>OZ022335.1:10000000-20000000 GCA_963989225.1 Dromius quadrimaculatus | reverse complement strand
AAAATATTTGTACATGTATACATGTATCCAGAAGAAATGCGATTGTACTGCAAGGGGATGAAAATAATAAAAAATTCTCTGGAGGTATATGAGATGAAAGCGAAACAGATTTTTATTTGAAATAAAAGCTTGTCAATTTGTTGTTCTGTTGCCATTTTGATGCTTTATTCTGTTTTACATTTTATTATTTTTGATGTTTATTGTATTCACGTTCTCTATCATCATTAAATCAATCTTTTATTTTTCCCCTTGAAATAATTTTGAATAATTTTCACAAGGTAATTATTACGGTTACCTACATCCTCAACTATTATATTCCTGTTGCTGTATAACAATAGGAATAATCCTGTTATAAATTACAATGACCCAATTTCCATAAGTGCTGCAAAGCTCATAATTGCGGCACACGCTATATTACATCACAAACAAATATCATTCAAATATGTTCCCAGGCAGTTTTTTCCATTAACAGTCAAATACAGAATGTAACATTCCCAAGCTCGATTTTTATTCATCATTGTATTATTTCTGATTTTAAACTGATAAAATAATATTATTTTCCAAAAAGTATTGCTATCATTTTTTTGTTAGAATAACACAGCAAATTTTTCATATTTTATTGTTTTTGAGACAACTTGATGGGGATGAACAGAAGCTGTACAAATATCATCAAATCATTTCCTCATCTCAATGGACTCATAATTCTCATCTTCCATCAAAAATAACTTAGCCATTAACAAATGCACACATGAAAACAGCTAAATCCCATTTACCCAGTGCACTAAAACAAAGATCTACCACTCACTAAATACCAGCCAAATTTGTGCTTGGCTGTATAAATTAAGCTTCCTACGTTACAATATGGTTAGAACAGTGTTTTGTTAGTCGACCATGTTGTCAGAGTAAACGACGCCATTATAAATGCAATGGTGATTATCAGCAATAGTAAATTGTAATTATCAGGAAATTTCTGTCAACGCATTCAAATCAAATATGGTACAAGTAGACAAAACTGCGTTCACATATGTGGAATGTGCTAACATAAGGATCAGAAGATGCAGAGTGGTGGAATATGATATGAACAATCACAGAAGAAAGAAACTTCGACATAAACAACATGGTAATGTAACTTGAACATCAATTAAACATGTTAAAGAGCTTCAACATGGACAAATTAGATAAGCAAGGGCATTCATATATCTGTAAATATAGGAAACAAATTTAATCTGGATCTATTTGATCATGAACATCAACAATACTTATAATTATCGGTTGTTGCAATAGAAGAACCAAAATCTCAAAGGATCTACACTCATTCTACTTTACTGATAGTCCGTGAAACTACGTAAGTGACTTTATTGTGATGAGTCCGACAAGTTTCACATTTGACGAAATTCTTAATTTGGGAGCTAACTAAACATGTCAATTTCATGAAGCCTTGGTAATGTATTACTGTCATATTGATGTTTACATTAATCGAAAGATTTTTTGACTATAAAATGAAAAATAGTATTGTCCGACATGAATATTGGGGGCCAGTGGTGAGTCCGACAAGCCGCACTTGTCAAAAGCACGTTGGTATGAGAACGGATTACTGCTAGTCTAAAACTTTGACGACGTGTTCAATATTTTTTTTTAAGATTTGGTCATTTTGTCCCACAATTTTTCGGGGGCGTTTCCTCAGTCCGACACTGAAAACATGTCAGTATTATAACAGTTCCTTCATCAATGACCGCTCATCTCTATGTTTTTTATTTTCTATTCAAATAGTGTCTATAGAACATTACAGTATGCATGTCCGACAATTTAAGTGGGGCAATACTTCAGATAATCAAAAATATGTTGTACAAATGCGGCTGAGTTCGTAGACATATACATATATGAAATGCATATCAAGTCAGTATGATTATTGATCATGAATAATAAAAAAAAAAAATGTCCACCGATATATTAATATTATTTTGGAATCAAATGTGTGATATAAAGTCAATATACCGTGATAATCAACTCAAATATCATTCAAATTCACTTTCAATTGTGATATCTATATATTAATACGTCAAGAGTAAGCTTTCGACCGCTTTTTAAGCATATTGCATGCACGGAGGAGTGTGAGATTTGACATACCCAAAATTTATATGGAGAAGATGTGCAGAAAGCGAAAATTATATACAGGTGTTCCATTTCAATCTATTTATTGATACGTGAAGAGAAAGCTTTGTATATCTTTTCAAGCATATTGCATGCACGAAATAATTCAATATTTGCCATACTTGAAGTTCATATGATCGAGTGAAGAAAGCTGAAAATACATACAGGTATCACATTTAATTTTACGACGTGAAGAGAAAACATTGTACCGCGCACACAAGGTAATGTGAAACTTGGCTTAGTTGAAATCTGTGTGAAGAATGTGTGATATGGCATATTTGAGGTATATCTGGAGAAATATGCACCGAATGGGAGAGCGACTGAAGAAAAATTTCAAAGATTTCTCTTCCCTTCCTATAGTCGAGGGAGAAAGTTACTTTGAAATCTTGGATGGGAACCACTAATCCTAATTTTAGATTCGAATGGAGCATCGAATACCAATTTAGTTCCACTAGGAACCTCCGGAGATGGAAGATTAAAGTGAGTAATGTTCCAACTTACCGACATAATAATATATTTCTTTTTCTATCCTCTACTTTACTTTTTTCAATTATTTTCTCGATGAATTATTCATTATTAGCTTATAAACAACGTCCATTATTTATCTCTTGATATTAAATACGTCGAAAACTGATTTATATATGTGCGAGCGTTTTCTTCTCGGACTGACGATAAGAACCAATATTTCTGTCGGACAATATGTTTTTTGGGCAGATAATTTGTTTTCAAATTATGACTGTTTTGGTTCGACAAGCGGTCATTGATGTAGAAATTGTTATAATACTGACACGTTTCCAGTGTCGGACTGAAAAAACGTCTCCGAAAATTTGTCGGACAAAATGGCCAAATCTTAGAGAAAAAATAATTGAACACGTCCTCAAAGTCTCAGACTAGCGGTAATTCGTTTCCATACCTACGTATTTTTGACAATTGTGGCTTGTCGGACTTACCACTGGCCCCCAATATTCATACTGGACAATATTATTTTTCATTTTGGAATGAAAAATTCTTTCGATTAGTGTAAACATTAATATGACGGTAATATATTTCCAAGGCCTCATTGAAAAACGCCTCTAAATCAAGAATTTCGTCAAATGTGAAAGCTGTCGGACTCATCACAATGAAGTCACTCACGAAGCTTCAAGTGAGCGGTAACGAAAAATTTATGCCCTGTCTAACGGACTATGAGGACGTTCAAGAAAAAGCAATAGTATCTGCACTCCCTTATTATTGATCCAATATCATTTTATCATTAATCACGTCTATAGGTGAGGGACTTCGGTGTAAAAGAAACTAAAAACTAAAATAAGTATGAACATCAACATGAGCATAGAAATAGATACAAAGATGAATTTCACACTTACATCTATTAACTAAGGATGGTCAAGTTGTGAATTGAATTTTTAATTCTGTTATTATTGATTCAATAGTTACATGCATCGTTCTTGTAAGCATCATTAATCACATCCATAGGTATGAGACTTTGATGCATATAAAATTGAAAACAAAATGGAACACAGACATCAATTCCTCCTCAATGAGGATGGTCACATTGAGGATCGAGTTTTCAATGAAAAAAAATAGCATTTGCGTTCTCTTCCCATTAATTCATTACCCACATTCATTGTGTCTGCCAGCATCATCATTTACATCTACAGAAAAGAGAATTCAATGTAAAAGAAATTGGAAATAAAAATAGGCATAAACATCAACATGAGCATAGAAAAATATACGAAAATATATTTCATAATAACATTACTCTACTGACGACGACCATGGTGTTGTTTGAACTTCCAATACACACATTTACCGTTATTGTCAATATCATCAATCACGTCTGTAGTAATGAAATTATGATGTAAATAAATCGTAAACAAAAATAAACATAAATATAAGATTAGAAAAAGTATACAAATATTTATTTCATAATAACATTATTTTACTGAGGATGATCAAGCTGTGAATTGATCTTTTAATAAGAAAAATAATAGTATTCACATTTCCTCATTATTGGTTCAATACATATATTCATCGTTCCTGTCAGCATAATCAATTACATCTATAGACAAGGCACTTTGATGTAAAATAAACCACTAAAAACATTTTCATATCAAATGTTGCTAAGATGAGACCATATGGCTCGCACTATCAAAAAGTTAACAGATATCATGTAGAGCCAGGCTTCTAACACTACATGCCCTAACTTCGCAAACTCCACACTTCAGTGCGAATATGTGGCTTGGTCGTTTCGTTACTACAAGAGCTATTGTATAACAGAATAGTAATGAGCAGTAAATAAATTTTTCGCCTCATGCCCATGTGACTGTAGGGAAATGGCCAAGCCACATATTTTGACTGAGGTGTACAGTTTGCGGAGTTGGGGTTTGTAGTGTTAAAAGCTTGGCTCTACATGAGAATTGATAACTTTTTGACGGTGCGAGCCATATGGTCTTGTTTTGGCAACATTTCACATAAAAATGTTTTTAGTGAGTTTTGTAATCAAAACTTTACAAACTTAATAATTCCACTATTGACATCATATCTCAAAAATTTTGTTTATCGGGTATAATCCAAACCCATGTTATAGGGTTCAAAATAGCGACGAATCTCTTCGAGAAAAGGTAGGTAGTGCCCCTGCGCTCCGCTTGGCTCGTCTTGGCAGGGGCACTGCCGTGCCCCCAGATCAAAAATCAAAATGGGTATAGACATGAACCTGAGCATGGAAGAAGAATACAAACATGAATCTCACAATGACTGAACTTTACTGATGATGGTCGTGAGGTGGGTTAAACTCTTGATAAGAGAAAAAAAAATTTTTTTGCCCTCCTTTACTATTGATTCGATACCTACATTAATCGTTCCTATCAGCATCGTTAATCACATCTATAAGCAAGGGGCTTTGATTTAGAAGAAATTCAAACAAAAAAAAGGATGAACATGAACATAAGCATAGAAAAAGAACACAAACATGAATCTCACAATTATTTTTTTAAGAATAGTCAATGTGTAAGTTGAGCTTTTGATAGGGATAAAAATGTCTTCATTATAGATTCAATGCCCACATTTGTCCCTCCTGTTAGCATCATCAATCATATCTATAGGAAAAGGACTTACAGGTAAACGAAATTAAAAACAAAAATAAGCATAGACATCAACATAAGCGTGGAAAAATAATACAAACATGAATTCCGCAATTACTCAACTGAAGATGGCCAAGTTGGGAATTGAACTTATAATAAGGAAAATAAAACCTCGTATTTGCATTTCCTTATTTTTGATTCAATACCTACATTTATCGTTCTTGTCAGAATCATCAATCGCATCTATAGGAAAGGAACTCTAATGTAAGAGAATTTCAATAAAAAGGAATACAAAAATGAGCATCAATTGAAGATAGGATCATGAACATGGAAAGTCTTCCACATGAATATATGAGGAGATCTTGGATCATGAACATCATCTAAATATAGTTGAGGGAATCCAACATAAGCAAAAAAGTGGAAGAAGAACTTAAATATGGGATTGAGCATGGAAATAAAACATGAAACAAGTGCATCAATATTATTGTAGAAGAACTTCAACAAAACATGAAACAGGAGAAAAAAAACTTGAATATACAACAAAAACAATGAACGCAAGTCAAAAAGTATAACTGCGAGGAGAATGCTGATCATTTTGATTGAATTATTCACCTACGTTCAAAATGACATACGTTCAGATTTATATTAAACGATTCCACAAATTTAAAAAAAAAGCCCCCAACATCTAAAGGAGCCATTAAAATATATATTTAAAAGTTTCATATTGCACGAAGCATTGATCAAATAATTGTATCGCAATTTGTATAGGAAGAGTTATTTGAAATATTGAAACTGCATTTCATAGAAATAATTTCATCGCAATATTGGAGCTGCAGCATTTCAACAAATTTCTATTCCACAATTTTGTGGAATATAATAAGCATCGCATCCATTTGAATACATAAATCCAATAAAAATTGTATTTCACCACGTGGTAGAGAATCGAACACTTCTGCCTGAACTTTCCGTGAAATCCGTTCAACTAATTTGTAACTAACTTTTCACTGATTTATGATCAAAATTAGTTCATGGTTTTGATATTATTCATCATTAGAATATGTTAACGCCACGTGCATTCAATTTATTGTACTTATTAACACAGAAATTACAACGAAATATGGTGGAAATTACTCAGTTTTCACGGCAAAAAGCACTTGAAAAGTTGTGAAGTTATTCAAGAAAAGCTGTTATATAAATCAGTGAGACAGCGCTAAATTGTTGTTGGTTAGCAGATGTAAACAAGAGCGCATAACTCTGCTTAGAAATGTGATATATCCAAAAATAAGTGAGTATTCTTTCATAATTGTTGCATGATTAATGCAGCTAAAATTAGAGCTTCTGATGTGTTCGACATGCCTAAAGCTTTAAATATAAATAAGGAAGTTGAAAGATGTCATTGCTGCTGCTGGTTCTCAAGCAAATAAAATTTGTCGTAACTATAAACAAGTCCTCATTTAGAACATCAAAACTATAAATAAAAGGAAAACAAATTTGTAGGCGCACTGGCGAAATGTTTCATAAAAGTTTTCTCGTATATAAAATGTTTGATGTGGTGAATTGTGAGTGTTCTCATAATATAGAAGACTCACCAATGTGAAGGAGGTCAGTATGTGCGGCAGGAGCTCGCACAACAAACGCGAGTGCGGACAGAAGCACGAGTCCTGGTCCAGGAGCGGGCCATAAGGACCTACGCGCGGCCATGTGTGTGGCAACAAACCGCGTGCCGCATCGCTACTGACTCAACGTCCACGCGAACCGGGATATATTCCGCGCGAAACGGCGCCTTGCGCCGGCGTCGACCGTACAACATCCCGCTCAAATCTACGAATCAAGGTTGTGAAGGATGCAGATTGATAATAAATCACACTTCCCAATGACCTAACTCATTGAAATATAGGACAACATGATCCCTTACTGTCTTAGATAATACCAATTTCATGAGAATGCTGATACATTGATTCAGTTGGAGTCATTTTATTTTTACTGACCTACTTGTGAGCTAAGGGATAATATATTTCTGACACGGTTCACCAAAAAGCTGCAAAGTGTTGTAGAATTAAAAGTCCACAGAGATGTGCTCAAGTTTGTGAAATTTCTTGAGAATTAGTCCCCATGTCGTAATATCATCCTGTACAAGGCCGAATAAATATTGAATCCACGTCATGTTTTGCTACATAATAGTAATGATTCCTAACGTTGAACTTCAAACTGTTACAAACAGTTTCTGTACATTTTTATCAATAAGTTTTGTCCTTTGAATTCCATTGAACGAGATAACCAGACATCTAAGCTCACTGTCAGCGCTGTCAGCTTCAACCTTCATTAGAAAACTTGTTGACGATATCGTGTATACTTGATTTTGATCTCCTGTGGGAGAAAGCCCCAATAATTATAGTGAATTACAGCATAGACGAAAAGTATTAAAATATCTACTAGTTTATGAGTGAATATCCTTTGAAATTCATTGGATCTTCCTTCAACAAAATAGCTAAACGCATGAGCTTACTGTCAGTGCTGTTATCCTCAACTTTTTCTAGATTTCCAACTACCTTTCTTTAGAAAACTTGTTAATGACATCGACTGTGCTGTCCCTGCAGAAAAGTGAACTTACCTTCAACGATTTCAAATCTCAACCATAATTTTGTCCTGCAAATTATGAAACATGTTAAATCCGATACAACCCTCGAAGAGTTTCGCTTTTTTGTGGAAAAAATCACAAATAATTACGGGGAATACTCAAATATCCGCTGATTTTCAAGTGAACTGATACCTCGTTTTGTTGATGAACTTTGGCTGAACGATTGTGTTCAACATTTAGGACATGTGGCAGTTCTGTCCAGCTGTCCACTCTTCTGGTCAGCGTTCATCCACCGTTATTTGTATTATCCCACGTAAGCGTTAATAATTCATGAATCAATCATTATCCTATTCACAAAACAATGCTGACATTCGTGGACAAGCACCAGCCGTTCCGTTGATTTTTATTTTCTACTCGCGATCATTGTGTTGTGTTTAATTTCATGCATGTCTGCTATTGGTAATTAATTATTAATTTATTATTTGTAACATCGATGAATACTGTTCCTATCAGTGTTATGAAATGTTAGTTTGAGATACACACCATGGTGACAGTCAGCTTTAAGTAGTCAGGCGCGGATACACGTGTATCAAGCGTTCTTTATTTCGAATATTCACTTTACAATCATATATACAAGGAAGAAGAAATAACAAATGATCAAAATAATATTCATGATATTTTTATACTCTGTAGGTATCATGAAACACGTCAAAATGAGTTACAAAATAAATGCAGGAAATATTAGGATGTGAATTATATGCCATGTTATACAATTTTGTTTTCAAAGTTCTCACGCAACTGTAGGGTTGAACAGATAAGGGTAGCGAGATACAACAAAGACAAGAATATCCCTTGTTGTCAGCAGCCGTGTGAGCGGAATATTCCTCCAGGTATATGAGTTTACATGAAATTCACTTATCACTGACGCGAATAATTTCTTTACATTCAATTCGCTATTCCCTTTTATGTGTCTATGAATGCATCTTGTATTGCAGCAAAACTACGCATCGACATTATCAGTTTACCATAGCTCATTTATTTGGTTTTAATTGGAAGCAGATTTCGGAGAGCGTCTACAAGAATATGAAGATCGAAATATTGGATAATAGTGATAAACATGAGTATATTACCTCCACCCAACGCCACACAATGAGTTCTTCATTTGATCAGCTCAGTAACAGAGAGTCACTACCAAGTCATCGCACAAATGCTTCGAGTGCCGAAGGCGCAGGTACGGTGGCAGAGAGTGACCTAGTGCGAGTCTTGTGCACTGACCCGCAGTGATTATCCGACATCTATGTCTCTTGTCAGTCGATCAAGATCAGCTAGATGTGGGAACGACGAATGAGAGCTCGTGAGGAGAATCAGATTGCCGCAGCTACAAGGCATTATATACAGACACACAGAATGAGATTCCAATAAATCGTTATTGCTCATCGAAGACTTTTAGATTATCAGTAATACTGTACGTGAAATGAATGTTGAGATTCCAATTTCATGAATACAGAATATGAGTATCAATACTTTTTTTGTTCCTGTCTCGGTTCTGAAAGAAATATACAAATAAATTTTGCATCGCATGGAAAGTTGGCTGTGGTGTTGCTTGAGGCATGGTCAGATATATTAACATCTGGCAAATTGAGTAGCTCAACTTGAAAACCATACTAATATAGAAGCCGACCGCACCCCATCTTCTCTGAACTATATATGAATCCAGGTTCCCAATATAAGTATCAAAAAAAGTCATTTGGGGTCAATTCTCACACAGGTTAACTTTCTTGATAAAAGAATCGATAGGACACAACCTTTTGTCACGAGACAATCGTAAGTTCGAACAGGAAAGTTGTATGCGAAAAAGGGCTACACTTAGGAATGGTTGCCGGCCTACTGGACAGGTTAGGGAGTAGCACTCTGGTTTATTCTTCAAGTACTTGACTTTCGCTATCGATTGGTATTAGCTCTAATCGAAAGTTTTATCAGGGAGAAAAATTGATCGGAAATAACTCTTTTCTTGTTACGTAAGGAGCGGCCGGTTCACCGACTATAAAAAAATTCTGTCGTTCACATAGCAGTGATATCATATTAAGAGTAATTGTGGTGTATCTTACCTCCCAAATATTGCTGAGTCTATATGACTAACCGCATCAAAGTACGCTTTACGTTTCGACTGTTGATCTGTAACGATAGCCTCGCAGATGGCGAGGTTGTTAACTTTGGCGTCGCGGTCAAAACTGCTGACGGTGTGCTCGGGCGCCAATGCGGTCGGTGACGCAGCTTCTAAGGCACACGACTGGATAGCTCAGAAGAGAAGGGCTAGAGTTGTCCAAATAATCATCAGGAGCTAGGTGTCACATTAAGATCTATTCACACACAAATACGACAACGGTGAACAAAGAACCTATATTTTCAAGGAACTTGCACGGTGATAACTTGATTGACGGTGACGGAACGTCTGTACATGACACTCAACACCAGCAGTCACAGTAAGGACCCAGGCGATCGCAGACGACGGGAAACTTTGAAACAAACAAATCGTGAAGCGATTTTCCGAACGGTGGATTAACTTATCTTCGACGCTTGTGAAATCAAACTGCTCCCCAGGTAACGACTCTACGTTAAGTTGCTTAACGCTGTGAAGCCAATGATGATCCCCCAACGGTGACTCTACGTTAAAACAATCTAACGCTGCGAAATCTCCAAGACTTCGTCAGCGGCGACGCTACGACAAGTTGACTTAACACTGTGAAATCAACAAAGACTTCGACAGCGGTGACTCTACGTTAAATTATCCGAACACTGCGACATCAACAAGGACTTCTCCAGCAGTGATTCTACGGTAAAACAATCTGACACTGTGAAATAAAACAAGACTTTTCCAGCGGTGACTCTACGGTAAATTATTCAAGAAGATTCTTCAACTTTAAAAACAGCCAAAATATACTCAGTTTAAAACAGCAAAAGCAAACAAATCTGAGCTCCTTCCACGGACTTATGAAAATTCAACAAACTCACAGATTGTGTCAGACAGTTGTGCTAACGGACTTAGCACAAAAACTCTACTTGGACGGTAAGCACTCTAAAGATGACACTCGGAATCGGAACTAGAAATGGACTTTGGAACGGCTACTCAGAAGATTAGACTTTCAAAGAAGTGACTTAGGTCGGCCACAAGGCCTTATTTATACTTAAATTTCAATGAATCCTCACCTCACTTGTCCTACAATCAATTTCTTATTAGTGCTGTCAGTTATGTAAAGAGGAGATACAGATAAGAAGAAGAAGTAATTATACAAATACAAATTTCTTCGCAACAACAAATTTCATATTCTTCTCCTACTAACTACATCCTTATAGACATTTCCTTGTAATTCAAATTGTCCTAAACTCTTTTTGTCTGTCGGTAAAGTAGTTGTCGATTAACTGTTAAATGTCAAATATTCATTTGTTTATGGTCAAAGATCACGAAGAACATCAAACAAAATATACAATATACAACATATTTACCGAACAACGGTTGATTACATTCAGGATTCATTATCGGTGAGCACAAGACATAAATACGGATCGAATAAATATAGATTTAATTCAATTTCGGATAATGTAAGAGATATATTTTTGGGATTTCAGTCAATTTTAATTTTATTTCTTCTCTGCTTTACAGTTTCGGCTGCACCTCAGTCATCCTCAAAAGCGCTTCCATTTTTTTTTTATTACTAATTATGTTTATATGAATGTCAGAAATACTTACAAATGAATTATCGTTTAAAAAATTGAAGTTATACATTTGTTTAAATTTATATTAATATCAAAAAGCGAAAAAAGAAAGAGAAATTTCCTCTTGTCATATGCCACACCCGACATCTATGGAAGGGGTTGGCTAACTGCGTGTTAAAAATCGTGCGTGCACGCATTGTCAAAAAAATACATATTGACATTGGTAGAAGTTTGTCAATTGTGGTGTCAATCAATTGAAATTGTGCATCACGAAATTATAAACAAAAATCAAAAAAGTAACATGAGCCTAGATCTGAAGGATATTGTTGTAAATCGTGCTAAGCGCTATAGTATCTGTCTTTTCATTAATATTTTGTTTGTCCTGTTTTATATATAACATCTCTAATGTAAGTCTTTTATTCAAGTTTACTTCATCATGAATAATAGTAGTTTCATCAAAATTGAATGTATGACCTGAATCAATGCAATGTGTGACTAGCGCACATCTCGGCGTATTTTTATTCAATTTTTCACTATTTCGTTTGTGTTCATCAAGCCTTGTTTTTAAATATCTTTTAGTTTGTCCTGTGTATCGTGCATCACAATCATTACACGGTATTTTGTAGATTAAATTAGATCTCAAGTTTTTATCAGTTTTATCTTCTATTTTGGAGAATAAATTGCCCACTGTTTTGTACTGTTTGAAACAAATTTCAATTCCCTCTTTATTTTTGAATACTCGTTTAATCATGTAACTAACGCTATCTACGTACGGAATTGTGAAGTATTTATCAGTCAAAGATTTTGTCTTTCTTTTGTCATTGTCATTTAAATTATGTGAATGATTCATGATTTGATTTTTGATACCGTTTATAATGCCACATGAATATTTATTGGAACGACGTAAGCTAGTAATTGTGTTGATTACTTCGGTATGATATTTTTCAGAGGTCAATTTGAGTGCCCTGCTGAACATATTTCTAGCAAAATGGAGAAGCTGACTTTTGGGATGATTGGATTGAAAACTCAAGTATCTGGTACTTGTTGAGGGCTTTTTGTACCATTTGGTGGTAATGTTGCCACACTCTTCTCTAATCAGTACCATATTTGAAAACAAGGCTTGATGAACACAAACGAAATAGTAAAAAATTGAATAAAAATACGCCGAGATGTGCGCTCGTCACACATTGCATTGATTCAGATCATACATTCAATTTTGATAAGACTAGTATTCATGATGAAGTAAACTTGAATAGAAGACTTACATTAGAGATGGTATATATAAAACAGGACAAACAAAATATTAATGAAAAGACAGATACTATAGCGCTTAGCACGATCTACAACAATATCCTTCAGATCTAGGCTCATGTTACTTTTTTGATTTTTGTTTATATTTTTGACACCTTGCGTGATGCACAATTTTAATTGATTGACACTCCAATTGACAAACTTCTACCAGTGTCAATATGAATTTTTTTGACAATGCGTGCACGCACGATTTTTAACACGCTGTTAGCCAACGCCTTCCATAGATGTCGGGTGTGGCATATGACAAGAGAAAATTTCTCTTTCTTTTTTCGCTTTTTAATATTAATATGAATTTTAACAAATGTATAACTTCAATTTTTTAAACAATAATTCATTTGTTAGTATTTCTGACATTCATATATGCATAATTAGTAATCAAATGAAATTGTAGCGCTTCTGAGGATGGCTGAGGTGCAGCCGAAACTGTAAAGCAGAAAAGAAATAAAATTAAAATTGACTGAAATCCCAAGAATATATTTCTTACATTATTTACATATCCAGTCAGCGTCAACCATTTTATTCAATTTCAGATGTTTTCAAACTCAACCTCATTCCACCACATGTTATTAAATATTAAAATGTATTTCTTTCAACTGGTAGCTGCTGATACTAAGGTAAACGGTGGCGTATATTCAAACAGAATTACGGATTTTAGAATTTATATGGTGTGCAAGAGACATGTTGTGATGCACCTCAAAATATTTGACGGTAGCAAAAGGCCCTGGAATGTGCAACTGTGACGGAGTTTTGGGACATAATTCGTCACAGAGCATATCTCACAACAATCTCTGAGAGTGATGAGGCCCTTGAAAACGTCGAATGAAAAATAAACCTGCCTTGAACATTCTCATTAGGTATATCAATAGGATGAGACTACCACCAGACGAGACCATCAAAATTCTTGGGCTATCCAATATCGACAAAATTATGAAGCAATCCTGAATCAAGGATAATGCGCTGTCCGAACCTTTTATATAGTACCCTACGCTGTCAAGATAATGGAATAAAATGTTTCCAAGCAAAGTAGTGGCGGCCGTTCATATTTTATTGAAATGAAGTAGCAGGTGCCTGAGCTGCATTCGGCTGTCTGAACGGCTCCACACTACCACCGTCGTCGCCGTTGCTACCGTCTTCACACCGCAGTAAGTCACATTGATATCTGTAATGGTTTTATGAGGTTCGCTTGCTCCAACGAACAAAAGCAAAAGATTTCCTTTCTTTCTTAAATGAAGTGTTCGTTTCGATTGGGTTGATTTACCTACTGTCATTTGAAAATTATTAATTATTATCGAAAAACGTTCGGGGTTGCAAGAATTCCAGAGGATGAAGTTCATTTGAAATTTTAGAATGGGTGATAAAGTTGAGTAATTCCAGGAGTCATCCTCTAAGTATCATTGTGGGATGATTAGCTTTGAGCACTATTTCATTCCAATGATTTCTGCATGAACCTCGCTCGCATATTTAAGTCGGAGTAAATTAGCCGCAATCCAATACTCCGATTATCAATTACCTCGCAATGTAATTTAGTCCGGAGGGCTCGGTGACGAGTATTTGCGTATGTTTGTGCGCTGTTTGTGTCTGTAGACCGGTCATTGCGGTCTTTGCATGCGGCATAACTGTTTAATTTCTATTGGATCGCGCGCTTCACATACCACCCTATTGTCCTCCAGGCAGGTTGTAACCTGCTGACCGGTATCCGAGCTTTATAACCTGATTAAACAGTGACGATCATATTGTAGACTGGCTTAGACTACCATTTGCACGCGACATATGACAGCTCTATGATGGATGACCAACCACGGTAATTAATTCCTGCTATAACAGCTGTAAGGTCAGGAATTCCTACACTGTAATTATCTTATTATGTCCTGAAGGTGAAACAAACATATCAATATTGAGATACAACAAGTGTATGCATTTTCTTCCAACATGATCTCTCATGCAATTTTAACTCGTTCAACTATACTAAGTCGTTGTATATTTAGTTAATCCCGAATAATCATCACCTAAAGGTGATGGCGAGCATAAACCGGGCGTAATCGATGAGTAAATGGACTCTACATGCAAACAAGAAGATCGTGTTCCTAAATAAAGTCCATGAACAATAACATCCTTAACTACTATATAGCCAGGACTCAACGCTGATCTTCGTCCTTCTCGTCCAGAGAATATGCTGCTTATTATCAACTAGAGACACCAAAAGCCTCAGTAATCCCTCTAGTCACTAGTTGTACATTCAGTAATAAAGCATTGTCTCAATTGTCCGAGTTCATAGAGCATTTGGAACATTCATACTTAACAAAGAAGTGCTCTAACTTCATATTAACATGTAAAGCTGGTATGGGTACAGAATTCTAGTTGAATAAATATTACCTACTTTATTATTATTAGTGCTTCATTCCAAATCTGATCATAACTTGTGTCACAACTACTGATTGAGAATCACTGGATAGGAATTCACTTGACAGTGTTTGGCTTACACTTCGAACGTCTTTACTCAAACAAAACGGGCGCTCTCGAAGACAAACGGATTCTTGGTGTAACAGATGCCCCCACAGGTGGGTTTTGACGTGTGGTCTAGAACAAACTTTGTAGGCGAGCCTTACTCTGAATTAATCTTACTCTTTACCGTGTTCCACCCTGGCTACGGTGACTTTCATATTTCATTGTTGCCAACTAAATACAAGGGTAAAGAAAGGAAAGCTCTATGAAACTAAGAGAAACTCTGAATGAATTATGTTGAACTCTACATGTTTGTGAAGATGGTGGTATTCTCTTACTACTTTTATCCAAATTTGTACCACAAATATCATGAAAATTATATAATATGCATTCCTAATTAAGATTTCCAATCAACTTCAAATAAAGATATTCTATTGAAACAAATATGATATCTAGAATTGTTTGTGAATGTATCAAGTCCAGGACATATGTTCAAACCCATGAAACAATTTCGCAATTCCACCTCACTTTCGAGATGTTGGGTTTTATCCGAATTGTCAAGTTAGTTGTATACAAGTTTCCATGACTTGAAAGTTGTAATGTCAACTGTCCAGCCAACAACGATTGTCACTTGTCCGTGTTTACTCGTGTCTTGATCGCAACTTTTGTTTCTGTTTCACTCTGTTCGAGATTAAGATAAATGCATCCGGACAAGAGAAATCTAGTTTGGGATACCAACGCTTCTAAATAAATTTCAAGCGACATTTCGAATTTATCACCACCATATGAACGTTAATGTATCAGTATTTATTTATGAAAATTGCCTACGCGTTTGATATTGATAATTCACATAACGCATCTGGTTTTATCGCGGATGATGTTGTAACTATTCATTTGATTTAGCACCGGATTCGTTATGATTATTGTATTTTATTACGCTCATATTCATTGTAATATGGTAATTCTGATGAATGCAATGCTACAGTCAACAAGTAATTCAGAAAATCGTCCGTACATTTCTATACTAATTATTGTTTACTTTTTGCGACTATCATAATTTAATAAAAATTTGCAAGCCGTAATTCTCGTTTCTCATTAATCAAGCATGTATTATATAAATATTGGATGAATTTAATGATTTTTTTACTGATTTACAATAGGGTCACCCAAAGTACTAGAATTTTGTTTCGTTTTGCAGCGATTGTCACGATTTTGCGCCATTGACATGCTATACGCTGAGTGTGTGAAGCTTGATCGATTAAGACCGCGATCGTACGTCGTTCTTTGGAAAAGATTTGTATTAATCCTCTTATTCGTGATACAATAAAATGTGTATGAAATTGCAGCGGATGATGAAATTGCGGCTGCGAAATGGTTGAAACAGTACGCCGACCGTTCGCTCTAACTAAAGGGAAAAGTTTAAAAGGCAGTGAGTCCGTGAAGTAGGTACGTAAAATTCAATTGTTCGCCGTGATATTTTATTCATTGCATGGCATTCCGCGACGAGCCATTGGGGCTAGAGAAGCGACCGTGGCTGCGTATCTCACTTCGACAGCGGCCTGTTCGCCATTCTTTCCTCTTTAATTGAAAGGGCCAAATTCCTAATGCTTACATTTTTTATTTGTTCAACCCGAAATAAGGCTATATTTCCAATCACAGTCAGATTTGCGACGTAATTGTTTCAAAGCTATGGCCAAATACAATAAGTCAATTTCCATTAAGGACTTTGCGCGATTCCAGGATTTACTTTTAATTGGAATATTTCACGGTCTGCACTATTATCTCTATATTACTCACCATGAAATCCATTCAATATTTCTATGTATCCCAACAATTATTATTCATACGTGATTTTTCATAATAATATTTCTTGCAATTTGGTATAAATATTTCAATGCCACATTTTGAAAATATCAGGATGCAAAATTCGCTGCTATTTAAAACGTGAGATGGTTGTGGTAATTAACATCAGTATCATTATAAACTGCTTTCTAACTTGTAAACTCTTGTTCCTGCCCTCAATGAATGATAACACAAAGAAGTTGGTTGATTAAAGAAGAGACAACATCAACGAGACCATATTAACAATTCAAAAGTTTGCAACGAACTAATTTTTAATGAGCTCAATTCAGGACTTCTCTCAGCAAGAGTTGTTTTCAAATTTCATTGTGAACTGGGCACAATGACAGGGCTTTAGACTGAACGCGGAGAAAAGACAAATAAGCATGAATTTTTGAATTGTGATTGTAACTTTTAAAGGATTAGACTTAAGCTTTTATTCAAGAGTAATTAATTCGCAGAAACTCATAATTTACGATGATGTCACTCATTTTCCCAATCTTTGAGAAAGTGAATTATTGGATTATTGCATATTATCGTCCTAAAGCTTTTAAACTGATTCTTCACCAGTATTTCTGTCTTAATTTGAATGAAGACTCTATCAGTTTTGTGATGATATGCCATGATACTTGACCAGTTTCTCACTATAAATAATGCACTGCTGCGTATTGTTCATTTATTTCTCGATACCAATATGAAAGATATCTACATTTCCGACAATAAGACCTTCAAGACTAGGATCATGCGTAGTAATCTATAGACGACGTGCATGAAGTCTACTAGCGCCTCTAGCGGGAAATGGAGAACGATTAAACTCCCATTTTATCATTGTTTCATACCTATAATTTTTCAAATGTACTAATAATATTTAATTCAGCTGTGTGCGTATAATATAACTTACAAAGCAAAAAAGGTACGTTGAAATTATTTATTTTGAGTATTTTTTTCTTCAGTTATAACGTACCTATTAGAGAAAACGTCTTAATTTATCCAAATTGACAGGATAACCTCAAATTATGACGCCGATGATCTTCCGGATCGGGTTTGTATGTATCAAACACTGTATTCCTTCTACCGACTAAGCATTGAAGAAAAGCGTGAAATTAGTTTTGCCATATTGAACATGTTGAAGAATATATTGCTGACAATATTAGCAACAAAATTATTGAGAAGTGCATCCGACAAACTTCTACCACTGAAACACCTTACAAATTAGAGAAAGATGTAAATCTATGAATCTCAAATCAATGATGAGCTTTTCTAATTTCATAATTGAATTACGAACATCTTTGTTATATAGATTAATAATGAAAGACAGATAATACTCTATTTGCCGCTTTGATCCACTTCACTCGTTTTTTTTATGTTATAACTGCGTACATGAAACTATATTTCATTTGAATCATTCTTAACTCAACAGCCTGAAACAGAACAAGCGTTTACCTATGTTTTATATGCAATTATTTTCACTTTTAAACTACAATGCTCAATGACATATTCTGAGAAATGGAGTTCAAAGTTCACAATGGTCCTCACCATGAGCGCTCGCATCGATATTTGTTCAAACTCCGCCCCCTTGCACATAGCCTATCCAGTACCAATTATCGAATGTGAAAACTGATTATTAAACACATTTAAACACTTAAGTTCAGCTCACCGTCCGTGGGACTCTCTTCTGTATACTTCAAATCCAGCATAGTCTAAATTATATAAGAACAATATTCCATTACTTCATAATTTATTTTTGTGTCAATAAATTCTGATCTTCCAGTACCACTTCCATTGTCGTCGACACAAAACCTCGCCTGTCCTTCCAAATGCTTGCTAATTAAAACCAAGTGTTGCAACGGTGTTTAGCGCCCGAGTTACCGATTGCAAGTTCATCACGACGACAGAACGTCGCTGTCCATGCATCAGAATAGAATGCCATTGAAGTTTGAACTCATAAAGTCCATCTCACAAAATATTTTGTGGATAATATCAATAATTCAACATATTCATATAACTAAAAATCTAACAAAGACCCATTCTGTCCACAATTCATCAATAATTTATAATAATTGATCAATTATTCACAATATTTCAATCTTCTATTCAATGTGGTACATTATCATGAAACAACATTTAAAATTGATCATTGTTTTTTATTCGAAATGCAATTGTATGGCATGAATATTTTGTTATAAATATATGACTTTGATCAACAATATCTAAATTAATATATTATTTCAATACAAAAAAAAAATTGAACAAAATAATACACTGGCGAGCAAAAAATTGAGGTCACTCACGAAGTTGGAAATAATATGAGCAACAAAAATGATAAGGGAATAATTGTACTATTAAGCGTTGAGCAATTGTTTTCCGAGACTTGACAGCTATCATTCGAAAAACATAACGTTGTAGTAACTTAATGAGCTCATAATGCCTTTAGATCCTGTTATTGTGGCGAGAATTGTAAAGATGTTACAGGGGGATCGGATGCAACTCGAAACTGCAAGAATAGGCTATGTGCAAGGGGGCGGAGTTTGAACAATTGTCGATGCGAGCGCTCATGGTGAGCACCATTGTAACCATTGAACTCTATTTCTCAGAATACGTCATTAAGCTGTCATTGAGTATTGTAGTTAAAAGTGAAAATAATTGCATATAAAACATAGGAAAACGCTTGTTCTGTTTCAGGCTGATGTGTTAAGGATGATTCAGGTTTTATAAATTTCATGTACGCAGTTATAAGATAAGAAAACGAATGAAGTGGATCAAAGCGATAAATTGAGTATTATCTGTCTTCCATCATTATTCTATACTTATAACAAAGATATTTGTAATTCAATTGTGGAATCAGAAATATTCATCATCGATTTGGGATTCATCAATGCACCTCTATCTCTAATTTGTAAGGTGTTTCAGTGATGGAAGTTTGTCGGATGCACATCGCAATAATTTTGTTGTTATTATTGTCAGCAACATATTCTTCAACATGTTCAATATGGCCAAACTAGTTCCACGCTTTTCTTCAATGCTTCCTCGGTAAAAGAGATACAGTGTTTGATACATACAAAACTGATCCGCAAGATCATTGGCGACATAATTTGGAGTTATCTTGTCAATTTGGAAAAATTAAGACGTTTTCTCTAATATCTACGTTATAATTGAAGAAAAAAATACTCAAAATAAATAATTTTAACGTACCTTTTACGCTATGCAAGTTATATCATACGCACACAGCTGAATTAAATAATATTAGTACATTTAAAAAATTATAGGTAAGAAACAATGATAAAATGTGAGTTCAATCGTTCTCCATTGCCCGCTAGAGGCGCTAGTAGACTTCATGCACGTAGCCTATAATTGTTACTGATTTTTGTGGGGTACAAACAGAGTACCAGCGCTATCTGGAGACTGGCCTGATCACCAGAAGACCAAGGTCCTAGCAAAAACAAAAACACTCAATAGGAAGATTGTTATTTGGTGTCTGCAAGTTTGTGGAATATGATAGCTACTGTAATTTCACTATGACATCGACTGAAAGAAGTGAGAAATGTCAACGTTAGTAAATGGGCCGTTAGAAGAAGACTTCATGCTGCTGGATTGTCATCAGAAGAATAGCAACAACGACAGCATTGCACTGCAAGATTATCATTTGCCCAAAATCACGTTTGTTGGAATGATGATGACTGGAACAGAGTCTTGTTGTCAGATGAGTCGCGTTTCAGCCTCACGGAGTCAGATGGACGTCGACGAGTGTGGAAAAGACCCGGGGAAAAATATTCTGAAGTTTGTATCGACGAGCGACTTCCATGCCATACAGAGTTGGTCTTTGTAGGAAATGGTTCTCTCACATCCCACAGGTACATTATGGAGACTTTTGAAGATCATGTCATGCCGTCCACAGTAACTCAGGAAAATATCATTTTTATGCATGATAATGCGAGATCACACACAGCCAGAATTGCCAGAGAATCTGGATGAGGTAGGAATTAGGCGGTTCAACTGGCCAGCCCGTAGTCCATACATGAATCCCATTGAATATGTCTGAGACGAGTTAGGAAGAAGAATCCGAAGACCAGAATGTGATCCGTAACTTAATTCAAAGTATGCCGCGTCGACTTCATTAATCCACGGAAGAAGAGGAAATCAACATTATTAGTGTCAAATTTTGTCAATCTGTCATTAGTACATCTAAAACAACTTGTAATGAAACTCGTCAAGTAGAATCATGTTCTAAATAACGTTTCCCTGGAGACCTTCTCGATATCAAGTGAAAATTCAATGAAATTCTGTCAAAAAAATTTATTATGCACCTATATGTCTGAATGTTTAACATTTTTGTTGGAAAATGACAGTTGCCGATAAATATGAGTATTTTTTATCTTTACACTATCGTACTCATGTTTATCATTTATTTCAATCTAGAAGAATTATTGTATCTTGGCGATACATGGAGATCTTAGTTCATCTCCTTAATTCTGTTTCAGCATAATTTATAAGATAGGCTAAGCTTGTCTCTGAGATCTACGATTTAAGCTATTAGACATGTTTATATTTGACTGTCAAATAAATTGATTTCTATTCAAGGATAGTACATTTTTTACAATTTTGATTGTATGCACAAGTTCATTGCGCTTTCACAGATAACAGCTGAGGGAAACAGTTTAAAATTAATCAAAATTTGTGCTGCCATCCATGAGCAGAATATAAAGTGACTATTACTGGCGAACATTGAAAGAAAATCTACAAATAGAATCAAACTGGATTTGGTAGCTGGACTGAATATGAACAATTACTTCGAATTACCTCATACAGTTTTTACTTACTTGTACTAAGTACAAGAAAGTATTGTGAAACCGACAAAATTCACCTATCGAGATTTTGATGGAAATATCTGTTTTGAGCATCCCTTAACCCATTTTAACAATTGCGTTCGTTGCGTAACTCGCAAATCTCAAAACTGGTTGAACAAATAATGTTGAAATTGTGTACTTAAGACTGGTATAGGGTCTGGTTGTGTACCTCGCATTATGGTTCCAATCGTCTGTACCGGAAGTGCAATTAACTTGAAACTTCTTTTCGAATTTTTCTATTGAATCCAGAATGATCAACCGTAGGATGTTGAAATTCAGTATTTGAAATTTATGTTGTATCAGAATGGTCATCTGCTATTTTTTTATGATTCGGCCAAGCCAGAAGTGCACTTTATTTGAAAATTTTCTCAAATTTTTCTTGTAGCATCAAAATAGTCATCTACTATTTTTGTATCAATCGGCCAAGCCGGAAATTCAGTTTATGAGTATAACAGACATTCAGAATTTGCCGTATAAAACAATCAGTTTAATTGAAATAATAAGGTAGGCAATAATAATCTGTTGTCAATTTTTCGATTCTGATTGACATTTTAAATGTCAAAATGTTCTTCCTTAAATTTAATTTCGTAAGCATGACAAAAGCGACAAAATTGGATAGAACATGCTTTTCATACAAATTTAGAATCAATTTTCATTATGTTGGTCACACGGTCCAGCTTTAATTTCAGCATTATTGAACTCCAAATATACATACAAACCTCTTGAGAGCATGAAAAACAAAATACAAGAAAATATTGTGAAACCGACAAAATTTACATATCAAGATTTTGATGGATATATCCGTTTTGAGCATTCCTGAATCCATTTTGAGTATTTTTGGCTTGATATCGGTACGTATGTACGTATGTATGTGTGTAAATGCGTCACTCACAAATGTCAGAATTCGTCACACGTATAATGCTGAAATTTTGTTTAAAAGACTGGTATAGGATCTTCTTGATGTGCACCTCGCATTATGGCTGCAATCTTCTGTATTGGAAGTGCACTTCACCTGATACTTTCTTTGAATTCTCCGCATAAATCTAGAATGATTAGCCGTAGGATACTAAAATTCAGTATTGGAAATTGCTGTAGCATCTCCTATTTTCGTCCGAATCGACTGAGCCGGAAGTGCACTTCATATTACAGACTTATCGATTTTTTTTTCATAAATTTTAAATAATCAGTCGCAGAATATTGAGATTTCATATTGAGCATTTTTATGGCATCTAGTGGTACACCTTGCATTATGATTGTGATCAGCTAAGCCGGGAGTGCAGTTTACTCGAAACATTTTTTAATTTTCCGCAAGTTATGTTTTAATAAATGATCAGACTTGATATTTATTTTTAAGATTGTTTATTAACTTTAATTATGAGAATAGATTTTAAGAACGTGTTAACTCGACCAGCACTAGCCATGAACTTTCCATCATTTAGACTCACTCAAGTATATCAAAATAGTGCACGCTATGTGGCGGTTCATATCATGACACGCATAAATCCAAAACGATTGAACGTAGAATATTAGAATACTGTATTCAAGATGATAGTACTGTCTAGATGCTCATATCCTATTTTCATTGAGATCGACTGAGCCGAAAGTGCACTTTACTTGACGATCTTGGAATTTTGCGCATAAATTCTGAGCTGTTAGCTGTAGAATCCTGGAAATCAGTATTTAGGAATGTTGTGACATAAGAATGATGATATACTGTGCCCATAGCAACAGACTAGCTGTGCAATGATGAGATGTTGTGTTTGATTATATATATCCAATGATGAACAAGGAAGTCACGTGACGTCCACGTCAGATTTTTTCACTCAGTGACATCTTAATTTTAAGAGTAATTTCATAGTGTTACGCCATTGGTATAGTTGCTATACGAAAAATGTACCATAATAAGAATCATACTTTAATTGTGCACAGCTTCTGCTTAGGCACACCATTACTTTTCTTATTGTCTCGGTGAGTACTATCCTTTGAAACACATTTCATCCTGTTACTCGATCGGCCGCGTTTCTTGCAGCCAGCTTTTTGGACTATGAATATGAAATTAAAATTTTATCAAGCTTCGCCAAAAAAATTACTGTGCGCCTATGTGCCTGAATGTTTGGCATTTGCTGGAAGAATGACAGTTGTCGATGAAAATAAGTATTTTTTAACTGTGAAATATCATAGTCATACTAATCATTTATTTAAAACTGGAAGTATAATTGTATTTTGGCAATACATAGAGATCTTATAGCTTATCTCTATAACTATGTCTTAGCATATTTTGTGAGATAGGTTAAGTTTGTCTGTGAGATCGAGCATTTAAGCTATTATAGAGCAAGATTCCAGGCCAGCCAGGCGTTACTTATATTCTGAGAAACAATATATGTGGAATAGAATAGTGTAAGTATGTACTTTAATCATACGCATACTTGCTAGTTTGTGCCGACGGTCAATTTACAGATACGAGGTGCTAAATATACGTTAATACATTACTAACTTTTCTCAAAGTCTTGAGTGCTGATTCTTATGTGTCTTCGAGAATATTGTTGAAAATTGATAATCAACATTTCTAGACACTTTCCATCGGTGGTAATGTCTGCTAGATTCTTAAAGGCTTGCACAGAATAATGTAATCTTGCTCATAGTCTGAGTGCTAATTTTTATATATGGTACTCAGGGAACAATTTCAATACTTTTTCTCAACAGCCAGGGGCCTCAATTGTAGGGCTGAACGTCTCCCAGACACAATTAAAATATCCCTGTGAATAAAAGCGCGAGGTCACTATTTGTAGGCTTGATAGTAAGCTAAGTATCTATGGGCATCCAACTCTTCCTTGGTTTGGCTGTTTACAAATAGTATTGAAATTGCTTCCTGAGTATCATACATAAAAATTAGAACTCAGACAATAAGTAAGATTACGTTATTTTTTTGTGAGCTTTAAAGTGTTTAGCAGGAATTACTGCAGATAGGAAGTGTCTGGCAGTGGTGATTATAAATTTTCAACAATATTCTCTAAAAGATACATAAAAATCAGCACTCAAGGCTTTAAGACAAGTGAGTAATGTCTTAACGTACATCTAGCACCTCGTATCTGCAAATTGGCCGTCCGTACAAACTAGCAAATGTGTGTATGATCAAAGTACCGACTAACACTACTCTAATCCACAAATTTTGTTTATCAGAAAATAGTAACGTTTGGCGGGTCTGGGATCTTGGCTATTAGACATATATATATCTGACTGATTAGACAAGATTTTGGCATGCATTACATCAACTGTTGAGGCCGGTGAAGCAAAGATTAATTCCATTTGTTAATCAGCGAAAGGTGCTGGAGAATTGGATATTTTTGTCAGTTTAATTGGGGAAATCATAAAATAACAATGCTTTTGGATGCTAACCGAGGTTATTTGGCTTCAAGAAATTGGATACAATTCAGTTTTCATTCGAAAACTCAATCGACAAACTTATTTTGGAAAGTGCTGCTCGAATATACCAAATGGAATATAATTAGCTTGCTTCGAACACTCAATCTACAACACTCACTTTGTATAATGCTGTTCAGTCAAGATAGCTTGTAGCTGAATAATATCGGATTCATTTTGAATAATGATAGAGCTCAGTACAATTCGAGCCGAGTTTGGTATAAACTTGAAAAAAATTCTGATACATTAGTTATTTCTCGGTATCCGGATCCTCGAACATAAAATGCAGTTGGAGTAAATGGGGCGCATCTTGGAATTAGCAAGGTATTACATTTTATTCTTCTGCCATATTCTTTCTCTTTCATCAAAAATATCGAAAAAGGACTCACCTCGTGTTGTATTTTGGATTTGAATTCAAAAATCTATAGTGGACATCACGGGACTCACTTGTGCATCATTAGATATATTTTTTGCATATAATAATATGATAATCAAATACAGAATTAGAGTAAAATTAATACAGCCCACTGAGATTGCTCAAAGGTTTCCTTAAACGAGAGCCTCACTATCAACATGACCACAATAATTTTGAAGAGAAGAATGATAAATCGGAAGCTATTCTAAATAAATTCGTTGGGCTGTTGACAACTCTCAAATGAGAAAATCATTATTCTATTGTTATTGATACTGGATCCACTGATTATGGAAACACCTGAATGACTCGTTGAACTATGGGACAGAGGGAAATGCTAGAATCAATTGAAAGCTCGGAAAAATGTTATTGAGAAATATTGTTGCTCTCGACGAGTTCTATTATAAGCAATTCATGCTTTGGAAGTTACAGCTGTGCATATTCTGTCAGTTTATGCCCAACTGTTACTTATCATGTTTTCAGCGATGAAGTATAGGGGACTAGATCGTAATAAGGCGTATTTAACGAGCCCCGGTAGATCTGAACATTCTTACATCCGTTATCTTCCGAACCGTTGCATAAACGAGTTCAAAACGTAAAAATCGCTTTTTCATACGTCAGAATAACAACGCTAATAAAGAGGTGTGCTTCCACAGCCCCCACATCGGTTGACCATTAGAATATTTCAATAGCCGTCCATTCAAATCTCGTGCTGAGTATTATTTTATTTTGTTTGAGATCTCAACGAAATTTGAACTGACCCGAATGCTTTATTCAGTGTGAAGTATCGACAAAATGGATGTTTGTATCTAAACATATTTTGATATTTCCGAGCTATCGATTTCAGTTGGAATTGTATTCTGCAGCGTACATACCGCATTTTTCTGTCAGAAATATTTCCAAAATGTAAAATAATATTCGGCGGTAGTTGGTAGTATTCTCAGCTGTCTATTTAACACCTCGCAGTTGCATTAATGAAGGTGTTTACATGCACCAAGTTAGGCTGTCTGTTCGTACTGCTAAGCACTTGATAATTAGTAACGCCGGGGAGCCTGTCTCCGCTTCTCACTTCATTAAACTCGCCAACGATCTTAAGTTGCCGGATGTGACCCTTACTCGGAACCGTCTTCAGCAAACTATTATCTCGCGGAATCTAGACTCCACTTTGCAAATCGGAGCTAATTGTTTGACGAGTTTTCAATTTGAGACTCCAAACTAGCAACATTTTTAAATATTCTTTAGTAAAGCAGTACTTCTTAGCTGATTCAAGAATCAATAACAGCACATAATATAATTGCAGAGATTGGTAGATGATATCGGTTGCACTTGCATTAAAAACTCAATAAAAGGCACAGGAAATCTCAACCCATATATAACTCTAAAAATTAGTAGATTATATAAGTTTTATTTTCATGAGAAATCTCTACCGTTCTATTTCCAATTTTCTTCCATTACTATCCCAATTGTCGTCTTCCAAGCTCCATGTGGTCATCGTCACGTGATTTGATCGCGATGTGTTTCTTGCGTGTTTGGCTTGAATTTCAGCAGCTTTCAAAAAGAATTAGATGTTCATTCGTATTCTTGGGATAATTGTCAGTAGAAAACTTTTCGTGCCGTCGTGGACTCAAGATAACTCACAAACGATAAACCAGACTCCTTTTCCAATCGATTTACAGAAATACAATGGATTTTATCAAGAGAAGTATTCGTGGTTAATTCTATTGCATTTATTTCTTCTTGGTTGTTTCTGACGATTCAGTTCATGCATTGAATTTATGTAATTATTGTTTTCTATAGCGGCAATTACGTTTTATCCCTCTGTTTGTATTCATTATGATTGCTTTAAATTGACTTTATTGAGGTACTGATACCATTGGAAGATTCTTACCTAAATGTCTCATTCAATGATGACAAATTGGAATCATACATCCAGTACTATTCCAAATGAATGTGTTCACATCAACTTCTAGAATTGATGGAGAGGAAGGAGGATAAGAATAAAATTTGCTCTAAATATGAGTTAGGTAAATCAGTAAAAAAAGTGCAAATTTCGCTCCCATTTCGTTTCCCCTCACTAAGGGTAGCTTGTTCACTAGCGGGACAACAGCGTGGACTGTAACGGAATGTCCATCAGCGTCACGGGTGACTAGTTCGAGTCCCAATGTCCAGCATGTCTGTCCCACGCGGCTTCGCCTAATGAACGACCCTGCTAAATCTATTGTAGGACCAGTGACGTTCGTGAATTGGAAATGGAGGTCTATTTTACAAACCATAATCCATCTGGTAATGCATTCATGTATAAAATCAATATTTTGTTGTACTAATTATAAATTTTTAATAAATAAATAATTATTCCATATTATCAAGGATTCTTCAATAGCTAATGAGGTTAATTATATTGTAAAACAACAACCAAATCGATGATAATTATTCATATTTACTTCATTTCGAACAAAGCAAACAAGTAAACAATACTTTAATAATTCCCAATTTAAAATCAGTATAACTACAGTATTAAAACTATTGAAAGTACTTATCCATGTTCATGTTCAATTCTAGTAATGCAGTAGTCTTGTTCTTTCAAAATAGTGGTCCACTTTCAGAATATCGTTCTTTAATTGCATGTAGACGCATAGAGTATTCTACTCTATACGCTAGAAGCAATATTTCAGGGCTATAAATGAGAATATTGCGAAGAATACTTTCAGAGTAAGCACTGAGGCAGCAATTGCCAATACCTTCTCCGGAAGTATGTGAAGCAAATGCCTGCTGAATAAAACAACAATTTATCTTCGCTAATATTCAAATTCGTGCATCAGTTTTAAATTGCTGTTGTAACAGGCCAGGGAAATAACAACCCTTCCAGTATTGATTTTCATTTCAGTCTAAATAATTGACTAATGATTCCAGTCCTTTGTTTCTTCTTATAAAATATCAAGTAATTCACCCTTTTTTTGAACTAAGGATGAATTTAGTTAGCCTTCTTGATTTTTCCATTCTACTGGAGAAGATTGTCATTTATGTATTGAATATTTTTTAGGCCAAATAAGTATGACCAACTTGATGAGCATCAATTACTCAAAATTAAGAGAGAGGTGAAGGGTGAAATACATTATTAATGAGAGCCCCACGATACATATACATACGTGTACATATAACGAAATATGTAAATCCCTTCTGAGCTACGACGACGATGCGGCGATTGCCCAAGACAATCAACATTCGCGGAATCGCGAAGCGACTTTCCGAACGGTGGATCAAATTTACTACTCGTTCTATGCGGGTGGAACCAAACTTGTCCCCCAGCAGTGATTCTACGTTAAATCGTTTTGATATTGTGAAGTCACCAAGTGACCTCTCCAGCAGTGATTCTACGTTAAGTATTCCAAACACTGTCAGCAATGACTTCGCCAGCGGTGCTACTACGTAAAATATTCCAATCACTGTGAAGTCAACCAAGACTTCACCAGCAGTGCTTCTACGTTAAATATTTCAAACACTGTGAAGTCAACCAAGACTTCGCCAGCGGTGTTTCTACGTAAAGTTAATCCAACGTTCGCGAAGTTGAACAAAATGACTCTAAGTTGTACTTTGCAAAAATATTTCAACAAAGAAAAAACAAAAGAAATCAATCAAACGTACAATTTTGCCTTGACAAACGCACTAACGGATAGGCACGGAAACTTCGAACGGACGTCGAACGGTAAACACAGTATCAACTTTAGAAGATGGCTCGGAGAACTAACTTTCAAAAGAAGTCACTTAAGTCGACCAGAAGGCCCTATTTATACTCAAATTTTAATGAATCCTTACTTAACATGTTTCAAAATTAAATTCATATTAGCGCTATCAGTAATGTAAAGAAGACATACAGATAAAAAAAGAAGTAATTTCACACATACAAATTTCTTTACAATAACAAATTTCCTATTACTTTCCTGTTAAATGAGTCCTTTCATGATTATATTTCATTGAAATAGAAACTGTTCTAAATATCTTTATATCTGTCGGTAATGTAGGTAATGCTCTGTCGGTAAGTTTGAAGCTGTCAAGTGTCGAATATTTTATTTTGTTGGGTCAAAGGTCGAACATAACATCACACAAAATATAAAATATACAACATACTTACAGAACAACGGTTGACTACATTCAGAGTTTATTAACGGTAAGGTACAAGATATAACTACAGATCAAGCAATGTCGGCAAAATCTAGCCTCATTCCACCACATGTGAAATATTAAAACAGATTTATTTCAGCTGATGACTGATAAAATTGAGGAAAGCGGTAGTGTATGTTCAAGCAGAATTACAGAATTTAATATTTATTAAACTAAATTTGATGGACTTAAAAATGTTTGACGGTAGCAGAAGGCTATGGAATGTGCAACTGTGACGGAGTTTTAGGACATAATTCGTCACACTTGATAAGGATTTCCAGCGTAGAAGTGGCCAAGGGCTGCCACCAATTTTGCAACCTCTAAATACGTTAGTATTCTATGTTCTGCCACGTGAAATATCGAGAAGTATTCATGAAATCACTGTTAGAAGGATTCCTCACTGATTTTTATTGATTTAAACAGTTTGATAGATTAATTTGAATAACAATGCTCTGATCTCGTTGATATTATGAACAACGGCCATTTCCAATAGGTTATGTTTTGAAGAAACAGATGTTAATAATTTCAATTCGAGTCTTTTGTGTCATTATCCCTTATTACGTTGAAAACTGATTTATCGTCTTGAAAACCAAATCGCCGTTTATGACTTACGTAACTGCTTTTGATCTCAGAGAGATCATGGATGGAGTGAGGCGTCGTAAAACTAGACTTCGGGCATACCCGGGGCGCCACGATATTGTCTTTTCGTCCGCGAGGCACACAGCAACGATAGTACCTGCAATAAAATGTATTGGATCGGACAATTGGTGTGACCATACGAAGGCCTTCAGCATTAATCAAATGGTTGAACTAGTAATCCACTTATCAAGTATTTCGCCTTCAAACAAAGCCAGTGGTAGCTAAATGTTCTGAAAGAGAACAGGTAAGGTTCTCTTCGCATAAAGTTATCAAACAATCTACTAATTTGATTTAAGCGAATAAAATGACTTCAATAGCAAAAGAATGAAGGTTAAACAAAATACGGACAATAAACTGAATCTAAACAGTTGAAGGCTGAATGTGCAATCAGTGCACCTTGGCCAACAGCGCGCAATCCAAAAAAAACAACAGCCAACAGGCGGTGCCTATACGCCTAGTTCAACCGAGGCTCACAAGTTAAACGTAGATGAAGGGCCCACAAATTAATTCTTATGGAAATTTGATCAGCATATATTTTGAAGGGATGGTTATATCAATCAAAATCAAATACCTTCCTAGAAAGAAATCTAAAGCTTCGTCACAATAGTTAATGAATTCGTGTCAAGAGATTTTCTGTTACGACCTCGAACTAAATCGGAGCGGCCTGACGTGCAAATAAAAAAAAAAACGATGTGGCTTGGATTTCTAAAATAGTAACGGTCACATCCCGAAATATCAAATATACTCATCAATACTTGAATACCTATAATTTCAATCAGCAATTAATCTAATGCAAATATTTGGGGTATAAATTAGCAAGTCGTATTTGAAAATATGATTATTATAAATGCAAATAGATTCCATATTATTATACATGATTGTCACAAAATTCAGATTTTCATTGAATTATTGATCCAGTTTAATTTATTTGATTTTGGATTTGGTTAGCTGAATAACAACATTTATCCAACTGTCACTTGCAATTACTACAAGCGAATTTGGACGTTAATCCAATTATTATTCCACTGATTCCTTCAAATTTTAGTAATACATTTCTCTGAAACGAAAAAAAAAAAATAGGGACAAAACATTTGATCTGTGAAACTTTTGTGAACCTCATTTTAGTCCTGTTATTATTTGTATGTGAACTCTACAGGTGCCAAAGACACATAAACGTAAAGTAAATGGAACGCCGTTTCCAAAATCTTTCAGAAAAACATTACATTGTGCTTTTGCAGTGATTTCCATTATTACAGACATAAGTGATAAATGCGATGCGACACTTTGATAGCATGTGTAGCTCGATCGAGCTTCCGCCGCCGAATGAAAATTCAATGGCGTAAATAATCATAATAGAAGTTTCGTAAGACGAAAATGGCTTGCCGTTCAAAAGATCAAATTGACGATAATCAATGTGGAAAGGTATTTGCCAAGACTTTTTCAATATGTTGCAATATTGGGAAGACATGGATGTTTCTTTTGAATTCTTTGCAAGATAGCAATTTATTTTTCAATTATTTAATATAGAAAATAAATAATGCCAACTTACTGATCTCAAAATTGCTTTAATGTCCGACTGGTTTATTATTGTTGTCATAATCATACTGATTTCAGGGTTATTACGTATTACGTTATTATTATATTTCAAAATAATGACCGAGGGTATTATTTTGAGAAAAAATAAACAAGTTTCCTAGTTACAGCAAGTAACTAGAGTAATTTCTCTGGCAGATGTCAAAATGACAGGACTATTGCTGAAAGTTTTGATTGAAATAGAACAAAAGTCGGACATTGAACATTGAAGGCACCACGGGAGTTGAACAGACAATAATGCTCACGGTAAACGTACACACCGGGGACCAGAAGCCCTCGGAAAGTACACTGTTGACCTCAGGCATTATTGTCCTTTTAACACCCTTGATACCTTTATTACTATAATGGTGTGCAAGTTATTGTCAATTACTCGTGTCTTATGAGAAAATGCCTTATAATAATTTTGTGAGTATCCTGTCTAGCCTTAGATGGCTCTAAGAGTTTTCATCACTTTTATTTGTACTAAGTACAAGAAAGTATTGTGAAACCGACAAAATTCACCCGTCGAGATTTTGATGGAAATATCCGTTTTAAGCATCCCTGAATCCATTTTAACTATTTCTGGCTTGATTTCGGAACGTATAATGTTGAAATTTTGTATACAAGACTGGAATAGTGTCTATTTGTGCACCTCCCATTATGGTTACAATTGTCTGTACCGGAAATGCACTTTACTTGAAACTTTTTTCGAATTTTTCCAATAAATCCAGAATGATCAACTGTAGGACTTTGAAACTCAGTATTCGAACTTGATGTTGTATCAAAATGGTCATCTGCAATTTTTATATGAATCGGCCAAGCCAAAAGTGCACTTTACATGAAACTTTTTTTAAATTTTTTCCATAAATCTAGAATTATCAGCCATAGCATATTGAAATTTAGTGTTTGAACTTGTAGCATCAAAATAGTTATCTACTATTTTTGTATCAATCGGTCAAACCGGAAGGGCAGTTAAGGAGTATAACAGACATTCAGAATTTACCGTGAATACAATCTGTTTAATTGAAATGATAAGGTAAGCAATGATAATCTGTTGTCAATTTTTTAATTTTGCTCGACATTTTACATGTCAAAATATTTTTTCCTGAATCTCATGCCGTAAGCATGACAAAAGCGACAGAATTGGATCACAACATGCTTTCATACAAATTTAAAATCAATTTTCATTATGTTGGTCACACGGTACAGCTTTAATTTCAGCATTATTGAACTCCAAATATACATACTTATCAAACCTCATAAAGCCATTAAAGACAAAATGAGGCACTGAAATCTACGACTATCTGACGGTCTGAAAGTACAAGCAAATATTGTGGAACCGACAAAATTCACATATCGAGATTTTGATGGATATATCTGTTTTGGGCATCCCTGAATCCATTTTGACTATTTTTGGCTTGATGTCGGTACGTATGTACGTATGTATGTGTGTATGTGCGTAACTCGCAAATCTTATAATTTGCCAAACGTATAATGCTGAAATTTTGTATAAAAGACTGGTATAGGATCTAGGATCTTGATGTGCATATCTTATTATAGTTCAATCGTTTGTACTGGAAGTGCACTTTACCTTACACTTTTTTCGAATTTGTCGCATAAATCTAGAATGATTAGCCATAGGACACTGGAGTTCAGTATTCGAAATTGCTGTAGTATCCAAATGATCATCTCCTATTTTCGTCCCAATCGACTAAGCCGGAAACGCACTTCATATTACAGACTTTTTGAATATTTCTCATAAATTTAAAATAATCAGTCGCAGAATATTAAGATTTCGTATCAAGCACTTTTATAGCATCTAGTTGTACACCTTGCATTATGATTGTGATCGGCTGAGCCGGGAGTGTATTTTACTCGGAACATTTTTTAATTTTCCGCATAAATCCAAAACGATTGAACGTAGAATATTAGATTACAGTATTCAAGATGATAGTACTGTCTAGATGCTTATATCCTATTCTCATTGAGATCGACTGAGTCGAAAGTGCGCTATACTTGACGATCTTGAAATTTCGCGCATAAATTCAGAACTGTTAGCAGTAGAATCCTGGAAATCAGTATTTAGGAATGTTGTGACATAATAATGATGACATACCGTTTCCATAGCAACCGGCTAGCCTTGGAATGATGAGATTTTGTGTTTGATTATATATATCCAATGATGTACAAGTAGGTCACGTGATGTCCACGTCAGATTTTTATTAAACAGGGCAACAAAATAAATATACCATATATTTTATATGGTAAATTAGATTACGTAATGAGATTATAAATCATGTAGAAAAGTTACAACTAAATATGATAAACTGATCCTTGAAGGTAACATTGCCAAAATTGTTGATACCTTAACATAGGTATTCGAGCTCGAATCAAATTTATGCAGAGGCTAATTGCCTAATACCACCACTGGAAAACAGATATTTTCATGTTAAATTATTATTGGAAATGGAAAGAAAAAACTGTCGATATATTAATGGATGAATAAATTTATCAAAATATTCCGTATGAGCAATGATGACAATTTATCGGGTATGAATATCATGTAATTTGTAATTTCATCGAATGTAATTTAAAGTACAGCAAAAAATTTATATTATAGATAAAATCAATTCATTTCATCATCATATTGCATATTTGAATAAAAAAGATTCGCAAATTATCATTTCCCACAATCAATGAGCTTGAAATCAAGCAATTTGTCAAACCTACGGAACAGCAGCGTTCATTTAGTACCAGTTTCAAGTTGCGACTATTTTATACATATCTTGTGCACGAACGAACTCAAAAAGATCTTTTTGTCTTTATCATTTAGTTATTGACTGACAAGAGGTCATGTGCTGTACCCTAAAGTAATAATTTGATCTCTATCAAAGTTATATAAAAAAAATCTTGAAAATTCAGTGCAATTGCCTCCAAAACTACAGATTTGAGTGAATAAGTAATGGGTGGTCATATACAGGCCTAAATTGATCATAAAAACTAACTTTTAATTCATTCTGATACTTGTAATGTTACCTTTGGCGTCGCGGTCAAAACTGCTGACGGTGTGCTCGGGCGCCAATGCGGTCGGTGACGCAGTTTCTAAGATAGACGGCTGGATAGCTTAGAAAGGAAAGCTTAAGGTTGTCAAAATAATCATCAGCAGGTAGGTATCACAATGAGATTCATTCACACATAAATGCGACGACGGTGAACGTAGAACATATATTTTACAGGAACTTGCACGGAGATAACTTGGCTGACGGTGACGGGACGGCTGTACATGACACTCGACACCAGCGGTCGCAGTACGGACCCAGGTGGTCGCAGACGACGAGAAACTTTAAAATCATGAAGCAATTTCCCAAACGGTGGATTAACTTATCTTCGACGCTTGTGGAACCAAACTGGTTCGCAAGTAGTGACTCTACGTTAGCTTGCTCAATGCTGTTAGGCCAGTGATGACCCTTTTAACGGTGATTCTACGTTAAAACAATCAAACGCTTCGAAATCACAAAGACTTCGTCAGCGACGACGGTACTTTAATTTAATCCAACACTGTAAAATCAACAAAGACTTCACCAGCGGTGACACTACATTAAATTATTCAAACACCGCGGAATAAACAAGGACTTCTCCAGCGATGATTCTACGGTAGAACAATCTAACACTGTGAAATCAATGAAAACCGTCCCAGCGGTGACTCTGCGGTAAATTATGCAAAAATAATCAACGTTCAAAAACAGCAAAAGTATTCCTAGTTCAAAACAGCAAAAGCAAGCAAATCTAGGTTCCTTTTACGGACTTATAAAAAAATAAACAAACTCACAGATTGTGTCAGACAGTTGTGGTAACGGACTTGGCACAAAAACTCCACTTGGACGGTAAACACTCTGAAGATGACACTCGGAATCGGAACTAGAAGAGTACTTTGGAATGGCTGTTCAGAAGACAGGACTTTCAAAGAAGTCACTTAATTTTAATGAATCCTTACTGAACTTATCTCACAATTAATTTCTTATTAGTGCTGTCAGTAATGTAAAGAGGAGATACAGATAAATAGAGAAAGTAATTTTACAAATACAAATCTCTTTACAACAACAAATTTCATATTCTTTCCCTACTAAATACATCCTTATAAACATTTCCTTGAAATTCAAACTGTCCTAAATTCTTTTTGTCTGTCGGTTAAGAAGTTACGATTTAGTCCTCTGTCAGTTAACTGTCAAATGTCAAATATTTATTTGTTTATGGTCATGATTCAATTTCAGATATTTCCAAAACCTAATCTCATTCCACCACATATTTGAACAGAATTATGGATTTTAAAATTTATAGGGTGTGCAAGATGTGAATTCATTTTGGTGGACTTTGAAATATTTGGCGGCAGCAGAAGGCTCTGGGATGTGCAACTGTGGCGGAATTTTAGGAAATAATTATTCATCACATACTAGCATCGAAAACCGCATGTCAGTATCTCATGTAATTCGCGAGATATTCAACTATGCATAGTTCAGTAATAATTACTTTTCGAATTTTTATTTCATTTTTTGCCCAAAACGGGTTGTATGAATAATAAAATCAAGCAGTTTATGAAAACCTACAAAACAGCAACTTTCATTTAATATCACTTTTAAATATGTAAGTGCTGTAGTTGCTGACAGCCCAGCGTCACGCCAGCCAAACAGCCAAAGTGAATATAATGGCGTACTTTTGCTTTTTTTTTGTAGAATATGCAAAAATAGAAATCAACCCAATGTCCAATAAAAGCAATAAGACTCTGGCGCGGTGGTTGCCTTGAAGACCGCTGTATCGATCTTGGGCGAAATACCTAGAGTCCATTTCGACGTATCCTCATCTCATACAGTTCGCAAGTTGGATCAAATTAATCGCGATGCATAAATATTTTGTAAAGCTAATTTTTTGAGATATTTGTCATTCAATTTATTTCTATTTGACATGTAACGTGGTGTCCCGGAGCCCTTTCGCATAGGCTGCCACACTGCATCAGTTCCAGAAATTTAAAAAATCATAGTGATGAGCAATAAGAATTATATATTTAATAATTAGGATTATATTTTCATCATCATTTCCAAATAATAATAGGAAACCATATGATGAAAATCATGATTGTTAATGATTTAATCTAATCCACCCTTCGATTTCGATGTATTTTGTTCATTAAATCCATACAAAATTCACTCCGTGCACTATCCCGGGCAGGAGCTACGGGACTGCTTCTTGATCTCCCTCAGGATTTTTCGCTGTCTGACATGTTGCAAGCGCAGAACTAAAGGTATATGGCTGTAATCACGCATAGGCTGCCACACTGCGTCAGTTCCAGAAATTTAAAAAATCATAGTGATGAACAATAGGAATTATATATCTAATAATTAGGATTATATTTTCATCATCATTTCCAAATAATAATAGGAAACCATATGATAAAAATCATGATTGTTAATGATTCAATCTAATCCACCCTTCGATTTCGATGTATTTTGTTCACTAAATCCATACAAAATTCACTCCGTGCACTATCCCGGGCAGGAGCTACGGTACTGCTTCTTGATCTCCCTCAGGATTTTTCGCTGTCTGACATGTTGCAAGCGCAGAACTAAAGGTATATGGCTGCAATCACGCCAGGAAGTCACAATCGCTCGGTTTGCGATCGGTACTTGATGTTCGCTTTTCCAGGAAAAATTGAACCAATTGTTCCATGACCCACTGGCAATTTGTAACTGTTGGAAATATTTCATGAATAGTGGTCATCGAATTTGGATGGTGGTTATTAAGTAAAAGCAGCGGTCTTAGGTAAGGTGACCAGATTTTAGCATTGGGGGAACACCATTGACTGATTAAAATGTTTCATAGAATGCATAAGTAGTATTGTAATATATTTTTTCAATCTCAACATAAATACAATTCACAAATATAATAATTTGAAGAAAAAATATTTGTATAGTAGTATTATTTTATTCATTGGCATACTTCTGCTGTCGTTATTTGAAACGTCATTAAATTTTTCAGAAGAATTTGCTAAATTATATGTCACACATAGAATAACCATACATTCCCTTTCGTTCTTTCGCCGTTCCCAGCTTTCCAAAAGTCTGGACTTTTTTAAAAAGGCTGCAGGACGCTAAATATCGAGACTATCGCGCCAAAAGCGGGACGTCTATTCTAAGGGCTTATTTACTACTTCTATCAATTTATTGTACTAAGATTCTGATATTGTGCTTTACAGTCCACCATAGAAACATGAATATATTATAATAAAACCATATCGTGGACTACTTTTATTGATGAATGATATCGCGAAGCGGGCTGGAGCGCTAGTTATTATACCAATATTTTCATAAGCCGAATTTGATAGCTATCTATGTTAACAATATATTCACCACAATTTCTCATCGAGTCTCAGCATACTGAATTAAAATTTTACAGGGAAGTAAAGATTTATCCGTAAATATTGAGCTTAAACTTCATTCCTTGGGTATATATGGCTTGTGAGGCAAGTATTCTGCCATCTATCGGACAAGAGCGCAAGCTCAATTCTCGTTCAGAGAGACCTGCAAACAAAGTTACCTTATTGATAATCGTTTTGATTTCGATAGCTTTTTATTGATTGAAGATTACAAGAATATCAAGAGGTGGAAGACTGAATGTGATTCTCTTGTTACAGTTTTTGGGATACTTTGAGAGATTCAAACCGTTACATGAAGATGGCATCACACGGCAATAATTTATAATCGTTATATTCCATTTATTATCTTCCCAAAAGCTCATACCACTCCAATTTGATAAAAAAAATATCAATGTATTAATTTCGTTTTCCCTTGGAAATTATAAAAGAAATATCATGAGGTTCTAGAAGCACAATTTTTGGTCCGTGTTCCGGGCGCACTCATATAATCCAGTTACTTATGCCTATGTCACATCAAACAGTGACTTCATTCATGAACCAAAAGAATGCAGTTTCTCTGATTAAATACATTGCAATAAAAACAATAATCAAGCATAACAAACGTCAAACAAAATAATAAAATGAAATGAGTAGCATATGATGCGCATGAAGCTAGCTGTATTTTTTCCATCAGTGACCACATTTTCATGAGTGATGGACTTTGTTGTTTCATGAGTGCCCACTCATGGTCACTGTTTGGTATGACATAGTCATTAGAGGTCGGACTCACATGACGGTTAGAGGTCGGAAGTTCTGTGGCTGTCACTAAGTCTAACATCAATATGGTCGCCCTGGAAAAGCTCGGAGCAGTCAGGTAGGCGAAGGAGAGTCAAACCGTGCCAAGGATGATAACAACCAAAAGTCCTTGTGTTGGGCAGAAGTGCAATCGCGTCCAGAAATGGACAGTTAGTTGTAGCATAACCAAAACAACTAGAGCTGAACCTCTTTCCGTAATTATCTATTGATTTCACAAAGTTTATAAGACAATAGTATAGACTTGGAGCGTGGCATATTTCTATAGTCCAGTTACTTGGAAGTCGGGCTCAGAGGATGGTTAGAGGACGGGAATCCTGTGGCTGTAGCGAGCACATTACTAAGCCTATCATCAATAAGGCGCCTTGAAAGAGTCTGATGCAAACAGGTAAGCTAAGGAGAGTTTCAGATTAGGGAAGTGACAAAGCAATCAATAATCCTCATGTCGGGCAAAACTGAACTTGCGTTCAGAAGTGGGATCGCATATGGAAGTGGACAATTATTTATAGCCTAACCAAAACAACTAGACCTGAATCTTCTTTCGTAATTCTCTATTGTTTTCACCACATTTATAAGTCAATAAAATGGGTTTGGCTTCGTTGGTCAGATATTTTTTATTGTCACAAAAGCATATTATTGATCAAAATGAACAAAGATCAGGTGCGAGCTCGTACTTCGCCTCGTTTTATTTTGGGTTGTATATGAGGCACAATAATTAAAGAGTTCCTCTTCGGGTTTTATAACAAATTAAATCCTTACATGCTTGATGCTTCCTTTATAACATAATTGTTTGGACTGTATCTGTCAGCAAGATTGTTAACCAAATAGGCCCTGACATTCAACGTTTAGGATGAAATGAAGGTAACTGAAGCTTTGCCTTCGGCAAAGTAGGTTCGCAGAACTATGAAACCCTTTTTAGTCGCTCATTGATGCGTGTAGTAATTGCTTTATATGCGGATTATGTCAGTAATCTCGACTTCAGGCAACTGGTAATATGTTCATTGGTTGCTAGCTCTACTCGGTAAAATGTCTGAAATTGAACGAAATTAGCTTTAGGGGTCTTTTTGAGAAACAAATCCTGTATATATTGCTACACGAAATTCAAATAGAGCGGTAAATTTTAGCGTCAGCGTCGTCATCTAGCGGCTACAGGGCCCTAGTAGTTCCGCCTGCAACACAGTGATGGCAGCACGGATCTCATTCATCCTCCAGCTATAAAATTCCCAAAACAGTATCCGTATATCCATCAAGGAAATTACTCTGCAAGAAAAGCCGATAATCAGGTTGCGCTTGGAACGGCAGCGTGGCGCGCTGCCTCTTGACAGCCGACATGATTTATTGCACTATAAAATATCATTTGTATTTCGCGTCATTCCGTGCCGCTAAGATTAATGCTCCCTGATACAATGAATAACCGTTGGCATGTTGTATTTTGCGCTGAACACAACGCACGTAACAGCACCCATCCATATCTCGAATGTAAACGAGGAATGCTCAATAAAGAATTGATAACGCACTTCAAATATTCAAGACACATTTTTACAGCAATCCATCGAAAAAAAAAGCAAATGATGAGACTATCACATTATGAACACATCAAAATATTGGTATAATTAAAAGCATCATTGATATATTATATATATACCTATATATATTCATCGTTTGGTCCCAGAGTGTACTCAGCTCTCAGCTCAAGCGCACACTTGTTGAATCTTCCAGGATCATTGTGGATGCAGTTCACAGATCCACTCAGAACAAGAATCGTGATCCTCATAATTTGGCGGAGCCAAGCGTACTCACGAGTTTCCATCCAGTTTCCGCTGCAGGAATTATTTCCAAATGCAATGCACTTTACACTGGTGATAATTAGCGTGAGCGCTGCGCACCTGGTGTCTGTTCGGGGAACTAGTGGTTAACCAAGCATTAGGGAGCGGATTTGCATATCTGTGCTTGCATATGTCATGGCTGTTTGACCACTGGGATGCATATTTTATAAACTAGTTTTATGTACGTTTTTACGTGCTTCTAAATAGCTGTGTGTGTAATTATAGGCTCACAACAAAGAAGCACATTTGAATAGATACTATTTACAAAATGTAATGCTGTAAGTGGTAAATTTAAAATTTAAATTTATCTGCAGTATAATTTACAAATTTTACAGTGTTTAACTTCTGATGCATTGCTGAAACTAAAGATAAACTGCCAGAACAATTTACTTCACATTTTTTTCACGGTATAAACTTCTGCTGTTGAAGTTGCTGAGCTAACAATAATCCCATATATATGCGAGAGTACTGACAATGACAAGTGAGAAGAAAGGCTAATCCACACTGCCCAATGGTTCAATTTGTCTCATTACCATACACAGCATTGAATATGTGTGAACAATGACAGAGGCATTTGGGAATTTAGCAATGAAGTAAACTACTAATACAGTGGTATTATTTCCAAAACAGTGCTCTGGCAGTGACGTCATGCAATGCAACGTATGTGATGCATCACCCGGAGTGGATATACACGAAGAGCGCGCGATGCCCGGTGATGGAGTGTGTATAATTACGGGTTGGAGCTGGTATGGGCGAAACAAGTTACGATTAATAGTTTCACACGTGCATCCTGCCCAGCCCCATTGTGTTGTTACTTAGTAAAGTTTCCTGTTCCGCCCATGGCCATTGTGCCGCCCCGTTCTCTCAATTTGTATGCATATGAACCGATGATGTACAGTCGCCATTAATCAGTTGCCAGCTACGCGAAACGATTCAATTCCGACTGACAAATACGAATGAGCTGCACATAGACTCATTGTCATCTAACTCTTGTTGTTATGCTCGGATTGTATTCGAATCAAGTTTTCATATCATATATCAATCAAATCTGAATACTTATCAGAAGATGAAATAATGCAACACTTCTTTTCACCATAGAATCTACCTTCTGGATGGTCCTCATGAAAGTGGAAAAAAGCAGAAAGAAAAAAATTCTAGAATTGATTGACAATATAATGAATGATGAATGCCCAAAACAAAACATGTTGGAAATACTAAAGGAACTTGATGAATACACTTATCTACAAGATGTTGTGCGAGCCTTAATAAACAAAATATGATAATTCCAGACACATATAAAATAACAACAACAACATTCTAAAAGTACTCCAATTTTCAGTTTGATGAGGTGGTGAGTTCTCTTCAAGTTATGTCTGATCATCTTTCAACAAACAGGAGTACAACATCCCCGCCTGCAGTGAGATGCCTCTTCTACAGATTTAAAGATACAATCAGAGGAAATTAGTTCCGAGGTAGTGAAGTCTGCAGCGGTGTTCTTGAAAGGCGGTACGCGGGCGTCAACCCGTCGCAAAGCTCAATAGACTGCCGTATCACGACAGGTAATTGACCATTGTGAGCGGTAATGTCGGCTAGCTGCGGCCTGGAAAGGAAGCAACACAATGCGCGTTATTATCGGTCTCTTTCAGCGGCCGTCATGCCTTGTATTAAGCTTCGTCACTGCACATCACTGGCAAACAATACAACTAAGGGACTTGAAGTTGCTATGATGCAGATTTTATGCTGTTGTTGTGATGAATGATGCGGTCATCTTGACAGTATAACAAATTAATTATAAGTTGCCGATTACTTTAAATAAGAATATTTTGACTGGCTGCTCATGCTATACCTACGTGGGAGCAATGTTCTTTCGTAAGTATTCATTGAATTTTTTTTGCACGGTTTGGTAGACTGATATTTAACATATTCTTGTTCATCTAGTAAATTATCCTGAGTGTAATTTAAGCGCTCATCAAGACGCTCATTAACCTTTCAACGTCGTCCCACTCGAACTCACGATCCTCAGGTCCCTCATTTCCATCCTTGCCGCTCCATTACCGCTCTTAATTAACGCTGATCGATTTCAACACGTGCTTACAATTGCATTACGTAAGCGATGATGCTGTGTCGGGTGATGATTAGCTATTCCGCGCACGGACCCACGCATCAACGCGCTGCTCCGTTGTAATTTTTGTCGCAGCAATCATGGCTGCGTGCATCCGTTTGACACGTAGACGAGACAGTTAAATGACAGCCAGACTGCCAACGGTTGACAGGCTGACAGGCCGACAAGTTGCTGTTCCGCTGCGTCAAATTTTAGCGGTGGGAAGTCAGTGTGATGCCCCGTGAATTTTCCAAAGCACGTGCTATTGATGTGCACGAATCCAAATACTACAATCTGGCAGACACACAGTTCATTACATTTATTTTATTTTTCAATTGTCTTACAAGCTTCGAATTCTATATAAAGTTCTCCTCAGATTTCTGCTCCCCTGATAATATTTGCAATGAATTTTGAGTGTTTGAAAAACTCAAAAATATGTATTAGGATAACAGAAACTTGAAAAGCAGTTTCAGTTTTTCGAAAAGTGTTTTTCCTGATTTGATTCTGCACCATATCCCGTTTAAAAAATTTTACAAGATGGCAGAGATTTGAAAAGCAATTTCAGTTTTTCGGAAAATGATTCTTTCACCATATCCCTCAAAGAAAATTCATTTACATCATCATACACAAATGTGAAAGGGCTAATAAAATGAAGATATCGTTTCTCGCAAATTATGAGCCTGAGAGAAAAAAGTTTTTGGTTAATTCTTGTAGGGAGCTGGGAGTTTTATCACAAGAATTTGTCCCTGAACATTGTTGTTCATTATTTAAGAATTAATTCCTTAGACGTTAACTCCGAATTTCTGCTCTCCTGGTAATATTTGTGATAGTTTTTGTGTGTCCGAGAAATTGAAAAACCCTAGAAACAAGAAAAAAAGACAGAAGAGTCAAATTAGTTCAGCAGGAAAGATGAATAATTCAAAATACTGAAAACGTCATTCGCTCGTATATAACAGTCGTTAAGTCCATTATTATACACATTCAGTTGTCAGGGGATAATAAATATATCTACAGAGGGGTGTCGTCAGTAAAACAGCAAAACAAGCCATAACTGTATATCATATTAGATAAATCCAAAACGGCACCCCTATTTCGAAAATCTATATGGAAAAACATGAAACTTTGAAAGCATATGCCATGTATTTCATAGTGAGATTCTTCCCTCAAAACAAAGCTCCGAGTGTTATTGCTCGTCACAAAGACGACAGAGTGATTTAACTGCAGTTAAAGACCGCAAAACGATAAATAATAGCAGGGGGGTCACCAAGTTGACAGGGGAGGAGCACACAATGGGGTCGGGTAGACAGACACATGGTAAATAATGAACTGACACGCGGACAATGGATCGAAATGTGACATTTCCGCTACAATGACGTGCAAGCGTGACGGAAGACGCGCTGTTTTAATTCACACGTTGATAGTGACAGCCAAATACAGGACCGAATTCAACAAAAAGTATTAGGATTTTTTCAATTCAAACGTCAACTTTCCTGATACAACCTACAATTGAAACTAGTACCAATCAATAGCGAAAGACAAGTACTTTAAGATAAAATCAAGGTGCTACCCCCTGACCTGTCCGGAAAAGCGGTAGTCACCCCCAAGTGTAGCCCATTTTCGTATTCAACTTCACTGATCGAACTTACGATTGTCGCTTTTTTTTCCTGTTCCAGGCCTGGATTTATGTTGAAGTACTTCGCTATTATTGTCTGTTCTATCAAGGAAGTTGTTAATTCCGGAAAAATTGACCGGAAGTGGTCTTTCTTGCGACACTGAATTCAAATTTGTCAATAGTTTTCTAAATATGTGCCCTTCAATAATTTGAGTGAATATTTCATCCCTTGAATATTTTTTAAAATTGATTTGACTCCATTTATCAAAAAATTGATCCTTATTGAGGCTGCATATCAAGTTTGAATAAAATCAGAAATAAAACCTCCTCTCGCAAAAAAAAAAAAACAAAAATGAATGCTGCAAATCTAATATAATTGTACTGCGCATATAATCCCCATAATTCGACCCTCTAGAATCCAAATTTGTGATCTAAATTTGAATAGAAGCTCTATTTCTTACATAATTCACATTTTAATTGGCGTTTTTTAGCCAATTTCATGACATATTTATTGTAGTATTTGACTCTCTAATAGGAAGTTCTAAGAGATGACAAGTATATTTTCATATAGATTACGGGCCATACAATCAGGACATGAATAGATAGATCAAAATTTTCTAATAGATGTTAAAATATGTGTTTTTTCATAATTTGAGGGGATGTTTCATCCCTCAAATACTCTTTTAAATTAATTTGACTACATTTATCAAAGAATGGATCCTTATGGAGGCTGTATACCGAATTTGAACAAAATCAAAAACAAAAGTCGTTTTTGCTTAAAAAAAACACCAAGGGTTTGACCCACGATTTTGAAATGAATGCTGAAAATAAAATATATTTTGCTACGCATGTCATAGCCTCAATTCGACCCTCCAGAATCCGAATCTACAATCTAAATTTGAGTACGGGCTCCAGTTCTTGTATAATTCACATTTTACTTGTCGCTTCTGAGCTAATTTCATGACATATTTATTGATTTATCCAACCCTCTAGTTAAAAATTTTAAGGGATGAAAAGTATATCTTATATAGAATAAGATATATACAATCGAAATATGAAGAGATGAACTCAAATTAGTCAATAGTTTTTGAAATATGTGCCCTTCAATAGTTTTAGGGGATATTTCATTACTTAAATATTTTTTTTAAATTAATTTGGCCCCATTTATTAGGAGATAGATCCTTGAAAAAGCTATATATCAAATTTGAACAAGATCAGAGAAAAAATCCTTTTTCGCTTATAAAACACCAAGGGTCCAGCGAAAGTTTTTTAAATTATTAATAAAAACTGAAAATTTTATGCTAAACATGTCAACCTCTGCAGTCTAAATTTGAATAAAGGATCTAGTTCTTGCATAATCACAGCATTTCATATGACGTTTTTAAGTCAATTTCATGAAATATGTATTAGTTCATTTAACACTCTAATTGGACATTTCAAGGGATAAAAAGTATATTTTTATGAAGACTAAAGTTCATACAGTCAGAATATGAAGAGATGAGCCTCAATTTCGCAACAGTTTTTGGAATATGTGTCCTTTAAAAGTTTAAGGAAATGTTTCATCTCTTGGAAATTTTTCAAAAATTGATTTGACTCTATTTATTGGGAAATAGATCTTCAAGGAGGCTATGTACAAAATTTGAGCACAAACCGAAGAGAGAATCCCTTTTCGCTTGAAAAACACTAAGTGTCTAGGCCCTACGTTTTTGAAATTAATAATAAAAATTAAAAGTATTGTGCTACGCATGTCATTGCCTTAATTTGACACTCCAGAATCTGAATTTACAATCTAAATTTGACTAGGGGCTCTAGTTCTTGCATAATTCACATTTAACATGATGTTTTTAACCCAATTTCATGACATATTGACTAGTTTATTTAGCCCTCTAATTGGGAGTTTTAAGGGATGAAATGTATATTTTTATATAGATCAAGGTCCACTCAATCAGAATATGAAGAAATGAACTCAAATTTGTCAATAATTTCCAAAATAAGTGACCTTCAATAGTTTGAAGGGATGTTCCATCCCTTAAATATTCTTCAAAAATTGATTTGGCCTTGTTTATCAAGAAATAGATCCTTAAAGAGGTTCTATACTAAATTTGAACAGAAAAGTCCCTTTTCGCTCAAAAACACCAAAAGTCTAGCCAACGTCTCTGAAATTAATAATTAAATTTTAAAATATTGTGCTACGCATGTCATCCTCCTAATGCGACCCTCTAGAATCTGATTTTGAATAGAGGCCTTAGTTCTTACATAATTCGCATTTTTTCAAAGCCAATTTCATGACATATTTATTAGTTTATTTAACTCTCTAATGGGAAGTTTTCAGGGATTAAATAGTAATTAAGGTATCAAGGGTGTTAAAAGGACAATAATACCTGAGGTTGACAGTGTATTCTCCGAGGGCCTCTGGCCCGAGGTGTGTACGTTGACCGTAGGCATTATTGTCTGTTCAACTCCCGTGGTGCCTTCAATGTTTAATGTCCGACTTTTGTTCTATTTCAATTAAAATATTTAGCAATGAATGTCCTGTCATTGTGATTTCTATCAGAAAAATTACTCTAGTTACTTGCTGTAACTATAGGAAACTTGTTCGTTATTTTTCAAAATAATGCCCTCGGGTATTATTTGTTACGTTATTACCCTGAATAGATTAAGGTCCATTCGATCAGAATATGAAAATCAAATTTGTCAAGTTTTTAAAATATGTTGAGGGGATGTTTTGTCCTATAAATATTTAAAAAAAATTGATCTGATTGAAAATTTTGATTGAACATAAGTTCAGAATCAATTCAAGTTGACTGAATTTTTTCTAATAATCCGTCCCTGTCATCGTGCTTTTGATGTGTGCTTGTGATACATAATCTGTTCTCTCCTTTTGTTACACACTTCTTCAATGGTTTTTAATTGAAGGAAGTGAAGCTCCCAGGCATTGTTCACGAGTATAGTGTGATGTTAGTCATGTTTCATAATAATTGCAGCCTGTTTTTATAGCAGCTTTTTTGTTGTATCACTTCAGCTGTCCACAACTGTGTTATTAATTATAATGAAATGTGTGGAGTCATTAATGCGAAAATTACCCAATCGGAGTCACATTATTTCATGGCATGTTGCAAGCAGATGATTTGCTCTAAGTTTGTAACATCTTTGGGTCACATAAATAAGTTGGGTTTCTACCTAACGTCACGCTAATGGAAGAAATGATGGATGTGTAGAATTTGCAAAGGCAGGCGCCATTTTTCATGCGTCGTGACCACACAAAAAAAAATCCTCATTTTTAGGTTACTAGTCCTGTAAGCACATTGATTTTTAATTCCGAAGAGATATATCAAGAATTAATAAATATTTTCACGTGCTGCTTATATTCTTAAGAGCGGTTTGAATTTGGCGCGCTTCTTAACGTGTTACGAAAGCGGAAAATGTATGGCAAGTGGTCGACGATCCTTTGTGATGTCGTCCGCCTCATAAAGGGAAATGAATGGCGTCATTAGGCAGGGGCCGTGTCCTTGTATTTTTGCCCGCATTTGTCGGAGCTTGTCGCCCACTACATCACTGTCGGCGGGGTGCGCGTGACGCGATTTGTCACGACGCCGCTTCTAGTGGTGGAGGAATTGTGGACGGGGTTACTTCCGGCACATGGGCGCCCCCACAAGGGCAACAAGCAAATTCATCATAACTAAAATAATTAAAATGTGGAAAAGTGCGATGTAACACGCGAAGTTGCTTTGTTAAAAACATTATTCCAGCAGAGCACTAGACCTTTGTGATTCAATTATTATTTGAAATTATGGTGGAATAGTTCAAGAAATATATATTTGAACTTGGTTTAAATTCATAAATCCAGCTCTGGGCTGTATCCAGCGCCCGTGGGCCTTGCTATTACTCATTTCCCTGCTGTGGACGTAGCTACCGCTCCATGCAGATAGATTAATGTTCGCGGTTCATCCATTACATTTATCCTTCAACTGGTTCGCACCGATGCCAATAAATCAGCTCCGTGTTTCCGACGCCCGTCGCCGCCGCCACTACGTCGAGCTTATAATGAAGTACGGACGGAGCGCCGGCAGAAATTCAGATTTACGGCCCACTTTAGGCTCGAAGTGTTAAAGAATTATGTGGCACTGGAAATGAGATGTGGCTCAACTTACTGCGGAATGCTTTGAACCAGCGAATAAATCTGTTTTTCTGTTCTTCACATTTTAAATCCTTTTTTGTTCTTCAGCTATTTATTATCTGTTCCAAGCTCTAATGAATATCTGCATATATATATATATATATATATATTGATTGAGGAACATTACACCCCCATCTTCATTTAAAAAATATTTATTATATCAATTATAATTATTCACTATTCTATAATATATTTCAATGCCAAACTTAGTCCTAATAAATCAGTATTAATTATGCAATAATAATAAATTGCGCTTTAGTTTTGGGCAGGCATTTGTTAAATTCGCGATGGACTAAGTCGGTGCGCAAACTAGGAGGGTGGTCGAAACTGTCTGGCCACTTTTCGTCGACGGTTTTTTTGTCGGGAATCCTATACTCGGTCGCTACCATCCGTAGATCTTCACTCTAGAAGTAGTACCCCTGGTGACTCCTGGCCGAAGAGTGGGTGTGGAAGTGCCTGAAGCATGCAATCATGTGATAGATCTATAGCCAGGGGGAAACTGAGGAGTAGCCGCTATGTGGCAGGTATAGGTCGCGTTTTAGGCGTTCGGCAGGGACCCACGTAAATTCTGAACAAACACGCGGCTGTGTTAGTTCTTTTTTTTTATTAGCTCGCGAACTGCGAATTGCGAATTAGGGGTTTGAATGGTGTGTGATGAATGATGATTGAATGCTCAATCAAAATCATCATCATCAACAGGACGTAAGTTGACTAGAAAAAAATTGTTTGTTTCAGGTTTCTAATCTATCTTTTTTTCTATTAATTTTCAGATTTGAGGAGACGTGAGTTAACTAACGTGAGTTAACTAATCCAAAATACATAAATTTCAATCCCAATCCCAATTCACAACCCACAATTTCAATTCCAATCCAAAATCAACAATCCACAATCCTAGTCCCAATTAAAAATCCACAATCCTAGTCCCAATTAAAAATCCATAATCCCAATCCCAATCAAAAATCCACATTTCCAATCCCAATCCAAAATCTAGAAACCCTATCCCAATCCCAAATTCTACAATTCTAATCCTAATCGAAAATCCACAATCCCAATCCAAATCAAAAATCCACAATCCCAATCCCAATCCAAAATCCAGAAACCCAATCCCAATCCAAAATGCTAATCCCAAATAAAAATCCACAATTCCTGATCCAAAATCCTCAATTTTAATCCCAATCCAAAATAGAATGGTGGATTATAGATTGTTGATTATGGATTAGCTCTAATAAAATATTTTGTTGAAGAAATAGGTCTCATTTTTAAAGAATTATGTTCGGGGCCAAACTGCCGCCTTCAAGAACATGACGCTGGGGTGCCGTGCACCCCTTGCATCCCCGCTTGAGACGCCTAGAGCTTGAAGTATGTAATAAAATTGTAAACAAATTTTTTATCTATGCGTTTGTGCACGCATTTATCCACAATGACTGAATCAATTTGAATTTAACAGGAAAGCAGGAGACGTATTTTACCATCACATTTTCAGCAAATGAAAACATTTTACGCAACTCATAATTTTATTTATTTATTTATTCAGCTCCAAAATTACAAGTGTAATACAAAAGAAAATACAAGTAAATCCTACAGAGGTATAAAAACACCTGTGCGTAGGTATGGACAAACTTAAAAAACTAACTTACATCCTAGAAAAATAACATAAAGGTCTATAGTAAATAAACCAACCCAAAACTTAACTAAAAAAAGAAAAAAATTCAAGTTCCAACAGACGTATACTTTAGTAAAAGTTTGAAAAAAAAAAACTTAATAATAAATAAAGATTATATAATAAAAAAATTTAATTTTAAATATTTAACAAGATCCATTTTTTAAATTTTGACTTCGCAAGTTTAACATTACATAATGTTTTAAGATCATTAGGAAGTCTATTGTAAATATTAATTGCTTTAATGTAGCTATTTTTACTGCCCACAGCTTTGTATATCTGAGGCAGTAATATGTATGCTTTTATTTCTTGTAACACTGTTTGAGTTATTGTACTGATTTTTCAGATCATAGTCATAATACAATTTTTTTCCAAATGTCAATTTGATATTATATCAATGAAATTAAAAAATACCAGCAGTATCCATGATCCACAATTATAATTTTTTCCCTCAGCGTAAGGGAGGTGCAAGGGGTGCATGGCACCCCAGCGTCATTTTCTTGAAGGCGGCAATTGGGCTCCGAACATAAGTCTTTGAAAATAAGACCAATTTCTTCAACAAAATATTTTATTAGAGCTAATCCATAATCCAACATTCTATTTTGGATTGGGCTTAAAATTGTGGATTTTGGATTGGGACTGGGATTGAGGATTTTGGATTGGGGCTGAGTTTCTGGATTTTGGATTTTGGATTGGGATTGGGATTGTGGATTTTTAATTGGGATTGGGATCAAAACTGTAGATTGTGGATCGGGATTGAAATTGTGGATTTTGGATCGGGAATTGCGGATTTTGAATTGGAATTGAGTTTTTGAATTTTGGATTGAGATTAGGTTTCTGGATTGATTGGGATTGAGATTATGGATTTCCAATTGGGATTGGGGTTGTGGATTTTGGATCGAAATTGTGGATTGTGGATTTTGGATTTTAATCTGGGATTGAAATTTTGGGCTGTGAATTGGGATTGGGGTTAAAATTGTGTATTTTGAATTGGGATTGTGATTGTGGATTTTTAATTGGGAGTGGGATTAGAATTGTGGATTATGGGTTGGGATTAAAATTGTGTATTGGGATTCCAATTGTGGATTAGAACTAAAATTGTGAATTGTGGTTTGAGATTGAAATTATTGATTGTGGATTTTTACTTGGGATTGAAATCTATAAAAAAGAAAAGTATGATGAAGAGAGGCAGGTAGGGGGGCGCTATTTATATATTTTTGGACCCAGGCGGTAAGTAGGCTAGAGCCGCCTCTGGATATAGATAAATAAATATTCAAATATAATTTATGAATCATTTTTTACAATATATTGAGTTTTTGAAATATAGTTTAAAAAAATTGTATTTTTATCAAAATGCAGTACCAAACTCAGAGATAATTGTTTCGATTGTTTCAGCTTGTCTGGTGTGTGACGTAGAACAAGTATTTCTATCTCTTCTTAACTCATTGTAACTATACTGTATTAATATTGAAATTTGTTTTTTGAATAATAACAATTTTTATGTTTCATATTTGTTTATAATAATATTAATACAATATTTAATATATATCTTGCAATATTTCTGCACTAAAAAAGCTGCCTAATTTTTTTTTCAGTTTCTGCTTAATTATCTTTTATAATGTTTAAACAACTATTATTATTAATAATTTATTGTATTTACAACAATTTTACAATATTTTAAATAATTTTATTTCGATATTTTTAGATTTTTATTTCAAACATTCTTTTCCAATTATTTCGTCGAAGCAAGTTTATTTAATCAAGTACTAATTGATGGTTGCAACACGTTACAGCTTCTGTTTGATTTTTGATAATACTAGTTCCTTTCAGCATGTCTATCTCTTTTTAACACATTGGAAAACGTAGTATACTTCTTAAATCGTATAATTTATTTCTAAAACGTGTTGCTTCGCTTTGGATTGTTCATTGCTATCACGGCTTTCATAGAAGCTGCTTTTGTGTCGTCGTTGCTCTCGTAAACTGCGTTTAAAAATTATTTTAATAGTGCTCTGTGGTATATTTGGGGTTGTGAATTTTGCTTATTGACGTAGAGATCAAAATTTTGTGTATTTAAATATGTAAATTGGGATTTTTGTTCCGCAATTGCATGTGCATTAGGTGCATGTGATTTGCGATGTTAGTCTTTGCTTTTATTATGAAATAAATAAATAAAATGTCTTGGTTTTTTTGCAAAGGCCTGTAATGAAAGGTCCAACGTGGGAATCGGTGCACACGTAGGTACCGCTACGAGAGGCACCCCCCCTGGTGAACACCACCGCGTGGATTTGCAATGAGTTCTAGGGCGAACGAGCGAATTAACTGGGGCGTAACGGCATACTCTCGATATGTACCTATCGGAAGTCGGAAAATATGGTAATTGGCGGGGGTCCTTGATTAAGTTCAAGAAACAACATTAGCTGAGACCGATACTTAAGGTTACCATATCGCGTAATTAGGCGGTATCGCGGGCCTCGGAATATGCATTGGCCACGTATTCAAACAACGTATTTTTTTCTTTTGCAAACGACGAGCACATCGGTGCTTGGGTGTCTGAGCGCTCAGGCACTCATTGGGGTAGTAAAGTAGAGTCAAACAGTAGCATAATATATCTGAGCACTTTTAAAATAAAACCGCGAAGTAGTATGGTAGCAATCACCCATCGCGTAGCTAGCTCTTTAAACAAAAATTAGATCCGTTGAATAGGCGCGCAACAAACAAACCAACACACATAACACGTTTGAATGTTGAACGATTGTTGAATGTATGCAACTAATCAAAAAAAGTTCCCTTTCAGCTTCTTCATTTCATCATTACCACCTCCAACAAATCAAGAAAAGGACGTAAGTTGACTAATAAACTTTGCTTTTCAGGTTCTAATCTATTTTTCTTACAGCTATTTTGTATTGCTTTTTCGCTGATTCCTAATTAAATTGTATTATTTCAGATCACTTGCTGAGGATGAGCCCAGCTGTTGAGGTGGATGGACATCGAGGGAATGGACAACGTGGGAGGAGCTGAGGATGAGCCCAGCTGCCAAAATCAACTCTCAATATTTTTTTTGTTGAATATGATTCACCAAAATTTGTTTTAAGTTTCTGTTTCAGGTCGCCGGCCGTAGATCTTCATAACATCACCGAATCATCAGCTAGGTAATATAATATTACTCTTTATATAACTGTTTTTCAACTACTGTAAACACGTAAATAATGATCTTAAATTTATTAATTTGCTTGTATTTTTTATGTTTTTAGGACATCCAGCAGCGGAACCAGAGCCCAGCAGCAGATTGACTGCAGAAGCAGAATAAGAGCCCAGCAGCAGAACCAAAGCTCAACAGCCGTCCAAGAAATCTTCCAGCAGCAGCAGAACCAGAGTCCAATAACCTTCCAAGAAGTCCTCCAGCAGCAGCAGAACCAGAGTGCAATAACCTCCCAAGAAGTACTGCAGCAGCAGCAGAACCAGAGCCCAGCAGCCGTCCAAGAAGTCCTCCAGTAACTGCAGAAGATCAACACATCAGTATCAACTGTTCCAGGCCCCAGATTCAACTCAACTTCAAAGAAGTCAACTGATTAATTTTGCCCGCCGTTTGCAAAGTTCAAGTGAGTTCAATTTCTTTTTAAAATTTTCCGACTTGTAATAATTATTTTGTTGTTTTGTTGCAGCGAGCGAAGAAGCCACTTCTCTGGTCTAGGTTTCGCTGGGGTTTTCCTAGGCCCAAAGGGAGAATTCCTGGAGAAGAGTTCGTCTCTTTCCCCTTAGTCATTGCCTGGGGGCGAACAAGGCTTACAACAACGCAACAGCATCGCGAACACAACTTCCAACAGCACAACAGCATCGAGTAATCAACAATTATTCTTCGAACCTTTGTACCCTCTCCTTATTCCCAAAATAAAATCATTTCCACAAAATTTACAGTCGTTTTATTACTAAAACCTATTATTATTATTTTCAGAAGTAGTTAGGCTTAAAATGGTCCGTGTTCTGTGATTTAATTTAAAATTACTAAATAAAACCTTTCCCACAAAACTAAATGTATTTTATTTATTTTGAAAACCTGTACTTTTTTCCTTATTCCCAAAATAATTTTTCAGTTAAAAATTAAATATAATATATTAAATATAAGTAAATAGGCGAGCAGCCCGCAATGCAAGTTTTTAAGAAATTGAAAACCCTTTTTTCGTTTGCCCAAAGGGTGCTAGTCATCATAAAAATCATTCTTTGTATGAATAATAAAATAAATCCTTCAATAAAACATAAATTTTGTCTTAATTATTTTTTGAATAATTAATAAATGTAGTACAGTAAGAAATAATATGCTTTTCTGGTAGACATTAAAAAATAAAATACCAAGTACTCCACAGTTTTTTTGAAAGAATCAGCCGTTTGGCCAGAAAAAATTATTTAGTTTTCATTATTCAAAATGAGCTATGTGGTGCCACCTGTGTAGCAAAATGTAAACTAATAACAGGACTTCAACCATAACAGTTTACTCAAAAATGAGTACGACAACCAAAAAAAAGTTTCAAGTAAACTCACATTATTTTCAAAAAATAAATGGGGTACCTCATTTTCCACTTTTTGATTAGTACTCTCGATACGTTAGAGATCATCTTTTTACAAATTAATAATTCCAAGTGAACGAGGGCACTAATCAAAAAAAGATACATGAAATACCCCAACTAATTTAAAAAAATAGTATGACTCAACTTGAAACTATTTTCCGGTTGCCCTATTTCATAGATTATGTAGCAATTACTCGAAATGAGTGCAGGAAGCGAAAAGAAAATATTTTTAAAGCCCTTATTGGGCCCTCTGCAAAACTGGTACTAAATGCAAAATTTATTTTATGCTCAACCGATACACAATTATAATTAAGTATTTCCAAAATAAGTTGTCATTTACTCACAAACTGCAGAAGATCAACACATCAGTATCAACTGTTCCAGGCCCCAGATTCAACTCAACTTCAAAGAAGTCAACTGATTAATTTTGCCCGCCGTTTGCAAAGTTCAAGTGAGTTCAATTTCTTTTTAAAATTTTCCGACTTGTAATAATTATTTTGTTGTTTTGTTGCAGCGAGCGAAGAAGCCACTTCTCTGGTCTAGGTTTCGCTGGGGTTTTCCCAGGCCCAAAGGGAGAATTCCCGGAGAAGAGTTCGTCTCTTTCCCCTTAGTCATGGGGCGAACAAGGCTTACAACAACGCAACAGCATCGCGAACACAACTTCCAACAGCACAACAGCATCGATTATTCAACAATTAAACTTGTTACCTTTGTACCATTTCCTTATTCCCCAAAAAAACTTATTCCCAAAAAATATAGTTGTTTTTATTTGTAAAACCTATTTGCATTATTTTCAAAACTAGTTAGAATAATAAATGTAGTGTTAATTAGTTTGCAGGATAATTTAAATCCATTATTGAAATGAATTTTGATGCACTATTTTTGTACTATTTACTTATTCGCCAAATAAACTCATTCTCAAAAAATATAGTTGCTTTCAATTGTAAAACCTATTTGCATTATTTTCAGAACTAGTTAGAATAATAAATATATTTTTAAATGCTTTGTAGGATAATTTAAATTCAATATTAAAATGAATTTTGATGTGCCTCAATCAAATATTAATATTCTTATTTGAAAATTCTGTTTTTCGAGCAGTCCAGAGAATGTCCTGTCGGAAATTGCTGCCAAAAAATATTTACAAATTGAAAGATTATTTATCATTTTAATCGCTTAAGGGCCAGTTTCACCAAAGCCAGTTAAATTTATCCAGAGGTTATTTTATACGAAAACTATTGTTGATACAATTGTAACTATAGTTACTAAATCAAAATAACCTCTAGATAAATTTAACTGACTTTGGTGAAACCGAGCCTAAAAGTGTTGCATTTTATCAAAATAAAATATCCGAACAGATTTAGTATAAATAAACATAGAAAATAGGTACTATTTTATATTATTTTTAAAAATCTAGTCCAAAACATGCTAGGTGCTGCCATCTCTGACTTATTGATTGAACTAGCGCGATAGCAATAAGTTATTTATTTAGCCTAATTGGAATTTTTAAAGGATGAAAAGTATAGAATTTGTTGACAGTTCTCGAGATATGAATTATTAATGCATTCATCCCTAAAAAATTTTCTAAAAAATGATCTCATTGCATTCAGTAAAGGGTATGTCCTCGTAATAACAATAAATTAATCTCATAACCTTTATACCCTTTCCTAGTCTCCAAATTCGAATCGTTTTCAGGAGTAATTAGGAAAAAAGACATATTGTTATATAATTTGTAACAAAATTTAGATTAAAAAATAGATTGTGTGTATTTTTTTCAGAATAAATATAGCTGTAATTTTGAATTATACTGTCAAGATTTGAATATATTTTTTTTATCAAATTCATAGTTTTATTTTTGCATAAATTAATTAGTTGAGTCGATAGGGTCGTAGGGCCTAGGCTCTAGGATTATTGAGAAAGGCTCACTTACCTCATTTTCATACATTTAGCTATCTAATCAGTAGGCTCCAATTGGAGTGAAAATATTTCTGAAATTGTGAGGATTATTGAGGGTAAAAGTGTGAAAACTTCAAACTCAATTATCTTGGAAACCCTTGGAGATATCGCAAAATCCTTGCAATGACCTTAGTGCCTAGGCTCTACGACCCTATCTAATCAATGATGAAATAATTTTGTGACCATAATTCATTAGAAATAACCACTTTACTATAGGTTTCTTTATTTTTGATTTTCTCGGAAAACTAGAGCCCAATTAAGATTCTAAATGCATAATCGAGCTCTACACACCCTACTTAGGGTGTACAGTGGTGTTATTTGAGGAAGGAATGAATTTTCATCCCGAATTTCCATTCTAACTTTTCAGGTGGAGGAATTTTCCAATTTTCTTTTCAGATTTGCAATCACCGGGTTTCATATATCGTACAAATGTACTTTTTTTCGGAATTGTGGAAATTGGGGCTGATTTTTGAGGGTAAAATTGTGGAAACTTTAAACTCAATTATCTCGGAGATCCTTAGTGTCTTCACAATTTTATCCTTAGTACTTGTTACAAGTAAGTAAAAAACCTATAGTAAAGAGGTAATTTTTTTTCAAGTCTTATGGTCACAAAATTATTCCTTATTTGATTCGATAGAGTTGTAGAGCCTAGGCACTGGGGTCATTGGAATAGGTCCACTTATCACATTTTCATATATTTAGCTACCTTAGGTGACTTGGTTTTGCAAGAACTTTGCGACATCTTCACGGATTTCCGAGATAATTGAGTTTGAAGCTTTCACACTTCAACCCTTAAGGATCAAACCTAATTTTCACAATTTTGTAAAGAATTTAGTGAGAAAAATGGAAAATTTCTTCATCCTGAAATGTAATGATGAAAAATTGGGATGAAAATTCATCTCTCCTTTAAATAACACAACTGTATACCCTAATTAGGGTATGTAGAGTCCGAGTCATTATTGGGCCCATAGTTCTCAAGAAAATCGAAAATAAAAAACCTAGAGCAAAGTGATAATTTTTATTGAAATCTTATGGTCACAAGATTATTCCTAAATTGATTCGATAGGGTCGTAGAGCTTAGGCTGTAGGGTCTGTGGAAAGGGCTCACTTACCACATAGTTACACTGCCACCTTCCGAGAGTAGCTTGATTTTGCAAGGATTTTGCAATATCTCCAAAGGTTTCCGAGATAATTAAGTTTGAAGTTTTCACAATTTTACCCTTAAAAATCAACCCTAACTCTCATATTTTATCCTATATGAAGCCTGCTAACTACGAATCTGTAAAGAGAATTAAAAAATTCCTCCACCCTGAAAATCCATGATGCAAAGTTGGATGAAAATGAATTTCTCCCTTTAATTACATAGCTGTACACCCTAATTAGGGTGTGCAGGGTCCGAATATGCATTCAGAATACTAATTGGATCCTTGGATTTCGAGAGAATCGAAGATATAATTTCCTATGGTAAAGTGGTCATTATCATTGAAGTCTTATTGTCACAAAATTATTCCCTTATTGTTACGATAGCATGATAGGGTCGTAGAGCCTAGGCACTAACCATATTTTGATATATTTAGCTACTGTGGGTGGCTTATTTATGCAAGGATTTTGCGATATCTCCAAGAATTTCCGAGATAATTGAGTTTGCAATTTTCACAATTTTACCCTTGAAAATCAACCCTAATTCCCACTTTTTCAAAGATAATACTCATATTTTTGTGCTATATTACGAATCTGAAAAGAAAATTGTAAAGTTCCTGCAACCTGAAAAGCTACGTTGAAAAGTTAGGATGAAAATTTCTCAGAAAACCAGGACCTTAATTGAAAAATGTTACATGAACTACCCAACTTATTTTCAGAATATAATATGACTTTACCGGGCACTTACCTTTGATTTAAGCCCTCAGTTTTGAAATAATAATATATGAATTTTTTGTAGAATATTTGGTAATGCTCAGATATTAGTTAAAGATATTGCTGTGGGATGGCAGCACGAGACTCGTTTGGAATAAATCAAAGTAATTTTATTCAATTTTGGCCACGAAGTATAATATATATAGGAGTTGAAACGAAGCGCTTGTACACGGCACAGATTCTTATCGCCGAACGAAAAGAGAGATGGAAGATAGTAGGCATGTATTAACATGGAACAACTCTAGACAATCACTCAAAATTTTTAGTCTATTTATTATTGATCAGGTTATATTTATTCCAAATCAAATGATTTTTTATAATAATTTGTCATGCGATTTTTTAAGATAAAAATCATGGATTTACTTCAAATAAATACAGAAACTCCTATTACTTCCAGCGAAGGAACAAATACGCATTTTGTGAAAAGTCTTGATTTACTCAAATAAATTGACTTCCGAAACATCCTATGTCTTAATAAATAATAATCTATACATTTTTCAGAATTTTAATTAATTATAAATTATTTTTGATTAAAAATTTTGTATAAATACTTCTAAATTTTTTCAATTATCACATTCTGCTATCACTTGACTTATTTATGATTGAAAATCATTTTCCTTTTTCAGAATACTTCATTTTTTCGGAAAAAAGTGATAGGTAGTTGAAATTAATGAATTGTGTTAGATTTTTATAATTAACTTTTTCCAATATCAATGAAATGAATTTCAAAATAATCCAGATGTCTCACGTTACTAGAAACAATTATTCATCAGCATTTGATTGACATAGGAAGAATAAATAAAAGAAATAGTGAAAAGTATCATTTAAACATCATTTTTTTCAAAAACTACTTTTGATTTTAAATTCTGTTCATTTATTTGAAACCTTGATCCTTTGATCAAGATCCTTGGTCAAAGGATCGAAACGTCAAAGTTTCAAATAAATATACAGAATTTAAAATCAAAAGTCGTTTTTATTGAATAAAATTATGAAAAATGTATTGGTTATCATTTTTTTTATTCACATATTCACAAATAAATACTAAAGATAACAATAATAATAATCAAAAATATCACAAAAAAAAAAATTGCATTAAATGAAAATAACCAATCTTTGCGCGGTATTACATGTCTCCACTTCATTAATGTCTTTTGTTCTTCGGAGCAACTTGGGTACCCACTATTGCAATTGGGACTAAAACACTTCCTCCCGATTCTAAAGTTGAATAATCAAAAATTCCTAGCTTCAAATCATAAGACTAGCTGCAAACTCAATAGTGGCAAATGCTAAATGCATTGAGAAAGATGCCTACTATCTTCCATCTCACACACTTGACCTCTCTCTCTAACGCGATAAGATTTTGGCTAAACGGTTGGTTATTTCAAGAAATAACAAGAAATAATTTCGTCTTATTTATTGATTATATTCATGTTTGATCTGAGAATTCTTTTTTTTTTGATAAAATCTCACAATATTTTTTATTTTGGATATTGGCCATTTCGGGAATTAAATAAGAAAAGTGCCGTGAAAAATTTCATTAATTGACTGAATTTAACGCATTGCAACCAAAGTTTTTGAAATTACAGTTATAATTTCCAAAGTATTACTGTTTAAATATATTTACGATTTCTCAGAAAACTAAGGCTCCAATCAAAAAAAGTCACATTATACGATTTTAGCAGCATTTATTTGAAGTTCAAATGTTAGCTTACAAAAAGTTCGACAGATGGCAGCATCTAGCACGTTTGAAAATATTTTACACCAAATTTTGCATTTTTTTGGCTATTTTGCCTATTTTTTCAATTGGAATTATCTTTTCATTGAATTCTCTGACAAAAAATAGCCTAGTATTCTTATTCTATTACAGAATTAGCGTTAATAGAAGCTAGATATACTATTTATGTTTAACTTACTCATTTCTAATAAATCAGTTATTCAAAAATTAAGAAATTTTGTGAGGATGCGTAGGAGAGACTAAAGTTGCAATTAGAAAACGGTACAAGTGAAAAAGCATTCTATATTTAAAAATTTTCATTGGATTTATTTGAACATACAAGTTTATTTATTGAATATTATTAATAAGAGTGTATAACATTTATTCATCCCTGATAAAAAAAAATCGAAAGTTATTTAGAATATATAAGAAATACAATGCATTTTTTTGACGAAGTTTTATTTGAAGATAGCAAAGAAGCGTAGCGCTATTCTTTGCTATTGGTTTGGCTCACAAGTGCAGTGTCAAATAGTCTTCAGTGTACTTTATAATTCGAAATATACACATAACTACACCAACTAAAACATAGTCATTATATATGTGTGTTATTGATTACAGAAAGCCAAACATTTTATGATTCAAAACCATCAGTATGGTTAAAGTTATTTGGATGTTAAAGTATCTCAATTGCTTCTCTGACATATCAACCATGAATCGATGAGCATCTTGCGAATATTCTTGTTTCTTCAAACCTGATGTCATTCAAAAACTCGATGGCATGATCAGCTACAGAAGATTTATTTGGATGGTTTAATCTTATGCATCTCCTATGTTCAGCAATGCGAGTGTTCATAGTTCGGCCCGTCTGTCCAACGTAGACTTTCTCACAGGTACAAGGAATCTTACAAATGCCCGAAGATTGTAGGGGAATCACGTCCTTTACAGGTCTCATGAACTGCTTGATTTTCATTACCGGAGCGAAGGAAACTTTGAAATTATATCTTGACAAGGTTCTTCCGACCTTCTTTGAAACATTGCTCACATAAGGTAAAGAAACATAATTTTTACTCACGCTAGTATCCTCAACAGTAGTATTGGTAGACTTGGGTCGAAGAGCTTTTTTAATTGCGTGATAACTGAAGCCATTTTTCTGGAAAATCACTTCTCGATTATTAATTTCATTATCAAGTTCATTAGGATGACAAATATCATTAGCCCTTCGGAATAAGCATTTAATTGTTCCGTACTTTTGCGAAGTATGGTGATGTGAATCAGCATGAATATATTGATTCGTGTGTTGGTTTTTTATAAACAGTATGCAAAAGTCTACCATCATTGGTTCGTTTTAAATTCACATCGAAAAATGGTAAAGAGCCATTATTTTCGATTTCTGATGTAAATTTGATATTTTCATGAATATCATTCAAATGGTTCAAACAACCATTGAAACTATCACGACCATAGGGCCAGATGGCAAAAACATCATCTACGTAACGAAGCCATAAGGATAGTTTATGATTACTAGTTTATAATGCCTTCTCTTCAAAAAATTACATGTAATAATTCGCTATTGATTGAGAAATAGGGTTCCTTATTGCAACACCATCAATTTGTTTATAATAATCATTGTTTAAAATAAAGAAACTGGACGTCGTACAATGGTGGAATAATTTAATAATATCCAGAGAGAAATTCATGTTTTAAAGTTCTAGGATATTTTTTTATTGGAACCTTTGTAAATAAGGTAAAAACATCAAAACTAACGAGAATGTCATTATCACACAACCGTATGTTATTAATCATTTCAGTAAAATGTTTATTATTTTTAACATACGAGGGAGAATTATTAATAAATGGTTCAAGTGAACTGTCAAGCTATTTTGATAATAGATAATTTGGCGCACTGAAGCAATTGACTATTGGTCAAGGAGTGACATTTTGTTCATGAATCTTAGGTAAACCATAAAATCTAGGTACATGTGGATCACTAGGAGTTAAATATCTAATAACATCTTTATCTCAAGAAGATTCTTCAAGAAATTTAGTGGTTTGATACTTGACCAAACTTAAAGGGTTCCTGCTGACTTTCTCATATGCTGAATCAAGAAGCAAATCTTTAGGCTTGCTAATATAATATTTTTTATTGAGAATGACAGTGGCTTTTCCTTTGTCAGCTGGCAAGATAATAAGATCTTCATTACGACGTAAATCTGTTTGGGGTTTTCACGTGGTTTTCCTCAAGCCTTGGGTGAATGCCAGAGGATTCTATTATTTTTGTTTAGGTGTGATATCCACGTTATCACATCTAGTATTCTGTATATTTTTAGTATCTAGTTACTTGCCTTGTTTTATTTTGTATTATTGTTTTCTGAAGAAGATCCTTGGTCAAAGGATCGGAATGTCAAAGTTTCAAATAAAAGTACAGAATTTGGAATCAATAATCGTTTTTATTCAATATATAGATGTTCCATTAAGAATAATAAAATTGCATATCATTGTGCAAAAATGGAGCACCCTATAGAAAATCTTATACGGCAAAAAAGTGTGTAATTTGTTGGTAAATAAACATTGTTTGAGAAATACTTCGGTTACATTTAAAACAATCGAGTTGAAAGGAAAATACAATCCGATGTATTTTTTCTAATTGTAGTAGTGTGGTAACGGCGTCAAGACGCTGCTGAGCCATCAGCATCGGTGTTACATCCGTCTTCATCCGTGAATCAGCGCCAGTTGGCAGCAGTAGGTACACTGCGGTGCAGCCAGACGCAAACATCCCAGTGATGAGCCCATATATCTCGCTGACTTCCGCCAGTCACACCCGTGAAAAATAGTTTTCACACTCAAGTCAAGGGGAATATAAACGGAAAAGTAAAAAGAAAACATTTCAACATTCTTGTATTACCAAATATTTCACGATAACTATTCTCAAACTCAGCAGGAAGTGCTAGTAAATCTTCTCAAACAACTCATTCAATAACAAATTACAACGAGTGCAATTCAGTTCAGATTAAATCCCAGTCATTACTAGGGAACATCAAGGGTGAAAGACTTTTTCCATGGGTTCAGGCACGGTTCGTCCCGCCCCTAATACATCATGCAGCTCACGGGCACCGCTGATAAATCGTCGCGCTAGTCCGTCGTTAATAATGATTTCCCAAGTGGCGTTCGTTGCACAATGGCCAAGCAGTACGCATGATACACCCCGCTCGCATTACGCACAAAGTGACATCTATCATGCAGCCTGTGACTCTGCGAGAAGGAATGGATTATGGCTTCAGCAGGAGCGGCGGATGATGAATCAGGATTATGATATGATGAATATCGTGATAAGATTTAATTTTAGTAGGGTATTCAAATTAGGATTTGATTGGAGATGGAAGCTTATAGAGAAAAAATTCACGCACTTCTCCAGCAAAATCTCCCAATCCCAGTTAAGAGTTTCATCAGGATCCATTCAGAGATTTAGCCGCCGGTTTGGCGCGGCTTCTTCATTACCGAGCTAGTTCAACACTGGCCGGTTCGTAATCAGCCAGTTCAGCGCCGCATATGAATAGAGCATTGGTTAATACTTGAACTATGGTGGTTTTGTTTTCAACCGGTGCTGAACCGGTCGGCGCGCAATTGACCGGCGACGAAACAGCCGCGCCGAATCAGCGGCACTAAATGGTCACATTCTTTCATTCAAAAATACAGGCTACTAAAGTGCACATAAAAGTTATTGACGCCTATAAAATATTTTACATTATTTTTGCAGGAGAAGTGCGAAGAGTAGGAGAGACAGATGAGCACGTGCAGCTCATGTGACACCCGTCATGCGAATTGAAACGTATTGTTCACACCGGATTATTGAAAGCCACAATTTTCGGTGTCATGGTAACACATTAGTCATTGTTATGTTTTCCAAAACTGTACACGCAGAATATTGAACGAGGATACGTATTTTTTATAGAAAATATTCTGCTTGTCTTCTTGTAACAAGATACACATGACGCGGTGGAAAAACTTGACCATTAAACTTGTTTGCAATGTGTAAAACTAAAGTTGATAATTAAGTCACATACTAACACTTTTCTTACGCAATTTTATTTGTTAGTTCTCAGTTGTGCTTCCAAGAATCTATAAATCTATAATAAAGTAATTTCCCAATTAAAATAATTCTATTCCAATCTCTTGGAAATCAAACACACCGCTAATACCCATGTTTGTTGCAACATCAACAAGGGACACTTCCTCCGACAACAGCAAGAAATCAATTAAGATAGTTTTGTAACAAAACAAGCGTAAAGCGCTCCTATTAAGCGCTACCCAATTCGGCACGGCAAAGGATTCAGATGGAAGATGCACTTTTATAATCACAATGAAGAAGACGTGATCTGACTCAGCGAAAATGCAGCTAGATGAACTCAGATCATATACTGAGAAATTGTTTATTGTGTTGTTACAGCTTGGACACCTAATAAGATATTCTGCTCTCCTAAACGGATGATTCTGCAGGTAGACTCCATTTTCAATTTTTTTTTTTCAAGTGAAACCATAAAGGATTAATAATAGATCCAATTGTGCTTTCTAGAAAATATATTTCAATTTAAATCAAATTTATTGCAAGTCCTCCATTCCAAAGTTTATTCAGTCAGGTTTATGTGTATGTCAATAAAACGATACGTAAGAGGTATGGAGGATATTAAAAATAAACGACACTTACCCAACTAATAAATATCGTGGAATTCGAGGGGAGTGAATGCACATTACCATTCAGGTCATAAATCGTCATAAGCGGCCACGTCATATTTAAATCGAGGCGCACGGTCACACGACAGTCATAAAGATCGAAATAAACAGCCAATTTTTCATGTCAGTTGATAGCGTGCTCGATACTCCACCATAGCCTCCCCAGATGTAAATGCAAACAACTTCATTACAAAATGACATTCGCATGCGAAATACACATGACGGGTAATACCTGATACAGCCGCGGCATAATTATAATAACATGACTTATTATGTTAATCTCATTCTGTGTAAATTATGCTCTAATGTCACTGTATATATGCACATTGTAATTAGTTAAACAACACGTATTCATATGTATATATTTAGTAATGTGACGCCAGGACGACGATGACGCTCGATGATGTTATATAAGCTGCTTTGCGCTACTAGCACCGAGTATCTTGTGAATGCTCTTATAGTTTACTTGATATATCGCACTAAACATCTCCTCCAATTATTCTAAGCTTATCTCTACATTTAGATCTAGCAGACTGTTCCGTTCATAATTGTGAATTAGTCAGACACGATAAGTTCCGATCCTGTATCTCATAATCCAAAATTCATCAATATACAACACATCCCATGGAACCTCGTTGGAAGCTAATAAGTCCTGTTACAAAAATTTTGTCTTCCGCCTCTTTTGTACAATTTTTTTCTCATTCCATACCTATGTCGCCATCTGTGTAACAAATTTGCACTAATTTTGTAAATTAGTACTTGCTAATGACACTTCATTGAAGACGCTCTAATTTGGGAAGAATGCGCGTCTTCTTCGCCCTCTTTCGTTCCTGAGCTGTTGTTGCAGACGTTCTTGTTTTGAGCAGTTTTGTAATTTTTTTAGTTGTTTTAAATTTTGTGGTTATTCTATTTTATTGAAATCAGTACTATGATTTTGTAAGTATTTTGTTTATTATTTGTTCACGTTATTCCAAATTTAGTATTATTTTTGCTAGTGACTTCGTTTGAAGGCGACCCGCGTGGTTATCCTTTTGATTTCCAAATTTATCTCTCTTATCCTTAATTCTTTGTCAGTTTCTCGTGTTCAGAACCTTTTTGAAATCCTAAAACTTTTATACTAAATTTTACAGTAGCGTAGGAAATAGACGTTCTAGTCGAAGAAACTGGCCTTTTTTTTTCTGGTCGGTTATTATTATTTGTTGTCCTTACTCGGAAAAATACGTTAAATTATTTCTGATTATTTATATTGAGATTCGTTTTGACAATCATTACAATTGAGAGTGTTCCGTACACCTGTTCTAGTTGTTACCTGCCTTACATTCCTTTTTTTAATTTACCGGCTTTTTGTATTTCTGTTTTAAATTTTTGTTTACACCAAACGCGATCAGGCTAGTGTTTCACAAGAATCAAGAAATAGTCTTGATCTTGTCTTGATCTTGTCTTGAAATCAAGACAAGACCAAGACAAGAAGTGTTTTTTATTTTCCAAGACAAGACAAGAACGTATTATCAAGAATCAAGACTTCTTGTCAAGAAATCTTGATATCTTGACAACTAATTAATAAAATCTGCATATTTATTATTCTATTATTGAAATATTGAAATCTGCTGTGGCCATCACAGTTTTTTCCTGTCAATAAATTTCATGGTCAGTTTCATCACTATTTCATGAATTAAGGAGTATCATACCAACTTTCAAAGTGACATTTGTCATTGTCAAACTGACAGTTCAAAGTTAAAGCGTCGTTGTAAAAGTGACAGCGTCATTTTCAATGTGACAGCTGTCATTGTCGATGTGACGGCTGTCATTGTCTAAATGACAGCTGTTGTTATGGTGACAGATGGCGGCTCACAATATAAATATTCTTGAAAATGAAGAGTCTTTTTCTAGATTTTCTAGTTGAAAAAGCTCATTTACAGATTTAAACCAATTGGGGGGAGTGAAAAGAATCGGTGACTATGATTTTCAAAACAAATATTTGATACATATCGAAAGCATAAGTCGTCAGTTTCCGGTGATTAAATCGTTTATGTAGAAGAGAGATTTATTGGTAGAATCCCTAATACTCTGAGAAAATTGTTGATTATCAGCAACATTGCTATATCATATAACAATAATAATTGCAAATACTGATTAAAACATGATAATGACAAACTTTTCATTCATTTCTATTCTAAAATCGATTCATAACATAACTGTCAGGAAGGATGAAGAGTAGACACCAATGATGTCTTATAAATTAGACTCCGCACGTCCTATGTTGGTGTACAGTTTGTTTTGAAGCAGACATTAGCGGGTAGGGAGGAAAGGGAATTATCCAAGTTTGAAGTGCGTGATGCCTAGTTTACACTATTTGTATGACGTGTATTGTTATTGTTTGTGTTTTAATTTTCTTAAATAATTACAATCTTATAATCAACTTGAAAATTTATCAATTCATATTAAAATCATACCGTAATTTATTTATAAAATGAAAGGCTTTTAACTTATTATAATTTTTTTTGTGAATTGTATTTTAAATGTGAAATCCACGTTTTCATAGCTCTTAACATTCATAAATCACTTGCCTTGTTCATCAATTCACATATTTCTGATGAAGAATTAAGTTTTAAATGCAACCTGCACTACCAACTTGGATCTTTCCCCGTTCCTCGCACCCCTAATGTCTGCTTCAAAACAAATGCTAGCAAGCTGGGTCTAATGTTTTGACGTCATTGGTAGACACTAACGCTAAACTGAGTGTTCTGATTGGATAAGACAATGGAGAAAGGGGATTCCCCCTGAAAATCAAGATCAAGAAATATCAAGAATTCTTGAAACAAGACAAGAAATGCGTCGTCAAGAAATGGGCAAGACAAGAAGTTTTTATTTTCTTGTCTTGAGAATCAAGACAAGACAAGAAATGGTCATCAAGACAAGAAATCTTGTCTTGATGAAACACTAGATCAGGCGGATATTGTTTCGGTGATAAGCGATTTTTTCATATATACATTCGAAGTAAAATACCTACAAGATTTGTGGTTATCTTCGTTCCTTCCCTTATCTTTCCTCACCTAAGTATGTTTGATGTATGAATGATAAGTGAAATTGGTTGATAATACATAATTTAACTATATTTTGGATCCAACGCGTTGCGAATTTGTCATTCAACAACTCGTAGTTAAGTTTCTCACGTTGTTTGTGTAATTTTTGGTCTCCAATACTTAAAATATATTGTTGTGGGCTTTAGTTCCCGGTTTTAAGCTGGAAAATCCAACGAGTCTGTGAAGATTGATCCAATTTATCTACTAACGAACCACGTTCGTGAATTTATCGACTCGTCGCTAATAATCGTTTTTCTTGTCTTGCTAGACTTTGTATTTTCTTTGTTTTTCTTCCCTTTGATGCTCAGCATAGTTTTTTTTTTACTTTGTAGATTTTTAGTGCACGATTCAAAATTAGGCAAATAAATAACTTCACTGATTATTCTATTCAATTTTTACTAAATTCACAGTTTATTCGTTTTTCAATTTAAATTCAAATTCACTTATTCAAGTTTAACGCTGCACGTTTGAAGAGAGCTTCCCAATTTTTCAATAGGAACCTCCTGTTTCAGTTAAATTGGATACTGGTTGAGTTATTTGTTTTCAGTGTAAACTGCTAGGGATCTAAGGAACCCGTGGCCACTTGAGACTAGTTTTTGACCAACTTTACGATAATAAGAACATTAACACGCCTACAAAATTAAGAAGAACATTAATACGTCCCGAAGTTGATTACCAGGCGCTCGGCCAACCTTAACACCTTCAAGGACAGTTGGGTATTTATCAAGGCCCTATAAGACGCAAGATCAACTTTACTTAATTCAGGGAACGTTTTTGTCTGACGTTGTTTTTGTGGCTACCAATTCGTCATCTTCCTTCTCTGCCGATACTAGTCTTGAGTTCCGCCTGAAGAGGATATTTAGCTAGTTTTTGTAACGTAGTTTTGAACGTCTGTGACGTGCTTTCCAATTTCCTTTTGGCTGTTGCAGTGAGTTTTTTTGTATTATAGCTTTAACCATTTTCGTAAGTTACCAAATTTTTTTTATTATAATTTTTGGAATAATTTGCTCTAAATTAATAATAATTTTGTTTATAATTGATTTCGATGTCTACGCTTTTTTTTTTGCTGTCCCTATTGTGTCCCACAATAGCACCCTTTTGTCCTTTGATCATTTCCTGGGAGTGGCGCCCATTTCCTATTTTTCAGGTAAAATATCTCCGGTGCCTTTATTAATAGCTACCCTGGGTCTCTACTTTCAAGGTAGGATATTGCAATACTTGAATTTAGTGTCAATCAGAAGTACATTAAGTTTTTGCTACCAAATAGTGAAGAAACATTACCTTTTTTAATTTCCTACTGCCACCTTGGAAATAGAAAAAGGTACAGTCCATTATTAGCTCAATACATTTACTTCTGGAAGTCTTTTCTGAAATCTACAGACTATATAATAACCGGTTGTGCAGAAGTTGTCACCCGATATTCTTTGGCTGATTTTCTTACGAATGAAAAACATTGATTCTGCTTTTGGATTGTGTTTGTCTCAATTTTTTATCAAGTCGAGAAAATGTTGCAGGCCAGCCAAACGGCTGCCGTCAGAATTGATTATTATACGAATTCGATTTATGGTATTTTTCATCACTCTTATATATATATACTTATACTTCAAGAAACCACACCAGAAGAAGTCTTGAACGGTTAAATCTTGTCAACTCGAAAATGCAGACCTCATAATTTTGGTTTTGACTCGTGCAATATGCCCCGTTTCTTCATTCTGTTGGAACCACGTATTTTCCAGTCCTAATCTATCCATTTGAGGAAAGGGAAAGTCGTTGACTATGGCTCGCTGCCCAAAGTACTCGTTTGGCCTCTGGTGTTCTCGAAAAAATAAGACCCGGTGACGCCTTCAGCGTAAACAGCACATCATGCAGTAACTTTGAATGGATGTAATGGCTCTTCGTTGGTTATACGCAGGTTTCAAAAAGCTCTCTTCCTCGTGGTAGAGATTTAAGATGGCTTGAGTATAGATTACACGTGCTTGGTAATCAACAGCTATCATCTTTAGGTCTTTTTCCAAAATTCTCTGTAAAGACCACAGATTTATACACCAGGATCCTCTGAATGATCTTCAGCTACAGCTGCGATATTTTAAGCAGGACGTATGTTTCAAAGCCGATCTCAAGGTGTCCCGTTCTCTTCTAAGCGAGCGGCTGAACATAGTTTTTGTCTAGTTGGTGTAGAACGACCGGAAAATCTGCGCCTAAATTCACGCTGCGCTAACACCGTCGACGTATGAAATATCGAAACCATTGTAACAATAAGATGAGAATGGGCCTTGTCTTTCAAGATGATCATCAATGAAAAGCTATCTTTACCATGGTCGGTATTCGAAGTGGATTGAGCGTAAGTTACCCGCGCTTTCTCTAAAATTCTCTGTAAAGACAACCGATTGATGCTCAATTGAGTGAAACGTCATCTGGTTGGTACTCCGGTGTCTTCTGCGATATTCTCAGCAGAACGGGTGCTTCAGAGTCAGCCAGACCTGACAGTATCTATTCTAGGCGAGTAGCGAACGACCGGGAAAACTGGACCTGAGTCCACCAACGAATTATTCCGCGAAAAATCGAAACAATTTATTCGCGTTCATGAGGAGCATTTGACATGTATTTTGTATCTGTTTACTTCACAAATGTCAAAGTAGAACAGAAATTTGTCGATATTTGCAAGAATTATAGCATTTGCCAATAGGGTAACGAAGCAGTATCATCAAAAAGATAATTTGAATATAAATCTCACTTTCAAAATGATGTGTTCGAGATAGTACCATATTTGGGACGCACGTGCATTCATCATTGCACCTTTAATTACAGTTTGTTCAACTGTTCTCAAAGTACAGTTCGTCGTTACATCTCAGACATTTTAACATAGAAGAGCTGTTTTCCCAATCTCAACAAACAAATTGAAGAAAGAGGATTAAATAATGGTGCCGTGATATCATTTTGTCAGGTTGTTGGGGTTATGGTTCTATGGGTTTATAATCTTGAAGATTTTTCACAAAATTGCTTGATTTGTTCCGTCCTCGTCAATTTAAAGGTTTAATATGTCTGTACGTGACAATTTTAAGCCCATTACTAAATTCTAGTTTGATAGATAGTGTGAAATTTCAGTGGCTGATGTAATTTTCATGAAGTTCTGCTTGGCGTTATTGTTATGGTTCATAGCAAAATATTTGCGAGGAATTATTCATAGCTTTGTTTGCATTGGTTCGTGTGAATCTCGCTTTAGTATCAGTGAAAGTGGGTGTCTCAGCATCGTAGTCGTGGGTGTTGTAGGAGACCACCACTCGGCGACTATAAATCAAGCAGAGTCGGGGAAGCAGACAGGGCCGCGGGACACCACTACAAACAGATTAGATGGGCCGAACAACTAAGAGGTCTTCCTTACTGCGGTTGTCGCATCAATAAGGTGCTGGCGACGATTTATGGAGGCAATTTGATCGCGGCCCGGCCGTCCACTATAAATTACACCAAGAACGTTTACAGCTCCCTAGGGGTGAACGAGAGCGCGATTCCAACCACCACTTCCTCCACCAATCCAGGGGCGTATCAGGTTTTCATGCTTTCAGAACTAAAAGACCAAGTTTATAACTGATATATGATATGATGCATAATATACGTTCCGATGTTTCTGATTCATCGTGAATGTCGTTGGATAAAAAATCTTTTCATTTTAGATCATCATCATAACATTATTCAACTATTTCCTTGTCATTAAATCTTTTATTGACTTGAAACTACAATTACCACTTCATATTGTCTATTCGATTGAATGTAGACTTGACAATAGTACTTTGATTTATGTATAATCAATTATACAATAATATTAATCCAGTCAATTAATGGCAACGTCAGTGTAAACTTATCTTATTTATTTTTTAGATTCGGAACAATAATATACATTAATTTCAAGTGTGATAGATTCAATCTCTGATATACGCAGTCAATTGGCAAAGATAATGATAATTAACACGATTTGCACGTAAGTAGTACATCAATGCAACATTATTACTTAGGTGGTTTTTTTTTGTACCACCCTTGTGAGAAGCATGTATGCTAATTCGACTTCTTGTAATGTTCCAGACCCAATTAAATCTGCTAGTCCGCCTCTGAGCGAAATCAGACTCAATCGGCCGCAGATCTTCATATCCCACCTCTATGAACTCTGCAGGTCCTGGAGGTTCGTAGCTGTCACCTTAATTATCGGGTGCACAGAGCTGTTGACTCACGGCCACACACCCTATGGCCGCAACACCGAACCTCTAATTAAATGTCTTGTCGACACCGGAGAATCAACTCGTAAATTTCAGTAATCACGCAATCGGACGCTGGACACGACACATACCCAATTCTGGGTGAAATGAATGAACTGTGAATGTAGGTTAATGGGCAAGAGTTACGTGCGCGTTACGCAAAGGTTTGTAGGATTAAACGAATTGGAAAATGTTCACAGTGAATTAACATTATTTTAGTTGCACAGTAACAACGAATTATTTCGTTCTATTATCTTCTATCAATCCCAATATACATTACAATTGATAGGTAGCCCAATGGAAGCTATTGAAATTAGATTTCATAAAAAATATGCTGATGATATCAGGCAGAAAGTCATTTCCCATCCTCAATGATTTCAATATCTTGATAAACAATCTAATAACAATCAGGATGTTATATCAAAAATCTACTATCGTGTAATCTTAATTAAGTAAGGAATAAAAATTTTTACAAAAATTAGAATCACTTTGGAATATGAACTTATTATCTAATGATAATCATTGAAACAAAGGAATACATTTTAGAGATCCGTGATTAAATTGCATTACTTTTTATGCGATAACCTAATCATCCGAATCTTCAAGTATAAAATGATGACTTAGAATTAATTCAGCCAGTCGTCAATCGGAATTTGAACACTCTGATTTGAATGAACAGACGCACAATCATGAAGAGTTTTACCTTTTGCTTAGTTCTGTTCTCCCTTACTGCAGCAAGTTTTGGGAATGAAAGTAATTTAACAAGGGCTTTGGATGAAGATGCGATACTCACTGTGGTTAGTAACGAATATTGATTGTAGTGGCGAATCATATTCACCACCATTTGGTCCATTATTTTTTGTGTGGAAGATAGTTCGGGAATTCTTTTATAAAACTCATGAAACCATAAAAAAGTATTATTGTTTTTTTTTCAGCCTGAACTGATTGAGAAGTATGGTTATCCCGTGGAAGTACACCGAGTGGATACCGAAGACGGTTACATTTTGGAGATGCATCGAATTCCCTATGGAGTTGCTCCAGGAGCAGGACCTAGCGAAAATAAGCCAGTTGTATTCGTTCAACATGGCTTGCTTTCAAGTTCTGCGGACTGGATTATTGCTGGACCTAAAAAAGGACTTGGTAAGTCACATCTCCCATTAACAAATTACTAGCTGATCTTATTGAATCCTTCAGGGTATCTTCTTGCTGATATGGGCTACGATGTTTGGATGGGCAACAACAGAGGGAACAAATACTCCAGGAAGCATGCGATTTTAGATCCCAAAAAGGCTAAGTTCTGGGACTTCAGTTGGCACGAGATTGGCATCTATGATTTACCAGCTATGGTCGATTATGTTTTAAAAAGGACCAGTCAATCAAAAATGTTTTACATTGGACACTCTCAAGGCACAACTTCATTTTATGTAATGTGCTCCATGAAACCAGAATACAATAGTAAATTTAGAGCCATGTTCAGTTTAGCACCAATTGCTTATATGTACCGAATGACCAGCCCTTTGATGAAACTGATGGCTAAATTCGATGGGGGTCTTGAGGTGCGAACTCATTTTCATCTTCTTCCATCATGATCAAAATGTTTCAATATTCTTGTTGTAGGTTTTGTTGAATCTAATTGGAGTTCATGAATTCTTACCCAGCACGGAAATCTTAGCACATGCCGGAAGTTTTCTATGTAAAGAAAGTTCTGTGACACAGTTGTTATGTACCAATTCTTTGTTCGTGCTTTGCGGATTCAGTGTCAAGCAGATGAATACTGAACTTCTTCCTGTACTAATGGGACATACTCCAGCAGGCTCTTCCACCAAACAGTTCTTACATTATGCTCAGAACATCAATCACAGTAAGTATCAATTGGTTCCGTATTATCCTACAGTTTTTGAATTGGAAACATCTTTTCGCTCACCAAGTACAGTGATAGCCAGTCAAACTTTCTTGTGTTCAAGAATACCGTCAGATTTAAATCGCTAATAACTACAACACTAATAATGCAGTCACAGCATGTCTGTACGTATTTATCGTGCAGTGTTTGTTTTGCCTATGACATCGTCGGGCTACTATAAGTGTTTACGCGTTGAGTAAAATTATAAATTAGTGTAATGTGGTAACACATTTAGCTAGAGAAGAACTACCAGCACCCATAGTGAAAATATAAAAATATGCGCGAAATTACAGAAAACGCAAAACGCATCAAAAAAATTCTAAGAACCTGAAAAGCTCAGTCCCGGGCAAATACACATGATTATATCTCGACGTTTTCACGAATAACCGCTTGTAGATTGGAGGCAGTATTCTACGATTATCAAGAGACAGATTTGGAGGTCCCAGTGTCCTCATTTGATATCGCAAAAAATTACACGACGTTTCGCTTGAAGGTCGCCTTACGTTTTCCAAAATCAAATACTTAAGGACAATGAGGCTCTTGAAGAACATTTCGTCAGTATTTTCTCTTTACAGAAGACCAGATATAGAATTTATAATTAGGTAAATCCCAATAAAGGCAATAACATGAGATATTTTATATTTTTCAGAGAATAAATTCAGGCAGTGGGACTTTGGAGTACCGAAAAATATCTTGAAATACAAAAACATCATTCCTCCTAGTTACGATATTTCCAAAATCACCGCTCCTGTTGCTCTGTTCTACAGTCATAACGATTGGTTAGCAGCTGAAAAAGATGTTTTGATATTGTACGAAAAACTGGCAAACCCCATCGGTCGCTTTTTGGTAACTGATGAACACTTCAACCATTTGGATTACCTGTGGGGTAACGATGCGAATACCCTAGTTTACAACAAAGTATTCAGTCTAATGACTAAATTTTAATATGAAGTAAGTTAGGATAATTATTATGCACGATAATTGATTGTATATTATTATGAATGTATTCACTGAGTGAACCAATAAATATTTTTTTATTATAATCAGTCTCAATTTGTGAATGCCTGGTAGGATTTCCGTTTCCTTTTATCATTTGCTTCCTTTATTACACGCCAGTCAAGTACATTGCAAAGTTTCCAAGTATTTGTATCCACTTTTTGGGGCTGTACACGGGCGCAATCTCAAAGTAGAATCGTTCTACCTTTTTTAAAGGCCGATGCACCGACCAATACCTGAGGTACGGGTGTCTATCCTAGTTAGAGGTAGAAACGTATCTACCTTATGATGAGTGGGTCACAGATATTAGCAGTGATCTCCACAAATACCTCAAAGCGAAATACATATACTTTCAAGAATGGTCGATGCATATTCCCCGGCGGTATCCAGTTATGCCTTCAACTATATATATGCCATCCTAATGATAAATGGGATATTTATACTTACAGGGATATGGATAAATACCTTTAAGTGACATACGTTTTCTTCTTAGTTTGGTTGATGCAGATATTCCAGAGGTACTTATAGATAAACTATAAGTTATATACACAGACCTCCAAATAAGGTCATCATAATCATATGTAGGTTTGGAAAATAAACAAAAAAGGTACTTGGTTGATCAATTAATGCATTTTGAAGAATTATTTTATTTAAAAAAATTAGAATTAAATAAGAATACATAGAACACATTTAAAATTAAGATGAAAACATAAGTGATGTTATATACATATAAGAAAATGATTCCCGAACAAACAAAATGATATTAATTAAAAACTAATTAAATTAACTATTCCATTCGTAGTATTTATAACAAGGTTAACAATGCTAAATCGCCATAGAAACGGTGCATATCAGTGGGTATTTGGACGTGTAGAAATGCCATCGGGTATTACACTAGTGGTCCAAGTGAGTATTTTACTCAAAGATGTGGATACTTCCAATTTGTGCTTCCTTCGTATTCAATGGAATATTTTTCTGAATATCTTCATCAATTTTATCTTCTGATCTATCACCAAACCTTTCAGAACTAGATTCCATATCAAGACGCAATATATTTTAGTCCGTGAGACAGCACCTAAATTTTTTGTTGATTACCGCTCATTTGAAACTTTGTGAGTGGCTTCATTGTGATGAGTCCGACAACTTTTTCATTTAGCAAAATTCTAGATTTGGGGACGTTCTCCAGCGAGGGCCAATTAATTGAAAGAATATTGCTGTAATACTGATCTGTACACTAATCGAAAGATTTTTTGATAATAAAATGAAGGAAAAATATTGTCCGACATGAATATTGAGGCTACCGGTGAATCCGACAAGCCGCACTTGTCATAAGTATGTTGGTACTAATGGTAAGTATGTTGGTACTTATGACAAGTCGGACTCACCGGTAGCCTCAATATTCATATCGGACAATATTTTTCCTTCATTTTATTATCAAAAAATCTTTCGACTAGTGTAAAGATCAGTATCACGATAATATTCTTTCAATTAATTAGCCCTCGCGGGTAAACGCCCCCAAATCTAGAATTTTGCCAAATGAAAAAGTTGTCGGACTCATCACAATGAAGCCACTCACAAAGTTTCAAATGAGCGGTAATCAACAAAAAATTTAGGCGCTGTCTCTCGGACTATTTCTCTATTATTCGTCAAAGAAAATGCAAGTAATTCTTATTTTTCAGTTTGACAGAAGTTTGTTTACTTGTTCCTATGAAAATTACGTGAGTTGTTACTAGATTCATAGAAAACTAATTTGAAAAAATGGTTTGACTCCTGGAATAGTCCTCCATATACCATTTGTAGTTGAAGTATTATAGACTATTTTTGTGGTGCTATCACGAATGTTTATTGTGCTTGTGAATACCACTCGTGCTGCACACTCGTGGTATCCAAACGCAAGCACAATAAACATTCGTGATAGCACCACAAAAATGATCGATAATACTTCAACTACTTATGGTATAATAAATGAATATTCTCTGAACACACACATTTTTCTTAGGGGCACTTAATTTACCTATAAATTCACTCTAATATATAGCATTTTCATTAAATCCAGAAAGATATTTTAACTAGAATAAATGAATTCTTGATATTAAGTCAATAACTGCTTCTACCAATGAACTACATTCCGCAACTTTGACTTTTCCCACACAAATATAAAAACTGCTATGTACGAAAAAAGTTACATGAGTGAGCAATAGCTGCCATAATTGCTGGATTCGGAAGAACGTTTTCTGTGACGATGATAGGTATCCTTGCATCTTCCTGTAGTGAATTTGGCAGAACAAAACTTGCGTTATCCAGAGATATGTCTGTGAACAAAGAAAGAAATAGGATTGGTTTTTCGAATTAATTATGCAATCTAATAGTCGATGGCAAGCTAGATAATATTTTAAAGGAATTGAAATATTTGCCTGAATGATATTCTGTTTGATCAGCACTGGAATTTTCTTTGCAGTTGAATCAAATCCAAACCAATTCATCATTTGAATAATTTTGCAATGTTTTTAAAGTAGAAACATAGTGATAATTACAGTTATTACTTTGTTACTATCACCAATGAATCAATTAGGTTTTAATTTTGTTGGATGAATATGATTTAAAGATTTTGGAATAATATTTTATGTTCTATCAACAATGGACTGGACACAAAAATAATAATTCAACATTTTTTCTTTGTTTTCATCACAACATTCAAATATATTATTTTCTTCTGAATTTTGAACATTGATATATAATGTTTTAACCGATTTTGCACAAAATTAAACTTTTTATTGCAATTATTGACATTACAGTTGTACGTATGCATTTTACGCACTAGAAACAAATGTACAAGTGGCTTTAAAAACTCATAATTGACAATAAGCATGCACATATAAAAATATATTGGGAAAATACACTCACCTTCAAGTTAATTTCCACCAAAATTTAATATACACAGTTTTTGTTTTTCACTCTTCGGCACTTTCTCTTCAGTAGACAACACAATAATGATAATTTTCTTGAACTATGCAGCTAAATAAACTTGCCAGCAGGCAATTCACTTTGTACTCACAACCCTCCCATGTGCGCGGGGTTTTCCAATTTTCAGGGACAGGGAGGTCGATCTATAGGAATTTAATTATTTTTCTATGGTTTTTATAGAACATCACAATTATTTTCACGTTATTGTATGGGTGATTTCATGTGTATATGCATCCATGAACAGATTGATCAAATCACGGTATTTCTTTTTTCTGATACGGACAGAAGATTTAAATTTCGCATCCTTCCTATATTTGGTGTCTATGTCCAGCCCGTCCTTGGAAAGTGGCAACTTTCAAAACCATGGTTGATAATGCTTTTATTATCAATCATTTTTATTAGAAACATGTGTTCCAAAATTCCTAAATGAATGTTTCTAAAAAACATTTTATAATTGACATGATCCAGTAAATTATTAATCTAAGCATGTTTCTTTCCAATATAATTTGTAGGTTGGATTTCAAACATTGAAGAAATGCACAGAAATGCGTTCTTCTTAGAAAAAAAAGCATAATTTGTATTTGAATCGAAAGTGATAACAGAGAATGGAAGGAAAGTACATTATTCGCAAATTTAACCTATTTGTTCCATAGGTATATCGTACATTAAGTTTAATGATTCACTCGTTCAAATTGCATATTTGAATCAAGTTCAAGAGGAAACAAAGTTTGTAATAATCACTTTTTAGTTCTGGAAGTTTCCTATAATTCAATAATTATAATAATCTATATAAGAATAATATTCTCGTCTTATGTATTCTAAAAAAACCTAATAACGAACTAATATCAATTTTTATGGGATGAATTACAATTTTCACTTGTCCTATGTTTCGGTAAAATATAACTTGCCGAATATTTTACAAATATGAGTTTTGTAATTGTTTGCTGCCTCCATAATTCTTCGAATTTTCTGCCTGTTGGGATTATGGAACTACCTCTGGTCAATAAGTACTAATGTAGTGTCCCGTATTTCCCTTAACTGACCTGCTTCAACCTTACCCAGAATTTCTACCTCTATATACAGTCTTTTCGACCTCTATACCCACAATCGACTTAGAAGCAGATACAGATACTCAATGGAAGATGGACAGACTCTAAAACTACCTCAAAACTTTGCAGTGTATTGCATAGTTCTGACGAATGAAACTATAAACACGTTTTGAAATAGTTGAAGATGGGTGCACTTTTCCTAGAGGTGTAGTACATGTAATCGTCAACAGATTTTTTAATTATTAGACAGTTTGTGCCGACGTTTGCCTATTTATTAGAGGAAGATAAGGTATAGTAGTTTCTATGCAGATGATTTGTATCATGATTGTAAAAATAGAAATAAGCTGATATCGATTGAATATGTTTCCTGTGATGAGTTGAGATAAATATTTTATTCACATTTCAATGATAATCCATTGATTGATTATGATAGCTGCAAGTATCGGATAATGAGTTTGTTGTTTTTCAGCTGCTTTTATCTAATTTATTTTGAATTGATATTGTATTGAAAAATAATTATTATCATCATTTTGGTTTCCTGATTAGAGTTTTCTGGGAAATATTATCTGCTGAGCAAACCAAAATAAAAAATATGATAATCAGTGAACAGATTTATTTGAATACGTGACACAAGTATGTGCACTCCCATAAACTCATAAGAATCATCAAAACGATGAGCAATTTGCAGTAAGTCACAATATTGATACGAAACACCCTAAACATATAATAAATTCGGGAATCCAGATGTAGTAGGGGATAAAAAGTTTCAAAGTCGTAGTCTACGATATCAAAATCACATAAACATAAATACAGTTCGGAATAGTCAGTAAGACATCCATATTGCTAAAAAACGGCCCTGGTTATTTGTGCGTTATCATGGTAAGCCCGCGTTTGTGACCATAAACCATCGTTTAATAAATTCCTCCATCGCGGAAACGTGACCGGAGTCTGTACCCTTCGCCACCGAGCTGATATCCATGTTTCTAGGAATGCGCAGTATACGTTACGCTCCACAAAATAAGAACATAAATATTGTCAATCGCCAGGGGCGGCTTCTAAATTTTCATCAATTAACTTGGTTCTATGCGGTAAGCAATCCTTTTACACAACAATTCATCTATCAGCACATAGGCCATCCAAGAAAATCATCAACTTTGTAATTGAATGAATTTCGGGACTTGTTACAAAAATTTGGTGCCAAGTAGCTTCATTTTTGCCAAGTTAATTTGTGTCCCAGCTTGTGAAGGTAACGAGAATGAATACCAATCCAGCCAAGCCGTGAAAATTTTATGCCTTGGCTGAGATTCGAGTGCATGACCTTTGCGTCCATCAACTTCCAGTCAAGTATTTTAAAATTTCTCATTTAGGTACATATTGAAATCGGCGAAGATGGTCAATATATTTTCCCTTTTTCCGAAGGAACAGCACACACGAGAGTAAAATAATAGAGAACTGAATTTTTCTGATGATATGATGCGCTCTGATCTCATCCCATTGCTTGTAGGATCTCGAATGCAGTAGTGTCCAAATTAATTTTGACTCCTAGAGCCGTCTCTGGGGACTTTGCCAAATGCCAGTCACTTAAATAAATCGCGGCGTTGTTCGCTTTTTCATGCGCGGTTTATGATTAAAACATAACAATAAATTAAGTTCCTGACATGCTGAATTTATTTACCAATAGTTACGAACTATTGTATTGAACTGGGCTAGGTCTGAGCTCACCAGTGGCGCACTAATATCATTTTGATAAACTCATAAACAATCGAGATGATTTAAGACAGTGGAAAGAAGAATTTCTGGAACAAAAACTCAAATTGATGCGCAATATCATTAGTGAATTAAATAAATGTAAACAACATTGTTCATTCAAATTTTTTTTTTCTTCTTAATAACTAATTAACAAATTCTGAAACCAGAAACAATGAAAAATCAGAGACTGGATTATATAAGGTAGTAAATCAGAACGTTAACAATTCTGTTGATTTCAATTATATTTATGATCAGGATTAGAACTTATTTACAAATCGAATTCCAAGTAACTGATATATTCGTCGGAGCTGTCAATTACAGCCTGACTCAATAAATTTGCCGTTGCTTCAAATACAAGAATGTCTACACAAACGTTTCTCGGATAAAAGTGAAGATTAGCCGTGTTTTATGAACACGGCAGAACCGTCATGCTCCATCACTCCAGAGCGCGGCGTCCCGGAATAAACGATTCTCATAAAGTCGTGCACACTCCGTAAACAGAGTTGTAAAATATGTAAAATGGGTTGTCCGGGTTTTAAATAAGTCGCAACCGCAGATGGATGGCCCGCTTCTGCTTCTATAATATTGTGAGCATTAAGAGGACACATAAGAGAAGATTTAAGACATACGGTGTTGTTCCATCTGTCGGTCCTAAATCGTAATAACCACAGCGTCGTGACGCACCCACGTCATAAATGCTTACAAACCAAAGTCTGGGTTTGCTTGTACATTATTCCCAGCTACATAATAATGACGTCAAATTCCTTTTATATCAATTAAAAATCACTCTTTCCCTGACATTCCAACAGAACAGTATATAATTAATAATAATAATATAATCATCACGTCGCTGGTAGAAGAGAAAAGAGACGTGAATCCAAGCGCGAGCAGCAGCATTCTTGCGGAGAGCCAAGTAATCAATTATAACTCGAGCGCATTTACAACACTGACATTAAAATATCGTTAACCTGTTTTTCCCGCATAATGCGGATCAATTTACAAGATTCACTGTCGCTCTGTTGAGCACGGAATCATTTATAAATGACAGACGGACACATATGTTCACAAATGTAAAAACTGCTGATTGGTCTGACGGCTGTCATCTGAACTAAAAACGAATATATTATTAATTTAATGATGACTAACGTACTTGTTCATTTAGTCGTGCAGCAGTTTTGGACAGTAACAAAATAAGCTTCCGACTTTTTTTGCCTTTAGAAGTCTATCATTCTATCTTCAAAGTTTGATATATCACCTCGACCTTCGACAGCCTTAAATCACGTCAGGATCCAAGAGTTTTGTTATCACTACAAATATTAGATTCTTCACCGCAGTGCGAGAGGACAGCTACGGCATTGAAGACGTCATTCGCCATGATTGATGATGGTATGGTCAATAGTTATTCAGTTACGAACGTGCTTCATCATGTTGCGCAGCATCATCTATCATCGCAGTGGCAAATCTTGCAAAATATATGACAGCTGCGAGGCTGACAACTAATATATTTTTTTCTCATTATTATATTGTAAGCTTTTACGAGTATGTAACGATACCATGCTGCTGGCGAGATTGTTAACTTTGGCGTCGGTTTCTAATAACAGACGACTGGATAGCTCAGAAGGGAAGGATTAGGGTTGTCAAAATAATCATCAGGAGGTAGGTGTCACTATGAGATTTATTTGCATACAAATAACGACGCCGGCGAACATACAACATATATTTTGCGGAAAGCACTGATGGCGGTACAGCTTAAGGCTGACGATGACGGGACGGCTGCACATGACACTCGACACCAGCGTTCGCTATACAGATCCAGGCGGTCGCAGACGTTGAGAAACTTTAAAACAAAAATCGTGAAGCGATTTTCTAAGCGGTGGATTAACTTATCTTCAACGTTTGTGAAACCAAATTGGTTTCCAAGTAGTGACTCTACGTTAACTTGTTCAACGCTGGGAAGCCAACAATGACCTCATAAACGGTGAAATCAACAGAGACTTCATCAGCGGCGACGCTACGTTAAATTAATTCGACACTGTGAAATCAACAGAGACTTTTCCAGAGGTGATGCTACGTTAAACAATCTAACACTTGTGACGAATCACGTCCCACAACTCCGTCACAGTTGCACATCTCAGAGCCTTCCGCTACCGTCAAACATTTCAACGTCTATCAAAATTTGTTCACATCTTACATACCCTATAAATTTTAAATTCTGTAATTCTGCTTAAACATACAACTCCGCTTACCTTCATTTTATCAGTCATCAACTGAAATAAATCCGTTTTAATATTTCACATGTGGTGGAATGAGGTTAGGTTTTTTGAAAACACCTGAAATTAAATGCCACCGATATTGCTTGATCTGTATTTATATTTTGTGCCTCACCGTTAATAAATCTGAATGTAATCAACCGTTGTTCTGTAAATATGTTGTATATTGTATATTTTGTTTGACGCTCTTCGTGACCTTTGACCATACACAAATAAACATGTGACATTCGACAGTTGACTACATTACCGACAGATAAAAGGATACTCAGGACAATTTTAATTTTGAGGGAATATAATCAGGAAAGGATGTATCTGACAGAAAAGTAATAGGAAAGTTGTTATTGTAAAGAAATTTGTATTTGTAAAATTACTTCTTCTTTTTAATCTGTACGTCTTCGTTACATTACTAAATGCGCTATAATGGATTTAATTTGAAAACATGTTAAGTAAGGATTCATTAAAATTTAGGGATAATAAGGCCTTCGGCCAGACTTGAGTCACTTCTTTGAAAGTCCAGTCTTCTGAGCAGCCGTTCCAAAGTACGCTTCCGATTCCGAGTGACATCTTCAGAGTGTTTACCGTCCAAGTGGAGTTTTTGTGTTAAGTCCGTTAGTACCACTGTCTGACACAATCTGTCAGTTTGTTTGTTTTTTATAAGTCCGTAAAAGGAACTTAGATTTGTTTGTTTTTGCTGTTTTGAACTTTAAATATTTTTGCTGTTTTTGAACGTAGAATCACTGCTAGCGAAGTCTTTGTTGACTTCACAGTGTTTGAATAATTTAACGTAGAATCACCAATGGCGAAGTCTTGGTCGACTTCGCAATGTTTGAATAATTTTACGTAGGAGCACCACTGGCAAAGTCCTTGTTGACTTCACAGTGTTTGAACAATTTAACGTAGCGTCACCGCTGACAAAGTCTTTGTGATTTTGCAGTGTTAGATTATTTTAACGTAGAATCACCGTTGAGGGGGTCATCATTGGCTTCACAGCGTTGAGCAAGTTTACATAGAGTCACTACTTGGGAGTCAGTTTGGTTTCACAAGCGTCGAAGAGAAATTAATCCACCGTTTAGGAAATCGCTTCACGATTTGTTTGTTTCAAAGTTTCTTGTCATCTGCGACCGCCTGAGTTCGTACTGCGACCGCTGGTGTCGAGTGTCATGTACAGCCGTCTCGTCACCGTCAACCAAGTTATCACCGTGCAAGTTCCTGTAAAATATATATTCTATGTCATCATCGTCGTTTTTATGTGTAATAAATTTCATTGTGACACCTACCTCCTGATGATTATTTTTGACAACCTTAACTCTTCCCGTCTGAGATATCCAGCCGTCTATCTTAGAAACTGCGTCACCGACCGCATTGGCGCCCTAGCACACCGTCAGCAGTTTTGACCGTGACGCCAAAATTAACAGCTCCGCTATCAGCGAGGTATCGTTACACACTGCGAAATCACGAAGACTTCTTCAGCGGTGGCTCTATGTTAAATTAATTCAACACTGTGAAATTAACAAAGACTCTTTAAGCGGTGACGTTACGTTATTCCAAACAAAAATGACTCTAAGTTAAAACAGAAACAAGCGAAACAATTCTAAGTTAAAAATAGCAAAAGTAAAGAAATCTAACTTCCTTTTACGGACTTATAAAAAGTCACAGATCGTGTCGTAAAGTTGTGCTAACGGACTTAGCACAAAACACTTTGAAGGTGATACTTAGAATCAGAGCTAGAAGCGCACTTCCCGGGGATGGCTACTCAGAAGATTGGACTTTCAAAGAAGTGACTTAAATCGGCCGCAAGCCCTTATTTATACTTAGAGTTTATTGAAACGTTACCTAACTTGTCTTCCAAATTAATTTCAATTCAACGCTGTTAGAGTAATGTGAAGAAAAGGTACTAAAAAAGAAGAAGTCATTTTACAAATACTAATTTTTTCACAACAAATTTCTTATCTTCTTTTCCTGCTTAGATACATCTTCCTAACAGTTGCATTCCATTCATGAAACATTGAAAATATTAAAATAATATTACTCTAAATTCTTTGTTTACGTCGGTAGTTCAGTCATATTCGATAGGGTTGAAACTGTCAAATGTCAGATTTTTATTTATTATGTCACGATAAACGAGATCAGAAACTAAATATACAAAATATTTTACAGAACAACGATTGATTACATTCAGGATACATTTACGGTGAGTACATGACATAAACACAGATCATACAATACAGAGTTGTATTTCAGATTTCCAAAACATAACCTTACCCAACCACATGTTGTGAAATATTAAAGGGTATTTATTCCTGCTGATGGTTGGTGATTCTATGATAAGTGTTGATGTAGTATTCAAGCAGAATTACGGTCCTTTAAAATTCATAGATGTGAAAACTAGATGTGATGAACTTCAAAATGTAGGATGATAGTGGAAGGCTCTTGGATGTGCAACTGCGACGGAGTTTTGAAAGAAGAATTCATTACAAAGTTAAATACAGAAATTACGAAAATACGAACATTCATTCGACACTTTTGGTCCCATTGATACCATGCTCAAAAGTTTTACAATTCATTATACCAACTTGAAGACATGATGTCCATAATCCAATAATCGGCGTAACTTATCCTCCCTGATCGGACTTATGGTCAAATTGTGTATGAATAGTTCGGGTCAATAGTGTTCCATACTTTATAAATCTAATCCCAAGTGTCCCAGAAAATACAATTTCTGGTCACTTCGCTGATAGTATCAATCAATAGAGAAGTCTTAAAAAAAACAGGTTGTCAATTTCTAACCTGTCCGGGCGGGCGGCAATGACCTCTAAGCTTAACTCAGTTTTGTATTGATACTATTTTTAAGTTTATCCCGAAAAATGGTCGTAAATGGCCTTTCTTTGACACTTGGGACAGTATCCTGGATTTATAGATTCGTAAACAATTTGGCCTTTGGTCCAATCAGGAAAGATAAGATGCGATCGGCTCCTGGACTATAAGTGCACGTAGAAAAATGAGCATGCACGCATAACAAAAATCTACTTAGCACACATTGAGAATCATTTCAAATAGTTATTACATATAGTGTAGAGGGCTAAAATGCCGGCTAATTCGTTACAGTGACCTGATAGGGCTCAGTTTGGAGCACCTATATTTGTTTTTCTACAGTTGAACTTCGGCCCATCTATCCGTATTCTTTAATAACTTCCAGCAAAAGTGTTGAATTGGGAATTTGAAATCAAGAAGCGGAAAAAAAACTATTGTAAAACTTGAGCTTCGAGTGAAATCCCTGACATAAATTCGTTTGGAACAAGGTCCATAACCAAGCTTGCCACCAATGGAAATGGACACAAAGAAGTTCCCATAGCTCATAAATTGTTATAGGGTCAGATGATCAACACTGGAAACTCCTTCAATTTTGATGATACGAGCTTGCATACTGAACCTAACCTAATTTAAAGACTAACACTAGAAATTTCATATATGGAACAACATAATCAAAATATTGTTTAAAAACGGACTCTTATCTCAGTACTCATGTTATGATTCTGCAATCTTGATCTGATTCTTGTTCTATTGGTTGACCTCATGAATTAACCGCAATTTTTAGTGCACTTACTCTTTGACTATTTTAATGGTCGGTTGTTGCATTTTTCCTAATTGGGAAGAACAATCATCTGGAAGTAACTTAATCTTGTAGAACAATGCTACAAGCTACAAGCTAGTGAACAAACAAACAAACATTAGCGACGGCGTAACGTACTCAGCGTGTTTGTTACCACTTCCTTGTTACAGACCGAGAGCTCAAACTCCTCTCTGCTGTCACTCAACAACGCCCTCATGGGAGCGCATCTAACACGTGCTAATTACTGTAACAGGCCAACGCAGATCCGGAAAATATGCCTGTCGAGCACAAAATGACAAGTGACAGCTGTCAACCGCTCGCAAGCGACGAACTGTGGGCTTGGAGAGCGAGGAAGAGTGTTTGGCTAGAGCACTACTGTTGACCAGTTGGACATCGCTGTCAACTAACTGTCTGCTAAATTGTGTAATTTGATTGTAATCATTTTGCTTTTTCCATTTCGACATTGAATTGGATAGAATATATCAACAGAATGGGCATGATATATTATCAATAAATGATTATTTTGAATACTCGCAAACCTTATCACACCTGGTTATCATAAACAAGAAGTCATATAACGTTTTCCATTTAGCTCCTAATACCCACTTAAAGACGCTTTCTCATCTTGACTCTGTCCCACTCAGTTCCCTTATGACGTATCCATCTCTGTTGCTCTTATAGGCAGGGGGATAAGGAATGTAATTTTCACGTTATCTACAACTACCAATATGATCTTATTCCTCGCAGACAGTCGCGCGTTTATTGAAGCCATTTCCTTGGGCGCAAGGCTCTTTCGAGACGCTTCGCCGTTACCAAACACTTAATTATGATTAATGCCTCCTTGTCGGCAGATATTGAGCTCTATATTTCCATAAAGCCGCATTAACGTCGTAATATAACGCCTTTATGCATTACGCTTTAAGAGTACATCGTAAACAGTGAGAGTTTAGATAGCCCGGAAAAGTGCTGCTCTACGCCTCAGATAACATTGTTCATGCTCTTGTGGGTGACGTCAGTGTGATGGGGCTCTGACGGTACTTTGTGGAAAACCATAAATCTACAAGATGGATTATCCAAACGCAATTTGTAAACAGTATTTCATAACAAATCACACAAGAACTTATTTCTAATCAGGGGCAACCATTTAACCACTTTTTCTGTAATTTACGTTTATTAATAGTTAATGTGGAGTGTTTTAATTTGCGGTGAATCCCCGCGGGATCATCCAGTGGAAAATCCCGCAGGAGGATCGGAACAGAGGTTGGCGTCTGGGTTATGAATTACCCGCTTGTCGCGGTGTTGTTCCAGAGTCACTTTAATAGCAGATTTATACGACACGGGCTCGAGTCGGGCCATTATCTTCCGCGAACCGTTCCTCGTTCTTGTCGTCACATAAAACAAAACTCGCACTCGCGGAACGGAAGTAAATTGCGTGCTTCCAAGGCGCGCATATAAATTAAACTTACAATTTGTTTTCTATTCAGACCGCGGTGTTGTGAAACTTTTCACTTATATTCAGGGCTATATTTTTGTGTCTTCTTACACGACTTGTGAGAAACGCAATTGTAGGACATATACCGGGTATGCCAGAAATTGTTCAACCGCTTACAAATCACCGATGGCCCAACAAAATTGAAATAAATCAAGGTAAAGCCTAATAATCTGTTAAACAGGGTCTTTAAGGGATATAAAAAATTATGCAATCTACGAATATCTACATTATTTTTGCATGAAACAGCCGGTATATATACACCCCTGTGAATACCTTAAGAACTGCTGGAACCTAATTGTACATAATTTACGCTTACAGGACGCCCAAATGAATTACATTAATATTATTTAAATTAATCACAAGCTATTATACGCTTGTTGTCGGACATTTATTAGCTACACGGCGCTCTTCACAAACAGCATTAGGATTTGTGGCCCCGAATCGTGTAACCGTAATACTAGCAGCTCTGTTTTTTGGATGGGGTCGTACATTTGTACCTGTAAATTATGTTCTTGTTGAATTATTAATATAATAAATTCCGTTTAACCACAAGACTTGTGAGAATTAAACATAAATGTTCCACAATTCCATCATAAACAAAATAGATGTCATTACTATCAATACAACCTTTGGAACACAGTTTAATTCTAAAAATGGAATATTTTATTAGCTACGGTCCAATTTTTGTCTTAATATATTTCGTTAGTCATTTGAAGTTCAAATCGACTACTTTAGTAATCAATTTCGATTAAAATGTTTGATTACTCACGACTAAACCTTGCCAACCTATTCTGTTCGATAAAAATAAACTGTTAAATTCCTAGCTAAACTAAAAAGCGAGCAGTACCGCCTTTCGCTGTCCATGTCACTGCGCTGCATATAAATCCACACAACAGATGAGTTGACTTGGCCGCAGCAGAGACACTAGGGGTGGAGAGCACCAAAAAATCATATTTACTATTGTATTAAATGTTACTTTAGTAGTAGTAAATCCAGGAGTAAATTACTAGTAGAGTGAAATACTTCTGTAGTATTTTTGAAGAGCTGTTTGCAAAATTACTTCCAGAGTAGTAACTATAGAAGTAGATGGTATTTACTCTAAGAGAAGGATTTAAAACTTTCCAGAAGTGAAAAGGCGCGACTTTTCGAAATTATAGGTAGTACATATGTTAATATAATTGGAAATAGAAAACATGAAACTTTTATTTGAATTGTTGTAAGTGACTCTTATTTTATAGTCTTTAAAATGTGAGTAATGGAAAAGGTAATGAATGCTGAATATATTCATTAAAATTCAATTTGAGACTAGTGACATCAAATATTGGGACAAGGCATAACCACTGTCTCCAACTAAAAGTTTATTGTATAGCCCCATTTCAAATCTTGCTACTATAGCACTGTTGTCTCAAATTCGCGCATCATGTGTTGATCCTTGCCAGTGACTGACAATATTCGAAATTCTCATAGTTTATTCAGAAATAACTTGTGTATCAATCGAGATAAAACTATTTCTGTTTCGGAAAACTCCATTATGTTCTCCAGGTGAACATAAAATTGGTATATGAACACAGTCAATCGCACCAATTACATTTGGAAATCTTTCCAAATGATAAAATGCTCTTTTTTTGTGGGAACATTGTTCCTTATTAAAAGGCATACAAATAAAAATATATAATGTCTTGATTGCGAGAAGAATATTAACAACCCTGTGAAATGCCCTGCAGGCAGTAGTTCTATGAACATTAATTAGATCATCAGCTACAATTTGATACATACCAGTACAAAAAACGCGCAACGCACACAAAAGTTGTAACTTTGCAGATAAAACTACATTCGTTCTCGTAATATTTTCCAAATATTGCTCAGCCATGTCCAAAAGTCGTAAAACAGACTGTATTTGGAAACCAAACCTTCCTCTAATTTCTATTTCCGTATAAAATTCAAGTGGATCTCTTCTTTTACGAATTATTTGTACCAATTCTTCCTTGTCATCTCCATCCAAAATGCCCATGTATCATAAATAATCCATTTTTTGAGAAATTAATAAGAGAAAACTACTCCAGAAACGTCACAAATATCCGATCGACAACTTTACTCCACCTACGACGTGAGAGTAGATTTATTCCAAATTTACTATGAATTTACTTTCTTAGTAATTTTCTCTTCGTTGGTGCTCTCGAATTTGTATTAATTCGGGAGTAATATTTTTTTTGACTCTCGGAGTAAGCAAAGAAGAAAATTTACCACCTTAGTAAATTACTCTTTATTGGAAGTCGCCAATTTCTTGTTTACTTATGAAGTACTACAGGAGTTTGACATACTCTTGTGAGTAAATCAGTTGGTGCTCGTCACCCTAGGTAATTTATTACCCTGGAACAAAATGGTTACAGATAAACCCATTGTATGCTCCTACCAACAGGAATTTATTATTTATTTACTGGCAACATTCCCTCGACGTTGGAATAAATTATATTGAAATCTGACAATTTATTTCTCACCAGACATTAATTGAAATATCAATTTATGGTTCTTCTTTGAAGAAGGATAATTTGATGAAAGAAAAAACTTCTCAGAACTCATTTTATTGATAAATATGTTTCATTGGGTATATCAGTTCTGTATAGATTAATTTGTAGCACAACGTTTCGACAGCAAAGTACTGCCTTTTTCAAGTGTAAAGAAATATGAAGATGAATAAACAAAATTGTCAAGACAACAAAAATAAAAGTACAAATAGTAACTAGATTAGTTTAAAATATGACCTCTTAGAATCGTAGAGCTCTGCCTGTGGTTGATGATTCAATATCCACAGGAGATAATAATGAAGGTCTAAATAGGGAATTGTCAACTCCTTGTGGTTCTAGGTCAATCTGGCTCTACTCTCCTTGGTTTGGCGCATGACTGAACCATCCACAGATCTTCAGGAGGTGGTGATGAAGTTACTCTTGCAAGTAGATTCGTAGATAAAAATAACTTGAAATTATGAACAAATAATTGTTAGCCATGATCGATTAAGTTCATAACCGGTATTCAAATTTAACCCTGGACATGCACACTTCATTTGTAGTTGCATAAGTGTCACACTGGGGTCTCAGAAACCCCAAACGAAAACGTAGTTTTTCTGAAAATTGGATGTTGTTTTGACTAATTTTCATGATACGTGATCTATCCAGGATAATCATGAAGGGAATAAGAGAGCATTGAGTTCTTAAAGAGCACAATTTATTTAGTAAAAGGACACAATGCATAAAAAGTACAAATTTTTCGAATTTTTCTTGTTCAATGCATAAAATACTAGATCTATCATGAATTTCACGTTCAAGTTCATCATTTATCAATGCAGAAGGATCTTTGGATTCCGAAGGAGTCACTTCCTGCTGAAATGTCAAAATGGCGAATAATAGAGAGCTTTCAGCTATGCCAATAAATCTAGCGCAAAATCGCAAACGAAAACGTAGTTTCTCTGTGAAATGGATGTTGTTTTGATCAATTTTAATAATATGTAATCTATTCAGGAAGATAATGAATGAAGTGTGAAAGCATTGAGATTTTCAAGAGCACAGTTTATGGAAAACAAAGGACATTGCAAAATAAGTACATATTTTTCAAATTTTTCTTGTTCAATACATGAAGTTCATCATTTATCAACGCAGAAGGGTCTTTGAATTCCGAAGTAGTCATTTTCTGCTGATATGTCAAAATGGAGAATAATAAAGAGCATTCAGCTATACCAATAAATCTAACGCAAACAGTCACACTGGGATCCCAGAGACCCAAACACAAACAGATTCTTAAATTATAACTCACTTTCTTCAGATATCATCAAAATACATATAGCACATACTGAAGACATTACTAAACTAAATTTACGAGGTGGTCATATGGTACTATATCGACTTTGTGCTTGTGCACAAGATAAAAATTGGAGCATGGGGTTTCTGAGACCCCAGTGTGCACTTCCAGGGTTGAATTATTTAGTGATTCTTTTATTTTGTTCTCTTTAGCCAGAAGCTTCGTATTCTTGAAGTCAATGCCATGCAATTCTTGAATAGCTGCTCAGCCACAGCATATTTTTCCGGATGGTTGAATCTTATATGACGAGAATGCTCTTTCAATCTTGTTTCTACAGTCCTCTTGGTTTGTCCAATATATACTTTGCCACATTGACAAGAAATCTTGTATATATCTGGATACTGTAGAGGAAATCTGTATTTAACATTACCAATAAGATTTCGAATTTTCAAACTGGAAGTATATGAAGATTTTATGTCATATTTATGTAAAAGTTGTTCAATTTTATCCGTTATATTAGCTACGTAAGGCAACGTAACAAATATTTTTTTATTATTTCGATCTTTAACAGGAGGCGTAGCAATCTTCTCTGGAAGCTGCTATCAATATGCTACCTGCAGAAAAGTCTCAAAAAATTTGTCATTACACTGTGCGTATTTTGAAGAAGGCTCCAGCTGTCAGATCCAACTTATCAAGAAGTGAACTTCAGTGCCTAAGAGAAATAAAAAATAATAAGGATATAGTTATTTTACCAGCTGATCATGAATAAAGGAGATTACATTAAAAAAACAAATGACTTACTAGATGATGCCTACATTCAAGTTAATGGTAATCCACTTAGCTCTTCAAAATATCAAACAACTAAAAATTTGAAAGAATCATCTTCACCTTAAGATATTCAGAAAGAGCTTATTCCCCAAGATCCTGTCACTTCCAAGTTTTATACTCTTCCGAAAATTTATAAAAAAGATGTTCCCCTAAGACCTCTTGTCAATTCAATAGGCTCAACAACATATGGATTAGCCAAATATTTGGATGGTTTGTTGAAGCCGATGATTGGTCATATTTCATCATATGTCAAGGATTCCCGACATTGTGTGGATTTGATCAGTGATATGACATTGACAGATAATGATTCAATTGTCAGTTTTGACGTTTCATCTTTATTCACGAAAGTACCTATCATCAATACTCTGAAATTATTAGAAAATCATTTTTCATCTGATATTTTCAAACTTCTTAAACATTGTTTGACTTCTTGTTTCTTCATCTTCAAAGATTATTTTTACAAGCAAAATTGATGGTGTCGCCATGGGTTCCCCTATTTCTCCTTCTATCGCTAATTTTTACCTGGAGAATTTTGAACAAAAAGCTTTAAACACTGCTATGAAGAAACCTACTGTCTGGCTACGTTACGTTGATGATGTCTTTGCTGTTTGGCCTCATGGTAGAAATGGATTGAATGTGTTTTTGAATCATCTAAACATGCAACATAGAAATATTAAATTCAGTATTGAGGTTGAAGAAAATAACTGTCCACCTTTTCTGGACGTTTACCTGGAGAAACAAGATAATGGCAAACTTATCCATTCTGAATATAGGAATCCGACCCATACAAATCAATATTTACATGTCATCAAATCACCATCCTGCTCAAAAATTTTGTGCTATCAAAACTTTATATCAGGGAGCCTCTTCATTATGTCATCCAAGTAAACAATCTGATAAGATCAGAGTTTTAGATGATGTTTTCTTGAAGAATGGTTATAATAGAATACAGATTGAGAAAGCACTTAGACAGAAGAATTATACGCCTCCTGTTCAAGATCCAAATAATACGAAAATATTTGTTACGTCGCCTTACGTAGCTAATATAACGGATAATATTGGAAGACTTTTACATAAATATGACGTAAAAACTTCATACACTTCCAGTTCAAAAATTTGACTTCTTATTGGTAATATTAAAGATAGATTTCCTCTACAGTATCCAGGTATATACAAGATTTCTTGTCAATGTGGCAAAGTATATATTGGACAAACCAAGAGGACTGTAGAAGCAAGATTAAAAGAGCATTCGCGTCATATAAGATTGAACCAGCCAGAAAAATCTGCTGTGGCTGAGCATGCTATTCAAGAATCACATGGTATTGACTTCAAGAATACGGAGCTTCTGGCTAAAAGCAATTGAAATAAAAAAATCACCATATAATTTGAACTTGAATACCGGTTATGAACTTAAGCGATTATGGCTACCAATCATTTGTACATAATATATCTACGAATCTACTTGCAATAGTTACTTCATCACCTCCTCCTGAAGATCTGTGGATGGTTCAGTTATGCGCCAAACCTAAAAGAGTAGAGCCAGATTGATCTAGAACCACAAGGAATTGACAATATTTCCTATTCAGACCTTCATTATTATCTGGATATTGAATCATCAACCACAGGCAGAACTCTACGATCCTAGGAGTTTATATTTTAAACTAATCTAGTTACTATTTGTAATCTTATTTTTGTAGTCTTGACCATTTTGTTTATTTATTTTCATATTTCTTTACAATTGAAAAAGGCAGCACTTTGCTGTCGAAACGTTGTTTTTCAAATTAATCTGAACAGAACTGATATATCCAATAAAACATATTTATTGAGGATAATTTGTCCTAGCAATGATAAATTGTTCTTGGGTTTCTAAATCTAAATTAATTCCTTGTCATAAAGTTAGTCAAGATATTCTATGAACCATTCACGATACTGTATCAATCAAAATACCCAAACTAATGTTGTGAACTTACGACCATCTTTACGTAACATCGGGAATAGGGATTGGAAATCAGGAACCGAATTATGGGTAATCTTGAACCGAATAATGTTGTCGATGAGTCCGAGCCTGTAATTCTACTTGTGTAGTGCGCTATATTTCAGAGAAACCTCAGCGACGCGCAATCGGATGTCTGGTATTTTTATCCTACACACTGGACATTTATTTTCCGTTTGTGACATTCGTAGCTCCGACTACGCCAGTTAACGAATCTATTACAGCTGTCAATTAACATGTGCCCCCGGGAATGGACATCTTTCGTTATCAACCCGCCGCTGCTGCATTCCAGGGCCGTACCTTATATATGATTTGTCGAAATATATGACTTCGATGAGTATTGTGTTATTTCCAGTTCAATCTATTTGTCACAATAACTAATTCACTTATCATTCCCAATAAATCAAAAAGTAGTCTTGCTTTGGAACAAATATGAAAGCTATTACAATGACATGCATTTGGCTATTCAGGGACTTTCCCTGCTTCATACGTATTAAAACTGACATCTCATAAATCATACACCACTTTAATAGGGTAGAAAACCATTTATCTTATGCTTGAAATTCATTGCGAAAGAAACTGTTACTACGCAGTACATAAAACAGAATGATACGGATTGATATAAGCGCACGGTAATAAATCATAGTTATTGTCCACGAGATATCAGATATTCATACTGGACAGCATAGACAAATCATATATAGACTGATACTTCAATAAAATCGGACTGATGTGCAATTGTGGGATCCGTATTTTATGAGTCTCAGTTGTCGGTGCCTTCATCTTCGCTCGGAACAGCAAACAGTTGGCTTGGGACATGGTCCCAATTTACCATCTCAAATTGGACGAGTTTTGTTCGCAGCGCAAGGGAAATAAAAGAAAACTGGAACAGAACGTTTGAAGTGGAGGCGGAGAAGATATTTCAGCGTGCTAAATCAGTAATCGTGTGCAGACAAAGTGTTGATTTGTTCGGGCGCGGACTAATGGCTCCTTGACTTACTAGCTTCCGCCGACGCTTCCGCCTCTCACGTATTTCGCGTTAATTTAATTGAACGTCCTAGTCCTACCACTTGATTAAGCGAGAGCGGCCCAAGTGTGGAATGGAACGGCGAGAGAGGAGGGCGGCCGGCGCCGAGTCGGATCCACTCCGCCCATATTTCTTCAATTCTTTTAATAAAGGCCCTCGGAGGATTAATGAGGCTCGCGCCGCGGGACTCCGCGCCCCATTGATCATCGCGAGTTCTTAATTACCTTGGCACGCCATCTTGCAAGAGCCAGAGCCGTTCTTGGGCACGTTCCACCGATTTCAAACTCGATTCAAATTGAAATAACTATTTCCTTTTCTCATAAATTATGTCTGTATAACAAGCGCGAAGCGCGGAGGCCAAGCGGACGTTGATAAATGAACGGGGCATTCCATTAAAATAAGTGGCCCAATATATTCAGACCTGATTTATATGTTTATTCGACGAATTAGCTTCGAATTGTTTTCCAGCGTTTCTCTAGCTCTCCAGTTCTCTTTCTTTTCATGCTATCTACTGCTCCTCGATACTCTTATCTTTCATTACATTATACGTATCATTTCCTGTCCCTGTCTTGACAGCATTTTTCACAGACTCGGTATGAATCGTTCTTCATGTATGAATCATTCTGACAATATAAGCGTAACAAAAGCGTATACTGCCAGCAACCAGCATAATAAATATAGGACACGTCATCAATACAGGTTGAGTTACTCGTATCCAGATGATCGCAGATACTTTGAAATAAATACGATCCTACCAACAAGTATAATACCTTACTCCACATGTGTCTGTTAGCATAAACTAAAGCTACCACTTACAGTATGTTTAGTTAACGATGATCTGTATACAAAATCAAATTCTAAATCTGATGAATAAATTATCATCAAAGGAAGGGTGCACCCCAGAATCATTAATTGATATGAGAGGCCCGATGGGAGCTATAATAAGACCTATAATAGCGCATTACACTGTCAGAAAAGTGCAACCCTAAATTAATTTGCTTTCCAAATTCATTCGAAAGGCTTGTTGACGGTATCATGTGTACTGTACCTGCGGAAAAAAAGTGTCCCAGCCTCAACGAGTCCAATACGTACCCTCAATTGACTATCGAGGTAGAGAGCCTTGTGAAATAAACCGAGTTATATTCTTGTACATAATATTTGTTCTGTAAAAGAGTTATTTAAAGTTGTCTATTCATTTTAACAGTCAGTTCCACCATTTTATTCTCTCTCCCTTTTTTAATATTTCTCAATAAATTGTACTGTATACATTCCAGACTTCTCCGTGATATGTAGCTATGGTTTCACTATACAATCTTCAGCGTTGGCCACTGCTGTCATGAGATCAGTCACTGTCCTGATCGCTTTATCTGGGCAGGCCGCGTTTGGCGTTCGTAATGAATGCTCCACGGGAGCACCATTGTCCCAACCAACAGACATGACTGACGTATTCAATTCTGTCAGATAATGAACTTAACATTCTTTTCTCCTCACAAGCTGCTCTTCTGATGCTATCACACATGTCTCGGGTTTTAATAATTGTTGAGTGATGTAGATAGCTGCTATTCTATTGAGTAATGGATAACCTATTGGATGTTGTTATTGTATAAGCAAGGTTTCAAACAACATGTCATTTTCTCAAAAATCGAGGGTAAATATAAACGGCATGCTAAATTTTATTCGACATCCAATTGAAAAGTAATCAATGTAGGAAATGTTATGTTCAGTACATCAACTGAATATTAGCGTATACATGATAAAAGCGGAGAATGAAACGAACTGGGGATGAAAACGACGTGGTGCTCGCAGCTTGCGGTTCCCAGCAGGCACTACCGACCACTGAGACTCCCCGCAGACAGGCCAATCATTAGAGCCATCACCAACCGCGCTGTCAGAACGTAAAGAAAGACCTTATCACTTATTGTTGCCGACCGGGCCTTTGTTAATTATCCATCTACAATAATGACATCGTGGCGTGCCGTGCGAAATTAGAATGTTCGACAAAGGATGATACTTTTTGTGATGGACAATACATGCTTTAATGAGAATTGATTGGCACGTTTTTCTTTGATTCGCCTGACATGAAGCCTTTCTGGGGATAGCCGGCTTCAATAGCTTTGTTGGAACCCAGAGATTATTGGCTGGATTTGTATTTCAAGCCAGGTACATGACTATGAGAATGATACCTTATTTATTATGTTACATACTATTCTGTATACTCTGAAGTATGAATGATTTTATTCAGATACCAGACTAAAAGGAAGAGCAAAGCATCATACTCTCGATATAATATTGTCACTAAAGTCTTCATGTCAACCATCATAGGAGACATGTAACACCTATTTGCTCACAATAATTTATAGGGGGTCCGATTTTAGTTGTTACAAACTCTATAACGGATTTTTCTCGCAAAGATTGCATTTCTGTATAGACTTCCAACTACGTGATCTAAACAATTTTGTAGATGATATTAAAGGTTCCTATACACACTACAATTAACTATTGAAGTAGGGCGTACAACATCCTAATTTAAGTACCTGTTTTTGTTTTTCTATTTTCCACTTTCCTGTCTAATCCATTTCTTTGCTACATTTCAAAAACTCATTGATAATAATTGTTATCTAACATAAATAGGATATTTCATTCACAGTACACTGTAATGATACCTCGCTGATGGCGGAGATGTTAACTTTGGCGTCGCCTGACGGTGTACTCGGGCGCCAATACGGTCGGTGACGCAGTTTCTGAGGCAGACGGCTGGATAGCTCAGATGGAGAAGAGTTAGGGTTGTCAAAATAATCATCAGGAGGTAGGTATCACAACAATATTTATTACACACAACTTCGAAAACGGTGAACATAGAACATATATTTAAAGGACGCTTACACGGAGATTACTTGGCTGAGGGTGGCGGGACGGGTGTACACGACACTCGACACCGGCGGTCGCAGTACTGCCCCAGGTGGTCGCAGAAGACGAGAAGCTTTAGAACAAACAAATCGTGAAGCAATTTCCCAAACGGTTGATTATCTTATCTTCGACGCTTGTGAAACCAAACTATTTCCCAAGTAGTGACTCTACGATAACTTGCTCAACGCTGTGAAACCAAAGATGACCCACTCAACAAGGATTCTACGTTAAAACAATCTAACGCTGCAAGATCACGAAGACTTCCTCAGCGGCGACGCTACGTTAAGTTAATCCAGCAGTGTGAAATCAACAAAGACTCCGCCAGCGGTGACTCTACGTTAAAATATTCAAACACAGCGAAATCAACAAGGACCTCTCCAGCGGTGATTTTACGGTAAAACAATCTAGCACTGTGAAATCAATGAAGACTTCGCCAGCGGCGACTCTACGGTAAACTATGCAAAAATATTCTAAGCGCAAAAACAGCAAAAGTATTCTAAGTTCAAAACAGCAAAAAGAAACAAATCTAAGTTCCTTTTACGGACTTATAAAAAACAAATAAACTCACAGATTGTGTCAGATAGTTGTGCTAACGGACTTGACACAAAAACTCCACTTGGTCGCTTAACACTCTGAAGATGACACTCATAATCGGAGCTAGAAGCGAACCTTGGAACAGCTATTCAGAAGACTGGACTCTCAAAGAAGAGACTTAAGTTGGCCAGAAGGTTCTATTTATACTTAAATTTCAATGAATCCTTACTTAACATGTTTTAAAAACTAATTTCATATTAACGCTGTCAGTAATGTGAAGGGAAGATACAGACAAAATGAAAAAATCATTCTTCACGTACAAATTTCTTCCCAGTAGCAGCTTTCCTATTACTTTATTGTTGAATACATCCTTTCATGATCATATTTCCTTAAGATTGAAATTGTCCTAAATATTTTTTCATCTGTCGGTAACGTAGGTAAGTTTGAGACTGTCAAGTGTCGGATCTTTTTTTGGTTGTGTCAAAGGTCGAACATAACATCACACAAAATATACAAAATACAACATATTTATAGAAAAACGGTTGATTACATTCAGAGTTAATTACGGTAAGGCACAAGACATAAATACAGATCAAGCAATGTCGGTTGAATTTAATTTGAGTTGTTTTCAAAAATCTAATCTCATTCCACCTCATGTGAAATATTAAAACAGATTTATTACAGCTGATGACTGATAAAATTAAGGTAAACGGTGATGCATATTTAAGCAGAATTACAAAATTTAAAATTTATAGGGTGAGCAAGATGTGAACTTGGCTTCAAAATATTTGACGGTAGCAGAAGGCTTTGGGATGTGCAACTGTGACGGAGTTTTGGGACATAATTCGTCACAGCACCTTTTGTTGTCAACGTTTGACAAGTTGGCTAACTAAAACAAGGTCGTGTGACATTTTAGATATTTGCCATCAGGAGTCAGTAGCTGACGGTGTACAAATTCAATTATTCTTCAATTATTGAAGCATTCTATTCATTTAAAAACTTATATGACCTTACCATCCGTCCTTGTGTTCCGGAAACTGCCCTGTTAAACAAGGTGAAGTACTATTCGCCCGCCAGGCATGCAGCGACGCGGGTACTGACATCTGGATCCTGTCGATCATCTCAGGACCTTCAGCCTTGATCCCGACCTTTCGACCAACTTTGGCCCGAAGTCTTCATCAAGGCCAGTCGACGTCAGCGCCACCGTGCCGGAGGCCCTGTGGTACAACTATGTGTACAGTCCTTTTGTTATTATTTTTATTTTTTGCTCACTTGGATTATTTGTGGTGATCCTAGTACAGCTACGAACATAAATTACTATTGAACATTACTTGGATACAGTGGTTGTGACGCAGTTGTTGGTTTGTGGCGCTATACATCATATTTTTGTGAGCTTCAGCGATTGTAGGGCTAGCCGTATAATCCGTCTGTTAATAATTGTCTTCCTTTGAGTTATATACTGTTCCCTAAGGTGCGTTATTTTTTCAGCTGGTACTTGTTCTTGCTTGATATTAAATTGACTTATCAATCAATTTTTTTTTTATAGCAGTAAATTCAAATTGAATTTAATTTTTCATATTCTGTTCTACCTTTTATTACTTAAAATTCAATCGGTAGATTGTTTCATCATCTTGTGAGCAGAGGAGAACCTACTCGTTCGCTTTCAGGACATTTAGCTACTACTGACTTTGTTTGAAGGCACAGTACTGAGTAAGTTTTGAGTTACCAGCTCAACCACTTGATTGATGTTGAAGGCCGTGTAGTCTGTAACCCTTCGTCCGACCCAGCTCTTATTATTGCAGGTATTTTATTTTTGTGTGCCTTGCGCATGTTAGACAATCGCGTGGAGTCACCAGGTATGCCCAGAGCTCAACTGCACGTAGCCTCATACTACCCGCAGTCTCTCTAAGATAAGAGCAGCAATTTTACGCAAGCCTTAAGCGGCGATTTTGTACACAATAAATTGGCGTCCAACATGAGGCCGGTTTGTTTTTGAAGGAGTTAATCCACTATCCTACTCACAGCAATAGTCTATTGTTCCTTGACCTTCTAATAATTAGAGCATGGGAAGATGGTCTCCCAAATGAAAAATAAATGTAATACTAGGTGCGAAACATGGAGGTTGTATATTATCACAATTTAGTATGGATTTAATGACGTCACGGCAACTACGTACCTCTACCTCAATAATTATAGATATGCAGCATCCATTTGGCCACAATAACTTATTTCAAATTCAATCTGTTGTATTGTCACATTCTTCGCTGAGTATTTCAAATTGCCAGCCTGCCAGCCCGTCAGTTACGTTTCGACATTGAATAAAATAATTACAGGATTACTTTATGCGTTGACATGACATGTGAATTAGCAACGGAGGGTGGAAATACAAAATTCAACTTCTTGCACGGTGTTCAGTATGGAATATGTCACTGGCATTCATTCTAATCTTCGGTTCACTACTTGATGCAGTGTAGCATAAAAACTGACGGTTGGGTTATGTCTTTTCAAAGGGTTATATGATGTCAAAAACATGATATGTTAGGAACAGAGTTCTTGATGTTTCGATTCCAGGGTTTTCGGTTGCCTGATTCTGATGCTCTAATTGATGACACACAAAATGCTGGAATTAGATTGTCAATATCGTAGATCATCCAGCATTTGTCACGAATTTCATACATCTTGCCTTCAATACTAGAACTGTTAAGTCACTCGTTTGGTTTTCAAGAATGTAATAACACAAAGACAACTTGTGTGATACAATAGCCTAGTCAAGTAATCATTATCAGTACACTGATCTCTTAGTAACAACACGTCATTTATCATCCGCTGAGTTAGGCTTCCGGACAGATGCCGATTTTATATTGCCTGGCCTCGATGTGTCACTACATAATTCCTTGTTGGATTTCTGTCAACAAAGAAAGATAGCTAATATTATCCTACAGCAGTAATACCATTAATAAACATGTATATATGTGTTAGTCTTGACTTAATGTTTGTTTGCCCACATAATTTATAGTCTCAAGAACATTTGTTTTATCTGACAGATTAATTTTTCCTTATGAGTATTTCATTGGACAGAACTAATTTTAAATGAGATGTTATCTCTTGAAGTGATACAAAGGAACTTCTATTTCTATAAGATTTATTAGGTGTTCCTAAATATAAAATGTGTTATCCATAATTCTGATCGTGCCATTATGAATATTTTTTTTAACGGTCAGGAAACAGTCGCTAGAAACTTTACTTCATGGGTCATTTAGATTGCTACACGCACTCAATAAACAATCTAAGTATTAGTGTGTGTCGTTGTGGTATGTATGTGTTTCAGGCCGAAATATTCTCTACAGATTTCTCTGAATAGTTCTCCAAGTAATTTCAAGTGTCAAAGATACAAAGTACATTACAGCAACTGTTGAATAATTCTTCTAAATAATTACTGTTGGAGGTTGTGAGTTCCATGCGCACAGTTAATTTTCAATTTATTGGAAGATGTCAGGGGGGACTGTTACTTTGCCTTTTATTTCTGACAGATTAATAAAGAATGATTGATTGTAGTTGTTTGCGAGGCCCCTGAAATATCATCAGTAAAATGTCAAATTACTTCATGATTACGTCAACATGAATTAGCACCGCGTTCGCATCGAACAAAACAGTGAATCGATATACTTCCTCTTCTTGTTTTTCGACACTTTCTATTGTGCTCGTATAACTGTGACGAGTTCAAAAAACACCTTCATTAGCATGAATATTAAGGTTATGATAAAGAACAATATTAAAACTAAGCAAGGTTATTAATGGCATTTTTACACGTGAGAACCCAATTACAGCAATATTTTATACCTAAATTATAAATGGAAGAAAGAGGGAGAAGTGCAGTATCCTGTAATGATATATTCCGCTTCGGCTGTCAGGCAAAGTTGGAATAATTAGATGAATAAGTTTCGGAAACGACAGCTCCACGCGTGACGGAGTAGCGCATTCAAAGTTAGGTAAGACTGTGCTCGTTTTCGTTGATTGCGTTTTCCGACGCTCGTTAAAGCCATTTAGCACACTCTGACAGGATTATGTGTTCCTTTATTCGCGGTTCAAGGGATAATCTGCAACGAGACGTGACTTCATAAATCAGCGCCGGTGCCTTAGCCACCGACCGCCGGCTTTACGCCATCAACTACACGAATGTACGTAAGCCATCATTCAACCGGATAAGGAAACTATTTTTCATCCGGTGCCATCATCGCGAATTCCCTAAATCTATGAACGCTGAAGGCCTACGTGCAGAGAGGCCACTCCGGTTGTCGTTTATCATCCCGGACCCTATTATTAATTTGCTTTTCGTTCGAATCACTTTTCGTATTACTGCTCCATAAAATTATTCGACCATTAATTATAGCCGGGCATTCAAGCTTCAAAAGTCTTCTTCTCCACTGGAAGGCTCTCCTTTTTTGGCATCGGTACATCGTACTTAATCCAATATTTCTATCGTAATGAATTAGGCCTTGCCTATGAAATGCTTACTGTCTCATTTTTAAATCATCAAAATGCAAATTAATTCCTTGAACAGGATGTTATTATTTTCTAGCTGTCTCAAAAGACATATCAATCTCTGTCGTCTTCAAACCCATGGATCATCTTCCAAATCAAGAACACCATACATCACGATTTCCACGCCCTTATGCAGCTGCATGTTGCAATCATGTCACGTGTTATACCTGCCCTTTCCAAATCTACATAATCCATTTTTCTACAACTCTGCTTTATAATTTAAGAAGAGGAGGAACAGGAAGCATTGTGCCTTGAAGATAATAATCTCTCTGTAATAAGGATGTTAGGTTTTTGTTGTTTATCTTAATCTACCCCTTTTCTATGTCTGATTGTTTGGACAGATTCAGAGAATATTAAGTTTAAGATGTAAATTACGTAATTCAACATGATAATTTTGAATTTTAATATGCAGGGGTGTCAGTTGTGGATATTTACTTATAATCTGTCACTACAGCTGTTTAAGGTATGACTTGTAACGATGTGGTCGGGCGCCAATACGGTCGGTGATGCAGTTTCTAAGGCAGACAGCTGGATAGCTCAGGAATAGGGCTGTCAAAAATAATCATCAGAAGGTATGTGCCACAATGAGATTTATTGCACATAAAAACGATGACGATGAACATAGAACATATATGTTGCAGAAATTTGCACTGTGATAACTTGGTTGACGGTGACGGGACGACTGTACATGACACTTGACATCAGCGGTCGCAGTACGGACCCAGGCGGTCGCAGATGACGAGAAACTTTAAAACAAACAAATCGTGAAGCGATTTCCCAAACGGTGGATTAACTAATCTTCGACGCTTTTGAAACCAAACTAGTGCCTCTACGTTAACTTGCTCAACGCTGTGAAGCCAATGATGACCCCCGCAACGGTAATTCTACGTCAAAACAATCTAGCGCTGCGAAATCACGATGATTTCGTCAGCGACGACGCTATGTTAAGTTAATCCAACACTGTGAAATCAACAGAGACTCCTCCAGCGGTGATGCTACCTTTAATCAATCTAGCACTGTGAAATCACGAAGACTTCTTCAGCGATGGCTCTACGTTAAGTCAATTCAACACTGTGAAATCAACAAAGATTCCTTCAGTGGTGGTGCTACGTTATTACAAACAAAGTTACAACAGCAGAGGCAAATGAATCTAAGTTCCTTTTACGGACTTATAAAAAACAAACGGACTCAGCACAAAGCTCCACACTTGAACGGTAAACACTTCGAAGATGACTCTCAGAATCGGAGCTAGAAGCGCACTTTGGGACGGCTACTCAGAAGACTGGACTTTTAAAGAATGTATATGTTACAGGAACTTGCACGGTGATAACTTGGTTGACGCTGAAGGAATGGCTGTACATGACACTCGTCAAATTGTTCAAACACTGTTAAGTCAACAAGGACTTCGCCAGCGGTGCTTCTACGTTGAATTATTTAAACACTGTGAAGTCAACCAAGACTTCGCCAGCGGTGATTCTATATTAAATTATTCAAACACTGCGAAATCGCCAAAGACTTCGCTAGCTGTAATTCTACGTTAAATCATTCAAAAAATATTCTAAGTTCAAAAGCAGCAAAAGCAAACAAATCTAAGTTCCTTTTACGGACTTATAAAAAAACAAACAAACTCACAGATTGTGTTAGACAATTGTGCTAACGGACTCGGCACAAAAACTCCATTTGGACGGTAAACACTTTGAAGATGACACTCGGAATCGGAACTAGAAGCGTGCTTTGGAACGGCTGCTCAGAAAACTGGACTTTCAAAGAAGTGACTTAAGTCGGCCAGAAGGCCTTATTTATACTCAAATTTTAATGAATCCTTACTCAACATGTTTTCAAATTGAATTCATATTAGCGCTTTTAGTAATGTGAAGAAGACATACAGATAAAAAGAAGAAGTAATTTTACAAATACAAATTTCTTTACACTAACAAATTTCCTATCACTTTTCTGTTATACACATCCTTTTTTAATTATATTTCCTTGAAATTAAAATTGTCCTAAATATCCTTTTATCTGTCGGTAACGTAGATAATGCTATGTCAGTCAACTGTCAAATGTCGGTTGTTTATTTATGTATGGTCAAAGGTCACGAAGAACATCAAACAAAATATACAATATACAACATATTTACATAACAACGGTTGATTACATTCAGTGTTTATTAACGTCATTCCACCACATGTGAAATATTAAAACAGATTATAAAATTTATAGAATGTGCAAGTTGTAAACTAATTTTGATGGACTTTAAAATGTTTGACGGTAGCAGAAGGCTCTGGGATGTGCAACTGTGACGGAGTCTTGGAACATAATTCGTCACAGAGTAGGGACGCTCTGCATCATGAAATTGCCAAAGGGTTTGCTCGGACGTCACCTGACTTCTTGCTAATATGCTCCATTATATTTTTTATGAACAAAAATTACCAAAATAATTCAAACGATCTTGGAATAAATCTATATGTCGAAGATAAGCAGCCTCAATTGCGTCAATAAAATCAAACCAAATCTTGGAATCCTCGCCAGAGTTCCACCCTTACTTTTTTTAACTGCAGCGTAGTAAAGAACAGAAGCTACAAATGTAAACCTTTTATCTCTTTGGGAGGCGAAGTGCCAGAAGCCACTTCTGCGAGAATATCCCCGGAGTCTGGAGTCAGGTCGGGTCAGCCGGGTGAGTAATCGCCGCTGCCACGGGGTGAGAGCGCGCTGTCTGCTTTAACCCGACATTCATCACCCCAGCGGCAAGGAGCGAGGATGGAATACGTGAGACGTTCATCTTTCAACGGATTTTTATTGCTCAAATCGCGTTAAGTGACGATGTAAAATCTATTATTGAAACTTTGAAATTCAATATTAGTTTCTTGTCGTTTTTTTGTAGGTAGGGCGCCGAGAAAAGCAATGACGTGAAGAGTGACAGGATATTCTTGTCGACAAGCAGTTGTGGTTGACTTGAAGTGACATGTGCAATTAACCCCGGAGCGTCGAGACTGCGTGACCGTCGGCGTAGGGCAGCATCACGCAATTTCCATTTCGCTATTCCGGCATTCCGCCCCCGGTGCGCTACGACAGCGCTAGCGCGCTAAACTTGAATCATCAGCCTGACATAAGCAGACGCTGAAAGAAATGGTACGTTTCCCGAGGCAATAAAACTTCTGACAGGGGTGAAATTAAATATGAAGTTGGAATTCGAAATATACCTATGGCTGCGGAAACTCCGCCAACAATTTTACTTATGGTAATTTTGTGTGAGGTAGAATGACAGCCGCCAGTCTCCTGCTGTTCATGTTATCCCGGTTTGTGCTGGTTGATAGACCGTCGTTTGCATCAACCCATTTTCGGAAATGATTTCTTGAAATTAACTTCGTAAATGTTTGCAATTTGATTATTCTTTGAACTTTGCAACGTGGCGAAAACTTTATAAAATACTCTTCCTCAATCTTACTGTTTTCCAAACAACGTTTTTTCTGCAGATCATACAATATGTAAAGATCGATATAAATAGAATCAAGCCTGAACTCTCACTCAACTTGTGTTATTCATTGGAGAGGGATATCTATATCAAAACAACCATTATACTTGGTTCATAATTCATCTATTCTAGCTGGATCTGAAATCATTCTCCCCGGTCGTGAAACCCAACCTTCCATAAATTTAAACATAGATCAAAATTCATACACGACATCTCGACAGCCTATCAATTCTGAGAGGGATTGTCGTGGTGCAATTTGTCGGCGGGGTGCGCTTCGTCGCCCCAGGAAGCCGTCATATAACTCACGGCGCACTCCGTGATGCTGTCGGCGTACAATGGCACAGCGGGGCCATCTTACGCCGCCCAGGCCGTGTCCGCAGCCCGGTAATTTATCCACCAAGTGACAGCGACCCCACACAAGAATGGCATGGCATAATGCACGAACCAGCGCAGATTTAAAGCCCTGATGAGAATGTTGTGTTTACATGAATTTGATTTAGTGAGTACTGTCTGCTGCTTGCTGGAGAATGAGGTCGTGATGCTCTTTGGTACATGAACGATGAATAGAGGATGCTAGTAGTATTATAAATAAATAAAATGATATATACTGCCTTTCAGAACGATAATTCAAACCTTTTGGTCCTTCTGTATGATTCTCACCTCTCATCAGTGTCAGAATTTACAAGATTTATTACACTGACACGGATTGGAAAGGATCAAAACGAAGGAATCCTTAAAGCTGTCTGAATGATAATTGATGTCTTTAGTTGGCCAGGGGAGACGAGAAAGGGTTGCAGACAGCTGAAACAAATGCGACACGTCACCAGACGACGGCTACCGAACTCCGTACAAAACAAACTACCGTAGGGAAATTACAATTTGCACCCGGATAAACAGCTATCGTCTCACCGTGGCTCGACGCTTTTGCTAATTAAATTAATTGCTGCTGTTGCGGCTGCTCTACAATCCAACGCACAAGAAATTTGAAACTAATTTAAATAGCATATAATCGCTTGTAGAACGTTTCTCACCGATTTGTTCCAATTTGAATAAAATTTATGCTGATGGCCTCGGAGAATTACTCCTTTATGAATAAATATATGAAGTAAATACCATGATTATATGCTAACTTTTGCTTGGAAGATCATCAAAAATCTTTTTTATTGGAAGGTTGATACAATAGTGGGATGAGCCCACAATCGTGTGACTCAATGATTTTTTTTGTTATTCCTCAATAATTTCTGGGAAAACTCTTGAGGGTTTTTAGAAGGAGTAAACAAGCACGTATGGAGCAAATAATAGTATTGGCTTTCCATGTCCAGGTAACGGCAAGTATCCTGTGAATGGAGCTTGCAAATGTGTCGGAGGAAGCCAATCAAACATAATGGTTATACAGTTGGACCGAGATCTGTAAAAAATGAGGACAGTAACATTCAGCGCACGTCGTACCAACGACTGAAAGTGTCAAACTCATCCTGAAGTAGTGCACTGGTCAGCCGAGGACCGCCTGGACCCGGATTTGTCAGCATAAAGGAAAAGTCCACCGGAATGAGCTCCAATTTAACTAAATCCGCTTGCTGCAAACATGTTTAAAGATAAGATTGGAAAAGTTGTATAAAGTGTAAGTTAAACTTAGCAATAACCGTTATTCGGACGGCGGGGTGGACAATAATGGGGCTCAGACTGAGCAACTAGGAACTTATGAGTGTTTTGAGATACTAAAGGACGAATTGGATATTTAGGGGTTGTTATAGTACAGTCGATTTCTATAATCTTTCAATTCTTGAGCTCAACATCAATCCATTAATTTACACCTACTAATCATCACACAACTAATAATAGAAACATGTCAGATATGTTCTTTTCACTCAAAAAGCTTTCATCTAAAACTCTTAAGAGAAAAGTGGTATAAAGCGGAAGAAGCCATTAATAAAGTCTCCCGACATTTCTCATATATGGCATGTCATGATAAGATAAAGCAAGTTATTCCCATAATAAATCGTGTACATTGACTGTGCTGCAATATCTACTGAATCTTCGGGTGCTTCCTCAACGATTTCCTGTCATCGTAGCACCATCCTTGTCCCGTGCACCACCATCTCTCCGGACATCGCACTGCGATGATTGACACGACAGATAGTGTCCTCCTAAACTCATGTTCCGATATGGCGCAGAATTACGCGAAGTGTTACGACACTCATCTAGGCGTGCAGCTTTATATAGCGTGATGTATAGCCGGCACACATTGCAGTAGATGGAACGCAATATGTCCGTTCGAGAAAGGCAATAACCATTAGGTTTCGAGAAAACTGCCCCATTCCGAATGACACGACCGGCGAATATACGGAGAATTTATATCGGTCGTTCTGTCTGCGCGAGCTGCAGAGGACACAGGACATGGTTCAAGGGTGGAAGGATGTGAGGGGCTAGGGATAGTCGAGCGGAACAATTCACCTCCGAAGGTTGCGTTAAAAATATTCAAATTTATTTTATGGTTCATATGCAGTGTTTGGAATAATTCATTGAGGTTCCTTATTCCAATATTGAAAAAAATATTCCCATACATATCTCCCGTTATGGAGAGAAGCTGCAGTAAAATATTTGTATGTCTCTATTTTGAATAAGTATTGCTTTATTATACAACAAAATAGGAGAACCATTGTATTGCACTTGTGTGAATTAATTATTTTAATTTGTGGATAGTGCTGTGATTGGATGTGAATACAATTCATCGTAATAATATAAATTCAAACATTTGATATGTGGATAATTTGTAGTTGTCAATGCAGGATTTCATTAAGACATAACGTGCCCTTTTATCCGTCAGAGGTGGTCCATCTGGATCAGTTGTAAATCAGCGGCTAGGTCACAGAAGAATCGTGACGTGTCGTTGGTTGGTAGTGTATTTGGGCACCTGGCGCGCTCGTGTGTATAGCCATTTATTTGTTTCTTGTGCGGCCACGATATTACTTCTTGTCCACCGTCGGTGCCATCTTGCCACAACGGCGCCCATAAAAACCCTGTAACTGGCGCTTGGTATTGCGGACGGCGGTCACAACTGCGGTCATTTCGCCGTCCACAGATACATTATGTAATGGCGTCAGTTGGCCCCGTTCGCCTGCTTCGTGCTTTAATAAAAACGCCGAGCAGGCAAATTACATATTGGCCGTGAAAATTGCACATCTTAAACGGATACGTGGCAATTTTCGAAACGATATTATGTACACGATGCCGCGAGCTAGCACCGATTCAGTTAGTAAGGATTCAAATTGCCCGCTGGAGCTCTGATTACCGTTCATTATTTTAAAATATGTGCATATCATTTTATACTCATTACATGCGCCGATTCGATGTACTTATCCAGCTCCTGTACACTCCACAGCAAAAAACATCTCACATTGCTCATATACTCACAGAGAGTACAAAGAAGTCTGGAGGGCCTTACTGAATCGATCAAGCTTCACACACTCAGCGTATAACGCGTTAGTGCAACTTCTGCTTCCAATCCACTGTCAAAGCGTACAAAATCATCCTCCAGAAAAGATACAATCAGTTTCGAAACACTAGCATTCAAATAAAGATACAAACCAAATACCTCAAAGAGTACGCAAAAGGGAGTTTTCTCTATTAGCCTTTTCTTAGCAGGTTCACATGTTATAAGTATTTTCTCCGTTTTGGCTTCCAACTATATCATTTCCCTCATGTATATCCTTTCAACTCGAGTGTACGTGTAAGGCAGAAATACATAATTCATGTCGAAGTTTATTCGTTACAAATAAATTGCAACATCACCGTCATTATTACCACAATATATTATTACTTGTCTTGTTCAACGATCTATGAACGTATAGTTTGGTAAATGCTGTATATTTTCACATAACCTGTATGGATATCGATGAAAATTAATAGTAATCACTATTGAAATCTGCTATAAGAATCACTAATTACGTAAATCATATGTATGATCAGTAACTTTCAACTAAGCTCCAACAATCCGGAATTAAAGCTCCAGAAAAACATTGATCCACCCTAAAAATATTTCAAAACTCTGCAAGGTATTGGCAGTTCCAATCCGTCAAAACAGCATCATCTGAAGAGAAGGCATTAGAAATTAGTAATCATAAACCATGCTTATGGCTTCGTTACGTAGATGATGTTTTTGCCATTTGGCCCCATGGTCCTGATAGTTTTAATGGTTTTTTGAACCATCTGAATAATTAGATAAAATAGATGAAGCTGACTGGATGAGTGAATTTGAGTGGGTAAAAAGTCTTGGGAATTCAGTCAATATTTCTGTTTTAATTTCTTTCCTACTTTACAGTTTCGGCTGTACCTCAGCCATCTTCAGAAGCGCTACAATTTAATTATTTCTTATCACTAATTATTTATGCTAATTTTATCGGCAATACTTACAAAAGAACTCATATTGTGAAAAATTAAAAATGTACATTAAAATGTGATGTCGAGTTTAATAAAATAGCGGAAAAAAAAAAAATTATTTTTTTCCATTTGTCAAATGCCACAACCTGCATCTGTGGAAGACTTTGACCAAGTGCGAGTAAAAAATCGTGCGTACACGTATTGTCAAAAAATTACAATTATCTCAGGTAGGATTAAGTTAGTTATAATGTCCAACAATTAAAAATAGATGCAAGCTTGTGCATCACGCAAGGTGTCAAAAATATAAACAAAAAATAGGAAAAGTACCATAGATATTAAAGAATATTGTTGTATATAGTGCTAAGTGCAATATTCTTTAATATCTATGGTACTTTTCCTAATTTTTGTTTATATTTTTGACACCTTGCGTGATGCACAAGCTTGCATCTATTTTTAATTGTTGGACATTATAACTAACTTAATCCTACCTGTGATAATTGTAATTTTTTGACAATACGTGTACGCACGATTTTTTACTCGCACTTTTAATGTACATTTTTAATTTTTCACAATATGAGTTCTTTTGTAAGTATTGCCGATAAAATTAGCATTAATAATTAGTGATAAGAAATAATTAAATTGTAGCGCTTCTGAAGATGGCTGAGGTACAGCCGAAACTGTAAAGTAGGAAAGAAATTAAAACAGAAATATTGACTGAATTCCCAAGACTTTTTACCCACACATCTGAATAATATCCATGAAAATATCAAATTTACATCAGAAATAAGAAATAACGGCTCTTTACCATTTCTTGATGTGAATTTAAAACGAACCAATGATGGTAGAATTTTGCATACTGTTTATAGGAAGCCTACACACGAATCAATATGTTCATAATGATTCACATCACCATCCTTCACAAAAGTACGGAACAATTAAATGCTTATTCCGAAGAGCTAATGATATTTGTCATCCTGATGAACTTAATAATGAAATTAATAATCTAGAAGTGATTTTCCAGAAAAATGGCTTCAGTTATCACTTCATTAAAAATGCTCTTCGACCCAAGTGTACCAATACTACTGTTGAGGATACTAGCTTGAGTAAAAATTATGTTTCTTTACCTTATGTGAGCAATGTTTCAGAGAAGATCGGAAGGATCTTGTCTAAATATGATTTCAAAGTTTCCTATGATGAAAATCAAGCTGTTCATGAGACCTGTGAAGGACGTGATTCCTCTATAATCTTCGTGCATTTATAAGATGCCTTGCACTTGTGGGAAAGTCTACGTTGGTCAAACGGGCCGAACTGTAAACACTCGCATTGCTGAACATAGGAGATGCATAAGATTAAACCATCCAAATGAATCTTCTGTAGCTGATCATGCCATCGAATTTTGCATGGCATCAAGTTTGAAGAAACAAGAATAGTTGCAAGATGCTCAACGATTCATGGTAGATTGGTCAGAGAAGCAATTGAGATACTTAAACATCCAAATAACTTCAACCATACTGATAGTTTGAATTATCAAATGTTTGGCTTTCTGTAACCAATAACAGACATATATAATGACTATGTTTTGGTTGGTGTAGTTCTGTGTATATTTTGGATTATAAAATACAATGAAGACTATTTGACACAGCAGTTGTGAGCCAAACCAATAGCAAAGAATAGCGCTATGCTGTCTTGTTGAAATGTCGTGTATTTTGTGATTTGGGATGTGTGCGGAACTGTACCAAGTAGGACATATTCCTCTGTTTGAGGTTTTCACGTGGTTTTTCTCAAGCCTTGGGTGAATGCCAGAGGATTTTATTCTTTTTATTTAGGTGTGATATCCACGTTATCATATCTAGTATTCTGTATATTTTCAGTATCTAGTTACTTGCCTTGTTTTATTTTGTATCATTGTTTTCCGAAGAAGATCCTTGGTCAAAGAATCGAAACGTCAAAGTTTTCAATAAAAGTTTAAAATCAAAATTCGTTTTCATTAAATAAAATTCTGAAGAATGTATAGATTATTTTGAATATTTTATGTTTGGTGGCCGAATAAATATTAAACAATAAAAAAACAATGCCGAAACCAAAATTCATAATTTGCATACATCAAAGATCACTAGGGGATAACAGTGCGATTATATTTTCTATTCCAAAACTGCAATGGAAATAAACGGAAAAATAATCGAAAACGTACTGCTTTGATGACATTTAGATTTCTGACAATGGAATGTTGACCAGGGCTAGGTCAACTATGATTAAAAGCATACAAAGCACAATGATGGAGCATACAATAGAGTTAGAGCGACATTTTTCATGCATGTCAGAGTTGCATCGTTTCTCAATCAAATAGAAAGACAACACTATTTGAACAATTGAGTTTTTATTTTTTCCAGTATTGAAAACAACATACAACTTCCGCATTTCTGGATCATATTTTCAACTATCTTTTATTAAAAAATGGAAGAATCATCTAGATGATGAAAGCGCATTTTTGACAGCTCATGAATGCTTGTTACTTCAGAGATTTCGCAAATTACCATCTCTCACAATTACTGAGCTTGAAATCAAACAGTTTGGGTAAATTTACGAAACACCAGCTTCCATTTAGTACTAGTTTCAAGTTGACTATTTGATAAGTACATAATTTATACATGTACAAACTCAAAAATATCTTTTAATCTTCATTGTTTAATTATTGACTGACGGAAGATCAAGTGCTGTATCTTAAAATGATAATTTGATCTTCATCAAAGCTATATAAAAAAATACACCAAAAGTAAACAAATATTCAACCAATAATAATAATTCATTCTAATAAGCTTCAAATTTGCGTCAAACAAGTCATTGAATGAATCCCGGACAGATTTGACAACTGTACATAATAATAGTGACACCCGCGGCTAAAGTTGTAACTAAATTTTCATCCACTTTAATAAATTTTAGCTGCCATATCCCTGATGTCATATATATCTATGGGCATTTTTCCACTTGAAACAAGTAATTGAATAATTTAATCTTCCACAATCACTGAGCTTGAATTAAAGCAATTTGTGCAAACCTACGAAACAATAGCTTTTATTTAGTACCAGTTTCAAGTCTGTAAATAGTATAGTTGCTGAGTACTCAGCGTCATGCCAGCCAGCCAGACAGCCAAAGTGAGTATAATGGCGCTTTTTTCCAAAAAATGTGCTAAAAAATTGTTGACGGTATCATGTGCGCTATGCCTAAACAAGAACGAGTCACATTGGATTATTTATAAATCAATAGCCTAGTTCTTCTTGTTGTGTTTGTGAGGATAAAATAATTTGCACCAATATTTGCAATACTCAATCTATAATTTTTTATAGTTCTCTCAAAAAGCTAGCAAGTATTTGTTAACATAATCATCTCCTATTGCAAAGAATATTATATCATAAGACATGTAAGTATTTTTTAATTCAAGCTGTTCGAGGAAATTTTTGAGAAACTCTCGAATCCGCGTATAGTCGAATAGCATAGTTTTATTTTCCATCCGCGGGCGTTGACGCTCAATAATAAGTTGTCAGATGCAGCGCGCTGTGCCATGATTGCAATGCGGCCGACCGACTAGGCACAACAGGGTTTTTATATTTCATTTTTTCCACCGTATTATTTTGCCGCCATTGTCATGCCACATTTCTCACAACCTCATTGTCTTCGAAATTTGGTTCAGAGCTCTGCATCCACTTCTCTTACACTTACCCTAAGAGCTACGTGATCTATACTCCTAAAACTGCTGTATGAATTGGATGATCACCGAACCACAGATAAAGTCATGTCAGTTATGTTTATCTGTGACCGAACTAGTGCCTTGAAAGTTTCGCCACTGCAACATAACATTGTTGCTCACGATTTGTACCACGATCCATCCTACCGTTTTAGACCGGGAGATAATAACAGAAAATTTGGAGTCACTTGATACAAGTATGGCGACCCTTCAGGCGTCGAATTAGATATTTGATAGAAGAAAAATATTGGTCGTAGCGCTGGTCATCGGGGCGTAGTCGCAGGTAACTAATTGAACTTGTCGGATTAAATAACAAGTTTGAACGATTTGTTACACAAGAATTTTTGTATTTTCCAGAAGTCATTAAGTGATAAACTTGGCTCATAGAAATACAATACTTTTTTTGGTGGGGCTGAAATCCTGCCATACCAATTAAAACACGTAGATTTTAATTTTTTTTCCATCTTTTTTTTCAACTTATTATTTTTGAGTAAGCATTCACGAAAATTACTATGCAATACCGTTCTGACAGTTCCAAATAACCACCATACCGCCGAAAAAAAGCAGATTTATTCAATCAAATCGTGGAAAGTTTATAACACCATGAGATTATTCATATATTTGCCACACTTTTGGTAAAGTACAAAAGTGGTGCCATAGTTGAAATACGTTTTTTTTCAAAGTCTTCTAAGATACGGCTACACAAGACGTAAAATTATTGATTACAGTATGGAATTATTATGATGAGTTCGTTTCAATACGAGTGTATATAAAAAGGAATCCCATAATATAACTGTGAGGCTGGAGATAGTCATATTCGCACTACGATGTAACAAAAGGCGTGAGAATGGAAAAGAAAAAGTTACAGGGCAAAAACTGAAGAAAAGTGACAAAATTTCGTGATTTTTCCTCCCCCTGGGAATTGCCTCACGAAATTTTGGTTGGAAAACATGCAAATAACACTATTGTGATCGATAACAACATACCAAAGTTTCATCAAGTTCCCCTGTCCTGTCCGAGAGGACGAGAGCCACCCCTAGGTGTAACCTATTGTGATGAATTAAGTCCCAAAACTCCGTCACAGTTGCACATCCCAGAGCCTTCTGCTACCGTCAAATATTTTAAAGTCTATCCAAATTGTTTCACATCTTGCACATCCTATAAATTTTAAAATCCGTTATTCTGTTTAAATATACATCACCGTTTACCTTGGTATTATCAGCTACCAGTTGGAATGAATTCATTTTTAATATTTCACAACATATAGTGGAATGAGGTAAGGTTTGAAAATATCTGAAATTAATTTCAATCTATATTTGTTTGATCCGTATCTACGTCTTGTGCTACTGTTAATGAATCCCGACTGTAATCAATCATTGTTCTGTAATTTGTATATTTTGTTTGATGTTCCTCGTGACCTTTGACCATACACAAATAAACATCTGACATTTGACAGTTGACCGACAGAGGACTAAATCGTAACTACCTTACCGACAGACAAAAAGAATGTAGGATAATTTGAATTTCAAAAAAATGTTTAACAGAATGTATTTAGCAGGGAAAGAATATAAAATTTGTTATTGTGAAGAAATTTGTATTTGTAGAAATACTCCTTTTTTTATCTGTATCTCCTTTTCACATTACCGACGGCACTGATAAGAAATTAATTGTAAGACAAGTTAAGTGAGGATTCATTGGAATTTAAGTATAAATAAGGCCTTGTGGCCGATTTGAGTGATGATGAAAGTTATTTCTCCAAGCCATCTTCCAAAGTTTATACTGTGTTTACCGTTCGACGTCCGTTCAAAGTTTTTGTGCTAAGTCCGTTAGTACGATTGTCAAGGCAAATTGTAAGTTTGATTCTTTTCTTTTGTTTTTTTTTCAATTCCGTAAAAGGAACTTAGTTTATTTTGCAATTGTTTAGTTGTTTTTGCACTTAGACTATTTTCGCTATTTTTGAACTTAAAATATTTTTTGCAAAGTACACCTTAGAGTCATTTCGTTTAACTTCTGTCGTTCGCTTCGCGAACGTTGAATTAATTTAAGGTAGAATCGCCGCAGGCGAAGTCTTTGTTGACTTAACAGTATTTGAATAATTTAACGTAGAGTCACCGCTGGCGAAGTCCTTATTGCCTTCGCAGTGTTCGAATAATTTAACTAAGAGTTGCCGCTGGAGGAGTCATTGCTGACTTTACAGTATTGGTGACTCCACAGTATTGAAACAGTTTAACGTAGAATCGCTGCTGCGGAACAAGTTTGGTTCCCTCGCATAGAACGAGTTATAAAGTTGATCAACCGTTCGAGAAGTCGCTTCGTGATTCCGCGAATGTTGATTGTCTTGGACAGTCGCCGCATCGTCGTCGTCAGCCTTCAGCCAAGCAATCTTAGTGCAAATCGCTGCAATATATGTGTGTTCACCAGCTCTATTCTTATGTTCAAATAAATCTCATTGTGACACCTACCTCCTGATGATTATTTTGACAACCCTAGTTCTTCCTTTCTGAGCTATCCAGCCGTCTGCCTTAGAAACTGCGTCACCGACCGCATTGGTGTCCGAGCACACCGTCAGCAGTTTTGACCGCGACGCCAAAGTTAACAACCCCGCCATCAGCGAGGTTATCGTTACACTATTTTTGTATTTAACTTCCCTTACGATTGTTGTTTTATCTTCTGTTCCGGAGTACTTGATCTTGGCTTTCGATTGATGCTTGACTGGATATGACCTTTTTTCGATACTTAGGTCTGGATCCTGGATTTATAGGCCCGTAGTCAGAACACGGTTTTAAACCCAGGCCTGAGTCTATCTTATATATAACCATGACGACGTTTAAAAATCGATTAGGTTATAACACTGTTTTGACATGTTGTCATGGTTATGCATAAGCCAGACCTAGAACCGGATTTAAAACTGCGTTCTGACTACGGGCCTTAATGTCTGGCATCCTATTGACTACTATATTCCCAATCAATTCAAATATAATTTGGCCGTAAGTGCGATCAAGGAAAATGAGGTGCGATCGGCTTCTGGACTTATTCGTCAGTTTTGTGCCAAGAATCAGATAACTCTCGCACCCTTCTTATTAGACAAATTTGCCCGTGTTCACAAAATTGACATCAGTGCAGTAAGGACGCTAGTTTCATAGTATTGCGAAAATCAAATCCAATTCGTCACAGACCTCAAAAGTCATTTCAAAGACGACTATTCAGGACTGCTTCGGGAAAAGGGAAAAGTGTGTGATTAGTGGAGACAAGCAATTTCAATAATTAAGTCTTGAAAAAATTATTTTGGCTACTCTCTGAAGTGACTTCGTACATAACAGATAAAGACTAATAAAATGAAAAAATCATGCTCTGATCCGTACTGAATGTACGGTCAACAGTTTCACCGTGGGAAATCAAAGATAGAAATTAGAAGTGAGATCGAAAAAGGAAGCATCCAAATTTCAGTAAGTGTCCACTGGAATAATCCGGAGCCCTATATTTACAGTAATCAAATTTAAACAAATAACCCGGAGCAGCCCGCAACATCGAATACTTCGACGAATGTACGCTACGGCGAAAGTCAACACCGTTAAATACCCACTGCAGAGAATTTACACCTACTACTGTTTTGTGTGAGTATTTGTTGAGAAGAAATGTATGTATTGGCAATTTGATAAATATTGAGCAATGAGTATGACACATGAAGCTTGGTCAGAGTGGGCGAAGCACCGCCGATTGGAAACAAAAACCACTGCTTATAGATATTGGGTATGGCCTGTCAAACTTGATAAGAGCACGCGAAGCCCGCTCGTTAGTTGAATGCGAAGCACTGCTAGTTGAAAACAAAAGCCACTCTCACCGCAACTGACATTCGTTGGTGCAGCACACACTGAAATGACCATCTTAAAACGGACAACCACTAAACGAAAGAATATTAGCTATACTTCCTTCGACAAAATTAGCCAATTCATTCCAATAAACTACTATAAGAGAATTTGGAGTCACCTCTCTCACAGTTTGTCCTAATCTATTAGCATCAACAATAACCGCCTGCTCGGTGAAAAATTTTCTTTTTCATTGGGGCTTGTTGTTGTAGTCGATTCATCTTACACAGTGACTGTTTCCCTTTCGGAAATCGCGCTTACAATTACGTGAAACCCTGTTTACCTACGAGATCGATCGAAGTAATCCGAGTCGCACGATCGACGTTGATAACCGCCGTGGAAATCATAGACGAAAAGGGCGAGGAGACATTCTCCAAATCCTTGAATATTTTGTCTAGTCACGTATCTAAATTCAGAGAGAGATTTTGTTGAGTGAAACAGTTTCAGGAAAATGTAGATGTACATTATCAATTTTCGTTCGAAGTTCTGACAGAAAAGAACATTAATTTGAAACATAAATAAATAATCACATAATGTGACATTTCATGTGACCTTTGTTTGTATTTTTACGCGGCTAATATTTTAACGAAAATATCATTTCGATCACTGTCAACTGTCATTACCATAAATAATAAATTAGCCAGTGTATCATGTTATAATAAATGACTCAGATTATTCGGTATAATAAAGTAAATTATAAACAATTTATCATGAAAGAAACTTTCTAATCTGATCAGCCAATCAATATTCCTATCTCAATGACAGATTACATTATTTATTAATTAAATAATGCTCTACTTTTGCACGCAAGCATGGGGCTTGCAACTTTCATTCTACTCTTACCATATTTTGGTTCAGCAACATAAAAATCACTTAAGGCGTTGTTAAAAAGCAACAATGTTCACTCCAGCCAAACGAAGCAATTTGTATGTCAGAAGTGAGTCTCGTCATAAAGAACAGACCGTTCGTGATGAACTGACGGCCAAGTACAGACCTCTGACGTAATTACACTAATCAGGAGCCGGAGCTTGGCCGTTCTTCTAGCGAACATTAAAGCACGGCGGCCCACAAACGTGTAATAAAAGTTGACGCTGATTATAGGGTGCCATGAGAAAATAAATATGTATGTTCTGTACACGTCCGAGATGGGCTGGCCCGACCCGTCCAGGCTTTTTTGTTCGTATTTGCGCCCGCGCCCTCTTTGTTTCTGTCAAGCTATGACGCTGCTCAACCTGATGATGTTTTCATCGGATACATGTGTTGACTGTTGCGATAAAGTTCAAGCAGAATGTGCATATTTATTACCTATGAGCAGCACACTCACAATTCAAAAGTAATTTCAATCAAATTGTATAACCTAAGAGCTACATTCAAAATTAAATCAATCACATGAAAGGTAAGTACATGTATGTGGAATAATTTATGGCGAACATTTATGCTTGTACAAATTCAGAATGCGTGCAAAATAGTAACATAAATCTGAGCTAAAATAAGAAACATCAAATAATTCTCAGCTTTGAAGTCCTGTTGTTAAATAAATAAGAGAGCAACTGGTACAATAATTAATGTAAATAGAACCACGAATACTTGTATGCTATATGAACTTGGAATACAAATTTTTGGCTCAATTAATAAACCAGATATCCTCGTGTCATCTTGTATTCAGGTAGCACATGAATTAGATTTAAACTTTGTTCAAATGACTGATCATGATAAATGGAACAACATCTGTTTGTGATTTAAATAATGTTACCTTGCCTTCTCTACTAATTGTGTGTTCGTGTTGAGCATAGCCGTAAAACAACTTTAATTTATTAGCAGGAGCATTAAAAGAACTCACTAACATTTAACATTATTTTAAAACCCAGCGTAAAATATGACAACAGCTGTCGTGGATTCAGACGTCGACTCATAAACTGCGCGCTATTTTTAAGAGGTCCGCCGTGGGAGACAGATTAGAATGTTTTTTTACTTCGGTTTTATATATAATTTGGTGTCACGTGTGACAACCAGAACTAAGTGATTTCCAAAATGAACTGTTAACGACCATGGGTGGTGTAAATTGATGTGCAGGATACTTTGTTGTTTTAAAAGATAGATCAAAGGATTTAAATATGTCTTCAAGAAGAAGTTGTTATTCTGTACCAAAATACATGTGTGACGAAGTGTTCCTCATTTTTATCTGCGTTTGTAGCTATCAAACCAGTTTTCCACGTCAAAATATCATGGCTGCCAATTTTCTTCTGTCAACTATCTTGTGCAATATTGAAGCCAGGTTTGCAATTCGCTTAATTTATTTCCTAACAGATATTATTCCGTTGACACTTCGTTTTTCCATTTATTGTTTGATTCAAAAACTCAATACATAATACAGAGATTACATTTTCTGGCCTGTTTCGAAACCTGTTTAAGCTGGATGTGCAGTATCTTGTAATTGAAGGAAACTGCTTTGCGGTTTAGAACATATGTGCTCATTGAGTAATCTGAGATTTTCATCGTGCAGGCTTCGTTTTATTAAAATCATTCATTAATTTTGTCAGAAGTTTGACAAATCTGCCTACATGTGATTTTTGATTTCCTCATGGATTCTTTCAACACTCATAAAGCCACACACCACTTCAGGTAATAACCATTTTTAAGCTTGTCAGTTAGCTTTTCTCCTAAATAAAGAATTAAATTGATTTTTCGCTCGTGAAATTGAGTCACGTGTTTGCTTCGTTAACCCGTTAACAGTACCTATCATATAATTAGACAATTTTTGTTCGAGGATTTTCATTTTCCGTACTTTCAAGACTCAAGGAGCCGCACAGCACCTCAGGTAATAACCATTTTTGAATCTGTCAGTTAGCATTCGCCATTAGTGAAGAATTGAATTGATTTTTCGCTACATCTAGTAAAGCTATTACTCTGTAATTTTCGCATTTGGTTTTTCACCTTTTTCATATTTCAGAGTACTGGTTCTTTCCAGGTTTCTGGTACACATTCTTCTCTCCAGATGGCTACTATTAGTTTGTATATTTCTCGTATAATCTCAACTAATTCGATGACAATTTCATTATCTCCCGGGTTTTTAATATTCTTCATGTTCATTACTCTAGTTTATATCTCTTCTAGCTTTGGTTCTGTTACTTGTTCCGTTTCTGTATTGCGGTCTTCATAAGTTTCTATATCTTGGGTTAGTTCATTAGTGTTCAATTGCTTTTCAAAGTATTCTGCCCATCTAGTTGATCTTGCTTCATCATCTCCTATGAGATTTCCTTCTTTGTCTCGGAAAAGTAATAGTTTTTCTACCTTAATCTCTTGATAGAAATTTCTTAATTCTTTTCTATTGTACGTTTCTTGCAGCTGTTGAACTTGTCTCCTCAACATGGCTCTCTGTTTTGTCCTACATATTTTTTTCTCTGTTCTTGATGTACAATTTTATCATTTTGGGTTTTCCTTGTGATGAACATTATTCTAACTTTCCTTCCTTTCTCTAAGACTTGTCTACAATCTTTGTCAAACCAGTTGTTTCCTGTTCCATTTGTTTTCTTCAATTCCAATATTCTGCTGCTAACTTTATGTTGTTTTGTAGAGTACTCCATGTTTCTTCTATTGATTTCCTTTGTTCTAATGCATATGTACGTGTCTGTTTTAAGTTTTCTAGTTTTGCTATGTACTTCGATAATTTTTCTACTTTTAGGCTCTCCATGTTTTGATTTTCAGTTTTTCCACTTTCATTTCAGCTCTCACTAGAATGTGGTCTGAGTTTGCTTCTGCTCCTTTATAGCTTCTTACATTTGTAATCAACTCTAAGTGTTTTTTATCTATCAAAACATAGTCTACTTGATTTATAGTTCTTGCATTTGGATGTTCCCAAGTACCTTTGTGGATCTCCTCATGTTTAGAATAGGTACTTCTAATTAGAAGTTGATACATGATCAACTTGTAAGAGTCAGCAAATTCTCAGTTTGCTGAACTCTTACAAACTTTACAAATTAACGAAATAAATAAATGATACTAAGGGATACCAAATTAACTACGCCTGTGTTGGTCGTTGAGTAACGTTGCCGGTCTCAAGCCCGGAAAAAGGAGGAGGGCTAACCTCTTGCCTCGTAAAGAAATCCCAGGGTTAACAAACCTCAAACTGAACCTCAGAATGGACGGAAAAAAGATGCCAGAACAAGCAAAGAGTAATAAGCTTCAGTTTCTGGAATATGCTGATGCTAATGCAGTTGCGAGCGTAGAAGGCAAATACATCGGGAATTCTGACAAGTCTCTCAAAAACTTTGCCTTAATAGTATGTTTAGAAATGAAGAAGCACAAGAATAGTTAACCAAAATTACGAGAGCTGAAACAGATCAAGAAAGAAATATATAGACAGTGACAAAACCAACTGGGGAAGGGAAGCAGCAGACAAAATAGAGGCAAAGAGTTGAGGAGGCGAAGACTTGCCTAAGAATCGATCGCAACACTCAAATTGACGGCTTGTTTAAAAACTCTATTCAAACGATATGCTCCTGTGGCCTCTCCTTCCGAAAATATGAATTGGCAGTACATGATTCAATGATAAATTCATTTTCATGATTCTGCTTGAGCATTTGCAGGAAATACAAAAATTTCTATACCCAAGAAATTCTCCTTGATTAATAGTCGCAACACAAAAAGATGCTTCCATTTTCAAGCATTACTCATCCCAAAACATCGTTTTAATAAAAGAAAATTAATTTCATTCATCTGCTGCTATTGTCTGTTTCACAAATGACGTCCAAAATAAAAGAAGAAGAACCAAGAAAAAATCCATAACTATAATGTTAATTTAATATAAGAGAAGGGCATAAAGAATCTTATTAATAATCCTGTCAGGACTTGAAAGAGTAATTCATTTGTAATTACATTTTAGCGTGATGCAGCTAAGGTGGGCGGGACGATGATGTCTAGTCTTTTTCCTTACGCCGGGCCTGGATAGTCAGAGATATTTTATTGCAACTCCATCCGTTATACAGTACAGAACCATTTCAATATAAATAGCAGGTATCAGAATAATGGCGCCGTAAATCATTCAACATCATAATTTAATGATAAATTATGGGTAATATGTCTTTAATTCAGACTGCGAGTAGACAGTTTGACCTGAATTTTTAATTTTACCAATACTTCAAACGATATATTCATCATAAGCTCTTTTAAAGAACGTGGTTAATGTCTATAATGATATGATTTGAAGTGCCCAGAGTGAAGAATGAATAAGTAGCATTAGTTCCATGTTGGACCATGTATTATACAGGACATTCTGATACATTAATCATATTGTATTGGTGGTAATAAACAAGAATCAACTTCAATTCAAGTTAATGTTCATGCACTTGGTTCTAAATTTCAAGTAGTCTGGATTTTTAACCTTTTTTTCGTTATAATATAAATGATAAATAAATGGATGACTCTCATATCGCAAACAATGATGACAACTCCTGTCACATGTTTAAACCGAAGGCAAACACGCAGACAAAGAAAAGAGAAATAAGAAAATATCAGGTCTGCACGTTTACACCGAATCGGAGATGTTCACAAAGACTAGAAAGTAGTATGAATGGCCGAGCTGGATCGATGAAGCTTCACACACTCAGCGTGTAACGCGTATTGAAATTAATGCTTAATAATCACTGTTCCCAATCGACTCTCAAGAGGCAAATAACAATAATAATAATTAATATTATTACATATATTGAGACAAAGTGCTTCCGTTTTGACAATTCGTGCAAGAGTTTACACTCTAAAGCCATCAGCTCCAGTTATTTTGTGTTTAGCAAGCACTCCTGTTCAACTTCTTGATATTTTATTTATTCATTTTGCATTGCAACGATTCGTAACCCGTAGTTCTGTTCAAAAGATGTCAATTCACTTACCGAATAAACTTTCCGTTTTGACCACCCACATTCCAAGTTTTGAGATCATATGTTCGTGAAATGTAAAATTAATCTGCTGTAAACGTCTGAATTCCTGAATAATAGTTGATATCATTGTTATTATATTACTGATTGTGACGAATTCTTCTTTCAAAGCTCCGTCACAGTTGCACATCATAGAGCCTTCCACTACCGTTCAATATTTTGCCCTACCGTTCAATATTTTGCCCTATAAATTTTAAAGAACCGTAATTCTGTTTAAACACTTACCATAACATCACCAGCCATCAGCTAGAATAAATACGTTCTAATACTCTACAGCATGTGGTTGAGTAAGGGTTTTGGGAAATCTGAAATACAACTCTGTACTGTATGATCTGTATTTATGTCATGTACTCACCGTAAATGTATCTTGAATGTAATCAACCGTTGTTCCGTAAAATATTTTGTAAATTTTGTTAGTCGTGACCCTTGACATAGCAAATGAAAATCTGGCACTTGACAGTTTCAACTTTACCGACAGATGATTAAATTACCGACATGAACTAAGAATTTAGTGTAATATTATTTTAATGTCTTCAATGTACTGTGAATGAAATATAACCGATATAAAGATGTATATAAGCAGGAAAAGAAGTTAGAAAATTGGTTGTAAAGAAATTTTGATTTGTAAAATGACTTTTTTTTATATCTCTTCTTCACATTCAGGGTTTCATTAAACATTAAATATAAATAAGGCCTCGGTTCAAGTCACTTCTTTGAATGTCCAGTCTTCTAAGTAGCCGTCCCAAAGTGCGCTTCTAGCTCCGATTCCGAGTGTCATCTTCGAAGTGTTTACCGTCCAAGTGTGGAGTTTTGTGCTATGTCCGTTAGCACAACTGTATAACACAATCTGTAAGTCCCTTTGTTTTTTAGTCCGTAAAAGGAAGTTAGATTTGTTTGCCTTTGCTCTTCTAACTTTGTTTTTAATAACGTAGCGTCACCGCTGGAGAAGTCTTCATGATTTCATAGCGCTAGATTGATTGAACGTAGCATCACCGCTGGAGGAGTCTCTGTTGATTTCACAGTGTTGGAATAACTTAATATAGCGTCGCCGCTGACAAAGTCTTCGTGATTTCGTAGCGTTAGATTGTTTAAACATAGAATCACCATTGAGGAGTTCATTGTTGGCTTCAAAGCATTGAGCAAGTTTAACCTAGAGTCACTACTTGGAAATCAGTTTGGTTCCACAAGCGTTAAAGACAAGTTAATTCACCGTTTGGGAAATCGCTTCACTATTTTTGTTTTGAAGTTTCTCGTCATCTGCGACCGCCTGGATCCGTACTGCGATCACTGGTGTCGAGTGTCATGTACAGCCGTCCCGTCACCGTCAGCCTTATGCTATACCGCCATCAGTGCTTGCTGCAAAATATATGTTGTATGTTCACCGTCGTCGTTATTAGTGTGCCAATGAATCTCATAGTGACATCTACAACCCTAACCGTTTCCTTCTGAGCTATCCAGCCGTCTGCCTTTAGAAACTGCGTCACCGACCGCATTGGCACCCGAGCACACCGTCAGCAGTTTTGACCGCGACGCCAAAGTTGACAGCCTCGCCAGCAGCGAAGTATCGTTACATGATGTAATGTACTTACCGTCACTGTAGCTGTATTGTTGTTTATTGTATAATGTCGGTACTGATTATTTTTCTGTGTTTTGGTTTGACCGCTTTGACACTGTGAACTGACCTACGACCGGCCTTCCCTACCGTTGCTGTACTAAAGTATACTTTGAATAACACGCACTACCGACTCTTGCCATGTACATAAACTCTCAATTAGAAAAGAGTGATCTTGAGAGAATTTTCTTTTCATTTTGGAATCTCTTGAACTGTAATAGGAATTATTATATCATTAGGTGGATTTGTATTCAACTCTAGATTAAGTCGGAAGAGTTTATACTATAATTAAGTTATTAAGACTTCGTCCGCAGCTACTTCATCATAATCATCTATTCGGTACTTACTATTATAAAATCAAAATAAAGAAGGAATAATTCAGATTGAGCAATTTGACTCAATTTAATCCTAATTGCACAACACGTTACAGAAATCTTAAATTGTCGACCAGTAATCTGTATATGTCAGTTGGTGGAAATAGTTTTATACAGTTTTGAAACATGCACTTAATGAATCACGAGACACGAGACTCCAATAATTAGATTGGAAAGTGTTTACATTAGTGCCTCACACGGGATACACAGTCAACCCTAAAAATGTTCTAATACTCGACATTTTATACAATAGAAACTATAATCAATTAGATCAGCAATTACTTTCTTCAAATTCCCGTATGCGACTTCAATATTGACTATTTGTAATAACCGAGCTTGTGTAAAACAAACCTCACTCTTGAGCTCATTCCATCGCGTGATGTGCTGTTGTTTAGCTCTACTACACTTCCAGTGTTCGGTATTCTCGTTATCTGCAAGCTGAACAACTCGAACAAACTCAACTAAGCCCATGTGTTTTTATTATGAATGACCTGTCAAAATGGTGGGCAAAGATGTCAGAGCCTGGCACGCTGTGATTAATAACGGACCGTCGGTCTATCCACGACTCACTAGCAACATCAGGGATACTGAAAGGCCGACCCATGAGCGTCTTATAAACAGAGACCATCTCAAATAACAGGACTATTTTCTTATTTTCTTCATTTGTTTTATAATTGATTTAAGGATTTTTCGAGATGATATTGTTAAAAAAATTGATTAACTATTCCTATTTTTTGAATAGGATGGCGGCGCCACTGTTTTGTGCGGCAATGGCTGCGCTCCCTACACATTAGCAAAGCCGAGCCCCGTAATAACCACTCATGTCGGATATCCATCCATCATTTGCAAATTATACGGCATAGTCTCACACGTAAAAATTACGACTGTCATTGCTATAATTTCGAATCACGCCACATACGGAACGAGCTATAATCATTGAGTTTCCCTTTGCGGGAACCGAACAAAAACTGAACGGACCCGCATAAATACTGTGCAATTCAAATAATTACACGTCAAACAATGAAAACATTAATTTATGTGACTATAAAAAGCATCGTTAACCTGATGGCAACAAACCTGCTTCGTTCACAATGTTCACCACGGGAACGGATAGGCGTTCCAACGAAAACGCTCATTAGAGAAAATATCATAGTTTGGGTGACTCAAATCGCCATATTTCATGTGGTAATATGATACTCACCCACAAAATCAAGAGAAACATATTGCTTGTGATGCCTTACGTCGAAGTAACTCGAGCACCATCGGCTTGAATAAAAAATCTGACGAGGATATCACGTGACTTACTTGTACATCATTGGATATATATAATCAAACATAACATCTCATCATTCCACAGCTAGTTGGTTGCTATGTCACAACATTCCTAAATACTGATTTCCAGGATTCTATGGCTAACAGTTCTGAATTTATGCGCAAAATTCCAAGATCGTCAAGTATAGTGCACTTTCGACTCAGTCGATCTCAATGAAAATTGGATATGAGCATCTGGACAGTACTATCATCTTGAATACTGTATTCTAATATTCTACGCTCAATCCTTTTGGATTTATGCGGGAAATTTAAAAATGTTTCGAGTAAACTGCACTCCCGGCTTAGACGATCACAATCATAATGCAAGGTGTACAACTAAATGCTATAATAGTGCTTAATAAGAAATCTCAATATTCTGAGACTGGTTATTTTAAATTTATGACAAAAATTCGAAAAGTCTGTAATATGAAGTGCACTTCCGGCTTAGTCGATTGAAACGAAAATAGGAGATGATCATTTGGATGCTACAGCAATTTCAAATACTCAATTCCAGTATCCTATGGCTAATCATTCTAGATTTATGCGGAGAATTCGAAAAAAGTATCAGGTAAAGTGCATTTCCAGTACAGACGATTGCAACCATAATGCGAGGTGCACATCAAGGTCCTAGATCCTATACCAGTCTTTTATACAAAATTTCAGCATTATACGTTTGACGAATTCTGAGATTTGCGAGTTACGCACATACACACATACATACGTATATACGTACCGACATTAAGCCAAAAATAGTCAAAATGGATTCAGGGATGCTCAAAACGGATATATCCATCAAAATCTCGATATGTGAGTTTTGTCGGTTCCACAATATTCCCTTGTACTTTTAGACCGTTAGATAGTCGTAGATTTCAGTGCCTCATTCTGTTTTTCATGGCGTCAAGAGGTTCGATAAGTATGTATACTTGGAGTTCAATAAAGCTGAAATTGAAACTGGACCGTGTGACCAACATAATGAAAATTTATTTCAAATTTGTATGAAAAAGCATGTTCTGATCCAATTTTGTCGTTTTTGTCATGCTAACGAAATGAAATTCAGGGAAAAATATTTTTATGTTTAAAATGTCAAACAAAATTGAAAAATTGACAGATCATCATTGCCTACATTATCATTTCAATACGGAATATGCATGGAATTCAAATTTTGTTTAAATTTTTTTTTCCGAATTTATATTGGTCAGACTCAAGTACTAAACCATCATTTTGGTATTCAATATCTTTTTATTTACTTAAAATTAATTAATAAAAATGCAAATTGAGCGCGGGAAATTCAAATTTCTGAAACGCAACACCATTGGTTAAAACGAAATGTGACGTCAAATACTATTCCAACAAGTGCGCACAGCTTACATTTGTCTGGCATTGCAGGCTATTGATTAGAAAACATAGTAATAACGTGTGTGTTGTAAATTAATTTATTGTTAAGTGTCATTTCAGCATCCCAGTGAGATTATAAATCATTTAAGACAGTGGTTTTGTGAAAGCACAATCGGATAATCTGGCAAAAAGAGATCCATTCATGATGTCGTCTTATTTTCTTTCAAATCCAAATTTTACGTCCGCTGAAGTATGAAGAGTGAACACTGCAAAGTGATTATACAATAATAACACTTCATGTATGTTATTTTAATCAATACAATCCGAAATATGGTGAGCAGTGAACATAACTTATGTTTTTTGTTTATTTTAAAACGAGAAAATGTTAAACGAAGCCGCATACATACACTGAATTTCAATGCTAAAACTAATCACATATAGTCACTGATCTCTAATATAACACTGGATTGGATTTAGGCCGCTGGAATGCGGCCCCAGTTGAGCGTCACCATCTTGGCAAAAACTGAGGTTCTGTGTATGGTGTTGGGAAGCAATTTTATGCTGAATAAATTTTGTTTATTTATTTAAATGTAGATATATTAATACATAATATTGTTATTGTTTTATTTTATTAGAAAAACTCAACTGAAAAAGTTTGAAGATATAACTTATTCCTATTTTAAGTATTACTTTTTACAGGTTTTATGTAGACCTAGAAGGATACATCAATTTATTATGTCAAAGTAATGAAACGATTTGATTTTCAATTTTAGATTAAATTGAAAATATCATGAATAATAAAATCATATTGTTGGTCAATGTTACAAAGTTATGATAACAAATTTGAGTAATATATCAAATTTAATATAAAATATCTTGCTCACAAAATTAATCGCTGGGCTGCAAATTTGTGCTTACTTACGAACAATAAAATCTTGATTATTAAATGTATTATTATTCTCCTATCATGTGTAGTAGATAATAAAAATTATTAGCTTTGAATAGGCAATATTATCGCAGAAATGCACTTCATTTATTCATATAGGTAAATTCATAGTTTTAAATTTTAGATAACAAAAATTTATAAAACTATTGAACGGATTGAATAATACTAAACTACAATGTTTAAAAATAGTTAAAACACTGACCGCCGAATAGTGACACAAAACCTCAATTTTACGGTCAAGGCCACTGTTCAACCGGGGCCGCTCTTAGATGCCAGAATACGGTCTAAACCCAATCCAGTGTTATATTAGAGATCAGTGCATATAGTGTTATTCATGATCTGTCAAGTTTATTATGACACTTCATCTCTTCTGATAACTTTACATCATTTCTTACGTATTTTAAGACCCGTCTGAATTGGAAAAAAGACTTTACCAGATACATTTCTAATAGTATTTTGCATTCAGGCACAATGCAATACTTATAAACTGACTTTTGACCTTTTTTAATGCTGGAATAAGTTGAGAACGAAAACACCTGCAGTAAACAATGGACTGTAATGTCACTGGACATGGTATTTGACGTCATCAATAAAGCGCGCGAAAATGGCGGCTTTTAAACAGCTCAAAATTATTCTCAATTTTAAATATGTCTTTAAACTTGATTACAGCACTTTTGAACATAATTTATATTTTTTAATATGTTATAACGATGTAATCAGTGAATTAAAAGTATAAAATAAATTCGTGAATAGACCCTATTAAACTGATTACTTTATACCGCAAATTCTGAATGTCTGTTACACCCATAAACTGCACTTCCGGCTTGGCCGATTGATACAAAAATAGTAGATAACTATTTTGATGCTTCAACAAGTTCAAACACTGAATTTTAATGTGCTATGGCTCATAATTCTAGATTTATGGAAAAATTTGAAGGAAGTTTAAAGTAAAGTGCACTTCTGGCTTGGCCGATTCATACAAAATAGCAGATAACAATTCTGGTACAATATCAAGTTCAAATACTGAATTTCAACATCCTACGGTTGATCATTCTGAATTTATTAGAAAATTTAAAAAAAGTTTCAAGTAAAGTGCACTTCCAGTACAAACGTTTAGAACTATAATACGAGGTGCACAACTAGACCCTATACTAGTCTTTATTACCAAATTTCAACATTATACATTAAATCAGTTTTGAGATTTGCGAGTTACGCACACACGAAGGTACATACCTACCGACATCAAGCCAAAAATAGTCAAAATGGATTCAGGGATGCTCAAAACGGATAATTCCATCAAAATCTCGATAGGTGAATTTTGTTGGTTTCACAATACTTTCTTGTACTTAGTACAACACAAGTATCAAGTAAAAAATTGCTGGAGGTTGAAAAGTATTCGAACAGTGCGGCATAGAATATTAGTTGACCTTGACCAACAGTATTTCTGTTGTCATAATTAATATTATTATCATTTCATTGTGAATTAACTCAGCCTTTTAAACATCTTTGTTCGTTGCGAATCAACAGCTCTAAATTCCGGCAACCTGTAAAAAATCGAGGCGCTGAAAACCATTTATCTTTTTTATTTCAGGTTTAAAATCATTACCCAGCGCGCAAATTAATCATCGTGGTGTAGAATGGAGCATGGAAATTGGGGCATGCACAGACGCAAGAGTGAAGTATCGTGAACGCTTTTTAAAACTGCTGGCGCAATTAGGCAGAGTGGTTCACGTATGCATGCTATATAATACAAGCGCACTATAAATCAATTTGCATGTGCGTTCTCTCATTAGCTTGCCCATTAATTAACACATTTCTCGCTATGTCCGTCACTCGACGATGATTTTAATTTATAACCACGAATATGTGCAATAAGAGTTTTCCGTAAATACAGATTTGATTTTCTCTTTCATAAACGGAAATTATGAGTACGAAAAAACCACTGTTCTCACATCTGAATCTCCATTGACAATAAATATAAGAGTGAAATCGTACATTGGTATTCTTTTCATCAATATCCTTCGAATTGGGAAAGTGCAATAAATTCAGTTAATCGCATTAGTGGTGCCTAATGCCATGATGATATTAGCACTTAAAGCCAGTCGTAGACAGGGGCAGTCCGTTTCTGTTCACAGGGTATAATAATATTAAATCAGTCCGAAGCAGCATTGCTCTGCCGTGCCATTCGTTAAGGGATATATTTCAGTACAAGATTACAGGATTTCCGCTTCTCAGGATTACGAGAACAATGGTAGCATATTACGGAGCTGTAAGTACTAACACCGTGGTGCATTAACGCTAGAAGGATGACTTACATGGACGTACGTTGGAAAAGGGTGCGGGGAAAATCACACCTTTATAGTTTACAATTAGAGTGCTAACGATAAGAGTTCATGCAAGTAAAATGGAGGAGTGGGTTACAAAACTGAAAAAAAAGTGATAGTACATTCGATGAGTATTGACTTACAACTTATCGTTATATGGTCCTGCGTCGTGATATTTCCCTCAGTCCCATTGCAGTCGCGAATTTCTTATTACAGTAATCTTAACTATTGTAACATGCGAGGCTCGAAGAGGTGACCTTGCAAAGACGGAGCCTTTCGTCCCTCCTGCATCGCGCCGCACCGCATTACAACCCCCTCCCAATGAAAGCCTCCAGCAATATTCCAGAAATGTGGTAGAACATTCGAGAAATGGATATTTCTGTATATAAACGCAAGCAAACAATGTGAAGAATAGTAGTGTAATGGTGAAGCTAGAGCAGTTAATATCAAATAGTGAAGTGATCAGTGGATATAAATAATTAAATATAAATATCTGTGGCCTTGTTTAAGATAGTAGTAAGCGGTAAATAAATAATATAGTGTTTTTTAGCGATATCTAGGAGAATAAAACTTTTATTTAATTTTCAATATTAAATAGTGACTTTTATTCAATTATAAACTGTTTCTTCAAGCAATAAACATTATACTCTTTTGATATTCACGCTCATTTTTTCCCCACCGTAGTTAATCAGAAGCATTGTCCTTAACCCATTAGTGCTCAGAACTATTTTTGTTCTCTATTCTTGCTTTCTTGCTCTTATATTACACAAATATGCTCTCGTTAAATGAGGAAAAATATTAAAAAAAATATTTTGATGGTAGAAAGGGTTGAAATTGCTTGGCAACTGGAGTTGCCACTAAGCACTTACGGTATACATACAACTGCACATTCTTCTAACATGTTTATTGATATATATATATATATATATATATATATATATATATATATATATATATATATATATATATATATATATATATATATATATATACTACAAAATAAAGCATAATTCATTAGTTCACATAGCGGATAATAAAGTGTTATTCATCATCTAAAACTTGTGAAAGGTTTCGAAACACTCTGTATGTAAAGGGACTTTACATTTAGAACATAAATAAATGGTGCGACGTGTGCATGCTTTACATCTCCGGTACTTGCTTTCTCCTCTGATGATAAGATGATCCTTTCTGTCAGTTCTGATATCATCTAAAGATACTGATGAAGCATATGATACCGATGGTCCAGGTCTTGAACTTGCTGTTCCATGGATCGCCAGTAGTTGTAGAACAACTTGTCTTCTAAACTGCAATAGGGGAATATCGTGGCCTAATTGTCGATATAACAGCCAACCTTGCACACAGCATTCATCAACTAACCACGCAAATATAGGCCACCACCACTTCTTGATCCGTATTTTTGTCCGATATTGGGAAGTGAACTAATCATTCAAATCCACGCCACCCATATAAGCATTATATTGCGTGATTGGATTGGGCATTTTCACGGTAATTTTCTTTTTTTCAGCTCGGCTTTAATGGCTCCAAAGAATCACAATTTGTAAGAATCGGTACAACCGCGTTGTCATTCCATCTGGTAGCGATCAATTGATCATTACTGACTGTTATGGAAGATCCTCTATGTTTCTTTTGAAATTCTTTTTCTAGAGGTAGATTCATAGTTTTTTTGATCCGGTTCTCCCTGAGCGTACCCGTTCCACCAATATTTCTTTTGCATAACTCTTCAAGTAGTGGAATTGAAGTGAAAAGATTATCGAAATATAATCTTGTTTCTCTGGATATATTTGTATGTTCAATAAGTCCAATAACCACATCACCACCTTGACCTAGCCCAGTCTCAGGTAATCGAGTACTAGAGCCACAATATGGTTCAGTATGCAATAAGAAACCATTGGGTTTGGCAAGCACCCATAACTTGAAGCCAAATCTAATTGGCTTCCCTTTTATGAATTGTTTCGCACTATGATGTCCATAATAAGGAACAATGCTCTCATCAACACACAGCTGACTTCCAATAGGAATCTGCTTGAAGTTATTATTCATGTGCTCAAAAATTGGTCTTACTTTATACATTCTATCGTCACTTATGTTGGTGTTATCATTCAAATGGATGTATCGTAAGAGTTCTTCAAATCTGCGTCTGCGTATGGCGCCAGCCACAAGGGAAACATAACAATCTGGCTCCTGTTGCCAATACATGCGTTTGTTAGGTAGCCTGTGATATCCTGAGAAAAGCATAATACCTATTACTGTGCTAATTTCACTTGACGTAGTATTCAAATTATGACATCCTTTTTGTCCGGCGTAGATATTGGTCTGTTCTGTAATATGTTCTATCAATTTATCAGAAAAAAAAGTTTTAAATAACTCCAACGGGGAATTTACAGTATTTCTCAAGAAATCTAAGATATGTGGTCCATGGATAGGATTCTGTTCAGGTAGTGACCAATTACTCTAATTTTTCTGTGTCCAAATTGATTTGGATGGTTTTACTTTAGTGGTTGTCTTCCTACGTTTTGATGTTCAGGGCTGAGATCTATCCTCAGCAGCTGCTGTCTCCAATTCTAAAATCGGCTCTTCGTTACTCTCCTCAAACTGCAAGTCAACTTTCGACCTAAGTATTCGGCCTGGTAAATGTGCCGCGAGACCATCTACTTCAGCATCAGATAAATCTGAATCTTCATCAGTATCAGCTTCAGGTGGCTCATATGGAGGAATAATCCCCACAGATCTGATCTGCCTCACGCTAGACGGTCCATAATACTCTTCGTAAGCATTTATAATTTCATCTACAGTGAATGTGCTGTCGTCCTCCCTGTAATAACAGAAAAATATGCAAATGTACAAATAAATCACTGTTGCGCTCAATGGCAACTTGAGTTGCCATCAATATTCAAGCTCAAAATTATGTGAATAAATGATTCATTCAAGATCCAAAATGAGCAGTTATTGAATAATTGAATATTAATTCATCATTTTTTGAATGAATATTGTACAAGCAAATGTTATTCATGATAATACTTACATTTTCGTAGCACAAGATTTACAAACGATTATTTCACAAAATTTGAATACACCTACACACTCTATGACATATAAATACATAATTTTTTTAGGTTAAGTGTCTTCTTCTATTCATTCAGGAAGTACCAATATGAGAGAAGCAAATATTCCACTTCAAATATCTTAGCAATAATTTTTTTTATCTCCTGGCAACTAAAGATGCCGTTGAGCACTAATGGGTTAATAATAGTTTGTAAATAGAAGCTTTCCTATAGTTAAAATCATAAGTTTTCTGACAGAGGTGAGTGCTGCCATCTAACAACACATAGTATGTAACTATAAGCTGTTATTGTCCAAAATTATTTGTATTTCACGTATGGTGAAGCTAAGATGTGCAGAACTCTCGTAATGTTCCAGCTGCAAAAGCAGCAGCAATTTGATCCAACACACGTCGCCGAGTTAATTCCCGAGATATTGGAAACGGTTATTAAATATCGTAAAGAGCTGCAGAAGCGCCACTGCGACCACTTTCACGTTAATACCGTCTGGACGTGATGCTTCCTTCACAGAAAGGGCAGATCTGTTTCAAGCCCTTACTATACTGATACTTTATTAGGGCAGTACTTACATACTTCAACAATCATACGACAAATTCAAACACAATTTAGAATACTATTAGTATTTTATCAGTACAGCATACTTGTAATACTGGTTGCTACGATATGCTTCGATATCTGCAGGATGCTAATTCTCAATTCAACTACAAAATTAATATCGAGTATGGTCCAAAACGAGACTGCCCCAGCTCCAGCAGAACAGGGTATAGCAGACTCCAGCTTTGGGGTCGGGAGAAACCATTACAGACACTTGCTGGGACATTCCCGGCACGCAGACTTAATCAAAACCCGCAAAGCCCTTGTTGATAACGGTGTGGCTAATCCTGGTCTTCGGGAATGCAATCCCTGCACGTTAATTTATGAGCGTCGGTAGCCAAGCGCTTGCGTTAGAACTTCCTACATCCTTCTTTCGGAGATTCCACCATGGACGGCTAAACGCAAACCTAGGGGAGCCTAATGAAATTTTATATTTGTGTTTAGGATAATAAAGAAGCTCCTGGATTTGGAGGATAAGTTTGGGATAATTGTCTGCTGACAGATATACACACTAGCTTACAGACGTGAGTTATAATGTAGTCAATCATGGAGACCAATTTGACAGACATAAGGATGAGGATGAGAATTCGAAATATTCACTTTGAAAACAAGAATCAAAACTGACTACTACTGAATGATTTGTTGGATTCATATACTTGAGGACCTAATAATTACTAAGATATCATGATATTATTGCGATGCATATCACACAGGACACTCCTTCGATTTCGATGAGACACTTATCCTGCACAATGAAACAAATCTAAATTGAAGACTATCAATCTCTCACACTCCTGAGGATGCTCCAGACCGAAACTGTGAAGTTGAACAAGGAAAATCAAATCATCATTCCAATATCTACAGGCTAACCAATTTTTCATGAATAGTTATACTAGAATAACTGATTTGTTTTACTGCGCGCTACATTCTGGTTTAGATTTATGTTATTAAGTTGGAAATATGGCGTTTTAAATTACGTTGCTCAATATTTAATGATATGTGATTAAATATAATAATAATAATATGATAATTAGCTGGCTTATAGTGAAACTACAATTCCTATTAAATCGTTATTTATGCGAATTGTCAAACCGGACTATGAATAAAACATGTTTCCGCTAATTATTGACAGACCGCTGCCAGGATCGGCATCAGAGACATTTCTTCCAATTTATATTCTGTTTAAATTCAGATAAATTTGAAATTCAAATCATCAATTTGTTTTTATAGAAGAATTAGGCACAAGGATAATTACACGTAACAGACTCAAGCATATTTGTATTTTACAATGTGATATCTTTTCATGGTTCATGGTTCACATTTCCCAATAAGAATTGATTTCATCAAGAAAAGCTTTTCCATTGACTTTTCACAAAAAGAAATTATGTTCCAATTAATTGCCCAAGATGATACGATAATATTTGATAAAGAATCAAATTGAATTTATGTTGAATCATGAGCTTGCTTCAAAATTATGACTAATTGCTTTTTTTTATAGATAACCTATAAGTCCTTTTTCGATATTTTCGATAAAAAGAAAGACTTGGCTATAGCAACGTGATAAATCTTATTATTGTCGAGTTTCCTACTTGTAATATTACAGATATTTATTATTTATTGGTTTTATAAGTTTCATTTCATTCACCAAAATTCAAATTTATTTATTTTGCATATTATTCAAGTCAGTTGATTAAATTTGATAGCTCGTTGTTTCTATTGCTGGAAAAACTGAAATCATCCCCCGTTTTATTCTAGCATACTCAAGCGGCAGGCGCACGAGCCAAATTTTCAAGCAATTTTGTTGCCTTGGGATCTCAGGCGCTTTCAACCGTACTTGACGCAAAGCTTGTTTTCGCCGCACACTAAGCAAGCTGCGCGGCTCATTTGAATGCTAGAATGTGGACTTGTTCAACACAAATATGGACGTTGCCACAAATAATCATCGGAGAAGAGCAATTATCAGCTTGCGAATTAATTAGAATGAGGACATAAAAAAGAGATAAAACTGTGGTCAAGAGAGTGTCTAGTGAAAGATCTTGAGGCCGTTAAGTTCTTAGCATATTCTACAAAATACACATAAGAAAACCAAATTGCACCATCCAAATTATTAGAAGTGTGAATGGTGAAGTCCGCCGCACACAAGTAAGTTTGCAAGCAATTTAGCTCGCTTAATTTTCCGCAAGTTGTCTTGCACGCTGAACCGCTTTGAGTCGAACTTGACGCGACACTTGTTCCCGCTGCACACGATTCAAGCTGCGCGGCTTATTGAGAAGTTAAAATATAGACTTGTTTATCACATATATGGATGGTGCCAAAAATGATTGCTGAAGAAGAGCAGTTATAGCTTGCGAAGTAATTAGACGGAAGACAGGAAAATAATTGACAAAACAGTAATTAAAAGAGTGACTGTTGTTACAAAAATTCATCTCACGTCTTTTTTGTACAATTTTTTTTCTTATTCCATACTTATGTCGCCATCTGTATCACAAATTTGCACTAATTTTGTAAATTAGTACTTATGACTCTTGATTGAAGGCGCTAATTTGGGGAGCATGCGCGTCTGGTTCGCTCTCTTTGTTTCCTGAGCTGTGGTTGCAGACGTACTTGTTTTGAGTAGTCTTGTAATTTTTCCAGTTTTTCTAAATTTTGTTGTTATTTTATTTTTCTAAAATCAGTGTTATTATTTTGTAAGTATTTTGTTTATTAGTTTTGTTTACGTTATTCCAAATTTAGTATTATTTTTGCTAGTGATTTCGTTTGAGGCGACCCACATGGTTAACCTTTTGTTTTCCAAATTTATCTCTTTCATCCTTAATTCTTTGTAATTTTTTTGTGCTCAAAACCTTTTTACAATCTTGAAACTTTTATACTAAATTATTATTTTTGTTCTGAATTTGTTTATTTTCTCTAAATTTTATATATATACTCGAAGTATAAAACCTACGAGATTTGTGGCTATCTTCGTTCCTCCCTTCACCTTTATTCTCCTAAGTATGTTTGATGTATGAATGATTAGTGAAAGTGGTTGATAATACATAATTTAACTATATTTTGGATCCAACGCGTTGCGGATTTGTCATTCAATAACTCGTAGTTTAGTTTCTTACGTTGTTTGTGTAGTTTTGGTTTCCAAAGCTTAAAATATTTTGTTGTAGGCTTTAGTTCCCATTTTTAAGCTAGAAAATCCTACGAGTTTGTGAAGATTGATCCAATTTTTAGTAACAAACCACGTTCGTAAATCTATCGACTCGTCCCTAATAATCCTCTTTCGTGTGTCGCTAGACTTTGTATTTTCTTTGTTTTTCTTTTCTTTAATGCTCAGCGTAGTTTTTTTTTTCGACTTGTAAATTTTTAGTGCGCTTTTTAAAATTAGGCTGATAAATAACTTCACTGATTATTTTATTTAATTTTTACCAGATTTACAGTTCATTCGTTTTTCAATTTAAATTTTAATTCATAATTCAAGTTTAATGCTTCACGTTTGAAGAGAGCTCTCCAATTTTTTTATAGGATCCTCCTGTTTCAGTTGAATTGGATACTGGTTGGGTTGTTTGCTTTCAGTGTAAACTGCTAGGGATCTTAGGAGCCCGTGGCCACTTGAGACTAGTTTTTTGGCCAACTTTACGTTAAGAAAAACATTAACACGTCTACGAAATTAAGAAGAACATTAATACCTCCCGAAGTTGACTACCAGGCGCACGGCCAACCTTAACACCTTCAAGGACAGTTGGGTATTTATCAATGTCCTATAAGACGCAAGATCAACTTCACTTAATTCAGGGAACGTCCTTGTCTGACGTTGTTTTTGTGACTACGAATTCGTCATCTACCTTCTCTGCCGATACTAGTCTTGAGTTCCGCCTGAAGAGGATATTTAGCTGGTTTTTGTAACGTAATTTTGAACTTCTGTGACGTGCTCTCCAGTTCCCTTTCGGCTGTTGCAGAGAGACTTTTTTGTATTATAGCTTCAACCATTTTCGTAAGTTACCAAATTTTTTTAATTATAATTTTTGGAATTATTTGCTTTGAATTAATAATAATTTTGTTTATAATTGATTTCAACGTCTATGCTTTATTTCTTTTTTGCTGTCGCTATTGTCTCCCAGAATAGTACATTTTTCTCCTTTGATCATTTCCTGGGAGTGACGCCCAGTTCCTATTTTTCAGGTAAAATATTTCTGGTGCCCTTATTAATAGCTAGCCTGGGTCTTCACTTTCAAGGTAGGATATTCCAATACCTAAATTTAGTGTCAATCAGCAGTACATTAAGTTTTTGCTACCAAATAGTGAAGAAACATTAACTTTTTTAATTTCCTACTGCCACCTTGGAAATCGGAAAAGGTACACTGTTTAAAAAGTTTGAAGACTACAGATTTCTTAACATGTTCGACGAGCAAAACTAAGAAAATTGAATTGCACTACTCAAGTGATTAGAAATATGAAATCAGCCGTACAAGAGCCAAGCTGTGAAGCAATTTTGATTACTTAATTAGTCTCAATTCACTTTGCGCTCTGAGCCACTTTGAGTCGTGCGTGGCGCGACACATGTTTTCGCCGCACACGATGCAAGCTACGCGGCTTATTGAGAAGCTACAATATGGACTTGTTCATCACAAATATGGATGTGGCCAGAAATAACCATCGAAGAAGAGTAGTCATAGATTGCGAATTAATTAGATGGTGGACAGAGAAAAAAATAGAGAGAACTGTGGCCAAGAGAATGTCTGTTGAAAGGCTTTCATGAGCTCGGAGCTTTTAATATGTTTGATGAACTACACTGAGAAAACTAAATTGCACCCTCAAGTGATCTGAAGTAAAAGTACCACTTTAGTGGTAAACTTTGAATTGTGGAACTTAAGTGGTAAAAGTCAAAGTTGTAAGTCGATCGCGACACATTATCAGATAAAAAATATATAATCAGATGATGGAAATTAGGTGTATTTTTAATGAAGCTCCAAGACGTTTCAACTAATTTTTAAAATAAATTGTTCCATTGTTTGATTGAGCTTGCTGCCTCGTCTAGTTGATTGTAGAAATTTGATTGAAAACCGTGGTTCAAAGAGATCGTCAAGATCAAATGATTGATTATAAATAACCGAATATGCAAACTTCCAGAGTAACAATTTCTTAAAATCTGATGGAATACAAGTCAGCGAAACGTGGTAAATGCGACATAAAGCTGATGAAGTCACCTGATTTCGATGAGCGTTCTTATTGGCAATGGATAGCAACAAGCAGCGTAGTAAGTGCGAAAAATAGCACAGGACGTATCTTGTAAAACAAGCCGCGTGGTAAGCACAGCGCCCAGCAGCAAACCAAATTTCTAGGTTCGGAGCCAACGCGGCAGCTAGCACGGCTCCAAGCGAATAAAATTGCTTGAGAATTTTAGTGGTTAGTGTTTAGATCTACCACTTAGTTGAGGTCATTTGTAACATAATATGTAGTCCAGATAGTTTTATTTAAAGTATAATTCATAAAATACTCCAGTTATCTTAAGTAAGAATATTGGATTAATCAGAAAGAATAAATATGGACGTTTACATATCAATACTAATGCAAAAAAAAATGGAGCTGAGATGAGGACGTTATTGATTGATGTCATCCTCAAAATATATGATAAATTGGAACCAGTTCAAATGAAAAAGACTCCGCACCATAATCAAAACATTCATAAATTACAATTTTTTGTGTCTACGCATCTTGTAGTTAATAGAAAAATGGATCATATATCACCACAATAAATTATTTCGAAAAAACTATTCATTAGTTGTCAGTGCCAGCAGCTGCAAATATCGTCCAGATATATGCAAATGCCGAGGCAAATAAATTTGAATTCAAATTGAAATATGTATGAAGAACAGCTCGAGTGTGAGATTGGCTTTCCGGTATATGACGGCGTGGAAAGTGGGATACATAAAGCTCATTAATTTGTTGAATATTTGCATAATTATTGTGAGATGGGCATTAATTTCATTTTGTAATTTAATAATTTGTTGTAACATAAATTATAACGGTAACATTATGGCAGTAGATAAACGCAAGTTGTTGACCTTTATAATTTTAATTTATGGCATGCATGTAATCACGCTGTATGAGACAATGCAGCGGCACCATGAGGTTTCGTGTAGGTTTCAGTCGGTAATTAATATCTCTGCCTCACAGACACTCCGCAAAAATATCTGACAAATTGATGCAAACTATTTTGCCCACAGCAATAGCCGTAATGGATTTTTCAATTTAATTATTTAATAGCAGTGTCTTTGATTGTTTTTTAATTAATAACGTAAATCTTCCAGGAAAACATCATCACAAATTCATTCAACATTTCCATTGAGAAATTAAAACATGTTTAGCAAAGCAGGCAAATATAACCCCCCATGTCCATCATAAGATGACTTCTATATTCTTTGAGGCCGGATGCATTCGAGTTTCAAGAAACCTCAAGTAGCTATAATCCTATATCCGAATTCCTCCACAACATCAAAATAAAATAAGGCTTTGCCAACAGCACTAAAACAGTGGCTTTGTTTTAATCAGGCGGTGCTTCGCACCGAAACGGACGAGCGGGCTTTGCCCGCTCTGATCGAGCTGGATGTGTGGAGTTTAGCAAGTCTCCGATTTGCCCCTTATATTTGTTTGTTTGATAATCCTGCTAACAGCTGCAAAGGTGAAGGTGAAGGAACTCGACCATAAGACTATCGTACCAACCTTACGGTCTAGAATTAGAACAGGCCTGTTCGCAATGAAAAATTGTTACAAAGCACGAATATTTCATTTTGGCGCAAATATTCCGCACTCTCATATATTTGGGTGTCACATGTCACAAATTCATGTCTGCCCCAACATTATCTGTCTAGTGAGGTGTTTATGATTTCAGGCGTAATATTTTACAAGTGATAAAGCGTTAAAATATTTAGATAAGCGGAGAGCCGATAATAAATTGTGGAGTTTCAAGTTGGGTGACAGGCGTTCTTCTTCTACAAATAAACTGAATAATAGATACTATCTACGCGTCTGCTGTATTCATTTGACTTCGTGATTTAGCTTCCATAGATACATACTTTGTTACTTTACATTGTTTGCCTTCCGGTTTCTGACACCTCACTAATTTGAAATGTGATATATCATTGCCCCTCACATTCCCTTTTCTATCTCGACGTATTAACACAGTCATGTAATTTCAAGCAAAGGATGTCCTCCTAAAACTATTATAATCGATCAAATTCTTATGAGAAACCCGAATCCATAATCTTGTTGCGAATAAATCTCCGAGAATACAATGTACTTTCAGAAAGTAATTCCACTATAATCCCAAGTGGAATATAAGCGTTTAAAAACTAATCCTAATCCTGCAAAGGAACCGCTAGAAAAAGCAACACAACAATAAATGTATCAAGAGTACATTGTGTGGAGTAATGTAGTTTACAGAGAACTGCAAGATTATTTAGTATGAGACTCTAATGTTATATATATATATATATATATATATATATATATATATATATATATATATATATATATATATATATATATATATATGAAATTTTCGATTATCTGGTGCATTACCTTGGACTCCACACCAATATGTGCCTGATGGTTGAACAGTGAACCACATGACCCTATATGCAAGCTCAGTGCATTCCCAAGGACATTGTTAATACCTCCACAGGCAGCTATTTACCAAACAATAATTTGCAGCCGTGTCTGGTTGGCATTTATCCCGCCGCCAGAGGGATTACAACAGGCTCTCGCACTCACAACCCGTAATCAGCTCTAATCGAGTGCATTCATGCCCCTTCTTCTTCTACACCTCAATAGGACACGTTTGGCCTTGTTAAAGGACCACAAAGAAAGAAAATAATGTCTCTCGATTGTGGATGACGACAGGAGATTTAGTTCTTTTCATGACGGAAACAGAACGGCTGAACAGGATCGGCTTAACTACAAATGATGTACCGGACTCTGTTAAAGTAGTCAGGGCAGGACTCAAGGTTTGAAAAAGCAAGCAACCAAAAAAATTTTGATGTTCTTGGTGTAACAAGTGAAAATTTAGGATTGATACATTGATAATATAAATGAATAATTGCGTCCCAGAGAATGGCAGAGCTCCCCATGGCAGTTCCAAAAATAGACACTGAGAAGAGTATAGCAGTTGCTTTCATAAGTTGAGAAATATGGATAGGAGAACTTGAATAACAAAACTTTGACAGTGTTGAGAGTCAGAGACGCATGGGTAACTTATGGAGATAATAGTGTAGAAAACACAAAACTCTTGGGTTTTATCTTTTCCTTGTAATTGTGGTTGGTCCTAGATTTCGAATTGTATATGATAAATGAATTAAGAATGTTTATTAGCCCTAGATCACACAATCTACTTTATTCACGCGTAATGTGTTTCATGAGAAATACTATCAGAGCTCATAATAAAATTCTTGTCCATGTATTGTTGTATGGAAGTAAATTGTGGACTATATCTATATGTATTGTGACGAATCATGTCTCAAAACTCCGTCACAGTTGCACATCCCAGAGCCTTCTACTACCGCCAAACATTTTTTAAGCCCGACAAAGTTAGTTTAGATCTTGCACACCCTATAAATTTTAAATTATGTAATTCTGCTTGAATATTCAACACCGCTTACCTTTATTTTATCAGTCATTAACTGAAATAAATCTGTTTTAATATTTCACATGTGGTGGAATGAGGTTAGGCTTATTGGAAACACCTGAAATTGAATGCAACCGATATTGCTTATCTGTATTTATGTCTTGTGCCTTACCGTTAATAAACCTGAATGTAATCAACTGTTGTTCTGTAAATATGTTGTATATTGTATATTTTGATATTTGACAGTTGACTACATTACCGACAGATAAAAGGATATTTAAGACAATTTTAATTTGAAGGAGATATAATCAGGAAATGATGTATCTGACAGGAAAGTAATAGGAAAGTTGTTATTGTGAAGAAATTCGTATTTTTAAAATTACTTCTTCTTTTTTATCTGTATGTCTTCTCTACATTACTGAAAGCGCTGATATGAATTTAATTTGAAAACATGTCAAGTCAGAATTCATTAAAATTTAAGTATAAATAAGGCCCTCTGTCCGACTTGAGTCACTTCTTTGAAAGTCCAGTCTTCTGAGCAGTCGTTCCAAAGTACGCTACTAGTTCCGATTCCGAGTGTCATCTTCAGAATGTTTACCGTCCAAGTGGCGTTTTTGTGCGTTAGCACAACTGTCTGACACAGTCTGTGAGTTTGTTTGTTTTTTATAAGTCCGTAAAAGGAACTTAGATTTGTTTGCTTTTGCCGCATTGAACTTAGAATATTTTTGCTGTTTTTGAACTTCGAATATTTTTTGAATAATTTACCGGAGAATCTCCGCTAGCGAAGTCTTTGTCGACTTCGCAGTGTTTAAATAATTTAACGTAGAAGCACCGCTGGCGAAGTCCTTGTTGATTTCACAGCGTTGGATTAACTTAACGTAGCGCCGCCGCTGACGAAGTCTTCGTGATTTCGCAGTGTTAGATTGTTTTAACATAGAATCACCGTTGAGGGGGGTCATCATTGGCTTCACAGCCTTGAGCAAGCTTAACGTAGAGTCACTATTTGGGAGCCAGTTTGGTTCCCCAAGCGTCGAAGATAAGTTAATCCACCGTTTGGGAAATCGCTTGTTTGTTTTAAAGTTTCTCGTCATCTGGACTGTCTGGGTCCGTACTGCAACCGCTGGTGTCGAGTGTCATGTACAGCCGTTCCGTCACCGTCAGCAAAATTATCTTCGTGCAAGTTTCCGTAAAATATATGTTCTATGTTCATCGTCGTCGTATTTTTATGTGTAATAAATCTCGTTGTAATACCTATCTCCTGATGATTATTTTGACAACCCTAACCCTTCCCTTCTGAGCTATCCGGCCGTCTGCCTTAGAAACTGCGTCACCGACCGTATTGGCGCCCGAGCACACCGTCAGCAGTTTTGACCGCGACGCAAAAATTAACAACCCCGCCATCAGCGAAGGTATCGTTACAGTATTATCGTGTAGACATTGTTTATGGAACAGAGCCCCTATAGGAGAGACTTCCATCCAACACGCCAGTTGAACGAAAATCTCGACTGACTGTAGTGCCAAGGACATGGTTACGTCTGACCCACTAGAAATTTTTGGAAGCGTCGAGAAACCATAGCCGGGGATATATAAACCCGGTACTGAATCGAGCAAAGAATAACTGTCAGTAATTTGGATACGGAGAGCGCCAGAGTGAAAATAAATAAGTGAGTTAGTTGAAATAAATAAGAAGCAGTGTTATTGCGAGAATAATTAATAATTGGAGTGTGAGTATCAAATTTTAGTATCGATTATATGTGGAAGTATTTATTACTGGATATTTTAGTTATATAAGTGTAGCCTTAAGTGCAAATAAGTTATCAATCTTACGAACGAGCTAAGTTTCGTTACAATAGTGAACATGACACGATGACGTGTAATGCGATTAGTAGATACGACGTGAATTTCACATTTGTAAAATCAAACATCAAAGTTTCCCATTCGTAAATTCAATTTTTGACGACATGTTTCCTAAATACGGTGCTGTGTAGGATTTAGTCCTGAACAAAGTAGGGATACGCCGCTACTGGACACCGACAACGACAAGCTTTTGTCCCTCAGCTGTCACACCTAACCCCCTGCTAGTAATGCGGCATACTTGACTAATAACATGGGGAAAGAGGTGTTTTGTGTTTGTCTCGGGAAATGTTTCCATTTCTCATCGTTACTGTCATGAAGATTTATGAATCGTATAATGATGATTCATTTCTTCCTTTCTTTCATAATTACTCAACATTAATGTATTTGTGCTCATTTATTTTATTCTCTGAATTGAAAATTGAATCAAAATACTTTATTATGTGGGAAACAAAGTAATGTGGTAAAATGCATCACCATCTTCAGAAGCACTAAAGTTCAGTTCCTTACGAAGTGCATCTAAAAATAATCAGACTCCATATTGTCAAACAACGCTTTGAATGGCTCTTTAATGAGTAAACCACAAATTTTTTTGAATCTATTTTCATAAATTGAAACCCATCGAAGTATGCAAAGAACACAACAATAGCAGCAGCAGCAGCACTGTGTTGGAACCCGATCTGCTTGTTGGTTGCCAGTGTCACCAGGTAACCCGAGTCGACATCAAACCCTCGCGACGAAGAGTGGAGCGAAGGAACGGCCCACTGTCGACAGTTGAAAGCCTAATTGACAGGGACAAGTCAACCAGCCGGATATAATCCTATACATGTAGCATGAAAGCTGTCATCTTGTGAACTCTTCTGCCAATCTACCTTGAACGCACCGCCGATGTTCGCTTGTTATACACTCAGGTTGTCTCACATGGGATATATACGAGATGTTTCGAAAAAATCACTATACCTTGGAAAGAACTGCTTGCGGAATGCATGAGAGAATAACAGTACAATCAAAGTGAGAAGGATAGAATGATTCATTACCTTTGATCCAAAAATCGTTAAACAATTTGTTATCTCTTTATAAGATCTGGAAATCATATAACTGAGCCCAGTCCAGTTTTTATGGAAAGAAAGGAAACATGCGGTAAATATGCTCAAACGAACGCGCGAATGAAGCGAAGTGCGTGAACCATAATACAATGATTTGAAGAAGGCTCTGTTAAAATGTGGTCCAACTATATCTTCTCGAGGTCACGCTTGATTATCTATCTATTCTATAATTTCTGTATTGCCCTATTGAAATACTCAAAAGTCAATAAGGAAACAAAGTGAAACAAGACTTGAATATGAAAGGATGAGAGTGTCGGCGGTTGAGTCATCAATTAGTTTCAAGTGGTACTTTCAAATATTTACTCGTAAATTATTTTCAACGCGTTGAAATATCAAGCATTGCCATAGTGCCAAATGTAGTGAAAACAAAGGAAGCAGCTCAGATTTAATAAGACAATACAATATAAAGAGTTCCTAGATATTACTCTGAACATCTTGGTGATGGAAAACCAAAAATGTCAAATAAATTCTGCAGTTGGTACTGTGTAGGTCAGCTGAGAAGAACATGAAGAGCACAAATAATAACGTTTCTCTTAACATTTAGTATACATTCTGATCATCTCTTGAGCTGTCAAGAGCTGACTGTCGGTTCAGTAGCTATATTGAAGAGGGTTACAGGCTGTCACACGGTAGCATTATAATAACAGTGATCTGACGCCGGTCAGATTATAACATTTCCAACTCTTTCTCTTCTCTAGTCTATATGCCACTCGAGGCCTTGTTCATGTTGTATTAAAACCCCATTTTCGTTACTGAAAGGCGTTTGGAATTGACGGAGCTTTTGATCACAGGCGTTTGCGGTCGCAGAGCAAAGGGATGATTTTTAAATGTTTCTCACCCTTGAACTGGTCTCATTGTTCGATGCTACAGACTGTTTGGAACAATAATTTTATTATACTCAACTAAAACCGACAGAACATGAAATTTGTAATACCGGCTTGCTCTAGTGCTGACCAGAGCTTGGTGCCCTCAAATTATGTATTTAAATTATGCCATAACTCTGAAACAACCACCCAGCGTCACAATGGAGACATCAACTTGATAACTCTTTATGAAACATCGTAATCTGATTTGATGAGAGAGATTCCTTCTAAATAATTATATCAAATCTACGACCATCTGTTGCGAAATATAACCCCAAAATCAAGCCAACAAAACAGTGTACTTTACGAGACTGACGCGTAATCACGAGCCCTTCAGGCTTGTTTCACAAATTGAATCAACACACCCAAGATGCTTTTGCTTATGTCATGTGCCCATCATACTGTGAAATGAACATCATAATTTTGTTTGATGTTTCAAAATTCAATTTGAGATACTCGTTGGATTCAAACGCCCCATGATAGTAGACAATAATCATCCAAACATTCAATCGATAGTTTTTGTTGAAAGTAATTGTTTGAGGCCAAAAAGGTCATTTTGGCCAAACGAAGTGGAAAATCACACAGCAAGGAAGTTTCAAGCTAAGGGAAATCCGACACGTGGTGAATGCTCCTTATTTTATTGGATGTGGGGCAGTCCGCTTTGTGTGACTGTCCGTTGAAAAGAAATGACTAGCGGTTTGATAAACATTGAGAATGGTACATCGAGCTTGGTCAGAGCAGGCAAAGCCCGTCAATTAGTTGGATGCGAAGCATCGCCGATTGAAAATAAAAACCACTATTTTAGTGATACACATTTAGCAGTAATGGAGGCACATTCGTCGCAGTGAGCCAGTGAGTATTCGACAGTGTGGACTTTCGTTGCAGCGGACATTCGTCGATTTACGTATTCGACGGTGCAGTACACACTTCCTCAAATCTAAATTATGAAACAACATTCATAAACACGCTTTCGAAAGAAGCCAGTTTCTAGCTTTAGTGTTCCTAACAAACAAAAAATACCTTTCTCTTCTGTTTGCCCATTGCAGGTAAGACGGCAGCGTGTGTGTGTGTTTAAGAGGGCCCTGTCAACAAAAGTGTTTAAACAATCGTACCTGCAAGTTAGCAGCTAACCGCAAATGGATCGAAACGAGACAGGGGCTAATTGCCTGCAAGACCAGAAGCAGCAATGGCTGTCTTCTCAAGCAAACAACGTTTGTATGTCTCTTTGTCGGGCCGAGCCGCGGAGCCGCTGTCACGGCTATCACAACAAACTCAAGAGCCAAGAGGACGGTTCCCGTCACGCCACTTGAGATGTCTGCGGATGCTATGACATCCAAATCTCTCTCTTCGATGAGCTAATGTTTACCTCCAAATAGCTACAACAAATGTTCGAAAAGAAAATAATTTGGGAGCACTATTCCCACAAGTAGGTCAACATTTCAGTCAAATAAATATAGAAGAATAATAAAAGTATAATTTGACGTCTTGAAGTTACGTAAGTATTGTTTATGGTACAAGATAATTGACAGTAGTTGCTCTGACAACGTTATTAACATCACAAGTCACACGGCTTATGTTTAAGAGCAGAGCAAAGCTTTGTCTCGGCGCCAAGTCATTTGGAAGTAGGAGTCACATAAAACTGCGGACATAACTCGAGTACGACTTTGTATCTATGGGATAGTCGTGTCATATACCACAATAAGAGGGTACTTTAAATGAAACTTAGATTGGATTTTTCCAGATATGCTCGAAAATGAATTGCCGCCGCTTTTCCTTCTTTTGTTTCTTCATGCACAGATTACGTGATTTAGTTTCACAATCTGCGCGCTGCACTTCGGAAAGATTAGCTGTTTATTTCTTCTGCTGGGTGTTTTATGTGACGCGTTGGAAATAATTTACGAGTAGAGATTTAAAAACACCACTTGGAAGGAATTGATGATTTAACCGTCTGCATTCTCATCCATTCATATTCAGCCAGAGCCCTGATTCACTTTGATTTATTATTAACTTTTGAGTATTTCGATATAGAAATTACAGAAACTAGATAGGTAATAGGAGTTTTAATATATATGACTAGCACTCCGACCAGCTTCGCGGATTTAAGCACAATTTCTGACAGATCCCTTCTTAAAACATTGTATTACAGTTCACGCACTTCGCTTCACTCGTGCGTCTTAAATTACATTTATTTGATTTTTTGAGACTGGAGCCCTAATTTTTAGTGTAGATAAAAATCAAAATCTTCAATCTTTAGTCAAAAACTTGAAGCATTCACGTCAAAACAGTCAAATAAGATATATTCAATAATACCAAATTAGAGTTCAATATAATTGATAGGTTTATTCACAACTGTTCATTTATTGGACTCATTCGAATGATAACTGCAGTAGTACAAAAATTCCTCGATAATTATAAGGACTTGGTTGCTATTTAGAAATATTTGAGCGATAACCTGCATGTATACATAAAACCTTATCGTAATGTTGTTCTGGGACTAGTAGGTCGTACGAAAGGTGAATGACGTGTAAATGATAAATGTAAATTTACTGTTGCTGAAAAACATAAATTTTTATTGAGTATTTATATATGTAGGTATTTACTATTATCACTTTTCAATAAGTTTAATTTAGTAATTTACAGTCCGTCGTAAACAGCAGCATTTAGTAAGCAGTGACGCGTTTCTGTGAATTGTTCATTACAAATCGAAAGACACATAAAAACGAATAAATAGTAATAAAGGTAAAAATCTCTCAAGCAAACATGATGTTATCGCAGTCGTAATAGTCTCGCGCAATCTTTTACAAGATAAATTACCTGACGTCTCGTGTAGAAGGTTTAACTTAGCATTCAACAGATATTTATGTATGTGCGTTATGGCAGCAACGTAACGCACACGCTAGCTCACTCCTTCTCTCTTCATCGTTATTTTATATCTATATTCATTTTGACAGTGATGTATGGCGCATGCAGTTATTCATTTTATACGAGCACCAAGCTCTCTCGCTTGTTTACGAGAACTGTTTTTCACGATTGCGTTCAAACATTCTCTACATAGCATCTGAAAATTGGATCTGATTCCAATAATCCAGGAATTGACGTCAAGTTGAATTGGTGCAGATAACCTTCTTGAAATCAAACATTAGGCACAGTAAGCATAAAAGATGTTTCTAGGCGAAAGAGGGAGATCTCTTGAGGGGAGGATAGAGATAGTACTGCGCTTGCGCAGCTCCAACAATCAATATAAATTGGGCAATAGCTTTCTCACCTCTCTTCCTTAAACTACAGTCAGTTGGACCCTTTTATTGCAATAATAAGATCGGCTCCATCTTCTACTATAAATTATATCAAATTGCACAGTATTTGATAAAATGAGAATCACGAAGACTTCGTCAGCGGTGACTCTATGTAAAATTACTTAAACGCTGCGAAATCAACAAGGACTTCTCCAGCGGTGATTCTACGATAAAACAATCTAACACTGTGAAATCGATGAAGACTTTTCCAGCGGCGACCCTACGGTAAATTAGGCAAAAATATTCCAAGTTCAAAAACAGCAAAAGTATTCTAAGTTCAAAACAGTAAAAGCAAACAAATCTAAGTTCATTTTACGAATTTATGAAAAAACAAACAAACTCACAGATTGTATCAAACAGTTGTGCTAACGGACTTGGCACAAAAACTCTACTTGAGCGGTAAACACTCTGGAGAAGACACTCGGAATCGGCTACTCAGAAGACTGGACTTTCAAAGAAGTCACTTAAGTCGGCCAGAAGGCCTTATTTATACTTAAGTTTCAATGAATCCTTACTTAACATGTTTTAAAAACTAATTTCATATTAACGCTGTCGGTAATATAGAGAAATCATTTTACACATACAAATTTCTTTACAATAACAAATTTCTTGTTACTTCCCTGTTAAATACATCCTTTCATGATTATATTTCCTTGAAATTAAAATTGTCCTAAATATCTTTTTATCTGTCGGTAACGTAGGTAATGCTATGTCGGTAAGTTTGAAACTGTCAAGTGTCGGATCTTTTATTTGGTTGTGTCAAAGGTCGAACATAAAATCACACAAAATATACAATATGCAACATATTTACAGAACAACGGTTGATCACATTCAGAGTTTATTAACGGTAAGGCACAAGACATCAATACAGATCAAGCAATGTCGGTTGAATTTCATTTCAGGTGTTTTCAAAATCTTAATCTCATTCCACCACATGTAAAATATTATAACAGATTTATTTCAGCTGACGACTGATGAAATTAAGGTAAACGGTGATGTATGTTTAAGCAGAATTACAGAATTTAAAATTTATAGGATGAGTAAGATGTGAACTGGGCTTCAAAATACTTGACGGTAGCAGAAGGCTTTTGGATGTGCAACTGTGACGGAGTTTTGGGAAATAATTCGTCACAGCCTCTAAACATGTGCCTAATGTATAATTTAATACTGGTGAAGAATCAGATTATATTGAGATACCTAATCACAAAAACCAACTTGAAATAAATAGGTTCAATATTATAATAACATGAATTCTTCATCCAAATCATAAAATAGCAGTCAAAGTAATGTTTGTATATACGCGTCCTGCTATTTGTGAACCGCGTCGCAGGCGTTGATGGATTTAGACATACGTCGCGCGTCTACCAAGAGCTGTCAGTCGGCGAAGTCATCAGAGCCCTTGTCACCCCACGCTCCTCATAGTTCCATCTCACGACGCCATGTCGCTCCGCGACGTCGAGTGATTGATCGCACCAGTTTCCCCTGCTCTTTGTTTCACATTACCCCACACTTACACCACTGCAAAGCCGTGTTCCGGGCAATTAATAACATAAGCTCCTGCCGTTAACGCACCGTCATGCGTGAATAATGTGATCGGTGTCAAGGAGATGAAAGAAGCGTTAGAAGATGTAACAAACATCAAACATTGTATTTTATCTCAGAACGAGGACATTATTCGTTCAACAGAAAATTGTTATTGTTGATTGAGGTTTCATATAATTCATTGACTCGTATCAAAATTAGATCCTTCATTACTATAAAATTGTGTTGCATTCTGTAAAACATTTTTCCAAGTATTCCTTCCTACCTGCTGTCTTTTTATTTTTTCCCGAAGCGTTCGATCATGGAAGAATATTCAGTCAAGCATCGTCATTATTATAATTGGGTTCAGATTATGTTGTACACGTTCACATTAATCATACACAAGGCCTTTATAATTTATTTGATCTGCTGTATGAAAAATCAATTACTTGCCTCGTGAAATATTTTCTAATAAGTGATTCTCTTGATTAAATATCCGCCGGTAATTACCGCAGACAAGGCTATTGATTACCAATTATGAATTGTTGTTGGTTTTCTTATCTAGTGTGACCAATTTTCAGTGTGAAACAAACTACTAAACTTTTGCCGCAGGCACAGTGCACAGGATGTCGTCAACTAATTTTTAAGGAAAGGTACTGTTAATTCTTAACAAGCTCCAAAGTTAAATTATCTTCTTTTGATAAATTCACCGCCATCAGCAACTACAAAAACTGGAACATCTCTCAAGTAAACCTCATGTTTGCGTTTAGAAATTTTAGCATGACGTATGACGTTCTTAAGCAGCGCAGACGAAGATGAATTATCTACGTCATACGCAGAGCATTCCGAGCACAAAACAAGGTGTCCCCGTAGCGCAGCCCCGATAATAAATGACTTTTCTTTTCTATCAGTCAGAAGTGATTGATCACGGCAGATAGACGGAAACGTGGCCGATCTTTAGTAAGTACACGCGAACATGCACGAGAGGGTAGAAGGGTGTAAGGCTCCGGGGGTGGAAGACGAACTGAAGGAATAGATGGGAGGCGAGAGTGATGAATCGCGCCAGCGGAGATCATTAATACGTGTCACGACGTGTATTGAAGCTGCCACTCTGGTGGGCTGCTCATGTGTTGAGATGTGCCCTTCGCTTCTTCTCCTACACCACCTGACTTCATTATAATTGAATGCAATAGATTTCTTTTGTGTTACCTCCTATCGATAATAAGGAGATTTGATTCTAATTGGTATCAGCAACATCCAAAAATACTTAATGTATAAATTCTGGGCCGTTATAATTGAAAACATTAGCTGCGCGGAATTATGTCGAGTGACTAAGATGAACAACGCTGTCACTTCTGATTTGGTCATCAATAACCCTTGCTAACGGCGGCGGTGGCGTGGGCAGGTAGTGAGCGACGCGGATGATAAACGTTCTGAAGTTTGTTGGCAAGAAGTAACGCGGCGAACGCCGGCCAGATATCTCGGTCATTAGGGACGTCCGCTGCCCTCATCTATCATACTCCGCGCAGGCGCTAAGCAAACACGAATTCAACCGTCAATGGAAGATAGATTGATCAAATTTGCCAAATTATCCTCGGGAATTCCAACATGAATACCTGGAGTTTCTAAGAAACAGAATACTCGGTGCAATCGAAATCTATAATTTTATTTCCTCCCCTATTTCTAAGTGGAACTAGTTTTTTACAATCCCGTTCAACCCTCTGGCTATAAATCGGAGTGAATAAATCTGTGCCCCTTCTGAATTTTTCAACTGTAAAACACAGCATCATAAACAAAAAATAAAATAGCGCTTTTCGAATGGGATAACATTTGTTCTCCAAAATCTGAATGATCTTATCAAATTAAATAATAATTTGAATTGGCTAATATAATAAATATCGAATAACATTGAACAAAATAGTTTACCAATAAAATAAATCGTCATAGTATAATAAAAGCTGTAGGTAGTTATGTATGAGCACTTAGTACATATGATATAAATATTGGCTTGGAGAGAGTGCCATTACGGCCCGTTAACGTCCACAATAGTGTGCAGCAAAGTGCACACGATCTACGAACGCTGGTCGTTCAGAGAAAAACGGGTTTGGAAAGTTGCATGGCATAGCATGGCACAGCTCGGCACGCAGGGGCCGATAGCGATAAACACGTCCAAGTTGTGCAGCGTGGTCGTTAATCTTTGTAAGTTATGTGACATCTTTATGTTATACTTCATGTGCGCATGATTGATTTACTGTTCAACTTTGCATTTTATCACTCGCAGATTTTGACTTATGATGTATTCGCATGACAAGCGTGCAACGCTCACCCGACGATCGTTAAAAATTCTATAATATTATAACGCTTTCCATAAACGCCAACAGAGACATATTTTGTGGGATACACCCAAGATTCGAATTAACAACAATATAAGAGAAATTTTAATACCAATAATAGAAGGAATCTCAAATATCGACTGTCTTTTAGTCTCTTACAAAACCCTCTTGTAAGGAACAGAAACCTTACAAGATGGAGTTCACTAGAAAACGTCGGCTAAACGGATAACAAACGCAATTGACTTATACACCAAAGATATGGTGACTTCTGACCCACTAGAAATTTCTGGAAGCTACGAGAAACCATAGGTGGGGTATATAAGCTCAAAAATAAGTTGAGGTGAGTAGTTTAAAACAATACATTGACATAACCTCACAGATCAACATATAAATGTCATCAAAATATGCGGGCCAAGAGTTGGTGTTCAGGTTCGTTTATTACTATACTCTACTAGTAAATGATTCAGATTCAGGAGGGAATCAATTCCAAACTGTCAAAAAGTGTGTACTCTGAAGGAGTCAACATAAGATTGAAATCAGATTTCACTTCGTCACAATACATTGTAGTCGAGGAGCTGGCTACAACTTTTGTTCTCTGATCGGACTTACGGCCAAATAGTGTACGTATGATCTAGAATATAGTGGTAAATATGGTGCCTGACTTCATAAATGTAAGATCCTGTTCCAAGTGTCGAAAAATTTTTGGTAAATTTTTTCGAGCTCAACTTTTCTGACAGAACATACAATTGAAACTAGTACCAATCGATCGAAGGTCAAGTACTCTGTGATAAAACCAGAGTGCTAACCCCTGACCTGTCTTCGTATTCAACTTCCCTGATTGAATTTATTGCACTTTTTCTGTCCCTGTTTTTTCTTCAAAGTGTTCGACCTATCAAGGTAGTTAACCCCAAAAAAAATTGACCGGGAAGTTTCCAGCCGAAACGTCCTTTTTATCGACACTCCAGGCAGGATCCTGGATTAATTAAGTTTGAGACTGATTGATTCATAAACAATTTGACCTGGAGTACGATCAGGGAAAATAAGGTGCGATCGAGTAAATAAGGTTCCTGATGTACTAATGTGGAAAATAACCAACTCTTGCATGTAGCTGACAACCTATTAGCGAGTTATTATATGAGGAGACCTCGTTTTCGAATATGGCCCAAATTATCTTAATTTGAGATTTTGTTGAAAAATTCTGTTATCAAATATCAAAAATTCGTAACGCCTATGACTGTGCACTTCGTGCTTCGGAATTAAACCTTGTTGCTCAGAACACATATATCATTATTGTGCTAAAAACAAAAAGGTTCACTTAATAGTATCGTTCGCGTTGTTTACAGAGAGCTGGTTGAAATATGGGGCGGCCTCGATCTCGGCACCAAACTACCTGGATCTTTAATCCCCTACTCGAACTCGGCACTATGCTAGGGATTAGGACTTATAGCTCAATCGTTCTACCTGAGTGAGATTTTCTGGACACAGGTGTGATATCAAAGTCTTGCATAGGAATGAATCATTTATCTTGAACGACCAGGCGGAATTACATAATATTTTCAATTTTCAACTCCTCGTTAAGGTCTTCTTTCTCTGATTAGCTTGTTTAGTTGTAGGCGTGACTTAGTACACTATTATACCAGTATTTAACATAACTGAAATTATGAATGAATTAGATTTTGTGAAACTTAAAGTATGTTTTTTTTTTTTTTATATAATTTTACAATATGTATAATAATTTGTTTTCATTTGATGCAAGAAAAAGTGTTTTATTTGTTCTATAATCTACCCATCGTTCATTTCAAAAAATATGACTCTTAAATTCTTCAATTTAAGACTCATACTTTTTTAAATGATCGATGGCCAAACTATACATATTTGTATGTTTTTGTAATTATGTAGTTATGTATGTATAAATAAGTTTTTTGTTTAATAATAATATTTTCAAACCAATCTTCTTCTGAAGTTTCATTAAATATTATTTGCAGCATTATTTTTAATAAAAATTAATTTTGAAATCAATATAGAAACTTATAAATCAAAATCTTGCTGGTTGATCGTGGTTTTATTTAAAAATTTACAGTGCGGAGTTTATGTGCGCCCCGCGCTAATCGGATTAGCGTTGGTGCCGAGTTCATGTGCGCCCCGCGCTAAAAGGATTAGCGTTGGTGCCGAGTTCATGTTCTTGGTGCCGAGTTCGTGTACGCCCGAAATATGAAAGACCATCACACCTGCACATAAACTCTTTGTTTTCAATGAACGTGTTTAAAAACTTTAACATGTCAGGTGCCTAAAGTTGAGAATGATTCATTACTAACCTCAATTCGTAATAAACTTCACCATTCAAAAAGATATATTCGAGATATTAACATTTCTCTGAGATATACATATAAATCATTTATGAAGTTTTTGATGATAATCATTATACCCTGTAACGATCACCTTGCTGATAGCGGAGTGGTTACCTTTGGCGTCGCGGTCAAAACTGCTGACGGTGTGCTCGGGCGCCAATACGGTCGGTGACGCAGTTTCTAAACCAGACGGCTGGATAGCTCAGAAGGAGAGAGTTAGGTTTGTCAAAAATAATCATCAGGAGGTAGGTATCACAAAGAGATTTATTTTCACACTAAAATGATGACGATGAACATATATGTTACAGGACGCTTGCACGGAGATACTTGGGTGACGGTGACGGGACGGCTGTACATGAAACTCGATACCAGCGGTCGCAGTACGAACCCAGGCGGTTGCAAATGACGAGAACTTTTAAAACAAACAAATCGTGAAGCGATTTTCTAAATAGTGGAATAACTTATCTTCGATGTTTGTGAAAACAAATTGGTTCTCAAGTAGTGACTCTACGTTAACTTGCTCAACGCTGTGAAGCCAATGATGACCCACTCAACGGTGATTCTACGTTAAAACAATCTAATGCTGCGAAATCACGAAGACTTTGTCAGCGGCGACGCTACAATAACTAGTTCAAACACTTTGAAGTCAACAACGATTTCGCCAGCGATGATTCTACGTTAAATTATTCAAACACTGCGAAGTCGACAAAGACCTCGCTAGCGGTGATTCTACGTTAAATTATTCAAAAAAATATTCTAGGTTCAAAAATAACAGAAATAGTCCAAGTTCAAAACAGACTTATGACTTATAAAAAAAACAAACAAACTCACAGTTCATGTCAGACAGTTGGCTAATGGACAAAAACTCCACTTGGGCGGTAAGCACTCTGAAGATGACACTCGGAATTGGAACTAGTAGCGTACTCTGGAACGGCTGCTCAGAAGATTGGACTTTCAAAGAAGTGACTAAAGTCGGCCAGAAGGCCTTATTTTTACTCAAATTTTAATGAGTCCTTACTCAACATGTTCTCAAATTAAATTCATATTAGTGCTTTTAGTAATGTAAAGAAGACATACAGATAAAAAGAAGAAGTAATTTTACAAATACAAATTTCTTCACAATAACAAATTTCCTATTACTTTCCTGTTAGATACATCCTTTCATGATTATATTTCCTTAATATCATTTTATCTGTCGGTAACGTAGATTGGTATGTCGGTAAGTTGGAACTGTCAAGTGTCGGATCTATTATTTGTTATGTCAAAGGTCGAACATAACATCACACAAAATATCCAATATACAACATATTTACAGGACTACGGTTGATTACATTCAGGTTGATTAACGGTAGGATACAAGAAATGAATACAGAACAAGTAATTTCGGTTGCATTTAATTTCAGGTGTTTTCAAAAAACATAACCTCATTCCACCACATGTGAAATATTGAAACGGATTTATTTCAGCTGATGACTGATAAAATTAAGGTAAGCGGTGTTGTATGTTCGAGCAGAATTACAGAATTTGAAACTTATAGGATGTGCAAGATCTAAACTAACTTTGATGGACTTTAAAATGTTTGACGGTAGCAGAAAGCTCTGGGCTATGCAACTGTGACGGAATTTCGGGACATAATTCATCACAACCATAATGTCATTGGCAAGCGGTATGGAAGAGCTTCGAGGCGTTGCCTCCCCTGTTAAATTAATAACAAAAACAAATATCCCAATAATTTAGGTTTACGAAGTATTCTTGAGAAAGTCTATATGACATGAAGATACGTTGAAACGAGCTCTACATATTCCGCCCAATATTGTTACAGTGGTCGTCATGGCAACCACCGCGCCAAAGGTGGTAGAAGAACTCGTGGGCTCCGTTTAGTGCGCACTAGCAAATAATGAGTGAGATTTTAAGCCATCTTTATTAGATTTTCACTTTTATTGCCACTGCCTAGTGTTGATGCCTTATGTAGAAGAAATCAAAAATGCAAGTTGATATCGCAGAATCTTGCAATGCATGTACAAAATTATGTGGTTACGAAAAATTCGAGCGTCGAAACGTCTGAAAAATGAGTGGGTTGGTAAGACCTACAATTACGCTAACCAGTTGATTAAGTGGCCATCAGATCATGTATGAAATGAGTGGTTAGCTCCAACTTGTTTGTTCCTTGTCGATTGATTCACGGGCTGTCGCCTCCAGCGAGGATCGGCCTAACTGCTTCGCGAGACGGATGACTGACGGACTTCATCCATAACTACTACTTATTTATTTGCAACATGTTCAACGTTAATAATACACCTCCTTTAAGAATTATTAATTGCACATATACATAAATATCGCATTAGCTTTCAACGAGAAGTTCAAGCGAAGCACGCAAAGCGATTTGCAGAAAAGACTTGCTTGTCGAACTACTGCAGAATCAGTGTGGAAATCTCACCTGAAGGGAGAATTCTCAGCAACGGACCCAGAAGATGATCATGGCTAGAATTTTGTTCTATGAGATATATGGAGACATAAATTTTCTAGTCCCCTCTTTCAAAGTGAGTAGAAAGATGATTCTAGCGGAGAAAAGTTTGGTAGTCTCTGCCACCTGCGGCATAAAGTGCCGGCGACGAAGCAGTGTATTTCTGATGTATGGATATTTTGTGCTCATCCAGGGGCATTGGTTGGATAGGGTGGAAAGTGGAAGCTAGTGGCTGGGATATCGCTTAAAGACGCTATACGACTGCTATATGGCTCAGGGGATGTTAGGTAATATCACTTCAACTCGGCGAGCAGTAGCGCATCGCCATACCGCGCGGTTTCATACAAATGAAGTAAAACAAATTCTCGAGAGCGAGGCCCGATCTCATCGCCGGGCCTGCCATAAATTACACTTTATGGCTGAGATAAAATAAGCTTATTTTCTTGAATGTACGACATCCGTTCTGGCTATCTGCAAGATGCGGCCATCTATTCCACTCTTTACACTCGTAAAGATGATGAAGTGCTCCCGGTCGACATGATGCGAGGGTTTCACCGCCCTCGTTCTGCTCGCAGGTCACGTCACGTCATGTCACGTCACTCGCCACTCGCGTCAATCTGTCCGGATATCTCCCAGTTTACCTCAGCTTCTGCCCACGGGAATACCAATCACTTTTGACTGACTTCTGCCGACACAACGTTCTTTTGTTGGAAGATATCATTAATGAATTAATCACATCACATATTCCAAATGAAGAATAGGAAACAATATGAAGTATTTCTTTAATAGATTGCTACAACCAACGCAAATGAAAAATGGCTTTCACAAACATAATACAAACACCCAGCATATCCAACACACAGTACTTATAGTTGTTTACAGCCCATGCATGTATGTTATCGTTTTTTATTACTTCCACCTGCGTAATTATAACATCAACTTGGCAGCTAGGTTGAATTATAAAATTTCTGTGAAATAAGAAATAAATCTTGTTGCATGTTGACGCGCGCTAACTAACCGGAGCCCATTACAGCGCTAGCAAACGAAGAAAAAGGCCTGAAAGATTGTCAGCTCGTTTGGAGAAAGAAAGGTCAGCTACCTGAATGACTGTTAACGAATCTATAAAATATGACCGTGCAGCTCACAACAATCATAATAATTGATAAGATACGGAAAGACCTGACCAAGGGCCCCTGAATTCAAATCTTATTTCAAGACTTCAAAGTCAGATTGCTGGCAGGATGCATTGTTCGATTTGTAGCTGATAAAGACTCTGATCGGTTTTTCCCGTTAATTGCTCCATTATGAATTGATAAACGATAGTCACACAAACATGAAATCGATAAATTCTGTTAAAAGCAATCGAGTGAGGCCAAATCGAGCATCTTAATCGAACGGAGTGAGAGGAAGTTTCAAGTCAAGGAAAATTTGACACGTGGTGTATGCTCCTTGCCTCATTGCACACCGAGCTCTACTCCTACACCAAATTTAGAGATATAGTCCCGACAAAGCGGTCTCGAATACTCATTTCATTTAGTTAATATCTGTCAGAGTTAGGAGCAAAAAATGTGAGAATATGGTGTAGGTACCTGAAGTAAACGGTAAATCAGAATTCTCGCCAGCAAGTTTCTTCACGAAAACAATAAATGCATGCACAGTATTATCAAGTTGGTATAACACATGTAATAAAATGTAAAATATGGTCTATTACTCAACTCCCCACTATTATACACGGAGATAAATCCTGAATTGTGAATCCAGTATGTAGGACTTCAAGATATAAATATTATGTGACGGGAGGGGGAATGAAATACTGAAGAAGAGGTATAAGAAATTGTTAGGATTCACTATACATATTGCTGCCTCGTAAAACATTCAGAAAAATAGTATTACTATACTATACTATACTTCAGCACTTTTTTTCTACTATCATTCTCTGTTATCCAGATGATATTTAGGCATGTAACTAAAATCTGTCTGAGAGTCTCACTTATTCCGTATTCGTGTTCCAGTCCAGTTTCAAACAAACAAGAACAAAATAATATAAACAAGTATAACAGCGTAATAAAAGAAACAAATGTTTAACTTTCTGAATGTTCTATTTACAATTTCTCCTTAATAGTTTTACGATTATGCAGCTTTAGCGAATTGAATTACAACTCTAGAAATAAACGCTGTGTAAACACGTACAGTTTTCAAGTTAAATATTTGCATAAACACACTATTAAAATCAGGTATAAAATTCCAATTTCAATAAGAAATATATAGCTAATAACATAATTCCAAGAGCCCAACGCTATATATTATAATTATGGCTTCAGTGAATTGCTCAAAACAACTAATAAAATCAATCTGTCAGCTGTGATTGGCGTAGCAACAAACCAAGTCACACCTCGAGTTGCTGAGCACGTTTCATTTGCCCGGTGCTTATTCGGTTCATTCTTCATATTCACCTTTCCCACGGAATAACCATACGTTCATAAAGCTTTTCATGCATTTTTCTTTTCAGGTCAAGATCTAGTCATCACAGTTTTGCCAACTAAGCGAATTCCTGGACTCTTTTCTCCCATTTACAGTATCATATTCTGAAAATTTCTGCTATTGTAAGTTCATTTCAACGTGATATCTATGGCTACCAATTTGACAGCAATGTATTTATTATTTTTATTATCATCATTTGATGCAGGAATATAAGACACAACTGCCCGTAGTCACTGCGACCTAATTTTTCTTATTCCTCCGTCAGTTTACGGCTTTTGAAAAAACTTATAATCTGCTTGGGAGTCAAATCAATAAGGATTTATAATATGCTTTCCGAATTTGCTCAGTCGTCTCCTAGAGATGGCTGGACAGTCACATGGGCTGGAACTACAACGACTTGACATTGACATTGACATTGACATTGACTTGATTTCTACTGTCAATTTACCATGCAAGTTGGATATGTATCCAGTCAATATTTATCAAAGATCTTATTTTAATAGAAGGATACGCTGACCTAGTCCCTATCTTGTCCCTATTACAAATATTAAGTGGAAACATTCTCAGTTTGTGTGGCACATTGACAGTAAAAATCAAGTCAATGCCAATGTCAAGTCGTTGTAGTTCCACCAATGACGTGCTCTTGCAGAATCGACAAGTACTATCAACTGCTATACCAATCTTATTTAAATGTTATTTTAGAATTAGATGGCCTGTGTAGATTCCTGTAAGGATCTTAACGTCCTACTTTTCTAACTTGAGGATTTGCAACAAATATTCAGAAATAATGAGCTTGTGTTAATTCTACAACTCTTTCCCACTGTCCAACTTATAGTTTTCTCGGCCCAATAATTGACTTCCAGTTTTAAGTGATTCCTTAGGATGCTAGAGAATGGTTTTGATTCCACAAAAGTGAGATTGGTCCCTTTATTCGCCAGAATGTCGAATGTCGACCGGTTTGTTTCCACCGACGTCTTCGAGACCTGAAGCCCACCATAGTGAAATATAGTTATGTGTAGCCAGTATAAGGAGGATTTTGAACGCAGTTCCAAGCTAGTTTTGATTCACATGTGAATTAACCTAGAGCTTTTGGCGCCTCTTTACTGTCTGTCATTACGTGCACCACGGAGCTGAGATACTAGATGATAGCAGTGATGACAGTTGAGAGAGTAGAATACAAGCGCTGATAGACCGTCAGATAGTCGTAGATTTGAGTGCCCCATTTTGTTTTCTCTGCCTTCAAGAGTTTTGATAAGTATGTATATTTAGAGTATAATAATGCCAAAATTAAAGCTGGACCGTGTGGCCAACATAATAATAATTAATTTTAAATTTTTATGGAAAAATCCTGTTTTGATCCAATTTTCTCGTCTCTGCCATGCTTACGAAATGAAATTTAAGAAAAAAAGAGTCAGCGAAAAACGATAGGCAGAAGTGATCCACTTGGCCAAAGGTTTGGAATAAGGGCTCGATTATGCAAAAAAATATATCAATTTTTCACGTTTTTCTCGTTTCTGCCGTTTGGCCATATGAAAGTTGATATCATAAGTATCTCGTAAAAACGAATGGCATAAGTTTTTCGAATGGCCAAGTCAAGATATGCACGGAAACATTTAGACTTTCGCAAGATGTTTTCGTGCATATCTTGACTTGGCCATTCGAAAAACTTATGCCATGCTTGTTGCGATAGTAGAATTTTGATAGCCAGTCTGTTTCGAGATGTCGAGTAGTGATGATTATTTCGTTTCTGCAGCGACAAAATGGTATATTTTAAATGGACATGCTGAATTTTTACCTAGGCAATACCACATTCATCCTATAAATAAAAAACGTTCTACACATGGTGAATTTTATCACCTGTATAAAGAATTAAGAAATTATCCACAGCGGTTTTTTGAATATTTGCGAATGGGGTCAGTCACATTTAACTTTATTTTGGATAAAATTAAGCCAAGCCAAGGTATCTCTCCCTATTTTTTTTTTTTTCAGAACATGTCTGTTGTGGTGGTCCGGATGGGCCTGATTCCACAAACATTCACGTGTGAAAATCTCAGCTATTAGTTTTCTCACGTTGACGTTCATTTTTGGTTTATATTTCACGCCTGCAGCTCGCAGAAGAATGGTAGCTACCATTTGTCAAAACAAAAGCGATTATATCAATCCGCATGCTTCGTTGTATTTCATTTGAATATGCAATACAATTCCATCAGCGCAGTAAAAGAACAGCTATCATCACTGCTATCATCCAGTATCACAGCTCCGTGGTGGCCGTACCCTTAGTCTTTTCTTATGTTTAATGCGAACTCAGAGGTTTATTGCGTACATCTCAGCCTGAAAGACAATGGTAGTGGTTCCAAGGATTTCATTGACCCTATAGCCAGGTCTATATACACTCACTCCTATTTCTCCACTTTTTAGCTATGATCCATCAGTATACCAGTTCAGCTGTTGGCCCAGATTTTTCTGTCAGAGATTTAATAATCTAATATCGTCTGTCAAAAAAGCATTTTATTTGATTGGTATCTAAAACAGGTGGAGCCATTTGAGGCAGGTCTAGATGACCCACTCTGAATTGTATTCAGGTTTCCATTTTATAATGGAACATAGCGAATTAATATTTTGAAATATTATGGAACTATACAGAAATTAGCAAAGTAACATAAAATATGAATGAACAACGTCGGAGAGGCCATTCTATAACGATACCTCGCTGATGGCAGAGTGGTTAGTTCTGGCGTCGCTGTTGAAACTGCCGACGGTATACTCAGGCGCCAATGCGGTCGTAGTTTCTAACGGTTGACGGCTGAGTAGCTCAGAGAAAAGGATCAGGGTGTTTTTGTGAATAATATTCAGGATGTAAGTATTCCTATGAGACTTATTCACACACAAAAATGGAGCTGTTGAACACACACATATGTATATTGCAGGGATTTGCACTGAGATCGCTGGGCTGAAGGCTGACGACGACGATGCGGCGATTGCCCAGGACAATCAATATTCGCGGAATCGCGAAGCGACTTCCCGAACGGTGGATCAACTTCACTACTCGTTCTATGCGGGTGGAACTAAACTTGTTCCCCAGCAGTGATTGTACGTCAAGTCGTTTCGATACTGTGAAGTCATCAATGACCCCTCCAGCAGTGATTCTACGTTAAGTATTCCAAACACTGTGAAGTCAGCAATGACTTCTTCAGCGGTGCTTCTACGTTTAATATTTCGAACACTGTGAAGTCAATCAAGACTTCGCCAGCGTTGCTTCTACGTTAACTATTTCAAACACTGTGAAGTCAACCTATACTTCGCCAGCAGTGATTCTACGTTCAGTTAATCCAACGTTTGCGGAGTGGACGACGGAAGTCAATCAATGACTCTTAATTATACTTTGCAAAAATATTCCAAGTTCAAAAATAGCAAAACTATTCTGAGTGCAAAAACAGCGATACAATTGCAAAATAAACTCAGTTCCTTTCACGGACTTAGAAAAAACAAAAGAAAACAACCAAATTTACAATTTGTCTTGACAATCGTGCTAACGGACTAAGCACAAAACTTCGAACAGACGTCGAACGGTAAACACAGTATAAACTTTGAAAGATGGCTCGGGAGAACTAACTTTCCAGAGAAGTGACTCAAGTCGCCAAGAAAGCCTTATTTATACTTAAATTTTAATGAATCCTTACTTAACATGTTTTAAAAATTAATTTCATATTAACGCTGTCAGTAATATGAAGAGGAGATACAGACAAAAAGAAGCAATCATTTTACACATACAAATTTCTTTACAATAACAAATTTCCTATCACTTTCCTGTTAAATACATTCTTCCATGATCATATTTCCTTGAAATTAAAATTGTCCTAAATATCTTTTTATCTGTCGGTAATGTAGGTAATGCTATGTCGGTAAGTTTAATTTCAGGTGTTTTCAAAAAACCTAACCTCATTTTACCACATGTGAAATATTAAAACAGATTTATTTCAGCTGATGACTGATAAAATTAAGGTAAGCGGTGGTGTATGTTTAAGCAGAATTACAGATTTTTAAATTTATAGGGTGAGCAAGATGTGAACTGGGCTTCAAAATATTTAACGGTAGCAGAAGGCTTTGGGATGTGTAAATGTGACGGAGTTTTGGGACATAATTCGTCACAGATTATAATAAATTCTCAAAGATCTCTCTATTAACAGTTGAACAATGATCCAATCGATTACAAAATAGTAGAATTTTAGCAGCTGTAATAGCTCCAGACACTTTTCCTTTTGTAAAGTTTGTATTAGAAAAGTCCCCAGTGAACCAGTGGTGTTAGGTCAAGAGACCTAGCAGACCATTACCATTTTCTACTTCGTTCAATCTAGTCACGTGAAAATGTATGATTTAAAAAAGCTTTCACATTTTGTAGGGATATCATTTCTCACTGCAATGCCTATAATTTTACGAAGTTACTCCACCATGAAAATTAAAATTTACTCGTTCATGAGAATTTAATCTGCAGCAAATCCGGGTCATCATTAATATTTTCAAACATTAATTTACAAAAATTTATTCTTGATGGATAATTTTGATTCAATCTGGAATTTTATCCATTTGTGTACTATTGGCCTAGCACAAGCAAGAACCGCGACACCAGCAAGACACCATAGGCGCTCATTACCGATTAACATGGTATCACGGTTTAGTTACTATATCAGATATTGCGGCGTGCGTACGCCTAACCAGGCGATATACTATCTCGACAAATTAATTAACGTGTTGACGCTAAGTGCGCCACGAGTAGTTGTGACGTGTGCTTTTGGTTATATCTATTCAGTTCAAGACACAAAATTATTTCAACAATTCTCAAGAGCACTCACAGTTGCATAATATAACCCAACAATAAAGACATCACAAATAAATCAATATTTACCGCAAAGCAGTAAGGACTTCTAAATAAGTCATGGAAGCAATCAATTTCAATTAGGTAAAACATAAACTTCAACTTTGGATTTCAGCAAATCATTGCACGCAAATTAAATCTGACGCTTTTAACCAATCGTCGACATGCAATGACAACATAAAATCATTGAACGTTTAAATAACAGCATAGAATGGATGATTCATTGTACACACTCACATGTACAGCATGTAATTGATTTATGCATTTAATTATATTAGGTGGGTGCAGTTTGCAGTTTGTGCGAAGGTTTAACGCCGACACCCCGCTGACATGTAATTGATAATGTGCCATTTATATTTTCGCCGCATTTACAGCTGAGAGATTGCAGATATGTTGGAACGATTGCGAAAGCTGATATAGCAGACAAGGTGCTGCGTTCTCAATAACGAATTAATCTGTTCATGATACTGAGGTAGCTTATAAATTGTAGAATCTATGTCATTAAAATCTTATTCTCAAAATAGCTCTCTATTCTCGAGAATATTTGGTGTTGACGATTTAGTTGAGAGAATATCATTGGAAGAGAATGAATAAAATTAATGTTGTAGCAAGATTGAATAGAAGGCTTTCAAGATTAGTGTTTTATTTATTGAAATGGCCCCTAAAAAGGCGATCACGTCGGCGCCAATGAACGTCTTTGCATGTTGATAGCTCGCTGTCGCAGTTAAGTAGTTCCCTCAATTATAATACATGTCAAACACGTACATTAGTGTTGCTAAATATACCCCGTAACACGTCTACTTTACAGCCAGCTCGCAGCGCGACACTCTAACTTATTAGCCTTAAGTTTCTGTTACTGCCCATTAACTAATAAATTATTTATGTGTAACCGCAATAAAGTGTGTTGTTTTTATTGTTATTGCTGTCATGTGTCAGTGTGAATGCGATACCGGTAAGTTAGCTGCAGCTGTTAACAACGCCAAGATAAGAATCGGATATTTCGTTATTGTGAGCTATGCGGTACAAGACTCTACACTTGAACAGCTCACCAGGGACGGATCCTAGCTTCCAAGATCCGTGAGATCCACCAATTCATTACTACTATAACTTACAGTTATCAAAACCGGGTAAACTGGTAGTCAGCACATTAGAAATAGTATTTTATATAGTGAAGTTTGTACCTTTTCCTATTTCCAAGGTGGCAGTAGGAAATTAAAAAAGGTAATATTTCTTCACTATTTGGAAGCAAAAACATCATGTACTTCTGATTGACACTAAATTGAAGTATTGGAATATCCTACCTTGAAAGTGAAGACTCAGGCTAGCTATTAATAAGGGCACCGGAAATATTTTACCTAAAAAATAGGAAATGGGCGCCACTTCCATGAAATGATCAAAGGAGAAAAAGGTGCTATTCTGGGAGACAATAGCGACAGCAAATAAGAAATAAAGCATAGACGTTGAAATCAATTATAAACAAAATTATTATTAATTTAGAGCAAATTATTCCAAAAATTATAATTAAAAAAATTTGGTAGCTCACGAAAATGGTTAAAGCTATAATATAAAAATATCTCACTGCAACAGCCAAAACAGAACTGGAGAGCACGTCACAGACGTTCAAAATCATGTTACAAAAACTAGCTAAATATCTTCTTCAGGCGGAACTCAAGACTAGTATTGGCAGAGAAGGTAAATGACGAATTGTTAGCCACGAAAACAACGTCAGACAAGAACGTTCCATGAATTAAGAAAAGTTGATCTTGCGTCTTATAGGGCTTTGATAAATACCCAACGGTCCTTGAAGGTGTTAAGATTGGCCGTGTGCCTGGTAATCAGCTTTGGGACGTATTAATGTTCTTTTTAATTTCGTAGACGTGTTAATGTTCTTTTTAACGTAAAGTTGGCCAGAAACTAGTCTCAAGTGGCCACGGGTTCCTAAGATCCCTAGCAGTTTACACTGAAAACATATAACCCGACCCGTATCCTTTTCAACTGAAACAGGAGGTTCCAATAAAAAAATTGGAGAGCTCTCTTCAAACGTGAAGCGCTAAACTTGAATAAATAAATTTAGATTTAAATTGAAAAACGAATTAACTGTAAATTTAGTGAAAATTGAATAAAATATTCAGTAAAGTTATTTGTTTGCCTAATTTTAAATTGTGCACTAAAAATTTACCAAGTAGAAAAAAACTACACTGAGCATTAAACAGAAAAAAAGCAAAGAAAATACAGAGTCTAGCAAGACAAGGAAAAGGATTATTAGCGACGAGTCGATAAATTCACGAACGTCGTTCGTTAATAAAAAAAATCTGATCAATCTTCACAAACTCGTAGAATTTAAAAACGGAAACTAAAGCCCACAACAAAATATTTTAGGCCTTAGAAACCAAAAACTACACAAACAACGTAAGAAACTAAACTACAAGTTGTTGAATGACAAATCCGCAACGCGTTGGATCCAAAATATAGTCAAATTATGTATTATCAACCAATTTCACTGATTATTCATACATCAAACATACTCAAGTGAGGAAAGTTAAAGGAAGGAACGAAGGTAGCCACCTTCGAGACGTAGGTTTTTTACTTCGAAAGTATATAAAAATTTAGAAAAAAAATTGAATTTAGAACAAAAATATTAAACTAGTATAACAGTTTCAAGGTTGTGAAAAGGTTCTTAACACAAAAAGCCAACAAATAATTAAGGATGAAAGAGATAAATTTGGGAATCAAAAGGTTAACCACGTGGATCGCCTTCAAACGAAATCACTAGCAAAAATTTTACTTTCGGAATAACGTGAACAAATAATAAACAAAATACTTACAAAATCATAACACTGACTTTAATAAAATAACCACAAAATTTAGAAAAACTAGAAAAATTACGAGACTGCTCAAAACAAATACGTCTGCAACAACAGCCCAAGATCGAAAAAGGGCGAACAAGACGTGCATGCTCCCCAAACTAGCGCCCTTCAATCAAGAGTCATTAGCAAGTACTAATTTACAAAATTAGTGCAAATTTGTTATTTAGATGGCGACATAGGTATGAAATGAGAAAAAAGTTGTACAAAAAAGACATAAGACGAAGTAAACTTGTTATGGTTCTCTGTAATATAAGCCAAAACCTTGTCCCCAAAGCTCGCTCAATATTATTTTTTCTTACTTCATCTATAGTATTAAATCAGTGAACCCAATTTTCTTTTCTGTATAATTGTTTCAATAATTGCATCTTCGTCACATGTTTGCAAATCACTTCCAGTTGTTTATATCTATTGAGAAATGTCCGCCCAAATTCTATTTATAGCAATATCAGGTTAGTGGTTCGAAGGCAAAATTGCAGTAATGCCTAATGGTTCCACTAGTTTGTCAGTAGTTTGTTATTTAACTTAGTCCAGTTAGATTTATATTAAGATTAGAAAGTGCGCAATTTCAAACGCTTTAGTCAATTAAAGGCAAGTGATTAATGACTCTGTAAAAGTCAAGTTCTTTCAGATGATAAGTTATGACATGTTTAATAATAGTGGTGTCAATCATCGTTCCCGGAGACCTTGGCGTGTCGTTCCATGACACCTTCACGCGGAGGGGTGACGAACAACGTCATTATTATTATACGCTATTAAAAAGAGAGATTTATTTTGTTTCGAGATGATTTTTGAATTAGTATTTTCAGAGTTTCTAATAACTCTATTGTTTTCTGAGGAACTCTCCAACTTTAGAAGCAGTTATTGCATTTGTTTGCTGGTAAAATTGCATTAATGGAGGCGTCGACTGCTTTTGATCACTCAGCCCGTTTTTGAGCGCAGATTGTCCGGTCGTCTGACACCAACTGGGCAAACACTACAGAATTTAGTCGCTTGCCTAGGAACACGAGAAGGTGTCAAGTATGGCTGGCCCAAGAGCAGCTGTTTTGCAGAGAATATCGTGGCTATGTGAATATGTTGTAGAGGACTCCGAAATATCGACCAGACGACGTGCCATACAATTGGACATCAATTGGTGGAATTTGCAGACTATTGTGGTGGAAGCCTAGAAGCCCGTTTACCTTACGCTCAAGCCATCGTGAATCTCGACCATGAGGGAGACAATTTTTCATCGAAAATCATCCTGAGCGACGAGGTCCATTTCCAGCTCTGTTAATATAATATAATCCGTGTATAACTACTGCATGGTGAGTTGTTGACGCTGGAGACGTCATCGGGCCCTATTTTCTAAAATCGCCGCGGGCCAAACGGCTACTCGGAAAAATCCATGCTTTCCCTTTCCTTAATTGGATAATTGGGACTGGAGAACATGTGGTGCCAAAAGGATGGAGCAACGGCGCATACTGCACGAGTCACAACCGGAATTCTGACGGATGCATTTCCGGGACGCCTAATCTCTCGGTTTGGTGATTCACACTGCTCGGACAACCGTTCCAGACTTCTTTTTGTAAGGTTTCTTGAAATCACGAGTCTATGTCAACATGCCTCAGACTCTTGAAGACCTCAAAAAGAATATCCGGATATGATTAAATAAACAATGTGTGGATCATCATCAACTTCGAGTTTAACACTTCACAATGATGTCACACTTCAAAAAGCGGCCGTGAATAACATTTATGTGAATGGATCACTGTATAAGCAGCCATAATTTTTGCTAAGCAATTTATTGCTCATAGTAAATTGAAGTGATTCATTATCATATGATAAAGTGCTCATTACCCAACTATTAGTCATTATAAACTTTATTATGTACTTTTTGGAAAAGGAAAAGAATAAATTATAAGTTTATGAACTATGACGTCTTGCTTTATTTAGTGTAGCTTTGTTTAAAGAGCTTAGGACAACTGGACGATAATCTTGTAATTTATATCCATGAATATTCTTAATAATATATTGTGAGACACTCAGTATTTCATAGTAAACATACTTGAAGAACATGCTGTCTTTTTTTTATATAAGATTGGGACGAATTTCTTAGGAAAAACAAAATTTTCGTTGTTCGATTCACACCATACAAGTTTATTAATTGTACTTATTCAGCAATTTTCCCTCACTTGGAACTCTTCAATGTATCTGACATATTCAACCTGTCAATCTTCCTTAACAAACAGAATCTCGGATTTCACATCGCTCCTTCTCCAATCCGAGTAAAACCGGATGAAGGAACTTCACACAAAAACACAGTTGATGGTTTTCGTCAGAAAGACTGTTAACAAGGTTCATTTGTGTTCATAAATGCAAATTCGACGCGACAGCTCGAAAACAAAAAGCCGCGAAGCTCGGATTGACAAGTCGCATATGGTGCAGTGTTTAGGTTTGGGCTGACAGTTGGATTATGTCAGTGCGCGGTGCGGCGTGAATGTCTTTGATCTCTTCAAATGAGGCGATCTCTTGTCGTGTTGTGTTAATGTTATGTCTTCGTTCTGTTCGGCCTCTCAGCCTTCGCCTTGTCGTGTGACCGCTGTTGAACTCTAGTTTCTTTCGCTACTGCTGCTTCTTCTGGCTGCTTGCGGCCAACGCAGAGGAAACGAGAAACATGAAACGAGCGTGCTATGCTTTCATGCTTATGGTGCATATTTGTTTAAATAAATAACTCAAACATCAGAGAATCACGCCAAATGCTTCTTACATCGATGATTTGAATATTTCTTGCATAAAACGACTTCTTGATTGTATACCATATTTATGTTAATGAGAGTTGATTAGCCCATATGTGACAGGAAATTGAGGGCCTGATGATGATTATGTAATGATCGAAACTAGTGCTTGGAATGAATTTTTGAGCACAGTCTGATTAAGAATCCATTACATATTTAATTAAGCATTCATTGCGGTGGTCCTCTGTCTATTTTTGGTAAAATTCATTTCCACCTACGCCGACAAAGAGAATCTTGATCAAACAACATCTTTTGACAAATTCGTCTGTCACTGCAGCCTCGCAATATTAAACGCTGTCCGTGGGTCGTGAGAATTAATAGCGCAACACACGAAAACAACAAAAACATTTCTGAGTGGAGCTGCGAAGCTGCGCTGCTTAATGGATGTCGCCGAGTTGCAAGAAGACGCCGACAGCCGCCTTTTGATTTGTGGAAGCAGTTTTATTATTCACGCGAGCTTAATTAATGCCCGCAATTAATCACTTGTCACCGGCGGACTTTAGCCAACACGCCCGCGAATGATAAACGACATTCTCTGCCAAGCTTAAGATAATTCTACATCAATCCGTCGTTGTATTATATATATATATATATATATATATATATATATATATATATATATATATATATATATATATATATATATATATATATATATATATATATATATATATATATATATATATATATATATATATATATATATATATATATATATATATATATATATATATATATATATATATATATATATATATATATATATATATATATATATATATATATATATATATATATATATATATATATATATATATATATATATATATATATATATATATATATATATATATATATATATATATATATATATATATATATATATATATATATCATTTATTTATTATATTACGGATTGATAAAGTTCTCAAAGTTATGAAGATTAAGAAGACGTTTTTCATCAGGTGTAGACACTAGTCCATAACTTTATCACGTGTGAATTCGAGTTAGATAATTCAAAACATGAATCAGTCACAAGTAATTTTGGAAATCCGGCTTTTATAAATACAAAGTCATAAATACTTCAAGTTTGAATATTATTGCGGAGTCGTTTTTATTTTGGCCGTCAAACTCGTATTATTGAACGACGGTGCGAACAGTTGGTGTGCAATAAATTATATGTTTAATGCGATGCGTTTAATGTGTTTGTGTGTACGGCCTCCGCAGGTTGACAGCTGTTCGCCGATAAATTCGCCGCGATGAATGTGCTGTTCACGAGAGATGGATGCGTCACGAAATCATTTAAAACATATTATTCTCAATCTACATCCAAGGCATTCCTTGGATGTTGATGATATAAAGATTCACAGCCTAGGAATTAAGATTCATCTACAATTCTCTTCTTTTTCTTTTAATGACACATTTTATTTGCTCTGTTCGTTGTAGGTATGTTTGAGATATTAATCTTTTCTTTTTGGAACGTAATCGTAAATAACTGATACAGCTTCAGCATTAATTTTATGAGTTATCCAAAGAATTCAACCAACAGAGATAAAAGGGAACTATTTTTAAGTTGCACTCAAGATGAAGGACAAAATAAATCAAATCTAAATAAAAACCCAATTGGAAAAGCACAGCCACATTATTATATAAATTGTGTTTCTTCCAATAGTTCCCATTGCTAGTTGAAAACGATATAGCACATAATAATACAATTTGGAGTATCGAGTTCGAAGATTATAGAACGAAACGCTATAACACCATCAATAAATTGTTCATGTTCTCTGTTTTGGCTGAATTTGTATAAATAGTTCCCAGTTATTGTAAATATGCCTTCAGATGGAAGCACAAATCACACTTTCAAACATGACATTAGTATCCTTCTAAATACCAGATTGTGGTAGTGGTATTAATGCTCAGATCTTATTAAAGCTGCTTCGAAATCATTGTAAAGGCTTAACTGCAGTCACTGTAAAATAAGTATTGAAATTCGTTAACGAGGAGAATATAATTAAATCCAGTGAGCAAGTAATTTCATTTCAAAGGTTTCAGCAGTCTGCTGAAAACAAGACAATAAATCAAGAGTAGCGGAAAGAGTGTAAAGGAAAGAGCGTAAATCGTGTGTCACATCTCCCCACGAGCGTACAAGTGGCGGATTGAGTCAGCTTTGGAGGTCGGAGGGCGAGACATGAGTCTATGGATGGGGGCAGTACAAATAAGCCGAGAAATAAATCGCTCCGTGGCCGGCAGAGCACATGTTCGAGCCATAACTCTTTGCGTCGAGGCGCTGGCGTCGACAGACCGCCGACGTGAGACAGCTGCAAGTCCGGCAAGTTTCAACGCAACGCGTTGTCCAATTTTTGTCGACAAGGACATAGCACGTAAGAGCAACAACGGATCCTAGTACTTATCAGTACCATCACATAATGATTAAAATATGTTTTTTGAAGATCGATAAAATTTTCAAGTATCCTACCGACTGCGCCAAATACAAGAATACAACACATTCAAGTTGTTTTACCGTTTAATATCTTCTTTAAAGAGTACGAATTTTCAACCCCAAGTGCTAGTGTGCACTTCCAAATCATTTATAAGACTTCCCGGCGATTGTGGCAGCAGCTTAATGTCTAGTATAACTGCCTTAGCTCCGTAAATGGCGCACTGAATGCAGATGAATTTGTGTTTGTGTGGGGTGAGTTCATACAGTTCTTACTAACTTCACATCGTTCGTGTAATGCAAAGCAACGTGGATGCCAATAAATATTCATTAAGTGCAATTATAGCACCGCCGAGCTAACGCTTTATTGCACGGTATACTTTATTACTGTTTTACGAGATGCACATCCATTTTGTACAACGAATACTTTATACATGTACAGCAGTAAACACTACACACGCTATAAACAAGATGCCGGAAGGTGGATCGTAAATAACGCAACGCAAAAATTCTATCAGAAAGATAATAAAAATTTTATTCACTTGCATCAATGATGGAACATTCTGCTGAATATCAATCAATAATCAATAGAATTCTTTCGGAATATTTGGGATGCGTAATGCATAATGATATGCTGTAAAGCGAAAAGGTGAAATAAAAATGGTAAGATCATAAATAAATAAAATTTATGGGAGATTAGAACCGTTTGTATACATTTTGTTCATTCCACTAGTTCACACTTTTTACAGTGAATACAAAGTTTATCATACAGTGCAAGGACAAGCATAATAAACACAACAAATATTTACAGCAGACATTTATGATCAGCATTGTTGTGACATAAATATATTCCGTATTCATGCAGCTATATATTAATCATGACAGTTGCAAACATAAAACAAAAGCATTTAAAACTAAACAGACAAGACTTGGTCGAGATATATTCGCGTGAGGTTGAACTTCGTCTTAAGGTGTCAGCGCTGACACCGGGTGGCAGCCCCTAGGGGGCAGAATCATAAGTCTTCGGCCAGAGCAAGAACCCGATGAATAAATAAAGCTATCTCGAGCCTCATTTATCATACCCGTATCAGAAGCGTCGTAATAAATTTTACTTGGGAGTCGATAAGACTCAGACATACGCTGCTTTGCTCCTGCTGATGGGCCCGTTTCACACGATCAAAAACTGAAGTGCAATATACCTTATGCCTCAAACAATCTGATGAGCTATCTCAACCAAGGAAATAATGAAATCTCTTTATATGAATGGATACTACTGTCACACTATTTTAAGTTATAATTGTATGAATACCGGGACTTGAACCTATTAATCATGTCTCTAGGTTGACATTTTTAAACACACAACTATTTTTTTACTTTGCTTGCCACGTTCTTATTTTGCTGCTTTGTGTATTGGCAGTCAACAGTGCACTGGGAGAGGTAACGAGAATGAATACCAATCTAGTCAAGCCGTGCAGATTTGAGCTCACAAACTCTGCGTTCAGAGGCTAGCAATCTATCAGTATTTTTAGTTGATAGGACTTCATGCCCCTGAATGAAAGAACAAGGTATCCAAAAAAAAATTCTCATTCACAGCCGACTATATCATTATTTCGAAGGACCATTTGAACTCTTGTCGAATTTTCTGATATCGAATGTTCCCACGTGTAGAGCAGGCTTTAAATTTTACTACTGCTTGCATCCAGACGCTGAACTGATGCGATGGATTTACTCCTGCTTTGAGAAATCTCGCCCTGGCACCAAGCCGCTTAGTGTGAATTGTTAAACACTTAGCCACTTTGCAGGGCTTTCGGAGAACAAGCTTCATTATTATCATATGAAGAGACTGGGAAAAGATTCTTTCACTTCTTCTGGTATTTTTGTTACTTTATTTTCTGTTACCTTGTTATTATCAATAACGAATGGTGGGTGGGAGAAATATTTCCAAGAATTAATTAGCAAGAAAATCATAATTAGTCGTATGTAAATAACAAGAGGAGTCATCGACGCACTCCAGTCAAAAACAATCACATTTATTAGCATAATCTGTCAACATACATAGATATCAACATTCACATGGTAGTTAAATGATGAGAGTTATTATTAATAGCGACATCTCGACAGGCGCGTTGTGCAGGCAGCCTAATAACAAAATGTCAGTTGGTCGTTGCGCTATGCACGCACATCTCAAACCCGACCCCACGTCGCCACCGCAGCCTACCATGAAATATTCGTGCGGGTTTGAACGAACGCAAAATTCATGAATCCTGGCGGCCCGTCAAACTATCACTGTCGACGCAGGAAAATAGCTCCGGAGAAGATTTGCACGTGCTGGTTTGTCCAAAACAGAGTTTAAATCAGACAGCAGCGCCGGTTGCGAAAAGCGTAATATGATTATGAATCAGGAAGGTGAACAGGATATTATTCACCAATTTTAAAACGTTGTTAAGCGGCAGCAAAATGAGTTTCTGAATTGCTGGATAACTTCGTGCAGTTATTTGGAGCTTTGCAATGCCAACTTGAGAAATTTGTAGATGGTACACATCTCTACAGTGTTCCACTAAAAAATTTCCAGTCCGCTCTCGCTCCCATGGAAGGCTTTAGCGCCCACTGGGAGGCGGTATCGCTCCTATAAGGAATCACTGGTCTACACGATGACAAAATTGAAGTTCGCTAGTTCATCAGTAAGTCAGAGCGATTGAGAAGGGGACACGTAATCTTCATGAAAAAAATTGAGTATAACGATTGAGCCAGAATGCGGGTATAAAGTTTACTTTCCTGCAGTGATGACGCATTAAAATAAAGTCGAGCCGCACCATGATCATTCGTCTTTCGGATTGAATGAGCAGTGCACGAAACAGGAGGTTCCTTATCTTCTTGTTCAAGTCCATAGCAGTTTTAAAAATGCAGGAGCACGGGCCGCGCACTATGTCACTGTCAGCGTATAATTACCCGTCACACAGAACGACAGACACGACATCCGTTGCTTCGGCTCCGTTGCTTGTGCTTGGGAACAGCTAAACGAGCCGCGACAGGTGAGAGCCTTAATAAAATATACAGCGTCGTGTCACTGCCAAACAGCCTGATCCAAACCACACAACATACTGAAATCATACATCTCAACCAATATCAAACATCATTCGTTCGAAGTTCTCATTGTAATAACATTCCCATATCAGCAACATTTACTACGAATATTAAAGACCTGTTGGAATCTTTGGAGCAGAGATAACTACATTATCGATAAAGTGGGCATAAAAGTATAATATAATAAATTACAAATTTTTAGCTAACTACTTATCTATTATCATGCACATTTCCATCTAGAGCTGTTTGAATTACACACACGTAATTTTATAATTAATATCTCATTAATAATAATCTAAATATACTTAATTAGGCATACGTAATTGCAATTCACACATAAATATTGCATGATATTCAATAGGTATTATTAATGTCTCATAAATCCAGTCTGCAGATATATAGCACTAATTAAAAGTACAATATTGTGCAACATTGTTGTGTTGCGAATTAATCTACATCGAATGGCCTCTAAACGTGCAAGTGCAGACAATTCAGCGTATTTTACCAACAACTTATTCTTCTTTTTGAAGAGCAGTGTTGAAATGAGGCACACTTCAGTACTTGTATCAATAACCGAAAAAGAATAAAAACATTAAAATTTTAACTATGAACAAAACTAATACACCCTTAGTAAAACCAAAAGTACTCACACGATATATGTCTTATTTATGTATCTACTGTGACAAATTATCTCCCAAAACTCCGTCACAGCTGCACATCCCAGAGCGATCTGCTACCGTCCATCAAAATTAGTTCCCATCTTGCACACCCTATAAATTTTAAAATCGGTAATTCTGTTCAGATATTCACCACCGTTTACCTTAGTATCAGCAGCCACCAGTTGGGATAAATACATTTTTATATTTCACAACATGTGGCGAAATGAGGTTAGGTTTTGAAAAGATCTGAAATCAAAATCAACCCATATTTGTTCGATCCGTATTTACGTCTTGTACTTACCGTTAATGAATCCTGAATGTAATCAACCGTTGTTCTGTAAATATACTGTATATTGTATATTTTGTTTGATGTTCCTCGTGACCATTGACCATAAACAAATCAATATTTAACATTTGACAGTTGACCGACTGAGGACTAAATCGTAACTACTTTACCGACAGACAAAAAGAATTTAGGACAATTTGAATTTCAAGGAAATGTTTATATTAAGGATATATTTAGTTGGAAAAGAATATAGAATTTGTGGTTGTAAAGAAATTTGTATTTGTGAAATTAATTGTAAGACAAGTCAAGTAAGGTTTCATTAAAATTCAAGAATAAATAAGGCATTGTGGCCGACTCAAGTCACTTCTTTGAAAGTCCAGTCTTCTGAGTAGCTGTTCCAAAGAACACTTTCAGTTCCGATTCCGAGTGTCATCTTCAGAATGTCTACCGTCCAAGTGGAGTTTTTATGCTAAGTCCGTTAGTACAACTGTCTGACACAATCTGTGAGTTTGTTTGTTTTTTTATAAGTCCGTAAAAGGAGCTTAGATTTGTTTGCTTTTGCTGTTTTGAACTCAGAATACTTTTGCTGTTTTTGAACTTGGAATATTTTTGCATAATTTATCGTAGAGTCGCCGCTGGAGAAGTCTTCATCGATTTCACAGTGTTAGATCAACTTAACGTAGCGTTGCCGCTGACGAAGTCTTCGAGATTTCGCAGCGTTAGATTGTTTTAACGTAGCATCACCGTTGAGGGGGTCATTATTGGCCTCACAGCGTTGAGCAATTTTAACGTAGAGTTACTAATTGGAAACCAGTTTGGTTTCACAAGCGTCGAAGAAAAGTTAATCCACCGTTTGGGAAATCGCTTCACGATTTGTTTGTTTCAAAGTTTCTTGTCGTCTGCGACCGCCTGAATCCGTACTGCGACCGCTGGTGTCGAGTGTCATGTACAGCCGTCCCGACACCGTCAGCCAAGTTATCTTCGTGCAAGTTCCTGCAAAATATATGCTCTATGTTCACTGTCGTCGTATTTGTGTGTTATTAAATCTCATTGTGATACCTACCTCCTGATGATTATTTTTACAACCCTATCCCTTCCCTTCTGAGCTATCCAGCCGTCTGCCTTAGAAACTGCGTTACTGACCGCATTGGCGTCTGAACACACCGTCAGCAGTTTTGACCGCGACGCCAAAGATAACAACCCCGCCATCTGCGAGGCTATCGTTACACTACGTGAGGCAATAAGCTCACTTGAGTGTTTTTATAATTGATAAATCATCAAAAATTTTGATCTGTTCTGCAAGAGTGAGAATCAGGACTTTCTTGCATTTTAACAAGTGTATAACTTGCGTTGACTTCTTTTTATAGTCACTAATTACAAGAAAATCGAATTCATGAGAATTTAACTATTCCTCAAACCACAAAATTCAATAGGATCATATCTCAATAGTTATAGTTCAGTAATGAACAGAAAACATGATAATCAGAATCGATCGAATATTTTGACCTGTAGCGTGTCTCACGTAAACAGAATGGAAGTCAAAAATTTCAAATGTTTTTTCTGTAATTTATGTGTTGCAACCCATTTAGAGTGTGTAATCCTGTTTATTTGTCGAACTAAAGGCTCAGTGCGTCCACTGCACGTAGGTGACGCATGGACTAAGGGATCCCTGGTTTGATTCCCGGTCGTTATGTTTGGTTTATCGAAAGAGTGCTGCTAGGTCAAGCACTCAGACCTCACTCGGATTATGGGCTTACCACTCGTACCTCTTTGTATGTAATGTAATGGTAATTTGACTTGATTTTACTTTACGTTTGTGAAACCAAAATTTGATTCCCAAGCGGTGATTTTACTCTAAACTACTTCAATGCTCGTGAAAGCAAAACTTGATCCTCAAGCGGTAATTTGAGTCGGGTGATATTGATATGTAATTTAATTAGCCAGCTTCTAACATGGTTAGTGGTCCGAGACTTATGTGTTACTCTTTTAATAAGCCCAGCAATTTTCTGTCTTGTCAATTGACGAGAAACTATCAATATCTCGTTTAAAATAAGCTACAAATTTCACCTTCAAGATTTATTCATGCAAATTATTAATAAGCTATCTTTTCAATTACATTATTTATATATTTGCATAAAATTTATGACTCTGTTTGTCCTCCTTAAGACTGGCTGGGCATTAATTATAAAACTTTATTATAAGGTAGCTTTGTGTCTGTAATAATAATTCATTCAATTTAATATTTATGTATTTATTATAAATTAATAATAAATTTTGATTCTAATAATTATAGCCAAGAACATTCTAAATCCTTGATAATTATTACAATATTTCAAATTAATGCATTATCATAGTTTAGAAGACAATAAAGTGCGACTTTCAATGATTTATACAAATGTTGGAAGGGATATGCAATTAATAATTTGCTCAATCGACATTTTGCAAGACATCTATAATATTAATTGGGAGTCTTTCACTTCACTCTTTCCATCAATGATTCTTGACCACCAATAACAACAAATCAACTTATACCCTATAGAGGTAACATCTGCAAAAAAGTTTTTGTTTATGTGGTGTGTTTCGCATGTCATGTCAAGCAGAAATTATCTCCCAAACCTGAAGAGTTTAGTCAAACGTCATCGCAAAATATGTCTCCGTCTGAAGCTGTACATGCGAATCATGAATCACGTACACACCACGCACAAACGACGCGAGCTCGCGTAAACCCCAAACTTTACGGCTTTATTATATAACGCGACTTGTTTACAGCCGCTCCATTTTAACATAAGAAGAGTCATATTTTACCAAACCTGTATATGTCAGACGGCTTTTTCAAGCCGCAACGCCGCTGCTCAGCTGTTCATCTTGGAACAGAAACAAAATATACAGCACAGTTTTACGTGATGCATATTTTAGGTGGGCCGTGTAGAACACGTCATTACATGAGCGCGACTGTTCAACAGCGTTATAAATTACACTGTTCACCCTGCTAAATGTCAAGAGCGCCGCGTGGGAGACGATAATGCATGGAAATCATGCGCCAAATTCAAAATAAATCACTATACGAGAGTCGAAAACTTACCAAAAAAAGCAATCATAACGCGAAGACGTGAGGCTCGGTCGTGCTCATTTTGACGACTATCGACGAAAAATCTTATTGATAGTTCTCTTCAGCCAAAAATTCTACTTTCCCAATTTTTCTGCTCAATTGGATATTTGGACTTATATGCTAATATCACATCACCATGAATATTGGCGCAGTCGGTAGGATGTGTGCAGATATTACTAAATCTTAAATTAGTCCTGAAGGAATATGACAATATCATAGCTCAATGTTTGATGGGTAAATGAAGAGCCTTGAAAGTCTTGAAGTTTTCGGGAAGCTGGAAATTTGATCTGCACATTCCCTCTTTTCCCATTTTTCTCTTCATCATGTGCCAAGCTCACCTTTATGACTTATTTATACGGCATAAACTGCGGATCCCATGTCAGCGGTAGCGCGACGGGCGGTCGGAACTGAGCTTGGCGACGGTGTACATCATCGTGATTTAACGATGCCTTGGACGTGAAGATTCACCCGCACGTGAGTGACCGCCATGGCTTCGGCACCACACGTGACTTGGGACTTGAGTTGGATAGAATAGAAGAACGTGAAGAGATTTTCTTAAACGTACAAAAGGCTTGAAGTTTATCGAGAGGACTTGTTATTTTGATGTACCAAACTTATATTTTGGAGATACTGATAATAAGCTGAGAGTATCAGCGTCACGATATCTTCATTTGATCAACCGCCAAATTACGATAGAAATATAATTGAGTATAATTGTTGAGCGGAATCGGTGAACTTATCAAAGCTTGTGAAGAAATGTTTGCTGGAAATGTCTGAATCATACATAATTAATCTTTAATGACGTGTCCTTGTCATTTTTCCTGTAGCAGCCTGATTAAAGTGTGCAAAAAATTACATTGAATATCATTAAGATAATTACGACAATTTGCATACGACTTAATTGATTCTTACACCATCTGACAGTTGAATGGATAAAAAAAAGTACATTTAATGAAAAGGAATACCATTACACGACCAATTAATCTTTTAACAAATATCTAATTTGCCAATTCAGTTGATTGATTTTGATGAAAATAATAACATTACGTAACAAATGTTTGCATCATTTATTATTCTTTAAATGTCAAAGTGATTTACGGCCATCAAGTGTTAATAATCTCTACCTAGATACGGTCCTGGAATCATGCGCGCGCCTTCACTGCTTTATTTATACGCACGGCGCGATAATTTAAGTGACGGCGACTGTAATAATTCTGCAGCCAATCAGTGGGTATGTCCACACCGTTAATATTTATGAACCGTGTCCGAGTAAACTTTATAAAGTATACTTTAGTGCGGTGCCAAATTAAAAATAGTTAGCGTTTTAAATGCATGAATAATGTCGACGATAAATCACGGCACGGCAGCCGTTCATGCATCACAATGCTGAACCAGCAACATGGTTGTCTTAGGGTCATTGTTTAGATAGGTGAGTTGGCGACGGAAATAACACCTTGAAGAAAACCGCTGCCATTGTTTCAACACATCATCACAGCTAAGAATTGACTATATAATAGCTGTTGTTGCAAGTGGCGCAGTCGGTATGATTCATCAAGCTAGAGAAATATTTAATTATACATGAAACAAATTTGTGATGCCTTGGATAAAAATCAAGAAAAGCTGTTAAGGTGATCTTTTCAGTCCAAATCTAATTAGTCGTGCATTTTACTTTGTCTATTCTTTCATTCATCAACTGAATTATAATCCTCTAAATCTATTTCTGTATAAAAAATACCCAATAAGCAAAATCAGATAAGTTGGCATAAGAAAACGTGTTCGATAATTTAGCGTAATAATAAACAATGTATCAGATTTAATAATGTTTGAGTGAATAAAACCCTTGAATTTATGAAGTTGAAAACAACATGAAAGCATTGTTTGAATCCGTAACCAGTCCTGACCGCAGCTTGCCTTTTATATCTCCCATAAAGTTGGTCACGATTCTCGTCTCGCTTACTCGCGGTAACTTATGATATACGGCTAATGTTATTCTATAAAGCTGTACGGTACACCTGGCCGTATGTTATTCCGGCCGCGTAAGAATTATTATGTCCGTATTGTGCGGCGAAGACAATGCAGCAGCGGGGTTCACACCCAGATAGCGCTGTCTTTGTCCTGCGCGCACATTACCAAACAATGCGTCTATGCGTTGCCATAACCGTAAATCATGCGGCAAATAAACCTAATAATAAATTAACCATCAACCTCTCATAATCACGGCAGCGGCGTTCAAGAACCCCATACCGAGTTCGAGAAACTGGTACACTCTGCACTTTTCTTCATCCAACTAAAATATCATTCATAATCTGTCGGCTTGTTGCATAACCATCATCAGGAAGATATGAATAACGAGGTTATGCAAATTTTCTAGCGTCCTGATGATGGTTATGAAATAAATCAAAAGCTTGACATTATTTTTAAAAAAAGCACTATTCTTTTTTTTGTCTTCGTCATTTCTTTACTGATTACAGCTACGATTGATCTTTACACTAGATTTGTAACTATCTTCCCGAAAAATGTTGAAGGTATCATACTTATGTGCGGTTCCTAGAGAACTAAACAACGTACGAGTTAGACACCTCTTTCTGTAGACTGTACCTTTGTTGGAAGGTGATGAAGGTACAACCTTCCGAAAAAGAAACGAGTTTATTAAGTTAAATCTTGATGTGTTAAGAGAGAACTTGGTTGTTCGTCTGTATTTATACCCTCTTTAGTTCATTCATCTTAAATCTTCTTCTCCGGTTAGACCAAATGAAAAATGGAAATGACTAGTTGTTTATGATGCCTCTTCTTCATTAAATCCTTCGGACTTAAGCTCACTAATAAATATTTATAGCAATATTTAAATTTCAATGCAATGAACAAGATAGAAACAACTATAAATTTGACGTCTCACTAAATTATACATGAAGTACAATGAGCATCGGATACGACTTTAGATGGTTATGTTAGTGCTTCATTATCATTACACAAAATATGTATTCTAACCACCTGCATCGTAAGTATGTCATTAATGACAAAACATTGGGAACGTCAATGGAACCTAGTAATTTATTGTGTAGATTTCAAGAAAGTATTATTCAGGATGCACACGGAAACTTGAAATAAAATTTCGAAGATACTAGTCACATCCTGATTCAATTGAAATAAAGATGGACCACCAGCAAAAGAAATACCTTTTACATCCTACCAACGGAAGACAAACTGTTGGAATCGTCAAGAACAGTACTAATTACAATCAATAACCACCGCTTAGAGATCAAGTTTTTGCTTGATAAACGTTAAAGTAGATCCACCGTTTAAAGATCTGGTTTCGATTTCTAAATCTTTGAAATTATTTCAAATCGAATCACCATTTGAAGATCAAGTTTTGGTTCAATTACCACCGCCTGGGAACCACGTTTATATCCACAGGCGTCGAAAGTCCTCTCTGTCTTAGACCGCCAGAGTTCGCATTGTTGAGTGCCTAGTAAAATCTTCCAGAAACTTCACTCCGCCGCAAGCTTGCAGCATTCCGTCGACAGTACTGATTCTCTTTTTTCCTCTGAGCTATTCAGCCGTCAGTCTTTAGGAGCTTTACCGACCAATTTGGCACCCAAGCAAACTGCTATCAGTCTGCCAACGACGCCGCCAGCCGTGAGGTATCGTTACAAATGTTACAATACACCATCTACATATCTAATTCTGAACTTGAACATCTGTTTCAATGTTCGTTCATTTAGTGAGCATTATATCCCTCCTGATCAGGCCCTGTGCATCTAGATCTCCCCAGCTTCAACTAGGGTGGCAAGTGACCACTTCGTCGGCGGTCCAATTCTCCGACCTAGCACCATTTGTAGCCCAGAAACAATTGGATAATCAGCACTCAGGCTCTGATTTACGGCCCATAATAAGTTCATATCTGTCGACCTCACAACAGAACACAATCAGATTCATTCATCCACGTCAGTTCGACTTTCTACTGTCCATGTCGGCAGGCCCCTTTTGTCCGCTCACCGCACCCGTCACTGGGAGTAATGTTGTTCGACTTTCAATTAATAATGCGAATTGTATTCCAGTATTCGCTATCGTTACACTGAGACATATTTATGACGGACTGACATCACATTGACATGTAATCCATAACGTTAATAATTTATGCGGGAATTTCCGATGACTGTACTCAAAATGGTGCAAACAAAAATGTCTCAGTTACTAGCGTTCCGACTATCTCCGCTGAACAGGGTAGGGTGGTTTTCATGGTTATTTTTCTTGATCAAATACTCATTGTGGAATATCCTCATTGATCGCAATAAATTTTCAGGATAAAGTGATAATAGTGTCTATTATTTCAGAATAAAGACAAAAAATTGTCGCAGTAAATCAGTTTTAATACCGGCGATAACATTTCGTGCGGCAAGAACCAGAATGGTTACGCGTAAATTTAAAATCCAGACAGCGGGTAATGCTTTTAACCGCGAAACACATAATAAAACAGTGCGGAGGTTAAAATGGCGTCATAGATAAACGAAACATTTAAGCACTTTAGCAGCGGAAGCTATTAACTCGGAACATGCAATGGAAGCATTCGTTCGTCCCGCGTCTGTCTCTAGTCTACAGAGTCCACTGGAGGCAGTTCAGTTCGTTTTTTGAACAAAACGGCCGTGTCAGCAGTCGTGCCAACTGCCAGACTGTGCTCTCTACATATTTTTTGTCGCTGACAGGATGAGGTTCTACATATAAAAATTAAAGTTTGTTAAAGTAGCAAACGATGAAAAAAAATGCTAATGTTTCGCTAATGGATGACCAATTTGACGACTCAGAAGACCGCATCCGAGGAGGAAGGAATAACTCATCGCACATGTCTTTTCCGACGACTAATCTTATCCGCCTACTAACTCTACTCACAACTCACATTGTAGGAAAGTGAATGTCCGCAATTTATATCCGAATATTTGTAAAAAGTTAAACGTGTGCTCGAGCTGTAAAACTTCGCGCTAAAAAGATGGATGCTTGAACTTAAAACTTGAACCTCTGTGAAAATAAATTTTCCGCTTGAGATGAATGGCTGTGGTGCTTGCGCTCCCCCCATCACTACCAGGGATTTCTCAATTTGCCACGTCCTATTCATCATTCTGCGCCATGCTAGCCGGGTGAAGCACCACGTTTGCTCGACCCAAGAATCTGGAGAAAAAATATCAGGTCTTCTAAACTGTACTGTATATAATATGAATTCAAGAAAGCATAAATAATGTTAACGATTGACTTGATGTATGGTGTTCAGACTTCTTCTCCTAAATATTTATCCGTTTCCTTTGAAGTAGATAATCAGTTAAATCAAATGTTGGATGTAGTGATTCAATTACAAATGAAAAATGTATTCGATGAGTGAAACGCAACGAAAAAGCTCAAGGAATGTAAAAGGAAAGACGAAGTCAAGTGGATTGTTAGTTATAATTCGGCGGAGACGCGCATCCTTCTGGCGTAACATCCATTTGTAAACGTCATTAGCGCTACGGGAGCAATAAATTCATGCGAACAAATACCGAAATATTTTCGATCATTCGACGTCGTAATAAACGAGCCGCCAAGCTAATCATTTATTTTCCTTGGGTTCGGCGGGCGATGACAGCGGCTACGATCCAGGCGGCGAACCGCGCAACCGCAGACTGTACGCGCACCACACGCACAGGCATGTTCCTGCTGTGGTAACGCACCCAGAACCGGTTTAGGGGACCCTACGCCTCATGAAACATTCAGATTTACTTCCTTTGCCCTTCCAGTACACAGAACACATTAAATTTTGCATTTTTAACCACTAACTAGTTATAACTTCTCATACTACGTTTTTAGAATTAAGGGCTAAGTGCTGATTTGTGTTTCACAGAAAAAAAAAACGGTAGGAAACACCGTACTGATCGTGTGCTTCGCTACGCCGGTCCTGTACGAAAAACCAGACATAAAAACGTTTCGGTAAACAAATACTTCACGTTTACATTCGGTCAGCCCAAGGACCGCTTAATTAAAGAAAAGATAATTTAATGTAATAAAATGTGGTGAGTTATAGAGGCTTTCAAACATTGTACACCTTTAATTAGTTGTAGCAGGAGTTAGCTGACATTTATGAAGGAAACCTGTATAATAACGTCGACGGTCAGACAGTATCGGTAATTAATGACGTGTAAATTAAAAGCCTGTGGCCGTAGCTAAAAGATTTCTCCGAGGATATGCAAATGAGACAGCTGTAAAGGCGCGCAATGTAAGCATCTCTGTCAACGTCAGCGCGCCGCTGGTGCCTTATATATTTTATGCCGTTTCGGCTAATTGTGTAGTGGCACTCGACGCGCCACACTGTCTGTCACTAATTTATCACTCCCGACCGGTACTTTGCACTTCTGTTTACCTCCCCGATGCTCCCTCACCCATGAGGCAATATGTTACTTCTGTACAGACGTAACTCAGTAGCTCCAGCTAAAAATACATTTTTCTTTAAAATTGATGATTATCTCATAAGCATTCACTCTCAAGGACAACAATTCAATTAATAATCATTCACGATATCAATCCATTGTGCGGAATAAAGATCATTCCACTGAATAAATAAACATTAATATATTATATTTTCTTATTATGTTCGGCATTTTTTCATTATAAGATATGGGACAGCCAGTATAGTTGTTTTGAGAAATAATTAAGTTGAGAATGTGTTCCTAGAATTATCAAGAAGTTAATTGCTTAATGATATATTTTCCTGGTGTGGCGTGTTCCACCACAAATTTATTCCAAAGAACTTTATCTTCCCATTTTATAGTAGGTAGTAGCGGCCATTACCGGTCAGTGTGTGGTGTCCACAATTCCACGTCGTGTGGCCCCCGACAGAGGTGGTTCTGACAGCGCTGATAAACTGCTTTCCGTGGGTGGTGGGCACTGTTTTTGTCCACAGGGTCTCTTGTAAACGGGCCTGTAACGTTCAGCTTATTGCTTCACCAAGACTATCTCTCCACACTCGGCCAGGCGGATTTGTTTATAAGTCTTCACGCTCTTGCGACTATGTGGGTGGAAGTCTAAGTCAGGAGCTTCCAAATGTGTTGACATGATACATTCATCACTTCGACATGTGCTTATATAAAGTTGAACATTGTATCGTAATAAATTATCATTCTCCATTCATCTGTACATGCTTGCCCCGTAGAATTAAGGAGTTCCACAATGAAGTACCTTACTTTCCCAGATATCAAATTTTTTTACCAGTTTCTTGGCATATTCTGAGTGTGATTGAAACTACGTGATGCACTATCTTCTATGTGATTGATTGCTGACACGTGTATTCTCTTATCGTCAGCGTTCATGTGCTAACATGGAAGGAAAGTTACGCATCTCGTTAAGAAATACGTATTGTGAGCATAATGTGAGCTGCACAAGAAATTACTATGCGTGCTTCTGTATACGTTGAAAGTTATGTACTGTTTCCATTTTCAATTATCTTGGAGCTATATGTTGAGTACTGTACAAGATGGTTTATTATATAGTGTAACGAAACCCTCGCAGATGCCGGGGTTCTTAACTTTGGTTGCGCGGTCAAAACTGCTGACGGTGTGCTCGGGCGCCAATGCGGTCGGTGACGCAGTTTCTAAGGCAGACGGCTGGATAGCTCAGAAATGAAGAGTTAGGGTTGTCAAAATAATCATTAGGAGATAGGTATCATAATGAGATGTATTTACACATAAATACGACGACGGTGAACATAGAACATATATTTTTCAGATGACTTGGCTGACGGTGACGGAACGGCTGTACATGACAGCGGTCGCAGTACGGACATAGGCGATAGCAGATGACGAAAAAATTTAAAACAAACAAATCGTGAAGCGATTTCCCAAACGGTGGATTAACTTATCTTCGACGCTTGTGAAACCAAACTGGTTCCCAAGTAGTGACTCTATGTCAACTTGCTCAACGCTGTGAAGCCAATGATGATCCCCTCAACGATGATTCTACGTTAAAACAATCAAACGCTGCGAAATCACGAAGACTTCACCAGCGGCGACGCTACGTTAAGTTAATCCAACACTATGAAGTCAACAAAGACTTCGCCAGCGGTGACTCTACGTTAAATTATTTAAACACTGCGAAATCAACAAAGACTTCCTCAGCGGTGATTCTATGATAAAACAATCTACCACTGTGAAATCAATGAAGACTCCCCCAGCGGCGACTCTACGGTGAATTATGTAAAATTATGAAAAATATTCGAAGTTCAAAAACAGCAAAAGTATTCTATGTTCAAAACAGCAAAAGCAAACAAATCTAAGCTCCTTCTACGGACTTATAAAAAAACAAACAAACTCACAGATCGTGTCAGACAGTTGTGCTAACGGACTTAGCACAAAAACTTCATTTGGACGGTGAACAGTCTGAAGATGACACTCGGTATCGGAACTAGAAGCGTATTCTGGAGCGGATACTCAGAAGACTGGACTTTCAAAGAAGTGACTTACACCGGCCACAAGGCCTTATTCATACCTAGATTTTAATGAATCCTTACTCAGCTTGTTTTAAAATTAATTTCTTATTAGCGCTATCAATAACGTAAAGAAGACATACAGATAAAAAGAAGAAGTAATTTTACAAATACAAATTTCTTTACAACAATAAATTTCATATTCTTTCCCTACTACATACATCCCTATAATCATTTCCTTGAAATTCAAATTATCCAACTTTTTTTTTGTCTGTCGGTAAAGTAGTTACGATTCAGTCCTCTGTCGGTCAACTATCAAATGTCAAATAATCATTTGTTTATGGTCAAAGGTCACGAGGAACATTAAACATCATTAACGGTAAGCGCAAGACATAAATACGGATCAAACAAATTTAAGTTGAATTTAATTTCAGATATTTTCAAACCTAACCACTTTCCACCACATGTTATGAAATATTAAGAATGAGTTTATTCCAACTGGTGGCTGATAATACTAAGGTAAACGGTGAGGTATATTTAAACAGAATTACAGATATTAAAATTCATAGGATGTGCAAGATGTGAATTAATTTTGATGGACTTTAAAATATTTGACAGTAGCAGAAGACTCTGGGATGTGCAACTGTGACAAAGTTTTGGGACATAATTCGTCACAATAGGCTGCAGATACTTTGTTGCAATATGACTGAAAATCATAATACGCTTACATCTTCACTGGGTGATATGCGACATAGCCACCAATTGGATCTAATCACATTTTTATCTAATAAAGTCAGAAGTTTCCTGTTATATTAGTCGACTATCCAGGTTCAAATTACCACTTGATCAATTAATCGATCGAAATAAAAGCTGTATTCAGAGGCACATCTGTAACAGTATAAAAGATCTAGTCAGCATACAGTATGATTAAAGTTCTTGGAAGAAAGTAAGATACATTAATTTTAAAACAGATAAGTATCCGCTTTGATAGTTCCCCCCAAAGCCAGTTGTCATGATGAATCACCTTTGTGATTAGAAAGTTGCAAGAGAATAATAAAATATATTAGTACGTCCCTGGTATGTCTTGACAGATCGCCGCGGTGGCGAGATATCGAAGTAGGTACAAGTCGTAGCAATACACCGTTCCACCATTAGATTTATCTCTGTTGATCATGTTCGACGGCGAGATGAGGTGCCAAGTGCCAATGCCGTCCGTGTGTACCAACGTTTTAATTTATGCCTTCGGCACGGCAGCCAATCTGTTACCAACAGACAGGACCGGAATTAGTAACGACCGTTTACTGGATAATATAGAAACAACTTTGCATAAGTCTTAGTGAAATCATGATCTATATTTTTGAAGCTCTACAACCAATTAGAAACTCTGGTCTCTTCTAGTATTTTTTAATCCCTATCTATATCGCCCAAGAAACAAAATTTCAGTCCTAGATCTCTTAAAAAACTGAGTCATGATTACCCTCTTTAGCAGCCTCAAGAGATTAATAATTATTTTTTATAATTGAGGAATCATCCTGCGTTTTTTGCCCAGGGTCTCTTTATTTAAGAATCCGTCCCTGTCACAGACAGACCGCCAAGTTAAGCACGCTGGAAAGTTCGTGTATGGCGACGTTATCAACCTACAAGTCTGACTTTACCTTATCTGTGCACGGATAAATCACTTTAACTGTTCCTTCCCGACTCCGACAACCTCCGCCTGACACCCGCCGCCGACGGCGGTACGAGAAGAAAAATGTTCCTACTGACTTCTCCGACCAGTGCTGGAAAAAAGTTTTATTGCTTGTTTTTCGGTCCCTCACTTGATTAATTACTAATTTCACGTTAATCGATCACTGTGGTGTGAGGTAGATGACTATATAAAGTGAACAAAATAGCATGCATGAAATGTTCCTGCTCGAGGCAGCAAAATCCTGAGTGTTAATATACTGCTAATAACCGTTAACTATCTTCCCAAGCATTCGCAGCATTCAAGCGGTTTCTAGCGCGGTTGCATCTCACCCTGGCGCTTGAATATTTTATGGTGCTGTAATGCACCGCAATCGTCCGCGGTAACGCCGCGATGACAGCGGTGCGCACGGAATTTGCGAATTGCGCCACAATTCCAAATAGTCCTGTCCAGCGCACTTCGGCACTTGTCGGCCTCTCCTTGCCAACATCGGGTATCTTCGGCTCTTGTCGTCTCTTGAGTGACTATCCTGCATCCAAGAGAATAATCAGGATTCCTAGTTTTAAATTATATATATATGATAAGATCCTAGAAATTATGGTCGTGTTAAAATTGTATACTAGTATTGAATGAGTGTCGAAATTTTGTGTCATCGGTAGTTCCCGCGTTTTCCCGATTCGCCTCGGCAGGATTAATGGAACGGGCGGGACGCAGCGCAATAAATTCCCACCTAGGAATTACCGGCTTGCAACTTGCGAAATATGACAGGATCATAAATTTTGCACCGCGAGAAAGCAGGAAAGAGCCAACGCTCGACCTGTGTACAACCATGTAATAATTCTGTACCACGGTTTCGCGGTTCACCTTGCTGGCTTCTTGTTCTTCTTTACCTCTTCCACTTGTCTTACTTCGTTCTTTGTCTATTTATGCATTATTTTGTAGTATTTCTTGCCTTCTTGACATTGTGAAATTGAATTTTGGTTAACACCAGATGATATTCTGCACTTTGTACCTCATTTCGATATATGTCTGACATTTCATAAAAAATCGATCAAACGAACCCGCCGATCTTTTGATTAAACTCTCCAAATTTATTATTTCAGATTCAAATTTTATTCAATATTACACCAGATTCTTCAAATGAATAGCTTTTCTCTTGATGTTTGAGAGTAGCATTTAGTTTATTTACCGTTCATAGATGGCAGCATAGATCTTGACTGTTTTCCGCAGCTGTTATCTATGAGAATTCAATGAACTATTGCAGACAATCATTCGTAAGGAACATTTCATCGTTCAAATTCACCACTGCCTCATTCCATTAGTAGTACCTTCCACAAAAATCGCACTGCAGTTGATAGAGTTTTAGTTATCATTCGTTAATTCTACGACGTAACGCGTCATGACTGTAGTAGGCCATTATTTCCAATATACTCATATATAATACTAGATGAAAACTTCATTTGATTACAATAGTTCTTCAATATTGTAGTTCATGTGCAAATTGGCTCTATTTAATTCCCAAACTGGACAACGACAGAATCACAAGATGCAGAATACCTCGTCCTTTTCATGGGATAAGTGTTCGCTCAAGCACTTGGTTGCCCTTTTGTCAGTTGAAGTGACGGCAGCGGTCTGCTCATTGTGTGTCTAGGCTTCACCTCTGACTCGCACTGAGTGCGGCTCTGGCCTCTGCACCTCGTCACCCTGTCACTTAATACTGCCACTGCCTTCATGTCAATGCTCTCGACCAGAGACGCACTAGCTAATTTCATACAAATCACATTGTGATTTGAAAATCTGATAATTGCCACATATCTCAATAAATCACAAATTATTTAATGCAGAATATTTGTAGAGTGATCATTTGTTGTATTTTTATGTTACACTTGCTCGGGCCCGCTTCGGTATATGCACCCATATGTCGAGGCATTCCCTTGTACTACGCTTAATCCGGTTCTGTTCTCTATTTCTTTCCCTACCACCAGTCCACATTATAATATGCTAATACGCATTAATTTGATTTACGACGATTAGCCTTTTGTGCGTCTTCAGAACAACGTCTAAATTTCAACGTAATTGTGACCTATTATTTTGGATGTGATAAATTAGCCCTTTTTGGGGTCGGGGTTCATTTTAACCGAATTCTCTCTAATATTTATTGCGACTGTGAGAATAAAGAATGGTTATGGCTATGAAGGACGGCTCGTATAAATTGAAAACTTGCTTACGTTAAAGCAGCAGTATAACTGGGCAATATTTTATTGTTGAGCGACATTTGAGAGGTCTGAATAAAATTGATGTTACATTTGTTATTTATTGCTTGTTCAGCTCTCGTATTGCCAAATATTCCGTTCTTTTCTTTCTCGAAATTGGCAGGGCAGAATATAGCAATATGATATTCATCACAAATTAATTCTCTATTGCTTGGGTTTCTGCCGAAGTCGTTCTCTCTTACTGTTCCAGAGTAACAGTTGATTGATTCACCGTTCATAGATGGCAGCACAGTTTTTGACTGTTTTCCTTTGCTGTTATCTGTGAAAGTACAATAAACTTGTGCAGACAATCATCTGTAATAAATGTATCAACTATATGAAAAAGTGAATCCTCAAGAAGAAATTTGATCTATCTTAGAAAATATGCAGGAATAAAATTGCAGAGGTAAGCTGAGAATTCAATGTGTTGCCAAAATACATATGCATAGAGAAGAGCATTCGACGCGGTAGAAGAAGAGGCTAATCGAATATTCTATGGAAAGTCATCACGATGTCTGTTTGTGTATGTCATGTGACAAAATGCTCGTATCTGTTATTGCATCATTTATTCTAGTTTAAATCAATGAATAATATTGGAAACATATGTGAGCAGTTTAATATTTATTTTGTTTACGAGAAATGAAATTGCATACAATGATAAATGAGTTCTGCATCAGCTTTCGTAATAAATAATCACGAAAATTCATATTTTGTTGTTTGAAAGCGATGTCAGGTCGTAGCCAAATCAGTGCGCGCTAACCGCGTTTCATATGAAAGCAATTGGTCGTCATAAAACCATTCGTAACATACAAACTCTTATTTATGACAGGACATAAAACTAAAATTAGTTTTATTATAAGATATACAGCAATAATTTTATCAAGCAACGTATTTAAATTATGTATGCTATATGTCCAAAGCATAATTTGCACCTACAATAAAATTATAAAAGATGATCAAAATTTTATGTGACAAGCTAGCATGCAAAACAGTTTGGAGTGCGTGAAGGTCAGTTCGTTGCTGATGGTGACCGTAAACGTTAACGTCAGGGTGATTGATTCGACCGATAATCAGAGATTACAAGCGCTTGCAGCGCCGCGCAGCGTGACAAATGTGCAAACAGCTCGACACAGCGTCCGGTAAATCACGCACGACGACCTGCTTGAAATACGGCCACAGGGCTTTTCATTACTTCCACACCATGTTTGACGTTTTTATTTCGACGGATTCTGGGCACAAAAAAAATCTACAAGCTCAAAAGAGCAGACAAAATAGAAAATTTCACATTTCACAGTACCTATAAAACATTTGAACTGTACAATAAACATGATCTGTTTGATGAAAATATTCCAAGTGAATTGCAAAGTTGTTTGCTCAAGTTGACGTTTCGAGAATCATATCCGACAGAATCATCCTCTGGATAAAAAAGCAATTGATATATCAACATCAGCCAAGGAAGCCAACAAGTCAAACTATGATCACATGACAAACTTTGAGGACTACACCGTTAATATTTTAAATAAACTAAGACTTGGGGATCAATTCTTGAAGTCGTGCGTAACTTTTATCGCATGCGAAAGAACGCACACTAATTTCCGCATGCGGTTTTCAAAACACCTCAAGAGGTATTCTTGAACGGAATGCGCAACTTTAGTTTCGTGAACGTATACCAATGCTGATTACAAACAAACGCACCTAGCAGCAACCAATCACACAAAAGATAATAGGTTTCTAGCACATGATTCACAAATGTTAGTTAGATTTTGTTGTGAAAATTAAAAGTTTGTGTAGCGTAAAAAAAATATGATTAAATATATATTAATAATGTCCAAACGTGCTCGTAATTATGATGAAGAGCAAAAAATTCTTATTGATTTTAGGTACCTTTGTCTCGGAATCTAAAGCAGATGCTCTTGTTGGCGATATCAAATATGGTTCCAGCATCTCGATTTCGAATTAATCGAGATGCTGGAACCATATTTAATATCGCCAACAAGAGCATCTGCTTTAGACTCCGAAACAAAAGTACCTAAAATGAATAAAAATTTTTTGCTCTTCATTATAATTACGAGCACGTTTGGATATTATTAATATATATTTGATTATATTTTTTGAGGCCACTTGCTTTGTCAGTCTAAATACTTTCACAAATTCATTATTTGACAAATCAAATGGATTAACTTTTGGAAATATCCTTCGTTTCGCTGAAATATCATCTTCAACCTCTTCCAAAACATCAATAGTGATTAAAAAAATGACTCCGTCTATATTTGCCACTTTATATTTTAACTAATTTTAAATTTTTTTAAAAATATTCGGCAGATACTACGAATATGTCATACGAAACTGTTTTTCACATACTGTGTACCCAAGCGATGGAGAACCGCACAAGATTTTCGCATGCGTAGCTCGTAAAGTGACAAAAAGGGATTCAAGAATACCATTCTAGAGACCGCATGCGGATCTTGCGCAGTTTCGCATGCGGAGATTTCAAGAATAGAGGCCCTGTTCAACGAATATGCTTTTATTAGAACATGGAATGACTGTCGAGGAAATACGGGCGTAACAATATTCTAGGATCATCTGAATAGTTTGTACCATACCCGCTGTAACCTCAGCAAAGTCACGACTGATTCACGAACATGACCACGGCCACGATCATTACAAATGACAATGATATTTGCCTTGACCATAATTTTGACCTCAACAAGACTATGGTTCCGACCATGACGCCGGCCGCGGCTATTTTAACCATCACGACCATTATTACTACCACAATCCAGGCAACTATCACGATTATAATCACGGCTGTCACAATATTGTCGGCAATTGCCACGGCTATCATCAAGAAAAATGACTATGATCACAAACATAGCAATAATAACGATCACGGTATTCGCCACGACCACAAAAGGACCACGATTTTGACCATAATCATGATTTCAGCCACGGTTATTATGATCATTACTACGACCACAATCCAGGCAACTATTATGACCATAATCATAGATATCACATTGTCGAAAAGTTTCACGGCCACACCCACAGCTATTATAAAGTCAACGACAATGATCATGTGATTCACTGATTTCAGAGACCCTTCTCAAAAGGGAAATTCGATTACAACAGTATTACATGATTCCGAATCGTTTCCACATGGACATAATTATGGACCGCTCGCAGGGCAAGGCCAACCTACTGCATCAAGATATGAACCAGAATTTCTTCTAGATTCGGACTAAGGACCAGCGAATGTAGCTTTGTTCAAATTTTCTGTGTAGGACACATCTTTGCTTTAGAATGATTGATCACGCTGAAAATACACGTGGAGCACGTGATTTGCTCAAAACTAGAGCCGGAGGACAAAGGAGACTCCAGGATGGGAAGTCAACTAGAGGAAGAATTCTGTATCTTGAAGATATCGGTCAAAATCAGTCCACCTCGATACAAAGGAGACTCCAGGAAGGGAAGTCAACTAGAGGAAGAGTTCAGATTCTTGAACTTGAATGCTCAGTCCACTTCGATACGAATCTTTTCAGTTGACCAATATATGATACTATTTCCACATTATCATTTCCATTCACTCACATATTATCCAGTAATCACCCGAATTTCCACTTTTTCAAAATGCTATCTGAGAAGACCAGTTGTCACTCAAATTCCGGACCTGTAATAATATTCTTCACCATTTGGATCCCAAATAAGTCACTGTATCAAAGAAAAAGATTTTCTTTATCTTTTCATGAAGGCTGTGACGAATTATGTCCCAAAACTCCGTCACAGGTGCACATCCCAAAGCCTTCTGCTACCGTCAAACATTTTAAAGTCCATCAAAATTAGTTTACATCTTGCACACCCTATAAATTTAAAATTCTGTAATACTGCTTAAACATACATCACCGCTTACCTTAATTTTACCAGTCATCAGCTGAAATTAATCTGTTTTAATATTTCACATATGGTGGAATAAGGTTAGGTTTTTTGAAAACACCTGAAAATAAATTCAACCGATATTGCTTGATCTGTATTTATGTCTTGTGCCTTACCGTTAATAAACTCTGAATGTAATCAACCGTTGTTCTGTAAATATGTTGTATATTGTATATTTTGTTTGATATTCTTCGTGACCTTTGATTACAAATATACATCTGACATTTGACAGTTGATCGACAGAGCATCACCTACGTTACCGACAGATAGAAGAATATTCAGGACAATTCTAATTTCAAGGAAATATAATCATGAAAGGATGTATTTAACAGGAAAGTAATAGGAAATTTGTTATTGTAAAGAAAATTGTATTTGAAAAATTACTTCTTCTTCTCATCTGTATGTCTTCTTTACATTACTGATAACGCTAATATGAATTTAATTTGAAAACATGTTAAGTAAGGATTCATCAAAATTTAAGTATAAATGAGGCCTTCTGGCCGACTTAAGTCACTTCTTCGAAAGTTCAGTCTTCTGAGCAGCCGTTCCAAAGTACGCTTCTAGTTCCAATTCCGAGTGTCATCTTCAGAGTATTTACCGTTCAAGTGGAGTTGTTGTGCTAAGTCCGTTAGCACAACTGTTTGACACAATCTGTGAGTTTGTTTGTTTCAATAAGTCCGTAAAAGGAACTTAAATTTGTTTGCTTTTGCTGTTTTGAACTTAAAATACTTTTGCTGTTTTTGAACTTAATTTACCGTAGAGTCACCGCTGGGGAAGTCTTTATTGATTTCACAGTGTTAGATTGTTCTATCGTAGAATCACCGCTAGGGAAGTCTTTGTTGATTTCGTAGTGTTTTAATAATTAACATAGAGTCACCGCTGGCGGAGTCTTTGTTATCACAGTGTTGAATTAACTTAATGTAGCGTCGCCGCAAACGAAGTCTTCGTGATTTCACAGCGTTTGATTGTTTTAACGTAGAATCACCGTTGAGGGAGTCATCAGTGGCTTCACAGCGTTGAGCAAGTTGACGTAGAGTCACTACTTGGGAACTAGTTTGGTTTCACAAGCGCCGAAGATAAGTTAATCCACCGTTGGCGAAATCGCTTAACGATTTTTTTGTTTTAAAGTTTCTCGTCATCTGCGACCGCCTGGGTCCGTACTGCGATCGCTGGTGTCGAGTGTCATGTACAGCTGTTTTGTCACCGTCAGCCAAGTCATCAACGTGCAAGTCCTGAAAAATATATTTTCTATGTTCATCATCGTCGTTTTTATGTGTAATGAATCTCATTGTGACACCTACCTCCTGGTGATTATTTTTGGCAACCCTAACCCCGAGCATATCGTTACAAGGTATTCGCTAAAATTATCAAAGATTACACCACGAACTCATGGCAATACGCACGAACTGTTTATATATTTGCAAGCTTATGACAAATTCAAGAGCTTGTGAATATCAATAAAAAGCTGCTCCAAGATAAAATATTCCACGTAGTTGCAGTGGATTCATAACAGCATCGTTTAAGCACTCGCACCCATATCGAGTACAAAACATTCGGCGATTATGGACGATTAACTCTGGGTTTGGGCTTTGAATAATTATCTGAACGTGTTGGGAGGTCAGCAAGTGTTGTTGTTCGAGAGTGCATATGCCGTGGTTGTCCTGCGAGTTGCGCTTTACATACAATGGATGAGTGGATGTGATCGCTTTACCAAGCACGTGTTTGGATGCAGGACAAGCAAGAGGTTAGTGACTGACTGGTACATTAGATGCACAAGGTGGAGTAGGCGGTGATGTATTAATCAGCTGGAGATTGATACATGATGATTTTGAATGTTCACAGCTTTATATTATGTTATTACTTTGAGAGGTGGATGAATTAGATTTGTATTTTATTTGTGTTTGCTCAGCATCTCATGTTTTGTTCTGTTCATGTACATCCGGTCACGACCGCGGTTAGTAAGTTGATGGCCCTTGGCGGTCAGCGCGCATTGTCCTGCTGTCGACTATTCTTCAATCAAGCCGCCGTCAGTATGTCTTCTTGTCACCGGGAGCTCCAACCTCTAGCCGCTTAATTCTTATGGAAAAGCGGCTGCAAAGGTTGATTCTTTCGAGTTCATTCACTTTTTCTGAATGAAGAGTATTTAAGTTTTATGAGGAACTGTAAAATACGGACTTTTGTCATGAAGATTTATGTTTCCTCTTTGTTTTATGCCTTTATGTATCCCATTACACGTACTTCCTCAACTATCTTTTACTGGTTTTAGTTATAGAAGATAATATAGCATGTCTTTTAAATGTAAAATGTTCTTGACAGCTAAATAATGAACTTCGGTCTTCACTACGTGAGCAATTTCACGCGATTAATTCGACTTTATTGAAGTACTGAACAGTAATTTTTGATTGACAATAAATTTCTATAGAAAGATGCAGTAAGAAAAACAGAAAGGGGTATTGTATGAAACTAAAATTAATTGAACTGCGAGAGTTGAGAATTCAATTTCATATTATATTGAGTATGTCTCCAGCATATTCATAAATATTTTTTTTTTCTATATTCATAATGTTGTGTAATTCCAGAAATTTTTCTTGAAAGTGAAATTCGATTTCAACGCATTACATGTTCCCGAGTCGTTGGCACATGGAGATAATTACGGACTTTTCGTAAGGCAAAGAGAACCTACTACATCGAGACATGAACTAGAACTCTTTCCAGATGCGAACAAAGGGCCAGTGGGGGAAGATTTGTCCAATCTTCTTTTGTTCGACATATCTTTGTTTCAAAATGAATAATCATGCTAAAAACACATGTGGAGCACGTGATTTTCTCAAAGCTAGAGCAGAGACGTGAAATCAACTGAGTAGGAATAAGTCAGTCAATAACTAAGAAGAATCTGAATTAATAATATGATGGATGTATGTAATTGTCACGTATTAGTAGAGAATTGGAAAAATTGAAAATCTGAATCAGTGCACTGACAAAGAGTGTGTGCAGGGAATATTTATGCAAACAATTTTCCACGGTAATGTCGCAGCCAGACGTCAGTTTCTCTTTTTTAACATCCAGCAAATGAATAATAATTTCATCACGGTCATTCCTTTATTGCTATTAATTAATACAACACACCAATTATGTAAACACACGCACAGACAAAAACTAAAACACGAATAACTGAATAATTAACATATAATTTGTGAAAATGACATATCGTATGTCAATGAATGTGAATAACGAACATCCGTCTAACGCTTTATGAATATTCATAGCGGCGAATGATTTACAATTCCGAAATGAATAAAGAACGTGAACGCGTCCAAATGATTAATGAGTAGAGTTTGTATATAGAGAAGGGACTTGTTGTCTTATCGGGGATGGGAGGAAGTCACTGGTATCAATAACATTACCAGAATACATTTATACAAATGTATTTCCAATATTTCGAAAAATAAAGTGGAAACTGAAACAAAACCACTGGGAATGCAGAAGTACGAAGGGATTATGTGTCGGATGAAAAGATTTTTGATGACAGACACTTCATCAAATATCTTTTGCATTTACCGGTCACTCCATGGACAAACTTCAGCCACATACTTCATGCCTGCCTGGGCATGGCTACAAGTCGACTAGCAATCAATTTCATTACGTTCATTAGCGTAATGTTGGTAATATATAACCCACACTGCATCATTTCGCACGCCAGACCTAACATAATTACCACTTGATCAATAATGATTTTCAGTGACGTGACCGTACCAGCAAAATTTTAATGACATTCTAAGAAAATATAGGTCCGAACAGCTGTAGTTAATAGACAAAGTACGAAAAAAAACTTGGTAATATATCATCCACCTTCATTACCATTTACATTAACTAAAATAAAGCCCCCAAGATTATTTAAGTATGTCAGAATTATGGAGAAGAAGCAATACAAGAAAGTGTGGATGGAATATTTCAAAGATCTATTAAATAAACCAGAACAAGAATTGATAGTTGCTACCCCAGAAGAAAACGAAATAGAATTACTCTAGACGAAGTAAATGAAATAATAAAAAACATGAAAAACGATAGATCACCAGGAAAAGATGAAATGAAGAACTAATAAAATATGTAGGCAAAATAGTCATGCAGCAAATACATGAGCCTATACTAGAAATATGGAAAAAAGAAGAAACGCCGAAAGATTGGGAAATAGGACAAATAATAACAATGCACAAAAAAGGAGACCAACAAATATGTCAAAATTATAGAGGAATCACACTTTTAAACACAGCTTACAAAATAATGTCGACATTAATACAGAGAAGGATAACAAATGTGACAAGAGGGACCATCGGGCCATATCAGTGGGGCTTTGTGAAAGGGAAGTCAACTACGGATGCCTTACACACTATAAAACAAATAATTGGAAAAACACTGGAATATATGAACTAAAAACTGAAATACTATTTATTGATTTTAAACAGGCGTTCGACTCAATTAAAAGAGGAGAATTAATGACAGCTTTAAAAGACTTGCAAGTACCAGGAAAATTGAGAAGATTAATAGCTATGACCATGAGAGGAATAAAAATAAGCATTAGGACTCAAAAAGATGAAACAGAAGACATAATAATAAATAAAGGAGTAAGACAAGGCGATGCCCTATCAGCCACGTTATTGAATTTAGCCTTAGAGCAGGCAATAAGAAATATAACAGAGGGAACACTCAGAACAAGAGGAGGACAAATAATAGCATACGCAGATGCTTAGCAATTATAGTAAAGAATAGAAAAGTGATGAAAGAAATACTGGAGGAAATAATAAGTGAAGGAAAGAAAATAGGGCTGGAAATAAACGAAGGAATGACCTAAATACTTATAATTGGAAACAAGGTTGAAAAAAATATAATTAGAATAGGAGAGTTCAAATACGAGCAAGTAGATAAATTTAAATATCCAGGAGTATTGTTAACGAACAAAGGAGATAGAGAAATAGAAATAAAAAAAAAAATAACGGCGACAAATGAAGCTTTCCACGCAAATAGAACACTTCTAGAAAGTAAAATTATATCGAAAACTACAAAAATTAGAATATATAGGCTATGTGCAAGGGGGCGGAGTTTGAACAAATATCGATGCGAGCGCTCATGGTGAGCACAATTGTAAGCATCGAACTCCATTTCTCAGAATACGTCATTGAGCTGTCATTGAGCATTGTAGTTTAAAAGTGAAAATAATTGCATATAAAACATGGGAAAACGTTTGTTCTGTTTCAGGCTGTTGTGTTAAGGATGATTCAAGTGAAATATAGTTTCATAGATTTCATGTACCCAGTTATAAAATAAAAAAACGAGTGAAATGAATCAAAGCGGTAAATAGAGTATTGTTTGTCTTGCATTATTGATCTATATAACAAATATGTTTGTAATTCAATTGTGAAATTAGAAATATTCATCATCGATTTGGGATTCACGAATTTACCTCTATCTCTAATTTGTAAGATGTTTCAGTGATAGAAGTTAGTCAGATGCACTTCGCAATAATTTTGTTGTTAATATTGTCCGCAACATATTCTTCAACATGTTTAATATGGCAAAATTAATATCACGCTTTTCTTCAATGCTACCTCGGTAAAAGGGATACAATGTTTGATAAATACAAACCCGATCTGCAAGATCACGGCGTCATAATTTGAGGTTATCCTGTCAATTTGGACGAATTAAGACGTTTTCTTTATAATAGGTACGTTATAATTGAAGAAAAAAATACTCAAAATAAATAATTTCAACGTACCTTTTATGCTATGCAAGTTATATTATACGCACACAGCTGAATTAAATAATATTAGTACATTTAAAAAATTATAGGTATGAAACAATGATAAAATGGAGTTCAATCGTTCTCCATTGCCCGCTAGAGGCGCTAGTAGACTTCATGCACGTAGCCTATAGAACCATAATAAGACCAATAAAATTATACGCAGCGAAAACAATATCAATGACAAAAAAGAACGAAGAACGTTGAGAATAACTGAAAGGAAAATAATAATAAGAATACTAGGACCCATAAAAATAACAGGTACAGAATATAGAATAAGAATGAACCACGAGATTGAACAAGAACTAAATGGCGAAGACATAGTGAGAAGAATAAAACAACAAAGGAAAAAATGGCTTGGGCATGTATAAAGAGCCAGCGAGCAAGATACAATCAAGTCAATAATGGAGTGAAGCCCTAGAAGCAAAAGAAGAAAGGGAAGGCCAAGATCAACGTGGATAAAAGAAGTAGAACAAGACTCAAGATCAGCGGGAATTAGAGATTGGAAAGAAAAAACAGAAAACAGGAAAATATGGAGCAACATAGCCGTGAATATTTAAAGTTGTAATAGAGAGCGATCCCCTCTAAAAAAAAGGATCTAGAAAGCGGCGCAACACTTCAAAGAGAGGCTATTCATAACAATGAACATTAAAAATAGTTATTAATAATGTTGATTGAAACGCAGCAATCGACCGTTATGGTGGCCGAAGACTAAGTGCACGTTGAAAAATATGCATGCACGCACAAAAAAAAAAAAAATACAGAATCGCACAAGTAAATAATGGTCGATTGAAGAGTCCAATCAGAGGACATCAAAATCAACATCAGAGTATTATCACATAAAATAAACTTATTTAAAATCATTTCTGAATGTTATTATATCAAGTGCTAAGAGCTAATGTGTCGATTTTCACATCGATATTCTGTTCTACGTGTTCAATACATAGCATTTTAAGTATTACTCTTCCATTTAAGTTTGTCATGTCTCATCAAAATTGAAGGAATGTCCAGTATGGATACCAATGCTTATTTCGTTTTGCAGTACGGAAAAAAGCGATTTCTTCATTCCGAATGAAATAATGAGTACACTATAATTTGCCCCGCTGCAATATAAATTTCCACTTCACGAGTGGCTTGTTCGACTCAAGAACAAGATATCAATCACTAGCACGAACATAGTGAAGTTAATCTGTAATTTTATTACACGAAGTGCGCTACTAATTCCAAGTTTGCGAACGTCCAAATAAAATTTATTTTTCCTGATAGGCGGGTGGTGGTTTGTTCTCCGTTCTCCGTGCGGCGTCGGTTCTTGGCGCGCAGGAGCGTGACACGAACAATATCTAATCGTTCATCTAAGCTAGCGTAAATAAAGTCCGCTGATTCGGTTTTTCATGCAGACTGACACCTTACCAAACTTGGAAGCCAGGGAGCGTTGCAACAAAACATATTCTGACATAGATATTTGCGCAGATATATTATCTTATCTTACTCATTCGATACTGTACTTTCTTGGTTTTTTGATACAGAGGATGCTCGTTACAGCGCATCGACGTGAACCGGCCGTGTGTTTGGTGTCACGTCGCCTCCTGAAACCACGACGCTCCGTGAGAATCACAGACATTGATATTGAAGTTGGTATTTTTTGATTCAGATGGATTTCTTCAAAAAAGTAATAGGTTCTTTGTTCCAAGCTCTCTCTCAAGGATTGCACGTCAGTAATTTTCGAAACAATAAATTATTAATAATTCGTAGTTCACTTGGTGTATCAAAGATAATGAGGATGCTTCCAGCTAATCTGGCAGCGCACACAGATTGAAACAAATGGTATCAAGCAACAAACAGCAGACAACAGTGCGCGAAATATAACAACAGCGAGGGAACTGTCACTTGTATCCCTTCACACGATTGCAGCCACATCAATATCAATATTTATATGCAACTATTCTTCATTACGTTGACACTTTAATCGTTCATCTTCTACACGAGTCGCGACCGTGCAACCCATTATTCATCCAATTGAATCCGTGTAGCGCAATCTCTCACGCGGCGGCAAGGTTTGTTACACCCTGCCAGGAGACATACATTGTCTACATCAGCACAGTGACATCTTGATCATCAATTGAATTATTCAAATGGTCGATACATCCCTATAATGAAGTTAATCGCATTTGAATTACGTTATATGATGATAATATCTCAAAGACGTCGACAAAGGTGTTGGAGGTGTCGAGAGGGTCAAACCACAAACCAAACATGCGACAGTTCTGGCGAGGTGAAGGCAACATCACCGCAGTCGATGTCTATATCCTCCTACTTCTCCGAAAACGTCAAGCGTCATGGTCTGACTATGATAAATTAGACGTACCGCAGCTGTTGACTGTTTCATTACGGACGCTTCGTATCACTCATTCAAACTTTCATGATGTCACTTCCGTTCCCAATTAGCATGAAGATGTTCAAATACCCCGTAATGAGTTTGTCCGTAATTATACGGCTTAGAATAGAGATCACTATTGTTTCAAGCAGATACTCAAGACCGCTTTGAATAAATCACAAAAAGGTTCGACGGGATCAAGAGAATCAATGTTTTCAAAACAACCTAAATCAAGTGGGTTGGTCTTATGATATTGCATTTTTGAATTATCTTTTTCTGAAACATTTGTTGACGACATTGTGTGTGTCCACCTTGGGCAAATTGAGCAAATCTCTCCAAGGTGGAGTCCACTTCTCTTAAAGTGATAGTTTAGTACAATTCAGAGAGGGGCTAGCAGTCACTTATTAATTGATCGTTTGATATATGATCACGTGCTCTCTATTAAGAAAACATGACGTGTAATTCTGCATGTGGTTTTGAAATTTCACTTGAAGCTCAACAAATTATTACCCAAAACTCCGTCACAGTTGTACATCCCAGAGCCTTCTGCTACCGTCAAATATTTTGAAGCCCATCATAATTTATTCACATCTTGCACACCCTACAGATTTTAAAATCCATAATTCTATTAAATATACACCACCGTTTACCTTAGTATCAACAGCCACCAGTTGGAATAAATACATTCCAATATTTCATAACATGTGGCGAAATGAGGTTACGTTTTGAAACATCTGAGAGTGAATTCAACCTATATTGTTTGATCAGTATTCATGTCTTGTGCATTGCTTACCGTTGAGGAAATAAAGAATGTAATCAACCGTTATCCTGTAAATATGTTGTATATTGTTTATTTTGTTTGATGTTCTTCGTGATCCTTGACCAGGAACAAATAAAGATCTGACATTTGACAGTTAACCGACAGAGGATTAAATCGTAACTACTTTACCGACAGACAAAAAAAAATCAGGATAATTTCAATTTCAAGGAAATGTTTATAAGGCTGTATTTAGTAGGAAAAGAATATGAAATTTGTTGTAAAGAAAATTATATTTGTAGAACGACTTCTTCTTTTTGGCTGCTTCTCCTCTTTACATTACTGACAGCACTAATAAAAAATTAATTTCAGAAAAAGTTGAACAAGGATTCATTGGAATTTGAGTATAAATAAGGTCTTGTGGCCGATCTAAGTCACTTCTTTGAAAGTCCAGTCTTCTGAGCAGCCGTTCTAAAGTAAGCTTCTAGTTCCGATTCCTAGTGTCATCTTCAAAGTGTTTACCGTCCAAGTGAAGTTTTTGTGTTAGGTCCGTTAGCACAACTGTCTGACACAATCTGTGAATTTGATTGCTTTTTATAAGTCCGTAAAAGGAGCTTGTGCCTTACTCTGAATGTAATCAACCGTTTTTCTGTAAATATGTTGTATATTGTATATTTTGATGTTCTTCGTGACCTTTGACCGTACATAAATGAACATCTGAAATTTGACAGTTGACCAACATAGCATCACCTACATTACCGACAGATAAAAAGATATTTAGGACAATTTTAATCTTAAGGAAATATGATCATGAAAGGATTAATTTAACAGGAAAGTAATAAGAAATTAGTTATTGTAAAGAAATTTGTATTTGTAAAACTACTTCTTTTTCTCTGTATGTCTTCTTTACATTACTGATAGCGCTAATATGAATTTAATTTGAAAACATGTTAGGTAAGGATCAGTTAAAATTTAAGTATGAATAAGGCCTTGTGGCCGATCTAAGTCACTTCTTTGGAAGTCCAGTCTTCTGAGAAGTCGTTCCAAAGTACGCTTCTAGTTCCGATTCCGAGTGTCATCTCCAGAGTGTTTACTGTCCAAGTGAAGTTTTGTGCTAAGTCCGTTAGCAAAGCTGTCTGACACAATCTGTGAGTTTGTTTGTTTTTTTATAAATCCATAAAAGGAGCTTAGATTTGTTTGTCTTGCTGCTTTTTGAACTTAGAATATTTTTGCATAATTTACCGTGGAGTCACCGCTGAGGAAGGTTTTATTGATTTCACATTTATATTGCTGAAGAAATCCTTGTTGATTTTGCAGTGTTTGAATAATTTAACGTAGAGTCTCCGCTGGCGAAGTCTTTGTTGATTTTACAGTGTTGGATTTATTTAACGTAGCGTCGCCGCTGACCAAGTTTTCGAGATTTCGCAGCGTTAGATTGTTTTAACGTAGAATCACCGTTGAAGGGGTCATCATTGGTTTCACAGCGTTGAGCAAGTTAACGTAGAGTCACTACTTGGGAACCAGTTTGGTTTCACAAGCGTCGAAGATAAGTTAATCCACCGTTTGGGAACACGATTTGTTTGTTTTAAAGTTTCTCGTCGTTTGCGACTGCTGGTGTCAAGTGTCATGTACAGTCGTGTCACCGTCAGCCAAGTGATCTTCGTGCAAGTTCCTGTCGTCGTATGTGACACCTACCTCCTGATGGTTATTTTGACAGCCCTAACCCTTCCCTTCTGAGCTATCTAGCCGTCTGCCTCAGAAACTGCGTCACCAACCGCATTGGTGCTCGAGCACACCATCAGCAGCTTTGACCGCCAAAGTTAACAACCCCGCCATGTGCGAGGCCATGTCGTTACAGCCGCAAAGCAAGCTCATCAAAAAACCTTCAAAATATTTAATGGAAAATTCTCAGTTGTAATGAGCCGTCAGTTAGCCAAAAACGAAATTATTTAATAAGTGCGCAACGTAGCTATCTTATAATCCGATTCTGCGGCGTCGAAAGCCAGCGAAAATAAAAACATAGACAGCGCCCCCGGCGTTCTATTACAGCTGAGATGGAAGTAAAAATTCAATCTGCGTGACGTGCGCTCCACAGGGATTGGTACTGACAACATCCTGATTATGGATTCAGCAACTTGACATGATGCGATCTGCGTTGCTCAGCTGCCGCTCCTCCAACAGGAACATCCCACTTCGGTCGAGTTCAAATAATCCCTTGCACTAAAAATCCGTTATCACATTTTCAGTTACTGAAGTATTTAAACATCTCAAAAATAGCTAAGCTCCACTTGCAGGACTTCTCTCGAACAGAAAAGAATATAAGTAAGACATTCTTCAAATTAAGGCTAACGATTCAATGATTGAGAAACATCATGAAAGAGTTATTTAGAATGGTCGAAGTGAGATATCAGTCGTTATAACCGGCTGTTGATGTTGATGTGGAGCACGGGGCCTGGACTCCTGCCTCTCCTCCGATCCTGCCGTCACGTAGCATCGACTGACGCAAATTCGAAGTAATTATTTGATGCCCTGACGCGTTAAAAATTAGATTCTGCGTGTGGAAATGACTGACAGTTCGAAATTCAGTTATACTGGACCGAATATATTGTAGCTGACATGGGTTATTTATTTTTTTTATTCTATTCGATGAATCCCTGACATGTGGATCATTGCAAAATATTTTTACTTGTTTTTAATTGAAAGTAGTTGAATCAAACATATTTCTGACTTTTTATTTACCAAAGAACTCAAGGCGCGTATAATAGTTGATAACAAAACTGGAGAATGTCTGAATGTGATTGTTGAACAAAATGTCGAAATTAATTACGATTGACATCCTCTATGCGTATTTAACACGAAGATATTCGCCCAAATGTTCATGTTAAATTGAATAATGGCAATAAAGTCAGAAACATTTGATTAACATGTCTGTCTAACTAGTCATTAGTCAATCAATTCAGGCAAATTTAATGGACTTCAACTTTCATGACCTCGACATTTATTAATTTCTTATAACAGCTGATTCGAATTGAAATGTCATTCTGCTTATTGAAGTAAATAAATTGTAAGAGTACATAACTCATAACATACACAAATATACAAAAAAAAAAATCAGGTCGGCAGGAGCTTCGTCCTCTATTCAAATACATTACTCAAGCAGATCGTTTTTTCACTTATCTTAAAGTTATAAACAAAATTCAATCTACTCACAAAGATACAATAACGGGTACGTATTTGTCGACATAGGGTACTGAGGCCAGGAATAGGCGCGGTTGTCTGCAACGCGTGAAACATGACAATCTTGACGACTTGTATTTTCTCTATTGTTCATTGAAAGAATCCTTCACACTCATAAATGGTTACAGTTTGACAGGCTCTGTTTAGACCTGTCATGTTCACAATAACTCACAAATAACATCGGATCTGATAAGTGCGTGAGTACAGAACCGGCTTGAAGTAAATCGTATGAGCAAACAACTCCTTCTAATACATATTATCCAATTTATCAGGTAAAGATGAATTATAATTTTTTTCTACATGTGCAGCACAACAGATTATTCCAGAAGGCATTTTTCAAGAAGAAATTAATCATGTATTGGGAAATCATTAAGCTAATTTAATTTTCCTAACCCATCTTAAAAGGAAAAGTTGAAATGGAAATAATACTTTGGCCCTACCCAACCTAAAATTTATGATTTATTAAAACTGAGTTCTCAGCCTGAGAAATTATGTATAACAGCTTGATCCAACTCTGCGTGTTTATGTGTGTATGTGTATGTGTTGAGAACAATATATTGTGTGTGTGCTCCTTTTCTGATGACTTGTTTTGTGCCATGACGTTTGGCGTTATCACCTGCCATGATGTCTACTAGGACACTGAAATACAAAGTAAACTACTAGAGTAAGCAATTAATTCAGACAGAATTATCTCTGTATGATACTTTCCAGAGGTCAATTTAAGTGCTCTGATGAACACATTTATAGCAACATCGAGAAGTAGATTTTTCGAATATCTGGCACTTGCTATAGGCGTTCTGAACCATTTGGTGGTAATGTTGAAGCATTCTTCCCTAATACAAGAAAGGCAGGCTATTGTTACCCTCAGTTTCGGAGTCGTATAGTTGGGCCAGCCTACCTGCTAGAAATTTTTTAATCCCAAGGGTCAACTAATCTCACAGTATAGTTGGGCCAAATGCTTAAGCAAGGTTATAAAATAAAATACCGTATGACAGATGTAGATATTTTTATTTCATAATTGTTTTGTGCATTTGGTTCATATAAGTACAGTCAAACACATACATATAATATACATATACATTGATAAAAAAATGTATAATAAAACACATATTAAGAAAGCACTTAGACAGAAGAATTCTACGCCTCCTGTTCAAGATCCAAATAATAAGAAAATATTTGTTACGTTGCCTTACGTTGCCTTACGCAGCTAATGGGTGGGGCAGAAAAACCTATCCGATTTCAAATCCCTTTTTCTCAGAAGAGGGGGCAGGTAGAGTAGTGGGGTAGAAACCGTTAGAAAGCCGGTTTTATGCCATTTGTCAGTAGTCAACATGCCTTGGTCTGGTGAACATCGTGCTTTTGTTATTGAGCGGTTTATCGAATGCGACGGTTCGATAATTGCTACACAACGTGCTTTTCGAATTCATTTCGGACTCGGGCGTCATGATCCTGTTCCACATCACGCTACGATTAAAGTGTGGGTGTCAAATTTTAGACAGACGGGTTCAGCATTGAAAAAGAAGTCGCCTGGACGTCCCAGGACAGCAACAGGACCTGAAAACGTGGCCAATGTGAGAGCCGCGATTGAACGTTCCCCGCGTCGTTCGGCGCGAAAACATTCGCTCGCTTTGGCGATTTCCAACCGCAGTATTCGGCGCATTTTGCACCGGGACCTCAAAATGCATCCCTACAAAATGGTTGTTGCACAGGAATTAAGTGAAAGGGATTTTGAAACCCGTACGAACCTGTGTCGCGATCTCCGAGAACTCCCAGACGACGATGTTGTGCTCTTCACGGACGAAGCCCATTTTCACCTTTGTGGTGCCGTTAACAGGCAGAATTTTCGATATTGGAGTGACGAAAATCCTCGAGAAATCCATCAGGAACCCCTCCATAGCCCAAAAGTGACTGTGTGGTGTGCTCTTTCCCGCCTAGGCGTCTGGGGGCCTTACTTTTTTGAAGAAAATGGGCAAACCGTAACGGTCAACAGCGAGCGCTATTGTTTCATGCTGGAAAATTTTCTTAGACCCAAAATGGAAGAAAATGGCGTGGAAAATGTGTGGTTTCAACAGGATGGTGCAACCGCCCACACATCGCGACGATCAATGGAGATTCTCAGGGAACTGTTTCCCGGTCGCCTCATTCCCCTGAGAGGTGATCTTGGCTGGCCTTCGCGCTCACCGGATCTCACTCCATGTGACTTCCTCCTTTGGGGTTACCTCAAATCAAAGGTTTACCAGCATCGACCAAGGACCCTTCTTGCTTTACGAAGGGATATTGCTCGGGCAATTGAAGAAATTCCTGTGGAAATGACGGTGAAAGTCATGGAAAGCTACCGCGAGCGCCTAAATCAGTGTATCCGCTCCCAAGGACGACATTTGAGTGATGTGCTTTTCAAAACTTAAATTTAAAAATGGCATAAAATTTGCGATATGTTAATAAAAAAATTTTTTTGACAAGTTGACTGGTTTTAATTTTATATCGTTTTGAAATCGGATAGGTTTTTCTGCCCCACCCTGTATAACGGATTTTACATAAATATGACATATGACATATGACAAATAAAAACATCATACACTTCCAGTTTGAAAATTCGAAATCTTATTGGTAATGTTAAAGACAGATTTCCTCTACAGTATCCAGGTATATACAAGATTCCTTGTCAATGTAGCAAAGTATATATTGGACAAACCAAGAGGACTGTAGAAACAAGATTGAAAGAGCATTCTCGTCATATAAGATTGGACCATCCAGAAAAATCTGCTGTGGCTGAGCATGCTATTCAAGAATTACATGGCATTGACTTCAAGAATACAAAGCTTCTGGCTAAAGAGAACAATTGGTTCAAGAGGCCTAGAAGAGAAGCAAGTGGAAAAAAATCACCGAATAATTTGAATTTGAATACCGGTTATGAACTTAATCGATCATGGCTACCAATCATTAGTTCATAATTTCATGTTATTCTTATCTACGAATCTACTCGCAAGAGTTACTCCATCACCACCTCCTGAAAATCTGTGGATGGTTCAGCTATGCGCCAAACCAAAAAGAGTAGAGCCAGATTGACCTAGAACCACAAGGAGTTGATAGTTTCCCTATTTAGACCTTCATTATTATCTCCTGGAGACCTGTGGATATTGAATCATCAACCACAGGCAGAGCTCTACGATCCTAGGAGTTGATATTTTAAACTAATCTAGTTACTAATTGTACTTTTATTTTTGTTGTCTTGACAATTTTGTTTATTTATTTTCATATTTCTTTACACTTGAAAGAGGCAGCACTTTGCTGTCGAAACGTTGTGTTTCTAATCGTTTTTATGTACAGAACTTATCCAAATAAAACATATTTATTGATATGTACATTTATTTACGTACAGTCATGTATACTTTTATATAGGTACAGCCACATATACATTTAAATAGGTACAGTCAAACACATACATATACATTTTTTTATAAACTTGGAGCATGCTTGTGTGCCACACTTTTTATGCCCTTTGAAATAGATCTCAATGTCGTGTGCAATAATTTTGCAGCTTTTTCTTATAGATTTTTCAAAGATTTCCTTTTGAAACTGTTACTCAAGATTTGTCTGGGTAGGGATATGTCTTCTCTGTGATTATGGTTTGACACAAATTGTAGAACTTCTGCAAAATTTTCAGCCGTTGTGTGAAGTTTTGCCGGACACTTTTCATTTACACATCTCCAGTGTCAAGTTCTATTTTGCAAATAATTTTCTACACAAAACTTGAAATTATTCACAATTAACAACTGATTGCCTTTTTCACTCAACATACGATACTCACACCTCCCATGTTTGAAATATGGATGAAAACTAGATAAATTTATTCGAGATTTAAAATATATAGAAAATATATTCTACACATCCCAAAAGTACAAGCCACCACTACCGAGAATTGCTTTAATCCCTCGGTTGAATGATGTTGGCCCAACTACAAGGTAGGATTAGTACCTGAGGATTAATTTGGTCCAACTATAACGTGCCCCTCAGTTTCCAACGTAAATTTTATGTGAATAATCAAGTCATCAGCGTACTTCTTCATAAACTGAACTTCAAATTACAGCTTTACAATAACCTCATCCAGAATCAGAACTACAACAGCATGGGATACCGAACGGCCCATTGCTGCATCAAAAATCTGTTTATAAAACCCTCTATTAAGTACTAGAACAATCGGAATATTTGTTTATAAAAAAATCGCATCTAATAAAATAAGAACATAATGCATAAGTCTAGAAATTGGAATGAATTTCTGATAAAGTACTTATTTTCATATAAACTGAAGTCTCTTGATTCCATCACTTATATTCACTAATCCAGTCAGCTTCAACCATTTTATCCAATAAATAATTATGCTTGGGTACTTCAGTATCTTCTATACTCTGTTTGAGAGGAAAATATCATGCCTTTTTCCCGCCATGGCTGTGGAAGACACTTATAGTGCACTTAGTAGATTGATTGATATTTCATCAATCAAAGAAATGCCAGTGGCCTGCCAATAGTTGTTCGCTCAGGGATAGTCGACATGTAGATCTATCGTTTCAGTTCTCAGTTACTTTCTCGAATTTAGGTCATGTAGTCTCTCAAATAATTTAGATGTAAACACATGCATATAATCCTAAATATAATAAGTTTTCATATAAGGATGATTTAATAAAAAACGAGACTCTCTCTAATAAATAAGGACCATCTTTTGTCTAATAGGTACATATTGTAACATTATTTATTTTAATTCAGGTAGCAAAAGTTACTTAACACTACTATTTATTTTTATGATTTATCAAAATAATAAATTGGATAACTAACACTATCTAATAAATAATTGTAATTTAAACTAAAGATTATTACACTACACTATAACTTAACTTCAATTATTCATGTCAATATTGATTTATTTCAAGTAACACAATTTATTTCAACTACTAGCAGTCCATATTATAAGGTCTCTGAGCCAAAATCAATAATCTCTTCGTTGAGTCAGTCACATATATATACCGTGGGTCTCCCCCCTCTACGTTTTTCACGCAAACGTCCAGCTTTTTCTAGAAAACGCTAGAAGGTACCAGCAATTTTCTAAAAAACAAATATATTTGCTTCTATTTCTTGATGTGAAATATTTCCACAACTATTCTAAGCAATGACCAATTTATAGACTTAAACCCCCTCCTTAGGACTGTTTCGTCCCGAAACGGTTCTTCACGAATTCCTGAAGAGTCATGTCGGAATCTGCATTGGTCACCCTTGGTACATAGGGGTACATTTTGTAGAAGTAGCAGTCGATGGTCTGTCTATTATTCGTCTGCTGTTTAGGGTTGTAGCTACAGACGAGGATTTGTATTCCAGTAGACCGGAAGAGAGTTCCCAACATATTCCTTACTACCCTCCATTCCAATTTATCTAGCCCACAACCCAACTTCGGTACTGCCAGCCTCATCACGTCGTTGTCCAATAGATGCTTCCGGAATCGAGCAGAGCATTCACATAGTGCGGTATGTTGGTTTCTGGTAGGAGCATGACTTAGTCATCATGTAGTACAGGTATCGTTTGTGCTCCATGCGGGTGTCCTTTAGGTGTAGTGTTTTCCCGACTGATAGATGTTGGTTGGCCAGTTTTTCTAATCTTCCATAATTCTTCTTGAAAATGGACGCTATTCCTCGGGACATCTTCAAGTCACTCGCCACACAGTGAGCCAGGGAATGGTTCAAAGGCACTGCGAACAGGTCTTGTTGTTCTTCTTTCGTCACGCCGTACCGCACTTTACGACCGTTGGAATAGTTGGCCATGAACTCTTCAAAGGTTGATTCTTGCTCAACAATTCGTCGAACCGTGGCTCCATGTTGGTCTTCATGGTTATCGCCGGCGAATAAGGCTAGCCGATTAAAGTGGACGAGTCTCAACTTTCTGTTTGGAGTTTTCCGTATCCAGCAGACGACGTCGTTAATTCTCTTTAATACTTCATATGGGCCTTCCCAGCTCCGCTGAAGTTTTGGTGACAACCCTCGGCGCTTCTGGGAGTTATAAAACCACACCAAATCCCCGGGTTGATAACCACCTATCTCGGCCTTGATTTCATAATTTTCCTTCATTCGGTCGCTGGCATTTTGGATGTTTGAACAAACTCGGCCATAAATGTCGTCCATTCTCCTTCGAAAGTTGGTAACGTAGTCTTCTCCTGCTAGATCTTCACCTGGTTTACTATCAAATATAAGGTCGCATGGCAAGCGCAATTCTCGTCCAAATAAGATGTTCGCAGGTGTCTGCCCAGTTGTTTCATGTACTACTGAACGGTATGCTAACAGAAACATATGAAGGTGTTGGTCCCAGTCTTGCTGATGGTCGGAGAAAACCTTTGCCAGATATCGATTGATTGTTCTGTTCATCCGTTCAACCATGCCGTCGGACTGCGGATGTAATGCAGTGGTCCTGGTTTTGTGGATTCCCAAGATTTTGCAAATGTTTTGGAAGACGGCCGACTCGAAATTTGTTTCCTGGTCTGAATGAAGTTCTCAAGGTACTCCAAATCGACAGATACATTCTTTCACCAAAACTTCGGCGACAGTGACAGGTTCCTGGTTGGGTAGAGCGTACGCCTCTACCCATTTACTGTAGTAGTCCATCACAACGATTATGTATTTATTTCTGTTGTTAGTTCCTGGAAACGGTCCGGTCCCACATTGTACTGACGCATTGGAGCTCTTCTTTTCCTCTGTACAATTTATCCAGTACAATCGCTGGCGTAATTTTTCCAATGTTTTACTGATTCCAATGTGCCCTCCACCAGCTTCATCGTGAATCCCTTCCAGTATTTCCGGTACTCTGTTCCTACGGATTATCAATTGCGTCCTGCTCTTATTTCCGTTCGTACTCTCTATGACGCGTTTCAGGAGGCCCTCTTCAACCACGATGGAATTCCACTGCGCCCAATACGATTTTACATTCCGAGAGTGTGGTACAACATCTTCCCAAGCTGGTCTAACATCATTATTTTTCCACTTCTGTACATTTTTCAAATCCGGATCACTGCGTAACTCTTTCGGTTGCCATCTCTCATCGACTACTGTTGTCCTCATGACAGCAACAAGTTTTTCTTCTGCTTCTTTGGTTTTGATTGCCGTCTTAATCTTCGGTTTCTTACACAGTCCCTGCGGATGGCCCAATTCTCCACAGTTCCAGCAGCGAAGTTGTCTTTTCCCTGCAGTAATTTTGGACTCGATACGTCGCAACTTTTTTTCTAGCCGAGTTTCCATTTTTTCAATTTCATCATGTTATGTCATATATATACCGTGAGCCTCTCCCCACTAAGTTTTTCCCGCAAACGTCCAGACTTTTCTGGAAAACGCTAGAAGGTACCAGCAATTTTCTACAAAACAAATATATTCGCTTCTATTTCTTGATGTAAAATATTTCCACAATAATTCTAAGCATCAGTAAAGCCGAAATGACTAATTTAGAGACTTAAATTCGTTACAATATCGAAAGTCATCAAAAGAAAACGAACGGCTATACTCATTTATTTCTGTTGCGATCAATTTCATTCAACTTGCGAACTGTATATATGAAGATACGCTGAAATGGACTCTACATATTCCACCAAAGATCGATAGAGCGGTCGTCATGGCAACCATCGCAACAGATTTATATATATACAGATTTTTATTTCATTACTTTCAATGAACATTAGAATAGACTTCCGCGCCTTCAAAGGTACATAAGTCACGAGCCACCTCTGGTTCACAAGATTATAGAATCTGCTTAGTTGAATCATATTACTGTTCAAAACGAGTTGGGATAAATTAATCATCTTCAACTTCTCACTTTATCCCAGAACACGTCAATCAACTTCTGAATCTATTTTGACGTCATCTGTTTTTGGTTGACTCTTTACTTTCAAAGAATATTTATCTTAATAAACTTGACTATGATCTCTGAGGAGAGATTCAAATCTTTCAAATAACTCAAAACCATAACCACGTGCACGACAATACAGGATCCAAGAACATGAACTCACTAATACATACAAGAGAATACCCATATTGCTCAGTTATCTATAGTTAACTTTCACACGGAAAAATCTGCTTCTGTAGAAACTTTCCTAGTTTCTATCAAGAGTCAAGCCGTTTCCCAACTCAGTAGTCATAGTGAAATATCATTTTTGTCGTTTTTTTTTTCACTGTGAGTCATCATCTTTTTTAATGTGTTACAAGCCCCTGACCCACTCCTCTGCATGCTATAGTGTACCGTTGGCACCCGAGTTAGGCAACCAGCAACTCTGCCACGATATAAATTGAAGCGCTTGGGACAACCAGCATAACAATTTGTTGCTGGTTGTCTAACGCAGTCGCTTACTAGAATACGTTGAAAGATTGCGGTTGAGAATTCATAACAAAAGAGGGCTAATACCATGATTATTAATAGGTAATGCTGCTGAACTGCAACACTCCCAGCATCTTGAGCATGATTTTCGCACCATACAAACCATTCTGGGATAATCTACAAGACATAATGATCAATGTGATATCAATTTCAGAAAAAAATGTGTAGAAAGATTAATGAAGTATTCAACGTACAAAATTAAAAACTATTCAAGTCATCTCATTCCCAATAAATCTAAAAGTAAAATATTGTTGTTAGAATAACAGTGCAACAGTAACGAAGTAAATCTCTCGACTCCACCTTTAATCGAATTACTAATACATAACGTTGTGCAAGTAAGCATGTAGCACATGCTTTATAATGCATTATTTATAATGTAGATGATCGGTTTCCAGCGCACAAAACAAGTTGTGAATGTAAATGTAAGCAAGATCCATTCCACAGAAGCCAGTAATAAGTTGTTGATGATAATTTCTCTAACTGGATATAAAGAAAAGATATACGAGACGATCAATCTCCTTGGCAGATTTATGAAGCTGATATTACGCGATACAAATTTAATGAGTGTACAGGGTGGCCAGAGTCACTAGAATTTCTAAATAAACACGATAGTCATTTGCAATATCTGAATTGAATGTAACATAGGTCAAGCATTAATCAAAAACACACTCAATCCACTCAATAGGATTTAAACTAAGATTTGGACCAATAATTATCATTTCCTGCTATTTTTATTGAAATCGTCAAATTTATTCTACTTTCACGGAAATAAGGTTGAACGATAGTAAATTGTTTGTATTTTTACTTGTAGCTATCGTAACCATATGCGTATTAAGAGTAGATAACTGCGGTGTTGACAAAACCAGGAGGCGTATTTAGAGTAGTTGCATTAGATTACTCTCTGAAGCCATCAGTTCCAGTTATTTTGTTCCTGTTTCAAGTTCTCCAGAGCACCGATGAATTCTCAAGTTTTATTTCTATATTTTGCACTACAACAGTTCACAACCAGTAGATTTGTTAGAATTATGTTAAATCCAGGACATGTCCGTTCGTTAGTTTTACATTTTAAGTTTCGAAACATGTGTTTGTAAATTGTAATACTCAAGTATTTTTTTTTTCGGTTGGCATCTTTGCAGTCTGGGAGCTAGGTTCAACGTTGAAATAATTTGAAGTCAAATCCCCGCTTGAGAATCAAGTTTTGATTTCACGAGCGTTGAAGTAATTTAAAGTGAAGTCACCGCTTGGGGATCAAATTTAGTTTCATGCGCGTTGAAGTAGTTTAAAGTCAAATCACCGCTTGGGGATCAAGGTTTGGTTTCACTATCGTTGAGGCAGATTCAAGTCAAATCAGTGTTTGGAAATCGAGTTTCAATTTCTCAAACGTTGAAATCATTTCAAACCGAATCACCGTTCGGAGATCAAGTTTTCGTTTCACAAGCGTTGATTTAGAATCAAAATCAAGTACTCTCAGTTTCTTTTTTTTTTTGAGGAAATTTTTTAATTGACCTTTTGTTTACCAGTGATCTTCCAACATAATAACAGATTTGCTTAACTATCTGTTATTGAGTTCTCGGAGAATAAGATTCAATTAAGACCATTATTTATAGAGAATTGTTGATTTTCTATCCGGAATTCTCTAACACTTACATAATAATATAAAAGAGATAAGTGATGCTGTCAATCTTCTTGACAGATTTATGTAACTGATATTACACGATACGAATTCAATGGGTATAGAATATAGAAGATGTATTGATAGATAACACATAAAGTGACATCTATAATTTTTATACCTTCACATTACAATATTTCTCAACAGTTTTTAAATTCATTTATTCATTCATTTTAATTAGTTGTCAAACCATCGAAGCTACTTAATTTATTTAATTAGAAAATAAGTTGATATTTCTTCTTAATGCCAAGTAATTATTAGAAAATATATGCGATATTATCAGAACCATAAATTTTGATATGTTTATTAAATTTTACTTCCTTTACAAGTATTCAGCCATTAGTGACGTGTATATGAAGCGATAGTATACAGTGGAACCATGACGAATGAGAATTAATTCCTATTGAATATAATATGTATATCATAGGCGGAGACTTGACGTGATTAACATGGTATCCCATAGTTTATTAAGAGGTAATCATTTCTAATCACACATTGTACTGTGATTAAGAGTAAACACAAAATTGTTAATCAGCCTTAAAAATTGTGATGAATTCTTTCTCAAATCTCCGTCACAGTCGTACATCCTAGAGCCTTCCGCTACCGTCCAATATTTTGAAGTCTATCACACACCACCACTTACCTTAACATCACCAGCCATCAGCTGGAATAAATACGTTTCAATATTTCACAACATGTGGTTGAGTAAGATTAGGTCTTGGAATATCGGAAATACAACTCTGTACTGTATGATCTGTGTTTATGTCATGTACTTACCGTTAAAGTATCCTGAATGTAATCAACCGTTGTTCTGTGAAATATTTCGTATATATTACTGAATTATCGACATAAAGAGAGAATTTAGTATGATATTATTTTAATGTTTTCAATGTACCGTGAATGAAATTGGTGGTACAGAAATTTGTATTCGTGAAATAACTTCTTCTTTTTTTGTATCTCTTTTTCACATTACTTAACCGCGCTAATTAATTTAAAACAAGTTGTGTAAGGTTTCATTGAACTTTAAGTATAAATAAGGCCTTGCGGTTCGATTCAAATCACTTCTGTGAAAGTCCAGTCTTCTGAGTAGCCGTCCCAAAAGCGCGCTTGTAGTTCTGATTCCAAGTGTCATCTTCGAAGTGCTTACCCTTCAAGTGGAGTTCTGTAGTAAGTCCGCTAGCACAACTGTACGACATGATCTGGGAGTCTGCTTGTTTTCTATAAGTCCGTAAAAGGAGCTTAGATTTGTCTGCTTTTGCTGTTTTGAACTTAGAATATTTTTGCTGTTGTTGAACTTGGAATATTTTTTTGATTAATTTAACGTAGAGTCACCGCTATTGGAGTCTTCATTGATTTTACAGTGTTTGTTGTTTTACCGTAGAATCACAGCTGGAGAAGTCCTTGTTGATTTAAGAGTATTTGAATAATTTAACGTAGAGTCACCGCTGACGAAGTCTTTGTTGATTTCACAATGTCAGAAATATTTAAAGTAGAATCACTGCTGGAAAGGTCATTTGGTGGCTTTACAGTATTGCAACAACTCAACCCTCGAACGGTGTGGTGGGGTATAACATACCCTGCAGTATGTGAATATGCGCATTCTATAATTATCAATAGCTCTATTGGGTAACTGATGGCAATAGTTATTCATTTATATTTTTACTACATTGTGTGTTGGAGAAGCAAGAAGTTATGTAATTCGATTGGGTATTACATACCCCACCACACTCTTAGTGAAACATATTTTTACAAGGTAGGTTGAAACTGCTCATAATGTTTACCAATGTTATGAGGAAGAACAAGCAGGAATTCAAAAGTTATTGGATGATTGTTTCAGTGAAGATAAAGATAGAAAAATCTGTTATTCCTGTAAACACTGTAATAAGCCAATTTGTCTAGAACACGCAAATTTTGTATGTTCAAATTGCATCTATTAGGAGAAAGCATAAAAGTTTTATTTATCGACGTTTCTTTGTCAAAAAAATTCTGAATATTGCGTGATGGCTTGTGGAAAGATAATAATGCAGCTTTGTTCCTATAAATTAGGTATCATTTATTCCATGTGATTATAAGTAACACTGTTTTTTTTTAATGAAGATTTTGCAGTATTTTATATTTTTCAGTTATACATCTCATAAATGGTGTCGTAAAAATGTGGTGATTGTTTCGTTCCAATTCATACACATCAAGTAAAGAATAAACGGTCTCAATAAATATGAACATATTTGTCATGGGATATGTCATACCCCATCACACTGTTTATGTGATTATTTTCCAGCACACTGTCCGAGGATTAACGTAGAGTCACTACTTGGAAAGCAGTCTGGTTTCACAAGCGTTGAAGATAAGTTAATCCACCGTTTGGAAAATCGCTTAACGATTTTGTTTTAAAGTTTCTCGCCATATGCGACCGCCTGGTCTGTACTGCGATCACTGGTGTCGAGTGTCATGTACAGCCGTCCCGTCACCGTCAACCTTAAGCTATACCGCCATCAGTGCTTCCTGCAAAATATATGTTGTATGTTCACCGTCGTCGTTATTTGTATAAAAATAAATCTCATAGTGACGTCTACCTCCTGATGATTATTTTGACAACCCCAAGCCTTTCCTTCTGAGCTATCCAGCCGTCTGCCTTGGAAACTGCGTCACCGACCGCATTGGCGCTCAAGCACACCGTCAGCAGTTTTGACCGCGACGCCAAAGCGAAGTATAGTTACAAACTTTCAAAAATCACCTTGTATGTCATTAGAACCGTATAACAAGGTTATTTTCCCGCCTTTAATTACATAGCATATTTACGAATACAGTAGACACCTTCTCACTCGCTGTTAGTGTTCCACTCTTATGATGTATAATCAATTAAATCTAACATATTATAAAACGCTGTTAATGTTGACCAAGCTTGACAGGCGCACAAAAAACTCCGTTAAGTAAAAACCAGCTTGTTATCTGAGCGAAATCTCTGAGAATATAGTCATCAATCATTCTTTAAAAGTACGAGTAGGTAGTTTGATTAGTCGTGTTCTACAGCGGAATCGCATTTTAATTATGTTGAAGAAATACGCGTTGGCTGTTACTTTGCTATGGCCGTCGTTTCGATTTACAACTAGCGAAGAGATCATGCAATCGATGACCTGCGAGATACACGCTGTAATAAATTACCTGCAATTAATCTATGGCGGTTTTTATTGGTTTAAAGAATAGGAGTCTTTGTGGATGTAGGTCAAATTATAATAATGAAGTATTTGTAACACGACTTATCGTCTTCTTGAATTTGTTCATCACCGGGGCCCACATAACACTCAACACCAAACAACAATCCACAAAAGTGCTCTAAATCCGTCGATACAAACATCAGCTTCGAGTTCACATAACGAGTTTGTTTTTCTACTTATAACAATCGTAAACCGTTCATCAAACGTCCATATATCTTTCTGTACAGCCCGTTTGGCACCCATTCCGAATCTGTTTGCTAGATGATAGATTTAGATAGTAACAGGTGTCGGAACTGGCGCGGAAAGCGTCTTGCGACGACGTCGTGGCCTCGACGCTTAGACATACGTTGCTCTAACACTCACGTAGAATTATCTTGTGCTGTTGAAACACGAAATTATTCACGAGATATTTGGACACTGCAATTTTTATTACAGAAATAGTTTCGTCACTTTAAAATCCATGAAAATAGTTTTAAATCATTCAACCAACATTATTTTCATTCTGTTGCATGGTTTTATGTATTGTACTTTGATTGAAATAATTTTTTGTCGACAAAAAATAACAAGGTTAAAATATGAATGTGAAAATATAGCTCAACAAAATAAGCAACAAAATAGACAATTTATCTTGGATACTTGTTGTGTTTTTAAAATAAATGTAAATTTATGAAATACCAGGCAATTTGCATTCACTGTCAGTGATATTTTAAAAATTCGCAACGTCTATCTTGTTGTAAATGAAGTGTATTTCATGGAAGGCAATAAATCTGGATTTTCCATACCATGCAAGGGGAAAATCAAGTCAAGTTGAGATGAAATGAGTTCTCGTCCGTGTATAGAAGTAGAAGCGGTTAGCTATGCATCAAAGTGATTTGAGAGCATCGTGCTTGTCAGGAAAACCCGGTCGATAATAAATATTGCGGCTGTTTTCTTCTACCATTTTTATTTCCCCGTAAATGGCAATGTAATATAGAGTCATAAAGTTGGATTTATTTACGAGTCGGCAGTCCTAAATCTTATGTAATTCTCTGCCGCCATATCTCGTAATTATGAAGATATATGGACGAAGGTTTCTACAATCTTTTTTCACTTGGAGATCATACGCTGTGTAACGAGCCTGTTATTATCCACAATAACAATCAGTAGGATATGTGGCCGTCAAAGAGCGTGTTCTAACAGCGTAATGACTGCCCATCATCCAATTACCTGCCATCATCAATCCTAACCGGACTGGTTACAGGTTAGTTTTTTCTGCTGTCATAGCGCAGCTTCTGCAATTAATCATTTTCTCGGAGGTCAGCCGCATGTATTTACCAATATCTATATAAGTACACGTAGTGTGTTCCACTACAACTACATCAATCCTTACTTTGAGTCATATAATTCTTCTCATATATGGGAGGTGATGCAAATTGGCGCAGTCGGTATGATAGTATGAATCAAAAAATCAAAATAATTTCTAAAGTCTAACTGCATTGTCAAAATAGAAAGTTATTTAGCATCAAACTCAATTTATCTCCAAGTAGCTGTACCAGTATAATGCGCAATTGACTAATCAAGATAATTGAGCTGACATTGTATTTGTACGTGTACCATTAGCAAGAATCACTGTCAACCAACGAACAACATAGTGACGACCAAATACTACTTATAAAACTGTACTAATTTTCTATACAAATATGATCGATGATACTCTGATTTGTTAGTTAGTTAGTTTCGTGTCGCAGGACAACCAGCAAAAACTATGACCTCATATAAAGTCAATCTCATTTGCTGTGCTCCAATATTATTCATGAATTTTTTATGAATCTGTACAAAATCATAACACGTTCCTTAATACATGTCTCTCATATAGTATACCTAATTCACTTACGATTACTTGAATTTATTCCATTTGAAGACTTCTTTCATGCGGATACCACTTAGGCGTCTAGACAACGTTTAAATTTTAAGCAATAGTTCAGTTCAGTTTCTTTACTTAAAATGATCCTCCTAACAAAATAGGGATTTTTTTCAAATATTACTTTCATATGCATACCAATCCGGCCTCCAGCCAACGCTCAATTTTTATGCAATGGTTCAGGTAATATCGCCATAACACTTATTCAAAATGCTCACCACTGTAACGATAGCCTTGCTGATGACGGGGTTGTTACCTTTGGCGTCGCGGTCAAAATTGCTGACGGTGTGCTCGGGCACCAATTCGGTCGGTGACGCAGTTTCTAGGACACCTGGATAGCTCAGAAGGGGAGGGTTGGGGGTGTCAAAATAATAATCAGGAGGTAGGTGTCACAATGAGATTTATTTTCACACAAAAATGATGACGATGAACATAGAACATATATTTTTCAGGAATTTGCACGGAGATAGCTTCGGAGACGGTGACGGGACAACTCGACATCAGCGGTCGCAGTACGGACCCAGGCGATCGCAGATGACGAGAAACTTTGAAATAAAAAAATCTTATTCCTAAACGGTGGATTAACTTATCTTCGACGCTTGTGAAACCAAACTGGTTCCCAAGTAGTGACTCTACGTTAACTTGCTCAACGCTGTGAAGCCAATGATGACCTCCTCAACGGTGATTGTACGTTAAAACAATCAAACGCTGCGAAATCTCGAAGACTTTGTCAGCGGCGACGCTACGTTGAGTTAATCCAACACTGTGAAATCAACAAAGACTTCGCCAGCGGTGACTCCACGTTGAATTATTCAAACACTGCGAAATCAACAAAGACTTCCCCAGCGATGATTCTACGATAAAACAATCTAACACTGTGGAATCAATGAAGACTTCCACAGCGATGACTCTACAGTAAATTATGCAAAAATATTCTAAGCTCAAAAAAACAGCGAAGTATTCTAAGTTCAAAACAGCAAAAGCAAACAAATCTAATTTTATTTTACGGACTCATAAAAAACAAACAAACTCACAGATTGTGTCAAACAGTTGTGCTAACGGACTTAACACAAAAACTCCATTATGACTGTAAACACTCTAAAGATGACTCTCGGAATTGGAATTAGAAGTTTACTATGGAACGGCTACTCAGAAGACTGGACTTTCACAGAAGTCTTAAATTAGTCACAGGGCCTTATTTATACCTTTATTTTAATGAATCTTTGCTTAACTTGTTTAAAAATTAAATTCATATTGGTGCTGTCAGTAATGTAAAGAGGAGATACAGCCAAAAAGAAGAAGTCATTTTACAAATACAAATTTCTTTACAACAACAAATTTCATATTCTTTTCCTACTTAATACATCCTTATAAACATTTGCTTGAAATTAAAATTATCCTAAATTCTTTTTGTCTATCGGTAAAGTAGTTACGATTTAGTCCTCTGTCGGTTAAGTGTCAAAAGTCAGATCTTTATTTGTTTATGGTCAAAGGTCACGAAGAACATCAAACAAAATATACAATATACAACATATTCAAAGGACAACGGTTGATTACATTCAGAATTCATCAACGGTAAGCGCAAGAAATAAATACGAATGAAACAAATATAGGTTGAATTTAATTACAGATGTTTTCATTTACACTGTTTCAAGTTACGCGAGACTCCACATGTCGTGCTCTGTCAGAGCGGGCGAAGCCTGCTCGTCTGTTTTAATGCCACTAACAGAGTTTAATTTGACTAGTGAGCTTGGAGTATAGCTACCTGAGGCTTTGTGGAGAAATTCGGGTGCGTCCGTAATCCCTTGGAAAAGATGTTATGGAGGAAGTCGGATATAGGATTAAAGCTACCTGAAGCTTTGTGAAGGAGTTCGTCTGCTTTTATTTGGAAACCAATTGGGCGTCTACAATTCAAATCAAGTGCAGCAGAGGTAAATCTGTGAGCTTGTTCTGATACACTAGAATCAGGCTTAGTGAGGGTGTTATATTTTGCGTTTCCAAAATGAGTCTGGGCATCATTATCTTTATTATTTGTCGGTTTTTATAACAAATTCAGCTTGCTGAGCACGATATTCGGGATAACGTTTATTTCGCTCAACAGCATTGAAGGCGAGCTCTTTTTGTGTTCCAGATAAGACCACTTGAACACTTAAAATCTTGAACCAAGCACACAACTCAAAATAATCAGAGACATTAATCAATGCATCAAAAATTATTATCCATATACAGAAGCCGACAAGCAACAAAGATGTTTTTTCACAGAACATGTTTTTATGTACATTTCAACATGTCTCGACTATGGACTTTAAAGCTATCATGATTTATGTTGTAGAAAATATTTACTAACAAAAATATAGATAGCAAGTCTTGATATATTTATGCGGCAGTGTAGCAGGTCGTTTTCTTGGTCGGAATATAACGACGGCACGACATAAACGCCGGCAGCGCCGCGTACGGCTCGTCGGAAATTCAAAGCAGTGATATACGCGAGAGATAGACTGGCAAGCCATCGCCGCTTCAATCTAAATCGCATTACCGTGTGCGAGACATCATGTGTGTAAGAAGAATGTCCTCTTATCTTATCACGGGCCGCCCTGCTACGCCACTGAATTCTGATTTATTGCCTCGTAAAAACTACATGAACTAACAGTTTCATTTAAAAGCTTTACGAAAGTGTATTTTGAGAATGGTTCTATTTTGACTTGATGACCAGTTTACTACATATGCTCGTTTAAATTCTTGTTATGCTGGTGAGAGTTTTACAATTTTGCTTTTCATAAATGACAAATCTTAATATATTTATTATTCAGTACGAGGTCCTTAACCTTATCAATCAATATATTAGTACTAAATAAGGCACGATGATCAGACTCTTAACGTGTCCCTTTTTTGAAGTAAACAAGAATTCTGAGAACTTTATCTGTGATTTCATTAATTCAAGAAGAGGACACAATGAGAGTCTGGATTTCTTTTGCTAGTCAAAAAGTTGGCTTCAGTAAAAGTCTTCACTACTATAGATACTGTAACGATAACCTCGCTCATGGCGGGGTGGTTAATTCTGGCGTCGCTGTTGAAACTGCCAACAGCATACTCGGGCGCCAATGCGGTCGGTGACGCAGTTTCTAACGATTGAAGGCTGAGTAGATCAAAGGAGAGGGTCAGAGTGTTTTTGGGAATAATTTTCAGGATGTTAGTATCACTATGAGATTTATTCACACACAAAAATAGAGCTGTTGTACACACACATATATTACAGGGATTTGCACTGAGATCGCTGAGTTGAAAGCTGACGATGGCGATGCGGGGATTGCCCCAGACAATCAACAGTCGCGGAATCGCGAAACGACTTTCCGAACGGTGGATCAACTTTACTACTCGTTCTATGCAGGTGGAACCAAACTTGCTTCCCCGCGGTGATTCTACGTTAAGTCGTTTCGATACTGTGAATTCACAAGGCGACCCCTCCAGCAGGATTCTACGTTAAGTATTTTAACACTGTGAAGTCAGCAATGACTTCGCCAGCGGTGCTTCTACGTTAAATATTTCAAACACTATGAAATAGACCAGGACTTCGCTAGCAGTGCTTCTACGTTAAATATTTCAAACACTGTGAAGTCAACCAAAACTTCGCCAGCGGTGTTTCTACGTTAAAACAATCAAACACTGCGAAATCACGAAGACTTCGTCAGCGGTGCTTCTATGTTAATCCAACGTTCGCGAGCGGACGGCGGAAGTTAAACAAAATGACTCTAAGTTGTACTTTGCGAAAATATTCCAAGTTAGCAAAACAATTGAAAAAATAAACCAAGTCCCTTTTACGGACTTAGAAAAAACAAAAGAAAACAATCAAACTTACAATTTTGCCTTGACAAACGCACTGACGGACGTCGAACGGTAAACACAGTATAAACTTTGGAAGATGGCTCGGAGAACTAACTTACAGAAGAAGTGACTTAAGTCGGCCAGAAGGCCTTATTTATACTCAAATTCCAATGAATCCTTACTCAACATGTTTTCAAATTAAATTCATATTAGCGCTTTCAGTAATGTAAAGAAGACATACAGATAAAAAGAAGAAGTAATTTTACAAATACAAATTTCTTTACAATAACAACTTTCCTATCACTTTCCTGTCAGATACATCCCTTTCTGATTAAATTTCCTTAAAATTAGAATTGTCCTAAATATCCTTTTATCGGTCGGCTGTCGGTAATGTAGTCAACTGTCAAATGTCAGATGTTTATTTGTGTATGGTCAAAGGTCACGAACATAACATCAAAAAATATACAATATACAACATATTTACAGGACAACAGTTGATTATATTCTGAGTTTAAGCACTAGACATAAATACAAATCAAACAATATCGATTGCATTTAATTTCAGGTGTTTTCAAAAAACCTAACCTTATTCCACCACCTGTGAAATATTAAAACAGATTTAATTCAGTTGATGAATGATAAAATATCGGTAAGCGGTGTTGTATGTGCAAGCAGAATTACAGAATTCAAAATGTATAAGGAGTGCAAGTTGTAAACAAATTTTGATGGAGGCTAAAAATGTTTGACGGTAGCAGAAGGCTCTGGAATGTGCAACTGTGACAAAGTTTCGGGGTATAATTCGTCACAATACCTGACCAAGTCTCCAAAGCAACACTGCACTTGCTCCCACCAGTCCTATTTTGCCTATGATGCCCTCTAACAGCAAGCAAATAACGAAATCTCTCTATCTCTTAATAAGGGAACGGTAGAAATCTGACCATCGTGCCTTAATCACTTCTCATATATACTTCATATATTTTTCCATTTAATACAACTTTGAGCAACCAACTGATGTAACCAACAATAACTTCACTACAAGTGTGACGAAGTTAATCCCGATTTCAGGCAACCTGAAGTAAAATACCTGTCAATGTGCTATCACAAACGCCTTGGTTAGCATTCGGGACACTTTTCATAGGCGTTTTTTCCCTGCTTTATTATTGTCCCCAATGTCGAAATCTGAGTTATATGGAACTCAGCTTATTCTATAACTTAACATGAGAATAATGGGAAAAATAATTACAAGTGGAGAGGTAGACTTGAAAAAACCTACTGGAAACGTAATCTAACCGAGCTTCAATTCAGTACTATACTTGGGGTTTCTCGATTACTGTGGCCCCCAATCTGATGGATTTTTGTGGAGCTTTTCCTTCAAATATTAGTCTACCTAAAAAATCGCTTCAGATTACGTTTTTCTTTTGTGGAATGATGTATTCGAGGGAAAATGTATAAATTTATACCTGGGGAAATATGACCGGGAAACTTTTACCTGTTTCAGTCTTCGACCGTAAGATTGGAACGATAATATAGCCGAGTTCCTTTACCTTGCTAATGAGAAAGAGATGTAGTTGAGAAGAAATGACTGTACTAGCGGTTTGTTTAAACTCAAGCATGGTACGTCGAGCTCAGTCAGAGCAAGTAAAGCCCGCTCGTTAGTTGCATGCGAAGCACCACCAGTTGAAAACAAAAACTACTGTTTATAAACATTGGGCATGGTATCGTACGTCAAACTTGGTCAAAGCAAAATAAAATTCCGCTGTACAGAATAATAATATGATGCGTTATTATTTATGGCCTGAACAGGCCCTTCCATTCCCCGAATTGTTTTAACCCATACGGTCATCGCTGGTCCTAGCTCGGCTATGCCCGAAAAAACGAACAGGCTCAGTTATAATATTGTTGTCTGTATTTATATTTGAGTCGTATTTAGATTCAGATTTGGCCGCTGGAAGAATTGTGATTCACGCTTGCATAACCAATAGTCACATTCAGAATTGCAAGCATATACTATGTGTATTATTTGTATCAAAGGAATTCCACTTCCGAGAAAAGCATCCATTTTCATTACTCAAAGGTTAATATGTCAGTATAAATTTACTGAGGTATGCCAACGATCGTAGTTACACTGTTTAACTACGTCCATGGTGCAACATTAGCAAATTGCGAGACACATTCGTCGCCTGCATTGTCAAGATCCAAAATGATGTCAGTTCGAAAAAAATATGGGCATTTATTTTATATCATCTTTTGTATAGTCTAGGGTATCAGGTGACATAAGAATAGGTTAGGGAGCAGCCGGATTGATTCTGTAATAAGTTCTGGCGCGTCGTCGGCTGTCAGCGTCGACAGATAAGTCCGTCGCGACGCTGGGCCTCGAACCGCGGATGATAAATTGCCAGCGAGTGACCTCCTCATGCCATCATCCAATCTCTCGCGGATGATGGATCACCTGCGCCTGTCACAGACTCATTCATCACCCAACGCTACCTTTGACGACGTCCCGCGTTCTCACACAACATCCGTGCGCTGTGTTAATTGAAAACGGGATCCAGATTTCGTGGATAAATGAAGCTTGATGTATCGGGGTGATTAGCTGCATATTCTCCCTTGTTTTCATTTAATAATGGAATAAACAAATGGCCGCCCGTTACAATTAATCATGCTACATTGATATTGATAGTTCATAAACTTAAAAACGTAAATCTATGAGGCCAAGCACAGAATTTTTTTTTACAAGCGGATTGAAGTGAGAATGAACTCTTTTTAGAATTTTTTTTTCAATATTTCATAGATAAAAGTCTCCATCTCTTATATCCTGTACAAAAAATTATCGTAAGGAATAAAAGGCAACATTTCAAAGTTATATGTAAGTAGGTATAATTTGGTATGATATATAAACTATTTGTTTTTTAAATTATATGCTGCTATGTATGACCTTCATTTGTTTGATTAATGACCGATATTCATCAATTTTATTACCGATTCAAATTACTGACATACAAACACGATTTATTAGAAGCATAAATAAATTTTTGAAAACAAATTATAGTTTCATAGGAGCAGCATATGTTAAATTAATTATGAACTGTCATTTAACAAGATAGTTAAAAATGAAATATTGATTCTGTAATTATAAAGTTGAGAGAACAGAAAAAGCAGGTAGTCAATAAAATTGAACTCATTTAATATACAAATAGTCAATTATATCAGCTATATGTTCTCAGCAGCTAGCCTCGAGTTTTGCTGATAAAAGTTATTATTATTCTGGCAATCAACTTATTATAAAATTCGTCAGAAGAAGCAGATCGTCCTTTAAAGAATGGTGGAATTATTATTTATATATATATTCGAGGTGTGCATTTTTGGTTCCGCCAACAGTTTCTTGATATTTTTTGTTTCACGGCGATTTATAGCGTGATTTGAGCAAGAAACTCATACATTTGCTTTATGAAGTTCAGAATGGAATATCTTAGGTCGTCATGTATTATTAATGCGTCTGTAATGTCCACAATGCTAGCTATTTGTCAGAGTAGATGTCAGGCAGTTACAATGGCGCACCCCTAGCTTTATTGAGACTTTGTCAGAGGGTGTTAAATCTGTTAGTTACGGCTCTGTCGGGTTCTGGTGACACCCGCCCGCTATCTGTCTCTCTAATGGTGTTTGGCAACATGGATGTTCACCTGGAGCACATAAATAAACTAGAAATGTCAACGTCTGAAAGGGAAATGCAGTATTGATGACTCACGGTTCGACAAGTTAAATACATCTGCTCCACATTCCCGTCACACTGCGTTTCAAACACTCGTTTCATGCAGCGTCTTCGAACACTGGACACCGAACTGCAGAGGCGCATTCAACCTGAAAATCGAAACTTTTTGTATTATCCCTCCCTTACATAATCTATTTTTCTTTGAATTTGGGACGCCACATTTACAAAACGTATAGAAGATTTTTGGGAGGTATTCTTCTTCTAAGGAGATAATTTCTATTTTTCGAAATCTATACTAACCAAGCACGACGTACCATGCTCAGAATTTCTAAGCAGTGGCTCTTGTTTTCAACTGGCAGTGCTTTGCACCGAACTAACGAGCGGGCTTGGATCGATGTGCCATGCTCAACGTTTATCAAACTGGTAGCACAATCATCTATTTGCAACGAACACTCACACAAATCCGTTGAGAAAGTAAATGCACCGCAGTCAAAATGGGTACTCGAGGGTGCGGACTGCTTCGTTTTTCAGTATCTGGGCTATGTCGGTTTAAAATGGAACAGTGGGTTGGGCAATTTACAGAAAAAAAATTATGAATATACTCAATATAAAATAGCTCCAACGTCAGATTCAATTATCATTCCCTTTCCTGCATATAATTCACTTACGACCTAACAAAGTTAGAAATGCCCATTTTCAATCAAATCACATATATGCAAATCCCCATCGGGATAAGGGAAAACAAAGTGAATAATCCTGAACCGATCCTGTTAGTAGCTAGTAGATGGCAGCACTGTGCAGCATCACTTCGGATAGAGAGGAACACGGAGCGCTGACAGTGACTTATATGAGCATTTGGCCACCCTGACACGGGGCGTGACAAACTACAATAAAGCCAGGGATAAAATACGTCGTCGTGCCCTCCCCGGGATTTCTAGCAAACCTCAGGTCGAGAAACCGTTATTCATATCCTAAGACATTCGAATTTAAAACTACCCCAACTAAAATAATAACCGGTGTGACGTTTTACAGGCTTAACACAAAAGAGGACAAATCTAAATACCTGTTCTTGATAAAAACATGATAAATTATTTGGATGTCATACAATTACAGAACATTGATCAATTTTTAGATCAAAGGATGCAACATGAACAGGAACGTGGACAGTATTTCAACTTTTCAGAATACAGAGCGCTGATAAACAATTCAAATTAATTAATAATTGATATTCGGACTGTTGAACCAGCCCCCAATTAATTGCGAAAGACCACTTCTGAGTTACTCATGCATTTCTGACTCTTAACCTTTTTGAAAATTTGTTACATATCCATACCTTTCTTATCCTATTTTGATTCAGATACGATTGGATTATATTCAATATAATAAAAAAAGATATTATGGTACTATACAAAATCAGTTTTTCGTCCATTCCACTGTTTGTTTTATTTCACATTGCCACCATTCGAGAGTCAGGCTAATAACTTTAAAATGTATTACGAAAACGGCCTAAAACAAAAGCAATATTTGCACAAACAACAAAAATGTTCAGTCGTTCTATTCATGGCTGGATACCAATAACACTTAAAGTATGATAAATTGTAAGAATAAAATTTATAAGGGTTAGAAGGAAATAGCAACTGCCGTGAAGAATAAATGATATATAGGCCATGCATTATTCATCACAACGATCTCATATTTCACTTCCGAAATAGAGAAAAATAACCGGGAAATAACTCTGCGGAACCTAACGTTGTGGTATTCATGGGCGGAGTGTCTAGAACCCTCATTTGTATGTACTGAATTTTATGGAGCATTTTTATAACGTTAATACTGTAGCTGTGAACCTAGATAGTGTTAATAATATTTTTCGATCAAGGGAAAGGCTCAAAGTTAAATAGCAACTAACCAAAAATCGCCGAACAAATTGCGATGGATGGGCAGGGGCGCTATCTAGACAAAGTATGTCACACTCTGGACTACAAGAAATAGTAAATATTGTTCTTTGAGTATCTTTCATTGAGAGTCCTGCAATTTTTTCTCAAGATATTGGATTCATGGTGATAAAATGTGAAATGATAGTCAAAGTGGCTATAAAACACTGGATTTGTTTGACGTAATATCTGAAACGAGAAACGATATTTGACACCATGGTCCACTAAGCTGTTATCCTCTTTCATTGACAATTGAGCACGTGGATAGGTACGTAGAATTTAAAGTCCAGTATTTTATAGACAAACTTCCAAAATGCACGACTTATTAGAAGCGCTTTTATTCTACACCACTCTGGTCCGTTGATCTTAGATATTTGAATCTATTTGTAGGCATATATGGAAAATTTAACGCATCACATGCACATGGAGTCAAAGAACGTTCCGAGCACTTCGATACAAAGCATTTAACGACGAACATCAACAAAGTTACACGAGAGTAGCCGATTGGGCATTTAAAACGGTTTGATAAACTATCTCTCCCAGTAACTGAGCTTAAAAGAAGGACTTGTGGATTTTATTAAACATATGTATGTTGTTGCTATTTATTGTTACAAGGATAATTGTGTTCTACTGGCATGACAGCACCTTCCTGCTGTTGAATTGTAAAAACATCCAACAGGGAATGCAATAATTTTTACCTGCCATTGTGTGGTCTGCTCTGCTTCACTTGGCTAAAAGCAAATCGTCATAAAACGATTTGTGCATTGCTATTATTAATTTTATAGTGTTACCTCTAATAAATTTCAGCCCGCCCATCATAAATCGACCCATTTCGAATAAGGTTGCTTAAATTATGGGCCCGGCTAAAAGTTTATTGGACGCGGCATTGTAAATTTAATAATGGCAATTCACGAGTTGTTTTATGACTTGAAACTCAACTCTATCAGCTTTCGAAATAAACATTGCAATTTTTATTTACGTATCTTTTAACCGTACACGTTAATGTTTTGGTAAGATACTAAAATGTATTTGAAAGATTAAAGTTATTACCTTATCTATTCTTAAACACTGAAACTATTGCTGATATTCCACGTAATTGTCAAATAATTCAAAATAAATACAGACAGTACTCAAAATAGATTATTATGCTATCAAATTTGAAATATTATAGCTCATATTCTGGATTACGACTGCCAACTTTGATAAATAATTTTTTTGCATTTATAATGATAACATTTTTTCGTCAAATTTAAGATTGAATTATCAGAATACAAGCATTCAGCGATCATTTGATATAGTGTATCGATTATCCTGTCCACTAGCTTGAGCCCATGATGTGGAGTGGTAGTTGGTTGTTCATCCTGATTCAGAGTTGTAGGAGCATTTTTAGTTTAAAGCTGTAGGCCATTCAAGCCAAATATACTCACTTTCAAGCCTACGTTAATTTTCTGTTCATTTGATACTAAGTTACGCTATATCACTCGAAACGTCCAAGTTTATCCTTTACAAGATTTCCAAGCTTTTCAGTATAACTTATTAAAACTATGAAGCATATTATCTCATGAATCAAAAACCTTCAAACTGAATTTTTGTTACGGATACAAAGCTCGAATCAAATCGAGTTGACAGGCGTGCTGTATATCCCCACCGAGCATTGTTACTGCTGCTTGCAAGTTATCACGACTATGACAGAAATAGACACGTTCCTACATCGGTAATGACAGGTCGCAATGAGCAGCGAACGCTAACAGTGACAGACGGGCTCCGTACTCCGGTCGAGCGGGCGCCGACGACCCGAACTTGACAAGCGTAGATCTGAAACGACTGCTTTAGACTCAAACCGTCATGTCTGCCGCACTTCACTCTCCCACATAGAAAACGTCAATATTGATTTTTGAAAGCGGTTCCTAACCTTATAATTTATCTTACGTTCTATTGACACGCAAATTGATATCAGTCCTTACACGCCGCAAAAAAAAACTTTTTTAAAATTTCGTCCAGCTTTTGACTGTTTAAGTCTTCATCAGGACGACCTCATACGAGAATTTTTGTAAAAGTAAATTCAATGAATATATCGACTGTTAACTATAAATGTTGAAGTATGAATCGAGATTTTTATTTACTGTACACAATTTTGTAAACATTTTATAATAGTTTTTAATAAAAAGTAGGTGTAGTAGTCCAAAATGTTTATTTTAATAAAATTGATGTGTGCGTTAAGGACGAGAACTCATCCATCCTAAAGCCAAAAAATGGAAGAATCATCTAGATGATGAAAGCGCATTTTTGACAGCTCATGAATGCTTGTTACTTCAGAGATTTCGCAAATTACCATCTCTCACAATTACTGAGCTTGAAATCAAGCAGTTTGGGCAAACTTACGAACCAGCAGCTTATATTTAGTACTAGTTTTAAGTTGACTATTTGATAGGTAGATAATTTATGCATGTACAAACTCAAAAATAGCTTTTAATCTTCATTGTTCAGTTATTGACTGACGGGAGGTCAAGTGCTGTATCTTAAAATGATAATTTGATCTTTATCAAAGCTAAAGAATACACCTAAAGTAAACAAATTTTCAATCAATAATAATAATTCATTCTGATAAGCTTCAAATTCGCGTCAAACAAATCATTGAATGAATCCCGGACAGATAGTGACACCCGCGGCTAAAGTTGTAACTAAATTTTTATCTACTTTAATAAATTTTTGTTGCCATATCCCTAATGTCAAATATATCTATGGGCATTGTTTCATTTGACATAAGTAATTGAATAATTTAATCTTCCATAATCACTGAGCTTGAATTGAAGCAATTTGTGCAAACCTACGGAACAGTAGCTTTTATTTAGTACCAGTTTCAAGTCTGTAAATAGTATAGCCAGACAGCCAGAGTGAATATGATAGCGCTTTTTTTCCGATAAATGCGCTAAAAATGTAAATGTATCATCATCCACCGAGGTAGTAGGTTTGTGCATTTTTCATAAGTAATAATCATTAACAGCAGAAAAGTATTTATCAACTCCATGGGAAACATAATATAATCGACATGAAAATACGGTTTGTTTGCAAGAAAATACAACTTAAATCAAATTTTTGGTGGTGTTAACTTTATTACCTTAGGATCTTCAAGATTTCACTGCCTTATTAGTCGAGAAGCCAGCCGCACCTTACGTTCCCTGATCGGACTTACAGCCAAATTGTAAATAAATCGATCGGGAATATAGTGGTCAATAGGATGGCAGGATTTTGTCCTAAGCGTCGAAAAAGGCTTTTTCCGGTCTATTTTTGATAGGGTCAACCTCCCTGATAGAACTCATGATTAAAACTAGTACCAATTGATAGCGAAGCTCAAATACTTCAGGGAAAACACAAAGGTACCACCCCTTGTTCTGCCTAGAAGGGCAGCAGACACCCCGAAATATAGCTCACTTCCGTATTAAGCTTTATTCATGATTGTTGTTTTTTTTTCTGTTCCGAGCAGTATTGGACCTCCGCTATCCATTAATACTAATTTCAAGTTGAACCCGAAAAATTTGACCGGAAATGGCCTTTTTTCAACACTTAGAACAGAATCCTGGATTTATACTACTATATTCCTCATCGATTCATATATAATTTGGCTGTAAGTTCGATCAGGAAAGATAAGGTGCAGTAGGCTCCAGAATTGTATCATCTTGACTATACCTAGGATACTTTCTCCGGTCCTTCACTTACGACGGTAAATAAAATTATTAAATTATGTTGATCAACTAATATTTTTTAAACTCTTTGTAACATTTCCATGAAGTTCTTCTTTATACTAGTTGTTGTTAGTTGAATCTTTTTGCGAGTAATTTGTTAACGGAGTGTGAGAACACTTGTGTATTTTGATGCTGATTTAATTATTTTTAGTTTGTGTTTTCGCTTGTAATTAAAACACGTCTGCTGTCAATGAGTATAATTTACAATATTCACATATTTTTGTTTTGGCTGTATTCTATGTTGAGATAGTAGAAACACGATGATGAGTATGTTTCCAAAGTTTTTTTTATTTTTCCATAAAATTTATAGCAATGATCGCTACCAATTCTCTATTTAGTTAGGGATCCAGCAGCACAAAGGTCAAGTACTTAGAAAAAAACAGGGTACTATCCGCTGATCTTCTGTATTTAGCTTTCCTGATCGGGCTTACGATTGTTGTTTTTTTTTCTATCCCGGACAAGACAGGAGGTAGCAGTTTGGTTTTTTTTTGAAGTTCTCAACCTTCGTCATCGATAGTCCTATCGAAGAAATTGATCCTGAAAAAATTGATCGGAGAAGGCTCTTTTCCGACACTTATGACAGGATCCCGGATTTATAATGTCTATTGACCACTATACTTATTATTTATTCCAGAATTCCACTAAGCTTTTATCTCGCCGAGAGCTTTGAATTGATAACAAACTAAATATCATTCCAATAACTCATGAAAAACAATTGACAACCGTTAAAATATAATTTCTCACATTATTACTGAAATTATTCCAGCAAAATCTTCAATTTGATACCAAACACGATAGCAATAAATTACTTATTTCCAGGGTATTCTCTGACATTTCCAGATTTTTCAGGTCATTTTTAATAAAATTCCAGACAGTAAAACTCAGAAAGTTTGATAGTTATTAAAATTTATGCAATGAACTTGATATCCTCACGAATAAATATATATTAATTAACAAAATTAAATGCGCATCAATATTTTTTTTTTATGGATTTATAGATCTGTAAATCTCATGGATTTGCACAGAATTACAACATAAATCATTCACTGTAATAACTGTGTCACTGTGGTTCACGATAGATGGCCCTAGTATCTTACAAAGTGAAAATTTCATGTATTTTGATTAATAATGTATAAATATCCATCAATTAATTTTTCCCAGACAAATAATGGAAATTCCCTAAGGAATCCATGACTTTTCCAGTTTATCTAAATTCCCTGACATTTCTAGGTTTTCCAGGTTTGGTATACACCCTGTATTTCAGAAAAACAATTGACGAATGTTTGCATGTGATGTCCAAATATGAGTAATAATAATTCTAATTTCACATTATGATTCCATTTCATTTCTTCGCATGTTACAAAGAAATTGAACGAATTTTATAATAATTAAATGTTCAATAATAACAAATGAACCGTCGATAATTTTGAAAAATGTTGCTCCCAATTATTTGAGGATCAATCCTCAAGTTATAGTTCTTTCATAAAATAGGCCAACTTTTTCAAATTATATTTTTTGGTTTTAGTAGGGCTTAAATCGTGAAGATTCATCAAAATCTCGAACTGTCAAAGTATCACGATCACAATACTTCTATTATATATATATATATATATAGGCCGAGGAGTGAAAAAATCTCCCGAATTTTTTTTCTCCAATTTGAATCATGATTTTTGTCAACCCCGTTCTTCATGAACTTCATTTCATTCATATTAGTGGATAATTAAAAAAAAAATGTCGATAATAATATGAAATCAAAATCTTGGAAGCAAGTTTTCTGTGGACTACATCTCGAATAAATTTTCTGTGAGCTGATTCATTTTCAATTTAAGTTCAGTGTTGGAACCGAGAGAAAATGCTTTTACTTGACTAAATTTAAGTATTCTCTTCTACTAATAGAAATTTGGGATAGTTATGAGGAAGATGTGAACAGAAAGCAGATTATCATTAATATTTCAAAAAATATAATTATTTCAGTACAGGTCAAGGAAAGAGAAATATATAATTCTACAAACAAGTTTATTATTAAAGCGTTGTGAAACTCAACATAATATTTATACATATATACATTTATTTTTATCATGATCATTTGCCAAATAAGTTATGAGTAATTCATATAATTACTTGGGACTCGATTCCTTAAATTATTGCCTCCCTAAAGTTCATTTTATGTTCAAGAACGATTGCACTTATACACAATAATTAGCAAAGAGTATTTACATATTTTATCACAGTAGAGCAAAACGGACAAAGTGACGTACCTATGTAGAACTCGTCCAATTAAATTGGCTGATCGAGTCAAATGTGACAATAAATAATAAATAAAGTGGGGCCCGTCGATTTATCCTTACGGATGCACAGCAGCTCCTATTCGCTGTCCATACATGGCGTACGGAGAATAGTAGGCTCCTAGCGTTGTGGGGTTGAAAGCGCTGTACGGAGATGCAGCGAGAGAACCAGGCATACCCGGCTTTGCGTACGGGTGGTAACGCGCAGCCGATAGCGGACTAAGCGGTGGGTTAGGATACCCAGCTCGGTGAAGCGCTGCGCTTGTGAACAACGAATGGGAATTAAACAACGCACTTGCTGCCGATGAAGTTGCGACAGCAGCGGCGGCTGCCGCTGCTGCTGATGCACTCTCCGCGCCTGCCAAACTTGTATGTGTTCTCAAGTGCTGCAACAACTCTTCGGAAGTACCAAATCGCTTTCCACAATAAGAATCACCCGCTATCCAATTGCAGACGTATGGTCGACTAAGCTGCGGGTAAGCCAACGATGATGGAGGGACTGAGCCAGGAGGCACAAGAGACATCGCCATGGCTAAACCATACTTCTGATGGTCACATTGCGTACACCCACTTGGACATGGACCCGCTGCTCCACTCATTAACAACTGCTGATTATGCATACTGAATTGGCATCCTGTGCAATAAGGATCCTTGCACACTGGCACTAAAGCTTCTCCGCCGGACGGAGTCTTCACTCGAGCATAGCTCACATAAGGACCAGGGGCAGATGAAGGATATCCAGACGCTGCAAGCATAGCTGCATGATGATGAGAGAATGGCCCGCCTGGGAACGGAGGTCGGAACGCTGGATTTGCATGTTCCAGGCCCGGCGGACAACACAAAGAACTGAATCCACTGCCTAAACCTGATGATAAAGCACTACCAGGTTTGTAAGTACCCAATGGCACATCTTTGGGATGTCCTTGCAGGATCTCCAATCCCGATCGAATAATGGGACTAGCTCCCCGCCCGGTGGATGTACTCGGCGAAGCCGATTTTTCAGCACTGCTCGGAGTTGTCTTACCAGCTTCCGGAGCCGGAGTCACTGAATTGCTAGCCGACGGGGACGAAGATTTTCTGCTTGGAGTACGAGTTTCAGATTTTTTATCATCACCATTTTCAGAATTATGAACACTACCCGCTTTGGACGGTGGACGAACTTCTTCATTCGATTTTTTAGATACCACATTACTTTCGTAAGGTTTGAACGCGAGTTTCACTTCCGACGGAGTATTACGCGACGGAGTTTTTTCAGATTTGTCTCTAGTCGCTGCAGGAGAGGCTCTAGTCACATTTTCACTTGCACTTGAAGATTTTTTGTTCTTCTCCAACGGGGAAATCAGAGGTTTTGAAGTGGGAGAGTCAGCACCAATTTGACTGCAGGTTTGAGCTAACAAAGCCAGCGGACTTTTCTTGGCATCCAACTGTAAATACACAAAAACAATAAAAATTAACATCAAAAACATAAAATAAAACAATAATTTTCATTAATTAAATTGTTTAAATACTAACCGTAGTTGGCAAAGGAGACAGGTAATCCGGTTGTATATACTGGTTCCCATTAGTGGTTAACATCCCGCCGCCTTCCAGAACAACCATTTGGAATAAATCAATAATGATGAAGCAGTCACTCAAAACTAGATATCAAGAAGCACTTGGTCACTTTCCACAAATTTTCGGAAAAACAGATAAACAAGCTGCAGAACAACGTTACTCATTCAACAATCTAGAACACTATGAGCAGCCGTCGAACAAGAACCGAGCCCAAAGGAAAATACGAAACGCGCATGTGCAAGATCCCCTCCACTTAATTGAGGAGCATTTCCACCGCACCCGTCCCGAAGCGATGCCTTAACAGAGCGCTAATGCCACCACGTTTCTGGCTTGTCGGCTCCTACCACCCATGACGTTGGTGACGATGACAGAACCTCAGGGTCTCTTTGAGCCATGCCGCTGCAGGATGCGATCGGTAGCCTCCGAAACAAGGCTCAGAATAACAAACACGTTCAATGGCCGCTGCTGCTGCCTGTCGAGGTGCACAATGCGATTGAATACTGATGGATGACGGACGTGGAAAATGAAAGCTACTTCTTTCAAGAATGTTTACAGGATTTTAAGTTGCATTCATCCCTTTTAATCTCTCACACAACAAAATACACGAGATAACATCATTAAATTGGAAATTTGTCTACAAAATTTGAACTCTTAAGCAAATTACCATTGACCACTTGACAAACAAATAATCATCAGAACTGGTCAAGAATCTCGACATGTACGTACAGATTGAAATATATGAAGAAACGATATATCAATTCTGTTCAAATTAATATAATTTCATGCCCAGTTAGTTATTTAACGTTCTATATTTGGAATAAACATAAAATCAGTAATTTATTGGGTTATAAATGAAATGCACCATATTAGCGTGCTCGATTTGTTGTTAATAAATAATTTGTATCCACATGGCTTTAGACCAACCTTATTTGGTCGAGTTGCATTACAGTAAACAGATATGATCATATAAATTGACTTGCAGTTTAAGGACTAGCCACAATTTTGTTACGACAAACAGCTTCAATACAAATTCTTGATAATTTATTTATACGCGACTTGAATTAAGTATCTTAACATATATGCAGGCATAAATTTATTGTCGCGAATTGTAGTTTATTGTTTCCTGTGATTCTATAGGAATACATTAATAAGACAATGAAACTTTGTCTCTTGAAATCAGCATCTAATATTAACAATAACGGATTATCCTGAAGTTTCTCACCAGCACAGCAATCCCAATCATTACTGTACCTTTTACAGTTTCCCAATCTAACATTAACATTCGTACTTACTTCCATATTATATTATGATCTAATATTAATTGGAATAAGATTAAAATTGTATTCCTAAATGGAACTATGTATTGCATTTTCATCAGAAGTTGTTTTGATTGCAATTGCAAGCGGCGGTCACAAAATAACACTTCCTCTTCTAATGTATGTACGCGTGTCGACTGTCGGTAAGATATAGACGAACATTAACAAAGACGAAAATGGTTGTTGTTTCTAGCTGGTATTTTGAATTCAGATTTTAATATTTTTTTCTACTCTACAGTCGATCCCACCTGGACCATCTTCAGGAGTGTTACAGATTTACATATTGAACAGCTGGACAATTTGACACTTAATAATTTTTCAGTTTTTGTATTAAATTGTCCAGCTGCTGACTAAAATGTAAATTTGTAGTACTCCTGAAGATAGTTCAGGTGGGACCGAAACTGCAGAAACTGCAGAATAATAGTTTGATACCTACATCAACAAAACCTCATTCAGTCCATCCTTTTTATTTCTGCACTGTCCCACTTCAGCTCCCTTAATATCATGAAGTTGTATTCAAGTTTGAAATATCGTGCTTCATAATAAGCAGCGAGTGATAAATATCTCGCACGCCTCTGTGCGCGGCTTGATAATGAATCAAGCTGGAATATAGAACAACCGTCATTAATATCAGCCCGATCGACATCTAGGATCAAAACAAACGGGCCGCGTTGTTCTTATCGCTCGGCTTGATTTCGTCGCTGACTCTGTTCGTTGGTCAGTTGCGGTCGACCGCACTCTGACAGCAGCAAAAATATGTTCCATCCCAAGCATATTTTATGGCAGCAGTGGCTCTCCACGAACAAATTCAGAGATGGGATTCTGATTTACAAATTTTAGCAGAATGGTTATTTTTTTATATATCGGAGGATCCTTTAATTTAAGGGGAAATTATTTCAAAAAAGCCCGTTTCATTAATATTTATATCCACATGCTCATTACGGAAACAGTTCGTGTTTGCACAGGAAAGTCACCAAGTAAGGGGGTAATATTTTTATCCTGGCGTTGTCAGGGTGACGAGTCGGCGAGCACTCGTCATGATTTAATGCGACCAGCCTGACCCGTGCCCTTACTCCACCAACCATCATCATCCTTTCCACGGCCTCGGTTGTCGGCGTTGCTACACAAAGTGACAACTGTCATAACCATAAACCCCAACAGCCGTCTTCTGACAAAACACATTTAGTAAATATAATGTGTAGGCTGGGCAAGAAGAGAGAAAACGAATGGGGCCTAACGCACTCTCGTTGTTTCAATCTCTTCATCTCCAGATGAATATGGATTGAGACAGCTCTGGAATTGGATGCGGGAATGACAAAACTGACGGCTACTAACAAGAATATGTTGTATTCCTCATTTTTTTTTTAATATATTTTAGGAGGAGAGATGATTCATCATTGGCAAAATAATAATAATAATAATTCTTTCCGTTTTGATTTCCGTTTCCGCGATTCAATGATTCTGTTAATTGTGTCTAAAATTAGGTATTTGCTTCTCTTTGAAAAATAATTTCCTGGCTTTGAGTAAACGAGCTCGTCGTTTTCTTGTTTGTTGCGTTGCCGCTCCGGAAGCATTTTTCCCGGATCAGAGTGTCTTTTGATTCTTTATTCGCCGCCGACTGCGCCTTCCATCAACCTTTGACAGGTGCCCATAAATCAGGCTTCCCTGCTGACAAGCCACACAAATTATTTATAACATTCCGCTTAGTTTTTAAGCGAGTGTCTACAGCCGAGATCCAATTATTGTCTGATGCTTTGCCCTGCCGACGAATAATAAACAGGCGAACGGGTTTGGTTGCCTCATTCTGCAAAAATTACGGTGGTCGAGGATTCCCAAAAGATCCGAATTGTGGAATCAAATACACTGCGTGCTCATTTTATTTATTATCAACAGAATGCATACGATACCTTGAACAATTTTTTTTTATGTGCTATACCTTTATGCTTAATATTGATTCTAGACTTCCGCAAAATTGAAGATGGACTAGCATACTTCATCAGAGGCAACAAAAATTATCGTAGAGATTTTCCAATGTTGTACCTGCAAATCATGCTGAGCTACCTTTACTGTAATTCAATGTGGCAAACACTTTTAAGTTTGTGAAAATCCTACTATTTATATTTATTCAACAATAAAACAGCATTTGTTTAGGTACAAATATTTACTCAAACTCCCTAACAAATTTCTTTTACAAACTAGTAAAACAAATTACCTTTTCAGGTAGAGGATGCTGCATCTAACCTGTGGCGCCGAACCCACCTTGGGGCTTAGACGGGCGCCAGGTAAGAGAGAAACATCCCTAGGTTAGCTCATCCGTTAATTTCCTAAGTGGCCATAATTCCGACGCTGAAACTGGCGATGCTCCAGGAGACGTCTGTAAATAAATTTAAATGATACAAAATGCAGCGCTTGCGACGAGAAAGTGAAATAAGTTACGCGTTACAAGTAATTACTGTGACATGAAAACAACCTGGTGTGAATGGTTTTTGTGGTTTTGGGAACTGTTGAGTTGAATAGAGAAATTATTGTAATTGTCTTTATTTTTGATATGTACGATCGAAGTTTTTAGTCCATCTGACTTTTGCGGTATTCATAATTAGTTGTTAAGCACTTCAGCTCAATAATTACTTGAATTTCAACTCAACCACCATCGACAAGATCAAGTGCTGTTGTGAAAGTTTCCACAAGATTTCCTTCGATTCTTTCATTGTTCGAAATGTCTTGACGACATTCAATACGCGGTGACGTTCTATACATCCTTCTGATTCTATTATAACCCAATTTCATGGCCTGTTTAGGAAGAAAAATATTGCTCAAGAAATATCGGTGAGTTTATCTAATCATTAGTATTCCATATCATATATATCTTCCTGGATCTGTTAAAGTCTAATAAACCGCTTGGCCTGTTCAAAAAAATAATAGTGACTATTCCATACGTAGTATTTATAACAAGATTAACAATGCTAAATCGCCATATAAACGGTGCATATCAGTGGGTATTTGGACGTGTAGAAATACCATCGGGTATTACACTAGTGGTCAGAGTGAGTATTTTACTCAAAGATGTGGATACCTCCAATTTGTGCTTTCTTCGTATTTAATGGAATATTTTTCTGAACATCTTCATCAATTTTATCTTCTGATCTATCACCAAACCTTTCTCATGTTTATTGTGCTTGTAAATACCACTCGTGCTGCACACTCGTGGTATTCAAACACAAGCACAATAAACATTCGTGTTAGCACCACAAAAATAATCGATAATACTTCAACTACTTACTGTATAATAAATGAATATTGTCTAAGTCAATTTTAATCTAAAACCACAGCATGACAAGATAAAGGAGCCGATATTCTATTGTTAAGTGGTAACTTCCCCAGATAAGTTTCATAGCCTGCTTGATGAGAAAAGTCAGTAAATATTGCTCAAGAAATATCAGTGTGTTGGTTAAATTATCAGTATTCCAAGTCTAAAAAGTTTCAGTCCTATTGGGCAGCATCGTCAAATATACTTTATACCTTCTTGATCCTGTTAACGCCTAATGAACTTCTTAGCCTGTTTACGGGTGGGTTAGTCGAATTATCAGTATCTCAGTTTTGATGTATTTGTTCTCCTGGGCGTTATTCTCTGCACATTCTCCTGATCTTGTTAAGGCTTAGTGGAAAGCTTGGCCTATTTGAACACAGAAATCAGCAAGTAATCAAGTATTGTCTAAGAGAGCACCTCATGACGGGTTAAGTTTCCCTTCGGTTTCCATGGCTTCTTTCACTGTATGAAATGTGTTCATGAGTTTTAGTACTCTAACGCAGTGACTTTAGATGGTCAATAATTTTTTTGGCTTGTTCAAGAAGAGAGAGTAAAATTTGCCCATAAACATCAGCATTTCCAAGTTTAGAAAATATCAGTCCTCTTAGACGATATTTTCAGGTGATCTACGAATTATTTTGTTCTCGTTCTGTCCATGTTTTGTTAACAGGACTATTTAGAAGTAGAAGTTTTATACTGAAGCATCAAGCCTTTAAGAGTCACCCAGAATCATAGGCAACAATAGTACCTATCTGAAAGATTAAACTATTTTTTTTTTCAGTACTTTGTTGATCATTGCTGTCATATTTCTCGAAGCAGCCAGCATCGTCGGATATCTATTCCGACGAATGTCCGTTGCGACAAAATTCCTCATCGTCGAATACCCACTGAGGCAAATTTATCCCAACTACTGCTTTGTATAAATGTTCGTTGAGAATAAATAACTTTAATAACGATTTGATGAACATTAGGCATAGCCTATCGAGCTTGGGCAGAGCGGGCGAAGAACCGCTGGTTGCAAACAAAAACCAATATTTTGTTACTACTGACACACAAAACAGTATTGAGGATGAATTTGTTGCAATGGGTATTCGACAGTGTGGACTTTCGCTGCAGCGGACATTCGTCGGCATGGGTATTCAACGGTGCGGTGTCACACTCAAACAGTCACAGTATAAGCAAAAATAGGAACTTGTAAAAATTGCACGATTCTTTTCTTCAGTAGTCTGTTCATTATTGCTGTCATATTTATGAGTATTGAAAGTATAAATTAATTCCGGCTCTGGACAGTTACGTGTTGGTGACAAAAGTGTAAATTTCTGTAAATATATTGATACTATTATACGCGGTGTGCGTACTGACAATGCCCTCTATAACGCACATTTTTCCGGGCTTGTTAGTATGTAACATCATTGATATTTATAAAAGTAATTGAATAATTTTTTTTTGAGAAGTCAGTAAATTTTGAAAGCTGTCGAAATCGAAGAGCTGATAAATTAATTACTATTGTTTTGAAGAAGAAGGTATCAAAAATGTTTTTAAGCATGTTATGTATATTATTTTGCATATGTTAAGGTTAAATTATACGTCAAAAATTGAGAGAGTACCAAAAAAATATTCAAAATTGATGTAAAAATTTCTGGAACTATAAAATAAATGTGAGTAATATAGAATACAGAATAATGATATAGTTTATTGGAAGAGTTTTAACAATTTTCAGCTATAATATTTTCACAAATGTGAAATATTTTAAATAATAAGCTTACATAATTATTGATTTGAATTCGCCGTAACTGTAATCCTAGTTAGTATTGACAAGGTCGATGTTCAATTGTCGGACATGATTGACAGCCTACGGTTACTAGATGTTCGGTGGTTGCCAGGCATCAACTGTTAGACCATTGAATTTTGGCCCATTGTCGGCCTAGGTATATAAGAGCGTGAGCTAGGAGAGAAATTGAGTCAGTCAGTGATTCAGTGATTCAGTTCGAGTAACAGTGAATGGTATTGTGAACATACGGGTACCTATATAAGATGAATATTGACACTGTAACCTGTGTTAATAAATTATCCACGATAAAATTTGATCATAGTTATTTTTTATCAATCTCAAACAATGCAGATGGGAAAGGTACTGGTAATAGCCGAGTAAATAAAAATATGAGTAATTTTACCAAAGTTTGATGAATTGGGATGAGATCAATGAAGCAAATTCTTTCTCAAAAAACTGCATATTTTGGTAAAAATATTTCCGCGGACACCTTTGTCTGTAGCAAAAATAGCACCCGTCACTCGTGTGAATTGATCTTTCCATGCTCATGTGAATTCTACCACTCGAGTTCGTCTCGTTGCTGAATTATTCGCATTCGCATGGAATGATCTCCATTCCGCACTTGTGTCGGAATATACTATTTTTTGGCATAAGTCATTTATTAACATGCAATGTAATATGGCAAACATCAGTTTGTTACTCTGGCTCCTTATGAAACATCGTTGTACGCAAGTTAAATTGCATTGGGTATTTTTTAAATTCTGTATTTAGGAGGACTGAAATTTTATTTGTAGATGAATGCTTGATAAATAGATATTAGGGTCGTTTGACACGGTGCATCGAATTCTGCATTCAATTTTGCATTTTGATTCTCTATTTTGAAGCGAAAGAAAATAAGGCAACATGTCATGTCATACATGAAATCAGAGTGCACTGCACAAAATAATATTATTTTCCGCTTGAATATCTTGAAAAATATACACCGAATGTGAAAAAGTCTGATATCTAATTCTCACCTCCCGCGGGGTGAAGAGAGGGGGTAGAAGAAAATCACGTTACAATATCAAATGGAAAGTACTATTTCAATTTCAAATTGATATTTATATATATATATATATATATATATATATATATATATATATATATATATATATATATATATATATATATATATATATATATATATATAAATTCATCCTTGGGTCTTTCAGAAGACAAGTACATAATAGCGTGAGGTAATGAATTTCAACACAACCACACTAATAATAAACTGTAATCACGCAATTAGTAATTCTGGAAAACTCTTAGAGCTCTATTGCACGTCCACATGCAGTGCATACTAATTCCTGCTTGTTGTTTATTGTCGGCGATATTCGATGAATGGAATATTATAGTTTTTGTTTTATTACAGTACTTTCAATTCTAATAAAGAAAGGAAATAGAATGTACCTACTATAAAAGAATTTCAATTGAATTCATGCGTGTGGTAAAATTTGCATTCCATTTCTACGTCTTTATTCTGTGTACTAGTACTATTAGGAAAACGGAACATTCTTGTATTTTCCTCTGGCATCCAGAAAAGTAATATCAAGAATGTAAAATAACAATATCACATAATCACTTCTGGTAACTACATTAACACTTCCCTAAGAAAACTAATTACAAATGTGCAACATTTTCTCCAATAATAATATATCTCTCATCTTAACATGCAAAGTTGGCTCCGTTCACGATTGGCATAACATGAGCGTAGAACACGATTTAGCGATGGGGTACAGGGGTGCGGAGAAGTTCACAGCGAAGCCAGCGAACAGGCATATAAAACATTGAATGTGAAATATTATGTGACAAGCAGATATATGAACAGTGCATATAAACAGTGCACTTATGATCGATATGCAGAGTCGCGAATGCAGCTGTTGCAGATATACAGGCCTGGCTCTGACCTTCCTAGAATATATGCGAGGATGTTTCATAGGGGCGGCACTGCAATTATATTTGATACTAATTCATTGCAGGTTATTTATTATTGTTGGCAATATACAGCTTGGTGACTATAACATACATAACTCCAAAATGATAATCAACTTCCTAAAATATTCATAAAGAAAAAGCCTTCGTGGTAAATAGATGATCAATTAAAAAATTGCTGTAATTCTTGTACTAGGACAGAATTACACTAAAAATATATTTTGTAATGTTACAGATTCAGTTTCATATGAGCACAAAATTCAGGGAATTGGGCCCCTTGGTTGATTGGGAGCTCCAATTATCTACCTAGGCCAAGACGTAGACTGAAGCTCTTACAAGGACGAGAGGTTCACTCAATATTGAAATACGATCATCAAATTTCGTGTCCCCAGTCGAAGACCGCGCCCTTTCAACAGCTGAAAGGTCATTCAACTCTGGCTAAATTCGAAACAATACTCAACACTAAATTATGGTAGCACTTAGTCATTAAGTTTGATAAGAAGACCAGCTAAATTGTAAGGGAGTGAAGTCATACTTAGCCCAAGCTCCTAAACATATTTTGTATACTTTGAATAAATACTCAGCATTGGGAGTATGTACATGTATCAACCTTTAAATAATCGTTCATGGAGGGGCTTGTGACGAGTTATGTCCCAAAACTCCGTCACAGTTGCACATCCCAGAGCTTTCTGCTACCATCAAACATTTTAATGTCCATCAAAATTTGTTTACATATTGCACATCCTATGAAATTTAAATTCTGTAATTCTGCTTGAACATACAACACCGCTTACCTTATTTTATCAGTCATCAACTGAAATAAATCCCTTTTAATATTTCACATGTGGTGGAATGAGGTTAGGCTTATTGAAATTAAATGCAACTGATATTGCTTGATCTGTATTTTTGTCTGGTGCCTTATCGTCAATAAATCTGAATGTAAACAACCGTTGCTCAGTAAATATGTTGTATATTGTATATTTTGTTTGACGTTCTTCGTGACCTTTGACCATACACAAATAAAACATCTGACGTTTGACAGTTGACTACATTACCGACAGTTAAAAGGATATTCAGGACAATTTTAATCTTAAGGAAATATAATCATGAAAGGATGTATTTAACAGGAGAGTAATAGGGAAGTTGTTATTGTGAAGAAATTTGTATTTGTAAAATTACTTCTTCTTTTTATCTGTATGTCTTCTTCACATTAGTAAACGCACTAATATGAATTTAATTTGAAAACATGTTAAGTAAGGATTCATCAAAATTTAAGTATGAATAAGGCCTTCTGGCCGACTTGAGTCACTTCTTTAAAAGTTCAGTCTTCTGAGCAGCCGTTCCAAAGTACGCTTCTAGTTCCGATACCGAGCGTCATCTTCAGAGTGTTTACTGTCCAAATTGAGTTTTTGTGCTAAGTTCGTTAGCACAGCTGTCTGACACGATCTGTGAGTTTGTTTTTCGTAAGTTCGTAAAAGGAACTTAGATTTGTTTGTTTTAGCCGTCTTGAACTTAGAATATTTTTGTTGTTTTTGAACTTAGAATATTTTTTTGAGTAATTTACCGTAGAATCACCGCTAGCAAAGTCTTAGTCGACTTCGCAGTGTTTGAATGATTTAACGTAGAATCATCGTTGGCGAAGTCTTGGTTGACTTCACAGTGTTTGAATAATTTAACATAGAAGCATCGCTGACAAAGTCCTTGTTGACTTCACAGTGTTTGAACAATTTAATGTAGCGTCGCCGCTGACGAAGTCTTCGTGATTTCGCAGCGTTAAATTGTTTTAACGTAAAATCACCGTTGAGTGGGTCATCAATGGCTTCACAGCGTTGAGCAAGTTAACGTGCACTCACTACTTGGGAACAAGTTTGGTTTCACAAGCGTCGAAGTTAAATTAATCCACCGTTTGGGAAATCGCTTCACGATTTGTTTGTTTTAAAGTTTCTCGTCATCTGCGACCGCCTGGGTCCGTACTGCGACCGCTGGTGTCGAGTGTCATGTACAGCCGTTCCGTTACCGTCAGCCAAGTCATCACCGTGCAATTAGAAAAATATATGTTCTGTGTTCATCGTCGTCGTTTTTATGTGTAATAAATCTCATTGTGACACCTACCTCCTGATGCTTATTTTGACAACCCTAACCCTTCCCTTCTGAGCTATCATGCTTCATTTCAAAACAGCTGGCGCCTTCACATCTTCCCAAATTATCCTTAGTCCTCCTCTGAAGAAAGGAACCCATAGTACCGACTCACATTCCGTCACTTAGTACAGGATTATTGTTATTATCTTATAAGGAGGATTAAATTTATTTGTTGTAGCATGCAATCGAACAGCTATCATCTTCTGATACATTACTGCTCTCATATATTTATCCCTCAATACATTATAACTTGGTTGAGACAATTACTGCAATAAATCATTTGAATAAGACGGATAAACAGATACTATTGAGAAATATTAAATAATTCCAAATATTGATCATCGCTGACGTTTTCTATTCACGACAATGGTATTTATTATCCCCTACCCTTTCTTGCTTGGTTTTCACCGCCGCCGCTGATGACAAATGACAGCTGCCTGACAAACTGACGTCCGCCCATCAAGCATCGCATAATAAATGGCTTCATTGTTTATCATCAAATATAAACATGCATTAGCCGATCGACATCCTGACAACTGTTTTAATGACTCCGAATATTGTTAACGTTGTCGGCGACTACCAAACAACGACCTCGACCGTCAGCTCTTGTTACCAATTAAAATCACTTGGTCACAAAAAAACATTTCCGCATAATGAACTTTTGTGAATGATTAACTAACTCTATTTATTCATATACTGGAATCACAATCAATTCTTGGGGAGTGTATCATCTTGCGGCGCACATTTTAACCATTTTCGTTATTAATAGAGTGTTAAATAAGGAGCGGACGTCGGCGGCGTGCACGCCTGTCCCGAGATAATAATTAATTTGTAATTAGAATTTAATGTAGCTACACAAGCTTGGGAGTAATTTATGAAGGCCCGGGTGACGTCAGTCAGGTGTGGAAATGACTGTGTGAAGCGAGCGGTTCTGCCTGCCGCAGACATACTGTAGGTACCGACGACAGGACTCGTTCAATCAACAGCAACATTGGGACCGAATATAATCCAAACGTTAAAGGAGATGAATAAGTAGATCCTTGAGTTTATTTCAAATTCTGATACATTGAGATGCGGCACCCCTCTTGCAGGAACCGTACCCGTTCATATTAAATATCTACTGCTTCCTTATTTTCAAGAAGTTCAACTCTACGGTCTTTTAATTCCCATAATTTCCAAGTTGGTACCTTGTAGAGGCCGTGTCTTGGTAAAAGTATATTACATCTGCGGTCGGATAGGGTTTATTTCAGAGCCTCCTGGCTTGTTGGTTGTAGGCAATGAGCTATTCAGATCGACTTGGCCATCACCACGCCTTATAATTACGACTTCCCGACTAAATGGGTTCGCTGTCAGCTCGCACCTTCATTTGTCTTGCGAGTTGGCCACAAGCAAGAAAGCGGTGGCGGCGGAGGCGGACGATCCGCCAGATGCTTATCGTTAATGACGGCTCCACGTCGCTGTCACCTCCATATGACCCCCAGGCCCTCCGCCCAATTCATTCAGACCATTGAATTTATATGGTGATGTATGTTGCACGGAACAGCAATTAGCACATGCATGTTATGGACTTTCCTTCCAGAAACTCGAAATTAATTATCCGCATAAAGGTCTGACGCAAAATCTAATTATTATTTTGTTATTGGGGTTGAATAGAGTGAATTGCAACAGCACATAATGTTTCTTTCATGTGGAACAACACTTAATTTGCTCACGTGTCGATTCTACCGACTGCGCCAATTTTATATGTAACCCAGTGTGAGTTGATGCTTGGGATTGTTTTCAAGAACACCTAATCTGTTTTTTGATACGGTAGACAACTGAGTTTTTGATTAAAATCTCAAGACCACTCTAAGATGATAATCAATATAATTTTCAACACCTTACAGTCATTCTTCACGTATAATAAATATATGGTCAGCTTATAAGAAACCTGCTTATATTCTCTATAATTAAATACTTACCAGACTTTTTTGCTGTCTTGATATAAATTATAATTAATGGCAATTTACATTTATAAATTAAGCATTCAAATTGTCACGTCCGTTTCGTTCCAATTCATCAATCATATGAGATTGCCCACTCAATCACGACGATCGCTGACAAAATTTTATTTCTCGTAACGGCCAATTATAGAAGAATTTTGCCTCTTTCGCTGATTTCTAGTTTAAGCCGACAACGGCCATTGCTGTCCGTTAATGAAACCATACATTTGCATACCCATTTCACATGAATTATATCAGCAATATAAACCTACATATCTGTCAGTTCAAGAGAAATTACATGCGATTATTTGGCGTTTAGAAATCGAATGCATTATTTCACTTTATGCATAAGTTATTGGAAATTTATTAACCGTAACTTAAGATTCAATTTCTTAGATGTGCATGACGAGGTAAGACGATGGGAAATTATTATTTGTGTATAATTTAGCAAGTTTTCATCAGCTGGTAAATAAACACAATTCATATTTCCATGTCGTGAGTGGTAGGCCACAAGCAGTGAGCAACAGAGTGAACAGAGAAACGGAGAACGCAGAACAGCCAACAAGCAACACAAACACGCACATTTACACCTTGGTACATCCGTCGCTTCGTCGCTCGCTTACAGCCAAGATCCACAGTAATTAACCTCAGGTTCGCGGTTCACGCCGAGCTGTGCTAATGAGTACCACGAGAGAAACAGACAGAGACAAAGACAAAGAGGAGACTACAGAACCGTACTCATGCAGATTTCCACACTACTCCTTGGCATCCCATATAGTTTCCAGAACTTGCAAATTTGTTTTCAGCTCCTTCACAATCAAGGAAAACAGCCCGGCAAAAAATTTCATATCAAAACACTCCTTCAGTGTTTTGCGAAAAAAAAAAGTAGTATCTTTGGGCTTGAATTGTAGTACGGTCCTGTAAAATTTCACTGTACGCCAACCCCGCTAATGAGCCGGATTGCAATCTCACCCTGTCTCTATGTCACTTACCCTCTCGCGTGTTAATTGCCCTTTTAGGATGTTGCATCAATATTCATAAAGCAAGCGGAAGTGCTGCTGTTGCTGCTTCAGCAGGGCTTGAATGCGAACCTGCACCAACTGAGATTCTTGCATGTCCACCATTTTGTTCATGCTTCTTTCAAATTGTGATTAATTGTGTATAGTTACTAAAATAGAATAAATGATAGGATGTGCACTGAGCGTACAAGCGAAAATAATAGTCACATTAAGGGGATGACATTTCATTACTTAATTATAGTTTCTGTTTTTAACTTCATTATAAGTTAAATATTCGAGATGAGTAACGCCAAATGAGATAAAATTTGCTGGCAAGACATTCTCCAGAAGAGCTCAATTGGCGCAGTCGGTATAGAAAAGTGATTCCGATCCATACTCATGATATCGCTTATTATATTAATTATATTATGATGCAATTTCCTCGCAATAATCTATTCTATAGTTCTTAGAAACTGAAACATAAAATTAAATCTGATCTATGTTATATATTGTTAATTAAATGATCGTTTGAATTAATGTCGGATATATGTCGTAAATTTAACCTTAGTAATTATTACGAGTTACTAACTGCCAAGAGGAAATTGTTCAGGTTTACCTACTTGATTATTGAATAAAAGTGTAAATCAACGTTTCACTTTGACGTGAATTGACTCTATGCTGAATGTGTGGGCTTTAACTATACATTTCTATTATTATAAGTTACATGATCAAAATGTGCGCAACGTTGACCCCACTCTTACGCTCAGCATAATATATGTGAAACACATAAAGTTTCCTCAGTAAAAAATAAGTTGCTGAGATAGAGGTTATAATTGGAGGAAGGTACAGCAAAAAGTCGTCGAAATCAAGCGATGAAATGTGCGCCAGGAGACAGTGAAAACACGAAAATGTCTCGGCTGTTGGAGAGTGCGAAAAGTGCACATCGCAAGCAACATATTATTTCCCTGTCAGCATAACATACGAGGCAAGTAATGGGCATGTGCGGCCGACTGGAAGTAAAATATGCGGCGGTTAATAACTCACACCTCAATTAAAACTCGGCGTGGAAAACGAAAACGCGTTTTAGGGCCAGGATATGCCCGCGCACGTAATTTAATGCTATGCTAATTTGAAGTTACGGTGCTTTCACAGAAGTGCCGGGAGTTAAATAAATAATACTGAGCTGTCTGCGATGCTATCTCGATCTGTGTGAGCTCGACTTCAACGCCAATGTATGTGCACACCTAAATTCACCACTCCGAGTCGGAACTGCTGGCTCACTCTCAACAGGCTGCTCCAAACACAAATCTGTCCAAGCCCTGCTCTTTGCGAAATTCATATGCGCATTTCATAATACTTGAATTTTTTATTTTACATCCAGACCCCTGAGCTAAACCACATTCATTGGAATAATATAAGTTTCCTGCTATTGGAATCCACTGGTGCAGTCCTCAGTTCAAGAAGCAAGGAACGGATGAGAAAGAACGTCCAAGTACTTGGCATTGTCTTAATGGTCCTGACCTAACAGCTATTTGTCAAGCGCCAAGACCAGTGCAGAATACGGAGACGACCGTTTTGTAATCCGATAAAATCATATTTATTGGTTCATTAAGTGTGCATGTCGCGACGTAGAAAGTCTCTGGACGCCGTCATTGGCATTTCTCCACGTGATGCTACTCCTTGAATCTTATTCTTCTTATCCTCTCACTAATGGGGCTCTTTCCTGCAGATGCCAGGAGTCGTCACTGCAATCAGATTGACTCGATTGCTGTAAACAGCTTTGTTAAACCGACATTTATTTTTCATTGGTTCCTTATTCCTTGAAAAAAAAAAAAAAGATTATCAAGGGCCTACCATGTAACTTCCAAGCTCACATTACATAAGTAAGTGAACAATGAACATGAATTAAACATGCATTATTTCATTTTGTGCAAAATTATTGCAAATTCATTAACCGTAACTTCAGATCCAATTTCTTAAACGTAGAAATGATTATTATGATATACATGACAAATTGTTGAAAATAATTATTTGTGTGAAGAATACACGACAGCTGTAACGATTTGCCTCGCTGATGGCGGGGTTGTTACCTTTGGCGTCGCGGTAAAAACTGCTGACGGTGTGCTCGGGCGCCAATACGGTCGATTTTTAAGGCAGACGCCTGGATAGCTCAGAAGGGAAGGGTTAGGGTTGTCAAAAATATTCATCAGGAGGTGGGTGTCACAATGAGATTTATTACACATAAAAACGACGACGATGAACATAGAACATATATTTTACAGGACACTTCCACGGAGATACTTGGCTGACGGTAACGGGACAGCTGTACATGAGACTCGACATCAGCGGTCACAGTACGGACCCAGGCGGTCGCAGATGACGAGAAACTTTAAAACAAACAAATCGAGAAGCGATTTCCCAAACGGTGGATTAACTTATCTTCGACGCTTGTGAAACCAAACTGGCTCCCAAGTAGTGACTCCACGGTGAAATTACTCAACGCTGTGAAGCCAACGATAACTCCCTCAATGGTGATTCTACATTAAAACAATCTAACACTGCAAAATCACGAAGACTTCGTCAGCGGCGGCGCTACGTTAAGTTAATCCAACACTGTGAAATCAACAAGGACTTCGTAGCGGTGCTTCTACGATAAATTATTCAAACACTGTGAAGTCAACCAAGACTTCGCCAGCGGTGATTCTACGTTAAATTATTCAAGAAATATTCCAAGTTCAAAAACAGCAAAAGCAAACAAATCTAAGTTCTTTTTACGGACTTATAAAAAACAAACACACTCACAGATTGTGTCAGACAGTTGTGCTAACTCCACTTGGACGGTAAACACTCTGAAGATGACAATCGGTATCGGAACTAGAAACGTACTTTGGAACGGCTGCTCAGAAGACTGGACTTTCAAAGAAGTGACCTAAGTCGGCCAGAAGGCCTTATTTATACTTGAATTTCAATGAATTTTTACTTAACATGTTTTTAAATTAAGTGCATTTAAGCGCTTTCAGTAAAGTAAAGAAGACATACAGATAAAAAGAAGAAATAATTTTACAAATACAAATTACTTTACAATAACAACTTTCCTATTACTTTCCTGTTAAATACACCCTTTCATGATTATATTTCCTTAAAATTAAAATTGTCCTAAATATCCTTTTATCGGTAGGTAATGTAGTCAACTGTCAAATGTCGGATGTTTATTTGTGTATGGTCAAAGGTCACGAAGAATATCAAACAAAATCTACAATATACAACACATTTACAGAACAACGGTTGATTACATTCAGATTTATTAAGAGTAAGGCACAAGTCATAAATACAGACAAGCAATATAGGTTTCACCACATGTGAAACATTAAAACAGATTTATTTCAGTTTACTGCGCGCGCATGTTCTTTGAATCTCGTTGTAAATTTCCGACCAGTCTTGCCAATGTAAAATTTGTTCGCTAGATACAATGTTGACATTGCTTTCAAGCCTTTGACATGTCTGAAAAAAGAGATCTGTCAAAAAGTGGACAAACCTGAATTAGTGCCGCAATCTGACGTCTATAAGTTGAAATGAGACACGTGTGAATGTTTTTACATTGGCAAGACTGGTCGGAAATTTACAACGAGATTCAAAGAACATGCGCGCGCAGTAAAATTTCAAAACAGCCAATCAAGTTTTGCTGATCATCTAATTGAAAATGGACACGATTTTGATATTACCAAAAACTTTGAAATTTTACACATACGCAAAAATGGCAAGATTCTTGATTTCCTGGAAAACTTAGAGATTCAGAAGTCTTTAAAAAACCATGCCGATTTTAGTTTGAATGACCAAACGAACCTTAGACACACCCCACTTTCAAATTTTTTAATTTAATTCGCGGTTCACGTAAGTAGTTTTCACGAGATTTTTTGAATAGTTAACGAGTTTTTCCAGTTTTTTTCAGTTGTATTTTGGATCTTGTTGAACAGATTGGATATATCTTTTTATATCATTTTATATTTTTTTAGTGCTTTATTACCACTTTTTTACATTTTTTCACTAGCATGACACTAGCGGACTACTTGACGCCGTTTTCTTTTGTGAAGCTCCTGTAATTTTATTGTGTAAGTTACCATTTTGTATTTTTTTTATTTGTTAAAATTTCTACCTGCTTGTATGTTTGTTTGTTTTACGTTTTATTTCTTCTCATTGTAGTCTCTCCGCTAGTCAAAAGATGATCACCCAGTGATCGAAACCGGTAACTTAATCAAAATTAGAGAACAGTGTGATTAAGAATTTTATGGTTTTTTCATTCAAAAAGCCCTTACCAATTCCTGATATCAATCACACTTGGGTTCCCCTATTCCCTTATTATAAAGGTTGTATATTCAAGCAGAATTACAGAATTTAAAATTTATAGGGTGTGCAAGATGTAAACAAATGTTGATGGACGTTAAAATGTTTGACGGTAGCCGAAGACTCTAGGATGTGCAACTGTGACGGAGTTTTGGGACATGATTCGTCACACAGCATTAATACAGTTTTCATTTGATTTCCGACACTAATTGTCATAAAATTAAGGGTTCCTCGGACACCAACATGATATTGGGCTCAAGAACTGCGACTTTTCTTGGAAACAAGGTGGAATAGGTGTAAAGCAAACCCCTTATCTCTGCCTTCAATTAGATTTAATACGCAAATTCCATCGATCATATTGAATATAGTATAAAAATAGTAAACTTCAATCAATAACATTCCTGATTAATATTATGCTTTTTTTCTTAGTTGAGTACGTCGTTAGGGAGATCCAATTTCAAATTATGATCAATAGCTGTGGAAGTCCAATATGTGGCATTAGGTAATAAATGCATATTAGCCTGTAGTGGATAGAACGCAAATCAGCGAAGATTCTGATGAATGTCCCAATGTTCGTGCTAAGCGATAATAATCTGCTTCCGTGCCAACAACTCCTGCGGTTGCAGGAGCTACGAAGGGCGCCGAAGAGTAGCGGAGCTTGTCGAGAGAGATGGCATGCTTTAATTAAGTCATATTCATGATCATAGCTCACGAAATTACTGTCGCAACGGTTCCGTTCTGCTCCTGTTATTCATGGGATTAATTCACATAAGCACTGAATAATGAAGACCCAGCCTGCTCAGTCCCTACTGTTCAATTTCATTATCGGAGATGGTTACGACAGCCAGAGGTACTTTGGTTTAAGCTCACAAATATAATCAAGGTGTGGAATCGTGTTTACAATGACACCTAGCTTTCTACAGTAATATATTGCCCAAAGTTTGCACTTAAGATACTTATTCGATAATCATTAAATTCTCATCGTTGAAGAATCTTAGATGACTCAATTGATATTTTCCAAACCAAAATCTCAGTTTTTGATGAAAGTATGCTATAGAATAAAACTTTGGTGCGAAGCTGGGATCGACATCAAAACCCCTGAATATCGATGTTATTTTAACTTGTTCATAAATCATTGAAACATGTTTATTTGAAAAAGTAGATTAGTCCATGTAACAAATTGCAATATGTTATTATATTCGTATTGAAGTGTCAACAATGTAACTATGTTTAGCTTTATTCCTTTGTCATTAATTTTAATTAGTTTGCGCTTGTGCAAATAAATATAAAGTGCAGGAGACATGAAATGAAACAAATATCATATGTGAAAAGGCAATAAACAATGACATATGTTTACTTCGATTAACTTTTCATACATAAATTAAACAGGCAGCAATAATCCAATAGGAAATTTGTTTTGATGATTGCAGTTTCAATTGACATTTACAGCTTGAAAAATAACATTTAGCTATTTAACAATGCAAGTGTTGATTTTAAAACCATTAAACTAATGTCTAATATGAATAAATAATATTGATTTACAATCGTTTCCTAGACCAAGTCAACCAATCAAAATTGATGTAATTAATAATTTTATGATTTAATGATCCTATTCGCAGAAATGAAAAATATAAAATGATTCATAACATTACACAAAATGTAACGATACGAAAAAATTAAATATAATAAATAATAAATAGTTGACAATATGGTTGCTAATAATAAATAGTGTGCACGTGCATTCATAAATCACTATTAATATAATGTTTGATAAAACGACGTTGTGTGTAATTAATGAGCACGCAGTGACTCTTATTATGTCGGTGCGAAGCGAGAGCTCCAGTATCTTACATCGACACCGCGATCAGCGACCCGACCCGGCTGTAATGCACGCTACGCATGCGCTGATTGTACAACTAATTAATTACCAGTAACGCTACTGCGTTCAAGTGGTGCACCACTACTTCAACCATATCATATCGATATTTATATTTCTCTGAGAAGTCTTTTAATATCATACCTCCAAAAACTGTAAACAAGTTTGTTCAATTAAATTACCGATAAATAACTCCAACAAAACGTGACCATACGCGATGACTTCATATCGAGATAACTTACTGTCAAAAACCATGGGGTGATCTTCAATCCGCCTCCCAAAACGTCATGCAACATATAGAAACATAATATGCGAACTAGCCCCGCACAATACTATGAATAATCTACGAAGTTTTCAATATTTTCAACAGATCTCCAATAATAATAACTAGCTCTAATTTCTTCGTGGTTCAATCGAGAAAGGATGAATTGAGTCTTCTTTCCTGGATCTCCCCATCTTGGTGCAAAACAAAGTCGCCAGGCCTCCTGGCTGCAGCTACTGTGCAACGTGCTACTGTTCTTGTCGTTGTTGGTGACATTGTGCTTGCCTTCAGCGTTGTTCATTGCAGCTCCACGTTCAACGCTCGTGTTTACGACTGCTAATTATCACTTATTTGCTATCGTAATGGTATCTACTTTATATTTAACATGTTTTTCTCAATAGAACTGCTAAAACAGGTGATGCAATTTGCTTGAGGATCTGATTCTACTGGGAGATGTATTCATTAGATGTGCATTGTATTCCAAGACCATTTGAGGCTATGAATCAAGAAGATTATTTTCATTCAGCATTTATTAAGACCTCATTGATGTTGATCACCAATCACAAAAGTATTTCTATTATATTGTTATTAATTACTTGTCTTCATGAGCTTCAACACAACAAGAAACTAATATTATGTGAATGACGTGAGAACAACTGACGAACGTTTGCATGTGATATCCAAATGTGAGTTATACTAATTCCAATATTATAATTTGATTTTCATCATTTCATTTCATCGCATGTCTCAAAAAAATGAAAGGAATTTTAGAAAATTTATAGAGCCTAGATAATTTAGAAAATATTAAGGATATAAAAATCTGACTTGGACATCACGTGACTTACTTGTACATCATTGGATATATATGATCAAACCCAACATCTCATCTTTCCACGGCTAGTCAGTTGCTATGGAAACAGTATATCATCATTCTTATGCTACAACATTCCTAAATACTGATTTCCAGGATTCTATGGCTAACAGTTCTGAAATTATGCCCAAAATTCCAAGGTCGTCAAGTATAGTTCACTTTCGATTCACTCGATCTCAATGAAAATGGGATATGAGCATCTAGACAGTACTATCATCTTTAATACTGTATTCTAATATTCTACGTTCAATCGTTTTGGATTTATGCTGAAAATTTGAAAAAATTTCGAGTAAACTGCACTTTCGGCTTAGCCGATCACAATCATAATGAAGATGTACAACTAGAAGCTATAAAAGTGCTAAATAAGAAATCTCAATATTCTGCGACTGATTATTTTAAATTTATGAGAAAAATTCAAAAATCTGTAATATGAAGTGCACTTCCGGCTTAGTCGATTGGGACAAAAATAGGAGATGGTCATTTGGATGCTACAGCAATATCAAATACTGAATTCCGCTAATCATTCTAGATTTATGCGGAGTTTCAAGTAAAGTACACTTCTGGCTTGGCCAGTTCATACAAAAATAACAGATAACCATTCTGGTACATCATCAAGTTCAAATACTTCATTTCAACATCCTACGGTTGATCATTCTGGATTTATTACAGAAATTCTAAAAAAGTTTCAAGTAAAGTGAACTTCTGGTTCAGACGATTAGAATCATAATGCGAGGTGCACAACTAGACCCTATACAAGTCTTAAATACAAAATGTTAACATTATACATTTGAGATTTGCGAGTTACGCACGAATGGACGAACATACGTACCGACGTCAAGCCAAAAATAGTCAAAATGGATTCAGGGATGCTCAAAACGGATATCTCCATCAAAATCTCGATAGGTGAATTTTGTCGGTTTCATTATACTTAGTACAAGTAAGTAAAAATGTAGAAAATTTAGAGAATCTAGGGAATATAAAGAATTCAGAGAATAAAAAGGATATAAAAAGCTCAGACGAAATAAAGAATATCGAGATCTTAGAGAATTCAGGAGGATAAAGAGAACTTAAAAAATATGGAAAGTAAAGAGAACCAAGAGAATAAAAGAATTCAGAGAATAAGGACAATATAGGAGGTTAAGAGCACATATAGGAATTTAGAAAATATTGAGAATAGAGAAAATATAGAGAGTTCAGGGAATGAAGATTATATATAGTTTAGAAAATAGAGCTTGAAGAATTTAGGAAAAAGAGAAAATTTAAAAAACTTGGGTAGTAAAGATAATTTAGAGGACAAAGAAAATATAGGGAATTCAAGGAATAAGGAAAATATAGGTAATTAAAGGAATTAGGAGAATAAACGGAATAAAGAATATTAGAAGAATTTAGGGAATAAAATTAATATAGCAAGTTTAGAGAGTACAAAGAATTTAGGAAGCCTAGAAAATAAAAAGTATTTATAGAATACAGAGAGTCTAGAAAATTTAGGGATTGAGGAAAACATAGAGAATAAAGGAAATATAGTAAGCTTAGAGAATATATATATATATATATATATATATATATATATATATATATATATATATAATCTGTTCCTCTCTTACCCACTGGGTGTTGAGGTTACTTCGCTCAAATGTCTTCTATGAATTTTCTCCATTCATTCCGGTTTCTTGCTAGCTCATGTGCTCTTCTGGTTGTTATTTTCTTCTTGATTATTATTTCTTGTATTACATCGTCCCATGTTTTCCGTGGCCTGCCGCGGTTTCTTTTCCCTATTGTTCTTGCTTTCCATATTTCTTTTACTTTTCTTTTATCCTCGAGTCGAATTAGATGTCCATAACACCCCAATTGTTTCTGCTCTATCTTCTTCATTACTGACTTTACTTCCAATCTCTCTCTAATTTTTTCATTTCTAATTTTGTCTAGTTTTGCTACCTCCTCTATAGCTGTAAGACATTTCATTTACACTGCTGTGATTTTACTTTGTTGTCTTTTATTTAATACCCAAGTTTCTGAACTGTACAACAGCATTGGTGAAATTATTGTTTTGTAGATGGTCAGCTTCGTTCTTCTGTTCACTGTTTTGTGATTTAATAGTGCCTTGCTAATCGAATGATAAGTTCCTACTGTTGCCTGTATTCTGTTATTCATTTCATCTTCGTACCCTCCTTTATTTCCGATTATATCTCCTAGATATCTAAAGCTTTGGACATTTTGTATATTTTTATTATCTTTTTGTATTTTCAGTTGTTCTTCTTTGGTTATTGTCATTATCTTTGTTTTGTTGGCATTTATTTTCATATTTGCTCTGAGTAGTTCTTCATTCCATATCCTCAAGTTCTCTTGCAGTTTTTTCTCTGTATTCGCAAAGATTACTATGTCGTCTGCAAAAATGCACTCTGCTATTTTTATTTGCTTTGAATTTGAATATCCTATGGCAGTTTCTATTGTTCTGTTGTTTGCTTCAACGTTTATTTCATCCATTTATAGTATGAACAATAAAGGACTTAGAGTTCCTCCTTGTCTTAATCCTCCACCTGCTTTGAATTCTCCTGATAATAAGTTAGCGGTTCTCACATAGTTTATGTTATCTTTATATATATATATATATATATATATATATATATATATATATATATATATATCCTATATTTCTCCTTTTTGATACTTCGCACAACAATTCTCTGTTAACTTTTTTTTTTCCGTTATCTGTCGGATTGTAAATACATGGTCTTGGGTGCTGTGGCCTTTTCTAAATCCGCTTTGAGTATCCCCAATCTTGTCTTCTACAAACTTTCTTAGTTTACTTTCAAGTTTCGTTTCGTACACTTTTACTGCTGTGCATAGGAGTGAGATCCCTCGATATTTGCAACAATTGCGGCTGTCTCCTTTTTTGTATATTGGCAGTATGATCGTTTTTCTCCAGCCTGTAGGTGTCTGCTCTCCATCCCAAATTTTCTTTACTAATGTGTGCAGCTTTTTGTTCCTTCCCCTCCCATGAGCATATTTTAGCTGCTCTGGTTCTATCTCATCGTATCCAGCTGCTTTCCCTATCTTTAATTTTCCAATAGCAATTGCAACTTCTTCGATGCTGATTTCTGTATTTGTAACTTCTGGATTTTGCTCTGGTATATGGTCGTTATTGTACGCACTGCTTATAGTTAGTTCTTGCGGTTCTGGTAATTCTTCAAAACGTTCTCTCCATCTTTTTAGTTTGTCTGTATCCTTTCTCAGTATTGTTCCAAAATAAAAGAATTCAATTCAGAGAGTAAAAACAATATAGAGATCTCAAGTATCAATAATATTACTGTTAAGTATGTGAAGAATCAGGCAACGTTAAATTTTAAACATTTAAATATTTTCGCGCGCTTAGACCTTGTAGCTCGCGCACCTCATGCCTTTATATTAGTTTTGTAACAGAATGACAGTAATGTTATTTTTCTCCAAAATTTCATCTATTGTGTCTTGCCATGTTTTTGCTGGTCTTCCTCTTCTACGTTTCTTGGGGATTCTTGTACTTCATATCTTTTTTGTTTGTGTTGTATCTGGCATTCTTATTAAATATCCGTACCATGATATTGGATTATTTTCAATGGTCCTTTGAATACTTTCAACATCTAGATTTTTTCTTATCTGCTCATTTCTATAACCTTATCTATTTTTGTAATACCCTCTACTCTTCTCAAGAATCTCATTTCCGCTGCTTTTTTTCTTTGCTTTTATTCCTCTGGTTTAACATCCATGATTCACTCCTATATATCAGCGTTGGTCTATATATTGTTTTATATAGTGTCATATTTGTTCCTTCTGTTATGTGTTTGTTATTAAGTATCACCTTGTTTATTGAAAAATATCTTCTATTTGCTGCCAGTATTCTTCTATTTATTTCTTGCTTCATACTTCCTCTGTTTTTTAATGTCACTCCCAAGTATGAAAACTTCTTTATTTGTTCTATTTCGATTCCATTGATTGTTATGTTAGTTATCGTATCTTTCTTTGATATCACCATGAATTTAGTTTTCTTTACATTTATTTTCATATTATGCTTCTTTAATTCACTGTCCAAGACATTTAAATTATGCTGCATGCTGTTCTCATTATTAGCCATTATTACCAGATCGTCTGCAAATGCACACTCAGATATAGATGTGACTGCTAGGTTATGATCCAATTTCTACTTCCTTTATTTCATTTTTAGCTCTTTTTTGAATAGTATCTAAAAATATTATGAACAATGAAGGGCTTAGGGCTCCTCCTTGTTTTAGTCCCTGTGTAGTGGTAAATTCGGACTACACAAAATGATCAGAATTCCCACCGTTTTCTCGAACACAGCTTTACTATATTCACACAGATTCAGTTAGCTTATTGAAAGTAATAAAAACTTTATGTAAACAATTTTTCGATAACTATAATAACTGTCGAGAAAAAAGTTGTTTCCTGTTTCGCATTCCACCCTGTAGAGAATTAAGAGTATAAAGAGAATTTAGAGAATAAAGAGAATTTTGAAATCTTTCGTGTATAAACACCATTTGAGGGTAAAGAGAATATGCAGAGTTCAGGAAATGAAGAGAATATAGAAAATTTAAAAAACTTGGAGAATGAAGATGATTTAGAGAGTTCAGGGAATGAAGAGAATTTAGAGAATGAAGAGAATATAGGAAATTTAGAGAGTATAAAGAATTTGAATAACGTAGAGAACTTAAAGAATTTAGAGAATAAAGAGAATATAGAGGATTTAGAGAATAAAAAGAATATAAAAAGTTCAAAGAATATAAATAATCAAAAGAGCCAAGAGAATATAGAGGAATTTAAAGAATAAAGAAAATATAGAGAATTAGGGAATGGAGAGACCTTTATTAATAATTGCCGGGTCAAGACCTTTTAGAATTATAATAGGATGTCATTTTAGGTAATTTTCAAAAAGGTCTAGGACAGGCTATTAAGAGTCACAGGTAGCTATTCTCAGCTAGCACGATTAAGACTTTTTGGTAGAGTTAATAGGTTATGAGTTAGCACTGCATCAAAAAAGTCAACAATTTTCGACGTGTATCAGCAACGTTTGTTGGAAAGATTTTTCTTGAATTTTCCAATAATATCTCATTCTTAAGCACGTGATTCAAGCAACTGACCAATGAAGATCTAATTGAGTTGAATAATCAAGTTACAGCAGTAGAGCGTTACCTAAAAACATAAGTGGCAAAGTACATAATGGATATTGAATTCTTCAATGTTAATTTAGAAGAGTAATTTCTCTTCTTTTTGCATGACCTCTGGTCAACTGTTCTTGTTATCATGTAGTTGTTGTACATTGTTTTTTATTGACGGATAAGAAAATAATAAATAAAGACCAGAAGCAAGAACATCATTCGGATAAGAGATATTTTATGTTTAATTAATTTATTCTTCACTATTATTTTGATATCTATTTAACTGATAATTAAAACCATATACTCACTGAGATCGTTAGCTAGCTAATTATGCAGGTACCTGAACAGAGTTAATCCAACAAAGTGTTATCAGTTTCGAAAATTAAACATTCAAACCAAAGTAAACAACACAGATGTTCTGATAGCAAATCTTTGAATGTCCAAGTCCAACAACATCCACAGCAACAACCAGAGAAAATAAAAGACGAAGAGAGATGTGAAGATTAAAGGCGCACACAACTGCATTACGCAGTCAATTAAAGGAATGTATATCGCAACCAAAGTGTTGTAAATTGGATCCTTCCCTGAAGATTACATCCAGATAGTAATAACGGGCCGTATATAAGACTTATCTGCAGAGGTAATAATTGGTTTATCAGATCCAGCGGGCTGGATGGTTATTCATGGCTCTCGAAAGCTTCGTAGTGGTTGGGGTCCTTTTGCCTTGTGTACTGCACTGGGAATTGAACCTCAAGCTGCAGTTCACCTTATCTGACCACTTCTAGATCATGTTGCAAGTTTGGAGACAAATCTCTTGCTTTGCTAAAAAAAGACATTCGAATTTGATGGAGTCATTTAAGAAAGTCTTGCATTGGTTCTCTCTTCTTGGTGATAAAAGGCCGGCATGTGAAATATTTTATAGCTTGATATATTTTATAGTATCCAAGTGATTTACATTTAAAGTTGGAAGTTGTGAAATAGCCGGTTTTGTGAACACTCACTTATCTGACATTCATACGTAAGCTACTTGTATCCAACTATTATTTATTAATACTTTTCCATTGCAGTAAATCATTTTTATTGCTTCATCGGCCATGCTTGTTTACTTGTAATTCCATTATGCGTAGTCATTTGTTATAAACACGCTGAGAAATGTCAGCTGGTAATATACAATTTATCGAAGTAATTAATGAAAGCCGCAGAAAGCTCAGTTCGTAGTGTTGACTCTGCGTGTGGTAAAGACTCCAATACGTAATATCACTGTGACTCAACTTATTTATTTTTGATGTAAATGAAGTAAACGTTCTCTGATATATCAAATTCACCCATTGTCAGCCTATAGTCTTGATTATTTACATGTCAGCCGGTCCAAATGAAGTCAAGGCCATTTTATAAATTAATTTTGTCCCTAGAAAAGGTTTATGAAGTTATTATGTTTAGAAACACGTCTCCCTAGTGTGACGAATTATGTCCCAGAACTCCGTCACAGTTGCATATCCCAAAGCCTTCTGCTACCATCAAATATTTTGACGCCCAGTTCACATCTTGCTCATCCTATAAATTTTAAATTCTATAATTCTGCTTAAATATACACCACCGCTTACCTTCATTTTATCAGTCATCAGCTGAAATAAATCTGTTTTGATATTTCGCATGTGGTGGAATGAGGTAAGGTTCTTGGAAACACCTGAAATTAAATTCAACCGACATTGCTTGATCTGTATTTATGTGCTGTGCCTTACCGTTAATGAACTCTGAATGTAATCAACCGTTGTTCTGTAAATATGTTGTATATTGTATATTCTGTGTGATGTTATGTTCAACCTTTGACACAACAAAATAAAAGATCCGATACTTGACAGTTTCAAACTTACTGACATATCATTACCTACGTTACCGACAGATATAACGATATATAGGACAATTTTAATTTCAAGGAAACATAATCATTAAAGGATGTGTTTAACAGGAAAGTAATAGGCAATTTGTTATTGTAAAGGAATTTGTATGTGTAAAATGATTTCTTCTTTTTGTCTGTATCTCCTCTTTATATTACTGACAGCGTTCATATGAAATTAATATTTAGAACATGTTAAATGAGGATTCATCAAAATTTAAGTATAAGTAAGGCCTTCTGGCTGACTTAAATCACATATTTGGAAGTCCAGTCTTCTGAGTTGCCGTTCAAAGGTACACTCCTAGTTCCGATACCAAGTGTCATCTTCAAAATGTTTACCGTCCAAGTGGAATTTTTGTGCCAAGTACGTTAGCACAACTGTCTGACACAATCTGTGAGTTTGTTTTTTCATAAGTCCGTAAAAGGATCTTAGATTTGTTAGCTTTTGCTGTTTTGACCTTAGATTACTTTTGCTGCTTTTGAACTTAGAATATTTTTGCATAATTTAACGTAGAATCCCCGCTGGCGAAGTCTTCATTAAATTCACAGTGTTAGGATCACCGCTGGAGAAGTCCTTGTTGATTTCGCGGTGTTTGAATAATTTAACGTAGAGTCACCGCTGGTGAAGTTTTTGTTGATTTCACAGTGTTGGATTAACATAATGTAGCGTCGCCGCTGACGAAGTCTTCGTGATTTTGCATCATTAGATTGTCTTAACGTAGATCACCGTTGAGGGGTCATCATTGGTTTTACAGCGTTGAACAAGTTAACGTAGAGTCACTACTTGGGAACCAGTTTGGTTTCACAAGCGTCGAAGATAAGTTGATCCACCGTTAGGGAAATTGCTTCACGATTTGTTTGTTTCAAAGTTTCTTGTAATCTGCGACCGTCTGGGTCCGTACTGCGACCGCTGGTGTCGAGTGTCATGTACAGCCATCCCGTCACCGTCAGCCAAGTATCTCCGTGCAAGCTCCTGTAATATATATATTCTTTGTTTATCGTCTTCGTAGTTATGTGTAAATAAATCTCATTGTGATACCTACCTCCTGATGATTATTTTGACAATCCTAACCCTTCCCTTCTTAGCTATCCAGCCGTCTGCCTTAGAAACTGCGTCACCGGCCGCATTGGCGCCCGAGCACACCGTCAGCAATTTTGGCCGCGACTCCAAAGTCAATAACTCCGCCATCAGCGAGGATATCGTTACACTAGTTATGTGCACTGCTTTCAAGCTCTCCTGTTCCTGAATTTTTATTTCTTGAGAAACACGAACATCAATTCTATCAAAGTTTTCGTGAATGACATCATTATTATCCTATAACTAACAAAATAACTCTTGAAGTGTTTCCAATCCTGTGCCATTTTTTATATTACACAATCAAAATTAACTTGATTATAATTTATGAGCACTTTAAAATAATTTATAGCATCAGATATGATCATATTTTCTTATCATGAATTATTGGCGACATTTTCATTCCTTATTTTATTCAATAGAAATCAATATTTATTTATAGTCAAATATGATTTATGACTCCATATCTACAAAATTTCAGAGAATATTCGTGCATTAAATATATGAGTATAATAATAAAACATGCTGTTAATCGCTGATAAAGATAAAACATGGAGAATTTATTATACAAGCGATAGATGTGATGGAAAATATTATTATTGTATTTTTTATGATAGCTTTGGAACTCGATATTTTACTGTCCTTCAAATCAATATTTATTAATTTCTGTTCAATAACTTTAGTAATCCAAATTATTTGGTACTAAATCTACGTGGTGTAGGATAGAGGCACACACTCATCAAATTGGCTCAAATCAATCATATGATACCTATGCATCTAAAAATATGCTACCGACTGCGCCATTTCAAAATATCACCATTTTAATTCCGTTCTATGGTATATTGATTGACTTTTGATAAAATCAACATTTCCTGCATTATATAACAAAGTAAATTGACATATGTTTTCATATTTTTCCAATAACAATAACAATTTGTTCATATTGCAGTTCATTTGTTACTAGCGTATGTAAAAAATTCCTGTGTGTGAAACATGAATGACAATAGTGTACACATGTAAGTAATGAACTTTGATGTTTTATTTATTTATTTTCATTTGTCAAATCGGTATATGCACGGTAAGCCGCGTATACACCAACTAGCTTCATGTCAGACACGTTATTTAGCAGCCGGCGTGGCAAACGATTTATTATTCAGATATCGTTATGAAACGCTGTCACTGTATATTTTACCAGTGGAAGCTTTATGATTGCAATAAATATCTTGATAAACGATCTTTTAAATTATAACTCTGATAGATATTTGCCCACTCAACTCCGGGGAGGAGCTGCTAGCGGTAATTTATGACACCATTTATCAACGTTCCACACCCTCTGTTAACTGCGAAGCCAATTCCGAGATGTGTGCCGTCGATACGCCAGCGCCGTGTTGCTCCACCGCCAACATTGCCGCCGCCACTGGTTACAAACTTACAGAAAAGTAATGTTCATCCCGTGCTCATCCGCCGTTCTTTCAGAACTTATAAGATTCATATTTGGCCTTCAACTCCAAAATATTGTCCTTTCAATAAATGACAAGAATACCACATTGACCGGTTTTGGCCCAGACTGCAGACTGTCCGGTCCAGTCTGGAACTTGAGCATAGTAAATTGGGTGGCTCACATTTTCTTACAACTTCGCACTTGAATATTGAGTAATAGTATACTAAAAACGGGTGGTATGTCTGTTGCTAGGGTAAGGGTCTGAGTCCCTGGCGTGAATAGCTTGTACTGCCTCTTCAATAAATGATATCAGAGCTAGAGTACCATATTGTCCGGTTTGGTCCAAACCCGGCCCAGTCTGGAACTCGGGCATAGTTAATTAGGTGGCTCACATTTTTACGGTTGGTCCTCTGACTTAACGAACAAAAATTCTAAGTAATAGTAGGTCGCGGACCACTTGGCCCAGTCTGTAGCTCGGGCATAGTAAACTGGCAGCTGTGACGAATTATGTCCGAAATCTCCGCCACAGTTCACATCCAAAAGCCTTCTGCTACCGTCAAATATTTTGAAGCCCAGTTCACATCTTGCTCACCCTATAAATTGTAAATTCTGTAATTCTGCTTGAACATACATCGCCGCTTACCTTAATTTCATCAGTCATCAGCTGAAACAAATCTGTTTTAATATTTCACATGTGGTGGAATGAGATTAGGTCTTTGAAAACACCTGAAATTAAATTTAACCGACATTGCTTGATTTCTATTAATGTCTTGTGCCTTACCGTTAATAAACCCTGAATGTAATCAACCGTTGTTCTCTAAATATGTTGTATATTGTGTATTCTGTGTGATGTTATGTTCGACCTTTGACACAACAAAATAAATTATCCGACACTTGATAGTTTCAAACTTATCGACATATCATTACCTACGTTACCGACAGATGAAAAGATATTTAGGACAATTTCAATTTCAAGGAAATATAATCATGAAAGGATGTATTTAACCGGAAAGTAATAGGAAATTTGTTATTGTAATAGTTATTTACGTATAGAGGGCTGAAAGATTAAGTTTACACCCGCGGACAAAGTTTGAGGCCCGAAGCGTAGCGAAGACCTTAATTCGTCCAAGAGTGTAAATTGTCTTTCAGGCCGAGGCACGTACAACGTTTTACGCACAACTGTAATAAAATCTACTTGTGAATTTCTCGTAAGTAATTAGTTTTTGAGAACACGCAAAAATATTTATTACTTCAAAATTATAAGGTGGCGTATGGTAACAAAAAACATGTCATGTGTTAAACAATTGATTTTGTTTATATGTCAACAAAATTCTGTTGGTAGTTTTCTTATTTTAATAATAATACTGGTGGCCAATTCTCTAGTTTACAGCCCAACAAGCGGTAAATTTTTTTACCGCCCGACGGACGCAAAGTAGAAGTTACCACCATGGTAACTAAGTTGTAAACAAACAATTTTGTATCAGTTGTGCGTAAAGAAATTTGTATGTGTAAGATGATTCATTCTTTTTGTCTATATCTCCTCTTTATATTACTTACAGCGTTGATATGAAATTAATTTTTGAAACAAGTTAAATAAGAATTCAATAAAATTTGAGTATGAATAAGGCCTTCTGACCGATTTAAGTCACTTCTTAGAAAGTCCAGTCTTCTGAGTAGCCGTTCCTAAGGCCGTTAGCACAACTGTCTGACACAATCTGTGAGTTTGTTTATTTTTTCCGTAAAAGGAGCTTAGATTTGTATGCTCCTGCTGTTTTTGAACTTAGAATATTTTTAAAATAATTCAACGTAGAAGCACCGCTAGCGAAGTCCTCGTTGATTTCACAGTGTTTGATTAACTTAACGTAGCGTCGCCGCTGACAAAGTCTGCGTGATTTCGCAGTGTTTGATTATTTTTACGTAGAATCTACGTTGAGGGAGTCATCATTGGCTTCACAGCATTGAGTAAGTTAACGTAGAGTCACTACTTGGGAACCAGTTTGGTTTCACAAGCGTCAAAGATAAGTTAATCTACCGTTTGGGAAATCGCTTCACGATTTGTTGTTTTAAAGTTTCTCGTCATCTGCGACCGCCTGGGTCCGAACTGTGACCGCTGGTGTCGAGTGTCATGTACAGCCGTCCCGTCACCGTCAAGCTATTTCCGTGCAAGTTCCTGTAAAATATATGTTTTATGTTCAGCGTCGTCGTGTTTATGTGTAGATAAATCTCATTGTGATTATTTTGACAACCCTAATCCTTCCCTTCTGAGCTATCCAGCTGTCTGCCTTAGAAACTACGTCACCGACCGCATTGGCGCCCGAGCACACCGTCAGCAGTTTTGATCGCAACGCCAAAGCTAATAGCCTCGTCATAAGCGAGGCTATCGTTACGCAGCTTAATTTTTTTTAGCTGGTATCCGTGCTTGACGAGTCAAAATGCTGAGTAATAGTATAATGGAAACAGATGATATTTCTGTTGCTGGGGTTAGGGTCCTAGTCCCTGGCATGAATAGCTTATGACATCTGTCCGATTTGGCCTAAACAAGTCACGGGCTACCAGGCCCAATCTGGATTCACGTTTTGATTCAGCTGATCTTCACGCTTGACGAACCAAACAGCCTGAGTAATAGTAGGCCACAGACTACTTGGACCAATATGGAACTCGGGCATAGTAAACTGGGTGCCTTACATTGTTTTAGATAGTCTTCCCGTTTGACGAACCAGAATTCTGAGTAATAGTATAGGTACTGGAAATGGGTGATACCTCTGTTGCTAGGGCTTGGGTCCAAGTCCCTGACGTGAATAACTTGTACCATCTCTTCAATAAATGACATAAGACTAGAGTAACATATTGTCCGGTTTGGCCCAAACAGCTCGCGGGTTACCCGGCTCAGTCTGAAAATAGGGCATAGTAAATTGGGCGGCCCACATTTTGATTCAGCTGGTGTTCCCGATTGACGAGCCATAATGCTGAGTGATAGTATATTGTAAACGGGTGATACGTCTGTTGTAGAGATCAGAGTCCCAATCCTTGACGTAAGTAGCTTGTGAATAAGAGCTAAACAATGATCAGAATACCAAAGCTAATATGGACAATAAAATAATTTAAGCTGAAATAGTGTACTGCCGCAGAACCAGATGGTATAGGTATAAATTCAATAATACTGATCAAAAAAAGGAAATTAAAAAAAAAGTATATGAATAATAGCCAGTTATGCAAGAGAAATATATGGCAAATAGAATGGAACTATATACTATATGCCTTTATCGGCCTTTGTCCAACTACAATGCCTTAGATGGTACAGTCACATGAATCGCATGAAGTAAACATGATTTTTCAACGAAACCCATAGCAGGAAGGAGCAGAGGTAAGCCAAGGAATAGATAGGGAGACAGCATCATCGAAGATACGCGAAGACAAGAAGTAGAGGAGTAAACTAATTGATCAGGCCAAGGACTCATGGATTCTGTAGAGCTGATCGAGTACAAGAACAAAAAAAAATTGTACAAAATAGAGCGTCAAAATTAAAAAAAGGAAAGTTCGTACTTCCCAGTCAGAATGGTTGATACCAAGCACGCATTCAGGAGATATGATAACGGATATATAAGCCGCAACAATATAAAAGCATTTGTTCAATAAAATAAGTATGAAGACGAATAGTTGCTTATGGTCTCAAAATTGCATGGCCTCAAAAATCCCCAGGCTGGGCTGGACGCCCAATCCATTCTTATTTTTTCACTTTAAAAATTAAACAACGGGCTTGGGAGGGCCAAATAGATTGCCAATTCCATTCAACATTTTATTTACAAAACCATTCAAACCAGTAGGGAAAGATTGTACCAAAACTCATCAGGAGTATAATATGAATGTATTTTGGCATATTCAGTCATGCAATGAAGCATAATTATTATTATAGACTACTGAAATCATTCATAAAATCGATTAAGCAATTCTTCACATTATCTGTGAAGCCCGGGTCGAATAGTCACTGGACAAACAAGCACTTGGCTTCCAATGTTAGTTGTTCGGGCCTTGTGACCTCATTCATTTCTTTAATGTCTTCTTTCAACTTTCGCCGACGCAGATGTATGATTAATGCAATTGCTTTCATGCTCGCTGAGGCCCGATACCATCGGAAATGCCAAGAGCTCAGACAACGCAAAGGATTAAACAAATCGTTTTATTAACTCGTTTTGAACACCGACCGCTTCAGTGACAAGACTAACATGTTCCACATGCCGTACAAATAATATAATCAATTAAATATCATTTTCAAATCACTTTTATTCATTATTAATGATTTTCAAAACGAATTCAGTTTTTCACTCTTTTGACTTGAAAACACTCAACCAACTTGTATACAATAAATTCAACTTCTTTTTATCCTTCTAGAACCTAATTCTAACTCTACAACCGATGATTGTAGATTCTCCAGACTATCCCGAACGATAAAACGCTCCAATCTGTTCAGGGTTCCCTTGCGCGCTCTCTTGGGACCGATGGAGAGGCAAGTGCTGCCACTGCCGCCCTGCGTCGCCACCGTCGCTCTGACGGGTCAACTGGAAAGTGATAATGGGCCACTGGAAACCTCCCATGTAATCACATTGCCTTTGGGCTATAATACTCACATCGGAAAGTGGATGTTGAAACATTAAAATTTTAGTACGCCAAAATGCTGTAGTTATTTTGAAGAGAGTAGTATTTTACATAATTTAATAATAATTTTCAGAAGATAGCGAAGATTCGGGGCAGAAAAAGAAAGAAGCAGTTTTGACCAATAATTACAATGACAGTTGAATAACAGATCTACTTTAACTGAATGTTCAGAACAGAAGTTCGCAATGTTTTAAAATAGGTGCTTTAGTGGTATTGATGATGTTGTCGAAGTACTATAAATTTGTTATACTCATAAATTCTAGGATTTATAGCATGATTCGCAAACGCGTATAAAACTTATTTTCAAATATTTGTGACATCTACGAAAATAAATGATAAAATAAGACAGTAATTTATGTCTATATTTTATAGTGAAATTTTAGTAAATAAATATTGAAAGTATTACTTCATGGTAGGAGCATCTGGTACCACGATGCCAATGCACGAATGAATAAAAAACAATATTTCAACAGTAAAATGAATTTACAACAAATAAGTGTCTATGGCATAAATAAATTTGATTTATTTATCTTCGCAAACTATAAATATCCGCTATATAAAAATGAGCTCCGTTGATAACATAAATTATTAACGACCGGATGCACTAAAGATAGTAAAATTTATGGTAGGTAATAAAATACCAGTATCATAACTGACATTTTTACTTTATGGAGAACTGTATATCTCTACCTACTTATTTTCAATTATATTGTTAATAATATCAAATATATTGGAACTCTGTAAGTAAATATTTCTACTATTAATTCTTATCTAACAGCATTCCTGTCAAATGGCATGAAGTCTTCGATACTACAAAAATGTTTAGAAGTTAGGTACAAAACCATAAAATGCATGATAGCAAATTTTTTATTTTTCATCCAATAACGAATATAACTAATGAATAAATGACTCAAATATTGCAAAAACGAGCTTTGGATGCAATTCTTATCACCTAAATAACAACAAAGAAAAAATCTGACGTGAACATCACGTGACTTACTTGTACATTATTGGATATATATGATATATATATATATATATATATATATATATATATATATATATATATATATATATATATATATATATATATATATATATATATATATATATATAAAAAATGAATTCCTACTGAAGTGCACTTCCGGTTCAGTCTATTGGTATGAAAATAGTAGGCAATCATTCGGATGCTACAGCAGACTGAAATACCAAATTTCAATATTCTACACCTGATCGTTTCGAATTTATGCGAAAAATTCCAAAAGACTGTCAAGTAAAGTACATTTCCAGCTCGGTGTATCTCAATGAAAATAGGATATGAGCATCTAGATGGTATACTCGTCCCAAATACTGAATTCTAACAATCTACGTTAAATCGTTTTGGTTTTATGCGGAAAATTCAAAAAATGTTTCGAATAAAGTGCTCTTCCGGCTTAGTCGATAGTAATCATAATGCAAGGTGTACAACTATATATTATAAAAGTGCCTAATACAAAATTTAAATATTCTACGACCGATTGCTTAGAATTTATGCGGAAAATTCAAAAAGTCTATCATATAAAGTGCACTTTCGGCTCAGCCGATTGTTACAATAATAGAAGATGACCATTTAAAGGCTACAGCAATTTAAAATGCTGAATTCAAGTATCTTATGGCTGATCATTCTGAATTTATGCGGAAAATCAAAAAAAAGTTCCAAGTAAAGTGCACTTTCGCTTTAGCCGATCGCAATCATAATACAAGATGTACAATGAGATGTTATAGAAGTTCTTTATACTATATTTCAATATGATATGGAGGATTATTCTATATTTATGCCAAAAATTCAAAAAAAGTTTCAAGTAAAGTGCACTTCTGGCTTGGCCGATTCATACAAAAATAGCAGATAACTATTCTAATACAACATCAAGCTCAAATACTGAATTTCAACATCTTACGATCAATCGTTCTGGATTTATCAGAAAAATTCGAAAAATGTTTCAAGTAAAGTGCACTTCCGGTACGGACGATTGGAACCATAATGCGAGGTGCACAACTAGACTATATACCAGACTTGAATACAAAATTTCAACATTATACATCAAACCAGTTTTGAGATTTGCGAGCTACAAACGTACAAACGCACGAACGCACGAACGCACATACGTACCGACATCTAACCAAAAATAGTCAAAATGGATTCAGGGATGCTCAAAACGGATATTTTCATCGAAATATCGATAGGTGAATTTTGTCGGTTTCACAATACTTCCTTGTACTTGGTACAAATGAGTAAAAACAAAATACGAAGTCTATACTGAATTGTGGATGTTTGAAGAAAGTATAAAGTAGTCTGCAAGGCCTAGTTCAATTGATCAAGCGTCAAGCTCTCAGGGTACAGCGCATCAGTTAAACTAATGCGTGACAATCGCTGCTTCCAATATATTATATCGCTGAGCTCCTAACTGTCCTAGAAACATCACAAATGTTTCAGTAAATCGAATAAAATATAGCGAAATGTTACGTGTACCTAAATATTCGGTCACTTTGGATTATCAAACCGAATATTTTGCGACAATTTGGCTATTTCTGTTAGTCGGTGAATACTACTTGCGATCAAACGTCGTCCAAAACAAGACACAACACTATGGAAGTACCTAATTTCCATCTGTAAGGGTACCTTGCGGCTGGTAGAGTCGTTGACCTCGACGTCACTGTTGGACTGCACAGCTCCTGAAGACGAAGGGCTGGATAGATCGAAGGAAAGGGTAGGGTTCGTGTAGAGAATACTCAGGTGGTAGGAGTCAAAATGAGATTTATTCACACACGGAAAATATGCGTTGTAACCATAAAACATATATTTTGGAGGTATCAGTGCTGAAGGCTTGCGGCGACGTGAAGTTTTCCAGAGATTGTACCAGATACTCAACACTGGAGGTTCGCAGTGCGAACACTGGCGCTTGGAGACGGAGGGAGATGTCTTTCCAGGCGGTAAAACTTGATTTTGAAACTAATTCGAATTTGATACCCAGACGGTAATTCTACATGGAATGATTTCAACATTTGAGAAATCGAAACTTGATCTCCAAATTTGACTTGAATCTCTTCAACGTTTGTGAAATCGAAACTCGATCCCCAAGCAGTGATTTGACTTCAAATTTTTCCAACGTTTGTGGAGCTAAACTTAGCTGGTTTTGGATTGCTGCAGTGCAAAATGAAGAAATAAATCATGAAAAAATGAAAGGTGTTTTGAAGAGCTTAAAACAGGTGCAAAATAACTGGACCTGATGGTTTTAGAGTGTCACACATCCTAAATTCTCTTACCACCTGATATCCTATGCAACTCGATCTGAAAGCCAAGATCTAGACGCCAGGCAGAGATGTCAATCAGGATTTTCAGCGACATCGCCAGCTAAGTGGTTCAGTTTTTCATTTATTTTACGCACAACTGATACAAAATTGTTTGTTTACAACTTAGTTACCATGGTGGTAACTTCTACTTTACGCCCGTCGGGCGGTAAAAAAATTTACCGCCCGTTGGGCTGTAAACTAGAGAATTGGCTACCAGTATTATTATTAAAATAAGAAAACTACCAACAGAATGTTGTTGACATATAAACAAAATCAATTGTTTAACACATGACATGTTTTTTGCTACCATACGCCACCTTATAATTTTGAAGTAATAAATATTTTTGCGTGTTCTCAAAAACTAATTACTTACGAGAAATTCACAAGTAGATTTTATTACAGTTGTGCGTAAAACGTTGTACGTGCCTCGGCCTGAAAGACAATTTACACTCTTGGACGAATTAAGGCCCTCGCTACGCTTCGGGCCTCAAACTTTGTCCGCGGGTGTAAACTTAATCTTTCAGCCCTCTATACGTAAATAACTATTACAATAACAAATTTCCTATTACTTTCCGGTTAAATACATCCTTTCATGATTATATTTCCTTGAAATTGAAATTGTCCTAAATATCTTTTTATCTGTCGGTAACGTAGGTAATGATATGTCGATAAGTTTGAAACTATCAAGTGTCGGATAATTTATTTTGTTGTGTCAAAGGTCGACAATTTTTAAATACAATAATTTACAAATATTTTTCGGCTTTTAAAAGAAATATTCATTAGTTGAAAATACCCCAGACGGTTTGAGCATGTCTTGTAATATGAGAAAAGACACTTGACACACCCTGTCACATCAATATGACCCAAAAACCGTAGTATACATAAAACTCATTTTCGATAACAACCCCAATCGCTTCCAAGATCAACTTAACAGGAAGCGTATCCTGCAAACACATTTGCGTCATTTTAAAGTCGAACTTTGAGCGTGCAGTTTTTCTATGAGGTGCATTGCTCACTTTAATTATCTAAGCTTAATTAGCCATCATATTATTCAATTCAGTGTTGTGACGTGGCTGAGAGCTTATATTAATTGTTGAGTTTGTCTGTCATTGAGTTTTATGAGTTTGGTATGTTTAGCGTCACATGTAGTGACGCCACGCTAAGTGTGCGTGGATATGATCCTATTCCTTTAAAGTGTTGGTATCCTTAGCTACCGAAGGTATCAATGCCATCGGTGCGCACACCTTAACCGTGTGACGGCGGTGATTGTTGCCAACCGCATGTACTTTATGTTATTGCGGCAACGGTGTTGCCCTAAGAGTGGATAAGTCAACCAACCTGCGTGTGTCGCAGGCATCGGCACGGCATTACGGTACTGATAGTCATACGAAGGTGTCGTCCAACGTGAGATAAACAGTGCTAGTGACTTAGCTATCTGGGAGCTAGTGCCACCGGTGATACATTATTCTGTCTGTCACACGGGAATATGTGTATGCCAACTGCATGTACTATGTGTTATTGCGAGCAACGGGGTTGTTCCAAGAGTGGATAAATCGACCAACTCGCGTGTGTCGCGGGCTTCGATGTTCACTACAGTACTGGTAGCTATCTATTCGGTGAACTCAACGGCCTATCTGTTAACCAGATATCCTATCCAACCTCTGAGACAGGTGTATCATTATTATATCTGTTCTGGTTCCCTAAACTGAACCTGAAATGCCCCGATGGCGGGGAATTGATGTGTGTGACTCTTGGATGACATCTTACAGAGCATTGTTGCTCAAACTCATATTACTTTCAGGAGAATTCGGCTTAATTACGCCCTAACATCTGATCAGCCCTAACTTCTGGCGGCAAGACCACCAACAGCTCATCAGCCAAACATAAGATTTTTATATCTTCTAATTATATTTTATTATCTATTGATTATTATTATCCACTTATCAATCTCATCTCATCAACAAAAGATCCCTGTAACACAATACTTAATTCCCAAGCGGTGGTTTGACTTTAAACTACTTCAAAGCGCGTGAAACCAAAACTTGATATTCAAGCGATGATTTGATTTTAAATTCAACGTTTAAGAGAAGGTTCATGAACACGTTTGTTCAGAAAAAATTCAGTCAAGACTTGTTGAAGTGTACGCTAGGCACGCGAATTCCAGTTATTTTGTTGTATTAATTTGCAGATTCACATTATTGAACTTGTCATTTTTGATAGCTTTATTAAATAATTACCACTTCGGGTAAACTAAATTTGCAATTATTATGTTGAATACTACCTAATACTCAAATTTTCAGAGTGATTTTGTTTAGTAATTTCTTCCAGCTGGTGCGTGAGTATTGCTGTTTGAGTTATTATTGTTTTATTTACGTTTTACAGCATCTCGATCAACGCCGATAGATTTAATTGTCCTTCAATTCCAATATTTCACTCGATTATTTTATTCCTTTTTTCAACAGCTACTTTTGCAGTTGTGTATCTGGGAACGGAAAATGAACAATTATGTGGCGCCTTATATTTGTATGTTTTACTTGAATTCAGTTCACGTAACACCTTGTGTACTACTTTAATGGTTTTTCAATTTTGTTGAGGAGCCAACCTCACTAATACCCAGTTCGGCCCTGGGATTGTAATTTTCTTATTAATGCTGAACTTGGCCGTTTAAAGGTAGACTTTGCGGCTAATTAGGAATAAGTTCTTCTTTGTCCCACCATCCTTTAAGTGTGTCAATGTCAACAGATCTAATTGCTCCTTAATTTCCATATTTTACCCTCCATCCTACCACATTTTTTTTATAGAAACTCTAGCAGTTGTATAGCTGGGAACGGAGAATTAACAACTACGTGCGCCCCAAATTATTTTTTTATACAAATTCAGCGCGCATAACGTCCGGTATATTATTTTGTTAACGTTCTGGTTTTGTTCTTGAGCCAACCTCACTACTTCCCAGCTCGACTCTGGCACTATAATTTTTTTTATAATATACTGAGTTAGATTGTTTTAAAGGTAGATTTTGCGACAAATTTAGAATTGTTGGGGCCTGTTTGATTTTGGAGGGGAATGCGTTACAAAAGTCAAATTGACCCTCAATAAATCCTCTTCAAATGCTTATTTTCGTTCCTCTGTATTTTTGGCTCATTCAAGTATGCACTAATTTTTCTCAGGACAAATTATTCAATTCAATCTTCAAAGAAAAAGTGCAGATTAGTGTGTTGGTATTAATACTTCCATATTGTGTATAACATTCAGAACAGCTGGCCGGAATCTGAGATCAAAAAGATTAATGTCTGAACCTTGTTCCGAGCATGTTGAACCCATATACAAAGTGTCTGGTTGCAGTTATTTTCTTTTAAAATACGAGTAAATTCACATATAAACACGTTTCTCCAATTTAGGGAGTGCTCTATCTGATTTATTGCGCCATTTGTGTGGCTTGTAGTTGTGTGGAAGTCAAAATATCTGTCTAATCTGTCACTGCCAGCAAAGCCGCTAAATGGCTTCTCTATTTTTCTGCTGTGAAGATGACAAATATGTTCCTGTTTTGCTCGCTTAATCTATTGTATAACATTTCGTAACAATACAGGATATTTTTCAACTTCTATAAGATTACGTAGGCTTATAAATAGACACTCAGTTTGATTTTCGACCAACTTCAGGCATCAATTTATCAATTATTTATTTCATTAAGTGAGGTTCGCAAAGAAACAAATTAATTCTGATTTCACAACGTCTGGAGCATATTAACCTGACAGTTGGAACAAAGGCCGAGAACACGTCAGTTTTTACACAATAATCCTCAGTGTATCGCGTTCCCGTTAGCTAAGGCCGAAATCATACAGTAGTAGAGCCGAACGAAGCGAGTCGAAGTGATTAATCATGACAGAAACGAACAGTCGACGCGACATGCACCCAACACCACACAAGGGGTTATTAGGTCTGGGCGGACAGTGATAAATTAGCAATCAGCAATGTGCTGCCGCTGAGTCGAAGCCTGTCTTCAATAGCGAAAAGCTTTGTGTATTCTGCAACAGCACAAGAAATCCTGGGAAACTACTTATTGTTCTGACGGACAACACAATAAGATGAGGGTTGCATTTACATGCTCTCGAAATATATACAAGAGGCCTTAACTTATTTTTCATGTGATTAGATCGCAAATGATCATGACCTACATCGGACAAACTGACATGAAGATAAAATTGTGAGGGCGGAATTGCTTCGTCACGCAACTTAATACGACTTTTTTTTATAAATTAGCTCCGCTCTAAATCACCGATAAATCCGTAAATTGATTTTATCATCCTAAAAGTCGATTATACTTTTTTCAACATAATTGAGGATATCCTTCATTAATAGAATTGCGCATGGTGCTCTAATTATACAATTAAATATTTATATAAATTTTTGGTAATTGAGTATTATTAATTAATTGATAAATGAATTTATAATGCAATATTTATTTATACTAAAATAATATTTAGCCATAAACAAATATAATTTGGTTTAAAAAGACCGTAATTGAAATAATTTGAAATGTATAACATTTAAACAGAAAATACAAACAGCACATTTGTTTATAATTCCCGTTTAATTAGTCATTCAATAAATTATGAACCAAACAAATTTTAAAAGAAATGGGTCAAATCGGAAATACAATCCGCAAATAACTATGATTAGGCTGACAATGATATATCATTGTGAGCTGTCCAAAGTCCATATACCTTTGATGATAAATTGAAACGTGGCCAGAGGCGGGGGCGTAGGTGGGTATCGATCAGCGCAGTACATCAGCATCGCGGAATCCAATTATTATACAATCCACGGCCGATGACAGCGGGGTCAATCACAATAATGTCACCCGCTGGCCATCGACAGTGCGCGTCACTGATTAAGCCGTTCGATAACACGGCCGACGGCATGCCGTTAATTAATAATTACAAAATTTAATGCGACGTACTTAAAAATTGTGACATGTCTGCGTCCGCTACACAGGACAGATCTGTCGCATTCGATTAATATTCATTTTTGTTATAACGATATGCATAATTATGGCCTTATTTTCGGTTGTTGCGACTTTTAAATTCAAATTTGACAATCAAAAGTCATCCTAACCTAAAATAATTTCTGTCAGAGAAACGAACAAGTGAGAGGATATAAGAGAGAAACATGCCCGTCGACAGCGTGATTGAGCACCTCCCGAGGATTGGCACAGGAGAAAGCCGAGTAATTATACAAAGTAAAAGTTGAAAAGAGTGTCAAGAACGGAAATATAAAGATGATGAATAACCACCATCAATCATATCCCATGTGTCTGATAACAGCGCCGCGCAGACTCAAATTCAGTCGGCTATTTTGCGAACCACAGTGACAGCGCCGTGTTACAACATGCTGAAGAACTAAACGCTTTGTTGACGAGAAAATATATCAATTTTAATATATATCTATGTTCAGAACTAAAAACGATCCTTGAAACCCACTTATTTGGATATCCAGTTGTCAATTCCGGTTCCTGAACTATTCGGCACCCAGTTGGAGCTAAAGCGTAGCGGAGAAACTAGTGATTATAGCAGTCCCGATAAGGCGAGTCATTACGTTTTGGAATTTTGGCCACTATCACTAGAATTTGAGTTTACGGTTCGGATGTCGATTCCTACGATGCAGGAAACTTCGCGAAGCGATCACAGTACGGACCCAGGCGATCGCAGACGACAAGAAATTTGGAAACTCACAAATCGTGAAGCGATTTCCCAAACGGTGGATCAACTTATCTCCGATGCTTGTGTAACCAAACTGGTTCCCAAGTAGTGACTCTACGTTAACTTGCTCAACGTTGTGAAGCCAATGATGATCCCCTCAACGTAGATTCTACGTAAAAACAATCAAACACTGCGAAATCACGCAGACTTCGTCAGCGGCGACACTACGTAAAGTTAATCCAACACTGTGAAATCAACAAGGACTTTGCCAGCGGTGCTTCTATGTTTAATTATTCAAATTGTGTGAAGTCAACCAAGACTTCGCCAGCGGTAATTCTACATTAAATTATTCAAACACTGCGAAGTCGACAAAGACTTCGCTAGCGGTGATTCTACGCTAAATTATCCAAAAAATATTCTAATTTCAAAAACAGCAAAAGAAAACAAATCTAAGTTCCTTTTACGGACTTATAAAAGAACGGACTTTGGGACGGCTACTCAGAAGACTGGACTTTCAAAGAAGTGACTTAAGGCCTTATTTATACTCAAATTTTAATGAATCCTTACTTACCATGTTTTAAAAATTAATTTCATATCAACGCTGTCAGTAATATGAAGAGGAGATACAGACAAAAAGAAGACATCATTTTACACATACAAATTTCTTTACTTGAAATTGCTCAACGCTGTGAAGCCAACGATGAATCCCTCAACGGTGATTCTACGTTAAAACAATCTAACGCTGCGAAATCTCGAAGACTTCGTCAGCGGCGACGCTACGATAAATTAATCCAACACTGTGAAATCAACAAAGACTTTGCCAGAGGTGACTCCACGTTAAATTATTCAAACACTGCGAAATCAACAAGGACTTCTTCAGCGGTGATTCTACGGTGAAACAATCAGCACTGTGAAATCAATGAAGATTCCTCCAGCGGTGACTCTACGGTAAATTATGCAAAAACAGCAAATGTACTCTAAGTTCAAAACAGCAAAAGCGAACAAATCTAAGTTCCTTTTACAGACTTATAAAAAAACAAACAAACTCACAGATTGTGTCGGATAGTTGTGCTAACGGACCTAGCACAAAAACTTCACTTGGACGGTAAACACTCTGAAGATGATACTCAGAATCGGAACTAGGAGCGTACTTTGGAACAGCTACTCAGAAGACTGAACTTTCAAAGAAGTGACTTGAATCGGTCGCAATGCCTTATTTATACTTGAAATTTCAATGGAGTCTTACTTAATTTTTCTTACATTTGATTTCTTATTAGTGCTGTCAGTAATGTATAAAGAGAAGATACAGATAAAAAGAAGAAATAATTCTACAAATACAAATTTCTTTATAACAACCAATTTCATATTCTTTCCCTACGAAATACATTCTCATAAACAGTTCCTTGAAATTCAAATTGTTCTAAATTCTTTTTGTCTGTCGGTAAAGTAGTTGCGATTTGGTCCTTTGTCGGTTAACAGTCAAATGTCAAATATTTATTTGTGTATGGTCAAAGGTCACGAAGAACATCAAACAAAATATACAATATACAACATAAACTACTCAAAATAATTAAAGGGTCAAGTTTTCTTCCGTCTGCTAGATTTGTACGTATTGCACTACAATCTTGAGCATCTGGTTAGTTATTATTATGACTGCCAATTAGGTAGAGTGTTAACGGATAAAGGTTCTGTGTTTTAATATTCAAACTCTTCATAAAGTTCAAACCTCATCTGAAATATATACCATTGCTAGAAAACTTGACCCTTAAATTATTTTGAGTAGTTTATTTACAGAACAACAGTTGATTATATTCAGGATTCATTGACGGTAAGCACAGGACATGAATACGGATCACACAAATATAGATTGAAATCAATTTCAGATATTTTCAAACCTTATCTCATGCCACCACATATTATGAAATATTAAAAATGAATTTATTTCAACTGGTGGCTGATAATACTAAGGTAAGCGGTGATGTTTATTTAAACAAAATTACGGATATCAAAATTTATAGGGTGTGCAAGATGGGAACTAATTGTGATGGACTTTAAAATATTTGACGGTAGCAAAAGACTATTACCACCGGCGCAACCACCGCTTTCATAAAACATATCCGATCCAGGTTTAAATATATCACATCTAACAATGAGTAAGCTAGTTGGGAGCACACAGACAAGAAAAGAGACAGAACATGGCCTAGTCCTGCCAACACTGACACCCGAGGTGACTCATCGCGCCGCCCGCGGCAGCTCCGCAAACAAAAACATCATCGCCTAATGGAATCCGGCACATTAATCATACCCGGGGCAACTGCAACGCGAGCGCGCTTATAAAACGGAAATTATGTCGCCCGCGGGGACACTGCAATAAGGGCGAAAAAAGGGTAAGAGCATCTTCATTATCCAACGTTTCGCTTCGTTTGTTTGCCCCATTGTTCCCACCGATGGTGAACACTTATGTGTTGTGGTCACACTGGATTGAACAATGATTTATGTCGGCCGCAGATGTGAACTTCAACTGGGTTTCATTTGTTATTGTTATTAAGTTGGTGTGAAGCTGTGAAGTGGATATGCTTCACAAGCACCACTTTTAATACAATTGTTTTATTCACGCAATCAAAAGTGTATTAAATTAGAAGCAAGTTTATAAAAGCTTGTTTTGACAGCTGTACATTGCAAAAAAAGAGCAAACAATAGGAAAATCTTCGAGTAAAAGCAATCAGGTTAGAGAGCAGTGATAACAGTGCATTTAAGAGCGCTTCAATTTGTCTGGTGTCCCGGTACAAATGGGATGTTTAGCCTTCCTGACTGCACCTGCCTCCCGTAATAGCATTTTTTATTCAGCGTGAATGATCATCGGCCCCTGACTGACTAATGACCTTTCCACCAAAGAATAATTTCCTTCCGTCTGTAAATGTCAGCTGAACAAGTTGGGGATATTATTTTTCTAGAGTCGGATGCATTCTCTAACTTTGATAAAGGCTGAGAAAGTTTCTGAAAATATTGACTATTTTTAAGAAATTTTAAAGAATATCAACAGCCCATGCTTTCGGCCACGCTTCCACTTTCTTGAAGGTGACGATGGATCGTAATCCTTTATATATTCATGACCAAACTTACTATCCAAATAAAAGCAAGCCACGACTGAGAGGAAGCCTCTTGGGTTGTTTAAATGATTCGAGCTGCCAAGTTCCGGATGTACGCTGTTTATTTTTCTCTCTGCTTTGTAACCTTTATACTTATCTCGACAGACTTTTTACAACGGGACGTCAGTTATTTGTTTTATGCGTCCGTCATGCTGCGAGCTAATTGCTTGTCTCTTCATCAAGTGACGCGCTTTTGTTTCATGTCGTTGCCATTTTGATTAGGGTACTGAGTACCAGTACTCACACATTATGTTGTTCATGGTTTTATTTACTCTTCATATCTTGGACAATGCAAAGAATCAACGGAAATATGTGTCACATGTTTCTTTGTAATTATTTTTGAGCTCTTGTGAATTCTCTTGAATCTTGATACTCATCTAAGTTGATGTCCACAATTCTCGAAATGAATCAAAGTTTAAAAACAAGTTTTTTAATCATGATGTCAATCTGAACTGGCACGGTAGTAGATTCGAAAATCAAATTAATGTACCTATTAGAGGCGCTATAAAATTTCCTCTAGTTCTTATGCTGCCCATATATCCCGATAACAAATTGAGACGTAGTGAGCAACGTGGAGCACACTATATTCCAACACAAAACAGCTGAATACAGGGAGAGGAGAGCCTTGACAGAGAAGAGAGAAAAAGATAAATGCGGGAGAGAGTGAAGCAAAGCGCACCCATAAATCTGTAACGAGATCCGGAGCGCTGACTGGCAGACATCCGGAGATATTTACGATGTCCATATGCAAACTGTTTGAACATGGCTTGCCTAACAGCGGGATAAGTAATTAATGCGATAGCGGCAACTTTTATGAATAGCGGCTCTGATTCCATCAATTTATTACCGAAGGCGCTTGTCGAGCGGCTGCTTTGAAGTTGAGAGTATTGCGTAGTCATCTTACTGAGTAGCTGCGCAAAGGCACACGTGCGCGCGCACAGCGGCAGCCATCACTGATAGCACCACTGCGCAGGAATGAGAGTGCGAGCGCTATTTTTGAAACGTAACCCATAATTTTCAACACATTAGAACTCCACATCACGATCAGACAATACTTGCTGGAGTTTCGCAAGGATATATGGAAAAAAGATTCCCGCACGATTTTATACTGCCAATTCTTTAAAATCATGCAGTGAAAATGTCTTGCACGTCTTTCACATGCATGTTAATCGAATTCTTCGCGCCTTAATTATTTTGGGTAGACCTTGAGTTTTGTTCCAATGTTGCATTTTCAGATTGTTTCTTGCAGCAACCATCTTCAACTCTTTCGCGTCCGCGGCCTCGCGGTCTCGCACCACGTAATAAAGATGGGTCTGCTTATACTACAAGAGGCGGAGTCTCGCTCTTGGCGGGTCAGTGGGCAGGACCTCCACAGATGACGTCGCAATGCAAGATGGCGTCACACACGCACTAAACACCTCGCGGCAACTCTGCTACATGAGCCGGCAAGCGGGAAGATTGGCTGCTGGTAAAATAATAATGGTTACTGATGTTGCAGTACTAGTTACAACTCACTGGCTGATGGTTACTCACCTGCGGTGTTGACGACAATACTAAAATTGCTGCTGTTGTAAATTCTGCAGGCATTTCAAATTATTTGAGTAAGTAAAAAGTCTTGGGAATTCAGTCAATATATTTTAATTTCTTTCCTACTTTACAGTTTCGGCTGTATTTCAGCCATCTTCAGAAGCGAAAAGAACTTGAATTGTGAAAAATTAAAAATGTACATGAACTGTGATGTCGAGTTCATGTACATTTTTAATTTTTCACAATTCAAGTTCTTTTCGCTTCTGAAGATGGCTGAAATACAGCCGAAACTGTAAAGTAGGAAAGAAATTAAAATATATTGACTGAATTCCCAAGACTTTTTACTTACTCAAATTCACTCATCCAGTCAGCTTCATCTATTTTATTCAATTTCAAATTATGCTTGTTATAAGAAATTAAAGGAAGATTAGTCCAAATCTGGAATCTTCTCTTCATATATTACAAATCTGACGAACAGTCATTATAGAAGACAAAATGTTTCTGAATGAATCCAGATTTCTTCGCAATATTCTTTCACATAAACGAATTGGAAGAAAAAAAGTGTTAATAAAATAATTTTTACAGAGATGGGTATTTGTAGAGGTATTGTTACGGAACAAAAAGGATCATAGTCCGTGAGACAGGGCTCTCTTGAAACTTCGTGAGTGACTTCATCGTGATGAGTCCGACAGCTTTCACATTTGACGAAATTCTTGATTTGGGGGCGTTTTTCAGCGAGAACTAATTGAACATGTCAATTTCATGAAGACTTGAAAATGTATTACCGTCATATTGATGTTTACACTAATCAAAAGATTTTTTGATTATAAAATGAAAGATAATATTGTCCGACATGAATATTGGGGGCCAGTGGTGAGTCCGACAAGCCGCACTTGTCACAAGTACGTTGGTATGAAAACGGATTACTTCTCGTCTGGGACTTTGAGGACGTATTCAATTTTTTTTTTCTAAGATTTGGTCATTTTGTCGGACAAATTTTCGGAGGCGTTTTCTCAGTCCGACACTGAGAACATGTCAGGATTATAACAGTTCCTTCATCAATGACCGCTCATCTCTATGTTTTTTATTTTCCATTCAAATAGTGTCTAGAACATTACTGTATACATGTCCGACAATTTAAATGGGGTATAATACGTCAGAAAATCAAAAATATGTTGTATGAATGCGGCTGCGTTCATAGACATATACATAAATGAAATGCATATCAAGCCAGTATGATTATTGATTATAAATAATTAAAAAAAGGCTTGTCCACCAATATATTAATATTATTTTGGAATCAAATGTGTGATATAAAGTCAGTATGCAGTGATAATCACCTCAAATATCATTCAAATTTACCTTCAACTGTGATATCTATATATTAATACGTCAAGAGCAAACTTTAAACCTCTTTTTAAGCATATTGCATGCATGGAAGAGTGTGACATTTGGCATACTCAAAATTTATATGGAGAAGATGTGCAGAAAGCGAAAATTATATACAGGTGTTCCATTTTAATCTATATATTAATACGTGAAGAGGAAGCTTTGTATCCCTTTTCAAGCATATTGCACGCACGAAAAAATTTGATATTTGGCATACTTAAAGTTTATATGATCGAGTGCAGAAAGCTGAGAATTCCATTTTAATTACACGACGTGAAGAGAAAACATTGTAACGCGCACACGAAGTGATGTGAAACTAGGCTTAGTTGAAGTCTGTGTGGAGAATGTGAGATATGGCATATTTGAAATATATCTGGAGAAGTATGCACCGAATGGGAGAATGGCTGAAGACAAATTTCAAAGATTTCTCTTCCCTTCCTAAAGTCGGGGAAGAAAGTCACTTGAAAACTGAATGGGAACCACCAATCCTAATTTTAGATTCGAATAGAGCATCGAATACCAATTTAATTCTACTTTGAACCCCTGGGGATGGAAGATTAAAGTGAGTAACGTTTCAACTAAGCGACAATAATATATATCTTTTCATATTTTCCACTTTACTTTTTTTCAATTATTTTGTTGATGAATTATTCATTACTAGCTTATAAACAACTTCTAATACTTATCTCTTGATATTAAATACGTCTAAAACTGAGTTATATATCTGCGAGCGTTTTCTTGTCGGACAGTCGATAAGAACCAATATTTCTGTCAGACAATATGTTTCTTGGACAGATAATATGTTTTCATATTATGATTGTTTTGGTCCGATAAGCGGTCATTGATGAAGAAACTGTAATAATCCTGACACGTTCCCAGTGTCAGACTGAGAAAACGCCCCCGAAAATTTGTCGGACAAAATAACCAAATCTTAGAAAAAAAATAGTTGAACACGTCCTCAAAGTCTCAGACTAACGGTAATCCGTTTTCATACCAACGTATTTTTGACAAATGCGGCTTGTCGGACTCACCACTGGCCACCAATATTCATGTCGAACAATATTATTTTTCATTCTATAATCAAAAAATCTTTCGATTAGTGTAAACATCAATATGACGGCAATACATTTTTAAGGCTTCATGAAATTGACGTGTACAATTAGCCCTCGCTGAAAAACGCCTCCAAATCAAGAATTTCGTCAAATTTTAAAGCTGTCGGACTCATCACAATGAAGTCACTCACGAAGTTTCAAATGAGCGGTAAATAACGAAAAATTTTAGCCCTTTCTCACGGACTATCAGCAGATTTTCTGATTGATCAATTCTAAATTAACATTTTAAAATCATTTTCATATTTACTTTGAATGTTTAGAACATAGTTAACTTCAAATTCTGATCTGGCATCTTCTTTGTTCACATGCTCCATAGATAGACGCTGTGCAGCTTGGTGGCAGCATTTATCGGAGAATAAAATTTGTTTAATTGTATTTTTTTAAATCTGGATGAAATGTAACAACAGCTCAGGGCAGATATATTTAGGAGGTGAATTGTGTGAAAGTGTGTGTGGGTGTTACGTTATCGCTGTATAAGGAGTATCAATAATTATTATTGATCCTTATAATTGGTCACATTCTATCAAAAATCTTGAATAATAAAACTATTGAACGAAATATTCACCACATCAGTCCCCACATATCGTCATTTGATATCAATGTTAGATTATTATTCAATAATTCGTTTAAAAATGACTTTACATGAAAATAATGATTCCTCGAGTTATAAGATCAGTTCTTATGTCTCCGCCTCTGGAAAAGTGTCATAGTAAGGCTGTTACCGAAGCCATTCGCACGTCACCGTGTTAAAGAGAACGACCACATAAATAATGCTGCAAGATCTCATTTCGCCTTTCCAAGTTGATGGTTTGGCTGCTCGTAAAACACCCGTAAATCTACTAAACTATGAGTGCCACAATTCCTTCCCACCTCTCCTACTTGCTGTCTCCTCAGGAGCGTTACCCTCCAGAAGAGTGACACGTGACTCGAGACGTGATGGCTTCTGTAGAATCACAAGATGTTAGGTTTATTGGCGTCGTAAATATTGACAGTAATAAATAAAAGAAATAATTTGAAACTCTGTTGAAGAATAAATGACAGATAACACAAAAATATAGAAATATCCATCAACTAATTCCAATTGTTCTTATGCGTACAAGAACCACACCATTTCATTGATAAAATTCCTTGTGCAAACAAAACCAGAAAGCAGTTTCGGAAAAATCTTCGATGGTGCGTTTTTGGACCATCGCACCATCAACCGGCGGTCAAAAACAAAGGGCCAGACACATTGTGTTCCAATGAATGAATTCATTAAAAAACAAACGACGAGTCGCAGAAATCAAACAAATGAATACGCAAAGAATTGCCGATCCGCGAAACGATGCAAAAATGTAGCTTCTGAATACAATAGAGGATTAGATTGACAGGTGACAAGAGACATTGACAGATGAACGCCCAAATAAGTATAAGTTCTTGAGGAAACCATGCCGCGCATTATAATGTCCCGCTAAATGTGGTCTCAGCTGAATAAATTTCAAATATTTTAACCTGATCCTGGAGATTTCTACTGAATTTTGTATTTATTCTGAAAGAATTCGTTTTAAATCGTTTGTTCCTGTCAACTGGATAATATAAATGGAAAGGCCCAAAGATGGAACGTTGTTATATGTGAAGAGCGTCGGAGATATTTCACAACAGCAAAATTTCTATTTATGTAGGTCTTATATTGTATCCTGATATAATTTTTTTTCGTGTTGTTGTTATATGATATCTCTTCACCTATTTATTCTGTGTACCATTGAAATTTTTCTATATCATAAATATTAATATTTAATAATATATTGAATGAATAAAATTTAATATTCATAGAAAAAATAATTAGATGTTCGAATAAAACAAGTATATGTACATACGTATTTATTAGTTAGTTTTATTTATCTATATAATTCTCACTGTCGGTGACTAGGAGCCTCATTACTCTTAGTCGCGAATATCAGCAACTCCTTGTTCAAATAATTCTCCCTGAAAATGTTCTGATCATGTATGGTGAATATCATCAAGTTTTAAGTACTTATAAGCAACTTCATTATCATCAAGATGTTCCCTAATATGCTCATCATGTGAACATATCTTCTATAACACTTTCGTAATCAACACTCCATCAACAACATGTTCATCATTATCAATAAACTCATCAAGAAAATGCTCATAATGAACATGTGACTCATGGAAAAATTCAGTTTAAAGAAGCTCAACATGAATTTCTGCATCATGAAAAAGCTCAGTATCATGAACAATCTAATCACCAACAAACCCATTATGATGTTCGCTATGAACTTGCCTTTCAAAAATAAGTTTCTTGAATCTTGACTATCAAGACCACGTGCATCATAAACATGCTGTTTAAGAGCATGCTGATCATGAATAAGCTCAACTTGAATATTTTCATTTTGAACAACCTTATCAACTTGCTCATCATAAAAATTTTAACCATCAAGATGCTTTTTATGGGAATGGGCATCCTGAAAACGTACTTTAATAAAAGCAAGCTCACGATGAACTTGCTCATTACAAATATGTTGATTATGAGCATTATCATTATGAATATGTTGATAATTAACATGCTTATTACAAACTTGATCAACACACTTATCATGTGCCCACCATTTACATTTTCACTATGGATAATCTCATTATCAACATGCTTACTTCGAAATTCTCCAATAACAATAGGAATGACCTTTTTGTCATTACCATGCGACTCATTTTGAATGAGCTCAACATGAACATCCTAATCATGAAGAAACTGAACTACCTAATCACCAACAAACCCATTATAGTTCAGGGAATAAAGACAAAAAAATATTAAACTTCGGGAAAAATCCGGGAAAGCTTCCTTTTGTACCTCTAAACAATATCCCAGAAATTCCCGCCGCTGATACATGCGCTGCTAAAAATGTTACGCGGGGTCAAATGTCAAGATAAACTATTTTCGTAAAAATATTGCTTACGGTAACTTCTATCGGAAAAATAGTGATTATCAAATTTGTAGCTAAGGAATTTTCCTACAATAAACTTGTTCTTACTTTTTTTTGTAAGATCAACAGTTTTCGAGAAAATCCGATTCAAATAATTCTGACGTTCATTTTTCATATAATACGTGCATGCCCTCTTCCAATGATAAATATTATATTTCTTTCAAGAATGTTCACTTAGATTATAATAATTATCATAAAATAGTTAAATGATTCATTCTTCATTGCGTAACAATACCTCGCTGATGGCGGGGCTGTTAACTTTGGCGTCGCGGACAAAACTGCTGACAATGTGCTCGAGCACCAATGCGGTCGGTGACGCAGTTTCTACGGCAGACGGCTGGATAGCTCAAAAGGGAAGGGTTAGGGTTGTCAAAATAATCATCATGAAGTAGGTGTCACAATAAGATTAATTTACACATAAATGATGACGGTGAACAAAGAATATATATATATATATATATATATATATATATATATATATATATATATATATATATATATATATATATATATATGTACATATATATATATATATATATATATATATATATATATATATATATATATATATATATATATATATATATATATATATATATATATATATATATATATATATATATATATATATATATATGTAGCACGAATCCAGGCGGTCGCAGATCGTGAAGTGATTTCCCAAACGGTGGATTAAATTATCTTCGATGCTTGCGAAACCAAACTGGTTCTCAAGTAGTGACTACGTTAACCTTGCTCAACGCTATGAAGCCAATAGAGACCCCCTCAACCATGATTCTAAGTTAAAACAATCTAACGCTGCGAAATCTCGAAAACTTCATCGGCGGCGACGCTACGTTAAATTATTCAAACACAGCGAAATCAACAATGACAACTCTAGTGTTGATTCTACGGTAACACAGTCTAACATTGTGAAATCAATGAAGAGTTCCCAAGCGGTGACTCTACGGCAAATTATTCAAAAAATATTCAAAGTTCAAAAACAGCAAAAATATTCTAAGTTCAAAACAGCTAAAGCAAACAAATGTAAGTTCCTTTTACGGACTTATAAAAAACAAAACTCATAGATTGCGTCAGACAGTTGTGCTAACGGACTTGGCACAAAAATTCCTTTTGGACGTTAAACACTTTGAATATGACACTCGAAATCGGAACTAGAAGCGTACTTTGGAATGGCTGCTCAGAAGACTGGACTTTTAAAGAAGCCTTAAATCGGCCACAAGGCCTTATATTAGTGGTGGGAACCGGTATCGGTACTATTCGATATCGGTTTTTGTAAGAACCGGGTACCCGGTTATTTGAATATGCAACTAACCGGTTCTCGGTTTCGAGTCCGGTTCCGATTCCAGAATCGGCCTTCGATTCCGATTCCAGTATCGGTTTTTGATTCCGATTCCAGAATCGGTTTTCGATTCCGATTCCAGAATCGGTTTTCGATTCCGATTCCAGAATCGGTTTTTGGTTCCAATTCCAGAATCGGTTTTCGATTCTGATTTCGATTCCCAGTTCACTTCGACTCGATTCCAGAACCGAGAAGAGAAATTCCGATTTTAGACACAGTTATTTTCAGTATCCATTGGAAAATAATATGCGTTCTGTACCTAACCGATGTTCTGTTTCGAATTGGGGCATTTTTTCTTTTTTTTGTCACATATAATTAATTTTTTGTCACCTATACTGGTTTTATGTTATGAAGACTATAATTTTGGCCTTTCGAATCATTCATTGAACATATGAACTATCACTTGTATTCAGTATGTGTGAAATATTTCAATATCTTAGGGCCAGTTTCACCAACGCCAGTTAAATTTATCCAGAGGTTATTTTATACGAAAACTATTGTTGATACAATTGTAACTATAGTTACTAACTCAGAATAAACTCTAGATAAATTTAACTGACCTTGGTGAAACCGGGTCTTAGACAAAAATATATAGTGTATAATGTGGCTATTTACTATTCATAGAATAAATTTTATAATCGATGACAAAGTGTAATGAAAATTTAGAGATATTATGACAATAATAATTGAGTGTATTGACAAAATCAGGTAGTTTTAGTATCAAAGACTACCCATGATGCCGCTTGCTATTTCTAGTTTTGGGTAAGATTAATTTCATGGCCGGATCAAGAGCAGATGGCATACTACTATTTTCAGCCTCTTTTAGTTCATTTTAGTGTCATTGTTTTGCTCAATGAACTAATAGAAAGATAAGACCTCTTGGAAAATGGGAATATTCGATATTCGGGATAATTTGCAATCCTCTTTGATGTTCAGAATTTCACGCTCATTCATGTTTTAAAGTCTGCAGTGTCACCGACAGAATAAAAATGAAAATAAGTAAACGTAGTTATGTGTGACAACTGTAATGTACAAAATATAATTCTTAAAAATTCTAAATGCTCTATTTGTTCTGGGACGAGTCACTATAATAAAATAAAACGCTCAACTAAAAGCCCAGAAGGTATTTGTAATTTAAACGCAGTAGAGAAATGATATTTGCCAAGAAAGGTTTTCGGTATTAAGATTCGAACCGGAATCGAGATTCGAAACGGAGTCGAGATTCGAAACGGAATCGAGATTCGGACCGGAATCGAGATTCGAACCGGAATCGAGATTCGGACCGTAATCGAGACTCGAACCGGAATCGAATTTGAACTCGATAATCGGGTACTCGGGTACTCGGTTAGTTTTGGAACCGTGAAACCGGTTCCTTTTTATTCCGGTTTTTAACAGCACTACCTTATATATACCTAAATTTTAATGAATCCTTACTTCACTTGTTTTAAAAATAAATTCATTTTAGCGCTGTCAGTAATGTAAAGAGGAGGTTCAGATAAAAAGAAGAGGTCATTTTACAAATATAATTTTCTTTACAACAACAAATTTCCTATTCTTTTCCTACTGAATACATCCTAGGCGATTACATTTCCTTGAAATTAAAATTATTTCAATTATATTTATCTGTCGGTAAAGTAGTTACGATTCAGTCCTCTGTCGGTGAACTGTCAAATGTTAGATCTTTATTTGTTTATGGTCAAAGGTCACGCAGAACATAACCAGATATACAATAACCAACATATTTACAGAACAACGGTTGATTATATTCAGAATTCATTAACGGTAAGCATAAGACATAAATACGGATCAAACAATATAGGTTAAATTTAATTTCTGATGTTTTCGAAACCCATGATGTGAAATATTAAAAACTAATTTATCTCAGCTTGTGGCTGCTGATACTAAGGTAAACGGTTGTGTATGTTTAAACAGAAATACGGATGTTAAAATTCATGGGGTGTGCAAGATGTGAACTAGTTGTGATGGACTTCAAAATATTTGACGGTAGCAGAAGGCTCTGGGATGTGCAACTGTGACGGAGTTTTGGAAAATAATTCATCGTCACAATTGATCAGACGAATTATTATGGTTCTTCTTCAATTACAATGTCCAACTCATCATCTTCTTCCGTCGCCAGTATGTCCATAGTTTAAGTCAAGAAACACAATGGATCTAGATTTTCAGTAGGCTCATCATTATTAACGTCATTAAAAGCATCGTGTGATAAATTTAAACAATCGTGCCCTGGTACCACATCGATTCGACATTGACATATTTCTATCTCGCTTTGAACTCCCAATGCAATCTGGATCTTATTTTTATAGAAAGATAACTAAATCTAGTCCCTGTCAAGTCCCTTTGATGAATACTAAACGGGAACATTTTCGACTTGCGTAGTCAATTGACAAATAAAATTAAGTCAATGTTAATGTCAAGTCGTTATAGTTCCACCACTGATCGTGACAATTACCGCAAACTGGTGAACAGGATCATCCACAGTTCAAGGTACATCCCTTATTGCAGTTACAAAAAATAGAGTTGAGTCGGCTATCAGGTGCGGATGAAAAAAAAGTTTTAACCGGCTCCAAAATTTGATCTTGCAATGACCATCCTCAGTCTCGTTACCAAGCCATACTTACACTTAGTAGTAAACCTGATATGAATGTTACCGAGCGGCACTAGATGTTGGCGGAAGAGAAAATAGTTCTACATGTTTTTGAAAGAGTGTTAATTTCGCAAACGTTAAATATCTGTGGTTATCGATGGACACTTCTTTTATTGGTGCTTCATACATAGCCTATTACAAGTTAAAGTCGATACTATTGTATTGTATTGTATATATGCGTTCGTTTGTATTGTTATGGACTTTGAAACTATCACGAAAGTGAATTCTCCAATATTTTAAGGCACATTTTAACGTTCAATCACAAATATTCAACACACAGACAACAGTAGGGAGTGCATATTCCACGTTAAATTTTTGAATCGAATTTTCTCGAAAACCTTTTGTCTTACAAAAAAAAAGTGGGATGTTTTTTTTTGCAGGCAATCTTCTAAGCTTCAAATTTGTTACTATTTTGTGATACAAGTTTCCATTAGCGAGATTGACCTTCAACCCCGCGTAACATTCTTAGCGGCGCATGCATAGGCGGGGATATTTGGGATGTTGCTCAGAACCACAAGAGGAAGCTTCATGCAAAAATCCAGCTTTCCCCTGTGTTTTCCACAGTGTAATGTCTTTATTCCTTGGTATTATTATGATGTTCACTATGAACTTTCCTTTAAAAAAAAAGTTCCTTGAACCGTTACACCATGTGTGTCATGAACATGCTCTTTACGAACATGCTGGACATGAATAACCTCAACATTTACATTTTCATTTTGAACAACCTCATCAATATGCTTATCGTGAAAACCATGTTCATGATAGGCATGATTCAAGAAACTTTTTTTCGAAAGTGAACATCATAATGAATTTGTTGGTGATTGGATAGTTCCTCATGATGAAGATGTTTGTGAATATGTTCATGAGTAATACGAATGTTTTTATTGAACATTCCGTTAACAAGCTCATCAAGAACATGTTCATAATGAACATGCGACTCATGACCATGTTTAGTTTACAGAAGTTTAAAATGAACATCCCCATTATGAAGAAGCTCAACTTCATCAAGAATCTAATCAACAACAAACTTATTATAATGTTTCTTGAATCATGACTATCAAGACCATGTGCATCATAAACATACTGATCATGGATAAGCTCAACATAAATATTTTCATCAGGAACAGTTGCACCGCAACAAGCTCATCATAAAGATGTTCACCATGAACATGCTCTTAATGGAAAAGCGCATTCTGAAGACGCTCATTATCAAAATGCTTGATAAGAGCAAGATTATAATGACTATGCGCTTCATGCATATGTTGATTATGAATATGATCATTACGAATATGTTGGTTATGAACATGCTCATTATGCTAATTGATAATAAACAAGATCAATATTAATTCACTTCACGAATAATCACATCATCATCTCGATTTCAATAAGGATGCTCCTTGAAAGCTGAATCCCATTCTTATAGATTCGAATACTGTTTAATTTCTCAAAAGATATGCATCTTTAGTGGAAATATATTCAAATTTTTACAGTCTTCAATGAGGTCTTTAGAAGTAATGCAGCAACGGTTGAAGTTGTTAAAGAGGTGTACCCAATTAATATGATTATTCCACTTTCTAAAATGTATCCCATACTTAATCCAGCATCATGTGAGTATTATTTATTATAGAATATAAAATAATTACATATAATAAACCAAAGTAGATAATTATTACATTACAAAAATATTTATGTAGTATGAATATTAATGTCTGCATATGAATGATTATATGTCGCTCTGAGAATTAACGATATATTTTTAAATGAAACCAATTGGATCATTACTTTTCCCGTATAATTAAAAAGATTAATGGATACTGCGTCGACAGTTATTTATTATGTTATCTTTATACGTACATATCGCTTTATCGGGTTCTCTATATGAATATTAATTTCTGTGATGTGTCAGGTATTAATACGGGTAATTTACATAGAATTTGAGGAAGAATCAAATCTTGACAGCTAGAGACCATTAATTATACGAATATAGATTACATGTATAATCAATTTATATACGTCATTTTCCATTCGGAATCTTTCACTTGGGTACGACAAATTACATAACATAATTTTTGAAAACTATGATGAAGAACTAGACTGTTGTAATAGAAAAATGTTCCCGTCACATTGAACAGGGGTGAATTTTCCACCATACAATATCATCCATGATGGCTCTTAAAAATAAATGATAATTCAATTATTTCTTAGACTAATGAAATAGGTCCCCTCACGATCGCAGCGCGGATCATTCGGAAATTGTTTGCTTTCCATATTAGGCTTGAATGCCTTCTGTCAATTTGCTTCTGTAACAATGCGCCTTTATAGCTCCGCACTGGACACCAATCGCGTCGGCCATGTTTTTACCAACCCTCTGAGGATATTTTGTCCTCAGCTCACGGACTGATTTTTACTGAGGCCGACTTGATATTCACGACGTGTGCTCGTCTCATATGCGACAGGTATCTCGCTGACGAGATCAGAGGCAAGCCGCCTCGTTAAAACTCGGCCTGCGAGATCGTCATTGATGAATCGAGGGACGGCAGACGTACAGAGATGGACTGAGACGTGGATTTATAAGCTCCTCGAATACACAAACTATCTCCTTTTATTTTATGCATTCTGCCATACGTGGTCAAAATCCACAATTTTTCAAGATCCTCTTCAACAAAATTCATCCATGTGTTAGGTAGAAAAGTAAGTTTTCTTTATTAGGTCCCACTAATATTATTCCTTCCACATCTGAATTGTGGAGCCCTTGCTTTTATTCAATGTAATGATTAAATAATCATGCTCAATCCATCTTGTTTCGTTCTCATGGCAAACATAGGTCAATCCCCGAGTCAATCATGCAGAAAGAACCACAACAGCAGCAATCCACGATGGTCAATAACCGATAACTCCAGTTGCATTTGCTGATCGACAGCCGATATGGATAGCAAGTTGACAAGACGTACACCGCACGGTTTCGTTAACTGACGTGGTAAATCCTAATAAAAGTGACATATACTTTGCGCGTATAAAGATAAAGCGTCGATGGCTTATCGAGAATTTAAAAATGATTATGTGCTCCCGACAACAAAGTGCGCCTGTCATTTGAGCTAACGGGTGCGTTTGTCAAGCTCACAAACATAATAAAACTAGATGCTCACTCAATCATATTTAGAAATTTGACAGAATTAATCTTTTCATAAAACTCACCAAGATTTCTTCTCACATGCGACATAGCATTCACTTTGAAATTACTGAGTTATTATCGGTGATTAGATCGATATTTTATGTACTGCTACACGATTTCTTGCCTTCTATAATCTGTTAATTGATGCAGTCCTCGATATGAGAAGTCGTCATTAGCGACATGCAAATGCCGTTGCTGTGTCGTCAAATCAACTCATGGCGACCACCCGTGGTAAAAGTACGTGCAGGGCGGTAATTGTACGAATGATTAAAATTGCTAATGAGGATACGACGTAGTGGGCCACACCTGATACCATACCTAAACAAGTATTGAGGTATGTATGTATATCCATTGCATGTCAGGAGAAATGTCGTTGTCTGTTTGTGGTGCTTAAAAAAGACATATTTACACATGATTAAATTGTAATATGTTGACTTGTTGGTTTATCAGTGGAAATATATCGCATTCTCAATTCCTGCACACATTTAATTTGCATAAGCTGCATTTAAATCGAAGAGTATGTAATAAAACATAGAAAACACCGACACAAATAACATTCAATGATTGCCCAAATATTGCAAGTTATTTTTATTTGATTAGGCCACAAAGCAGGTACACTAAATTATTATCTACTGGATCCAAACTTTTTGAGGTAGCCAGTATTTGTTTTACGCAAATAATTTCAAAACACATGGTCACACTGTAGCATATCAAATTCTACTATTATTTGTTTCTTGTGGAGAGTTTCCAAAATCAAGACGTACTTGTATTGTATTTCTTTAATTAATAACTCGATTGTTTTCATCTGGTGCTTAAGACTGTGACGAATTATTTCCCAAAACTCCGTCACAGTTACACATCCAGAAGCCTTCTGCTACCGTCAAATATTTTGAAGCCCAGTTCACATCTTGCTCACCCTATGAATTTTAAATTCGACCGACATTGGTTGATCAGTATTTATGTATTGTGCCTTAACGTTGATAAACTCTGAATGTAGTCAACCGTTGCTCTGTAAAAATGTTGTATATTGTATATTTTGTGTGATGTTATGTTCGGCCTTTGACAAAACAGAATAAGAAATCCGACACTTGACAGTTTTAAGCTTACCGACATAGCATTACCTACGTTACCGACAGATAAGAAGATATTTAGGACAATTTTAATTTCAAGGAAATATAATCATGAAAGGATGTATTTAACAGGAAAGTAATAGGAAATTTGTTATTGTAAAGAAATTTGTATGTGTAAAATGATTTCTTCTTTTTGTCTGTATCTCCTCTTTATATTACTGACAGCGTTAATATGAAATTAATTTTTAAAACATGTTAAGTAAGGATTCATTAAAATTTAAATATAAATAAGGCCTTCTGGCCGACTTAAGTCATTTCTTTGGAAGTCCAGTCTTCTGAGTAGCCGTTCCAAAGTACACTTCTAGTTCCGATACCGAGTATCATCTTCAGAGTATTTACCGTCCGAGTTCAAGTCCTTTAGCACAACTGTCTAACACAATCTGTGAGTTTCTTCCTTTTTATAAGTCCGTAAAAGGAACTTAGATTTGTTTGCTTTTGCCGTTTTGAATTTAGAACATTTTTGCTGCTTTTGAACTTGGAATATTTTTGAATAATTTACCGTAGAATCACCGCTACCAAGTCTTTGTCGACTTCGCAGTGTTTGAATGATTTAACGTAGAATCACCGCTGGTGAAGTCTTGATGGACTTCACAGTGTTGAATTAACTTAACGAAGTGTCGCCGCTGACGAAGTCTTCGTGATCTCGCAGTTTTAGATTGTTTTAACGTAGAATCACCGTTGAGGGGGTCATCATTGGCTTCACAGTGAAGCTAACGTGGAGTCACTACTTGAGAATCAGTTTGGTTTCACAAACGTCGAAGATAAATTAATCCACCGTTTGAGAAATCGCTTCACGATTTGTTTGTTTTAAAGTTTCTCGTCATCTGTGATCGCCTAGGTCCGTACTGGGACCGCTAGTGTCGAGTGTCATGTACAGTCATTCCGTCACCGTCAGCCAAGTCATCACCGTGCAAGTCCTGAAAAATATATGTTCTATGTTCATCGTCGTCGTTTTTATATGTGATAAATCTCATTGTGACACCTACCTTCTGATGATTATTTTTGAGAACCCTAACCCTTCCCTTCTGTGCTATCCAGCTGTCTGCCTTAGAAACTGCGTCACCGACCGCATTGGCGCCCGAGCACACCGTCAGCAGTTTCGACCGCGACGCCAAAGCTAACAACCCCGCCATCAGCGAGACTATCGTTGCAAAACATACTTATAGACAAATTACAAACACTAAATTGCTTTAAGAATAATGATCTGCAACCATTACTTGTATCTTTTAGAGAGTTCGTACAATACCACGTGGTCATGCGACATCTGGTTTTCTTTTATAGATAGAGCTTTTATTCTCTTTCAATGTTTGAAATATGCTCAAATTCAAATTAATCACACCAAAAATTTATAGGAATAATTGATCTGTAAGTCGTATATATGTTTCGCATAAAAAAGTTAGGAAAACCAGATCGTAGTAACTTATATTTGCACTCCCTTATGAATAGCGTCTTGATTCTTCTTTAGTGTTTGAAAATGTTCACAGACAAATGAAACACCAACAATTCTACTAAAAATAATGCTCTACAAGTGTACAATATGTTCATTGTCAACACGTGGTTTCTGTGTACTGGAGTTTTTTCCGAATTGTTGTATTTCTTTTAATGTTTAAAGTAAGCTTACACTTTGTGACTCTGTATCACTGGGTCGACGTACGGTATCTTGAATGCCTCTCTTGTGATTCACTTTCTATAAAATACCTAAATGGCTCGGATAGGTTATCAAAAGGACAAGAATTCACATGGCAAAGACTGTAAGTTTTTTTTGGTGTTCATCAAACGGAATAAAAAACCATGAATAAAATCAGGAACAAATGTATGAAATTATTCTGGAAAAGAGGCATTTCCTTTACAGCTTGTATCTATTTTTTTCAAGAATGATCCTGAAATACACACGTGGTCATTTTTAGACGTCACAATTCACAGACCTGCATGTACAAAAAGTTTGCATTACAACAATTACCTTGTTTACTATGGGCAATTTCTGGCAAGGCACATATTTTAATTACGATTCAAGACAGGTGCTAAATACCTCCACTATTTTTTTCGTGTGTCGTAGATAAGGGTGCGATTTGTGCACGCGGAGTGCTGCACAAACACGCTTTAACGAGTGAACGCGTTGACTAACTCAGTATAGTATAAAATAATTTATTTCACGATTGTTTCAAAATTATTTCTCGGGACTAAAATTGAAACCGAATTCAGCTCAGACATTAATATCTGGTAAGATTCAAGCATGTCTCATTCCAGCCGAGGTGGAGTTCGACGATAGATTTCCTAGTGCGTCCAAGTGGGTAAGTTATTGGCGGACCGGCAGCCACTTTAAAACCAGTAGCCGCTCATCTCTCACGCGGCAGATGACATAAACGGCCCGACATTCCTCTTACAGGCAGGACCGGAGTCCTCGCCGCACACTTTACAAAAACGCACTCCTCTATTCTTATTCAGAACATAACAATTCAACAAAAAGACCGTCAGCGCGACCTGTTCACATTTTTTACCAGGAACAAGCATTTTTATGTTTTTGGATCATAAATAATAATGTAGGTGTATTATTTCAAGCAAGATTTATATTTATGGGGAATGGGACTCACATTATAAACTGAGAGAATATAATTCACTCACGACAAGAAAGAAGAAAACGATAGGAATTTGATATAACCATTTGTATATACTGGAGTCGCTGGAGAGCTGAAAGATTTTTTATTTCTTCAACTAGTATCTATAAGAATTATTCGATGCCAATGGCGCCCGAGTAACAAGTAAACTAGTAAAAGAGAACTCAAAATAACTGCCATAATTAACAATGTAATAAACACTATAATAGATTATTTCTAATCAAAGTTTCTCTCCAATTTCAAAACTATGATTGTTCCTTGATATAAACTATAATTTATTTGAAGTAAAATTAGAAATTCATTACGGTTATTTGTGTGCCTTGGCGGAGCATTTGAAGAATGAATGATTGCACGTGTTGACTTCAACGACAAGGAGTGTTAAAAGAGAGGCACGTAGCGTTCTCAAACTATAATTATAAAGCGATTTCTAGCTGTCATAATGCAATTCAGTTTACGATCCGTGCTTCACAAACAATAATTTAATTCTTGTTATTTGTAGTAATTATAGGAAGCACAGGCAGTAATCGACAATTACTTTTCTCACAAAAAGCGACGAATGAGCGACAGAACACCATATAATCTAACTGTGCACATAATAAGCAATTAGATTTGAAGGAATTACAGCTGAGTGACCGGCGCGACCTAATGACAGTGTTATTTCCTCGTCGAATTAGCTGTTGATTCTAGTTTCGCGTGTAGTCGCACCGCGCCCCTGGCGCTAGTGATGAGATGCAGCCCGTAGATAGGGCGTTACATTAGGTGATGAAAAACCACTGTAAATACGACATATGGTACATAATGGTCCATGATTTTGTGAATTATACCTTATTACCTAAGTTAAAGTGGAAATTAGAATTCATTTCGACACATGCTCATTGTTGCGCTTTTGATGCCATCAGAAAATATTCAGTCACATGTTCTCTTGATTTTTGATATTTAAAGGTTATATTGTATACTCATCCATTTATTTTCACAATGATTAATGAATCAGTTTATTTCACATAAAGGCACTAATCCCCAACAATAATAATTGATAACAAGGTTTTCACATTGTGATAGGAATCACTAGATCCAAGTTATGAAAAATTATATTGCGTCATGCAACAATCAGAAACACTTCCTTAAAAATATAAGAACCATTCATCAAGCAGTCATACCATTAATTATAGCGTCGAGCAAATAAGAAATCGTTTAGCACAAAAACAAGACACAAGAGTAAAACCATTATACAGACACAGATATCCCTTCAGGCTAACACATTTCGGTGGCTAGTGGCACATCTTTATCAAGTGCAAGCCATTAATCACAGCTGGGCGATAATCGCACGACGCCGAAGAGAAGCTACAAATGGACGCCGCAATTAGTCGACCATTGTCGATGGATGAGACACGCTCTGAAACCGGAGCAGGAGGATAGTGGACGCTTAACACCAGACCTTACTGTTTTTCCTGGATCTGTGTAGGCCACCGTTCATTTATCAAGCTGTTGGATTTCAAGGGAAGTCATGGACATGAACGGAGAGAGCCGTTTTTAGAGGGAGCTCGAGTGCTGATACGTCAACCCCTCATGAACAGGGATTATCATTTATTTTATTATTAACTTTATCAATATTTACTTATCGATTATTTATCTATTCTTTGGGTTCAAAGTAAAGAAAAACATTTGAATTTTGACAGTCTAAGAAGATTACTTCTTCACAAAAACTGTTCTCTACGAAAATTATTCCGATCCGTTGTTATACAACCATATCGCTTATAATTAGAAGTAAGCAAAAGTGAGAAAATTATTATTGATCCACGCCTCATATCCCGACGTTTCCTAACACTGTGCATATATTCCTTGAGTAATTATCCTGCAAAGATGACAATACAACATTAATCTATCATCTAGATACCACAGATATAGGTTCACAATATGATAGTGGAAAATATTGTTAATGTGCCCACCCGGTTCGCACCATTAATCAAAATCTCAGTCCTCGCTTCTTAAAAGAATGTAATCAGAAGTTCGCAGCTGATAAATGAATCGGTGTATAAACGTCCTGATATGGCCGTAATTAATTATTGTCAGGAGAGGTAAAAGTGTTCGAATTGAACGCGCGATTCATCCGAAGATGTCCACCATCCACTCCCGATGATTTATCGAGTTTTCCATCCGGACGACGATGAGAGACATTAGTTGGCGTTCCGATGGCTTCTGCACAGAGAATCAGACACGATTAATTATGTGGTTCGCACTGGAAAAGAAAAATTGCACAGAGAGAAAAAAATTGAGAATGATTTACTGAGGGAAGAACAATATTTTGTTAGATTATTTATATTCCGAACGAATATACCCTCAATAATGCTGACAACGTTTCGATTAACTTTGATAATAATATCTTGCATGTCTTTTTGAGAGTGTTTAGTACCGCTTTTATATCCCTGTCTTTCTAATACATTACTGCTATGCTGTCGAGTTTTGAATTTTGTAGTTACCGCCTATTTTCTGTTGTCTCTTATGTTATGTCTTGATTATTTAATCAAGTTTTCATTTTTGTGTTACTTTAGAGGTGTTGGTCGTGTATTTGGGTTGAATGATTCATGGTTAACGCAGTGTTCAATTTGGGTATCGCGAGTATTAAACTTTGTACATTCTACTGTCTTTTTCCTTCCGGGCAAGGGCTCATCGAGGGATCGGTGTACAAGTCTTTTATGTGCCTGGACAATCTTTTTGGTAGTACGTAACTCCGTCGTTTTAAAAAACGGGCCAGGAACTCAACCTCTAGAAGTTGCGGAACAAACGCTTATGCCTGTGTTATGTAGGTGACCATGCAGCCGTCCGGACACACAGCACGTAAATTTGCTGAGAGTTGATGTGCAGGAAAGAATATACTTCACCATTTTTAAAAAACATTTGCGGATTTAGGTGTAAAGCTAGCTTTGCAATATTCAATAGGTTCTAAAAGCTCGTGTTATGTAGGCGACCATGTGACTGTCCGGCTCTAAAGGGTGATATGCAGGAAAACTCTTTGGGTTAGAGTCCTTAGGGCAATTAGCTCCACGATGTTTGAAGTAACATTCGCGATTTTAGGCGTAAAGGCAACCAAACTTTCGGGTAGCTAACTTTGCAATACATAATAGGGTCAAAAATAGGTGGAAAAAACGATTCTATATTGAGCAACCATGAAATTTCCCTTACAGCAAATCACAATCATCTCCAAAATTACTACCATCATTCACAATATCACAATTATCAACAGAATGTAAGTTGACTAAAATACTCCTGTATTTCAGGTTCTTATCAATTTCCCTCCATATACTCATTTGTAATCAGCCAATTTCTAATTAATTTGTAATTTAACCGAGAGGTAGTTGGAGCTTTCCGTTTTTATACCGCAAGCCTTTTTGAGGGTTGAAAATATACCCCTTGATAAGAAAGATAAAAAAGGTATACACGCTTTTCGGACATAGTATACGCTCCAATTATATCTTGAAGAAAAAATGGGCTGCATGCCTTTGTAACGTGAAATAGTTAAAAAGCACGTAATTCGCAACAAACCAACAGGTTCGAATGCTCTTGAAAACTTGTGAAAAAAGTGCATGCCAATTAAAACAACAGAAGTCTTAGTCATATAACCATTGTGAAAGACTTAGATTTCCAATCCTCAAAAAGGCATGCAGTATATAATCCGAAAGACCCAACTGTCACCATCTCTTGGTCTAATATGAATTTATCTGAAAGATTTGTTATCAAATTCTAGCGTCCAAAGGCTATTGCCCTTCGAAGAAGTCCTCCACGTCAGTATTTAAGACCTGAAATTACGGAATAATTTCTGTTGAAGTCACCTGATCGTTCTATTGCCTGCTGCTTGCAGGGTGTAAGTAAATATTTATCTAATTATTAATCTTCAATGGATTTCAATCTGAAAATTAAGCCTTTTAAGGATGTATGAGCAAGGGCGTGGGAGATTAGTGAATTTTGATGGATAGTGATAGGCTTGAACGTTTGCGGGGTGAAGTGGAGAAATTATTCACGTGATCTGTATTAACTTGGCAATGCAACAAAAAGCCACGTGCTCGCCACCTAGCTATAGCAGTGCAACGTTGCCATGTTAATTCATTCCGAGTGAAAGTTATTCAATCAAGTAATTTGATTTTCATTACAATTTTTCTTTTCAGGATGAACGGATACATACCGTTTTCAAAATATTGACGGGATACTGCAATATTTATCTTTCTTATGTATAGTTTTTTTTTATTCTACGCAAACTTGAACATACTGATATCTATTTATTTATGAGCTCAGTCACCTATTTTTCCATAAGAGCAATGTATTTTGTATCAATTTTCAACAATTTATTTCTTCAAAATATGAACGGTGACCTATCCTGAAATTTTAACAGTAAATTCTTTGTATTGAAAACTAATAATAAATAAATTTTGAGGCTTGAAATCAAAAATTGTTGTCACGCTCATACATCATCAAATATTTTTTTGAATCAATTTTATTCAAATTTTTTATAATTTGTTAATTTTTGTTACAGTTGCAGCAGTAAAGAGGCCGCTTTTCTTGACTAGGTTTTGCTGGGGTTTCTCTAGGTACTAAAGAAGAATTTCTAAAGAGAAGTTTGCTTTGGGAGCTTGACGACAAAATTACTATTTTTACTAAACTTATGTATGTTGATATGTATAAAAGGAAATATTTATGTACCTGGAACAATATTTATATTTCCAGAACATATAAAAATATGATAATATCATCATAATGGATGGGACTTTGAACTGTCCACGTTTTAATATACAAGATTACTTTCATTTTCATAGAATGTAAATCCTTTTTACATGTAAATCAGCTGCATGATCACACACCCACAATTTTAGATAAACACAAACCTCTTCACTAAACATAAGATGTACGGAACAACACTTAATATTCTCATCTCGTAATTTTTCTTGAAGCTTCCCATCAACCATTCTTGATTCAGCCACACATAGTCAAATTAATAAAAGTCACATTGTAAATAATACCCATGTGTTTAAAAATAATATTGCATTATGCTTAGAGCAAATATACTCGTTTTGTAATCCGGAGGTCGTGAAGTCGAGTCCTACCGACAAACAAAATGTGAGTGAGGTTTTCATTGAATTATTATACACTCTGTGGTGTACTCGTCACATTAACTAAGGTTACCCTACGACTGAAGAAACATCAATCAGTTTACCAAGTGCACTTCAAGTATCTGCAACACCCGTAGCGGGCAAAATGCGTGATTGATATGATTTTTTCTTGAAATTTGTTCGATGTGCCAACCAAATAAAATATTCCTTTGCTTGCAGTGAGGAATTATATCACACAAAACAGCACTATTTGTATCCTCATGCATAATTCCCAGACCTAACCCTACCAACAGCGCCCACAAAATCGTTGTTCAAGTTGACAGATCACACATTGTGTGCGCGTCACATCAAACAAGAATTTTTTCAGTAGTGGTTGTGGTGGCAGACTTTAGCTACCGTATTCAAAACTCGTACACGGCGATCGCCTCTACCTGTAACCAACGATATACCTGGGTGCGTCTTCGAGACAAGCCCACTACACACTGGGAGAAATATATAAATCTGATCGATGAACATTGAGGCCTTTGTAAAACTGTTCGCTATAAGGACAGTTTTTAATGTTATAAACAAAAAGCCAATCAATGTCAAGTTAGAATGTGGTGGGTATAATTTAAATTGTAAAATGCACAATACCGGCCGCATGCACCGCGGTACACTGATAAATAACCAGTAAAACTTGTAAATATAATCTGGAAACAAGAATTCAGAGAATTCCCATAATAATTTGATCCAAGCCAGCATACCAAATAACTTGTACAGTGTACAGTCGGCTCCAGAATCACAAGCATAGATCTCATTCTTGAAATATTCAGTCGGACCATATACCATCCTCTCATAAAATTAGTGACTGCGTTCTGTAAATTGTCGGTCGATAATTAGTTATGGCTAATGCCCGCCATCTATAAGAGTACGTGATTGAAATGAAACAGCGGCTTCTTTGTTCACCCCAAGCCGAAAAGTACATCGAGAAACAGATGGTAGAGAAAGCTAGTTAGTACCGCCGACAGAGTCAACTGATATATTTGTTTCAAAGGTTATTTGGATGATTTAGATAAAACAAATATAAGGCCAAAAGAAATAATTTGATATCTATTGTATCTGTAATAGGCAACTGATTGGGAGTAGGTAAATTCGGAGAAAACTTTCTTATCGAATAAGTAACGCAGCTGTAGATTTCAGCTCTTCTAGTGAATAAATTAATATCTATCAGATTTGTTTTGTGTTTCGATTTTACATATCTTACCAAATTTTGTGGTTATTGTGGTTACCATGAACCACTATATCTTTGCTCGACAGAACCAAACAATTTGAATCTGAAGACCTTACAGACCAACCCAATGAATTGGTCAGGTCAAAATATAACCCTATAATGACCATATGCACAAGGAAGAAATTTCAAAACATCTACATTAGAAGCACCTATTTTCAGAGAACGTTCACTGTTCTAGTACAAAAATGGTTCAAAACAAGATGGTTGTGAGGTTATTGTGAGTGCATTTGGACCAGAATTCCGATTATAGACTACCTTAGGAGCCTATGTTACAATACGGAAGAATACGGAGAGTCTTAGAACCAATGCCACAATCTCCTAAATTTTTTGTTCAACAGGACCAAATTTGAATCTGCAGACTTTACAAACTCCATGAACTGGTCAGGGCAAAATATAGCCTTCTAATGATCATTTCTACGAAAAAACTTCAGGACGTCTACATCAAGAGCACCTATTCTCGAGGAAGGTTCACTATCCTAATACAAAAATGGTTCAAAACAAAATAATGGTAAGGGTTGTATGAGTGTATTTGAACCTAGATGTTGCAGATAGAGAGCGTTAGAAGCCAATATAATATACCATGAGTGCTCAACAAAACCAAATTTGAATCTAAAGACTTTACAAACTCGAAGAACTGGTCAGGTCAAAATATAATAATAATGATTAAAATGTACAAGGGGGAAATGCCAAAACACCTACATTAGAAGCACCTACCTTCAAGGATCCTAGTACAAGAATGGTTCAAAACAAGAAAGTCCTGAGATAGTCGTGAGTGTATTTGGACAAGGATTACACAAAACCCTTGAAGCACATGCTACACTCGCCCATACCTTTTGCTGAACAGAACTTAATTCGATGAATTGGTCAGGCCAAAATGTAGCTCTTTAATGACCATACGCACAAGGATAAAATTTCAAAATGCCCACATCAGGAGCACCTATCTTCAAGTGAGGTTCATTGTCCTAATATAAGAATAGTTCAAGACAAGATAGTGGTGAAGCTAATTATAGTGCATTTGGAGCAAATCTTTTGCTCTGAAGAACTTGAAGACCAACTTGATAAAATGATCAGGTCAAAATAAAACTCTATAATGACTATACGTACAGGGATAAAAGTCCTAAACGCCTACATTAGAAGCACCAATCCTAGTACAAGAATGGTTCAAAATAAGACGGTAGTGAGGTTAATGTAAGTGTGTTTGGATCAGGATGTCGAATACTGGAACTCTAGAACCAATACCATAATTTCCCATACGTTTTGCTTAACAGAACCAAATTTAAAACTGAAAACCCCTACAGATTCATTCGATGAATTGGTCAGATCAAAATATAACCCTTGTACATACGTGCAAGGAGGAAAATTCAAAACGCCTACATCAAGAGTACCTATTACCAAGGTAGGTTCCTAGTAGAGGAATAGTTTAATACAAGATAGTGGTGAGGATGTCAAATATGAAAAGCCCTAGAAGCTATGCCATATTGTCCCATGCAATAAATCTATATGCTAAATAAAGATCGGGAAATATTGCAAAGCAACTACATTCAATATGGCAGTCAGTCAAGCTGCCCTAAAGTAATAAGCACTCGATCGGGAATATAATGGTCAATAGTGTGCCTGACTCTATGATTCCAGGATCCTACCCTAAGTGTAGAAAAAAGGGCCATTTCCGATCAATTTTCACGGGATGAATTTCCTTGATAGAACAGTCGACAGTGATGGTCAAGTACTATGGAACAAAACCAGAGTGCCACATCCTGTCCTGTCCAGAATAGAAAAAAAAGAACAATAGTAAGTTAGATTAGGAAAGTTGAATACGAAAATGGGTTGCACCTAGGGGTGGCTGCCGCTTTTCTGGAAAGAACAGAGGATGGCACCTTGTAATTCTCTGGCTATCGATTGGTACTAATTTCAATCGTTAGTTCTATCAGGGTAAAAGGCTCCAAAAGAATTGACGGGAATAGACTTTTTCCGAAACTTAGGATAGGATCCTAGATTTATAAAATATGGCAATCTATTGACTACCATATTTCCAATCGATTTATATACAGTTGGGCCGTAAATCCTATTAGGGAACATAAGATGCGGCCGGCTCTCCAACCATCAATTTTTGTTGACTTCGCAGTGTTTGAATAATTTAACGTAGAATCACTGCTAACGACTCTTGATTGACTTCACAGTGTTTGAATAATTTAATGTAGAAGCACCACTGGCGAAGTCCTTGTTGACTTCACAGTGTTTGAGCAATTTAACGTAGCGTTCCGCTGACGAAGTCTCCGTGATTTCGCAGCATAATAATAATAATAATAATGATAATAATAATAATAATATATTTGTATTTAAAGTGTTATACACTTATTACAAAGTGATTGGCTTTGATAATGACATATTATTTATAATTGTATTTGAATATTCATAGCAAATGCTCTTAATCTAACTGCTGTTTTAGTGAAATAATATATTTTGTACATGGTAGTTACATTGTCAAGGCGAGATTTCGCAGCATTAAATTGTTTTAACATAGAATCACCATTAAGTGGGTCCTCATTGGCTTTACAGCGTTGAGTAAGTTAATGTAGTCACTACTTGGGAACCAGTTTGGTTTCACAAGCATCGAAGATAAGGTAATCCATCGTTTGGGAAATCGTTTCACGATTTGTTTGTTTTAAAGTTTCTCACCGCCTGGGTCCGTACTACGACCGCTGGTTTCGAGTGTCATGTACAGCCGTCCCGTCACCGTCAGCCAAGTTATCTCCGCGCAAGTTCCCGTAAAATATATGTTCTATGTTCATCGTCGTCGTTTTTATGTGTAATAAATCTCATTGTAACACCTACCTTTTGATGATTATTTTTGACAACCCTTTCCTTCTGAGCTATCCAGCCGTCTGCCTTAGAAACTGCGTCACTGACCGCATTGGCGCCCGAGCACACCGTCAGCAGTTTTGACCGCGACGCCAAAATTAACAACCTCGTCATCTGCGAGGCCATATCGTTACAAAATGTATGGAAGGAACAGTAGCCCAGCAGCAGGAGAAGTTTTGGGGCGAACGGTTGTGCTCGTGTTATGTAGGCGAAGATGCGGCTTTCACGCTTAATACAACACGTTAACCTGTTAAGGATTTTCAATCACTCACATAAATTAGTAAGGCTGTAGACGATATCTGTCGTCTGTATTAAGAAGGTGAGGAAACTTCTCAGTACATTTTATGCCAGTCTCTTACAAGGAGAGATTCAAATGTAATCTAGCTTAAGAATAGAGATGCCTAGTACGTGGTTCAACTGACTGGTGGGGCCAGTAAAATCTGTACGTGTCGAACAAGCAGTCCTTGACTCAGTCACTGGTCACTGTTTTCAATGATGTTAAAAGTGGTTAGTTGCGGTAAAACTGAGAATTTTAGTTTAAAAAAACTGGTCCCCCATAAAAATTTTAAGCAGTTCAAGAGAGATCGTACAACCATTAAGGTAATCAAAGTGAAAGACGTTATTAGAGCAGTATTGAGACTAATAGAAAGCCAAAACATCTAGAGATAAACTAGAAAAGGGATGCATCACAAAAGATCTCACAGGTCGCTTAGAAACCTCGCTCGCTAATAATAATAATAATAATAATAATAATACCTTACGAATAAATAAGAATAACAACGAGAGCAATACAAATTTCAGCTTAAATGAAATATACAGGCTAAATTCGTTCATCAAATTATAGAATATAAGTTGCTATTAACTAGCGTTTGATCACTACCATTTAGGTATTACTGAAGTTATTTACAAGCTTAACTTCTCCTTTGATAGTTAATTCAAGATAAAATGTATATAGCGATTATTCCCTTTTATAGCGAATAGATTCTCCGTTACATTTTTTTCTGTAATCCTGTGGGATGATGCTCCATGAATCTCCATTTAACCGACTGATTGAAAACTCGCCGCCGTTCTAATGTTCTCTTTTTAACGCGGCCGCTAGCTTTTAATTGCTCTTGTGGCGGAAAATTCGCTAAGCAAGTTTGGCCTGGCGTGCAGCCGGCGTCTTTGAACTGCGCGCCGCGAGGCTAATGAGACTTTTTGTCAAGTTTTTGCGCAGACGCATGATTTGTATTCATCGACGCGCAAGCGCGTAATGATCTCACGCCGGGTTGCTTTGTTGTTGAGACGGACTATATCTGCCGTGAAATGTCATTAACGTTGAGAATTTATTGCAGAGATGTTTTTAACGATCTACAACAAATAGGAACAACAAATAACAACCTGAAAAAAAATTGTCATGGAGACAACATGTTACGTCCTAACCCTTACAATGAATTAAAGATGTATCATGACCACTAGTGTATATTATAGTTGAAAAAGCAATAGTTTCACGTGGAACTCAATTTGGGCATTGGAAGCTGCTTTGTAACATCTCTTTTGGGCAAGCTAAGATATTTGAATTCAATTAAATAAATAATATTTGTAGAAGTATTGAATACATTTCTATTAAAGTGATGTCTGTTTGAAAGTGCTATGATGATTCATTTATAGTTTAATCTCGTCAAAAATAATCAGGAAATAAATTTCTTGGAGCTGACACATGAACAATAGGTATAAAGTTACCGTTTGTATTAAGCTTGGAAGGCTGAGTGAAGCGTTGTCATTACGATATTTATGTAAGGTATAATAAGTAAACAGATAGTGTTTCATATCCATCACTTGGCAGCAGTCGATGTCCGAGACATTGTTGGCATGTAGAGCGTCAGCAGCTATTGTGCATTGTAAACGACAGAACGGTGAACGGCCAAGCCCAAGATGCAATGGAGCAGCAGTGCATTATCTCCTCAGGGAGCCCGGCAAGTTCCTCATACACGGACTTCGATCCTTTATATTGTCCCCCCGAGACCGAAAGCTATTCTTCATGGTTTGATAGATGTGTCAAATCTCGGACAGGTATTGTTGGGATGAAATAAATGACGAGGCAGACAAGAAAGGAAAACAATCTCCTTTGTCCGTAATGACGCGCTGTTAATTTACTTCGAACCATGGCGAATGCGGGACGAACGATGACGGGCTCTTTTCTTCACTACTCAACACTGATCATGGTTGCAAGAAATAAGATGGGAACGTGTACAGTTTCACAAATAATTGAATCAAATAAAAAATCATACAGGAATAATATCATCCATTTGGTTATGGTCATTCTTTTGTTTTTTAAAGTCACTGTATCCGTTTGTCCCTCGTTTGTTGAATAGCATCGTTCGAAATTCATATTTACATGTGTGACGAATTATGTCCCAAAACTCCGTCACAGTTGCACATCCCAGAGTCTTCTGCTACCGTCAAACATTTTGAAGGCCAACAAAATTAGTTTACACCTGCACACCCTATAAATTTTAAATTCTGTAATTCTGCTCAAATATACAACACCGCTAACCTTAATTTTATCAGTCATCAGCTGAAATAAATCAGTTTTAATATTTCACATGTGGTGGAATGAGGTTATGTTTTTTGGAAACACCTTAAATTAAATTCAACCGACATTGCTTGATCTGTATTTATGTTTTGTGCCTTACCGTTAATAAACTCTGAATGTAATCAACCGTTGTTCTGTAAATACGTTGTATATTGTATATTTTGTGTGATTTTATGTTTGAGTTTGACACAACAAAATAAAAGATCCGATTCTTGACAGTTTAGAACTAACCGACAGAACATTAACTACGTTACCGACAGATGAAAATTTTTAGGACAGTTTTAATCTCAAGGAAATATAATCATGAGAGGATGTATGTAACAGGAAAGTAATAGGAAATTTGTTATTGTAAAGAAATTTGTATTTGTAAAATTACTTTTCACCTGTATATCTTCTTTACATTACTGATAGCGCTAATATGAATTTTATTTTAAAACATGTTAAGTGAGGACTTAAGTCATGTCTTTGAAAGTCCAGTCTTCTGAGCAGCCGCTCCAAAGTACGCTTCTAGTTCCGATACCGAGTGTCATCTTCAGAGTGTTCACCGCCCAAGTGAAGTTATTGTGCTAAGTCTCTTAGCACAACTGTCTGGCACAATCTGTGAGATTGTTTGTTTTTTTATAAGTCCGTAAAATGGACTTAGATTTGTTTGCTTTTGCTGTTTTTGAGCTTAGAATATTTTTTGAATAATTTACCGTAGAATCACCGCTAGCGAAGTCTTTGTCGACTTCGCAGTGTTTGAATAATATAACTTAGAATCATCGCTGGCGAAGTCTTGGTTGACTTCACAGTGGTTGGATAATTTGACGTAGAAGCACCGCTTGCGAAGTCATTGTTGATTTCACAGTATTGGATTAACTTAACGTAGCGTCGCCACTGACGAAGTCTTCGTGATCTTGCAGTGTTAGATTATTTTAATGTAGAATCACCGTTGAGGAGGTTATCATTGGCTTCACAGCGTTGAGCAAGTTTAAAGTAGACTCTCTGCTTGGGAGCCAGTTTGGTTTAACAAGCGTCGAAGGTAAGTTAATCCACCGTTTGGAAAATCGCTTCACGATTTGTTTGTTTTAAAGTTTCTCGTCATCTGCGACTGCCTGGGTCCGTACTGCAACCGCTGGTGTTGAGAGTCATGTACAGCAGTTCTGTCACCGTCAGCCAAGTCATCACCGTGCAAGTCCTGAAAAATACATGTTCTATGTTCTTCGTCGTCGTTTTTATGTGTAATTAATCTCATTGTGACACCTATCTCTTGATTATTATTTTTGATAACGCTAACCCTTACCTTCTGAGCTATCCAGTCGTCTACCTTAGAAACTACGACACCGACCGTATTGGCGCACGAGCTCACCGTCAGCACTTTTGACCAAAAGGTAACAACCCCGCCATCAGCGAGGCTATATCGTTACAAATGTAAAGCAATTTTATCTCGGTGATGTGCTTTCCCAGGTATGAACATTGGTATCTGAAGGTTAGAGGGCTCCATGCAGAAGACATTTGAAGTGGCAGAAGGGCATGCGCTAGCTTAGGTCGGCAGCAGAACACAGTTTGCACCGGTAATGGAAATATATTACCCTCTTACATTCTGGCTTCAACAAGCTCTGGTAGCATCGGTGATAAAGCTGCACGTACTCATCCCTTGCAGTACAAATATATTAATATTGTGCAAGCCGGATTAATTTCTTCAAATCTTTTTTGGATAAGGGAATCGAGTAAATAGTTACAATAGTTTCTCTCAACGAAACCGAAAGACAGTGATTAATTTAATGGAAACGTTGAATGTGATTTATACAATATGAAATTCTTAAGAAAGCGATTAGCCGTGAATTCGGCTGAAAAAACAAATTGAGTGCTTTGTAATTGCTTCTGATTATTTCAGAAAAATGTTTCAATTGTTTTTGGTTGGTTAATGTAGTAAATAAATAATAACAGTATAAGTCATTCGACAACACACTGCAGCAATAATAACAATAATCAAGGCATTTTTCTTGTTGATTTTTATTTCGTCGAAAATTAAGCAATTAAAAGAGAAAATAACTCAAGAGCGCAATGAATCGTCACGCTATAGCCTTGTGCACGTCCAGTTCAGTTGTAAAAAGGCTAGTGTTAATAAAAACATGTCGTACACGTAAAAGTTTGGTTATGTTTATGCGGTGCGAGGAGCTCCTCGGAGTGTGGTTACGCGGTTTATGGTGCAAGGTAGCCTGACGATTGTCGACGGGAGGGTCGTGAGCTGGCTATTGTATCGCCGCGTGTTTGCTGCTGATGGCCTCCGAGGGCTACTTCGCACCGTGTCAACCGCGACACGTATGCTTTCTAAGCCACCTATTCGCCAGTTTGCTCAACGAGACGTCAGGGCACTCGCTGGAAACTTTCTGTTATTGGCGATGGGTTTTTACTGAGAAATGGGAAAAGGAGATATTGACTTCTATTTTATGCAATTCAATTGATTATTTTACCAGCTCTAGTACTAATATATAATATTAAAGTAGCTTCTCAAATTATTCCAACATCTTGTGGATTTTGCCGCGCCAATAAATAGTCCAGCAGCCGACTGTAACTTATCTTCTCTTATCGGACTTATGGCCACAATACATATACAATTTGGCCGTAAGTCCAATAAGAGAACATAAGAGGCGCTGTTGCAGAAATAAATCGAAAATCGCATTCAGTTTAGGATCCTTAGATCACCTATTCATTACTCAACCACTTTCAGAAAACAGAAAATGTGAATGACGTCAATGCCTGGATATAAAGTGGTATTAACAAACGACGGTTCGATTCTATTTTGTAGTGTAACACGAACCTGGAAGTAAGCGAAACGAAGTGAACAAAATGTCGAATAAAAACGATTTGTCAGAAGAGCACATAGATTAACAGCACTCACCGCAGCGGCGGCGCTGAAGTGTACGAGCGCGGTAAATCAGCTCGGTTCATTTTTAAATCTGGCAGCCAAATAAACGTTACCGGCTGCAAAGTGAGCGCAGCCCCGGAACTGAATAGGGTTGGGCTCGGTTTTATTGCCGTGCCCTCTAAATATTTTAAGTTGAGATGGCGGACGTTGTTTATGAATTACGGTTATTGCCGTTCGCTGGAAAGAACGCAGGGAATTATTGTTTTCCGATGTTTATGACACTGTTTCGATTTCATAACTTGGCGGAACACGGGCCCTAAGCGCACGTTTTTAATTTATCAGCTACTACATCAACCCCACGAACTGGAGACTTGGAGACTTTTCTGTCTCACTTTATTCTGTGTTGGGAGTCGGCAGCTATCCTTGTTGTTGCATTCCTACAAATCATACGCGCGGTGAAATGAAAAAAAGTATATATCATACGTAAGATCATAATACCCAACAATAAATCTGTTCTGGTTGTTTAAGGGGGCTTCTATTATAGCGCGGCCAGCTCTGTAGCTTTCTCACCACACTAGCGGCAATAATAATGCGTTTGTTATTCCGTGCGGTAAATCACGTTAGACGGTAGCTGTCGGCTGCGCTGCTCGGCATGTGTTGCCCCTGCTTTATATTATGTGATTGATGTCTGAGCTCAATACACTTAACTTCCAGCCCCAGTATTACATCTGTGATACATGGCAGCGAGAATAGGGTCTTACTGTTTTTTTCATGCTGTTACAAACGCGTTGAATGCTAGTTTTAGAGCTATTTAAGTTGTCATAGTTGTAACAGAATAAGTGGGGCTGGTGTATATCACTATACCCTCGAAATTTATTATAATAAAGCAATCAAATCATGCAACTCCTTTTTTAATGAACAAGTTTAACGAGTACACATGAAATAGTAATAGATACCACTATTCAAAACGTTCTTTCACCCCGATGATTGTACCACCTGGATATTTTTGTCAAACGTGATTCACACAATGGTCGTGGAAGTCAAGTACCTTTTGCAATGTGAGTTTTCTTTTGTATCAATTATAAAACAATGCACGAAGTTGTTCCCGGGAATTGGCAAACCGCAGGAGACTACTTCCAGTTAAAAACAAATTCTAGTACTGGCAATTAGAATTGAGTTACAACAGCAAACAACCAGAAGTGAATAGAAACAACATTACTCCAGTTAGAGTTAACAAGTTTTATAAAAACCTAACAAATAAATAATGTATGTGAGTTGTTAGTGGCCGTTGTCGCACCAGTGGTAAAATCAGTAGCAGTTAGTAGAGACAGCGGGCGGCCTCTTCGTCTCAGTGGGAAAGAATTCAACGCATCCGGAGAAGTGTCAACAGAAGCATGTGTGCTTGACCATTAGCGGTGAGCAGTAGCGCCAATCAGCACACAACTCTCTTTAAACAAATGCTAACAGTAGCGCAGCTTCTGATGGTGCTAAGTGGTTTGTGTCTTCTTCGATGTGTACTTTTCGTCTCTACTACTCGAAACTTGACATTCAAGAGTATTTACCACTAACTAGTTAATAGATGTCCTAAATGAGTTTAAAAATTATATTAGATATGTTTATTTTATGAAACGATGGAAGATTTTATAGTCCCCACGTGCAAGAATCTGCGCATCTATTTTCAAGATTTATCTGACAAATGAGCCGAGTCAGTGGCTCAGTGCGTTAGCGCACTGTTCACTGCACGACTGTGACGTACGAATCAAAAGGTCCCGGTTCGATTTCCGATCGGTATGTATGATTTATCGAAACTCGGACACTATCGGCTTACCACCTGTATGTCTTAAAAATAATCCTGGCATCTAGCAGGATGATTCCGTAGCGAAACGAGTACGCATGTACTTGAGGCCTTAACCCTCCTAGGGTTGTCGTTCCACAGAAGAAGAGTCCAAAATCTTAAGCATGCTAGAATGTCTTTTTTTTTTCTCCTACCTTGAATAGTATTCTTTCAAGGAAGTCTACACAACCAATTTTTTGTCTTGAAATATAAAAATCGATTTAAATTTTCACCAGTTGATGTTAGATAGATTTGATCTGGTGTCGTAACCGCTGAAATTGCTTCTTGCATTGAAAATTGCGGCGAACGACTAAAGGAGACAATGAAGCTATCTATCACGGCGATGGTAAAAAGACGAATTGAGTGCCGCTACCTATTGATGCAGAACCAAGGTTGTCTTTTGTTGAACAGCGGATATAGTGTGCTGGTTCGTTGGCTTTACTCTTGCCGCGAGCTTAACTTATTTATAGCTTCATTGTCGTTCATCCGCGAGGCGTCGGCGAAGGCGTTAGTGACGCCAAGTGCCGATCAAGTGAGGTGAAGTCAACTTGCACGTTGGGTATCTGTTTACATGCTACCCAACATGAAATATTACATACATGACAACTACTTTTTACAGCATCAAATTTTGATTACCGCAAGGATAGTTATCAGTACCACCGTACCACGAATTGTTCATATGTCTTAACACTTCCCAACACGTGGAACAACACTGTTGTTGCAAGAATACAGTTCATACTAGAAGTAAACAGTTGTACAACCTGTTTACCATCAAAATTCTCTAAAATCCAAATTGCCTTTCAGATAATACAGTGAAGTACACACAATAACAGACAATAGAGGACAATACATCAAGCGATGTACTCCCACACAGACACACGTGTGTCCAGCGTAACAACACCGAGATAACACCGACAGACCGACTTCTTTTTGTCACAACAGTCCACGCTTAATAGTGGCACTCGGTGGCTATGTTATTGTTGCTGCCAGAGGATAGATAAATATAATTAATGATACTGACACATGGTTCAACTCTTTTATCGCAAACAGCTCGTAATTTATGTTGTTTCTGTAATCAGAGCCAGCCGAATACATAAAAATCGCGTTGTGTCTGTAATTAGTTCTGATGATTGATGTCCCTGGGTTAATCTACGGTCAAACTAGTGCCACGAACAATTAAACAACTGTATGTCCGATAAATAGGTATGGTATTGTTATCAAGACTTTTTAAAGCACTTGAGGCTACCTACCCCGTTTACTCTTTCCACAAATCAATGTTTATGATAAGTAAACTTTATAGCAGACTTCAAATATGTTCATTTGCAATACAAAAGATTATGCTACAATTAAGTTCCATCATAATAACAAATACGACAAACCGATAATATAGATGGGACACTTCCGTGCGGAGCGTGTTATTTAAGAATTTATTTTGATTTTTAATTGTCATCTTTGGTTTATAAATAGTCTCCTTTAATCAGCTATGAAATTATTATATTGAAACAGTCTAGTTCGTTTAATATAAACAGACTTATCAAATAATTCATAAATTTACATGATGAATGTCATATAAACATATCGTTTGACTTGATAGGTCGAAGGTTACGTTCAAACAAAATAATAAAGCATGAAGAGATTCACAATATATACATATAAACTTGTCAATTTTTTCAAGAAAATTATAGAAAACAAATCGCTATACTCTGCCTGCGTTGCGATCAACTTAATTCAACCGGCGAACTATTTTACATGAAGGTACGCTGAAATGGGCTCTGCATATTTCGCCCAAGATCGTCATGATAACCTTCTTGCTAACTTGTGATATGTCTAGCTCGTGGGCTCTGCTTAGTCCACTCTAGTAAATGGGGAGAGATATTCTATGGAATTTTTCTTACTCTCATTACTTTTATTGAACATTACCCTACGTCCTCTCATGTACATAAGTCATAAGTCGCGACTGCTAACAGCTCAAACCTCCTTGTGAAGTCTGTACAAATATAAGAGATACATTTTATGTAATATTCCTATTGTCTCCTTAGGTAATAAGCGGGAATACATCTTTGTTCAGAATATTATATTTTTCCACTTGATGAAAGCTTTTACCGCATATAGCAACTTTGTTGATACATGATCTCTTCCAGCCATTTGCAAACTTGATTAATAAACAAAGATCTACTAAAATATTTACCTTGTCTAGATAGAATACAGCTTGAGTCTGTGTTTCTACAGGTTACAAAATTTTATAATGTTTTATTCAAAAACGTTGGGTACCGCATTTATTCATTGTTAATATATTCATGATATAAATGAATTTTAAAGTTATGAATCAGGTAGTAAAAGTGATTCATATACGAGGGTAGTCCAGAAAGTTCCCAGCCGGAGGTATAGATGTCGTTACTACTTATAACCATGATGTTATCATAAGTGACGCTGTGCACAGATGAGCTTGATAGAAATGGGGCTAAAGTGACATACCATGCATTCTAATTTCGAACTCTAGACCACCTATAAAAGGCAATAAATTGTGACAAATTATGTCCCAAAGCTCCGTCACAGTTGCACATCCCAAAGCCTTCTGCTACCGTCAAATATTTTAAAGTCCATCAAAATCAGTTTACATCTTGCACACCCTATGAATTTTAAATTCTGTAATTCTGCTTGAACATACACCACCGCTTACCTTAATTTTATCAGTCATCAGCTGAAATAAATCTGTTCTAATATTTCACAAATGGAGGAATGAGGTTAGGTTTTTTTAAACACCTAAAATTGAATTCAGCCGACTTTGCTTGATCTGTATTTATGTCTTCTGCCTTACCGTTAATAAACTCTGAATGTATTCAACTGTTGTTCTGTAAATATTGAATATTTTGTGTGATGTTATGTTCGACTTTGACACAACAAAATAAAGGATCTGATGCTTGACAGTTTCAAACTTACCGACATAGCATTACCTACGTTACCGACAGATAAAAAGATATTTAGGACAATTTTAATTTCGAGGAAATATAAACATGAAAGGATTTATTTAACAGGGAAGTTATAGGAAATTTGTTATTGTAAAGAAATTTGTATGTCCCAAATGATTTCTTCTTTTTGTCTGTATCTCCTCTTTATATTACTGGCAGCGTTAATGTGAAATTAATTTTTAGAACATGTTAAGTGAGGATTCAATAAAATTCAAGTATAAATAAGGCCTTCTAGCCGACTTAAGTCGCTTTTTTGAAAGTCCAGTCTTCCGAACAGCCGTTTAAAAGTACGCTACTAGTTCCGATACCAAGTGTCATCTTCAGAGTGTTTACCGTCCAAGTGAAGTTTTTGTGCTGAGTCCGTTAGCACAACTGTCTGACCCAATCTGTGAGTTTGTTTGTTTTTTATAAGTCCGTGAAAGGAACCTAGATTTGTTTGCTTTTGCTGTTTTGAACTTAAAATATTTTTGCTGTTTTTGAACTTGGAATATTTTTTGAAAAATTTACCATAGAATCACCGCTAGCGAAGTCTTTATCGACTTCGCAGTGTTTGAATAATTTAACGTAGAATCACCGCTTGCAAAGTCTTGGTTGACTTAACAGTGTTTAGATAATTTAACGTAGAAGCACCAGTGGCGAAGTCCTTGTTGATTTCACAGTGTTGGATTAACTTTGCGTAGCGTCGCCGCTGAGGAAATTTTCGTGAAATTGTAGTGTTAGATTGTTTTAACGTGGAATCACCGTTGAAGAAGTCATCATTGGCTTTACAGCGTTTAGCAAGTTCAACGTAGAGTCACTACTTGGGAGCCAGTTTGGTTTCACAAGCGTCGAAGATAAGTTAATCCATCTTTTAGGAAATCGCTTCACGGTCTGTTTGTTCTAAAGTTTCTCGTCATCTGCGACCACCTGGGTCCGTACTGCGACCGCTGGTGCCGAGTGTCAGGTACAGCCGTTCCGTCACTGTCAGCCAAGTCATCACCGTGCAAGTCCTGAAAAATATATGTTATATGTTCATCGTTGTCGTTTTTATGTGTAATAAATCTCATTGTGACACCTACCTCCTGATGATTATTTTTGACAACCCTAACCTTTTCCTTCTGAGCTATCCAGCCGTCTGCCGTAGAAGCTGCGTCACACCGTCAGCAGTTTTGACCGCGACGCCAAAGGTAACAACCCCGCCATCTGCGAGGCCATATCGTTACATTCTATACTGGACGATCGTTGACTGAAAAGTCGACAAATATGCTGAGGCTTTAAACATCTCTATAGACGCGTCCATCACATCTTATGTGATGATTAAGGTGTGCGGAGGTTGATTGCTTGTTGTATGCACTGTATATTAACAGTCAATCAAAAACACATTCATTCGAACATTTTTCAAGAGTGTCTAGATTTATTTTAACGCAATCCCACTGAGTTTCTTTGAAGTCTCTTCACTGTATATGAATTTTGGATTCATCACTACATGTCAGAGACAGAGCAGCAATTCAGATAATGAAAGAGATTAGGGGAAAGTGCGCCTAAAATAATCAAAATAATTCCATCTGCCGAAAAAACCATGGCAACTGTTTTTTGAAATTCTCATAGTGTAGTGCTCTCAGACTACATAAAAAAAGGCAGAACTATCACTGGAATCCATTACAAATTAAATGATGTAATCAAAGTTAAATTAACCCACCTGGCCTAAAAAAAGGTAGTATTTCACCATGATACTGCTACTGAGCACAAGTCTCTCGTTGTTGAGGCAAACCTAGAGGAACTTTAATTCCAAGTGCTTCTACGTGCACCGTATTGGCCAGATTTGGCTCGCAGCTACTCTTTTCCCCAATTTGAAGAAACTAGTGGTCAGCCTTAGGCCATAGGACGGCCACAATCGGTTTGGCACGACCACGAGCATACGTTGCCACACTGCAACGTCTAAGCTTGGTTCCCGTGAAGAAACGTTTGACGGTTCGGTACGTCCTGACGCTACCCCGTGTAGTACCGCGAGATCTAAAGACAAGTTGCTTGATTAGCGGACCGTAAACGGCACGACCACGAGCATACGTCGCCACGCTGTAACGTCTAATACCGCTTGTCACGAATATCTCGCCAACCGTTGGTCCGATTTGGGATGAGACACCGCGAAGTTTAGCGGATAACTTCGAAATCTGCTATTTGGAAACTTACTTGTGCCGAAGCCGGTCACCGTCCCGACACTACGCGCCTTTTTCTATTCAAGGCCATTTTTGGAACCGACTTTGCAGAAAACGATTCGTTCCCGGGATAAGGTTGGAATCTCAAATTCTGAGATCGCTATTGAATTGGAACCACCACATTCATCATTTTTAGGAATAAAGCAACACTGATATCTTTTATTTGCTCATCCAGGATCCAACGCGACTCAGTTATCCATTCGGACTGGCGCCCGAGATAAATATTCACTTCGAATGAAGAGATCGGAACTGAGACGATCGCTTATTTTGCAAAGTTGGACACATATTATTTTGAAGGTATTAGAAAATTAGAGCATCTTTGGACTAAATGTATTGAATTGCAAGATGATATAGAAGAATAAAAAATAAATATCTGGAAGTCAGGCCGAAAACTTATCGAAATATCTGCGTCCAAATCATTCATAATTCGTTCTTATTCTTATAGAAGAAAACTCCAAGAGAAAGACTGTCAAGATTTTCATATCTCTTCCTCTCTTGTATTCTACTGAACTCCTATGACTGCGCATGCGTCCTGGTGCGACGTGGAGCACGCTGCATAGAAAATCTCATATCGTAAAAAGAATAGGCTCATGCACAAATTTCGCCCAACAAAAAAGGAAAATTCTTGCTGTAATTTTGAAACAAGTTATTAACTTGAGTTAGGTGTAGCATTTCAATGTTTCCCGTTTATTATTCTTCATCAAGTGTAAAATGATGTCGGTGTTTTTCAGCTTTAGACGGATGAAGCGGCCGTTAATGTGGTGCCAATTAAATGAATGTGCAGTCACTTCTTGTACTCGGCACGGAAATTACTGAATATTTCAAGTACCGTGATGCGTCACGAACGCCGACTAGCTGATAATTAACAGCCACAAATAACATTAACCAAACGCATAAATTACAGGGAACGCGGCGGACGGCGTGTTGCTGAGTGCCTTATAATACCGTATCTAGATGAGTGGAACGGTATCGCTGAGAAGGCAAGATGAACGACTGTTGTTATCATAAATAAATACGTCTTCATTCTTCTTCTCCAGTAATAATATAGGACACTAACACTTTCCACTACACAAACTGTATAAGATCATTTATAGCGTTTTATATTATAGAGCTTCGTTCGAGTTACTCACAAAACTGACAGGTTCCATTAATATATCAAAAGATGTTTGAGAATTTATGACAATGATAGGGACTCTAAAATTCAGCAGTAATATGCAATTATTTGAACAGTCCCTGGAAAAATAGTTATCTTAGGCCCAGTATTTCAGTCCTCGGTTTTTCTTAAGCGGAGCTTAACTACCTAAGCTACAATTGTTCTAATAATCATTACTATGGAAATTAAGCTACGTTTAAGGTAAACCATGGACTGAAATACTGGGCCTTAGGAGCGAAACTGCTATCAATAAATAATAATAAGTCGATAAATTATAAATTATTGTTGTTATCAATAAGTTTTGCATTTTTTACATAATATTTGGAACAGTTATTATTGTTATATAATGAAATAGAAATGAAATATAGATTATGACTATTCATGAACACAAATCATACATGTATATATTATAATTCTTTATCTTAATGTCTGGCTCTAAATATAAACATCATATACTTGTCATTTAAAAAAAAAAAAATGTCAGACGATTTATTGCTAGTAGATAGCGAATAATGTCACATAATTATCAACTTTTCAAACCAGTAGAGAAATTATGTTTTCTATGTGAACCGAATTCGACTCCAGGCACGGACTGAGAAGTTGTACCAAATTTTCTTTCATTAGAAATATAATCTGTACCGTAAACTTCACTAAAAATCATGATTACTTGTAATTGTCAGTTATATAGGGTGTAACTGAACCTTTGTAACAAAATTTGATGGTATATAGTATTGGATGTACTGATCATGAATCAAAAAGAATTCTGCTGAAATTCGTGAAAACAGCAGTAGTTTGCAAAAATATAGCATTTTGGGTACCGCTGGTTGTCGTTGGTACTCCTATACAAAATAAATAAAAAACTATGTCACACAATATTCACATGCGTAATTTACTATCAGTAAAGCAATTAAATTAATTAAATAAGAATATTTCTATCACCTGCAGATTAAATAAAACTTGGACTACACAAGATATTATATAAATATAAAGAAAAGAATTGGAAGATTATGAGTTTATAAAAATTGCTCAAAACTGTCGCCGTTCACAGCAACACACAATGCAGCACGTTGGATGAGGTTAACGGTACAAGCTTGACGGAGGTAATTGTGTTCTTTTATTATTTCTGCGCTATTTTCAATACGCTGTTGCAGTTCTTCAATACTTTGCGGCGCATCTTGGTTATCATAAACTAATGACTTTAAATAAATCTAAAAATAAAAATCAAGAGGATTAAGATCTGGTGATCTCGGAGGCCATTGTACAGGACCACCATGCCCTATCCAACGATCTTCGTATGCAGTATCTAAATGCTCTCTCACAAATCTGCTGTAGTGCGGAGGTGCACCGTCATGGAGAAACCATGCATGCTGCTGAACATCTAGCGGAATGTCCTTTAACAATTCTGGTGGAATGTTTTGTAAAACCCTAAGTAATCGTTACCATTCATACGCGCAGGTAAAATGTATGAACCAAGTAGAGTACCATTCACTATCCCAGCCCAAACGTTCAAAGAGAATTGATACTGGAAATTACTTCTTCTAATAATATGTGGGTTTTCTCGTGACCAGTAATGTGAATTGTGGAAATTATAAATACCATCTCGAGTGAACAAGGACTCATCGAAATAAATTACATTTAGTGTAAAATTTTGGTCTTCAGTATGTTGGTGAAGAAGCCATTGGCAGAAATTTACTCGCTCGAGGTGATCACGTTGCATCAGATTTTGATCTCTTTGGAAGTAAAACAGATGGTACCTTAAGTTTCGATGAATTCTCCACACAGTCATATGAGCAACTTCTTGTCCCAAGTTGCGTGAGATTCGGCGAGTACTAATTGTAGGATCAACATCAATTATATCCGATAAAACATTTTCAAAATTTTGTCGGTATCTTTGACGTCCTCCACCTCTACCAGGATTAGGTCGAACTGATCCTGTATCACGAAGAGGCTGTAGTAGTCTTCCAAACATTCGATGACTGGGATGTCGTCTGTCAGGATATCGTTCTGCATACAAACGCTGCGCTGCTCTCCTGTTTTGTCCCACTTCTACGTATACTATCATCATATAAGTTAGTTCTAAATTACTAAATGCAATATCCATTTCCATTTTTTTTTTCAAATTCAATAACAATAGCATCAATATTGAGATTGATTTATTAATTATTTTGTATAGACAAACGAATTCAAAAACAATTTTATGCATGGGAATCTGAATGCTGATTAAAATGTTTCCTGGTAATGACTTAACAGTCCCTCTCCTTTCTTCCGCCGTTTCAGTTGTGGTGAAGGGTGTTTCGCGCTGCGAGAATTACCCCACGTTATACACTTGTTGATTAAATTTGCCAACTGTCATCGTGAGACAATGGCACTAGGAATTGCTACATCTGAATGCTTTATTACGTAACGATTACCACGTGTAATTGTAAACGGTGAACGTGTTTGAATGTTCACTTGGATTCGACTCGAATGAGGACATGGACGTTCCTTAAGGTTTTATTGAAGTTTCAACAGAACCAATTTATCATTTTGTTCATCAGTTATTTTTGAATTAATAATTGTAGCCTTCATCAACTTGAAACAAAGAGAACAAATAAAATCGCAGTGTACTATATAATTAGCTCAACATAATTTAAATATTTTAATTTATATTTAACATCCAAATTAATATGTAGAAGTCAACTAATTACTCCGAAAATACTAGGGTGCCTCAACATCAAAGAAAAGTTTTCCCACCCGCCGTTAGTCAGCAATAGCAACCATATAATTAAACAATTTCTCAAACGTCGTTATGGCGTTGGGCAAACAGTTAAACAATCTCCTAACGTTCTATAATGACGTACTTAAAAATAACAAAAAGCCAACATCCATTATAAAGACCATCGTTAATTTAACGTTTGACAAAAAGATGTATGGTTTTGGGGCAAATCCAATTTTTGTTTGGAAATTGCAGCCAATCACAACCGTCAGATTGTTTACGGTTGGCGCCGAACACCGCAGCATCCTCGACTCAAAATCTCAAACTCATATCCACACACACACACACTCACTCATATTGAAAAATACACAAATAAATGTATATACATTTTGTTGATAATGATAATTTTTAGTTCATTATGATAATATCAAGCACGTTGCTATTAGGTCAATCACCTACCGCCCAAAGCGTCAGTTTGTTAACAGGGACTAGGCTTTCGAAAACTGTCAAAATTATTTCGTGATTATTAATATCCTAAGGATATTACAGTTGATGATCTCTTTAATTACGAAAGTAGTTTGAAAAGTCCTCAGTCTGATGAAGAAAATGCAATATTCTTGAACTATTTTGTTTTCAATACTCAGCTTTCGGGCGGGCTTTGCCCGCTCTAACTAAGCACAACGAGCCATACTCAATGTTTATAAAACCGCTGGTACATTTATTTCTAGCGCTTTTTAGCGCATTTTTTATAAAAAAACGCTATTATATTCACTTTGGCTGGCTGGCTGGCTGTCTGGCTGGCTGGCTAGCGTGACGCTGAGTTCTCAGCAACTATACTATATACAGACTTGAAACTGGTACTTAATAAAAGCTGCTGTTTCGTAGGTTTGCACAAATTGCTTTAATTCAAGCTCAGTGATTGTGGAAGAATAAATTATTCAATTACTTGCTTCAAGCGAAACAATTCCCATAGATATCTATGACATTAGGGATATGGCAACTAAGATTTATTAAAGTGGATAAAAATTTAGTTACAACTTTCGCCGCGGGTGTCACTATTATTATGTACAGTTGTCAAATCTGTCCGGGATTCATTCAATGACTTGTTTGACGCGAATTTGAAGCTTATTAGAATGAATTATTATTATTGGATTAAGATTTGTTTACTTTTGGTGTATTTTTTTATATAGCTTTGATAAAGATCGAATTATCATTTTAAGGTACAGCACTTGACCTCCCGTCAGTCAATAACTAGACAATGAAGATTAAAAGGTATTTTTGAGTTTGTACATGCATAAATTATGTACCTATCAAATAGTCAACTTGAAACTAGTACTAAATGGAAGCTGCTGCTTCGTAAGTTTGCCCAAACTGCTTGATTTCAAGCTCAGTAATTGTGAGAAATGGTAGTTTGCGAAATCTCTGCAGTAAGAAGCATTCATGAGCTGTCAAAAATGCGCTTTCATCATCTAGATGATTCTTTCATTTTTTCATAATGGACACTCGCAATAGTGGGAGTAAATTTGCAGCAGTGGATACTCGACGGTGTGGACTTTCGTCGGCAATAATATTCGACGGTGTGATACGCACTCCTAAGGATATTACAGCTGAGAAAGAACACGGAAGATCTTCGGACAATTTTTCTACATAATCTCTTGCAATTCAATATATTGCAAAGATGTTCTAACCTTTTAATACCATCAGAATAATAAGATGCGTCGAAATGTGCAAAATAAGCGTTCGTTTCAGCTTCGATCTCTGCATTTGGAGGGAATCTTTGCGCCCCTAGCCATTTGTTCAAGTTAAGGAGAAATTCAAAGTGAATCTTCGTCCCCTAACCATTTCTTCAAGTTGGGGGATAGAAATCTTTGGGAGTCAAATTTGACAAATACAGGGCATGTGGAAGCACTTGGAATCAAAGCTTCTCGAGTTTTGAAGCAACAACACAAGATTTTCTTTTTACCAGATGGGGACGTCCAACTTTGATTGCATCATTCAATTTGTCCAATAATGAAGAGAAGAGTAGGCCCTAATAATAGTTCTGCCTTTTACTAAATATTCTATGAGTCTTAATACCAAGAGAATTCTAAAAGACCATTGCCATTAATTTGCCGGCAGATGGAACTGTTTTGGCTTTTTTAGGTGCATATTACCCTGCTCCAATCCAGTGTTTGGAATGCTGATTTGTCTCTAGCGTGTAGTGATAAATCCAAAATTCATTTACAGTGATGGAACGTCGACGAAAATCAGTGGGACAATCTTGAGAAATATCCAAATGAATTAAATTTTGATCGATAGTTAATAGATGCGGCACCCAGCGAGCAGTCAGCATCTGCATACCCAACACACCCCGTAAAATGAGTTGGACATAGTCTATCAAGATGTTTACAGTCCCTGCAATTTCTTGAACTTTCAGTCGATGATCGTCTACTAAGGAATTGTGGATTTCCGAGGCGGATTTTGGGCGTCCCGTTCATTTATCAACCAGAATTGATGTACGGCCACGTTTAAATTCAAACACCCAGTTTCAGCTGTCAAAAATGAAGATATAAATTATTTTATTGTAGTCCGTGAGACAGGGCATAAATTTTTCGTTGATTACCGCTCACTTGAAACTTCGTGATTGACTTCATTGTGATGGATCCGACAGCTTTCACATTTGACGAAATTCTTGATTTGGGGGCGTTTTTCAGCGAGAGCTAATTGGACATGTCAATTTCATGAAGCCTTAAAAATGTATTACCGTCATATTGATGTTTACATCACTAATCGAAAAATTTTTTGATTATAAAATGAAAAATAATATTGTCCGACATGAATATCGGGGGCCAGCGGTGAGTTCGACAACCCGAACTTGTCACAAGTGCGTTGGTATGAAAACGGATTACCGCTAGTCTGAGACTTTGAGGACGTGTTCAATTATTTTTTTTTCTAAAATTTGGTCATTTTGTCTGACAAATTTTCAAGGGCGTCTTCTCAGTCCGACACTGAAAACGTGTCAGGATAATAACAGTTCCTTCATCAATGACCGCTAGTCGGACGAAAACAGTCATAATTTGAAAACCTATTATCTGTCCAAAAAACATATTGTCCGACAGAAATATTGGTTCTTAATGTCAGTCTAACAAGAAAACGCTCGCACATATATAACTCAGTTTTTGACGTATTTAATATCAAGAGATAAGTAATTGACGTTGTTTATAAGCTAGTAATGAATAATTCATTAACAAAATAATTGAAAAAAAGTAAAGTAGTGAATGGAAAAAGAAATATATCATTATGTCGCTAAATTAGAACGTTACTCATTTCAATCTTTCTTACCCGGAGGTTCCAAGTAGAATTAAATTGGTATTTGATGCTCCATTCGAATCTAAAATTAGGATTAGTGGTTCCCATTCAAGATTTCAAAGTGACTTTCTCCTCCGACTATAGGAAGAAAAGGGAAATCTTTGAAATTTTTCTTCAGCCATTCCCCCATTCGCCTTTCGGTGCATATTCCTCCAGACATACTTCAAATATGCCATACCTCACATTCTTCACACAGACTTCAACTAAGCAAAGTTTCACATCACCTCGTGTGCGCGGTACAAAGTTTTCTCTTCACGTTGTAAAATTAAAATGGGATACCTGTATGTACTTTCAGCTTTCTGCTCTCGATCATATAAACTTCAAGTATGCCAAATATCAAATCTTTTCGTGCGTGCAATATGCTTGAAAAGGGATACAAAGCTTCCTCTTCACGTATGAATATATAGATTAAAATGGGATACCTGTATATAATTTTTGCTTTCTGCACATCTTCTCCATATATTTTATGAGTATGCCAAATCTCATACTCCTCCGTGCATGCAATATGCTTAAAAAGAGGTCGAAAATTTGCTCTTGACGTATTAATATATAGATATCACAGGTGAAGGTAAATTTGAATGATATTTGAGATGATTATCTCAGTATACTGGCTTTATATCACACATTTGATTCCAAAATAATATTAATATATTGGCGCATAAGCCTTTTTTTAATTAATTATAATCAATAATTATACTGACTTTATATGCATTTTATATATGGATATGTCTATGAACGCAGCCGCATTCATACCACATATTTTTGCTTTTTCTAAAGTATTGCCCCACTTAAATTATCGGACATGTATACAGTAATGTTCTAGACACTATTTGAATGGAAAATAAAAACATATGGGTGAGCGATCATTGATGAAAAAACTGTTATAATCCTGACACGTTTTCAGTGTCGGACTGAGAAGACGCCCCCGAAAACTTGTCGGACAAAGAACCAAATTGAGAAAAATATATAATTGAACACGTCCTCAAAGTCTCAGACTAGCGGTAATCCGTTTTCATACCAACGCATTTGTGACAAGTGCGGCTTGTTGGACTCACCACTGCCCCCCAATATTCAGGTCGGACAATATTATTTTTCATGTTATAATCAAAGAATCTTTCGATTAGTGTAAACATCAATATGACAGTTATACATTTTTTAGGCTTCATAAAATTGACATGTTCAATTAGCTCTCGCTGAAAAACGCCCCCAGATCAAGAATTTCGTCTTTGACGTGTAGTGATGAATCCAAGATTTATCTACAGTGATGAAACGTTGAAAAAATGGAAGAATCATCTAGATGATGAAAGCGCATTTTTGACAGCTCATGAATGCTTGTTACTTCAGAGATTTCGCAAATTACCATCTCTTCACAATTACTGAGCTTGAAATCAAGTAGTTTGGGCAAACTTACGAAACAGCAGCTTCCATTTAGTACTAGTTTCAAGTTGATTATTTGATAGGTACATAATTTATGCATGTATAAACTCAAAAATACCTTTTAATCTTCATTGTTTAGTTATTGACTGACGGGAGGTCAAGTGCTGTACCTTAAAATGATAATTTGATCTTTATCAAAGTTATATAGAAAAAATACACCAAAAGTAAACAAATTAAAATCCAATAATAATAATTCATTCTAATAAGCTTCAAATTCGCGTCAAACAAGTCATTGAATAAATCCCGGACAGATTTGACAACTGTACATAATAATAGTGACACCCACGGCTAAAGTTGTAACTAAATTTTTATCTACTTTAATAAATTTTAGTTGCCATATCCCTAATGTCATATATATCTATGAGCATTGTTTCACTTGAAACAAGTAATTGAATAATTTAATCTTCCACAATCACTGAGCTTGAATTAAAGCAATTTGTGCAAACCTACGAAACAGCAGCTTTTATTTAGTACCAGTTTCAAGTCTGTAGATAGTATAGTTGCTGAGAACTCAGTGTCACGCCAGCCAGCCAGACAGCCAAAGTGAATATAATGGCGCTTTTTTTATAAAAAAATGCGCTAAAAACTCAGTAGGATTGCATCTCAATTAGATTAGCCACTTTTGAGAAATGTTCAAACGAATGATTTTTTAGTGGTGGATGCAGATTATCGAGACATTTATAGCCCCAGCAATTTCTTGCGCTTTCAATCGACGTTCGTCTAGTATGGAATTGTGGATTTTCGCGACGCTCCATCGATCATGATGGTTTTCGGGCATCCTGGAAGACGTACCACCACGTTTAAATTCATCCACCTACTTTTAAGCCGTTGAAAATTGTTTTAACATATAATCTAACTCATTTCTCATCTGCTAGTCTTTTAAGCCTTTCAAAACGAAGTACTCAATTTCAATTTGATTCATTTGATGAGACAGTTACTGCTACAACAAATCTATTGAACACACAAGCCTAAAACTTTGCATAGCACCATCAATAACATTATGCTTCCAGCCGAGAGTTATTGAGCTATCCTCATAGATTATATATTGAATAACCTTGTCCAATTTCAGTATTATCAACTTTATGTATTGCTTTTAAATGTTTGACTTCTGCAACATGCTTTCAGAAACTATTAAAATTTTTTAGTTATTACTAATTATTATTGATGTATGGGAATTATTCGCAATGGCAAGTGATTCATCTCGGCGCCATGGGTGGGTACGTCAGTCAAAAATCCCTCAGTTTACTTTCCAAGTAGAGCCTGCGGGAGGCTGACAATTATAGACAAGCGATACTTTGTCCATACCGACATCAAAAGTAACGGACCTATCGGTTTTCCCTTCCGAAGAATCGGCTAATCGGATTGCAATTTGTACCCTTTTGTAAAGGCTCAAGTATAAGGTGCTATGAGACTGTAATTACAATTTTATGACGGGGATTGGAAGTATGATATGCATCTTTTCTGTACTGTAAATTAGTTTGCACAGGTGCTGCTATCTCTACACAATACTGAATTATATGAGGGATTGAAGATTATCAGTATAGATGTTCATGAGGGGTAGCAAATATAATTTGAAAAACTAAGAGTATTTTCAAATTTACTTCTTAATTCGAACTTTCCCTGCAACATCTGTTAGCCCAAGTGGTGTAGACGCCACCATGTCGATGTTGCAGCAGTATCAAGCCCATACCATAAACATCAAATGACTTTGTCGGTATTTGTAGGTGTGGACAGGCTGTGTATTCTTCTCTAGATTAGAGAGGATGTTTGACGAACCGGGCAATTTGGACCACCCTTAATGGTGCTGTAAACAACCCCTAGCGACCGCCTTAGCAGAAAGGTCCACATTTGAGTGTCAAGTCATACTTTTTTGCTCATAAAATATAAGCTGTTCAACAAAACATTTTTAGAATCAGTTCGTCTCTCCTGATAGTTATTTAATCGAAACTTTTATACTCTACCCACTTGTAATTTTTCCCTCAAACAAAAAACCTAATTAATGTTAGTAATTAATGCAAAACAAAAGCAAATTCCCGCACTATTAATTTATAATAACAATTTCTAAACCATTAACCCTACTGACAACCACAATTCAGTACCTTCTATCTGTTCTTTGGCGGCCATGACAGGGCAGAATAAATGACGTAAGGTGATGGATGATATTCTGTTGGCGTCTTCACGTCGCGCAGAAACAAACAGCCGAAGCAACGGCGAAAATATGCTTCATTGTTATCCGATAATAGAGCCAAGATACGGTTAAGGATGATGATAATGGAGCAAGGCGGCTGCTTTGTGCCCTTGTTCTCTTCAAGGAATTGAAATAAGTTTTTTTGTTTGAGGTTTTGGTGATTAAGTTTAATGTAAACCGTGAAGTAGATGCAAAATAACTAGCATTTGGAAATTCGTGAAATATTCATAAAACAAAAGAAAAACAATTTCCATTTCAATTATGAAGAATGGTTCTCCTATAATTCCAGCAGAATTCAAAAATCAAACAACAAAAACTTGGTATTCCGTGATTTAATTGAAAAATAAATAACATACGTTCGTGCGTCTGACAGCAATCCGTTTGAATTATAGACGCAGCCAACATTTCCTAAAAATGAAAATATAAAATTTTACAAGCGCCCAACGCAAACACATAAATTTTATTGAGCGCCAGTTTGGGAATAGAACGGATTTATTGCAGCCATTCTGCAATCAGCTGGATACAATTACGGCACTGTTTATTTGTGCATTTATTGGGGACCGACAAACGCATCGGCGCGATTCAAGAGGTGAGGGACAATGCCCGGCTTGTGATTTTACAGCTTTAGCACCCTCCAATAAAGTCCAAAGCGCCGACAGGAGTGACGCTCTTGAAACTCTGTCATCTAAACGCTAAGCTCACCGGATGTTCCATTTATGAGATATACACTATTCCTTTTACTGTACACTTCCTCTACAGCTGTGCTGTTATCAATATTTTAAAACTTTGAATTGATTCCAATATATTACATATAAAAAATATATTAATCCATAAAAAAGTGACTTCGTTGTGAGAAAACAGTTGTTTTCATGCTGAGATTTTTATTTTTGAATTGTAAGTATTCTTAGACAATTCCTTTGAAGACATGTGCCATTAACATAGTTAATAACTCGAGTAGCATTTCCAACACATCTGATACGCATTCAAATACATGCCGACAATAAAATGTAGCCCAAATCACGCCGTAATCAAAAGAGAAGCTAAAGCCGCTAAGCGCTCCAAATTTAATGAGCTGTCCTGCTGACAACACCAACTTAATGGAAATGTTTCGACAAGGCCAGTGCGACTCTCTGCTTCTCTCATGTCCGTTCAGCTCGATTAAAAAGCTGCTGGAAGCTGTTTCGATGACAGCGTCGGTACAGTGATTAGATCCGATGAACGATTAGCCGCATGCGTGATGCTAGCCGGACATTCCTGCCTAGTGGCTTTACTCATATCTAATGAACTGTCAGCATCCTGGATCCGACTTCGGTTACCCGCTTATCTGACAGCTAGGATCTTACTCTGACTTGGAATATGTGCTACCATGGGCGTGCAGGTGGGATGTCTACTTGAAAGCTATAATTTATATTTTGAAAGTCTTGAATTAATGACCGCTTAATCCAGATCCTAATGATACAGTCTAATGGAAGACCAATATGATGAAGTTCTTAAAAATTTTAATTTCTATCTCTGCATTATCAATTTGATGGTCTGTTTCTTGATTACCGTTTGATACCATCTGCAATGATGTATGATTATACTGAATGGCTTACATCACTATCACACATTTTGTTTGTTCAAATATCATGGCTTCGGATAAATACATCTGATTTGATTGAAATTTGGAAACAGCCGTCAAAATTTTATCTAAACACTGCCATTACATTTACGATTGGACAGAAATCGTATTCATCGGAGCTTTATCGCAAATAAAAAGTACATTAATTTTAAAAGCATTTAGAGAATGACATGTGTAATAATATTCGCAGGGATATGTTCCCTCAACTCTTGTACAACAAAAATGAGTAAAGCTCTGTAGTCCTGCTCGTGCTCTAATAACAGACATTTATACATTATTTTACATATATTTATTCTCCGCCAACAATTTATAATATTGTATCTTCCTATTCGCAGCGTGAACAAGTGATAGATAGCGCCTCTCTTGGATTGAATTATAACAAAACGTTGTATACAATAGCACACAATGTGATGTTACAAATGACTATTCCATTCGTAGTATTTATAACAAGGTTAACAATGCTTAATCGCCATAGAAACGGTGCATATCAGTAAGTATTTGGACGTGTAGAAATACCATCGTGTACTAGTGGTCAAAGTGAGTATTTTACTCAAAGATGTGGATACCTCCAATTTGTGCTTTCTTCGTATTTAATGAATATTTTTCTGAATATCTTCATCAATTTTATCTTCTGATCTATCACCAAACCTTTCTGAACTAGATTCCATATCAAAACGCAATATATTTCTCTATTATTTGTCAAAGAAAATGCAAGAAATTCTAATTTTTCAGTTTGACAGAAGTTTGTTTACTCGTTCCTATGAAAATTACATGAGTTGTTACTAGATTCATAGAAAACTAATTTGAAAAAATGATTTGACTCCTGGAATAGTCCTCGATATACCATTTGTAGTTAAAGTATTATAGACTATTTTTGTGGTGCAATCACTCATGTTTATTGTGCTTGTGAATATCACTCGTGCTGCACACTCGTGGTATTCAAACGCAAGCACAATAAACATTCGTGATAGCATCACAAAAATAATCGATAATACTTCAACTACTTATGGTATAATATATGATAATTTCAAGGAAAAATTAGCAAAATAATGTAAGTAAACGCATGATAAAAGTTTTGAAAGTTTATTGTTTTCATTTAATGTAGAATTTGAACCTCAAGAAATTATTAAAGGGAAAATGTTGGCTGCCTCTCATGTGATAAGGGTTGAGGAATTGGATGAATTTGATAATCAAAAACTAATGCCAGGCAGTGTCACACGAACTGTATCTGTTATTCTACATTCATACAAAGTAAAACTACTAAAAACTATTAAAAATTCCATTTTTATCACAAAAATATGCTTATGCATAAACATTAATAATCTTTCTACTTAGTTTCCAACATTTTGTTCATTGGATCTGTCAAAAACGAAAAGTTACAAAAATTGCCGCTGGTAACGCTGCGGTCGGATCTTGAGATGTGCACGAAGTCTAAGTTTGAAATTTCAAATCACAAAAATTAATCGAGATGACGATATATAGTTCATGAATATAGTATCTGTGCAACTTTATACAAATGTACTAATTTCTGTCAAATTATTTTGAAACGTTCATATTTTACAGACGACTAGGCTTCAGTTATAATTGTATCTGCAAGAATTTCAGATTAAAATTGATATACTCAATTAAAATAATACAGTTAATCGTTTGACGGATATTTTGACAAATTTTCCCTTGTTAAATCAAGTATATTCTTCAAACTATACTCAATCTAACACTTGTAACCGAACTTAAAAATCTTTGATATATTTTCAGATTATTTCACTCATGTCAATTATACTGACAAATTTTGCATAGTTACAATGACAATTATAATAACAAATACCTTGCCAACGGGAATTTACAGCGATAAATTCCCGTTACCTCGGTAAATTCCCGTTGGCAAGCGATTCATCGCGATAAATTGCCTTTGTCATGGAGAAGCAATACACAGTTCTAATATAAACAAACAATCAGTTCTTGGAAATGTCAAAATTTAATCGTTTTGGAAATGCATTTTTCGCCGAAAGTAATGGAATTGAAAACAAAACGTCTAAAAATATAAGAGTATATGGAGACAATTTAGTGCATTTTTCAATAAAAAAGGTTAGTAGTTGCAATTAACATTATTTAATAGGTACTTATATTAGCAATTTCATTCGCGAAATTTTCTCCACAAATACCACTCGCGACTTTAATTTTATCATAAATTTTTCTTTCAAACATTGATTATCTTTAAGCAACAACCTTCGAGTCATCTGTTCAGATAAAATTCCTCGAGCTACGCTCTCGTGATTTGATCGGACAGATGACTCTCACGATGTTGCTAGGTAATCAATGTTTTCAAGAAAAATTTATTGATAAAATTACAGTGCCTTGTGATATTATACACGATAAAAATTATTGAAATCAATATTTGTCGATTTTACTACAATTAATATATAGTTTTATAGGCTGGTATCTCAGAAACGAATCAAAAATAATTGACGAATGTTTGCATGTGATGTCCAAATATGTGTTATAATAGTTCTAATTTCACATTATGATTTTTATTTTTTATTTTCTTCTATTCGAATCTGAAATAAAAATAGTGACATTCTTTTTTCCTCCGTCCCTACTCCCTCCGAAAAAATGATAATTAGATGTCAGACATTTTTCTATACGGTGTATATTTTTTGAGATATTCCAGCGAAAAATAATGTTTTCAGCGGTAAATTGAAATAGGACAATCTGCACATAATTTTAGCTCTCTGCATTCCTTCTCCATATAAAATTTAAGTATGCCAAATCCCACATTCCTTCGTGCGTGCAATATGCTCAAAAAGAGGTACATCTCAAGTATTAATATATAGATGTAGAGAATACAAAGAATAAGAAGAATTTGGAGAATTTAGGGGATAAAGAGAATATCGAGAGTTTAGACAATAAAGAGAATTTAGAAAATTTAGGAAATAAAGAAAATTTAGAGAATAAAGAAAATATAAAAAGTTTGGAAAGTAAAACAATCTAGAGAGTTTAGAAAATATAGAGAATTTAGAGAATAAAGAAAATATGGAATAAGTATCTAAAAAATATAAAGGATTTAGTCAGTTTAGAAAATAAAGAGAACTTGGAGAATATAAAGAATTTGGAGAACTTAAAGGTAACCTCAAGTTGTCGTTCTTTCAGAAAGACCGTCAGACCGTTCCACTATTTTCAAATCATGTTCTTTGGATTTAATAGGGTCTAAATCATGAGGATCCATCAAAACCTTGAAATGGTAAAAAATCACGATCACAATACTGCTCATATAATAAAAATGGAAAAATCTTTAGTCAGAAATGATTCGGAGTGATACTTCTCCTCAATTCTAAAAATCTGACGTGAACATCACGTGACTTACTTGTACATCATTGGATATATATAATCAAACACAACATCTCATCATTCCATGGCTAGTCGGTTGCTATGGAAACAGTAGGTCATCATTCTTATGCTACAACATTCCTAAATACTGATTTCCAGGATTCTACGGCTAACAGTTCTGAATTTATGCGCAAAATTCCAAGATCGTCAAGTATAGTGCACTTTCGATTCAGTCGATCTCAATGAAAATAGGATATGAGCATCTAGACAGTACTATCATCTTGAATACTGTATTCTAATATTCTACATTCAATCGTTTTGGATTTATGTGGAAAATTAAAAAATGTTTCGAGTAAACTGCACTCCCGGCTTAGCCGATCACAATCATAATGCAAGGTGTACAACTAGATGCTATAAAAGTGCTTAATACGAAATCACAATATTCTGCGACTGATTTTATTTTTAATTTATGAGAAAAATTCGAAAGTCTGTAATATGAAGTGCACTTCCGGCTTAGTCGATTGAGACGAAAATAGGAGATGATAATTTGGATGCTACAGCAATTTCAAATACTGAATTTTAGTATCCTACGGCTAATCATTCTAAATTTATGCGGAGAATTCAAAAAAAGTATCAGGTAAAGTGCACTTCCAGTACAGACGATTGCAACCATAATGCGAGGTGCACATCAAGATCCTTGATCCTATATCAATCTTTCATACAAAATTTCAGCATTATACGTTCATACATACATACATACGTACATACATACCGACATTAAGCCAAAAATAGTCAAAGTGGATTCAGGGATGCTCAAAACGTATAAATCCATCAAAATCTCGATATGTGAATTTTGTGGGATTCACAATACTTTCTTGTACTTAGTATAAGTAAGTAAAAACCGATAATAAAGAAAGTTCTGTGGGCCGGCTCGTGCTCTAGAATCGTTGGGGTAGTGATGGGCCATCAACTCTCCCGGAAATCCGGAATTCTCCCGGATTTTGACTTTGGTTATTAAAATATCCCGGTTCCAAGAACATAGTCAAAATCTTGGATTTATTTACACCTTTGTCGTATTGTAGCTTTGATACTAGAACCGAAAAAGTTCTCGCCCATGCATATGTCCATGGATGGGACCCATGTCAAACGCCAATTAAAAAGTATTTGAATATGATATTTTTTCAATTCACCCCTAGGCGTGACCGTCGGAAGGAAAGCCCGGATTTCTAATTTCACTGAGTTGGCAACCTTAGGCAGCGGATCAAATTCTGCCACTGATAATGATAAGCAGCAGACCATGAGGTCGACTGATTGCAGAGAACTGCTGGGACAGCTCAAAGCTTGGAGCGTAGCTATTTATAGCCGAAAGTTGATTGATTGGATAATTAAAATGAATTATTCTGAAACCATTTTTTCTTCCGTGAATGTGAAACATGGTACAAAATTATTAGCCAATATATTTGCACTGAGTAACGAATATGAGAGAAAATGTTTGAGAATATCAGCTAGCGTATTCATGAAGAGTAAAGTGGATCCTTAACACCAAAAAGAAGTCCATGCCGTTTACACCCACTACTGCGTTGTGTGTCAGTGGCAATAAAATAGCAACCGACGGTGCTTCGCACCCAGCTGGCGAGTAAGTTTCACCCGCTCTGACCAAGCTCGACTTGTCATGCTCAATGATCATCAAACTGCTAGTACAGTCGGTTCTTCTCAACAGACACTCGCACAAAGCAATATAGGTGGTAAATTAGCCGCAGCGGACATTTACTTAATGGGTATTCGATGGTGCGGGCTGCTTCAAGACGCGCCTGAAGCTCAAAAATACCTGAATGAGACATTAATCCCAAAATTTATACATGAATATAGCTTTAGCAAGTTCAATTACTATATTTATTATCATAAAATACGATTTTTATCAAGGAAAATCACAAAACTGAGAATGGTACTAATCTCCTTCGATATATAAAATATCACCGAAGTAAAATGGTTATTTATGTTACAGTAAGTGACTTTAATCCAAAATATATGTAGTATATGCAAGTAAAAGATAACCTGGATATAATAAATTTAGTTTTTAAAATACTTTGATAGGGAAAGCGATAATACAAGTAACGCTAGTATACTTGGTGTTATATAACCACCATAAATGCATTATTCTAACAATTTAGGCCTGGAATTGAAAATTTTTGCACAAATTGTTCCAACATTCAATATTGTAAATAGTAATTAAGATAAAAAAAGCCAAGATTATCAAAATTTCACTAATATAGTAATGGTAGCCATAGTGAGGCACGCGAACCGCGTGCGATTTTCGCGGGCGTTCTTCTAGAGGTCAATAAAATATTTCTACTATGTGCACGATGAACTTGTAAATAACTATTCCACTTTTGATATTTTGCAGTTCTATTTTTCAAGAGTTGTTTTCAACTACGTCCCTGCATAAGTTGGCTGCGACAAGTATACCATCACTTCCAATGAATACGACATCACGGCACAATAAGGCAGATCATATATTCAGATTAGGGAGGCATAAGATAGAAGGGATCGAGTCAATTCCGCCCAAACATCACACTCATAATCCAGCTAAGATATCTTGCGCGTAAACATCTCCAACTGCTCAGCCCGCTGACATAAATTGCACCTAAGAGCTTTTATTGCGACAATAAAATAGTAATGGGTCTGGTGGAAGGCACCGGGGTCAACACATGATCGCGGCTTCGATGTATTTCACGGGATTATGTCGCCGGGAACGTGAACCGACGTTTGGGGATAATCTTCATTGGAATTACGGGACTCATAAGCATGTCTCCTAGATGGGAATTCTACGAGGGAATTAACCCGAGTAATTACGTGTCTTCGAATCAACTTACGATCATTTATGTGCTCTTAGGCTAAATTAGATCAAATTAGATTACACTTAGAATATACACGCTGCTAAGCAGGATGAATTGAGTAGGCACTGATCCTGTATTGCCAAATTTCTTGAAACGAGGATTTCAAATATATGTGGGAGAAAATGGAATTTTTGTATACAACGTGACAAAAACGCGTGGCTGATCCACGTTGACGCGCTATAACGGCTGAACGCGTTAATCGATTGAACATTTTAGTACTGTTTTAAGCACATTGTTAAATGTACCTGCGGCCGTTTTGATGACACATCAACCTCTACTTCTATTTTGTGGAGCTATCTGCAAAAAGGATAGATTTATAACTCATAATTAGCTTGCTTTATCAAAGGCTTCAATCGTGTTAGGTGGGAACGAACGGACTCATCCCAAATTTTTGGGGGGTAAGCTTTTCTTGGCGGCTTAATGAGTCCGCACTCATTAATAGGGTTACATATAGCTGTTCTCATCTAGCATAATTAAGTCCTTAAGTTCAAACTAAGTATTAAATACTGAGAAATTATTAGTGTCATGGCTTGAAGTCACCAAAAAATAACTTGCGGTAACAATAGAAAAATGATATATTAGTTGCAAAAAAAGAACAATAATATGTCGTATATAATCTCTAATTCTGTTGGCGAACAATTGGCAAACGTTTTCTGCCAAAATAACTCATGCAATCGTTCTCCAAAACAATCTTAAAGTCTAGTTTATGAGTTTTGAAAATTCTTTGCTTCATTTCATCCATCTACATTTTGTACGCTCTTTTCTTTGGATGCCTAAGCCCACTTTTCGTGCCTAAATAATGTTTTGAAGGGAGACATGATGAGAAATTCTTTATACCTTTCAGAAGTGCAAATAACAGCTGTTTAAGTTTACCTGCAGCGTTATATTGAATGAATAAAATAAATAAACATGACAGGTATCCTAGCCAATTTGGCTGTTGAAAATAGGCAGGTAAAGAGAGCAGGCTTTAGTGCCCGTAAAGAAATCTACAGATTGTTGGATTATAGTCTGCATTGCAATAGCAAATAAAAATTATATCGTTTTATCTTGCTTAGGATCAATTGAAATATCGTCGTCGGAATAATTTCCCTAACTCAATAGTGTTTTAGGGACAGTTTAACATTAATATACACCTCCACATATTGTATTCTCTAAGAATGTTATTTTATCTACTTCTGTTAATAATTCAAGATTAACTTGGGTACTTTTAAACATGGCACCAAAAGTTGACTAAAATAAAATCATGTAAAGCATCTAGCTTATGTGGGCTCAAACTTCGTGAGTGACTTCATTGTGATGAGTCCGACAGCTTTCACATTTGACGAAATTCTTGACTTGGGGGCGTTTTTCAGCGAGGGCTAATTGAACACGTCAATCATGAAGCCTTAAAAATGTATTACCGTCATATTGATGTTTACACTAATCGAAATATTTTTTGATTATAAAATGAAAAATAATATTGTCCGACATGAATATTGGGGGCCAGTGATGAGTCCGACAAGCCGCACTTGTCACAAGAACGTTGGTATGAAAACGGATTACCGCTAGTCTGAGACTTTGAGGAAGTGTTCAATTATATTTCTTCTAAAATTTGGTAATTTTGTCTGGCAAATTTTCGGGGGCGTTTTCTCAGCCCGACACTGGAAACGTGTCAGGATTATAACAGTTCCTTCATCAATGACCACTCATCTGTATGTTTTTTATTTACCATTCAAATAGTGTCCAGAACATTACTGTATACATGTCCGACAATTTAAGTGGGGCAATACTTCAGAAAAAGCAAAAATATGTGGTATGAATGCGGCTGCGTTCATAGGCATATACATATATGAAATGCATATCAAGTCAGTATGATTGTTGATTATAAATAATGAAAAAAGGCTTGTGCACCAATATATTAATATTATTTTGGAATCAAATGTGTGATATATAGTCAGTATACCGTGATAATCACCTCAAATATCATTCAAATTACCTTCAACTGTGATATTTATATATTAATACGTCAAGAGCAAACTTTCGACCTCTTTTTAAGCATATTGCATGCACGGAGGAATGTGAGATTTGGCATACTCAAAATTTATATGAAGAAGATGTGCAGAAAGCGAAAATTGTTTACAGGTGTCCTATTTTAATCTATTTATTGATATGTGAAGAGGAAGTTTTGAACCCCTTTTCAAGCATATTGCACGAAAAAATTTGATATTTGGCATACTTGAAGTTTATGTGATCAAGTGCAGAAAGCTGAAAATATATACAGGTGTCCCATTTTAATTTTACGACGTGAAGAGAAACCTTTGTACCGCGCACGCGAGGGGATGTGAAGCTTGGTTTACTTGAAGTCTGTGTAGAGAATGTGAGATATGGCATATTTGATGTATATCAGGAGAAATATGCACCGAATGGGAAAAATTTCAAAGATTTCTCTTCCCTTCCTATAGTCGGGGGAGAAAGTCGCTTTGAAATCTCGAATGGAAACCACTAATCCCAATTTTAGATTCGGATGGAGCATCGAATACCAATTTCATTCTACTTGGAACCCCTGGGGATGGAAGATTAAAGTGAGTAACGTTCCAACTTGGCGACATAATAATATATTTCTTTTTCTATTTTCAACTTTACTTCTTTTCAATTATTTTGTTGATGAATTATTCATTACTAGCTTATGAACAACGTGCATTACTTATCTCTAGGTATTAAATACGTCAAAAAATGAGTTATATATGTGCGAGCATTTTCTTGTCGGACTGACGATAAAAACCAATATTTCTGTCGGACAATATGTTTTTGGGACAGATAATTATGGCTGTTTTGGTCCGACAAGCGGTCATTTGTGAAGGAGCTGTTATAATCCTAACACGTTTTCAATGTTGGACTGAGAAAACACCCCCGAAAATTTGTCGGACAAAATATAATTGAACACTCAAAGTCTTAGACTAGCGGTAATCCGTTTTCGTACCAACGTACTTGTGACAAGTGCGGCTTGTCGGACTCACCGCTGACCCCCAATATTCATGTCGGACAATATTATTTTTCATTCTATGATCAAAAAAACTTTCGATTAGTGTAAACATCAATATGACGGTAATACATTTTTAAGGCTTTATGAAATTGACGTGTTCAATTAGCCCTCGCTGGAAAACGCCCCCTAATCAAGAATTTCGTCAAATGTGAAAGCTGTCGGACTCATCACAATGAAGTCACTCACGAAGTTTCAAGTGAGCGGTAATCAACAAAAAATGTATGCCCTGTCTCACGGACTATTAGAGAATTTAACAGCAAGTTCTGATAATATTTCTAACTGAAATTCTCTATTCCATCCATACGTTTGTTATCCCGGAAAAATGGTTGATATCAGGGTGCCAAAGGGCTTAATTCGTTAATGAGCGGTGACGGAGCGGCTGAGTGATACCAGTCCGGTGGAGCACGTTTGCGTTGGCAAATCCATCATGGCTTCAATAATTTGTGGCGACAGCTGCGCGCTCGAAGATGATGTATTTGCGGGGAAGTGCCTTTGATATTCCCACAGCCTTCGATCAATCTTCATTCCGGGATGTCATGCGGACGCACTGTGACAAGGGACGCAGTACAATCAACAACCAATGCCTTTGACACTGACATTCGCTTCTGATTTTATAATTATGCTCCACCACTAAATTGATCCAATTAGATTACTCTTCAAATTAACAGATCAATCATTTTGATCATTTTGATCACCTGAAGAGCTGCATTTACATTGAAAGAGAGGAAGTTGTACCAACCTCACAAATTGTTTAAAATGTCGTTGAGGATATCATTTTGAAGTCGAACCAGCAAATGATTTTTCATTGTCATCCATTGCAACAAATCATGAAATCCATCTGTCCTGTCTAAATTAAATAGAACATTTGTGAAATGGTTGGTGACCATAGATCATTTCGCACTTATCTCCAGCATTTGTGAAACAAGTTTTTACTTTACCTTGAATTGGGTCTGTGGGCACATCATTAGCCCCATGAAGAGAGCCGTGTGTGTTATATGTCCGGCTCGTATATCATCGGGGACAGGTCGACCCTACCCATAACTAATAGCGATGTATTTTTGGATTAGTTTCGCCGCAAGGACTGAAGGGAACTTTGTAGGGAACCGGACATTAGGGGATGAACAGTTTATTTCGACCATTCCCGCTATGAACAGGATTTTTATTATAACAGTATACTGTTTTACCAACATAATTATTTTAAGTACAATCATTAGACTACCTCATAATTTATTTATTATTCGCATTCAAAAATGAACCACAGTATAGAATTTGATAATTATAAATACAAGAAGAGATAATTGGGAATGGCCGAATAGCAGTGTCCACTCGAGCACGTCCAGCTGTCGCATTGTGTGTCTTCCTTCCAGGACCTTCGCCTGCCATTTGCTTATTTATGTCCGTGTTTTATTGCGGCGTTTTTCATGTCATGATGGCTTTTCAAAATAAGTATTCGCGCGTGCTATTCTGCGTGTAATTCGACAAAGGCAAGCGGGAGGCAACTGAAAGCGACTGAAAGCGACGTCAGGACGGCAGCAAACCTAACGGACAATGAATGATTTAGTGCCTGGTGCTTCGCTGCAAATGCAACGGAAAGAATAAATTTCACTTCTTTGCTTTGTTCCCGTTGTGTAGATAGTACTTTATGTGTGACATTACTGTCATTTGAGGTATTTATTGATACACATCTGATGATTTCTCACACTGCATTTTGACATAGGTACACGAGGTAACAAAGAAACATATGTCTCAACTTCCTCATTCCTGAATTACTTTAGAGATGGCAATAAACTAGAAATTGACGAGATACAATAAGTCATGAAGAAGTACTTCGGTCTCAAAATATCAATCACACTTTTAAACGCTACACAACACTTCCAGAGCGCTTCAAAATGCTTTAGAACGTACTAAAACGCTCTAAAAGGCATTTAATGTTTCAGAGGACCTCAGAACGTTTCTAGACATTACTTCCATAATGTTCTGAAAGGCTCCAATACACTTTAAAACATTCCACGAAGTTTCAGAACATTGCAGAACAATCTAAAACACTTCTAGAGCATTTCAGAATGTTTAGAATGTACCAAAGCGTTTCAGGATAGTTCAAAAGATTTTAGAAATATATAGAATGGCTCAGAACACTATATAATATTTTAAAATGTTACAGAAGGTCACAGAATAATTCAGGACATTTCAGAACACTTGAATACGTTCCGGGAGACTCTAAAACGTCCCATAATGTTTTAAAATGCCCCAGAACGTATTAAAACCTTCCAAAACATTCTTGAACAATCTAGAATGTTTTAAAACGTTCCACAATACTCCAGATCATTATACAATGTCTCCCAGTGCCAGATTAAGCCCGTAGTAGGTTCTTTCATAATTTGAAAGCATAGATTTGCTACTATTGCTACGTGGCTAATCCGGTACTGTGTTCCCAAAAAATGCTATAATACTTCAAAACGTTCCACAGTGCTCCAAATGACGTTAGAACGTTTCAGAATATTTTAAAATGTTCCGAAATATTCTTGGAAGCACTAAGATGTTTCAGAATATTCCAAAATGCTCCAGAACGCTACACAAATTTTTTAAAAGCTATAAAAGATCGTTGAATATTTCAGAATGCTCCAAAATACTCCAGAACGTTATGCAATGTTTCTATATGCTAAAAAAGGTCACAGAATATTCCAGGACATTCCTTAATACTCCAGAACGTTACACAAAATCCCAAAAAATGACAGAGCGTCTCAGAATGTTTCAAAATGCCCCAGAATTTTTTATATTGTTACAGAAAATGTTTTAGGGCGTTCTAAATGTTTCAGAATGTTATAACATATCGTAGAGCATTTCAGAAGGTGTCAGATCACTTCAGAACGTTGCACAATGTCGCAGAAAACGTTACTGGGTGCTCTAGAATGCACTAGAACGTTTCAAAATGCTACAAAACAATCCAGAACGTTATACAATGTTTCAGAATGCTACAAGAGCTCACAGAATATTTTTGGACGTTCCAAAATATCCTAAAAAGTTGTAGAACGTCCCAAAATGTTTCGAAACCCTCTAGAATGTTTCAGGACATTATTGGACGCTCTAAAATGCTCTAAAATGTTCCAAAATGTCATACAATGTTTCAAAATACTACAAAATGTCGTGGAGCAATTTAAGAGGTTTCAGAATACTGTAGAACATCGCACAATGTTCCAGAAGACGTTTCTGGGCGCTATAGAACGTTCTAGAATGCTACAAAACAAGCCAGAACGTTAAACAATGTTTCAAAATACTATAAGAGGTTATAGAATATTTTAGGACGTTCCAAAATACTCTAGAAAACAGTAGAACGTTTCAGAATGTTTCAAAACACTCTAGAATGATTCAGGATATACTTGGACACTCCAAATGTTCCAAAATGCTATAACATGTCGTAGAGCAATTCAAGAGGTTTCATAATACTGTAGAACATCGCACAATGTTCCAGAAAACGTTTTTGGGTCTTTAAGAATGTTCCAGAATGCAACAAAACAATCCAGAACGTTATACAATGTTTCAAAATGCTATAAGAGGTTACAGAATATTTTAGGACGTTCCAAAATACTCTAGAAAACTGTAGAACATCCCAGAATGTTTCCAAACACTCTAGAATGATTCAGGACATTCTTAGACGCTCTAAATGTTCCAAAATGTCATACAATGATTCAAAATACTATAACAAGACGTAGAGCAATTCAGGAGGTTTCAAAATACTTCAAAACGTTGCAAACATTTCTGGGTGCTCTAGAACGTTTCAGAATGCTACAAAACAATCCAGAACGTTGAACAATGTTCCGAAAGGCTAAAAAAAGTTGCAAAGTATTTTAGGATGTTCCAAAATACTTCAGAATATTACATTTTGAATGCTGCAGGAATCATCTTGTAAGTTTTCAGGGAAAATCCAATAAAATCAATTATGTTAAACTGCTTTCGAAAAAAATGTAGGAATTGTGAGTGCAACCCGTTATCAATGAAATATTACTATATTTAATGGTTCAATCAAATAAAAATTCAGCCCTGTCAGTGGTACAATTTATTAAACAACAATTGTGATACCTCCACATCGATTATTGTGACAATCAGCTACGTAAATCATAATATATGTCGGTAATAAATTGAACATGGGTGCCCGCAAACTTGATAAGGGGCTCCATCCCAACATACACAAAAAGCTACAGTGAAAAGAGGGTGAAAGGGAAGGGAAGATTGTCTCTCTTATACAAAGGTATTAGTTGCGGCATTACAAAAACAAATTTATTCTGAATAAAAATGACGTCAATGACGAATAGAACACATTATGCCTCTTCAACTTTTCTTATGAAACAATACTTTTCTATACTAATGTAATTTCTGTCGAGACGGTGCAAGGCTTTCGTTGTGGAAGCCATCACCCTGCATGACACTTAGTTGCAGCTGCAACATATCAACGCCGCTGGTGGCAGACACAAACACTAGACATCTTCACGTTCCGGGAGTCTGCACTTAGACTAAGCGAGATATATGGTCCGCCGTAAAGCTCGCGATGTGTGCAACACAATAAATGTCCTCCTGTTACTTTATGAGACACCAATAAATAAGTTGCTTGATTCTGTTTAATGGTTCACACTCCGGATATGACGTAAGAGTGTGTTGATTGTGGTTACTGATGCAATATTGGTGTAAGTAGGCTACACCGCGATATATACATCATTTTTTGACAGAACTTGTAATTACTTGCGTTTTATGGATGGCATCTACAGTATGATATTATTTATGATTTATGAGACAGAATAATAGACTAGAACAAGGATTTTCTCACTTTATCATATGATGAATAAGGTCACCACCTTTTGCATAACCATAATTGTACTATTATTCCAATTGTTTGTATTTCTTATACAAAACTAATATAATAAAGGTAAGACGACTGTATCACACAAAAAACACAGCTTTGAAGAAGAGCATAAAACTTTCTATGATCCCAACTTGAAATACATATGTGTGAGTTGTAGTTTCCAAGAATATAGTGTGCAAAATGGCGGCCTGACTGATGTTTACTCTCATGTTTATTTGACCATACAAAACCTTTCAGCGCTTCTTAGCTGAACAACTAATTCCATGAACTGTAATTCCTAGTGTGTAAAATAAAATAGCCATAAAATAGTTGAAAGCTTAAGCTCCACATCTAAACAGAGAGTGAAGTTGTAAGGTGTCTGGTGATGGCGCGATATGTGCTCAGTTGAGCAGTTCTGAGAAGTCCACGTGGTGAGGCGTTGGAGATTGACATAAACGGCTTCAAAAACAATCTCTGGGGGTAAACGTAAACTGCTTTCAGTCACGCATTTTCTAAAACAAACAACGCGTTTGCCGACAAAGCAAGCTTCGCGAACGCGATGGGTGTGGATTATTCAAACATTACTTCGCATAGCCTCGCATTCTCCATAGGTATAATGGCTTTTGTTGGGGTGATATAAGAACATTCTTAACACAAATATCTATTCCAGGTATATATAAATACACCTCCTCCAATAATATGTCCATGTATATACACACACAATCTTTCATCAAATGTAGCATCCAAAAAATATTTTTATAATAACTGGCTGTATTTTCAATTTTAATTATTTTGTACTTCTCTGTGAATATTATGACAATACAGTTGAGTATTAGAGTAAGCCATCTTATTCCAAAGGATTAAAAATGAAAGTACCGCTATGTTTGAATTATCCCGAAATTTGCTAAAACCCTTTTAAATACTTTCGGCGAAAAGAAAATCATTTGTTCACAGCAAGCAGCTCACCTAAAATAAGTGTAATACCTTCAATAGGCTTTTATAATCCTTACAAAAGAAATGAGTAGTCTTAAATTATCAGAAACATGTTATTTGCACAAAATAACAATGGATGTTAAATTGTAATACAACAAACAATAACAAAGCTTTCAATAATATGGACGTTAAATTGATTGCAATTTGCATATTAATGTATACATCAGAAGGAAATTTTGGTTTCAATATGATGTAGCACTGGCTCATACAGCCCGAGAGGTCATAGCAATACTGAATAGAGAATATCCGAATAAATGTTGCGTAAATAATAATTTACTAATTTACAAATTTAGTTTCATCGGTGGTCGAATTAATCTTCCACTTCCAGGCGCCTTGTGAGGCGTATTCTGTTTGTTGTCTTCTTTCCCTAGATTATGTCTTGATCTTCAACTGTGAAATAGTCATTATTTTCGGAAAAATTTTTCGTAGAAAATGATTTCTGATTTTTTTCACCTTCCGCTTTTTGATTTCTGTCGTTAACTCGTCTTACTTGCGTCAACATGCCTTTGATGGTTCTGCCCTTCTACCTTTACAATATAAAATAAATCTCTCTCTTTCCCGACAATGATTCCGAACTTCCATTTGTTTTCTTTGTTTACCTTAATAGCCACAGATTCCCCTACTTCTAAAATTCTAAACTTCATAAGTTCGTGTATTCAGTAAATATTATATTTCTGAACCAAATTTGGTTTTATTAAATCAATCCTTGCCTTCATATTTCCCAAACGATAGATTAACTTATCTTCGACGCTTGTGAAACCAAACTGGTTCCCAAGTAGTGACTCTACGTTAAACTCACTCAACGCTGTGAAGCCAATGATGATCCCCTCAACGGTGATTCTACGTTAAAACAATCTAACGCTGCGAAATCTCGAAGACTTTGTCAGCGGCGGCGATACGTTAAGTTAATCCAACACTGTGAAATCAACAAAGACTTCGCACTTTGCCAGCGGTGACTCTACGTTAAATTATTCAAACACTGCGAAATCAACAAAGACTTCTCCAGCGGTGATTCTACGGTAACACAATTTAACACTGTGAAATCAATGAAAATTTCTCCAACGGTGAATCTACGGTAAATTATTCAAAAAAATATTCTATGTTCAAAAACAGCAAAGGCAAACAAACAAACTCACAGATTGTGTGAGACAGTTGTGCTAACGAACTTAGCACAAAAACTCCACTTGGACGGTAAGCACTCTGAAGATGACACTCGGTATCGGAACTAGAAGCGTACTTTGGAACGGCTACTCAGAAGACTGGACTTTCAAAGAAGTCACTTAAGTCGGCCACAAGGCCTTATTTATACTTAAATATGATTGAATCCTCACTTAACTTGTCTCACAATTAATTTCTTATTAGTGCTGTCAGTAATGTAAAGAGGAGATACAGACAAAAAGAAGAAGTCATTTTACAATTACAAATTTTTTACAACTTTCATATTCTTTTCCTACTAACTACATCCTTATGAACATTTCCTTGAAATTTAAATTGTCCTAAATTCTTTTTGTCTGTCGGTAAAGTCGGTACGATTTAGTCCTCTGTCGGTTAACTGTCAAATGTCAGATCTTCATTTGTTTATGGTCAAAGGTCACGAAGACCATCAAACAAAATATACAATATACAACATATTTACAGGACAACGGTTGATTACATTCAGGATTCATTACCGGTAAGCACAAGAAATAAATACGGATCAAACAAATATAAGTTGAATTTAATTTTAGATGTTTTCAAACCTAACCTCATTCCACCATATGTTATGGAATATTAAAATGTATATATTCCAACTGGTGGCTGCTGATACTAAGGTAAACGGTGGTATATATTTAAACAGAATTACGGATTTTAAAATTTATAGGATGTGCAAGATGTTAACTCATTTTGATAGACTTTAAAATATTTGACGATAGCAGAAGGCTTTGGGATGTGCGACTGTGATGGAGTTTTTGGAAATAATTCGTCACAAAATATAGACTGTATTTCAACCTGAAATGAGTGATTCCAAAGTTGAATTCACTTATAAAACCAAATATTGCAGAGTGATCGTGGATTTATTTAAAACTGACAGTGCCGAGTTCATGTGCGCTAATCGGCTTAGCATCGGTGCCGAGTTCAAGTTCTTGGTGCCGAATTCGTGTACGCCCGTTCCGTTCGTCGATGGATGAAAAGGTAGAGATAAATATTGCGTAATTTCGTTCTTTTGACAAAACGTCCTGAATTTGTTGTTCTGGAAACTAGTACCATTATCTAATATTATCTTCTTTAGCACTATTAAACACCGAATTAAAACTGGTGATAGCAGAAGACATAATAGTAGATAGCTCTTGCAAATGTTACTTCTAATATTAATACGCGCTGCCAGGCTTGCGTTGCTGCGAATAGTGGCCATTTTGATAACTAAATACAGTCTGTTCCTTACTGTTTCATTGTTCATTGTTTTATTTTTTCTGTTTGCTTGTGTCTTTCTTGTTTAATGACAGCAATTCTACTTTGTTTTAAATGATTGTTGCAGTGTGTTAGAATTCCTCTTCCACTTTTTTTGTACAGATCGAAAAAATGTTTTAGACAAATGTTATTAGTAGATAGCTTAAGAGTCTTATTTTGAAATTTTTGATCGGTCGCAATTTTGTTATTTGATAAAATAGAAAAAAAGTTTAAATCAATCAAAATGTCCTAGAAAATCGAAAACAGATGCTGAAAGTTTTAGTAGTTTTAAAATATTCCTTAAAATAAGGGAGTAATGATGATTTTTCGAAAAACAAAAAATGCTAATAACTATGAACTGGGTCTCCAAATTGAAAATCTCAACTAATTTTAATTGAAAAAACAATCGTATGAGCTGGTACGAGAAATCGACCTCTCGACATGCTGCTCTCCAAAAGGTCGCGTCGCGGGCTTTGCAGATCTCAGCCATCAATCTCAACAACTATAATAAATTAAAGCAAGATATATTTCCCTTTGCCAACAACCGCGCTCGACGCTCAGAGCGTACCGCTGCCGTAATGTAAAACATACGTAAATAATTTAGTCTGAAACGCTATCATGTCGACCAACCAACATATGTCGACGCATTAGTTCAGTCCTTACATCAACAGATCTGTCTCATAAACACGTCAACAGGAGGAGGAAGAGGAGTACTTCTCGCTTCTTGGAAACGCAGAGGCGTTGCGTTCTTCAACGCCGTCTTCTGATGATCATTTGCTCTCGCAATTCGCTTCATAGTTTGCAGTATGTGGATCACCATCTCCTTTTTATCCACAACGCAAGTGTTGACAATTTTTAAATACAATAATTTATAAATATTTTTCGGCTTTCAAAATAAATATTCATTAGTTGAAAATTCACCATTTCTTTGTCTTTGGAATTCCAACAGATTTTCAACACACCCTGCTATACCAATATGACCCAAAAACAGTGTTACGCATGAAATCTAGTTTCGAGTAAACAACCCTAATCACTTCCGAGGTCAAGCCATACAGGAAGCGTGTACTGCACACATTTGCGTCACTTTAAAATCGAAATTTGAGCATTCAGTTTATCCGTGCTGTGCGTTGTGTACTTCAATTATCATATTATTCAATTCAGTGTTGTGAAGTAGTTGGAAACTTCTATCAATTGGTGAGTTTGTATGTCATTGAGTTTTATAAGTTAGGTATGTTTAGGGTCACATGTGGAGACGCTACGCTGAGTGTGCGTGGAGCATGTACTATATGTTACTGCGGTAACGGTGTTGTTCCAAGAGTGGGTAAATTAACCAGCCTGCGTGTGTCGCAGGCATCGTTACTGCATTACGGTACTGATAGAATCATCGATTTTGCGCAGAAATGTGTGTATGTCAACTGCATGTACTGTGTGTTATTGCAGGCAACGGAGTTGTTCCAAGAGTGAGTAAATGGACCAGCTCGGATGTGTCGCGGGTATCGATGTTCACTATAGTACTTATAGCTATCTATTCGGTCAGCTCAACGGCCTATCTGTTAGCCAGAAATCCTATCCAACCTCTGAGGCAGGTGTATTATTTTTATATCCGTTCTACTTACCTAAACTGATCCTGGAGTGCCCCGATGGCAGGGAATTGATGTGTGTGATTCTGTAATGACATTTCAAAGAGCATTGTGGTTCTAACTCATATTACTTTTAGAAGAATTCAGCTTAATTAAGCCCTAACACTAACCTACCGCTCATCAGCCAAACATAATTCTTTAACACAAGATCACATGAAATCAATTTCTGACTCATGTTTTGGATCACATCAACTTCTCGATGTTTTATCGTATTGCCTAATTTTTTATGGTCATGTTATGTAGCCATTACCTACTTTAAATTAAATGAGGTTAGTACTAAAAATTTAGTACTTTTTGATATTAAAGTTATATGTTTTTGACCTTAGAACACTTCCACAATTCATAGCAAAATTTCCTTGAAAATGAATTATTGCACATTGTGCAACCACATTAAAATAATTTTTCAATCTATACCTAGTCAATATTAATTATTCATTTATTTTGGTGTATCGTGCAAAGCACCTGTCTTCGATTGAATGTTAGCAAATTATATCAAAAATCTTTGGGTGTATTTTATTCAAAACATGCTTATATTAGCTTCACTTGTAACTAACAAATCTAGGAGGTCGATTTTAACCTATTTTTAATAATTATATCGATTCTGATATTTTATGATCAGTAGCTGAATATACTATTCAAAAAATGCTCTCCAAATTAATGTAAATTCCCCTGGCAAGTCCTGCCCTGGAGCAAAAAATATCTCTGCACATAAATCACAGTTGATTGGTCCTGGTGACATGACAAGATGTACGAGGTGTAGGTGGCCGAAGCAGGGATAAAACGTGGATTTCTCCCGATCTTTCTCCCGGGACCACTCGCGGTAATCATTGATCGACTCTGCGACGACTTTCCTCGACTCTTCGCTGTCGTAACCATCGAGTCGATAGCAATGGTGTGGATGTGGACATCGCTAGTTCTTGATGTGCTTCTGAACCTTTTTCTTGTTTTGCACTTGCAGGAAACGATGGCAGTTTGTGATTCTGTGGTCTTGACACGGAAGTCAATAGGGGACTTGATTGTAGATGCTTGTTTTTTAGAATGATGGGGCGACATGTTTCTAGAGGTTAAGAGCACTTCTACTAACAATCGCTTCGTAAATTTTGTACCTTTATGGTTTTCTCAAATCTTTCTTATTTAGTGGCGCTGATTTCATCTAACAAATATTGGAAGAACTCAAGGTTCATTTCGGCGAATACCTAGAAACCAACCCTTAAAATATAAACGAGGTTGTGATTCGGAAATCGCAAAGCAAGTAAAATGAATTTTGCATGAAACTTCAAGAGAGAATCCTCGTAACAAAATCCACTTACTCGGCTCTTTATTGGTTGAAGTTAGCAAGAGTGAACAACGAACTTAGGTAAGTAAGAAAGGAAGGTAATTCTTGCGCAAAATGCCAAACAGCGCTTGTCAACAGCCCAACTCATTACACATTCAAAATGCCAGCGCCACCATCGAACGTATTTCAATTCAGCGCTGTAATTTCATTTCATTGAAAATCGCGAAAGCCTTGACGCAATGTTTATGCATTGAATGCGTCTGACGTTGCACAAAGGGCTCCGCTAAGGGCGACGACAAGCAAATAGAAGAAGCAATAACACAACGATCTGCGGCTGGGTGTCGAGTGTCAAAGAGCCTGCGGCAAGCAAACACGACCCCCGGGAATCGAAACTTGAAAGGTATAGTCCACGAAACAATTTGCACTTGTTTGATTTTTCACCCTCCATACAACATGATTAGAATTTCAATCATTCAGACGATGAATAAAACTTGATCTATCAACAAGCTCAATTTAAATAATTAGAGAATGGAACCGGAAGAAATGAAGCATCCGATTTGTCCTGGAACCGGGTACTCGGACAACTGATGTCCGTATAGTTGGATGTTTCTAATTCCAGGCAGGGAAATAGGCAGTAAAGCTGATATTCGAATCCGAGTATTGGAATCGATTTGACTACCTACAACCAAATACCGATTGAAAACGGTAATTCGGATATCCCATACAAGAGTCAAGTTGAACGGGACTGGTTCCGATAACAGATACCAGTGGTACTAATACTCTAATTTGTTATTGGAATAAATAATCGACTACGAGTAGTAAAATCGATCATTTTAATAAACAACCCAATACTTTATGATGTATTAAATTCCGAGCAAGAAAATAGGTGGCCGTTCCTGAACAGTAAAGCTGATACTCGAGCAACGGGTATTGGAATCGATTTGACTACCAACAACCAAATATCGATTCCAAGTAGTGGAACTGATACACGGAGTCGGTTAATGGAATTGATACTCAATTAGGGGCGCTGGAGTACTTTTACACAAGTTTTTGAACTAAATAGTTTCAAATTCAAACTTTTTAAGGCCCCCCTTGTCACAAAGATTGATGCTACCAAAAACTGATAGAATTTAGGTCATCGGAAATCCCAAACGCGGGTCAAGTTAAATGAGACCGGTTCCGATAACAAGTTGTTGGATAGTGGTACCAATACTCGGATATAGGTATTGAAATAGATACTCGGTTACGAGTCGTGAAACCGAAAAATGGTATGAAAATTCGATACTTCATGCTGTATTAAATTCCGGGCAAGGACATAGCTGGCCGATTACAAACAGTAAAGATGATTTTCTGACCTGGGTATTGGAATCGATTTGACTACCGGCAATCAAATATCAATTCTAGATTGAGGAACTGATACATGGAGTCGGTTAGTTGAATTGTTACTTAGTTGAGGACGCTGGAGATAATTTTTTCGAATGAAATAGTTCAATGTTTCTGACGTCACCTCGTTATAAAAATTAATGCTGCCAAGAACTGATCTGAGTACCTATTGGAGCCGGTTACTCGGATAATCACGGATCAAGTTATTGCTGTATAGTGATACCAATATTAGGATTTGGGTATTAAGATCAATAATTGATTACGAGTAGTAGAATCGATCACTTGAATGAAAAACTTGATACTAGATTCCGGGCAAGAAAATAAGTGGTTGATTCTGGGCAGTAAATCTGATACTCGGACCTCTGTGTATCAGTTCTACTACCTGGAATCGATATTTGGTTGTAGGTAGTCAAATCGATTCCAATGCTCAGGTCCGAGTATCGGATTCACTGCCCAGAATCAACCACTTATTTCCTTGCTTAGAACCGGATTCAATTATACATTATTGGATGGTGGTACCAATATTCAGATAGGGTACTGAAATAAAAAATCGATTAGAGGTAGTAAAATCGATCACTTGAATGAAAAACTCAATATACGATTCCGGGCAAAGAAATAAGTGGTTGATTTTTGACAGTAAAGCTGATACTTGGGACCTGAGTATTGGAATCGATTTAACTACCTACAACCAAATATCGATTTCAGGGGCGCTGAAGTGCTTTAAGACAAGTATTTCAAATTAAATAGACTCTCAGCAAGGTTCAATCTTTTAACGCCACTTCGTCACATAAATTATTGCTGCCAAGAACTGATTGTTTGAGTATCTAGTGGAGCCGGTTATTCGGATATTCCATACACGGGACAAGTTGAACAGGACATGTTCCGATTACAGATTGCTGAGTAGTAAAACCAATATTCCGATTTAGGTATTGAAGTCAGTACTCGGTTACGAGTAGTGGAATGAAAAATTCGATACTAGATTCCGGGCAAGGAAATAAGTGGTTGATTCTGGGCAGTAAAGTTGATATTCGGACCTGGGTATTAGAATCGATTTGACTACCTACAACTAAATATCGATTCCAGGTAGTAGAATTGATACACGGAGGTATGTAGTGAAATTGATACCCAATTGGAGGCTCTGGACTGCTTTAAGGCAACTGTTTCGAACTGAATATTTCCCAAGATTCCAGCTTGTCACAAAAATTAATGCTGCCAAGTACTGATAGAGTTTAGGAATCCGGTGAATCCGGTTACTCGAATATCCTTAATGTGGATCAAATTAAACAGAACTGGTTTCAATTACAGATAATTGGATGGTGGTACCAATATTCGGATTGGGTATTGAAATAAATAAACCATTACGAGTAATAAAATCGATCACTTGAATGCAAAACTCGATACTAGATTCTGGGCAAGGAAATAAGCGGTTGATTCTGGGCAGTAAAGCTGATACTCGGACCTAGGTATTGGAATCGATTTGACTACCTACAACCAAATATCGATTCCAGGTAGTAGAATTGATACACGGAGGCAGGTAGTGAAATTGATACCCAATTGGAGGCGCTGGAGTGCTTCAAGACAACTGTTTAGAATTAAATAGCTTCTCAATAAAACTTAAGCTCGTCAGAAAAATTTATGCTGCCAAGTACTGACAGAATTTGGAAATCTGGTGGAACCGACTATTTGAATATCCTAAACGTGGATCTAATAAAACAGAACATGTTCCAATTACAGATTATTGGATGGTGGTACCAGTATTCGGATTAGGTATTGGAATAAATAATCGATTACGAATAGTAAAATCGATCACTTGAATTTTTGGCAGTGAAGCTGATACTTAGAGCAGAGTATTGGAATCGATTTAACTACCTACAATCAAATATCGATTCGAGAGGCGCTGAAGTGCTTTTTGATAAGTTTTTTGAATTAAATAGACTATCTGCAAGGTTCAAGATTTTAACGCCACCTTGTCATAAAAATTGCTGCTGCCAAGAACTAATTGTTCGAGTATCTAGTGGAGTCGGTTACTCGGATATCCCATACACGGGCCAAGTTAAACAGGACATGTTCCGATTACAGATTGCTGAGTAGTGGAACCAATATTCCGATTTGGGTATTGAAATCGATCACTTGAATGGGAAAAACTACCGGCAACCAAATGTCGATTTCAGGTAGTGGAGCTGATACACGGAATCAGTAAGTGGAATTGTTGATCAAATGAGGTCGCTAAAAATGCTTTTAGGCAAGTGTTTTGAATTAAATACTTTCTCAGCAAGGTTCAAGCTTTTTAGTGCCACCTCGTTACAAAAATTGATGCTTCCAAGAGTTGATAGAATTTGGGTACCTGGTGGAATCGAAACTTGAACGGGATCTTATCCAGTTATAGATTTATGAAATTAAATATTGAAATGAATAATCGATTACGAGTAGTAAAATCGATCACTTGAATGAAAAAACCCGTTACTTCAAATTCCAGGCAAGAAAAAAGGTGGTCGATTTTGGGCAGTAAAGCTGATACTCGGATCCGGATATTGAAATCGATTTGACTACCGGCAACCAAATATCAATTTCAGGGAGTGTAACTGATACCCGGAGCTAGTTAGTGGAGCTCAACTGGAGTGCTTTTAGACGAGTGTTTCGATTCAAATAATCCCTCAGCAAGGTACAAGGTTTTAATGCTGCCAAGGACTACTTGTTTGAGTATCTACTGGAGCCGATTACCAGAATATTCCATAAGCGGGTCAAGCTAAACGGAACCGGTTCCAATTACAGATTGCTGGATAGTGGTACGAATATTTAGATTTGGGTATTGATCAATAGTCAGTTATGAGTAGTAAAAGCAATCACTTGAATGAAAAACATTCCGGGCAAGGTTGATTCTGGAAGTTAAATCTGATACTTGAATCCGGGTATTGGAATCGATTTGACTACCTGGAACCAAATATCGATGCAAGTAGTGGGATCGCCCGGTCTATTTTGACTAGAATAGTGCTCCTGCATGGAAATTTGTTCATAGACAGCAGGAAGTACTTGAGGCAAGTACTTCAAGGTAACATCCTTCAGCAGGGTATAATTTTCAGCAGCATCTGACTTGCATTCTTCGGGAACATCCTCAGAAATATTAAGAATTATTGTTCGGGTCCTGTTTTCGATATCGATTCTGGGTAGTAGAATCGATGATCGGTTTCGGATAGTAGAACCGATTTGCGTAAGTGGGAATTAGAATCGATACATGATTACGGGTAGTAAAATCGATTCGTGTTTCGAATGGAAGAACCGATACTCTATTTTGTGATACAACCTTACTTTGATGCCAGTACAGTTGAGTATAAATTCCAGGCATAGAAATAGGTGATCAGTTCTGGGTAGTAAAGCTGATACTAGGAACTGCAATTATTTGTGATATTATCGGAAGATAGCTGTAAACTCAACAAATAACACTCAATAAAATTTTGATTACATCCGACTTTTATAACATTAACAATTTAATAAATGCAAATTTGCTTCAAACTAGCAATAAATTAATACATTATTGCAACATTTGTATAAAATATGTTAATTTATAACTACATAAAACATTTATTATAATATATCCTCAAGGTATTAAGAAACGATTTCTAAAATAATTTTATAGGAACTTTATATTCAAATACCGTTGCCGCTATAAACATTATTCAATTAATTAATTATTCTCTATAGACTGTCATATTTATGTGCTATAAAGTAAGCGTAACTAACAGTAAATATACGGGAGGAATAAAAACATATTTAGTAACTTTACATGCAGAATAACACAATTGATTGTTCAGTGATACGTGAAGAGAATATGCTTAGCATACGGGTAGTGCACATATAGCGGATCATAAGAGATGTTAAATATGTACTTTCAAGCAAGATTACAACTTTAGTTTCATTTTAATAGAGATGCAGTTTCTGCATTATCATCATCATCATTATCATCCTCATCATAGTTTGATTTTAAAGATGTTGAAATTCATTCCTATACTTCATGCACCCTGTACACAACACGCTTACTTGAGTAAGTGCGTTGACGCTGCTGGTTTTCATGATGTTTTATGTATTCAATTCAATAATTTATTTCTTTATTCATATTGTGTACTTTCTATAGTCCTACTGTTGAAAGTGTTCATAAATTTTGTATTATGTGCCTAGTAAAATATGTGATGGTGTTAGCAATAAATTTACAATTTCCATATAATTAATTCTTTGGACTTTTACTTGGCAACAACAAAAGGTTTATTACTCCAAGAAGTTATTCTTTGATAGAATATATGTGTACGATACCATAGTTTTTTTTATTCCTTTGCCTTATACTTCATTTTTGTTATACTTCCAGAACTTAAAAAAAAAATTAAGTGAGACAGTTCGATCTCTACAAAAAAATGTATCATAGTGATGTACAGGAGAATTTTATGTGAGCCATTAGAGAGGAGGAAGTGATGAAAGTGTTTGTAAACGAATGACGTATTCGTGAAACATTTGACTTACATACTGAAGATTAATAAATTATTTACTCAATATATAAAAGTGAGCTATAAGGACATATCAATCATCTCGTTTCAAAGATAAAATAATAAATGCGTAAATATTTACTGAGCAGCGTTTCTTTGCCTTCAAAGTTGTCAGATCAAAGATCTAAAGACCTTAGCTGTCATTAGTCCATTACCAAATCCCATATCCAATTTATTCCGCTGTTCTCATTAATTTAAATTCAATATATTAAAACCATGATCAGTTGTCAGAAGTGTCACGAGCAATCAGCATCCTTCTTTCGCGGGACAGATGCAGCTTAGACAGCGCCGAACGTGCGACACGACAAGGGTGCGAACTTGCGTTTCAGTGGAGGGGATGCGTGCGCAGGGTGCGTCACGTTTCGAGTGACGTCATGTTGATCGCAACAACGTTTCGCGGTGCGATTGGAGTTAGTCTGACACCGAGCTTCTGGTTGTTAACAACTACGTTTACAGCGACATCTGAGCATTATACCACGTGACAACGAGTGTCTTGTTTGTGTCAGTGTTGTCATTGTTAGATAAGTGCTTTTGTGAGAGATATTACGTGTTGTGGTTCTAGATAACTGGATAACTTCTTCGGAGGGTAGCTGGTGGAGGACACGATGTTGTCTTCAGGTGCTGGAGGGAATCAGTATCTGCGCCCGGAATATTTGACACCATTGCCTACGACGGTACGTTCGCTTGGATTAATTTATTATTTAACATCTTTCTTTATAATTTTTTTTACCCACATCTGTTGATCCAAGATAAGTTCACTTTACTAAAATTCACAACAAATAATCATTGCCCATACAAATTCAACCACTTGATAAAAATCAAAAGGGCTCTGCCCTGGTCGTCATTCAATCCTGTATTGGTAAATTACAAAGAATCATCATGCTAAAACATCAATTGAATATTAAAAATGATCTACTCGAAAAATTACCATTAAAATCAATAAGGTTTTATTCAGATAGTTAGCCAATCGAGGGCAGCATGAATCGATGAAGATGTACGACTTGTAGCGTGCCCCATACGAACAAAATTGCTCATAAAAACAATACTACTCGATCAATTTCTATGAAAATCGATGGGGTTTTATTCTGATCGTTAACCAGTCGAGGGCAGCAAGAATCAATAAAATAGATCAAGATTTGAGACTTGTAGCGTGCCCCATACGAACAGAATAATGTAAGACGAGTACAAGTCCGTAAATTACAACGAATAATCATTAATTGTTCATAAAGAATATACTACCCGACCAACTATTATGAAAAACAACAGGATTTGATTCAGGTATTAGCTAGTCGAGGGTAAAGAGAAATCGATGAAATCGATCAAGTTTTACGGCTTGTAGCGTACCCCATACAAACAGAACAAGTCGATACCGAACCTGGTAAATTATTATGAAAATAGAGTTAGGGTTTTATTTAGATAGTTAGCCAGTCGAAGGCAGCAAGAATCAATGATATCTATTGAGATTTACGACTTGTGGTATGTCCCATAAAAGTACGTATTAGTAAATTACAACGAATAATCATGCTAGAATCAATTGCTCATACAAATTTCACTACCCGACAAATTATCGTATATAATATCACAAGGGACTGTAATTTTATCAATAAATTTTTCTTGAAAACATTGATTACCTAGCAACATCGTGAGAGTCATCTTTCCGATCAAATCACGAGAGCGTAGCTCGAGAGATTTTATCTGAGCAGATGACTCGAAAGATGTTGCTTGAAGGTAATCAATATTTGAAAGAAAAATTTATGATAAAATTAAAGTCGCGAGTGGTATTTGTGGAGAATATTTCTCGAATGAAATTGCTACTATAAGTACCTATTAAATAATGTTAGTTGCAACTACCAACCTTTTTGATTGAAAAATGCACTAAATTGTCTCCATATACCCTTGTATTTTTAGACTTTTTGTTTTCAATTCCATTACTTTCGGCGAAAAATGCATTTCCAAAACGATTAGATTTTGACATTTCCAAGAACTGATTGTTTGTTTATATTAGAACTGTGTATTGTTTCTCCATGACAAACGCAATTTATCGTGATGAATCGCTCGCCAACGGGAATTTATCGCTGTAAATTCCCGTTGGCAAGGAATTTATCGCTGTAAATTCCCGTTGGCAAGGAATTTATTATTATAATTGTCATTGTAACTATGCAAAATTTGTCAGTATAATTGACATGAGTGAAATAAACATAGAAATCATTACAGGTTTATTCTGACAGTTAGCCTATCGACGACAGTAAGATTCGATAAAATCGATCAAGCTCAAAACTAAACAACTCAACAAACTGATATGAAAATCATTAGGGCTGTATACGAATAGTTAGCCAATCGTTAGCAAAAAGTTTCAATGAAATTTTTCAGATTTGAGACCTGTAGCGTGCTTCCGTACGGGGATATACCGTTTGAGCGCGGCGGTCAGTTTTGTTCTAATCCCATAGACCATTTGAGCATTTTCTCTTAATCCCTATATACCGTTTGAACCAAGTTTATTACTTTAATCTTTTATTCTCAAATAAATGTATCTTCTCTAAATGCCAAAAATTGAGTTAATATAATAAACGAACTTGGATAGCAATTCATTTTATTTTATCATAAACAAATAACGAGACTGATATAAACTATATAGGTAGAAAAACAAAAACAGCTAACATAATTCATTTTACTAAAAATAGTCCAATTCGAGTGTTTTTTTCCATTATTATTACGTGATTGGTTTATTTCGGCTGTTTGCATTGCAAATTAAAGATTTTACATCTTACTTTCTATCTTTGTTAATGGTTTATCCAATAATCTGTCAAGCTTCCGCCGTGCTCAAGTGGTACATAGAGACTACGGAAGACCTTGCTGTACGGATTAAAAATTTGACCGCCGTACTCAAACGGTCTAGCCCCTCCGTACAAGCAGGATAACGGACGGAGACACATGTAATTTTTCCGAAGCAAAATGGTATTATTCATAAGATCTTTTGAAATTACTCAAGTTATTATCACTTCCACCGCCAGAACTCGAAGCTGACGCGATATAAGATAATTGTAACATGCACCGGTTTTTCTAAGCATGGTACTGCCATATCCGTTTTTAAGGAGCAGCTCAGTCTTGCGTTTTCTGTTCGCTTATAGTTTGGCCCATTTCTCATACAGTATATATTTTCTGCCAAAGTTATTGTTTATGTTTGATCCAATTATGCTGTATCCATTTAAAAGTGGTGTTTGAAATCTTGAGGCTCACGCGATTAGATCCGCGGAATAAGTATGGTCGTAAATACTTGAAGCTCTATCGTAGCTCATTTTCTCTATGGATAAAATACGGAGCAATAAATAATGATAGCAATGAGTGTTGTTGAGTAAACTGTCGCGTAAACCAATCAAGGAAGCCCATACATGCAATTACATGCGCTTTATACACAGTGAGAGCGATTCTCATATGCATGTATTTGTGCTGCTCATTAGTGGTTTCACATGCTTCTGTGCTTAGCCGTGCGTGAGTTAATCGAATCATAAAACTGTCATTTTTATACGGAAAATTTATGTTCCGGATGTGAAAGAGCAATAGGACTTTTATATTACAGAGTAATTTATAGACCAATTACATTATTCTCCTGCGTGGAAAACACGGTCGCTCTCGCATGTTCGGCAGCACATCATCACTTACATTCAAATGGCTTAATTATTTTAATTATTCGCATGATTCACAAGTACTTGCCACTGGGCTACTAATCTCTCTGTGCGAGGAAATTGCACAGCTAAGATAAACTGGGTTGAATCGCTAATTATTTCATTTAATGATCGTTGTCGCGACGATAGACGTCACGAAGATATTGCCATCTTCTTTATTTACTATTCATAAGAAGGATATATTCTCTTCCATCAGCTCACCATGACTTATTTCTTATTAGGAAAAGATGTTTCCAAATATTAAATGATGATTTATTTTGTTCAAGTTTTCTACTTTGTTCAGCATGTCGAATTGAATAAAAAAAGAAAGCATTATCTTGTTGCATTATTTCCCGGTAATTAATTTCATTGTAATTAATATTTCCTTCTAATAAATTACGGTTACTGTCAGTATAAATTTAATGAATATATTTACTTCTATAAACTACTAGAATTATTATTCAGTTTACGCGTGATGATGGTAATTAAAAATCTCTTACATAGAAAGTTCCGTGAGAAGAATGTAATATTAATTTCATGTATAGTCATTGCTTTAGAGGTGCCAAAATATGATAATTAACAAACTGTTTTAACGTGAGATTTGTAGAACAGTTTGTGAACCTGTCTACAAATTATGATACCATATTCTGAATAAGTAACATTGATGTCATTAATAATATGTGGTCTTTCTATTACAGTTGGATGCAAAGAAAAGTCCTCTGGCGTTACTTGCGCAGACTTGCAGCCAAATCGGTGCAGATACCCCAAACAGCAAACTCCTATCAAGCTCCGAAAAGTCCAAATCTAAATCTGACTCATCCCGTGACAAATCTTCACCTGCTTCATCTTTATCTACAAATGATTCCCAATTAAAATCAAGCTTCAAACCCTACGAGTCAAATGTGATCAGAGACAAAACAGGCTCCCCGGAAGATCGTAGCAGCACATCATCTACAGGAAGTCGTGTACGGACTCCTATAAGTGGGGGCAAATCGAATGCAGCAACACCTTTAAATGGTACGCGTTGCGGTAGCAACCAAAGTGCTGTTTCCCCAAGAGCTTCGCCTTCTGTTTCCACAGGAAGAAAAACTCCTGGAAATGATCCTAAATCGACTGAATCAACCCCGACCAAAAATAGCGAATCAAATTACACGCCAACTACTTCGAGTACCTCTACTGTGAAGACTAGTCCAACACCAAGCGTTTTGACCTCTTCGACTGACATGACTGTTAAGGATCTTCCTTTGGGTACTTTTAAACCAGGTTCAATTCCTGTATCAACGGCAGCATATTTGGGCTCCCCTTATTCAACGCCTGGACTACCCCATCCTATGGATCTCATGGCTAGTAGTTTAATGTCGCATCATGCTCTTAAATCCGGAGCACTGAGTCCTTATTTGAGTTACGCAAGAATGAAGAATCCTTCAGGAGGAGACTCTTTAGTACCAGTTTGTAGAGATCCATATTGTACAGGATGTAGTTTGAGTTCTCATTTGTTGGGGGGAAATGCTAAGACGCAAACGAGTTCAGCGTCTTGTCCAGCTGGATGTGCTCAATGCGATCATGCAGTTGGAAAACCGCAAGGGTATTTAAGTCATAATCCAGCTGCAGCTGCTTATGCTCATGCGCAGTTGGCTGCTCTAGCTGCTGCATCACAACTTCCTTACGTGTGCAATTGGATAGCAGGAGACGCTGCCTATTGCGGAAAACGGTTTGGAACTTCAGAGGAATTATTACAACACCTAAGGACACATACCAGTTTGGCCTCAGTTTCAGAATCAATGTTGAATCCCGCAGTGACTTTAGCTGGAACACATCCTCTGCTTCATCGAACATATCCAACTCCCCCACTCAGCCCCTTAGCAACAGCAAGATACCATCCTTATTCTAAACCATCGTTATTACCGCCATCGCTTGCAGCGTCATCTTTAGCTGCTAGTTTTCCTTTGGGCCATCCTGGATTATCACCTTATTTCTCTCCTTACTCGCTTTATGGTCCTCGTTTGGGTGCTGCATCCTCAATGCACCCCTGAAACGAAACCTCTCGTGAAACTCCCAAGTGAACGAGCTAAGCTGTGGTAGTCTTTCCAGACGATGCTCCTAGTCGCAAATGATATTTATATAATATAAATGATTTATTCTTTGGATTCGTCAGTGTTGACTTGTGACGTTAAGTGTACCTGTTACGAACGAAACTTGTGAGTGATTCAAACTGCTGAAGAAGTGTGATTTTTGTAAAAAAAAATATAAATATTTTCTTAAATCTACTCAGGACTTTGTGAGCATACCAAAATTTGAAGTTTGCTATTATCCGCACGTCTTGTTGTACCCCTCCAATTAATCAACATAAAAAACAGGAATATCTCACCTGTACGCCAGCAAACATTTATAAATCATGTAATTATCTAACAATAAAGATTCATCATTATGATTTTTAAAATGTTTAGAGTACAAAAATCTCGTACGAATGTACATTACTTGATAGTTTATGTTATTAAAATTGTTGAATACTGCAATCGGTTTGAATTTATTGGAAAATATAAATTTTGAGTTCGATATTGTTGATTAATTTATTTATCCAACAGTTTATGCGATGAACATTTCCTGCACTTTAATATTTGAGATCTTCATGTTGTAGGTACTGTCAAATACAACAACAAATAAATATAATACCAAGTGTTCACTTTGTACTTTTGAAATCATCAAAATTGCTGAATACTGTTGGTTATGTTACTTCAAATCTTGTTTACTTCCACCCACATCTAATTGAAAATTTCCAGCACCAAAGGTCATTCTGCTACATGTTTAAGATGTCCCACAAATCCTAATCAACATAAACTTTGCTTGTAATATCCGTGTTTAATTATGTACCTAATGTTAAAGATAAAAATATAAATTTCTTGTATACTACTAGACTTAAACTTGAAAAGTCATATCGCATATATGTGGGTATGTATAGATTATTAAAATTATATTTTATTGTTAAATTTGTATTTATGTGTTCTTATAAATCTCAAATGAAAATACCTAATTATGAAACATGTCTCTTAATTAATATCCCACCCTATGAAATTTTAACTTTTCACATTCCTTCGTGCACGCAATAATCTTGAAAAGGAGTTCAAAGTTTTTTCTTCATGTATTAATTGGTGGTACATCAACATCTTTTTCTAATTTTTAGCGCATTTTTCCGAAAAAAGCGCTATTATATTCACTTTGGCTGGCTGGCTGGCTGGCTGGCTGGCTGGCTGGCTGGCTGGCTGGCGTGACGCTGAGATCTCAGCAACTATACCATTTACAGACTTGAAACTGGTACTAAATAAAAGCTGCTGTTTCGTAGGCTTGCACAAATTGCTTTAATTTAAGCTCAGTGATTGTGGAAAATTGAATTATTCAATTACTTGTTTCAAGTGGAACAATGTCCATAGATATCTATGACATTAGGGATATGGCAACTAAAATTTATTAAAGTAGATAAAAATTTAGTTTCAACTTTCGCCGTGGGTGTCACTATTATTATGTACAGTTGTCAAATCTGTCCGGGATTCATTCAATGACTTGTTTGACGCGAATTTGAAGCTTATTAGAATAAATTATTATTATTGGATGAAAATTTGTTCACTTTTGGTGTATTTTTTTTTATATAGCTTTGATAAAGATCAAATTATCATTTTAAGCTACAGCACTTGATCTCCTGTCAGTCAATAACTAAACAATGAAGATTAAAAGGTATTTTTGAGTTTGTACATGCATAAATTATGTACCTATCAAATAGTCAACTTGAAACTAGTACTAAATGGAAACTGCTGTTTCGTTAGTTTGCCCAAACTGCTTAATTTCAAGCTCAGTAATTGTAAGAGATGGTAATTTGCGAAATCTCTGAAGTAACAAGCATTCATGAGCTGTCAAAAATGCGCTTCCATCATCTAGATGATTCTTCCATTTTTTGTAAAAAGGCGCTATTATATTCACTCTGGCTGGCTGGCTGGCGTGACGCTGAGTTCTCAGCAACTATACTATTTACAGACTTGAAACTGGTACTAAATTAAAGCTGCTGTTTCGTAGGTTTGCACAAATTGCTTTAATTCAAGCTCAGTGATTGTGGAAGATTAAATTATTCAATTACTTGTTTGACGCGAATTTGAAGCTTATTTGAGTGAATTATCGTTATTGGATGAAAATTTGTTTACTTCTGGTGTATTTTTTTAATATAGCTTTGATAATGATCAAATTATTATTTTAAGGTACAGCATTTGACCTCCCTTTGTCAGTCAATAACTAAACAATGAAGATTGAAAGTTATTTTTGAGTTTGTACATGCATAAATAATGTACCTATCAAATAGACAACTTGAAACTAGTACTAAATGGAAGCTGCTGTTTCGTAAGTTTGCCCAAACTGCTTGATTTCAAGTTCAGTAATTGTGAGAGATGGTAATTTGCGAAATCTCTGAAGTAACGAGTATTCATGAGCTGTCAAAAATGCGCTTTCATCTTCTAGATGATTCTTCCATTTTTTTATCATACTATGAATACGTCTAAACCAAAAATATTTCACACCATCATTTAATTTCGATTCATCTCATGACGTATGAGAAAGTTGAAATTTATTACACTGAAATTAATACATTCTACATAATCTCCGGCTTATACTCAGCATTTTGTGTAATTTGTAGAGTTATAAATGATACATCAGTTCGATGAAATCAAATCCTGTTGATTGAAACGGTGTCGCCATAAATGTAGAAAATGATAATGTTTTCTGACGATATAAAATTCAAACATAACTATAAATTTAGTATTTTATATCCAAGTAACCTTTTCGAACAGTTATATTACAAGATAGTTAATGTTATTAACATAATCGGATATTTTCTCATGAATTCATTAAAGTGAGTTATTGCTAATTTATGAAATACCTGCTGGCCTGCCGCTTTCTAATCGCCATCTTCAAAAATGACAGTGTGTGAATTTTTTTTAGTCACTTGATTTGATATCAAACGAATAATTAGATAAACATTCATCACGAGTTATGAATTTGGTTATAAAAACGTCCTTTGAACCATATTTTTTTGATTTAAAACTAGGATTGGTTGTCCAAATATTTTGGTATTATTATAAATGAATGCAAAATATTTGAACAATAGTTCTTACAAACAACATCTGTGGTTGTGTAGGTATTGAAATTCAGTGTAGTATAACGAAATTTCTTCATTAAAGTCTGAAATAATTCGAAACTAGTTTTTCAAAAGGCGGTATAATCATTAACCAGTCATAAAACTTGTCATGTATAACAATGTTTCTTGATAACTTTTTCTTGTAAACCCTCTGGATACAGAGTAAAAATTCATCAAAGTTTTGTCAAAAATTTCACAGTTTTCCCGTGATTCGAACTGAATGTTAGTCGATTGTTGCTGTCGATTAGAATTAATATTTTGTAACTCTAATCCATTGTAGTCATGTCAGTCATTCATTTGAAACTGGAAAATATTTGTATTTTGACAATACATTGATATCTTCGCTTACCTTGATAATTCTATTTTTGCACATATTGTAAGATACGTCAAATTTGCCTCTGAGACCAACAATTTTAGTATTATTTATCTTTTTGATTTTATTTTTACTTACTTGTACAAAGTAACAGGTAAGTATTGTAAAACCGACAAAATTCACATATCCAGATTTTAATGGAAATATCCATTTTGAGCATCCCTGAATCTATTTTGACTATTTTCAGCTTGATGTCGGTACGTAGGTTCGTTCGTTCGTAACTCGCAAATCTTAAAACTGGTAGCACGTATAATGTTGAAATTTTGTTTTCAAGACTGGTATAGGTTCTAGTTGTCCATCTCGCTTTATGGTTCCAATCGTCTGTACCGGAAGTGCACTTTACTTGGAACTTTTTTCGAGTTTTCCTAATAAATTCAGAATGATCAATCGTAGGATGTTGAAATTCAGTATATGAACTCGATGTTGTATCAGAATGGTTATCTGCTATTTTCGTATGAATCGGACAAGCTAAAAGTGCACTTTACTTGAATTTTTTCTTCAATTTCTTGCATAAATATAGAATGATCAGCCATAGCATATTGAAATTTAGTGTTTGAACTTGTTGTAAGATCAAAATAGTTATCTACTATTTTTTTATCAATCAGCCAAGCCGAAAGTGCAGTTTATAACAGACATTCAGAATTTGCCGTATATAACAATCAGCTTAATTGAAATGATAAGGTAGGCAATGATAATCTGTTGTCAATTTTACGATTATGTTCGACATTGTACATGTCAAAATATTATTAAAATTATATTATTTATAATCTGAAGTGACAGAAAACTTTATAGATTGAATTTGTGTATATATCAAATGATGTACGTGATGTTCACGTCAGATTTTCTATATTGCTAGACATTTCTCAAAAATTAGATTATCTGCACGAATTCATTGCACTTCCACAGAGAATAGCTAGAGAAAACAGTCAAGATCTGTGCTGCCATCTATGAGTGGTGAACATTGAAAGAAAATCATTCAACTATTAATCATTTAAAGGAATTTAATTCTAAAATATTGAATTTAGTAAATAATTGAATTGAAAATATTGCTATAATTCTGAAACGGAAAATACAATCAAACAAAATAAAGAGAATAAAGGTTTTATAAAATATTAGATGCAATATTACGTATGTTTTATTTGTTCAGCAGATCAATCCACGGGACATATTTTATTGAAAAGAGCCGAGTGGGAAATTTGTAGTAATATGAGAAAAACTCCCGTTTTGTCATTTTCGTATTCTGAACCTGAACGTTGATTCAAGTTCACGCCGATAGTCGACGTTAATTCACGCTAGCCATTTGACTGTTTTAATGTTACGTTTTCAGGTTATTTATATAAAAATAGTAGAAATATCCAACTACTTCTACAAAATAAGTCAAAGAAACAACATTTAGCAATAAAGATGAGCAAATTCGACATTGATCTCACATAACAAGATCAAACTTTCAAGAATTAAAAAATTTCCTCAGACTCAAGATATGAATAATTACTCCAAGACCAAATTTGCAAAATCAAGAAGTATTCCAAATTTTTCAGTGCGAGTTTGAAAGAAGCTTGATGTTTTAATGTATCTGCACTTCTATTTGAATCATGAACAAACATTAGATAACTATATGAGTCTATCTTATAAATTTAACAGTATATATTCTAGAAAGACAACTAAATTTGTCAACGTGCAGATATGACTAAAGTCTCAATAAAATAGGAATGAAATCTTATTTTTCAATCAAGATATTTATTGATGTCATCAAGAGATTGATTGTTGAAATAAAAATTTAAAATCTTCTAACTTTAATTTTTCTTCGCTCTTGTTATGGTCTCACTAAAATCAATTCTCTGCACATATACATACATCGGTAATACTATTTTCATTAACAGCTTCATTAGAATGGAACGCATTGTTTATTTCAAGTTAATTTTTATAACCGATGAGTTCAACTTTCGTTGATCTAGTTTTCTAGTACAAGCATTAAATCAACATTTAGTTCTTCTACTTGAACTATTATTGAAAAATCAGCATACACTACCACGTTCTTGATATATATCTCGCTTTTTTTCTCTACTATTTTCGTTTATTAAAAGATGCTAGATTATATGCTGCAAAATAAATTATTTACAGTTTGGAAGCTAATATAACATTTTATATAAATTGGAAATAGTTTTTTGAAGCATTTATTGGTTGAAAGAATATGTCAAATAGTTTCCTCAATATTTACGAGACTAAATAACACTGCTTTCTCTCCTCTATATTCTTCATTATAGAGAGTTTTTGCAAGCCTTTGCTATTGACACGATAACGCTAACGTAGAAAACAATTTTATTGGGAATTGCTCGCTCAATAGTGCTAGCTTGAATCACAGTATACTTACAAGAAACTTTGAGGGTTAGCAAACATCAATAACAGATCAATGAATATATTTGTCAATTCCAATAACGGTACACTGAGAAAATTATTTTTGACATTAGCGTTGACGTTCCATTAATGGTGGCTTGCAAAAACTCTCTAATAACCAGATCACACAGCACATTTCCCACCCAATAGATTAATAAGTATGAAATGTCAAAATGAAATAAGACAACAAATTGTTCAATTTCTTGTAATTTGATTGGCTGAATTTCACGCATTTCATAGAATTTGGAATTAATTATTCAATGCTAGCGTTAATCTAATGTCAGTGTAAATTAACGTTTAACTTTTACGTTGACATTTCAGAATACCATCCTAACGTTAGGGCGTGACTTAACGCTCGGTTCTAGAATCCCTATCATTTTATCACTTACTACTATCTTAAACAAAGCCGCGGATATTTATTTTTAACTATTTATATACACTGATCACTTCACTGTTTGATATTCACTGTACTAGATTCACTATTACACTACTCTCAAGTCGTTTGCTTGCCTTTGTATATGGAAATATCCATTTTTCGAATGTTCTACGACATTTCTGGAATATTGCTAGAGGCTTCCATCGGGCACAGTGATGTGATGCGATGCGGCGATGCCGATGCAACGAGGACGAAAGACTCCGCCCCGGCAAGGTCACTTTTACGAACCTCCACACTCTCGCACGTTACAGTATTGTGAAACCGACAAAATTCATCTATTAAGATTTTGATGGGAATGTTCGTTCGTGTATTCGTGCGTAACTCGCAAATCTCAAAACTGGTTGAACGAATAATGTTGAAATTTTGTATTTAAGACAGATATAGGGTTTAGTTGTGCACCTCGCATTATGGTTTCAGTCGTCTGTACCGAAAGTGCACTTTACTTAAAACTTTTTTCGAATTTTTCTAATAAATCCAGAATGATCAACCGTAGGATGTTGAAATTCAGTATTTGAACAGAATGGTTATCTGCTATTTTTGTATGAATCGGCCAAGCTAAAAGTGCACTTTACTTGAATTTTTTTTTTAAATTTTTCATAAATCTAGAATGATCAGCCATCATATTGAAATTTAGTGTTTGAACTTGTTGTTGCATCAAAATAGTTATCTACTATTTTTGTATCAATCGGCTGAGCCGGAAGTGCAGTGTATATGTATAACAGACATTCAGAATTTGCCATATAAAACAATCAGTTTAATTGAAATGATAATTCGTTGTAAATTTTTTGATTTTGTTTGACATTGTACATATCAAAATATTAATAAAATTATATTAATTATAATCTGAAGTGACAGAAAACTTTATTGAATAAATTTGTGTATATATCAAATGATGTACAAGTAAGTCATGTGATGTTCACGTCAGATTTTCTTTTAGCTCTCTTACAGAAATCAAAAATAATTCTGAAACGGTTTTTCTGATGTTTTGCATAAAGAGATCCAGAAGACATCTTTCTGATGACTTATCCCTCTTCCTTTTCATTTTACATTTAACAGTTCCGCAAACTTTCATCTTTTATATAAGTATTTTATAATTGCAGAGATAAAAACGTTATATAATGTTTCAAAATACTTTAGAATATTTAGGAACGTTATGAAATATTGCAGAGCACTTGAGTACGCTACAGAATGTCATACAATATTCCAGATCCTCCCAAAATATTCCAGAATGCCATACAAAATTTCGATATGCTTAAAAATATTCTAAAATGTTCTGATTTGTTGAGATAGTTAAAAAACAATATTTCATCAATAAAAATTGTAGAATACCAAGAAGAAGCAAATACGAGCACAGCCCCCAAGAAAGGTTCGAAAGTTACGAGCTCGTTGTCTAAAAATCAGCAGCAGTTTTACTAAACATTATTTGATCATTTAAATGCATTTGGGTAGAAGGAATCACGCTAAAATCTTAAATGAGAACTACTCTCGGGCACGAAGGAATGTGAGGTTTGGCATACTTAAAGTTTATATGGAGACGGAGTGCAGACAGCTAAAATTATATACATCTAATTATCACTTCTCCGGGGGAAAAGTGGGGAAGGGGGTAGAAGGAACTCACGTTAAAATCTTAAATGAGAACCACTATTTTCATTTCAGATTTAAATAGAGCGTCGAATGCCAAGTTAATTCTACTTAGAGCCTTCGGGAGTGAAAGATTAAATTTAATAACATTCAAACTTGGAAATTTAATGAATTTCCACCACTAGGCGACCACTAGTAAATATAATTCGGTGTGACATAAATACGCAAATGAATATTAGTTGCATTATTCATGGAATGAGTGTGCAAAACTTTCTTTTTGGGTATTTATATATAAATAAGTACATAAAAAAAATATAATTTCACGTCATAAATCAAGTAAAATTGCAGAAAGATATCATAGAACTAAAGAAGACATTTTTGATACAGTTTAGTTTTACTACCATCTCTGAAATAAAAGTCACGTTCGGGGTTCACTCACGTTTCCGGAGAATAAAGAAGGAGATAGAAAAGCTTATAAAAGAGGGAGATAGATGGCAGTCTGACAGCGGAGGCACATCTAACAGAGCCATCTATAACTGCCGGATTTTACGGCCCAAGTGAGGAGTGTGTTTATGCCCCCGACTGTCACATAATTTACACTTTATTGCCATATAAGCACATTTTAGACCCATCACATTCCATTATAATTAGAAGAAACAAATTTAATTTCGAAACAGGTTTCCTCTTGGGAATCAAGAATTTTTATTATTTTTTATGTACGTTATCGAGCAGAAGTTATTGGGAATTATGCTCAAGTTAATGCGACGCGAAGGATCGTAAAATCGGGAAATATATTACAGGTATAAAAACATAATAAACAGTCGGATTTGAGTGTAAAGTTTACATTTTAAATGCCCGGTTGCGACGGCTATGTAAATGGTGGCTCGTGTAATATAAAACCTTGACAGGCGCGAATAAAATTATCAAAAGCTGAACGTTCAACTACGCTCACATCACACAAGATTTTTGCTTCATTATTAATCTGCAAAATATGGAAATCATGAAACCTCAATCTTATTTTATTCAATTATATTTTCTTGTCAACAACAAAAAATAATTAGCACATAAAAATTTTAACATAATGCCTATAATTTTCTCAATTATTTTTTCGAGTTTGTATGTAAATGATAATTATTTCAAAAGAGCTCCGAATATTAGCAGATGAATCAGCAGATCCTTCCGTATAAATATTTGACTTTAAAAGCAGTACACTAGATGGGTACCACGTCTGCTCGTACCTGACTAATAACAATATCGAACATTCAAAAATAATAGGGACAATAATATTGAAATAAATTTAATGACTAATCTCAAAAATCGTTACAAGTCAAGGCTCGACAAACACGAAGAATTAATTCAAAAACTAACACGTAGGGTGTTAATATATTTCCCCAACACAATTTCCTACGGACTACACAATATTTCACAATACACAATGAAGAATAGAGGGGTTGTTCAGTAAGTGGCTTGGTTCAGGTTTCCATTCCAACGCCAGCAGATGTCAGGTAAAAGCAGACCCGCTGACAATGTCTGACTCCCGTGTTGTGTTATTCTAACCAGTAGTTTAATTAATCTTGTGGTGACAGCATCTGACGGCCACTTAAAATATGATCCGAGGTGGGTAAGAACACGCTGGGTCACATTTATTTGGGCAACAGTCATTCGACATGTTTTTTATGCTGTCAGAAATGGACGCGCTGCTGATAATGGCTTTTATAATGTGCTCATGTTTCTTGATAATTAATTGAACTTTCCTGGCTACCGAGAGACAACAAAGATTGCTTTGTGTTGTTCAACGCCTACGATTTTTAAGAGAGGCATCTGATTTCACAACTGAATTTACGCCTTCAGAATAACATACACTATTTATAAAACTATGACTTGATTACAATTAATCAAAAATTAAACCCCAAATACAACTATTCTTTACTCCAGAATAATAATAACGTAATTAATTTTTATGTTGACCTGCTCCATAATCATATTCACTGTCCAACCGTCCCAAATAATGACGGGTCCTTTATATAAACAGAGAGAGGAGTCTTTCTCCAGCGTTATTCTGGAACAGTTCTGCTGTCTAGAATTATCCTGAAGTACTCCAGGTGTAGGATGCTAGCCTCTGGACTCAAATCTCGAATCTCAGTCAGGTCATGAAATTTTCACGACTTGGCTGGATCGATATTCACTCTCCTTTCCCAAACAGGGAAGCAAATTAACGTAACAACAATAAAGCTATCTGGCACTGGCAAATTGTTGTAACTTGGGTCTGCATGATTGACTGGCAGCAATGTAAAAAAAACGTGGCAAGCAAAGTAAAAACAAGCCAGAAGGTTCAAAACCAGAAATTCAATCACATTATCTACTGTACTTCAATAAATATCCACAATTTGTCGAATATTGTATTATAGACGGGATTGTGTTTCGTTGATGAGATGAGATTGATAAGTGGATAATAATAATTAATAGATAATAAAATATAATTAGGAAAAATATAAAAAACTTATGTTTGGCTGATGAGCTGTTGGTGGCCTTGCTGTCAGGAGTTAGGGGCTGGTCAGGTGTTAGGGCGTAATTAAGCCGATTCTCCTGAAAGTAATATGAGTTTAAGCCACAATACTCAGTGAGATATCATCAAAGAGTCACACACATTAATTCCTCGCCATCGGGGCATTTCAGGTTTAGTTTAGATAACTAGAACGGATATAATAATGATACACTTGTCTCAGAGGTTGGATAGGATATATGGTTAACAGATAGGCCGTTGAGTTCACCGAATAGATAGCTACCAGTACTATACCTGCGACTCACGCGAGTTGGTCGATTTACCAACTCTTGGAACAACCCCGTTGTAATAACACACAGTACATGCGGTTGGCATACACATATTCCCGTGCGACAGACAGAATAATGTAGCACCGGTGGTACTAGCTAGATAGCTAAGTCACTAGCACTGTTTATCTCACGTTGGACGACACCTTCGTATGACTATCAGTACCGTAATGCCGTATCGATGCCTGCGACACACGCAGATTGGTTGACTTATCCACTCTTGGGGCAACATCGTTGCCGCAAGAACACAAAGTACATGCGGTTGGCAACAATCACCGCCGTCACACGGTCAAGGTCATACGTTTGCATACTTACACATACCAAACACATAAAACTCAATGACAGACAAACCCACCAATTGATAGAAGCTCTCATCCACTTCACAACACTGAATTGAATAATATGATGGCTAATTAAGCTCAGATAATTAAAGTAAACAATGTACCTCACTGATAAACTGCACGTTCAAAGTTCGACTTTAAAGTGAAGCATATGTGTTTGCAGCAAACCTTGGAAGTGATTAGGGATATTATCGAAACTGGGTTTTATGTATAGTACAGTTTTTGGGTCACATTGGTGTGGCAGGGTGTGTCAAGTGTCTTTTCTTATTTTACAGGACATGGTCAAAAGTAAAAGCAGAAAAATATTTGTAAATTCTTGTATTTGAAAATTGTCGTAATAATTGATCACAACCAAAATTATCTCCCGCACACATTATTTGCGAACAGGAAGTACAATTATTACTCACATTGATTGATTAAAGATACGTTGCGAAAATTTGAAAGCTATTACTTTGTGCTCTCTGTCTATCGTGGTGGTCCGGTTCTCAGCCGAGTCTGACTCTTTGTTAAGCACTCTATAATTTGACATTCAGCTATGTTAAGTCGATATATCATGCTTAATTACTTTTGACATAAATCAATTCGAAGTTTTTTCGTTTCGTGACTGATTGTATTTTTAGTCAAAGAAATGACATGAATTAAAAACTGAAGGTTATCTTTCCTAATAGCTAGCAATAATTCAACTAAAACTAAATTGAATGTAGGTATTTTGTTCGTTTGTTGACCCCAAAAGACTAAAAAATGCTATTCAGATTTATCATTTTTGTTTATTGAAAATTCATGAAATGTAAGCGTACTTTTTGTGACTAACTAACAATAAAACACAAAATAAGCGAGCAGCAAAAAATAATTGAAACAAAGTGTTGTAAAAATCCAGTCGACAGCTTTCAATTTATTCACACTAAAATGCATTTAAAATGTAAAAATCCTTATCTACGATCAGTCATGTTTTGCATGCAGTAATAATGGTTAAAAGTTCGCACTGGTGAGGTGCTGACATAACGATGCTAAATAACAAGGGAGCCGCAGCGGGCCTAAGAAAATTACAAAGCTGCTCGCGCGTGAAAAAGCCGCGCTGAAAACCGGCGCCCAAACGCACAACCTCTTCCTATTTTCAACAAAAATACCATCGACAAAAACTTATTTGCACCTTTCTTGTTTTAACCCAATTCGAATCACTTATTGAAGTGCATGAGCTTGCTGACATAACGGATAATCCAAATGGTCGCATTCATAAAGGGGTGAGCTGCAAAAATCAGAATAGTTGGGCCATTTCAACATTATCTGGGGCGCCACGTAATTGTTTTTTCATCTGTAGGACATACAACAACAATATTATCTGGACAAAAAATGATGTTAAGCTGGAGGACCATCAATTACTTCAGCCGAATGATAAATTCAACACCATTAGAAATACAAATAACGCGCTTTGGATGTCGAGTCCCGTCATGTGATTTACTCAAAGGTCAACATACTGTCACAAATATGAAATATTTGTAGTAATTAGGTCACATAATTATTTATTTGAATTCGCTGTAACTGTAATCCTAGTTAGTATTGACAAGATCGATGTTCAATTGTCGGGCATGATTGACAGGCTATGGTTACTAGATGTTCGGTGGTTACCAGGCAACAACTGTTAGACAATTGAATGTTGGCCCATTTTTGGCTTAGTTAAGTCAAATGCTTGGAGAAAAAATTGACCTATCCGGGAGGCGGCAGACAACCCTAAGTATAACCAATTTTCGTATTCAACTGCCCTGATCGAAATTACGATTGTTATCTTTTCACCGATCCCAAACAGGATACGTTCGTTTTGTCTTAAAGTACTTAATCTTAGCTATAGAATATGTGATCGAGGAAGTTGACCTCGAGGAAATTGGTCGAAAATGATCTTTTTTCGACACTTAGGACAGGATCTTCGATTCTGGCACTCTATTAACTACTATAAATCCAATCAGGGTTTTTAAAATGCGGTTGGCTTTTGGACTATATAGACTAAATTATAACATCCTGAAGAGTGTGTTTATCTGATATTATTTGTTGAAGTGCGGGAACTTACTGATAGTGTAATCATTTCTGATGATTTGATTCATCTCATCTCCAAATTAAATTGCATTTGAATGAGGGTCCCTTAAGAGAGTTTGTATAAGTTGGAGTACAAACAAACTGAATTTTGATGTTCCTTGAAGAAGAATCTAAGACTTGAATCACTTTTTGAAGTGCTTGAACTTGCTGACATAAAGGGTAATCCAAATGGTCGCATTCATATAAAAGTAGTAAATACTTTTATTTAGAGTAGTCAGGATATCACCTGGGGCGCCACGTAGTTGTCTTTTTGTCTGCAGGACATACAACAATGGAAGTATCTGGATAAAAAAGATGTTGGACTGGTATTCCTAAAGAGTGTGTGCATATGGTATTACTTGTTGAAGGGCGTGAGCTTGCTGATAGTACAAGCATCTTTGATGGTTTAATTGACCTCATCTCAAGTAGCATTCAAATGAGGGTTTCAAGGCAGCGAAATCCCTAAGAGGATCTTAAAGTATATTTTTGTTGTGTATCAGTTGAATTCTCTGAGGTTGTATCAAGACTGGTTAAAATGATTGTGACTTGGATGGCTCCACGTCTGCGGACAAATTGCCGTGGTTATGGTAAAGGAGCAGTGTTAATAACACACTTGCGATAAATACACATTCGGAACAGAGTTCCCAGCTGCCAATTATTCCCATCTCAAATTATACGTAATCATGCTAATGACCGTTATTTGATGCGCGTTTTACTTGGATGCAACATGGCGTTCTGCTTTTGTCGATTGAGGTTGAGCCTCATATTTGTTACTATTCTTCACTTACATCTATTCCAAATTATATAAACGTGGATTTCTACTTGATGGTGGTCTTGTCAATCAAAACTTTTGTCCAGTCGTCCAGCCACAAGCACTTTTAGCTTTCGTAAAGAGATATTTATTTTATTCAGCTGTTGAAAGCAGAATTATATCGTCAACGCAATCAAGTATTCTTAATCCAGTTTTTCGTACTGTAATTTACCATAACAATTTAAAAAGAAAAAACTTACAACCTGTTATTACTCTGCGTTTAATTTTTGTAGAATGTTCTCGTAATATATATTTACAAATCGTAAATAATTTTTGTGCAATTACGTTTAATTTACACGTAGGACTTGAAGCATTTAATTTAATATCCTCCATATAAGACGCTATAAAATGATCAGTTAGAATCGAACTGATGAGACCAATAAATATCTCTTAAAAAGTATGCCAAGAGATTTTTTGTTGACGGTTGTTGAGGCTTCATCACGTATCTACTTATGTAGTAATCGATACATGTCAGCCTATAATCAGACACTTGGAGTTTTTTTCCTACTTTCAAGTTGTTTATTATTCAACAAAATGTGAGCTCTTCTATGATAAGTGCACGACTGCAATCGATGAATTATGTTTGAGTGCTCTTGAATTTGTACGATATTTTCATCGAACGGATGAACAACCCTGCAACTATTCAACCAGCACTGTATTAAATGCCGTAAGAGCATCAAATATAATCGTATCGTATTTAACTGAATATTATATGATTCCACAATGAAAAAATAAATCAATGTCTTTATTATCCACGTTTATTTCTCATTTGATTGAAATAACCGTCAGCATACATCTTAATCCTGAGAGTATGTTTATGTATCGGTCATAAATAACACTTTATCTCAAGAAATAAAGCACACACAACGTGACATTTGTGAAACATAACCACGTTTAATATATTGGCCTATTTATAGACCTACGCATAATTGCTCTTTCTAAAAAAAATATCGTGAAGAATTAGTCATAACATGAAGGGGTTATCGACGTCATAAATATGAAGTAAGTCTTTATTCATTGGCGTCTGCTGCTGCCAGACGATAAACTTAAAACTATTTTTTATGGTTTCAAACTCTACAACAAAGGGGAACTATATTTGATAGTCAAGGCAGTAATATTCACTTTGTAGGTGGTGATGGAGCTATTAGTCTTTTCGCAAGTAAAATTACCGATGGTGGCGCTGTTATCAACCAAAATGTTGGATGTAAGTCGTACTGTAATTTTTAGACATGCTTATTTACATGTTAAAACAGCAGTTTTCCAGAGAGTCATATTTTGTTATTATAATATTTGAGGTGGTTTCTCAAACTTGTTAGTTTGAAGATCAAACATTGCTATTATTTCAATTTTGTGCATAGTCGTTTCAAATTGTATTTATTTGCGGATAAATGATCATGTTCTTGAGAAATAGTCTTTAAATATTTATATTCACATTATACAGTTCAAGGGAAGTATGTGATCGAAAATGTTTGAATGGAGTTACCGTTCTCTGTTCAAGGGAAGGCTTTGAGCTAAGTCCGTTTGCCGCAAATTGTACGACACGAAGTAGAAGTCCGCCGCTTTTTATAAGTCCGTGAAGGAAATTTTTGCTGTATTTATCTTTGTCATCTGGAAACTGGGTTCAGTTTTTACAGACGTTGAAGTATTTCAAAGTCAAATCACCATTTGGAGATTGAGTTTCGGTTTCACAGACGTTGAAGTGATTTCAAAGTTGTGACGAATTATTTCCCAAAACTCCGTCACAGTTGCACATGAAAAGCCTTCTGCTACCGTCAAATATTTTGAAGCCCAATTCACATCTTGCTCACCCTATAAATTTCAAATTCTGTAATTCTGCCTAAACATACACCACCGTTTACCTTAATTTTATCAGTCATCAGCTGAAATAAATCTGTTTTAATATTTCACATGTGGTGGAATGAGGTTAGGTTTTTAAATTGAATTCATCCGACATTGCTTGATCTGTATTTATGTCTTATGCCTTACCGTTAAAAAACTCTGAATGTAATCAACCGTTGTTCTGTAAATATGTTGTATATTGTATATTTTGTGTGATGTGTTCGATCTTTGACACAACAAAATAGAAGATCCGATTCAAACTTATCGACATAGCATTACCTACGTTACCGACAGATAAAAAGATATTTAGAATAATTTTAATTTCAAGGAAATATAATCATGAAAGGATGTGTTCAAGGAAAGTAATAGGAAATTTGTTATTGTGAAAAAATTTGTATTTGTAAAATTACTTCTTCTTTTTATCTGTATGTCTTTTTCACATTACTGACAGCACTAATATGAAATTAATTTTTAAAATATGGTAAGTAAGGATTCATTAAAATTTAAGTATAAATAAGGCCTCCTGGCCGACTTAGGTCACTTCTTTGAAAGTCCAGTCTTCTGAGCAGCCGTTTCAAAGTACATTTCTAGTTCTGACACCGAGTGTCATCTTCAGAGTATTTACCGTCCAAGTAGAGTTTTTGTCCGTTAGCACAATGTCTGACACAGTCTGTGATCACGATCTCAGTTTTTTGTTTACGCCCGACATCTATTGGGAAAAAGAAGAAACGAAAAGCAAATGATGGGCCAACAAGATCACGGGCTTAGTCTTTTGATATACGCCCGGTATCTATTTGGAAAAGGAAGGAACGATCATAGGCATATATATTATGGAGTGAAAGCGGCCGCGTATTGTTCGGAGGGCACCGAAAAATTGAAGAATCGCTGGGGGAAGTGACGAAATGGGCTAGAGGAGTGCGAAGGAGGAGTAAGAACGGCTGACAAAAATAGATGATATTATATTAATTATGTAGGTTTAAATTAAATTGTGTACCTATTTGGAATATTACAAATTGATAGTAACCCCTCAATTGAATATGTTCCGCACATAGATTAAAAAGGAGGAGAATGGAAACCAAGTCTCCCCTTTTGGATGAGCAGCGCTGCCCGCGGCCACTTATTCAACTGCGTTAACGAGCCGACTCATACTCCTCGGCGGCGTTGGTGGCAGTTCAGCCGAGAATAATTTCCTTCCGGAAATTTGCAGATGTAAGATATTATTTGAAGTGTAATAAAAACAGCGCAAGTCCGCGGGCGTTGTTTAAATATTACCATATGTGCGTATCCAGGCATTAAATACAACATTAGTTTGCAAATTTCTAATCTGTCAGGGGGTAGACGTATGTCCGGTTGAATGAATAAGCGGAGTGTTGCTTTTATAATAATCAGTGACTCCCAAACAAGGATCATATCCTTATATATTTTTGCCGTATGTACCACTGTTTCCTAATCATAATATTGCATTAATAATGTGGTGAACTCGTTCTGTGGTCATGAAATGGAGAAGTTTTAGAAAAAAATATTATCAGAGCCCAAAAACTTTAGGCATTTCTGGTTTCATGCGAATATCAGGACCAATTTTCTACGCGCCCCGCAACAATCTCTCATGAGCCTAGGGCATGAACCGCCCACTATATCTGATTGGCCTTTAGAGGAAATAACATGGATGTTCAATAATAATGGTAAACGACGAAACGACAAACTTTTCTATTAGGACGTTTCAAATCAAATGTCAAATAATCTCTGGTAAAGCTTCATCAATAATCCAATAGTCACCCCCTCCGGGAATATTTTCACCATCAAATCTACGGTATCTTGACATTCTGGAAGTGAAGTTTTAAACACCCCCGTTTGTTCAATGTAGTGGTTCTTTGAAAGTCAAGGGGATAGACTTCTTTCACTTTTCTAATTACCAACAACAAATCTCTGGTGCGACACCTGTCACACGCGCCCCTCCGAAAAAGAAATGTGAATCTTAAATTGGATTTTTCCACTCGACTCTTTCTGTCGCCGAAGCATTCAGAGCCAGCGCGCGCAATTATTTTAACAGCGGAATAATTCGTTCGCGTCTGGAACCATGCTCTCGCGACGCTCTGATTGGATTCTCACGAGAAGAGCCAAGTCGTTGGCGTCTTGACTTCTTGAGCACAAGTGTCCTATGTTCATTGCTTGCATTCTACTCTTGAGATTTACGATTGAGGACATTCTAAATGGTCGAAGAGATTGAAAACTTTGTGCAATGATTAATTGGGACCACTGCACTTCAATTTAAAAAGACATTTGTTACTTTAACATTGATCTCTCGATGGTAAATATGTGGATTTAGAAATGTCCCACTGTAGTCGTGTTTGCTTTACATTTCGCCACATTCGTGTGACACCTGCGCATTTTCCTGACATGTGACTTGAAGTGCAGTGGAAATGGGGATGGCAGATTTCGTCTAACAAGGGAAATGGCTTGTCACAGCCTTCATCTTAGAAACAAAGTGACACCTGCACCGCAGCACATATCACAGTACTAAACACTGTCAAGATTTCTGTTGTCTTTCGAATCCTGAAAACAATTGATAAAAGAATACCATCATATTATTGGAACGGTGGATTAAGTTAATAAACAACAAGGCTAATATTGCAGAATATTTTAAAAACCATTTCGTCCATAAAATGCATGTCTGCAACTAACTCCATATGAAAGGAACTTGAACAAAAGCTCCGCATTCGTTGGTCGACAGGTGGTATAATCATCAACCCCCTATATTGTTCACACTATCCCCACAAACTGCATTAAAAAGACAAGCACAAACGAAATATTCTATCGGTATTATCGTCCTCAGTGGGGCTGTAACCGCTACGCGCTGACGTCGTAACAACGTTGATACACTTGAAATACGAAGCTAATATCGCGGCTTGCTGGACCGCGGGGGAACAATCTTGTCGCGTTGGGCGGCAGACCACTACCTTCTTAAAAACGTGGTTTTATCACCGCAGGGACACAAGAGAAATTACAACTTATATAAGGAGGAAAAGCAAAGTCTTCCGTGCTGGTTATGAGGAAAAAGAGAATTTGGTTGTTGCAAGTTTCTCACTTAAATACGGGAGGTCATTTCAAATTAAAGTTGAAATGCAATATTTTACAATGAATCACGGAATACAAAAGACATAAATATAAACAACATTTTTCCATTCATAAATTACACACGAATTTTTATCAGAACCCAAACTAAATTTATGATCAAAAAAACCATTTACACAATGTATTTATCAAAAGTTTATTCTCTGAAACGAATCATAAATCACTAGGACATACATTTTAAGTATTGACTCATGGGCAATAGATAAAATAGTAGAATTCACATTGTCAGTATTGACAGATCGACAGCTGGTTACATAAACACTTTCAAAATCCGTTTGTTTATGTATAAAAAATTGTGAAACGAATTTCACTCCATCAGATGCATATTTTGCAGTTGTAGAGTGTTGAGGGGGAAACGGGGGAGGGAGAATGGTATTCGTCCATTATTAATGGAATTTTGCCATCCTGTTTCGTTTGACTGTGACACGAGTTCAAGCTGTCAAACCGAACTGGATCCTACCGTCAACGTATCAGCAAACTGATTAATATTTCAGTTGGTAACACAGAACAATAAATGAACATCTTCATACATCATTATATGAATATACCGCTTATTATACATATGCGAGTTATGTGAGAAAAGTAATGCTATTGACAATATGCCGAGCGATCTGGCAATGCTGTGTTCTATTTTTCTCGACAAATGTGTTCATCTCTTCCAGATCTTCAGTCCGAGTTTCTTTCATCACGTGATTTTCGAGAGTGCCATCAGTTTAGTTGTGTGTTACTGCGAGTGTAACCTTTAGAAAGTCAAAACAGACCTATGGGGAACATTCCTTATCTAGAGCACAAGTTTTTTGCTTCCACAAATTATTTTTGGAAGGCCGAGGAAACATTGGGAGACCTTAGTCAAAAACTGACGAAAACATCGAATGTGTGAAGCTCTAGTGAGATCAGACTGACTGTCGTTTTAACAATAAAAAGGATTAAACTTGAACACTTCCACCGTACATCAAATTTTGACTGAAAGTTTGCTCATGCGAAAGTGATGCCGAGAGTCCTACAACTGGGTAGAATTCTGGACTTCAATAGTTATTCAAGTATTAAGGTCAGTAAGTATAATTTACCAATTGAGAATAATAGTTTGCAGACCGAACCTTGGCGAGGTTTCTAAATATTATAATAAATCGGTACTGTACTTATTGATCGTGATACTTACATAATTTTTGCACGATTGAAAGATCTATCCAAAATATTGATCCTAACTTTTTTTTTAAATTGAGTTACAACTGATGATTGTTTATTCACTGTCAGCTGTCAAGTTTGACATTTTATCCTGAATATTCAAATACAAATAAGGATAAATGAATGAATATTTTTTTGAGAAAATCCATATTTTTTTTTACTTACCGCCTTTGCTCATGGGCGGTAAGTCAGTACCCTAAGTTTGCTGGTAAAATCAACATATCACCTTAAATACATGGCCGGTAAGCACATGAAAACGCCCAATCATGAAAAATACTTATTTTTGATTCTAGATTGCGAGATGTCACTTTTGCATTCGAGAATTTGCAAAAAATTATTTATAATACTTTTACTGATAAATTTCGAAAAAAGATATTTCTGTTGCTCCCCCTGTTTACCTGATTCGACCCCTATAGACAAATATTTTGTTCAAATATCAATTCCATTTACGGCAGCAGTGAATTTTAGTGGCAGCACTTGCCGGTGTACAATTTGGCCAATTACGAGTATTAGACAAGTATCCGACTTTACTTTATATTTTCAAAACCTGATAGACTTGAATCAAGCGCGCTAACATGAGCGAACCTTGGACTTTCGAGTGCATGCGTGAATTTTTCTTTGTCATCTGTAAACTAGGTTCAGTTTTCACAGACGTTGAAGTATTTCAAAGTCAAATCATCATTTGGAGATTGAGTTTCGGTTTCACAGACGTTGAAGTGATTTCAAAGTTGTGACGAATTATTTCCCAAAACTCCGTCACAGTTGCACATGCAAAAGCCTTCTGCTACCGTCAAATATTGCGTGAATTTTCCTTCTTCGTGGACGCAAGCTTCAGGCTTGCGTCCACGAAGGAGCATAATAGAGGAGCGGACACTCAGTTGGAAAATGTGAAGCCTAAAATGTAATGCGGCAGATGTGAGAGAGATAGCGAGAGCGGGCCCAGCTTTGCGTGCTTCATATGCAGAAATAAGATTATATTTCAACTATTTTCATTAAAATACAATTTCCAGATGGATTTCTTGTTTTCATTACGTTATGTACTACATTATTTATCAAATGAAAGGCAAAAGTAAAAGAAAATTAGCATTTCTATTCATTAAAACCTGCAATGAATTAGTACATTATGAAACATGTCTTATAAACGTTTCTTTGGACACGAATTTTCTGATTATGAATTATAATAGGCACATAAATAATTTAATGAATATTTTACATTACAATGGGCGTAATGAAATTTAAAAAATATACACAAACAATTTCTTATCCACTAAAAGAAAGATAGAAACAGAAAATGCTGCTCTGCAAAAATTATTTGTTTGTTGAACATTATCGAAAAATTCAACAAAAATATAATATACATCTACGATCTCACAAAAAGTATCAGTTTTTGACATAATTTCTGGTGTAAAAAAAAGTTAATAAATTGAACTGCGCAATTTGAGTTTTATAAGTAATAAAAGTCAAGTAGACTTTATTCTATCAGTAAGAATATCAGTAGTTCAAACATAGTTCTTATTACTCATGCAGGATAAATAAGAACTATTTTGCACACATTTTTCCGGGCGGTAAATGGCTCTTTGGCTTTTGCGTGCGCCAAGTATAATTTTCCGCACGGAAAAAACAAGTGCAAATTAGTATACACCTGCATTTGTAATAAAAAATAGTATCTGCAACTTGAGCTCTCGTGGGCAATCGAGAACTTATTGCACTTGTTGCACAATATACTATTTTAAATTTAAATTTTTTGGAAGTAGCATAGGAGAAATAAAAAAACTATTCTAATATGCCACAGGGCTAACAAGAAAACTTGCTTCGCTCACTTTTGACAATTTTATTCTCGATAACTTTTAATATTGATGAAGAGTGAAAAAATTAATCTTGCAATTCTGTGTAAATCTCTAAGTTTTGTGAATTAATAAATTTATTCATAAGAAGTTTCCTCGAAGTTAAATTTTTCACTAAAAGTTTAGGTTAGATACGTTTAATAATTTGGAACATTAATATAACCTTTCAATTTCTAATATAGAACTGTCAGTAGATCTGCTATTATAATTTCTACTCACTTCTACATCTCTAGACGACCATTCTCTTATAATATCCTCCTGTCAGAAAAAGAGAATATTTCTTCTTTCTACATGTTCTGTATCCCCTATTATAATTTGGTGCAATACATTTTCTTCCTATTTTGAAATATATTTTCACATGAAAATACTAAATAGAGCGAAACTCACCATTACCTCCATACAAACATGGGCCCGCCTCTACCTATCTCTCAGTTATCTTCTCTCTCTAACAATATTACATTTTTGGCTTCACTTTTGCAACACATTTAAGATAGGAAATTGCATAGGCATGTTTGCGTCAATGCATGTAAAATGACGGATCTACTGGAGCAGCGCTACTGCATCAAATTTTGCCAGAAACTGGGTGACAGCTAGGGCTGGGAAAAATATCGATATATCGATATTTATCGATATTTCTCCAAATATCGGACTTCGATATTTATTTTTTTCCGTATCGATATATCGATATTCCGATAATTATCGATATTTATCGATATTTATCGATAATTATCGATACTTATCGATATATAACGATATTCATCGATAATTATCGATACTTATCGATATATAACGATATTTATCGATATATATCGATATATCGATACGGAAAAAAATAAATATCGAAGTCCGATATTTGGAGAAATATCGATAAATATCGATAACTATCGATATTTATCGATAATTATCGATACATATCGATAATTATCGATATGTATCGACATTCATCGATATTTTTCGATAGCTATCAATATTGATATTCAGCGATAGTTATCGATAATTATTTATATTCATTGAAAGTAATCATCGGTATTCAACAATACTTGACGAAGATTTTTTTCGATAAAGTTCACAAAAAATATGACTACTCCTCTTACTTAACACACAATTGTATGGAAAATTGTGACAATTTTGCGAATAAATAATAATAATTTGAGAAATCTCTTTTGCAAAAAAGTTTTTCCGCAATCCCGGGAGTAGAAGACGAATTGAATCCCTTATTTCAGGAACTTACGTTTGGGTTTAGTCCAGAAGCATCTGAGATGATAAAAATTTCCAAGGAACCAAAGTAGAATAAACTAATAAAGACCAAGTATCCTGAAGTAAATTTATTTTATGAAACAAATTCTAATCAGTTTGAGCTTCCTCATGACAACACAACCATTGCTGTCAAATAATCGACTGTCATCTAACAGAGTAAATTTCATTTACTCTGGAGGTGAAATACTCTGCCCTTTATAAAACCGAGCATAAGGCAAGTGAATAATCGAAGTACTTGAGTGTCGAATTGAATTATTCTTATTAGAGTTCAAATCTTCATCATTGATAATAATTTATATCAATATTTATAACAGCGTTATTGCAATTTATACAATTTTACAAATGCATCGTATTGTTGTTCGTGAATTTTCTAGTTTTCCAGGGTAGTAAATTCTTCTTACCTTTTCTGTAGCCTTATCAATATCATCAAATTTCGCACTCATCTTTTTGAAAGCAAGCTTATTTATTCAATTCAATCTGTTTTTGGACTATTGTGATTCAATATAATACGGTAGTGCGAATAATAGCGTATATAACAGAGGACTCAAGTGCATTCAATCTCTCAGGTGAGAATTGCCCTCGAATTCGTCTCGTGCGTCTCAATATTCGATTTTTCCCAATCGATATATACTCCAATAATTATTATCAATATTCATCAATAATTATCGATATAACTCAATAAATATTGATATTCATCCATAATTATTGATATTCATCTATAATTATTGACTTCCATCAATAGATATTGATAATTATCGATATTCATCGATAATTATTGATATTTATCGATATTTATCGATATTTATCGATAATTATCGATAATTATCGATAATTATCGATATTTATCGATTTTCATCGATAAATATCGATAAATATCGATAAATATCAATAATTATCGATAATTATCGATATTTATCGATATTTATCGATATTTACCGATATTCATCGATAATTATCGATATTTGTCGATAATTATCGATAAATCGACATATCGATATATCGGAAATTATCGATAATATTTCAGTATCGAATATCGATATTTGAAACTGAATATCGCGCAGCCCTAGTGACAGCTAGATGGATACTATTCGAAAGATTTATACGGCTTTTGGTGACGATGATATAGGCATCACACAGATCAAGGAGTGGTACAACCGTTTTAAAGACGATAGCACATCGGTGGAAAGCGAGACACGCTCTTGTCGACCATCAACATGCCGAAATGACCACGTTATTGCCGAAGTGAACCCTGTGGTGATGCGGAACTGCCGTGTAACTATCCGAGAGCTCGCGGAAGAAGTAGGCATCAGCATTTTTTTGGCGCATTCTATTGTGACCGAAGATTTAGCCATGAAGAGAGCGGCAGCTAAATTCGAGTTGAGGTCTTACAGGAAATCAAATCCCAGTCGTCCAAGTGGAAGCATTCAACGTCCCCAACAGCAAAGAAGGCCTGTCAAGTGAGCTGACTGCTTTCTTTGATTCCTGCGAAATGGTACACCACAAGTAAACTATACAGGGTCAAACAATCACCAAAGAGTACTGCGTGACGCTGTGCGGCGCGAGTGACCGGACATGTGATCAACGGGAAATTGGCGACTCCATCACAACAATGCTCCAGCACATTCCTCGCACTTGGTTCACAATTTTTTTGGCGAAAAAACGAACTCTTCTGGTTTGACAGGCTCCTTACTTTCCTAATGTAGTCCTTTGCGACTTTTGGCTCTTTCCCGAAGTCAAGAGGCCATTTAAAGGAACGCGATTTCAGACAAGAGAAGATATTATAGCTGCAACGACAGCCGAGCTGAAGTCCATTTCGAAAAAGGCTATTTCGGAATGCTTCCAACAATGGTGGCACCGCTGAGAGAAGTATGTGGAGTCTTCAGGAGACTATTTTAAGGGTGATTACGTTTCCAACGTTCCAGATGTGCCCGCTTTTTTACCGGCTGAAAGTCGGATATTTTTCTAAGAGACCTCGTATTTACCCTCAACTTAATGTTCCACTAATTCATAATTGGGCTCTGATAGCTCATGGAATTGTATGGAAGAAGTTTGAGAAGTGAGAGGCCTTGTTATATGTGAGGAAGTGATGTATTTTAATGAAATCAGGGTGAAAGATCGAAGTTTCTCGACTGGATATCATTACGACCAACTTTTGATTCTGACTGAAAGTCTTCTATTCTGTGCTACGTTTTTTGAATCTATTTTTGATTTTGTCTGAAGGTTTAAAGTTCAACTCCTGACAGAAATGCCAGAAATCATTTGGAAGGATTCATTAGAAGACTGCTCTCGTACATTTTCTCAACACGCTGAAAGCCGCACTTCACCTCAAGCTTCTTATTTCCGCTTTAATTTTCATTTTTGGTTCTTATTGGTTCTATTACGAGCCTTTTGTTCACGTGTGTGTCGTAATTCTCGTTGAGAGCTTTAGATTAATCTGCACGCAAGCTTGGCGCTGCTATGGGCTCCCCAGATTGTGCTGTGTGAACGAAAAACCTTCGAAGTCCTTCTGGCTGAAATGTCTTCTGCCCAGTTAAGTACACTTTAATGGCCATTTTGCCAGAGCTGTTGCTGCCAAAATCTTTTTATTAAAGATCATTTTCATATGGGAATTGAGTCTTGGTTGTCGAAATATTGATACAATATTTGAGGGTCGAAGGCCCAATTATCAATAATTTATACCTCTGCTTCATTAGCATCGGGAACGCGCATGACTTCTCCGTATCTTCCATATGTTCATTCCATAAGAACACCAGGACAACTATCTTGTTGAATGTTTAATCTATAGCAAGATTAGGCGATAAATATTCTTGATGCTGTTCCAGCGAGGACTTTGCTTTGGTATTTAGGTCTTTGAAGTATTTTGGCCTATATAATAGTGAACCAAAGCGCACTAATCTTGATCAAATCAACAAACCTTCAATAGCCTCCCATCAAAATCATTCTCCTAAATATCTGACCTTCGCGAACTCTTCTAACCAATTATATTATTGTATCACAACTGGAGGAGCTCATAAATCATTCCGTTGTCTTCTTGTTTGATTATTTTGTTCATTTCAAGCGTCCCAATAAAGCAAACTTAAATAAAATATGATCTTGCTGCTTCATTGTTAGTTACCTAGTGAGAACCTCGCCGCTGTTATTAATAAAAGAAACTATCCTAGTGAAATATTGCTTCATAATTAATGTTAATGTATGTGTCCACTAAAATATGTATGTGTATAGAGAGACCACAATCTTAAAGACTTTATTTATGAAAGTGGTCGGCATTGTGGTTCTTATTTACGAGAGAAATAATCATGGACCGGCTTTGAGATGTGGCCGTTTATAACGCTTATGTCAGTTTGAATTGGCTGGGTCGCCATCTTTGTTGCACGTCTCATTATACACGTTATTATGAACTTAACGATGTTGGAAGATTTAAGATGAAGTCAGAGGCCCAGGGCCGTCTCTAGAAGGGATAAACTAACGAGAAGCACAAATTGATCAGAAATTTTCGAAGACTCTCGTTCCGGTTATTCGGATGATGAAATCTGTACTTGGAGACTCAATTTTGTATACTGAAGACGACCCTGGATAGTACCACAAGTTACACGAGGAAAAGACAACTTGTATTGTCTTTTTACATCATTTCATTTTCGTTTATTATCTCCTGAAATTAACTTTTGTTTTCAGTTATAAATTATATCGTTATTAGTTATTCCTGTCAGTAGCCATTTATTTGAAAGTAATTAAACTTTAATATTTATGGATACTGCACTCTTCCTCAATTCATTTTCGCTTTTAATATACAAAAACTTATTACTTATTATTTGTTCTCCATTTTGCCACCTGAAAATTATAATCAGCCAGAGACTTTTTTTTTATTTGTTTCTTAAGTAGTTATTCAAGATCGTTTCTTTCCACAGTGTGTCTGCTAATTAATGGACACGTTGTATTACAAGCTCATATATCACAGGGCAGTTTTAATGGCCAGCGAAAACTAATCGCAGCGGCTTTATCTTCGACCATTGTGTGTACGACCTCCGTGCCATAAGGTCGCTGTTGTTGATTCTAATGGTAGCCCTTCATCTTATTTAATGGCAGCAGAGTTTATCAATTTGATTTTGAGTTTAATTTAATCAAGATGTTATTGGACGATAGGAATGAGACAACAAGGGAGGGACTAGATTTGATTCTTAAAATGACTGTCATTCTCAGCAACGCAAGCCCGGCAACGTGTTTTAATATCAAAAGAGATACTTGCAACTTGCAAGAGTTACTTGCTTTTCTTTCATATCTTCTGCTGCAGATATTAGTCAAGTCACCAATTCTAATTTATGTTTAGCGGTAAGTCGTCACAAACCTCTGGTAGAACATTATTTAAGATAGTAAAATAATTTTCACCGTCCAATGGATTTAGGAGAATGTACGATTCCAGCCTATACATTCAAGTATCGTTCACATAAGACTTATTGTAATAGTAGTGCAGCGGTCTTGCAGGTGTATTGCAGTGCAAACAGTTTCCTTAGTGTAAAGTAATAAGACTGTTCACAATGATTTGATGTGTTGGTAATGTAAGTGCGTTCTTCTCCTTCTTCTTAGCTGGACTATCCTAGTAGGATATGCGCTTCCTTCAGTTTGTTCCTCCATACGTTTCTCGTTTTGGCATAATTTCTCCAGTTTGGGATTTTGATTTTTTTTTTATGTCTCTGATCACTTCGTCGTTCCATCGACTTCTTGGCCTCCCCTCCCTCTAGGCCTTCTTGATGTTTAATTAGATTTGTATATTTTGCTAGTGTTTCTCTCACCATCCATGCGTATGAGATGGCCCAGCCATCTTAGGCGTTGCCTTTTAATGACTCCGATGATGTTACCATCGTTGAACATCTCTTCTAACTCGAAATTCATTTTTGATCTCCAAATTCCCCCTTCATTTACTGCCCCGAATATTCTCCTTATTATTTTGCGCTCAAACATCTTTAGTGCTTTTTCGTCATTTTGGGGTAATACCCATGTTTCTGCCCCATAAGTCACTATGGGTCTTATGATGGTTTTGTATATTGTCAATTTCATGTTTCTACTGATGTTTTTAGATTTCAATGTATTCATGAGGCCGTAGTAGCATTTGTTATCTAGTATTATACGTCTTTTTATTTCTAGGTTAATGTTATTCGAAGAGTTGACGGAGGAGCCCAGATATATGAACTCGTTGACTGCTTCAACAGTGTCGTTACCTATACTTATAGGTATATTTTCTTCTTCTTGCCTTGATATTCTCATATATTTTGTTTTTTTTGTATTAATACTGTGACGTGCGGGAGTGAGAGGGGAGCTCGTGAATACGACGCAGTATGGGGAGGGGCTTCTTGTCGCCTCTTACGCCGCGCCACGTCGCAGCGCATCACCTCTCCCAATGGAAGCCCCTAGCGATTCCTGGAAATGGAAAGAGTCGCGAAATGGAAAATTCGAGAAGGACGGTGTTTCTCTATATAAGGCCGAGCCAAAGATGCGTAGGACAGTACAGTAATAATATTAACAGTGGAAATAAATAATAAACAGTGACAGTGATGTGAGAGTGTATATAAATAGTGAAATATAAATATCTGTGACCTTGATTAAATCAGAATTAAGTGATTAATATATAAATATAGTGTTATTAGTGATATAAGAAGAATTAAAGATTTTATTTCATTTAGATTCTTAAGTAGTGACTTTTAATTATTTACAGAGTGATTCATCAAGCAATAAACATTACAATACGGAGCCCAAAGTTTATAGCTAATGCTTTTATTTCTTCGTAGGTTTTAATTAGCTCTTCTTTGTATTTGCTTATTATGACAATGTCCTCTGCATAGGCGAGGACTACATGCGCTTTGGTATTCATCTTGGATTCTCTTATTGCGCATTCAAGTGCAATATTGAATAGTAGTGGTGCTAGGGTATCTCCTTGTTTTACTCCTATGTTGGTGCTGAATGTTTCAGATGTTGCCTCGTTAATATATACTGCGATATTCTGTTTTTCAGTGGCTAATTTTGCTAGCTTAATAAGTTTTTTGGGAAAATTAGGCTTGTCCCTTGCTTCCCTACTTTATTTCGTCATACTCCCAGCATTTTTCCATTGTTGGTCAGATCATTGGTTGATTTTTCAGTGCGAAAATCGCTTTGATATTCTCCTACTACTTTTTCTGAGAATATCTTGCACCTTTGGAACAGTATATGTGAGAATACTTTATATGCTGTGTTTAAAAGGGTGATGCCTCTATATTTCTCGCATTGCAGGATGTCTCCTTTCTTATGAATTGGGTATATGACTTTAGCTCCTGGATGGCTATTGTGACTTCCTCTTTGGTTGGTTCCGAGCACTGTTGGTTGGTGCCCAGCACTGTTGGTTGGTGCCCAGCATGTCGGTTGGGTCAGTCGGCTGTGCGGTTTTCTGTGCCTCTTCGTTCAGCAGAGTTTCGAAGTGTTTTTTCCATCTTACAGCAATGCTGTCTTCACCATCCCGGTTTTTGATGCTGCCCATGCTAGTCTTGAGTTCCTTCCGAGACTTGTTTACGGACTTATAAAAATCTCGTACTTGCTTCTTGTTGTATTGTTGCTCTATTTGTTCTAGTTGATTATTTTGTGCAGTTCTTTTCTTGAATCTTAGAAGTTTGAATGCTTCCTTTCTCCTGTTGTTATATTCTTACATGTTTGATCTAGTACATCATTGGAGCGTCTTCTCTCTTGCTTTTTTCTAGGCTTCCACGGCCTCTCTGCATTCCTCATCGAAAGTGCGTTGCTTTGCTCAAATTTGCAAACTCCAAACTCTAGCAACGGCAGTGTAATCCTTCAGTAAGCAACAGCCAATCAGAAGCCGCTGTGAAAAGAATAGCCTAGTGAAAGGACAAGGAAAGAATAGAGTACATAGTTTTGAACTGTCAAAAACATTTTTCTAGAGATTTGTGATCAAAAAAATCAAACGATTCATTCAAGTATATGTTACAATAAAACAGTAATTATTCTAGCATTGTTGTTGTGACGTTGTGACAGATAACAACCATTTAATCTATAATTAAAACATAGCACTGTATTATCTGCAACAACGTAATGCTATCCTCACGGCGCATATGCAATACACTGTCACAGCATCACCGCCCTTGCAAGGCAAGGCCACTAAGTTCTATGTGAGCGCACCTTTACAGGAAAATTCCATTGATTCTCACGAACAAATTTTGCGTGGGGATTTTCCTCACACCGCAAAAAATTATTGCGAGAATTAAATACACCATTCCTTGTAAAACAAGTTTCGTCTGTAGATCAAATAAATTTTTCAAAACCCCTTTGAAGATTGCAACGTTCAAGAAACCAACGACAGAACAACAATCTTGGCGGAAATCTTCAGGTCCCAAAGCTTGCATTTTTTGTCTAGAGAATGGATGGAGATCTTGTTTCTTAAGAACTTGCCAAACTGTCATATGATTTACATTTAATCTATTTGCTATTACTCTAGTGTTCGTTGATAGCTCTTGAATAATATTAAATGCAGGGGTTCAACGTAATCTATTGGAACTCCCACCAATTGTTGGATGAAAACTTCAAGTCTCTGATAAACGTCTAGATATTCTTTTAAGTACGAGTTTATCATACATAAGAGAAGGATTCAAAGTATTAAACTTTTACAACGAATTTCAATAACACCAGTTCAACAACATAAGGAAAATTGCAACGACAACTCTACTTATTCAAATGGGAGAATTCTTGCATGTATAACATTGGGTTACATTTCTTGTAAAATAACTCATTATTCTGCAACTTATTATTCATGCGGTGCTCCACTTCTAGCGTGTTAGATGTTTAATTAAAAACATAAAATTGATTTATGTGAGCATATTTAAAAAGCTACAGTACAATCCATCATGCACGTGTATTAACATTATAAGAAAAAATTTGAAAATTCTTATCGTGGATTAAGTCATACTGCGTATAGTGTACAAACGTGACATTCTACTAAATTTCTGTTGATAAATAAATGTTAAAAGCAAATGATTTATGGCGTATTATCGAGAAACAAAACATTGAACATAACAAATGGCGCATATTATACTTTACCGGTTTTTTTATTACCTTTATTTATTTGACTTTTTATTTCTTTTGCTGGCCTGATTAAGAAATTCATTTTCTTTGTTTGGATATCAATTTAACTTAATGAGACTCACTTATTATTGACAAAATAGCAAATAAAGTTTTATTGTTTGTAAGGAGATGAAGTTCAAAGCATTAATAAACCAAACACGTAACCTATGCACAGAAAGTAGAATTATTGTAAAAAGTATTGTATTACTTTACAGTATCATTTTTTATGATGTATTGGATTCCAATTTTAATGCATCAAATTTAGTCGTAGTCCTGTTACAACCATATTCACAATAAAACCAAAACGCACCTCTATATAAAGAGGTCATGCAAATATCTCCCTGCAGTTTCGAATAAATAACATAAATAATAAAATAAATAAAATTAAACAACACCCTGTATATAAACCGTCATGTAGCGATCGTAAATAACCAATTTATATTAGTTATGGCTTCGCAGTTATGTTACTTAATAAAATTCGTGTTTAATATATGCGCAAACAGACCTCATAAATAGCACTAAATCATTTCATAAAGCGTTATTACTTGTGATTAATATGGCATGGGACATTTATAACTTGTCACTGGATATTTTACTATTAATAAATATTCATGTTTACCTATGCGAGTTTATATGTGAAAACGCTCTCATGTAATTTGACTGTTGCACATTTGTTTTATTATGGTATTATTCCTGAGTTATCAACCAGAATAATATTTTTACATGAGTATTCATTTCAAAAAGCATTACCTTATCCATTTAGATTATATTATATTATTATTATAGAGTAAATGCTTTCTTTTATTTGCAGCAAGCAAAACTGACTTTGCAGCGTGCTTTCCGTTGTCCGCTACTTTATCTCAAAACGGCATGCGCTGTTCAGTTTGCATAAAGAAGTGTTGATTCAAATAATGTACGTATGTAAGTTTGTGTAAGAAAAATGTTTATTGAAATATAAGAGTGAGAGACCAATCAATAGCGATTTATCAACTTAATAAAAATGCAGTCAATGTAATGTAACCCACGAGACGTAACCCCAGTAGCACGGCAGTGTTTTGTTAAAACAATAGGTCCGCGTGTGGGCTCCATCCATGTTGGCTAACACCCACGTAACACGCCCTTATCGCCTCGCAGAATCAACCAGAGTCGGACCAACAACATTTTCATACAATGGAACACTTATATCCCACAAGAATATTTATTATGCAATCTAATCATTTTATTTACCATATTGCTATGCTGTATTTTATAAGAAACTTTAAATATTCACCGTGAAATATCGTACGACAAACAGACTGGCCTTGGAATTTTATCTGACAAAAACTTTTACTCTTGAAAAAAATATTTTCTCCCTTAATAATATATAAAATACGTTCGAATCGCATGCAAATTAAATTCGATTAAAAAATATTTAAAAATGCACATACATTGAAAATTTATGAACAAGTTGAAGGAAGGCCTAATAAGGACGAAACACGTGTCTACAGCTGCCGCCCCTTTCAGGATTAAATTTGTAATATTGTGGAACAATAACGTTTTGATTTTTAACAATTCATCAAATTCTATTTCACGGGCTTTTTTCAGAGGTCACTTCACAAAGTCCTGTATTTCTTAGTCTGCCACTTCGGCTGCATTATAGTAGATGGCACTGCTGTACATCTATAGCTCTGCATACCATATATAAACTTGATTTTCGTAGCTTCGTTCATGGTTTACAAGTCCGACTATCTGAGGCTTGCTATATTGTACTGAAAAGTCCTATAAGGCTATAAGGACGAAACACTTGTCCACAGTCACTGCTCTATCAGGACTACTGAATTTTAACAGTTCATTGAATGAAGTACCTGATAAAGTTGTTGAATTGGGTTCAGGTACCAACGATACTAGGGCTCTGATTGTAAGATAAGGGCGCTTGGTCACAGAACTAGACTTTGTGAAAATCAAGCAGTGTCAAATTCAATCGATTAATTACAGCGCTGGATATACAGAAACAAAATTAATTTTGAATGTTTTTTTATCCAAAGAAAATAAGTCAAATACCAAACATCAGAATAAATCATGGTCAGTAATCAAAAGAAATTTATATTCGCTGCAATAATATGTCATATATCATATGTGTAAAACAATATAAATTACTCTGAAAATAACCAACTGAATAACACATTAATTGTTATAATTTTATTTACTAACTTTATTTGTTTATTCCTAATGGAATTTTAATTGATTATCAGAATGTAAACTCATAACAAATTGAACTATATTACGTTTAATTATGACCTGGATCAAGGGCTTTTTATGACGGTGTCTCATGCCTATTTCCATTAGAATATTAAACAACCATTAGATGCGTATTAAAATACAAAGCTTTACACATTTTCCAGAATTTAATTGAATAAAAACGACTTTTGATTTTAAATTCTGTAAGTATATTTATTTGAAACTTTGCCGTTTTGGTCCTTTAACCAAGGATCTTCTTCAGAGAACAATGATACAAAATAAAACAAGACAAGTAACTAGACACTAAAAATATACAGAAGACTAGATGTGATAACGTAAATATCACACGTGAACAAAAAGAATAAAATCATCTAGCATTCACCCAAGGCTTGAGGAAAACCACGTAAAAACCCCAAACAGAGGAATAGGTCCTACTTGGCACAGCTCCGCACATATTCCAAATCTCAAAATATACGACATTTTAACAAGACAGCGTAGCGCTAATCTTTGCTATTGGTTTGGCTTACAACTGCAGTGTCAAATAGTCTTCAGTGTACTTTATAATCCAAAATATACACAGAACTACACCAACCAAAACATAGTCATTATATATGTGTGTAATTGACTACAGAAAACCAAATATTTGATAATTCAAAACCATCAGTATGGCTAAAGTTATTTGGATGTTTAAGTATCTCAATTGCTTCTTTGACCATTCTACCATGAATCGATGAGCATCTTGCGACTATTCTTGTTTCTTCAAACTTGATGTCATGCAAAAACTCGATGCATGATCAGCTACAGAAGATTTATTTATATGGTTTAATCTTACGCATCTCCTATGTTCAGCAATGCGAGTGTTCACAGTTCGGCCCGTCTGTCCAACGTAAACTTTCCCACAAGTACAAGGGATCTTATAAATGCCCAAAGATTGTAGGGGAATCACGTCTTTTACAGGTTTCATAAACTGCTTGATTTTCATTACCGGAGCGAAGAAAACTTTGAAATTATATCTTGACAAGATCCTTCCGATCTTCTCTGAAACATTGCTCACATAAGGTAAAGAAACATAATCTTTACTCACGCTAGTATTCTCAACAGTAATATTGGTAGACTTGGGTCGAAGAGCCTTTTTAATGGAGTGATAACTGAAGCCATTTCTATGAAAAATCACTTCTAGATTTTTAATTTCATTATCAAGTTCATCAGGATGACAAATATCATTAGCCCTTCGGAATAAGCATTTAATTGTTTCATATTTTTGTGAAGGATGGTGATGTGAATCAGTATGAATGTATTGATTCGTGTGTGTAGGCTTTCTATAAACAGTATGCAAAAATCTACCATCATTGGTTCGTTTTAAATTCACATCAAGAAATGGTAAACAGCCATTATTTTCGATTCTTGATGTAAATTTGATATTTTCATGCATATTATTCAAATGGTTTTAAAAACCATTCAATCTGTCACGGCCATGGGGTCAAATGGCAAAAACATCATCTACGTAAAGAAGCCATAAGGATGGTTTATGATTACTAGTTTCTAATGCCTTCTCTTAAAAAAAATCCATGTAATAATTCGCAATTGATGGGGAAATAGGATTCCCCATTGCAACGCCATCAATTTGTTTATAATAATCATTATTAAAAATAAAGAAACTGGACATCAAACAATGGTGGAACAATTTAATAATATCTGGAGAGAAATTCCTCTTCAAAAGTTCTAAGGTATCTTTTATAACCTTCGTAAATAAAGAAGAAACATCAAAACTAACAAAGATGTCATTATCACGCAACCCTATGTTACTAATCATTTCAATAAAATGTTTGGAATTTTTAACATACGAGGGAGAATTATTAATAAATGGTCTCAGTAAAGTGTCAAGGAATTTTGATAAAAGATAAGTTGGCGAACTGATGCAATTGACTATTGGTCTGAGAGGAACATTTTATTTATGAATCTTAAGTAAACCATAAAATCTAGGTACATGTGGGTCACTAGGAGTTGAATATTTAATGTCCGACTAGTTTATTATTGTTGTCATAATAACACTGATTTCAGGCTAATTACTTAACAAATAATACCCGAGGGCATTATATTTCAAAATAATGCCCTCGGGCATTATTTTGAAAAATAACAAACAAGTTTCCTAGTAACAGCTAGTAACTAGAGTAATTTCTCTGACAGGTGTCACAATGACAGGACATACACTGCTAAAAGTTTTGATTGAAATACAACAAAAGTCGGACAATAAACATTGAAGGCACCACGGGAGTTGAACAGACAATAATGCCTACGGTCAACGTACACACCTCGGGCCAGAGCGCCTCGGACAGTACACTGTTGACCTCAGGCATTATTGTCCTTTTAACACCCTTGATACCTTAATTACTATAATAATATCCTTATCTAAAAAAGATTCTTCAAGAGTTTAGTGGTTTGATACTTGACCGAACTTGAAGTTTTCCTGCTGACTTTCTTATATTCTGGATCATCAAGCAAATCTTCAGCCTTGCTAATATAATCTTCTTTATTGAGAATGACAGTAGCTTTTCCTTTGTCAGCTGGTAAGATAACAAGATCTTCATTACGACGTAAATCTGTTTGGGGATTTCACATGGTTTTTCTCAAGCCTTGGATGAATGCCAGAGGATTTGAGTATTTTTGTTTAGGTGTGATATCCACGTTATCACATCTAGTATTCCGTATATTTTTAGTATCTAGTTACTTGCCTTGTTTTATTTTGTATCATTGTTTTCTGAAGAAGATCCTTGTTCAAAGGATAGAAACGTCAAAGTTTCAAATAATAATACAGAGTTAATTTTTATTTGGAATTAATTGGAGCTCCAGTTCATAGTTATTGGCACTTGTGGTCTGTTATTTGTCGGAGAAGATATCCAAATTGTCAGCAGCCAAGTAGTCGCATTTCTACAAGAATATATAAATGCTAGTCGGAGACTAAAAGTTTTCATCCAACAATTGGTGGGGATTCCAAAAGATCACGTCGAGCCCGTGCATTTGAAAAAGCTGTTCTTAATATTATTAAAGGTGAGCCTTCGACGAGCACAGGAGTAATAGCAAATGGATTGGATGTAAATCACGTGACAGTTTGACAAGTTTTGAAGGTACAAGATCTGCATCCATTTCCAGATAAAATTGCAAACTTTGGGACTTAAAAACTTCCATCCAAAATTGTTATTTGGTCGTTGGTTTCTTGAACGTTGCAATCATCACAGTTTATTTTATATACAAATGAAGCTTGTTTCACAAGGGATGGTGTATTTGATTCTCGCAATCACCTGTGGTCATTTATTCGTGCGCATCAACGGCGTTTTCCAGTAATTGTATGGGCTGAAATCGTACATACTCCCAAACCGATTAAATGGTAAAGATTATTTTACTCTCTTAAATAACGTTTTACCAGAGTTTCCTGATGAGTTACCGCTAAACATCAGACGAAGACTCAGGTTATAACATGATGGAGTATCCGACAAGTCATAGCACTTCTAAATAAAAAATATCTGAATAAATGGATTGGAAGAGGAGGTATTGTTGCGTGGTCAGATATGAGACACCAGTGCACATTAAATTAGAACTAGCAAATGAATAATTTGTACATTATGATGACTTTGACCATGAAGGTAACATTGCCAGAACTGCGAACACCTCGGTGTTGACAGTTGAATCAAAATCATGCAGCGGATTTGAGGGCTGTACTATCATTACCTGATTACCGATGGCGCAACAAAATTTAAATTATTCGCCACCTCTCTCCCACTCGGCTTCTGATATTCATATAGATATTATACTAGTTTTAATGATTTAAGAGAATAAATAACTTAATCTTTACAACTAGTATAACATCTATATGGATATCAAAACCTTGTTTATGTTCATGCAATGTCACTGAGCATGTTCTGCGCAGGCGGGATATATTTGTCACGATTTTCACTTAATGCGCAAAATTCCAATCGCACGTGCGCTTCGTTGTGGTCGTGGCGCGACAATTTAAATGTAGATAAGCAGTAACAAGAACACATATTACAACGCACTCTTGTACCAATCGTTGTTGGAGCTACCTCTTCATCTGCATAAACGACAATGTGTTCTTGGAAGTGTTGCGCTTTGCTGGCACACTGAATTTATTGTTGTGTGTTCGTGAGGATATCTGCATGAGTATTTAGAAGTACACAAATTTTACTGCGACGACAATCGGAATAAATACTGCTCCCTTGTCGAATCTCATAATAACATGAATGTTGAATATCATGTTTCTCTTCAACTTATCAGTTGAAACGTGCTCTCCAGACTTAACAACAAAGTAATTAAACATAATATTATTTATAGCATTGCGTGTATGACAGACATAAACCCGCGCACTTGATATAAATTAATGATAGCTAACCATAGTCCGCGGAAATATTTTAATGATGCAGGCAGAATGAAATATCGCGTGGTAGCTGACGAACTCGCCTTTGAGGTGTCATGAAATGACCACTTCCGGTACAAAATGGATATGAGAACACAAACTGTGTGGTATAATTTGGCAGGTGAATTCTGCCACAACAAACATCTGGGTAGGGTTTACTAACTTTGAATAAAAAAATATATTTCGCTAATAATTCATATGAAGGTTACACCTAAGCTTGAGTCGGCTGACGGTTTGCCGCCTCTTAAAATGGTTGGTGAAAATTTTTGAATGCAACGTAGTTAGCTTAGAATGGAAAGGGAACATATTGCCACTTCAAGTCATGTATTTGTTCTAGTGGCCTCAGTACTTCAGATCCTAGCTCCATTCTCATCTGATTATCAATTGGCAATATTGCGGAATCATGATCTCCAATTACACTTGCAATTACGTTCCGTAAATCAAACTGCATCGCCATCGACTTCAATATCATCCAATGAGCTATATTCAACAACACATGCTACAATCTCCAATTGATTGCACCTGGTGACATTTATGTCTTTCCAACAAACAATGCCACGTCGATTTCAGTGATTTTACACGTTTTTGTTGTAATTGCACTCGACCGTAATGTTTTGCGATATCAATGCATTGTTTTCTAATTGACTTAACGGTTACTGTGATTTGTTACTTGATGGCTGTGCGAAAATTGTGAGCATAAATAACTGGAAGGAGTAAAATTGCTGGTGTTGCTCTCTCGGAGATAATTCAGCCATTTTTTGCATTCATAACTTGTTATTTCAATTCACAATGGATTTATGATCCATTGATATCAGTTGCTTACTGAAAATGATGTTCTATTTCGTAATCTATACAGCGGTTGCAGTAGAAACCAAATCCACTTCGTGGTCAGATCCAGGCACCGGAGTTAATGGAAGTAGTGGTGTGACCGCAAACCAATCACCGGACCGCCGTCCTGCGGTCAAATCTCATCCCCAGCGGTCAACCGCTTGCATCTCAACCATCGTCGTCTTCCGAAATCACAAGACCCTTCAATCGCTACGTAAAACAGAGATCCATTTATCTCCGCCTGCTGAAAAACTAATGATATGTTTGCCAAACGACGAGAGTAATTCGTGTTTTCAAAAATTGTTTTTCAAATGCTAAATCGATAATCATTTGTGAGAAATAATCAATCAAAAATAGGTATTAGTTCACGCTCAGTGGGCGCCACATCTAAACTTACCCCTTTTACCTCTTTATCATTCAGCTATACCTCCTTTAAACTAAGTTATGAACTAGCATTTTGGCCTGCTTCGTATTATTTACGAATACAACATTACCTGAATAAAAAGAGTTTTTACATGGAATATCTACTATATCCTAAATAGATGAAAAAATGGAAGAATCATCTAGATGATGAAAGCGCATTTTTGACAGCTCATGAATGCTTGTTACTTCAGAGATTTCGCAAATTACCATCTCTCACAATTACTGAGCTTGAAATCGAGCAATTTGGGCAAACTTACGAAACAGCAGCTTCCATTTAGTACCAGTTTCAAGTTGACTATTTGATAGGTACATAATTTATGCATGTACAAACTCAAAAATACCTTTTAATCTTCATTGTTTTGTTATTGACTGACGGGAGGTCAAGTGCTGTACTTTAAAATGATAATTTGATCTTTATCAAAGCTATATAAAAAAAATACACCAAAAGTGGACAAATTTTCATCCAATAATAATAATTCATTCTAATAAGCTTCAAATTCGCGTCAAACAAGTCATTGAATGAATCCCGGTTAGATTTGACAACTGTACATAATAATAGTGACAGCTGCGGCGAAAGTTGTAACTAAATTTTTATCTACTTTAATAAATTTTAGTTGCTATATCCCTAATGTCATATATATCTATGGGCATTGTTTCACTTGAAACAAGTTATTGAATAATTTGATCCACAATCACTGAGCTTGAATTAAAGCAATTTGTGCAAACCTACGAAACAGCAGCTTTTATTTAGTACCAGTTTCAAGTCTGTAAATGGTATTGTTGCTGAGAACTCAGCGTCATGCCAGCCAGCCAGACTGCAAAAGTGAATATAATAGCGCTTTTTTCCAAAAAATGCGCTAAGAATCCATGCAAAGTCTGCTGAAAATCTTTTGCGTGGATCAGAGCTTACAGCTTGGGGGTGTTACGATATTCATGATGTAGTGGCAGACATGACTGTGATAAAAGGGCTTTAAGTGTTTAATAGATTAATCGATATTGTTTTAGCGTGCGTTGTTGAGTGGCGGGTTGGTAATTATGGTGACGGTCTTTGGTTGTTGATTGGAGTATCGTGCCTCTTGTCCAACAAGACGACCATAACTTCTCATTTCCGTTCCATGTCTAATTTGAAAGAACTGTTCTTTGCTCTACTTATTTGAAGAATTAATCCTAGACCATCTGGATTGATAGAAAAGTGGTCGCCCAGAAATTATTTAAATTCTCAACTTTGAAGTTAAGCTCTCAATCGCAGGGGTTTGAGTATGCCAAATGTCACATTCCTTCGTGCACAATAATGGTTTCCATTTAGGATTTTAACGTGACTTTTTTCTACATCCCTACCTCCTCCCTCTCCAGAAAAGTGGGAATTAGATGTCCTCCATATGAATTTTAAGTATGCCAAATCTCACATTCCTTCGTGCATATGCCTAAAAAGGAGTACGAAGCTTTCTCTTTACGTATTAATATATAGGTGTCAATCACATCTTATACCCGATATTGGTGGGCGGGCACATACAGTGAACTTAATTCCTCCACCGTAGAGTGCAATTATCAGTCGTCATACTACTGGTACTCTTAGTTTTTGTAAAGAGCATGCCACAGAGTTCAATTTATTAAGTAAAAAGTCTTGGGAATTCAGTCAATATTTCTGTTTTAATTTCTTTCCTACTTTACAGTTTCGGCTGTACCTCAGCCATCTTCAGAAGCGCTACAATTTAATTATTTTTTATCACTAATTATTTATGCTAATTTTATCGGAAATACTTACAAAAGAACTTATATTGTGAAAAATTAAAAATGTACATTGAAATGTGATGTCGAGTTTCATAAAATAGCGGAAAAAATATTTTTTTCCAATTGTCAAATGCCACAACCTGCATCTGTGGAAGACGTTGACCAAGTGCGAGTAAAAAATCGTGCGTGCACGCATTGTCAAAAAATTACAGATTATCACAAGTAGAATTAAGTTAGTTATAGTGTCAAATAATTAAAAATTGATGCAAGCTTGTGCATCACGCAAGATGTCAAAAATATAAACAAAAATTAGGGAAAGTATCATAGATATTAAAGAATATTGTTGTATATAGTGCTAAGTGCAATAGTATCTGTTTTTTCATTAATATTTTGTTTGTCTTGTTTAATATACAACATTTCTAATGTAAGTCTTTTGTTCAAGTTGATTTCGTTATGGATAATACTAGTTTCATCAAAATTCAAAGTATGCCCTGAATCTATGCAATGAGTGACTAGAGCACATTTTGGCGTATTTTTATTCAATTTTTTACTGTTTCGTTTATGTTCATCAAGCCTTGTTTTTAAATATCTCTTGATTTGTCCTGTGTACTGTGCACCACAATCATTGCATGGGATTTTATAAATTAAATTAGATCTTAAGTTCTTATCTGTTCTATCTTTTGCTGACGACGACGATGCGGCGATTGCCCAAGACGATCAACATTCGCGGAATCGCGAAGCGACTTCCCGAACGGTGGATCAACTTTACCACTCGTTCTATGCGGGTGGAACCAAACTTTTTTCCCAGCAGTGATTCTACGTTAAGTCGTTTTGATACTGTGAAATCACCAAGTAACCCCTCCAGCAGTGATTCTACGTTAAATATTTCAAACACTGTGAAGTCAACCAAATTTCTCCAGCGGTGATTCTACGCTCAGTTAATCTATGTTCAAAAATAGCAAAAATATTCCAAGTGCAAAAACAGCAATACAATTGCAGAATAAACTAAGTTCCTTTCACGGACTTATAAAAAAAAAACAAAAGAAAACAATCAAACTTACAATTTTGTCTTGACAAACGCACTAAGATCCGAATTAAGAGCGACTATCACCCATCTGTTACAGCGATGAAATTTTTTTTAATCAAATTTTGTATATCGCGAATGGGTTGGATAAAAAATTCCTGGCAAGGCTATGATTAATTAAAAATTGGAAAATAACTTTTTATTAAACATTGCACTCATAAGCTTATCGAATATATTTAATATCAATCGAAAGAATGAAGCCTATGGAATATGCAAACGTTGGGCTTCCTATTTTTTTCCTGGCATAACTGCTGGGTTGGCAGGTATGAACAGGTATATTGATACCAGCTATTTTCAATCATTTGCTTCTTCAATAAATCTTATATAAAAATAAGCACTATTTAATTGCGAACACGATGATATAAGGTTGTCTACAAAAAGTCTGGCTGAAATGACGGTTGTCGAATTTTTGAAAGTAAAATTTTAAAGCGTATGGAAATTTACGACAAAGAGGTCCGAGTTAAATATAACGAGCGATAGAAGAGGACGCAGCAGAAGAACATGTATATACACACTATAATGCCATTTATATATTTACTGTTAATTTATCAAGTTTTTTGCCACTTGCTCCAAAATATTACTCAGTATTTACTACTGTCACTCTTCTTCTCTATTGCATGAACAAACAGGATGCGCACTCTCTTTTAACCGGCGGTAACGTCACGCGCAGCTTCAATGCTGCGTCCTCTTCTATCGCACAGTATACTTAACTTAACGCCTTGAAATTTTACTTTCAAAATTCGACAACCGTCATTCAAGCCAGAAAACCTTAAACCATCGTGGTCGCAATTGGATAGCGCTTATTTTCATATAAAATTCATTATAAATAGCTAGTATCAATATACTTGTTCATACCTGCCAACCCAGCACTTAGGCCAGGAGAAAAATAGACAACCCATCGTGTGCATATTCTATAGGCTCCATATTTTCAATTGATATCAGATTTATTCGTTAAACTCATTTTTCAATTTTGAATTAATCATAGCCTTGCCAAGAGTTTTTTAGCCCACCCATTCGCGATGTATTCTCTGATATACTGAATTTGATTAAAAAAAATTTCATCACTGTAACAGATAGGTGATAGTCGTTCTTAATTCGGATTCTCTACTAACTATAAATTTTGGAAGATGGCTCGGAGAACTAACTTTCAAAAGGAGTGACCTTAGTCGGTCAGAAGGCCTTATTTATACTTACATTTTAATGAATCCTAACTTAACATATTCAAAAAATTAATTTCATATTAACGCTGTCAGTACTATGAAGAGGAGATACAGACAAAAAGAAGAAATCATTTTACACATACAAATTTTTTTACAACAACAAATTTTGTATTACTATCCTGTTAAATTCATCCTTTCATGATTATATTTCCTAAAAATAAAATTGTCCTAAATATCTTTTTATCTGTCGGTAACGTAGGTAATGCTGTCGGTAAGTTTAAAACTGTCAAGTGTTGGATTTTTATTTTGTTGTGTCAAAGGTCGAACACAACATCTCACAAAATATACGATATACAACATATTTACAGAACAATGGTTGATTACATTCAGAGTTTATTAACGATAGGGCACAAGACATAAATACAGATCAAGCAATGTTGGTTCAATTTAATTTCAGGTGTTTTCAAAAACCTAACCTCATTCCACGACATGTGAAATCTTAAAACAGATTTATTTCGGCTGATGAGTGATAAAGTTAAGGTAAACGGTGGTGTATGTTTAAGCAGAATTTAAAATTTATAGGGTGAGCAAGTTGTGAACTGGGCTTCAAAATATTTGACGGTAGTAGAAGGCTTTTGGATGTGCAACTGTGACGGAGTTTTAGGAAATGATTCGTCACAAGTTTTAATTTCTAAAAGTATTGCTTGAGGTCTATTTGATTGCTGATTGGATGTTTTGTGTGGTTCCTGTTAACCTTATCCAAAGAGACTATGTTTAGTCAAAGTACAAAGCTTCATTGCCGTTCTCCGATTTCCGCTTGACATGTAAATATTACCAACATTGGGAGTATTTGCGCTCATGACGAATTTATGCAAACAGGGTTGTCGATGTTTTAACACTGATGTCATGTGAAATTCATTAAGCTTATGTCAATCGGCACTCGTTTGCCATGAATTTTTCATGAAGCTAATGAAATTCATCGTTTGAAATCCGGCCGGAAATGCCTATTTCGTGTTTTGATTGCTTGACACCTTTTACCCGCGGGCTTCACCTATGCAGAGCGCTGAGCTCCCAGAAAAATATTCATGTAATATAAACTCATTCCTATTTTATTAAAAGTGCATAACACTGAAAGCCTCCTACCAGAAAATCACAATAAAACGGATTTTATACAATTACACGTTTCCAAATTTATAATTCCCTCAAAGCAATAGTCATTATGCCAAATAATTAATATTATACACGTTCACAATAAGTAATTATACGCTACGTTTCACGCCGTATACAAATTTTAAGCTTTAATAGAAATAGGTGCGTACTTCTCAAGATAACAAAAACCAAACCCAAAACAGAGCTAGAAACATATTGAAACAAATTTAGAATTAGCAATTATATTTGCCTCATAAAACTAAAATTAAAATTAAAATGCGAATAATGAGCTATCACACGATTGAAAAATGATTCATTTTATTTAATTCCATCCTACGCAGCAGTTTATTTCTTGAATTTTTTCATTGAAAATTATAATAAAACCCTTCAAATGAATTGCTGGATGATAACCGAAACTTCTACTATCGATATCTGTTATTAAATATGCTTCACTATAAAATTGATATTTTCCCGGCACATATCGCGTCATCTATATGCGTATCACACATATCCTAGCATAATGCGATGCGGGACCACCGACGATGTTACGAATTAGTGCGGAAGAATACCACAAGCTTAATTGCGTCCTGCCATGGTGGCGCGGTGCCTGATAGCTAGCTATACTTGGACTGTGTCCTCAACAGAATGTGTGAGGACCACGCGTCTGGACTATAGATGAACAAATTGACAAAGACAGCTTTGTGTAGCTTACACCGTGTGTGGTATACTGTGAATCTGCTAATAAAAAAAAACTGTATGTGTCAACTGTACGTTTATGAATTACAAATACTCAATTACTGTCACTTCCCTGTCCTTCATCGGAGAAAACTTTGCCAACAACATCATTATATCAGCCCGGTCCGGTACTTGAGAAATCGTTTCGGTAACGGGTTTATTGAAGCCTTGTGTTAAACACTGCGAAGGCAGGGTCCTGAATTAGCACCTTGCTTTTCGGCTGTGAACGGCGATCGTTCTTTCAGTCCAGACAAGAGAGAAAAATGTGGCCATCCATCTCCCAACGGTTAATTGTGCAGGGATGTTGTTCGCCTCTATTTTCTCCTAGCCGCTGACTTTTAAATCTAACTTCAACAAATTACTAACAAAACGAGGCCGAAGAAGGATGTTGTAAATTACTTAACGTTGGCTGGGAGTGCCAGACTTGTCAGTGAACTACACAAATTTGTTGGTATTACGGACAGATACTACTCATCCCGAAAATGTTAAAATCCGACAAGAAACTGTCATCCGAATGCCGCTAGTCCCTGTCACACCCTAAAAAATCCATGAAGAAACTAGACACCGCTGTAATCCCCGTTTACAAATACTTCAAAATAAATCAGTATAATCCAGAAGGGCCGTCATTACAACGTATGTTTATAATGCAGGATTACAAATCCAGGGTAGTCGTACCTTGTCTGTGCGCCGTTCAAAGGGCACAGCCTTCAACAATCGCACTGTAATCGGTGCGTGATTTAGAAACTGCGCTGACAGCAATATAAAGGGCAGGCATTGGCGTACCACGAGGTGGAAGATACTTCACAAAATGGACTTCAATGTATCGTCGACACAGTCGATTATTTGGGATGTGACGTCTAGGATTAAAACAATGCATTGTAAGTAATATCAATATGATTAAGAATAGTCAACGCGATCAGTCGTCAAAACGTGTGCAGTCGTGACAACGCGTCGACGGGAATCCGCTGCGCATTCATGTATCACGTGGCATCCACAAAGACCACCACACCACCTCTAGAAAGTATCATGAAGACATTCAACTGCTGTTCATAAATATTACATGAATCATTTGTAGTTTGAGGTAAGAATAGTTTTAATAGCTGACAGTGTTTCGATAATCATCAACCTCTACACCTTTGTTAGACTGCGAGGTCACTCGCTGTCTGTTTATTAGATTGTCAAAGAATGAGAGGCTATCATCACGTTCTATCCAAATTGTAAATTGCTCGCGATTATTGGATGCGTCGAATCAATATGCTGGGACCAAACATGCGATGTCGTCAACAGATATTTGGGGACCCAGTTTTGGTAAATGTGGAAAAAGTTTCTGCACGCCAATGGAGGGTTGATTTTCCACACAGAGTGTAACCGCGAACACCTCTTCTACCTCTGCGTTTGTAGGGAAGTAATAATAAGCTTGGTTGCTTTGGTTTGTGGGATGCGCTTCAGAGGTAATTTGATGTTGTGGATCAGATTTCTCAGTGGGATCTTTACTGACGTACCAGCGCGGAGGTAATGTGATGTGTAACGTTCAATATAACGAGTTTTTAGTTTGTTTATTGTCGAAAAAACACGGTGAATTTTGCGGTTGTGATTCAATTTCAAATTATCACTCAATACAAAATGACGTTTACCAGACCACTAAAAATATTTCGCCAAGAATTGCGCCTACATTCCTAATTCTACATTGATAAATATTCTTCTCATTCTTTGTGCACTTTGAATTGGAAGCCATCATTTGCAAGTTGTCGATCGCGAGCGACAAGGCGCAAGCCCTCGTAATTAGGTCCTGCTTTTGCATGTGACATTTGTCACACCGGTGGCCCAGCCCTCCATGATCCGTAATTTGATCCCATGCAGCTTTTTTCCTCGCAACCCAAGCCATTGTCTAGTGCCAAGTGGTTCTCGCATAAAGGCCACCGCCTTATTAAAATTTCCGACCTACTGAAGATGAATGCTCGTGTAAATTGGTTCCATTTTACAGAGCTCTTGATGCATGAGCCCGTTGTGGTGACGTGACGTCATTAGCCTCGACGTGTTTGATTTCAATTGTTCGCGGACCCTTCAGCTGTTTCGAAGGATTATCTGCGAGGATGCGTTACCTGCTGTCACAGAAATTCGTTTAATCGTTTGGAGTTGGTCATGTGGAAAAGTGTTTTCGGTCTTGTGCTTATCTCTAGTCGTCTTAGCGTCTTCGTTACTTGTTACAAAACTAATCCTCTTCTGTTGCGTCGAAGCGGCCTAGTGCAATTTTATGTTGAATGAGGTGCTTTCATTTTAATATATGGACACAAAAGAGATTTGGGTCTCAATGAAAACCGGTACAAGTCGCTTTGTTTGATGTATGATGTTTACAAAGTATTCAACACGTTTTAATCTTTTCATACCTTTGATGTTCTATTTGTAGACTGATATAACATTACTTAGCAATACTGATTGTACTTCTGCAGATATCATATGAGTCCAGACGATTTGAGGAAATATTGACAACAAATATATCACAACTCGGTGCACCTGATAGTTTAGTTATATTTAGTAGCCTGTGGTATCTCAGTCTGTCAGTGGCAACATCCATAAAGCTTTCTCACAAACTAAACCTGTCCATTTTCATATTAATCAAGCTCTTTGATGACAGAATATAAAAGTGGAATACGGCGCGTCCTCTGTGATTAATTAGCACACATCAAAGCTGCAAATATCTGTTTTTGATGGCGGATAACATCGCAGCTCTGCCAAAGCGTTTCGCAATTGCGATCAAATCCCATCCTCACAGTTTATAACCCGTCATATCAATTCGCAAATAATAATTACGGCCCTTTGTGCTTCGCGATCACTCTAATTCCACAACTATCGTTGCCGCGGGCGCAGAGCATGTTCACAAACACATACACAATCTCACAGAGTCATCCCTGTACATGTGCATTTGGTGACGCTGGGAATCAAATCACCCGCCACCAGCTCTCTGTGTGGTTGTCTAATGAACTGTCCAGTGCCGCGGACAAAACGAAAATAAAATCACGCATTGATATCTACAAAAATTGGGACTGATTATCAATTCTCGTATCAGAGCACCCATGACTTTTAAATGTGGACAATGCAGAAATTACTCAGTATACGTACGAGACAGTTTAGTTTTACACGTTACTATTAATGAACATATCGATGATTCTTATCTCAGGAACTATTAATCAAAACTTAATTAAATTTAAAGTCACTGCCAAGCAGCAAAAAATACTAGCGGTATCCTCATTGAAATACACAACGTAAGACATACCACTTAATTAATAAGAAGCAACAATGTCGCATGGAACGCCAGTAATTTATTTTAGAAGATCAAGATGATTAAGTTCATGGAAGACTCACATACACATAAAAATGAACTTCAGTAGCTTTGAAAGTCTTTGCAGATTTGTTTTTGACAACCAGTTAATACTTGTACAATAAAAAACATTACGAATAAGTAATAGGAAGCCCTATGGGAGCCACTATAAACTCAATACCTTATAGACCTTCTATTGAAGGATCATGGTGAATACCTATAAGAATGTACTTCAGTAGCTTTCAATGAGTTTGTGAATTTTTTGAAATCTGTTTTTGACACCACTGATGGCGGGGTGGTTAATTCTGGCGTCGCTGTTGAAACTGCCAACGGTATACTCGGGCGCCAATGCGGTCGGTGACGCAGTTTCTAACGGTTGACGGCTGAGTAGCTCAGAGAAAAAGGTCAGGGTGTTTTTAGGAATAATATTCAGAATGTAAGTATTATTATGAGATTCATTTACACACAAAAATAGAGCTGTTGTACACACACATATATTGCAGGGATTTGCACTGAAATCGCTGAGTGGAAGGCTGAAGACGACGTTGCGGCGATTGCCCAGGACAATCAACATTCGCGGAATCGCGTAGCGACTTTCCGAACGATGGATCAACTTTACTACTCGTTCTATGCGGGTGGAACCAAACTTGCTCCCCCGCAGTGATTCTACGTTAAGTCGTTTTGATATTGTGAAGCCATCAGCTGACCCCTCCAGCAGTGATTCTACGTTAAGTATTTCAAACACTGTGAAGTCAGCAATGACTTCATCAGTGGTGCTTCTACGTTAAATCAATCAAACTCTGCGGGAATCACGAAGACTTCGTCGGCGGTGCTTCTACGTTGAATCAATCAAACGCTGCGAAATCACAAAGCCTTGGTCAGCGGTGCTTCTACGTTAACTCAATTAAACGCTGCGAAATCACGAAGACTTCGTCAGCAGTGCTTATACGTTAAATCAATCAAACGCTGCAAAATCACGAAGACTTCGTCAGCGGTGCTACTACGTCAAATCAATCAAACGCTGCGAAATCTCGAAGACTTCGGCTGCGGTGCTTCTACGTTAATTCAATCAAACGGTACGAAATCACGAAGACTTCGTCAGCGGTGCTTCTACGTTAATCCAACGTTCGCGGAGCGGACGGCGGAAGTTGAACAAAATGACTCTAAGTTGTACTTTGCAAAAATATTCAAGTTCAAAAATAACAAAAATATTCTAAGTGCAAAAGCAGCAAAACAATTGAAAAATAAACTAAGTTCCTCTTACGGACTCAAGAAAAAACAAAAGAAAACAATCAAACTTACAATTTCACCTTGACAAACTTCGAACGGACGTCGAGCGGTAAACACAGTATAAATTTTGGAAGATGACTCGGAGAACTAACTTGCACTTAAGTCGGCCAGAAGGCCTTATTTATACCTAAATTTCAATGAAACCCTACTTAACATGTTCTCAAATTAAATTCATATTAGTATTTTCAGTAATGTAAAGAAGACAAACAGATAAAAAAAAGAAGAAATAATTTTACAAATACAAATTTTATTACAATAACAAATTTCCCATTACTCTCCTGTCAGAAACATCCTTTTCTGGTTTTATATCATTTTATATGTCGGTAATATAGAAACTGTCAAGTGTCGGATCTATTTGTGTATGCTTAAAGGTCACGAAGAACGTCAAACAAAAATAAATATATTAAAACGGATTCATTGCAGTTGATGACTGATGAACTAACGGTAAGCGGTGTTGTATGTTTAAGCAGAATTACAGAATTGAAAATTTACAGGATGTGCAAGAGGTAAACTAATTTTGATGGACTTAAAAAATGTTTGACGGTAGCAGAAGACTCTGGGATGTGCAGTTGTGATGTAGTTTCGGGGCCTAATTCGTCACACCAGATACTACTTTCACAATAAAATATATAACAAATAATGAATAGGAAACCCTATAGGAGCTAAGCTATACCAAAACTGGACTTCCAAATATCCCTTCTGGAGAAATCTGTTGATGATATCGCATGCTCGAGATCAGCAGACAAATACATTTCGTGATAGAGAGATGCATCATGTGGGAAAAAAATTCCGGAAACTCTAAATAACAAAATATTTTCGGTTTGAGTATTGATGTCTGATTTTTACACGTACTCGCCACATATGTTCAAAGGTTCATAAAATAATAATAATTTTTCAAATTGTCTGAATGCCTGATGTAAGTATTTAATAGAGGCTATCAGATACAAATATTTCCACGCAATGAATGTCATTAAAACATTAATTAATAACAGTGAAATATAAATAATTCAAATGAGGCTGAACAGGCATGGAACTAGGCATCCTTCATCTGTCATCGTCAGCTCGTATATAAAATATGAATGACTTAATTTGTAATACTGCTATGACCTTTCTGCTGCACATATAACTGCGTTAATTCTACCAGCAGTAGTTAATTCGTCATCATCCATTAAACTATTATAATTATTATTTATGACGGTGTTTATTCCACGTTGAACGCGGCTGTTGTTGCGGTGCAATTTGTTTTATTGTCTCGATCAAGGATTGAGAAAGAGACAAACAATAACAAATCATATAAATATGTTAATTGGAAATTACACATGTTTTCAACATTAAATGTTCAAGTAATTTTCCTTATGATTTTGTATTCATTAATATTGATCAAGAATGATTCAGTGGCGGTCGGTGGAAAAAAACAAATATTCCGATAATCTAGCTCTACAAAATATCTTTGAGAGAATAATAGAAATATAACGTCTATCATCCTTTACTTCCGTTGATACGCTAAAATGACCTCTACATATTCCGCCCAAGATCGATACAGTAGTCGACATAACCAACTTGTGATATGCTTACCTTGTGGGCTCTGCTTAGTATGACCTATTAAACAGTGAGTGATGTTTTGGGCAACTTTTATTGGCTTTATTAGTTTTTTCTATTACCAACAAAATGCAAGTAATAATTTTTAAGTAAATTTCTATGATCATATAAGGAATAATAATATAAGCAATAAATACTTCTTGGAATTTTTGCAATAATTAAGAAATTTATTGCACAATTAATAGAACGCATAAAATTTATTGCATATTCCAAGAATTTTTGTATAAGCAGCAGAAAGTAATCAAAGCTGTTGAATATAGCTGTAATTCTTGAAATTTATTACAAAAACAAACCTCTGCAGCAATTTGCAACTGTTTAGCATTTGCTAACTAACCAATCGACAAATTACAAATTATTCATATTTAATCATACATTTTCCTCTTGGTGCTATGTAATTGCCTGAATATATAAGATACTTTTCACGTATTTTCCAGAATTGGACTGACAAATAATGAACTATGAGTCCTAATAAGCACAAAACGCGTATCTACAGTTGTCGCCCGATGCAAGAAATAAAATATTACGATGATTTCACCTAATTCTTCAGGATCATTGAAATCAACTATAGCAACGTGTGACGTGGCCAAACCTCGAACAATTTGGATCATTAAAGGCAAGCGGTCATCCCATAAGCTAGTTATTAAATGATTCCCAAGTGCCTGCTAGGCGGTATTGCGTCATCAGAGTTTGTAAATCTTTACTTGGACTATACGATGGGATCATAAAAATTGATTCTTACATTTGGATGATTGTGACACATTTCGATCATTTTGAGACTGATCTGATGATGGTCGAAAAGGTCAAAACGGTATCATGTGGAGTAAAGCAGTTTTCACGTATTTTGTTGACAACCGAGTGTGCAAATATAACTGTCCTTCATTCTCATGTATTTATAAGAAAAATACGAGAAGCAAAGCTATTCAAATCTCCTTAACTATTTACATCAGACCATTAAAATAAAATTCAAAATTCTGATTATGTCTGTGATAATTTACGGCTACGATGAAATCCTAACCAACCGTGCATAAATTTTTCCCAACTGTGTTTCTTGAAACCGCATATTAAGAATCATTGTTTGTGGACTTCAGACTTTCCTACTTCAACCACAAAAAATATTCTCTTCCGAAAAAAGCTTGAAATGTACAAATTGTGCCCAGTTACCGAACGCATTAAAAAGTCTTCCATTTATTAATCGAAGATTTTTAAAATAAAGTTCATGTGATATTCAACCGAATACATATTTTGAAATCCCTTTACTCGAATTGAGACTGCTCAGAATGAAACCACGTGAAATATCACCGAAGCAGTTTGATCTGAACACGATATGAATCTGGCGGCTTGAACACAAGCACAGGGTATATTTACAGATAACATCAAGCTACAAACTGCCCGATAGTATGGTGAGAATTTACTAGATGTGATGTAGAAGCTATATGTTGAATGTTGCCTTCAACTTCAGTTGATGTGTTTAGCGGCCCGTGTGAAGTATTATGACTACTTCTTGTAGTTCCATTAGCAGCCTCAGTGCAGTTCAGTGGCAGCACTTGCCGGAGATACAATTACAAATTATTTTAATAATTTCCTTTATGAATTTAAAATTAATTTAGTATCACATATTTTTCCATTGACACTGTACCTTACTTCGCCAATTATTTTTTTGGGCTTAATGGCTTGTTCTGTACAGATATATTGGACTCATCCGAAATTGAGTCACGTGTTTGGTTCGTAGACTCCCTAACATCACATTTTATTACTTTATTCTTAGATAACTCTTCTTCTGGAACGAAGGTTTTGTTATTTGTAAAGCATTCAGGTAAATTGTTTAAAAGAAACCTTATTATTCCACAAAATAACAAATTCAGGTTTGATTTTTAAAACATCATTTTTGAATAGGATGGTAACTGTAGATACGTGTTTCATCCTCATTAGAACTCTCCACTACAATATAGCAGCCCTCAGATAGTCGGACTTGTGAGCAGAGCGGAGGAAACATGCCATTCACAGTGTGCTGTATTTCTTCAAACCTGCCACTTCGTCTGCATTATGGTAGATGGCACTGCTGAGAGCCTGAAACTCGGTATGCCATATATCATTTTCATTTTTATACCTTTGTGTATCTGAGGCTTGCTATACTGTACTGAAGTCCTAATGAGGATGAAACACGTGTCTACCACTGCCAACCTTTTCAGGTTTTGACTTCTGAAAAATTTATCAAACTTTGTTCCACGAACAAAATACTTGACACTATGACATTTTAGCTCAAGTCTGTAATATATTATTTTCAAGAATTATAAATACCAAATGTTCTAGTTGCCTTTTGTGTGAATAGTTTTAGACCCGCGTTGCATCCATCCGGCTACAAAAGCTCGTCGAGATTTTTCTCAGAATTAACTGCTTTTTTTTCTGATTACTAACATCTGCAGACCATTCAGTATCTTTTGTAGTATATCTTCTGTGTCTCGGACTCCCTCTTGTAACGATACCTCGCTGATGGTGAGGTTGCTAACTTTGGCGTCGCGGCCAAAACTGCTGACGGTGTGCTCGGGCGCCAATGCGGTCGGTGACGCAATTTCTAAGTCAAACGGCTGGATAGTTCAGAAGGGAAGGGTTGGGGTTGTCAAAATAATCATCAGGAGGTATATATTTACACACAAATACGACGACGGTGAACATAGAACATATATTTCTCAGGAACTTGCACGGAGATAACTTGGCTGACGGTGACGGGATGGCTGTACATGACACTCGACACCAGCGGTCGCAGTACGGACCCACGCGGTCACAGACGACGAGAAACTTTAAAACAAACAAATCGTGAAGCGATTTCCTAAACGGTGGATCAACTTATATTCGACGCTTGTGAAACCAAACTGGTTCCCAAGTAGTGTTTCTACGTTAACTTGCTCAACGCTATGAAGCCAATGATGATTCCCTCAAAGGTGATTCTACGCTAAAACAATCTAACGCTGCGAAATCACGAAGACTTCGTCAGCGGCGACGCTACGTTATGTTGATCCAACACTGTGAAATCAACAAAGACTTCGCTAGCAGTGACTCTACGTTAAATTATTCAAACACTGCAAAATCAACAAGGACTTCTCCAGTGGTGAACAATCTGACATTATGAAATCAATGAAGACTTCCCTAGCGGTGACTCTACCGTGAATTGTGCAAAAATATTCAAAGATAAGAAACAGCAAAAATACTCTTAGTTCAAAACAGCAAAAGCAAACAAATCTGAGTTCCTTTTACGGACTCATAAAAAAACAAACCAACTCACAGATTGTGTCAGACAGTTGTGTTAACAGATTAAGCACAAAAACTCCACTTGAACGGTAAATACTTTGGAGATGACACTCGGAATCGAAACTAGAAGCGTACTTTGGAACGACTGCTCAGAAGACTGGACTTTCAGAGAAGTGCCTCAAATCGGCCACAAGGCCTTATTTATTCTCAAATTTTAATTAACTCTCACTTAACTTGTTTTGCAATTAATTTCTTATTAGCGCTGTCACTAATGTAAAGAGGAGATACAGCAAAAAAAAAGTCATTTCACAAATAAAAATTTCTTTACAACCACAAATTTCATATTCTCTTCTTACTAAGTACATCCTTATAAACATTTCCTTGAAATTAAAATTATCCTAAATTTTTTTTGTCTGTCGGTAAAGTAGTTACCATTCAGTCCTCTGTCGGTTAACTGTCAAATGTCAGATCTTTATTTGTTTATGGTCAAAGTTCACGAAGAACATCAAACAAAATTCACAATATACAACATATTTACAGGACAACGGTTGATTACGTTCAGAATTCAATAACGGTAAGCAAATCATAAGACATAAATACGGATTAAACAATATAGGTTGAATTTACTTCCAGATATTTCAAAACCTAATCTCATTCCACCACATGTTGTGAAATATGAAAATGCATTTATTCCAGCTGGTGGCTGATAATACTAAAGTAAACAGTGGTGTATATTTCGGATTTTAAAATTTATAAGGTGTGCAAGATATGAACTAGTTGTGATGAACTTAAAAATATTTGACGGTAGCAGAAGACTCTGGGATGTGCAAATGTGATATAGTTCTGGGAAATAATTTGTCACACTTTTAATCCTGCATGTTATTTTCTCTAATATTTTAAAATCAGTTGATTATTATAGACTTTTACCCGATCAAGTTCATCTTCAATGCTCATCCGATTGAGCTGACTTTTCGACTTGTTGCGTTTGTAGGTACATGCTTTTTGCTTATACCCAAACCAACCTTAATCGTAAAATAGTTAAGGACAATTACTCTAAATATCTTTGTTTCAATTATAAATTATAATACTCCATAATCATCTCGCCTTAGACTGCGCTGAACGAACGCTATAATTATTGGAGATCAATCCAAGTTTAGGAGACGCTGAGACTTATCCGCCCATCGGTTCAATGCGGAGACTTGCAGATAGGTCACTTATTTATCTTATTTGTTAGACTACACTCAAGAAAATATTACTCAAGTCGTTAATACTGGCACACCAATTGATTTCCCAAAACAACGCTTAGTCACTCCATTGATCAGTTATAAGCTGTCCTATCTTTAAGTCAGTCAAAGGGAAACGATAAATGTTTACTGTTTTATTTTATTCTCTGTCATATTAGACGTCCCTAAAGGTTGTGTAACAGTCCAAGATCATCAAAAATTGTTCATGTTGTAACAAACAGAGCCGATACAGTATAGACTTCCATTTCGATACATAACTTACTCATGCGCCAAAGACGTGGTGAGGTCAGGTGGAATTTCTAGAGACTCACTAGAAGTTTCTGCAAGCTTCGAAAAACCCTACATCGGGATGTAGGTCGAGCAGAAGAATAGTTATTATTAGTAGTGCGGATGCGGAGAGCGTAAGACAGAAAATAAATAAGTGAGCCAGTCGAAATGAATACGAAGCAGTGAAAATAAATGGCAGACAGTGTTATTTTTAAATGATAAATGAGTGTAGTGCTAGTGTCTACCTTAGCGTCGGTTTTAGGCAGAAGTGTTTATTAGTTAACGAGTAAAGTTTCCCTGCAATATCTTGCAGTATTTATCATAATTTTGATCTAAAGCTAGACTGCTTGATACAAATTTGCTCGTAAATCAAACGATGCTCACGTCCCCTAAATCTGCTGTTACTGGAAGAAACGTTAAAGGGCCGACACAGCAATGAATAGAAGTGTGCGAGCCTGCTGACAAAACATACCCTTGCATTATAGCGTTGATTTGATCATACATTGTAACGATGTGCCTCGCAGATGGCGGGGTTGTTAACTTTGGCGTCGCGGTCAAAACTGCTGACGGTGTGCTCGGACGCCAATGCGGTCGGTGACGCAGTTTCTAAGGCACACGGCAGGATAGTTCAGAAGGGAAGGGTTAGGGTTGTCAAAATAATCATCAGGAGGTAGGTATCACAACGAGATTTATTTACACATAAACACGACGACGATGAACATAGAACATATATTTTACAGGAGCTTGCACAAAGATAACTTGACCGACGGTGACGGGACGGCTGTACATGACACTCGACACCAGCAGTCGCAGTACGGACCCAGGCGGTCGCAGACGACGAGAAACTTTAAAACAAACAAATCGTGAAGCGAATTCCCAAACGGTGGATTAACGTATCTTAGACGCTTGTGAAACTAAACTGGTTCCCAAGTAGTGATTCTACGTTAACTTGCTTAACGCTGTGAAGCCAGTGATGACTCCCTCAACGGTGATTCTACGTTAAAACAATCTAACGCTGCGAAATCACGAAGACTTCATCAGCGGCGACGCTACGTTAAGTTAATCCAACACTGTGAAATCAACAAAGACTTCGCCAGCGGTGACTCTTAGTTAAATTATTCAAACACTGCAAAACCAACAAGGACTTCTCCAGTGGTGACTCTACGGTAAAACAATCTAACACTATGTAATCAATGAAGACTTCCCCAGCGTTGACTTTACAGTAAATTATGCAAAAATATTCAAAGATAAAAAACAGCAGAAATACTCCAAGTTTAAAACAGCAAAAGCAAACAAATCTAAGTTTCTTTTACGGACTTATAAAAAAGCAAACAAACTCACAGGTTGTGTCAGACAGTTGTGCTAACGGACTTAGCACAAAAACTCCATTTGGACGGTGAACATTTTCAAGATGACATTCGGAATCGGAACTAGAAGCGTACTTTGGAACGGCTGCTCAGAAGAGAAGTGCCTCAAATCGGCCACAAGGCCTTATTTATGTTTGAATTTTAATGAATTCTTACTTAACTTATTTTAAAATTAATTTCATATTAACGCTGTCAGTAATATTAAAAAGAGATACAGACAAAAAGAAGAAATCATTTTACACATACAAATTTCTTTTCAATAACAAATCTCCTATTATTTTCCTGTTAAATACATGCACTACCTTGAAACTGAAATTGTCCTAAATATCTTTTTATCTGTCGGTAACGTGGGTAATGCTATGTCGGTAAGTTTGGAACTGTCAAGTGTCGGATCTTTTATTTTGCACAAAATATACAATATACAACATATTTACAGAACAACGGTTAATTACATTCAGAGTTTATTAACGGTAAGGCATAACACATAAATACAGATCAAGCAATGTCAAATGAATTTAATTTCAGGTGCTTTCGGAAACCTAACCCCATTCCACCACATGTGAAATATTAAAACAGATTTATTTCAGCTGATCACTGATAAAATTGAAGTGAACGGTGGTGTATGTTTAAGCAGAATTACAGAATTTAATATTTATATATATATTTGACGGTAGCAGAAGGCTTTTGGATGTGCAGCTGTGACGGAAATTTGGGAAATAATTCGTCACAACATGTATTTTTATGTGCTGGTATTCAAGATAAATTAATAATTAGCAAAATTGATCTTGAGCCTACATTTTCTAATGTATCTTCGGTAAAATAAATGTCATAAATAATTCAATCAGTTTTCATTTCACAAATGATACATTCTCGCTGATATCATCTTCCCTATATATCATATGATTAGCATGCAACAAAATTAAACGTTTCATGCGTTGCATGACAGCCTGAAAGGTCTGAGAGAAAAAAACATGGGAAACCTTTACAATTCCAGTATATTTATTGAGCACAGCAATAATCACATTAATATTTATCGAAAGCCAGACAAAAGAGAGAATGCTTCTTATCACGCACACGAATTATTTTTCTGTTATACAAATGACATGGTTAGCCAGAACAGCAAGGAGTAAAAACTTGAATATTCATGCTAATATGTTGATAATTACATGAGCAGGAGCAATTTGAGATAATCATTACTTTGGGCAAAATATGAGAACACATACTAAACTATGACTGAGGAGATGGCGAATCCTTATTGAAAGATTGAAGTTTACTCAAGAGAAATTACAAAGTAAAAGCCGAAATGATTTTGTTATCTCTTCAACTTCACTCTTAATTCTACGTAATCCAGTTATATCCTTGACATGAAATTTCAGTAATCCTGCCAAAAATCCATTCATCTAGGGTGTTAAAAAATATTTTGTACTTGTATCTTCAGTTTGACAATTTCGTCTTAACAGCAAAGTGAGCGATGGCGCGGAAATAGAATTATGAAATAATTGCCGCAAATATCTCTGTCTTCGCGAGTAATTAGATATAGCGCGGTGGTGACGCGTTGACAACAACGCCTTGAGAAGATCCACGATCGCACGTCACCAGACGTCAACTCTAATGGATTATATGAATAATAAATTGCTGGTGTCAGTTCTGTGCAAATAGTCACATCCTTTGTGGTGGTATAATTATAAGGATTCATCTCTCAAATATACGGAAGATTGTATTGGACAATCAAAATATAGTGTAGAATTTCATGAATGAAAACTCTTTTGAGTTCCCGGTGTCCTGTCCAGTCTTTTGTATATTTCATCGCCGAACATAAAAGCTGACGGGCGGGTTTACGCAGCCCTTAAATCAAAGTGGCCGTCACATCAAAATAAAATATGATGTCATATCGACTCAGGCAGTTTCTCAGCTGTTTGTTGGGGCGGGTGGTGATACAGGCGTCGAGTTTCACAACGCCCGTTTGTTTCTGACGTTTATGAGGAATGTGTGCTATGCATTTCATCCATTGTGGAAATGGGACTGCGAGCTGCTGCAACCATCAGGACAGGAGTAGGAAATATTGCATGCACAGATTTTGAATTTCAAATATAGTCATCAAGTTTCAAGTAGAGGGTTTAGTAGTTATCTAGTGAGAATTCTGGTTAAAAATACAGAAAGAAATTAGAACCATAAGTTTCGTGGAATTGTTTGTAACCGTCCAAAGTCAACAATACATCAAGGTCTATTGTTCAAAGCTGCAGATTATAAATTTATAGACAAAGAAGTAGATATCATGCAAATATTTCCCAAATATGCATTTACTTCATTATCTATCAATTAACTCAGTGAATGCACCACAAAGCCCGGTAACAAAACAATGAACGCGTGGATAAACAATTTTCCAGAATGAAAATATCCCGCAGGTTCAGCACTGCTTGCAGCAACGACTGGCCTGTAAATTTTGAATATAAAATAAATGATATTTCGTCGACAGGGACGGATATTTGACTTCATAAAAGGGTAAAGGGAACGGATATAAAACTGGTGCACAGCAGCGTCGCTTTGTTTGGCGCGGTGTGCGCCGTAAACTATCATTCTGAATCGTGGAATTATGGCTGCTATAACTTACGCGCGTCTATTCGCCTAACATAAATACCCATTGTCCGGACATCACCGCCTGTAATAACGCGAAATGCGATCCTCTCTGTCCGCACTCCTGCTGGAGGATTCGCACGTTTTCCTGCGCGTCCTGAGTGCTTTTCGGCATTAATATTTTATGATTTAATGCGCACAGCCGCTTTCGTCGCTCTCTTGATGTACTGTCGTAAATAAAAGTACAATGCAAGTTTATTGAAATGTGGTTCTGAATCCCTTTAATATATCAGTTTCATTTAATGCTATTGACAAATCAAGGATAATTATCATGTCAAATAATCACATTTTGAAGCCTTTATAAAACAATAAAACAAAAGCAACAACCCACAATTACAATGCAATCAACACAATAAACAAAAGCATTCCACAGTAGCAAATAATAATTACAAAACTCATCGAGGCGATGTATGCACGTCGAATTAATTACACAAACATATTAATTAATCAAACCGCTGTTGGGTCATTACCGCTCCGCGCGCCGCTTACGGGAATATTAATAATAACAAATGCCATGTAATTAATGTTAAGTCAAAGCATAATGACAAGTAATGGCTGTGGAGCCGAGCTAACGCGGTGCTCATAAACAATGAACCCATTTAGTGTTTATATGTTGTAGCGACCGACGCGCTCTCTGTCCCTCTTCAACGGGTTGCAGTTAATATTCCTGATGCAACCGCGTTCTTTATGAGGGGATATACCACCCTGTTTAGTGGCACACAACGGTTGTAATCTGCTCGGGAAGAATTCATCATTTGCTCACCAGAAGTGCCAGTATTAAGATGAGAATTTCTTACCCTAGAATTGGGAAATAAAGGGTTCCAGGTATACGATCTCGACAAAATTAACTTTCCAGTCCTAACTATTTTTCAATTTTTTGATGCCCTCCGAATAATACGCTCATTCAAAGCCCTCAAATGGACCGGAGCTACCCAGTAAATAGTTTTCGAAGAGATTCATAGGGCTTTGTTACTGTGACTGCGGGCTTGATAGGCAGGGCGCCCTAGACAAACAACAATATCGCTAAGCTACAAAGTAAAAGACAAAGTAGGTCTGGCCGAAATTGGAGAACGGTCTGTGGCAGCACGCTCTATTAATGATGATACATTGATATTTTCTTCCGAGATAGTATTCCTTACAATATTCCCAATCACATACACAATCAGCTACGCATAATAAATGCCCATGAAGTCGATGTGAATATTACCGTGCGCATCCCAAAAAACTGTGGGTATGACCTTGTCGCCCGTCAGATCCTTTCTTGGCCTTCTTCCGCTTCGATTTGCCAGAAGAAGTTCACTGTTGGTCTCCGTTGAATCCAAGTTTCGTCTACAGTTACAAAACGGTGCAAAATGTACTTATCACGGTTGAATATCGCTCAACACTACTTGGAAATAGTCAAACGATTGAGAGGAAATACAACAGCCATTTGATAGAGAGCTCCCTCATTACTAAATATTGGAGAAAAATGTTCATAGATTGAGGTGCCCATATAGTCTCAGCTATCTCGCGTTTCAAGGATTCTATTGGCCATTACTATGATGTGGCGATTTGTTTCGGACATTCTGGACGCTCCATGATTAAGAGTACTTCTTCAAACGATCCAAATCTACATACCGGTACACATTTACAACTCCTAGTAATTCGAAAAATTTCAAGAGATGGCAATACTAGCAATTCTCAGTAGCATGAAGTGCCTCCAGATTGATGTTTTATTCTTGTGAAAAATCAACAATTTTCCTGACTTTTTCAACAAGGAACTGACGGGTTTTGCCCGCTTTAACTAAGTCAGTTGCAGTATTCTTCCGTTTCATAACACACATACACAAATTTGAATAGAAGATTCTCTGTTTGAGAGCTACTACTCGCATTAACAAATGTGCGACGTGTTCGTCAGGAGATACCTAATGTAAATGTGAGGCCACATGCCATATATTTGATTCCTGAAAACGGAAATGCATCATTCAATTCGATCTAATACAAGGAGGTTAGAATAGAAATGAGGGAGCATGAGGTTATAGTTTAGGCAAGGGGAGTGAAGCCTAGTGGGAACGAACGAGCTCCACTTGGTTTCGATTAGGGAGGGTATAGACGTCAGTTCTCAAACAAAAGTACACTTGTCCTTGACAGATAAGCGATGATTTGGGTTCTGGTTGGAGTGGGGGAAGTGGCTTCACTTGTGCATCCACTAGCTCTCTCCTTTATATTCTTACCTCCATGATCTAATATTTAATTCTATTAATCATTGTGAGAATGTAAAAGTTTCTGGCTTTCAATTACTGTCAAACATTGGCCAAATGTAGTATTCATGTGAAACATGGATAATTTTAACTGTTTCTTTCTCCATCTCATTACATTTTAACCGTCCCTCGAACAGGTGGTGTTCATTTGAATGCCATTTAGCGATTTCACGCAAATGTCACATAGTCATGGAACATCGTGAGTTAAACGAGAAGACAATTGACGGCAGATATCTTATCCATAATAAGTTCACTTTCTTTGATATGAAGACTGTCATTTGCCAAACACAAAAAACTACCTTCATATTTAGTTAAGCTAGAACCACAGTTTTAGTACGATACCTTTTCATCGGTAGCAAATTCTCAAAGTTCACAAGTTATCAGAAACATGAAATTAGGTCGGGAGAATTTTCATATATAATATCATAAGTGGTTAAATTTTACCGGAAAAATTTTTAGATTGTTACGAGAGCTTGTAGCTTAGCAATTTATTGAGTGATATTGACAGAAAAATCACGAGCTGTCAAGCGAGTGATTTTTGATCAATATCACGAAATAAATTGGTAGCAAGCTCTCGTAACAATCTAAAAATTTTGCCAGGTTAAATTTAATCACGAATGGTATTCGGAAGATTATTTTTCCCATCCAAATTCATCAATATATTCCAGAGACTCGACTCTGAATCTGCTAATTTTCACATTAAATCTGTCTGTCAGTTTGACAGATGCTGAATATTCTTTGTTTTGTATATATAACCAACAGACAAAATTTCCAAAAAATTTCCACTTAAAAACCGTGTTGGTTGTACCACGTGACGTCGAATGGTGCAATTCTATTGGTCGAAATATGAATAGTAAAAATAATCACAAGATAATTTTTTACAATTTTTGAAGGAGATTATCTCAACAAGAATGCCTTGCCGAGTTGGTTTCTGTTTTCGGTAAGGAGGTACCACATCAGTCAATAGTTTCTCGGTGGTTTGGGGAATTCAAACGTGGGCGAATAAGTCTTAGCGACGAACCAAGGACAGGTTCTTCGAAAATGGCAGTCACTCAGGAAAACGTGCGCAGGATTATCAACTAAGATCGACATGTGACATTAATGTATACATTTTTCAAAATTTCATTGAATAAAAACGGCTTTTGATTTTAAATTCTGTATATATAATTGAAACCTTGACGTTTCAATCCTTTGACCAAGGATCTTCTTCAGAAAACAATAATACAAAATAAAACAAGGCAAGTAACTAGATACTAAAAATATACAGAATACTAGATGTGATAACGTGGATATCACATCTCAACAGTGAGTGTTCACAGTTCGGCCCGTCTGTCCAACGTAGACTTTCCCACAAGTACAAGGGATCTTATAAATGCCCGAAGATTGTAGGGAAACCACGTCCTTTACAGGTCTCATGAACTACTTGATTTTCATTAGCGGAGCGAAGGAAACCTTGAAATTATATCTTGACAAGATCCCTCCGATCTTCTCTGAAACATTGCTCACATAAGGTAAAGGAACATAATTTTTACTCACGCTAGTATCCTCAACAATAGCATTGGTAGACTTGGGTCGAAGAGCCTTTTTAATGGAGTGATAACTGGAGCCATTTTTCTGGAAAATCTCTTCTAGATTATTAATTTCATTATCAAGTTCATCAGGATGACAAATATCATTAGCCTTTCGGAATAAGGGTTCCGTACTTTAGTGAAGGATGTTGATGTGAATCATCATGAATATATTGATTCGTGTGTGTAGGCTTTCTATAAACAGTATGCACAAGTCTACCATCATTGGTTCGTTTTAAATTCACATCAAGAAATGGTAAAGAGGCATTATTTTCAATTTCTGATATAAATTTGATATTTTCATGGATATTATTCAAATGGTTCAAAAAACCATTCAAACTATCACGGCCATGGGACCAAATGGCATAACATCATATACGTAACGAAGCCATAAGGATGGTTTATGATTACTAGTTTCTAATGCCTTCTCGTCAAAAAATTCCATGTAATAATTTGCAATTGATGGAGAAATAGGGCTCTCCATTGCAACGCCATCAATTTGTTTATAATAATTATGATTAAAAATAAAGAAACTGGACGTCAAACAATGGTGGAATAATTTAATAATATTTGGAGAGAAATTTCTTTCCAAAAGTTCTAGGGTATCTTTCATTGGAACCTTCGTAAATAACGAAGAAACATCAAAACTAACAAGGATGTTATTATCACACAACCGTATGTAATAATCATTCCAATAAAATGTTTAGAATTTTCAACATGTGACATATTAGGAGATTGAGGCATCATTGAGGATTTCAAAGACCTCAATTTGAAAAAGTTTGCATGAAGAATTTTATGTAGAAAAATAAGTTTCCTGTTGGATATTTCATCTGTAGACCGAAGGACAAAAAGAAGCCTTCCTCATCGTCAATGGTGACGAATCGTGCATTTACTAATATGAGCCCGAAAATAAAGGCCAGTCGTCTGGGTGCTCCAAAGTGGAGAAAATCCGACAAAAGTCATCTGTTCTCGAAGTGTGTCCAAAAATATGGTCGCGTTATTTGTCTCAAAAGCAGATCATATAGCAACAATTTCTCTACAAGATCGACGAAGTCTTATTGCCGATTGGTTTACATCAAAACCAACCCTGAACGATGAATCATCCTCCATCAAGACAATGCAAGTTTGCACACAGCTCGCAAGATTATCGAATTTTTAGAGCAGCAAAACGTCCTTACAATCCCGACTGTAGTGCCAACAAGTATTTTACTTGTCAGCTTCTTCATGAATGCAATTTTGTTAATACTAGCAAAAGAGTGGAATAACTGCTTCCAAAGTTGATTTGAGCGCATGCAGAGATAACCAATAGAGTCATTATAGTAATTAAGGTATCAAGGGTGTTAAAGGACAATAATGTCTGAGGTCAACAGTATACTTTCCGAGGGCCTTTGGCCCGAGGTGTGGACGTTGACCGTAGGCATTATTGTCTGTTCAACTCCCGTGGTGCCTTCAATGTTTAATGTCCGACTTTTGTTGTATTTCAATCAAAATTTTAAGCAGTGTATGTCCTGTCATTGTGATTTCTGTCAGAGAAATTACTCTAGTTACTTACTGTAACTTAGAAACTTGCTTGTTATTTTTCGAAATATTGCCCAAGGGCATTATTTTGGAACATAATGCCCTCGGATATTATTTGTTAAGTAATTACTCTGAAATCAATGTTATTATGACAAGAATAATAAACTAGTCGGACATTAAAGTCTATTTACTGTTTACTTACATTTCTAAAACTAAACTAAAAAGACAGCCCTCGTAATCTAGGTCGTTACTAATACTTCACTATTCTTGATTTAGATTCTGGCTCTCAGCAAAACGATATCTCAAAAATTGTTATCAGCACAGTAAATGAACTTTTAAAAATGCAGTAAACAGCTCTGCACCTTCTCAAATATGCAACAAAATGTTGCGTTATGGAATGCGTGTTATTTATTGAATTGCATGTTGGTTTATGACTGATCTATGAGATCAATACAAATTATGAAATATGTATGGTCTATGCATATTCTTACCATATGTTTCTCCGAGGTAAACAGTTGCCAATTTGCAGTAAACACAGATAATAACTTATTTTTGCAATTAAACGTGCTTACGAAGGTGCCATTCCATAAACCGTAAAATTAACTATTTATTAGTACTTATCACATGGGCTTTTGGTATTACTCTCAGGTTATACTAAAATTACATGCCGAGATTCTTGCTTAAGAGAGTTTGTACATTCGTAGCTGAATAAATAACCATGTATATGAGAAAGAAGCTGACAGGCGTTTACATATGTATTATTAATTTAATATTTATATATAATTCATATGATATCTTTATATGAATGTCTGAATTTAATTAAATGATTTTTTCGCTGTGGCGAAATGTCACCATGTAGGTGTAAATACTTGAAATTATGATGATTTCATGTCGCGATATAAATTAATATTATCTTATGTATGTACATACATTGCGCGTTTTATTATAATAAGCTGTTTCAATGAGATGTATTAATCGGCAAATAACACTGCAGTTTTTGAATAGTTGTTTATTACAGAGGAATACCCATGAATGCAGCAATCTTTTCTAAGCAATCCAATCACAATTATAATCGAGAATGATATCTCGTGATATGTGTTTCGTGTTGATGTCTCTGGCGACGTTAGTCAGCTATAACTCTGATAAATGTGTAATTACGAGCGTTGACGGCCACCCGTTGGCTGCGACTACTGCCAGGGATGCAAAGGGTTATTGCTTTCATCCATCAAATCTCTGCGTGTAGCTGCAGTTGCTGCTGCATTCTCCAACTGTAGTCGTGCTCACATTGCTCACTGATTCTCCTAACTTATCACTCCACATAAATTTGAATATACAAATCAGGGATTCGAATTTCTCGCTCATTTTTATGTTTTGGCATACGAAAATCCCTTTGACAGATTGAAATATAAAAAGGAAATACGTTATGTGTTCGTAGTGATATATCAAAAAGAGAATTAATTCTGCCATGTGCTTAGAATATCTGCATGAAAGAGAATGAAATAAATCTGGCGAATCCACAATTCAAAATCCAGTAGTATTGCGTTTGTCGGACATATACGATTTATGAATGCTTTTATCAAGCCACAGAGCATTCTAACGTGACACTAGACATTTCCACACGTGTGCTGTCACATTCTCAGCGCGACTGTGGCGTCGCTGTTCGCATCCGTATGATGTACGGCGCGTCGAGACGGTGGGATTGATGCCGGTCCTTTGTGAGCTGATGGGAAACCAAATCGCGCGCTTGCACTGAATTTATTGGGCTTTCCCAGCTCCGAAACTGTTCAATATGTCAGCGTCAACGGGAGAATAACTCAGTCGTCGGATCATCTCCAAGGCGTGTGATCTTTCAGACAGCGCAATCACTCTTTTTCTAACGCTAACCGAACCGCTTCGACGACACACATTTGTTTTCCACTTCAGACAATATTTGACAATACGCTCTTCTTATTGTAGAAGTGAAGATTTTTATGGGAACTGTGGTGCTCTAAGCCTAAACGGTTTAATATAAATGAATAACACGATGGTAGGTGTTTATAATTAGCGATGAGAATGAACAAAATACAAGTTATGATTTCGCGGCGTCGAGTCAATAGATTCATAGCAAGGTGGACTGTTCTTGAGCGATATCACCAAGGAACTGACTTCTTCGTCTCCAGTTGACTTCTCGTCCTGGAGTCCCCTTTGTCTAGCTTTGAGAAAATCATGTGCTCCACATGTGGTTTCATCATACGACGTCTAAACTGCCTCATCGAACAGTAGTCCTGCTGGCATTTTTGATTGAAGTGCTTCGAACGTCTGACGACAGAATCCTGAGATTCTGATGAATAATAGAATGCCGAAGACACCAACCAGTGCTCAACTGTTGAATGAGTTAATAGTCGTCCAGATAATTGACTTTATTAACAAAATATACAGGGTTTGGGAAATGAGATTTATTCTATTCTCTCTGCTTTTGGCATCAACAACATACCAGCAATGAGCAAGCTCTTATGAGACTCTAAAATAATACTATAAAATTAAAGAATGGTAAAGCAAGTGGCAGAAGCAGCTGCTGAGAAAATCACGCATGACTGGTCATAGGTTGTAACTTCGTCAAAAGACTAGCAATTCGTCTCGGGGCAAGCAGCTCAGCTGTAATTAACCGCCGAGTTCAAACTTAAGCTGCGTGTATGTGCTTTGAGACTCATTCAACGCTATTTGCGATTAAGAGGAGCAACCAAGTGGAAAAGACACAAGTGTGCGAATGATAGCAACTTGGATAGATGTATTTTTAGAAATTCAGATTCTCTTTAGATTCAGTTTAGGTTCTGCAATACAAATTACAAATTTCGTTGCATCACATCACTTGGTTGCACAGTCAACTAATTCGTTGACATATGCTGTCATCGTTGAAAACACAGCTACATTGTAACGTTCGAGAGAATCGCAGAACACTTGGCGTCGGTGGTCGTTTGTAACAATTAATGCGGTGCGGAACGGGCGCAATAATTTGGAGGTTGTCGGGTCGCTGGCGTAGTCCAAGAGCAATGAAGAATGAGCACCCAAGTAAATAAGTCATCAGTGTCTGTATTTGAGGAGGTTGTCACTATAAACATATATACAATGTTAAGGTGTTTTCTTTTTTTGACTTGTTCATCACGTTTAACAGCTTTTTAAAAAAAAGTTCTCTCATTAGCACCGGCGCAGTCGGACCAATCTAAATTAATTACAATCAGATGCATTGTCCGCTTCGCGCTGGCTCGCTGTTATCTTATCATCTTGAGCTTCGTAAGTATCGTATTCTAATTGGTCGATGTCGTGTCCCATGCTCTCGATATCTCCAAGAGGTAGAGTGTGATGTGCGAGTGTGGCTGTTCAAGTGCTCGCTGTTCTAGCAGCTCGTTATGCAGTTTTACATGTCTCCTCTTTTTATCAGCTTGTTAATCACTCGGCCAACGACTACATGGCTCCTTAATTACCAAGCTGGACACAGGGACGACTTGAGAAATAAGATTTTCACTGCAGTAAAAATTCTGATTTTATTTTAGGAAGATCCCTTATTGAAATATAGACGATGATGTAGCACATTGATGGAGTGCCAGTCTCAGAACACAGAGGTCGTGAGCTTTGTTGGACCGGTATTCACTCTCATTGCATTATCAAGTTAGGAATCCAACTAACTAGGCACCGTAGCACGGGCCTGAACGGTTGACATGGCAGCAAGGTGAAAACGTGGTAGACAAAGTAAAAAATAGCGATATGTGTCAAGAAGTTAAAAGACACTAAATTTGAGTATTGGAATATCCTACCTTGAAAGTGAAGACCAAGGCTAGCTTTTAATAAGGTCAACGGAAATACTCTACCTGAAAAATAGGAAATGGGCGCTACTCCCAGGAAATGATCAAAGGAGAAAAAGGTGCTAGTCTGTGAGACAATAGTGACAGCAAAAAAAATAAAATCAAGCATAGACGTCGAAATCAATTATAAACAAAATTATTATTAATTTAAAGCAAATAATTCCAAAAACTATAATTAAAGAAATTTGGTAGCTTACGAAAGTGGTTAAAGCTATAATACAAAAAAATCTCACTGCAACAGCCAAAAGGGAACTGGAGAGCATGTCACAGACGTTCAAAATTACTTTACTAAAAACTAGCTAAATATCCTCTTCATGCGGAACTCAAGACTAGTATCGGCAGAGAAGGTAGATGACGAATTATTTATTAGCCACAAAGACAACGTCAGACAAGAACGTTCACTGAATGAAGTAAAGTTGATCTTGCGTCTAATAGGGCTTTGATAAATATCCAACGGTCCTTGAAGGTGCTAAGGTTGGCCGTGCGCCTAGTAATCAACTTCGGGACGTATTAATGTTCTTCTTAATTTCGTAGACGTATTAATGTTCTTCTTAACGTAAAGTTGGCCAGAAACTAGTCTCAAGTGGCCACGGGTTCATAAGATCCCTAGCAGTTTATACTGAAAACAAATAATCCAACCAGTGTCCAATTCAACTGAAACAGGAGGTTCCTATAAAAAAATTCGATAGCTCTCTTCAAACGTGAAGCGTTAAATTGAATAAATAAATTTAGATTCAAATTGAAAAACGAATAAACAATAAATTTAGTGAAAATTAAATAAAATAATCAGTAGGTAAAGTTATTTATTTGCCTAATTTTAAATTGTGCACCTAAAATTTACAAAGTAAAAAAAAAAACTACGCATTAAAGAGAAGAAAATCAAAAAAATACAAAGTCTAGCAAGACAAGAAAAAGGATTATTAACGACGAGTCGATAAATTTACGTTACTAAAAAAATTGGACCAATCTTCACAAACTCGTGGGATTTTCCAGCTTAAAAACAAGAACTAAAGCCCACAACAAGATATTACAAGCTTTGGAAACCAAAAACTACACAAACAACGTAAAAAAATTAAACTACGTGTTGTTGAATGACAAATTCGCAACGTGTTGGATTCAAAATATAGTTAAATTATGTATTATCAACCAATTTCATTAATCATTCATACATCAAACATACTTAGGTGAGGAAAGGTAAAGGGAGGAACGAAGATAGCCATAAATCTCGTGGGTTTTTTACTTCGGCTGTATATATAAAAAAAAATCGCGTATCACCGAATCGATATCCGTCTGGTCGCGTTTGGTAGTAAAAAAAAATTTAAAACAGAAATACAAAAAGCCGGTAAATTACAAAAAAGGAATGTCTACTCTTGTATACGGAGTAGTATGATAAACTAGGGCAGGTAACACTGATTTTAATAAAATAAAATAACCCCAAAATTCAGAACAACTAGAAAAATTACAAACGGCTCAAAACAAATCCGTCTGCAACAACCGCTTGGGACCCAAAGAGGCCAAAAGAGGCGCGCATCCTCCCCAAATTAGCGCGCCTTCAATGAAGTGTCATTAGCAAGTACTAATTCACAAAATTAGTGCAAATTTGTTATACAGATGGCGACATAGGTATGGAATGAGAAAAAAATTGTACAAAAAAGACGTAAGATGAAATTTTTGTAACAAACCTAGGGACATAACCAATGGGTTTAAATCCCAAAATTCATACAATAAAATAAATTTTAATACCATGGCATTCAAAGCCCATAACTTCTATTTAATTTCATCACTTTGAGTGTAATCACCTAATCACCCTTTCAGGGTAGTTGGAATTTTATTGCTTTTATAAATTGCTTGGCTTAAACACAAGGCTTGACTTACATCGACACTAAACTGCCTTTATATTGCTCTCCATAAATCTGGAGCATTACAAGACGACGGGTTATTTAAATACCAATGATTAACAATGTCGACGGCAAGCTGAGAACGCTGAAGAATTGATTTTGACGTTGGACGTTGAAAATTGAATGCAAAACAGTTGGTGATGCTTTTGACTTCAAATAATAGAGGCCAAATTGGATTATAGTCGTTTTGTGGTTCAATTAATTTGTGATTTTTGTTGGAGCACAATTTTGTTTTGTGTATTTCCCATTTCACAATAATCAATTGTAATGAGAAAATTTCTTCTTGTTTTATAAATAGCAGGAGCGATTAAGTGTGAGTTCAGTTTCATTTTGAGAGCCATGGATTCAGTAAGGTACCGAATACCTCCTTACCATTCACAGCCTTTTGTAACAACACGTTCATATAAATTATTAATTACAAATTGGTTGCAAAGAGCCAGCGTCTCTGAAGCGTAAAGAGGCCCTCACAAATACACGATTACTGGGATGCCGCCGTTGAGGAAAATTTCGTAAAAGTACAAGTAAATAACATAGTTCGCATAGAAATTACATATTTTTACGGCAGTGACTAACAACTTTCTAAAATAATGCAAATGAATGCGCATTAAAATTTATAGAGACTTGAATTCAACTAAATAAAAATTCATTCAATGGTATTCCTTCTAAGAATCTTTATTATGCAGCAAACGATAATAAATTATTTCATTTGCGTTCAAATGAGGTTGCACAAAATTTATTGCACATCTTGTCATTAATGTTTATTTATGTATTTAATCTTCAATATCGCAATGCGAAACAAGAAATTCGCAATAAAAATGATTTACAACTGAAGAAGTCAACCATCCATGAACGATAGCAGTTTCGTAAAAAGCCGGTCCTGTACACAGTGGTCGTAAAGTTGTCAGGCCAGGGCCGTTTTCGAATTTTCCACAACATAAAACGCGTTAAGATTCGGGCGGCAAAGAAAAGAACCAGCCTTGAATTATGAAGTGTAAAAATAAGCGGTATGTGGTTGATCCTTTTATTGGTGGCTTGGCTTTAAATTACGCGTGGAACAGATGGCGTATGAGGGAAGGGGATTAGAAAGGGCAGTGGCGACATACAACGGCCCACGGAAGAATTATGAGCAAGGCAAGAACGTTAATGGAGCTTGGTCACGTGACGACGACGAAATATCTACGTCCAAGCGTCTTTACAAACGCCTAACACCACTTGCTACATATTTATCACACCAGTTAAAATTATGACGATCAACAGAAACCTCTGAATCACCAGTTGTTTGAAAATATCTTTCACACTGATCCTGTCAAGACTTATTCGTGTTCAAATTAAGACGGTCTCAAAAGCCACACCACTTTTTGCCCCTCGCTGTCATAACCTTACATCAACCGATCTCTTTTCCTCCGTTGTTAATTGAAGTGATAAATATAAATTAGCCTCGGCTTTCAATTGTATTCGTTGCACATTAATCATCCGGGTCCCGGATTGGGGTCAACCAGAGACAGCAGCGGTGAAAATGTGAACTGGAACTGTGATTCATGCAGCCGTTTCACGCGTAGGATGGTGGGAAACATACGCCATTATCATTATTATTATTATTATAGTTGACAAGTTTCATCTAAAGACTATATTCAGGTTTACATCAAAACTGATAAAGTTAGGGTTGAAATAAGAGCGTCTCAAATGGAAATACTAGGACAAAAACTTTTCTTAAGTCCTAATTTGGGTTGAATATGGCCTGACTAGCGACCCTCCATGTGTACATGTCAACAAAGCTTCACAAACAGCCCACAAAAAAGAGGACAATGCTTTTATGCATAACTTGACATTTGTTAAATCGCTTGACGAAAAGAGTGACAAAAAATTCATACCCAACAATTGAGGACACGTATATATTTTGGTATAAATTATAACTGGGTACTGAAGTCGTTGGACCATCAGTAATATATCTTACGATCCGTATTACTGCTTTGTAATTTGCATCCATAACATTTTCTTCACACGGGTTTTTCAGAATATTCTAAATGAGGCAGAATAAATTCGATAATTTCACGGTACATACTTCATGGGCCGTATAGAATATTCACACATACTACTCACATACATACTCACACAGAGAATTAAATGTATGAGCTTCAGATACCGGTTATTTTATTTTTTCAAGAATAATGAAATGACTAAATGATTAAACTAGCTTAGAAATTTATATAAAGAAAATTTATTATCCTGTCTCTGCCCTCATCTATAGTTATAATTCCTTTTCTATACTCGCTGGCACTCTCTTAAAATATGTACTTCTAGATTTTGTGTTTATTCTAAGTATTAAATAGAGAATCGACAAAGATTCTCTTCAACTAAGGCAGTGGCCTTTGTTTTCAACCGGTGGTGCTCCGCACCAAACTAACTGAACGAGTTCGATATGCCATGCTTAATGTTTATAAACAGTGATTTTGGTTTCAACAGGCGGTGCTTCGCATCCAACTAATGAGCGAGCTTTGCCCGCTATGAACAAGCTCGACGTGCCATGTTCAATGTTGTGACGAATTTTGTCCCAAAACTCCGTCACAGTTGCACATCCCAAAGCCTTCTGCTACCGTTAAATATTTTGGAGCCCAGTTCACATCTTGCTTACCCTATAAATTTTAAATTCTGTAATTCTGCTCAAACCGTTTATCTTATTATCGGTCATCAGCTGCAATAAATCAGTTTTAATATTTCACATGTGGTGGAATTAGATTAGGTTTTTGAAAACGCCTGAAATTGAATTGATCTGTATTTATGTCTTATTGTACCTTACCGTTAATAAACTCTGAATGTAATCAACCGTTGTTCTGTAAATATGTTGTATATTGTATATTTTGTGTGATATTATGTTCGACCTTTGACACAACAAAATAAAAGATCCGACACTTGACAATTTCAAACTAACCGACATAGCATTACCTACGTTACCGACAGATAAAAAGATATTTAGGACAATTTTAATTCCAAGGAAATATATGGGTCGATTCTGTTCACAATTTTACGATCTTAACTTAATCGTAAGCCCTATAGTATGCAATGGTTAAAATCGCAATTCTGATCACCTCAGTAGCTTACAGTTTTTTCATAAACTCTTACGGTTCTCCTAAGTTTTTACAGTTGAATAGAGAGTAGCCATAGCTGCTATAGATTTTGATAGATCAAAATGAATCATGGTGAAATGCTTATGTTTATAGGTCTTTTATTAGAAGGAGATGATAAAAGGTTGAGTGACAGAGATTGGAATGTTATTCCTTGGAATATGTACCTGATAATTATTCGACAGATTGATTTAATTAAACAGTTTCTAGGAATTATACGCGATTACTATGAAGAAACCTCAGGGGCACTACAAACACGTTCGATGTCCTAGAAAATAATTTCAGAACAATGTTAGGCTGAACAAAATTACAGTTTATAAATTAATTCAAACACAAAACAGTTGAACTATTCATACAATTATTTCAGAGGGATCAAATTTCAATACATCTGAAAGTAGGCACCTAGTTGTCGAACAATAATTTTCATTCCAATTTTTGCCGATATCGAATGAATTGATTTTAGGTTCTACCTCTGGATTAAAAAACATTATTTGTACCTGCATTACTTTTTTGAATCATCAATGTTTTGACAATAAGTAATGATGCTTCAAAAAAAAAATCTAGTAATAATTTCTCACGCCATAATATTTATTACTGGGTATTTAACTTCCTCACAATTACACGTATTATACAAATAAAAAAATACTTTTTTTCAATATTAGATTTGACGTTTGAACTTTGAAGTATTGAAACAATTGTTAAATAAATAGAATGAAGCTAGCTCAAAATATGTTTACGAGATAATCTTGATATTTGGAATCTGTAACAACGTTTCCTATAGATGTATGAACAGAATCGCCATATTTGTAGATTTGTAAATTGTTCTCTTACGAACGATCTGTAGCTTATGAATTTACAATTTTACAAATTTATAGGACAGTGAACAGAATCGATCCAATAATCATAAAAGGATGTTTTTGACAGGAAAGTAATGAAAAATTTGTTATTGTAAAGAAATTTGTATTTGTAAAATTATTTCTTATTTTCATCTGTATGTCTTCTTTACATTACTGATAGCGCTAATATGCATTTAATTTTAAAACACGTTAAGTAAGGATTCTTTAAAATTTAAGTATAAATGAGGCCTTCTGGCCGACTTAAGTAACTTCTTTGAAAGTCCAGTCTTCTAAGCAGCCGTTCCAAATACGCTTCTAGTTCCGATACCGACTGTCATCTTCAGAGTCCAACTGGAGATTTTGTGCTAAGACCATTCGCACAACTGTCTGACACAATCTGTGAGTTTGTTTGTGCTTTATAGATTTGTTTGCTTTTGTTGTTTTGAACTTAGAATATTTTCTCTGTTCTTGAACTTGGAATATTTTTTGCGTAATTTACAGTAGAGTCACCGCTGGGGAAGTCTTCATTGATTTCGCAGTGTTAGATTGTTTTACCGTAGAATCACCGCTGGAGAAGTCCTTGCTGATTTCGCAGTTTTAGAATAATTTAACGTAGAATCACCGCTGGCGAAGTCTTTGTCGATTTCATAGTGTTGGATTAACTTAATATAGCGTCGCCACTGACGTAGAATCACCGTTGGAGGGGTCATCATTGGCTTCACAGCGTTGAGCAAGTTAACGTAGAGTCACTACTTGGGAGCCAGTTGGGTTTCACAAGCGTCGATGATAAGATAATCTACCATTTGCTAAATCGCTTCACGATTTGTTTGTTTCAAAGTTTCTTGTCATCTGCGACCGCCTGGATCCGTACTGCGACCGCTGGTGTCAAGTGTCAAGTACAGCCGTCCCGTCACCGTCAGCCAAGTTATCTCCATGCAAGTTCCTGTAAAATACATGTTCTATGTTCATCGTCATCATTTCTATGTGAAAATAAATCTCATTGTGATATCTACCTCCTGATGATTATTTTGGACAACCCTAACCCTTCCCTTCTGAGCTATCCAGTCGTCTGCCTTAGAATCTGCGTGACCGACCGTATTGGCGCCCGAGTACACGGTCACTCACACAAAGCAGGGAAGTAAATTTGTCGAAATCAATATTTGACGGTGCGGGCCGCTCCGTCCTTACTGAGAAAGTGACATATATTTGATTTCGCGCTATATGCATATCGCATTTATTCTTTTTCCAAAGACAGTCCGTCTTTACAATTCTCATTAAAGTACTTCTCTCTCTGATCCGCTCTGATTTATATAATCGAGTCTTAGAGAACTGTTTAGGGCGCGGATTGAAAATAACGGAGAACACGAGAAATGAATCAAATTTTGTTTAAATTTTAGCAAAGAAATGTTGAATAGTACAGATTAGGAAGGGAACTGACTAGTTGAAAAAATTAGGGAGAACTACTAGTAAGCGGAAACCCATAGAAACAATAGAGAAGGTACATGCTGAGAATAGGTCCAAGTGACTTGTCAGAAGACAATTATATAATTATTGAATGAAAAAGTTCACAGATGTGAAAAATATAGCTGAGGTAGAAATATATACATATTCACAATTTTTATATTTTATATGTGTATAAGTGCATGAGAATATGTATTACCATCATGAAATGTGTATGTGTGTGTTTCGTATATGTGTTTGTCGGATTGAGCGTAAGTGGCTACTGCCAGCGTAAAATGAATAATTGATTTATGATTCATCCAAAATCTACCACCTCAGTATAATTCTTTCAAACAAATCGGTGGCATCACGTTAGCAGATGAAAACAGTATTGAATGTAAGGTGTGACCCTTCTGTAAGATATTCACATTTTTCTCCTTTTGTTCGTGAGTGATTCACACTCCTCTTGGTGTAAATCTCAACGCCGGGGGCTGACACAGGCCGTCCGAACGCATTTGCTCCGCCATTAATCGGCCGTGGGCCGCGCCAGTGATTTATCTGCTCCTTGGCCAGGACCTCGACTCGATCCTCGACTCATGGCCCGTGTTTACTTCGCGTGTTCGCCACTAAAACGAACGAGCGTAGATACCAACGACTCGGTGATTTATTTTTGAAGTTTTTCAAACAGGATTGCTTCCTTGTTCGCGTAATTGATGAGGATCAGAACTGATAAAATTGTTGGGAATTAGGTTGGCAATTCTGATTGAATTTGTATCTCTTTTTGTGAATTGGGCATTCATTATTAGATGAATTTCAGTCGTAGATCATGCGCCATACAATTAAGTACGGCTGTACTGTAACCGATTTTACGACTACTACTAAGGACGTCTCAAGTAATACCCAAAAGTCGTACAGCTTCCATCGATTTATAATTATCGATTCATACATAGCTCAACCCTGTGGCTGTACCACATTGACATAATCTCATCTTGTCTTCAGCCCTCAACTCTTGAAATCTTGATCTGGATCTAATCTAAGTCAATTCGTTGTAGTTCCACCACTGATAAAGTAGGCCCGTAAAGCAATGAATAAATAAGAATTGAAAACTTTTACACCATCATGTCAAATCGGGCGTCAACTGTAGACACATGTCACGTCATCATTGGGATTCATCAGTACAGTCCCATCAAACTTCAAATAATCAGACTTGTGCGTCAGAGTTTCTAAATGCAAATATCAGTCGGGCTTTCAATTAACGGTAGTTATTAACTGCAATTAAATTTAATTCTACCCCAACATCTGCAAAAATACTTAAGCGGGTCTATTTTATGGCTTGCACATGCACTTTGCATACTATTTCTAGTAAAAAACATGTCTAGCAAACGCTCATGAATCTTATGAGTTCTTAAGAGCACGTACAGCTACTAATGACAGACAAACGAGCTGTTCAGTAACAAGGCATAAATATTTCACTGAAAACATGCTGGCTGTCGCGTTGCTACAATCGTCACCTCGTGAACGTGTCAACACTGTAATAGAACAGCACCATCTCTACAGAGAAATAGAGTGATTTGTGCTTCCAAAGTTGGCACTCGGCATCGGGGTGGTAACAAAAAATACCAACACTAATGTCTAAAAATATATGTGGTTAATTTGTTTTTTGTAGTTTTACCTTCAGTAAAAAGCTACCCTGTTATACTAGCAGTACCAAAATTCTAGCAATCTTTCACAAAATAAGCATTTAATGGAATGACAAGGTAAGATCTCCCAACCCTCATAACTCACTCTGAGTCCCACACGACATTGTCAGGGTGGTTCGGTGCCCACTGCAGCGTGCCAATGCAACGGAAAACAGCACACCATTATTCAAATAGATTATAATCTAAATTGAGTATCATGCATTTATTGTGCAGATAGACGTTTAATGTATCGTATCAAATGATAGACTATAAATATCGTCTGTCACGTCCGTTTGGAGGTTAAATGGGAGTGAAGAGAGGGGCAAATCTGATTAATATTTCAACACCCTATCTCTGCAGATAATTCAATCAATATGATTGAGTCCAGCCTGGAGCAAAAAAACATTAATAGTTAAGAGGGAACAGCACAAACAATAACATTAATATTTTTTTCTAGGAAAAGAAGATTGTGGCGGCTAAAGCCACACACACATTTGTTTTTCACTGATTGCCGAGACTTTTCTTGTAAGTAAAATTCAACTTCCGAATTGTTTGCACATGGAAATAATTACGGGCCGCTCGCAAGGCAAGACCGACCTACTGCATCGAGACATGAACTAGAATCAGAATCAGAATCAGCGAAATCTTTGTCCAAATTTCGTCTGTTCGGCACGTCTTTGTTGCAAAATGTATGATCACGCTAAAAACACATGTGGAGCAAGTGATTTACTCAAAGCTAGAGCGGAAAGGCAAAGGGATTTCCAGGACAGGAAGTCCACTTCGCTACGAATCTATCTAATTGTTCAAACACTGTGACGAATTATTTCCTAAAACTCCGTCACAGTTGCACATCCTAGAGCCTTCTGCTATTGTCAAATATTTTGAAATACACAACAAGATTCACACCCATAAATTTGAAAATCCGTTATTCTGTTTGAACATACATCACCGTTTACCTTAATATTATCAGCCACCAGCGGGAATAAATACATTTTTATAATTCATAACATGTGGTGGAATGAGGCTAGGTTTGAAAATATCTGAAATTAAATTCAATCTATATTTGTTTGATCCGTATTTATGTCTTGTGCTTACCGTTAATGAATCCTGAATGTAATCAACCGTTATTCTGTAAATATGTTGTATATTGTATATTTTGTTTGATGTTCCTTGTGAACTTTGACCATAAACAAAAAAATATTTAACATTTGACAGTTTACTGACAATGGACTGAATCGTAATTACTTTACCGACAGACAAAAAGAATTTAGGACAATTTGAGTTTCAAGGAAATGTTTATAACGATGTATTTATTAGAGAAAGAACATGAAACTTGCTGTAAAAAAATTTGTATTTGAAAAATTACTTCTTCCTTTTATCTGTATCTCCTCTTTACATTACTGACAGCACTAATAAGAAATTAATTGTGAGACAAGTTAAGTAAGGAATTATTGAAATTTGAGTCTAAATAAGACCTTGTGGCCGATTCAAGTCACTTCTTCGAAAATGCAGTCTTCTGAGTAGCCGTTCCAAGGTACGCTCCTAGTTCTAATACCGAGTGTCACCTTCAGAGTGTTTACCGTCCAAGTGAAGTTTTTGTGCTAAGGCCGTTAGCACAACTGTATGACACAATCTGTGAGTTTGTTTGTTTTTTATAAGTCCATAGAAGGAACTCAGATTTATTCGCTTTGGCTGTTTTGAACATAAAATATTTTCTAAATAATTTACCGTTGAATCACCGCTGGAGAAGTCCTTGTTTATTTTGCAGTGTTTGAATAATTTAACGTAGAGTCACCGCTGGCGAAGTCTTTGTTGATTTCACAGTGTTGGATTAACTTAACGTTGCGTCGCCGCTGACGAAGTAATCGTGATTTTGCAGCGTTAGATTGTATTAACGTGGAATCACCGTTAAGGGGGTCATGTTTCATAATGTCCTACACCAGAAAAGCTTCGTTTCTAAACATAAATTATACAATCAATAATATAACTTCACCTAGATGTTTTAAAATAAAAGACCTCAGGGTTACTTTCGATGTTAAATTAACATTTATTGGGCACATGAATAATATTTATAAGGTAGCAATCAAAATGCTCGGTTTTGTTATACGTAATATATGCGATTTTAAGAATATTTTCACAATCTTTTATTTATATTACTCCTTTGTTCGTTCCAAGCTTGAGTATTGCTGTATTATTTGGAGTCCTGTGTACGAAACACATCAGGACCACATTGAAACTATTCAAAAAAAGTTCCTACGATATATATATATTTCAAAACATTTGGTAACTATCCAGATCATACTGTAGGCTACAAAGATCTTTTGAAAATATTCAATTTTCATTCATTATATGAACGTCGTGAGTTTAATTTGATTTTTCATCTCTCCAAATTGATTCACGGTGAGATTGACAATCCTGTTTCTCTCAGCCTTCTACCCTTCCACACTCCATTTCTCCACACCCGATATTCTAGTTCCTTTTATTTACCAATTCCTAGAACTAACATTTATTTTTCATCACCCATTCATCGTATGTGTTCGGTTTATGATTAAAAATTTGCAAATGTAGATATTTTTCTTTTAACTCCTAAATTAATAAAGAAACATGTATTATTCTAAGTATCTTTAGATTTCATTCATTTAATTAATTAATCTCTGATATTTTGTACTTTTTTCTGCCCAGTTAGTGGATTTGTATCTGTTGGGTAGTGTAATTTAATAATAATAATAATTATTATTATTATTGGCTTCACAGCGTTGAACAAATTAACGTAGAGTCACTACTTGGGAACCAGTTTGGTTCCACAAGCGTCGAAGTGATCCACTGCTTGGGAAATCGCTCCACGATTTGTTTGTTTTAAAGTTCCTCGTCGTTTGCGACCGCCTGGATCCGTACTGGTGCCGAGTGTCATGTACAGCCGTCCCGTCACCGTCAACCAAGTTATCTCCGTGCAAGTTCCTGTAAAATATATGTTCATCGTCTTCGTATTTGTTTATAGATAAATTTCATTTTGACGTCTACTTCCTGACGATTATTTTGACAACCCTAACCCTTCCCTTCTGAGCTATCCAGCCGTCTGCTTTAGATACTGCGTCACTGACCGCATTGGCGTCCGAGCACACCGTCAGCAGTACGCCAAAATTAACAACCCCGCCATCAGCAAGGCTATCGTTATCGTTACAACACTTACCACTTTGTTATTTATTTATTTTAAACTGCCTAGAGCACCACAAGTTTAAATTACTATTAAATAAAGCAATTCAGCTATAAAAAAGATATCTTTTCTCGTCAGCATAATAACGACAAATTGATGTATCACATAAGCTGTAAAAACTGTCGTCACAAAACAATTAGCACACGAATGATCACTTTTAGAAAATAAATATGTCAGTTTTCTCAAGGTGAGCCTGTAATTAATTTATCACTTCGAATCAAGCCCAATGGAAAATGTATAATTAATTAACACATAATTACAGTGGGCATTTGTAAGATTACCGATAAATGTCACAATAATTGAATCAATCAAGAGATCGTGCAGCCACGCCGTATGTACATAGAAGACGCATTCTTATTAGGCAACTTGTTTAAAGATTTGAAAATGAGAAACATCACAGGACATTATTGAGGCTAGGCAAAGATGAGTAACGAGTAACGAGAAAAATGAAGAAAGTATATTTCTTTTGAAATTCAATAATATATCAAAGATCTTTTACCTAATTAGGGTTGAGTCAATGTTCGTGAGAAGTATGTTGTAAAAAAAAAGTTAGCCAAATTTTCAACAGGTTCGCTCCAAGAACCATCTCAAGAATTCTGGGATCATCATGCATACAGTTTTATTCACGAAGAAAATCTAATGTATAAAAAAATTGCGAGCATACATATATAAATAACTTATACGTTTTATCGAAAGTCGCTTACAGAAGCTCTATTTTATTGCTGAGATCCTCTTCCACAACCACTTTGCAAGATTTAGTACTATGTAGTACAAAGGTGTAGTTTCCTATGATTCACGTCGTAAAAATACGTCGCCATTTGAAACAACTAGTGATTGCCTTATTGAGTGATTATTGCAAGGCAATGAACGATCCAACGGTTCGACTCCGCGACCGATTGGTGCTATGACAGCGTAGCGTCGGCATGTTTATGATGCAATTATAGAAATGAGTTGATTTAATCGCCCAATGATTAGTTGCTTCATTATTTCCAGTAATCAGTTTCTGTAAAATACTGCTCTGCAGAATTGTGCAATTAAAACTACTATTTATTTGCAGCGCTGTGATTTTATTGCGGAAAATATATGGTGGTACATATCTTGCACGTTTAACTGTACGATATACACCGATATGGGAAGATAATGAATGCTACTATTAATATATCCGTTATTTATAACTATAATTCTGTTTATTTATTATGTCAAGAAATTAGTTGAATTAGGTCAAACTTATTCATGATTGAAGATCGAATTGTATATAAAATAAAATACTAGCGTTCCGACTCGCTTCGCATTAATTAAAAAAATGCATCTAACTTCCAGGCGAAATACTCAACACTGGAAAATATCTCAGCTCAAACAAAACAGGAATCAGAATGAACATTTTGTTGCTATGGCGTATATCACAAGTTTATGTTCTCATGTTGTGCGACGTATGTCACATTTGAAGATAATATTTCCGTGTTACAAGTTCTGCACGAGTATAACTAGTGCAAGTAACGTAACAAATGTGTATTTTCACTATTCACCATAACAAGAAGCTGCATTATGTCACTGCAAATCTGTGTTAGTTCCATTATGCACCATCGAGGTGTAAGTTAGAAAACAGACCTGATGTTAACTATGGGTTACATTTCTTGCTTCAGATGTGAGAAAAGTAAATATAATGAAAAACTGGTCTCTTCACAACATACAAACATCTAAATAACACTTTTCTTTTTCATAAGTATGGTCGAAAAACGTACCGACTGCGCCAGAATTACAGATGCATCCCGACACATTTTTGTATCAAATCACACATAATTTGATATGTACAGGTATTTTTTTTGTAATCATGTTGGCATGAATCATATCTACAACTGAATCACACCTTTCTCCATCATAGGTATGTTTTTCAACCGTGCCTACTCTGCCAAAATGGAAATAAAACTGTTTCAGTTGCATCCTGCTACTTTTGTGTACCAAGTCATATTTCCACCCAAGTCACATAATATAATTTGATATGTACATGTATCTCTGATGTTATTAAGTTGATATGAACCATATCTACTATTAAATCACACTTTTATTCGTCATAGGTATGGTCTAAAAACGTGCCGACTGCGCCAAGCTAGAAATTAACCTATTACAGTTGCATCCTGCCACTTTTGTGTACCAAGTCACATTTTAATCAAGGAAAATCACATTTTCTGCAATTGAGGCACTATCTGCTATGAATGGAAAAAGTGTATGAGGCAAACCCTAGGTATATTTTGGCGAGGAATTCGAATCTACAATAAAAATAGGGATCCCTATGAAACATTTCAAAGTTGCTCCCCACCCATCCTATTTGGAGGGGTGAAGGTGGCTAATTTTAGCTTTTCAAAATATCACTTTTCATATTGAACGCTTTTTCATATTTTTAGAGATATTTAGTTGTCTCAAGTTCAAATTTGATATGTATATGCATCTTTTATGTTATTAGGTGGACATGAACCATATTCGACAGTAAGCTAGCGGAGAACCACCATCGAAAAACTCCCCTTCCTTAGTCCAAGTCCAAATTGAATTTATATCTTCTATTAAAAATTCTTCCGCTGTATAATAAGAGCTAATACTGAATAAAATTATTCATCAATCATATTGAATTTGCGTTGAGTTTTGACGTTATTCGCACTTTCATTCAATTGGTCTCATTTATCTATAGTTATTCATCATTATCCTATACTTAATATGCAAAACTTATATACATCGGAACAAACATCATCACTTTAAGTGACTAGGAATATTCATACCTCAATTGCATTCAGCTACGTTTTTGTATCAAATCTCATATTATTTGATTAGTACATGTATTCAGCTTTTGATTTAAAACATCATATTGCATAAGGGGTACTAAAATAGAGAGTCAAAAGCCCTACCGACTGCGCCAAAATATTCTTGAAGCTTCTAATTGGGAATATTTGATTCTGCGCGGTTATTGAATCTTCGAGCAAATGGTACTCATGTAGCTTATTTTGTTGATCAATAATAAAATACTATGAGAAGATACATTATTTATTTATTTATAATTCACTGATTTATAAATGCATTCGATTTGAAACTTTACTTTGTGAAGTGTTTTTAGAAAAATCGATTTTTGTTTCATGGTGATATTATTGAATTTTATGCAGAATGCTTATCCTACCGACTGCGCCAAAATAATAATTCTCATTCACTCTTTTATATCAACCCACGTATGACCTGATGCGTGTATTCATACTTGACTTGCAGTCTAAAACAGTACCTTCCACGTTGGTTACTATAGTAATAAGTAAAAATCTCGCCGATTGCGCCGAAATACCAATATTGATACTCCACTTACAACAATATCTTCTTCAGTTTACAGAGTAATTTGTCGTTTAGTGGTACTTATCTCGAAGAGCTTTGTCGTTTGTTTGAACCCTCATAACATGGATTTGGATTATACCGGATGAACCAAATTGTTGGGATATGATGTCAATAGTAGTCTTATTAAACATATGTAGTTTCAGTTTCACAGCTCTCATACTTTAGATTTTATTGATATCTAAAAAGCCCCGATCTTGTCACTGACTCACTCAGTGATGATCATCAAAAATTTTAAGGTACTTCCTGAAGTCCTAGGAAGCTGAAATATCTAATGTAAGCTAGTATTAGTACGCAAACAACAAAAAAATTCTAAATGAACTTTTACCCCCAAACCTCTTAAACTATGAGATCCACAAATTTTGCTGCTGGGGGTCTGAAATTAATGTAGGGACTCTTTATTATAAATAATAGTAGAATTAACTATGAAAATAGAACCAAGCTTCTAACTCTACACGCCCTAACTCTACAAGCCCTAACTTCACAAACTCTATATCCTAGTCAAAATATGTAGCTTGGCAGTCTTGTTACTACAAGAACTATTGTTTAACAGAAAAGTAATGAATTTTTCACCTTATGCCCATGTGAATGTAGCGTAATGACCAAGCCACATATTTTGACTAAGGTGTAGAATTTATGAAGTTAGTGCTTGTAGAGTTAGGGCGTGTATAGTTGGAAGCTTGGCTCTACATGAGATCTGATAACTTTTTGACAGTGCGAGCCATATGGTCTCGTCTTGGCCACATTTTGCATTAAAATGTTTTTGGTGGATTTAATTTTTCGTGCTAATACAGTGAGCTTATTGTGAACGAAAAGTTGTTAAGAAACAGTGTAAAGATCTAATAAATAATCTCATTGAAGATTTAGTAGAATCCGAGCCTGCATTCGTGCGCCACCCAAGCTGCTGGCGACCGCGCCATTTCTTTATTGTGACGTCCAGAACACTGTTAGTTGTTTTTTGTTGGTGGAGCGAATGAAACATGCTTTGAATTGAAATGGCCGGATTATAAACCTGACTGGATCGCATGCATAATGGCTTGTAACGGGTATTATGTGCATATCACGGGTATTTCTATCACTCGGTAGATGCAGCCACTTTGCATGCTGGAAAACCGCTGCACACTCAACCCGAATAATTTTGTAATGTTCCCGAAAAGCACCAAGCTGGTATTCTTACTGATGTTAATGATACATAATGAGCAAGTGATTCATATGTTATATGCTAATTCATGCGATAATCGAATAATGCATTGCTTCGACTGGAGCCATGTATATCATTATGTAACAAGATGTAATTATAGCAATAATGCTCAACGACCTATATACCATCTTGCGCAAATGATTAATCGACAAAACTAATTTACATGTTGTCGCGATTACGTCTATCACCTTTGGGTCTACATCAGTTTGACTTGACAGTACAGAGCCGGATTAATTCATTCTTACTAATCTGATTATCAATCACTTCCATACGAAGCTACGAGATAATCGAACAGTCCTTTTAATTTTAGCCTCGTATATATGACCCATCCTATGATTGGTCGAACAATTGGCGCAGTCGGTAGGTTTGACATTCTTTGGCTGCGATCTTTAGGCATTGTTTTTTGACGTCAAATTCTGTCTTTGGTTGAACGAATTATAAAACTTTTAATTTACAAATAGCTCGGTTGTCAGTAATTTGAAGGCATTCAACATGACTCTAGAATGAATGATAAACTTTGTCTCGATATTTCCTGAATCAATTTCAACATAAATACTGAATGTTGTCTTTCTCCTGAATCCATCTCTGCTACATTGTTCAGTTAGAGTGCATGTCTCAAAGGCATTGAATACGATTACTGCAAGACATCGCTTATCAATTAAGCAGACACTAATCGCTCTAGTGGGATAGTGTCCATTGCTGACTCAATCAATTCTGGTGATATTTCATGCTAATGTTAATAGTACAGATATCAATTATTAATAAATTCTCTGATTGTAATTACCAGCTGCCTTCATGCGTGATCAAATTAAATGCGTACATATTGTATTGGTATTTTGTAATTGATAGCTACGGGCAGGTAATTTACAGTTGCATTATGATTTGTTTTATTTATTACTTATTAAAGAGAACTAGTTTTGTCAACAAGTAACAACAATAATTATATGGGTATATTAATTAGGTAATCTTTTAGGACTGAAGGAGGATGTTAATGTTGAAAAATTCATGGTTCTGCTAAGGGAACAAAATCTCCTCCGTAAATTTTAAAGAGGTCTCGTATCTCGTAAATTTACTTCACTACCATCTCAAGCCAGTAAAAAACAAACTTTCTCAACATGTATAGTAAATTCTACAGTACATCGGGCCATTATTCCAGCAGCTACCCTGTGCCCCACGTGAGGCATCGCACATAATAAACAACACTTGTGAAACGCAAAGAGGGACGCTATGCGCCCGCGCGCACATAAACTTTTATTTCGCGTTGGATGTTGGCAGGTAAAGCACATCACAGCACGTGTTGTGTGTGCGAGTATGGAAGGGTGGCAGCGACGCCTGATGAAGAGAAATGCTCCACAGTGTGCACACCCGTCGTAAAGCTGTCGCTTGTCGGCGAGGATGCTGCCCGCCACTCTCGCCGCAAACTGCACAGACGCATCACGCCAACGTTTATACGGAAATATCCAACAAGCACAGGATGTGAGCTTACAAACTCCAATACTTTTCACCCCTTTGACTCCACTTTTGGACACTTTCCTCGGACTCTTTTCCTCTGTTGTAGCTTGCAAAACCAAAGATTTTCTGAAGGAAAACCGTATATATTCTCTTGGTGCTATTTTTGATTAAAACTGTGTTATCATTTTAATGTATGTGTTGTGAAAATGCTTTCGCCGCTAATCGGAGGAGGGTAAGACGAGCGGGTTAAATGGTACCTTTCAAGGCCCACATTGGCTAAATAAAGAAATACGGTCGCACGCCGACAGACAAATTAGCAAACGCTGCCAACAGGGCGAAGAGAACGCGAGAATCCGGTGAGAATTTAGCGAGAACGCGGCGATAACCGGCTTCAGTCGTTGCAGCGCGCTGTAAATTTGATTAGGTGACACGTTTCTGTCTACCGACCAGCCCTGATGCTAACTTATGTTCTCAATAACGCGGCAACGAGCCCCGTGCCGTTAAGCTCAAGCCCCTGGAGCCTTATTGAACGCCGGCAATTTATTCCTTTCGCGCTTAGATGTGTAATATTCACCCTCCACTGAGTTACTGCTGACCGAATGATACTTTTGTGTACGGTGGAGAATTTGTTGCACTGAACTACTATTCCCTGTTCCCTGATTCCTGTTACTGCTAATAGAAGTTTATGGCTGGAATATTGTGGCAGAGAAATAGAACACAAGAAGATTCACCCCATTTCTTACTTATTATTTTTCTTATTTTGGCGCAGTCGGTAGGGTCGACATAAAAATGAGTTCAATCCAAATAGCTAAATTCAATGAAGTCACCAAAAAATACAAATATACCAATTTTGTACTCTACCCAGACAGTTTCTTTAAGATACCCTGCTCACGTTTATAGTCAGAAATTACCTCACCTGATGATTGTGCTGTTGTAAAAGCCTTTCAATAGTTGAATAGACTAATGCATCACAATACTAGGTAATAATTCAATAATCAACATTCAAGTTGACAAGAAACAAAGAGAAAACTGAGTACCAATCATTTGTGAGAGTTACAATCATCTGACCATCTCCGTTCACTGTTTCCCAAAGCCTGAGCGTCGACTTTCTATAAACAAGCGGTAGTTTATCTTCATATAAATTCAAGGCATAAAACAAAGATACATACTGATTACTGATTAAAGCCGGGAAGGTACATACGAATGCTGGCGTAACAGTTTATAGCTATCGTAAATGCTATAAACACTGTTACATTCCAGAGACTGTATTCTAAGCATGTGCAGTCCATAAAGCAACCGGAGCATAGAACTTGAATCATGAAGACATGATATAAAATATTTTTCACGTTCAAGCCTGCCGAAATATCTAGACGAGATATTATACGAAGACTAAGAACTTCGTCTATTTACTCGATCCTTAAAATTTCATAGAATAGTATTATAAATCGAAGACAGGTGCGAAATTAAATGAGTAGAGGTCGAATATCAGAATGAAGGTAGTACTTCACAAGCAAAGCAAAAAGTACTCGTCAGAAGTGGTAAGGCATGAAGAATCAAATCAAACGTATTTGGAAAGACTCGAGCTAACAAGTCGGTAGAACGGAAGCAAAGCACTTCTTCTCACATCATAAACTAGAGCTAGATGTTCGTAAATCCTTTTTATTCGACATTTATTATAGAAAGCTGTAATGGCTACAAAATAATCATCAATTCTTCTACATTGAACTCGGCTCACAAGAGCAGCTATAAGTCGTTTTATGGAAGATGCTCACAGAAAGATGTAAGAAAGGAACTGAGCATGGTTTATGAATAACAAAGTGACCCCAATATCATTTCATATTATTGTTGTCAGTAATGTAAAGAGAAGATACAGATAAAAAGAAGAAGTGTAATTTTACAAATACCAATTTCTTTACAATAACAAATTTCATATTCTTTCCCTACTAAATACATCCTTATAAACATTTCCTTGAAATTCAAATTGTCCTACTTTTTTTTTGTCTGTCGGTAAAGTAGTTACGATCTAGTTCTCTATTGGTCAACTGTCAAATGTCAGATGTTTATTTGTTTATGGTCAAAGGTCACGAAGAACATCAAACAAAATATAGGATTCATTAACGGTAAGCACAAGACATAAATACGAATCGAACAAATATAGATTGAAATTAATTTCAGATATTTTCAAACCTAACCTCATTCCACCACATGTTACGAAATGAAAATGTATTTATTCCAGTTGATGGCTGATAATATTAAGGTAAATGGTGATGTATCTTTAGACAGAATTACGGATTTTTAAATTCATAGGATGTGCAAGATGTGAATTAATTTTGATGGACTTTAAAATATTTGGCGGTAGCAGAATACCCTGGGATGAGCAACTGTGACGGAGTTTTGGGACATAATTTGTCACAAAACAGACCCATAACATGTCTAGCAACACTTTACAAAACACTAACCTCTATCATAGCAGAAAAGATTTACACACATCTACAAAGTAACAACTTGTTAGATGAAGAGCAAAATGGATGCCGAAAAGGATCGCAAGGATGTAAAGAACAACTGATAATAGACACAGTCATCAGTAAGCAAGCAAAGAAGAAGAAGGGAGAACTACATGTAGTGTATATCGTCTACAAAAAAGCGTATGGTAGTGTACCATATACATGGCTACTCGAAGTGCTGAAATTGTATAAAGTTGAGCAACATGATATAATAATAAATAAATGTCATTGAACATGCAATAAAAGAATGGAAAACGAGCCTAAGGATGAATACTCAAATATAAGAGAAATAAATATTGAAAGAGGGATCTTTCAGGATGATGCTTTCAGCTCTCTGTGGTTTTGTCTTGCCATAAAACTACTTACAACACAACTAAACAAGTTAACTTAAGGCTATATGATAAATGACACCATGATAAGTCACCTCTGGTACATGAATGACCTCAAGCTGTTTCCCAAAAAGCAAGAAAATACACGGTTGATTATTTCAGCACAGATATTGGAATGAGTTTCGAGCCCGAAAAATGTAAAATCAAATTATCATTTTAAGGTACAGCACTTAATCTCCCGTCAGTCAATAACTAAAAAATGAAGATTAAAAGATATTTCTGAGTTTGTACATGCATAAATTATGTACCTATCAAATAGTCAACTTGAAACTAGTACTAAATGGAAGCTGCTTTTTCGTAAGTTTGCTCAAACATCTTGATTTCAAGCTCAGTAATTAAGAGAGATGGTAATTTGCGAAATCTCCGAAGTAACAAGCATTCATGAGCTGTCAAAAATGCGCTTTCATCATCTAGATGATTCTTCCATTTTTTGTTCTTACAGTCTGCATAACTGAAAGTGAAAGATTTTCGTTTTCCAGGTGATGGTAAATGTAGCTGATTTTGGTCCTCCCGATTCTTCTCGCTTTCCAAGAACTCGTCTCACGATGCTGCATGTATTCAGGATGACAGCTTGTTGCATTGGGGTGTAAATATTTTTCTTCAATTTCAGGGACTTCAGATTTTGATGAAGTTTCCGGGAAATTTTTCCAGTTGCGCCCAGGACTATTGATACTATCTGAACGTGATCCATGTCCCACATTTTACGGATTTTATCTATGCTGTATGTTACTTTTTCAGATTTGAGCGTCAATCCAATATCGGATTTGTTGCATTCAATCTTTTTGTCAGTGATTATCTTCCTGTTCCAATACAGTCGTATATCTTCATCTTCACAAACTATTGGTGGTTCATATTTGTAACATAGAACTATATTTTCATATTTCATATACACTTTTCTGATCTCTTGGTGTATTATATTAGCAACCTTATTATGCTTGTCTTGGTACTGCTTTGGAGCAAGCACAGAACAATCCGACATTATATGATCTAATGCCTCTTCAGTCTTACCACATATATGGCACTTGATGCTAGGTATATTCTCTCTCATTATTCAGTTCTCAACCACATTTGAGAGGCCTTAATGTCGTAAGTGCAACATGCTCCATATATTGTTCTTCAGATAACTTCATAGGTGTTAGTCGTATATCGGCATGCACAATTACTCGGTGTAGTTTGGATGTTTTTGATTTGTCAAGAAAATAATACTAACTTCTCACTTCGCACAGGGATACTTGGAATACCTCTACCTTCTTGATAACGTATGTGGTGACCTCTGTACTTGCAATACTCCTTTCTCGTCATAGAATTCATCGCATGAAGTTCTGCTCTCGTCCAGGGCAATATACCAAAGCTGTATGACAATACTGAAGTAACATAAATGTTGACTGCTTTTGACAGATTTCTGGCAGAGAGTCCGGATGTCAACAGGGCTTTTACTCTGCTTAGGTAAGTATTTCTAAGTTCTTCTTTACACACCTTCTCTTCTATCCCTTGTGCCTGTGCGTATCCTAAGTATTTCTGTCATTCCTTCAATACTTCCTTGCTTGTGTACGTCGTATCCTGTTCTATTCTTCCATTTTCCACGTTGCATGCTACTTGTTTTACATTTTTCGGGCTCGAAACTCATTCCAATATCTGTGCTAAAAATAAAAACATGCCAATTCAATTAATATAATTTAAAAAAAGACGAGAATGAAAAACAAAGTCCACAAAGCTATATCCTAATGTACAAATCCTATAGGCTACGTGCATGAAGTCTACTAGCGCCTCTAGCGGGCAATGGAGAACGATTGAACTTCATTTTATCATTGTTTCATACCTATAATTTTTTTAATATACTAATATTATTTAATTCGGCTGTGTGCGTATAGTATAACTTACATAGCATAAAAGGTACGTTGAAATTATTTATTTTGAGTATTTTTTTCTTCAATTATAACGTACCTATTATAGCGAAAACGTCTTAATTCGTCCAAATTGACAGGATAACCTCAAATTATGACGCCGGTGAACTTGCAGATCGAGGTGGTATTTATCAAACACTGTATCCCTTTTACCGAAGAAGCATTGAAGAAAAGCGTGAAATTAGTTTTGCCATATTAAACATGTTGAAGAAAATGTTGCTGACAATATTAACAACAAAGTTATTGCGAAGTGCATCTGACAAACTTCTATCACTGAAACATCTTTCAAATTAGAGATAGAGGTAAATTCATGAACTCTAAATCGATGATGAATATTTCTAATTTCACAATTAAATTACAGACATATTTGTTATATAGATTAATAATGAAAGACAGACAATACTCTATTTACCGCTTTGATTCACTTCACTCGTTTTTTGATGTTATAACTGGGTACATGAAATCTATGAAACTATATTTCACTTGAATCATCCTTAACACAACAGCCTGAAACAGAACAAACGTTTTCCCATGTTTTATATGCAATTATTTTCACTTTTAAACTGCAATACTCAATGACAGCTCATTGACGTATTGTGAGAAATGGAGTTTAATGGTTACAATAGTGCTCACAATGAGTGCTCGCATCGATATTTGTTCAAACTCCGCCCCCTTGCACATAGCCTATATAAATATACTCCTAATATGATTTTTTAGTTATGTTTTCAGTTCATCTCCACCATCTGCATGCGATATAATCCCTTTTTAAAGTTAGTTCATCTCTTTAACTTCAATCGAGTACTGCGATCCGCTTCAAATTGAACTAAACAACGAATGATACACCCATATGCTACTTCATTACTAAATTAATATTTGATAAAGAAGCTGAATTGCTAACGAATTATTGTTGTTAAAAAACTTTCTGTTTAGAATCTATATATCAATACGTGAAGAGAAAACTTGTACCCTTTGTGGAGCACATTGTGCGCTCGGAGGAATGTGAGATTTGGTATACCTGAAGTTAATAAGGAGAAGAAGTGCAGGCTAGTGTTGCCACAAGACTAGAGAACAGTCTCGGTCTCGTCTCGTCTAGCCTCAAAAAGTCGAGACTTGAATCAAAATCACTTAAAATGCATTTTCACTTCTTCCGAAAGCAATTTCATAGAGCAAATAGGTGAATACCCACAAACTGCAGTAATAATAGTAGAAATTAGATGTTAACTAATAGATAAGTTTCCGATTGAGACAATAATTTTTTCTACCACACTTTCAGAACATTTACTTCATATTTAGCGTATATTACAATATTTTTTCTTCAATTTTTTTTTTTTTAAATAAGTCTTTTGGTTCTATCATGTTTGATATCAAATTGAAGCTCCTGCAAGAATAAATCTAGTAGAAGTGTAAAACAGGATATTCAAACGATTGTCAATTGTTTTTTAACAAGTTATTTAAATGATGTCTAGTTTGGTATTAATCTTAAGCTCTCGGGGATATAGGCTTAGTGGAAATATAAAACACACAAATACATATTTTTGGAAGAATTCATAGCAAATAATAATCAGGTAGAACGAATTGATTCCCGCATATAAGAATATGTGATTTTGAAAAATCATGGCAGGACTCGAGACCGAGACGAGACTGACCTACTCGAGACCAAGGCGAGACCGAGACGTGACTGCGCTAGGCGAGACCACGAGACCGAGACGAGACTAAATGAGAGACAAAATGTCTGAGAGGGGGTAGTAGGAGGTCACGTTAAGATCTTAAATGAGAACCACTATTTTCATTTCAGATTCGAATAGAGCTTCGAATACTAAATTAATGCTACCTGAAACCTCCTGGGATGGAAGGTTGAATTCAATAACAATCAAACTTGAAAATTTAATGAATGTTGGACGAATTTTGACAACTAGTATCCAATTATTTTTCATGGAACATTCAAGTCGCATGTTATTCAAAACAGTGTAATGAAATGCTTCAAAGTATGCCAAGCTTATAAATCAAAGTAAACGATGAATTAAAACAACTCGCATGATTCTAATTTGTTTGGAAATGAGTTCACGCCAATCAGTAAATTTTGCTCATTTTATTCTGCAGGTAATTACAACATTCTGACAGAACAATAACCATTTGTCAATGTGTCAGAATGCACTTTCATGATTAATAGAGCAAACAAATACATAGACAGCTTTGTCTACTTCATAATTAGTAATTCACATACCTTGAAACAAATATGAATTCAATATCAGGCTTCTTATTGTATGTAAATTTATTTTCTCGTTAAACACTGCATCTTAATCGTCTGCACTGTGCACATTAATCTCTTTCAGGACACATCCATCCGTAATTATCTCAAATCAGAGCGAACGCGGTTTGTTAAAGCACTGATTGATGGATGGCCGTGTCACCAGGAGAAAAACCTGTACCAAGCTTTTATGTGCGCATCGTGAATGAATCCTGTAATGAGACCACGACCAGGAGACAAAAACACGACCACAATCCGAACCAAATTAGGATATAATCAGGTGCGCAGATGCTCTTCCGAAAATGCCCGAATATTTGGAGAATAAATACTGTTAATGCAGTTTACATTAATATTCCTGTCATCTTTTTACGGGCCAGCAACGCAGCTCTGATCAAAAGATTACGTATAAGGTAAAAACCAATTGACTGACCTGAGCGGTGACGGCATTTCTAATGAGCAATACTTCTTTGAGATTTATGGGTACTGAACAGTTGGTAATTGTAATTGGATATGAGGTCTTACCGGTAAGGTACCAATGTACTTGTAACACATTGGAATGCGTAGTCTGCAGCTAATATTAAATACAGAACGAGCTACCAGTGTTAGTACGGTTTTAAACTAATTCTTTAATAGAATTCAACAACAAATTTCAGTTTTGTTAACATTATTATTTTTTCTAATCAACATTTGTGACACATTTGTTATCATTTATTGTAGCATTGTAAGAGAACTGATCTGTAAATAGCTGGAATCGGGCTGTAGAAGTGCTTCCTCTTCAAAACGTTTGAGTTTCTTCAGACATTGTGTAGTGATGCGCTGCGGTCAAAAAGTTCTCAGAACCTGATTTCATATTGTCCAATTTTGATTTCAATTGAATTAGAGAAAAAAACCAACAACTATAATCATTAGACGTGACGTCATTCGAAAGCAAATGTAAAACAAGATATTCATAATGTATCACAAAGGGACATCACATGTGCTGACCACATCAATTTATTTATTTCTTCTCCCATTCTGAATATTTCATCGCAATCTCTGAAATACGCAGTGGTCTACAAGCACGATATAAAATAATAAATGTCCACATGTTTTTTTCGTCTGCTTTTTGCGAATTGAAACATCAAAGCATGTTAAGGGCGTGTGCGCATTGCACGCACTGCGATCTTCTGCACGCAAAGTACTCTGGAATCACGCTATGTTTACAGCTACCATTTGAAGGGGACTTGTCACTTGTCATTTGATAACATTTGCTAATAAACATTATTTGTGACACATACCACATTTATGATCTGATATATGATACATACTTCGTCCAATCCCGCGACGTGAGAATGTATTATTTAAGAAAGCTCTGACATTCTGAGCATTGTGCGCGGGAGCGTCATCATGTTGGAACCATGCATCTTCAATATTCAAAGCTTCAAGTGCAGGTATGATTTCATTTTGGTCTAGATTCAAATAATCATGAGCCATAATATTACCATCAATAAAATGCGGTCCTATAATGTGCCAGCCCAATCGGTAGCTTTCTCGGTTCGTTGAGTCCTTATACTATGACGTGGGTGTACATTTTCTCTACTTCAACATCTGCAATTTTGCGAATATGTTGGGTTTTAAAAATCTCAGTTAAGTTCTCAACTTTATTTGATTAAAACAAATAAATCACAGACTTCTTCATTTGCTATAATTGTGTCGCATCTTATAAATATACTTTGTGACGAATTATATCCCAAAACTCTGTCATAGTTGCACATCCCAGAGCCTTCTGCTACCGTCAAACATTTTAATGTCCATCAAAATTTGTTTACATCTTGCACACCCTATAAATTTTAAATTCTGTAATTCTGCTTGAACATACAACACCGCTCACCTTTATTTTATCAGTCCTCAACTGCAATAAATCTGTCTTAATATTCCACATGTGGTGGAATGAGGTTAGATTTTTTGAAAACATCTGAAATTAAATGCAATCGATATTGCTTGATCTGTATTTATGTCTTGTGCCTTACCGTTAATAAACTCTGAATGTAATCAACCGTTGCTCTGTAAATATATTGTATATTGTATATTTTGTTTGACGTTTGTCGTGACTTTTGACCATACACAAATAAACATCTGACATTTGACAGTTGACTACATTACCGACAGATAAAAGCATATTTAGAATAATTTTAATTTTAAGGAAATATAATCATGAAAGGATGTATTTGACAGGAGCGTAATAGGAAATTAATTATTGTAAAGAAATTTGTATTTGTAAAATTACTTCTTCTTTTTATCTATATGTCTGTTTTACATTACTGCTAGCGCTAATACAAATTTCATTTGAAAACATGGTAAGTAAGGATTCATTAAAATTTAAGTATAAATAAGGCCTTCTGGCCGACTTAAGTCACTTCTTCGAAAGTCCAGTTTTCTGAGCAGCTACTCCAAAGTACGCTTCTAGTTCCGATGCCGAGTATCATCTTCAGAGTGTTTACCGTCCAAGTAGAGTTTTTGTACTAAGTCCGTTAACACAACTGTCTGACACGATCTGTGAGTTTATTTGTTTTTCATAAATCCGTAAAAGGAACTTAGATTTGTTTGCTTTTGCCGTTTTGAACTTAAATTATTTTTGCTGTTTTTAAACTTAGAATATTTTACCGTAGAAACATCGCTAGCGAAGTCTTTGTCGACTTCGCAGTGTTTGAATAATTTAACGTAGAATGACCGCTAGCGAAGTCCTTGTCGGCTTCGCAGTTTTTGAATAATTTAACATAGAAGCACTGCTAGCGAAGTCCTTGTTGACTTCACAGTGTTTGAACAATTTAACGTAGCGCCGCCGCTGACGAAGTCTTCGTGTTTTCGCAGCGTTAGATTGTTTTATCGTAGAATCACCTTTGAGTGTGTCATCATTGACTTTACAGCGTTGAGCAAGTTAAAGTAGAGTCACTACTTGAGAACCAGTTTGGTTTCACAAGCGTCGAATATAAGTTAATCCACCGTTAGGGAAATCGCTTCACGATTTATTTGTTTTAAAGTTTCTCGTCATCTGCGACCACCTGGGTCCGTACTGCGACCGCTGGTGTCGAGTGTCATGTACAGCCGTCCCGTCACCGTCAGCCAAGTATCACCGTGCAAGTCCTGAAAAATATATGTTCTATGTTCATCGTCGTCGTTTTTATGTGTAATAAATCTCATTGTGACATTTACCTCCTGATGATTATTTTTGACAACCCTAACCCTTCCCTTCTGAGTTATCCAGCCGTCTGCCTTAGAAACTGCGTCACCGACCGTATTGGCGCCCGAACACACCGTCAGCAGTTTTGACCGCGATGCGAAAGGTAACAACTCAGCCATCAGCCAAGGGTATCTTTACAACTTATACAACTTCTTTTTTTTTATACGGTTCGTTTCTGCGTTTGTATTGACATTAGACGCCTTCCTCCACCAACAACATCTAAAAAATGTAATAGCAACTCATAATGTATTAAGATTCATTGTCAACTATAAAGAATATGAGAATGCATCTTATCCCTGCTACCGTTTAGCATTAACAACATCCCCGAGTTTAATCACCGACCATTACTCCAAGCAGAAATGCCGCGCATCGGGCTATGATACATTATCTACTCTTAGGGCTCTTGAACTTTACAACACGACAATATAACATGTTAATAAGAAAGCTGTAACGATTGAGATAGCAGACCGACTCAAGGGAGCACTAGCACCGCCTATAATTTATATACCCCCAGTGAAATTAGTGTTTCGAACTTGGTTATCTGTCATGGTTTATGTCTGGGTTCCTGTTTGTAATGTGCATTTAAAATATAGCGCCGATTATTGCGTCAGTCGTTATGGGCGGTAATGAATAAAGGAACATCGTATTCGCGCCGTTCAAAGGACGTTGAAGTCGTGGAGAAAAATTATGATGCATTGGATTGATATTTGGAATTATCATTTATTGTGAAAAATGCACGAACTAGTACTAGAAAGAAACTTGAACGAACTGGATCAAGGGCAGCGTGCGTGCTTTTACACAATGAATTATAGGTGTGTGGCCGTCATAAACTAAACACAAGCGTCATATCGTGAGACGCTTATCGCTCGACGCCCTGCGCTGCGACGGTGATTGATGGCGCCACTGTCGCGTGTCACGCGCTACCGAACCGACTTGTTATAGAGTCATTAGTGGGAAGGAAAATGTCACTATTGTTTCACTGCCTTTGTACACGTAATTGAGAAATGATAGGGATCTAAAAAACAGGCAAATTAACTAATATCTGAATTTATAGTCAAAACAGAATTTAAGATCAAAAGTTGTACCAGCGAACAAAAACAACTTCTAGTCGGTGATTGCACCCCTCACATGCTAAAATAAGAATTATACTAACTGAATACTCTATTGGAGAATAATGGGCACAACAACAAAAAGCGTCTCTTATGTGTTATTCAATGGTATATTCATATCGTAATATATATTAGCATCATATTTGCCATTAGAGCAACATAAAACGCGATTTTTTATTATGTCGTGAGTGTTATTTCTTCCCATCTCATTCATCTTACCGTGCGCCACTGTACAGCAGCGGAAACCAACCTGATATGTTATTCAGCGGCTGTTTCTCACTGTCATATTAATTATGACATGTTGAAATTAAATTTATTAATCGTGAAGCACATTTTCACTTCTGATCATTTACACGCAGCTCAGAAATTAATGCTGAGGTTTCTCTTTCGTTCAAGTTAGCTTCAGGCTCGGCTTAAGAAGCCTTTAATTCAGCAACTCATAATAAAATATGTGAAAGGATTCAACAAAATTTATTGGTCTGTACGGATATCTATAAAACATAATCAGATTACTTCAATCCCGAAGTGAATCATTCTTCATATAAAATATCCTTGGTGCGGCTCTGGTTGACAATCTCGTAGACTTTTGATTCAGTTTATGTGCAAGACACTCAATTAATTCTCGTTCATTACATTTTACGTTTCACTTCAAAACGTATTCAATTTGAATCAACCTTAAACGAAGAGAAAATTGCTTTTAGACTGGCATTAAATTTCGAGTAATAAATCATACATTCGCATATAAATCATGTCAAATATTGAAATTTCCTAACGGTTACGTATTTTTCAAATATTTATTGGCTTCATTACGGTCACACGTTCCAATAGCGAGCGTTTGAAGAATTTATTAACGCCAGTGATAGCTGTCACGAACACATTTTTAATTTATCATCCAGCAATATTGAGATACATCAGCTGACAGACTTTCCTACAAACTAACAAACGCTATTAATAGATTAGTTATAGTAGACATTTTTGAAACTACATTGAATATATTACAATTTTGACAGTTGCTAATTCACTTCGTGATTAATTAGCTGAATAGGAAATGCAACTTTCCAAAGCACATGATATTTTTGCTTAGGCAAGTTATAAATGTGATTATATGTGCGCCCCGTGTTAAAAATTTGTTAGCTTTCCAACCAACAAACAGGTATTGAATTTGATACTTGCATACTTGCTCATAGATGGCACCACTAATCAATTGTCCAATAAAAAAAATTACCTCTTGCTTTCCATATTTCTTTTACTTTTCTTCTATCCTCGAGTCGAATTAGATGTCCATACCACCCCAATTGTTTCTGCTCTATCTTCCTTATTACTGACTGTACTTCCAATCTCTCTCCAATCTTTTCATTTCTAATTTTGTCTAGTTTCGTTACCCCCTCTATAGCTCTAAGATATTTCATTTCCACCGCTGTGATTTTACTTTGTTGTCTTTTATTTAATACCCAAGTTTCTGAACTGTACAACAGCATTGGTAGAATTATTGTTCTGTAGATGGTCAGCTTCGTTCTTTTGTTCACTGTTTTGTGCTGCAATAGTGCCTTGCTAATTGAATGATAAGTTCCTACTGTTGCCTGTATTCTACTATTTAATTCATCTTCGTACCCTCCTTTATTTACGATTATACTTCCTAGATATCTTTGGACTTGTTGTATATTTTTATTATCTATTTGTATTTTCAGTTGTTTTTCTTCTTTGGCTATTATCATTACCTTTGTTTTGATGGCATTTATTTTCATATTTGCTCTGAGTAGTTCTTCATTCCATATCCCCAAGTTCTCTTGCAGATTTTTCTCTGTATTGGCAAAGATTACCATGTCATCTGCAAAAATGCACTCTGCTATTTTTATTTGCTTTAAATTTTAATATCCTATGGCAGTTTCTATCGTTCTTTTGTTTGCTTCAATGTTAATTTCATCCATGTATAGTATAAACAATGAAGGACTTAGAGTTTCTTCTTGTCTTAATCCTCCACCTGCTTTAAATTCTTCTGATAATAAGTTAGCGATTCTCACATAGTTCATATTATCTTTATATATATTTTTGGTGGACATACAATATATGTTTTGCAGGAAGCACTGATTGCGGTATAGCTTAATGCTGACGATGGCGATGACGACACCAGCGATCGCAGTACGGATCCAGGCGGTGGCAGACAGCGAGAAACTTTAAAACAAAAATCGTGATCGATGTCCCAAACGGTGGATTAACTTATCTTGTGAAACCAAACTGGTTTCCAAGTACTGACTCAACATTAAACTTACTATGAAACCAACAATGATCTCCTCAACGATGATTCTATGTTAAAACAATCTAACGCTGCAAAATCACGGAGATTTCGTCAGCGGTGACTCTACGTCAAGTAAATTCAACACTGTGAAATCAACAGACTTCTCCAGCGGTGATGCTACGTTAATCAATCCAACACTGCGAAATCACGAAGACTTCTCCAGCGGTGGCTCTACGTCAAATCAATTTAACACTGTGAAACCAATAAAGACTTCGCTAGCGGGGACGCTACGTTATTTTAAACAAAAAATGACTCTAAGTTAAAGCAGCAACAAGCAAAATAATTCTAACTTCAAAATAGCAAAAGCAAATAAATCTAAGTTCCTTTTACAGACTTATAAAAAACAAACGGACTCCCAGATCGTGTCATACAGTTGTGACACTCGGAATCAGAACTAGAAGTGCACTTTGGGACGGCTACTCAGAAGACTGGACTTTCAAAGAAGTGACTTAAATCGGCCGCAAGGCCTTATTTAAACTTAAAGTTTAATGAAGCCTTACTTCACGTGCTTTTCAAATTAATTAAAATTTAGCGCTGTTAGAGTAATGTGAAGAAGAGATACAAAAAGAGAAGAAATCATTTTATAAATACTAATTCCTTTACAACAAATTTCCTAATTTCTTTTCCTGCTCATATATGTATATTTTTATATAGGTTACATTTCATTCACAGTACACTGAAAACATTAAAATAACTAAGACCCGGTCGTATCCACAGCAACATCTGTTGCAATAATTGCTACCATAATAATTACCAAGGGAATAAAGTTATTCGGAGATGGAAAGACCGGGCCTAAATTCTTTGTCTACGTCGGTAATTTAGTCATCTGTCGGTAGGATTAAAACTGTCAAATGTCAGATCTTCATTTGTTTTGTCACGATAAACGAAATCAGAAACAATTTATACAAAATATTTTACAGGGCAACGGTTGATTACATTCAGAATATATTTACGGTGAGTACATGACAAACACAGATCATACAGTACAAAGTTGTATTTCAGATTTCCAAAATATAACCTTATTCAACCACATGTTGATATATTAAAACGTATCTATTCCAGCTGATGGCTGGTGATGTTATGATAAGTGGTGGTGTAGTGTTTAAACAGAATTAAGATTCTTTAAAATTTAAAGGACAAGTAAAATATGAAAACTGGTTGTGATGAGCTTCGGAAGGCTCTAGGATGTGCAACTGTGACGGAGCTTTGAGAGAAGAAGTCACACAGCAAACAAATGGATTATCTGCTTTCAAAACTGGTTCGAGCGGAGCAAAAATACATCAACGTCCGTGCAGAATATTTCGGAAAATAATAAAGTCAACTGTTCTATTCCACCTCTATATGCAAAACTCAAAAGACAGCCCTCGTTTGCTCGTTTGATTATACTTGTGAAAAGAACCCAGAAAAGTATTATTAGTCAAACCCTGACACTGAGCCTAGTCTGAAACGGACAATACGGAATAATCAAGCACATAAAATACAGATTTAAATTATCTTAAATGGAAGTAAAATTTATCATTGGACTGACGTGTAAGATGTGTCTGTTGATAGAGTCGAGAACTGCAGAATGTATAAAAGGTGTACTGATTAAAGCTTCAATCTCTACGATTATCCAATCCTGAGTGACGAGTATAAATTCCACCGCAACCGCTCAACAATGTTAGCAACATTAGCAGCGTTAGCTTCAATCGTAGATAATTCCAATACTATTTTTATGATGAACATGACCTCCTACAATGAGTGCGAAAATTGAACGTCGATAAATAAGCTTCCTCCTTAATCCATTTAGATGTGGTCAATAAGTCTGAAGAAATTCCCGCAGAATTGACCACGAAATAAAACAAGAGTGGAACTTTCAGTTAGCAACAGTATGACGATATCATTACTCAACGGAATAGTATGATTAGTCGTCAGAATGGTAATAGAAATGCAGAGAGAATAAATATTACTTCCGTCTAGTTTGAATGCGAAGCTCCCAAATCGAAATAGAATATAGTTTTTGACACATGAAGATATATCTGTATAATATCGGGTTTCAATATCAAACACGCGAAATAATGTATGAACTGTAACTTTTCATTTTCCTACACTGTTTCATTTTAAACGTATCGGCATTGGCGTAAATCACGCAAAATGTAATAGCTTGTCATGCGAGCGCTCGCTCCAGAAAAATAATTTACGGTTGTGCATAGCCAGTGACAGCATAGAGCGAGCTTTTTATTTGATCACGTGGAGACATATTGCGGGCATCCAGTAAACCGTGAATCGTAAATAACGCAAAACCGATTCGCCGCCTGCCGCCCGGTATAAATATGATGTTTCATATGTGTTCATTTCAGTTTGTGCACCATTCGCGTATAAAACTTTAACATTGATCATTGATTTTTATCACAAATGTCGCGCTGGAAATTTGTGTGATGACTGACAGTTCGATGCACGAATTTGCATATTGAAGAGAGTTGCGCTGTTTGTTTTTGTACAATTGTTGTAAGCACAATAGTTTTTGTCGAACAAATATTGTCACCAATGATTGAAGCATGTGCTACTGTTATGACACAATTAAACAAAAAACTATTATTGCAAGAAATACCAAGTAATACTTTCTTTATTTATTGAGCTATACATACTTAAAATCATAAAAGTCTGAAGTAAAAAATGTGGAAAGCCGGTGATAAATTAATAAAATAAATTTATTCAAATGGGATGTAATTTTGAAAATGCCATTCGTTTTATTACACACATGTTTACACTGACCATGATAATTTATGTTGGTAATATAAGAAAAGCCGACATAAACAGCGTAAGAAATATTGGCCTGTTAACGCGAACCCGAGAATGAAAAAAATTAATTAACGGACAGCGCTCGGTATTTTAAAACGAGCGGAGCCGCCAGTCACTGATGATTTATGACAAACATTTCTTCGCAGTCGTGACAACTTTCCGTTGCCGATGAATAATGTAATTTCATAATTATCAGCGCTGTGGCTCTAGTGCTGCGCCTGCGATAAAGGTTTGTAAATATTGCCAACTATTTTCAGAAATAAGCAAAATGTTCTCCAGAAATATATGCGTGAAGAATCAGCGTCTCTCTGCGTCGTAACTTTTTGCTTATGCGTCGAGGTGTCGCGCACCCGCAGCCGTTGTCAAACGTCTGTTTGTAAATTATGATTGATGGTGGTCATTTCCTGCAACAAGGGTGTGAATGTGTTCCTTTCTACGTTTACTAACAGGACTTTTTTATACAACAGGGTTCCAGTATATAAAGAAAGTGGCACACTAGTCACGGCTCAATAATGATTGAAAAACATGTTTTTGTTAACTGAATTGTTGTTTTGAATATTCAATTCATCGTTTGAAGTCTGTAGCCCCGATTTATTTACAGATCAGGGCCGTTTTGCGTACTTGCAAATTTATCAGATCAATTCTAACATTCTGTTTAACAGAAGGCTCAGATACAGATAAAAATCTGAGGCTGCAGAGCAAAATTCAAGACCTCAGAACAAAAATTACGGCCCCAGAGTAGAATCCACGGCTGTTGAACAAAAACCACGGCCGAAGTACAAAATGCAAAACATCAGACCAGAATCCACAGCCGCAGAACAGATGCCATGACAGCAGAACAAAAATCACGGCCGCAGAACTGAATCCATGACTGTAGAACAGAAATCACGGCCGCAAAATACAAAAACCACGGACGCAAGAAAAAATCCGCGGCCGCAGAACAGAATCCACGGCTGCAAAACAGAAGTCACGGACGCTGAACAAAATTCACGGCCGCAGAAAAGAGTCAACGATCACAGAACCAAAGTCAGGGCGACAAAACTGGATTCTCGACCGCAGAGCAGAACGACTGCAGAACAAAAACCACGACCGCGAAACAGAAATCACGGCTGCAGAACAGAAGTCAAGGCCGCAGAATAGAATTCATGATTGCAGAACACTGATCAAAATCCACGGCCGCAGAACAGGATTCAAGGCCACAGAACAGTAGTCATGGCCGCAGAACAGAATTCACTATCCCAGAACAGAAATTTTGGCCGTATAACAAAAATTTTGTCCGCAGAACGGACGTCATGACCGCAAAACAGGAGGAACGATCACAGAACAGGAATCTCGGCTGCAGAAGAGAAGTCACAGCCGCAGAACAGAACGGACGGTTGCAGAACAGAATCCATGACCGTAGAATAGAAAACACGGCCGCAAAACAGAATCCACAGATGCAGGACAAAATCAACGGACGCAGGACAAAATCAACAGCTGCTGGAAAAAACCGCAGCTGCAGAACAAAAACCACGAGCGCGAGACAGAATCCACGGCTGCAGAACAAAAGTCGCGGACGCTAAACAAAATCCAGGGCCGCAGAAAAGAAACTACAGCTGCAAAACAGGAGCCAGGGCGACAGAACTGAATTCACGACCGCAAAGCAGGAGCCACGAACATAGAACAGAAATCACGGCCACAAAGTATAATCCATGACCATAGAACATAAATCAGACTGCAAAACAGGCGTCACAACTGCAGAACAAAAACTACGGCCGCAGAACAAGATTCATGATCGCAAAACAGGAGTCACGAACGCGGAGCAGAATTTTCGACCGCATAATCGCAGAACAGAACCAAGGAGGAAAAAGCTGAATCCATGGTCGCAGAATAGGTGCCACGGACACAGAACAGGAGTCATAGAATAGAATTCACGGCCATAGAACAGTAGTCACGGCCGCCGAACAGAATTCACGAGGACAGAATAAAAATTTGGACTGCAGAACAGATATTTCAGCCGCAAAACAGAAGCAAGGACCGCAGAACAGAATTCACAACCACAGAAGAAAAATTGTGACCGCAGAACAGAAACTTCAGCTGCAGAACAAAAAATGTGTTCGCAGAACAAGAGTCACAACCGCAGAACAGGAGTCACAGGAGCTTTGGCCGCAGAACGGAACCGACGACCGCAGAACAGAATTCACGGTCACAGAACAGATCCGCGGCCGCAGTCTACAGCTATAAGTTGTCAACTCGTGGGCAGAAACGTTTCCATCATCAGCTTGTGTACTTATGTCCTTTCTGTAATCATTTGTGTGATTTATGTTAGTTTTTCGATGTGTATTCGTAAATTAATTTACAGCTGTGGTTTCAACACTGTGGCCGGGATATCTATACTGTGACGTTTGTCTCGAACATGTGATTTCACCCTGCGGTCGTGACTTCGAGATCATAGATATGGGTGCCGAACTTGAGCCATTGCTTTAGCACTACTACCGTGTTTTGGGAGTAGAACCCATGATTCTGGAATTGTAACCGCGGTTTTGACATTCCTAATATAATTGCGACATTGTGGCCATAATTTCTAAAATGTAGCTTTGCCGTGGCCCTCGTCATTATTTTTCCAATTTTTTCAATCAGATTGAGCAGTAATTTTTTAGTTTTATTTTACATTTACATCATTTTTTCGAACATTTATGTTCATAATATGCGATGTTGTAACGCTTTGGATGCAGGGGATCCCTAAATCAGTCTGGTGCCGTCGGTATGCGGTTAATAACGCTAAGTGATTTATTTGCTACTGCATAAATAATACGACGCCGACGTAAAGGCGGAGGCGCGCGACGAACCCGTTAAGAAAACACAAATCTGTGGTAGTATTCGCACCATGATCGTCGGAAACCTTTAACGACTTCCGTCTTGCAAATCCAGAGACGCTTGCGTTCACGCCTCGAAAAGACAACGATATGCGACGGCGACGCTGCGACGTCGTGCACAACCATTAAACTTGAGGATTTAACACTAAGTGGATGCAAATTCTGTTTGTTATTTTCAGTTACGAGATTTTAAAATAAGTGTGTTGGACTATGTCGCATTATTTAAAAATTTTGCTACGCTGAAGAACCAAATCGACTATTGAGTAGGAACCGAAGTGATTCAAACTTTCAACCATCCCGTAATTAGTTCATATTTATTCCCGAAGATTTCTAGTTGATGAAAAAAAAATGGTAACTAGTGGTGCATACTTTGCTAATGTATGAAGTAAATTCTCATTTTAGCAAAATTTGTTGATGGTACTCTCTCTATTCGCGACTCGCGCCTTCTAGTTTTCCCGCTAACTATACATGTTTCATTAAACAGGAAAATTGTCATCATGTTTAATACAAACCAGACATTACGACTGGAGTCTCACTCAGCTCTCTGAATAAATGTCTGTTGTTTAAAAGCTCTATAAATTTTACTAGCTAAAACGTCCTAGTTCTCATGAAATATGAGCTGCATCATGCAAACTAATAAAGTATAACTTTCATTTTTATTTATGATGAAGGGATAAGTGATACAGAAGTCGATGTCCGATATTCACATTATTCGCTCCCAACTAATTCCACTTGTCAAGTTGTCAGCTTTGCGGAACGCCGAGACAGGCAGAACAGCGGAAACCATCGCTCGGACATGCCCAGCGGGACATCGTTTCCGTTGTGGAAGTGGTGCGGGTGTCTACAAGCATCTCGAGATTGAATTAAGGGTGAGCTCGGGTCGCAGGCCGCTAGGTCGCCTTGTCACCTCTCAGGCGACTTCGCGAGTATCACTTGTGGATTTCCAGGTCACAAAGTTTAACAATATTAAAAAGAGATTGTGAAAACATGTAGCATATTCATATTGTCTGTAGTCATAAAATGTCTCATATCGATCAATTGTCTTTTAGAGCACTTTCAAAGCAACATTTATAGATTTATTTCATAATGAAGTATTCTTTAAGCATATTATATCCCCAAACACTTCGTTGGTTTGTCGTTACCAAAGACAAAGAAGAACAGTTGACGTCGGTTGTCGCGCTTCTGCTGCCAGCTAGTGACAAGTTTGCTAAGCTGGCGTGACTGCTCGTCACTGAGTACCACTTGCGACGTTATCGCATTAGGACATGGAGTTTGACGTCAACGCCTTAATTCTACCTTCCACCGAGTGTGTGTGGAACGGCGCTGGCGTTAGTGTCGGTTTCGCATGTCTTCCAAACGTCTAACTTCATCATGCTTCCGGAAAATGAATGATGGAAGTGACGGTACCTGACTTGTTAGGAACGGTAATTAGGAAAATCAATTGAATCGAATTGATTCTTGCATATTGATTGTACTCACTTCAAGTGATCTATATTTAGTAAACTGTATTAAATTTTCGTTCAAGCTTATCGCAAACCCCACTCTCAAAGCAAAGCTGCATAAAGGGGGATGTTACTCCCATCGTAACATAAATCAGGGATGAGATCTGTGTTGATAAACAGGGTTACACTAATAAAAGTGGATCAACTGCCTCGTACTTCACGAAAATTGCCTATTTGTTTTTATTTTCCAGGCCTTTCAGTTTTCTATTACAGTGTTAATCTTGATTTTAGTGGACTAGATATCAACTTTGTGAACTGCTAATGGATCCATTTTCTCGATATATGAGGATATTTTTTGTAAGTTACTGCGTGAAAACAATGTAGCTTGTTTGTTCGTCGAGGGTGAAGTCACATCAAATATTTCAACTTGTTGAAAGAGATTTTCACACAATAAAAATATTTGCTCCTGTAACGATACCTCGCAGATGGCGCGATTGTTACCTTTGGCGTCGTGGTCAAAACTGCTGCTCGGGCGCCAATACGGTCTGTGACGCAGTTTCTAAGGCAGACGCCTGAATAGCTCAAAAGGAAAGGGATAGGGTTGTCAAAAATAATCATCAGGAGGTAGGTATCACAATGAGATTAATTACACATAAAAACGACGACGATGAACATAGAACATATATTTTTCAGGACTTGCACAGTGATGACTTGGCTGATGGTAACGGAACGGCTGTACCTGACACTCGACACCAGCGGTCGCAGTACGGACCCAGGCAGTCGCAGATGACAAGAAACTTTAAAACAAACAAATCGTGAAGCGATTTCTCAAACGGTGGATTAACTTATCTTCGACGCTTTTGAAACCAAACTGGTTCCCAAGTAGTGACTCTACATTAACTTGCTCAACGCTGTGAAGCCAACGATGACTCCCTCAACGGTGATTCTACGTTAAAACAATCTGACGCTGCGAAATCACGAAGACTTCGTCAGTGGCGACGCTACGTTAAATTGTTCAAACACTGTGAAGTCAACAAGAACTCCGCTGGCGGTGCCTCTACGTTAAATTATTCAAACTCTGCGCAGTCGACAAATACTCCGATAGCGGTGATTCTACGTTAAATTATTCAAAAACCATTCTTAGTTCGGAAACAGCAAAAGCAAACAAATCTAAGTTCCTTTAACGGACTTATAAAAAAAAACTCACAGATCGTGTCAGACAGTTGTGCTAACAGACTTAGCACAAAAACTCTACTTGGACGGTAGACACTCTGAAGATGACACTCGATATCGGAACTAGAAGCGTAATTTGAAACGGCAACCTGGAAGACTGGACTTTCAAAGAAGTGACTATAGTCGGCCAGAAGGCCTTATTTATACTTAAATTTTAATGAATCCTCACTTAACATGTTCCAAAACAAAATTCATATTAGCGCTATCAGTAACGTAAAGAAGATATACAAATTAAAAAAAGAAGTGATTTTACAAATACAAATTTCTTTACAATAACAAATTTCCTATTACTTTCCTGTTAAATACATCCTTTCATGATTATATTTCCTTTAAATTAAAATTGTCCTAAATATCTTTTTATCTGTCGGTAACGTAGGTAATGCTATGTCGGTAAGTTTGAATCTGCCAAGTTTCGGATCTTTTATTTTGTTGTTTCAAAATCGAACATAACATCACACAAAATATACAATATACAACAAATTTACAGTACAACGGTTGATCACATTCAGAGTTTATAAACGGTGAGGCACAAGACATAAATACAGATCAAGAAATGTCGGTTGCATTCAATTTCGGGTGTTTTCAAGAACCTAACCTCATTCCATCACATGTGAAATATTAAAACAGATTTATTACAGCTGATGACTGATAATATTAGGGTAAGCGGTGTTGTATGTTTAAGCAGGATTACAGGATTTAAAATTTATAGGGTGTGCAAAATGTAAACTAATTTTGCTGGACTTTAAAATGTTTGACGGTAGCAGAAGACTCTGGGATGTGCAACTGTGACGGAGTTTTGAGACATAATTCGTCACACTCCAAACTGTCACCGCATGTACGACATAAAATGAGCACAATACAGATTAAGATCTTAAATTCAATCTCATTTCAGTCCCTTGAGGATTGATTATTAAAATATTTTTTCTCCTTAAACATTAATCATTCAATCAAGCAATGCCTCCCCCATGGTACCGGAAAATATAACGATATAAAAAGTGATATAAATAAAAGATAAACGTATCGTCGAGGGAGCAAAGCTAAAACAAACAACAAATAACGAGTCAATTATTTTTGTTTCTGAAAGAGGATCACGTTGTCAACGTTCCGGTGATGGCTGGCGGGAAACAAACGTTGGCGGTGAGTAATTGTACGCCCCGACGCTCGTTCAGAGGCGTGCTAGAGGAGAGATGCTCGGGGCACAGTGTGAGATTGGAGGGGAGGATGAAATAATGGAACAGTGGTAATCATATAATAACGTAATAGGAGTCTTGTTGTTCATATGGTCCTCTTGCATCTAGGAAATGATTGATAGTTTTTTTTAGATATTTCTGAGGTAGAATTCAACTGGCAGAAAAAAGAATTATCTGGGTGTGCACCACAAAATAATAAAATTAATTTCTTTTGTACGAAAGGCACTACAAATATTTACATAAATTCGAATTAATCTCTTAAGTGATAGACACCCTCCAGTATTTAATAATTACTCATCAGTCATCTCCCCTTCACTGTACGACACTGCTTTCTCGAGTGTTGCTGCCTTGATGGATGACCGCAACGACACTGATCCCACACACGTGACTGTGCACCCAGCCGTCGGATTTCACATCACCATCACCTCTACTAACATCGGCCACCCCTCAGCCCTCATGATCTATCGGTTGGGGATGACGAACCCCAGCAGCAAACATCGTTAACGTTCGTATTCAATTTGACAACGCGATGCGTTTTATATTTAGCTGGAGTGGAGAGCGGAGTGCTGTTATGGTTGTAAGTACTAGCAGATTTGATAGGATCCTAGTTCATGACTACAGTACCGGAGACGATCGTAAATCAATTGGCTTTGACTGGAAAACACTAATTTATTTTCCCACCTTGTCTCCTGATCCTACAGACTTCGTCCAACGATTCCACAATTTTATTAGCCCATAGATCTGCTTTGATAATACTCAGTGAAAAAGCGAGATGACGAGAGGAAGACCTGATTATGAGTCTCAAATATTTCGGCTTTAATAATCGTAGCTAATCAAAGGCTTTATGAAACTTCGAGACAAGAGACCTGGTGTCTCCTGTCGCGTTTTCTCTGTCCTGCTCAAGCATTCCGTGATAATTACTATCTCCAATCTACTCAGAGTGTTATTCGAAAGTGACATATAATCTACAGGTTCATCAAAAATAGTTTCAGCTCGGTGCATTACATGCGACATTGCCATCAGTATTGCGATCGCACATTAGCATGTTTACACCGTTCTTGTCAAATATAAAGCCGCTTGTACACCATCTTCGTTTCGCGCTTCTTGCTCAAGCAATGAATTACGTTAATGGGCCAGCAATAACAGCGCCCCTCGACTCGGTGGGGCATTAAGTACGCGGGAATGGGCCGCGTACGAAATACGAGCCAGTTAAGAGAATAAAGAAGAGGCCCGCGTGGAAATATAGTGCGAGTTTTATGGCGTGCGCGCTGACGGGTATTAGTCCTTGTACCTTAAGACTCAACATGCGGACGACTCTATAAACTATCGAACCGCTTTATTTGTTAATTCATTCGGGATATTATTGGACGGCAACTGTTTAAAACAACGTGAGACACATCCATATGTACTAACTACATGCATTAATTTCTTAATGCATATATGTGGGCGGAGTTCATTAGTCAACAATAATTTCAACTGAAAAAAAAATTGTTCATACACGGAACAACAATGTCCTACAATTATGCAGACAACACAGAACAAGAATCCAATAATTCAGCAATGTTCAAGCACGGACAAACGGCCGAAGTGGTAAACCACATTTACAGCAGGCACATGGTGTAGACACCCTAGCAAGGGCAAAGCTAGTACACTACAAGCATCGTCAATGACTCCGGATTGTACGTTACAACGTAATTCATGTTTATTTCAACAAAGCACATGTTAACATCCGCCATTGTTGTGTGCGGTTGGTTGTCCAGCCTGTCATCACCCACAACAAGATGAGAATGACCTAATGATGACGATGACAGCAATAGGGTGATAACGAATAGCATTTGGGCTGAAAATCATTCTCGATTGTATCTCAAGTGGACATAATATACATGGAAATGACTTCAGCCACTCATAGTATTCAGTGCAAATATACTAGCTTTGTAATCTGCAGGTCACGGGGTCGAATCACACCAACGAAAAGGAGATCAGTAAGATTTTCACTGAATTATGGCGTACTCTAAACTAATTAAACTACGGATGAGAAAATATCAGTTAATCCACCAAGTGCACCATAAATGTCTGCCACACTCGCACCGGGTAAAAGACGTGATTGATATTCATTTATTTCATTTCAACTTCAATAATAATGAACGGATTCCAATTTTGTTTGCTTTAAATTGCGAAAAAAAGACGTCTATACGCCTATTCCGTACCTAGCAAGATCAATCAAGCATCACACACTTAGTGTATTCCTGGCAATCGCAACTTTCACCTATCTGAACCGCTTGGCTTCCAAAACGGTGGAGACGAAGCCAATTCACCTAGTGGAGAAATCAGGAAAAGTGAAGAGATTGAAGATCCTGGAGATGATTATCAAGACCTGGAGGAGGGAGCTCGCATCTTTGTCTGGAATCAAACTTGTTCTCCAACAATGATTCTACGTTAAGTTGTTTCAATACTGTGAAGTCACCTCTAGAAGTGATGCTACGTTACATTATTCAAACACTGTAAAGTCAACTAAGACTTCGCCAGCGGTGATTCTACATTAAATGATTCAAACACTGTGAGGTCAACCAAGACTTCGCCAGCGGTGACTCTACGTTAAATTATTCAAACCCTGTGAAGTCAACCAAGACTTCGCAGGCGGTGATTCAACGTTGAATTCTTCAAACGCTGCAAAGTCAACCAAGACTTCGACAGCAGTGATTCTACGTTAAAATATTCAAACACTGCGAAGTCAACAAGGACTTCGCCAGCGGGGACGTGACGTTAAATTATGCAAACACTGTAAAGTCAACAAAGACTTTACCAGTGGTGATTACACGTTAAATTATTCAAACACTGTAAAGTCAACCAAGACTTCGCCAGCGGCGATTCTACGTTAAGTTAATCCAACGTTCGCGGAGCGGATGGCGAAAATTAAACGAAAGGACTCTAAGTTCAAAAAACGCAAAAATATTTTAAGTGCAAAAATAGCAGAGCAATTGCAAAATAATCTAAGTTCCTATTACAGACTTATAAAAACAAAAGAAAGCAATCAAACTCACAATTTATCTTCACGACCGTGCTAAGGGACTTGGCACAAAAAATTCGAATGGACGTCGAATGGTAAAAACAGTAGAACTTTGGAAGATGGCTCTGAGAACTAACTTTCAAAATAAGTGTCTCAAATCGGTCAAAAGCCCTCATTTATACTTAAATTTTAATGAATCCTTACTTAACTTGTTTTAAAATTAATTTCTTATTAACGCTGTCAGTAATGTGAATAGGAGATACAGATAAAAAGAAGAAGTAATTTTACAAATACAAATTTTATATCCTTTTCCTACTAAATACATCCTTATAAACATTTCCTTGAATTTCAAATTATCCTAAATTATTTTTGTCTGTCGGTAAAGTAGTTACGATATAGTCCTCTGTCGGTTAACTGTCAAATGTCAGATATTTATTTGTTTATGGTCAAAGGTCACGAAGAACATCAAACAAAATATACAATATAGAACATATTTACAGGACAACAGTTGATTACATTCAGAATTCATTAACGGTAAGCACAAGACATAAATACGGATCAAACAAATATAGGTTGATTTTAATTTCAGATATTCTCAAAACCTAACCTCATTCCACCACATGTTATGAAATATCAAAATGTATTGATCCCAACTGGTGGCTGATAATACTAAGGTAAACGGTGGTGTATATTTGAACAGAATTACGGTTTTTAAAATTTATAGGGTGTGCAAGATGTGCAACTGTGACGGAGTTTTAGGAAATGATTCGTCACAGTGTATAGAAATAATTTCGGGCTTTTCGACCGAAGTACTTTATATTTACTGGAATCAGCAAGAACTCATTGATTTTTTATTATGTCCCAATGAAAGTACAAAACATTGTGAGAAAATAATAACATGCATCTCGTCGATATCCATCAATATTGCTCTCAACATTCAACTGAAGCATACTCTTCCACACCAATATCACAAACTATCCATCAGCTTTTTCTTCCTCCTCGTGGAATTGTCCTCACGTCAACATATCGTTTTCATTGCAATTAATAAGCGTTTGTTGTGGTCACATATGCAGCAACCCACTCAACTTTGCCGTGGTGCGCGTAACGTGTAAACATACGTTTTACATGGAGTGAGAGTTCATTTTGTGGATGGTAAAACAATTTGGAGTGCTGTGGTATGCCGTGTTGTCATACAGCTTCAATGGGAAGTAAAATGATATTGTTATGTGAGCTGTCGAGGCTTGGAAATGTGTAAGCGTCAAATTATCTCGTCAAATTGCCATCACACGGCGTGGGAAATGAATAATTAAACGAGTAATTTTTGAAATGTTTGAGGCTGTTTGCTATAAGAAGTGTGAGGCTATTGGATTTGTTACGTGCCAATTTGGCTTTTGGTCTTCTTTTGTTGGGTTGAATTCTAGAATATAATTTGGTTCTTTTAGTCAACTTGTTACGTTATGAACGCTACGTCCTGTTGTGAGTCAGGTCGATCGATCTCGGGCCTGCTTTTCATTATTTTGTACTATTTTTCGAGAAAGCTTATTAACGTATCTGTTAAGGTATTAATTTTGTTGAGACTTGTTACAGGACTGTTAACATTCGACTGACTTATTGTTCACTCAATTTATAATTCGTACTATAATCTATAATAATTAAGTAAAAAGTTTTACCAGAATCAAGATGGTCTCATAACAATCACCTGCTCACATCAACTTCCTTCTCTAATCATCTGTTTACATCAGTCTCCGTCTCTGATCACCTGATCAACTTCAATTCACTCACAGCAATCCTTCTTTGTTATATTTCTAAGTCAATGAAAATTTAGTAAATAAAAATATAACTCATCCGAAATAATTTTCCAGATAAGGGATTGAATTCTGCATTAAATAAAACTCTGTCTCCGATTAGTGAAATAAATTGGAAAACAAATTCGACACTAATCGTCACTTGTTCTTTTATTAGCATCTCCCTACGCAATTTGTTCGCGGATCTAATGAACAAACCGTTTAAAATAATAATCCTGAAATATAGGTAATCCCCTTAATTGCACCATTCGTTCAGTAGGTATATCTGCTCCCATAGAACGTGGGTTAATTTGTATACGCGCCAGCAGCATAGATAACAAAGATGTAAATAATATTTTCTTGGTATAGATTCTTCTGAAATAGTTTAATTGTATTTATTCAGATATATTAGCCCAATTGTGCGGTTACATACTGCAGCCAATAAATTATTGATCGGATACTCCCGAGTCTCTTAAATATTAGAATAAACTGAACGATAAGTAGCAGGAGAATATTTACCATGTATCACAGTCAAATTAGTTGCGTATACGGATGGATACAGAAAAAGGAGGACGGGAAAGAAATTAGTGACGAATGTGATCATTGCATTTCAAATTATCAATTACTTTAAGTATTGTCACAAATTTTATTATAAATAATTTATAATCACTCTATCGTTCACAGTTACTCGTACTGAATCACTGAATGAATGACTCCCTTTTCTAGCTCGCGCTCTTATATACCAAAGCCGACAATGGGCCAACATTCAATTGTCTAACAGTTGTTGTCTGGCAACCAACGAACATCTAGTGACCATAGCCTGTCAATCATGTCCGACAATTGAACATCGACCTTGTCAATACTAACTAGGATTACAGTTACAGCGAATTTAAATAAATAATCATGTGACCTAATTACTACAAATATTTCATATTTGTGACAGTATATACTGAGTAGCGTTCCGACCAGCCTCGTTTCCAGAACTCCAGGTTTTCGCTTGCATGAACTTTATTATCAAGGAGATATTTAGGGAATAAGATATTTTTGGTAAACCCAGTCCTGTAGGATGATAGGGTGAGGGTTAATCGAAGCTAGCGAGCTTTGTCAGCTCTGATCGCCGGCGCTGAGGCTCGACCACGCTTCGCATAAGAAATTGTGTCAACATATTAGCGCCGACCAACGAATACTTGTTATCTGCGTCGGGCAGAACCGACGAACCAGTGATGTTGCAACTTTATACCGCTGCTCATCCCTTCCTTGACTAATATATAAGCATTTACTGTCATACTTTATTTCATTTTGGGGTAGCAAAATGGGAGATAGTAGCAGATTTTATGTGTGGTTATTAACCAGGCGAAGAGCATCATATTTTACTGGAATGTTCCAAGCTTCAAATGACACGAGAATTTACTTTTTATACACGACGTGAGAGCATTCCAGAAAGCTGCTTCATATCCCTTCAATATCTAATTCTTTATTGATAAAAGAAGTGAAGGTACTAGCTACTTTTTAGAATATTTGTCCAGCATGTTTGCACCGTAGTTGCAACAGAACTTTACCATTAAACTGGAAGTTTTGTGAAGGAAATCTGCAGATTTAAGAACAGTGATAATGAAGCCCCATGGTGCAAATTCCATTTTGCTTAAAACATTTCCCGCTCCGCCGCAGCTAACTCCAGCAACGGCATAGTAAATTCGCGGCGTACACTTTTATTATCCAGTGTTCCCCGTGTACACATAGAGGGACGAAATTTATATAGAGATAAGAAAGTTCTGTGTCATCAGTTTAGAGATGCGCTGGTCGGGACGCATTCGCGAGATATAATAGTCGAGATAGCGCGAGAAAATGTGACTGTTTTAAAATTTAAGTGTAATAGGTTTACTCGCAATGAGATAATGTAAAAAGTACCATAACTTTTCGCGGTTAAACAACCGTTTCTAATTTTAAAATGGTGCGGCACTGTATTTAACACATAAAAAGTAATTTCTGTGGGCGCGATAAGGCGGGCTGCTTGCCCACTATGCTCGTAATATCTCTCAGACTTGGCACTGAAGTCTTTTGGAATGTTGGAGGAACAGGAAGTGAAACGGAGAAGAATATTCGCTGTTACCTACAACTGTTACTGTTTACCTACGTTCAGACCTGAAAACACCACGTAATGAAAGTTAAGTTGTATTCTCACATTACAGAACATCATTTGAACATTCGGAAAACGATTTCCAGAATTTTTTTTTCAAGACAGTAGAAACATTTCCACAACTGGATGAAAGAATTGAAACCAATATTGATTTGCTGTCCTCTTTTTCTACCCAATTTTTCCTAGTCAACTGGATGACAAATCCTAGCAGTTTGGGGTCCGGATGTCGCGGTAGCGTGGAGGTGCTGTGAAGCGTCTCATAAGACAAACGATCAGCAATATCCGGCACACCGGTTAACATATTTCATGTGGAGATAACGGCCGCAACTACCACCCCCATCACCACCACTAACTTGGATATTACTCACCACGTCGACTTGACGAGCTGCGTAAATTTTGACATCTCAAAGAAAATTTACCTCAAACACAAAGTGTCAAGACTGTGTTAATCCGTTAGTTCGAAAATCTATTCTAATTACTAAGACTACTCCCAAAGTCACCAATCCAATATTTCATCTCTCCCATTTAATCCAGAGTTTGATTTATCCAAGATCAGGGTAGATTTGAGCCATAACTTAGGCGAGACAGCGTACAACGTACCGAACGCAATGGTTATCCATCTCTACAACGGCCGGGTTTGCTTGGCACGCGGTGTGACAACGGCCACTCAATTACCAGGGCTTTAATTAGTCCGTGACGGCCCATTGCCAGCTCATTAATATGGCAACGCGGCCGGATCTCCTGGGAACACGCAGTCAGGGCCGTAGCAACTAGAATACTAGTTCGATCCAAATATCTTATACAGAAAAATAATAGTCAGAGGGACACAGGGCCCCTATTCTATAACTTTTATCACCGGTGATACGCAAACAGGGTGATATATTTTGGGCTGCCGTCTTGCGGCGCTTCTGCCGAACTATGGCTATGTGACGTCATACTTAGTGAAATTGTATCACCTCGTATCACCCAGCCAAGAGGTGGTGGTAGAAACTTATCACCGGTGATACTTTGACGTTTGAGGTTATGATGTTTCATATTTTATTTTTAAATGGATCTGATTTTTAGTTGTGGGCTAAAGTACACAAAATTCTTGTGCATAAACCCACCAAAAGATGAAAATACATAATAATTTGAAACAAATATTAATTTGAAATCTTATTTACGTTAAAAATGTGGTAGGTTAAATTTTAATAACTGTAATATTCAATATTATGCAGTCAGATTTTAATTCTCATTGATAAATGCTGTAAAATATGAATAATTATTAAATCTAACAAATTTCCAAACTATAGTGTACCAACATAAATAAATATAACCAGAAACTTAAGAAAGTGAAAGTTACTAGACGAGTACCTTGAGATGCTTCAACGGTGGAAGGGCATATGACGTCATTAATATATCACCCCAAGAGGGTGATAAGTCGTGAAAAGTTATAGAATAGGTACCCAGATATTGAAAACAGACAAATCGTGAAGCGATTTCCCAAACGGTGGATTAAATTATCTTCGACGCTTGTGAAACCAAACTGGTGACTCTACGTTAACTTGCTCAACGCTGTGAAGCCAATGATGACTCCCTCAACGGTGATTATACGTTAAAACAATCAAACGCTGCGAAATCACGGAGACTTCGTCAGCGGCGACGCTACGTTAAGTTAATACAACAATGTGAAATCGACAAAGACTTCACCAGCGGTGACTCTACGTTAAATTATTCGAACACTGCGAAATCAACCAGAACTTCTCCAGGGATGATTCTACGGTAAAACAATCTAACACTGTGAAATCAATGAAGACTTCCCCAGCGACGACTCTACGGTAAATTATGTGAAAATATTCCAAGTTTAAAAACAGCAAAAGTATTCTAAGTACAAAACAGCAGAAGCAAACAAATTTAAGTTCCTTTTACGCACTTATAGAAAACAAACTCACAGATTGTGTCAGACAGTTGTGCTAACGGACTTAGCACAAGAACTCCATTCGGATGGTGAACACTTTGCAGATGGCACTCGGAATCGGAACTAGTAGTATGATTTGGAACGGCTACTCAGAAGACTGGACTCTCAAAGAAGTGACTTAAATCGGCCACAAAGCCTTATTTATGCTTGAATTTTAATGAATCTCACTTAACTTGTCTTACAATTAATTTCTTATTAGCGCTGTCAGTAATGTGAAGAGCAGATACAGCCAAAAAGAAGAAGTCATTTTACAAGTACAAAAACTCCACTTGGACGGTAAACATTCTGAAGATGACACTTGGAATCCGAACTAGAAGTGTACTTTGGAACGGCTACTCAGAAGACTGGACTCTCAAAGAAGTGACTTAAGTCGCCCACAAGGCCTTATTAATACTCAAATTTTAATGAATCCTTACTTAACTTGTTTTGAAATTGATTTTTCATTAGCTCTGTCAATAATGTGAAGAGGAGATACAGCCAAAAGGAAGGAGTCATTTCACAAATACAAATTCTTTTCAACAACAAATTTCATATTCTTTCCCTACTAAATTATTATTATTATTTATTCCTGTAGCATCCTAGGAGGAGCAAAGGGCTTTTACGAATACTTTCCATCTGATTCTGTTTTTGACTAGCAATTTGATTTCATTCAAGGATTTGCTGTTTTCTTTAGCTTCTTTCAGGACTGATCTTCTCCATGTGGTCTGCGATCTACGCGGTTTCCTTTTCCCTTGAGGGTTCCAGTCAAGGACCGTTTTGGAGATATTGTCGTGGTCCCTCCTCAAAGCGTGGCCTATCCACTTCCATTTTCTTTCCTTAATATCTCGGTGAATTTGCTCTTGATTGGTCATTTTCCATAGATCTTCGTTTCCTATCACGTGTGGCCAGTATACTCTGCAGATTTTGAGAAGACATTTGTTAACAAACACTTGGATGTTAATTAATGTGGTAGTAGTTTTCCAGGTCTCGCAGCCATAGTGTAGTACGGATTTTACGTTACTATTGAATAAACGTATCTTTGTTCTGCTAGTAATATGATTAGATGACCAGATTTTATACAAAGTCCCAAAGACCTACCGGGCTTTCGAAATTCGCGCTTGTATGTCTTTTTCCTCCTGTTTTAGAGACTACCGAACTCAAGTAGGTGAAATGTTCAATATCTTCTATTTCGGCGTTATTTATATAAAATTTAGAGATAGATGTGGTGTTAATACGCATGACTTTGGTTTTCTTGATATTAATCTCCAAACCCACAAGACCAGCTTGCAGGATTAAACGATCAAGTTTGCTTTGCATATCAACATGCGAGTGGGCAAATACATCTTTATAAACATTTCCTTGAAATTCAAATTGTCCTAAATTCTTTTTGTCTATCGGTAAAGTAATTACGATTCAGTCCCCGGTTGGTTGACTGTCAAATGTCAAATATTTATTTGTCTATGGTCAAAGGTCACGGAGAACATCAAACAAAATATACAATATACAACATATTCAGAGAACAACGGTTGATTACATTCAGGATTCATTAACGGTAAGCACAAGACATAAATGCGGATCAAAAAAATATAGATTGAAATTAATTTCAAATATTTTCAAACCTAACCTCATTCCACCACATGTTATGATATATTAAAAAATGAATTAATTCCAATTGGTAGCTGATAATATAAAGGTAAAGTTTAGACAGAATTACGGATTCTGAAATTGATAGGGTGTGCAAGATGTGAATTAATTTTGATGGACTTTAAAATGTTTGACGGTAGCAGAAGGCTCTGGGATGTGCAACTGTGACGGAGTTTTGGGACATAATTCGTCGCAACCATTCCTAATTAATTGACGATGAGAATAAATGGGGCACCAATCTGGCAAAACTCTCTGAGCATCCGTTTAGGTAATTATCTCGTGCTATATCTTGTCGAAAATTTCTGAGGTGGAGATCTTTTCTAGATGGTATGGACGCTTATCATCATAAAAGTTTCAAGGGCTGGTTCAAATTCAGCTGTTCAATATTCAATTGCCAAAATCAGGGATGCAGGGTCTTTATAAACATTGCTTAATCAGGTTATGAGTTTTTTTTTATCTTCACATCGCATTGATCCCAATTTTCTGTTTTTCCGGTGTTTGTCCTAATTACAGCCCTGTCTGCAGGTAAATCACTCCGGAGCCCGGAGCATAGAATCCTGGCGATGTGACACGACCACGCCCGAATGCTCCCGAGTGAATGCTTGTCGACTCGCTGAACGCTTGACGGCTCTGCTAGACGGGTTGCGGACAGTTCGCGCGTTACGCGGCTAATAGACATTTATAACGTTGCTTCGATTTATTAACTTGTGGACTCCCTCTCGGGCTTTCTCATCAACAAGGCTAATATCAATTTTGGTTTGAATGAATTGGGTTTGGAAATTCATACATAATATGGGATACTATTATTATAATATTATTTCTTCTTCAAACTTCAACCGAATGACAAAATCTCACCTCAAACTGTATAAATAAACTACTTGTTGAATGCATTCCTAAATAGGGTTTTCATTTAACTTTCCTGGAAAAATTGGTTTACTTTATATCATTTCAATACGCACAATCCATTTACCATTGAGGTGGGAAGTAACAATATTTATATACCATTTCCAATTTGCCGGAAATGTTTCGCAGTTCCTGATAAGTCAGTTCGCATACAAAAATAAATTGTAAGAAATACATCGAACCCCGCCGACACTTTAAAACAAAGAACACGTATTATTATTCCCCACAATATCTCAGACTCAAAACCAATTTCCGTTGACAAATATTACAAACTACCGGTTCAAAAATTCTACTGTAAACCGTGTAACATGATCCCTCTGGAGACGTAGGATAAAACGTTTCATCCTTCGAACGGTTCGCGATATTTTCTATTTACCATAACTGGATAAAAGAGTCGACCCGTCTTATTTTAATTTGAAGAAACATCAGGGTAGCATTTCACACCATCAATTGTACAACCGAAGTTTCGATTTCAGAGGAAATAAGATCCAACCACCTAAAAGATATTTTAAAAGAGTATTTTTGTTGGAAAGGCGTGATGATGTTATGTCACAGCGTTGAAGTAAACTTAAAATTGTATTTTCGCAAAATGACACTGAACGAATTTATTTTGCCGGAGGAAAGACAAGCAGAATTCTGAGTGACTTTTCTTAAAAATGATGAACTGTATATAAAACAAATTGCTATCTTTTACCACACAAATTTCACAAGAATGGTGGAATAAGATCTCATCCTCGGGATAATTGTCCAATTTCAGTAACTGTGGAATGTTGTTAAGAGTTAATTAATATCCAATTAGACATGGTCTGAAGCAGAGCTGGGAAAAGGTAGGATTCCGACTGCGCCAAATTCTTAAGGAGTTGAACTTGAAGATTATACGTACCAACTTTAATGGATGTAATTCTTCAAATGCAACAACTTCTTCATAATATTTTTTACTGTCAAACATCATTGTAAAAAGAATTTTCTTGATAATATTGAGACTGTGGAGAAAAAGCTGTAGGTAGTGTCTTGTCCCCAGTGCTCAGGGATGACGAAAAGTGTCTGTGAAACACGTCGAAAGGAAAACCTGAGGGTGAGAAGTGCCGTGTAATACTATGTGAAATGGAATTTGAAATTTTTGAGACCCTAGAGTGGTGTAAAAATACACTTCCGTGCCTCTGTGGGGCTTGAAAAACGACGTTTTCTTTTTATTGCATTAACGGAAAAAAGACGTGAGGTGACGCGAGGAAACAAAGTTAACGGCTACGCGGCTGTTAGTGCTCTGGGTATTGCCATCGCGACGCACAGATGGTTTCCGTACACAACGCAATTAAATTGCAAACGCAATATCCGAGCTCAGCGTCGGGACAATGGAATAGTTTTCTTTGTTTTTCCACTTATATGATGCTAACAGTTGCAGCTATAAAAACAACTCCCACCCACATTTATCTCATTGATTCCACTGAGGATGGAACAATGTAACTTTGTATTGCAACACGATAATTTATAATGAATTAATAACAATAAGAAAGAAATAATGAAAGTTAATTCAGAAGACTTGAAATTTGCAGAATCTGAGGGCTAAGCTTAATACAACCGTTTATATTTTCTCCAAAAGATTCTGTGTAAGTTAGAACTCTTGTAATATACAAAATTATTAATATAATAAATATTAAAAATAAGCTAAGTAAATATAGATTCAAGAAACGACAAGAGCATCTTATCATACACAATATTTGTAGAAATAGGGTCAATTATAAATATTCATGGGACAATACCGTCAACATACTTATTGAAAGGATTGATGTTGGGACGCGACCTGAAGAATGTACACTATCAATTGTATTTCTCAATCCACTGCTGTGAACTGGAAACATTTCCAATTCGAATTTTCAATTGCTTCAAATTTGTGTATACATTGGATTTTACAAGGTTCCTAGCGAATGAAATCCAGTGATGTGTGACGAGTTATGTCCCAAAACTCCGACACAAATGGACATCCCAGAGACTCCTGCTACCGTCAAATATTTTGAAGTACATCACATGTTTCACATCTTGCACACCCTATAAATTTTAAAATTCGTAATTCTATTCAAATATATACCACCGCTTACCTTAGTTTTATCAGCTACCTGTTGAGATAAAAACATTTCAATATTCCATAACTTGTGGTGGAATGAGGTTAGGTTTGAAAACATCTGAAATTGAATTCAATCTATATTTGTTTAATCCGTATTTATGTCTTGGGCTTACCGTTAATGAATCCTGAATGTACGTTTGACCATAAACAAATAAATATCTGACATATGACAATTAACCGACAGAGGACTAAATTGTAACTACTTTACCGACAGACAAAAAGAATTTAGGATAATTTTAATTTCAAGAAAATGTTTATAAGGATGTATGTAGTAGGGAAAGAATATGAAATTAGTTGTTGAAAAGGATTTGTACTTGTAGAATGACTTCTTCTTTTTGGCTGTATCTCCTCTTTACATTACTGACAGCACTAATAAGAAATTAATTGTAAGACAAGTTAAGTAAGGATTCAATAAAATTCAAGTATAAATAAGGCCTTGTGGCCGATTTAAGTCACTTCTTTGAAAGTCCAGTCTTCTGAGTAGCCGTTCCAAATTATACTTTTAGTTCCGATTCCAAGTATCATCTTGAAAGTGTTCACCGTCCAAGTGGAGCTCTTGTGCTAAGTCCGTTAGCACAACTGTCTGAGACAATCTGTGAGTTTGTTTGTTTTTTATAAGTCCGTAAAAGGAACTTAGATTTGTTTGCTTTTTCTGTTTTGAACTTAGAATTCTCTTGCTGTTTTTGAACTTGTAATATTTTTACATAATTTACCGTAGAGTCACCGCTGGGGAAGTCTTCATTGATTTCACAGTGTTAGATTGTGTTACCGTAGAATCACCGCTGAAGAAGTCCTTGTTGATTTCGCTGTGTTTGAATAATTTAACGTAGAGTCACCGCTGGCGAAGTCTTTGTTGATTTCACAGTGTTGGATTAACTCAACGTAGCGTCGCCGCTGACGAAGTCTTCGTGATCGCGCAGCGTTAGATTGTTTTAACGTAGAATTACCGTTGAGGGGGTCATCATTATTTTCACAGAATTGAGCAAATTAACGTAGAGTCACTACTTGGAAACCAGTTTGGTTTCACAAGCGTCGAAGATCAGTTAATCCACCGTTTGGGAAATCGCTTCCCGATTTGTTTGTTTTGAAGTTTCTCGTCATCTGCGACCGCCTAGGTCCGTACTGCGACTGCTGGTGTCGAGTGTCATGCACAGCCGTTTCGTTACCGTCAGCCAAGTTATCTCTGTGCAAGTTCCTCAAAAATATATGTTCTATGTTCACCGTCGTCGTATTTGTGTGTAAATAAGTTTCATTGTGATACCTACCTCCTGATGATTCTTTTGACAGTCCTAACCGTTCCCTTCTGAGCTATTCAACCGTCTGCCTCAGAAACTGCGTCACCGATCGCATTGGCGCCCGAGCACACCGTCAGCAATTCTGACCACAACGCCAAAGTTAACAACCCCGCCATCAACGAGGCTATCGTTACAAACTTCAAGATGCTGGTTGGTAATGGCACCCTCTCAGGCATCCTCTCTCCATACAGATCTAGCAGTCACCTCCTACCTCTCCACTATTTCAATCCTCTTTGTAATCCCAGTGACGAAGATTTCCATCTTTGTACAATGATCTTCTTCTTGCACTATGTCAGGCGCGAGGTTATCGACCGTCAAAAACCCTATTTTCCACTCTATGGTTCCTCTTTCCTCCGTCCTTACTGCACAGTGGAAGATCGAGTGCTCGGTCGTGCCTGCTTCCTGGCCAGTGGCCACAGAGAACAAACATATCCTCCTTGGATATGCTCGGATGCAACCATGACTAGAGAAAGCCTGCGTTAGCCAGTAACTGGTCTTACCGTACTTTCTCTCTTGCCATAGTTCTAGATTCGAAAGCAGTATTCGCGTCCATAACCCTTTGCTGTTCCTCTCCCACCTAATTTGCCAATCTTTTTGGACTGCTTCCTCTATCTCCTTCTGTCTTCTGCCCTCTTGCTTCTAGTTCCTGATGTAATGTCCATAAGAATAAGCCTGCAATCACCAGGACTGCATCTTCTGACACAGTCCGGTAATCACTACAGATTCTGAGTGCAATCTTTCTTTGCACCTCAGCCAGTCTCATCCCGTTGGGTCCGCGTTATAACGCGTGCGCTCTCACCGGTGCCGCGTAGAACAACACGGACTGTGTCACATTTCCGTATAGCTTCCGTTTTAACCTGCAAAATGACGTCGCAGCGTTGGCGACCACGTGTGGGGAGAAGGTGCCTCCATCATTCATACAACGTGACTCCCAGGTGCTTAAGTCTGGGGCGCGGTGCTACTCTTTGTTCCTTCACCTGGAACTCAATGCCATGGTCTCTTTTTCTCCCACATAGCAGTATGTCACTTGAATACATTGCCGTCAAATTCGTAACCATGAATATAATACATTTCACGTTGAAATAAACTCACGGTATTTCTCAGGAAGCCTTATAACCTAATTTCTATAGAGGTATCTGTAGAAATATATCCAGTTATCGGAGGTTCTACAACTAAATACCACCAACTTTATATTGTCCAAGATTTGAAAAACTACTTCGTCATTTGTCTTACATCCTATTTTATTTCTGATGTAGCACTTCGCAATATTGAAACACTTCGTGCAAATATCTCGATTGCTCCCACATAATCATAAAAAACCAATCCACAATACTATTTGGAAAGAACCGTAAAACAATAAGCAATAAAAATGCGCGTAATACATCCATATAAGCATATTTCACGTGAATTCTTGGCGTGGTCTGTTGCTATAAAGCTACGGAGCTGTGAGCTTATGATATACATTGTTTAGATACAGCTCCCTTGTGGGCTGTAAGCCATCGGACCCGTAGCACGGTCTAAAGCAAAGTGCTGGACCTATGGTCCCTCAGATTGCTGATGTTCACACAAAAAAAAACATCAACGCGAGATAGCTGATGTCAGAAAGAATAATAATTTCATTACAATTAATGGACTGGAAAGACGCTTCATTACTCCCATTCCTAGAAAATCTCTTTGAGACTGACATCTGTCAAACTTCAAACATTAAATCCCAAAAAAAGACTGTCTGCAATTCATTCCTATATATGGCCTGACATCTACATATGACGTCATTAGCTCCCTCTTTGCACACAGATTTAAAACTTCGTTTTGTTGTACAAACCATGACATGCAGGTAATTATCTACAACAGATGAGTTGGCATCTGGCTACATTTTAACAAATACATCCCTCGGCTCGTCACACGTGAAAAACAACAACGCATCATTTATCACGACGTGCAAAAATTAAATTCTTTGATCATAGTGAGCTGTCAACAGCAGTAGCGGCTGCTGGTGCGTGGATGACATGATAATCATTGGGGTTTGAATCTTCAAACGGGGCTTTGAAAATGAATTCTTCATGTCTAGGTTGAGACAGACGCTCATATTTTAAATTAAAGAATAATGGAGGATGAAAAATAAAAATTTAAATTGGAAAACCGAAAGATTGGTCAATCCTCATTATACTTTCTCAGATGCGTACACATGGCTTGCACTCGTCATCATAAGTCGATGAAAACATGAGGCACCCTCATTCCGATCATTACACCTCTCTGTAATTCAAAGATATATCACGTGAAAAATTGGATTCTACAAAGAAAAATAAACAATCAAAACCTATCAAAAGAGACATACGAGTATCAGAGTTAGAATTCTGTAGAATCCATCACCCTAAAGGGCTACTGAGGGACCTTTCTATGTCTACGACAGCTCGACAACTCGACACTTGGGTCAGAATGTGAGTTATATGTTTGTTCGAACACAAGATTTCGCTTTAACGATCACTTGACGTTTTATTTGAGATTGGATCAAGACCCAGCTAATACGGATCTGCTACTGTCTGCTTGTTATTCTTGTTTAGAGACGAACATCGATTTGTCTTCAAAGATAAACGAACAAAACTAAATCCAAACATTCTGTTCTAGTCTTGTATTTTAGTAGAAGAATAAAGCTTATAAAATTCTCTTAGTGAGTGTGTAGGTCTGTTGTCATTTCGACACGGATCTGACGTGTTATTTCCTTCCGTATGTCGTGCTTTCTGTCGTCATGTTGACCAACTCACTTGACAGTTATTGAAAGCTGGAAACGACCAATTCCAATTTGACTGATAGCACTTCCTTCTCAACACAGTCCTGTTCCATCGATTATTCCATGATCAAACAAATTCTCAGAGTGACAGCGAATATTTGGAAAAGATTTATAAATTATAAAATGATTCAAAGACAGCAGGAGTCAAAAGACTAGCTCTCAATCTCGTCTCTGCTTCATTGAAACGCTTTGAGTCGACGGCAATGTTTACGAATTGGGCTTATGCATAATATATCAAACGGAAAGTTACAAAAATGAAAAATGAATTCGCGAATTGCGTCAAAATAAAGTACGCGTCAAAAGACCGCCGAGTCGTTAAGCTATTTATTAAATGGAAAGAAGAAGAATGATCAAAGAGGATTTCAGAAGCGTTCATTCAATAAATGATTGAAAATTTATTCATGACGCATGTAAAAGATAAAATTTATAAACGAATTATTCCTGTTAATTGAATGAGCCATAGGGTATGGGTGATTTGGAAAATGAAAGTTGAAAAACAGTCGAGTAAGTTCTTGAAGAGTTGTCAAATTATTTGGCGCATCATGTATGCCAAAATTGAGTAATATCCTACTGCTTTCGAATTCGAGAAATCATGAATATCGCCTTTCTCTTTCCAACTGCAAACAATGGAAATTGAAAGCTTAGTAGAAATAGAATAGGGACAAGCTGCTGACATCCACGTTGTACACATCAACATATCGTGAGCACGTCAACTTGGATTTTTTTTTTATTTTCAAATGATAACCTTCTGTAACTTTCTCCAAATGTTTTTCATTAACCAAACTTGTCATTTATATCGTCTGCAGACGGTAAGTGATAATTTTTTGAATCCGCCTTACATCTCGTCTTCATTTTCATCCATATAATAAATTTCATAAGGAAATATTTCAATCCAGAGTTGAAACTATTGCAACTATAAAAAACTTGCAATCACAATACAATCGACATCGTATCTTTTGAAATAACAGATTTTTATTCCGGTCAATTTTAGTGTATGATGTTGCTGATGCAATCAAATAAAAAACTAATAAATACAAAATGAAAGCGCTTGAATCTCTCCTCTGTTTGTCAGCAATCAACGTTGCAATGTTTGTAAAACAATTGTTTCTGCAAAGTAAACATGCCATCAATTTTTATTTAGTTCACACAAATACCCGGAAATTCATCAACATTTTAACCCGGAAACCGCAGTTCTATTCCGGGAAATAGCTTGAATTTGAACAGATTTATCTGAGTGCTGATTGGTCTAACATTGTCGTCGCGACGAATATGTGGCGGAAGTCAGAAGCGGCATGAGAAAACACCACAGAAAATTATTTAGTTGTTCTCTAAATGATGTGACGAATTATGTCCCAAAACTCATCCCAGAGCCTTCTGCTACCGCCAAATATTTTAAAGTCCATCAAAATTAATTCACATCTTGCACATCCTATAAATTCTAAAATCCGTTATTCTGTTTAAATATATTTCATCGTTCACCTTAGTATTATCAGATACCAGTTGGAATAAATTCATTTTTGATATTTCAAAACATGTAGTGCAATGAGGTTAGATTTGCAAACATCTGAAATTGATTTCAATCTATATTTGTTTGATCCGTATTTATGTCTTGTGCTTACCGTTAACGAATCCTGAATGTAATCAATGTTTTGTAAATATGTTGTATATTGTATACTGTTTTTGATGTTCTTCGTGACCTTTGACCATAAACAAATAAATATTTGACATTTGACAGTTAAACGACATAGGACTGAATCGTAACTACTTTACTGACAGACAAAAAGAATTTAGGACAATTTGAATCTCAAGGAAATGTTTATCAGGATGTATTCAGTAGGAAAAGAATATGAAATTATTGTTGTAAAGAAATTTGTATTTGTAAAATTACTTCTTCTTTTTATCTGTATCTCCTCTTTACTACTAACAGCACTAATAAGAAATTAATTGTAAGACAGGTTGAGTGAGGATTCATTGAAATTTAAGTATAAATAAGGCCTTGTGGCCGATTTAAGTCACTTCTTTCAAAGTCTAGTCTTCTGAGTAGCCGTTCCAAAGTACACTTCTAGTTCCGATGCTTAGTGTCACCTTCAAAGTGTTTACAGTCCAAGTGGAGATTTTGTGCTAAGTCCGTAAGCATAACTCTCTGACACAATCTGTGAGTTTGTTTGTTTTTCAAAGTCCGTAAAAGGAACTCAGATTTGTTTGCTTTTGCTGTTTTGAACTTAGAATATTTTTGCTGCTTTTGAACTTGGACTATTTCTGTATAATTTACCGTGTAGAGTCACCACTGGGGGAATCCTCATTGATTTCACAGTGTTGCATTGTTTTACCGTAGAATCACCGCTGGAGAAGTCCTTGTTGATCTCGCAGTATTTGAATAATTCAACGTAGCGTCGCCGCTGACGAAGTCTTCGAGATTTCGCAGCGTTAGATTGTTTCAACGTAAAATCACCGTTGAGCGCAAGCAAGTTAACGTAGAGTCACTACTTGGGAACCAGTTTGGTTTCACAAGCGTCGAAGATAAGTTAATCCACCGTTTGAGAAATCGCTTCATGATTTGTTTGTTTAAAAGTTTCTCGTCGTCTTCGACCACCTGGGTCCGTACTGCGACCGCTGGTGTCGAGTGTCATGTACAGCCGTCCCATCACCGTCAGCCAAGCTATCTCCGTGGAAGTTCCTGCAAAATATTTGTTCTTTGTTCATCGTCATCGTATTTGTGACACCTACCTCCTGATGATTATTTTGACAACCCCAACTTTTCCCTTCTGAGCTATCCAGCCGTCTGCCCTAGAAACTGCGTCACCGACCGCATTGGCGCCCGAGCACACCGTCAGCAGTTTTGAACGCGTTAACAACCTCGCCATCAGCGAGACTATCGTTACAATGATGAACTATTCAGAATAACATAGAGTCGGATTGAATAAGTGCAAATAATTGATAGATTTACGCTGGTCCTGGCAGCTTAAGATGTCTATAAAACGGAGCAAATAGATTTGGTTGAAGGGTGGTAAATAACATATTGCTAAATGTACTCCAAACGCGTGTGACTGGCGGGCGGATGTTTTTGAAATTTTCCTACAATATTTCACTTTGACTGCACATTTTCCGGTTGTCAGGTTTCTCACTGCAGATTCGACACGTGTCGTTTTGATTTAGTTCTGGATTTTCATTCGTTTTCAAATATTTCAAACATATCGCTAATTGCGTAGCTGTGATAATTTAATTCAATTTAACCCTTGAGTACACATCTGCATTCGCTAACAGTTCCTAATTCGAGTTAAAGATCCCTTGACTCTTCACCCTGTAACTAGAACAGGAAGAGAGCCATGAATGAGGAAGCAGACACTCCTCCTCTGTCCCTGCAAAGCAGTGTCGCCTTCTCGCTTGCGCGAAGATAAATAACCCCTCAGTAATTGCGTGTGGAACGATACCATATTTCATACACGCCATGAGCCATAACTTAGGAGGCAATTACTATGAGTACGTCGTTTATCATTCGCGAGGCTATCCCTCCTACCCTTAGAAATCCCGCGCGCCCCGACGTAAGGGATGCGCCGCCGACGCAATTGATAGTCAAATTCGATTAGAATTATTTTTCGGACTATATTCTCAACCCTTTCCAGTTTTGTTGGAAGCTCCTCAATATTTCCCGGCTTCCATACATTTTATTTTGCGGACAATATGGAATTTGTTTCGGTGGAGTTTATGACGTAACGTTGCCTGATAAGGCCTCCACCATTCCACCACGAATGTCATCCTACAAACGGTGGTGATTTACTACCGCCGTCAGGAGCAAGGCGCCGCCACCAACCACATGCACAGAACCGGATTTACCGTGATTTATTGAACAAATAGTACTCAATTTCACGATTTGAATTTGAATAGAATATTTATACCGACACATTAATCAATAGCAATAAATAAGGGAAAAGAATAGCGATATTCATGATCTCCCAAACTCGAACTTTATTTTGACATACAGAATTCTAAATAATCCGCACCCAGTGGATTGTTTAACTTTAGAACATAATTCTAAAAAATTTTAGTTTTGTAGTTGGCATCTGTTCCTTGTTGCCTCGGCTCCTTGCATGTAGAATTTGTAGGACAGTACTCCCCACCATCTTTGAGGTTTTAGGCGTATATTATGGCTCCCTCACTACGATGAGGGAACGATCAGCTAAGTTGCTCCTAGCGAAGCACCGGTAATCAGTCCGAGGTCAGCGGTGGCCTCCTGGCCTCCTGTCATCTTTAGCATTTTACCAGGAAGTGCCCAGCGTTTTGGTTGCATATCTTCGAGTGAGCAGGCGGAGACTGAGTTTTAACTTGACTTCACCTCTTTCTTCCATGGCCTCGCAGATCACTCCACAAAAGTTTGCAAGTGTCTCATCCTCTGAATGTGGAGCGAGGATTTTCCGCTGATTTACGCTAACCGTGGAGCGGAAATCACAGTTTCACACAGATGCCTGCGGGTAGCGTGAAGTAAGGTGTTTTTCCTCTTTTGAAGTTATACCTTACACCAACTCTTGTTTTCTCAGGGTCGCTTGCGAAAATTATCATATTAGTGTTCTTTATTTCAGTCATGGATCCTCACTGAGTATGTTGTACTCATATCGCTATTCTCTTTTACATACTTTCTGAATTTCGGACGACCCAAAATTTTGCACTTTGAATAATTTTTTATACAATTCAACTTCAATTTTCCAATATTTGTGATTTTTGTTACATCTGCAGAACTAAAGAAGCTCTCCTCATGTCTAGATTTTACTAAGGTTTCCCTAGGCACTGAAGACGAATTCCTGAAGGAAGATTCACCTCTTTTCCCTTTGTCGTTGCCAGAAAGTGAGCCAAGATTTCAATTATCTATTGTTTCTTTAAATATATTCTCAATTAAAACATTACTTGTAATGTGATATTGCCTCAAATATTATTTCAGGGTTTATAATAAATAATAGAAATGTATTGCGAATTATTTTGTAAATAAAATGGAACTTCAAACTGTTGATGTACTACCTCACATCCAATTTCGAAAAAACTTGGTGAGAAGATTTGTTCTACCATTACAAATGTAGGAAAAATAATAACTATCCATGGTCAGACTCGGTTGACCTTGAAAACTTATTCATTAATTTATATCATCAAGAAATGTATACATTGCGGGGTGTGTGTGTAAGACGGCGATACTAACGACCTACTAGTAAGATAAAATTTTGTCAGTGACACTAGAACAGTAGTTTTTGCTTTAAACCAACCATGCTTCGCACTCAGGAAACGAGTGGGCTTCGCTCGCTCTGACCAAGCTTGACGTGGAATCCTGAGACCAAAACAATGACGGCACGTGTTTAGTGCACCTTTCGACATTGTCTCGGATTCAAGTTTCCACGTGGAATTTAGGTTATATCCAAGTATATTAATCTGGCAATGTACAGTAATATGAGCAAAAAATCAGGAACTTATTTGGGGCATTTCTCCCCCAAGTTAGAGCCATTAAGAATTCATAACAAGACAATAAATCACAATCGTATTTCTTGCGCAAGTAAATAAATACGTTCCTGCGTTCAATGCAGCCAGCATAACCGCGAAGCAATGTCGGTTTCTAGCAACCACTGGCGGTTTTGCATACCGGGAATCTATCATTCCGGTATTAAAACTTTTATTTATGGGCGACATTAAAATCACACATTTCTCTCAACTAGCGCAGACTTCACTGTCATAATTCATTCGGAAGCGTATAAAAAGTTGTGCCAAGCGCACAAGAAAGAATAGAAGTAATTCAGCGCGCGGGCTTGTCTCATTTTTCTTTGAAAGTGCGCTATAAGTCAACGACGCGTGCTGTCACTTGGCCCACCGCTACTAGCGCCATCACCAGATCCGGATTTACCACACCTTCCGACCCCACCAGGAACGGAACAAGAGGAAAAATCCGCACGAAAAAAATAAATAACCTAATAAAATAGTAGATTAATGATTACTTCGACAGTTTAGATGATTGGTAAAAATTAAACAAATCAACCATACAAGGCACAAATAGAGAGAATTTATTCTTCATGCCTTCAAAAGTAATGCGAAAAATACAGAAAGTAGGAAATAAATGAGATATGCTCGGTTCAGGGCAAATAATGCTATTCCAAACGCATTAGAGATGTCACTACGAATTTAAAAATCATTACTCATTCGCGATGTGCTGCTGCAGCGTCAGACAACTTAGCCCGCCCTGTCTGTGATTTCAAATAAAATAGTCTGTCACTTTTGATATTTCAACGCCCATTTTTGTCTCCCAGTTGTTTATTTACAGACAATTCTGCCTATATTCTGTCACACTGCTTTATCTGCTTCTCTATTATTAAATTTGTATTTGTAAAATTGAATAATGTCTCACGTATTTAAACTATTCATTTTCATGTTTACAGAAGAATTAAATTGAACTTAGCAGCCGCCGGAGTATTTATGGTGGTAGCATTGAATACAAAATTTTATCCATAAAATACCCGTTGAAAAATTTTAAGTTACGTCTCTGATGCTCTTCTTGATTTGTTATTGTTATGAAAATACAATAAACGATCCCAATATTTGCAAAATAGGGGTCGTGATTCGATTCTCGATCATTTACAGAATAATGAAACACATTTTGCCCATAAAAATATTTTTTTAACATTGCTCCAATAATAATAGCTCATTTTAATATTTATTTTATAATTACTGATAACAATTAACAAATATTCCGTTTATATAGAAACAAATGTTCAATAATAAATAAGAATAATAAACTATACTTGATAATATTTTTGCAAAATAATTTTTTTAATTTTAAATGCTCTTCGAATATTCAGTTTTAATATTTATTGAACATTTTTATTCTTCCGATGCACAAAACATACATATATAGTGGCTTAACACTTCTTGAGGAGTTGCGCCGCTTCTAACGAAACTTTCTAGATCCTTTTATCGGAGAAGATCGCCCTCCATTACAACTTTAAATATTCTTGGCTATGTTGCTCCATATTTTCCTGTTTTCTATTTTTTGTTTCCAATCTCTAATTCCCGCTGATCTTAAGTCTTCTTCTACTTCTTTTATCCACGTTGTTCTTGGTCTTCCCTTTCTTCTTTTGCTTCTAGGGCTCCACTGCATTATTGACTTGATTGTATCTTGCTCGCTGGCTTTCCATACATGCCCAAGCCATTTTATCCTTTGTTGTTTTATTCTTTTTACTATGTCTTCTCCATTTAGTTCTTGTTCAATCTCGTGGTTCATTCTTATTCTATAATCTGTATCTGTAATTTTTATGGGTCCTAATATTCTTCTTATTATTTTCCTTTCAGTTATTCTCAACTGTTCTTCGTTCTTTTTTATCATTGACATTGTTTCCGCTGCGTATAATGGTATTGGTCTTATTATGGTTCTATATATTCTCATTTTTGTAGTTTTCGATATAATTTTACTTTCTAGAAGTTTTCTATTTGCGTGGAAAGCTTTATTTGTTGCCGTTATTTTTTCTTTTATTTCTATTTCTCTATCTCGTTTGTTCGTGAACAATACTCCTAGATATTTAAATTTATCTACTTGCTTGTATTTGAAATCTCCTATTTTAATTATATTTTCTTCTACCTTGCTTCCAATTATCATTATTTTGGTCTTTCCTTCGTTTATTTATAGCCCTATTTTTTTTCCTTCACTTATTATTCTCTCCAGTATTTCTTTCACCACCTTTCTATTCTTTGCTACAATTGCTATGTCATCTGCGTATGCTATTATTTGTCCTCCTCTTGTTCTGAGTGTTCCCTTTGTTATATTTCTCATTGCGTGCTCTAAGGCTAAATTAAATAACGTGGCTGATAGAGCATCGCCTTGTCTTACTCCTTTATTTATTATTATGCCTTCTTTTTCTCTTTTTGAGTTCTAATGCTTATTTTTGTTCCTCTCATGGTCATAGCTATGATTTTTTTCAATTTTTCTGGTACTTGCAAGTTTTTTATAGCTGCCATTAATTTTCCTCTTTTAATTGAGTCGAACGTCTGTTTAAAATCAATAAGTAGTATTTCAGTTTTTGGTTCATATTCCAGTGTTTTTTCAATTATTTGTTTTATAGTGTGTATGGCATCCGTAGTTGACTTCCCTTTCACAAAGCCACACTGATATTGCCCGATGGTCCCTCTTGTCACATTTGTTATCCTTCTCTGTATTAATGTCGACATTATTTTGTAAGCTGTGTTCAAAAGTGTGATTCCTCTATAATTTTAACATACTTGTTGGTCTCCTTTTTTGCGTATAGTTATTATTTGTCCTATTTCCCAATCTTTCGACATTTCTTCTTTTCTCCATATTTCTAGTATAAGCTCATGTATTTGCTGCATGACTACTTTGCCTCCAAATTTTATTAGTTCTTTGTTCATTTCATCTTTTCCTGGTGATCTACCGTTTTTCATGTTTTTATTATTTCATTTACTTCGTCTAGAGTGGATTCTGTTAACTCTATTCCGTTTTCTTCTGGGGTATCAACTATCAATTCTTGTTTTGATTCAGTTAATAGATTTTTAAAGTAATCCATCCACACTTTCTTGAATTGTTGGTCATTTTCTGATGAGATTCCATCCTTGTCCTTTTCTTCTTCAATGACTCTAATTTTTTTCTCTGCCCATATTCTCTTATTTTTTCTGATATTTTTATTACATTTGTTTCTTAATCTTCCGTATTCGTCTTTATCTTCACTTTTATTTGTTGCTACAAATTTCAACTTACTATACTGCGTATTCTTTCTAGCACATTGCGCACTATAGACAGATGAACGTAGCTCGGAGATTCAAAATAAATTCAGTTTCAATTTGTTGCATTCCGTTTATTGTTGCTTGGTTTATCGTTAAAGAAAGACGCGTATCGCTTAACTCTAGAACAAAACGTTGATTTTCAAATTCGATTAAATGTACTTACTGTGTTGAGATTGTAAATTTTGTTTTTTAACGTATAAAGGGCCATTGTGAGATTCGTTGCACACACAGGTATCGCTACAAGAAGCGCCCCTCTCTACGCACTCCATCGCGGGGCCCTGCAATGAGTCTGAGGATGGACGAACATGGTAGCGGAGGAGTAATTGGTGTATTCTTGATATGTAACTGAGAAGTCGGAGAATGTAATAGCTGGCTGAAGATTAAGTTCGAGAAACAACACGCAGAGACTGATGCTAAAGGTTATTACACCGCGTAATTACGCAGTATCGCGGGCCTCGGAATATGCATTGGACACGTATTGAAACAAAGTATTTCTGCAAATGACGAGCACACAGCTGTGTCTGGGCGCTCAGGCACTCATTAGAATAGTAGAATGAATATTAGTAGCATAATAATATCGCAAAGTAGAATAGCAGTAATCACACATCGCGTAGCTAGCTCTCCAAATTGAATACTAGATTTATTGAAAAGACGCGATATAAACAAACCAAACTACAGAACACTGTGAATGTTGGCTGAATGTAATTAATAGAAAATTTCCTTTCAGCCTTCTCTTCTAGTTCTTCATCATCTTCATCATCATTATCAACATCAAAATCAGCAAGACATAAGTTTACTCGCAATTTTTACTAATACATTATTCACCTGTACAGTTTGACCACAATTATTTATGACTTTTTTTTTTATTCCATTCAATGTGTTAATTTTTCATGAAGGAAAAAACTTTTCAGAACTCGTTTTTAATAAATATGTTTTATTTGGTGAAGTTCTGTATATAAAAATGATTAGAAACACAACGTTTCAATAGCAAAATGCTGCCTCTTTCAAGTGTAAAAATATAATAAATGAATAAACAAAAAGTTGTCAAGACAACAAAAATACAAAAGGTGACTAGATAAAATATTAACTCCTAGGATCGTAGAGCTCTGCCTGTGGTTTAGCATATAATTCAATGTCCACGGATCTTCATGAGATAAAAATGAAAGTCTAAATAGGGAAATAGTCAACTCCTTGTGGTTCTAGGTCAATCTGGCTCTACTCTTTTTGGTTTGGCACATAACTGAACCATCCACAGATCTTCAGGAGGTGATGTTGAAGTAACTCTTATAAATAGATTGATAGATAAAAATAACTTGAAATTATGAATAAATGACTGATAACCACGATCGATTGAGTTCATAACCAGTATTCAAATTCAAATTATCAGGTGATTATTTTAATTTCTATTGCTTCTCTGATTAGCCTCTTGAACCAATTGTTCTCTTTAACCAGAAGCTTTGTATTGTTAAAGTCAATGACATGTAATTCTTGAATGGCATGCTCAGCCACCGCAGACTTTTCTGGGTGTTTCAATCATATATGACGAGAATGCTCTTTCAGTCATGTTTCCACAGTCCTCTTGGCTTGTCCAATATATACTTTGCCACATTGGCAGGGAATCTTGTATGTACCTGGGTACTGTAGAGGAAATCTGTCTTTAACATTACCAATAAGATTTCGAATTTTCGAATTGGAAGTGTAAGATGTTTTTATGTAATATTTATGTAAAGGTCTTCCAATTTTATTCGTTATATTAGTTACGTAAGGCAACGTAACAAAAATTTTCTTTCTATTTGGATCTTGAACAGGAGGAATAGAATTCTTCTGTCTAAGTACTCTCTTGATCTGTGTTTTATTATAACCCTTCTTCAAGAAAATATCATCTAAAAATTTGATTTCATCAGACAGTTTACTTGGATGACATAAAGTAGAGGCTCTCTGATATAAAGTTTTTATGGTGCAAAATTTTTGAGCTGGATGGTGATTGGAGGACTCATGTAAATATTGATTCCTGTTAATTTTTCTTTAAAGTTTTATTACATATTTGTATTTATTTTCAGTTGATGACACCTAACTTTGGCGTCGTAGGATCCGCAGTTCGAGAAGCAGCCATCAAGGGAAACTTGGGGACTTACCGTTGGACTTGATGGCATCTTAAGATGACGTCATAAAGATTAAAATGCCATCAATGGAAGACTAATAATAAAATTTCCTTTTAGCCTATCTGTTTCAGGTTTTCATCATCATTAAGCATCATTTTCAACAGCACCATCATCAACAGGAATAGGACGTAAGTCAAGTAACTTGGCATTTTCTCCTACAGATCTCTAATCAGTCTGTATTTTTACACATCAAACTGAAGAGGAAGAATGTCGTGCAAATAGTTGAGGACGAGCCAAGCTACTGAAGATGATGAAAACAAATAATCAAATGATATTTTAACTATCTATGATTTAGATTTGTTTTTGATATTTTGTTTTCTTGTTACAGGTGTAGTAGCGACGAAGTTGCTTCTCACGTCTAGGTTTTGCTGGGGTTTCCCTAGGCACTGAGGGAGAATTCCCGGAAGGAATTTCGTTTTTTCCTCCTATGCCATTGCCAGGATGGCTTACAAATTCCTTCTGTTCCTGTTAGATACTCTAATAAATAATATCCAATTAATAAGATTGTATGTTTAAATATTTCTTAAGAATATTATGCTTTTTCACTTGTAAATGTATAGAATGTATAAGGTTCTATTCGATACTTTTTTCCCAATTTAAGCCTTAAATAGGTCAATAATCATAAAAACATTCATACAAGTATAATTTATAAGTCATAAAATACGAGACAATAAATTTATTTGATAAAGAATAATAGCAATGACTTTATGGCTTCATAATAAATTTGTTGCACCGCCACTGAACAAAAATATTGTTAGTTTTTGCACGTGTTCATGGCAGGTTAGTAAAAATGACTTCTACAGATGGGCAAGCTACCACAATCCAAGTTTTTGAAACCAATACAGCAAGTAAGTTTAATTGGCCACCAGCAAACATTTATAGCCAGTAAAACATTCAAAGATGAAGAATCTAGAACCAGAAAAATCTTGGAATTTATAAAGCAGACACGATAGGGACCTAATGGATACGAAAAGACAGTAATGAGTAAGATCATCCCTTATTTCATAAATAACTTAAATAATATCATGAGAACTGAATTTTTAATAGTATTAAATGATTTGAGTGATTTTATGTAGCATCAATGCGGCAACAAAAGATTGAAAGGGGTGTTGTAAAGTAAACTATAGTTAATTTCAGTTAGGAATGGTCCTTGAACTCTTATGCATTATTGCAGGACTCAAAACAAGCATACTGAAATGAATTCAAGAAATAGAAGCAACAAATATGCACATATTATTCGAATAGATACAAATTCAAATCTTCGAACTGCACACAAATCATTTTTGATAAATTGATGGACTGACTGATAGTCAAGTGCAATTTTTGTGCTACTTTGGCAGAAGGCTTGAATCGTGGTCCCATAAGAGCCCTTGGGCCATTCTGAACTGTAATGAGCTGCAGAAATAATATCTAATTAAAAATCTCTTTTTCAGATCGTAGTGAGGCAGAAATGTCACTAAAAACCCGAATTGAGATATTTGTAAGGAAATTCTGTCGTCAAATAGTCGCCTTCATCCTAATTTTTATCACAATAATTTCATTTTTAATAGTCCTCATCATACATGAATTTAAAAGTAAGTATAATTAGCCTACATTCACGGAATTTTATCAAACAACATGTCTTCTTCATCCATTATTCTATTCATACAAGCTTGTTAAACCCTTTCACTAAAAATGTTCATGACATTTATTATATAATATGATTTTGATTTACAGACACGAATAATACATCACAAGTTAAAGTTGAGTTCAACAACACCATCATTGAAAATAAAGTTCATGAAAGACCTGATATTTCAAATGTATTAATATATAACAGATAGATATGAGGTACTGTATCAAAAGCATGTATTATAAGATTTTTTGAATACATTACAATTCGAAATTAAATTATTTTGTGACAAAGTTTCATGTGAGTATTCATGTGCTGTTATTTCTTATTATTCTGCACAGGCTTTAAATAACGAACAAGTTAATGAATTTAATTATAGCCAATAACTATTATTTAATGATCACCCTGTAGAATCTTACAATAAACCGAATAAACAAAATGATACTCAATTATTGTAGTTCGTAGAAAATTTTTTACATAAAATATTTGATAATGTTTTAATATTTCGATGTATCAGCATTTTGAACAGTTCACTGCCGTCTGCAAATAAAAGCAAGCATTGCTTTTTGACGGAAATTATACTGCAGTTTATTAACCGCTGGCGTTTACTGTGGGCAAAATCAAACATAAATTGCTATAATTATTTCATTCGCAAAAATTTATTGTGGTGTATCAATCAAATGAAGTTGAAAGTGTTTAACTAAAAATTTAAGGTAAGTTATAGAAAGTTTCTTTAGATATTTTTCCACTGTTTATATATATTTCACTGAATGAATTATCCGCTGTATATTTTATCTAGTAAATATATTTTCCATTACATTTTTACCACTGATTTATCTACAAGTTTTGATCACATTTCTGAATCTCTTCATCGGACAAGGTCAGAGCGGGTAAAGCCCGCTCCTTAATTAGGTGTGAAGCATCGCTACTTGTCGTTTTTTTTTTAAAAAGGGAATTAATTGAGCAAAAATAATGAAAAAAAAGAATTAGTAGAAAAAAATCCAGTGGCAATATGAAATCGAAAAAGTTTTTACTAGGTTATCTCTTTGAGAGCTTTGAATTAATACCAAATAAAATATCATTCACTTATATATAGTGTAAAAAATAATTGACAATCGTTTAAATATAATTTATCTACAATCGTACAAAAAGTGACCGTTTTTTACATAGTTTTCAGTGTAAGAAGTAGGTTTTTATTACACGATTTCAGTTAAATGATCTATCAGTATAATTTTCACAATTTTATTAATTTTTAACAATAAATTCATCTGTTTTACAAATTTTAGTTGTCAGTATTGCATTTATTTTTGACAATATGTACATCTAGTCCGTGAGACAGCGCATAAATTTTTCGTTGATTACCGCTCACTCGAAACTTCGTGAGTGACTTCATTGTGATGAGTCCGACAGCTTTCACATTTGACGAAATTCTTGATTTGGGGGCGTTTTTCGGCGAGAGCTAAATGGACATGTCAATTTCATGAAGTCCTGAAAATGTATTACCGTCATATTGATGTATACACTAATCAAAAGATATTTTGATTATAAAATGAGAAATAATATTGTCCGACATGAATATTGGGGGCCAGTGGTGAGTCCGACAAGCCGCACTTGTCAAAAGTACGTTGATATGAAAAACGGATTACCGCTAGTCTGAGACTTTGAGGAAGTGTTCAGTTATTTTTTTTTCTAAGATTTGGTCATTTTGTCCGACAAATTTTCGGGGGCGTTTTCTCAGTCCGACACTGAAAACGTGTCAGGATTATAATAGTTCCTTCATCAATGACCGCTTGTCGGACCAAAACAGTCTTAATTCGAAAACATATCTGTCTAAAAACATATTGTCCGACAGAAATATTGGTTCTTATTGTCAGTCCGACAAGAAAACGCACATATATAACTCAGTTTTTGACGTATTCAATATCAAGAGATAAGTAATGGACGTTGTTTAGAAGCTAGTAATGAATAATTCATTAACAAAATAGTTAGAAAAAAGTAAAGTAGAAAAAGAAAAAGAAATATATTGCATATTTTTATTTATTTAGATTTTATTCTTCATCAGAATCATCAGAAGAAGAGTCTGAAGGCTCACTATAAGTCTCATTTTCACTGTCGCTGTTATCATTATCATTATTTGATCCACAGCAAATAGTTATTGATTTTGAAAGTGCAATTCATGATGCTGATCGCAATGTATGGCCGAATGTTAAAATCATTGGGCGCAGATTTCATTCAGGACAAGCTTGGCTCCGGTAAATTCAAATTAGTGGAGAAGGTCGGTTTCCTCCTGAAATATGGGCTCGGGCTGATGGTTATATGTACAGAACAACAAACTCGTATTTAATGTTTCGTAACCAAAGTACATTGTAAATAAAATATCCCTGTACAGAATGATATTTAAATAATGCGTTATCACTTATGACCTGGGTACCTTTTTTAATTCAACTTATCGACTTGATAAACTTAACAAGGTCTTGATAACTCACTAGTTCATACAGAATTATCAAGACCTTGTTAAGTTATCAAGCTGGTAAGTTGAATTGGTACCCTGGACATACCCTTCAAGTTCCCAGTATTGTTTTAATCCCTGCGGTTATTGGTGATGGAGCAACTCAGCTATGAGATTATAGCTACCTGAGGTCTGGTGGAGCAACTCCGCTATGCCCGTATATACACCTCTCGCAAAATTATAGTAAAACGAACCACGGGCCGGGCACTCACCACATCATCAGTACAGGATTATCTTAATATAAAATAGATAGAAAAACAGAGACGTATCGGAATATTCTATTGAAACTATGTGAATTTTTAAGAATGTAGGATAAAAAAATAAAACTCGAAAGTTTTTTTAAATATTTATTAGCATAAAAGGTCTATATATGCGAGCTCTCATGCCGTTAAATATTTTCCCATTCGGTGCATATTTCTCCAGATATACTCCAAATATGCCATATCTCACATTCTCCACACAGACTTCAAGTAAGTCAAGTTTCACATCACCTCGTGTGCGCGGTACAAAGTTTTCTCTTCACGTCGTAAAATTAAAATGAGACACCTGTATATACTTTCAGCTTTCTGCACTCGATCATATACACTTCAAATATGCCAAATATCAAATTTTTTCGTGCGTGCAAAATGCTTGAAAAGGGATACAAAGCATCCTCTTCACGTATTAATATATAGATTAAAATGGGACACCTGTATATAATTTTCGCTTTCTGCACATCTTCTCCATATAAATTTTTAGTATGCCAAATCTCACACTCCTCCGTGCATGCAATATGCTTAAAAAGAGGTCGAGAGTTTGCTCTTGTCGTATTAATATATTGATATCACAGTTGAAGGTAAATTTGAATGATATTTGAGGTGATTATCTGAGTATACTGACTTTATATCACACATTTGATTCCAAAATAATATTAATATATTGGTATACAAGCCATTTTTTAATTATTCATAATCAATAATCATACTGACTTGATATGCCGCATTCATACCTCATATTTTTGCTTTTTCTGGAGTATTGCCCCACTTAAATTGTCGGACATGTATACAGTAATGTTCTTGACACTATTTGAATGGAAAATAAAAAAACATAGGGATGAGCGGTCATTAATAAAGGAACTGTTATAATTCTGACACGTTTTCAGTGTCGGACTGAGAAAACGCCCCCGCAAATTTGTCGGACAAAATGACCAAATCTTAGAAAAAAAATAACTGAACACTTTCTCAAAGTCTCAGGCTAGCGGTAATCCGTTTTCATACCAACGTACTTTTGACAAGTGCGGCTTGTCGGATTCACACTGGCCCCCAATATTCATGTCGGACAATATTATTTTTCATTTTATAATCAAAATATCTTTTGATTAGTGTATACATCAATATGACGGTAATACATTTTCAAGACTTCATGGAATTGACATGTTCATTTAGCTCTCGCCGAAAAACGCCCTCAAATCAAGAATTTCGTCAAATGTAAAAGCTGTCGGACTCATCACAATGAAGTCATTCACGAAGTTTCAAGTGAGCGGTAATCAACGGAAAATTTATGCGCTGTCTCACGGACTAACCTACTTTACAATTTACACAATTTTCGATAGTAATTCTGAGCAACTCATAGCTCCTCGATGCAATAGGCAGCGTATCAGGAGCAGCAATGGCGTTGTTTGTGATCTTTTCCTTAAAACGCTAACGCCTTCCATAGATGTCGGGTGTGGCAAAAGACAAGAGAAAATTTCTCTTTTTTCCGCTTATTAATATTAATATCAATTTTAACATATGTATAACTTCAATTTTTTTTAAACAATAATTCATTTCGCTTTTGAGGATGGCTGAGGTGCAGCCGAAACTGTAAAGCAGAAAAGAAATAAAATTAAAATATTGACTGAAATCCCAAGAATATATATCTTACATTATTTACATATCCAGTCAGCGTCAACCATTTTATCCATTAGAAATTACGTAAATAAAATTAATATAATGGTTCATTGAATACTTCATTTAATTTCACAAATTTTCATTATAAAATCAGAGAAAGAGCGTATTTTATCTATTTATGCAACCAGAAATACGAGCGCGCCTCGCGGGCCACTCTGCTATATATTTGAAACGAATGTCGACGCTTGAGGTGCAGATTTCTCGCCTGCACGGCGAGCGAGGTCTGTTTAGCATAGTCAGTATAGGGAAAGTGAAGGAATAGAGTCTGACAGAGAAAAAGCATACCAAAATTAGCGATCTCCTATCGCTCGTTCTCTCTCGCTGGGTGCAGGCAGACTTTCTGCACCTGGAGCTGAATATTCAACGTTTAGCTGAGTTCGTTTTCAAACGCCTTTTATTAGTCTGTTTTAAAATAGTTGAAATATTTTTATTCGTTATTTAAGACAGCAATATTAGGTAAACACTCATTTTATACGTTTCTTAAATCATTTATTTTTGTGAAATTATCATTTGTAGAATGACAACTGAAAATAGATCTATAATTTGTGATCTACTGGAAAATCCTTTTTCACGTCGTGATGTCGGAACAAAAAATGAAATTATGAAAACAAGAACAAATCCCAGACATAAAATTCACTCAAAATATAAAAATTAAAGGCCAGCAGTCCGTGCGACATTTCCAAATTGAAATATATGAAAAATTTAAATGGATTGCTGGTTGTTGCGAGCAAAATAAGCTGTATTGTTGGCCATGTATATATCCCCTTCCTCACCACCGACTGTGCACACCTATCACAGAAAGTCACCGCACGCCACTGATCAATTCATATTGTTTTCGTGATTTCTCAAGTATTAGAGTTGATGCTACCGCGTTTGCGATATCTAAAACTTCCGGAAGAGTATTTTGAAGCTCCTCTATATCACTTGAGTCTGTTTCACACACTTTAACAATCAATTCAAATTCTCGCAAATAAAAATGGCGTTTCTATCAACAACAATTTATTTACAATGTTATCACCTTTGTGACAATCATAACACTTGCATAGTAATAGCCACCTCAGTGACATTTACAAAAAAAAAAAAAAAACGATCAAAGATAAAATATTTTAAGATACACGTGTAAAAAATCTTTATTGCACTCTCGGAACTTTTAAAAATACGGGCCGCTTGTGTAAAGAATAACTTTTTACACTTGTATCTTAAATATCTATTTGACACTTTTACTACTAGAATTATTTCCGCAGGAGCTTTAATTTGATACCAAACACAATAGGATCAAGTTATTTTAAAAAAACAATTGACGAACGTTTGCATGTGATGTCCAAATATGAGTAATAGTAATTCTAGTCTCTTATTATAGTTTTTATTATATAATTTCCTAGCGAGTTTTATAATTATTCAAATTTTACAAATGAATCGCTAATAATTTCGAAAAACGTCTCAAGTAAATGTTGTTCCAAATTATTCAAAGATAAATTCCAGTTTTTTATATTCCATGATAAATACTACTGAAGGATGGTAAGGTTTTCAACAAAAAATTGAAAAAGTCTTGTCTACCACTGTTCTATTTTAGCTTAAATTGCTGATCGGTTTCGATTCTTTAAAGAATCATCATCAGGGCCGGTTAGAACTATACAACTACACAACCGGCTCTGATGATGATTCTTTAAAGAATCGAAACCGGTCAGCAATTTAAGCCAAAATAGAACAGTGTAGACAAGACTTTTTCAATTTTTTGTTGAAAACCTTACCATCCTTCACTCATTTTTACACTTGGGCGTTCCCTCTTTCAATTATGAATACTACTGTTTATAAAATAAATGCAAGAATCTAAAAGGTTCCAGACAGAATGACTTTTCTTAAAATTATATTGTGAAGATTCATCAAAACTAGTGGTGACCCAGGGGTCGAAATTCGACCGTTATTCATTAAATTTTCAAGTTGGAACGTTGTTGAATTCAACCTTCCATCTTTTTCATTCGGTGTACATTTTTCGAGATATTCCAGCAAAAATTAATATCGTTTTAAGCAGTAAACTAAAATGGGACACTCAGTAAATAATAGTTCCCACTTAAGATTTCAACGACTAAGAAAGAGTTTGAATATATTCTTAAACAAGCTGTTGAAAATTGATACCATTGTAGCAAGAGCACCTGTATATACAGCAAAAGTAATATCATTGAACCAGCAATAAGAATTACTGCAGAACAAAGCATAATTCCAATTTATTGCAAAATTATTGCACTGCAAATTATATTTCACATCTTGCTCCAATTCCAGGTCAGGGCACATAATTACTTTATTATCAAAACAAATAATATGAAGATTTTAAGCGAAATTGATGTCAAAAATTTGGACCAAAACTATTTAGATCTTGCAATTGGAATTACAGAGAATAAAGGTAATGTTTGCATGAATAATTTTCTTAACAATAAAATATGGAATATTGTTGTAGATGATGCCCGCAAATTCAAATTCAAAAGGCCGCTAATGCTAAAAATATTCGTTCTTCTTTGCATTCTAACTTTATCAACAATCGTAGTCAGTTTACTAGCAATATCATACAAATTTGGTAGGTCTTTTTATTACTTATTACATACTAAATACTGATAACTAATTTTCGTAGAAACACTCTTCAATAACAATTCATGTTCACAAGAAGAGCATATCAAAAATGTATTAACTTTAAAAGAAAATATTCGAGAGAAGCGACAATTAGACAATTGTAAAGATTGTCAACATGATTTAAGTTATGATGAATTAGACGACTCAATACTGCGATGTAAAAAAAATATAGAAAATCATATGGACTGTTGTGAACTCTACAAAAAAATAAAGGAATTCAACAAAATTGTTATTGAAGCTTATAAAGACATTGATTTGTCACAAATTCCTTGCAAACTCAAAGAATCCGATGATAGTAATAACAACATCAACAATATATCTACTATTAATACCGAAAGCTATAAAGAAGTTATTGATGATCAAAAAATGTATGAAACACAAACTTATATGAACAATAACTCCGATAGTATAAACGACAAAATAGATAACACACCAATAACAGAAAATAACAATAATAATTACGATGTAAATATTAAAGTGGATATACAGGATCAAGAAATGGAAGATATAGACAACACCCAAATGAGTACATTAAACCAAAATCCAACTACACAATCAATACATCATGGAACAGAAAACAAGAACTCACCAAAACAATTTGAAGAAACAACACGTTATCCAATGAAAACCAATCAAGATTATGAATACAGTAATCAACAAAATCATGACACCCCAGATACAACCAACAAACAAAAAATAGACCAAAATGATGAACCGTACAACAATATTAACTTGGATGACAATTTGGTACATACAACTTTCACAACAACCAAATACTACAATACATACCAAACGAATCAAAATCAGGTATATGATTATATTTTGCCGCAAGAACGAACACATATTCAAAAAATACTGCCAAAAAAAGGAAACAATTATTATGAAACAACAGAATTTAATGAATACATAGAACCTGATAATTACAGAAGTCAGAAACCGGATTATTATATAAATTTTTATAAACAGGATAACACCGATAAACCAAACACTCACGATCAGTTAATAAATTCGTATTACCAATCTTCAACACTTAGCACACAATACAATGAGGAACCAGACGCAGAAACACCCAATTATTACTCTGCTAATAACTACGAAGCCAGTCAAGAAGTTCACAAAATAGTTAACAAACATTTGAACGATTATTACACCGGATCTTCCGAAAAAGACATTGACAATAAAGAGAGCTACGAAAATATAAAACCTGCAACAACTGAAGGAGATTCTGAAACAACCTCAACAAAAACTCAAAAAACTATTCTCAACTATAACTATTATAAAACTGATTCTACTGAAGAAAGTAAACCTCAAGAAACTTTGAACAACGAATATAAAATGAATTCAAATGAAAAATTGCAGGAGAAAACAACAAACCCAAATTTAGATTCAGAATACCATAAGAATACTGAAAACCCTCAAAACAATTATGAATATGAGACTACACCACAAAATGAAGAACTTCTAGATCAACTTAAGCGGATGCAAGCACACATAATTGAATATCCTAACAAGGATGAACAAAACAATAACAATCCATATTATATATACCAGGATACAGAGCAACCAAAAATTTATAAACAATTAGGAATTGATCAATTGATTGAAGAAAAACCGAAGAATTATAACAACCAGAATGAGGAGGATTATATGAACAAACAAACTGATAAAATTTATTATAAACATGATGAAAACAACAAACAGTATACTACATCAGAAGTGGGATTATCTTCAGAGGATAACAATACGAATCCACCAATTTATGTGAGTATATATGGAGGTAACGATCATAAAATTGATGAAGCATTAAAGACTACTGAAACATCTCTATATGATTATGAAAGATATTTAAAGAAGGACAGTTACGATAAAAATCAAAATGAGATGAAACCCGAGCAGCTTTTCAAACTAACAACAATCGAAATCAATGGCTCTCACAGGCCAAATAATTATGATCAAATTGGTACTGATAATGACAATTCTCTTGATGATTATACTGACAGCCGAGGTAAAACAGAAGATCTTGAAAATAGTCAGGAGAATTGGGATTTGGCATCCCCAGCCACAGTCAACGAAGAGAAAAGTCGTAAGTTTGCTCCTTTTTATTAAATACTGATTTTTGAAGTTTATTTGAATTCCAGAACCAATTGATACAACCACAGATAATTACCATTGGGCACAAGAGCAAGACCATGAAGAATTAGATAACTACAAAACACCAAGTACTAATGCAAAAGATTTCGATGAAAAGGAAGAAGAAAGCAATGAACAAACGATAGCAGGTAAAACATTAGGGCTTTACGATGACAAGAACTACTGGTTTTAGTTTAATCAACAGTTGAACAATCGAATTTTCATTTCAGTTCATGGAGAAATAACTTACGATACAAGTGAATCCAAACAAGAATACAGAACACAAAAAACAACTACTATTTACTACAGTACAACAACTCAGGATCCAAATACTCTCAATTACAACAATATTGGCCAAGAAAATAAACCAAATGAAGAAATAGTGGGGCATAATCTTAAAGTGCCCTTACATGAAGACAAAATAGAACCTACATCATCAACTCAAAAAAGTTTCAATGCCAGAGGGATTATAGAAGATTTCAAAGAAGACAAACAAGACAATAAAGACGAAGCAATACTGAAATCACCCGATATTGATAATAATCATGAGGATGATGTTTTAGGCCAGACTTTATCACCAAACGAATCTTCAGAACATGTTAATCTTGGGTTTACGACTAGTCAAATTGATACGACAGACCACACAATAACAGAAACATTTCAGGACAAAATTCAACCCAGAAGTCAAGATATGGACGACTCCCGTTTTGAAAATGATGCAATAAACCTAACTTCTGTACCAAAAAACACAGAAAATATAATTGAGTTAGTAAAACTTGATGAAGATGATACCACAGACCACACTGTAGCAAAATCATTGCAAGAAACAACCCAAAAAGATTCACCCGAACAAGTAGATTCTGCCCATTTCCATTCAACAGATGGTGAAAACACCACTGATCATACTCCAACAAAATCTTTGCAAGATCTAAACGATACTCCTGTTGAAGATGATGTAGTGAGCCAACCTTCATCCCCAACCCAAAATGACTCCCTCGAACAAGTAAAACTTGAACTTCCATCAGAATATTCCGCCCATATCCATTCAATAACTGATCAGGATATTACTGACCATCTTCTAAGGAAATCCCCAGATGACACACTTATAAAACTTGAATTGCCGATAGCAGATCCCGCTTACTTTCAGATTGATACCACAGACCATACGGTATCAAAATCATTTCAAGACAAAACTCAACCCAGAATCCAAGGTCTGGACGATATTCGTATCGTCAATCAAAACCCAGTCGCACAACGATTCCAGAATATGGGACCTGGAGCAAATTCAAAATTTGATAATATATTTCAACTTCCACCAGTTGAAACCTCCAAAGCCAGCCAGCAGTTGACTGTAAACACCAATATGTTACCGATGTGCTTTTATGGGGTTCCCAGCCAAAACGGAGCAGGCCTGCGACAACCAGGTAACATAATTATCATAATCTATTCATATTTATTTTTTAACACAATAATAATCTATTGGTCAGCAACCAACACCAACTATCGTCGACAGTTCACACCGTCGGATACCCACTGCGGCAAATTTACTCCCACTACTATTATATTAAACATGACACACCACTTGGTCAGTGCGGGCGTAGCCCGCTAGTTAGTTGGATGCGAAGCACCGTCAGTTGAAAATAAAAACCAATAATTTAATGCCACTGGCACAAAAAGCAGTGGTGAGGGTAAATTCACCACAGAGGGTACTCGAAGGTGTGGATTTTTCGACGTTGCGGTACGCACTCCTTGTGGGGATTCGAGTAAGAATTTTGAAACGTTACGGTCGCATGAAAAGTCTTCTTGAGGAAACGATTTATTTCTGATCTTTGAGAGCAATCAAAGCCGCTTAGCGAGATTTATGATAAATCAGTGTCGTGCTCCGATCGAGTAACCGTGTTTCGGGTAGTATACATCGGTCGAGCACCCCTATTTTGGGGATTAAAAGAAACCGTTTCGCGTACCGCGTGTTCATCAAAAACCGCCACTAAGTGTCCGGTAGCCCGCAGAGCACCCAGCGACGCGAGCGCCAGTATCCAGTTCCTGAAACCACCTCCAGGTTACTTTTAACCTTGACTTAAACTTGTGGGTTCAGCTAAGTGTCTGTTTTGTACTATTTGTTGATTTAGTTATTGTTAGCCTACGTTTTTTTTTTTTTTTTTGTTCACCTTCTTGTCATTTATATTGTGTCAGCGCTCCTTGGATGCAGCTGATGTGGACGCAATAGTGTTTTGGCGCTATACGCTCATTCTGTACAGCGCAATCGATTGGGCTAGGCCCTATCTTCGTGATTAGTGTGAGCTTCAGCCAGTTAGGGGCAAGGCGTATAGGCGTCAGGTTTTGCACACACTGGTGTGTTGCTGGTTGCGTGCTGTCCTCTAAGGCGCGTTATTTTGTGTATTGGGCCCTCAGCCACTGTTTGTTTATTTTACAATTAGCTTAATTTTTTTTTTTGTTAACCCATTTATTTAATTTTGGTGTATATTAAAGTCAATAGTAATTCAGTTGAAAATAACTGTTTTATTGTGCGAAAGAGTGGCCCTGCCCGTTTCTTTCAGACCGTTTAGCTGCCACAATCTCCGTTTGAGAGTGTGGCTTGTGGCGAGTACAGTGTCGCTCAAATCGACCCCTCTGGTGGATACTGAAGACCATTACGCGGTCACCCATTCCTGTAATCCCTTCGTCCGACCCCTTTATTGCAGGTACTTTCGTTGTTGTGTGCCCTGCGGACGAAAAGACAACATCATGGCGCTCCGGGTATGCCCGGAGTCTAACTTTGCGACGCCTCATGTCACCTACGATCTCCCTGAGATTAAGAGCGAAGAACAAACTTAGGTCAGTTTGGAACGTTACAAGTACTGGAAATTGAGCAACGCGTCCACTTGCTACAGCGCGTTGACGTGAAGTCGTTACAGCGCAGTGACGTGAAGCCTTTAAAGCGCGTTGAGGTGAAGCCATTACAGAGCGTTAACGTAAACCGGTCGCGAGTTTTTGTGCCCCTATCAAGGGCAGGCGCTGCGACCTCAGTGAAAATTATAATTGGGAATTAAAAATATGTTTGTAAACTACCTGAGTTTATAAAAATATTGCATGTATCATTTATAGTTTTCCAGAAACTTCCAATGATAGACAAACTGTGAAATAGGATTATGGTACGTCAAAAATGTGATTATCAATCGATTAATATCATTGAGCGACTATTTTCCATTAAAAGAACTCGTTTCCAGTAATATTGAAATGTTCAATAAAAATTTATAAATACACAATTTTATTCTTTAAATGTGTCATTTTGCTTGGTTTTTATATAGCTTGGTCTACCTATACCTGTTTTTGTTAACAATTGCAGCTAGTAAATCGTTGAATCTTATTGGTTGCTTGTTCGCGCACGGAAAAAGCATACACAATTGTGCGCTGCCGATCTTTGGTTGAGGTTGGACGTGTTTGAGTATGGATGTGTTTCTTTGCTCTCTTGCAGCACTTCGTGAACAAATGAATTACATTTTGAATTAGAAATTCCAAAACCCATATAAAATAAACCCGATATTATTCTGAATACTTCAGTTATGTTCAAAATCAATATTTGTATCAATAAATTACTGATAAGTCTTAAAAATTGATGAGAAAAAAAATTAATTGCTCATTTGGTGTATATAAATGGACCTAATAAATATTTTTGCATTATATACTGAGAATGATCACAATTTCTTTACAAACATGCTCTCGTACCCAACATATTGATATTTGGATTTGTTCATCACTCATAAGGTGAAGTTTAAAAATTAAATCTAGGATGGCCCAGAGATGGCAGCACGTAGCTCATATGGATATTTTATAAGCAATTTTATTTTTTCTGGCCAAATGACTTCATAAATCGAGAATTTGTAAGAGAAAGATTTTATTCGCTATTGAATTTTCAAAAAATATTGGAACTTGAAACAAAATATTTTATCAAGTTCAAGCGTTAACTGATGGGAGGATTAACAGATGGCAGCATGTAGCTCAAATAGATAGCTGGGAACCTGCGAATTTTGAGAGATCTTCAGGCATTTAAAAAATCTTCATCATTTTAGAAGCCCAATGCGTATCAATCTCGTTGGTCCTAACTAGAGGAGGATATGAGAATATTTGAATTCTATTCTGTTCTCCGTAATAAATAATTAACTTCTGCCTAATCCAGCAACTCAAAAAATCTGTAACTGTAAATATTGATTACGGGAGGATGTAGCAATTATAAAATAAAGGCAGAATGACGTTATCTCCCTTTGCTGACACAAATATTCAAAACTCAAAATAATACTAAATATAATGATCTCATCTGACCCCTTGAGATAAATTTTTGATACCTGACTAATCCAACGTCTCAAAAAAATTCAAAATGTGAATGTTGATTGAGGGTGGATATAAAAACAACAGACAGAAAAGAGAATAACACGTTTCTTTTCCTCCACGCAATTATAGTGTTTAAAACTTGAAATCACGATTTCTTGAGATAAAACAGTATTCCTGACGATAGCAGCATCTCAAAAAAAAAGAAACTATGAATACTGATTGATGGTGGATGCAGAAATACAGACGGAGGAGAAAATCACGCCCTTTACTTCTTTCACGCAATTATAGTATTCAAAATTCGAAATCAATTTCTCTTGAGATAAATCAATAATTCCTAACTAAACTAGTCACGCTAAAAATTTCAAACTCTGAATGTGGATTGATGGTGGATGTAGAAACAGGAGAAGGAACAGAGAATGGCGCTTTTTCTATCCTTCACGCAATTATAGTGTTCAAAATTCGAAATTACGATCTCTTGAGATAAATCATTAATTCATGATCAAATCAGCAATTCAAATTTTTTTTAACTACGAATACTGGTTAGGAATGTATGTAGAAATAATAGACCGAAGACAGAATGATGTCCCCTTCTTCATTCACAAAATTATAGTGTTCAAAATTCAATGTCACAATAATTATAACAATTTCACTTGTTCTCTTGAGATAAATTATTAATCCCTGACAGAACCGGCGACTCAAAAATTTTAAACTGTCCATATTGATTGAGGGTGGATGCAGAAATAGCAGACGGAAGAGAGAATGACGGCCTATTCTTCCTTCATGCGATTATAGTGATCAAAACTCGAAATCAAGATCGCTTGAAATAAATCATGAATTCTTCAATAAACCAGCCACTCAAAAAAATTGAAATTGTAAATGTTGATTGAGAGTGGATGTAGAAATAACAGACGACAGAGAGAATGACGATCTAGTCTTCTTTCACGCAATTATAGTGTGCAAAACTCAGCCACAATGAATATATTATTCTCATTTAATAAATTAATAATTCCTGACTAAAGCAGCATCCTAAAAAATTTGAAACTGTGAGTATTGATTGAGGATGGATGTAGTAATGATTGACGAAAGATAAAATGACGCCCTTTCCTTCTTTCAGACAATTAAAGTGTTCAAAACTCGAAATCACTATCTCTTGAGATAAATCATTGTTGCTGACAAAACCAGCGACTCAAATTTTTTTTAACTATTAATAATGATTGAGGATGGATGTAGAAATAATAGAATAACGCCCTCTTTCTCATTAACAAAATTATAGTGTTCCAAACTCAGAGCCGTAATAAATATAATAATCTCATCTGTTCTCTTGAGATAAATAATTAATTCCTATTTAAACCAGCGTCTCAAAAAATTTGAAACTGTGAAGTTTGATTGAGGGTGGATGTAGAAACGGAGAAGGATATAATGCGCCTTTCTTCCTTCATACAATTATAGTGTTCAAAACTCAAAATTGCGACCGACATAATATTCTCATTTGTTGTTTGAGATAAATCATTTTTTTTCTAGCTAAACCAATGGTTCAAAAAATTTGAAGTTATATGTGTTGGTTGAGGGTAGATATAGAAATAATAGACTGGAAACAGAATGACGTCCTCTTCTTTATTCACAAAATTATAGTGTTCAAAATTCCAAGTTACAATAAATATGATATCATCTGTTCTCTTATAGTAATTACGGTATCAAGGGTGTTAAAAGGACAATAATGCCTGAGGTCAACAGTGTACTTTCCGAGGGCATCTGGCTCGAGGTGTGTACGTTGACCGTAGGCATTATTGTCTGTTCAACTCCCGTGGTGCCTTCAATGTTTAATGTCCAACTTTTGTTGTATTCTAATCCAAATTTTTCCTGCCATTGTGATTTCTGTCAAAGAAATTACTCTAGTTACTTGCTGTAACTAGAAAACTTGTTTGTTATTTTTTAAAATAATGCCCTCGGATAATATTTGTTAAATAATTACTTTGAAATCAGTTTTATTATGGCACCAATAATAAACTAGTCGGACATTAAAATATTTTTAACTATCCACAAAAAAAACAGCGATTAAAAAAAAATTATTGTGGATACTGACCATTAAATTCTGTGCCTAGGGGTAACGATTATTCACCCACCAATAAAAGAAGGCTATATAGAGCACCGTACCTATTTCCGGAAAATATTTCAAATTCATATGATTTTTTTTTCATTTGGGCCTCCAGTTTTCACAATTGATTACATTTTTGTTCCTCAGGCTATGATAGTGGAATAAATCCATTCTCTACGGGATCCTACGGAGCTTTTGGTTACCCGCAAATGTATTTAAACAATTTAAATCAACAACCAATGTATAATTATTACAATTCAATGATGGCGCAACAGAAATATCAACCTTCGTTCATGAACAATCCATATTTCTGTACATACGTTTCTTCTTCGTCATTGCAATTTCCACCAATTTCGGGAACACAAGAATTTAGAAATATAGACAGCAAAAACTTCGCAGTACCGGATGATATTGATGATAAAACCATCCCAGAGGATTTGTTCCCACATCTGTGAGTATAAAATTATAGTAGTAAAAATTGTTTCGGCTACACCTTGACCATCATCAGAAGTGCTGTATTTCTGAGTATGGTGAATATGTAGCCGAAACTTCAATTTTTTTTTCATCTAGGATAAACCAAAATAAATCAAGAAGCAGTTCACATTGTTTGCCCAAACAAAAAAGTTGTTTCGACGGAATTCAATGCATCAAAAATTACCAATGGTGTGACAGTATCATCCATTGTAATGATAAAAGTGACGAATTGGGTTGTCCCTGTAAAACTAGACTAAATAAAAGTAAACTATGTGATGGGTATTTTGATTGCCCCAATGGTGAAGATGAATTGGGGTGTTTTGGTAAGTACAACCACAGTTGTTTTAATTGATTTATGAAATAATGTATGTTTAGGATGCGATAAAGAAGAATTCAGTTGTGACGATTGGGGTGAAAGACAGAAGACTGCATCTTGCGTACCATTAACTGAACGTTGTGATGGAATTGCGCAATGTAGGACCGGAAAAGATGAAATGGATTGTTCCCTTCTAATAAATACTATAAATGTTCATCAGGTTATTTTGAATAATTGATTATTATTATTGAATCTAATGGGGTACCATTTCAGACATACGCCGTTTCAAAATCAAGCGGTTATCTGCATAGAAATTTCAAAGGCAATTGGTATCCTGTTTGTTCCAATACGGATTCATGGGTTTTAGATGCCTGCCTGGCAGAAGTTGGTCCTCAAGCAACGTAAGTACTGCTGAACCAATCGAAATAAAACTTTAAGTTTAATGATTCCAGATTACCATTGGTACATATGTTACCAGTTCCAAACAACTACGTAGGCGAGTTTCTTACAGCCCTTCCAGACAAGAAAGTTGAGTTTTTGAAGTCTTGTTTGGGTGGTGAAGCAATATACGTTATTTGTCCTCCAATTCCTTGTGGTACACGTCTTCTTCCTCCCCCGAACCATTTTCGTAAACAAGAAGTAGACACCAGTGGCGAAGAAAACTTCCTACCATTTGTTAGCAGGCTCAGGCGGTTTACTCATGAGTTCCACAAGCATGGACACCTTCCCAACATATTATCATCCAATGATATTGTTGATAAGAAACACCATATCACTCTTGATACGCATGTGGATAAACTAATTGATGTTCATAATAATTATGACCTATCTTTGGAAGAACAAGAAAGGAAGAAACGTGGAGAAACGCGGGTGGTAGGGGGAAAACCCAGTCAACCCACTTCGTGGCCGTGGGTCGTGGCGATTTACAGGGATGGTATTTTTCACTGCGGGGGAGTACTCATGAGCGAATTGTGGATTATAACTGCAGCTCATTGCGTTGACACGTAAGTCAACCCTCAAAATGTTGTATACTGGAACGTAATAAAATATTATTGTAGATATTGGCAACATTATTACGAAGTTCAAGCAGGGATGCTGCGCCGATTCTCTTTCTCCCCCATGGAACAAAATCGCGTCGTGGCTGGTATAATTGGGCACCAATTGTACGATCGTACTGATATGAAAAATGATCTAGCGTTACTGAAAGTAGCACGACCTTTCCAATTCAACCGGTGGGTCCGACCAGTTTGTCTACCATCTGAAAGCTCAGCTGGGCCTAATTGGATGTGGGGCCCGCAACCGGGAACTATTTGTACAGCCGTTGGGTGGGGTGCTACCATCGAACATGGGCCAGACCGTAAGTTACCATCAATTTATTGAACATAAATTCTAATAGAATTATTTTTTCAGCGGACCATATGCGAGAAGTAGAAGTACCAATTTTGTCACACTGCAAGCATCGTGAAGATCAAGAAGGGCAGGAAATTTGCGCAGGATATTTGGAAGGAGGAAGAGATGCTTGTCAAGGAGATAGTGGAGGACCTTTATTATGTAGGAATCCGGTAGCGCCAAGTCAGTGGTATGTTGCAGGCATTGTTAGTCACGGAGAAGGTTGCGCCAGGCCGAATGAACCTGGGGCCTACACCAGAGTCAGTTTATATTTGAACTGGATTGCTAGAAGCATATGTAAGTTGTGAATTTATTTGCCAAATACTTCAACGTAAAAAATTATTTTACAGTGGATGAGAACCTTCCAAAACGTAAACCAATTCAGCAATGTCCAGGCACACTTTGTTTGGGAACTCGTCGATGTATTTCAAAAAAACGTCGTTGTGACAAATCTATTGATTGTCTGGTTGGTGATGATGAAATAAATTGTCCAAAATCAGATTACTCCGCTTTGATTAAACACGCTTTTGATAATATGCTTTTATTTTCTTCACATAATGCAACAACTGCTCAACCAGAGACGGATAGATCAGTCGAACTCATCCATGGTGTAGAAGCAGAAAAAGACAAAAAAAGTAATGAGGCTACAGAAATTTTCACCAAAGACAAAAGAGGCAAAATGAAAGATATTAATGAAAATACTAACCAATCGCTTCACGCCTCAACTGACAACATATTACCTAATTCATCTGTCACGCAAAACACATTTATAACCGACACAATATCAGAATCCGGTAACTCTAACGATCTCACGACGGTAAGCGCTGTGACAGTAACGACATCAATCCACACCACCACGGAAACAATGGTGCCCGGGATAATAAATGACTCTCGCGGTGCTCTTAATACGAACGATAAAAGTATAGTCGATATGGATCATAAAACTGAAACAGCCACGCCAGATGAAATAAAAAATATTACTGAAACGTTGGATGAATTTAATGCCGGTGATGAAGATTCAAATCTGATTAAGAATAATGCTTCCAAAAGTATTGCACATGAGATACCTTCCTACTTCGAATGCCGCAAGTAAATATTATATCTAATAATAAAAAATAATAAAGTTATATCTTTGAGATTGTTTAGTTGACATTACATGTTTTGTTTTACATGCATTTCTTGGAAGTATGAGCCGAAGATTAAAAGAGCAATTTGGATGTTTGTTTCAGAATATTGCAACTGATACCGATGTCTCGAAGATGTGATAACATAATTGATTGCGAGGATGGAACAGATGAACAACGTTGTACCTGTAAAGGATATTTATATTCCTCCCATCCTGGGGCTATTTGTGACGGAATTATCGACTGTGCTGATGGAAGCGACGAAACAAATTGCAGTAAGCATCATAAAATACATGAAAAATTCGATTAATAATATTTCTGCTTATAGTAAACTGTCCAGATACTCATTTCCATTGTCATTTGAGCCAACAATGTGTCCCGAAATCTTTACAATGCAATCATGAACCTGATTGCTTTTTCAATGAAGATGAATGGGATTGTTGTAAGTCTTAGCCCCACATCCGTTCTAACTTTTCTCTCACTTTAACCTATTTCCACAGTTGCATTAACAAACGGCTCATACATAAGATATGACAGTGATGAGCGCCCGGAACTTCGTGGAAAAGGAGTCATGTCATTTAGTTTCTCCGGAAAATGGTTTCCACTTTGCAACAACGACTGGTATCAGACTGCTCATGATGTAGCTGGAGATATGTGTGCCTATTTAGGTTTTAGGTAAAGTAGTTGCTTGGAGAACAAAAGTTCTGCAAGAAAATTGAGATATACAGCACTAAGCTTATACTTTCTCTTGATTATAGTAAAACAATGACGAAAGTTATAAATTAATTGCTTTGAATATTTCAGTGGCTATCACAAATTCTTCGAGGCTGAAGTCAAACAAGAAAATATGGAAATACTTTCAAGAAACTCTACATCTTTATCACACTACTCGTCAACGAATGAAACATGTAGAGGTCTTTATGTGAAATGTTCAAATTCGTTATCAGATACGGGAGACATGAAAAAGATATACACCGCCCATCAAAGTGGAGCGAACACTTTCAAAGAAGTGCTAATGAGTCCATGGAACGCTGCCATATTTGTTGATGGAGTGTACACATGTTCTGGAACACTCATTGAAAAGAACTGGGTGATTACATCTCGCACTTGCCTTCATAACATTCAGTAAGATTGCATTGCATATTATAATTTCAAAAAATAATTTTAATCGTGACCATGATCGCGTGGTTACTATGGTTGTAACTGAAATCGTGGTCTTTGTTGGGGTCGGAGTCGTGGTCGGGGTCGAAGTTGTGGTCGGGGTCGAGGTCGTGGTTGAGTTAGAAATCGTGGTCGTCTATGACCACGTGGTAAATATGGTCGTAACTGAAATCAAGATCTTAGTTCGAGTCTAGGCCGACATCGTGATCCGAGTCGTAGTCGTGGACGTAGTCCGGGAACGTGATCATGGTCGTGATTGAGGTCGAGGTCGTGGTCGTGATTGAAGTCGAGGTCGTGATAGCGAACATGACCACGTGGTATAGTAAGTATCAGACTCTTGTGTCATTAAGGGCATCTTAACGAGTGAACTCTCTACTTAGAAGATCTAGTTTGGATCAAGTAATATCACCCTCATACATTTTTCATAATCCTTCTACAGATTACTAACTATAAAACAATATTTCCCTCAATAACACAAGAGTCTGAAACATAGTACCTATTGCTGTGGTCGTACCTAACTGAAATTGTGGTCGTAATTCGGGTCAAGGTCGTGGATCAGGTCAAGATCGTGGTCCGGGTCGAGATCATGATCATAGTCGGATTGGAATCGAGGTTGTAGTCGTGGTCGTGGTTGAAGTCGAGGACTTGATCGTATTCGTGATCCTGGTTGAGTTCATGGCTGTGGTCGTGGTCGTAGTCATGATTGTAGTCGTGGTTGTGGCTCCATAGTTATCCTGTAGTAGTATCCTGTAGCTCATACGATGTATTCTGCCCCCTAAATAATTGTGGCCTTGGTCATGATTATGGTCATGAATAGTTGTGGTCATGGCTGTATTGATGGCTGTAATCTTGGATTTGGTCTTGACTGTAATCGTAAGTGCGGCATGATTATTGTAATGGTTGCAGTGGTGGATGTGGTCGGGTCTTCAGTTTTAGTTGTGTTCGTGGCTGTATCCGGAATTGTAATTATGGTTGTGGTCGTGACCGTCGTCACCATCAAATTATTATTGGCTCAATAACTATATGACCACTTGCTCTAAATATCAATTGGAGTTTTTATGTTGTGGTATTGTATTTTTACTTATTGTTTCCATTTTCTAGACTCCAACAGAATTATACATCTGTAATGTTGGGATCTGGCAGAGGGCATTTCAATGTAGTGGGCCCTCACGAACAAATCCGACTTGTGACAGAATTAGTGCCAGTTATGGTAACCGATATCTTGTTAATCAGATTGCAGAAGCCGGTTACTTTCACAAGATATGTTCGTCCACTTTACATCAGAAATATGTGAGAAGAATTCTTTTAAAGTTTAATGAAGGAAAAAACTTTTCAGAACTCATTTTATAAATAAATATGTTTTATTGGGTATAAGTTCTGTAATTTATTAGAAACACAACGTTTCAACATCAAAGTGCTGCCTTTTTCAAGTGAAAAGAAATATAAATATAAATAAACAAAATTGTCAAGACAACAAAAAGAAAAATAAAAGTACAAATCATAACTAGATTAGTTTAAAATATATTAACTCCTAGGATCGTAGAGCTCTGCCTGTAATTGATGATTCAATATCCACAGGTCTTTTGGATCATCTTAACATGCAACATAGGAACATTAAATTCAGTATTGAGGTTAAAGAAAATAACTGTCTTCCTTTTCTGGACGTTTACCTAGAGAAACAAGGTAATGGCAAACTTATCCATTCTGTATATAGGAAGCCGACCCATACAAATCAATATTTACATCAGTCATCAAATCACCATCCCGCTCAGAAATTTTGTACAATTAAAACTTTATATCAGAGAGCCTCTTCATTATGTCATCCAAGTAAACTTTCTGATGAAATCAAAAATTTTTGGATGATGTTTTCTTGAAGAATGGATATAATAGAACACAGATTAAGAAAGCACTTAGACAGAAGAATTCTACGCCACCTGTTCAAGATCCAAATAATAAGAAAATATTTGTTACGTTACCTTACGTAGCCAATATAACAGATAAAATTGGAAGGCTTTTACATAAATATGACATTAAAACTTCATACACTTCCAGTTTGAAAATTCGAAATCTTATTGGTAATGTTAAAGACAGATTTCCTCTACAGTATCCAGGTATATACAAGATTCCTTGTCAATGTGGCAAAGTATATATTGGACAAACCAAGAGGACTGTAGAAACAAGATTGAAAGAGCATTCTCGTCATATAAGATTGAACCATCCAGAAAAATCTGCTGTGGCTGAGCATGCTATTCAATAATTACATGGCATTGACTTCAATAATACGAAGCTTCTGGCTAAAGAGAACAATTGGTTCAAGAGGCTTATAAGAGAAGCAATTGAAATTAAAAAATCACCGAATAATTTGAATTTGAATACTGGTTATGAACTTAATCGATCATGGCTACCAATCATTTGTTCATAATTTCAAGTTATTTGTATCTACGAATCTACTTGCAAGAGTTACTTCATCACCACCTCCTGAAGATCTGTGGATGGTTCAGTTATGCGCCAAACCAAAAAGAGTAGAGCCAGATTGACCTAGAACCACAAGGAGTTGACAATTTCCCAATTTAGACCTTCATTATTATCTCCTGAAGACCTGTGGATATTGAATCATCAATTACAGGCAGAGCTCTACGATCCTAGGAGTTAATATATTTTAAACTAATCTAGTTATGATTTGTACTTTTATTTTTATTTTTGTTGTCTTGACAATTTTGTTTATTTATATTTATATTTCTTTTCACTTGAAAAAGGCAGCACTTTGCTGTTGAAACGTTGTGTTTCTAATAAATTACAGAACTTATACCCAATAAAACATATTTACTTTTAAAGTTTGTTTGTTTGTGGACTTATAATAATAATTTTATTTCTAGAAACAATGACATTGTGAGTGAGAAAGAAACCTGTATTGCACTCGGTAAAGAGAATGATAGTTTCATGCAAATAATTGTTTTGAAGCCAGTGATGGAAAAATGCATGAGAGGAAAACGGTGCTTCAAGAGAGTAACCCCAATTGGGCGTTGTAATGTAAGTATTGAAATAGATTCATTCTTAAACTATTATTTCACAATTTAATTTGAAAGGTTGGAACATCAGAATGGGGCGGAAGTGTCACCTGCTTGTCTGAGAGTGGCTGGTATCCTGCTGCCGTGTACTACGATCAAAAAGGAATATGTGGCTTTCGTACAACCACTGAATACACAAGTATTCGTAACCTTAAGGCTCGTATTATTACCGCTATGAGTGAGTATTAAACACATTTTTCAAACCTTGTTATAGAATTATAATTCCATTAATTCATGGTACGTACCGCAACAGTTAGAAAATTAATATTCGTCTATTACTTCCTCAAGATAAACACGATTTTCCTGCGACTCCGCCAAACTGTGATGGAATACGTTGTCCGTTAGGAAAATGTGTTAGTCCGAATAATATATGTGATGGAATTTCCGACTGTCGAGACGGAAGTGACGAGATAGAGGATCTTTGCTATCAAAAGGAACACCATTGTGCGATTACCAAGACGTGCGGTGAGTGAAGCGTGACTGAAATTAATATTATTAAAATTAAATGTATATGTAATTGTAACAGAGTGTGCGCCAGGAGAATTACGTTGCCAAAACGGCCGCTGCGTCTCCAAAAGCGCCTTCTGTGATCGAATGAACGACTGTGGCGATTGGAGCGACGAACCAGCGCGTTGCAACTGCTCAACTTATTTGGCTTTAGTGGCGCCACGTCGTCTCTGTGACGGAATATCAAACTGCCACGACAAGAGCGACGAAAATCCCAGGACATGCCCTTGTAGGCAGGATAGTTTCAAATGTAGCGGAATGTAAGCAATTAATGAATAATAACGGAACATTTTTTCAATATTACTATTTGCAGTACGGAATTGTGTATACCAAATGACTGGGTGTGCGATGGGGACTTTGATTGCCCGGAAAAAGAGGATGAGATGTTTTGCTTGGGACTCAGGCCACGAGAACAAGAAAGGTATTCGAATAACAATATTATTTATTCATTTCAAAGGTTAGTCACCAATTATCTTTTACTTCAGAGATGGCGTTGGAGAAGTAGTGCTGCGCTCTTACGGCATTTGGCATTCATACTGCATCCGAGACAAACCGCTCACTATCCCAGACTTGGAAGAAATCTGTGCAGATGTCGGACACAAAACATCGCATGCTGCCAAACTCAATAAAAACTACACACGATTGGCGCAAGATATCGCGATAGAAAACTTTTCGTTAGTTCGATTTAATGAACACGTTATGATGTTCTTAAAAGGTGATTACCCCACGGCTAAATTACAAACAAATGAGAAATGTGAAAGGCTGTATATCGAATGTACACCTCCTTAAAACATTACTGTATTTTATAGTTATTTAAAATAAATACATTATAAGTTGTTTTATTCGTTTTACAACATCATTCTAATAGGATTTCGTTCAAATTATTATCCATAATACTTTCTAATATTATTGTCGATCAATAATAATTGGTTAGCTATAAATTATCAGTAAATAATATGGCGCTTGATTACGTTAGCGAAGTGCGGTTCATGTGTGTAAAACGGAATAAAATTATTGTCTTATATATTATTTACAACATAATTTATGTTTTTCAAACTGTTAATTCTCATAAATATACTTAACATACAAATGATATTTGAAGTTGGCGAAAGTCCAGATCAACTGCTAAACAATTTACAGCTATGAATAATTATTTACCGAAACAGTGAAAGATAGACTAGTGCTCGGTTTGTACACATGAGATGTTTAGCAAGGAGAATACGAAAACCACGTTGGCTGTTGGCATTCCGCGAGCGACCACGAAGTCGACAACGGTTCCGATGGGTCGACGGCCTGCTTCTACCCAATACGCAAGACCGCAGTGATTCTCAAACCTACACCAATTATTTACTTCTCAAAATTTTATAATTGATATGTTGAACTTGGCTGTGAAGATAAACAGTTGAATTTTTAACAAATAAACAAAAGAATTCTAAAAAACTTTTTGAAGTTGGAGCGGTTACAGTATTTACTGCTATGAAGCACAAACCGGTCGGCAAAAAGAGAAAATAATATGACCAACATGTTACAGAACACATTTTGTGATTAACTCACATGGTACTTGTTTATAGAACACATTTTATTTGTCCATAATGATCATAGAGTTGTGTATTTCAAGAGATAGGAAGAATATAACCTTTTATGAACCATCATTGGTCTAAATAAATGTAGCAAACCATAAACAAAAATCACTGTTGGCCAAAACTCGTTTCGATCATCCTCAAATGACTGAAGGATTAATGGTCGAAATACAGGATCCTTATTTTTCTTACTTTCTCAGTTGATAATGAGGCATACCATAAACGACACTAAATCACAACACTTAATAGTCCAGGAGCCGACCACACCTTATCTTCTTGATCGGAATTTGTAAATCCAAGACCGTGTCCTAAGTGTCGAAAAAAAAGTTTTAATAGTAAATCTTTTCGAGGCCAACTTCCTTAATAGAACAATTGATAGCGAAGGTCAAGTACTTTAAGACAAAACCAGGGTGTCACATCTTCTCTTTTCCGGGACAGAAAAAAAAAACACAATCGTGAGTTCAATCAGAGAAGTTGATTACGAAAATGGGTTACACTTAGAGGTGGCTACCGCCCTCCCGGACAGATCAGGGAGTAGCCTCCTAGTTTTACCTAAAAGTATTTGTTTCAATCGTAAGTTTTACCAGGGAAATAGACCTCGAAAAAATAACCGAGACACTTAGGACGGGATTCTAGATTTATAAAGTCTGGCACCCTTTTGACCACTAAGTCCAATCAAGACACATGTGGTGCGGCCGGTTCCCCGACTATAACACAATGTTTGCAACGATGCGTAGATATTTCTATCATTCTCAGGTGATTGAGGCAGCAAAGACCGAACGACATGATCCTTCGAGTAAGATCCTTATTTTTCTTGTTTCCACAGTGTCCTCAGTAATGTAGCATATTATGAATTACACTAAATCAATCACAATAATTCAAGGTAGACCACGACTCGACTCGATCTTTTGATCATCCTCAGTCGACTAAGATAGTCAAGGTCAAGGGGTAGAATCCTTGTTTTTCTTGATTTGTCAGTCACCTAAAGGTCAAAAGATTAGCCACTTTACGTTTTTTTGACTGAAGTTGTTTTCTTGCTCAGTCACCTGAATATGATCAAAAGACCGAAAACATTTCTGGTCGACATTGAGTTTAAAATAATTCTCAAAATATAGCGTGGCCCTTTGGGAAGATTTATTTAAGTTTATGTGTTATTGGTGATTTGACATGAAGATGGAACGATAAAAAGTTTGATAGCCTCTGTTTGGTGGGGTGCGAATCATACCTGGCCAAGAGTGCGTGTTGTAAAATGGTAATGCAGACACCTGTTCAGCCATTCATGTCATGGCACACTGGTGGTCGATGCTCCAATGCTTCTTGTCCATGGACGTGAGACGTGACCAAACAATCACCAATCTGCTTTAGAATCCTGCACATTTTATTACGATTGCCTATATTCATAGTTACTTTCATGTACCGCAATAATCCACAAGATCCAGGTAGACAGATTTTTAATTTAGAATCATTTTCTAAGAAATATTAGGCGGTTGATTACGAACAGAAAGAAAATAATAAAAAAAATTCCCATAGACAGTACAGAACCTTGACGTTTTTGGGGTTGTTTTCACAACATGCCAAACAATTAATGGAATTCCTTGCATTTCAAAACAAACTGTGGTTTTTAATATCCAAGCTCTCGAGTTTCCATTAGCTACAATCAACAAATTTTTCCTATTCCAAGTAATAAAGTTAGTTGTAGTTAGTATTAAATTTATCAAAATATTTTCGAATCTTGTGGAATGCACGCATTATCTCACGAAGTATGTCGACGCGATTTGGTAGGAACTTGGCCCTGATACTTCGACCAATGTTCCGTTACTTTAATCTGCTTCTACTGTATACAGGTGGGCTAGTGTGAGTGTGTACATACTGGACAGGTTGATAGTTAAGACGACTATAGTGTTCACTCACATATCGTGTTCACTTGCAAGTAATTCTTCTAATTGTAGTACGAAGGTACATTGGAATGAACTTAGGATACTTAATTTGGTTGAGGAAGAATTACAGAAATTATTGGCTTCAAATGATTCTTCGTGGCATAATCTGATCGTAATTATACATCGTAACTAAAACTTTACTGGAAAAACTAGATTCCCAATACTGAATTCCAAAATGCAATTGATATTCATTCCAATAAGAGTTCATTACCGTGCTCTGAGCTTCCTCTTCTTAATATATTACAAGATTTGGATCGACAAGAACTACTAGACGTAAAATCTTCCACGATTCTAGCCGAATTACAAATGACGTAATATTGTTACAATTTGATAGTATCCAAAGCATCTGTTCGATAGGGTATATTCATGAGTTTATTTTATATTTTTAATTTACTGATTACATTGTTATAACATAGTAAAAAATATAAATTATGTTTAAAAGTGCTGTAATCAAGTTTAAAAAAATATTTAAAATTGAGAATAATTTTGAGCTGTTTGAACGCCGCCATTTTCGCGCGCTCTATGGATGACGTCATATAACATGTCCAGTAACATTACAGTCCATTGTTTACTACAGGTGTTTTCGTTCTCAACTTATTCCAGCATTAAAAAAGGTCAAAAGTCAGTTTATAAGTATTGCATTGTTCCTGAATGCAGAATACTATCAGAAATGTACCTGGTAAAGTCTTTTTTCCAATCCAGACAGGTTTTAAAATACGTAAGAAATGATGTAAGGCTATGAGAAGAGATGAAGTATCATAATAAATTTGACAGATCATGAATAACATTATATGTGATTAGTTTTAGCAATAATATACAGTGTAGTATGCAGCTTCGTTAAACATTTGCTCGTTTTAAAATAAACAAAAATTGTAGGTTATGTTCACTGCTCGTCATATTTCGGATTGTAATTATTAAAATGGCGTACTTAATGTGTTATTATTGAAAAATTACTTTCCAGTGTTCACTGTTTTTACTTCAGCGGACGTAAAATTTGGATTTGAAAGAAAATAAGACGACATCATGAATGGATCTATTCTTGGCAGATTATCCGATTGTGCTTTTATAAAACCACTGTCTTAAATGATTTATAATTTCACTAGGATGCTAAAATTACACTCAATCAATAAATGAATTCATAACACACACGTTATTACTATGTTTTTTAATCAAAAGCCTGCAATGCCATACAAATGTAAGCAGTGCGCACTTGTTGGCATAGTATTTGACGTCACATTTCGTTTTAACCAGTGGTGTTGCGTTTTAGAACTTTGAATTTCTCGCGCTTAGTTTGCATTTTTATTTATTAATTTTAAGCAATTGAAAAGATATTGAATACCAAAATGATGGTTTAGTGCAAAAGTCCGGCCAATATAAATTTGGAAAAAAAAATATTTCAACCAAATTTAAATTTCATTCATATTCCCTATTTATGGCAAATTTCCCTGATAGAACTTACGTACCAATCGATAGCGAAGGGCAAGTACTTCAAGAAAAAACCAAGAAGTCACCTCCTGTTCTGCCCGGAACGGTGGCCAGCCATTCCTAAGTGTAACCCAATTTCTTATTGAACTTCCTTGATTAAGCTTACGATTGTCGTTTTTTTCCTATCCCGGAAAGAACAGAGGGTGGCACCCTATTTCGCATGATAAGATTCCTTACGGTTTCAGCTGTTACCAACACAAAAATCAACTATAACTGCATCACTTGATAATGTAAGACTTCATACTATGAAGTAACAGATAGTCGATGCTGAATCGAAAGGAATTGTTTTAGGCTTCCGTGATGATTTCGAGATTGAATGTCAACTATTACATTTTGTAGATAACGTCATGAATGCTAATAGATACATGAACGTCCTTCAAAGGGGTTTGATGGAATAATATCAAACTATAACAAGATTATGTTGCTTGCGGGTAGAATCGTGGAAGTTTCGATGTTGGAAAAAATATTTCATTTTCAAAATGGACGTCCAGTTGTCCGGATCTCATGCTCGAAACTTTATTTCAGATGATTGCTTAACATCATTTAACAATATGATGAAAAGAATCAAGGTGGTGTTACAAAAATTTCGTCTTACGTCTTTTTTGTACAATTTTTTTCTCATTCCATACCTATGTCGCCATCTGTATAACAAATTCGCATTAATTTTGTAAATTAGTACTTACCTTTTTACAACCTTGAAACTTTTATACTAAATAGATATTTTTGTTCTAAATTTATTTATTTTTTCTAAATTTTATATATACATTCGAAATAAAAAAAACCTACGAGATTTGTGGCTATCTTCGTTCCTCCCTTTATCTTTCCTCACCTAAGTATGTTTGATGTATGAATGATTATAGTGAAAGTGATTGAAAATACATAATTTTGGACCCAACACGTTGCGGATTTGTCATTCAACAACTCGTAGTTTAGTTTCTTACATTGTTTGTGTAGTTTTTGGTTTCCAAAGCTTAAAATATTTTGTTGTGGGCTTTAGTTCCCGTTTTCAAGCTGGAAAATCCTACGAGCTTGTGAAGATTGATCCAATTTTTTTTAGTAAATTTATCGACTCGTCGCTAATAATCCTTCTTCTTGTCTTGCTAGACTTTGTATTTTCTTTGTTTTTCTTCTCTTTAATGCTCAGCGTAGTATTTTTTTACTTTGTAAATTTTTAATGCACAATTTAAAATAAAATAAATAACTTTACTGATTATTTTATTCAATTTCTACTAAATTTACAGTTTATTCGTTTTTCAATTTAAATCTGAATTTATTCATTCAAGTTTAGCGCTTCACGTTTGAAGAGAGCTCTCCAATTTTTTTATAGGAACCTCCTGTTTCAGTTGAATTGGATACTGGTAGGAGTTATTTGTTTTCAGTGTAAACTGCTAGGAATCATAGGAACCTGTGGCCACTTGAGACTAGTTTCTGGCCAACTTTACGTTAAGAAGAACATTAACACCTCTACGAAATTAAGAAGAACATTAATACGTCCCGAAGTTGACTACCAGGCGCACGGCCAATCTTAATATCTTCAAGGACCATTGGGTATTTATTAAAGCCCTATAAGACACAAGATCAACTTTACTTAATTCAGGGAAAGTTCTTGCCTGACGTTGTTTTTGTGGATAACAATTCGCCATCTACCTCATCTGCCGATACTAGTCTTGAGTTCCGCCTGAAGAAGATATTTAGCTAGTTTTTGTAACGTAATTTTGAACGTCTGTGACGTGCTTTCCAATTCCCTTTTGCTTTATGTTAATAATAATTTTGTTTATAATTGATTTCGACGTCTATGCTTTATTTTTTTTTTTGCTGTCGCTATTGTCTCCCAGAATAGTACCTATTTGTCCTTTAATAATTTCCCGGGAGTGGCTACCATTTCCTATTTTTCAGGTGAAATATTTCCGGTGCCCTTATTAATATCTATTCTGGGTCTTCACTTTCAAGGTAGAATATTCCAAAACTTAAATTTAGTGTCAATCAGAAGTACATTAAGTTTTTGCTACCAAATAGTGAAGAAACATTACCTTCTATAATTTCCTACTGCCACCAGTGGTTAATGATCGAAAAAACAATGTAACATAATGTTGGGCATGACGCGTTTAGATCTTTCGATCTGAGTTGCTTCCCTTGCTTCTCCAATCACTTGAAGATGACCGAAAGACCGAATTATAATTAAAAATAAAATGAAACATCCATCCTCAAATTTGAATCATCTCAAAGCAAGAGTTTCGAATGACTTCAAACATGTCTGTCTGTGTGTGTATGTGTCCCTAGCGTGTGTGGAAGCGTGTACCTGTGAACAATTGAAGGTAGGGCATTTTTAAGCCCCCAGTCCCTTTTTTTATATAAAAACAGACAAATCCTACGATATACCATACAAAATCATACTAGACCGCGGTACAGAACCCCTTTCTCCGGATTATTAACACTCTTTTGAAACTTCGTGAGTGGCTTAATTTTGACGAGTCCGACAACTTTTTTATCTGCGAAAATCTTTGAAACTGCTGCATTTTCCATCGAACAGCCTAAAAAAAACGTCGATTTTATGATTTATTCTTGATCAATAACATCACTCTCTTTTATAGTTTAATCGTAAGATAATAATAGCAAAAACACACACAATATTTTGTCCGACAAAAATATTGCGGCGTTCGGCGTAACTCCCATCTTCAACATGTCAAAATTATAAGTTTTGTTAGATTATTAACATTCTGTTGGAATTCTCAGTACTATCAAATAAACATTAGTGAAGTTGAGTGGTGATATTGTCCGATAAATTTGCTGCTGCATATTTTCAGTCCGAAGCTTTGAAAATGTCAATTCTATGAGTTTGATTTGCTGATTAACACTTGTCGGACAAAAATCATACATATAGGTGAATAAATTTCTTGATAAACAATATATTGTCCGACAAAAATAGTGCGCCGTTTTGCTAGTCCGAAAATGAAAAGATAAGAAGTAGCATTTTCTGTGTTTGTATGCGCACAATATTGAATCAAAGGAACCAAATTTTGTACATCTATTTGTGAGATCAAAAATAATATTCTCTCTACTTCTTTATTTCTATAACTTGATCCATAGCGATTTTTCATTCGCAAAAATTTTTTCTTATGTTTTCTCCACAATATAGTGCAACATGTAAAAAGAGGAATTGAAGAAATATATTGATGTAAAACTGAACATACAATTTGAAAATATCATTATTATAGAGAAAATTTTTAAAGGGAAGCGGAAAATTGGAAGCAGATGTGAAACAAGAAACATTAAAACATGCTTAGAAAAAATTGTTTCAACATTAGAAAACCTATCGAAATGATATTTTCCATACGATTCTAAAATATTGATATCTCAAAAATTTCCAAGAATAATGGGAAAATTTGAAATCAAGTTTTCATAATTTATATGAAAGAATACATGCTTCGGGAGAAAATCGTTTTTAAAGCAAATATTCAATTTAATCAGTATCAGATTCATCCGTTGATGAATTTTCACCATCTGCACGAAAGCCATATTCATTGTCTTCAGTAGTGCTACTGTCATCCTCGTCCTCATTATTATCTGAGTCTGTAATAAAATCTAAAATATATATTCAAATGAAGTGAAGTGTATTTATGAACTAATAACAAGATCACATAGGGTCCGAATCACCAATCTCGATGACACTTGCAGATATGTTTCAAATATGAAAAAGATGGAAAGCGTAGGTATAGAGACTATTGCTAGGTAGAAGAAGATTATTCTTTCTACCTTCTATGGTATTACATTGGAGAATATTACGGTACTTATCTTTAGAATTCGATTTCAACATATCATTTATGACAATTTGCGAAATAAGTTTTTTGAATTTTTTATGAATATGCAGCAGATATTTTGTCGGACAATCATACCAATGTTTTCTGTACATCATTCCAAAGGGAAAAACATTTGAAATAAATGAGTGTTAATCAGCAAACCAAACTCATAGAATTGACATTTTCAGAGCTTCGGACTGAAAAGATGCAGCAGAAATTTTATCGGACAATATCACCACTCAACTTCACTAATGTTTATTTGATAGTACTGAGAATTCCAACAGAATTTTAATAATCTAACAAAACTTGTAATTTTGACATGTTGGTGATGGGGGTTACGCCGAACGCCGCAATATTTTTATCGGACAAAATATTGTGTGTGTCTTTGCTATTATTATCTTACGATTAGCCTATATAAGAGAGCGATGTTATTGATCAAGAATAAATCATAAAATCGACGTTTTTTTTAGGCTGTTCGATGGAAAATGCAGCAGTTTCAAAGATTTTCGCAGATAAAAAAGTTGTCGGACTCATCAAAATTATACGACCTTAACTACTTTATTTTAAATTCTACCTTGAATTCTATGGAAGAAATATAGGGCAAAAGTACAAATGCAGGAACCGATCTTTACATCATCATTCTGAAGATACCCGCAACTGCAGACACGTGCTTCTTTATTTAGACTCTTCAGTACAGTCTAGCAAGTCTCAGATAGGCAGATTTGTGAACCGTGATTCTCAAGTCCGACTATCTGAGGCTTGTTAGATTGTACTGAAGAATCCCAATAATGACGAAACACGTGTCTACAGTTGCTACCCTACTCCTGAATCTGTAATTTTGTGAAACAATCATTTTATTAAATTTTATCCCTTCTTAGAAAAACTTAATACCGTCCTTGGATTAAGGCACGGTACAAGACATAGTAGGTAACCTAACTCGCCCCGAAAATGCGTCCGCTGAGATGGTTATAGTTCGCACTGTCGCCGCTAGAGGCGCCTACATCAGTAAGGCCTGTTTTACAACAGTGTTTAATGTATAATTACACTAAACTTACAAAATTTTACGAAATCATTTATATATTGAAGTTAACAGTATATGTAATGTTTACAGCATATATTTTACTTTAATTAAAAATTGATATACTTGTTAAATTAGTGCTGCATTGAGTAATATTTAATATTTAATTATTACCTATGCAAGAAACTCAGTTGGATAAATTCCGAGATCACATGCGATTAACAATAATTGAGAAATATTTGAACAATACATTAACAATATGTTTAATCTTCAAGAATACATATAGATGATATCTTTTCAATCACAAGAAAATTGTTCGAACTTTCAATAAAGGAAACATGAAAACATAAGTTAAACAAAAATTAGATTCAGTTCAAAATATTATATTTCTATATTATACATAATGTTTTACAACGTAATAGTATTTTATGTATTAAGGGCACTTATATTTATTTTTAACAAATACACGTTATTTTAAATTATCTTATACTTAATTCATTAACATTGTCAAAATTTAGATTTCATTTGAATGACTTGATACAAATTTACTTTGTGAGTAAATTTGAATGAGAATTAAATGTATTTATGAAACTGGACCTAATTTGATAGTTATTTATACAAGTGAATTAAACCACTGTTTATTTGCGAGAAGAAAGCTCAAAATCACGAGCGTGTTTAGCGCGAGTGCTTTAATTCTTTGAGCAAATAAAGAAATTTAATTCACGTGTTTGTATACATAATTTTATTCAATTTTGCGTGAATTTCTGGAACATGAAACAGGAACAAAATTCAAAAAAATTAAATTGCAGTTGCAAGAGAGCTTCGTTGATATCGCGACGAGTGTTTGTTTTTCAAACATTCGGGAGTGTGACTGTCAGTAAACAGTCAGTTTTGTGAACTTTGAATTGAAGCGTTATAATTGTGAAAAGTATTGTCTGAAATGATGGAAGAAAGTGATTGAAACAATGTTCTCGTCCCCGATACCATTTTGAACGAAGCAGCCGCAGCAGTTGGGAAAATTATGCCTCAGAAATCGAAATCTTTTTATGAAAAGGAATTCCAACAGTGATTTAAATTTTTTTAAATCACTAATAACTCATTTTAAATCACTAATGAATAATCTTCAATTATTTCCTGCAAATTACTTATCGATAATAGTTTCTTGTTTTTCCACTTCCATGTATCAGACGTATATGGAATTTTTCTTATAAAAAACTGCATGTTCAAATCCTCAGAAATTCAAACTGTTCTTTCAAGGCTAGGTACGATTGTTGCTGACGGCGATGTCGATAACTCAATATTTGAAAATGAAATAAAGCGAGAATTCGTTACTGTTTCAATCTTATGAAAACCCCATGTTAACCCTGGAAAATTTACTTGTTTTGGTGAAGTCCAAAGACTTTCAAAAGTATTCTCTTCATTATATTGAAATGAATTTTTTGGTATAAGATCTGGAACAAAATTTTGCAATAGAATATCATACACATAAATATGATTTCCCTTTACTTAAATCAATAAATTTAGCTCAAAATTTCACTAAAAAATATGATAAATTTCAATTAAATTAGAAATACTAACCTATTTCTGGAATGATATCGCTGTTTTGTTCTCCTTTGCCGGATAAAGTACTTTTTCCTAATTTTGTAGGTAGTTCTACATTTCTTGTAGTCGGTAATTTTCGTTTCCGCACATTTCTTGACAAATATGAAGGACAATTTGGAAAAATAGTTGGAACTGCTCCTTTTCTCAACCGTGGAATTTGATACGGAACCTATTTAATATAAAAAAAACTGTTCACAAACGTTCCTTTGTATACTTTTTTTAATTTATTATTATTTCAAGAAGTTAATTAACAGTGTTAATTGCCATTCTGTATTATATTGCCCATTATTTTGTATATCAACTTGTTCAAACTAATTTTTAAATAATAATTGATAACTTACCCTTGTGAGACCATCTGCAGAAATCCATTCTCTAATAATATTGTCTTGTGCAAAATGTCTTTCGCAAACTCTATCATTTAAACCTAATTCCCGATCACTTCTAGGAATTGCTTTGTCCCAAATTTTTATCAAGTCAAGTGGAGCTCTAAAAACACTATATTTTATCTTGCAACTCTTATATCCAGAATAACAATTCGGGACACAACATTTTCCAGGCGTTTTAATTGAATGTTCATTTGTCACACGGCTATCACTTTATTAAATTATTATTTATTTACTGTAATCTGACTGTATTCAACGACACAAACACTAAAATCAAACGCTTTTCAATTGGCAACTAGGCCCTACATATCCGCCATCTTGAAACATTTCCTCTCACCTCTCACGTCCACATGCTTGACGCAGTCAGCGGACACATTTTTCGTAGACCGGCAATGAGAGTTGTGGGGGCCTGGATTAAGGCAACGAAATACCTTTGACTTACTGGTTGTATCTAACAATATTTGAATAGCTTGAACACCTGTGTCTCAAGTAAACCCGGCTTATGTAAATACAATTTTAAGTCTATTAACAGTTAAATTCAACACCCTTGGTTATTACCTACGAACATTTAACACCTGCAGCAATAAAATTTACTGAATTCCTACTATATACTAAATTCTATAAAAATTTGTGATATATGGAAGCAGCAGCAAAATTCCTATAAATGATCGTAATTAATCTAAAAAAATTAAAACCGTTTTTACGCTCTGTTATTGTTAAAAATCAATTAGCGGTTATTAATATAACGTTAGCAACAGTTAAACCAAGAATTCTTGGTATGTAAAATACACGTTACTAAAGCATAAATATAAGTAATAACAGAATACTAGAAAACCAAAAAATTAAACACTGCAATAATGCAATAGGATGCAATTTTAATTAATTGTCAAAAGTAATTAACAATAATAATTATACAGAATCACGAGTCAAATTAGCTGATACTTGCACATTTAATAACAAAATAATTAATTCGGTCTAGTAAATATTCAGATATTTGAAGGAAGCCGTCTTAGGAGAACAACGAGAAGTATTTTTATGGGACAGTAACGTATTATGAGGTATTTGTCCCGGAAAGGACGAAGAAGATAAGATTAACTACGAATGAGAAGCAATACTACAAATGAGAATAAAAGTAACTAAGAAATTGATGAAGATGTATACTGCATCGGCTACAACCGACTACTGCTTTATGTGAGTGTTTGTTGAGAAGAAATGATTATACTAGCAGTTTTATAAACATTAAGTAGGACACGTCGAGCTCGATTAGAGCGGACGAAGCCCGCTTATTAGTTTAGTGCGAAGCACTGCCGGTTGAAAATAAAAACCACAGTTTCAGTTCTACTGACACTTAAGCAAGCGTGGGGTGTAAGAAATCATAATAAATTAATCCAACTAAAGAATGCTACTCTTGTTATAAATTAAGGCACAGGAATTCGTTTTGGTGCCACATACAAAAGCATGTTATGATAGTGAGCTCCTGGTAATACGTTTGTGGTGCAGCGCCGTACGAGCGATGTTCAAATATACTTTAAAGCTTTTTAATACCTTAGGAATTCAAGGATGCATTCAAAAATTCGTTGATCCGTCACTGGGGTACATATCTGTAGGATGATTTCACGATGACCTATACTAGCTGCCACCCACCGCAAGCCTTAAAGCCCAAAATCCAATCTTAAAACCAAAGAAACGCTCCTTAAGCGCGGCTGAATAGGTTCGATGGCTGTACCTGCGTCAGAATCTCCCCGTCCCTCTCCATCCAACTTCAAAACTCGCGTGCTGGCCGAGTTGCTGGCTTCGAAAAAGCAAAGAACTGCTTAGTCTTACGGCGCCGCGGCAGGAGATAGAACAGAGGCGAGAGTGCCTGTGGATTTCTTATTCAATATTTAATTTATAAATTGTGGTGAAGGTGACGCGAGTGTGGAACTTTCTAGTGTAGGTTCATGTGCTTGGATAGCAGAGTTTAAGGGTTGAATCCTGAGCGTTTTAATAACAGGTATGTTGATTTTTATTTGGAGAAGGTTGATAGACACCGGGGCATCCATTGTTCAAATGAACCGGTCTCTGAGGAGAGCTTCGGTATTTGAAAGTTATACACGAATTTATATGAGCACATATTTTATTTGATGATCCATTATTGGATTCTTATTTGCCTAAATAATCGATAAACAATATGCCGAACATTATTCATGACAGAACTGTAATTTTTTGCTCAAATTATGAAATAACTTAATTTAAGCATGAAATTAGCGGATATTAATTATTTCAAGGTTCAGTCGTGCTCCAGTTTTGATCCAGTCTCCGGTTTTTTGCTCGTTTATTAATAATATGTGATTTGTGCCCGAAAAGCAGTAAAATAAAATACACATCATTATAAATAACATTTTATCATTGAATTATTGAGTCATGACGTCATGTGAGAGGTTATCTTCTTGACTGATAATTGAAGTCTGCGATCTCAAGCCTCATATTCTTCTGCAAAATAATTCCTCACTCAATACAGGTTAAGCTTTATTAATATCGTAATTCATCAAAATTTACTGCACTGTATAAATAAACTCATAAATAATTTTTATTTTCTATTGAAGGAATAATTTTATTGCCCTGTTTTGGTATAATGAGTAATATTATTATTTATACTGATTTACTGTTGATTTATCACTAATCTTTCCAATATTCATAGCTACTTTGAAATTTAAAAATGGACGGATTGAATTATATATACTCTGTGGCGTACTATCCACATAAACTAAGAATACTCGCAGCTTGACAACTGGCAACCGCATCCTACGGCTGAAGAGATATCAATCAATTTCCCGAGTGCACTATAAGTGTCTGTCACACCCGCAGCGGGTGAAAGAAGTAATTTTGAATATAACTATGTATTAAATATTAATCCCAATTCATTTTGAAGGCCGAAAAAAATTACGACATAATAAATGACAGCATAAACAAACTGGAATGTTAAATCCTTTAAAAGTTGACAAGATTTTCTGCTTTAATCAACCTTTGACTATAATTGAAGGACAAATGATTCAGCCCACAGTCATCCACGTAAAATCAACCTTCGATATTATAAAAATATTATCAATATCTGAATAACAATCTAAAATAAACTAAAGGTACTGTTATTATTCTCAATTGTTTTATTCATACGATAATTATTATACTGTGATAATTAATAAAGCAGACTTTTTAAAATTAATAATTGAGTGCAGTCATTTACTGTGGGGATATTTATTACATTCAAGGAAACTAGTTTGATGTGGAATTAAAATATTGGAAATCTACTGCGCTGCTTTTAGAGAAAACATTGGAAAAACTTATCTTCTACATAGTTTCTAATGTGACTCATAATATTATATTAAATATTTCTGCGATTAGTATTAGAGTTGACTCAATTCCCAAATAATTTTTTGGGATATACCATCAAACATTGTTGAGACTGCATTGAATTATGAGAGATAAAAAAAAACTATAAACACAACCAAAAAAATATATTTTTTTTTTTGAAAGAATAATGATAAACTACAAGGTGAAACCTTTTCCAAAATCACTGCCGCTTCTTTGCTCTAATGCGCACGGCGCCGAACATCCTGTCTTCTGTCAAAGGTATTTCTTAGAATCGAACAAAAACTGCAGATGAAATAAGATTTTACCTGCTTTTCTGAAAACCTAACAAAACATAATAACACAAAGAAAGTGAATAATAACAAAAACAAAATTTAGCTTCTTTGTATTAATTCATACTACAATTACTGCTCAAAAAAAAAGACTCTTTGAGTTCAATTCTTAAATTCATCGAAAAAGTGATAGTAATGCAATTAGAATATCATTTGCTTCAAATGTACCGAATCTATAGTTATACACACCGTATGAGTGATGTGCGGAGTCAAAAGATATGTGCCGTATTGAATATATATGAAGCTCAAATGCAAAACGACAGAAATAAAGATAACCGTCATCTCTTCTTCACTAAATTGCACTATTATATATAAATTCACATGAGAAGAACTAAATAATTTTGGCCCACTGAACTGCTGCCATATTCAAGTTAAAAAAGGTAACAATGCCCGTAATACCTAAATTGTTATTCATCTTAGGAGTATCAAAAAAAATGATATTTTTTTATATTTTATTGTACCTGAAAGTAGAAATAACTAAATATTACTTCCTTTTTGAATGGAATAAGACCAGAATAACTTGAATACATGGAGCCAGCAGGAGAACAAATACTATTAGTGATGCGGAATAGAATCTGGACAATAGGAAAAATTCCTAAAGATTAGGAAAAGGCAGTGATATTCCCCATTCATAAAAAAGAAGATAATAGAAATTGTAACAATTACAAAGGGATATCAATAATACGCACAACAGCCAAAGTATATGAAGCCATACTACAAAAGAAACTAAGACAAGAGGTGGAATCAGAAATGGAAAGGTCACAAAGCGGATTCAGGAAAGGCCATTGCACAGAAGACCACATATACACAATTAGGAGGCTTATAGAAAAAACTCTGATACAAGAAAGCAAGCTATATATTACATTTGTCGATCTATAAAAAGCTTTTGACCGAGTACCACGGAAACAAATGTGGCAAATATTGGGAGAAGGACAAATAAACATAGAACCACTAAACGCCATAAAAAGCGTGTACAGAAAAACAACAAATTACATAAGAACGTGTAACGAAATATCAGGAGAATTCAACACCACGCAGGGTTTAAGACAAAGAGGAGCATTAAGCCCATTATTATTTATTGTTTTCTTAGATAATATAATGAAGCAAATAAAAGATAAATCTAAGAAAGTAGACATTGGACATTACCAGTTGACCGTAATTAAAATAACAGAGTGTGCATTTGCAGACGATCTAGCAGTCCTGGCTAAGAATGAGGAAGATATGAAATATAATTTAAATGTATGGAACGAGGAATTGAGAAAACACAACATGAACATAAATGTCAAAACAACAAAAGTAATGGTAACACCGAAAGAGGACACAATCACTAATATACAGCTAAACGGATGCGAAATATTGTACATGTCTAGGAGCAACAATAAATAATAAAGAAAATATGGAACCAGAAATCAACAAAAGAATACAAGCAGCTAGCAGAAACTACTATACACTCAACAAAGCGGTAATAGGAAATAAGCAAGTATCCAAAAATACAAAAATTACACTATACAAAACTGTATACCGACCAGCTTTAATATACGGAAGTGAGTCGTGGATACTCGAGCAGAGACTGAAAAGTAAAGTACAAGCATCAGAAATGCGATACTTAAGAAGAGTTGAAGGTGCTACAAGGATAGACACAATAAGAAACGAACGAATAAGAGATAATTTAGAAATAGAGAGCATACATAAGACCATAGAAAAGAGACAAGTTTCATGGTATGGTCACTTAGTCAGAATGCCAGAGAAAAATCAGACGAAGCAAGTTTGGAAAGCAAGAACCACAAGAAAGAAAAAAAGAGGAAGACCAAAGAAGACCTGGGAAAAAACATGAATGAAATTCTCTACAGAAACAACATCAGCTGGCAAGAAGCAAAGAGAATAGCTCGAAATAGACAAGAGTGGAAAGAACTAATCAATAACTTAAACTGAAAATAATTACAATCTAGATACCTGAAAGGGTATAAATAGATTTGAAAAGATTAATAATAAAAACTTCCTTTTTGGGACTAATCAGACATTCTAGACAAACCAAATAGATGATCTCGTATGATTCGGGCATTTTCCTATTTGTTGTTAAAAATGAGTAGCTAATTAGCAATCATTAGCCTTTTTCTTATCAGCATATATCAGAACATCCCTGGCACCCAAATTCAATTATCTGTATAGTTTGGTTACACTTGATGAGCCCCAACGAAGACGAAACCGTCCACAGTTGCTGCTTCAATATAATGGCTAAAACGCTAGTTTATATACTGCCTCATAATAAATATAATAAATTTTCACTTCATAAACGAAAGTGCTACATCATTAAATTAATTTGAAAAGCCCAATAAAATTTAATATATATTTTCGTCTATTATTTATTGATCGTCTCACCATACAGTAAAATTCAACTTATTTTCTCATACTTTCTATCTTATAATTTAGAAAGGTATCAGATCGCGCCCACCTGACCAAAACTTGTATAAATGAATCTTAGTTTTAAATAGTCTAATTGACAAGTCACTTGTTAAAAATCTCATTATATCAATTGAACGCCGTACTCGTGTTTTATCTGAGGACCGTTATTTCATTAATTTATTTTAGGAGCACTTTAGAATTGTACTTCGTTAGTTACACTACCGTGCTCATGGAATACAAGAATATGAACACAATAATATATATAATGTTAATTTTTAATCAATAGATGTGGATAAAATAAAATTCATAAAGAATGGTATTCGCGAAGATCTTTCGGACACTATAACTACATTTTAGATTTGCCCATCATTTTGGCGTCCTTCTAAATATTAGAATCTAACCCCAAGATGTCGGGGACAAGTCAGAAAAATATGGGGATATACCGTTTGAGCGCGGCGGTCAGTTTTGTCCTAATCCCATAGACCATTTGAGCACTTTTCTCTTAATCCCTATATACCGTTTGAGCCAAGTTTATTACTTTAATCTTTTATTTTCAAATAAATGTATCTTCTCTAAATGCCAAAAATTGTGAGTTAATATAATAAACAAACTTGGATACTAATTCATTTTATTCTATCATAGACAAATAACGACTGATATAAACTATATCGGTAGAAAAAGAAACATATTTACACTTTCTTACAACTAACATAATTAATTTTACTGAAAATAGTCCAATTAGGATGTTTTTCCCCATTATTCTTACGTGATTGGTTCATTTCGGCTATCTGCATTGTATATTGAAGATTTTACATTTTACTTACTATCTTTGTTTATGGTTTATCCAATAATCTGTGAAACTTCCGCCGTGCTCAAGTGGTACATAGGAATTACGGAAGACTTTGCTGTACGGATTAAAAATTTGACCGCCGTGCTCAAACGGTCTATGCCCAAAAATATGTCAAGTGTTTCTAAAGTTTCGAAGCAATGTACTGGGAAAGGATTTCACAACGATAATTGCACCATCTTTTATTTTTTCATTCCCCTATCATTTTGGCGTCCTATTAAATATTCAAATCTAACCCCCAAATGTCGAGAACAAGCTAGAAAAAACGTTATACCTCCCTAAAAGTGCAAAGCAATGTCCTTGAAAAAGTCTCACGGCAGTAACCGCAATATATTTTTTTTTCATCTGCTCATCATTTTTGGGTCTTTTTAAATATTTAATTCTAACCACAAGATGTCAGGGAGAAGCCAGAAAAATATATTAAGCGGTTCGAATCATCAAAGCAATGCACTGCGAAATAGTTTCACGATAGTAACAGTAACATTTTTTATCTTTTCATCTGTCCATCATTTTGACGTCCTAGTAAACATTTAAAATTAACCCCTGGATGTCAGGGACTGGACAAAAAATAAACTCTAATGTTTTTAAACTTTCAAGTAGTGCACTTAGTGAACATTCAATAAATACAGACCAGGCAGAAAAAATTAAAAGCGTTTCTAAAATTTCAAAGAATGCACTTGAGAAGGAATTCACGGTGGGGACTGCAACATATATATTTTTTTCAATCGTCCATCATTTTGGCGTTCCTGTGCACATTACTAAATATAGTCCCTAGAGGTCGGAGACTAGTCAGAAAAAAGTTCAAGCGTTTCTAACGTTTCAAAGCAAGCATTTGGAAATGGTTTCCTGTCGGTAACTAAACCATATTTTTTTCCATTTGTCTATAATTTTGACGTCCTAATGAATATATCAAAAAAACCTCTGAAGATCGGGGACTGACCAGAAAATAATCTAAAGCGTTCCCAAAGTTTCAAGCTATGCATTTGGAGAGGATTTCACGGCGGAAACTGTAACTTTTTTTTCTTGCTTTCGTCTATCAGGCGCACACGAATTCGGCACCGATGCTAAGCCGATTAGCTTGGGGCGCACATGAACTCGGCACTGTCAATTTTAAATAAACCCAGGATCTACCTGCAATATTTTGTTTTATAAGTGATAACAACTTTGGAATCACTTATGTTGGGTTGACATACAATCTATAACAATAATAATTATAGGCTAGCTTGCTACATTCGCGTTTCTGAAATACAAGACAGCCAAGAAAGATCACTAAACTCCTCATATTAAGTCGAAATCCAGTGTTCAAATGTTCTGCTAAATTTGAGTCTGGTTTATTATTAATATAAAATCGCCTGTGTCCAGAGAATTTCTCTCAGGTAGAACGATTGAATCATTAGTCCTAATCCATAGTATAGTGCCGAGTTCGAGTAGGGGATTAAAAATACAGGTAGTTTGGTGCCAAGATCAAGGCCGCCCCTTCTATCATTTTGGCGTCCTACTAAACATTTGATAAATTTGGTCTTTAGAGGCCTCCATCATTTTGACGTTTTTCTAAAGTTACAAAGAAATGCGTAAAGGGCTTCACGGCGAAAACTACGAATATTTGAATCGGGCGATTGCCAACTGCATTAGACCCCCAAGTATGAATTATTTACCACCTTGGATATCTGCGCCAATGCTTAAAACCAAGTAAAAATGAAAATGACCAATTGCACCAAAGGATTGATTTCCAGTAAACGCAGAACATGTACCGTAAAGGCTTTCCCTCTATCTTAATTCTAATCCACAAAACAGGCCAATACTTTTGCAGCTTTTTTGCTAAATTGGGATATGATTATTAAATTGTTATTGATTTCTTCGAGATAAATAAATAAAAACATTTGGCGTACGAGTAATATTGCAATGATGTTCTTTTTCGAAATCTACTGCAAAAATTCCTATAACACAAATATGTTGATAAGTATATGTGTTGATAATTAGTTGTTATTGGATGGAGTACAGAAAATTATTGGAAGTCAATACAAGATTTTGCAGAACCCTTCGTATTAACCTCAGAAATACCTGAATAGCGGTCAATCGCAGGGGTACTCGTTCGGTATAAATATCCATATTTATAAGTAGGAATGAATTTATGATCGGATTAAGAGCTTTTCACTGATGTAGAAGGCATACAACCTTTAAATCTAGCTCTTAAAGGTCAGGAAAAACCAATATTTTTTCTTTCAAGTTTCAATGTAATACATTTGACAAGGGTTTCACGATGAAAACTGTAATATAATTTGATCCCACAATAAAGTACCGTTTTGTTTGATGTTGAAGTTTGACCTGTTTCTAAAATAAATAATGTACAAATAATGTTGTGCCTAGAAGTGGATGAGACGTTTAATAATTCTTCGTAGTTCTGTTTGAATTATTCAAGACGAACAAGATAAGGGGCTTTCTCGGTTGTAGGAAAGCGTATTCTCCGTGATAACCTTTCAAATAATCTTACTTGTTGTATGTGATATATCTACTAATCAAATATTGGTGTTGGTGTGTAACAGGGTTGTTGTTTCGGTAATTGCTTAATTTGTTCATGAATATTATCCTGCAAGGTTTGGACAATGTTTGAGGATGGCAAGAAGCTCATAATAAAAATTAAAATTGAAGATGTGGTAAATAATTTTGGTTCAATGTGGGTTTTGGAGATATGTATTCTATTAAAAAATGTTTTTCCCACCTTAAAAGCACTTGAGCGTCGAAACATAAACATCTCACAGTAGTAATGATAAGAATAACTAACAAAATTATCTTTTGTGTTAGACATCTACAAAAAAAACAAGCAGTTCATCACTATTTAACTTCACAGTAGTTATTATCTTGGAATTCTTTTCAACACCTTCTTTCCCATAACAATAAATGCCAGTTTCATTCGCGAGCTTGCTAGGAGCAATACCTTCCTTTTTATTGTATGTCCAATTTTTCACTCATAAATTTGTATTACTTACGATAAAACAATCTTTATAACCTTCTTCATGGTCAATGGCTTCACAAATGTACCGGAAGGAACCTCATACGTCTTACGGTAACAATTGCATTACCTGTTAAGGTGTCTTGGTGTCCGACACCTAATCGCTTTTCAATACAGGTGATTGCAACTTCCGGTATTTCGTATTCGGTGTTAGGTATGTTTACAAGACAGTGTATCGACACACCTACAGTTAATCGACTGAAAATAGGTTTAATGATTTTTGTGACTCACGTTTCATGGGAACAACGGAAGAATAATTAACAGAACATTTCGCACTGACTATTCGAATTAGCTTAACTGTAAAGAGGTGTTATTTCGTGGAAGAAAATAATGATTCTAGGATTCATTTATCATCTGAAGATTCGTTTTCTCAAGGAAACAATATACATTTTGATTTTAGTGCTTTCAGTTGTACATTATCATGTTAGTTTATCAAAAGGTCTTTTTACTAAAACTCATATGCCTATCAGCTGTCATCTTTCGCCTTAACAATACAGGAAATAAACCAACTAGAAACCGGTGTCACCTGTCCGACAAGCGGAAATAATCTGCGAATAGTAAACGAAGAAGTCGAGGTATGTAGCGATATCAGTACAGTGTCGTCCTAAACTTGAAATATCCAACTGCTTCACACCAATATTGCAGTCTTCAATATTTAATTAAAAATCTCAAAAAATTGTGGTATTCAAAAAAAATGTACGAGTATTCGGTAGGAATGCAAATAAATTATTGGTATTCCATTAGATAATTCCAATTCTGTTCCATTTTAAGGTATTTTCGAATAATTTTCTTCGCGTGCGCCTCTGTAAAATCTTCTCTCTTCAAACAACTCTTCACTCGATGGAAGCGTGCGGTCACTACTCACTGGCAAAGTGTGTCGCGTCCGAATCAACAAGCGACTTTCAGTGCTATCTTCTTGTTGCATAAGAATCAAAATAAACTTCTTCGTATCTTGAACCCGTTACGAAAGACGAAGTTTTGTAGTCTAGAGTAGATTTTAATTGGCTTGCTGAAGATATTCAACGTGATGCATGAAAATAATGAATTTGGTTTAGTTTGCAAACTGCACACCGTTAAATATCATGTTTCATTCTAATTTTAAGAAAAAAACTAGATGAAATCAAAAATCGAAACAAAAAATAAAGAGACTAGTTCATTATCACCTCATCATAACAACTCGTTTTTAGCAATATGTTGATTAATTTCATAATAAGCTGTCTATTAGGCCAAATAACTGTTGGTCTTTCAGTTACCAAATAAAATACCAGTTTTGACAAAAGTACCTGCTTATGGGTTAATGATGTTGCAAATTCTTATCGGATGAATTTTATGTCTTTTTAAGATTTTTTCAGGTTCTGATGTAAGGAGTATAACACAATCTGTGTAATGCGCATACTTTTGAAGCTTTCCAATCATCGTGAATTTATGACAATTGCCTAAAGCCTTCAAAACGCTGAACCTTTACTGGTTTATTCACCATATTTAAAAGCTAAAACTAATTTATATCAATCCCAATTTTCAGCTTTTTGTTAAAAAGAAGACGTTAGTGACAACAAAAAACCCCAAAAAAACAACATAAACTTCTATTTACATGAACCAAAACTATTTTATTGAGGTCCTGATTTCTGAACTTTTACCCCTCTCCGTTAATAAATCGTGATATTCACAGATAGAAACTTAGAGTTCACCGTCAGGTGGGTTTTTCAGTAATACAACATTGAATATCGATTTCTTCATTGTTTTCACTAATTTTATTGATCAAATGAAATTGTTGATGCATAATTTTAGTTGTTATAATCCCACAACCGCAAAAAAGGATTGGTGAAAAAAACTGTAATCTCTAGCAAATTTTTTTATGGTGTTGATGGTACAAATATGTCTCCACACAGGATCTTACAATTTTTCAACAATACGGGCGTAAATATATACTACAATTTGATAATTACTCTTCTAAAATAGGGAATATGCATGAAATTTAAATTTGGTTCAAGTTTTTTTTTCCGAATTTATATTGGCCGGACTTTTGTACTAAACCATCATTTGGTATTTAATATCTTTTTAATTGCTTAAAATTAATAAATAAAAATGCAAATTAAGCGCGGGAAATTCAAAGTTCTGAAACACAGCATCATTGGTTAAAACAAAATATGACGTCAAATACTATGCCAACAAGTGCGCACAGCTTATATTTGTATGGCATTGCAGGCTTTTGATCAGAAAACATAGTAATAACGTGTGTGTTGTAAATTCATTTATTGTTTAAGTGTAATTTTAGCATCCTAGTGAGATTATAAATCATTTAAGACGAAGTGGTTTTGTAAAAGCACAATCGGATAATCTGCCAAGAATAGATCCATTCATGATGTCGTCTTATTTTCTTTCAAATTCAAATTTTACGTCCGCTGAAGTAAAAAGAGTGAACACTGGAAAGTAATTGTTCAATAATAACACATTATGTACGCCATTTTAATAAATACAATCCGAAATATGATAAGCAGTAAACATAACCTATAATTTTTGTTCATTTTAAAACGAGCAAATGTTTAACGAAGCTGCATACTACACTGTATTTTATTGCTAAAACTAATCACATATAATGTTATTCATTATCTGTCAAATTTATTATGATACTTCATCTCTTCTCATAACCTTACATCATTTCTTATGTATTTGAAAACCTGTCTGGATTGGAAAAAATACTTTACCAGGCACATTTCTGATAGTATTTTGCATTCAGGCACAATGCAATATTTATAAATTGACTTTTGAGCGTTTTTAAAACTGAAATAAGCTAAGAACGAAAACACCGGTAGTAAACAATGGACTGTAATGTCACTAGACATGTTATTTGACGTCATCCATAGAGCGCGCGAAAATGGCGGCGTTTAAACAGCTCAAAATTATACACAATTTAAAATATTTTTTTAAACTTGATTACAGCACTTTTAAACATAATTTATATTATTTACTATGTTATAACGATGTAATCAGTGAATTAAAAATATAAAATAAACTCATGAATATACCCTATTTTTCAAATATGTTAATAAAAAAAAAACTAAGATCACAGACATCATTGATACTATTCACTAGGTCTCATAGCCATACGGGTTTTTCCAGTAATATAACATTGAATATCGATTTCTTCGTTAGTTTCACTAATTTTATTATTCAAATAAAATAGTTGCTGCATAATTTTAGTGGCTGTAATCTCACGACAACAAAACAATGATTAGTAGAAAAAACTGCAGTCTGGCAATTTTTTTATAGTGTTGACGATACAACTATGTCTCCAAATAAGATCTTTCAATTTTTAGCAATACGGCCGTAAATATACCAAAATTTGATGGTTATTTTCCTAAAACACTGCAAGTGTGTTAATGGAAAAGAAAAACTAAAAATCATAAACATTATTGATAATATCTACAACACCAATGAGAAAGTAATAGCTGGCAGATTAGTAATTAAAAATACTGTATCTTTCGATGTTTATTTTTACTACTTTCTGCCTTTGTCTAACAAACAATACTTTCTTGAACAGTACCTAATAACATCAAGTAGAGCATACCCACAAACATGTGTTTAGGAGTCATTTACATTGACAAGCAATTTTTTATTGACTTATTAGATGCATTTTTTTTTAATTCTAAACCATTAGTACTTATTTGAAATTTGAATGAATTAATGAGTAAACATCCTCCAGAAACAACTTATCAAAATAAACGCAAATATGAGATGGAATTTTTCGGAATTCTTCTTGAATGTAATTTTTAATCTGGCATTATAATGAGCAAGAATGTAGGCGACTGTATAAAATTGTGTGTAAAGAAAAGTAAGTATATCACAATGATGTGTAGTAATATTAAAATAATGCAATATTCCCATCTCACCTACAACTTTTTCAAAGGTAATTCCAAATTAGTGATATGAGGTAATATTCCCACATAAAAGTCTAAGTTTCTTAAGTAATCATTCATTGACTACAATATATGTTTTTGTTCGAAAAACTGTAATTATTACGAAAATTTGGCTATTTAGATTTGGAACAGTTATTAATTTTTCTAACATGCTCTATTAATTATAATCACGCTTGATTTTATCTTGATAACTACAAAGGTTAGTGTAGATACTCATTTATATAATCAATTTCATTTTGTTTATTGTATTTGTTATTTGTATCACGAAACATTATTTAACAGCTCCTTTATCAAATGAATTTCTGCTTCAGATGATTTTCTTATTATGTTTATTATTTCAACTGATAGGTGGTCTGTAATTTTAGATTGCATATTTATTAACATTAAAATACAAGGATACCTAATAAGAATCAGATGATTTTTCAGGCAATAATATCTTTTGACCCTGAGAATCTATTTTAGTTGTGCAGTATTCTGGAGATTCTTTCAATGTAGCACTTATTAATTTTCAATCTTAGTGTTTGGCGTGTTACGTTCTGCGTTTCCGTCCGAGAAATGCATCGCACATCAACACTGAGTCATGTAAGTAGATGTACTGATGTCAGTGGGTCAGACTGGCATTTTCTACTCGCGGTTCCGGATACCATACGAAACATTGCAGAATGGCGATGTCGCGGCTCTGCAGTGACCTCACAGAGGTACAAATAATAAGGCGAAGAAAGCAATTTTCTTCGTACAAGAAGGAAAAGCTTTTATGGTTATTATTTACCAAGATTATATAGACATGCAAATTGAACCTCACGCATAATATTATCCAAACACCGTCAAATAACTTGAACATTCAATCAACTATCGAAATACAAACTCAAATCAACGCAACCAATGAATGCCCTTGTAACCCATCATCTATCTCTTTTTTATGCCCTTGTTGCCCAATATTTACTGCCAGTTTTCCAACAATTCCAATTTTATATCTCCTTATTTATTTTGGATGCACCCAAAACCTTACAATTAGTGTACCGGATCACAAAATTGCATAACAAAACATTCATAAGTAAAGTTGTTATCTTTCTAACTAAAGAGTTCCTCTAGTTTGCAACAGGTCTTTCTTGTCTTGCTTTTACTGTTTGACCCAGTGCTGGTCGCTTGCTCTCACGTCAAAATTACTAATTCTAGTTGTTAACTTTTATTTGGTATTTCAATTTGTAGGCACAAGGTCACTTGTTTCAATTTAGAACCAGGACACTGGTTTTATTCTCTGATTTTCGACTATTTACCACCTTTGTACGTCTCAATATAGTATCAACAGATTTTAACAATCATTTAGAGTGAAATTGCACACGGAACTGTGGAATGTTCTTGCGGTCTATGATTGGAACATCTTCACAATACAGGGATTCAATCCGTAAGAAATCTGGTTAACTAGTAGTCTAGGGGCCGACCGCACCTTAACTTCCCTGATCGGACTTCCGGCCAAATTGTTCATGAATCGGAATCCTGTCTTAAGTTTCGAAAATACGGCCATTCCCGGTCAAGAAAAAAAAACACAACAATCTTAAGTTCGATCAGGGAAGTTAAATATGAAAATGGTTTACACGAAGAGGTGGCTGTCGTCCTACCAGGCAAGACAATCGTAAATTCTATCAGGGAATTTGATTCAAAAAAATTGATCTCGACACTTAGGACAAAATTCTGGATTGACTACTATATACCCGACCGATTATTATGCAATTTGTCCTTAGTTCAATCCGGGAACTTTCCCATGTAATACTAATCAACCCGAAAAGTTCGGTTTTGGTTCCGTTTTTTTTGTTCATTCCCACTTGTCCTCTCATTTTCTTTCTTTTAGCACAATTCTTAATTTTGTACGGTGCCCACTTTAAATATACTCTTTGCGGGTACAATTTTAGTTAGTGCCCAAATTATCGAGATTAAAAGGTTAGTGCCTTATTTATATTCGCCTATTGCTTCAAGGAAGGATTAGTGGCCTCCATCTCCCCTATTAGCCACCCCTGACCGCTCATAATAACTGTTCTGCTAAACTTATAACGTACTAATCTTCGATCAGCTCACTAAAATCTTAATTCATCTATAGTGGTAATGGGTGTGAAAGCGTACCAGAATCGAGATAATATGACAATTTTCAAGCTGTTACTTGTTTCGAGCCCATTTTCATGTTAATGCCCAGATATTTTACTTATACTACAGTACCCAAAAGTAATATTATAAAAAAATTCTTTATTCACAGCGGTCTCAAAGTAATTCTTCGTACTAATTAAAAAAAAAAAAACTTCCAATAATCCTTGCACAATTATACATTGATCTTAGTCTAACAAAAATCGAGATCGTGAGTTCAAATCTCAGTCAGGTCATGAAATTTTCATGGCTTGGCTGGATTGGAATTTATTCTCATTAGGTTCAAATCCCGAAACTCATAAATCAAAATCTGAAGTAAACATCAAACACAAAATCTCATCGTTCGACAGTTAATCGTTTTGGATTTACTCAAAAGATTATAAAAATCTGTCAAGTAAAATGCGCTTTCAGCCAAGTCGGTTGCTATGGAAACAGTAGGCCATTATTCTTATACTACAACATTCCTGAATACTGATTTCCAAAATTCTATGACTACCAACAGATCTGATTTTATGCGCCAAATTAAAAAATAAATTCCTTCTGAAGTGCACTTCCGGTTCAGTCTATTGTTATGTAAATAGTAGGCTATCATTCAGATGCTACAGCAGACTGAAATACCAAATTTCAATATTCTACACCTGATCGTTTCGAATTTAAGCGAAAAATTCCAAAAGACTGTCAAGTAAAGTGCACTTTCGGCTCGGTGGATCTCAATAAAAATAGGATATGAGCATCCAGACAGTATAATCGTCCTAAATAGAATTCTAACAATTCTTGTACTTAGTACAAGTAAAAATTTACACCAGTAAAACTTTTATTAGTTTGTAGATTACAATCAAGATAAAGGGAAAGCACTTACGGCACATATTCTGCGTTTACTGGGAATTGATCCTTTAGTGCAGTTAATAAATTTAATTTTTGCCTGATTTAAGCATTGTCGCAGATGTCCAATGTGATTAGAAATTTATATGTGGTCTGGCGCAGTTGGTGATCGCCCAATTTGTTTTTAGATTGATTCTCCATCTCCAATTAAAAACTGGGCGTCCTAAAGCAAAATCAAATGAAGGATTAGAATCCAGGTGGTCTATTACACCCTATAAATACAGGCTATTAGGTGTATACTGTTTTATCATATGAACGAAATTAATTCCATAAAATTGAAACTGAGTACATTAAACTATATAATTCTACAATGATTTATATTTCTTTTATTTCTACTTAAATATAAAATATTTTGTGTTAATAACTGTGAGAAAACTCAAATTATAACGAATAAAGTAAAATTAGTGTGCAATTTTATGAAATGAATTTTAACTGCAGTTATTATTTGTAAACATAAAATGCAATAATAAAAACAATGAATACACAGAACAAATCAATTGGAGTGATAAATATTTTATTACATTTTTGCGTTGGTATATAGTAATGACAAATTCTATTATTTTGTTTTTAATAAAATAAACAAAACTCTTACTTTGAGATAGCTACAAAATTATTTTCAATTCTGATTTATTCCACAATTTCAATTTCGAATCTTCTAGGGTTTATTGATCAATAAATATGTAATCCAAATGGCTCTAGATACACTTAAGTACAAATAAATTTCCATATATAAAGTAAAACAGAATGAAATTGGTGCATTTATAGCTCATTTACAACTAGTTCATAAAAACATACCGTTATTCAATACACTTTTTCTTGATGTCTCACCTTAATACATACAATAAAGTGAATATTACGACCTATTATTATCCGATAAGTAAAATCTGACATCAATTCATTTACGGAAGCAAAAACTTTGCATTGTATAAAAACATTCCACACTTTTACGACTGCAATAATTTTCATTAATCATTTGAGAAACTTATTATATGAGGTTAAGTACTTGCTTAATAAAAGAACATCACTTTTTTGAGAATCTTTAATAAAGAAGACGAGGTGAACATCAAATGCAAAAATATTTGCAAAATCAATAAAGCATCAATGAGAATGTATAAGTATGTATATAAAAAAATGAGAACCCTAGAGCAAGAAATAAAGGAAGAACAGAATTCGGGTGGTTTGTTAAACCCTGATGTATTTGACAGCAAGACATCATTACTTGATACATATTTTCCCAATTTCGTTAAATATAAGAGTCACAATAAATAATAATCCGGCAACTTTATCCTATCGTAGTTTGTGGGTTTACTATTATGTTGATGTTGGTATGTAAAATATTTATTCCAAGATATACAGTTACTGGGCTGCCAAGGTTATTTATAGAGGCCGTACAAGTGGCTTTATTGCAGAAAACATACTCATATTTGTTTTACTTTAATGTAACCACCAGATGTTCCAGATTAGAGTAAATCTAATATATATTATTATTTGTTTCGTTCTGTTGGTTTATACGGGAATCTTTACGGTAAATCTTGAATAACATTATTAAATATTGATTTGAGGTTATTTTAATTCGGCTTTAATGTCTAAAAAAGTTGGAATGGCATATAAAGCTCATCCAACATGCATCAACTACCTGAATACACTTTGTTTGCTTTATCCGTGTTTATAATGATATCCGTAGTTTAACGACTGGTAACTGCACTATGCGGATGAAGAAATATTAATCTACCAAGTGCACTATGAGTGTCTGCCACATCCGTATTTGTTATAAGAATCTAAGTAGTTGATTAGGGCCGCTATTAAACCAGATAACGATCTAAGATTTCTAAGATAACTTCATCCAACCATTTATCAGTGGTGCCATCTTTGAGCACTTAGTGAGTGGTGCCATCTATTGTCCAGTAAACTAACAAGGATTTAAAAAAAAATGTATATTGAAATCCATTGATAATTATTGAAGTAATGTTGTTACAAATGCTGTAAGTAATTCCTACATTAAACATAAAGGTGTGTTCGACTAACCAGCTGTTCTGGTTGATTCTGTATGTTAAGTAGCTTTATTTATTTGTTTCTGAAGGATACCTACTTGTCTACGTAAAAAGTTGCTCAATTTGATGCAGTAGGTAGAAAATATATTGCACTGATTAGAATGATTGATCATTTTTAATTCCGGGGCATTATTCTGTTCTGGATAAGTTAACAAATGAGTGCTCATACCTGCAAAGATAGCACAGTTTCCCCTTGATTTCCCTATCCAGATTTACATATTTTAGAAATTAGGACACAATTGAAATAGCTGATAAAACCAATGCGGGTAGTAGTAAAAGAAGAGAAAGCGCAAATATCATGTACATTACTAAGCCCCCTATCTGTCAGTTTCTACACGAAAGTAATATTTCCATTTTTTTGCATAACATCTTCCGCGTGAAAAACCTTGCAGGTTTTGTGTTCTGGTTCTAATGTGCGTTCTCACATGATTCTTCAATGAAACTATATTGTCTTGCCCATTTTAATTGTTTCTCAACTGTCGCGCTAGACTACGAGACTTGAATTACGTAAAGATTATCATTGTTCGCATTTTGCTTCTCACTCTTTGAAGTTCACATCGAGAAGTCGTCATGTGCAAATATTTGACTTGACGAACCAATAACTCCTTTCCTTTCTAGATAATTAATAAAAATATGAGGTGAACATTGAACTAGCTTCGAAACTTGAAGATACATCCAAACGCCCGAGGTATCTTTAACGAAATATTAATAACGGCATGACGTCCTTCAAATATGTGCAGGACCTGGCGTTAAAATCATCAAGCCCACTTTTATTTCCTCTAAAGATGATGGGAAAGTTATTAATGTTCGTAAGAATCCTAGTTCAAATGTTAGCTATTTTATCTTTCCTGAAACAATTTAGGCATTACACACGCTACCAAGCAGCAAAAAGTGCTTTAACGTTTAACCTAACTGCTCATACGACAAGTTATTGTAAAATCAAATGTTGTGCAATTGTGTCTTGCTGTTTTACAATCTTTTTTCTTGTACAAAATATCAGGTGAACACAGCTCAGATATTATTGCCCAATCAAAACCGTTCGGCCATGAAACTATCAGATACATTCCTCAATCACTATTACGAGGAAGCAAATTCTTTAGCAGACAACTGAGGGATAATTTCTAAATCAAATAACTCATTTGTTGTTTACTTCAAAGCTGAACTGATATAAACTAAAAATAGATGTGAATTGCAAATATTTTATGCAAAGTTACAAAATGAGCGCCAGCAATTGAGCAAACAAAATAAATACTTGAATAAAGAATTCAAGAATTATTTACGGACAAATTGATTTCATGATTTCGCCAGATTAATACAAGTAAATAAAATGATAGATAACTGTCACGACAACAAATGAAAGTTGGATTCAATATAAAATAATTGAATCATTGTACCAATAATTTCATCAGCAAATCAATTTTATTAATTTGGTTATCATTCTCCATTTCTGGTTTTAGATGTTATTCACTATATTAATCCATTTCTTCCTATCTCTTGTTTTCTCTTTCCATTTTGTTATTTCCACTATTTTTGAATCTCCTTCCACTGGGTTGCATTCTAGGATTATCTTTATAGTGTCTTCTTCAGTTCTCCATAAGTGTCCGGGGATATACTGTTGCGCGCGGAGGTCAGTTTTGTCCTAATCCCATAGACCATTTGAACATTTTTCTCTTAATCCCTATATACCGTTTGAGCCAAGTTTATTACTTTAATCTTTTGATCCCAAATAATTGTACCTTCTCTAAATGCCAAAAATTGTGAGTTAATATGATAAACGAACTTGGAGAACAATTCATTTTATTTTATCATAAACAAATAACGATTGATAGAAACTATATAGGTAGAAAAAATATAACATATTTACACTTTTTTACAACCAACATAATTCATTTTATTGAAAACCCTGCTATACGGATTAAAAATTTGACCGCCGCGCTCAAACGGTCTATGCCCAAGTGTCCGAGCCACATTATCCTTTCTTGTTTTATTTCCCACTGTCTTCTCCTTCTAATTAGTTTTCTATATCGTGATTCATTCTTAGTCTATATTTGTTTTCTGATACTTTTTTTGACTCTAGTATTGTTGTCATGGTTTCTCTTCAAATTTTTTTCCCGTCATTGTCATTATATTGGCAGTATGGAGTGGTATTAGTCTTATTATTATTTTATATATTCTCATTTTTGCTATTTTTAACAGAGTTTTAATTTTCATTAGTTTTTTATTTGCGTGCAAAGCTGTTTGTTGTTACTATCTTCTCTTTTATTTCTGCTTCTATTTCTCTTTTATTTGTTATTGTGACACCTTTGCATAAGTATATTCTCCCATTTTTATTTCTTTGTCCTCTGTTGTTTCCCTAAATTTCATTATTTTTGTCTTTTTGATAATATTTTTATTTATTTATTATTATGTATGCTATTATGTGTCCTGCTTTTGTTCTTAATATTCCTTTTTCTATGTTTCGTAGCACATATTCTGATGCCTTATTAAATAGTTGCTAATAGGCATCTCCTTTGTTTATTACAAAATTTCTGTTCCTCCTTAATGTGTTGCAGTACTAATTTTTACTTACTTGTACTAAGTACAACGAAGTATTGTGAAACCGACACAATTCACCTATCGAGGTTTCGATGAAAATATCCGTTTTGAGCATCCCTGAATCTATTTTGACTATTTTCGGCTTGATGTCGGTACGTATGTGCGTGCGTTCATTCGTAACTCGCAGATCTCAAAACTGGTTGAAAGTATAATTTTGAAATTTTGTATTTAAGACTGGTATAGAGTCTAGTTGTGCACCTCGCATTATGGTTCCAATCGTCTGTACCGGAAGTGCACTTTACTTGAAAATTTTTTCGAATGTTTCTAATGAATCCAGAATGATCAACTGTAGGATATCGAAATTTAATATTTAAACTTGATGTTGTATCAGAATGGTTATCTGCTATTTTTGTATGAATCGGCCAAGCCAGGCGTGCACTATACTTGAAACTTTTTTTGAATTTTTTGCATAAATCTAGAATGATTAGCCATAGCATATTGAAATCTCGTATTAAGCACTTCTATAACATCTTATAGTACATCTTGCATTATGATTGCGATCGGCTAAGCCGGAAGTGCACTTTACTTGAGACTTTTTTTTAATTTTCCGCATGAATTCTGAATGATCAGCCATAGGATACTGGAATTTAGCTTTTGGAATTGCTGTAGCATCTTAATGGTCAACTTCTATTTTTGTAACAATCGGCTGAGCCGGAAGTGCACTTTATATGACAGACTTTTTGAATTTACCGCATAAACTCTAAACAATCAGTCGTAAAATATTTAAATTTTGTATTAGGCACTTTTATAATATCCAGTTGTACACCTTGCTATCGACTAAGCTGGAGGAGCACTTTATTCGAAACATTTTTTGAATTTACCGCATAAATACAAAACAATTGAACGTAGATTTTTAGAATTCAGTATTTAGGACGATTATACCGTCTAGATGCTTATATATTTTTATTGAGATCCACCAAACCGGAAGTGCACTTGACTTGACAGTCTTTTGGAATTTTTCGCATAAATTCGAAACGACCAGGTGTAGAATATTGAAATTTGGTATTTCAGTCTGCTGTAGCATCTGAATGATTGCCTACTATTTTCATAACAATAGACTGAACCGGAAGTGCACTGCAGTAGGAATTTATTTTTTAATTTTGCGCATAAATTCAGATCTGTTGGTAGTCGTAGAATTTTGGAAATCAGTATTTAGGAATGTTGTAGTATAAGAATAATGGTCTACTGTTTCCATAGCAACCGACTTGGCTGAAAGCGCATTTTACTTGACAGATTCTTAGAATCTCTTGAGTAAATCCAAAACGATTAACTGTGGAAAGATGAAATTTTGTGTTTGATTATACATATCCAATGATATATACGATCAAGCACAAAATCACATCGTATTATATATATATATATATATATATATATATATATATATATATATATATATATATATATATATATATATATATATATATATATATATATATATATATATATATATATATATATATATATATATATATATATATATATATATATATATATATATATATATATATATATATATATATATATATATATATATATATATATATATATATATATATATATATATATATATATATATATATATATATATATATATATATATATATATATATATATATATATATATATATATATATATATATATATATATATATATATATATATATATATATATATATATATATATATATATATATATATATATATATATATATATATATATATATATATATATATATATATATATATATATATATATATATATATATATATATATATATATATATATATATATATATATATATATATATATATATATATATATATATATATATATATAAAAGTAAATTAATTTTTGAAAAAGTCTTGTACAGCGCCGGGATTCGAACCCGAGATCTCATGAATTCCGGTCATGCGTGATAACCGCTACACCACGCTGAGACAACGGAGTAAGTCTCCCAACACTGTACAAGATTCTTTGCATTTTTTTGTCTTATTACGGATTCGCCAACTAGATTTACATTCAGTATATATATATATATATATATATATATATATATATATATATATATATATATATATATATATATATATATATAGATTTTTTTGTAATAGAATTAGAAAAAATAAGTTGTGTTATATTCAGGGTTCAGAGAAAAATGTGTTTTCCACTAGGTGACACATTTGACTAATAGAATGGAGTTTTTGAAGCCAAGCGACATACAATTCCATACCAAATGTTATTCCTGTCAGCCCTCAATTGCTAAATTACAGTTAAGGTAAAATGGCGGTAGAACGCATTAGTGCATGTGTAATGCAATTACAGAACATTGCAAGAGGCGTGTAACATGCCCAGCTTACAGCACGATAAATAGAGACAATAGCTACGTGGGATAAGCAGTTTCGCGGTTAATTTCAATAGATTATTGTCATAATGAAGTAGAAAGTTTAGACAAACTAATTAATTTCGTAACAACTGTTATTTATATCTGTATTCTAGCGACATGAGAACAATCTGAACAATTTGTCAATACATACTAAATTTTATGGTGTTGGCACTTCAAGTTGTAAAAACGAGAGTGGAATAGAAATTTAGATGATGATATAAATAATATGTTTTGGAAAACAACCGGAGTTTAGGTGACAGTCAAAAATATAGATACGTACATTCATATATTGAACACATTAGCAACGGATAAAACCTCATACAATTGTACAGAGGAAATAAACTCAATTAACTTGACTGGAGGCGAATAACTGCAATGTGGTTTGCCTTGAGAACATTATTCTTGTCACTTTTTATTTTATTAATAGTAAAAATACATTCTTTATGATTTGAGGACGTGATTGTGTACTGGTAGTTAATGATAATTTATTTTAAGTAGATGAGCTCAAAAGTCGATAGTCTGATTGAAGAACTGTAGCAACCTTCATACATAAGGGTCGTATTCTTTTCGAAGTCATGTTTAATGAAAACTCACAAGTTTATCTGAATATGCTTCCCACTTGAACTCGTGTAGACCGTCTGCTAATAAACTTTCAAACGATTTTGCAAATTTGTCTTACGCTTGAAAAAATGGCAGACTGTAAGAAGTTGTTCAAAAAAGCTATTATTTTTGTTAAATGAAATCAATTTTTTATTATGTATGTTTATACATGGTTCATTCTGTGTGAAGATAGAAATCTGCAAATAATCTCCTATTTTGTTTTTTTACGTTCATATTATTAACTATGTCTTTTTTTGCAGGGAGGAATGTTGATACGATCGCCGGCGACCTGGCTGGTCGCCACAGTCCTAGGAATAATAGCTCTAACAAATTCACAGGTGAGAAAATCTTCAAAAAAATTTTACGATATACAATTACAATCCTACTGATTATGCAACAATCTTAATCTTGAAACTTAGAAAATATTCCCAAATTCCTAATAAAATATTCGAATCACGTTTTGTGAATGTATTTGAAGTATTTTTAAAACATTGTCTCACAGAGCCAACTTATCTTGTGAAACGAATATCATAACAGTATATGAGCACACCTCTGAATTTAAATTGACATTTGTTGCCAGTTGTATTTACTGCCAAAAAGTAATTTTATAATTGCAATTATACTTCATAATTCACATAAAATAGAATTATATATAAAAATTTCTAATATTACTTTTGTGTCATCCCGGATCTTTGAGAAGAATATATTAACAAACTCTCTTGTTTTCAGGAAACACAGACGAGTCTTTTCACGTGTCCAAACGGTAAGAATTAGCATTAGAATTCTTCTTTAAATTATGCTAGTCACATTATAACAGTCTTGGAATGTTACCGACAAGCAAACAGGTTTCCCTACTATGAAAACAGTCGATTAGTAGGTTATTGTAGATAATAGCAGGTTAAAAAGTTACAACGCTTTTTATTTTACATTTACTTACAGATATAAATTGCTTTTATTGAAAAATGAGATGGTAATAATAATAACTCTTCCCCATTTTATTATAGTGAATTTATTTCTCAATTAATATGATTGTAATTAGAAAACAAAAACTACCAGGTTACTCAGAAGGACAAAAATAATAGAATATACTGAAATGTACCAATAAATTTTAATATTGCATTTGATTCACATTATTTAATGTACATTTCATTAAAAAAAAGAATAATATTATCAAAGGAATTCAAATATCCTCAATCAGAAAATAAAAACTAACATGTTAATCAAAAGGACAAAAATAATAGAAGAAACTAAAATATACCAAAAAATCTTGATATTGCATTTAATTCACAATGAATGTATATTTGATTGAAAAACAAAGAATAATGTGATAAAAGGAATTTAAATAATATGAAAATAAAAACCCTGTAGAAACTGTACGCAATAATCCGAAGCCGAGCTCAAGACCTAAACAACTAAAAAAAGTATTTAAATATCGTTATTCTGTTGGCTTCAATAACTTATTTAGATTTTCCGAGCTTTCTCAATTATCCACAATAATAAAACAAAAACTATCAGGTTACTCAAAAGAACAAAAGTAATAAAGGATACCTGAATGTACCAATAAATTCTGATATTGCATTCAATTCACATCATTGAATGCATGTGGAGTGATAAAGAGAATTTGAATAATATGAAAATAAAAACCCCAATAGAAAACATACGCAGTAAATCTTTCTGCCTTTGATGTACAAATTTGAATAAACTAATAATAATTTAATGAAGGAAAAAACTTTTCAGAACTCATTTTATAAATAAAAAACTTTATATCAGAGAGCCTCTTCATTATGTCATCCAAAAAACTATCTAATGAAATCAAATTTTTGGATGATGTTTTCTTGAAGAATGGTTATAATAGAACACAGAATTAGAGAGCATTTAGAAAGAAGAATTCTACGCCACATGTTCAAGATCCAAATAATAAGAAAATATTTATAACGTTGCCTTACGTAGTTAATATAACGGATAAAAATGGAAGGCTTTTACATAAATATGACATTAAAACTTCATACACTTCCAGTTTAAAAATTCGAAATTTGTAATGTTAAAGACAGATTTCCTCTACAGTATCCAGTTATATACAAGATTCCTTGTCAATGTGACAAAGTATATATTGGACAAACCAAGAGGACTGTAGAAACAAGATTGAAAGAGCATTCTCGTCATATAAGATTGAACCATCCAGAAAAATCTGCTGTGGCTGAGCATGCTATTCAAGAATTACATGGCATTGACTTCAAGAATACGAAGCTTCTGGCTAAAGAGAACAATTGGTTCAAGAGGCTTATAAGAGAAGCAATTGAAATTAAAAAATCATCGAATAATTTGAATTTGAATACCGGATATGAACTTAATCGATCATGGCTACCAATCATTTGTTCATAATTTCAAGTTATTTTTATCTACGAATCTACTTGCAAGAGTTACTTAATCACCACCTCCTGAAGATCTGTGGATGGTTCAGTTATGCGCCAAACCAAAAAGAATAGAGTCAGATTGACCTAGAACCACAAGGTTGACAATTTTCCTATTTGGACCTTCATTATTATCTGCTGAAGACCTGTGGATATTGAATCATGAACCACAGGCAGAGCTCTACGATCCTAGGAGTTAATATATTTTAAACTAATCTAGTTACTATTTGAACTTTTATTTTTGTTGTCTTGACAGTTTTGTTTATTTATTTTCATATTTCTTTACACTTAAGAAAGGCAGCACTTTGCTGTCGAAACGTTGTGTTTCTAATTAATTAACAGAACTGATATCCCAATAAAACATATTTATTTAATAACGATTTAGATTTTTAAGCTTTCTCAATTATCGAAGAGCTTTAATTTCAATTAAATCAACTATGCATCTCTCTCTGGTATTTTTTGGTATGAATGTTTAAAAATACAGCTAGTAATGAGTACTATGTTTGATCAATGCTGAAAGCAGGAAAAGAAGCAACGATGTGCAGTGAAGTAAAACTTATGAACAGTTGTTAACATTAAACTTTCAGGGTCAAGGGATCAATTCTGTTCTTCAAGCGTACAATGAAAAACATATTTATTTATTATTTTTTATCTAAGTCTTTATTAAATAACTGTTGTTATTAAACACTGCGCTATGTCCTTCAGGTTGAGAATACACATGGGGTTTATATTTTGGTTTCTTTTGACATTAATTTTTATTTGTGGGAAAATCCTAAATCATTGAGTAATCCGTTAGTAAATCCATTCGTCCATAGCTCAATATGAGATGTTTTATCGTCGATTTCCTCTTTTTTTGGCAATATTAGTTTTGATTCCAATAAACTTTTAGGAAATTGGCTGAATATTTTTGTTGGTTGGATCGAATATAGTTGAAGGTTTAAATGGTAATAAAGTCATCAGGTTTCAAGCTCTTGGTAATTTGAATAACACTTCAAAATTTTTGAATTCATTGATTGGCCAGAAAATACTACAACTGAAAAGGAATTCTGAAGCAATTTTTTTTTTGAGAATTCTCCAAAAACACTCTCTAGTAAAGTGCACTTTCGGTTCAGACGATTGGAACCATAATGCGAGGTGCATAACTAGACTCTATACTAGTACTAAATACAAAATTTTAACATTATACGTTCAACCAGTTTTGAGATTTGTGAGTTACGCACGCACATACGTACCGACATCAAGCCGAAAATAGTCAAAACGGATATTTCCATCAAAATCTCGATAGGTAAATTTTGTTGGTTTCACAATACTTCCTTGTACTTAATACAAGTAAGTAAAGATTAAGCGAACAACCTGCAATTATTTATCAGGGTATATTTTTGTTGCCTACATCATCACATGTTTTTTCGAAGATTGTTTTTCAATTCATTCTCCTGCTTTATTCAGTAAACATGATATCATTTTTATTTGTACCATATTTGTTAAACCACATGACTCAGTGATTATTATAAATGAATAATTTATGTACCATGATTAATTCGCCAAATATCTTTTTCTTCTTCTTCTTTGGAATTATAACCCTGTATGATTTTAGCCTCCTTTACTAGTTTCCTCCATATTCTCCTATCCTTTATCTTTTTCTTTCAGTTTGTTATATTTTTCATCTTTGTGGGTGTGTCGAGCCATCTTCTTCTTGATCGACCTTTCGGTCTTTGTTCATGAGGACATTGAGCGTTTCTTTCTTCATTTGGATGATCTGACTTAGTCTCCTAGAAGATGCGATTTTAATTAAGTGTACTATATTCATATCTTCGTATAATTCTTGTAATTTTTAGTCTCCATTTTGGTTTTGGGTTCATATACTCGCCTCCGAATTTTTTTTTCGAATATTTTTATTAGATTTTGCTCCACATCCAGCAATGTCCAAGTTTCAAGTTTCAAATAACTACAGGTCTAATATAGTAATTAAGGTATTAAGGATGTTAAAAGGACAATAATGCCTGAGGTCAACAGTGTACTTTCCGAGGGCCTCTGGCCCGAGGTACGTACGTTGACCAAAGGCATTATTGTCTGTTCAACTCCCGTGATGCCTTCAATGTTTAATGTCCGACTTCTGTTGTATTTCAATCAAAATTTTTAGCAATGTATGTCCTGTCATTGTGATTTCTATCAGAGAAGTTACTTTAATTACTCGCTGTAACTAGGAAACTCGTTTGTTATTTTGGAACATAATGCCCTTGGATATTATTTGTTACGTAACTACCCTGAAAACAATGTTATTATGACAGCAATAATAAACTAGTTGGACATTAATAGTTTTATAAATATTTACTTCAAATATCTCATCGCATAATAATTACATGCAGATTCAAGAAGCATGCTTCAAAAAAGTGCTTCGTCGTATTGAACATACTCTAACTTCGAATAATTTGTATGTAATTGAAAGAGAATCTCTCACTGTAATAATTAACCGTTGCACGCCATTAACTTATTTATTTATCATAAGGTAACAGATGTAACGTGGTAGTTTATATCAAAAGAGATGGTTCTATACAGAAGTATTTTAATAATATGACAGGCACGTTATTCGAATAACCGTAAATTATTAACGGTATCAACGAAGACGGCACATCATGTAGTTGGGAAGGAACCCATCAGATGGCAATGAAAAGTGCGAAAATTTTATCAGCAGATTTATGTTGATAGCAATATCTTTATGTTATCGATCATTAAGAGAGACGTGCTACTTTCCTAACAGTTTGCACTTATTTTGTTTGTACATACACTAGCGTTCCTAGACCCTAGACTTCTCAATAAGACACTAGAGTCGCCTTTCTGACAATAATTTATTAATTATTAATAAATTGTATTCTTGATGCACTTCACTTTGCTCGTGAAGACAACGATTAACACTTTTAGTGATTCCCACCTATTAGAAACATTCTAAAATTGACTCCTAGTTCATGAAAGCGCAGTAAAAAGCACTTCAATGCATAAATTATCACCTGTTATCAACTCATATGAACTATATATGTATAACAGCTGGTTGCCGACAACTTCCCGTTGGCAAATTGCAAGTATCGTGTTTTGCCGCGTGTCACATGCTACGTAACGCATAAAGCTGGTCTTGGAGTATGTTATGTGTATACTTTACGTAACTGTTCCAAGTTGGCGATTGGTGATCAAAGAATGCCTTGCTTTCTTGAGCTGAGGCCACATGAAAAAACACGTTTCAATACACTGGAATGAAGGTGTGTCAGATGAATCAGAATTTATTTGCATTTATGAACGGTTACATTCCTCTCTTCAACAATCCTATCCTCATTATGCGGAGAGAAAAGAACTTCGGATGGAAAGTTTTCTATCTAGCAATACATAACAGTATTCTTCATATATCATCACCTTTAATAATAAAATTGCTCACTGCAATACTTATACATGTTGAAGAATAATAGGCACCCGGTGCAAAGTCATGCTGTCTAGTAGTCAACCCGTCTAAAGTTGTTGTTCTTAATAGTTTGTTCACTAATTAAAATGTCAGAAACTAAGTATAAAACTTTCATTAAAACAAAGAAAAACTTAAAGAAAGTCATGAGCAACCATTACAACAAATTATGGGTTCATCTTCATCGGAACACAATAACAATTATTGTTTATTAAAATGAACAATACAAATATTCACATAAAATGTAAGGGCATTGATACAATAGAAAATATGATCTTGAAGACGTGCATATTATAATCGTCTGTAAACCTCTCGGACTATTTTTTATAGACCTAATTTATTAGTTGTACTATTTGCAGACGGTAGGTAATAATTTTTTCTTACAAATTTCGCCTCATGTTTCTTACATACATACAGACCATGAAGGGAGATCATTAAAGACACGTTCCCATATTCAAATCGAAATTAAGGTTTTCTATGTTTACTATTCTTATTTGCAATTTTATCAACTGATTAATAACATTTCCTGTTTATTTGAATATCATTAAATATTTTGCAACTTTGTAATCCTAATTATCAGTTCAAAATTGTATTTAAATTCGCCCAAGAACAGTTAATAGATAATTAGCAATTCAAAGCAAAAATTATCATTTTGTTCAAGATATTTATTGGCTAATTTCGCCCACGTTTTTCTCCAAAGATGCCATTTTCAGTTAACATGAAGTAACGTTAACTTTACTTGGGAGCCTTATAAAATAGGTAGGTCGTTCAAGGCTGGAGAATTTTTTCTGTAGGAATTGATTAGCTTGCACGAACCAGGGTCATTTGTTGTTTACTTATTCCTTTATTTCTTTTTCCAAAAGGAGTTGGTTGTCGAATTTTAGTGAGGAAATAAGTTTGCCATGTGTAAGAGAAGCTTGCTATGTTAGTCACCATTATTTTTCATAGTTCTGCATGTCTCTTTGATTCAACCTCAAATTTTATACTCGTATGTGCATTACACGTCGTTTAACCATCATTTTCTCTTTAGAATTGGTATGAACAATGCTAATGCATCTCACTGAAATTTCAAACAAACATCTAAAATTCATAACAGATAATGACAGCATGCCTATTTAACATATTAAACAATGTGGATAATTGTTTTATAACCCATTATCTTATTACCAAGGTTATTTTCCATTTCCTCAAAACATCCATTGAAGACAACATACAATAACCAGCTTAGTAACATCAGTTCTCACATATGAATTATTAAAACTCTTCATTTTCTATTTGCATACTTGAGATTTCCACCTCACGGTTCTGTCAATGTACTCTTCGAAAAATGTCATGGACGTTTGTCAGCAAATATTTCATTAATTTTATGCGACTGAGCTCAGAGGCTGTGTCTCTTAGTATATGTGTAACCCACATATTTCAGGTTAATCAAGATCATAAACAAGAATTTGAATTTAGTTAACCGGTAGAATTTATCGTATTCTTGAGATTAAAGATAAGTTTGGTGGACATACAGGTCTAAGCTCGACATTTATAAGAGATACTTGGACATACCAAATACTAAAATAGGAACAACAATAATCAATATTAAAATGTAGCAAGCCAGGAAAGTTTTTTTTTTACATACAACTTCAAAGTGTATCAAATAAAACAACAGTAATAAACGATTAAGTTGGATTTCATGGTTCTCAATCATTCACACACAGCTTTAAAATATATTAAAAAAAAACTCGACTTTTAGTGAAAAAAAAAACTCGACTTTTAGTAAAACAAAAAACTAAACATGCCAAATAAAACTGGAGCAACAATAATAACCGATCAATGAGAAATTATGTTACCCTAGGTTTTCAGTTATTTACATACAGTTTGAAAACATATCAAAGAACTAGACATACCAAATAAAATTGAAACACCAATAATAACCGATTAATTTAGACTTATGTAATTCCAGTGTGACGTAGCTTACAGCAATATAAAACTCTCCATAAAAAAAAGAAACAACAGCAGTCTAGGAGAGATACAAACAGACCAAGAATTTGAAACAGATAGACATAAAAAAATATTCTGAGACACAAATCAAACGACAGAAGAAGAATTCTTACAGGCAATGAAGAAAATAAAAATAGGAAAAGCCTTTGAGCATGAAAATATCACGGCAGAAATGTTAAAATATACGAGCATAAGAGGACAAGAATGCCTGATGAATATTATTTAAAAAGTAGGACAAGATACACCTCAAAATTGGTAAAGGTGACTTGTTCAACTGTATGCCAGAAACCTTGAAAACAAGTGGAAAATATGATTGTGGCAACATAAAGAGGATTTAGACCAGAGCGAAGCGCGCAAGACCATATTTACTTACTTGTACTAAGTACAAGGAAGTATTGTGAAACCGACAAAATTCACCTATCAAGAGTTTTATGGAAATATCCGTTTTGAGCATCCCTGAATCCATTTTTACTTTTTTTGGCTTGATGTCGGTATGTTCGTACGTGCGTGCGTAACTCGCAAATCTCAGAACTGGTTGAACGTATAATGTTGAAATTTTGTATTTAGGACTGGTATAGGGTCTAGTTGTGCACCTCGCATTATACTTTCAATCGTCTCTACCGAAAGTGCACTTTACTTGAAACTTTTTTCAAATTTTTCCGATAAATCCAGAATGATCAACCGTAGGATGTTGAAATTCAGCATTTGAAATTGCTGTAGCATCTAAATGGTCATCTCCTATTTTCGTACCAATCGGCTCAGCCGGAAGTGCACTTTATATGACAGATTTTTCGAATTTTCTTCATAAATTCAGAACAATCGGTCGTAGAATATTGAAATTTTGTATTAAGTACTTCCATAATATCTAGTTGTACATCTTGCATTATGATTGCGATCGGCTGTACCGGAAGTGCAGTTTACTCCAAACATTTCTTGAATTTGCCACATAAATCCAAAACGATTGAAAATAGAATATTAGAATTCAGTATTCAAGACGATAGTACCGTCTTCTAGATGCTCATATCCTATTTTCATTGAGATCGACTGGGCCGGCAGTGCACTATACTTGACAATCTTTTGGAATTTTTCGCATAGATTCAGAGCGATCATCTGTCGAATATTGAAATTTGGTATTTCAGTCTGCTGTAGCATCTGAATGATTGCCTACTATTTTCATTACAATAATAATAACCGGAAGTGCACTTCAGTTGGAATTTATCTTTCAATTTTGCGTATAAATTTAGAACTGTGAGCCGTAGAATCTTGGAAATCAGTATTTAGGAATGTTGTAGCATGAGAATGATGACCTACTGTTTCCATAGCAACCGACTAGGCTAAAAGCGCATTTTATTTGACAGATTTTTAGAATTTTTTGGATAAATAAAAAACAATTAGCCGTACAATGATGAGATTTTCTGTTTGATTATATATATCTCATGATGTACAAGTAAGTCACATGATGTCCACGTCAGATTTTTTTACTGAAGGAATTAAACAAATTAGAGGTTCATCAGATCGATTATTGTGAATGAGTTTCCAAATATTTAGGAGAGCCACAGGAAATTACAGATAGAACTAAAAAAACTAAGTATCTAGTAAAGAAAGACAAGAATCTTAGTGTTCAAAAGGGTAGCAATACCGGCTCTAACATATGGATGTGAATCGTGGACAATAGAAGAGAAAATACTGAGCAGAATAAGAAATGGGAGAATGAGATTCCTTAGGCGAATAGAAGGAAGAAACAAGTACGACCACATTAGAAATGAGACGTACAGAACAAACCTAAACGTAAGACCGGTGAAGGAAGTAAAAGAAGAAGGATAATTAAGGTAGAGAGGTCACTAACATAGAATGAGAGACAAAGGAATAGCTAAATATGAAGCTAGAGTGATAGAAAAAAAAAGAAGAGACAGACCAACAAAAACCTGAGATGATAACATCGAAAAGACGATAGGAACTAGAAGGTCAACAGGTCCAAAATCCAAGAAGATTACGAAAGACAGAAAAGCATGGAAAGACTCCTGGAGAGAGAAACTTACGGAGCAAGAATGAAGAAAAGTGCACACCCCAGGCTTACACCGGAAGGTAGATAGGCTTTAGGATTAAATAATTTAGAATGTCCCTCGATCAAGGCTTTCCTTCTTTAGAACAGAATGGTTTTCAGTGATCTTTATTTTTTCCTCAAGCAGAAGAAGAATTATCCCAAAAATAATCAAGAGGTGATGACGGTCTTAAAGCAGCAGAAAATGAACTATCCTTTTTTTTGAATATGTTGAAATGAAGGAGCTCCGATTATACTGTAACTTAACTAGAAGTGTTTATATTTTTCAAGTTGAGGTATATCTCTTCATAAATATGTTTTATTTGGATAAGTTCTGTACATAAAAATGATTAGAAACACAACGTTTCGACAGCAAAGTGCTGCCTTTTTCAAAGAAATATGAAAATAAATAACTAACAAAACTACACTTGAAAAAGGCAGCACTTTGCTGTCGAAATGTTGTGTTTCTAATCATTTTTATGTACAGAATTTATCCAAATAAAACATATTTATTAAAAAATTAGTTCTGAGAAGTTTTTCCCTTCATTATATCTCTTCACTTTTTTGTTGTCCGAAGTGCAATTCGGACGCACAATATCCACATTCGGTTTATTTATATAAATTAATTATTCACGAAATCGTCAATTCATGATCTTATTTTAATTTGGGCATAGCACGAAATTTAAATGGTAAAACTTGAAAATTAAAGTAGTTCAATTTAACAAAATGTAGAATTGTGAATAAAACAAAGCAATGGGTTGAGTTATTTGCATAATTGTCGAAATTTCTACCATTATTCAAGTGAATTCACTTCTTAAAAGTTATGTCGTCATTTACAATGCACAAAACGAAGCAACCGTATCCATTACAATCCAGTAACTTTAGAAAATATGTGTAAACTTGACTTTGATGGCACTGCTTTCCTTTCTACGTATTTTCACATCATTTCCTGGTAAACTTTACAAGAAGCAGGTTTTCAAGTCAAAAATAGCATTTACCACTTATCATCACTAAATAATGTTTACCAGTATTCTTTAATTGCTCTTTTACGCCGCAAGTCCACAAAACAATTCTTGTAGGCATTATGGAAATTTTTATTATTTATTTATTAGAAAATCGTATCTTGGGCATCTTGTGTTTGGATAGTTTTCTATGAATAAAAGATTTTATGTTGTGGGTCACCTATTAGCTTTGTTATTTGAAGTTTTCCACGAATATGTTGGTTTTTTTTATTTGTAAATAACTAATAGAAAACTAATAAAATAAAAGGAAAGCGTGAGAATGATGAACGTATTTTTGAAAATTTCAGAAGACAATATTGATTTAATAATACGCACTTTATAAGCAGCAAATAACTCTACGAAAATCAAATAAAAATTCGTCACAGTAACAACAAACCTTGACTTACAATCTTGGAGTCGATCCAAAACTCAATTCAAGTTTTTGTTGCACATTTCACGTATCTAATAGTAATAAAAAAGCCAATACTCATAAATTGCTTATTGCAGAATTTCCGCGAATATCCTCACGTTGCAGCTACATAAGAATAAATAATTTGCACATAACTGTTGTATTTCTTGTATAACCTGTCATGTATGTATAAAAATATTCATCGCAATATAAAATTTGCAGTTCTAATGTCGATGGAATTTACTTGAGAGTGAAAGTTAATCGTCCGTGGATGTTTGACCTTTAAAATCAAACAATAACTTCAGAAGATGCGAACGAAGTGAAGATATTCATAAAAACTAATAATATAAATGATTTCTCAACAAGAATGAGGAACATATTATTTTCGAGTATGTATGTCCACAAATAAAGCCAATAGAACCAAATGAAATGGTTACACGGACAAATTACCTTCATTACTAGAGAATAAATTACAATGTACAATCTTTTCCGTTCCATTACAGGCGCAATTACTCAAATAACTCCAGTGAAACAAGTGTGAATTGTGAAACATTTTAATCTCAGCACATGGGAACTACAAATGAGATCAAAAAGTGCTCTAGTCGACACGTAATCGCGGATATTCGCAATGCAACTGTGTCAGTATTATGAGACGTAAACAACTTACACCAACACTAAGACGCACATGCAACAGATTAAAATTTGTGTTTCAATCTTGATCTATATTATTAGCAGAAAACGTTCATGAAAGGACCCCTCACCCCTTCACATCATTCAAACAAACACTGGCACCTGTAGGCGTCGCTTTCCAGACTTTTTTTCTGTTTCTGTGATCTGTTAAAGGTCACTTGTTTTATCTTTTATTTTTTCTATTTTGGGCTTTAATTTATTTGTTTATGAACAATTCTCGGAATTTTTCAATGATCTATTGTACACCGCTTCGATTCATTTCTTAATTTATTGATTGTTAATTGACACTTGATGGGACTTTAATTATTTTTATACTTGATATTTTTCTATTATTAGCATTGATTTATAAATAATTTTCGGAGCTTGTTAAAAAGTTCTATTGATTTATTCCAATTTAAAATCTCTCCAGTTCTATATTACAATCACATCCTTCATTGATTCGATGAGTGCACCAAAGGATTAACTCCCAGTAAACGCAGAACATGTACCGTGAGAGCTTTCTCTTTATCTTAATTCTAATATTAACATCGATGTCTTATTCTAGTTTTGTTTTTTGTTGAGTTATAATCTTTGCAATGTATATAATGTCCTGGGTAAGACAGTGCTAAAGGAATCACCAATAGCGAAGATCCTAGTGGTGGTGTACTTGCCATTTCACTTTCATAATAATTTCTAATAATTTTCACAATTACCGATGTGAAAAGATTTCACAGATTGAAAACAAAACGTTTGATTATTTCTGACTTGATAGTAGTGACCAAAATAGAGAAAGTAGAAGAACAGTAGAAAAACTAAACACGCGAATGATTTGAAGCAGACAGGAACTTGACCGACAGATTATGTGATTATGCTAATGTAAGTTGTATTTCACGCACTCTAGATTTCAAACTGTTGTTTCCACATAATGATGAGCAGCATAATATGCTGTTGTTACATGAAACTCAAACACTTTTAAATTTTTAATTGTGTACGGTTTACTATCTGACATATTTGACAGGCCTGCCATCCATAACTAATTTTTCTCTTCTTAACAAAAATTTCTATTATAGTACAATAAAGTTCTATTAATGTCATACGAGTATAGAAGAAAATAAATTATTTAAAACGGATGTGTAAAAAATTCTATCTTCTTCTTTAAGAGATTTGCAAAAAAGGTAATTTGCTGTAATTTGTTTAATGCTGTTACAGAATTGTCATTATTTACTTCCAAGCCTAAAGAGAAAGTAATAGTATATATTTTTTTCTTTTTCATTCAATCCTAATACATTAAAAAAATGATATTAAATATCACCTATATAAACATCTGTTTGAAATAAATTTGTAAGATAATTTGGCGTGAAAGGCTCACAAAATTAAACCGTTCTCTTGTCATACTTTTATCAATTTCTTGCATACTTCCAATAAAACACGTTTCTACAAATACAATACGATAAAGTTTTATTCAAAATTGGACAACCTATCTCGCTGTGAAGCAGGCCAGAACGCTAGTTCGTAAATAATTAGAACCTTATTTGTTTTCTTATATACGCAATATAGATTTGGCGGCTAAGGCCATATACGCATTAGTTTTTCACTGATTCCAAATTCGACTTCGATAGCGTTACATGTCCCGAATCGTTTACATATGAAAATAATTGCGGTCCGCTCGCACGACAAGGCTAACTTACTGCATCGAGACATGAACCAGAGTTTCTTCCAGGTGCAAACAAAGGACCAGCGGATGTAGCTTTATACGAACATCCTGTGTCCGACACATCTTTGTTTCAAAATGTATGATCACGCTAAAAACCCATGTGGAGCACGCGATTTTCTCAAAGCTAGAGCATAAGGCCAGAGGAGGCTCCAGGACGTGAAGTCAACTGGAGATAAGGCTCAAGAACAGCCCTCCTCGCTACAAATCTATCGACGCGACTTAGCGAAAACATAACTTAGATTTTATCATTAAATTTATTTATATTAAACTGCATAGAACACCACATGAATTAAAAAACTTTAACATTTGTTTTCTTTTTGTTCCAGGATGGGAGCTGAAAGGATTGAATTGTTACAAATTTTTCAGTATAAAGCATTCATGGGAAAAAGCAGCCGAACTATGTAGAAGGTAAATATAATAACCGTTTTTGAACATTTCACATTGAACCCTTCAGTATTTATTAATTCTTTTATGATATCATCGCCAGTTGGAATTAACACATTCCAAGCAGTTCCTAACATTACCAAAAGATTAAATAGAGGTTTATTGCTGCCTTCTGCGTTACATGACCCTTTCGACTATTTACTGCCTTGAAAAGTCTCAACATAGTGTCAACTGATGGTTGACAATCAGCGATCGAAGCATATTCTTCATGATACGCTACAATAATTCAATTGGCAAGGGATCTGGACTAAAAGATGTCCATTTTAGAAGTGGAATATTGTTTTCCAACATATATTCTTGTTGTGGCTTCAAATCCTTTTGGAGGAGGTTAATGTAGCAGCGTTGAAATTTGAACCCGCTGCACACGAGCTCATTTTTCAAGCTGATTTCCGGGCGGGCTTCGATGCTAGAAACTTGTTCCACTGCGGGGCGTTATTTTTCACACTTGCATATTCGGAAATGGCGGCTCTTGACTTATGTGACTTGTAAGCCTGAGAGGGCACAGGGGCGAAAGTCTAGCCGAATATTTAATAAAAGTAATAGAACTAATCGCACGAAATATCTGTAACTATTTGCTAAGCTAAACAGGGGCGTACACGAACTCGGCACCAAGAACATGAACTCGGCACCAATGCTAATCCGATTAGCGCAGGGCGCACACGAACTCGGCACTGTCAATTTTTAAATACAGCCTCGATCTACCTGCAAAGTTTGGTTTCATAAGTCTCTATATTTTATTTTGAAATTAATTTGTATTAAAAATAATATTGCAAATAATATTTAATGAAACTTCAGAGCAAAAAATTGTTGAAAAAAAGACTTATTTATACATATGTACATACCTACATTTTTACAAAAACATACAAATACGTGCAGAACACACTAAAACATTAAATTTTTGATATTGGAATTTCTTGCATCAAATGGAAACAAATTATTTTATCTACGATATGCAGGACTTTTGAGTTGTTGATGTCAAACGTGTGATTAGATTCGTTTAAAAGTACGGCTAAATTTGAGTCTGGTTTATTATTAATATAAAATCGGATGTGTCCAGAGAATTTCACTTGGGCAGAACGATTGAGTCACAAATCCTAATCCATAGCGTAGTGCCGAGTTCGAGTAGGGGATTAAAGATCTAGGTAGTTTGGTGCCGAGATCGAGGCCGCCCCTAAACAGAGTCTACAAGTTCTTCTACTATCCCTGGCGCAGTGGTTGCCATAAAGACCGCTGTATCGATCTTGGGCAGAATACGTGGAGCTCATTTCAGCGTATCTTCATGTCATACAGTTTGCAAGTTGAATTAAATTAACTGCAACGCAAGCTAATGAGAATACTTGTTTGTTTTCTATTATTTTCTCAAAAATATTTCGTAAAGCTAGATTACCGAGATATTTGTTTTTATCATGATCTTTTTAGCGCATTTTTCGAAAAAAAGCGCTATTATATTCACTTTGGCTGTCTGGCTGGCTGGCTGGCGTGACGCTGAGTTCTCAGCAACTATACTATTTACAGACTTGAAACTGGTACTAAATAAAAGCTACTGTTTCGTAGGTTTGCACAAATTGCATTAATTCAAGCTCAGTGATTGTGGGAGATTAAATTATTCAATTACTTGTTTCAAGTGAAACAATGCCCATAGATATATATGACATTAGGGATATGGCAACTAAAATTTATTAAAGTAGATAAAAATTTAGTTACAACTTTAGCCGTCGGTGTCACTATTATTATGTACAGTTGTCAAATCTGTCCGGGATTCATTCAATGACTTGTTTGACGCGAATTTGAAGCTTATTAGAATGAATTATTATTATTTGTTGAAAATTTGTTTACTTTTGGTGTATTTTTTTCCTATAGCTTTGATAAAGATCAAATTATCATTTTAAGATACAGCACTTAACCTCCCGTCAGTCAATAACTGAACAATGAAGATTAAAAGGTATTTTTGAGTTTGTACATGCATAAATTATGTACCTATCAAATAGTCTACTTGAAGCTAGTACTAAATAGAAGCTGCTGTTTCGTTAGTTTGCCCAAACTGCTTGATTTCAAGCTGAGTTATTGTGGGAGATGGAAATTTGCGAAATCTCTAAAGTAACAAGCATTCATGAGCTGTCAAAAATGCGCTTTCATCATCTAGATGATTCTTTCATTTTTTTATTTGACATGAATCCATGATTCATTACGGAGGCTGGAAACTCTTCGAAGGCATTTAGTGTCTTGCTTGATTTCATGACCAACGCAAAATTCAACTCTAACTGTATCACTTCATAATATGGGTCTCTGTCACACTATTCCATGAAGTAACAGAACTAGATTTGAATTTTGCGTTAGTGATAGTCAAAGCCGAGTCATAAGGACTCGAGCAGAAATCCATCATACTAAATGCCTTCAGAGCAGTATTATTTCCGGTCTCAGTGATTATTTCATATAATCCTTGTCAACTATTACACTTTGTATGATTAGGTTTAACTAAATATGAAGGTTGATTTTCTTGTTTGATTGTGGTGCCCTCTGTGAGCCCGTTTTCAAAACTAAGATGACAGCCCTCTTATGTTAGAAATGTTCCACTTTTAAAATGTACGTCTAGTATCTCTTGCCAATGAAATTCTTGTAGCGATCATAGCCTACAAGAAATGTTTCAGAGTTACGTTCCCAAAAATCAACTGCAATTTCACATTCGATGATTGCTGAACATAAATTGCTACTATGTTGTGACATATTAAGGTGGTAACAATGTAACGTAAAGGAACATAACCTTTTGAAATTAAGAAATAATTTCTGCATCATTCAAAGATTTTTTTCTCGATAATTTTTTTTATTCTATGTTAATAAGGAAATATAAAGTGTGACTAATTATACCACTGGATAAAAATTATTCATTTTAATTCATGCACTAGTAAACCTACAATTTCAAATTCTTGAATCTAACGGTTGAGAATTAATTCAAAACATTCAGAAGTGGATAATGAACTCTACAAATCTTAATTATGCAGTCATAAAATGTAACAAATTGCAGACTTCCTAAATGAATGAATATTCTCAAAAAAATGTTGTGATGATGGTTGTTTCGTCACCAACATAATTTGCTCAATCTACAAGAGGAAATTTAGAAATAATTGCATGTAAGTTACATACATGCGAATTTCTTCAAAAACTTGCTGACTTCTTTTCTTAAATTAACAATACCGGCTCTCTAAAGGCAACACAAATAAACGTCTGTTACATAAAAATCGTGGATTTTGAAGCAGCTTCTCTAAGCCGGTTTCAAACATCGTGTCATGGAAGTTAAATATAGATTTACAGTTAAGATGCATTGTGGTACTATGGAGAGTGCAACCAAGTGTTGTGCATATTTTAAATGCTACACTTCAAACGTAATAATGCTGCTCCACAATAATTATCTTAAAGAAATTAATCGAGCCTGTTATTAATTTATTTTTACAGTTACTAATTTATTTTTACTACCCGGCTCATCTTTATATCTATCCTGACACCATCATAATTTTAATTTTTAATTTCCAGATACGGAAGCGAATTGATGGCAGTCGAAACATACAACGAGAATAACCTCACTGCAGGTTTGATATCATGGGCCGGTTCTCCGGAAAGAAGAGGTCGGGGCCCGGAGCATTACTGGTTGGGGCTTGCCTCTCTGGACGACCTGCGCACCAACACGCTGGAATCCGCCGCGGGCACACTCGTCTCGCAATATTCAGGTGTGTTAGCACTCATCCTTATGTTGGCTGACGGAACACTTTTTATTATTAGCCAGTGGATTTCACCGACCCCGTTAGGATATGTGTCATGTATTAGCTGATACTGATTGACGCGATGTCTCTGTGCAATGAACTCTTCGTTGACGGCTTTTCGCCGTGAGAATACTATCGGACAATTCGATAACTTCATCATATAAAAATTTATTGTAAATTTGATTATTTCTTTTATTTAGAGAAAACTGGTTTTGTCCAGTTTTTCATTAAAATAAAGGTATTATGATTGTCAGCGCGAGTAATCATTCATTCTGTAATTATTCATAATGAAACAAGTGCTCTTTATAATTTATTATAAACAATTATTTTCACAAGAATTTATTACTAATCAGGTCGTGAGATTTTCATTAAATAGTAAAATTATTATAGCTCTTTTCATTTCCTTCTAAGATTTATGAGTACCTGCGCATTAATTATCCAGTTATTAAAAACACATTATACTTGGACAGTAGATAAGTAATAGGCCTATGAGTGAGCTCATATATCTGTTCTAGCTTGAAGTCTCATAGGTGACATAGAGGTCATCCCTTCGCCACGATCTCATTCATACCCCTTCTAGTTATCTATATACTGTGAACATTGAATTAATCTTGTTTCAAACAGAATCACAAGAAAATTTTCTTTGGAAATGCAACCTACATATAATTCTTATTTGGGCAAAGGAGTTGTGGGACATATTGTTCGAAGTAAATTACCACTAGGTACAGTATTTAATACAGCCCTTGAGCGACATAGGCTCTATAAAATGCTGGGGTCTATAAAGTTAAGGGATCACTTTCGACATATACTATTACGCTAGTGCTTGATTTCTAGAGAATCTCAGATCCCAACAGATGATGATGTCATGAAAAATCTGATGACAAACCATTTTGTCCGTCAGAGTCTAGTGTCTTTATGTCTGATACTCATAATTTAATTAGCTGCTTGTACTTCGAGTAAACTAGAAAAGACCCCGAACAAAAGTCAATGATTTTGGTCTTCGGTGAATTGAGCCCAAATTTTATAAATCAATAGATGTTGATGTGCTGATTAAGTCTTCATAGAGACACTAGTCCAGTCAAGTTAGTCCTAAAAATACAGGTGCCCTTGCATAAATACCCAAGAAGCTGAAAATTGGCATGAACGTTAGTGATACCATTATGATGAAGTTGTGAAAAGTCCCCATCGATCCCAGGTGTGCGAAACATTTTATGCGAGGTCAAAGTTCGTAAAAATGGGTTTTTCAAAATTTTCAACAAAATTGTCAGTTTTATGATCGAAATAGCTCAGACAAAAATTATAGATCTTCCAATTCTCTACAAAAATAGTTCTCACACTTTTTTTCGAAGATTGCCATTTCTGAGAAAAAGCCATTCTAGAATTATTTTCTCAATAATATGCATGACTACGCTGCCTATGTACATTATAGACGTATAATATGAATAAAACTATTAGTCTGCGTGACTAGTACTCGTACATTAATATTGAATGATAGTTCCAAAAATATGAAATGAAAAGAGACCTAGTCCCTCATTTTATGTGGCCATGTAGCCTTAAGCAACATCTGTCTTCTGTTCAATTGTCAACGTGGCAGTGCTCGTCTGTTACTTACTTTAAATTACTTGCATAGATAAGTTGCATTACGTAGCTTTTGCAAAACATACTCGTAATAAAAAAGTGTTCAATTAGCTTCTCTTCCTCCAACCTTGGATTCTTCTAATCAACATTTTTATCGAATATATTACCAGGTTCAATTGTGGCTTGATAATGAACTGGACCCAGAATAATGGGGTTGGAAGCTAATTAATGATGTATTGGAACCAATCGACGCTCTACTCCCCCCTGCACCAGAATAGCTCCTCATTACTATTTTTCTAGATGCAAAAAGGGGTGTAATTCGAAATGCGGCAGCAAAAAAATAGGCTTACTTTGTTCACCAGCATGCACCAGCATGCACCAGCTGTGACGGCCAGTCGTGTTCAAATGCTGAATCTCCAACAGAAGATGATTCTTACATCAACGACGGAGCAACTGATGTATCGCAGTTTGAACAGTTTATGTCAACTCAGGAAGATGAAGAAAAAGAAGAAACAGTTGAATAACAAGACTTAATATTATATTGAACTTCAATATGAAGACCGTGGAATAGGACTATCGGAGAAACCACGACAAAAATTACGCACCAAGTACAATACTTCAGAGGTGGCGTGGAAGCGTGTGCATATTATAGAGAATATAACTTTAGAATGGTTTTCTCAGAAATGGCGAATCTTGGCGAAAAAAGTGTAAGGATCATTTTTGTAGAGAATTGGAAGATCTATAATTTTTGTCTCAGCTATTTCTCTCATAAAACTGACAATTTCGCTAAAAAATTTGAAAAATCCGTTTCAACTGACGAAGTTTGACCTCGTATAAATTTTTTTGCACACATGGGATCGATGGGGACTTTTCACAACTTCATTATAATGGTATCACTAACGTTCATGCCAATTTTCAGCTAGCTTGGGAATTTATGCAAGGGTGAATGTCTATTTTGACTGGACTACACACGGAAAAATCAATGATTTTTGATTGAGAGCTTTTTGAAATTTAATGATTGAATTAAATATACAATATTTTACTCAAAACGAATAATATTAGCTGTAAAGAACACGTTTTTTTCGAAACTTGAAAAAAGGCTCCGAACATATTTCCTTTTGATATAGAGTAACAAAGGAAAGGGGACCGTGTGGCACACGCACAATCAGTAAATGTTTTTCGATTAAAAGTTCCGTTATATATTGTGTCACAATTAAAATACATCTTGCGCCCGCGGAAAATATTCCGTATCCATTCTGCACCTGCGGAAAACATTATGCAATCTTTCTACATCTGCGGAAAACATTATGCAATCTTTCTACATCTGCGGAAAACATTATGCAGTCTTTCTACATCTGCGGAAAACCCAAACCCGAAACCTGCCCCACGCCCGATCCGAACACCCCTGCCAGCGTATCACTAGTATACTTCTTTTCTCAATGAACTTTGAACGATTGAATAGCTCCTTGCAGACTTTTGTTCAACGCATCAACATCTATTAAATTCAAAAATTTGAGCCTTTCCATTGAGGCCCAAACTACATCTGTGTAAAGCCCAAATCTGACCCGCGCCCGATCCGAGTCTCACCGGCGAATTCCTAGAAAACTTCTTCTTTTAATGAATTGTAAACGATAGGATTTTGAAATTAGAGTTCAAATATTATAAATAATATAAACGTTCCATGAAAACTACTTTAAGAGTCGGACACAGTCCATCATCTTAGATAGGGGAGCAACTGTATACACGTGTTTCGTCCTTATTTTGGACTCATCAGTGCAGTATAGCCAAAGCCCAAGATAGTCAGGGTTTGGAGCTCCAAACATTTATATTATTTATAATATTTGAACTCTAATTTTATTAGAATATTCCAAGCATAACAGAATGTCACATTTGTGATATTTCTTTGTGGATAGGATTTTGAGTGGGGTCAATTCAAATATCTCTAAGTCAAAAAACATTGATTTTTTGATTGCATCACCAAGGAGACTTATCAGCACGTCAACATCTATTAATTTCCAAAATTTGGGCTCAATCATTTCTACTTACTTGTACTAAGTACAAGAAAGTATTGTGAAACTGACAAAATTCACCTTTCGAGATTTTGATGGAAATATCCGTTTTGCGCATCCCTGAATACATTTTGACTATTTTTGGCTTAATGTCGGAATGTATGTTTGTGCGTTCGTGCGTACGTAACTCGCAAATTTCAAAACTGGTAGAACGTATAATGTTGAAATTTTGTGTTTAAGACTGGTATAGGGTCTAGTTGTGCACCTCGTATTATGGTTCCAAACATCTGTACCGGAAGTGCAATTTACTTGAAACTTTTTTCGAATTTCTCTAATAAATCCAGAGTGATCAACCGTAGGATGTTGAAATTCAGTACTTGAACTTGATGATGTATCAGAATGATTATTTGTTATTTTTGTATGAATCGACCAAGCCAGAAGTGCACTTTACTTGAAACTTTTTTTTGAATTTTTCGCATAAATCTAGAATGGTCAGCCATAGCATATTGAAATTTCGTATTTAGCACTTCTATAACATCTTATTGTACATCTTGCATTATGATTGCGATCGGCTAAGCCGGAAGTGCACTTTACTTGTTTTTTTTTTTTATTTTTCGCATAAATTCAGAATGATCAGCCATAGGATACTGGAATTTAGCATTTGGAATTGCTGTAGCATCTTAATGGTCATCTTCTATTTTTGTAACAATCGGCTGAGCCGGAAGTGCACTTTATATGACAGACTTTTTGAATTTTCCGCATAAATTCTAAACAATCAGTCGTAGAATATTTAAATTTTGTATTAAGCACTTTTATAATATCTAGTTGTACACCTTGCATTACGATTGCTATCTACTGAACCGGAAGAGCACTTTATTCCAAACATTTTTTGAATTTTTCGCATAAATCCAAAACGATTGAACGTAGTTTGTTAGAATTCAGTATTTAGGACGATTATACCGTCTAGATACTCATATCCTATTTTTGAGATCCACCGAGCCGGAAGTGCACTTTACTTGACAGTCTTTTGGAATTTTTCGCATAAATTCGAAACGATCAGGTGTAGAATATTGAAATTTGGTATTTCAGTCTGCTGTAGCATCTGAATAATTGCCCACTATTTTCATAACAATAGACTGAACCGGAAGTGCACTTCAGCAGGAATTTATTTTTCAATTTGGCGCATAAATTCAGATCTGTTGGTAGTCGTAGAATTTTGGAAATCAGTATTTAGGAATGTTGTAATATAAGAATAATGGCCTACTGTTGCCATAGCAACCGACTTGGCTGAAAGCGCATTTTACTTGACAGATTCTTAGAATCTCTTGGGTAAATCCAAAACGATTAACTGTGGAACGATGAGATTTTGTGTTTGATTATACATATCCAATGATATATATGATCAAACACAAAGTCACATCATATTATATATATATCCAATGATGTACAAGTAAATCATGTGATGTTCACGTCAGATTTTTCATTTTGTTTTGTTCCTTTATAGGAAACCTCGGTCATGCTTGGCAACTGAAAGGCATTATTTATTGACTAATAAGTCCTCAACCGCGAGTTCCTCTAGATTTTCTACTTTTATGATTAGTTCGAAATTTTCAAGTTATTAGCCCCTAAAAGTATCAGATACTATTACTAACTTCTATATTTCAAACAAATCTCATTGTTGTAGCGTTTGTTGTTATTTATTTTGTACTTTTTAGGGTTTTGGTCCTTAAGTCAGCCTGAACCACGTTCTGGAGAGTGTGTTGACGTAGAAATTACAGACGAAACTCAATCTTGGGAATTGACTACATGCGAAAGTTTACTACCTTTCATGTGCAAGACACAGGCTTGTCCAGCTGGTAAGTTTACCCCAATTCCAATAAATATTCGAGACTTTAATATATTTTGAAAGTTTACTTCAAAACGAAAGTGACAACAAAATGTAATCCGTTAATAATAATTTCCGCATCCGTTTGATCTCCAACCAATAATTTCCCCCATATAAAGTAACTCGTAGACAATTTCTCAAGAAATGAAATCAGGTAGAATTTCTTAGCAGCAACTAGTTCTTTAGTCTACAAACAAATACTATTTTCTTTTATTAAATAAGTACTTTAGAAGTTATTTTTATTTAATAAATAATTGATTTCTAGGATCGTTTCATTGCTCAAATGGCAACTGTATAAATAGTGTATTCCGATGTGACAAGCAAGACGATTGTGGAGATAATTCTGATGAATTAGATTGTCCTACAAATTGTCAGTTTTATATGGCAAGCAGTGGAGATGTAGTAGAAAGTCCTAGCTATCCGCACAAATATGCTCCTCTTAGTAACTGTAAATGGACTTTGGAAGGACCTCAAGGACACAACATTCTCCTACAAGTAATTCTACTTAAAAAAAATCTCTTAGACTAATTCATCACGATTATATTTTTTAGTTTCAAGATTTCGAAACGGAGAAATCTTTCGACACCGTCCAAATTCTAGTCGGAGGAAGAACAGAAGACACATCAGTCAATCTCGCAACTCTTTCCGGAAAGCAAGATTTAGCGAATAAACTCTACGTATCCGCTTCAAATTTTATGATCATTAAATTCAGCTCTGATGCTTCTGTTGAAAGGAAAGGCTTCCGGTAAGATTTCATCACTGAAGTGTGCATAATTTCCCTTTTATTATTGCTTTGTTTTTTACCTCAATACAGAGCATCTTGGAAAACCGAGCCGCAAAATTGTGGAGGTAATCTTAGAGCTACTCCACAAGGACAAGTCCTTACATCGCCTGGATATCCACAACAATATCCGGGAGGGTTGGAATGCTTGTATATCATTCAAGCACAAGCTGGACGTATCATGACTTTGGAGGTAAATTATCAAATATTTGAGATGCTTCAATACATGTTTATCTCTTATTCAAATTGATATATCCTTTTTAGTTGGAAGATTTGGACTTGAGTGAAAACAGAGATTACATCTTAGTACGTGATGGTGATTCACCAAAAAGTCAACCAATTGCAAGGCTAACCGGAGAACTGAAAGACAGCCAACGAACTATTGTGTCCACCCAAAATAAACTCTACTTGTACTTCAAAACCAGTTTGGGTGACTCTAGACGTGGATTTAAAATCAGATATGCTCAAGGTTTGACAATTTCTCTTACTCTTTCAATTACCTAATCTGTAAATCTGTTTTTCTCGGTAGGTTGTAAAGCAAGGATTAACTCCCTCAACGGCACAGTTACATCCCCAGCTTTCGGATTAAATAACTACCCTAGTAATCAAGAATGTCTCTACAAGATTAAAAATCCTAACGGTGGAGCTTTGTCCCTCAACTTTGATAAATTTGACGTTGATCAATCCGATTTCGTCCAAATTTATGACGGTTCTACAACCAGCGGTTTACGATTGCATTCCGCAAATGGTTTCACGTCCAGCACTAGACCCAAAATTACTCTAACTGCTTCGAGTGGTGAAATGCTAATAAGATTTGTCACTGATGCGTTACATAACAGCAAAGGATGGAGTGCTACCTACTCTGCAGGTAAAAAATGTGACCTACTTTCCTGAAATTTTATTCGATATTAATAAACAATAACGATAATTTATGACGGTACAGAATAGCAGTTCTATATTTTATGATAACCATATTTTCAGTTATTTATGTTGATATACAACCAATAAAACTTATTATTTTATTTGAATAAACATGTGACTCCAATATAATTTTATTGTGAGTTTGTACGCTATTATCTATGAATCAATTTCTCACTTGTCATTTGCTTGACCTGCCATCAAATTGTAAAACAAAATGTGTTCTTAAAAGTGCAGCATGCAGAGTCGATTGACTTATTCAAGATCGCAGGGTGTGTGGGTGTACAAAGTTTCGGGTTCGACTTCCGGTACTGCACATGCATATTATACTTGTATAATAGATAGCTAATAGGGCTAAGAGCTCATATTTCAAAATAGCCGCCTCTGTTCTGCTCCGTAGCTACTTAGGCAAGGTGAAGAAGATTTCGCTCGTAGCCCTATTAGCTATCTACTTTGAACAATATTTCTTGGAAATACAATCATAATGTTCCATTTTAAGATTGTCCCGTGCTGAAACCAGGCGAAGGAGCAATGGCATCCAGCCGCGACACTGCATTTGGTACAATAATAACATTCACTTGCCCAACTGGCCAAGAATTTGCCACTGGCAGATCCCGCATCACGACTCAATGTTTGCCAGGAGGCAATTGGTCAACGACATACATCCCAAAATGCCAGGAAGTTTACTGTGGTCCTGTACCTCAAATTGATAACGGTTTTTCAATCGGTTCAACAAATGTCACCTACAAAGGTCAAGCAATGTACCAGTGCTACGCCGGTTTCGCTTTTCCGACCGGTCAACCAATCGAAAAAATTTCTTGCCTTGCTGACGGAAGATGGGAACGAAAGCCAGCGTGTCTTGGTATTGAACCATGAAAATGGTCATGGAAATGTTGTTATATTGTTTATTGTTGCAGCTTCGCAATGTATCACTCTTCCGGAAGTACCACATGCTAATGTAACGATTCTGAATGGAGGAGGGAGGAGTTATGGTACAATTGTAAGATATGAATGCGAGCCAGGATATATTAGGAACGGACATCCTGTTATTTTGTGTATGAGCAATGGGACTTGGTCAGGAGATGTTCCTACTTGCTCACGTAAGCCCTTTACTCCTGAATATTTGTATTTTTTTTTTAATATTGATTTTTAGGTGCAAGATGCCCGACATTCCCTTCAATTAGGAACGGATTTATTACGGATATGTCCAGATCGTATTTATACAACGATGAAGCAAGAGTCCAGTGTTACAAAGGATACAAACTAATTGGTTCCAGTATCGTACGCTGTGGTGAAGATCAGACTTTCCAGAACCCTCCAAAATGCGAAGATATTAATGAATGTACAAGTAGTCAATGTGATGTTGCCTCAACTGAATGTATAAACACACCTGGAGCATTTTCTTGCAAATGTCGCAAAGGGTTTGCCCCAACTTTAGAATGTAGACCTGTTGGAGACTTAGGTCTCATTAATGGAGGCATTTCAGATGAAGCTATCACTGTATCCAGCACGGAACAAGGGTACAACAAAGGGGTCAGTTTATTTCAAATATTTTAATCGGGCAATGGTTCAAATTCATATTTTTAGATGGTTCGACTAAACAGCGGCGGTGGATGGTGTGGTAACACCGTCGAACCCGGTTCAAACTGGGTTCTTATCGATCTCAAAGCACCTACAATCATCAGAGGATTCCGTACCACAAGCGTCAACCGTATTGATGGCAATGTAGCTTTCACATCAGCAGTTCGTATTCAATACACCGATGACCTAACAGATATCTTCAAAGATTACAAGAATCCTGACGGAACTGCAGTTGAATTTCGGATATTGGAGCCTACTCTATCGGTGCTAAATCTACCCATGCCAATTGAAGCACAATATATCAAATTTAGATTGCAAGATTATGTTGGAGCACCCTGTTTGAAACTTGAAGTCATGGGCTGTACTAGACTTGAATGCGCGGATATCAACGAATGCATTAAAAATAACGGAGGATGTGATCAAAAATGTATCAACAGCCCCGGAGATTACTCTTGCACTTGTAACATAGGTTTTGAACTTTATACGGCTAACGGAACCGCTGGTTTTAATGTAGAAGCATCAGAAACTGGATTACGAGATGGTGATACCTATCAACTCAACAAATCTTGCGTTCCTGTTATGTGCCCATTGTTGACACCCCCAGAAAACGGTCTTATTTTGTCTACAAAAGAAAATTACCATTTTGGGGACTTGATAAGTTTTCAATGTGACTTTGGGTACATTATGGTTGGATCCGCATCGCTTCTTTGCACTTCTACAGGAGTCTGGAATGGAACTGTCCCAGAATGCCAATGTAAATAATATCTTTTTTTCAAGGTATTTGATTGATGACATATTTGATTTGTTCACAGATGCAAACTGCGTTTCGTTACCAAATGATAAACAAGAAGGACTAACAGTTCTCCGATCGGATGAAGCTAGTGTTCTGGTACCTTTTCGCGAGAATGTTACTTTGCATTGCGGTAGCAATGGAAGAACATTGCGACATACTTCGACAGCAGGATTTAGGCAATGTGTTTATGACCCTAAACCGGTAAATTTAATTTTATTCAATCATCTCCACATGCAAACATATATATCGTGCCCTTCCCTCGAATTCAATTTCAATTTGCAAAAAAACTTTCCAATTTTGATATGAAGAAGAACCTTTGAGGTACCTCGTTTATGCCTTTCATTTTTCACTCGACTTTTTTATTTAGGGTCTACCAAGCTATTGGTTGTCTGGAGCACAACCATCCTGCCCTCGAGTTGATTGTGGCCTGCCATTGCCAACACCAGGTGCTGAATACGGAAGATATGTCGATACCAAATACCAATCATCTTTCTTTTTTGGCTGCCAGAATACATTTAAACTTGCTGGACAAACAAGCAAGCATGATAATGTTGTGAGGTTAGTTAATTTTTATTCACTCCCACATTTTTTACGACCTAAAATGCTATGTTACTAAAGATGTCAAGCAAACGGTGTTTGGGATTTCGGCGATTTGCGATGCGAAGGCCCAGTATGTGAAGACCCAGGAAGACCAACCGACGGTTACCAAATTTCCAAGAGCTATGAACAAGGTTCAGAAGTACTTTTTGGATGTAACAGACCAGGGTACATCCTCATAAACCCTAGACCGATTAGATGTATCCGGGAACCAGAATGTAAGGTTGTCAAACCACTCGGTTTAGCATCCGGAAAAATACCAGATTCAGCTATTAACGCAACATCCGAACGGTAAAACCAATAAAACTAAAGTATTCAAATATATTACAATAATTTTTTCACAGGCCCAATTATGAGGCAAAGAACGTCCGTTTGAATTCAGTTACAGGCTGGTGCGGCAAACAGGAAGCTTTCACATACGTTAGCGTAGATTTGGGCGAAGTATACCGTGTTAAAGCAATTTTAGTTAAAGGTGTTGTAACTAATGATATTGTTGGGCGTCCAACTGAAATTAGATTTTTCTACAAACAAGCTGAAAATGAGAATTATGTTGTTTACTTCCCAAATTTCAATTTAACAATGAGAGATCCTGGAAATTATGGTGAACTGGCAATGATTACTTTACCGAAATATGTTCAGGCTCGATTTGTCATCTTAGGTGAGTTTTTCGACTAAATTCAATTTTATTTTATATTCATATTTCTGTTTGTTTTTGTAGGAATTGTGAGCTATATGGACAATGCTTGTCTAAAGTTCGAGTTAATGGGTTGTGATGAACCCAAGGCAGAACCTCTTTTGGGCTATGATTATGGATATTCACCATGTGTAGATAACGAACCACCTGTTTTCCAAAATTGTCCGCAACAGCCGATTATCGTCCAAAAAAATACTAATGGAGGATTACTGCCAGTCAATTTCACAGAGCCTACAGCAGTAGACAATTCTGGAAGCATTGCACGTTTGGAAGTTAAACCACAAAACTTCAAAACTCCATTATACGTTTTTGAAGACACTGTTGTTAAATATGTAGCTTTTGATTACGATGGAAACGTTGCTATTTGCGAAATAAACATAACTGTACCTGGTAACTATTTTAATCATTCATATTATTCAAAACTCTAATGTTTAATCTCACAGATGATACTGCCCCTAAACTGAGCTGTCCACAAAGTTACGTAATTGAATTAGTGGACCGTCAAGATAGTTACGCAGTTAACTTTAACGAAACCCGAAGAAGGATCAATGCTTCAGATGCTTCCGGAGAAGTTAACATTGCTTTCATCCCTGATAAAGCAACCGTCGCTATTGGATCGTTCGAAAATGTTACCGTGATTGCTACTGACAAATTTGGCAACAAGGCATCCTGCCATTTCCAGGTTTCTGTACAGGCAACACCGTGCGTAGATTGGGAATTAAAACCGCCAGCAAATGGAGCACTGAACTGTTTACCCGGAGAGAAAGGGCTGCAATGTATTGCTACATGTAACCCTGGTTTTAGGTTTACCGATGGAGAGCAAGTCAAAACATTTGGATGTGATTCGAAAACACCTTGGACTCCCTCTTCTGTTGTACCTGATTGTGTATCAGAAAGTGAGTGTTTTGGAACAATTTTTCCTCAAATATTGACACTTAAATTTGCAGACACACAACAAGCTGATTACCAAGTCGTTTCAACTGTAACATATAGAGCAAACGGTGCTGTCGCTCAAGCTTGTCTACCTCAATACACAGATTTGATGTCCCAATATTACTCCAATCTCAACAATATTCTATCAACACGTTGCTCAGCTGTAAATGTTAACATGAACGTCTCTTTCGTCAAGGCCATTCCCTCTATCTTAGAAGAAAACGTCGTAAAGATCGATTTTGTAATTGCTGTGATTCCAGCCGTAAGACAACCACAATTGTATGATCTATGTGGATCAACACTGAACTTGATTTTCGATCTATCAGTGCCGTATGCTAGTGCTATTCTTGAACCTTTAATAAATGTATCAGCTATAGGAAATCAATGTCCGCCTTTGAGAGCACTGAAATCTACAATAACTCGAGGATTCACTTGCAGTGTGGGAGAGGTTTTAAACATGGATACCAACGATGTTCCCAGATGCTGTAAGTGTTTTTGAATAAGAATCATTCCACAGACTAATTTTTTTTTTGTAGTACATTGCCCAGCAGGAACATTCGCAGGCGAAAAGCAGAAGATCTGTACTTATTGTCCTCGTGGATATTATCAAAACCGTGACCGACAGGGCTCTTGTTTACGTTGCCCTCAAGGAACATACACCCGTGAAGAAGGTTCAAAAAGCATACACGATTGTGTACCAGTTTGTGGATACGGAACATATTCCCCAACTGGCTTAGTACCATGTTTAGAATGTCCGAGAAACAGCTACACCAGCGAACCACCAACAGGAGGCTTCAAGGACTGTCAAGCTTGCCCTGCCAGCACTTTTACTTACCAACCAGCCGCTCCAAATAAAGAATACTGTCGTCCTAAATGTAGTCCTGGATATTATTCCCCAACTGGTTTAGCTCCTTGCTCTCCCTGCCCGAGAGATTTCTACCAATCTCAGGCTGGACAGACCACTTGCAATGAATGTCCTTCGAACATGAAAACTGAAGGACCTGGAGCAGGTGGTAGAGAAGAATGTCAACCAATTCAGTGCACTCCTAATGCCTGTCAGCACGGTGGTCTTTGCGTACCTATGGGTAAGTAAATTCGATGAATACTCATTTGCAACATTTTAAATTATTTTTGGATAACAGGACATGGCGTACAATGCTTCTGCCCAGCTGGATTTTCCGGTCGTCGCTGCGAAATCGACATTGATGAATGTTCCTCCCAACCGTGTTACAACGGCGCAACTTGTGTAGATCTCCCACAGGGGTACAGGTGCCAATGTCCTCCTGGCTATTCTGGCATCAACTGCCAAGAAGAAAGATCTGATTGTCGTAACGATACTTGCCCTGAAAGAGCTATGTGTAAAGACGAACCCGGATATAATAACTACACATGTCTTTGCCGTTCTGGTTATACTGGCGTTGATTGTGATGTAACGATTGATCCATGCTCTGCAAATGGCAACCCTTGTCAAAATGGGGCCACTTGTGTTGCGCTGCAACAAGGCCGATTCACATGTGAATGTTTACCAGGTTGGGAAGGCCAAGAGTGTGAAATAAACACCAATGATTGCGCTGAAAATCCGTGCCTGTTAGGAGCCAATTGTACAGACTTAGTTGCTGACTTTGGTTGCTCTTGTCCACCAGGTTTCACTGGCAAACGTTGTCAAGAAAAAATTAATTTATGCTCCGCAAATCCTTGCAAAAATGGGGTTTGCGTCGACAAATTATTCTACCATCAATGCATTTGTTATCCCGGTTGGACCGGAGATGCTTGTGAATCTAACATAAACGACTGTTCCAACTTCCCATGCGAAAACGGTGGCCTATGTTCCGACGAAGTCGATGGATTTAGATGTACTTGTGAAGCCGGCTTCACAGGGAAAAACTGTCAACACACAATTGATTACTGTTCGTCAGAACCTTGCCAAAATGGTGCTTCTTGTGTTGACCAAGTAGATGGTTTCCTGTGCAGATGTAGACCAGGTTTTGTTGGGCTGCAATGTGAAGCAGAAATTGATGAATGTCTAAGCGATCCTTGTAACCCGGCTGGAACTGAACGTTGCGTGGATTTAGATAACAAATTTGTTTGTATGTGTCGCGAAGGTTACTCAGGAACATTCTGCGAAGAGAATATCGACGATTGCGATTCTGACCCTTGCCTTAATGGTGGCTCCTGCCGCGATGGTGTTGGCAATTATAAATGTTTGTGCCCACCAGGATGGTCTGGCTTTAATTGTGAAATGGATATTGGTACTTGCCAGAACAGGCCATGCCAGAACGATGCCAAATGTATTAATCTCTTCCAAGATTACTTCTGCGTTTGCCCATCTGGTACTGATGGTAAACAATGTGAAACGGCACCAGAACGTTGTATTGGTAATCCGTGCATGCATGGTGGCCAGTGTCAAGATTACGGATCTGGCTTGAACTGTTCTTGCTCTGAAGATTATACCGGAATTGGTTGTCAGTATGAATATGATGCTTGTTCGGCGGAAGCTTGTAAAAATGGTGCTACTTGTACCGATACAGGAGTTGGATTCAAATGTATTTGCCCTGCAGGATATACGGGAAAATATTGTGATGAAGATATTCAAGACTGTAAGGAAAATTCGTGTCCTCCTTCGGCGACATGCATTGATCTTACTGGCAAATTTTACTGCAAATGTCCTTTCAATTTAACTGGAGAAGACTGCAGAAAAAGTATAACACAATAACCGCATTTTATTTAAAATATTTATTGACATTTTATTATAGCTATTCAAGTAGATTACGACTTGTACTTCAGTGATCCATCAAGAAGCTCAGCTGCCCAAGTTATTCCATTCTTTACTGGTGGAAAATCAAGTATTACAATTGCAATGTGGGTACAGTTCACGCAGCGGGATGAAAGTGGTATCTTTTTCACTTTATATGGAGTTTCGTGAGTAATCAACAAATTAAAATCAAAAGTTTTTGTTTATAATATGTTGATTTTATAGATCATCTCATGTACCAAACGAAAGACGAAATCTTATTCAAGCTCATTCTAATGGTGTGCAAATATCTATTTTCCCGGATCTTCAGGATGTTTATCTGAGTTATCGCGAATATACAACCATTAATGATGCTCAATGGCATCATATTGCAGTTATGTGGGACGGTGATAATGGTGGTGAATTAAAATTAATCACTGAGGGACTTATAGCCAGTAAAGTCGACGGTTATGGTAGTGGACGTACCATGCCAGAACAGTAAGCCCAAACCGGACAATCTCGCGATTGTTAACTGATTATATTAACTTTTTTGCAGTGGTTGGGTAACTTTGGGCAAACCCCGAAGCGGAAATCCTAAAGCGTACACCGAATTAGGCTTCCAAGGACATTTAACCAAAGTTCAAATATGGGGCCGTGCTTTGGATGTTACAAACGAGATTCAAAAACAAGTACGTGATTGTAGAACGGAACCAGTTTTACACCGAGGTTTGGTTCTCACTTGGGCTGGATACGAAGATACAGTTGGAGGAGTTGAAAGAGTTGTTCCGTCACACTGTGGGCAAAGAATTTGTGAAGCTGGGTATTCTGGACCAAAATGCCAACAACTTGAAGTAGACAAGGTAATAAATTAATGTTATATGTGGTACAAGGTTTAATTTAAATTATTTTGTAGGTACCTCCGAAGGTAGAACATTGCCCTGGTGATTTATGGGTCATTGCAAAGAACGGCTCTGCTATCGTAAGCTGGGATGAGCCTCATTTTAGTGACAATGTTGGAATAGTGAAAATAGTGGAGAGGAATAATCACAGGCCCGGACAAACATTACTTTGGGGCATTTATGAAATAGCATACGTTGCCTACGATGCTGCTGGAAATACTGCTACCTGCTCATTCAAAGTTTCTTTATTAAGTAAAGAATTATAAATAAAAACGTTTTCAATTGATACATGTGATAAATTTTGTAGCTGAATTCTGTCCCGAGCTGTCTGATCCAATTGGAGGAATACAAATTTGCAAAGATTGGGGAGCAGGCGGACAGTTTAAAGTGTGTGAAATCTCTTGTAATCAAGGTTTGAGATTTTCGCAAGATGTGCCTAAATTCTACACTTGTGGAGCTGAAGGTTTTTGGAGGCCTACTAAAAATCCTCAACTGCCAATGATTTACCCTGCTTGTTCAGGTAATTTATCACCTCTTTCACTTTAATTGATTTTATATTTATATTTTAATTGCAGCTTCGAAACCAGCCCAAAGAGTATTCAAAATAAATATGTTATTCCCAAGTTCGGTGCTTTGTAACGAAGCCGGTCAAGGAGTACTACGTCAGAAAGTGCGGAACGCTGTTAACTCACTGAACAGAGATTGGAATTTCTGTTCTTATTCGGTAGAAGGGACTCGAGAATGTAAAGATTTGACTATTGATGTTAAATGTGACCACAGAACTTCTAGACAAGTAAGACAAGTCAAAGACGATGAAGAGAACGGCGGTACTTATGTTATTAGTGCTAAAGTGCCGGTGGAACCGTAAGTTGATTTACTATTTGTTGTTGTTGATGCTTGCGGACTAATTATAATTTATTCATTATTATTATTTAAATGATGAAATTTTGACTGTCTCTTCCGTGTCTGTTTCAAGTTAAATAATCTCGCATCCATGTTTTATGTTGCACGTGACTGACAAATCAATGTAGTATGTTTTTTGCAATGTATCATTTTCTGCACGATTTGTGTTTGTGAAGTAGTATTGTAGTTTAGAAACTGGCATGTTATTTTCTGTAGAACTGCCCGACAAGGTCGTCAAACCAGTGATACGTACAACGTAGAGATCTCCTTCCCGGCTATCAAGTAAGCACGCTTAGTTGCGCATGCACTACACTAAACATTGGAACATTACACATTTGAGGATATGTCTATCAACTTCATACATATTATCAGTCTACATTCCACAAGACTTCCTATGAGAATCATGAAATAATTCTTTTATTATTTTAAATAAATGCAATAGTCAACAGGAAAAGAATTGTTTTATGTTTCTCATTGATTTGACACACAAATCACACTTGAATCTCCAATGCCTCATATTTTTTTCGACTAAAATTAAATCATCACTTCATCATGCTTTTTATGTTACATGTGTTTTGCTTTTTATTTTTCGTGTTATCTCGTTGCAGCTTATTTTTTGGCACCTGACTTGACTCTCAAATTTATTTTAAGATTTTTAATTCACCTCAAATATTTGTTAATAATAATACAAATCAATTGAAGTCTGAAGCTATATCTGTTCTCTTCCGACAGTCAATAAGCCGCACAGCTTGCTTTGTGTGCGGCGAAAACAAGTGTCGCGCCAAACACGGCTCAACAGAATCACTTTAAAAATTGACTTGCCTGCGGTGGGCCTTACACTTGATGTTGAACCTCGATAACTGTTAATCTTTGCAATCATATTTACTAACTTAAAAAGTTCTAATAAGAACCAGCAGTAAAGTGCGGAAAATAGCACCTGCACCTATCTTGTAAAACAAGCCACGCGGCAGTACAAATAAAATATTTTTAAAACATCATTGAACATATGCTGTTCCATTTTTTCATTCTCTCACTCCTGAAGATAGTCCAGGCGGGACCGAAACAGTAGAATACAAAGTAAAATCAAACTCTGTGACTGAATTCCCGTATTTTACTACATTATTACGGGCGCAAGCCAGTGGCGTAGTTGGAGCAGTTAGCGGAAGACAAAACTAAAACCTTTAAACTAAAACGTGAAGTGAAAGATTAAATAGAGTGTTTCTATTAAAGGGAAATTTGGGAATGAGTAAAAGAGCAAGAGAAGTAAAAGAAGAATATCAAAGAATATTTAACAAAAGTAAAAAAGTACTTCGCTCACCAGAACAACGGAAAAAAGAACGAGACAAACAGAAGAGAGAGGTAATAGAAAAAATACCAGGAGAAGACCGAATAGAAGAAAAAGTAATGGAGGAATTGAAGGACATGATGCGAACAATGCTGGAAAAAATGGATGAAAATACGAAAGTATTAAAACAAGAGATAATGGAAATAAAATCAGGAACGGAAAAGAAAGATGAAGCATGGAAGAGAGAAATACAAAACTTATTAGAAAGAATAGAGAATCAGGAGAGAAACGTAGAAAAGGAAAAAGACTAAAAAGTAAGAACAACATATTAATAAAGGGCTTAAAGTTAAAACAGGAAACAAAGGAAGAAATTAAAGTTTGGTTAGAAGAAAAGCTACAAGTCAAGGCAGACATCAAACAAGTCATAACTCTGAATAAGTACACGGGAAAAGAAATAATAAAAACTGAATTAGCATGTTGGGAAGAAAAACAAAAGAAAAATAAACTAGCAGAGACAAATATATTTATAGATAATGATCTAACATGGGAAGAAAGGACAATCCAAAGAGAAATAAGAAGCATCGGCAAAGAAGAGAAGGCAAAAGGGAAAAGAATAAAAATTGGTTATCAAAAGATGACAATCGATAATATACTACATATCTGGAGCAAGCAACTGAAAGGAGTTACAGCACTGGATAACAAAGTAGAGGCAAATAAGCAAGGACCTAAGAATTCATCAAGAAAAAGCAGAAGTGAACAAGAAAGTTCAAAAAACGAATAGCAAATGAAACAACAAGGAAGGATCAAATAAAAACGAACTGGCAGAAACAAAGGATAATGCAAATAGAAATATGGAACATTAGAAGTTTAAAGGACAAAGAAGAAGAATTAATAGGTGAATTCGAAGAAGCAGAACTAGAAATTTTAGCAATAACGGAGACAAAAAGAAAAGGGAAAGGAATAACAAGCCTAAGAAATAATCATACACTAATATATAGCGGAGTCGATGAAAATGAAAGAGCAAAAACTGGGGTGGGTTACACATAAAAAAAATAGAACACTCAATTAAGGAATGGGTTGGAGTGAATTATAAAACACTTACTATAAGACTAGAAGATATTGAGGAATTCAAAGCAAGTATAATAATAATATATGGACCAAATGGAGACGACGACAAAACAACTAAAGATGATTTTTGGGACACGCTACAGTTGAAACTTGAAAAATTAGTAGAACCTATGTACGTAATGGGGGACTTTAATGCAAGAGTGGGTAACAAGAATAAAGGTTTGGAAGAAATAATGGGAACTCATGGTGAGCCAGTAAGAAACAATAACGGCAACAGACTGATAGATTTCTGCATCATAAATGGATTGATAATATTGAACACGATCTTCGAGCACAAAGAAATCCACAAATATACCAGAGAAGTACGAAGCAGGAACGAAAGATCGCTAATAAACTATTTTCTAACCAACAGCACACAAAGAAAGAATGTTAATGACGTAAAAGTGAAAAGAGGGAATGAAATTGGAAGCGACCATTATCTAACGATAGCAAAAATAAGAGTAATGAATAAGACAAGTATAAAGGAGAAAAATACAATGAAAATAAGAGTAGATAAGTTAAAGGAAAAGGAAACAAGAGAGAAGTACGAAGAAGACATAAGTGAACTTATAAACAGCACATCGAGACCAAATTTGAATAACGGAGAAGAAATGTGGAGTACATTTAAATATATATTAGAAAAGGCAGCAAAAAGAACGTGCGGAGTGATCAGGAAAACAGGCTACAACAAGCAAACACACTGGTGGAATGAAGAAGTTGGAGAAGAAGTTAAAAAGAAGATGCAGGAATGGAAAACATTCCTCAATACAAAAAAAACTGGAAGATAAGGAAGAATACGAGAAACAAAAGAAAAAGACGAAAGAAGTTATCAACATTTCTAAGGCAAAATCTTGGGAACAGTTTGGAAATTAGTTGGAAGATAGTTTTAGAGAAAATAAAAAAATATTGAAAAACAGCAAAAAGGGAAACCAAAGTGCATTCAGACAACTATATGACAAACAAGGGAATATTTTGAAAGAAAATGAGGATATAATAGGAAAATGAAAAGAACACTTCGAGGAATTGCTGGAAGAAAAACACTTTAACAACGACAATGAAGAAGAGGAGATCCAGCAATGCGGGAACATCAACAATCACAGAAGAACAGAGAATATAATAAAAGAAGAGATGAAACTAGCATTAAATAGCCTAAGAAACGGAAAAGCTCCGGGACACGATGGAATAAGACCAGAAAAACTTAAATACATGGAGCCAGCAGGAGAACAAATACTATTAGTGATGCTGAATAGAATCTGGACAATAGGAAAAATCCCTAAAGATTGGGAAAAGGCAGTGATTTTCCCCATTCATTAAAAAGAAGATAATAGAAATTGTAACAATTACAGAGGGATATCATTAATATGCACGACAGCCAAAGTATATGAAGCCATACTAGAAAAGAAACTAAGACAAGAGGTGGAATCAAAAATGGGAAGGTCACAAAGCGGATTCAGGAAAGGACATTGCACACAAGACCACATATACACAATTAGGAGGCTTATAGAAAAAACTCTGATACAAGAAAGCAAGCTCTATATTACGTTTGTTGATCTAGAAAAAGCTTTTGACCGAGTACCACGGAAACAAATGTGGAAAATATTGGGAGAAAGACAAATAAACATAGAACTACTAAGCGCCATAAAAAGCGTGTACAGAAAAACAACAAATTACATAAGAACGGGTAACGAAATATCAGGGTTTAAGACAAGGAGGAGCATTAAGCCCATTATTATTTATTGTTTTCTTAGATAATATAATGAAGCAAATAAAAGATAAAACGAAGAAAGTAGACATTGGACATTACCAGTTGATCGTAACTAAAATAGCAGAGTGTGCATTTGCAGACGATCTAGCAGTCCTGGCTAAGAACGAGGAAGATATGAAATATAATTTAAATGTATGGAACGAGGAATTGAGAAAACACAACATGAACATAAATGTCAAAAAACAAAAGTAATAGTGATATTGAAAGAGGACATAATCACTAATATACAACTAAACGGATGCGAAATAGAATAAGTAGAATACTGTACATATCTAGGAGCAACAATAAATAATAAAGGAAATGTGGAACCAGAAATCAACAAAAGAATACAAGCAGCTAGCAGAAACTACTATGAACTCAATAAAGCGGTACTAGGAAATAAGCAAGTATCCAAGAATACAAAAATGACACTATACAAAACTGTATACCGATCAGCTTTAATATACGGAAGTGAGTCGTGGATACTCGAGCAGAGACTGAAAAGTAAAGTACAAGCATCAGAAATGCGATACTTAAGAAGAGTTGAAGATGTTACAAGGATAGACAGAATAAGAAACGAACGAATAAGAGATAATATAGAAATAGAGAGCATACATAAGACCATAGAAAAGAAACAAGTTTCATGGTATGGTCACTTAGTCAGAATGCCAGAGGAAAATCTGACGAAGCAAATTTGGAAAGCAAGAACCACAAGAAAGAAAAGAGAGGAAGACCAAAGAAGACCTGGGAAAAAAACATGAATGAAATTCTCCACAGAAACAACATCAGCTAACAAGAAGCAAAGAGGATAGCACAAAATAGACAAGAGTGGAAAGAATTGATCAATAACTTGAAGTGAAAATAATTACAATCTAGACACTTGAAAGGGTATAAATAGATTTAAAAAAGATTAATAATAATAATACTACATTATTTTCAATGATTGAAAAACTTGGTAATTATAAAAGCAATTGTGTGAGGTGGATAATTCAATTTTAGTCGCAAAAAGTAATTACTTCATCTTAGTTCGGTTATTTTTTCTAATTTGATATTAGGGATTCGGATCAATTATTTCGAATCCTTTATCATCGGAATTGTTTATTAATTGTCCAATTTTCCAAACAGCGATCCAGTAGTCCATTCAAACACAAACGAACGCTCAAACGTCAAGACGCTTCTTGAAAAATTAATCTTAGAAGAAGATCAATTCGACGTGCACGATATCCTCCCAAATACTGTTCCAGATCCAGCGTCCCTTGTTCTGGAATCTGATTATGCTTGCCCAATTGGACAAGTTGTCATGGCGCCCGATTGCGGTAATAATCGAGAAAAATATTTTATTTCGTTAGTATAATATTTGATTTTAATTTAGTACCGTGTGCTGTGGGAACTTATTTTGATAAAGAAAACAAGATATGTGTACCGTGCCCATTGGGCACATACCAAAGCGAATCAGGGCAGTTGCAGTGTTCACAATGCCCTCTTATTTCTGGACGACCTGGAGTAACCGTCGGACCTGGGGCGCGAAGCGCCGCTGATTGTAAAGGTATGATCATTCAAATATTTATTAAGATGAATTATTTTAATGCATTAATGTTTAGAACGTTGCCCTGCTGGGAAATACTTCGACCACGATGCCGGCTTCTGCCGCAGCTGCGGCCACGGTTTCTACCAACCAAACGAAGGTGCCTTCTCTTGCGAAATCTGCGGTTTGGGCAAAACGACACGAACTAGCGAAGCGGTATCTCGCGACGAATGCCGCGATGAATGCGATTCAGGAATGCAGCTGGCTATCGATGGAAAATGTGAGCCTTGTCCACGAGGTACCTTCCGAAGTCAAGGTGTGCAAGCTGCTTGCCAAGGCTGTCCTCTAGGAAGAACCACACCTAAAGTTGGGGCAGCTAGTATTGAAGATTGCTCACTGCCTGTTTGCACCCCAGGAACTTATTTGAATGGAAGTTTGAATAATTGTGTGCCGTGTAAGAAAGGGTGGTATCAACCGGAATCGCAACAAACTACTTGTATTCAATGTCCTCCCAATACTAGCACCAATACAACTGCAGCAGTAAGCTCATAAATTTAAAAAAAAAAAAATTGATTTCACTGTGTTTATTATTTCAGACAAGTATTGGAGAATGCACGAATCCATGTGAAATGCAAGGCTCTGATATGAATTGCTCTAAAAAAGCATACTGCCTACTAATACCGGAAACAGGTGAATTTAAATGTGAATGCAAACCGGGGTATAATGGAACTGGAAAAATATGTACAGGTAAGCATACCGTTAACAATAAAACCTTTTATGAAGCCGTGGTCATACTATTTGGCATTAATTTTGCAGATGTGTGCGATGGATATTGTGAAAACGAGGGCCACTGTGTAAAAGATCCTCGAACGGGTTTACCATCCTGCCGGTGCATCGGGAGCTTTACTGGAAAACACTGTGCCGAAAAATCTGATTTCGCTTACATTGCTGGCGGAATAGCAGCGTCAGTCATCTTAATCATCTTCATTGTTCTATTAATTTGGATGATTTGTGCGAGGTTTGTTTATATTTTAAAGATAAGTCAATACAAAACTGAAACTTATTGATTCGCAGATCAACAAGAAGGAAAGAACCAAAGAAAATGTTAACACCCGCTACAGACCAAAACGGCTCCCAAGTCAACTTCTATTACGGAGCACCAACACCGTACGCGGAGAGCATTGCACCAAGTCACCATTCGACTTATGCTCATTATTATGACGATGAAGAAGATGGTTGGGAAATGCCCAACTTTTACAACGAAACCTACATGAAAGAAAGTTTACATAATGGAGGAAACGGCAAAATGAATAGCTTGGCAAGGTCAAATGCAAGCATTTATGGAACGAAGGACGAATTATATGATAGATTGAAGCGACACGCTTATCCTGGAAAGAAAGGTAAATATTTTTTTATTAGTAAAACTACTTTAGTACCGTAAACAGACGGAAAATCGGGAATTGCTACAAGACATGCACATTAAAAGGCGTGGCCTAGTTTTTTTTTCAATTACAGGTGGTGCTCAAAATTACATGTTAAATCATAATTTTTGTTCCAGATAAAAGTGATAGTGACAGCGAAGGACAATAGATAAATAAATTAGTCGCAGAACGCAGATTTCTGGTCATATAAAATTAAAATGCTCAATTGTAGCGACGTCTGTAGATTTATATCAAATTATCCAATTGAACAAATTTAAATAATTAATTTAAAGCATTGTATAAACGTCACTGCCTGATCATTCCATTAAAATCAACGCGCAGTATATTTTTATTGTTTTATGACGGAACGAAATTATTTTCTAATTTATAAACAATATTTCAAATGGTTATTTATAAATATAGAAAATAATGTAAATAATTAGTTTTAGTTCTTGCAGGGAAGAACATAACTCATGATATTTCACAATCAAAATATTTTCTTTCATTCAAATGATTGTGATTTATCATGAGGTCTTTAGATAGGAAGATAATGAAATTTCAAATATTTATTTGGTATTGCAATGTACCCTACCATAATTACAGAACAACAGAATTGTTGTGAGATGAGTCATTCTTTATAACATAATTGTTTAATGTCTTTTATACAGAAACATAATTTAATTTTTACACTGTTCTCTATATATTGTTGTAATATTTAAAAGTGTATACAAGTTCTGTTAAGTAAAGTACTATATATAAAACGTAAGAATGTGAAAATGAATGTAATACTTGAAAAGAGTGTATGTATGTTTGTATGAGATAAATATGACTACTTATTATTTGATTTTTTTTTTGTATTACCAAATTCACTCTTGATTGCAATATCTCTACCTTTTAAGAAAGAGTTTTCGACTAACTGAAACCAGCTTGATTCAGTTGAATCAGTGGCGTAGCTTGCTTTAGACGAGCCTTGTATCAAAATTTGTTGGGGGGGGCCAAATGACGTGTAAAGATTCTCCACAGAAAAATTTGAATTATATATAATTCGAAGTACACACGTTCGGGGACTCTGTAGCCCGGGGGCCCCGGTAGCTACGCCCCTGAGTTGAATGCTATTTCCTTTCACATGTGCAAAGAAATATAGAACACCCATTCCAATGAGGTGCTGCCTGATTAGCTCTCGACTATGAACTAAACTATTTACATTCCCTTGTTTATCAAATAATCTTGGTTAGATAAAAGGCAGACCGATCTGGCAGTCCCAAGTATCCGGCAGGTGAGAATATAAAGGTCGCGATTCTGGATGGGGCTGCTAGCGCAGCAGGCTTCTATGAGTCTTCGTGTAAGAAAACGAGAGATCAAAAATTTGATGCAAAGCTTGATCCTAAATTTCTCTATAATATTGTGAGCGAAAAATCTGCCTCGGAGGCTCTTGAAGAATAGTTATTAAATTTTAAAACTAATGGGAATATGTTGAAGGATGAATTTAAACAGAAATATTGGAAAGAAGTAACATCGGCTTGTTGAAAGATAAAAAACAAAATAACGGATGTTTCGGTGGTAATCCAGCAGAAGCTCTTCAGGAGAAAAGTTTTATTAAGAGGTTATTTTTATTTGAAATTTAGTATTTCGTAACATTGGCCATCCCACGTTTTGTAAAATTTGAATAAATTTTATCATAAAAATTGCTTTACAGTTTGGCATGTAATTGAGTGTTTGACATCAGAAATTAATCTCGTAATAAATGTGTTGTTGCGACGAATATTGTAGAGCAAGATCGCAGGCCCGCCAGACGTTACTTATTGTCTGAGAAACAAAATGTGTGGAATAGAGTAGTGTTAGTATGTACTTTGATCATACGCATACTTGCTAGTTTGTGCCGACGGCCAATTTACAGATACGAGGTGCTAGAGGTACGTTAAGGTATTGCTCACTTTTCTTAAGGTCTTGAGTTCTGATTTTGATGTAAATTTCAGAGCACAGTATTAAAAATTAATTATCAACACCGCTAGACACTTTCCATCGGTAGTAATTTCTGCTAGACCCTTTAAAGCTCACAAAGAATAACGTGATCTTGCTTATAGTCTGAGTGCTAATTTTTATATATGATACTCAGACAATTTTAATACTTTTTGTTAACAGCCAGATCAATCGTAGGGCTTAACATCCTCCAGACACAATTAGAATATCTCTGTGAATAAAAACGCGAGGTTACTATTTGTAGGCTTGATAGTAAGAGAAGTATCTATGGGTATCCAACTCTTCCTTAGTCTAGCTGCTTACAAAAAGTATTGAAATTGCTTCCTGAGTATCATATACAAAAATTAGGACTCTAACTATGAGTAAGATTGCGTTATTTTTTTGCGAGCTTCAGAGCGTTTAGCAGGAATTACTGCCGATGGGAAGTGTCTGGTAGTGTTGATTATCAATTTTCAACAATATTCTCTAACATACATAAAAATTAGCACTTAGACTTCAAGAAAAGTGAGTAATGTCTTAACATACCTATAGCACCTCGTATCTATAAATTGACCGTCGACACTAACTAGCAAATGTGCGTATGATCAAAGAATCTAATCCACAAATTTTGTTTCTCAGAAAATAAGTAAGGTCTGGCGGGTCTGGGATCTTGAACTATTGGAAGAAAATGTGAATCTATTCAAAAACTTTCAAAAATTCTATTTCAAGCTATAACTATTTTATCTCTGATAAAGTAACAAAAATGTTACGAAATATTGAATTTTAAATAAAAATAACCTCTGGAAGAAACTTTTTTCTGAAGTGTTTCTGTCCTGCAGCCACCGAAACATCTGTTGCATTGTTTGTTATCTTTAAACAGGACTGTGCAACAGGCTTCAAAATATTTGAAGCAGCGAAGAGTAAAAATTCAAAATTTCTCGGCTGAATCTATCAATAAGGACGTATTGAAACCATATAAAAAGGTCTGTCAATTTATATATACATGTAAATATATAGAAATTAGATCCCAGTATTTCAGATTTACAGATGCATTCTTTTTTTAATGCTTTACTCAACTTTTACTAAAATTTAAAAAATATTGAACGGATCCGTGGGGTGCCTGGCAGATCGGTATTTCCGGATTCATTACGTTGTGGAAAACTGATATACAAAATTTTAGCCTTCTAAAGAACGCAGAGACTAAAAGAGAATCAATGTTCTAGCAATCATCGAAATTTGGTGGCAGCTATTGGGGATAATTCAGAATCAAACATTGGAAAATGATTCCCTGAATTTAAATGTGGACGATGTTACCTGAAAAATGTACAGAAACCAGCGACCTGCATCAGCTAAATATTCATGCTGCGCTTTTTTACTTACTTGTACTAAGTACAAGAAAGTATTGTGAAACCGACAAAATTCACCTATCGAGATTTTTATGGAAATATCCGTTTTGACCATCCCTGAATCCATTTTAACTATTTTCGGCTTGATGTCGGTACGTATGTGCGTTCATGCGTTCGTGTGTTCGTAACTCGCAAATCTCAAAACTGGTCAAACGAATAATGTTGAAATTTTGTATTTAAGACTGGTATAGGGTCTAGTTGTGCACCTTGCATTATGGTTCCAATCGTCTGTATTGGAAGTGCACTTTACTTGATACTTTTTTTGAATTTTCCGCATAAATCTAGAATGATTAGCCGTAGGATACTGGAATTCAGTATTTGAAATTGCTGTAGCATCCAAATGATCATTTCCTATTTTCGTCCCAATCGACTAAGCCGAAAGTGCACTTCATATTACAGACTTTTCGAATTTTTCTCATAAATTTGAAATAATCAGTCGCAGAATATTGAGATTTCGTATTAAGCACTTTTATAGCATCTAGTTGTACACCTTGCATTATGATTGTGATCGGCTAAGCCGGGAGTGCAGTTTACTCGAAACATTTTTTAATTTTCCGCATAAATCCAAAACGATTGAACGTAGAATATTAGAATACAGTATTCAAGATGACTACTGTCTAGATGGCCATATCCTATTTTCATTGAGATCGACTGAGTTGAAAGTGCACTATACTTGACGATCTTGGAATTTTGCGCATAAATTCAGAACTGTTAGCCGTAGAATCCTAGAAATCAGTATTTAGGAATGTTGTAGCATAAAAATGATGATCTACTGTTTCCATAGCAACCGACTAGCCGTGGAATGATGAGATGTTGTGTTTGATTACATATATCTAATGATGTACAAGTAAGTCACGTGATGTCTCCGTCAGATTTTTTCTTAAACCGAAATGTGTCACGTATGGAGGCTTAAGTGAGGAGTTATGAATCTGATAGGTAGAGTTGTCCAAATTATAATAATTTTTCTTGATGTTTTCACCGGCAGTGCTTCACACCCAGCCATCGGGCGGGCTTCGCCCACTCTATCCAAGCAAGATGCAGCATTCTCTCCTTTAATAACACACATGTATGTATTTATATGCTGGATTCTCTATCAGATTCGTAGAAAACTTCAGGGTTCAATTCTAATTCATAGAGACAGCTTCCTAACGTCATTTTAGAGACTCTCGATACATATGCCACCTAGCGGATAGTTGGAGAAGTGATTCAATGTCGTTATCGTTGAAGACAGTCTTCTAAAAGTAAGAGACAGGTTGAAAACAGTTTGTTCAGCTCGATGTCAGTATATTATCAAATAGAACAGTAGAACAAAACTTGATTACTATAATTGATAATGGATAAGAAAAATGGATAATCAAGAGTTAAATTTGTTTTAAAGCATCATCTTCACTTGCTACCAACATAAATTTTTGGATTGATTGCACCATGTCATTACGACATAAACATAGAGACTGTGATGTCTCTGCGAATTAGAATAGGACCTCAGGTGAGTCTAGGCATTCATCAGCAGCTACGTGTAAAAAGCTGACCAAGGAGCATCCAAAGAGCTGTATATCATAACGGAAGACAAATATTGGAACTACATTAATGATTCCGAAACCAAACAGTCAGCAGTTGGGATCTTTGAATCTAAAAACCCATTAAAGTAACATTTCTGATTTCTTTAATGTGGTCTGGTTACCGGGGCCAAATACGTGGATAGAAATCTTGCCCTAAATATTTTTTCTTGTGTCCAACCCTGCATGGTTGATTTTTCGACATAATACTTTCCAGAACAGCTCTCATATTACACAATAATAGAGGAAATATAAAGTGGGCAACTATTTTGAATTCCAGTTCACTGACCCACAATACAAGTTATTTTTAGGGCAGTATAACAATCGTTGTTATTGAAAAGTATTTCAAAGTCAAATAAAATTCAGAGTGCTGTGCGCAATCTCAAGATTTCACTCATACTTCCAAGTATGTGTGGTTGCGCTGTTATGTCTATTTTCGTCGTATTTGACGCACATCAATAGTTGAAGCAAACAAAACCAGCGTGTGTGCAGTTCATCGTATGTTATTTCAAATCAGCTGATTCCTTTAGAAATTGACAGTAAAGTGACATATTTGGAGAAAACGTGATAATGTTAGTGACGGATCTGTGATTGAAACATTTGTTGTTTTATTCATTATTGGGAATTTATCAAAATTATTGTCATTTAGATGGTCATTGTAAGTTAATTTGTTTATACAACGTGTGTTTTAATATGATTTGATTATTCTAAAATGCTTGATTCACACTTTTAATATGTTTGTTGTTGTAGTATCTAATGCCGCTTATTTTCAAGGTTATCTAATTTTATTCTTGTTTAAATGTATTTATACTAATGTAAAGGTCAAATTTTTATTCCTAATTTTCTTGTTATGAATGATTTATCACACGGAAATAGTCTGATATTGATTTTAATGTACTTTGATAAGAATTTTATTATTTTTTCAGGAAATTCATTTTTCTTTGTTATATAAGTAAATCCGAAACTAAATTATATGTAAATAAAGCACTATGTAAGCTGCTACTTATTAAATAAGTCAGAAATATGATTTAAATTAAAATTTTCAGTAATATAAGCAGTTGTATATAATGGGGATTCACGAAATTTTATGCTGGTAAGTAAAGAAATTGACGAATTTTTGTCTGATTTCTAATGTAATTATTTGTAGGTATCAAAAGAAAATAGGGACATACGATAAACAACAATGGGAGAAAACGATAGAACAAAGAATTTTACATGGGTTGACACACATTCACCCAATGAAAACAAAACCAAAAAAGACAGAATTCATAGATTTGGATTTAGTTAGGGGTATTTAATATTTGACATTAGTAAGGCTCCTGAGAATATTTATCGTTTTATTTGCAGGCTCATCATTTCCTAAAGCTAAGCCCAAACACGGGATAGTAACAGTGACGCGATTAGCATCCTTAAGATTATTTTTCTTGCCATTATATTCGAAATGGTGGGTGGGACAGACTTCTGCAAAAGTTTTCACATTACTCCTCATACTATACATTCTACAATTAGTTAATATAGCAATTTATGTTCAGAATATCAATAAAGTTAATCCAAATTCAGAGGTAGGACTCCAATATATATAAAATAACTATTTTATCATCGAATATGTTGCAGCACGTTTCATCCTCCGAAATAACAATTCCTATATGTATGATGTTCATATTAAGTATTATACATTCTCAAATCGTTTCTACTCAAACTGGACCCGAAAAACTACCCCAACGTAGAAGTAGGCGATCTAAAATACGAAGACGTAGAAGTAGTTACAGTATACGTTCCCGAAACAGCTCAGAAACCAAATCATCCACTGAAAGCAGTATAGACATTCAACGCCGTCGTCTTCGTAGCTCATCCAGAAATGACTTGGACAACCAACAGGAATCACGCAAAAAAAATTCCAATGTGAAATTTAATCTGGATGATGTGGATACTGTAAAGGTTGCGTCGACTGCAACACAAATGGATGACGATGGGTTTGAAAGCTTCAACGGTTGCGGATCTAGTGAGAATGGCGAAGAAACCGAATTAAAACTTGCAGCTGCTCCAGCAACAGATACAAGTTTGGAACCTTTTATTTCAAACGAAGTAGAAAACATTCCGGTATGTAATAATGATTATAGCTCTGGGGAACAGTCAGATACTGAGAGTGATGGTGGTAAGACTCGTGTACGAAATGTTAGCAAAGAAAGGACAACAACATTGGCAGATGCAAACACATCTACAACTGAATACCTGGGAATAACAACTAATAGTGAAGAATGTAGTTATAGTTCGGAATACGACGAAACTGATTCGCAAAATGAGATGAATAATAATGATAATATTATGTGGGACTATGATTTGGCCCCTACTGTCATTCTTAGTCCCAGCTGCTCGCCTTCTGATAGAGGTAAAGTATTTTATGATATTCTCTGATGAAATCTTCATTTTAATATATATTTGGATAGTATTTCTCGTAAGTGTACATACGTACAATATTAATCCTAATTTAGTATTTCTAACTTTGTCTAGTCTTGTGAGTCCTCTACTTTTCTAAGAAATTTCATTTCAGCTGCTTTATTTTACTTCTGATCTTTGATTCATTACTCATGATTCGCTTCCATATATGAGTGGAGCCCTATAAATTGTCTTATGAAGTGTTATTTTAGTTTTTCCCCTATTTGCCTATTACTTATACTTTTATTCATTGCATGGAAACTTCTGCTAGCTACCTATATTCTGTTGTTAGTCTCTTGTTCTTGATTACTTCAATTCTGCAGTGTTGCTCCTAAATAAAAAAATTGAATCAACTTGAATTGCTTTCTCTTTCAGTAATATGTTTGTATATTTGTCCCCCTTTGATATAACCATGATTTTTGTCTTCTCTAATCTTCATGTTGTATTTTTCCAATTCCTCGTTCCATCTTAAGATTGTACTGCATATCATTTCATTGTTTGCTAATATGTGAAATATTTTAAATAATTAGCTCACATAATTATTCATTTGAATTCGGTATAACTGTAAACCTAGTTAGCATTGACCAAATCGATATTCAATTGTCGGACATGATTAACAGGCCATGGTCACTAGATGTTCGGTGGTTGCCAGGAAACAATTGTTAGACAATTGAATGTTGACCCATTGTCGTCTTGGGTATATAAAAGCGTGAGCTAGGAAGGCAGCCAATGAGTCAGTAATTCAGTACGAGTAACTGTGAGCGAAATAGTGATCATAAAGAGAATATTTATTCTGCAACCTGTGATTATTAATTATTTATAATAAAACTCGTGACTGTCCTAAACTCCTCTGATGTTTCGTTACCTGTTCTTATATAATTGTTTGTTCTCTCGTACACGCTTTTAATTGCTGTAATTAGTTGGCCATACCGTTGCTCTTTGTACTCCATCGAAAGCCTTCTCTATATCTATAATAAAATATACAGCTCATCTTCATGTTTCAATGTTTTTCTATAATTTTCTTAGCGTGACTATTTAATCCTGCGTAGAGTATCCCTTCCGAAATCCACCTTAAGATTTTTCTAACTTGTACTCTATTTTTGTTCTTAGTTTGGTTTCCAATATTGATTCATTTATATAGTTTTTACAGTGTCTTGTGTCTCCTTTTTTATATATTGGAAATATCACCGCCTTCTCCCAGTCTGACGGGATTTTTCCTAATGTCCATATTCTATTTAGTATCGCTAGCAATATTTCTTCGCCTTTTTCTCTCCCATAAGTTTTATCATGTCCAGGTGATTTACCGTTTTTCGACTTTCTGAGTGCTTCTTTTAGCTCTTCCATTGTAATAATTTTTGTCTCTGTATCAGTATTATTGTTGCTCTTCTTGTTCGTATTCCCGTTAATTATGGCTTCCTTCTAGTAGGTCTTAGAAATATTTTTCCATCTTGACATTTCATTGTTTTCCTGCAGTATATTACCATCTTTGTCTTTGAGTTGTCTTTGAATAACTTGTTTTCTCTTTTTTACATGCTTTTAGTGTTTTTAAGTTATTCTCTACTACTTTTCCTTACTACTTCTTTTACTCTCTCCGTTTTTTGTAGTTTTCTTAATCTTTGCCATTCTTTGTGCTTAGATATTTTTTCTATTTTTGTTTCTTCTTTTTTACCTCTTGTTTAACTTTATCGTTTCACTAATGTGATTGTTGTACATCTTATTGCTTCTGTTATGATATACTTAAAGGTGTTTCACATTTCTTCTATTCGCAAGTGAAATTAAGCCTTAGCCATCTGGTGTACTCCGCTTGAAACGCCATTTGAGCTAATGTTATTTTAATCGTTTCTTATTTGTAAACAGTGAGCTCTTGTTTTATTTTTTCTATTTCACGTTATTATTTATTATTTCAGTATATGTTTATTGATCAAAATCAGTCTTTTTGGAGATTGCTTTCTAATTTTAACCTCTTTTGCACTTTCCTATTTACTACCTATTAATTTCCTTACTCTTTTTCCATTTATTGAATTTTTCGAACATTAGTTTTCCTTCGAGAAAAGTGAATAATATGAATTCAAATATTTAAAGACTATTTCCCAAGAACATAATTATTTATCTGCAAATAAATACAACTTGCAACGTCCATGCACAAAATTGCAATAATAGCAATGAAACTTAATCCTCAAACTTACAAGTTTGTCAAGGGAAACCACCTTAAATAATATAATAACAAAATATGACTCTCTGGAAAACTGCGGTTTTAACATGTAAACAAGCATGTCTAAAAATGACAGTACGACCTACAGCCGACATTTTGGTTGATAACAGCGCCACCATGGGTGATTTTACTCGCGAATATTGTTCAGGTCTAGATGCGGTGTGACCTCTATAAACTCTGCTATACTCCTTTGATAGTTTTCTTGTGTCTTTGTCTCTTAACTCATATACTCTTAGTTTTGCTACATTATTTCTTTTTTCGCATATCTTCTGATCTTCACTTATCTCTTTTTGCTGTTGTCAAAAAATGGCGCTTAATCGCAAAAAATGTGATTTTTTTATAATGTTAATCTCCAATGGGAGGCTTCAAATAGGAATCTCTCATTTTATTGCAGATTCGATTTCACCATCGGGGTGCTTCATTTCGGTGAGTTATCTTGCCCATCATCATCGAGGTACTTGACTTCGTATCAAAAATGCTTGCGCAGAAATTACACCAGATATGCTTTTAAATTGGATAACTGCATTTCAAGCTCGTATTAATAAATGTATTGAAATGAAAGGTGAATGTTTTGAGCATTTTTTGTGAAAGGCAAGGGAATTCATTCAAATCGGGCAACCCGATGGTGAGAGGCAAGGGGACTAATCGAAATGAAGCATCCCGATGATGAATCCGAATCTGCTATAAAAATGTGAGGTTCCCATTTCAAGCCCATTTAGGGAGGTGGGAGTGAAAAAAAAAACACCCGTATATTATGAATCATTACCGTACATAAAACATTAAACTTGCTTGTGATACGGTTCAAAACTGATACAATTATTTTAAGTTTTATTGGATTAATAAGAATTCTCTTTTAGTAAGTTGCACAATGTGGGAAAATCGAGATATAAAGAAAGCTGATTTATCGGTTCTGGATATAAGCTCAGCAATAATTGCCCGAGTAGAAACAATGCCAGAAACGCCTGATTATTTCTACACAGGAGTAATATTATCTCTGCTGTTAGCGTGTTTACCACCTATCTGTCGTTTATCAAAATCTGCGAATGAAGCGCATACGGATGGAGAAATACAGATGTCGGTATTTGAATTAAGTACTTTATTAGTGGAAAAATTGCCTGTATCTTTAACAACATTCTTGGATGCAGCCTTTGGGCATTCCATGTGGTAAGTTTTCTAATATTTCTTGGAAGTAATTATTTTATGATGTTTTTGTTTCAGGGAACGGACAGTAATGATTATCTCATTATTAGAACGATTTTCACTAGCTTGTTTATTCTTTTTCCTGCTGGCTGTAGCCGAAAGAACTTTCAAACAAAGATTCCTCTATGCTAAATTATTTTCTCATCTAACTTCCTCGAGAAGGGCTCGCAAATCAGAGTTACCACATTTTAGGCTGAATAAAGTTAGGAATATCAAAACATGGCTTTCAGTTCGATCTTATTTGAAGAGAAGAGGGCCCCAGAGATCTGTTGATGTCATTGTATCAACTGCGTTTATTATTACGTTGCTGCTGGTTTCTTTTATTAGTATGGAGCTGTTGAAGGTAAATAATCTTGCACGATTACAGTTGTGCAATGTTTTTGATCCCCGTTATTATCATCATCATTATTATCAATCAAAACCACCAGTCGTAAAAATATTGAGCTCATTTCTGGAAGAACAGAACTAAATTCTATGATCAAAAAATTTTTGAGTATCCTCTTTCGAATGCCAAATTCTCTCGCTTTATAATAAAATGTAATGGAGGTACACAAACAGTCTGATAAGCCTAAGGAGTCTCATCGAGTAAGTCCGGTAATCGTATGATTCAAAGTCACCTAAGACAGGAATTTAGCGCCAACAGTGGTGGCGGTATCTATTCTTAAAACTCTTAAATTTATTGAAGAGTACTTTATTTAAAATATCCATACAGTAGGTATATGAGTGTTTTAAATTAAACACGTGAAGAAAAGTTATATTCAATCTTCACGTGGCTGTAACCTTATTGATTGACTAAACAAAATTCACTAGGTGCGCTCATGGGAGTGAATATACTGAATAGTTTCACGCAGACATACGTTTTCACTGGAGGAGATAGATACTACCATATCAGGCTATTTCTACCTTCAGAACAAAAATTCTCAATGGACAGATTACGCTGATTTTCCATTGCAGCGGTCGGCACTGCCCACAAAGTTCCCATAATTAATATATTAAAAAAAAATTAAATTCTCGAAAACTAATAAAACTATGTTGCCCGGAAGGTAGCATTGCATTTTAGTTAGTGATTTTATGACAATCGATTGCTATCTATTTCGATAGATCTAGTATGACTAATGAGTGAACCAAGCAGCAGCTGATGCACCCGCGGTGGATGTGGGATTTTAAGTAATACTGCACCGGCCGAAACTTCTTTTATAAACAGTTGACGTCGTATCGAGTTGAAAAAAATCGTCAGCTGCATCGTGAAAGGGGGATTATGTAAATAAAACACGTCAAATAAAGTAGTGATACTGAAATTCATTTGTTTTCCATCAATTTCGCAGCCTCTCACGCCCATACCCACCGCTATCTGAGCAGCCTACGATCGGTTCATTGATTATCTGTACAGGATTTACTATCGATATCAAAATCATTCGGCTCACTATGACTTTTCTATTTACTTCCCAGATTACTAGTAGTCCGTGAGACAGAGCATACATTTTTCGTTGATTAACGCTCACTTCAAACTTCGTGAGTGACTTCATTGTGATGAATCCGACAGCTTTCACATTTGACGAAATTCTTGATTTGGGGACGTTTTTCAGCGAGGGCTAATTGAACATATCAATTTCATGAAGCCTTAAAAATGTATTACCGTCATATTGATGTTTACATTAATCGAAGGTTTTTTTGATTATAAAATGAAGAATAATATTGTCCGACATGAATATTGGAGGCCAGCGGTGAGTCCGACAAGCAGCACTTGTCACAAGTACGTTGGTATGAAAACGGATTACCGCTAGTCTGAGACTTTGAAGACGTGTTCAATTATTTTTTTTCCAAAATTTGGTCATTTTGTCCGACAAATTTCCGGGGGCGTTTCCTCAGTCTGACACTGAAAATGTGTCAGAATTATAACAGCTCTTTCATCGGGTACGTTCGAAAATTGAATCTATCGAGCACTCTGAGCACACAGACCATGTGACCTAGAATTCATTGGAGCGTGATCTGTCCTCGGAATAAACGAACGCGACAGATCATCTTGAGCTGTCAAAATGAACATACGAGCAAATTGTTAAATTTGCCAATTTGCAAATAATATTTTATAATGACGAAAAAAATATAGAACAGACTTCTAAAATTAAGAATTATATTGGAAATATTATACCACTTATGATTGATAATTTATTTAAATAATTACATCCTCATGTTACAAGTCGCACAAAGAACATTGATATAAATAATTACAGACATCTTCTACACAGAAATGAGTTCTAGAAAATAGATAACTAATGTTTGTTTATCTCTAACCTCAGTTCACAAACGTCACTTTGACAAGGATCTAAGCGCTCGATGGTTGATCTCTGAGCAGATCGAGCGCGCTCGAAATGCTCCGTGAGTCAATAAACGAACGCAGATCGCGTGCTCCGAGCGCTCCAGATTCTATTTTCGAACGCTACGGAGCAAATCGAGCACGCTCAGAGTGCCCATCAATGACCGCTTGTCGTAACAAAACAGTCATAATTTGAAAACATATTATCTGTCCAAAAAACATATTGTCCGACATAAATATTGGTTCTTATCGTTAGTCCGACAAGAAAACGCTCGCACATATATAACTCAATTTTTGACGTATTTATTTATTTTCATAAGTAATAGACGTTGTTTATGAGCTAGTAATGAATAATTCATTGACAGAATAATTGAAAAAAATTGAAGTACAAAATTAAAGAAGAAATATATAATTATGTAGCTAAGTTAGAATGTTAGTCACTTTATTCTCCATCCGAATCTAAAATTAGGATTAGTGGTTCCCATTCAAGATTTTAAAGTGACTTTCTCCCCCGAATATAGGAAGAAAAGAGAAATCTTTGAAATTTTTCTTTAGCCATTTTCCCATTCGGTGCATATTTCTCCAGATATACTTCAAATATGCCATATCTCACATTCTCCACACAGACTTCAAGTAAGCCAAGTTTCACATCACCTCGTGTGCGCGGTACAAAGTTTTCTCTTCACGTCGTAAAATTAAAATGGGACATCTGTATATACTTTCAGCTTTCTGCACTCGATCATATAAACTTCAAGTAACCAAATATCAAATTTTTTTGTACGTGCAATATGCTTGAAAAGGGATACAAAGCTTCCTCTTCACGTATTAATATATAGATTAAAATGGGATACCTGTATATAATTTTCGCTTTCTGCACATTGTCTCCATATAAATTTTAACCCTGGAACTGCACACTGGAGTCTCAGAAATCCCATGCTCCAATTTTTATCTTGTGCACAAGCACAAAGTCAATATAGTACGATGTGACCAACTCGTAAATTTAATTTAGTAATATCTACAGTATGTGCTGTATGTATTTTGATGGTAGCTGAAGTAAGTGGGTCATAATTCATGAATTTGTTTGTGTTTGGGTCTCTGAGACCCCAGTGTGACTATTTGCGTTAGATTTTTTCGTACAGCTGAAAGCTCTTTATTATCATTCATTCTGACATTTCAGCAGAAAATGACTACTTCGGAATTCTAAGACCCTTCTGCGTTGATAAATGATGAACTTGAACGCGAAATTCATGAAAGATCTTATATTTTATGCATTAAACAAGAAAAATTCGGAAAATATGTACTTTTCATGCATTGTCATTTTTTTCAATAAACTGTGCTCTCAAAAAATTCAATGCTCCCTCACTTCATTCATTATCATCCTGAATAGAGTACATATCGTGAAAATTAATCAAAACAACATCCATTTCTCAGAGAAACTACGTCTTCGTTTGGGATTTTGCGCTAGATTTAATAGCATAGCTGAAAGCTCACTATCATTCGCCATTTTGACATTTCAGCAGGAAATGACTCCTTCGGAATTCACAGATCTTCTTGCATTGATAAATGATAAACTTGAACGTGAATTCATGAAAGATGTAGTATTTTAAGCATTGAATAAGAAAAATCCGAAAAATTTGTACTTTTTTATGCATTGTCTTTTTTCTCAACAAGTTGTGCTCTTGAAGAACTCAATGTTCTCTTACTCCTTCAATGATTATCCCGAATGAATTACGTATCATAAAAATTAATCGAACCAACATCCAATTTTCAGAAAAACAAATTTTTCGTTTGGGGTTTCTGAGACCCCAGTGTGACACTTATGAAACAACAAATGAAGTGTGCATGTCCAGGGTTAAGTATGCCGAATCTCACACTCACCCGTGCATGCAATATGCTTAAAAAGAGGTCGAAAGTTTGCTCTTGACGTATTAATATATAGATATCACAGTTGAAGGTAAATTTGAATGATATTTGAGGTGATTATCACAGTATACTGACTTTATATCACACATTTGATTCCAAAATAATATTAATATATTGGTGCACAAGCCTTTTTTTATTATTTACAATCAATAATCATACTGACTTGATAAACATTTCATATATGCATATGCCTATGAACGCAGCCGCATTTATACCACATATTTTTGCTTTTTCTGAAGTATTGCCCCACTTAAATTGTCGGACATGTATACAGTAATGTTCTAGACACTATTTGAATGGAAAATAAAAAACATAGGGATGAGCGGTCATTGATAAAGGAACTGTTATAATCCTGACACGTTTTCAGTGTCGGACTGAGAAAACGCCCCCGAAAATTTGTCGGACAAAATGACCAAATTTTAGAAAAAAAATAATTGAACACATCCTCAAAGTCTCTGACTAACGGTAATCCGTTTTCATACCGACGTACTTGTGGCAAGTGCGGCTTGTTGGACTCAACGCTGGCCCCCAATATTCATGTCGACAAAATATTATTTTTCATTTTATAATCAAAAAATCTTACGATTAGTGTAAACATCAATATGACGGTAATACATTTTTAAGGCTTCATGAAATTGACATGTTCAACTAGACCTCGCTGAAAAATCAAGAACTTCGTCAAATGTGAAAGCTGTCGGACTCATCACAATGAAGTCACTCACGAAGTTTCAAGTGAGCGGTAATCAACGAAAAATTTATGCCCTGTCTCACGGACTATAGAGAATGTTGATGGTCAAGAAAAACGGTAAGTCATACTTTCTTATTTCCTGGAGACTAGCAAAGGTACGACATGGTTGAATTTGTCTGTCCGTAAAGAGAATCTTTATGTAAACCATCCTTTCAGAAATGAGATCGGTATTATTATTTGTATTTTGAGAATAATTGTTAAGGGCGTGGAAATGGTAACTCAAGAATTTCAGGGAGCACACGGGCTTCACTTATTTTTGAAATTTGGAAAAATGTCCACGGCAGAGCGATCAATAGGCTTCTTTCTAATGATTATTGCTTTTAGCTTACTTTTTATGTTCGTATTTATTATGCACTGCACCATTGAATGTTAAATTCAAAATATTTTTGCATCGTTTTAGTTGCGCATTTTTTCAGTTTTGTTGCGAATGTGTTCAAAGAAGCTCATAATTGTAAGTATAATTTAAAATTTTATTTATCATTTATTTTAAATCCTATATTTCACTCTTCTGTGGACATGAACCATACGTGATAATCACATTTGATAACTGTTGCAAAATAAATATTTCTTTTAGGATTCAGTAACAGTCCATTCTCAGTATAATTTTGAGGCGGTACTTTGGTGTCTAGGACTTGGAGTTTTCTTGCTTCGATTTATGACATTGGGTACCAAAATCAACCGAAAAAATCGTAACCTATCAGTTTTAATAACAGAGCAGATCAATTTGTATTTACAAATTGAACAGAAACCGCATAAAAAAGACAAATTAATGGTAGCTAACAGTGTTTTGAAATTGGCCGCAGATTTACTCAAGGTATTAGCGTGAAATATTTCAAATATTATTATTGATTATTTTTTTGTTACAGGAATTAGAAAGTCCTTTCAAAATTTCAGGATTATCGGCAAACCCTTACTTGTATAATATTACAAAACTTGTAATACTTTCAGCTCTATCAGGGGTGCTATCTGAAATGTTGGGATTTAAAATAAAATTAACGAAGATGTAGACAAATATAGTGATCTCATTTTTTTTTTTTTCACCATTTTATATGTTCTCTATCGTCTGACAACTGTACCTGTCCTTTCTCATGTTGGCAACTTTAGAAAGACAATACTGTTACCTTTTATTATATTTTCATATCCTTTTTACAATATTTCATTTGGCTGATAATTTCTTATTTTTTCCCACAATTATATACATGTGTATGATAAACTAGAAAACATAAAAATTATATATAGCAAGAACTGTTGTACACAAATTTAAAATTCTTGTTGTTTTAGTGGAACACAAATTCATGAAATCTTAACGTTATATCAGAAAATTTTCTATTATAATGCATGATTGGTACTAATTAGTTTTATGATAATAGTAAGACTGTGATGGACTTTAGTGCTTCAGTATTTTGAAATATTGAAGCATTACACTTGTAGAGATGTTGTGAGTAATATACTCACAACTTGAAGATTATATATTAGAAATTATTAGAAAAGCATATTTTTCTATCATAATTCATTTAATTCATAATATAGACTGATTATAATTATCGGTTCAATTTTATAGTCATTAAATTCAAATTTATGGTTATTTCAATCAACAAATAATAATTATTTCGTCTTTATATGAAGTTAGGATGCTATGTAAAACAAGCATTTAAATATCTTTATTGTCTTTTTATGCTTGTTAATTGTAATTAAGTTTTTTGCATTATAGTCGGATAAGAAGAAAATTTATTATTTTTATCTGTTAATTTATAACGTGAGAAATAAAACATTCAATTTATACGCAGCTATATTGTCAGGCAGACTCAAAAAAAAAATACATTCGTGCTAAATTTCAGGAAGATTGGCTGTAAACTTTTTGGAAAAGATTAAAAGAACCAAAACAAAGCCTTTCCGAAAAATGGCCATAAAACAACAAATAAAATGAAATTCAAATGATCAATTTTTTTGATTTTAGCCTGTCTTTGCGCTAATTCTATCCGACTATTTAAAGTTTAAAGATCAGCTCAAGTGAATGTTTTAAATGAATGCATTATTATTTAGATGTTTAATTACAATTATTATTATTAGTTGAAGTTACGTTGTTATTTCTGGCATTAAAACCAATGATTGTACTAGTATTTTTAGTTCCCTTCATATAACAAGTATTTAAGCATTGAAATCATGAATTTAAAGCACAAAATAGATAACATAATTGTTCCTATATATAAATTAGAATTTAGGTCTGTTGTGATACTAAATGAGCAACTATTACGTTTTAATTATATTGTAATGTAATTCTAGATACGTACTATTGAACTCTTGTTTTGTTTTTCAAGAAAAACAGGATGGTAACTTTGGTCTCAAATGCATTGTTATAAAAAATAACCCTGAACCAACTATACAAAACATTTTTAATTTGTGTAAAAAAAAAAATTATTCATGATACATAAATTTTATTGAACTGTGGTCTGAAATAGTATATTATACAACGAGGGACTTGAGTGCAATACTCACCTGTTATGTGTTATCTACGCTATTTTTCGCACTACTTTATTATATTGAATCACAATAGTCTAAAAATTATTTCCCCAAAAATATGGAAAATTGTATAAAATGGTTGACGCTGACTGGATATGTAAATAATGTAAGAGATATATTCTTGGGATTTCAGTCAATATTTTAATTTTATTTCTTTTCTGCCTTACAGTTTCGGCTGTGCAGCCGAAACTGTAAGGCAGAAAAGAAATAAAATTAAAATATTGACTGAAATCCCAAGAATATATCTCTTACATTATGGAAAATTGTAATTAAAATTCAATTTGACATTTAGGTGGGTACTTTAATTATTCAGTTGTCATGAGAGAATTTGTTCATTTTACTTTAGTCCCTTGGGATTTTTGATTATTCTACATCCTTAGAGACTAATATCAAACTTAAGACTCTGAAATGAGGGATTGAATTCATCTTTTAATCCTGAGAGTGCGAAAAGTAACGTTAATAAATAATGATTTAGAATAAGAATCTTCAAATTACGGACCGCGTGCGTCCTTAATCCGGCCTCGATATTCGGTTGGACATTCTCGGTCTCCGGTCCATCATTGTTTATTTTGATCACATCATTAAATTCACAATGAAAGCTAATTTTACAAAACAGTAAACATTAACCAGACGTTTTTATTCAATGACCAATTAAAGTCTTCGCACTTTGGACTTAGTGGAGAAGTCAGTATGGCTTTTAGGCTAAAAAGTTTGGAAACCCCAAATTGCCCAAATACAGAAAATCAACTCTAATTGAATAAAAAATTACCGGCTTGATACGTCTCAATATAATGTCAACCGATGTTTGGCAATTATCTGGAGTAAAAATGGTTACCACAGTACAAGCAGCATCATCTTGCTGGAAGATATTTGATATTATTCAAGCACATTCTTATGAAACACATGATTTAGTTACTAATAAGTGAACTAGGCGTTAGCTGGTGCTCCCGCAGAGGGTGTGGGTGTGAGAGGCTGCGAAAGTGGTAAAAAATGGGTACTATTATTACTTCATTTTTATTCTTTTTTTTACCTCTCTCGCAACCTCTCATACCCACACCCACTGCTACTGGATCAGTTTACTGATTAGTTGTACGAAATCAACTATCGATATCAAAATCAGTCGGCTTACTATGTCTTTTTCATTTGCAATGCTACCCCCTGGACTATATCTATGATACTATCAACAAAGTGAAATAATTGATATGGATCCTCGATTTATTACAAAAGTCGGAAACTAATTTCCTCACCTACCAACACAAACCAACTTCATAATATGGGGTGCCAAAGTTCTATATTACGAAGTGATGCAGCTGGTGATAACCAAAATCGAGTGAAGAACGTTATTTCCGGCCTCCGTAATGATTTGACGATTCATTTCAACTATTATACTTTGCAGACACATTATAAACGCTGATATATTGTTGCACTACCGTCACTTAACTTTAAGTGGAGAATAATATCTATTGCAACTATTGTATGGATAGTTAAGACCGTTATTACTATGCTTATTATTCCTCCCTTAAAGTTAAGTGACGGTAGTGCAACTGGCCATATATACCATAAATTCAATAGACGCGTTTGAATAATATCAATCTATACGTGAAGAGAAAGCTTTGTTCCTCTTTAAGCATATTGTACGCACGAAGGAATGTGATATTTGGTATGCTTGAAGTTTATATGGAGAAAAAGTGCAGACAGTCAAATTATATATAGGTGTCCCATTTTAATTTAGCGCAAAACACGATATTATTTTTTGTTGGAATATCTTGAAAAATATACACCGAATGGAAAAAGTATTTTTTGAACGTACAAGTTTGCAGAATCGACTGATAGCAATAAATTTACTATATTTCCTGAATATGGTCTACTCTTGGACTCATATAAACCGTCTGGTAATAAATTTTTAGTCGACTTAGCACATTTGCATTATGTTTAAAACAATGACAGACTGTAAAAAATCGTTCAAATTTATTTCTTGTTGCTAATTAAAGTCCAGTTTTTAATATGCATCAATATCTAACGCAGATTTTTGAATGCAAATATCTCAGGCTTACAGCTGCAAGTATCTTTCCTACAACTTTTGATTATAAATACTAATATCTGACAGAGGATCCTTCATTTAAATTTGTACGTGTGTTATGAAAGAGAAGAACAATCTAGCTTGCTTAGTGCGGGCGAAGCCCGATCATTAGCTGACGTAACATTAGTTTTCTATAAAATTTTTTGTTGGTTGGGCAAACTTTATAATTGCGTTTTGGTCCCAATTTTCCCGCCTTAAAAATAAGATGTGGATAGCACATGCCTATTAATAATAATTGTATAATGATTTTGTTATAATTGTATTTTATGAATAGATGTTTCAATGGAACTCTCTTATTATTCAAGCAACCATTACCTACTAGGATATATGATTCAGTGACTGTCATTTGATCCAAATGTCAAAATAAATTTTTCTTTGTATCTGTCAAGTTATTTTTGGGCTGTTTTGTAATGAAACTGAGAATTCACATTTAACAGGTAAAATTTTTACTAGTCATATATTTTAATTTTTCGTATTTGCAATTGAAATACAAACTAAATCGCAATGACCAAAATATTTATTATATTCAATGGAATGTTAATCAAACAAAAAGTTTATCAAAAATAAAGGATATGAATTGAAATAATGACCTTCATAAGTTTAGTAAAACAATAAACTGATGTGAAAATATTGGGGGACATTGCTTACTAGGTGACAATGTTAAATAAGAAAGATTACTTGTTAAGTGGTGTGTTCCCTTTTGATTATGAGCTAATTTGGGAGTCTCGTAACATAGCGCATTTTACAGTTAATGTCATCGAACTCATTCTTGAAATGGGTACAGTAAATAAAAAATATTTTAAAAATTAATGTACCAAATATTTTTTTTTAAATTGTCTAATTTTTTGGATTTTGTTTCAGGTTCGCCTTTCTTGTCTTCGTTTTTATGAACAAATAACTCATACATGCGCATTATCGAAGATCCGCGCCGTGCCGATTGTCTACTCCAGTCTACTCGATGGTTTTTTAGGAGACGAAGCGGTGAGTTTGAACTGGCTGGTTTAGTGGGGCTTAGTTTCTCATCGGATCGAGTGCAGTAAACATGGCGACAAGTGAATATTATGATGGAAGCCGAATTTTTACCTGGGCAGCTAATTTATCAGGACTTTCTGTTGATCAGGTGACAATCTTACATTAATTTATATTGCTTTTGTGTGAAACTTAGTTTTGAAGTAAAAGTAATATTAAACTTTCAAATAGGGTTAGATGAAACAAGTTGTTATTGATTTGGGAGGATTTGACAACCTGTTGAAAGTTTACAAAACTTATAAATATAATCAGTTCGTTTCAAAATAAAAATTTCTGTTGCATACATCAATTGATTATCAAAATTGTTTCAAATTCTTCTATTGTTGTTTTCAAGAGCAATGCACTTCTTGTTCAATGTTTTTGGATGTGAGCCAATTTCTTAGAAATTAAAACCCTCATACATTCTGAATATTTTTGCATACTTCACATTCTTCTATTTTATTCCGAGTGCAGAGAAAACATTTTTCATGAACAACTGTGTGAATTTCATTGTATATTTACGTGTTAATTGTAATTTATTAATGTATTCAAGTTTGAATCTAAGACCTACACAGTAATAATACTGAAATAAATTTATTGTATATAAAAAAGAAAGATTAATTAAGAATGTTTGGAATGGGATTGATAGTAAACTGAAAACATAAACAAACCCAAAAACTTTCAAAAATCAACACCTAGCTGTCTTATCTTCATAGTTTGAGTTTGAATGAATTATGGAACTCAATTTGTAAAACCAGAAAATTTTATGTTACCTATTTTGTAAATATGTGGAAATTCAATTGTTCTATAGATAAATCATCCCCCATTTGGAACATAATTGAATAATAACAAAATTAATTTGAAAAAAATATGGTATACATATTTTTAGAGTGATCTTTATTAATAATATAGAGTAATGTTTCTATTTTTATTACATTAAATTTATTGATAATGCATTGGTATTTAAATGATTTGTTTTCAAGTTTCTTGAAGTGTTTTCATTCCACTTGAGTATTCCTAAATTAATTTTTCTATTAATATTTGCTATTGGTATTATTGACACCTCAAACCGAAATTCCACAACTAATCTTTATTGAAATCTCAATTACTTTTACTATGAATTGTTCCACAATTATTAACTATGACGACATAATGAGGTCACTATTTGTCATTATCAATTAACCGACGATCAGACCATACCCACATACTCATACGATGAAAATCCAAATAATTCGTACTAAGTCTAAGAGTTATTAATTTTGTATTATCATCTAAATTTTTTCAACTCCCCCGACTTATATAATACTTTTTAGTTTTATGCGTTTATTTTATAACAGTAGTATTTATCATAAAATATGAAATAACTAAAATTGATCCTCGAATAATTTGGCACAATATTCACTCGAAAAATTTTTCAAAATTATCAGCGGTTCATTTGTTATTAAAATTTAAGTTATTATAAAATTCGTTATAAGCCAAAAAATAATGATCATATCAATGTGAAATTAGAATTATCTCTCATATTTGGACATCCCATGCACACGTTCATCAATTGTTTTAAAATAAATAATTCGACTCTATCATGTTTGGTATTAATTTTAAAGCTCTTGCGGGAATAATTTTAGTAGAAGTGTCAAAGAGTATATTTAAACGATTGTCAATTTATTTATAGATATTGATGATACAAGTTCGATATAGCCGTTGTAATGAAACGTGTGTGATGTTAAATAACGAGGCGATTAGCCGAGTGCTTTTATCACTCAAGTTTCATTACACTAGCTATATCAAACGTGTATCATTCAATATTTTATCTACGACGGCCTTAATTGCTGCTGAAGTGCTGAACTAGATTTTTTTATTTGATGTTTGACATTCGAAAAACATTTAGTGTAAAATTCATAACCTGATCAAGTAGCATTTTATTCATTGTTATGGCAACTAATTGTTTGTTTGACAGTTGTCAAAGTTATAAAAAAAATAAGCATATCTAATTGTAAAAATCTTGTCTTAAGGTTGTTGAGAAGGAAATCAAAGTATATGAGAATTTATTCAAATTTTTACAGTATATTATTTGTTTAGTGAAGAATGTTCTGGCAAAGTTTGAACTCAATCTTGTTTCTAGTTATCGAGATAAAAAATGTCAAAGTTGCTGTTCGGTGACATGTTATTACATTGCGTTAATGCACGTGACGTGTTTCATATTGATTTATACGTCATTATCTCGACTACCTGAAATGACAACATTACAAAAAATCGTCAAAATATTCACGAAAGTCGTATAAACATGTGTACCAAGTTTCAAGAAAGTCTTGTTTATAGTTTCAGAGAAAATTGAATTATTACTCAAAAAAATTGTACAAAAGCTAAATAAATTTAGTAAGTTATCATACGCTTGGCAACGTCGCCGCATGAGATGAAATGGGAAGAGTGTGTGTGATTAGAATAAACAAGATTTTTTATCATTTCCCTGACTTGACGGTACACTGATTGAGTAACCCATTTATTCTTCCATCGATATTATTTTTTTCATGTAGATTTATCATCAATAAGTTTGTTAGGTTATGAAACGCAGTACTACTACGTGACCACTACTAAAAGTCAGATGTCAAAAATATTTCCGAAAGTCTACAGCGTTGCGGACTATACATATCATATTGTAGCTTTGTTAAAATATGAAAAAAGAATATTTCAACGGATGGAAGCTCTTTAAAAGAATAGAATAAGGAACCAAATTATTCAAAATCATGTATTTTCAACCGAAAACAAACATTTCCATTAGTTTTAATCATTGAAATTTTGTTTATTTGAAGTTGGCAATGAATGTTTATCCTATGTATTTAGCATAGAGCAGGGTTCCCACCACAGCTTGACCCCATTCTCTTCTTAACAATCTTAAATGTTTATAAAAAATAAATTTATGTGTGTGTATTAATAGTTATTTATAATAAAAGAAACTTAAAATTTGATAGAATTTCTATTTTTATTATTTCTTTTACAAAAATTCATAATGACATGCAAATAAGTGGGCGAATCACATATTAACGCATCGTCGTAGATAAAATGATTTTATCTTTTCAAATATACTTATTTTATGTAAGGACTAAAATATAACCGCTATCTGTCACTTTAACAATGACAGCTGTCCCTTTGAAATATGCAATTGATTTATGCGACACTCTAAAGTGAAACAGCGTTGAAACTGGCCATGAAATTTATTGTCGAGGAAGTACTGTGCTGGCTACAGCAGATTATTTTGTTTATGATTTAGTATTGCTCTCACTTCAGTTTTGTATACGCTAAACGGCTTTTAATAACAAAGAAAGTTCAATAACTGTAGCTCTTGCGGAAGATAGAAAGATATAGCATTATGTTACCCAAGTACTGAAAATTAGTTCAATAATGATCCTAAAAGAATTGTTGAAAAGACCGATTAAATCATGCAAAAAAATAGGTTAAAAACTTTCAAGTAAACAGTTTTGTTTCAAATTATTAGCTGTACCAAAATTAGAAAATAATCAGGACACGAACCTGGACCTTCTTGAGATTCTGACGTGCTATCTTCTCGTGTCTGATTTCAGAGGGCACTTTGTATCACTGCGTCAGCGGAAAAAGTAATAATATAAGATTTTTAACAGACTAAAATAAAGCATAGGGTGTATTTGGAATATTTCTTCTGATGGGCTTGAAAACACATTTTTCTTGACAAGTCATTTTATTTAATTAAACAGGTTTTAAAACAGCACTGCTAGTATTGCACGATTTCTTACCAGATACCAAAATCTCAAGAAGGTTCAGAGCGGGTACCACATCGAATCGATATTGACATAACCTCATCTTGTTTCAACTTTTTAAGCCTCCAATCATTGTCATCTTGATTCAGATCTTATTTTCATATAAGGATAACCTGATTTGGTATCTTATTATATTATTAATTCGTTGTGCTTTCACTACAGATTTTTGTCGCAATTTTTTTTTAGTTTTTAGTTTTAGCTTAGAAGTTCTTTTATATATAGTGGCTTGGACACCCCAGGTGGGGCTGCACCGCTTCTACTGAAGCTGTCTAGATCTTTTATTTGAGGGGGATCAGTCCTCATCGCCTTGTTCTAAATTTTCTGACATATTTCTCTCCATGTCTTTCTATTTTCTGTTTTCTCCTTCCATTTCTTTATTCCTGCTTTACTCAGATCGGCTTCTACTTCTTGTAGCCATTTTAACCTGGGTCAGCTTCTTCTTCTGTTTCCGCCTGGTTCCCATTGTTGAATTGTTCTAACGGTGTCTTCTTCTCTTTTTCTCCATATGTGTCCTAACCATCTCGTCCTCTGTTGTTTTATTTTTCTTACTGTATCTTCTTGCAGTTCTTGTTCTATTTCATGGTTCATTAGTATTCTACATTCGTTTTCTGTCTTTTTTACTAGTCCTGAAATAGTTCTCACTATTTTTCTTTCTACTATTCAAAAATCTTCTTCATATTTTTTGGTCATTGTCATTGTTTCTGCAGCGTACATTATTATCGGTCTGATTATTATTCTATATACTTTTAATTTTGTTTTTTTTTTTTGTTAGATTTTTATCTTTGAGTAATTTTTTATTTGCGTAAAAGGCTCTGTTCGCTGTTAATATCTTCTCTTGGATTTCTGTTTGCCTGTCTCCTTTATTTGATAGCATAATGCCTAGGTATTTGAATTTATTCACCCCCTCAAACTGTAAGTTACATACTTTTATATTTCTACTTCCTGATTTTTTTCCTATCCTCATTATTTTCCTTTTGTTCTCATTGATTTTTAAGCCCATTTTGTTTCCTTCTGTTACTATTTCTTCGACCATTTCTTTCAATATTTTCCTATTTTTTGTTGCCAATACTATATCGTCTGCATATGCTATTATTTTGTCCGCCTTTAGTTCTGAGTGTCCCTTTGTTAAAATTCCTCATCACATTTTCTAACGCTATGTTGAACAGAGTTGCCGATAGTCTATCTCCTTGTCTTACTCCTTTGTTTATTTCGAATTCCTGAGTTTCTCCTTTTTGTGTTTTAATTGTGGTTGTTGTTCCACTTAATGTCATCAAGATCAATCGTCTTAGTTTAGCTGTTATTCCAAATTCTTCTAGGGCTGTCATAAGTTTTTCTCTTTTGATAGAGTCAAACGCTTGTTTGAAATCAATGAATAATAAATCTATGTTCATTTTATATTCATGTGCTTTTTCTATTATCTGTTTAACTGTATGTATTGCGTCTGTTGTTGATCTGCCTTGCGTGAATCCGCACTGATGCTGTCCGATTATGTTTTCTGTTTCTTTCTGGACTCCTTTTTGTATAAGTGCTGACATTATTTTATATGTCGTGTTCAGTAGCGTTATACCTCTATAATTTTCGCATGTTTGTTGATCTCCTTTTTTGTGAATTGTGACTATTTGTCCTATACTGTATTTGTGTAGTTCATCTCCTCCATATTTTATTAGTTCTGTATTTATTCCATCTTTGCCTTGAGTCTTCCCATTTCGCCTGCTTCTTATTATTTCTCCGACTTCTTCTTGTGTTGGTTTTTCTAATACTCCTTCGTCCGCAATTTCATCTTGTGTTGTAATATCCACGTTTTGTTGCGGTTCTGTTAGCAGGTTTTTAAAGTATTCTACCCATGTTTTCTTATATCGTTCATCGTCTTCTGTTTTGTTGCCCTTTGCGTCTTTTATACAGTAGACTTTTGGTTTGTATGTTCTTTTTTGTTCATTTATTTTTTTATAGAACTATTTTGAGTTTCTATTCACACTTTCTTTTTCAATATCTGTTATTTTATTGTCTATCCAATCTCTCTTGTTTTTTCTTAGAATTGTACAACATTTCTTTCCTATTTTTTTATAATCTTCTATCCTATTTGTATTCGTCCACTTCAGTCTTGCATTTTTCTTTCTTAATACTAATAAGTTCTTTTATCAATTTTTATTTTTTAGTTTACAATTCGATTTTTGGCCCGAATCTTTTCCAACTCTCTCATTGCGCCTATGTTGCACGGTTTCTTATCTATTAATTTTTACAACTCCTCAATACTATTTCTCGAAGGGGCTAGTAGTAGTAGTAACCGTTGAAGAGTTCTAATGTCCACCTCTTGACTCCATCATCAAATTCTTGTCACAAAGGGCATTTTATAGGGGATTCATCAAAAAAAATTATCCTTATGTTGCATTGTCACACGTCACGGGAACTCAATGTGTGTGTAAACTGTAAAGTTTCATAATAAAGTCAATAAAAGTTTCGCACCTAGGTACCTATTCTATAACTTTTCACGACTTATCACCCTCTTGGGGTGATATATTAATGACGTCATATGACCTTCCACCGTTGAAGCATCTGAAGGTACTCGTCTAGTAACTTTCACTTTCTTAAGTTTCTGGTTATATTTATTTATGTTGGTACACTATAGCTTGGAAATTTGTTAGATTTAATAATTATTCATATTTTACAGCATTTATCAATGAGAATTAAAATCTGACTGCATAATATTGAATATTACAGTTATTAAAATTTAACCTACTACATTTTTAACGTAAATAAGATTTCAAATTAATATTTGTTTCAAATTATTATGTATTTTCATCTTATGGTGGGTTTATGCACAAGAATTTTGTGTACTTTAGCCCACAACTAAAAATCAGATCCATTTAAAAATAAAATATGAAACATCATAACCTCGAACGTCAAAGTATCACCGGTGATAAGTTTCTACCACCATCTCTTTGCTGGGTGATACGAGGTGATACAATTTCACTAAGTATGACGTCACATAGCCATAGTTCGGCAGAAGCGCCGCAAGACGGCAGCCCAAAATATATCACCCTGTTTGCGTATCACCGGTGATAAAAGTTATAGAATAGGGGCCCTAATGTCCCTGATTAGACTTGTATATGAATCGATGGGGAATATTAAGTGTTGAAAAAAAAGATACTCCAGATCAATTTTTTAGAGATCAACTCCCTAATAGAACTTACTATTGAAACCAATACCAATCGATAGTGCATGACAAGTTCTCAAAAAAAAGCAGAATGCCACTCCCTGTTCTATCCATTAGGGTGGCAGCCAGCCTTAAGTGTAACCCATTTTCGTATTCAACCTCCCTGATCGAACTTACATTTTTTTTTTCGTGTCCCGCTTTGGACCGAGTGTGATAAAATAATCTCTGAGGAAGGCACAATGTTCAGCAATAAATATTTCGACAAAATTAGTGTTTAGTCGAGCTACTATGCAATTTTTATTATTTTTCTTATATATTTTTTCTGTTTAATTAAGATATTTTTAAACTTTACAATATTTTTGTTGCCGACTAAAAGTTTGTAACCCTCAGTTACATTTTTATATTTTAGAAAGTTTTCTCGCTGTAAAGGAATTTATTGCCTTACATCTGTTGACCAGGCTTGAGCCTGTCATCTTTCTTTGCAAATTGTTTTGGGTTGCGTTTTCCCCGCGCCCTTCTTTTTCACCCCATTTTCTTTCAAGATAGTTTTGTTAGTTATGTTTTGGGATAGTTACTTATTTTAGATCAACGGAAGAGCATCTTGACCACTGCATCTTTATGCATGGTGATGTCTAGTTTTTAAATTTATATTCGGTGTATGTTTTATTGCAGTGTGTAAATAGTAGTTTATTTTTTTTCATGTTGTTTGTGTTGTATATATATCTGTAAATTCGAGCGAGTGAAATATATAAAACAAAAAATTAGCGCCCTTGTTCTTATTTACGCAATCTTGAGAAAACGCCACAACACGTTTGCTACCCCAACAATTAGCTCTGTCAGTCGAATAAAAGCAACAATAACATTATATCTTTTAAAAAAATGTTGTTTATTAGTTTATCAAGTTCATTGTCAATGTCAAACATGATTTTAAAAAGAAAGTAATGAATATTTTTTATGATTGCACGCAATGTATTTCGCAATACTTAGTATAATTAAATGCTTCATCTATTCGAAACAGCTGCATTCATATAATTTTCCTGTGTCCACACTGAATATTTTTAAACTTAAGTTTTCTATCATTCTTGATTAATAATCTATTTATAACACATGATGCAACCTGCTGAAAAATTATTTTTTCTGGCATAAATTGAAAATTCGTCAAACACTTATATTTCGAATTTTATAGTTTCGTAAAATTGCTATTTGGAAAGAGATCAGACATGGTTTTATTTATATTTTTATGAGTACTGCAGGAAACATTAAATTATTGCCTGTGTGCTTATTACTGCTACTTATTATCCTGTTAAAAATAGTAGAATTATTAAAATAATGCTTGTTTTTTTTTGTATTGTTTACAGGTGAATTTTATAATCAGTCAGTTCGTTGCCCTTGGGCTGGCATCCCTGTTCCGCACAGCCCTTCATCCCTCAAAAGCAAGTGCAGCATCCCGCCATGGATTTGGTCTCATACTGGGCCTCGTAATTGGCTATTTTTGCTTTGGAATGTATGTTATTCATTGTAATAATTTCCCAACTTAGTAACAATTTTTTTTTTAGGCAGGCGATACATTTGGCTGGTCTTCCCGCCATCTGTTACATCGTTCTTCGGACACAAGATCCTCGAGTTATGCAAAGGTTGTTAGTTTTAAAGTCTGCAATTTACTGGTTTTGTAGTTAGTATTTTCCCTGGTTTACAGAATGGTTCTAGTTGTATCGATAACCTATTTGTCTTTGGTTCATCTACACCGCCAAATATTTGACTACGGATCTTATACGTTGGACATTACAGGTAATTTTTGTATGTTTAAAAATTTAATGAATTCATTTCCATTTATTAGCTTCGCGGAAAAATTAGCATTTTAAATTTACGTTCTATTTATAACGTTGTGTCATGTTACAACATTGTTCCATAAAAATATGCTTTTTCGTATTTAATATAAGTAAGGCATAGCACAAGACACCTTGAACTCATTCGATATGTTTATTATTTTAAAATTTTCAAAACAACTTCCTAAAAATAATAAACATAATTGAAAGATCCCCTAATATTTATACATTTGTCACTAAAATTACGTGATGCAAACCTATTCAAATGATTCCCCACTGTAAAACACATTATAATAAGTCTATGATTATCACGAAATCTCAATTGTTTATATTTTCAGGACCCCTAATGGTGATAACCCAAAAAGTAACCAGTTTAGCCTACAGCATACACGATGGAATAACTAAAGAAGACGATGAGCTAACAAAGAATCAACTATATTACAAAGTCAACAAAGTACCAAGTACCTTGGAATATTTTAGCTACGTGCTGCATTTTCAGGGATTAATGGCAGGGCCTATTCTTTTTTACGTTGATTATATCAATTTTATCAACGGCACGAATTTGCTCGTCCCCAAAGCAACAGCAAGTGTAAGTATATACTCCTAATTATAATTATCACAAAAGTAATACTAATAAAAATATTTGCCTTCATCAATAACGAGTTATTGCCTATATTGATTTATAAAGGGTGATACCGCATGCCTTTTTAGGTTTGAAAATCTAATCCTTGAAAGGAAGATGAAAATTGTCCAAAGCACGCTTTTCGATCATAGTACAAACTCCAATTATATTTTTAAAAACAAATTTGCATGCCTTTGTAACGTGAAATAGTTAAAAGTGATTTGAATTCTAAAGGCATGCAATCGCAACAGCCCAAAAGGCTCAACTTGTAAAAAAAAGTGTTGAATATTCAGATAAAAGATATTAGTAGCATTTAAAACATTCGACCTTGTTGTACATCCCATTTTCATTAACCTACGGATACGTCATTTCAACGATAACAAAATAATGCAAAATAACGGTATTTATACCGTCAATTTACCATTGTTCCTTGAGATTATGCTAACATTTAGTTGTGATTAAAAATAATTGAAATACAGAGTAATAACTAAAATATCAATTTACTTTACAGGGAAACTTGGATAACAATTCAAACAGTAAGAATGTAGTAATAGAACCTTCTCCAAGAATCACAGTAATCAAAAAGGTTGTGAGTTCGTTATTCTGCGCTATTTTATTCATCACATTGATCCCCATGTTCCCAATCAAGGGTTTGAAGGAAGATGAATTTGTATCAAACACCAGTTTAGCTTACAAATTTTGGTACTTGTCTGTGTGTACCCTAACAGTTAGGTTTAAATATTATTATGCTTGGTTGTTCGCGGATGCCATCTGTAATAACTCAGGACTAGGCTTCAATGGATATACAAAAGATGGCACACCAAAATGGGACCTCATATCTAATATAAATATTATTAAATTTGAGGTGAGTTTCAGGAATGAATTTTAAATTGATTGTAATAGTTTTTATTTTTAGTTTAGCACAAGTCTGCGCGACAGTATTGACTCATGGAACATGGGAACCAATCGATGGTTGCGTATGATCGTTTATGAAAGACATGCCAAATATGGAACCATATTGACGTACGGCCTTTCTGCCTTATGGCATGGATTCTATCCTGGTTATTATTTAACTTTCGCTGGTGGAGCATTGTTTACATTTGCTGCTCGAACGGTAAGAGTATAAACATGATAAAATACTCAAAAAAAATATTTTTTAGGCGATCATGACAAAAAAGGTGTTTTTATGGCTTCATTTGCGGCCGTGAAGTTTCACTTTTTGGGACTGATCTGTCAAATTTTACTTTTTGGGACTGATCTGTCAAATATTACTTTTTGGGACTGATCTGTCAAAAAATATTTCATAAACACTTTATATGTACCTATATGGGCAGCTTGATGAACTCTTTGAGAGACAGTTTTCGCTTAAATAGTACATATATTCTTCCGTCAACCTTTGTAGCTCTTGCAATTCAAAAAATAAATACACATTTTTTGTTAAATGTCAACTTGATAGAAGACAATAAAATAAAACAATTTCAACGGCAACTAAGATTTACAATTGCAATGTTTTAGAAATAAATAGATAAAATGATGTGATTTTGAATTATTTCGTAATGATCGCCTAAAAAACGTTGTGTGCACCTCGGCCTACAGTTCTTTTTTGGTCTCACCTGAATTGCAGCCTCAGCTACGCTTCGGCCGCAAACAACAGATTCGACCAAAAAAGATAACCTTTACGGCCTTGATACACAAATAACTATTATTTCAATTTTTTAGATGAGACGCTCAATTCGTCATTATTTCACCGGAAACCCCAACGTGAAACTTTTTTATGATGTGATAACGGGTTTGTCCACCCGGCTAGTTATGACTTATATAACGTTCCCATTTATTCTTTTGGAATTATTACCTGGGATGAAGATTTATTTGTGAGTAACTTTACTAAACTCTTGAGCTCTTAACGTTCCATAACGACTCGTCAAAGTCGTGGTTTTTTATGATCTAATTAGTACAGATTCGTTTAGTAATTCGATGCTGACAAAACAAAATTGACCACCTTGAAATGCTTTACTTTAATCCTATGCAGCACGTTTCGTACAATGTCGACATCTTAATCATCGTGTATTTGCGAGGTAAACCAACCTTAATCTTATTTTAGTGACGCTTAAAACTATCTACATATAAAAACTAAGAAGAGATGTATAAAATTTATCAATTTTATTGATTTCAACGTTATTGACGCTAACGCTATGTTTCCTAATTTTACCAATTTCCCATAAAAAAAAGACTCATTCATATATTTCTCTTTCAGACATATGTACCTGTGCCTTCATATTCTGGCAATTTTGGCCCTTTTTATTGTGCCTCATGTGATACCTAAAGCTCCTCGTAAAGAAAATAAAATGAATGGAGTCTTCGTTAAACAAAATTTCCCTGAGATACAACTATCTGCCAATGGTGTTACTAAAAATCATCGTGACTGACTTCGATATAACTTTTTTGCATTTATTTTTAGAGTAAATATTTACGACACTGATACTGTAGCTCTATCAACAAATATTGCACAAAGCGTAAGAATAGAAGACATGAAAAACTCACTACATTATTACAAATGAAATTATTTAACCGTGGACCGAATAATTTGCGGCAATATTCTGTTGTGAATAATGTTATTGAAGCCCTATTTTCAATAATATTTATAGACTATAAAAGAAAAATACTTTCAAAAATCAATTTTTTTTTATAAAAAAAGACAAAATTAATAACGAAAAAGATATCCCATTTATAATATTGAATAACACGATCTATTTGTTATTTTCGAACCTTACGCACCAAAATACATTTCATAAATACCTTGCCTAAATCATGCTGTACGCAACGTTCTAAAAAGAAAAAATTCAACCGTAGTATGAATTAATGTTTAGAAAACATAAACAAAACATATCCTACAATTGAAAAACACAATCGAATTCACTTTTGATGTTATATCAATTAGTGTGTTCATGTTTTTTTACTACATTTATTATGAATTGGTCTTCCTATTTATGTTCATAAGTACAATTAACGATTTTTGTATGTTTATCTTGTTCGCATTGTGAGATATATTGTAATATGCGGCATTTTAATATAATAAATTATTTGATAATATGCTCCTTCCAGTTTCCTGTAGGACATCTGAGTGAAACTTGAGAAATGCTCTACATTTATAGCAGTCCTGGAGTGAACCACGTCTGAGCTCCGGTGGAAAGGTATTTTTTACTTACGACATGCTCATTTGGGATTGATAAAATTGGTAATTGTAACAAATGATAATGCAAAAATGAAACTATCCAACAAATCCTCATGATAAAAACGACTTTTGACTTTAAATTCTGTATATTTATTCGAAACTTTGACGTTTCGATCCTTTGACCAAGGATCTTCTTTAGAAAACAATGATACAAAATAAAAAATAAAACAAGGCAAGTAACTAGATACTAAAAATATACAGAATACAAGATGTGATAACGTGGATATCACACCTAAACAAAAATAATAAAATCCTCTGGCATTCACCCTAGGCATTAGGAAAACCACGTGAAAGCCCCAAACAGAGGAATCCTTATGAATTCTATTATGATAGTTGATCATTCCAAGAAAAAAATTTGGAATAGATCAAATTTTACGATCTATACCATGTCATACATGCAGAATATTGCACCAAGTCAGTAATTTTGCAAAGTCAAACTTATGTCATATTAAATATTTCGAAAGACCAAAAAATGTCATTAATTAAAAGATGATTACTTGTTACAATTCGAGGTCGATAACAGAACACATACATTCTGTACGAGGTGTTATTCTTCACTACAAATTAATTGTTCAGCAGACTAGGCAATCGAAGCCATGATTCCTGCAGGCCTAGCTATAATGATTTTCCCCATAATAAATATATTCATTCCAACTGACAAGATTCTTGATTGCTTTAATTTTTGCACTACCTCAGCATCATTAAGATTCTGGGTACTTATGACCTACCTATTTGTCATCAAAAAGACATTAGTAAGGCTAGGCGCGGACGAAACTCAGATTAGAATTTTTTGAAGTAATTTTGTAGAAATACATGACTTCAACTCTACATTTCCATCATTCACGATTTCCATGGCATAGGAAATTCAGCAAGTATCGGAACAGAGATGGAACTGGAACTGCCAAATTCCATTTCTCTTCCGTAAAAGTGAATATCATGCTAGATCTGTGCTGGACCTGAAATTGACTGCAATCTATGAAGATTCTGGGTACTTTCGATCTATCTTTAAAAAGACATTCTGGAGGCTAGGAGCAGACGAAACTGAAATTTGATTGTTTGGACCTTAAATTGACTTCAATCTATGGAGATTCTGGGTACTTTTAATCCGTTTTTTGTCTTCAAAAAGACATTCTTGAGGCTAGACATTTCCATCCTTCACGATTTCCATGGCGTAGGAAATTCAGCAAGTATCGGAACAGAGATGGAACTGAAACTCCCAAATTCACTTTCTCTTCCGTACAAGTGATTATTATGCTGTACCTCTGCTGGACCTGAAATAGGATTGAAAATATGTATCAGTATTCATATTAAAATTTCTTGCTACAAGTCAAATTTCATACTTATTTGAACTGTATTAATATACCTACAGTAATTTTCCTCACATTTATAAAAGCACTCACTAATGCTCACATTGTCTTTGTATTATCACGCAACACAAATGTTATCAATAATTGTTCAGCAGACTAGACAATCGAAGCCATGATTCCTGCAGGCCTAGCTATAATGATTGTCCCGATAATAAATATATTCATTCCAACTGACAAGATTCTTGATTGCTTTAATTTTTGCACTACCTCAGCATCATTAAGATTCTGGGTAGTTTTGACCAGCCTATTTGCCATCAAAAAGACATTAGTGAGGCTAGGCGCGGACGAAACTCAGATTAGAATTTTTTGAAGTAATTTCGTAAAAATTTATGACTTCAACTTTACATTTCCATCCTTAGCGTAGGAAATTCAGCAAGTAATGGAACTGTAACTCCCAAATTCCATTTTTCTTCCGTACAAGTGAATGTTATACTGTACCTCTGCTGGACCTGAAATAGGATTGAAAATATGTACCAGTATTCATATTAAAATTTCTTGTATAAGTCAAATTTTATACTTATTTGAACTGTATTTATATACCTAGAGTAATTTTCCTCACATTCATAAAAGCACTCACTTATGCTCACATTGTCCTGGTATTATCACACAACACAAATGTTATCAATAATTGTTCAGCAGACTAGGCAATCGAAACCATGATTTCTGCATGCCTAGCTATAATCATTGTCTCCATAATGAAAATATTCATTCCAACTGACAAGATTCTTGATTGCTTTCTATTGATTGCTTTAATCTTAGCACTACCTCAGCATGATTAAGATTCTGGGTATTTTTGACTTGCCTATTTGTAATCAAAAAGACATTCGTAAGGCTAGGCGCGGACGAAGCTCAGATTAGATTTTTTGGAGTAATTTTGTATAAATATATGACTTCAACTCTATATTTCCATCCTTTATGATTTCCATGGCGTAGGAAATTCAGCAAGTATTGGAACAGAGATGGAACTGGGACTCCCGAATCAATTCAATTATAAACCCTACGTATTTAGTGTTTGAATCTAAATTAAAAATGTTCCTAATCAATAACTGTTTGGGTTTTATCATTTGTATTTATTTGGTATAGGGAGTATGATTGATTATCAATACAAAGTATCAATTCAACTATAAACCCTACGTATTTAGGGGTGGCCTCGATCTGGCTCGGATCTTTAATCCCCTACTCGAACTCGGTACTACGCTATGGATTAGGATTTGTGACTCAGGGCCGGTTGTTCCAAGTTCAGATAAAGTAAGCTCGCCGCACACGATGCAATTTTTCAAGCAATTTTGTTCACTTAGCGCCGCACTGGGTGCCACGCTTGCTCCGATGCAAGAAATTTTGTGCGATGCGGGGTACTAGACTTACTACGAGACTTGTTTTCCAAAATAGGTTCGGTGCTATTTTTCGCACTTGCTGCGCCACTGACTGCTGTCCACAGCCAATCAAAGTAGACGACGAAATCACGTGATTACATCACTGAGTTGTATGTCGCATCAGGCCTCGTTAGTACATTGTGTTTTGTGGTGTTTTAAGATACAAATAAGTAAAAATTATGGCTAGTGGAAATTAGGTAATGTTTACGTACCCTAGCTCAGGGTGTATACCAAAAAATCAAATGAAAATTTCCTGACTTCCAGGTTTTCCAGGTTATTTTCAATGAAGTTCCAGACAGTAAAAAACAAAAGTTTGATACAAGTTTACATATAATCACAGATTAATGCTGCAATTCTGTGTGAACCCTATAAATCTGTGAATTAAAAACAAAATCGCAACGAACTTGATATCATGAACGAATTTACATTAATCGACAAAAGTAAATGTTCTTTAATAAATTTTTTTTTCATGAATTTATAGATCTGGAAGACTTATAGATTTGCACAGATGGCCCTAGTATCTTAAAGAGTGAAAATATACTTTTTCTGCTACTGTATAAATAAGTGAGCTTTGTAGCCCTGGCAACTCGAACGATAACGAAAGCAAACCTTCGTGTTACCTCGTTGCTATGCGTTGCTAGCTACGAAAGTAATACTTTCGGGGCCAGGACAAAAAAGTAAAAGTTTGAAAAAATGCAAATATATTGGAGATTTCAATATTTATTCAAATAAATAAGTAGTTTATAACAATAATATGATTTTATCCAAACTTTCAATTTAATTTTATCTATCTATTGGTTTTAGGTAATTATGCAATTTGAACAATTGGAAAAAGTCATGTTAGGAATATTATTTGAATTACTAACTTTTTCATTTTATATTGGGAGATTTTTATCATTTTGAATTACGTCAAAATTCATATTTATCACTGTTTCTTTATTTGAGGAAATATTTATGTGAATTTTAAGTAACACCTTTTTAGAAATTTCAATTTCATCACTTTACGAAGAAGGCTTCCATCCGCTCTTCAAATCCAAAATATCGGCACCCGAAGCATTACACTTTCGTCAATTCGAGTAACGTTTTTATCAGCAAGCCATTTAGAAAACATGCTGTATGTTTGATTGTACCTTTCTTTGGATTCATCCGCAAGAAGTGAGGCACATGCATTGTTAGCAGCCTCTTGAATACCATTTTTATTTTCTGTTAACATTTTAAATCGGTCAAATGCAATGTTTTACTAAACTATTGAAATTCAAAATCTGTGACAAGCGCTGATGACAGATAACATTGTAAATAAACCGTTGCTATGGATAATGTTAGACAGGTTAAACAGCCTCCATAACATTACTCCAAATATAATAATCATTATTAATTATTATTATCTAAATAGAACAGTAGCAGAAAAAATTTAATACATCACACGATGCGAAAGCCCTTTCAGGTGTTCGGAGGTTTTGAACGGCCTCGGCTTCACCTCGGCCATTCAAATACCACCTCACACAAAAAGTATACTTTCGCGTCTTGTAATGTAAATAACTATTTATGAGTAATAATGCATAAATATCCTATGATGTATTTTTTCCAGACAAATATCAGAAATTCCCTGACGATTCCATGACATTTCCAGTTTATCTAAATTCCCTGACATTTCCAGGTTTTTTACGTTTGGTATACACACTACTAGCTCGTCAAACAAAATGTTGAAAACTCTGCGGCCTTGATTCCTTCTCAAAAGTCACTCTCTTGACCAAAGTTTTTTCTTCTTTTTTTTTTTCTGTCTCGTAATTCGCAAGCTATAACTGCATCAAATGCTCCTGCTTTCCTGCGACGATTATTTTCGGCAACATCCAAACTTGTAATGTGCAAATCTACCAAGTCTACGTTCCAGTGTCAGAATGAGTGACGCAGCTTGCATCGTGTGATGCGAGAATAAGTGTAACACCAAGTGTACCTCAAAGTGGCCCAGTGCGCAAGAAAACTTGCTGCAAATTAAGTGAACAAAATTGCATGAGAAATTGCCTCGTGTGCGGCGGGCTTAACAGTTAACTATCCACCAGATAAACTTATTCCATCACTTCATCAAGAGCGTACTGAAATCTGAGTTAGATTTGAAATTGAAACAAAAGCAATTAGAGACCTTTATTTGAAATATTTTAATCATACATTTTCAAATTTTTCTTAATTTTTTTACATTTCTTCTTTTTGTTTAGCACTGTACATAGAACATTTAAATGATATATTTTTTATTTTATAAGTTCATGCGTGATACAAAGTCGTGAGTAACAGATATTCTTTTTTATGTAATCTTGCAGTACAGAATGAACTTTATTTTAATATAATATAAATCAATATCTAGAAAAATTATCCATAATTAATGAGTTTCAACCTGAGTCATCATTGTCCCCATCTCCATTATTGCCTATGTTTACATGTATAATTCTGCATGCAGCTGTTTTATGTATATATCACAGAAGGCGTGAAATGGAGGTCTAATTATCATATTTTTCTTCAAAGATTATTACACTATTGTGGAATTCTCGGTCACTCAACAACAGCATCCATCAAATTCTGTAAAAATATTATCCATATGCTACAAAGTTAATTATGATTTTTTGCCAAAGTTCTTAGACTGTCATAAGTTATGTACAATAACATGGAATTCTGAAACAAAAATATTAATTTTGCCTTCTAAGCGCTGATTCTTCCATTCAAGTTCAATTATCTACAATTATTGTTTATTCATTCCAACTGGGCAAATTTTCAATAGCTTCTTATCGATTGCTTTAATTTTTCCACTACTTCAGCATCATGAAGATCCAGGGTACCTTTGAACTGCCTGTTTGTCTTCAAAATGACAGTCGTAAGGCTAGGCGCACACGAGACTCAAATTTGATTATTCAAACTTATTCTGTAGAAATATATAATTTTTTACAATCTTTATTTTGATTCTCCATTAATTCTATTGCGTAGGAAATTCTAGAAATCAAAGATTTATTGTTGCCAAGTGAACGCAAAATTTTCATAATTCAAAACTAAAGAAGCAATGATCGAACTGAAGGTATTACTTTAGGATTCTCTCATTAGCAGAATAGACAATTGAAGTCATTAATTTCAATAAATTTGTTGAATTACTGGTTCCCAAAATAGGTAATCGAAGTCATGTTTACTACATTTTTAAATCAAACAACTCTCTGCTTAAAGTAACAGGCGAAATAACGCGGAAATTCTCTTGATATTCCAATCCAACACACACCATTGTGGGTGTGCCCAATAAATTAATGTTTATCACGTTCACTCTGCAACTTTTCTTTCTTTAAGCCCTTCGAATCCGCAATCATCTATTTTGTGTTTTATTTGTTGGTACATCAAAACATTTTTATCTTAATATGGACTTCAAATTCCTATATTTGAAAAATCATTATATATTGGCAACAACCTTGAAAGAAAACATTTTAAATTATAAAATAACAAAAAATCAAGTGCTTGCTCCCGAAGTTGAAAATTGAGAGATTTCAATAAAATATGCATTTTAAAAGATTAATTTAAAAGTATATTATATAACGAGGGACTTAAGTGCTTGATTTAATCCTGAGGGTGGAGTTTATTGCACGAGACGCAGTTGAGGGCAATACTCACCTGAGGGATTAAAGGCACTTAAGTCTTGTGTTATCTACGCTATTTTTCGCACTACCGTATTATATTGAATCACAACAGTCTAAAAGGAGATTAATTAATCTTACAATTTTGACAACAACAAACTTGATACAAAAATGTTGAGTAAATTCACCATAGTAACAAGGCTGGCTACAGCAGTTGTTCAATAAATAAGCTTGCTGTCAAAAAGATGAGTGAGAAAATTGATATTGATAAAGCTGCGGAAGAGGTAACTGTAAAATGATTTTGCCAAAAGTCTAGAAAATTTTCGAACAATAATACGATATATTTGTAAAATTGTATGAATTACAATAATATTAATACAAATCAAGAATAAAGGTTTGTATTCTAATGACAAAATTCAATTTGACATTTAGGTAAATACTTTGATTATTTAGTTGTTATGGAAAAATTTGTTTATTTTACTTTAGTCCCTTGGGATTCTTGATCATTTTAGATCCCGAGGGACTAAACTCAAACTTAAGTCCCTGAAATGAGGGATTAAATTCGTTGTTTATTCCCGGGAGTGCGAAAAAGATATTTTTATTCTAACCCAATAAATTTTTTTCTTGTTATTGAAAAACAAATTCATTTGCCTCTGTTTCAGTTGACGACGAAAAGTAAGTATAAAGTCGCGCTACTGTATTATTATATTTATATCTATCTAATCCGTAGGTGTAGGCATACCCCTTAATTGGTCTTGCATCTGAAAGGGGTCCACGGAATCCTTGAGGCAGCGGAGTATCCCCTTCGCGACCTTCCAGTGGTCCTCGTCAAAGCAGTTATTATATTGCCACAGGTAGCTCACAAGATACAAAATTTCCGCACGTGTGGTTGAAACCAGGTAGCATAAAGCTCCAACTGAATCTTCTGGCGACCGTTTTTACTTCTTCATTAGCTAGATACTCAGATCCACCAGGGTAGCAACTGGATTGCACTGGCATACCAGTTATTCCCAGACAATGCTTGACTTTTCCAATATTCTTCATTCAAAATTTGTAGCTAATTCCCTGACAAGTTGAGAAATCTTTTTTTTTGTCGCGTGACGTTATCAATGTGTCGTCGACAAGGATCCGAAGTAGACAGAGTGGAATCCAGCTTCCTGATGATTTTGTCAACTTTGTCGTACCAACTCCTTCCGGCCTGTTCCAATCCATAAAGAGACTTCTTCAGAAGATAGTGTAGATCACTCAATATATCCTTCGCCTTCATCCCAAGCTGACCCTACCCCGCCAAATCGATAATCTCTTCTAAAATCTTTACAGGTTCTTTGGTGGTGCCATATTGAACTCTTCTTCTAAAGTCCTAATCAGGCAGGCCTAGTAGTCATGTCGTATCGAGCCGCAAGTGACGTCATTAGTGGTATGGATCCAATTCGCACCACCGGTGCAAATGTCTCCGTGAAGTGGACGTCAGGTTGTTGACTAAAGCCCTGATCATTCAAACGCGCCTTTCTTACGGGTCATAGCTTGTTTCTCACTTTATGTCCTTTGAATCGATCAATAAGTGTCCATTTCTTATTTTTCAGGATCGATGTCACCTCTTTGGCCATTGCTTGATGCCATTCATACGCTGTTGATCCGCTCTTTCGTGGATACTAATGATGCGACAGTTGATTTCCCGTCCTGGAATCTCCCTTGTCCTTCCGCTTTGAGAAAATCATGTGCTCCACATGTGTTTTTAGCGTGATCATACATTTTGAAACAGAAATGTGTCGAACACAGTAGTTTGGATAGAGCTACAGTCACTGGATTTTTGTTCGCATCTGGAATAAATTCTGGTTCATCTCGATGCAGCGGTCCATAACGATTCAGGAACATGAAGCGTTGTCGAAGCTCCCCATGAAACTTGAAGATGGTATCGTGTTTTCATTCGTTGAATTATCCGAATCAGCAGAGATGTTGATCGACGAATTAGATGAATCTTGAGATATCAGCACAATACGCTTCCTCGGTGATCAAATGCAGTAAGTCTTGGATTGGTGGGCGGAACCCATAAATAGTTCCTTTTGTCCACGTAAACTAAATATCTCTTTCCTGGAGCGTAAGGTTACTTATTGAGAAAAGCACGTGCTTCTCATGTGTTTTTAGCGTGATTATACATTTTGAAACAAAGATGTGTCGAACACAGTAGTTCGGATAAAGCTACAGTCGCTGGTTTCTTGTTCGCATCTAGAATAAATTCTGGTTCATTTCGATGCAGCGGTCCATAACGATTCGAGAAGATGCAGTGTTGTCGAAGTTCCCCATGAAATTTGGAAATGGTGTGGTGTCTTCGTTCTTCGAGTTATCGGAATCAGCAAAGATGTTGATCGACGAATTGGATGAATATTGATATATCAGAACAATACGCTTTTCCTATGACCAGATGCGGTAAATCTTGGACTCGTGGGCACAGTCCAGAAATAGTTCCTCTTGTCCACGTAAATCAAATTTTTCTTCCCTGGAGCGTAAGGTAAATATTGAGAAAATCACGTGCTCCACATGTGTTTTTAGCGTGATCACACTTTTTTAAACAAAAATGTGTCGAACACAGTAGTTTGGATAAAGCTACAGTCGCTGGTTTTTTGTTCGCATCTGGAATAAATTCTGGTTCGTCTCGATGCAGCGGTCCATAACGATTCGGGAACATGTAGCGTTGTGCAAGTTGCCCATGAAACTTGGAGATGGTGTCGTGTCTTCGTTCTTCGAGTTATCCGAATCAGCAGAGATGTTGATCGACGAATTAGATGAATCTTGATACATCAGAACAAGACGCTTCTTCGGTGACCAAATGCGGTAGGTCTTGGATTCGTGGGCACAGCCCAGAAATAGCTCATCTTGTCCACGAAAATCAAACTTCCCTTTCCTGGAGCGTAAGGTAAATATTGAGAAAATCCCGTGCTCCACATGTGTTTTTAGCGTGATTATAAATTTTTGAAACAAAAGTGTGTCGAACACAGTGGTGTGGATAAAGCTGCAGTCGCTGGTTTTTTGTTCGCATCTAGACTAATTTCTGGTTCGTCGCGATGCAGCGGTCCATAACGATTCGGAAACATGTAGCGTTGTCGAAGCTTCCCATGAAACTTCAAGATGGAATCGTGTCTTAATTCTTTGAATTATCCAAATCAGCAGAGATGTTGATCGACAAATTAGATGAATCTTGATACATCAGAACAAGACGCTTCTCCGGTGACCAAATGCGGTAGGTCTTGGATTCGTGGGCACAGCCCAGAAATAGCTCATCTTGTCAATGTAAGCCAAATTTCCCTTACCTGGAGCGTAAGGTTATTTATTGAGAAAATCACGTGCTCCAAATGTGTTTTACCGTGATCATACATATTGAAACAAAGATGTGTCGAACACAGTAGTTTGGATAAAGCTGCATTCGCTGGTTTTTCGTTCGCATCTGGAAGAAATCCTGGTTCGTCTCGTTGAAGCGGTCCATAACGATTCGGGAACATGTAGCGTTGTCAAAATTCCCCTGAAACTTGCAGATGGAGTCCTGTCTTCGTTCTTCGAGTTATCCTAATCAGCAGAGATGCTGATCTACGAATTAGATGAGTCTCGAGATATCAGCACAATACGCTTCTCCGGTGACCAAATGCGGTAAGTCTTGGACTGGTGGGCACAGCCCAGAAATATTATTTCTAGTCCACGTAATCGAAATCTTTCTTTTCTGGAGCGTAAGGTTATTTCAAACAAAACTTAAACTCGTTCGTGGATTAATAATTTATTTTTATTTAAGAACTACAATAATTCAAGTAAAAATATCAACTGATAATTATTTCTACTTGTTAGCGCTAGAACTAGACAACTAACAAATTTAATATTTGCACTGAACACTGTCTGCTATTTATTTCCCCTGCTTCACATCAGTTATTACCACTGTTTCAATATTTCTTTTTCACTCTTGTGCGCTCGGCTTTCTGGATTCTTCGAGAAATTTCCATTTGGTCAGATGTCCCCACATCCTTGACGCGATATTATTTTTGTTGGGTATGCTACCCGTTTAACCGGCTTTGAGGAGCTCTGCTCGTTATAATATATTGAACAAAATTAGATAATTAATTATATGAAATGTCAAAACTTATTAATATACTTCATATTCTCCGAAAAAATAGACTCCTATTTGTGCGGTACAAGTTACCATCACTCGCAGTACAAATCAAACGCTAACATCATCTCTCTTATATTTTAAAATTATTTATCTACACTGACAATCTGTTTTTTTTTTAGTTATGTTATAAGAATTTGTCATATGTCACTTTTTTGGGAGCAAGCACCTACGGTTGCCAACCGTGTCATGTTCGACATTTATCCTGTCTTTAGTTTTACTATTAATTTCATCAGGAATATCAATTTTTTACATATTATTCTTGAATATTAATAGTATATTATGTTACAAGGACCGAACGACAGTCATTTTTGTCCAGGATAAATTTGGCTACATTCGGTGAAGACGAGGGCAAAGCCCAAGGCGTAGCTCCGTGCAGCCAAATTTGTCCGTGACAATAATGACAACCGTTCAGTGTCCGTGTTGCATACGATACTTTTTGTAACAAGTGCACTGAAGTACCCCCATTAAGCTTTTTAAATAAATGTATCGATTTTGCAAACAGATTTTGCAAATGCAATCACATTACAGTAAAATATAATACAATGAAACATAACTTACAAGATTTATTTTATTGATTGATATTTTTCAAATTTTCTGTGCTATCCCGTTCACAATAAATGCACATACTATAACGAACATATTCTATAATACAAATTTCTTTCAAATATCAATTTCACATATATCAATGACATAAAAAAAATCCAATGGCATCCATGATCCAAGTCAGCTCAGTAATAGGGTACTTTCGGTGTACGTGTTACAAAAAACTTTTTATTCTTATATGTCAAGATGACCTAAAAAAATTGTTGCAAGCAGCAAAACCAGAGAAAAAAAATAATTCAAGCATTATAATTCATATAAAATATATATATATATATATATATATATATATATATATATATATATATATATATATATATATATATATATATATATATATATATATATATATATATATATATATATATATATATATATATATATATATATATATATATATATATATATATATATATATATATATATATATATATATATATATATATATATATATATATATATATATATATAACATTTGGACGTATTTTGAATATTTTTCACAGTATATTTTTCAAATCTGGTTCTTCTATTCTTTATTGCAATTATATTTTGATTTATGTGTTTTTTATTTATTATTTATACTTAAAAAATGCCTCATAAAAAGTGGTTACCATTTTTTAGTATTCTCAAAATATTCATGTTTTTCCTATATTATAACAATTACTTGTTGCTTCTTATTTCAAATAGAATACCATATTTCTTATGTTATTAAATTTTTTTTTTATTCTTTGTCTAAAATCCGGTGCACCTTCAAAACACTGTATTAGTCTAGTCAACAAATTGAAGAACGTGTTAATTCTTGCTACTGCGAATTGAAATACGTGTAATAGCTCGTTGAACTCTTTATGAAGTCTAGAAACATGTGCAAACATTTTTAAACTGGCAAACAATCGCAAAAGTTATTAGCAATTGAAGATTTTAAAAAAAATGGTCTACTTTTTTGAAAATTACTCGGAAACTATTAGTGCTAGAGGAATTTTACAAACAGATTATTAGAGAGGAGGAAATTTCTAAGAAAAAATGTTTACACCCGGAACGCAGAGCCGGAACTAGGATACTGGCCGCCCATGGCAAATCATAAAATTGCGCCACTATTTTTGTGTAGAGAATTATTATGTATATGAAGCAAAAAAGCTATAATACAAAAAAAAAATGAATCAAAAACCGATGTCATAATACAAAAAAAAAACTGCTGTGGCCACATAGTACTTCCTCGATCATAAATTCCTGATCAGAAATTTAGAGTATCGCATCAACTAATTGCATATTTCAAAGTAGCAGCTGTCATTGTCAAAGTGATATCTGTCATTGTCAAAGTGACAGCTGTCATTGTCAAAGGGATAACTATCAATTATCGAATTCGACTTATAAAACTGTCAGCGGGCAGGGCGGCCGAATAGTAACGAAACAAACCGAAGAGCTTCATTTATTACCGGGATACGGGATTCAAACGACATCGGTGATTTTCGGCTTTCTTTTCGATTAATATCAGCTACATACGTTTGATCTACCCCGGGGTAGTTTTATAAGCCGAATATGGTAAATGTTAAAGTGACAGATGGTAGTTATATTTTAGTCGTACATAAAACAAGTATTCTTGAAAATAAATAGTCCTTTTCTAGATTTTCGGAGTCTTCAGTTCATTGGAACATACAGTTTTGACATTTGATCGTCGGAAGTGTAATTTAAAGATGGTAACGTGAATTCCACTAATTAATATTCATTCTTGATATCTACTAATTTTATTTTCTTGAGAGCTTTAAATTAATACCAAACTAGATATCATTTGAATAATTTGTAGAAGAAACAATTGATGATCGTTTAAATATCCTCTTTGACACTTTGACACGATAGAGCTAAACTACCTAATTTAAAAGAGCAATTGACGAACGTTAGCATGTGATGTCCGAATATGAATGATAATAATTCTAATTTCACATTATGATTCTCATTATTTCTTTGCTTCAGAAAAACATGACGAATTTCATAAAAATTCTAATTTTAATAATGATAAATAGACCGCTGATAATTTCGAAAAATATTCCGGGTAAATGTTGTGCCAAATTATTCGAGGATCAATTCTAGTGAATTTATATTCTATAATAAATACTACCGTTTCTAAAATAAACGCAAAAAATTAAAAGTTCCGTCAATAAAGTTTTGGTACCACTGGTTGCAAAAAGCTCATCTACGAACTTGATCTTAGCTTTTTGATGAAAAACTTTGACATGAAATTTCGTTCGAAAATTCGTACGCGTTCTCAAGTAATCGTGCTTCCCCACAGACGAACGGACAGGCAGACCGACTTTTTTCAAACTATGTCTTTTGGGTTCAGTGGGGTCTAAAAACAGAATTAATTAATTTTGAACAATAGATGAAAAGTTAAAAGATAAAAAAGTATTCTTCTTTAACAATTCAAGCGTCGCGTGTTGCTCGGCATTCCTAACACAATGCACTAAATGCAGAAGCTAGACTATTTGCTGATAGAGCAGTGTACATCTCTAATATCCAATAAACCCAAGTAAAATTTTATAGTTGACCTTAAGATGAGATGGGTAGCAGGTAATATAACGGTATAAGCTTTCTCACCCGAAACCCGTCATAAAACATTTCATAAATTTGAATTTAAATGATTCGTTTAATGCAATTTGCGTTCCCTAGGAGTCTGCGCTCGTGGCAAGGGCCACCTTAGCCACGTCCTAGTTCCGGCTCTGCCGGAACGTTGACCTCCATTGTTAATACTTTTTATTTGATGTTGAAAATAGGGCTCCGTGCGGTCTTGAAACCAACCGCTAATTACAAAAACTATTTTTACATGTATTAAATATTGATTTGGAAATTTGAAAGAAATGATTGAGTCATCTAGAAGATTAGAAGCAAAAAATACGTTCAACAAAATTTTTTTTTCACGATATTTTTACTTCTGTTTATAACTTTTGTAATTGTTTATGTGCGGGTTTGAAATTTTTGCACATTTTTTTAGACGTCATGTCATAACGAGTTCAACGAGCTGTCGCACGTATCTTAATTTACAGTAGCAAGAATGAACAGGTTTTTTTAACTTGTTGACTAGGCTAATATAGCGTTTTGAAGATGTGCCGGCTTTCAGACAAAAAATCAAACGAATTGAATTACGTCGGATATGATTGGTCGGCAACAATTATTTTAATTGTTTCATATGTAAAATTTTGCGCTAAATTGATTGGTAAAATAAAAAATAGCATATACCGTTCATGATAAGAAAGTAGAGGCTGATTTCCGGTCAAACCGGATATGCTATTAGTTCGAAAATATTTTATACTGTTTAATAATATTCAGGATTTATTTGAAGAAAAGAATTCGATGAAAATTGCTCTTATTACGTGATTTATAAATAATTTTAAAAAAACCTAGAACATTTTTTGAATGTGCCTCCAAAATTTGTCAAAAATTCCTCATTTGACTGAAATAAAATAAACAATTATTTCAATTTCATTTATAACTATTGACAGTTACAAAAGTTGCATGCTCATAAGTTCACAATTGGAAAGACAAAACTTTGATATTTATTAGGTAATAACTAAGTTCAGAAGTTGTTGAACTTATTGATTATCTAGTAATCAGGGGGCGCCCTTTTTTTCGTGATTACCGGCGTCATCGTTCGCTCATTTGTACAATTAATGAATTAGGAACCAAGGCCTACTATCAGCGGTGGGCTGGAGCCGGCTCGGTCCGGCTCGCGCGAGCCGGTGAGCCGGTTGTTAAAATTTTTGAAACTTGGCGAGCCGCTTGTTAAATTACCTTTAAAACCAAAAAATTTTCCATTTTAATAGCATGTTTATGCAAAATATTCACATCGCGCCGATTTGCCACACACTCGCAGTTATATCATGTGCGCAAGCGCAACACACTAGACACATCATGTGCGTACGTAAAATACGAAGTGCTTGGCTCTTGCTTGTGAGTGAGTCACAAGTTGTGAAGCTATATATTTTATACTGTACAACAATGAATGAAGACAATATACCTATTTATTTACCGTTTTTGTTTCTTCGAAATAATAGCGAGCCGGTTGTTCAAAATTTGGCAGCCCACCCCTGCCTACTATTTATGTTTGAGCACACTAGGCAATTATTATAGCTCAACAAATTTTGAAGAAACACTTGGAAATATATGATTAAGATGTAAAAGTACAATTTTTTTAGAGCCGGGACTGCCCAACTTCCTATTAACTCAAAAACCTGTATAGCTGTAGAAATATTCAATTAAGATCTGAAAAAAAAACCTAAAAAGATTTTTGATAAATCACTTTACTCTATCAATTTGAATCATATTTTATGATCTTACGTATGTAATAGGCTTGATTGTAGTTTGTGCATCGCTCACACGGCGTTGTTACCTTTAGTTCCTTTAATAAGCACACAGTACAAGGCCTCTAACAATGTTTTATGGAATTGAGTAAATAATATGAAGAAAAAATCAAAGGAAGGCTCATCGGTTTGCGAGCATTTCTCTTGGGACCCTGTATAAATAACTTGTCAGTGTGTTTTGCTTAAGACTACAAGTTTATTTTGAAAAATACGGAATTGTATAGTTCGGCCAGCCTACCTGCTAGAATTTTTTTAATCCCAAGGGTCGACTAATCTCACAGTATAGTTGGGCCAAATGCCAGCATCTGATCATTAAGCAAAGTTATAAAACAAAATACCGTATGACAGAAGTAGATATTTTTATTTCATAATTGTTTTGTACATTTGGTTCATATAAGTACAGACAAACACACAAATATAACATATACATTGATATATACATTTATATAGGTACAGTCATATAGACTTTTATATAGGTACAGTCAAACACATACATATACATTTGTTTATAAACTTGGAGCATGCTTGTGTGCCACACTTTGTATGCCCTTTGAAATAGCTGGATTTGCTCTGAATGTCGTGTGCAATAATTTTGTCAATTTTTCATATAGGTTTTTCAAAGCTTTTCTTCTTAAACTGTTTAAAGATTTTTCTGGATAGGGATGAATCTTCTCCGTGATTACGGTTTAACTTAAATCGTAGAACTTCTGCTAAATTTTCAGCCTTCGTGTAAAGTTTGCAGGACACTTCAATTTTTTATTCACACATCTCCAGTGTACAGTTCCATTTTGCAAAGAATTTGCCACACAAAACTTGAAATTACTCACAATTAACAACTGATTGCCTTTTTCACTCAACATACGATACCCACACCTCCCATGTTTGAAATATGGGTAAAACCTAGATAAATTTATTCGCAATTTAAAATTTATAGAAAATATATCCTACACACCACTACCGAGAATTGCTTAATCCCTCGGTTCCATGATGTTGGCCCAACTACAAGGTAGGGTTAGTACCTGAGGATTAATTTGGCCCAACTATAATTGAGACGGGAGTTTTAAAATGTGCTCACATTTTTCGGTTTTCAGGTACATAGGTTATTTATTAGGATTGTAGGATAAAAACTCGTGAAGGGGTAGTCGTTTAGAGCGGTTTCGTGGTTCGGTGTGATCGGTGCGCTTCCGGTTCGGTTGTTAAGCGCTGTAGGGACCCTACAAACTGTATGTATATATATATATATATATATATATATATATATATATATATATATATATATATATATATATATATATATATATATATTTATATATATATATATATATATATATATATATATATATATATATATATATATATATATATATATATATATATATATATATATATATATATATATATATATATATATATATATATATATATATATATATATATATATATATATATACATTTGACGAGATCTATTACTGGTTAAAATTAATGTACTTATTTCTGTTACACCCTGTATATATATATATATATATATATATATATATATATATATATATATATATATATATATATATATATATATATATATATTTATATATATATATATATATATATATATATATATATATATATATATATATATATATATATATATATATATATATATATATATATATATATATATATATATATATATATACAGGGTGTAACAGAAATAAGTACATTAATTTTAACCAGTAATAGATCTCGTCAAATGTAACAACTTTTCCGAATACATTTTGTCTGTAAGCTCCTTAGATATCGAGTTAAAATTCATTGAAGTTTAGTCAAAAATTTCACTGTGCGCCCATGGATGATTCTGAATGAATGTTTGACATTTGCTAGAACAATGACAGATGTCAATAAGAATAAGCACCTAATTTGCAAATTTGAACAGTCGTCGGGCAGGTTCTGTAAATTGTACATGGGATTACGCCCTAATGACTTATTTATTGAACTGAAGAATTAGGCTATAGTGTCTTTGTGCTTCAATATAATGTTTTCCACTGCTTACAACTGTTATGAAATTTTCATGACATATTAAATTGAAGAATTCAACTGTAGTGTCCTTGTGCTTCAATAATATTTTTTCACTGCTTATAACTGTTATGAAATTATCATGACATATCACTAAGCTGGAAAACTAAGAGAATTTTGGCAATACATACTTTTGCTTACTGTCTTTAGGTTAGATTTACCATTGATTTACCGTTGAAATCAATTCTCCAAGATAACAGTCTTATTTATACCTCAGTGTCTTCTAAATTAATTTATACTCTAACAGAATATCAAGAAGATTATGAATGATCTTGCTTTTATTATGTATTACTGATGTAACACTCAGAACATCTCACATGACGAAGGTCATTGAACTCACAGCAATCAGCTGGGCACGCTGAATTAACTAACAGTCAGGCTAACAATCAAGAGATGGCGACACCAATAACTAAAACTTTAACAGTGACACTAAAACAGTGTTTCTTTGAACAAAGAATGCTAGCTAAGCATCCCTTAATAGTACCGAGTTGCGCAGCGTGTATCTTTGTGGTCGAATTTAAGGATAAGACAATTAGAAAGGGTGCATTGAACACCTCTTGTTGGACCAAACCAGAGAGTACTTGACCGAACTTTCAAATGAAGTGATCATTGTTTGAGAACTTCTGCTTAAAACAGCAAGACGCAAGACATGCGCGCCGGCTGTGCACAAGCACGCAAGAGAAGTTTGTTTTTTCTCCAAAAATGAGACTTGTTCAAAAGATACAAAAGAAGATAAAATTCTGAAGAGAGCGACAAAGGTAAGTGATAAAATAAAATTTATCGAATCAATAAATTAACGAAGGAATTATAGGTCAACTGAATTATAATAAGTGTTCAAAATGACCACCGTTATTATCAATATAACACTGAAGGCGTTGACGGAATGAATCATTTACTCTTTCTAAAATCTGTGGGCTATTGCGCGGTATATCTTCAGGCAGTAAGCACTGAACTTTCTGAACATGGTAAGGATGGAGTTGTTGTTCTTTCAATATCCTCCAAATTGTCATATGTGACACTCTTTGTTGCAGTGCTAATCTTCGAGTACTAGACCCTGGCTGAGCTTCAACATTCTCCAACACAACCTCTTCAATATTTGCTATGTGATCAGGGCGTGTTCTACCACGATCTTGACAAGCAGGTTCAAAGGATCTGTGATCTCGAAGATGCTGGACCATATTCACAAAAGTGCGAATGTTTGGAAGGCGACGATTTGGAAAACGGTCCGAATAAATTCGTTGAGCTAGAGCAGCATTTCCCTGAGCTTCACCGTAAGCCAATACAATATCTGTACACTCGTTATTTGTGAAGGTAGACATTCTTACTCTTTTTTGAATTAATATGAAAGGTATTATTGGACCAATCTTCTATAATTAGAAATAAATAGTATCTGACAACTTATACATGTCAAAATCAATTGTTTTATTATTATTGCTACTTGATCAAATTATGCTAGAACCTGAACGGCTCGTCAATCTGTGGAGGGGTAAAAAGGCTAAAAAAAAAAGAGATTTCAGGAAAAAGTTATTAAGAAATATTGTTACACTTGATGAGTCCTATAACTGGTTAAATTTAATGTACTTATTTCTGTTACACCCTGTATATATATATATATATATATATATATATATATATATATATATATATATATATATATATATATATATATATATATATATATATATATATATATATATATATATATATATATATATATATATATATATATATATATATATATATATATATATATATATATATATATATATATATATATATATATATATATATATATATATATATATATATATATATATATATATATATATATATATATATATATATATATATATATATATATATATATATATATATATATATATATATATATATATATATATATATATATATATATATATATATATATATATATATATATATATATATATATATATATATATATATATATATATATATATATATATATATATATATATATATATATATAATTCAATTCAGTACCACCCAAGCCACCCCCGTTGGGCAGATCCTACAATCCTTTTGAATTTTGAAGTCAGAAAAATATGATTGAGGTGTCGTTTGATTTTTAATTACGAGTAGAAAAAACGTTCAAAAATTGGGATAAAAATTGCAATTGTTATTAACAAAAGAAATTTGTCGATGTCAATTTATGTATGATCAAAAATGAACATTTGAATGGATTTTGAATGAATGTGCATCGCTCACACAGCGTCACTGCCTTCAGTTTCTTGCATCAGCACAATGTACATAAGCTTTTTTTTTTCAATAAATTGTGCAAATAATTTTGTGAGGATAAACAAATCAGTGACAGGCTCATCCGATTTCTTTTCGATTTGGACCCCGTTTAAAAATCTTTTCAGCGTGCCATTGGGTGCCTACAAGTTTATTTTTCGGGCGCGTTATAGTTGGGCCAAATTAATCCTCAGGTACTAACCCTACCTTGTAGTTGGGCCAACATCATGGAACCGAGGGATTAAGCAATTCTCGGTAGTGGTGTGTAGGATATATTTTCTATAAATTTTAAATTGCGAATAAATTTATCTAGGTTTTACCCATATTTCAAACATGGGAAGTGTGGGTATCGTATATTGAGTGAAAAAGGCAATCAGTTGTTAATTGTGAGTAATTTCAAGTTTTGTGTGGCAAATTCTTTGCAAAATGGAACTGTACACTGGAGATGTGTGAATAAAAAATTGAAGTGTCCTGCAAACTTTACACGACGGCTGAAAATTTAGCAGAAGTTCTACGATTTAAGTTAAACCGTAATCACGGAGAAGATTCATCCCTATCCAGAAAAATCTTTAAACAGTTTAAAAAGAAAAGCTTTGAAAAACCTATATGAAAAACCGGCAAAATTATTGCACACGACATTCTGAGCAAATTCAGCTATTTCAAAGGGCATACAAAGTGTGGCACACAAGCATGCTCCAAGTTTATAAACAAATGTATATGTATGTGTTTGACTGTACCTATATAAAAGTCTATATGACTGTACCTATATAAATGTATATGTTATATTTATGTGTTTGTCTGTACTTATATGAACCAAATGTACAAAACAATTATGAAATAAAAATATCTACTTCTGTCATACGGTATTTTGTTTTATAACTTTGCTTAATGATCAGATGCTGGCATTTGGCCCAACTATACTGTGAGATTAGTCGACCCTTGGGATTAAAAAAATTCTAGCAGGTAGGCTGGCCGAACTATACAATCCGGGACGGCCTCGATCTCGGCACCAAACTACCTGGATCTTTAATCCCCTACTCGAACTCGGCACTACGCTATGGATTAGGATTTGTGACTCAATCGTTTCTGGGCACATGCGATTTTATATTGATAATAAACAAGACTCAAATTCAGCCGTACTTTTAAACGAATCTAATCGAACGTGTGACATCAACAACCCAAAAGTCCTGCAAATCGTAGATAAAATAATTTGTTTCCATTTGATGCAATTCCAATGTCAAAAATACCAAAAAAATTAAATGTCCTAGTGTGTTCTGTACATATTTGTATGTTTTTGTAATAATGTAGTATGTACGAACATATATAAAATAAGTCTTTTTTTTAACAATTTTTTTTTTCTGAACTTTCGTCTAATATCATTTGCAGTATTATTTTTAATACAAATTAATTTCAAAATAAAATATAGAGACTTATAAAACCAAATATTGCAGGTAGATCCCGGCTTTATTTAAAAATTGACAGTGCCGAGTTCGTGTGCGCCCCGCGCTAATCGGATTAGCATTGGTGCCGAGTTCATGTTCTTGGTGCCGAGTTCGTGTACGCCCACAATCCGTATTTTTCAAAATAAACTTGTAGTCTTAAGCAAAACACACTGACAAGTTATTTATACAGGGTCCCAAGAGAAATGCTCGAAAACCGATGAGCCTTCCTTCGATTTGTTTTTCTTCATATTATTTACTCAATTCCCTAAAAACATTGTTAGAGGCCTTGTACTGTGTGCTTATTAAAGGAACTAAAGGTAACAACGCCGTGTGAGCGATGCACAAACTACAAACAAGCCTATTACATACGTAAGATCATAAAATATTATTCAAATTGATAGAGTAACGTGATTTATCAAAAATCTTTTTAGGTTTTTTTTTCAGATCTCAATTGAATATTTCTATAGCTATACAGGTTTTTGAGTTAATAGGAAGTTGGGCAGTCCCCGCCCGGCTCTAAAAAAAATTGTACTTTTACATCTTAATCATATATTTCCAAGTGTTTCTTCAAAATTTGTTGAGTTATAATAATTGCGTAGTGTGCTCAAACATAAATAGTAGGCCTTGGTTCCCAATTCATTAATTGTACAAATGAGCGAACGACGACGCCGGCAATCACGAAAAAAAGGGCGCCCCCTGATTACTAGATAATCAATAAGTTCAACAACTTCTGAACTTAGTTATTACCTAATAAATATCAAGGTTTTGTCTTTCCAATTGTGAACTTATGAGCATACAACTTTTGCTACTGTCAATAGTTATAAATAAAATTGAAATAATTGTTTATTCTATTTCAGTCAAATGAGGAATTTTTGACAAATTTTGGAGGCACATTCAAAAAATTATCTAGGTTTTTTTTAAATTATTTATAAATCACGTAATAAGGGCAATTTTCATCGAATTCTTTTCTTCAAATAAATCCTGAGTATTATTAAACAGTATAAAATATTTTCGAACTAATAGCATATCCGATTTGACCGGAAATCAGCCTCTACTTTCTTATCATAAACGGTATACGCTATTTTTTATTTTACCATTCAATTTAGCGCAAAATTTTACATATGAAACAATTAAAATAATTGTTGCCGACCAATCATATCCGACGTAATTCAATTCGTTTGATTTTTTGTCTGAAAGCCGGCACATCTTCAAAACGCTATATTAGCCTAGTCAACAAGTTAAAAAAATCTGTTCATTCTTGCTACTGCAAATTAAGATACGTGCGACAGCTCGTTAAACTCGTTATGACGTCTAAAAAAATGTGCAAAAATTTCAAACCCGCACATAAACAATTACAAAAGTTATAAACAGAAGTAAAAATATCGTGAAAAAAAAATTTTGTTGAACGTATTTTTTGCTTCTAATCTTCTAGATGACTCAATCATTTTTTTCAAATTTCCAAATCAATATTTAATATATGTAAAAATAGTTTTTGTAATTAGCGGTTGGTTTCAAGACCGCACGGAGCCCTATTTTCAACATCAAATAAAAAGTATTAACAATGGAGGTCAAAGTTCCGGCAGAGCCGGAACTAGGACGTGGCGAAGGTGGCCCTTGTCACGAGCGCAGACTCCTAGGGAGCGCAAATTGCATTAATCGAATCATTTAAATTCAAATTTATGAAATGTTTTATGACGGGTTTTGGGTGAGAAAGCTTATACCGTTAAATTACCTGCTACCCATCTCATCTTAAGGTCAACTATAAAATTTTACTTGGGTTTGTTGGTTATTAGAGATGTACACTGCTCTATCAGCAAATAGTGTAGCTTCTGCATTTAGTGCATTGTGTTAGGAATGCCGAGCAACACGCGACGCTTGAATTGTTAAAGAAGAATATATTTTTATATTTTAACTTTTCATCTATTGTTCAAAATTAATTAATTCTGTTTTTAGACTCCACTGAACCCAAAAGACATAGTTTGAAAAAAGTCGGTCTGCCTGTCGGTTCGTCTGTGGGGAAGCACGATTACTTGAGAACGCGTACGAATTTTCGAACGAAATTTCATGTCAAAGTTTTTCATCAAAAAGCTAAGATCAAGTTCGTAGATGAGCTTTTTGCAACCAGTGATACCAAAACTTTATTGACGGAACTTTTAACTTTTTGCGTTTATTTTAGAAACGGTAGTATTTATTATAGAATATAAATTCACTAGAATTGATCCTCGAATAATTTGGCACAACATTTACCCGGAACATTTTTCGAAATTATCAGCGGTCTATTTATCATTATTAAAATTAGAATTTCTATGAAATTCGTTGTTTTTCTGAAGCAAAGAAATAATGAGAATCATAATGTGAAATTAGAATTATTATCATTCATATTCGGACATCACATGCAAACATTCGTCAATTGCTCTTTTAAATTAGGTAGTTTAGCTCTATCGTGTCAAAGTGTCAAAGAGGATATTTAAACGATCATCAATTATTTCTTCTACAAATTATTCAAATGATATCTAGTTTGGTATTAATTTAAAGCTCTCAAGAAAATAAAATTAGTAGATATCAAGAATGAATATTAATTAGTAGAATTCACGTTACCATCTTTAAATTACACTTCCGACGATCAAATGTCAAAGCTGTATGTTCCAATGAACTGAAGACTCCGAAAATCTAGAAAAGGACTATTTATTTTCAAGAATACTTGTTTTATGTACGACTAAAATATAACTACCATCTGTCACTTTAACATTTACCATATTCGGCTTACAAAACTACCCCGGGGTAGACCAAACGTATGTAGCTGATATTAATCGAAAAGAAAGCCGAAAATCACCGATGTCGTTTGAATGATTTTATTATATTTTTGAATTTTATAGTGAATGAAATAGGAGGAGTTCTTGTCATGTATGAGTATTATTAGAAATCACTTTCGAATTCTGAACTTATTAACACAGAATGAAAGAATTAATTACTTCATCAGGTATTTATGTAATTACGATAACAGCATAAATTTTATGGTTTCTTTTTATGATTATTTTTAGAAAGAGTAATCCAATTTGGAGCGGCAAGCTATGTATGAGACATGAAGAATATCAATAATACCTTAATCGAATGAATTCTTGTTGAAATAATAAGCTTGGTACGACTTAATTCGGTCAAAGTGACTGTTTTTTATTGTTAAAAGTATTTTTTCCATGTAAAACAAAGGTAAAATTAAAATAATTTACATTTAAAGAATGGTGACAATACCTTAACAATAGTTTTTACATGTAAAATTGCTCACTTATAATTGCATGTTTTTCAATTATTCAAGAAAAATGAATCCACATTTACAAAGTAGTACAAGTCAGGTACAATCAACGAAGACTATATTTTTTATAGAATTTACTCAGTTCACAGTGTGCAAGAAAAGTTCAAGATTTATATGCTCATCTTTAAAAAATTGGAAGCAGTTCTACTCCAGATGATCGCTAAACAGCAATCTTCACTATATTAAAAAATTTCAAGGTGATGAATAGTCGATAAAAAGCAATGTAACGTAGAAATAATTCCCAAATTAATTCATGTTGTCTTTCTGTATTCCGATAATATTAGGGAATACTCATAATGTTCCTCTTTTTGTGTTCTAAAATGTAGCTAAATATACGAAAAGTTGATGAATATCTATATGAATTGAAAAAAAAGTTAATTTTAATAAGGCCCGGTCTTTTCATCTCCGAATAACTTTATTCCCTAGGCCTAGATAATTACTATGGTAACAATTACTGCAACAGTTGTTGCTGTGGATATTATTCATCGAATAAAGTTTTTCGTAATCGGAAAGACCGGATCTAAATTATTCAAGTATCTATTGTATGAATTCTATACAAGAAATATATTGATTCTAAAGCATCCAAAGCGATTTAATAGTTCTTTAAAATCTAACAATTTGGTTTATTGACGATGTAGGTGAAAATTTCGTGTTATTATAACTACATGATGATAGCTATATTTATGTAGAAGGTAAGCAGTTGCACTTTCAAATGAAATAAGTACTTATTGCATTTCATTTCCATAAATATAAGAAAAATTTATCAAAATGTCTACAAAGATTCTATTTTTATCAAATATCGATTTCTTATACAACCCTCATAACGTACATATTGCTATGACAGCTTTTCCTTTCTAAGCTCTCGTTAATCCAGTAACGAATCATATAAAGAAAATTCTTAAAATGAATTGACTTCTGCAGATCTCCACACGACATTTGGCCACTACTGTCAAATTTTCTCTTCTAATACCAAAAATATATCATCCTTGAATGTTTATGTAACTTGAAAATTGTCATTACTCCAATTCCAACAAGAACCAAACTTTTTTAAGGTATCATTTGAAGGGTTTACATTTTTTATTCACAAGATGTAGTATTTATTTCTCCAGATTGAACTGCATACTATGATCTGAATTTTAGTGAAATATTGGAGTTAAATTAAAATAAAATCTAAAATTTGTATACTGTTTTCACCTATCTTTTATTTTCATAGTTTAATTGTTGCAATGAATAAGAAATAATTTAATTCAATTTTTTTATAGAAATTTTCTGTAAGTTAAAATTATATAGTTATATTGTAGAAGAAACTTATTTGATGTATGTTATATAAATATATCTTTGTAATAACCTCATGTCATTTCTGTGTGATACTTTTTTTTATGTTCTCTACATTTGAACAATGAGTTAATATTATCGAATTAATTGTTATTTTATTTGAGGCTGTGACAATTGTATCAACAAATTAATTTCACACACAATAAACTTATTTCAGTGCATTTTATTCATTGTTATATAATATTGATTGACAGGTATTTGTAAAAAATTTATTTCCTCTCTCAGTTTTTTATTTTCTTTTCATTGAAATAACAAAAATAAAAATATTAATTAAGATTTTTCAGTGTGAACCCGTCTTCTCACTCTGGCGGTCCGAGTCTGCCCGAGCCTTGTTTTCGTACATCATCGTTTCGGCATTATGCCAATTCGAGTTCGTGAATTTTCCGTGTTACGAAGTGATCCGGTTTGAATTAAATCCCGTATCCCGGTAATAAATGAAGCTCTTCGGTTTGTTTCGTTACTATTCGGCCGCCCTGCCCGCTGACAGTTTTATAAGTCGAATTCGATAATTGATAGTTATCCCTTTGACAATGACAGCTGTCACTTTGACAATGACAGCTGTCACTCTGACAATGACAGATATCACTTTGACAATGACAGTTGCTACTTTGAAATATGCAATTAATTGATGCGATACTCTAAATTTCTGATCAGGAACTTTAAGATCGAGGAAGTACTGTGTGGCCACAGCAGTTTTTTTTTTGTATTATGACATCGGTTTTTGATTCATTTTTTTTTGTATTATAGCTTTTTTGCTTCATATTCATAATAATTCTCTACACAAAAATAGTGGCGCAATTTTATGATTTGCCACGGGCGGCCAGTATCCTAGTTCCGGCTCTGCGTTCCGGGTGTAAACATTTTTTCTTAGAAATTTCCTCCTCTTTAATAATCTGTTTGTAAAATTCCTCTAGCACTAATAGTTTCCGAGTAATTTTCAAAAAAATAGACCATTTTTTTTAAATCTTCAATTGCTTATAACTTTTGCGATTGTTTGCCAGTTTAAAAATGTTTGCACATGTTTCTAGACTTCATAAAGAGCTCATCGAGCTATCACACGTATTTTAATTCGCAGTAGCAAGAATTAACACGTTCTTCAATTTGTTGACTAGACTAATACAGTGTTTTGAAGGTGTACCGGATTTCAGACAAAGAATAAAAAAAAATTTAATAAAATAAGAAATAGGGTATTCTATTTGAAATAAGAAACAACAACTAATTGTTATAATATAGGAAAAACATAAATATTTTGAGAATATTAAAAAATGGTAACCACTTTTTATGAGGCATTTTTTAAGTATAAGTAATAAATAAAAAACACATAAATCAAAATATAATTGCAATAAAGAATAGAAGAAGCAGATTTGAAAAATATACTGTGAAAAATATTCAAAATACGTCCAAATGTCATGATATAAACAAAAATATAAATAAAATTAGAGATTTATTTAAATAAATTTGTTTTATATCATAACATTTAGATGCATTTTGCATATTTTTTCACAGTATATTTTTCAATATGGTTCTTCTATTTACGTTCATATTTTGATGTATGAAAAAAAATATATTCACATATTATTTATCGAAAATGTGTCCCCAACAAAAAAAGACCAAGTACGCCACTCTCTAGTCAACTGAAATTACAATTTTTTTAATATGAAACATTCTCCCGATAGCGACTTATTTATTATTCATTTGACAGAACTCAATAAAAGTGTGGCAAACACTTAAGCCCGCCGCACACGAGGCAATTTTCCATGCAATTTTGTTCACTTAATTTGCAGCAAGTTTTCTTGCGCACTGGGCCACTTTGAGGTACACTGAGTGCGACACTTTTCTCGCATCACACGATGCAAGCTGCGCCACTCATTCTAACACTAGAACGTAGACTTGGCAGATTTTCACATTACAAGTATGGATGTTGCCGAAACTAATCGTCGGAGAAGAGCAGGAGCATTGGCTGCAGTTAAGCTCGCCGCACACGATGCAATTTTTCAAGCAATTTTGTTCACTTGGCGCCGCACTGGATGCCACGCTTGCTCCGATGCAAGAAATTTGGTGCGATGCGGGGTACTAGACTTAAGCCCGCCGCACACGAGGCAATTTTCCATGCAATTTTGTTCACTTAATTTGCAGCAAGTTTTCTTGCGCACTGGGCCACTTTGAGGTACACTTAGTGTGACACTTATTCTCGCATCACACGATGCAAGCTGCGCCACTCATTCTAACACTAGAACGTAGACTTGGTAGATTTTCACATTACAAGTATGGATGTTGCCGAAACTAATCGTCGGAGGAGAGCAGGAGCATTTGCTGCAGTTATAGCTTGCGAATTACGAGACAGAAAAAAAAAGAAGAAAAAACTTTGGTCAAGAGAGTGACTTTTGAGAAGGAATCAAGGCCGCAGGGTTTTCAACATTTTGTTTGACGAGCTAGTAGGGTGTATACCAAACGTGAAAAACCTGGAAATGTCAGGGAATTTAGATAAACTGGAAATGTCATGGAATCGTCAAGGAATCTCTGATATTTGTCTGGAAAAAATACATCATAGGATATTTATGCATTATTACTCATAAAAGTATATTTTCACTCTTTAAGATACTAGGGTCATCTGTGCAAATCTATAAGTCTTCCAGATCTCTAAATTCATGAAAAAAAAAATTATTAAAGTACATTTACTTTTGTTCGTTGCGATTTTGTTTTTAATTCACAGATTTATAGGATTCACACAGAATTGCAACATTAATCTGTGATTATATGTAAGCTTCTATCAAACTTTTGTTTTTTACTGTCTGGAATTTTATTGAAAATAACCTGGAAAACCTGGAAGTCAGGGAGTTGTTCATTAAATTTTTTGGTATACACCCTGAGCTAGGGTACGTAAACATTACCTAATGTCTCCTAGCCATAATTTTTACTTATTTGTATCTTAAAACACCACAAAACACAATGTACTAATGAGGCACAGCATTCTGATGCGACATACAACTCAGTGATGTAATCACGTGATTTTGTCGTCTGCTTTGATTGGCTGTGGACAGCAGTCAGTGGCGCAGCAAGTGCGAAAAATAGCACCGAACCTATCTTGAAAAACAAGTCTCGTGGTAAGTCTAGTACCCCGCATCGCACCAAATTTCTTGCATCGGAGCAAGCGTGGCAGCCAGTGCGGCGCCAAGTGAACAAAATTGCTTGAAAAATTGCATCGTGTGCGGCGAGCTTTATAGTGCACTCGGTATATTGACTGATGAAGATTGAAGAAATTTATTGTGTACATTGTTGAATGATAATGGTGTACATTTTACAATATTATGGACGAAAATACATATAGTTTTTTTTTTTTTTCAATAATATAGCTCATAAGACACCGAAAATTTGGTTATATATGCCAATACATATTAATTTATCAACAAAGTTAAAAATATTCCTGACACATGTTTCCAAATTTTTTTGAATTTTTTGGAATCTGAAAATGATTTGTTTATCACATAAATTTCTTCTATTATATTAGCACCCCTAATTAACCCTTGCTATGCTTTTATTCTGACAAGATTTTGAAATATAATAATTATTGACTGAAATTGTTCTTAATTTGCTCTTGATCTTTCATTTTATTCTTATTTTGGAATATAAATAATTATTTATTAGTTAATTACTGCAAACAATTATTTAAGTTAACCAAAAATGTTCCAAATTATTCTAAATTGATTTATTAGATTGGCACCCAATATTTCATTTTATTTATTACCCAAAATGAAAGACAGAAGCGTAATTAGCCCAATTTATATAAAATATTAAGTGCTTATACAATAAATGAATTTAGAATTATTATTTTCGATATTTTTTTGCAATAATAAACTAGTAAATAATTTTTTTTTTATTGGGGAAAATTTGGAATAATTTTAATTGATGATTAAAGGATACGTTATGTTTCAATTTTAATAATTTTTTATCTTGGAACGATGATCATTTCGACTCCTCAAAGTCATCGTCAGGTTATTTTTTAGAATTTATACATGAAAGATAATAAATTTCATAAAAATAACCTGATGATGATTTAACAAATTGAAATGGTTCCAGAATAAAAAATTATTAAAATTGAAGTAACGTATTTTTTAATCATCTACAAAAATGTTTCAACTATTACCAAATTAGAAAAACAAAAAAAATTACTAGTTCATCATGCATAAAATTATCAAAAATTCTAAATTTATTTATTATATTAACAATTAATATTTTATTCAAATTGGACTTACTACTCTCCTGTTCTTTCATTCTGGTCATTTTGTAATACAATAATCAATTATTAATTTATTATTGCAAATAATTATTTAAGCTAATCAAAAGTGCTCAAAATTCATTATTCAAAATTCATTTATTACCATCATTTGCACCCAATATCTTAATTAAATTGGGCTTAATCCGGCCCTGTGCTTCTACTTCGAGCTAATATAATAATTATTTATTAGTTTATTATTGCAAACAATTATACTCAAAATTAATTTTTCTTTTTATTTATCATATCAGCACCCAGTATTCCATTTAAACTGAACTTAATCTGTCCCTGTTTATTTATTTTGAGCTTATTTTGTAATATAATAATGATTTATCAATTTATTAATGCGATCATTCATTTAAGTTAACCAAAAATGCTCAAAATTATGGCCGAAGAAAGACAAATGGCTAAAAATTCCACTTAGCTTTAATTTTGGGTAGGGCACAAAATTATTTCTTCAGCAATAGCAACAGCTCCTTGGGCGTCTCCAACATGTCCTCTGCAATCTGCAATACCGGCAAATAACGGCCAAACTGATTCGCGAATTTACGATAATTATCTTTGCACTCCCGCACCTAAAATAATAATTAACTATTAATACTAAAAACCTATAAATTAATAATAAATAAAAAATATTGATTGATTGATGCAATTGTAACGGATGAAATCTGAAATTAATTACCTGTCTGTAAATGGACGCCACCATTTTCTCGGCTTCTTGCTCATTCGATGCCATGTTGGGAAGAAAAGGGGACTTGCGAATGCGAAATTTATTGTACAATTCACAATAATTGTCTATATTCATAGTCATATCACACCAATATGTCCAATAAATGTAATAATTCCCACTATAACACACTTTAAACTCAATAATTAACATAAAAAATCAGAGCCGCTTTAAAAACATCCGCATTCGACCGTGTCCCAGAAACAACTTAGCATGTTGGCGAGAGACGCAAGGGGAGCTGGAAAAACAATAAAAAAATGACAGTAGCGTCCTCATAATCTAATAATTATTGATAATAATTAAAACGAAAACTAACTTCAGAAATCGATAGAAAATTTAATGCAGATTATGAATATAGTATTAGATTTTCTTTATGTTGTATATTACCCGAGATATTAATTTTCTAAATATTGAACAAAACTTTGTAAGCCTCTTCGAGCCCTATTTTTAAAGAAATGTTTAATATTTTCATATCTAAATAATCAGGAATAAATTACAAACTCTCTGAAATAGTTAATGTATTATGTCTAAATAGTTGTTTTCCGCATGGTTGTCCGTTAAAATTATATTTTACGTATCTTGAAATAGTCAATATTGTTATGCAAAATCAATTATTTTATTTTTAATAATATTTATAATTATAACATATTTTATTCAATTATTCCATTATTACAAATATTGAAAAAATATATTCAGTAATAGATATTAATTAATTTTAGTGCTGAATTATTAAATTAATTAATTTAATTGAATTATTAGTAATAATTGGAAGTAATCGATTCTAATCTATAAAAGAAATGAATGACATGTCAAACAAAAAAATCAATATTCAGGAATTTATATGTAATTCAAATGCAATAAGTCAACTTTGGCAATAAAATGAGGCTATAATATGTAAGTGACAACTATTAGGCTTGCAATTTCTTGGTGTTTTCATTTTGACATATTCGGATAAAGCATTCCGAGCAGAATTTTAGTTCCAGAGCTTGTTTGAACCATAAATAGCTAACAATTGTCGTCCAATTAGTAAAAATTATTCACTAAAGATCGCAGATGTGAAATGAATGAAGAAAAGGAGAATATCCAATTTATTGTTCATAAAAATTGATACATAAGACAGTGCTGCTTCCAAATACAACTGAAATGTGGGAGTAACAGCTGTACAGGTTCTTGTTTCCAAGAAATGAATAAAAAGCGAGCCTGGCTCTCCATTTCAATCTTGTTATTGGCCGACAGCGAGGCGGAGCTACACAAAACCTGTCCTTTATCCATAATTATCTGTTGTAGGAGTACGCGCGATTCTGCGCTGTTGTAAATCCCGCGGAACGATTATCCGAGCCTGAAAAACCAGTTCCGATAATAGAAACGTACTTAGTGCGGTGTAAACAAGAATAGGATTAAAATAATCACCCAAAGGGCTCTTTTCGGCCATCTCAAGGGCTGCAGGGTGTCGACTATTGACTGGCAGTTTAGAGAGCTTTCATTGGGGCGGTTGACAACCCTAAATTTTGACCAATGATCGTCATTAGCCACAAAAAAGGATTTTACCAGCAGTGCTAGCAAGGGGCCTTCCATTTGTCGGACTTCTTACAAGAATATTTATCCACAAAAAAATTTAAAATATGTTTTGTCAGTAACGAACTGAAAAAGGCAAAATAATGCTTAATAAATGTCAAAAAACGGAGAACGTTTCGTCAAAATTAATTAAAAGTATAATTTGCTCATCATTGGATATATTTTTTGCATATAATATACGATAATAAAATCGTTCCACGGCTAATTATTTTGGATTTATCCAAAAAAGTCCAAAAATCTGTCGAGTAAAGTGCGCTGTAGTCCCAATCGGTTGCTATGGAAACAGTAGGGCATCATTCTTGAAGTGCACTTCCGGTTCAGTCGATTGTTATGAAAATAGTAAGCAATAATTCCAGATGCTACAGCAGACTAAAATACCAAATTTCAATACCCTACGACCGATCGTTTCGAATTTATGCGAAAAATTCCAAAACCGTCTTAAATACTGAATCCTAACATTCTACGTTCAACAGTTTCAGACTTATGCGAAAAATTCAAAATGTTTCTATAGTAAAGTGCACTTCCGGTACAGACAATTGCAGTCATAATGCGTAATGTACAACTAGATGTTATAGAAGTGCTTAATACGAAATTTCAATATCCTATGGCTGATTGTTTTGAACATATGATGCGAAAAATTTGAAAAGATTGTTGTATAAAGTGCACTTCCGGTCCAGCCGGTTGGTAAAAAAGTATAAGATAACCATTTAGATGCTACAAAAATCTTAAATTCTGAATTTCAACATTCAATGCCTGAATGTTTTGGATTTATGCGAGAAATTGAAAAAAGTTTCAAGTAAAGTGCACTTTAGCCTGACGACTGGTAACCGCACCCTATACGGCTGAGGAAATATCAATCGATCTACCAAGTGTCTGGCACACCAGTATCAGGTAACAGACGTGAATTATATTTATTTATAATTTTTTTTATTATTCATTTTGTATTTTCCAGTTTTCCTGTGGATTTTTTCTGGTTTTTTTCAAATTGGAAAATATTGTTGACGTTATTTTGCTCGTCAAACAATTTCATTTGATACCCATAAACTGGCTATTGTGAAGAAATAAGTAATCGGCCATCTTGAAACAGCCGCCATTTTGGATTTAATATTGATATCGTTTTTTACTTGTCAAACCTTTCCATTTGATATCCATGACAATGGCAGCGGCTATTTTGGAAAAATTATTGTAGGTATGTCTATTTTTCATTTTTAGTGCTAGAATAATATAGTTTGTTTGGTTATTGAATGACGGGAGGTCATGTGCTGTACCCTAAAATAATAATTTAGTCTTCATCAAAGTTATATAAAAAAAATTCTCCGAAAATTTGGTGCAATTACCTCCAAAACTACATATTTGAGAAAATGGATAACGGGTGGTCATGTACTGGCCTGAATAGATCATAAAGGTTAAATACATTCTGATACTAACATCGAAAACCGCATGCCAATATCCTCTGTAACTCACGGGATATTCAAATAAATAATTTCTACCCTAAAATGGGTGCTATGATAAAATAACCATAAAATTGCTCTGCGCAACAATTTTCAAATTTTTATCAGGTATAATTCAGCATTTTTATTTTCACCCAAAACTGAGTGAGTGAATCAAAAAATACCAACTACGGAACAGCCAAAGCAAAATTGAACCCCACTTGTCTGACTTAGAAAACAGTTGACTGTGTTAAAAAAATTATTTTAACTAAATAATATTACAAGTTACAGTACAATTTTTCACTTTACAATAACAAAATCGCTGGCCATTATTTTTACTGAATTATTCCTTCTTTTTCAACAATGAGCTAACATTCAAATGTTTCACAAGTGTTCAACTGTTTGACAATTCTCGAATCTCCCCCCTCCCATAAAGATAAAGATTAGTTGGGACTTGCGCTACTCGTATTTTATTTCGGCCTCAAATTACAGATGCCGACTTTTCACGTTAGTAGTTCATCTACTCAAATACAGATGACACATGATTCAGCTACTCAAATGATCTATTTTTATAGATCCTAGATCATTATTTGGTGTATATATATAATATAAAAATTATTTAATTTATTATGGAAGAACAAAACGAATAATTTTTTTTTAACTAAATAAAACATTTCTTTATTGAGATAGTATTATTTTTATACACACTGTGTCAATTAAAATCCTAGTGTATAATTATTGTATAATAATCACAGTAAAAAACAAGAATTACAACTAAAATATAGTTTTTTTTTAACAGCTACTCTAAAAATACAACATTTTTTTATTGTTTAGGTACAGATGCCGTTCGTCTCTAACAACAAAGCTTTGAGCAATTCAGTAAATCGTACAAAATAAGTAATTGTTCCTATTTTATATCACACTTTTAATATTCATCTCCAACTTTAGCGAAATTATGGTTTAATAACTCTTCAGCTGAGGCCCGTTCGGCTGGATCGTGTTGTAAGCACAAATCCACGAATTCTTGTCCTTCGTCGCTTAACGATGACGGTATTTCCGGCGTTTCCCCCATGCCAACTTTGAACATTATTTGGTAGTTGGAATCGTACTCAGCCCATGGACGCTATAAACAAAAATAATTATATATACATGTATTTAAAAAGGCAAACATTTTTTATGGCATATATATTTTGATGTGCTGATTCACAATCAAAAAGAATTATTCCAAAATTCGCAAAATTATGGGAGTGCTTCAAAAAGAGTACATTTCTTGTGCCACTGGTCTACACGAAATTCTTGATTTAACCACCTAATTAATGTTGAATGACTAATTAATTTTATTTTGACATTTTGTTCTACAGAACAGCGATAAACAAATAAGTACATTCAAAATTTATTTATTTTTATTAATGAACAATGAATATTTTATAGTATATATTCAAAATGCCCTCCTTCATCTCCACACAAGCTCTGCATCTTCTTGAAAATGATGCCTTTACTCTTTCAAAAATGCCTGGTTTTCTTTGAATTGTCTCACAGCTTTGCATAATTCTTCTAAATTGCGTACTAGTGTTGCATAGACTAAACTTTTAAGATGATAATCCCATTCAAAAAAATCAATTAATGTTAAATCCGGGGATCTAGAAGGCTACTGAACGAAACCTCTTCTTCCAATCCATCTTGCAGAGAACCTGTGGTTTAACTGCTCTCCAACACGAAGCGTGAAATGAGGTGGACCTCCATCTTGCATAAACCACATATTCATCCTTTGATTAATTAATTCATTTTCCAAGAGCACTGGTAATTCATTTTGTAGAAAATCGTAATAACCTATTAAAGTGTCTCCTAAAATTCCGAGCCAGATATTGAGACTAAATCGCTCTTGATGGTGTGATTCGACAACGTGAGGCTTTTCATCTGACCAAACATGATTATTATGAAAATTGAATATTTCATCTTTAGTAAAACCGGCCTCATCTGTAAAATATTCGAAACGAAATCTGGATTATCAGCATTCTGGTGTAAAATCCACAGACAAAATTCCATTCTGGCTTGATAATCAGGAAGATTAATAGCCAAATTCAAACCAAAATCTCTCATAAAATGTGATATCGCTGTAACTAAGTTTCTAGGTACTTTCTTGGGTGTAGAAAACGATAAAATAGTATATTCCGATACAAGTGCGGAATGGAGATCACTCCATGCGAATGTGAATAATTCAGCCACGAGACGGAGTCGAGTGGCAGAATTCACATAAGCATGGTATGATCGATTCGCACGAGTGACGGATATTATTTTTTCTACAGTCAAAGTTGTCCGCGTGAATATCTATAACCAAAGTATACCGTTTTCTGAGAAAGAATTTGCTTCATTGATCTTACAATTCATCAAATATTGATAAGATCACTCATATTGACTCCATTTTGAAGAGGAATGATAAGAAAATCAAAAAGAATTAAAATTATGACAGTAATGAAACAGTTTTTTAGCGATGCCACGCGGCTTTCTTAGAAATCTCCAAGCGTGCGGAATGACTCCTATTCCGCACGCTACAGCGTGTGGAATGGGTATCATTCTATAGTGACTGTAAAAAAAAGTCTTTGCTGCTCTAAAGTACATGCTAAGTTCATAATCTCGAGAACAAAATCGAAAATTTTTATACCGAAAAAATAATAAAGTTTGATAAAAACAATATGAATATTCTTTGTGAATGAGTACCCAGGGTTTTTTTGGGATGCTGATTAATAATTTGATATGAGATCTTCAAAATTGAGAATGGCGGAAAAAATATGTCGGCAATTTGGAACGTACCAAAAATTTTCAATCTCTATACTTTCAAATTCAATTTATATATTTCGAAAGTGTGAACAGATGATATGAGTATGGTTTTTCTCCAACACTGTTTTGGAATTTGCATATTCCATAACTAAAAATTATGTTGGAACAAATGACATTCCAAAAAATCGTTCAGAATGATTCCGTATGCCGTTTAGAATGATTCTGTATGACATTAGAATCATTTCGACGAATCAGAAGCTGTTAGTCTGGCTACTACCATGATAACACTGATTTCAGGGTAATTACGTATCAAATAATACCCAAGGGCATTATGTTTCAAAATAATGCCCTCGGGTATTATTTTGAAAAATAATAAACAAGTTTCCTAGTAACAGCAAGAAACTAGAGTAATTTCTTTGACAGAAGTCACAATGACAGGACATAAATTGCTAAAAATTTTGATTGAAATACAACAAAAGTCGGACATTAAACAATGAAGGCACCACGAGAGTTGAACAGACAATAATGCCTACGGTCAACGTAAACACCTCGGGCCAAAGGCCCTCGGAAAGTACACTGTTGACCTCAGGCATTATTGTCCTTTTAACACCCTTAATACCTTAATTACTATAATAATCCTGTTAATAATTTTCAAGGCTTCCTATGAAAGATTGGTTGGTTTCCAAAACCTTGTTAGAGAAAGTATAGTCTACAATATGTTTGGAATGGCGTATTCCACATTCACGAACCGTAATCCTCGCCTTCGGCTCGGTTCACAAACTTTTCGTTAGTTCAGAATATAGGCCATTCCAGTACTTATTGTAGAATATACTATTCTGATGACTAAGATAAAAATTAAAATGGAGTTAATATGGAGTTTATTAAAATAAGTGAAAATTTTTCGACAAATGAACAAAAGAATAAGGTGTATTTCAAAAAACAATTGAAAAATTGATAGAAATTAACATCACCTGTTAAGCAAGGACCACATATTGCAGAGCTCAGTAAGTTTATTTATTTACATACAAGCTCTCCCACATCTCTTTTTGCAATAATTGCAAAAAATTAAATCCAAAAGAGATTTCGAAGTTGGCAGTTTTGTCATTTTGACAGGACTGGATATCTTTGAGTTAGAATCGTCTATTTTCCAATCAATGTTTGCTTACAACCTGAATGCGTAATCAAAAAATAAATAATATATTCTTGAAGCTCAGGATTTCAACTTTAATTTTTTCCTTTTTAATAATTTTTTGAAGCTCAACTTCAAGTTGCAGGAATAAGAATAAGCAAAGAACATGCATTTTCTTATATATTTCTGAATTATCACACATTATGAAGTGTATATTCAACTTCATTTAAAAAAGCAGATGTAATAATTTCTGATTCATATAAATTAATAAAAACCGTTTTAAAAACGAAAATGTTGTCGAATGAATGCTACGAAAGAAAATGATTATTTTAAAACATGAGTTTTATTAAACAGAGCCAATGTTCATCATTTTAATTATTTTTACATTAAAAGTGAAAGTAAAGTGATGATAAATGTACAAGGATTTAATTTTTTTATGCCTCTATCAATACATATCTTCAATTTCATAAAAGTCAGCGAGAATTTTAAAAATTTAAACTTCCGGTCGAATTTTCTGACAGAAAAAAAAATTATTGAAAACTAATGTCTTCCTCAGAAAGCTTAGAGTCTCCACTTTAAGAAGCTTTTTGGTTTTTTTGTTTTGCATATATTTTAGATAAAGAAACTTTTTTTCTCGAACGCCTCGCTTGAATATTTGTATTCAGCGGTTTGGCGCGCGTGGAGTCTTCGAGTTCGCTTTCGTATTTTCAATAATTTTTCTCCATATAACTTATAATATAACTTTGAGTAAAATTTCCTACTCTTTCGGGTGGTACTATTAGTTTTTCGATTTTTCTTTTTTATTTTTCGAGATATAGGGCAAAAACAAAATTTTCGATTTTGTTTTCGAGATTATGAACTTGGCATGCACTTTAGAGCTGCAAAGATTTCTTTATCTTCTTCTACAACCAAAAAACTATCAACGAACCAAATTTCAGCTATATCACATTTTATGAGAGGTCAAAATCTCTGACAGCTGGAGTATAAGGGCTTGTACCCGTTGAAAGTGGTACGGATGCAGAAGCTGAGAATGTAGAGTTCTCCAAACAGGAGATCACTGATATCCACTTCGGCGGATATCCTTCTAACACTTGTTTCGGGATTTTCTTCAGTAATTTCCAACACTCTTGCGTCAACTTTGGGTGTAACTACTACGGCCGTCCACTATCTGCAGAACGTTTATGTAGTGAACCAGTATCCCTCAGTCGCTGAAAACTTTTTGAAAAATTTTTGGATACAAATTTTTGTATAAAGACGCCGCGCTTGAAGTGCGTTTCCATTAGCACGACCATACATAAAAATCATATCGGCCATTTCAATATTGGAATAAAAAGACATGTTTTATTACTTTTTAGTCCGTGAGACAGGGCATAAATTTTTCGTTGATTACCGCTCACTTGAAACTTCGTGAGTGATTTCATTATGATGACAGCTTTCACATTTGACGAAATTCTTGATTTGGGGGCGTTTTAGAGCGAGAGCTATTTGAACATGTCAATTTCATGAAGTCTTGAAAATGTATTACCGTCATATTGATGTTTACACTAATCGAAAGATTTTTTGATTATAAAATGAAAAATAATATTGTCCGACACGAATATTGGGGGCCAGCGGTGAGTCCGACAAGCCGCACTTGTCAAAAGTATGTTGGTATGAAAACGGATTACCGCTAGTCTGAGACTTTGAGGACGAGTTCAACAATTTTTCTTCTAAGATTTGGTCATTTTGTCCGACTTTTCGGGGGCGTTCTCTCAGTCTGACACTGAGAACATGTCAGGATTATAACAGTTCCTTCATCAATGACCGCTTGTCGGACCAAAACAGTCATAATTTGAAAACATATTATCTGTCCAAAAAACACATTGTCCGACAGAAATATTGGTTCTTATCGTCAGTCCGACAAGAAAACGCTCGCACATATATAACAAAGTTTTTGACGTATTTAATATCAAGAGATAAGTAATGGACGTTGTTTATAAGCTAGTAATGAATAATTCATTAACAAAATAGTTGAAAAAAAGTAAAGTAGAAAATAGAAAAAGAAATATATTATTATGTCGCCAAGTTGGAACGTTACTCACTTTAATCTTCCATCTCCGGGGGTTCCTAGTAGAATTGAATTGGTATTCGATGCTCCATTTGAATCTAAAATTAGGATTAGTGGTTCCCATTCAAGATTTCAAAGTGACTTTCTCCCCCGACTATAGAAAGGGAAGAGAAATCTTTGAAATTTTTTTTCAGCCATTCTCCCATTCGGTGCATATTTCTCCAGATATACTTCAAATATGCCATATCTCACATTCTCCACACAGACTTCAACTAAGCCAAGTTTCACATCACCTCGTGTGCGCGGTACAATGTTTTCTCTTCACGTCGTAAAATTAAAATGGGACACCTGTATGTATTCTCAGCTTTCTGCACTCGATCATATAAACTTCAAGTATGCCAAATATCAAATTTTTTTGTGCGTGCAATATGCTTGAAAAGGGATACAAAGCTTCCTCTTCACGTATTCATATATACATTAAAATAGAACACCTGTATATAATTTTCGCTTTCTGCACATCTTCTCCATATAAATTTTGAATATGCCAAATCTCACACTCCTCTGTGCATGCAATATGCTTAAAAAGAGGTCGAAAGTTTGCTCTTGACGTATTAATATATAGATATTACAGTTGAAGGTGAATTTGAATGATATTTGAGGTAATTATCACAGTATACTGACTTTATATCACACATTTGATTCCAAAATAATATTAATATATTGGTGGATAAGCCTTTTTTTATTATTTATAATCAATAATCATACTGACTTGATATGCATTTCATATATGTATATGTCTATGAACGCAGCCGCATTCATACAACATATTTTTGATTTTCTGAAGTATTGTCCCACTTAAATTGTCGGACATGTATACAGTAATGTTCTAGTCACTATTTGAATGGAAAATAAAAAACATAGAGATGAGCGGTCATTGATGAAGGAACTGTTATAATCCTGAAACGTTCTCAGTGTCGGACCGAAAATTTGTCGGACAAAATGACCAAATCTTAGAAAAAAAATTATTGAACACGTCCTCAAAGTCTCAGACTAGCGGTAATCCGTTTCCATACCAACGTACTTTTGACAAGTGCGGCTTGTCGGACTCACCACTGGCCCCCAATATTCATGTCGGACAATATTATTTTTCATTTTATAATCAAAAAATCTTTCGATCAGTGTAAACATCAATATGACGGTAATACATTTTCAAGACTTCATGAAATTGACATGTTCAAATAGCTCTCGCTCAAAAACGCCCCCAAATCAAGAATTTCGTCAAAAGTGAAAGCTGTCGGACTCATCATAATGAAATCACTCACGAAGTTTCAAGTGAGCGGTAATCAACGAAAAATTTATGCCCTGTCTCACGGACCATTTTATAAAGAGACCAATGTTCAACTACTCAATTTTATGATCAGTGACAGTTAAGGTATTATTACAAAATGCCAGAATATACGTGGTTAAAATACTCATTTTTTAGCTTCATTAAAAATTTCATGTCGACCAGTGGCACTAGAAATGTACTATTCTTGAAGCACCTCCATAATATTGCGAATTTTGAAAAAATTCTTTTTGATTGTGGATCAGCACATCGAAATGTATATGCCATAAATATTTTTTACCCTTTTTTTTAATATATATTGTAAGACACTTACTTTTCCTGAAGCCATTTCAATTACTACGCAACCAACGGACCAAACATCAGCTGACCGTCCATGACCTTCCGTACTGGTTTTCATGAAAACTTCTGGCGCCATATAAGCTATAAATTGAAAATTTCAATATACAAATTAAAAAAAAAAAACTAATAGTTACCTTGCGTGCCTACAAATCCTTGTAATTCCCCAGGCATTGTAGTATGGGCTTTAATTTTTACTGCAGAACCAAAATCTCCTATTTTTAAGCAGTCTCCGTCATCAGTCAAAAATATATTTGCACCTATAACAATAAAATATAAGCCACTGTTATTTAATTTTTAATGTTCTAAATTTACTTTTAATGTCTCTGTGGACAATTCCATGACGGTGTAGTTCCGCTACTCCACTAAGCATTTGATGGGTAAATTTTCGGATTAGTGATTCAGGCAAACCAGCTTCAGTTGCTGCTACTAAACTTTCCAGAGTGCCTTCCGTACAAAATTCCATAAAAATTAACATTTCTTCCTGTAATACATAAAAAAATAATTGATTTACAAGTTATTAATAAAAAAAAATATTTACCCTATGAATTTCAATTCCGTAATATTTAACCAGATTATCATGATTAATTCCTTCTAAAATGCGAAGCTCTTCCGCTAAATTGCGAATTGTCCGGTGATCATTATGCTGCAAGGCAATTTCCTTCATAGCCATCATTTCACCCGAATCATTATTAACTGCAGTATAAACCTTCCCGAACCTTCCTTGACCTATTTTTATCCCCCTTTGCCAACCAAATGTGACCCGTTTATAACGAATATGAATTCTGTCTTCAGAACGGTTTTCAGTGACACAGCCAATTAATTTATTCGATCTAAATTCTTCTTCCAGTTGTAGTTCCAATCGGTTGATTGAGTCCCTAATGCGTTGGTATCTTGGTGCCAATTGTTTTTTAACTGATAGGACGCCATCGACTGTTTCACTCCTTCTGTTATTAAAAAAAAACTTATTTTATTAACAATAGAACGAAAAAAAAAAATATACTTTTCTGCAATTTCTATAACGTCTACTGGTGGTGAAGCTTCCGAACTGATTTTTCGGTGGGATCTTGATAAAGAAGACCTTAAGGACGCTCTAGGCGAAGGCGAAGAACCTCTAGATCTTCAAAAATGTTATAACTATTCAACAACAACATTAATTTTACTAACCGTGGATACCGAGGATAATCCAAGGCGCTTCTAGGAGACGCACAAAATTCAGGCGTAATAGGAGTAGCAGTCCCAATTACATGCGATATACAACTATCCATTAAATTTTTCAAGTCTTCAAACTCTTCATCCGTGAGATAAATCGTATGACAAGGTTCACATACAGTCATTAGGAAATCTAAACCTTGGTATGCCCATCTTGGTCTCAATCCTCGACCGCGCTCGCAACGGTCCTTTACAAATTGCATCCATAATCGGGCGAATTGGACCATACTTCGCGCAAAAGATTCGCGCTTGTTCTCAGGGAAGAATACGCTGATTTCTTTATGAAACTGTAATAATTTTATCAGGATAGTAGAAATTGAGAGCAATTTTATTCATATATATATATATATATATATATATATATATATATATATATATATAAATATATATATATATTTATATATATATATATATATATATATATATATATATATATATATATATATATATATAAATCCTCATATCATTTTGGCGTCCTAATATTGCGCGTTTGCATTTAATCTGGCGTCCATTGTAAATTGGAGTCCGTATATCGGACGCCACTCTAGAATTGCTTCAAAATTCTTTCCTGGCTTGTTCCCGACCTCTAGAGGCTGAATTCAAAATTTCATTTTGACGCCAAAATGATAGGGAAATGTAAATTTCCGTATATTTTTAGTTCCGAAAAATTCCGCTCCAATTTTTAGTGGCGTCAAAAATATACGTGTATATTCCCACTTCATATATTTCGCTATCATACTGGCGTCCAGAAACTTGACAACACTGTCGCAGAACATCGATCGATAATGAAACAGATGCTTGTGCTTCTGACATGGAATTTGTTGGGAGTATGGCTTGAATTTGGAATTGCATTTTTTATGTATGTCATAACATAATATTTCTACCAATATTTTATTGCAGACTGAAGTATTATAGTACAGTTACTTGATGTCAGAAATTATTCTTGCTTAGGAATAATTCTTTATCAACTTAAAATTTGAGCAGTCAATTTTAAATATTAGTTAAAAAAAAGAGTTGAGTACTGACTCAAGTATGAGGAGTAAGTGAGCAAATTCATGTACCTCTTTCTAATAGTTCAAAAGCCGACCGCACCTTAACGTTCCTAGTCAGATTTAGGGCCGAATTGTATATGAATTGATCGAAGATATAGTAGTCATTAGGATGTCACCTTTAAATCCAGGATCTAGTCCTAAGGATCAAATAAAGGCCATATCCGGTCAATAAGTTCGTGGTTAATCTGAAACTAGTATCAATCGATTGCAGAGGTCAAGTACTTTAGGACAAAATCAGGATAGTACCTCTGTTCTATTCAAAACAGAGGAAAAAGCACAACAATCATAAGGGAAGTTCTAAACGACAGGGCAGAGGGTGATATCTTGTTTTTTTTTTGGAGTATCCGACCTTTGCTACTAACAAGTACCAGTTTTAATTATAAGTTCTATCAGAGAAGTTGACTCTGACGACAATTGACTTTTCAGTAGCCTTTTTCTGACGCTTAGGACAAGATTCCAGATTCAAAAAGTCTGTCACCCAATTGACCACTAAATTTTTGAATGATTAATGTAAAATTTGACCGTAAGTTCCATTAGGGAACATAAGGTGCAGTCGGCTCCCCAACTATAGGATCACTATAGAATGTGAGAGCTCGCTATTTCATCCGTGATGTGGTCTTATAATTGTTGTAGAAAAACAAATTATATCGTTTGTACAAAGCAAGTGGAACATTTTTGTTGCAAGTTCATCATTGCTTTCACTAGGACCAAATTGATGAATCTCAAATTATTCATGTTTTTGAAGTCCCTGATGGTCACAAAGTTGCACTCTTAGTGTGATCGAAAGAAAGTTAGAATGGATGGATGAATTATCATCATTACATATCTCCTGTAATACATTATAAGATTAATATAAGTTTGTGATATACAAGGGTATGAAAACTAATTTTTGCTCCTAATAATATAATCTATTACAGGATATCACATTCATCATGGCTGAAAAATGTAAAGAGTTGGTATAAAACATACATATAAGTTGGGACTTGGCGGAAACATTATTCGAGTTTTTATTTTTGTTCAATTTAGAATTCACTGGCAACATAAGGCTAGGAAAATTTTGTGTAAGAAACGAAAATGTTGCTTTATTTCTCTTGAATCTGTCGGTAACAGAGTACACCAGAAGATAATTTGGGTTACTGTGAAAAGCCACAATTTGGTTCAAGGTACAAGTTGAATTTTTCTCAAATGAGAGCTTTAACTATTCAAGTGCCCGGTTTTTGCAAAGGGCTATATATTGAATGTATTCAACAATAACTGTAGTTTGGAAATGATATGCTCAAACTGATTCCATATAACATACATAGATACTATCTTATATTCCAATTTGTGCGAGTTATCATATCATCGCTTCTCTCATTCAGTTTGTGGATAGATGAACATTGACTCTGTTGTCGCAAATGTGTGAAAACATTTCTTGAAGTCGGGGAGCCGGCCGCACCTCTAGCTCCCTGATCGAACTCATGGTCAAATTGTATGATATGAATCAATCGAGAATATTGTGGTCAATGAGGTGACAGACTTTATAAATCTAGAATCCTACTTCAAGTGTCGGAAAAAGATTACTATTTTTCATTTTTGTTAGGATCAACTTCTCTGTTAGATCTTATGATTGAAACTAGTACCAATTTATAGTGAAGGTCAAATGCCTTAGGAAAAAACCAAGGTGCTACCCCCTGCTCCGTTCGGAAGGGAAAGGAGAAGAATAGACAAGGATAATATTATGTGGTGGCAAAATTATGCTGGTAGCATTTTGAACAATTTTGCATCCCATATTCAATCTTTGATGAAAGATATATCACCGTTTTGCTCAAAAACATGAAAAAAATCTAATGTGAACACCACATGTCTTACTTGTACATCTTTTGACTCAATAATTAACAGTTGATACTAATATTGACTCTGGGCAAGATCGACTCCAACCAAAATTTGAGATGATAATTCAATCATTCAGATGCTACAGTTCATTAATGGTCAGTTGTACCGCTCTAACTCAAATTTCAAACTTCACTTATACAAAAAATTTCGAATCGAAATAAGGACAGCAATGTTCATGCCACATCCAATTTTCAAATTTTGATACGATATTGTTGAGTTAGGTGGCACCTAAAATTTAAGTGACAGCGGTGCAACTGGCCATGGAACGCTTAAGCAGTCTCAAATACCAAATTTCATCATTCTACGGCCTAAATCTCGAATTTATGCGAAAACTTGAGAAAGATTGTCTGACAAAGCTTACTTCCAGCTGATAGATTGTTTTGAAAATATTAAGTTATTATTCGAATGTTACAATTTCTCTAGATACAAAATTTCAAGATTCTACGGTTGATTGTTCTGGATTCATATGAAAATTCGAAAACGTGCTTAGTAAACTGCACTCCTGTTTAATCCGACTGCAGTCATAATGCAAGGTGTACAATTAGGTTTTATAGAAGTGTTTGATACGAAATTTCAATACTCCACACCTGATTGTTTTGAATTAATACAAGAAACTCGAATAGACTGTGCAATTTCAGCACAGCCAATTAGTATTAAAATAGAAAATAACCATTAAGATGCCTCAGGGAAATTCAAAAAAAGTGCATTTGCGGTACAGACGATTGCAATCATAATAGGGGCTGCAAAACTAGACTTTGGACCAGTCTCAAATACAAAATTCAACTATATAGATACTTATACATTCATACGTACGTACCGAAGTCAAGCCGAAAATAGTCAAAATGCATTTAGGGGTGCTCAAAACGAGAATTTCTATCAAAATCTCGAAATATGATTCTGGCGGTTCAACAATACTACTTATTTATACTTTGTACAAGTGAGTTAAAAGAAATTCACTTGGATTACTTCGATACTTATTGCATGTTTATTATTTCATATTATAAGTAGTATCTGACTTTGTGCATCATAGTGCAACACGAACAGCGAAGGAAATTGTTAGGGATATACGATATGGAATACTCCCGACTTTCAAAATTATACGTTTACCAATTTGCATTGTGGAAAAACTAATCAGAGAATGTAGTTGTACATAGTTCAACAAAATCCATCCAAAAATTGTGGACTTCCACAGAAAGTATTAATTTATTTATCGTTATTTATGATTGAATATTCACAATAAAATGTCAAACTTGACAGCTGACAGCGAGTGAGCTATGAGTGGTAACTCAATTTGAAAGAGAATATTAGGATTCATATTTGGGGTAGGTCTTCCAATCGTGCAAAAAATTTTTTAAGCATCACTGTCAATAATTACAGGACTGATTTCGCTCAGTATTTGCAAACCTCGCCAAGGCTCGGCCTCCAAACAATTATTCTCAATCGGAAAACCGTACTTACTAGCCTTAATAATTGAATAACTATTTTGGGACAGATCTGTCCAATATTACTTCTTTGGGACTGATCTATGAAAACTACTTGATTAACACTCCACACTCACCTCTATGGGCAGTTTGATGAAGTCTTAGAAACAATTTTTGCCGAAATATTTATCATATCCTTCCGTCAATCTCTATAGATCTTGCAATTAGAGAAGTAGATACGCATTTTCAGACAATAAAATAAGACAATTTCAATGGAAACTAAGATAAACATTAGCAATGTTTCAGAAACGAGTAAATAAAATTTAGTAATTTTAAATTCTTTCGTGATGATCGCCTAAAAAAACGAAATATTCTGATACTCTCTTCTGGTCTCAGCTGGCGTTCCGGCCGTGAACCACAAATTCGACCAAAGAAGATCACCTCCATGGTCTTAATACACTAATTCCTTTTTTGTATCTTCCACGTAACAGGATCGATTCATAATGGTGAAGTGAGTTTTCTCTTAGGTATTCATAGGGATATGTATGAAGACTACTCGATAGACTGGTATTTATCATAAGAGTACCAAGATGAGGCATCTTATGAAAGCAACAAATAATAACTCAGTGCACAGATAAAGTTTAATTTAGTTGCCTGAAACTCCATTACTGTTACTATCCAAATTTCATTCCTAACCAAAAGTTTATGTAGGGAAGATTTCCCAGCATTTCAATAATTCAAATTGACGATTATTGATTGAACTGATAACGCATACTTGAATTAGGGTAGCAACACTAGTTTAATTATTTTGAATGTTGAGAGGAAAGTCGGTAATATGATAATAATTGTAGACAAATATTTCATCCGCTAGAGCTGAATCCAAGGGAAGAACTCTAAGACATGTGCCAAGTAGTATAGGATATTTGATAAGGTGAGTAGGAAGTATTCCTTACCAGAGCCAGATTATGCATAAAGCCCGATAGGCACGAGTTCACGGACCTTGGCTTAAGGAGGCCTTAACTTTGGGGATTTCACAAGCATTTGAGTCACCAGCTCATGGATCTCATTGGATTACGACCAATGAGCTTCAATGAGTCTAGATCCGGCATTTGTGTTGATTAAGAGAGGATGAAGACATGATAGTTTCTTAGTGAAAAGTATCTGAACTAAGATTGTGTAGAATTCAATACTCTTCCAAGAAGTTATGAGATTTTTTTGTGTGCCTTACGGCTCTTAGGATATTGCAAAAATACTCTGTACTTTTTTTACAATATGATAACCTAATGAGGGGAGGTTTCCAGCTCCCAAAATTAAGATTTATATTCACACTGACCCTCATCACACATTTATAAAAAAATCTTGAGCAAAATGCAAGTTTAGTCCAAAATTTTGTCACATTTCCATAGAGCAATTATTATCACAATTTATATGGCATTTGTAAGTCCTTCCTGATAAATTTTCCTTCACATACTTCCATTAATGGAGTCTACCAACAGTTCACGGACATGGCAAATACATTTTACTTCAGAACTCTAAAATAGCAATTATCGATCAAAAATCCATATTTTTTCGCAAAATCTTCCAATTAACTATGAGTTCTCTATCAATCAATGACATATTACTACTCTATGAAGATGTCTTGAGTATCAACCCATTTCAAAACTTGAATAATGTAATTCTACGCAAACCTTTGAATATATCGCTTCACATGTGTCATCGATAGAACATTTTACGCAAGAGACGTGCTTATCAGACTTTTAAAACTAAATCTGGCAACAAGGGGGACGCCACTTCAAACATGAAGTGAAAGCATATATATAGATAGGACGCCACTATAAACGCAATATGTAAGGTATATTATTGACGCCACATTGATGTTATGATGAAAGGAATTCATATTGTATAGGAAATGGGAACTCTGTGAATATTGCGTGAAATGGAATTTCTGTGTGAAATCTGAAGAGCCCATGAGAAATTATGTAATATACTTCGATCAGATCTCAAGTATACGCGTTCCTTTCTGTAGACGCCAAAATGAACATCTTTGTAAGGACGTCAAATTGATAGGAGGATTTATATATATATATATATATATATATATATATATATATATATATATATATATATATATATATATATATATATATATATATATATATATATATATATATATATATATATATATTTTTTTTTTATGCAGCCTTAATTTTTTACATACCTCAAACCCGAATCTGAAAGCTTGGTGCAAAATTTCTCTGCACCTGGAGGACAAAGTTGTACGTTCAACTTCATCAAAATCGTCCATATTTTGGAAAATGCAGGTGTTTTGTACTTTTTCTATAGATTTTGTTAAGGTAATTTTTAAATTTAAGACAGCGTTTTTTAGACTGTCCAATATTTCTTGTCGGACGCATCTGTCATCTGCGTTAGTTTTATCGTATAAAACAATATCTTTCCGCAGAGTTTTGCAAAATGATATTGTTTTTGTGGTTCTTTCTCTTTCTTCATTAAATATACTTTGAAGTTCTCGGAAAATTAGGAACATATTTTCTCTATAAAAACATGAATAAGTCATTTTTTCATATTAATTCCCAATAAATATTTACTTGACATTATTGTCTTCCTCGTTACTAATTTGCAGTCCAAGTAAGATTTCATCAATTTGTGATAACAGCCGTTCCCCAATTTCGTTTAATATAGAACTAACAATCATACAAAATTTTTCGCTGGCTAATTTTTGTCCAAATGGTATATACGGGGTTGTTTCTAAAACGAACATCCATTCTTCTTCAATAAAATTTTTTTGGAATGTTTCATGTTGAATTAAAGCCCACTGTTCTAAATAATCTAGATAAAGCTATAAAAATAAAGTTTTACGATAAATAAATAAAATTAATAATACATCTCACCTTCAACACTTCAAATAAACTATCATCAAATGAAATAAAAGTCTTTTGGTAACTTTCTTGCATTACTTCGGCACTCGATAAAACAGTGTTAAAATTTTTATGCACTCTTTCTCTGTGAAGAACTGCTATTGAAATGCCTTCTCTCAATTCTCGCATTAACTAAAAAAATGACTTTAAAACAAACTTTCTAAGCTTTTATTAGATTTTACCTGTCGAATACTAAGAGAAGATGGTTTATCAGGTTTTTGTTCCAAACGCATTCTTAAAAACTCGTGTATAACTTCCATGGGAATTAAACATAAAAATAAAAATATGGAGCGATACGGTGGTAATTCTAAAGCCTGAGCTTCTTTGCTCCAAGATCCATATTTGATTAATTCCACATCGTCATCCGACATCTTTAAAAGCGAAATTATGATTTTTGTTTTTAATAAATTAATTTATTTACCCCTTCATCAATATTCCCTGGAGGCAATTGTGTTAAAGATAAATGCGCCTTTCTTAAAACACCCCGGTGTAATCTTTCCAAAAAATTCAGCGATTTTGATAGTCCTTTAGTTTTTAGAACGTCTTCAATATATTTCCTGAAATTATTTATAATAATTTTTGTTTTAATAGTGTTAAGATATATTTACCTATAAACTGAAGTAGTATCCTGTAATTGATTAAAAGATGTCATTGGTGAGGTTGTATAATCCAAACGAAATAAATCTGATAAATATTTGGCTCCATATGGATTTGGATACGTCGATACTGAACTGTTTGAACTGTTACTGTCGGAAGGACTGCTTACATCCTCATCAAATTGAATATGGTGACAATTACTTCGGTAAGGTATGTCTTTGGATTCTGCTGATGCACTTCTGTAATAAAAATCGTTGTTCTAAAACACACTTCTTCATATTCGCATTCCTTTACGTCAGAATTTAGAAATTAAAGTCATTAGGATAGCAGATATCGAAACAATGATTTTATTCAATGACCAATTACATTAGTTACCTGAAAAAAGTTTTTCCTAGGCTGGAATTATCGCTATTAGACTGATCCGTTTGTATCCCACTAGAAGCTGATCCAATCATAGGCCACGCACAATGTTTGTTTTGTAAAAACATAAACAGTTTCCCAATTATAATCACTTTCAGCCTGAGATGTTTTGTCATATTGTACCACAAACACATTGCCTTTACTCTAGAAACAAATTCCTCACTTCTATAAAGAGGATAATAAGAACCGAAAGATTTATTTGATGGATATAGAGATTCTGCTGCCTCTAAACGAGATAGAAGGTGCTCTATTTCTTGTAAGCCTTGATTTTGGGAATTAATGCAGTATTCACAATACATTGACAGACATCCTGGACATTCTTCAGCACAACTCCCACCTGCAAAAAAAATAAAAATTGGTGGTACTAATAAATCCAACAGTTGGTTAGTAATAATTACTTTTATTAGATGAACCTGTATCATGAATACCGCTATCAGCACTGTGAACAGATATTTGGCTAGTTAATTTTCTTTGGAATCTAAAAAAAAAAATATATATATATCTATAATATAAATTGTTTTGTTAATTCGAAATTTAAATACCTGTAATTCATTATTTCATCCAAGAGATCAGCAATTGATTCCCTTGCAATACACAAATATTGATCCTAAAATTTCAATATTAGTAATTTTAGGGTCGATAAAAAAAAATAATAATAACCTGTTCCGTAACCGTGCGGTCCGCGTGCCAGGCTTGTAATTGTAACCATATTAAGTCTTTTAATTCGTTTTGCCAAACGTGCTCATCTTGACTCATCTAGAAAAAATATTTTTATTTAATAGAAGATCCAAAAGAATTAAAAAAACTGCTGTGGCCCTCATAGTACTATTTTATGATCATTTTCATAAATTTCAACGTGAGACTTACAGGGCGGCAGTACAAGACCCAGAGAAAATCAAGGGGCGTTGAGATTAGTGAGGGCGTGGGCAACTTGAAAATATAGTCTAAAAAATCTGACGTGGACATCACGTGACTTACTTGTCATCATTGGATATATTTTTTGCATTTAATAATACAATAATCAAACACAAGATCTCATCTAATCGTTTCAGATTTATCCAAAAACTTCTAAAAATTTGTCAAGTAAAGTGTACTTTCGGTGCAGTCAGTTGCTACGAAAACAGTAGGTCATCATTCTTATGCTACAACATTCCTCAATACTGATTTCCAAGATTCTATGGCTAAAAGTTTTAAATATATGCGCAAAATAAAAAAAAATATTCAACTGAAGTTATGAGAATAACAGGCAATCATTCAGATGCTACAGCAGACTCAAATACCAAATTTTAATGCTCTACGGCCGATCGTTTCCAATTTATGTGAAAAATTCTAAAAGACTGTCAAGTGAAATGCACTTCCGGCTCAGTCGATCGCAATGAAAATAGAATATGAGCATCTAGATGGTACAGTCGTCTTAAATACTGAATTCTAACATTCTACGTTCAATCATTTTGGATTTATGCGAAAAATTCAAAAAAATGTTTCGAGAAAGTGCACTTCCGGTACAGACGATTCCAATAATAATGCGAGGTGCACAACTAGATATTACAGAAGTGCTTAATACAAAATTTCAATATTCTACGACTGATTATTTTGAATTTATGCGGAAAATTTCAAAAATCTTTTATATAAAGTGCACTTCCGGCTTAGCCGATTGGTACAAAAATAGAAGTTAGCCATATAAATGCTACAGCAATCTTAAATACTGTATTTCAGTATACTCCGGCTAATTATTATGGATTTATGCGAAAAATTCAAAAAAATGTTACGAGTAAAGTGCACTTCCAGTACAGACAATTAGAGCCATAATGCGAGGTGCGCAACTAGACCTTAGACCAATCTTAAATACAAAACTTCAACATCACATGTTTGACGGGTTTTGAGATTTGCGAGTTAATAACGCACACACGTACCGAGATCAAACCGAAAATAGTCAAAATGAATTTAGGGATGCTCAAGACGGATATTTCTATTAAAATCTCGAAATGCGAATTTTGTCGGTTTCACAATACTTGTACTTTGTACAAAAGTACAAATAAGTAAAAAGAAAACAATTGACGAACATTTGCATATGAGTGAATTATTTTTTGACGTATGGCATCAGCCAATAATATTACATAATTATGACGTATTGTGACCAATAAAATCAAACTGTATCTGCCTTACATGAATGTAGATTAGATTTTATTTCGATAACAAGAATGTAGATTAAATTATATATTGTTGCGTTGATTACAATACAATACATAAATAGATTTGTAAAACGTGAAAAAATAAACGTCGAAGTGTATAATAATGCAGGGGCCACACTTATGTCTAATGCGATTAATTAGGGCGTTATTTGACAATTGATATATTGTCATTGACAATGTGTTCATTGTTAAACAACGCCTCAATTAATGGCATCAGGCGTAGATGTGGCCCATAATGGATTGTTTTGGGTGTGTTTCGTTAAATGAAATTCAAAACAACATTGAAAATACGACACCACATAATACTATTAGCTCAAAAAAATATATATGGAATCAGTTCATGGAATTTTGTGCAGCGAAAGAATATAACATAAATCATTCTACGGATATATCAACATTAAATAAAATTTTGACTGACTGGGGCTTTAATATGAAAAAACAAGATGGTACGGACTATAAAGAAGGAGTGATAATAGTTATTTACGATACAAGTGGGATAAGAGCATTATTAAGATACGCATGTGAAATTTGCACAACGAGGCGACAGCCGAGTTGTGTAATCACATAAGTATCTTAATGTGCCTAAATCACACGTGTATCGTACAAAATTTCATCTACGCCCGTCCAAAGCTAAAAAAATTTAAATAATTAGAATTTTTGATAAGAAGAAAATTAAAGTAGTTGCTGTAAAAATGTTTTAATCCATGACGACCACAATTTGACATAAACAACTTAAACAATTTGTTGATTGTTGTAAATAGTTACTTTTCATAAATTCTTCACGCATTTTGTGAAAATGAGTGATTCTGGAAGTATTGGTTCAGATATTGAAGAAGAAGCATCTAAAATTATTGCTGGCCTTTTACCTGAGAAGTCCAAGTCTAAGTATGAACTTATATATACAAAATATGAAAAATGGTGTATCGAAAAGAAAATTCAGAACCTAGCAAATGAGAAGGTACTGATAACATACTTTGCTTATTTATCTAACACATCGAAGCCTTCATCTCTCTGGGCATATTATTCTATGAAATGTACCATGATTTCCATTAAAAAGAATGTTGATATAAGCAAATATACGATTTTAGTTGCTCTGCTCAAAAGAAAATCTGATGGATATCGTGCAAAGAAATCAAGAGTATTATTGAAAACGGATATTACTAAATTTTTGCAAGAAGCTGATAATGAACAATTTTTATTCTCGAAAGTGGCGTTGATAGTTGGTCTTGCTGGTGCTTGTAGGCGAGAAGAACTAACAAACTTACTTTATTGTAATGTAAAGGACGAAGGGCAGTGTTTACACTTTTTGTTACCAAATAGTAAAACCAAAGTATCAAGAGAATTTTTTGAAACTGCTGGAAATATTGATGATATAAATATGGTTACAATTGTTCGGGATTATATTGGTCTTCTTCCAAATAATGTTGATCATGATCGATTTTTCATTCAATACAGAAAGGGTAAATGCTTCAAACAGCCTGTGGGAATTAATACGTTTGGCTCTGCCCCAAAAAATAGCTTCATTTCTGAAACTTGAACATGCTAAAGAATATACCGGTCATTGTTTCCGGCGCTCGTCCACGTCATTGTTAGCCGATTCAGGCGCGGATTTGCTAACTATAAAGCGCCATGGTGGTTGGCGATCAAATATTGTCGCTGAGGGCTATATAGAAAGTATGATTGAAAATAAAAAAAAGATAGCCACAGGCATTTTAGGTGAAAAAGAAAACAGGACCAGTGCAAATAATCAAGAATTAAATGTAGTCAACAAAAATTCATCGCAATTCTCCTCTTCATCAGGAATTAATTTAAAAAATTGTAAAAATTGTACAATTAACTTTTATAATAAATAGTTTATTTTGTACTTCAATAAATTTATAATTTTTGTTGCCATTATTCATTTTCAATACCCAGTGCGTTAATGAAGCTCTTAACTCACGCGAAATGAATGGCAGAAGTGGCAGTTAACTCCCGGGCGTAGATAAAGACTATTTGGAATACCACGGCAAAATTGTCAACGGTAATATACCGATAGAGAGGTGTATTATCGATATACCGAAGAATTTCACGAATACACTTTTTGTCTTTTGGGTAATTTTTTACGAGACAAATTTGGGGATTCATAATCTGATAATACCCGAGAGCTTTAGCTCGAGGGATATTATCGTTGATTATAAATCTCCAAATTTGCCGAGTAAAAAATAACCCAAGACAAAAAGTATTTGAGTTAAATTCAAGGTATATGCGATAATATACCGAATCTTGAGGTGTATTTGCAAGGATTATTTCACAAACCATGAAATTTATCAATTGTTATATTTTTTATTATTTTTCAAAAAGCTACTGTGGTATATCGAGCTAGGAAAAAATATTATCGCGATATACCTCGTTACCATGGAAAATCCCTCAATTTCATTGGTTGTTGCTAAGGTGTGTGATATAATCACTAGAAAAATTCTATAATGAATATAATATAGTAATAGAAGCTTTTACTGACATGAGATTTAAATCAGCTCGAGATGCTCGGAATTCAAAACGAAAAATTTTACAAAACGATCCAAATAAACGCAATGTAAGCTCAGCTACCTTTTCAGTTGAAGAACATAACAAAATGATCAGTTTGTGGGATGAAAATACACCTGAAGGACTACAAAAGAAATTATATCTTATTGTGACGTGTGAGAGTGGGGGAAGCTCATAAAGACGACGAAGTATGGGAGGGGCCTTTCGTCCTCGTTACGCCGCGCCGCACCGCAGCACATCACTCCTCCTAATGGAAGCCTCTAGTAATATTCTAGAAATGGAAAGAGTCGAGAAATAGAACATTCGAGAAATCGATATTTCTCTATATAAGGCCAAGCAAAAGACGTGTGGAATACAGTAGTAATAAGAGTAGTACTGGTGAAATGGAACTTGAACAGTGTATATAAATAGTGAAATATAAATATCTGCAAGTTTGTTTAAGTTAGAATTAAGTGACAAATAAATAAATATAGTGTTATTAGTGACATAAGAAGAATAAAACTTTTATTTCAATTTAAATTATTAAATAGTGACTTTTATTTGATCACAAACTATACTTCTTCAGGCAATAACCATTACATTATTGTAGCTACTGAATTAGCATGGAGAGGTGGTGAAGCTAGTACCTGTAAGCTTCACTACTTCATAGAAGAGCACATTAATGATTGTGAGCGCACAGGTAGGATTTTATACAATCCTATATTTTCTAAGACAGCGCAAGGTGGAGATCAAAGATGTCATCATCATCACTGGCGCAACAGCCATTGAAAGGGCCTGGGCCTATCTAATCGGTATCACCGAGCCGCGGTATAACACCGCCGTACTGCCGATCAGAATTTCGTGCCATTGCTACATATTTTAAGGTGTATAGGTTGGCAATCTGTAGCACCCGAGTGTGATGATGCAAGTAGCTGCATTTTTTTTTATTTTTACGACAAATCACACATTGTCGGTGAGTGGATTCGAACCTGCGACCTCTAGGTCGAGTGACGTCACAGCATGTATAGGTGAACAAACACGCTCGGCCATCCGCACTCACTAGATCAAAGGTGTGCTGACACAAAATGGCTGATCAATAATTTTAAAAATCCCAATTTTTGCCCTATACGACTGTTCAGAAAGCTACTTTCCAAAAGGGGGCCAAATATTACTTCTGACAGACTGTTCTTAACAGTCAACCCTAGGTGGAAATCCAGCACGTGATATAAAAATAGGCCAATCAGTGCAAACATGATATCAAAATGGACAAAAGACTCAGCGGAAAAGATTGGAATAAACACTAAAAATGTTAAGATAACAAATCATTCTCATCGAGCTACAGCTGTAACTCAGTTAGCTAAATCCGGAATTGGTGAAGAACAGTTGATTAAAATTACTGGTCACACTAAAACTAGTTCAATTAAACCGTATCTTCAATTAGATAAAGGTCACCATGAAAATATAATATCTAATATAAGAAGTGAAACAGTTTCCAGTGTTGCGCAAGAAGGAAGTATTGGAAATGCCACATACAATAATTGTACAGTTAATAATAATTATTACATCACAAATAAATAATTGAAATGCGTTTATTCTTAATTTTTGTGTTTACTTAATATGACAAAAAATATTCTCCCTAAATACCATTCGAGATAATAATTTTTTGAAAATTGTTCTGTTCGACGGCAACTTATTTGCAATTTCACTCCACAAAACATTACAGAAAATTCTCAACTTCGTTCCGGGAAATTTTCAGATGTTTTGTGTCGTGAAATTGATATAAATAAGTTGCCATGGAAACGACAATTTTCAAAAAATTATCATCTCTTTCTTATGCCTGTATTACACGATTCAATTTATTCATGAAGATATTCATGAAGTTGTTCTTGAATTTCTTCGTGAATTTATTGTCAAGCAGAAAAATGTTGGTTCGTTTACACACATGAAGATTTCCATCTATTTATTGTGAAGAATTTAATAATACCAACCTAAATATCAGCTATCCTTTTACTGTCGTTAATTTTAGTATTGTGTTTCTTGCAAGTTTCTGTAGAATTAGAAGTACAATGAAATTAGAATTCTCACAGTATCTCTTTAAGGCCGTATGACACGATGCATAATTTCTCTCAAAATTATGTTCATAATTTTGAACAAAATTTCTAACAAAAATTTTTTAAATTGCATGTATGTCACTACTACAAAATTTTGTACATTAATCTGTTCACGCATCTGCGCGCATGCTACTTCACGTGACAACTTTCAGATTGAACAAAAATATTAAGATGGATGAAAGAAGATTTGTGGAGCATAAATTCAAATTATTATTGATATCGTCGATAATAGTGATTGTTGGAAATAACAATATCTCAAACCAACAATGTATATAAAAAGTAACTGTCAAACAGACTAGTATGTATATTTATTCACAATCATTATAGTAATATGGCAATTCCTAACCTTTTGAAGGTTGGGAAGTATGTAATTTCCAACTGCAATGACTAGCTCACGGGTCGAAAGCGATACTTCCATCTCTTGGGTGGGAAATGTTTATGCAGGGTTGCCTAGCATCAGTCATAAATCTTTGTTGGAGTAAAATAGTCCGTGCTGTCAGAAATATCGATCATATAATCTAATGATCCGAATAAAACAATTAATATTGAAAAAAAGCGGATTTATGTTGCAATTCTGTGTAAATCTATGTCTTATAAATTCATAAATTTGTAAATTATGAACAAAATCGCTATGAACTCACATTCGGAGCACTCTCGTTCGATTCGGGGCAGGTGTATAGCTCCATTTCACTGTTATAACTTATGATATCTGCACTTATCACAATTTCAATGGATATATAACATGATTCATAAATCATAAATCCTACAAATGTCAAATTAATTTAATTTTTCAAAACATTCTTGTTTTCATAGACTACTACATCAATTTACTTAGTTGAAAAAAGAATGAAATTGGATCAATTATTTCTAGGAAAATTAAGGATGATTGTGAATAAAATAGTATACATACTTCGGTGAGGATTTCATATCAGCCTTGAGCTATATCTGATCCTCGAGGCTTCGCCTCTCGGTCATATAATAAGCTCTCGGCTGTTATGAAATACCTCCCACCTCAGATGTAATATACTATTATGCTAGTACGCATTCATATTGCGCACATTTTGAATGTTCACGCATCTGCGCATAACCTACTTCACGTGACAAATGTCAGATTGAATAAAAATATCAAAATGGATGAAATGAAATTCCTCAATAAAAATTATGATTTCATCTCCTGGAGCACGATATTTCTAAAATAATCATAACTCTTACAACAACAATTCATATTTGGGCATAAAATGTCAGACTAATGAGAACCTTTATTTATGCCAATGCAGGGCATGTGCACACCATTAACCTCACTTTTAACTTGGAGGGCATACAAACGTGTTTCTGTAGTCATGATAGTGCTTTACGGTAGAGAAAAAGACGCTTTTTTAATATATCTCCAGTTTTATTATTGTTTGGAATTTCCTGATTGTTGTGAGAAAGGTGAGCGACTTTATTATATGCAAATTTAAAATCAAATTTTAATTTTTTAGTTGAAATAACAGTAAAACAAACTTCTAAATTTCACATAACCTAAAATGTTGACAACAATAATTATGATATTTAGGCCCAGTTGTACAGTCTAAGCTTATCCAAAGTTTAGTGAAACCAATTTGAAATTCTACAGTTACAATTGCTGGAATAATTGTGACCATAGAGATCAAACTTGGTTTTACTAAACTTTAGATAAGCTTAGACTGTACAACTGGGCCTAAATCTTTTTGCAGATGCCTACGTTAAGTGATTATTTTTACTCATTGAGTTCTGAGCATCAAGTGAGATATTTGGAGAAACTTATTCCTCTGGGCGGTGTTGATCCCTATGGAATCAAGAAGGCCGATTTTTCTAAAGAAACCCGCATGATGCCGAAGATAAGCATTGATAAAATAAATAGCTTTTTGCTTTTTCAAATAAGTCCATCTACTTAAGAAGAAATGCGAGCTTGTAAAAGCATGCAGGCATTTGTTAAAGTGGCGTGTAAATGGGTGAAAAATATAGATTTTAAATATATAGAAGACTGTTGCGTCGTGATTGGGAAGGTGAGTTTTCTCAATAATTTTGTTTTATTAATTATTTGTCTATTAATATCTGAAATTCATTTACTATACTTGTGCAAATAACTCCTAGTTTATAAATATTTTTTTCCCATTCAGATACTACATTCTCAAAGAATCAATGAAACTCCCCTGAAGCCATGGGTGATATTAAAAAATGAGATCCTATATGCCCATTGCACTTGTATAGCGGGTTTAGGTGAAACATGTGGCAGCAGTACTGTTTTTCTTGGAAATGACAAAAGAAAAATCAGTGACAAAATGTACATCTAGTGAACAGTTGTGTGGGCGAAAGCTCAATGCATCTGGTTATTTTCTATTTTAATTTTGTCTCACTACTTGATTATTTTAATTTTTTTTATAATCAATATAAATGTCTTTTACTTCTTAATAAATTTGTGCTTAGTTAAACTTTTTTTGCATTATTTGAAAAACCTCTACAAGTTAGAAATATGTATTATTATTAAAAACATTTAAATTACGCTCTTAAATAAAATGTATCATTTTAAAACGAGTAAAACTACAGATAATTGGCCATATTCTATAACACAATCATTAACTTACTATCGATCGACAAGATTTCTGACAAACGGAAATAATTGTGACCAGTTACAAAATGATCGGAACATATCCGAGTATATTTTAATTTCTCATCAGATAAATTCTTTCTTCTGAGAGCACGTAACCACAAATTTCTTCTATTTTTTCGATTTGGGCATATTATGCCCTTATACTTTTTAATAGAAGGAAGTCTATAATAAGATTTATCACAATTTCTCTCTGCTCTATTGCTACATCCAAAAACTGCACAAAAACTTGGCATTTTCTTTGTGAAACCCAACGATTCAATGTAAGCAGATGCGCGTTTGACATTTGTATGTCCTCCAAGTTAAAAGTGAGGTTATGTCTTGCACATAGCCTATTGCGCACATTTTGAAGGAAAATTTGTAAGAATATAGAGCGAGTCCTACATTTTTTTGTACATTTTTTTGATCATAATTTTGAAACACAAAAATGTACATAATTTTGAGAGAAATTATGCATCGTGTCATACAGCCTTCAGAATCAAACAAACTTAACCGCAAAAAAGGTTGGAGGACAATGTCAAATTCAAAGGTTGGCAACGACAAAATATGGAGAAAAGACCCTAGAATTCCCTAGAAAATTGTCGAAAAATAGAACATGTTCTAATTCGTCAATAAATTCATGAATTTCTTCACGAAGTGTCTCGTATTACACGATCCAATAAATTCAAAATAAAACTTCGTGAATTTATTGATGAAGAAATTGAATCGTGTAATACAGGTATTATGGTATTACCCCTGATTATATCACACACCTTAGCAACAACCAATGAAATTGAGGGATTTTCCATGGTAACGAGGTATATCGCGATAATATTTTCTCCTAACTCGATATACCACAGTAGCTTTTTAAAAAATGATAAAAAATATAACAATTAATAAATTTTATGGTTTGTGAAATAATCCTTGCAAATACACCTCAAGATTCGGTATATTATCGCATATACCTTGAATTTAACTCAAATACTTTTTGTCTTGGGTAATTTTTTACTCGGCAAATTTGGAGATTTATAATCAACGATAATATCCCTCGAGCTAAAGCTCTCGGATATTATCAGATTATGAATCCCCAAATTTGTCTCGTAAAAAATTACCCAAAAGACAAAAAGTATATTCGTGAAATTCTTCGGTATATCGATAATACACCTCTCTATCGGTATATTACCGTTGAATATAATTCTAATTTCACATCATGATTCTCGCTATTTCTTTGCTTCAGAAAAATATAATGAATTTTATAATAATTCAAATTTTAATAATAACAAATGAACCGCAGATAATTTTGAAAAATTTGTTAGATAAATGTTGTGCCAAATTCTTCAAGGATTAATTTTAGTTATTTTATATTTCATGATAAATACTACCGTTTATAAAATAGACGCAAAAAACTAAAAAGTTCAATCAATAAAGTTTTGGTACCACTAGTTGAAAAAAGCTCATCTGAGAACTTGAACCTAGCTTTTTGATGAAAACTTAAATATAAAATTTCAGTCGAAAATTCGTACGCGTTCTCAAGTTATCGTGGTTAAATTATGCTTTTTAAGTTCAGTTGGGTCTAAAACGTGAATACCCATCAAAACCTGGAACCGACTAAAAATTAAGATAATACTGCCCTTATTATATAAGGTCGGTGAAGTAACAATTGACAATCGTTTAATCATTTTGCAAAACAAAAATGACAATCTCTTGATCATTTTTTATTGGAAATATTTTAGCAGATAAAATCAAATTACTTATCTTAAAAAAAAACAATTGACGAACGATAAATGACTTACATGTCTTCGACAGTTTCTATCTTGCGGTTTATTCTCCTTACAGCCCATCCGAATTAACAAACTAAAAGTTTTGTAAAAATCTACTCGATTTTTGGGACATCCTTCCGGTTCGGCACAATTTTCAGTTGTTTTTTTATCCAAACAGGCTACTGGCCGAGATATCAAACTCATAAACCGATTGGCTGTTTCTATCTGTCAAAACCAATCAAAATTATTTTGTCAATGAAACATTATTTTAACTAACCTGAATTGGAGCTGGCGTTTTAACCGGCAAACTTTCAGCTCTTTCATCTGATCCCTCAAAATTAGAAGAAATCCCTTTCCGGGCTCGACTTATATCCAGTTTGAGATCTCTTTCGGAACCTCTCAATAACTTCAATGACCTTTTATCAGTCCGTTTACCTGAAAATTTAACTATTAAATGAGGTTAGAGCAAAATAACAAATAAAAACCTGAAGAAGCGTTTTCCTGGTCGGATTCTTCGGAATTAGCATTTGTTATTAATTCATTAAAGTACATGTTGTTCACTGAATTACGACGATTTATTTTGGCGGTATATACTTTCGGCAACATTCTTAATCCATCAATTTCTCGATCTCTCTGCTTACGTTCTCTAGAACGGCGTAAAATTCGAGTTCTTGGTGGGGTCTTACTGTATTTATCGAAATCACTCAATATATCATCATCATTATTGAAAGAATCGTTTTTAGACTCTTCTGTTGATGAATCGACGGGTTTGATGTCAATGTTACTAGAGATAATTGCATAAATACAACTGAAAATATTTATTTTGTAATACAAACCTATCTTCTTCTCCGGAACTTATATTTATTTCGATCCCAACGCGCCTTTTCCAATCATTATCTGCCATTTTGGGTAATTTTAATGCAGATTTTTTTAAATATATTATTAATCCTACATTTTGTTATTTACCTTTTAAACATCATGAAATTCGACATTAGTCTTCGATTTGAGGTTATCAGTCAGCGCGAGCGCAGTTAATTTGTTCTTAGCGTCCCACCTTTCTATTTCTACTATTGCCATCTATGTGTAAAGAGGCACATTAAATATTTATTACAAATTGACAAATGTTATTTGATACATTAAATTATTATAATTGAAATACTCGTAATCAGTTATTAATTAAAGTGAGATTTTTGGCAGATAAATGTCAGAATATGCACACATGCACTTAAAAGTCAAATTTTTTGCACATTTCTTCTTATTGTATTTACGGATGGATTTCAATGATTTTTTAAAAATTGATGTTATAGTAATTGCAGGAAGAGTAAAAACAGCAATATTTTTCTTTTATTTTTTAATCGAACGGAAGAATGTTGAGTTTTGTATAACTTCCGGTACCGGAAGTACTAACAACAATGGCCGCTTTGTACATGCACAAATTAATTAATTCAAAAAATAAATACAAATTAATAAAAGTAGTCTCCAATTAGTTGTCACATAAATTTTATGAATTAGAACTCGTGTAGTTTTTACAGACGTTACCGTAGCTCTGATCACGTGGGTAAGCAATAAGACGCCCGTTGCTGGCTGTCTAATTTTGGAACTGGCGTCTCGACACTATCTTGCTCTTGATTGTGAGTACAGGATCCAGTTGTGTTGTAGATTTTGTGCTGCTAACAATTTTATAATAATTCATAGTGCACTATATCAAAAATTTATCTGTAAGTATTTAATTTTTTTTTATATTTAATCTTTATAATTAACTTGTGTTTTTGTACTATTTTATTGAGTATTTATTTGGAATTGGGTCAAATAATTTGTGAAACAGGAAACTGTTACTGAGCTTTGAAAGTTGTGAAAGAAAAATGCGGTCATGTTCTGCACGTACCTATATTCAAGTGAGATACAATCGGATGACAGTGCTTTTTTTAAATATGGTTTCTCTCTTTTTAACTAAAAATGCTTGAACTTTGCATTACTAGCCCCAAGGCGTTTATTAAAAAAGAAAAATTATTATTGAATGTGACAGTTCATTCATTAGCTATCCGCCTTTGATGATAGATAAGAAATACATTAAATGTAGCCAGTAATAGAGTTCGTCGAAGCAACAATAATTCTAAATAACCTTTTTTTCGAATTCACAAATTTTTGTATATATTTACCCTCCCATAATTTAACGAATCGTTCAGGTGCTTCCATAATTATTGGATCCAGTAGTAGTATACAACGGAACCATTGATTTTGACATGTGAATTTTATATATATATACATATTAATTACCAGATGTGATTTTACGATGCATAAACATTCCTAATGCCACTTAAAGCACAATCTAAGTTTTGATTGGGACTCAGAAGTATCAGCAATGTAGTCTGCGTACAAAGAACAATTTAAATATCAATTAAGTTTGAATTGGCAAGGCAATGTTTACATATCGCCACTCATAATGATAAAAGAGGCAAAGTTTTTATTACAGATGCGTTTATTTTTAGATTGCAGCTGAATACAAGATGATCCACGTGGACGAAACAGACCCAGTGGGAGGTGAGTAAAATAATCATTCATTCACATTTACAAACCGTGGAACAATCACTGATTACTTGATTTTGATTATTATACAATAATACGAAAAATAAATGATTTTTGCCTAGTTGTTTTTGCAGGGAGAATACAATTGTGACGGAGCTCAAAACTTCCTTTCGGAGAGGAATGCAATTTTGATCATTATGAGCGCACCTTCAAAATATATTGTCACAAATTATTGTAAATAATTTTTTAACACAGACTACAGTGTGAATATTTATTTTATCTAATTCCGTTTTGAAAAGTCAAATTTTACATCAATTTCTGACGTTATGAAACGTCCCATTTTTCATAACTGTCTAAGAGCTGGCTACATAAAAAACCTTGTTATCGCTACATGGCTAATTCCTTTTGTAAAATAATCTTTTTGTGTAATCAAGTTCGAATCGTCTTGTCTGCCAGCTCGCACTCGTGGCTTTTCGACATTTTGAACTTGATATTTTTATTCAAATTGCCAAGAAATTTTCTGTCAGTTTTGACGAGAACAATGCCATTCACAATATCGTTTCCTTAGTTACCAACTACTACTGCCGTCAAACTGACATTCACAAAAGAAATATATTCATGAAAAAATTCACTATAGGCCTGTTGCGTATCTTCAAATTTCGACGAAAGCGCCGCATATTATTAAAAAATCACAACTTCGAGGTGTGATGTCATCTATCAATGTTTTGAAATATGTCAATCTGCTTTAAAATCAAAATGAAATCCATGACGAACCATCTCTATTCCTAATTTATGACAACATTTGTAGACAAAAATATTCTATAAGAAGCAAATCAACCATTGTCATTATTATTTTTTATTGTTTATGTGACTCATCTAAAGGTTATCAATTACAGTAAGATTTATAATGTGTTATATACGTACAGAATTTAAGCGAAATCCTTAGGGGAAAGAGATTTTCTGATTTTCTCATCTTGTTTATCTTTAAAACAATTCTTGAATTTTGAGAAGAAAAAATACTAAGCAAAAATCTGGTGCTTTCAGTAAAGGATTCTGAGACGAATTCATGTGATTGTTCAGTCAATTAAGAAACTTATCTAAGTGGTATTTATTAAGTTTCTTTACAATTATAATATTTAACTTCTCTTAAAGATGGTTGACACTGAGAATTGAATTATATCTAATACATTTTTATAGATTATTGCACAAAATCACACTCGTTTTAACTGCTGTTATCCACATTTCTCTTTGTTTCGCTTCATAATCTCTTCTCGGAGACCTATAAAAATTATTTCTGGACTGTTTGCTCTAGTATTAGTACAGCCAACAACACAACTTCTAAGTGAATGATTTATACTCATGATTATCGAATAATATGACACACAAAAATGACGTTTGACAGTTTGACGTTTTTGACGGCACAAATCGTAGATGTAAAATTCAACCGATAGAGCGGAGCCACTGAGGATACGCAATAGACGTATTTCGCTCACAGTTACTCGTACTGAATGACTGACTCTCCTAGCTCACGCTCTTATACACCTAATCCAACAATGGGCCAACATTCAATTGTCTAACAGTTGATGCCTGGCAACCACCGAACATCTAGTAAACATAGGGTGTCAATCACGTCCGACAATTGAATATCGACTTTCGACTTGGTCAATACCAACTAGGATTACAGTTATAGAGAATTCAAATAAATAATCATGTGAACTACTTACTCAAAATATTTCACATTTGTGACACTATGTTGATTAAATTTTCTCAGAATTAATTTATATTTGCTAACCTATTTGGATGTTCAAATAAAAGGATAACAGGGATAATAACATAAAATAGTCGAATCAAATAATTAAAATATGTTCAAAATATTACGCTAAAATTACGCCTAGCAATCAGTTGAAACAGTTGTTCTTCTAACTATCAACAAGTTATTCAAATTAATTTATTAAACTGTTTAAATTAATAACAATCAGTGAGAAATTATTCTAACCGTGAATATACGATTTCATGATAGTATATTCTATACATCACTCGGCAAATGATAAAATACTAGCAACGTATGTAAAGATGGGAGAGGCAGTGGCGGCAGCACTTGGCCACTTTTACGAAGAAAATCCTTTTTAAGTAAGAAATAAGGAATTAAATAGTTCCCCAAACAAATATAAGGAATTAAAAATACATTACCTCTTAAATTGATTTGACACTAAAAGCCAATCATGTGATTTCGAAACGGTGTGAAAAAATCATGATTTTTTTTTAGTTTTGACTTTTAAAGTACTATTTAGATAGTATTTTCAATACTTTTAGTAATTATTCGAACCATTTCGTCGCATTACTGCCTCTAATACAAATTTAATTTTAAATTTATATGAAAAATGCGTCGAGTGTTATAGGGATTTCAGGTCAAAGCATATTTGAAAAACTAACACAGTTTCCTTACACAATTTTTTGTTCACTTCCAATTCTAAATTCGAGTGCTTAATGCCATAATTTAATTTATTTTTAATTTTCTAGTATAATTTTTTATTTTTAATAAAATATGTATGTTTCCAGTTTCTATTATTTTTATAATAAGTAGTTTACTTCATTTTCCACTGTAGTGTTTTTCTATAAGAGAAAATATTTTGTTTTTGATTAAAATCAATAACTTTTTTGAAAAAATCACTTGATTAAAATCTTGAATTTAATACACCCTGATTTCGAACTTTGTTATGTATCAGCTCTGCACTAATTCATTAGCTTTACCACGATATTATCCTTTCACTGTTCTGATCAACATCTTGACCCTTGCGAAAGTCCAAGTAATTGAAAATTAATCAAATTATTAAATTGATAAGATAATTGAGTAGTAAAGAAAAGAAATAATTTGTGGGTTCGTCCACTGGCGCCCGAGAAAAGCCTCAATTAACAAGGATAAGTTTAAATAAATATTAACCTTCTTAATAATAGTTATTTATACAACAAGTGAATTAAACCACTGTTTATTTGCGAGAAGAAAGTTCAAAATCACGAGCACGTTAAGCGCGAATGTTTTAATTCTTTGAGCAAATAAAGAGGTTTAGTTTACGTGTTTGTATACATAATTTTATTCAATTTTGCGTAAATTTCTGGAACATGAAACTGAGGAACAAAATTCAAAAAAATTAAATTGCAGTTGCAAGGGAGTTTCGTTGATATCGCGACGAGTGTTTGTTTTTCAAACATGCGGGAGTGTGACTGTCAGTAAACAGTCAGTTTTGTGAATTTTGAATTGAAGCGTTATAATTGTGAAAAGTTTTGTCTGAAATGATGGAAGAAAGTGATTAAAACAATGTTCTCGTCCCCGATACCATTTTGAATGAAGTAGCCGCAACAGTTGGGAAAATTATTCCCCAGAAATCGAAATCTTTTTATGGAAAGGAATTCCAACAGTGATTAAAATTTTTTTGAATCACTAATAATTTATTTTAAATCACTAGTGAATAAAGATTTACTTATGACTGTTGTTATGGATCTAATAATGTAGCTTTGAAACGTCAAAATTGAATAAAATAATTAATTAAATTGTAAACTTCGTTAAAGTGAAATAAACTGAACAATACTTCTACGAGTTTTATTTCGAAGGAATATTATATTTCAGTTGCATCGATTGAGGAAATAGGACATGATTCCAAACCAAGGCACAAAGTAAATACAGACTTTGTTTGAATAAATACTGTACTAGTAGTAGTATTGAAGTACAGGGGCTGGCATCTATCGTATAGTGCCCAAAGGTTCCTAGTGTGATTCAAATTCATTATACGTTTCACCTTTACACAGTATGGATACATAATCAGATAAATAAAATCTTATAAGGGAATCTGAATGACGACTCATTGAAATGGTCTATTTACCAATTAAAATTTCCCGCAAAAATTGTGAACAGCTCAAACAAAAAAAAAAAATCGGTTGTTGCTTCTTTGATAGATCTTAAAATATTTATTTCAGAAAGAAATTGTGAAGAAATCTCAAAAAAAATTCGTTATTACTCAGACAGCGCAGATATACGAAACACCTGTTACCGACAAATAGTTCTCCTTTAGATTGACAGCTTGGCAAGAAATTCACGTTCATTAAAATTCTTGAGTATATTAATGGTAAAGTAGTGATTGTTTCAATCAAGTAATTAAGGAAATTCGAATAGTTTTTTATAAAAAAAATCAACATAAATAAAATAGTGCGAGTGACATTTTTTGGTTAAAATTAGAATTAAAATGTCCGGAATGTGTATGGTTGGAAAAATATTGAATGAGTAACGTTTTACATTTTTGTTATTCAATTCGTCCTTCAAAATGATATGATGAAGTAAAATAGTAAGTGTTTTATGGAATGCTGGCTTCGTGCCATTTGGCATTCACAGGCTAAACATCAGTAACGCGATTTGCATCGTCATGAAGAACATTCTATCATTCACTTACTGTTGCATAGTTACACCTCCTAACGACCTGTTGCACATTTGAAATAAACCCATTTTTGTTCATGTAAACGACATGACCAAAAAGTTTATTTGAATAAGTAATTTTCAAATTTCCCGCCAATTTCAAAATGACAGTTCAAATTCAAGGAAAGAATTTATGATATACTTTGTGTCCTATTTTTAAATATGCGTATAGTATCAAATAAAAGAAAAATGAACTTAACATAATCATTACAGTTTCCTTTTTAGTTTTGAGAATAACAAATTGGTTTGGCAAAAACATGTAGTTTTGCTTCCAAATTTTAATGTCATTATACGGACTGATCTTTCCTCCTAGTGTTACCAATTGAAATATCCCTAATAACAACAAACAATTTGCATTTTTAAAAATAATATGACCAATGTTCAGGGTTTATTATCATACCGGCATTATTCAAAAATATTTTCCTATAAATTCCTACTATCAGAATGTATTTCTTTAGTTCAAAAAATATGTCGCATTATTACATAGTTATTTTAACTTTGCGGGATTGGTATTGGAGCATTATGACGTTCCTCATGCCAGTGAATTTTCTTTTTACTTCTATTGTATGTTAGGGAAAAGTGAAGCCATCATCTATGACGGGAAATTAAAAAATGTTTTTCAGAACGAAATTAACTGTTTGCAAAATTATAATTCATTTATGTTTGCGTTTGAAGCACGGACAATTATATTAAAAACAAGCAGCTGAGCAACTGACTACTTCTATTGTATTTTTGAGAAAAAGAGAGCCATGTAGAATTTTAATTGATTTTTGTTTGCGTTTAAGACACGGGCAATCACATAACAAACGAGCAGCGTATTGAATAATCTCATATTCTTGCTTTACTTCTATTATAAGTTTGAAAAAGTGAAGCCATCATTGAAGGCTGTCCTATAAAATTTTAATCCATTTTAGTTTCTGTTTGGAACTCGAGTAATCATATCACAAATGAGCAGCTGATATTCATTTATTTGCCAATTTTGTGATTGTTACAATAACAAACAATAAAAAAAACAGTCTGAGATTTATTTGGCATGTGACCTTGACAAAATTTCTCACATTGAATTCTATTTTTCTAGAGGTGGACCTAAGCTTCCCATACCGCGAAGTGGTCATTAAACGAGGGGCCGATGCCAAGGAATTCTATGACATGCACACAGAAATTGGTAGGTATGTAATTCACAATATCATCTGAGGCGCTTTTTCAAGACATGCTTGCAGAAAATTTTACCTTGAATTTCAAATGAAACCTTTAACTTTACATCTAGAAGTTCTTAATCACACTGTTCTCGAAGAATTATTTTAGTTACTGGTTTTGATCACTGCGTGATTATCATCAGATTCCTTATTACAAATAAAATATTTCTAACAGGTGCAATATGTTGTATGTAATAAACATCCAAATATTTACACCAGTAACGAATTTAAAATTTATCCGCAATATATGAATCACACTTGCAGTTCCCAAGATAATTTTATTAATCTTTTATTGCTTGCCAACATCCGTTACAGTATATTCACAAAACAATAACACGCATATGCAAAGGAATAATTTCTAATTTTACACTACAAGTAAAATATATTTAAAATTGACTTTTGGAGGTCCTAAATGTTACATAAAAAATTCAATTTTACTAATATTTTCATTATTTTATTTTTAATTCAAAATATAATTCATGTATTTTCAAATTTACTACCTTTTTAAATAATTGGTAACTAAAATTACCGTTGAGGGCAGCACAAAATGGCGGCTCTTTAGTGGACTTGTGAGCACAATGTCTTTCGTATTTTATCGATCAATTTAGATTGAATGCAATTGCATTGGAAAATATAAATTACAGAATATAAATAGTTTTTTGTGATAAACTTGTTAGTAAGTGATTTTCAGATGCATTGTGATGATAGCGATTACTGGTGAAATATTATTAACTGATAAAATACGTACCACTGATATACAATTCAGAAAATTATTGAAAAAGGTATTAATATACAGTCGAAGTGTCTTTCTTCTTTTTGTTTACTGACAGTCATACGTTCTTATTCACATTATTCTACCAGAATTTAATTAAGTCTAATTCAAATGCACAGGCTGAGTAATGTGTTAATTATTTCCGGATATAAATAGAGGCGTACATCTCAGATAAGTTACTCTTCGAGTAGTCTTTTAAAAATGTGTTTCACAGTCCGTTTCCTGGATTCAGACTGGTTTTAAAGCTAGTTACCTTTCATCGTTCAAGTCCGTTTGGTACAAACTGTCCGACACGAACCGTAAGTCCGCGTAAAAGGAACTTGAAATTGTTCTTTTCTGTTTGTATTTTAGAAATAATTTGAAGTCAAATCACCGCTTGGGGATTAGGTTTTGGTTTTACGAGCGTTGAAGTAGTTTAAAGTCAGACCACCGCTTGGAAATCAAGTTTTGGTTTCACAAACGTTGAAGTAGATTTAAGTCAAATCACTGTTTGGAGATCGAGTTTCGATTTCTCAAACGTTGAAATCATTTCAAGTCGAATCACCGTTTGGAGATCAAATTTGGTTTCACAAACGTCGAGTACTACCGCCTGGGAGCCACATCTGGGTCCCATCTTCGACTGCCAGGATTCGCACGGCGATGACTATGGTTTAATTTAAATTTTCCAGTAATAATACTATAGAAAATAATTGCCTGTTTGATTCTATTGTCTTGAGAAATCATCTGTCTTATCATCCCCACAAAATTGTGTCCACTTTTCTCACTTATCCATTATTTATTGTAGGGGTAAATTCGGTACAGTATTTCGCTGCCGAGAAAGAGCAACTGGCTTGGAGCTTGCAGCAAAATTCATTCCAATTGGTAGGAAAGAAGATAGAAGAAATGTGGAACGGGAAGTAGACATAATGAGAAAGTTACAGCACCCTAGACTGATACAACTGTACGATGCTTTTGATTGTGGAAAGATTATGGTCGTAGTGTTGGAATTGTAAGTATTTTGTATGCAAAGTGCAATTAATTAAACAAAACTGACCATGATAAAGAGAGTATAAATAACTGAACTGTTTGTGCTATTTTTAAACTAAGATTGATTGTTTGGAATCAGCTTGGAAGAACAATATTTTGGCAAGATTTAACTTAAACAAAAATATTTTTACTTGAACTCCCCTCTTTACTTCTATGGCCAGTTTGAAAAAAGTGAAGCTATCATCAGAAGCGGCAAATTTAAAAATCATTGTTTAGGATTGAAGGCGGAGAGCTCTTCGAGAGAGTGATTGATGATGATTTCGTCCTGACAGAAAAAGCATGTACGGCATTCATGCGACAAATCTGCGAAGGGATCGGTTACATTCACAAACAAAATATCCTGCACTTGGATATGAAGGTAAGCAACGGAAAACATCGGAACAACATTTCAACAATCTAAAAATAAATTGTTTGTATTTCAGCCAGAAAACATTTTATGTCTGACTAAAACCGGAAATAGGATCAAAATAATAGATTTCGGATTGGCTCGCAAATACGACCCTGATAAAAAATTACAAGTCTTGTTTGGCACCCCGGAATTCGTCGCACCAGAAGTTGTTAATTTTGATCAAATTGGATTTGGGACTGATATGTGGTCTGTTGGAGTCATCTGCTACGTTTTGTAAGCATAAATTCGAACGGTAACCCTCTTTGTTTATTATTAATTACCTTATTGCTTATCAGATTATCAGGTTTGTCTCCATTTATGGGCGAAACAGATGTGGAAACTATGGCAAATGTCACAGTAGCCAAATATGATTTCGATGATGATGTATTCAATGAAATATCAGCTGAAGCAAAGGATTTCATAATGAAATTATTGCTAAAAAATAAAGAGTATGTATTTTTTTCTTTATGTAGCATGTATTACTGAAATTAACGCTTGTGTGAAGCCAAAAAGCAAGGTAGGACAAAGACCCAACTTGGTAAAAATAAAAGAGCTCATTTACTTTTTTTTTACATCTAAATTTTATTTGGTTGTCATTTTGAGGAAATAACTATTAAAAGCTTGCCTGGCAAGAAATCCAGTCTTGGTCCTGCCAATTTGAATTAATTGCTCATGAATTTTATATTAAATTTTATTATATAAACCCAAAAATACTAATAATAATAATGAAATTTTCTATAAGTGTCAATTTCGAAGGCGCAGGACTTTGAAGTGGACAAAATTTAAAATATTTCTTAAACAATTCGGAATTTACGGTCTTTCCAGTTACTTTAAAGAATTTCATATATTCATTAGAATTATTAGTAATCAATTGTAGTAAACAGAACTTATGAAGAACTTTCTTTATTCTTATTCCACTATACTGTACTAGAAAGTGACAATATATTGTTGATATTGCTTTCAAGCCTTTGACATCCTAAAAAATTGCAAAAGAACCTGAACTGACAGCTCAATCTGGCGTTTATAGGTTGAACTGTGGTATAAGCGAAGCTAGCTATGTAGGCGAAACAGGTTGAAAATTTATGAGACCCCTCGCTGATAGTGGACTCAGATGGACTCGATATGACTGTGTGACTTGTCACGTTTACTAGTTGGTTATTGTCTGAACCAACAATATGATTAGCTAAATTTTTTATTGTTTGATTCAACTGCAAGTCTTCGCGATGTGATCTCAAATCTTAGTGTTGAGCTTGTCACCATTCTTGGATAGTGCCTACAAGGTCAGAGATCACCAGAAGGATCGGCTTTGAGTTTATAGTTCAAATTCAAATTGGATTAGTAATACACATTATTTGTGATCTTCATGATGTCACATTTTTGGTCATAATCATGTCAGCAAAACGCCAATGCATGGGGCTATATGACGTCATTTTATGACTCAGTATCGACATCATATTATGGCCTAAATTTAGGTCTCAGTTACAGATACGGACATGAAATTATTACGGTTTATCCGATAGTTTCGGATAGTTTCCTTTACGGATATAAGATTTTACTTAGAATTGTAAAAAAAAAACACAAATAATTACAAGGTAACGATCTGACATTATTCATAGGTTATCATTTGGTACTAAAATCACAGCTCGGCTATTATTATTATTGAACAACACTTTCTTTATCTAAGTAATTGTAATCCTCTAATAATGGATGAATGACTAATACAGCTGTGCAATAGAAATAATAAAAACTATCTGAACTGAACAATGTAAGCGACGCGGTTAGTGTGTCGGCTCGGCCGGGTGAAATTTAGACTCCTCCTCTATCCTTTTATATCAGAATCGGTTACGGTTTCGGATAGATTTTTATTTCGGATATCCGATAGTTCTGGTTACGATTTGGAGCTCCATAACACCCCTACTCGCGAAACCAATACCGATGATAAGCATATTGATTCCGTCTGCATCGAAACTGCATTGATATAATTTGAAAATAACTGGAGGTTACCTCAAATTACACACCGTTAATTACGGTGGACCTATTATTTCCAAGGGGGTGTTAGTAAGGGCCTATGGCTGCGTACCGATTTCTAACGATGGCCTTTCATTACGATAAGACAGTTGTGACGAAGCAAACTCTTTCTTCGTCCCGAAAAAGTTTAGTTTTCAGAAACACAAATTCTTATTGTAATTCTATGAGACACATCTGTTTTAATGAACATTCTTGTGCCTTTTATAACCTAAAAGCAATTTAAACTCCATTAAAATTGATTCTATTTTAATTTCAATGAACAAATGATGTGTTCATCCAATACAAAATTAAATTCGTTCCTCGTCTAGTGAAAGGCCACACGGCTTGCCTAATCACACAGATGCACACCTACTTTTCAGCAACCCTAGGAATTGCTGAAAGTGCATGTCTACGTCTTTTACCTGTACACTCGCAGCACCAAGACCGATAATAAGCATATTGACTCCGTTTGCAATGATATAATTTGAAAATAACCGGAGGTTACCTCAAATTACACACCGTTAGTTAGGGTGGACCTATATCTCCAAGAGGGTATGGGTGCCTATGGGTGCGTACTGATTTCTAACGATGGTCTTTCATTATGAAAGGATAGTTGTGACGAAGCAAATTCCCTCTGTTCGTCACTAGAGTTTAGTTCCATGAATCAGAAACCCTTATTGTAATTTGTGAGACACATTTGTCTTAATGAACATTCATAACCTAAAAACAATTTAAATCCCATCAAAATGGATTCTATTTTCATCCCAATGTACAACCGATGTATCCATTAATACTAAACGAAATTCGTGCCTCATCTAGTCGGAGGCCACACGGCTCGCCTAATCACACGGATGCAGGACAAGATTTCATACCTAAGTTCCCAGCAACCCTAAGAATTGCTGAAAGTGAAAGTCGACGTTTTTTTCCTGTACATTTGCGAATTAATACGGATAATAAGCATATTGATTCCATCTGCAGCTGAATTATCAGTGGTCTTGATCAAAACCTAGATGTCTTTCCTGGTGAAAAGTATCTCTTTGTATACTACAAAATTTTCCCCCTTGTTTTAGTGTGCGTATGCAATGCAATATTATATATCCATAAGTTGTTTGTAGTAGATGCAACAAAAAGGTATCGCTGTTGGTTTCGTAGCTGATGTTAGGGATATTCTTGGTGCGGTTGAATCTTGTTTCGTTGATTTGTTTTTAGCTTTTTTAAAAACTCTTCTAGTCTCTCATACGCGAAAATATCAAAGAGGCCGAGTTACGTCCATAATATTAATATTTTGTTTTTAATAACATTTTGCTAGCCTGAAATTGAGCTTACAGTTTTAAGAAACTGAGTTTTTCATAATTTGTGTTTAATATGACTGATAATGTTGGATTTAACCTAAAATTTTGATCCTGTTTTTTTACAACTATGAGTGCAATCTACTGATTTTAAGTTAAAAATATTTACTAAATTGGGACTTGTCATGTTGCCAAAAGCGCTTTGAATGTTGGTGAAGAAAAAATAGCAATGTGGGTCTTTGTCGGACCTTGTTTCAGACTGCGCATGACAGCAGCGGAATGCCTCGATCATACCTGGCTTCAACGGAAGCCACCTGCTACTCCAAAACCTACTATTCCATACATGAACGGCCTCGACGTCGCCAAAGACAACCTGCGTCTGTTTGTGGAACGCTGGGCAGAGCACCCCAATTCGCCTTATTTGTTTGATGTATCCGCACACGTGATTTCTCCATTAATGTTGACGGCAGGTGTCCAGTTAACGTCTTCCCAACATTCCCTTCGTGGTATGTCACCGTCCCCGTGTGGCTCTGTCACCTCCTCAGTTGATGATCAAGATGAAAATTTATTACCTGTTGATGACTCTGTATTTTCCCATTATACATTTAACGGTGAACATGAGCTCCAATCGTTCGAAAGACGAGCATCTGATAGTTCTTACGTCATGCGCAAAAATGACATAGCTGAAAGAATTAATCTAGCTGAGGAAATACGTAAACTTTCTGATAAATTATTCAAAATGTCCACATTATCCGATATGCCTGTTCTATCAAACACAACAAAAACTACTCCAGAACCAAAATTTAAACCACTGCCACGACCAGCACCACCACACAGTTTAAGCTGCAGCAGTAGTAGTAATAACGTCCCCTGGAGGAGAACTAAATTCAGAGTGACCGGAATGAATCGTGATGTTCCTTTAAATTCTTATAATAAAGCGACAGCATTTTCAGAACTTGAAAATGGCACTAAAACTCAAAATAACGCGGTGGGGACAAAAGATTTACTACTGAAATTATTAGATAAATGGGATGATGTTCAAGAACCTGTGAGATCTTCCGGACGACATAAATCCATTTCAGCGGAATGGTCTGAAGTTGAACAACTTGGACAACGCACTATTAGTTCCCTTAATACTTTTTTCCAGTCACGAGCCACCAACAAAAAAACACATCCTTTTGTCACAACAAATGGCATCAAATAATTTTCAACAAATAAATAAATCAATGAATAACAATAAAAACTGTAATAAAATCAACGATTTCGTACATTGCTACAGGAGAAGTCAAAATGAGGTCAATTAAGAGGAGTTCCCCAAAAACCGCTTGATGGTTATGGGTTAATTTTTGTTGCCAATAATAACTTCAAAAAACTATTATTGGGTCCCTATGTATTAATAATAGTATCCTGACATCTTGTAATCAGAAAAACCAAATAAACCACAAAATATACAAAAATAAAAATAAATAAATACTCTATTAGTCTTTAATAATAGTGTTACTTATGTTTAGTATTTTTCAGTGAAAAAACCCAATAGGGGCTTGTGAAAACTAAGAAGTCTGTCCTATGTTTATTCAAATTATAATAAATAAACAAATATTATTGTATAATTTTGTCAGATTTCTCTTTAAAATTGTCTCTGCATAATGCTTTCGCTTTTGCACGCTTTATTCGGCTTTTTTTTTGATACAATTGCTTCTAATTTTATTCAGATCATAACTTGAGGTTATAAAAACTTTCCGAATTTGAGGTTAAGTTCATATTTTCTGTTTTTAATTATTGTATTCTTAACGGCTTCAAAAGCAGCTAACAAGTGTAACTTTCTGTTCAGTGCCAGATTGACGGCCTCGCAAGCGCTTTCGCATCCCTGGCTTCACGAATCTTCTACCCAATCAGAAGTGGCTCTCAGCAAATCCAAATTGAAGAGATATGTCATCAAGAAGAGGTGGATTAAAGCAGTCAACACAATTATTGCGCTCCAAAGAATGGGTGCTAAAATTGATGCAGATCTTATTTAATACTACAACTAAATATTGTTTTATATTCTACTATTTATTTGATAGTTGAATATTATTTGATTTTATTTAGAATAAAGGCTTATTCATATTTTATAAATAAATCAGTAAATTCGTGCCTCGTCCAGCCGGAGGCCGCACGGATAGCCTAATCACAAGAATGCAGGCCAAGATTTCATAATTACCGACCGATAATAAGCATATTGATTCCGTCTGCATCGAAACTGCAATGATATAATTTGAAAATAACCGGAGGTTACTTCAAATTACACACCGTTAGATAGATTGGACCTATTATCTCCAAGGGGATGTCAATAAGGGCCTATGGGTCCGTACCGATTTCTTACAATGGCCCTTTATTACGAAAGAGCAGTTGTGACGAAGCAAATTTTCTCTATTTGTCTCTTAAGTTAAGTTTCCAGAAACACAAACCCTTATTGTAATTCTGTGAGACATATTTGTCTTAATAGACATTGTCGTGCCATTCATAACCTAAAAACAATTCAAACCACATTAAAATTGATTCTACTTTGATCCCAATGAACAACCGATGTGTTCATTAATACAAAACCAAATTCGTGCCTCGTCTTGCCGGAGGCCACACGGCTCGCCTATTCACACGGATGCAGGTCAAGATTTCACACCTACTTCTCCACAAATCCTTATACAAATTCTGTGAGATATATTTTTCTTAAGTCTTAACGAACATTACTGTGGTATTTAAGCGCCATTAAAATTAATTCGACTTTTGATCCCAATGAACAATCAATGTGTTCATTAATACAAAGCAAAATTCGTACCTCGTCTATCCGGAGGCCACACGGCTCGCCTAATTACTCGGATGCAGGCCAAGATCTCACTCCTACTTCTCGACAATCCTAGGAATTGCTGAAAGTGAAAATCTACGTCCATCATTTGTACACTGGCAGCAACAAGACCAATAATAAGCATATTGACTCCGTCTGCATCAGAACTGTAATTATATGATCCAAAAATAGTCGGTGGCTACCTCAAATTACACACCGTTAGCTAGAGAGGACTTATTATCTTCAGGGGGTGTTAGTAAGGGCCTATGGGTGCGTTCTGATTTCTAACGATCACCCTTAGTTAAATTAAAAGGGATTAAAATTAAAAGCTCATCATCACAACATCTTGTTTTATTAAATAACAATACATAACAAAGTGGAAGAATACAAGAACAGATCTCAATACCTAATTTATAATTTTGACCGGCTGTTGACGTGATTTTTAACTATAAATCTATTCCTGGATTCTTAAGTACATTTCATATTTATATCAAAGACTAACATATAATATTTAATATAGTCAGGCCTTAATTAGGTTGTCGTGTATAACTGTGAGAAATTTGTACTATTTGTTTAAAATAATTAAAATACGAAATGAATCAGATTTCTCATAGCTATAATCCGGATAAAAATTAATCGCTGTCATCATCATTATGTGCGCGATTCAAAGGTCTCCTGCTTTCTTCATCGGATCCATATACAACATCTTCATCCGAATCATTAATCATTGAAAATGCTGGGTTATCTTTAGTTATGACCGAATCTAAATATCATAGATGTAAAAACCCACAATTGGTTGAAAATTTGGACTTACCATAGACCGATTGTTGGCTCGGAGCATAAACATAAGCCATGGCATACAAATAAAAATTAAACATTCCATAAAAGGACATAAATTGTGCCGAACTGTTGTAATGAGTCGATAATTGGGCAACAAAATTGTCTTCCAAAACACCAACACCAAATCTTAGTACGGTTATTACTAAACTGATTAGTATTACGACTAACATTAGTAGGGTCAGTACTTTTAGACGCATATCTGTTAAAAAACGAAATTAATTAGGCAGTAAAAACTGAAAAAGTTTCTTAATTCAATATTTATTTTTGAATCGAAAAAGATTATGTAGATACCTTACTTACCGAAAAATGGCATTGAACGAAGTTCACTATACGCCCGTAAAGTTAATAAAGAAAGATATGCTAGATATATGCCGCAAAAAACGAAGAAAAATACCTTGAAGTCCTGTAAAGAAATATAATAAGTCATTAATCAAAAATATATAGTCTGAAATTAGGTGCCAGTGTAAAACATGCTGCGCAATGTGAGTTGTGATAAAAGAGGCGGGGCCTATTTAAAAAGTCTGAAGTTAGGTGTCCAGTGTGAAACGGACTGCGCAATACAAAGAGTGCGCAGTGAAAATGTGTTATTTTATAAAATTTATTCCAAATTAATTGTGTTCACGATAGTTAACTAAATCAATATTTAATTATAATTAATTTTGGTTCAATTGTTGCAATAAGCTTCGAAGGCTTACAGCTGGCTGCATTGTATAATTGGCATATTTTTTTTGTATATCATCTCTGAAAATTTGGCCGCCGTTTGATTAATGTGACAGATGACTTGATTACTGTTTTTTTGATAGTTTCATATCAAATATGAATCTAATTATTGATAAATACTGTATATTCATGAAAGCTGAATATATTCATTAAATAGTCAAGGTCAGCAATATGGCGGATGTTCTGTTCAGAAATTATTTATGAATTCATACGTACATAATAATGTTTCGTATCGACTGCATGGTTGTATGTTGGATCTTGAAGTTCGTTATATCTTTGCCAAGTAGCAAGAATAATTGCAGATAACCATAACATCCCAACAATAAATAATTTTGGGACATAAAATGTCAGAAGTTTACGTTCATTCTGCAAAAACAAACACCAGATGAAATATACAAGTTGGCGGGAAAAATGAGGTCAACGCGCATGTGCTGAAAGTAGAGAGAAAAATGGCCGATATGCAACATTTTAGCGGTGTTTTTGAAACTGTCATTTTTTTAAATGAATTAATTGGTAAAAAAAAAAAAGAATTATACCTGTCTTAAACCATGATAAACGCAAAGCCAGAATAATAATAACGCACATAAAAATGTGGCTTGCAATACAGCATCCAACATTCCTGGTATCCAGGAATTTATCAAAAACATCATCGGAAACATCGGATCTACAAATAAAAATTCATAATTTCTTGTTGTGGGGTAAATATTAATTTAATACTTACTATCATACAACATTAATAAGGGTAACAATAAGGACATCCATTTTTGTTCGATAGACCAATCATGAATAATATATTTACGCAGAGTATGCGCAAACCAACACTGAGAAAAAAAATTAGTAATTTTCCTACCTAATAAATAACCAATAATTACCGTCACTATGAATGTACTCAGAAGAAAAATAAATCTGAACCATATTTCAATTTGTGTGAATGCCGGATTATAAGTCTTAAACTAAAAAAATATATATTATAAAAATCCCCTGCATTTTTTTTTTTCATTGTCTTACATAAAATTTTAACTCTTTCACGTCGTATTTCTGATGAAAACTTTCCAATCCATAAAACCTAGCTGTAATAATATAATGAGTATAATCCAAAAAACCTAAATGAAGTACAATAAACTCTTCACAAAACTTCTTTTCGCAAATTAAATGCCTGGTCCGATTTTTGACATTATCTTGATGAAGAATCGTTATCGGTTTGTGTTCTTCTGTCAATCCATCAATTGCTACACTTATTTGGAAAGTTTTGTCATATTTTTCATCTGAAAATTATTATTTTTAACATACTTGAGAGTATATTAGATGCTGATTGGTTGTCCACCATTAATGGCGTACTTCCTGTTTTGATCAGTTTAGGTTATGTTAAACTCATGTATTTCTAATTTATTTACTTTAATTGTAACTGGTGGAATGGAAAAGTAAAAGAGGCAATTAAGAGGAAGAAAGAGAAATGGAAAAGATACATAAATACGAGGAACGAAAAGAATTATGAAGCATATAAGGACAATCAAAAACTATTCTTCGAAATAATAAAGAAAACAAGAAAGAGAAAGACACAAATGTTGCATAATATTAAAAACAAGATTGGAGAACTGATGACAAAAGAGGAAGAGATGATGGAAACGTGGAGACAGTACTTCAAAGAGCTATTAGAAGGAGAAGATATAAGAGAAAAGAAAAGTTCACAGGAAAAGAAAGAACCCACACCACAGGAGAAAAAACCTGAACAAAATGAGGAAATAACTCTAGATGAGATAAAAGAAGCACTAAAGAAAACCAAAGCAGGTAAAGTCCCAGGACATGATAAGATAACGGCAGAAATGCTTAAAGCAGCAACAGATATAGCGCTGGAAAGGTTGAAGGAAATTTACAATAAAGTAATTAGTTCAGGAATTGCACCGGAAGACTGGCAAATAGGTATTATATGCCCCATATATGAACAGAAAGGTGACATAAAAGAAATGCCAAAACTACCGAGGAATAACACTCTTAAATACAGCAGCGAAATTGTTTGCAAGAATCCTGGAGAAGAAACTAAGGACCCAAGTAGAAAAATCCCTAGAAGATAACCAATATGGCTTCAGACCAAATAGAGGAGTTAATGACGCAATAAGTATAATGAGGCAAGTGAGTGAGAAAACAATAAAACAAGGAGACAAGGTGCATCTGTGCTTCATAGATCTAGAGGAGGCGTTCGACGGAGTGGATAGAGAAGACATATGGAACACGCTAAAAGAAAGAGAAGTAGATACTAACATAATAATGGGTATACAAAGTCAGTGGCGTAGCAAGAGGGGTGCAAGTGGGTCTATTATGCTCCGGGCGCCACTCATGGAGGGGCGCCGAATGGTCGCCAAGACGAACAAGATTTTCCGAATTTCAATTGCTGTTTTGATCGATTTCTGGGAAGCATATTCTAAATTAATAATTATTATTATATTTATATTACGAGTAGATTCTATATATTAGGAAGTTTTTTTTAGTTTAAATTCTGTATATTTGATTTATTTTTGACGTTTCGGCTCTCTATCCCAGAGTCTCCATCGGAAAAACAATGATACAAATATAAACAAAGCAAGTATCTTGATAATTGAAAATATACAGAATACTAGATGTGAAAACGTATGTTTCACATTTAATGCAGAAAGAATAAAATTCTTATGTCATCCATTCAAGGTCTGAGGAAAAAACTATGTGAAACAACCTCAAACAGATGAATCAATAATATGAGTCTTGACGATTAATATCATTGTGAAAAAAGAATTAATTAAATAATATAACACACAAGGACCTTATCCCGTTCGGAAAGTTTTTTGAATTATTTGAATTATGTTCAATCTAGAACGAAGCAATGATGGCAGAATCCTACACACTGTTTATAGGAAGCCAACATAAACAAACCAATATATTCATTCTGGATCACATCACTATCCTTCACAGAAGTATAGAACAATGTCGATTCCAAAGAGCTAATAATATTTGTCGCCCTGATAAACTTGATGAAGAGAATAATAATCTAGGAGTTATATTTCAGAGAAATGGTTTGAGTTATCGTTCCATTAAAAAAGTACGTCGACCAAAGTCTACCAATGCTATTGTTGTAGATAGTAAAGTTCAATTGAAGATTGGAAGGATCTTGTCCAGATATAATTTCAAAGTTGCTCACTTTCCTATAATGAGAATTGAGCACTTCATGAGACCTATGAAGGACGTGATTCTCTTGAAATCTTCGGGTATTCACAAGATCCTAGTACCTGTAGTCAGACGGACAGAACTGTTAGCACACGTATTGCTGAACATAGGAGGTGCATAAGACTCAATTATCCAAATAAATTTTTAGTTGCTGATCATGTTATTGAATTTTTGCGTGAGATCAAGTTCGAAGAAACAAGATTAATCGCAAGATGCTCATCGTTCATGATAGATTGGTCAGAGAAGCGATTGAAATAATTGAAGATTCGAATAATTTCAACCATACTGATGGTTTTGAGTCGGCAAATGTTTGGCTTTCTATAATGAATAATATATGATTTATAAGATATTCATTTGTCTTGATTTTTATTATTGTCACGTTCATGTACATCATTAAGACTTGGTTCTTTTGGTGGACAAAATTTTAAGACGTTTATGTGCATTGGAATTGTGTGCGTCTGCAAAAACGGGTCGCCTTCATTGTGTTATATTAATTAAATCTCTCTTCTCAATGATAATTGTCGAGATTGATATTATTGATCCCTCTGTTTGAGGCTGTTCCATGTGGTTTATTTGAGTGAATTCCAAAGAAATTTTGTTCTTTCTGCACTTAATGTCGAATCCACGTTTTCACATCCACTATTATGTATATTTTCCATTATCCAGATACTTGCCTTATTTATATTTGTATCACTGTTTTTCTGATGAAGTCAAAACGTCAAAAATGAATAAAGTATACAGAATTTAAACCAAAATATAAAACCTCTCAATTATGATTTAATTCTTCAAGAGAATTTATAGATTATTCTATATATTATAATACTATTATAATATTTTTGATGGATGGGCGCCAATAGTATGTCGAACTCTGGGCGCCAGTTATAGTCGCTACGCCACTGTACAAAGTTTATACAAAAAGACCAAAAATTATGTAAGAACAAAGAAAGAAACATCAGACATGTTCGAAACTACAAAAGGAGTAAGACCAGGCTGCATATTAAATCCGTTACTCTTTACACTAGTGATTGACAAAGCAATAAAAGAAGCAAGAAAGGGAGCGAAAGAATACATAATAGGAAAGTGGAAAATGGAAAACGTAAAAATAATAGAGACATGTTGAGCAGATGACATGGTAATAATAGGAAAAGACGAAGACACACTAAACAAGAACTTAAAAATATTCAGAAGACATCTTGAAAAAATTAACATGAAGATTAACCGCAATAAAACCAAATCGATGGTCATAAGCAGAAACGAGGAAAAACACACAATTAAGTTAGAAGGAGAAACTTTAGAACAAGTCAAGAAGTTTAAATACCTAGGAACAATACTGACTTATGACGGAAAACTAGATGATGGAATAAACGAAAGAACAGGAGCCACAGGTAGGCTTTTTAACGCTTTGAAGAATACTATACTAACAAATAAAGAAATACCGAAGGAAACCAAAGCACAAATATACAAAAAAGTAGCTGTGCCTATCCTGTCCTACGGATCAGAAGCCTAGACAACAACAGAAAGATGACGTAGTAAATTGAACAGTACAGAGATGAGATTCCTGAGGAAAATAGAAGAGAAAACAGTCTTGGACAAGATAAGAAACAAGGTATATAGAGAGACACTGAATGTAAAACCGATAGAAAACATAATAGAAGAGGGACAATTAAGATGGTGGGGACATATACAAAAAATGGAAGAGGATAGAACGACAAAAAAGTGTACGAAGCAAGAACAGTAAAAACAAAACAGAGAGGAAGACCCAGAAAAACATGGACAGAAGAAGTGAAAAAAGCACTGAAAAAGAGGGGCTGTAAATGGGAGGAAGCAGACCACTTAAGCAAAAAGAGAGAAAAATGGACGGAGATCTGGAAGCGGATACCAATAGAAGAAGAAGAAGAATGAACAAGAAAAGTAAAAACCACCAGCCTTACACCTGAAAAGGTAGATAGGCTTTAGGATTAAGTAAGTAAGTAATTGTAACTATCGTGAACATGGTGTTGTTGATTGTCAATTCATATATTACCGTCATTATTTCCGGTTGTCAATTTTGCGATCACCCATAATTGTTGGTTATACGTATTCATAGCTGGAGTGCGCATTGTAAACGGTCCTGTAGCTAAATTATCTGCTTTTTTACTGCTGTTATCTGATAATAAATTTGAGGCATCTATCTCTGTTGTGCTTGTTATTGGCGGACCTGATGATCAAAACGATTTTATAATAAGTTGGTAGCACTTCAAGTGCAAACAACTTCACAGCAATCAAAAATTCAAATTTCTGTAACTTTGTAATGTGCATCAAAAAATTTATGAATATGATATTATTATATACAAAAACATATAATAGTATAATATTTTAGTAAAAAATGGTTGTGAATAAATCTAAAGCAAAAACTAGTAATAATTTGGGCAGCTGTGGGATACGTGAAGTTAGACTCGTAATGAACTTAATTTCAGTTTTATATTGAAAATAATTGTGAAATTCAATTTTTGTTTCTAAAATAATGAGTACCTGCTAATCCAATAAATATGCCAAGCCCAAAACAAGCGAAAAATGCAATAAAAACCATAACAAACTCTCTTTTATGCATTGAATATAGCCGCATTTGTACAGATCTGAAAAAATATTTTTAAAAGATGGAATAGCGTATATTAGGTTAAGTTCATCAAAATATTGCGCATTAAAACAGGATGAATTATATTTAAAAGAAGTATAAATAGGTTGAACAAATTAATTTTTTGAAATTAGTGCGTAATAATTATTGATGAACCTGATTCAATATTTCAAATACCTTTCACATCTGTCATGATGATATGCCGGCGCTATATATTTATTAAACTCACTGAATAAGTCGCTGAATTGCGACAAAGCGTTTCTAATTCGTAGACTCCATCCTGCTGTAGGAAGATGATAAGAATACCCTAAACCTACACCATCTACTTTTACCATTTTGGTTGATTTAAATACTTATTACACAAAACATTGATTTTAGGTTATTAAAGGTTTTTATTTTTAATACAGTAGAAACATTTTGATATAAAAGAGATATAAAAGTGTAAACACAGCCTCTACAGGACGAGCAAGTATTTAGCGTCCATTGTTGTTGTGTGAGTGGAATTATTGATTTTAACGATACTAGCGCTCCATTTAATTCACGAATGAAAGATTATATAAAAAAATCAATGCAATTCTTGATTTATTGGTTAAAAATTACATAAATATTTACAAAAAATATCGATAAAAATATTAGTCCCAATATTTTATTACGCCGTCCCATCCGGCGGTAACTAATTTACTAGGTTCATGTGGATGCCATAATACATTAATACAAACATTGTCATGTGCCTTCCATTTCTTGTACAATTTCGTAGTTTTCCAGTCCCAAATATAACATTTTCCATCAGCATCTCCTGACACTAAATAACTGTAAAACAAAACTATTGAAACATCATATTAAAAATGAAGGAAGCTTATTACCTCATATCAGGCGAAAAATCCAAGGTACAAGCGTATCCGGCAACCATATGTCCCGTAAAAGTCTTCTTCCGGTTCATTTTAAACCTATTTAATGCTGAAAAAATAACTATTTTGTTGTCCATGCTCTGACAGGCGAGCCACTTTCCGTTAGGGGCGGGTGTAACGGCAGGCATTGAGTGCATTGTGGGATCTGCTATGTATTTCATGTCGACTGGGATATCCCACTCCCAAACTCGGAGGGATTTATCGTCGGAAGTTGTTACAAAACGGCGATTTTCGTCCACGAATGTTATTGTGTTTACTGCGCCCAAATGACGGTCGTACTCTTGGACAATATCGCCCGAACGAGTATCCCACTAGAAAAAAATTAAAATAGGTGGCAGTCTGCATTTGATCAAACAAATCATTTCATTTATAGTTTTAAGTATAATTTTCTTTTAATTTATATTTTTAATGCTTTACCACTATCGCGCTCCATAAAATAACAGATGTCAATAGTTTGTTAACCTAACTAAATTTAATTTTATCATTTATTTTTTAATTCCAACTAGAGTACGCTGATTTTTCAAACAAAATTATTTTCAGCGAATTTTTCAAAACTTTTCAGGATGCATTAAAATGTTCCAGAATGTGTCAGGACATTTTAAAATGTCCCAAAAAAATCCGGAATGTTTAAAAACTCCTTAGAGTGCATCAAAATTTTCCAGAAAATGTCCTAAAACGTTTCAGAATGTTTTAAAATCTTTCCAGAATATTTTAGAATGTTTTAAAATGTTTCAGGATGTTTGAAATCCTCTCATAATTCTTCAAAGCATTTCAGAATGTATCAGGAGGTTCTAAAACATCCTGGGATGTTTAAAAAATTGCTAGGAAATTCATATATTTGAAACTTATTTTGTATGTGAGCATTAATTTTAATTAATTTCTCTATAAAATGTTTACTTCTGAAATGACAGATTGAAATTCTTCTTTAGTAAGCCTGACTTACTCCAAAACAAGATTAGACTAGACAAAGACAACTAGTACCGTTTCACCTTAAAACACCTTTCCACCAATTAATATGCAAAATTATTTGCCTATGAATATAATACATCGAACTATTGTTAAAATTCTTATAGAAATAGCAAATTTAATAAAATCAACAAAAATGTTTTAGAAACTGAACTGTCAAGAGTAACATTTCTCAGAAATTCTCTATAGAAATTGAAATACAAAATTTACAGGCATCACTTCGTGAATTTTTTCTTCATGAATTTATTGACGAATTAGAACGTGTTCTATTTTTCGACAACTTTCTAGAGAATTCTAGGGTTTTTTCTCCACATTTTGTCGTTGCCAATCTTTGAATTTGATATTGTCTTTGTTTACCTCCAACCTTTTTTGCGGTTAAGTTTGTTTGATTCTAAATCTTCATGAAGTTGTCCTTGAATTTCTTCGTGAATTTATTGTCAAGCAGAAAAATGTTGGTTCGTTTTTACCATATACCTATAAATATATATACTGCTGACCTCCTATCTTAACAAGGAAGCGTCTCCGTACGGTATCTTTTATCTCTTTTCTTCTGCAAGTCTAAACTGCGCATGGTCACAGTCTTGAATTTCATTGGCTGATGCTTGAAAGATTGTGTTCGGGACGTTCGGGGATGATTCGGAGTCAAATTTATTTTCTAAATCAAGACTTATTTCAAAGTGTGACCATGCGCAGTTTAGACTTGCAGAAGAAAAGAAATAAAAGACCCCGTACGCTGTCAGATCCAAGTCGTTGGTATATATATTTATAGGTATATGGTTTTTACCTTAGACCAGAAATATTATAGACTAATAACAGTGTATACTGCTATACATATTGTTTTGAACGAAACATAGTTGAGTGAGAAGACAAAGGATAGAGATAGTTTTGGTCACGTGTAACTCCCGAAATGTCATTTCAAGCAACATCTGTTTTCATGTTGACCAACGACGGCGTTTTCAACCTCCCATCGGAAGTAACACGTGACCCTAAACAATCTCTATACTTTGTCTTCTCTCTCTACAATCTTCGAACATAACAAACACGCCCCATTAGGAGTCTAAAGTATTCCTAGTCTAAGGTTTTTACACACATGAAGATTTCCATCAATTTATTGTGAAGAATTCAATAATACCAACATAAATATCAGCTGTCATTTTACTGTCGTTAATTTTTGTATTGTGTTTCTTGCAAGTTTCTGTAGAATTAGAGCTACAATGAAATTATAATTTTCACAGTATCTCTTTAGAATCAAACAAACTCAACCGCAAAAAAGGTTGGAGGTAAACAAAGACAATGTCAAAGTCAAAGATTGGCAACGACAAAATGTGGAGAAAAAACCCTAGAATTCCCTAGAAAGTTGTCGAAAAATAGAACACGTTCTACTTCGTCAATAAATTCATGAAGAAAAAATTCACGAAGTGATGCCTGTAATACACGGTTCAATTTCTTCATCAATAAATTCACGAAGTTTTATTTTGAATTTATTGGATCGTGTAATACGAGACACTTCGTGAATTTTTTCTTGATGAATTTACTGCCTAATTAGAACGTGTTCTATTTTTCGACAACTTTCTAGGGAATTCTAGGGTTTTTCTCCACATTTTGTCGTTGCCAACCTTTGAATTTGATATTGTCTGTTTTTACCTCCAATCTTTTTTGCGGAAGTTTGTCTGATTCTAAAGTGTGTTTGTTCTTGAGCTTGTCGCGGTTTTCATTTTATAAAATGGTATACAATTTCACAAGAGATACTGTGAAAATTCTAATTTCATTGTACTTCTAATTCTACAGAAACACAATACAAAAATTAACGACAGTAAAATGACAGCTGATATTTAGGTTGGTACTATTAAATTCTTCACAATAAATTGATGGAAATCTTCATATGTGTAAAAACGAAGCAACATTTTTCTGCTTGACAATAAATTCACGAAGAAATTCAAGGACAACTTCATGAATATCTTCATGAATAAATTGAATCGTGTAATACTGGCCATCAATATTTTGTTTTGTTATTGTTTGCGTCAGTGGTAAACAATTCAATATCTTTATATTAATAAGTGAGAGAACTTTCGACCCCTTTTTAAACATATTGCATGCACGAAGGAATGTGAGATTAGGCATACTTGAAGTTTATATTAAGAAGGAGTGCAGAAAGCAAAAATTATATCTAGGAGTCCCATTTTAATTAAATATTAATACGTGAAGAGGAAATTTTGAATACCTTTCTAAGCATATTGTGAGCACGTGGGAAGGTGAGATTTTGTATACTTGAACTTTATATGGAGAATGTAATATCAGCATTTATATCAAGGATGCTGGGAAAAACATAATATATATTGGGTATGTCAAAGAGTTGCAGTTTTTAATCAAGATAATAAAAATAGCGTGTCCTTGAAGAAATAATAAAGCAAGAAGTAAAATGAAATAATTAATGTCTATTTATTATACATTAGTAAATATATAACAAAAGTGGCGACGAGATAAAAAGAAAAATAATAATAAATACGAAAATGGCGCAATCAAAAGAAGAAATATCATCGATTTTGGAAGCGTTACAGTTACAATCAAGAATCCTAGAACAATTATTACGGAATAATACAGGCAACTCGGGAACACAAACCGAGATACATAAAAGCACAATACAATTTGAAACATTTGATGAAGAAAAGGAAACATTCAAATCATACAAAGAGAGATTAGAAAATTTTTTCGAGCTAAAAAATTTACATGGAGATTCGGCCGAAATAAACATGGTAAAAGCAAGAATACTAATTAACGCATTGGGGGCAAAATATTATCAATTGCTATCAAGTCTGACGTCACCTCAATTACCTGCTACGAAATCATATGATGAATTAATCATTCTCTTGGAAAAACAACTATGCCCGCTTTCGAATGTTCATACAGAACGACATAAGTTCTTATCATGCATACAGAAAAATAATGATTCAATAGCTCAATATATTGCAGAATTGAAACATTTAGCTACAACTGCAAATTGGATTTGTCAAGATCCAGACTGTAAAAAACCAATAAATTCGTACTACAAGCGCAATTTATAAGAGGACTTCAAGATGCTGAAATACGCGAACAAATATTACAACAAGGTACTGACATTAACCTTGAAAAAGTAATTGAAATAGCGTTAGCTATCGAAGCAGCGAAGAAACAAAATAAAATGTATGCAACATCATCAGGAACTGAAGTAAATCAAGTAAACAAAATGAGTAATTATGCAACGCCTTCATCAAGTGGGGGAGGAAACACCTCGTACTATAAAAGTCAAGGAAAAAGAAATTATAAGAACAAAGGTATTGATGAGTGTAATTTACAAAATATCTGTCTATGTTGTGGTAAAGAGGATCACATTGCGAGGGATTGTAGGTCCAAGAAAAAACTTAAATGTAACAGCTGCGGAAAAAATGGTCATATTGCAAACGTTTGCATTTCAACTAAAATTAAAAATAATAAAGCTGTCAAACGGATAGAAAAAGAAGAAGATGATAATGATGAAATATATGAAATAAATCAGGTAGTAGGAAATACAAATCAACCATTTATAGTTGGAGTTAAAATAGCAAATCAAAACCAAAAATTTGAACTAGATACAGGCAGCGAAATGACCATCATGTCTAAAACAGATTTTGAAAAGTTGAATACAAATATTGCGTTGCAAGAGACAAAAGTGCAGTTCCGTACATATACACGTGAAATATTCAAACCATTAGGAGTAGCTTGCGTACCTATTCAATACGGTAAAATACAGACTAAAGGAAATATATATGTTGTACCGCAGAAATTATCACCTGTACTAGGAAGAGAATGGATTAAAAAACTACAGATAGATTTGCAGACGACATCAGAGAGTAAACAGCATACTGAAATGACGAAGATGGTATATAACATAAAGACAACTGTAGCAAATATTATTGAAAAATTTTCAGGAGTATTCGAGCCTTCTGTTGGACTGATACCAGAAATAAAATGTAAGCTGTTATTGAAAAATGACGCTAAACCGATCTTTGTGAAACCCAGAACAATACCATACTCACTACAGGAGAAAACGAAGCAAGAAATTGATTCATTTGTAGCACAAGATATATTAGAAAAGACTGAAATGGCTGAATGGGGTACACCTTTAGTCCTTGTACCTAAACCTGACAAAACAGTTAGAGTTTGTGCTGATTACAAAGTCACACTTAATACCCAGCTTCATGACAACAGATACCCTATTCCAAAAATAGAGGACATCTTCAATAAACTCAATGATGGGAAGTATTTCTGTGTTTTGGATTTATACAAAGCTTATTTACATTTAAGACTTGATGAAGAAAGTCAGAAAATAGCGACAATATCAACACCATGGGGCACATATCTGGTGAAACGTCTTTTTATGGGGATTAAAACAGCACCCAATATATTTCATAAGGTTATTGACCAAATATTGGGTGGATTAGAAGGTACTGTTGATTACTTTGATGACATTTTAATTCAAGGAAATACACTCGAGCAATGTGAAGAACGTCTTATAAAATGTCTTGAACAGTTAAAAAAATATAATTTCCACGTCAACAAAGACAAGTGTAAATTCTTTGTAACTTCCATCAAGTACTTAGGACACCAGATCAGTGCGAAAGGACTGGAGAAAACTCCAGATAAGGTTCAAGCAGTGTTACAAGCCTCACGACCAAACAATGTAAATGAAGTAAGATCTTTCTTAGGATTAGCACTGTATTATGCCAGGTTTATACCGAACGCTTCATCTATTTTATATCCACTAAATCGACTTTTACAAAAGAATATACCATTCAAGTGGACACAAGCTTGTGAAGATTCTTTCAAGAAAATTCAAGCTGAAATTGCAAGCGATAGAGTACTAGTAACATACAATCCAGACCTTCCACTAATATTAGCTACTGACGCTAGCCCGCATGGGCTTGCTGCTGTTTTGTCACATATTCAAAATGGAGAAGAGAGACCAATTAGCTTTGCATCTAGATCACTGACAAAAAGCGAATGCAGCTACAGTCAATTAGATAGAGAAGCCACTGCTGTATACTGGGCCTTCAAGAAATTTTACCATTATTTATATGGTCGAAAATTCACTCTTATTATTGACAACAAACCACTGGAGCGAATATTCCACCCAGAAAAATCTATGCCGGTAATCTCTGCTCACCGATTATTAAGATACGCTCAATTTCTTAGTGGATTCGATTACGAAATTGAACACAAACCATCAAAAGAGCATGGTAATGTTGATTATTTCTCAAGACATCCTGTAGAGCTTGATGTTAAATTAGTAGATTATCTTGAAGAATCTTTTCGAGTTAATGAAATCACCCTATCAACTATGACAGATACATCACCGATTACTGCTGAGCAAATTAGAAACGAAACAAATAGCGATCCGCAACTCAGTATATTCAAGAGGCAGCTTCTTAACGGAGAAATTCGAAATCCAGAATATACAATTCACGCAGGCATTGTCATGAGAGGGACTAGAGTATATGTACCAGCTTCTCTTCGACCGGCTATCTTGAAAGAACTTCATTCAACACATATTGGTATGGTTAAAATGAAGAGTATCGCGCGTACTTTATGCTACTGGCCTGGAATTGATAATGAGATTGAATGTGTAGTAAAAGCTTGTAAAAACTGTGCTGAAGTTAAGAAAGATCCTGTGAAAGCTCCTTTGCACCAATGGCAAACACCAGAAAAACCATGGCAACGAATCCATGCAGATTATGCTGGACCTTTCAAAGATCATCATTTTTTAATTGTTGTGGATGCTAAAACAAAATGGATAGAGATGTCCATGTCTATAAAATCGCCAACATCACGATCGACGATAAATGCTCTGGATGAAATTTTCGCAAGAAACGGTCTACCATGTATGCTTGTAACTGACAATGCTACTTTATTCAAGTCTCAAGAATTTACCCAATTTTGTCAACAGAACGGCATTGAACAACGTTTCAGTCCACCAAATTATCCAGCGACAAATGGTCTCGCAGAGCGTGCTGTACAAACGTTTAAACAAAAACTCAAAGCAATGGCAGATGGACCTGGTAATCTCAAGGATAAATTGAATGCTTTCCTTTTTAAATACCGAACAACTCCTCTTGGTGATGGCAAGACTCCCGCAGAATTACACTTAAACCGGCAGTTACGTACACGTCTTCATTTGATTAAACCAGCTGACATTTTGCCACGTTTATCTAATATAGAACAGTCCTATCGATGTCTTAAGCCTGGGGATCGAGTCCAAGCTCGTAATTATTCGGGATCTACTTTATGGAAATTTGGCACCGTCATGGAACGTTTGGGCCAATTACGGTATCTTGTAGAATTGGATCATGGATATGTCATTCAACGACACATCAATCAACTTCGAAAAACAGAAGTTGACATTACCCCATCAGTCTCTGCTGCACGACCTTGGTGTCTTCTTCCAGTTAATAAGCCAATCGAACAAGAAGTTGCTCCTTCTTCAGTGGTCACTCCGCCGAATGATTCTGAGCAGATAGCGATTTCTACTAGAAGTAATAAAAGAGATGCGCCTGCTACACCTGCAAAATTGACTGATCCGCTGAATAGATTTCGTGTAACTTCACAAGTTTCTCCCAGCAGCAGACCAACGTGTGATCCAGTACCAGAGATACGACGGTCACAACGAGAAAGACGGCCCGTAGACAGATTAAACTTATAAGTAATAATATTCATTAATAAACATACCTCATATATAAATATATATATTGCAAAAAAAAAAAACTCTTCATTAAGTGGTGGAGAGTGTAATATCAGCATTTATATCAAGGATGCTGGGAAAAACATAATATATATTGGGTATGTCAAAGAGTTGCAGTTTTTAATCAAGATAATAAAAATAGCGTGTCCTTGAAGAAATAATAAAGCAAGAAGTAAAATGAAATAATTAATGTCTATTTATTTATTAGAGAAGTAGTGCAGAAAGCGAAAATTATACAGGTATCCCATTTTATTTTCACGTAAAGAGAAGTTTGTACTACACTCACCAAGGAAGGTGAGATTTGGCATACTTGACGTTTAAATAAAGCAGACAGGTAAAATTATATGAAGGTGTCCCATTTTAATTTTACGCGAAGAGAAAAATTTGTACCGCGCGCACAAAGGAAGGTGAGATTTAGTATACTCAAAGTTTATATGGAGAAGGTGTGCAGATAAAGAATTATATACAGGATGTCTCATTTTAATAATATATTAATACGTAAAAAGAAAACCTTGTTCCCTTTTAAGCATATTGCGCGCACAAAGGAAAGTAAGATTCTGCATATTTGAACTTTATATGGAGAAGGAGTGCAGAAAATATTAAATACAGGCTGTCTCACTTTAATTATATATCAATACGTGAAGAGAAAACTTTATTTCCTTTTTAATCATATTGCGCGCACGAAGGAAATTAATATTTTGCATATTTGAACTTCATATGGAGAAGGAGTGCAGAAAATATTATATACAGGTATTTCGTTTTAATTATATATCAATACGTGAAGAGAAAACTGTGTACCTCTTTTTAAGCATATTGCATGCATGAAGGAATGTGACAATCGGCATATTTGTAGTTTATATGGAGGAGTGCAGAAAACTAATATTATATACGAGGTCTCCCATTTTAATTTTACGTGGAGAGAAAAATTGGTACCGCGCCCACGAAGGAAGGTGAGCTTATATGGAGAAAGAGTGCAGAATGGAAAAATGTCGTAAGAGTTTAATGAGACTGTTGTATATACTTACACAAATTATTTTCTTGTCCGATGTTCCAGCAACAAACAAATGTTGCTTATTTTTGTCAGGATTAAATTTAACACAATACGGAATTTTTCTACTGGTAAATCGACTAATTACGCGTCCAGTTTCCGTGTCCCATAATTTAATATATCGATCATAAGCCGCCGACAAGAACTGTTTGCCGCAATTGTTGAAATTTATGTCTCTTACAGCCTGTCTGTGTCCATAATAAGTTCTAATACATCTGCGTTCATTGTAAACCTCCCAAAGCTGCAACAAATAATGTACATAAAAAGGAAAACATTGAGAGCCTTCAATATTACTTTAATTCGACAATCCATGCTGGCGGAAAGCATAAGATGTGCTGTTTTAGGAAACCACCTAATAGCAGCAATTCCTTTCGTGTGTCCACTCCATGTGTGAATATGAGCTTTTGGTAAAAAGCACCTATCGGGCGGCGCATCCGATTTTAAATTAACCCCTACATCATGTGGTGGGTGCAAGAAAGATCTGCCTTGATAATCAACTGAATCTTTAATATGCAAAACAGATTTTTCTTCCAAGGGTTTTTCTTCAACAGGTTTGCCCCGTTTATGCCTTTTGGAAAGAAGCTCTTGTAATTCAACGGCCTCTTCCTCAGAAGGCTTCATAACCCTCTGTTCATCAACATAACCACCCCACGGACCAAGAAACCCGTCAACATCTTCAGGGTTATTATTTCTTTGCCGCTTTCGTTTATCTAACGGTCGCAATTTGGTACTTTCGAATACTGTTTTGCCGTTTGTGTCTTTGGCGGTGTCTACCGAACCTACATAGCTACTACCCTCAGCCCCTGAACCATCAATAGTTGGATCTAAGGCATAGCCGAAACTATTAAACGTACGGCGTTGGTTTTCGAACTGAAATTCGCTCATGTGAGCGGCTTCAATATAACCCGATAACATGTTTTTGTTTGCGCGCATTTGTTGGGTTAAAAAAGGATTTTCTGGACCCAAAACTGGAGCGAAAAGCTCGTCATATTTTGGGTTGTGTAATACTTCTGTTGCGGTGGGGTCTATATGACTAACGATATTTTGATTGCCCTAAAATATAATTAATAAGTAATACATAATTTGAGGTTATGTTGGTCACTTACCGTAGGCACAACCGAAGGTGCAGCACATATTTGTAACTGCTTTTGGACAGAAAATTCCTTATTTACTTTCGGTAATTCAATGATGGTCTCCTTTTCGCTGGTTTTTTCTGGTTTTGGGTCATCTTCAGTAGGTTGCAGTTCCGTTTCTTCATCGCTGCTACTGCTACTGACATACGCTTGTAATGCTAACATTTTACAAAAGTATATTAATATAAAATTGAATAAACATTTATAACACTTTAAATACAATAAATTTTATAATTACGCACTCGATATCATTTAAGAGATGTCTTTTAACGAATGTAATAAGCCAGTGGACGTCAAATTTACGACAGACAATGTCACCAACTGCTCAGATCAAGGTCATTGGAATATAATTTAAAAACAAACAATTTAAGAAAAATTGTATCAGTACTGTAATAATTTTATAATAAATGAATAACCTAAAGCGTGTCACATAGTATAATAATATTTTTGCGTTAATTTCTTGTATTACTAGTACGGTAAATATGATACTTTTGGCAACACTGTTCTGAAATGTCAAACGTTACTTTTTGACCAAAATATGGAAGAAATCTCTTAATTTAAAAATGTTTAATGACGAATTCTATAATTTATAGCCACTTTTAATGGTTTTCGATAAATAATTATGGAAAAGGACATATGAAAGATGGATAATAACAGTTGAACTACTGTAAGCAACTTTTCAAGGTCTCGTCGATAACCAAAGCTAGTTTATGTCAAAAGAAACCAAATTTTAGGTATATGAAAACGTACTACAACGACTAGAAAGTGTGTTCTAAAAAATTTTATTAGAAAAATTGAGATTTCTGCCGGAGTCTTACAAAGATTACAATTAAATTGTGATTAGTGGTGGAAAAGGCGCAAATTGGTGTGTGCCAAAGCGATTTTGTGTTCATCACAAGCTTTAATTACTTCAGCATCATTTGTTGAACCAGCTGGGCTTCCAATATAAGAAACACCGCTCTGAAAATAATAAATTAAAATAATGATTTAAAGTAAGGAATTATTTTCGTACCAAACGGGCCCTATCAATATTATCCCTGAATGGGAAGAAGGCGTCAGATCCAAGGGCAACCCCCGACAATTTACTAATCCAGTCTTTCTTTTCAGTTTCAGTAAACGCTTGCGGTACTTCATCATACATGGCTACAAAAGTAGCTTGATCCATATCTTTACCAACTGTACCATTAACAAAATTATCAATAGCATTAGAAATTTCAGCCCTTTTAACTCCTTTCTTAAATTTCATTCCAATAACTTTGGGGTGCTGTCTCAACCACCAATTATCTGCTTTATCTCCCGCCAATCTTGTGCAATGAATTCTGGACTGTTGCCCTGCTCCAATTCCGATGACTTGTCCGTCACGGGCGTAACAAACAGAATTACTCTGAGTGTATTTAAGAGCAATTGTCGCAACAATCAAATCTCTAACAGCAGATTCTGTCAAATTTTTTTGTTGGGTAACAACATTTTGGAATAAATTTTTATCGATAACAGCGTTGTTTCTATGTTGTTCCATCGTCAGTCCAAATAAAGTTTTATGTTCCATCGGGGACGGTTCATAATTAGGATCAATTTGCAATACGCAGTATCCGCCATTTTTCTTTTTATTGAGGAGTTGTAAAGCTTCATGTGTGTAACCTGGGGCTATTATTCCGTCGGAGACTTCTCTGGAAATGATGCGGGCTGTTATAGCGTCGCAAATATCGGATAAGGCGACGAAGTCGCCGAAAGATGACATGCGGTCTGCACCACGGGCCCGAGCATACGCCGTTGCTAGAGGAGTTAGTTGGTCGAAAATATCATCGACCATGCAAACCTTCGCCTTTAATAATGAGAAAAAATAAATTATACCGTTCAAATATGCAACTTCAGGTCGCTAAATGACAATTCTCACACACAGAGTAATATACAAGAAAGAGTAGACATGCACATTTTTGAAACAAAGTTAGCAACATGATAGGAGTGATAACATTTAACCTCTGACCTTGAACCTTGAATGATTAGGAAAGGACATTTTTTTTACCTGCTCTTGTGAAAGAGGAACTCCCACAGCAGCCCCAGCTGGCGATACGTGCTTAAAGCTAGTAGCAGCAGGCAATCCCAGTGCTTTCTTAAGTTCCTTTACAAGTTGCCACCCGTTCAGAGCATCACACAAATTAATAAATCCAGGAGAGCCATTGACTACTTTTAACGGAAGTTGCGACAAAGTAGTATAAATTTGAGCAGGTTTTTGGTGTGGATTCATTCCATACCGAAGAGTTAGTTGAGATTCTCCCTCCGAATATTGTTTCCGGAAATAATCGGAAATAGCTAAATCATATTCTGACGTGTGTGTGAAAGCTTTTAAAGCTAAATGTTGGCGAGTTTTTGTTGTTGTATCTCTATCGGCACTACTTTTAACCTCTTTGATTACTGTATCGTAATCATTAGGATCACAGATTACTGTGACGCGGGCGTGATTCTTAGCAGCGGCTCTTAAAAGAGTAACCCCTCCGATATCAATATTTTCTACTGCTTCAGCAATTGTAACCCCCGGTTTTGATACTGTATCTACAAAGGGGTACAAATTGCAAACAACAATTCGAATCATATCATATTTTTGTTTGGTCATATCAGCTTGGTCGCTAGCTATTAACCGGGATAAAATTCCGGCGTGCACAGCCGGGTGGAGGGTTTTAACACGACCTCCAAGCATTTCTGGAGCTCCTGTGATGTCCGAAACATCTTTAACTGCAAGACCGGCTTCCCTTAGAGATTTTGCGGTACCTCCGCTTGCTACTAGCGTAAATCCCAGTTCATGGAGACTTTTACCCAAAGGGAGAAGGCCTGTTTTGTTTGAGACACTCAAAAGAGCTGCAAAACATAAATATGTAAGTAGACTTAAGTCACATAACCTAACAATTATTAAAGCTACATTTTTACTGCAAATGCTACGAAATTAATTTTTAATTCAGTTGCTGTTAGTTTACTAATATTCTTATTTAATATTTCATCTATTAAAAAGACAACCTGTTAGCACGCACTTCATACTTAACCTAAGCACGTGCAAGGTTAAAAATAACTAATTTATGAAACTTGTAATGTAGTTTATTCAAAAAAATATATTATAAAATATCTTACCCAAGTTGCCTCCAGTAGTAGCCATATCTTATAAATGATTCAAATTGCAGTGGTCAATAAAACTTAATTGGCGCCTGATTGACTGCTTAAGAAAGATGTTTTGAATTGCTGTGCCTTATAACGTAACTAACAGAGGTGAAAAGTCAAGAGATAACTTAAACTTGATAAATCGAACCCGACTATTTGTAAATTAAAATTATCACTGTTTTTATTGAGAAATTCTATTTCTTAACCTATCTTTCTTATACTAGCTAAAAATATTATTCAAAATACAATATTCACAAATGTTTTAGGTCTCAAATTATACAGGGTGTAACTGAAATAAATACAGTAATATAACTCACCGAGAGCAACAATATTTTTCAATAACTTTTCTCAATTTTCAACAATTTTATGAGTCGTTAAGGTTTTTCATAATCATTTGATCCAGTAGCAGAGACAAATTCTCGTGTGGCTTTAATAATTTATTTATTTGTATACTTGATGGAAAACATCAGGTTTAATATGTAGAAATCAGTAGAGAAATTGCCAGTTTTCCAATTAGCAACAAAAAATGCACTATGGCATGCGCCCAAATGACTGCTTTTACCTAATAAAGTAAAAATTACAGGTCAAACATATAAGAAAACCAAAATTCTCTCGATTTCGCCGGAAACAAATGTAAAGTCGCTTCTTTAGCTGCATCCAGAATTTCGCGAGCATCTTTAGCTTCTGACATTTAATATTGTTTATTTTTTACACTTATACAACTACTACTCATTACTGTCTTCGGTCTGCTTTACTCGGCTTCCTCTCCTGGTTATATACAAGATATAACAAATCACCTGGACTCTATTTTTCACTTTAGGCCGCCTAGTATTTCTTACTGGAGGTAAAAGGCTAATTAAAATCATTCAATTATTAATTAAATACTATATGATTGACTCTCTATCTCTAATAAGAAATACTGGGCGTCCTATGACTGTACCTGTAATCGCTATTTCTCGATGACTTCAGAAATTTCTAGTGGGTTACCTGAAATTGCTATGACGTTATTCGTCCTTGAAACCATATCAGTTGTTTGTGTAAATCATCATCACGGTCTTATACACAAGTCTTGACACTAGCATTGTTGCGGGCTGACTCTTATTGAAGCTGTATTTAGTTATTATTTTCTCCAAAAAGGGTGCTACGATCGAGAAGAATATGCGAAAGATAAAGATGAAGAGTATATATTAAACAGGGTATTAAAGAATGACAGAAACTATACGATTGAAAATACTATTAAAGCTAACCTAACTAATGGAAGTATTAGATGATGCTGACTGTTACGTGAAATGAAGAAAACGATGTACGGGAATTCAGTCACAAGTTTATTATTTCTATCCTACTCTACAGTTTCGGTCCCACCTGGACCATCTTCAGGAGTGCTAACATTTATACAATAGTGTGAGAATGTGGAAAAAAAAAAACAAACAAAAGGTGTAATGAACAGTGTACTTACAATAGAATTAGTGTTTGTGTATGTTGTCATCTGTAGTGTTAAAATAAATATTTGTTTTCTTTTATATGTCGATGTAATAAAAAAGAGAAAAAACAAACATGTTTTTAGTCAAAAATAAAAGAATAAATAAATGTATACATATAAAAAAAATTTCAAATATGAAAAACTAAGCGTGGCAACAACTGACCGTTATGAAAGCCAGAGGCTAAGTGATTCTTTTTCATTGGTTGACTTCAACAATTGACTGTTGTGACTTGTGCGTTTTTGCTTTTCCGCATTACACGGGCACTCACTTTATGTAACATGTACTTAGCCTCTGGCTTTCATAACGGTCAGTTGTTGCCACGCTTAGTTTTTCATATTTGAAATTTTTTTTTATATATATATACATTTATTTATTCTTTTATTTTTGACTAAAAACATGTTTGTTTTTTCTCTTTTTTATTACATCGACATATAAAAGAAAACAAATATTTATTTTAACACTACAGATGACAACATACACAAACACTAATTCTATTGTAAGTACACTGTTCATTACACCTTTTGTTTGTTTTTTTTTTTTCCACATTCTCACACTATTGTATAAATGTTAGCACTCCTGAAGATGGTCCAGGTGGGACCGAAACTGTAGAGTAGGATAGAAATAATAAACTTGTGACTGAATTCCCGTACATCGTTTTCTTCATAACCTAACTAACCTTATCGTGCTATGCTTCATATTGATTAATAAACTGTGAATCAATAAATAATTGAGAGTACAACTCATTAAATATGCCTGATTATTGCCTTGTACTAGGATGTAAAACGGTGAAACACTACAAAAACCTTAAGTATGTCGGTAATGTAGTTTCAGAACATAACAGTTCGGTAGTTGGCCGTTAGAGCACAGTAAAATGTTAATGGCTGATACAAATGAAATGTCAAAAGTGAACTCATAAACACGGTCATATCTTCAGCTCTAATCATCGTACGAGATTCTTTCCCACCTCAATCTTCTCCATTTGGAATGTAGAATCAATTAATATATGATTCAATCCGGTGAGTCTCCATATCAAAGAGTACACTATGTGCACTAGACCCAGTAATAAGAGGTACCCTCACTACTGACGAGTGTCAAGACCTGTGTATAAGAAAAAAATCGATTAACAATTATAATACAAGTTTGAATCTGTGAGAATGTCTTTCTTTTGCAGGCAGTTTAGAATTAGCCCAGCGAATATATTTGGAACGATTTCCGATTTGTCATTTTTCAATAATAGTTATTTATGTATCAAATCAGTGACGTTGATTTTTTCATTACGAATGTGGAATTATAAGCCAAATGAGTATTGGAAAAGAAATCATAAATTATTGAAAAGAAAACTACATCGACATAACCTAACTTTACTTCATTTTTATTGACAATTATTGACAGTTGTCAGTGGTGCCAACACCAACAAATACATTCTTATTTCTAGAAAAGAGCCCTGATTTTGTAACTAGAAAGCATACCGAATAGAAATAAAAAATGGCGATGTGTTGAATGACGACCATCTTGGATTTCTATTCAACAGTGCGAATTCTAAGGTATTTAAAACATTAATTTTCCTCTGTTCTAACGCATGCGTATTGTGGTAGCAATTTGAAAATAACACATGTTAGGGACTTGGGTGGGAGTTCCGGCGCTTGCTGGTCACTCGTTTGTAAACAAAAGGTCGAATTTCCTCGATGAACGCCTCTGCAGCAGCTTTATTCAATCTGCGTATAATAAATTTATTTGGAACATGACACAAAATATTCGCAATGCAATAAATTTACCGAAAAGTTGCTAAGAAATTGTCATCCGGCAGTTCAAAAGGATCCATAGCATCTCTTAATCTCTGCCTATCGATACGCAATTGCATATTTTCCCTGCGGAGCACCCGGTAATACCATAGTGCCATAAAAGCCATCTGGATAAAGCAATAGAAGGTTTATTATTCTACATTCTCACAGTTTAAATTTTGATGCAGATTAATAGAATTATAAACAAATACTAACATCTTAAAATTCTTGAAACACAATAATTATAAACTCTCTAGGAACAAAATTTGAATTAAAACTTGAATCAACTTAACGCTACTAAACATCAACTATATTCACTTTGCCAAATACGTATTCGTCTGGGCCCGACCAGTTGAATAGGCCTATTCAACCGAGAATAGCAGAAAATGGCCGACTTAAGATGGCGCTAGGTAACGAAAATGTATTCGGTATCGCTTTCTAGTTACAAAATCAGGGCCAAGGTGTCAGCATTTAACAATTTTGTGATAAATAAAATGTAAGTAAAATATTAAAATTGGGTTTTTTTTTAATTTTACGTTGGTACAAATTAGGGCTATTGATATAAGTGTAGGTTTCTCTGACTGTCATTTTCAAATATTCTGTTGATTTCGATTGTTTCGTGTTTAATGTTTTTCTTTGGTTTCACTTATATTAGTTTGGAGTTTAGTTTGTTTTGTTTTATTGTATGATCTCTGAAAAAGATCTTGCGATTGTTTCATTATTATTGAAACCAGATTGAAACTGCGTTATAAAAGTCGCCAACGAGATAAATATTAAGACGCGGAAGAAATGGTTGTTTTGTTTATTAATAATTCTATGTCAATCATATTTAAAGCATGTTTCGATCCAGGGTGCTGTCAACTGTCAGATGAAAACATGTGTTTAAAGTTGACGCATGCGCTATTAGTTGTTTCGTACGTAAGCATAACATAAAGTTGAATTTTTCTCAACTTTACGTTTTCATTACGTAGCTCTTATGTCAATACGTAAACGTAAGAAATACGTAAGAGCTTTGTGAACTCGGACATTGAAATATAGTAGTTCAACTTTATGTTTATGTTTACGGTTACGTACTCTTTACGTTTACGTACATTGTGAATTGGCACTTAAGGGTGCATTTCCAAAACAGCGACCTGGAGTGATAGTGGTTAAAGTTTCAACTACTAATGAATTTTCACGTAACTGCCAGTAGATGGCCAAGAATTGATTTGTATCTGAGATTAAAAAAATCTATTTATAGAAACTACCTGAAAACATGTTTACGTGTGATCATATAATTATATGCACGATGGAATGAATAGTCTTTTACTCCTTCAAAAACGCTGGAGTTAATTTTTGCATTTTAATTTCAAATCAAACCAATGGTTTAGCCACCTATCAGGAAAAGACTGAACTATTTTGGTTCGAGTCTATGGTAAAATCTTCTAAAAGGACTCGAAACTTATTTCGACAATATTTATGAATTGTTCTTCATTGCGGAGGGCAATGGACCAATATCATCCAATTTTGGTATATTTTATTAGAAGAATTGAATTATATTTCTTCAGTTGAGAATATTTAGTGTATAAAAAATAGCTATTGCCCTCGGGAAAATATATACCTCTCGTTTTTATATAGTTTTTCCTCATATAATCTATAATTTATTAAAAATTGTCGAATTTGTATTAATTTGATTATGCAACACACAACACATGAAATTAACTGTTAGTTTATTTGCCGTTCATAGAAGGTAGCATAGATGGTGACTGTTTTTCTCAGCTGTTATCTGGAAAGTACAATGAGCTTGTAGCCATTTTATTTCATGAGAAATATACTAAATTGAAATTAATTTACTTGAGAGTGAGATATAGATTTGACTAATAGACCAAATGGTTGATCTCAAAAACTTAAAAATATGCAAAAATAGAATTTCTGGAGTAAGCTAAGATGTATTGCCAAAATACAAGTATTATTTAAGTTTTAAAAGAATGGTTGACATGTCTTTGATCGTTAAGTCACAAAATATTCATTCTTTCAACGAATATCAAACATTCAGATCGAACCTTAGACGCACAGTGAAATTTCTAACAAATCTTTTTTAACTGAATATTCAGGAAAATGTTAAACTGGTAAAGATTAATGTACTTATTTAACATAAAACTGTCAGTTTAACATTGCTATTTGATTGCAAAAAAAAGTTTAAATAAATATAGATATATTTATTTAACTCCTAGACTATTTATAATAATAATTGCACTTAAATTACCAATAGCGAAATAAGTTTTACATTTAAATCAAATATTTTTGACATTTTCTAATCTAATTTTTTGATATTTTTATTTACAATTTCGTGTGAATACAGCTCGAGATTTTCATTTATGTTCTTGTTATACAACAAATTTCGAATTTGCTATGACATTTGATGATGCTGATACCGGAAATTATAAGCTGCTGATGGAGGTAAAAAAGAACAAGATTGTGCCATTCCTAATCCACTTCCGTACAAATCTTGCTGTGGTGGTGGTGGTGGTGGAGGGTAATGACTGTGTGCACATTTCCATGGAACCATGTACTGTAATTCTGGAAAAAATAAAATGTTTTTGATAAACAACTCCACTTTTAATGAATTTTTTTTTGACGTCTTTGGAAAAAATGTTGTTTGCAACTCGTGCTCAAAATTTCTTTGGTGCTTTCGTATGATTTATGTCTCGGCTGCCGCCTCGTCAAAAAACTTCCATTCTCAAGCACAAAAGTATAATTTCGCGCACTAGATACATAAATAACAATTTCAATAAATTGAGTTGTAAAAACTTTGCAAGGTTTGTATTGGAGAATTATGACATTTCTCATGCCCCCGTGATATCATGCTATATTTTCCCTATACATTATTTCAATTACCAGTTGCTGTAGTTGGGGCAGGAATAGGTCCCGCTACCCCAATTCCTTGTTCCTGCCTCCCTAATCCTGCAATCCCCGCTATATTTCCAGTCCCGCTTGACTGTTGTTGCTGTTGACAGGATCTTTCATTCCTACGAAATTTGGCTCTCCGATTCTGAAACCAGACTTGCACTCGTGCTTCGCTGAGGGATACCCTACTGGCGAGATCCTCTCTTACGAAGGCGTCGGGGTAGTGGGTTCGTTCAAACACACGTTCTAGGGCTGCTAGTTGGGCTGTTGTAAACGTGGTGCGGTTCCGACGGGGCTTTTTCTTGTCGGAATCGAGCAGAGGATATGAATCTGTGAATTCACACAATTTTTTTAAATTAAAATCGTTTTCTTTCACACATCAAAACGAATGTGTTTCATTCGGATTTAAAATACATTATACTTTAATTTTGAATCATGTTTTGACGTTTTAAAATAATTCAAACTTTAGTAAATGAATATTTTCACATTTCTTGTAATGTTACATCATGAGGAACATGGGTAATGAATGAGGCTACTGTTTAACATTAGTAGAAGCGCCGGTCTTAATGTAACATGATATTTAGAGCTCTAAGCGGTGCCTTTCATATTTTTCTGTGTAAATCAATCTTTATATCCTCACCGACAACTGACGGTAGCAGTTTTTTCAGAATAAACTGTTAAAATTTGTTCATTGAACTTGAAAAAGGTCTAAATACAATTTTTTTTTGGTAACAGAATTATGAAAAAATATTCCCAGAACAGTTGATTACGATGTAATGGTGAAACGTGTGATGAATTTATTTTATTGAATTTAGATCATGCTAGGAATCTTTGGGCACTCCATGACAGATACCACCCCCTGCAAGATAGTTCATTGAAGAACATCGTGAGGATGTTTGCGGAACTCCTTGCAATGGGTCGTGAATAGTGTTTCACAAGAATCATGAAATATTCTTGATCTTGTCTTGGAATCAAGACAAGACCAAGATATGAAATATTTTTTATTTCCCAAGCCAAGACAAGAAAGTACTATCAAAAATCAATACTCCTTGTCAAGAAATCTTGATATCTTGAAACTTAATTTTTCAAGTCTGCATATTTATTAATCTATTATTGAAAAATCAGAATCTGCTGTGGCCATTACCGATTTCCCCGACAATAAATTTCATGGCCAGTTTCATCACTGTTTATGAGTTTAAGAGTGTCATACCAACTTACAAAGTTACAGCGTCATTGTCAAAGTGATAGTCATTTTCAAAGTGACAGCTGTCATTGTCAAAATGACAGCTGTCATTGTTATGGCGACAGATGGCGACTATATTTTAGTTTTTACAATTATCGTATTCGGCTTACAAAACTGCCCTGGGGTAAAACAAAGGAATATAACCGATATTAACCAAAAAGAGAACCGAAGATCATCGACATTGTTCGAATCTCGAATCACGGTAAAAATTGTTTCGTAGCTATTCGGCCGCCCTGCCCGCTGACAGTTTTGTAAGCCGAATACGATAAATATGAGTATTTCTGAAAATGGAGAGCCTTTTTCTAGATTTTCTGGTTGAAAGGCTCATTTACAAATTTAAACCTAGCTTTCTGATAAAAAAACTCAAATATTTAATTTCAGTCGAAAATTCGTATGGTCTTTCAAATTATAATGCTTTCAGACAGATAGACCAACCGATTTCATTAAAACTTGTGTTTTTTGAGTTCAGTAGGGTATAAAATGTGGAAATTCAGCAGAATCTCGAACATTGATATCATATAACAAATAATAATTGCAAATACTGATTAAAACATGCAAATGACAAACTTTTCATTTACTTCTTCATGGCAATTCTGGAAAACGTTGCTAGAATCGATTCATAACATAACTGACAGGGAGGATAAGTCTTTAACGTTAAAATGAATGTTCGGATTGGATAAAGCAATAGAGAAAGGGGATTCCCCCTAAATGTCAAGATCAAGAAATATCAAGGATTCTTGAAACAAGTCAAGAAATGCGTTGCCAAGAAATGGACAAGACAAGAAATTTCTAATTTTTTGTCATGAAAATCAAGACAAGACAAGAAATGATCATCAAGACAAGATTTCTGGTCTTGATGAAACACTAGTCGTGAACGATCGTGGCGAGAAAGCGGATTTAAATTCAGCGCTCTGCTTTCTTTTTCACTAGAATAAACCAGCCCCGAAAAGGCCAGACAACCCTGTGAACAAGTTAGTGCAATTTCCTCCTGGATTACCTTCGTCTGGTACGTAGGTATTCGAGGCAATTTGAAAAGCCTGTTTTGGTTTGGGTCGTTCGATCAATTCTTTTAAAAAAACTTCGGAAATTGGATTTCAGACGTAGATTTTAGTTTCCACTAGGCAGATGTCATTCAAATGAGAATGACTAAAAGTAGGCAGAAGTCTGGGGAGTATAGTTGGTTTTTAAATTTTTTTATTCATATGATTGGCTTTTGGTACCAAATCAATCTATGAGATAATGTGTTTTTTTAATCCATTATATTTGTTTTGTTAACTATTTAGTTGCTTATTTGTTGTTTTCTTATTTAAAAATGATTTCCTTTGTAGAAGTGACCAATAGCTCTGTTTTGTTACTACTCTTCCCACCTTTACATACGTTGCTAGTATTTTATTATTTGTTGAATGATATATCAAAAAGTGTTTAAATTCACTGTCAAAATTATTCCTCACTGATTTTTATTAATATAAATAGATTAATATATTAATTTGAATAAATTGTTGACAATCGGAACTCGGAAAAATAAAACTATTCCAATTGGTTCCTGGAGAAACAGATTTTAATTATTTTAATTCGACTATCTTGTGATATTATCGTATATAATATCACAGTTTTGATGCAGATTGAAGGACCCAAATATGGATTAAGTAAAAATTTAGGTATTGTAGTCCACTTGATTTTATTATAATTGACTAATAAAGTTCGAACGTTTCGGATGCGTACCCATCCATCTTCAGCTTTCTTATAAATGTGTTACAATCGTATTATATTGTTTTATAAAGTATATATATATATAATACCGCAAAGAACTGTTATTTTATCAATAAATTTTTCTTGCAAACATCATTTACCTAGCAACATCGAGAGAGTCATTTGTCCGATTAGATCACGAGAGCGTAGCTCGAGGGATTTCATCGAAGCAGATGACTTGAAGGATGTTGCTTGAAGGTAAACGATGCTTGAAAGAAAAAATTATGATAAAATTTAAGTCGCGAGTGATATTTGTGGAGAGTATTTCTCGTATAATTGCTAGTATTGCCTATTAAATGATATTGGTTGCAACTACTAACCTTTCTTATTACAAAATGCACGAAATTGTTTTCATATAGTCTTGACATTTTTTTTTTTGTTTTCAGTCTTCTTGTTTTTAGTTTAATTACTTTCTGCGAAATAGTTATTAGGATCAGTAAGTACAGTTTACCGATTGGGAATAATAGTTTGGAGATCGAGCCTTGGCAAGGTTTCCAAATACTATACGAAATCGGTACTGTTCTTATTGACCGTGATGCTTACAATTTTTTTTGCGCGATTGGAAGATCTACCAAAAATATGGTTCCTAATTTTCTTTTCCAAATTGAGTTACTACTGATGATTGTTTATTCGCTGTCTGCTGTCAGGTTTGACATTCATTGTGAATATTCAATTACAAAGAAAGATAAATAAATGCATATTATTTTTGTGAAAATCCACAATTTTTTACTTACCGTCTTTACTCATGGGCGGTAAGTCAGCTTAACCATAGTAACCACAGTTTGCCGGTAAAATCAACATACCACCTCAAATAGAGAGCCGGTAAACACATGAAAACGTCCAATCGTACAAAAAATGCATTTTCGAAACGATTAAATTTTGATATTTTCGAAAACCGATTGTTTGTTTATATTAAAACTGTGTAATGTTTCTGCATGGCAAAGGCAATTTATCGCGATAAATCGCTTGCCAACGGGATTTTACTGCGGTAATTTCCCGTTATTATAACTATGCAGAATTTGTCAATATAATTGACATGAGTGAAATAATCATTTATTATACAATAAACAGTTGAAGTATTATCGATTATTTTTGTGGAGCTATCACGAATGTTTATTGTGCTTGCGTTTGAATACCAGGAGTGTGCAGCACGAGTGGTATTCACAAGCACAATAAACATGTTGCACCACAAAAATAGCCTATAATGCTTCAACTACAAATGGTATATGGAGGACTATTCCAGGAGTCAAACAATTTTTTCAAATCAGTTTCCTATGAATCAAGTGACAAGTCACTCGGGTGCCAGTCGCTTGAGTACCAAAAATTGTTTATTTATCACTTCGGGAAAGTATATTTCAAATTTAGGCGAATGTACTGTGTTTTTATTCGATAGGGCTCTCCTCAAATTGAATATGAGTTGCGGGTGGTTGCCCGCATTTGAGCCACCAACAATAAGATTTTTATCGAACTAGTTTTATCTATGATAACAAAAGAGACGTAGACGCACCCACTTCTAGATTTTTCCTGGCCCAGTTATTCCAATTATTGTCATGAAAATTTGAAATACAACTTGCTAATTACTTTTAACACTGCACTGTAATTTGATTTTCAATCCTAGACTGTAATTAGTATTTTGGCGGGATATTTGAATTATTTAATTTAGGGGAAGTATTGTAATTGTTTTTTGTTTTGTTTTATCACCTTCATTCCTGGTTTGTTCACAACTGGTCCTTTTCTGCTTCAATCTCAATAAGCTGCTGACGGTAAATTGTTTCGAATTCTCTGTTGTGATAGGCCGACACTCAATTGTCTCCGCATAATTCGTATTTCCCGCCCCCATATTAGTCATTGCACTATACCCTCCTAACATATTAACAAAACACTCACTACCACTCCACTGTCACTTGTTCTCCAATTAACAAATTAGAATAAATGCGTTATTTAATTCGATTAAAAAATGAAAAACTGTTCACGATTAGTTAGAGGTGAGCCTGTTTTGTTCGAGGGCTGTCAGTTTGAATGAGCGATAACAAGAGATTTAAATTGATATTAATGTTTGTTTATACAGTGTTAATTTAATAAGCGTTAAGTGGTTGAATGTGTGAGAGGGACTAAGATGCAAAGATGCTGGGATAGAGGATCTGCCAACTTGTGGAGTGACGTCACAAAAGTTGCAGGAGGATCTTTAAAGAGGCTCCGCCTTCAGGACGACATACACAAAATATAAAAGGAAACTGTGTTTTAAATTGAGATAATTTTTATTGTATTAGTCATTGTGGATTGTAGACTCAAGCAGTCTGCGCTTTCACGCACACACATACTAAGACAACCGCTTCAACGAGACTTACGCTATCACTCGGTCAAAAATTGGGATGTTTACAATAAAAAATTGTTCAAATATAAAAATTTAATTATGTATCTTTTTCATCTCGGCGTCTTCTGCCAGACGTCTCGACGTTCCTGCGAACCAATATTACCTTTCAGGCGGAGCTTATTTCATGAAATCCACGCCTACACTTTCATCTCGACGCTGTACCAGCCTCTTGCATCTTGAATCTATTTATCTTAAAATACGACCAGGAACATAATTTAATCAAATTGAAAAGAGTTGTTTTTAGTTGTACTAATTAGAAGAAAATTAAAGATGAAAGACATGCAAACGATGATTAACTCATTCGTTCTTTGAGATATTTATTCTTTTTAATTGACATTCACATCCTAATTTTGGAAAAAGTTAATAAATATCGATTTCCACATCAAAATTAGAAAGAAGAATCACTTGAAGTTTTGAAGTATGTTTATTTGAAATTTGGTCGAGAATCGAGCGCAGCGAAGTGCGTAAGTATTTGACATTAATAATTCTGATAGGCACACACGTCAGGACATACCTGAAAGTTGAATTTAATGCGAACTAATGATTTTACAGGTAAAAACTTCTTTTCTACATTTATTGGTATAATTTTCAGAAAAATGTTCTCAAATAATTTATTCCTCCATTTAAATTAAAAAGAAAAACATTTATTTTTATTAACAAATTTAAAATATTTTATTTTGCTTATGTTTCAAAATTGAAGCAAATTCATATATCAAAATTAAATAAAGTTTTTTTGAAACTCGGTTGAGAATTGAGCGCAGCGAAGTGCGCGAGTACTTGACATGAATAATTCTAAAGGAACATCTAAATGCTAAATTATATAAAAAGGAGCTACTTTTTTACATCAATTCTGTTTATAATATCCTCTTCTATATTTAAACTTTATTTTTGGAAGCAAATTCACGTATTCCAATCACTTCATGAGTTTTTAATAAAGTTTTTCTGAAACTCAGTTGAGACTCGAGTGCAGTGAAGTGCGTAAGTACTTGACATGAGTTATACTGAAAGACACACACGTTAAGCACACTAAGTACCAAATTTCATACAATGTAAATTTTGCTTATAATGTCGTTTCGTACATTTATAAGTTCAATTTTTGGGAAAAAGGCCATAAATACCTAATTTCCCAACAAAATTAAAAAAAAATCTATTGGGGGGTCTACACATACAGCCCTCAATAAATAAAATAATGTGCCGAAACAAAAGCAAATTCGGATGATCTAATCACTTTACTAATTTTAAATCACTTATTTTTGAAACTTCGTAGGGAAATGAGCGAAGTGAAGTGCGTGAGTACTTGACTTGAGTAATTCTGAAGGTACACACGTCGGGGTACACCTGAGTACTAAATATCATACAAGTAAATGACTTTTTCACATAAATTTTGTCTATAATACTGTCTTCTGCATTTATAGCTTTTATTTATGGAAATTTTACAATTAAATTTAGAATAAAGAACTATTTTGAAGTATACAGTACTTGACCTCCCGTCAGTCAATAACTAAACAATGAAGATTGAAAGGTATTTTTGAGTTTGTACATGCATAAATTATGTACCTATCAAATAGTCAACTTGAAACTAGTACTAAATGGAATGCCCAAACTACTTGATTTCAAGCTCAGTAATTGTGGGAGATGGTAATTTGCGAAATCTCTGAAGTAACAAGCATTCATGAGCTGTCAAAAATGCGCTTTCATCATCTAGATGATTCTTCCATTTTTAAATAATATTTCTTTAAGACTTTGTTGGGAATCAGGCGAAGTGAAGTGCGTAAGTACTTGACGTGAGTAATTCTGAAGGCACACACGTCAGGGCACACCTGAATACTAAATTTCATACAAGTAAATGATTTTTCACATAAATACAGCTTATAATGTTGTCTCCTGCATTTATAACTTTCATTTTTGGAAAAACTTTCAAAAATACCTAATTTTCCAACAAAATTTTGAAAAAAGAACTGTTTTTGAATAAAGGTCCAATTATATTGAATTATGAATGTTTAAATTGTTGTATGGGACAAAATTCAAGTATTTAAATTACCCCATGTATTTTTAAATGTCATTTCTTTGAGACTTTGCAAGAAATCGGGCGAAGTGAAGTGCGTAAGTACTTAATATGAGTAATTCTCATGACATATACTTCCAATTTTTTCTATATGTTGAAATAAAAGTGAATTCACGTTTCCAATCGGTCCATAAAGCTCAAATGATATTTGTTTGTAACTTTGATAGGAATCAGACGAAGTGAAGTGCGTACGTATTTTACATGATTAATTCTGATGGGCACACAGGTCAGGCATACTTCAGCACTAAATTTAGTGCAAAATAATGACTTTTTTGCTCATAATATCGTCTCCTGCATTTATAAGTTTTATTGTTAGAGGAACACCCATTAATATCGAATTTCTCGATCAAATTTTGAAGACAGAACTGGTTTGGAATCTATGTACCATGTCTAATAAATATAAAATGCTAATTTTCTTCTATACGTCAAAATAAAAGCGAATTTACGATCCCAATCAACCCATAGACTCTAAATCATATATGTTTGAACTAAATTTGTGTGATAATGTTGTCTTCTAAATTTTGGCAAAACGCTCATAAATATTCAATTTCTCGACCAAATTTTTTTTAAAAAGGATTACTTTGGACAAATTAAGAGTTTTAAAGTTTTTTGGTGTCAAAGTATAAGTAAATTGGTGTGATTCATTTACCCTATTAGTTTCAAATCATATATGTTTAAAACTTGGTAAAGGATCGAGCGCAGCGAAGTGCGTAAGCACTTGATACAAGTAACTCTGATGGGCACACGCGCCAGACCTTTCTTCTTTAATAATCAACCATCTAGACTAGATAATTAAAGTTATGATACTCATTTTTTTGTACAATTGGCAAAGAACAAACTTTGCTAAGTCAGACACATGTTCTGTTGTTGTATCCATGACAACTTGACATGCGCGCATCTCCTTTTTTTCTTTTAGTAACTTGATCTTTTCGAAGACGTCCTTTAGGTATCTACCACGGCCTGTCGCCTAGCAGCAGACCGTAAAACCTCTAGCATTTGTCTGTTATGTTTCTATGCTTGCCACACACACTTCATCGACTTTTCGATGAGTTACAACTTCGTTAAGGGATGAAAATTGTTATCAGGTGATGACACAGGAAGTATTGATGATTTAGAATGCTTTATATGGTTTTAAATCGGTTGGGGAAGGAATAAATTGTGGTTAATGGAGAGAGAAGGACTATTAACACTTCATTATGCCTGTTAGAGAAAAGATATTTAATTGGGGGTGTAAATGGCGCCACAATTTTTTTTGTGATAAATTGGGACTTATATGAAACTTGAATTTATTATTATGATCAAGAGATAAAAAAATAGCTGGAACAGTGAGAATATATCGGCTGCGTACATCAGAAATCAGCAGGATAAGATCTTGTTTATGTATACTTATATTTTTTTTAAGGTCAAGGATTATTTTATAATCGTTGTACTAAGTGTGTAGAGTAGTAAGGGCACTGCTTTATAATTTGATTCATTCATCATTTTATCAATCTGTCATCATTTCTAATTAGTGAAGTTCTCATCCAAATCTGCAACAAACATTCCTGTACATATACACGCCCCCACAACACACACAAACATACATACTTCGGCGCATGTTTTATAAATAGCCGGATGCTGTGACTTATATATATGTGGCGTTTAACCAGCTAAGAACATCATCAAATGATGGATAGTTTCATGCTGGATGATAAAGTAGGACCCTGATTGCCACAAATTGCACGACAGCGAAGAAAATAACCAAAAGTCACTAAATATGTCACTGAAATGTCACTGGAACTGTTGCTGCAAGCGTCTCGACGCTATTAAACATCAGGTTGAGTGTCATTTGTTGAAGAAAGGGTACGAGATTAATGGGTGATTTTATCGCTTAAATTAGGGGATATGGTTTCAACTTCTCGGATAATTTAGATGTTTCAGTTCATTTATTGAGTTATACGTTTAATTTAGTTTTATACACTTGTATTTAAAGTGATGTCTCTATATTGCATAGTAGTTTTTTATTATGTGTTGGCCCTCAACTCTTATTTTCATTTGTTTCCAGTTGAATGACTGACAAGTGAACAGTTATAATCAAACAAAACACACTTAAACTCCTTTAATTCCATTCAGTTTAGTGTTTATGTTGATTTGAATTGAAGGTAGGGTTGTCGGACGCCATATGTGGTAGCAACTGTTTCAGATAACATCTGAGAGTGTAATGTAATCTAAAATAAATGATCAAGCACATGCTACACTGAATAAGAAAAGAAACAAAGAGTTTTATATTTTATTATTATTTGAAGAAGTGAAAAGTGCTGTGGGTGTATGCGCGAGCAATTTAAGCTAAATCGAGTTTCAGACACATACACTAACACAGTTACCTCAACGAGATTCCTGTTGCCACACAGTTACTTTAAAAATCTTAGAAAGAGCTGAAATGTCTATAAATCAAAGCTTATTCAGATATTTAATAGTTCTTGTGAGAAAGTTTACGAGCGGGACAATTAAATGAGCTTCTCAACAATAATTTATTGTATTATGGTTTGTATTTTCATGGAAAAATTTGATTTATTTGGTAATATATTACAAGGGTGGTCCAATAAGCAACGAGACTAATAACTCAAAAACAGTTGAATTAAACAATACCATATTTTCAGGATTTCAAGTTGGCACCCTTGTGATGACTTCTAATGAATTATTTTATGATATTTCCTGAAAATAATCCATAATTCATTCGGTTAATGAAGAGAGATTAGCTCAAATTTGCTCCTTGAAAGAGCAACGTGCAGTGATCGGATTTTTAGTTTAGATCATAAAAGAGTACGAGAATGATTATTTGAACTGTTTGAATATTTACAACTCACATTAACGCCTTAAGGCAGGTGTATCACTGTTGAAATTATTTTTTTGACAGTACAAGAAAATCTGTGCAAGGTGGGTGCCAAGACTATTCACAAACACGCAAAAGAATTGAGGCTTTCTACTTTATTCTCAACAGCCACCTTGCATTTCGATTTGTTTCATAATTATTCAAGAAAAACGTTCCAAAAATACTTCCAACATTCTTTGAGATCAAGAGCGTCCTGTCGAATTAACCACTTGCATGTCAGGTGTCAGAGGCACACGTGACATCCTTATCACCGTGTCAGGCGAATCAGACACCGGTAATTGCTGTTGACAGCATCCAACTCTGTACAAACCGCTAAAAATATAACCAGTGGGCACCGACGCGCGGCGCCTCTCGAAGATATTTATACAGCAAAAAGATGCGGTTCTCCTACAATTGATTTTGACTCGACTAAATTGTTTATATTCTCAAGTGTTTGATGTTCAAATGAAATATTGTTAAAGCATTGTTTGGGTTTTAGAGGGAACTTTATTACAAACGGAAATTCTCTATTTTATTATGTCTTTATTGTAGTATTAATACAATTATTTCAATATTTAGCATTGATGCGTTTCGTCTGCTTTTTGACGCACGAGAGTCAGGTGCTGGCATCCAACAGGACACGGAGACGCACAGGATAACTGAGATATCCCTTTCCGTCGCCGCTTTCTAAGACACACTTGTGACCTGTTGTCAAAACAAAGTTTTTTAACATCATGTTTTGGTTTTAAGCGTTTGATGTAGCCGCTAATGTTGATGGCAGTTTTGGCAACGAGTAAATGGGAGAGGGTGACATACAGCCGATATTAAGAATATTTATTACAATTCCTCATAATAAATTAGTGGATAATTTGAATAAATATATCACTGCTAACGTGAAGCAAATTTGAAATAATTAAATGAATATTGATATGAGTGACTGCGTTAGCGAAACGATCGAAGCTATAAACGCCGTGTGAGCGTTGTGCGAACCGTGAAACTCCAGTTTATGTTAAGATAGACATCTTCAAATTCCTTATTTGATATCGTTTACCCTTCAAGCCCTCTTTATGGTTTCCTCTATACTATCCAAATCCAATGCTTCTAGAAACTTTTTTTGCTGGCATAACTCTACAGGAACGAATTGGTACTTCGTTGTGATGGAAAATGACATTTTTAAGCTTTTCAAGCAACGATATCCAAAATAGTCGACGAAATTTACTTGCAAAAGACAGTCACTACAACCTTTCCAGATGAAAGGAATGGTCGTTGCCTTTCTGGCATAGATTTTTCAATGAATGCCCATTGCTTGAACTGTTTTTGGTCCCAGGTGTAGAGTGGTGTATCAAAGTTTCGTCCACATTGATGAAACGGCCCATAAATTTTCGAGGACTCTGCTGGAACAGTTGCAAATCATTATTTCATTCTCATCAACTGTGAACAATGGAGGGACCTAATTTGGGCAGTAAGTTGGAGACGGAACAAAATGGTACGCCATTTCCATAAATTTAGGGGTTACAACTTGATAGAAGTGAGTTGGTACTCTGTCATAACAGAAAAAGACTTTTTTGGACCAGTCGTGGCCTTTTTTTGCCTTTCAAGCTACGATGCGTAATGGGCACCCTTTACTAAATAGCGGACGAAGTTTACTTATTGCGAATCCAAAAGACAGTTGCTTCATCTTCCCTGGATTGAAAGAACGATCGTCGCCTTTTCTGGTGCAGATTCTGCACTGGCACTTCGAAATTTGGACTTTTCTCCGATGTCAAGCGTATAGTGAATTATCAATGTTTGTCCTCTTAGGTCCAGTATTTCAGTCCTCGGTTTACCTTAAGCGGAGCTTAATTACCTAAGTAAAATTGTTCCAACAATCATTACTATGGAAATTAAGCTACGTTTAAGGTAAACCATGGACTGAAATACTGGGCCTTAAACTCTCGGGGACACCTCTGAAACAGTTGCAAGCCATCATTTCATTTTGATCAACTGTGAACAATTGAAGGACCTATATTTCAGTGAATCTCATTTTTGTTAGTAATTTTTTTCTCATTGGGAAATAGGGAGTAGTTCAAGAAAGCCCAATTTGGGCAGTAAGTTGGATACGGAACAAAGTGGTACCCCATTACCATCAATTTAGTGGGTACAGCTTGATAGAAGTGAGTTGGTACTTTGTCATAACCAAAAAGGACTTTTTTTGACCAATCTTGGCCTTTTTTGCCTTTTAATGCATGATAGGCACCCTTTACCAAATAGCAGACGAAATTTACTCATTACGAATTCCAAAACACAGTTGCTAAATCCTCCCGGATTGAAGGAATGGTTGTTGCTTTTTCTGGTGCAGATTCTGCTCTGGCAATTTATTCTTTGAGCAGTATTTTGGTCTCAATGTATCGTCGACAGTGACGAAATGATGCCCAACGTTTCGAGGATACCACTCAAAAAGCTGCAAACCATCATTTCGTTATGATCAACTGTAAACAATTAGGGAACTTATAATTGAGTTGAATTTCATTCCTGTCGGCCATTTTTTCCTTTTTGTGAAATGGGTAATAGTTCAAGGAGGCCCAATTTAGGCAGTAAGTCAGATATGGCACAAAATGGTACCCTATTTCCATGAATTCAGTACGTACAACTTCACAGAAGTGAGATAGTACTACGTCAAGATAGAAAAGGACTCTTTGTGGCCAATAGTGAACGTTTTTCTTGCCTTTCAAGCAATGATACAAAATGGGCACCCTTTACCAATTAGTGGACGAAGCTTATTCATTGCAAATCTTAAAAGACAGTTGCTACATCCTTCTCGGATTGAAGGAATGGTTGTCGCTTTTTCTGAATTTTGGAAATTTGGACTTTTCTTTGATGTCAGGCATCAGGCATGTTGTAAAGTATCAATGTTTCGTCAACAGCGACGAAACGAGGCCTATAGTCCTGCCAATTATTTTGGTCTGTCTTCTGACTGTCGCCTTTTTTGTCACAGATTCTTCGTCAATAACCCATTTTTAATAACATTTTTTGTTTTCAGGTATATAGGGACGTATCCATGTTTCGTCAACAACGATAAAACGATGCTTGAAGCTCTATCGATTCCACTAAGACAGCTTTTGGTCAATTATGAACACTCGAGGGGTTCACAGGCATACATTTCCGCAATTTTTACCTTATTTTAGTTGAAAATCATATTAATGTTAGCCGTTTTTAACATATTGGGCAACAAATGAGCCAAAAAGGACAGCAGAGGAAATGCGGAACAAATTATTACCCTACCTGCATCAATTTTGAAGGCACAGCTTCACAGTAGTGAGTTGGTACTTTGTCATGATTAAAAAATACTTTTAGGGCCAATTGTGGACGTTTTTCTCACTTTTTAGACAATACATAATGGTACGTAGATAGTCGATGAGATTTACTTATTGCGAATCCCAAAAGAAAGTCGTCATGATCTTTCCGATTGAAGAAATGGTCGTCGCCTTTTCTGGCCTAATTCTTCACTGGCAGCCAAAAATTTTGGACTTTTATTCGATGTCAGACAAGAAGTGATGCATCAAAGTTTTGTCCACAGTGATGAATCGACTTCTAAAGTTCTGTTGACTCCGTTAAGATAGCTTTTGGTTAATTTGGGACACTTGAAGAACCCATAGGCACTCATTTCCAAATTTCTAACTTATATAGCAAAATAAGGACAGTAGAAGAAATGCGAAATAAGTTGGTATCCTAATTGCATGAATTTTGCTTGCACAACTTCATACAAATTAGGTGGTACTTGGTCATAATCGAAAAAAACTTTTTGGGCCAATCGTGAATGATTTTCTTGTCTTCCAAGTAACAATGAATAATGAAGACCCTTTTCTTGATAGTCCAAATCTTAAAAGACAGTCTCCTTAACTCAGCCGGTTGAATGGATAGTTGTTGTCTTTTCTGGTGTAAATTCTGCTCTGACAATCAATTATTTTGACCTTTTTCAATTCTTAGGTAGTATACATGTTTCGTCCACAGTGACGAAACGATGCTTGAAGTCTTGCCAATCTCGTTGAAACAGCTGCAAACAATCTTTTCGGTTTTGGTCAACTTTGAGCATATTGTGGACATTTCGTCGAAAGCTGTTCCAGTCTGTTGCTTTCTTCTAAATAATAATATTGGTCCATCTCAACAAAATAGGCATCCCATTTCTCTTACCAGCCTTTTCTTTATATTGTAACGTTATTTATTTTAATTTAGGGAGCAAACGTTTCTAAACACTACTATTTATTTTTATGACTTATTAAAATAATAAATTAGATAGCTGACACTATTTCTAATCAATAATTACAATTTAAACTAAAGATTATCGCACTACACTATAACTTAACTTTAATTATTTATGTCAATATTGATTTATTTTAAATAACACAATTTATTATAACCACTAGCAGTCCATATTATAAGGTCTCTGAGCCAAAATCAATAATACTTCTCGTTGAGTCAGCCACTTATATATACCGTTGGCCTCTCCCCACTACGTTTTCCCCGCAAACATCCAGGCTTTTCTAGAAAGCGCTAGAAGGTACCAGCAATTTTCTAGAAAACAAATATATTCGCTTCCTTTTCTTGATGTAAAATATCTCCACAATAATTCTAAGCACCAGTAAAGCTGAAATGACTAATTTATAGATCTAAATTCGTTACAATATTGAAGATCTAGTTCAGGGGAGCCAAATTTAGGAGTTAGGAAAGTTGCAAGATACAGGGCTGCGATTTTAGCCTTGATTATCTTAAATGTTTATTAGTTAAAAGTCTGGACGACCGTCTTCCAAGCAAAAGTATGTTTAATGTTTAATGTTTCATAACTCACTCGTGCGTTCATATTTTGGCATAAAATCAAACAATATTAGAAACATGAATCTTTCTCTCATTCAAGTAGCTTTATTCGCACTTCGCTTCGCTCGTGCGCTGCCTTAGCATAAAGCTATAACACAAATTGAATCTACAATTGTGAGGAGTGTTCATGTCACAGACATGTACTAAAATCGTAGTCTTCTGCTGAGCTAAAGTCGAGCCTATCAAAGTGCGTTTGTTCTAAGGCTATAATTGAAGGATGAAAGAATGAACTTTGATTGATTTGAAGGTAGGAGTCTTGAAGCATGGTACCTTAATGTTATGGCAATATATGAGCGAAGTGAAGTGCGTGAGATTTGGACTCAATAATAATTGAGACAGGACAGCTTCTGCACAAGTGCTAGGCAAAGAGCAGAGTGCTGTTTTTTAAATTGTGTCGGTTAAATCAAAAATCTTAATCCCAGCATTCTTTCGCTGCACATCTGCCCTCTTTTTTTCTATTATTATCTGTCTATGTGCTCATTACAATTTCAGCATTTTACACTTTTGTTAATCCCTCAATAACACGTTGGTTAAGCACTAATTACTCCCTTAAGCCCTTAGACTTCAAGTTCAAGCCCTTGACTGAATCTTCTGCAGATGTTATTCGTTTGCATATGTATTTATGAAATAATAATTAGATATACGGTGGTACGGGATGTTGGGTTGCGAAGGGCATTGAAGGGCGAAGCGGAGGGATGTCATACGGAAATGCAGTTGGAGTTTGGCGCGTGCTTAGAGGATCTACAGACCCTTGGAAGCTTGGATTCTGGACCAGACTCAAAAGAGGGAAGGGGGACATGTCAACCCAGTAAAGACTTATGTGCGCCCTTCACAATGTATAACAACAGGAAGGGACTCGCATTTTTCTTAAAGCAAATTTCAAACTCTCTAATAATATGTAAAAGTACTGTAAGTAAGATAGAGCATCAAATTATAATAGAAAAATAATCTGACACACTTGCTTTGCATTTTGGCTGGAACAACAAAAGTGTTGAGCCTACAAGCGAAGCGAAGTGCGTGAGTTTTTTTATTAACAATACGTACTATAAATAAGAAAATAAAATGATAAAAGGAAAGAATAAAAATATAAAAATTTGTAGTCCTCTCCTGCGCTATTCTTTTTTGATTTAATCCACATAAAATTCACCCCACCTTAAGATTACTCCAAAATACCCACCCTATCTCAATATTTTTTAACTGTGCTCGCTGCAAACTGATCATGTTACGAAGTCCCTTTTCTTTTTTCAACAATAGGGCCCGAAGAACGAAGAAGAAATGTTTGAATGCGAAGCCCTGTGCCTTTCTTACGCAAGGAACGTACATCCAGGTGTCTTTATATTGATTTGCCATAACGTTCTGTGTTGAAAACCGGATGAAATTGCGCGACCACTACAATAAGACGCATAGACACCGCCGTATATGTGTGTGAAATAGGGACATTCAATGTAGAGCAAAAGGAATTCATAGTTCCGTGTCCTATTGTGGCATCTGTTGAGATTCCTCTTTTCTGAAATTTGTAGCGATTTCGGTTATAGAAAAGATAAAGGAATTAGGTGTGGGAAAACTCGGAAATAGGGGAAGGATATTTGCATATTTTTCGTTGGGAGAGTTTAGGACAGAATCACTAGTGCATATCGAAGAAATTTTCAATAAATAACATCCCCTGAAAGAAATCACACAAAATTTCAGCCATATTTGTTTATTATGACGAATCTGTATCCTCGATTAGAAGGTTTATAAGCGATTTTGGGGCGGTAATATGAGCACAAGTGATGCTGAACAGAACGGACACCCTCTGAAGGCAACTACCCCAATTTAGGATAACATCCATTAACTGAGATTGCTAGTGCTGTGTGACGATTTTCGGCTGTATCCGAGTTGGGCATTGTACCTGAGATAATCCCTTACAACCGAAAGGGTAGGCGTAATAAACTCTTCCAGTTGGGCATTTGTCTACCTGCATTTTCTGTATATAAGATAGTGAGTTCGAACTGCTTTTATTTGTATTCCGTCAAATTTCAATTATCATAGGAGACTCTAAAGTTATGATACTATTAATTACTTTCAAACACCAAACGAATTAGCTTGGATGGTTTTTCGGTAAGGTCGTAGGCTGCTTTTCTTTCGACAATATTACTTAGTGCCTGCCGTTCAATGTTTAATTATTCTTCTTCGTGATTATGAATCAAGTCACTGTTTATTATTTCAAACTCGCGATTTGTATATACTTTACCGGTACATCGATAATTTTTATTTGTACAACACCATTTCATTCTGTCGTTTTTTGTCGAAGATATGTAAAATTTAAAATTGTCAATAACTAGCAATTTCTTTCCCTTTTCACCAACTATGCGATTTATTTTCATGATCACTGAATATTAAATGACTGATAAAACGCAAATATAATATTTTCTTCACTATCATTTGTTGATTAAAGCAAAGCTACCAATTTGAATGCAATTTTTTCTAGAACTTTTCAACTCTTGGAGCTATACATACAATTCGGAAAATGACCAATCAGTACATAGTATTAGGAGTAGGCGAAGTTAAAAACTAAATGTTATGGAAAATGTAAAATGTATAAATATTTTGCAAACGTTATAATCATACAGTTATGGAGGCGGATAGGTACTTGACACAGGTAAATCCGATATCTGCATTGTAAGGGATTAAAATGCCCAACTGGAATATTCAGATTAAAGTACACTTTACGGAATGCCCAACTAGACTGCAGCGCGATTTTCAGCAGTTTTAGCAGTGCACACAGGACAACATCATACGCTTGACATATAAAAGTTCAAACTTCGGAACCTACGCCAGAAAAGGCGACGACTAAAATAAAATGCATTTCAACTTGCTCGTGCATTCGTATTATTTTGAAATTAATCAAGATTTGCCTGCGATATGTTCTTCTTTCTCCTAGTCATAACTTTGAAACTAAAGCACTTCGCTTCGCTCGTGCGTTGGCTCAACATAAGGCAGGATCGCTTTCCTAAAAGAAGTATAAACATGCCTACGGAATTTTTCACTTTTCTCAATCATTTCTTAAGAATTATGCACTTCGATTCGCTCGTGCGCTGCCTTCGAGGTCTCATCTTGTCCTTTCTTAATAAATTAAATAATTTTTCTTATGTATTTGAGAAATTTTAAGCCAATTTTAAATTGGTAATTCATATTAAAGAATGTCTTCAATCTACATTGACTATTTGATCCTGTCTTCTGGCGTCCCGCCCTTCTATTTAACAACTAAGCCTAGAATCACTTGTCAGTTAGATGAAGAGAATTGAACAGCCAAATCTAGTTCAGTTTCTAGTTTTGTATTCTATGAAAGAAGCTTCTGTGGTCCATGAATGTTCGTAACCCTTGACCTGGGCTAATCGCGGACTTGTAAGATGGATTATGGCGGAATTCCAATGCATATCTTCCCTCCTATAATGAAGAAACCGACAGCGGCAGTCAAAATGTTGCAACCATCTTATTTTACATAGAAAAATAAACTGGCATTATTTTTGTTAAATTTTTGATACATGAAAGTATAATACAGAGCTCTTATTATTGCACTTTAATTTTTTTTTGTACAGAAAATTTGAAAAATAATAACAGCAGTCTTTTAAAATTGAAACATTTTCGTAGTCGCTGCGTTCTTATCCCGCGTAAGGGGGGCTTCCTTCCACCAGGTACACCAGGTATCAGCCAATCAGGAGTCAGAACAACCAGACCCGCGTGTTGTCCGAGTCCAGACCAGCGGCAGACACTTGCTGTATTTTACAGTCCGCGGAGAACTCGCGTGTACAGTGTTTGTGGAAAATAATGAAGAAGTAGAGGTGTTAAGTGTCAGAACGATAGATTTTTAATGCCGGAGGATATTGGAATATAAGGTAAGATTAAATATTTTAAAATTTGATGATGTTGCAGCGATTTTATTGAAGTTTGGTGACCTGACAGGTCGTGGATCTGGTTTATTTTGGCGGGGATTTTTTATCAGTTGTCTTGAGGAACTGGAAGATTTATCTTCATATTCTATTTTTACTTCAACAGTTGTATTCAATATTCTTAAACCTATTTCTCAATTTCAATTTTCAATATATTTTAGATTGCAAGTACGATTTTATTGATTCTTCATCAGCAGGTTTCAGGAAAAATCTTGTTTCATGATATTTAAATACGAATATCTCAAAGTGTAGCATTTAGATACAAAATATATGCGACATGAATAATTTTTTCGAAAAAGTATTTCAAGATTTTCACACCGGAAAACTAATGAGCAAAATTGACCTTTTGGAAGAATGTTCTTTGACATTTAGAGGCGTATATCTCCGTAAGTACAGCATGTAGGCAAAAAATACATGGCATTCAATTTGTTCTCTGGAAAATTTTTCATCTAACCCTTTTCCATTCATCTCCCAGAAATCAATTAACTTAATTGAGTCTTTGGTGAGTTGTAGATTATTTTACGTATAAAAAAGCGTTTGTAATTCTGAGGTCATCAAGAATTTTCAAAATCGGGCCATTAATAGAGCCCCAGAATTATTTTTAATTGGCGCTATTTGTTTATGGCATGATGTTTGAGTTTAAAAACATACTCAGGGTCCCCTGTTGGTTTGATTAAAGAAATTTTGTATAGATTTGAAGCTTTAAATGTTTCCATGTATACATAAAAAGCAGCACTCTATTAGAGGCTCCAATAAAAACGATCTTTAGCAGTCTTTTAATTTTTGTGAAATGAACTTGTAATCCATCTCGATTAAAAATTCAATTAAGTAACACGTGGAGCCTTTGTTTATCTGCAGATTTTTTTATATAAAAATAAATGTTTGAGTTGTAAAACTAATTGTGAGTTTTTGAAATCGGACTATTAATAGAGCCCCAGAATTTTTTTAAATCAGCGATATTATTACAATTTGTTCGTAACTTGTTGTCCCCAGGTTTTCCTGATGGCCCGATTTAAAAAATTCAATAATATTCTCATATATTCATAAAAAAATCCAGAAACAATCGAAGGCTCTATTAAACCCGATCCCGATGAGTCTTTCAATGAATAAATTTATAATCTATCTCGTTTAAAAACTTAATAAAGTTAAATATCAAGTCTTTAGCAATCTGTTGATTTTTTCCGATATAAAAGAGCCTTTAAAGTTTTAAATTCATGCTGAATATTGAAAATTGTTGTATTAGTAGAGCCCCAGGAATTTTTTTAATCGGCGCTATTATATAAATTTCTTTGTGACATGTTGTAATTTTAAAAGCACCCTTAGACTCTTCTAATGGTCTAATTAAAAAAATTCAGAATGAATATGAAACTTCAGATGCTGTCATATATACGAAAAATCCAGCACACTATCGAAGGCTTTATTAAATCTGATCCTGATGGGCCTGTAGCTTGAATGAAATAAATTTGCAATCCATCTCGTTTGAAAAGTCAATAATGTAACACATGAAGCCTTTGCCCATAGCCCATCTGTTGATTTTTTTTTGCATATAAAGCAGTGTTCAAGGTCTAAAACACATTTTAAATTCTTCAAATCGGATTATTAATAGAGTCCCATGATTTTTTTTTTTAATCGGCGCTATTATTACTGTTTATTTCTGACATGTTGTTCTTGTTGTAACTTTAAAAGCATCCTCAAGCTTTCCTGATGGTCCGATTAGAAAAATTCGTAATAGGTTTAAAACTTTAAATATTCCCATATATATAACAGAGGCTCTATTAACCCCGATCATAATGAGTCATTGTTTTCCTGTGAAATAAATTTACAATTCATTTCGTTTAAAAGCTGAATAAAGTCTCACATATAAAGAAATGTATAAAGTCTCAAAATAGTTTTGAATTTTTTGAAATTGGATCATTAATAGAGCCCCGGGGATCTTTTTTATGCAGTGCTATTATTATGATTTGTTTGTCGCATGCTGTGCAATAACCAATTATTTTAAACAAATCTAGGTTATGTTTAGTTTCGAAACTGCCGTCTTTACTTAACAGTGAATAAGCTTAAATCTCACGCACTTCACTTCGCTCATGCGTTGGCACAACATAAGGGAACTAGATTCCAATGCTCTCAAATTTTGTCTTACTTATGCCTTCGTATTACCTTGAAATCAATCAAAATATATTCTTCCATCCTTCACCTATAGCTTTATAATATACGCACTTTGCTACGCTCATGCTTTAACTCAGTAATAGATATTAGCCTTGATTGTAAACAATAAGCACAAAAGCTGGGTACGACCGCCTTCCTAACAAAATTATGTTTAACATTTTGCCTGCATTTTGCTTCATAGTTCACGCACATTGCTTCACTCGTGCGTTTGTATTTTCACATAAAATCAAACAAAATGTGATATGACAACTTCTCGCAGTTATAGACTTATTCGCACTTCGCTTCCCAATGGTCCGAAATATAAAGTTCAAAATGAATTTGAAAGCTCAAATGCTTATTTTCAAATAAAAAAATAAGCAAAGCACAAAATATTTCATTAGACCAGGTCCTGTTAGTTTTGCAGTTTGTTTGACATAAATTTGCAACACCGTTCGTTTAAAATTTTTATATAACAATATATGGAGCCTCTGGTAGTTAGTTGTTTTTGTTATATATAAAGAAACAATCGGCGCTTAAAACTCATTTAAAATTTTTAAAATTGCCCCATCAGGACAGTCCTAGGAGCTTTTCAAACTAGGCACTATTATAGATTGGTTGGTATAATGTTGTACTGTAAACAATTACTTTAAAAAATTTCTCAGGCTCTTCTGATAGTTCGATTTGAAAAAATGAAAATGGACTTGAAACTTTGAACACTTTTTCTTGCACAAAAAAATTGACAGATCACTGAATGTATCATTAGGCTTTCAAATAGGTATCGTAATTGTTTTTAAACAAGTTATATTTGCTTACTCTCAACAAAAACTAATAGTACCCGTAGCTTGATGACTGGTAACCGCACCCTACGGCTGAGGAGATATGAATCAATTCATCAAGTTCACTATAAGTGTCTGCCACATCCGTATCGGGTAAAAAGTATGATTCATTGTTCTGTTTGCAAATTTTCGCGTATTTTCGGCATAAAAATCTATTTCTGGGTAATCAAATTACGCAATTTTGGTAGGATATTTTTCAGAGAGCAAATCATGTCCAATACATTTTTTGGCTAAATGCTATACTTACAAAGATATTCGCATCTAAATATAAAAAAACTGGTTTCCAATCAGTAAATCTTTATTTATCCGCCCACGAATTCTTCGTTCGACACCTCTGTACCTAAAAGGACTGAAAAAATCGTTAAAGGTGTTGGACACGTTAATATATTTGGCGCCTGACTAGAAACTTGTATTATTTTAAACTCAAAAGTACCTGAAAGTATATAAAATAAATTGGGGGGACAGCCTCGATAGTTTATTTATTAAATACTTTAGTTTACGAATATGTTGTCACGTTAAATAGAGACTTTTAAGAAGCAAAAATCAGTTCTGAATAAATTATTATTCCTGTATTTTTGTCCTAAAATTGATAGGTACAGAGATATTGCCAATTGAATATTCGACAGGTTAATGAGTGTGAAATCGATTGTTTTTCGGCAATGCGTTATGAATTCATAATCACCCCTCTCAGTCAAAATAATCGTTCTTTTCATAATCAAATATAAAGAAACCAAGCACTTAGAGCTATATTAAAAGATTGTTAGTCGTGCGGCTAAGCATAATCGCGGACCTTGAATTTGGAATTCGCCTCCCGCTGTTTGCAAAAGTTGTCTCACAGCGGACACATACCTATTGAAATAAATGAATCAGTGTGAGTGTATTCGTACATTTATTTGAACTAATACACACAAAAGCGAATGCAGAATGTACTTGAGGAACTGTACAAATGGTTGAGAGCTTTTCAAGTATTTGTTGGTGGAAATATTGCCACCAGTTCCATTTTGACTTATGGACTTGTAAACGAGAATATTATAGTGCTTATAGTGATCGTTCTGTTCGTTTAGAAGAAATAGTTATTTATGTATATAGTGCGCGAAATTATACTTTAGTGCTTGAGAATGAAAGCTCCAAAAAAATTTTGTGCACGAGTAGCATACAACATTTTCGGTCTTGATAATTTTTTTACTTTTTGTACAATTATTTGCATTCCATCTTACTTGAAAATTTGATAGGGCTGCACGTGTAACCATTCAAAATATGGAAAATTTATTTAAATTTTTCCAATTGGGCCATCAGGAGAACTTGAAGATTTTTTTAAAGAGGCGCTATTACAATTTTATTCGTAACAGATTGCACAGTAACCACTAAATTTAAATACTTCCCCAGGCTCTCCTAATAGCCCGATTTTAAAAATTCAAAATGAATGTAAGACTACTAACACTATTCCATATAAAAAATTGTAAAATCACTAAAAATTTTATTAAACACGGTCCTGAACAGTTATTTAGTTTTTGCACAATTAATTTGCAATTCTTGTTTAAAAATTTAATGAGCACCTTTTTATGATCCGCTGATTTTTTTATTTATAAACCTTTATTTATAAACCTGAAGTCTTGAATTTATTTTAAATTTTTCCGATGAAGCCATCAAGAGAGCCTGAGGATTTTTTGAAAGTATGGCGCTATTACAATTCGTGTCTCATTGCACAGTAACCGGTAAATTAAAAAAAATCCCCAAGCTCACCTGATAGTCTGATTTGAAAAAATTAAAATGTGTTTAGAACGTCAAATATTCCTGTAAATAAAAAAAATCTGCATATTACTGAGGGCTATATTAAACCTAATTCTGATGGGTTATGTTGTAGTTTTTTTTTTACATGTATGAAGTACTTGAAGTTTCAAATTATTGTCGAATTTTGTAAATCAGACTATTAGGAGAACCTGTACAATTTTTTTAATCGGCGCTATTACAATTTTATTCGAGCTTCACTGTTTACCGGAAGCTGCAACCTTCACATTTTCGGCAATATTGTACTATCTATCTTCAAATCATACAAATAACGTCCAACTATTAAAAATTCATGTTTTTAAACAGTTACGGCAGCAAAATCAGAAGAATTGCAGACAAGGTTCTTAGCTTCATCGTCCATTCAAGTCTCCAGCGGATGGCTGATCTTATCAGCAACACACACATCATATGAGTAACAAAATACTGTATAACACTGACACAAGTAGCAATTGTCTCATTTCCTGTAGGATATTTGACACTGAACAAACTGTACCAAAGATGGAGGTGAATTAAAATATTTTTTTACCTGCTGGAATTGAAAAGAATTTCATGAGAAAATTTATTAGATTTGATTTGCTGGTTTACTCATTTATATGCTAATCAAATAATTTCTTCCTCAATGTATGTTCCAAATTAAATCAAAACCCTGTGATTAAAAATAGACTTCCATTACCTACCTTGTCATTCTTGACGTATTCATAAAAGAACCTCCAGTAAAAAAATGTAACAGTTTCTCGTACGTCCTAGAAAAACAATCTTCCCATGGGGCAATACATGAACCCAACTTTCGAAAAAAATATTGTGTAAAACTTTAGAAACTGGTCTTTATACCTGAACGAGTCCCGTTTCCAGATCCCAAGGGATTGGAGGGATGCTTGTGGTTCAAAGGGCGCCTGACTTCAAGACCGAACCGCCTTGGGACAACCCTTCTCGCTATGGGACCCTTTACGAAATTGTGCGCACAGATTTAAATAGTGTGAAATTTTTATTCGGCGGATGAAAGCGTGGGATTTTTACGAGATGTTTATCGCGAAATTACACGGATTTGAAATGATTTTATTGTACTGATTGACTCAAAATGGGTGCCGCGATTGCTGAATTCAATGATTATATGTCTTCAGTCAGCGTTTAACTTTAATGAAATAATTTTTTGCATCGTTTACTTATAGTAAATTAAGATTAAGACAAAATAAAATCTGAAATAGCAATAAGCAACCGTAAAAACAACCCCTAAAAAGGCTACAGCAGTTGTTTCAGCTGAAAAGTTGAAATTGACGATTTACTGGGATGCTATCGACTGATAATCTTAAAAATGGAAGACCAATAAATGGAAATATATTTGAACTGCCAAGTTTATTTGGGGATAAATGTTTGCTTTTTTTTTCTTACTTTCCAGGTACATATATATCCGTATTTATATACCATATACTTCAGACGTCATATACATACTCTATGCATCCCCTACGACCAGGTGGTGGGTTCAGAATCTGGCCTGTCTTGCGACCCAACCTGACCCTAAGCAACTTATTCGCGGCAACAATACATGATCTAATTTTAAAGAACACAATGCCTACCTTCGAGAAAAGAATCGTGTATATGTACATTCAATCACACACACACGTACAAAAATATTCTGTAACGAATTTTTCCCAGACGTTGGAAAAAATCCACTAAAATAAGGTTAATTAAAAGAATTGTGATTTTTAGAGTTTTTCCAGTACTGAGTAACGGTGGGATTAATTATGGACCCTAAGTTGGAATAAATGTATGCACATGCGATTACAATAATATTATTAAATAAGGGATGCATATTATAGCACAAATTAGAACGTATTCATGAAAAATATTTGAGTGTTTCGTTACTCCCTGGAGTTAATCTGCAATTATCTATGAATTGTGATAGAGGACTGTGTAGATACTACTTCAAAATATTTTTTTTTTTATAGGGGCTGGTTTAACACATGTTTGAATCAAAACGCGGCTCAAAATATCCTTGTACTATATAAGAAAACAATTTTTAACTTTGTGATGACGTGCGAAAGGTTTTAGAATTCTTTATCTGTTAAAAACGGATACCGTTTAGGTTTTATGGTGTATTCCAAACTACTGCCGACCTTTTTTCTATTTTGTGGCTCCAACTTGCAAACTGAACTTAGTTTTTGCAACCTCATACTCTTTTGAGTAATTGGGCAATTGGTAAATAATCCAAGAGAGTCAAATCTGGTTAGGAGGAGACTCGTGAGATCAATTTTGCAAGGATAATACAGGATAGAGCTGGTCCTTTACTGTAGTAGAAAAGTACTTCTATGGGCCAATCATGGACGTTTTTTTTGCCTTTCAAACAGCGGAGCATAATAGGCTCCCTTTTCCTAATAGTCGACGAGGTTTACTTGTTACAAGTCCTGACCAAAAAGAGGTTCGTCCAAAAAACATTCATACAATCTTCCTGAATTAAAAGTCTATCGTTACTAGCATCTCGTGATTCAGACAGTTTTCTGGTTTCAGGTATCTGGTAAGGCATTCATGTTCCGTCACAATGACGAAACGACGACTTAAGTCCTGTCGATTTCGCTAAGATGTCTCTGCAACCTTTCTGGCTGATAGAACATTCGTCGCCTTTTCTGGTGCATATTCTGCGCTGGTCCCCCATTGTTCAATGTCGAAACGACGACTCAAGTCCTGTCGATTCCTCTAAGTCAGCTTTTGGTCAACAGTTAACAATCGACAAATCCACGGGCATTTGTTGCCACATTCACGTCCATATTTGTTCATGCCAGCCATTTTTTCATATTGTGATGGTCCAAATCTAGTGAGTAAGGTATCCTGACTTCATTAATTTTACGAGCTCAATTTCAAAAGTGTACCTTTTTTCAAAGAAACGGCACGGTTTATTTCTTCAGAATTCCAGAAGACAGTCTCTGCAACCTTTTTGGATGAGAAGACGCTCGTCGCCTTTTCTGGCACATATTCTGCACTGGCCATCCATTGATCAGACAATTTTTGATCTCAAGCGTGAGTAGGACATTCGTGTTTTATCCGTAATGACGAAACAACGACCTAAGTCCTGTCGATTCTTCTAAGACAGTTTTTGGATAAAAATGAACAATTTATTTTTATCAGCCATTTTTCATATTTGGAAATTAATGGAACCAAATCTGGTGAGTGAAGTGTCCTTACTTCATCAATTTTACGGGCTCTACTCCAGAGGTTGAAACATTGTGATATAAAAACACTTTGGTGGGCCAACCATGGACGTCTTTCCTGCTTGTCAAACAAAAATGCATAATATGTACCCTTTATCGAAAAGATTCTAAGGTTTAATCTAAAAGACAGTCTCTGCAACCTTCTCTGATGAAAGGACGTTCGGACATATTTGAAAATACATTTTTGGTGTCAGGCGTTTAGTAGATCATACATGTTTCGTCGACATTGACGAAACGATAACTAAAGTCCTGTCGATTTCTCTAAGACGTCTCTACAATTTTTCTGGATGCAAAGTCGTTTGTCGTCTAATCTGGCGCATATTCTGTGCGAGAAACCCATTGTTCGGATTGTTTTATGGTCTCAGGCTTTTAGTGGAGCATCCATGTTTCGTCTACAATGGCGAAACGACGGTCAAACTCTTGTCGATTCCTCTAAGACAGCTCTCGGTCAACGGTGAAAAATCGACGGATCCACAGGCTTTTATTTTCATATTCACGTCCATATTTGTTGTTGCCAGCCATTTGTTCATATTGTGGTGGTCCAATGAAGCCAATTTTGCGAGCTCAATTCTAGAGGTGGTACTTTCTAACGGATAAAGACTTTTGTGGCCCCACTTTTCGAACGAAAATATGTATCCTTTTTCGAATAAATGGCACGCTTTATTGCTTGAGAATCCCAAAAGACAGTCTCTGCAACCTTTTTGGCGGAAAAGACGTTCGTCGCCTTTTCTGGCACATATTATGCCAGCGCAATCCATTGATCAGGCGTTTAGTAGAACATTCATGTTTCGTCCACAATGACAAAATAACGACCTTAGTCCTGTCGATTCTTCTAAGACAGCTTTTGGTTTACAATACACAATCGACGGACCCACAAGCGTCTTTGGTCGCAATCACGTCTTTATTTATTCTTACCAGCCATTTTTTATATTGGGAAATGGGTAGTGGTCCAATAGAACCAAATCTGGTGAGTAAAGTGTCCTTACTTCATCAACTTTACGGGCTCAACTTCAAAGGTGAGACATTGTGATTTAAAAAGACTTTGGTGGGCCAATCATGGACGTCTTTCTTGAATATCGAACAAAACTGCATAATATGTAGGACATTCGAACATATTCTGCGCTGGCAATCCATTGACCAGACTATTTTTGGTGTCAGGCGTTTAGTAGGGCATACATGTTTCGTCGACATTGACGAAACGATAACTAAAGTCCTGTCGATTTCTTTAAGACGTCTCTACAATCTTTCTGGATGCAAGGTCGTTTGTCGTCTAATCTGGCGCATATTCTGTGCGGGAAACCCATTGTTCAGATTGTTTTTTGGTCTCAGACGTTTGATGGGGCATCCAGGTTTCGTCTACAATAACGAAACGACGGCTAAAGTCCAGTAGATTCCTTCAACACAGCTTTTGGTTTATGGCAAACAATTTATTTTCGCATGCAAGTCTATATTTTTTCTTGCCAGCCATTCTTTCATATTGGAAAATAGAAAAGCAAATCTGGTGCGTAGAGTATCCTTACTTCATCAATATTGTGGGCTCAACTCCAGATGCGCTATATTGTGATGGAAAAGGATTTGTGAATTTTTGCTCGCTTTTCCAACAAAATTGCCTAATATGTACTCTTTATCGAAAAGATGGCAAGGTTTAATCCAAAAGACAGTCACTGCTACCTTCTTGGATGAAAGGACGTTTGTCGCCTTTTTTGACACATATTCTACGCTGGCTATCGATTGACCAGACTATTTTTGGTGTCAGCGTTTAGTATGGCATACATGTTTCGTCTACATTGACGAAACGATAACTAGAGTCCAGTCGATTTCTCTAAGACGTCTCTACAACCTTACTGGATGCAAGGACGTCCGTATGTCTTTTCTGGCGCATATTCTGTGCGGGAAACCCATTGTTCAGATTGTTTTTTGGTGTCAGGCTTTTGGTGGGATATCCATGTTTCATCTACAATGTCCTGTCCTGTCGATTTCTTAAAGACAGCTTTTGATCTATGGCGAACAGTCGATGGACCTACAGACTTTTCTTTCCACATGCACGCTCTTATTTTTTCTTGCCAGCCATTTTTTTATACTGGAAAATGGGTAGTGGCCCAATGAAGCAAATTTGATGGGTAGAGTTTCCTATCTAAATCAATTTAGTGGGCTCAACTGCAGAGGCGCTTCGTTGTGATGGATAAGGACTTGTAAATGTTTTGCTCACTTTTCGAACAAATTTGTATAATAGATATGTACCCTTTTTTGAAAAAAATAGTGAGGTTTATTTCTCAATAATCCAAAAATACGTTCTTTGCTAACTTTCTGGATGAAAGGACGATCGTCGCATTTTTGGGTGCATATTCGGTACTGGCCATTCATCAGACTGTTTTTTGGTCTCAGGCGTTTGGTGAAGTATCCTTGTTTTGTCCAAAATGATGAAACAATGACTTAAGTCCTGTCGATTCCTCTAAGGCAGCTTTCGGTCAACGATGAACAATCGGCGGATCCACAGGCATTTTTTGCATCCTTCCTTGATGAAAGGATGGTCTTCGCCTTTTCTTGTGCACATTGTGCGCTGTTTAGACTGTTTTCCTTATCTCAGGCATGTTAGGATCTTGCGGAACGCTGCTCCAGTTTGTTGCTCTTTTCCAAATAATAAGATTGATCTACTTCCACAGGATGGGCATTCGTTTTCAGAATCACATCCTTGTTTCTCTCGCCAGCTGTTTTTTCTTTCTTCCCGAGGAAGCCAAATATGGACAGGAGAAGAGACGCCAGACAGATTTCTTGGCACAGCTTCAGAGGATTGAGTTGGTGCTTTGTTATGATAGAAAAAGGCTTTTGTAGGCCAAACAAGAACGTTTTTAGTGCTTTTCAATCAATAATACATAATCGTTCAGTTTTCCAAACAGTTGATGAGGTTGTCGAGGTTCACCCGTAACGAATCTCAAAAGACAGTCAGCGTAATCATAAGGTTCACTAAAGTTATTCACAACTTAAAAAATATGTAGAAGCTTGCTTCTCTCCCAATGTCAAGCTGCCAGAGCACAAAAATAGCTGAGATTTTGAATTGCAGCCTTTTATGCTGAGTTGCCAGACCCTTAAATTAACTTGAATTCCAAATCGCACCCTTAATAAGAAAACATCCTTACATGAAACCAACCATAACTAAAAGCTTGTCAGTTAATATCAAAAGTAAATTCTCCTCGAATATTTCATTCAATTTTTAGTAGCGTTCCAGTAAATTAACCCATAATCTAAATGTGATGCCCTTAAGAGGGACTTTTGTGTTAATGTCTAATGAATTCTGATATGCCATAACGTATCTGCAACGTATGTTTGCTTATGTTTAAAGAGTTGGAGGGACATATGCTATGTTTAATTTAGAATTCATGAAATTTTGATAGCGGGCGGTTAGATGCCACACGTGCGCCCAATTTAACCCTTTGGTTACGGTACTTGAATGTATATTACTTAAGTGATACAGTAATAAAACAGGTCAGTATTTCAAGTTAAAAACAAAAGGGTAATGTTTTTGGCATCTATGTATGAATACATGTATGTATGTTTCCTCGTAGCGTTTGAACTACTGGATCGAATTTGACAATAGACGTTTAACTGTAATACTTTCCCTCATCCCCATTAAAGTTTAAATTATTGAATTAATTCATACAGGTAGTTAGTAAAATAAAGATGTGATTAAAGCATGCTGGTATTAATATTTCGGTTAAAAATTGTAAAAATCTGCCAATTCCCTCATGTGCTTTTCGCTAGTGCGGGACAGGTGAGACATTTTCTGTCAGCCAGCTGTTCATTTTGCCTCCGATCTTATCTTAAGACATCGAAGAATAAATAATACGTTCTTGACGTGCTCGAGTACAGCACGTGCCATCGTACTTACATAAGCACCCACATTGAAGAAAAAACCACCCTCTGCTTGCATAAAGCTTCCAAGAAGTTAAGTACATGCTCAAAAGAAAGAAATCACTTGATAATTATTTTGTTCTTAATAAACAAGTTGGATGAGGACTTAAAAGGGGAATGTGGTTTATCACCGCTGTGGAGAAATCAATCAACGATACATAAAACTCATAACCTTCATAATATACCAACATAATGAACTTATTTTGAACACGAAGGGCTCCGTACCACACAAGATACATGTGGTGGTAGGGAACCAGTTCCACTCTTCAGCTGCGACAGACAAAATTACTTCTTTTCGAGGCATGCATCATTGACCACGCAATCAAATCTTGATCCTTGGGGACGCAGGACAATCTTTGGTACTTGAGCTAGGACTGTACTAAGAATGACACAATAATATAATGTTTTACTGCTCTAAAAATAAAATTGGCTTTCGAGGTGTGTGTGGTCTGCATTACTTTGTTGAAGGATGATTCGTCCTTTCGGGTCGGTTTTTCGAAGCTCTGAGATTACTTGGGCAAACAAATGATTGTATGCCGATTAGAATTAACTGTTCTTTCATTTTATAGAGGAATTAAAGTTACCTAACTTAATTGCGACACACTTCAAGAACGAATAAATCTTGTTGGGTTTTTCTCATTTCGAGTTGATTGCCATCAATCTTCAAATATGTAAAAGATAACTATAATTTGTCACCACCTCTTTATACTTCAAACGTTTTTTTAGCTACCTAGATTGAACGGGCCCAAAGTTTTTTGGTATCAATTGCATCCTTCAGCTAAGACAAACAATATTGCTTTTTCCGAGGCAGGCATCGTTGATCACGCAATCAAATCTTAGTCCGCAGGACAATCTTTGAGATTTTATGATCCAATAATTTGATGTTTTACTGTTCTAAAAACTAAAATGTCTTTCGGGGTGTGTGTAACTTGAATTGTCTTGTTGAAGGATTACTCGTCCTTTCGAGCTGGTTTTTCGAAGCACCACGAGTACTTCCCAAAAACAAATGACTGTATTCCAATTTTTATTAACTGTCCTTTCATTTTATATAGAAATTAAAGTTCATGAATTCATTGCGAGGTGTTACGGTCCATTTTTCCGACACATTTCAAGAACGAATAACTCTTGTTGAGCTTTTCTCATTTCGAGTTGGTTGACGTTAATTTTCAGATTCATGATTACTTTTAAACACTTTTTGAGCTTCCTGGATCAAATGGGCCCAAAATTTCTTGGTACCAATTCCACTTTTCAGTGAAGAAAAACAAATTGTTTCTTTCCAAGATTGGTACCATTGATCATGCAATCAAATCTTGATCCTTGGGAAACCAGGACAATCTTTGGAACTTGAGTCAAGACTGTACAAAGGATGGCCCTATAATTTGATGTTTTACAAGATGTGTGAAGTTTGCATTGTCTTGTTGAAGGATGCTTCGACCTTTTAGGTCGATTTTTCGTTTCTCGAAGCACTGCGATTACTTCTGGTGAATAAATGGTTGTATACCAATTGGTATCAGCTGTTCTTTTATTTTATAAAGAAATTGAAGCTATATAATCTTATTTCGGAATGTTACGATTCTTTTTTTTCGACACATTTAGAAAAAGAATAACTTGTTGGGCTGTCCTTATTTTGAGTGGATTTACGTTCCTTTCCGGCAAACAATATACATATATAGTCCAATTCCCTTTTACCGTTAAGTGTAGGGATTTTAGTCTGTATTCGTGCACAAACTTTGCCCACTGTTTCCTGTTTTTTGCAGTCTGCTTGGCTTCGCGTAGTGAGATTCCTTTCTTCTCCAGGAGTTTCTCTATGATGTTATTCCATTTCTCTCTCGTTCTTCCTCGTCTTCTCTTCGGTATATTTCTTGATGTCCAAGTCCTCTTTGCAGGTTCATTTTCCTCCATCCTGACCAGGTGTTCCCACCAGCTCAGTTTTTTTTGCTCAATAAATTCTACTATAGGTTTTACTGAAAGTTCTAATCTTATATCTTGATTTCTTATTCTGTCCATTCTCGTTACTCCTTTGACCCTTCTCAAATATTTCATTTCCAATGTCTGGATTTTACTTTTGGTTCTTCTCGGTATAACCCACGAGCCACGACTCGCAACCATATATTAGAACTGATCTAAATATTGTATTGTAAACTGTTAATTTTGTCTTCCTGCTAATTTCTTTCTTACTTATGAAGCTGTTATTAATGCTGTGGAATAATTTCACTGTTTTATCTACTCTTTTGTTGATGTCTTCGTCCTGTTTTCCATCTTTTGTTATTGTTACTCCTAAATATTCAAATTTCTCTACTTGTTCTATGTTTTTATTATTTAGCTTAATAGATTTTTCTTCATTACCTATTATCATTACTTTTGTTTTCTTCACATTTATTGACGTTCCGTGCATATTCAGTTTATTATTCCATATATTCAAATTTCTTTGCAGCTGTGTTTCGTTTCTTGCGAATATTACAATATTGTCCGCAAACGCGCATTCTCCAATTTCGATACGTCGCATATTTCTGTGGACCACAAATAGCTTCGTTGTTTTTTACTTGCAGTCTTTTATAATATCGTCCATGAATAGTGTAATCAGAACCGGACTCATAACTTCTACTTGGCGAAGGCCATTTTTCGTTTCAAATATTTCTGATTTTCGGTTTCTTTTAACAATATAATTCAAATTCTTCTTATATAAACTTTTGATCGCACTCACTAGTTTCCCATTCACACCTCTCTATGTTAAACTGTTCCAGATTCTTTGTCTTTGCACTCTGTCGAATGCTTTTTCCAGATCTATGAAGACCATGCATGCTTTACTTTTAGACAATAAGGTTTTCTGGGACTATTTGTTTAATGGTAAAAATATGACCTTGTACACTTCTTCCTTTCCTGAATCCGCTTTGAGCTTCTTCTAGGGATGGTTCTATTATTACTCTCAGTCTTTTTTCCAGAACTCTTCCATATAATTTTAGTGCTGTACTTAATAGTGAAATTCTTCTATAATTGTTACATTCATGGATATCTCCTTTTTTATATATCGGTAAGATAACTGCTATTTCCCAATCTTCTGGTATTATATCTTTCTTCCATACTTGATTAAATATTTTTAATAGCAACATATCACCTTTATCAGCCATGTATTTTAGCATTTCTGTAGTTATTCTGTCATGACCAGGCGATTTTCCACATTTTTGCATTTGAATGGCTTCTTTTACTTCTTCAATACTTATTTCTCCTGTAGATGTTGTCCTGCGAAGTACTCTTTCCATCGTTCCATTACTTGATCTTCTTCTGTTATCAGGGATCCCGTCTTGTCTTTTACTGGAAAATTGTCTGTTGTTTTTCCTTTTCTTAAATTTTTCATTGCTCTGTAAAATAGTTTTTGATTTGCTTTGCTATTTTCTTCCATTTGATTTCCGAATGTGATCCAACTTTTCTCCTTCTCTATTTTTATGAAGTTTTTGCGCTGCTCTTTGTAAATGTTGTAGTTTTCTTGAGTTCTGTTGCTAAGTTCATCCAGGTTCTCTTTTTGCATTTCATTTCTTCTTTAATTCCTTGGTTCCACCATGGTGTTTGTTTCTTATTACTTTTCACTTTGAAAGTTCCGCAAACTTCTCTTGCCACGTTTGTTAGATTTGTTTTGAGCGTTAACCAATTTTGTTCAATATCAGTTTCACTATCCATTGTGAATTCTTTTATTTGCTTTGTTACCTCTTTTTCGTACATTGTTGCTGTTTCCTGCGATTTTAGTTTGTAGGTTCTTATTGTTTCATACGACGTTTCTCTCTTACATACATTTTCTCTTAGATTTCCTTGCTCGTTGTATTCTTTCTTCATTTTCGCTACTACCAAAAAATGATCACTATATATTTCTGGCCCTCTTCTAGCTCTGACATCTTTTATCAATTTTCTGTTTCCTCTTTCCAGTATGTAGTCTATCAACGATCCGCCCTCTAGTCTGTGTCTCGTGTATGTGTGAATTAATTTGTGTTGAAAAAATTTATTTGTTACTATTTTGAGACGTTACGACCATCTTTCTCGATATATTTGGGAACGAATGACTTTCCAATGGGGAAATAGCTTTCTCACATCCAATTAATTTTGCAAGATTTTTCGGTTGCGATCTGTTCAATGTCTAAGGTTGCCTTAATTCCAGGCTATATCATATATTGATCTATCATGATCAAAAGGTGCACAGTATCAATTTATTTTTTGATGATTGCGGTCCTTAAAAAACCAGGCCTGGAATTAAGATGCTTGCTACGAAAAACTGCCATCTGTTCGTCAAACGCTTGAAACAACTAAGAAAGAATGCAGATTGATACTGTAGATGAAGTGTAAGGGAGATTATTGAAACAAAAGAGACAGATGATTTTGTTCTGAACTGAATTGAATTTTCTTGAAATTTTGGTCAAATGGTCGTCAGACCCCATATATAAGTAGAAAAAAGTATCGATTTAGGATTCAAATATCTACAAAACTAATCCAGAGATGATTCTTATTTTTTGATATGTTGTGTATTAACACTTTTTTTTATCAAAATCAAGCACCTTAATTGTGGATGGATTTGGTACTTCATCATCAAGAACATAAAACAACCTTCGTAGTACAACCGTTTTAATTATTAAATTTCGGATCAATTCGATTCTAATGGTCAATTTAGTACGATTTACAATCTTTTATAATTAGTTTAATCGATGTTTAATGGTCCTAAAAATTACCTCCAGACCATAAGATCGTAAAAGAACATGTTGCAAGGCGGTAAAACTATCTTTCCTTGGCAGGTGCTTGAACCCACATCGTAAGATTTATTAAACATGGACTCGTGTCCGCCGTCCGAAGTTTGATAGGGGTAGCACCTGTCAGGACATTTCCACCTTCGCATTATGAGACTAAACTAACTGAATTCAAAAAATATAGGCAATGTCGTGACAGAGTAATTCAATTTCAATATGAGTTTTATTCAAATCAAATCAGCCTATAATTATGATAATTAAAACAGATTGTATCTATAATGAATTCAACATAACAAGACCGTTATATTCTTACATACAAACAGAACAGACCAATGCATAGAAAATGCATAAGCGTGCAATACTGGCGCCATATGTCGGTACTGATACCAGCTGTACCGTTTCGTTCTAGTAACAGAACTGATCAAATGCAAATCGGTAAGTGGCAACTAGTGTAGCGGTCACTTTTAACCTGAATATCTGATTAGGGCAAACATGCAATCATTTGGCATGCAAAAAATGGAAAATTAAAATGTTTTGGCTGGATGACCGTCATCAGCAATCATTTTAATAAAAGAAATCGTTATACAGCTCTAATCAAACCCTTGCTTCACCCCAATGTTTTTCGACAAATTTTCACCCTTAAAATGACTCCCTCTCGCGTGTTCAAACATACATATTTGAAACAAATTACCCCTAAGGGCATATACCACCAGAAGTTTTATTTCCGGTCAATAGAGCTTTTCCAAGTCTATTATTACAAATTAACTATTAACGCCAATCCCCCTACACAGGAGTAGTATTTCATTCCAAAATGATAACCTAATAATTTATAATTTACAACATATGTTATTGTAATGTTCTTAAAGTACAACTAATATTTATTTCTAGAATTATTTATATCATTAAAATTTATATTCACCTGTCTGAAATTCTGTTTACTTTCCGATCTCGACAAAACAATCAGTGGTGGCCGGAAATTTTTCATCCGCATTTTCTCTACTCATTTATCACTTTTCTCCTTTATTTTCACTGGTTCACTTCGTCTAGTTTACTTTTGCGCGCTCCGAAACCGAACTACCAGCAACAAATACTTATACGCGCTCCAACTATTCTTTCCAATTATTTGATCTCTTACTTCTTTACTCACTCATTGTCACATTCGACTCGGTTCCCACTTTATATGCCTGCGGCTATTGCTTCTAGAATCTTTCCCAAAATTTTAATTCGGCCTGACAATATCCGTCCTTTATACATATTAATCAATTGCGCCTGCTAAGCAACACCTCTAACAGACACGTCAAATGGAAGTCTACTCTGTAGACTATTCGTCACAATATCTAAATTTTTTGGAGGTCTGGCAGCTTGACAATTTGAGGAGGCAAGCAAACTTCCATACATTTTTGAAATAGAGTGCTTCAGAGCTGTAATTTTGTGAATTCTTATTCCAGTAGAACATTTCCTCAAATATGCTATTAACCACGCATGAATCTCAGTACACTGCAAAGTTTCCAAGTATTTGTATCGACCTTTTGGGGTTGTACACGGGCGCAGCCTCAAGGTAGAATCGTTTCCTTTTTTTAAAGGCCGATGCACCGACCACTACCTGAGGTGCGGGTGTCTACCCTAGTCAGAGGTAGAAACGTATCTACCTTATGATGAGTGGGTCACAGATCTTAACAGTGATCTCCACAGATACCTCAAAGCGAAATACATATACTTCCAAGTATGGTCGATACATATTCCCCGGCGGTATCCAGTTATGCTTTCAACTATATATATGCCAGCCTAATGATAAATGGGATATTTATACTTACAGGCATATGGATAAATACCTTTGAGTGACATACGTTTCCTTCTTAGTGTGGTTGATGCAAATATTCCAATGGTACTTAGATATATTATAAGCTATAAACACAAACCTCCAAATAAGGTCATCATAATTATATGTAGGTTTGGGAAATAAACGAAATAGGTACTCAATTGATCAATTAATGCAGTTTGAAGAATTATTTGATTTTAAAAAATATTAATTAAAATACATAGAACATATTTAAAATCAAGATAAAAACATACAAGAAAATGATTCACGAACAAACAAAATAATATCAATTAATCACTAAGTAAATTGAATATTCTCTGAATACATACATTTTTCCTAGGGACACTCAATTTACCTACAAATTCACTCTAATAACTAATAGTTTTATTAATTCCAGGAGGATATTTTAACTAGAATAAATAAATTATTGCTATTAAGTCAATCCCTGCTTCTACCAATGAACTATATTCCGTAACTTTGATTTTTCCCACACAAATATAGAAACTGTTATATAAGAAAAAAGTCACATGTGTGAGCTATAGCTGCCACAATTGCTGGATCTGGAAGAAAGTTTTCTGTGACGATGGTATCCTTGCACAAATGTACGAGTGGTTATAAAAACTCATAATTGACTATAAGCATGCACATATAAAAATATATTGTGAAAATACACACACCTTTAAGTTAATTCCTACCAAAATTTACTATACACAATTTTGGTTTTTCACTCTTCGGCATTTTCTCTTCAGTAGACAACATAATAATGATAACTTTCTTAAACTATGCTGCTGAATAAACTTGCCAGCAGGCAATTCACTTTGTACTTACAACCACCCCATATGCGCCGGATTTTCCAATTTTCAGGGACGGGAAAGTCGATCTATTGGAATTTAATTCTTTTTCTATGGTTTTCAGAAAACATCTCAATTATTTTCACGTTGATGTATGGGTGCTTTCATGTATATATGCATCCAGGTACAGATTTATTCAATCACGGTATTTCTTTTTTTGAAACGGACAGAAGATTTGAATTTGGCACCCTTTCTATATTCAGTGTCTATGGCCAGCCCCGCCTTGGAAGGTTGCAACTTTAAAAACCAGGGTTGTTAATGCTTTGAACATTTTTGTTAGAAACATGTGTTCCAAAATTCCCAAAAGAATGTTTCTTAAAAACATTTTATACTTAACATGATTCAGTAAATTATTAATCTAAGCATGTTTCTTATCAATATAATTTGTAAGTTGGACATCAAACATTGAAGAAATACACGGAAAAGCATAATTCCTATTTCAATCGGTAGTGATAACCGAGAATGGAAGAAAAGTACATTATTCGCAAATTTAGCCTATTTATTCCATAAGTATACCGTACATTTGAGTTTAATGATTCACTCGTCCGAATTGCAAATTTGAGTTAAATTCAAGAGGAAACAAAGTTTGCAATAATCATTTTAGATAAAGTTTTGAAAGTTTCCTATATTTTAATAATTATAATAATTCATGTTATGATAATTTTCTCGTCTTATGTATTCTAAAAAAAACCTAATAACGAACTAATATTAATTTTTATGGGATATATTACAATTTTCACTTGTCCTATGTTTCGGTAAAATATAAATTTCACAAATATAAGATTTTAATTGTTTGTTGCCCCTATAATTCTTTGAATTTTCTGCCTGTGGGGAATATGAAACTACCTCTGGTCAATAAGTACTAATGTAGTGTCCCGTATTTTCCTTAACTGACCTGCTTCAACCTTACCTAGAATTTCTACCTCTATATACAGTCTTTTCGACCTCTGTACCCACAATCGACTTAGAAGCAGATACAGCTACTCAAAGGTAGATGGAAAGACTCTAAGACTACCTCAAAACTTTGCAGTGTAGTTACTCTACCTGTAAATAGAACTTATACAATGATGCTGAAAATAGCAGCAGCAAACGTAGCTCCCTTAGCATCCGCTCAAATATGATTCGGTTCCTGATGCTAGATCTCAGTAACTACCCCACCAATTGGCACTAAATTCTGCATGTACATAGAAATCGAACTGATACAAGCTACAATGGAGCCAAATTTTCAAAATTTGTTCTGTGACCTGAGATATTTGAGGACAAACTTGGTTAGTGATGACATTTTGTGGCCTGGCCCATCATTGAGCTTATAACTGGGCAAGCTGCAAGCTACGCAGTCTTAAAAAATTGTACAAAGATACTATATGATCCCTAGATAGTAACACTGAATTTTGCATGTATATAAAAAACGAAGGAATACAAGATACGCTGGAGGCTGATTTTTAAAATTTAGTCTGTGACCGGAGATATTTAGGGTTAAATTTGGCAATTACGGCATCTTGTGGCCTCGCTCACTGTTGGGCTTGAAGTTGCAGTTAATTTTCAGATCTGTACAAATATTCTCATAATTGAATAAATTGCAAACATCAAACAGATTGTGATTACAACCAAATGTTGTTATTTCTTGGCTTTTCATAATTCTCACGACAGTTAATATTTTCTTCTCACGATGTTATCTTTTGCGGAAGGATCCTCGCCGTCTTGTTGCTCATTCGGCGTGCAATACACGCGCCCAATTAACTCACATATACACATAATAATATACACACACACGAAAGTTTCAATGTCACTCAGCAAGTTATGTCATGAAAGGACCCTCGAAATTTCGACGAGACTACTTGGAGACGTGGCCAAGTAGACGGTTATTCATGACTTTTAAATTATTTATAGGGGAAACCACCCCTGAAGCTTTGAATATAAAAGAATGAGAAATTGAATGCTGTATCAGTTATATATGTATATTTTTTTCAGATCATGTTAAAGTGGACAGTTCCTACCAAGCGCGATCTACCACCCAGCGCCTCAACTACTCATCGAGTACAACAGCGTCGAAGTATCGACGCCGTCCGTGAACGAAAACAGCGTCGAGCTTCCCGACGCCGGGCGTCGCTATGCTCCCGTTTGGATAAAGAAAACCGGCGAAGCGTAACCATCTCTACTTCGCCTACTAAGCCATCCACTCCTTTGCGTGACGTCAGTAATATCACCCCACAAACACCCCCAATAAGTAGGGACCGCCCGCGGAAAAAGGAATGCATCAGCAGCCACGGTATTCACTGCAATATAATCACAGAAGAAAAATTAAATAATAAGTTATATGCGTCGACTTTACCCACTTTTCAAATGGAGTATTCGCCCTGTTTACGCGATGTAGTAATACCTTGTTTTAAACAGTTTAAAACAGATGATTGTTCGCCTAATAAAAAACCCAAAATAGATCATGTGAATGACTTTTTACATCAGATTTCTTTTATAACTTCTCCAGAAGATTTTCGACTGGAAAATTTAGAAAAACCGGAAGTAACAGTTAGCCCTTTGTTAAAAAAGTTTGTTGATTTACGATTCAGCCAAATTAGTTGTGGTGATAAAGATGATTCGACGGGATTCAACGATATGTCGTTGGATAAAATAGTAGACGCAATTTTAGATACAACTAATGAAAGTGATCGATTAAAAACAACCCCAATTGAAGATAAAAAGGAGGATGATATGAAAAGGAAAAGGACTAATAGTAATAGCGAAGAATGCAATAAAAAAACTAATTTAAATTATAATGAACGTTTAGTTGAAACTCCTACAGACAAATTCAAACCAAATACCAATATCTGCCCTATAGATAAGGGTGAAAGTTTTTGCCTGAAACGTCAGCGATGCATCCGACGCAGAAAAGCCGTAATCACTTTAAACAACAATTGTGAAATCAATACTACACCTTTATCCGCTCCTAATAATATAGACAACACTTACGACATAGACAACACCTCTTCTATATCTAACGATACTTCCTATTCATCTTCATGCATTTCCGTTTCTAAAAGCACTCAACTCGAAAGTTACAGCCCTTGGAGAAAAGATATTTGTTGTGGATTGAGCACACCGTCCCTTGGGAACGTTCAGCAACTAAATTCTTTAAAGAAAAGTGTTAGTGAAACCATTGTAGCCTCATCCTCACTTTCAAGAGAAGTAGATAACACCAATGGGTTTATTGAAGTTTCGGTTTCGTACGCGAAGGGAGTCCTTGGGGTAAATGGTGAGTACATAATATTATTTTAATTTAATGATATATTTGACGATAAACTCCTCAGTTATATGTAGTAATTGGCCTAGTTCTTCTATTTGGGTTTTGGCACAATTTCAGAATACGATGCTAGAATTTAAATGTGGAATTAAAATTGACAAACATATTGAATTGCTTCTGGACGATGTACAACTTTTATGCTACTTGTAGCACTTTTACGACGACTGTATTTTATCTTCTTTTGTGCTTGTCACATACATTTATTATTCAAGTCGTTTACCCTTTTTTCAAATAAAATAATGGAATAAAAAACCCAAAAGAAATTGTAACCAGTTTCCGATTTCACGAAAATTTGAGGGTTATTGTTAAACAATTATTATTTGACACTTTTTAAAAGTCAAACAACACTTGAAGTACGGCTTTAGTGATTCCGCTGACGCGTTTTCTTCTTCAAGTCAAAAACTGCTTCTGAAATTTGGATTTAAAAGAGGATGAGCGCTGTACAAGCGATGCATTAACATACATAACATATAATGAATGCATTCTACAACTTCTTTTTGAATCTAAATTGCACTGGCGCGTATATTCTATTAACGCGTTTAGTTTTCACGCGTTAGCGGAGTAACCGGAGCCGATAGAGATGCACAAACTCACTTAACTCATAATATATACTTCAACAAAACTTCAACTCCATTATTTGTCCACAGCTCACCCGAATTGTTTCTCCAACAAACTTGATTGCGATTATTGTGTGCGCGCGAAAGAGACGCGTTAGCGAAATGACTGAAACCAGCAACACTTTATGAGTGATGTACAAACCTATGTGCATAGTTTGACATAACTTTAAGCCTCCTAATTAGTCCATTGTTCTTTTGAATTGCTTTCTTATATGCGCGTTTGTGACTGACGCGCGTGCGTTAAATTAGACGCGTTAGCGAAGCAACCGAGGCCAGCAATGCTTAGTAAGTGAGGCACAAATTCTCGTAGCATATACTACATACTTTAACATAACTGTAAGTCCCCTAATTCGTGCATTGTTCGCTTGAGTTTGTGGCTGACGCGCGCGCGCCAAAATTGCTACGTTAGCGGAGCGACTAGAGCCGGTAGATTAGTGCAAGCGATGCACAAACTAACTTAGCTCATATTGTTCACTTCAACAAAACTTAAACCCCATTATTTGTGCATCGTTCACCCGATTAACAAGCATGACTACGATTGTAGTTTTCGCGTGAAAGAGACGCGTTAGCGGAATGATCGAAGCCAGCAGTGCTGTGTGAATGATGTACAAACTTACGTAGCGTATACTTTAACATAACTTTAAGTATCCATTTCGTACATTGTTTGCTTGAATTGCTTTCTTGAACGCAAGTCTGTGACTGACGCGCGCGCGCTTAACTAGACGCGTTAGCGGAGCTCCCAGTGCCAGCAACGCTGAGTAAGTGATGTACAAACTTAAATAGCGTTTACTGCTTTAATATAAATTCAAGTTTTGTTGTTTACGCATCGCTCGCCCGAACTACACGCAGTCATTACCAGTTGTTTTGATTCCAGTGTTTAACCGGAAATATCTCACATTGTGTCTAAAAGCAAAATATACTTCTTCATTTCAATCGCCACACAATTTGAACTGTCACGAATCGTTTAACTTGTTTGTTCAACGATGATATCTGGCTGTTTTGACGGCCTGGGAACTTTGACTGCTGTGTTTTGCTTGCGTGACATTTCTATATTTCCGTCAAATTATCCTGATGGAAGACGCCATTATGCAAGCTTAAGACGAAATGAAAATAACGAGGGTGATTCTGGAATACCACCCTCAAAGTATTATTTGAAAACAAACATCATCAAATTTTTTAGGATCTTTATTTTGAATAATCGAACACTTAACCCAATTACCTCTTTCACGGAATACTTTCAAAATATCCTAGATGTAAAATTCACACCCCGTAATTATTTTGAGGCCAATAAATAACTAGAAATCCCAAATCGTCAAATTCAGCATTACCCCTTTTTCTGAAACTTTACTGAACACTTTAGGCTCACATTTTTCAGTGTACCATGTAGCAGTAACTGTCTTTTACCCTTCATGGTGAGCTGTCCTCTTTCTTCGTGGAACTACGACTTTTTTGGCGTGTAGGCATTCCGAAAACGAATATATAAATTGGAAAACTGTCACAACCCTTTTTATAATGCCAGGGATCGTGTATGGTTCTCTCAACAGCTGAGGATTCAATCTTTGTCCCATTCGGTTATTTTTTCAATAACAACAATGCAAAAAGCCTCCCTGCTCCATTTTGGTGCTGATCAGCGGTAAATTGAGACCCAAGAAGGCGCTTTGTCGGTCTAGATTTCAAATTGCATTCGTCCTTAGTGTATAATGTACTATTGTCAATAAAATCAATTTTAACATGACTTTACGATTTTTGAGTCTCTATATGAAGTGTTTCCTTTTGTACTGTGTGTATATACAGGGTGTTTGTGTTATTGTTACAGTTGTGCGATGTACAGGGCTTCAAAGAAGCAACGGGGGCCCAGTCAACGCTTATGTAAAGGTAACAATACTTTTTTGTAGCAATAATAGTTAGAAATGATTCGGGAATGATGTGCAGTTCTTTTGAATCGTTAAATTTACCAGAATAATTAAAAAACCTCTTCAAATTCTTATCATCCCCGCAAAGCTCATCTTTCTGTAGATAAAGCACGAATGTGCTTACTCCGGGGTAACTCCAAGGACGATCGATACTCAGATGACGTCATTCTGAGGAAAATACGTCACTAAATATCGTGTGAAAATCATTTGTCAATTTAACGCCGTTTAGCAGGAAATTGAAATTGAAAACAATCAGGCGCTTTTCAAGGGGCTGTATCGGATTGTAAAGGGTGTTATTATGGTTGACATGCTATTTTAAACTAGTTTTTTAATGTGTTTCTTGCGTGAGGGAGTATGCTAATGAGCTTGAAGTTAAAAAACGTTGTTTGTTTGTTTGTTTAAGTCTAATATTTCAAAAAAGCAGACTGTGCTATTAAAAGGAACTTGACTCGAAACAAAAACAATTTTTAGAGGAATTGATAAGTTTTTTAAATAGTTGAATTATTGTACCTGAAAATACGATAAACTTATATCAATTTTGTATTTGAAATATTTAGGTTGCCCTAATACCAGAACCCGACGCCCGAAACAGAAAACAATCCGGCCCTCAACGAACCGCAGTTCAAGCGGAATCTGACCGACCTAGGTTTGATCACAGATTCACAATCAGGCTCTCAAAGACAGATTTAGCGAAAAAAGTACAACTGGAAGTCTGGCATCGGGACCGGAGCCAAAGGTAAGAAATTGTTTTCCTATTATTCGAAAGTCGAACAAACAAGGAGTTAATCAATCAAATTAAATTCAAAATACTAAATACTAAAGAGATAAATATTGTAGGAGCTAGAAAAAAGTAGTATTCATGGATTTAAATAAAAATTTAAGCTGCTTGAAAAAAAATAATACTTTTTTCGAGCTGAATTCAACCCTGTTATAATATAAACTCAATATTAATCAAAATATCGCCGTATAAATCACAAAATTTGAATTATAGGCCTTAAAAACAAACAATAAACGCCGAGAGAGCAAATATATTTTTGTTGTGCTTCTTCCCGCGATTCTAGTGTCATATAATGGAAGTAGGCACCCCCAAGAGACACTGCAAACGATATTATTTTGAGGGATAAATTTATGATAAAGAAGGCCGTAGGGGTTGAAAATCAGTCAAATTGTTGGTCCACGTGTCGACTGAGCTTCATCCAAAATCTGATTACTAGGTTGGTGGGTGAGAGACGATGCGTGCGGGAGGAAGTGAGTACGAGATTGCCTTACAAAAACAATTTCTCAGCTTATAATGTTGGAGCATAAATTAAATTAGCAGATGTATTTGAAATCTTAATCAAACCTCCACAAAATCAACGATTTGGGAAAGGGGTGCTACTACTGAAGGTCATCAAAGTGCATGGAAATCTTATGTGAACATATACTGAAAATTTCATCAAAATCCATACACAAATACGCGTGATACGAACGCGCAAACAAGTAACCTTATATTGGTCATTATTATTGGTAGTGTTGTCTATTTTCTTTGTTATAGTTGTATTTATGTTCTTTATCCTGAACTATTTATTGATTTATTTATTCATTTTGATACAGCTAATGCTACTGAAATATACTGAATTTTTTTTTTAATCCTTTAGAATATCTTTTTTCTTATCTATTGTCTCTTTGGCTTAACTATGAGTTTACTCAATTGTAATCTTGAGCTTTAGGTTTTTGTGTCGCCGAATTCTCGAACATGACTCCATGGATTTTACAGAGGAGCGTATTATTCTTAAATACGAATAATACAAGCATGCAAATAAGTAACAAATAGTGTTGATAACATTTGGTTGTGTTGTCTATTTTCTCTATTAATAGTTATTTACATAATTAGTTATGAAAAGTGCCATATTGTTTGACGAAACGAAATATTTGCCAAAACGAGCGGAGCGAGTTTTGCAAATTACGTGAGTCAAACAATACGGCTTTTCATAACGTATTCTGTACAAAATTTTATCTAATTCCGTCAAAATAATTTAAACTGTATTTTTCAATGAGAACATCTCTCACGTCACATCACCAAATTCAGATGACTGTGATTCCTGATTATCTATTGTTACTACAGAAACAAGAGTTCACTGAAATAAACAAATATCGAATTTTCACAAAACGTCAAAATAATTTTTTTAAATGTGCTCAAGCAGTGATATCCTGAGTGATATAGTACCCTTTGATATTAAAGACTCTGCCAAAGCTGCATACTGTGAATAATAAATCTTTCTTTCAATTGTACGCAGATAAGTATAATTGCTAAGCTCTGAAACATGGCCAGTTACGTAAAGTCATTACGTAACTACTTTATGCTACTTTACGCAACTGTTGCATTGCAGTTATGAAAAATGGGACGTTGCATAACGTCAGAAATTGATGTAAAGTTTGACTTTTCAAAACGGAATTAGATAAAATCATTTTTATGCTCTTTATTCTTATAATTTACTAATTTATTCATTCAAATGTAGTTAACGCACCTGAAACAGGCTAAAACATTTTTTTTAATCCTTCAGGATACCTTTTTCCTCGTCTATAATCTCTTTGGGTTTTCTATGAATTTACTCAACTCTAATCTTATGACTGTCGCTGGATTCTCAAACATGAATCCGTGGATATGTAGTTATCGTGTCGTATTTTGTTGTAAGGATTCACCGTCCTTGTTGTCGTGAGCAGACGATTAAACATTCATATAGGAGCCTAGTTCAGCGCCCGAAACCTCTATTACCAATGAGTAAGGGATGTACAAGTTTCATACAAATTCGTCCTTCAGCTCACTCATTTACAACTCATGGTGTGTTATATTCTATTACAGTACAGTGATCATAATAAGTGGTTACATAGTGAAAATTTAAAATGGCCACCACAAGTTGAATTTGAGCCAAAACTCTCACCACGTCACTACTATAACAGAATACAAGAAATTATATCTACTACAGGCATTATTTGATGGTCAGCCCCTCAGGGCAAGAGTTCATAAATAATTCCTTGAATTTTGTCCTAGTAGGTACATGGTGAGAATTCTGGCCCGAATTCACGGCTGGTCGTTAGTTCTTGGATGCTCATATTTCAAAATGATGGCTTAAAAGGATGCTCTTGATGTATGAATAGTGAAAAATATTACACCTGTCTCATCTTATGACAAATTGATAACAATCAAGAGTAAGTCGCACTGTGAGCCCACAAACCGCTGCGCTTCCAATTTTTTTGACAGTTGTAGATGATGTTATTCACGGATCGTGTGATATCGTTTGTTTTTGTATGTAGGTATGGCCTTACTGTTTAGATGAATTGGTGAACAGCTGAAAGGTTATGGGTCCAAGTCCGCTACCTTTTCTGATTTTTGAGGGTCAAGGGCCAGAATCTATTGGTTAAGGACAACTTGAATGTTCTAGTTACAGGCTCGCAACATTTTCATAAGGCTCTTGATACATGAATAAGAGAGGTGGAGCTAAACGAAACCTATTTGGAATTGCATTTTTTCCTATTGATGTGCATGTTTATGATCTGTTGGTTGTAATTTGGGGGTGAATTTACCAACCCCTGTTGTGAGCAGGGCGCATGATTCCTGTCGCATATTCAGTACGCTTGTGCACTACCCTCGATCGATTCTTGTCACAACTTCTTCCAGCTTAGTATCCGATGCGTTGGCGCCATGTTCCGGTGTATGCTGTGACGTGTAGTAACTAGTGTCCAATCACGAGGTCCTTTTCATAGACTAGTGCTCTTGTTGACTCCTGGTGCTGTGTGATATGATGTCCTTTGTGTCATCGGGGCCGGCGTGTGGCGAACGGCGCGGCGCCGGTGTAGGAGCGTCCGCTGGTGAACACAAGAGCTGCTGCTGCCGCGAGCACCAGGAAGCGCCGGGACGAAGAGGTTCCACGGCGAGGTCCTCCACTGGCAGTATCAGTGAGGAGGAGAGAGCCTGACCCACTCAGTGAGTGAAGGACTAACTGTTGCTACTGAATGGAATGATACTTTTTTTACTATCGCTCAAATGCTTGCCATTTTGCCTTTATATTTCAATATTTTACATATTCATAATAGAGAGGGCATTGGATATCCATGAACATCAATCATTTCCAGAATGATTCGGCGTTCGAGAAACAGTTTAAAACTCTGTCTATTGACAGATTTTGACACTCAATTTGTGTATATATAAAAAAAAAATATTGAAATATCAAGGATTGAGCTTGCAGTATTAATTGTTAAATGAATTATATTAATTATAGCTAAGCCTGAGTTTGTAGGCTGAACCAAACAAACATGCCTCATGCAGGAGCAATACAAAGATACAATCTTCTATTCTTTATTTTTTTGAGCACATTAGGTGCAACTGTGGACGGTGTGTGACTAGATCGCATGAATTTTAGACGAGACGTCCACTGGGCTGCATGAATTTTGGACGGATTTATTATATACTTATTTTGTTAATTAACACATATCTGAATTTATGCTGCAATATTCATCGTTTGGCAGCAGTACACCCAGAACCAACTGTAAACTTCTTAAATCGCATATCTTTTTTTGTAGTCGACATATAGAACTGAAATTTTACAAGTATTTTTTTTATATATCATATTTTAATATTCACTTGGTCAAAATCTAAAACTTTGCTACTCAATATTTGCGGTTATATGTAAGGACCTGTGAATCCCGCAGAATTCAGTTGAAAACTCGACATTCATCCAAAAACTACTAACAAAATTTTGAATTGGGTTAATTTTACTGACTATTCCATTCGTAGTATTTATAACAGGGTTAACAATGCTAAATTGCTATAGAAACGGTGCATATCAGTGGATATTTGGACGTGAAGAAATACCATCGGGTATTACATTAGTGGTCAGAGTGAGTATTTCACTCAAAGATGTGGATACCTCCAATTCGTGCTTTCTTCGTATTTAATGGAATATTTTTCTGAATATCTTCATCAATTTCATCTTCTGATCTATCACCAATCCTCTTTGAACTAGTTTCCATATCAAAACGCAATTTATTTCTTTACTATTCCTCAAAGAAAATGTAAGAAATTCTAATTTTTCAGTTTGACAGAAGTTTGTTTACTCGTTCCTATGAAAATTGCGTGACTTGTTACTAGATTCATAGAAAACTAATTTGAAAAAATGGTTTGACTCCTTGGAATGGTCCTCCATATACCATTTGTAGTTAAAGTATTATAGACTATTTTTGTGGTGCAATCATTCATGTTTATTGTGCTTGTGAATACCACTCGTGCTGCACACTCGTGGTATTTAAACGCAAGCACAATAAACATTCGTGATAGCACCACAAAAATAATGGATAATACTTAAACTACTTATGGTATAATATATGAATATTTTTTGACGTATGACATCAGCCAATAATATTGCTTAATTGTGACGTATTGTGGCCAATAAAATCAAACTGTATCTGCCAACATGAATGTAGATTAGATTTTATTTTGATAACAAGAATGTAGATTAGGTTTTATTTTGTTGCGTTGGTTACAATACAATACATGAATAGATTTGTAAAACGTGAAAAAATAAACCTCAAAGTGTATAATAATGGATCGTTTTGGGTGTGTTTTGTTGAATGAAATTCAAAACAACATCGAAAATACGACACCACATAATACTATTAGTTCAAAAAAATATATATGGAAGCAATTCATTGAATTTTGTGCAGCGAAAGAATATAACATAAATCGTTCTACGGATGTATTAACATTAAATAAAATTTTGACTGACTGGGGCTTTAATATGAAAAAACAAGAAGGTACGGACTATAAAGAAGGAGTGATGTAGACTATTTGGAATACCACGGAAAAATTGTTACAAGAAAAATTCTATAATGAATATAATATAGTAATAGAATCTTTTACTGACATTAGATTTAAATCAGCCAGTGGCGTGCAGTCCATATGTGCAGGGTGTGCACTGCACACCCTATGAAAATATTAGAAACTACGTAAATAAAATTGATATACTTAATGGTTCATTGATTACTTCATTTTATTTCACAAATTTTCATTATAAAATCAGAGAAAGAGCGTATTTTATCTACTTATGCAACCAGAAATACGAGCGCGCCTCGCGGGCCACTCTGCTATATATTTGAAACGAAAGTCGACGCTTGAGGTGCAGATTTCTCGCCTGCACGGCGAGCGAGGTCTGTATAGGGAAAGTGAAGGAATAGAGTCTGACAGAGAAAAAGCATACTGAAATTAGCGATCTCCTATCGCTCGTTCTCTCTCGCTGGGTGCAGACAGACTTTCTGCACCTGGAGCTGAATATTTAATGTTTAACTGAGTTCTTTTTCAAACGCCTTTTATTAATTTGTTTTAAAATAGTTGAAATATTGTTATTCGTTATTTAAGACAACAATATTAGGTAAACACTTATTTTATACGTTTCTTAAATTATTTATTTTTGTGAAATTATCATTTGTAGAATGACAACTGATAATAGATCTATAATTTGTGATCTACTGGAAAATCCTTTTTCACGCCGTCACCGCACGCCACTGAAATCAGCTCGAGATGCTCGGAATTCAAAACGAAAAATTTCACAAAACGATCCAAATAAACGCAAAATAAGCTCAGCTACCTTTTCAGTTAAAGAACATAATAAAATAATCAGTTTGTGGGATGAAAATACACCTGAAGGACTACCAAAGAAATTCTATCTTACTGTAGCTACTGAATTAGCATGGAGAGGTGGTGAAGCTAGTACCTGTAAGTTTCACTACTTCAAAGAAGAGCACAGTAATGATGGTGAGCGCACAGGTAGGATTTTATACAATCCTGTATTTTCTAAGATAGCGCAAGGTGAAGATCAAAGGTGAAGACACAAAATGGTTGGTCAATAATTTACAAAATCCCAATTTTTGTCCTATACGACTATTCAGAAAGCTACTTTCCAAAAGGGGGCCAAATATTACTTCTGACAGACTGTTATTAACAGTCAATCCTAGTTGGAAATCCAGCATGTGGTATAAAAATATGCCAATCAGTGCAAACATGATATCAAAATGGACAAAAGAATCAGCGGAAAAGATTGGAATAAACATTAAAAATGTTAAGATCACAAATCATTCTCATCGAGCTACAGCTCAGTTAGCTAAATCCGGAATTGGTGAAGAACAGTTGATTAAAATTACTGCTCACACTAAAACTAGTTCAATTAAACCGCATCTTCAATTAGATAAAGGTCACCATGAAAATATAATATCTAATATAAGAAGTGAAACAGTTTCCAGTGTTGCGCAAGATGGAAGTACTGGAAATGACACATACAATAATTGTACAATTATTAATAATTATTACATTACAAATAGATAATTAAAATGCGTTTATTCTTAATTTTTGTGTTAACTTAATATGTCAAAAAATATTCGTCCTAAATACCATTCGAGATAATAATTTTTTGAAAATTATCATCTCTTATGGTATTACAAATTTTTAAAGTAATTTAGTTCACATTATTATTCATTTGAATTCTCTATTTAGTCTATAATTTATTGTAACTGTAATCCTAATTAGTATTGACCAAGTCGATGTTCAATTGTCGGACGTGATTGACAACCAATGGTTACTAGATATTCGGTGGTTGCCAGGTATCGACTGTTAGACAATTGAATGTTGGTTCATTGTTGGATTAGGTATATAAGAACGTGAGCTAGGAGAGAAATTGATTCAGTAAGAGAAACTATATTGTGATATTGTGATCAAACGAGTTTAGCCTGTTTTAATAAATTATTCACATTGAAATTTGTGACAATACCAATAATTTTCGGTGTTTTAGCTGGTTCAAAATTAAGAAGTATATGTAAAATATATGATTTAAATATCAAAAAGAAATATTAATAATTGCTGGAACTATGGGTAGCTGAACATTAAAAATATGTGTTATTGTCATGGGCGTAAAACTTTGCGAAAAAATTTTGAAAATACGCCACGTGATCAAAAATTTTTAGAAAATTTTTGAAGGGATCTTGTTTTAATAGCAACACCTTGTAAAATATATGGTTCAAATGAAAAAGTATATCAATAATAATTGCTGCAGCTATGGCTAGTTGAACATTAAGAATTATGTAAATATCATGACTGAAATTTTTTGAAAATAAGTCACTCAATCAAAAAATGTTTTGAAAATTTCATACAGGTGTTATTCTTATAGCAATACCTTGTGAATTATATGGTCTAAATATTGAAAAAAAAATATTAATAATTGCTGCAGCTATGGGTAGTTGAACAGTTGAAAAACTTTGCGGAATTTTGGTTGAATTTTATTTTATAGATAATACTTTGATGAATATGTGGTTCAAATTTCAAAGAAAAAAGTTGATAATTGCCGGAGATTTGCCACCCCACCAAAAAATTTGTCCAAAACTCAAAACAGGCTTCGTTTTATTGATAATATCTGAGGATTGTATAATTTAAATTTCAATAATAAATATTGATAATTACTGGAGATATAGCAAGTTATTATATGAATGTAGATGTTATATGTATAGATGATATGATTCGTAAAGTGTTCAATAATAGTCATAATTATTTTTTTAAATATTTAAATCATCCTTGAAATGATCGTTGAGGAACAGAAACATCTGTTGCGATCAATAAAACATGTCTTCCCTGAAATAAAACTCCATGCCCATAAATTTCATTGTCTAAATAAAACCTGGGGTTCTACCGTACATCTCTTGAGGTCTCCTTGCATCATTTTAAAAATGCAGTAGCTACTACCTGAACAAAAATACGACTTACCTGCGTTCATTTTATAAATAAAGAAGCATGAAGTTCCTTTCGTAGGATAGTAAATTCTGTGACATTTTGAGTATTGGAAGATTTGCTCCTTGTTTGCTATTTGTTTGCTAGCCAATGCTTCTATTTTTTTTTTCTTTTTTCAGGCGTAGTGAATTCCTAGGCTGTATGTCATTTCCGGTTAAACATGCTGTTAAAAAAGTGAGTAATATTTTGAATTGATGAACTTTAGAGCATGAAGAATGGAGACGTCATATTCTATATTCAGTTTACTATATTTGATTATAATTTTTGTAAGGTTTCTCCAATCTTATATAAACCCAAGTTAAAGTTTTTATTTCTTCGTCGGGTGAATAAGACTCCATCAATTTTTGAGTTGTGAACGATGGGTGCCGCTTTCTTGACTATATTATTTTTCTAGGAGATCAACGGCACCTACAAACTCCAATCCCAATCTTCCCGCGCGGAAGTGAACCCCTCTTCCCACCCAGCGAGTCACTTTTCGGCGACGACCACCGCCACCATGGGTGAAAACTCGCAGTCTTCGTGCGAGGAAGTGTTGAGTGTGGACGACGTCTCCAACAGCACGATCAACCTGTTGGCGCAGCAACGCGACGCCGATGAAAATCTTTTTCTCCGGTACTTGGAGCTTGATCCGGTGGATGGGCCTGAGGCGGGGTGCGCAGCGCTACAAAGAAAAGCCAGTGGCAACAAGTGAGTATTTAAGTACAACTAAGGGCGAGGCCTCATAATGTTTGATTATTCATTTTTATTTGTAGTCGAAACGGTAGAACACCCTTCACCATCACGAAAAAATTAATCAGACCTCCTAAACAAGGTTTTGGGTTCAGTGTCGTGTGGACGCACCCCCCTAGAATCGAAAGGGTTGAGAAAGGACTACCGGCAGATAAAGCCGGAATTCTTCCAGGGGATTATATTATTTTTGTCGATAAACACAATGTTGTTATGATGCCGGAGATTGACATCTTAAACCTCATTAGGTAAGTGACGTTTTATCGTCTGTGATTCCCAAGAGAAATTACTGCAACCGAACCACTCTTTCTAAGGCCTATTACTGCCCTCCGATCAAAAATTTGGTTGCCTTTCCTGTCAATTTCTTTTTCAAATGCAGATATAAACTGCCAAAGGAATGGATTTTTGACGGGTGCTCTTCTTTTTATTTATTTTCAGATAAAGTGGCTTCTAATGTGAAAGCTTTTAAAAATATTTACTCCCTTTGACTAATAGTTTCAAGTTTCTACATACGTCACTGGGCATTCAATATATTGAAGCTTTTTACACACCTACATAACTCCAGAACTTTTATGTGATACGTCGTTAGTAAATTCGAGGCTATTTCCAGATAGATTATCGATTTTGAAATATGTAACCGAAACACGAAACCACTTCCTGATTAAAACAACTTCTTCACTGTTCATATTTACATTTGAAAAAAAAACTTAAAGTGGACAGGGTGACAAATTTTTAATGCTCACAAGTCTGGCATTGATTATTCAATGCTTTTTGTGCGATGAAAGGGGTTTAACATTTGAGCAGAGTCATCGAAAAGAATCGGAATGCAACATATAAAGGAATTACTGCTTATGTATTGCTGGTTGCACCTAATTTAGAACTCTCCTTTATATTTACCAACAATCAACAGTTTGGATCTTTAATAATAGAAACTCAAAAAAGTAGGGCGCAGTAAAAACTCACACAAGAGCTTCCTTCAAAAGTGGCCCAGTTGTAGTAATCCTCTTGTAATGTTTATTGCTTCAAATATCACTAACAACACTAAATTACTTATTTATCACTTAATCCTAACTTGAACAAACTCGCAGATATTTATAATTAACTATTTATATCCACAAATCACTTCACTGTTTGATATTCCCTGCTTTAGCTTCACCATTACACACTCTCAAATCGTTTGCTTGCGTTTATATATAGAAATATCCATTTCTCGAATGTTCTACCACATTTCTGGAATATTGCTAGAGATTTTTATCGGGCGGAGCGATGTGATGCGATGCGGCGCGACACAACGAGGACGAAAGGCTCCGCCCATGCAAAGTCACCTTTACGAGCCTCCACACTCTCGCACGTTACACTCTTCAATAAATTGCGTGAAGAGCAGCCTAGGCAGTCAAGATTTCACCCCCACTAATTTATTTTTGTTCTCCAATATTATCGTGAGTTATCAGTAAATGTTTCTAATATTGTTCATAATTATAGATCATTTGGTAGCCAACTAACCCTGGAAATCTTCCGGCGAAGTGCACCCCGTAACGGCTCCGTCACAATACCGCAACATCCTCTAGCCTCAGTTCCAGTGATATCTATGATGCCTGCTACAATAACAGCTCCAATATCAGCTCCAATGTCAGCCCCAATTTCAGCCTCAACTACCGTAAATGGTACTGAGGCTTCAACCCTTCCAGCTGGAGCAACCCTACAGGCCCTTCACCGCCCATCTACCGGGTGCTCCACTAATACGGAGATCAGCCGGAGGAGGCTGCATCTTCCGCAAGTTACCTTCACGTCTGAGGTTGGTAATGGTGTTATTGTTTAGGGATTTTTATGTTGTATATTTTTGTGACGTCCGGTTATGTCTTAAGTTTATGTTTGTATTGTGTGTTGTCTGTAGTTCTATGTTGCTTGTGTTATTATTTATTTTTGTTATTTGTTATGTTGGGTCCGTCTTATTATTTAATAAATAAGCTGTTGAAATTTGTGTTTTGTTTGTTTTTTATTCCTCATTTGAATATTTGGCGAGGATACTATCCTTTCAATTGTGTGTCGATATAGTCTGCCTTATTTTCCAACTTTAATACGTCATTGAATGAAAACAGCTTAAAAAATGACAATAGCAGGATTATTCTTTTTAAGGATACTTATTTGAAAGTTTCAAGATAATACAAACTCTTGTTGGTCAGATATTTCATTTAAAAATATAGGACACATAGTGTCGACGCTTCTTGCCCCATTTTAAGATTTAAACGCTATGTGAATTAAAAAGTTCAAAGAATGACTGTTTCCGGATTTTTTATTAAAAGCATGTGTTTGGAAGCATTTTGTTACAGGTTTTTGACATTGAAGGCCAAAAATATCATATGAAAAATGAGATCCGTTGTGTCGATGCTGCCTGCTCTACTTATCAACGTTAATACGTCAAATGAACAATTGACGGTTCATATTTAGAGACACTTATTTGATGGTTTGCCGCTTTGAAGGCCAGAAACTCCTTTTTAAAATAAAGGTAGTCTGTGTCGTCGCTGCTTTCCTTATTTTTCAACGTTAATACATCGTGTTAGTGGAAAAAGCTTGTCCAGGCAAACTTAATTGACGGTTTGTCGAAAGAATTCTTCTTCCTTGGCCAAAAAGTTCATTTAAAATAAAAGGGAAGGATGTGCCGACGCTGAATGCCCAATTTTTTAATGTTTTGACGTTATTTGAAGAAAGATAGCTTGAAGAATGACACTAGCAGGATTATCTGTTAGAGGCAAATGCTTAGAAAATTAATCTGTAGGTTTTTCGATTCTGGAGGCCAAAAAAAATGCGACGTCTTAACAGAAAGAAATTTAAAAATTAGATTTTTCATGAGGGGCTCAGGCAAACTTATTTGAAGTTTTGTCGACAGATTTGTTCTTCTTTGGCCAGAAATATCTAAAAATTATTGGACAGACTCTATCTGCTCTCTTTTTTAACGTTTAAACGTTATGTTCATTAAAAAAGCTTGAAGAATAACGGTAGCAGCTTTATTTATTAGAAGCATATGTTTAGGAACTTTTATTTGAATCTTTGCTAACTTTGGAGGTCAGAAATTCCTTTTTAAAAGAAGGACAATTTGTGTCGACGCTACTTACCCTATTTTCCAACGTTTGAACGTTATGTGATACAGAGAGCTTAGAGAATGGCAGTAGCATGATTATCTATTGAAGGCATATATTTACGGACCTTTATTTGAGGATTTGTCAACTTTGAAGGCCAGAAATTTCAATTGAGAATGAGAATAGCAGGATTACACTAGAAGCACATGTGTAGACAGCCTCATTTGAAGGTTAATTGATAGAATCATCCTTCGTTGGCCAAAAATTTCGTTTCAAATAATAAGATAAGTTGTGCCGACGTTGCTTGCCCTATTTTACAACGTTAATACGTCATGCTAATGGAAAGAGCTTGAAGAATGACAGTAGCAGGCTAGTATATTGAAGGTAAATGTATGGGCAAACTTATTTGAAAGTTTGTCGACAGATTTATTCTTCAATGGCCAAACATTTCATTTAAAACGATAGGACTGGCTATTTCGATGCCGCCTGTCCCACTTTTCAACGTTATTAGGTCATGTTGATAGGAAAAGTTCGAAATTGGCTCAAAATGTCATTTAAAACAATAGGACAGGTTGTGCCTGCACTGCATGCCCTATTTTCCAACGTTGAAACGTTATATGACTAGAGGAAGCTCAAAAAATGACACTAACAGGATTATTTATTAGAGGCACATACGTAGGGACATTTATTTGAAGGTTGTCCTATTCTAAATGCCAGAAATTTTATTTCAAAAAGTAAAACACGTTGCGTTAACACTGCCTGCCCAATTTTTCAACGTTATTACGTTATGTTAACAGAAAAACTGAAAGAATAACAGTAGTAGAGTTTTTTTAAAGGCTCATGCTTAGAGATCCCTATTTAATGTTTTCCCGACTATAAAGGTCAAAAACTCCATTAAAAAAAGGACAGATCGTGCTGATTCTGCTGGCCCTATTTTTCACCCTTATGTGAATAGAAAGAACTTGAATAAAAAATCACAGTAGCAGGGTTATTATTTATTAGAGTCACCTATTTAGAGATCTTTATTTGAAAGTTCTCCGATTTTAGAAGCCAGAAATTTCATTATAAAACCTGACGTAGACATCACGTGACTTACTTGTACATCATTGGATATATTTTTTGCATATACGACGATCAAACACAAAATCGCATTTTTTCACGGCTAATAATTTTGGATTTATCCAAAAAATTCTAAAAATTTGTCAATTAAAGTGCGCTCTCGGCCCAGTCGGTTGCTATGGAAACAGTAGGTTATCATTTTTATGCAAGATTCTTCGGCTAACAGTTTCGAATTTATATGCGAAATTAAAAAAAAAAATTCAGTCGAAGTGCATTTTCGGTACAGTCAATTGTTATGAGAATAGTAGACAATCATTCAGATGCTAAAGCAGACTGAAATACTAAATTTTAATACTCTACGGCTGATCGTTTCGAATTTATGCGAAAAATTCTAAAAGACTGTCAAGTAAAGTGCACTTCCGGCTCATTCGATCTAAATGAAAATATGATATAAGCATTTAGACGGTACTATCGTCTTAAATATTGAATTCTAGCGTTCTACGTTCAATCGTTTTGGATTTATGCGGAAAATTCAAAAAATGTTTCGAAGAAAGGGCACTTCCGGTACAGACTATTGCCATCATAATGCGAGATGCACAACTAGATGTTACTAAAGTGCTTAATACGAAATTTCAATATGCTCTGACTGATTGTTTTGAACTTATTTATTTATTTATTTATTTATTTATTTATTTAAATAACCGCTTAAGAGGATCTGTGATCCCAATTACTGAGGGCTGAGAGATATAATACGAAATAATTATGATTTACGACATAAGTAGGTTTGGTAACAATTATTACAATTCATGAATTATTACTGAATAAATACTGTACTAATACATTTTTGAAACAAGAAATGTTGGGATAAAACAGATCAATTTTCTAGTCTTAAGCTAACCTGATTGAGGATTGAGTACATTCTTCTAATTGGAGCTTTGGTTTCATAGCTGATTTTAATACGTGTCAAATAGAATGGCACTATGGATGTAGATCTACATGTGAGTCGTGGGACTTTAAAAAATAAATGACTTAAGCTAGAGCTGTCATTGTTTAGATTATTAATCAATTTGAATAAAAATATACAAGAATGTATGGTAGTTTATTTTCAAGTGAAATGATATTTAGTAGTAACTATAAGTAAAAATATCAATATCATTCGAATGTTTGCGTGCACAATAACGAACAAATTTACTTTGTATCCATTCAATATCCTCGTTATACTTATTATAAATAGGGTTCCATATGCTGACACAATATTCCAGCTTTGTGCGAACAGGCATAATACAAAGACTTAAGGGTTTGAACATTATTGAACATTTGTGAGTTACGAAAAATGAATCTAAAACTCTTATAAGCTACATCAACAGTATAATCTACGTGAGGACCAAAATATAATTTTGGATCGAAGATAACGCCTAAGTCTTTGTAAGTAACAACTCTAATCAGATTTGTATTACCGATATAGTAAGAATCGTTATTTGAACATTGTTTCGTTGTATATGCCATAACTTTACATTTTGAGAAATTCAATGGTAAACAAGAAGATAAAGACCAACCTAGCAGATTATCTATATCAAACTGTAAAATGTTTAGGGCTGAGTGATACCTGTCTTCCGAGACTAAGGGACAAGATTCCCGAGAAACATTGCAATGGATGTTGCAAAAGTTTAAAAATCTGGTGATCCAATTATTTATGAGGCCCGTGTTATAATATTCAGTAAGTTGACTCAAATTTATGTCGCAGCAACGATTATATAGTCGGATGTAAATAAAAATTGATATGATTCAAGTACATCACATAACATACTGAGTTCTCATCAGAATTTACTTGTATTTGTACACCAAGGACATCACTACATAAGGCTGGATTAAGTGCTAGGTTGATACGGGATGATTTATATTTCGTATTCACAACACACAGTACACTCCCACCACGTGTTTTATTAACTCGGGTATATTCACGGTCTTGTCTATAGATTATATATTTATTAGGATCTAAGATTTCCTTATTGTATGTTGAATCTGATAACCAGGTTTCAGATAGAGCTATGATATCATATTCGGTAGCAAATTAACTTGAATAAATATCCACTAGTTAAGTGTTTATTCCCCTTATATTTTGATAAAAATATAATGTAAACTTATTATTACAAAAATTAATTGGTAAATACAAATGTAAACAGAGTGAATTGAAAAAATATATCTGTTAGTTCATGTCAAATCAAATGAAAGAGCAATGAACTCCACAATAACCAATATAAAAAATCAAATTAAGAAAAACAGTATTGTTCGTAATATTGACAAAATTCAAAAATAACAGAATTAAAAGCGGAGAATTCGGAAGTCTGTTATATAAAGTGCACTTCCGGCTCAGGCAATTGGTACAAAAATAGAAGATGGCCATTTAGATGCTACAGAAATTTCAAATACTGCATTTCAGTATCCTACGACTAATCATTCTGGATTTATACGGAAAATTCAAAAAAATTTCAAGTAAAGTGCACTTCCGGTACAGACGATTGCAAACATACGCACATGCGTATCGACATCAAGTCGAAAATAATCAATATGAATTCAGGGATGCTCAATATGGTTATATCCATCAAAATTTCGATATGCGAATTTTGTCGGTTTCACAATACTTCAGTGTACTTTGTACAAATAAATAATAAAAGAAGTTTTGCCAACGCTACCTGCTCTATTTTTTAACGTTGTGTGAAATAAGAAAGCTCAAAGAATGACAGTAGGTGAATAATTAATTAGACGCATATATGTTCAGACACTTTTATTTGATGATTTGTTAACTTTGAAGATCAAAAATTCCAAAAAGGAATATTGTGTCAATTCTACCTGCCTTAATTTTCGACGTTAATACGTCATATGAATAACAAGAGCTCATCGGAGGCACAAGTTTCAGCACATCTATTTGAAGGTTTAAAGACTTTGATGGCCAGAAACTCCTTTTTCTTCATATCTCGGTCGAAAGTACGTACTTTCATCCCCAATAACAGGGATGAAAGTTTGACATTTACTCTCTGTGAGAAGTACATGCTCGCCCTCTATAACGGCGGAAGGAAAGAATTTCTCATGCGTATTTTTAGTCGACGACCATTAAAAAAGTCAAATTAATAACATTCTTTTGACTGACTATGCAGAAAAATCGTATACACTACACGGGCCAAAAGTTGAAATCTTGGCCAAGACCAAAAATTCAACTTTCGGCCCTTGTAGTGTAATATACTATTTAAAAGAGGGGCAGTTTGATTGACGTAGCGTGCCCTATTCTCGAACTTGATGTATCATATAAGCAGAAAGATTTAAAAAAATGACAGTTGTAGAATTATTTATAAAAGTTATATGCTTAGAGAACCTTATTTGAGAATTCTTTGGCTAGAAATTGGATAGAAAAGCAGTCTTCGATTGAATCCCGCCATAGACTTGGTGTCAATTATTGTTATCATTGTTAAGATCTATTGGAATTAGGATGGTGATTCCACTAGTCACGATTGTTGAGGATATAGGATCGTTGGCAAGTAAAGGATTGAAATCCACCGCGGTATTAAATAAAATATTGTTCGAATATTACTAGCTGGTTATTATTATTAAAGATGGAAGTTTACAAAGTTAACACAGAACTACTTGTTTTGAATTTATCAAGTTTGTAATTGAACTTAGTGACTAACAGCTTTTTGTTCGACCTGAACTATCAGTTTAATTCTCATACTTACTAGTTATTTGATGGATGTTCTTATCAGACTGATTCTAATTTGTCTCAAAATAAGTAAAGAAGACTATGTTAAAAAGAGGGATTTTATGCTAAATTGCAATTCCCATGGTTAAAAAAAAGGAAATTATCCACATATATGTAAGCATTTTGAGTAAGCAATTTGAGTGAAATTACACAGAATTCAGGGTGAACGTATCATGCTTACTCATCAACAATATTTCAGAAACGTGTGAAATATATTAAACATTAATCATTTTAAATAAACAATAAACTATCAATTTTAATTATCATCCTGCATGAAACAGAGTTTATTCAATTGAAATCGGTCGACATGTTGCGTGCTACGAATCCTACATGAAACATGCGTTCGAAGAACGCGTCGATTACTCATCCTCGCATTGAATATATTATTTGAGAAGCAGATACTATAGGCTCTGCCTATTTGTGTACTTAATTCGATTGAATTGAAGTTACAAATCAATTTCAGCGTCTTTTTCGTTCTACTAAATATTCTAATGTGTTTATTGGGTGTGTATCTTCCGCAGAAGGCTCCAACGACTCCAGAAGAATCTCGCAGACGTGCAATGTACCAGCTGATAAATAAGGAGCAACAATACGTCACTGCATTACAATTTGCGGTAACGCGCTTCGTCTCCGCTTTAGCAGAGCGTCAAGATCTCCTAACACCTCAAGAGCACCACGTTCTGTTCCAAAACTCGGAAGAAATCCTTCGGATAACCGAAGACATCCTGGAGCACCTAGTTCACGACGATGGGGAGCCCCAAATACAGCTCCTCCCAAAAATTTATGAGCTTAAATTGACTGAAATAATTTCTGCGTATAAAAGATATTGTGCGGGGTTAAAAAGGGCTGATTTTTTACTGGCCACTAAGACTAAAAACTCTAATTCAGAATTTGTGAGATTTTTACAACAACCTGCGGTACCTAGGCGGCGACCGGATATTACTAGTTTCATACATAAACCGTTAGAACATTATAGGGATATTTTAAAATTACTAAGCACGATTTTGAGTCATACTAAACCTAATCATCCAGAGTACTCCTCAATTAGCAGGGTTGTTCATGAAATGCAGGTAAAATTGAATCCTATAGTATATTCAAGTAAGAAGAACATTTTAATCGACATTAATGATTATAAAAATGTTCTTCTTGTATGAATCCGATCTTAAAATGTACATTTTTGAATGCGAATCATCTTTTGAAGGTGGTATATCGAACAATAACAGCTGAAGCAGGTCTAATGGAGCCTATAGGTGAAGGAAGACCTCTTCTCTCTGTACAAGACTTAGAAAACAGACTAGTCTTCACAAAATGCAAAGTAAGACTTCAATTTCAAATAAAATATTATGATTTGGTGATATTTTTTGGTTAGCCCTTTGTATTAAGCAAACCTGGTCGTCAATGGATATTCGGCGGTGACCTCAGTCGAGTAGAAGGGCGAACGATTCGAACCTATTGGGCCCTTCTCTTCAGCGACCTTCTGCTTTTTGCCAAAGTCTCTCGGGACAGAGTACTATTTATAACAGAAGAGCCCCTTCCGCTATCTCACATAACTGAAGTATATTTCAACGTCCGAAAAAAAGCCACCGAGTTTCGAATGACCGTCGAAGCGGGAGGTCGAACTGCACAAAGTCCAACAGCCCACTGTGGACCTGATTTGTCGAGAACTCCCAGAAAACATGCATCTAGAAGAAGCGTGGTCCTTCGAGCACCTACCATGGAACTGAAAGCAGTGTGGCAGAATCTCCTTCAGCGGCAACTGTAAGTACCTAAAGACAGATTTGTGGAAGATTATGTCGGGCTTTAGGTTACACGAGCACTGTAGCGCGCATGAGGACTCAATAAAAAATGGCCCTAATAAGTGTTCAGTGTTCAATGTTCGATCTTCGTAGACTAGAAGTTATTTTTCACTTTAACAGGAGGATTAGGAGTAGAAGAGTAGAACAGAGTGAGTACAAATGTTTTGGAAAGTTTCAGGTACTTTAACCCAAGACAGAAGACATCAGAGGTCATTGAAAAGACTGTGACAAAATCTTCCTAGTTTTTATTGATCAGAAAAATTTGACTTCGCTCCCGCTTACTCCGTTTTTCCTACTATCTAATATTTGTGGTCTGGGTCATAATTTGTCTTGTAAGGGGACTAGCTCTTTCCTGATCGTAAAAATTGGTCTGTTTGATATTCTCAGCGTAGCAATGTGAAACACTTCCAATACTTTTTGGGAGAGTTTTGTCACAGTCTAAAATAATGTATCACTTCCCGATGATCTTGTTTGTTGTGTTGTAGTGTGAGCTATGAATTAGTGAGGGGGTACATCGTCCTGTGTGTGTAGGTTTCATGTGAACTCTGGCGTGGACGGGAGTGCACTGAGCAGTCCGCTGGAGTCCCCAGACGTCCCCATAACATCTAGTGTGGGTACTCTCCAGTCGGCGGAATCGCCGAGGCAGGTGCGTGTGCGTGCCGCGTCGCCAGCTCCCGCCACAACACCCGCCACCCCAGCTTCCCCGCCAGCTAGACTCACTCCCCCATCCCCAGCATCAAGTCCTTTATCCTCTAGTCCAGCTACCACACACTCACAACCTGATGATCTAGATCTCCTTGCCTGCTACGACGAGTTCTGGGAGATGACGTACTTTGAACACGATTTGAGGTGCATTAGTATACACAACTTTGATCAGGATCTTGACTTAGATGACGACGACATTGATTAAGGCGTTTTCGCAAGGCTAAATCTCGATTTCAAACTCAATGTTTTTGACATTTTATGTGACATTCCATAATCTAATTAAATTTTATCTTGTGGTTGCTTCGTCCAATTGGCGTTTACAGTAATTCAACTTGCTTGTTCGAATATTGAGTACAGATATAAGTAATTTGTTGGAATCTGGCAGGAAGACATCAAAACAATCACTTTTTGTTGATAAAGTTACGTCCGAAAATACCTAATGGAACTATATCCCTCATTTTTGCCATTATGATCGACCTAAGGACAAGCTCCAATTCGAAACTGGAAAGCCCAAGGTTGGGAGACACCACATCAAGTCATCTGCCAATTGTACGCGCAAATTAGGCGTTAGATCGATATAGATACCTCCGCACAAGTGGCCAATACTTTTGCTGCCAATTTTTTTTTATCAAGTCAAAAAGTGATTTGGCTACGAGATCGTATGGCTCAGAATAATTACGTTACCGTAAATCCTAATTTCTTTCCGCGAAATAGGTCCACGGGCTCTAAAACCTAAGGATCGTTTTCATTCGAGAAGTTTGGTTGGGCCAAACAACGAACTTGAGTTGAGTTTGAAAATGCCGGGCTCTAAAATTGAAATGTGCAGGTTGGCCCCGAGATAAACCGATCAAATTCGTCCTAGATTTGACCCGAACGATTGAAACAAAGTTTTTGCCTCGGGGGGCTCCGGGTGGACAAGCTTTTATTTGGTTACAAGTGTGGTTCAACACTACTATGCGACTAATAATTCTGCATTAGGTCTTTTTCAGCCAATTAGGTCAATTAGGCTCTTAAATATAAGCCCTTGTTTTTACTGTAGATATTTGACCGGGCCAAACAACAAGCTTGGACGTATCGAGCTTGGAAATAGTCGAGCTTGACAGTGGTGGGCTCTAAAATTGGGCTATATAGATTGGCTTCAATGCTTGGATCCGAGATAAGCCAATCAAATTTGTTATAGGCAGAATAATGCATTTTTTGGAGTGGCCCAAACCTGGGCTCCAGGTGGACAAGCTTGTATATGCTTATAGACTTGGATGGACGTGCTTTGATTTGACTACGAATCCAGCGAAATAAGCCAAATATGCCCAAGGTAGAATACTACTTAGTCTGGTTGGACCCGGACGACTGAATACAGACCAAAATTTTTGCCTTGAAGACGGACTCAATCAGGCACGGATTCGATCCGGTCATGTATGGACTCGACCTGGTCGTGCACAGATACGACCCGGTCCTGTCCGAACTCAACTTGATTGTGCTCGGATTCGATCCGGTCGTGCACGGGCTCAACCCGGTCGTGCACGAATTTGAATTTGTCGTGAATTAATTCATTCAAACGTATACTATAGTTGTTTGACCGTATCTCTCACGTGGCACGGCCTGACCTTGGCACGGTGTAACGTGATGCCTTCCAATTCCGCATATCTACAGAACCGATTTTAATTGATTTCCGTAGAGTACCAGATTGAAAATCTTTTGATAGAAGTCTTTCTCAAGTTGTTACTCGGACACTTGAACTGTAAATGCCAACTTATTCGTCAGTGACGTAACATCTCTTAGCATGATGAAATCAAAGCCTCCCGTCTTCACGCACCTTAAAAACGGCGCGTTAAGAGGAAACCCTCCTGGGTTTCATCAAAAATCCTTTTGAGGGAAGACTCGCGCATCTCTAATATTGACTAAATTAAAGCCAAGTCTCATTTTGGAAACCCGAATCGAGAGATGAGATTCATCTACTGAACGCACTCTTGTTAGGTGTTAGGGTCATAGGTTGTATGTGTTTCTATGTGAATCTCAGTGATAAGTAGGTAGTACAAACGAGCAAGGTACTAATGTCAACTTTTTGTTGGGGCTTCACAATTTTGACGTCTGTTTATTTTTTATATTTTGGCTCTATTGCTGACAGGTTTATGAGCAATTATGATTGTTTTGATGTCTTTTATAACTCCTGGAAGTATATCTGTCAATAGGTGCCACTTTGGTACTATTTTGATCAAGCTCCTGTCTGTTAATAACGTTAGCTTAGTGATTGGTGCCTATCCCTCTGGATAGTGAGAAGAATTGAAATGACGAAAACGCCTGAAAAAAAATATGACTGTTCATTTTCTATCTGTCTCACTTTTCCTGTATGTGTGTCTTGCCTGGCCTCGCACTCCCCGCAATGTGCTACAATTTAATTTTTACCAGTCAGTGGATTCTTCCTTGTGCCAAATGTAATTATCTATTCTTATATCATTTTCTAAAACGACTGCCTAAAAGTACCTTTCGAATAACATTACACAAAGCCTTTTTGTAACCAGACAAGATATAATCTAATGGGAAAAATAGGTCTTGTCTAGTTGCAAAAATTGTCAACAGAGTATTAAACTTAATTTTTATACTACGTTACCTTGTAACAGTATATATAGGAGAAGTAATTTATATTGTTGTATAATTTATATTTATACAAATAAACCTATTAGTTAAAACAATGGGTTTTTATTTGTTCCCATTGCTCTTAGCCTCGGCCTCTGAGTTGCGCTGCTGTCGCGGTTTAATTTGAACTCATTTTGCAGATCAATCGGAGAGCCCGTAGCTCAGTCTCCTCTGATATGCAAAAGCATATCGATGAACTCATTGAGCACAAGTGCAAACAACTGAGTAAGACTAGCTACAATAAAGGGGGAGCCATTCATTTGGAACAGTGGATGAAGGGGCAATTGGGGAGTAGAAGAAGCTTTGAACCGGACTCAGAGCCTGACCCTGAGCCCGAACCGGAGCTTTGGTCCGTAGAAGAGTTGAGGAAACGATCAGAGGAATTACAGATGATCGATTCGAATCATATTGCAAGGGGGGAAGATATGACGTTGTCTGACCACGAGCATGAAAGAAGTCCGTCCAGGAGCACCACCACGGAAAGTCAGGTAATTGGAAACCATTCTGTCCAATGTACAAAACTAGAATAAGTGGAATAAGGCTGTAAGATAGAGTCCAGGAGGTACCAAAGTATTGGCTTCGTCGTTCTCTTCTTGACGGGAGTTAAAAAGTGCTGGCAACAATTTTGCGAAACTTCTACGAGAAATTTTTCAGTGTGGCACACCGTGGGGATAACAAGACCCAAAGCAGGTTTGGCTTTAGATTTTTATAATAACAAGAGATGCTTCATTACATTTATAGCTAGTGGGCCCGACTTGGGCTTTCCTACCTGTGGCGAGTCTTGTTGGCCCACCCAATCCTATCTACCTGATGCATACAATGACATAAAGGCTTCAATATCCTCATTATTTTTGCCATTTTCTACGACAAGAGTTCTCATGAAAATTATCTATAGGCCAATTTTTATACGATGTTTCTTTCACTTTTAGGTGACTGTTCGCTCATCTCCGGTGGTGCCTGAACAAGTATCAGTCTGCAAACAATGCCACGAGACGTGCCTGTCCAACACAAATAGTCCAAACCAAAATATCCACCACACAAATAACAATGTGATTCACAGCAAGTGCCCTAACAATGCTAATAACATCAACATCATCCCTAACAACCGTAACGTCATCGAAAAGAAGCCTCCGGCAACAGAAGAGGAAGAAAATGACAATGAGTGGGGGTCACTCATGTTGATGGGATTAGCAGCTATTAACCCGACGACTAGTTTTGTTAAACTGGATCCTTTTGCTCCTAAGATAGTTCCGAAGATTGCCGTTGTGCCCCCTACACCCGATCAGACTGTCAATGCCGCCTTTCAAGCCAAGTTCAACTATTGTAATGATATTTCCAACAGCCCGCTCAAACGAAAACTAGTACGTCTTTCATATTATTATTTTTATTATTATTATTATTATTACAATTTGTTACAGTTAACGAATTTAGACCTAGTAAAAGATTATGAAGATTCTCCAGACGATTCACCACAGAATGAACAACCTTACGAAACCCTAGAAAATTCGAATACGGCGTTAAGACGATTCGGAACATTATCCAGTCTGGAGAAGCTAACAAACGAAGAAGAATTCTCGGAAACATTGAAAAACTCATCTTCAGGGTCTGAAAGTGAAGAAGAAGAAGAGGAGAACAGTACGAAAACAGATCCAGGAGCACAAATAGTCCCTTTCACAACATCTCTGAAGAGTTGGACGGCAAAAGCTGGCAGCTACGTGTCAGAAAGAATATCGTTTTTTGAACGATATACTGAAAACTCGAAAGAAGGCTTTTTTGACAGGTAGGTTTGAATGTTATTGTTTGGTATTTGGTTTAATTTTGGGTTTATTAGATATTTGAAGCAAAATGACCCACTGGGCAACTTGGATGAAGATGGGAACCATGGGCACGATGAAGAATGCGAGACTTCAGGAGCAACCTCCGGGGAGGAAATTTGGGGGACGCCGACTAGCGGCGGAGAATTAGATGACCCTTTGAATTTCCCTAACTCTGAGGGTGGGAACCTTTCGGTTAGTTTTTCCCAACTATTAGTAAATTCCATGAAATATCTAGTCTAGAAGCTTTTCCCTTCCGGCTTAAACTCCTGTCCATTGATTAGTCATTAGGGTAGTGCTTAGTTTAGTGTTTTTTCCGCTAGCCCCAATCAGTAAATTCAACGGGCGGAGATGACGATACCGAATTAATGATGGACGAACTCCTGATGGCTCCTCCGATGACTGCTGCCGCTGTGCGAGGTCTCCTCCCTCGCCGAAGACTAGAACCACTTCTAGAAGAAGAAGACTCTGATACGTACACTACTTCTTCTTCTTCTTCTTCTTCATCCGAAAAGGCAACCCCTTCGCCAGAAGAGGTAGCTTAGTAAGAGTTTATTATATTACTTTTACTAGTATTTTTAACAATAGTTACAAAGCATGATTAGATTAGACTTTTGTGGATTGTTAAGGGTTGAATGGGGCGGACCGAGGCGGCTGGATAAGCAACCAGGATGGCGGACGCGTGAGTCGATTTTTTCGCGATTTTTTGAGCTAAACACGCACGCTACTGTGCTAGCACACACATTTAATAATTCAGGTTATACTCTTAATGTTGCACCGCACCACACACAAATCACCACTTATTTCCGATTTTTTTATTGCACAATGAGTGCAAAAAAATCACATAACTTTCAAAATATCATTAATTGGGGAAGAAATACATTCTGGACCATTTTATCGATGTCTAACATATAATAAGTACGGATAGATCAACTCGCAAGTACACTTTTAGAACTATAAAAGGGCGCCCATTGTTCCGAGGACTTGGTAGTGCACAGAACGAGTTGGATTCCTCTAGTGACATCCTTATAATCCAGAAGCCGAACATATCTTATCTTCCCTGATCGGATTCACGGTCAAATTTTATGTGAATCGATAGGGTGTTAGGATTTATAAATCCATAATCCTGTCCCAAGTGTCGAGAAAAGGGACGTTTCCAATCAATTTTTCCGAGGTTTATACAATAATCGATAGCGAAAGGCAAGTACTTCAAGACGAAACCAGGATTTCATCTTGCCCAGGATCGAATTCGATCAGAGAAGTTGAATACGAAAATGCATCACATTTGGGGATGGTTGCCGCCCTCCCGGATAAATCAGAGGGTAGCACCCTGGCTTTTACTTAGAGTAGGTACTTGATCTTAGCTATCGATAAGCTCTATCAGGGAAGTTGACCTCGAAAAAATTGACCGGAAATAGCCTTTTTCGGCACTTAGGGCAGGATCCTAGTTTTATTAAGTCTGGTACCCTATTGACCACTATACTCCCGATCGACTCATATAAGTCCGATCAGGGACTATTGCAGCCGGCTCCCCAAAATCATCAATAAACCGGACCATATTGAGCCGAATAAATAAATATTTATAGAGAAATATGTATAACATTGGTTGGGTGGTCAAGAATATATCACATTTTCCTAGTAATCCTGTTTTAAATCTAAATAGCACCAATCAGACACTTTATAATGAATTATTTGTACTTTTCATGGGCTATGTTAGAGCCTCGGTCGCTTTTTTTTCTGACGTAGAATATATCAGGGACCACTCACAAACCTTCCGAAATAACTTAAGGTCAGTCATCGTCTGCTCGTCATTGCTCGGTTTTGATCATTGTAGGCTTATTTCAATCAAATACTGCGCTAAATTATTTTTTCTGAGAAAAATATTTATTTTGTCGCGCGTCCGTTTGAGTGGTCTGCGCTGCTAATTAGGTTGTTAGTCATGTGCGTTTGGTACTGCGGGCAGGGCAGCGGAACTGGCGCTGTTGCTGACGACTGCTTGTATGCTGCGCACGGCGCGCAGGAACCAAGTCCTCAACCCAGCAACAGGGTGAGTACATCTCGTGCCGAGTGTACCATTCCGATCTTGGCCCGCTCACGAAGTTACCGGCACATCGTGGACGAGGCGGAGGAGCTCGCGTTGCAGAGTCCACCGCCGATTTCACATCCGTCTCCCTTCCTGGTCAACTTCCCCGTCATTACCAAGTACAAAAGTATTGAGCCTGCGAGGCCTATTACTGCACCAGCTAGTGCCATTGCTGCTAGACCCAAATCCACACGCCTGTAAGTACCTACCACAATTTTAATCATTCCAACTAAATATTAACCCCGCTAGAAATTTTTTGTTTCCACCAGTTCCTTTGGACATTTTAGTCCGTGAAATAGGGCATGTTTTCAATGTCGGACTGGGAAAACGTCCCCGAAAATTTGTCGGACAAAATGACCAAATCTTAGAAAAAAATAATTGAACACGTCCTCAAAGTCTCAGACTAGCGGTAATCCGTTTTCATACCAACGTACTTCTGACAAGTGCGGCCTGTCGGACTCACCACTGGCCCCCAATATTCATGTCGGACAATATTATTTTTCATTTTATAATCAAAAAATCTTTCGATTAGTGTAAACATCAATATGACGGTAATACATTTTCAAGGCTTCATGAAATTGACATGATCAATTAGCTCTCGCTGAAAAACGCCCCCAAATCAAGAATTTCGTCAAATGTGAAAGCTGTCGGACTCATCACAATGAAGTCACTCACGAAGTTTAAAGTGAGCGGTAATCAATGAAATATTTATGCCCTGTCTCACGGACTATTTCTCCTTTTGGTCGTTTTGGTTTTAATTTTTGCGTGAACACTCATGGTGAATTATATTTTCTTCAGTTTCGACTTCTTCAGCGCTCGTCGCAGTGAAAGAAGAGTTCACGAATCATTTTCAGGTGGCCGACAACTTCTCCGAGTATTTAGCAAAGAGTCTCCTATTTCCGAGTCAGTTCCTAGTGAATACACACAAAAGCCTTTGTCGCCCATGTTAAACAAGGTACAAATTCCCCTACTTCTGCCAAAAAAACTATCTAATATTTTTTTTTAGGATAAACAAATGGACAGACGTTTCTGGCGCCAACTTAGCAAACGGCGTCGAGCAAATCGAGTACCTCAAACTCAAATTTCGGCCTAGAAAGACTTCTAAGGACCTGTAGTTAATTGTAGCAGTTTTTGACAGTGATGTGATTGACGTTTATAAATTTCCTGAAATGTTTACAGTGGTTGATAGCGTAATTCCCATTTTGCCATAATTAGGTTAAGATTTTACAATCATGCCTTCGATATATTGCTTACTGTAGATCTGAATGTAGTTATGTAGATACGTTGTCGTGTATATAGTTTTTGAGCAGTTTGCTCCGGTTTCCTTTGACGTGCAGCTTGGACAACCGTGCCAAAAACACCCGTAAAACTCATAATTAAACCATAAAATAAACTCAACTATTTAAGGGTACATTCACAACCAAATTTGAACAAAAAATGCTGAATTGAATGAACTGAAAGCACAGCTGTGAAGTTATTTGTCCGCACCACTCTTTAAGAAATTCTCAGAGAGAAAGTTAATTATAAAATTGTTTCCTGTCACTTATATTAGTCATATTTGATTGTATTTGGCTCAATATTTACACGTAGAACTGTTCCACATTCAAACTTGCTTGAACTTATCCATTGAGAAATGCACGTGTTTGTGCAAGTTTTTCTAATTTCGCGGTAGGCTGACCTCCCTGTAGGATACTTGGGAATGTACCTTTGAGAAACAATAATGAATAACAAATATGGTAGTCTTGTCAAATAAATCACGATGTACAAAGTCACACAGAACACCTTTATTTTTACATAAATGTCAATTCAACAAAAGTTTGTTAAGACTATCAATTACTTTATACAAATTGGCACGGTGACCAAGTTTCCTGTACAAGAGAGTGTTTTATGATATGTGATATTACATTGTATACTTATGATAAAAAGGTTGATCGAAACAATTTAATTTCTTTCCAAACTGATTGTAAATGCCGCAGATCCAATTAAATTGACTGCATGTTATTCAAAAGCCCCGTAGTTTGATTCTGACGTACTTATGTTCGATATTTTACTCCGGTAGTCTTGTAAGAGGTTCAGTTTTTCTTGAAGATATTGCTGCTTTTCTTCTGCTGTCAAAATGATATCGTCGTCGTCTGTATCTGACCAGGAAAGAGAATCGTCGTCTTCTGTATCGTAAAAGGAACTTCCCATGTAGAAATAAATTATGATGGAGGACGTTGTATGCGGGAGACATGGGCAAAAGAACTTATCTGCAATATAAACAACATAAATTGAAACAAACGAAAATGCGTGTAAAAAATTCTCGAGTTAAAATGTGCATGAAAAAAAGAACCATAAATGATCTAAAGGGTGAAATATACTCACTTCTGCTCTTTTTTTCTTCAGTTTTTTTGTTTATTTTTCCTTCCTTTAAATCCTTGAGGTTAATAACGTCGCAATAATTATTGTGTCTTTTTTTGTAGACAGACGTTACAACTCGTCGGGGACATCTGTACAAATTTTTGAAGTACCTACAGCTGAATTTAGAGGTTATTTTGCTCTTTATTTGTTTTATATTTTTTCCGAGACTATTTGTATGAGTTAAATGTGGCTTATTACTTGACTCGCACGATTTTTTGGAGGTGTAAGATTTTTCGGACGACTTATCTGAAAAAATAAATGATGAATCAAATATTTGCCAACCTAAAATGTTGCATACCTTTACTACCACTTTTTCTCCCCTTATTCAAAGAACTAGACGACTTGGATAGACTTTTAGATTTAGTTGACATTTTTTCGGGTAGACTTGTGCCTTTAATGAAACATGTTTCTCTTTGTGGTTTAGGTTTAGATGCCGCAGTGCATCCCTTGAAAGAATCTACTTCCTTTCTGCAATTACCACAAACACCAGAAATGCATAATTGTCGCGCTTCTGGAGGACATTTACATTTTGGTCTGCTTGGAGCTTTCTCTTTTTTCTTGTAGGTTTTTTTGGGGGTTTTTGATGTACAAGGTGAGCATTTTTCACTGTGTTTCACCGGTTGGAGATCCAATTTGTCTAATATACTAGTTTTGTCGCCTAAAGAGTCACCACTTTTTTCCTTAACTAATGATTCAGACGATGACGTTTTCGTTTTTTCTTGGTCATCTTTTTTTGTGCTATCGTTTGATGATTTTGGAGATACTTTAATTTTATTCTTAGATGTGTTAGGGGTCACTTTTTTCTTGATCAATGATTTAGATGAGGTTTTTTGAATTTTTTGTGATGACGTCCTGCGCTTTTCTGTATTGTCCTTCTTTATGCTATCGCTTGATGATTTTGGTGATGGTTTGATTTTTTCCAAAGAATCACTACTTTTTTTATTTAATAATTGTTCGGACGAGCTTTTTCTGACTTTACCAGACCAGCTCCTTCTACATTCAGGCGTCTCAGACGATGCTCTTCTAGTATTAATTTCTCTCGACTGCTTTTTCGGATACTTGAACAAATCAGAAAACTTTTTCTTCTTTATCTCCGTCTTTGACGATTTCGGGCTCTGTTTAATATTGCTAGGACAACTTTTTTGACAAATCACATCACTAGATGACTTCTTCTTAATTATTGGTTTATTTTGACAACAATCAACACACGGCGGCTCTTTTCTGTATATCGAGCCTGTTATTGCACTGAAAGAATTCCTTTTTTTGTCCTTTTTCTTTTGTGGTTGTAAATACGTTTCACTTGTCACAATTTTATCTTTATTGGCATGTTTTTGGCGACAAATCTCGCAGTTAGTTTTCAGTATTGATCCAGACAAATACGAATTACTTTCAGGAATTTTTGGGCTGGTTTCTTCCAAGTTAATCACTTGTTTTTTAAAATGAGTTTTGTTTTTCTTCCGTGGGCAATCTTTTATTCGACAGCAACTATCAGATTTTTTTATTGAAGAACCATTTGATAAATGCTCGCAACATTTGCTGATATCTTCTTTACTCCTTCCGCACTTCGAGTCACATTTTTCTATTTTATCAGGCTTTCTACATTTGGTCATGCACACTTCGGGCGTGCATTTAACATCAGAAGACACTCCTGAAAGCAAACATTCGTCACAATCGACTCCTAATTGTTTTTTCCCTTTGCAGTAGGAACATTTAGGTTTTTTTGATTTGTCTGTACCACAAACGCATTTATTTATTAGTTTTTCTTGTGATTCTGTTTTGCTGTTATCGTCGTCGTCTATTTCTGGTTCACTTCTTTCTTTTGGAACTACACTCTTTTGTTTACTCACTTTCTTCGAAGGTTTAATTTTTACTTGGGTAATACTACTTTTCCGCCTGATTTTGGTGCACTTTTCACATTTACATTTAGATTTTTCGGCAGATTTATTTTCGTTAATTGAAATATTGTCTTCGTCTGTGCTACTACTTTTACTTGTTTTTCTTGCAGGTTTATCTTCATTACTATTTTTATTTATTTTTTCTTTTGAAGCTTTCTTGTCGTCTGTGATACTGGTATTACTTCCTCTTCTGCTTTTACTAACTTTTCTTGCAAGTCTATCTTCATTTTTACTTTTATTTATTTCTTCTTCTGAAGCTTCCTTTTCTTCTGAGATACTTGCATTACTTCCTCTTCTACGTTTACTTGTTTTTCTTACAGGTTTAATTTCGTCTTTGATCTTTTTTGGATTTTTGTTTGTATTTTCGTCATTTTCAGTATATTTTTTACGTTTCAGCCCCTTATCCTCACTTGTTTTGACTTTTATTGTTTCTTTTGTGGTACTTGAAGAGCTACTCCTACTTTTAATTCTGTTTTCCGTATCGGTTTTTATTCCGTTTATTGTTGTTTCAATTGAGGTACTTCTGCTTTTTCTAATTTTTTTGCATTCTGAACATTTACATTTAGCATCATGTTTATTACTATCATCCTTACGTATTTCTTTCTGTTTTGTAGGTATTTTCTGTTTTGCATTCGCAGCACTTTCAGGTTTTTTAAGCTTTTGCTCTGCTGGTTTTATTTTTGTTTTTGGTGGTTTTTTACAATCACATGTTTTGTTTTTATACAAACTAGGATCAGGTCGTTTAACACGATACGTATCTTTTTTGTTTACAGGCTTTATTTGGGTTTTTGACGATTTATCTTCGAGGTAATTGTGCTCCCTTATTTTTATTTCGTTTTCTGATGTGTTGTTTGTCAACGGCTCCTTACTTTTGGTAGAGAACAACACCACTTGGTTATTATTCAGTAAATTATTTTCTTCGGGCATTAAGTTCTGTATGATGTTTGTGTCTACAGTTAAATTATTTATTAGTGTCTCATTACTTGGTGGTTTGACTACGATGAGGCTATTCATTGCCATGTTCGCTTTAGGACTATGAAACATGGATTCAATATTGTTTAAAATTATTGTATTTATTGATAATGTAGTATTTTCTGGCGATATATGTTCGTTAGATAATTTAGTACATTTATCAACCATTTCCGGCTTGAACATACAGTATTTATCAATTGTTTTACTATTTTCTATTTGTTTCATAACGATGGAATAAATTTCTTTCATAGATAATAAAACATCAGTATTTGCATCCTCTTTCGCAGGGTGAAAAAAATGTTTTCTCGGTAACGGCAAGTGACTATTTTTATATCTTTCAGGACTAATATTTTTGCAACTTTGTGGACTAGTGCTTCGGCTAGTACTTACACTTCCAGTATTTTTTCTTTCAGGGCTGTACCTTGGTATTTTGGATGGATGGTTTTTAGTGTCGGACTTATCTACAGTTTTTTTCTTGGGAATTTCAGATACCTTTTTTGATACTAAAGGTGTTTGAGCTTCCAGCTCCAAAGGTTTGAGTTTTTTGAAAGCAGTTTCTGATCTTAAAATCGGTTTTGTTTTACATAATGTAGTTTTTGAAGCAGGTTTACTTATTTTTCTTTCAATCTGTATTTCTGTTGGTTTGGGTATCGGTGATTGTTTTACCGGTTTTAATATAGATTTAGGTTTCCGTGGAATTATTTGTTTCGAAAAGTTTTTCAAGACGCTCAAAAACGACGATTTTTTTGTCGTTTCCTGCATTTTTGTACCGACGTTATCGTTTTTTGGCAATGATTTATCAACCGGTTTATCAACAACTTGAAAAATATTTTTACCACTTTTTTCCGTCGTGTTCGAATCTTCAGAAGCCGGATAACTTATTTTACCTGTTTTGCAAGAATCTGTTGTTGAACAATCAAATTTTACTTCGTTTTTTCTTGGTAATACTTTTGGTAATTCCCCAAAGCTTCCTTTACATGATTTTTTATCCAATTTTAAGTTTACAGGCGTACAATTCCATTTTTTTCGGGAGTTGTCAGTTACATTAGTTGTAGAATTGATTGGTTCAGCTTCTTCGTCTAATTTTTTTCCAAATAAATTATGTTTAAAGTTTTTGCTTACTTCAATAAAGTTTGTTTGTTGGTTTTTTGAGCCAAATCTCGTATTTTGGCTCGCTATTGTTGATTTTTTGTTAGTTACATTTGGTTTTTTTGTTTCAGTTTTTTGAGGTTTTTGAGCTACGTCAAAACTTTCATCAGTAGTACTAGTTCGTGCACTAAAATTATTATTAAAATAATCACAAACATTTGTTTTCTCATCAATAATTGGCGATATTTCCCCCAACATTTTTGTTATTTCTACTTTATGATTGGTTTTTTTGATGGTTGGTACTCTTGGTGCACTATTTATTTGTTTTGTACTACGCGTGGAGCTACTTTTTTGTTTATTTTCCTGTATATTTTTTGAGTTATCTATGAGATTAGGTTGTTTTAAAAAATTATAGTCGTAACTAGTTGCACTGGATTCTTTCGAAGTTTCTGCTATTGTCGAACAGTGTCTCTTATTTTGTTGATATTTTAGGGGAATTTCATTTTGGGAAGGAATGCATGATCGACTGGAAGTATTATTGTGATTTCCTTTATAAATTATTTCGGTATTTGTTGGTACTTGTGATAAAATTTTTCTTTTATTCAGTCTGATTAATAAATCTTGTACTTCCTTTTCTGTTATTGTATCTAAATTTATTTCGATAGTAGAGCCTTTTTTATTTTGTTCTGAACTGATATCGTCAGATATTTGTATATTAAAGGTCTCTTTATTACTCCTCCAAAAACCTGTCTTTTTCAAAAGCGAACTTTCTTCAGTTTTTTTGGTTATGTAATCTTGACAACGTAATTTTGGTTTTGGTAAGAAACTGCGCCTGGTTGGTCGACTTTCATGCTCAACTTTATAATCATCACTATCTGTATAATCTTGTTCTTCTCTAGTTTCAGAAGATGTTCTTCTTTTAAATATATTCGGAGGTAAACCGAAAGGAAATGGGCAATTCTGTTGATAGATTCTTCTAGGAGACCAAGATCTCGAGTTTTCTGTGTCTTTAAACTTAGTTTGATTCTTCTTTTTATTACATTGAGTGTACATGTCAAATGAAAGCGAGTTATCGTATTTCATTGGTCCTTGGACATACGTCATTTCCTCCAATTCATGTATTCGTTCTTCCATCATTTTTAACTTCATCACTAACTTCAGATAATCTTTATCGTTGAGTTTATTTTTTTTAGTTCTATGTTGTCTTCTGGTATCTTGTTCATGATTTTCGCTGTTGTCGAATATTTGTGGACGTTTTAAAGAATCATTAATTAAATTCCAAGCACCGCAGTGTTCACATAAACATTTTTCGTCGTTGTCACAATGGTCGTACCGATCATCAAAAGCGGTACGCAAATCACTAACGGTTCTATAAACTGCATTAATTTTAGGGTTTCTGAATTGAGTATGAATTTGATTTGTTCTACGTGGATTAAAAGGAATATTATTGTTATATACTGTATTATTCCTGTATAGATTCAGTTCTGGAAATATTAAATCATTATTGTTTTGGGATTCAAAATGGCTCCTTTCTTGTGGATCTGTCATTGTTGTTTCGTGCCTAACTTCAGGAGACTTTGTTCGCACTGGAGAACCGATTCTATCTCGTAATTTATTTAAAATAGGAGTAAACGAATTTAAATTAAATTTGTCATTTTCTTCTTGGGGTTTCTCTGCTACTAATTTTATTTTATTAGAATATTCGGCCGAATAAGCTGCATAATCTGGATGTAAAATTTGAAAATTATCGTCTTTAACGACATTTTTAAAACTTGGGATTTTTCTAGGTGTTTTTAATACTTTATCAAAGCTGTAATCTCTCAAGGGTTGAGTTTGACACGAATTATCAATTTTTAGGGGACTCTGAGTACTTTTTGGTCTTTCCCCTTCCCCAAATTTTGTCCCAGTAACATCTTCCGGGAAAAATTTGCTCTTGAAGATTTCACAAAGTGCAGCGTAAGGCGTAAGCTTCGACATTTTGAATCATACATAATTTTGATGACTGATAATTTTAAAATGACAAATTATTACTTTGACATTTTGATTTCAATGCTATGGCTACGCCAATAAATATGTATATTTGTTTTTCAGAATATTTTGCAGTAAAATTCAATAGTAGTGTGAAAAATTCTACAAAAAAATGGCTACAGGTATAAAAATAATTAGTGGTAATATTACAGACATACGTAAGTTCCGGTAACATATTTTGGCGGCAAAAATATAAATTTTGAATTATTGTAGCTCCTTCAGGCGACGCAAATTGCCGACCTGTCAATTATGACGCACATGTAATTGTCAACGAAATTCTTTCGGATATTTTTGACAAAGCAATCAAAAAATCAGGTAAGGTGAACACAAATAATACGTAGAAATTTTATTTACGCATAATTTTATCAGAAGAAGCACAACAAGTACAGTTGGAAGAGAATAACGTCACGGACAGCAGGTAAACAGTTATATATAGTTGAATTACTGAAAGATGCCTTCTCAAGGTCATTAATTATTATTGGATTCTTATCTCCTAAATATAATATAAATTAAACATACGAATGTATTGTTGGTTGTATAAAACATTATTTATTTTTCTTAATGAACACTTTCCCTACTAGATTTTTATTGATACATGAAATTCAATAAAAAATTAGAAATGCAAAAGAAGTTGAATAGCGAAACGTCAAACTTTCTGATAATTCCAAATATCTGCTGCAAATTTTTGTTGTTGGGGTACCTCATTTATTTTCAGGTTACTTTGAGGAGAAATAACATTACTTACAAATAAAATTAATGTTTTGCTTTTAGCGATTCAATAATAGACCTAACGCGCAACTACAAAGAAGAATTCAAAAACATCCTACAAAATTTGAAATGTCAAGCATATAAAACGCAATTATCAGATAACGCAAACTTGGAAGACCAAATAAAAAAAGTAATAGACGAAATAAAATTACTAGAAACATCCCTAAGACGTAATTTAGAAGAAGGACGCGGTGATATCAACATGCCAGGGGAAATACAAAACCAAGAATTAATTCTCGAAGACGATGAAATGAACGTCGAAACCGTCCTACAAGTGATTAACCTCCAAGAAGATAACAGCGAAGTATCTTCTTTTAATGCTTTTCCTTCTGAAGATGAGCTCGAAGAAATTAATCTGATTTCTGAAAGAAGTGCGCAATTATCGAATATTCATTTGAGTGCAGGTGAAATTGCGGTTTTAAATCCTGTTCCTGACCCGGAACCGGAAGAAAAGCTTCAAAAACCGAAAGAAGGTGACTTGAGAAAGAAAAAAAGTCTTGGGAGGAGATTGTGGAGCTTTATGAGGAAAAATACTAGAAATGGATCGACTCAAACCGTCGATAAAAGAAGTTTATGTACTAGAGCATTGAATTATGAGTTTAGTTGAATATTTAAAACATTTTAATCGTTTTCCCTGCATTGTTTTCTGAAATAAAGGTCGGCAGACGACATGTATCATATTCGCATTTTCAAATAATTGAATAAAATTTGATGTTCAAATCATTGATTCAATATTTTTTTTACAGAGTAGATTCAAGGTTAGCTGTCAAATTTGATTATTGTATTCAGCTACAGATGGCACTAGTAACTATTTTATACCAAAAACAAACATCAAAAATTTTATCTACGACGGTGATTCGCCCACTAATTTACGTATCATTATGAATCTCATAATGGCACTAATGCCTTACTTGACCTTATCCTTTTATAAAATATAGTTTTTTCTTTCATAATCATTTTATTTATATACGATTTTTAGTTGTAACTGGAAGACTGACTGAGGTTATAAAATTCGTAGCTTCAAAGAAAATAATATTATGGGGAAGTATTTACGACATTTTTGTATTGTACACTCCAGCTTTCAGCTCTTCTTGTACGAATTTTTCCAATCCACACAGCTTGTTTATCAATTAATTCGTAGTTGCCAACTTTATTTACTACAGACACTTTCCCCCTTTTTAGGAAAATTATGGAAACTCAAATCCATATTTCGAATAAATTTGAATTTAAATCCATTAACACAACAAATTTATTACCAATTCTTCGATTAAATCCCATATTTTGAAAGTATAGTCTTGACAAAGTCTAATTTTGAGGTTATATAATGTAATAATAAAGTCGAAAGTTAAATATTTTTCACTGAATTAACCTGAACAAATCAATCAAGAACTATTGTAGTAGAAAATTTCATATAAACAATCTCAAAAAAGTCACTAGATAATGCTAAAAAACCAGTAACATAACATACGATTATTTATGAAAATAAGATTGAATCCATTTTACAATATATGGCGGGATTCTGAACGTTTCTATAGCGTCTATAAGAAAGTCTATAACAACTTACAGATTCGATAGGCAAAATGATATTCTGAAAGAATCTGTAGCTTATCGATTTCTTTAAATATGTAATAGATGTCTATAACGTTAAGATTAGATGAACTCTAACCATAAGACATTTGAAATGTCAAAATAAATAATAATTTAGGTGTTTTGCGTACCATGTACTTTTTTCTGGTAAAGGATTTCGGAAAATTAGCATTTATTTTCAATAATTGTATTGAGAATTCATTCAAAAATTATGTGAGATTGATGAAAAAAATCTAAGTCATGCAATAAGCTCATTCGTAGCTCCAAATAAACATTTTTAACAATTGTTCCGCTAGGATGATACAATTACCCATAATTTAATATGAACTTCGCATCAATTCGAAAATGGTCATTCTGAAGTACATCAATAAAAAATATTCATGCTCAAGAATATAATTTCAGGTTCTTGCCACGCAAAGATTTCTCGCGACTGGCTTTTCCTTTCACCTACATCTAAACTTGGACCGTCTCCAATTGAATTCAATGTATTTTTCTCATTTAATATTCAAATAATTATCATCTAATGTTGAATTTATAGTATTACTCTTGAATACGTAATCATATTCTCCATAATCCATGTACACTTATTGCTCTCTAGCAATATTTCTAGTTCTCTTTTGAGGACGCACAATGTTTATTCACTCCATCGAACACTTTTGTAATGTCAATAATCAATGAAAAACCATATGTTTGAAACTTTTCGCAAAATTCCTGAAATCTCAATTCAAATATGTCAAAATAATCTGACATGACAACTTGAGTGAAAGCAGAGCTGGAACTACAACAACTTGACATTGACATTGACTTGATTTCTACTGTCAATTTGCCATGCAAATTGGACATGTGTCAAGTTTATATCTATCATAGATTTTATTTCAATAGAAGGATAGCCTGACCTAGTCCCTATCATGTCCCTATTACAAATATTAACTGGAAAAATGTCCTATTTGTGTGGCACATTGACAGTAAAAATCAAGTCAATGTCAAATCAAGTCGTTGTAGTTCCACCACAGATATGAATTAAAATTAGAAGGCATCGTTATATTTGATGACTTTATTCACTTCGTTATATGATTTACTTACTTGAGTCCATCAGAAGTTTGAATAATAGTTATTTGTGTATCAAGGCCGTAAAGGTTATCTTTTTTGGTCGAATCTGTTGTTTGCGGCCGAAGCGTAGCTGAGGCTGCAATTCAGGTGAGACCAAAAAAGAACTGTAGGCCGAGGTGCACACAACGTTTTTTAGGCGATCATTACGAAATAATTCAAAATCACATCATTTTATATATTTATTTCTAAAACATTGCAATTGTAAATCTTAGTTGCCATTGAAATTGTTTTATTTTATTGTCTTCTATCAAGTTGACATTTAACAAAAAATGCATATTTATTTTTTGAATTACAAGAACTACAGAGGTGGACGGAAGAATATATGTACTATTTAAGAGAAAACTGTTTCTTAAAGAGTTCATCAAGCTGCCCATATAGGTAAATGTAAAACTTTATGAAATATTTTTTGACAGTTCAGTCCCAAAAAGTAATGTTTGACAGATCAGTCCCAAAAAGTAAAATTTGACAGATCAGTCCCAAAAAGTGAAACTTCACGGCCGCAAAAGAAGCCATAAAAACACCATTTTTGTCATGATCGCCTAAAAAATATATTAATCTGTATTTTTGAACGAAAAATCCAAAAGTAAAAATTATTTCCTAACCTATTTGCAACAATCAACTGTTTTCAATGAACGGAAATATCATGACGTCATAACTTATAGAAAATTGTTTAGAATACCATTTTAATAGAATTCTATAAGAACTCCACTTATGGATTCTGATAAGCTTATAGATCTGTAACGTTATAGAAATTTAAGATAATGCTCAGAATCCCACCATTAGTTCCGCTTATAACCGCTTGATGGTTACGAGTTAATTTTAGTTACCAATATCAGTTTACTTAAAAATGAATACAACAACCAAAAACAGATAACCGCAAATTTTTAAATCAATTTGTAGTAAAGGGCTTATATTTGGAAAACTGTTGACAAATTTGAATAAATTTTTTCATATTCTGATTTTATGGATCAAAATTTATATCAAAATATACTTGGTAGCAAGTCAACAACAGTTATTTTATTCCATATATTTTTACCGGGAAATATCAGGGCTGTCAGATTTAACCGGCGATCGACGCGTCGCTTGCCGGCATTGTGTTTATCTGAATAAATCTTGATTCACTACTTAGATAATAATTTTAAATTATTATTTATATTTGTGTTAATTTAATAAAGTGTATATGTTGATCAAAAATCGTGTATAAAAGCTCGTACGTCGAAAATAGACACATTTTTGAATAGGCACTAGTTAGTTCAGTTAGTCAGAGATGGCAGCACCTAGCACGTTTTTGAACTAAATTTTTTAAACAGAAAAAATCTGCATGTTTATTTATTGCAGGGACTTTTGAATAGCTTATAGGCTCTTTGCGAATAGATTGCAGCGCCAGTAGTGGTTAATTTTGACAGTACTAGCAGGAAAACAAAACGTTATCATTGTACATGATTTCAGAATATATGTACCAAATTTAAATTATAGAGCAATTTAGAAGCCAGTTTAACAATAAATTGAAATATTACGTGTTGGTTATACAAATTGTTGCGTTTCAAACTATAAAACAGTTACGGAAATACAAAAAAACATAAACATTTCTACAAGTTTCCATCCAGAGAACATGAAATAGGAATGGGAAAAAATTGATTCAGGCTATTAAACGAGTAAAAAAAGTAAAAAGAAGTCAATAATAATTATAGAATATGTATTAAATGTGGAATTTACTTGATGAAACTAGAAAATTTATGTAAGAAGTTAGGTTAAACCATTGTAAGCTATAGCAACCCAGCAAACACAGATATATCTTTGTTATATACCATCAATATAACACGTTTTGACATGAACGTAAACGATATGTACCGTGTAACGAATATGTAACGTACATACTCTTTCCTAAGTCAGCAACAGTGCCCTGGAAACGGATATCACAAGTATGTAACATCCCAACGTTAATGGTCTGTAGCATACATACGTACTTCATACGTTGCATAGTAAGATACCAAATATATATCATTTTTACGAAACTAGTACATACCCTGTGATGACCCATACATATAATTTGAAGGAAGAATAATGCAAAATAATTATGTGATAAAAAATAGTTCTATTCTCTTTTTTTTACAAATTACATCAATTATTGAAAAGTAGTAGCTACATATAAATAAAAAAGAAGTAAAAATTGTGGAACAAAATAATACACTCTGAAAAAAAAAGATTTTTATTCCTGTCTTTCATCCGTTTTAGTCTTTGCTGAGCATGACGGAACCATTCAGACGTTCCGAATTGTTGGTGCTGACTATCCAAATCGTTAGCACTAAAATCTGGAGAAATAAATTATGAAGTTAAGACAGTTATTGTTGTTTTACTATTCACAATTAGATATTCAAAACTTTTCAGAGCTCATTTTCAATAAATATGTATTATTGGGAATAAGTTCTGTATAAAAATAATGAGAAACACAACGTTTCAACAGCAAAAGCTGCCTTTGCACTGGACTGTTGGAACGTTGTGTTTCTCATCATTTCTATACAGAACTTCTTCCCAATAAAACATATTTATTAATAATATATAACCTTATATGTATATTGGAAGGTTATGAAAATTTTACATTCATCAAACTGCAGTTGCAATAATTATAAATCTCTAGCTAATAGACTTACCTCATCACGATGAATATCATACAAAGGAAATCAATAATAAACATAAGTAGTTTATTAAGTAAAGCACATTGACAGAGTACTTGTTTAATGCACAAACACTAAAACTGACTGAACCGGGGAATCACAGATCTAACTACGGACCCTATGGACTAACACATCAATCACTGCGCAAACGCAAGACGAGTGACAACATAGTCACGTGATAAATCTGAACATGAGAGATACATAAATGTTATATACCATGTATGAGAGATCTAGAAAGGAAAAATAATGAGTAAACGAAGTAATAAGTATGCTAGATTGACGTGTTAATTTATCCTTATCATAAGATAGAATTATGAATTTTACATTTTTCACACTGTAATTTACTTCGAGAAACTTGATTATTACACTTATTTTATTCGTGTACAAACTGTTGTTCGGATTAAAAGAAATATAAATATGTGTAAGAAAATTCTTAAAAAAACTAACTGATAATCTTGAATATAGAAATATAAGACATCGCATACCCACAAATAAGCTTATAATATACATATCAGTGACAGAACATGAATGGTATGTAAATATCAAAACCTAAAAATGTCAATAACTGAAGTATATACCCTACTTGTAACAAAGATATCAAGGCAGGCATGTATCATTCAGAATACAAAATTAGATAACATGGATGAAACATGGGTATATAAAATTTCGCGATATGTATGTGGCGTATATAGGATATACCATACATGTTCATAAGTAATATAGCTGTTACTTGCACATTTTACGTTCATTGTACATGTATGTCAACACTGTGTTTGCTGGGAATTTTGTATGTATTATTTTTATGTATCGGATAAGTTTTTGGAAATTCATGCAAAATATATCGCGTTTTATCAACCTAAGGCAATGTGAAAAAATATACTTTCATGTGACATGTTTTGATTCGTTCGACAGACATATAGCAACCTATAATTAATTACTTCAAAATAACATATCTTACTTCGATAAAAACTTTAAACGGACAAGAATGAATCGACATTTGCTCTACAACAAGCGCGGAAATCAAACTCTTATCCAAAAACAGTTTTTCTTCCACATTAAACACATTATTACTTCTTGCACTAATTTTCCTCTTTCTAATATTGTACTCCGGATACAACCAGGTTATATGAATTGGAATCCTGCTCCTATTATAACTCCATTAGTCATCATTCACTTGTGTGTTGTTGAACTTATTTCAAGCTTCAATATAAACTTTTTAACTTTTATTCACTTATTCCACGTAATGACAATTCAAATTTTTTCCTGCAGCTACTTTCAAAATTGAACACTCCAAGCGCTAGTGTCGCTCTCCAACGTTTGCGCAAAGAGCCTATTTTGATATTTTTGAATAATTAAAATAGAAAAAATAAGTTTCTGAACTTTATATTCACTTTAAAAATAAAACACAAGTTATTAATGAATTTAATTTATTATAAAAACTATTTAACAATACATTTATTAACTACTCCTGAAAACAATAAAAATGGGTTTTAGAAATAAAACGACTATAAATTTTGTGGAAATGATTTTATTTTGGGAGTTAGGAAAGGGTACAAAGGTTCGAAGAATAATTGTTGATTACTCGATGCTGTTGTCTTGTTGGAAGTCTTGTCCGCGATGCTGTTGCGTTGTTTTAAGCCTTGTTCGCCCCCAGGCAATGACTAAGGGGAAAGAGACGAACTCTTCTCCGGGAATTCTCCTTTTGGGCCTAGGAAAACCCCATCGAAACCTAGACCAGAGAAATGGCTTCTTCGCTCGCTGCAACTGAAACAAAATAATTATTACAAGTCGGAAGATTTAAAAACAAATTGAACTCACTTGAACTTTGCAAGCGGCGGACAGAATTAATCAGTTGACTTCTTTAAAGTTGAGTTGAATTGGGATCTGGAACAGTTGCTACTGATGTGTTGATCTGCTGCAGTTACTGGAGGACTTCTTGGGCGGCTGCTGGGCTTTGGTTCTGCTGCTGGATTTTGGTTCTGCTGCTGGGTTCTAATTTTGTTGCTGCGCTCTAATTTTGCTAATTTGGCTCTGATCTTACTGCTGGGCTCTTATTCTGCTTCTGCGGTATGATTTTGCTGCTGGGCTCTGGTTCCGCTGCTGGATGATCTAAAAACATAAAAAATACAAATAAATTAATAAATTGAAGATAAGTAATTTACTTGTTTAGCAGTAGTTAAAAACAGTTACATAATGAGTAATATTATATTACCTAGCTGATGATGCGGTGATGTTATGAAGATCTACGACCGGTGACCTGAAACAGAAACTTAAAACAAATTTTGGTGAATCACATTCAACAAAACAAATATTGAAAGTTGATTTTGGCTGCTGGGCTCATCCTCAGCTCCTTCCACGATGTCCATTTCCTCGTTGTCCACCTCATCAGCTGGGCTCATCCTCAGCAAATGATCTGAAAAAGTACAAATTAAATAGGAATCTGCGAAAAAGCAATACAAAATAACTGAAAGAAAAATAGATTAGAACCTGAAAAGCAAAGTTTATTAGTCAACTTACGTCCTTTTCTTGATTTGTTGGAGGTGGTAATGATGAAATGAAGAAGCTGAAAGGGATTTTTTTTTGATTAGTTACATACATTCAACATTCGTTCAACATTCAAACGTGTTTTGTGTGTTGGTTTGGTTGTTGCGCGCCTATTTAATGGATTTAATTTTTTGTTTGAAGAGCTAGCTACGCGATGGGTGACTGCTGCCATACTACTTCGCGATTTTATTTTAAAAGTGCTCAGATATATTATGCTACTGTTTGACTCTACTTTACTACCCAATGAGTGCCTGAGCGCTCAGACACCCAAGCACCGGTGTGCTCGTCGTTTGCAAAAAAAAAATACCTTGTTTGAATACGTGGCCAATGCATATTCCGAGGCCCGCGATACCGCCTAATTACGCGATATGGTAACCTTAAGTATCGGTCTCAGCTAATGTTGTTTCTTGAACTTAATCAAGGACCCCCGCCAGCTACCATATTTTCCGACTTCCGATAGGTACATATTGAGAGTATGCCGTTACTCCCCAGTTAATTCGCTCGTTCGCCCTAGAACTCATTGCAAATCCACGCGGTGGTGTTCACCAGGGGGGGTGCCTCTCGTAGCGGTTCCTACGTGTGCACCGATTCCCACGTTGGACCTTTCATTACAGGCCTTTGCAAAAAAACCAAGACATTTTATTTATTTATTACATCATAAAAGCAAAGACTAACATCGCAAATACATGCACCTAACGTACACGCGATGCGGAACAAAATCACCCCAATTTACATATTTAAATACACAAAATTTGGAACTCTACGTTAATAAGCAAAATTCACAACCCCAAATATACCACAGAGCACTGTTAAAATAGTTTTTAGACGCAGTTTACGAGAGCAAAGACGACGCAAATGTAGCTTCTACGAAAGCCAGGACAGCAGTGAACAATCCGAAACGAAATAACAAGCTTCAGAAATAAATTATACGAGTTAAGAAGTATACTACGTTTTCTAATGTGTTAAAAAGAGATAGATATGCTAAAAGGAACTAGTATTATCAAAAATCAAACCGAAGTTCTAACGTGTTGCAACCATCAATTAGTACTTGATTGAATTAACTTGCTTCGACGAAATAATTGAAAAAGAATCTTTAAAATAAAAATTTAAAAATATTCAAATAAAATAATTTGAAATGTTGTAAAATTGTTGTAAATACAATAAATTATTATTAATAATAATTGTTCAAACATTATAAAAAATAATAAAACAGAATTTGAAAAACACAAATTTGAGCAGTTTTTTTGGTGTAGAAATATTGCTGAAAATTCATTGAATATTATATTAATATTATTATAAACAAATATAAATTTTTATTATTCAAATAACAAATTCAAATATTAATACAGTATAGCTACAATGAGTTAAAAAGAGATAGAAATATTCCGTCTACGTCACACACCAGACAAGCTGAAACAATCGAAACATTTATCTCTGAGTTTGGTACTGCATTTTAATAAAAATACAAAATTTTAAAATAATATTTAAAAAACTCAACATATTGTAAAAAATGATTCACAAATTATATTTGAATATTTATTTATCTATATATAGAGGCAGCTCTAGCCTACTTACCGCCAGGGTCCAAAGATATATAAATTGCGTCCCTCCTGCCTGCCGCTCTTCATCGTACTTTTTTTTTTTATAGATTTAAATCCCAATCCACAATCCACAATTTTATTCGCAATCCACAATCCACAATTTGAGTCCAGTCCACAATTTTCATCCCAATCCCAATTAAAAATCCACAATCCAAAATACACAATTTTAATCCCAATCCCAATTCACAATCCACAATTTCAATCCCAATCCAAAATCCACAATCCCAATCCTAATTCAAAATCCAAAATCCAGAAACCAAATTCCAATCCAAAATCTATGACCCCAATCCCAATCAAAAATCCACAATCCTAATCCCAATCAAAAATTCACAATCCCAATCCCAATCCACAATCCCAATCCCAATCCCAATAACAATACCAATCCCAATCCAAAGTCGAGAAACCCAATCCCAATCCAAAATCCCAATCCCAATCCAAAATCCCAATCCCAATCCAAAATTCACAATTTTAATTCCAGTCCAAAATAGAATGGCAAATTATGAATTGTGGATTAGCTCTAATAAAATATTTTGTTGAAGAAATTGGTCTTATTTCTAGAGAATTATGTTCGGGGCCCAACTGCAGCCTTCAAGGACATGGCGCCGGGGTGCTGTGCACCCCTTGCACCCCCGCTTGAGACGCCTCTGTATACAATAGCATCAGAAATATATAAAACTGCATTCTGATAAATACAGTATTAATGTGTAAATACAAAATGAAATTATGAAATGAGGTCAAGTATAAGTAACGTGACCATACGCCCCGTTTTGGGTGGAACAGTCCCGCTTTGAGACTGTCCGTCTCGCTGTTCCCAGCAAGGGCATGAGAGTCCCGATTTCGCAAATAGACCAAACGATAATTTAATTTACAAATATTTTGTACATTTGCAGACTCGATATTTTTAATGGAAATTTTTATTTGAAGCCTCCCGCTCAAAAACGCAATTTATCTTTGTTCTCAATTTATTACTTAATTAAAAATATTTCATTATTTTCAAACAAATTTTGTAGAATGAAGTTAGGTATAATATAGATCACTGTACTACTAAACTATTTCTGCTGGCTATTTTTAAACAGGAAAATAGTATTCCTAAATACTGCTCATTCTTATTTGCAGCATCTCGTTGAAGGGCACAATTCTGTTCTAAAATTAATCTGAAAATGAAACTTTACTTTAAAGTTTAAAGTAAGAACTATCAGTATGTTATCTTGTTACATAGAATCCGTAAAATTGTTGGAGCATATCTATTTACTTTCAACTTGAACTGATTGAAACTTGAACGCATCCGACATAATTTTATATCTGAAAAATTTTTATTTTTTTTTTCAAATAATTACTTATCCTGATAGTGAATCAATAATTTCAATCTTAAAATTATGAAAATGACCTTGAAATTATAATTGTAATCAAGTCTCAGGTTCAAATTTATCAATATTTTTTAGAAATATTTGAAGCTAACCTAACTTTATTATGTGAATTTGAGTCAGGACTTGAGTAAAATGGTGAAAAATCATGTACTACGTCACATTTAGGAAGTATCCAGCTCTAAAATAAAAAAATTAGCTCGTTTGAATGAATATACTACTGTTACATCAGTTTTTGTTCATATTTCGCGCCAATTCGCACAACGTGACTGTCAAATATGACCTTACAATCTCAAATCTCAAATTTCGTTACACAAACTGATTAAAAAATGTTTTGATTCGGAAACACTGTAAGAAATGTGGAAACGAGCATTTTCAAACTTAACATCCACCGAAAGTATCCACACAAGGGAAAATAAAGTTCGTGAAAAATTATGAATCATTCAGCAGAAGAAACAAAAGCAACAATAAAAATGTCGGTCAATAAAACATTCTTGTCCCTGCTTAGTCTATTTCTCATTGGGACACCTTTTTGGGAACGTAGTCGTGGTCTCTTTTTAGAACTCTGGGTCGGACCGATTCGCGCGCCATCTGCACTTATAAAACTAGCTGCGAGCGGGACTCGAAGCCCCACTTCTCGTCCAAGAAACCAGGTGACCAGAAGCCAGCAGGAACTTCAGCGAAATGGTAAGAGTAATAATTTTAATTGTGATGTGTTGAAATGCCTCCCTGTCATAGCAAACTTATTGAACCAAGCTATGAAAAAGCCTTCAAATTCTGGAAAATCAAGATTAAAAAAGCGTTAATTGTAAAAAAAATTATACAATTTAGAATTTTAATTTTTTTCTCTTTTTTTCTCAGGCAGATCTCAGCGCTCGTGATGTTGAAAGTAAGTATTTTGTTTCTATTTAATTAATAATTGTTTTATGGTGAAGTGGAAAAACACGGTGTACAGTTTCGTGATCTAAATTTAGCGCCGTGTTCTTATATGGTTCGTTACGTCAGAGCGTCGCAACCAGTGTTAATTTTAACCATGTGCTTATAAATGTGAATACCGCATGTCGTTGGATTATATTCTCGATTTATTTAAAGCATAATTTATGCTGAAAACTAGTTATTATTAAATTTGTTTCGTGATTTGAAATGACTTTGTTATCAACAGTTGGTAACATTTATTTCTCAACAAGCCTATTCTATTTTATGGAGTAGAATTTACTAGCTCAAAATTTAATAATAATTTTATGAAGCAATGAGGTGTTTATTATTAAAAAATAAACAAAAATTGTCTAAATCAACTTCTACGTAGGAGCGAACTTCGTGTTCTCCATCTACGATTTCGATGGTAGCGGCTCCATCGACGCCGTCAACCTCGGAGATTGCCTCCGTGCTCTTAACACCAACCCATCCTTGGCCCTTATCGAAAAAATGGGTGGCACCAAGAAGAAGGGTGAAAAGAGGATGAAGATCGATGAGTTCCTGCCCATCTTCTCCCAAGTCAAGAAAGAGAAGGAAATGGGATGCTATGAAGATTTCATTGAGTGTTTGAAATTGTACGACAAGAACGACAATGGATTGATGCTCTCCGCTGAATTGTCCCACAGTCTTCTCTCTCTTGGTGAGTGGCAATAACGTGAAGTTTGCAATAATTCACAAAATTTTGACAGTTTTTCTCACTAGGTGCGCTGTTTTATAATTTCTTACGTTTGATGTTTAAAAATGATTTTTATAACAAATATTAATAAAATCATATTTTATAGGTGAGCGTCTGACCGACGATGAAGCCGATGAGGTTTTGAAGGACTGCATGGATCCTGAAGACGATGAAGGCCAGATCCCCTATGCACGTAAGTACTTTTATTGGTTACACCCTCAAAATCTTAGTCAACATGCATGAGCCCCCGTATCTTTAAATCTAATTCCCTTAGCTCTAAAATTGATTTGACAAGACAAAAATTAGAGTTTTTTTGTAGACTATCTTCAAATTTTACCCGAAAGTAATATAGTTGGTTTGTCCACCCCTAATTATCCAATATTGCACCCCTATTTGATCCTCTTGTACTGAGATGGGATTAATTCTCTTATTCTGATTGCACTTTATTAGTCTCCCCCGTGTCATTTTGTTTTCCCCTGCATTTGTTAACATTTTTTGCTATGTCCTTTCACAGCCTTCCTCAAGAAGATGCTCCAAGTTTAAAATTATTCGTAAGTAAAGTTAAATTACAAAATGCTCAGCTTTTTTGCAGATTTTTTCCAGTTTTTTGGGAATGATTATCGATGTTTTTAATTTTTTTAGTCATCATACATTTTATGCTCATCAAAGAAATATATAATCTTTTCTGTAATGCTCAAATAATTTTTATTTTTCTATTTATTTAAATATTCAATTGTGGACTCTGATATAACGAGAACACATACATATTGGTTCTGAAAATGTAATATAGATTGATTATTGATGCAGTTAATTCGTTAAAACAGTCATATATAGTTGGCAACACTGTGGTGACAATAAAAGTACTGTGAAGTCAGCACAAACAATAGAATGAAACGTCAAATCAAGTTTTGTTAAAATAAATATAAAATCGATACAAAAACGCCTCACACTATCTGATTTTAGGTATAACAAAGCATAAATATAAACTAAAACCTCCAACAAACATTTTTTCGATAGTAAATGTCAAACAATTGTATAGATGTCACCTAGGTAGTAGCACAATTTAAACGCATTATTAAAGCGAATAACAATAGAAAACTATATTTCTACTGGAATAATTTGACATGTATTAGTGTGTAGCTATATTCACACTTTCAGAGCCATTTTGTATATATTTTTGCATTTTGTCGTACTATCGATGTTTTAACAGCAAATTTTCACAAAATATGCTTACTAGATGGTAAAATTAATAGCATTGTTGCCAACATAGGCTCCAATAAATAACTAATAAAAATATATTTTCTCTAGCATTCTGTAAACGTATGACTGATGGTTATGGCACCTTCGAACCAATCAAGCAATCTTAATAACATCATATTATTTCATCAACATCTAATGGAAGCAACAACATCGAAGATAAAACACATCACAATAATGTATTCATAACTTAATGTTAGGTGGACCTCATCTTAAGAATTAACAACTTACGAAATATTGCTTATGTATTCCGTATTGCCCCGAAAATCAAGGGTTTGTAAACTTATTTGTTTCTGTATATAAAATGTTTAAAATAAAAAACCAGTATTTTGGTAACACAACAGGAACATTTCATTATATTTTAGGTGTGCATTAATCTATAAATGACTCTAATGTTTGAGAATAATAGAGAGTTTATTCACCGCTCATAGATGGCAGCACTGATTTCGTAATCTCCCGGATTGCAAGCCATAGATCATGAATAATATCTAGATGGAAGAAACTGCGAACGGCTACGACAGAAAGACATGGGAGATATAATGTAAATAAACGGAGAAATGAACTGCGCAAGCGTGACAATAATCAAATTTCGGTTTGTCAAGCCCGCAAAATGACAAACACTTGATGTAATGAGTTCTTATTTCTGTAAAATATATTTATATTCATTAGCCATTTTTTATTTGCAAAGTACATCTTCTTAACATTACTTTTATAAACGGCAGATGAAATTCGATAGACATGCGCAGTTCGTTTCACTTCATTTTACTTTCATTATATTTTATTTCCTTGTCCCTCTAACGTAACCTATATTTTTCTCTTTTTCTGGCATAACCGTTCGCAAGAATGTATTGTGTGATATAGGTTCCATCTAGATATTATTTATGATCTATGTTGCAAGCACAGCTAGCTCGTAGGAGACGGCCTGCGGGCTGCGATCTACGAAGAATTTGGGGGATTTTTATGTTGTTCAAGTTGGTAGCCGAACTTAAACGGTAGAGGAGAGGAAAAAGCGTCGGGCACGAAACAAAAGTACTGATTTTGGCAACAATATTCCTTTATTAGCAATTAGATAAGTAGAATAACAAAAAAATAATGATTTCGCAACTTTGACAATCGAACGACATGAGGATTACCGTCTAGCGGCAGCCCCGTATGGCAAATAGCGAATGTTGACAAAACTAACATGCAAACTACCAATTAAACATTTCAAGCCATAATTCACAATGGGCATAAGCAAAGCATAGCATAAGCATAACATAAAATTTATTTTATAAAGATATTGGGGCTTGAGTTGGTAATAAAATATAGGTACTTTTAGTTTTTAGTATCTGTCAAATTCAAATCACTTTTTAAAGACTCCTTTTCTTCAAATTTTATATTTGAAAATATTTTTTATTGCTTTTGGTCTTGTTTTTTATATTAAAGCTCTTAGAATAGGTTCTTTCTTTTGTTTTTGCAAGTGTTTGCATTTAAGGACGTTCACTCGGCGAGAGAGAGACAGAAAAGCTCGTGCGAGAGAGAGGAGGTGTGCGTAGTTTGGTGTGTTAGAAGTGCGGCAACATAGCTTTACATGGACAGACGTAAACTGTGCCTGTGTGAGTTGAGCAGACTACAAGTCGCGCAGAGCGATTCCGCAACGTTGCAACCTCTCTCTCATGTCTCTTCCTCCCAATGTAAAAGTGTGGTGTTTACATTTTTATTATGGCTCGTTCTTAATAATGAATATAGATAATTGAAATATTTTAGATGATAAATTTTCTCACATTCTATTTTAACGTATATTGTTAATTTTTACGATGTATAACCTATACTTCCCATGTTAAAGTCGCCAACTCTAACGACAAATTTCTCTAAATTTTGCATGGATAGCGATATTTAAAACAATACAACTGTATAGAGAACATTTTCATTTACAACATTTTTCAATTTGAGGAAAATCAAAAGAAAATCGATTTAACCAGTGACGAAGTTCGTTTAGTAATGTTATTACAACCAATAAATATTCCTAATCACGAAAACAAGTTTATTTTAATTCGTTTGTCGCATCTACTGTCTGAATCTGTGCGTGGTCTCAACATGTGTTTAAAAATATATTGGACATGCGCATGCAGCTGTTATGCAGTACATAAGCATAATAAATACGTAAGATTATTGTAAACACGGCCATAAGAATTGCACATGTTCGACTTTATGTCTTATGCATTTCTTATGTACTTCTTATGCTTACGCCCATTGTGAATTATGGCTTAGGTTTACAGAAAGAAAGATGAATAAGGTGGAAATGAAATGTAACATATTTTCCTCAGTTGTTATCTGTGAAAGTGCGATGAACTTGTGCATGAAATTTCTAAATAAAAATCAATTTATTTAACAATGAGAAATATATATATGCCTAAATTAATAAATAATTGATGTTAGACACAAAAACCTATCCTAGAAAATATGCAGAAATAGAATTACATAGGTAAGCAGAGATCTCAATGTATTGCCAAAATATATACATAGAATTATTTCGCTCCAGTTGAGTCAAATGAAGTGTAGTATTCAATATTTAACAAATTGAATAAAGATAAAAGAATCAAAAAATAAATAATATTCATGGCATTGAGCTTTGGAATGGATGATATCATTGATAAAAAATGAATTGCAAAAGCTAGTTTGACTCATTTAAATGAGGACTTATGATTTTGACATCACAGCTAGCCACCGTTCCACTGCCATGCAAATAGAGAAGAAAAAGTAAATGGATGACAGAGCGAGCGAATGTACCAAGACCAATTAGATACGTATTTTCAGATAATTAGTACATTTCTCACAAATAAATGTGTACTGCCACCTATGAATGGTGGGTAAACTAATTGTTATTCTCAAACATTAAGAGAAAGTTATGCAACGATTTATTTAAAGAAAATAGTCTTTCATTTAATCTGCGCCGTAGTCGGGATAACATAACCAAAGCCAATGAGATAGACGTTACGAAGATGAACAACATGACAGATTGAAATTCATTTATTCATTTTACAATAATCAGTTATTGTCAAAAAATGATGTCATTTGTACATCAATATTAGTATAGGCTTCGTGCATGAAGTCTACTAGCGCCTCTAGCGGGCAATGGAGAACGCTTGAACTCCCATTTTATCATTGTTTCAAACGTATAGTTTTTTAAATGTACTAATATTATTTAATTCAGCTGTGTGTATAATATAACTTAATTATAACGTACCTATTAGAGAAAACGTCTTAATTCGTCTAAATTGACAGGATAACCTCAAATTATGACGCCGATGATCTTGCGGATCGGGTTTTTATGTATCAAACGCTGTATCTCTTTTACCGAGGAAGTATTTAAGAAAAGCTTGAAATTAGTTTTGCCATATTAAGCATGTTGAAGAATATGTTGCTGACAATATTCACAACAAAATTATTGCAAAGTTCATCCGACAAGCTCCTATCACTAAAACACCGTACAAATTAGAGATTGAAGTAAATTCATGAGTCCCAAATCGATGATGAATTTTTGTAATTTCACAATTGGATTACAAACATCTTTGTTATATAGATTAATAATGAAAGACATCTATTTACCGCTTTGATCCACTTCACTCGTTTTTTTATGTTATAACTGAGTACATGGAGTCTATGAAACTATATTTCACTTGAATCAACCTTTACAGACCAGCCTGAAACAGAACAAGCGTTCTCCTTTGTAATGTATATGTAATTATTTTCACTTTTAAACTACAGTGCTCAATGACAGCTGAATGACGTATTCTGAGAAATAGAGTTTGATGCTTACAATGGTGCTCATCATGAGCGCTCGCATCGATATTTGCTCAAACTCCGCCCCCTTGCACATAGCCTATACGAAATGTCGCATTGGAATTGTAGTTGTTTATCATGACAACGTGCAAGAAATATTTTGTGCAGTGATATCAATTTTTTGACGTCTGTAGAAAAAATTTTGTATGCAACTCGTGCACGAAATTTCTTTTGGGCTTTCAGTCTCAAGCACCAAAGTATAATAAATAGCTATTAAATTCATAAGTCCTCATTAGCTGATAGTAACTTGTGTGCTGTCTGACAACGTTGTATATCTACTGTTCATTTTTATATCCAAGGCAGTCTAATCAAGTCTAACCTTAATCTGTCATGATAAATAAATTGATAACGTTGGCAATTGTTCTGGCTCTATTTTAGTGCAGGTTAATTTAAAATTGAATATAATTTTTTTAAAGTTAATATCTCAGTAAACTCCACAGTAAATGAAATATGAATGTAATTGACATCTGTAGTTCAATAGGACAGTCATATCTGACAGTTTTAGTTTCATTAATTAAACAACAGAGGGAACTAAGAATGAGGAAAGGAACCAAGTGTATCACATGCGGAACAGTTGTCTGCCATTTATGACGTACTTCCTGTTTTGATTTTGTTTAAATTATATTTTAGCGACATTTGTATCTACTTTTGATTTAATTTTATTGAAATAAAATTTGAATTAAATTAATTTGTAAAATCTATAAAATAAATATGTTAAACATGTAAAAAAAATTCTACTTGCCATTTCGCAACTTCGAGTACATGAGTCATGTTTGTGTTGCTAAAAAAAAAATTGGCATTCAATTTTGTTTACCTGGCAAGCCTACACTTTTGTCCATCAGTGTACACTTCAATAAATCAACCAAATTAAACATTTAATTACGTTTGGACTTGCAAAAACAGTCAGTTTCGTTCTAGCAATCGTTAAAAGAACACTTGCATCCTAAACACTTTCCAATATCCAAAAATTCACCCCAAAATCAATCATCTTTTATCATTCCCAACGCATGCGTGATTTGCTCCTGTGGGAATCTGGATCGAAGTGTTCTTAGCATCTCGCATCTCGTGTTCGAGGGACTTCGCGGTTGGTCGGGCCCGATCGGATCGCACAAACAGCGCGAATCATTATTATTTAAGCCTCGGATAGATAGACTATTTAACTTGGTGACTCGGACATTACCTGGTGCTTTATACGCTGAAGAAGATAACGTGAGTGAGGAAGATTTGTGAAGGGTGTTGTGTTGTGAATTGACTGAAGATGACGGATGTGCAGAAGGAGGGTGTGAGTCCTGCTCCCAACCACAACACAGGTATTGCAACAACCATTTTTAGTAAAAAAAGAAAATAACGATTTTTGGTATCAATAATTACATTAATTATTAAATCAACTAAAGCAAAATATATCAGTATATATATATATATATATATAATATAATATAATAGATCAAATAGTATCCAATATTGATCAATATTTTATTTCGTGTCGTATAATTATCTTTAAATTATATTCTATTTCCGGAAAAAAATGGAAGTGACAGTTGTTGATAGAATGTCAAAGCTGTGATTGGCCAAAATGCAAAACCAATTTACTTGAGTACAAAATAACAATACGTTCAATAAATAATAAATAAAAGCAACATTGCTCATATTTATTTTTAATAATTCAGAAACAACTGACAGTTAATGCAATTTTAATGCTAATCTAAATTTGCCTGCATTCCTACCAACTTGAATCAAACATTACCAAAAAAGTATTATAAATATTTTTTTACTATTTTGAGGTTTTAAATAAATTCGTTGGTTTTATTTATCAAATTATTCACGGTGAACTATTTTTAAATCATGTGTTTAGTGTGTGTAAATTGTGCTTTTAGCCCAACTGTCATTGGGGCATACCTAACCTCAATAAACTTTAATTATTTTAATTTCAAATTAAATTCAAGTTTATTTAGAACTGATACTCAATTTGTAATAGTTTTTGATTAATAATTAAGTTTTCTGATTAGCTAAAATGCAATCCAAGCTCACATCAGTACAATAACCAATAATCTTTTTCGAATCTTGTATTTAGTGTGTGTAGATTGTGCTTTTCTCCAACTGTCATTTTTTCATGTATACCTAACCTCAATAAATTTAAATTATTTCGATTTCAAAGGTAATTCAAGTAATTTTGCTAATTTATGTTAAAGATGTAATGATTCTTTCTATTTTCAACAACATATTTAAAAATAATCTTTGGCGAAAGACGTGGGTCTCTTTTGAGAACGTAGACGATTTCATATATAATTGTTTTGCACAACATTCAATAGACGAGAAAATTTGATCATTATAGCCATCAGCATTGTGAAGGAATTTAGGTGGGTCCAATATCTTTAATTGAATTTCTTTGATGAACGATATTTTTCAATTAACTACCAATTAAAATTAGCTGAATCATTTAGACCAAGATGATTCCAAATTAAATTTGAAGAAAAACTATTGTGAAATGTTTATGCTTCACAAATATGCTACGTAATTATTCCTGGCAAGTATTAGGAAACCATGTAAATGTTAGGTGAATCGATTTCTTGTTTCTTGTTAAATTTAATTTGTCTGAATTTGCGAATTTACTACAGCAACCTTTTAGTTTTTAAAAGGTTAATTGCAGTCTGAAATATCAGCCGAGTTTTTGCGACTATCTGCTTGAATACAAAAAAAAATGCAAACACTATCTATATTTTAAATACTATTCAATATAATTCTACAAAATTTGGTATTTTAAATAAAATATTTTGAAACAAGTAGCTAATCTGATTTGACCGAAAATTGGTCTTAACTTTCTTATTTTAAATGAAATACCCTATTTTTGTTTTACCATTCAGTTCAGCGGAGAATTTTACTTATGAAACAATGAAAACATTTTGCTGCTGATCAATCATGTTTTTTTTTATCTGAAATCCGGCTCACCTTTAAAACGCTGTATCTCAGGAACGAATTCGCATTATCATAATATGAAAACGGCTTTATTTAAGAGAGACTGGACGCTATAACATAGTGAATAATTATTTGGTTACTCATAAAAATGTGACGGGTACATATCGTACAAAAGTACAGTTGACATACATCTTAAGAGTCTATTTTTTTAAATGAAACCCTTCTTTTTTATTACATTATTAAATTCTACGATAAAAAATAAGAGTACTTTATGTAACATATCCTGTATTGAAAGTTGATAGAATTTCAATAAAATGAAGAAAAATGTAATTTGGTCTATTCATATTTTTAGCGCATTTTTTGAAAAAAAGCGCTATTATATTCACTTTGGCTGTCTGGCTCTGGCGTGACGCTGAGTTCTCAGCAACTATACTATTTACAGACTTGAAACTGGTACTAAATAAAAGCTGCTATTTCGTAGGTTTGCACAAATTGCTTTAATTCAAGCTCAGTGATTGTGGAAGATTTAATCATTCAATTACTTGTTTCAAGTGAAACAATGCCCATAGGTATATATGACATTAGGGGTATGCCAACTAAAATTTATTAAAGTAGATAGAAATTTAGTTACAACTTTCGCCGCTGGTGTCACTATTATTATGTACAGTTGTCAAATCTGTCCGGGATTCATTCAATGACTTGTTTGACGCGAATTTGAAGCTTATTAGAATGAATTATTATTATTGGACGAAAATTTGTTTACTTTTGGTGTATTTTTTCTCATATAGCTTTGATAAAGATCAAATTATCATTTTAAGGTATAGCACTTGACCTCCCGTCAGTCAATAACCAAACAATGAAGATTAAAAGGTATTTTTGAGTTTGTACATGCATAAATTATGTACCTATCAAATAGTCAACTTGAAACTAGTACTTAATGGAAGCTGCTGTTTCGTAAGTATGCCCAAATTGCTTGATTTCAAGCTCAGTAATTGTGAGAGATGGTAATTTGCGAAATCTCTGAAGTAACAAGCATTCATGAGCTGTCAAAAATGCGCTTTCATCATCTAGATGATTCTTCCATTTTTTCTTATGCGATCCATGGAAAAACAATGTTTATTTCAGATAAAAACGAAAATTTTCTACGGTGAATGTCAAAAAGTACTGACAAGAAAATGTGACACTTTTAGAGAAAAATATCCTGACAAACCACATCCGACACAAGATTTATTAAGAAGACTAATATTTCATTGTAAAGCACACGACCAGCTTAAATGAAAAACTGCAAAAATTAAAACAATTACAGAAGATCAAGAAGTGTTGTTGCTATTTTAGCATTTCTTTCTTGACATATCCAAAAGCATCTGTCAGGGATGCCTAAACAAAATTGACCATTTCCAAAAATTCTAGAGTTTAATCTTGTCTTGATGATCATTTCTTGACTTGTCTTGTCTATTTCTTTGCGACGCATTTCTTGTCTTGTTTCAAGAATTCTTGATATTTCTTGATCTTGACACTTAGGGGGAATCTCCTTTCATTATTGTTTCATCCAATCCGAACACTCAGTTTAGTGTCAGTTATGTTATGAATCGATTCTAGCAACGTTTTCCAAAATTGTCACCAATAGAAATAAATGAAAAGTCATTTTCATGTTTAAATCAGTATTTGTGAAAAAACATTTTTAGGTATTGCAGTCCACTTAATTTGATTTATGTTACTATTAAATTTCAGACGTTTCGGATGTGCACCCATCCATCTTCAGCATTCTTATAAAAGTATTACAATCCTATAACATTGTTGTATACAGCATAGTTGTGAAGATTAACTTCCAATATTTATTGAAATGCAATATGAAAATAACAGTTGACTCAAAAATCACAAAAAATGTGTGAATGTAACTTTGAGGCTACCACCAACCAAGGTGGCTGGTGATTTTTGAGTCAACTGTTATTTTCATATTGTATTTCAATAAATATTGGAAGTTAATCTTCACAACTATGCTGTATACAACAATGTTATAGGATTGTAATACTTTTATAAGAATGCTGAAGATGGATGGGTGCACATCCGAAACGTCCGAAATTTAATAGTAACATAAATAAAATTAAGTTGACTGCAATACCTAAAAATTTTTTTTTACTCATTCCATATTTGGGTCCTTCAATCTGCATTAAAACATTTGCAAATATTATTTGTTTTATGATATAACAATGTTGCTAAGAGTTAGCAACTTTCTTAGAGTATTGGGAAATCTACCTGAACATTTCTCCTCTACATGAACGATTTAATCACCAGAAACTGACGACTTATGCTTTCGATGTGTATCAAATATTTGTTTAGAAAACCTAGTCACTGATACTTTTTACTTCCCCGACCTATATATTATAGGAAAAGTATTGAAATTGTGATTTTTGATAGAGACTCTGATGAGTTTTCACATTTCAGACCCTACTGAACCTAAAAAACATAAGTTTAAATGAAATCGGCCTGTCTGTCTGAAAGTATAATAATAATTAGAGAACCCGAACGAATTTTCGACTGAAATTTGATATTTGTTTGTCACTTCAACAATCACAGCTGTCACTTTAAAAATGACCGTGTCACTTTGACAATGACAGCTGTCACTTTTAACTGTCAGTTTGACAATGACAAATGCCACTTTGAAAGTTGGTATGACATCCCTAAATTCATGAAACTGGCCAATAAATTTATTGTCGGGGAAAAGCTGTAATGGCTACAGCAGATTTTAATATTTTAATAAAAGATTAATAAATATGCAGGTTTGAAAAATTAATTGTCAAGATATCAAAATTTCTTGAAGAGAAGTTTTAATTCTTGATAGTACTTTCTTGTCTTGTCTTGGGAAATAAAAAATACTTCTTGTCTTCGTCTTGTCTTGATTTTCGACAAGATCAAAATTATTTCTTGATTCTTGTGAAATACTAGAAAATTTCATTCAGAGAACTTTAAAAAACATAAATGGTATCCATTTTCTATTAATTTATACACTCCAACCTATTGATTATGACGCAAGAAAAAATTATTGCGAATACATTTAATTAAAAACACAATTTGGACAGTTGAAGGTGACTTTAATAGAAAAGATAAGTTAAACAAAAGAAATTCTCATTTTTGGAATGATGAGAATCCTCATCAAACATATGAAATGTGACACCAACATTTTTGAAGCTTTAATATCATTTGTATCATAAAATATGATTCGGTGGTTACTTTACTTATGTATGAAGATAATTTGAACAGTGTATGATGTCTCGAAATTTTAGAAAAGTAGCTTTTTAATTATATAGAAAATTTACCTTCAAATCAAAGGGATTTAGTGTGGTACCAACATGACGGCGCTCCACCACATAACAGCCGTATTTAACATTATTTGATTTTTTTGTTTGGAGTTAGATTGAAAATGTTGTTTATAAAAAACCTTTAACTATTAAAGAAGATTACCAGCATAAAGTACGAACAGCATTGAACAACGTATCACAACGATTTTCCTTAACAAAAAAATCTGACGTGAACATCACGTGACTTACTTGTACATCATTTGATCCATACACTTTATTCAATGATGTTTTCTGTCACTTCAGATTATAATTAATATATTTTAATAATATTTTGACATGCACAATGTCAAACAGAATCAAAAAATTGACAACAGATTATCATTGCCTACCTTATCATTTCAATTAAACTGATTGTTTTATACGGCAAATTCTGAATGTTTGTTATACATTAAACTGCACTTCCGGCTCAGCCGATTGATACAAAAATAGTAGATAACTATTTTGATGCTACAACAAGTTCAAACACTAAATTTCAATATACTATGTCTTCCTTATAAAAATTATAAAATTTTGCTTTCATATTATGATAACTCGAACTAGTTTCTGAGATACAGCGTTTTGAAGGTGTGCCGGATTAAAGACAAAAATCAAGAAAACTAAATTACATCAAATATGATTTTGTTGTTTTATATGTAAAGTTTTTCGCTGAATTGAATGATATAATAAAAATAGGGTATTCTATTTGAAATAAGAAAGCTGAGGCCGATTTCCGGTCAAACCGAATGTGCCATTGGTTTGAAAATATTTTAGTTACTAATAAATAACATTCTTTTTGATATTTATTTGGTTTTTTTTTATTGTAAAGCACAATTTTGGGCATAAATAATAGTAAATGAAATAATATAAATGGTATTAATTCAGTTTTTATTGATACATTTATTAGTATATTAAATTATTAAAAAGTACTTGAATATTCACTGATATCACTGGTATCTATGATAAAATTGATATCACCGATAAAAATAAGTATTTTTATAACCAAAGATTCAATATAATCATTTGCAGGAAAAAAAGTTTTAACAATATTTAAATAGCTTCTAATTATAACTTATTCTCATGATGTCACAAACAATTCATATCATTTGTTCCATGTTATCAGTTATTTTAACACCTGAAGTTTGTGCGGGTACTTCGCGTAAAAATCGTCTTTGACCTTGTTATAGTCGGATATGTAAATAAATAAGTAAAAAGTACATGCAACTGATGTAACAACTATATATAGTTTAATAAATTTAAGTCAACAATATTCCGGTTCTCATTATTGTTATTTCGTATTATTAGAAGCCTTGAATCTTTATATGTTTGTTTTTTTACTGTAAATAAATAAACTGAAGCAAGAGAATATCACGGTAAAACAAAAAGTAAGCAAAACAATTACATAATAATAAGAAGAAATGACAGTTCATCGATTTTAGGTTATGTTTTGCAGCGAACCCATTAAGCAATAATGAATTATATTTTTTATCTTTACTTTCAACCCTATTTCTGTACAATTTCACAAAATGCGATGTTATTTCGCAAAGACACTCCTTTCTTTCTTAAAGCGATAACAATCAGTAATTTCGAACCATTTATCCAAGCCCACCTCTCAATTATTTTTAAGAACAATTTTCTTAAGTGGACCATTGTAGATGTCGCTTTTATTAATAAATATATATTGTTTTTGATTTTTCCACCGAAATAATTATCAGCAATTATTGATTAAAGAGTCAGTTGGTAATTTAGCAAATAAATTTATGATTGAGTGAGTTATAATGACTTGTTTTTCTCGTAAATAGTCACGAAATCGTTTTGTAAATGTGAGTGATCATTTAATGTTCCGGAACATAGTTGCCAAAACTTTTCCAATTACAGCTTACTATATTTTGGATTTTAAGGTTATATGTCAGATATAGATGTCGTTGATTGTAATGTAAATTCAAATTTTACATTAGAAATAGACATAAAATAGATGAAATGAAATAACAATCGATTTATCTCTCTATTTTAATTTATACAATAATTTACTGTATGCGTAAAAAATAGTCCGAAAATATCTGCGCCTGCGCACTTTCAAGTTTTAAGTTGTGAACTGTCAAACAGAAAATAATTTAATTTATAGTTTAATGTAATTTTTTTTCAAGACAGTTTTAGGGCAACTTTTTAATGAGCTTAATGTTGATATCTTATGCCTGTAGAATCGTTTTATCATTTATATCTATATTTAATTTGCTGGTGGCACTGAATGGTACAAAGATGTCATCAGAGAAAACTTTTATTGATTCACTTTTGTTTTATTAGTTGCAAAAACTGAACTGCTAAACGATTACAGCTGTGAATTCGAGATTACTTCAGGTAAAAACTAATGTATTTAAACTTCAAAACTATTATAAGAATACGGTCATAAATATTTTTATATTTAGTTCCTTTCCTGTTGCCTAAAATAACCTAAATGCGGACAAACATCGTAGGATTAAAAATACCCTGGGCGACCATTCCCAAAACAAAATTGTCTAATGTCATTTGTTTCGTTTCGGTTAACTACTTCTGCAGCATCCAAACATACTATGAGTCAGACAAAGATAGAGCCTCTGGATTTAGAACATTTGAACATCGTTCAAAGCCAACTAACGATTTTTATATCACAAAAAATAGAACGTGACTTTAAAATTGAAATCAATTTCAAACTTAGGAGTACATTTCAAACAAATGAGCTAGTTAAACATATGACGGGTGACAGCTCCAATGTAATTTCATCTGTTAACAAGGAAGTGTTCATGAATATATTTTGTCCTTGTTTTATCCCACTAAGTAATTTTCTGAATATATTTCTCAAAATGAAGTATCAGAAGTGTATATTTCATTAGAATTAATCAATTAATATGACTAGTGTTTCGGCCCGCTTTGCGAACATAAACCCTATATTTTTGCCGAGAAATTTTTGATGATTGAGCATGTGAGTGCTGGAATAGTTTGTTAGTATGTCACCCTTTTTCCAAAACTTGTACTCAGTTTAATCTTTCTATTGATTGTCAGTATCTAAAAGTCGGATATTAAATTGACATGTAAATATGCAGGTAGCGTTTTAACTGTTTTTTACACGTGTATGTCAATTTATCAAGCTTTAGTCAGATAACAAAACATTGAACTTATAACTTATGGGTGCTAATAACAAAATAATTATTAATTATATGTGCAAATTGGTTTCTGACACTTGCAGGCTAAGAATTGTGGGAAATACTGATTACAATTTTTTCAAGCATCTGGCATCCAAAACCTATTTGAAACTAAATTTAAATTTAATGTTCCCTAAATCTTAATTGTATGCTATTACAGCCAGTTAATTTGTAAACATTTTTTACTATAGAAAATCTGAATGACGATCGCTTCATATATCAAAAACAAACGTCTGCTTTTATCAAACAAGTGACACATAACAGTTTTTTATTTCAAATTAAATTAAAAGCGCTCGATTTGCGTCAAGTAAACCGAGCGTAGCGCTATCTTGTTTGGTTGATTAGCAACTGTTATTGACGTATGACGTAACATTTAGGTTCAGCGATTCGGGTGTAGATGGCTCCACCACATATTAATTGACTAGTTTTAATATAAAATTATTAGTTTTTTTTTTGTTACAGGTGAGACAGTTTCCTTATTAGTCATAACATCAATATAATAATGTAAGTACAATTCATATTAAAACATGTGAAGCCAACATGTTCAGTACAATAGAATCACAGTTGGTAATGATGGTTGCTTCTATTTATTATCATTCATACTATCAAACTGAATTAATATTAAAACGTATGCTGATATAGCAGCAATTATCTGTGAAAAAATGAATAATTAATTTAATATATTTATGGAATGAGGTTCGAATGTTTTACCGTATGTAGAAGAGTATGATTAAGCCGAAAAAATCCACAAACTGTAAATTGTAGTTTTGTATGTTCCATCTGCAACGATAATAGTTTCATCTGAAAAAAAATATTGAATTTTATACGATTATAAAAACATTGATAATTGTTTACATTGATAGTTTGTCGTTGCATTTCTAATCTGTGAGCATGTTGGTTCCATATTTCATGAAGTAAAAGGGCTGCTTTATTAGCCTGTAGGAATAAATATCATTTAAACCCTTAAATTCACATTACATTTGTAAAAAGATTAGGAATAATATAGTATTCATGAAAGTTGATATCCAAAATTCCAAATTAGCTGTGGATACAAAAGTGCTGTTTGCGCGAGCAGTATGCGCAAGAACATATCATACACATAAAATAACACCAATAGATCTACAACCCGCTCAGCTGACCAAAAATTAGTATTTCTCAAGACCACGAAGGAGAATAATAGAGGAGCGGACACTCAGTTGGAAAACATGAAGCCTAAAATATAATGCGGCAGACGTGAGAGAGTTAGCGAGAGCGGGCCCAGCTTTGCATGCTTCATATACAGAAATGAGATTATATTTGGATTTTTTCAATAAAAAACAATTGCCAGATAAATTCAATATTTTCATTACGTTAAATACTTTATTATTTATTAAATGAAAGGCAAAAGTAAAAGAAAATTGGCATTTCTATTTATTAAAATCTGCAATGAAAAAGTGATAAGAGTTTTCTCATTATGAAAACAGATACATATACAATTTTATGAATATTTTATATTACAATGGGCGTAATAAAATTGAGAAAATATACACAAACAATTTCTTATACATATACCAGAAGAAAATATTAACAAAAAACTTGGCAAAAATCTCCTAAATTGCGTACATCCGTGATATTTATGAAGAAATTTCGTACATTTTTATATTCTTTTCTGAAAACAAAGTATTTTTTCTCCAACATATCATTGATGAAAATTTGTTTTTCTTCGATGGATATAATTTTCAAATCGAAAAAATTCTTACAAGTCCTCTGAATCCAAGTTTTGTTTTGGACTTAAATTTATTTCTAGGAATTAAGTGTCTTCTACTAAAAATTTAAAATTATTTTAATTGAATAAATGGAAAATTAATTCTATTTACATTTTAATATCTTTCTCTTTTTTGCATAGCTAGGGCTTTTTCAAAGATCCAGCCTGTTTCATAAGAGATTTCCTTGTTTTTTTTAGAGACGCTTAAATATTTCGGGCAATTTGGAAAAATACTCGAACATGCATCTTCTTTTAGTCGGAAATATTTGAACAGTATTTGTAATAATATATTTGTCACATAATTGAACAATTCCATACTGTACTGTACGGTGGATTTGTAAACAACTATCACATCCCTATTGATTTCAAAACATAAATAGAAATATTTAGATTCTTTATTGATAAGAAGTTTTCTTCAAGTTGAATTTTTCATTAAAAATTTGGATTAGATACGTTCAATAATTTGAAACATTGATATAACCTTTAATTTTGATATAATTTTAAAATAATTTCTTTTCACTTTTACATCTCCAGACGAGCATTCTTTTATGATATCCTCGCCACTTATTTAATATAATATAATCTTTGGGTGCAGAAAAAATATTTTTTTTTATTTTAATCTAGTTTTTTCAAATAATCATTATAAGTAATATATATTTTTTCAATTTGATGTTGATCCATTTTACGTAGATTCCATAGCAAAATAGATACGAAGCCAAATGAATTAAAAATAAAACATTCATCCCTTCTTCTCTGTCTTCTGATTGATCAAGCCCACGGTCGTATATACAGATCTGGAAACCCTATCATTCGACTTGAGTCTCTTACGTGTCGTCAGACTCATAGTTACTCTCTCCGCTACCAGGTGGCGCATGGGTCTAAATATGTCGACACGATTAGGCGCTAAATCGTTTAAATTTTAAGTCCCACCAAATAAAGATTTCGGTTGATAATAACCGCATGTTTTCAGTGCAATATTTAGCTCAAATTTTTCATAATACACAGACATCTCTTGACTCATGTGCCACATCTCATATTGGAAATAGCCTCGAGTTTCAAGACATGTGTATACGACCGTGATCGAGCCACTAATCACTAACTAAAAAGTTTAAAGCTTGCAAACTCTTGCGCTAACCACGATTAGTGCAGAGCAGTGCTGGGCTAATTTCGTTGTTGTGAACGCTAGTATATTATTGTATCTGTCAAACATCTAGCATTAATCATAACTACCACGCCAATGCAATTCCCTATCTCAACTGTGTTGCAAAAGTGAAGCCAAAAATGTAATATTGTTAGAGAGAGAAAGTAACTGAGAGATAGGTTGAGGCGGGCCTATGTTTGTATGGAGTTAAATGGCTAGGTTTGGTTTATTTGGTATTTTCATGAAAAATATATTGTAAAATGGGAAGAAAATGTTTTGTGACAAATTGTGATACTGGGAACAGAACATGTAAAGGGAAATTTTCTCTTTTTTCTGCACCCAAAGATGATATTTTATTAAATAAGTGGCGAGGATATCATAAAAGAATGCTCGTCTGGAGATGTAAAAGTGGAAAGAAATTATTCTAAAATTATATTAAAATTAAAGGTTATATCAATGTTTCAAATTATTGAACGTATCTAATCTAAACTTTTAGTGAAAAATTCAACTTCAAGGTTTTCTTGAAGTTGAATTTTTAAAGAAAATAAAGAATATAAATATTGCTATTCATGTTTTGAAATCAATAGAGATGTGATAATTGTTTACAAATTCACCGTACAGTATAATATGGAATTGTTCAATTATGTGACAAATATATTATTACAGATACCGTTCAAATACTTCTGACTAAAAGATAATGCATGTCCGAGTATTTTTCCAAATTGCCCGAAATATTTAAGCATCTCTAAAAAAACAAAGAAATCTCTTATAGAACAGGACGGATCTTTGAAAAAGCCCAAGCTGTGCAAAAAAGAGAAAGATATTAAAATGTAGATAGAATTCATCTTCCATTTATTCCATTAAAATAATTTTTAGTAGAAGACACATAAACGCTAGAAATAAATTTAAATCCAAAGCAAAACTTGTAAGAATTTTTTCGATTTGAAAATTATATCCATCGAAGAAAAACAAATTTTCATCAATGAGAATTTAGAAGATATTTGCTAAGTTTTTTGTTAAGTTTTTCTTCTGGTATATAAGAAATTGTTTGTGTGTATTTTCTCAATTTTATTACGCCCATTTGATATAAAATATTCATAAAATTGTTTATGTATCTGTTATTCATAATTAGAAAATTCTTATCCAAAGAAACGTTTATAAAACATGCACTTTTTCATTGCAGATTTCAATAAATAGAAATATTAATTTTCTTTTACTTTTGTCTTTCATTTAATAAATAATAAAGTATTTAAAGTAATGAAAATATTGAATTCATCTGGCAGTTGTTCTTTATTGAAAAAAAATCAAATATAATCTCATTTCTGTATATGAAGCATGCAAAGATGGGCCCGCTCTCGCTATCTCTCTCACGCCTTCCGCATTACATTTCAGGTGTCATGTCTCCCAACTGAGTGTCCACTCCTCTATTATTCTCCTTCGTGATAACTACTAATACTATGGAGTGTATAGAAGGAGGAATAACTTAGGGTTAAAGAAGTGAGCTAGTTTTGGATGCAAATAATAGTGACGCTGTTCATAAGTTGACTTTTACGCGCCAATTTTAAAAATTATCATAGAAAGCTGGGATTGACAGTTATATTTATTCATCAGATTCAAAAAAACCAATAAAAGGAAAAAAGACAAAAAAAAAATTGTAAGGAATATACATACTCTATGTGTACAAATTAATTTATTTTATAGAGAATATATAAACATTTCACATAAAACTATAATCTGTAATATTCAAAGAGAAATCAACATAATGAATTAATATATCATTAAACATTCGTCAAAACTTTGTTAATTTTTCATACATTTTACTTCTATTTTTATCTTCTTTATTTGTTTTATTCAGAGTTTTTGCCAAAAAATGGCCTCTAATAGTTAAAGTACAACATTTACCCATTCTGCAATATCTTTTGTATTTGCAACTAATTTTTTCTGAAGTAAGAAACCAAGTTAACCAACAGAACTTTATTTTGCCGCTTTTTTCCGTTAGTCTGAAGATAGTTTAAAGTGTCTAACTTCAAAATGTAACTTTCGATCAGCGCCACCTTTAATTGCGCACAAAATTGAGCCGTATTTTGAGCGTGCCACCCATTAGAAAGCGCTCTCCTTTTATCTTAGATCATAAATAATATCTAGATGGAAGAAAGTGCGAACGGTTACGACGGAAAGAGATGGAAGATATATTGTAAGAATGCTGGATAAATAAACTGCGCAAGCGTGACAATAATCAAATTTCGGATTTTCAAGCCCGAAAAATGACAAGCATATGATGTAATGAGTTCTTATTTCTGTAAAAAAATTTCATATTCATTCGCCGTTTTCCAGTTGCAAAGTACATCTTCTTAACATTAATTTTATAAATAGCAAACAAATTTCTATAGACATGCGCAGTTCGTTTCATTTCATTATTCTTTCTTTATATTTTATTTCTTTGCTCCTCTAACGTAAACTGTTTTTCCTCTCTTTCTGGCATAACCGTTCACAAAAATGTATTGTGTGATACAGGACTGCTTCCATCTAAATATTATTTATGATCTAAGCCTTCTATACACTCCATAACTAACACTAACTACTAATTTCGTGTTCTGCACGAGGCTTATAAAATACTAACCTTAACTACAGACCCTAACTACTAATTTCGTATTGTGAACGATGCTTTATTATCTACACAATAGAATTATGCTGCTATTTGAAATGCCATTTCTCCATTTTGAATTCAATGGCCAAGTCTATATAGACTGTCAAAACAAAGTTAATAATTTTTCATTCAATTGGCAATAGACTGTAAAATTCAATTTCAGCTATTTTGTATTCAATGGCCAGGATAATAAAAACTGTAAAACCTGAATAAGTTACTTTGTATTCAATGGCCAGATCTATATAGACTGTAAATTTGCTGAACTTCAGTACATGCAGCTAGTCTTCAATTAATTATTATTTTGAGAGGAGTGATGATAATAGGGTCACTATAAGGATTCCTAGTGCCCTTCTTTCTTTATAATTGGTAGAAAAAAATGAAAGAGCAACGAGAAAAATATCTGATCGAAACAGAAACATCCCCTTGATATACGTTTTCTGTCTGCGGTGTTTACCTTCTTGCGCCAGTCCTGAATGTCAGTATCATGTAGACACGTGGTTCTTTATTATTGAGACTCATCAGGACAGTACACCTAAGCTTCAGATATCAACTCATGCAAATAAACTTGGCGCGCAGCTTGGTGTACTGATGATTATCAATAAAAGACGAAACTTATAATTATTTATGTACCTCTTTCTCAGTAGATGAATATGATTGCACCAAAACACATCCAAAAAAAACTGTGGAACACCCAGTGCACATCATTAACTAGTATCAATAAACTTTTCTTTTTAATTTCAGTTGCATCTCTTGTAATATAGTCGCAAACTGTAACGATGACAGTCATAGGTACAGGCAATTGTATTAGTATCATAAAATTTAATTTTTTGTGCAAGGATTTGAATGATCTGACTAGTTTAAAATGAATTTCAAATTCGGAAACAATAAAATGAAAATTTTTCACATCACATTTTTCAATTTTTGAATTTACATGTTCAAATATTTTTTTAAAGTATTGAGGGTAGCCTATAATGCATAACATAGAAAAACAACTCAATATTCCAAGGTATTTGTTTAAAATATTAAATTTAAAACGATTCAAATCTTCAGTAAATGAGAAAATGATATATCCAAGTATCAATACGTAAAAGGAATAAATTATTTGCAATACAAGACGAATAAAATTATTGCGATATTCTTTAACTGCTATGTCATTAGGAAAATTGAAATTTGCACAAGTGTCACAGATTTTTTTAATTTTTTTTAGGTGATTTCTATATATTTTATAAAAGTTATTGGCCATAAACAAGAAAATATTAATGTAGTATAAGTGTTTATAGTGATAATTATTTTTGTTTTCTTAACCAGAACAATATTTTTATAATAAAAAAAAAATGTATATACATAATAGATGACAAAATTTTAACGGTACGGCCTATAAAATATCAATTATTAATTTATATTTACTATCGATTTCATTATTTGGAACAATATATAAAGCATATAATTGACTGATATAATAATTTGGTCTGAGACCGTAAAAAATATCAATTTTTTTTTTAACCGTCATTGAGTTCACTCACTGCTCTGCACAGTTCTGGACTTTTAAACTATCTGATCAAATTAGTTCGTTTCATTAATATATTGGTTAATATTTTTTTTACCATTAAAGAAATTACTAGCATATTATCAAATTATCGACGATAAGATGAAGCTATTATAATTACAATATATTTCCATTATACATCCATTTTTTGTACATACAAAAAAAAAACAAATGATATACGATGAAATAGAAGTAAAATTAAAACATTTGAGCTGTAGTAGAAGTAAAAACAAACACTTAAACTATAATAGAAGTAAAAAACCAACATCTGGGCTTCAATAGAAATTAAAACCAGCCTCTATTCTTTAACAGAAGTAAAAAATATATACTTGAACTAAAGTTTAAGTGGAAATCAAACATAAAAGTAGAATAAAACCTTGAGTGAAATAGCAGTGAGAAACGAAAGCCTGAACTACAATAAAAGTGAAAACCAACACCTAATCCTCAACAGAAGTAAGTGTTTCACAAGAATCAAGAAATAATCTTGATCTTGTCTTGATATCAAGACCAAGACAAGAAGTATGTTCTATTTCCCAAGACAAGACAAGAAAGCACTATCAAGACTCCAGACTTCTTGAAATCTAGACATCTTGACAATCAATTTTTCAAATCCGCATATTTATCAATCTATTATTAAAATATTAAAATTTGCTGTGGCCATCACAGTCTTTCCCCGACAATAAATTTAATGGCCAGTTTCATCACTGTTTCATGAATTTAAAGTGTCACACCAACTGATAAAGTGACATTTGTCATTGTCTAACTGACAGTTGTTATTATCAAAGTGGCAGCATCATTTTCAAAGTGACAGCGTCATTCTCAAAGTGACAGCTGTCATTGTCGAAGTGACACCTGCCATTGTCAAAATGATAGCTGTCATGGTAACAGATGGCGGCTATATTTTAGTCCTTACAATATAAGTATTTTTGGGAATTGACAATTTTTTTTTTAGATTTTCAGGTTGAAAAAGCTCATTGACAAATTCAAACCTAGCTTTTTGATAAAAAACTCAAATATGAAATTTCAGTGTAAAATTATTATACTTTCAAACAGATAGACCGACCAATTTCATTTAGACTTATGTTTTTTGGGTTCAGTAGGGTCTAAAATGTGAAAATTTATCAGAATTTCGAACTATCCAAAAATCTCGACTTCAAAACAGTATCTGTAACTATGATTTTTAAAACAAATATTTGATACATATCGAAAGCATAAGTCTTTAGTTTCCGGTGAATAAATCGTTCATGTAGAGTAGAAATATATAAGTAGAGTCCCCAATATTCTAGAAAAGTTGTTAATTCTTAGGGACATTGCGATATCATATAACAAATAATAATTGCAAATACTAATTAAAACATGAAAATGACCGACTTTCCATTTATTTTTATTGGTGACAATCTTGGAAAACGTTGCTAGAATCGTTTCATAATATAACTGACAGAGAGGATAAAGGCTAGGCAATGCTAAACTTGAAAGTTCGGATTGGATGTAGCGATAGAGAAAGGGGATTCCCCCAAAATGTCAAGATCAAGAAATATTAAGAACTCTTGAAATAAGACAAGAAATGGGTAAGACAAGAAATTTTCATTTTCTTGTCTTCAAAATCAAGACAAGAACAGAAATAAAAAACAATTACTAGAATTACAGTATCAGCAGAAAACATACACTATACAGTAACGAAGTACAATAAATATTCCAAGTGCAACAGAAGTGACAAACAAACACCTGAACTACAATATTGTTGAGAAACAAATACTTAAATTACAGTAAAAGCGAGAAAGAAACATCTGAAGTGGAAAAGAAGTATAGAGTTAACACTTCAAATACATTATAAATGAAAAACATACATCAGGAGTACATTAGAATTGAAATGAACACTTTAAGCGCAATATAAGTGGGAAACAAGCTCCTGAACTACTTTAATAATATAAAAATAACACTTAAACTACGTTATAGGTGAACAACCAACATCTTAGTCCGTGAGACAGGGCATACATTTTTCGTTGGCTACCGCTAACTTGAAACTTCGTGAGTAACTTAATTGTGATGAGTCCGACAGCTTTCACACATGACGAAATTCTGGATGTGGGGGCGATTTTCAGCGAGGGCTGATTGAACACGTCAATATCATGAAGCCTTAAAAATATATTACCGTCATATTGATGTTTACACAAATCGAAAGATTTTTTGATTATACAATAAAAAATAATATTGTCCGACATGAATATTGGGGGCCAGCGGTGAGTCCGCACTTGTCGCAAGTACGTTAGTATGAAAACGGATTACCGCTAGTATGAGACTTTGAGAACGTGCTCAATTTTTTTTTTAAGTTTGGTCATTTTATTCGACAAATTTTTCGGGGGCGTTTTCTCAGTCCGACACTGAAAACGTATCAGGATTATAGCAGTTTCTTCATCAATGACCGCTCATCCCTATGTTTTCTATTTTCCATTCAAATTGTGTCTAGAACATTACTGTATACATGTCCGACAATTTAAGTGGAGCAATACTTCAGAAAAAGCAAAAATATGTGGTATGAATGCGGCTGCGTTCATAGGCATATACATAATGAAATGCATATCAAGTCAGTATGATTATTGATTATAAATAATAGAAAGAAGGCTTGTGCACCAATATATTAATACTATTTTGGGATCAAATGTGCAATATATAGTCAGTATATTGTGATAATCATCTCAAATATCATTAAAATTTACCTTCAACTGTGATATCTATATATTAATACGTCAAAAGCAAACTTTCGACCTCTTTTTAAGCATATTGCATGCACGGGGAAGTGTGAGATTTAGCATACTCAAAATTTATTTGGAGAAGATGTGCAGAAAGCGAAAATTATATACAGGTGTCCCATTTCAATCTATATATATTAATACGTGAAGAGGAAGCTTTGTATCCCATTTCAAGCATATTGCACGCACGAAAAAATTTGTTATTTGGCATACTTGAAATTTATATGATCGAGTGCAGAAAGTTGAAAGTATATACAGAGGTCCCATTTTAATTTTACAACGTAAAGAGAAAACTTTGTACCGCGCACACGAGGTGATGTGAAACTTGGCTTATTTGAATTCTGTGTGGGGAATGTGAGATATGGCATATTTGAAGTATTTCTGGAGAAATATGCACCAATGGGAAAATGGCTGAAGAAAAATTTTTAAGATTTCTCTTTCCTTCCTATAGTCGGGGTAGAAAGTCACTTTAAAATCTTGAATGGGAACCACTACTCCTAATTTTAGATTTGAATGAAGCATCGAATACCAATTTAATTCTACTTGGAACACCCGTGGATGGAAGATTAAAGTGAGTAACGTTCTAACTCAGCGATATTAATAATATATTTCTTTTTCTATAGTTTACTTTACTTTTCCTCAATTATTTTGTTGATGAATGATTCATTAGTAGCTTATAAACAACGTTCAGTACTTATCTCTTGATATTAAATACGTCAAAAACTGAGTTATATATGTGCGAGCGTTTTCATGTCGGACTGACGATAGGAACCAATATTTCTGTCGGATAATATGTTTTCAAATTATGACTGTTTTGGTCCGACAAGCGGTCATTGATGAAGGAGCTGTTATAATCGTGACACGTTTTCAGTGTCGGACTGAGAAAACACCCCCGAAAATTTGTCGGACAAAATTACCAAATTTTAGAAAAAAAGTAATTGAACACGTCCTCAAAGTCTCATACTAGCGGTAATCCGTTTTCATACTAACGTACTTGTGACAAGTGCGGCTTGTCGGACTCACCGCTGGCCCCCAACATTCATGTCGGACAATATTATTTTTCATTTTATAATCAAAAAAATCTTTCGATTAGTGTCAACATCAATAAGACGGTAATACATTTTTAAGGCTTCATGAAATTGACGTGTTCAATTAGCCTTCGCTGAAAAACGCCCCCAAATCAAGAATTTCGTCAAATGTTAAAGCTGTCGGACTCATCACAATGAAGTTACTCATGAAGTTTCTAGTGAGCGGTAATCAACGAAAAATGTATGCCCTGTCTCACGGACTATCTGAAGTGCAAAATAAGTAAAAATATAAATATCCGAAGTACGGCAGAAGTCAGATACAAATACCTGAACTACAATAAAAGTGAAAAATAAACACCTGAAGTATAGTAGAAGTGAAATAAAAACTTTAAATATAATAGAAGTTGAAAACAGGTATTTAAAGTGCAATAGAAGAAAAAAACACCTCAGTAGTCAGAAAGAAACTCTTGAATTATAATAGAAGTGAAAGCAAACACTTTGATAACAACAAAAATAAAATTCTAATACCTAAACCACAACAGTAATATAAAACAGCACATTATTCATTATTTATGTACCTCTTTTTCAGTAGATGAATAAGATTGCACCAAAATATATATCCAAAAGAAACTGTGCAACATCCAGTGCACATAATAAATAAGAATTAATAAACTGTTGACTTTCACTTCAATTGCTTCTCTTGTAATATAATCGCAAACTGTAATGATGACGCTCATAGGTATAGGCAATTGTATTAGTATCATAAAATTGAAATTTTTGTGCAAGGATTTGAATAATCTGACCAGTTTAAAATGAATTTCAAATTCGGAAATAATCAAATGAAAATGTTTCACATCATATTTCTCAATTTTTGAGTTTACATGTTCAAATATTTTTTTGAAGTATTGAGTGTAGCCTGTAATGCATAACATGGTAAAACAACTCAATATTCCTAGATATTGATTCAAACAATTTAATTTAAAACGATTTAAATCTTCAACAAATGAGAAAATAACATATCCAAGTATCAATATGTAAAAAGAATAAATTATTTGTAATACAACACGAATAAAATTATTTCTATACTCTTTAATTGCCACATCATGAGGAAAATTTAAATTTGCACATGTGTCACAGATTTTTTTAATATTCTTCAGGTTATGTCTGTATATTATAAAAGTTATTGGCGATAGACAAGAAAATACTAATGTGGTATAAGTGTTTATAGTGATAATTATTTTTGTTTCTTCAACCGGAATAATATTTTTATAATGAAAAAAAATGTAAATGCATAATAAATGACAAAATTTTAACGGTACGGCCCATAAAATATCAGTTATTAATTTATATTTACTATCGATTTTATTATTTGGAACAATATATAAAGCATATAATTGGCTGATATAATAATTTGGTCTGAGGGCGTGCAAAATGTCAAATTTATTTTTGACTGATATTGAGTTCATTTTGTTTTATTAATGAATAATATTACTGCACAGTTCTACCCTTCAGTATTGAACTAAATAAATTAATGTTTCCTATTAATATATTGATTATTATTTTTTTCACCATTACGGAAATTACTAGCATGCTATCAAATTATCGAAAACAAGAATAAGTTATTATAGTAACATTACAGTTCAATTATATATCCATTTTTTGTGAACACAAAAATTAATGATAAAAGTAGTAAGTACGCCTGTGATATTAATTCAATGAACACAACAAATGAAAACTAGTTTATACTGTAAATACAATAACAATAAACATCATGGTTTCACCGCCTGAAAGATTCCAGATGCGACAAAACGATCAAAATTTTTCACTATATGTATTAGAAATTTTGTACGAAGCGATGTACATCATCAAATAATGTCACTAAATTCGTGATGTCACATATGCTATGTTTCTATTGTTCGTTTGTAGTTAATATTATGTATATAATATGAGAATAATTTCCACACGAATTCATGTGAGTATAACCACTTGTGGGGCATATGTGAATAATTAAAGTGAAACACTAGAACGGCTGAACTACAATAGAAATAAGAACCAACACCTGGGTTATAATAGAAGTACAATGAAAATACCTAACATACAATAGCAGTAAAAACCAAGCACTTAAACTATAATAAAAGTAAAACATTTGAAATATACTAGAATTAAAAAACAAATACCAACACTATAATAGATGTTATTAACAAACATCTAAACTACAATAGAAACAAAAACCAGCATCTAGTTTTTATTTAATACTCTTGAATTAGAGTATAAATACAAACACCTGAAGTGCAATAGAATTAAAAAACAAACCCTTAACTACTATGGCTGGTACCACAAGCTCTGTTTTTGGCGCTACTAAGAGCGTTGTGTCAAAATGTATTTCAACGCAATTAGAATTTTCCCAAATACTTTTAAGAATAATCTTCAGATACAAATTACGGAAAATACATATGTCTACAAAATTTATTTGAATATTCTCCTTTAAAATAGCTTGAAATATTTATATTGTCTTAAAACTCTCCTTAAAATAACACTGCTAGTATAACCAAAAACAGAGCTTGTGGTACCAGCCAATATGTCTAAATCTTACTCCTGAAGTACAATAAAAATAGTGCGATATTATTGGTGAGAAGCACAAATATCCTCAGTTCTTCAGTATAATTGATTGTTTTTATACAATATAATTATGGTTGCTCTTAATTTTTCTCATTCATACTATCAAACTCGATTAATATTAAAATGTATGATGCTATAGAAGCAATTATCTGTAATCAATTGAATAATTTATTCAACATGTTTATGCACTGAGGCTAGAATGTTTTACCCCATCTAGAAGAGTATAATCCAGCCGAAAAAATCCGCAAAGTGTGAATTGCAGTTTTGTATGTTCCATCTGCAACGATAATAATTTCATCTAAAAAAAAATATATTGAAATTAAATCGATGATGGAAAAAATTATAGTTGTTCACATTGATAGCTTGTTGTTGCATTTCTGATCTATGAGCATATTGGTTCCAAATTTCATGAAGTAAAAGGGCTGTTTTATTGGCCTGCAAGAATAAATATGATTTAAACCCTTAAATTCACTATACATTTTTTAGGGACGATATGAATGATGCGGTATTCACGAAAGTGATGTGTAAACATATAAATCAATATATTTTCTCTAAAAGTTTCTCATTCGTTGTAGATACAAGAGTGATGTGGATGTGTGCGCCAGCAGTATGCGCGAGAACACATCATACATATAAAATAACATCAGCAGATTTTACAAACCGGCAGCTTACCATCCACACAATCAAATTCTGTTATTATTTGAATTCTCCATTTTTAATTCAATGGCCAAGTCTACATTGACTGTAACCCCAAATAAGTCATGTTTTACACATTAGCCAGATCAATATACATAGTCTCTCAAAACCAAGTCATTAATTTTTTATTCAATAAGCAAGGCAATATATACTGTAAAACTCAAATTAGTCATTTTGTATTCGATGGCCAGATTAATATAGACTGTAGAACCCGAATAAATCACTTTGTATTCAATGGCTAGGTCAATATTGTCACAAAATGAAATATTTGTAGTAATTAGTTCACATAATTATTTATTTGAATTCGTTGTAACTCTAATCCTAGTTAGTATTGACGAGGTCGATGTTCAATTGTCGGGCATGATTGACAGGCTATGATCACTAGATGTTCGGTGGTTGCCAGGCAACAACTGTTAGACCTTTGAATGTTGGCCAATTTTCGGCTTAGGTATAGGCTATGTGCAAGGGGGCGGAGTTTGAACAAATATCGATGCGAGCGCTTATAGTGAGCACAATTGTAAACATCGAACTCTATTTCTCAGAATACGTCATTTTTGTCATTGAGCATTGTAGTTTAAAAGTGAAAATAATTGCATATAAAACATGGGAGAACGTTTGTTTTGTTTCAGGCTGTTGTGTTAAGGATGATTCAAGTGAAATATAGTTTCATAGATTTCATGTACCCAGTTATAACATAAAAAAACGAGTGAAGTGAATCAAAGCGGTAAACAGAGTATTGTCTGTCTTTCATTATTAATATATATAACAAATATGTTTGTGATTCAATTGTGAAATTAGAAATATTCATCATCGATTTGGGATTCATAGATTTACCTCTATCACTAATTTGTAAGATGTTTCAGTGATAGAAGTTTGTCAGGTGCACTTCGCAATAATTTTGTTGGTAATATTGTCAGTAACATATTCTTCAACATGTTTAATATGGTAAAACTAATTTCACGCTTTTCTTCAATGCTTCCTCGGTAAAAGGGATACAGTGTTTGATAAATACAAATCCGATCTGCAATATCATCGGTGTCATAATTTGAGGTTATCCTGTCAATTTGGACGAATTGAGACGTTTTCTCTATAATAGGTACGTTATAATTGAAGAAAAAAAATACTCAAAATAAATAATTTCAACGTACCTTTTATGCTATGCAAGTTATATTATTCGCACACAACTGAATTAAATAATATTAGTACATTTAAAAAATTATAGGTATGAAACAATGATAAAATGGAGTTCAATCGTTCTCCATTGCCCGCTAGAGGCGCTAGTAGACTTCATGCACGTAGCCTATATAAGAGCGTGAGCTATAAGAGGAATTCATTCAGTCAGTGATTCAATAAGAGTAACACTGAGTGATATTGTGAACGTACGAGTATATAAAGTGAAAATTGACGCTGTAACTTGTGTAAATAAATTATCTACAATAAAATTTGTGGCAATATAGACTGTAAATTTACTGAACTTCAGTACTTGCAGCTGATCTTCAATTATTTATTATTTTAAGAGGAGTGATGATAATATAGTAAGAGAGTTGGCCACTTATTTACTTTGGTTATTTCAGCAGTCATAAGAATGAGTAGGCAGATACTTCTTGACACATTAGACGAGAAATGGGAGGTCTGGCACTCCGACACTGGGAGGTATAATGACCCCTAAGCAACAAAGCCTCAAAGGGGGTGAAAAAAAAGTCGAACTTTATATATTTCAGCAGTTCTGGATTTCTGATATATTAGATTTGAAAGGATTTTTTACACAAAAAAAATATTATCAGACCAAATTTTTGCGACCTAATTATTATCAGACCACTATGAAATTTCGTAAAAAGAGATTTATGTTGGTTATTTTAGCAGAGCTGCATTTTTTTTTAAGGATGAATAATTATTCCAAGAGCAAGGCAAAAGTTTGGAGTACACCTTGTCGGATCACAATTTAGACTTTAAATGAGTGCGAGCAGGACAACCTTATAGGGACGCACGAGTGCAAGAGAGTACCTACATAGAGTGTTATTTGTCATGGAACAAATAGCTTCCATTATTTTCATAAATACATGAGTTTTTCTCTAATGTATTTTTCAAGAATTGCAATTTCTTTTGGTTTGCCGTTTTTGCCCATCCGTATCCAGAATACAACGTCGTTCAAACTCTCTATGACCTCGTCTGGTCTCTCCCAGTCTCTCTGCAATTTGTGACACTTTCCTCTTCTTTTTCTAGGATTGTAGAACCACACTAATTTTGCCCTGCTGGAACCGAGGACCCTGACTCTCAGGGAATTCCATTGTACCAAATAGGCCTTGGTGATTGGATCCATAGCCGACGTTTCCTGGAAACCAGGCTTCTGGCCAGTCTTTACCCACTCCATGATCATCTTCAGAACAGAATCATTTTGTTGAGACTGTTGCACTTTGTGCATCAATAATACGGATCCATCTTGCTTGAATTCATCAATTCTAGCCAATTGAAGTCACCGGAGCTGAGGTTTCTTGAAGTATCAACATTAGTCACTTACGTTCTAATCTGTCGACAACAGAAAGGTATCTCTCCTTCCTTGTCAACCCGCAAGATGTCACCCTTTAAATCCAGGGCACAACCAAAGTCTCGCAAGAACTCGACGCCCAAAATGCATGCATCCATGATGGCGGCAATAAACACTTGGTGCTTCTTCTTTAGTTTACCAATTGTGAATTCAAGCTCCTCTACGCCAAGTGCTGGCATTCTTTTCCCATTGGCTGTCTTGAACAAAATTGACTGGTTCTTGGTGCGATCACCTGGAATTTGTCTTATTCTTGCAAAAACTTTTGGATGCACAACGGTGACAGTTGCTCCAGTATCTACATACATGGTACATTATCCACGAATCCTTCCATGGTTGGACTGGTTCAAGTTCTCCGCATTTGAAGATTAATAAGCTTGGAACTCTTGACGGGAGATCTTCTGCTTCTCTGGTCTGGTAAACTTGGTTTTTGCTGACGATGTATTCATACCACGATCAACGGTATGCCTCGCACGACAATCTGCTCGAAGATGTTCTTCCTGACCACACTGTCAGCATCTCATTCACCAAAATCTGGGTAATCCCTGCCGTCCAGATGACGTATCATGCCATAATCAACAGTATGCTTGGTACGGCAATCTTTTTGAATATGACCCTCCTTGCCGCACTGCCAGCATCTAATTCTTCTCCAGGTCCAGGTGAGGTCGGTACAAATAGAGAAGAAGATCGCCCTTGTTCGCGATTCCCTGTATAAGTCGTGGTCCTTCTCATCCTAGGACCTTTCTCATTGTGCTCAAGCCACCACACTCTCTTCGCCAGTCTTGACGCCTTCGTGGTTACCTCAATTTGCAGGGCCTTTGTTAACGCTTCTCTCACCGTCTTCGGATTCGCTAACCGAACTACTCGCCTAATTGTCTACATATTCTTGTGTTGAGCCAGGACAATTTGCAAAAGCTTTCCTGGCCAGACTCTTTATACAGTTGTGTGTGGCTTCGAAGCTGCCCATGTAGTAATGTGTTCCTCCCCGAAGCGCAGCTTCAACTCAGACATAAGCTTCCCATAATCAAGGCGTTCTTGTCTATTCAGACCTGAGAGTACCGTTAATGCTGTATCTTGGAGCATTCCAGCCAGTACAATAGCTTTTTGTTTCACACTCCAACCATTATTCTCCGAAATCAGTTCAAATTGAGCGAAATATTCATCCCAGGAATTCTTGCTATCATACGGCATTGGTTTCAGGGAGAAATTGGATGTAACTTATCTTGGTGTGGACCCTGGAATATTTTCTATCCGTAGGGCTACGCCATCGCTATTGAGACTGAGACTCTGCATTTTTTATTTGATGTTCGACTTGACACTTTACTTCGGTAAGTTGTGCATCTAGTTTCACTTTGATCTCCTGAATTTTGTCCGTCATAATTTCGTTCTGCTCCAAAATCATCTTCTTCAACGCGGTAGCCATTCCTCTGTTGATTCTTTCACTATTTTTATCTCTTCAGCTACTGCGCCTTTCACTGCTTGCATTTCTTCAGCCATCGCCACTTTCAGCTCAGTAGAAATATCTTCTTTAGATTCGACCATTTTCTGCACCATGGCCTTCATACCTTCCGTAGATTCGGCCATCTTCTTCTCCATGGCCTTCATACCTTTCGTAGATTCGGCCATCTTCACCTCCATGGACTGCAAATGCTCCGCTGAAGAACCCGTTATTCTCTTTTCCATGGCCTTCATAAACTCCATCATCATCTTCAGTTGATCCTGCATCTCGTTGGTGGCCATACTTCTTGTCTTGGGCATTTACAACAGTCTCAACTCAATTTCAAACACTTCACAACACTGCAACCTAATCCACTCTTCGTCGTCTGGATCCAAAATTATTTCCACTCAATTTCTCAGGATTCCCTTTCTGACACCAATTTGTCACAAATTCCAATGTGAATAATCTATTATCACAGGTTACAGTGCCAGTATTTATTTTATATACTCGTATGTTCACAATATCTCACTCACTGAATAAATTCCTCTCCTAGCTTATGCTCTTATATATCTAAGCCGACAATGGGCTAACATTCAATTGTCTAACAGTCGTTGCCTGGCAATCACCGAACATAGCCTGTCAATCATGTCCGACAATTGAACATCGACCCTGTCAAGTCTAACTAGGATTACAGTTACAGCGGATTCAAATAAATAATTGTGACCTAATTACTACAAATATCTCATATTTGTGATAATATATCAAAAAAGCAGAACTGCTGAAATATATAAACTTCAACTTTTTTTCACACTTTTTGATGCTTAGGGCAAACCCCCAGTGTCGGAGTGCCAGACTTTTCATTCCTTGTCCAGTGTATTCAAAAAGATTTGCCTACTCTTTCTTATGACTGCTGAAATAAGCAAAATAAATACGTTGATAGCTCTTAGTCTAATAGAATCGGTGCGAGGGTTTCTATTGCCCTCTTATTTCCCTATTTCGTAAAAAAATAAAAAACAGCCCCTTGATATACGTTTTCTGTCTGCGGTGTTTACCGCCTTATTTCAGCACTATTATCTTAAATGGGTATGCAAATATAGACACGTGGTTCTTTGTTATTGAGACTCATCAGAGCAAAGCTTAAGATATCAAATCATGGAATGATTATCAATTAAAGATGAAACATTATCATTATTTATTTACCTCTTTTTCAGTAGATGTATAATAATGCAGCAAAATATATATCCAAAAAAAACTGTACAACACCCAGTGCACTTGATGGGCAAAAATAAATAAATTATTCACTTTTACTATTCCAATTATAGCCCTTGAAAGGTAATTAGAAGCTGTAATGATGACATTAATAGGTATGGGCAATTGTATTAATATCAAAAAATTCAAATTTTGATGCAAGGATTCGCATAATTTTATTAGTTCAAAATGAGTTTCAAATTCAGAAGCAATCAAATGAAACTGTTTTATGTCATATTTTTTAATTTTTGAGTTTAGATGTTCAAATATTTTCTTAAAGTATTGACAGTGGCCTATAATGCACAAAATAGTGAAACCATTCAATACAGCAAGGTATTTATTCAAAAAATTCATTTTAAAACTATCCATATCCCCAACATATATGAAAATATTATACCCGAGTATGATTATATATACTACATAAATAATTTGCAGCATAACACGAATAAGATTGTTGCGATACTCTTTAACTGCTATGTTATGATCGGAATTTAATTTTGCACAACTATCACAGAGTTTTTTAATATTTTTCAAGTTATATCTATATATCATACAAGCTATTGGCCATAGACAAGAAAAAATTAAAGTTGTGTATGCATTTATATTAACAATCATTATTGTTTGTTTAACAGAAATAATTTTTTTATATGTAAAAAAACAGTAAACACAGAATAAATGACATAATTTTGAAGGTAGGGCCCATAAAATATCAGTAATTAATTTATATCTACTATCGATCTCATTATTTGGAACAATATATAAACTTTGTAACTGGCTTATATAATAATTTGGTCTGAGGCCGTAAAAAATTGAATTCATTTTGTATTCAGTAACAGAAAGTACAATCTTACAGCTCTAGATTTTGATATGAAACTAAATAAAAAAGTATATTTTTCTCCTTAATTTTGGGTGACATTAAATAGGCTATCAATATGTTCTCGTATGTTGTTAAATTATTCACAAACTGCTATCAATTATTCGTAATGAAATGAAAATGTCTTTTTTTATTGTCAAATAAATAAATGAGATAAAGTATGGTAAGGAATGTAATATTGTAATGTTTATTGGACTCGAAATAAAAAACAAATTCAATATTAAAACCCATTTATTAAAGTGATTCAAAATAAAAAATATACACCTTAGTTATTTCATCACGCCACTGGCTCTCTGAATTTTACTGTGTACCTATAATAAACTAACAATTTTCTTAGTTCAATTTTTTATTTGGAGCCCCAGTACATGGTTATAGGCGTGTTTTGTTTTTTCTCCCTTATTTTAAGAAATATTTAAAAAATACAAAACCTTTCAGCCCCGATGTTGCAGTTAATTATTATATATTTTCTCACTGATTTCAAAAGGTAGATCTATACACGCGCAAAGCTGCGAGTGACAGCTAGTATTGAAATATAAGTAGAAAACAATCACTTGAATCACAGTAGTAGTAAGAGGTAAATATCTGAACTACAATAGACATAAAAACCAACACTTAATCCACAAAAGAAGTCAAATACAAAAACTTTGGCTGCAACTCTAAGTCGAAACGTCGTATTTCAAATATAAATTATACAACCAAAGCCTGTACTCCTATTATTTTATGAAAAACCCTGTTTCTTCATCCTTTATACATATTTTTCAGCTTTTTCAACTTTTTCAATTATTACAATCACTTTAACTACAAAAGAAGTGATATCCAAACACTTACACTACAATAGAAATACAACACAACTTTTGAACAATAGTACAATTGGAAACCAAACACCTAAATGATAATAGAAATCAAAAATAAATACCTGGACTACAATAGACGTAGAAACTAGTACCTCATCTTCGATAGAAGGAAAAACAACAAACACTTGAATTACAACAGAAGTAAGAGATAAGCATTTGAACTACAATAGAAATAAAAATCAACATCTAGACTACAATAGAAGTTAATGACAAACATCTTAACTACAATAGAAGTAAAAATCAAACAAAATCTACAATAGAAAAAAGACAAAAGCATTCGAACTATAGTAAAAGTGAAAAATCTTGAAGTGAAAAACAATATAAGTGAAAATCTAACACCTAAACTGCAATAAAAATAGAATAAATTTTCAAGTACAATGGAAGTGAGAAACAAACAATTGTTCTACGAAAGAAGTGAGAAAGAAACACCAGAAGTGCAAAAGAAGTAAATAATAAACACCTTAGATATACAAGAAGTCTGAAACTAACAACTTGGCTATAAGAGAAGTAAAAACAAACACCTGAAACTCAATAAAACTTAAAAACAAATACTTTAACTACAATAGGCTTGAATACGAATATTTCGATTATTACAGAAGCAAAAACCGGCACATAAATTTTAATACAAGTAATCTACAATTGAAATTTAAGTGGGAAACAAACACCTGGAGTGCAATTGAAGTGAAATAAACACTGAGGTACAATAAGATCGAAAAACGCACATCTGAAGTGCAATAGAAGTGAATAATAGACACTTTTCGTACAAGAGTCAGAAAAAATACCTAAAATATAACAGAAGTGAAAAACAAATTCTAAAACTATAAAATAGGTGAAAATCAAACAACCAAACAACAGCAGAATACATACCAGCACATGAGCTCCAATAAAAGTGAAAACAAACACTTTATAGTAGGACTGAGAAACAAATACCTTAATTATAATAGAAGTAAAAAACAAACACTTGAACTACTACTAACAAAAGTAAAAATCAAAAATCCGAACTAGAGCAGAAGTAAAAACTAGTACATAAACTTCAATAAAAGTGAACTATAATAAAGTCATAAGCAAAATAAACACCTTAGGTACAGTAGTGGTCAGAATCAAACAACGAAACTATATTAGAAGTAGAAAATAAAAAGTAAACACCTCACTTACATTATAAGTGGAAAACGTACATCAGAGGAGCATTAGAAATAAAATGAATATTTTAAGTTCAATAGAAGTGAGAAAAAACCCAATTGAACTACAGTAGAAGTGAGGAATGAACACCTGAAGTGGCAAAGAAGTAAGAATTAAACATCTTGTGTATAGTAGGAGTCAAAAACAAATCCCTGAACTGTTTATATATAATAGAAGATACAAATAACACATATACTTCAGTAGAAGTGAACTACAGTTAGAGTGAAAAACAAATACCTGGAATGTAATAGAAGTGAAATAAATACTTTAAATGAAATAGAAGTGAAAAACAGATACCTGGAGTGCAACAGAAGTATAAAATAAATAAGATACAAAAGAAGTTAGAAACTATAAAAGAAATAATAACCAAATACCTGAAGTACAACACAAGTAAAAATCAGCACATGAACTTCAGTAGAAGTGAAATAAAAACTTCATGTATAATAGAAGTGAAAAACAGGCACTTAAGTGCAATAGTAATAAAAAATAAACACCTTAGGTACAGTAACAGTCGGAAAAAAACACCTAAACTACAATAGAATTAGAAATCAACCACTTGAAGTACTACTAATAGAAATAGAAATCAAAAACCTGAACTACAGCAGAAGTAGAAACCCCACCATGAACTTTAAAAGAAGTGAATAACAAATAACTAGAGTGTAAAATAAACACTCAAAGTACAAAAGAAGTGGAAAACAGGCACCTGAAGTATGGTAGAAGTAAAAAATAAATACCTAAGGCTTCATTCACATTTTATAATTAGCAATACTTGTCTTAGCATTTATCCCTGTAATAAAATAATTTTTTAGTTTCATTTATGAACTTGAGACAAAAACAAATATATTTTTTCACTACAATTCATTTTATTACAATACATAATTTCGTACAATATATTACAAGTAATTTATTTGATAGAATTACAGAATTATCTAAGTCTGCAAATATTTTGAAGCAATTTTTCGTATCATCACATGTGAAGCCAACATGTAAAACTAAAAATTATTTTTTATAATTGTCAATTAACATCAGATTGAAATGATATTTTTTCGATTATTGGTGAAAAGCGCAGCTAGCTTCAGTTCTCCAGTATAATAGAATGTTTTGGTATAATAGTGTAACGTGCAAGAGTGTGAAGGCTCGTAAAGGTGAGCCTTTCGTCTTCATTGCGTCACGCCGCACCGCATCACATCACTCCGCCCGATGAAAGCCTCTAGCAATATTCCAGAAATGTGGTAGAGCATTCGAAAAATGGATATTTCTATATATAAACGCAAGAAAACGATTTGAGAGTAGTGTAATGATGAATCTAGAGCAGTGAATATCAAACAGTGAAGTCATCAGTGTATATAAATGGTTAAAAATAAATATCTGCAGCTTTGTTCAAGTTAGTATTAAGTGATAAATAAATAATATGGTGTTGCTAGTGATGTCCAGAATAATAAAACTTTTATTTCATTTTAAATTATTGAATAGTGACTTTTATTTTGATTATAAGTAATCTCCAAGCAATAAACATTACAATAGAATCACGGGTAGTAATGATGGCTGCTTTCAATTTTTGTCATTCATACTATCAAATTGGATTAATATTAAAACGTATGCTGATATAGCAGCAATTATCTGTAGAAAATTGAATAATTTATTTGATATGTTCATGAAATGAGGTCAGAAAGTTTTACCGTATGTAGAAGAGTATAATTCAACCGGAAAAATCCACAGACTGTGAATTGCAGTTTTGTATGTTCCATCTGCAACGATAATAATTTCATCTGAAAAAAAATATATATTGAATTTTATATAATGATGGTGGAACTAGTAATTGTTCACATTGATAGCTTGTCGCTGCATTTCTGCTCTATGAGCATGTTGGTTCCATATTTCATGGAGCAAAAGGGCTGCTTTATTGGCCTGCAAAAATAAATCTGATTTAAATTCTTAAATTCACTATACATTTGTAGAAAAGGGTAAGAATAATGTGGTATTCATGTAAACATGTGGGCTTCTGTCAATAAGTCAATATATTTACTTCGAAACTTTCTCTTTCGTTGTAGATACGAAAGTGCTGTGGATGTTTGCGCAAGCAGTATGCGCAAGAACGCATCATACACATAAAATAATACCAACAGATTTCCGACAATCCTCTCAGTTGGCCAGAAAGCAAATGAAAAAAATGAATTAATAGCGCGAAAAATATTTGATCTAATACAGACAGTCCCTTGATATATGGCTTAAGTCTGCGGTGCTTACTGCTTTGCGGGAGCCCTGAATGTCAGTACCATCATCTTAAATCGGGCTGCAATTATAAATACGTGGTTCTATGTTATCGAGACTCATCAGAATAGTACACCTAAGCTCCAGATATCAATTAGTAATGATAATTTCGGCGCGCAGCTTGGTTGATGTGTGCTAATGAGTACTGACTAAAGACGAAACATAATTAATATTCATGTACCTCGTTTTCAGTAGATGAATAAGATTGCACCAAAACACATATCCAAAAGAAGCAGTACAACACCCAGTGCACTCTATGAGCAAACATTAATAAACTATTCAATTCCACTTCAATTGCAGCCCTTGTAAGGTAGTTAGAAGCTGTAACGATGACACTAATAGGTATGGGCAATTGTATTAATATCAAAAAATTTAAATTTTTATGCAAAGATTCGAATAATCTGATAAGTTTTAAATGAATTTCAAATTCAGAAACAATCAAATGAAATTGGTTTATGTCATATTTGTCAATTTTTGAGTTGAGATGTTCAAATATTTTTTTAAAGTATTCAGAGTAGCCTATAATGCACAAAGTTGTAAAACCATTCAATATACCAAGGTATTCATTCAAAAAATTCAATTTAAAACTATTCATTTTACCAACATACGAAAAAATACCATACCCGAGTATGATTATATATATTACATAAATAATTTGCAACATAACACGAATAAGATTATTGCGATACTCTTCAATTGCTATGTTATCATCAGAATTTAAGTTAGTACAAATGTCACAGATTTTTTTGATATTTTCCATGTTATGTCTGTATATCATACATGCTATTGGCCACAGACAAGAAAAAATAAGAATAGTATACTTGTTTATATTAACAATCATTATTGTTTGTTTAGTAAAAATTATATTTTTATATGTAAAAAAATAATAAATACAGAATAGATGACAAAATATTGAAGGTACGGCCCATAAAATATCAGTAATTAATTTATATTTACTATCGATTTCATTATTTGGAACAATATATAGAGTTTGTAACTGGCTGATATAATAATTTGGTCTTAGACCGTAAAAAATATCGATATTTTTTTTGGTAGTAATTGAATTCATTTTGTGTTTTTATAATATTTTACTGTATTCGGTAATAAAAAGTTCAACCACACAATTGTAGACTTTGATATCGAACTAAAAACCAAATATTTTTATCTAATGTCTAATTAATTTAGTTTACTATTAAAGAAATTGTCAATATGTCCTCGTATGTTATTGAATTATTAACAAACTTTCATCAATTATTCGTATTCAAATGAAAATGCTATTATTTTATTATAAAAAAATAATGAATTTTCCAAATAATTCAAAATTAAAGCCTATTTAATGAGGTAATTCGAAAAACCAGTGTACACCGTATTTATTTTAATTTATAACGCTACTGGCTCTCTGGATTAAACTATCTAGACTCAGTAGAAATAAAAGACAAACAATTGAACTACAATAGAAATAAAAGCCAACACCTGGATTGCGATAGAAGTAAAATACAAACATTTTAACTATAATAGAAGTAAAAATCAAACACAGACCATAAAAGGAGGAAGACACAAACATTTGAACTATAGTATAAGTGAAAAGCCTAGAAATAAAAAACAAATACTTGAACTACAGTACAAGCAAACATCCGAAGCTCAATTAAAGTAGAATAAATTCTTAATTACAATGGAAGTGAGAAACAAACACCTAAACTACAATAGAAATAAAAAACAAACACTTGAACTACGATAAAAGCGCAAAAGAAGTAAAAAATAAACACCTTAGATATAGTTCGAGATCCAACAACAAGATATCTACGTTCGTCTGTTTTTTGATTGAAATACATTTTTTATAGATAATTATTGATAAAGGAATACGGTTTTACAGGGTTGCCTATCAAAATATGGTCGCAAGTATTTTTTATTGAATTTTATTCAACTCATTTTATTCGAACAATTACGTTCACTTGTTTTTAAAAATTATATGATTCATTTGAAAGAGAGATACATACAGGACCTAAAAAGTTAGAGTTGTCTCCTCTCATTTGGCCGCAACCTCTTGGCAGCCAGGTGTAAACAGGTACATGAACGTTGATCTTATACGTTCACAACCTATTCAAATGAATTATATGTCAAATTATAGCCAATTCTCATCTTTACGCGTACATGGCTGCCTATGTGAAAGTGCCCGCAAATAGGAGCTGTCAACTTTCAGAGATACATAAATAAGAGCGTGGAAGAGTTAACTCATCACACTGGCCCTCAGACAAGAACGATGTGACAACTGTCCGTCGTTTTAGGACTATTGCACGTGTTCATTAGGTAAGGTGCCCAAATTAAGGCAAAAGAAGTAAGAACTTCTAGAAGATATTCATCTTAAGTTGCATTCAAAATAATAAAATGATAACAAAATAGTTATTTGTTTAACTAGGCAAAAAAAATAGAAGATTTACTGACGCGGCTAGAATCTATGAATCCGAGTCTATGAATCTAGGCAAGGCAGTAAGTCTTAACTTTTTGCAGTGTTGAACATTTAATTTTTTTGCCGATTGTTTAAATTTGATCAATTTTATGATCAATTTCAATATTTTTGAGAAATGTCATCGTCATCAAATTATGTTGCTATACGTTTGTTGATCGGTTGTTGAGTTTCGATGCGTATGTTGGGCGGTTGCGGTGGAAACGACACTTTACAGACTGTAAACTGTCAATAAAGTCGTACTTTTAAAGACAATCGGCAAAAAATTTATATTTTGAAGTCAAGTATCGTGTCGCTTTAATTTTTTGAAGAACATAGAAAAAAAAGGATATAGACATAAGGGAATACAGTGGAAAGATTCAATGTTTTATTTTCTTCTACAATTCCGGCTCCACCTAGAACATGGAACATTGAATGCTTTGACTGAACTCCCTTCTATACTAAAAAAAGCTTTATTAAAATTCAAGAAAATATGAAAAACGGTTGATCCTAGTGCCATTCCTGAAACTTCTTACTATCTATTAATAATTCGTTATAGGAATATCTTTTGCTCTTATGTATCTTTGAAAGTTGGCTGTTGGCAGCCCCTATTTGCGGGCACTTTTACATAGGCAGCCATGTTCCCTCGCGTAGAGATGAAAATTAGCTACAATTCAGTCAAAGCATTCAATTTTCCATCTTCTTCTGGGTGGAACTGGAAATGTAGAAGAAAATAAAACATTAAATTCACTTATGTCTAAATCCTTTATCCTATGCTCTTCAAAAAATTAAAGCGATACAATACTTGATTTCAAAATATTAATTTTTGTTATCATTTCGAATGCAACTGTAGATTAATTCATTAGTTTTTTTTTTTTTTTTTTGCATTTTCAAATCGTTTTTCCTTCTTATGCCTCAATTTGGGCACCTTAAATATCGACAGACAGTTGTTACACTGCGACCTTGTCTGAGGGCCAGTGTGATGCGCTAACTCTCTCTCGCTCTTATGTATTTCTGAAAGTTGGCAACCACTATTTGCGGACACTTTCACATAGGTAACCATGTTCTCTCACGTAGAGATGAAAATTGGCTACAATTTGACATATAATTCATTTAAATACGTTGTGAACGTATAAAATCAACGTCCATGTACCTGTTTAAATATGGCTGCCAAGAGGTTGCGGCCAAATGAGAGGTGGCAACTCCAACTTTTTAGGTCCTTTATGTATCTCCCTTTCAAACAAATCGTATAATTTTCAAAAAACAAGTGAACGTAATTGCTTGAAAAAAAATGGATTAAATAAAATTCAATAAAAAAATACTTGCGGCCATATTTTGATGAGCAACCCTGCAAAACCTTATTCCTCAATCAATAATTATCTATAAAAAATGTATTTCAATCAAAGAACAGATGAACGTAGATATCTTGTTATGGGATCTCGGACTAATACTGGAGGTAATGACGACCCGGTGATATCAAGCCTTACACAAGAGGTGCCTAATCAGGTCTAACGTTGGACGCAAAACATGGCCTCAATGTAAATCCCACCAAAAAGATAATAGTTTCCTTCACCCGGAGAAGGAAGTTGACTCTTAAAACTCCCTCTTTGAATGTTGAAGTTAAATATCTGGGAGTTATACTAGATCAACAGCTTACATGGAACTTACACCTGGATAAAGTATAAAAAAAGAGCCTAGTGGCCCTTAACATATGCCATCGGCGTTTGAATAAAAAATGGGGACTGAATCCGAACTTAACATACTGGGCTTACATAACAATCGTCAGACCCATGATAACTTTTTATGCTTCATTAGTATTGTGGCCAAAAGTAAAGCAGATAACAGCACAGGCCTATTATAGAAAGTGCAATGGATAGCCTGCCTCTGCATAATAGAGGCAATGAAAACGTACCCTACTGCTGCTATGGAGACAATAATAGGACCTACACCCCTCTATATTCACCTTTATATCCGAAGATCTCGTAGGTTTCCTAGCGATTTTGAAGGAGATACAGACGAAAAACCATGTGGTCACATGTTGACAAAATACAGTTTTGAGCACTTATACAAGGTTATAATAACTAACCGTTCGTTATGGGCAACAGGTGGACCAGAATTCAAGAGTCTCCTTGTCCTGGTTTACTGATGGTTCAAAACTGAATAGTGGCGAGAGTATTCGGACCGGGATGCCGAATACGTGAACACTTCGCCAGAATAAACCTTAGGAAAGGTCTCAAAGAAGCAAACAATAATATCATGTCAGATAGCCAGGCCGCTCTGAAAGCAATAGGTGCTCGCACCTGTCAATCGAAGCTGGTCAAGCAAAGACACCCTGCAGCAACTGGCAGGACAAAACTAAGTAACTCTTTGGTGGGTGCTAGGGCATGATGAGGTCGAATGCAACGAGCTTGCAGATGAGCTCGCCAGAAAGGGGGGCAAACTACCGTTCACCGGTCCAGATCCTTCATGTTGACTCCTAAAAATCCATATCAAGGAAGTAATAAAAATGCGGGAGGCAAAAACCGCAGCCTTATATTGGGAAAACACTAAAGGTAAATAAGCAGGCTAATAGACTTCTTCAAACCTCCCCTACAAACCTAAAGAAAACCTAAGGATCCTGACAGGCCTTTTAACTGGACCATTTAAACAAAATTGGCAAATCTGATCACAACATCTGACGCCTTTGTCAAGAAGACGAAGAAAAAGCACAACACAATATTTAAAGGCCATGCTGTAGCTTTCAACTGACCACAACACTTCGGTAAGGCATGTATAGAGGCCAGCGAATTGAAAGATTACAGCCCTGGAAATATACTAAGATTTGCTAAAAGCCTGGATATATTTCCAGACTAACCAAAAGATCTTCATAGGTCGCAGTGATACAGGCGCTTCTGAAGCTTAGGCCTTTTGCTGTATAATAATAATAATACGATAGAAGTGCAAAAGAAGCAAAAAGATAAACACCTTAGATAAACTACAAGTCAGAAACAAACACCTAAACTATAAGAGAAGTGAAAAATAAACATTCATGCATGATAAATTTGCCGCGCAGCTTGGTTGATTACCAACTAAAGACAAAAAAATTATCATTATTTATGTACCTCTTTTTCAGTAGATGAATAAGATTGCACCAAAACACATATCCAAAAAAAACTATACAACACCCAGTGCACTTGATGAGCAAAAACTAATAAACTATTCAGTTCTACTCCAATTACAGCCCTTGTAACGTAGTTAGTAGCTGTAATGATGACGTTAATAGGTATGGGCAATTGTATTAATATCAAAAAATTCAAATTTTTATGTAAGGATTCGCATAAGCTAATAAGTTTAAAATGAATTTTAAATTCAGAAGCAATCAAATGGAACTGTCTTATGTCACATTTTTTAAATTTTGAGTTTAGATGTACAAATATTTTTTTGAAGTACTCAGAGTAGCCTATAATGCTCAAAATAGTAAAACCATTCAATATACCAAGGTATTTATTCAAAAAATTCAATTTAAAAGCATTCATATTCTCAACATATGAGAAAATATTATACCCGAGTATGATTATATATATTACATAAATAATTTGCAACGTGACACGAATAAGATTATTGCGATACTCTTTAACTGCTATGTTATGATCGAAATTTAATTTTGCACAGCTGTCACAAAGTTTTTTAATATTTTTTAGGTTATGTCTATATATCATACAAACTATTGGCCATAGACAAGAAAAAATTAAAGTAGTATATGTGTTTATATTGACAATCATTATTGTTCGTTTCACAGGAATCATATTTTTATATGTAAAAAAATAGTAAATACAGAATAGATGACAAAATTTGGAAGGTAGGGCCCATAGAATATCAGTAAATAATTTATATTCACTATCGATTTCATTATTTGGAACAATATATAAAGTTTGTAACTGGCTGATATAATAATTTGGTCTGAGGCCGTATAAAATTGAATTCATTTTGTATTTTTAAATTTTCAACTGTATTCGATAAAAAAAAGTACAACCGCACAATCGTAGATGTTAATATTAAACTAAAAAAATATCTTTTCCTAATTAATTTTGTTTATCATTAAAGATATTATCAATATGTCCTCGTATGTTGTGTAATTATTGACAAACTTCCATCAATTATTCATATTCAAATGAAAATTCCATCATTTTATTATGAAATTATTATTATCATCATTTTAAATCCTTTAATACCCTTACGGGTGTAAGGATTGACTATTAATTTTAGTTCATATTATTCACGAAGTCTTTCCACTCTTTTCGATTTTTTGCCTCTTGGGTGCTGATGTTTGTTCCTTCTCAGTATTTCTCTCACTATATCCTGCCATGTTTTGGCTGGCCTTCCTCTTCTTTTTTCCTTCACTATTTTGGAGTTCCATACTTGTTTGGTTTGTCGAGTTTCCGGCATTCTTATTAGGTGACCGTACCATGCAGCTTGTTTTCAATGGTGGTTTGTATATTTTGAATTTGTAGACTAGCTCTTACATGTTAATTTATGATTTTGTCCATCCTTGTAACCCCTTCTACTCTTCTTAGGAATCTCATTTCACTCGCTTGTATTTTACTCTTAAGTCTATTATTTATCTTCCATGACTCACTTCCATATATTAATGTTGGTCTATACATTGTTTTGTAAAGTGTCATCTTAGTTCCCTTAGATATCTGTTTATTGTTCAATATTGTTTTGTTTATTGAGTAATAGCTTTTATTCGCGTTGAGTATTCTTTGGTTTATTTCTTCTTCAATTTCTCCTCTATTATGTATAACAGCTCCAAGTGATGTGAATGTTTCCACTTGTTCTATCTCTTTCCCGTTCATTGTTACGTTTGCTTCTATGTCTTTTTTTGCTATTACCATTAGTTTTTTTTTCTATGTTCACTTTTATGTTGTGCTTTGTGAGTTCTTCATTCCAGCCGTTCAGATTGTGTTGCATGTCGTTTTCGTTTTTTGCCAGAATTGCCAGATCATCCGCAAAAGCGCATTCTGCTATTGATATCCTGGCTAGTTTATGGTAGCCAACATCTACTCTCTTCATTTTGCTCTTTATGTTCTTTATTATATTGTCCAGGAAAATTATAAATAGTATAGGGCTCAAGGCTCTTCCTTGCCTAAGTCCTTGTGTTGTAATAAATTCTGTTGAGGTCTCATTTCCAGTTCTTATATAATTTGAGGTATTACTATATATACTCTTTATTGCATTTGTAAGTTCCTCACTTATTGTTCTCTCTCTTAATATTTCCCACATTCTTTTTTCTAGGAATAGAATTAGTAGAAGAGTTTGAAAGAGCTAACTTAGACTTATTGGCTATAACGGAAACGAAAATGAAAGGACAAGGTATAAAATATTAAATGACAAAAATATCTTAATATATAGTGGAGTAGGAATAGAAGATAGAGCAAAAGACGGCGTAGGTTGCATATTACTCAAAAGCATAGAACAAACTTTGAAGAACTGGAAATGTGTAAATGAAAGATTAATGATTGTTAAGACTGAGGATACTAACAAAGCAATAATGAATTTCATGATAATCTATCAAATGATGATGACGATAAATCAATGAAAGATGAGTTTTGGGACACGGTACAATTAGAATATGAAATACTAAAAGAACCAATATACTTAGTGGCAGATTTTAGTGCAAGAGTGGGTAATATAAATAAAGGAATAGAAGAAATAATGGGAAGATATGGTGAACAAACTAAAAATAACAACGGAAAAAGATTAATCGATTTCTGCATAATAAATGACCTGAAAATATTAAATACATATTTCCAGCACAAAGACATACATAAATATACCCGAGAAGTAAAAAGTAGAAGTGAGAGATCAATAATAGATTATTTTATCACAAATAAAACGCAAATAAAAAACATAAATGATATTAAAGTCAAAAGAGGTAGTGAAATCCGAAGTGACCATTTCCTAACAGTAGCGAAAATGAAAATAAAACAAGAAGAAACCCAAACAAAAAAAGAAATCGGGGAAGAAATAAACACGGTTAAATTATGGATAGATAAACTGAGCAATGTAGAAGTAAGAAGGAAATATCAAGATAAAATTGGCGAATTGATAATGAAAACACCAATTCCAAATCAAGAAAATATAGAAGAAATGAGGAAAACGTTCAAACAAATAATATAAAAGGCAACAAAAGAAACATGCGGAACTAATAAAAACACAAGAAACATTACACAGACACACTGGTGGAATAAAGAAATTGAAGAAGTAATTAATACGAAAAAACCAAAAATGGTAGAAATACCTGAGTACAAAAAAGGAAGAAGACTACAAAGAGTATAAAATACAAAGAACAAAGGTGAAACAAACTATAAAACAATCCAAGTTAAAGGCAAGGAAAGTATTCGGAAAAACAATGGAAATAAACTACAAGGAAAACCAGATACTATCCTACAAAACATTGAAAACATGCAAAAAACAAAAACATGTTATACTAAAACAAATACAAGATAAACAGGGAAACATATTAAAAGAATATAAGTTAATAATGAAAAGATGGAAAGAAAACTTCCAAGAGCTACAAGAGATCATCAAGAATCAAACAACGAAATCAATAACGAAACAGAAAATATCACGTATGACGAAATGAAGATAATACTACAGTAACTTAGAAACGGTAAAGCTTCAGGTCACGACATGATAAAGGCAGAACAGCTGAAGTATATAGGGGAACATGGAGAGCAAATATTATTAATCATGCTTAACCAAACATGGAAAATAGGAGAAATTCCAACAGACTGGGCAAGGGCGGTGATATTTCCGATACATAAAATAGGCAATAGTAAGAAATGTAACAATTATAGAGGAATATCACTCCTATGCACAGCGGTTAAAATTAATGAATCCATATTGGAAAACAAATTAAGAAGAAAAATAGAATTAAACATCGAAGCCGCGCAAAGTGGCTTCAGGAAGGGACACTCAACCCAAGATCATATCTTTACTATCAGAACATTGACAGAAATTATAAAATTAATAAATAAAATAAAAAATCTCAATAAGTATAAACTTGTAACATTTGCTGAATTCAAAATAAAATAACAAATCTTCCAAATTACTCAAATTAAAGCTCATTCAATAAGGTAATTCGAATAAATAATGTACATCATATTAATTTTAATTTATAACGCCATTGGCTCTCTCGATTCAATTGTCTTAGAGCACGTGTCCCTTTATATACAGGCATGCGCAATATCGAGTGCCTAACACTTTGTATTCAATGGCCAGGTTAATATAGACTGTAAAATCCTGGTCAGTTACTTTGTATTCAATGGCCAATTAAATATAGACAATAAAATCCTAATTCATTCAACTATATTAGACTAAAGCCTTAATTATCTAGTTTGTATTCAATGGTCAGGACAATATAGACTGTAAAAGTCAAATCAGTCATTTTGTTTTCAATGGCCAGGTCAATATATACTGTAAAACTCAAATCAGTCATTCTATATTTAATGGCCAGGTCAATATGATTGTAACTAAACTCACCTCAGTTTCTAATGAAGAAAAATACAGCACAATTATAAACAACCAGCTCATTGCACAAACCAACATTTTTAATGAAATTAACAGCATCCATGAAGTTGTCATATCAAAATTTCTAAGATATTTGCTTGTATAATTATTGGCTGTTACAGCAATGGCATAGAACGATGTTAATTGTATCAAGATCAAGCACTGTAAATTTTGATACAACTCCATGAAAATGGCGCGTAATTCAAAATGAGTTTCATATATTAAAAATATTTTATTGAAATTTATTTCGCTGTTATTAAATAAAATTATTGTCTTGTTGATCCTATTGTATAATTTTTTGAAGTATATAGGGTAACAAATTATACATAAACTTCCAAATTGGGTTTTTATCAAGACATATTTATATATAAGAGTGTAGTAAAACATGCTGTCAATATTTCCGGTTTTGTAGCAATAATAAGAAGATACCAAAGTGAATATAGAAGACATTAATGTTATTGAAACTCGAATCCAGTTATTTTTATATTCTATTATAGCTACTTCAGGGTCTAAAATTTCAATGTTTCTGGCCAATTTTAATATTTTTCTGATATTTTTTAAATTGTAATATGACCTAAAACTTGACATTAAGTCCACTGTTAAATATAGTATATTATAATAAGTATTAATGTTTGCTATAGTAGATTTTCCAATGTCTACTAATTTTTTATACTCGGAATGTAAATAAATAAGTAAAATTAGAAATAATTTCATTGGACATAACCATAGCAGATCAATAAATATTTGTTTTTTGATATTGTTTTTTTCGTTTTTTTCTGGGTTAGTATACAAGGTGAAAATTTGGCTGACGTAATAATTTGATCTTGTAGCATTAAAAATATCAATATTTTTATTCATTTTCTTTTTCGATTGTAATGCAACTGTCAAACAATGAATTTGAAGCACTAATGTTGGAAAATAATAACATTAAGTAATTATCATGTACATAAAGTGTGTCATGAGTAGAAACACTTTTAATTTCTTAAAAGCAAATTAAATAATTAATTAATTTTATCGTATTTACAGTCTATATTGACTTAGCCATAGAATACAAAATGAATAATTACAGTCTATATTAATTTGGCCATTGAATACAAAATGACAGTCTATATTGACTTGGCCATTGAATTCAAAATGGAGTCATCTGTCATTTGAACCAAATTCACTCAACTCCTATTCAAGTTTTTGAAAATCATGTAGTATTATTAAGGACCACTAAAAGTTATGAAGAGTACTAAAAATATCATGTTCTCCAAGACGTAATTTTTACAGGATATTGCACAACAGAACAACAGAAAAAGTTATACCACAATTCGTGTGCTAAGCACTTGATTAATTTTAGCTGCAATAGGCTATGTGCAAGGGGGCGGAGTTTGAACAAATATCGATGCGAGCGCTCATGCTGAGCCCCATTGCTCCCTGATTGTAACCATTGAACTCCATTTCTCAGGATACGTCAATGAGCTGTCATTGAGCATTGTAGTTTAAAAGTGAAAATGATTGCATATAAAACATGGGAAAACGTTTGTTCTGTTCCAGGCTGTTGTGTTAAGGATGATTCAAGTGGAATATAGTTCCATAGATTTCATGTACCCAGTTATAACATAAAAAAACGAGTGAAGTGAATCAAAGCGGTAAATAGAGTATTGTCTGTCTTTCATTATTAATCTATATAACAAATATGTTTGTAATTCAATTGTGAAATTAGAAATATTCATCATCGATTTGGGATGCATGAATTTACCTCTATCTCTAATTTGTAAGATGTTTCAGTGATAGAAATTTGTCAGATGCACTTCGCAATAATTTTGTTGTTAATATTGTCAGCAACATATTCTTCAACATGTTTAATATGGCAAAACTAATTTCACGCTTTTCTTCAATGCTTCCTCGGTAAAAGGGATACAGTGTTTGATAAATACAAACCCAATCTGCAAGATCACGGCGTCATAATTTGAGGTTATCCTGTCAATTTGGACGGATTAAGAGTGTCGTTTACCTAAATTTTATTTCTGTTCAGCTCCAATAAGGGGTTTTCAGTGCATGCAACCCAAATATCTTGCTCAATCGCTTGGTAGTCTATATTTGAATTTATTCAACAGCAGGTAGTTCCCCGAATAGAAAGATTTATGACTAAGGCCCGGTATTTCAGTCCTCGGTTTACCTTGAGCGGAGCTTAATTACCTTGGTAACAATTGCTCTAACAATCATTACTATGGCAATTAAGCTACGTTTAAGGTAAACCATGGACTGAAATACCGGGCCTTAAGGTTTTGGGTTCATTATTTGCCGACTCAAATAGTACCTGAACTTAATCTTTAGCTTAGTAAGTAGAATGTTAACTGCAGATATTTTCAAATATTCACTCTTGAACACCATTTCCAACTTAGGAACAAGATATTTTGTGAATAAAACCATTAATTGAATATCCAGTCAACGCTAATATATAATATAAATTATCAACTGAATTTTCTAAGAAAATGATAATCATGCAAAGTAATTTTCACCAAATTTATGAGGATATAAATAATTTATTATAATGACTTCCATCAAACTTGATTCTATTAGAAAATTGAATTATTCGTAATTTGTAAAAATTGCCAAGTCCAGTTCGTAATGTGGGTAATAACCTAATTTAATAACTAATTTTATGACATATGCAAAAAAAAATTATTACAATTGTTTGTTGTTTTTCTCGTTCACGGAATTAGATACTTTCATAAGTGTTTCAAAATTTGCTTGAAATTTTTCTAAATTGATTAAATAAAGGCTTAGAAACTTGCTTCGTTGAACTAAAATATTTTCAAGTTGATATTTATTCCGGTTGAATTAGAAGTCGGCAATAATTTTCTTATTTTAAATAGAGAATCTCTTTTATTCTATCATTAGATTATGGAAATAATTTTGCTTATGGAATACCAGAAGTAATATTTCCTCTATATTATCTGTAACATGTAGAGATTTCCAGAATTGCTCACGCTCACGGGGTCACGCTTTGAAAATCAGGGCCGTGCCTTAGTCTAAATCTCAGGCCGGAATTGAATATTATGAATCTGTGAATAGAATTTTATATAGCAAACTAACCTGCAGCAGTGAAGGAAATAATATTCCTTGAAATTGCATAGAATGCGACTATATGTTTGAGGATGTCATACAAACAAGTAAATTTTTCAAATTGAACTATCTAGTAGAAAAATTGGAGAAATTCTATTTTGATTTTTTACTACCTGAAATAATTGATTCCAGGAAAAGAAGAAACATGGAATTACGGGATTAATTAATTTTATGTGCTACTGCCGGTGCCCTTGAATATTTTAAGATCTATTTTCTCATTTGATTGGTACTATCATGCTATAATAAAGATTCTGATGCTATTTATTTTTAACTTTGCTCCAATTTTTATATTTTTAGCAAAATGAATCAAATTATAACTCATATCATGTAATTATGTATGTAAAATGTTGTAATTTGAAGACAATATCCATGCGAATGTTTAATGATTTAATATATTCTATACATCTACACTGTATTCCAATAGGAATATGATTCTGCATGATTTATATTGATTCAAGTGTTTTTCGAAATGTTTTATCATTCTCTATTTGTTAATTCCATTATTTCTTAATTTTGTTGCAATAAAAATATGGTAACGTTTCACTATTTTTTAAGTCCATGTGTTTTTTTTCAGTATAAGATTATTATATGTAGAATATATATGAATACAAACTTATTGTTGGTTAAATGAGCAAGTTCATTGATTAAAAGTATTATTTCAAACATATTTCAAAAAATATCAATCGTGGAAAGTGCCGAATAAAAAATGTGACCTTTTATAAGCTAATTGTTTAATAGTTAATGCCTTTACATCATCATAATTATACAGGGGCCACACTAATGTCTAATGCCGTTAAGTAAGGCGTTATGTGACAATTGACATATTGTCATTGACAATATGCTCATTATTGAATAACGCCTTAATTAATGACATTCGACGTAAATGTGGCCCCAGCATTATAGATAAACATAGTTCACTTGATCGTGATAAAAATTCATTTTGATATAATATGAAAGTGGCAAGACGAAAATAACCCAATGAAACACATAATAATAAATTTATCTCTTTTGCATATTCGTCCGTTCTGAGAAAGGTGTCTCATAAAAGAACAGGTAGTAAGGGATTATAAATATGTGTAAGTTACAGATAATATTGACAGCTCCAAGGAAAATGTCAAGCTGGTTGCAGGGGCTGAATATAACAGGCGAAATATTTTAAGAAATATATTCTGTTTTTTGGCAACAAATTTTTACGTTTATCTGTAATTACAGTGGAATGATTGAAAATTGGAGTAGTATGTTCTATAGACTATTCTTGGAGGTAGGCATATGTAAATTTTTGCATCTTAAAATATGATAGAATGTCGTAAAATATCATTTGTTTATTTCAGTTAATGTGCTTATTTCTCGAAAAATATAAACAATTTCAAGATTCCGCTCACATGATTCCATAGATATAGTGATTCATAATATACTGAGAAAAAGTTTTTTAAAACAGTAGTCTCATAAAAGCACAAATTTGATATCCGTGTGAAGCTCAATTTTTCAGTTTTTTGATCATATATTTATAAATAAATAAAATTGGAATAATGCGTACTCATTTTCATATACTTTTAACGTATATACAATATATTATCGAAAAAAATTCGATGAAATAATCATTATATGCAACTTACAGCAAAATGATTGAATTTATATGAGAAATATATGCGTAAAAATTGCAAAATGTATGACTCTTTTTACAACAAATGGATGAAAATTTTGAAAATCGGGGAAGCAGATTTCATGCTTTGAAGATTTATCTATCAGAAGCACTACTTGATCATTAAAAATAATCTATGTGACGAGAAATAATTTGATATGCGTGAACCATGTTTTCATGATTTAGGTAAACGACACCCTTAAGACGTTTTCTCTATAATAGGTACGTTATAATTGAAGAAAAAAATACTCAAAATAAATAATTTCAACGTATCTTTTATACTATGCAAGTTATATCATACGCTCACAGATGAATTAAATAATATTAGTACCTTTAAAAAATTATAGGTATGAAACAATGATAAAATGGAGTTCAATCGTTCTCCATTGCCCGCTAGAGGCGCTAGTAGACTTCATGCACGTAGCCTATAGTCTATAAAATTAAGCAGAGGAGGCACGTCATCAAAATTTGTAACTGGATAATGACGTCACTTAATTACTACGTTTATATGCTATACCAATTTAATCTTTAAAAATATAATTTGGGTTGCGTATTTGCAAAAACGTGCGAAGCTAATTTATTTGATCTAGTAAATGATATTCTAACTAAAAAGAACAAAGTAAACACGTGTTGATCGCACTGAAATGTCGAAAACGAATGCAACGAATGAGAATGTAAACCTAGTCAAACTTCATAGTACCAACGTATGATAAAGAAATAAACAACAATTATTGTAGATGAATGAAATTTTGTTGAAAACATTAAATTTGAGTACAAAATAATTGTTAATTAAATTAAAATATACTTTTCTTATAGTATGCAAAAAATTGCATTTATTTTCTCTGTTTTTCCAAACATAAACATCACGTTGTCATTATGACAGGTTCTTTTCATTTTGTAATGTTTTGATGACGTGCCTCCTCTGCTTAATTTTATAGACTATATTGCTTTTTAATTGGCATTACTGACATAGCAATCAAACAAATTGCTGAAGCTAATATTTTGTTGTAGTTGATTTATTTCATTATTGTAATCAATGAAATATATTTGAATCAATGAAATGTAGGTACAAATATTTTGAATTATAAATGCAGTAAATATAGATGCAATTTTAAAATTTTATGTATAAAAAGCGTATTCCAAAGATGTAAAATGCATTTCTAAGATTGAATCAACTATTATCAATATGACAACTAATTGATCAAGAAAGTGATCAAGAGTAAATTATATTTGTTATTGACTATTTCCTCACTTGAGTAAGGCGAGAAATTTGAAATGTTTATGACAGAATTTACAAAATTAAAAATAGTTACAGATTATTCCGTTAAAAATATTGCAAAATAATTATATTTCATATCAGATTTAACGTGTAGCGACATCTGCGCATGCGTCAGAAAGTCCGGTAAAATGAGTTTGTTCTGTGATTGATTAGTTATAAATTTTACTTACCTCCTGTTCAAGTGCTTGAAAACTTTGCACCAAAGAAAGGATCCAAAACAAACCAATAATCAGCCATTGTAAGCTGTTAAAAGTGTTGAAAGTATAACTGCTCCTTCTGTTACGTAAAGCAGAGAAAGCAATATAATTGGCACAAGTAATTGCACCGGTAAATTGCAGCGAAATCTGTACCAAAATTTGTACACTAAATATTTGTTTCAATTCAGTAGCAATTGCTTTTAAGTTGGCATTACTGGCATAGTAACCAAACAAATTGTTGAACTGGATTTCTTGTTTTGTAGCATGAATAATTTGATTGTTGTAATCAGTTAAATATATTTTAATCATTGAAATATACGCACAAATATTTTGTATTATGAATGCGCTGTGAACTGATATTATTTTGAAACTTATCAAATAGATGGCGTAACCTGTAGTCATAAAATGACTCTCTAAATTGAAATCAAGAGCTATATTCACGCTGAAGAATATCATTAAAGACAATACTTTACTCCAATTTTGTTTTCTTTCTTGTTGAAGCACACTTGGATTGATTGTTGTTTCATTTAAATAAGCAATACATTCTTGGAATTTATTCTTGTTGATATAGCCCATGAATATTGTTGAAAATATTATAAAAATAAAAATGTATATGCTGGTTGCGTTCACATTTTTTTCCAGCTTACTGGAATACTGGTAAAATTCGCTTTTTATTAAAGTGGTAATAGACAAATAAACGGCACAAAAATAAACCACAAAAAAAGGAAAACTCCACAAAATGTCGTAAATAAGCTCGTGCTTATTTTTTTTTGGATTTATATGAAGTTGAAACATAAATATTTTACTTATAAAAAAGAACGGTTTAACTGCGGCATACAATGACATCTTTCTGACGGAAATTTCCAATTCATCACGAAATTAATCGAAATGTTATTGTTATTTTTTATAGTTATTGATTATTCTATAATGAAATTAGTAAATTATTTGTATTTACAGGACTGGCTTCACTGCAAAGCCCCTCCACCACATTTGACAGTTAAAAAGCCTAGTTTACTCGAGAAAATATTTATTTTAATTTTAATAAAGAGAAGCTAGCTGTAAAGTAAAATAAAATAAGTTGTGCCACCTCTTGTTTTCTCTTTGTACTATAATGTGGCGGGATATTCAAATTTTCAATATAACGGCTTCAGTGGAAAATGATATTTTTTTATCAAGCATAATTTCTGTAAAGCAAAGTTAGTTCATTTATTTTCAGATGTAGACAATAATTTTATTGGGACTACGTTTCTTAATTTCTCGTCCCCATTTCTTCATAAAAATCTTGCAAGGGTGTAAAATTAAACGATTATTATTAAATATCACGATTCGTCCTCGACATCATTTCAACGTACAATAAATTGCATAAAATATGCAATGAGGATGTGTGCCCTTTACACAACTCACTCCCGGCGCTCCTGAATGTTCTACGCATCACATACACCCACCAAGTGGTGGCGACATAATTTTTGAAAGAGCTACCCTCCGAAGTTCGTACTAACCTTATTGTGCGCAAATAACATCAAACTTTGTTGATTTTTTTAGGGATATTTTCAGTAATATGATTGAGTTGGTAACAATGCCAATTGAAGTCAAATAAAAGTGTTTCCGGTTGCTCCCTTCCAAATACTTGTCCCTACGTTAGTGGCTCCTCCATCGGTCGATGAAACTTACAAGCGCAGAATCGGCGCGTGTTTCTCGTACTCTGAACTTTATTCCCTCTTAGTTTTCAGTTTGTGTCTGATATCTTGAGTAACTTGGGTTGCACAGGTCAGGTAACATTAACGTATTGTCTAGCGTACACTGCACCTTAGAAATTGTGAAAAATCATTAATAAATGAAATAAGTGTTTTATATTGTATTGAGTAATTTTTCTGTTAAAATAATTTTGTGCAACTGGACCGGTGTTTCGATGTTGTTTTGTTTGATGATTGGCGGGAAAAAATATTTTTCAAATGTATTTTCTGTACTAATGGTAATATTATGCGAATTTATTATCGAAAATCAATAAAATATTCATTTTAAATATGATTGGTTATAAATTCGTACACAATTGCCATTAATATTTCGTGACCGTTGAAAATTCATCATGAGCTTCTCAACTGTCATTATTATTTATAATCGTCTGAATCTTTTGAATTTTGATGCATAATATCTAAATATATCTGCATTTAATTTTTTTATTCAAATCTGTCATTCAAATGACATATAACATAACCTAATTTATGTATTTAAATATTTTAATAAAATTTATAATAAAATTGCGATAAAAATCATGGTTTAAGTGATATTAAATTGAATAAATTAGTTTTAACGAAATTGGAGCGCAATTAGAAAAGGTCATTGCTTCCAAATATTGTCTACAGAGGTCAGGCACTTTGAATTCATTTCTAATATTATTTTTTTATTCAACTGTTAGATGAATTCTACTTAATTTTTTTCTATTCTATACAATATAAAATACTGTTAAAATTGATATCGTGTTTATATTATCATTAGAACATACACTTAGCAAAAAAGCCCAATGCACACTGTAAAACGTCAAAATCGTGCGGGTGCCCTGCACGAAGTAATACGTATATTTACACTTCACTTTCGATATAATATCACGTAATTATATAGGGGAAGATCACTATTCTGTATTTTATAAATGCTTTTCAATTGTAGGCTATATTTGAAGATAATGCTTGGAATTTAATGCGTAGATTTCTGAGCTTGAGTGAAATATTTATGTGCTTGAAAATATAGGTCACAATCACTTCCTCATAAAATAAGAAAAATGTGAAATAAAGGGGAATGGAGTTGGTAAAAGATCGCAATATTGATTTTTATCGTGTAATTACAATTAATCAAGCAATTTATTCAGTACAATGACCAAAAAAAACAATGTAAACAAACAAACGGACGGAGATTTTGCATGAAGATAACTGAAATTTAAAACCATTAAAAAGTTTCCGAATTAGTTTATATCGAGTTCTAGTTTGTTCAAGGATGACTGCAACTGTTTGCAATGAAATATTAGGACATGAACTGCGTAAAATTTTTTTTATGTAATTATCGTCTAACAATAACAAGAAAAATTGCCTTCCATTTTCAATTTAGGAAAAAATATACCATGTTGTACATTGCTCGCTTGGTGTTCTCAATAACAAATGTCATCGTTAATTGAGCTTCCTCAGTTGAGAATTTTTTTCCGTAGAATATTTGATTTATTATGCCAACAAACTTTCAAACATTCAAGAAAAAAATGGTATTAAAATTTTAGCCATATTAATATTTTCATCTATATTTATATTTTATTTTGAAAACAAAACTATTCAAGCTTCATACTACATCACAAAACAGCTTAGATAATTGTATCGAGCTATTGAGTACAGAATTACTGATTTGTATTTGCCAGTTACAATGGGCTCGTTCAGGTGTCTTTTAATTCTTATATAATGTTATTCAGAATCCTGAAATATGTCTTCTGACACTTTTATTTCTTCCAAAAAATGTTTAATTGAGCCGAGAATAATATATAAAATCCTGATGACGTCATAACTACTAGATCGTAAGAATGTTGTTAGACATACGTGCACGCTGAGATAAAATGTAACGTATGTCGAGTCATTTGCAGTGGCGCTACCCAACTAAACATCCCAACTGATTACCAGCAGAAAATGTGTGGTCTACTGTACAACTCTGTGATACAGCTGGACAAATATTGGTAACTAAAATTAACTCGTAGCCACCAAGCGGTTATAAGCGGCACTATATTGTAAAGTGAATTCAATCTTAATTTCCATACGATCGTATGTTATGTTACTGGTTTTGTTAGCAATATTTAGCGACTTTTTTGAGATTGTTTATATGAAATTTTATACTACAATAGTTCTTAATGGATTTGTTCAAGTTAATTCAGTGAAAAATACTTGGCTTTCGACTTTATTTTTTATATTATTTAACTTCAAAATTAGTCTTTCTCAAGACTATACTCTTCAAACTATGGAATTTAATCGAAGAATTGGTGATAAAAATTATTGTGTCTATGGATGTCATTCCAAATTTAATTGAAATATGGGTTAAAGTTTCCATAATTTTCCTAAAAAGGGGAAAAGTGTCTGTTGTTGGCAACTACGAATTAGTTGATAAACGAGCTGTGTAGATTAGAAAAATTCATACAAAAAAAGCTGGCTGAAATATATAAAACAAAAGTGTCGTAAATACTTCCCTGTAATATAATTTTTTTTGAAGTTATGAATTTTATAACCTCACGCAGTCTTCAAGTTACAACTAAAATCCGTATATAAATAGAACGATTTTGAAAGAGAAAACGTTATATTTCAAAAGAAGAAAGTCAATACTTTCCCGCACAATTGGAATTGAATTAAATCATTTAATGGATTACGAATATTTATGTGGTGAATATCAACGTAGTTATATTGTAAACAGACTACAAACTTGCCGTAAGCCACTTTTGATCCGCCATTCTGTAAACACAGTGCTGCCGCCAACGGTCATTTCAGTTGTCAATAATGGCAACAGCACTAGATGAGCATAACTGACTCGTCCACCATCCTGGAGCCCAGTGATAAGTCTGTGAAACGTTTAATACTCTTATTTTTATGATTTTGTGTAAATTATGTAGGTTTCTAGATGAATAATAACAAGATTAAAATTGCAGACAGTTGTGCATCTTGTTCTTCAAGAAATTTATCTGCTTGCATTAATTTTGTACACAAAACTTGTAAATGTTTTCAAATTATGAAGTTAAACTAGGTGGTATGGTAATTTAAACAAATAGGTACTTAGGTAAGTACCTAAATATATTCTTTGGTCAAAGCAGGTTGAATAATAAATAATAATAAGCAAAAAAAGTTTTTTATAAGATATCAGTCAAGGTAATCATAGAAAATACAATAAAAATTTGAAAAACGGTTCAAATCGAATGAAACACAATTACTTGCTTCTTGTATTTTAGTTTTTTTTTTGTGGGCTCATTTGGAATTGTAACGGGTGGTTTCATTTTTGTTTGAAATTCCAAAATTCCTAATCCCCAAACCCCTCACAACAGTGTAGTGCTCTAACAAATAATTTACAATACTGGAAAACTTCGGGAAATTATGACAATTTGATAACAAATCATCAAGAATATTACTGGAGGACAAAGATTGTTGCAAAAATGCTGACATTTAGTCTAAATAATGCACTCAGCTTCTTACAATCAAACAATTAAACTCGAAATTTAAATTGAGGCTAAGTAGTTCGGAATATATTTCTCCACATTCAAATGATGTATTTAGAAATAAAAATTACTTATCTGTAGAATCTGTTGAATGTGTAATACAACTGGGCCTAGAACAGCCCGTCATTTGCAATTATTTTATTGAATCATATAAAATTTCACACATCGGTAAACGGCAAACAACGACAGTGGGCTCCAAAATGGCGGACGAGTTAGCTGCCCTTTATATAGTGCTATAATAGTGGCTGTTACGTCATAATTAACATTTAACAACTAACTTTTATGTGCAATATGTAATTTTCAAGAGTTTCACAGTCTATATTAACTTGGCCATTGATATACAAAATTACTTGTTAGAAATGTACAGTCTATATTGACCTAGCCATTGAATATCAAATAACTGATTTGTATTTTACAGCCTTTATTGACCTGGCCATTGAATATAAAATAACTGATTTGGATTTCACAGTCTATATTCACTTTGCCAGTGAATATAAATGACTCATTTGGATTTCACAGTGTATATTAATCTGGCCATTGAATGCAAAATGACTGTCTATATTGACTTGACCATTGAATATAAGATAAATGATTTGGTTTGGCAGTCTATATTAACCTGGTCATCGAATAAAAAATTACTCAATTAATTTTACAGTATATAATGACTTGGCCATTGAATATAAATGAATCATTTGGATTCTACAGTCTATATTAATCTGGCCATTGAATAAAATAATTGTTATTTAGTTTTACAGTCTATATTGACCTGGCCATTGAATACAAATGACTCATGTGGATTTAACTGTCTATGCTGTCTTGGCCATTGAATGCAAAATAATTCATTTGGATTTTGCAATCTATATTAAACTGGCCATAGAATAAAAAATGACTAATTCGGATTTTACAATTTATATTGACTTATCTATTGAATTCAAGACTACTCTTTTGTATTTTACAGTCTATGCCTATATCGACCTGGTCATAGAATTCAAACAACTCATCTGGATTTTACAGTCTATATCGATCTGGCCATTGAATAAAATACTTATCTGGTTTTGCAGTCTATATTGATCTAGTCATTGAATACAAAATAATTGATAAGGATTTTACAATCTATATTAAATACAAAACGACAGATTTGAATTTTACAGTACATATTGACTTGGCCATTGAATACAAATGACTCATGTGAATTTTACAGTCAATATTGAACTGGCTGGCGAATTAATAATGACTCATTTGGATTCTACAGTCTATATTAACATGGCCGTTAAATATAAAATGGTGAGATGTCATTTATATCCCAAAAGATTAAAGAAGTTGCGTATTACTCTTTATATTTCCGGCACATGATACCACATTACCCAAAAATATAGAGTACCAATAATGAATCAATAAATAAAAATGAGCCATAAATGAAAAATGATGAATATCTGACTTTGCTTCGACCTTTTTATACAAAGACTGTAATATAAACCTTCAGAAACAAATTTACGAGGTTTTTAGCATGAATGTCTTTTGCAATGACATAAAATGTTGACAAAAGACACACGACATAATATCCTACCAAGAAATCAATATTTCGAACGTACAGATAATATTTTATATCTTTTGTAATATTGTAACTAAATAGGGTGCAACACGAAACGAAGAAATTATTGATTTGTTGAGACTTTTTTATATTTGCATGATGATTATCACGTTTTGATGACAAATGAGTAACTGTGGCACAATATGATAATAAAAAATATTAATTCAGAATAAAATATAGACTTTAGGCCAAATATTTTATGCCTTCCTCATCTACAAAACTCATTTAGATATTAACAAATTAGTCACAATTTACACAATTTGGCCATTGAATACAAAATGACTTATTTGGATCTAACAGTCTATATTGAACTGGCCATTGATTACAAAATTACTGATTTAGGTTTGACAGTCTCTATTAAACTGGTCATTGACTACAAAATGGCTGACTTAGTTTTGACAGTCTATAGTGACCTGGCCATTGAATTCAAAATGACTGATTTAGATTTTGCAGTCTGTATCAATTTGGCCATTGATTACAAATGGAGAGACTTCGTCCGACATTTTAATTTACAAAAGATGAAATGTAAATTTAATTTTAAAATGTAAAATAACATGAAAATTGATTCTCTTGTTTTAGTTAGGTTAGATATCACTTAATAAAAATTCTCGTGACATTTTTGCGATTCTTTTTGGTTGGTTCCGGGCCGTACGTATTCCGGGATATTACCTGGATTTTATAATGGTAGTCACGACATCTACTTCATGTAGGTCATCAAGAGTATAAAAATAAATAACGTTCATACACTCATACATAAATCCTCTCAGCTTTATTGTAACGATATATTGTACTAGGATCTGAATTGATAGGATGTGGTTGTTTGTATTGAGCTATTGAACAATTTGAACATTATTGAAGACTTTTTGACATGCTATTTGATTCGCAATAGATTTATTTGAAATATTACACGAAGGGTAATATTCAGGATTGATGCAAAAACCCTGAACATTAAAATAAACATCGCATCTACTTACCAAATCCCCTGCTCCTCTAACGCAACCCTTACTAATCGATTAATTAAAAATGAATTTGGCAGAAAATTACTGAAGAAACAAATGTAAAAATGCACCACAATTTGGCAAGTAATACTTGCGGTCCTCATTATGAAATTATATCTCATTTTCTAGAAAGCAACTAGGAGCACACCCATTGCAGGTACTCTATTTAATAAGATCCATATAACATGCTCACGTCACTTTGATAAATAAAATATTCAGTTTTAAGAACAAAAAAAAAACTAACCTAAAGTCCCTGATACTATAAAAACCATTTAATATACATAAAATGACTGATTTGATTCTTAATTACAATTTACAGTCTATATTAACTTGGCCATTGAATACAAAATGACTGATTTTGGCTTTACAGTCTATGTGATTTAGCCATTGAATAAAAAATTACAGATTTGGGTTTTACAGTCTATATTGACTTGGCCATTGTAAACAAAATGGTGAGATGTCATGTAATAAAAAATGTCGTCGATTGTAGCTGATTTAATTCTAATTTCAATAAGCATACGAAGAAAAGTCATGCTAATGAAGAAGTAGAGTATTTGTGTTTTATTGAGTGAAAAAAATCTAATTTAAAATTATCGTAGTGTTTTATAGCACATATAGTTGGAACAGCTTTTCAAGAGTAGTTTCAATGTTTAATTGGTAAACTTTTGTACTCCGATTACTGAATAAATGAGAACGAAATAATTATTTGTGCCACGAAAATCAATAAAAGAATAAATAAACAAAAGTTTTATACGAATTCAATTCTACTTCAGAATTATACGTGGATAATTCCAAACTACTTTGACCATTATTCCATCAAATTTGCGGTTGTCATGATGGTATCTGATTTGTTCACTGTAACAAAATGATTCATACTAACACCAAGCAAAAATAAGTTCGTGCGTCTTCTGACACATATTAAAAATACTCATCGATTAAATTCCTGACCTATATTTCTATAAAGAGATACATTATTATGATAAAGTAGATAACATACACTATAAAAAAAATAACCATGCTGTGGAGTAGATATTAGGCGATCACACGTTCGATTCATTCATCACGCAGTATGTCGTCAATGTTTTATGTTTATAGTTCGGTGACTTCATCGTGCACACGCACAGAAGGTATAAATAATAAAATTAAAACGTACATAATTGAAACAGAGGAACTTGAGACAAAAATAAATATCGTTTGATTTAGAATTTACAGCCTATATTAAAATTGTATAAAAAATGATTGATTTAGATTTTTCAGTCTGTATTGACCTGGCCATTGTGTCAGAATGTCATTTCAATGTTTATAGATCTAATTTACCGAATTGTGACAATAAATATTTCTTCTGTCTTCTCAAATGGATTCAGGGAATCCCGCTTGTCTCACCGCCAGTTTATTATTTCTGATTGAGAATCTCCCCTGCGGTGCGACGATTCCTCAAAAACCTCGTAAACAAAACATGAGCCATTCTTAAAATAATTATTGTAAAAGCTATAAAATATTGCACTGAAAAAAATATGAATATGAAGAATATTATAACCTCACTTGTAGACGTCAAACACATTACAAAATGTCGAACGCAATAACCTTCAAAGTGACAGTCGCATTCAAAACGACTGCTCTGCAAATGACAACACCAGCAGTTCAAAAGCGTACGTTTTCAAAGAGACTGCAGGTTTGAGTCATTGAATCCAAAATATGAATTGGATTTCACAGTCTATATTGACTGATGTATTTAAAATATATTCTAAAAGCTTTTATGTTTGGTAGTATAAAAAAATATGACATAATTTTCATTTTAACATACCTCCTCTCCATTCTGCGTCGTTTTTAAATTGTTAGGAGCCGTACCTGTGAGCTTACTATCCTTTTCTACTGCGCTAAGAATTTCTGCAAACACTTTGAAAATTACGCTAATAATTTTGAGGTTAATTTAAAAGCTATTACATTATAAAGTTCGTGTTACAGGAACCGCAAAATGCTTGAATTCAATTTAAAACCCATCGTATTTTAAAATGAGCTCGTTGTGAAATACGTTGAATATAATATTAAGAATAAACTCACCTACTACTGCAAAATTTACAGTCTATATTAAATTTTGCAGTCTATGTTAACCTGGTCATTGAATATAAAACTATGATTTTGATATTACAGACTATATTAATTTGGCCATTGAATACAAACAATAATTTAGAATTTAAAATCTATACTGATGTGGCCATTGAATCCGAAACGATTTGGGTCTTACAGTCTATATTGATTTGACCATTGAATACAAAACTATGATTTATTTTAATGCAGATTGAAGAACCCAAATATGAATCAAGTAAAAATGTAGGTAATGTAGTCCACTTGATTGTATTAAAATTGACTATTAAAGTTCGAACGTTTCGGATGCGCACCCATCCATCTTCAGCTTTCTTATAAATGTTGTTACAAAAGTATTATATTGTTAATAATTAAACACAAAATATTACCTTCTATGAACTCTATAGACAGTAATTGATTGAAGATAATGCTCAATGTATGGTTTGAGACAAAGATTGATAAAAAATACAATTCAATGTAGCTAACCATACAAGACACTAACTCAGTCACATTACTTGTCACAATGTTGGTCACATTGTGACAAGTAATGTGACTGAGTTAGTGTCTTGTATGGTTAGCTACATTGAATTGCATTTTTTATCAATCTTTGTCTCAAACCATACATTGAGCATTATCTTCAATCAATTACTGTCTATAGAGTTCATAGAAGGTAATATTTTGTGTTTAATTATTATTGTGACGATGAACTTCGGAAATTCTGATATATTCAATATTATATTGTTGTATATAGTATGGTTGTAAAAATCAACTTGTAATATTTGTTGAAATACATTATGAAATTAACAATTTACTCAAAAACCACAAAAATGTGTGAATACCATATGGCTGGTGGTCGTCTCAAAGTTACATTCACACATTTTTGTGGTTTTTGAGTAAATTGTTAATTTTATAATGTATTCCAAAAAATATTACAAGTTAATTTTTTCAACCATACTTTATACAACAATGTCATACTTTTGTAACAACATTTTTAAGAAAGCTGAAGATGGATGGTGCGCATCCGAAACGTTCGAACTTTAATAGTCAATTTTAATCAAATCAAGTGGACTACAATGCTTGCATTTTTACTTAAAATTATGATTTAGATTGGACAGCCTATATTGACCTGGTCATTGAATACAAAATGACTGATTCAAGATTTATCGGTCTATATTGACTGAGCCATTGAATACAAAATAACTGATTTGGATTGTATAGTCTATATTGACTTGGCCATTGAATACAGAATTACTTATTTAGATTTTACGAGCTAAAATGACATGGTCAGAGAATACAATACCATAATTTGGATTTTACAGTCTGTATTGACTTGGCCATTGAATACAAAACGACTGATTTGGATTTTACAGTCTATATTAAAATGGGCACTGTTTGCAAAATGTCTGATTTGGATTTTATAGTCTGTATTGATGTGGTCATTGAATACAAAATGACTGATTTATATTTTATAGTCTATATTGATGTGGCCATTGAATACAAAATGAGTGATTTAGATTTTACAGTCTATATTAATCAAGGCTATTGGATATAAAATTATGATTCGAATTTGACAGTCTATATTAACGTGGCCATTTATTACAAAATGGCTGATTTAAGTTTAAACGGTCCATATTGACTGAGCCATTGAATACAAAATGACTGATTTATATTGTACAGTCTCTATACTGACTTGGCCATAAAATGCAAAATGACTGATTTGAATACAGTCCATATTGATCTGGCTATCGAATACAAAATGACTAATATGGATTGGGCAGTCTACATTGATTTAGCCATAGAATACAAAATTATGATTTGAATGTTACAATCTATATTAACTTGGCCATTGAATACAGAATGACTGCTTTGAGTTTTAACAGTCTATATTGACTGAGCCATTGAATACAAAATAACTGATCTAGATTGTACAGTCTATATTGACTTGGCCATTGAATACAAAATTACTTATTTGGATTTCACAAGCTATAATGACTTGGTCAGAGAATACAATACGATAATTTGGATTTTACAGTCTGTATTGACTTGCCCATTGTATACAAAATGACTGATTCGTATTTTGAAGTCTATTTAAAAATGGGTAGTGTATACAAAATGACTGATTTGGATTTTATAGTCTATATTGATGTAGCTATTGAATAAAAAATGAGTGATTTTAATTTTACAGTCTATATTAATCTAGCTATTGGATAAAAAACTATAATTTGAATTTGACAGTCTGTATTAGCGTAGAACATCTAATACAAAATGGCTGATTTTGAATTTACAGTCTATATCGACCTGATCATTGAATACAAAGCTATGATATAGATTGGATCGTCTATATTGACTGGTCATTGAATACAAAATGACTGATTTAAGTTATAACGGTCAATATTGACTGAGTCATTGAATACAAAATGACTTATTCAGAGTGTACAATCTATATTGACTTGGCCATTAAATGCAAAATGACTGATTTGAATTTCACAGTCTATATTGATTTGGCTATCGGATATAAAATGACTAATATGGTTTATACAATCTATATTGATCTGGCCATAGAATACAAAACTATGATTCGAATGTTACAGTCTATATTAATTTGACCATTGAATACAAAATGATGATTTAGATTCTACAGTCTATATTAACTTGGCCATTGAATACAAAATTATTTATTTGGATATGACAAGCTATAATGACTTGGCCAGAGAATACAATATGATAATTTGGATTTTACAGTCTATATTAATTTGGCCATTGAATACAAAATGACTGATTTTGATTTTATTGTCTGTATTGACCTAGCCATTGAAAACAAAATGAGTGATTTGGATTTTATAATCGATATAAATCTAGCTAATGAATACAAAATTATGATTTCAATTCAACAGTCTATATTAGCATGACACATTTAATACAAAATGGCTGATTTGGAATTTACAGTCTATATTGATCTGGCAACTGAATACAGAACTATGATTTGGACTGGTCAGCCTGTATTGACTTGGCCATTGAATGCAGAATGAGTGATATGAATTTTACAGTCTATATTAATGTAGCTATTGCATACAAAATATTTAGATCTGACAGTCCATATCAGTGTGACTATTAAATACAAAATGGCTGATTTGGAATTTACAGTCTAAATTAACTTGGATATTGAATACAAAATTACTTATTTGATTTTTGCAATCTATATTGACTTGGCCATTGAATACAAAACAATAATTTAGAATTTACAGTCTAGATTGACTTGACCATTGAATAAAATAATGGAGAGATGTCATCAGAGTGTGTGTGTTACTTATTCGTTTTCTTATGTCTATCTCAATGTTTGTATGAAAAAAAATTAATTTAATAGTACTTTTTCCCTTTGTTCAACCTTTTCTCTGGACTGTACCCTTTCAATCAATGTCCCCAAAGTTATTTCATTACAAATTAGCATTGGTTATTAGCGACATTCTCTTACAGTATACTCAGTTCCAAAATAATCTGTACCATTCAGGATCGATAGGTTAGTAAATGAACAACGGAGTTCGGGGTGCGTTCACTATAAACTGATTTCACGTTAGCCATCTACAGTCACGTGATAAAGCGGTAATTAACGTAACGTGAGATATATTAGAGTTATTTTAGGACCTGACTAACTGATGATTTATAATATTACAACAAAAATAGATATAAGGAAGAAATTGTAACAACATGTCGTCAGTAATTTGAGTTTATCATCCGTCATATTTGACATATTCAGTTACTTATTGATAGAGCCCCTCCTTTCCTTTTTTGTGGCTTCGCCTTAGTCTAGCTCAAAAATCACTAGTAAAATTTTGAAAATCATATTGTAGGAGACGAGGTGTCACGTGGTTATTACTAATAACTCCTCTCTAAATTTTGTAATCAATTCTCTCTGTCTCTCTTCATTTGACAGGGAAATTGAATATGAAGCTTAGAAAGGTTAGCAGCCTCGTCTTCTATTAGTAACTCCAGAGTAGAATTATGGCAATAATCTAGAACAATTTATTAGTAAATAGGCTGTAATAGTAGCCTAGTTTACCAGCTAAATAGCTATCAGTCGCACTGTAGTCCGCAATTAAACCTAAATTACCAAATTTATTCAACATTTCTCGTGGAAAATGCACAGGTTTGAAAATAAACCATGTCACAAGTAAACGACGCAGAAGCTAATGGTCCAACGGACGTTGGCCCGCGCCCAGGGACGTACGAAGGGGTAAGAAACAAGATAAACTATTCTAGAGCAGCCCTGTAGTACTGCAATGGAAACACAAACAAAAAAATCAAATTCTGTTAATCCTTGCTGAATTTTCAATTATCTAAGCCTGCGTGTCATTTCACTAAGAGTTTATTCATTTTCAACAAAATAATAATGTCATACTTTGCGGTAATTTGTCGATTCGTGAACTTTTTTGCTGTTGTCACGACACACTCGCCGCATATAAAGCTACGAAAGCTTCGGGGCAGGCGGGTGATACAGCTTAAAGCTCAGGTCGATTACCAGGAACCTGGTACCAACATCTCGACAGGATTAGGATTCTTCCACTTTCAAAACTGAATTACATCAACATTCACAAACACAAAGACACTGAAATTATGTCCTTACACTTTTAAACAAGCTTAAAGTGTCCCAGAAATTCCGTTGTATAAAAGTAAAAGTATGAAAGTTAATCAATTTTATCCTTTTGACATTCTTGGAATGTTTTTAGTTGTTTTAGGTATTAATAAATTATGTCTCATGATTAAATTATATTAGCTTGGAACAGTCATGGAAACTTGTTTTTGCCGTATTTTTACGAGGATGGTTTGAAAAATTGAAATTTTGGAATAAATCATTCTCAATCTCCAACCTAGTCTTGTTTCTAGCTGTTGATCTCCTTCTAATAATAATATTCTGCAGTCACATCCTTCTTTTCGTGAAATTTTTTCCTCGCCAGCCATTTTTTTTTCATATTAGGAAAAAGGTAGTATATCGAGAAAGCTATTTGAAAAGAGTTACAATTAACAGTCTATATTAACCTAGCCATTGAATACAAAATGACGTATATGGATATGAAAGTCATAATTTACAGTCTATATTGCCCTGGCCATAGAACTCAAAGAGATTATTATTAGACAGTCGGTTTCAAGATGAAATATATCAATATCTGGCGTGGACATCGGAACATTTCTCATTCGCAAAACTGCATCGTCACTTCTAGAACTAAGACTAAGTTTTACATTAACAATACAGTCTAATTTTGCTTCCAACTCACGTTCAACTTGCAGAACTTGATGCTCGACTTGCTTGACATGACTATTTAGTCCAATAATTTCTTCATCAATCTCCTGAACGTTACTTGTCATTGTTTCGTTCTACTCCGAAATCCTTTTCAATTCTGTAGCCATCTTTTCTACAGATTATCTCTATACCTTCTATTGAATCAGTAATCCCTCCACACCATTTCTTCAAAAATTGAGACCTGATACAAATGAATTATTCGAATAAGATATCGAAATTCACAGTCTCTATTAGGTTGACCATTGAATACAAAAAGAAGATATATCACATGTGTTTTTTACAGATCACCAATTTTTTCCTGTTCCTTGATCTCAGGCTTGTAATAGAGTATTTGGAAAGTAATGCGGAACGAATTTAAATTCTTACTCCATCAATTTTTCGGATACAACTACAGAAAAGTGCTTTGTCGTGTTAAATACTATTCTGACTTAGTACAAAATTCTCAGACCATCCTCGTATTTTCATTTGATTTTTTGTTGTATGCTATAATACAAACAATATTTAGGTAAAAATACCACCGGGAAATAGCTCCCCATCTCTCCAAACGCAGCTGCCTCCTGTTGGCCAACAACAGTACTATCAGCAACCTGCACAGCACCAGCAGCTACCCAACTATAACCCTCGTTCACCGGCTCCAGTTCCGCCACCAATTCGTCGTACAGACAGTCGTAACTCTATCTCATACCGTCCACCATTCCCAAATCAATCACCAGTTAACACTGCTGTGCGTCCTCCACCGCCACAATTGACAACAAGAGCTCCACCACCCACTGCAAGCTTTGCTCCACCGAGGCCCAGATTTCCTCCCCCTGGACAGGTGCCAGGTAATTTACAGCAAAATCAACCAAGGTATTATGAGCCACAAAGCCAGGAAGGAAATTTTAGAAGAGCAGTAAATTCTGTTCTTCCCCGACATCCTCCTCCAGGGCCAAGAACTCCTGGACTTTTCCCCCAAAAATCACTTCCTCAACAGCAGTCTGTCCCTCAAGAAGGGCTGAAAAAGTCGTACACACTGGATAACTCGGAAGTACAACCCGAAACGAATGGTACCAAAAAAATTGACATGGAGAAAAAAAATGATGATCGGTCGTCTAGTTCGTTAGGCTTCCACCAGGATACCAACGGGGAGAAGGATGTAGATACGGCGTTAAATGGGAAGACTAGTAAGGAAGAAACAGAACGGCCGGAATCTAGAACCGGATTTTTAAGCCGGGATCATTCTTCACATTCAAGCATGCAAAAAATCGATGAGGATGATGACGACGCCGTTGTGATTCCTTCACGAAATTTCCCCGCCGGAAGTATCCGCTCGGGAAAATCCAGTATGTCTAACAGTAGCGACAACATATCACAAAAATCGCTTGACCTCAATAAACCAGATATTACTAAACCTCCTATTGGGCCTGAAGGTCGTAAGGATCCTCCTAAAACTAATTCCACCGACAATATCTCTTTAAAAAATATAGATGTAGGGCCTCAACATACTAGGACTCAATCTCCTTTACCTCCATCTGCTATCAAACCAGCAAATTTGACACCTCAGGAGAAGGTCTCTCGTAGTCCACAACAAGATACACCACGATCTCCAGTCCCGGAACAAAGACCAGTATCGTCGGGGGTCACCTTGACCTCGACAAGTCCAAGTCCTGGGAATCTTACGCCTGGGAGGAACTATACAAGTCCCAGCGTTGAAAACAAAAGCATTCTTAGTGGAAGAAGAACTCCTGCAAGATTTCGAAAAGGTTCTAATTTTGAAATGAAGTTCAAGCACTTTTTTGTTGCCATATTACTATTTTTGACACGTTTATGTTCATTATGCTTGTCACTTTTTTGTGGTTGAGAAAATATTGAATGAGTTGTAATATTTGTTTTTTTTTTTGTTCCAGAGGGGGACAATGATAGCGGTGTAGACGAATCAACACAAGGCAACGTAAGTCAAATCTTAAATTATTTTATCTACGACGGTGCGCTAATAAGTCACTCGACCACTAATTTGCGTGTCATTGTGAATCTCATAATGGCACTAGTTCTATCAAATTTTAAGTTTCTTTTATTATTAATAACTATTAATTCACAAACATGAATTTATGTTTTATAAACATTTAAGACAAGATTTTCACAATTAGATATGTTTATTTTCTTTATAGCTTTGACAGCTGTCAAACAAACAAATAGTTTCCATAACAATGAATAAAATGCTACTTGATCAAGCTATGAATTTTAAACTAAATGTTTTTCGAATGTCAAACATCTAATAAAAAAATCTATTTCAGCAGCAATTAAGGCCGTCGTAGATAAAATATTGAATGATACACGTTTGATACAGTTAGTGTAATGAAACTTGAGTGATAAAAACACGCGGCTAATCGCCTCGTGATTTAACATCACACACGTTTCATTACAACGGCTATATCAAACTTGTACTATTAATATCTATAATATTTCTCCAGACTCAATAAAACTGTATCCAATTGAGTACAGTTTAGTTAAATGCTTAACAAAGGATCCAACAATGATCCAAAAACTCTAAATATTTAATTTTAGGATCGATCACTAAATGGCGAGCAATCGTCCCCAAGGAAAACGCCGAGCAAAATGTCGTCCAAGCTCCCTACCAATAAATGCAAGACCCCTACAAAACTACTTCAAAGTCCAAAAAGTCCAGACCCCGCAAATTCTGTTCCTGCATCAGCCGACAAAAAAAGTATTACTTCCTATTATAAAATTAATTAATTTTTTTAAATATTTTTTTTTCGTGTAGAAATTCCTATGAACAAAATTCAAGTAGGAGCTGCTCCGTCCCCTAACATAAAACAAGTGAAGTCAAAAATAGGATCGCTAGATAATACAAGCTACAGACCAGGAGGCGGAAAAGTCAAGGTGGAAAACCGGAAGATAGACTTCACCAAAGTACAGTCCAAAATTGCTGCTAAAAATGACCAGTACTCACCTGGCGGAGGCGACAAGAAGGTAAGAAAAAAAAAATTGTCAGACAGAGCTGCAGTTAATCATTTGTTGGACTAAAATAAACAAAACTGTTACTAAAGCTATTTTTGTACTCTTTAACAAGAGAAGCAGTTGGAAAAACTATAAGAGCTTATTACCTGAGATGATGTGCAGCTTTCAGCGTGTTGAGAAATGAAAAATTATTCGGAATAACCGAGAGAAAATGAAATATCTCTTGTGACAGCCTTCTAATGAATCCCTCCAAATAATATCAGCAAGTTTATCTAGAATTAAACTCGAAATATAAGGCACAATTCAATAAATAAAAAATGTATATGGGTTGTTATAGAAATAAGTACATTCATTTCAACCAATGATAGAACTCGTCTAGTATAGCAATTTTTCTCAATAACTATTTTCCTGTAGATCCTCTGGATATTCATTTGAAATCCAAGAAAAAAAATAGTCATTCATTACACTGTGTGCCTATGGTCAAATCTGAATATATGACAGTTCTGACGATTAAAATAAGTATTTTGTAACTCTGAACAGTCGTAATCAAGTCACTTATATATTTTAAACTGAAATAATATTAGTATTTTATATTAGTTGAGATCTTAGCTTATCTCTATAATTCAATTTTTTTAATTAAATTAGATTTCCTGAATAACTTCTCAGACATCAACCATGTGATCTATTAGTCATATTCATATCTCACTATCAAGTATTTCACCTTACTCATCTTACTGTCTTTGTACACTTAAAATTTTGTTCATTACCCTTATCGTATTAAAATATTTTCTTTGTTGTTGCTTAGATCATAAATAATATCTAGATGGAAGAAACTGCGAACGGTTACGACGGAAAGAGATGGAAGATATATTGTAAGAAAGCTGGTGAAATGATCCGCGCAAGCGTGACAATAATCAAATTTCAGTTTGTCAAGCCCGCAAAATGACAAACACTTGATAAAATGAGCTCTTATTTCTGTAAAAAATATTTATATTTATTCGCCGTTTTTTAGTTGCAAAGTACATCTTTTCAACATTACGTTTATAAATAGCAAATGAAATTCGATAGACATGCGCAGTTCGTTTTACTTCATTTCTCTTTAATTATTTACCGTTCGCAAAAATGTATTGTGTGATATAGGACTCCTTCCATCTAGTAGCAAATAGCTGTTTGTGTTGAAGCTGACAGGACAGAAAGAGAGGTACAAGAATGGAGATATGCTTGATCTACTTCAGTATTGTCTCACTAGATGTCAGCTACGTAAACATTCTATTAAATACGATTTTCACGAGTATATTAAATTAATATTAACTCTTTATTAAATTATTCAAATTTATATGCATACAAGTGCAAAGATACTGATCCTCTTTTTATATATTGGCACTTACACCAATACGCTGCACAAGTTCGGATCATTATGATAAATTACAACAAAGATAGTGCTCTAAAAATTGTGAAATTGGTAAATCTATACTTCACATAATTTATAATTTGATGTTTTCTATGTTATAGTTATACTTACTATCTAACTGAATGATGATGCATATTTTTAACCTCAATATATTAACCCGTAGCCACCTAGCGGTTATAAGCGGAACTATATTGTAATGTGGATTCAACCTTAATTTCCATGATCATATGTTATGTTAATGGCTTTGTTAGCAATATTTAATGGCCTTTTTGAGATTGTTTATATGTAGTTTTATACTACAATAGTTCATATTGGATTTGTTGCAATTAATTCAGTGAAAAAATTTAGCTTTCGACTTTATTGTTAAATTACATAACCTCATTGCTGTACTGAAATTAGTCTCTCAAGATTTTACTCTCCAAAATATGGAATCTAAACGAAGAAGTGTTGAAAAATTATTGTGTTTATAGATATTGTTCCAAATTTAGTTGAATTGTTGATTTGAGTTTCCATAAATTTCCTAAAAGGGGAAAAGGAAAGTGTCGGTAGTAAATAAATTTGGAGACTATGATCCAGTTCATAAACAAGTTATGCGGATTAGAAAAATTCGTACAAAGAAAGCTGAAATGTACAATACAAAAATGTCATAAATACTCTCTTGTAATATTATTTTCTTTGAAGCTATGAATTTCATAACCTCATTCAGACTTCCAGTTACAACTAAAATTCATATATAAATAAAAAGATTTTAAAAGAAAAAACTAAATGTTATAAAAGAAGAGAGCCAATACTTTCTCGCACAATCGAAATTAAATTAAATCATTCAACGAAATATGACTATTTCTTTGCTGAATATCAACGTATTTACATTGCGAACAGATTACAAACTTGCTGTAAGCCACTTTTGATCCACCATTTTGTAAGCACAGTGCTGCCACTATCGGTAATTTCAGTTGCCAATAGTGATTTTAACTGACATATGGTCATAGTGACATCTTGTGACAAATATTTAAAGTAGATCAAACATTTCTCTATCCTTTTACCTCTCTTTCTGTCCTGCCGGCTTCAAAACAAATAATGTACAAAGATATGGAATTATTCATCTAGACCAGTGATGGCGAACCACGAAGTATGATATATATAGGAGTTGAAACGAAGCGCTTGTACACGGCACAGATTCTTATCGCCGAACGAAGAGAGAGATGGAAGATAGTAGGCATGTATTAAGATGGAACAACTCTAGACAATCACTTAAAATTTTTATTTCATTTATTATTGATCAGGTTGTATTTTTTTCAAATCAAATGATTTTTATACATACAGGCATAATTTTTATATATACAGGCATAATGATTTGTACTGCGATTTTTTAAAATAAAATCATGGATTTACTTCAGATAAATACAGAAATTCCTTTTACTTCCAGCAAAGGTACAAATGCGCATTTTGTGGAAAGTCTTGATTTACTCAAATAAATTGACACCCGAAACGTCCTATGTGAAATTAATAAATAATAATCTATACATTTTTCAGAATTTTAATGAATAATAAACTATTTTTGATTTTAAATTCTATATATATACCTCTAACTTTTTTAATTATCACGATTTTCAAACATCATGCTACCAACTGATTTATTTATGATTGAAAATTATTTTCAAATACTAACTTATTCTATTTTTAAAATAGTCAATTTTTTCGGAAGAAAGTGAACTTTTGCATAGCTTCCATACTAAACTCAACGCGCTACATGAAATTCAGTATTGAAATTAAGACTAACAACTCGTTGAATTTTCTCGACCTAAGTACACATCACAAGAAATAATAATTTTACATATAAAATTTTCAGAAAACCCACGCCCACTGCTGATTTTATTAATAATAACTCCAACCACTGCTTGCAACACAATACTAGTTGAAATTAATAAACTGCGTTGGATTTTTTTATAATTGAATTTCTTCAATATCAATGATATAAATTTCAAAATGGTGTCTCACGTTACTAGAAATAATTATTTATCAGCATTTGACTGACATAGGAGGAATAAATAAAAGAAATAGTGAAAATTATCATATACATCAATTTTCTTATTCACATATTCACAAATAAATACTAAAGATAACAATAATAATAATCAAATATATCAAAGAAAAAATATATATATTAATGAAAATAACCAATCTTTTCGCGGTATTACACGTCTCCATTTCATTATTATCTTTTCGTCCTTCGGAGCACTAAAAATAGATATTTTCTCCTTACAACTTGGGTACCCACTATTGCAATTGGAAATAAAACACTTTCTTCCCATTCTAAAGTTTAATAATTAAAAATTCCAAGCTTCAAATCACAATACTAGCTGCAAACTCAATGGTAGCAAATGCTAAATGCATTGTGAAACATGCCTACTATCTTCCATCTCACACACTTAACCTCTCTCTCTAATGCGATAAGATATTGTGACACAGCTGGTATAGGAAGATAGCATAGCGTTTCATCGGCGTGAGGCGAACCTATGACCCGCAGGTCAGACACTGACCCATGCAAGCTTTTTGACTGACCCACGAGCTGATTCTCATAAACACATTTTTTTATCATAAAAGAGAGAACAGATAATCTGAAATATTGATGATTCATGGTATCCCTTACATATATGACACGGGTTTTGAAATAACGTTGCTTGATAGGTACATGAATGCGAAATTCTTTTGCATTCTCGAATACAAAAGTGACATTTAGCAATCTAGAATCAAAAATAACTGTTTTGATGTCGATCTTCATTTTTTGCTCTTCATTTGCGGAAGTAAAAGTTTTCAAACAAAAAAGGAACGTACATTTTTTGGAAGAGTTTTAAAAGTGAGAACCAAAGAAAAAGTATTTTTGAACCATGTTACTCTCCCGCTTTCCAAGTGACGCCACTGACTTAGTGACCCACGAGCTAGTACTAAAAAAAAGAATGAACAAAATTTGACTCACTTCTCAAAAAAGTTCGCCATCACTGATCTAGACTAGAGTATGCTTAGATAATAAATAATATCTAAATGGAAGGAGTCCTATATCACACAATACATTTTTGCGAACGGTTATGCCAGAAAGAGAGGAAAATATAGGTTGCGTTAGAGGGATAAAGAAATAAAATATAATGAAAGAGAAATGAAGTAAAACGAACTGCGCATGTCTATCGAATTTCATTTGCTATTTATAAAAGTGATGTTAAGAAGATGTATTTTGCAACTAGAAAACGGCGAATGAATATAAATATTTTTTATTAAACTCATGATTAGTATTTTTCAACTGTATTTAACAAGAAAACCGTACTTAACTTTGTGAAGGTTCTTTTAACGGTCATTTTGATTCTGATTTTTGAAAGCTTATCAAGAAGTGCTCACGAGTTACGTAGGAATTTTCTGCCACTTTTGATTATCGGACTGAAATTCAAATCACTTTTTTGTGGATTTAGACTTGCAGCGTCTCTGAACTTCTGTTCAGCGGAAATTATCCGGATATTTTTGGTCAAAATTACATTCTATAAGCCGATTAACATCAGAGTGGACCGAGTCGGCGCAAAGCTAAGATTTACTACCTTATTTAATTCCACTTTATTGGTTTAATATAATACTTACTTGTGAAACCAATCAAACAGATATTTAAATTTGTATTTTATTTAATGTTTACTTTGTGTTACTGCCATTAACGGGTGGCATATGCATTTAACGTTAACTGTGCGGCGCTGTAGCTCCTAGGGCACATTTGTTTTATCTAACTTCCAAAAAATGTCTTTTCTATCTTGGAGCACTTCACTTTTATCCATATTAAATTACCATAATGACTGCGGTTTGAAGTGGAAAAAGGGCTCAGATAAATTCCGACAAATATGATCTCAAACCTCAAAGTGAATTTTAAAACTTAATTTTTTAGATTCTGAAAAACTTCCAATATTCTTGTATAAATTTCTCTTGACAATTTCTCTAGGAATAATTCAAAAATTTGTCGTCTGAGAACTAATAATATTTATATAGTTTGTTTTTCTCAATAATAACTGAAATAGGAAAAAATCAATATTCTCGTTATTGAATCAATCTCCAATGTTAGACGAAAAGCAATAACGTATAGGTTGTTCATTCCTCAGAAATTAGATTATAATAAAAGTTCATTGCACTTCTACAGATAACAGCTGGTATTCTCAAACATGAATAAATTATTCCATAATTTATTTAAATAAAATTATATGAAAACAAAGCACCATCAAATGATTAATTGAAATACTTTACTTGACGTTCTGGTTTTTTCTGGAACATTATTGTTATCAAAAGCAATTTTCATGAAAATTTATTTGTATTTATTAGACATATACATTAAATTCGAGTCGACCATCAAGTGCAAACTATTGGAATGAGGTGATTATTGTTAAAAAAAAAAATAGATTGGTGTTCACCTTGCAAATATTTTTTTCGTATACCCAAATTTTTATATAGCTACAGCATTTTAGCAGGTATTAAGAATGATCCTGAGGAATTCTTCCAACAAAGACACCGAGAAACATCAAAATAATATTGAATAAACTGTCTGACATCTACATTCAGAATTTGGAAGTAACTCTAATGACCTTCAAATATAATTTTAATTGTTATTTTGTTGGTGTTTCACTATTCTTACTCATTTAATTACATAAATTTGGTCATGATGTCTATTATTCAAATAGTATGATTCAATTACGAACATATTTTCGTAAAAAGCCCCAAATACAGTTTGACATTCAGGATTCAGATTCACTTATAGAACTCCTAAGAATCATTCGAATATCTAATTGATTTGTTGTTGTGTGTCACATCACATAAATTATAAAGTATAAGTAATTAATGTTTCACAAAAACTATTGAATTAATTTTCACGTATTACCAATTGTATAAAAGAACACTGCTGTACAAATATTCAAAATGCAAACAAACATCATTTCTGCGCAGCTTCCTGGCGCGAAATTAAAATTTCGCGCCCATATTTTTACATTAGTTACCACGTAACATCTATTTGGCACTTTTGCAATACTAAACCCAAAACTCACAAAATAGCTCAAAATATACCGTAGATCTATAAAGAATTTTATGAGAAAAATTCTATTCTTGGCGCCTTAAATTCAATTTTACTTACAAACGGCAACAATGCAACGTTGCAATTATTAAATTCTTGAGTTTCTCATATAAATTCTTTGCGACACATAACCACAATCACAAAAAAATATATTAAATTTTATTCAGATTCAACAACAAAAATTGCAGTGGTCTGCAAAATCCAAAATTGGTTCGTTAGACAATGCAAAATATACTCCAGGAGGAGGTGATAAAAAAATCGAATCAGTCAAATTGGACTTCAAAGATAAGGCAAAACCAAAAGTCGGATCCAAAGATAATATTAAACATGTTCCAGGAGGTGGTGACGTTAAAGTAAGTAAAATATGTACGATAATATTTATTTATACAGTTACAAATGAGAAAAAGTTAGGTTATTCCAAATATTGAGTGCATGGTGAATGTTGAATGGTTTATTAATAGCATGAAAGAAAGTTGGAATAGTAATAATGATTTGTAATGCTTTTTAGTCGGTAGAGGAGCAGCAAATACAAGTAAGTATTTTAAATCAATCTTTTGATTAATTGTACATCATAGATTGCTCGAGTGTTTTTTTCTCTTAAAAGCAGTTAGTAAAAAAAATCTTTTTATCTCTGCATTTCTCGAAAAATGTTTTTCTTTTCTGTATTCAAGGAACAGGTAATTGTACAAATATTGCATGATGATCAAAATTATTGAAGGTGGGTACACTTTTCCATCACTGCTCATTAAAATGAAATATTTTATTGCACATTCATTTTCACAGTTTGTCACTATTCATATTCTTCTTCTTTACTAATTTGTGCTGTAATTATTCTGCTTCATAGATCGAAACAAAAAAAATTGAACTAAACGCATCGAGTAAAATTGGCTCCCTGGACAATGTAAAGCATAAACCTGGTGGTGGAGACATCAAAATATTTGACGACAAAGATTATCTTCGACAGAAATCCGCAAGCGAACAGGGTACAGTCCTTTCCGGCTCTCAGGTAGGCTGCAACATTTTTCATATTGATGCACACAGTTGGCAACATTTATTAACGAAATTGAATTTATAAATATTATAGATATTACTATTCAAATTATTCATTTCAATATTTTATCCTGAAATATTCTATAATTGACGTTTATATTTTAGTAATTTTTTTGTTTCCGCTTCTGCGCGCTTTTTAAAACGTTCAATTTACAAGAGGCATTGTTTATGATATTAAACATATTCAATCATTGATAAGAAAACTAGAACCAATAAAAATCACGCTATATATATTAATATTAGTTCACAATAGGCTCTCATTTCACATTTATTATAAGTTGCTTCATATTTTAGTTCCGGGAAGATTATCTATTCACGTTCTATTAGAGCATCACCACATTATTTTTTTCATAAAGGTAACAGCTTAAAGCACAGCCATATTGCATATTTAACAAGCTTTTTAAATCATAACATGGACTGAACACAACATATAACTAATAATACTTGAATTCTTACAGGAAGCTTTTATTTTATAATCTTTGTATTGTTCCGCCATTAAGTAATCTAACCTCAAAAGTGAAATAATTTGTATTAGACGAGATAGTTGGTATATTCTGAAATTTAGAGCATCCAGTATATTTTTGGTATATATCATTTACATGACATATATCTATATATTAATACGTGAAGAAAAAGCTTTATATCCCTCTTTGAGCATATTGCACGTACGTAGAAATGTGAGATTTGACACACCAATGAAAACAATAGTACTTTTCGAGGGAATATCTCGAAAAAATGTCTGACATCTAATTCTCACTTCCCCGGGGGAAGGAGAGAAGAGGATTGAAAAAGGTCACGTTAAAACTTGAAACGAAAACCACTATCGCGCACGAAGGAATGTAAGATTAGGCATGCTAAAGTTTATACGGATAAGGAGTGCAGACAGCTAAAATTATATACAGGTGTCTCATTTTAATATTATTTTTCGCTAAAATATCTCGAAAAATATACAACGAATGGAAAAATGTCTGACATCTAATTCTAACTTCTTCAGGGTTGGGGAGAGGGAGGGGGTAGAAGAAAGTAATGTTGAAATCTTAAATGGGAACCCCTATATTTATTTCAGATTCGGATATGAATTTGGTATCGACAAAGCAGACAAAAAAATATACTGGCTGTCTTGTGCAATATCTGAATTTTAATGTATACCAAATGTCTCGCGTGACGTATGAAAAAATGCATGCATATTTTTCTGTTGTGTGTAATAAAAATATGATTGAATCAAAAAGAAGTATTTAACGTTATTGTTTCACACAGAGCTCTCTTCGTTCACAACAATCGCAACCCGAGCCTGCGGAACCAGTCTCCGATGAAAATCTTAATCAAGAACGTTAAAATCTTGTCCAATAACGTTCCTAAACGAACTGACAGTTGTTTTGGCGCGAATTATGAAGGACTTTTTATACAGAGGTGTAGGTTATGGTACCAGCCCATTGTTTTAGATATATTTACAGTGTTGTCAAATGTAAATTAATTCATTTATACGTCAATACGTTGAATAACTTTTTACTTGTATTATCATTAAATATTTATTTTTCATAGACAAATGATACACTCATGTACACAAATTTAAGAGGCACTTGAAGTAAATGTTTAGTAATAATTTGGACACTTTAATTTAGTTCGCATCATTGCACAATTGTGATATTAAGTTGACTTTACAATGTCAGCCACTGATTGCTTAAGTTTTAATAATTTTATTGAGTAAATTGCTTGCTGAAACACAATTTTATATTACAAATAATTGTATAACGCAAATTTCAAGAACATGACGTACTTACATTTGTCTTTTGGGCAAATTGTAGTGTATATCACGTACATTTTAAGAAGAAATTAGTGGGGGGAGCAACTGATTTTGGCGGTTATTATTCGTAACATATCCATCAAATTATATTATAAATCGAATCCCGCCAAAAAACTACCTTTACAAGTTGCAGCCCCCTTATTCGTGAACTATGTATAATTCAAATTGATATCTAACTGACTCTAATATTAATCTTATCTAAGCTTATAAAAAATATGGGTAGTAACTTTCTATTTTTCATTTTGGTACCTATAAATGTTATTTTCTTATAATCAAAATTCCATCGCAATGTACACAATACAAATGGAACATTCTGTAATTTATTTTGGTGTATATGTTCATAAAAAACAAACATAGAAAACTATAAAAGAAATATATAAGTACTAACATATACAAGCTTTTTATTATTAGGGTAGAGCTTGCACCTTAAAATGAGAAGTATAAGAGACGCACAGTAAGTAGAAATCACTTTTATTCACGTGACATACATGGAATACATCAAACATAATAAAGTTAGGTTAAGGTAGCTCTCATTGATATTTTTACTATTTAGGAGTATGACCAACAATCAAAACGAGCCAGCAGTGCGAAACCACCAACTTCTCTCAATATTGCATCACCATCGCCTCGAAGGAGAGTTCATTATCTTGATTTGCATGGTCCACAATCTTTGATTGACAGCCCGCAGCTAAAATCAATCGATTATCAAAGACCTACGTCTGCTTGCAGTATTATTGCTAGAAGAAAGTCTAAATTGAAAGTTTCTTTTAGTATTATGGATCGCCCGCCTTGGCGGTATTAAAACACACTTTGCTTAACTGTCATACAAAATAATTTAAGTTGGTAGCACTGATTCATATCGAAATATTAGCAGATTGTTGTTAGAAAATTGTCCAATTTTCAATTTAAAATGGAACAATTTTAATATTAGTAGATGTTAATTGTATTTTGTATATTTATTATACAAAATTTCAATATCCTGTCATATAAAAGTAAGGCACTAAATACATGAGTATTATCATTCGCCATTTTGTGTCCTTAGAAAGCGCTTTAGCATATGTGAACAGTGCAGGAAACGCGATGATTGAGTCGAAATAATTTAATTTTAAGGTAAAAAACGTGATAAAATAATATCGGAGTCTATCAAACTGTTTATTTTTGGTATGATGTATTATTTGTAATCAAATTACATGATTCAATTTAGAATTTTCAGTTTTCAAATTTTGAATCAAATTATTCGGTTTTCAATCATATATAATTAGAATAATATCAAATACTCAAAATATTATTATAGAATTTTAATTTATATTCTGTAATACAATTTTTGGGAACAATCTGACAAATTTACTGCACTTCGGGATCTCTAAATATGTAAAATTCTATTGTTTATCTTCAAACTTTGTAATCCTTAACTTTCCTAGAAAAACTTTTATGCATATTTATTGGAAGATTCATTATTTTACTGCTCTCACCCAAGGGATAAAAAACATGGAAGTCTACTATTTGCAGTTTTTTATATCGCATGTCTTGATAAAAAAATTTGAGTTCGTAATATTTCACTTATCAAAGAAATAATTGATTATATATTATTATTATTATTACTTATAATATATTTATATATGTATGTATGTAAATATATAATATATATTTTATATAATAGGTACCTATGTATAATCCATAAATATATTGATCAATTATTGCTTGAAATTGAGGTTAGATTCTATGATCGTGTCTAAAAATTTAGATAAAAATATATATTAAAATGAACTGAGATAGCTTCAATCAAAATTTTGATCTGATCCATAACTTTTATATGAAATACTTATAATTCGTCTGTGAATCTCACAATCATAATTACCGCTAATAATGATGATAAATCATTCGGCACATTAATGAGTCACTCCGATACTATATTCTTCAGTTTTTCAAGTTATTATAACATTTTTTCCTCGTCAAACAACGCATTTTCTGCAATGTTTTCATTGGTTTTCATATGCTTTCTTTTATTGACAGAACACAAAATGGCGGATGATAATACCTACGTTTTTAGTGTTCTAATAAAAGTAGTTTATCACCAAACCCATGGAGACTATACACGAAGACTTGACATATGCGTTAATAAATGACAGGCTGCACCTTTTTCGATTTTAATGTAGAAATTCAATCACAATAGTATATTACAATACAAGTGAAGAAACTATAAGTTTTGCTCACGCGGGTGGTAGTTTTGTGCACGAGGCGCAAAGGTGCAAAGGCACACAAGTGAGCGAATTCGTTTCTTCACGAGAGCTGTATAGCGTTTTGTTCAATCCTAATTTTTGAAACATTCATTAAAACATTAAAATCTATTACACTTCTTATACAAAGATCATATATAAAGTATAAAGTAGCATAGGCGGCGGATGCGTTGTTATGGATCATGTAAATATAAACATCCGCGACTGTCAAAAATAATAAAATTGTTTTGTCCTGATATTTTTACAAATATAGATTGTGACACTAAAATGGAACAAGATAATAATGAATTTGTGCGAGGAAAATAATTAACAAAGAAGAGGAAACAAGTAATAAAAAATAGCACTCAAGTTAATATTACAAAGGTTACTACGATAACTTCAGAGTCCCATCGGTTCTCAGTTGCTGGTATATCTTGTTCAAGTAACGCAATTTTCAATAATTATGAAGTTCATTTTCATATCAATAAATACATGTAATAAAATGTATTGTAGTTTGTTCTTTATTTCGTTATGAAAGAGTGAGTGGACGAAAGTAATTACACTCACTACTTTCGCCCACCCGTTGTCATAGGAATCACTATAGTTGACAAAACAAACAGTTTCAAGATTGGTATCCAAGTAAAAAATAACATGTTTCAATAATAGCAGGGAGTACCGGGAGAGAGCACTCAATGTTAAAAATTCTGCGCATGAAAATAGTTGCGCCCCTTGCCACATGAGGTCTCTGATAGCTATGTTACCATGGTTTCTAGTCTAAATTAGTATTTTGAGGTTAGGTATATTGATAGAAAGAAATCACAAAACTTTTACAACAAAAATACATGTATTATAAATGTTTGTACATGTGAATCAATCTCACCGACAAAATATATGTACAAATATCAGGTTTTGCGATAAAATATGAAGTTACTTTATCCTTGAAGTATGATCCAATTATTGTAGTCAATAAATCCGCAGATGTAAAGTATATTCAAAATTTGTTTGAAAAACATTATGAATCAATGACTTTGAATAATCTATTTTTGTAGAATGCCTTCTCTAACTGTGGATCATACCTTGGAATTATATTACTTTCCAGAGTATTGCAATACATTGAATAGCTTACAAACTCAAAATTTAATAAAGTCATTTCATGCACTAATTTTGATTCAACTTTGTAGTTATTGAATAAATTAGTGATTTGAGCTAGAACGTCATAATAGGTCAATTACTTTAAAGTGTCTATTCTCAGGAAATGTTTTTCCAATTGTAGGTCATACTTTCTGATGAAATGACTTTTCACAGTATTCCAAGTTCATTGTGAACAAGACTAGAGAAACATTGAATACAAACGGTCAAAGAATTTGAAATTATTCTATTGAAGTATGAAATTTTATAGCCATATTCTCAAAAGAACTCATACTAACCCACAATTCTGGATTAGTGAATTTTCTTCTAATTTAGGTCTTTCAAATACAATCTTAAATCACTTATGGTGATAAATGAGCAATAGATATGAACTAGAATGGGTTTTAATAACAAAACTGAAAAAAATAGGACACGAAAATCACTAATCCAGGACTATAGACTTGTTCAAATTATTTTGAGATGTATAATTAATTGAGAAAATGGATAAAAGAAAATATCATTATTTCGAAGTATTTTTTTTAAGATAATTACTGAATTTTTTCAATTTACTCTGAGCTAAAGTGACGTTCTTTGCATTGTTTTCACTTTATCTGAACATAAATGCATCTTACTGTCTAAACTGAATCAATTTTACTGAATTTAAGATTTTTTTCCCACAAATATTACTTTTCTTCTTGGTTCTACTTCCTTTACTTTGACTGGAGAGTCTTTTAGCACTTTCGTGAAGCATGAACTTGTTGCGAGTATAGATTTATTGAAATTTCTTCGGCTGCCTGAATTCCAAAGTAACATCAAGACTGAAGAGTATTACTCTTTCTTGGTTCTATATGATATAGATAATATATTGGAGCACCTTCCGTTACAAATAATTTTCAGTTCTAGCACCGTTCAAATATTGAAGCTGGAAAATTCTCATCCATTCCAAATGCTTCTTATTTGTTCATTGTTCGAAATTCCAGGTATTTGTAAAGTCCAAAAAATGATTTAGTCCAATATCTGTTATTGTGGTAGATCTAAATCATGTGTGTAATAGTGCTTTAGCACTTATAGAAAACTGCAGGCCGCAGAATGGAACCAGTGAATGTTCGCCTAGAATAATTATGATTTATAATAAATGAACAGAAGAATATTAAGCAGACTTAAAATTAATTGTTGTACTCACTTTTTAATAACTTCTTGTAGCATTTAACTTTTAAAATCAGCAGAAAATCTCGACTAAGAAATTATATTTGCATTGACAAACATTTTTTTATGTAAATCAACATTTGTTCAAATTTTTTTCAACGGTAACTAAGATTCAAGATTCAAATAAAATTGAAAAATAGGTGCGCCCCTTCCCGCAAGATGGTAGCAGCTAAACGCCAAATCCCTTCATTTGAGTGATCTCTCCCGGTACTCCCTGAATAATAGGATTGAACAAATGTTATTAAACGATATTTAGGTTGGCTCTTCTGTAACTAGAAATCATTTTAAATAATTTTTAGTTAATTAATAATAGATCGAGTAAATATCTTCCAGAATAAATCAATTATGTTTAACAAATTTTCATCAATTTGAATTGAAGTCAGAATCATTGCTGTCAAATAATCGACTGTCACCATAGAGTAAATTTTATTTACTCAAGTAATAAATTATTCTGTCATTTATAAAACTTGCCGGAATTAATAAATTATTTATTTTACATTCTGAATTATTCCTCTATCTAGTGACTTTTATTTTATCTAGTGACTTTTTGCCGTACCAAAACCAAAATTTTTAGCGGTAAATTTAAACTTTAAATACTTTTTTGCACGATTGGGCGTTTCTATGTGTTTACCGGCTCTCTATTTGAGGTGGTGTGTTGATTTTACCAGCAAACTGTGGTTACTATGGTTATGCTGTCTTACCGCCCATGGGCACAGGCGGTGAATTTTCACAAAAAAATATTCATTTATTCATCTTTATTTGTAATTTAATATTCAGAATAAAATGTCAAACTTGACAGCTGACAGCGAATAAATAATCATCAGTAGTAATTTAATTTGAAAAAGAATATTTGGACCTATATTTTGAATCTTCCAATCGGGCAAAAAATTTTGTAAGCGTCACGGTCAATAAGTACTGTACCGATTTCGTATAATATTTGGAAACCTCGCTAAGGCTCGGCCTCCAAACTATTATTCGCAATCGGTAAACTGTACTTACTGTCCTTAATACTTAAATAACTATCTCAGCACAATAGGGTATATTCATGAATTAATTTTATATTTTTGATTCACTGATTACATCGTTATAACATAATAAAAAATATAAATTATGTTTAAAAGTACTGTAATCAAGTTTAAAAAAATATTTAAAATTGAGAATAATTTTGAGCTGTTTAAACGCCGCCATTTTCGCGCGCTCTATTGATGACGTCAAATACCATGTTCAGTGACATTACAGTTCATTGTTTACTACAGTTGTTTTCCTTCTCAACTCATTTCAGCATTAAAAAAGGTCAAAAGTCAGTTTATAAGTATTGCATTGTGCCTGAATCCAAAATACTATCAAAAATGTACCTAGTAAAGTATTTTTTCCAATCCAGACAGGTTTTAATATACGTAAGAAATGATGTGAGGTTATCAGAAGAGATGAAGTGTCATAATTAATTTGACAGATCATGAATAACATTATATGTGATTAGTTTTAGCAATAAAATACAGTGTATGTATGCGACTTCGTTCAACATTTGCTCGTTTTAAAATAAACAAAAATTATAGGCCATGTTTACTGCTCATCATATTTCGGATTGTATTTATTAAAATAGCGTACATAATGTGTTATTATTGAATAATTACTTTGCAGTGTTCACTCTTTTTACTTCAGCGGACGTAAAATTTGGATTTGAAAGAAAATAAGACGACATTATGAATGGATCTATTCTTGACAGATTATCCGATTATGCTTTCACAAAACTACTGTCTTAAATGATTTATAATCTCACTAGGATGCTAAAATTACACTTAAACAAGAAATGAATTTACAACACACACGTTATTACTATGTTTTCTAATCAAAAGCCTGGCAATGCCATACAAATGTAAGCAGTGCGCACTTTATTGACATAGTATTTGACGTCATATTTCGTTTTAACCAATGGTGTTGCGTTTTAGAACTTTGAATTTCCCGCTCTTAATTTGCATTTTTATTTATTAATTTTAAGCAATTAAAAAGATATTAAATACCAAAGTGATGGTTTAGTACAATAGTCCGGCCAATATAAATTCGGAAAAAAAAAATTTTCATAATACCTGCATTGAAACAACGCGTTTCAACGCCTGTTTTGTCAGTCGAAACAAGACAATTGCAGACAAATGCGAGTGTAGCCGGGAAGGAACAGGCTTGTTTCTACCCGAGGTGAGAAACAAGCTTGTTTCTGCCGCTGAATTAATTTTTTACATCGTTTTATCCCTGACAGAGCCGCATTGGTTCATTGTCAATCTCTAAATGAAAATCATATGACCTTAGTTAATTTGACAGTTGTTGTATTCGGAACTGTAAATTAAATTAAAAAGACGATTAGTTTCAAGAAAAAAAGTATTGTTACGACAATTTCAAGTACACCACAACATCTTATTGATAAAGCACAAGCAGCTACTCTCGACTTGTTACCTGCAAAATCAAAAGAAAAATATTTACTTTGTTATGACAAATTTGTAATGTGGAAAGTTTCAATGCAGGTATTATGAAAAATACAGTGTGTGGCACGGGACAAAACACGATTTCAGCCGAGGGTGATGCCGGCCCTCGCTTCGCTCGGGCAAGCAACGCTCACCCTCAGCTGAAATCGTCTTGTTTCGTCGCTAGCCACACAATATACTATTGAACCAAATTTAAATTTCATGCATATTCCCTATTTTATTCATAAAAAAATTGTTATGTTTTTATATAACACAGAAATATTATATGCTATAAGCTATAAACAATTACAATACAGGATTTTTTTTTTTGAGATATCTTGAGAACTGATAAAGTTAGACATCTGAAACTTTGCACATGGTCCTTAATGATAAAATATTTTCAAAATATCGACATCAACTTTCTCATTTTAAATGAAACATCCTATATTTTATTATGTTTTTGAACTCTTCTCTATTTTTTAATGGGACTTTATTAAAGCAACTATGGCTTTTCAGTTGATGAAAATCTACATATAAATATGTAGGAATGTTAATAATGAGAATTGATAGTTTACATACGTTTATTGTTTTTGTAAAGAATTGGCCATATTTCCACATAACTACTTCTGATATTCCAAATTAAACATAGACTCAGCTTTAGAACATTTCAATTAATGATAAGCTCACAGTATTTTTTTCAAATAACAATAATAAACAAATAATACATATCATAGTAACACATTCATTTCATTTCAATTTCCAAACATACGTGATTCCAACAATTTCTATCATCAAAGAAATAATAAAGATATGAAAAATATTAATTCCCATTATCTATTATAGCTTTATTTGTTTTGAAACATTTCTGAAATAAATACATTTTCTAAATTTTTTGATAGATGTATGTTTTAGAAAACAAATATTTCGAATTCACGTCGTTGAAAAAAATTGATTTTATGCATACGTGTCTAAAATAAAATAAGGTTTTCCATGATGTCAATGATTTTCATTAATATTATACAGGCTGTGTATGAAGTGGCTACAAAATTTGAGGGCTAAAATGTTAAAAGACTTAAATTTCTTGAATGGAAGCCCCCATTTTTAGCTTCTGCTTTGAATTCTACTGTAAAAAACAAGACAAGTTTGTAATTAGAATCATGTATTTGTTTCAAGAGGTTTCTGAGATATTGACATTAATAAAAAATGTTGTTAAATTAAGTTTTATGTTTACAAACTCAGAAACAAATATTTTAATGATTATTTCACTCATGTCAATTATACTGACAAATTTTGCATGGTTACAATAACAATTATAATAATAACTTCCTTGCCAACGGGAATTTACCTCGGTAAATTAAATTTACTTCACATTACGTGAGACTCATCTCACATCGGTACTAGTTTGGTTTTGTAATATTTATATTATTTTGTTTAAATTTTTAGTTGATAAAGTGGGTTCTTAATTTGTTTATTCGATCATTTTTAATTCAAGAGACGAATTAACCATCTATTTGAATAATAGCGCGAAACTGGAATTTGATTTGTAAGGGCTTTTTTAAAGCTTGATTTTATTGTGTAATCTTCATGACAAATCCCTTTTAAGAGTACAATTATTAAAAATAAATTTAATTTATATGTAGCTGTATAATTATATAAATAAATGTATAATGTAGAATATAAATTAAATATATTTGAAGTGGCGGTCGCCATCTGAGCCATCTATACGTCGATTGCCAGAACTAAGCTTGCAGCCATCTTAACAAAAATCTAAACGTCAGACAAGTTGACAGTTGGATCAACACCGTGTTTTGTTTGGTATTAGTAGTTCTTATAATAATAAAATAATTATAAATTAGTGTAAAATGAAGTGTATTATAGAACGTTACTATGAATATTGAATATTTTAATAACGGTAAGCTTTAAAGAGGAAGAATCAATCAAGAGACACTCCCAAAATGAAACATTACAGGAAGAATTAGTCCAAATATTGAGTCAGGACTGGGCAGTGATTGTGACACGATGGCGGAGCTAGCAGCACTTCTTCGATCTGAAATTCCGGAAGGAAGAAACAATCTCACAGAAAATCATACTAATTTAGAACGAGTTGCGGAATACTGTGAGGCTAATTATTTTCAATCGGATAATAAACGTGCTGCTTTGGAAGAAACTAAGAACTACACTACTCAGTCTTTAGCCAGTGTTGCTTATCAAATAAATACTTTAGCTTATAATTTTCTGCAGCTTTTAGATTTGCAAACAGTTCAGCTCACTGAAATGGAAAGTGAAATGAATCACATTGCTCAAACTGTTATGATACATAAAGAGAAGGTTGCCAGGCGCGAAATTGGGGTTCTTACTGCCAATAAAGTCACTACGCGGCAGTATAAGATTATTGCGCCTGCTAATCCTGAGAAACCTATCAAATACGTCCGTAAAGGCATCGATTATACAAGTAAGTACCAAATCACTGCATTCTTATCACAATTTTTTATTATTTCGTGCTAATTTAGATTACAAGCTGTATTAAATTGGTTACAATAATATAAAAGTGTGATTTTTGTGTCATATAGCTCTTGACGATGTGGGGCACGGCGTTCGCTCTTCGGGCACCCCTCGTCAGAAACAACGCGGTTCCTCGCAAGGCTCCATTCAATCTTTGGGCTCTGCTACTCTGGCAGCACCTTATGTGGGCCCTGCTCCGACAACTAAGCCCCCAACGCCACCACAAGTAACCAGAACTGGTAGCAAAGTTTCTGTGAGTGGTGGAACGCTCAGCAAGGGAAGTCGTGAGTATAGGACTCCTCCAGCGGTTGCTCCGCCGCAAGTACCTAGTCACTACGCACCGAATTATCCATTAGGGCATCCTAGACGAAACGAGCGAGGTGCAGGGTACAGTACTCTTCCAATGCCGCCACAGCATCATCAAATGCAACAAGTCACTCAAATTCAGGTACTATTTTAAAATGGATATCAGAATGATTATAGTATTTTAAATTATTCAAGATGCAGCCTCCGGCCCCTCAAATTGGCATGGTGCATCCCTTACAGCATCCAGCGACCCCTCCACCACCAGCACCGTATGTTACATCCGACATGCCACCACCGCCATCATGCGTTACCGCTCCAGGTCCTCCACCGGGACTAGCTAGACCCCATTCTCCGCCATTACCACCTCCACCCCCTCCGGAAGATGAACATGAAGCTTTTGGGCGCCCACGAGCCTCTGGAGTAATGCCTATTGTGCCCGATGAGGAAGATCTTCCAGGCTGGGTGCCCAAAAATTATATCGAAAAAGTAAAACTGTTTTTATTCTTGACTTGAAGTTTCAGACAATTTTGTTTTATTTTGCTTAGGTGGTGGCAATCTACGATTACTACGCCGATAAAGACGATGAATTGAGTTTCCAGGAAAGCGCAGTCATCTATGTTTTGAAGAAGAACGATGACGGCTGGTGGGAAGGAGTTATGGATGGCATTACTGGATTATTTCCAGGGAATTATGTCGAACCTTGTGTCTAATCATATATAATTGAATTATTAATATATTTAAAAATAAAAGAACACAAACGGAACAACTTTTTTTCCTAAAATCTGTCTGTTTATAATCAATAAATATAAAATAAATGTGTGTCAATGTCATGTTATAGAAAATTTGTTGACCATAACGGTATTTTTTTTACCGTTGTCCACCTGAATATCAAATTTCATGCCTTTAACAGCAAAGAAATATAATTCTCATATGAACTTACAATCACCGGTATACCCACTTAATTCGGCCCTGTCGCAAAATCCTTGATCAAATGACCTTGTTTCCCACAAACTACTTCCCTGCAAAATTTTAGTGTAATTCGTACTTTTTAATATTTCGTTGACAACATTAATTCATCCCTGTCCTGTTGTAGCAATCATATCGTAATATTTATCCAAACATCGACATTAAATTTATGAGTAAAATTAATTAATATAATTCTAGTATTCGACCTTAATCCAAATCTGTTGCAAAAATCATTGCGGTATTCATTCTATTCGCATTTCGTACCTCTACTAACAAAAACATAAAACTTTCATATAAATCCTCCTAAATCTGGCCCTGTTATACAATCCTTTCTTAGCCGACGTCTACTTTCGACATGCTAACCACCTGCCAAATTTCAATTTAATCGGCGTGGCAGTTTTTGAATGTTTTTGTTGAATTAGTGAGTGGTATTTTGCTTTTGTAGTTATAGATTCATTGGACTTTTGAAGAAAACTAATATAATTCAAATCACTGACATCAGAAACAAAAGGACTTCCACATATATATATTTTTTTTTATCACTTTGATTTATCTTTATCTGAATATCAAATTCCATTCCTCCAACAGCAAATCTATAAAATTCTCATGTGAACTTGCAATCGTCTTTTATACCCCCTTAATTCAGCCCAGTCGCCAAATCCATTCTTAAATGACGTTTGCTCTTCACAAACTATTTACCTGCGAAATTTTAGTATAATTTGTATTTTTTTATATTCTGTTGACAATCTTAGTCCATCCCTGTTGTAGAAATCATATCATAGAATTTATCATTGCCATTAAAAACGTTGAAATTTAGAAGGAAATCCATATAAATCAAGTCCCTGACATCAAAAACAGAAGAACTCCCAGAAATAGTTTTATCCCTCTCTAAACCACCTTCAGTGGCGTGCGGTGACTTTCTGTGATAGGTGTGCACAGTCGGTGGTGAGGAAGGGGATATATACATGGCCAACAATACAGCTTATTTTGCTCGCAACAACCAGCAAACCATTTAAATTTTTCATATATTTTAATTTGGAAATGTCGCACGGACTGCTGGCCTTTCATTTTTATATTTTGAGTGAATTTTATATCTGGCGTTGGTCTTGTATTAATAATTTCATTTTTTGTTCCGACATCACGACGTGAAAAAGGATTTTCCAGTAGATCACAAATTAAAGATCTATTTTCAGTTGTCATTCTACAAATGATAATTTCACAAAAATAAATAATTGAAGAAACGTATAAAATAAGTGTTTACCTAATATTGCTGTCTTAAATAACGAATAACAATATTTCAACTATTTTAAAACAAACTAATAAGAGGCGTTTGAAAAAGAACTCAGCTAAACGTTGAATATTCAGCTCCAGGTGCAGAAAGTCTGCCTGCACCCAGCGAGAGAGAACGAGCGATAGGAGATCGATAATTTCGGTATGCTTTTTCTCTGTCAGACTCTATTCCTTCACTTTCCCTATACTGACTATGCTAAAAAAGCCTCGCTCGCCGTGCAGGCGAGAAATCTGCACCTCAAGCGTCGACATTCGTTTCAAATATATAGCAGACTGGCCCGCGAGGCGCGCTCGTATTTTTTGTTTCATAAATAGATAAAATACGCTCTTTCTCTGATTTTATAATGAAAATTTGTGAAATAAAATGAAGTATTCAATGAACCATTATATTAATTTCATTTACGTAATTTCTAATATTTTCATAGGGTTTGCAGTGCACACCCTGCACATATGGACTGCACGCCACTGATCACTTTAATCCAATTCTGTCGAAAAAATAATAGTGCGGTATTTATTTTTTCCAAGCTGTCTACCTGACTCCTGAATTTTATGCCTCTATCGACCAAACCATAGAACTACGATTATATAATAATCCTATAATGCGATATTAGATTATATGCTACGCTGATTGCATATGTAAAGATTATTGGTAAATATTCTAGACAAGCGGAAATAATATTTTGATTCTTATTTTAAAGGCTATGATTGAATAATGTGAAATTTAAAGAGGTTTAAATAATGTGCCATATATATCACAAAAAAAAAATACATATTTAAGTTATCAAAGTGCAGAAAACTACTAACAATGAAAGATTTTGATTAAAATTAATTAACTGCAACAGAGTCAAACACTAAAATATTGCTGCCATTAAAAATACTAATGTCCGATTAGTTTATTATTGTTGTTAAAATAATACTGATTCCAGGGTAATTACGTAATAAATAATACCAGAGGGCATTATATTTCAAAACAATGCCCGAGGGCATTATTTTGAAAAATAACAAACAAGCTCCTCAGTTACAGTAAGTAACCAGAGTAACTTCTCTGACAGAAATCACAATGACAGGACATACATTGCTAAACTTTTTGATTGAAATAGTACAAGAGACAGACATTAAACATTGAAGGCACCACGGGAGTTGAGAGGACGATAATGCCTACGGTCAACGTACACACCTCGGGTCAGAGGCCCTCGGAAAGTACACTGTTGATCTCAAGCATTGTAGTACTATTCATAGGAAAATAAATATCAACTGGTTTTATTTACACTTCTATACTGTACGCTGGTCCGTATTCTACTGCGTTCTACAATCTTATGCAACAGTTTTGCCAATACTCAAAACACTACAGGCATTATTGTCCTTTTAACACCATTTATACCTTAATTACTATAAGAGTCCAAAATTAACAAAAAATGGAAGAATCATCTAGATGATGAAAGCGCATTTTTGACAGCTCATGAATGCTTGTTACTGCAGAGATTTCGCAAATTACCATCTCTCACAATTACTGAGCTTGAAATCAAGCAGTTTGAGCAAACTTACAAAACAACAGCTGCCATTTAGTACTAGTTTCAAATTGACTATTTGATAAGTACATAATTTATGCATGTACAAACTCAAAAATACCTTTTAATCTTCATTGTTTAATTATTGACTGACGGGAGGTCAAATGCTGTACCTTAAAATGATAAGTTGATCTTCATCAAAGCTATATAAAAAAAATTTGAAGACTCATTTAGATGATGAAAGCGCATTTTTGACAGCTCATGAATGCTTGTTACTGCAGAGATTTCGCAAATTACCATCTCCCACAATTATTGAGCTTGAAATCAAGCAGTTTGGGCAAACTTACGAAACAGCAGCTTTCATTTAGTACTAGTTTCACGTTGACTATTTGATAGGTACATAATTTGTGCATGTACAAACTCAAAAGTACCCTTTAATCTTCATTGTTTAGTTATTGACTGACGGGAGGTCAAGTGCTGTACCATAAAATAATAATTTGATCTTTATCAAAGCTATATAGAAAAAATACACCAAAAATAAATAAATTTTAATCCAATAATAATAATTAATTCTAATTAACTTCAAATTCGCGTCAAACAAGTCATTGAATGAATCCCGGACAGATTTAACAATTGTACATAATAATAGTGACACCGGCGGCTCAAGTTGTAACTAAATTTTTATCTACTTGAATAAACTTTAGTTGCCATATCCCTAATGTCATATATACCTATGGGCATTGTTTCACTTGAAACAAGTAATTGAATAATTTAATCTTCCACAATCACTGAGCTTGAATTGAAGCAATTTGTGCAAACCTACGAAACAGCAGCTTTTATTTAGTACCAATTTCAAATCTGTAAATAGTAAAGTTTAGAACTTAGCCCAGCCAGCCAGACAGCCAAAGTGAATATAATAGTGCTTTTTTCCAAAAAATGCGCTAAAAAACAGAGATTAATTAATTGCAAATATTGCAAAAGTCAAATACAATTGAGAATATAACATATTTCAAGATGTCAAGTGTTTGAATTAAAAGTGATAATTAAACTGTAAACGAAGTGTGGAATAGAAAGTAATTGGTGCTACTAATTAAAATTTCCCCAATAACAACAAACAATTTGCATTCCCATGTTCAATGTTTATCATTATGCCAGAATTACTTGAATATATTTTTCAATAGATTCCTACTAGGCTGGTATTCGCTATGTGCAGCTGCTTGGAAGGGAAACACTTAACGACCGTGCGCGCTTAGCGGCGAAAGTTGGCATTTTTAGTGCACATGTACTGATATAAAATCAAAAGTCAAAAATGACAATTCGTGAATGCTACATTATCATTTGTAACAATACATCGAAAAATAGTGATGTTAGCTTTTATTGTTCACCAAAATATATATAAGCATGAGTTTATTCAAAGATAAAAGTGGATTTCCGTCGTAAGAAAGCAAAATAAGTATCACAACCTTAATTGTACATTCATAATGATGTTTCAGAAAATTAGTGCAAACGCAATATTTAAATATAATTTTAGTATAAAATAAATATGAGAAGAATGAAATTCAATAATTTTTATGGTATTACAACTCGAATTTTGTTTTAAATTGATAAAATAAGACATATTTTTTAATTTTTTAGTGAATATACATACAGTCGGAATCCCACATCAAGATATTTAATTTACAGTGCACATTTCATTGGGAATAAAAAAGGAAAAGAAAAGCTGAGTCCTAATTTCGTACTTAGCCAATTTTCTTCTCCTCATTGGAAGCCAAAATTGAATGACGAAACAGTTTTCACAAGATATCAATGTTTCATTAATGGCTTCAAGTTCAAAAAATATTGAAAACTGAAGTTTAAATTCAAAAAGGGCTGCCAATACAGAAGTCTCAAGGACTATAAGTTCAATAAATAATATAAGCTCAATATATGAAATTGACTGTGACAGAGCACATGACAATTTGATAATAGTTGATTCGAGTACCAAAAGCACAAGTGATGTAGAATGCCAAGCTGATAATCTTGCTTATTGTGATAGTGTTGAAAAAATACTGTTTTGTAATAACATTATTGAAAAAGGTTTTAATACTTGTGAGCTTTATCCTTTGGCACAGTTTGAGGTTGAAAGCTAATAGTATAACTCATTTTTTCAAAACCTGTTCTTAATATAGGATCTATACTCATTACATTTATGATTAATTTTGATTTCAATCCACTTTTCACTAGTTGTCACATTTGACAGAACATATAAAAGTGGCAGTGGGTTCGCCGATCAATGCCGCTAGTTGTCACCACTTTGATGTTGCACATAGCGAATTGGAGCATTATGACGTTCTGCATGCTCGTGACGTCATGCTATTCATTCAATATTTTCTCTATATTTCTTGAAGACAACAGCATCAACGACCACAGCCCGAAATAATCTACCATGAATTCTCAAAGGAAGAATTAATATTTTCATTCAAAACAGTGTATTTAATGTTTGTTATGAAAATAAATATATGAAAAGCATGTTTGACAGATGCTGCTTCCTGGTGGCGAATCCTTGAACTTCATCGTGTACTTGGCGGCAAAATTCAATCCAATTACGGTAATGATTCAATGTTACTTCTTCTTTTTTCTGTTGTTACTTTTGTTCAATGAAAAAATACTTGGATTTTATTGGTTGAAGATTAAGAATTGTAATTATAGTTTATTAATAGAATACCAGTCAAACAAATAAACAATATGAAAAAAAATGGACAACAAATAGAAAATACGCAGAAATATTTTCGTTAGTAAAAATAAACAAATCAATCTTCAGTTCCATCTGCAAGATATAACATTTCAAATAAATTTATTTGTAGGTAAATAATAAGAAAAATATTCTTGTAACATGATATAAGTAAATTTATTAATTCAAGGTAAACTAGAAAATATCCATTCAATAAATTCGAAGTTTAAATACAATCAACAAGTTATAAACACACGTACCATATCAATATAATCATATATAGGGTGAAATCGAGAGTTGGTCACATTGTTTTTCATCCATAGCCTCCTGTACATTAACTTAAAAAATAATGATTTAAATTATAATCAAATAACTCTCACAACTTTGTTATTCAGAAAACCATGTGCTTAACTTTCAATTCCACTCTGTATATACATCTATATCATTTAATATCGTTCTATATAATTTCTATTAGGTTAGGTCGTACGTCAAATTGGATAACAAAGTCTTGCTGCTTTAGTAGCCTTTTTTTTATTTGCATAGCTACTAACGTACCAAGACTCATTCTTATTGCATATATCGTGGGAAAATAAACTACTTTTTCGAAAAAGGGTCCTATTTTAATTCGTAGAAACAGTTCCTAGTCTCTATGTCAATATCGTCATGACAGCTACATTTATGGGGTATTGAATATTGTATGCTATGTTGGTAACAATGCTTAGTCTTCAACGATACATCATTAAATAGCTTCTCCAATTATCCACTAGGTGGTATATGTGTCGAGTCTCTAAAATGAGGTTAAAAAACTGTCTCTACGAGTTAGAACTGAACCCAAGATAACGATCATCAAGCAAACAAGTGAACATTTGAACAACGATTTGTGGATTGAATCAAATGACTAGGTCACGCCGCTACTGTATTGTGCGAATTGAGACATCACAGTATGAAAATTGATAACAGGGCCATTTTTCTACCTACGAAAAAGTGGTTCATCATTGTAAATATTTTAGAATTGTTTTATATATCACATATTATTTGATTATTTTATTAATTTTATTATATACAATTCAACTAAATGTTGACATGTTTAGTCACGGTCAGGCACAGCCTTTTAGTTGATAATTTTATTGAGATTATTTTGAATGAATCTGATTTGATGATACTACCATGGCGAGTGATCTTAGAAAAAACTATTTTTGGCTCTATGGTGGCACTGTTACAATTTTACAAATATTCGTGAGTCTATTTGACGAACGTTGAACGGGAGGGTTTAGGTATCACAATGGAAACATGCATAGAACTGAGTTCGTTGCTTGTAGAGCACAGAAAGTTATTTTCCAGCTCCAATCGCCGCTACAGCAGGTGCAGCAGTCGGTGTTGTGTTCCAGTTACTGGACTCTCCTCTTTGTAGGGAATTTAGGAGCTCTTCATTTTCCTTGCGCACTGAAACAATAAACAAAAATTATCAATATTGAAGTGAAACTTTTATAAGACTTATGGCCATTGTAAAATGAAATAGTAATTTCATATAGCCGCCATCTGTCACTTTGAAATATGCAATTAATTGATACGACACTCTAAATTCATGAAGCCATAAAATTCATGGTCAGGGAAGTAATGTGATGGCCACAGTGGATTAAATTGAGGAATGTATTAAAATTAGTACCGTGTATTGTTGGGCAGCAGATTCGAAGGTCTTGCGAATGTATAATACGTCACAGTATTATTATATTGTGAAGTATGTGTTAATGTAATCACCACCACCAAAATACTCGACATGGCAATAAAAACAAACGCCAAAATAATAAACCAAAACGCTATTTTATGCCTGCGGTATCTTTTTTTATCCACTTGAGCTACCTCCTCATTTACCGCAATTTCAGGCGGTTCATCATCCACTCTCACACAAACATTTGTGCTTGCCCTTCTACTAATAGTACAAGTACTGCTCTTCCGTCTTTTGTGAGACCTAGAACTCCTGCTACTCCTCGCAGAGGCTGATCTGTGATGTCCTCCACTTTTTGGGGTATAACTCGGTCGAATTCTCAAATCATTCAGACTGGAAGCTCTAGGAAGCGACATTTGGTGCCTGCAGACTCGGACACAAGGAGCGGTGTGCTTTCGGGTGAGCAGACGTGCGCGATCATTGCTGGGGACCCGGAAAGAATTACTGGGAGATGGACTTGCACTAGGATGCTGTGATAGCCACGAAGACGCCCATGGAGATGGGGTGAGAGAGCCGCTGAGACTTGGGGAAGGCGTACGACAATAAGAAGACATTTTACAACAACACTCGACTAGAGTCTAACACCAACTAAAACTAAGTTATAGAGCAGCAACAGACCATGTTTACTTCTCTTGAACGTATAAAAGCTAAAAATAAATCCAATGAGCCATGGATTTGGAGAGTCTGTACGTAAGTTCAATGAAATTCCCTTTGAATATTGATTTAATGCATTCTGCTTGAAGTTGGTTTTAGGTTTAATAATTAATTTAATAATGTAGAACGAATTATTGCACTTTGTCACTCGTTTTTTTTGATTTATAAAACTGGAAAGGGTGAAAAACTCTACGTATATAATCTAAATTTAGTTACATCAAAAATAGTTGAATTAGTGATGAATGAGATTTCTAATTTTGTCCAGCCTTTCAGTACTTAATAGAAAATTCCTACTAATATTTACAAATAATGTTTCGAATCATTTTGAAATAAAAATCGCTGTCATTGCCAAAGTGACAGTTGGTGACTCTATGAAATTACTATTTTAAGTTTTGTACCAAATTAGACATCATTTGAATAACTTGTAAAAAAACAATTGATAATCGTTTAAATATCATTTTTAATACTTTTACTAGATTTCCGCAGAAGCTTCAATTTAATGCCAACAGGATATAACCAAATTACGTTTTTTAAAAAAACAGTTGGCGAATGTTTTGCATGTGATGTCCAGATATGAGTGATAATAATATCACGAATTTTATTGTAAATAATTTATTTACATAGGTTACAGTGCCTATATTCATTTTATGATCACTATTTCGCTCACAGTTACTCGTACCGGAATGAATCCCTCTCCTAGCTCATGCTCTTTTATACCTAACCCAACAATGGGCCAACATTCAATTGTCTGACAGTTAATGCCTGGCAACCACCGAACATCTAGCACGGTCTTATAAACAGATCTTATGCAATGTTAACTTTAATTACATAGTCAAATATTTGATCACGTGTTTCTAACCTGATTTTTTTCTAAATAGAAGTTTTGATATTCTCATATATAATTTTACAGCAAATACAATTTTAAATCGTCATTTAAACGTTAGAAACAAGTTAACTATTCACGTGATCTATTTTTTCCAGATAGACATCGATAAAAAATCGAGTCAACAGGCTGTCAGTTAACATGCTGATAACTCAATTTTTTAATGACTTTTATCTGGAAAAAAATAGATCGCGTGAATAATTAACTTGTGTCTCACGTTTAGAGGACGATTTAAAATTGTTACTGTTGTAGAACTATACCATAACTTCTATTTAAAAGTCAAAAAAATCAGGTTGGAAACACGTGATCAAATATTTGACAATATGATTATAGTTAATAACGCTTTATGCCACTGGGCCTTATTGTTGTGCATTGTTTTTAGCTTGTGAGTTTAAGTGAGCATTTAAGATGATGACTTGTGAAGAATATTTCAAAAAATTGAAGAATCATCTAGATGATGAAAGCGCATTTTTGACAGCTCATGAATGCTTGTTACTTCAGAGATTTCGCAAATTACCATCTTCCACAATTATTGAGTTTGAAATCAAGCAGTTTTGGCAAACTTACTAAAGAGCAGCTTTAGTACTAGTTTCAAGTTGACTTTCTGATACGTACATAATTTATGCACGTACAAACTCAAAAATACCTTTTAATCTCCATTGTTTAGTCATTGACTGACGGGAGGTCAAGTGCTGTACCTTAATATAATAATTTGATCTTTATCAAAGCTATATAAAAAAAAATACATCAAAAGTAAACAAATTTTCAACCAATAATAATAATCCATTCTGATAAGCTTCAAATTCGCGTCAAACAAGTCATTGAATGAATCCCGGACAGATTTGACAACTGTACATAATAAAAGTGACACCGACGGCTAAAGTACTAACTAAATTTTTATCTACTTAAATAAACTTTAGTTGCCATATCCCAAATGTCATATATATCTATGGGCATTGTTTCACTTGAAACAAGTAATTGAATAATTTAATCTTCCACAATCACTGAGCTTGAATTAAAGCAATTTGTGCAAACCTACGAAACAGCAACTTTCATTTAGTACCAGTTTCAAGTCTGTAAATAGTATAGTTGCTGAGAACTCAGCGTCACGCCAGCCAGCCAGCCAGTCAGCCAGCCGGCCAGCCAAAGTGAATATAATAGCGCTTTTTTCCAAAAAAATGCGCTAAAAACTATATTCAAATTTACAGAAAAATAAGGCAACTGTGAGATCGAAATTGACAAAATTAATTCTATATTCTAATGTTTTGAATGTAAATTTGTGAGATTAGTAAAATGAATTCTATTTATGACAAACCATTTGTATATTCAATTATATTTATAATTCATAGTATTTCTCTCATATTTTCCTATGCACAATAAAATATAATGTATTTTTAATTCTCTATTCAATTTTTTAATGGAAAAATTACATTACTGCAGAACTCAAGGAGAACATTTTGAGAGCCGCATTAGAAAGAGATAGCCTCTCTCCATTTGTGCGTGGTTGCAAACTTTCATTTTGGAGCCACGCATACTCGCCTAATTCCGGTCCATATATGATTAGAGATCACTGTTCGCCCTGTTTTACATCGTGGTATAAGGCAACAATCAGGCATATTTAATGAGTTGTACTCTCAATTTTTTATTGATTCACAGTTAATTACTCAATATGAAGCATTATGAAGCACGATAAGATTAGTTAAGTTAGATTTAATATTATTTTCTAACGTATAATTTCTGTCTTTCTTTAATACCCTGTTCAATACACACTCTCCATCTTTATCTTTCGCATACTCTTCTCGATCGCAGCACCTCTTTTGGAACAAATAATAACTAAATACAGCTTCAATAAGAGTCAACCCGCAACAATGGTAATGGATGCTAGTGTCATGACCTGTGTGTAAGATCGTGACATCTAGTAACCGTAGGCTGTCAATCATGTCTGACAATTGAACATCGACTTGGTCAATACTAACTAGGATTACAGTTATAGCGAATTCAAATAAATATTTATGTGAACTAATTACTTAAAATATTTCACATTTGAGACAATAATTTTAATTTCACATACGCAAGAATATGAAATAAGGAAATAGAAGAAAAGAGACCTATTCAGAAAAATATTTGCAATCTTGAGATTCCAGTCCAAAGAGATATTCTCTGGAAAAAACCTCATGCAAAACCCTACAGTAAAAAAATCAGGGAAAAAATTAGCTTGTGCATTTTTTTGAGTAAGTAAAGGGGGTTATGAAAGAATTGATTCTTGTACTTATTTAAACTTGTGTAGTGATAATCTCTGGAAGAATTCTTATTGTAACGTTTATTTATACTGAGCACGAATATTTATTTAAATAGTTTGTTAGAATAACGATAAAAATATCTAACACTTTTTACACGTCAATATTTACTTATTTGCACTAACAATATTTATATTCACTTAAATAATTTATTTTCACATTGTCATTTTATGCACGCTCAACCAAGACTGCTCCCGTGACTCTTGGGTTATCTATTTTATACCCTGAAGACCAGTGTTTTTAAACCTGTGGGTCGCAAAGTCTTGCTCGGGGGGTCGCGGACGCATTCCGGATAAAAGTAAAAATCAAGGGTTGTAGGTCTTACATTATAATAAAAATACAACAATTACAATAAGAAGGCCATGCCAGGTTATTTTTCAATAACTTGCGAAATCGTGGTTCTATTTTTGAGACGTGAACATCCAAATCATTTTCTAACTGAAGTCTTTTTTCTCTGTTTTTATGTTCACCCTTCAAGAGAACGTTAGTTCACATTGGTAGGAATTAGCAAATGGCACTGATTCTTTTTAAGCTTTCCTTGCCAGCTTTAGATATCCTTCTTTTATTTTTTCATTCAGAAAATTGAATACTATTCTGTCATTAGCAGTAAAATCTATAAGGTCATAAGATTCTCTTTCATCTTCGTGGTCAAATCAGTTAGATCTAGTGACGTATCCAAACAAGAATTTATGCCCATTGTCAGCTACAGAGTTCAGTTGAGTTCTTCCAAATTATGCAAACTCTGTATCAAGCAAGAAATTTGAGAACGTATTACCAAAATTGGTCCATTGTCCATCGCAATTTCTTTGACGACCTTATGAATGCAAGGGAGAGATTCATTCATAATTTTTGGTAAAGTTTTGTGAGAAATCATGATTCCATTTTTGGATATTAGAATGTTCTCTTCTCGCCCTTGAAGAGTCTTGGTTGAAAAATTTCATCATTATTACATCTCGTGTATACCTTCCTTTTGAATAGCCACCTGACTTCTTTGTTATTAGGGAAAAGGAAGATTTTGATGGTACTTACCCATGTCTTCATGAATTATTATAAATTGTCCAGTTCTCAAAGCTTCATCTTTATAGAGTTCACAACAAATATATCCTAGGAGGTCGCCAGAGTTTTTTTCTACTTGTAAAGAGGTCGCATATTCAAAAAGATTGAAAAATACTGCTGTAGACTTTCTGGAAAACGACTTGAAAGAATCTAGAATTTTACGCGTAAATTGCGAGAAACTTCCAGAATGCAACTATAGGCTACATGCATGAAGTCTACTAGCGCCTCTAGCGGGCAATGGAGAACGATTGAACTCCCATTTTATCATTATTTCATACCTGTAATTTTTTTAATGTACTTATATTATTTAATTCAGCTGTGTGTGTATAATATAACTTGCATAGCATAAAAGGTACGTTGAAATTATTTATTTTGAGTATTTTTTTCTTCAATTATAACGTACCTATTAGAGAAAACGTCTTAATTCTTCCAAATTGACAGGATAACCTCAAATTATGACGCCGATGATCTTGCAGATCGGATTTGCATGTATCAAACACTGTATCCCCTTTATCGAGGAAGCATTGAAGAAAAGCGTGAAATTAGTTTTGCCATATTAAACATGTTGAAGAATATGTTGTTGACAATATTAACAACAAAATTATTGCGAAGTGCATCTGACAAACTTCTATTACTGAAACATCTTACAAATTAGAGATAGAGGTAAATTCATGAATCCCAAATCGATGATGAATATTTCTAATTTCACAATTGAATCACAAACATATTTGTTATATAGATTAATAATGAAAGACAGACAATATTCTATTTACCGCTTTGATTCACTTCACTCGTTTTTTTATATTATAATTGGATACATGAAATCTATGAAACTATATTTCACTTGAATCATCCTTAACACAACAGCCTGAAACAGAACAAACGTTTTCCCATGTTTTATATGCAATTATTTTCACTTTTAAACTATAATGCTCAATGACGTATTCTTAGAAATGGAGTTCAATGCTTACAATGGTGCTCACCACGAGCACTCATATCGATATTTGTTTAAACTCCGTCCCCTTGCATATAGTCTATACCCGCTTTTAATTCTTAATGTAGAATTTTTCTACAATAATTTGAGAGCCACCAAAGCCGAGATAACTGTTATTACACTATGAAGAATTCTACAGTAAAAAATTCTTGTAATTATTTTCAACATCAATTGCTTCCCTTTTTCCATCAAATTCCAATAATAACAATAACCATTTTATTGCATCGTAACAAAGAAAAGAAAAAAACAAATAATTTGCGACATTCAACTTCTTCGACGTACAATACAGCAATTGGACTACTTAAAAAAAAAAAAACAGCGGAATTATTCCTTTTAATTCCCCGAAAACTATTAATATTTTTTATTAACTGGTATCTAAAGTTTAAATTATTATTTATTCCATGAAACTGATTTGTTTATGTTCACGTCATATGCTAAAGTTATTTTATTGCCTACTAAAATTTTTCAAGTAATGGCAATAATCTGAAAATAGTCGTGTTTCGGCGTATTTTTTTCCGGTAAATTCTAAAACTTATGTATTCAATTCTTATATTAAAAATCTGGCTAAAAAGAGCAAATCAAAAAGTGAACAATTTGAGAATAGTATATTCCGATACAAGTGCGAAATGGAGATCATTCCATGCGAATGCGAATAATTCAGCTACGAGACGAAGTCGAGTGGCAGAATTCACATGAGCATGGAATGATTGATTCGCACGAGTGACGGATGCTATTTTTTCTACAGTCAAAGGTATTCGCAGGAATATTTATAACCAAAATATGCAGTCTTTTGAGAAATAATTTGCTTCATTGATCTCATTCCAATCCATCAAACTTTGATAAAATTACTCATATTGATATTTTTTGGAGAGGAATAATAAGAAAATCAAAGAGAAATGAAATAATGACAGCAATGGAACAGTTTTTTCACGACACCAAGTGTTTCTCCTAGGAATTTCTAGGCGTGCGGAATGATTTCTATTCCGCACGCTACAGCGTGTGGAATGAGTATCATTCTATAGTGACTGTAGAAAAAAAAGTTTTCCGAGCAGAAAGCTGCAAAATGACAAATTCGGGCGAACGCCCATCGTCCATTCGTACAGATAATATTGCATTGGCACTTGGAAAAGATTTGTGTAATGATTCTGATGAAAAATTCATACTTCGACATATATAACACTCAAAAAAGACACATTACACATTTTGCTGCATCCTTGAGAATCTCTAAGCTTGAAAAATTCAGCATTTCTTAGGAACGATTTCGCCAGAATAATAGCTACGATAAATGTGACTAGAAAATCACTCTTCCAATTTTTTTTCTGGTTTTGTACTAATCCGTAAGTATAAAATCCCAACGAAATGAAATTGATTCGCACTTCGCAATAATACGCACGACTCCGAACACTAACAAACAATATGGGCTTAGTGAACGCGACTCTCCTCTTAATCACACATTTGGGTTATTCGTGCGAATTCGGACGAGTTCGATTTCCTAACTTTCGGTAGCTTTCCACTTCCACAGGATGAGAGGACTAATCTACTTCTAGTGATTTTCTTGAAATATTAATCAATATCTACAGGCTATGTGCAAGAGGGCGGAGTTTGAACAAATATTGATGCGAGCGCTCATGGTGAGCACAATTGTAAACATCGAACTCCATTTCTCAGAATACGTCATTGAGCTGTCATTGAGCATTGTAGTTTAATAGTGAAAATAATTGCATATAAAACATGGAAAAACGTTTGTTCTGTTTCAGGATTTTGTGTTGAGGATGATTCAAGTGAAAATTAGTTTCATATATTTCATGTACCCAGTTATAAAATAAAAAAATACGAGTGAAGTGAAAAAAAGCGGTAAATAGAGTATTATCTATCTTTCATTATTAATCTATATAACAAACATGTTTGTAATTCAATTGTAAAATTAGAAATATTCATCATCGATTTGGAATTCATGAATTTACCTCTATCTCTAATCTGTAAGATGTTTCAGTGATAAAAGTTAGTCGGATGCACTTCGCAATAATTTTGTTGTTAATATTGTCAGCAACATATTCTTCAACATGTTTAATATGACAAAACTAATTTCACACTTTTCTTCAATGCTTTCTCGGTAAAGAGACACAGTGTTTGATACATACAAACCCGATCCGCAAGATCATCGGCATTATAATTTGAGGTTATCCTGTAAATTTGGACAATTTAAGACGTTTTCTTTAATAGGTACATAGTAATTGAAGAAAAAAATACTCAAAATAAATAATTTCAACGTATCTTTTATGCCATGCAAGTTATATTATATGCACAAAGCTGAATTAAATAATATTAGTACATTTAAAAAATTATAAGTATGAAACAATGATAAAATGGGAGTTCAATCGTTCTCCATTGCCCGCTAGTAGCCTATATTTTTAATTATTTAAAATAAAAGTTGTTAGACACTGACAGTTTTGTTGCCAATTTGTCCGATACTTTTAGGATAACTAGTTTCCAAACAAAAACACTTCAAGTGTTTCGGTATTTGAGAAGGTACTCAATCAGTCAGATATAATAATAATAATAATAATAATAACTCGTAGCCAACTACAGTTTTACCACAGAATACTCCCCTAGAAGGTCAGTCAGACAAAGAAACTCGGTTGTAGAGATATAGAGTTGATCAAACAGAGTTAAATACCCAGTCGGCAATGTTTTACAGAGTATTCAGAACGTTCTTTGCACTCCATGTGCATGCGGTACGTTTAGTTTGCAATAAATCGTTTATTTGGGACATAAGCTGCTGTCAGTTGCTATTTTTTTATGATTAAAATGTTATTCAATAACCATAACATATTTAAATGTCCAAGATCAGCGGACCAGAAAGTGCTGACAGGAAATGTCGTTTCTGATAGATCTTATTAATAGCTTATTTGTGATAAAAATTGTGGTTCATTCAATATAAAATATTTGTTGATCGAAATGGAAGATTTAACCTAGTTTCCGCAACGTATCCGGCTTTGTAATGTATAAAATTTAATAAAATTCTATTGTGGACTCTTTGCCTATAAAGAAAATTGGAATCTGCGAGGTAAAATAGGTGGATGATAAAACCTAATCGCAACCAAAATAAAATCTCTTCAAACTTTTAATATGATATTCAGTATCAGTTCCTGAACTTTTAAAGCAATTTTTCGCCTCACTGTAAACGATTCGAACAAAAAAATTCGAATCAATAAATCAGAGTCGCCGATTTTACGCAGTAACTGTGCTAAAAATATTCCATTGAAAGAATCTGTTTAATTTCTTTCAATCAAGTTTGTGAAGTGTAAATATATACTCACCCATGTCATCGATGATGGGCGCCATCCTCAAGGTAACCCCAACCAGCAACAAACACATCAACAATAACAAACACGCCGTTGCAACAATGGTCCATCGAGCTCTTTGAGGCAGGTCATCATCAAGCACTTTCCGGGTTTCTCTTCTAGTTGTCGCTACTTGTGCAGCTGCAGCGGCTGCGAGACGCTCTCTTCTACGTCGCTTCCGCCGCTTCCGGCGTCGTTTCCTCCTGGCACGCCGTAAAACTTCCGCTTCATCATCCAGGATTGTATCGAGTGGGTGGAGGGGGTCAGCGTCGCTGGGGAGGTCGGGGAGATCGGGGAGATCCATCGTTATGGATATGTAGTCGTCGTAAGGGAGATTCCTACAAGAAAAAAATATTTATTTTTAAGTCTTTAAGGGAACATTAAGAAAGTTAATATATTTATAGTTATTATAATTTCAAATCATTGTTGGTTTAGTTTTAAGTGCTCTGCACGCCGAGAATTCATTAAAAAGTGCATAATTAGTAAAGTTCTGTTATAAACGGGACCCATAATAGTACTCTCAAGTAAACTCCTTTAAAAATGGTCAGACTATTAGCAAGTTTATTATGCAACCGAGCTGCGCTTCTGTAATGTGTTTTGCAGAGATACAGCAGATGAAGCAAACGGAAAACACAGAGAAATATTTCAATTTTTAATAGCACTTTTTTAATATCCTTTTGTGTTCAAATACTGGTTTACAACAATAAAAGATTTCAATTAAAATTAATTAACTGCAAAAGAATATCACAGAAGTCAAATACAATTGAGAATATAACAAGTTTCCAGGTGTCAAGTGTTTGAACTAAAAGTGATAATGAACTATAAACGAAGTATGAAATAGAAAGTGATTAGTGTTACCAATTAAATATCCGTGAAAACAACAAACACTTTGCATTTTCATTTTTAAAAAAACGAGTGTTCAGTATTTATTATTATATCGGCATTTCTTATGCCCGTGAAGTCATTCAATATTTTCCCTATACCATTCCCTGACTGTACAGTAATTTTTGTTCTCAACTCATTACAAAAGCTTTGAAGAATATTTTTTACTTGTTTGGATGCTCCCTAAAAATCGATGAAAACAGTTAATATTTAAAATACAGAAGATGAGGTGCCGTTAAGCAGTTAAATATTTCAGAAACTTCATGTAAGAGTGTAACACTCATAATCTGAAAATTAATAAAAATATTCAAAAAAAGCTTTAGTATTTCCGTTTGATATCTTTAGATTAATTTACGACTAGCAATTACACTCGGCTCAGTCACCTATCCAAACCCGACTCTCACCTCCAAAAGCTAGCGAATTCCGGGAACCTGTCTAACTCAGCTGGAGATCGGGTAAACAATCTCGGTGGAAGGCTGGGTCAGAGCAGACGAGAGCGAATGAAATGGTCCTCCGAAAAAGGGGTTGAGCTTTGGGCCAACTACCTCTCAGAAACATACACCAGTTACGAAGCCACTAAATAAGCCTCGGACGGGAAGGAAATATAGGAAACGACTCAAGCAATATGACTTTCGAATTTGGAACATGGAATGTGCGAGCCCTCCTCAGGCCCGGGTTTGACAAACTGAAATTTGATTATTGCCACGCTCGCGCAGTTCATTTTTCCAGCTTTCTTACAATATACCTTCTATCTCTTTCCGTCGTAGCAGAGACACCAAGACCCACACAATGGGAGGCGGGCTATCACGTGACACTTATGACGTAGTTGGTGTTCAACTGTCAGAATGACATTTGTCGGCCATTGTTTTTGTTTACGTTTTGTTCAATCAAGTGTTCTGCTTAGGGTACGTTCCACTTAACGACTACAACGACCGCGCTCACAACGACCAAATCTCCGTTCCACTAGCTAGGCATCGTCGCGGGCGAAAACTTAAGTGGAACGGGTTTATGAACATATTTCAATAGACAAATATCTGCCGAGCTAAACATGATTGCTACTACTGCTGTCATTGGTACGTGTATGAGGCGTTGAATAAATAGACAGTTTTCGGAAAGTTCAAGCTCTGATGAAGAATAGAAAGCAGCTCTTTATAAAAGAAAAAAGTGAAAATGTCGTCCTCGAATCACAAACTATCCTGAAGTAGTTGGCCGTTACAATGGAGCCGAATTTAAAAGTCATTTTAGATGAGTGAGAATTGACAACTTGATTGTATTTATTATGTTGTTCGCTTGTAAGATTCAAAAAATTTAGCTCAAGCTGATAATTTTATTTTATTTGCAAAATGCCAAGGGCTACATTTGAAATTCTGTTGGAAATTATACGGAAAGATTTAACTAGAGCAGTAAAAGATTGCCCCACAATTAGTCTTCTTCTGGAGTTAATAAAACTTCAACAACATTATTATTTCCAGCATTTATGAGAGACAGTTTCCGCATTTGTTGTCCTTCCGCCATTTTCTTGTTTGTATACAAGCTGTCAGATTTTAAAAGTGCGCGAAAAATCCCAAACGACCGCACAGACCCATGCTCTAACTGCGAGCGTTGTAGTCCTTAGGAGTGACGTCACTAGTGACGTGTCCGTGACGTTTAAAACCTCGATCGCAACAACCGCGGCCTTAAGTGGAACGCAAAATGAGCGACACAATCGTTGCGGTCGTTAAGTGGAACGTACCCTAAGTCATCAGTGTAAATCAGGTGTAAATTTTAAATTTTCAAGGCAATTATGCCTCTTCTCGTGTGATATGTTATATATCAAAAATATGAAACACGATTATTTAGAATTACTTCTGCAAATTTTGATCAGGGAGTATTTTGATGGTAAAAGTTCTTGAATATTATAAATTAATTTTTATTAATTAATAGGTCAAATAAATCCTATCAAACCAGCCCAAATATTGCAATGGATTGAAGCTATCAATGTATCAAACATTGGAAATAGGAAAAGTGCACGCGTATGTGGAATATATTTAGAAAATGGTAATTATCAAAAGTATTTAAATTTCGCGTATTTTATTAGAATGTACTTGTTTCGGCATTTGTTGTAAAATATCTCTTTTAAAGTATTTTCACTTGGTAAATGTAAGAAATTGTCGTTCTAGGTTAATAAATTAATGATTGATGATGTCATTAGATTGTCATGTATACGAATGACATTGTGAGTTTTAGACTTTGAACAACGTTTGATGGATAAAATAGTATATACACTTGAATAAATTGCATATCACTCTTGAAAAACAATTGATCTCGATTTTGACTCGACTCACAAACAACTTATATTGTAGGACAGCCATCAGACAATAAACGATCCCGACTGGATTCCGCATCTCTATGGGAGCTCGAAGTGTAATTTTTAATTTATTATTTCGTTGCTAGCATTATTAACATTGAAACTTGAACTGGTCCAATTATGAAGATAAAAATTAAATAATTTTCATGAATTTTAAACGTGTTCCAATGTTCATGGTGTAACTATCGCTCTTTATACAATATTATGAAAATATGATATATATTTCTTTCATAATTTGTGATTGTAATTCTTTCTTACTGTAGCATCAAACAAATTCTGGTAGTTTATAATTGATTTTTATTTCTTTACTCATTTCATCCACATTATTTTATATAAATTCAGTTAATTTTATATATTCCATACAAGACCAATGAAATGTATAGGTATATTTTTGAATAAAAACTTTTCTGAAAAAAAAGTGTGATTCAAAATATGTAAACCTGGATCTTAAAGGACATTTGAAATTTTGCATCTAGGATTCATTATTTGTTTCAATATTTAGTTTTGGCAATTCTATGCTTCTTTCTATAATTATTATCCATAGATTATGATTAACAGTAGAGTGTAAAAACTGAAAGTTTGAAAATTTTAATAAACAAAATAATAAAAATAAAAGTTGATAATAAACTGCATAAAAGTAGTGGGTAATATAATCATATTACATGAATTACAAAATATTGTACACAATATAGATCATGGTACCACCAAGAGACCTTCTAGACACGTTTACAGCAGCAGACTGCGATGCAGTCATATCCATCAACATCAATGATTGGCTCTACCAGGATAATCTATAACTGATACTAATTCCGGTAGCCGTCTGCAATATCGGTCTGGGTCTGTGTCGAGTCCTCAAGCAAGATCACCTGTAGTAGCTATTGAAACAGCTACTCGTCGAAAGCTCCTCCAGGTTGACGAATTCGTAACTCCAGAAGAAGATAGGCAGCGAAACATGTTGGTTCCCCTAAAGTGGTCCAAGCGATTACTGGACCGCATCCAAATGAAGGAGGAAAAATTGTAAAAGGATCCAGTTCTTGTTTCATACCAGGACTACCGTCAATAAAGGCTGTAATTTTTTTTTTAAATTAATTAAACCTAAAGTAATAAAAAAAGGCGCTTGACACTTACGACATTTCAGCAACATTAGTTAAACTACACTTGGATATGCAGTTCACATATTTAGGCTTTCAATTTAACAATGACAGAGGAATTACAAGTCGCATATTTTATTCATGATTTATTATGAAAAATCGGGATCGTTTGAATTGTCTGATGGATGACCTACAATATAAGTTATTTGTGTATCGAGTACGAATATAATGTGTTACCAACGGCGAGCAGATTGTTTGAAAGAGTCATTGAAATCGATAGTCTCTCAAGAGCGATATGCAATTCGTCCTAGTGTATATACTATATTATCCAACAAACGTTATACAGTCTAAAACTCACAATGACATTCGTACATAACAATCTAATGACTTATACCATTAATTTATTAACCTAGAACGACAATTTCTTTCATTTACTAAGTGAAAATACTTGATACTCTTGATAATTACTATTTTCTAAATGTATTCCACATATGCGTGCACTTTTCCAGTTTCCAATGTTTAATACATTGATAGCTTCAATCCATTGCAATATATGGGCTGATTTGATAGGATCTATTTGACCTATTAATTATTAAAAATTAATTCATAATATTCAAGAACTTTCACCATTAAAATACTCCCTGATCAAAATTTGCAGAAGTAATTCTAAATAATCGTATTTCATATTTCTGATATATAACATATAACACGAGAAGAGGCATGATTGCCTTGAAAATTTAAAATTTACACCTGATTTACACTGATGACTTAGCAGAACAAGAGAAAAATATCTCAAACACTTGATTGTACAAAACGTAAGCAAAAACAATGGCCGACAAATGTCATTCTGACAGTTGAACACCAACTACGTCATAAGTGTCACGTGATAGCCCGCAACCCATACTCTACAGCGGGAGAGAAAAAGAAAGAAAAGGAAAGAGCGAACTAGGAACGGCCTTCATAGTAGACAAAACTTTGAAAGATAGGATACTAAACTTCCAGCCAATTAATGAGAGAATATGCAAAACAAGGATTACAACAAAGTTTAAGAAGATTTTAATCATAAATGTACACAGTCCAACAGAAAAAAAGGACGATGAAGCAAAGTCTAGTATTAGGGGATATGAATGCAAAATTAGGTATATAACAATAGTGAGTGACTGATAGACTCTGCCACAAGCAAAAACATGATTATCACAAAGGCACGTGGATATCGCCAGATGGGAAATCCATCAACCAAATAGATCATGTGCTCGTCGAGAAACCAGCATCATAGATGTGAAGTCCAGAAGAGGCGCGTCCATAGGCTCTGACCACTTCCTGATACAAGGGAATTTTAAAGCAAAAATCGCTAGACAAGAAAAAAAAAGAAAAAATCAACTTACAGCAACTAAACTGCCCCATAAAAAGCAAGGAACTAAGGGAAAATATAAAAACAAACCTAAATGAGGACACAAATGCCACAATAGAAGAGAAATGGAACAATATAAAGGAAACCACCTTGAAAGTTGCCAAGGAAACACTAGGAACGGAGAAAAGAAGAAGCGAAATACTAAATGCAAAGAAGCCATTAACAAACGAAACGATGCACACAAAAGATACATTCAACGCAACACAAGAGAAAGAAAGGAAGATTACGATAAGAAAACAGAGAAGCAAATAAGTTATGCAGAAGGAAAAAAAGGACCTTCGACAACAATAAAATTTAAGAGATGGAAGAAGACATTAAACAAGGGAACTTGAGGAGTGCATATAAATACCTCAAAAATTTAAGACTTCAAACCATCCACCTCTCTGTGCAAAGATAAAAATGGTAGAATTGTAAATGACACACAAAAGATTAAAAATATCTGGAGAGAACACTTCGAGGAACTTCTAGGAAAACCGATAGAAGAATCAGTAGCTACAAGCCAGAACACACCCCAAACAAAATATGTAAATATATATAGTCCAATTCTCTTCTACCGTTAAGTGTAGGGATTTTAGTCTTTATTCTTTAATCGTGCACAAACTTTGCCCACTGTTTCCTGTTTTTTGCAGTCTGCTTGGCTTCGCGTAGTGTGATTCCTTTCTTCTCTAGGAGTTTCTCTATGTTGTCCCAGTTCTCTCTCGGTCTTCCTCGGCTTCTCTTCGGTATATTGAAATGATATAGAAATATGTAAAAAAAGAAAGATTAAGATGGGCAGGGCACGTAGCTAGGATAGATGACAACAGGAATGCCAAAAGAATATTGAGCAGCAAGTGGTATGGAACGAGACCACAAGGCAGACCAAGAAGAGATGGGAAGATAGCGTCGCGGAAGACACAAAGAGTATGGCCATCCGGAATTGGAAGAGGGCAGCACTAGACAGAGACAGATGGAAGCAAACATTAGTGGAAGCCAAGGCCCGATTTGGGCTGTAGTGCTATTGGAGAGAGAGAGAGTTGCCCTCGGCTTGACTGCACTACCTGAGCAAACCGTGGACTCCACCTTTTACTACCCATATTTTTTGTTGTTTTATTTTATCAGTCCCTCAAAATTTTTTACTTAAGCCAGGTTTGGTGCAGCAAACTTGTTATAATATCAGCTAGATGGCGATAATACTCTAGTATATATTTATATTCATATCTTATGAATCCTGCAAGATATCGGTACGGAACATACATGAAAATTTAAATTGAAACTCCTGTTTTAATGAAATTTTCATTTATTATACCATAAGTAGTTGAAGTATTATCGATTATTTTTGTGGTGCTATCACGAATGTTTATTGTGCTTGCGTTTGAATACCACGAGTGTGCAGCACGAGTGGTATTCACAAGCACAATGAACATGAGTGATTGCACCACAAAAATAGTCTATAATACTTTAACTACAAATGGTATATGGAGGACTATTCCAGGAGTCAAACCATTTTTTAAAATTAGTTTTCTATGAATCTAGTAACAAGTCACGCAATTTTCATAGGAACGAGTAAATAAACTTCTGTCAAACTGAAAAATTAGAATTTCTTGCATTTTCTTTGACGAATAATAGAGAAATATATTGCGTCTTGATATGGAATCTAGTTCAGAAAGGTTTAGTGCTAGATCAGAAGATAAAATTGATGAAGATATTCAGAAAAATATTCCATTAAATACGAAGAAAGCACAAATTGGAGGTATTCACATCTTTGAGTAAAATACTCACTCTGACCACTAGTGTAATACCCGATGATATTTCTACACGTCCAAATACCCACTGATATGCAACGTTTCCATGGCGATTTAGCATTGTTAACCTTGTTATAAATACTACGAATGGAATAGTCATTGATATCTGTTGAGCCACCTCGGAACCAATTCGAGACAAACTTTCAGACAGACAAAAATTTTAAAAACGGTAATTTATGATTAGGCATCATCCAAATAGCAGTTCTTAATTAAATTTCTGCATTCATTTTGAAATCCCAGACATACACTTCAATTTTATCTATCTGTATAGATAATTATTAACCTCTTGGCTATTCAGAAGTTGTAGTTTAATGTTCTAAGGGTATAAGGGTAGTTGGAATTAATCTTCGGATCAGTAAACTTGTAAAGTAGTAATACTCAAACTTTATAATAGTTTAGACGTAATCCAGTTGAAGCTAATCAATTAATAAATAGCCAAAGTTTCCCTTAGAAGTTTGCAAATACAGTTTTTAGTCCTGATTCAGATATTTATTAATCTTAATTAAATTCGATACACTGTCTTTCTTTATTTGATTGTTGTACTGTAGCGCTTTGTAATCCGAAAGTAGCGGGATCGAATCCCATCGATGGACAAAAAAGTCAGTGAGATTTTCACTGAATTTTAAGGCACTCTCCACAAACCACAAAAACTGCCACACCCGGAGCGGGTAAAAAGCGAGATTGATGTTTATTTTATATTTCACTGTATTTATTACAAATTAGAATTAGACCACCCCAAAGTAAAATCGAAATGTTTTTAATTTATCTTAGGATTGAAATATCAAATAATAAAATAGAAAATACTGTGTAAATATTGTAATATATCTTCCAAACGGAATAAAGAAATAATTTTAAGTTAGAATATTCCAATTTCCTGCTGTCAGAATATTGATGAAAGTATACATAAATTAGATATTAATAAAGACAGTCGAAGAGAAATTTATGCTTTAAAGGGGAAATTGAAGTCCGGAATTCGATATATGTCACTGAATGATTTATACGATTTTTCCGCATTATTATTGAATAAACATAAATGAATACTTCTTTTAACCTTTTTCCGAATTTTCCAGTAGCAATGATTGATTTTAACATATGTGAGTTGTCAACTCGATTCATAATTATCACAAAAGTATTTTGTGAAAATGTCTGCCTTTGCTTATTAACGATTTCGCAGACATTTTAGGATTAGCCCAGCAAATTTATTTGAAATGTATTCCGAATTATCTTTTTCACTATAATAGTATATTGTATGGCTAGGGACGAAACAAGACAATTTCAGCCAAGTGTGAGTGTTGCCTGTCCGAGCAAAGCGAAGACTGAAATAGTGTTTTGTCCCGTGCCACACTATATATTTGACCTGCATTGAAACTAATAGTATATTTCGAGAACAAACCAAGATTGTGGTTACGGTTTAATAACGGTTACGGTTTAACCAGTCGCTGTTTGAATACGGAACGATTCAAAGTGACATTTGATGACTTATATTTATCTATCAAAAGAATCCAAAGCTATGGAGGTCTAGTACTTTTCTGATGAATTTGTTTTAATTGAGAGCAATTCAGATGAATAGAAATGAATTAATATTTTCATAATACCTGCATTGAAACAATAAGTTTCAATGCCTGTTTTGTCAGTCGAAACAAGACAATTTCAGACAAATGCGAGTGTAGCCGGGCAGAAACAAGCCTGTTTCTCTAAATGAAAATCATATAATCTAAGTTAATTTGACAGTTGTAACTATAAATTAGATTAAAAAGACGATTAGTTCCAAGAAAAAGAACATTAATACGACAATTTCAAGTACACCACAACATTTCATTGATCTGCAAAATCAAAAGTAAAATATTTACTTTGTTATGACAAATTTGTAATATGGAAAGCTTCAATGCAGGTATTATGAAAAATGCAGTGTGTGGCACGGGACAAAACACGATTTCTGCCGAGGGTGATGCCAGCTCTCGCTTCACTCGAGCAAACAACACTCATCCTCAGCTGAAATCGTCTTGTTTCGTTCCTAGCCACACAATATACTATTTTTTCATTTGAGAAAGGTAGCACTTTCCTGTTGAAACGTTGCGTTTCTAATTATTTAAGTACAGAACTTATTTCCAATGAAATTAGATATTTTGAATATTAGAAGTTGATAATCCCTCGTGAAATAGATTAAAATAGTAAACGTCTTTTTCTTCACTCTAGTTTATTGCCAAAGCACTAAAAGCTCATAAAAAATTGCTTTGGCAATAACTAGATTGAAGAATAAGACGTCTATTATTTAACCTTTACATATTTATAGAAAACAAGTTTTGAAAAGATTTTTCATTCATTGAAATAGATGTACATTTCAAAATTTCAAACAATAACCTCCAAATCAACGCGATTAGTTTAGTTACAAGAAAGTAACCAAAATTTTCGACAACCGCGTTCCGTAAGCGTAATCGATTGTCGAAAAAGTAACCATTGTTACCGTTGTTCAATTTTGGAATATACTATTGGCTATGTGCAAGGGGGCGGAGTTTGAACAAATATCAATGCGAGCGCTCATGGTGAGCATCATTGTAAGCATTGAACTCCATTTCTCAAAATCCGTCATCGAGCATTGTAGTTTAAAAGTTAAAATAATTGCATATAAAACTTGAGAAAACGCTTATTCTCTTTCAGGCTGTTGTGTTGAGGATGATTTAAGTGGAATATAGTTTCGTAGATTTCATGTACGCAGTTATAACATAAAAAAACGAGTGAAGTGGATCAAAGCGGTAAATAGAGTATTATCTATCTTTCATTATTAATCTATATAACAAAGCTGTTTGTAATTCAATTGTCAAATTAGAAAAATTCGTCATCGATTTGAGATTCATGAATTTACTTCTATCTCTAATTTGTAAGGTGTTTCAATGATAGAAGTTTGTTGGATGCACTTCGCAATAATTTTGCTGTTAATATTGTCAGCAACATATTCTTCTACATATTTAATATGGCAAAACTAATTTCACGCTTTTCTTCAATGCTTCCTCGGTAAAAAGGATACAGTGTTTGATACATACAAATCCGAACCGCAAGATCATCGGCGTCATAATTTGAGGTTATCTTGTCAATTTGGACGAATTAAGACGTTTTCTCTAATAGGTACGTTATCATTGAAGAAAAAAATACTCAAAATAAATAATTTCAACGTACCTTTTATGCTATGCAAGTTATATTATACGCACACAGCTGAATTAAATAATATAAGTACATTTAAAAAATTATAGGTATGAAACAATGATAAAATTTGAGTTCAATCGTTCTCCATTCCTCGCTAGAGGCGCTAGTAGACTTCATGCAAGTAGCCTATGATAGACTCAGACCTGGGCTTAAAACCGCGTTCTGACTACGGGCCTTTGTATTTAACTTACTTGTACAAAGTAAAAGGAAGTATTGTGAAACCAAGATTTTGATGAATATATCCGTTTTGAGTATCCCTGAATTCATTTTGACTATTTTTGGTTTAATATCGGTACGTATGTACTTACGTATATATTCATGTGCGTAACTCGCAAATCTCAAAGCTTGTCGAACGTATAATGATGAAATTTTGTATTTCAGTCTGGTATACGGTCATGATGTGCACCTCGCATTATGGTTGCAATCGTCTGCACCGAAAGTGCACTTTACTTGAAACTTTTTTTAAAATTTTTCGCATAAATTCAGAGTGATTAACCGTAGGATACTGGAATTCAGTATTTGAAATTGCTGTAGCATCCAAATTGTCATCTATTTTCGTACTAATCGGCTTAGCTGGAAGTGCACTTTATATAATAGACTTTTCGAATTTGCCTCATAAATTCAAAACAATCAGTCGTAGAATATTGAAATTTCGTATTAAGTACTTCTATAACATCTAGCTGTGCTGTACACCTCGCTTTATGATTGCGATCGGCTAATCCGAAAGTGCAGTTTACTCGAAACATTTCTTGAATTTTCCGCATAAATCCAAAACGATTGAACGTAGAATATTAGTATTCTGTATTCAAGACAATAATATTGTCTAGATGCTCATATCCTATTTCCATTGAGATCGACTGAGTCGGAAGTGCGATTTAATTGACAGTCTTTTGGAATTTTTCGCATAAATTCAGAACGATCGGCTATAGAGTATTGAAATTTGGTATTTCAGTCTGCTGTAGCATCTGAATGATTGCCTACTATTTTCATAACATTAGACTGAACCGGAAGTGCATTTCAGTCGGAATTTATTTTTTAATTTTCCGCATAAATTCAGAACTGTTAGCCGTAGAATTTTGGAAATTAGTATTAAAGAATGTTGTAGTATAAGAATAATGGCCTACTGTTTCCATAGCAACCGACTTGGCTGAAAGCGCATTTTACTTGACAGATTCTTAGAATCTTTTGGATAAATCCAAAACGATTAGCCGTGGAATGATTATATATCCAATGATGTACAAGGAGTCACGTGATGTCCATGTCAGATTTTTTTGGAACGCGAAATAGCAGATGAGATGACTGAAGTAAATTATTTTTTTAATTAAGTACATGATAGGGAAATGTATAGCTAGCTATATTCTTTCGTTGACGGAGTATTGATCTAACTGATCTAGATCACTATGTGATTGTTCTTTTGTTCACGGATTAGTTACCCCCGCTCTAAATTTCAACTATTCCAGACCACTAACACGAAAAGCTTTTGAAATAGCTTTAGTTGGGCAAAATGGAAAATATTGTGATAATTCATACAGAAATTGAATTATAATTATTAAACAGATGAAGAAAACTATATCTATTTATGTTTCATATATTTTAAAAAAGATTTTTTATTGAAATTTTTTGAATATTTATAATTAAACGAAATCAAAACAAATTTTAGGTTAATGATCACAGACAAACGCACATTCACATTCAGGTCGTTTCAATAATATGTGCCTCGTGAATTCATCTGCTAAACAAATAAAACGTATGTAGAAAATACGAATGATTTTCTTTCGATGTTTGAGGGTGACAGTAAGTTTATTCAACGCTCATAGATCGCAGCACAAATTTCGACTGCCGTCCCAGCTGTTATCTGTAAAAGTGAAATGAACTTGTGCATCTATGAGAAATGCACTAAAAATACGTGAACTCCCTAAATAAAAATCATTTAACTTGACAATGAATATGAATATGACTAATAAATCAAATTATAGTTTACAAGGTTAATATTTATCAGATTATTCATTTGAACTTATCGTTGTTCAAGTGAATTCTCTTCTGCATTTCTCAAATATTTCATTAATTTAATAATTTAATTGATTTTCAATTACTTGGACTTTTACAAGGGTTAGGATGTTGATCAAGACAGTGAAGGGATATTATTGTGGCAAAGCTAATAAATGAGCGCAGGGCTGATACATAACATACTTCGAAAATAAATAAATTTGGGACTCATAACCAGAAAATAACACGCTGCAAGATAGTTCCGTGGCGAACATCGTGAGGATGTTTGTGGAACTCCTACTTTCTTTTATACAAGATTAAAACAGTCCCGGAAAGGCCAGAATACTCCGTGAATAAGCTAGTGCAATTTCCTCCTGGATTACCTTTGTCTGGTATTTCAGTGCTGGACCATCCCAGACGTAGGTATTCGAGGCAATTTAGTCTCGGTTTGGAGAACTTCGGACTCTAGACTTTAGACGTCGCGTCGATTTTAGTTTTCACTGGGCAGATGTCATTCAAATGAGACTCGGTACTTTTATTAAATTTGATGGTTTCAGATGAAAGCAGTTATATTTACAAGAAGAGTACTGTAAACGGTTTTATCTTGCTAGTAATGTGAAATATACATTTTAATTTTATTTATGTACACTAAAATGCAACAAAACTAATTTAAATCATTCCGAAACAGGACAATGCTAATAATTCTGCATTGCAATATTAACTACACGATAAAATTAGATGTAAGTTGTATTTTCAAAATAATTATCCAGTTTTCATAGTAGTCATTTCTCTAGTGTAATTATTCCTTGTCTTCCAGTTTGAAATGACACGGCACACAAACATAAGGTAATTTAATTTCTCTGTATTAAACACAACCCTTGTGGCGTGCGCATCACATCAGTCCCATTTATAAGTACAGGAAGCGGTCTTTCATATTTATGCAGCAAAATAAATATTTGTTTCGAAAAATTGCTCTTGCTGCAAAAATACTGATTTAATTAAAACAAACGAACAATTCGATATTAGTAACTTTTTGCGACGAATGTTTAACTTTCAATTTGGAGCAAATCTAATTTTTTCTTATTGGCTATGAGCATGCGCACTACGGTTTGTCTTACATGATTTGTCCATGTTGATTGTCGGGGTAGGCAGTAGGACAACCACAGCTGCAGTCGCAGACAACTGCATCCGGATCTCCTTGATCTTGGTACGCCAGGAAGTCAAAGGCCTCATCTACTAATTCGTCGTCTTCTTCGTCGCTAACTACTCCAGGAATTACAGCCTCTTGTACGTGCTCACAACACACTATTTCGCGGTGTTCTCGTCGAGGACTTGGCTCTGAAATAAAAATTAATTCAAATTTCTGGCGGGAAAGTCTCTCAAAATATAATCTCTCCCAATCCACTTGAAATACATGACGCGGAAATAAGAGGTACGACGGTTACTAGAAATCTGTCATCTGTACCCGACGTGATATTCATACTGAATTTAACATAACCTATAAATGTAATATCAGCGAAGTTGGCTGCGTGAAATGTCATGTTAAGGTGCGGGAGCAATGTACGATTACCAGCCTCAACTTTCTCGTCTTGGGATTTAAGAAAATTGACTTTTTATTCGTTTGCGAATCTCGGAGATTTCCGTTGCGGTTTTATTTCATCCTGCACACAAATCTAAATGTAACGTTCATCTTACAGACAATTGTCTTCTATGATTTAAAAATATTGCTTCCGAATATTTGAAAACAAATTAAAATTTCAAAATAAACATTATTTTATTACCTCGTTTTTCTCTATGATGATGCCTTCCTCTGTGATGATGCTTACGTCCTGTAGATGACGCAGTGGTCGACGTTGAAGTTATCCGCTGCTTCAAAATCTTCTCCTTTTCTCTATCAGCTTTTAAGGACTCAACCTGGAAGCACATACAATAAATTTAATAGAAAACTGTGCTTGTATAGTGTTCTCCTGGCCTTAAATCAAATTGAAAATTCAAATTAGTTTGCTGTAATTTAATATAGGGTTATAAAATATTCATGCTATGTTGCAATTACTGCGATATTGGTTGGGAAATATTTCAATTAATTAAAAATAAAAACAGTTGATTAACAAACAAGACACCAAAATTTGTAGTTACCTTATTTTCGACGAGGGTGTTGAGCATAGCTTCAAGGCGAGCTACTTCGAGATGTATATCCCTGTTGACCACTCCCAAGTCTTCCGTGGAGACGGCTTTGTCCACTACAATAACTTCCACTCCGGCCATTTCTTCCAATAGTCTTCAAATACCCTGATTTGTTAATATATTGTTGGTCGTGGTCATTGTATCTGAAAAAAATGCATAGAAAGCACTTATAAAGAAATTTTGGTGAAAATATAAATTGAATGAGAGTTACTCATATTTTTATCATGAAAGTTACGCTGTAAAAAGCGGTAAAAAGTTTTATTTCCTGGGGAAACTTCATTCATTTTCGATTGCTCGGGAAATTGGGTAACTTTTATATTCTATTAATGTTAGAAAATGTGTGCAAAATTAAAGTGTCTTATAAAAAGATGAAATTAGTTCACACCTCAAGACAGTATTCAATTTCCAGTATTATATTTCCAAACGAAATGCGTTACTACCCTTTTTAAATTCATCTTTTGGAATCAGAACAACTTAAAACTATGAACCATTATTTCATTTTTTGTTTCGTCTGTTACTACTCTGCGCATATTCATTCTAAATTAGAATGAAAGATGTTACTGTTGCTAGATTATAAAATTTGAAAGTCATTTTTTGGATTCAGAAGTGGGATCATACAACTACAGGTTAACTAAAAACTGAATTAAAGTCAATCTCATATCTGCAACTGCTATTGTAGTACAAATGATAACCGATATTGTATTGTCACAAATATGAAGTATTCTAAATAATTAGTTCACATAATTATTCATTTGAATTCACTATAACTGAAATCCTAGTTAGTATTGACCATGTCGATGTTCAATTGTCGGACGTGATTGACAGCCTACGGTTACTAGATATTCGGTGGTTGCCAGGCATCAAATGTTAGACAATTGAATGTTGGCCCATTGTTGGATTGGGTATATAAGAGCGTGAGCTAGGAGAAGGATTCATTCCAGTGCAAGTAACTGTGAGTAGTGTTTCACAAGAATCAAGAAATAATCTTGATCTTGTCTTGAAATCAAGACAAGACCAAGACAAGAGGTATGTTTTATTTCCCAAGACAAGACAATAAAGCACTATCAAGACTCAAGACTTCTTGTCAAGAAATCTTGACATGTTGACAATCAATTTTTCAAGTCCGCATATTTATTAATCTATTATTAAAATATTAAAATTTGCTGTGGCCATCACAGTCTTTTCTCGACAATAAATTCAATGGCCAGTTTCACCACTGTTTCATGAATTTAAAGAGTCATACCAACTGATAAAGTGACATTTGTCATTGTCTAACTGACAGTTGTTATTATCAAAGTGGCAGTGTCATTATCAAAGTGGCAGCGTCATCTTCAAAGTGACAGCTGTCATTGTCGAAGTGACACCTGCCATTGTCAAAATGACAGCTGTCATGGTAACAGATGGCGACTATATTTTAGTCCTTACAATATAAGTATTTTTGGAAATTGAGTCTTTGTTCTAGATTTTCAGGTTGAAAAAGCTCATTGACAAATTCAAAACTTGCTTTTTGATAAAAAAAACTCAAATATGAAATTTCAGTGGAAAATTCGTACGGGTTCTCAAATTATTATACTTTCAGACAGATAGACCGACCTATTTCATTTAAACTTATGTTTTTTGGGTTCAGTAGGGTCTAAAATGTAAAAATTTATCAGAATTTCGAACTGTCAAAAAATCACGACTTCAAAACAGTATCTGTAACTATGATTTTCAAAACAAATATTTGATACATATCGAAAGCATAAGTCTTCAGTTTTCGGTGAATAAATCGTTCATGTAGAGTAGAAATATATAAGTAGATTCCCCAATACTATAAGAAAGTTGTAAATTCTTAACAACATTACTATATCATATAACAAATAATAATTGCAAATACTGATTAAAACATGAAAATGACAGACTTTCCATTTAGTGTTATTGGTGACAATCTTGGAAAACGTTGCTAGAATCGATTCATAACATAACTGACAGGAAGGATAAAGGGTAGGCATTAACGCTAAACTTGAGAGTTCGGATTCGATGAAGCAGTAGAGAAAGGGGATTCCCCCAAAATGTCAAAATCAAGAAATATTAAGAACACTTGAAACAAGACAAGAAATGAGTCGCCAAGAAATGGGCAACACAAGAAATTTTCATTCTCTTGTCTTAAAAATCAAGACAAGACAAGAAATGATCATCAAGACAAGAAATCTTGTCTTGATGAAACTCTAACTGTGAGCAAAATGTTGTCCATACGAGTTTGTATAGAAAATATTGGCACTGTAACAGGTGAAAATAAATTTACAATAAAATTTGTGACAGTATTGATGAATACATTAATTTTTCTCTGACATTTGGGAACTTGACAGTTGGATATACGCAGGCACAAAGATTGTCAAACTATTTTATTGTGAAAATAATGTAAATTAACTAATTCTATATATTAAAATACTTAAATAAATCTGATATAAGACCCTAATTAACATAACAAGTAACAACATATGCAATTCGATACGATAACTATGACAGTTGACCTTAAGTTTGTCAACTGGGCATTATGAAGCTGATTTCTTGCTGATTTCATTATTGATTCCGATAAATCCAAACGAAATGCGGTACTACCGTGCACATATTTATTAGAAAGCAGCATAAGATATTTCTGTTGCTAGAAAAGAAAAACGTATTTATACTCGACGACCAGCAACACTCCCTTCGCTCGTGCCGCAAAAGTCGGCGCAGGCATCAAAAACATGCTTATCAACATTTAAAGTTAAAAAAAGTAATATTAATAACGTACTTTCGACCGAGGTATATTGCACTACAAGGGCCGAAAATTCAACTTTCGACCCTTGTAGTGTAATGTACTGTAATGTTTATTGCTTGGAAATTACTTAGAATTGAAATAAAAGTCACTATTTAATAATTTAAAATGAAATAAAAGTTTTATTCTTCTGGATATCACTAACAACACTATATTATTTATTTATCACTTAATACTAACTTGAACAAAGCCGCAGATATTTATTTTCAACTATTTATATGCACTGATTACTTCACTATTTGATATTTACTGCTCTAGATTCACCATTACACTACACTACTCTCAAATCGTTTGCTTGCGTTTATATATAGAAATATCCATTTCTCGAATGTTCTACCACATTTCTGGAATATTGCTAGAGGTTCCATCGGGAGGGGGGATGTAATGCGGCGCGACGCAACGAGGACGAAAAGCTCCGCCCATGCAAGATCACCTTTACGAGCCTCCACACTCTCGCACATTACAATATTATTTCTTTTGGTTCAGAAGGAGAGTCCATGAGCTAAGCATATCACAAGTTCTATCACTGCCCCTGGCACGGTGGTTGTCATGACGACCGCTGTATCGATCTTAGGCCGAATATGGAGAGCCCATTTCGACGTATCAATTATTATTATTAGATTATCGGAATATTTGTAGTATTGTCGTAGTAATTTGATCCAACATAATAATGACTGTCAACAACTATTTGATGCATTCACGGTCACAAAACATGTTCTCAACAAACCATAAATATTTTATCCTATAGGAACTTTCCGCCAGTTATTGAAGTTTCACAGGCTTGCATCTACAATTCAATATAACAAAATTAATTATGAGTCTGGAGGATTTGATAATACTTCATTTGTATACAAAATAAAATATAGTATTCATATAGATATCAATTTTGTCCAATATCTGTTCCATTTTTCTAAAAAACAGTAAAAAGTTTTGCAAAGTTATAAGTAAGGACATCTGATGTTTATCAATCAGTATCATTAAATTCATTTGAATCATTCTGTGAGCAAGTAAAAGTTATTATACATCATTCAAAATGTATCAAGGAGAAAAAAAAAACTCAATATTTTATTGATATTCAACTAGTGCTGGATAGTGACTTATGCACCTCTGGCGCGGTGGTTAGCATGACGACAGCTGTATCGATCTTGGGTGGAATATGTAGAGCCCATTTCAGCATGTCATAATGTCATACAGTCCGCAAATTGAATTAAATTGATCGCAACGGAAATATTTTTTTTCATTTTGACAGAGAGGGTTGCGTCCGCGTCCATTTATTATTATCTTTTGAATGAGAAGGGGATTATATATGGATTCAGAAGTGGGATCATACAACTACAACACAAATAAAGATTAATTAGAGTGAAACTATTATTGCAGTACAAATTTTGTTAGCTTGAAATTAATATTTCATCTTATCTTTCCTGGCTTATTTGTCTTCATTATAATCTTGTTGTCACATCGAGTATTTCGTGCATATATCAAACCTGTCGTCAACAAGCCAAAAACTCGTATACAAGGCAGCGTTAGGAATTTCCATGTACTTGGCAATAAGTCCAAGTATTCGTCTAAATGTATTTATCATAAATCGATTACATGTACTTTTTTTGTCAAAATTATTAAATATTAAATGTATAAAATTTTTTAACAATAATAGTGTAATCCACCGCGTCGCCATAATTCGAAAGCGCCAATGTTCCATCCTTGTGTCTTTAATATAAACGACACATAAGAGTATTTCGTGCATATATCAAACCGGCTGTCAACAAGTCATACACAAAATTTATGGACTTGCTTCCAGCAGCCACACGAAGTGGTTTTTCATGCAGAATAGATTTCGCTAAATAGTTGAGTAATAGTTGTTCTAGCAGATGGAAATGGAATTATATAGTGCATTCATCTAGTATGAATAGAATATGTTCATGGAAATTATAATGGATTAGTGGAAAATCAAAATAAATTTTCGTTTAATTAATTGACAATCAAAGTGAATATTTAAATTTCAATTATAGATATTAATGATACAAGTTTGATATAGCCGTTGTAATGAAACATGTGTGATGTTAAATCACGAGGCGATTCGCCGAGTGCTCTTATTACTCAAGTTTCATTACACTAACTGTATCAAACGTGTATCATTCAATATTTTATCTACGACGGCCTTAATTGCTGCTGAATTAGATTTTTTTATTTGATGTTTGACATTCGAAAAACAATTTACAGCTTGATCAAGTAGCATTTTATTCATTGTTATGGCAACTATTTGTTTGTTTGACAGCTGTCATTCATAATGACACGCAAATCAGTGGGTGAATCACCTATTAGCGCACAGTCGTAGATAAAACATATTAACAGTGTATTTATGTACCAAATCAAAGAATGGCAGAAATACAAGTCCAAAGGGAATTGTGATAGAACGTAAAATGTCCCAAAACTTTATCTTCAACAGTAAAATAGAAGTAAAACTCATTCAAAATTGAACTACGAAAAGCCGCAGTGAGGAAATTGAAATTCGATATATTCCCACTTTAACATTGCAACCGTTGAATAATTTAAATTTCCCACCAAAATACAATTTATAGTAAGTTAATAATTGATTATCGTAATCAACCAGGCTATACTTGATTGCCCTCAAACTCATCTTCTGTTTGTTCCTTTTATTGGATGGTTCACTTCATATCTCACATTTAAATTAAACAAAGCCCTCGGCAATCAATACTCCAAGCTCAGATCCCAACCTCGGATAGAAATTCTGTTTATTTTCCACATCTTTCCGACAGTTTCAATTTTATTTGATAAGAAATCAGTAGGTAGCCAGCTGTGAAATCATTTTTGGATACTCTGTATATGCTTTATATAGAAACAATTGAATCGGATTTTCAAGGGATACGAAGAAAATTGAAAGATGTGATCTGAGAAAAAAAAAGAACACTGATAAAATTAAATAGTTGAACTATTTTACGATTTAAATCGGAATCTATTCCCACGTTTAAAACAGTGAAACATGTAATTGAATCGATCAGAGAGCGACAAAAAGATTGGGTTTGAAAGAACAACTAAATTAACTTAGAATGATGAACGAGCTCTGAAAGAATTCTGTGCTCGGGCTTCTTGAGAGACTTTTAATTAATTCCAAGTTGGTGATTTAATCATTATTTAAAACGAAACTTTGTTACTTTCATTTAAAAAAGTCATCAAATTCATGTAGTTCAATTGGCGGGAAATATAAATTATTCAAGTTACAGTGTTACTTTAAAGTGGGAGAATATCGACTTTCAATTCCCTCCTGCGCCTTTTTCGCAGTTCAATTTTGAGCGACTTGTGCTTCTATTTTATTGTCGAAGATAAAATTTTGCATTACAATTCCCTTTAGATCTTCTGTCATTCTTTGATTCAGTACATAAATATTTCAATCTCCTCCCAATATGATTAATTGAATTTTAAATATTTATTTTGGTAATTCTTTTAAAACGTTGCCAATTAATTAAACGGAAATTTATTTTGATTTCCAACTAATCCATTATAATTTCCATAAATATATTCTATTCATACCAGATGAAGGCACTATATAATCCCGTTTTCAACTCCTGGAACAATTACTATTAAACTATTTAGTGAAACTATTCTGCATGAAAATCGACTTCGTGTGGCTGCTGCAAGCAACTCTATAAATTTTGTGTATGGGTTGTTGACGGCAAATTTGATATACGCACGAAATACTGTTGTGTGTCGTTTATATTAAAGACACATACGGCTAGAACATTCACGATTTTGAATGATGGAAACGCGGTGGGTTACACTACTATTATTTAAAAATCCAAGGAATGTGAAAATTACCAAGTTGTTTTTATTTTATAATTTTAAAAAATACATTTGAATGAATTCCTGGACTTATTGCCAAGCATCTGTCTTGTATATGAGTCACTCTTTTCGGAGAGCATCCGCTACAATCTTTAACTACAGGGTTAGAATATAGAAAATATGAAAGGAATTACAAATGCAAGTCTACTCTATTGAATCCATCGCGCCTTTACAACTGCAGAACGACTAAGTGTCGTCAGCGCCATCTCTTATTACAAAATTGAAACATACTCGTATCGTCGCCATCTTGGTTACACACATTTCTGCGCAATGGCGCTTTTATTTGTCAAGTCTGACAAGATGTCCAACAATTATAACTTTAACTTATTTAAACATTTAATTATGGTATTAATAGTTAGTCTAACACTTAATTCACACTGTTTAACTCAATAAATGGTATTACATAAGTAAGTTTATCTTCCTTCACAAAATGTTTTAATCCACTATGGTTTGTAGGTTATGTTCACAGCGCGAGCACTAGAAATTTTTCACAGAAATATTATAAATGTTCGGGTTTCTGGGAATTCACCCTTTTTACGGACAAACGGTTTGCACTAGCTTCGTCACAAACTGTCATGATTCTCGTCAATTATACAAACTGTATTCCCACATTTTGTACTGCTCGACATAGAATACGAATTATAAAATAAAAAGAACTTTGTAGTTTTCACAGTTCTCAAATTCATAGAATTTTTAATAATAGTAGTGTAATCCACCGCCTCATCGTCATTCAAAATTGTGAATGTTCTATCTAGTAAACAATTTATTTTAGTGTTTTTAATTGTAGAATTATTTTCACAATAAATTAGTTTGACAATATTTGCGTCTGCGTATATCCAACTTTCAAGCTGCCAGCTGTCAAACAATAATGTATTCATCAATGCAATATTGGTTGCAATAATAGTTTCAGGTATGGGATTTATTTTATGCTCGGCAAACAGCATGAAAAATTGCAGTACAAAAGTGTCAAAATCATCGTGACAACGAAATAAATGTCATAAATTATTTATTATTATTAATATTGACATAAATTGTACAAAATGTATACCCAGATATTGCAATACCCGGCATAGAAGATGAGCTTGTGGAAATTGGTAGTTCCAACTCTTAGGATAATTTTGCAGAGCCGGAACTAGGGCGTGTCGAAGGTGGCCCCCGCTACGGGTGCAGACTTCTAGGGGGCGCAAAATTCTATGAACCGCATTCAACAAATCATGCAAATTGAAATTTAAGAAATGTTTTAATCTTAAGGACAAATATAAAATTTTAATTGGGCTTATATTCATTATTGGGAATGTACACTGCTCTATCAGCAAATAGTCTAGCTTCTGCATTTCGTGCATTGTGTTAGGAATGCCGAGCCACGCACTACGCTTGATTGGTTAAAGAAAAATATATTTTTAACTTTTAACTTTCCATCTATTGTTCAGAATCAATTGATTCTGGTTTTAGACCCCACTGAACCCAAAAGATACAGTTTAAAAAAAAACCTTATTTCGTAGATGACCAAAACTTTATTGACGGAACTTTTTGATTTTTTGCGTTTATTTTATAAACGGTAGTATTTATCATAGAATATGGGATGATTAGAATTGATCCTCGAATAATTAGGCACAACATTTATCCTAAGCATTTTTCGAAATTATCAACGATTCATTTGTCATTATTAAAATTTGAATTTTCATGAAATTCGTTATGTTTTTCTGAAGCAAAAAAATAATGAGAATCATAATATGAAATTAGAATTATTATCACTCATATTCGGACCTCACATGCAAACTTTCGTCAATTGTTCTTTTAAATTGAGTAATTTAGCTCTATCGTATTTAGTGTTAAATTAAAGCTCTTGCGGAGATATGTAATTGTAATGGAAATGTCAAAGAGAATATTTAAACGACCGTCAATTGTTTCTTTTTTACAAATTATTCAAATGATATCTAGTTTGGTATCAATTTAAAGCTCTCGGGAAGATATAATTAGTAGATATCAAGAATGAATATTAATTAGTGGAATCCACGTTATCATCTTTAAATTAAATTAAACTTTCGGCGATCAAATGTCAAAACTGTATGTTCCAATGAACTGATGACTCCGAAAATCTAGAAAAGGACTGTTTATTTTCAAGAATATTTATTTTAAGTGTGACTATAATATAACTGCTATCTGTCACTTTAACAATGACAATTATCATTTTGACAATGACAGCTGTCACTTTGACAATGACATATGTCACTTTGACAATGACAGCTGTCACTTTTAAATATAAAATTAATTGATGCGACACTTTAAATTTCTGAAACAGTGATGAAACTGGCTAAGAAATTTATGGTTGAGGAAGTACTTGATTGATTATTGGTTTGAAGGACATCTATATATTTTTTGTATTATATATTTTTTGCCTCATATTCACAAAAATAGGGATGCAATTTTATTATTCGCCACGGGCGGCTAGTACCCTAGTTCCGGCTCTGCAATTTTGTTCTTATTTTCCCACGATCTTCAGCATTGAATTACTTTTCCAATCACTGTGTCTTTTCAAAGCTAAGATACCAGCACCACTATCAGCCAAAATTGTAGCGAATGTTCTCTGAAAAGAATAACTCGTATACATGGCAGCATTAGAAATTTTCATATACTTGGCAATAAGTCCAGGAATTCGTCCAAATGTATTAACTTCTATTTTTAGTTGTCTTGTCTTGTGTATGATCCCACTTCTGAATCCAAAAGATGTCTTTAAATTCTCTTTTTTAGCAAAGTCACAACCTTCATGCAAAATATGCGCAAGGTGTAAGCAAATGATTTATAAATTTGAGGAAGAAATTCAATTTAATTGAGTTTAAATTCTGCGTCATTGTCTTGTAATACGATTGTACTTATTCCCAAGCAATTTATAGGCAAATTCCACCATCTGCAAATAATGGCCCATTAGGATGCTATAAAGATTCTTTCTCGCTCTTTTGCAGAGACTGAACATTACTTCTGCGTCCTTAAAACATCATCAGTAAGGATTACATGACAGAAAGAATTGCACAGATTTGAGATGAATGCTGCAGATAAGGATGGAGCATTTAGAAATAGGGGAGGAAATTTTCAAGCAGTGGCACCGAAACTGCCATCGGAAAAAAAAAACATTCAGTTTTGAACTCATAAACGGTACTGAAATGAAAAAGTATGGTTATGTAGAGCGTTCCATTGTTTTTAAACTTCATCTAAAAAATTATATCGAACATAAAACAAAACAGTGTACTGTTTTTATTGCTTCAGTTCCCAAAATCATAATCAACACATTAGTTCCTATATTCAAATTAATGTCAGCCAAATTTTCATCAGTTACAAAGTCAACAGGAAAAACATGACACAATTCAAGCTACAGATACAAAATTAATTAATATGGCTACAGGACAGAATAGTCTGTGGGTTATGAAAACAAGGGGCGAATGATTGGCTTGATGATACAGCGGGATAAAGAGGAAAACAGATGAATAACGTTGATTAGAAAGGTGAGCTGATAATGGAAAATAAACTGAAATTCCTTTATGTTGTAGCTTTTTTTGTTTCATTTGAAATTGCTTAGAACCACCAAATTTTAACCTATAAAGCTAAATACAAAAGAAGCATTTTGAAGGTTGAATTTATTTTTGTTTAATGTGTTCAAGCTCAGTAATTTGACTGAAAAAATTAAAATAATCACAGAAATACGTTTTATTGGCCCATAAATAGTGCATAACAAATTTTGGTGGCAGCTGCTACTGAAAATACTAACATTGAAGATTAAACAGTAAATGTTGAAGACAGTGATCTCAAATTAACAAATATAAAATAGATGAAGCTAGTACAAAAGATGAAAATGTAAATTACCAGTCAGAATGCATTACCACACGCCTGAGACCAAAGAACAGTTCGAATAAAGAATTACTAATTAAAAAAGTTGGGTTTTGCAAGAAGTGAAGAATGATGCATATTTTGCATGATTTTTTGAAAGGCAAGAAAATGCTGTACGTGCAAAGTTAATGCAGTTAGGTTAAGTAATTCTGCCCCCGCCCCTACCCACCACTATTCAGATTTCGTTCCCTTGGTCTATTAACATACCACATTATGAAAATATAATTGTTTAACAGAAATCAGCCCAAAAATACAAAAAGTTGCAAAATAAAAATGATGTATTCCATAATGCTCACTTGTTGATGCTCCTCGTACGACTGGATTTAAGGCACTATTAAACCTTAATTACATTTAAGAACACCTGCAGTGCAGAACCAAGAGATTTATTCCTTTTTTTAGCTTGGGAAAAAAAGAGAGATTTAATTGAAAATTATTTATTTTAGAAGGAAAATAAGAGGAAGAAGAAAACAGGAAAATCCTGCTTATTATTATTGTATATGAATACAAAAAGAGAAATTGTGTTTATTCATGCAAATATGGACGACATTGTGTGCAAATGTAAAGAAGATAACAATAACAAAGGAGGAGAGATAGTAAAGGAAATGTTTGCTCCAGGATTCCTTGTTGGAAACGGACGCATTATAATAAATATTTCATAGTTAATCTACAAACTAAAAATGGACTAAAACAACAAAATATTTTTGGAGGTTGTTTTCCTTGAGTTTTTTCCCGATTTTCAGCTGTCATTTGTACAACCAAATTGAAGAATTGATACATTTATAGTTATTCTTATGTTTAATCGATTTTTTTCAAGTCAAACAGTATATGAAATATTGTTATAAAACCCGAAAGAGAACATTTTTTTTGCATGGTTGGGATGAATTAAAATGGCTTGATTATTGAAATTATTGACGTGAAATTATTAACGTCGTCGTCGAAAATAAAACATACCTCCCCCTCCCCCACAACATTTACGTTTCCAGCGTTCAACCAAGACTGATCCCGTGATTCTTGGGTTGCCCATTTTATATCTTGTAGACTTTCCGGAATTTTCAGAAAGAATCAAGAAATAGTCAAGAATTTTAGGCATAAATTGCCAGGAACTTCCAGAATACAACTATATCCGCTTTTAATTCTTAATGTAAATTTTTTTTACAATAATTTGAGAGCTAACAAAGTCGATATGATTAATTTATAAGACTAAATTCGTTATGGTATCTAAATTTGTGATCAAAATCTAATTATCTCATCTAATTTTTAAGTTACAGGCTCTTAAAGGCAATTTTCTGAAACTGAAGTAATAAATTTTTATAGAACTAAATATTTGGTACGACTTTGAAGAACTTTTTTGTAATCTACAAATTTTTTTTTATGCATTTTCGGGTTTGAACGTGTTAGCTATGTCCTTGGTTGAATTTTTCACTTTGTTTGCCATGTTTTTTTTGCATTACCGATCAATCGTGCAGGGTCATGTTACATCACTCAGCCGATGTCACATAGCTTCATTCATAGCCAAATTAATTTGATTTCCAACTTGGAAAGGTAACGAGAGTGAATACCGATACAGCCGAGCCGTGAAAATTTTCATTTTTCATAATCCGACTGAGGTTTGAGCGACCTCTGCGTCCAAAGGCTAGCACATATTATAGAACAACAGGCAAAAATTGTTTTTAAACCAGAAAAAAAAATGCTAACCAGATTTTGTATTGTTTCCAGTTTTTTGGTTCTTATTCTTATAACTGCGAATCAAATTCAACAAAATTTGGCACAATTGTATAATTTTTTGTGCCAAATCGACTGAGAAGCAAGCGGACTTTTATCTCAAATAATTTTTTAATTAATACCCAGAAAACGAAGAAGGATAATCATTTTAAATGAATAATGTGCCAATTTAGAGCAAAAAAAAAATTTACAATTTAAAGATTGGCAGAATATACATGCAAAAAGTTATTCATAGCTTCATAGTTTTATTATATCCACCCCAAATGCAATTAGAATTTTAAATAATTGTATAAAAATACATGCAAAAACAATACAACCAATTCCTATTTTTGAAAAAATCTCTTTATGTTTCTGATTCATCTCAAAGTATGTTTTCAAAACAAAGTACAACACATTTCCTATACCTGTTTATAAATTGTTTATCAATTCTTTCATTCACATGATTGCGTTTCTCTTGTTTTGATGCACTCGCGTCGCGCCCGCTTCGCCCGCTCGCGGTGTATACACTTTGGTGGCAGTCGCGTCACTGAGAGGCTACAGGTTCTGTATGCGCGGCAACGGACAGCGCCGAGACGCTCGTTTACTGACCCAGCCTAGTTCGATCCATGCTTATGGTGGTGGTAGTACAAGCCAGGTGAAACATCGATATTATATACAACACACAGAGCACAGATTCACCTGGGTGACGGTTGGAATAGGGAGAAATTAATGTCAAGAAATGATGAATTATTTTACGCCCACTTTCACATTGAACCTAAATATTTTCTTTTGTGTTTAAGTGGAGATCCCTGCAAGCTCAACCCTTCTGTAATCCGCGACATTATCTCCTTCCCTTACACGCACACTATATACCAAAAAAAGCCGCTGTGGCCACACAGCACTTCCCCAACCATAAATTTCATGGCCAGTTTCATCACTGTTTCAGAAATTTAGAGTGTCACAGCAATTAATTGCATCTTTCAAAGTGAAAGCTGTCATTGTCAAAGTGACAACTATCATTGTCAAAGTGACAGCTGTCATTTTGAAAGTGACAGATGGCGGTTATTTTTTAATCCTTACATAGAATATGTATTTTTGAAAATGAAGAGTCCTTTTCTAGATTGTCGACGTCTTTAATTCATTGGAACATACAGTTTCGACATTTGATCGCCGGAATTTTAAAAAACAATTGACGAACATGTGCTTGTGATGTCAAAATATGAGTGATATTAATCTTAAAGTCATATTATGATTCTCATTATTTCTTTGGTTCAGAAAAATATAACGAATTTTATAATAATTCAAATTTTGATAATGACAAATGAACCGCTGATAATTTAATAAAATGTTTTCTATGAATGTTGTGCCAAATCATTCAAGAATTAATTTTAATTATTTCATATTTTATGATAAATACTACCGTTGATACGCAAAAAACAAAAAATTCCATCAATAAAGTTTTGGTACCACTGGTTGAAAAAAGCTTATTTACGAACTTGAACTTGGCTTTTTGATGAAAAACTTAAATATAAAATTTCAGTCGAAAATTCGTACACGTTCTCAAGTTTTTTTGATTTCAGTCAGACCGACAGACAGACTTTTTTTTAGGTCCAGTAGGGTCTAAAACGTGAAGATCCATCAAAATCTTGAATTGTAAAACAATCACGAATTACGATTAGATCGGGGAAGTAAAAATATAAGGCATTCAATGAGAAATATATTTTTTTTTTAATAAAAACGGAACTGGACCTACACCTTCCTTATTTCAAATATTATTTATTACATTTACCAACAAAAAAATCAATATCTTATATTATCAAAGAAATAAAACTTGCAGATGTTAAATGTAACATCACTTAAATTTTTATTGTCTTGACGTGTTTCATTTGGTCAGGCGTCTCAGTTTGTCTTTGGGAAAGCGTATTACCAGTTGTATGTTATTTTAAGTGTGCTAAAAAAAATATTTTAAACGCGGTCGGGAGTGAATTGATGGATTATGTTAAATATTATAAAAACTGATTGAGGGTGGTTAAGCAAACCGAGGGTAGAAATGCTGAAACGTGAGCAGCTAGCCAGAAAGAAAACATCACGGGTATGTTTAATATTTCAATAATTAGCAAGTCTGTCATTAATATTTATATTTCATTGTATATTCAACCAATTTTTTCATAAAAATATTTATAAAACATATTTTCCATGTTTAATATAAAAATCAGTTTGATTTCATACGTATGTTATTGTTTGGGAAAAGCTATTAATCTTCGATGAAAAGTTGTAGTTTGGTATGAATCAATTAACACTTCAAAAATAAGCTTTAAAGTTAGTTACCAAAATTTTAATGACATTTAACCAAACTAATAATACTACAGGGTGTTTCACGACGAGCTTACACTATCTATATTTTTTAAATACTATTAGATACAAATTTTGGTATCTATGGGTTTGCCAACATGCCAATCACAACGATTTTCCTTAACAAAAAAAAAATAGAATCAATAGCTATCTTAAAGTTCATTTTCAAGATTTTAAAAAAAAACATGGAAGACCCTATTGCATTTCATTCAATATTCCACCGTTTCCTTTTAATAAATCATTGATTGATTTCCTGTTTGAGTATAACAGTTAGTTTATTTACTGTTCATAGATCGCAGCACATATTTTGACTGTTTTCTTCAGCTCTTATCTGTAAAATGAACTTGTGCATTTGTGAGAAATACGTGAAATCCTTAAATAGAAATCAATTAACTAGTAGACCAAATTGTCGATTTCATTTAACCTATTGTCCACCTTATAAACCTCATTACCAACCCTAAAAATTTAGAGAGCTTAGAAAATATAGAGAATATAGAGAAATTCGGGAATAAAGAGAGTATAGAGAATTCAGAGAATAAATAGAATTTAAACTTGATAAAAGAAGCCAATTTTAGTGGACTGTAGAGCTTCCAGTAGTGAAAAGAAATATAGAGCAACACTTTACAACTACGTGCTGTCTTGGGAGCTCGTCGACTTAAACTCAGTTTAATGCCAAGTCCTTTCCCACATTTACAATGTGCTACCTGATGTGAATTGTCAAATGAAATTTTGAACTAATTGTATTCCATTCGATTAAATCAATACTTCCAATAAGTGTGTCTATGCTTTGAATTAGTGTAACTGAACTGTTTACGTGCCCTTGTTTCCCAAATAACTCGCTTATTTACTAAAGCATTGTTCATTTTATGTTTTTTCCGATAAGCGGATCCAAAATATTTCAAACTTCAAGCACCCTTTTTAAATTAGCGAAAACAATAAATTTTCTCTGTACCGGCCTCAACAGAGGTGCCTAGGAAACATAGAGAATTTAGGAAATAGAGAGAGTTCAGAACATGAAGAGAATATACAGGCCCGTTCCTGGGTAGTGAAGCGCCTGCGTGCAAGATATTTTCTTCGCCCCTTGTGTAATTTGAAAATATTTGTTATAAGTATATACTCAACAAAAAAAAGCACCACTTGAAAATGCACAAAAAATACCGATTTTTCGAACCATCATAACTCGGTTGATTTTCTTCGAAAATGGATGAATCTTTGAGTTTTGGGCAGTTTGAAGTTTTCTCTTTGAGGGCATGTGAGTTAATTCGACGCTAAGTTCATCGCACTTTCCACCAGATTTGCGTGAAAAATCGAGTGTCCACGACGATTTGGCGCAAAGTTATGAATTGAATAAAAAAATATATATTTTGCTCTTTTTTGATCATGCCTAGGCTAATTTGTACAGAAATTGATGAACTTTTGAGTTTTGAAAAGTATGGAGCTTCCTCTTCAATATTCTGCAAATTAATATGTCGCCAAATCAAATTCACATCCTGGCACCCGCCAAAGAAAATAAAATCATCAATTTTCATACAAAATTAGCTGAGTCTTGACCAAAAAACCAAAATGTAATTCGAATTGTCAATGTTTGACATTTTTTGACTTCAAGAATTTTTTTTTCTCATAGATGTGGTAGAGAATCAGATGAACTTGGAGTCGGATTAACTTAATTCTTTGAAAGAGAAAGCTTCAAATTTTTCAAAATTCAAAGATTCATCCATTTTCGATCAAAGTTAACCCGAATTATGGCGCTTTGAAAAATCGGTATTTTTGGTTCATATTCAAGTGATGCATTTCTTTCTTGCCGAGTGTATGTACTTGATAATTCGTTTTTATTGAAGTGAAATATAAAAACAGCCAAAACAGGAGACACTACGTGATTCAATGAAAATAAAAACACTTAAATTCTACAAAAATATTCAAAATTATATCTAAATAAGTACGCAAGTGTTGGGTTGCGCCGAGGCTGCGCGTAGAAGGAAAGTGGTTGCTTGTGACAAATTGCCGCCCCTAATTTTTGCCGCCTGCGTGCGGTGCATTCGCTGCATACCCGCCAGGAACGGGCCTGAGAATATAAAAATTTTAAAGAATGTAGAGAGCTTAGAAAATAATGGAAATTTAGAGAATAAGGAGAATATAGAGAATTTGAAGAGTTTAGGGAATAAGGAAAATTTAGAGAGTTTAGAGAATATGCAGAGTATAGAGAGTTTAGATTATATAAAGAATTGAAACAGCTTAGAAAATATAGAGAATTTAGGGAATAAAGATAATATAGAAAATTTAGAGAATAAAGAGAATTTAGGGAATAAAGAGAGTTTAGAGGATAAAGAGAATATAGAAAGCTTAGAGAATATGAATAATTTAAAGAGCTTACAAAATATGGAGAATTTAGGGAATAAAGAGAGTTTGAAAAATTTAGGGAATAAGAAAAGTTTAGAGAATATGCAGAGTATAGAGAACTTGATTATTTATAAAGAATTTAGACAGCTTAGGTAATATTGAGAATTTAGAGAATAAAGACAATATAGAGAACTCAGGGATTATAGAGAATCTGAAGAATAAAGAGAATAAAGGGAGTTTGGAGGATATAGAAAGCTTAGAGAACATAAAGAACTTAGAAAATATAGAGAATTTTGAGAATAACGAGAATTTGAAAAATTTAGGGAACAAGGAGAATTTAGACAGCTAAGAGAATATGCAAAGTATAGAGAATTTAGATTATATAAAGAATTTAAACAGCTTAGAAAATATAGAGAATTTAGGGAATAAAGACAATATAGAGAATTTGGGGACTATAGAGTATTTGGAGAATAGAGTTTAGAAGATAAAGACAATAAAGAAAGCTTAGAGAATATAAAGAATTTGAACAACTTAGAAAATATAGAGAATTTAGAGAAGTTTGGGAATACAGAGAATTTGAAGAATTCAGGGAATAAGGATTTAGAAAGCTAAGAGAATATGCAGAGAATAATTTAAAGAATATAAAAAATTTAGATAGCATAAAAAATATAGAGTATTTAACTTGTTTTAAATTGTTTGCATTACGGTCTTGAACCTTTCTTAAAAATTGGCAGCACTGCCAGTGATCAGTTTAACATTTTTTGTCAATCTTGTCAAAAAAATTAAATTGAGTACTTTTTTCGAAATAATTTTGAGTAAATAAAATATTTGTGTGCAATTTGAGGTTTATTGTAATAAAACTATAAATTAAAGTACATTAAAAATAAAAATAAAAAATAAATTCAATCATAAATATAATTTGGGTGCACAACGAGAACAGGATCATCTTGTGTATCATCCTTTTCTTTATCCATTGAGCCGGTAGTAAGGGGAATAATTATTTGATCCTGTAAAAGAATAAACATTAGAATAATGTGAAATTCAGTAAAAAATAAAAGAAAATTACGTGATAAATAAGTCTATCGACAATCTTCTCAATCATTCCTTTCATTTCAATTAATTCCTCTTCCGATTCAATTTTATCTTCAATCATGCTGAGATACCAAGCGATGACATCACTGCGGTGCGTCTCTTTTTTCTTGCCCTCTTCGATTTTATTTTCCTCATTCCTCAAATAAACAACAATCATATCACTTATACGTTTGTATTCATCAAATGAAAGTGTTAATTTTTTCTTTCCTGGTTCTTGAGTTTCTTCTTGAGTTTGTGGTTCTTGTTCGTCTTGTTCCAAGTTAGGTTCGTCTTCCCTATCTTCTATTAAATTGATGTCTGGTTGTTCTACGCGTATTATAGATTTATTGAGGAGTCGGTAAGCTTCTCTAACATGACGAGGCTTAACTTCATCTGATATTTCCATTTTGGCCATTGCTTCCGATAAACGGATCATGCTTTCTAGTTGCCGGACGGTTATTCTCCAAGTTGTACGGACGCTGTGGTTATCCCGCATTCTTAAATGACCATAATTGGTCACTAAAAGATCGGCTGCTTCTTTGTTGAGCATTGGTTTGAATTTTTTGGCGAATGAAATATATTGGAGCACGTCTTCTTTGCTGTATTTAGTAGCCGCATTTTCTTCTATATTACTGTGCAAATCAACGATTTTCCTGGCGATGGCGTAATCAACAACTTCGTTACACTCATCAACCAAAATAAAAAATAAATCAAATCGGGACATAATCGGTGCGGAAAGCTCAATATTTTGTTGTAAACTTTTTCCCCGGTCGTATCTTCCTCCGATTGGATTGGCGGCAGCTAAAATTGATGTTCTTGCATTTAAAGTTGCTCTAACGCCGGCTTTGGCAATGCTTATAGTTTGTTGTTCCATGGCTTCGTGTATCGCAACTTGATCGCGTAAATCCATTTTGTCAAATTCATCAATGCAGCAGATTCCGTGATCAGCAAGCATCAAAGCACCAGCTTCGATAACAAAATCGGATGATTCTTCGTCTTTAACGACAGCTGCTGTTAAACCAGCCGCCGAGGATGCTTTACCGGATGTGTAGACCGCACGAGGAGACCATTCTGAAACCTTCAATACATTTATTTGAAAAGTTATTAAAATAAAAGTAGAAAATCTTACTTGTTTTAAAAATTGTGATTTGGCGGTACTTGGATCCCCAACAATGCAGCAATTAATGTCACCTCTCAAACTGGTACCTTCTTCAGTTGTTTTAGATACACCCCCAAATAACATCAATAAAATACCGCGTTTTACTTCATCATTCCCGTGAATACTCGGGAAAAGACTGTTAATTAAATTCTGATAAAGACTCCTATCGTGGCTCATTTCGTACATGTGATTCCATTCGGCATCTGACATTTGTTTCCTCATCATTTCTGGAGTTATTTCTTCGGAAGAATCCACACCGCCAAATCGTACACTCGTAGCCTAAAAAAAAAGCTCATTTACAACTGCAATTCTCCCAAAAAATATTACTTACTTGCACACTGCAACCCAAAAACGCCATCCTATAATGCAACTCCCTCACCCCTAAGGCCTTCAAACCAGTCACACCATCAGAATCTTCCCCTGCTTTGTGTCTAGATCCTGGTTCGGATCTTGCACCCGGTAAAGACAAGCTCCCAACATCAGGAACTACAATTAAAGTTCCAGTAAAGTCATACCGATCACCGGCTTGGACAGTTTCAACATTTTCTGCCCGAAGAACAACCTCCAAACTTCTAGGAATACACCCGCGCGGTAATTCCGACTGAGTTTCTTGTATTCTAACTTTTTGAAAATCAATAAAAGTCGATTTATCGACGTCGAGCATAAAACGACGTCGATTATTACAAACCGGATTGCGGCATATTGTCGGGTTCGTGAACTAAAAAAAAAATCTTACAGTTCCAACTATTAAAACAACCTCAATTACTCACTTTAAACTGTTGTTCGACATTTGGAATAACTGTCTGGCAATCCAAACACACAAAAGTCCCCAAAACAAGCTCCGGATGAACTGGATGAGTCCGAATTACCTGCCCGGAAATTCTCAACAAAGTTCCAATTTTAGTTGTTGTTAACTCTCGAACTTTATGTCTGGTTGCTACATCAGTAAAAGCTATATAACAATCTTTATTTTTTGTTGTTCCAGTAATATCTTTCAAATAATTTTGCAGTCCTTGACAAAGGAACGGATATAAACGGTAATACTCTTCAATAACAGCAGTTGCAAGATTTTGATTATACTTTTCCACATCTTCGAAACTAACTTCCAGGGTATTTCGCTCTTGATCTAGTAGATATTTAGTTGGTTCATGATATTTCAATTCGTTATCTTCTTTAAATCTATTAAAATATATTTTTTACTCAAAATTTGTGTTTAAAAGTAGGTTACTTACTCTTCAAGAAAATCTTGGAATAATTTCATACAACGAGTTCCCACATCATCAACCACTTTTTGTGGACCGGCTTGGACATTTATTACATCCATTTTTAAACAATACTAAACATAAACTGTAATTTAACACATAGAAAAATAATCAACAAGTGCTCAACAAAACTTTCGGCTTGGCGGGAAAAGCAAAACATAACCGCAAATGACATACTTCCTCTTTATGTTATTCCAACTGGATAAAACAAATTCTGGCTAAAGTGAAGAATAACACCCCGGTGTGAAGCGCTGGCGCACAAGTCTCACGTGTGTAAAAGCAGTAGTCCTCAAACAATTGGAAATCTGTTGATCCTGATGTTGGTTGTGTTGGTGTGAGCTGTGTAACCTACAGCTTTTGTTACACATGAATACTTATATTTAGACCCGATTTCAGCCCAACATTAAAGAATTTTCTATGGAAAACAATTCTTTTTTAGAATTATTCATTATTTGAATGTTCCATAGCACAAGCACCTCATATATTTCACAGTTTTTGTGTGAAATTTTTATTTATGTGATTTCTTCTTCAACATTAAAGAGTTTAGTTACCCTTCGAGATGGTTTCTTCTCAAGTTTAGTTTCATAGGCGCGCGCAGTGAGATTGCGATAATATTTAGAGATGTTTTTTAAAGTCGCGAGCGTAGCGAGCTAACCTTTAATAGTATATCCCGATACAAGTGCGGAATGGAGATCATTCTAAGCGAATGTGAATAATTCAGCCACGAGACGAAATCGAGTGGCAGAATTCACATGAGCATGGTATGATCGATTCGCACGAGTGACGGATGTAATTTTTTCCACAGTCAAAGGTGTCTGCATGAATATCTATAATCAAAATATACCGTTTTCTGAGAAAGAATTTGCTTCATTGATCTCATTCCAATTCATCAAATGTTGATAAAATCACTCATATTGACTCCATTTTGAAGAGGAATGAAATAAAGAGAATCAAGAAGAATTAAAATTAGGACAACAATGAAACAGTTTTTTCGCGACGCCACGCGGCTTCCTTAGAAATCCCTGAGCGTGCGGAATGACCCCTATTCCGTACGCTACAGCGTGTGGAATGGGTATCATTCTATAGTGACTGTAGAAAATTATTATCACACATAAGCAATTTTGCATTTTTTTAGAAAAAATAGCACCGTTTCAGTGCCCCTGACAAAATTTCATTACACTGGTGAATCGCTAGTAACGCCATCTCTTCAAAATTTAGCGAAATGCAACGGGGAGCTATTCTAACTTACTTTAAATGTTTAGAGGTGGAAACCAGGCTTTATTAAATTCTTTTATTTCAGTTCGAAATGTCTGAAAATAAATTGGCATCACATGAAGTTGTAGAAATGATAATTAAATGTACAAATTTTGCGGCAATTAAACATAAAGATCAACGCAGGAAAGATTGGCAAAGCACTCCTTACATTAACCATCCTATAGGTAAGATTTATTACATTTTATTTATGTATTAATTGACGTCTAAAGCCATTAATTTCAAAAAGAAATGAAAACCGTCATGATGCAAGTTAAGTTTATTTTATAAACAACTCATACTCATTTTATTATTATTTAATGTTATTTGACAACTTAACTGTCATAGTGTTATAACATAACCTGGATAGCGACAGATGTCACTACTTATACGAACATTAGAACATCAATCACAGTGTTGCCAATCGTATGAATTTATCTATTATTTAATTTAATTACATACTTATTTTTTAAATAAATTTATGCATTAACTATTACTTTTATATGAGATATCAACCAAAAACGAACCTACAAGTTAATGGTAATTATTTCACTAGGGCATTGTTTTCTCAATTGTTATCATTAAGGTACAGTTGGCTCGGCTCTTGATAAACAGCATTTAACCATAATTAAAAACAATGCACATCTATTATATTACCATGGGCATGGCTAAGGGGAGCAAGCCCACCATAGAAACTCAGAGACTTTAGAGAATTTACAGAATAAAGAAAATATAGGGAATAAAGATAATTCAGAAAATTTAAGGAAAATAGAGAACCAGGAGAATGAAGAATAGTTATTTATGTATTAAGGGCATAATCTGGATTATGCTCGTGGCACATATAACGTTTTATTCTGTTTTGGCTCTTGAAATCCAAGGATTCAGTAGGAATCGATTCTTTATTGTTGTGCTGGCGTTATGAATTCTAGGTACGCTGTGGTTTCTATGTATGCATGATGATTGTTGTTGTTGTTATATTGTTTGTTTACAAATTTGAGGCCGCACAGGGTGAGTTAGGAAGTCGTCCAAAGACGTATATACGAAGGAATAAGAAAAGTTTTGCGAGTGGCGGCGTTTAAAAAATGTAATTGTATTGTTCAGTCGAGTTGTTTGACATTGGCATTAAACAAGATTTAAAATTGTTTGAACAGCTGTTGCTTGGCAACTTTGTACACCCTAGAGCTATAAAAGCATAATTGCGTCCGCAGTTTAGGGCTACAAAACATGATTATAACTCCAAAATAAAATAAAAAAATATAGAAAGTTCAGAGAAAATAGAGAACTTAGAGGATATAGAGAGTTGAGAAAATGAAGAGAATATAAAGAATCAAGAGAATCTAGGAAATATAGGGAATTTAAAGAGCTTAGAGAAGATGGAGAGTAAGGAGAATTTAGAAAATGAAGAAAATTTAGAAAATCTAGGGAATAGAGTGAATTTAAAGAATATAGAGAATATAAAAGATTTAGGGAATAAAGAAATAATAATATTAATAATTTATTTCCCAACAGAAAACCATTTACAGGGAAATACCAAATGGACAAGAATTTAAAATATGCAAAAAATTCACATACAATTATTATAGTATTCAGATAAATTAACAATTAATCAAAAATTATTTAAAGATGTCTTCGAAATGTTGTTCTGCATTACGGCACATGGTGTGGATTGGTGATCTTCTCAAGATATCTGAGTGCGGAGTTGGTAGATAAAAAGTACTAGTGAGTCTGGTCGATATGTTTGGGACACGCATTGATATACACGATACTAAAAATGGACTATCAATTTTATTATTTAACAGCATCCACAAAAATCTGGAACTAGACGCTTCACGTCTGTCGCTTAACGATACAAGATTATGACGCTCAAGTAGTTCATTTTGATCACAACCTCTACTTGGATACACACCATCTAACTTATATGACAAAAATTTCAAGAAGCGCATGTGAATCCGATCAAGATAAAGGCACTGATGTGAATAGAACGGATACCACACTAGAATAGCGTATTCAAGTTTACTTATAACAAACGCAAAGTACAAAGTTTTGAAAAGAGAAATATCTTTGAAAACACTAGAGATTCTCATTAAATGGCCAAGAGATTTATTTGCAGCCTTACATGCATTTTCCGTTTAAGGCGTAAAGTCAAGTTTAGAGGTAAAAATAATTCCCAAATCTTTAACTGTCGTTTTTAGTTCCAGAGTTATACCTTCCATATGATATGTGTGAGACATAGGAGCTGTACGTCGGGTATATGACACTGTAAAACATTTAGCAATGTAAAGGTTCAGTTTGTTCACTTGACACCAATGAATCATTTCATCTATGTTATTTTGAAGCAGATCTATGTCAGCCCTAGTGTCTATTTTATTAAAAATTTTCAAATCATCCGCATATGCAAGTACAGGACAAGAAAATAAAAAAAGAAGTTAATTTATAAAGATTGTAAATAGAAGTGGTCCTAAGTTTTGAGCCTATTTTTGATAGTTAAATTCCATGATCTAGAGAATCAAAGGCTCGTGAAAAATCATTGTAGACAACATCAAATCATAGGGGATAGAGAGAATTTAGAGAGCTGAAAGAATATGAAAAATATAGAAAATTTGAAAAATATAAGGAATTCAGGGAAGAAAGAGAATATAGAAAGCTCAGAGAATATAAAGAATTTATAGAGCTTGGAAAGTATAGAAAATTTGGAGAATAAAGAGAATATTAGAAAGTTTAGAAAATATAAAAAATATAGAGAATTTAGAAAATTGAGAAAATATAGAGATCTCAATAAAGAGAATTTAGAGAACTTAGAAGAATATAAAGATTTTAGAGAGCTTGGAAAATATAAATTTGGAGAATGGAGGGAATATAGAGAATTTAGAGAATTCAGAAAATTTAGGGATTAAAGAAAATTAGGAGAGTAAAGAGAATTAAAGGTACTTGGAGAGTAAAGAGAATTTGAAGAATTTAGGGAATAAAAAGAGCTCTGGAATAAAGACAATATAGAGAATTCAAAGAGTTCAAGGAATAAGGAGAATTAAGAGAGCTTATGGTCGGTTTTATAAAAGACCAAATAAATTTACTCCTAGAGTAAATTTATTTTACCTAACAAATTCTAATCAGTTTGAGTTTTCTTATGATATCAGAATCATTGCTGTCAAATAATCGACTGTCATCTAAAAGAGTAAATTTTATTTACTCTGAAAGTAAATTACTCTGCCCTTTATGAAACCTTGCATTAGTGAAGTATAGAGAATTTAGAGAATATAAAGAATTTAGAAAGCTTGAAAAATATAGCGAATTTATAGAATTTGGATAATCTAGGAAATAAAAAGAATACAGAGAATTTAGAGAATTCAGAAAATAAAGATAACTTAGAGAATATAGAGAATATAAAGAATTTAGAGAGCTTAGAAAATATAGTGAATTTAGTGGAGAAAATATGAGAAATTTCGAGATTAAAGAGATTATAGAGAATTTCCATAATTTGTCGATTTTACTAAAAAGTTAGTTGGAATTACAGAAATTTAAACTTTGTGGTGGCTGAAAACTTCCTAGCTGTTGATAATCAATTATTTGGTTACATATATTTAGTATCGTAGTCACCCTGATTATAAAACATATATTTTATGAAATGTCAATAATTGTTTTTCACTGTGATTTTTGATGAAAGTGTCAATAAAAATATCGTTGTGATTTGAGTCGTTCAGTTTCATTTTCACAACTCTGCTAATAGGTTATGAGTCCAGATAACGTAAACTGTTGAAACGAACGACGTCAAGAACAGTATTAGCGATCCAGCAGAATCAAAAGTTCGAAAACAAGCAAGTCGATAGCCAGCCAGCAAAATAAAAATCCAAATGGCGAACGCGAGCTCGACGCGACTTGAACTATTGTCTCGCGATAATTATGACACATGGAGAATTCAGGCAGAAGCTTTATTAATTAAAAATGACTCGTGGGGATATGTCGCAGGCGAAATTCCGCAGCCCAAAGTAGACGGCGAGGGCGCCGCACTCATCGCATCTCAAGCTGCTGCAAAGCAATGGTTGAATGCAGATCGTAAGGCCAAAGCCGACATTATTCTAGCGATCAACCCATCCGAATTATCTCAAATTCGAGGATGCGTCACATCGCGGGATGTATGGCTCAAACTTGAATCGACCTACGCATCGAAGGGACCAGCCCGGAAAGCGACGCTACTGAAGCGTCTTATGCAGCACAAGATGGAAGATGGCGACGACGTGAATGAACATCTATCCGAATTCTTCGACGCCGTCGACAAACTGCAATCAATGGAGGTCGACATCAATGGAGAATTACTAACTATAATGCTTCTTTACAGCCTTCCTAGCAGTTTTGACAATTTTAGATGTGCCATCGAGTCTCGCGATAACCTGCCCGACGCAGAAACTTTAAAAGTAAAGATTATTGAAGAATACCTCGCGAGAAAACAAAAGTGTGGTGAAGACGCGAATGCCGTAATGTTCGTTAAATCAAATCGCATAAATCATAATAGAGCGAATAAGACAAATAAGCCAATCAAAGAGGGTGCGAATGACAGCTCCGAAAAAGATAAACAATTGAAATTAAAAAGGAAATATAAGTGCGGGTATTGTCATAAGAGAGGACATAAAGAATCGGAGTGTTACAAAAAGAACGCGTATAACCGTAAAGACAAATCAACCGAAGCACACGTTTGTTTCTTCGTCGACAAAATACGCGGTTCGAACACTGTAAATAATCTTTGGTGCTTGGACAGCGGGTGCACGTCGCATTTATGCGGAGATAAAAATGCGTTTGAATACCTTGATAATACTACCGGTAAATTGAATCTAGCGAATAATCAAACGACGCGCGTGAAAGCAAAAGGTGACGTTCGTATTGAAATCGCGGACAACTCGGAAAATGTTGTCAATCTCAAAAACACACTATACGTACCCGATCTTCGTACAAACTTAATTTCAGTTGCAAAAATTGTAGATCGCGATAATGAAGTGACATTTAAGAAGAACAGCGCGTTTGTCAAAGATGTTAACGGTGACATTAAAGTCGTTGGTGAAAGAATTGGAGATCTATTCTTTTTACGCGAAAATGATCATCAAGCACATGCCGTTTTGGAATCAAAAACTCCAAAAAGCGATGCTGAAAATTGGCACGCTCGATTATGTCACTTGAATTCACAAGACATGATCAGAATGTTAACCGATAAAAATGTGACAGGTTTGACGTTCGACGCCATGGACGCCGTGATGAACTGCAAGTCTTGCCTCACAGCAAAGATGACAAGCACTCCTTTTACTAATCGAGAAAATTCATCGAAAGAGCTCTTGGAAATTGTCTACTCCGACATATGCGGACCAGTAAGGACCACGTCACAAGGTGGTGCACGTTACTTCATAACATTCATCGATGATTATAGCCGATGGTGCCAAGTATATTTTCTACACCACAAGCGCGAAGCAGTAGACAAATTTATGGAATTTAAGAATTTCGTAGAAAACCAGACAGGATGCAAGATAAAAGCTCTGCAATCTGATAATGGAAAAGAATACTGCAATAATCGAATGAAGTTAATTCTCAAGAACGCAGGGATAAAGCAACGCCTGACAGTACCGCATACGCCGCAGCAAAACGGTGTTGCGGAGCGCAAGAATCGTACCTTGGTTGAAGCAGCGCGATGTATGCTGACGGACTCAGGCCTGCCACCATCGTTCTGGGCAGAAGCTATCGCTGCAGCAAATCACGTGAAGAATCGATGCCCGACCAAAGCATTGCAAAAGGGAATTACTCCACACGAGAAATGGACAGGGCAGAAACCCGATGTCTCACATCTTCGTACATTCGGAGAAAAGGTGTTCATCCTGAACAAATGCCCAACAAAAGGTAAATTTGATCCAAGAGGTATATCAGGTATATTCATCGGTTACTCCGAGGAATCAAAGGCGTACCGAATTTGGATTCCGAGTGAACACAGAATCCAGATATCCAGAGATGTAAGGTTTCTGAACGAATTTGAACCGAATTCAACTGAAGATTACTCATGTTTGGAAGTACTTCATCAATGTACTGAAGAATCAGATTTTAAAGGCAAATCCTCGATAACAGAGACAGATATTGGCCCAAATACCGTTGATGACAGAGCCGAAGACGCGGACAATGCCGAAAATGTCCACGTCGATAATCGTGTTTCTTACGACGCTGAAGCAACTGTCAACACACCTGAAGCCGTCAAAGTTCGACCGGACGCTCCAGACGAAATCGCTCCTGCTATGAGACGAGGACCTGGACGACCGAGAAAAGAGAAAACGGGACACAGGGGACGTCCTTCCAAGGTGTACAACGAAATCGCCGTCAATAATAATCTGGGATGTACTGGAACCGATTCCACTATAATCAAAGTTGATTCGTCATCATCGACAAATACTTCTGAACCTATAAATGATCGGGAGGAGGTGTTGTACGACGTTAACTCGGCAATGATCGCCGTTGAAGTAAAAGTCGACGATGCTCTCAGCGGGCCAGATCAGGATGAATGGTTTCAAGCTATCTACTCCGAGATCAAAAGTCTAGTAGCCAACGACACCTGGGAAATAGTCGAAAGACCCGAAAATTCTAAGGTAATCGGTTGCCGGACGGTTCTTCGGAACAAGTTTAATCCAGATGGAACTCTCCTTCGACGAAAAGCCAGAGTAGTCGCGCGCGGTTTTGCTCAGAGGCCCGGAATCGAGTTTACGGAAACCTTCGCGCCAGTGGCGAGAATGGAATCATTTCGACTTTTCATGGCCTTGTCTGCAAGATTGAATTTGTCCATATCACAACTGGATATCACGACGGCGTACCTAAACGGTAATATCGACACGCTGATTTTGATGGAAAAACCTGATTCACTGGTAGACATGCTGAAGAAGATGGTCCGAGCTGAAAAAGGAAGCAGCCTAGCATCAAAAGCGGAACTTATGCTTCGACAATTGAAATCTGGAGACAAGGTATGCAAGCTGACGAAAGCCATTTATGGTCTGCGCCAGGCTGGTCGGCAATGGCATGCAAAGCTCAGCGATGTATTCAGATTGATTGGCTTGAAAGCTACAAACAGCGACCATTGTGTCTACATCGACGAGAAAGGATCCAAACCAACGTTTGTTCTTGTATATGTCGATGACATTCTGATTGCATCACAAGATCCAAAGAGGACCCTGGAAATCAAGAATCATTTGTCATCTGAATTCCAAGTCAAAGATTTAGGCTATGTTAATCATTGTCTTGGGATTGAAGTGAAGCAAACGGAAAAAGAGATTTCACTGTGTCAGAGCGGCTACATTAGAGAGATTCTTCAGAAGTTCGGGATGGCCGATAGTAAGCCCGTGAAATCACCAATGGTAACTGGGACTAAACTGGATTATCCAACGGACACAGAAGCAAACGACGCAAGGTATCCATTCAGAAAACTCATCGGTGCTTTGATGTACCTAGCGATTGGGACTCGGCCAGACATCGCGTACGCGGTGAACATGCTGAGCCAATTCAATAACAATCATGGTCAAGCTCATTGGCAGGCTGCGAAGCGCGTTTTGCGATATCTAAAAGGGACTATTGACCGCAAATTAATCTATATTAAAGACGAGATTGGAATTTCTGGGTATGCGGACGCAGACTGGGGTAACTGCATTACCGACAGAAAATCACATTCTGGATATACTTTCACCTTGTCTGGAGCGGCAATCTCATGGCGATCGCATAAGCAGCACACCGTGACCCTATCTTCGACCGAGGCAGAATATATTAGCCTAACGGACGCTGCCAATGAGGCCATATTTCTTTCAAATTTTGCTAAAGAGCTTGGTTTCGAGAAGCTGACAAATATCATTATCTACAACGACAATCAATCTGCCGGAAAGTTAGCACAGAATCCTGTCTATCATGCTAGGTCTAAGCACATAGACATAAAATGTCACTTCATCCGGCAAGCAATCAAAAATTATCCACTGAAGATCGAGTATCTTCCCACCGAGGAGATGATCGCCGACGTCCTAACCAAGCCACTCTCCGGAAACCAGTTCGAGAAATGCGTTTACGGTCTAGGTCTACGCGATTGAATATCTTATTTTATTTTCTTTATATATTTATCCAAAAATTGAGGGGACGTGTTGATAATCAATTATTTGGTTACATATATTTAGTATCGTAGTCACCCTGATTATAAAACATATATTTTATGAAATGTCAATAATTGTTTTTCACTGTGATTTTTGATGAAAGTGTCAATAAAAATATCGTTGTGATTTGAGTCGTTCAGTTTCATTTTCACAACTCTGCTAATACTAGCTACGCCAATGAACAGTACAACTATTATTCGGTTTGAAACGTTATTTTCTCTCTCTAATTAATTTTTATTTCTCCAATCTATATATAATAGATGAAATAATTATAGTAAAAGTGTCAAACTGATATTTAAACGATTTACCATTGTTTTTTTTACAAGTTATTCAACTGATGTCTAGTTTGATATTTGAATAAAAATCTAAAATAATTTTTTCGATTATTAATTTCTTTTTTACAACTGGAAATAAAACTCAGCAATGTTATTCTTCTGTAACTTTTGGTGTCTTCTTACTTATTTCCCTTATTTGAATAATGGTACTATAACTCCTGTAGTCCATAATTCTGGGCATTTTTCTCCGTTCTATATATCTTGATTTTGTTTATTAACTAGTTCACTAGGTTGTCAGGACTTTTCAACCATTTTTCATTTTCATTTCATTTTTTTAACCTTCTTATTTGCTTCTTAATTTGGTCTTCTGTTATCTCTTCTTTGCTGCTTGCATCTATTTACTCTGTTTTTGCTCTGATATGTCAGGCCTTTCTGTTTGTTCTTCCAGTAGGTTTTGATAGTAGCTCTATCATTCTTCAATATCTATATTCCCCTCAGTTTTTGTCTTTCTCTTTTTGTCTCTGTTCAAGTATTCCCATATTTCTTGCTCTCTGTTTATACATTCAACCACTTCCTCTTCTCTTCTTATACTGTCTTCCTTTTTATTTTTACATAGTCTTCTGAATGCTTTTCATGTGATTTTGAACCTTATTTACCTACAGGTATATACGACAGTAGGGTCTAGCAATTGAAGCTAGAAAAGTAGACTCTGCAACAATTATTCACTTTTAGCTGCCAGTCTAGTCGAATTATACTCAGTGATTTACGTGATGCGATTTTGAACCTTATTGATTCATAGATATTTATGACAATCCCATTAGCAATCAACGTTAGAAAAGTAAACTTTAGTTATAATTTTGATACAATTATTCAATGCTTTTTTATTGCTTAACTAGGCAAAAAAAAATAGAAGATTTACTGCCTTGCCTAGGTTCATAGACTCGGCTACGCCTCGTCTCTGAAACTCTAGCCGCGCCAGTAAATCTTCTTTTTTTTGCCTAGTTAAACACATAGGCTGGTACCACAAGCTCTGTTTTTGGCTATACTAGCAGTGTTATTTTAAAAAAAATTTATGGCAATATAAATATTTCAAGTTATTTTAATGGAAAATATTTTAATAAATTTTGTAGACATATGAGTTTTCTGTAATTTGTATCTGAATTTTCTTTTCTAAAGTATTTGGGAAAATTTTAATTGCGTTAAAACACATCTTGACACAACGCTCTTAGTAGCGCCAAAAACAGAGCTCGTGGTACCAGCCATAATTTTTTTCCGATTGTTTAAATTTGATTAATTTCAATATTTTTGGAAAATGTCATCGCTATCAAATTATTTTGCTATGCATTTGTTGATATGTTGGGCGATTGCTGTGGAAACGACACTTTTACTGCCTACAGACTGTAAACTATCAATAAAGTCGCACTTTTAAAGTCAATCGGCAAAGAAATAATTTTTCAAGACAATTACTTAGTATAAAACAGTAAATAATAATAATTTGAATTAATTATGTATATATATTATTATTTATAATAATATGTACAAAATTAAAATTTTCAGTGGATTTTTAGGCGTGGCGTATATATTAACCAACGAAGCAAAAATCTGCGATCCAAATGTCATACAAGCAGCTCTTCTTCACGATACTGTTGAAGATACCAACACAACTTTTGAAGAAATCGAAACAAACTTCAGTCCCAAAATTCGGAGCATAGTTGAGGAAGTTACTGACGATAAAAAGCTTCCAAAAGAAAGACGAAAGTCTCTTCAGATTGAGCATGCCCCAAACAGTAGCTACGAAGCTAAATTGGTTAAACTGGCAGACAAATTATACAATCTGAGGGATTTGGAAAGGGGTGCTCCTGTTGGATGGAGTTCTGGACGGGTACAGGAATACTTTTTATGGAGCAAAAAAGTTGTGGATGGTCTTAAGGGTACAAACAAGCCAATGGAAGATAAATTAGATGAATTGTTTATTAAAAGAGGTGTACACGATACAAAATAATATAAATACACATACCTAACCTATAAATACAATAAATAAATTTTATTTTTGGTCATGTTGCTTTTGGAACTCTTTCATGAAGTTAGTTAACAAAACAACATCATTATGTGAAACAGCGTTGTATAAACTCGCTCTTAATCCGCCGACAGTTCGGTGTCCTTTCAATTGGTACATACTTATTTTCTCTGCTTCTTTTAAGAAGAGTTCTTCTAGATTTTCGTCTCCCCCGTTGTAGCCAACTCGGAAAGGCACATTCATTCGACTTCTAACACGAGGTCTGATTGGGCAACAATAGAAACCATTACTTTCTTCCATTGTTTGATATAAGAGGTTGCTTTTTGCAATGGCTTGTCGTTCCATTTCCGGTACGCCGCCGTTTCGCTTGATCCATTCGAAAACTCGGCCCATAACGTACAATCTATAAATAATTATTAAATTAAAAGATATTCAAAATTATTTTTTTGTTTAATACTCACGGAAATGTGGAGGGGGTATTATGTAACGAATTGTTATCTGCAATAATTTTGAAATCGAATATTGATGGACAAATGGGCATAGCGTTTCCTATTAAATCTTCTCGAACAATTGCTACTGTTACTCCTGCAGGTCCAATATTTTTTTGGGCACCACCGAATATTACACCAAACTGCAAAAAAAAATAAAAATTTAATATTGACATTACGTTTTAATTATAACTAGTCGAGATTGGATCGTAATTCATTATATTTTCAAGTTTTCTCTTCACATATTAATACAGGTATTAATAAATAGATTAATTAGACAGCGTAAATGGTTACGGTTACCTAGCAATAATTTCCGGAATAAATATTTGCTTAGTTACTTTTGTTTATCTTTATTGTTACTTGACGTTTGACATTGAATATTCTTGTTTTGAAGTTTTTTGAATGTTTTTATTATTAAATCGATACTAAATAGACCAATTTAAAATGGTTGTATTTTACATTTATTATAGAAAAAAAACAATAAGCAAAAAAGGTAAATTATTATAATGTAAATAAAATCATTCATTACACTTTGTACTACGTAAATCAAATGCATTTAATTTTATTGAATTTAAATTTATTCAGACAAAAATATACTCACTTTAGTCACATCTAATTCTCTTGTCATAATACTGGAAGACATATCGGTTACAATTGGAACATTACATTCAGGAATAAACGGAAATTCGACACCTGTAAACAAATAATGCATATTAAAATCTACGTGTCTGTATGACTTTGACAAAGGCAATGAAATTCCAAACTGTTTTAAATATTTTTCAAATGGTTACTTACCGTCAACAGTTTCATTAGCACAATAATAGAGGTACGACGCATTAGGATTCAAATTCCAGGTCGATTGGTCGGCAATATCAATGAATTTTTCTGGTTTGGGGTATACTAAATTGACTTTCCCGTATTTGGCGGCTTCTTTCGCGGCTTTGGCTGACCATGTACCTGAAAAAACAACAAATTATAGAACCCACTTCCAGACTCCTGAATAATTTGAAATTTTGCAAAGGTATTAAAAAGTGATTTTTGTAAGGGCTCTAAAATGAATAATAAAGTGTAATATTACATACCTGTGACTATATAATCGGCAGTACCGGTTCTGTTTATTAAATTCATAGCTACAGCAGCAAATAATCCAGTGCCACCACCTTGTAAAAATAAGATCTTGTAGTTATCTGGTACTTTTCTATAAAATAAAAAAATTATTATCACAAAGCCAAGAAAAAATTTCTGGAAACAGAAAAAAGTAGCAAGTAATTTTCCATTTGGATGGCCAGAATTGGTCACCCAAAAAATATCAATAGTACGAAAATTAACAAAAAAATAGAGATTAAATCATTGCAAAAGAATATCACAGAAGTCAAATACAATTGAGAACATAACAAATTTCAAGGAGTCAAGTGTTTGAACTAAAAGTGACAACTGAACTGCAAACGAAGTGTGGAATGGAAAGTGATTCATACTACCAATTAAAATATCCCTAAAAACAACAACAATTTGCATTTCCATTTTAAAAAATAATATAACAAGCAGGTATTCAATATGCCAGTATGTATTCTTCAGTTTTGAAAATATGTAGCATCATAACATAGCTATTTAAACTTCCCAGCGTTGGTATTGGAACTTTATCATGTCATTTATTTAATATTTTTAATTTGTTATTTTATTTCAATGCAGTAAAAAAAAACCTAAAAAGCATTTAAATGCTATAAATTGTGACAACCCAACTTTAATAAATCATAATAGAATAATTTATTGAACTAGATATTTCCAGTTTATCGTTAAATCAATCATTGTTCAATTGTTGATGACCCCTAACCCTTGTTACAGTTAGTAACCGCTTGGAAAGATAACATTCAAATTTTTTAAACTAATTTAAGCCAAATTATGGAATTCTTTGCCTTATCTTCATAGATAGTACATTATTTCCCAAAAAAAATTGTCATTTGTTAAGTACATGATCGAGGACTCATTTCTGAGGCCTTGGCAATAATGCATTTTGATTTCTTTTGACTTTAAAATACTAGATAGACATAACACAGATACTAGAATGCAATTTTTTAATAAAATGAGGCTGAAAAATTGCTTCAAATTTAGTGCAAGGCTATTTTAAAAACATCTTTTTAAAATTATTTAAATTTTTCTTGCTACTTAAAATTTTTAAGTTTTGCGCTTTTTATTTTTTCAAGCACTTCAATATTTTTGTGTGTAACAGTGGAAAGTGGGATGAATTTATCTTATTGGATTTAGAATGTTGTTCAGGACTGTAAAAATTTGATAAATAGTGCATAGATGATATATAACATGGTTCGAAATTAAATAAATTTGGGATTTTCAAAAGACTGCAAGATAGTTCTCTGGAAAACATGGTGAGGATGTTTGCGGAATTCCTTACAATAGGTCGTGAATGTCCGTAGCCCATCTGGCGGGAAAACGAATATGAATTTAGCGCTCTACTTTCTTTTACACAAGAGTAAACCAGCCCCGAAAAGGCCTGACAACCCTATGAGCAACCTAGTATAATTTCCTCCCGGATTACCTGGATTTATAGTTAATAGTTTTCACTGGACAGATGACATTCAAATGAGAATGACTTAAAGTGGCAGAAGTATAGGGAGTTTAGTTGGTTTTGAGTTTTTATTTATTATTCACAAGATTGGCTTTTGACACCAAATCAATTTATGAGGTAATGTGTTTTCAATCCTTATATTTGTTTGGGAAACTATTTAGTTCCTTATTTATTCCTGCCTTATTTAAAAAAGATTTCTTTCGTAAAAGTGGTCAAGTGCTGCCGCCAGTGACCCTGTTTTGTTATTACTCTCTCCACCTTTACATACATAGCTAGTACTTTATTATTTGCCGAGTGATGTATTGAAAATATGTATGACCTTTATCACTGATTTTTACTAATTTAAACAATTTAATAAATTAATTTCAATAACAATGTCCTGAACTTGTTGACAGTTCCCAAAATTTTTACTGTCTTTAACAGTGGTTATATTCACACCGGAAATAGCAACCTAGATATCAAACTTCATGTGTGTCTAATTTGCTTCTTATTAATTTTTGTATTTTAATAGACTTCTCGATAATTGACAAATGTATTTACAATTTTGATATATTGTTTCCATGTTAATTGTCAAAATTATTTCATAATTATCTATAAGCACCTTTAAACCTTGTATGAAAGTTTTTTACTACGAAAAAACCAATAACAATATTTAGATAAATTTGAAAACTGTTTTAAAAGTAAATGTAATCAAGATTATTTACTTACAATAATTCTCTAATGGAATCTTGAGCATCCTTATTAATTTTGCCGAATTCTTTCGACCTGTGGCTCATCTCCATAACACTTATCTCCGATTTTCCATACTGTAGTAGTTCATCTTGTACTTCTTTTAAGACCTGAAATCACAATATTATTACATTTTCAATTCAATTTATTTACAAATTCATCCTGTTGGTATTGAGGTTATGTTATTTAAATGCATTGCATAAACTCAGCTGATGGACTTGTTTACTGTTGTCATTATATTCAAGGACAATCTTCTGGTTGAATAGAGAATAAATAAGGTTTTGAGGAGTAAAAAAGTCCGTCAAACCAGTTTGAAACAATAATAAAAAAATTTCATAAGTAGAACAAGTACAGAAATTCGCACAACATGTAATGAGAAGATTTTTACTAGAAAAATAAATGAATGATCAAATTGGAAAGCATTGGCTGATGTAATTTGAAAATTAATTAATTGAATAATTTGTCATGATTGTTGAAACCATTGTTGCCAACCAACGAAATATTTTAAATATTGATGACTTATGAACACAAATATTAAAAATTGATTTACCTCTTTAGGTAGTTTGGCGGGCCCCGCTCCAAAATTCAAAACTGTATTAGCACCTCCCATTTTAGGTATGTGTATCTTCTTACGTAAAAGAAGTGACTGAGACTTTTCGCTTGATTTTCTTCACTATTTAAACCACTCTACAAAAGTTGTTGCTAATCGCTTTGTCTTGTTCTTGTTAGTTGTTTTGCTGCGAGTGTATGCCTTTTTATACATTTTGTTTCCCACTATCGATGCTACGTCACTAATCATACGAATAAAAATGTTTATGTTAAAAGTTTGTTGTCTTGCGATGGAGACGTCATTGGATCAGGACTGTATTTGACATATTTGAATACAATTAAAATTACATACTGACTACAATAACGTTATAAGACACCTGAACATTTATTATTTCAAGGTCATTCAATCCCAAACTCTATTTGGACTATAAAATTGCTATTTTTTTGTCTATAATTAATAACAAGCTCTAGTAAAGAAAATAAATTAGTTTATTTCGAATAAATTGATCTGAATGCCTCCCTGTGTTTGCGGCCTAACAACAAATTAATATCGGCGTTAAATCCATCCTCTCACAAACAAAATGATTGATAAGCAATCCTACTTATTTGCAAAGTAAAATCATGATCTAGTTACTGAGAGGCGAATCTCAATGATGTAATTTATTCATCGTATGACTATTAGGACTTATCAGTATTTTCTACGTTCTTTTTTATTTATTTTATTTGTATTGTACTAAAAACAACATTTGTTTGAAACCAAAAGTTTCCATAATGCTGACAGTTATCCGTTGCTTAGATATCAGGGTTTATTATGCAGGCATACCACCTTAGAACCAAACGCCATTTTTGAAAAAACAGAAAAATATTTATTGAAATTAATAACACCAATCATCATAATGCAATTTTTAGATTATAATTATGAGGGTATGTCAATTTCAATTAAAGGAGCTTTAAAGGTCACTATCTTTCAATATTCAGACTGTTTTTTGTAGGTTAAGAATATCTACTCAGTTACAAAATTTCATCATTCTAAGAACAAAAAATGATTTATTGTTTTTTTATTTTTCAAGGGAATGAACTGTAAAAGATTAAAGTTGCATATTGTGCAATTTTTGATAAGATAGAAAACAGTAAAAGGTTATGAGAGTAACTTTTTTTATCATTTAATCGTATATTAAGCATACCTTTGTTTTATATTTATGTTTTATTTTTTTAAACCAAATTTTGCAATATTTATTTGTGCGTCAAATAACGTTCTTCGGTATCAAAATGACGCATTTTAAAATTTTGAGATAAGGGTGCAATTTACACAATAATATAAAATATATCAAAACGTCAAAACAAAAGTAACTGTTAAATATCAATCAACGCTTAGCAAATACTTTGTGACGTACTTCCGCTGTGTAACAGCACGCTGCACGGAACGCGCGCTATTTGAAAATAATACCAATTTCTTGAATATTTTAGCTTTACTTCTACAGTAATTACTTCTTTTCTGAAAGTTAATACTGTGCCCCAATGTTCAACATCAATAAAAAACTTGGGAAAAGATCTTTCGAATTATTTGTTTTTATCATTATGAGCACCTCTTCAAAATATATGTTAATCAAACACCCTGAAAGAATTAATCCATATCTGCTAACCTATTTGGATGCTCAATAAGATTTATAACAGGGATCATAACACAAGATAGACGAATTAAAATAATAAAAACATGTTTTTTAAAACATTATGCTACGCCTAGCAACTAATTGGGAACAGTTGTTCTTTCGACTATTGAAACGGTATCCCTGTTTCTAAAAAAATTGCAGAATTGTTTACGTATAACAATAGTTGTAAGTTAGCTCGCTACGCTCGCTACTTTGGAAAACATTCCTGAATACTACCGCAATCGCGCTGCGCGCGCCTGTGGTACTAAACTTGAGAGGAAACCATCTTGAAGGGTGAACTAAACTCCTCAATGTTGGGCTGAAATTCGGTCTAAAAATAAGTGTTTATTGGATAAAATGGTTGACGCTGACTGGATATGTGAATATTGTGAGTGATAAATTTTTTTGGGATTTCAGTCATATAATTTATTTAACTTCCTTGCTGCCTTACAGTTTCGGCTGCACCTCAGCTATCCTCAAATGCGAAAGGAATTATTGTTTATAAAATTGAGCTTATAAAATTATTTTAATATGAAATAGCGGAAAAAGAGAAATTTCCTTCTTGTCAGTTGCCACAACCTGCCACAACCGACATCTGTAGAAGACGTTGGAATTTCAGCCAACACGTGAGTCTTGTGCGCAAGCGCTCCACAATTTCAATAAGAATGGTTGCCATATTTGAACACGTTTTTGAGGTTAAAACAAAGTCAATCCGTCACACGCCATCAACTAGCTAAATAATATGCAAAATTAATTTTTTTTTCGTTTCCGAAATTTAAATTAGCGCTGTTGATGACATCAAAGCAAATTCGTCATGGACTTTAAAAGTAATTTCGTAAAAAGGTGTCCAGGACTGCTGCAGGAAAAGTGTGTGAATAGGGGAGGAAATACTTCTAAGGGAACAAAGGCCAATAGTCAATTAATAATAATGAAGTTTAAACTGAGAAAACAAGTGGATCATCAGTGGTTTCCATATTGGGATAATGTAACCAAGCACAATTTTCAATTTGAGAGAAATAAAAGTTGTGTTGAAAAATCTAATGAGTGGATCTTAATATCATATTAGTCTTGTTAGTAGTTTTTTGTGGGAGTTCTAGTCCGGACCTGACCTCTCATGCTTCTGTCAAATGATCGACGTTTACATTTAAATTATCTTTAAAACAGTCTTCAATCTATAAAACATTTAGGATCCCCATAAAGAATTATTTGACATAACTTAGTAACAAAGTATAAACAAATTTTATCTTGAGTTTCCTGGAAACGGAACAAAAATAGTTATTTATTTTTATCAATGAAAAATTATTTGAATTTTATGTAATATAGAATAAACTGAATTAAAGGACGAAGTTGATTTAAATATAATTGAAAATGCAGAGGCCACAATAATCAGCTAGTACTGCGATGACATACGATTTTCACACATAAAATTTTATATTTGACCGGAAAATTCATGTATATTTTATTTTAAAATGTGCTAATGTTAATTAAGATGATTCATTATTACAGTAGTTTACTGCCTTTGAAACCCTATCTGATAGTGCTGAAATATTTTGGACAAAAAAATAATTGCGGAAAACAAAAAAATCTTGCAAAATAATACGTCACCAAACGATTAATCTAAAAATTCTTTGAAAAAAATTGACGAAAAAATAATACGTTGTTTTATCAAAACAAACAAATTGATTTCTTAATCAAAAAATCAAGGACGTTTACTAAAATTGGTAGAAAATTTAAAACAAATGTATGAATCAATTAAATGTCAATCTGAGTTAATTTAATAATTATTTTAACTTGAATATTTGTTTGACGTTCAAAGAAATATTGCAAAATTTGAATTTATTTACGTATATTCAAGAAGCAATATTATTGACAAATCTGTTTATTTTATATACTGCTGATTAATTATTTTATTTCCAAATAAATGATTTAAAATAATTATGGGTTATGACAAAGAAAAAAAAAATTATTATTCTACCAACTTGCAACGGTAAATCTCGGGCGCCAGCGGTTAATTAAAAAAATAAATTATTCAATTGTTCATAGCTAAGTGAATTCCTGAACTTTTTTCCCATGCATCCATCGAAATTAAGTCAAATATTCATGTTATAAACCCTTTGTCTATAATGCAGACTGCATATTTAAGATAACCGGAAAAGCAGAATGTACTACAGCAAATTATTGTCATGTAACGTTTGAGGCTGGACCAGTATTTGTATTTTTTTTGTATTTATTTGAAATTAATAAACTGCAGGATATGAATATATTTATTTGGTTTTGAATATCTGCTCATTAATTTACACGTGTTTAAATGCGTGTTTAAAAAATATTTGCTTGCCTACAATTTACACCTTCATGATTGGCTATTTTTTTTATCGATAAGTCGAATCAGATATAAGTATTTAACACACCTTTATCAGGTGACCTGTTGATTAAAGTTCACGGTAAATATTTATTCAATGGTAATTTTACATTTTTATGAATATTCGAATGTAGTTGACAACAACGAACGATAAAATTCAGGCTGTTTACTTCTATTTCTAAAATAATAGGTGATAAACTTAAAACGTAGTTGAAATTGTGTTCTAAATATTTAGTAAGTGAAATATTTGATTAGATGATAATTAATTTTATCTTTTGACACATGAAACAACTTATAGATAAGTGGACTACAAGCATAACTTTCGTGCACTGTGAACTATCTAATTCAATTATTAATGATTAAAAGTTGTTTGATTACCTGTAATACGTGTTTGTATTGCGGGTTGTGGCTCAAATAATATATTGTAAAACTGGTTGCGGAGTATCAGGCGAAATATTTTTTACACAGTCATTATCAGTTTTGTCCTACTACAAATATTTATCACTAAAGATACCTTTATTACCTGGAAAAAACATAAAAATTGGATATATTCGTTGCTTATTCACTTTTAAAAATAACAAGTAAGTCACTAATAAATTAGTAACATTGTAAAATTCAACTGCTGCAGTAACATCGGACTTTATTTTTATTTGTAATATCAGGTTTAACAACTTCTGCACACTCTAGCGAGTTTACAAATATTATTATCACATTATCTAATGGTTTTTCTGTCTGGAAAGTTCATTAAAGACGTGGAATTGTAGTAGTCACCGTGACCCTTGCTTTATCTCTGACTCTTCAAGATAAAATTAATCGGTCAATCAATATATTAATCACAAGCCAAATATTTAGTGTATCGAACAGAAGATTGTCAAGAACTTGTGCGTGAAACTTCTCAACATGAAGGCTATTATTAGAGTAAGTATTATTAAATTTTTTATATTTTTACAATTTTAAGAACCATTTAGTTAAGTCAAACTATTTTTTCACATCCTTATTTTTTTTTCTTTATTTGCATTGATTTGTCAAAAAGTAGAGTCAGGAATACGTAATGTAATATTTGATGATGCTTTATGTAATTGGGCTTCTGTCGGATAAATTTTTATTAATTTTTTTGCACTTCATAGTCAAACTTTGATTCTTCTTCGACATATTTCTAGGCTCTTGTAATTTTGAGGTTATGTCCTAATAAATCAATTTTCACCTAAAAAAAATATATAAAAATAGACAATTATTGCAGACAATTCTAAATTATTAATCGTTAGATATATTGACTGATAAAGATTACCATTATCATTAGTAGAGTATCAGTAAACACGTTTTTGTGGCGCAGTATTATTACGCGTAATTTAGTTCAAACGTAGGCAGAACAGTGTTTAAAAAAATGAGTAGTAAAAGAGGTATTAAACGTACCAGAAAGGTAACAAAATAAAATTTATTATCAAGAAAACTATTCGTACGTAGTTTACAGAACATAAATAGATAATTTACTATAAGCCTGATAAGATGAAGCACGTGCTTTCTTAACTTTTGAAAAATCGATTTAACTGTCTGATAAATTGATTCATAATATTAATCATAAAAAGAAGACTGCAACACGAGTTCACTGATTTGAAATCAAAATATAGTCAGTAATTAACTTCAACTATATACTAATACCATTTGTCTGAAACATTTCTTTTCTATTCAAATTGAACTACAAGATAAATTTTAACACACTGTAACAGTCATTTGAAACAAAGTAGGCTTGCTTCCTTTAAGCAAGAAAAAAAAGAAACAAACAAACAAACAAGAAAAATAAAACAATGAAACAACAAGGGAGGGACTAAATTTTATGTTCAAAATGGCCACCATTCTCAGCAACACAAGCCCAACAGCGTGTTTTAATATTAGAAGAGACACTTACAAGAGCTGTCTGCTTGTCTTTTATATCTTCTGCTGTAGCTACTATTCTAGCCACTAGTTTCAATTCGTTGTTCACTGGTGTCTCATATACAGACGTCTTCATTTGATCCCAGAAAAATAATCTAGGGGAGTTTGGTCGGAGTTCCGGGCTTCTCTTCCAATCCACTCATTCGGATATTCTCTATTTAGTAGTGATATGATTTCTCGGGTGCCGGTGCTTCATCATGTTGAAACAAAATTCTTAGTCTGATGTTCAGCTTTGGCAGAACGATATTTAAGAAAGTAAAATAATTTTCACCATTCAATCTTTGGTAGAATGTCAAGAATGTACGATTCCAGCTCATACGTCTACTGAAAAACGTCGATGATGCGCACGAACAAATGTTCCTATGTGAAACAAGTTTCGTCTGTAAATAAAATATCATTTGTGTGCGTATGTTGCGTAATTTGTGTATAAAAATGCATAATTATCGAAGCACTGAACTTCTTGACATGCTTTTGGTTTTTGGAGAGGCAACGAAGCTCGTAGAATATATCGGAGAAGATAACCAAGTTGTCGCATTTTTAGAAAAATATGTAGACGTTTGTCAGAGACTCGAAGTTTTCACCCAACAATTGGTGGGAATTCAAATAGATTACGTAGAACCCCTGCATTTGAAGAAGTTATCCTTATTAATAATGAAGATGAGCCATCGATGAGTAAAAGAGTAATAGCAAATAGATTATATGTAAATCACGTGAATGTGGCAAGTTCTGAAGGAACAAGGTCTCCATCCATTTTCTAGACAAAATGTGCAAACTATGGGACCTGGAAGACTTTCAACGATTTACTAAACATCAGACGAAGACTTTGATTTTACCATGGTGGAATAACAGCTCATACAACCCGACAAGTCATAGCACTACTAAATAGAGAATATTCGAATAAGTGGATTGGAAGAAGAGGTCCTGTTGCGTGATCAGTCCGAATCGCTCAGTGCGCGACAGCAGCGCCATTTGATGTGTGAACTAAAGGAGGATATTTGGCGTATATGTACATTGTGATCTAACGAGATAAAATGTTATATTTTGGTATCAATAAAATTATATACGGATATTCTAAGCAAGTGAAAAGTTTTATTCATTATTATTATACGTTTCTTATAAGTTCGGCTAACATTAAAGTAAGGATGATCAATAAAAAAATAGATTGAAACTCAATGAAAGTTTGGTTGAGTAATGGCATAATATATAAAAACGATCATAAAATAATAACATGAAATGAAAACGTATACAATGAATAAAATAGTCATTCCTTAACTAATGTTGCAGTTCTTTGTCAAGTTATAAATCAGTAAACTCGTAGATTTATAAATTATGAACAAAATCGCAATGGGTTTGTCATCCTCATGAATCGATGCGTTTTTAACCATTTCTTATGGATTTATAGATCTGTAGAATTAATGAATTCTCACAGAATTGCAGTATGAATTGTATATATTTGTGGAATCAAATTGACAAATTTAAAATGTCCAAAATTGATTAAAGTATTGTAGGTGGGCTTCAAAATATCCTCGAGATGTTCAAAATACTAATAAATCCTACTGATGGACTTATATGATTACTATTGCTTTCACTTGGTAGATTTTGTTCATTTCGAGGTTTATTTTTCTCATTTATCAATGCTAAATTATTTATCGTTGATTATAACTCCTCATGCCATTGGTACTGATGGATAATTGAATAATAATATTATATTATTTGCATATATTCATTCTCTTGCTTAAAGTTGAACTTTCACTAACTTATGAAGTTTTGTAATTTGAATGGAATATTGTAGAAACATATGTAGAACACTCAAATATAATCATGTGATTTAGGATATCAAAGCGATCCATTTACACTTAATAAAAAATCATTAATAAATTTTCTTGAACTAGATTCATGCATGATTCTATTATTTAATGATATACAGATATGAGACAATTTTTTGGTATTAAAACAATAATCCCAAAGTCTAAAGAAGAAAAATTGGAAAAAATATATGTGAGAAAATGTTAACGCCAAAAAATGCCAATTTTTCAATTACTTTTAAGAACAATAATTAATGGTCCATAAGCACCTGTGACCTCTCTGAAGTCTGCTATTTTCAATATAAATTTTATCACAGAAATAAAGATTATGGCAGTACGTATCTTTTCCTTCTCACTGCAGCTATCCATTTATTTCTTTGATTTACTTTCCATTTTGCAACGGGAAATTAATAAAATTTACATTCGTTGTTTTTTCCACTATTTTTGCAATTCATAACAATGCAACACCGATTGCTCATTTTACTTATTTTCTTGAAAAACTGCAGTCAATACGTGCATTTCTTATATTAGAAATATACAAAAGAGCCTCCCGAAGTGCCTGAATCCTCCGCTGCTAGCGCTAGCGACGATTTCACTTCCCCTTCCATGGCTTCGCACGCTCCCAATATGAGACACCTATAAACGCCGAATATGAACTGGTAGTTAAAAAAATAGCTGCAGTAGAAGTTATAAAAGACAAGCAGGCAGCTCTTGCAAGTGTTTCTTTTAATATTAGAACACGCTGCTGGGCTTGCGTTGCTGCGAATGGCGGCAATTTTGAAAATAAAATTCAGTTCCTCCCTTATTATTTCAATGATTATTATTTTATTTTTCTGTTTGTTTGTTTGCAGCAAGCTTACTTGGTTTCAAATGCAGTGTGTTGAAATTTATTTTATAATTCAATTTGGACGTATCAAAAAAATGTTTCAGACAAATGTTATTAGTAGATAGTTTAAGGATTTTATAAATGTTTAATTTTTAAAAATCGGGCGAGTGGTTTTCAAAATATCTTGTTTGAAGTTTTTGATCAGTCGTAATTTTTCTTAATAATCTAGACATTTTTCAGAATTTTATTGAATAAAGACTACTTTTGATTTTAAATTCTGACGTTTCGATCCTTATTGGACCAAAGATCTTCTTCAGAATGAAATAGAAAATAATTGTAAATACAAATATTTTAGAGAACCGAAAGCAAATGCTGAAATTTTTTGTATTTTTTAAATATTTCTTGAAATAAGGAAGTAATGATGATTTTTCGAAAAAAAAAATTGGGGCTCCAAGTCAAAAATTTCAACTAAGAAAAGTTGTTTAGCTGTCATTTTTGGGTGTTACAACTCAGTATTAACACCCTGTATAATTATATATAAAAATGTTTATTTAAATGCTCGCTAAATCTGGAGGGAGAACTCATAGTTTTGACCTTCCGCGACCTTCATAAACTATCTGTACTTCCAGCAAATACAACGTAGTATACGCTTCCTCGTTAATAAAAATTTTGCACAAAGGTATGTTCATGAATAAATAGATTTACTATATTAGCACGCAATATTCCTAATTAGTTTTTAATAATGTCAACAATTGGGCATATTTTGTAAACAATAGTAGGCACATGTTTTTCGTTATTAAGATATATTTTGACTAGCTCACTATATTATTCAAAAAATAATTTGTTAAATTATCAATTTTTACTTACTTGTTTATTAAATCGAATCTCGAATTAAAAACATTTACAGGCAACGTATAAATTTTCCGATAACCTTGAATTATGATGATATCATTAAATAAATACTCAAGATGTCTAGTCTATACTAAAATTGCTGTTATGACATAAAATTCTGTAATATATTTTAAATTAGTCATTATATTGACGATTTTAAATAACCCGCATAACATAACCTCAATTGTTTGACGTTTATGATGTTACAGTCGTTAAAACTCATGTTTGGCAGAAACTAATTACCTGCAAGTTTAATTGTTAACTCATTGATAAATTTCTTCCTTTACAATAAATTATTTGTTGAAAAACCTAAAACATTGAAAATTATTGTTAGATATTTAGCAGTCATACCTGTTCCCAAAAAACATTTAATCTATGTTTTACATTTGAACGTGTGATAAGGCAAATTAATTATTAAAATCATGCACAGACGGAATGTTTCCCACGGATTTTCCATTGGGCAGGCGCATTTTCCATCCAACTATTGATCTAAATATACAAACCGGACAAAACATAGAAATTAATTGTGACGATTCTCTGCTAGTTAATAATAAATATTACATAATGTCACGGTGGAGAACTTCGTTTTATATTTGGTTTTTTGCGAATGTTCCACTTCGTGGTTCGAATCTTGCACGCGAGAGTCGCGAGTGTTACTTTGGGAAATCTGTGCAAGGGCATATCAAGTTCACCTAGCCCTTCAAGCAGTTGTTTTTCCACTCTTTTGATAAGAGAAAAATCGTGGAAAAGTCAGTGTCAAAGTTTTGAGTTAAAATTTGATAGAAAAATGGTTTGGAGTACCATTTATGATGTGGAAGCTCCCGAGGAGGCAAGATTTTATATTAATAAAAATGATAATAATACTTCTACAAGATAAATACAAGATAAATAAATGTTTAAAATTAATTTTAGATGTCTGGGGACTCCCATAAAGTGCCAAGCATGCAGCTGCAAGCAGCTGATGCTACAACTCAACTCGATCACATTAGTGCCCTTGATATTGATTCAAGGGCCTCTTATGTCCGCCTTTCCGGCATTATTTGCACCATTGGACCCGCTTCCAAAGACCCCGCTGTCTTGGAAAAAATGATGGAAACTGGAATGAATATTGCACGACTTAATTTTTCTCATGGTTCGCATGAATACCACGCCGAAACTATTAAAAATATTAGAATTGCTGTTGAGAATTACAGCAAAAAAATTGGTATGCCCTTCCCCTTGGCTATCGCGCTAGATACCAAGGGACCTGAAATCAGAACCGGCCTTCTCGAAGGTGTAAGTATTATTTTATATATAAATAGCACCTCCACCATTTTTTCAATTCAGTTTTACTGTAAATGTGAAGTATGCTACTTAAGGTTACTCATCCAGTACCTTGAAAGTCATTATAAAATCTTTGTTTTACTAAAATAAGAAATAATGAATAGGCGAATGAAGATATTTTTTTTCGGTTTTACTTCATTATCTATTTACTAACAGTAATACTGGACCACATCTACGACTAATGCCATCAATTGAGGCGTTTTCAACAATACACAAATTATCAATGACACTGTATTAATTGTCTCTTAACGCCTTAATTAATGGCATTAGACGTAGCTGTGGCACTGCATAATAAATAAGTATCTTTTGACTTCAGTATTTTTGACTTGAAATTAACTTGGCAACAGCGCATTCAACAGTTGCCTGTTAGAGTTCGGTATTTATACGATGCAGGAGTGGCTCTACAAATCTTCAAATTTTAATTTCAAATCCACTGTCACGAATTCGAATGTGTGAGGGTATATTTATCTCAATCTATTTTATTTTATAACAAATTTTGTTTGATTCTACGTTTTTGTTAATCGTTTCAATTCTCATATTTTTTTTTTATAATATATACTCACGGACAAGAATATTGCATATTTTTCCTAAGTCATAATGTTTTCTTCTAATGAATAAATTTTTTGGTTCAAATTCTGTATATTTTTTGATTATTTAACTGGAGTGTTATGAGTGAATTATAGTCGAATAAATTACATGTTGAAGCTTTCCAACAGGTTCTTAGATAAACTAATAAAATAGCCTGATTTTGATTAATAATTTAGGCCCAGCGCACACGGCGCAACTATTTTGGGATCAAGATTGCAAATCAGTTGGTAACGTTCATTCATTTGATTTTTGCTATGTCGAATTCCGATTCAGGGCCACTATTTTGTAAGCTAGAAAGTGATAGTCGAATACAATTCTTTTGGAATACGTTTTCCCTACCACTTTATGCAACCATGATTGCTCATTCCCAATGGAATAAGATATTCGACTGCTGGATAATAAGCTATTAGTAGTTACATGAATCAAATATCAAGTAAATATAGATTTTGACAAAACTTTGAAAACAAAATGAGGATGAGAAATATAACATAGAATACGAAGAAAAATACGAATTACTTCTCTTTTATTGATATGATGTCAGAGTTCATTTATTTTTTTGACCAAATACTCTCCAAAAACATCTTTACAATAATTGAAAGAATGAAAACGCCTCACATCATAAAAAAATTACAATGTACTCACTATATTTTTCATTTCAATGTTCTAATGTAATAAATTTGTTTTTATTTAACTGCTCATGAAACATGATGTCGAATATGATTCAAGACGGCTGCTATTCCATAACTAGCTTTATTCGACTGTCACTTTCTATCTTACAAAATAGTGGCCCAGATGAGAAAGACATCATTGATTATTATCAATACTGTAGGCTGGTCAGGGCACAAACGGAGCATGAAGTACATCCGTACATGAGGCCACCACTTGCCATGCTTTGTCCGTCACTTCTTCCCTCGAATATCCAGGAAGTTTATAATTATGAAGTTTTGATTGCTTTTCCACCTTTCCAACTATTCTCAAGTTGAGTTCCTAGTCATTCATGTTGATAAAAACAATTTTAAAAATATCGTAATCTGATGCAACTGAATTGCAACGCAACTGTGACCGTGGAAAACTGATTGCAAACCAGTTCCATTCTGATCGCCTCGTGTGCGGATGCCTACAGCTTTACGCTGCCATTGTCACAAAACAGTTGCACGCTCAACTGGTTTGCAACTTTAGTCACAAAACAGTTGCTCCGTGTGCGCTGGGCCTTATTCAGAAAGAGTAAATTTAATTGATCTAACTCACTTAAATGAGGCATCTCTCTAACCGAAACTTCAGAAACAAGAAATAAAGCACTCGGAATGTCATTCGGATAACAACAAACAAAAGAGCATACGTTATTAATCGCCAAGTCACACTATAATAATGTCAGTATAAGTCTGTCTGTCCCTCGTTTATTTGAAAAAATATAACTCTTGCTCACTTATTTGGCTACAAAAGCCACGTCTAAGTTTTTTTTTATCTCTAAAATGAATGGCAGTATATGTAAAACACTCAATTAAAGAAAAACATTGAGTACAACAGATGATTTTTTTGAAAAAAATAATGACTTTAAAAAAACATGCAATATTTCTGTCTGTGAGTGTATAATTTCATAAATTATTATATTTTTATCTCATCAATAATAAATTTCATAGCCCAATTGGGATTTTTAGTTCAACAAAAAAATGGAACCCCTGTTCAACCTCTAGGCCTTGAAAAACTTAGATACGTCCCTGAATTGGCTGCTTTTAACGTCGTCTAATGGGATATGTCGTTCGTTTTCAAGTATGGCATTTTGATCATTTAGATTGAAATATCTACAAAACTGCACGTCTGAATACTTTTTTATTCACATATTCTGCAAGAATTGATTTATATAAATTATAGTTTTTGTACTTTTATCTTTAGTAGTTTAAGTTCTAATTACATGAGTATTGCCGATAAACTATCTCACTTGCCGTTTATTGAAAACCACATTTTCAATAATTGATTATTCGAAAGTAAGAGGTTCAATATAAAAAAAAAAACAGTTTACAACATACGAAAATTTATATATTTTCATTGTTCTAAAAACTGTTAATCTGACATATGAAGTGAATGTCTGTCACGGTTCTGTCGCCATTTTACATATAACTGGCGAGACCTCTGATGGCAGCGCTCGTTCCCCATAGTATTAACATTAAGCTGTTTTATTCTTACAACACACTCACGTTCCAAAACTAAAAATATTTTATTTGGGAATAATAAGCATCTAAACTGAATCCATTTGTTAAGAAAATATAATTAGGGTTGATTGATTAACTTTTGTACTTAAGCGTTGAACACTATTTTTCAACAATAACCTTCATTTTTTTACGTCAAGCTTTTATTCTAAACTCGATTTAATAGAATGGTGTTGTATCAAGCTTACTGCAAAAAAATAATAAGTCTAAACTGATTTTTACGTTTTATCATAAGGTTATAATAAATTTGGAATTCCATTTAAAAACTTGAGTTAACCATAATTTAGTTTCCGGGTCAATTTAGCGTCTACATAATTTTTTTCCCTCAAAACCTAGCAATTTTTATTTGAAATATTTTTCTCTATCTTGCTTAGTTCTCGAAATATTGGCCTAATTAGATTAAAAATAAGCAGCCTATTCAAGCAAATTATCGTAGATTATTTCAAAACTATAAGCGGAATATTTTGGCGTACAGTGCTATAGATATTTTAATCTAAAGTACTGGTCGCCGAGTGATCAAAATTCGACCGAAATTCTTCATATTTTCAAGTTTGAACGTTATTTAATTTAACCTTCCATGCCCCGGGGATTTCAGGTAAAATTAACTTAGTATGCTACACTATCCGAATCTGAAATAAAAATAGTGGTTTCCACTTAAGATTTTAACGTGACTTCCTCACCTTCCAGCCTCTGCCCTTCGGGAAATGATGATTAGATGTCAGACATTTTTCCATCCGGAGTATATTTTCCGAGATATTCCAGCGAAAAAAATATCGTTTTCAGAGATAAATTAGAATGTGTCTTCACTCTTTCTCCATATAAACTTCAAGCATATCAACCTCGTGCGCACAATATGCTTAAAAAATGGTACAAAGTTTTCTCTTCACGTATTAATAAATAGATTAATGAAAATATGTCAGTGAATCCCTCTCAGAAACTTTTGCAGTCGAATCACGCACGTATCTAAGTTTGAAGCTCTATAAGGACCTCACTTTTTTCAACTAATGATCTTTAAATTGGGGTGTAAAATTATTTATAAGATTTAAAATTGAAACTTAAACTTTTATAAATTCCAATTTAATTTTCTTTTTTCGTTCAAATTTGTTTATCTGATTTATGTGAGGTCAAGGATTATTTACTTAAGCAATAAAAATTACATTCCAAGCACGCGTTTCCGATTAGTAATCTTTATTTTGTGATAATAAATTATTTTTGTAATTAGGGTGCATCAGCTGAAGTGGAATTGAAACGTGGCGAAACAATCAAACTAACCACTGATCCCGCGTACATGGAAAAAGGAAGTACGCAAGTAATTTATGTAGATTACGAAAATATTCAAAAAGTCGTCCAACCCGGAAACCATATCTTCGTTGACGACGGATTAATCAGTTTAGTCTGTCAAAGCATTTCCGGTGCTTTTCTAACATGTGTTATTGAAAATGGCGGCATGCTGGGTAGCCGAAAAGGTGTGAATCTTCCAGGAGTTCCGGTAGATTTACCCGCAGTCTCCGAAAAAGATAAAAGCGATTTTGCTTTTGGTGTGCAACAAAATGTGGATATGATTTTTGCGAGTTTTATTCGCAACGCTGATGCTTTAACTGAAATAAGAGCAATATTAGGTGAAAAGGGAAAACAAATCAAAATTATTAGTAAAATTGAGAATCAGCAAGGTATGCACAATTTAGACGAAATTATTAAGGCTTCCGATGGGATAATGGTTGCCCGTGGTGATTTGGGAATTGAAATTCCTACTGAAAAAGTATTTTTGGCCCAAAAATCGATGATAGCAAAATGCAATAAGCATGGAAAACCGGTTATTTGTGCCACACAAATGTTGGAAAGTATGGTTAAGAAGCCTCGTCCAACTAGAGCTGAAAGTTCCGACGTAGCGAATGCTATTTTGGATGGTGCTGATTGTGTGATGTTATCTGGGGAGACTGCTAAAGGAGATTATCCTTTAGAGTGCGTCCATACTATGGCTAAAATTTGTAAAGAGGCGGAAGCTGCAATTTGGCAGAGACAAATATTTGCGGAATTATCCAGCAAAGCTATTCCTCCTATTGATGCCGCCCATACGGTTGCTATTGCTTCCGTTGAGGCTTCAGCTAAATGTTTAGCAGCTGCTATCATTGTGATAACTACCAGTGGGCGTTCCGCCCATTTAATTAGTAAATATCGCCCAAGGTGCCCTATTATTGCAGTCACAAGAAACGGTCAAACTGCCAGACAGGCGCATCTTTACAGGGCGATTTTGCCGCTGGAGTATCAAGCTCCCGCTGGCGCTGATTGGATTAAGGATGTTGATGCTCGAGTACAGGCTGGAATTAAATTTGGAAAAGCCAGAGGTTTTATTAAATCGGCCGATCCTGTTGTTGTTGTGACTGGATGGAAAGCTGGATCTGGATTCACAAACACCATGAGAATTATGTACGTAAAAGAAGAATTAAATATTATTGGCAATGTTCTTTATGTTGCCTAATTTATCGCTTTTTGCATGTTGTACCCTAACCTGAAAATTATACCTAATTAGTTTTTTATTTGTTTTATTGGTAATATTTTAATTTTCTTTCAGCAATGTGGATTAAACCTCTTCTTGATCCAACAACTCAAGAAAATAGCGCATAATAAATGTTTTAAAGTATTGTATATTTATTTAGTTTTTACATCAGGACAATTAGATGCATCCGTTGAGACCAAAAATGTATTTTTTTATAATTGGAACAGGAAAGCTAGTCCTCTTCAGTGATAACTATTTATCTCATACCTGAATGTTTGTATTTATTTCACAGACAATAAAAACAATTAATCATTTCATTTCTACCTTCACTTGTCACCCGATTTGACGTACATAATTTTACATTTTCATCAAAATTCTAGTTTAAACACCAAAATGAAAACTAAAAACTTTTTTGGGGATAATATGCCTGTTTTACCTTGGGTAATTAATTTAGTTTAATATCTTTTTCAATCAATTAAATTTTATTCCCGTAGATGATTAATTTCGATTGCCCTAAAACGAAGTGTTTTAAGCAAGAACCAGCCTCAAATGCCAAAACTGAATTAGATTATCAGGCTAATTTATCCATTAAAGCAAAATGCATCGGCCATATGTTGACAACTTTAATGGTTACTCTTGGATTTGACAATGCGTGCACCGATTTTATAGAAACTCTAATAAAAGAAAATATTAGATCTGTTTGCATTGATACTTCTCGCGGAACTGAAGTAGAACATATTTATTTGTTGGATAAGATTAATAATGCTGTCAAAAATATGAGTGAACAATGTGGAAGAATTTTTCCGTTTGCTGTTGCTTTAGAACTGGCTGGCTTAAGAATTAGAACAGGTATTTTAGACAGTGTAAGTACTATTATGATAATTAATTCAAAAATGAGGGCGTAAAGGCAACTGAAATGTATGAAATCGCTGGTTTTATTGAAAAATTTAGTGTAATTCATTGATAATGTTTTTTTTTTCATTTATATTTATTTTTATTTTTTTGTAAAAAGACGTTGAAATTCCGATCAGACTTTCTATTTTCTAATCTCATTATTTTCACTTGAATTACAACTGGTGATCAACAAAATTGAGAGGCATAGCCTCGTATAGCTGTCAAATGCATCTGAAAATTATTCGAATGCTTCTTGTAACAACAAAATATTACCTCTTTTATAAAGTAAAATCAATACTTCCTAACATAATTGCATTTGATTCAAATCAGTCGATTAAATGCGAATGAAATTATACTGACAAGTCAAGGCTCCGCAATTTTGTGCTGCCCTCAACGGAAATTTTAGTTGTCAATTCGCCATAAAAAGTGATTGTAGTGCTCTCTGCTGGAAAATGAAAGCTGCATTGGACAAGTCAAATTTATATTGTAACGGTGAAACGTTTGATGAATTCATCTTATTCGATTTAAGATCACATTAGGAACCTTTGGGCACTCCACAACAGATGGCAGCCCCTGTATTTCAATGCTACTGTTAATACATCATCTATTCAAACAAAGTCTATACTTATTCTATCTCTGGACTTGGAATTGTTTGGAATCATGTGCTGATTCCTCAATCGATGCAACTGAAATATAATACTCCCGAAATAAGACTCGTAGAAGTAGAGTAAATATTGTTCAGTTTATATTATTTTGACGTAGTTTACAATTTAATAAATTATTATTTTCTTCAGTCACTATATATAATTTCATTTCTCTTTGATGTTCTTATTATTCCTCTCCAAAAAAAATATCAATATGAGTAATTTCATCAAAGTTTGATGAATTGGAATGAGATCAATGAAGCAAATTCTTTCTCAAAAAACTGCATATTTTGGTTATTAATATTTCCGCGAACTCGCGAACACCTTTGACTGTAGAAAAAATAACATCCGTCACTCGTGCGGATCGTTCATTCCATGCTCATGTGAATCCTGCCACTCGACTTCGTCTCGTGGCTGAATTATTCGCATTCGCATGGAATGATCTCGATTCCGCACTTGTATCGGAATATTCTATTATTAACAAAGTTAATACTTATCAGATTATTGATTTGAATTTATCCTTCTTAACTAGGCTTTTTTTCGGGCGCTAATGGACGAATCTGCAAATAAGTTCTTTTCTTCACTTCCTAATTATTTTATTAATTTAATAATAATAATTACTTGGACTTTTGCAAGAGTCAGGATGTTGATCAGGACAGTGAAGCAATGATATCGTGGTAAAGTTAATAAATAAGTACAGTGTAACATGATTAAAAAGTATATTTTGGGATTTCTAAAAGTGAAACACACTGCAAGAGAGTTCTCTGGAGAATATCGTGAGAATGTTTTGTTTTCATTTTCACCCTACTCATTTTTCTGTCTCTTTGTCAGCTGTGACCTTGTCTTTTGTCAACTTTCGCTATTTACCGTACGGTTCTGCCGCTAGACAGTGAGCCTTGTAACTCACTTTCGCGTTCTATGCAATCTTCTTTTCAGCCCTGTATTTCCAGCTGATAGGATTTCCGATTGAGGTTTGAAATGTGATATTTTTATTAAACTAATGATTAGTATTTTTCAACTGTACTTAACAGGAGAACAGTGCTTAGCTTTATGGAAGTTCTTTTAACGGTTATTTGATTCTGATTTTCGAAAAAATCCGTTCGTACTTTTTACTTATTTGTACTAAGTACAGAGTGATCAAAAATTGATGATTTTTTCTTTGCCGCCTGCTTGAGATAGTGACATTTAAGTGACAGATGACAGTTCCTCTGAAAACACTATTCTAACCTAATAACTTGGTAGAATAATAATAAATTCTCAATAATCAGTCAATAATACAGCTATTTACTTACTTTTTTGTTTATTGAATCAGATTATGGATGAATCCGTCATAAAATATGCAAAATATACGCCATTGTGTTCTTGAAATGTAGGTAACGTAGTTTTCAAAATAAATAAATTCATACTAACTTTATTCCATGAAGATAGTTTTGATCATAATGCGAACTTTTGCCTGTCACCTGTCAGACAATCATTATTGATCACTCTGTATAAGAAAGTATTGTAAAACCGACAAAATTCACCTATAGAGATTTTGATGGAAATATCCGTTTTGAGCATCCCTGAAGCTATTCTGACTATTTTCGGCTTGATGTCGATACGTATGTGCGTTCGTTCGAAACTCGCAAATCTCAGAACTGGCTGAACGTATAATCTTGAAATTTTGTATTTAAGACTGATATAGGGTCTCGTTGTGCACCTCGCATTATGGTTCCAATCGTCTGTACCGGAAGTGCACTTTACTTGAAACTTTTTTCGAATTTTTCTAATAAATCCAGAATGATCAACCGTAGGATGTTGAAATTCAGTATTTGAACTTGATGTTGTATCAGAATGGTTATCTGCTATTTTTGTAAGAATCGGCCAGGCCAGAAGTGCACTTTACTTGAAACTTTTTTTGAATTTTTTACATAAATCTAGAACGATCAGCCATAGCATATTGAAATTTAGTGTTTGAACTTGTAGCATTAAAATAGTCATCTACTATTTTTGTATCAATCGGCTGAGTCGGAAGTGCATTGTATATATATAACAGACATTCAGAATTTGCCGTATAAAACAATCAGTTTAATTGAAATAATGAGGTAGGCAATGATAATCTGTTGTCAATTTTTTTTATTTTGTTTGACATTTCACATGTCAAAATATTATTAAAATTATATTAATTATAATTTGGAGTGACAGAAAACTTTATTGAATAAATTTGTGTATATATCAAATGATGTACAAGATAGTCACGTGACGTTCACGTCAGATTTTTTGTTTAAAATTCTATGACAACTTTTACTTTCAACCACTAGACTGGCCCTACCATACCTATGAAACTAATTGGCTCTATAAATTAATATTTTTGCAGGATAAATTATCAGATATTTATTTAGAAGAAAATAATTATGTTTATATTACAACCAATGAAAATTACGGCTGTCATTGTAACAAAAATATGATTTATGTTAATTATAAAAGCATTTTAGATATTTTAGCGCCCGGTAATTTTATTTACATAGATTATGGCGTTATTATTTTAGAGGTTATTGAAATAGGTAAGTCATATTTTTTGTTGGGCTGAAGTGTAATCTGCTTTACATTGGCACAAAATTAATAATTAAAAAAGCAACCATTAATACAAATTTTGATTTTAAATCCCTCCAATTTTGATAATTAATTAATTACTTGTAGTTGGCTATGGGCGCCGCTTGAGGGACAAACTGGGCCCATCTGCCTTTTCTAACCAAACTTTCTAATAATTACAATAAACAAAAATAATTTTTGTGCTGGTATAAATTTGGTTTGCATTTTGACCAGTCAGAAACCTGCATTCGTAGCCTCGTATTTATTTATTTATGATTAAAAATTAGGTAAAACTCAAATGTTCTACAATCAAGTCAAATGTAAAGTAATAAACGGAGGAAAACTACGAGACGAAGCAATAATTCATCTTCCCAATGTTCCCCATAACTATGAGCGGGAAATGAAAACAGAAATGGTCCGATTTGGCCTTAAAAACGACATAGATGCCTTATTACTTTGTCGAGTCCATGATTCTCATATTATTAAGGTTGTCAGAACACTATTAGGTACGATAATTTAAAAGAAATACATGAGAAGTCCGATCTCAATAAGATCCTTCAACAATAAAATTCCGGGAAATTATGGCCATCTTAATGTATTAAATTACTTACTTAAAAAATAATTAGATCAAGAAAATGGCCTGCATGGCTTTGCTGGCATAAACGTACTCTTTTGTCTCTTGGTAGTCTTTGGTCGAAATTCTCCATGGCCATTTTACACTTGCGCGCCAATTTTTAGTATTCGAATTTTATGGAATTACAGAGATCGGATTTCTTAGCAAAATTAAAGCAGAAAAAAATGTTTCTTGTTAATAGGTGAAGAAGGCAACAAAATAATGATTATTTCGAAAATTGAGGATACTTTAGCTGTCGAAAATATCGATGAAATTATAGAACACTCAGATGGTATTATTATCTCCCGTTGTGAATTGGGTTTGGAGCTTCCTCCAGAAAAACTTTTTATAGTACAAAAATCTGTCATAGCAAAATGCAATAAGGTAAAAATAATGATTGACCCCGACGTGATTTGAACACGCAACCTTCTGATCTGGAGTCAGACGCGCTACCGTTGCGCCACGGAGTCTTGTATATAATTGAACTTGATATTTTATTTAAGGTTGGTAAACCGGTAATGTGTTCCGGACACTTTTTAAAATCAATGTATAAAAATCATCTCCCAACACGACCGGAAATGATGGATGCAGCTAATGCAGTTCTTGACGGAGCTGATGGAATAATATTATCGCATGAATTAAGTGTTAGTCCGAATTTTATTGAAATTATTCATTCAATTCAAAATATTTGCTTGGAATCGGAAAATGCGGTACACCAAAAACGAGTTATCACGGATTTAATTGAAACTGTAGGTTATATTTATTTTTAAAAAAATATATTTTGGGATTATTTTTGTAGCTTCCTGAATTAAATGAGCCTAGTTGTTCCATTGCGGTATCTGCTGTGGATTGTAGTATGAGGTCAAAGGCTGCTTGTATTATTGTTTTAACAGTTTCCGGACGTTCTGCAAAATTAATTGCCCAATATAGACCTCGATGTCCTATTTTAGCAGTTACGCGGTATCAACATGTTGCTAGAAAATTAAATTTATGGCGTGGAGTCATCCCTCTACTTTTTACCGGTAAATACGTCCCCCAACCTCTAAATTTGTTTTAAATATTTTTTTTAGGTAAACAACGTTCAGATTATTTAAAAGAAATAGATACACGTTTTCATTTTGCCATTACGTTTGGGAAATATTCTGGTTTGATTCGCGGATCAGACAAATTAATTTTAGTAAGTGGTTGGAGGGAGAGTTCTGGATTTACTAACACTTTGAGAATTGTTTATGCCTCTCAAAATGATTGTGTGTATTTGAAACCTAAGCCTTGTAATAAAAATAATAAAAATACATAATCCATAATATTGTGATGAATTTTTAATCACATGCGCCAACTAGTGAGCCAGTGAGCTTACGTGGCCTTGTTGGTTGTGGGTTTGTCGGGTTGTTGACTTGCCGGTTTTATCAAAATATTAGAAGTCATTCGCACAGAAACACTGAATGAATCAATAATAATGAAGCTTTATTATTTATTATTACTCCTTGTAAGTAAATACTAACATTTTCATTCATTTTTAGCACAAAAATAGTATTATATTATGAAAGTTAGGTTATGTTATTTAAATTTTCAGGTATTTTTAATTGAGATTCCGTATTATTATGCAAAATCCAATTCGCAGAAAAATGTAATCGATAATATAGTTGATATTAAAGATTTTAAAAAGCTGCTGCGGACTAAAAATAATGTTTTGGTGTGCTTTACATCTACCAAACAATCATCACAAATAATAAAAGTTTTCCGAGAGGCAGCTGTTACTGTCAAAGGGCAAGGAACTATGGTTTTAGTTGACTGCACTGGGTAAGAATTTAAATTACTATTTATTATTTTTATTGATGAATATTTGTAGGGAAGCAAAAAAAATGTGCAAGAAACTGAAAGTTCACCCTGAACCACATTTATTGAAACATTACAAAGATGGCGAATTTAATAAAGATTATGACCGTCGAGAAACTGTCTCTTCTATGATAAATTTCATGCGTGATCCTTCGGGAGACCTTCCATGGGAGGAGGATACCACAGCTAATGATGTAATCCATATTCCTGATGCGCCTGTAAGATTTTATTTTTAATAATAACTTGTAAAATAATTAAGTAACTGTTAAGAGTTTAGCAAAGTTCCTGAAAAAAGAAGTTAGGCCCACTTTGGTGATGTTTTACGCGCCTTGGTGTGGATTTTGTAAAAGTTTGAAGCCTGAATATGCGGGAGCAGCAACAGAATTAAGAGGAAGCGCTGTTTTTGCTGCTATTGATGTTAATAGGCCTGAAAATGCTATAATACGAACTCAGTATAATATTACAGGATTCCCAACGTTACTATTTTATCAGTAAGTATCAAATACTATGTGTCCCAAATATAATAAGATAGCATGGGTGTTGAGGCCGGTAGAGAAAAAATTTATTGCTTTTACTAATTTGAAAAGGGTGCTGGGAGTTTGAATATTTTGGATCCGCTTTATCGGAGAAAACATGAAATAAACAATGCTTTTCGTAACTACGAGCATATTTGATAAACAAGGGAATGTAAATAATTAGTTGTATTAATTATAAGCATAGACACACTTATTGCCTCTTCATGATTTATGAGCCCATCTAGGTGAATGAGCCTTATCGCTGAAACTGATCAGCATCCACTTCTTGTTGTTCCATAATCCATTCAACTGTTCTATATTACTTCGCTGTGTGATCAGAAGGATTCAGTTCTTGAGTCAATTGAACTTTGTAAGCAAATCTTTTGTGACAATACTTCTCGAAATGTCCAACTCTGCTTCGATGTTTTTTGTTAAAGGACGGCCAGAGTGTCCAAAATCACTAATTAATTTAATCACACTGAATTTTAAATTTTTTCGTAGTGTTTGCTTCATTTTTTTGCAGCTGTTTTCATTATATTGAGAATAATGGAGATTCGAATCGAGTCTCCTACAATCTTCTTGGCTTTTGGACATGTTGACTCTCTAATTTCTATCGCTTTTCTGATCACTCTAGCTTCATTTTGCTATCCTCTTTTTTTCCATTCTGTGTAGACCTTTCCGTCTTTAATTGTCCTATCACTTCCTACATATAAGTTTGTTCTGTACGTCTCATTTCTAATGCGGTCGTACCTAAGGAACCTCACCTTCACATTTCTTATTCTGCTGCATATTTTCTCTGCTGTTGTGCACGACTCTTATCCGTATGTTAGAACTAGGATTGCTACCTTTTTGAACACTTCTTAAAGTCTGTATTGGTACTTCTTTCTTTGCTAGGAACTTAGTTTCTAGAGCATTGAAGAGTCTCCCGCCATTGTTAGTTCTATCTGTAATTTCTTAGTTTTTAAAGTTTCCATTTTCATGAATGGCTACTCTTAGATACTTGAAGACTCACTTGTTCTGTAGTGTCTTCATTTCTTACTTACTTCTACAAAGTGAAAGTATTATTGACATTATTGTGAAACAACAAAATTTACATTTCGAGATTTGAATGGAAATTTAATTTTTTCTAAAGTCTTTATCAATACATTAAATGTACTTATATTCAAGTGATCTTCGCATCAATACATTGTGGACTGCAAAGACAGGCTGCCTGGTTCTTAAGTTAACCATTTAACTCGATTTTCGCCTTTTGGCATTATTATAAATATTTTTTCGGGGTAGCTTAATGCACTGTTACAGCAACCCGACACAAGAAAATTATATAAGCCGTGAGTTTTCAGCGAAATGTAGATTTTCACGACGGCTCTCCATGTAGTCACGTGTATTGACAGCTGTGCAACATGGCTAGTGATGTCACGCATAAATGGCGCGCATTCGGCACCGTTTTGAATTCGTGCTTCGGTTGAGTTGATTTATTACACTAAATATTGCTTTAAAAATGTTATTTTTGTTGTAAATATGTTTATTTTAGATCATTTATAAGTTTTATATGAATTTTCAAAATTCAAAAAAACAGTCTATTATAATGATACAGAATTATTATTGTTCTGAATTTTTATATTCAATGAGTAATAGCGAAATGGCGAGGGATCTGAGATTTTCCTTGATAGAATATTTCCGATCTATTATAAGAAATGAAAATTCCAGAATAGTTTACGAAGGAGAATTATTTGTGGTACTTTACGTGACAACACAGATTTAAATATAAAACTGTTTGCTTATGTTTGCAAACTTCTGCGTTGCAATCACTGCCACACAAAATTGAAAGAATACTTTCATAAAAGGTCTCACTCTTTTTCCAATTTTGAAAGAATCAATTATTTTTTTTATCTACTTATAAATTCAAAATCATTAAATTTATTTTTTACTTTCACCTTACTCTCCTGTTTAGGAAATAGGAAAAAACTTAAGCTTGAATCCTGTTTTTTCCAAGAGCTACAGCCAGGTACACAACAATATGTAGTTGTCATAATTATTCAAATCAAATATTCAAATATTAAATCTTAAATTCTTAATAAATTCAGTTGAAGGGGATAAAAGAATGTAACTGACGTTTTGCGAATATCTCTTATTGAGCCTTCTAGAATTTGCCACCTGACTGCGTAGCGCTTAGCTGGAAATTCGTATTGAGATTTATGAAATGATAATGAGTTGAAGTAATAATAAATGTATGTACTCTATATTTTCTAAGTTTGTGGTGTCTGACTCTGACGATGGAAGCACCTTCTTGTGAGCGCTACATTATCTAATCAACCCATCCACTTCTCATAATATGCCTTGCTTTTATTCATTTTTTACTGTGAAACATCAAACAAAAACTAAATTAATTGGCAATTTGTAAAAAATAATTTTTTATTGTGTAGAAACGGCCACTTCAAATTTCAATACGAGGGAGAAAACAACAAAAACGGTTTAATTAATTTCATGAAAGATCCAAAAGAGGCCCCTGTCAAAATAAAAGAGCCAGAGTGGGCAGACATAGATTCAGATGTAATTCATTTAACAGCAGAAAACTTCGAAACAATTTTAAAAGATTCAGATTCCGCTTTGGTTATGTTTTATGCTCCGTGGTGCGGACACTGCAAGCGCATGAAGCCGGAATACGAAAAAGCTGCCGCCAAAATGAAAACAGATGAAGTATTTTTTTGTTTTATTCCGTGAAATAAATATTAATGAATAATTTTTGTAGATTCCGGGAGTTCTTGCAGCTCTGGATGCTACAAAAGACTCCACCATTGCTTCTAAATTTAATGTACGGGGGTACCCAACAGTTAAATATTTCGTAAACAGCGAATTTAAATTTGATGTAAACATTCGTGAAGCGAATAAAATTTTAGAGTTCATGAGGGATCCCAAAGAGCCACCACCGCCACCTCCTCCGGAAAAACCTTGGGCTGAAGAACCCTCAGAAATAATTCACTTGAACGAAGATAATTATAAGCCGTTTTTGAAGAAGAAGAAACATGTTTTAGTCATGTTTTATGCCCCTTGTATGAATTTAATTAAATAAATCGTAAACATTACTAATTTTTTTTTTCCAGGGTGCGGACATTGCAAAAAAGCCAAACCAGAATTCACAGCAGCTGCTGAAAAATACAAAGACGATCCAAAAGTTGAATTTGCGGCTGTAGATTGCACCACACAACAAACTTTATGCAGTCATAATGAAGTAAAAGGATACCCAACTTTCAAATATTTCAGTTATTTAAATAAAAACACTAAACCGTACAATGGCGGTCGACTTGTAAGATTTTAAAATATTGAATCATATTTTAATATATTTACGGTCGTAATAATTTTCAGGAAGCAGATTTTATTAGATTTATGTCAGATCCGGATAATCCAGCCGCTTCCGTTATGGAACCGGAAGCTGAAGATTGGGGCAACTTTCCAGGAGCTGCCGATGTCATCCAATTAAATGATGACACTTTTACGCAAGGAATTGCGACCAAAGAACCTACTCTAGTCATGTTTTACGCACCTTGTAAGTATTTTTGTCATGAAACAGTTGCCATATTGTTTATTTTGTTCCAAATATGTCTCAAAAAGTTTGACAATAAAACAAGCTACCATATTAGTGGTTCAAACAACCCAATTTACACTGAAAATAAAGCGAACATACTAAAATATCTAAAATAAAATTTATTTAAATTTGTTTTGGAGCCTCAGAAGCCCGTTTTACACTTCCAAATAAAGCAATATACCAATTATTCTAGAAAATTATTAAGATTATTTCAAATTAAATCCGGCATTTTAAATGACATTTTTGAGTATACTACGTATTATTCTTACAGGGTGCGGCCATTGTAAAAAAATGAAACCAGATTACAGCCGCGCAGCGTCCGAATTAAAATCTTTAAAAATTTCGGGCCGCCTTGCGGCCCTTGACTGTACTTCAAATCCTGCTACAACAGAAATGCACAAAATCACCGGGTTCCCTACTTTGAAATTATTTGCTTCCGGTAAGTTCGTCTCAGATTATAGAGGAGCCAGAGCAGCTGAAGATATCCTTAATTATATGAAGGCTCCGCCCACTAAAAAAGGATCAAAAGATGAACTATAGAAAAGTAAGGTTATATTTTTTTATTTATTGCGCACAATGTTATTTATTACCTCGATCCAAACTGGAATATAAGTGTTGTGTGAATTATTTTGAAATGTCTTTTATGTACGGATTTATTAATATACATGTTGAATATCTAAACAACAAACATATTTACCCGAAGTACCGTCATATTACTTACCTTATTAGAAGTGACAACTGTGACCTTCACTTGTATCTCGCTTTAAACTAATAAAATTCATACTTAATATGAAAAAAAGAAATTATGTAAAAAGCAAATCAACTGCCATGATTCTCATGACGACCATTTTATTTTGTGCAGTGGGTGGAGCTTAACTAGCCCGATTTACACCGACTAATAAAGCAAATGTACTATCTGTCTTATAAAACAAAGCTTAACGGATTTTAAAGGAATTATTTATGCCCCATTTCACAGCGTGAAATTCGGTGAAATTCGTCGAAATTCATAAAGCTTGGTATATGGGAAAGCCGTAGTAGCGTTCACAGCGCTGAAATTTGGTGCATACAAATTTCACTTTGACCAAACCTTGCAAGCTCCAAACTTTTCTTGTTATTTAGGTTGCGTTCTACAAAAATAATGAAGAAGAATATGTGTTTTGAATGAACTCTTATTTCATTTGACGTTTGATTATTTGTATACGATTTTTGTTTGTGCTTAATTTTTATCTTTTTGAAATAAGTTATCTTGATTGGAGGCAGTACTTGAAAATTTCTAATTTTTAGTGGTTTCCACACGATAATTCTTAAAATTTATATTTCTCTTATCATAAAGAAGGATAACAAGAAATTAAATGTAATAATTCTTCCTCAGTTATCATATTTATAATATCAATTTGAATATAAACAAAACACACAAACAATATAATTGCTGATTCAAGCTTCAAAACTACTTCGAAATTAAGCCTACAGCTGTCGCTAGTCACTAATTTCGGTGTCTAAATTTCAGGCTGTGAACGGACAAATTTCAACAGTTAAAATTTCGTATTTGGAATTTCACAAAATTTCGCGCTGTGAATGGAGCATTAATCATTTTCATGCAGTTTAATAATTTGAGAGAGTTCCAGTGCCAAGTAGGTAAATTACGTTAAAATAATAATGCTCATTTTTAATATGAGAATCTAACGTGGACATCATGTGACTTGCTAGTACATCATTGCATATTATATAATAATTTCCAGCTAAGCGCTACGCAGTCTGGTGGCAAATTTTAGAAGCTCAATAAGAGATATTCGTAATACATCAGTTACATTCTTTTATCTCTTTCAATTGAATTCATTAAGAATTTAAACGTTATTATTTGAATATTTGATTTGAATAATTATGTCAACTACATTTTGCTGTGTACCTGGCTGTAGCTCTTGAAAAAAGCGAGATTCAAGCTCATTTTTTTCCTATTCCCTGAACAGGGAAGTAAGGTTGAAGTGAAAAATAAATTTAATGATTTTGATTTTATAAGTGAATTAATTATTTCAAAATTAGAAAAAGAGTGAGTCCTTTTATAAAAGTATTTCTTCACTTTTATTGTGGCGGTGACTGCAACGCAGAAGTTTGTAAATCTGAGTTGTCACGTGAAGTGCCACAAATAATTATGTGTCCAGCATTAAAAACTTCTTCTCCTACGTAAACTACTCTGGAATGTTAATTTTAATATATCGGAAATATTCTATCAAGAAAAATCTTAGGTCCTTCGTCATTCCGCTATTATTCATTGAATGATTTATCTGAAACATAAATGTAATATAAAAGTGAAGAATCAAATTCAGAACAATATCAATCTGTAACATTATAATTTTTATTGATGTACAATTCTTAAATACAGCAAATTCTTCTTAAATCATTTTATTTCCACTTGTACATTATGCAATAAACTCGCGCAATGTCTCTTTTCGAGCTTCGAATTTTACTCACAGTGGCGCTGATAGCATAACTTTAAATCCGTATAATCAAACAAAAAATCTTTATGGCTAATCGTAAAATATAGATTTCCAAGGTTCTACGGCTAAAAATCCTGAATTTATGAGCAAAATTGAAAAAAGAATTCAATTGAAGTGCACTTACGACTCAGTCGATTGCTATAAGGAAAGTAGACAATCATTCAGATGCTACAACATATTGAAATATTAAATTTTGATGCTCTACGATCGATCGTTTCGAATTTATGCGAGAAATTTGACAAGACCATATATAGGTTATAAGCATCTAGATGGTACAGTCGTCTTAAATACTGAATTCCAACATTCTACGTTCAACTGTTTTGCCATAATGCGAGGTGCACAATTAGACCTTAAACCAGCCGTAAATACAGAATTTCAACATTATACGTTTAACGGGTTTTGAGATTTACGAGTTATATATGAATGCACATACGTACCGACATCAAGCCGAAAATAGTGAAAATAGATTCAAGGATGTTCAAAACGGATATTTTCATCTAAATCTCGAAATGTGAATTTTGCTGGTTTCTCAATAACACTTAAAAGCAGGACCATTTAATTTTGTGCAGTGGGCGGAGCTTACGTAGCCCATTTTACAAATGGTAACTGAAATTAACCCGTAGCCACCTAGCGCTTATAAGCGGAACTATATTGTAAAGTGGGTTCAATCTTAATTTTCATATGATCATATGTTATGTTAATGGCTTTGTTAGCAATATTTAATGGCTTTTTTAAGGTTGTTTATATGAAATTTTATACTACAATAAGTCATATTGGATTTGTTGCAATTAATTCAGTGAAAAATACTTGGCTTTCGACTTTATTGTTAAATTACATAACCTCATTGCTATACTTAAATTATTCTTTCTCAAGATTTTACTCTTCAAAATATGGAATCTAAACGAAGAAGTGTTAAAAATTGTTGTGTTTATAGATGTCATTCCAAATTTAGTTGAATTGTTGATTTGAGTTTCCATAAATTTTCTAAAAAGGAAAATAAAAAGTATCGGTAGTAAATAAATTTGGCGACTATGATCCAGTTCATAAACAAGCTATGCGGATTAGAAAAATTCGTACAGGAAAAGCTGGAAGCTGAAATGATCAATACAAAAATGTCATAAATATTCCCCTGTAATATTATTTTCTTTGAAGCTATGGACTTCCAGTTACAATTAAAATTCATATATAAATAAAAATATTTTAGAAGAAAAAACTAAATGTTATAAAAGAAGAAAGCCAATACTTTCTCGCACAAATGAAATTGAATTGAATAATTCAACGAAATATGAATATTTCTTTGCTGAGTATCAACGTATTTACAAACTTGCCATAAGCCACTTTTGATCCACCATTTTGTAAGCACAGTGCTGCCGCCAACGGTAATTTCAGTTGCCAATAAACAGTGATCTCTAATGACAGAATGGATAGGAAAATGGGCGTGGTTTCGCGTCGCCAAGAAAAATAAGCAATCTGACAACTGGCGGTGTATCTGTCTCCTTCTAACCCATGGGCGTCGAGTTTTAAGTTTCTAAAGGGGCTTTTTAAACATTGCACAGTTGAGAAGTTTATGTTCGTCAGCTGATATGAAGCTGGAGGGAACAGCAGTTGAAACATACGCACAAATTAAATAGAGATATTTCATGGCGACAGTCTCTTAACCGCCACTTCAACGTAAAAGCAAACTAGATTTCAGTCCATTATGGATCATGTCTGATGATTCACATAATGGCCATTTTATTTTATTTTGTGCAGTGGGCGGAGCTTGAGAAGTCCGATTTACACCGACTAATAAAGCAAATGTGTCTTATCAAACAAAGAATGTCGGATTTTAATAGTTATTTAACTATTAATGTGTGATTACATTAAATGCGAGCGCATGCGATTTTTCATATGTACGTGCGCGTATGACGTCGCCGGTAAAAACAAACCTGTTGAAATAAACGCGTATGGTTACATTGCAAGCGATTTTGACTGACGCGCTCGTATGCTATCACACGACTATCAGACCTAAGCAAACTGGTTTGATTTTTCTTCTTTGTCGTGCAAGCCTATCTATTCAAATCAAAAAATGGATATTGAAAAACTAATTTGTTATATTGAGCCGAAAAAGCCATTATGAGATCAAAACTTCAAAGAGTATCATGAGGATTATATCTCCATTTCTATCTCTATTTATATACGTTTAATTCAATAACCCGATATTTTCTTTTTTGGTTTGCTTTTGTTAATCTCAAAGCACTATTATTTTCGATTAGTAAATAATAATTTTGCAAATTCTGACCCATTTCACGAAACTGCTCATTCGGTTCTTGCCAATCGGACGGAGACAATGTAACCACCATTGAGTCAGACACGATATTGTACGTATACGGACGTTCCAAAATCGCACGCGCTCGCTTTTAATGTAACCATACACTTAAGGTCAGTAAGTACAGTTTATCGATTGAGAATAATAGTTTGGAGGCCGAGCCTTGACGAGGTTTCCAAACATAATGCAAAATCGGTATTGTACTTTTTGACGGTGATGCTTACAACATCAAAACGTCCAATAGTGTAAAAAAGTAATAATGAATCATTGAACAAGTTCTAGTGGAAAATAGGTATTATATGTCAAAATAAATTCGTTTTATTTCTTTATTGGTGCAGGCTGGTGATAATTACAGTGTAATACATTTACATCTTATAATCTACTCTAACTAAATGTCTAATTGAATTCGTAGAGAATTAAACATAAATATCATCAAATTTTCACAAATATCCCACGTTTTCATTTCTAAATGCTTGAAAAGACAGTAATAGAAAGAGGACTGGTAGGGATTGTGGGTAAATGAGAAAAGGGCGGGTATTTTTCATTTTAGAAGTTAGTTTTCTAAGCGTTCGGGTTCTCCTGATTGCGGTAAAAGGAATGACGGGCCCTGAAACCAAAAAAAAAAGTAATAAAACATTTGAACAGGACTTAAGGAACAGCTCTTTGTCTCTCTTTATTTGAGAGAACTGTTTTTTAAGTAATTGAATTTGCGGCATGATTATTAGGAAAAGGAAACATTTAGGGCTGAATTATTACCGGAAGAAGACTGGGATCTGAACGACGGCCAAACCGAAGACGCAATGAGGGTGATCGGCTTGACTTCCGCACAATTTGATGCCCAAGACGTTCCTCCAAAGCTTCCTTTTGAAGCATTAGCTCATAGAGTTCTCGAATGCTATCTGTAACAAAAAGTAAACCAATTATAAAATTCCCAAAAAAATCACTAAATCATTTTTCCAACAACCTCTATTGTTCTCTCTAACAAGCCAAACAGTTGAACATCAAGGTAAGTCAATAAGTAATAATCTTTTGTCTTTTAATGGCCAACTAATTGACAAATCATTGTGCAGACGTAATAATGGTTAACTTATCAGTCCATTGTTTGAAAAAGTTTTATTGATCTTTAAATTGAAGTACGAAATTTTAATTGAATTTTTCAAGAGGTTAGAATGAAATTGAATATGAATTTTAATGTGTTTGATCTGCCTGTATGAATAAATTGAATTTATTCAAATGTTTCAAGCGGTCATTCACCAAGTACATTTGAATTTCTAATTTTGACTGTAGACGTAAGATGGAAGAATGATTCCTGCGTTAAAATTTCAAAATTAAATTGTAGTACCGTAACCGTTAGGTAGATGGCAGTAGTAGTCTCAAATACAGCGATGTTCATCTGTTTTTCTGCTTGTTCGTTTGTTTTTAGCCGTAATTCCGTGAAGCGAATATAATTTAATCTAATGTGTTGAATACTTTCAAAATAACTCAAACATGAAAGTATTTTCTGTGCTAGTAGCCTCAACGATTCATTAACTAACTTAAAAAAAAACTTAAATCGATTTTTTACGCATATTACAATAAGGAAAACTTGTTACAGGACCTATTTAAGCACTATTAATCCCTTGAGTGATTTATTTACAAATATATCCATCTAGTGATGATTATACATCAGGATTACAATAATTGTACTTTATATTGTACATGATGGGTCTGTACATAACACTAATGACATGAACACTTGACTACCGGAAGGATAATAGCAAGGAACGATGTTAACGGAAGGTCAACAGATGTGGAGAAGCACCGATTATCTACTATTGAAATGTTGTACTGCCTACGCCTTAAAATTTACATTAATAAAAAAAAAAAAAATTTGTAAATAATCAAAATTTGTAAAAATAACCTCAATTTAGTTTCATGTTGTGTACAAACTTCATTCCTATTGTAATTGATCTGCAAGAGGGTGAATTACACGCACGTACATCCCTGGAGAAATAGACGTACCTAAATTAAAAACAACAGAGCCCTTTACCCCCACAATGATTTCATTACGTTAATTGGGGTTTTATGTGTCATATTACACGATAATTATGTTAACAAGTATTTTGTTACTTTATTTTAGCTTGATGAGCTATAAACAAACAGATTTCTATAACCGCCAAAATATTTACTTTTCCGGTAAAAACGCAACTAACATGAATTGATACGTTTGAGAGATGTTGGTGGTTATCTACAAATTCCGAAAGCTGTTGATGGCTAAATAAAGGCATTGATCAATCACTCACCGAACAGGTACAGGGGAATAGGGTTTTAGTGTTGTGCGCCTGGCCAAAGGGACATTATTTCCGCTTCGGATGGCAAACCGAGCCATGAGGAACGTTGCTAACCCCCAGCATCATCTCCAACCAATAGCGCGTTTCTACTTCTGTTACGAGTGACGTAATTGGGGTAAAAATAATAACCGAACTATTTTGGATCACCAAAATTACTCATGAAAACATTCTCACATACTTGTTGTACAAATTGACATTTCACCAAAAAAAAAAATAAATATTAACCACGCCTTTTACCCCGCTAGGAATGTGACAGACACTTAGTGCAGTAGATAGATTGATTGATATTCCTTCAGCCGTAGAGTGCGGTTACCAGTCGTCAAGCTGCGGGTACTCTTAGTACCAAATATTATAAATTATATAATTAAAATGAGTAACAGAAATGAGCAGGTAATTTGCGATTTATTTATGAATAAAACAATTGATAGTGTGCATGTGTATACTCGTTTTTCCTCATATTACAAACTTCACATTTGGATCGTTTTAATGAATATGATGCCTCGTGAATTGATCTGCTAAGTAAATAGAACATATGTAATATTGCATCCAATACTTCAGAAAACATTTAAAATCGCATACAAAATTTAGTTTGTTTACATTTATAGGTTCTGTTTTCTGTTCTTTAAGAACAGGAGCTTTTACAATTGTGACAATATTTTTAATTGAATTATTCACTAAATTCAATATTTTAGAATTGAATTCCATTTAATATCCCCTGTTTTCTTTAAATTAATCGTTGAATGTTTTTTTTTTTTAATGATGGAGAATAACAGTTAGTTCATACGCCGCTCATAGATTGCAGCACAAAGTTAAACTGTTTTCCTCAGCTGTTATATGTGAAACTGTAATGAAATTGGCAGCACAGATTTTGACTGTTTTCAGATTGTTTAAATCAGCTGTGCTTTGTGAAAGTGCAATAAACTTATGAAGACAAGCTAATTTTTTTGAAATGTACCATCAAAAAAAATACGTGGAATCCCTAAATAGAAACCATTTTCCTTACAATCAAATATAAATATTACTAATTGACCAAATTTTTGATTTCGGAGACAAATTTAGCTTATCTTTCAACATATGCAAAAATAGAATTACCGAGGTAAGCGTAGATTAATGTATTGTCAAAATACAAATATTTTTTCAGTTCCAAATGAATGATTGATATGATTACGATGGTTCAAAGTTACAAATCGACAGCTGTCATTCTTTCAACAAATAAGAAACATTCAGTTCGAACCATAGGCGCACAGTGATTTTTTTGACGAAACTTTAATTAATTTAACTGGATATCCAGAGGGTCTACAGGAAAAGGTTATTAAGGAAAATTGTTATACTTGACGATTTTTATTATAGATTAAAACTAATGTACTTATTTCTGATACACCCTGTATATAATTATAAATGTAATGATTACATTACTTGAGGTTTGTGATAAATAGCCAATCTTTATCAGTGCAATTGGTTTTTCTGCAGTGTTAAGGTGTGATGCGTAGATAACTTCTTCAATATATCAAATAGAAATATCCAATAATTTGATGATAATTTCAAGTTACAATTTCATTTGAGTTCGAATGATCGTTTTTTTTTTTTTAATTATTTCGAATAAGCAACGGGAGTGATAGGTACGGCAAATATGTGATAAACTAGAAGTAATGAATAGATTTTTTTGGATTAAATTCTGTATATTTATTTTCATTTTTTGACGTTTCAACTTCCTATCTGAAAACCTTCATCAGAAAAAAATTTTGAATAGAAAGTCGAAGCGTCAAAAAATAAAAATAATCCAAAAAATCTATTTATCATGATATAATTCTGAAAAACATGTATAGATCATTGAAAATAGAAATTTGTATTTCAAGTACTTTTACAAACATTCAAGTACTTGGTACTTGTACTTGAAGTACTTTTCACAAATAATTTGGCCTAATTCTGTAATATAGAAGTACTTACCGAGTATTTACAACAGTACTTGATATTTGCAAGTACCAAAAAACTAAAGAAGTACTTGCACCCAAATTGTCAAGTACTTTTTACAGTACTTGGTACTTTCAAGTACTTGGTGAATTAAAAGAGTACTTGTACTTCAAGTACTTTTACAAGCTCGCAAGTACTTGGTACTTGTACTTGAAGTACTTCTCACGAGTACTTTGCCCAGCTCTGTGTAATACAATCAAATGGTGTTTTTGGATTCAAATGTCAAAAATATATAAAATATACAGAATTAAAAAAAAATCCATCCAATCATTATTTTATGATGATAAAACAGAGGAAAGAGAAATTTAATAAGTTAAAAAAAGAGCAAATATATTTTCGTACTGTCTTTTAGTGCATCACTAGTCTTTGCTCTACTTCTACAACAGTAAAAAATTATAACGCAAAATCAATTCTTGAATTTCCGGTTTCCGGTTCGTGAAACAATCATAAATTTATACATTTTCTACCTGCTCAATTATTATTAAAATTAGAATTTAAGATTAAATAATATTGCAGGTTATAGTACACTTATTTAGTATATAACTTGGCGCATGATAACAAAATCGCTGACCACCTTTTTTATTGAAATTATTCCTCTTACCAGCCCACAGCGCTTCATATACTCTTTTCCCACAATGAATTATCGTTCAAATGTCTGACAATTGTGCACCTTGCAACAACGAGCTAGCATTCAAATGTCTGACAACTGAACCCCGCAATAAAGAGCTAGCATTCAAATGTTTGACAATTATTAAATAAATTACAAATTTAAATAAACAAACGATCTTCTTGATAATCTTTTCCCGTAAATTCTCTGGGTATCCAGTTAAAATTCATTAAAGCTTTATAAAAAAAATCACTGTGCGCCTATGGTTCGATATGAATGTTTGACATTTGTTGGAAGAATGACAACTGTCGATTAAAATGAGTATTTTGTAACTTTGAACGATGTAATAATGCCAATTATTCATTTAAAACTTGAAGAATATTTGTATTTTGGTAATACATTGAAATCTAAGCTTATCTCTGTAATTCTATTCCTTCATGTTCTCCAAGATGGGTTAAATCTGCCTCCGAGATCAACTCCATTGATTCTTATTCAAGGATTTCACGTATTTTTGTAGATAACTGGTACATTGAAAAAAAAATAGATTGTATAAGTTTATTGTACTTTCACAAAGATCAGCTGATTCAAACAGTCTGAAAACAGTCAAAATCTGTGCAACCAAGTTCATTGCACTTTCACATATAACAGCAGAGGAAAACAGTTCGATACCATTATGTTTCAAAAATTACATCATTTAAATGACCTCCATGGCTGCGTTTGCATTGGTCAATCCGCGATGCCCAATTTTGGATGACTCTCTTCAGTAAATCGGGCTGAATGTTGTTCTCCAGTTGGGCAAGAGTTGTTGGTTTATTGGCGCAGATCAACAGCTATTCGACGTCAACTCTTTTCAAAATAACACCCTGTGGGAACTTCTCTTGCAACATCTTGTTGGGACTATATGTCGTCTATGCTCATAAGTCCACTGCGGGCCACAAAAAGTTTCTTATCATGGTTCTGTACCATTCATCGTTTCGAAAAAAAGTACGGACTAATTATGCCGCCCACCCACAATCCGCTCCAAACAGTCAGTTTCTCAGGATACAAGTAAGCCTTCAGTATCTTCCATAGATGAATGTCGCCCTAAATGCGGCCGCTGTATTTATTTACGTATACATTCAGCCAAAAATTCGCTGAAGATTATTTTTTCGCCAAAACGAGGATCTGTCTCCAGCTGTTCCAAAGCCCAGTCTGCAAACATGCTTCAATTCTGGTACCAATTGAATCTTATACGGGTCCAGATGCAAAAATCGCCCAATAGGGTAATTCATGAATTTATTTTATATTTTTAATTCACTGATTACATCGTTATAACATAGTAAAAAATATAAATTATGTTTAAAAGTGATGTAATCAAATTTTAAAAAATATTCAAAATAGAGAATAATTTTGAGCTGTTTAAACGCCGCCATTTTCGCGCGCTCTATTGATGACGTCAAATACTATGTCCAGTGACATTACAGTCCATTGTTTACTAAAGGTGTTTTCATTCTCAGCTTATTTCAGTATTAAAATAGCTCAAAAAGTCAGTTTATAAATATTGCATTGTGCCTGATTGTAAAATACTATCAGAAATGTACCTGGTGAAGTCTTTTTTCCAATCCAGACAGGTTTTAAAATACGTAAGAAATGATGTAAGGTTATCAGAAAAGATGAAGTATCATAATAAATTTGACAGATCATGAATAACATTATATGTGATTAGTTTTAGCAATAAAATACAGTGTATGTATGCGGCTTTGTTTAACATTTGCTCGTTTTAAAATAAATAAAAATTATAAGTTATGTTTACTGCTCATCATATTTCGGATTGTATTTATTAAAATAGCGTACATAATGTGTTATTATTGAATAATTACTTTGCAGTGTTCACTCTTTTTACTTCAGCGGACGTAAAATTTGGATTTGAAAGAAAATAAGACGACATCATGAATGGATCTATTCTTGGCAGATTATCCGATTGTACTTTTACAAAACCACTTTGTCTTAAATGATTTATAATCTCACTAAGATGCTAAAATTACACTTAAACAATAAATGAATTTACAACACACGTTATTACTATGTTTTTTAATCAAAAGCCTCCAATGCCATATAAATGTAAGCAGTGCGCACTTGTTGGCATAGTATTTGACGTCACATTTCGTTTTAACCAATGGTGTTGCGTTTTAGAACTTTCAATTTCTCGTGCTTAGTTTGCATTTTTATTTATTAATTTTAGGCAATTAAAAAGATATTAAATACCAAAATGATGGTTTAGTTCAAATGCCCGGCCAATAAAAATTCGGAAAAAAAATATTTGAACCAAATTTAAATTTCATGCATATTCCCTAATGTGGTCTAAGAAAGACCAAGTTGTTGTGAACGACGAAAAATGGACAGATTTCTGTCTTCACGCACACTTTCAGCGACAGCAGCAATTTTTAGGCTTTACTCGATTATAAATTGACCTAGTTTACTCAAATTTCACTCTTTATCAATCAAGTATCAAGTTGACTCGGGATAGTTGAAAGACTAAGGTCCATATTCTCACCTCTTGAAATAGCGCTACTTCCTAAAAATTGACGCATTTCCTCTTACCATCTCATGTTGCATCATATAGCGCTACCTCCTTTTATTAAAATTTTTGCTGAAGTAGTGCGATTTCAAGAGGTGGGAATACGGACCGTATTATTTTTTCCTGGTGGTACATTTCGTACAAATGCACAAGTTTATTGCACTTCACAGATAATAGTTGAGAAAAACAATAAAATCTTTTCTGCCATCTGTGGGCGTTATATAAACTAACTGTTATTTTTAAACATTGAGAAAAAACATTCAACGATTTATTTAAAGAAAACGATGGAATATTAAATAGAATTCAATTCTAAAATAATGAATATAGTGAATAATTCAATTGAAAATATTGCCACGATTTTGAGAGAATATGTAGAAGTGCAGGCATGCTAAAATTATATACAATGCCTCCCATTTTGATTTACCGCTAAAAACGATTAAATTTTTCGCTGGAATATTTCGAAAAATATACACCGAATGGAAAAATGTCTGACATCTAATTATCACTTTCCTGAAGATTTAAATCTAACCACAGTAATTTTATTTATAGTGAAAAATTACAATTCCGCCCGAGATAAAGATCTTTGAAATTACTCTAAAAAGTTCTTTGTAGGATTATTAATCTGTGGTTGTATAGTAATATTAGTTACTCGCACTTTATAATTCATTACACCCCTATCTGCCTCGTTGAGCGTGAATGTAAATGTGACATCCGTGTCACGCTCATCACGTGCCACGCTATGCTGCGTTTCGCACATCGTAGGAAATAAAAATTACAGCAATATTTTTTATTTGAAGTACTGAAACTTGCGGAGGGAAAATTGAAATTAAATATCGAGTGTTTGTGTGGCACCATTTCGCACGTGTAGAATTTTGATCTCCCTGAAGGCTTGAGCTTAAGTCGCCTAATTTGCATGCACGTATGAAGGCACATCACACCATTAGCTTCTATAACATCGATACCCCTTCGACAAAATCTCATACACCAACAGGAAAAGATCAATAACTTTATAGGATTTTAACGTAGAAAAACGATGAGTACCTACACTTGTGTTTTCTTAATTTCCTGGAAGAGATAATGGAGAGCGGGAACACAGCTTTGCTTTTATGAAAAAAGTAGGTTTCAATATGGTTATTATATGCCAATATTCATTCTAAAAAAAAAAAATTGTTTTAAAATCTTGTTGTTTCTTCCTACCAAATGTTCTTTATGTCACTTTTATGACTAGTCGTGCATGAGGTTATTATCATTTTGTGGAAGATAGTGGTACATGTTTTTTTTTTGTATATTAAAATTTGTCTAGAATTTCGCTTTTTGAATCTAACCTCAATTCATTCAAGAGCTCTTGACATTTTTTTCACAATCGATTGGAGCAATAATTGTATTGATTCAAATTTGCAAATGTCAATGTCAATTCTGCATAACAAATATTGTCGTTGTTTTGTATTTGATTTACACTGTACTACGTCGTTGAAACCTTTGTTGTTTTTAATCTAAAACTTTGTTTTCAAATAAAGCTTGTGGTGCAGATGTAATTAAAAGAGTCTAAATACTCTTACATACTTTTTTTTTCTTTGAATCAATGAATGTGCTGGATAATGAGAATACAGTGCTTGAACTTTTTATTCTAAACAGTAGAACAATCAAATGTGCCATCCAGGATGCCATCATTTATTTTTTCTTTCGAAGAGCAAGTGACAACGAATTTTTTTACAAAGGGAATGACAAAATCTCGCACTGTAAATAAATAGTAGCAATATAAGCGAATAAAACAGCCTCAGACTTCAATAAAGTTTGCACCACCTTCCTAAAGCCGCAATATATGTTCTACCTTGTGTTTTTAACGCTTATAGTGTAGTAAAAGGTTAGCACTAACTGTTCCAGCTTAAATGAACCCTAAATATTCCACATTCAATTTGAAACTTTGCCTGTTTCGTATATTAATCACGTTGAGCAACATGTTGTGGGAGTTACAGAGCTACTTGTTGCTTTATATGGCTATGAATTTATAACACGTCAAACTAAATTCATACAGAAAAGTATACAGGTGCTCATTTTGTGTACAATATTGCTCCGTGAACGTTATTAAAAAAAAATTGTTTTTAAATTATGTTGAATATTGTTGCAAACTTTATCTTTTAAACAGAGGCGTAGCTACCGCCGTATCATACGGGGCCCTCAGACTACAGAGGTCCCGGGCGTGTGTACTCCGAATTACTATATAATTCAGATTCTATTGTAGAGAATCTTCACCTGTCTTTTAAACATCCCCATAAGTAAAAAAAAAAATGAGTTTAAATTAGGAAACTTTGCAGGCCATAAAACAGGACCATTTGTGCCTATTAATTTGTCACCAAACGTTTCGTTAGGATATTCTATAACCTGGCGATAATTATATGCAGGTGCTGCATCTTGATGGTAATGAATGCATGATTTCTGTCATGACTTCTGAAAATGTTCAGTTATTCAGTGGATTGTAAAAGAAAGAAGATTGAAGCACATGTCAAACACTTTATAAATTTCGATATGCAGCTATTTACATTCAATGGAAGTTCTAGAAAAAGGTATTTCATTGTTGACAAATGAACATCGATAAAAGATATTACATTTTTGAGCAAATATCTTCTATTGATCATTATTAACATAACCTCATTTTAACTACAACACTTTAAATTGTTTATTTCAACAGGTAATAAACAAAAAATCAGCCATTTTTTTTGGAAGAAAACTCGCTTAGAATTGAATTATGATTTTTAATCTCATATTTTTTGGTATTTGATGAAGGGAAAATATTGAATGAATAGCCTGAGAAATGTCATAATGCTCCAATATCAATCCTGCAAAATTTGAATAACTATATATTTCTCAAACCAAAGAAATACATATTGGCATAGTAGAAATTTATTGAATAATAGTTATTTTTGATTCTAGATTTCGCAATCATGTATCAAACAACGTTTTTTCGAGAACCATTTCTCAAAATTAATAAAAATGTAAAAAGAAAATTTTGACATCTCGAATCAATCAATATCATTTTTAATGTTGCTATGATACCAATACAGTTTATCTAAATATTTCGCATCCTGGATGCGAAGTATTTCGCGTCCTGTAATCAAAACAATCATTTCGCATGTTTCTATACTCTATTTTTTTAAGAATTCTGTAACTAGAAAACTGACTCACACTATGAAAAACTTTCAATCTAGCTATTTGACAACTGTCATTCAGTGACATTTACAAATCGAGATTTTATAAGTATTTATTACAAGTTTTAGAAATAATACACGCAACATGCTAATTATAACAAGTAATAATAATGTGAGCGCATATACTAAAAAATTTTCGCAATTATATACTCGTTTAGATATAATTATTCAATTTTGACAGTCACTTAAAAGTACAGTCAAATCAAAAAACAATAGAAGTTGTAATGAAAGTACATTCAGAGTAAATAACTAAATATCATCTATGTAAACTTGCCCGCGATTTAAACCAAACAGAGATCAAGGTCAAATAGGCTCTATCTTCTCCACACTGAATTGTTAAAAAGAAATGAACTACAGTAGCGTTGTAAATGTTCACTTTCAGTGAATTTTCGAAATATATATTTAAGTAATGCCGGTATAATAATAAACACTGAACACATGTTATATTATTTAAAAGAAAATAAATGCAAACTGTTTGTTATTTTTAGGGATATTTCAATTGGTGACACTAATCCTTTTCTATGTCACACTTCGTTTACAGCTCCATTTTCACTTTTAGTCCAAATACTTGTCATCTTGAAAGTTGTTATATTCTCAATTGTATTTGACTTCTGTGGTATTCTTTTGCAGTTAATTATTCTCTGTTTCTTTGTTAATTTTTGGACTATTAATATTTTCAATTGTAGCAATATGTTAGTGTTTGACGTTTGTGATATTGTATCGCAATATTTGTGTATATTAAACTTGCTACATTCTTAATTATTGTATTTGATTCCTGTGATACTATTTTGCAGTTAATTAATTTTAAGTAAAATCTTTTATTGGTTATAGTTTTCTCTACTCTAATAATGTACATATATTTATTGTGATATATATTATAGTTCATCATATTCATAACCTCTTTTAATTTCACATTATTCAACCATCGCCTTTGAAATTAGAATCAAACTTGAAAAAGGCAGCACTTTGCTGTCGAAACGTTGTGTTTCTAATTAATGTACAGAACTGATATCCCAATAAAACATATTTATTTATAGAATCAAACTATTATTTCGACTTGTCTAAAATATTTACCAATTATCTTTACATATGCAAACAGCATAGCACATAGTCTAATATCGTAATAGAACTATTATATTAACGTAGTGAATGCGTCGTCATGCTATTCTTTCAATATTTTCACTATACAAGGGCTATGTATGGAATATTATATCGAACAAATGGTCTGCGCGGCTTTGCTGGCACATATGCACTCTTTTGTAGAAATTCTCCATGACCTATTCATATATATTTTTTCCCTATACAGTGTAAACTCTTTATAACGAAATTCAAAGGACCGAACATTTTTTATCGTTATATGGAGCAAAGAAGAAAAAACAACCGAAATAGATTATTTATTCTTAATGCTTTACGACTGATTATACGATAGGTACCTAGTGTGTTTATCACCATCTCAGAAGTTTCAGGACCTCAAAAGTTTACTCAGCGTTTTTTACTTACTTGTACAAAGTAACATGTAAGTATTGTGAAACCGACAAAATTCACCTATCGAGATTTTGATGGAAATATCCGTTTTGAGCATCCCTGAATCCATTTTGACTATTTTTGGTTTGATGTCGGTACGTATGTTCGTGCGTACGTGCGTGCGTAACGTGCGTGCGTAACTCGCAAATCTCAAAATTGGTTGAACGTATAATGTTGAAATTTTGTATTTGAGACTGGTTTAGGATCTAGTTGTGCACCTCGCATTATGGTTCCAATCGTCTGAACCGGAAGTGCACTTTACTCGAAACTTTTTTCAAATTTTTCTAATAAATCCAGAATGATAAACTTTAGGATGTTGAAATTCAGTATTTGAACTTGATGTTGTATCAGAATTGTTATCTGCTATTTTTGTTAGAATCGGCCAGGCCAGAAGTGCACTTTACTTGAAACTTTTTTTAAATTTTTTGCATAAATATAGAATGATCCGCCATAGCATATTGAAATTTTGTATAAAGAACTTCTATAACATCTTATTGTACATCTTGCATTATGATTGCGATCGGCTGAACCGGAAGTGCACTTTACTTGATACTTTTTTTTAATTTACTGCATACATTCAGAATGATCAGCCATAGGGTACTGGAATTTAGCATTTGAAATTGCTCTAGCATCTAAATGGTCATGTTCTATTTTTGAAACAATCGGCTGAGCCGGAAGTGCACTTTATACGACAGACTTTTTGAATTTTCCGCATAAATTCTAAACAATATATATATAATATCTAGTTGTACACCTTGCATTATGATTGCTATCGACTAAGCCGGAAGAGCACTTTATTCAAAACATTTTTTGAATTTTCCGCATAAACCCAAAACGATTGAACGTAGATTGTTAGAATTCAGTATTTAGGACGATTATACCGTCTAGATGCTCATATCCTATTTTTATTGAGATCCATCAAGCCGGAAGTGCACTTTACTTGACAGTCTTTTGGAATTTTTCGCATAAATTCGAAACGATCAGGTGTAGAATATTGAAATTTGGTATTTCAGTCTGCTGTAGCATCTGAATGATTGCCTACTATTTTCATAACAATAGACTGAACCGGAAGTGCACTTCAGTAGGAATTTATTTTTTAATTTTGCGCATAAAATCAGATCTGTTGGTAGTCGTAGAATTTTGGAAATCAATATCTAGGAATGTTGTATTATAAGAATAATGGCATACTGTTTCCATAGCAACCGACTTGACTGAAAGCGCCTTTTATTTGCAAGTTTTTTAGAATCTCTTGAGTAAATCCAAAACGATCAACTGTAGAACGATGAGATTTTGTGTTTGATTATACATATCCAATGATATATATGGTCAAACACAAAATCACATCCGTGATGTTCACGTCAGATTTTTTCAACAATGTCAATTGATGTAGTAGTCTATGGAAACAAGAATGTTTTGAATTTATTCAATTTGACATTTGCTGGATCTATTAATCAAGTTATTTATATATGTATCTATTGAAATTGTTAAAAGTGCAGATATTAATAAGTTCTGAATTTACAAATTGATGAATTTATAAGACATAAATTTACACAGAATTACATTATGAATCCGCTTCTCTTTAATATTAATTGTTTTATTTGAATCATTAATGGCCAGTTGCACCACCGATACTTAATTTTAAGTGGAGATTAATATCTATGGCAACTATTGTATGGAAAGTTGTTACTATGGTTATTATTCTTCCCTTAAAGTTGAGTGACGGTGATGCAACTGACTGATGACTGATATTTTTGACAGCATGGATATTTCACTCCAACAAAGATTTGTGACTGATGCTAGGCAATCCTGCATGAATATTTCTCACCCAAGAGATGGAAGTGTCGCTTCCGACTCATGATATAGTCATTGCAGTTAGAAATTACATACTTCCTAACCTACAAAAGGTTAGGAATTGCCATACTACTATGATGATTGTGAATAATAAATATTTATTGTGTCTAAATATCAACAAATTTCTTCGTAATAGAGAATGGCTGTTGCGCTTTGAAGAGTTTATAAATGTGTGGGTTTTAAGGTAATAAATCAAATTGTGCTCAATTCTACGTTCTAATGAGTTTATCGTTATAATAGTTTATAATGTAGTTCCAAAACGCGTTAGTAGTCTTGAGATGGGAGTTCTAGCTCAAAATGCAAAACAAAACAAAAAATTACTTGGTGACATTTCAAATTGATTGTTTATTAAATTACGTTTTAAAATTAAATTTCTCCTGAATGTTGTAATTGTGGTTGGTCTGTACGTATTATAAATTTATTATTTTTTCGGTATTCTGTTTGTGATTAGCTCAGACGCCTATTGAAATTCAAAATGGTAGATCTTATGGTTGATTGTTTGCTGCCAGTTCAAAAACTTCTCAAAATAGACTACCAAAATACGAGGATAGTTCGGAAAGTTCTCGGCTGGAAGCATAAATGTCTCTAGTATGACCGTAATGCTATTATATTAATTAAATAAGAACCTTCAAATGACGCTGTGCAAAGTTTTAGACTTGTGTGTTCAGTAGATATGTTGTAGCAGTGACGATATGTAAACGATTGTTGTCTGTCTTATGAAATGGGTAAAATTGGAGTTCATGCTGTGATTAGTTATTTCGTTTTGAAAATTAGATTCTATATTAGAAGAATCTGCTGCTTCATTTTCGACACTTGAAAAGTGAGCGGCTGAATTCAAACTTTTCGAGCTACGCTCGTATACTGATTTCACTCGTTTCCAAAGTTGTTTTATTTATTTCTGAAGCTATTTTTATTTACAGGAACTGTTCAGAACAAGTCACCATTTTGGATTTTGAGCTGGATCTCCTACCATATAACTACTTGCGTCACAAAACGTGCTTGAGGCCTTTTTGAATAAATTCTGGGTAAGTGTACAACACGAATATGTTTTTTTTAAACAAATGATTGGTTCACGATGCTGGAAAAGTGCTTACTTTCATAGTCAGCGTACGTAGGTGCTGCCGCCACTGTTAACATCTCTGCAACTAGGAGGGCCACGCAAAGAGTTGCACAAACACACACCATCGTTGATTTTCTGCCCATACTGCTACTCATATCTCTTTTGAAGCTTGTAGTCTTGGATCTGTAACAAATGCATCAAAAAACTTATTTGTAATAATTTGGCTTTATATTCATCATACCTGACGTATATCAATCGACAAACATTGAAATAAAGTCATCGTAATGTCAACATGAGATCGACAGGAAATTAACCAAAAAGTGTCGCCCGAAGGAGTTTCCGGTCAACGTTTTGCTGGCACAATATTCGTTCACTTTTGATAATTGATATTACACTGTACTATTAGCTAACGAACCTACTTTTTATGAATGTCTCTTAATTGGATTATTCAAATTGGGGATACTGAACAGTTGACCGAAATAAATTTTAATAATTACTGAAGAGATAAGAAAAAACATTAAAAGATGTAAGCTTCAGCACGTTTTACTTTTTACAGTCTATATGTTAGTGGCCATTGAATTAAAATGCTCTGAGGTACCTCAGGCGCGGGAAATTTAAAAGTACACGGCAGCACAATAATTTTTAATTTAATAAATTTGTTTTATGCAAATTGCTAAAAAGCTATAAAATATATATACATGAAAAAACATACATGTTTTATTAAATTTGTTGCAATTAACTATGAAATTTATGTTTTAAAGTAGCACTACCTATTCATTCACACTTTATATTCTCTATTTTATTTTATTATCTATTTGAGATAACATATTAAAAAAATCGTTTCAAAAATAATTTCGCATTTGTATTTGCCGTACTTTTCATTGCAATCGTTGCTACGTGAAGTCAATTTCAAATATTGATGGAAAAACTTGTCAATCCGGAACTAATAATCCTTCGAATATCAGTACTTCCCTAACTGAATCATTCGAAATGTATTTCATGCGCGGATATAGAGGGCAGTAGCAGCAGACGAATAGTTAGTGGTTATATCCTAACACGTGTATTGTTCATTTTTTACGTATGTATGGAACATTCTAGAAATCGTAATATCAAGCAAATTGACTCGAAATTGTTTTTAATACCTTGTATAATTATGATCGATATAGAAGTCTATTGAAATTTGAAATAATAAATCTTTTTCTAACTATATTTCTTGGAAAAAATGCTGCCTTTCGTTAGCAATATTTCTTGGAAATAATATTTCTAGGAACTTATATTCAACCTGAAATTAGCTGCGATATTTTCACATCAAAACAACTCAATTAATTTTACGTCAGAACTGTTTTATTTGATCTTAACAATGGCTTAACGTCGTTTAATTAAATTATCATTGAAATATTTTATTGCGAACAATACCGCATCGTTCTGAGTTTCGATTGTTAAAGCAGTAGATTAAAAGATGAATCGTTGATTTGACAATTGACTGCTTAATAACTGAAGCCTAACAAAAAAACTTATTCCGTGATTAAATCTACTGGAAACCTAAAAATTAGATATTTTTGTATGTAAATTTAAAATGAGAAAGATTTTTTATCAAAGGGCAGTCTAAAAGAAAAATCTGACAGTTTTTAAGAAGCTTCTTGTATAAATTAAATTAGATTCGAAATATTTGGTCGACCGTAGGAATAAATTACTGAAAGATGATTAATTTCGTTTGAACAAATTTCAAATAAATTAAAAAATATGTAAAATTTTACATCTTTCCCTGCGGGTGAAATATGATGCCACAAACATCTGCTATGCAAGTAACAATTTAAATAATAACCGAGAATAATGAATCAAACATATGTAGAAATCGTATGTAGTACCATTTATTATACAACCTGTTGATTAAGGAAGTACAATTTAAGACCAATATCTCCTGAAATAATAATTGTAGAAAAATAAACCAAACGCTAATAGAAAGCTTTTGTACAGCAATTTATTATGCAACCAGTTTCAACCCCTAATTTTCCAACGGTGTCAGTATAGAGGACTAAATGTTGCAACAAAAATTTGGCACGCCTTCAAGACCAATATGTCCTGAAATAATAATTGTAGAGTAATGACCAAACGCTGACAGGAAACTCAAGTACTGTTATTTATTATAAAACTAGCTGCAACCCTTCATCTTCCAATCGTAATTAGGAGTCATTATGCAATCAAAATCTGTCACGCTTTAAAACCTCATATCTCATTAAATATTAAACGTAGAATGATAAACCAAACGGTAATAAAAATCCCAAGTACTGTTATTAATTATACAACCAGTTTCAACCCCTGTTTTTGAACCGTACCGGTGTAGAGGGTTGAATACTGCAGCACGCTTTCAAATCCTGTATCTCCTGAAATAATAATGAATCAAATAATGATAGAAAGCTTAAGTACTGCCATTGATTAAACAAAAAGTTTCAACTCTTAATCTTTCAACCCTGTCCCTATGGGAGCTGAATAAGGCAGCAAAAATCTGTCACACTTTAAAACCGGGTATCGCATGAAAAAATGATCGTAGAATAATAAATCAAACGCTGATTTGAAGTTTGAATACTACCATTTATTAAACAATAAGTTTCAACCATTCATCTTTCAACCATACCGGTATAAGGGGTCAAATGTTGCAACCAAAATTTGGCACGCGCCAAAACCTTATATCTCATGAAATAATAACCGTAAAATAATAAGTCAAACAGTAATAGAAACATCAAGTATTGCCATTTATTAAACAACTAGTTTCAAACCTTCCTTCTTCTTAATTCAACAAAAATTTATCACGCTTTAAAACCTTCGAAACGATCATTAAATAATGAATCAGATCCTAATAGAAAGCTTAAGTATTGACATTTATTATACAATCAGTTTCAACCCTTGATCTTTTAACCTTGTTAGTCTAGGAGCTTGAATAATACAAACACTTTGATATTTTATATCTCCTTGATTTTTCAACCCTTATAACGCAACGAAAATCTGTCACGCTTTAAAGCCCCATATCACCTGAAATAATAATCGTAGAATAATGTATCAAACGCTGTTAGAAACATTATGTAGTTCCATTTATTATATTAGCCTTATGTTTCGGTTGAGAAGGGAAAATGACGCAACGAAAATCTATCATTCTTTCCATCTTCTGAAATGACGAACGAAATTCCTATACATGTCAACTCTACCTCTACTGATATAAGGGGTTGGATGTTGCAATCAAAATCTATTACGCTTTAAAGGCTCATATCTTATAAAATAATATTCGCAGAATATTGAATTGTATGCTATAATTTAATTATTCAAACAACAACACTGTCGTTTATTCATTCCCACGGCTTCTTATTTATTTCCAACTGTTTATTTACTTATTTTTCACTGGTTCACTTCGTCTAGTTCATTTTTTCGCGCTCCCACCACTATTACTTCTACGCGCTCCCACCACTATTACTTCTATGCGCTCCCACCACTGTTACTTCTACGCGCTCTGACTGTTACTCTTATTCTCTCTATCTCATTCGACTCAGTTGCCGGCTATTGTCTCTCGAATCTTCCAGATTGATGTCAACGCATCCTTGACACATTCGTTGGCCAGACAACAGCACCCGTTTAACAGGCGTTTCGATAAGGAAGTTTGCTCTGCAGGGGCACTGTTCGTTTCAATACCATCAGTATCAACCCTTGATTTTTCAATCCTATTGGTCTGGGGGATTGATAAATGCAGGAAAAATCTGTTTCACTTTGATATTTCATATCTCCTAAAATAATAATATCTTTCAACCCTACCAGTTTGGAGGTTAACTAATTAAACGATAATCTGTCACACTCCTGAAATAATAATCATATAATGATGAATCGAACTCTAATAGTTTGTGTATATATTAAAAAAAACATTAATCTTTGGTTGCGACACAGACAACATAGTCATAACCATAACCTCAAAATTTGGCATATGAGTTGATGCGGAAAGGGCGCCAACTCAAAATGTTCCAAAAAAAACAGATCTAATTTACTTTTCGTACAAAAATAATTGGCATAAGAAAAAAATGGGTACTATGACAATGTGAATAAGTTAATCATTATTAACTGCTGATTCCGTCTCTGGTTTATAATATTTTATATAAGAGAAAAAATGTGACTCGAGTTTTTCTTAGCTGTCATAAAAACAGTAAAACAAAAGATGTAGAAACTTCATATCCAGAAGGGAGCGACGTAATGTCTTATAAATCGATTTCTGTTGAATAATCACATTGCAGAAAACCGTAAATGTGAACATAACCATTCACCAGTATTTTTTAACATTCCCATTTCGTATTTGTAAAAGGACGAATCAAATACAATTTTAATTAAACTGAATCTGCGTTTCAATAGTTCATGTTTATTAAAATCTGTACAATTTTTATATAGCCCTCGATGCTCAATTGCTGTCAAAACATGGAAACAGGTGTCATTGTTGGAACCAAACTAAAAACCATTTAATTCTGATATTTTACTCGTTACCTTCATTATCCTTCATTTGTAGCATCAATCTTATCTTCCTTTTATATCTATTCATTCGTCATCCATTCGCAAACACTTGTAAGACTTATAAATGAACAGAAAGACTTTGATGAGTAATAATAGAGGCAGTCCGATTCTGTGCCTTCTTTTGACATTTTTCAAGCTGATTAACCATTAAAGTTGTTTGTTTTAGGCAATTAATGCTTTTTTATAAAGTTGATAATTAATGAGAAGTTTGAGGCTGAGAAGACTGCTTTTTCAGCAAATAATTTTCTCAAATATTAAATTCAATTGTATTTGACAGAATTGTGCATTCATTTTGAAAGAATCATAAAATGTAAATATATTAATCTCTTCGGAATTCTTTGTTGCGAGTATTTCGCCATGACTTCTTCCTCCATTATTGTAATAAACATTGAAACACAAAAACTCAATTAAATCGTCAATTTTATTTTCTATTATATTCTAATTTATGTAACTTAATTATTACGTGTGTATTGGTGGTAGTATAAATATTTACGTTCCAATCCAGTCTGGCGTTAATAATTCATACAAAATTAATCTAGATGAATAATATAACTTTCCCGGAATGTATTTTAAGGTTATAATAGAAATAATGTTGGTAATAAACAAACATATTGTAATTTGAACTTATTCCATTTACTTTCCCATTTATTTTGAAGGGGTTACTTATAAATTCTCTCTAATGAGTTTTGGAAATATGTGAACTAATTTAAAATAAAGATACAAAATACCGGATGTCTAAATTTGATTAAAATTTATTGACCTAATAAAAAATACATATATCAGATTTTTAGTGTCTAATAAAATAAAACTGGCAACCCTGCGAACAAAAGTCATCAATTTACCATGCATTAGACTGGGTAAAATTTAGAACTTACTTTATGGGTCATATTTAATATTTTAGGTCCAGTTAAAATAAGTACGCGTAGAAGGGTAGTAAATTTTATTTTGTAGGTTATATTGTAAGGAACATGGATATTCAATTAAAAATATTGTTGGCGAAAACTTTACATTTATTATAATTTCAAATGAAGAACTGAACAATAGATTTTGAAAATGAGAGAATGAATTACAAAATGGTTTACTGTTCTTTTATATAGTAGAAATTATACGCAAATGGAGGAGTGTATAATTGCTTTTGTGGAAGAAGTTGAGAGTTTAAATCAAAAGTTCATTATTTTGTCTTAGTTTGAAATTTAATAGACGGTTTTATTATTTAAAATCATAGATTGGAACACAGATAATTTCATGAAAATTGAAATAACAGTCCCTAGTGAGATCTCATATATTTATTATTATTATAGTTTTAAGTATACCCTCTTGTACTATAGTTTCTAATTACAATGGGTGTTGTTTTCAAGCTCTGATCCTTTGAGCCTGTTATATTATTATTATTACACCAAAGGAACAAATAAGTTGATTTTTCAGATTGTAACTGTAACATAATTCAAATTTCCCACCAAATTTTGAAAAACTAGCACGTCTCAGATCCATTATCATAACCAACCAAACTATTTGAAAAGACTGCCTAAATTTATTTAATTAAGTAAATATTACAAAATATGCAGTCAAAGGTATAATAAATTAGGAAATAACAAAAATAAGAAATTGCTGCACGTTTCATGAGTAAAGTTCGAATGTTTAAACGGAGTAGTATAAGAAGTAGTAAAATGTTTTATTTTCTGTGAATGAGAAAACATTTCATTACTTTTAAACTTAGTATGACTTTTGGGGTCGTTTCAAAAATTCTTAGGACTTATTTTTAGCAGCATTTGTTTGCAAACTAAAATAAATTGTTGATAGTGTTATCGATACTGATTAAATTATTGGAGCATAAAAAGATCCTTTGAGGCTAGGATCTTACTTTAATGGACGTAATTGCCAAAATTTCAGTCGATCAATCAATAATTAGATTAAGCGATGAACCTGAGAGCTCCCTCAGGATTATAATATTCCAGAATATCTAGAACAGATTTAATTATTTTTTAAGGGAAATACAAATAAATATTCAATTAAAAAGTTTAAAAGAATTATTTATTTTGTAACTAAAGTGGTCAGAAAATTTTAAAGTTAGTTACTTCTACCTCAAGGTTCATCTACCTCCTAACTAGATTTAAATTCAGTAGTAGGGGATGCTCTCCTCTGAGATTAATGGTGTAATATGTATGCATGCATGAATATTAATTTTAAACTACCCATGGTGCAAAATATTACACATTTCATGCTTGTTTCCTAAAATTAACAAAAATATCAAAATATACTTTTTTCTTACATTTTAAGCTTGAACTTTTCCAACTTTATTTGGTAAAAAATTGAGGATTATCTTCGGTAATCTCTAGGAGTAGTGTGCTATCACACATCTCAAATATTGACTACGTGTCTTTCAGCCGATTTTCTTAAAAATTTCTGAACTATTAAAGTAATGTCATAACTTATTTCTGTATTTGTTGATCTGCGCAGGTAAAATTAAGAAGTTCATTCTACGATTATTATTTCATGAAATATGAGGTTTTGAAGCTTTATTACATTATTCATCCCCTTATACCGACAGGGTTGAAACATGAAGTATTGAAATTGAATTTATTATAAGTGGTACTGAAATAGCTTTGTATTAACGTTTATTTATTTATTATCTACTATTATTATTTTAGGAGATATGAGGTTTCAAAACGTGACAGATTCAACCCCCTATATCGGCAGGGTTGAAAGATGAAGGGCTGCAACTTTTTGTATAATAAATAGCAGCACTTAGGTCTCCTACTAGCGTTTGGTTCATTATTCTACTATTATTATTTCAATAGATATGAAAATAAAAATGTGTCAGATTTTTATTGTGTTATTCAATCTTAAATACTGACTGATGAAGGGTCGAAACTTTTCACATAATAAATGGCACTAACCAAGCTTTCTATCAGCATTTGGTTCATCATTCTACTATAATTATTTCAAGAGATACAAGTTCTCAAAGTGTCACCAAATTTTGTTGCATTATTCAACCCTACTGGCAAGGCTGGAAATTCAAATGTTTTATGATAGAGGGAAGTACATAAAATTCCTGTCAGCGTTTGGTTCATTATTCTACGATTATTTTTATAGGAGATATTAGGCTTGAATGTAACCCCGAATACTGGCAGGTTTGAAAGATAAAGGGTTGAAACTGTTTTTATAATATCCTATCATCATTCGGTTCATTATTCTACTATTATTATTTCAAGAGATATGAGGTTTTAAAGCGTGAAAGATTTCCGTTGCGTATTCAGTCCCCTGTAACGGCAGAATCAAAAAATCAAGGGTTGAAATTGTTCGCATACTAAATGGTAGTACTTAAACTTTCTCTTATCTTTATATTTATCATTCTACGATTATTTTAGGAAATTCGGGACCTTAAGACGTGATAGATTTTCCTCCTGTTATTTAGCCCCTTGTATCGGAAGGATCAAAAGATCAAGGGTTGAAACTGTTTTTATAATGAATGGTAGTACTTGAGCTTTTTATCGTCATTGAATTCATTATTTTGCGAATATTATTTTAGGAGGTGGTTTTAAAGCGTAACAGATTTTTGATTTCTTATTCAGCCCCCTGTAGCGATGGGGCTGAAAAATCAAAGGTTATTGTATAATAAATGACAGTATTTGAGCTTTGCATTAGCGTTTGGTTTATTATACTACTATCATTATTTTAGGTGATATGAGGCTTTAAAGCGTGATAGATTTTCGTTGCTTTATACAGGATTGAAAAATCAAGGGTTGCTATCTTTTTTATAATAAATGACAGTATCAGCGGGTTTATTCTACTATGAAGTGTGACAGATTTTCGTTGTATTATTCAACCCTTATACCAGGATTGACATATAGAGTTAAAACTAGTTTTATAATAAATAGCAGTACTTAAGCTTCTTATCAGTTTTACTACATTGTTCTGCGATTATTATTTCATGAGATATGAGGTTATAAAGCATGACAGATTTTGGTCGCAACATTCGACTCCTCTACATCGATATGGTTAAAGGATGAAAGGTTGATACTGGTTGTGTAATAAATGACAGTATCTAAACTTTCTATCAGCGTTTAATACATTATTTCAGGCAGTGGCGGGATTTGGCAGGGGCAAGGGTGGGCAGTTGCCCTACCTAAATCAGGCACCAACAACTACATGCGCTCAAATATTTCATTAAGTTGTGTAAAAGTCGTAATGTTTATTGTACTAAAATATTTTCAATGATCTTTCCCTTTCTTTTAGAATTGAAATGAATAATAAAATTGTTTTTGATTTTAAATTCTGTATATTTATTGGAAACTTTGACGTTTCGATCTTTTAATCAAGGATCTTCTTCTGAAAATTAGCTAATGTTTGGCTTTCTATAATTAATAATACATATACATAATGATTTTGTCTCATATGGTGTAGTTTTGTGTATGTTTTCGATTATAAAATATACTGAAGACTTGTTGACACTGTAATTGTGAGCAAAATCAATAGCAAAGAGTAGCGCTACACAATTTGTTGAAATGTCGTGTATTTTGTAATTTGGGTGTACCGAATGAGTCATATTCTTCTGTTTGAGGCTCTTTCAGGTGAGTTTTCCTCAAACTTTTGGTGACTGCCAGATGATTCCCATTCTTTTTGTTTTAAATGTGATTTTCACATAATCACATTTAGTATTTTGTGATTTGTTAACATCTTGTTATTTGCCTTTGTTAATTTTTGTATCGTTGTTTTCTGCAGAAGATTCCTAGTCAAAGGATCGAATCGTTCAAGTTGCCAAAGAATATACAGGGTTTATATCTGAAAACAATTTCATTAAAATTTTTTTGTCTTTTTTATTTTTTTGCTTCAAATATGTTCATCTTTCCACATTTTCTTGCTATCTGACCTGCTACCCTCACCCACTATAAATCTTTTTAACATCTATTTCCTTTAAAGCTATTTTTTATAATGCTTATTTACGAATCATCACAATTTTCAGCCCCTTTATGCCTTCCTCATATTAGAATTTTTTCAAATTACGTATTCAAATCCATTTTCGAGGTCAATGCCATATTTCAAAGATTTTGAAGCTTAAGAATGCTTAGGTTTGATGTAAATAATCAATTTATGTTTACATACGGGAAAATAGAAACAAACAAAAAACATTTGTTAGGTCTCACAAAAAGAGTTTGAAAATATAAATAAATGCTATCGAGAAAATTGTTCTACCTTGTATCAATTAAGCTACTATTCCCCCTCCCCCCCTCTTCCACCATCATCCTAGAAATCTTGAACATGAGCCTCGCTTCTCAAGTTTATATGAAGACTTAAATGTTGCCCCCCCAATAATATTGCTGAAATTCCGCCACTGATTTCAGGAGTAATGAGATTTTGAAGCTTGACATAATTTAGTTGCAACATTCAACCCCATTATTGGCATGGTTGAAAGATAATAGATCGAAGCTTGTATAATAAATAATAGTACTTAAACTTACTATCAGCTTTTGGTTCATCATTCTACAATTATTACTTTAAAAGGTACAGGCTTTCAAAGTATCACCAAATTCCGTTGCAATATGCAATCCCCTCATTATTTAATCCTCTCAACCGGTAGGGTTGAAACTAGTTTTATAACAAATTGCAGTACTTAAGTTTTCTATCAGCGCTTTATTCATAATTCTACAATTATTAGTTCAAGAGATATATGGTTTCAAAGCGAGACATATTTTCGTTGCGGTATTCTACCCCCCTGTTGCGATTATGGGCTAAGACTAATTTTAAAATAATAAGCAATAGTTAAACTTTTTTTCGACGTTCAGCTTATTACTTCAATAATATTATTTCAAGAGATATGAGGTTTCAAAGCAAGACAGAGTTTTGTTGCAGTATTCAACCTCCTGTAGCAATTAGAGGTCAAAACTTATTTTTTCAACAGACGTCAAAAAACCATGACATTTGAACATCGATATTAATATGCGAAATGTCGCATTGGAGTTGTTTATCATGACAACGGGCACGAAGTATTTCGTCTCTGATTTTATCAAAATACTTCGTGCACGTTGTCAAGAAAAAGAATTCCACTGATTTTTGTATTTTAATATGATTTTAATATTTTTTTTTTATAATTTTTTTGATGATTGTAAAAAAAATGTTGTATGCCACCTCGACCAAAAAGTTTCATTCTCAAGCACCAAAGTATAATTTTGCGCACTAGCTACATAAATAACTATTATAATAAGTAGCAGTACTATTCTGTAAATATTATTTCAGAATTTATAAGCTTTGAAAGTGTGATAAATATTTGCTGCTCCTTTCAATCCGCAGGGTTAAAAGATAAAGGCTTTAAACTAATTTTTCAAGAAATGACAGTTCATAAACTGTCTGTCAACTTTTGATTCATTATTCTATGTTTATTATTTCAGGAGATATTATTTTTTAAACTACAACGTGCATGACATATTTGTTTTTTTCTAGCGGGAAGTAGACTTTCGTTGTGCTCTCTCTGCCTTACTTTGACTCCACTAATAATTCTAGGGATTTCTCTTTAATTTGAGAGCAAAGCAAACGAATCAGCCTTGTAATCCTAACCTAAGTCTTAGCTTCAATCAAACAAAGTGAGCAAACAAAAAAAATTCAGTGAATAAAAGTTAATTTTAAATGCCTAAAAAGATATTGTAAAGTGAAAACAAGATAATTGTAAACTCAATTTGTTAGAGAATGATATTTACAAAATGTCAATCATGATTCAATTAAATTGGCAATAACTGCTTAATATTCACAAAACGCAAAAAAAAATCGCGGGCCTGTTTCACAATTAGTACACATCTCATGAAGAATTCAAAATGTGGACATTTTCATATTTTATATTCTGCGCTTCATTTGCAAAGTCATTAAAGCGAAAGTTTACATTTTGTAAAAGAAGTACCAACGAGAGAATCTAAAAATTACATTAAAATATAGCGCAATAATTAAATGTTTGCTCGAATACAGATAACGTTTATCATTATAGCACTAGTATGTTATCTGACTCAATGTAAGTTTTAATCAATAATAGGTTCCTAATGAGACAGATATGTTAAAATGAATAATTTTCTCTGCCTTTTAGATTAATTGCAAACCAGATTTGTAATTGAATTTTGAAATTAAATTCCATTTTTACTTACTTGTACAAAGTACAAGTATTGTGAAACCGACAAAATTCACATATCGAGATTTTGACGGAAATATCCGTTTTGAACATCCCTGAATCCATTTTGACTATTTTCGGCTTGATGTCGGTACATGTGTATGTGTGTGCGTTCGTAACATAATTTTCGAAAACCGTTCAACGTATAATGTTGAAATTTTGTATTTAAGACTGGTCTAGGGTCTAGTTGTGCACCTCGCATTATGATTGCAATCATCTATACCGGAAGTACACTTTACTTGAAGCTTTTTTTGAATTTTCCGTATAAATCCAAAATGATCAGCCTTAGGGTACAGAAATTCAGAATTTGAAATTACTGTAGCATTTAAATGGTTACCTTCTATTATTGTACCAATCGACTGAGCCTGAAGTGCACTATATATAACCGACTTTTCGAATTCTCCGAATAAATTCAAAACAATCAGTCGTAGAATATTGAAATTTTGTATTGAGCACTTTTGTAACATCTAGCTGTGCACGTCGCATTATGATTGCAATCGTCTGTACTGAAAGTGCACTTTACTCAAAACTTTTTTTGAATTTTCCGCATAAACCCAAAACGATTGAACGTAGAATGCTAGCATTCAGTATTTAAGACAATGGTACCGTCTGTATGCTCATAGCCCATTTTCATTGAGATCACCTGAGCCAGAAGTGCACTTTACTTGACAGTCTTTTGGAATTTTTCGCATAAATTTGAAACGATTGGCTGTAGAGCAGTCTGCTGTAGCATCTGAATGATTGCCTATTATTCTCATAACAATAGACTGAACCAAAAGTGCAGGAGGGATTTTTTTTAAATTTTGTGCATAGATTCAGAACTTTCAGCCGTAAAATCAGTATTTAGGAATTTTGTAGCATAAGAATGATGACCTACTGTTTTCATAGCAACCACTGATATATATGAATAGCTGGTACTGTAGTAAGCCATTGTCGCCTTGAGAGTAATCACCAGCGCTACGGTTACTGGAAGAGGAACTAAAATGACATTTGGTGAAACACACTATACGGATATCATAAAAATATTATTCAGTATAAAATCACTCATAAAATATATTTTGTATTTCTTGTTTTGAAAAATAGCGATACTGTTATAAATAATCAAATTCTCGTATTTAAATTATCATCATAAACATGTCTGTGTCACTTGACGCGTGTAGTGTTTTGTCATTTGTTACGTTCAGTATCACTGCGCAGACTGGGTCCATATTTTTAATTTTTTCCCATAAGTATCAGCTATCCATAGATATAGAGATCAGTGATAGCAACCGATTGGACCAAAAGTGCATTTTACTTTTTTAGATTTTTTTGGATGAATCCAAAGCGGTTAGCCGTGGAACGATAGAATTTTGTGTTTGATTATCGTATTTTTATTTGCAAAAAATATATTCAATGATATACATGTAAATCACGTGATGTACAACTTAATTTTTTATGTTCTGTTTTCTCATATTCTTGGTAATATAAAAAAATAAAAATAAATTTTGACGTTTATTACAATAGATTCAGTTGCCATGGTAACAATGTGTCGAGGCGTCATTTCAAATCAACCTGAAGTTGGCAACGAGTTTTTTGACATTTGCCGTAAAATAATTCTCAATTAATATATGCTGTCTCAATATGATTTCGTAAAAATAAAATTAATAGATAAATATTGGTGTATCCCCCTCATAATTCAAAAAACTTGTTTTTCGAACAGTATGATAGAATAGATTTCAGTATGCAAATTTATAATGCAATGCCGTGTAGACGAATTCCATCTAAATGTATAACATTTCTATCGTGTATATGTAAATAAGATTCGTATTTGCTGAAGACAAGAAGCTTCTATCCTATAGTTATCATTTATGAATATTCCTTATACAGCATTTCAAATGAATTTCTATTCAAATTTATATCTTCAAATTTTTGTTTTATCTATTTCGGTACTGAGCAAAAAAAATCTGACGTGAACATCACGTGACTTACTTGTACATCATTTGATATATACACAAATTTATTCAATAAAGTTTTCTGTCACTTCAGATTATAATTAATATAATTTTAATGATATTTTGACTTGTAAAATGTCAAACAAAATCAAAAAATTGACAACGGATTATCATTGCCTACCTTAACATTTCAATTAAACTAATTGTTTTCCGGTAAATTCTGAATGTCTGTTATACATATAAACTGCACTTCCGGCTCAGCCGATTGATACAAAAATAGTAGATAACTATTTTGATGCTACAAGTTCAAATACTAAATTTCAATATGCTATGGCTGATCATTCTAGATTTATGCTAAAAATTTAAAAAAAGTTTCAACTAAAGTGCACTTCTGGCTTGGCCGATTCATACAAAAATAGCAGATAACCATTCTGATACATCAAGTTCAAATATTGAATTCCAGTATCCTACGGCTAATCATTCTAGATTTATGCAGAAAATTAAAAAAAGTATCAGGTAAAGTGCACTTCCGGTACAGACGATTGGAACCATAATGCGAGATGCACAGCTAGACCCTATACCAGTCTTAAATACAAAATTTCAACATTATACGTTCAACTAGTTTTGAGATTTGCGAATTACGAAGGCACATACGTACCGACATCAAGCCAAAAATAGTCAAAATGGATTCAGGGGTGCTCAAAACGGATATTTCCACCAAAATCTTGATAGGGTAATTTTGTCGGTCTCACAACATTTTCTTGTACTTAGTACAAGTAAGTAAAAATGGTGATACGCCTTGCAGGATTTTTAATTTTGACATTAATCTTCAATAATACAAATTACTTTCACTTCAGATACATTTAATGTGTGTAAATCGTGCTTTCTTCCACTGTTTATTTGCGTGGCCTTGGCAACAGTACGATTCACACACATTAAATGCATGAATATTATAATTGACAAATTTTAGTGCTAATGTAAGTTGGTTTACATTTTAATCAACTGTATAACTAGAATGAACTGTCAACGTAAATAAACAAGCTGAGCAAACAAATGAGTTTTTCTGGGGATCAAATATAATGAAATTATATTCATTTTGATATGCTCCAATAGTTATGTGACAATAATGCATTAGTATCAATAAGTATATTAAATTTTATTATACTGCAATAAAATTCTATGTGTCGTTCCAAATTATAATCATATATGTATTCCCTAAATAATAAATATTAATTTATTATCTATTAGTAACTAAATGGATTATTGGATTTATTGTGGATTGAAAATGAATTAATTGTATTAATGCCCGAAAAAAGTTCAGAGAGAAGTTAGCAATAAGTCGTCAACTTGTGTGACCATAGAGGTATCAACATCAAGTAGCACCCTTAGAAAAAGAAAGAAAGAGAGGATGTCGTACGCATGCCCCCACCCTTCACTCGAGAGCAGCCAAACATGAGAAATCCATCTTCTCTTTCTTTTTATCGGCGTTACTATTTTTTGATTGTCTCTTATATTCTACTAGCAGTTACCTGCGGCTTCGATCGCATGTACAAGTACTGTCTGAAATTAATGAGAAAAAATAAATAATTGACTGCAGTACCCAGGCAAACCGTGGGCTCCATCCTGTATTATCGATATTTTTTGTTGTTTTATTTTGTCAGTCCCTAAGAATTCTTTATTTAAGCCGGCTTTGGCGTTGTATGCTGGTCATTATACCCGCTAGATGGCAGTAATTGCTCACAAATATTTATATCTATATCTTCTGATCCCTGCAAGATATCGATATGAAACATACACGAAAATTTAATTTAAAGTTCCTGTTTTAAACCCTGATATTACCGTTGAAATTTGTTCAGTCGTTTCGGAGCTATTCGAGACAAATTTTCAGACAGACAGGCAGATAAAAATCTGAAAATGATCATTTATGATTGGGCATCGTTTAAATAGCAATTCTTACTTAAATTTTTGCATTTATTTTGAAAACAAAGACAGACACTTCAATTTCATTTGTCAGTATAGATTATGGATGTATCGCTACCGGTAAATAATAGAACTCGTCAAGTATAATATTTTTTTTAATATCTTTTTTTTCCAGCTGGGATTCATCAAAACTGTCAGAAATTCCACTGTTAAAAATTTGTTGAAAGAATGACAGCTGAAAATTAAAATGAATATTTTGTGACTTTGAACTATCGTAGTGACCTACGAAAACAATAGTCCAATAATCAAATATTGACCAGCATAGAAATTATAGCTACGCTTTTTTTCTAATTGCTTATATTACTCAATCCATTTTTTTAAAATACATAACATTCAACTTTTAATGTTTTCATTCGAATTTTTCTTGTATTCATTTTTACTTCAAATATGATGTGTGATACATCATTACATATAGAATATGAAGTAGAACTCAAAAAAATATATATACGGGGGGTTTCAATTAAAAATAATAAAGGTAATATAATTGCCGGTGAAACCGGAAGTAATACGTTTACAATTTATGAATGAAAATTATGCAAATAATTTTAAAAAGTTTTATAATATTAATAAACCTAATTACGTGCATTAAATTTTGTGTCCAAAAAAAAAACCTAAAAAAAATCCGGGGCATTATTTCCGATTATTCAACAAAACTACGTACAAAGTTAATCCAGTAATAAATTTATTTTATTGTTGTTAAATGCGCAAACTTTTCTCGTAAAGTTGTAAAACACTCGGTACACACTCATAACTTCCAACAAACTTATAACAGGGTCACAAACACAATAAAAATAATTATAAAGGTAACAATTTACCTGTCGTCGCCTTGTCGAGTCGCTGTAGTCTCTGCGAATGTTGGTAGCGTCGGATAACGTCAGTTAGCGTCGGATTTGGACCATGCCGTTGGTTATATAGCCCGCGAAGATTTCACGCAAGCGCCTATGAGTTATACACCCCCTCATACACCAAAGGAAATAATACAAGAGATGAGTGGTGGACGATTGTTGCATTGTTTCCTCAAAAATCTGTCTGTTAAAACATAATTAAAACTTTATCATTTTTTTTATTGTACTCATACTTTATTTTGGTCAGTATGAAATTATTTATTACTAATTTCGTTATTGAACTTGATAAATCCAAATGAATGCGATATTACTTAACATTTATTTCAGTAAATTATCAGAAATCGAATACCTGGAGACTAAAAAAAGTGGATCCCACACATGAAACTATTATTATAGCTGCAGAAAAAATTGCAGTACAAATAATGACCAAAAATATATTGATAAATATTTTTTGTCCGACAGTTTACTGCTCTGAAATTGGATACGCGCAGACGCAGGGACTCCAATTACTATTTTACGCGTGCGTTTCATTTTAGGTTAACAGAAAGAAAGTTATCTCTTCTTTTTCTTCTGTTTTAAATATGAAACTCCGTCCTAAATCAACAATTATATCTGTGAATTACCACATTTCGATATTTCAAATAGTCCTAATAGTTAAAATAATTTTTTAGGTCCTTATACTGAAATTTGTTTAAAATGGACTCGTCAATTTATAAAAACGACTTTTGATTCTAAATTCTGAATATTTATTTGAAACTTTGACGTTTCGATCCTTTGACCAAGGATTTTCTTCAGAAAAACAAATCCTTGGTCAAAGGATCGAAACGTCAAAGTTTCAAATAAATGTACAGAATTTAAAATCAAAAGTATTTTTTCATTAAATAAAATTCTGAAAAATGTATAGATTATTCGTCAATTTATTTTACCCAGATGCTTCTCCGTATAAAATGATAAATTTGTGTACATATCTTCTTATAAACGTTATGAAAACAATTTTCCCCACCTATATATTTTTTTTGCATGCTGGTTATACTCAAATTTATTTCCATCTTTACCAACATTAGTTTTTCAATTAAGTTTTTCTTTTATAGATTGCGCAGCACTGTAAAACATAAGGAGAAGATGGTGACAGTTTCTTTGGGGGCTGCTTTTGTCACATTCACGTTGGAATATCGGTTACATGGACAAGAAAATAACTTCATTGCGGTTCAACATCGGGTGAGTGATGATCAAGTAATTGTTAAGTTTAGTCTAATCTCTTATTGTTCCAAATATTGATTTTAAACTGGTTTTGCAAGAATTTACCGCCAATCAAAGAAACTTGCATCTTATTTCATTTATTACATTGCATCTGTTTATAACCTCTAAAATACAATCCTCTCCCTCAAGATTACTATTAAAATGATTAGCAAAAAAAAAAGCTTAACTTATAGAAATCCAAATAATAATTTTTTTTATTCTCTTTGGTTTGATTACGAGGTAAAATATCCACGTGAACTGACAGAAACAGATATTTCAAACGAAAATATTCGTGTAAACAAAGAAACAATTCCTAGAAAAACTAAAGCGATCAATTTATAGTTCTGCATTTAAGAAAATGTCAGCTGTCACTTTTTTGTATCACTGTAAAACAGTCTTTAAAGATTTGAAATTATCAATTAAGCGGAAACTATTTTAAATTTCCCGGCTTGTTCAGTAGGCTCCGTCCATTTTAGAATGACAATTCAAGAGCGGAGAGAAATTAACTATAATAGTATATTCCGATACAAGTGCGGAATGAAGATCATTCCATGCGAATGTCAATAATTCAGCCACGAGACGAAGTCGAGTGGCAGAATTCACATGAGCATGGTTTGATCGATTCGCACGAGTGACGGATGTTATTTTTTCTACAGTCAAAGGTGTCCACGTGAATATATATATAACCAAAATATACCGTTTTCTGAAGAAGAATTTGCTTCTTTGATCTTATTCCAATTCATCAAATGTTGATAAAATTACTCATATTGACTCCATTTCAAAGAGGAATGATAAGACAATCAAAAAGAATTAAAATTATGACAGTAATAATACAGTTTTTTCGCGACGCCATGCGTCTTACTTAGGAACATTTGAGCGTGCGGAATGACCCCTATTCCGCACGCTACAGCATGTGGAATGGGTATCATTCTATAGTGACTGTAGAAAAAATATCTTTTAATTCATACTTCTGCATCATCTGAGAAAATTTCATCGTGTTTTGAGTAGCTGTGCCTTTTTTTAACAGTGTAAAACAACTTTGAAGATTTTTAATTAAAAATCTAGTGAGAAATATTTTAAATTTGCCACTTGTCAAATAGGCTTCGCTTAGAATGATAGCTCAAGTGGGAAGAGAAGTTCTATAAATTATCTTTTATTATCAGTTGATTGGAAGTACATAATATATGAATTAAAAATTAATAGAAACATAAAAACATTAAAATAGCTTTAAGTTGTTAAATTTGACGTATATTAATCAAATATTTTGTGTAGGTACATGAGTTTTCAGTATTTCCGTATTTTATATTGACTGTAAGCTTATTTAAGACAAAACAAACTAAAAAGAAAATGTAGGAAGACTTAAAATTCACTTCATGTAGGTATTTGAAGGTGGAAGATAAACTATTTTAGCATATGCAAGAATTTTTTTCTGTATTATAAAAGTATGTTACATTCACTTTAAGGAAATTTATTACGTACCGAGTACAAAGTGGTTATTATAATCTCTCATTATTTCGCAATGTGTGACTTTTTTTTGACAAAGAAAGATTGTTTTCTTAAATATCATGACTCATATGCGATCACTCCGATGTTATACAGGTATAATAGAAAATGACGTCAAACGTCTCCAAGCACACCTGAGCCTTCAGTAAAGAAGCCCGTGCAGCTACCCCATTGTACTCATTTCATAATAAACATATTTTTATTATTGTGAATTCAAAATTCCCCTCTTCAATATCGTTAACTTCTAAGATTTCGTTTGTTATTCTCATTTTTCAGACGTAATTACTGGAAAAATATTAAAAATAGGAATGCTTTATATGAAGTTGATTTATTTTTTCGTCCGAACGTGCAAGTCTTTTAAATCCATGGAATAGGCTACATACAGGGAAACAAATGGGAATCAACGATAAAGGGAACTGAACGACTTGCCTTTTTACCTAAAGGAAATAAAAACAACAAGAAATAAAACTAAAAGATTTCTACTGTTTCAACCTTTCGACTTTTGTGCGGAAAACATTGACTTTTCAGCATTTGTTTCACGAGATATGATGTAATTATTATAAAGGACATAATGGGCACATTTTATTATAATTTTGTGAAATATTTAAATTTAAATTCAAAAATTCTTATAACGAATTTTGCTAATAAATGAGCCCGAAAAACTGATATTCAATTTAATTTTATATTAATTATGTGAATTATCATTGATTTTTGAATTTATTTACCTTCAAAAAATATTTCATTTATGACTTTTTTCTCGTACCTGATCATTGAGTTTTCAAATGTTTATCGAGGCCAACATTTTATTTTGCGCGGGGAGGGTAGAGCACTAAATCTTAGTTACGCCACTGAATCCGAGTCAAAAGCGAGGACTACGGTTCGCGAGTGTGGAGTACGCCATTCTAAAGATGTTGTAAACTTAGCTTTCTCCAACAAGATTTTGCAAACTCACCAATATTTCAGAAAAAAATTTTATAAACGTCATTCTAGTCCGTGAGACAGGGCATAAATTTTTCGTTGATTACCGCTCAATTGGAACTTCGTGAGTGACTTCATTGTGATGAGTTCGACAGCTTTCACATTTGACGAAATTCTTGGTTTGGAGACGTTTTTCAGCGAGAGCTAATTGAACATGTCAATTTCATGAAGCCTTGAAAATGTATTACTGTCATATTGATGTTTACACTGAAAGATTTTTTGATTATAAAATGAAAAATAATATTGTCCGACATGAATATTGGGGGCCAGCGGTGAGTCCGACAAACTGCACTTGTCATAAGTACGTTGGTATGAAAACGGATTACCGCTAGTCTGTGATTTTGAGGACGTATCCAATTAGTTTTTTTTCTAAAATTTGGTCATTTTGTCCGACAAATTTTCGGAGGCCTTTTCTCAGTCCGACACTGAGAACGTGTCAAGATTATAACATTTCCTTCATCAATGACCGCTTGTCGGACCAAATCAGTCATCATTTGAAAACATATTGTCTGTCCAAAAAACATACTGTCCGACAGAAATATTGGTTCTTATCGTCAGTCCGACAAGAAAACGCTCGCACATATATAACTCAGTTTTTGACGTATTAAATATCAAGAGATAAGTAATGGACGTTGTTTATAAGCTAGTAATGAATAGCTCATTAACAAAATAAGTGAAAAGAGGTAATGTAGAAAATAGAAAGAGAAATATATTATTATGTCGCTAAGTTAGAACGTTACTCACTTAATTCTTCCATCCCCAAGGGTTCCAGGTACAATTAATTTGGTATTCGATGCTCCATCCGTATCTAAAATTGGGATTAGTGGTTTCCATTCAAGATTTCAAAGTGACTTTCTCCCCCGACTATAGGAAGGGAAGAGAAATCTATGAAATTTTTTTTCAGCCATTCTCTCATTCTGTGCCTATTTCTCCAGATATACTTCGAATATGCCATATCTCACATTCTCCACATAGACTTCAACTAAGCCAAGTTTCACATCACCTCGTATGCGCGGTACAAAGTTTTCTGTTCACATCGTAAAATTAAAATGGGACACCTGCATATATTTCCAGCTTTCTGCACTCGATCATATAAACTTCAAGTATGCCAAATATCAAATTTTTTCGTGCGTGCAATATGCTTGAAAAGGAATACAAAGTTTCCTCTTCACGTATTAATATATAGATTGAAATGGGGCACCTGTATATAATTTTCGCTTTCTGCACATCTTCTCCATATAAATTTTGAGTATGCCAAATCTCACACTCCGTGCATGCAATATGCTTAAAAAGAGGTCGAAATTTTACTTTTGACGTATTAATATATAGATATCACAGTTAAAGGTAAATTTGAATGATATTTGAGGTGATTATCACGGTATACTGACTTTATATCACACATTTGATTCAAAAATAATATTAATATATTGGCGCACAGGCTTTTTTTTTATTATTTATAATAAATAATCATACTGATTTGATATGCAATTCATATAAGAATATGCCTATGAACGCAGCCGCATTCATACCACATATTTTTGCTTTTTCTGAAGTATTGCCCCTCTTAAATTGTCGGACATGTATACAGTAATGTTCTAGACACTATTTGAATGGAAAATAAAAAACATAGGGATGAGCGGTCATTGATGAAGGAACTGTTATAATCCTGACTCGTTTTCAGTGTCGGACTGAGAAAATGCCCCCGAAAATTTGTCGGACAGAATGTCCAAATTTTAGAAAAAAAAAATTGAACATATCCTCAAAGTCTAAGACTAGCGATAATCCATTTTCATACCAACGTACTTGTGACAAGTGCGGCTTGTCGGACTCACTGCTGGCTCCCAATATTTATGTCGGACAATATTTTTTTTCATTTTACGATCAAAAAATCTTTCGATCAGTGTAAACATCAATATGACGGTAATACATTTTCAAGGCTTCATGAAATTGACATGTTCAATTAGCCCTCGCTGAAAAACGCCCCCAAATCAAGAATTTTGTCAAATTTGAAAGCTGTCGGACTCATCACAATAAAGTCATTCACGAAATTTCAAGTGAGCGGTAATCAACGAAAAATTTACACCCTGTCTCACGGACTATATTGCATTTATGACTTTTTTACCTGATCATTGAGTTTTCAAATGTTTATCGAGGTCAACATTTTATTTTGCGCGGGGAGGGCAGGGCACTAAATCCTAGTTACGCCACTGAATCCGAGCCAAAGACGAGGATTATGGTTTGCGAGTGTGGAGTACGCCATTCTAAACATGTAGTAGACTTAACTTTCTCCAACAAGAAAAATTTAGAGAAAAGATTTATGAACGTCAATTCTTCGTTGATTACCGCTCATTGTGATGAGTCCGACAACTTTTACATTTAGCGAAACTATAGATTTGGGGGCGTTTTTCAGCGAGGGCTAGATTAACACGTCAACTTCTAAAAGTTTTGAAAAAATATTACCGTCATATTGATCTTTACACTAATCGAAAGATTTTTTGATAATAAAATGAAAAACCAACAAGTACCAACATACTTATGACAAGTGCGGCTTGTCGGACTCACCGCTAGCCCCAATATTCATATTCATTTTACCATAAAAAAAAATCTTTCGATTGGTGTAAAGATTAATATTTTTTTAAGGCTTCATGAAATTGACGTGTTTAATTAGCCCTTGCTGAAAAATGCCCCCAAATCTAGAATTTTGCCAAATGTAAAAGTTATCGGACACATCACAATGATGCCACTCACAAAGTTTCAAGTGAGCGGTAGTCAACGAAAAATATATGTCCTACTAAACTATCAGCTTCTGATTCATCGAAGATGATGATTACATGATTCTAAACGGCATACAAAATAATTTTGAACGACATGTTGGAATGTCACTTGTTCCAATATAACTTTTGATTATAGAAAATGTAAATTCCATAACCAAAAATTATGTTGGAATAGAGCACATTCCACACTTGTGTAAGAATTATATTCTGTAACCGTATAGAATCATTTCGACGAATCAGAAGCTGTTATTTTGGTAACTATGGTTACGTGTCAACAATTCAGATATTCTTTTCTGGCTTTACATTTGACGTTTCATAATTTTCAAAGTTTCTTCTGAAATATTGGTGAGTTTCCAAAACCTTGTTAAAGAAAGTATAGTCTACAACATGTATTGGAATGGCGTATTCCACACTCGCGAACCGTAATCCTCGCCTTTGGCGCGTGTGGAATTAGGTCCATTACAATACTTGTTTATAACGTCATGACAATTCTGCGCGCGCATAGTAGTCCAGTCAAAATAGACATTCACCCTTGCATAAATTCCTAAGAAGCTGAAAATTGGCATGAACGTCACGGATAATATTATAATGAAGTTGTAAAAAGTCCCCAACGATCCCGCGTGTGCAAAAAATTTTATGCGAGGTCAAAGTTCGCAAAAATGGATTTTTTGAATTTTTTAGCGGAACGATCAGTTTTATGATATAAATAGCCAAAACACAAATTGTAGATCTTTCAATTCTCTACAAAAATTGTCTTCGCTTCTTTTTCTCTAAGATCCACCATTTCTGAGAAAAGCCATTCTTAAGTTATATTCTCCATAATATGCACACGTTTCCACGCTACCTATGAGTAAGTGTACTTGGCGCGTATTTTTCAATGTGGTTTTCCCGGAAGGCCTACTAACGGTCTTCTTATTGAAGTTTAATATAAAATTAGGTCTTTTTATTCAACTTCTTCTTCATCTTCATCCTCCTGAGTTGACGTAAATTGTTCAAATAGCGATACAACAGTGGTTTTATCGTTGATGTAAGGATTATCTTCTGTTGAAGATTCAGTATTTGAACGCGACTAGTTTTGACAGCTGGTGCATGCTGGTGAAAAAAGTCAGCTTACTTTTTTGTAGCCGCATTTCAAATTACACCCCTTTCTGCAGTTATAAAAAATAGTATCAAGGAGCTTTTCTGGTGCAGGTGGAAATAGAGTGTGGATTGATTCCAATATATTATTAATTAGACTCTAGGATCCAAGTCTTGACTATTTTGGGCTTGGCTATACTTTACCGATGAGTACTAATAAGGACGAAACATATGTCTACAGTTGCATCTCCGATCCAAGATGATGGTGGCTTCAGTCCCGACTCTTAGGTTTGAAATTTCTATGGAAAACAATTCTTGTTTAGAATTATCCATTTTTTGAATGTTCCATAGCACTTCACATATTTCACAATTTTTTTTCTATGTGAAACTTTATTTATATGATTTCTTCTTAATATTATTAATAAGCTTCCAACCCCATTCTTCTGGGTCCAGTTGATTTCCAAGCCACACTTGAATTTGCTAATGTACATACTTGATGAAAATGTGGTTGGAAGAAGACAAGCTAATTGAACACGTTTTTTATTACGTGTATGTTTTGCAGAATATACGTAACGTAATTTATCTATGCAAGTAATTTAGAGTAAATAATAGACGGACACTGCTACGTTAACAATTAAACAGCAGACAGATGCTGCTTAAGGCCACATGGCCACATAAAATGAGGGACTGGGTTTCTTTTCATTTCATATTTGTAGAATTATCATTCAATATAATGTACGAGTACTAGTTACGCGGACCAACAGTTTGACCTATATTATACGTCCATAATGTACATAGGCAGCGTAGTCATGCATATTATTGAGAATATAACTCTAGAATGGACTTTTCTCAGAAATGGTGAGTCTTAGAAAAAAAGGGGTGAAAACAATCTTTGTAGCAAATTGAAAAATCTACAATTCTTATCTCAACTACTTTTATCATAAAATCAACCGTTTCACTTAAAAACCCAGAAAACCCATTTTTGTGAACTTTGACCTCGTATAAAATTTTTCGCACATATGGGATCGATGGGGACTTTTCACAACTTCATCATAATTGTATTTCTAACGTTCATGTCGATTTTCAGCTTCTTGGGAATTTATGCAAGGGTACCCCTATTTTTGAGGCTAACTTGACTGGACTATAGATAAAACGGAAGCACTTCTAGTCTCACTTTTAATTTTGCTAGAACCTAGAACATGTCAAACATTTGCTGCGTTGTTTTTCACTAAAAAATCATAAATTTTATAGGTTCTTGATTGAATTTAACTAAAATTTCAAATTCTTAATTTGTTTGTGAAACCGGCTGCGCAGAAATGCCACCAACTTTTCTCTTATAAAAACTAGTTGGAATTAAATTACGTCGAAAAAGTTTAAAGTAGTTATTTAAGTATTGAGGACAGAAGTGCTTTCGGGTTGAGGATAGTTTCGAAAATCGAAGTTGAGATCTAGGGACCCTAGAATGAGTGCAAAATCCACCATTAGAAGGGTAATTTATATTTTGGTATCCCAAACCGTAAATTATAAAAGGGAGAATTTTGTGAAGCAAAACGTTATTTGACGGATTATTTAAAGTAATAAATATAGAAAACAAAGAAATATTTATATTTTTCCTTATAATTTTGACAGATGTCACAGTGAAACTACGTCAAGTGACTTCAAAACAATTTCTCCAGATTCAAACCTTAAAATCTACGTAGGTATTTTATTAAGGAATGTTCTTTATTGATTGTCTGCCTAAAAACGTTACAAATTTCGTACGCTAAGTACGCGGTCGTTCTTTAAATTTATCGCGCTGTAAAATATTACTTTGACGCATACGACTGTAAATAAGTAAGCTTTTTATTTCTTTATTGGATTTTTTTATTGTACAAATGAATTTGTCGAAAACGATATATTTATTATTCATTCAAATAATGGCGCGAAACTTGAGGAATACATTAAATTTAATTTGTCTTGGAATGAGTTGAATACACAAAAAATAATAATAATAATGACAATTTTATGAAATACTTATATTAGACGATTAAAGTGTAGTGTATTTAAATTTAAATACAAAATATATTTAAAATACGTTTAAAAATAAGGTCACTAATAATTAATTTATTTTTCTTTCTAGATTTGACATATTTCAGGTTTTCGGTTAGAAATCAGTTGTCAAGGTAACACACAACGATATTAATTTGGATTAATTCCGCTATTCAGACAAAATTATGTTATAGCACTATCTAATTATAATCATATCATCAAATTAGAGATATGTGTACTACATACATGAATATTGTATTAATAAATATATTTAGTGACATATTCAAATTACACGGAGAAGATTTCATGAAGGTATCGCAGATTAGCTAGTTTTTAGATTAAAAGAAAAAGTTAGAGTGTAGCAATTAACTCCCTGTTATAACAATGGTTAATTTATTCAGTATTTACTAAAGTGCTAGTAGAACAGATTTCAAAGTTACTAATTCAGAATTTCAGTGAGTATTTAGTTGTTGAAATGCATGTGTTACAATATTTACATATTCGTTATTGTGTAAGTTTTAAAATTTATGCAAATCATATTATTATTACAGTCAGGGCCGTAATTTAGTATTTAAAATAAAAAATTAGAGGTTAGGCGTGTTCAAATAACTCCAGTCTCCCGTAATTATTTGTCCGAAACAAATGTTGCGTTAATGAGTACAATCAAACTTTTGAACTTTAAATACAATTGAAATAACGAAATCAATTAATAGTTGCCAACTTCTTCAAATTTTGCTCTGCCGAATAATCAATCCAAGGGAAATCTTGAATATTCATGCAAATATATAATTTTACACCTGAGAAAGCCGCCGAGTTTATTAATATTTGAAATGGTTAAATTAAACTCGAATAAATTCAAATTCATGTTTTATAGACGTACAAAATTAATTTTATTCATTGATTCATATCCAGAATTTATTATAACCTCAAACTGTCATTCAGGGTTAATTTATTTTCAGTACTTTTGATCTTTTCTTACAATTTTGGTTAATTGAAATACGTGTGAATCTGTAAACAAATACAAAAGAGTGAATAATCTATCTGCAAATTTGTTTAGGGTGTAATAAATTACAACCTACTAGAGAGAGGGGAGATATACTTCAAAGTGTCAAGCGATTTCACATTATCCAATTATAAATCAATAGTGCATGATAGATAATTACACAATCTCACAATACTAATTTATTCCTCATGTGAATTGCCTTCAAATTAGCATACTTTGAAAACTGATACTGTTATTATGAATTTATTTTCCTGTAATGTTTTTCCTTTCTCGGTAATGAATTAAAGGTTGAAACTTTAGAATATTATTTTTCATAGTACTGCTATAAAAATACTTGATAATTACATTTATTTGCTGAACATTACATTAAAGATTATTTCTTGCTGATTTCCCTTTCAAATCCGATATTATTCAGCACATATTTATTTAGAATTTAAATGAAAGTTATTTCACTTAAGTATTAGGAATACAATTATATTGTCAAAAATATGAAATATTTGTAGTAATTAGGTCACAATTATTTATTTGGATTCGCTGTACATGATTGACAGCCTATGTTCACAAGATGTTCGGTGGTTGCCAGGCAACAACTGTTAGATAATTGAATGTTGACCCATTGTCGGCTTAGGTATATAAATGCGTGAGCCAGGAGAGAGAGTCAGTCATTCAGTCAGTGATTAAGTACGAGTAACTGTGAGCGAAATAGCAGTGAACATACGAGTTTGTAAAGCGAAGATTTACACTGTAACCTGTGTTTATGAATTATTCTAAATAAAATTTGTGACAATATGAAGCTATATATTTGTCATATAGTTATAAATAACACACCTGAAGACTGAATTAAAGTAGATCTCACACCTGAAACTATTATTAAAGCTGCAGAACAAATTGCATTACAATAAATCTGCTGTGGCCACGCAATCCTTCCCCGACCATAAATTCCATTGCCAGTTTCATCGCTGTTTTAGAAGTTTAGAGTGATGCATTAATTAATTGCATAGTTTCAAAGTGACAGCTGTCATTGTCAAAGTGACCACTGTCATTGTCAAAGTAACAACTGTCATTGTCAAAGTGACAGATGGTGGTTATATTTTGGTCCTTATATAAAATAAGTGTTTTTGAGTCCTTTTCTAGATTTTCGGAGCCTTTAATTCATTAAAATATATTACAGTTTCGACATTTGATCGCCGGAAGTGTAATCTAAAGATGGTAACTTGTGTTCCATCAAATTATTTATTTTTGATATCTACGAAGCTTGTCTCCACGAGAGTTTCAAATTGATACCAAACTAGACATCATTAAAATGATTTGTGAAAGAAACAATTGACAATCGTTTAAATATCCTCTTTGACACTTCTACTAGGATTATCCCTGCAAGAACTTTAATTTTATTCCAAACACGATGGAACCAAATTACTTATTTATTTGAATAATAAAAAAAACAATTGACGAACGTTTGATGTCCAAATATAAGTGATAATAACTAATTTCACATTATGATTCTCATTATTTCTTTGCTTCAGATAATTTTGAAAAATGATTCAGGTGAATGCTTTGCCAAATTATTCGAGGATCAATTTTAGTTCTTTAATATTTTATGATAATGTAATGTTTATTGCTTGAAGAAATAGTTTGTAATTACAATAAAAGTCACTATTTAATAATTTAAAATGAAATAAAAGTTTTATTCCTCTGGATATCACTAACAACACTATATTATTTATTTATCACTTAATACTGAATTAAACAAAGTCGCAGATATTTATATTTAACTATTTATATACACTGTTTACTTCACTGTTTGATATTCACTGCTCTAGATTCTCCATTACACCCCTCCTCAAATAGTTCGCCTGCGTTTATATAGAGAAATATCCATTTCTCAAATGTTCTATTTCTGGAATTTTGCTAGAGGCTTCCATCGGGAGGGGTGATGTGATGCGGCGCGGTGCGACGTAACGAGGATGAAAGGCTCCACCCATAAAAGGTCACCTTTACGAGCTTCCACACGCTCGCACGTTACAATAAATAGTTCCGTTTATGAAATAAACGCAAAAAACTAAAAAGTTCCATAAATAAAGTTTAGGTACCACTAGTTGAAAAAAGCTCATCTACGAATTTGAACCTAGCTTTTTGATGAAAAACTTAAATATAAAATTTTAGTCGAAATTTGTACGTGCTCTCAAGTTACTGTACTTCCAGACCGATCAACTTTTTTAAAATTATGTTTTTTGGGTTCAGTGCAGTGGTGTAGTGGGACCGGAACGGCGTTCCGGCACTTTTTTAGGGAAGCCGGAACGCGTTCCAGTATTTTTTTCCAGAAATATTGCTTTTTTTTAATGTCTTTTTACACTTACCTACTCAGAATTTTGAGAAAAAATGTTTGAGAGACTAAAGATTAAAAGGATCGCGAGTCGCCTCCGCATGTACTTATTCATCAATGTGTAATTTATGATTCTCCTTCTCGAAAGGCTCGCCGAAAAACCAAATATAAAATGCCAATTCGCAAGTCTTTCCCCCTCGCTACATTCTGGGACTACACCACTGGTTCAGTGGGGTCTAAAACATGAAGAGCCATCAAAATCTCGAACTGTCAAAAAATCACGATTACAATACTTCCTCTATTACATTGCGTAGATCCAGGAACCCTCAATACTATTTTACACATGCACTTTTTCAAATTAAATTTAGTTTGAATAGAAATTCACGTCAAAAAAGTTCATTATTATATTTTCCAAAAATCTACCTGAAAATATAAACCTTGTGACGAAGCCAAATTCTTTCTTCGTCCCTAAAAATTAAGTTTATATAAAGACAAAAGCCCTTAGTCAGAACGCGGTTTATATATATATATATATATATATATATATATATATATATATATATATATATATATATATATATATATATATATATATATATATATATATATATATATATATATATATATATATATAACCATGACGACATTTAAAAATCAGATTAGGTTATAGGCTATGTGCAAGGGGGCGGAGTTTGAACAAATATCGATGCGAGCGCTCATGGTGAGCACAATTGTAAACATCGAACTCCATTTCTCAGAATACTTCATTGAGCTGTCATTGAGCATTGTAGTTTAAAAGTGAAAATAATTGCATATAAAACATAGGAAAACGCTTGTTCTGTTTCAGGCTGTTGTGTTAAGGATGATTCAAGTGAAATATAGTTTCATAGATTACATGTACCCAATTATAACATAAAAAAACGAGTGAAGTGAATCAAAGCGGTAAATAGAGTATTGTCTGTCTTTCATCATTAATCTATATAGCAAATATGTTTGTAATTCAATTGTGAAATTAGAAATATTCATCATCGATTTGGGATTCATGAATTTACCTCTATCTCTAATTTGTAAGATGTTTCAGTGATAGAAGTTTGTCGGATGCACTTCGCAATAATTTTGTTGTTAACATTGTCAGCAACATATTCTTCAACATGTTCAATATGGCAAAACTAGTTTCACGCTTTTCTTCAATGCTTCTTCGGTAAAAGTGATACAGTTTTTGATACATACAAACCTGATCCGCAAGATCATCGGCATCATAATTTGAGGTTACCCTGTCAATTTGGACGAATTAAGACGTTTTCTCTAATAGGTACATTATAATTGAAGAAAAAAATACTCAAAATAGAATGATAGAATGGGAGTTCAATCGTTATCCATTGCCCGCTAGAGGCGCTAGTAGACTTCATGCACGTAGCCTATACACAGGTCTGGAAATTCGAAGCTATTTGCTATATGAGAAGTGAATCCGCTAAGTGTCGACTGTCGCGTAGTGCCAAAAATCATCACGGGTGGTGCATGATTCGAGAAATGTTCTCTAGCAACTGTCATGGCTGACTTGTAAGCCATCATGTAAGATTTGAGTTAAATATTGCACTGAAAATATGAGTTTATTATCAACCGAAATTTTTGTTTGGTGGGACTTAAAATTTAAACGATTTGGCGCCTAATCGTGTCAAAAACTTAGACCCATGCACCACCTGGTAGCTAAGAGAGTAACTACGAGTCTGACGACATGTAAGAGACTCGGGTTAAACGATAGGGTTTCCAAACCCTGTATATACGACCGTGGTTCTGACTACGGGCCAAAAAGTTAAAGTAATTTTGTGTTTGTGTGACATTTTTCGTGTCTTTCATAACTTACAAACAATAATGGAATGAAACAATTTGTGGAAAAGTATTAACTTACTTACGTAAGACACTCAACTGAATGTAAGAGTGTTAATTAAGTGTTAAAATAATTTTGAGTTCCATAACTGAATGTTTCAAAAGATTTATGCCCAGTTGCACCGCTATCACTTAACTTTAACACTTTTGTTGTCTAAACAATGGTAACCATAGATATTATTTTTCCCTTAAAGTTAAATGACGGCGGTGCAACTGGCCATTGTAGTTATATTCAGTTTTATCTATCAATTCTATAGCTACTCACCTGTCATGTATAGAGGTGCCATTGGGTTTAAGCCTGTAAGCTTTGCTCATGTAACAGAGATGGTGCTGGAAACACTTGTTAGCTCTACAGTTATAATGTCTCGCCAGATTTAAATAGACCCTCCTGGGGCTTAGAAAAAGATCCTAGAGACTAGTGATAATACTTTATGTACCTGTGCACTCTTCATTTACTGATGGAAGTACCGCATTGTGAGCGCTACATTGTTCAAGTAACACAGATGCTTGAATTAAAATTTGGTTTTTTAGATTAGCCCTTCCTTCCTCTAAATGTTGTTGGGTTTGAATTATCACTTTCTTATAAGCGCTTGTTCAACAACGGCATCACCCAGAGCCAAGAATTAGCTGTTCCTCTTTTTCTAAATTACTGTTTCAATGAAATATATAAAACTCATTATGTGGTTTCATTTCAGGGAAAATATTTTACTTTTTAGAACCAGACTTCTCAAGAGTAAAAGTTTCAACGTTTTGTTTCTTTTTAAATAAAAACACCCTGGAGCCCGAAAATTGGGCAAAAATGTTATTAAAAAAAATTATTGTTCTCGACGAGTTATAAATACTGTCACAAATTTTATTATAAATAATTTATAGTCACAGGTTGCAATACAAATGTTTACTTTATCGATCACAGTTACTCTTACTGAATCTCTCAATGACTGAATTCCTCTCCTAGCTCGCGCTCTTATATACCTAAGCCGACAATGGGTCAACATTCAATTGTCTAACAGTTGTTGCCTGGCAACCACCGAACATCTAGTGACCATAGCCTGTCAATCATATCCGACAATTGAACATCGACTTGGTCAATACTAACAAGGATTACAGTTACAGCGAATTCAAATAAATAATTATGTGACCTAATTACTACAAATATTTCATATTTGTGACACTATTCAGTTTTTATTCTTAATGCCAATATTTGAATAAACTGTCTTTTCTTACTTTAAATTAAATTTTATTGACATTGAATCTATTACAATTTTTTTTGTTTCAATTCTTTTTGACTTCTTTTTTGAGTTGACTGAGTTTGGTTAAACACATATCCCTCCAAGCTCGACGATTTTGAAGCTCTTCTATTGGCACCATTGCTTCTAATTGTCGTGCAACTTCTTTCACTTGCTGCCCCTCGAATTTAGGGGTTGGACCCATAGTCATACTAACATCATAAATGGTTTTACTGTAGCGGTCACAGTAACTCACCATACCTAAATTAAACCCAATAATTACAATTTTTGCTAAAAAAGAGAAAAAAATCGTACCTTCTGCATTCAAATGCGCGGTTTCTAAAGGCCCCATGAAAGCATATCTCGGCCCCAAACCTTCCGACATAACCTTATCTATATCTTTAACGTCTAAAATACCGTCTTGAACTAAACGCCATGTCTCATTTAAAATTGCGTACCTGCAAATAAAATATAAAACAAACAGTACAAACTTAATTTTATTATCAATTACTGTATTCTATTCAAGGCGAAGCCTTCAATTTCTCTAGAAAGTGAAACGGGTGCTTGTCCAATTTCTTCCATAAGCGCGCGTACTTTTTTCGCCACTTCCGGATCCGTCCAAGGCGCGGGAACTATCTCAACTAATGGCACGTAATAAGGGGGATTCACTGGATGACACACAATTACATTTTTCCTAAAATCAAATTTTATATTATATATATCTTATGAGGTACTATTTTTTCAGGGCCTCAACAATAATTGGCAACAAATTAATTAAAAATGACATGTGGATGCGCCGCCAGTAGTACTTTTTGACACAATTTTCATGATGCATTGCACAATTGAAATATCTTTTTATATATTATCTATGCCATTGGAATGACAGATATGATAACCTTTATACAATAATTATTACTTACTAAGTTCTAAAAAGGTTACTCACTTATTTTTCAAGCCTTCAGTGAATAACGAAGGCATGAAAGTTGATGTAGAACTAGATAAAATAGTTTGGGGGCCAGCTAAAGCATCCGCCCCTTGAAATACTTTTTTCTTAAGGTCTAAATTCTCTGGAACACATTCTTGGACGAAAATTGCATCTTTTAGGGTTTCCCCCAAGTCTGTAGAACCTAAAAAGTAACAAATTTGTAAAATACAAGCTCGTAAGATTTTTAAATCGATTTTATTAATTTTACCCTTAATACAAGTGAACTGTTGTTTTGAATTGAGTGTTCCTCGCAATAATCCAGAACTTTCAAGTGTTTTTAACTGTTGCTGAATATCTTCCAATGCAGTTTTCACTTGATTATGGTCAATGTCGTAAATGGTTACTTTATAACCAACTCCGGCAAATAACATGGCCCAGGATCTTCCGATCAAGCCACTAGACAAAAAAAAATGCTTAAACAATTTGAATGAATTCTAATAACATTTATCAAGGAATTTCAAATAAAAGTTAAGTCCAAGATTTTGAGGTTGGGTATATATTTAAAAAAAATGCAGTTGAAAACAAAATACTTGAATTAATGTTTTATATAGATTAAATGAACATTATCTTTATTTTATCACAAATTATCTGACAAGAATTTCTAGTAATTATGAGAATCAATAAATTACGGAATGAAATATAATTTTAATTCAAATTAATAAAGTCATCAAAAAAATTATTGAATGATCTGATAAAAACCAATCCCTAAATATTATTTTGAAATTTATTTAATTAATTTTATCAAAAACTAATCAAATAAGATTTTCAGGAAATTGACTAATTCGATAAATCGCTGTTGAATTAAATTAAAATTGAGCAATCTTTTCTTCTTACATAATCAATTTTTTCATTTATTTATTTCATAATTATTAATTCTGTGAAAAAATAAGTCATTTACAATTTTTAGTCCAGAAGCACAAAGAAAAATAATAAAGAAGCGAACATTAAACTGGAAAACATGAAGCAGGTGTGAGAGAGAAAGCGAGATTAGGCCTAGCTACGTGTGCTCTAAATGCGGAAATGAGATCATATTTTAATTTTATTCAATAAAATATTATTTCCAGATGTGTTTAATATTTTCATTAAGTTAAATACTTTGATTTAATAAATGATAGGCAAAAGTAAGAGAATATTAGCATTCTTATTTATTGAAATCTGCAATGAAATAGTACATTATGAAGTATGTTCTGTAAATATCTCTTTGGAATTATAATAGACACTGAATATGGACATGCATCTTCTTTCAGTCAGAAATGTTTCAACGGTATCTGTAATAATATATTTGTTACATAATTGAACAATTGACTACAAAACATGAATAGCAATATTTACTCGAAGTTGAATTATCTCATAATATCTCTCTCTTTAATATTTAATATCCGAATGGTTTATTATTGTTGTAATAATAATACTGATTCCAGGATTATTACGTAACAAATAATACCCAAGGGCATTATTTTTCAAAATAACAAACAAGTTTCCTAGTTACAGCAAGTAACTAGAGTAATTTCTCTGAGAGAAATCACAATGACAGAACATACATTGCAATTTTTTTTTATTAAAATAGTAAAAAACTCGGACATTAAACATTGAAAGCACCACGGGAGTTGAACGGACGATAATGCCTACGGTCAACGTAAACACTAGCGGGCCAGAGGCCCTCGGAGAGTACAATCTTGAACCTCAGGCATTATTGTGTTTTTAACACACTTGATACCCTAATTACTATTACATGTTTACATGGGCGTAATCTAGCTCTCTCTCTCTCTCAAACATTATTACATTTTTGGTTTCACTTTCACGACACAGTATAGTAAATTGCATCGATATACCCAGAAGATAGATAAAAATATCAATTAATTCCGTTTAGTTGGCACTTCTACATTTTGACATAAAAATCAAAAGTTATTCATCGAATTTTTCACAGTTTATTCAAATTATTGTATATTAAAAATACAATTCATTATCGTTCAAATACAATTTCTACTTTTTGTGAATAAAATTAACGAATTGCTATATAGTAAAAATTGAATTTTGACGTTTCTTGCAATGAAAGTTCTGGCGCCATCTATACACGAAAATGTGTACTAAAGGCGCTGTAAAGATACCATTATAAAGTTTTCTGTTAAAAATTTTCATCAGATCGTTTTTATTAATCAACTTACATCTATATATTAATACGAGAAGAGGAAGCGCGAACGAAGGAATGAGAGATTTGGCATACTTAAAGTTTATATGGAAAAGTGCTGGACAGCGGCAATTATATACAAAATATTCCATTTCAATTTACCGCAGAAACGATATCTTGGTAGTTCGGAAAGATTCCATTAGATTACATCAATTGAATAATATGAAAAATTTTATTTCTTGATTTGAATTAATAGTAGATTGTTTGACAACCAAAGAAAAGTGAGAGTTTACTAGTAAGTGTGAATTAAATTTACACGAGCAAAGTAATATCGCTTTTCATACGTGTTGAATAAGATATTTTTTTGTACACTTGATGGAAAAACTTGAGTGGAAGACGCCAAGAATATAAATAATTTTCTACAGAAATACTAATGAAGGTTGTGTTCTTGCAAAAACGTAGTTACGGTTTTGACAATTGCTAAGAAAAAGCATAGTAGCAAATAAACAATATTAAAAATTAATTTGTCAGAAACGTCAGAAGTTAAAGATTTTCGCAGAATTCTGAATGCAGCTAAAGAAGCGACTTTACATTTGTCTCCGGCAAAATCGGGAGAATTTTTGTTTTTTTATATGTTTACCCTGTAATTTTTTCTTAATTAGGTCAAAGCTGTCATTTAACTGCGTGTCGTAGTGTATTTTTGATTTGCTATTTTTTGCTCCTGTTTAGAAAAGTGTTGCCAATTGGAAAACTAACGCTTTTCTTTACTAATTTCTACATATACAACCTGATGTTTTCCATCAAGTACACAAAAAAAAAGTGACTTGTGAGTTTTTCCAATAAAATTAAGGCTCTAAATACATGAGTATTATCATCCGCCATTCTGTGTCCTTAGAAAGCGCTTTAGCATATGTTAACAGTGCATGAAACGCGATGATTGAGTCGAAATAGTTTAATCTTTAGGTGAAAAACGTGATAAAATAATATCGGAGTCTATCAAACTACTTATTTTTGGCATGGTGTACTATTTATAATCAAATTACATGCTTCAATTTAGAATTTTCAGTTTTCAAATGTTGAATCAATTTATTCGGTTTTCAATCATATATAATTAGAGTAATATTGAATACACAGAATATCATTATGGAATTTCAATTTATATTCTGTAATACAATTTTTGAAAACAATCGTGACAAATTTATTGCATTTCGAGATCTCTAAATATGTAAAACTCTATTATTGATTTTCAAACTTTGTAATCTTTAACTTACCTAGTAAAACTTTTATGCATATTTATTGGAAGATTCATCATTTTATTGCTCTTACCCAAGGGATAAAAAACATAGAGGTCTACTATTTGCAATTTTTTATATCGCATATCTTGATCAAAAATTGTGAGTTCGTAATATTTTACTTATCAAAGAAATAATTGATTATATATTATTCATACTTATAATATATTTATATATGTATATATGTAAATATAAAATATATATTTCATATAATAGGTACCTATATGTATAATACATAAATATATTGATCAATTATTGTTTGAAATTGAGGTTAGATTCTATGATCGTGTCTAAAAATTTAAATAAAAATATATATTAAAATGAACTGACATAACTTCAATCAAAATTTTAATCTGATCATAACTTTAAATGGAAATTTTGACTGAATATACGTACTTTTATATGAAATACTTATAATTCGTCTGTGAATCTCACAGCCAAAATTGCCGCTAATAATGATGGTAAATCATTCGGCACATTAATGAGTCACTCTGATACTATTTTCTTTAGTTTTTCAAGTTATTATGACATTTTATTCTCGTCAAACAACGCATTTCCTGTAATGTTTACATTGGTTTATATATGCTTTCTTTTATTGACAGGACACAGAATGGCGGATGATAATACCTATGTTTTTAGTGCTCTAATAAAATAACAGACTTGTGGCGCCATCTACATATGGAAATTTGTACTAAAAATGAATTTTCAGTCTTACAGCTGTTTTCCTTGAATAATTTGTCTATCTATTATTCCATAATCGTTTAGCGAAATTGACGGATAAAAAAAGTTAGTGTTTCAATTACCTGCCAATAATGCCGATTTTTTCAGTTCTGTTGGTCATTTTAACTTGAAACTGTTCACTATAACTGAGCTTATAAACTGATTACGGTTTCTTTTAAGTAATAATTTTTTTTATATGACAGCTTGACTTCGTTATCTGCTGCTAACAAAACAGGGCCGTATTAATAATATTCTCACTTCCTCTCTAAATGTTATTGAACTGAACGACTTGTTACAATTAATAACTGTCACTTAAACTGTAAAAAATTGAAAATTTAGTAATGTCTGACACAAATAGAATTACAGAATTTTCTGCATTATATTATTTATTTACTATTACAATACCGTCCCTAGTTGGTAAGTAATTGGTACTAGAAAATTTTGAGATCAAGTTTTAAATTGCAGTAATGGTTGGACTATTTGTGTTTTTGTGTCACTGTTTGCGCAACGATAGTTGGTTTTGTAAATTATTCGACCCGGAACCTGAGGAAATATCACTAGAAGAAGTTGTTTCGGAAAAAGAAGATGAAGAAAAAGCGAATGTTTCTGCTTTTAAGCGACGCATAACAGTTATTTTTTAAATCACAAAATAAAATTTTATTTACAAAGTCAAGTTTTCTAGTTCTGATATTACATCCATATGCTTAAAATTATCAGGTTTATTAGTGAATGTTTCTAGAAGCTCTATTTTTCTTTCGTTTTCTTGTCCGTAATACATTTGTAATTGATTAGCTAAACATTGGGCCTCTTTAGCATCGATTACGTTCTTGTCGAACTCACCGCGCATTAGGACAATATTTTTATCGTCTTTGAATTCGGTGTAATGCGTTATTGTCAAACATTCGGGGGCGTTCTCTTTATGAACCTTAAAAATTAATTTATTAGAGAACACAAAAATGTGTGCATAATAAAGTACCTGGTAACAAATTAATGGTGTAAAGTGTACAGTATTTCTTGAAAACTGGCACATGATAAACTCAAACCCTTGTGACCTTGGTAGGGGAAATATAAACGTCGGATATTTCTCGCTGTAGGATACTATTCTATCATACACATTAGGAAGTATGGTGGCTGCAATAACATCTTTCTGAACGTGATATTCCTCCCAAATACGCTTTATTTCTTCCGTATTTTTATCTTGTATTAAATCCACTTTCATAATATCATTTAAACTTTTATCTTTAACATTTTCCTGCGCAATTAAGCCGTCTTTAGGTTTCAGAAGAGGAGAGTATTGTCTAAATATAATAATTATTAATACATTGAAAATAAATTCCATATTCTTACCTTTCTTTAAGTCCACCAAATTTCGGCTTACTTTTAGCTTTTTCACTCGCTTCAACTCTGGACAAAAACTCTTCAGGTGATGTTTCTTGCAAACTTGCAATTTTGGTGGCATATTTTTCGTAATAAGGATTTTTTTTCAATTCTTCGACGACTTCTTCAGCTTTTCGTGTAGAAGAAGTCATGATAGTTCTGCTGAAAGTAAGGTTACGTACTACAAAACTATTTTTTATGAACTGTCTTAGAAATACAGCCATATTTAATCTACTGGTTTAAAATTGAGCATATTATTGAAAATTGCATGCGAATTTAGGCTAAAAATTATTGCCGAATTTAGAGTGACCTCGTTTTTTCGGAATGGTGGCAACACTGCTGCGCACGCGCTTCAGCATAGATCAAATATTAATCACGATAGGGAACTGCAATATTGGCCGAAAATAACTTATTTGAAGAATTATGGAGGCATATTTTTTTATTAAATAAATAATACAGTTATTATTCCAAAAAGGAAAATGACAACACGTACGAAACTTGGAACGGTTGAAATTCAAGTAAAGCAACGCAACTGCAAATAGCGCTGGCGTTTGAGATAGTGATATTCTCAAAACATTTCCACATGTACTAGCATTTAAATGCGCATGTTCCAAAAGTAAAAGTAAGGCACTAAATACATGTTTTTAGTGCTCTAGTAAAAGTAAGGCTCTAAATACATGAGTATTATCATCCGCCATTCTGTGTCCTTAGAAAGCGCTTTAGCATATGTTAACAGTGCATGAAACGCGATGATTGAGTCGAAATAGTTTAATCTTTAGGTGAAAAACGTGATAAAATAATATCGGAGTCTATCAAACTACTTATTTTTGGCATGGTGTACTATTTATAATCAAATTACATGCTTCAATTTAGAATTTTCAGTTTTCAAATGTTGAATCAATTTATTCGGTTTTCAATCATATATAATTAGAGTAATATTGAATACACAGAATATCATTATGGAATTTCAATTTATATTCTGTAATACAATTTTTGAAAACAATCGTGACAAATTTATTGCATTTCGAGATCTCTAAATATGTAAAACTCTATTATTGATTTTCAAACTTTGTAATCTTTAACTTACCTAGTAAAACTTTTATGCATATTTATTGGAAGATTCATCATTTTATTGCTCTCACCCAAGGGATAAAAAACATAGAGGTCTACTATTTGCAATTTTTTATATCGCATATCTTGATCAAAAATTGTGAGTTCGTAATATTTTACTTATCAAAGAAATAATTGATTATATATTATTCATACTTATAATATATTTATATATGTATATATGTAAATATAAAATATATATTTCATATAATAGGTACCTATATGTATAATACATAAATATATTGATCAATTATTGTTTGAAATTGAGGTTAGATTCTATGATCGTGTCTAAAAATTTAAATAAAAATATATATTAAAATGAACTGACATAACTTCAATCAAAATTTTAATCTGATCATAACTTTAAATGGAAATTTTGACTGAATATACGTACTTTTATATGAAATACTTATAATTCGTCTGTGAATCTCACAGCCAAAATTGCCGCTAATAATGATGGTAAATCATTCGGCACATTAATGAGTCACTCTGATACTATTTTCTTTAGTTTTTCAAGTTATTATGACATTTTATTCTCGTCAAACAACGCATTTCCTGTAATGTTTACATTGGTTTATATATGCTTTCTTTTATTGACAGGACACAGAATGGCGGATGATAATACCTATGTTTTTAGTGCTCTAGTAAAAGTGGATAAGCGCGCTACCTAGCGTTTAATAAATAAACTTTCTAGTGTTCAAGGTCAAACATCAGAGTTTCGCTCAGCAATTGCTGTCAGTAAATGAACAGTTAAAACAGTTTTATTTTGAATATAATACGTAATATAAACGCACAACAATGCCTAAAAGAAAGTCAATGCCTGTAAAATCAGCAAATGCAACCGAAAATTGGTCTTGGTCCAATGACAAAAGTTCTGCGAGCGATTCAATAGAAACAGAAACAAATGAATCACCTGTTAAAAGAATGAAAAGGCCGGTTCCTATTCGGAAATACAGCCAAAAACAAGAAAAATATTTGATAACCACGTTTACCTTAGGAAAAAGTAATAATGTTTTACCTAACGAATGGAAAAAATGTAATATTTTATGTACAGAAGAAACGTTGAACTTGAATTTTGACGGCAATGAGAACGCTATTGTACATTTTAATTGTGGTTATGATTACATGTTTCTTAAAAATGTATTTTCAGCCAAATTATTCAGGTTTAGTTTTACACTTGACGTAAATAATCAAGATGTTAGTTTAAGTTTGTATCTACACGATCCACAACTTTTTAAATCCAATACCACAAGCAAAATTATGCAAAAACTAATGACCGATTTTTATGATATATCCATGACAGGTAACTTTACATAATTGTAATTTTTATGTATTAATGATACAATTTTAGATGTATTCGAAAACTTGGAGTTTAAAACGCACGAACACATAGAGGAATTGTATAAAGCTGTAAAGGATTTCAAAGAGAGTAAGATGAATAATTGCGATAAAGTAAATTTGCAGCATGCAAATCTTTTGCCTGTACTTCGCCCATATCAACATGACGCAGTAAGATGGATGATTCGGAGAGAAAATAATACTAGCACAGGTATATGTTATTGAAAAACCGCCAAATCTTTTTTCCCTTGAAAACCTATAAATTTTTCTGATCAAAGAGACCGACAAACAAGTTAATAGACTGGGAGCTGGTAACAGTTGGGGGCTCTCCGATTTCATACTGCATGCCTTTTTGAAGGTTGAAAATATACCCCTTTATAAGAAAGATAAAAAATTATTGACAGATACACGCTTTACGGTCCTAGAGCAAACTCTAATTATAATAAAATAAAAAAATTGTGTTTCCGTTACATTTTGCATGCCTTCATAACGTGAAATAGCTTCCCTGTGTACTGCTCCATTTTATTCTTTTTTATTGCCCCGTGCGGCTGACACATAAAAACATTAAATGAACAATGCTTTTGAACATAATTCAGTTCGCAATTGGAAACTTAAGCTCTTATTACTTGCATGGATTATAAATAGTTCATATTCGAGAGCTCAACAAGCAACACTTATTTGGAAGTGCTGTTCAATTCAGATACTCCTTTTCACATGTGAAAGGAAATAGCTCAAATCAAGTTTGATTCAGTTTGTCGAAGGCTCTATCATAAAAGATAGAATTAGCACAATTTAAGAGAGATTTTGGTAGCAACTTGGCAAAATTTGTGGAAAAAGCTAATTATATTGAAATTTTTTTTTTAAAACGTCTTCAAAGTAAATGGTACTGACCTTGGGATTAACAAGGTAATAAATTATTCTTTTGCCATAGCTAAAGCCTTTCTCTTCTATCGTGAATATCAAAAGGGGATTCGCCCCATTTGGTATTTTTAGTTTTGAATTTAAACTCGTAATAATAATACAGTCCACTAAGCTCAACGGTTTTCTTTAACAAGAGGCTTACTCAAGAGAATGAGAGAATTTAGAGAGCTTAGAGAATATGGAGAGTATAGAGAATTAGAGGTTTGAAGAATTCAGAGGATAAAGAGGATATGAAGAATATAATAAATTTAGAGAATAAAGAGCATTTAGAGAATATCGAAAGTATAGAGAATTTAGAGAATAAAAGAATTCAGAGAATATTGGAAGTTGAAAGAATATAAATAATTTAGAGAGCTTAGGAAATATAGAGATTTTGGAGAATAAATAGAATATAGGGAATTCAGGTAATAAAGACAATGAAGAGAATTTAGGAAATGAAGAGAATTTAGAGAATGAAGAGAATTTAGAGGATAAAGAGAGTTTATAGAGCATAAAAAAATTAGAGAGCCTAAAAATACAGAGAATATAGAGAATTTAGAGAATGAACAGAATTTATGGAATAAGGGGAATATAGAAAGTTTATAGAGCATAAAGAATTTGGGGAGTCTAGAATAAACAGAGAATTAAGGGAATAAAGAGATTATACAGAATTAAGAGAATACAGGAAATAGAGTATAAAAAGTTTATAGAGTATATAGAATTTAGAGTGCCTAGAAAATATAGAGAATATAGGAAATAGAGAGATTATAGAGAATAAGAAGAATTTAGGGAATGAAGAGAATATAGAAAGTTTATAGAGGATTAAGAATTTAGAGAGCCTAGAAAATATAGAGAACTTAAAGAATTTAGGAAATAGAGAGATGGAAAATAATAATGAAAATTTTGGGAACAAAGAGAATATAGAGGATTTAGGAAATAGAGAGATTATAGAAAATTTAGAGAATGAAGAGAATTTATGGTATAAAGGGAATATAGAAAGTTTATAGGGTATAAAGAATTTAGGCAGTCTAGAATAAACAGAGAATTAAGGTAATAAAGAGATTACACAGAATTAAGAGAATACAGGGAATAAAGAGAAAATAAAAAGTTTATAGAGTATATAGAATTTAGAGTGCCTAGAAAATACAGAGAATATAGGAAATAGAGAGATTATAGAGAATAAGAAGAATTTGGGGAATAAAGAGAATATAGAAAGTTTATAGAGGATTCAGAATTTAGAGAGCCTAGAAAATACAGAGAATTTAGTAAATATAGAGAATTGAGGAAATAAAGAAAATATAGAGAGCTTATAGATTATAAAGAATTTAGAGAGCCTAGAAAATATAGAAAACTTGAAGAATTTAGGAAATAGAGAGATTGAAAAGAATAATGAAAATTTTGGGAGCAAAGAGAATATAGAGGATTTAGGAAATAGCGAGATTATAGAGAATTTAGTGAATGAACAGAATTTATGGAATAAAGGGAATATAAAAAGTTTATAGAACATAAAGAATTTGTGGGGTCTAGAATAAACAGAGAATTAAGGGAATAAAGAGATTATGCAGAATTAAGAGAATACAGGGAATAAAGAGAGTATAAAAAGTTTATAGAGTATATAGAATTTAGAGTGCCTAGAAAATACAGAGAATATAGGAAATAGAGAGATTATAGAGAATAAGGAGAATTCAGGGAATAGAGAGAATATAGAAATAAATATGTTTTATTGGGTTTAAGTTCTGTAATTTATTAGAAACAGCAAAGTGCTGCCTTTGCTGTTGAAACGTTGTGTTTCTAATAAATTACAGAACTTAAACCCAATAAAACATATTTATTTAAAAATGAGTTCTGAAAAGTTTTTTCCTTTATTAGAATATAGAAAGTTTATAGAGGATTAAGAATTTATAGAGCCTAGAAAATACAGAGAATTCAGTAAATATAGAGAATTAAGGAAATATAGAAAATATAGAGAGCTTATAGATTATAATGAATTCCGAAAGCCTAGAAAATATAGAGAACTTAAAGAATTTAGGAAATAGATTGAAAAGAATAATGAAAATTTTGGGAACAAACAGAATATAGAGGATTTAGAGAAATCAAGAAATAGAGATTGTAAGGATAATAAGAATTAAGAAAATAAAGAGGATATAGAGAGCCTGGATAATATAGAGAATTTAGGAAATAGATAGATTATATATAATAAAGAGAATTTAGGGAGTAAAGAGAATATAGAACTGTTTACCCAATTAAACGTATTCATTAGAATATAGAAAGTTTATAGAGTATAAAGAATTCAGAGAACTTGGGGAATATAGAGAGTTTAGGAAATAAAGAGATTAGAAAGTATAAAGAGAATTTAGGAAAGAAAGACGGTATAGAAAGTTTATCTAATTTCTAAAATAGAAAGATTATAGAGAATTTAAGGAATAGAGAGAATAGAGATAATTTAGAAAGTTAGAGAATATAATGAATTTAGAGCGCGTAGAAAATATGGAGAATTCAGGAAATAGAGAGATTATAGAGAATAAAGAGGACTTGAAGAATATAGAAAGTTTATTGAATATAAAGAATTTAAAAAATTGCTTTTTGGGTCTAGTAGGGTCCAAATCGTGAAGATTCATCAAAATCTTGAACTGTCAAATAATCATGATCACATTACTTCTCTATTATATATATTTTAAATTCACTTTTTAGGGTTTGTGAATACTAATACGAATTCAATAATTTTTCAGAATCTTTACATTTACTCTACAAAGCGGTAAAACTAATTTCAGGCACTGACATATACTATAATAAATACACTGGCTCTATTGATGTAATTAAGCCAGTTGTACCATACACAAACACAGGAGGCATTTTGGCCGATGAAATGGGCTTAGGTAAAACAGTTGAAGTATTAGCTTGCATTTTAAACAATCCTCGATTAGACGTACCTGAAAAAAAGCCTAAAACAAATGAAGCAAACAATTTTGATCAATCTAATAAAGACACAAACATTCCTCAAGTTGACATTCAAGTAAAATACATTAAACCAAAAGAAAAAATCAAAAAGCCGCCAAAACCTAAACCTGAACCTACCAAAAAGAAATTATCGGAAGCAAAACGAGCTGCGCAGCTTTGGTACGAAGCCAAGCTAGCCGAAATGGAAATAAAAAAGAAAAATATTCGCAGTGAAGAAGAAATTCAATGCATTTGTGGCGATTTTGTTAATAGAGGTTTAGTTTCGTGCACGAATTGTAGTAAAAAGCAACACGCCAAATGTATGGGCTTCGAAAAAAGGGATGACGATTATTTATGCCCTCAATGTTGGATTCATCAAGTAAATTTTTTTTATATTGGTTTGTTTATTGGGAACTCAAGTTTTTTTTGTTTGGTAGCCTTTAATAAAATCTAGAGCAACTCTCATTGTTTCTCCGCAAGTAATTTGCCGCCAATGGACTGTTGAAATACAAAGACATATTCGCAAAAATGGTCTGAAAGTTTTGGAATATAAAGGGATACATAACGCTGGGATGGTATACCCAACCGATTTGGCTGATTATGATATTGTTATCACAACGTATAGTGTATTGCAAAGCGAAATTAAATTCACCAATGAAGAACAGAGTTCCGTTTCGTAAGTATTAAGATTTATGGGAATATTTATTTGGCTAATAAATTACAATTAGGTTAAGATATGCGAAGCGTTACAACATTCCAAATACTCCTCTTGTGTGTATTGACTGGTGGCGTCTTTGCCTCGATGAGGCTCAATATGTTGAGTGCCCCGCTGGGCTGGTCTCCGCAATGGCTCGTCAACTCAAAGCCCAATTCCGTTGGGCAGTAACCGGAACTCCTATCCAAAAACATCTAGGAGATCTTTACGGCCTTATAGATTACTTATTCCTGCAACCGTACAATAATTTGGATACATGGAATTACGCTTTATATTATCCATATTTGCATGGTAATAAACAACCAATGATTGAGTTTTTATCTACTGTTATGTGGCGTTCCGCTAAAGCTGATGTTCTCGGACAAATTGATATTCCTACGCAATCGATTGAAGATCATTGGTTGGAACTTTCAGCCGTAGAAAAATTTTTTTACAGAAGAGAACACGAATCTTGCGCCAAAGATTTTTTGATGAAGTTGATCAAGTTTGATTCGTTAGATGTCACTTTGAAATCGATTGATCGATCAACATTGAATTTTGTGCGTATTAATCTAAAATTGTATTTAGGTTTTATGATTGTTAGTATTTTTTAACAGATTCTAACACCTTTATTGTCTTTGAGGCAAGCTTGCACTCACCCTTACGCAGTACGTGGTCGCTACCTAACTTCCAAGAAACAAGTCAATTCCATGGAAGAATTATTAGACGTTTTGATCAAAAAGAATATTAATGATTGCGAGGAAAGTTTGAGAGCTGTTGTAGCCTCTTTAAATGGTGATTATTTTAAAATATAAGGATCGTTCGTAAAACTCCTACTTCTAGGGCAGCACGTCATTGAAAGTGCTGTTCTATGAAAAAGTGTCCCACCTGACTCTGGAATTTTTCTCGTACCTCAAATTTCTTTTAATTTTTTTTCGTGCGTTTCATTTTTTTTATTAATAATGAATTGATGCATGAACAATCAATCCAAAAAATCCAGTTAAATAATGAAACAACAAAAAAAATCGTTAGTACAGGCGGAGCCCATGATTTGCCCGGATGCTGCAGTAATTGCTAGCTTAGGTATTAAAATAAGGCCAAGAATTTTTCGAACGACACTGCCATATTAAATGAAGTTTAAAATGTTTGACACCTTTTGGAATAATTTTTAGGGATGGCAGGCATTTTGCTTCTTCAAGAGCGCCACTTAAAAGCAGTCGAAAAATACCGAGAAGCTTTAACATTCATGTCGACTTACGACAATACCAACTTCCTAAAAATAGATAAATTGCAGCGAATACACACCTTACACAACCTCAATGAGATTTTAATGCAAAATGTTCAACCCCGTCCACCTCCAACACTTCGAGATGACAAATTAAAAAATGAATGCGATTCTTACCAAAAAAAATACATGGAAAAATATGCTTCAGAAACAAAAGTTGCGCTGGAAGAGCTTAGAGAAGCTACAAAAAATGTTACCAAATACGAAAAAGATTTGTCCATTGAGGAAGGGGCGTGGTTATCGGAAGTTTTGGACTGGTTGACTAGTAAGAAATTGGAAAATGAAATTTGTAGAAAAATTGAGGGACTGGCGATTGAAAATCGGTACAAACAAAAATTTCAGACGTAAGTGTCACATATTACTTAAAATTGTATTTTATTATAAAATTTGTGTTCAGGATTTCTAGTGTGAGGGATGTTATATATTTTTTGACTACCTGGATCGATAAAGTTGCAAAACAGCTGAAAGTCGTACGCAAATCATTAAAAAACTTTGAAAACGCTTTAATTTCCGAAGAAAATGATAATTATGTCAGTGCGGAAATTGTCGAAAAAGCAATGCAGTGTCATTTAAGGCCCGGAAAAAATAAAAAATCTAAAGAAAATTGCATGTGCTGCGTTTTAGACGCTAATTTAAAAAAATACGAGTGTATGATTTTCCAAATGAATACAAAATTGGATAAAAATCAGTCTAATAAAGGAAGTTGGAAGCCTTGCTTTGAAGATGATGTCATTAAAAGTATAAATAATTTTGCAAAGCAAAAAAGTGCCCCTAAAGATCTTTTAGTTGAAGGTCAAGCACTTGTTAAATTATGTGAAGCACGCAGAAAAGAATTTAAGGTTTACAAACAATTTTTTTTTTTAAATTATTGAATGATTTGTGTTTTATTTAAGGAACTGAGAAAACTGTACACATTTTTCGATGCACAAGTTTCAGCCCAAGATGAGTTAAACATCTGCAAAATTCGATTTCGTTTGAGAAATCCGGAAGAACCAGTAAAAGTCATTCAAAAAAAAGTTAATCGAACTTTAGAAAACTTGACTTATGAGACAGAAAATAAATATGAATTCATTCATGTCATGAACGAATTTGAAGTAAGTAGAAGCATTAATCAAATTACAAGTTATTACTTTTATCCATAAAATCAAGTTGGGAATGTTTCCAGAATATTTCAGTGGTAGATTGAAGGAAAAAAGTGAACTACATTGTTATAATCTAAGAAATAAAAATGATTTTATACTTGATAAAAAAAAAGTACTACCGGTCAAAACACGATACTTTATAAGGGGTTGCAATTATATAATGAATTACCCAATGATATGAGAACTTTGTCTCTGAGAATGTTCAAAATAAAAACAAAAAATTATTATATAGATAGGAATATGTAGAAGTGTTGTATGAAAATTTATCTATTTTTTTTTAATATTTTTTATATATTTTTCTACTTTTTTTGTATGATGATGTAGTATAGCTTTTTTTGCTAAATAAATTTCGAATTATTATTATTATTATTATTATTCGAAAATTATTTTTTAACGCTTATAATTAAATTTTAGTTGGATATTAATTACAATACGCTGAAAGCAGAGAAAATTACCAATGATGAGAAGCTCAAAAAACTTTTAGGGACTCATAGTTATTTAGAAACTTTACGGAAACAACAGTACGATGGGCATAATCCTGACCCATGTCCTATTTGTAATACGCAGCTGCAAGACAGTGTAAGATATTATGAAATATATAACAAATAAAGAAATAATTTTTTTAAATTTTTAGTGGAGTATTTTGCAATGTGGGCACTGCTACTGCCTGGAATGCATTCATCAATTATTAGAACAATATCGTATCAATTGTAATAACGTACAATGTTGCGTCTGCCGAAAAAAACAACTATGCAGCGATATTTCCTACATTAAAGTAAAAGGAGGTTGTGAAAACTCATTAGACGACGTTGAAATTAAAGGTTCATACTCCACAAAAATTCACGCGGTTATTAGATGCGTACTTAAACTAAAACAATCAGACCCTGGTGTTAAAATATTAATATTTTCCACGTGGCCGAACGTTTTAAAAGCAATCAGTGTTGCTTTTACAACCAATGATATTAAACACGAATACGCAGTATCAAATAATTTGCAGGATAAACTACAGCGGTTCAAAGACGAACGGCTAAATGTAACAGCAATGTTATTACCGGTTCGGTTAGGCGCTAATGGTTTAAATTTAACTGAAGCTACGCATGTTATTCTTATTGAGCCTTTAATGAATCCTGGAGAGGAATTACAAGCCATCGGACGAGTCCACAGGATAGGGCAGACAAAGTATGTTAATCAAAATATAATTAAAATTATTATTTGATATTATTTGTTTATTGTAGACCAACATTCGTTCATCGCTTTCTAATAAAAGATTCCATTGAAGAAAATATTCACAATGCTATTGCAGCTAATGCACAACATTGGGAGGACAATGAAACAACTTTAACCGATTTGAAAAAATTATTTTCAGTTGAGCTAACTGAATAATAACTGTTTCAGAGGTACACTGAAACAGGTATGAATGTGTAAGAATTTGCTCAGTTAAATTTTTTGACGTTGCTAGTTGTCCAACAATCCGTTTATTTCGTCGAATAATCAAACGTTCATTAATTATTAATCGACACTGTAGTCTATTTTTTGTTTTTATTTATTATTTTGATAGTTTCCAATTTAATCAAAATAACGTAGCCTAACCCGAGTTTAATGTATGTTGAATGTGCCATGCAATGTTTACATGTTTGGAACCTATAAGTACTTTGAGCCTTCAACAAGCAGCAGTATTACAATTTTCACCGTAATTTGAACTTTATTACTATAATAACTTGAATGTTATGAATTTTTGCAGACGGGAACAAGTTTTTGTCTGTAATTTTGTTTTGGCGGAGGCCTGCAATAATTTAAAACATTTAAGTTATTGAGTTATTATAGTGATAAAGTTCAAATTGTGATGGGAATTATATTACCGCTGCCCGTTAAAGGTTTAAAGTATATTTTATTTGCATTCAAGTATTTGTAGGCTCCAAACATGTGAACATTACATCCAACATTCAACATTAAATCAAACGTAATTACATAGACCTTGTTTTCTTCTTATCAGTTCCATTTTAGATGTTACATTTCTTAGCCTTGTTTATTGTTTTACCAGTCGGTTGTTTTGTTTTTAAAATAATTTGGTTTTTTGTATATTTGATGGAAAACATCAGGTTTAATAGGTAGAAATCAGTGAAGAAAAATTCCATTCTACCAATTAGCAACACTTTGCCCTAATTAAGAAAAATTACAGCTTAAATATATAAGAAAACAAAAATTCTCTTGATTTCGCCGCAAACAAATGTAAAGTCACTTCTTTATCTGCATCCAGAATTTCGCGATAATCTTTAGCTTCTGACGTGTCTGACAAATTAATTTTTAATATTGTTTATTTGTTACTATGCTTTTTCTGGGCAGTTGTCAAAACCGGTACTACGTTTATGCAAAAACACAACCTTGATTAGTGTTTCTGTAGAAAATCACTTCTATTCTTGGCGTCCTCCACTCAAGTTTTTGCATCCAGTATACAAAAAAATAGCATGTTCAACACGTAAGAAAAGCGATATTTGTTCGTGTAAATTTGATTCTCTCGCTCGCTGATTTACACTCGCTAGTAAACTCTCACTTTTCTCTACTTGTCAAACAATCTACTATTATTTTACTATAAATTCTTTTGGTGAATTTTGGTCGCGTGGCTAATTAAAAACTTTTGAGGGTCAAGAAAACTGACAGCTAGACCTGAGAGAGATCTAACCCTGCTTTGACGCCTGTATTACACGATTCAATTTATTCATGAAGTTGTCCTTGAATTTCTTCGTGAATTTATTGTCGAGCAGAAAAATTAGAAAAATGTTGGTTCGTTTTTACACACATGAAGAATTCCATCAATTTATTGTGAAGAATTTAATAGTACCAACCTAAATATCAGTTGTCATTTTACTGTCGTTAATTTTTGTATTATGTTTCTTGCAGGTTTCTGTAGAATTAGAAGTACAATGAAATTAGAATTTTCACAGTATCTCTTTAGAATCATACAAACTTAACCGCAAAAAAGGTTTGAGGGGTTGGAGGTAAACAAAGACAATGTCAAATTCAAAGGTTGGCAACGACAAAATGTGGAGAAAAACCCTAGAATTCCCTAGAAAGTTGTCGAAAAATAGAACACGTTCTAATTCGTCAATAAATTCATGAATTTCTTCATGAAGAAAAAATTCACGAAGTGTCTCGTATTACACGATCCAATAAATTCAAAATAAAACTTCGTGAATTTATTTATGAATAAACTGAATCGTGTAATACAGGCATAAGCCACATGAACTTGACCTTGACACTTTCGAGTAGAATAATTAATAGTTTCATTTTACAATTTGCCTTTCCAAATTGACCAATAAATTGATCAAGTTTTCTACAATTTATTGTCCAGCTCAAAAATATTTTGTACCATATTACACGTTCCAAGTTTTCATCAAGAAAACTCAGAACTACCAACTTATAAAATTTTTGACGTAACTTCAAAAAGTGTGATTAGAGAGAAAGTGTGATAGTAGAGATGACAACAGAGGTATAAAAAATTAATATACTGAAGGCAACTGTATATAAAATTATATTGGTACTTTGTCAACAAAAAGATTATGTTTGCAATGTTTGTCTTTCTTTAGGTCAAGTCAAGTATAAAACGCGTATTTCATTTGACGCGAAATAATTAATATGAGCAAAGTTGGCAACGACAAATCGGACAAAAATCTTCCTAGAATACTCTAGAATATTGGCGAAAAATAGAGCCATTTCTATTTCAAAAGAAAAAATTGTGGAATTTTTGGACATATTACACACAACAATAAATTGAGGGTCAACTTTTGAAAATTATTGACCAATAAATTGTATCGTGTAATACAGGCATTAGAATATAAACATCTGATTCTTTCCGTTTCATCTTTAGGACCAGGAGGACGAATCGTGACTTATTCTGATCACGTGTAATTTGTATTGTGCGAGGCTGCTCTAATTCTTTGGAATGGACGAAAATACAAAACTACCTTTTTAGAAACTTAGTTAAAAATTTTTGCTACCACTTTTTGGTCGCCATATGCAAATAATTTAAATACTGTAAAAAGTCCAGAGGAAGTAGATTTAAAATTTTGTATATGACGGTCTAAAAGTGATGAAGTCTCTATTTTAGTCGAAAATCTATCGAATTGGAAGTTATAGAATTAAAAATTAATTTCAGCGCTGTAATCGCGCTTCCAGTTATTTTTTATTTGTTGATTAACAAGGTTCTATGCTTTATCATTTTTTACTTTCCATCACATAGTTTAGCCCGAAAAATGACTCGACAAAAGCGAAGATAAATCATTTCTGAAAGTACCAAAGTTCATTGGAGGACCTTAAAAAAAATGTATGTATGTTTTTTCGTTCGTCCTGTTCGTCTGTCTGTATCATCTTTGCGTCAAATGATCTCAGAGACAGCCGAGCCGTTTAAAATCGTGTTTCCTACATAGAGGGAATGCAAAATCGTGATATCGCATTTCGATGCGATTCGGAAATGTCTAGAAAATTTTATTTATCCAGGAATCATTGAAAAATAATTATCTTTAAGCTCTGTAAAAATAAAGTTTGGCGCAGTCGGCTCTCCTACATTAATTCCCGATTGTTGGATGACAAGCAACTTTAAATATTTATGCACGTTCATATTACATTGTGAAATAAATAGCTCGACCACTTTACCGGTTTTGGATCAGTATTTATCTTAAGTGAACTATCACTGCCTAGCATAGATTTTATACTATTTAATATTAGCATTATTTTTGTAAATATTTGTAAATGTAGTCAAAAAAAGTACAAGAGATTTTTTGACTTAATAATATACCTTGCTTTACATTTCCCGTTCATGTTTATAAATAAATATTTAGCTTATTTATTAGAATTAAATTATTTTATATACAAGACTTTTTTTCGTAGATATATGACTAGGGATTAAATTTGAAGTCTCAATGGGTCTAACCTTAAAAATTAGTTTTTCATTATTTATCTAAATTTATAAAATTGGTCGTATGAATAGGAGTATTTTTATTACAAAATAATTACAATTTATATTATTTTTAATATTTTTCTTTATTTATAAAGTGAAAATACGATAGATGTCAGTGATGAGGCAAAGTGGGTAAACGTCTTTCATCTTACGCTGACTTTTCATCAAAAGTACAAAGATATTCTCCACCCATACAAAATAATCGTCAGCACAACTAAATAAGACATGAATATTAATAAATGTTATTAAAAAAATTGTAAAGTAACTGTTATATTTAATTATCAGCGTAGGTAAGTCAATATTTATTTTGATGTGGGTGTGTATAGGTTAAAACAAGGAAATTTTTATTATGAATATTTTTTGATTTTTTAGACGATAGTTGGTAAGATGTCATCAGGTAGACCAATAAAATGTGTGGTTGTTGGGGATGGTACTGTTGGAAAAACATGTATGTTGATTTCGTATACGACAGATAGTTTTCCTGGGGAATACGTTCCGACAGTGTAAGCATACATTATTTGTACAGACTTATTTTGTATGTGGAAATTGGGAATGGACGTCATGTTTATTTCCAGGTTTGACAATTATTCTGCGCCTATGGTGGTGGACGGCATCCCGGTCAGTCTAGGTTTGTGGGATACAGCTGGTCAAGAAGACTACGATCGATTACGGCCATTAAGCTATCCCCAAACAGACGTATTTCTCATTTGCTTTAGTGTGACTAGCCCATCCTCTTTCGAAAACGTTACATCTAAATGGTATCCAGAAATCAAACATCATTGTCCTGACGCGCCAATGATCCTCGTAGGCACTAAAATTGATTTACGCGATGATCGTGAAACCCTAACGGCTTTAGCAGAGCAAGGATTGTCTCCTATAAAAAGGGAACAGGGGCAAAAATTAGCAAATAAAGTCCGGGCAGTAAAGTATATGGAATGCTCGGCGTTAACTCAAAGAGGCTTAAAGCAGGTTTTTGATGAAGCGGTGCGCGCAGTGCTCCGTCCCGAGCCCCAAAAACGTCGCCAGCGCAAATGCGTGCTGCTTTAACCTCCGCGCCTTACTCATTTTTATTTTTATTAAGGATTTGCAGCTCTTTTTATATATCTACAGACTAGTTTCGGTGTCCGTCTTTTAGGGACTAACAGGTACTGAACATTTGCATTTATTTATGCTAACTTCTCTCCCATTTTGAACTGTCAGTTTGAAGGGATAATTTATATTATAACCAGTAACAAATTACTCATAATATAGTATTATATTTTTACATTTTCGTCAAAACACAATACCAGCACTGCCTACTGAAATTCCATTTTATTCGGTTTAAATTAGCAATAAATTTTGGTTATTTAAGTATTTAATAATCATAACGTGCCATTTAAAACATTACAGCGCCATATAAACTACATATAATATGAATCTGAATATATTGAAGCTTCACTCAACTATGTATATATTATAGATTAGGTCTCATCTGAGCAGCTATTTTGATTTATTCATGTTTATTTTGTTTTAAACAATTGCATGTGACACATTCAGATGTTCAGACTGTTGACGTGACAACGCGACATCATTCTGTTTTTAATCTCAATATAAAATAATCGTGTTGCACTATATTCATTCAATTCCAATATTTACAGAAAACTGTTATTATTTTTACAAATTTCGAGCATAAGGCAAAGGCTAATATATGAAATTATTCTTGTGATTCTCTAGTAAATATATCAAATAGAACTTAATATTTCAAACCAAAGTTGATTTAAGAATCTAGTCAAGACTAAATGAGAGTCGGACTACTGCATTTGATATTTAATTTCGAAAGTAAATATTCTTTTAAAGCACCACATCTGTATTTTGTGTGTTTGTTAGTATCTAATAACATGATAATTTAAATTTTGTAAACTGTTTTGTGTATTAAAATAAATATAAATACATAACAATTTAGCCCTAATTCACAATGAACGTAAGTATAAAATCATAAACTATTGAACTTAGTTTTCAATCTTTCAGAATAACGTCACATTATCATTGCCATCAATAAAGTTTTCAATCTTTAACAATAACGTCACCTTCTCACCGCCATTAATAAGGTACGCCGGTGAAACGCTATGCTATCTCCCTATATCAGCTGTGTCTCAATATCTTATCGCGTTAGAGAGAGAGGTTAAGTGTGTGTGATGGAAGATAGTAGGCATCTTTCTCAATGCATTTAGCATTTGCCACTATTGAGTTTGCATCTAGTTTTGTGATTTGAAGCCTGGAATTTTTGATTACTCAACTTTAGAATGAGAAGAAAGTGTTTTAGTTCAAATTGCAATAGTGGGTAGCTAAGTTGTAAGTAGAAAATATCTATTTTTAGTGCTCCGAAGGACAAAAAGACATTAATGAAGGGAAGACGAGTAATACCGCGAAAAGATTGGTTATTTTCATTTAATTTATCTTTTTTTTGTGATATTTTTATTTATTATTATTGTTATCTTTAGTATTTATTTGGGAATATGTGAATGGAAAAAGTGATGTATATGATACTTTTCACTATTTCTTTTATTATACCTCCTATGTCAATCAAATGCTAATAAATAATTATCTCTGGTAACGTGAGACACCTGGCTTATTTTGAAATTTATATCATTGATATTGAAGAATAATAAGAATTATAAAAAATCTAACACAATTTATTAATTTCAACTACTTATCACTTTCTTCCGATAAAATGAACTATTCTAAAAATAGAATAAGTTAGTATTTGAAAATGATTTTCAATCATAAACTAGTCAGGTGATAGCAGGATGTATGAAAATCGTGTTAATTAAAAAAATTAAAAAGTATTCATACAGAATTTAGAATCAAAAATAATTTATTTTTCATCAAAACTCTGAAAAATGTAGATTATTATTTATCAATTTGACATAGGATGTTTCGGGTGTCAATTTATTTGAGTAAATCAAGACTTTCCACAAAATGCGCATTTGTTCCTTTGCTGGAAGTGAAAGGAATTTCTGTATTTATCTGAAGTAGATCCATGATTTTTATTTTAAAAAATCGCAGGACAAATCATTATAAAAAATTATTTGATTTGAAACAAATGTAACTTGATCAATATTAAATAAACTGAAAATTTCAAGTGATTGTCTGAGTTGTTCCATGTTAATACATGCCTACTATCTTCCATCTCTCTCTTCGTTCGGCGATTAGAATTTGTGCCGTGTACGAGCGCTTCGTTTCAACTCCTATATATATTATACTTCGTGGTTCAAACAAAATCACATCAAATTTTGCGAATTCTTTAGTTATAATTTATAAAATAATGCGAGTGATATATCAAACATTTATATGGTTGGCAACATTGTGTTTAATTGAAGATGGCCGTCGCTGACGTAATCAAGGACAACGTCGTTGTTGCTTTTGTTGTGTGAATAGTTTTCCAATGAAATTAGTAATATGAATCAAAAATACAGTTGTATATTTCATTAAAAATGATATAAAAGACTGTGATTATACTATATATAACCATTTACCGTGTTCGCGTTAGTGATGCAAAAAAGGTATTTATTTCTTGAAAGTAGTACAAGCTCAGTGTAAATTTTAATTTCAAGTTATCAATGAGGATTTTCATGTTAGGGATGATTAAAATTTCTCTTTCAGAATTCATCACTTAATTATTCACTGCTGTGAAAGAGAAGCAAATGTGAGTCGCAGTTTCTTCAGCAAGCATTAGGACTTCGTAATGAACTCGCATTTCTTCAAGTTGAGAACTTCATTTGGAGTGTGAAAGAAGTCGGTACACCCGGAATAGCCTTCAATGTATACATAAATGCAATTATTTAAAATGTTAGTTTACTTTTTATAATTCACTTTTTCGAAAATTGTTACACATTAAATTACGCTTTCGAGCAAACCTTATGGACTGTGATTAGAGCTCCATTTGCGTGATATGCTCTGAGTGATTCCAAAAGTGAAATATTATTTCCCAATTCAGTATTTCACTTTTTAGTCGTATTAAGACAGCATCAACTGTTTTGCAAATTCATTTGATATTTTTAAACGTATTTGTTCAGTTTCTAATTATTTTTTTGTAGATGAAGTAAATCTATGACACTGGTTGTCTTGAAAAGATTGTCATTTCCGGGCTCCATGATAATTTGAGGATTCATATCAATTACGGGGGCAGCAAATTGACCATATGAAGACTCATAAATACAATAACGTTTTCAAAATTTAAAACCACAAATTGGAAAAATATTTGTGAATTATATTAATAATAGCTGCTGCTTATTGTACGGCTAAAAAGTGCAAGATTGAATGTAAGAAAATAATATTTCACTTTTAATATGGACGTCCAGTACTACAAATATTTTGCCGATTGAACCGTTCCATAGTTGTGTGCTTGTCTCCAAGAAATTAGGAGCAAATAAATCTATTTCAATCTTTTTGGGTGCAACTGGCAGATTATTAATATAAATAATAAATCATATATATATACATATATATGTTGTCTTTTTTTTATTTATTGAGTATAATTCATTAAAATAGTTTCACATCTTCGAAATATAACGCGTCAAATTTGACTCTTTTAGTTTGAAATTTAGCCTCTAGGTGTAGTATCGTTTTTGTTCATTAAGATCATCCCTGATGTAATGTTGTGTTGTAATAGGGAATAATTATTCTTAATTAAAATAATTTAATACTCCGCATATTTCATCAAAAATAACATTAGAATCGCATGTAGACAGACATCTATTCGTTGTGTTCGCGTTTGTGAATTGTAATTATTTCTAAACAAGGTGAAAAAAACGTTTATTTCTTTAAAATAATACAAAATCAGTGTGAATTTTCATATTTCAAGTTAACAATCTGTGTAGTATGTACGTGACGTTTAAAATTTCTTTTACAGCAATCTTTGAATATTACGTTCTTCAAAGAGTGTCGAAGCCAACTAGAACGTTCATCACTCAGTTATTTGAAGAAGAGAAGAAATCTACAACTGAAAGAGATGAAAATGCCATAACATAACATGAAGTCGCATCTTCTTCAACAAGAATCGGGACTTCAAAAGTTGGAAACTGTAGTTATTCAATTCAGTGGACACAGAGAGAAATTAATAACTTGTTTATTAATATATCAAATACTAATACAATCGTTTTTTCAAAATAATAACGCTGACCAAAAAATGACATAAAAACATACATATTTTCAACTATTCAAAGTAAACAACAATCAACTGTTTTTATATTATGACAGATAAAAGAAACGCTTACTTAATTTTATAAATTTCAATTCAAACAAGAAAAATAATTACTCCTTAACACTCCTCCTTAATTATTTTACGTCGAATCTCTTGAAAATTCTTGCGAGCTAGAGGCTTCGTAAGTATATCAGCCAACTGTTCGGAGCTGCTAACATGTTTCAATTTTACAGTTTTACCAATATGTTCTTGAATGAATTTCCTTGGGATATCAATATGTTTCTTGCCTTTTGTAATTTTACCTTCATGAGTATTCTGTAACATATGTATCGCCGATTGATTATCAATACATAAAGTGGTAGGTTGATTGATATCTAAAAAACCAAGTTCATTTCCTATGCGTCGAATCCAACATAAATCGTCAATTGATGAAACAGCTGCTCTATATTCAGCTTCTGCTGTCGATGTTGCAACGAGTCGCTGCTTCTGAGTGAACCATACAACAGGACCTCCGCGAAATATGAAAACTCCACTTGTAGAATGTCCAGTAGATGGATCACCTCCATAATCGGAATCTGTATATGCAATGAGATTTTTATCTCCATCAAATGTTATTCCGTAGTTTACAGTTCCTTTCAAATAATGAAAGACTCGTTTGATCATCTTCCAATGATTCATCATTGGCTTATTGGTGAATCGACTTAAGTAGTTAACTACAAAACTAATATCAGGACGAGACATTGTAGCTAAATATAATAAATTGCCTATAGCTTCACGATAAGGCTCCGATGTACTTAGTACTTTATCGTTTTTGAAATTTTCTTCTTCAGTCATCATACCACGTTCCATTGGAGTTGATGCAGGATTTGCCATTTCAAAATTAAAACGTTTTAAAATCTTCTCAGTATATTTTGATTGATTTACAAATACTCCATTTTTATTACATACTATTTGCATACCGAGATATGATAAACGACCTTGCAATCCAGTATCAAAAGTAATTTCAAATTTTCGGTTTAACCTTTGCAAAATTCCAACCATACTTTCCTCGTTTAAGCCAGCCATAAGCCCATCGTCCACAAACAGAACAATTATTATACTTCTGTCTTGATTATAATACAAACAAGGATCATCATCAGTGTTTTGAAAATTCAGAGATCTCAAAAAATTAGAAAATTTTTCGTTCCAATTTTTAGGTGCTTGCTTCAGACCGTAAATACTCTTATTTAGCTTACAGACACGTCCGGAACCATCTTCAAAACCTTCAGGTTGGTACATAAAAATCTTTTCTTTTAGATTGCCATGTAAAAAAGCTGTTTTGACATCAAAAGTCATCAGTTTCATTTTATTTGAGGCTGCAATACTAAAAATCAATCGAATAGATACATGACGAGCAACTGGACTAAAAGTTTCTGAGAAATCAATTCCTTCCTTTTGCTCAAAGCCTCTGGCAACAATTCTAGCTTTAAATCTCCCATCTTGTTTTTTACGTAATATCCAGCGACATGTCAAAGGTGTACATTTTCAGGAATATCAACCAATGTCCAAGTATTCATTTTTATCAAGGCATCAAATTCTTCAGTCATAGCTTTACGCCATTTATCATCTTTCAAAGCTTCTGATACAGAGATTTCTTCAACTTCACCAATCATGGCGGCATTCGTTTTGTTTTCATTCAATTTTGAGTGCAATACATAGTCAGAAAAATTTGAAGGTTTTTTTAAAGTACGACGATCTCGTAAAATTCTGACAAAGGGTTGATTTCTTTCATTTACATCCGAATCACAACGATCAGCTTCATCACTTCCCGAGCTTCCAGTATCAATACTTACATATTCAGGAGTGGCAGTCTCTTCTTCTGAGTTTTCATCATAGTTATCTGTTAACGGTGCTTCAATTTCAGTACATCCTCTATCAACACCTGCTTGTTCATCAAATATAACATTTCCAGAACTTATAACATCACATTCTTTTGTCATATAAATTCTGTAGCTTGATGAATCTAAATTATAACCAACGAAAACCCCTTTTTTTGATTTCTTTTCAGTCTTCGCTCGTTTGTGATCATGAATTAATACATAACATTCACACCCAAAGCTTCTTAATTTCCTGACATTCATTCGACGACCAAACCATAATTCAGCAGGACATTTACCTTTTATTGAACTTGTTCCCGTTTGGTTTATTGTGAATACTGCATAATTTACAGCTTCTGCCCATAGATTTTCGTTTAAGTCTCGAGCATGAATTGCCGATCTGGCTGATTCAACTATTGTCCTCATATCTCTTTCTATACGACCATTTTGCTGTGGTGTATATGCATTCGACTTACTGTGAAAAACACCCAATTTCTCTAAAAGTATTTTTGTATCAGTATTTTTAATTTCTGTACCATTATCCGATCTTAAACATTTAACTTTTCTATCAAACTGATTCTCAATCATCTTCATAAACACTTCAAGCTTGTGAGCAACTTCGTCTTTTGTTTTTAGGAAATAAACAGTTCTAAAATGTGAAAAGTCATCTTTTAATAGAAGAAAATATTTTGCTCCTCCTAAAGATTTAATATTCATTTCACATAAATCAACATGAATTAAATCAAGAGTTTGAGAAGCTACATTTGGATTTTGAGGATGCGAATTACAATGCTGCTTTCCATAAACACATCCTGGACATACATATCCATCCCAATCATCCACATATTTAATGCCATTTCTATTTAAAATTTCTCTAACATATTTAATGTTCTGATGAGCTAAATTCTCATGCCATTGTCTAATTGAAACAGTTACCATACATTTTTCTGACTTTTCTAAACGAAACATCATCTTAAACAGATCACCTTCACGATTGGCTACTGCAACAACCTCACCATTTTCTGTCTTAAAAAGAGAACTATTTGAATCTGCAAATTGAAAATAACCTTTATCTAACATCTTAATCACAGAGAAAAGATTGAATGACATTTTTGGTACATGCAGCACATTTTTCAGAACAATCTTAAGCCATTTTTGACCGTCAAAGGCTTCCAATTCTACATCTCCTATTCCAATTCCTTCCATTTCAGTTGCATCACCAATTATAACCATAATAGGCTCTTCGAGTTTAACGTAATTAATCATCCATTCTTGATGTGATGTCATATGTTGAGTCGCTCCACAGTCTTGATACCATAGATCTTTACAGTCTTTAGTAGAGTTGACATAATCTAAATTTGCAGCCGACAGACTTACTGTAATAAATGCGCGCCTATTTGATTTTTCTATGTCAGTCTTTTCACTTTTCATATCATTTTCCTGACTTGATTTCTTATTCTTGCAATCCTTAGCAAAATGACCTTTTAAATTACAATTATGACAGCTATAGTTTTTCTTACAATAAGCTGTATACTTAGCACAAGGTTTATTCTTACAGAATTTTTTAATGTGTCCTTTTTGTCCACATTTGAAACACTCGACTGTCGAATATTTTGATGTTGACTTTACAAAATTCTTATGATTGGATATAAAAGCATTTTGAGACAAGGCTTCACCTGACTGTTCACTTCCATTTTGTCTATCTTCTTCAGATTATTTCTGAGATGTTAATGGGGTATAAGGTTCGTGCAGCTTACGTCACAACATGGCGTTGAACAGCTGATTGTGTGGCACACAGCATATTGAGTACCAAAACAACTCAAAAAGTAGTCGTTTGTATTTCTTTCTGTAGATTTATATCTAATTTTATCTAATGAATGTAATTACATTTTCTTGTAACCAGGATAAATTCTATTTTCAAGACAATTATTAATTATTAATATGCCCGTTACTTGTCGTGTTGCTGGATGAGGACTTAAAGACATTTGTATAAGTTTTCATCGGGTACCAGCTATAAGTGACAGACGAAGAAAAGAGGACAAACGAAAAAAATCTAGGCAACAGACTTGGTTAAAGTTAAAAGTCATTGGACGAGAAGATCACAGAGTATCACATTGTTCAAGGCATAATGTATGCATTAAACATAATATGTACTATCGTCACATTTTATTAATAGACAAATCATTTTCTGAAGTTTGCAAAACGCATTCAATTGGATTCCTAGTAAATTTTTAAAACCGAAAAGTACAAAAAACTGTCTAATAAAACAATCGCCAAGTGCCGTCAAAAATAATCGATTTAGGCGATCAAGACGACGTAGTCGTAGGGTAAGAAAGAGTCATAATGTATATGCACAATGATGTTTATGTAATAAACAGAAAGAGGTCAGAATAACACACACTTATATGTAGAGTTAACAATTTTTGCCCTACAATCAGCTGATGGGCGCCATGTTTGTGACGTAGGTGCACGAACCTTATTCTTCATTGTACGCACGGTACAAGACATAGTAGGTAACCTAACTCAAGGACCAAATATACCTAGACAAATCATTGCCTCTATTTCCCTATTGAATGTTTTGATTCCGGCTGGCCAGAAAGAGACAACTAGAGAGCGAGTAATGCATAGTCTGCTTCGAAGTTTGTCGGAAGATGTCACCATAGTTCATCTGTCACATTTGTTTGTTTGTTTACGTATTTTCGGTTTTGTTTTTCTTCTTTGGATGTTCGAAAGTTTTATAGTTTTTTAAACAATTCTTTTATTATTTAATATCCAGGGAGATCTACTCGTTGAAAGTACTAGAAAAACGGGATTCGTAGGTTTTTTAGCTGGAATAGAGAGTTTGAAATCTTTCTATGCAAAATATATGAATGTTATAGATCCAAACCTGAATTTTGTCTTGACGTATAAATTTAGTCAAGATCACCTGGAATTATTTTTTAGTGCAGTTAGGAGTAGAGGTGGCAATAATAATAACCCTACAGCCAGACAGTTTGAAGCTACTTACAAAAGATTAATTGTACATGTCGAATTAAAAGATTCTGAATATGCCAACTCTATCGCGCTAGACGATACATCAATATTAAACGTGACAAAAAGAACTATCACCGTCAACCAAAATAGAGAGGATATGTCAAATGAAACATTAGACATGAGCCATACATACTTTTCTCCAGAAGCATGGAATTTGACATGTTTCTCAGACAATGTTGTTACGTACATGGCTGGATTTGTAGTTAAAAAAATGAAGAATATTATTGTTTGTGGAATTTGTTTGAATGCACTGGAAAGTGATTCTGTAGATAGCAATAATTTCAAATTACAAATTCGTAAAACATATGGCAATTTGCAACAGGCTTCTACTTTTGTAATAAATGTGTGTAGAGTTGCGGAAAAGTGTATGCGATATGCAAAAATCAGCGGAAGTATTTTTAAAACAAACATTAGAAAATAATTAATCAATACTACGCTGAGAAATTTGCCTCATGGAATTTTAGACACCTTACATGATCACATGCTGGATCAAGAACCGCTGAGCAATCATGGAATTCAATTGATTAATTTAATTTTAGATATTTATTTTAAAATAAGAATCCATCATGAGACTAAGATAAATTTAGAAAATTCTACAAGTAGAATAAGAAGTATGTATACTAAAACAATATTATTTAAAAATCAGTAGAATAAAACACAAATGTTGAGCAAAAATAAACTGCAAATTAAAACAAATTTGTAAACTCTATCTCTAATGAAAAAATTTTCTTATTGTCTATTTGTATTTACTGATGATATAATGTCTGTAGATAATACTCTCATTCTTGCTTCAAAATTTATTGGCTGGTACCACGAGCTCTGTTTTTGGCGATACTAGGAGCCTTGTGTCAAGATGTGTTTTAACGCAATTAGAATTTTCCCAAATACTTTGGGAAATGAACTTCAGATGCAAATTACAGAAAACACATATGTCCACAAAATTTATTTGAATTTTTTCTATTAAAATAGCTTGAAATATTTATATTGTCTTAAAACTCTTCCTAAAATAACACTGCTAGTATAGCCAAAAACAGAGCTTGTGGTACCAGCCATAATGTTTAAGTTCTTAAAATTATATGTTGACTTAATAGGTATTTGTACTCCTCCAAATAATAACGTATTACGGCCTGGTTGCATGAATGTTCAACAACTAAAGAGTTCTTTAAAAATGAACAATATCAAGTCGAATATATTTGTCAAATAAGTTGCTAAGCATTGGTGTCAAAACTTCGATTTGATGTTGTTCATTTTTGATGAGCTGTTTAGCTAATGAACGTTCATACAACTGGGCAATGTTTTCGTTTTGTTCTTTTGCTTGTTACGTTAAACTTATCTTTTTTGTCTGATATTAGGCTATGTACATTACCCATTTTAACTTTTGAGGTAGCCTTATTGGAGACCTGCTATAATTGTGTACATTAATATAATTGTTCGCAATTCCATTAGATCATTATATTTTACACCACTGCGATTATGCTGACAACTGATTCTAGCTGGTATGTCTATTAAATTTAAGAATTATTTGCATTTATTAATACTTTTTTGATAACGCAGATAAGTCACAGAGCCTGCAAAATAAAAATAAGGAAGAATGAATAACGTCAGTTACATCTTGCAATAAAACATTCAATTGAATTTAATTCATTGCAATTGATATTTTTCTGATTAATGCAAAAATTGAAAATACTCAGAACACACGGACGGTGCTAAAATTATTGAAGTTTATGATTCATCGATAAAATTTTAATTTTTATAGAAATGGTACATATAACAATATTTATACATTCATCAGAAATATTGAAAATACTTTAAAATTTCATTACAAAAACTTGAGTACAGGTGGTGACATCTAGAGATGAACGCAAGAACAGACTCTGTTTATCTCTTTTTCTAGATGTCTCTTTCCGTCCAGCCAAAAACAAAACAGAAGCTTTGAAGTTTTGTCTAGGTATATGTTGTCCTTGGCTGAGATGGTTATAGTTCGCGCTGTCGCCGCTAGAGACGCCTACATCAGTAAGGCCTGTTTTACAACAGTGTTTAATGTATGATTACACTAAACTTACAAAATTTTACGAAATCATTTATATATTGAAGTTAACTGTATATGTAATGTTTACAGCATATATTTTACTTTAATTAAAAATTGATATACTTGTTAAATTAGTGTTGCATTGAGTAATATTTAATATTTAATTATTACCTATGCAAGAAACTCAGTTGGATAAATTCCGAGATCACATGCGATTAACAATAATTGAGAAATATTTGAACAATACATTAACAATGTGTTTAATCTTCAAGAATACATATGGATGATATGTTTTCAATTACAAGAAAATTGTTCGAACTTTCAATAAAGGAAACATGAAAACATAAGTTAAACAAAAATTAGATTCAGTTCAAAATATTATTTTCTATATTACACATAATGTTTCACAACGTAATAGTTTTTTCTGTATTAAGGGCACTTATATTTATTTTTAACAAATACACGTTATTTTAAATTATCTTATACTTAATTCATTGACATTGTCAAAATTTAGTTTTCATTTGAATGACTTGATACAAATTTACTTTGTGAGTAAATTTGAATGAGAATTAAATTCATTTATGAAACTGGACCTAGTTTAATAGTTATTTATACAAGTGAATTAAGCCACTGTTAATTTGCGAGAAGAAAGTTCAAAATCACGAGCGCGTTCAGCGCGAGTGCTTTAATTCTTTGAGCAAATAAAGAAGTTTAATTCACGTGTTTGTATACATAATTTTATTCAATTGCTTTGTCCCAAATTTCTATCATGTCAAGTGGAGCTCTAAAAACACTATATTTTATCTTACAACTCTCATATCCAGAATTACAATTCGGGACAAAATATTTTCCAGGCATTTTAATTGAATGTTCATTTGTCACACGGCTATCACTTTGTTAAATTATTATTTATTTACTATAATCTGACTGTATTCAATGACACAAACACTAAAATCAAACGCTTTTCATTTGGCAACTAGACCCTACATATCCGCCATCTTGAAACATTTCCTCTCACCTCTCACGTCCACATGCTTGACGCAGTCAGCGGACACATTTATAGTAGACCGGCAATGAGAGTTGTGGGGGCCTGATTGTACGTGAATTTGGATCAGTCGCTGCCGTCAATATGAATTTGAAGAGGTGATGTGAGATTCCAGAGCAGCTGTTACATCCTGTTTCCGAAAAGCCTGCCACTTTCAAAGCCAAAATGTGAGTTTATTTCTTTAATTTATTCCGTAGTTAACAAATAATTGCAAACGTTAGCAAATAAATATTGATTATAAATCCATGAATAAAAATATAAATACTGTTAGTAACTTCTCGAATTTAATGTAGAGTTGGATTCTGTATCTTAGCAGAAATAATAAGGAATACGAATTCTAATAACAAAAAAATTTTTTTGAAGGAATTTAATCTGCTTTTAGAAAATTTACTGAATTTAACACATTTTTTTGTTTATTTAAACAAAGTTTATTCACTTTTAGTAGCTATATTTTGAATAACAACAAATGCCAAAAATTAAATGAAAATTGTTACTGTTTTTGATTTATTACCGTCTTCATACATTTGGAAATAGATGTTTGACAATCGCCTGGAAAAACATTGCTACTAAATTTTTGAATACAAGCATGCAATTCTTAATCGTTTCTAACGGGTTTGTGATCGGAACTTTTTCTTCATGATGTGCTATTAGGTATCGATTAGTTTCGAGAAAACTAGACTACTTTAGCTTGCTACTATTTATATTACAAACGGCATTGTATTAATAGATTGCATCAACTGTGTCAATTGTGCATCATTCATCATAAATAATAATGTTGAAAGAATAAACTGTCGGCACTTGTGGAATATATTTATTAAACAAATAACAACATTTGGTCAAGTTTTGGAAACAATATATTTATTATTTTATACTTATTTCGGTTTTTATATCATCATCAGAAGTATACACGTATATGTTTCTGATGATGGTGTAAAATACAAAATTCAATTGAATTAACAGATATATAGGCTGGTACCACGAGCTCTGTTTTTGCCGCTACTAAGAGCGTTGTGTCAAGATGTGTTTTAACGCAATTAGAGTTTTCCCAAATACTTTAGAAAATAATCTTCAGATACAAATTACGGAAAACACATATGTCTACAAAATTTATTTAAATATTTTCCTTTAAAATAGCTTGAAATATTTATATTGCCTTAAAACTCTACTTAAAATAACACTGCTAGTATAGCCAAAAACAGAGCTTGTGGTACCAGCCATTGTTTTTGAGACTTGAAAATGTTGTTATTTGTTTATCATGAATAAATTTGTGCAGTTTGAAGATTTGAATTCACACATATTTAAATAATATAAGATTATATTCACTGCTTTTATTTTTTGAATTAATTTTCAAAAAACTTTTTTTGAATTCTGTTTGCATTTTAGTCAATTGGACCATTCTAAATTAGAATAGACTAGTTTATTTTTTTTTATTCAAATCATTGTTTTACATTTCGTGTCATTTCCAAATACAATGGCTGGTACCACGAGCTCTGTTTTTGGCGCTACTAAGAGCGTTGTGTCAAGATGTGTTTTAACGCAATTAGAATTTTTCTAAATACTTTAGAAAATAATCATCACATACAAATTACGGAAAACACATATGTCTACAAAATTTATTTGAATATTTTACTTTAAAATAGCTTGAAATATTTATATTGCCTTAAAACTCTTCTTAAAATAACACTGCTAGTATAGCCAAAAACTGAGCTTGTGGTACCAGCCAATGGGTTTTTGACATTTTTAAACATATTGGCTGGTACCACAAGCTCTGGTTTTGGCTATACTAGCAGTGTTATTCTAAGAGGAGTTTTAAGGCAATATAAATATTTCAACATATTTTAAAGGAAAATATTCAAATAAATTTTGTAGATATATGTGTTTTCCGTAATTTGTATCTGAATATTATTTTCTAAAGTATTTGGGAAAATTCTAATTGCGTTAAAACACATCTTGACACAACGCTCTTAGTAGCGCCAAAAACAGAGCTCGTGGTACCGGCCATTGCGTTTCGTAACGTTTCCAAACACACTGGCTGGTACCACGAGCTGTTTTTGGCGATACTAAGAGCGTTGTGTCAAGATATGTTTTAACGCAATTATAATTTTCCCAAATACTTTAGAAAATAATCTTCAGATACAAATTACAGAAAACACATATGTCTACAAAATGTATTTGCCTATTTTCCATTAAAATAGCTTGAAATATTTATATTGCCTTAAAACTATTCTTAAAATAACACTGCTAGTATAGCCAAAAACAGAGCTTGTGGTATAGTACAGGTCAATTTATTTTAGCATGAGTTTACTTCGCTAATAGCATGGTAAACCGCGGCACAGCATGAAGTCTGTTTACCTGTGAAAAAGGGTGGTATCAAGAATATTTTTCTTCTAAGTAAATTTCTGTATTTTTCCTAGAACATAATATTTAGATGTAAGAAAAAAGTATTTGGTAATTATTCTATATACATTTCAATTTTAAAATTTGAATTAATACTTAAACTGTAACTTTTTTTTAAATTCAAGCTAATATTAAAATAAAAGTCAAAATAATTTTAGTACAGCCCAGAAAAAAGAAAATTTATTAGCTGCTTATAGCCCCCTAACTGTGAGGATTTCCTAGAACCATGCTAAAATAATTTGTCCTGTACTATACCAGCCATTGTGGCGGATGCGTTCTGGACGAATCCATTATGTAACATGACGGTGAAGTTAGCAGACGATTCGCAAAGCTACAAATGTGTAGCAGCTGAATACTTGAAATGGTTTCATTCCTTATAATAAGAATTTCCCGTTGCTGTAACTTTGAATATCGTATTTTTAGACAATCAAATTAATATATGCCTTTAAGGACATGAATAATTCTCAGATGACACGAAAACTGTTTGAATATCTTCAATTTTCACACAAATTTACGATTTCGACTTTTATAGGTTACTAAATACAACTTGTATTTATTAGATGAAATTTGCTATTATATATCGATGGATGAAGTTCTTAACAAGAATATTGCTCCTAATCTTTTTAACATATAGAAAACTGAAATAGATCCGTAGAAATTCTCTTGGAATTGGGAATCGAATTATTTATAAATACTATGATTACGTATGTCTATGTCTGATTTTTCCTGTACATCCTCATCCCCCTTATACATATAAGTATACATGATATAAATTAAATGAGAGCTGTTGAACAAAAAGAATGAATTTGAGAAATAATCTACTCTTGTTGAAGTCAATAATTCATTTCTCACATTAACAATTGCTGTGCATGACTAAATTTTTAATATGCGAGTGCTATGCACTGATAAAATGTTATACTACTTTCATGTGGAAACTTCAAAAATCATCTATTTTGGTAAATTCATTTGTTAATTTATCATATTAAAAATTTATGTCAGTTGGTCAATTTTCACATGCAGCATCATTGATCATATGCAAGTTATATGCACTGCAAAAATGTTATACCATCCCCGTAGTAAAGATTATAAGAAAACTTCGATTATTAATATGAAGAATTAATAGTTGAATTCAGCAAAGTAGCAGAGTCTTGCAATTTTCTTATTATCTTTACTGTCCTACGGGAGTAAATTTTTGCAGTGCATATAACTTACACATGAACAAGGATGTTGCATGTGCAAATTGATCAAGTGACATAATTTTTTTTGAGTAAATCGTGTTTGCATTTTCTTTAATTAAAAGGCTTTGATTCAAGTCCCCTGAGAGCCTTTGGGCCGTTAGAATTAAAATAGACTAAATTGTTTCTATTTATTTGGATTATCGTTTTGCATTTCGTGTCATTTCCAAGTACACTGTGTTTCGTGCCATTTACAAGCAATGCGTTTCGTAACGTTTCCAAGCACGCAGTTTTATAAAACCGAGTTTATTTGCTACAGTTACAATTGCTGAAATAATTGTTACCATAGCAAATGAACTTAGTTCAACTAAACTGTGGCAAAGATTAGATTATCAGACTATTGGGCCTTAATAGTACAAAATTAGAGTGAATATTTCTATTTTAACAAAGCAAACAGTGTGTTCAAATGAGTAATGACTGAATTTCTTTTACAGTTATCTTTGTGTACCAATTTCACCTAATGGCGTTCTAAACCAATTTGAAGATACTTCATTTAGTCATTTGAAGCCTATATGGATATGGATTTAAGTGAGTCGCCGAATGGAATAAATGATTCTTGGAGTGTTTGGGGTCATTTAGCCAGCTTTTGCATTCTGTTTCACAGGAATCTACCGATTTCAGAATTAAAAAGTGAGTAATTTGTTATTATTTTTCTATTGCAATTATTTTAATTATTAGAAGTAAATCTTTATTATTACAATAATAATAATGGTGCTTCATTTAGCAAAAAGCATACATAGACATCATAAGTATCTGTATTTGTGATATTAGTCAGCTTTTGAATGATTAATCCAATATTATTAATCTCTTCTTGAATTTCTACGTATTAAAGTTGACCAACAATAAGAATATGTTTTTTTTAAGAATTTAGTATGTTATCGAAATTAACACATTTTTCCAATCACTTTTCATATTTTAAGTGACAAATGAAATATAATCAATGATCTATACATTTTTTCAGAATTTAAATGAATGATAAAACTGTTTTTCATTATAAGTTCTGCATATTTATTGGAAACTTCGACGTTTCGATTCTTTGACCAAAGATTTTCTTTTTCTGAAGAAGATCCTTGGTCAAAGGATCTAAACGTCAAAGTTTCCAATAAATATACAGATTTTATAACTAAAAACAGTTTTATTTATATATAATCATTACTTTATGTCACCTTTACGACTTATCACCTTGATGCATCTGGCAGATTATTATTATAAGTAATAAATATTATTTATGAATTCTATTTATTTATTGAAACTTCAACAATTTTAAATTACATATGTCAATTGATATATTATCTTTTTTGCAGTTCCTGAAGGACATCAACATTCATCAGAGTCGCGGATGGACAGCAGTTGCAGATTATTCGAACAAATTAAGAGACCTGTCGCTGTTATGGATAATGAATGCATCCATGGGTCCTAAAGAATTCGCATTTGGAATGGCAGCTTCTCCAGCAAATACGTCAACAATTCTGCAACATGAACTACCTTTTAAGTGTATTCTTAATACATTCCATCAAATAAGAATGGATCATGCTATTTAATTCCTTTCAATGTTTTTTCTGTTCATTAATCCAATTAAATAGTAGGGATAAGTATTTAAAACAAAAATTTAACGATATATGCTTTCTGTTAGTATTAGTATAAGTATATTTAGGCCATTGTGTGAATTGCTATGTTATAATCCCATGCATTCGTCTTTTTTTTTCAATAGCTTTGAAAGTGCTGTCAATATAGGGCCAACGATGGATTTTTATTCGGTACACGACCATATAGCTTTAGGGACACCCCCCTCCTAAACGACGGAGCAGACGGAATCTTTAGACTATATGCCGGTGTCGTTACGGGAAATGTACGGAACGCGCGTTTTGTCGGCGACGGTCCGGGTCTTCTTGGGATCACTGAACAAACAATATCACATGTTATGTGTGGATATTGTTCTTCAGTGATGCCATGAAGAGACCGACTTCTCGAGATGACGCTTAGTCGGCAACCGTACTCGTGTAATTAAGCGAACATCCGGGTCTCGGCTAGACAGACCACGAATTAATTAGAATCATTTTTGTCTTTGCTAGAATGAGCACAATCGGTTGCTTGTGGGTTAAAAATTAGAGTCAGTAATATAATATATTACAGCATTTTTCTAAGCAACTTCGCAATTCAAGTAGTAAAATAGTTCTGAGATTAATATATAACACAGCAATCTTAAATTTAAGTTATAGTATATAATATTATTCTTAGCTTTATGTTGCCGTATTCAGATTTGAAAACTGTAGCTCGTGTACTAATCACGATAGGTGGCCGAAATTCATTCTACATATAACTACATCCTTTCAAAGTACGTACTCACAATTTGAAATTATTGGACACCCCTGGTTCACGCAGAAAGAATAAATTTGCCTAAAGCTTCAAAATGTATAATAAATTAAGCAGGCTTATTGAGGTATTCAATTCGTGAGTCCAAAGCTCTCACATCAATAAAAATTGGTGATTGATGTATTTTCTACATAAACCTAAATCCGTCCTGAGTACGTACTAACAATTTGAAATTTTTGAAACCTCCGGTTTATGCGAAAAAATTAATTGATTTCAAGTTGTCCAATACAAATTAAAAATGAATTGATATATAGTCAAAATTTTTATCTTCTTATTTAGGCTCTATAATGTTTAATTTGTGAAACTCGTTTGTGTTTTTTAAGTACCTCTTCGAAGAACTCTAGTTAGCTTTAATTTATAGTAAATATTATTCCCAACCTGTTGAGGTTTATAGCTCATGTACCAATATCAATTGGTAGTTAATGTTATTTTTGCATAATCCTAAATCCATCCTGCGTATGTATCCACAATTTGAAATTTTTGAAACCTCTGGTTTACGCAAAGATAATGAATTTATTTTAAGCTGTGTAATATATCTGTATATAAAAATTGAATTGATGTATTTTGTCAAAATAATATTTTTCCATTTGGGTTCTATAATGTTTACTTTATGAAACTATTTTGGGTTTCTCAAAGTACCTCTTTCAAGAACTCAAAGCGTTACTTGAAACGTAATTTTTATGTGTCAAATCAAGTCAGTCATTTAAAAAATTGAATATTCCTGATTAACAAAGTAGAAAATATTTGATATTATTCATTATTAAAGAACTCTAATGGAACAAAAAAGCATAAAGTGCACGTTTCATAAAACATTTTAGGGCACTTGTGCATTTAAAAACTCGCCGGATCTCATAAAAATATGTCTTATGATACTTGTATCCTAATATAATATTAGGAATTGTTTGAAGCAATGATTTATCAATAAAAATATGTAATAATTGTTAATTAGGTTAAAATAAGATTTTAAATGTTGAAAAGTCACTAAAATGTGTATTATTATATTTTATATATAAATAATATATCTAGATCAAACTTTGATATTAAAACATATATTAATATTTATTTTAATTTCCATAGAATAATAAATTTATTATTACCTACTGTTGTTATTATATTATTTGTTTTAAAGAAATAATAAATCTCTTAGTAAAAATTATATTATTTCATTTTATTTCTATTCCCGATCAAAAAATATAGGAACTAGTTCATAACTGCGTCGCCAGAGGGCGCTTTATTCAGTAAAAAAAACGCGATGTTAAGCAAAAATACTTCAAAATCTGTCAAACTGGTATCCGGGGAACATGAATTGAAAGAGTAATTTCTATCAATTAATTTTTTTCCCGCCAAAAATTAATTGATTAAAGTTGCTCCTACAATAACTGTGACCCGGATACAAAATCGGTTGACGGATGAATTTTTGTCACTAAAACGTCCAGAAGTATCAGGAGAGCAAAATTTATAGGAGTAATTTCAAAGTTTCAATCGGCCAAGAAAGTGCGATGTTAAGCAAAATTATTCAAAAATCTGTCAAATTGGTATCCGGAGAGCATGAACTGAAAGAGTAATCCCCGCCAAAATTTATTGATAAAATTTGCTCTTACAATTTCTATTACCTGGATACAGAATCGCTTGATGGATGAATTTTTGTCACTAAAAAGTCCAAAATTTGTAACAAGGGAGCAGAATTTGTAGGAGCAGATTCAAAGATTTTCGAGAAGAGGTTTTTTTGATTTTCTTTTGAACTATAGCCCTTAGAGAAATTTTGATAACATCGCCGTATGAAGCTTTAGAAGGGTTATCAAAAATGTCAATAGAATTTTCTTCCAACCCTGAAATTAAGGGTAGTAGCATATCGTTTCTCGGAAACCATAAGACCTAAAGAAAATTCTTTCCAATAAATCTTGTAGGGGGTTGAAAGTTATGTAACTTTTATTTGAAACATGTGTCCCTGAACCTTTTAGTTTCCGAGAAAATCGCTTATTAATTTTTCGAAAGAACTCTTCTCGCCTCTGCTTCCCTAATACATTTTTTGGCATTTTTGAACACAAAATTTATAACAAAGCGATGTTTGCTAATTGGTCTTACCGACATTGAAATTTTGAACTATTTCAAAATAAATAAGTCATTATTATACATAATTACATTTTATTTACTTTTTAATATGAAATACAATAAAATTTATATTTCAAATTAGATAAGGACAAATAAGAAGCTATTATTTACGTATAAATTGATACAATAATACATTAAATTACAACATTATTACAGTATAATATAATACAGTTTGTGCATAAATACAGTCCTTATCTGTGCACGAACTATAAACGTGAGAATTCAATTATATAAATAGCCAGTTACAAATGTATAAAACTATTCAAGTTGAAATAATTATTTTTGAGTGAACCAGAGGTTCTACAAAACTTAAATTGTAAGTACATACATTAAAAGGATGTAGGCTTATGCAGAAATATTATCAACTACCACTTGTTATTGGTGTGCGAGCTCAGGCTTAACAATTGAATATTTCAATAGCTACTTACAAACTGATCATTTTTGAGTGGACCAGAGGTTCTACAATCTACAACATTAAAATTGTGAGTACGTGCTTAGAAATGATGTAAGTTTATGAAGAAGAAATATCAACTATCAATTGTTATTGATCTAAGAGCTACAGGCTTGACAATTGAATTTTACAATAGTTACAAAGTTTTTATTTTTGAATAAACCAGAAGTTCTAGAACTTTCAGATTGTGAGTACGTAATTAGGAGATACGCAAATTTGTGCAGTAATAATATTCAGTATCAACTGTTATTGGTGTACGAGCTGTAGGCTCGAGGAGAATTAAGATTTTCAATAGCTAGTTACGAACTTATTATTTGTAAATAAACCAGGGGTTCTAGAACATTCAAATTATAGGTACGTACTTAGGAGGGATGTGAGTTTATACAGTAATAATATCAACTACCAATTGTTAATGGTGAACGAGCTACAGGCTTGACAATTGAATATTTTGATAGCTAGTTTCAAACTCATTATTTCTAAGTGAACCAGAGGTTCTACAACATTTAAATTTCAAGTACATACATATGAGGGATTTTAGGTTTATGAAGAAAAAATACTAACTACCAATTGTTATTGGTGTACGAACTACAGACTTCACAATTGAATTTTTCAATAGTTGTTACAAACTTATTATTTTTTAGTAAACTAGAGGTTCTAGAACATTCAAATTGTGATTAAGTACTTAGGAAGTACGCAAGTTTGTGCAGTAATAATATTCAGTATCAATTGTTATTGGTGTACGAGCTGTAGGCTAGAGAATTAAGATTTTCAATAGTTAGTTACAAATTCATTATTTGTAAATAAACCAGGGGTTCTAGAACATTCAAATTATAGGTACGTACTTAGGAGGGATGTGAGTTAATACAGTAATAATATTAACTACCAATTGTTATTGGTGTACGAGCTACAGACTTGACAATTGAATATTTCGATAGCTAGTTTCAAACTCATTATTTCTAAGTGAACCAGAGGTTCTACAACATTTAAATTTTAAGTACATACATATAAGGGATGTAAGGTTTATGAAGAAGAAATACTAACTACCAAGGACCAAATATACCTAGACAAATCATTGCCTCTATTTCCCTATTGAATGTTTTGATTCCGGCTGGCCAGAAAGAGACAACTAGAGAGAGAGTAATGCATAGTCTGCTTCGAAGTTTGTCGGAAGATGTCACCATAGTTCATCTGTCACATTTGTTTGTTTACGTATTTTCGGTTTTGTTTTTCTTCTTTGGATATTCGATAGTTTTATAGTTTCTTAAACAATTTTTTTATTTTAAATCTGCCTTTTTCAAGTAAGTATAACTAATCAAGTATGTAAATACTCAATTTGTAACTTTTAAGCCTGATTTATAGATTATATAACCTGTACTTGTAAAAATGAATTATAAATTTCTATTAAAATAGCTTGAAATATTTATATTGCCTTAAAACTCTTCCTAAAATAACACTGCTAGTATAGCCAAAAACAGAGCTTGTGGTACCAGCCATAATGTTTAAGTTCTTAAAATTATATGTTGACTTAATAGGTATCATTATATTTTGCACCACTGCAATTATGCTAACAACTGATTCAAGCTGGTATGTCTATTAAATTTAAGAATTATTTGCATTTATTAATACTTTTTTGATAACGTAGATAAGTCACAGAGCCTGCAAAATAAAAATAAGGAAGAATGTATTACGTCAATTACATCTTGCAATAAAACATTCAATTGAATTTAATTCATCGCAATTGATATTTTTCTGATTAAAGCAAAAATTGAAAATAAATAATGAAGTAATGCTTGACACTGATGTTTACTCAGAACACACGGACGGTGCTAAAATTATTGAAGTTTATGATTCATCGATAAAATTTCAATTTTTATAGAAATGGTACATATAACAATATGTATACATTCATCAGAAATATTGAAAATACTTTAAAATTTCATTACAAAAACTCGAATACAGGTGGTGACATCTAGAGATGAACGTAAGAACAGACTCTGTTTATCTCTTTTTCTAGATGTCTCTTTCCGTCCAGCCAAAAACAAAACAAAAGCTTTGAAGTTTTGTCTAGGTATATGTTGTCCTTGCTAACTACCAATTGTTATTGGTGTACGAACTACAGACTTCACAATTGAATTTTCCAATAGTTGTTACAAACTTTAGTAAGCCAGAGGTTCTAGAACATTTAAATTGTGCGTACGTACTTGGGTGATATGTAAGTGTATGGAGTTATAATATTAAGTATCAATTGTACTTGGTGTACGAGCTTCAGGCTTGAGAATTGAGTATTTCAATAGCTACTTATAAACTAATTATTCTTAAGTAAACCAGATATCCTAGAACATTCGAATTGTAGGGATGCACCCAAGAGGAATTTAGATTTATGGAGAAAAATATTGACTACCAATTGTTGTTGGTTTACGAGCTACAGACTTTTGAAACTAATATTTTAGAATCTAGCTATCAACTTATCATTTCTGAATGAACCATAGGTTCTGGACAGTTCAACTATAAAAAGATATTTCAGGGCACTTGTACATTAAACATTTTCAAATTATTTCGCGTGCCTTAGAATAAAGTTATATGAAACTTGTACCTTAAACTATTAGAGCTAGTTATTTTTTCGATTCCTGTGTTATATTATTTATTAATTTTAGAAATATTTTATTACTTAAATTGCGAAGTTGCTTAGGAAAATGCTGTAATATATTATATTACTGACTCTAATTATTAACCCACAAGCAGCCGATTGTGCTCGTTTTAGCAAAGACAAAAATGATTCTAATTAATTCGTGGTCTGTCTAGCCGAGACCCGGATGTTCGCTTAATTACACGAGTACGGTTGCCGACTAAGCGTCATCTCGAGTAGTCGGAATCTTCATGGCATCACTGAAGAACCAATATTCACACATAACATGTGATATTGTTTGTTCAGTGATCCCACCAAGACCCGGACCGTCGCCGACAAAACGCGCGTTCCGTACATTTCCCGTAACGACACCGGCATATAGTCTAAAGATTCCGTCTGCTCCGTCGTTTAGGAGGGGGGTGTCTCTAAAGCTATATGATCGTGTACCGAATAAAAATCCATCGTTGGCCCAAGTTACGGTACAAGGACATTAATTATTACAAAAAAAAAAAAACAAAACAATTATTTAATATCCAAAAATCAAAACGAAACGGAATATTCAAAACGGAATAAATTACGCCCGAGGGCCTAAGCGCCCAAAAACTATGATGCGCGAGTTTTAAGTCCCAATTTAGTTTCAAAATAATTTAGATCTCTACGTTACACCAGGAATTTGTACTGACCCCAAATATATTGACAGCACTTTCAAAGCTATTGAAAAAAAAAGACGAATGCATGGGATTATAACACAGCAATTTACACAATGGCCTAAATATACTTATACTAATACTAACAGAAAGCATATATCGTTGAATTTTTGTTTTAAATACATATTCCTATTATTTAATTGGATTAATAAACAGAAAAAACATTGAAAGGAATTAAATAGCATGATCCATTCCTATTTGATGGAATGTATTAAGAATACACTTAAAAGGTAGTTCATGTTGCAGAATTGTTGACGTATTTGCTGGAGAAGCTGCCATTCCAAATGCGAATTCTTTAGGGCCCATGGATGCATTCATTATCCATAACAGCGACAGGTCTCCTAATTTGTCCAAATAATCTGCTACTGTTGTCCACCCAGGACTCTGATGAATATTGATGTCCTTCAAAAGCTGCAGAAAAGATAATATATTAATTTACTTATGTCATATTAAAGTTGTTCAAGCTATCAAATACGTATTCAATAAATAAATAAAATTGAATTCTAAATGATATTTATTATTTATAATAATGATCTGCAAGACGTATCAAGATGGTATTAAATCGAAAAGGCGGTATAAAGTCATGATTATATTTAATTTGTTACTAAAATAATGATTCAAGTGAAGAAATGTTCTAAAAGTGATTGGAAAAATATATTAATTTCGATAACATACAAAATTCAAAACTGGACAAACTTTAATACGTAGAAATTCACGAAGAGATGAATAATATAGGATTATTCATTCAAAATCTGACTAATATTACAAATATAGATACTTATGGTGTTTATATATGTATTTTTGCTAAATAAAACACAATTATTATTATTGTAACAATAAAGATTCACTTCTAATAATTAAAACAATTGTAATATAAAATATTTAAAATAAAAGCAATTGCTATGAACTAAAGAAAAATTAATTACTCACTTTTAAATTCTTGAATCAATGAATTCCTTTGGAACAGAATGCAAATACTGGCTACATGATCCCAAGCACTCTAACAATTATTTAATTCGGCGACTGTCTTAAATCCATATCCATATTGTCTGGAAAAGCTGTTATTCTACTTGTAGCTTTACTTCAAATGACTAAATGAAGATACTTAGGACGCCATTAGATGAAATTGGTACACAAAGATTACTGTAAAAGAAATTCACCCATTAATCACTTGAATACACAATTTTTAATGTTAAAATATGAATATTCACACTAATTTTGTACTATTTAATGAAATAAACCCCTTCAGATGACGACGGTGAAGTTAGCAGACGATTCGCAAAGTGACAAGTGTGCGGTAGTCTTACGCAGCTGAATATTTGAGTCGATTATATTCTTTATAATAAGAGTTTCTCGTTGTTGTAATTTTGAGTATCGTGTTTTTAGACATCCAAACTAATATATGAATTGTACTTATTAGCTGAAATTTTATTTGTATGCTATTATATATCAATGGATGAAGTTCTTAACAAGAATATTGCTCCTAATATTTTCAATATATAGAGAACTGAAATAGATCCGTGGACACTTTTTTGGAATTGGGAATCAAATGATTTATAAATACTATGATTACGTATGAATATGTCTGATTTTTCCTGTACATCCCCCTTATACATATAAGTATATATGATTGAATTAAATGAGAGAACTATCCTGTAGAACAAAAACAATGAACTTAAAGAACCTACTCCTGTTGAAGCCAATAATTCATTTTTCTCATTAACAATTGCTGTGCATGACTAAATTTTTCTCTACATTATCTTTGATTATATAAAAGTGCTATGCACTGAGAAATTGTTATACTATCCCCATAGGACATTAGGGATAATGAGGAAACTTCAAGAATCGCCTATTTTGGTGAATTCAATTGTTAATTTATCTAAATAAAAATTGATGTCAGGCGATCAATTTTCACACGCAACATCCTTGATCATATACAAGTTATATGCACTGCAAAAATGTTACATCACCCCCGTAGGACAGTGAGGATAATAAGAAAACTTAAAGATTCACCTGCTTTGGTGAATCCAATTGTTTATTTATTATATTCTGACATCGATTTTCAATATGATAAATAAACAATTAAATTCACCAAAGTAGCTGAATCCTGAAGTTTTCTTCTACGGGGGTAGTGTAACATGCCACAGTGTATAACACTTGAAAATGATCAAGGATGTTGCTTGCGAAAATTGATCAACTGATATCAATTTTAATATGATAAATTAACAATTGAATTCACCAAGATAGCTGATTCTTGAAGTTTTCTCATCATCCTTACTGTCCTATGGAAGTAGTATAACATTTTCTCAGTGCATAGCACTTGCGTATGATCAAAGATAATGTAGGGAAAAATTTAGTCATGCACAGCAATTGTTATTATAAAAAATAAATTATTGACTTCAACAGGAGTAGGTTATTTCTTAAGTTTATTGTTTTTATTCAACAGGGACAGTTCTCTCATTTAATTCATATCATGTATACTTATATGTATGAGGGGGATGTACAGAAAAAATTAGACATAGACATACTTAATCATAGTATTTATAAATAATTCGATTCCCAATTCCAAGAGAATTTCTACGGATCTATTTCAGTTTTCTATATGTTAAAAAGATTAGGAGAAATATTCTTGTTAAGAACTTCATCCATCGATATATAATAACATACAAATGAAATTTCAACTAATAAATACAAGTTGTATTTAGTAACCTATAAAAGTCGAAATCGTAAATTTGTGTTAAAATTGAAGATATTCAAACAATTTTCGTGTCAAAAATACAATATTCAAAATTACAGCAACGGGAAATTCTTATTATAAAAAATGAAACCAATTCAAGTATTCAGCTGCTACACATTTGTAGCTTTGCGAATCGTCTGCTAACTTCACCGTCATGTTACATAATGGACTCGTCCAGAACGCATCCGTCATAGTGTGCTTGGAAACGTTGCGAAACGCATTATGTTTAGAAATGTCAGAAACGTAAGTGTATTTGGAAATGACACGAAATGTAAAAACAAAGATTTAAATAAATAAAAACAATTTATTCTATTCTAATTTAGAACAATTCAACGGACTAAAATGCGAACAAAATTAAAAAAAAAAAATTTTTAAATTAATACAAAAAATAAAAGCAGTGAATATAACCTCATATTATCTAAATATGTGTAAATTTAAATCTTCAAACTGCACAAATTTATTCATGATTAACAAATAACAACTTTTTCAAGTCTCTAAAACAATATATCTATTAATTCATACGAATTTTGGTTTTTACACCATCATCAGAAACATATACGTGTATACTTCTGATGATGATATAAAAACCGAAATACGTATAAAGTTATAAATATATTGTTTCCAAAACTTGACCAAATGTTGTTATTTGTTTAATAAATATATTCCACAAGTGCCAACAGTTTATTCATTCAACATTATTATTCATGATGAATGATGCACAATTGACACAGTTGATGCAATCTATTAATATAATGCCGTTTGTAATATAAATAGTAGCAAGCTAAAGTAGTCTAGTTTTTTCAAAACTAATCGACACCTAATAACCCATCATGAAGAAAAAGTTCCGATCACAAACCCGTTAGAAACGATTCATAGTATGTCGACGACTAGAACCGATCTAAGTAGTCCTGACTTAGTACGGATCTAAAGTTATATATTCATAGTTCAAATTTAGACTAATAATAACTAGTTCGAAGTTAGTTCGCAACATCCATTTGGTCTTGATTGGTTTTTATACGGCACATGTGCATCAGTATATGAGCTGGCAAAATTTACATTGCCAAATACAATAAAGCAAAATGTTCATGTGCTGAATGATTATTTTCCGTTTTATTTTGTAATAAAGTTTTTTTTTAATTTTTTATCCAAATGATAAAGTTTATTTTTCTATTCTTTTAAATATACGTCGTGAATAGAATGTATTTGAAATTATCTTCTTATATGAAATTGATTTCCCTCGATACATTTAGTAGGCAATTATAAAATGTGTTTATTTTATGCACAATTATATTTTTTGCATGGTAAAAATTATAGTCCGTGAGACAGCGCATACATTTTTCGTTGATTACCGCTCACTTGAAACTTTGTGAGTGACTTCATTGTGATGAGTCCGACAGCTTTCACATTTGACGAAATTCTTGATTTGGGGGCGTTTTTTGGCGAGAGCTAAATGAACATGTCAATTTCATGAAGTCTTGAAAATGTATTACCGTCATATTGATGTTTACACTAATCAAAAGATATTTTGATTATAAAATGAAAGATAATATTGTCCGACATGAATATTGGGGGCCAGTGGTGAGTCCGACAAGCCGCACTTGTCAAAAGTACGTTGGTATGAAAACGGATTACCGCTAGTCTGAGACTTTGAGGACGTGTTCAGTTATTTTTTTTCTAAGATTTGGTCATTTTGTCCGACAAATTTTCGGGGGCGTTTTCTCAGTCCGACACTGAAAACGTGTTAGGATTATAACAGTTCCTTTATCAATGACCGCTCATCCTTAAGTTTTTTATTTTCCATTCAAATAGTGTCTAGAACATTACTGTATTCATGTCCGACAATTTAAGTGGGGCAATACTCCAAAAAAAAGCAAAAATATGTGGTATGAATGCGGCATATCAAGTCAGTATGATAATTGATTATGAATAATTAAAAAAAGGCTTGTGCACCAATATAATAATATTATTTTGGAATCAAATGTGTGATATAAAGTCAGTATACTGAGATAATCACCTCAAATATCATTCAAATTTACCTTCAACTGTGATATCTATATATTAGTACGTCAAGAGCAAACTTTCGACCTCTTTTTAAGCATATTGCATGCACGGAGGAGTGTGAGATTTGGCATACTCAAAATTTATATGGAGAAGATGTGCAGAAAGCGAAAATTATATACAGGTGTCCCATTTTAATCTATGTATTAATACGTGAAGAGGAAGCTTTGTATCCCTTTTCAATCATACTGCACGCCCAAAAAATTTTGATATTTGGCATACTTGAAGTTTATATGATCGAATGCAGAAAGCTAAAAGTATATACAAGACTCCCATTTTAATTTTACGACGTGAAGAGAAAACTTTGTACCGCGCACACAAGGTGATGTGAAACTTGACTTCCGATACAAAGAAATCACCTTCTTTCTCGGGGCTTAAAAACTGGATACCAAAAAATTGTTTTAAATATTGGCTGCCAAAATAATTACGTTCTTTGTACACTCGATTTAAACCTAAAGCTTGAATTTACTGGAGCCAAGCTTGTCCTGAATGAAATCTGCGCCCAATGATTTTAACATTCGGCCATACATTGCGATCAGCATTATGAAATGCACTTTCAAAATCAATAACTATTTGCTGTAGATCAAATAATGATAATGATGACAGCGACAGTGAAAATGAGACTTATAGTGAGCCTTCAAAATCTTCTTCTGATGATTCTGATGAAGAATAAAATCTAAATAAATAAAAATCAATATATTTCTTTTTCTATTTTCTACTTTACTTTTTTTAAATTATTTTGTTAATGAATTATTCATTACTAGCTTCTAAACAACGTCCATTACTTATCTCTTGATATTGAATACGTCAAAAACTGAGTTATATATGTGCGAGTGTTTTCTTGTCGGACTGACAATTAGAACCAATATTTCTGTCGGACAATATGTTTTTTGAACAGATAATATGTTTTCGAATTACGACTGTTTTGGTCCGACAAGCGGTCATTGATGAAGGAACTGTTATAATCCTTACACGTTTTCAGTGTCGGACTGAGAAAACGCCCCCGAAAATTTGTCGGACAAAATAACCAAATCTTAGAAAAAAAATAACTAAACACTTCCTTAAAGTCTCGGATTAGCGGTAATCCGTTTTCATACCAACGTACTTTTGACAAGTGCAGCTTGTCGGACTAATCACTGGCCCCCAATATTCATGTCGGACAATATTATTTTTTATTTTATAATCAAAATATCTTTCGATTAGTGTATACATCAATATGACGGTAATACATTTTCAAGATCTCATGAAATTGACATGTTCATTTAGCTCTCGCTGAAAAACGCCCCCAAATCAAGGATTTCGTCAAATGTGAAAGCTGTCGGACTCATCACAATGAAGTCACTCACAAAGTTTCGAGTGGGCGATAATCAACGAAAAATTTATGCGCTGTCTCACGGACTATTATCAAATCGAATATGTTATCGATGCGAAACATGATACATTTAAAAAATAATCAAAAGAAATTTGTATAGTTTATAATAGAAAATTAAATACTTGAATCATAATTCATCGAGTTTTCAAAAATATTGATATAAAATGAATATTTTTAAATTCTGTTTTATCATATGTTTCAAACAGATTTAAATGTATTGAATAAACTTTTTCTGATTCCTATGATGTTCTACAACATCATTTATATTTTGTATTTCGTTTGCATTATTCATAATATCATCAATTTTTCACAATAAACACGAGACAAATAAAAAATTATAGGTTAGTTCACGGTTAAACTATGGCAGAAGCAGATCTATATAAAGTCCGAGCTTAGTTCAGTTTTAATCTCGGATTAAAGTAAAGTCCGCTCTATGAATAAGTACTAACTTTAGTAATAGGATCATCTTTCTTTAGTCTGGCTTAACTTCTCTATGAATAAGGCTAAATGTTTTTCCAGACGATTGCCAGACATCTATTTTCGAGCGTATCAAGACGGTAATCAATCAAAAACAATAACAATTTTTATTTGATTTTCGGCATTTGTTATTAAGAATATAGCTACTAAAAGTGAATAAATTTTAATGAAGGAAAAAACTTTTCAGAACTTATTTTTTAATAAATGTTTTATTTGGAAAAGTTCTGTAGAAAAATACAGAACTTTTCCAAATAAAACATATTTATAGGCTATGTGCAAGAGGGCGGAGTTTGAACAAATATCGATGCGAGCGCACATGGTGAGCACAATTGTAAACATTGAACTCCATTTCTCAGAATACGTCATTGAGCTGTCAATGAGCATTGTAGTTTAAAAGTGAAAATAATTGCATATAAAACATGGGAAAATGTTTGTTCTGTTTCAGGATGATTGAAGTGAAATTTATAGTTTCATAGATTTCATGTACCAAGTTATAACATAAAAAAACGAGTGAAGTGAATCAAAGCGGTAAATAGAGTATTGTCTGTCTTTCATTATTAATCTATATAACAAATATGTTTGTAATTCAATTGTGAAATTAGAAATATCCATCATCGATTTAGGATTCATGAATTTATCTCCATCTCTAATTTGTAAGATGTTTCAGTGATAGAAGTTTGTCAGATGCACTTCGCAATAATTTTGTTGCTAATATTGTCAGCAACATATTCTTCAACATGTTTAATATGGCAAAACTAATTTCACGCTTTTCTTCAATGCTTCCTCGGTAAAAGGGATACAGTGTTTGATAAATACAAACCCGATCTGCAAGATCAACGGCGTCATAATTTGAGGTTATCCTGTCAATTTGGACGAATTAAGACGTTTTCTCTATAATAGGTATGTTATAATTGAAGAAAAAATACTCAAAATGAATAATTTCAACGTACCTTTTATGCTATGCAAGTTATATTATACGCACACAGCTGAATTAAATAATATTAGTACATTTAAAAAATTATAGGTATGAAACAATGATAAAATGGAGTTCAATCGTTCTCCATTGCCCGCTAGAGGCGCTAGTAGACTTCATGCACGTAGCCTATTGAATAAATTTTGTTTAAGTAAACAAAAAATGTGTTAAATTCAGTAAAATTTCTAACAGATAAAACTCCTTCAAAAAAAATTTTTTTTGTTATTAGAATTCGTATTCCTTATTATTTCTGCTAAGATACATAATCCAACTCTACACTAAGTTCGAGAAGTTACTAACAGTGTTTATATTTTTATTTATGGATATACAATAGAATATTTATTTGCTAACCTTTGCAATTATTTATTAACTACGGAGTAAATTAAAGAAAAAACTCACTTTTTGGCTTTGAAAGTGGCAGGCTTTTCTATGAATGTAACGACTGCTCTGAAATCTCAGATCACCTCTTCAAATTCATGTTGTCGGCAGCGACTGATCCAAATCCACGTACAATGAAGAATACCCCATTAACATCTAAGAAATAATCTGTAAATGCACAAATAAATAAAATTAATAATATATAACGTTGATATATGATTGAATTTCAAGTACTATTTGATCTAAAATATTAAAAGAAAAATAATTTTTTGTAGTTAATGTATACTAAAAATAAAATACTTACTTTTTTGTGACTCTAAATTAAGTTTCCAACTTTTGAAGTCCTGATTCTTGTTGAAGAAGATGCGACTTCATGTTATGTAATTGCATTTTCATCTCTTTCAGTTGTAGATTTTTCCATTTCTTCAAATACTAACTGACTGATGAACGCTCTAATTGGATTCGACGGAATCTTTGAAGAATGATGAACGCTCTAGTTGGCTTCGACGGAATCTTTGAAGAATGTTTTATACAAAGATTGCTGTAAAAGAAATTTAAAACTTTACGTACATACTACACAGATTGTTAACTTGAAATATGAAAATTCACACTAGTTTTGTTTTATTTTAAAGAAATAAACTTTTTTTCACCTTGTTTAGAAAGAATTACATTTCACAAACGCGAACACAAGGAATAGATATGTGACTCTTATGTTATTTTTGATGAAATATGCGAAGTATTAAATCATTTTTATTAAGAATAATTATTCCCTATTACAACACAACACCAACATGTAAGCATTACATCAGCGATGGTCTTCACCAATGACGTATTAACAGTAGACCCAGCACGCAGCATTTGTTTTGATGCAGGAGTAAACAGTGGGGTGAGGAGGGTAAACATCGTTGTATCGCAGGTTGCGTTTTTCATTTGAAAAAATATCGATTGTGAGATGTGGGAAAAATCTAGTTTATTTTTTATTTTGAATCAATTAATATATTATTACATCTATTTTAACAAATATATATATACAGTACAGAATATAGGCGCGCACTTCTCAAACATAAATAAAAGCAGGCAAACCGCATAGCAAGCATGTTTACTCCCTTCGCTTCTCAGAACCCCTCACCTTGTAAGTGCTAACATCACAACAAACTGTGGACTGCCATAGGACGCGCTGGGTCTACTTTAATAATACGTCATTGGTCTTCACAAATGAACAAAAACAATTTACTGCATCTAGTGGCGAAATTTCAAACTAAAGGAATTAGATTTGGCGCGTTACATTTCAAAGTTGTGAAACTATTTTAATAAATTGTACTCAATAAATAAAAAAAATAAAGACAATATATACATGAGATTTATTATTTATATCAAAAACCTGCCAGTTGCATCCAAAATGAAATTTTGCTGATAGCTTAGTTGTATTCTAATACGCTATGTCAGTAGCGACGAACGCGACTCCATGCGGTAGAAGTTATAAGCTCTTTACTAATACTGACTGGAGCTGTCAAATCAAATATAAAAGAACATAAAGCCAAACTGAATTTTTGAGGCAAATAAATATGGAATATCCTTTGAAAAAGTGGAAATCATCGGGACAAGGTTTAATTTGTTGTGTTCCTGAGAGTTCGCACACACAATTGCGCAATAGTGAACTGAAATTTTATTCATTTCCGAATCGCGAATGGGCGTAAGAAACTGTGAAAAAGTTATCGTCTCAAATTGCTTTTATGCAATAGTACATACTATCAATCCTTGCACTCTTATAATATTCATCCAACTGTGCTGGATGATTCCAAATCATTGGCTCGTCATTCTTGGAACAGATACTTTCTGTGTTAATTTATATGCAAACTGCAGTTGCATGTTTGCAGTTGCAACTAATATTAACAAGTTTTCGACCTTTTACCTGTATTAATACATTTTTACAGCAATCATGTACAAAACAGACTTATTAATATATTAGTGAACTTTAGAAATAGGTAGTTAGTGTTTTTTAAATTGTATAATGTTTGTACAGTGTCCACACCAGAACGTACGTATTATCATGTGAAGTAGAAAATTATGTTCCCACTTATAATAATTTACACATATCTCGACCAATACATAATACAAATTCGGATTTATTCCATTACTAAATGTGCCAGGCGTTTCGCGCAAAGTATCTCCCGTAATTTTGCTATCTTCTTCGTTATTTTTAATTTCTTCTTCGTCGCTGACATGAAAACTTTGTACCAATTTTTTCCCATTGCTCAAACTTTTGGATCTAAACATAGATAAATCAACTTCTTGAGACCCGCAACGAAGTACTACTGTAATTGTAACAAACTTTCTGCTAATTCTGAGTGCCAGTTTTGCAGATTACGTGAATATGTCAAAATTTGTTGATTGTCACGATTTTAAATATATTAGTAAAGAAATGCCAAGTATCGCCACCAGGACGGCGCTCGCGCCGCGCACAACGCTACTGACAGCGTATAGCACATTCCCAAATGTAAGACAATTTTTTGGATAAAAACAGGGATTTCATGTGTAATGAATGTGGTTTTGGTTGAAGAATTGTTAAAACTTATTCACAGAAAGAAATGATGTCAATTTAAAATTCTATTGACACCTTTTGCTTGAACGAAAACCTTTCTTATCAAATTAATTTTTATAATACAGTTGTAATAGAGTTTTGAAATATTTTATTGGCAACTGAAATAAAACCGCAGCCATCTAGCGACTAAGAGCGGAACTCCTCCTTAGTGGATTCGTATTGATTTATATGTATATAAAATCGCTGATTTAATTACAGTTCTTGATGTTATTTATTGATATATTGGAATAAAATATTGTATTTTTTTTTCTCATTTTATGAAAATTCCGACAAATCTCCTAATTTTCTAGTTTCACTCATCACATCAAAAAACTACAAATAATTACTGAAAGTTGACTTGAAAAACTATGCGTAGTTTACGTTAAATATATTAAAACATTCATATTATAGTAATACAGTAGATCTTTTCAATGTGAATCGTCCGGATGGCTCCCAAAGTTAAGAAGAGCTATATACCATAATATTTATAACCTTATATTATCCACTATTATCCTTTAGTTGTTTCTTAAGTTTAAGTTATACGATTAGATTGTAATAGGGAGGTACTTTGAACCCGATAAAAGAGTGCAAGGTGGTTCTATCTCAATCAAGAATTAAGATAGGGCCCCCCTGCCCAAGTGGAGCGACCTTGTTGAGGTGGCAGGGCTTAACCATCACCTTTTGGTGATGGTTACTAACAGCTCTACATTATAAAAAATTGAAAAAAAATTGAAAAAATATATAAAATAGCTTACTGCAATTGGAAGTGGGCGTATTATTTGATCTGTGTGCCAAATACAAACTCTTTTGGCTGCCACACGAGTCATTCCGTCCATCTTAGGCTTGTAGGATGGTTTCCAAAATCTAAACAAAGAAATAAATTTGAAGAAACAGTCACAATAAGTCGCTAAATAGTATTAACAGAACTCTTCACTTTTTTAATAAGTTGAATTTTTAACCTTACTCAATACGTAAAACATATATAAATCAAAACATGTAAAATGTAGGCTAAGGCTAATAATTCAGATTCACCTCAAATTTTCTGCAATATTTCTTATAAATTAGTTCGGATATATGGAGAAACGAGAAAATTGATGCAGCTATCTTGCCACAACTGTCACAATAAATTCATCATGATGTGATACACCCAGAGCTACCAACGAGCAAATTACAACGGAACTGACATTTATAATTCATCGGAGTAGAAACAAATGAAACAAACTAGTTTTATTTAACTGTATTACTATATTATTGACAGAAAAGGTTAAATTTTATTAGACATTGCCTAATTTACACTGTGTATAGAAAGACAAATCGACAACACTGTTGCCAACCTTGTATAAATAGAATAATTAAGAGCCATCAATTTGAGCACTGAATTTCTAAATGCATGAATCAAAAATTCTTGAAATAGAGTGCTGCAAAATGAGCGAATCACTCGTTTTGACCCCATAATTCAAAATATTTGCAGAGTGGTTCTTTAAATCCTAAGTTACCCGAGAAATAGGCAACTATCCGCACATTGGCAACATTGGCATTTGCGCTTTCGTACACATCTCACAGTAATTAAAATAATATTCTTTAATTTATTTCAAGAGACCGATTATTTACAAAAAAATGATTTTCAGCTTTACAAAAATAATATGAGTTAACTTGGAAGATATTTTTGATTTCCGTACATATTTTCGAGTTAATAGTACCCGGAAGTCCTGACAACTCGAAAATAAGTACGTGAATCGAAATAAATGGGACTCTATTATTTTATTTGTTGTATTATGATATTTAAAGTTTTAAAGGACAAACAGTATATCTTTTAATAAATTCTAACTTGTATATAAACTGGAATGTCATTCAAATAAAGAATTCAAAATACCAACTGTATGACTTGCTTAGCAAGTAAAGTCCCTATGACGATCTTTTAGTCAAATTGTCTATCATGGGGCTTGTGAATTTACGTTTAAAAGGGAATAATATTTGTTTTCTAACAGATATACAACTATTTCAATGTTTAGCGATATTATTTGGATTATTTAATTTATCAGTGTGCTTGTTTGAGGACCAAATCGGTAAATTCGACTGGTTAGTTTTTCTTAACCGCTTTGTTCCATAAAAACTTAATTTATAACTTAATTATTTGTAGGAAACAAAACTACGTTGGCCAGATCAAATTTGCCCATTTTGACACAGTTTCAACTGCTAAAAAAATCATCATTGCTACGGAAGAAAATGTAGTCGCTGCTCTGAATTTTAAATCGGGGCAGATATTGTGGCGACAAGTGTTGGAGCGTGCTCAACAAGGTCAAGTACAATTTTTACATGTGGATAGTGAGGTTGTATCAGTTTCGGGGCAAAGTCCTTGGCTGGTACGTACTTGGGAACCTAGTACGGGGCGACTACTCTGGGAATGGTCTTTAAGTCTTACGAATCCGGTACGAGCCAAAAAAATACTTTGGTTTGTTTCTGGGGGGAAATTGATACAAGTTGTAGCTGCACAGGGACCTGTTATTGAGGTCACGCAGTATAATGTGCACACGGGGCAGAATAAAGGGGGCACTTCCAGAATTTCTGCACCTTGGGTCACAGACTTTTCAAGGTATCTATTTTATTGTATTATTATTTTTTTATTAATTTGATATTTTGAAAAGTTAGGTTAATAATTAATGTTTGAATTTTAACAGATGTGTCATGTCCGGAAGTATATTTGCCTGTACATCAGGCCCGGATAGCACTTCTCAGTTGTATTATATCGATGTAGCAATAGAAGACAGTAAAGTAAAGACATATCCGATTCAATCACTAATTGGAGCCGTAACCGGCGAAATAAATATTGCTCCATTAGAAGGAATTGTTCCTGGTATTATTATAACCAGAAATGGTGTAAATAGAATAATTTTAATTGAAAATGGAGGACCTAATGCGCTTGTCAATAATATTCCAGCACCTTCCAGTATTTTAATAATGGAATACGTCAACGATAAAGTCCTGCTTTTCACGTCGAAAAATGAAGCGGAAGTATGTACATATTATTTTATACTATTTCCGACTAGATTTTATTCCGAGTTTCGTTCGATTTTTTGATTGATTCCATAACCGTGGACAGTCGAATAATTTCGGTTTTTTTCGGAGTTCAGTTTCGGCAACTTTAAAAATAAAATACGGTAATAATACGACGTTTGAGGTTGGAAACAAAATTATATTATTTTATATAAAATGGTGTAATTTGTACAATTCTACTGAAGATTTATGGTGGGATTCTGAGCATTATCTTAAATTTCTATAACGTTACAGATCTATAAGCTTATCAGAATCTATAAGTGGAGTTCTTATAGATTCTATTAAAATGGTATTCTAAACAATTTTCTATAAGTTATGACGTCATGATACTTCCGTTCATTGAAACTTACAGTTCAATGTTGCAAATAGGTTAGGAAATAATTTTTACTTTTGGATTTTTTTTCAAAAATACAGATTAATATATTTTATTCAAGCTTCTGATGCACTCAAGTGAGTAAATCATATAACGACGTGAATAAAGTCATCGAATATAACGATGTCTTCTAATTTTAATTCATATCTGCTCTCACTCAAGTTGTCATACGTCAGATTATTTTGACATATTTGAATTGAGATATGAAGAATTTTGCGAGAAATTTAAAACATAAGGTTCTTTTTAGTGATTATTGACATTACAAAAGTGTTCGATGGAATGAATAAACATTGTGTCCTCGGAAGAGAACCAGAAATAATAAATGTATATGGATTATTAAGAATATGATTACGTATTCAAGAGTAATAGAGTAAGATCCCAGGCCCGCCAGACGTTACTTATTTTCTGAGAAACAAAATTTGTGGATTAGAGTAGTGTTAATCGGTACTTTGATCATATGCATATTTACTAGTTTGTGCCGACGGCCAATTTATAGATACGAGGTCCTATAGATACGTTGAGACATTACTCACTTTTCTTAAAGTCTTGAGTGCTGATTTTCACGTATGTTCTAGAGAATATTGTTAAAAATTGATAATCAACACTGCTAGACACTTTCCATCGGTGGTAGTTTCTGCTAGACTCTTTAAAGCTCGCGAAGAATAACGTTATCTTGCTTATAGTCTGAGTGCTAATTTTTATATATGATACTCAGGACACAATTTCAATATTTTTTGTTAACAGCCAGATCAACCGTAGGGCTGAACATCCCCTAGACACAACTAAAATATCGCTGTGAGTAAAAGCGCGAGATCACTATTTGTACGCTTGATAGTAAAAGAAATATCTATCGGCATCCAAATCTTCCTTGGTCTGGCTGTTTACAGAAAGTATTGAAATTGCTCCCTCTGAGTATCATATATAAAAAATAGAGCTTAGACTATAAGAAAAATTACTTTATTTTTTGCGAGTTTTAAAGCGTTTAGCAGGAATTACTGCTGATGGAAAGTATCTGGCAGTATTGGTTATCAATCTTCGACAATATTTTCTAGAAAATACATCAAAATCAGCACTCAGAATTTAAGAAAAGTGAGTAATGTCTTGACGTATCTGTAGCACCTCGTATCTACAAATTGGCCGTCGGCACAAACTAGCAAATATGCGTGTGATCAAAGTACCGACTAACACTACTCTAATCCACAAATTTTGTTTCTCAGAAAATAAGTAACGTCTGGCGGGTCTGGGATCTTGGACTATAATACTATAAATTCAACATTAGATGATAATAAATGAGAAGAATACATTGAATTCAATTGGAGACGGTCCAAATGTAGATGTAGGTGAATGGAAAAACCACTCGCGAGAAAACTTTGAGAAATTATATTCTTGAGCATGAATATTTCTTATTGATGTATTCATATTAAATTATGGATAATTGTATTATCCTGGCGCAACAATTGTTAATTTTTTTTATTTGGAGCTGCAAATGAGCTTATTGCATGACTTAGATTTTTCTTATCAATCTCACATAATTTTTGAGTGAATTCTCAATACAATTATTGAAAATAAATGCTAATCTTTCGAAATCCTTTATCAGAAAAAAGTACATGGTACGCAAAACACCTAAATTATTATTTATTTTGACATTTCAAATGTCTTATGGTTAGAGTTCATCTAATCTTAACGTTATAGACATGTATTACATATTTAAAGAAATCTATAAGCCACAGATTCTTTCAGAATATCAATTTGTCTATCGAATCTGTAAGTTGTTATAGACTTTCTTATAGACGCTATAGAAACGTTCAGAATCCCATCATAAGTCATAGCTGACAACCACTTCTTACCCATTATGAAACAAATTACAATACAAAGAAATATTCGATCTGTTTTCTATGGCTTTGACACATATCAAAAACTCGAAGGTTGGTGTAACTGACATAAAAGTGCGCATGCGTCCCCGAATCTGGACAAAAATAATTTTCTATGACATATTCAAGTGCGAGAATCGATTTGTATTATGCTAAAATTGGTTAGGTCGAAACTCGAATTGAAATCCAACCTAAAAAAGTATAATGTAATTCAAGTTTATATTTTTTAGGTTACAGTATCGGCAATAAGTATCGAATCCGGTAAAGAAATTCCGGAGTTATCTTCATCCTTACAGCAACCACCCTCAAATAGTTCTCTTTTCGCTGGCCTTTGTGCCGTAAAAAGAGACGGGAATACCGCTTGTAGGTATTTATTGACAACTAGAGATCACGGTGTGCACTTGGTGCAGAATCAGGGAACAGGCGCGCCTTTGTGGACACGGGAAGAAGCTTTAGCACATATTGTAGCTGTTGATATGTTAGATTTACCCGTTTCTGATTTACATGCCTCAATAGAAACCGAATTTGATAATAAAGAAGGTGAGATAAATAAGTTATTTATTGAGTAAGATGTTATAAATGTTTGTTGTTTTCATGCAGAAAGTGAGAGCAGTCCATGTAAGTTAATTTTGTGAAGTTGCGGTTTATTTTGCTTGTTTTGTTTTAAAATGCAGGTTTTGTTTTTAATTGTACTTATTTTGTATTTTTTTCAGGGGATTTTTGGGGCATGGTCGTCCGGCGTGTAGTGGGACAAACAAAACAGCTGCGCCTTTTGTTTTCTGCAATTTTAGGTGGATCCTCTAATCGTCAATCAGCTGGAACTGAATTAGTCCGAGACGAATTTGGACTTCATAAAATAATTATAGCAGCTACTCACGTTGGAAAATTATACGGAATTGATAATTTAAGTGGACGGATCATCTGGCAACGATTTATTGAAAAAATACAACCGTTTGTGGAAGCTACAAGCTCTGAACAAGCGGCAATGCTGTTATATGTTCAGCGAACTACCCGACATTTGCCCCGACCGGCACAGTGTCTCTTAATAGCCAAAGATTCAACTACTGGAAATGCTGTTTCATTGTATTTTAATCCTATTACTGGGGAATCAGTGGAGGAAGATTTAGTGCGGCATACTTTTAAAATAAAGCAAGCTTTGCCGTTCCACAAACTTAATGATGATTTTTTACGCCCTGTACTTGTTCTAGATGAACATTTACAATTACATGTGTTGCCAAATTCAGCAAATAGCTTTTTAACATCAGAATCCGCCAAACAAATGTTTATTTACACTGCGGATAAAGATTCGGGCGCACTAGACGGTTATTCAGTTGTATTTGATGATTCAGGAGCGCATGTTCAACACACGTGGCGATTATTATTAGGCGCTAAAGACCAAAAAATATCTGCGGTTGTGGGTAAAGCACTAGGAGAGCGTGTACATTCGCAAGGGCGCGTTTTAAGCGACCGTTCAGTGTTATATAAATATGTAAACCCAAATTTGTTGGCTGTGGTAACTCAAGGCGGAGGTGCGGCAGATATTTGGCTTATAGATGGAGTATCAGGCTCGGTGGTCGCTAGTATCGCTCACAGACGCGTACGAGGGCCCGTCCACTTAGTACACTCAGAAAATTGGCTAGCATATTCGTATCATAACGATAAATGGCGTAGATCCGAAGTCGCGGCTGTGGAATTATACGAAGGACAAGCACAGAGTAACGCCTCTACTTGGAGCTCATTAGCCCCACCGCCTCCGCCTCTAGTTGAGCGCCAGGCATATGTATTAGGAGCAGTCCCAACCGCTTTAGCCGTCACAAGAACTGATTTAGGGATAACAGCAAAACATGTATTGTTAGCGCTTAGTTCAGGGGCAGTTTTGGAACTTCCATGGCTGTTTCTTGATCCACGACGTCCTGCTCATGCCACACCTGAAATGCGGGAAGAAGGGGTTGTTCCCTACGTTCCAGAATTGCCTTTACCCACTGAGGCGGTCATTAACTACAATCAGACTCTCCAACGAGTTCGAGGCATTCATACTTCTTCCGCCGGTCTGGAATCTACTTGCCTAGTTTTGGTACATGGACTTGATTTATTTTATACTAGAGTTGCCCCATCCAAAACTTTTGATTTATTGAAAGATGATTTTGATTATTATTTGATTGTTCTTGTTCTTGGGGCATTGTTACTCACGAGCTATGTCACGAAGCATTTAGCGTCGAGGAAGGCACTGAGACAAGCTTGGAAATGATCATTCCGTACTCATCAACTTTTTTGTTTTTGTTATTAATGATTTAGGAAATATAATGAAATAGGTGAATTTGGAACACATCCCGTTGACCAATACCGTTTGAAAGGCTTCTAGTGCTACGAGTTTATGACCCATTTGTAAAACTCAATTTTGTGGTCCTATATTCGAGCGAAACTGATGGCCGTTTGTTTAATACTTGTACAAAGTGGAAAATACAGTTACCTTACTCTTTAATAAATCTTTTATTGTATTTTGTAATATTACAAGTACATAATAATACCAAATGTAGAGTAAAATGTGCCAGAAATAATATAATATTTATAATAGGAATACATTACACGCGTTTTTCACTATTCATTTTTATATGATAAATTGGCCTTCTAGTAGTTAGTAACGCATACAGTAATATTAACGAAAGAATGGTTCTGAGGTCCGAATTTATTCATCTTGATATTGTTGAGAAGAAAATTTAGTCTAGACGATTGTGGTTTTTGCGTTCAAAATCAATACGTTAGTAGAACGACAGGAACTGTGGACGTGGGCAATTCGTTGCGATCGCCTAGAGTATGTTCCACTCGGCGATCGCGACGATTTGCTCACGACCACAATTTTTGCCGTTCCACTACTATAATAATTTCTGTGGTTGGTGCTACAAGTGGAATAAAGCGGGTATTTGTTAAATATCAAACGGTCGAACTAACAATTCGTGGCTAAGTTCGAAAAGTAAAGCATTAAGCTAACCTGTATCAAAAAGAATATGTGAATGGAATTAATCCAATATGCCTGTATAAATTAATCTCATAAAAAATAATAATGATAATAAGACATTGTGAAATTATGTCATATTGACAAATCAGAAATTTTTAAGCAATCGATATAACTTGGAATCGTAGTATACTGAAGTTTGCTCCGAATCGTACAAGCCAAATTAGAAAGACACTTCTCTCACTAAAGAAAACCAGCAGCTTCGAAAATTTTCACAGATAAAAATGTAGTCGGACTCTTCAAAACGAAGTCACAAAGTTTCAGAGAAGTATTGATAATTTGGATAAAGAGGTTCTGTACTGTAGATTATTTAATTTGATACCAAACATGATAGAACCAAATCACTTCTTTTATGCCCGGTTTTATAACGGACAGAGTAATTTACTTTCCGAGTAAATAAAATTTACTCTATTAGATGACAGTCGATTATTTGACAGTAATGACTCTGTTGTCATAAGGAAACTCTATTTGATTAGAATTTGTTGAATAGAATAATTTTTTTCTAGTCACTAAAGAATGATACCCATTCCACACGCTGTAGCGTGCGAAATAGGGGTCATTCCGCACGCTTAGAGGTTCCAAAGAAAGCCGCGTGGCGTCGTACTGTTTCATTGCTGTCATAATTTTATTAATTTTTGATTTTCTTATCATTCCTCTTCAAAATGGAGTCAATAAGAGTGATTTTATCAATGTTTGATTAATTGGAATAAGATCAATGAAGCAAATTATTTCACAGAAAACAGCATATTTTGGTTATAGATATTTCCGCGGACACCTTTTAACAATAGAAAAAATAACAGCCGTCACTCGTGCGATCCGCACGAGTGATGGCTGTTATTTTTTATCATTCTATGCGAATGTGAATTGTGTCACTCGATTTCGTCTCGTGGCTATATTATTCACATTCGCATGGAATTATCTCCATTCCGCACTTGCATCGGAATGTACTATACTCAAGAGGTAAATTTATTTTGTCTTTTATAAAACCGACCATTAAAAAAATAATTGACGACCCAAGTAACAATTATGACCAAATATGACGTCACATTTTTAATCATAATCGCGTCAACAAGACGTCGATGCGTGGAGCTATATGACGTCATATTATGACGTAAGTTTGACGTCATATTATGACCTAAGTCACAAAATGACGTCGAATTTACGTCATAAAATGAGGTTGAGCTGAAAAAAAGGAGCTCAATCAGTCAAATACTTAAGCGCAAAGTACACTGGCTAAAAAAATATATCTAAAGAATCATTATATAAAGCATAAGTATGATTTCTCAAAATGCTGAAACATAACGTCAAATTATGACGTCAGTTCAACATTTTATGACGTCAATTTATGACCACAATTTGACTTGAAATGTGGCGTCGATTCAACGTCTTATGACGTCGAAATATGACCGTCACTTTATGATTTCATTATGACCAAAATCTGACGTCACATTCTGGTCGACGGTCAGTCATTGTTACTTGGGGAACGTTTGCATTTGATGTCTAAATATGAGTAACAATAATTCTAATTTCACATCATGATTTTCATTTTTCCTTTTCTTCGCGTGTTTTAAAAAAATATAACAAATCTTATAATAATTCAAATTTTGATGATAACAAATGAACCGCTAATAATTTTGGGAAATATTTCAGGTAAATGTTTTTCCAAATTATTCAAGAATCAATTTCAGTTATTTTGTATTTCATGATAAATACTACCATTTGTAAAATGAACGCAAGAAACTAAAAAGATCCATTAATAAAATATTGGTACCACTGGTTGAAAATAGCTTATTCACAAACTTAAAACTTAGTGCCAATTCACAATGTGCGTAAGCATAAGGAGTACGTAAAAACAAACGTAAGAAATTATGTACGTTCACAGTGGTCGTAACGTGAAACATCAAAATGATAGTTTTCTTTTTTATTTTACGTTGGTACAAAATAGGGTTATGTATTATGTTGGTTTCTCTGATTGTCATTTTCAAATATTCTGTTGATTTCGATTCTGTTTCGTGTTTACTGTTTTTCTTTGGTTTCACTTTTAACAGTTAGGAGTTTAGTTTGTCTTGTTTTATTGTATGATGTCTGAAAAAGATCTTGCGATTGTTTCATTATTATTGACACTGCGTTATAAAAGTCGCCAACGAGAGATTTATTAAGACGAGGAAGAATTTGTTGTTTTTTTTTATCAGTAGTTCTATGTCAATCATATTTAAAGCACGTTTCTATTCAATGTTGTCAACTGTCAGATGAAAACATGTGTTTGAAATTGACGCATGCACGATTAGTTGTTTCGTACGTAAACATAACATAAAGTTGAATTTATTCCAACTTTACGTTTCCATTACGTAGCTCTTATATCAATACATGAACGTAAGAAATACGTAAGAGTATAGTGAATACGGGCATTGAGATACAGTAGTTCAACTTTACGTTTATGTTAACGGTTACGTATTCCTTACGTTTACGCACATTGTGATTTGGATTTTTATTTTATGTATTTTTTTTTTATAGTATGGAAAATTATGGTTTGGATTTTTATTTGTTTCTTAAATAGTTTGGTGCTTGAGAATGTAAAGCCGAGACACAAATCATTCGAAAGCCCCAAAGAAATTTCGTGCATGTGTTGCATACAACATTTTTTCTACAGACGTCAAAAAATTATTAATCAATATTAAAATCATATTGAAATACAAAAATTAGTGGAGTTCTTTTTCTTGACAACGTGCACGTCGTCAAGATAAAATCAGTGCACGAAATACTACGTGCCCGTTGTCATGATAAACAACTCCAATGCGACATTTCGCATACTAATATTGATGTACAAATGTCATCATTTTCTGACGTCTGTAGAAAAATTATGATGATTTTGTGGCGTAGTAGATTATTTTATGAGTTTTAATGTCACCCAATAAAACTGTACGTAAATTAGGTATTTTATAGTAAAAAGTTTCGAAAAACGCTTTGATTCGCATAGTTATTAATGGTTACTCGTTAGTAATCGATAAATCAATTTTTTGGCTTCCTAAACTGTAAAACGCTTGTTACAATTTTTTCTACGTATCGAGTAACTTGATTTTTAATCATAAAACGTTGTGAATGAACTTTCGATATAGCGCTCTTAAATTTCTGCACCAATTCATTTCACATATTTTCATCATATTTACCATTATTCATATACCTATAAATATATATATTTATAGGTATATGCCATTATTAGTGTGCAGTGGCTTACCAAAGGGGAGGATTATGGGGGTTAAAACTCCTTCCGAAACCCAACTCGTCAAATTTCGGTTCAGTTTGGTACCACTGGAGTCTGAATTATTATCAAGGTTTGGGAAAATATGTTATTTAGGCAAACTGATAGTTTTACTTTCAACTGCGTTGCTTTTCTTACAGCTCTGTATCAGCTTTTATTTTCAACCAGTAGTACCACCCTAGCACTCAGAATTTGGAATAAACGTTGCTATGAATCTGACAGAGGATCCTCCATTTAAATTCGTACATCTGTATTATTATTTGGATGACTCTATCTGTCAGTTTCGTAGCAAATTTCAGTTTTGTCCGTATGCTACGATTTCACTCGAATTATTTTTCTTAATGTCAAACGGACGTTAAATGTGGAATTTTATTAAAGAACTGGTGTAAATGTGAGGTATAATTTATTTTTGAATCTGTATTCCGATTAAGCACTCTAGAATAAGAGAATTTGCAAGATATGGATTGGATGCTCCCCATTAATGGCGTACTTCCTGTTTTGGTTTGTTGAGGTCATTTACAGTAATTTGTGATTAACTTTCATTGAAATTTTGTTGATACAGTGTTTTCAATCCAATTTAACTAAGATTATATTTTATATTACCGACAAAGTAATGTTAATTTCATGATTTTGATAAACTCCTGAAAATCCTGTAATTGAATATTCGCGCCATTTTCCAGTTATCGTTGATAAAAAGATCTAAAAATTCGGACCTAATTCGCATTTTAAATATATTATATGTATTATTGTAGATTATTATAATAAAAACAGTCATATTGAATAGTTTTTTATCCACAGTTTTTTGTAATTGAATTAAAAAGTTTATTGTTCAAATATAGTAATATTTTTAGCTACTAGATGACGTGAGTAGTTCTTTTGCGAGAAAGAAGAAGAAATGGTATTCTTGAGTTGTTCACGTCTATGACCCGGGAAGGGTGTGCTTGAGTGCTCGTGTCAGTGCTGTGCTGTTTTAGGTGTTTTTTAATAATAAATAAGAACAAAAATGCTATTTGTTGATTGCTAGTGCGTTATGTGTCCAGCCATTTGTATCTGAAAGTCATGTTTCGTTGTATACCAATATTCAAAGGTTGTAATAGACAAGTTGAATATGTTGACAAGCGTCACTGTTCTCTACCTACCGTTCCAGAAGATATTTTACGGTATTCAAGAAGTTTAGAGGAGCTTTTACTAGATGCGAATCACATTCGGGACCTACCCAAGGTATTTAATGCAGTAAAATAATTTATTACTGGAATTATTAACAATTAATTTAATCTGATATTGTTGCAGAACTTCTTCCGGCTTCACCGTTTAAGAAAACTAGGACTTAGCGACAATGAAATACAAAAATTACCGTCGGATATTCAAAATTTCGAAAACCTCGTCGAACTTGATGTCTCTCGAAATGGCAAGTACAAATTCATAATTTTAAAATAAAACTGTCAAACTTTTTATATTAAAGAATTCATGTTGCTGAAGGTAAGTTACAATAAAAAGTAACCTGTAATTTGAACAAGTTTTTATTGCACAGTAAAAAGTTGTGTCTATTTGTTGCTTCAGTGAATTTTTTTCTTTAAAATGCTTTAGTTTACGTGTTTCGATTATATGACCTTGACCAAAATATTTTGTGCTTTTTATCAATTTATTATTTTTCCCAATTGAAATATCAGGTTTTTTTTTTACAATTATCTTGATTACAACAAAGGCGTCTAACCTAAATCTTTGTTTATGTGTTAAACTATAAAAATATCTTGTTTACATTTCTTATGTCATCAGTTTTACTTAATGTCTATAAATATACATTCTACTGCCTTAATTCCACAACTGATAAAGCAAAAATGATGCAAAGTCGACATTTTTATTTAGTTGAGTAATTGTAGGTATACGTGTTGATATCCATGTGAAGTCACCGCATTTCCGGTTTGTCGCTCGCTACTTCCGCTGATAATTAGGCCGAGTTGTCATTCGCTAACCAAATAAAATTTGTTTCAGTATTAAGGCTTCGTTAAGAAAGCCGGTAATTGACTTCAGTAGTACACAGGCAAAGAAAGATGGAATGAGATAAATTAATTTTTATTGCTATTTTATTCATTTGAATATTGCTAGTTGATTGCAATTTATTATGAGTGTGTTTTAAATTTCAATACTTGAATATTAATTTTATTTTCAAAGTTTCAAGCTTGATAACCGGAAATAAGTTTGATGTTTAGGCCCGGTCTTTCCATCTACGAATAACTTCATTCCCTAAATAATTACTATAGTAACAATTATTGCAACAGTTAAACTTATCTGCCGAAACAATTATTAATTATTGATAGTTTAGCAATTATTTTATGCTGTTTTAAAACTTCTATTTGAACTTATTAGGAGAGCAGAATAACTTGACAGTTCTGTTTATAAATGGAGTAACCCAGGCAACGAATTAACGTATTTGTCTTTCAAACTGATACTTGATGATAAATTACATATTTCCACGTAATTTAATTGATTTTTGGTGACTTTTTGTTATTAAAACTTGAAAAAAAATTATTTTATATAAATTGCAACGGTATGAGATCATCCACAATAGTTTGGAACCTGTTTTTATTCACACCAGCGTCAGCTGGTTTTATTGCAACGTTATATACAGTAAAATACTGATAAGTTTATCTTTACATGAAATTATTGTTAGTTTATTTTGTGTTTACTTACAATAAATCAGCCGGCATTTTAGCAGCAACAGGTATACAAATATGGCGGAATTCCTGGACTACAAATATAGAGATTTAATCGGAAAGATCAGCTATTTGTTGAGAACCAATCGGAAACTTGGACCACAATTTTTTTTGCGTTGAGTGCATTTTACTGTGAAATAAACTCCAGGCTAATTTTTTTAAGGTTCAGATTATAATGACACAAAAAAATTTTGGCCATAGGTCAATAAAAAACAACTAATATTACTGATTTGATATTATTAGCTGTCTTTATTAATTAAATATTTGTTTTGAGTGATATTCTAATTTGGGTTTTATTTAACTGATAAAAAAATAATCTGTAACTTTTTAAGTTGGAGGCCCTGGAAATATTTATTACTACCCAAATTAATTTCTTGACAATTTATTTATTGATTCTACTGTCTTTTGTTTTTATTAAAAATTGAACTGTTTATTTTCGGATCAACACTTCGTGTATATTTTAACAGATTTCGATTGTTTAGCTATCGTTATGACAACAAACCTTGAAGAGAGTACTCCATTAAAAGTAAACATATGTTGTACAACCAAACTACATGATGTATACGTTAAAAAGTGCATTCCTGTGTTAGTACAACATCATGCCACCAAACGTGTTTTTCTTTAGTATTTTTCCTCTAAATCCCAAATAGATTTGTATAGCTTTCAATTAAAATTGATTGAACTGAAATAGCACTAGCTGTGATTTACTGTTTTGTTACGTAGCGATGACATATTGTTCTGCAGTCAATTGTTTTCATAATAGAAAGATGCAAGAATGCCATTATTTTTTGCTTTGGTTGCTTTTTACCTCCATATGAGTCATATATGTGACGAAATCCAGTTATTGATAAGTCTTTCATAATTTTAAATTCTTTTGATATGACTCACTCGGTTAGCAAAATGTGATCTGTGTGTTGATCAGCAAATATAATAGGTTGGAGTATTACTTGAATTTTAATGAAAATCAGGTGATTTAGAGCGCATAATAATTTAATAACGACTAAAACGTATTATGTATTCTTATTTCGTCATATTTAAGTACCAAAGCTGTCCTTTTACAACTAAAAAAAATCTGACGTGAACATCACGTGACTTACTTGTACATCATTGGATATATATATATATATATATATATATATATATATATATATATATATATATATATATATATATATATATATATATATATATATATATATATATATAATACGATGTGATTTTGTGTTTGATCATATATATATCAATCACAAAATCTTATCGTTTCACAGTTAATCGTTTTGGATTGACCCAAGAGATTCTAAGAATCTGTCAAGTAAAATGCGCTTTCCGCCAAGTCGGTTGCTACGGAAACAGTGGGCCATTATTCTTATACTACAACATTCCTAAATACTGATTTCCAAAATCTACGACTACCATCAGAACTGAATTTATGCGCAAAATTAAAAAATAAATTCCTACTGAAGTGCACTTCCGGTTCAGTCTATTGTTATGAAAATAGTAGGCAATCATTCAGATGCTACAGCAGACTGAAATGCCAAATTTCAATATTCTACACCTGATCGTTTCGAATTTATGCGAAAAATTCCAAAAGACTGTCAAATAAAGTGCACTTCCGGCTCGGTGAATCTCAATAAAAATAGGATATGAGCATCTAGACGGTATGATCGTCCTAAATACTGAATTCTAACAATCTTCGTTCAATCGTTTTGGATTTATGCGGAAAATTCAAAAAATGTTTCGAATAAAGTGCTCTTCCGGCTTAGTCGATAGCAATCATAATGCAAGGTGTACAACTAGATATTATAAAAGTGCCTAATACAAAATTTAAATATTCTACGACTGATTGTTTAGAATTTATGCGGAAAATTAAAAAAATCTGTCATATAAAGTGCACTTCCGTCTTAGCCGATCGCAATCATAATGCAAGATGTACAATAAGATGTTATAGAAGTTCTTTATACGAAATTTCAATATGCTATGGCGGATCATTCTATATTTATGCAAAAAATTCAAAAAAAGTTTCAAGTAAAGTGCACTTTTGGCCTGGCCGATTCTTACAAAAATAGCAGATAACCTTACTGATACAATATCAAGCTCAAATACTGAATTTCAACATCCTACGGTTGATCATTCTGGATTTATTAGAAAAATTCGAAAAAAGTCTCAAGTAAAGTGCCCTTCCGGTACAGACGATTGGAACCATAATGCGAGGTGCACAACTAGACCCTATATCAGGCTTAAATACAAAATTTCAACATTATACGTTCAACCAGTTTTGAGATTTGCGAGTTACGCACGAACAAAAATAGTCAAAATGGATTCAGGGATGCTCAAACGAATATTTTAATCAAAATCTCGATAGGTAATTTTTGACGGTTTTACAATAATTTCTTGTACTTAGTACAAGTAAGTAAAAAATTTGGGACAATCAAATCGGGCTGCTGTCAATATGATTTCCAAAACGAACCACAGATATCGTTAGTTGTATTAATTTATATTTTATATTAGATATATACATAAGAATAAGAATTGCGCTGCGCCTGCGCGTATTCAATTGTCAGACTGAAAATATTTGTAGGGCAGAGGCCCTTAAGACATTCAATAATAACTAAAAAATATATGTTCTTATTTCACCATATTTAAGCCCCAAAGCTGTCCTTTTACAACTACAAAAATTTTCGAGCTACTGTCAATATCTTGTTGTAGTCTCCCGGTCTGAAGATGGCTACTCAGTAGCCGAAACCGGTCAACAAAATATAAAAATACATTTTTGAACAGTGTGATACCAGATTTTGATTTTCTTCCAACTTTCAATATTTCTGTCAATATGATTGTCGAAACGAACTATAGATGTGGTTTTATGAACAATTAAACAACAGGAGACTAAATTTGATTTTCAAAATGGCCACCATTCGCAGCAACGCAAGCCCGGCAGCGTGTTTTAATATTAGAAGAGACACTTGCAAGTGCTACCTGCTTGTCTTTTAGATCTTTTGCTGCGGCTACTATTCTAGCCACCAGTTTTAAATCGGTGTTTACTGGTGTCTCATATATAGAAGTCCTCATCTGACTTTAGAAAAAAAAATGTAAGGGAATTAGGAATCGGTTTGGGAGAATGTACGATTCACTGAAAAACGTTGACGCGCTCGAACAAATGTTGCAGGTGATTATTGCGAGAATTAAATGCACCGTCCCTTGTGAAACAAGCTTTGTCTGTATATAAAATAAACTCTGAAGATTGCAATATTCAAGAAACCAACCAATTTTGGCTGGAAGCCTTCAGATCCCGATGCTTACACTTTTTATCTAAAAATTCTTTCAGAACTTGTCAAACTGTCACGTGATTTACATCTAATCTATTTGCAATTATTCTTGTGCTCGTCGATAATATTGAGAACAACTTCTTCAAATGAAGGGACGTAATTTATTGGAGCTCCCACCAATTTTTGGGTGAATTGAACAATTTATTTCAACCACTAGCAATCCATAGTATAAGGCCACTGAGCCAAAAAACAATAATGCTTCTCGCTGAGTCACATATATATACCTACGTTTTTCACGCAAACGTCCAGTCTTTTCTAGAAAACGCTAGAAGGTACCAGCAATTTTCTAGAAAACAAATATATTCGCTTCTATTTCTTGATGTAAAATATTTCCACAATAATTCTAAGCATCAGTAAAGCCGAAATGACTAATTTATAGACTTAAATTCGTTACAATATAAATGATGAACGTGACAGAAGCTTATGTATTTTTTTAAATACTCCTTAAAATGAAGGAGTAATGACGATAAGTTATTTAATCGCCATTTTCGGGTGCTACAACTTGTTTTAACACCCAGTATAACCTCAAAGAATTTTAAAAATTAAAGTAAATAAAATGTTATCCAACAAACGCAAATAATACAGTTTCGTGTGTTGAAATTTTAATATTTACAACACAGTAATTTAATGTATAACGCTAATATAATTTGACACTATTTGTTAAGTACAAAACAAATGAACTGTTTAGAGTTGTTGATGCAAAAGTAAATAATATGATTAGTATTTATAGCGAGGGTCTTTTGATCAGGCAAGGGCAGGATGCAGTGTGGATTCGATTAGCTAACATCAAAGCCCTTAGGTTACTACAGCCAATAGAGCAGGTCGAGGGCGAGCCCTCACTTTCCTGCATTATGATTTGGAAATTTGGATATTATATAATATTCTAGAACGAAAAATATTTGGAAAAATCACATGTTAAGCTACCTTGGGCATTTCCATGCACTGGTATACACACACCGGATCTGGGCTTGGCTACGCATGAATTTCGACATAAAGCACGACTATTCAATCAAAGATTGTTACAAAAAGCAAAATCATAATATAAATAATAGCATGAGGTCTCGGGCTCGAATCCCGAATTCAATAATTTATTTAACCTTCTGGTTTCCTTGTAGTCCATTTTGACTATTTTCGGCTTGATGTCGGTACCTATGTACGTATGTATGTGCGTGCGTAATGTAAATCGCAAATCTGTACCGGCAGTGCATTTTACTTGACAGATTTTCAGAATTTTTTGGATAAATCGAAAACGATTGGTCGAGGATCGATGAGATTTTGTTTTTGATTATCGTAGTATTATATGCAAAAAATATATCCAATGATGTACAAGTAAGTCACGTGATGCCCACGTCTCATTCAAATCAAAGTAATGAAATGAAATATAAACAAATTTTGAAAAATATTTTTATTATTAACACTAAAGAAGCATGAAATGTAATTTAACTCACTTGTGCATTCTCAGTAAAGCTTCACGATATGAAGACAGTAATTAGAACAACCGTGAGAACTCAGCAGAATATTTTCAATCTTATTACAGTTACGAATCCCGTTCTAGGGTGAATTATACCTTTCACTTCTTATCTAATTTTATATCGCATCTATTCCAATTTTAAAACATCCTGGCGTTTTAGTTTGGTAGGCGGTATCCATTTTTTGTATCACTCATCATTAAACATACGTTCTAAATTGATTATTTATTTTTTAGCCCAAAGCAGCAGCTAAAAATAGCTTCTAAATTCTATAAATTGTTTGAAAATTCTTCGAAACGTATGCAAAATTTAAATGTTATTAGACACTTCATTACAATTATTGCTGACCTTGAAAAGAATTGCAGTCTAATAACCTCCAATTTTTATCCAGAAATATTACTGACAATTGTTTGAGGAACTCTTTTGTACAAACTAATTTAAACAGTTATAAAAGTGTGGGCGTCTGACTAGATGGCTAGAAGAAAGGTAAAACCATTGGTGGTGCATTGCAACGTGCTATTAGAGTTCAGGTTCTGCTTAGGTTGACTGACATTGATGCACAAGTCTTAGGAAGTGAACGGCGAAGCCCGTTTACTATAACTGTACTTAAATAACCGAGTTGTAATAAACAAAGCCAACATACTATTGTATTGCCAGCATTCCTATCTTATTTGTTTTAAGATACCTAACCTATTTGACACGTATATTCAAAAATATTTATTATAATATTCACCAAAAAGATGTTCTATATACAAACGCAAATGACAAATATTAGTAGGAATTACGCCGTGCAGTTTTTATAATTGCGCCTTAATGGAGCTTCATTAACAAGAAAGAATATTGTGTTAATTGCAAGATAATTTTAGTTAATTATTTCTTTCAGACATTCCCGATATCCCGGAGAGCATCAAGAACCTCCGAGCGTTACAGGTGGCGGACTTCAGCAGCAACCCAATCCCTCGACTTCCCGCCGGTTTCGTCCAGCTCCGCAGCCTAACCGTATTAGGCTTAAATGATATGTCTTTAACATCTTTACCAGCGGATTTCGGCTTATTAAGTTCCTTACAAAGTTTAGAACTTCGAGAAAATCTTCTACGAGCACTGCCGGACTCTCTGGCGCAGTTGGTAAAACTGGAAAGGCTGGATTTGGGCGACAATGAAATCGAGGTGCTTCCGGCGCATATTGGGAAGCTTCCAGCGCTGCAAGAATTATGGTTGGATCATAATCAATTGCAACATTTACCTCCGGATATTGGAAGGTTGCAGCAGCTTGCGTATTTGGATGTCTCCGAAAATCGACTGGAGGATGTTCCAGACGAAATTGGCGGACTTATAAATTTGGTTGATTTACATTTATCTCAAAATTTAATTGAAACTTTACCAAACGGACTTGGAAACTTACGCAAAATTACTATTTTAAAAGTTGACCAAAATCGATTAACCTCTTTGAATCCTAATATCGGCAAATGTGAATCGTTACAAGAACTTATTTTAACTGAAAATTTTTTACTCGAATTACCAGTCAGTATCGGGCAATTAGTTAAATTGACTAATTTAAACGTAGATCGGAATAGTTTAGGGTCTCTTCCCGCCGAAATCGGGCGATTATCACAACTTGGAGTATTGTCTTTAAGAGATAATAAACTAACATCGATTCCAACAGAAGTAGGACAGTGCGTTTCGCTTCATGTATTAGACGTATCCGGAAATAGGCTCCATCATCTTCCAATATCTTTAATTAGATTAAATTTAAAAGCGGTGTGGTTGAGTGAAAAACAAGCACAGCCTATGTTAACTTTTCAAACAGATGTTGATGAAGCTACGAATGAACAAGTGTTGACTTGTTTTCTCCTGCCGCAACTGGATAACACTCAAGATACATCCTGCGGTAAGTTTTGCACTTGCACTCGGGTTCTTTTGCACTGCTTTTGTTTGTTTTTGTTTGTTTGTGTGTAGCTTTTGGGGTAGGGCATGACACTAATGTGACATACGTGGTCTCAGATGCCCGGACTAGTGAATGCAGCGACTCCTGGCAGGAAAAAGAAGCTTCCAGGACCATTTCTGTGAAATTTACCGACGACTATGAAGCTGATAATAAGGAGGTGAGTTTCTATTGCTGTTGGTATTGGGTGAGGCAGAGAACTTATACTTTATTACACACGCAACCGCCCTAACAGTTATATTATTTTTATTCATATTTATATAAACTTTCACTCGTGACATTGCAGGCACCAAACTTTAAATTAAATATTGTTTCAAAAAAAAAAAAAACAATTGAACGTATTCGATTTTTGAACAAGCTCACATTTGTATCCGCTAGGGATCCTAAAATAAGAGTTATGATATGACACCATTAATGGGAGTACTTCCGGTTAAAATTGAACTTGTCTCGCTGATGCAACAGATCAGGAAAAATTGTTATTAATATTTCAATATTCCGACAAGACTATTCCAATAAATCAATTATAAAATGCAGAACTGTTATTAACACCGGCAGTTAACCTAAAAATATCGATAACAGTTTTTATAATTGAAATACAATACATTACACTGATTGATAATACAATTTCTGGTCAAGATTTTTCTCAATAAATAAATTGTAAAACGCACAATTATTTTTCACTCTTAACCTAACTTGAAAAAATGTGCCAAATTCGTTGAGAACCCGAACAAATTCAGTCTCCAATACTTTCTTGCCTATGTCACATCAAACAAGGGCCTTGAGCGACCACTGATGAAATAACTTGAGAGAAAATCACCTCGAAGGGTGAACCAAATTCCTCAATGTTGGGTTGAAATACATTATATTGAATAAATAATTGATTTCAAGATCATCGAAGGGTTTCCACTATTTTGCCCATAATTGTACTTTTTGAGATGATTTTTGCGCAAAGTTTAATCCATTTTGGACGTAAGGCTCATCATCGACAGTTTGACCTAGAATAATAATAATTATGAAAAAAAAACTTATATAATTCATTCACGAAGGTTGCAAATTCATTATTTTATCAACCTGACCTCATTAAGTTAATTAGGAACTAAACTAATAGAATACTATTTATTATTTTGAAATTTTATCACTTTAATATTCAATCTTTTTAAAAAGCGTTCTTAAGCTTGGAACAAACTTTTATAGATGAGACAGCACCGTTTACCTACATTTTCAATTGTGTGAACCAGAATTTACGAACAAATTAAATCTCTAATGCTTTATTAAGTAGAATCATAAAAAAACTACCCACTTTTATTATTTATTCACGAATGTTGCAAACTCATTATTTCACATAAATTCCAGCCTGACATTTCTTAAGGTAATCTAACCTAAAAATTCGTTGAATGGATTTGCGACTAAAAATTGTGGTCACATTACCACCATTTTGTGCTGCCCTCAACGATAATTTTAGTTGCCATGGGAACGTATTTTTGATTGCCTATTCAAATAATGACGTGAAACTGATCATTTTTTGTTCAATTCGATAAATAAATTTATTTGTAGTTACATGGAAAAAATTCGTCATTCTGTAATTTGATTGTTCATTTAAATATTCGCGCGTTTGTCTCATTCATTAATGACTTATCTGTCATTTACATTCGCAATATTATTTCCGTACAAAATTATTGTACCGCTGAACTATAACATAAATTTCCTCTTCTTCTTTTAAACATTGTGAATGTAGCTCCGCTTGCGCGCCAATTTTTATTTATTCAAATTTGAGAACAAAATGGATAAGATAAAACCGCCATTAAAACTTTTTCCTGACGTCATTAAACTAGAACAAAAAACAATACGTCTTCCATATTGATTCAGTTTATTTACTTTATAATTATAAATTATTCGAATTGACAAACTTAATCTCCATCACCAAAAATATAATTCTAGTTGGTTAAAATCGTGGTTGAAATGGATGACAAATAAATGACAAATGATCGAAGCCGGAAGTATTCAATTAATGGCGGTCCTGCGCACTAGCGTGAAAGGGTGCATTCTTAAAAATGATATTTAAATGGTTGACGTTATAAAAACATATGATGGTTAATTTTCCTGGAGCGTATGTTTTTATTTCTATTTTTTCTTAATATTTATTAAGTAATTGTCAAACTATTTGCTTTTTACTTTCAACCTGACAGATTCATACAACTAACGACATCTCCTACCGATTAAACCGAATTAAAAGCGGTTTATAACCTTAAAAGTCAAATTTTAACTGACATTTTAAAATTTCATGTCCATTTAGTATTTTATTTATATTAAATATTTATTATGTACATTTATTTATACTTAATTTTGTAATCGAAATAATTTGTATTTATTTTGTTAATAAAACTTATTTTGCATGATTTTGTAAATAAATTGGTACAAGGGTATTATTTATTTTTAATCAACAATTTGGGGCTCGTAGATTTGCTTTTTATGGGTTGGTGAATAAATGTTGATTTCTGGGTACGTATCATATCTGAGTATATATTACGCTTTTTGGCTAGTTGCTTCATTTATTCAATTGAAATTATTGAGAATTTGAACGTTAAATATTCAATAATATTCATGTGATATAATACGTGCCGAGCTTTTTCGCTAATTGACTTTTATTAATTCTACTGACCCTTGACCTCTCATTCATGAGTCACTCAACCTTTTATTATTAAATACTGACACATCATTGTTGCATTCTTCTCCAGACTCCATTTGTGCGTCAAAATACGCCGCACCCGAAAGAGCTCAAGGCGAAAGCCCACAAGCTCTTTGCCAAGAGCAGCAGCAAGCAGGGCTCCATGGAGGATTCAACTGTTTCGGCACGATCTATCGAGCCGGAGGAAGCTGCCGCTAGCCATGATGATGTGTTAAAAGAGGCTGTGAATAAATATATAGCGCTGGATAGTCCACTAGCCGTTGAAGATGACTCTGCGGCTACGACGCCCTCTGCAGCTGCTACTGTACTGCATCACAACGGGACGCTGCCTTCCAGCGATGAAGATAATGACGTGGATGACGATATTGAAACTCGGTCTGAAGGGGATGTTGATTTTGGGGCGGTAAGTCAAAAAATATTTGCCATTTTTTTATGAAATATTTATCACTTGAAAATTCGTACTGCTAACTTCTCTCTAAATTTAATTGATAATTCTTTTGCTTTTAATTACGACAAACGATCGAATAATGATTATATCAACAGATTTGGAACCGATCGTACCATTTCTGGAACTGTATGAAATCGTCAAATTGTTCCCAAGCTCGCATCTGGGTTTGTTTTTCATCAGAAAAATAACATATTACTGTTATTCTCTTACTCTCAATCGATTTAAAATCGATATGACCACTTTTGAAACTTACTTAGGGTTTCAATGTTTACAGCATCACAATAAAAATAATTACACTGCCTACTACATCATTTCTCGTTGTCGGCCGATTTAAAATCGATCGTGCCACTTATAAAAATTAATACAACTTTCTTTGTATGAAATAGCGCTTTTGGTTATTATTTATATCAGCAGAGTTCCTCTCAAATAAAAATCTCTTTTCAGATGTTTTCTTGTCGTCAATCAATTCAATATCGATGAAATCGATCACAATATTTCTGTAAATTCATTTTAACTTCCAATGCACACAACAGCACCTTCGAACGTGAATTTCCCCGGCAAGTTCTTTCAAATCAAAAAAACAATTATCACCTCTTGTTGAGTCTGTTCTAGCAGTAAATCGATTTGTAACCGATTTGAAATCGATCGTACCACTTCTGGTTACTTTGATATTGTGCCTTTGGGCTTATAATTCACCAGCACCGCTCCTTCCAAATCAGAAAAATTAATTACAGTTCCTTCTTCCTTGAGAATCGATTTAATATCGATATTATCACTTTCAAAAACGTACTTGGTTTTGCTCCTAACTTTCAGTGTATGAAATACCGCCTCTGAAAATTTATTTTATCAGCATAGCTTCTTCCAAACGTATGAAAATCAATTTTTTCGTTGAGAATCGATTCAAAATCGATATGACCACTACTGTGTTTTCGCATCACATTGGGACATGATTTTCACGAGCATAATTCCCTCTAAATCAAGAAAAATAATTAATAGCGTCCTACAGAACATTTTCGTTGTCAGTCGATTTGAAATCGATTGTACCACTTCAGAAAACTTCTATAACTTTCAGTGTATAAAATAATGTCCTTGGTTCTTCCAAATCATAATTAAGATCGCTTTTAAGATCTTTTCTTCTTGTTATTATATATTTAGTATAGCTTTTATTAAATAAGCCACAATTTTAAATTGGACTGCATATTAAATTAATTTTGCGATAAGATACGATCGAGAAAGAAATTTGGCTATGGTAAAGGAAATCGTTTATTACCTCTTTTAATCCCAAATTTAGATTTGCTGGAGAGCAATTTACCAATAATCCAAATTCAAAAATTTCGATGAATATTTCAAAAGGCCAAACTCTTCACCATATAATTCTTCCAATTCTTATATCAAATTTCTTTTTTTTTTGAGTTCAATGCAGTGGACTCCACAATTAGGATTCCACTGCCTCTCCGCTAGCGGACAGACACCAAATTGAAGCACTCGTCGAAGTACGTACTGCCTCTTCGACTTGTGTTTTGAAACTCACTTTATTATTTCATTCAATCGACAACAACACCTCCAAATAGGTGTTGTCTGTTTGAGTTGCCGAATGCTAACTCACAACACCACTTCAAATAAGTGATGTTGCTATATTGAATTACCGATTGCAACTAATTTATTTACCACCGTTGTTTTCCAAATAATCTCCCTTAGCTACGGTTACATTGTTAATTTTTTATGTTTTTCAAAAATAGATGTTTTGATTCATTCCAAAATATTTAAAACCAAAACACACTAGATAGGAAAATAGTAAACTTTTTCTTCACCGGCCTCAACAATATTGATTCGAAATCGACCACATGATCCTTTTATAATTTCTAATGTGGATAAAAGTATCTTCGGACGTGATATTTATCATCACAACTCCTTCCAAATTAACATCACTTATTGAGTCTTTCCTAGCAGTAAATTGATTCATAATCGATTGTACCACTTCTGGAAACATATTTGAAGTTGTCCCTAACTTTCAGTGTATGAAACAGCGTTTTCATGTTTGTAAATTGTAGATCGATAAAAAAACGATCATGCCACTTCTGTAAATTTGTTTTGAGCTCGCTACAGTTTCCAGTATTAACTGCATCACATTTGTACATGATTTTCACGAGCACAATTCTCTCTAAATCAAGAAAAATGATTAAAAGCGGATTGCAGGCTATCTCTCGTTTTCGGTCGATTTAAAATCGATAACACCACTTATGTTAATGTATTATAACCTCCAGTGCTGACAATAGTATCTTCGGATGTAAATTTCATCTGCACAGCTCTTTCCAAGTCAAGAAAAATAATTAACATCACTTGTTGGGATTTTCCTAGCAGTAAATCGATTCATAACCGATTTAAAAACGATTATACCACTTCTGGAAACATATTTGAAGTTGTCCCTAACTTTCACTGTATGAAACAGCGCGTTTGGGCTTGCAAATTAGTAATAACAGCTACAGTTCGTTTCTCGCAGTAAATTGATTCATCATCAATTCAAAATCGATCATACTACTTCTGTAAATTTGTTAAGTGCTCGTTACAGCTCTCAGTATTTGTAGAATGACATTTGTACACGATTTCAACAAGCGCAGCTCCCTTTGAATTGAAAAAATTTAACAGCGCCTTACAGATTATTTCCCGCTGTAAGTCGATTCGAAATCGATCATATCACTCCTATAAATGTATTATAACGTCCAGTGTTCACAATTACACCTTCGGACGTGAATTTTACTTCCACAGTTGTTTTTTGCTATAAATCGATTAAATATCGATGTAAAATCGATCAAGCCACTTTGGTAAACGTACTTAAAATCGCTCTTAACTTAGAGTGTATAAAACACAATGGCTGGTACCACGAGCTCTGTTTTTGGCGCTACTAAGAGCGTTGTGTCAAGATGTGTTTTAACGCAATTAGAATTTTCCCAAATACTTTAGAAAATAATCTTCAGATACAAATTATGGAAAACACATATGTCTACAAAATTTATTCGAATATTTTCCTTTAAACTAGCTTGAAATATTTATATTGCCTTAAAACGCTTCTTAAAATAACACTGCTAGTATAGCCAAAAACAGAGCTTGTGGTACCAGCCAATGTAATTTATTTTGATGAGAAATTTGAGTTATTTTTTTTTTAAGTTGAGAGAAGTTAGCAGTTACAGTCCCAATTTATTTTGAGGACAATAATTGAGAAAAAAATAGTAGTTGGAAATTCTTCCGAATTTGAATATTAATAAAAATAAACGTGGGTGAAATTAGTTTTATGACATTTCTGCTCTCCTTTTAATTTTACGGAGAAAACTATCAACAGTCAAGTTGTTCAGAATGGTTTTTACATTTTTTAGTCAACTTTGAGTTGTTATTAGCAATATAAGAAAGAAATGTCACCTAAAACTCTTCAAAGTGTAGATATTGGTTGAAATAATAATTATTGAAGCTCCTGCACCACAACCACAACACTTAGTGATAAATAAAGCATGGGGATTTTTGGGTCGTGGATATGGAGTGCCTGTGTGTGTGATATGTGGTGCATGTGTGTCTGACAGGGTCCGCTACGAAGGCATGTTAGCTTTGAGGTGGGGGTGGATGATCCCAGCTCGTCGCAGGCTCGCACCAACCGACTGCAGCGTAGAGACACCCCCCACCACCTCAAGAACAAACGTATCCACTCTAACCCGGTCGACAAGGATTATATGGCAGATATCATAGCACAGGTCACTAAAAACCATCAAATTAATGCTTTCAATGCATGTTATGCTGTTTTATCCCGCACAAGCAATCGCTTTTGAAATTATTTGGCCACTGTAAACTCAAACGTCAAACTGGTCAAAAAGTTAGGTTAGTTAACAATGTCTAATTCAGATGTAGATTGCAACCTTTAAACTCGCCTTCTATGTTTGACAAGCATGCAAATTAGACATATGTTTATTATTGTTACGTCATTAACTATTGACCTTAACCAATATACAGTCATCGTTGAAATTAGAAACCTAGTTAGTATAGGTGCAAATATGACATTGCGCAGTTTTATTCCCAATGGCTTCTGTGCTGAAAATTAATCTTGCTTGCTATGAATATCATAACCCGCTGTTAAATGTGCGTTATAAAATTAAAAGAGTGCTGTTATAAATTATTTGTTGTGTGAGATGGCTTAGTTGAATGAGATCATTTTAAAGAGCTAACAGAGACTGATAAAAATATAGTGCAATGCGCCTAAAAATATAATACCGCCAATTATGGAAAAATAATAATTAATAAAATGTTAAAAACGGTGCGAACTATCTGCTTTAAGCGCTCTTTGAAATTATCTTATCAGTAGGCTACCTTTATACGTCAATTTAATTAAAAATAAATTTTTTTAGGCCCTTAAACGGAAAGATGACAGCCCTGTTAGTCTGACAGCGTCCACTCCTCCTGAATCTCTAGGCGAACAGAGTCAAGGTACGCATTGTTATCTTATCGTTACCGTATCACTACACAAATATTTGAATTATTCTTTAATTTTGATAGTAGTTAGTCATTTAACTGTCGTGAATCATGTTGAACGTTAGAATTAAAGTGAATACTTTGAAAAAAAATAAGAAAAATAGGATTAAAAGTACTCGGAAGGTGAAAAGTTTGGTGTACGATGGAGGAGGTAATTATTTTCTATTCTATTAATTTTTTTAAACTATTGTGTCAAAATTTGCTTTAAAATTATTTGTATGTAAATTGAAGCATGTTTATTGATGATACGGGAGACATAAAAATTATTTTCATGTTTTGCTAGTGAATTACTTGTATACAAGATATGTAATATGATACGCAATACCCTAGGGTATTAATTATTGCCATGGTAATGTTCTCAAGGAATCTGACATTGAAACTATTGAATTTCTTGTCATTTTTCATTTGAAATAAAAATACTTGAAGTTTTGCCGTCCAAAATATATACTAGATACTTTATTAATAATTTAGATGTTTTGGGAGTTTGCATCCATTACTGGCTATCAAATTATTTCCACAATTTGATATAAGAATAATTTCGAAAATTACCTGCGTTACGGTTCTGCGCATGAAGAATAACTTAGATAATAATGAAAATAACATGTATTCATTAATTCATCACGAAATAAACGGAAAAATTGAAAAATAAACGCACCGCATGCACATGTAGTGCAAACAGTGATCTCTAGATTATAATGGACTGGAATCTTGCACGCTTTTACATTGGGATGGCGGTTAAAGGGATGTCGCTTCGAAATGTCAATTTTTTCCGTTCCTCTTTTGGACGTGTCGTGATCTATTCTGACTACGTGTTGATAAGTTTTTTCTGTCGTTTTCTCTCTTTGTTCAAGAATAGTGCTCTAATTTTTATAGAATGAGAAAATATATAAAACTGCCCCTTTAAAAAACTTGAAATTCGACTCCTATGGATTAGAAAGAGACAGATACACCTCCAGCTGTGCGGATTGCATAAAATTTTTAGGCACGCGAGACGATGTCCACTTTTCTATCCATTCTGTTATTAGAGATCACTGTGTAAGCTTCTTTCCGACATGTTTTTAAAGCCACGCCTACAGGCTACTTCTCAAAGATAATGAATTTTATTCTTTTGTGGCTGACTCATTTGTGGATAATAAAGTTCAAAATTGCATAAAAACCAGTAGCACATCCGGATTGACCGGAAATTGGCTTCGACTTTCTTATTTTAAATGGTACCTCAATTTTTATTATACCATTCAATTCAGCGGATATTTTTACACAAGAAACAACAAAAACATTTTGCTACTGTCTAATGTTATTTGACGTAATTCAATTTTTATGATTTTTTGTCTAAAATCCGGCACATCTTTAAAACGCTGTATCTCTGGAACGAGTTCGAATTATCATAATATGAAAATAGTTATTTGTGTATCAAGGCCGTAAAGGTTATCTTTTTTGCTCGAATCTGTTGTTTGCGGCCGAAGCGTAGCTGAGGCTGCAATTCAGGTGAGACCAAAAAAGAACTGTAGGCCGAGGTGCACACAACGTTTTTTAGGCGATCATTACGAAATAATTCAAAATCACATCATTTTATCTATTTATTTCCAAAACATTGCAATTGTACATCTTAGTTGCCGTTGAAATTGTTTTATTTTATTGTCTTCTATCAAGTTGACATTTAACAAAAAATGCGTATTTATTTTTTGAATTGCAAGAACTACAGAGATTGACGGAAGAATATATGTACTATTCAAGCGAAAACTGTTTCTTAAAGAGTTCATCAAGCTGCCCATATAGGTAAATATAAAGTGTTTATGAAATATTCTTTGACAGATCAGTCCCAAAAAGTAATATTTGACAGATCAGTCCCAGAAAGTAAAATTTGACAGATCTGTCCCAAAAAGTGAAACTTCACGGCCGCAAAAGAAGCCATAAAAACACCTTTTTTGTCATGATCGCCTAAAAAAGAATTTTTTAAAGGAGACTTGAAGCTATAACATGTTAAATAATTATTTGCTAATTCATAAAAATTCAAGTCATCTGCTCAGATGAAATCCCTTGAGCTGCGCTCTCGTGATTTGATCGGACAAATGACTCTCACGATGTTGCTAGGTAATCAATGTTTTCAAGAAAAATTTATTGATAAAATCACAGTCCCTTGTGATATTATATACGATAATTCCACTCCAATATAAAGTAAGCCATATATAAATAGTTATTTACATTACAAGATGCGAAAGTATACTTTTTTGTGTGAGGTGGTATTTGAATGGCCGAGGTGAAGCCGAGGCCGTTCAAAACCTCCGAACACCTAAAAGGGCTTTAGCATCGTGTGATGTATTAGATTTTTTCTGCTACTGTTCTATAAAGATATTAATATTTAATAATGATTATTATATTTGGAATAATGTTATGGAGGCTGTTTTACCTGTCTAAAATTATCCATAGCAACGGTTTATTTACAATGTTATCTGTCATCAGCACCTGTCACAAATTTTGAATTTCAATAATTTAGTGAAACATTGCATTTGACCGATTTAAAATGTTAACAGAAAATAAAAATAGTATTCAAAAGACAGCTAACAATGCATGGGCCTCACTTCTTGCGGATGAATCCAAAGAAAGGTGCAATCAAACATACAGCATGTTTTCTAAATGGCTTGCTGATAAAAACATTACTCGAATTAACGAAAATGTAATGCTTCGGGTGCCGATATTTTGGATTTAAGGATTGGATGGAAGCCTTCTTCATAAAGTAATGAAATTGAAATTTCTAAAAAGGTGTTACATGAAATTCACATTAATATTTCCTCAAATAAAGAAACAGTGACAAATATGAATTTTGACGTAATTCAAAATGATAAAAATCTCCCAATACAAAGTGGAGAAGTTAATAATTCAAATAATATTCCTACCATGACTTTTTCCAATTGTTCAAATTGTATAATTATCTGAAACCAATAGATAGAGAAAATTAAATAGATTGGATAAAATCATATTATTGTTGTAAACTACTTATTTCATTTGAATAAATATTGAAATTTCCAATAAATTTGCATTTTTCAAACTTTTACTTTTTTGTCCTGGCCCCGAAAGTATTACTTTCGTAGCTAGCAACGCATAGCAACGAGTTAACACGAAGGTTTGCTTTCGTTATCGTTCGAGTTGCCAGGACTACAAAGCTCACTTATTTATACAGTAGCAGAAAAAAATAATTTTATCGTTTTGACAGTGGATAAAAAGGAAGGTAACTTTTTGCAAGTGATAAAACGTTATTTACCTTTCTCCTAGCAACCAAATAAAAACACTCACTATATTTATGTCATTTGCATTATTTGTCTATGCTTAAACTGCAAAATAAACAGAATTTGGAATATTTCCGAAGAAAATATAAAAGAAAATATTAAGTAAAGTGTATATATAAATACAAAAAAACAATAAATCATGTATCTCGAGACAATTCATCGTATGTTGTGAAAACCAGAATTATGTATTAGAAAGAGGTACAACGGTATGTCAAATTTAAAATATTTTGCTGAATTGGACTTAGAGTATGCGAAGAATTGATGAAGAAAATTATAAGGAATACGTAGTGGAATATGTCAAATGAAACGATGTATGATAATTGTACTCTCAATAATTGCACATTTAAATAAACTTTTTTATGAATAAAATGTCGTTAAATTATCTCGCCGAATTACACTCTAGCATTTTATTTTTCTTGGGATAAATTTCAGTTTGACAACTCAACTTTGTGACCTGACAGCAATTTGACTCGAAAACTGTTCAAAAAATAAAATCACTCCACCTACGGTATCGTGATTTTATTAGAACAGTTTTCTTGTCAAATTGCTAGGTAACAAGGTTTCGTGAGAACCGAAATTTATCCAACAAAATAAAAAATGGAAGAATCATCTGGATGATGATAGCGCATTTTTGACAGTTCTTGAATGCTTGTTACTTCAGAGATTTCGCAAATTACCATCTCTCACAATTACTGAGTTTGAAATCAAGCAGTTTGGACAAACTTACGAAACAGCAGCTTCCATTCAGTACTAGTTTCAAGTTGACTATTTGATAGGTACATAATTTATGCATGTACAAACTCAAAAATACCTTTTTATCTTCATTGTTTAGTTATTGACTGACGGAAGGTCAAGTGCTGTACCTTAAAATGATAATTTGATCTTTATCAAAGCTATATAAAAAAAATATACACCAAAAGTAAACAAATTTTTATCCAATAATAATAATTCATTCTAATAAGATTTAAATTCGCGTCAAAGAAGTCATTAAATAAATCCCGGACAGATTTAACAACTGTACACAATAATAGTGACATCCGCGGCTGAAGTTATAACTAAATTTTTATCTACTTTAATAAATTTTAGTTGCCATATCTCTAATGTCATATATATCTATGGGCATTGTTTCACTTGAAACAAGTAATTGAATAATTTAATCTTCCACAATCTAAGTGCTTGAATTAAAGTAATTTGTGCAAACCTACGAAACAGTAGCTTTTATTTAGTACCAGTTTCAAGTCTGTAAATAGTATAGTTGCTGAGAACTCAGCGTCACGCCAGCCAGCCAGCCAGCCAAAGTGAATATAATAGCGCTTTTTTACAAAAAATGCGCTAAAAACTCTTGTGTAATTACTGTTGAACATAATTAAATTCTACGATAAAAAATAAGGATACTTTATTCAACATAAAGTTGATAGAATTTCAGTAAAATCAGAGTCTATCATATTTTTACCATCCCGATCTTAGGAGAAGTATTGTAATCGTGATTTTTTTGACAGTTCGAAATTTCTTTGGATTTACACGTTTACTGATCCTGAAAAACATGATTTTGAAAAAAGTCGGTTTGTTTGTTGATCGGCGTATCTAAAAGCATAACTTGAGAACGTGTACGAATTTTCAACTGAAATTGTATATTCAAGTTGTTCATCAGAAAGTTAGTTTCAATCCGTAAATGAGCTCTTTTTAACCAGTAGTACCAAAACTTTATTGATACAACTTTTTAGCTTTTTTAAGTTTATTTTATTAACGGTAATGTTAATCATATTTATAATAATATTAACTATATTTTTCTGAAGCAAAAAAATAATAAGAATTATAATGTGAAATTAAAATTATTATCACTCATATTTGGACATCACATGCAAACATTTGCCAATTGTTTTTTGAAATAAATAATTTGGCTCTATGTTTGATATTAAATTGAAGTTCTTGCGGGGATAATTCTAGTAGAAGTGTCAAAGAGGATATTCAAACGATTGTCAATTATCTCTTTTACAAATTATTCAAATGATGTCTAGTTTGGTATCAATTTAAAGCTCTGGGGAAGATGAGCTTAGAAGATAACAAAAATAAATTATTAGTGGAATCCACGTTACCATTTTTAAATTACATTTTCGGCAATCAAATATCGAATGAATTGAAGTCCTCGAAAATCTAGGAAATGACTCTTTAGTTTCAAAAATACTTATTTTATATAGGCTACGTGCATGAAGTCTACTAGCGCCTCTAGCGGGCAATAGAGAACGATTGAACTCCATTTTATCATTGTTTCATACCTATAATTTTATAAATGTACTAATATTATTTAATTCAACTGTGTGCGTATAATATAACTTGCCTAGCATAAAAGGTACGTTGAAATTATTTATTTTGAGTATTTTTTTCTTCAATTATAACGTATCTATTATAGATAAAATGTCTTAATTCATCCAAATTGACAGGATAACCTCAAATTATGACGCTGATGATCTTGCGGATCGGGTTTGTATGTATCAAACACTATATCCCTTTTACCGAGGAAGCATTGAAGAAAAGCGTGAAACTAGTTTTGCCATATTAAACATGTTGAAGAATATGTTGCTGACAATATTAACAACAAAATTATTGCGAAGTGCATCTGACAAACTTTTATCACTGAAACATCTTACAAATTAGAGATAGAGGTAAATTCATGAATCCCAAATCGATGATGAATATTTCTAATTTCACTATTGAATTACAAACATTTTTGTTATATAGATTAATAATGAAAGACAGACAATACTCTATTTATCGCTTTGATTCACTTCACTCGTTTTTTTATGTTATAACTGGGTACATGAAATCTATGAAACTATATTTCACTTGAATCATCCTTAAAACAACAGCCTGAAACAGAACAAACATTTTCCCATGTTTTATATGCAATTATTTTCACTTTTAAACTACAATGCTCAATGACAGATCAATGGAGTTCGATGTTTACAATTGTGCTCACCATGAGCGCTCGCATCGATATTTGTTCAAACTCCGCCCCCTTGCACATAGCCTATAAGGACTAAAATATAACCACCATCTACCACTTTAACTTTGACAGCTGTCACTCTGAATTTCTGAAACAAATTGGCCATGGAATTTATGGTCGAGGAAGTACTGTGCTGGCCACAGCGGGTTTTTAAATTTCTTAATTATTTACGATGAACGTCAAAAAGTACTGACAAGAAAATGCGACACTTTTAGAGAAAGATATCCCAACAAACCACGCCCGACACGAGATTCATTAAGAAGACTTTTATTTAACTATAAAACACAGGGCCAGTTTAAATTGAAAACTGCAAAAATTAAAACAATTACTGAAGATCAAGAAAATGACGTTGCTGTTTAAGCATTTTTCTCGGCATATCCAGAAATATCTGTTAGGGATGCCTAAAGGGAATTAATCATTTCTAAAAATTCCATTCACAAAATTTTAAAAAACATAAATGATATCAATTTTTAATTAATTTAATAAATATAGTCGAGCCTGCTGATTATAATGCAAGGATAAATTATTGCGAATTCAATTTATGAGAAACTATCCTTTATAGTAATTAAGGTATCAAGGGTGTTAAAAGGACAATAATGCCTGAGGTCAACAGTGAACTTTCCGAGGGCTTCTGGCTTGAGGTGTGTACGTTGACCGTAGGCATTATTGTCTGTTCAACTCCCGTGGTGCCTTCAATATTTAATGTCCGACTTTTATTGTATTTCAATCAAAATGTTTAGCATTATTTTCAAACATAATGCCCTCGGGTATTATTTGTTAAGTAATTACCCTGAAATTAGTGTTATTATGACAACAATAATAAATTAGTCGGACATTAAAACATTTAATTTGAACAGATGAAGGTAAATTTAACAAAAATGTTTTGTTGAATAGAGGAAATTCTCATTTTTGGAATGATGAGAATCCTCATCAAACATATTGTAACGTGCAAAAGTAAAATGAGCTCTGAATCAATCTCTGTTGTATGGGCGGAGCCTTTCGTCCTCGTATAGCATCACACCGCCCCGCACGGTGGAAAAATTGACGTGCTAGACTAAATCTAGAATATTTCGAGATACAGGTTTCTGTATATAAGGGAAGGCAAACGACCTGACGAAAATAGTAAAACCATGAACAGTGAACTGTGAACAATAAAACAGTGGAATAGTAAATGGTCAGTGTAATAAATAAATAAATAGTTGAAAATAAATATATGTGACTTTGTTTAATAGTAGTAAGTGATAAATAAACTATATATTTGATTTGAAATAAGAAATTTGAGGCCAATTTCCGGTCAAACCGGATGTGTAACTGGCAAAAATTTTGTACCCCTATTTAGTAGAAAACTGACTTAACATTAAAAATGCTGAAATAGGCTTGATTCAAGTTCTCTCATGCATTTTTTACGGTGCAGAATAGTAACGCAGTAAAAGAAGTGTACTACTGATGAATTTAATCCTCAAAATCGTCTTGAATGTGTGATAAAACAACAAATATTGAACTATATCCGAAGGCCCTTATACTTTTAGGCCTGTTTCTTTTCAATATTTTGAAAATTAACCTTAAATTTGTATAAAAGATAGATCGCGGGCCTCCAACATGCGACCAGCGTTTATTAAGTATCTATGATTTGTACTGTAAATTGATGGTTTTATTTTTATTACAGTGGGTGAGGGCGAACCAACAATCGAACTACGTGAAGAGAAATATGAGATCCATATCGAGCGTACGAAAGCCGGCTTAGGATTATCAATTGCGGGCGGACGTGGATCAACGCCTTTTAAGGGTGACGATGAAGGAATATTCATCTCTCGAGTAACGGAAGGCGGACCTGCTGATCTTGCTGGTTTACGAGTAGGCGACAAAGTTATCAGCGTAAATGGAAATTGTCTTGTTGATGTGAGTCACTATGATGCTGTAGAAGTCTTGAAAGCGGCGGGCGGAGCCCTGGTGTTGTTAGTAGCACGAGAAGTAACAAGACTTATACCTCCTCAAGCACCAGTACAACCCCTTGATTCAGCATGCAGTAGTTTGGGACCAAGCCGCGCACCCTCAGCAACGTCGCACGCTAGTGTCACGACCTCCGGTTTTGAAAGTCAAGGCAAATTAAACTCTGAAGAAACACAACACACGCCAAATAGCAAACAAAAACCAGAACCACTTCCTGTTGCTCAAGATGAACTTGTGCTTCAGAGGGTTACGATTCATACCACATTAATACGAGACCCTAACGGATTAGGGTTTAGTATAGCGGGTGGAAAGGGTACAGCGCCCTTTAAAAACAACAGTGATGCCATTTATATTAGTAGGATTTCGGAGGGTGGCGTGGCAGCCCGAGATAATAAATTACAAGTTGGTGATCGTGTTTTAAGTATTAATGGGGTTGATGTGACAGGAGCTAGACACGATCAAGCAGTAGGGATGTTAACTGGGCTTGAAAGATTTGTCAGATTAGCTGTGGAACGAGAATTACTGCTTCCAAGAGACGCAATGCCCCCTTCGTTGGCAAGTAGCGCATCGCCTTCACCAAGCCCGGGTCCTTTAGGAATTCCAAAACCATACAACTTCACTAAAACTCCTCCCCAGCCAGCACCAAGACGGCTGAATAGTACTGCAAGTGAGCCCCCTCCACCGAAAGGAGGATCAACCAGCTCAGAAGGCCCCGTGGATGAACCACAGGTACTTCCGAAGCCCATCACTAATGAGGAATTCCAAGCCATGATTCCCTCACATTTTCTGAGCGGTGGGAGTGCGGCGGGAGCTGGTGCAGCTGGGACGAATGCCGCTGGAGGCGATGCGGACTCGTCTACGGTTACTGTGACGATCCGCCGCCCCCAGAGCGCGGGACTTCACGGCGATATCAGCTTCCCGCCCGCGCCTACACAAGTCGGCAAAGTCACCGAGACCATCACCAAGAGTACGTTCACCGAGACTGTGGTCACGCGCGTCACTGATAATCAGTTGGTGTTGCCGTTGATCAGCGAGGTAAGTAAACAAACACATCACACACGGACACCTACACTAGCCAGCCAGTCGTCGACAACAGCTCTAACATTTCAGTCTAACAACACACGTTTTTTATCTTCGTGTCTTTCTTTTGCGCTGTTCTCAACCTAGAAGAGATTAAATTAAACAATTTTCACATTATATTCTAATAAAAAACGGTCGATTTGGGGAGTGTGAGTCGCCTTGTTTTCCTTACATTTTTTGTAAGCTGGAATAATTAATCAAAATTTTCAAGAATAATATTGAATTTCAGTCAGCGATGCGGCAAATAGATCCACCCGAAAAATTACATATTACTTTTGAAGGATGCTGAACAAATGTTGCCCGTTTCATTTCTATATATTCCAACAATAGTAAAGGCTTCTGCTGGGTTTGTGTTGCTTAGATTATTTGATTACACAAGTTCATTGCACTTTCACAAAAAACAGCTGATTTAAAGAGTAAAAATATGTGCTGCTATCTATGAGCGTCGTATAAACTGTTATTCTTGAAATTCAACTCTAAAATAATGAATTTGGTAAATAATTAAATTGAAAACTTCTATTCTTAAACATAACCTACAAATTGTAACGGTGAAACGTGTGATGAATATATTTTATTGGATTTAAATTACATTATGAACCTTTGAGCATTCCACGACAGATCCCTTTTGATTCAATGGTACTAATAGTACAGTATTTATTTAAACACAGACTGTACTTACTCTGTGCCTGAGTTTGGAATCATGTGCTGATTCCTCAATCAATGCAACTGTAATATAATATTCCGTCGAAATAAAACTCGTAGAAGTAGGGTAAATATTGTTTAGTTTATTTTACTTTGACGTAGTTCACAAATTAATTATTTATTCTATTGACAAGGTTAATATTTATCAGATTATTTATTTTAACTTATTCTTGTTAAGTAAAGCTTTTGTTGGGCGCCAATGGACGAATACACAAGTGAATAATAAATAAATAATTTAATTAATTTTTAATTACTTGGACTTTTGCAAAGCTCAGGATGTTGATTAGGATAATATCGTGATGATGCTAATATTTTTTTGCGCTGATACATAACATAGATCGAAATCAAATAAATTTGGAATTTCTAAACGTGAAACTGCAAGATAGTTAGCTCAACATCCTTACAATTGGTTCTAAAGGGCCGTGGTTCATCTGGCGGGAAAAAGGATTTAAATTTAGCGCTCTACTTTATTTTTCACAAAAGTAAACTAGCTCCGAGAGGACCAGACAACTCTGTGAGCAAGTTAATGCGATTTCCTCTTGAATTACCTTTATCTGGTATTCCAGACGTACGTATTCGAGACAATTTCACATGAAATTGATTGATCATTTATTTTAACAAAAATAAATTGTAAAATGCCAAATTATTTTTCACTCTGCACTAACCTTGAAAAAATGTGCGAAATTAGTTTTAGGGATCTAATTGAATTTCTAATGCTACTCAAGTAGAATATTAGAAAAAATTGAAGAATCATCTGGATGATGAAAGCGCATTTTTGACAGCTCATGAATGCTTGTTACTTCAGAAATTTCGCAAATCACCATCTCCCACAATTACTGAGCTTGAAATGAAGCTGTTTGGGCAAACTTACGAAACAGCAGCTTCCATTTAGTACTAGTTTCAAGTTGACTATTTGATAGGTACATAAATTTATGCATATACAAACTCAAAAATACTTTTTAATCTTCATTGTTCAGTTATTAACTGACGGGAGGTCAAGTGCTGTACCTTGAAATAATAATTTAATCCTTATCAAAGCTCTATTAAAAAAATACACCAAAAGTAAACAAATTGTCATCCAATAATAATAATTCATTCTAATAAGCATCAAATTCGCGTCAAACAAGTCATTGAACGAATTTCGGACAGATTTGACAACTGTACGTAATAATAGTGACACCCACGGCTAAAGTTGTAACTAAATTTTTGTCTATTTGAATAAACTTTAGTTGCCATATCCCTAATGTCATAAATATCTATGGGCATTGTTTCACTTGAAACAAGTGATTGAATAATTTAATCTTCCACAATCACTGACCTTGAATTAAAGCAATTTGTGCAAACCTACGAAACAACAGCTTTTATTCAGTACCAGTTTCGAGTCTGTAAATAGTATAGTTGCTGAGAACTCAGCGTCACGCCAGCCAGCCAGATAGCCAAAGTGAATATAATAGCGCTTTTTTTCCAAAAAATGCGCTAAAAATACTCTTATTATCCGTTCACGAAGGTTGAAAATTCAATATTCCACATGAAACTCTATCTAATATTTCTTAAAGTAATCTAATTTAAACTATCATTTTGACATTCAATCTTAAAAACGATCATTTTGCTTGGATCAAACTTCTTTTGATGACATATCATCGTTTAACTTCATTTTCAGTTACGTAAATCACAATTCAGGTCTATCAATGCATTCAGGAACAATTTTTTCGATGCACAGAAGTCAGGTTTTCTTCGTGTAATTCGAGAGAAGCGAAATCGGAATTATCTTCTTGTTTGTCATTAATACAGCACTTGAAATATTTTAGCTATCATTTATATGGAATTTAGGATTTTCTTAGATTAACAGGATATTTTTCAATTTTTGCTCCCATTCTGCGCTTTGACATTTCTACCTAATGCACGCCATTATTTTTAGTACACTACAAAGCTGTGAGTGGCGCATTCAGTTCTGTAAGTCCCAATAGGCTACGTGCATGAAGTCTACTAGCGCCCCTAGCGGGCAATGGAGAACGATTGAACTCCATTTTATCATTGTTTCATACCTATAATTTTTAAATGTACTAATATTATTTAATTCAGCTGTGTGCGTATAATATAACTTGCATAGCATAAAAGGTACGTTGAAATTATTTATTTTGAGTATTTTTTTCTTTAATTATAACGTACCTATTATAGAGAAAACGTCTTAATTCGTCCAAATTGACAGGATAACCTCAAATTATGAAGCCGATGATCTTGCAGATCGAGTTTGTATTTATCAAACACTATATCCCTTTTACCGAGGAAGCATTAAAGAAAAGCGTGAAATTGGTTTTACCATATTAAACATGTTGAAGAATATGTTGCTGACAATATTAACAACAAAATTATTGCGAAGTGCATCTGACAAACTTCTATCACTGAAACATCTTACAAATTAGAGATAGAGGTAAATTCATGAATCCCAAATCGATGATGAATATTTCTAATTTCACAATTGAATTACAAACATATTTGTCATATAGATTAATAATGAAAGACAGACAATACTCTATTTACCGCTTTGATTCATTTCACTCGGTTTTTTATGTTTTAACTGGGTACATGAAATCTATGAAACTATATTTCATTTGAATCATCCTTAACACAACAGCCTGAAACAGAACAAATGTTTTCCCATGTTTCATATGCAATTATTTTCACTTTTAAACTACAATGCTCAATGACAGTTCTTTTTTTTTTTAATGAACTATGTTGCTTGTGTCATATTTACATCAAATGTGCAGAAACATGAATTTTGTTTTATCTCGTGAAAATAATCGATTGAAATGGTCAAAATATTTAAATTTTGACTACGTGACTAAAACAGTTTGTGATTGGCCAAGTACCCGTGTGACGTCACTAGCCATGTTGAGCTGGCAGTTAGCATGGCTTGTCAGTGCATTTCGCTGAATAATCGACTTTTTTGCAAGAATTGTGCGAAAATAAGCCGGAATAACTATGTGAGAACACAATCGGACCATCTTTTGGAAGTCTCGATTAACATGGTGACAGAATTTTTAGCATCAACCGAGTTTTTCAACGCAGCAGAGGCGAGAGGTTTAAAGCTTCACCAGTACAATAAATGCCATTGAATGTATTGGTACTGATTTGATTTTTTTCAAATACCGTAACTAAACTTTTACTTTATAAGAAATATAGCTAACGTATATAAAAAATCACTGTGCAAATACTCTAAATATGTGTTCGAGATGACTTGTCAAATCTCAAATACCAATTTTATATAGAGAAGAAAACGACGTTTTAATAAATAACTACGTCATGATTATTAATTTATTTAAATAAAAAATTGAAGAATCATCTACAGAGTGATCAAAAATGATTGTCCGTGCCGCTTTGTTCTGATTTTTTCTTTGCCGCCTGCTTGAGGTAGTGACCTTCAAGTGACAGATGACAGTTCCTCTGAAAGCACTATTCTAACCTAATAATTTGGTAGAATAATAATAAATTCTCAATAATCAGTCAATAATACAGCTATTTACTTACTTTTTTGTTTATTGAATCAGATTATGGATGAATCCGTCATAAAATATGCAAAATATACGCCATTGTGTTCTTGAAATGTCGGTAACGTAGTTTTCAAAATAAATAAATTTATACTAACTTTATTCCATGAAGATAGTTTTGATCATAATGCGAGCTTTTGCCTGTCACCTGTCAGACAATCATTATTGATCACTCTGTAGATGATGAAAGCGCATTTTTGACAGCTCATGAATGCTTGTTACTTCAGAGACTCCGCAAATTATCATCTCCCACAATTATTGAGTTTGAAATCAAGCAGTTCGAGCAAACTTACGAAACATCAGCTTCCATTTAGTACTAGTTTCAAGCTGACTATTTGATAGGTACATAATTTATGCATGTACAAACTCAAAAATACCTTTTGATCTTCATTGTTTGGTTATTGACTGAGAGGAGGTCATGTGCTGTACCTTAAAATGATAATTTGATCTTTATCAAAGCTATATAAAAAAATACACCAGAAGTAAACAAATTTTCATCCAATAATAATAATTCATTCTAATAAGCTTCAAATTCCCGTCAAACAAGTCATTGAATAAATACCGGACAGACTTGACAACTGTACATGATAGTAGTGACACACGCGGCTAAAGCTGTAACTAAATTTTTATCCACATGAATAAACTTTAGTTGCCGTATCCCTAATGTCATATATATCTATGAGCACTGTTTCGCCTGAAACAAATAATTGAATAATTGATATTTCTACTATCACTGAGTTTAAATGAAAGCAATTTATGCAAACCTACGAAACAGCAGCTTTTATTTAGTACCAGTTTCAAGTCTGTGAATGGTATAGTTGCTGAGATCTCAGCGTCACGCCAGCCAGACAGCCAAAGTGAATATAATAACGCTTTTTTACAAAAAATGCGCTAAAAATGCACCAATTCTTCTGTTATGGGTGCAATAATTCTATAATTTTAATTGAAGTATGCACATTCATCCAAGTTCAAATAGAAGTATAGGTTATGTTACGCAATATGTATAATACTAATATAGTACCTTGAGAATTATGGTTTAATTTTTTCTAAAGTCTTTATCAATACATTAAATGTACTTATATACAAGTGATCTTCGCATCAATACATTGTGGACTGCAGAAACAAGCTGCCTGGCTCTCAAGTGAACCATTTAACTCGATTTCGCCTTTTGGCATTGTTATAAATATTTTTTCGGGGTAGCTCAATGCACTGTTACAGCATCCCGACACAAGAAAAATATATAAGCCGTGAATTTCCAGCGAAATGTAGATTTTCACGCCGGCTTTCCTTGTCACGTGTATTGACAGCTATGCAACATGGCTAGTGACGTCATGCATAAATGGCGCGCACTCGGCACCGTTTTGAATTCGTGCTTGTTACTTCAGAGATTGACAACTCGTCAACACTAAATATTGCTTTAAAATGTTAGTTTTGTTATAAATATGTTTGTTTTAGATCATTTATTAGTTTTATATTAATTTTCAAAATTCGACAAAAGAGTCTATTGGACAGTGGCGTGCAGTCCATATGTGCAGGGTGTGCGCTGCACACCCTATGAAAATATTAAAAATTACGTAAATAAAATTAATATAATGGTTTATTGAATACTTCATTTTGTTTCACAAATTTCCATTATAAAATCAGAGAAAGAGCGTATTTTATCTATTTATGCAACCAGAAATACGGGCGCGCCTCGCGGGCCACTCTGCTATATATTATAAACGAATGTCGATGCTTGAGGTGCAGATTTCTCGCCTGCACGGCGAGCGAGGTCTGTTTAGCATAGTCAGTATTAGGAAAGTGTAGAAATAGAGTCTGACAGAGAAAAAGCATACAGAAATTAGCGATCACCTATCGCTCGTTCTCTCTCGCTGGGTGCAGGCAGACTTTCTGCACCTGGAGCTGAATATTCAACGTTTAGCTGTGTTCTTTTTCAAATGCCTTTTATAAGTTTGTTCTAAAATAGTTGAAATATTGTTATTTGTTATCTAAGACAACAATATTAGGTAAACACTTATTTTATACGTTCCTTGAATTATTTATTTTCCTAAAATTATCATTTGTAGAATGACAACTGAAAATAGATCTATAACTTGTGATCTACTGGAAAATCCTTTTTCACGTCGTGATGTCGAAACGAAAAATGAAATTATGAAAACAAGACCAACGCCAGACATAGAACTCACTCAAAATATCAAAATTGAAGGCCAGCAGTCCATGCAACATTTCCAAATAAAAATATATGAAAAATTTAAATGGATTGCTTGTTGTTGCGAGAAAAATAAGCTGTATTGTTGGCCATGTATATATCCCCTTCCTCATCACCAACTGTGCACACCTATCACAGAAAGTTACCGCACGCCACTGCTATTGGAGAGCCTGTTTTTTAGTTTTCATTGGGTAGATGTCATTCAAATGAGAATGACTAACAGTAGGCAGAAGTCTGGGGAGTATAGTTGGTTTTGGGATTTTTATTATTAATGATTAGCTTTTGACAGCAAAACATTAAAAATAATGAAATAGGCTTGATTCAAGTTCAGAACAGTAACGCAGCAAAAAAACTACTGATGAATTTAATCCTCAAAATCGTCTTGAATGTGTGATAAAACAACAAATATTGGACTACATCCGAAGGCCCTTATATTTTTAGGCCTGTTTCTTTTCAATATTTTGAAAATGAACCCTAAATTTGTATAAAAGATCGATCGCGGGCCTCGTTGGGTCGGAGCGAAGAACGGCAACACCAACATGCGATAGCGAATTGAATAATAATATAAATGCTTGAATAATGAAAATGATCTCTTCTAGGTTGAGAAGTAGATTAAAATTGCACATATTTTGCATATAACACTCACGCTTGGTGTTTCCCTGCGTCCTTCTAAATGGTAAGTGTTTAAAACGGCTGCTGGGCCTTCCTCATCACCTCTGCTACACTTTCATGTCTTATTTGTATCTCTTGTAGTTTGTAGTAAATGCTGTATTCTTTTTTTAGTAGAATATAGTAGTAGATATTCGTGAGGAAGGCTTTTTGTAGCTTTTTATTATTTTTCTATTATATATTTGAAGCTGCAGTCAAATGGATTTCAACAAAAAGGTACACGCATTTACTACTATCTTATTATCTTATTATGTGGGATTGGCTTTCCTCTAACTACCTACTTTACTTTACTTGTGTCTTATTATTATAAAAAATTGAGCTAACCCAATTTTTCTTTAGGATGTTATTTTATCCAAAGCGCACGGCTCGCTCGGCTTCAGTATTATCGGCGGAACAGACCACAGTTCAACACCTTTTGGTACATCTTCAGGTGGCCCCGGTATTTTTGTCTCTCATGTTGTTCCTGGCGGTGCCGCACATGCCTCAGGAAAATTACGCATGGGTGATCGTATTCTTAAAGTTAATGGCACGGATGTTACTAAAGCTACACACCAGGAAGCCGTTGAAGAATTACTTCGGCCAGGGGATGAAATTATTTTGACCGTGCAACATGATCCACTGCCGGATGGATTTATGGTAAGTTTATTTAAAAAAAAAAAAAACATCCAAGTTGACTGTGTTGTTTGTATTCCAAGCCTGAACCGTTTCCATGCATTGTAAGTATAACAGTGCATGCCCCCGTTACTTTTATGTTTTGACTATTTAATCTTGAAATGAACAGGATGATTTTTTTTAATATAATTATGGCATTTTGTTACTGCGTAATGAAATTCCATTTTAATTTGTGATATTTATCTAATAGGAATTGACCATCATTAAAGCAGAAGGTGAGAAACTAGGCATGCATATTAAAGGAGGATTACGAGGCCAAAAAGGCAATCCTCTGGATGCAACCGACGAAGGTGTATTCATCTCTAAAATCAATAGTGGCGGCGCTGCTCGTCGGGATGCCCGCCTGAAAGTAGGTATGAGATTACTGGAAGTAAACGGCCGTTCCTTACTCGGTGCCACGCACCAAGAAGCCGTCAACGTCCTCAGAGCAAGCGGCGATCATATCACGTTAGTAGTCTGCCGCGGATACGAGCGACAAGAAGTAGAGCGCCTTATTTCCGAAGGAAAATTAATTAGAAACAGCCGTTCGCAATCCGTATCGAGTGTAGACCGCGATGATGAAGAAATTTCCACTACAGTGAGACAAGAAAAAGAAATGAAAGACGAATTAGTTCATTTTGAAGAAGAACAAAGATTGAGACATCAACAATCAGTTGAAGAAGATGATTTGTCGCTTAGTTTAGTTGAAGCGCGGCCCAAATCTACCCCGGAACGGGTGCTGGATGTTGTGCGCGCTGCTGGGGAAATGCTTGTACCAACTGATGTGCCCCCAAAAAGCCCCGCACCCGAATTAAAAACCACGACTATTGTTATGAGCAAACATACGCTTGATACTGCTCCGCCGAATGCTCCAAACTCGAATCCTGCTCTTGTAACGGTAAGTTATTTTATTATTATTCAATTTAATTGCTTTTTGTGAATTAAATTTTATTTGAAGTGATTTAATAGAGCGACAAATAATAATAATAATAATTTTATAGTAAAAGTGCATGAAATAGGATAACCAACTAAATAGCGGTAGATGTCGTAATTTGTGCCCCTGGACGGTGCCCGTGCTCGTTCAGCATGTTTCTGGTTAACAGCATGTGCTCCATGCTCTATGTTGTGTTCGATTCCGACTCATATGTGTGTATGTGGGTTGCAGAGCCTTCAGCAAATGGCCGCGTCCACTACGTCCAAGTCCGCGACCGCGCCGTAACCATATCAACACAAAGACTCTGACTTTGAAGTGCTTTTGTAAGAAATACCCAACCCAATGCATTTATTATTATATATCATTTTCAGACGTTTTATTTGTCGTCAAATTTGGGGCCAATACCCAATTTGAGGGCGATTTTTTTATATACATTTTCATATCATCGCGATTTACCTGTTACATACAGATGCGACACTCTTCGGCGGCCATATTTTGACTGAAAAATGCGAATATTCAATTATTATTATGAGAATGTATCAAATATAAACGAAAACGTACTCTCAGCGCCTCTTTAGTTACTTAAACATAAAAATTATAAGTAAGAGTTCTGAGTTTCCAGCAAAATGAAAATCTTTCAATTTTTGACGGATTATGGCAAAAATGGCGTCTTTTTTATTTCTTTTTACCAGAATTTAAGAACCCGGAATGCCTGAGTCCACTCAATTATCAAAGTAAAAAATAAGAATTGGTATTACTTGGGCCCCGGAATGTTGAAGCTCAATTCAACCCTTTTTCCAGTGGTCCAAACATGTAAAAATAGCAGGATGAAAAGTTTGGACTGAAAAAAAAATTATAAAACCTTTTTGTGTCTCAACTTAAGATTTAAAATCTCCTATAAATAAAACATTGTTTTCCAATAGCAATTATGTCAGCAAACAACATACAAAATCGTGAAATCTTCAATTGTTGTCACGTGGCCGACGAAACGCTGTTATTGACCAGACGTCATTATGCATGCTGGCGATCGGGAGTCAGTGCATAAGAGATAGGAACCGTGGACTTATGATTTATTTCTGATGGGTTTGAAAAGGGACAATCAGATTATTTGTCAAAGGTTCACAACTTTTTGTCGAAATAGTATATTATATAACGAGGGACTTGAGTGCTTGATTCAATCCTGAAGGTGGAGTTTATTGCACGAGACGAAGTATAATAGTCTAAAAACAAATTAGTTAATCTTACAATTTGGCAACAACAAACTTGATACAAAAATATTGACTAAAGACTGGCTACAGCAGTAGTTAAATAAATAAGCTTGCTGTCTAAAAGATGAGTGAGAAATTTGATATTGATAAGGCTGCGGAAGACGTAATTGTAAAATTATTTTCCCAAAAATCTGGAAAATTTACGAACAGCAATACGATGCATTTGTAAAATTGTGTCAATTGCGATAAAGCTAATACAAATCATCACTAATACAGGTTTGAATTCTAATAAAAAAATTCAATTTAACATTGAGATAGATACTTTCATTATTTAGTTGTCATGGCAAAATTTGTTTATTTTATTTTAGTCCCTTGGGATTTTTGATCACTAAACTCAAACTTTAAGTCCCTGAAATGAGGGATTGAACTCGCCTTTTACTCCCGGGAGTGCGAAAAATAAGTTTTTCAATGCATTTGAAACGAGTGAAATCGAAGCCTAGGAGTAGATCTTTATTATGGTTCTTTCTTTTGACAGTATAACGTTTATTTTTATGAACAGTTATCAAAATATTAAAGCCCATGCCAAACCTTCTTCCAGTGGTTCAATGGCAGGATGTAAAATTTGGGTTGTGAGGATAATTTTTGATGGGCTTGGTTTGCGTTGGGTGGAATTAATGATGTCAGATTTATACACTTCTGAGGAAAAAAGTGTTAATTTTCAACTATAGTAATTACGAAGGCCTAAATTACAATTTAAAAAGTTTAAAATATTCATAAATACTCTAATTTCATGTTTTTTTCTGAATTATTAACACCCTGTAAATTTGATCTGAATTTTTTATATCGTGAATTCATTTTCTCAACAAGCAGAACTTCTTATAAAAAATTACTTACACTATATATTTCCAGAACTTTGAATACGCAATTATAATACAAACCGAAACTAATTGTCTTTAAGGCTCAAACATTTTTAGTACCATTTTAAATATTTGGAAAAATCATGCATAATCGAAAATAATTTGTAAATTTTTTTTTCTTAGATTGATTCATTTTTTGACTTTTCTTCACTTTTTGAAGCAGATGCTTCCAAAGCGAAATTTCCTTTATATTTGTTTAATTCTAATAAACACTTAATTTGGATTATAAAAATGATTGATTTCCAATTGAAATCAATTCGATTCTACGTTTGGAAAGACCTTAGACCAGAAATATTATAGACTAATAACAGTGTATACTCCTATACACATTGTTTTGACCGAAACATAGTTGAGTGAGAAGATAAAGGATAGAGATATTTTTGGTCACGTGTAACTCCCGAAATGTCATTTCAAGCAACATCTGTTTTCATTTTGACCAGTGACAGCGTTTTGAACTTCCCATCGGGAGTAACACGTGATCCTAAACAATCTCTATTCTTTATCTTCTCTCTCTATAATCTTTGAACATAAAAAACACGCCCCATTAGGAGTCTAAAGTATATCTGGCCTAAGAGAAAGACAGTCCGCCATTTTTTGATTGAAACGTCGCGTGCGCGAGCAAGCGGCGCAGTCCGAAATTTGCGAGTGTCGTATCTGTTTGAAATAGTACAAACTGAATTATTTTATTAATAAATTTAATTTGTTCTCGTGATTTCAATGTACTTATTTCAAGTTTCGTATAAAAGACTGACTTGTTTTCGTTTCAATTATGAAAATGTATATATTTTATTGTTGCTAATGCGTCTATTTGTTGTTGTTAATGTTTTAATTGTAACGTACGTGTTAGCGTTAAAATGGGATCATATCTAGGATAATACCAAAAATGTTTAAATATTTTTTTAATAATATTTCTATATATACACTACACGTCATAACAATACGGTAATGTACATAATCACTGAAAGGTATGAGCACCAATGCACTGAAGTTTAGTTGTTCGTTTGTTTAACAAAAGCAGAAATATGCTGAACAGCAAGCACTACATAAACTAATTCCGCTGGACGGTTGCTCGGTTTTTGGTAAATTTGTTATCTATATTTATGACTGTTGAATGTTCAAAAATGTTACTATATTGACACGTTAAATACCTTTTAGTGAAATTGATAAACGTGTCTGTGTCCATGTTCATAAACGGGTGAATTACTATTTTATAATTACTAATTTCACTCATCTACTAAATGTATAATGTGTACATTCATTAAAATATATATTTATTATGAGCTGATAGTATGATTTGGGTGCATGTATATATAACTAACTTTAATATTTGTATATATTTTTTAAAAATTGTGATATTGTAGTTTGACTAATGTGTGGTTTGGGGTTGGTTAGGCCGCCATGCATGCTTCCACTTTACCGAAACAGACTGCCGCTACCTCAGCCCGATGCTCGGTAACTTCAAGCTCTACTTTACCGACGACATCCAAACCCAAGGGCAGCAACATCCGTGCGCATGTACAATTTAACGATATACCAACAATATATAACAACCCTGACCCCCCTCCTATTAATTTAAACACCCTTCCACCCCGATCATCGATATTAGATGGCGTACCGCCTGAATTACAATCTCCCAAACCTGAACTACTTAAAATGCTACAATCGCCGCCAGGGGTGGAACCCGTCAAAATATCAATGGTACAATCGCCTCCAGCACCGGACTCAGGAAAAATATCTATAATTGGGGACTTGATTAATGATTCACACCAGCAGCTGGTTTCAGCGACGTATGCCCAGCTGCCCGCTCCTTGTTGCGTGCCTCAACCGCTGGATATTACGATGCAACCTCTGTATATTCATTACGTCCCAGCGCCTACTTATATGCAGACACATCCGCCTCCTACACCACCTAAACCTACCCAAAGGTTGTCCTATCCCACTAACACGCATGTTGCCCAGGTGGGTTAAAACATTTAGAATAAGATATAGTAACAAGAGACTCCAATATAATTTCAATGAAATTAGATCATTTATCAAAACAGACTGCGTTATTGCCACGCAATTAGTTTTTCCCACATTTTATTTAATACTTTGGGGGCAAACTTTCATAAATCAATCTACAGTCATGGTTTTATAGCCCTCAAGAGAAATTTCTGCAGAAAGCAACAGTGTTTCAATTTTTCCAGGGGCACTACTTTTGTGGGACCTAAACTGCTGAATGTTGTTTCGTTTGCCTGCTTCTATAAAATATCTTCCTGAAGCAGCATAAATTTTAGCTAATGCAGGCCTCCGGGAGCTCTGTACACGTTTAAAATCATGGAACCATCTGCCTACGGTAGATTTTATGGGACAATTGTCCCCAAATGCTGCAACCAAATTTTGATGACCCTGCTTGAACGTTCAGCACAAAAAAGAATTCACACCAATCCCATAATGTTGAATAATCAATGCCAAACTTGTGTACATAGAAAGATTTGTTGAATATTTTAGACTGACTACTTTCAGAACAGCCCTTGTATTTCCATAACAATTATGCAATATTTTATTCAAATTTATATTCCCTGTTGATTTGTAATAAAGGAATCAATAATAAGGAGGTTAACTATAATTGGAGAAATAGTACTCACCTTTACAGGAATTCGAAGATCTTTTGTGAAGTCTTGAAACTCTTGATTAACCAACTGGAGTTTATCGCCATCACACAAATGTCCACCAACAAAAATATCATTGAAATACACTTGAAACCACCATTGAAAACAAACAATTGATCGTACAATAATTTCCCACTGTAATGGATGCAGGCAACAAAACATGAATGAAGAGTTTGGCTATACAAATCCTACTAAAACTTGTCTCTTCGCGCTGCACAATTTAGTAGTTTGGTTCACAGCGGATAAGAAATAAACCAAATAAATGTAATAATTTTCAAAAATAAATTTTTATGGATTTTAAAGCTCCATTCACATAATAATTGAGTTTAAGATTTATTCTTTTAGCTATTTGTGCCTTCTTATTTTTGTGTGTGAAAGTATCATTCACTACTTTTTTGTTTGCAAATACTCGCCAGAATTATTTTTTCTCTGTTATTCATAGTTTAAATCCAATTATTGGATATGTAACTTGTAGTTATTTCTGTGAAATGACAATTCTTACATCATTCTACGTGTTCTGCTATTGGTTCGTTCTTAAAATTAAATTGTAAATCTAAAGGCCGGTTTATGATGGATTTAATCACCAACTCTATGTATACAGAGTATTAATACTGAGTTGTAACACCCGAAAATGGCAATCTTAGTTTAATTTTTTTTTTTTGGAGCCCCAATTTATTGTTATTGACCCTCTTTTGTTTATCAGAAAATAATTATTCTCTTATTTTAATGCCCACTTAACACGGTTATAAATATACATGTAATTTTACAAAATCTTTTTGTTCAATGATATTTGACCGTGTAAAGCGACAGAAATTTCTAGAATGGCATTGTTCAATAAGAAGTTGTAAAAATAGTTGGAATTTAGCCTGTTCAAATTTTTCAAGGCCATTTTCATCAAATTTTGGTGATATCTTGGGACTTTATAGTTCGTAGTTGCTAGCTTGTTTAGCATTTAACTTTATTCTTATTATGGTTCAAGCAGCTATCAGTGTTTTTATTATAAAAGATGTGAATATAGTAAAATTGATAATGTTGTATAGACAAAAATAAATCTATCAAGCATCTACTAAATTTACACGAGACAAAAATACAAATGAAATTGTTCGTTGCCACCACAAATATATTAGATGCTACTGTCATGCTATCAAATATTCTGAGAATGGGCGTACATGAACTCGGCACCAATGCTAATCCGATTAGCGCAGAGCGCACACGAACTCGGCACTGTCAATTTTTAAATAAAGTCACGATCTACCTGCAAGATTTGGTTTTATAAGTCTCTATATTTTATTTTGAAATTGATTTATATTAGAAATAATACTGCAAATAATATTTAATTAAACTAGAGAAAAAAAATTGTTAAAAAAAAACTTATTTATACATATGTCCGTACATACCTACATTATTACGAAAACATACAAATATGTATAGAACACACTAAAACATTCAATTTTTTTTTGGTATTTTTGACATTAGAATTTCTTGCATCAAATGGAAACAAATTATCTTATCTGCGATATGCAGGACTTTTGAGTTGTTGATGTCACACGTATGATTAGATTCGTTTAAAAGTACGGCTAAATTGTAATCTAGTTTATTTATTGATATAAAATCGCATGTGTCCAGAAAATCTCACTCAGGCAGAACGATTGAGTCACAAATCCTAATCCATAGCGTAGTGCCGAGTACGAGTAGGGGATTAAAGATCCAGGTAGCTTGGTGCCGAGATCGAGGCCGCCCCTTAGAATATTTGATCGTGTAAAATGCAGCTATGAATTGTCAAATATGACAAGAAATACATGTAAAATTGTATGTAAAAATATGATCGAGTAAAATTTTAACATTTGTTTTCGGTTCTCTAAAACTTTTGTATTAAAAACTATTTTTTTTTTCATCAAATAACAAAAATTTCGAAACAAGATATATTGAAAACCACTCAATCGATTTTTGAAAATAAATCATTTACAAATCCTAATTTCTTGTCGTATTTAATAATTTAATTTAACATAGCTGCATTTTACACGATCAAATATGGTCAGAATATTTGATGGCAGCGACAGGTAATATATTTGTGGTGGCAATACTTGAGACTTGTTTCGTGTAAATTTATTACACTTGATTAAGATTTATTTTTGTCTATACAACATTATCATTTTCAATGTATTTTCTTGATTTTACTCTTTGATAATAATTTTTCACAAAAACAAGGAAGATATTGTCACAAATATGAAATATTTGTAGTAATTAGGTCACGCAATTATTATTTATTTGAATTCGCTGTTACTGTAATCCTTGTTAATATTGACAAGGTCGATGTTCAATTGTCGGACATGATTGACAGGCTATGGTCACTAGATGTTCGGTAGTTGCCAGGCAACAACTGTTAGACAATTGAATATTGGTCCATTGTCGGCTTAGATATATAGGCTATGTGCAAGGGGGCGGAGTTTGAACAAATATCGATGCGAGCGCTTAGAGTGAGCACCATTGTAAGCATTGAACTCCATTTCTCAGAATACGTCATCGAGCATTATATGTAGTTTAAAAGTGAAAATAATTATATATAAAACTTAGGAAAACGCTTGTTCTGCTTCAGGCTGTTATATTGAGGATGATTCAAGTGAAATATAGTTCCATAGATTTCATGTACGCAGTTATAACATAAAAAATCGATTGAAGTTGATCAAAGCGGTAAATAGAGTATTATCTGTCTTTCATTATTAATCTATATAACAAAGATGTTTGTAATTCAATTGTGAAATTAGAAAAATTCATCGATTTGGGATTCATGAATTTACCTCTATCTCTAATTTATAAAGTGTTTCAGTGATAGAAGTTTGTCGGATGCACTTCGCAATAATTTTGTTGTTGTTATTGTCAGCAACATATTCTCCAACATGTTTAATATGGCAAAACTAATTTCACGCTTTTCTTCAATGCTTCCTCGGTAAAAGGGATACAGTGTTTGATACATACAAACCCAATCCGCAAGATCATCAGCGTTATAATTTGAGGTTATCCTGTTAATTTGGACGAATTAAGACGTTTTCTCTGATATGTACGTTATAATTGAAGAATAAAATACTCAAAATGAATAATTTCAACGCACCTTTTATGCTATGCAAGTTAAATTATACGCAAACAGCTAAATTAAAGTAGTACATTTCAAAAATTATAGGTATGAAACAATGATAAAATGGGAGTTCAATCGTTCTCCATTGCCCGCTAAAGGCGCTAGTAGACTTCATGCACGTAGCCTATAAGAGCGTGAGCTAGGAGAAAAATTAATTCAGTCAGTGATTCTGTACGAGTAACTGTGAGCGAAATTGTGTTCATACGAGTTTGTAAAGTAAATATTTATACTGTAACCTGTTTTAATAAATTATTCACATTGAAATTTGTGACAATATTAACATTTGACACATAGCACGCAGACAGCTGCTTGAACGCTTGAATATTTACGCATAATAAGAATGAAGTGAAATGCTAAACAAGCTAGCAACCACGGACTCCAAAGTCCCTAGATATCACTAAAATTTGATAAAAATGGCCTTGAAAAATTTGAGCATTATATTCCAATTATTTTTACAACTTTTTATTGAACAATACCATTCTGTAAATTTCTGTCGCTTTACACGGTCAAATGTCATTGAACAAGAAGATTTTGTAAAATTACATGTATATTTATAACCATGTAAAGTGGGCATAAAACTATCTACAAATAACATTAACAGCATTTTCTGGAACATTTTTGCGATCTATCCAAAAAAAAGTTTTTATTCATATTGAATTACAAGATAAATTTTAACACACTGCAACAATCATTTAAAACAGAGTAGGCTTGCTGCCATTAAACAAGGATACAAAAGCTGAATAATAAACGCGTACTTCAAACTTAAGGCTGGTTTATGTAAGCTGTTACTTCACGCATTTGCCTTAACCACAACATTATACTTTTCATTAAACTTGATACGGTTCATGTATTTCTTAGAGTGAGTCAATAAAGAGTGGGCCCATAAAAATACATTCCACGAGGTCGACATATTAATATCTGTCAAATTATATCAGTTGTACATCTCTTTCTGTAATCATATTAATTTTAAATTTAATTGTCAATTTATATTTCAATTTTCAACATTTTAAATACAACTTACATACACAAAGGTTATAACGAGTGACACTAATCGCGGAGATAGTCGATGTTAACCGATCATATACGAACATAAGCACGTCTGATTGGTCAGAGTTAGCATTATGCCTCAGAAATTGAAAAATTTCCATATTTTATGGTTACAGCTTAATGCAAGATAGCTGCACTAGTACCGTAACACGTAATTCCCTATGTTTGAAAACCTAGTAATACTAATGTTATAGTAAATGCATAAAGTTACAGTCTACATAAACCAGCCTTTAAACAAATGCTGAAATTTATTGTGTTTTTTCCTAGATATAGGGAATGACGATTTTTCGAAAAACAAGAACTGGGGCTCCAAATCAAAAATTTGAACTAGGAAAAGTTATTTGTTTCAATTAGTTCTAAATGCCATTAATACGTGCCGATTATTGGCAACGATCAGTCGTTATGAAAATTTACGAAGATATTTCGAGCATCACTACATAGTATAAAACAAAGTCGCTTTCTCTGTCTCTATATCCCTATGTATGCTTAAATGTTTAAAACTACGCAACGGATTTTGATGCGGTTTTTTTTTTAGTAGATAGAGTGATTGAAGAGGAAGGTTTATATGTATAATAACATCCATTAAATAGTGGAGGAATACTGTTATTTTTGAGGTTTCTAATGTGATGTCGTGAATAATCAACCTGAATCCACCTAAACTTTGCAATGGCACCCGTTTGCTGGTAAAATCACTGGAAACTTTCATAATAGAGTGCACAATGCTCACAGGATGTGGTACCGGAGAAGATGTATTGATTCCCCGAATCCCTCTGATACCATCAGATTTACCCTTCCAATTTAAACGTTTACAGTTTCCGGTAAAGACATCTTTTGCAATGACCATTAATAAATCGCAGGGTCAAACCTTCAACGTTGCAGGCTTAGATTTGAGCGTTGACTGTTTTTCACATGGCCAACTGTATGTCGCTCTTTCAAGAGTAACCTCTAGAGAAAACATGTTTGTATTGTCTCATGACAAGAAAGCTGTGAACGTTGTATATAAAGACATTCTGCAATATATTAATTGTTGTAAAAATAAAATAAATCTTCATGGTATAGGGAAAGGGGAATTGTTTTACTCCAAATTTAACGGGTGCGGGCTACGGGCAGTAATGAATAAATCAAAACTACTGGATCGATTTTAATCATTTTCTCAGTGAGTGACATAGGCTATATATTTTATAACCGTGCGAAGCCGGAGCGGGCCGCTAGTTTGCTAATAATTTTAACGCTGTTATGTATTGGCTATTAAATCGTTAATTGACATAGAACCATTCAAGGAAATTATCCTTTCGTGATGCCTGCTACTTTTTAATAAGCTACATATTAGTGAAGGAAACTTCAAAATTACAGGAGGAGAAGTGTAGACACCAGAAATTCTAAGTGAAGACAATGCGCTAGTTTGACATAAGCAGATTTTTATTTTTGCATTCTATTCGAAAGTTATTATGCGATTTTGATGAAACAAACAAAATCATGTTTTATGAAACTTATATCTTAATATACTATTATGGCAGTCTCTTGTTACTTACGTATTAGTGGTAACCGTAAAAAAGTAGAGTAGTAAATTTGATAAAATCAAATAAAAGCATGTACAAATTTATTTTGTCAAATTAACAGTAAGCTTTTGAAATTTTGGTATCTATTTGGCTCATCTGTATACTAACAAAGCTTTAAAATGTGTAAATATGCGAATGTATTGAATTGAATATTGACAGCCTCCTCAGTCGCCTAAACCCAACGCACCCAAGACGTCAGTGAGCGATAAATTAAAATTCTTTGAGAATGCCATGGAAGAAAGCCATAAACCGTCTCCTAAATCATCAGGTAACTTTTCTACTATATTATAATATATTTTTTAATATCAAATATTTTTGTTTCACAGATAAGAAGTTTAGTTTTCTTAGCCAAGATGAAGTGGAAAAGATGAGAGCAGAGGAAGACAAAAAAATAGCGTCATTATCCCGTTCCGAAATAAAATCCTGGGCAGGAATAGACGAAGCGGACGACGAGGACGATCAATTAGAAAAGCCAAGATCTGCAACTTTGAATATAGGAGTCGTTCGTACCGCAAAAGCGGAGCGCCGTTTAAAAGAACGTCTCCGGGAAGAAGGTCTCCTAACGGATGAAGATGACCGGGAGTTATCACCAGCTGAAGAACGCGCACTTCGGGCCGAAAAACGAGCGGCGTGGCGCCAAGCACGACTCAAATCTCTTGAACAGGACGCCATTCAAGCACAAATGGTTATTAAAAGCATGAGCGACATGGTTGGTAGTAATGCTACGTCGCCCACAACACCGCCTGCTACGCCACCTACCACTCCAGTTGTTTTAGAGCAGGAGGAAATCGATTTAGCTAAAGAGGTGAGCTACTTTGATGATTTTTTTTGTCATGTTTATCAAATTAACGCTAGTAACCTGACATTTAAACCAATAATAGTCTTTTTCATATACATTTCTCATTTTTAAGCAACAATATTTTAGAATGTCGAATTTATTTACTTGTCGAGCGTTTTGAGATTAGTATGTAAACGGTAGCGGGACGCACGATGACGTAAGCGGAGTATCTGTGTTTTCCACTTTCTGGCGTCTTTATTTATTGTGCTACCTACCGCCACCTATAAAAGCAACTAAAATATCTCCGGAATATAATTATTAAAATAGTGTTAGTATTGCACGTGTACATGTAACTAATCAGTGATGTTTGTGGTGGTGGTGGTACATGTTTAGTTGCGCCCTTCAAGCGCAGATTTCCCTAAACTGGCGGTGCGCAGCGTCCCCGGTAGCACAAAAGTCCGAGAATCCGAGAAAGTCGTGGACGAAAAAGTGACGCGCAAGACTGAAGAGTACGTGGACGAGACGACGGGCGAGCGTCGCGTCCGGACCGTCGAATATGTGGAGAAACTTATTGAAAGAGAGGTATAAACTTCAGCCACTACTCGGCACCAGGACACCACTACACCAACAATCACCATGCATGTTTCTATTTGTTCCTCCCTCTATCTTAACTCGAAATGGTTAGTTACTAATATTTCTATCTATTAATGGGACGCTTTCTAATCAAAACACATTTTTTTGACCACTGGAGGAGTGCTTTGTAGATTTTTTTTTTGCATGAATCACTGTTTAATGTTGGTATGTATTTAGGTGGAAACCCTCCAAGAAAAAATCTTTTCGCTCGAACTAACCGGCCCGAAAGTAGCTGTAAACGGAAACGGCTCAGCCAACGACGACCGTGAAGGTGAAGTGGATGATGATGACGAAGGTGATGACGAACCTGTAACACCCACATCGCCTTCAGCAACGGGCGGCAATACCGCCAAGAAAAAGAAACGCAAGCGTTCGAAAAAAAAGCACTGAGATTGGCCCGCTCTTCCACGTCCACCATAATAAGTTAAGTTCCATTTTATTCACACATCACACGTACCATGAACCGTAAATATGCGCGCAAGACAATGAACGAGGTGTATGGGTTTTAATACTAATAATGTTATAAATAAATTATTCTCTATTTTAATATTTTAATGTGTTGACTGTTGTACAAAGTATTTAATATTTTACTTTATCCAAGTAATTGTAATTTAAGATAGGTGCAATTACGGGATTCTTATTCATGTTATAAGTAAGTAACGATAAATATTTATATAATTTTTATGAATTTATATAATATATATAAAAACGAGAGATCAACATTAAAGTGTTAAGTTAATTGCAAAATTTGTATATAAACAATAAAGCAAAATAATTTTGATCAAATGCTTCATTGCAAATGCAATCAACACATTCCTTTCGGCTCGTCTTTTCCGCGCAATTTTCCTCCATCAATACTTCTTACCACCTACCAAAAACTTAGTCTAAACCAGGCCCCCACAACTCTCATTGCCGGTCTACTATAAATGTGTCCGCTGACTGCGTCAAGCATGTGGACGTGAGAGGTGAGAGGAAATGTTTCAAGATGGCGGATATGTAGGGCCTACTTAGATCATAAATAATATCTAGATGGAAGAAGCCCTATATCACACAACACATTTCTGCGAACGGTTACGCCAGAAAGAGATGAAAATATGAGTTTACGTTAGAGAGACAGGCAAATAAAATATGACAGAAGAGTTATGACGTGAAACGAACTACGCATGTGCATCGAACTTCTTTCAACATCCGCTTTAACCACGTGTTTAGTGTTTTGTGTTTATGTCGTTTATTTGAAGGTTAGTGTTTAAATTAGCACGGTTGGAAGCTAAATTTGTGTTTTTATATTCATGTAATCTATATACAATATTGCGATAATTTTTAAAATAATTCTTGGCGATGTTTATAATATTGGTGGAATATTTTGGGCTGGCGAGTACGTAATTTAATTCACTATTAATAAAATTGATGTTAAGAACATGGACTTTTACAAGTAGAAAACGACGAATAAATAAAAAAAAAATTACATGCATAAGAAATCAGTGCATTATGTATTTATAAATTTGCGGGCTTGGCAAACCGGAATTTAATTATTGTCACGCTTGCGCAGTTCATTATTCCAATAACCTTGCAATATATCTTCTATCTCTTTCCGTCGTAGCCGTTCGCAGCTTCTTCCATCTAGATATTATTTATGATCTAAGAGGGCCTAGTTGCCAATTGAAAAGCGTTTGATTTTAGTGTTTGTGTCGTTGAATACAGTCAGATTATAGTAAATAAATAATAATTTAATAAAGTGATAGCCGTGTGACAAATGAACATTGATTTAAAATGCCTGGAAAATGTTTTGTCCCAAATTGTAATTCTGGATATGAGAGTTGTAAGATAAAATATAGTGTTTTTAGAGCTCCACTTGACATGATAGAAATTTGGGACAAAGCAATTGAATAAAATTTTGTATACAAATACTTGAATTAAACTTCTTTATTTGCTCAAAGAATTAAAGCACTCGCGCTGGACGCGCTCGTGATTTTGAACTTTCTTCTAATAAACAGTGGTTCAATTCACTTGTATAAATAACTTTCAAACTAGGTCCAGTTTCATAAATGAGTTTAATTCTCATTCAAATTCACTCACAAAGTAAATTTGTATCAAGTCATTCAAATGAAATCTAAATTTTGACAATTTTAATGAATTAAGTATAAGATAATTTAAAATAACGTGTATTTGTTATGCAGGGGCCACACTAATGTCTAATGCCGTTAAGTAAGGCGTTATGTGACAATTGACATATTGTCAATGACAATGTGTACATTGTTGAATAACGCCATAATTAATGACATTATACGTAAGTGTGGCCCCAGCATTAAAAATAAATATAAGTGCCCTTAATACAAAAAAAAAACTCTTACGTTGGGAAACATTATGTATAATATAGAAATATAATATTTTGAACTGAATCTAATTTTTGTTTAACTTATGTTTTCATGTTTCCTTTATTGAAAGTTCGAACAATTTTCTTGTAATTGAAAACATATCATCTATGTGTATTCTTGAAGATTAAACACATTGTTAATGTATTGTTCAAATATTTCTCAATTATTGTTAATCGCATGTGATCTCGGAATTTATCCAACTGAGTTTCTTGCATAGGTAATAATTAAATATTAAATATTACTCAATGCAACACTAATTTAACAAGTATATCAATTTTTAATGGAAGTAAAATATGTGCTGTAAACATTACATATACGGTTAACTTCAATATATAAATGATTTCGTAAAATTTTGTAAGTTTAGTGTAATTATACATTAAACACTGTTGTAAAACAGGCCTTACTGATGTAGGCGTCTCTAGCGGCGACAGCGCGAACTATAACCATCTCAGCGGACGCATTTTCGGGGCGAGTTAGGTTACCTACTATGTCTTGTACCGTGGTCTAAACCAAGTATTTAGTTAAACGTAATTTCTACAAAAAATCATCAAGATTGTCGAAGAAATCAGTACAGAAACAGTGATTTCAAGGTCATACAAGTCCGATCTTCATTTTTCAGTATTTTTTCCATTATCTTTAAGTTTAATAGAAACTTTTCACGAAATCTCATCCATTTTGGAACTAAAGTTCATCATCGACAACATTACCGAATTATTTTCTTCAAAGTTGGGTGAAGATATCTGATTTTAAATCCAAGCGTAAGTACTACCCATATATGTAATAGACAATTATACGTCTATCTCTTTCTATTTTACCTCGAACCTTATGCGCATGCTTGAGAATTGAGCGGCTTCGTGCAAGCCAAGAAGTCTAGAATACAGGAGACTCAACGCCCCATGCTGCATCGTGTATCGAGTTGAGGCAAAATATGATTGCACGTAGCGCCTCCCACCATTCGCAATTATCATTAAACGATTTGCTACACCTCTTTTTTGCCCCATCCCCACCACTATCGTTGAGTCTCCTCTAGACTTGGTGCTTGCGTCGTCCATCTTTAAAATGTAAAATGAAATACATTTTTTATTTTTCTTTCAAATATTGAGGAAAGCCACGATGTTTGCGCACAATGGGTCAAGTAATAATTTGCTGTCTCATTTGCTCCGTGACAGCTCCACTTATGGGAACTAGCAATATAGGAGATTACTAAATAGTACTACCCATAACCTATTGGGTGGTATCTAAACTATAATGGACTAGAATCGTTGAATCTCCTGCACTTTTACATTAGAGTGACGGTAAAGGGACTGTTGCCTCGAAATGTCATGAAGGTGTATCTCTCTTTATCTAATTTTATAGCACTGTCTCTTTTTTTTGTCTCTTAAGTTTGTGCGCATTTTCCAGCTGCTGGTTCCTCCGACTTCGGATATAAACAGTGTCGTAGCATCTGATTTTTTCCGTTTCTTTTTTCGGACGTATCGTGATCTATTCTGACCACGTGTTGAGAAGTTTTTTCTGTTGTTTTCTTAATTTGTTCAAGAATGCTGATAATTTGTATTGTGCGAGGCTGCTCTAATTCTTATGGAATGGGAAAGATATAAAACTGCCTCTTTAGAAACTTAGAACACGTCGCCTTTGGATTATAAAGAGATATACCTCCAGTTGTGCGGATTGCATAAAATTTTTTGGCGACACGAGACCACACCCACTTTCATATCATTGGTGACTAAAATTACCGATGGCGGCGCTGCTGTACTACAAACATGGCGGCTCTAAACGGTAATGTGTTTGACGTTGCATTCGATTTGTATGTATTGTATGTTATATTTGAAAGGATTTTGAGACTTTGTTTGAATGTGAAGGGGGTTGTATTTTATCATTCTGGTAAATTTCAAGATTATATTTCAACGTATTTGCAGATAAAGATGGATGTGTTTGGGGTTATGTTCTCCGGCCACGCCTATGCAATTCCCTATCTCAACTGTGTTGCAAAAGTGAAACTAAAAATGTAATATTGTTAGAGAGAGAAAGTAACTGAGAGATAGGTTGAGGCGGGTCTATGTTTGTATGGAGTTAAATGGTTAGGTTCGGTTTATTTAGTATTTTCATGGGAAAATATATTGTAAAATGGGAAGAAAATGTTTTGTGATAAATTGTGATACTGGGTACAGAAAATGTAAAGAGATTTTTTTTTTCTGCACCTAAAGATGATATTTTATTAAATAAGTGGCGAGGATATCATTAAAGAATGCTCGTCTAGAGATGTAAAAGTGAGAAGAAATTATTTTAAAATTATATTAAATTTAAAGGATATATCAATGTTTCAAATTATTGAACGTATCTAATCTAAACTTTTAGTGAAAAATTCAACTTCAAGAAAACTTCTTATCAATAAAGAATATAAATATTTCTATTTATGTTTTGAAATCAATAGAGATGTGATAATTGTTTACAAATTCACCGTACAGTACAGTATGGAATTGTTCAATTATGTGACATTTACATTATTACAGATTCCGTTCAAAACGTTCCGACTAAAAGAAAATGCATGTCCGAGTATTTTTCTAAATTACCCAAAATATTTGAGCGTCTCTAAAAAAACAAGGAAATCTCTTATAAAACAGGATGGATCTTTGAAAAAGCTCAAGCTGTGCAAAAAAGAGAAAGATATTGAAATGTAGATAGAATTCATCTTCCATTTATTCGATTAAAATAATTTTCAATTTTTAGTAGAAGACACATAAACGCTGGAAATAAATTTGAATCCAAAGCAAAACTTGAATTCAGAAGACTTATAAGAATTTTTTCGATTTGAAAATTATATCCATCGAAGAAAAACAAATTTTCATGAATGGTTGGAGACAATAGTATATTGTACAACAAGTATAGAAAATTACCTATTTCACACGAGGTGTGTAATTTTCAGCACGAGACGGAGTCGAGTGCTGGAATCACACAAGTGTGAAATAGGTGATTCTATACGTGTTGTACACTATACTTTTTCTACGATCACAATTTTTAATGAAATATGTAGGTAAATCATTCGTATAACTGAGATTTTGAATCTATTTTCACAAATATAAATTAATTTAGGCATTTTAATTGTTTGCTCTGCTTATTTATTGTGATATTAATTTTAGTTATGATTTGCAACATTATTGATATATTTTCTATCAGTTGATTAACATTTAATTGTTGTGTAATTAGATTGTTGCAAACTACGGAAAGATTGTATCTGATTGGCTCACTCTCACCAAGCGCCCTTCTGATTGGTTCATTAGTTAGAGTTTTGTGTGATCTGGGGTAGCGAGTTTTCTAAATCTTCGTCACTAACCATTTTCCAACTGCAGTAATGATATTTGTGGATATCTAATTTTGGTTATGATACAATAATTACATACATAATTTCTCGATTTCAACAGAATGTGATGGAACATGTTTTGTCTGCTTCAATTTGACAGTTGTGATTCGTAGTGTTACCAACCTTCGGAATATATATTACAAGAATAAGAAAATAATTCCAACAGAACTTGGTGCAATTTTGTTATTTAAATGTGGCTTATAAAAGAGCAAACAGAGATTTATATCAAGTCCGTGATATTTATCAATAATCTTGCTAAATATATCATATATATCACCTAAAGAATATTCAGAATGAATTATTAATATATAAGTTGGTCAAACTGGTGTGAGAAATGATTTCTCACGACTTTTCGCACAGTTGTGTGAAATTGTAAGTTTTCTAGTTGTGTTTTGTATGAGAAATATGTTGTTTTCTATAGTGATCGTAGAAAAAATACTTTGTTTTCAGAAACGAATATAAAAATGAACGGAATTTTCCCATAAATATCACGAATGTTCGCAAGTTAGGAGTTTTGTGCTAAGTTTTTTGTTAATATCTTCTCAATTTTATTACGCCCATTGTAATATACAATATTCATAAAATTGTTTATGTATCTGTTATTCTTAATTAGAAAACTCTTATCCAAAGAAACGTTTATAAAACATGTTTCATAATAATATACTTCCTCATTGCAGATTTTAATAAATAAAAATGTTAATTTTCTCTTACTATTGTCTTTAATTTAATAAATAATAAAGTATTTAACGTAATAAAAATATTGAATTTATCTGGCAATTGTTTTTTATTGAAAAAAATTCAAATGTAATCTCATTTCTGTATATGAAGCATGCAAAGCTGGGCCCGCTCTCGCTATCTCTCTCACGTCTGCCGCATTACATTTTAGGCTTTATGTTTTCCAACCGAGTTATCCACAAGTTCTGAATCGCCCCTAGATTATTGTTAATAAACACTTTTTTTTGTCTTCTCGTGGAAAGCCATGGAAACATAAATTTCGATTCTTAGCCGCCCTCAAATGACAACCGTACAAACAAATTGTTTATTTTTGGTTTAGCAGAATCCATAATGGTAGATATTTGAGGATATCAGAGAAAATGAGAGGTTAGGAATAAAGCTTAAAAAAAGGAAAATTAGTCTTGAAAAAGTCTGGTTTTATTAGGAATATTAGATCCGGGAAAATTAAGGAACGGAACGAATAATTAAAAAAGAATCAAAATCATAAGATATGATACAAACAAAGCAAAACACTATTACTACGTCTTATGACGCTTCATACACATTACCGTTTTGGAAGGTTTATATGGTTGCCACTAGAGGGCTATAAGTTAATTTTAATCGCCACAAAATAATGGCGTCCAGTTTGAAGATAAACTCAAATTCAATTAATTTAATGTAGAATTGAAGTTTATTTACTGTATTCGAATTTGGCAGGACTTGCAACTAATAATTTTAGGTAGACGGTGTAAATAATACTTATTCTACTTGAAGAAGCATTAAGAGATTCAATTTGTCCCTATTTGTAATTTTTAAGGTTAATACAGTATCAAAAATGATTTTGCATTTTATCATTTAATTATGGAGAATTTTTTTACCCAGAAGTGGGATTATTAATAAATTTAATATAATTTGGCCGCATTCGCAACCAATATGTTTAGATTAATGTCCGGTGTCAATAACTCAGCATTTTACAATTGTTTTATTGGGATAATCGTGTCGGAATTTAAAAATATCAATCAATTTAATGTAGGATTACCGATTTTATAGTTGTATTTCAATTTGTGCAGTTCGTATACTCAATAGTCATTTTTTTTAAGAAAACACGATGCAAGGCTCAGGCATAATTTTCCTGGTTGTTATAAATTATAGAACCTCTGCATAAATTTTCGCGTTATTTGACAGTTGGGTCACTAATTTCGGAAACTGGTCGTCAAGTTAAGGAATTTCAATTTTTCATGCAATTCAACTGTCCCTGATAGTCAACATTGCTTGGCCGCTTTACACGGTTATGTAATTTCACAAATCTTTTTGTTTGATTATATTTGACCGTGTAAAAGTATCGTTTTTATTGTGGTATCGCAGGCGCGCCAAGTGTGGTAAGCGTGGTACGAAATTTGTACTTTCTATTTTCATGGTAGCGTGAGAGACGTGGCAACTGACAAATGCGTATTGGTATGAAAATTTTAGTTTGCGCGAGCTCGCATTTTTAAATTACAAATAACAAAGTTAATATATCATTTTTAATAAATATGACGACCACAACGCGGCGCAGACGTATAGCTTTGTTATATGAATATTTAAATTTACTTCGATATTAGGATTAATTTCCCATCAAACTACATCTCACTGACTTCATAAAATAAGAGCAACTGGATGTGAACAAGATAAATTGTCAATATATGAGAAGATTTACGCAAGCGCGGAGGCGAGCGTGGTACAAAAGTTGAATATTTCTAACCTCTGACACCACGCTTCCAACACCGCGGTACGGTGAAATTCAAAATCCGGCAATCCTATTGGCTCAATTTCTCGTACCACGCCTGCGACACGATACTTAAAGCGACAGAATTTACAGTTTCTAATTTGTCAGGCCATTTACATCAAATTTCGGTGATATCTAGGGGCTTTAGAATTCATAGTTGCTGCCTTGTGTGAATCACGTTCACTATTTAATTTCATTCATATTACGGTTTAAGTAGCTTTCAGTGTGTTGTCCCCAAGGAGGTTAGAATAAAGAGGAAGGTGTATGAAGTTATACATAGTTTAGGTTAGGGGAGTGAAGCCTAGTGGGAGCGGACGAACACCACTGTTGGTTCCGATTAGGGAGGAGATAGATGTCAGTTTTCAAACAAAATTGTATTTGTCCTTGACAGATAAGCGATGATTTGGGTACTGGTTGGAGTGGGGGAAGTGTCTTCACTTGTGCATCGACTTGCTCTCTCCTTTATATTCTTACCTCCATGGTTGTGCCAATGTTAATACCACTAGATTCTTTGTTTTTGTGAAAAACTATTATAAAAAAAAATGTAGAATCAGGGAAATACCTCGAAATTGATAATATATGAACAAATACCAAATCTTTATCAAGTGTCTAATAAATTTATACAAAACAAAAACACAAATTAAGTCAGTCCAAAGTATTGTCATGCCATCAAATATTCTGAGAATATTTGATCGTGTAAAGTGCTGGATGGTGCTGGTATAAATTGTTAAATACAACAAGATATTCGTGTAAAGCGGGCAGTACAGTTTCATCAAAAATACGTGCAATATTAAATTTTGCCGTTTGGTGGCCACAGTGTCGCCAACGGATCCTGTAGCTCCCAATTGAGTTTACACTGCTGAGACAGTAAATCTTTCAAAAAACGTATTTTCGTATTTTATTAGAATTACAAAAAATTTAAGGGTTTGTACGTGTAAAATATATATTATAGGTAAATATTATTAAATATTGTAAATTAAATTTATTTTTTGGGTGCAATGATGCCTTCTAGCTGCGCCTTCAGCTGCTGGTTGGTCTTCTTCAAGAACGCAATTTCCTCCGTATGTTTTTTATCCTCAGCTTCCCTCAACTCATTAGCTCTCCTTTCAACTTGTTCTGCTTTCATTCTCAACTCCATAACCTGCTTCTCTAAATCCTTTTTAGCAATTTTCAAACCATCGACTTCAGCAAGAAGATCCGCCTTTCCTTGTTCTGCAAGAAGTGCTTTCCTCATTCCAAAAGCTACGCTGCTGCAATAAAGCGCCTGATAGGCTTCAAGAGTCATGCGGATTTCATCACGAACTCTCAAAAGAAGCAAACCTCGTTCTGCGCAGTTGATGGTCACATGGCGGATTAATTCATCGAAGCACTGAGTGTAGAGCTCTCTTCGGACTGGACATATTCCTGTTTCACGGGCTTGGCGCTGCTGGAGGCGCATATCTAACTGTTCTTGTAAATTTAATACATCCAGACGGGTTGCTGGAGTTGTTGATACTTGCTGACGCCATAATTGATCGTCTTCTTCCCATTCTCGAGGCGGCAGGATATTATTGAGGATTTCTTCGGTTTCGCGTTTTGTGTCGCCTTGTGCACGCTTTATTATATTGCCACACTCATCACGCTCTTGCTAGCAGGTAAGAATAAAATTACATTTTAATATAAGTAATATTCTTTACATACCTCTAACGGAATATTTTTTTCATCATGTAAAGTAACCAAAACCGGATTATCATATTTAACTAAAGTATTATTCACTGCTATAATTCGTTCAGCCATAAAAATTAATATTTCAGAATTGACAAATGTCACTTCTCTTAGTTGTTTACCCTTGTTTTATTGCCTTGGTAACATCAATAAAATCTGTGGGAAAGTACAATCAATGAGAAAATTAAAAAACATCAAATAATTCAGTTATATTGTGGCACTTTATTAAATTATACGAGATACATACACGTATAAGCGATACGAGAATACAATTTCATTGGAATACGTTTTTCCCGCCACTTCCGGCAGCCATGATTGTTTTATTCCAATGAAATCAATTGAAAAATTATTCGTTTACAAACATGGACTTTGTGCGTAGTTTTTGTATTGTTTTAACACAAATTCTAATAAACAAAAGATGTTCTATCATTAGATATTTGTTTGAGTTTGTGAGCCTGAAGTTTGTTGTAAGAAGGAATTTTTAAACCACGTTAAATAACTTTAAGAGATTTCTATCATTGTATAATAGGCCACGCCCCATAATCAGTTTCATTTTGTTTTGAAAGTTGACCCTTAAATTTAATGGAGAGTTTTATAAACAGATTTATGGTGCAATGATGAGGAGCACCTGTTATAGCAAATGAGGTTATGTCAAAGCTAAGCTGTCATTTGGAGTTCCGTTTATGAAGTACCTTGATGACTTGTCAGTGTCACGATTTGAAAAATAAGATTGTATCTATTTTCAATGGCTTTAATGCTCACATACAATTAACAATAGCAACAAAATATTAAATTCATGTTTTATTGTTGGACTCATGGTACTACTAAAGTAGATAGACAAGGCCGGTACTGGACCAGATAACGATTGTTATACTAGTGGTGCCACCTTTGAGCAGTTGATGGGTGGTGCAGTCTATTGTCTAATAGACCAACTAGGGTGATTTATATGGCTCCTTACCCTGCAACAAGGCTTTGTAAATCAAATAAAACTGAATGTTTTGAGTATCTTCAAATAAAAATCTTGCAGTAGTAATAAAAACAAGTGTATATTATTGCTCTAGAGTAGATACATTTTATACATAAACTAATAAAAAATTTAAAACATGAATACAACACAATAAAAATAGATTAAGAACTCGAAGGAATGGAAGCGGTTTCTTGCGTTAGCTTTTCGTCACTATCTTCATCACTGTAATCCTCATCATGATTGTGCGTGACACTTTGAGGCGTTTCAGGTCTGGCGTGCGGAATAAGCGAATGTGCTCGCTCTAATAAACGCTGCGGCGGAGGTCGAAGAGGAGTATCTGCTTTAGCATCACTTGCGAAGCTTTGTTCATGAGCTACCGTGGATTCGTGGGGCATTAACATGGCAGGCGCTCGGAACATATAAGAAAACGGATAATAAATGAGGTTAATATAAGAAGAGGCGTATAAATCGGCATAGCGTACAACTTGAGAAGAAAAAAATGTCTGTCTGGATCCAGAGCGAAATAAACTTCCCATCATACCATAAGCCAAATCCATTTTGTGCGTCACATCACGAATTGCGGACCGAATCTTGCTAATATCTGGTTTTTCTCGAGTGCTACTATCCAAATTTTTGTACATATCTCCCAACATGACATCCAGAGACTGCAATTCAGCAAATAATTGGCATTTATCGGTCCAAACGTGCAATTCATGAACTAATTCGGGAACTATCAAAAAAGTGCGCCAACCTCTAATTTTTTTACTTTTGAGAATATCTCCAAAAATATGGTCACCAATATACAAAACGTCTTTCCCTTTCGCAGCAATTAAATCAGTAAAAACATCGCAAGAGCCTCCCGAGTACACGTGCTCTTTTTGGAGAGGCCCCATGTGCGTTCCAATTTTCAAAGCGCCAGTTCTTGTATCAACTTGCCTTAAAATAGTACCTTCCCCAAAAAAAAGTGGTTTCCGTGCATCAACCACAATCGTATCAAAATACATCTTCCAATCTTTGTGGGGTTCATCAGGGCGCGCCCCGTGAGGAAAATCAAAAAGATGCGTCATAATTTTATCAGTAAAATTATAATCAGAATTCGTCAATAAAAATACTTTAGCGCCTGATTCACGGATGTGAGTCAAAAACATCGGCAAACGCTCGTCTTTCTTAACATAATAATCAAGATCTTTAATAGTGCGCTCCTTCAAGTCTCCTTGAATGTGTACCCAGTCCACCGCACCGCGTACATCCTGGAAAATTGATTTGAAGGACATGAAGAGTTCTCCGCATTTAACGCCCGTATTTTCGCGGGTATACTGAGGTGAATTCGTGAAGAAGTCCACTAAACATGCCAGCAGATACGTTTCTGGGAGATTGAAAAGAGTATTCAGGACGTATACTCTACTTTCGTCCAATTGGAGAAATTTGTTGGGGTACAGCTCATAAACCTGCGAACTGTAAGTCATTACATTATTTTAGATCAACCTCACTAGCAACATCTGATTTATCAAATTTTTGGAGAATATTTTGTCAATTGTCAAATGGTCCACTTTTATACCAACTTAAATTATAATTATCTTTCCATAATTCTCCGCGTCTAATAAATTTTTTGGTCCTTTCTTAAATATTTATCGGGATTTTATACCGCATGCCTTTTTAGGGTTGAAATTGCACCCCTTGATAAGAAAGATAAAGGTTATTGACCGATGAGCGCTTTCCGATTGTCTTTTTTTTAAATTTTATTTTCCCCTTTGTAATATGAAATAGTGGATAGTGATTTAAAGCCTAGTGCTAAAAGGCATGCAATTTGCAACTGACCAAAAGACACGAAAGATCGCGTGAATTTGTAAAAAGAAAAATGTGAAACTTAATGTTTTCAAATTGTATGCCAATGGAAGAATGGAAGTTTAGTCATAAAACCCTTGTGAAAAGATTGGCATGCATCCCTCGTATCACTCAACATAAGATAGTATATATAATTTTTTTTCAAAATGCAGTAAGTTACAATGAATGTTTGTACATTGAAAAAAATCCCGCCAAAAAGTTATCAAAAGCGACATCTGTTTTAAGTAGTTGCATCTCCTACTCATTAACTGCATTAACAAGTTGTTAGTCAGGTTGTTAGTCTTTATAGTCTTTGGTCAACATGTTGTTAAATCAAGTTTAAATAACGTTTAATGAAGAAAAGTGCAGTATAACAACAATTTTAATATTGAAATAATAATTTATTGTGTTTTTAGCATTGAAATAATAATTTATGTTGTGTTTATTATAAAATATATTACAAGCTGTATTCAAATGTCAAGAAGTAAGGTTAGAAATAATTGACGATCTGAATTAAACGCAGCATGTTGAGAAAATTGTACTAAAAGGTAAATTAGCAATTTATTTTTGTCATTTTTGTTTGCAAATTCTGGTCTCATGATTTCATAAAAATTGTGTGTACTTACTGTTTTAAAAATTCGAATCCATGTACGCAGACTAGAATATTGCCATAAGCATCTACTTTGAGCAAATTTCCATAATGGGAATCAAACCATAATCCTCTAACAGGGAACGACGGATCATATTCGAATTCCATTATTTCTTGTGGATATCCTAGTGACACAAGCCTGTCTTTGACTAAATCGAATCCTAGTTTTTCGTACTGCGGCGATTTGTATTCTAAATTAATTGTCATCAGTTTTTTATGTAATAATGAATTTATTTATCGTACCCGCTAAAGTATAGTCCATATCGAAGCCATAGAATTTTATGTTCTCCAGATGCAAACTTCTGTTGACGAAAATTCTGAAACATGAATAATAATTTAGATTTTAAATAAAATAATAAACATTGAGGTTATGTTAAGAAGCATCCATTTTTCTCTCAAGAGAGAATTTTTTTAAAAATATTTCTCGGAGATTTCTGCATGTAATTTATTAATAAATCATTAAAATAAAATTCAGTGTTGAGAATCGGCCTTGGATATATTTGGATTTTGGCTCCAAATCTAATTAGTAATTGTTATTGAAACATCCGGTACTAGTAAGTGAGAACGTCACGTTATGGAAAAATATGCACTTCTTTCTAAATTAAACAGTTATAAAGATAGATGATACTTGGAATGTATAATTGCAAAAATTGTAAGATAATGGAACGAATTGTTGAATATTTGACCGCCAAACATGACCTTAAACTAAAAATAATATTTCCGCTATTTATTCGGAACAAAGCACTAATCACAAACATTTGAATATCAATGATGTACTACCTGGAATTAGTAGGTATCCAAAAGTCAGCATAATAACCATTGACCTTCGCATTTCCGTTTTGGAAACTAATACATCCGTTCAGCTTTCGACCACTCATTGTTACTAACTGACTGACAAAAGCAAGTCGCGCGGTACTTACTAACACTAATCATCGGCATTGTTGCTCTCAGTTTATTATAGGTGCGAAATAAAGTGAAATTTTGTGTGGGCGAAAAATTGATTAATAATTAGAGCGGAAGCTAAATTGTTTAAAAATATGGCACATTTTAATTTGAACTTTCGAAATAGTTGTGCAACGCGCTTAAGGTGTGTCTAAAACTATGTATACCTGTGTGACAGGTCTCGAGCATCAATCCAGCTGTTCTCTACGGAAGGCATTCCTACGGTGAAGCTCTCCAAATCATTTTCAGATGTAAATGTGCGCCTAAGCTCCGGAAATTCAAGCGTACTTGCAAAAGTAACATTCTTAGAGTTCGCTGAATTGGCTCGAGCACGCAGTACACCCTTCAAAGTCGGGTGGCGCGTTTCAAACGTGTCTTGAGAAATTTCAGGCATTATTTTATCACTCATAAACCAACTTGTTCAACAAACTATAAAACACTAACTACAATCATGCTTAAATCGCTTAAATTATTGATAACCTATGACGGTGTTGCCCAATATGTAACGATAATGGCTTCAAAATATTTGCAGGGCAGTATTTAATCAATTTCATTTTGTAAATAACACTGATATCAAACAAAGAACAAGTTCACTAACACAAATACGACAACAAAATATTTATTCGATTGCGCTACTTGTTTTTCTGTAAACTGCGTATTTTGGTACGATGTGCGTGTATTTTTAAACATATTTATCAAATATCACGACGTAAGCAATGCCCCACACAACTTTTTAAATTTTATTTAGATTGCCCCTAGTTCGTATGCAACAATTAATGTATATATGTATTGCGTAACTAAAGCAACAAAATGATTTATACCTGTGTGCTGCCTTCCTGTACCATTTTTTTCCACAGCAAGATTGTTCTTTATCTAAAAATCCCGGCGAATTCATATATTCCATTTCAAAACTTTTACGCCCTTCACATCTTTCATCACACATTTTAAAGAAAAATATCTATTATTATGCGCTAATTAGAGATAAAACACAATTTAACCTCAAAAAGTATTACTATTAATTATAATCCTAGTGAAAAAACAGAAAACTGACAGATTACAGAAGAATTTAATTAATGACACATAAATAATTCAGAAATATTTATTATTTCGAGTTTATAATTTTAAAGACCGTATACGTACACTGTCATGCGTCAGCATTTTGCAGTGAAATTATTGGATTTGTCAAAATGTTACCAACTGCTAAAATATTTAATCACTAAATAACATATTTAGAGCTAGCACCTGTTTGATAAACCTTAAAACAGTATTACGACTTTATTAACAGGTTATTTTTTTCAGTATTTTCACAGTTGGGAACACTGAAGTAGGAATTACAAAAATTGCTTGAAATGGTGCGCAGCATGGGCGTAGCTAGGAGGGAGCAGTGCCCACCATATAAAGCTCATTACCCACCCTAGAAATTTAGAGAGCTTAGAAAATATAGAGAATAAAAAGAATTTTGACCAACTCGCAAATTAGAAAAATAAAGAGAGTTTAGAGGATGAAGAGAATATAGAAAGCTTGGAAAATATAGAAAATTTAGAGAATAAAGAGAATATAGAGAGTTTCGGGAATAAAACGCGTATAGAGAGAGAATTTGGACAATAAGGAGAATTTGAAGAGTTTAGGGAATAAGAAAAATTAGAAAGCCTAGAAAATGTAAGAATTTACAAAATAAAGAAAATATAGAAAATTTGAAGAATAAAGAGAATTTAGTGAATAGAGAGAGTTTTGAGGGTAAAGAAAACACAGAAAATTTGGAAAATATAGAAAATCTAGAGAATAAAGAGAACTTCGGGAATATAAAGAATATAGAGAATTTGAGGAATTTAGGGAATAAGGAAAATTAAGAGCTTAGCAAATATAAAGAGTTTGGGAAACAAAGAGAATATATAGAACTTAGAGAATATAGAGAATCAGAAGAATAGAGAGAATTCGGAGAATAACGAGAATTTAGGGAATAAAACGAGTTTAGAGAATAAAGACAATTCCGGGAATCAAAATTATATAGAGAATTTGGAGAATAAGGAGAACTTGAAGAATTCAGGGAATAAGGAAAATCAAATAGCTCGGAAAATATGAAGAATTCAGGAAATAGAGAAAATATAAAGACTGAAGAGAATTCGGAGAATTTAGGAATATTGAGAATGTGGAGAATCTAGAGAATATAAAGAATTCAGGGAATATAAAGAGAGTATAGAAAGCTAAGAGAATATAACTCAGAGAGCTAAGTAAATATAGAGAATTTAGGAAATAGACAGAATTTAGTGAGTATAGAAAATTTAGAGAATATAGAAAATTTAGAGAATAAAGAGAATTTAGGGAATAAAAAGCATGTAGAGAGAGAATTTGGAGAATAAAGAGAATTTGAAGAGTTTAGGGAATAAAGAAAATTAGAAAGCTTAGAAAATGTAAGAATTGACAAAATAAAGAAAATATAGAAAATTTGAAGAATAAAGAGAATTTAGTGAATAAAGAGAGTTTTGAGGATAAAGAAAACACAGAAAGCTTAGGAAATATAGAGAATCTAGAGAATAAAGAAAATATCAGGCATATAAAGAATACCGAGAATTTAAAGAAATTAGGGAATAAGGAAAATTAGAGAGCTTAACAAATATAAAGAGTTTGGATAATAAAGAAAATATATAGAACTTAGAGAGTAAAGAGAATTTAGGGAATATAGAGAATCAGAAGAATGAAAATAATTCAGAGAATAACTAGAATTTAGGGAATAAAACGAGTTTGGAGAATGAAGAAAATATAGAGAATTTCGGGAATAAAAATTATATAGAGAATTTAGAGAATAAAGAGAACTTGAAGAATTCAGGCAATAAGGAGAATTAGATAGCTCGGAAAATATAAAGAATTCAGGAAATAAAAAAAAATATAAAGAATAAAGAGAATTCGAAGAATTTAGGATAAAAATAAAAATGTGGAGAATATAGAGAATATAAAGAATTCAGGGAATATAAACAGAGTATAGAAAGCTAAGAGAATATAACTCAGAGAGCTAAGTAAATATAGAGAATTTAGGGAATAGACAAAATTTAGTGAGTATAGGAAATTTAAAGAATATATAGAACTCAAGGAGCCTAGAAAATATAGAGATTTTAGAGAATAAAGAATATAGAAAATTTTGAGAATAAGGAGAATGTAGAGAGTTCAGAAAATAAAGAGATAACAGTAAGTTTAGAGATTATTAAGAATTTAGAGAGCTAATAAAATATAGAGAATTTAGTGAAGAGAATATAGAAAATTTCGGGATTAAAGAGAATATAGAGAATTTCTATAATTTGTCGATTTTACTAGAAAGTCTGTTGGAATAACCGAAATTTGAATTTTGCGGTGGCTGGTTGGCTGCCCCTTCTAGAAAAACTGCCTAGCTACGCCGATGTGTCTTAGCATTTTATAGTGAACATTATTCACTGATCTGAATATAACACCTGAATATATAGAGATCAGTGACATTATTTGATTATCAAAACGTTACCAACTGTTAAAATATTATTGTTCAAGGGTCAGTTTCATAAACATCAGTTAAATTTATCTGGAAGTCATTTTGAGTTAGTAACTATGGCAACAATTGTATCAACAATAGTTTTCGGATAAAATAACCTCAAAATAAATTTATTTGACGTTAGTAGATCCAGACTTTAATCAATTATTTGAAATAATCTGTAATCATTTGTGCTTCATCAATGTTTATTTTAGTATTTAGCCAGTTGAGTATTTCGAGAAATATGTTATTTTGGCAGTTGGGAGCACTGATAATAATGTCCGAAGGTTATTTTAATCCAAAGTGCAGAATGATAGATAACATTATCTAGTACATATTTGCTGACTAAATTTGGTTTTAAATAATTGCAGGATGATAATTTAAATTCCAGAAATTATATGAAATGACAAGATTTTTTTTATGACAATAGGAGTATATTTGGAGCCTTCTGATTGGCAATTGAAGCAATGCTCACAATTTTTTGTTGATACAACTAACGATAGTTTGTGCTAATGTAAAGTTGGTTGCATTCGGCGAATCAGTTATGAGTCGTTGTGGAAAATTGCTATTAATATTGAAAGATTACGAATAAGGAAAAAAATAATTCTCAGTTTTCAAATTGATTAACGGGATTATCCTATTTCAACTACTTTGGTATTCATAATTTGTTGATATGTTAATGACATAATATGAAAATAATAAATAAATCATATTCAAAACCTGCAATCATTTTTATTCAATTACAATGTGTGATAAAATATCAATGCAAATTATAATTCATTTACATCGTTATAATTTTTAATTTTTCGCTGGTGTTTAGTTTTTGTCATACAAATTCTTATATCGAAAGAAGAATGGGAAATTTTCGAAATACATTTTGATTATTTTTGGCTTGATTTCGGTACGTATGTATGCATTACGTTTGTTGTTCGTTCGTAGCTCGCAAATTCTGTATTTAAGATGAATCTAAGGTCTAGTTATGCATCTCGCATTATGGTTGCAATCGTCTGTAACAGAAGTCAAAGACAAATCCAAAACGGTTAGCCGTGGAACGATGAGATTCTGTGTTTGATTGACAGCTAATTTTAATTTAAATATAATATATATTATTGAGTATATATTCATATTTACTATCTAATATTATTCCATATTCAACTAAAATATGTGATAATAATGTTGGCACAAATAACAATTAATAAGAACATAAAAGATATACAGAATGAGGTGAATTGTAATAAATGTTGGTACTCATGTTTATTTTAAAATAATTAGTACTAGGTAAATTTTCCCGCCAGTCGTTTTAGAGCATTCGAATAAACAGCCGAACGAAGAGCAATAAAAATGTATAATTGTTAATTACAATTTTAAATATTTTCTAATTTCATGAAATATACTTTTAGTTGTTTTTTTTTATGATTATAGAATGTATTTTTGATTTCAAAATATTTTTATAGATGCTAATTGAATCACAGAATGCGCTGACGTTCTTCCAAAAAATTCTCGTTATATCAGCTGAGTTCTGTTTACCGTTCGAACGCCGTAGATGGTTTTGTGGTTGCAGCTGTATCAAAATTACATTCATTAAGTTTTTATCATGATTTATAGTTCAAAAGGTAAACAAATCCGTAAACTGTTATTAAAACATGTCAATGAAATCGAAAGTGATGACAAGATGTCAACGTCATTGCATTCAGCATGTACATACAAAGCACAAGTGCTAGTGAGTCACATGGAAGCGACTTTGGCTTATAAACGCTGGTAAAGTCAAAGTCAGATTTCAGATGTTGCGATTTTGTGATAGGGACGACACGATTGAGTCATTATCGGTTTTTGTTGCTCGATTTTTGCAACTTTTTAGTTAGTGCTAAACGGTTCACATCTAACACGCCACTTCATTGGTAATAGGTGATTCTATGAGATAAAAAAGTAAGTGCTCTCATTGTATTTTAATAAAATAATGCGGGTTTTCATTTAATTATTTTTAAAATATAACCAAATATTTTCGTTCATGTAGTGTAGTGTCTAATATTTAATTTAAAAAATAACAAAACCAGAACAAAATATGATTTAGCTTCTTGAATATTGATGTTATTAAGTGCACATTCCATTCAATAAAGGTGTTGACATAAAATGTAAATATCCTGTATACGGCAAACATACAACGAAAGTTGTTTTAAAACAAAATTTGTTTAATGGAAAATATTTTTTTGTTAGTAAATATCAATTTAAAATTATTACTAAGCATTTTTGTTTTATAGTTTGCGTGGTATAACTTAATAACATGATTTGCAGCAAATTTAAAAATTGTACAGTGAATACAATAATAGCATATTGAAGGATATTTGTAATTTCTTAACAATAGCCTCATTGTTGTTGACGACTTCAAAATTGTTGAGTGGCTTATCTTATTTATTTATAAAATGAACTTCGAGCATTGGACTCAATGTCATCTTTTAGTTAATTGATGACGTACATAACAAGTGAAATACTTGGATGTACACTACTTGTTATTTAAGTACAGGTATTTTACTTCAAATTAATGCTATCTTCAAAATTATAAAAGATAAGGCACTTCAAATTGAAAAATAATTTCTAATTTTGATAACACAAAATATCAACCAGTGGCTCTCAAGTAACAATAATTAGTACCCTCAAATAATCACATTTTGATATATGAGAAAGTATACTTTGTATTTAAAACTGCACTTCCGGTTGAGCTAAAGTTGTACTATTGATTATTTCACATGATTGAATCACAAATATTGCGCTGAATGAATAACGTACTATAAATAGTGTATTTAAAATGAACGATAAGGTAACCAGGTTAAGGTGCAACATGTGGTGAATTTTAAATTTGGCGCCTATTTAGTTTTCCAAGGTCGGACGTATATTCTGTATTTATCAAAAATTAATAATTGAAAGCGTTCTCAACAAATTTTTAATGATAATTGTTTTTATTTGTCAAAATGACAGATACAATGAATATTGACATTTCAAATTTGGCGCCTTTTTCATTTGTTCGTTATTAGGCGTGTTTCTTCGGGCAATTAAAGTGATCTAATTGACAATGATTACGTGAATCATGTTTCTTTGGTCGTTATTAGTTATTCCCACTTCTTCACTTTGTGATCACAAAGTGACAATCCCCTTACCCTTCTGAATCGGACTTTTTGCATGTTCACGATGATTGCGATAGCAGAATCTGTGTAAATTTGAAAAATGGCGGATAGAACAGAATAAGAAAATCGTTGGTAAAACAATAAGTGCACATCCCGCATCTAATATGATGGGATAAATTTACGAATAATCATGCAATAATAAATAGTGCATGAAAAAGAAACTATTTAATGAATTAAAATAAAAATCAATATGGAAAAATTCTGATATTTTAACCAATCAAAAGAAAAAAAATCGCCAAAAATCATAGCTATAAAATATATTTTTATTTTTTTCAAATCAAAATATTTAGTTTAGTATTCTCACTATAGGATCGCTGCAATAAATGATCCATGACTCGTAGTTCGTTGTTTTCTTGTTTCAAAAAATAATCATGATTTATATACAGCGAATATGATCCTGAGATTCACAGTATGATTGTCGAAGAAACACGCCTATTGTCTTTCAAAGATTATCATATATTTATCCATTAAATTGTTCTGTTCTCAATTTCGGTATATTAATTATTGTACATGTTAAAATGACAGCTACTGCAAGTAATTTTAAATTTGGCGCCTTTTTATTTTTCAATAATCCGTCTAATATTCTGTATCAACGTTAATAACTAGACTAGAACCGTTCACAACAAATTTTTAGTGTATCCACTTCATGAAATTTCAAATTTTGTGCCTTTTGCTGTCACTTTTCAAATACCGTACCAACTAAATTAAATGATAAAACAGTTTTGATATTTTTTATCCGTTCTCAACTTACAACTACCCAGAAATCCGTTAACTCTTACTCTATCTTTCTACAAATCGAGGTTACTTCCTTCTAATGCTTATGTCCACGAAGTATAATATATATAGGAGTTGAAACGGAGCGCTTGTACATGGCACAGACTTTTATCGCCGAACGAAGAGAGAGATGGAAGATAGTAGGCATGTATTATTATGGAACAACTCTAGACAATCATTTAAAATCTTTAGTTTATTCATTATTGATCAGGTTGTATTTATTTCAAATCAAATGATTTCTTATAATGATTTGTCCTGCAATTTTTTAAAATAAATATCATGGATTTACTTCGGTCAAGTACAGAAATTCCTTTTACTTCCAGCAAAGGAACAAATGCGCATTTTGTAGGGAGTCTTGATTCACTCAAATGAATTGACACCCGAAACGTCCTATGTCAAATTAATAAATAACAATCTGTACATTTTTCAAAATTTGAATGAATCATAAATTATTTTTGATTTTAAATTCTGTACAAATAATTTTTTTAATCATCACGATTTTCATATATCCTGGTATCACCTAATGTTTAGTCGAGCTACTATGCAATTTTTATTATTTTTCTTATATATTTTTTCTGTTTAGTTAAGATATTTTTAAGCTTACAATATTTTTGTTGCCGACTAAAAGTTTGTAACCCTCAGTTACATTTTTATATTTTAGAAAGTTTTCTCGCCGTAAAGGAATTTATTGCCTTACATCTGTTGACCAGGCTGGAGCCTGTCGTCTTTCTTTGCAAATTGTTTTGGGTTGCGTTTTCCCCGCGCCCTTCTTTTTCACCCCATTTTCTTTCAAGATAGTTTTGTTAGTTATGTTTTGGGATAGTTACTTATTTTCGGTCAACGGAAGAGCATCTTGACCAATGCATCTTTATGCATGCTGGTATCGAGTTTTTAAATTTATATTCATTGTATGTTTTATTGCAGTGTGTAAATAGTAGTTTATTTTTTTCATATTGTTTGTGTTGTATATATATCTGTAAATTCGAGCGAGTGAAATATATAAAACAAAAAATTTGCGCTCTTATTCTTATTTACGCAATCTTGAGAAAACGCCACAACACGTTTGCTACCCCAACACCTGACTTTTTATGATTGGAAATCATTTTCTATTCTTAGAATAGTTAATTTTCTCGGAAGAAAGTGATGTGTACTTGAAATAAATAAATAGATCTTTTATAATTGACTTTCTTCAATATCAATGATATGAATTTCAAAATAATCCAAGTGTCTCACGTTACTAGAAATAATTATTTATCAGCATTTGATTGACTTAGGAGAAATAAATGAAAAAAACAGGGGAAAGTATCATATACATCATTTTTTTTATTCACATATTCACAAATAAATACTAAAGAAGGCAATAGTAATAATCAAAAACATCACAAAAAAATAAGATTAAATGAAAATAACCAATCTTTCCGCGGTATTACATGTCTCCACTTCATTAATACTTTTTTGTCCTTCGGAACACTAAAAATAGAGATTTTCTTCTTACAACTTGGGTACTCACTATTACAATTGGGACTAAAACACTTTCTCCCGATTCTAAAGTTGAATAATCAGAAATTCCAAGCTTCAAATCACAAAAAAGCTGCAAACTCAATAGTGGGAAATGCTAAATGCATTGAGAAAGATGCCTACTATCTTCCATCTCACACACTTAATCTCTCTCTCTAACGCGATAAGATATTGAGACACAGCAGGTATAGGAAGTGCCAATTCACAATGTACGTAAACATAAGGAATACGTAAAAACATAAACGTAAGAAATTATGTATGTTCACAATGGTCGTAACGTAAAATATTAAAATAAAGTGTTTTTTTCATTTTACGTTGGTACAAATTAGGGTTATTGATGTATTGTGCTGGTTTCTCTGATTGTCATTTTCAAATATTCTGTTGATTTCGATTCTGTTTCGTGTTAACTGTTTGTCTTTGGTTTCAGTTTTAACAATTTGGAGTTTAGTTTGTTTTGTTTTATTGTATGATGTCTGATAGAAATCTTGCGATTGTTTCACTATTATTGAAACCAGATTGAAACTGCGTTATAAAAGTCGCCAACGAGAGAAATATTAAGACGAGGAAGAAATTGTTGATTTTTTTATTAATAATTCTATGTCAATCATATTTAAAGCATGTTTCGATCCAGGGTGTTGTCAACAGTCAGATGAAAACATGTGTTTAAAGTTGACGCATGCGCTATTAGTTGTTTCGTACGTAAACTTAACATAAAGTTGAATTTATCTCAACTTTACGTTTTCATTACGTAGCTCTTATGTCAATACGTAAACGTAAGAAATACGTAAGCGCATTGTGAACACAAGCATTGAAATACAGTAGTTCAACTTTATGTTCATGTTTACGGTTACGTACTCCTTACGTTTACGTACATTGTGAATTGACACTGAGTGGCCGTGAGTGACTTTACTCATGAAACAAAAGAATGCACTTTCTTTGATTAAATATATTCAAATAAAAACAATAATCCAGCACAACAAACGTCAAACAAAATGACAAAATGAATTGAGTAGTATATGATGCGCATGAAGTTAACTGTATTTTTTTCGTTGGTGACCACTGATGGATCCGCTATTTTCATGAGTGATGGGTGCGTTCTGTTGTTTCATGAGTGGTCACGCATGGTTACTCATGGACACTGTTTGGTGTGACTTAGGCATAACAATTGTTTTACATGTCAAAATGACAGCTACCGGAAGTCAATTTATCTTCAAGAATACTCAGTAAAACATTTTGATATATTCTTTTAGTTTTATTCAAGGTTTTTTTTTTACAATAATTGCTCTTATTACGAACTACTAAATTACTGTTCACTATCTTCTGACTAATGATATATAAAAAGGTATTGCAATTCTATATTACAATAGAAAATGTGTCAAGCGATGGCGCTGCCAGTGTTGTAAGTCTATGGTACTAAAAATAAGTTATCACAAAAGGAAGCATTCAGGTGATTCTATCGTTTATATCTTACAACAAAAAAACGTACCCCTGTGAACAGAACTTTAAAAATACATTGGAATAAATATTAAAAAGAGCTTATGCACATTGTTATTAATTTAGATAGAATATGAGAGAATAATTTTAATATAATATAATGCGCAGTACTACCAACTGAAAAACTAATAGATTGACAATTGTTAAATAGTACATAAAACGTACTTTTGGCGGCGCTTGACAATTTTTTTTTTTATTTAAACATGGAAGACATTTTGTCAGTCCCTGGAAGAAAATAATGAAAAAGAACGGAGAAAATATTTATGTGAGAGTAGCTTGAAGAATAAGGAGTTTGTACTTCGTTTCGTAGTGAAATTCGTTCACAAAATTTGAAGTATTAAAGCTGGCGCGCTAATTTGGTGCGCAAAAATGAAATCAGATTTAAATGTTTTTGGACAATAATCAAAAATCATGATAGTATGAATAAAAAGCTGCATTCACTTTGTGAAAATCAACATGAAGTTTTGACCTTAAGAAACCGAAAAATAATTTTTGTTTGCTATGCAGTGTTCGTCAATTTTAGGTTAAGTTATTTTTATTACTGACAGTTAAACTCATAACCTATTTCTTTTGCAGAAATGAGCTGGTATATTTATTGGCTGTGTTTGTTCGTCATCGTGTTGTTGGTGTGGCAACGTAAACGCCTATCTTATTACTGCAAATTTATTTATTTTATCGTGGGGAGTCTATGCTTCGCCACGTTTCCGATTCCGTTGATGTTACTCCGTCCTCGAGACCCGAAAAATGCCTTAATACCAGCGTGGGGTCTTCGACAATTAGTTCGCTTGTTGGGAATAAATTTCAGTGTGAGGGGCCATCAGAATATTGTTAAGAGCAGCGGCTGCGTCGTACTTATCAACCATCAAAGTGCCTTGGATTTGTGCGTGCTTGCGGAATTGTGGCCTATTATGGATTCCTGCACGGTTATAAGCAAGAAGGAAGTGTTTTATTTAGGACCTTTTGGATTGGCTACATGGCTTTGGGGAACTATTTTTATTGATCGATTAAAACCTGAACAAGCCCAACAACAATTGAACTCTACTGGCCAAACCATAAGAGATAGAAAAGCTCGAGTGTTGATGTTCCCTGAAGGGACCCGTCATGGCGGTTCAGAATTATTACCGTTTAAAAAAGGCGCCTTCCATATTGCCGTAGCATCACAATGTCCGATCCAACCTGTCGTTGTTTCCCGCTATAACTTCTTAGATGCTGATAACTTCCGGTTTGATGCCGGTAATGCAGTTATCTCCATTTTGCCGCCTATTTCAACTTTAAACAAAACAGTTGACGATCTTCCACATTTGATTCAAGAAACGCATAATGTTATGGCCGAAGCTTATACGCAATTAACCAACGAAGTAGTGCAACCTAATAATAATAAATATAACTAAATTTCATTGAGGGCTCTACTTAAATCATTTCACATTCCGCGTGCACAAAATATCCACAATAAGGTGCGTTCACATTCGTCATTAGTAACCTTATTCATTCATTATACTTCCTTTACATATATAACTGTATTTTTGTATATTATTATTAAAATTATACAAATTATTTATTGTGAAAGATGTTTACGATACGATTTTTTACGGTTTAGTTAAATGAAAGACAGTGAAGCGGCGCAACTGTTTCCGGAAATAACTTAGCCATCTTTTTCAACGTTAGGTAAGTGAAATAAAATGTTGATAATAATAAATATCTGATAATTAAAGAACAACAAAAGTCATCTAATGTCAATTTGGACACGGGGTCAAAAGTTGACAGTGAACCACATTACCAATATTATTGTCAAATACAGGTCAAATACTTATGAGGCCATGCGAAATTTTCCCTTTGTTTCGTTTCAAAAACAAAAAAATTTAAACTTCACTTTGACTGCTCAGCCTGGGAAATATTTCAATAAATTTTGATACATCTATGTTAATTTTAATAATAGTATATGTATCAAATTAATGAGCAAGTAATTTGCCATGCATTTTAATTGGTGAAATGGTATTTTGAACAATGTAATTTTTTATGACATTAAGGCTGTATGACACGATGCATAATTTCTCTCAAAATTATGTTCATAATTCTGAACCAAATCTCTAACAAAAATTTTTACATTTTTTTGAACGTTATTTTGAAGGCCTGTATGTCACTACTACAAAATTTTGTACATTAATCTGTTCACGCATCTGCGCACATGCTACTTCACGTGACAACTTTCAGATTGAACAAAAATATTAAGATGGATGAAAGAAGATTTATGGAGTATAAATTCAAATTATTATTGATATCGTGGATAATAGTGATTGTTGGAAATAACAATATCTCAAACCAACAATGTATATAAAAAGTAACTGTCAAACAGACTAAAATGTATATTTATGCTAGTACACATTCATATTGCGCACATTTTGAATGTTCACGCATCTGCGCATAAGCTACTTCACGTGACAAATGTCAGATTGAATAAAGATATCAAAATGGATGAAATTAAATTCCTCAATTAAAATTATGATTTTATCTGTGGAGCACGATATTTCTAAAATAATCATAACTCTTACAACAACAATTCATATTTGGGCATAAAATGTCAGACAAATGAGAATCTTTATTTATGCCAATGCGCATTCGTATTGCGCACATTTTGAAGGAAAATTTGTAAGAATATAGAGCGAGTCCTACATTTTTTTGTACATTTTTTTGAACATTTTTTTGAAGGTATTTTGATGTATGCCACAGTACATTTTTTTGATCATAATTTTGAAACACAAAAATGTATATAATTTTGAGAGAAATTATGCATCGTGTCATACGGCCTTTATAGAATATTACCCAAAAAAATAGGGAAAAGCTGAATTTTTGCGTGAAGTTTCCATTTGTGGTTCTAAACAACATCCCAAAAATCTCCACCGATACATGCGCCGCTAAAAATGTTGCGGGGGGTCAAAGGTCAAGATAAACGGTCTTTTGCTAAAATCGCTAACGGTAACTTTGATCGAAAAAATAATAATTATCAAATTTGTGGCTTAGAAAATCGTCTTCAAAAAACATACAATCACTTTTTACCGTATGACTAATGGTTTTTGAGAAAATTCGATTCAAAAAGTTGTAACGTATTGTGTGCACTCCTCAACGGTATCTGTGTGTTGAATATTTGTAATTAAACGTTGAATGTGACTTGGAATTGTGGAAACTAAAGCATTTATATTACACAATAATGTCGACTTCAATCTGTAATAGGCTAGACGATGAGTGAAGTACTCCGAAACGTTCTCTTTTGTTGTACAATCTTGAGTATAAACTTAAAAAGGTTGACGTTTAAGTTTTATAGATATTCAATAAAATATTTTGATTATCATAATATCATATATTTTACAATCGATGTAATAATTCTAGAAAATATAGAGAATTTGGAGAATTAGGAATCTATAGGAAATTAGAGAATATAAAGAATTCATAGAGCTTAGAAAATATAGAGAATTACGAAAGTATAGAGAATTCAGAGATTAAAGATAATTTGGGGAATAAAAAAAATTCGAGTGTTTAGAGAATATGAAGAACTAAGAGAGCTTAGAAAACGGAGAATCTAGAAAATATAGAGAATCTTGGGGATGAAGAGAATGTAGGGAGAAGAAAGAATTCTGAGGATTCAGGGAATAGAGAAAATATAGCGAATTAGGGAAAAAGGCATATAGAGAATTTAGGGAAAAAGAGAATAGTTAGAATTTGGAGAATATGTATAGTACAGGACAAATTATTTTAGCATGGCTTTAGGAAATCTTCACAGTAAGGGGGCTATAAGCAGCTAATAAATTTCCTTTTTTCTGGGTTTTACTAAAATTATTTTTACTTTAATTTTAATATTAGCTTGAATTTAGAATAAAGTTACAGTTTAAGTATTAATTCAAATTTTAAAATTGAAATATATGAAAAATAATTACCAAATACTTTTTTGAAGAAATATATAAAATCAAAACCTGATAAGTTTCACAAAAATACAAATTCAGGGGTCGGTTTTTACACCATCATCCTGAATAGGGTTGCAACTGTAGACACGTGTTTCGTCTTTATTAGGATTCTTCAGTACGGTATAGCAAGCCGCAGATAATCGGACATGTAGCCGCGGTACTATTAAAAGTAAGTTGGTACATGGCATGCAGAGAAATTAATCTGCAGCAGTGCCATCTACCATAATACAGCCGAGGTGGCGAAGTTTGAAGAAATGCAGGACACTGTAAAGTGATTATTATATATTCATATATATATATATATATATATGGGTCATTGAAATAAATGAGAATTTTTGAATAATTAAAGACTGACTACCCAATAAACATCATAACATATAATATTTACAGTCGATAAACAACAATTTTTATATATATATATATATATATATATATATATATATATATATATATATATATATATATATATATATATAATATATATATATATATATATATATATATATATATATATATATATATATATATATATATATATATATATATATATATATATAAATTGTTGTTTATCGACTGTAAATATTATATGTTATGATGTTTATTGGGTAGTCAGTCTTTGATTATTCAAAAATTCTCATTTATTTCAATGACCCAAGCTTTCACCAATAATTTTTGGCTTCTTCAGGGGACTAAAGTAATGTAAACAATAAGACAGTTAAATCAAATTAACAAGTAAAAACGGATAAACTTCAACTTACAGAAAAATAGAGAATTAATAATCACAAACATTGAGAAAACTAACAACTGGACAAGAGTAAACCAACCATAAAAAACCATAAAAAACCATCAAAAACTCTTGAAAAATCAATAAATAAAAAAGGATGGAGGAATAAAATAACTGACGATGATAAAAATATATATTCTTCGCAAAACATGTGTAGAATTTGATAGATAAATAAATGAATAATCAACAATCAATAAATTCTTTGAAATTGAAAAAATAAGGAGTGTCATGAATATGAACACTTGATTATATTCGAATAATATGAACTTAAATTTTGGGTATCTGTTTTTTTATTAAGAGTGTTGCTATGGAAATTTACATGATACATTTCAAGAAACAGACGTTTGACATAATTATCACTCCTGTCAAGAATTTCAACATTATCAAAATCTGGATGATGCTTGGATTTGCTAGTATGAATTGATAATGCACAACAGTTGACTTTTCTAGGATTACTACAATCACTCCTATGGGCTATAATTCTTGACTTCAAAAGTCTACATGTCTGTCCAATATAAATTGAAGTGCAGTCCTTACAACTGATTTTATAAATAACATCACTTTGATTATCAATAGATGCGGAATCTTTAAGTTTAGTGTAAAGACTTCTGATAGTGAGGTAATTCTTAAATGTTATAATGGAATAATCATTCTCTAGAATTTTTCTAATTTTGTCAGATAAAAAAGGGATATATAGTAAAGATTTATAAATGACAGCATCAGAGGAAGATCGATTGCTCAAATTAGAAGGAAGAGAAATTGATAAATTGCAATCATTAATATTAGAATTGATATTGTTCAAAAAATCATTATTATTATTTCTAAAAATGTATTTATTGATAAAATGTAAGGGATAACCATTATCTAAGAAAATATATTTCAATTTTTGTAGATTTTCATGGAGATACTTATCATCAGAAATATATGAAACTCTGTTTTTCATATTAACTAAAGTATTAATTTTCTGTTTTAAATTATGTTGAGACAAAAAATGTATGTATCTCTTAGAAGATATAGGTTTCTGATACCAACTTAATTCTATTTTGTTATGAATATTCCTGATTAAAAGTACGTCCAGAAAAGCAATTTTTCTCTCAGATTCTTTTTCAATAGTGAATTTTATAGAAGAATTGTAGGAGTTAAATGTCGAAAGTAATTCAGGGATATCATCTTCCTTCACAGATAGAATAATGTCATCTACAAACTTTTTGATTAATGGAATATTAAAAGAGAGTTTAGGGATACAAGAATCAAGAAGATCATCCATAACAAACTGTGACAGGATAGGACTTATAATACTACCCATAGGACAGCCATTAGTTTGCTTATAGAATTTATTCCTGAATTGACAATAATTTGAACCAAAAATAAAGGACAGTATTTCAGAGAATTGATCCAAAGTCAGTCTACAATGTAATGAAATGATATTCCAATTCTTAAAGATGACAGAAGAAGCTAAATCTTCAGAAATGTTACTAAATAAAGAGACCACATCCAAGCTAATCAAAATATGGTCATCAGGGATTATCAGCATTATAAGATTTAGAAAGTATATTAGTTAAAAAAGAACATAGTTTTGTATTAGGAGAATTAATAGAGGATATGACTGGACGTAAAGATAAAGAAGGCTTATGAATTTTGGGAGCACCATAAAATTTTGGGGACACTGCATTATAAAAAAAATAATTCTTTAGCTTCTTTATCAGTAACAAGTTTTTTTGATTTCAGGTTTGTAACTAATTTATTAGATTTATGTTGTAAAGAAAATGTCGGATCACGTGGAAGTAAAGTGTAGGAGGAAGTATCATTTAGAATTTCTTCAGACTTTGCTTCATATTCACATCTGTCCATGATAACTGTAAAAAGAAGAAGCCAAAAATTATTGGTGAAAGCTTGGGTTATTGAAATAAATAAGAATTTTTGAATAATTAAAGACTGACTACCCAATAAACATCATAACATATATATATATATATATATATATATATATATATATATATATATATATATATATATATATATATATATATATATATATATATATATATATATATATATATATATATATATATTTGTCTTGGCGTATTAATATATAGATATAGATAATCTAGGGAATAAGGACACTATAGAGAATTTAGAGAGTAAAGAGAATTCGAAGAATTTAGGGAATACAGAGAATATAGAAAATTTATTAAATAAAGAGAATTCAAAGAATAAAGAAAATATAGAAAGAAATTAGAAAGTTTAGAGTAAATGAAAAGTATGGAGAATATAAATAATTCAGAGAATATAGAAACTTAAGAGAATATAATGAATTAAGAAAGCTTAGAAAATATAGAGAATATAGTAAATTCCGATACAAGTGCGGAATGATCGATCCGCACGAGTGACGGATGTTATTTTTAGCCCATTTTTAGCGCATTTTTAGCGCATTTTTCCGAAAAAAGCGCTATTATATTCACTTTGGCTGGCTGGCTGGCTGGCTGGCGTGACGCTGAGATCTCAGCAACTATACTATTTACAGTCTTGAAACTGGTACTAAATAAAAGCTGCTGTTTCGTAGGCTTGCACAAATTGCTTTAATTCAAGCTCAGTGATTGTGGAAAATTGAATTATTCAATTACTTGTTTCAAGTGAAACAATGTCCATAGATATCTGTGACATTAGGGATATGGCAACTAAAATTTATTGAAGTAGATAAAAATTTAGTTACAACTTTCGCCGCGGGTGTCACTATTATTATGTACAATTGTCAAATCTGTCCGGGATTCATTCAATGACTTGTTTGACGCGAATTTGAAGCTTATTAGAATGAATTATTATTATTGGATGAAAATTTGTTCACTTTTGGTGTATTTTTTTCATATAGCTTTGATAAAGATCAAATTATCATTTTAAGCTACAGCACTTGACCTCCTGTCAGTCAATAACTAAACAATGAAGATTATAAGGTATGTTTGAGTTTGTACATGTATAAATTATGTACCTATTGAATAGTCAACTTGAAACTAGTACTAAATGGAAGCTGCTGTTTCGTAAGTTTGCCCAAACTGCTTGATTTCAAGCTCAGTAATTATAAGAGATGGTAATTTGCGAAATCTCTGAAGTAACAAGCATTCATTAGCTGTCAAAATTGCGCTCCCATCATCTAGATGATTCTTCCATTTTTTAGAAAAAAGCGCTATTATATTCACCAGGGAGTACTGGGAGATTTCACTCTTATGAAGCAAATTGAACAATTTTGCGCTATCTAGTGTCTTTGGAGAAAGTTAGAACTTTTAGCTGTGTGTGCTAGATTTCAGTAGCTTCTGCGCAATAAAATATTTTGCTGGAATCTGATTGGTAACCAGGTTGACAACTAATGTTTGTTGATCAGTGTTGATCTTGTTTGTGAAAATATGTCGAATGTGCAAAAATGGAAAATATTTTAAAATTCTGAGCAAAACTGAAAGGGTAAGTTAGATCGGCAATATTTTTGAATACATTTTAGTAAATATGAAGTATATACAAATAATTTATGTTAAAAATCTGGATAAATATGAACATTACTACTTTTTTAGATGGGCTACAAGAAACCTTGTTGCGTCGAAGACGGTTTTTCATACAAGAAGAAACCGATTATTCGATATAAGTACGAAATTTGTGTGAAATATTTTGAAGAGAAATAGATTATTCTCAATTCAATCAGAAGAATATTTTGAGATGGAGTTATTTTGTGTGGTGCAAACGAACAAATAGATACTTAAGTGGACAAGACAGTCGTCTTTATGCTGTTTTTGATCCCATACAATGACTTGTGGTTGGACGCTGCAAGAAGGCATTGAAATCGATGTACCGCAAGTAATTAGTAAGTATATAAGTACTTCATTTTTTGCTATTATGAAGCTTGAATTTTGATCCTGTCCAGTTTTGGGTATCTGTTTGGACAGTGTATTTTGAAATAAATAAATAAATAAATAAATAAATAAATAATTGACATAATAATTTCAAGGTTACTACCGCTCCCCTTCCTTCGGCACCAGCTCACGGTCCTGTCATTCATTTGGAGTTCAAAAAGAGCAGAAAGTATCTAGGATTCAGAACTTTCCATTCATCACAATTCTCGTAACTGCAAGTGATTATTGAGATGAATAAAACATTACGATCACCTATAACTCGAGAATAGCAAGAAATATTTGAGACGAATTACCTGTCCGAATATTGTTACCTGAATTTCTCATTCCAAAAATAACGCAAAATTCAAAAAGTGTATTAATTTTCTCGGTATGGAAGACAAAATGTATATTTTCTGCCGGTCTTTACAATGTGTAGCTTTGTTCACACAATAACGTATTTAGTGAAGATTTTGATCCCGATGATGTATTTTATACTTTTATGTAAAATGTTTTTTACTGATTCTAACTCTATGTAATTATCTATGACTTCATCGCTTTTATCATTCGAAAATACTCTCAGAATTTTTATTATTGTGTAAAAAAGGTGAATCAAGAGATTGTCATGTACTATAAATTGTAATTTATAGAGATATAGGAAATATTATTATTGTATTAATATATAAAATATGTAATTATATTATTTTTGTAAAAAATATTGTATCATTGTATCAAGAGCATCGAAATTAATTTGAGAACTCATAGTCATAATGAGAAATCAAATTGAATTATCAAGAAATAACACATGAAATTTCTAAGATCTTGAATTACAGGCTTCATAATTTGAATTTTCACGTGGCAATGAAAATTTAAATTATGAAACCTGAAATTCAATATCTTAGAAATTTCATGTCTTATTTCATAGATTCAAATTTAAATAAAATAAATTAAAAAAACAGCCAGTGCCACCATGCGGCTTTGGAGAAAATTAATATTTTTTTGTGTCAGTTATTTAACATGGCAGTGAACACTCCCAGTACTCCCTGATATTCACTTTGGCTGTCTGGCTGGCTGGCTGGCTGGTTGGCGTGACGCTGAGTTCTCAGCAACTATACTATTTACAGACTTGAAACTGGTACTAAATGAAAGCTACTGTTTCGTAGGTTTGCACGAATTGCTTTAATTCAAGCTCAGTGATTGTGGAAGATCAGATTATTCAATTACTTGTTTCAAGTGAAACAATGCCCATGGATATATATGACATTAGGGATATGGCAACTAAAATTTATTAAAGTAGATAAAAATTTAGTTACAACTTTAGCCGGGGATGTCACTATTATTATGTACAGTTGTCAAATCTGTCCGGGATTCATTCAATGACTTGTTTGACGCGAATTTGAAGCTTATTAGAATGAATTATTATTATTGGATGAAAATTTGTTTACTTTTAGTGTATTTATTTTTATATAGCTTTGATAAAGATCAAATTATCATTTTAGGGTACAGCACTTGACCTCCTGTCAGTCAATAGGTACAGCACTTGACCTCCCGTCAGTCAATAACTAAACAATGAACATTAAAAGGTATTTTTGAGTTTGTACATGCATAAATTATGTACCTATCAAATAGTCAACTTGAAACTAGTACTAAATGGAAGCTGCTGTTTCGTAAGTTTGCCCAAACTGCTTGATTTCAAGCTCAGTAATTGTGAGAGATGGTAATTTGTGAGATCTCTGAAGTAAAAAGCATTCATGAGCTATCAAAAATGCGCTTTCATCATCTAGATGATTCTTCCATTTTTTCTACAGTCAAAGATGTCCGCAGAAATATCTATAACCAAGATATGTCGTTTTTTGAGAAAGAATTCTTCATTGATCTTATTCCAATTCATCAAACGTTGATTAAATTACTCATATGACTCCATTTTGAAGAGGGTTGATAAGAAAATGAAAAAGAAATAAAATTATGACAGCAATGACGCCACGCGGCTTTCTTAGGAACTTCTGAGCGTGCGGAATGATCCCTATTCTGCACACTACAGTGCACGTGTGGAATTAAATGGGTATCAGTATCATTCAACAACAACATTTATTAGAAGATAATTTTTCAACTGATATTGTTGAGCTTTTCAAATATTAATTTCTTGTTTCTTTATCTTCAATGATTATTTTTACAAGCAAATCGATGGTGCTGCCATAAGTTCTTCTTCCATCGCCAAGTTTTATATGAAAAATTTTGAACAAAAAACCTTAAGCACAGCTATGAAATAATCCACTGTTTGGCTACGTTATGTTGATGATGTCTTTGTTGTTTGACCTCATGCTAAAAATTAATTGAATAATCTGAACATGCAACACAGCAACATTAAACACAGTATTGAGGTTGAAGAAATAACTGTCTTACTTTTTTGGATGTTTTCCTGGAGAAACAAGATAATGGTAAATTCATCCACTCAGTATATCGGAAACTGACACATACAATAAAAAATTCTGAATTATAAAAACTTTATATCAGAGAGTCTCTTCTTTATGTTATCCAAATAAATAATAAATTTAGGGAATGAGGAATGTTTAGACTTAAAGAGTTTCGAGAATATGGAGAGTGTAGATAATTGAGAGAATATAGAGAATAAAGAATGTTAAGATAATATAAAGAACTTAGAGAGCTCAGAAAATATAGATATTTCAGAGAAAATAATTTAAGGTATAAAGAGAATATAGAGATTTTCAGAGAATATGGCGGATAAAGAGAAATTAGAGAATAAAGAGTATATGGAAAACTTATAGAATATAAAGACCATGGAAAATATAGAGAATTATGATTGTTTTTTGGGTTTAGTATTAGTAGGATCTAAGTCGTGAAAATTCATCAAATTCTCGAACTGTCAAAAAAATATTACCTGTAGGCTATGTGCAAGGGAACGGAGTTTGAACAAATATCGATGCGAGCGCTTATGGTGAGTCTGTTTTGACTCGTAGAAGCTGTGACTCCACGATGTTGTTTTAACTTTTTACTTTGAAACTATGTAAATAATAAAGGAGTTAACTCCTTTTTTATAATAAACCTTAATGGTTACCTAGCTGACTTGAATAATGGCCGCAAACAATGGCCGAGACGTCGTCGTATTTTCCAAATTATAAAGTTTTTTCTTAAAGCCAGTCTTCCTTTATTCTCCTACCAATTTAATATAAAACATAAGAAAACGCTTGTCCTGCTTCAGGCTGTTGTGTTAAGGATGATTCAAGTGAAATATAGTTTCATAGATTTCATGTACGCAGCTATAATATAAAAATACAACTGAAGTGGATCAAAGCGGTAAATAGAGTATTATCTGTCTTTCATTATTGATCTATAGAAAAATGTTTGTAATTCAATTGTGAAATCAGAAAAATTCATCATCGATTTGGGATTCATGAATTTACCTCTATCTCTAATTTGTAAGGTGTTTAAGTGGTAGAAGTTTGTCGGATGCACTTCGCAATAATTTTGTTGTTGATATTATCAGCAACATATTCTTCAACATGTTTAATATGGCGAAACTAATTTCACGCTTTTCTTCAATGCTTTCTCGGTAAAAAGGATACAGTGTTTGATACACGCAAATCCGATCCGCAAGATCATCGGCGTCATAATTTGAGGTTATCCTGTCAATTTCGACGAATTATGACGTTTTCTCTAATGCAGGGACCACACTTACGTCTAATGCCATTAATTAAGGCGTTATGTGACAATTGATATATTGTCATTGACAATGTGTTTATTGTTAAGCAACGCCTCAATTAATGGCATTAGGCGTAAGTGTGGCCCCAGCATAATAGGTACGTTATAATTGATGAAAAAAATACTCAAAATAAATAATTTCAACGTACCTTTTATGCTATGCATGTTATATTATACGCACACAATTGCGCAGCTGAATTAAATAATATTAGAACATTTAAAAAATTACAGGTATGAAACAATGATAAAATGGGAGTTCAATCGTTCTCCATTGCCCGCTAGGGGCGCTAGTAGACTTCGTGCACGTAGCCTATAGGTCGGGAAAGTTATGTCAAGTAAATAAGACAACAAACTGTGAAACGTAGCAATTTATTTATGAAAATTAATTATTCATTTTTACTGCTTCTCTATATGCGCTCACTAATTCATTACACTTTCCAAAGCTACCATATTCGGAAGTAACCATTGTACATAATTGTTCTTCAGCACATGTGTGATCACATCCTTGTTTGATGGACGGATCTCCTTGTTTAACTCTTAACCTGAAAGCATTATTTTGACTACTGATATCATTATTATGTTGAATTTGTACTTACTTAAAATATATATCTCTAAGTTGAGGATCGACTGCTATTTTTTGAACCAATTTTCCTAATACTGGTAATTCTAAGGACGGTAAACCAAATGCATCTTTTATAGAATAAATTTTGAACCAATTTGGACGGACAGACAAATCATGTTTGTTTGCTTCGCTTAAATCATATATCCAGTCTTCATAATTTTCTACTTGCTGGAATAAAAACAAATATGGATATATTAATCATTAGTTCCTGAAACTGCCACCATATGTCAGCCACTTTTTTCGCCAATATTTTAATAGAAACTTACATAAGTGTTGGGATTTATGTCATATATTCTATAATTCGGGTTAACATTTGCAAAAGTTGTGAAGCTTCCGCCATTAAACGCAACATTTACGGGATCCTCTTTACCATCTTCATAGGTTAAATGTAATTCATTGTAATGCGTGTGTCCAACGAATTGTGCTTTTATAATATCAGCAAATCTGTAATAAAATTTTTAATTTTGCTACTGACTCACAGATAGCGCCACCAATCAAATGTCAAACCAAAATTGAAATACCTTCGGATAATTCTAGTATATTGAGTGCTCCAACCTTTGTAACATTCTTTATCTCCCGATGGAACATGGGATAAGATGTGAACGAATTCGTTATTTTTTTCTGCTAGGTATAAAGTATCGGCCAACCACTGCAGCTGTCCATATGGGTCTCTTTCGTTGTAAAGTAACCACCTACAATAAATAAATTTATTTCCTTTAAGTTGGTACCTAAATTTGACTAATGTGTTACCAATTGTAGACATAGCAGACATTACTATTCAAAGCAATAATTCTAAAACCTGGCTTGACTACAACAGTATAAAATCCTCCTTGCCGAATAGTTGTCTTTGTATATTCCGGAAGCCAAGTGCCCCACTCTTCTGCCAACATATCATACAACCAATGAGTTGATAAATTTTCTTCCGTTATATGTTGAGGGGCATATCTACGAAATTAATAATAAATATTTCGAATTTCACGTCTAATTGAGCCTCTTACTCATTTAGCGGATTAGGCTCATGGTTTCCTGCAATGTTATAAATTGTCTTGTTGGGGAAATTTTTCCTGAATAAATCATTAATCTCTAAAATACTCCTGGTGTTTGTTTTGATAGAAGTTTCCCATACTCTGTGATTTATTATGTCACCTGTGTGGTAAATAAAATCCACATTCTAAAAAAAGTTATAAAAAATTATATCCGCATTCAGTCCGGCGTCGGCGTAGCACTTACATGAGTTGAAGCATCTTCCATCATATTTGCAACTGTATATAGCGGCATATCACAGTTCCGGTAATCCCCCCAAACCCCTGCTGCATTTTCCGGTGAACTTGGTTCTCCTTGGTCTACGCCGCAACATAAGGGCTCGTCACATTTCGCATTTGCTCCTGCTTTGTATTTGTAATCGTAATGAATGTCAGTTATATGCAAAATTCGTATTGGTCTGTCAAATTCTTTCTGCAATTAATTGATTTAGATTGGTGCAGTCTTAATTTTAATCAAATAAAATGTCACTTGAAGTGACTTACGTAGTGCTTGAGCACAGCCAATCTTTCATTTTTACGTACCTTATTTAAGGCGACAAAACAAACCAAATATTATTTAAATGAGTATAATATTAAATATTTCTCACCTGTTCCCTCATCGGAGCGACTTCCTTGCTTTTTTCCGGCAAGTAAACATTCCATGGATCAATACTTTTACTAGCTTTGCAGTTGTATGATTGAGCAATAATGCTACATATTTTTGTAACACTTAATTCTGGTTTTTTGGCAAATACATATAAAAATATATCCTGAAAATCAAAAGACTTCGTTAAAGATAGTCGGACAAGCCTAAGGAGTCCCATCGGGTAAGTTCGGTACTCGTACGATTCAAGATCGGCTAAGATGGGAATCTAGCGCCAACAATAGTGGCGGTATCTATTCTTGAAACTTTTGAATTTATTAAACTTTATCTATGCATACGGAATTTATATTAGTTATTTAAATTGAACACGTGAAGAAAAAGAAGTGTTAATTACAATTATATTCAATCTTGATTGGTCAACTGAACAAAATTTACTAAGTGTTCATAGGAGTGAATATACTAAATAGTTTCACGCAAAAAACGTTTTCTCTAGCACAAGATATCAACAATAAAGTATGTCGGAACTTGGGTACACAAACATTATGTAGCAAATGTCCCTTTTATACTATTAGTAAGAGGCAGATTGATATTATTAGGTCAGGATATTTCTACCTCAAGAACAAAAATTCTCAAAGGAACAGGTTACGCTTGTTCGAGTGTATTAAATGATTGCCTGACGCTATGAGCGCAGCGCAAGGTCTCTACTTGATTAATATACATTAATTTTGTCTTTTTTCTTCTCCGCATTCATGTACTTCTTATGGGTGGGAGAGAGAACATCCACAATTTTCGCAAGTTTCGTCGTCGGTCTACTAGCTTGATAGTATTAGTAACTGTCACTCTTGACAGTTCAATTTCTACTATTACGGAAATATTTTTGATAATTTTCTTAAAATCAACAGTGCCATGAAATGATAAAATAAAATTTGTCGAGCACTATTTTGACCATGAAATCATTTCGTTATATCTAATTTTTCTTCCAAATTGCACATTTTAATTCAAGACACTTGATATGAAACGCTGATGACAGCAATAACTTGGAATGGATACATTTGTTTTTTATTTCATGGCACTGTTGATTTAAGAAAATTTTAGTGTCAAAAAATGCAGAAATTTTTTCTCTACAATAAACTATTTTACTTTTCTGATGTAAAATAATTAGGCCAGCCAATAATTGAACATTTCAAAAAAAGCATTGAAAACGCTATGGTGCGTCATTTGAATCACCACCCTGTATAAACAACTTATTTGGTTCTCGATTATTGCTGCTATCACACCTAGATACATTAAAATACTAATTTAACGCATTTTTTTTGCTGACAATTGAAAACGATGCTACATTTGAGCGCCAACGTGCATAGTGACGTTATAGCAACATGGCGGTTTTTCGTAATCTTTTCAAGCGTCGTTCATTTTAAAATCGTGTTTGCTAATCAGAACGATTCTCCTTGACAAAAAATTTGTGGCAATAGATTTTTAATGTGCTCAGAGTTAATTTTCGAGATTTTTGAAAAATTAACAATTGAGCAAATGAATTGTAATGGATTTAGTTGCGTAGATATTTGAGATGATAAATTTGTTTGGTATTTCTATAGAAGAACCTTGAGAGTAATATTTTGGCCGCATTCTGAGAAAATATTATTTGCATCTGATAAATACAGTGAATAATTAATAATCAAATTAAGTAAGGCGATTTTTAGGTATGCATGATTGTTCAATTGAAATTTTCATTACTGTAAAATAGAAGAAAAATATTGACCCTGAATCGCCTATGCAATTCCCTATCTTAACTGTGTTGCAAAAGTGAAGCCAAAAATGTAATATTGTTAAAGAGAGAAGGCAACTGAGAGATAGGTAGAGGCGGGCCCATGTTTGTATGGAAGTAAATGGCGAGTTTCGCTCTATTTAGTATTTTCATGTGGAAATATATTGTAAAATAGGAAGAAAATGTTTTGTGTCAAATTGTAATAGTAGGTACAGAACTTGTAAAGAGAAATATTGTCTTTTTTTTGTACCCAAAAATGATATTTCATTAATTAAGTGGCGCAAGAACATAACACGGCAGAATGAAACATTGGAAATTACAGATTACGTTAGTGAGAAACATTTCAGAGAGGAGGATATTATAAAAGTATGGTCGTCTAGAGATGTAAAAGTGAGTAGAAATTATTTTTAAATTATAATAGCAGATCTGCTGACAATTCTATGTTGGAAATTGAAAGGTTTTATCAGTATTTCAAATTATTAAACGTATCTCACCAAGACTTTTAGTGAAAAATTCAACTTCGAGAAAACTTCTTGTCAATAAGTTTATTAATTCATAAAACTTATAGATTTACACAGAATTGCAACATTAATTTCTCCACTTTTCATCAATATATAAAAGTTATTGAGAATACAATTATCAAAAGTGAGCGAAGTAAGTGTTCTTGTTAGCCTTGTGGCGTATTAGAATAGTTTTTTCCTTTCTCCTGTGCTACTTTCGGAAAATTGAAATTAAAAATATTGTGCAACAAGTGCAATAAGTTCTCGATTGCCCACGAGAGCACAAGTGGGCAACTGACAATACCGCACGAGTTGCAGATATTATTTTTTATTACAAATGTGGGTAAATACTATTTTTCGCTTGTTTTTTTTTCGGGCGGTAAATTATACTTGGCGCACGCAAAAGCCAAAGAGCCATTTACCGCCCGAAGATATATGTGCCAAATGGTATTTATCCTGCTTGAGTAATAAAAACTATGTTGAAAGTATTTACTGATAGAATAGAGTCAAGTAATGAGACTTTTATTGCGCAGTTTAATTTAATAACTTTTTTTTACACCAGAAATTATGTCAAAAACTGTTACTTTTCGTGAGATCGTGGATGTATATTAAATTTTGTTAAATTTTTTTTAGTTCATGCTTAACAAACAAAAAATTTTTGCAGACCAGCATTTTCTATTTGTACCTTTCTTCTAGTAAATAAGGAATTGTTTGTGTACATTTTTTCAATTTTATCACGCCTATTGTAATATAAAATATTCATCAAATTATTCATGTGCCTATTATAGTTCATAATCAGAAAACTCGCGTCCAAAGATACGTTTATAAAACATATTTCATCATAATGTACTAATTCATTGCAGGTTTTAATGAATCGAAATGCTAATTTTCTTTTACTTTTGCCTTCCATTTAATAAATAATGTAGTATTTAACGTAATGAAAAAAAGAAATCTATCTGGCAATTGTATTCTATTGAAAATAGTTGAAATAAAATCCTATTTCTGCATATGACGTACGCAAAACTGGGCCCGCTCTCGCTATCTCTCTCTCTCAGCTGCCGCATTACATTTTAGGCTTCACATTTTCCAACTGAGTTTCCGCTCTTCTATTATTCTCCTTCGTGCTTTGTACTAAATCATTGCCTATAAGCGCAGCACAAGGTCTCTACTAGATTAATATACATTAATTTTCTTTTCTTCTTCTTCGCATTCATGTACTTCTTATGGGTGCGAGAGAGAAAATCGATAATTTTTGCAAGTTTCGTCGTCGATCTATTAGCTTGATAGTATTAGTAACTTTCACTCTTGACAGTTCAATTTCGTGAGCATTTTCATTCATCATATTAAATTGTGAATTTTTACAATATTTTAGTGAGTTATATAAACAACTTATTTGGTTCACGATTACTGCTGCTATCACACCTAGATAGAATACTATACTAATTTGCCGTCTTTTTTTTGCTGACAATTGAAAACGATGCTACAGTTAAGCGCCAACGTGTACTACGCATGTTTGCTAATCACAACGATTTTCCTTGTCAAAAAAATTTGTGGCAATAGATTTTAATGTGCTCAGAGTTAATTTTCGAGATTTTTGAAAAATTAACAGTTGAGCAAATGAAATGTAATGGATTTAGTTGCATAGATATTTGAAATGATAATTTTTTTTTGATATTTCTAAGCCCGTATGTGTCGTTCAATTTTTTCCAGTGGCGTAGCGTGACAGGCGGCAAAATTTCACAATGAATAATAATAATATCCTGTAGATATTTCAATCATTTCATACATTCAAAATAGATTCTAGAATCAGCAAGAATTTCCAAGGAACAAAAACAGGTCATAAATTATTCTTCAATAAAAATATAAATATGAACATTCTATTATTTCTAATTGGAAGTCGATTTGTGTTTTTTATTCAATTCGCTGATAACTTAATTTTGTCGATCGACAAGGTATAATAAGTGTTATATACCTGTTATATCAATGTAAGTGGTATACTATACATGTAAGAGTTTTTGTAACGAATGTGATTATTATATTATACAACATATATATAAATTAACTTTCCATTTATAACCTGTACAATACATGTGACTGTTCCTGCCAAAAAATTCTTCAGAATTATTGTATATTAAGGTCTTAAATTGGAATACCTAAATAAGAGGGCGGCAAAATTTTCTTCCGCCCCGGGCGGCTGATACACATGCTACGCCACTGATTTTTTCGTACATTTTCAGCTCAATGTTTTGTTTGTGAAAAAAATGACTGCTGCAAACAGGTTAAAATGTTCAATGATTTACTCAATTTTTCGTTCAATGTTTTCATCAAATAATTGCGCAGATAATATGCGCACTCGCACTATATCGCATTGCGCTGTCAATGGTAGCCAGAGATAGAAAATACATTCCTATAATTTAAAACAAAATCAGTGCAAAAAAAAGAAATAAATGGAGCAGAAACTATCGACCCTAGCTACAACATAAAGAAGCGAACGATGGTATTTTAAAAATGTTAAATGAGGAATTGGTAATATAAATTCGTTCAGAAATTATCTAAGATTGCTGAATGAATGTTTCCAGAATGTTTCGTAAATTTTTCATAATTAAATTGTAGCTGCAACTGCGAGAACTAGAACCAGAATATCAATTTCCTTCACATAGCCCATTTTTTACATTAAATATTTGACAGTTACAGCTTGTCGGTATGATTCTCAGAAAATAAAAATAGAGGACGCATGCGCGTCCAACAAAAATAGTATATTGTGTGGCTAGGGACGAAACAAGACGATTTCAGCTGAGGGTGAGCGTTGCTTGCCCGAGCGAAGCGAGGGCCGGCATCACCCATGGCTGAAATCGTGTTTTGTCCCGTGCCACTTATTTTTCAAAATACCTGCATTGAAACTTTCCACATTACAAATTTGTCATAACAAAGTGAATATTTTTCTTTTGATTTTGCTGGTAACAAGTCGAGAGTAGCTGCTTGTGCTTCATCATTAAGATGTTGTGGTATACTTAAAATTGTCGTATTCATACTTTTTTTCTTGAAACTAATCGTCTTTTTAATTCAATTTACAGTTCCGAATACAACAACTGTCAAATTAACTAAGGTTATATGATTTTCATTTAGAGATTGACAATGAACAAATGCGACTCTGCCAGGGATAAAACGATGTAAAAAATTAACTCAGCGGGCAGAAACAAGCTTGTTTCTCCCCTCGGGCAGAAACAAGCCTGTTCCTGCCCGGCTACACTCGCATTTGTCTGCAATTGTCTTGTTTCGACTGATAAAACAGGCGTTGAAACGCGTTGTTTCAATGCAGGTATTATGAAAAATTGAGTTACGTTGCATACAGGATTTCTTGCATTCAATGATTTAGTCAAGAAGTCTAGAATACAAGAGGCTCAACGATAGTGATGGGGGCGAGGCAAAAAAGAGGTGCAGCAAATCGTTTAATCTGGTGGCTGCGCCGCGCAGCGTTTCTCTAGCGCTTGTATATCTATTTGGCGTTCTGACGTAACGTGTGCGAATGAGAAACAATGATAGTTGCGAAAGGTGGGTGGCGCTACGTGCAACCATATTTTGCCTCAACTCTATTGGTAACTGAAATTAACCCGTAGCCACCTAGCGGTTATAAGCGGAACTATATTGTAAAGTGGATTCAACCTTAATTTCCATATGATCATATGTTATGTTAATGGCTTTGTTAGCAATATTTAATGGCTTTTTTGAGGTTTTTTGTATGAAATTTTATACTACAATAGTTCATATTGGATTTGTTTCAATTAATTCAGTGAAAAATACTTAGCTTTCGACTTTATTGTTAAATTACGTAACCTCATTGCTATACTGAAATTTGTCTTTCTCAAGATTTTACTCTTCAAAATATGGAATCTAAACGAAGAAGTGTTAAAAATTGTTGTGTTTATAGATGTCATTCCAAATTTAGTTGAATTATTGATTTTAGTTTCGATAAATTTCCTAAAAAGGGAAAAGGAAAGTGTTGGTAGTAAATAAATTTGGAGACTACGATCCAGTTCATAAACAAGCTATGCGGATTAGAAAAATTCGTACAGGGACAGCTGAAAGCTGAAATGTACAATACAAAAATGTTATAAATACTCCCTTGTAATATTATTTTCTTTATGCTTTAAATTTCATAACCTCATTCAGTCTTCCAGTTACAAATAAAATTCACATATAAATAAAAAAAATTTAAAAGAAAGAACTATATATTATGAAAGGAGAAAGTCTATACTTCCCCGCACAATTTCAATTGAATTAAACCATTCCATGGAATATGAATATTTCTTTGCTGAATATCAGTGTTTTTACACTGTAAATAGATTACAAACTTGCCGTAAGCCACTTTTAAGCCACCATTTTGTAAGAACAGTGCTGCCGCCAACGGTACTTTCAGTTGCCAATACACGATGCAGCATAGGGCGTTGAGTCTCCTGTATTCTAGACTTCTTGGATTTAATTCATTCTTTTGAATACAGAAAAATTGATTCCAAAACATTGACATAGAAATTGTACGAACAAATTGAGCGTGTCGTACGTTCTAAAGAAGAACATTCAGAATAATATTTTGGCCGCATTCTGAGAAAATATTGGAATAAATATTATTTGCATCTGATAAATACAGTGAATAATCAATATTGAAACTAAGTAAGGTGATTTTTAGGTATGCATGATTATTCAATTAAAGTTTTCATTACTGTAGAATTGAAGAAAAATGTTGACCCTGAATATACATCTGTCTACGAAAATACTAGCCATTATGCTACATTTATATTAATATTATTTTATTATAAACTAGATCAAATCAAGAAATCAAATGGAAAATCAAACATTTTTTATTTATTGAAGAATATATAATATCTCTTGAAAAAATATTACTTACGATATTTAAGTCAACAAGTCCATCGCAAACTCTTTGAGGCTCAATTTGATAACATAGCATTTTTATCCCTTTACTAGCGAAACTTTTTGGACCACCAATTGATCTATACGTTTTTAAAAGTTTTGCTATAACTTTACATAAAGTACACATAGTAAATTCTTTGACAGCACCTCTTGAATTAAAAAGTTCTCTTGAATTTTCATATTTTTGAACTTTTTTTAAATCGCTGCTAAGGGATTGCGTCACTTCGTCAGTATTGGTGAAATGAATTAATCCCTCGGCAAGCCGCTTTTCCAAAACTAAAATTAAGAGAAGTGTAGTGAGTAACTTCATCAGTACTTTTACAAAAAATGTATTACGTGGTTATAAAAAGATAAGTTTGTCACAATTAATTTATGCTTTCGCTAATATTTATTCAGAGCGCAAACTTGAAAATATATTTTATTTACTTACTTTGGCTTGCAATGCTTTCTTCATGAGGACCATCTGAATCTTCATCTTCGTCTTCTTCAGTAATTTCTTTCATTTCTTCATCATATTTTTCCGTTTCATTGTTGCCTTCACAGCCAATATTAACCCAAGTTAAAGTTAATAAAACTACGAAAGTTAAAAACAGCTGCATGTTGCCTCTCACAAGAAACCCAATAATTTGGCCGTTATAAGAAGAGGGCCTCAAATTTATACATCAGGTATTGATATACTAATTACCTTGTTGTTTTCTGTTATCATTTGGGTAATGGATAAATAATTCATAACCTGGTCTGAATACTTCTGAACGACAAATTTTTGCAGGTATTCGAAAAGAATGCAAAAATAAATTTTAAATTGTAAAACCAAATTAAAAATGCTCCTAAATTATTAGAAAAATAAATATTTTCACCTATTTATCAATAATAAAATTATTTTAAAAGAAGATGAAATCAGTATTTCTTGGAATTCCATTAGATTGTACACCTCTAATAACTTCTTAATGATAGTAACATCAACAACACATTAAATTATTTGGTATCTTATTTTTATTCCGAAATTTACAAAATATAAATATATCTAAAATAATTTCAGGCTTTAGCCTTTGCATTTCTGTATTTATAGACTAACTGCTTGCATATTTGGTCATCATTGAACTCTGTAGTCACCAAATTACATAAATTGGTTTCGTGACACTTTTCGTCACAACCTTGAAGCATGGCTGGGTCCCCATCACGCATTTTGAATCTGCAAAACTCTGAACATTACTCGACATCCACACTTAAAAAATCCTAACAAAGACAGTGCGCATGCGCCGCAACTGTCACTTTCAAAATAGCTCAAAATAAATATTCAAAATCATCTACTATATTCTTAATGTGAATATTAAATACCTGTAGTATTGATCCAATAAAGTTTGATTAGTCGCCATTCTCTGGACAAGTTTGCCTAATTCAGGAAGTGCCATTGATTTAACGCCATAAGCTTCTTTGAAGGAATAGAGTTTGTACCAACGCGGATGGACCTCCACAGAATTTTTATTTGCTTCTGTTATGTTATAAATCCATTGCTCGTAATCTTCCACTTCCTAAAATATTAAATTTATTTTAATTAAAATACATTTTGGTTTCCCGCCAGTTTTTGAATCATGCATTAAATGTATGTGAACTGTGCTGCAATTAATTTATTAGCAGATTTCTCACCAAAGTTTTGGGATTTACTTCATAAATAACAAAGTTTGGATTGACGTTAGTGTAGGAAGTAAAGCTACCGCCATTAAAAACAACATTGATTGGTTTGTTGATCTCATCATCAAAGAATAAGTTCATTTCATCGTAATGGGTATGACCTACAAATTGAGCGGCAATGACATGCGAAAATCTAAAAAAAATCATACAATTAATATTGGTCATATTTATATTTCACTGTCAAGTAAATTGATTTCTATTCAGGGATTTCACGTATTTTTCCAGTTAGTACATTTCTTACAAATTCATTTTTACAGCAAAATGCTGCACCGTGCATGCAGCACTTGGCTTATCAACCCTCGATCTTTGCGTTCCTTTTACGTTGGGTGAGCTGATCCTGAGCTTCTCATTTTACTTACTCCTTTTTCCGCGAAGCTAGGTAGATAGCGTTTAAAAATATTTTTTGTTCATTGAAATCAAAACTCAAATTTTTTATTATTAAAAAAAAGATAGTTAAAACCATCTAAAAACACAAAAGAATAACACGTGTACTGTTCAAATGAATTTTCGCTCTCTCACAGATACTTCTCTTTAGTTAGTACCCGTTTCTTTTTAACAGCACAGGGGGAATTGTTTTCATTTACCCCGTAAAAGGAAAGTGCCTTAGATTGCAGAAGTTTATTCACAGATAGCAGCTGTGGAAAACAGTCAAAATCTGTACTGCCATCTATGAACGACGAATAAACTAACTGTAATACTCAAACATTGAAAGAAAATCATTCAATGATTTATTTAAAGAAAATAGAGGAATATTGAATGAAATTCAATTCTAAAATAATGAATTTATCAAATTTAATTGAAAATACTGCTACAATTCTGAAAGCTTCTATTCTTATAGAACAGAAAACATAACCTATAAATGTAATAACTAATTTTGAAATAAGATGCAATATTAAGTACGTTTTATTTACTAAGCAGATCAATTCACGAGGCAGTAGGGCCGGATTTACCCTTCTTGCCGCCCCTGGGCAGTAGTGAACCTGCCGCCCGCCACCTGCCATTCTTATTCGAGTCGCAATTTTTTTTTTTACTGAAACCGATGTAATCGAAATTACTTATTGTTTATCTCTTACATCAAAATCTGTGCGTTACGAAATATACGGTTGTAAATTGTAAAAAAAAATACCCAACTAGTGAAAAATACATCGATTGAAGGTCAAACTGTCGATATACTACTTCACCTCTGATTTCGATGGAACTTGAAGAAAAGAACTTGTTTTAGCATTACAAATATAGCAATAATGATGAGTATTCGCGGTCAGACTCGGTTGATTTTACATGTATATATTGTGCATGTGTTTATGCGAGCGATATCAGCGACTCCCTAGTGAACTGAAATTTTGACACTTGGCTCAAGCTAGCAATGCTACGCAACCAATTAACAGATGGGCTTCGCCCGCTCTGACCAAGCTTGACGTGGACTCTTGAATCCAGGACATTAAAAATGGGTGCACTAAGCACCGTGATGGATTTGTTCTGCCATCATTGTCATTCAAGCTAGATCAGAGCGGGTAGAGCCCTCCCGTTAATTGGATGCAAAGCACCGCCGGCTAGAACAAAAACACTGTTTAAGTGTTACGGACAAAATTATATTTCACTAGTGAATCCTTAGTATTGTCATCTCACATACAATTTTAAGCTAAAACAAGTCTTCTCACCTTGTTTCATTGAAATCAGAGTTTGAGCTAATTGAAAATTACAATTTTACACAAACAAAACATTGGAAAAAGCTTCGGTATCTACTCTGTTCTTCAGAATTATTTACATTTGTGTTATCAACGCATTTTTCATCAACTTGTTTTTCTTCAAGAAACAAAACAAATTTGCGAGTTATCTGCAACATTTCCTGTTCTTTTTGTAATTTTTCGATCGTTCTGTTTTTGTATGCAGCACCGCTTCATTTTTTCCGATCATAGCTCATTATAATATGTTATATTTATTTTTTTTATCAATAAACACTGTTCTTCCAAAAATTACAGGAACAGATGATTTTATGTGACAAGAATGGTCAGTTCACTTAAAACTTAAACAAATAATTTGGGCGTAGTGTTGGGCCTCAGTAACTCAAAGTAATATTTTGACAGCCTCCATAGCTTAAAAGATCTTACAGTCAATAGTAATTCACTCAAAAAAAATGTGCAAACAAAAGGTCCTTCGTAGAAATTAGATGCAAGCCCAAGTTCTCATCCCTTACATGTGTTCACCAAATATAGTCCAGATGGCTATTAATGTGAATTGTGCACTTATTGCCTATGTTTAAATTTTAAGAAACCTGAGACAACTACTTGATTCAGCTTCTGCTGTTCAATTTTAAATTAGAATGATATCTTTGCAACAAAATTTGAAGTTATCAGGCAATTTCAAATATTTTACTTAAAATTTGCCGCCCCCAAATATCTGCCGCCCTGGGCAGTTGCCCATGAATGCCCATGCTTAAATCCGGCCCTGCGAGGCACATATTATTGAAACAACCTGAGTATTAAGTTTATAATAATATGAGAAAAAATGAGTATTGAATTGCTTCATTTATGAATTAATTTATTTAATTCATCTCATTTCCTGTTATAAGTTTCAGTTAAACAATAAGTTGTAAATACCTCATAGTATTTTCGTCAATATGCATGAGTACTCAAGCTTTTGACAGGGAATACGTTAACATAACAACAATAAACCCATTTTTAGAGAAAAATTACAATGGGATCATCCACTTGTTTTTTTCATTATTCTTTCTGAAAGTTGGATTCAAAATAATAACTTCATAGATTGTTAAACTCACTAAAACTCTGTAGTTTCTCAAATATAATTTTTTGAAATATTTCAAATTTTGTGATGACTTTTCAACTGCCAGTTACCTAACAGCCAATCAGAACTGCCTACATTTGAACACATGCGCGCGCGGAGCGCGCTTTGTGCGCATGGTCTTTCACATTATATCTATAGCTCGTCCAAGCACGAATATTACATATTTTTATTAATTTTCGTTCCATTTTATTAGGCAGAATGGAATATTTATTTTGTACATTCTTCTATGACGTCCAAATGTATTTTAAAATAAATTAAGGTACCAAAATAGGTAATATAACATAAGGCTATGTGCAAGGCGGCGGAGTTTGAACAAATATCGATGCGAGCGCTCATGGTGAGCATCATTGTAAGCATCGAACTCCATTTCACAGAATACGTCATTGAGCACTGTAGTTTAAAAGTGAAAATAATTGCATATAAAACCTAGGAAAACGGCTGTTCTGTTTCAGGCTGTTGTGTTACGGATGATTCAAGTGAAATATAGTTTCATAGATTTCATGTACGCAGTTATAACATAAAAAAACAAGTAAAGTGGATCAAAGCGGTAAATAGAGTATTATTTGTCTTTCATTATTAATCTATGTAAAAAGATGTTTGGAATTCAATTGTGAAATTAGAAAAATTCATCATCGACTTGGGATTCATGAATTCACCTCTATCTCCAATTTTTAAGGTGTTTCAGTGATAGAAGTTTGTCGGATGCACTTCGCAATAATTATGTTGTTAATATTGTCAGCAACATATTCTTCAACATGTTTAATATGGAAAACCTAATTTCACGCTTTTCTTCAATGCTTCCTTGGTAAAAGGGATACAGTATTTGATATATACAAACCCGATCCGCAATATCATCGGCGTCATAATTTGAGGTTATCCTGTCAATTTGGACAAATTAAGGCGTTTTTTCTAATAGATACGTTATAATTGAAGAAAAAAATACTCAAAATAAATAATTTCAACGTACCTTTTATGCTATGCAAGTTATATTATACGCACACAGTTGAATTAAATAATATTAGTACATTTAAAAAATCATAGGTATGAAACAATGATAAAATGGGAAGCGCTAATAGACTTCATGCACGTAGCCTGTGCTCGCTTGGTGTTACTATCTTAGATTATAAATAATATCTAGAAGGAAGAAACTGCGAACGGTTACGACGGAAAGAGATGGAAGATATATTGTAAGAAAGCTGGAGAAATAAACTGCGCAAGCGTAACAATAATCAAATTTCGTCTTATCAAGCCCGCAAAATGACGAACACATGATGTAATGAGTTCTTATTTTTGTACAAAATATTTATATTCATTCGCCGTTCTCTAGTTGCAAAGTATATTTTCTCAACATTACTTTTATAAATAGCAAATGAAATTCGATAGACATTGGCAGTTCGTTTCATTTAATTTTTCTTTTATTATATTTAATTTCTTTGTCCCTCTAACGTAACCTATATTTTCCTCTCTTTCTGGCATAACCGTTCGCAAAAATGTATTGTGTGATATAGGACTCCTTCCATCTAGATATTATTTATGATCTAAGGTTACTATACACATAATATCAGCTGTGACGTCACTATGGATACCGCGAATTGTTTTTATTAAAATTATGCATGACAAATATCATGTAATCAAATTTTTTCTGTGCAAAGTTGTTTAAAATTACCAAATCTATCATAATAATAGAAAATATATTGAAGTTTTTTTTTTCGGAAGACTCCATTCGGAAATCGTTCCAAATAAATTTGCTGGGCTAATCCTGAACTGCCTGCAAAATCGTAAATCAAAAAGGTAGATATTTTCACAGGTTCAAACTTTTTTGATAATTATTAATCGATTTCTTCCAGAATTTATTTGAAGGAGTTGACAACTTACATATGTCAAATCTATTACTAATTAAATTTAATGTAATCATTTCTATTATTACCCTATATATGCCACTGTTTTGAATATTTTCACTATAAAACTGGGCAGATATGAACAAAAAACGGGGATATACCGTTTGCGCGCGGCGGTCAGTTTTGTCCTAATCCCATAGACCATTTGAGCATTTTTCTCTTAATCCCTATATACCCTTTGAGCCAAGTTTATTACTGTAATCTTTTGATCCCAAATAAATGTACCTTCTCTAAATGCCAGAAATTGTGAGTTAATATAATAAACTAACCTGGATAACAATTCATTTTATTTTATCATAAACAAATAACGACTGATAAAAACTTTATAGATAGAAAAAATATAACATATTTACAAATAAATATGTTTTATTGGGTATAAGTTCTGTAATTTATTAGAAACACAACGTTTCAACAGCAAAGTGCTGCCTTTTTCAAGTGAAAAAGGCAGCACTTTGCTGTTGAAACGTTGTGTTTCTAATAAATTACAGAACTTATACCCAATAAAACATATTTATTTAAAAATGAGTTCTGAAAAGTTTTTTCCTTCATATTTACAAATATTTACACTGTTCTACAGCCAACATAATTCATTTTATTGAAAACTCGTCATCTGTGCTCAAGTGGTACATAGGGATTACGGCAGACCCTGCTATACGGATTAAAAATTTGACCGCCGCGCTCAAACGGTCTATGCCCCAAAAAACTAGCAGACAATAAATTTCAAAGAAAAGTTACAGATTAGTGAGGAAGGTACGTATTTAAATTTTGAATTCAGTTCAGGAAAAAAAATCAATATTAAGCCCTGCCCCTGCATTCTCTATTTCTGTCTAGTATCGATCTCCACTCTTTTTTAGTTGTTTCGAGCGTTTGACTTACAGATGGCAGTTTTTTTGGAGCAAGCACCTTAAGATGATCTTGATTATAATAAATTCAATTGGTCTGTATTTGTTTACAAGGTAAATGACTTTTTGCAAATTTTTTGAGATTATTTTACCTTTGGACGATTCTTTTGTACTCTTGTCCCCATTTGATTAAACATGTATTGTCCCCAGTAGGAACATGGGATAAAATATGTACAATTTCTTTATTTTTTTCTGCCTCCGTCAAAACATCTGTTAACCACTGAAGTTGTTTCTGCATTTCGGAATGACTGTACATCAACCACCTAACCAAAAAATAATTATTTTCTCATCATTATTAGATCATTAAACTTACCAATTGAAAGTATAAGCAACATTGCTGTTCAGCCCAACAATTCTAAAACCTGGTCGAACTAAAGTTGTATAATACCCGCCTTTTTGAACTGAACTTAAAGCATCTTTAGGCAACCAACGATTCCATTCTTGAGCCACTAAATCGTACAACCATTGGGTTGTAAGTCCAGGTTGCGTTATAATTGGTTGTGCAAACCTAAATTCAAATTAAAAATAATAATTTCTTGATATTGACATTTGAAAGAAATTCCTTACTCATTGACAGGATTAGGTTCGTGGTTACCCAAAATTGGGAACAACGGAACTTTTTGGAAGCTTCTGCCAAATTCCCGATAAATTTGTTTGATACTTTTGATATTGCTGTCAACAGTTGTTGCCCAAACTCTATGATTAACGATATCCCCGGTATAGTAAACATAATCAAATTCCTAGAATAAATAATCCAATAATACACTTATAATTATTCTTACGAATAACTTACGTGTTTATTAACTTGATCCATAAGATCAATTACGGAATGCCATGGCATATCACAACTTCTGTAATCGCCCCAATTACCAGCCGCATCTTCAGGAGCTTTGGGTTCGCCCTGATTTGATCCACAACAAAGTGGTTCCCCGCAATTTGCATTTGATCCAACTGAGTACAGTTCATCAAAATGCATATCGGTTATTTGCAAAATTCTTAATGGGCGCTCAACTGATGTGTCTCTATTTCTCTGGAAATCACAACGTAATATTTATACCTAATATAACACAATGCCACGTAATATTTATTTAATTTAGGAAATGCGTGTTTCTGCACTGTTTCCGGAAGCATAATGATTAGTTTATTCACTGTTCATAGATGGCAGTATAGATTTTGACTGTTTTTCTCAGCTGTTATCTGTGAAAGTGCAATGAACTTGTGTATACATCGAATTTAACCTATCTCATAAAATAAGCGAAAATAGAATCACAGAGGTAAACTAAGATCTCAATGTATTGCCAAAATACAAATATTTTTTTAGTTTCAAATTAATAATTGACATGAAACACGTTTTGAACTATTGAGTCTAACTTATTTCTTAAATTAAATGAAAGTTTAAATGTTGTAGAACGAATTGAAGGCTTTTGCTGCATTAAATGATTTAGTAAAGGGTGGTAAGAAAGCGCCAGGAAGCTGAGCAGAGATATATTAATAAACTCACTACAATTTGGTTGGTCTGAAGTTGCTGTTTATTTGTAGGGTTATGCTCTTGGGGTGGAGGAAGAGTAATGGTCCAATTTCCATGATCTACAGGTATTTCACAATTCAAAGATTGAAATATAGTACTGCAGATTATATCGGGCGTAATATCAGGTTTATTATCGATAATATAAACAAAAATTGGCTGAAAATAATAATTTTATTAATCTTATCACAGTTTATATTAAGTAAAAAATGTATTCTTACCGCATTTAAATCAATGGCCCCGCTGCAAACATTACTGTTTTCAATATTTGCTTTTACACAAATTGTTTTGATGGCGTCTGTTATTGCAGTAATAGAAATTCCTGTTTTGCGGTAGGTGATCAACAATCGGGCACCCACTTTGCACAATAAGCAAAGGGAAGGCTCTCGTTTGATTTCCAAACCCCGGAAGACGCCAGGACTTTCAACAAGTCTAAATGCTTCCTTGGCATCATCATTTAATTCACCAGTCTCGAGATATTTACTCAGGCCATCGTATAATCGATCTTCCAGAGCTTTTTGAGCTATAAATACAAAATATATTCAATATTTATTTTTAGTTGTCAATTGGTGACAGTATTAAAAAAAAATTACGACTCAAATAAATCTATAATAACAAATATTAAGATATCAGCTTGTTATTGAATTAAATTATCTGAAAATTATGATTGTTCTATACCTCTTCTGCTTGTTGAAAATTTATCCCCCGAAATACCAGCACAAAAAATTCCGGGCACAATAATAAATAAAAATAATAAACACCGCATCTTTGCCAAACGGTTAGGCGAAAATGTACGTCCTTAATTGTATTCTCAGAATATATTGCGCTAAAGCATTGATTTTTATCAGATGAGCCGCGATAGCAAAAATTATCGAGGAATTATAAATATTTAATATCATTACGACTCCTCAAAAGTTGTTTTGTATCAATTTATCACATTTGCTATTAGTGGTGATAAGTCAAGTCATTTCAGCACATTTTTTTATTGTTTGTAAATAATTAATATTTATGTTTTATTTATTGTTTTTCATTAAAAATTATCGGAAACTTGCACTATCAGTAATCTAAAAGGTATGATATTTTCTTTGTTATATCATTTATTTTCAAAATAATTATCCTGAATATCTCTTATCTCACTTAAAAGTCAAAGTTCTCATAATCTATCTTCCTTATATCAAATTGTTATTCTGAAATAAACCTAAACGGAGGAAAATGCAATCTTTAAGACTTTTCTGATTAATAAAATAACTACCATTCATTTTGGGTGTTTAGAAATAAAAATTCGTCATAAAACTGTTTGACATTTCAGGTTTTTTTATAACACTTTATTTAAAAATCAAGTTGAGGTGTTTTTGAGTACGTTCCACTAGATGACCGCAACGCTCACGCTCACGACCGCAGTTTTTGCTGTTCCACAAACTCACGATCGATGTGGCTGGTGCTTCAAGTGGAACGATGCGAGTGTCTGTTAAATGTAAAATAAACTGACAATTTGTGATTAGGATCGAAAATCAAATCATTAATAAGATTAAACTAACCTGTAGCAAAAAGGATATACGAATGGAATGAATCCAATATGTCTGTGTAAATTAATCGCTCTTAAATAATAAATATTGATAATAAGAGATCATGAAATTATCTGTCATATCGACAAATGGAAAATCTTGAATCAATTTACATAACTTGGAATCGAAAGTACATACTGGAAAAGCATCTTCTCATTTAATTTGAACTTCTTGGCGATTTCTGCAAGAATAAACGCAACGATCGCTTCGACCCATCTTTCAAACTCGGGCGTTGTGAGCTTGAAGTGGTCGAGATCAACGACGTCATCTATGACGTATTTATCATGAACGTCAAACCGCGATCATCTTGTGGAACGATTATTGAGGCGACATGAGCGTTGCCGTTGTCTAGTAGAACGTACCCTTTGTCTAATCTAATTTTTTTTTGTTGAAATTTCCATGACCGTTTTATGTGACTGAACTTCGTTGATACAGCGCTCAATTTCCTATTCATGATTTATGAAGCCATCAAGGTGAAAATAAGTCTCATCGCTAAAACTGATTGTGATTGAGAAATCAGCATCCACTTCTTCAAAATTTCTAGGATGTGCAATGAGTTTCATATGATGGATGCTGTCTAGCTACGCCCATGCATGGGGCTATGATTTAAACCTCTTGATTGGCCGAAATGCGGGCCAATTTTACACTACCATAAAAATTATATTGACCTCTAGACCATATAATTCTTTTACATTCGAGTGGTGGTTAAGTGGCTGTCGCTATGAAATGTTATGGCGGTATATCTCTCGCTGTTTAATTTTGTAGTACCATCTCTTTTTAATGACTTTGTGCGCATGTTCCAACTGCTTTTTTTCCAACCTTGAATATTTGCGAGTAAAATTACTGATGGCGGCGCTGTTATCAACCAAAATGTCGGATGTAAGTCGTACTGTCATTTTTAGACATGCTTGTTTACATGTTAAAACTGCAGTTTTCGAGGGAATCATATTTTGTTATTATAATATTTAAGGTGGTTTCTTTTGACAATCTTGTAAGTTTGAGGGTTAAATTTTATTGCTATTATTCCAATTTTGTGCATGGACGTTTCAAATTGTATTTATTTGCAGATAAATAATGATGTTCTTGGGAAATAGTCTTTAGATATTTAAATTCACATTATTGACTTTTCTCGAAGTAAAATTCATGTTAAACTTAAAAAATTTAATAAATAGAGAAATAGTAAGGAAATTAATAGGTAGTAAATAGGAAAGTGCAAAAGAGGTTAAAATGAAATTAGAATAAATAAGAAAGCAGTCTCCAAAAAGACTGATTTTGATCAATACACATAGACTGAAATAGTAAATAAAAACGTGGAAAAATATAACAAAAGCTCACTGTTTACAAATAACAAACGATTAAAATAACAATAGCTCAAATGGCGTTTCAAGCGGAATACGTCTTTGAGTAGTTCTCGTGTTGCCACACCAGATGGCTACGGCTTAATTTTACTCGCGAATAAACAGTGTTGTAAGTACAATGTTTAAAAAGTCCCTCGGCACCTATAGATTAGAAAGAGAAAGATACACCGCCAGTTGTGTGGAGTGCATAATTTTTTTGGAGACATGAGACTATTTTCACTCTCCTGTCTGTTCTTTTACTAAAAATCACTGGTTTCAACATACTTCTTTTTTTTTATAATCGAACCAAGTGACATTTACAATTGTGATTCAATTTTATTGAGAGTTTTTGAATCATATACTTGATTAAATTTGATTAAGAAACTAATTTACGTCGAACATAATATTGATTGCCCATTGAAATATTGGCGCGAAACTGAAATTACTGAAATAATTGATTTTTAATGGTTTTTTTATTTTTTCGTCATTCTACAATTTGATAGTCTATTTGAATATTCCCGCCATTAGTGGTAGTTAAACTAAATGTCATATTTATACTTCCGGTATTAATATAAGTATTAACATTGACATTTTGGTCCAATACTGTACATTTAACTTGTGAAAAATTAAATAAAAATGTTATAGTTTAATTGATTATTTTAACTGATAAAATCTTTTCTTATCGTTTTATTGAAGGTAAAAAAGATTAATTTTTATGATGTATGTCACCTACAAATTGATAACGTAAACGTATTGCAAAAGTGGGCGTGAAACTTTTATAAATTTTGTCGACATTGATATAGAAATTGACAACAAGTTTTGAATAAAAATAACTTTAAGACAATCACATAACCTATATTAGAATTTAGTTGGAGCTAGTAAATAACCTCTAAAATATTATTGAGCTAAGCATGTAAGCAATGCTCAATTGCAAAATTCCGAAAGAAAAAATATTTAAAATACTTCAATCAGTAAGTACAAAGTTATTGAGATAGTAAAGTGTTTAGTAATAAGAAATTATTCTAATTTTAAGCTATTGCTAACTATCCTCACTTTGAAGATAATATTTTATCAAGAGAAAACTTGATATCATCATTTCTTGACAATAATATAAAATAATATTACTCATATTTTTTTATCATCTGTTGCATCTAATTCAGGCTTAATGAATAGATTATATGCAATAAATTAAGGTGTTGCAATTGGATTAAAAAACGTATTATTGTTCTCGTGTTTTAATATTTAAATTTATTCTAATTGCATCTAATCTTATAAAATTTTGCATAATTTGGTTATAAATTGAAATGTATTCGGAACAAATATTCATAAATTCGTTTCACATATTCCAAATGTGTACATGAAAAAATTTTTTAGCTTATATGATTGTCTCTCTGCGAATGTAACGGAAAAATAGAGGACAACAGCAAAATGAATAATATGATGAATCTGTAGAGAATTCTCATGATATACGCGCAAATAGTTCCTACAATAAATTAATTAAATCGTAACTCTTCGTGTCCGCACGTACTGCTCCAGTGTCAGCGTAACTGTATTCGCACGAGCGATCTGATAATGTGCAATTCAGTTGCTATCTTTAATGATAATAATTATTAGGAACGATATCACTATTTATTCATTTTTTACGATTATTTATTACGATTATAAAGTTGCAGGCCCTGTCTAGACATGAATACATTTGGGCAGTATTTGTAAATTAATTATCAACTTATTAGTGGATGAATATATTGCTTTCATTTCTTGAATTTATTTTCAAAAAGCTTGTTTTAAATTTTGCATTTAATTTGAGTGAATCGTGTGTACATTCCGGTTAATCAGCAAGGCCAAATTGAAATTTCATAATATATTTGGATCGTTCTTGATTAAAATAGACTATAAAATATTGTTTTTTGTCACTTATATGATTTAAAATTCGTGTAATCAGCTTAAAATCCGTTAGAGTGGCAACACTGAATATAGTACAGCTTTGTTGCGCGTGTCGAGGACATCGCAGGTACTGATTTGGCATAGGCATTATCTTATTACTCTTATAACTAAATTTAATTGCTAATCGGTTGTTTCAAATTTTATCAGAGATTTCGAGAAAATAATTGTATTTACGATTGAAGTGATTATGATGAATTATTTTTTATAATAAATTTTTTAATTTCCAGTCGTATTCACAAACTCATTTTTATTGGATTATTACTGACGTATACAAAATAAAAGTTATAGAAAAAAAATACTTATATTGGGGTGAATTTTTAAATGTTCAAACAAAATGCTGTATTATTCATTACTTTAAATAAATTCAATGCCAAACATAATTCTATTAGATTTTCATTAATTGATCCGTGTGGTAACACGTAATTCGGATTTGTTTGAACGCTACGCGATCACTGCTTGATGTTATGTACTCTTTCTAACGCATTGCGCACTATGGGCGAATGAACGTAGGTCGGAGATTCATTATAAAGCGTTGTGCCGGTTGGAATTCGTTTCTGCTGTGACTACCAACCCGGCCGTTGTGTTGGTAGTCGCGTGCTTTTGCTTTTGTGTTTCAATTAAGGCTTAGGGCTGTAGCTGGCGTTGTTCGTGACCCATTCGTGGGCTAGGATGGTTAGCATCCTTCGTTCGTTTAGATTTTGCTTGTAGTTTAAATTTAAATTCACGCTCGGTGATTTTGTACGGCGTTAAAAGCCCGCAGCTCCGCGGAGCCAAAGTATTTAATTAAATCCGTAATTAATTTTGCAATAATAATAAAATGCGCTTTAGTTTGGGTAGGCACTTTGTTAAATTCGCGATGGACTAAGTCGGTGCGCAAACTAGGAGGGTGGTCGAAGCTGCCTGACCACTTTTCCTCGACGGTTTTTTTGCCGGGAATCCTATACTCGGTCGCTGCCATCCGTAGGCCTTCACTCTAGAGGTAGTACCCCTGGTGACTCCTGGCCGAAGGGTGGGTGTGGAAGTGCCTGAAGCATGCAATCATGTGATAGATCTATAGCCAGGGGGAAACTGAGGAGTAGCCGCTACGTGGCAGGTATAGGTCGCGATTTAGGCGTTAAACATCGGGGTTCGGCAGGGACCCACGTAAATTCTGAACAAACACGCGGAGGTGTTAGTTCTTTTTTTTTTATTAGCTCGTGAGCTGCGAATTGGGGGTCTGGATGGTGTGTGATGAATGTTGAATGAATGCTTAATCAAAATTCCCTTTCAGTACATCATCATCATCATCAACAGGACGTAAGTTAATTAAAACAAAATAGTTTGTTTCAGGCTTCTAATCTATTTTTTTTTTATTAATTTTCAGATCAGAGGTAGCGTAAGTTATTTGATAAAATATTTCTTACAGGTCTCTAATCTGTTTTGTTTTTTTATTGTTTTACAGGTCGCTGGAAAGGTAATATTTTTGTTTAATAGCTTGGAATTCTGACAGTTTAATTAATTTTTGTGTGTATTTTATGATTGCAGGACTTCAAGCTTCAAGTAGCAGTCTTCCGTCGTTGGAACTGGCCCAGCAGCTTCATCTTTAAGCCCAGCAGCTTGCAATAGTCCACCGAGGGAGCACCCCGCCGATCTAATCAAAACATTCCCTTTCAGCTCAGCATCATCATCTTCACATCAAAACTTCAAGCTTCAAGCTTCAAGTAGCAGTCTTCCGTCATTGGAAGTGGCCCAGCTGTTTTCATCTTTAAGCCCAGCAGCTTGCAATAGTCCATCGTGGGAGCGTCCCGCCGAACTAATTAAAATCTTCTTTTTCAGCTCAAAATCATCGTTACGAGATCAACACGTAAGATTTATTCAAAATAATTACGAAAACTTCACTAATCTTCAATTTATTAATTTATTTGTATTTTTTATGTTTTTAGGCCATCCAGTAGCGGAACCAGAGCCCAGCAGCAGAACCAGAGCCCAGCAGCAGAACCAGAGCCCAGCAGCAGAATCTGAGCCCAGCAGCAGAATCAGAGCCCAGCAGCGGAATCAGAGCCCAGCAGCAGAAACAGCCCAACAGTAGAACAAGAGTCCAGCAGTAAAAACAGCCCAACCAAAGCCCAGTAGCTGTCCAAGAAGTCTTTCAGTAGCAGCAGAACCAGAACCTAATAACCTTCCAAGAAGTCCTATAGTAGCTGCAGAGCTATAACCCAATAATCTTCTAAGAAGTCCTACAGTAGCAACAGAACCAGAACCCAATATCCTTTCAAGAAGTCCTACAGCAATAGCAGAATCAGAGTCCAGCAACCATCCAAGAAGTCCTACAGTAATAACATAACCAGAGTCCAGCAACCAACCAAGAAGTCCTCCAGTAGCAGCAGTACCAAATCTCAACAGCCGTCAAAGAAATCTTCCAGTAACAGCAGAACCAGAGCCCAGCAGTCGTCCAAGAATTCCTCTAGTAACTGCAGAAGATCAACACATCAGTAGCAATTGTTCCAGGCTCCAGATTCAACTCAATTTCAAAGAAGTCAACTGATTAATTTAGCCCGCCGCTTGCAAAGATCAAGTGAGTTTAATTTTTATTTTTGAATTTCTCGACTTAAGATAATTATTTTGTTGTTTCAGTTGCAGCGAGCGAAGAAGCCACTTCTCTGGTCTAGGTTTCGCTGGGGTTTTCCTAGGCCCAAAGGGAGAATTCCCGGAGAAGAGTTCGTCTCTTTCCCCTTAGTCATTGCCTGGGGGCGAACAAGGCTTACAACAACGCAACAGCATTGCGAACAAGACTTCCAACATCACAACATCATCGAGTAATCAACAATTAATCCTCGAACCTTTGTACCCTTTCCTTATTCCCAAAATAAAATCATTTCCACAAAATTTATAGTCGTTTTATTTCTAAAACCTATTTTTATTGTTTTCAGGAGTAGTTAATAAATGTATTGTTAAATAGTTTTTAGAATAAATTAAATTCATTAATAACTTGTGTTTTATTTTTAAAGTGAATACAAAGTTCAGAAACTTATTTTTACTATTCTAATTATTCAAAAATATCAAAATAAGTTATTCAAAAGTCTCTGCAATAAATAAACATGCTAGATAGTCGCTATTTTTTCTATTTTAAAAAATTTAGTTCAAAAACGTGCTAGGTGCTGCCATCTCTGACTAACTAAACAAACTAATGCCCATTCAAACGTGTATTTATTTTCGACGTACGAGCTTTTATACACTATTTTTGATCAAAATATACTCTTTATTAAATTAAAACAAGTATAAATACACATTTGAAATTATTGTTTAAGTAGTGAGTCAAGATTTATTCAGATAAACTCCATGCCGGCAAGCGACGCGTCGATCGCCGGTTAAATCTGACAGCCCTGATATTTCCCAGTAAAGAGATATGAAATAAAATAACTGTTATTGACTTGCTACCAAATATATTTTGATATAAATTTTGATCCATAAAATCAGAATATGAAAAAATTTATTCAAATTTGTCAACAGTTTTCCAAATATAAGCCCTTTGCTACAAATTGATTTAAAAATTTGCGGTTATCTGTTGAGCTAATAAAAGGTATGACCCAATTCTCGTTGCATTATTTTACCCCTTATTGTTTGTGGGTTTGATCGATAGGGGACTGGATTTAATTTTAAAAGAAATAACATAATGTAAACTTTCTATTAAAAATGAAATCATAGATCTAGAATCATTTATTTAGGAAATATAAACTCTTTAATAGAAATTGACGTTTAAAACTACGGTTACCTGTTGAGCAGTTATATTGTATGAGCTAATTACTTGTTAGTTCACGAGAATCAAAGAGATGGCAGCATGTACCTTGTTTTGAGAAATTTTAAAGTAATTTTATTTTCTTGTGAGTAAATGGCAACTTATTTTGGAAATACTTAATTATAATTGTGTATCAGTTGAGCATAAAATAAATTTTGCATTTAGTACCAGTTTTGCAGAGGGCCCAATAAGGGCTTTAAAAATATTTTCTTTTCGCTTCCTGCACTCATTTCGTGTAATTGCTACATAATCTATGAAATAGGGCAACCGGAAAATAGTTTCAAGTTGAGTCATACTATTTTTTAAAATTAGTTGGGGTACTTCATGTATCTTTTTCTCATTAGTGCCCTCGTTCACTTGGAATTATTAATTTGTAAAAAGATGATTTCTGACGTATCGAGAGTACTAATCAACAAGTGGAAAATGAAATACTCCATTTAGTTTTTGAAAATAATGTGAGTTTATTTGAAACTTTATTTTGGTTGTCGTACTGATAGTTTAAGTCCAGTTATTAGTTTACATTTCGCTACACAGGTGGCACTACATAGCTCATTTTGAATAATGAAAACTAAATTTTTTTTGGCCAAACGGCTGATTTTATCAAAAAAATTGTAGAGTACTTGGCATTTTATTTTTTGATGTCTGCCAGATAAGCATATTATTTCATTCTGTACTACATTTATTAATTATTCAAAAAATAATTAAAACAAATTTATGTTTCATTGAAGGATTTATTTTATTATTCAAACAATGAATGATTTTTATGATGACTAACACCCTTTGGGCAAACGAAAAAAAGGGTTTTCGGTTTTTAAAAACTTGCATTGCGGGTTGTTCGCCTATTTACTTATATTTAATATATTATATTTAATTTTTAACTGAAAAAAAAATACAGGTTTTTAAAATAAATAAAATACATTTAGTTTTGTGAAAAAGGTTTTATTTGGTAATTTTAAAATAAGTTACAGAAAAAGGACCATTTTAAGCCTAACTACTTCTAAAAAAAATAAAAATAGGTTTTAGAAATAAAACGACTATAAATTTTGTGGAAATGATTTTATTTTGGGAATAAGGAAAGGGTACAAATGTTTGAAGATTAATTGTTGATTACTCGATGCTGTTGTGATGTTGGAAGTCTTGTTCGCGATGCTGTTGCGTTGTTGTAAGCCTTGTTCGCCCCCAGGCAATGACTAAGGGGAAAGAGACGAACTCTTCTCCGGGAATTCTCCCTTTGGGCCTAGGAAAACCCCAGCGAAACCTAGACCAGAGAAGTGGCTTCTTCGCTCGCTGCAACTGAAACAACAAAATAATTATTACAAGTCGGAAAATTTAAAAACAAATTGAACTCACTTGAACTTTGCAAGCGGCGGACAACATTAATCAGTTGACTTCTTCGAAGTTGAGTTCAATCTGGAGCCTGGAACAGTTGCTACTGATGTGTTGATCTTCTGCAGTTACTAGAGGACTTCTTGGACGGCTGCTGGGCTCTGGTTCTGCTGCTGCTGAAGGACTTCTTGGAAGATTATTGGGCTCTGATTCTGCTGCTGCTGGAAGATTTCTTTGACGGCTGTTGGGATTTTATTCTGCTGCTGCTGGAAGACTTCTTGGATGGCTGCTGGGCTTTGGTTCTGCTGCTGGGCTCTGATTTTGCTGCTGGGCTCTGATCTTACTGCTGGGCTCTGGTTCTGCTGCTGGGCTCTGGTTCCGCTGCTGGATGATCTAAAAACATAAAAAATACAAATAAATTAATAAATTGAAGATAAGTAATTTACGTGTTTAGCAGTAGTTAAAAACAGTTACATAATGAGTAATATTATATTACCTAGCTGATGATGCGGTGATGTTATGAAGATCTGCGGCCGGCGACCTGAAACAGAAACTTAAAACAAATTTTGGTGAATCACATTCAACAAAAAAAATATTGAGAGTTGATTTTGGCTGCTGGGCTCATCCTCAGCTCCTCCCACGATGTCCAATCCCTCGATGTCCATTCCCTCGTTGTCCACCTCATCAGCTGGGCTCATCCTCAGCAAATGATCTGAAAAAATACAATTTAATTAGGAATCTGCGAAAAAGCAATACAAAATAGCTGTAAGAAAAATAGATTAGAACCTGAAAAGCAAAGTTTATTAGTCAACTTACGTCCTTTTCTTAATTTGTTGGAGGTGGTAATGATGAAATGAAGAAGCTGAAAGGGAACTTTTTTTGATTAGTTGCATACATTCAACATTCGTTCAACATTCAAACGTGTTATGTGTGTTGGTTTGTTTGTTTGTTGCGCGCATATTTAACGGATCTAATTTTTTGTTCAAAGAGCTAGCTACGCGATGAGTGATTGCTACCATACTACTTCGCGGTTTTATTTTAAAAGTGCTCAGATATATTATGCTACTGTTTGACTCTACTTTACTACCCCAATGAGTGCCTGAGCGCTCAGACACCCAAGCACCGGTGTGCTCGTCGTTTGCAAAAAAAAAATACGTTGTTTGAATACGTGGCCAATGCATATTCCGAGGCCCGCGATACCGCCTAATTACGCGATATGGTAACCTTAAGTATCGGTCTCAGCTAATGTTGTTTCTTGAACTCAATCAAGGACCCCCGCCAATTACCATATTTTCCGACTTCCGATAGGTACATATCGAGAGTATGCCGTTACTCCCCAGTTAATTCGCTCGTTCGCCCTAGAACTCATTGCAAATCCACGCGATGGTGTTCACCAGGGGGGGTGCCTCTCGTAGCGGTACCTACGTGTGCACCGATTCCCACGTTGGACCTTTCATTACAGGCCTTTGCAAAAAAACCAAGACATTTTATTTATTTATTATATAATAAAAGCAAAGACTAACATCGCAAATCACATGCACCTAATGCACATGCAATTGCGGAACAAAAATCCCAATTTACATATTTAAATACATAAAATTTTGATCTCTACGTTAATAAGCAAAATTCACAACCCCAAATATACCACAGAGCACTGTTAAAATAGTTTTTAAACGCAGTTTACGAGAGCAAAAACGACGCAAAAGCAGCTTCTACGACAGCTGCGATAGCAATGAACAACCCGAAACGAAACAACAAGCTTCAGAAATAAATTATACGAGTTAAGAAATATACTACGTTCTCTAATGTGTTAAAAAGAGATAGATATGCTAAAAGGAACTAGAATTATCAAAAATCAAACCAAAGTTCTAACGTGTTACAACCATCAATTAGTACTTGATTGAATTAACTTGCTCCGACGAAATAATTGAAAAAGAATCTTTAAAATAAAAATTTAAAAATATTCAAATAAAATAATTTGAAATGTCGTAAAATTGTTGTAAATACAATAAATTATTATTAATAATAATTGTTTAAACATTATAAAAAAAAATAAAACAAAATTTGAAGAAAAAAATTTAAGCAGTTTTTTTAGTGCAGAAATATTGCTAAATATTCATAAAATATTATATTAATATTATTATAAACAAATATAAATTGTTATAATTCAAATAACAAATTCAAATATTAATACAGTATAGTTACAATGAGTTAAAAAGAGATAGAAATTCTTATTCTACGTCACACACCAGACAAGCTGAAACAATCTAAACAATTATCTCTGAGTTTGGTACTGCATTTTAATAAAAATACAAAATTTTAAAATTATATTTCAAAAACTCAATATATTGTGAAAAATGATTCACAAATTATATTTGAATATTTATTTATCCATATCCAGAGGCGGCTCTAGCCTACTTACCGCCGGGGTCCAAAGATATATAAATTGCGTCCCTCCTGCCTGCCGTTCTTCATCGTACTTTTCTTTTTTATAGATTTAAGTCCCAATCCACAATCACAATCCAAAATACACAATTTTAATCCCAATCCCAATTCATAGCCCACAATTTCAATCTCAATCCAAAATCTACAACCCCAATCCCAATCGAAAATCCACACTCCCAACCCCAATCAAAAATCCACAATTCCAATCCAAAATCCAAAATCCAGAAACCTAATCCCAATTTAAAATCCACAATCCCAATTCCAATCCAAAATCCAGAAGCCCAATCCCAATCCAAAATCCCAATCCCAATCCAAAGTCCACAATTCCCGATCCAAAATCCACAATTTTAATTCCAATCCAAAATAGAATGGTGGATTATGAATTGTTGATTGTGTATTAGCTCTACTAAAATATTTTGTTGAAGAAATTATGTTCGGGGCCCAACTGGCGCCTTCAAGGACATGGCGCCGAGGTTCCGTGCACCCCTTGCAGCCCCGCTTGAGACGTATAGTAATGAACCAAAGATTGATAGAAAGCTTATTTAAACCTTTGATCCTTAAACCCTGATAGTACAGGAGGTAATTTAGTTAAGGGGTTGAATGATGCAGCAACTTTGAAAGCTTGTATCTTCTGGAATAAAAATCGTATAATAATGTAATAAACATTGATTTGAATGTCGTGTGTAATGCTAATATCTTAACCCCTGTTAATATAGGGGGTTGAATTTAGCAATAACTTTGAAAGCTGATATCTTCTGAACTAATAATCGTATAATTATGAAATAAACGTTAATAGGAAGCTCATTTATTATAAAACTTTATTGAAGGAACTTTTTAATTTATTGCGTTTATTTCATAAACAGTAGTATTTATCATAAAATATGATATAACTAAAATTGATCCTCGGATAATTTGGCATTACATTCATCTGAAACATTTTCAAAATATTCAGCGGTTCATTTGTTATCATTAAAATTTGAATTATTATAAAATTCGTTATATTTTTCTGAAGCAAAGAATTAATGAGAATCGTAATGTGATATTAGAATTACTGTCACTCATATTTGGACATCACATGCAAACGATCGTCAAATGTTTTTTAAAATAAGTAGCTCGGCTCTATCGTGTTTGGTATCAAATTAAAGCTCTTGCGGGGATAATTCTAGTAGAACTATCGAAGAGGATATTTAAACGATTGTCAATTGTTTTTTTTGTTCAAATTACTTAAATGTCTAGTTTAGTTAATCAATTTAAAACTTTGCCATCTATAAATTACACTTCCGGCGATCAAATATCGAAACTTTATGTTCCAATGAATTTGAGACCCCGAAAATCTAGAAAAGGAGTAATTTTCAAAAAATACTTTTATAATAACAGCTGTCACTTTGAAATATGCGCAATTAATTGATGCGACAGCGATGAAACTGGGCATGAAATCTATGGCAAATTTTTTATTTAGATTCGGATAGTGTCGAATACAAGTTTAGTTTTATCATAAATACCTGAGGAAGGTTAAATTAAATGACGTTCAAACTTGAAAATTAAATGAATTTCGAGCACTAGTTATTATTATTCATTGATATCGACGGCAAAGCCGCGGTGATAGCTAGTTATAAAATTAATTCAAACATTTCCTAATAACAGATTAACAAATTTTATTGATCTATTAATTATTTATTTCCCAATCAACAAAACAATAAATTATTCTGTTGTTTCCATATCTTCTATTTGTAAATCATCCAACATTTCTTCCAAAGTAATATGAGGAATTGAAGGATCAAATGCGTCATCTCTGGACACTTCAACTGTTTTAGATTTATCTTTAAAGATGTTTATATTTTGTCTGAGGGTTGGATCTTCTTCCAAATCATCCAAAAACTCGTTGTAATCACTAAAAAAAAAAGTAATATTTAATTTATTCGAATACAGTTGGGAAGGTTTCATACTTGGCCTCTGGATTAAAAGCTGTATCTTCTTCGGCCAAATGCTTGAGTTTCCAATTTCGGAGACGTCTGCGAAGTGATCGATCTCCATAATGTTTCTTCACTAGAATAACATCAGGAATTGAGTTTGTATCCAGTTTATCGTAATTTGAGTCGTTTACATTGCTGTCTTCAAGATTATATCTGCGAAAAATTGAAGTTTAGCTTTAAGGTTATGGGCACCCAAAATTTATACCCCAAAGCAGAGTCTCCCGGTTTCAAAACATGCCCAAGATGTGTCCTAGTATGAATATTATTATCATTAATCCCCAATTCTGATGCTTTAACGAGCCAAACATCAGCTAACATATGTTTATTGGATACAGAACCCTGTCCGGGGAAGGACTTTTTATCTTTATCCATTATTGGTTCAATATCCATCACAATATATTCAACCAATTGTTTTGGATTGCAAATACTGTTAAATGGATATCTCCAGAAAGTAGTGCTGCTGACTTCAGCAACTAAAATTACGATAAATAAAACACAATTTGAGGTATTTATTTTTATCTTACTTTGAGTCGAAGATGGATCGATTAAATGTAAAGAATTGGTTACTCGATATACCAAACAAATCGGGGAAATCCCGCCCAATTGTTGAGTTAATTTTTTTGGTAAACAAACTACACTGTTTTTAGAAATCGGAACAATTTCTATGCTGTAAGAAAATTTGTAGTTATAGATATTACTGTGAATATCGTGTGAAATTAGTTTTTTTGAATGTTGGTATCTGGATGGCAAAACTGCGCTGATGAAATCCACCATTTTGCGGGCATGTGCTTCAGTAGCATAAAAGAAATCCAAACCCTCTGAAAATAAACAAAAGAATGTACCCACTAAAAATTTTAATAAATTAACGCCTACCGTGAATTGGTTTGATCCCCAAAGTATTTTCATGCGCTTTATGTTTTAAAATAAGTTGTTCCAAATAATAAAACGTTTTCTTATTTTCCGATTTTTGCCGGACTTGCACTTGAGCCCTCCAAAAATCCTGCGCTTCAGAACGATGACAATCATCACACATATGATGATTAATAACATATTCAACAATAAATATTTGTTGTAAAACAGCCCCGCCATTAACTTCCGCATGAACAGTCAACTTCACTTTGATTCTTTTGGAATGAGGCTCCGTCCACACGAAACCAGCATCGATTAGTTTCACCCGATTCAACCCTTTTAATTTTTTCAGGCATAATGTAAGTAATTCTCTGGATTCTAAAGTGCATTGAATCCATTCGGCGGGAGGATTTAAATATCTCTCACAGCCTCGACAAAAATAAAGAACAACTTGTTTTGGAATGCCTTCTGTTATGTCTATATTTGAACGGAGACAACCGACGCACATATTTGACGGATTGGGCTCGATTACTGTACCGCATTCACAGCACAATCTACAACAAACATTCAAGTATTTCTCAATTTGACAGTACGAAACAGACTTACATTCTCTTTTCTTGAGAAACTGGTTGATCTAATTGAAAATAATCCATTTTAACAATAATTTAAAATATTTACTAAGCACATGTGAAATGACATTTGTCACATTTGTAGGTTATTTTGAATAATATAAGCAGTGGAGTGTTCGATTGGTGGCCATTTCTGCTCGCATATTAAAAAAGGACAGAGTATGACAAATCAATGTTAGACTGTATTCCCTTCTCTGTTATACATACCGTACTTGTACTATGCATTGCAGTCCATTTTCAAACATCAATGGTTATATCCTGTAAACTAAAAATTAGACAGTTGGCAACACTGATTATTATTGTTGACAACTTGATATTATATAAATATTAAGCTATTTTATTATATTTAAAAGTTCGTAGGGTAGCAGTACAAAACGCTAAATTTATATGCAGTTTATTATGTTAATCCGCTTAGTTCAGCGAGCTGACTGATAGATGGCAGTATATTATCGAAAGTGAAATAATAAATTCAAAAACTTTTTTAAACAGTTTTTACTGAAAATAATCAAATTAACACAACAAATGAGTCAACTAAAATATTTTTGCTATTCCTTATTTACATTTACAATTTATAATAAAGCTGCTAATAATAAAAAGCAACTTTTTTATTGTTAGCAATAATGTTCAATGTTTATTGTTTATTATTATAGGGTAAATAAATTATTTGTTTACAGCTCAATTTCTTTCCGCGCTTGTTACTTGTTGCTTGTTGGAACTTGAGGTTCATGCTCTTGGTTCCCTGTTGGTGATAGTCGAATGCCGCAGTTGTTGAGTTGTGGGGCTAGAGTAGACTTCGTTTGGTGCCTGTGTTTTGCTACATACGTATTCATCTCATGTTAATCTCTAAAATAGACAAAATAGTAAAGTGCCTTTTGTTTATTTGTCATGATGTTGAGCTTCTGAATAATTTTGTAAGTAACTTTTATGACTAATTTTTTTAAACGTTTAAATAATAAAAAATGTATTATTAGTAAAATTAGATTCCCAATTCTAGTATTTATTTAATAAATTGATAAAATGAACTTTGGATTGGCACAAATAATTAACAAAATGATGTCATGTATATTTTGTATTTCTTCGTTGTTATTGTTTCAAAGTGCATGCATTATGCATTTAATCATTTCGAAACTTACTTTAGATTCATTAGTATGTTTTGTCACGCTTCTGTTTCAACTTTAGGTACACAAAAAAATGCGTAGAAGAAATTAATGCACTAAAAATGAATGAGGATATTCTTATGTTTGTAAACAAAAAAAATAAACCGGAAGTTGTGCTGCACGAAATTTTGTAAGCACCCGAAATTGGATATTTATTGTTTGTTTCAATCTTCCATTATTATTTTTTTTTTCTTAAACATTGCTTGGAAAATGTTGCTGATGGTCAGGAGCGGATCGTGAATTTGTGGGGCACTATTTGAGGACATACCAAATTAATAAAATTAATTAACATTTTGTCAAAAATTGTGTTTGAAAAAATTAAGACAAGAAAATATTGGCTAAGCTCAAGATTCCACGTCGGGCTTGGTCAGAGCGGGCGAAGCCCGCTGTTAGTTGGGTGCGAAGCACTACCGGAGGTAAACAAAAACCACACGTCCTTTTAAAAATTGTATTGCACTCTCCATGAATAAGGAGCATTTGTGAATAATCTCAAACACAAAATTAACCATTTCAAGAAAAATTAACACAAAGTAACAATTACAAATTAACTTATTGTCCACAAACGATGTTATTTTGTTTAGCTAAACATTACATATCAATAGATCTTAACCTACTTGAGTTTAATGGAATTGAAAAATGTAACAATACTTTTTATTATTGTTAATACGTCAGGAATCTTCAAATTTAGATATATGGTTTTAAAATAAAAATTTTTCGACGACATGAATTCGAGATATTCGTCATTTAGTAGCTGCATGCAGCCGTCAAAATTTTTTTAAAAAAGCAATTATTTCAGCAACTTCCAAAAAAGCCGTAGTTGCTTTAATGAGGTCCCATTAAAAATAGAGGAGATTTTAAAAATATAATCAATTTTAGGGTGTTTCATTCAAAATATGAAAGTTTATGTCGACTTCCGGTATAATCGGAGATGTTGCCATTTTGACAATATTTTAGATTAACTAAAAATGGAGTTAAAACGTTCAAAGTTGTTGAATTTATTAAATATTTGACATTTCGATGGGACTACTTTTTGTTCTGCTCAAGATGGCGTAGTGTTACCAAAACGTCAAAATGTCAAAATATATAAATTTGAAAAAAAAAATATTACCTTAAAACCAAATACACTTATTATTAATATATAAACAATTATTAACCTGATTTATAAGAATTTTGAGGTTAAGGCTTTAGTAATCCAAAATATAATTTTTTTTTTTAATCAGTGTCGGATTGAAACACATCGAGATCTGTTATTAAATATCATCTGAATCAGTACCTGGAAATGAACGATTTATTGATTCTTCCTAAAATAAAAAAACAAATGTAAAATTACAGCCTCAAACTATTAATGGAAAATATTAATTTTAAATTATTCTTTTGTTCAGAATAATCAATTCCAGTAAAATATGAATTTGGGCCCTTTTATTTCTATTTAATCAAATATTTAGGTGTTTTTATTGTACTGGAGAGCAGCCTTGAAATTAAATTTTTAGGTTAGTGTCATTTATACAATATTCCAAGAATTTCAATTTTGCCTAGTTCTGGGATTTTGCGTTTGATGTCACATTTTAATTAGCAGTTGTTACTGTGATTAACGTCACAAATAATTGTTACAGTCGCCGAACAAATCTGATAGGCATTAACTATTTATAAAAGCTGTCTGCAAATCTATTTTGCCTTATACTTTCACATTCCATTCTTTTTAACGATTATTGAAACCTGAAAACCACTTGTTGCACTTAACCCCACAAAATATCAAAATGCTACCCAAAATTCGCTCTGATTTTCGCAGTTACTAATAATAATAATATTTAAATTTTTATGTTTATTCAAATTTGCATTTCCCGCATCCAAAAACTGATTTATAATTATTTTAATGTTCCAATTAATTAATTTGGAATAAAACGCCAAACCAGATGAGCTTTAAAAATCATTGCACTTTCTTCTTGACTAAAAGTAAAAGTAAGTTAAAATAATTAAACTTATCTGAATTATTTGATGTGTGACTTAACTTCCGCTATATTACGTATTTGTTTTATACGTTTCTTCCTGCAATAGAGCTTTAGTGTTAGTGTTATAATGTGTAATACACCTACACATTCTTATTGCATGCATCAATTACAATCATTAATTAAAGAAGAATTTAAAGTAAGTCAGTGAAATAGAACAGAACTAATAACGCAACTTTGTTTTATATATTTTATGCATTGAAGTATTAGGAAATTATTTTGGATAGTTGGTACCATGTGTTGCAATTTTATGATTTATTTAGTTAATTCATTTAAAGCAAAATATTTATAAAACACTTCGTGTTGAAAATTAAAACAGTATTTTAAAACGTATCTATTCTTGACAAATCGAGTTGGTTTTCAAACTCAGTCACGAATTATTCAAATTTAAACCTAGAGAATTAATTCTTTTTTAGTGAAAATAGCGAAAATGTGAAAGCCGGTTTCGTGATGCGAATCAAATTTTTTTAATTTCCGTTTTATTTTCGATTACAGTTTTTGTTTCACTGTTTATTATATTTATAAAAATAAATGGTAGAATTTTATGCTCCACATCTTTTTTAAAGTCTCAAAAATTCCTTAACCTATCTTTTTTACTGAAATTTTTAAATACAATTGTTAGTTTGACATTTAAAATAACCTCAATTTAAAAATACTTATGAAATGACTTAAAAAATTTTTTGATTCTTTTGTCCAATTGCACCATAATTTGATAAATAGTTAAATTGTGTGTAAAATTACAACCTTGGCTTTGACATCAGAGAAAGTGTTTTTTGTTTGAAGTTTTTATCAGATTTCTCTTTAATATGAATTCATCATTATAAATATTTCTAGCACAGCAATAATTTGATGTTTAATAAATTGAAAAGTAAGAGAGATAGATATGTATTCCACAGCATACAATACAAATAAAAATGACCCACATTTAGGGTAGCAAAACTGGGAACAATTTAAGTACTTCTTGTCTTCTTGAGTATTATATATTTAACTATACAAACACATGTCATTTTAAAAGCATCATAAATAAATCAGATAATCAGCACATCGATATCTTCAACCACCACTTTTTTTGAAACGTCAAACTTCTAACTTATATAAAACCTAGTAAATCGTTTGAGTCCAATTGCAACAATAATTTATTTATAAATAGGACACAGTGCCCTAAACTATGAAAAGAGGTAAAATAAAACTGTCATAAATTTTACTTTGTTGGTAGTCGGAAATGAAACTCGAAAAATGCGCGAATATTCAAAATTATCAAATTATTGTGTAACAGTTTTTTCATGTTTCTTACATATAATAAATCGTGAATTATGAACAAAGTCGCAATGTACTTGTTATAAATCGTTACGAATAAATTTTATTTGAAGAATTTATCAGAAACGTCGCTAAACTCAATAATTCCAGTTTCGCGCCATTATTTGAATTATTAATCAACAGTAAAAATCAAATCGAGTAAATTAATTAAATGCTCACTTTATTAAACCAAATTTCAATAAAATTGGAACAAAAATAAATTGAAATGACACTTTGTCAGGCTATAACATAACCTAACAAAATCAAAACCGGAAGTACTTAATGGTTGACAATCATTCTGCAACAATCGGTGTTTTATTCTTCATTCTAAGGTCCCCAAAGTAATATTTTGCAACCAAGTTTCGTTGTGCAAATTCAGAAGTAAATATTTTTTCTACAACTCTATTTTACGTCTTGAAATATTTAAAAATAATGACAGTGTTTATTGAAGATGGTTTCTATCTCTGCGATTTATTGGAATGTGGGTGTCTATTTTAAAAAGAATTTCTCACGTTCCATAAATTCAAGGTTAGAAAAAGTTATTAAATAGTTTTTATATTTCCTATTTTAACGAATGACAATAACTTTTTAATAACCATTAAACACTTTTATGAAGTTATCTTTTACATATCACATTTGTAAATTTGTATTATGAGCATTTTATGATTTATTTCTTAATTACATTACCTTGTAACACGCAGTATGTACCCTACTTTGCTGGTCCACTTATTAAAATAAAGCAAGCATAGATAACATTTCATTTATTAATAATTAAAAAGGAGTACTACACGAATATTAACATTTTATCCTTGTATTTTGTATTGGATAATAAATGAATTCAAAAACAGTGATAAGAGACCTATTTCCGGTTTTCGAAAAACAGCTGGTAAATAGGGCAGACGCCATATTGAAAAGTGTTGCCAACTCTGCATTTTTTAAATGTGAAAACAAAGTGCTACGATCAAATCAATCTAAAATATTTTAGAATGTTGTTTGGTACAAATGTCAACCATACATCTTTATTAAGATAATAAAATAAAAATATTAATATGTAAAGTTGACCTACAAAAAATTATCAATAATAGTAAGAGTTTCTTGATTACAATAATAAGTAATCAATTTAAAATTGCAGAACTGTTTAGAATTATCTAAAACAATTTTTCAATTTTTTGATAGATTGACGTCAATAAAATATAATTGTCATGGATATTCTTTCCAAAGCTAAACTAAAATCTAGTACTAATGAATCATTTGTTTTATGGATACTTAGGGGCGTGGCTATATCATTTTGGAAGATGTACAGTTCAGTACAATTTTAATGAAAGTATCTCACAAAGAGACGTAATTTTTTGCGCACCTGTTGAACAGGTTCGTGACCAAAATTCAACAATAAAAATCAACCATGACTGCTCTTATTCCGTTATAATAAACGCATGTTTTGGTTACGTTGAAAGCCTTGAATTTAAAGCCTTATGTGGTAATTTCTCAATACAAGGTTGCTTTTTTTTGTGTGAAAAGAAATAGGAAGCTATTCAACTGTCCTTTGATTCATTTTTTCATTTTCTTATCGTAAGTGAAAATAAATCAACAGGTTAAGGTATCGCAAACATTTTTATCAAGATCTAGGTTTAATATTAGATTTCACTTCGGCTAAAGGTGCTTATATTTTCCTCAAGGTCAGTGTACGCCAGTTATTTATACAGAATTCCGATCAAGAGTCTCGGGCTAAATTTAAAAATGAATTATTTTTTCATTTAATGATGTCTGACGAATACTTTTCTGTTACTGTATTGTTTAATAATTTTTTTCCAAGGGTATTGTGCACTCAAAAGGCGCGAAATTTAAAACTTGCTTGAAAACCAATTCTTACCATATACTGAAAGAAATAATTAATCCTTAATTGAAAACCGGAATATCAATATTTTAGCTTGCTGTGTTATTTTTTTTACATTAGGCAAAAAATAATTAAATTAGGTCCCCAAGTGCTAAGTAACTGTTAATTTGTGAGTAAGCTTGTATTTTTAACTTTTGTTTGCAAAATGTTAGTGCAAATGCACTGAAGATGAAGTCACAAGTTCTAATTTATTATTGCTATTTCAATTGTTCTCATTACCAAGATTGACTTAATGTGTGGGTTTTATTTTGACCCCAGACATGAGGCGATTTCGCTTGTCAATACATTTTTATGCCATTTAAAATAGCGACATTGTAATTCGTTTGAAAATATTAGAATTGGCGCGCAAAATGCATTACTACTGTTGTGCCTTGAGAGGAAAAGAAGGAACTTCCGGTTTGCAACAACAGCAATATAATTAAAGATCTATTAAAAGGAAAAATATTGAATGAATATCTTAACGTCACAGACATGAGAAACATCATAATGCTCCAATACCAATCCTGCAGAGTTTAAATAACTATGTAATAATAATAGTAATAATAATAATAATCGTTTATTGCCATATAAAGTATATAAAAATACAGAGCAGAGTCAGACATAAATGATATAAATGAGAAATATAAATTTAAATTACATTAATGATGCTACATATTTTTTAAACTAAACAGCTAAAGTTTTGATGCAGATTGAAGGACCCAAATATGGATTAAGTGAAAATTTTAGGTATTGTACTCCACTTAATTTTATTAAAATTGACTATTAAAGTTCGAACGTTTCGGATGCGCACCCATCCATCTTCAGTTTATAAATGTGTTACAATCGTATTACATTGTTGTATAAAGTGTAGTTGTAAAGATTAACCTCTAATATTTATTAGAATACAATATGAAATTAACAATTTACTCAAAAATCACAAAAAATGTGTGAATGTAACTTTGAGACTACCACCAGCCAAGGTGGCTATCACCAAATATCGTTTTGGCATGAAAAAGAAGTGTGCAAAAATCGTATTGTCAAATCATGGTGCTTCAAGAGATATCCAAAGCCAAAGATCATGTTATTGACCAGTTTTTTGCAAATATCTCATTTTCTAACAATCATAGAGCATTTGAAGTCATAAATAAAAATGAAGAATACATTTTTCTCTACAAAAAAGATTGTATGACTTATTTGCGTATCTATAACCGTAAATGAGATACAGCGCGTACAACGTCAGGGTATATACCAAACCTGGAAAACCTGGAAATGTCAGGGAATTTAGATAAACTGGAAATGTCATGGATTCGTCAGGGAATTTCTGTTATTTGCCTGGAAAAAATAAATTATTGGATATATATACATTATTAATAAAAATACATGGCATTTTCGCTTTGTAAGATACTAGGCCCCCATCTATCGTATGAACCACAGTGACACAGTTATTACAGTGAACGATTTATGTTGTAATTCTGTGCAAAGCCATAAGTTTTACAGATTTATAAATCCATAAAAAAAATTATTGAAGCGCATTTAATTTTGTTAATTAATATAAATTCGTTCGTGAGAATATCAAGTTCATTGTATATATTTTAATATCTATCAAACTTTTTGAATTTTATTAAAAATGACCTGGAAAACCTGGAAATGTCAGGGAATTTTTATTTAATTTTTTGGTATATACCCTGAACGTGCACCGACGCGCAATTATGCATTCTTTTCCGCACCAGCACGGGAATAGAATGCAAGACTAAAAATATATAAATTTATCATTTAATACTACAATTGCTTTAAATACTAAATTTCAAGATTTATACGAAAAATTCGAAAAACTATCTTGTAAATTGCACTTTTGGTTAAGTCGATCGCAATCATAATGCGAGGTGTACAACTAGATGTTATAAAAGTGCTTATTAGAAAATTTCAAATTCCAATATTCTAATTAATGTAAAAAATTCGAAAAGACTCTTATATAAAGTGCACTTGCGGTTCAGCCGATTGACACAAAATTAAAAAATAAGCATCAAGATGCTACAGCAATATCAAATACTGAATTTCAATATTCTACACTTAGCTATTTTGGATTTATGCAAAAAATTCAAAAAATGTGTCAAATAAAGTACACTTACGACGATTGCAACAATAACGCGAGGTGTACAACTATACCTCAGACCAGTCTTAAATTCAAAATTTCAACATTATTCAACCAATCGGGTCTCGAGATTTGCGAGTTACTTACGTACACACGTCAAGCTAAAAATTGTCAAAATGGATTCAGAGATGCTCAAAACGGATATTCTTATCAAAATAGATCGGAGTGAAGTTAACGATACGTCGCTCAGTGACCAACGAATATAGTACTACCGTTTAATAAAACTGTCGCCAACTGACAATTCTTGATAATGACATTTTTAAGTGTGTATTCCATATGAAATCGATGTGCAAAACTGAGTTAAAAATTAGAATTACTGAGAATCAATCGTTCCACTACCAGAATACTGATAAATAGAACACATTCTTATGAATATGATAGGAAATTACACATATCTGGCGCCACATCAAACATTGGGTTGGAGGCCAAAACTGAACAGGATTAGAATGATATTCAATGGAGTATCGACTATAACAATTTCCAGAGTTTATAGTGATACATGGGATGATGAATACATATTTTTTCTTTTGAATATGAAGGAAAATAACATTTTCAAAATGGGATTATCCGCCCCCTACGAGTTGGGGAGCCAAACTGAACAGCATTTGGAATTCAATAGAGTGCCAACAATGGAAATTTTGCAAGATTAGAGTGATACATGGAATATCAAAGAAACAGGACTCTTCCGAATATGATGAATGATTACAAGTTTCTCGCGTTATGTTAAACTTATGATTATCAACCTCCTACGGGTTGGAGACCAAAACTGAATTATACCAAATATTCAACGCAGCATCAGTACTGATAATTTTTAACAAATAGAGTGATACATGGAATGATAAAAAAGAAGTAATTTTTTGAATATGATAAGAAATAAAATATTTCTGCCGCCACATTGAACATTAGATGATGCGCCCCCTACGAATTGGGGGGCCAAACTGAACTATACCAAATATTCAACGCAGCACCAATAATAATAATTTCTAACCAATAGAGTGATACATGGAATAATAAAAGAGCAGGAATTTTTTAGAGTTAGAGTTGTCATTCAACAAATGATAATTTCACAAAAATAAATAATTTAAGAAACGTATAAAATAAGTGTTTACCTGATATTGTTGCTTTAAAGAACAAATAACAATATTTCAACTATTTTAAAACAAACTTATAAAAGGCGTTTGAAAAAGAACTCAGCTAAACGTTGAATATTCAGCTCCAGGTGCAGAAAGTCTGCCTGCACCCAGCGAGAGAGAACGAGCGATAGGAGATCACTAATTTCGGTATGCTTTTTCTCTGTCAGACTCTATTCCTTCACTTTCCTAATACTGACTATGCCAAACAGACCTCGCTCGCCGTGCAGGCGAGAAATCTGCACCTCAAGCATCGATATTCGTTTCAAATATATAGCAGAGTGGCCCGCGAGGCGCGCCCGTATTTATGGTTGCATAAATAGATAAAATACGCTCTTTCTCTGATTTTATAATGAAAATTTGTGAAACAAAATAAAGTATTCATTGAATCATAATATTAATTTTATTTATGTAATTTCTAATATTTTCATAGGGTGTGCAGTGCACATCATAAGTTTAACATAACGCGAAAAACTTGTAATCATCCATCATATTCGGAAGAGTCCTGTTTCTTTGATATTCCATGTATCACTCTAATCTTGCAAAATTTCCATTGTTGACACTCTATTGAATTCCAAATGCTGTTCAGTTTGGCTCCTCAACTCGCAGATGCGGGTAATCCCATTTTTAAAATGTCGCCAGAAACATGTTATTTTTCTTCATATTCAAAAGAAAAAATATGTATTCATTATCCCATGTATCACTATAAACTCTGGAAATTGTTATAGTCGATACTCCATTGAATATCTGATCCTGTTCAGTTTTGGCTCCCAACTCGTAGGGGGTGAATAATCCAATGTTTAATATGACGCCAGAAATGTGTAATTTTCTATCATATTCATAAGAATGTGTTCTATTTATCAGTATTCTGGTAGTGGAACGATTTATTCTTAGTCATTCTAATTTCTAACTCAGTTTTGCACATCGATTCCATATGGAATACACACTTAAAAATATCATTATCAAAAATTCTCAGTTGGCGATAGTTTTATTGAACGGTAGTACTATAATCGTTGGTTGCTGAGCGACGTATCATTAACTTCACTCCGATTCAAAATAGATATATTAATGTATCACAACTTTGCAACCAAGTAAAATATTCGAAATACTATTTTATATCGTCGATATATTATTAACTATACTTTCCATCAAGAACGTCAGGACGCAATTTATGCACGATATCTCGTTAACGGTTATGGATACGCAAATTTGTCATAGAATCTTTTTTGTAGAGTAAATTGTATACTTAATTTTTATTCCTCACCTCAAATGCTCTACGACCGTTAGGAAATGAGATATTCTCGAAAAACTGGTCAAAAACAGGGTTATTGATATTTGGCCTTCAATATCTCCTGAAGCACCATGATTTGACAATATGATTTTTGCACACTCATTGTACAGAGTGATCAAAAATGACTGACTGTCACATGACTTGCAATAGTTCGTATTATGATCAAAACTATCTTCACGGAATAAAGTTAGTGTAAATTTATTTATTTTGGTAGCTACGTTACCGACATTTAAAGGACATTCCACGTGATATTCATGGGGGATTTTGCATATTTGGGTATAGACCGTTTGAGCACGACGGTCAAATTTTTAATCCGTAAGCAAGGACTTCCGTAATCCCTATGTACCACTTGAGCACGGCGGAAGCTTAACAGATTATTGGGTAAACCATAAACAAAGATAGTAAGTAGAATGTAAAATCTTTTATGTAGAATGCAGATAGCCAAAATGAACCAATCACGTAAGAATAATGAGAAAAAGCATCCTTATTGAATTTTTTTTGTGAATAAATAATGTAGGGATTAGTAAATAAATTGACACCAAAATATAACATTCTCATTGATATTCATTCATAATTATTGTTTACTATTGTATATTCATATGACTAACATTAAATCTTTGAAAAGAAAAGAATATAATAATAATTTAATAGAATTATACAGAAAAAGGAATTTAACACGAATTGATTTTGTAAACGCTATTAGTTATGTTTTTTCGAAAAAATTATATACTTATGGAAATGATGACTAATTTTTAAAAAATGAATTGATATGTGTAGTAAAATGTAAATATGTATATATGACAAGTTTTCAATAAAATGGATTATGTTAGTTGTAAGAAAGTGTGAATTTTTGTAAATAATAAACTAAAATGAATTGTTATCTAAGTTCGTTTATTATATCAACTTATAATTTTTGGCATTTAAAGAAGATACATTTATTTGGGATTAAAAGATTGAAGTAATAAACTTGGCTCAAACGGTATATAGGCATCAAGAGAAAAATGCTCAAATGGTCTATCGGATTAGGACAAAACTGACCGCCGCATATTTTATATAGATTTTATGACACAAATTTATCCATAATCTGATTCGAAAAACAAAAAAGTGAGTGAATAACTGTATTATTAAGTGATAATTGAAAATTAATTAAAATTTTTTAAAAATTAGCAGCAACAAGTAGAATTTGAAGCGAAAATTTGGCATTGTAAATTAGTTCTGAATTCTGAATAATTTCGTACAAAAAAAAATAGTTATAATATAATTCATTATACTAATCTCTTAGCGTCACGGTTTTGCTTAAATTGAACAATAGCCTGAATCTTGAATTGAAATACAAAAAAAATGTGTTTTAACAGGAAGTATTCAAAAAAAAATTAAACAAAGGACAATAATTCAGTATTTAAAATTTATAATTATGTAAAAAGTAAAAGTTAAAATTATTATTTCTAGATTGTTGAAAGTAAAATAAAAAATACATTTCTAGTAATATTCAAATCCAAGAAATTTCTAATGGCTTATATTTATCTACAATGTAGAAATTGTATAATTGAAAATAAATTACTGTGCATCTAACAATCTTCAAGAATCAGATAAAAACCAATTTCTTGGCTTGCAAGTGAAATCGAAAGATGTAAATTCACCTTTACGATGGAGAATAGGATTTATTTACTGGTTGGAATCGTATCGCTTTCCCCTGTTATTTAAATAGAACAAAAGTGAGCATTTCAATATTTATAAAGTGCATTTTTATTGCGAAGCAAGAATACAGAGTGAACACAAACATTTTGTGAAAAATGAGTTGTCTTACTTTAGTAGTGAATATTTTGAGAATTAAGTAACCAAAAATTGAAATAAATACAGTTTTGGAGTAATTGAATTACGCCCTTTTAAACGATACCCCATTTGCCTGAATAAAAAAATATTTATTTTTAAATATGCATATTTTGAGTTCATTGCTTCTGAGACTAGGTGACAGGCTCTACTTGTATTCCGAATTTCAAATTGATAGCTGTACCTATTCTAGCATAACATAATTATAACTGCCTAGCGAACAATAGGTCAGCACGGTAGTTGAAAATATTTCGTTTTAATTCATGATTCCATGCAGAATAGTGCTTAAATATCAAGAACAATATCTTGCAAGCTTTTTGTTCAGTAGTGAAATGAATATGTTCAATTCACGCTACTTGATTTTACGTTGAAGATCGGATAATGTGTTAATTGCGGTTTTATTTGTTATAAGCAGGATATACATATATCTTTCATCTAAAATCGCAAACCGTGAATAAAGAAAAGATTTAGCTACATTTAGATGCATTTTTAACTCAGTCAACCTTGTTATGTAGTTCACAGTCTTGAAACATTATATTTACATCATAATATTCAGCATCCATGCTCAAATTGCTTTAAAATAATTAAATTTTGATATTTTATTTTCTTTATTACGTTTTCGCGCCAAAATTTGACTTTAGTGACATCTAGAATTCAAAAGTCAAAGTTTATGGATCTGTGAAATAATTTTTGCTATACAAAAAAAAAACATGAAATGATACTTAAAAAATGATAAATGATGTAAAAGAGACGATATACCAGCTATAATTTTGATTTAAAAAAAATCAACTAAATAGGTTAATCTCAATAAATGTCATTCAATAGACTTTTCTTATTAATGTGAAACTTTTACGCATTTATGTTGTGACATTTTTCTACATCATTAAACATTACTTTTAATTTTTTAATTGCAGGTGCAGTAATATTTCGATCCAAAATCAATCATGGCGTACGACTGTGGAGGATGCATAGCAAAATACATTTTGTGCCTCTTCAATTTCTTATTCTTTGTGAGTATTGTTACAGTACTTTATTATGTAAATCATATTAACTTTATTAATAATATCAATAAAAATTAGTACAAGTTAAATTATACATAAACTCTAAATGAAGAAGAAGAGGTTAAGGCGCCAAATTTAAAAATGCAAAATGTACCGAGAACAAGAGTTTAATGTTTCCCTCACGTATTATCAAATAAAAAAATAAACTTGAATGCCTTGATACATAAATAACTATTTTATAAACAAGTTACGAACAAATTGCTCTTAACTAGAAGCTAGTATTGCATTACAAGTCCAAGGTTTGTTTTAAGGAAGTGATTTGCAAATAACATTGAAAAGACAGGAAATTAATATAATTTAAGAGTTTTTGGTGGTATTATATTTGATGCGCCTGTCTATTTCATTAGAGGAAAAAATTCTCCACACGTTCATTTTTATATCAATTTCCTTTATTTGCATTTTACCAATCGAAACATATCAATTTAATGGAAATTCTTGATACATTTAAAAAATTTATGACATGCAACATGCAAGCTACTGATCGGTGTTTTATAAATTTATTTCTTGTCACGAATATTATAAATTTTAAAATATCACTTATGAAAAATTAGAGTTCAACGACCTTTTCAATAAATATTTAATATTTTAAATTCAGAACATCTGAATTTTTAATTTAAAAATTCACGTTTTACTTTTACTTTCAATGATATAATGGATAAAGTTGTTATTAGGAAAGTTTTATTAAATTAGAAGAAATTGGTTCTATTAAAAATGTATCACAGGTGTTGTTATCGTTCAAAATACTTCAAATGTTGTGCGGAACACTTTCACCTGTACTGGAATAGATAGAAATCTATTATTCTTTTATATTATACATTATTGCAACTAGGAAATATATTCACGTACAATTACGAACAAGAAATGAATCAATAGTAATTTATAGATATCATCCTCAAGAATTACAATATTTTAAATTTCAAATGTTACGTATCATTTTTGAAAAAATCGCCAAACAGCTTTGTTTGTCTATCCCTACCGGTAATACCGTAATATATGGACGAAACTTAAGTTTGTTGCGAATCTGACAGATGAATTATCCAAATAATAATAATTTTTCCTGACTTCTTCACCGGCGGTGCTTTGCACCCAGCTAGTTGTGTTCTTCTAGTCCAAGAGCCCGCTCGGAAATGCTACCTTGAATCGTTGAACGAATCTCACGTATTCTAAATGATTCGTCATGAAAACATTACATTTAAAAGTCAACGGTGCCGTTTTTAACTCTGCCAGAAGCAATTAATATCAATTATTCATTATAGGAGCTTAACGCCCAAACAACCTTTTTATGTTAGACACTCTAAAATTACACTGAAACATATATTTTTATGTGTAGAACAAGAAAAACTCACGATACCGAGTCTCACTTTGCCACAACCCCTGGCACCGGGGCTTCAAAGTAGTTGAAAGTATCGATAAAGTACCTTTTTCTATTAGGCGGAAAAGTATTATACAACAATTGTAGCCAAAAACATGAGGTATCCAAACAACCAACGGTGCCGACTCTCATGTTGCCAGAAGCCCTCGGCATCGTGGATCAAATCGGCGCTCGCGCGATATATTTCTAGTCTAATTTAATGTGGCAATTCTATGCAAATCCATGTCATACAGATCGACTTTTGTTGATTAATGTTGATTTGTTCATAAAGATGACAGGTTCGTTGCTATTTTGTCCATTATTTACAGAATTTTGAATTTATAAGACTTATAGATTTACACAGGGTTACAACGTAAATTTACATACATTTATTTTTGGTGCGCAGTACTTTGAGAGGAAAAGTGTAAGTTGTAAGAGAAGAACGAAGGTCGATTTACACCAATGATGTATTAACGCACGCGGCGTTTGTTTTGATGCAGTAGTAAACAGTGGGGTGAGGAGGGTAAACATCGTTGTCTCGCAAGTTGCCTACTTACATATTTTCATTTGAAAAAATATCAATTGTGAGATGAGGGAAAAATCTCGTTTTTTTTTTTTTATTTTGAATTAATTAATATATTATTACTTCTATTTTAACAAATATATACATACAGTACAGAATAAAGGCGCGCACTTCTCAAACATATATTAAAGCAGGCAAACCGCATAACAAGCATGTTCACTCCCTTCGCTTCTCAGAACCCCTCACCATGTAAGTGCCAACATCACAACAAACTGTGGACTGCCATAGGACGCGCTGGGTCTATTTTAATAATACGTCATTGATTTACACTATATGAAACATCAACGTAACGTCAAGGCTCTTCTGGTCCAGTCTATTGCTATGAGAATAGCAGGCAATCATTCGGATGCTGAAGTAGATTGAAATACTGAATTTCAATACTCTACGGCCGATCGTTTCAAATTTGTGCGAAAAGTTCCAAAAGACTGGCAAGTAAAGTGTACTTGTAGCTTAGTCTATTTCAATGAGAATAGGATGAGTATCTAGATGGTACAATTGTCTAGAATACTGAATTCTAACATTCTATGTTCAATGGTTATAGACTTATGCGAAAAATTCTAAAAATGCTTTGAGTAGAGTGCACTTTCGGTACAGATGATTGCAATCATAATGCGAGGTGAACAACTAGATATCACAGAAATGCTTGATATAAAATTTCAATATTCTACAACTGCTTGTTTTGAATATATGAGGAAAATTCGAGGAGTCTGTTATATAAAGTGCAATTTCGGCTCAGTCGATTGATGTTAAAATAGGAGTAGTCATCTAGTTGCTACAACAATTTTAAATACTGAATTTCCGTATCCTACGGCTAATCATTCTGTATTATACAAAGAATTGATTTTTTTTTCAAGTAAATTGCACTTCCGGTACAGACGATTGCAACCATAATGCGAGGTGCACAACTAGACCCTATACCAGTCTTGAACACAAATTTTCAACATTATACGTTCAACCAGTTTTGAGATTTGCGAGTTACGCACGCACGAACGCACGCACGCACGCACGAACATACGTACCGACATCAAGCCAAAAATAGTCAAAATGGATTCAGGGATGCTCAAAACGGATATATCCATCAAAATCTCGATATGTGAATTTTGTCGGTTTCACAATATTTATTTGTTACTTTGTACAAGTAGGTAAAAATGGCACCGTTGACTTTTAAGGGTAATATTTTTACGACGATTCGTTTAGAATACGTGAGAATCGTCTAACGATTCAAGGTAGCATTTCTGAGCGGGCTCTTGGACTATTCCCTTTCATAACATACATGTATGAATTTAAATGGAGCATTCTCAGTCAGATTCGTAGCTAACTTCAGCTTCGTCTATATACTACGGCCACGAAGTATAATATATAAAGGAGTTGAAACGAAGCGCTCGTACACGGCACAAATTCTTATCGCCGAACGAAGAGAGAGATGGAAGATAGTAGGCATGTATTAACATGGAACAACTCAGACAATCACTTAAAATTTTCAGTTTATCTAGTATTGATCAAGTTACATTTGTTTAAAATCAAATAATTTTTTATAATGATTTGTCCTGCGATTTTTAAAAATAAAAATCATGGATCTACTTCAGATAAATACAGAAACTCCTTTCACTTCCAGCAAAGGAAAAAGGAGCAAATGCGCATTTTGTGGAAAGTCTTGATTTACTCAAATAGATTGACACCCGAAACATCCTATGTCAAATTGATAAATAATAGTCTACATTTTCCAAAATTTTGATGAAAAATAAATTATTCTTGATTTCAAATTCTGTATAAATACTTTTTAATTTTTTTAATTACCACGATTTTCATACATCCTGCTATCACCTGACTAATTTATGATTGAAAATCATTTTCAAATACTAACTTATTCTATTTTTAGAATAGTTCATTTTAACGGAAGAAAGTGTTAAGTACTTGGAATTAATAAATTGTGTTAGATTTTTTATAATTGACTTTCTTCAATATCAGTGATATAAATTTCAAAATAAGCCAGGTGTCTCACGTTACTAGAGATAATTATTTATTAGCATTTGATTGACATAGGAGGTGTTAATAAAAGAAATAGTGAAAAGTATCATATACATCACTTTTTTCATTCACATATTCTCAAATAAATACTAAAGATAACAATAATAATAATAACTAAAAATATCACAAAAAAAAAAAATTAAATGAAAATAACCAATCTTTTCGCGGCATTACTCGTCTCCACTTCATTAATGTCTTTTCGTCCTTCGGAGCACTGAAAATAGATATTTTCTCCTTACAACTTAGCTACCCACTATTGCAATTGGAACTAAAACACTTTGTTCTCATTCTAAAGTTAAATAATCAGAAATTCCAGGCTTCAAATCACAAAACTAGCTGCAAATTCAATAGTGGCAAATGCTAAATGCATTGAGAAAGATGCCTACTATCTTCCATCACACACACTCAACCTCTCTCTCTAACGCGATAAGATATTGAGACACAGCTTGTATAGGGAGATAGCATAGTGTTTCACCGGCGTGACTACGGCTTAGCCTCCCCACCATTACTACAAATAGTAGCTTCTCCATATAAAATTATTCAAAAATAACTTTTTTTTTCCATGTTTACTATGGTGTAAAAATATAAATACCACTTGAAACTGTCAGCTTGACATTTCTCAACGGAAGCCGTAGATATAATAACATTAAGAGTGGCTACGAAACAATTACTGACATCAAATATAAAACAAAATGAAAATATTAACTATTTATGTGTAAAGAAAAAGGGTCTTAAGGTTACTCTAAAAATAATTACTTTCATTCCACATTTAGAAATGTTTAAATCATGGATTTTATTTGAAACTAACATTTCTGAACGAAATCCATAGATATTATAGCTTAAAGAGTAGCTAGGAAAGTTCGTAACTTACTTTAATATGGAAAAGAAATTAGAGCCTTTTGAAAAGGTTCTTAATCTATTTTTCTTATGTCAATTGTTCATTATGTATCCAACCTTAATGTAAAAATGAAGATTAGATCAAAATTACTTCTATTTCACATTCAAGAAGGTTTAAAATAGAAATTTCATTTTAAACTGACAGTTTGACATTGCTCAATACAACCCATGGATATAATAACTTCAGACCGATCAACTAGCAAAAGTTTTGAAAACTTTCAAATATCAAATTTTTATTTTGTAACTAACCTCAATGTGAAGAATAGTTTGCAAATTGCTTTAATTTCACATGTAGGAACATTTGAAAATAATAATCTCATATAAAACGATTTTTTGCGGAACTCATGGATATAATAACTTCAGGAGTAGATGATTGATAAATAAAATCTTTTTTTGGTCATTTTTTTATTCTGCAACCAATCTAAACGTGAAAAAAAGAATCTAGAGCTTATGTAACTCAAAAATTACTTCCATTCCACTTTTTAAAGGCAGTCTGACATTTCTTAAGAGAACTTACAAATATATAATATAATAACTTGAAGAGTTTCCAGATACGTTCAAAAATCTCCTTTTTAATTTGTAACTAATCAAAAAATAAAATCGATATCTTCTATATAAAGAATAATTTAAAAATTTCTTTAATTTCACTTTTAAAATCATTTGAAAATATAATTTTATATGAAGCTATCAGTTTAACATTTCTTAATGATCCCATCGATTATATAACTAGAGAAGTTCCTAAATACTGATATTTGAAATAGCACTGTCAATCTGACATTTCTAATGGAAGTCATTGATATTACAACTTTAGGACTAGCTACAGAAGATTTTCTGACAGATCAACTTTTTAATTAGTTGAGTTTACATTGTTGTAATTGTGAAGAATAGTTAAAAAATTACTTTCATATCACAGTAGGAGCATTTATAATCAAAAATTTCACTTAAAACCATCAATTTGATATTTCTTTACAGAACTCATAGATATAATAACTTCAGGGATAGATGAGAAACGTACATAAATCGGACAATATTTTTTATGTCAAATTTTTATTCTTTAACTTATCTCTATGTAAAAAGAAGAAACTTTAAAACCTTTTAAAAAAGAATAGTTGTAAAATTTATTCCATTTCATATTTAGGAAGGATTGTATTTCAGTTTGACATTTCTAGATAGAGCCCATAGATATGATAACTCCAGGAATAGCTGATAAACAAATCTAAATTTCAATCAATTTCTGACAGAACAACAAACATTTGTTTTGAAAATTTTTTCTTAAATAAATTTATTAACTGGATTAAATGGACGTTTTCTGATAGTTCAATTTTCTTATTAGTTGATTTTTGATTGTTGTAACTGTTTAATCAGAGAAGAAGAAACTCTTTATGAAGAATAATTAGGAAAGTACAGAGTGATCAATAATGATTGTCTGTCACGTGACTGGCAAAAGTTCGCGTTATGATCAAAACTATATTCATGGAATAAAGTTAGTATAAATTTATTTATTTTGAAAACTACGCTATCGACATTTCAAGAACACAGTGGCGTATATTTTGCATATTTTATGACGGATTTATCCATAATCTGATTCAATAAACAAATAAGCAAGTTAATAGCTGTATTATTGAATGATTATTGAGAATTTATTATTATTCTACCAAATTATTAGGTTAGAATAATGTTTTCAGAGGAACTGTCATCTGTCACTTGTAGCTCACTATCTCAAGCAGGCGGCAAAGAAAAAATCAGAACAAGGCGGCACGGACAATCATTTTTGATCACTCTGTACTTCCATTTAACATTTAGGAATGCATAAAAACATAAATTTCTGATAGAACTGTCAGTTTGACAGTTCCAAAGAGAACCCATAGATAATATAACTACTAGAGTTGGATACCCATGAAAAATTGAAAAAAAAATATTATTCTCCTCGATACATTTTGAATGACGTTTAATAAATTTGACTTGTTCACACAATGATTCAAATGTATTTAATAGATATTTTTTGGTAGACATCAGATTTACTTTCTCATAACTTTGCAAAAAAAAATTACTGTTTTTCAAGAAAATGCAACAGACATTTAACAAAATTAATATCTGTATGAATACTATACTTGATTTTGTATCCGGCTTAAGCACTATCGAATCCTATATTTGCTCTCAAAACTCGCAGTAAATTTTTATTCGATGCAAGCCCGCGAAATTCGAATAACTGGTAAATTAGTTCGACAGTCTGCGTATATCCAAGTTAGTTGTACAAGCGCGTACATAAATCGTGCCTTTCACTCCAAATTAATGTTTAGGAACAAATCTTCAAGTATGAAATGAATTCTAAACTACTTATTATTTATTTTCAGTTGGCCGGAACAGCAGTTTTAAGTGTTGGAATATGGCTGGCAGTCGACAAAGATTCATTTATTGCTCTTACAAAAATGATAGAAGTGGAACAGTTACAAGTAAGTCATTAATTTTATTTAATCTTGGAGCAATTAAACAATTATATTGCAGAATATTTTCATGCTAATTTCCCGCCATTATTAACTGAAAATCAACATCACGTTTACTATAATTAAGAATATCGTTTTAGTCGAATTAAATCGATAAATAAATTACTTAAATTTCAATAAAATTGGATAAAAGAATAACAGCCTATAAAAACCAAAACAGGATATTTTGTCTCCACCACTACTCCAAATATTTACAGAAATAATTAATTATATAAATAAATAGATCATCAAGCAAATATGATGATATGATGACATGATGACAATCATCTCGTTTATTCTTCCACATGAACTAGAAAAAATAATAAAAAATGTTCACCTATTGCACCGACTAATTCATCATGTCTTTAACAATACCAACTGTGACACTATCATTTTTCGCACCTCGAATTTCTCTTTTAATTAATCTAATTACGTTTCGCTTTCACCTAATGTGTTCTAGTGTCATTAATTTTATATAACTTTGTCGTATCATACGACGAAGTCATATCGTGATGACCTGTAGTCATTGCTCATTAGCATATCGGTGGCAGGCGTTAATTCACTGACAATTATGAATATTAAATGTTGTTTGTATGCGTGAGTAGATACATGAGCATAACTGTTGTTTTTGATGATCAAGTTGAGTTTGGAGCTTGTGCCCTCTGCTAGCAACTGTTCAACCAGTTGCTAAAGAAGCTCAAAATGGCAACCAATTTTGAGGTTAAGCTCAGTGAAACATCAAACAAAAATTTAATTGAAAATTTATTATGAAATGAAAATATAGACCAGGTTGATTATTAATATTAATAGTTATTGTATTTATTATTCGTTCTTTGCAAATTCATATGATGATGATGATGATAAAGCATATATTATTATATGACACTGAAATTACTTCCGGCTTACTGCGTGCCGTGACATTTGTTCCCTACAAAAACGCTTTTGTTGAAAATAATACACCTACTACAGAATTATAAAACTTATCGGAAATTGATATCTGAAATGAAAAATATAGTAATCTTCCAGTTAACTAGTACAACTTTTATTTATTCATAGCTGTATTTGAACTTTCAACGAAAAAATTGATATTTTATTAATAAATCTATGAATTCCCATATGACACGGTAACACAAATTATTTAAAACATCCCAAAATTCAAGTCGATAACTTAACCTCACAGTACCCCCACTCTTGCATCTTCAAAGTATTTTTTGTTACATCCATGGTAAATAATATGCACGTAAAATAGTTTCCTAGTGGCCTAGTGACCGATTGCAGCTAACTTAATTTTTGTTTTCTACTTTTATTAGTTGCTTTACACGCTATTGTTTACGGCACGATGTTGTGATAAACGTGGCATGATTCTTAATGCGTGTTTTAAATATTAACTATAAAAGATGTCATTATTAATTATATGTATTTATAAAGCTGATTGTAGTTAATTAGAGATTTAATCATTTCATCTGAATTCTGTTTTTGGGGCAAATAAATATTCAAGAACAACTAAAGTTTTATTCAAGGTTAATTTGTGTATGTTAGGTCCTTAACCTATTTTTTTGTCAATGTTTTATCATGTATCAAACCTTAATATAAAAATAAAGCTTCTCTACGAAGAATACTCTATTAAAAATATTTTTTTTATTTAAAACTCAATTTGACATTCCTCAGTACAACCCATGGATATAATAACTTCAGGACAGATCAACTTACAGAATTTGTTTTGACATTTCGTGCACTAGTTTCACCCTAAACGTACATAAACTGGACAATCATTTTTGTCACCTTCTTATTGAGTTTAAAAATTACTTGTATTTTACTTTCTGAAAACGCTTAAAAATTCTTATAGCAAGGGGGCGATCACGTGACTTTTTTGCTACAGCCAATCCTAGTTTGGGTAACATACGTTAAAGTGACAGTTATTTGTTTACTTGTTACTTTTACTTAGTTCGTTGTTAAACACTTGACTCATAGTTACATTGTCTGTCAGCTGGATATTTTCTAGAAGAATAATGTCCTTTTATTTCGAAAGTTTGCCTGATAATGTGAATCAGGCAGAAGGAATATTCCATAAGTTTTGATGGACAAAATATCAAAATTATGATGAAACTAATGAATTCAAAACTGTGAACTAACTTAAATTAATGAAGGAAAAAAATTTTCAGAACTCATTTAACTTAAATTGTTTCGAGAAACGAGGTGTTGAAGCTAGAACTAACACAATACATATGAAAATGATGCAGCAGTCACAGCACCTATAACTTTAAAAGTAAAAATTTAGAGCTAAAACTAACACAATATACGTAACAATAAAAGAAATAGTCCAAAAGTCACAATATACACACAAAAAAACGTCAGAAACACAAATAAATACCAGTAACACAAAAATTAAGCGAACAAATGAAGAATAAACAATTGGGATTGGTTGGAGCAAAAAGTCATAAATGATAACCCGCAACCCATTTTATTTTAAATTGTCAGTTTAACATTTCTCGTTACAACCAATGGATATAATAACCTCTGGACAGATCAACTAACAAAATTTGTTTTGATAACTTTCATTTCAATTTTAAAATAGTTTGACATACCTGAGAGAACCCATAGATTATAAAATTCAAGAACTTCTTATGCAAGGTGTTATACAAATAAGCACATTAATTTTAACCGGTACCGAGTAAAAATTCATCAAAGTATTGTCAAAAATTTCATAGTGCGCCTATGGTTCGAACTGAATGTTTCTCATTTGTTGGAAGAATGACAGTAATAAGTATTTTGCAACTTTGAACTATCATAGTCTTGTCAATCATTCATTTGAAACTGGAAGAATATTAGTATTTCAGCAATACATTGATATTCGCTTACCTCGATAATTCTATTTTTGCATATGTTGAAAGAAAGACTGAATTTGTCTCTGAAATCCACAATTTGGTCTATTTATGTGTCATTGTTAAGAAATTTGATTTCTATTGAGAGATTTCATGTATATTTTCAGATAGTACATTTCTTAAACATTAGATTGTCTGCACAAGTTTATTGCACTTGAATCAGCTGATTTGAATAGTCTGAATCACGGTCTTCTAGTACCATTGTTACGGGTTGACTCATTGAAGCTGTATTTAGTTATTATTTGCTCCAAAAGAGGTGCTACGATCTAGAAGAGTATGCGTAAGATAAAGATGAAGAGTGTGTATTGAAGAAAGACAGAAACTATAAAATCTAACCTAACCAACCTTATCGTGCTTTATATTGAGTAATTAACTGTCAATTGATAAATATTTGAGAGTACAACTCATGGAACATGCCTAATTATTGCCTGTACCATGATGTAAAACGGGGCGAAAACATCTTGAACTAAAACGTTCAGTTTTTGAAGTCTCCAATAATACAGAATTACTAAAAAGGTGAAAAGTTGTAATATATTGTAGTTAATAATTATAAATTTACTTATAATAATATTTTAAAGAACATTTAGGAAAATATTTATTTATTACAAGCTCAAATTTTCATTTTTGTGTGAGAATTACAACACAAAGCAAAAATGAAATTTAAAATGACCTATTGTTATTTTAATATCAGTATTTTGAATATTGAATAATATTTATTATTAGATTTTTTGATATTTTATTGAATATTCAATTCAGACTTGAATGACCCGCTGTTTCTTCTCTTTCTAATGCGCCAGTAATATACATCCTCTGTTTCTCTCGCACAATTATCTGGTCGATCGTACCGCCGTTTGTGGTAGTTTTAATAACTTCAATAAGGGATTCCCCTACTACTGATGAGTTTCAAGACCTAGAATACTGTCAGAATCTGTGCCAGACTGTTATGCCATCTATGAGCAGCTCAAAAAGTAGTTTCCGCTCTCAACTTCGTTATCGCTGGTTCTCAAACATAAAGAGAAAATCAACAATTTATTTAAAGAAATGAAATGCAATTGTAAAATAATTAATTTAATGAATAATTCAATTGAAAATATTGCCACATGAATAATTCTTGAAGCTTTATTCCTGAAGAACAAAAAACAACCTCTAAATGTACCAAAAAAATTTGATAATTGATTTTAAATATTTTCTGGAATGATACAATATTTTATTTGTTGAGCAGCTCAATTCACGGGGCATACTTTATTGAAACGACCCGGGTGTGAATTTTGTTATAATATGAGAAAAACTAATACACAGATGTTTCATTTATAAATTAATGAATTTCATTCATCTCATCTGCTGTTTCACGTTTCATATAAACGATAAGTTCCAAATATCACATAGTATTCTCATCAAAATGTATAAGTGCACAATATTTTGATATTAAATACAATTAGCATAACCACATTAATTCAATTTTTACTGAAAAATGAGAATACGGAAATTGTTCCAAATAACTTCGCCGAGCTAATCCTAAACTGCGTGACATTTTCACAGGTTTAAACTTTTGTGACAATAATTAATAATCGATATTTTTCCAGAATTTATTTGAAAGAATTGATAACTCACAAATGTCAAACTGGTCAAAATCAATTGTTCCATTGTATGTAACCGCTACTGGATTCGATAATTATGCACTTGAACGACTCGTTAAATTATAGGGGATAAAAAATGCTAAAAAAAGATGAAAATTAGGGAAAAACTTAACATAACTTTAGAAGTTGCTGTGGAAGATACGTCTGACAGATCAACATTTTAATTAGTTGATTTTCGATTGTTGTATTTGTTTGATTAAAGTCTGGATTGTTTAGTGCATTTGGCCAACGAAATATGCTCAATTACAATTTATTAAATAATATTGCACATTTTGCAATATGTTGCAAAATCAGTTCTGCAGTAATTAAGATAAATTTTTATAGTTATGAGAAATCCCACTTTCTATTTGTGCAAATGTTTCATTGTTATAAATATTCTAGCATTTTTCGTGAATAATTATAATTTTAATAAAGGGTAACAATAAATGTTAACAAACACTATAACCAAACAAACTCATAATTATTTCTAATGCAAACAATTTAATGACCATTCCACTTCCGCAATGCATTATGAATTCATCTGGTATATCGTATCATATCGATATTATGACTCAGTGGCGTTGTGTGTGTTTGAGGGTGCAACGACCCTCTGGCATGCACTAGTTTGAAGTTAGCCACACACGCTTTTCGTTGTTCCACTAATGAGTTGACAGGAATCCAGGAAAAGGGTATTGTAATCGACTTGATACTCAATTTGATTGGTGATTGGAGGAAAATCGAATATTTGATGGAATATGATGAACTTCCGGTTCTTCTGTTTTCTAAAAGTAGAAAACAGAAAAGAAAGAGAATACTTGATGGAATTTTAGTCACCGCAATAATTTATTTATTTCTTGTGGTGAAATTAAATTGTAAAGAACACAAAAAAGAATTTCAGTGAACAAGCAGGTTTTAAGGTTATGTCAATAACCAAAATAAACTCTTTTCTGATATTAAAATTATTTTTTTCACTTCTTTATCAGAATCATTAAAATGATGAGCAATAATTAGTTCATATATAATTCTAAGCTATTTGCAAAGCTTCTATTATATTATGATACCATTTAACGAATAACACGTTATCTATCTTTCTTTGTTCTATGAATATCATGTCACCTAAAAGCAATTTATAATAACATATGAACATGCACAATTTTATCATAATTTGCGTGATAAAATCTCTGATACGTATCTGGAAAATATCCCGCGAAAGGAAAAAATTACGGTGGACAATATTTTTGATGATTGCAGGCTGGGTCAATGATTGATGAATGATTAGAGATCCTAGAATGAGGGTTGAACATCAAGTGTATAAAGTGGGGACTGGCTGTCTGCCATGAATCACTTCGTGTTTTGGTTTTGTTTAGGTTATGTTACAGCCAGACAAAATGACATTTACATTAATTTGTAAATCAGTTTTGTTGTAATTGAAGTCAATAAAGTGAGATTTAATTTATGAATCCGATTTAATTCTATTAAACTATTTTCAATTATAGAGATGATTTCCCAGTGAATTAATTGTTAATTCAAATAATGGCGCGAAATTGGAATAATTGAATTGACCAACATTTTTCATAAATTCATTGAATTAAATTAATTTATAATCATTTGTAAGGTAAACAAGTTGAATTACACGAAAAAAGTTTACAACTTGATGTATATTTGAATATTCGCGCCTATTTTATTAATGGTGGCTAGTTTCTGGTAACGGCTAGTTATTTGGGTAGTAATTTTACTTTATTTGTACGGCAATAAGCGATAAATATCTCACGCCTCCTGTTTGCAAGTAATCAGGAATATAATTTAGTTTTTTTGGGCAAACGTTACAATACCTTGAATGACGAACGTAGTAGATTAATATTTTACTGGATGTGTGGGAAGATTGAGAAGTTCAAAGAACAAAATAAAAAATAATCCATACATTTTTTCAGAAATAATTAAATAGTTAATTTAAAAATACATATACTAATTCTTTTACATGATGAAAAGTTAATTAGGTTGGTAGCATTGAAATGTATTACTATGACAACAAATAATATTTGTATCTTTGTCCCTTCAGGCAAAATTTATAGCATTTCATAATTTTTAGGATTCTTTTGAATACAAAACAATTTATCTTTCACTGTATATTGCCATTAATCAAAAATGTGAGAACAAGAATTCGAAACTGTACATATGCAAATCATCTTTGTTAACAAATGAAAGTCGAGCAAAATGCTTCACACGAAACGCTATTTCAAAAATGTAGATACTTTCAATTAGAGTATATACAACAGAAAAGCAATTTTTAATGAATACTTTGAATTTGTTGTTTAATTTTGACGTTTCAGTAAACTTATACCCAAAATTTTATTTGTGAATATCAGTATGCATAAGATTACGTGTCCAATTCGTACGAAAGTATCTTTTATATATTATTTAACTTTTTGAAGTGAAATTTTTTATGGGACACTACAAATTTGAGATTGAGTATAAACTCGTAGAACTAAAAATATCTGTAAAATGTAAAACTCTTTTCCTCTTTCTATTAATCGTTTGCTAGAATATGTATAGGGAGAGATAGAAATATTATATTATTTTTTAATCCTATTTTTAATGGAGAAAATTCTGAGAAATGTCACTTTGATAGTTTCTGAAACATTTTTGTTGATTTTATTAAATGTGTTGTTATATCTACTAAAGTTAAGTATATTATATTTATGAGCAAGTAGTTTAGAATGTATTTCAATTGGTTAAAAGTTATTTTATAGAATTAAATATTTTTTATGAAATTTAGAAAGCTTAGAATATAAACTATAAAGAATTTAGAGAATGAAGAGAATAACGAGAATAGAGAGAATATAGAGAATACAGAAAATTTGGAGAATCTAGGCAATTAAGAGAATACAGAGAATTTAGAGAATTCAGGAAATAAAGACAATTTTAAGAAGAAAGAGAATATAGAAAGTTTAGGGGATAAAAAATGTAGAGAGCTTAGAAAATATAGAGAATAAAGGAAATATATTCTCTTTATTCCCTAAATTCTATACATTCTCTTTATTTTATGGATTTTTCCTTTTATAATGTTTCAACTAGTGCCTATAGTTGATCCAGTGAACGTTATTCATATATATGCTTTTTATTCATCAAATTTCTTATTTTTTCTAAATTCTTTATACTTTCTATTTTCTCTGAAGTCTTTAAACTCTCCTCATTCCCAAAATTCTTCAAACTCTATTGCCTAAATTCTCTATAATTTATTAGCTTTCTGAATTCTTTATTTTCTCTCAACATTCCATATTCAATAAATCCTTTACATTCTTTATATTTTCTTTATTTCCTAAATTATCTAAATTCTTTTTATTCCCTAAATTTTCTTTATTCTCAGAATTCTCTTTATTTTCTGAATTCTCTAAATTCTCATTATTCTCTAAATCCGCTCTATCCTCTTTATTCCCTAAAATCTCTAAATTCTGTATATTTTCTAAGCTCTCTTAATTCTGTATATTCTTTGAACATTCTATATTTTTGCTTATTCCCGGAATTCTCTATATTTTTTAAACTTTCTATATTTTTTTTATCCTCTTTATACTCTATATTCTCTTTATTTTGTAGGTTCTCTATATTTTCTAAGCTCTCTCATTTTTCATACTAACCAAATTTTCTATATTTTCCCTATACTCTAAATTCTCTTCATCCCCTAAATTCTCCAAATTTTCTATATCATCTTTATGCCCTAAATTCTCTTTATTTCCTGAATTTTCCACATTCTCTTTATTCTCTAAATTCTGTAAATTCTCTATATTCTCTTATTCCCTCAATTTTATATATTCTCTTCTCCAAACTCTCTTCTTTTTATTCTCTGAATTCTTTATACTTCTACATTCTCTATACTCTTCATATTTTCTATACATTCTAAATTCTCTTTGTTCCTCAAATTTTCTTTATTCTCCTAATTCTCTATATTCTGTAAATTCTCTATATTTTCTTCATTCCCTGAATTCTCTATATTCTCTAAATTTCCCAAATTATCTATATTGTCATAAATTTTATCGTGAATAATTTATTTACACAGGTTACAGTGCTAATATTCACTTGATACACTTGTATGATCACTATTTCGCTCACAATTACTCGTACTGAATGACCACTCTCCTAGTTCACGCTCTTATGTACCTAATCCAACAATGGGCCAACATTCAATTGTCTAACAGTTGTTGCCTGGCAACCACCGAACATCTAGTAACCGTAGGCTGTCAATCACGTCCGGCAATTGAACATCGACTTGGTCAATACTAACTAGGATTACAGTTATAGTGAATTCAAATAAATAATTATGTGAACTAATTACTTGAAATATTTCACACTTGTGACAATATTTTTCCCTTTTATTATGTTTCAACTAGTGCCTATAGCTTATCCAGTGAACTTTATTCATATATATTCTTTTTATTCTTTAAATTCTTTATATTTTCCAAATTTTTTCTGAACTGTTCAATGAATCCTCTACTTCTCGATATTTTATTTATCTCCTAAATTATCTAAATTCTTTTCATTCCCTAATTCTCTTTATTCTCGGAATTCTCTATATTCTCTAAATTCTCTATATTCTCTACATTTTCTAAGTTTACTGAGCTCTTTGTTTTCTCTCATCTTTCTATATTCTTTTCATTCTCTTGATTCCTGAATTCTACATATTTTAAATGAATATGTTTTATTGGGTATAAGTTCTGTAATTTATTAGAAACACAACGTTTCAACAGCAAAGGCAGCACTTTGCTGTTGAAACGTTGTGTTTCTAATAAATTACAGAACTTATACCCAATAAAACATATTTATTTAAAAATGAGTTCTGAAAAGTTTTTTCTTTCAATATATATTCTTCATTCTCTAAATCGTCTCTATCCTCTTCATTCCCTAAAATCTCTAAATTCTGTATATTTTTTAAACTTTCTTAATTCTGTATACTCTCTAAACTTTTTATGTTTCTCCTTATTCTCTGAATTCTTTATATTCTCTACATTCTTCAAACTTTCTCTATTCTTTTTATCCTCTAAATTCTCTATATTTTCTAAGCTGTCATTTTTTATACTCTCCAAATTTTCTATATTTTCTTCATCCTCTAACTTCTCTTCATTCCCTAAATTCTTCAAATTTTCTGTATTATCTTTATGCCCTAAATTCTCTTATTGTCTGAATTTTCTACATTATCTTTATTTCCTAAAGTCTGTAAATTCTCTATACTCTCTTCATTCCTTCAATTTTATATATTCTCTTCTTCAATCTTTCTTCACTCTTTTCATTCTCTGAATTCTTTATACTTATATATTCTCTATACTCTCCATATTCTCTAAATTCTCTTTGTTTCTCAAATTTTCTTCATTCTCTTAATTCTCTATAATTCTCTATATTCTCTTCATTCCCTGAATTCTCTATATTCTCTGAATTTTCTACATTATCTATATGTTCTAAGCTCTCTAAACTCTTTTAATTCTCTACATTCTCTAAATTGCCTAAATTCTCTTTATTCTCTAAAAAGAATCGAACGGCATTTGCATGTCAAGATTCTGGTCTGTCTGATAGAGAACAACGCCTAATCATCAGAAATTGTGTCAAAGTTACATCTGAAAATCCTATGTGGGTGTTTGTCACAAAAATGTCGTAGAGAACGAAAATTTTGTAGTAGCCAAAGATACTCAAGCTTAGTAGTACATAGTTCTGCTATTATTAGTTTTGATGTTGTTATTAGTTAAATGAAAAATCAATGCTTTGAGGGGCTACTTTGTGACACAAAAAGCAATAGTCCAAGATCCCAGACCCGCCAGACCTTACTTATTTTCTGAGAAACAAAATTTGTGGATTATAATAGTCGGTACTTTGACCATACACACATTTACTAGTTTGTACCGACGGCCAATTTATATATACGAGGTGTTATAGGTACATCAAGACAATACTCACTCTTCTTGAAGTCTGAGTGCCGATTTTTATGTATGTTCTAGATTATATCACACACCTTAGCAACAACCAATGAAATCAAGTGATTTTGCATGGTAACGTGGTATATCGCGATAATATTTTCTCCTAACTCGATATACCACAGTAGCTTTTTAAAAAATAATAAAAAATATAACAATCAATAAATTTTATGGTTTGTGATATAATCCTTGCAAATACACCTCAAGATTCGGTATATTATCGCATATACCTTGAATTTAACTCAAATACTTTTTGTCTTGGATAATTTTTTACTCGGCTAATTTGGAGATTCATAATCAACGATAATATCCCTCGAGCTAAAGCTCTCGGGTATTATCAGATTATGAATCCCCAAATTTGTCTCGTAAAAAATTCCCCAAAAGACAAAAAGTATATTCGTGAAATTCTTCGGTATATCGATAATACACCTCTCTATCGGTATATTACCGTTGAGAATATTGTTGAAAATTGATAATCAACATTGCCAGACACTTCTCATCGGCAGTAATTCCTGCTGAACGCTAAAGCTCGCAAAAAATATCGGTATCTTACTTATAGTCTGAGTCCTAATTTTTATATATAATACTCAGTGAAAGATTTCAAGACTTTTTATAAAAAGCCAGATCAAGGATGAGTTATATGCCCATAAATACTTCACTTACTATCAAGCCTACAAATAGTGACCTCGCGCTTTTACTCACAGCGATATTTTGGATGTGTCTGAGGGATGTTTAGCGCTACGATTAATCTAGCTGTTAACAAAAAGTATTTAAATTGTATCCTGAAATATATAGAAATTAGCACTCAAATTATAAGCAAGATCACGTTATTCTTTGTGAGCTTTAAAGAGTCTTGCAGAAATTACCACCGATAGGAAGTATCTAGCAGTGTTGATTATCAATTTTTAACAATATTCTCTGAAACATACCTCAAAATCAGCACTCAAGACCTTAAGAAAAGTGAGTAATGTTTTAACGTACCGCTAGCACCTCGTATCTGTAAATTGGCCGTCGCCACAAACTAGCTAGTATGCGTATGATCAAAGTACATACTAACACTACTCTATTCCACACATTTTGTTTCTCAGAAAATAAGTAAGGTCTGGCGGGCCTGGGATCTTGCTCTACAAGTCTTAAACCGTTTGGGAACTCGTTTTATTGAGCATTCAAGTTAAACACTGAGTGAATCAACGCAAACAAGGCAAATAAAAAAGAGTTTTTTGATGTCTCAGTAATGCACGAATTTTTTTGAATAATTTCATCTAGCTTACCAATATTGTTCCAAGATTTTTCTTGTGTTTGTTGTATCTGAAAGACATGTTGATTTACAATTTCTATTTTGTAATACATATACGCAGAAAATACATTTTCTATCATCAACTAGGTACCTGATTTTATTTGCTTCATATTCATCACACGGCGTGGTTCGAATAATTTTACTCATACATATATTTTTTTCTGCTGACGTTATTAGGAGGTTACTTTGTGTCAGGAGTCTATTCATTAAATATTATATATTATATATTATATATTATATATTATATATTATATATTATATATTATATATTATATATTATATATTATATATTATATATTATATATTATATATTATATATTATATATTATATATTATATATTATATATTATATATTATATATTATATATTATATATTATATATTATATATTATATATTATATATTATATATTATATATTATATATTATATATTATATATTTCTTTTCACTTGAAAAAGGCAGCACTTTGCTTTCGAAACGTGTTTCTAATAAATTACAGAACTTATTATACCCAATAAAACATATTTATTTATAAAATGAGTTCTGAAAAGTTTTTTCCTTAATTCATGATCACCTTGCATGTTTATCACTATTCTAAGTGAAATAAATAATATCTAATCCTAAAATATATTTTTTTCAGCAATTTTCCCAGCCAACAGTAATTGAACAAGCGGCGTATATTTTGATCGCTGCTGGAGCATCGATGTTCATCGTTAGTTTTCTGGGATATTGTGGGGCACTCAAGGAATCTCAATGCTTGTTAACTGCGGTAAGTTACAATAAAATTTTGTCACTGTTCAGCGATTTGAGTTTCACTTTTATTCTGGCTATGTTAAATTGTTCAATCAAGTGAGGAGTTTGGCTAATGTAATGCATCCGAATGACTGATGAAGCGATGGGGAACGATACTTGCCCGCCAGGAATTTAATTGCAGTGCAGCTATTAAGAGAGTACTAAATTAGACACGCTATGAGAACATTAGTTGAATATTGTTGTATTAACTTAATTAAATAATGCATATTGACACCTATTTTTTTTTTCAGTACGGCGTTTGTCTGGTAATTATTCTTATTTTGGAAATTGTAGCAGGGGGCTTAGCAGCAGCTTACAGAAATACGGTACGGCATCTATTTATTTAGGCTATCGTAATTTTTTAAATTAAAATTCTTGTTTTAGGCACAAGAAGAGACACGCACATTTCTCAAATCAACAATTTCCAAATATTACGCCGCTGAAAAACCAGACGCAGTAACTTTAATGTGGAACCACCTCATGGCTCAAATGTCCTGCTGTGGTGTAGACGATTACCGGGACTTTAAGGAAAGCACCAAATGGTCCAGTGGGAATAAAACTGTCCCTGATGCTTGCTGCGTGCTCAATGGAGATGTTACCCTATTCCATGTTAAGGACAGCGATTGTCCGTACCATCCTACAGACAGCAATTCATATTACCAAAAAGTTAATCTTAAATTAATTGAAATAAATAAATATTAATATTAAATTACTTTTCAGGGCTGCTACGACGCCATCGTCAGCTGGATTATATCCCACACCGACATTGTCATTGGAATTGGAATCGGTGTGGGATTGGTGCAACTTTTAGGCATTTTTCTAGCTTTCTGTTTGTGCAAATCAATAGACGGTTATTTAAAATGACCAAAATTAAAACAGAATAAAGTGACACAGTGGGAGGACAGATAAAACAATGTTTATCAGTATTTTGCTTAATTTCACAACGATTATTGTTAAATATGTTTAGAGTGTAATTGTATTTTATACTTGAACTGTAAATTGTTAAGTATTTATATATTATTTTGAAGTTATGGGACCATTAAATAAAACTAGAAGATTTAGTGCCATTTCTTCTCAAAATTTGCTTCAGTTAAATATTATTAGTGATTAATAAGGTTATTATCGATTCACCATAATGCCTAATTAATAAAATATTTAGGAGTAAAATAAGCACCAAAGTTGGTAAATTTATGTTTTATTGTTTTGTACATATTGTGTATCATTTCTAAAGTGCATTGTACATTTTTGTTTTTGTTAAACTCTTTATACTTTAGTTAATTTAATCTCTAACTATAATATTAACCTACAAATAAATTTTCCACCATATATATATAATTTATTATTTATATATTATATAAATGTTCAACTTTAAATATTCAAGTTGAACGGTTTTATTTTAAATCATCAGCTGTACCAATATCTGGACCTTCTTGAGATTCTGACACCTGGTAAGAAATCTTGCAATACAGTTAGTGCTATGTAGTATTGAAATATTCAATTTTCAAGCTTGTAGCTCGTACATCAATAACAATTGGTAGTTGATATTATTTCTGCATAAATCTGCATCCCTTCCATGTATGTACTTGAAATTTAAATGTTGTAGAACCTTTGGTTCTCTCAGAAATAATAAGTTTGTAACTAGCTATTGAAATATTTAATTGTCAAACCTGTAGCTCGTAAACAAAAACATTTGATAATTGATATTATTTCTGCTTAAACTTAAATCCCTTGTATGTATGTACTTAAAATTTAAATGTTGTAGAGCTTCTGGTTCACTCAGAAATGATTATTTTAATTTGAATTAAATTCTCACGTTTATTATAGCTCATGCATCAATAAGAATTGAATTTATCCACAAACTGTATTATACTGTAATTCAATATATTATTGTATCAATTCATACATGAATAAGAGCTGTTCCTACGCTTTTGATTAATTTTTTGTGTAGTTAGAAATATTAGTGTTATTGTATTTCATATTAAAGAAAATAAATTTATTTATATAAATATTGCCTTTTATTTATTTAAAATAGTTCAAAATTTCTCCACCAGGTGGCAGCACCTGTCAATAAGACCAATTAGCAATCATCTCATGGTGAGAATTAATTATCGATTTTCTGGGAAACTGAAGGGTAAAGGGACAAATGTTTCAAATAAAAGTTACATAATTTTCAACGCCCTGCATGACTTACTTGAAATAATTTTCTCTGAAGCCCACAGTATCCGAGAAACGATATGCTACTACCCTTAAATTAAGGGTTGGAAAAAAATTTTATTAACTTTTTTGGTAGCCTATTCAATCCTTCGTATGGTGATGTAATTAGATTTTCCTCAAGGGCTATAGTTTAGTAGTAAATCGGGAAAAGCTCTTTAAGGCTTCTGATGTCTGTGACGAATGGATTTTGTGTTCAAAAATATCAAAAATTGTATTAGGGGAGCATACATCCTAGGAGCAAATTCAGTTTTTCATGAAGTGTTTTTCTTGATTTACTTCTGAACTATAGCTCTTAGGGAAATTTTGATTACATAACTATATGAAGCTTTAAAAGGGGTTTCAAAAAGTTATATGAAATTTTCTTCCAGCCTCCAAATTAAGGATAGTAGCATATTGTTTCTCAAAAACTATAGGCCTTAGAGAATTTTTTTTCAAATAAATCTTGTAGGGCATTGAAAACTATGTAACTTTCATTTAAAATATTTGTTCCTAAATCCTTTAGTCTCCGATAAAATCGCTAATTAATTCTTTGAAAGAGCTTCTTCAGTCTCTGCTTCCCTAATACAATTTTTAGGTTTTTCGAACGCACAAAACTCATTCATCATGAACATCAGGAGATGGAAAGTGTTTTTCTCAAATTATCCATGAACCATAGCTCTTAGTGAAAATTAAATAACACCACCATACGCCGCTTAAAAAGGGCTATCGAAAAGGTAGATGAAACTTTCTTCCAGCCCTCGAATTAAGGGTAGTAGCATATTGTTTCCCAAAAACTATAGGCCCTAGAGAAAATTTTTTTGAATATATCTTATAGGGCGTTGAAAGTTATGTAACTTTTATTTGAAACATTTGTCCCCAAACCCTCTAGTTGCCGAGAAAATCGCTAATAACTTCTTAGAAGAACTCCTTCGGTCTCTGCTCTCCTAGTACAATTTCAAGGTTTTATGAACACACAAAATCCATTCATCCAGACATCAGTAGATGGAAAGTGTTTTTCTCGATTTATTCCTGAACTATTGCTCTTGGGGAAAATTTAGCTAAATCTCTATATGTAACTTAAAAAAGGCTATCAAAAAGATAGATACAAGTTTCTTCCAGAACTTGAATTGAGGATAGTAGTATATCGTATCTAGAAAACTATGAGTCCTAAAAAAAATTCTTCTAAATATATCTTTAAGGGCGTTGAAAGTTATGTAACTTCTATTTACAGCCTTGGTCCCTAAGCCCTTTGGTTTCTGAGAAAGTAGCTAATTAATTATTAGAAGAGCTCCTTCGGTCTCTGCTTTCCTAATACAATTTTAATGTTTTTCGAACACACAAAATCCATCCATTACAGACTAAAAAGACAGAAAGTGTTTTTCTTGATTTATTCCTGAACTACAGCCTTTAGGAAAAACTTAATTACATCACTGTACAGAGCTTAAAAAAAGCTATGAAAAAGATAGATGAATTTTTTTCCAGCTCTTCAGTTAAGGGTAGTAGCATATCGTTTTTCGAAAACCATAAGTTCCAGAGAAATTTTTTTTAAATATATCTTGTAGGGCGTTGAAAGTTATGTAACTTTTATTTGAAGCATTTGTCCCCAAACCCTCTAGTTGCCAAGAAAACGCTAATTAATTCTTCGAAAGAACTACTTCAGTCTCTGCTCTCCTAATACAATTTTGAGATTTTTCGAGCACATGGAATTCATCATCAAATAGGAGATGGAAAGTTTTTTTCTTCGATTTAAACCTGAACTATAGGCTTCAGGGAAAATTAAATTACAATATTTCACGGATATTGGACAGGGCTACCAAAAAGTGGTTAAAGCTTACTTTCAACTCTCAAATTAAGGGTAGTAGTCTATTGTTTCTCGAAGTCTATAAGTTTTAGAGAAAATGATTTCAAATATATTTTGTAGGGCATTGAAAGTTGTGTAACTTTTATTTGAAATCTTTGTCCCTAAATCCTTCAGTTTCCGAGAAAATCGCTAAATCATTCTTTGAAGAGCTCCTTCAGTCTCTGCTCCCCTAATACAGTTTTTAGGTATTTCGGACGCACAAAATTAATTCATCACGAACACCTGGAGATATAAAAGTGTTTCTCTCAAATTATTCATAAACAATAGCTTTTAGTGAAAATGTAATTACACCACCATACGGCGCTTGAAAAGGGCTATCCAAAAGATAGATGAAACTTTCTACTAGCACTTGACTTAAGGGTAGTAGCATATTGTTTCCCAAAAACTATTGGTCCTAGAGAAAAATTTTCTAAATATGTTTTGTAGGGCATTGAAAGTTATGTAACTTACATCTACAACATTTGTCCCTAAAGCCTTTGGTTTCTGAGAAAAGCGCTAATTTATTCTCAGAAGAGCTCCTTCAGTCTCTGCTCTCCTAATACAATTTTGAGGCTTTTCGTACACAAAATCTATTCATCAGGAAGACGAAAAGTGTTTTTACTTCATTTATTCCTGAACTATAGCCCTTATTAAATATTTAATTACATCACCGTACGAAGCTTAAAAAGGGCTATGAAAAAGATATACGATTTTTTTTCCAGCCTTCAAGTTGAGGATAGTAGCATATTGTTCCTCGAAAACTATAAGCCCTCGAGAAAATTCTTCCAAATATATCTTGTAGGGAGTTGAAAATTATGTAACTTTTATTTGAAACATTTGTCCCTAAACCCTCTAGTTTTCGAGAAAACACTAATTAATTCTTTGAAAGAACTACTTCAGTCTCTGCTCTCCTAATACAATTTTGAGATTTTTTGAGCACCTGGAATTCATCATCAAACAGGAGACGGAAAGTTTTTTTCTTCGATTTAAGCCTGAACTATAGGCTTCAGGAAAAATTAAATTACAATATTTCACGGATATTGGACAGGGCTACCAAAGAGTAGATAAAGCTTTCTTTTAACTCTCAATTTAAGGGTTAGTAGTCTATTGTTTCTCGAAAACTATGAGTGTTAGAGAAAATGATTTCAAATATATTTTGTAGGGCATTAAAAGTTGTTTATTTAAAATCTTTGTCCCTAAATCCTTCAGTTTCCGAGCAAGTCGCTAAATCATTCTTCGAAGAGCTCCTTCAGTCTCTGCTCCCCTAATACAGTTTTTAGGTATTTCGGACGCACAAAATTCATTCATCACGAACACTAGATAAAAGTGTTTCTCTCGAATTATTCTTAAACTATAGCTTTTAGTGAGAATTTAATTACACCACCATACGCCGCTTGAAAAGGGCTATCCAAAAGATAGATGAAACTTTCTACTAGCACTTAATTTAAGGGTAGTAGCATATTGTCTCCCAAAAACTATAGGTCCTAGAGAAAATTTTTCCAAATATGTTTTGTAGGGCATTGAAAGTTATGTAACTTACATTTACAACATTTATCCCTAGACCCTTTGGTTTCTAAGAAAAGCGCTAATTTATTCTCAGAAGAGCTCTTTCAGTCTCTGCTCTCCTAATACAATTTTGAGGCTTTTCGAACACAAAATCCATTCATCAGGGAGACGAAAAGTGTTTTTCTTAATTTATTCCTAAACTATAGCCTTTAGGGGAAATTTAATTTCATCACCGTTGAGAAGGGCTATGAAAAACATAGATAAAACTCCCTTCCAGCCCTCAAATTGAGGATAGTAGTATATTGTTTTTCGAAAACCATAAGCCCTAGAGAAAGTTCTTGTAAATATATCTTGCAGGGCGCTGAAAGTTATGTAACTTTTATTTGAAACATTTGTCCCTAAACCCTCTAGTTTCCGAGACAACGCTAATTGATTCTTCGAAAGAACTACTTCAGTCTCTGCTATCCTAATACAATTTTGAGGTTTTTCGAACACACCAAACACATCCATCACACAGATGAGGGACAGAAAATGTTTTTCGCGATTTATTCCTGAACGATAGCTGTGAAAATTAGAGCTAGTTATCCAAACATCAAATTATTAGAAATTGAATTTAGTGATCGGGGAAATAAAAAATATTCATTTCATTTTCTAGTTGTCAGAGTAGAATAAAAAAAATCTCAAACGATCAATATTTGAATGTAATGAGCGCGTATTGATATATACATATTTCTATTCAATTCGAGTCCAATTAAATACAGTAAGTAACTTCATTAAAGCCGATATTCGTCAAACTTACAAAATTATTTCCTTTTAGGTAATTTTAAGCGTTCACATTAAGCGTAGTGGTACATTCACGATGTATTATTTAAAGAGAAATAAACGCTGCTAAAATCTGTGTTTGAATTGATTCTTTGTTGAGAGCGTATTTCAACAATAGCCCTTAGGAAAAATTTAATTATATCACAGTACGGCGCTTTAGAGGGGCAAAGAAAAACATAATAAGACTTTCTTCCAGCCCTTGAATTTAGGGTAGTAGTATATTGTTTCTCGAAAACTATGAGCCTTAGAAAAATTCTTTTATATAAGTCTTATAGGGCGTTGAAAATTATGTAACTTTCATCAAGAACGTTTGTCCTTCAGCCCTTTAGTTTACGAGAAAATCGTGAATTAATTCTTCGAAAGAACTTCTCCAGTCTCTGCTCTCCTAATACAATTCTGAGATTTTTGGAGCACATAAAATTCATCATTGAACAGGAGACGGAAAGTGTTTTGCTCGACTTATGCCTGAACCATAGCATTTGGGGAGAATTTAATTACCTTCCTTCACGGACATTGGAAAGGGCTATCAAGAAAGTAGATAAAGCTTTTTTCTAACCCTCAAATTAAGGGTAGTAGCATATTGTTTCTCAAAAACTATGAGCTCTAGAGAAAATTCTTCAGGATATATGTTGTAGTTATGTAACTTTTAATTGAAATATTTGTCCCTAAAACTTCTGGTTCTCGAGATAATCGCTATTTAATCTCTTGCATTAGCTCTTCAAGATCCTACTACCCTAATACAAATTTTTGATTTTCAAAGGTATAAAAATTCACAAAGCGATAAATTTTGTATTAGAAAAATCCAAAATTTGTATTACGATTGTAGGATTTGGAAGAGCAAGAGCAAGAATTTTCAATAAGTGTCTTCCTTAAACTATAGCCCTTAGCCTCTTATTGACAGGTGCTGCCATCTGGTAGAGGACTTTTGAACTATTTTAAAATAAATAAGTCATTATATGAATATAATTTAATTTATTCTTATAAATATGAAATACAATAACAATAATATTTCCAATTGAATAGGAAGAAATAAGCGTGAAAACAGTTCTTATTTATGCATAAATTGATACAATAATACATTGAATTACAACATTATCCAATATTATAGTATAATATAATACAGTTTTGCATAAATACAGTCCTTATTGGTGCACGAACCATAAATGTAAGAATTTAATTATATAAATTATAAATAGCCAGTTATAAACTTATAACACCAATTCAAGTAGAAATATTTTTTTTTTGAGTGAATCATAGGTTCTATAATATTTAAATTGTAAGTACCATACATAGAATGGATTAAGGGCTATGCAGAATTAATATTAATTTCCAATTGTTATTGATGTACGAGCTACAGGCTTGATTATTGAATTTTTCAGTAGTTAGTTATAAACTTATTATTTTTGAGTAAACCAGAGGCTCTAAAATATTGAAATTGTAGGTACGAACTGAGGAAGTAATGCAGTAATAATATTAATTATCAATTGTTATTGGTGTACGATCTAGAAGCTTGAAAATTAAATATTTCAATAGTTACTTCACAGTATATTCACAGCACTTTCAAAGCTAATAAGAAAGAAATCAAATACAGGAGATTGACCACAGCAATTTATATTAATGTCCTGAACTTAAACGGCAGCTCATGTCACGAACTCTACAGCTGAAGTATTTGCTGGAGAAACTGCCATTCCAATTGCGAATTTCTTAGATCTATTGGTTGCATTTATCGTCCATAACATTGACAGGTTTCCTATTGCTATCCATTCAAGACTCTGATGAATTCTGATGGCGTTTAGGAGCTGCAGAAAAGATGAACTATTAATTTACTTTTGTAATTTTAAAGTTGTTAAAATTAACAAACTTTCCAACTCGATGAGCTATAATGAGTTAACATTATGATGCCAATCGAATGATATTTGCTGGAAAAGCTGTCACTCCACTTGCTTTTTCACTTCAAAAACAACTGATGAATCTTCAAGTTGGTTTAGGACGCCATTAGGTGAAATTGTTAAACGAAGATTGCTGTAAAAGAAATACAGTCATTACTAACTTGAATACACTGTTTGTTATGTTAAAATATAAATATTCACACTAATTTTGCATTATTAAATGAAATTAACACCTTTTAAAAGCTTTTTCCGTCTGGAAATAATTATTATCACAAGTGTTTGGAAACGTTAAGAAACGCATTGTGTTTGGCAATGTAACGAAACGCAGTGTGTCTGGAAATGTCACGAAACGCGAAGCGTTAATTTAAAGAAATAGAAATAATTTGAAAGATTTAAGACTTTTGCTGGCCAAAATGCAGAAACGATCAATAAATAATAGATATAAATCGTTTTTATTTATGATAAATTACTTGTTGATAATTATTAAACTCAGTTAATTTAAATAAACAAAAGTTTCATTACACATGAAAATACGGTGAAACGATTATTGTTACAATTAATGAAATGACTATTTGATCAATAGAATGATAAAACATGAACTTAATTTCGTTTATAGGAATATTAAATGGAATAACTGATTCTCTAGAGATAAGCGCCCATTATCTTAGATGTAATAATAAAAAATTAATTATAAGTATTCATCAACTTTTGTTTTATTTCAGTGTGTCTGTTGGTTGCGATGGACAGCAGAACAAATGAACTTAAAAATAAAAAAGAAGAATGCATTATCTGTTTTTGTAATCCTTTATTATCTTTAACTGCATATTTGGGGATAAATCAGAAATTAGGATTCTGTGCGCATATAAAAAAACGTTATTCTAAAAATCCTAGATATGAAACCTCCAGAGTGGCATTTATTCTTGGAATTATAATGCTTATAAGTGTTCTTATTGTAACCATAAGCAACATAATTCATTTTATCGATGAAATTAAAACAAAATCAAGAATCCACATTGCTTTTAATATTAGTTTAATTATTTTCCAAGTAAATATAATTATATCATATTTTTTACAAATATGCAACAGAAAAGAATTTATGAGAGAAGGAAATGGTTTTTTGGCAATTATTGCCAATAAAAATAATTATGGAATTGAAGTGATTTTTGATAGGAAAATTGCGAAATATATAAATAGATATTTATGGTTTTGGACTATTCTGGCTCTCAGTATATCATTAATTACAATATTATTGGAATTAATTTTTATAGACGTTTATTCTTTTTGGTCAATTTTTAATGCCTTTACTACAAGTTTCTTTATGCTAACGGAAACAGTTTTTAGTGTTTTTTTAATGATAAAAATAAAACTTTATAAACATTTGTTGATTGAGTGCTACGAACAAATTAAAATAATCTTAAACAGTCGCTTGGAAAAAAGTGTTGTCGACGAAAATATGTTGATCAGAGAATTAATGATAAATAAATTAAAACATAATAGGCATACACCTATTAGTCTAGCAATGAAAAAATTACAACGGATGCACTGTGCAATCGTTTTAAATTTAAAACAATTGAATAAAAGCTTAAACCCCAATATTTTGCTGCATTTAATTACCAATTTAATGATTTTAATCACAAATTATTACACTATAATAAGTGTTTGGCTTATGGGTGATTCAAATAATTTATTCATTCTAAAACAATTTGAAACATACGGTATTCTATTTGGAACATTTTGGGTACTCCTAGTTTTTGAGGAAGTGCATGAGCCGGTAAGTAACTTATTTTTTTAATATTACTTACCTGCAAACCATTTGTAGATTTATTTTGGGAGCACAAATTTGAACTTCGCGCCTCATACAGCTGCCTTAAAAACATATACAGTCATATTTGAATTACTGGCTTTGCTTGATTGCAAAACTAAGATTGATTTGGAAGCAGCAATTAACAGCCATAATGCAGTATCAGTCTTATTTGTGATTGGCAGACTGTAAAAAACTGTTTCAAGTTATGCAATAAATTTACAAGTTTACCTGAATATGTTCATGAAGAACGTCTGCCAGTGAGATTTAAATCATTTTTACGAACTTACCAGAAGTTCAAAGAAATGCCAGACTGTAAAAATTTGTTCAAGAAGCTATTTCTTGCTGTTAATTGAAATCAATTATTTAAAATGCATCAACACCTAGCGGAGATTTTTCAATACAAATATCTTGAACTTACAACTGCAATCTTACAAATGGCAATTATTCTCTTTTATCTGATACTAGCTCCCGCTCTACTTTATTTTAATATTTAAATTTGTTAACAGAATTTATTTTTTTAGGGCGACGACATAAAATATTTCTTATACCAGTTTCCGAAACATATTCTAACACAAGAAGAAAATAATCAAGTATGAATACAAATTTTCTATAAATTATAAAATTGTAGACTATATATTTTTTGTCATTTGACATGGAAATATACATTAAATTCAACCAGTAATAGAACTTGTCAAGGGCAATAATATTTCTTAATAAAAAAAATTCCGAATTCTCATTTTTTAGCATTTTTACACGTACCAAATTTAGTTTGATTACATTTGTTCTTCAAGAATAGAAGCTTTCAGAATTGTGGCAATATTCACTAAATTCATTATTTTAGGATTGAATTACATTTAATATTCCACCGTTTTCTTTAAATAAATAGTTGTATAGGACTAGAACTTTCCAGAATTGTAGCAATATTTTCAATTGAATTATTCACTAAATTCATTATTTTAGAATTAAATTACATTTATTATTCCACCGTTTTCTTTAAATAAATCGTTGAATGATTTAGAAGTTACTGTATAGGAATAGAAGCTTTCACAATAGCAATATTTGCGATTAAATTATTTATTAAATTCATTATTTTAGAATGGGGTATTCTACCACTGTCAAAATTTGAGAAACTTGCATGAAAATAAGAATATATGGTATAAATAATGACTATAAGGAAGGAAAATGATAATGAATATTGCTTTGTTTTAATAAAAAGACGATTTAATATTTATATGACGTTATGATGACGTCCCAAAGCCGGCTTTGTTTCACAGACATGCGCATGGAAGGAAAGCAGCTTCAACCTACTGGTAACTTCAGGCGAATTCTGGAAGATAAAAATTTAAAAAAATGCAGTGGAATACTCCATTGAATTACATTTGATATTCCACCGTTTTCTTTAAATAAATCATTGAATGATTTACAATTTAGTGTATAGGAATAGAAGCTTTCAGAATTGTAGCAATATTTTTAATTGAATTATTCACTAAATTCATTATTTTGGAATTCAATATTCCACCGTTTTCTTATAAAAAAACATTGAATGATTTAGAAGTCAATATTTAATCCGTCCATAGATGGCAGTCCATATATAAGGATTTAAAGTTATGCTATTAGCGCCACTGTGAGTAAAATTCGAAGCTCGAGAAGAGATATTGTGCGAGGTTATTGCATTGTGTACAAGTGAAAATAAAGTGATTTACGAAGAATTTGCTGTATTTAAAAGTTGTACAGCAATAGAAACTATAATGCTACAGATTATTATTGTTCGGACTTTGATCCTTCACTTTTATAATACATTTATGTTCCAGATAAATAATTCAATGAATAATAACGGAATGACGAAGGATCTGAGATTTTCCTTGATGGAATATCTCCGATATATTAAAATTGAAATTCCAGAGTAGTTTACGAAGAAGTTTTTAATGCTTGACACATAATTATTTGTGGCACTTCACTTGAAAACCCAGATTTAAATATGAAATTGCATGGTTTATGCTTGCAAACTTCTACGTTGCAGTCACTGCCACACAAAATTGAAGAAATACTTTCATAAAAGGATCCACTCTTTTTCCAATTTTGAAAGAATCAATTCATACTTTTTTTTACTTATAAATTCAAAATCATTAAATTCATTTCTCACTTTAAACTTACTCTTTTGTTCAGGAAATAGGAAAAAACTTAAGCTTGAATCCCGCTTATTTCAAGAACTACAGCCAGGTACACAACAATATGTAATTGATATAATTATTCAAATCAAATATCCAAATAATGAAGCTTAAATTATTAATAAGTTCAGTTGAAAGAGATAAAAGAATGTAACTGAAGTTTTACGAATATCTTTTACTGAGCTTCTAAAATTTGTCACCAGACTGCGTAGCGCTTAGCTGGAAATCCCTATAGACTGTTTAAAATCAACTGTTTTTTGTGAAAGTGCAATGAACTTGAGTAGACAATCTAATTTTCAAGATATGCACTATCTGAAAAAATACATGAAGTCACTAAATACAGAGTGATCAATAATGATTGTCTGTCACGTGACTGGCAAAAGTTCCCATTATGATCAAAACTATCTTCATGGAATAAAGTTAATATAAAATTTATTTTGATAACTACGTTACCGACATTTCAAGAACACAGTGGCGTATATTTTGCATATTTTATAACGGATTTATCCATAATGTGATTCAAAAAACAAGGCAGTAAGTAAATAGCTGTATAATTGAATGATTATCGAAAATTTATTATTATTCTACTAAATTATCAGGTTAGAATAGTGTTTTCAGAGGAACTGTCATCTGTCATTTGAAGCTCACCATCTCAAGCAGGCGGCAAAGAAAAAATCAGAACAAGGCAGCACGGACAATCATTTTTGATTACTCTGTATTATTTCAGTTTCAAATGAATAATTGACTGGACTACGATAGTTCAAAGTTACAAAATATTCATTTTAGTCGATAGTTGTCATGAGAAATATAGGTGCACTGTGAAATTCTAGACAAAACTTTGAAGAGTTCTTACTTGACATCCAAGGAGTTTACAGGCAAAGTTACGAAGAAAAATTGTTATACTGACGAATTCTATTACTATTCAAAATTAATGTACTTATTTCTGTTATACCCTGTATTGTTATATTGTATATCAATTGTTATTTGATAGTATGAAACAAAAAAATTTGTATGTGCAAGTGTGCAGTCTAAAACAAGCTTTAGAATTCAATTTTGACAAGTATTTTATTTGCATCATTTTTGTTGCAACCTTGGTGATAACATCCGGAAGTACCTTCTGCATAGGGAAATAGTTCTCGCAAAACGACAAAGTTCTGTTGCAAATAAAAATATAACAATAAAAAACCAATTTAAAATATATTGGTTGATACCAGGACTTAGGGCTGCTTTAGTATTGAAATTTAGTATTTCAATCTGATGTAGCATCTGAATGATTGTCTACTATTCTCATAACAATCGACTGAACCGGAAGTGCATTTTAGTAGACGGATTTTTAGAATTTTTTGATGTTTTAGGTTGATTTACTGTTACTTACACTTAAAATGGTGAAACCAGTAATTTCTGCATCTGATGTAATTGATATTCGAATAGGATTGATAGGCCCTGTAAGTATTTTATTTACAAATGAAAACTTATATTATATTTTTTTAAATTTGCAGATTAGTGCGACAGTGTTGTCCTACGTATTATTGGCGCTTCAGTTTCGTGCGTCATGGTTAGACAACTAAATCCAACTTTCAGGTTAACAAAAGTGAAAATTATTTATTTAGCCCCAAATTAAATAATTATAATTAAATAATTATACAAATACAATTTTTGTACTGATCAGTTTACAAAAATATGTTACAATTAAATATTCTCATCAATATTTGCGTGATTTTTCATATGAATCAACAGGCTTTCAGGTCTTGCAAATCGTGCGCTACAAATCAAACAAGCATGTTCTCCAATTTCATGAATCCTCAAATGTCTGACTAATTTATCCTTTCTTCCAAACCTTTTTTCACAATGAGTACACTTAAAAGGCTTTGTTCCGGAATGAGTCGCCATATGACGGTCCAGTTCTCGTTTCCGCAGAAAAGATTTTGAGCATTGGGAGCACATATGAGGCTTGTGTTGTGTGTGAGTTAATTGGTGGGAACGTAAGCTTTCCGCAGACAAAAATCGTTTATGACAAACAAAACAAATATATTTTTTAATTGCGCTTACTTGTTTGATTTGTTTTTTAAGAGGATCGAATTCTTGATAAGAATTGTCTCCTGTAATATGTTCAGGGACTCTTGGAAGGTCATCGTTTTGAATATGATCAGGAATCCGAGGAAGCTCAGTCAAATTATAATTTTCCTCATGATTGAAAGGATCTACACTAATAACCATATTTTCTTCCTGTTCTTCTTCTTCGTGTTCTATTTCCTGTTTAACAGCCGATTCGTAAGGATAACCGCTCATTGCAATTTGTTGTCTTAATAGTTCTAGTTCAGAAACAGCTGAAGATCGATCTTCGTTATTTGGGAAATGTCTTTTTTCGTGCCGGAGGAGTTTATCCCTCCGGCCGAAACTTTGGTCGCAAAAATTACAAGCGAAAGGTTTATGACCAGAATGGATTATAGCATGACGCGTTAAATCTCCTTTAGAAATAAAAGTTTTAGGGCATTGGGGACAAATGTAAGGTTTATCCCCAGAATGGATCCGTAAATGTTTTGTGAGGTTAGTGTTCCGCGAAAAGGATTTAAAACAAATGTTGCAAGTAAATGGTTTGATTCCTGTATGAACAACCGTATGTTTGCGAAGATCTGATCTTCGGCTGAAACTGCGCGGACATTGAGGACAGCCAAAAGGCTTATCATTAGCATGAACCGATTTTTGGTGTGCGGTATAATTGGAGCGGTCAGCAAACGCCATATCACATTGTGAACACATAAACGGAACTTCAGTATTATGTTCCGTATTTTCATGATTTCTACAAGCTTCTTTTTCAGTGTACGCCCGATCGCAATATTTACACATAAAAACGTTTTTAAGTTCAGTGTACTCCGGTGTGTCGTTAGCCTCACCTTCGCTATGGTTGCCAAATTCAGATTCGTTATCTGAATCATATTCTAAGTCAGGATTTATAACCATAACGACATTTTCTGCGTTTTGTCCGATATCTGGAATGAATTTTTGGTTGAATTTTTCAAATTCGGCTGCTGAGACTGTAGTTGGTTGATAGGAAACATCTTCGCTGTCTTGATCGCTGTTTCGATCGCCATGCCGGCCGTTTTGCTTCGTTACTTGACGTAAAGTTGCATCTGACATCAAGCATTGCTGCTTGAATTCGAGACACAATTCCAGTTTGTAAAGACATCGGTGACATATGCAGGACGGGAGTCCATCGCCAGACGAAAGCTACAGCAAAAAATATTACTAAAAATAAACAGTCGATCGATAGGCGAAAAAATGTGATTTCTAATTATTATAACCTATAAAACTAACAAGTAACGGTAAAACTACTCACTTCCAAAGTTGTGTATTCAGTTATCTTTCTATGTATGCTTTTATTGGTACTCTCGTTCACGTGATTGTTGAAAATTGCAAGTAAAAATCCATCTTGCTGCAAACATAGCCTGCATATCGTTGCATAATTAGCCCAGGCCATTTCTGATTGTTTCACGTTACACTCCACTCGTTTATTAAACACGACAAGTTTAGCAACTGTTTGCAATTATTATGAACGTCACCACGTTGACGGTTGAAATGAAATGCGAAGCGCCCAGCGACAGGGGGCGATGTCTCAACGCACAGGGGGGAGGGGGCTTGCGCACGGCCCCCGCGGCCTCTCGAAGCACCCGGGAGGGGCAGTGACACTCCGCAGCGCGCCATTTGAATCCTGAATACATAATCACCCCATGGAACTTTCATCATACTTAAACACTAATAACTTATTTAGGTTAATTTCTACCAATAACGCACAGCTTTACATTTATTACGAATAAATTCAAACGAATTAATGAATAGTATTGACGTTTGTTACGTCATATCCGCCAAACTTTACCGCCACATTTATTAATTTTCAAATTTATACTTTTGCTAACTGTCAAATGGGAAATTTGACATGGAAATTGTATATAAATCAAAATTAGTCGAACAAATTAAAATATTGCAATTCAAATGACTGAATGTCTGAATTTTTAAGTAGAACGTTATTTTTTATTCCGCCTGTGCTGCAGTCAATTTAAAAATCATGTATTTATGTACGTATAGGGCATTATTCTAATTCGTAGAGACAGTTTGAAGGCAAGTCGCACTATCTATGTTAATGACATCATAAGGTAGTTATATTTATAGATGGAAACAATGGTCGCGTTCACCGTAGCAAAGCGCTCGCAGCGATTCCTATGAAACCATGGTGATATTGTCAACTGCACCAATCAAAGCAATGGAAATGGCCTGTGACGTAATACCGCTGCGTAGCGCTACGCCGGGGTGAACGCGGCCATTATGATCTACAGATTTATGTTGGTAGCAATCATTGAATTTTGTTCTACTATTATTCTTTGATGATAAGCAAATGTTAAAAAGTGACATCCAGCTGAAGAAACTGATTTGATCCCAGTGGCGTGCGGTGACTTAGTGTGCAAAGTCGGTGGTGGAAAAGGGGATAGATATATATATATATATATATTATAAATAAGAATTATATTCAATTAAACCCTTGAACTCCCTAAATATTCTTATCTATTTCATTCACAACAAAGAGTGAGCTTGACCACCAATATAGCTTCTGTTTCTGGCAACAACCAGAAATCCATCAAATTTTTTTATATATTTTGTTTTGAAAATGTCGCACGGACTGACTCCTGGCTTTTAATTTGATTATTTTGAGTCAGTCCAATTTCTGGCATTCGTCTTGTTTTCACAAAAAGGATCTTTCAGTGAATCACAGATAATAGATTTATTATCAATTGCCATTCTACTAATGATAGAGTTATAGGAAGAATTCCCGGAGAAGAGTTCGTCTCTTTTCCCTTAGTCATTGCCTGATGACGAACAAGGTTTACAACGCAACAGCATCGCGGACAAGACTTCCAACAATACAACAGCATCGAGTAATCAAACAATTAATCTTCGAACCTTTGTACCCTTTCCTAATTCCCAAAATAAAATCATTTCCACAAAACTTATAGTCGTTTTATTTCTAAAACCCAATTTTATTATTTTCAGGAGTAGTTAATATATGTATTGTTAAATAGTTTTTAGAATAAATTAAATTCATTAATAACTTGTGTTTTATTTTTAAAGTGAATACAAAATTCAGAAACTTATTTTTACCATTTTAACTATACAAAATATCAAGATAAGTTATTCAAAAGTCTCTGCAATAAATAAACATGCTAAATAGTCGCTATTTTTGCTATTTAAAAAATTTAGTTCAAAAACGTGCTAGGTGCTGCCATCTCTGACTAACTAAATAAACTAGTGCCTAATCAACAATATGTTTATTTTCGTCGTACGAGCTTTTATACACTATTTTTGATCGAAATATACTCTTTATTAAATTAAAACAAGTATAAATATTAATTTCAAATTATTATTCAAGTAGTGAGTCAAGATTTATTCAGATAAACTCAATGCCGGCAAGCGACGCGTCGATCGCCGGTTAAATCTGACAGCCCTGATATTTCCCGGTAAAGAGATATGAAATAAAATAACTGTTATTGACTTGCTACCAAATATATTTTGATATAAATTTTGATCCATAAAATCGGAGTATGAAAAAATATGTTCAAATTTGTCAACAGTTTTGCAAATATAAGCTCTTTACTTCAAATTGATTTAAAAAATTGCGGTTACTTGTTGAGCTGATAAAAGGAAGACCAAATTCTCGTTGCATTATTTTACCCCTTATTCTTTGTGGGTTTGATCGATATAGGACTGAATTCAATTTTAAAAGAAATAACATAATATGAACTTCCTATTAAAAATAAAATCATAGATCTAAAATCATTTATTTAAGAAATATAAACTCTTTAGTAGAAATTGACGTTTAAAGCTATGGTTACCTGTTGAGCAGCTATATTGTATGAGCTAATTACTTGTTAGTTCACGAGAATCAAAGAGATGGCAGCATGACCTTGTTTTGAGAAATTTTAAAGTAATTTTATTTTCTTGTGACTAAATGGCAACTTATTTTGGAAATACTTAATTATAATTGTGTATCGATTGAGCATAAAATAAATTTTGTATTTAGTACCAGTTTTGCAGAGGGCCCAATAAGGGCTTTAAAAATATTATGACTTTTCGCTCCCTGCACTCACTTCGAGTAATTGGTACATAATCTATGAAATAGGGCAACCGGAAAATAGTTTCAAGTTGAGTCATACTATTTTTTAAAATTAGTTGGGGTACTTCATGTATCTTTTTTTGATTAGTGCCCTCGTTCACTTGGAATTATTAATTTGTAAAAAGATGATTTCTGACGTATCGAGAGTACTAATCAAAAAGTGGAAAATGGAGTACTCCATTTAGTTTTTGAAAATAATGTGAGTTTACTTGAAACTTTTTTTTGGTTGTGGTACTCATTTTTGAGTAAACTGTTATAGTTCAAGTCCAGTTATTAGTTTACATTTTGCTACACAGGTGGCACTACATAGCTCATTTTGGGTAATGAAAACTAAATAATTTTTTTTTTGGCTAAACGGCTGATTTTATCAAAAAAATTGTGGAGTACTTGGTATTTTATTTTTTGATGTCTACCAGATAAGCATATTATTTCTTTCTGTACTACATTTATTAATTATTCAAAAAATAATTGAAACAAATTTATGTTTTATTGAAGGATTTATTTTATAATTTATACAATGAATGATTTTTATGACGACTAGCACCTTTTGGGCAAACGAAGAAAGGGTTTTCAATTTTTAAAAAGCTTGCATTGCGTGTTGCTTGCGTATTTACTTATATTAAAAATTGAATTTACAAATTTAATAATTAAATATTATTTATATTTGACTGAAAACAAATACAGGTTTTTAAAATAAATAATAGTTATTTATACAACAAGTGAATTAAACCACTGTTTATTTGCGAGAAGAAAGTTCAAAATCACGAGCGCGATCAGCGCGAGTGGTTTCATTCTTTGAGCAAATAAAGATGTTTAATTCACGTGTTTGTATACATAATTTTATTCAATTTTGCGTAAATTTCTGAAACATGAAACTGAGGAACAAAATTCAAAAAAATTAAATTGCAGTTGCAAGGAAGCTTCGTTGATATCGCGACGAGTGTTTGTTTTTCAAACATTCGGAAGTATGACTGTCAGTAAACTGTCAGTTTTGTGAATTTTGAATTGAAGCGGTAGAATTGTGAAAAGTATTGTCTGAAATGATGGAAGAAAGTGATTAAAACAATGTTCTCGTCCCTGATACCATTTTGAACGAAGCAGCCGCTGCAGTTGGGAACATTATTCTTCAAAAATCGAAATATTTTTATTAAAAGGAATTTCAACAGTGAGTTAAAATTTTTTTAAATCACTCATAGTTCATTTTAAATCACTAGTGAATAAAGATTTACTTATGACTGTTGCTATGGATTTAATAATGTAGCTTTAAAACGTCAAAATTGAATAAAATACATTTAATTTTGTGGGAAAGGTTTTATTTGGTAGTTTTAGAATAAGTTACAGAATAAGAACCATTTTAAGCCTAACTACTCCTGAAAATAACTAAAATAGGTTTTAAAAATAAAACGACTGTAAATTTTGTGGAAATGATTTTATTTTGGGAATAAGGAAAGGGTACAAAGGTTCGAAGATTAATTGTTGATTACTTGATGCAGTTGTGATGTTGGAAGTCATGTTCGCGATGATGTTGCGTTGTTGTAAGCCTTGTTCGCCTCCAGGCAATGACTAAGGGGAAAGAGACGAACTCTTCTCCGGGAATTCTCCCTTTGGGCCTAGGAAAACCCCAGCGAAACCTAGACCAGAGAAGTGGCTTCTCCGCTCGCTGCAACTGAAACAACAAAATAATTATGACAAGTCGGAAAATTTAAAAACAAATTGAACTCACTTGAACTTTGCAAGCAGCGGATAAAATTAATCAGTTGACTTCTTGGATGATTGCTGGGCTCTGGTTCTGCTGCTGCCGGAAGACTTCTTGGAAGATTATTGGACTTCGGTTTTGCTGCTGCTGGAAGATTTCTTTGACGACTGTTGCGATTTTGTTCTGCTGCTGCTAGGAGACTTCTTGGATGGCTGCTGGGCTTTGGTTCTGTTGCTGGGCTCTGATTTTGCTGCTGGGTTCCGATTCTTCTGTTGGGTTCTAATTTTGTTTCTGCGCTCTAATTTTGCTGCTGGGCTCTGATCTTACTGCTGGGCTCTGATCTCACTGCTGGGCTCTGGTTCTGCTGCTGGGCTCTGGCTCCGCTGCTGGATGATCTAAAAACATAAAAAATACAAATAAATTAATCAATTAAAGATAAGTAAGTCACGTGTTTAGCAGTAGTTAAAAACAGTTACATAATGAGTAATATTATATTACCTAGCTGATGATGCGGTGATGTTATGAAGATCTACGGCCGGCGACCTGAAACAGAGACTTAAAACAAATTTTGGTGAATCACATTCAACAAAACAAATATTGAGAGTTGATTTTGGCTGCTGGGCTCATCCTCAGCTCCTCCCACGATGTCCATTCCCTCGATGTCCATTCCCTCGTTGTCCACCTCATCAGCTGGGCTCATCCTCAGCAAATGATCTGAAAAATACAATTTAATTAGGAATCTGCGAAAAAGCAATACAAAATAGCTGTAAAAAAAATAGATTAGAACCTGAAAAGCAAAGTTTATTAGTCAACTTACATCCTTTTCTTGATTTGTTGGAGGTGGTAATGATAAAATGAAGAAGCTGAAAGGGAACTTTTTTTGATTAGTTGCATACATTCAACATTCGTTCAACATTCAAACGTGTTATGTGTGTTGGTTTGTTTGTTTGTTGCGCGCATATTTAACGGATCTAATTTTTTGTTCGAAGAGCTAGCTACGCGATGGGTGATTGCTACCATACTACTTCGCGGTTTTATTTTAAAAGTGCTCAGATATATTATGCTACTGTTTGACTCTACTTTACTACCCCAATGAGTGCCTGAGCGCTCAGACACCCAAGCACCGGTGTGCTCGTCGTTTGCAAAAAAAATAAATACCTTGTTTGAATACGTGGCCAATGCATATTCCGAGGCCCGCGATACCGCCTAATTACGCGATATGGTAACCTTAAGTATCGGTCTCAGCTAATGTTGTTTCTTGAACTTAATCAAGGACCCCCGCCAATTACCATATTTTCCGACTTCCGATAGGTGCATATCGAGAGTATGCCGTTACTCCCCAGTTAATTCGCTCGTTCGCCCTAGAACTCATTGCAAATCCACGCGGTGGTGTTCACCAGGGGGGGTGCCTCTCGTAGCGGTACCTACGTGTGCACCGATTCCCACGTTGGACCTTTCATTACAGGCCTTAGCAAAAAAACCAAGACATTTTATTTATTTATTACATAATAAAAGCAAAGACTAACATCGCAAATCACATGCACCTAATGCACATGCAATTGCGGAACAAAAATCCCAATTTACATATTTAAATACACAAAATTTTGATCTCTACGTTAATAAGCAAAATTCACAACCCCAAATATACCACAGAGCACTGTTAAAATAGTTTTTAAATGCAGTTTACGAGAGCAAAGACGACGCAAAAGCAGCTTCTACGACAGCTGCGATAGCAATGAACAACCCGAAGCGAAACAACAAGCTTCAGAAATAAATTATACGAGTTAAGAAATATACTACGTTCTCTAATGTGTTAAAAAGAGATAGATATGCTAAAAGGAACTAGTATTATCAAAAATCAAACCGAAATTCTGTAACCATCAATTAGTACTTGATTGAATTAACTTGCTTCGACAACATAATTGGAAAAGAATCTTTAAAATAAAAATTTGAAAATATTTAAATAAAATTGTTCAAAATATTGTAAAATTGTTGTAAATACAATAAATTATTATTAATAATAATTGTTTGAGCATTATAAAAAATAATAAAACAGAATTTGAAAAAAAAATTAAAGCAGTTTTTTTAGTGCAGAAATATTGCTAAATATTCATAAAATATTATATTAATATTATTATAAACAAATATAAATTGTTATTATTCAAATAACAAATTCAAATATTAATACAGTATAGTTACAATGAGTTAAAAAGAGATAGAAATTCTTATTCTACGTCACACACCAGACAAGCTGAAACAATCTAAACAATTATCTCTGAGTTTGGTACTGCATTTTAATAAAAATACAAAATTTTAAAATTATATTTCAAAAACTCAATATATTGTAAAAAATGATTCACAAATTATATTTGAATATTTATTTATCTATATCCAGAGGCGGCTCTAGCCTACTTACCGCCGGGGTCCAAAGATATATAAATTGGATCTCCCCTGCCTGCCGCTCTCCATCGTACTTTTCTTTTTTATAGATTTAAATCCCAATCCATAATCCACAATTTTAATCGCAATCCACAATCCACAATTTGTGTCCTAGTCCACAATTTTAATCCTAATCCCAATTAAAAATCCACAATCACAATCCCAATCCAAAATACACAATTTTAATCCCAATCTCAATTCACAGCCCACAATTTCAATCGCAATCCAAAATTCAAAATCTACAATCCAAATTTTAATTCAAAATCCACAATCCCAATTCTAATTCAAAATCCAAAATCCAGAAACCCAATCCCAATTCAAAACCCACAATTCCCGATCCAAAATCCACAATTTAAATCCCAATCCACAATCCACAAAAATTCCAATTCACAATCCACAATCCTCAAGTAGAGTCCACAATATCAATCTTAATCCGCAATCCATAATCCGTAATGCACAATTTTGATCTCGATCCACAGCCCACAATTTCAATCCCAATTCAAAATCCACAATCCCAATCCTAATACAAAATCCAAAGTCCAGAAACCCAATCCCAATCCAAAATCCTAATCCCAATCCAAAATCCACAATTCCTAATCCAAAATCCACAATTTTAATCCCAATTCAAAATAGATTGGTGGATTATGAAAAACACTGTATCCCTTCCGAGGAGGCATTGAAGAAAAGCATGAAATTAGTTTTGCCATATTGAACATGTTAAAGAATATTTTGCTGACAATATTAACAACAAAATTATTGCGAAGTGCATCTGACAAACTTCTATCACTGAAACATCTTACAAATTAGAGATAGAGATAAATTCATGAATCCCAAATCGATGATGAATATTTCTAATTTCACAATTGAATTACAAACATATTTGTTATATAGATTAATAATGAAAGACAGACAATACTCTATTTACCGCTTTGATTCACTTCACTCGTTTTTTTATGTTATAACTGGGTATATGAAATCTAACTATATTTCACTTGAATCATCCTTAACACAACAGCCTGAAACAGAACAAGCTTTTTTCTACAGTTACTATAGAATGATACCCATTCCACATGCTGTAGCGTGCGGAATAGGGGTCATTCCGCACGCCCAGAGATTCCTAGGAAATCGGCGTGGCGTCACGAAAAAACTGTTTCATTACTATCACAATTCTAATTCTTTTTGATTTTCTCATCATTCCTTTTCAAAATGGAGTCAATATGAGTAGTTTTATCAACATTTGATGAATTGGAATAAGATCAATGAAGCAAATTCTCTCTTAGAAAACGGTATATTTTGGTTATAAATATTCACGCGGACACCTTTGACTGTAGAAAAAATAACATCCGTCACTCGTGCAAATCGATCATACCATGCTCATGTGAATTCTGTCACTCGACTTCGTCTCGTGGCTGAATTATTCACATTCGCATGGAATGATCTCCATTCCGCACTTGTATCGGAATATACTATTTCCCATGTTTTATATGCAATTATTTTCACTTTTAAACTGCAATGCTCAATGACAGCTCAATGACGTATTCTGAGAAATGGAGTTCGATGTTTACAATTGTGCTCACCATGAGTGCTCGTATCGATATTTGTTCAAACTCCGCCCCCTTGCACATAGCCTATAGTTTTAAAAAAATTTACATTGTCAAATCATTATAAATTCAACTTTATTGAACAAAGTGATCAATAATGACTGACTGTCACGTGACTTACAAAAGTTCGCATTATGATCAAAACTATCTTCATAGAATAAAGTTAGTATGAATTTATTTATTTTGATAACTGTGTTACCGACATTTCAAGAACACAGTGGCGTATATTTATGACGGATTTATCCATAATCTGATTCAAAAAACAAGGAAGTGAGTAAATAACTATATTATTGAAAATTTATTATTATTCTACCAAATTATCAGGTCAGAATAGTGTTTTTAGAGGAACTGTCATCTGTCAATTGAAGCTCACTATTGGCAACTGAAAGTACCGTTGGCGGCAGCACTGTTCTTACAAAATGGTGGCTTAAAAGTGGCTAACGGCAAGTTTTTAATCAGTTTACAATGTAAATACACTGATATTCAGCAAAGAAATATTCATATTCCATGAAATGATTTAATTCAATTTCAATTGTGCGAGGAAGTATAGACTTTCTTCTTTTATAATATATAGTTTTTTCTTTTAAAATCTTTTTATTTATATGTGAATTTTAGTTGTAACTGGAAGAATGAATGAGGTTATGAAATTTAAAGCATAAAGAAAATAATATTACAAGGAAGTATTTATGACATTTTTGTTTTGTACATTTTAGCTTTCAGCTGTCTCTGTACTAATTTTTCTAATCCGCATAGCTTGTTTATGAACTGGATCGTAGTCTCCAAATTTATTTACTACCAACATTTTCCTTTTCCTACTTTTAGGAGATTTATGGAAACTAAAATCAATAATTCAACTAAATTTGGAATGACATCTATGAACACAACAGTTTTTAACACTTCTTCGTTTAGATTCCATATTTTGAAGAGTAAAATCTTGAGAAAGACTAATTTCAGTACAGCAATGAGGTTATGTAATTTAACAATAAAGTCGAAAACTAGGTATTTTTCACTGAATTAATTGCAACAAACTCAATATGTACTATTATAGTATTAAATTTCATATAAACAACCTCAAAAAAACCATTAAATATTGCTAACAAAGCCATTAACATAACATATGATCATATGGAAATTAAGGCTGAATCCACTTTACAATATAGTTCCGCTTATAACCGCTAGATGGCTACGGGTTAATTTCAGTTACCAATCTCAAGCAGACGGCAAAGAAAAAATCAGAACAAGGCGACACGGACAATCATTTTTGATCACTCTGTATAAAAAGTATTGAATTGAAATTTATATTTTAAATTGTCAAATAGTGAGTGGCTATAAAAAAAGAAATATGTAAGTTTATGGAATAATTACACTAATTTCTAAGTCGCTTGTTTTTTGTTTTGATATCTAATAGTTGAGATATTGACAAAATAAATTTTGGTACTGCAATCCATTTTCAGTGGCAAGAGTTTAATAAGTGACTACTTATATCAAAAGGAATCAGTCAATTACTGTATGACTGTAGAACATTTTTCATAATTATTATTTAATATATATTTAATTTTTTTTACAATCAAACATCATACGACAATATAAAAATACTATAGCAAAAAGACACCAGCTTACACGTAAATTAAATATATAACAAATTATAAAAATATTTCAGGAAATATTAGTTTTATTTTTGTCTGATCTCAGACTGGCAACTCTTTTCTCGCGTATAAAATTAACCCGTAGCCATCTAGCGGTTATGAGCGAAACTCCCCTTTAGTAAATTCGTTTAGACTTTTCTTTTGGCAATGTAAAATCACTGATTTTATTAGTTTTCAGTGTTATTCATTGATATATTGAAACAAAATGCTGTTTTCTTATATATGTGCATTTTAATTTAGAATAATTTGATGGACATCGAGATTCCGACCGATTTTTTTATTTTCTAGTTTCAATTTCTCATTTAAATCACAACTAAAAATCAACCAAATTATAGGTCATTGGGTTATATCCAAGAATATATACAAGAACAAGCAAAATTTTGTTATGAAATTATTCTTTATAACATAACCTCGTAAAACTGTCAATTGCATTCAATTATTCACAAGTTTATAATAAAAAATTATTACCTCTTTTGTATATTGAAATTAATATTTTCCAATATAATTGCATTTGTTTTAATCAGTCGATAATAAGAATGAAATCGTACTCACAATACTACTTTGGCAAGTCCGTAAATATCCGCTTTTTTGTGCTGCCCTCAACGATAATTTTAGTTACCAATAATAAATCAAATTTTCTTCTTTCTATTAAATTAATTTTAAAAATAATGTTTGGCAATTATATTTTACACAAATACGTTTTTTAAATTTTTAATAGTGTAGTCAACGTCGAAAAATAAAAAAAACTACGTGAAGCAAATGACCCTGGAACTTCCGGTCTTTGAAAAATCATATTTAATAAAGAAAAAGGTACCTCTGTACATCAATTTATTATAATAATAACAGTTCAATTAACTAATAATTGTACACATTTAATTTTATTGGAATCTGACATCAATTTTTCGTACTGGAAGTCCTGCGTTCCTGTCAAACTGTGCATTATAATTTCCGGAACAACCAGTAACATTTTCAATACCATCACATTCATTTATAACATCACTGAATGCTCTACCTTCCCCACAATTAAAAACTCTGGGTCGTCCTTTCACACAAAGATAATATTTTTGACAGTCATTAGGGCTGCGGAAATACCTGAATTCAGCTTCGCCAAGACCTCTTACATTTGCTTCCGGAGGACAGGTGAATCCCAAATAAGCTAAAAAAATAAATGATAAAAAAATATAAAAATTAAATTTGTAGGTTACCTTCTGCGTCACAACTTGCAACTTGATCCGGCCAATCACATCTGTATGTTCGTTCATCATAAGCCAGCCCTTCCGGACAATCAAAAGTATAACCTCTTCCTTGAGCACATTGTAGAAATTGTCCACAATTAACGGCGTCACCTAAGCGGAAATAGCCAAATTGGTGGGGACAATCTTCAGTCGGTTGAGCTGGCTCTACAAGATTAGTATTTTTTAAAATGTTATATTAGATATTTCAAATGTTAATCTCACGTGTTTGTTCTCTTCCTGTACAGTCTACATCAATAGGGTATTGGCAAGGAAATGCGAATGGTCCAGTAGCTGGATTGAATAATAAACCATCCGGGCAAAGTTTTTCTTCTCCCACTCCATCAACGCATTCGATATATCCATCACATGTTCTTGTAGGGAAGCGTCCACTTTTTTCTGGGCAAGTCACACTTGGAGCGCGCGGCTGTTGGACATTTTGTTGCTGGAAACTGTTTTGTTGCGCAAAACGTTGGGGGAAAACTATTAAAAAAATAAGACATTCATTTCTCTATTTATGCCCGTTTCACACGATCACATTTTTACATGCTATTCATATTTTAATAATTTATTACGTTTATTTAAAAAAAAATTATAAAAATTGTTAAGTGCTGACAACTCCAAAAATATAGATGCATTTGTAAGTGTTGATATCACTCAACCACTGACAACTGTCAATAAAAATTATGTAAAGTTAGGTTAGGTCGATATGTGTCAATAAAGTTTAAAATCGCATGAACAGCTGACTGAATTGTGGAGTTTATACAATAAAATTGTTAATCGACCATTTGAAAATATAAAAACAATAGTAATTTCAAATTACACGAGTATACTATGATTTGTCATGTAAATGGAAGAAAAAAGTATGAATGTAGCTGCAGTTCTCTTCAATTGACAGTAAGTTGTTTGTAAATTCAACTACCAATTACAAGAGTTATTTGTTTTTATTCTTGTAAAATAAAATAAAACAACACGACAAAATTGAATTAGAAATATTTAAATTTATTTTCAAGCGTTCGACGGTGACTGTCATTTCAAGAATGTGACCAGTTTTGGAAATGTCAATTGAAGAAGGATCTTCTCGAGTTATTTCGAACAGAAATTAATTACAGTCCAACCCAAAATTATTCAAACCTAACGACCTTCTGCAGTCGCGACGAAGATGTTAAACTTTCACTCTTTCATCTTATGTTAACATAACCACCTCTGCATTACGATTTGACACTTGTAACTTACGCAACATACAAAAATTTCTCTTAAATTTTATGATGAATAATCGATCATGCAATGACAATCAAAATAATTATTTTCTGGACAATAAACTTTTCTTACTTACTTATTTTAATTTTAATTATTTTTTAAAACTGCATTATTCATTTATTTTAATAATAAAATAACTTGAATTCTGGAAACTATAATTTATCAGATTGCCTTGACATTTCAATAACAGAATAATATTTATTATTAATACATGAAATTTTAAATCAAAAAAATTTGTGGCATTTATGTTGTGCTATGAAATATTTAATAAAAATTAAATAACTCTACAAAATAATTTTATATGCCTATAGAAAAGTACTATAAATTATTTGCACGTATTTTTGCGATTTTAATTACAGATACTTTCGCCCTGAGTCAACGCTTAGATCTGTAGGCGCCTAATCAAGTAATAAAATGGAAATTTATTATTACGCGTAAGTTTAATGCAAATTGAACAAAAATAAATTATTTGTACGTCAATATTTTAATTATCTTATTATAAAAGTTTCTTTTGAAATGAAAAATTCAATTTTATTTAAGAAATAATTGAATAGAACACCGAAATTGTTAATAAATTGCTTTTGGTTTAAATTTTGTTTATTCGGATTGAAACGTCAAAATTCTAACAGAATTTAAACCAAAGGCAATTTATTATTCATTTAAAATTCGGAAAAAATATATAGATTACCAAAATTGTTAATAATGAAAGAGCAATTTAGAAAAGTACTCACCTTGAATGAAAAGTGTGCACAGCAGCGCGATTGTAGGAAGAACTCTCATCTCGATGTGTTTGTCACAGACTCAAAATCACGAGTGAAGATCCAACCTTTTCAGATATGCAATTATTGGAAGAAGAAACTATTGATTCAAGGACGGATTCCTCCTCTTTTACCACACATCAATACATAAATAAACGATTTGAAAAAGTTATTTTCGAAATAAATACATCTATTACGAAAAAAATCTGCTGTGGCCCTCACAGTACTTCCCCAACCATAAATTTTATGGTCAGTTTCATTTAGAGTGTCGCATCAATTAATTGCATATTTCAAAGCGACAGCTGTCATTGTCAAAGTGACAGCTGACATTGTTAAAGTGATAGCTGTCATTGTTAAAGTGACAGATGGCGGTTATATTTAGTTACATTAACTAAGTACAGAGTGATCAATAAAGACTGTCAGTCACGTGACCAGCAAAAGTTCGCATTATGATCAAAACTATCTTCATGGAATAGTATAAACTTATTTATTTTGATAACTACGTTACCGACATTTCAAGAACACAGTGGCGTATATTTTACATATTTTATGACGGATTTATCCATAATCTGATTCAAAAGACAAGGAATTAAGTAAATATTATTGAATGATTATTGAAAATTTATTATTATTCTACCAAATTATCAGGTTAGAATAGTGTTTTCAGAGGAACTGTCATCTGTCACTTGAAGCTCACTATCTCAAGCAGGTGACAAAGCAAAAATCAGAACGTGCCGGACAATCATTTTTGATCACTCTGTATTTTTCTAAATGAAAAGTTCTTTTCTAGATTTTCGGAGTCTTAAATTCATTGGAACATACAGTTTCGACATTTGATCGCAGTGTAATTTAAAGATGATACCGTGGACTTCACTAATTATAAATTTTCTATATCAAATAAGCTTATCTCTCCGAGAGCTTTAAATTGGTACCAAACTTGACATCTTTTGAATAATTTGTAAAAGAAACAGTTGACAATCGTTTGAATAATCTCTTTGACACTTCTATACTAAAATTATCTCCGCGAGAGCTTTAATTTGATATCAAACACGATAGCACCAAATTACTTATTTGAAAAAAAAACAATTGACGAACGTTTGCATGTGATGTCCAAATATAAGTGAAAATAATTCGAATTTCCCATTATGATTCTCATTATTTCTTTACTTCAGGAAAATATAACGAGTTTTATAATAATTCAAATTTTAATAATCTATACATTTTCCAGAATTTCATTTAATAAAAACGATTTTTGATTTTAAATTCTGTATATTTATTTGAAACTTTGACGTTTCGATCCTTTGACCAAGGAAATGTCGATAATAACAAATAAAACGATTATAATTTTGAAAAGTGATTCAAGTGGATATTGTGACAAATTATTCGAGGATTAATTTCAGTTATTTCATACTCTATGACAAATACTACTATTTATAAAATAAACGCAAGGAACTAAAAAGTACAATCAATAAAGTTTTGGTACGACTGGTTCAGAAAAAAGCTCATATACGAACTTGAGCCTAGCTTGTTGATGAAAAACTTGAATATAAAATTTTACTCGAAAATTCGTACGCGTTCTCAATTTATCGTGCTTCCAGACAGACCGACTTATTTTTAAATTGTTTTTTGGGTTCAGTAGGGTCTAAAACGTGAAGATCCATCAAAATCTCGTACTGTCAAAAAATCACGATTACAATACCGTATGATATAGGTTGGGAAAGTAAAAATGGAATACATTTTTGTAAATAATATTGGAACAGCTTTGGTTGTACTGTAGAATAAATTAAATGTATAATCAAATTTTTGTGATAAATTTCTTCCCACAATCAGGCTGAAATTTTGTAGGGAACCTACTATGAGGAATAAAACATTATACGAAATACTGATTTGTTGTCCGCCATTATTAAACCACTTCCTGTTTTGTTTGTTCGGGTTTAGGGATTTGTTTTTTATAATTGAGGTTAAAATTTCGAATATTTGAATCAACCAAGTTGAAGTTAGGATGAGTTCAGAAATGTTAGACCTCCGAGGTCCTATTCTAGAGTTTGAATTACATCACAATTCCGTTTGAGAAGCTTCTAGCTAATGGGGTCATTCCAAAAAAATAATATTTTGTTTTTTCGCTAAATTACGAAAAAATATTGAATTTCAAACATATCTGTAATCATAAGCTCCCAATAGTAGATTATGCCCGACCTGTGGAAAATCTGTCATTTCCGCCGTGTTGTGAATTGAGTCGCAATCGCCGGAGTGGAGTGTCAAAATATCGCACGATATATGCGATATTTTGACACGGAACGTAGGTGATTGCAAATCATTTCACAACAGGGCGGAATTTGACAGGTTTTTCACATGAGGGACATATGCTATTTTATTTTCGACTCGGTGGAAAATACCCAAAACTAGGGACGGAATTGATTCCATTTCATAGTGCACAGGATATTCTTTCCAATTACCAGCACCGAAAGTGCCGCCTTGTGTGTCACACGCAGAAGCTCTCGGTAGGGATCAGGGGCGAGGCTCCTGACAGGTTTTATAGGCGAAGTTGTGGGAGGGTCCAGGGGCGAAGCCCCGGCAGGGTCAAGGGACGGAGTCCTTGCGGGGGGCCTGGGGGGCGGAGCCCCCCGACAAGATCACTTGCGAAAAGAAAAGATATAAATACTCGCAGAAAAATAATTCAATATCTGTAAAAAGTAAAACTGGAAACTCTTATATAATAACTTATCTGGCAAGGAACTGATTGCAATTTGCCTCGCCTGTTTTCATACGTCAACTTTCGATGTTTTTTTAGAGTTTTCTGTACTCAACGTATTCATTAAATCCATTTTTTATAATAAAATTATCGGTGTCATCATATATTTTTGTTATTGACAGATTGACAGTTGCTAAGATTTGATCATTTTATATTTGCAGAAAGATATAATGTATTACCGGCAGACAAAAGAAATACGGTATTTTCCACGTCGTTCAAACGGAGAAAAGGAGGTATTTTCCACCGAGTCGGAAATAAAATATAAAACATTTCATTCATAATTTTGATAAAAACCTTTCGCGGGCTGAATAATGACGTCACAAGTCTCCAAATCTATAGTATATTCAAAGAATATAGATGTAACATTTTTATCACAGAAAATCCAATATTTGTGCTCAAAATAATATCCGGCACCTATCTACATGTACACCGTAATAATATATATTATGTACGAATTTTATTTCTGAAGAGATATATATTAAATAAATTTTCATATTTTTCAGATACATAATTGTCTGAACCGTAATGTTTTCGCCGGTTCCGCGTATCCAACTAGCAATAATGCCTTGATCACACGTAACGAGTACAGTGGCGAGACAGTGCTCTTGGCAGAGTACTCGGTAGGTGTAAACACATTACCGAGTACTCGGCCGAGCGCTCGTCCTAGCGAAAGGGCGAGACAGTAGCTCGACCCTGTTTCTATTTACTAGGCCGAGTGCTCACTCTCGCATTGACTCGCCAGCCTACTCGGCAGGTCTGAACATGCACTCGGTGCTTTGAGTCGCGGATTCTCCACTCGTTTGTCGTTCAGTCAATTTGATACTGTGCTGCTCCCAAGCTGTTGTCTGCAAAGAATATTGCTACAATAAGAAATAACAGGGCTGATAAGTGGGACGTTGGGACGACCATTAAATTCATACAAATATATAAATTGTATCCATGTTTGTGGAACTTTCAATCAGCAGATTGTAAAATCAAGCAGAAACGTGAGGCGGCATACGTTTCAATAGCTGAAGAATGGGTATTGCCAACTGGAAACTCTTATATAATAACTCATCTGGCAAGAAACTGATTGCAATTTGCCTCGCCTGTTTTCATACGTCAACCTTCGATGTTTTTTTAGAGTTTTCTGTACTCAACGTATTCATTAAATCCATTTTTTATAATAAAATTATCGATGTCATCGTATATTTTTGTTATTGACAGATTGACAGTTGCTAAGATTTGATCATTTTATATTTGTAGAAAGATATAATGTATTACCGGCAGACAAAAGAAATACGGTATTTTCCACGTCGTTCAAACGGAGAAAAGGAGGTATTTTCCACCGAGTCGGAAATAAAATTATATTAATGCTTTGTCAACACTATGATTATGTTTCGTTAGTCAAGTATGAAACGCGTGTTTCATTTGACGCCAAAAAACTAATATGAGTAATGTTGGCAACGACAAATCAGATAAAAATCTCCCTAGAATACACCAGAATATTGGCGAAAAATAGAGTCTATTTAAAAGATAACTAGATCAATTATTGGTCGAGAAAAAATTGTGGAAATTTTGGACACATTACACACAACAATAAATTGAAGGTCAACTGTTGAAAATTATTGATCAATAAATTGTATCGTGTAATACAGGCATTAGATTCGGCAACGCATGCGCACTTTTGCGTATTACCAGTTACACCAACCTTTCAATTTTTGACATTTTGACATTTCTTTATATTATGATTAGTTCCATAATGGCCAAGAAATAATTGTCGGATATGACTAAAAATTTAGTAGAATTGTACGAATTACACCCTGTTTCATAAAAAATTACTTTTTGTAATTTCTCCGGTTTCGTTCCAGTTTCCATAGCAACTAATCTCAAACTGTCATATTACCGTATTTTCTTTTTCTATTTGTCATAAAGTGTACTTCATGAAATTCCTTTGGGTATCGTAAAGTGCCTCTTTATAGAACTATTTTGCTAGATAGCCTAAAGGCTGGTTTATGATGGATTTAATTTACAAATTTAGATTTATAAATCCAGCCAATCGTAGACATTGGTTGATATGTCAGAAAAAATATTCAAATTATGAATATGGTAGAAGAGTACCCATATTTATATGATAAAAGTAATGAATTAAACCGTAATTCAATCATTTGTGCAAATAAAACATTTTTGGCGATGTAAAATAAAATGTTCATTCAAAAAGACAAATTTAGGTTATATTTCAAAAAATGAACGAGAATGAGGATCTAAAACTATCTATCTAAATTTCTAAATGTAAATTCTTAAATTAAATTCATCATAAACCAGCCTCAATCGTCATTTTAATAAGTCAAAATACAATATTGTCAGAAATGTGAAATATTTGAAGTATTCAAGTTCACATTATTATTTATTTTAATTCACTATTTAGCCAATTATTTATTGTAACTGTGAACCACGGTCTTATAAACAGGTCTTGACACTAGCACCCAATACCATTGTTGCGTAGTGACTCTTATTGAAGCTAAATTTAGTTATTATTTGCTCCGAGAGAGGCTGCTACGATCGAGCAGAGTATGCAAAAAGTTGATCTAGGAAGCATCGATAATCAGACGGAAAAATATTAAAAAATTATCTGTCACTTTTTTGAAAATTGTCTGTTCTTTGACTGCAATTAAGATTTTGCTTGTAATTAACTGTGAATTAGTTATATAGCTATAATTAATTGAATATGTCTAATTGTTGCATCGTACCACGATGTAGAATGGGGCTAAAACATTTTGGACTGAAACGTTCAATTTTTGAAGTCCCGAATAATAAAGAATTAATTGAAAAATGGCAAGCTGTAATCCCAGGTAATAAGAAGTTAACAAATATACCAAATACATCTGTGAGCGACATTTCAAAACCGATGATATCAAAAATTATCGCCAATTTGATCAAGATGGAAAATTAATTGCTGACGTGAGTAATGCTACCTTATTATATCTGCATTAAATCGTATAGTAAATAAATCATAAATACACATACATATATATCGTGACTTACTTAAATGTCTAATACAATTTTTTTTTATAGATTTCTTTGAAACATTCACGACTGAAAAATGATGCTTTTCCATCGAATTTTGTTCCTGATCAATTAACGTTGGATATGTCTTATGACAATATTACGATGATTCCTGATGAAAAAACTGTATAGATTCCGAGCATAGACTCTCAGATCGTTTCTAGTAATGATATTCCATACAATTCTGTAGTTTGCAATGCGCAGGTCATTTCTGACAATGACATTCATAATGATGGCAGTGGTTTTGTTCTGTTAGGTCCTAATAACGAAATCCAGCACATATCTGACGCCAATATTACCTTATTGAATAAAAAAGATAATATATCTAACATTGAAAAACAACAATCTCCGAAAGGGCACTCTATTATCGATGATATTAACAATATTTCCTTAGTTGAGCGTTTCAAAACTATACCGAAGAATTGGAATGTATGGACATTTTCTGGAGATACAAAATGCATGAGTTATCATGTATATTAACTACATTTGGAAAAAGGAATTTATGTAGTGGCATTGGCGAGGTTAATTTAGCATACATACAAGTAACGAATGGATTTACTGATCATCTCAATGAATGGCATAGCAATGAATTAATTAAATATTTAATTTAATAGCACCAGATATATTTACAAATATCGTTCAATATTCAATATATTGACAGTAAAATAACAATAGGTCATCTTATATTCCATAATTAAGTTTTATTCTTACCTTGTATTGGAATTATCACACAAAAATGGAAATTTAAACTTGTAATAAATAAATATTTTCTTAAATTTTCATTAAATTATTATAAGTACATTTATTATTATTAACTACAATTCATTACAAATTAATCTCAAGACAGAAATTTGTCATTGTTCATCATTGGAATAACAGTAATATTAGGCATTATTCTAACAATAAAATATGATTTTATATATATGAAGCATTTCACGTCAAATCGGACATGATGGAATTTCTTAATTTTACTGAATATACATTGTACTATCTCAGATAGTTTTAATAGTGAACATTTATTGATTGGATAGTTTTGACAATTTTTTCTTCACAGTAGGTATGTATTCTTGTATTCTCTTTGATTTTAAATTTTCTTGATAAGTGTATTGGCTCATCCTTAATCTCTAGCTAGATATATTATTTTTTTCATTCAATAGCGTAATATTGTCGTCAGATATGTGCTGGATTTCGTTATTAGGACCTAACGGAACAAAATCACTGCCATCATTATGAATGTCATTGTCAGAAATGACCTGCGCATTGCAAATTACAGGATTGTATGGAATATCATCACTAGAAACGATCTGAGGGTCTATGCTCGGAGTCTATACAATTTTTTGTCATAAGACATATCCAACGTTTATTGATCAGGAACAAAATTCGATGGAAAAGCATCATTTTTCAGTCGTGAATGTTTCAAAGAAATCTATAAAAAAAATTGCATTAGACATTTAAATAAGTCACGATATGTATGTATGTGTATTTTTGATTTATTTACTATACGATTTGAAATGTCGCTCACAGATGTGTTTGGTATATTTGTTAACTTCTTATTACCTGGGATTACAGCTTGCCATTTTTTTTCAATTAATTCTTGATTATTCGGGACTTCAAAAATTGAACGTTTCAGTCCAAGATGTTTTCGCCCCATTTTACATCGTGGTACGATGCAACAATTAGGCATATTCAATTAATTATAACTATATAACTAATTCACAGTTAATTACAAGCAAAATCTTAAACTGTTTTTATTGCAATTGAAGAACAGACGATATTCAAAAAAGTGACAGATAATTTTTTAATATTTTTCATCTGATGATCGCTGCTTCCTAGATCAACTTTTTGCATACTCTGCTCGATCGTGGCAGCCTCTCTCGGAGCAAATAATAACTAAATTTAGCTTCAATAAGAGTCACTACGCAACAATGGTACTGGTTGCTAGTGTCAAGACCTGTGTATAAGACCGTGCTGTGAACCTAGTTAGCATTGACCAAATAGATGTTCAATTGTCGGACGTGATTGACAGCCTATGGCTACTAGATGTTTGGTGGTTGCCAGGCAACAACTGTTAGACATTTGAATGTTGGCCCATTATTGGATTAGGGTATATATAAATTGTGATCGTATGAGTTTATAAAAAGAATATTTTTACTGTAACCTGTGTTAATAAATTACTCTCAATAAAATGTGTGACAATATGTTTTTAAGAAAATTCTCAAATTGTTCCGGTTTTTATTTATTCATTTCTAAAAAGTCTGGACGAAAAAAGGTTAGAATAATTTAGGCTTAATTCGGAAACAGCTTGGAGACTTGAATCTCAACATATATTTACACTCATCACTGATTCACTGACTCCGTAACGCTTTAAGATAGATATATTATATCTATATGAGTCAGTTACAGCAACAAATTATTAGAGCAGTCTATGGTTCAGAGGAAAAACGTTAGTTTATGGTTCGACAGGTACCAAGTTCGAATCGCTATCGGGTGAATTAACTTTTACAATTCATTATTGATCGAAGTAGGTAGTAAAATTTTGTTTTACTATTATTTTGATGATGTAGGCTACGTGCATGAAGTCTACTAGCGCCCCTAGCGGGCAATGGAGAACGATTGAACTCCCATTTTATCATTGTTTCATACCTATAATTTTTTGAATGTACTAATATTATTTAATTCAGCTGTGTGCGTATAATATAACTTGCATAGCATAAAAAGTACGCTGAAATTATTTATTTTTTCTTCAATTATAACGTACCTATTAGAGAAAACGTCTTAATTCGTCCAAATTGATAGGATAACCTCAAATTATGACGCCGATGATCTTGCGGATCGGATTTGTATGTATCAAACATTGTATCTCTTTTACCGAGGAAGCATTGAAGAAAAGCGTGAAATTAGTTTTGCCATATTAAACATGTTGAAGAATATGTTGCTGACAATATTAACAACAAAATTATTGCGAAGTGCATCCGATAAACTTCTATTACTGAAACATCTCACAAATTAGAGATAAAGGTAAATTCATGAATCCCAAATCGATGATGAATATTTCTAATTTCACAATTGAATTACAAACGTGTTTATTATATAGATTAATAATGAAAGACAGACAATACTCTATTTACCGCTTTGATTCACTTCACTCGTTTTTTTATGTTATAACTGCGTACTTGAAACATATTGTGACGTGCGGGAGTGAGAGGGGAGCTCGAGAATACGACGCAGTATGGGGAGGATCTTCGTGTCGCCTCTTACGCCGCGCCACGTCGCAGCGCATCACCCCTCCCAATGGAAGCCTCTATCGATTCCTGGAAATGGAAAGAGTCGCGAAATGGAAAATTCGAGAAGGACGGTGTTTCGCTATATAAGGCCAAGCCAACGACGAGTAGGACAGTACAGTAATAAGAGTATTAGTGTGAAATAAATAATGAAGTAACAAGTACAGTGAACAGTGCATATAAATAGTGAAATATAAATATCTGTGACCTTGATTAAATTAGAATTAAGTGATTAATATATAAATATAGTGTTATTAGTGATATAAGAAGAATTAAAGATTTTATTTCATTTAGATTATTAAATAGTGACTTTTATTCATTTACAGAGTGATTCATCAAGCAATAAACATTACAATATGAAATTATATTTCACGTAAATCATCCTTAACACAACAGCCTGAAACAGAACAAGCGTTTTCCTATGTTTTATATACAATTATTTTCACTTTTAAACTACAATGCTCAATGACGTATTCTGAGAAATGGTGCTCACCATGAGCGCTCGCATCGATATTTGTTCAAACTCCGCCCCCTTGCACATATCCTATACAAATGTCAAAAGCTGAAGAAATTGATTTGATCCTGTCTCTTATTTCTAGAAGACTGTCTTCAACGATGACAACATTAAATCACTTCTGCAATTGTCCGCTAGGTGGTACAATAATAATTTTTAAAATGATATTGAGAAATTTTCTCTATGGATAGAACTGAGCCCCAAGTCCTCAAAAAGGCTACCTATATTATAAAGTATTTTAAGCACAGCTGCTCATATCATATATAAATAAATATTCCTTTGAGCTCTGCCCGGTCATGTCAGTCCCCTGACATATTTCATTGAAAAAGCGTGTTTTTATTATTTTATCTATCAAAATAGACAAATCACTCATTAATCATCGTTTTCCATTGATGACCGCAACGCTCACGCTCACAACCGCGGTTTTTGCTGTTCCACTACTCATGGTCGATGTGGCTGGTGCTTCAAGTGGAACGATGCGAGTGTCTGTTAAATGTCAAATAAACTGACAATTTGTGGTTAGGATAAAAAAATAAATCATTGATAAGATTAAACTAACCTGTAGCAAAAAAGATATGAAAATGGAATAAATTCAATATGTCTGTGTAAATTATTCGTTCTCAAATAATAAATAATGATGATGAGAGACTATGGAATTATCTGTCATATTGACAGATTAAAAAATTTTGAATCAATAGACATAACTTGGAATCGAAAGTACAAATTGGAAAGGCATCTTCTCATTTAATTTGAACTTCTTGGCGATTTCTGCAAAAAAGAACGCAACGACCGCTTAGACCCACCTTTCAATCGCGGGCGCTGTGAGCTTGAAGTGGTCGAGATCAATGACGTCATCATTCGTCTTATGGAACGATTATTGAGGCGACATGAGCGTTGAGATCTTCTAGTGGAACGTACCCATGAAAACTAACCTAATTAATGTTTTTAGGTTAGCTGTCAAACAGATGTTATTTTTGCATACTTTTGACTCAATTTTCATGTTTATCTTCCTTTTTTAGCTCAAAAGAATTATCCAATTCACTATTCTAAATTCCGTTCTGAAAACAATTATCAATTTTCTTAATAATTGAATATTGGCGCGCTTCTGCAGCATGACATACGCCCCATTTATGACAGTTTTATCACTTAGAAGTCCCTAAATTCGGGCTGAAATTTGAAATTTTATTTAAAAAATTAATGTGGGAGCAAAACGGATTTGTGAATCGTCAATCAACCTAAGAAAATATATTAAAAATTACAGATATATAGTTTTATTTATTATACAGAGTGTACGTAATACAATCGTAGAAAAGTATCTCTTTTTAGATCACGCTACATAGATATAATTATTTTTTAAGGCACATCCATGTACAACTTATCTTAAAATGTAAAATATTTATAATACAAAATTATAATACAATTCGTTTACTTAAAATACGCTTTAGCTAACTTATGACAATGTAGAGCAAGCAATAAAATGTACAGTGTTCGTTTTAAAATATATTTTCTAGAACAACTGTATTAGAAATAAATTATTTTTAATAAATTATTATTAAGTACGTTTCAAAATGTCTTTTAATATATCGTAGGTTAGTGATGTCTTCGTAATAAATAAAAACTGAGATAAACAAATAGGAACATTGGAAAATTCCAACAAATACTTATTAACATGATTTTGAGGGCATAAAGTCTTTGAATTTGGCCTGTTTTGAGCGAAAATTGTACACCCTTTGAGGTTACAGCAATAATTTAGGTACGTTTTTATAAATGAGAAATTTAGGTACCATTTTAATATCATATGTAAAAAAGTTTAGAGATTCTACAATTCGTCTGTGCTTTTTATACTTTTTAAAAGAAAACAAGACACAGGGAACGTTTCACATTGCACCAGAAATTTTACATACTTCAATCACTTCAGAAATGAAGCTGCACAACTTGACCTGCAAATGAGTTGAAGTATTGTAAAATTGTAAATAGAAATGTGGTGTAGAGTGAACGTTCATAAAATATGTTTCTTATAGGCTAAAACTCGTCAAACACCACATTTGCAATATTAAAAATATAATAATCTTACAACCGTGCGCCGATTTTATTGCTGAGAATAAAAGTGAAGTCCAACAGAAAACACTGATTTTGACATGCGCCATCGACAAACTAACAAACTAAACATTTATACAGCACAGCCCTTTTTAAAGCCATATAATACTTTGAGCTCAGGGACAATGATCTTTTTGATTAACTGATTAGTCTTTGCAGCGAGGATAGCACGTTTTTGGTCTTTTTTGTACACTTTTACGCCTGGCTTATGAACGAGAAAAGCGTTGTCCAGGATCATGAAGTCGTAGTCCAGGACACAAAGAGCGTAGCCCTGGGAGCACAAAAACCATCAGAATTACTCAATTATATTAGTATCAATATGAATTATAAGTCTTTAATATTTATTAATTTTAATCAGTAATAGAATTCGTTGAAAACCTCTGTAATTTTATTTCTGCATATTTTTTAAAGTAGATTTTTGTCTGCGAGATCAATTATTTGATCTATTAGTCATATTTATATCTCACTGTCAAATAAATTGATTTCAAGTATTTTTAGATTATTTGCACAAGTTCATTGCACTTTCACAGGTAACAGCTGAGGAAAACAGTCAAAATCTATTAATAGATGCAAAAAACGCAATTGATATCATAAATAAATGTATTTCGAATAAATAATCTGGTCGCTATGTCGTTTGTTCGTCATTGTTTTGAAGAAAATTTCAACTTGCAAAAAGAGAAAATGCAATTATAGAGCGTTTAGTTGTGCAAGATGAGTAATTGCAGATATAAGTTTACAAAAAATCGGAATGCAAGTACGAGGAAAGTTGTTCATGTCATAATTATGTGGTTACGACAGTGATAATAATAAAATTCAAACAAGCCAGTTTGAGCAGTTTTATTTTTGGTTGCGGACGAAAATAATTCCTTCTAAATATATCAAGCTTAAATTAAATTCAGTTTGTATATTTTATCGCATAAGAAAACTATCTTAAATTATTAGAATAAATGTTTGATTTGGCAAAGAAAAAAAGTAGTGCAAAATTAGGTTAGGTTTATTTTTGACATACCCACGTATAGATTTATTAAAAAAAAAACTTACCTGAGTCATTTTGTCGCTCTTGCCCTCCCAGCTAAGCCTTTCATCATAAAGCGGATCAGAATGCGTCCCAATAAAAATAGGCTCCCAATGTATAAAATACCCCATCCTCTTTCCAATATGGAACACGTGTAAACCTTCCGTTTCATTAGCAGCTCTCCACTCTTTACTCTTGGGGACATTATGACACCCAGGACAAAGTTTCTTATGAAATGGCAATGCTGTACCATTCGTCAACATTGTCTGAAGCTGCGTTTTATTATTCGGAACAGGTTGGTTTGCACCAACTTCAAACAAGTGGAGAGGAAATACTTTAGGATTGGTCCTCAATAATGGGCCCTTATTTTCAGCAATAAGGGCCAGAAATTCTTGTATAACATTTGGAGAAGGGTATAATTCTATGTCTGAAGGAAGAATGAAATGAGTTTGAGCTGATTCTCGAGCAATATTGCGTCCTACGTTGACAGGATATAGTAACTTTTTTTGGGTTTTGTACATTTGGTCGCTGGATACATTTGAATATGGCGCACTTAGGGAACAGTTGTAAGGTTCACGCAGAACCTTATCGTGACGAGGAACCTGCAAAAAAATGCAAATCAATACATAACCTAACTTTAAAATATTATAATCAATAATTGCATTGTTATAATTAAAATTGCTATTTGTTTGATAATTCAGACTTTATTGCTTAATTCCAAGTACAAAATTTAGGCATTAGATTATTTATCAAAAAAGGAAATGGATATATTTTTTCACCCACCTATTTTTGATAATTTTCACGAGTTATAGATTACAATGACAAAATTTCTTTTATCAAACATTTCGAAAGAATCGTGAAAAAATATATACATTTTTATCCTAATTAAAAAAATCTGCTGCGGCCCACACAGTACTTCCCCGACCATGACCAATTTCACTGCTGTTTCATATATTTTGAGTATCGTATTGTAATGCTTATTGCTTGGAAATTGCTTATAACCAAAATAAAAGTCAATATTTAATAATTGAAAATGAAATAAAAGTTTAATTCTTCTGAATATCACTGACCAACACTATATTATGTATTTATCACTTATTACTATCTCAAACAAAGCCGCGGATATTTATATTTAACTATCACTTCACTGTTTGATATTCACTGCTCTAGATACCATTACACTACACTCAAGTCGTTTGCTTGCCTTTATATATAGAAATATCCATTTCTCGAATGTTCTACCACATTTCTGGAATATTGCTAGAGGCTTCCATCGGGAGGGGTGATGTGATGCGACGCGGCGCTATGCAAGAAGAACGAAAGGCTCCGCCCAGGCAAGGTCATCCCTACGAGCCTCCACACTCTCGCACGTTACAGTATCAATTCAATTGCATATTTCAGAGTGACAGCTGTCATTGTCAAACTGACAACTGAGGGTTGCATATGAAATTACAATTTAATTTTACAACGGCCATAATTTGGCATAATTTGGTTAAATTGAAAAAAAATAGTCAACAATCGAAAATGCTATTTATTTTAGACTTTTACTACGCCTATCTTTTTAAGAGCTTTAAATTGATACCAAACTAGACATCATTTAAATAACTTGTGAAAAAACAATTGACCATCGATTAAATATAATTTTTGATCCTTTTACTAAAATTATTTCCGCAGGAGCTTTAATTTGATATCAAGCACGTAGAGCCAAATTACTTATTTAAAAAAAAAACAATTGACGAATGTTTACATGTGATGTTCAAATATGAGAAATAATAATTCCAATTCCACATTATTTCTTGGCTGTGTCTAATATTATGCTTTCAAAAATAAATATCCATGATGTGCAAAAATTTTTAAATTATTATTGTTATCAACTGTCAGATGCTACAAATTACTTCAATTCCATGTCAATAAGACTTATTGCATTAAACAAGTCACTGAATATATCTTAAACAGGCTGTCCATTACCACTGAATAATTGTAACGAAATTGTAAGTAATGACATCAGTTGATCGCTGTAATAACTAGATTTTTGTTCACTTTTCCAATTTTAATTGCCAGCCCAATTGTCATATGTATATCTGAATCAATAAGGTCCAAAATTGCATTAATTACCAGCCCCTTCTGTCATTTAAATTTATAAGGCTCAAAATTCCATTAATTATCAGCCTCTTCAGTAATTTATTTATCTATGTGACCTATAACGTTCAAAATCGCTTCAATTACCGCTCCCTAGTGACATTTATATACGTATGTGACCAATAAGACTCAGAATCGCACTAATTACCAACTCATTGTCATTTAATATATCTGTATGTACCATAAGGCTCAAAATAGCATTAATTATAAACTCTTTCTATCATTTATATATCTATGTGATTCATAATGTTCAAAATCGCATTAATTATCGACCCATCCTGCCATTTATATTTCTATGTAACCTATAAGGCTCAAAATTGCATTAATTTATCCTCCCAGTCATTTATATATCTACGTGAACAATAACATTCAAAATTGCAAGAATTATCAGCCCCTCCTGTCATTTATATATCTATGTGACCTATAAGATTCAAAATCGCACTAATTACCAGCTCCTCACGTCGTTTATATATCTAAGAGCCAATAAGGTTCAAAATCGCTTTAACTTACAGCCCCTTCTGTCATTTATATTCCATGTGATCCATAAGGTTCAAAATCGCAATAATTACTGACCCCTCATGCCATTTATATTTCTATGTAACCTATAAGGCTCAAAATTGAATTAATTTATCCTCCCCAGTCTTTTATATATCTATGTAAAATATAACGTCCAAAATCGCGATAATTATCAGCCTCTCCTGTCATTTATCCATCTATGTGGCATATAAGATTTTGAATCGCACTGAATACAAGCTCCTCCTATCATTTATATATCTATGTGATCCATAAGGCTCAAAATTGCAGTAATTACCGACCCCTCCTGCCTTTTATATATCTATGTGACGTATAAGATTCGAAATCGCACTAATTACCAGCTCTTCATTTATATATTAAGAGTCAATAAGGTTCAAAATCGCTTTAACTAACAGCTCCTTCTGTCACTTATATTCTATGTGATCCATAAGGCTCAAAATCGCATTAATTACCGACCCCTGCTGCCAATTATATTTCTATGTAACCTATAAGGCTCAAAATTGCATTAATTTAGCCCCCCCAGTCGTTTATATATCTGCGTAAACTATAACGTCCAAAGTCGCAATAATGACATATATGACATATAAGATTCAAAATCGCACTAAATACAAGCCTCTCCTCTCATTTATACATCTACGTGACCCATAAGGCTCAAAATTGCATTAAATTCCGGCCCTTCCTGTCATTTATATATCTATGTGACGTATAAGATTCAAAATCGCACTAATTACCAGCTCCTCATGTCATTCGTGTACAGGGTGTAACAGAAATAAGTATATTAATTTTAACCTGTAATGCAATTTGTCAAGCATAACAATTTTTCTTAATAACTTTTTTCGTTAAATCCTCTGAATATAGAGTAAAAATTCATCAAAGTTTTGTCAAAAATTTCATAGTGCGACAATGGTTCAGACTGAATGTTTCTCATTTGTTGGAATGATGACAGCTGTCGATTGAAAGGAGTATTTTGCAACTTTGAGCCATCGTAGTCTTGTCAATCATTCATCTGAAGCTGAAAGAATATTAGTATTTTGGCAATACATTGATATTCGCTCACCTCGATACTTCTATTTTTGCATAAGTTGGAAGAAAGACTAAATTTGTCTCTGTAATCAACAATTTGATCTTTTAGTCGTATTTATATGTCATTTTTAAGAAATTTTATTTTTATTTAGGGATTTCACGTATATTTTTGGATAGTTCATTTCTTAAACATTCGATTGTCTGCACAAGTTCATTGCACTTGAATCAGCTGATTTAAATTGTCTGAAACTGTGTCAGAAGTGTCAGACTGTGCTGCCATTTACGAACAGTTTAAAAAGTAGTTGCTGCTCCCAACTTACTTCATCAGAAACAAATCAGAAACAAAGAGAAAATCATTCAACGATTTATTTGAAGAAAACAGTGGAGTATTAAATGGAATGCAATTCTAAATTAATTAATTCACTGAATAATTCAATAGAAATATTGCTACATGAAATTTTGAAGATTATAATTTTGAAGAGCAGAAAATATAACCTATAAATGTATCAAACTGAATTTGGTAATTGATTTTAAATATTTTCTGAAATATATGATATAATATTTTATTCATTCAGCAGAACAATTAACGGGGCATACTTTATTGGAACGATCCGAGGGTGAAGTTTGTAATATTATGAGAAAAACTAATACACAGGTGCTTCATTTATAAATTAACGTATTTCATTCATCTCATCTGCTGTTTTATCTTTCAGATAAACGTTGAGTTCTAAATATCCCATGGTATTCTCATTTATTATACCATAAGTAGTTGAAGTATTATCGATTATTTTTGTGGTGCTATCACGAATGTTTATTGTGCTTGTGTTTGAATACCACGAGTGTGCAGCACGAGTGGTATTCACAAGCACAATAAACATGAGTGATTGCACCACAAAAATAGTCTATAATACTTTAACTACAAATGGTATATGGAGGACTATTCCAGGAGTCAAACCATTTTTTCAAATTAGTTTTCTATGAATCTAATAACAACTCACGTAATTTTCATAGGAACGAATAAACAAATATCTGTCAAACTGAAAAATTAGAATTTCTTGCATTTTCTTTGACGAATAATAGAGAAATATATTGCGTTTTGATATGGAATCTAGTCCAGAAAGGTTTGATGATAGATCAGAAGATAAAATTGATGAAGATATTCAGAAAAATATTCCATTAAATACGAAGAAAGCACAAATTGGAGGTATCCTCATCTTTGAGTAAAATACTCACTCTGACCACTAGTGTAATACCCGATGGTATTTCTACACGTCCAAATACCCACTGATATGCACCGTTTCTATGGAGATTTAGCATTGTTAAGCTTGTTATAAATACTACGAATGGAATAGTCATCATAATGTAAAAGTGCATAATATTTTGACATTAAATACATTAGCATAACCACAATAATTCAATTTTTAGTAAAAAATGACAATTCGGAGATCGTTCCAAATAAATTCGCTAAGGTAATGCTAAACTGCCCGTGAAATCGTAGGCAGAATTAATAATTTATAATCGGTTTCATTCCAGAATTTATTTGAAGGAATTGATAACTTACATATGTCAAAATCAATTATTGTTCTGTTGCACTACAAATACAAAAAATAAGATGAAAAATCAGTCATTTCTTACAAAAACTAATATTTCAATAGTTTAATTCTTGGTAACTTCAAATTCAATTTTAAGATAGTATTACCAAATTGAAGGAAAACAATTGACAAAAATCCTAAAAAATGTTTAATTGAGCTTTCAGGATTTTAGGAATGAATATAAGATAATTGTGGCCTCTTCAAACTATTTAACCTAATGCTACGTCTAATACATAAACCCTACAGAACACATACAAAAAATATTATTCTTCTTTAATTATTTGGGCCCGGACCCCAAAAATTCTACAATTTGTCCACGGTATTACAACCTCAATGTAAAGGATGGTGGACGAATATCTATCATCCAATTTTATACTTTACGATGAATTATTTGTAATAAAAATTTTGTGGGACAAAATTCGATGACAGATTTTATCCTTTTCACAGCGCGATATGTAAATTCGTTTGTTTTTGTTATGAATAGTGACCAACTGTCAAATTCTGCACTGCACTATCACTGGTTAAAATTAATGTACTTATTTCTGTTACATCCTGTATATAAGAGCCAATAAGGTTTAAAATCGCTGTGACTAACATAATGTTTAGATTCGCATTAATTACCGACCCCTCCAAACATTTATATTTCTATGTAACCTATAAAGCTCAAAATAGTATTAATTTAGCCCCCCCAGTTATTTATACATTATGTAAACTATAACGTCCAAAATCGCAATAATTATCAGCCCCTCCTGTCATTTATTTATCCATGTGGCAAATAAGATTCAAAATCGCACTAAATACAAGCCCCTCCTATCATTTATATATCTATGTGACGTATAAGATTCAAAATCGCACTAATTACCAGCTCTTCATGTCATTTATATATCTAAGAGCCAATAAGGTTCAAAATCGCTTAAATTAACAGCCCCTTCTGTCATTTATATTCTATGTGATCCATAAGGTTCAAAATCGCATTAAATACCCGCTTCTCCTCTCATTTATATATCCATGTGCCCAATAAGGTTTGAAATCGCATAAATGGCTATCAGAATTGGCTCCTCCGATTTTAGACTTTATGAAAATGAAATATTGCTCATAAAAGTTGGTTTTAGTTGTTGATATATATAAAAATATCTAAACAAGCGCCGTTCATGATCCAATTATCACTACAGTTGGCCAGTTTTACATAAGACCATATTCGCTATGTGCAGCTGCTTGGAAGAAAAACACTGAACGACCGTGCGCGCTTAGCGGCGAAAGTTGGCATTTTTAGTGGACATGTATTGATATAAAATCAAAAGTCAAAAATGACATTTCGTGAATGCTACATTATCATTTGTAATAATACATCGAAAAATAGTGATGCTAGCTTTTATTGTTTATCAAAATATATATAAGCATGAGTTTATTCAAAGAGAATAGTGGATTTCCGTCGGCGTCGTAAAAAAGCAAAAGTAAGTATCACAACCTTAATTGTACATTCATAATGATGTTTCAAAAAATTACTGCAAACGCAATATGTAAATATAGTTTTAGTATAAAGTAAATATGAGAATAATGAAATTCAATAATTTTTATGGTAATACAACTTGAATTTTGTTATTAAATTGATAAAATGAGACATATTTTTTTATTTTTCAATGAATAAACATAGAGTTGGAATCCTACATCAAAATATCTAATTTGCAGTGCACATTTCATTAGGAATAAAAAGGGAGAAGAGAAGCTGAGTCCTAATTTCGTACCTATCCAATTTTCTTCTCCTCATTGGAAGCCAAAATTAAATGACGGAACAGTTTTGACAAGACATCAATGTTTCATTGAGCGTAGGCTACAGAATACTTCATTAATAGCTTCAAGTTCAAAAAAATATTGAAAACTAAAGTTCTAATTCAAAAAAGGCTGCTAATACAGAGGTCTCGATGGGAATAAGTTCAATAAATAATAAAAGTTCAATATATGAAAATGACTGTGACAGAGCACATGACAATTTAATGATAGTTGATTCGAGTACCAAAAGCACAAGTGATGTAGAATGCCAAGCTGATATTCTTGCTTATTGTGATAGTGTTGAAAAAATACTGTTTTGTAATAACATTATTGAAAAAGGTTTTAATACTTGTGAGCTTTACCCTTTGGCACAATTTGAGGTTGAAAGCTGATAGTATGACTCATTTTTCAAAACCCGTTCTCAATATAGGATCCATACTCATTACGTTTATGATTAATTTTGATTTCAATTTACTTTTCACCAGCTGTCACATTTGACAGAACATGTAAAAGTGGCAGTGGGTTCGCCGATCAATGCCGCTAGTTGTCACCACTTTGATGTTGCACATAGCGAATATGTTCTGCTAATAATCAGTTTGACGTTTGATTTGAAATTAGGTTATGTTTTTTATTGAAACTTAATTATGTGAATATTAAAATTAAATTTTTTATGAAATATTGAATTATATAATCGAATAAAAATAGCAGTTTAATGCGGAAAACATGGAACAAGGATTTCAGAGAACAAATATATAAATTAATATGTTATTTGGTTTCTCTGCAGAATTATTTTCACATTCGGATAGGTACAGAACATTTTTCCAAATAGATTATTAACTGCAAATTACTCGACATACGCATAGTCTAACAACATTCTTACGATCGAGTGATAGTGACGTCATCAGGACTTTATAATTATTCCTGGCTTTATTGAATGTTTATTGAAGAAATTCTGAATAACATATGTAAGAAAAAAACTGTAGCAAAATTGGAATTAGTGATATCGGCGGCCAAATTAACTTTTCTAACTTTTTTTTTAAATTTAATGAATTGACTTTTTGACACACGGCTATTTTTCACTTTGCTTGCCACATTTTCGTTGCTGCTATGTGAGTAGCCAGTCAACTGGCGCAGGCCCATGTTACAACAAATAGCAAGTGCCAGATAGCTTCATTGTTGCCAAATAATTTGATTCTCAAGTTGGGAAGGCAACGAGAGAGAATACCGATCCAATCAGACCGCGAAAATTTTCATGATCTGACTAAGATTCGAATCCACGACCCCTGCGTCTCTACCATAGTGCTATCTCGCCGTTTAACTTCAATTGCCAGCCCCTACTGTCTTATCTATGACCAATAAGGTTCAAAATCGCATGAATGGCGTAAATTGTGGAGCACGTATAATAAAATTGCTACATCGACTATTCAAAAATATAAAAACAATAATAATTTTAATTATTTTTTCATACCAACTGTTAAAAAAAAATACTGATTGAATTATTAATTGCTTACCTGTTTGGGCACATGTTTGGTACTAAAGTACACGTGAAACGTGACTAATTCTTTGACTAAAGGGCTCGTGCAGTCTCTGAGATGCGCTATTGAGTCCACGGTATTTTGAAAATCAGTCCCTGGAGCGTGAATAGCAATCGAAATCGGACCTTGCCATCGTTCTAATAACGGTACCAAATTATCCAAGAACGAATAATCAGCATGTGTTGTATACGTGATGCTTTCTTCACAGCGAAAACGCCTTCGAGGTCGTATGTAGTTGTAAAGAACCTAAAAAAATAGAGCAGGTTACAAAAAACAAATATTCATCAATTTTATTTTATTAATTACCCAATAATCTCCTCTTTGTTGCGTTCTTGCTACCATGTTTCTATCTAAACACCCTGTAATCCTTCTAACAAGTTCTGGAGTAGTTGGTGGCGGTTTAGGAGTACTAGTAGATGTACTGGATGATACCACAGCTAAAGCTGGCCCCCGAGGGGGCTCCGGATGCGTTTGGATTATTGTAGTGACCTCACGCTCGAGGTGGTTTCCTTGCACTGCTGCTAGGAGGGTTTGGGCATCCAATCCAGCCAGGTTGCGGCCAGCCTGAACCTAAATAAAAATAAAACAAATATATATAGATAAATAAAGTTCAAAATTGCATGAGTGGCTGACTAAAATTGTAGATGTCAATAAAGCTTAAAATTGCATGATGCAGCTGTCTGATTGTGAGTATAAAAGAATTATTAGGTTCATAATTGACTGAATTGTGGATATAAATAATGTTTAAATTTAAAATTACCTGCTGAATTTCACTGACTCCATTGTTCGAACATAGATGAATTCCTAAATACAATAATAAGCCCATCACGCTGCATTTTAGCAGCAGACTCCTTTTATTACTAAATAACATTTCTATTCTACACTAAATCTTCGTCGTGTTAGGGCCTTTTTCGGCCTCGTGGTTTCAAGTGCAAGTGGAGAAAGCCCCGGAAATTTCTCGACGACATTACGCTGAAACCGACCCTGGACACAGGAGCACGAACACAGGTGCGTAAAAAGGAGAAGAGAACTGCAGTGCCATTGTTCTGAAAAATAAAAATTATTATTAAATAAGTCAGTAGACGGTATAAAAGCCGGTATTAGTATGTTAAATAGATGATGACTGATAGCGGAGACATGGTTTACAATGGGAAATAATTGAAGCCACAAATGCAAACCTAGTTTTATTTAAATTGCAGAATAAAAATAGGGAAAAATATTTTTATACTTTCAGAATGCTTCGGCATACTTCCCCATGTGTTATCTAAATTACGTACTAACAATAACGCGAAATGTTTGAAAACAGTGACTCAATAGGTAACAGCCTTCAGAAATAAAATATAAACAAAGAATTTAATTTCGAAATATGATATCTTACCTCCTATGAAATTAAAACCATTAAAATATTTACTTGGCGTCACCGAGAAAGCTTTCAGACAAATGAGGCAAGCTTTCAAGAATATAAACTAGAAAATTATAGATAAAATGCTAATATCCGTCAATATATGAATTATTTCGCCGATGTTAATCTAAAAACTGTGAATAATTGAAGACTATTGGTTCTTCACGTAAAATGAACCAATTACTGAAACAACTAGTACAAAAATGTTTACTATCGTAATATGAAAACAATAACTGCATAATCTTTACGCGTTTATTATCTTGTAATATAAATTTTAAATATTTGTATTTCATTTGACAGAAGTTATAGGTTAGGAGTACACAATGGTTTTATTTTTATTTTTAATGCAATTAGGCGAAATGTCGTGCTATGAAAGAATTAATTACAGATAGCCTGTAATGAAAAGCATATTTTACTATATGGTAGTGTGGTAATCGATAATTTTAAACACGCTTTAATAAAATCAAATGAAAATGAGCCTTCCGTCCCTCTTTCTTTCAAAAATGAAAAATATTTTTTTGAAAGAATGGTTCAACAACCTAATAATAACAAATTAAAATCAAACACTTAATGAGTATTTAACCCCACTTAATGGCATTTAACCTCGACAAATTGTTATTAAAATTCTGATTCATTGCGTGTGATTTAAATACGCACCTTATATCTTACATTTAGCATATTAAATTTACGGTCCCTCACGTCGATTCCGCTGTTTGCCATTTTTTTATTACTCTGAACTTCAAAAATATCGACCAATAACCTAAAAGGTAATGCCACTTCTCTTGTGGTTTGAAAATTAATATCAAATGTCATCCCAGACGTGAAAAGATTATTGATGAGGTTATCATTATTAGGTTGGTAGTGGTGTTAAGTTATATGCGTTTGCAATATGAAGTTAACAGGAGTGGGGGAGCTATCAACAATTTTTGCCGAAATGGGTTAATTAATTTTTCTATAATCTTCAGCTAAAATTTTTGGCACTTCAGGGCAGTTTTTGTAAGTAATCTTACATAAAGGATAAAACAAAGCCGCCATTAATGCTGTAAACGAAAGTCAAACTCAAAAACGCGCGAGTATTACAAAAATTCAAAATCAGTCTGATGTTTCCCGGAGTAAGACCAATACCCTTTGCACAGAGTCTTCGGACTACATGTGCATTAGTGTCTTATTGTTCTATTAATGCTTTTGAACTTTAATAATACACACTGACGTACCAAAATCAATATTTATTTTAAAATGTCCGAATAAAAAAATAAACTACATACTTCTTGTTTACTTTTATTGTCCTACAGAAGAAGAAGAATAAGAAATCTAACTTCAGACTAATACAAGAAGCGGTATATTTAAATCGCTGTCAAAGTCAAGTGATGATTATAATTTAATTTATTATTATAATAATTTTACAATCTGCTTTTATTTCAGAGTAAAAACTACATTTATTACGAAATTGCAAGCTATTTTATTTCCTTTTTTTAAAAAAAAAAATGAGGTTAGTGCACTGTTCTGACATATACTATTTAATTCAGTTTGTGATTCATTCTAGCAGAATTAATTTCAGAGATAGCGTGCTTTGCGGTTTTTTGCTTTCGTGAGTTGTTAACACGATACTAAAAAATAAATATTTTAATGTAGTTATAGTGCACGATATTGGGAAGGCGCAAAGAATAACAGGGGATGATTTTGATATAATAAATACATTATAAACAGTACGTAAAATACCTTAAAACTCATTAAAAATTAATTCAATGCCCGACTGGTTCATTATTGCTGTCATAATAATACTGATTAAGTAGCAAATAATACCCAAGGGCATTATTTTGGAAAATAACAAACAAGTTTCCTAGACACAGCAATTTTTCTGACAGAAATCACAATGACAGGACATACATTGCTAAAAATGTTGATTGAAATAATACAAAAGTTGGACATTAAACATTGAAGGCACCACGGGAGTTGAACGGACGATAATGCCTACAGTCAATGTACACACCTCGGGCCAGAGGCCCTCGACAAGTACACTGTTGACCTCAGACATTATTGTCCTTTTAACACCCTTAATACAATAATTACTATAATTTAATGAATATTCATCACATCGATGATTCGAGTTTTCCGCCATTGTTTGAATGGACATCAGGGCAAATTCATTTCAGTTGAATTAAATCGTATAAATAATTGGATAATTCACTTCATCAACTCAAATTTCAATAAAATCGCATCTCTAAATACATTTTTAGCGTATTTTTGCAAAAAAAAATACACTATTCACTTTGGTTGTCTGGCTGGTTGGCATGACGCTGAGTTCTCAGCAACTACAGCACTTACAGACTTGAAACTGGTACTAAATGAAGACTGCTGTTCTATAGATTTGCACAAACTGCTTGCATTTTTTTTCATACACCCATTTTTGGGTGAAAAATTATATAAAAATTTAAAAGGTAAATACTGTGTTGAACTATACATAATTGAAATCCAACAATTGCTGCACAGAATGAGCAACGTGCTAGAAATTAAATTTTAAACTTTGAATTTCGAATTTATATGGGTTAGTACCCATTTTAGGGTAGAAGCTATTTATTTTAATATCTCGTGAGTAACACAATATATTGACATACGGTTTTCAATTTTAGTACCAGAATGAATTAAACTTTTGTTTTTATGATCAATTTAGGTCAGTACATGACCACTCGTTACTCATTTTCTTAAATCTGTAGTTTTGGAGGTAATTGCACCAAATTTTCGGTGAATATTTTTTTATAACTTTGATAAAAATCAAATTATTATTTTGGATACCGCACATGATCTCCCGTCAGTCAATAACCAAACAGTAAAAGCTAAAAGGTCCTATTGAGTTTGTACGTGCACAAGTTATGCATGGAATAGTCACAACTAGAAATTGGTATTAAATGAAAGCTGCTGTTTCGTAGGTTTGCCTAAACTGCTCGATTTTTAGTTCAGTAATTGTGGAAGATGATACAAGATTATTCTTTAATTTTTTTAAACATAACCTATTTGTCATTTATAGAAAACCGTCCATAAAGTCCTTATTTCTCCATCAAAATTGAAAGTAAGAACTGTTTTGTAATCTGCATTACTGCATTATATTAATTGAGTTTAGTTTAAAACGTTCCAATTATCTTTTCATGTCAAGATGACAGCTAATTTAAGACCTAACCGACCTAACCTCAAATAAGTAGGTACTCCATGAATTTCAAAAAAATTTTCTTTACATTTTTTTACATTTTATTTTTTAAATGAGGGCTGTGCAACAAAAATTTGGATATATTCGAAGTATCAGTAAAAAGAGTATAAAAACATGCATCTTCCAACTTATTGATTATAGCGGTAGTGCTGCTGTATTTTTGTAATAGTTTTCATCCTTTTCACGTCCGATAAATTTGCTTTCTCTGCCGTTAATCGACTAGAAAAAGTTTTGTTCCTGTAAAACAAACGAGAGGTGTGCACCAGCATCGATTTATGTATTTTAGTTAGTTTAAAATAACTGGACTACTTCCAGATTGTGTAAAACAATGAGCAATTTTAATAATTACCTTAAGTTAAATAAGTACTTACATTACAATCGGAATATTGATGTACATTTGATAAATAAATACTGATGTTCGAAAAATTACTTCATTTATAGTTAAACTAAATGTATATTGTAAATAATGGCTCTAATAATGCACGATCTTATCTTTTTATTTATATTTGTATGAAATGACAATATTTGTATTTTTTCTAACCATTTGCGCGATTGAAATTCATGCATAATTAAAAACAACGATCTTATATCAACAATAATATCATTGGAAACTAATACACTAATTCTAATCTGATTTAGAGTTGCATATAAGTAACGTATTTTTATATTATGTTCAATTGTGATCAATACATTCTTTACCACTGAATTTCATTGTAAGAGCATAAATTTGAGGTGAGTCACATACTTTTATATATTTAAATAAATTATTGGTTCGTAATGATAATTCTAAAGATTTTAAGTAAATCACATAGTCCCAAATTGTCAAACTATCAAATTTGTGTCATTCCTGTGCAGCTAAAGCTAAAAAAAACAATTCACTAATAATAATAACAACACATGACGCAGGTACAGGGATTAATAAAAAAAATTGAGCTCAAGAAAAGCTTTTTGCATTATTTTAATCGTTATTATATTTGTATGCCATTTTTGCAACAATGGTTTTAAATCATTTTAATATAGACGAAGGTTAAATGATAATGTTAATCTTATTATGCACATAAAGTGCAATAAAATAATTATACAGGGTGTAACAGAAATAAGTACACTAATTTTAACCAGTAAAAAGTAAGTCCTCTGGATATTAAATGATAATATTAATCTTATTATGCACATAAAGTGCAATAAAATAATTATACAGGGTGTAACAGAAATAAGTACATCAATTTTAACCAGTAATAAGTAAGCCCTCTGGATATCCAGTAAAAATTCATTGAAGTTTTGTCAAAACCTGAATTATTAAACGATTAATATATTAGTATTTTGGCAATACAATAAGGGAATTCTGGCGATGGATTCGAGTTTGTGTTCGTGGGAAACATGGAATATTCAGAATTCTGGCGACGAACTCATGACGTCATGAGTTAGTAATCCCACGGATTCATGGATACTGCAAGCGAGCTGCTTCCATGTATCCTATCCTTTTCCAAATGTCGTTCTTTCTCACTCTTCTGTCAAGCATTTATTTTCAATGATTTCAAAAAGTTAATTGAAACAGATTTGACTCATTTTAAAGTGTCTATGAAAATTCTTTTCTGAATAAGTACTAATTACTTCTCCGTAATATTTCCTATTCGGTTATGTCTTTCTTTGCAAACTTTGGTTAGAACAAAAGAAGTGTCAAAAAAATTTAAATTAATTATTACTGATATTCTGTATTATACTGTCGAATATAAAAAGTTCATTGTTATCAAGGAAAAACTCAATACTTGCAACCAAAGCTACTAATATTGAATTCATAGTAATGATTAGTAAATAACCTAAAAAATTCAAACTTCAACACTGATATCATGGAATAAGATGGAATATTTCGTTCTGGCGAGGTGTTGTAGCTGTGACGAATGTATGGAAACATGACGTCATTAGTTGGAAAAAAAATTAAGGATTCATGGATTTGCATCCATCGCCAGAATTCGCCTATTGATATTCGCTCACCTTGATAATTCTATTTATGCATATGTTGGAAAGAAGACTAAATTTGTCTCTGTTATCAACAATTTGGTCTTTTAGTCGTATTTATATGTCATTTTTAAGAAGTTTGATTTTTATTTAGGGATTTCACGTATATTTTCGGATAGTACGTTTCTTAAACATAAAATTGTCTGCACAAGTTCATTGCACGTGAATCAGCTGATTTGAATTATCTGAAACTGTGTCACTGTGTCAGGAGTGTTAGACTGTGCTGCCATCTACAAGCAGTTCAAAAAGTAGTTGCTGTTTCCAACTTACTTCATCAGAAACAGATCAGAAACATAAAGAGAAAATCATTCCACGATTTATTTAAAGAAAACGGTAGAATATTAAATAAAATGTAATTCTAAATTAATTAATTCACTGAATAATTCAATAGAAATATTGCTACATGAAATTTTGAAGATTCTATTCTTGAAGAACAGAAAATATAACCTATAAATGTATCAAACTGAATTTAGTGAATGATTTTAAATATTTTCCGAAATACATGACACAATATTTTGTTTATTCAGCAGATCCATTCACGGGTCATACTTTATTGGAACGACCTAAGTGTGAAGTGTGAGGTTTGTAATAATATTAGAAGAACTAATACACAGGTGCTTCATTTATAAATTAATGTATTTCATTCATCTCATCTGCTGTTTTACGTTCCAGATAAATATCCCATGGTATTCTCATCGTAATGTATAAGTGCATAACATTTTGACATTAAATACATTAGCATAACCACAATAATTCAATTTTTAGTGAAAAATGAAAATTCGGAGATCGTTCCAAATAAATTTGCTAAGCCAATCCTAAACTGCCCGTGAAATCGTACACAGAATTAATAATTTATAATCTGTTTTATTCCAGACTTTATTTAAAGGAATTGATAACTCACATATGTCAAAAACAATTATTTTTCTACTGCAACTGCTACTGAATCCGATAACTATGCACCTGAACGACTCGTTAAATTATAGGGGATAAAAAATGCTAAAAAAAGATGAGAATTCGGGAAAAAGTTACTAAGAAAAATTGTTAGACTTGACGAGAATTATCACTGATTAAAATTAATGTACTTATTTCTGTTACACCCTGTATATATATATATATATATATATATATATATATATATATATATATATATATATATATATATATATATATATATATATATATATATATATATATATATATATATATATGTATATATATATATATACAGGTATAAATTTGGAAAAATTGTACAATTAAAAATTATCTGTTTGTAAAAAAAAAGAGATTGTTGATTGGGACAACATAAATAAATTTATCAATAATTAACCATTCACATGCAGTTAGTATCACTCGACAACTTAATAAGCGCTATTTGTGACAATTTTTTGAACTATATAAATGCCTACAAAATAACGAGAATCATTAATAACAAAGTAATATAATGACTCTGGTATCAAGAAATTATATTCCTGCAAAAATACTTCTAAGTATTTCATTGTTATTAAAAATCAATCAATATATGCAAATGTACTAGAAAAAATGCACAGGCATTTACTACATCATTAAAAGTTTAAATTGGACTGAATACATTAAAATAATTCATTAATTACAAGATTCAAATTATTTTCCAAGAAATATAATGTTGTAAATGTCACATACTATTTGAATAATTTATTGCAGATATTTGCATTACTTAAGAAGATAACAAATTAGTAGAGATTAATTTATTTATTCATCCATAAATGGGCCTTTTCTCAAAATCAAAGTGACGAAACGGTCAATTTAAATTTTCCGCCACTTTAATTCTAAAACATTGGGTAATCATCCCAAAATGAAAATATGTTAGTTCTCTTCTTTTCATCCAAAAATTCTTTCATATAATTTTGTGGCATTAATTTGTGAAGTAGCAAATTCAAATTCTAGTTATTTGGACGCACTCATTAACTAATCTTTAATTCATTTCGTGCGCATGAACAGCTCTCATTACAGAGAAGCATCAAATTTTAAGCATCCAAAATGAAGATTCTTGTAGTATTAATTTGTGAAGTAACAAATCAAATACTACTTATCTGGACGCACTCATAAAATAATTTCGTGCGCATGAGCAGCTGTCATTACAGACAGGCATCAAATTTAAAACATTCCAAAATGAAGAGATGTCAATTCGCTTCTTTTCATCCAATAATTTATTAAAGATTTTTGCGACATTAATTTGTCAAGTAACAAATTCAAATATTAAGACGTTTCGGGCGCATGCGCAGCTATCAGTACTCATGTATAGTTGTTATTACAGAAATGCATCAAATTTAAAACTGTTTTACATTTGTCAATTTCTCCCGCCAATTTTAGAGCTCAAATCGTTCAATAAATTGTACAAAGTCTACAAATGTGCAAACCATTTACACTTGCCAATTTTATCTTCAATTTAAGCTGCAGATGCAGAATAATTAAAATGAAATGCTACACATAATCTGACAGTTCAATTTTCAGTTGGCACTAGAAAACCCTAAAACTTTGAAGGAAAAATAAAACAATTTGATTGAAATTTGAGTTGATAAATAATTTATTTACTGGATTTAATTCAACTAAAATAATATTCCCAATTTTAGACATGAATTACTGCAAATATAGCTGCTGATTATCCATTCAAAAAATGTCGCGAAACTGAAATTATTTAAATGATTGTAATAACTAATTAATTTAATTTTATTAGTTTGTAATTTAAATGAGTGAAATTAATTTAATTGTCTATTTGAAAATTCGCACGTTTTTTCACCCCATTAATGGCGATCTTCTAATTAAATTCTGTTATAATTCAGTCACAGTTAGTTTATAGGTATGCCACAAATAAATATAATTTGTGCGTCAACAACAGCTGCGATTAATTATATAAAATAAAGTGATTCAGGGACTGAGAAATCAGACAAAATATCTCAAGCGATGGAACTATAGATCAACGTACTAATGTAAACTCTGTATTGCTTCAGGAAAAACTTTTGGATCAAGTTCACAGACAGAACAAGAACAAAAATAAAACGAAACATTATTTCGTCATTTAGCATTGAGCAACCTCAGAAAAAAAAACCTAAAATTACTTTAAAATTAGTATGATGCTGCGGACCTGCGGTTAGCCATTGTTGAAGCTCCTACGACCTTCCCAGAACAATTTTCAAAAAAAATTATTATGAGTCGGTGAAGAGATATTTCGTTGGTTTGTTGAATCATTAAAGACCGGTTTCAGGTATGATATCAGTATTGATTAGCTTACTTATTAAATATTTTATGTTATTGAAAAATTAATGCGCAAGAACTCTGACTGGGGGGAAGGATGTTTCTGCTTTGAAAGATTTTTTTCATATTACTGTCGTAATGTATTTTGTTAAAATAAATATTACTGCATCCAGTATTATATTATTTATAGATAATCGAAAAATGAGTATACACAGTTTGATTATATCATTTAGTTTTTATGGTACATTGTATATTTCCAAAGATTTCAGTGCTAATTAATTATTACTCTTTTTATATTTTTATCCTTGAAATTAAAAAAATATATAAAAATAACGCCGAAAAACTTAAAATAAAATCAGACGTTGTTTGACATTTGAGGTTCAGTAAATCAAGATAAATATAAATAAAAGCTCATTTTTTTTTAAAGATAACTCATGTATATACGAAGTGATCAAAAATGATTGACTGTGCCGCCTTGTTCTGATTTCTTCTTTGCCGCCTGCTTGAAATAGTGAACTACAAGTGACAGATGATAGCTCCTCTGAAAACACCATTCTAACCCAACAATTTGAAAGAATAATAATTAATTTTTAATGATCATTCAATAATAGTTATTTACTTACTTCTTGTTTCTTAAAACAGATTATGGATAAATTTGTGTCATATAGTTCAAAATTTATATAAAACATGCAAAATATATGCCACTGTGTCCTTGAAATGTCGGTAATATAGTTACCAAAATAAATAAGTTTATACCAACTTTATTCAATGAAGATAGTTTTGATCATAATGCGAACTTTTGCAAGTCACGTAACGGTCAGTCATTATTGATCGCTCTGTATTAAAAATTCCACGACAAATGTTAGTTTCAGTATTGATATCTCCCAAAATGTGACAGATAAAAAAGTTTTGTTTTTACAAAATGAAAATCTGAAGCTTCTTTTACAAGATACAAATCAAAAACTGAAATTCGGTGATTTTAATATTCAAGTTATTGTGCTTCCACTTTTCTATATTAGCATAGACGCGCATAGACGTTACTCATTATTAGGTCTATGATATTAGTCAAACTGAAATTTACTTGGACATGAAATTAAGCTAAGACATACGTACCGAAATATTTTTTTTTTTATTCATCAATGCATTTGTGTTTCAAATACAATAGATTTCAAGATTGAATCTGGACACAAATTTTTGTTATGGGTGAGATTTGAGATGGAGGCCACATTTCCGGTACCTAAACCGGAAATTACGATTTTCAATTTTATCTCTACGCCAACTCACTAACAAATGCAGACGTCATTCTAAATTTAGTATTTAAGACATAAAAAATTTATTATGAGGGTGAATCTCCCCTAATTCAAACAATTTAGTTGTTTAGTCAATATTACAACAATAAGAATCAATAGTTGCGAAGCAGGTGTCAAAAGAATTAAATTTGTTGCTTGGCAACTCGTTGATTACTTGCTATGCTTGATTACTAGTAAAAAAACAAATATTTATTGTTGTTTTGTAAATTTTTCGATAAGATTTGATTGATTTTTATTTATTTGGTACAGGCATATTTGTGACAGCAATTGCAGATGTTATTCATGTTTTGAGAAAGTGTAATTTAACCTACAATAAAGTTGAAAAAAAATGCTATACGTCCAGTGCTTTCTAAGCTTAAGTTCTAAAAATACCTAACAGCATTAACAAAATTCAATTTAACGCAAGGAAAACAAACAAAAGCTGAATATATTAAATTCATTCATAAAACATTGATTGTATGACAAAATCTTACTCGAAAAAGAGCAAGGCATCACGAAATTCAAGTTTCATTCAACTTTGTGTGGAAGCCTTCCTTCCAAGGTCACTGTCTGCACTACCAACTGCCTCAAAGATGTAGATAAACATAAAATCACTTAATAAATAAGAAACTCATTTAGAGCTAATGGAACACTTCTAAAAAGTACTTATTGACGAATTAAGAATTGTATACAAACTGGTCGCAGAATTTAATCCTTATCAAGAGGAATGATAAACAAGGTTGCGGTTTGAAATAAGCAAATCAGCCGGGAAGTTTTTTAATTTTGTTTTTCCCGTAGGAAAGTAGTCACGCCAGATGTTTTTATTCACTACTTGATTCTTTTCCAAGGCTTTTAACCTTCAATTTCAAAAATATCATCTATTTTCTTCTATAGTTTGACATTTCAGATTAGCTATAAAAAAAAATTGTCAGATTTGTCATAAAATATATATTCTCCATATGTGTTACAGAATTATTAAAATTTGACATTTTATAGTGACATTTAATTGAAGCAACATGATGCATTATTGCCATTCTGAAAAAATCAAATGAAAAATTAAAGAGGCATCTTGATGATAAGCGCATTTCTGGCAGTTCATGAATGTTCGTTCCACAATCACTGAGCTTAAAATTAGGCAGTTTAGGCAAACCTACGAAGCAGCTGCTTTCATTTAGTAACACTTTCAAATTATTACTATTTATATATAAATTGAGCACATATAAACTCAAAAGAACCTTTCAGGCTTTATTGTTCAGTTATTGACATTCGGAAGATCATGTGCTGTACTCTAAAATAATAGTTTAATCTTTATCGAAATTATATGGGAAAAAAATCCCTAAAAATTTGGTGCATTTACTTCCAAAAATACAGATACATGTATTGGTCTCAATTGATCATAAAAACAAAAATTCAATTCATTCTGATACTAACATCGAAAACCGCATGTCAATAGCTTGTGTATCTCGCGAGATATTGAGATAAATAGTTTCTACCCTAAAATAGGTACTAGCCCATATTAGTTCGAAATTTGATTACTGACTTGCTCATTCTGTGCAGCAATTTTCAAATTTCAACTATGCACATAGTTCAGCAGTAATCACCTTTTAAATTTTTATTTCATTTATTACATAAAACTGGGTATATGAATAAGAAAATCAAGCAGTTTGGGTAAACCTGCGGAGCAGTAGCTTTAATTTAGTACCAGTTTCAAGTCTGTAAGTGCTGTAGTTGTAGCGTCACGCCAGTCAGACAACCAAAGTGAATATAATAGCGTAATTTTTGCAAAAATGTGATAGAACGACTATTGTAGATAATATTTATCTACAATCAACATTAATTTTAAGGTTAAGATCTGGGGGAATTTTGTTGAAGTCTCTTGACGTTGATAATAGTTTTACAGTTACAACTGTCAAAGTTATAACGAAAATAATTAATATTTCCTTATTTTTTTCATCACTCTATACGTTTTATTGTTGCATAAATTTCTTCATTTTATATTTATTTAATTATTTGAATGTTTGTAGAAAGTCAGTGTTTTTCGAGTTTTTTACGCACTGTAACTAAATTTTCCAACATTGTACGAGTAAAAATTAAGTTACTAGGCACGTAGAATCCTGGTAGAAACAATAGTAACAAGCGTTTTACAGTTTGAGATTCCAAAATAACTATCTGCAAATTATCTATTCTTACTTATATTTCTCGATATTTTTTGCATTCTGCTTCGATCATTGATAATTTGAATTATATTTTTGGTTTATACAATGAATTCTATTTTTAAGTTGGCACCTCTATATTTTGACATTTCTGATTAGTTATAAAAAAGGTGGTGGACCGTATTTGCTATAAAATATATATCTTCCATGTGTGTTACAGAGTTATTTAAATTTGACATTTAATTCAAAGAAACGTGACGCATTGTTGCCATGCTGAAAAAATCAAATCAACGTCAAAATTTCTTGTAAAAATATGTATACAAGAAATTAATTGCTAAAAACTATTGTTGTAAATAATAGTTATTCACAAATGGAGTGCGTTTAAATAAAAATTGTTTGAAAATATTATTTAGTTTCTTAAAATTGGCACTTATATGTTTTGATATTTCAGGTTAGTTATAAGAAAATTAATAAACAACTATTATTTACCAAATAAGTTTATTAGAAGGTGGATATCTCGGGCCTGAATGATATTTTTAAATAATTTTTATTGTGCAGACAATTGTTGCCATTCTGCTTCGATCATTGATAATTTGAATTATATTTTTGGTTTATACAATGAATTCTATTTTTAAGTTGGCACCTCTATATTTTGACATTTCTGATAAGTTATAAAAAAGGTGGTGGACCGTATTTGCTATAAAATATATATCTTCCATGTGCGTTACAGAGTTATTTAAATTTGACATTTAATTCAAAGAAACGTGACGCATTGTTGCCATGCTGAAAAAATCAAATAAACGTCAAAATTTCTTGTAAAAATATGTATACAAGAAATTAATTGCTAAAAACTATTGTTGTAAATAATAGTTATTCACAAATGGAGTGCGTTTAAATAAAAATTGTTTGAAAATATTATTTAGTTTCTTAAAATTGGCACTTATATGTTTTGATATTTCAGGTTAGTTATAAGAAAATTAATAAACAACTATTATTTACCAAATAAGTTTATTAGAAGGTGGATATCTCGGGCCTAAATGATATTTTTGAATAATTTTTATTGTGCAGACAATTGTTGCCATAGTTATTATTCACCCAATAAATTTATTAGGAGGTGGATATCTCAGGCCTTAGATTCTTTAATTTGGCATCATTCTATTTTAACATTTCAGATTAGCTATAAAAAAAATTATGGACCATAATTGTTATAAAATATATATTCTCTATATCTGTTACAGAATGATTTAAATTTGATATTTTGTAATAATATTTAATTGAAAGGAATATGACGCATTATTGTCATGCTGAAAAAAACAGATAAACTTTAAAATTTTTCGTGAAAATATATAAACAATTATTGCTGAAAAAGTCTCTTGTAGATAAAAATTATCTACAAAGTTTGTTTAATGAATAAAAATTGTACAAAATAATCATTAAGTTTCTTTAAGTTGGCATCTATATATTTCGACACTTCAAATAATTCGGGATGTTTTGTTTAAATTACTTGTTCTTACTTATCTCCATTTCGATTATTGATAATTCGAATTATATTTGGCTTATACAAAGAACTCTGTTCTTAGCTGTTTTAAGCAGTATTTTAAGACAATAAAAATATTTCAAAATATTCAAATGGAAGTATTTTATGTAACTTGTATCTAAAGTTTCTTCAAAGTAATTTGGAGCATTTTTATTGGCTCAAAATATTTCTTCAAACAACATTCCTAAGGGCCGCTTTCACCAGAGTCAATTTTTATCTAAAGATTATTTTGAATTAACAACTATGGTAACAATTGTATCAATTTTCGGGAAAAATAGTTAATTTAAGTCATGTTGGTGAAACCAGCCCTAAAACTTTCAAAAAATGAGCTCGTGGTGATTGTTATTATATTAACACAAACAGTTTTTAGCTATTATTATTTTTATTATTAACTATAAGGTCCAGTTGCATCAATAATTATTAAATTTGATCACATTATCAGATATTTGATGTTTCAAACCTTACTTTTTGAGATTTGAATACAAATTATGATATATTTTTACGTATTTCTGTGATAAATATAACTTATAATTATTATTTATCTATTACAAATAAGTGAATGACTTTTAAATTGTAGTTTTTTTGAATGAAAGTCATTCGAAAATTGAGTTAACAATACTTTTTGCAATTGGGTTTAAAAGTGAACATTGAGATTAAATTGAAATGTAGATCGTATCCAGAAGTTAATATATTTGAATGATGGATCGTCGGATGTTGGATAATTCAGGATCAGTAAATAAAGAACAATTCACATCACTTAAGCAAACGTTTCGAATCTTATTGACTCTTCATCAGTGCCTAAATATACAATAAACATTAAAATACATTTCCTCTTTTTACAATTATTAATATGTTTACATACCCAGTGATTAAAACTCTAAGTTGCCATAAAAAATCATTAGAATACATTAGAAGCAGTATGAATTCTAATGATTTTTTATGGCAACATAGAGTTTTAATCACTGGGTATGTAAACATATTAATAATTGTAAAAAGAGGAAATGTATTTTAATGTTTATTGTATATTTAAGCACTGATGAAAAATTCGAAACGTTTGCTCAAGTGATGTGAATTGTTCTTTATTTACTGATCCTGAATTATCTAACATCCGACGATCCATCATTCAAATATTGAGATTAAAATATGAGAGAATTGTCAAGACAACTATCAAAAAATAACGAAAAATATGAATACATCATTTTTTTTGTATATTTATCATAGTAAATATTGGGTAAAGTGACGTTTCTTATATTTAATGTATTTTATCTATATAATTCAAATATTCAAATCGTTTTCCTTGAAACCACAAGCGAAAACGAAATTTTAATATGTAGAATCCATCGTAACCTTACTTATTTATTGTTTAACAAGAATTACTAGCCATAAATATTGAAATTTATTCGAAAAATGTTAAAATACAATAAATTCTGTGCTGTCATAAAGTGAGGTTATATTCAATTAATTAAATTTGGTAGTACGAGAAAATCGTTTTCTGAATAACAAGATGTGAATTATAATGTGTGCGTTCTAAAAATTGATGTTGATTATTACGTCATTGGATGAAGAGATACTTTAATCCACCGGAAGTAAGAATTTCTCGCGATGATCAGAACTTCCTACAGTATAGTTTGGCCTCAGTATTTCATAATTCAAATTGTTAACTGCTCTAGCAATTCAATTTAATTTTAATTACAACAAATTTGTATTTCAGCTGTGCAAATTTTATTTTTCACAAATTCTTTCAGTGTTAAATAATGCTTGAATTTATAGAAATTCGTTATGAATTTGTTCCAATTTACTACAGAATACCAGAGCATCTCATTTCTGACTTCCTATCTTAAAATGAAAGTTCTTCGATACTAGATTTTGTAATTTTAATTAACTCAAGAAATAAAAGTGGGGTAAAATGACAAACGTCAAATTAATCTAACACAACCGATCTCTATATATTTAAATATTTCGTCTCTAATATTATAAAGTAATAAACATTTTTAATAGATTGATAACATTGTTCTTGTTGTTTATAACTTGACCATGAATGAAATAATAATTTGTCCAACAGCAGTACCTAAAACGTCAGCAGACTTATTTCTCTTGGGAGCTGCACCAAATAAACAATTTAGGAATCGATTTTAATATATTTTAGCACACAAACCAAATTGGATGAATCCAAAGGTTACTTAATATTGAAGTATGTCATTAACGTGATGAAAATTTAATATTCTTGTCACATGGACTGCAAAAGGAGCCTACCAATAAGATATATTTTTTAATAAATACTAACCGTTTTATGAATACCGTTATTAGAAGTATTTGGAAACCGTTATTTTGATATTTTTTTAATTATGGAAGGAATTGAATATTCCCGCGTGAGAAGCAGGAAGAAATCACTTTCAATTGTTTTCTTTTTAAAAAGAAAGTTAACCAATTGAAATCAGATGTATACGCAGCATTTTCATTTTATTTTTTCTAATAACTGGATTCTATATTTATTTGTAGCTATTTTTATGATCTAAATATGCGAAAAAAGTATTTTTAGGAAAAATTGATGAAATAAATATCGATTCTACCCACCTGATGCATTGTTGAATATTTTTATATACTAAAATTAGTATAAATAAATATGAATAAATTACCTAGTAGAAATATGTGACATTTCCAACAGACTCGTTTGTTTTCGTTGCAGGAAACACTAAAATCACAACACTAATAAGTTATTTTTTTGAATAAAAGCTCACAATTCACAAAATTCTGCGATGGTTGGGAAAACTCGTCCAAACATCTCCTCCGAACGAACACATCGTTCTGTTGATGTTGCCAAACCCCGTTTCAACATATGGCAGAGCATCTATTGAGTTCTGCGGAGAGAGAAGGTACCAGAGTAACAAAGATGAATATATAATCTGCAGTAGTGGTCTTTGCTAAGATAAAAATTTAAAATTTATAGTGGGGGTGGAAAATAATGCTTTTTATCTGGTAGAACAACTTTTAAAAGTATTAGTTGATATATTTCAGTGTTTCCCGACGTATTTGTGTTGTGTGCAGTGCGCTGTTGTACTTAAGTAGGCTACTGTTTGACAGAACGAAACATTCGTTGCCATCAATAACAATAGTATGTTATTTGCAATAATATCTATCTCAGATTAATTATTTTTAATTGTTTCAGGGTTATAATGAAAACAAACGAAACATTATTGTTTCAAGTGATACAATAACCAAAAAAAAATGATTAAACGTTTTGGTTTATTTGGTGCCTGTTTAGTTACATCTCTTTGTGTGATCTTATTGTTTGCAAGTAATCAGTTATCTTATACTAATCACAAAAATCTACCTGATTTTCGGAGGAATATTCAAGCGTATTCCGATGTTGCTCCAGATTTAATTCCAGTAAATTTAAATATAACCACAACAACGCCTTCTATAAAAGATATCATAAACCAACAAAAAACAGCCATTGAACAAGAACTAGCCTTCTATAAATTCCCGCAAGGTACTAATCTAAAAAACTTTTCATTTGCGTCTAATGGAAAACCTCTCCGAAATATTATCGTCACTACTTGGAGATCAGGCTCAACATTTCTCGGGGACGTTATTAATGCAGTTCCTGGAAACTATTATCACTACGAACCTCTTCTGGACTATGGGATAGTTCAAATTAGAGGGCCACCATTCGCTCAAGAAGTGGTCAGCAATCTTAAAAAACTGTTAAATTGTGATTATAATGATTTAGAACATTATTTAGAATACGGAAAAAGTCATATTTATCTTTTCACACATAATTATCGATTGTGGGATCAGTGCCAGTTATATCAACAGTATTGTTGGAATGCAACTTTTTTAAATGAGTACTGTAAGTTGTTTCCCTTTCAGTCTATGAAATTGGTAAGACTGAGGCTAAGACTAGCGGAGGAACTCCTGAAGGATGATTCGTAAGTATTTTTTATCTGAAAATTTTAACAATAAATAGTTATTTAAGTATTAAGGTCAGTAAGTACAGTTTACCGATTGAGGATAATAGTTTGGAGGCCGAGCCTTAGCGAGGTTTCTAAATATTATTTTATATATATTTTTCAAATTGAATTACAACTGATGATTGTTTATTTGCTGTCAGCTGTCAAGTTTGACATTTTATTCTGAATTTTCAATTACAAATAGAGATAAATAAATGATTTTTTTTTTTGTGAGAATCCACAATTTTTTTACTTACTGCCTTTGCCCATGGGCGGTAAGTCAACATAACCATAGTAACCACAATTTGCCGGTAAAATCAACATACCACCTTAAATAGAGGGCCGGTAAACACATGAAAACGCCTAATCGTGCAAAAACAATTACTGATGACGTTATGAACTAACCTGCAATAAATTTTGTCAAAATTACGAAAATTCGGCCCAAAATAAACAAAAAAATATAAATGTGAGCCATATCTACAACAGTTTTTATTTCTACTTACAATATTGTACATTATTATTTTTTTAATCTGATATTTTTTGATCCTAGACTATCTTTATGCTGGGAGTATCTTAACCGTTCTAAAGCCTCCTCGAAACAAATTAATAAAATCAATTTTTATATCATTTAAGACAGTCTCAAAGTATAAAACTTACATAAAACTGTCAATTCATTAAGTTCCGAATTTATAGACCTGAATAAATCTCTTAAATCAAGATTGCCTTAAACTACCTTTTTATGTCAAGTTTTTATACTAAAACGCACCTAAATGCAAGAAAAACGTTATCTGAAGTGCTCTGAAAAAGGATTACTCAAAAATTAATAATTAATTTCAAGAGGCTCTTGAATAGATTAGATGTTTTTACTATAAATGTCAGTTTTGGCAACTTAAATTATCGTTAAGGGCAGCACAAAATGGCGGAAGTTTAATAGAATTGTCAAAGCGGTATTGTGAGCATCTGGTGGCAGAAAATAAAAGCTTTATATGACAAATCATATTTATATTTTTAAAATTATCGAAAAATTGATTAACATCATTAATATTAATTTTGAGCTATTTATTATGAATTATAAATAATTTTTTCATGTCAATAATACTTAAAATCGCATCAAACAATTCATTTAATACATCCTGAACAGACTGTCCACTATCAGTGAATAATTGTAGCAAGATTGGAATAAGCGAATTAGTAACGACTAAATTTTTGTCCATTTTTCCAACTTTAAGTGTTAGCCTCTACTGTCATATTTATGGGTCAATAAGGTTCAAAATCGCATGAGCGGCTGACTAAATTGTTACATCGACTTTTTGAATATATGAAAACGATAATTGCCCAATTACGCTAGTATACCTTGATTCAAGCCATTTATATGTTACAAAGTTACAAACACGGAGCGTGATGGCAAATAAATATTCTAATTGGAAAATAAAACCTGCGGGCGCCATTTTGTTCGTTCATCGTCGATTTAAAAAAAAAATACGGGATTCAGGGAATACCATTAAACATCTGTTCTTCTTATATCCGATTTTATAAAAGACAAATAAATTTACTCCTAAAGTAAATTTATTTTATTTAACAAATTCTAATCAGCTTGAGCTTCCTTATGACAACAAAATCATTCCTGTCAAATAATCGACTGTCATCTAACAGAGTCAATTTTATTTACTCTGGAAGTAAAGTACTCTGCCCTTTATAAAACTCATTAAAATATTATTCCTATTTCTAATGATAAAATAGTTTATAAATAAAAATCTCACATAAATTACCAGTTTAATATTTTTCAAGGGTGCCTTTTAGCTCAAGAAGTTTATAACGTTCATAAATTCAAAGCTAAATGTCTCTCTGATGGCACATTTTATTATTACTATGAATTCTATTAATACAAGTATTGCAAAACATTTGTTCTAGTTCAAGTGAATACAGATAAAAACTTAAACTGAACAAAGAACAACAACAAATTCAAGATCATTGTGAATAAGCATATTTCTTTGCCAGTAAATGTGCAAATAAACGACAAGCAATTTAGACTTTTGTTATTTATGTCAGTGTTTGTAAATCTCTAATTTATCAACGATGAAGTAATCATTTACAATATATAACAAGGGGGTGATCACGTGACTATTCTGATACAGCCAATCCCTGTTTGGGGAACAAACGTCAAACTGATAGTTATTTGTTTACTTTTAATTCGTTGTTGAACGCTTGGCTCATAGTTTTGATGGACAAAATGTCAAAATTATGATGAAACTAATTGACTCAAAACTGTGAATTAACCTAAATTGTTTTGAGAAACGGTCTGTTTAAGCTGAAACTAACATAATACACATGAAAATAATAAAAATATAGTCACAGCATATTCACAAACAACGAGGCTTATTTTCTTATCTACCTTTGAAAGTCAAAATTCAGAACTAGAACTAACACAATAAACGAAACAATAAAATAAATGGCCCAAAAGTCACAATATATACTCAAAAAAACGACAAAAACACTAATAAATACTAGCAGCACAAAAATCAAGCAAACAAAAGAATAAACGCTTACAAAACGTCACTTTGACGTTTGTTACCCAAATAGGGATTGGCTGTAACAAAAAGTCATGTGATTGTCCCCAACTATTTGACGTCTGTACTTTTAGATAACCTCAAAAAAACATAAATGTGTGAAAGTGATTGTATGAAAGTCATTTTAACCCCAGATTAAAGACAAAAATTGAATTACATGCGTTAAACCAGGATTAGCTGTCAAATATAATTGTTGTATTCTTGTATTGTATTACAGATGTTGTTAAATATGTTGATTTGGATTTGCTCAAATCGATTTACTTTAGTATTTTGACTTATAAGGAATTATTAAAACTTGTTGATTCTCAGTATTTTTGAATTATTATACTTTTTTGATGTGTTGCATGTCCTAATAGTTTGACAGTTCTGCGCTTCTGCGTCTGCGCATCTCCAAGTTTTAAGTATTAATTCATCAATATATATTGGCTCATATTTGTACTGAAATTGCTCAGTTTGATTACTTTGATATGTTGATTTATAAGTAATTATTAGAATTAGGCCAACTTTTATTTCTGAATCATTAGAGTGGCCGATTTCAGGATCTCGAGTTAAATTAATCCGGTTCAAATGGCTCATTCTCTTGGCAACGGTATCAAATTCTCAATTTTTTGTGTCATTACGGACTAATCCGGCCAATCAATAGGTAATTGATTAAATTAACGTTATTTTAACCCAGGTTAATTCAACTCCTGGTCATGAAATCGGGCATAGATAACTCATCACGCGTGCAAAGGAATAGTTTGACAGTTTAAGCCTGCTTATCCCTAAGTTTCAAGTATTTATTCAGCAATGAATATTGCTGCATATTTGTACTGCAATAATAGTTTCATGTTTGAGATATACTTCCATTTGATCTCTATGCCCGATTTCATGACCGGGAGTTGAATTAACTTGGGTTAAAGTGACAGGGAGTTAGCCAATAACATGGGTTTCGATTTATTTGATTGATTTGATTGGTCAGTGATGACACAAAAAATGCAGAAATTGATATTATTATCAAGGAAATGAGCCCTTTAATCTGGATTAATTTAACTTGAGATTTTAATTCACTGATTACATCGTTATAACATAGTAAAAAATATAAATTATGTTTAAAAGTGCTGTAATCAAGTTTAAAAAAAAAATTAAAATTGAGAATAATTTTGAGCTGTTTAAACGCCGCCATTTTCGCACGCTCTATTGATGACGTCAAATAACATGTCCAGTGACATAACAGTCCATTGTTTACTACAGGTGACTTAGTTCTCAGCTTATTAAAAAAGCTCAAAAGCCAGTTTATAAGTATTGCATTGTGCCTGAATGCAAAATACTATCAGAAATGTACCTGGTAAAGTCTTTTTTTCCAATCCAGACAGGTTTTAAAATACGTAAGAAATTATGTAGGGTTATCAGAAGAGATGAAGTATCATAATAAATTTGACAGATCATGAATAACATTATATGTGATTAGTTTTAGCAATAAAATTCAGTGTATGTATGCGGCTTTGTTTAACATTTGCTCGTTTTAAAATAAACAAAAATTATAGGTTATGTTCACTGCTCATCATATTTCGGATTGTATTTATTAAAATAGCGTACATAATGTGTTATTATTGAATAATTACTTTGCAGTGTTCACTCTTTTTACTTCAGCGGACGTAAAATTTGAATTTGAAAGAAAATAAGACGACATCATGAATGGATCTATTCTTGGCAGATTATCTGATTGTGCTTTAACAAAACCACTTTGTCTTAAATGATTTATAATCTCACTAGGATGCTAAAATTACATTTAAACAATAAATGAATTTACAACACACACGTTATCACTATGTTTTCTAATCAAAAGCCTGCAACGCCATACAAATGTAAGCAGTGCGCACTTGTTGGCATATTATTTGACGTTACATTTCGTTTTAACCAATGGTGTTGCGTTTTAGAACTTTGAATTTCCCGCGCTTAGTTTGCATTTTTATTTATTAATTTTAAGCAATTAAAAAGATATTAAATACCAAAATGATGGTTTAGTACAAATGCCCGGCCAATAAAAATTCGGAAAAAAAATGTTTGAACCAAATTTAAATTTCACGCATATTCCCTATTCACAATGTGCGTAAACTAAGGACTACGTAAAAACATAAACGTAAGAAGTTATGTACGTTTACAGTGGTCGTAACGTAAAATATCAAAATAAAGAGTTTCTTTCATTTTACGTTGGTACAAATTAGGGTATTATGTATTGTGTTGGTTTCTCTAACTGTCATTTTCAAATATTCTGTTGATTTCGATTCTGTTTCGGTGTTTTGTGTTACTGCACGAGAAAAATATGAAGACGAGGAAGAAATTGTTGTTTTTTTTTTATTAATAATTTGATGTGCTAGTTTCACCGGTTTCACCAACGCTGGGTAAATTTATCCAAAGGTTATTTTATACGAAAACTATTGTTGATATAATTGTAGCTATAGTTACTCACTCAAAATAACCTCTAGATAAATTTAACTGAGTTTGGTGAAATCGGACCTATGTCAATCATATTTAAAGCACGTTTCGATCTAAACGTGTGTTTAAAGTTGATGCATGCGCTATTAGTTATTTGGTAAGTAAACATAAGGTTCAATTTATCTCAACGTAGATCTTGTGTCAGCACATAAGCGTGAGAAATACATAATAGTATTGTGAACGCAGGCATTGAAATACAGTTGTTCAACTTTACGTTTATGTTTACGATTACGTACTCCCTCGCATACGCACATTGTGAATTGACCATTAAACCTTTAATTCTTTTAAATGAATATGTGCGGAGTAGTATCGCATTTTATTTGAATTTGACTCTTTTACATAACCTCAAAAATATCAAAAAAAAACATTTAAATTCGAGCACTTAACCCGACGATGATGAAATAAATAAATAATAACGGTACAATTAATTTCATGCATTATAACCATAGTATGCTACGAACCTGACAGGTAGTGTTATCCAAATAATAATAATTTCCCTGACTTTTTCCGCATCCAGCTAACGGGCGGGCCTCGCTCCTTCTAGACAAGCTAAATGCAGTATTCTCCCCTTTCATAATATACATGTACGAATTTAAATGGAGGATTCTAACATTGTCAATAAGCTTTTTTTTGTGAAAATGTTACAGTTTAAATGTACGAGTTCTTCTCCTTGTGAGAGATCCAAGAGGAACTCTCCAATCCCGAAAACATCGGGAGTGGTGTCCAGGTTATCCGGATTGCGACCAGCCTAATTTATTATGTGCAGATATGGTTTCTGATTACACGGCTGCTGTCCGGTTGCAAAAAATGTACCCAGACAGATTTCGGTAAGTAATATTAATATTAAAATGATGAAAAAGTTTTATTTCCCGTTTTTATTGGAGTAGCTAAATATTTGTTTAAGTTATCTTTTTTTCTGACGCTTCTTGACAATAGGTTAGATTCAATATTTACTTTAATATCCGACTAGTTTATTATTGTTGTCATAATAATACTGATTTCCGGGTAATTACATAATAAATAATACTCCAGGGCATTATTTTGAAAAATAACTAACAAAAATATCACATTTTCTAGTTACAGCAAGTGATTCCTGTAACAGAAATCATAATGACATTTTAATTGATAAAAATTTTGATTGAAATAGTACATTAGTCGGACATTAAACATTGAAGGCATCACGGGAGTTGAACGGACGATAATGCCTACGGTCAACGTACACACGCCGAGCCGGAGGTCCTTGGAAGGTACACTGTTGTCCTCAGGCAATATTGTCCCTTTAACACCGTTGATATCTTAATTACTGTAATGTCCGACTAGTTTATTATTGTTGTCATAATAACACTTATTCCAGAGTAATTACGTAATAAATAATACCCAAGGGCATTATTTAAAAAAATAAAAAACAAAATATCACGTTTCCTAGTTGCTGCAAGTAACTAGAGTAATTTCTCTGACAGAAATCACAATGACAGGACATACATTGCTATAAAATTTGATTAAAATAATACATTAGTCGAACATTAAACATTGGAGGCACCACGGGAGTTGAACGGACGATAATGCCTACGATCAACGTACACACTTCGGGCCGGAGACCCTTGGCAAGTACACTGTTGACTTCAGGCATTATTGTCCTTTTAACACCCTCGATACCTTAATTACTATAATTTGTGGTATAATCTGAGCAATTTTTTTCTAGTGCAATTCGTTACGAAGATTTTTCGCTGGATCCCTATAAGGGCGTGGAAAACCTCTTCTCGTTATTCAACTTATATATTCACCCCAAAGTGGTGGAGTTTCTCGATACCCACACCAAATTAAATGTTGGAGGAGTCTCCAGCACGTTTCGTAATTCAAAAAGCGCGCCTTTTCACTGGCGCTCCGATCTCAATTACAGTGAAGTGCAATACATCGAAGAGCAATGTTTGACAGCTATGAAATATTGGGGTTATGTTAGAGCTAAGAATGAGTCGCATCTCAGAGAATTTAATCCTCTCACGGAATACTCACTAAAAAGCAATATTTAATTGACGTTTGCTCACTATATTGTTTTAAGAGCTCGCTCTTTCACGAGAGGTTATGCCTACATCTTGCCTAGAAATTGTAATTAGTAGTCAAGGTTTACTTAATTACAGTTAGCAATCATGTTTTACGAAACTTTTTATGTTTTTAAAGCATTAAACAACATTATTTTGAAACACATTCGTTAGGTAGATCTCCCGCCAAAATTCAAAATGCGCTGGGCTCTAAAACAAGGCAAGAAATAATGACGTTATCCCACCGAAATTAAAGTATTAAATTTACTAAAACAAATTTTGTTGATTGCTAGCTGTGCCACAATTAGTTCACGCACAAATGAACGCAAAATTGGATGAAATAACAACTTTTGTGGAAAGAGGAAGCATTTAAAACTGTATTATAATTTGAACAAATTAATACATCATTATTCATGTTTTCGTCTAGTTATTTGTTGACTGTTTACAAATATACGATATTATTTTTTATAAAATAGATTTATTTATAACACCCGGTAAATACGAACACCTACAATCAAAAATATAGAGTTGCACTACAAGCTTATCTCACAACGCAGATTTAGAAGCACAAAGAATTCAAAGAGAGAAACGAAACAAGCAAATTATAAAGTAATTATACAAAAAGTAAGTCATTAAAAAGTAGATTACTATTATTTTTATTTCGCTACGTAATTTAGAACACTTTTTAGAATGATTTGCTCTTTTTTCTACTATATTCTATTATAATAATATCAAATTATTAGATTTGCTCGTTCTGCTTCTTTTCGATGTCCGATTTAAAAATTGAGGTTGGATTCATAAAAAAATGTGACGTGACCTTCCCAATATTTTTCTCAGTTATCTCCCTCTTATAGTCAATTTTTTATCGTCGATAAAATTAGTAAAGTTGTGTAAATAAATACCACGTTTGAACCATATCCTAGATATTACAATAGAGTTAGTGCACGCTAACTTTTTATTGTTATGAGATACAATAATGAGTTAGGAGGGAAAATTAGTGCACTGCCATAGTGTTCCATATTCAGTGCCTTCATCTTTGCAATGCGGCAATGTGCACTAAATAATATCAAACGGAGATGTTTACTTCTATCACCTCCAGCTTAAGTAAAGCCCATGCTTATTACTATTCAGAGGCGTAACGTTGCTACGTATTTAAACGCTCAGAGAATAGTTGAGTACCTACTTAAAGTTGCTTCGAACTGAATTAGAAACGTCCTATAATAACTAAACAATTCATTCCTTAAATCAGGTAGCTTTAAATTATAAGATTCGTTGAGTAGAGTACGATAACAACGAAATTAAACACTAGTATGAACACATAAGGAATATTTAGAAGAAATTGATCCTATTTTTTCATTTCATAATTTCTTCTATTGGCTGAAAAAAATCACAAATTTCATTTAAATAAAAAATAAGTGATTGGTTTTTCAAATTCAAATATCATCTTTTTCTTGTGAATATTTCCGAGTTTGGTTCATATTAGTCAGTTGAGTTCACTTACGGCGCTTAATCACTTTTTGGGCTTCCAAAACGTAAAATTTATTTTTAAGATTTGCATGTTAGGTGCGCTACGTACACAACAAAATTAAAAATAAGTTCAAATTGTTTTCAGTTCCACACGAACAAATGCTTATAGTGTGCAATTATTATAAATTTGTTATACCGTTTAATAATTAAATAAATAACGAAATATTACATCGAATAATGTATTATTAATGTCCTTCACTTTTTTTTTCAATAAGCTACTTTTTTATTTGTTAATTTGTGTTTAATTGTTATCCTTGAATTATTTCTGCTATCTTTATTTATTATTAAGGATCATGTGATATATTATCATTATGATTTATTTATTATATGTTTGTACTACTAGTAAAGCAATAAAAAATTATTACATTGCATTTTTAATAGCTCTTTTATATTTTCAGGGTTGTCTTTCGAAATATTGTGACTGTTTTAAACATCGTCTGAAAATTATTTTCAGCCAATAAAATTGCTTTTTGAATAAAAATCTCCTGGTACAATTGTTCAAACAGTCCTCTAGATAAATAATCTGCACATTATTTGTACAGAGAGATATAAGGATAGAGATATATTTTCTTGTCTACTTATTTCAAATATTTGTCATAAGGTGTCTGTTTGTTAAAAAATGAATTGTTATTAAATCATCTTTAATAACAAGATAATTTTTGAAGCAGCTCATTTTATTTGCAACTATTATCGTGACTTGGATGCAATTAAAATTAATATATACAAGAAAAACTGAAAATAAATTTTACGTTATTGACTTTTAGTGTAACAATACTGAAGTAGACAACAAAATATATATCTTCCTTTGCTCACAATAAATAACTACTTGCTTTCTTGGCTCGTGGTATCAACCATTTTTGATAGTTAATTCTCTATATATTCTAAGCTCACTAAATTCTTTAAACTTTCTATATTGTCTAAATTCTTTTCATCCTCTAAATTCTTTAACTTCTCTTTATTCCTCTAAAGTGTCCATATTCCCAAAATTCTCTATATTCTATGATCTATACATGTTTTTCATCATTATATCTTAATAAATAAATTCTTAGGACTAAATTCTGTATATTACATATATAAATATACAGAATGTAATCCAAAAAATCTATTTATTATCTCTATATTCTCTTTATTTTCTAAATTCTTTTTATTTTCTAAATTCTCTATATTTTCTGAGCTCCCCATATTCTTTATACTCTTTAAATTCCCTGTACATTCCATATTCTCTAGTTTCTCTATATTCTCTTTACTCTCCATTTTCTCTATATTTTCCAAGTTCTTTATATTCTCTAAGCTTTCTATATTCTCGAAATTCTCTTTGTTTCTTAAATTCTGTATATTCTCTGAAACCTATTTATTTCTAAGCTCTCTAAATTCTTTATATTCTTCAAGCTTTTTATATTGTCTCTATTGTCTGTATTTTTTATATTTTTAAAAAGCTTATTCTCTGAACTTTTTATAGTCCTTAAATTTTCTATATTCTTTTTATTTTCTAAATTCTCTTTATTCCCTCTAAACTCTATGGCTGGTACCACAGACTCTGTTTTTGGCGGTACTAGGAGAGTTGTTTCAAGATGTGTTCTGAAGCAATTAGAATTTTCCCAAATACCTTAGAAAATAATCTTCAGACAGAAATTACAGAAAACACATATGTCTACAAAATTTATTTGGATATTCTCCATAAAAATAACTTGAAATATTTATATTGCTTTAAAACTCTTCTCAAAATAACACTGCTAGTGTAGTTAAAAGCAGAACTTGTGGTACCAGCTCTTTAAATTCTCTTGATTCCTCTAGATTCTCTTTATTCCATAAATTCTCTTCGTTCTCCAAATTATCTATATTCTCTCTATTCCCTAAACTCTTTTCATTTTAAAATGCTCCATATCTTCCAAACTCTTTGAATTCTCTTTGTTTCCTAAATTTCCTATATTCTATGAATTCTCTTTATTCTCCATATTCTCTATATTTTCTTAGCTCTCTAAATCATTTATATTATTTCAGCTTTCTATATTATCTCTATTTTCTAAATTCTCTTCATTCACTAGATTCTCTATATTTTCTAAGCTCGCTGAATTCTTTATATTCTCTAAATTCCCCGAGTTCTCTATATTCTCTTTATTCTCCAAATTCTCCATATTCTCTTCATTCCCTAGATTCACTAAATTATCTGTATTCTCTTTATTCTTTTCAATCTTTTTACTCTCCAAATTCTCTATATTTTTTAAGCTCTTTAAATTCTCTTTATTCCTCTAAATTCTTTTTATTCTCTAAATTCTCTTTATTCACCAAATTTTCTATATTCTCTCTATTCCCTAAATTCTGTATATTTTCCTCATTCTCTGAATTCTATATATTTTCTTTATTTTAAAATTCTCTATAAGTTTGAAATAGAACATTCAGTCAGCCATTCATATGATTTTGAACCTTATGGGCGGTGATCTCTAGTAAAAGAATGCATAGGAAAGTGGGCGTGGTCTCGTGTCTCAAAAAAAAACATATGTAACCCGCACAGCTGGAGGTGCATCCGTTTCTTTCTAATCCATAGACATTAATATTTAATTTTCTAAAGGACAATTTTATATCTTTGTCCATTCCATAAGAATTAGAGCAGCCTTGCACAGTACATATTATCACCATTCTTGAACAAATTAAGAAAACAACTGAAAAAACTTATCAACACGTAGTCAGAGTCAGAATACATCACGATACGTCCGGAGGAATCAGATGCTAGAACACTGTTTATATTCGAAGCTGGAGATAACAGCAACTGGAACATGGGTACAAACTCATTAAGAAGAGAAAGTACTATAAAATTAAATAGAGAGATACTCCTCAATGACATTTCTTGGCGACAGCCCCCCGCCACTTCAATGTGAAAACATACGAGATTCCGCTCCATTATGGTTTAGACTTGAGAAGTCATTGCTTATGGGTCACATCATATACCTAGAAATATATATACTGCTGACCTCCTATCTTAACAAGGAAGCGTCTCCGTACGGTATCTTTTATCTCTTTTCTTCTGCAAGTCTAAACTGCGCATGGTCACAGTCTTGAATTTCATTGGCTGATGCTTGAAAGATTGTATTCGGGATGATTCGGAGTCAAATTTATTTTCTAAATTAAGACTTATTTCAAAGTGTGACCATGCGCAGTTTAGACTTGCAGAAGAAAAGAGATAAAAGGTCCCGTACGCTGTCAGGTCCAAGTCGTTAGTATATATATTTATAGGTATATGGGTCACATAGATATAAAAATGATACGAAGGGCTGGCAATTAATGCGATTTTGAACCTTATTGAGCCTTAGAGCTTCATAACAGTAGGGGCTGGTAATTAATGAGATTTTAAATCTCATTAGTAGGGCAGGCAATTGAAGAACAATTTGGAACAACATTTACCTGAAACATTTTTTTAAATTATCAGCTATTAATTTTGTTATTATTAAAATTTGAATTGTTATAAAATTCGTTATATTTTCCTGAAACATGCAAAGAAATGAAATAATGAAAATCCTAATGTGAAGTTAGAATTATTACTACTCATATTTGGACATCACACGCAAACGTTCGTCAATTTATTTTTGAATAAGTAATTTGGTTCTATTGTGTTTAGCACAGCAGTTTGTTACTTTTGGGACCTTCTACTTTTAATGGGAAGAAGATTCGTTAAAATCGTTTGTAGTTTCACAACGAAATTATTTATTAACGAAAATCAACTCGAGTTAACAAATCACAAATGAATAAATAGTAATAAAAAATACTAAAAATAAATTAACTCATTGCAGGTATTAGCTCCTGTTCTTCTAATAACCTTCTTTGGTAACTTTCCAGGGTTGTTTTAATGGTCGTTTCAGAATAGCGGCACATTTCAAAGCCACAAGTACACGTGAAAGATTTGTACTTTATTATCCAAAATTTTTCGCCGTAATCAAATCTAAAATCAATGCATTAAAATATATTTTGTAGGTTTGTAGGGATATCTCACCCCAATTCTTCGTTTGCTGGAATATCTCTGTTAGCAAAAAATGCTATTCTAGGAAACCGAAGATCTTGGTGATCTATGTAGATCCTTACAGGTAAAAGATTTGGATCGCAACTGTGATTTATGAATCGGGAAAGATTTCCATATCTTCGAGCATCAATGCAATACGTTTCACCATCCTGTTTTTATTTTAATTTAATTAAGTGTGTTTCAGGTAATTGAGCTTAGCATGGATGAATAACAAGTGAGCGTGGTACAAGGACAATTTTAAACAAATGAGCATGCAACAAATAGCGTAAGCAACATAAGAAAAATAAATTAAAATATTTACTTTTGTATATATACATACTCGGTTGTCCAGATCAAAAAGATAACTATCATCTTCTCTTTGGTCTGCTTCTAAATCAGAAATTATTTCCCCTATATATTCGCAAACATACGATCCTCTGGGAATCATTCTTGAAGTTTTTATCCCCCACCCTTTTCCGGGAGCTCTAAACAATTGAAATCTTTGTTGCAATCCATGTTGTACAACCCGATTTATGCAAGTAATAGCGTTACAAGAACACATTGGATTACATTCAAACAGCATTGGTGGATCTAAAATATTTTCAGCATTATTATAATCAATTGTACTTCATTATAAGAACTAACCCGCATAATTAAAGTCTGATGATAATTTTCCTTCTTCATTGTACCAACATCTCAAAGAATTATTTCCGCAAAGACATTCGATGCTTGTGCAACGATCCTCGCAATTACAATGTTGCAAAGTCGTTATTTTTTTGTCCATATTGATGTCAGTGGTAATACAGTTTTCGGTAATATAAATAAAGTCAATTGGTTTTGGTTCTTCATCTAATGTGTTAATACATTGAATAGGGTTTATTTCTTTTCCCCGAGAAATGTCACTAAAATAATTTGTGATATAGAAGGCAATATTTTAATTGTGAAATAAAAGGGTTATACTACACTTGACTCATAATTTAAATTTATCTTATCGCCAAAGTGTCATAATTCCTTATGGTAGCAACACTAAAAGTAACAGAAAATAGAAGACAAAAAAAAAAAGAAATAACCATAAATGACACTGAAATAATAAAGTATAGAATAGATCGACTGAAAGACACAAAAATAAGAGAGAAATATCAGAAGAACATTAAGGAAACGATTAGAGTAACGTCGTAATAATAGAAACAACAAAACAAGCTTGTAGACAGATCATAAATAGAAAAAACAAAAAGCAAACACATTGGTGGAATGAGGAAGTAAGACAAGAAGAGAAAAAAGAAAAACAAAAGTGAAAAAATTCCTAAGCACCGAAAGCAAAGTAGCCTTTGAATATAATAAGCAACAAAGTAAAAAAGTGAAAGAGGTAAAGCTGGTAAGATTTTGGTAAATCAATAGAAGAAAGATTCAAGGAAAACCTAAAACTGTATTACAAAATACTACAAAATGCCGGAAAAGAAAAATAAAGGACAACTGAAATAAACAAAAGACAAACAAGGGAACATTATAATTGAAAAAAGCAAAATAATGAATAGATGGAGAGAAAATTTTGAGGAACTTTTGGACGATAACATAATAATAAGAGATAAAAGGGCGAAAGAAAACAACAATCGATGAATTGAAATTAGCTCTCCAAAAACTTGAAAACGGAAAAACACTAGGACATGAGATGATAAAAGCCGAACAGGTAAAATATGTAGGTGAAGAGGAAGATAAAATACCGCTAATCATATATATAGTCCAATTCCCTTTTACCGTTAAGTGTAGGGATTTTAGTCCTTATTCTTTATTCATGCACAAACTTTGCCCACTGTTTCCTGTTTTTTGCAATACGCTTGGCTTCGCGTAGTGTGATTCCTTTCTTCTCCAGGAATTTCTCTACGATGTTATCCCAGTTCTCTTTCGGTCTTCCTCGGCTTCTCTTCGGTATATTCCTTGATGTCCAAGTCCTCTTTACAGGTCTATTTTCCTCCATCCTGACCAGGTGTCCCCACCAGCTCAGTTTCTTTGCTCAATAAATTCTACTATAGGTTTCACTGAAAGTTCTGATCTTATATCTTGATTTCTTATTCTGTCCATTTTCGTTACTTTTTTGACTCTTCTCAAATATTTCATTTCTAATGCCTAGATTTTAGTTTTGGTTCTTCTCGGTATAACCCATGACTCACAACCATATGTTAGAACTGATCTAAATATTAAACTGTTAATTTTGTCTTCCTGCTAATTTCTTTCTTACTTATGAAGCTGTTATTTATGCTGTGAAATAATTTCACTGTTTTATCTACTCTTTTGTTAATGTCTTCGTCCCGTTTTCCATCTTTTGTTATTGTTACCTCTAAATATTCGAATTTCTCTACTTGTTCTACCTTTTCATTATTTAGCTTAATAGATTTTTCTTCATTACCTATTATTATTACTTTAGTTTTCTTCACATTTATTGACATTCCGTGCATATTCAGTTTATTATTCCATATATTCAAATTTCTTTGCAGTTGTGTTTCGTTTCTTGCGAATATTACAACGTCGTCCGCAAACGCGCATTTTCCAATTTCGATACGTTGCATATTTCTGTGGCCTACTAATAGCTTCTTTGTTTCTTGCTTGCATTCTTTTATAATATCGTCCATGAATACTGTAAACAGAACCGGACTCATAACTCTTCCTTGGAGAAGGCCATTTTTCGTTCTTTGTCTTTGCACTCTGTCGAATGCTTTTTCCAGATCTATAAAGGCCATGCATGCTTTACTTTTAGTCAATAAGATTTTCAGGACTATTTGTTCTATGGTAAAAATATGATCTTGTACAGTTCTTCCCTTTCCTGAATTCGCTTTGAGCTTCTTCTAGGGATGGTTCTATTATTACTCTCAGTCTTTTTTCCAGAACTCTTTCATATAATTTTAGTGCTGTACTTAATAGTAAAATTCCTCTATAATTGTTACATTCATGGATATCTCCTTTTTTATATATCGGTAAGATAACTGCTATTTCCCAGTCTTTTGGTATTGTATCTTTCTTCCATACTTGATTAAATATTTTTAATAGCAACATATCACCTTCATCACCCATGTATTTTAGCATTTCTGTAGTTATTCTGTGACCAGGCGATTTTCCACATTTTTGCATTTGAATGGCTTCTTTTACTTCTTCAATACTTATTTCTTCTGTAGATGTTGCAGTCAATTCACCTCTTGTTTGCAGTTCTATGTTTCTCTCTTCGATTGTTGTATCTAATAATTCTGCGAAGTACTCTTTCCATCGTTCCATTATTTGGTCTTCTTCTGTTATCAGGGATCTCGTCTTGTCTTTTACTGGAAAATTATCTGTTGTTTTTCCCTTTCTTAAAGTTTTCATTGCTTTGTGAAATAGTTTTTGATTTGCTTTGCTATTTTCTTCCATTTGATTGCCGAATGTGATCCAACTTTTCTCCTTCTCTATTTTTATTAGATTTTTAACTTTTTTGCGCTGCTCTTTGTAAATGTTGTAGTTTTCTTGAGTTCTGTTGCTAAGGTATTTCATCCAGGTTCTCTTTTTGCATTTTATTTCTTCTTTAATTTCTTGGTTCCACCGGGTGTTTGTTTCTTATTACTTTTTACTTTGAAAGTTCCGCAAACTTCTCTTGCCACGTTTATTAGAATTGTTTTGAGCGTTAACCAATTTTGTTCAATATCAGTTTCACTATCCATTGTGAGTTCTTTGATTTGTTTTGTTACCTCTTTTTCGTACATTGTTGCTATTTCCTGAGATTTTAGTTTGTAGGATCTTATTGTTTCATACGACGTTTCTCTCTTACATTTCCTTGCTCGTTGTATTCTTTCTTTATTTTCGCTACTACCAAAAAATGATCACTATATATTTCTGTCCCTTCTCTAGCTCTGACATCTTTTATCAATTTTCTGTTTCCTCCTTCCGCTAGTATGTAGTCTATCAACGATCCGCCCTCTCTCGTGTATGTGTGAATTAATTTGTGTTGAAAAAATGTATTTGCTACTATTAAATCATTTATTGAACAGTAGTCAATTAGCCGAGCGCCATTATGCTAATCATGTCTAACAAAATATGGAAAACTGGCAAAATACCTCAAGACTGAGAAAAAGCAATGATATTCCCTATATTTAAAAAAGGAATAGTGGAAACTGCAATAATTATAGTCAACATCACTGCTATGTACAACAGCGTAAGATTATGTATTACAAAATACTAAAAAATTCTAAAAAGGAAAATAAAGTACAACTGAAACAAATAAAAGACGAGCAAAGAAACATTATAATTGAGAAAAGTAAATCGTGAATAGATGGAAAGGACATTTTGAGGCGCTATTAGAGAATAACAAAATAATAAGAGATGAGGATGTTATTGAAAGAAAAAATAATCAATAATCGAAGTGATAGAAAAAGCGAAAGAAAACAACAATCGATAAATTGAAATTGGCTCTCCAAAAACTTAAAAACAGAAAAACACTGGTACATGACATGATAAAAACCGAATAGATCAAATATATGGGTGAAAAGGGAGAACAAATACATATATGGAAATCTGGCAAAATACCCCAAGACTGAGAAAAAAGCAATATATTCCCTAAATTCAAGAAAGGGATAGTGGCAGCTGCAACAATTATAGGGTAATATCACTACAACGGTGAAAGTTTACTAATAAACTTAAAGAAAATTTACAGAAGCAACACTAGAGAAAAGAATGACAGAAATAACGATGAGACATAATAACAAACCATATTTCATTAATAGATATTGAGAAGGCATTTGAAAGAGTACAGAGGGAGAAAATATAGAGAAGAAGAGGAGAAAATAAGTAAACAACTTCAACAAGCAATTAAAAGCATTCACAGAAGAACAACAAACTATATAAGAACAGAAAACGAAACTGCAGACGAATTTACAACCACCCAAGGATTAGGACACGGGGCAGCCTCAAGTCCGATATTGTTCATTATATTCCTAGACAATATCATGAAGAATACAAAAAACTAAACAAAGGCAATTGAAATATGAAGATATGCAGCACAACTTAAATGTATGGAATGAAGAACTGAATAAACATAACATGAATAATATCAAAATAGATGAAACAAAGAAAATATAACAATCAGCCTAACACTAAATGGAAAAGAAATACAGCAAGTAGATACGTTCACATACTTAGGAACGACAATAAATAGTAAAGGAATTTGGAACCTGAAATAAATAAGAGAATCCAGGCGGCGAACAGAAACTATTATGCTATGAACAATAATTCTAAATAATAAACAAGTATCCAAAACCACAAAAATGGCTGAGCATAAAATCATACACAGACCAACCTTCATATACGAAAGTACAACTTGGGTTCTGAATCGAAGAATCACAAGTAAAATACAGGCAACTGATATGAGATTTCTGAGAAGAATAGACAATATAAGAAACGAATAAATAAGAAGGAATCTACAAACTGAAAATATACAAATTAAAATAAATAGAAGATAGCTAGCATGGTACGGATATCTAATAATAATGCCAGTAAATAGACAAACCAAACATGTATGGAATGCAAGAGGCACAAAAAAAAGGAAGAGACAAAAAATAAATTAGGAAGTTCTAGAGAAATATTGAAAATAAATAGCATCAACATAACGAAGCAAAGAAAAAAGTGTTATTGGACAGAAAACAATGGAAAGAGTTAAAATAAAATATAGATCAAAAAACAATCTGGACACCCGAAAGAGTACCAGAGATTTAAAAAGATAATAATAATAATCAGTATATATGAATAACCCTTTCATTATTTCATATTTTAAAATGCAACTTACTTTGTAAGAATAATAGGTTTTTTTGTAATACTATTAATTGGAATTTGTTGAAAATGAACATTAAGAGAGATGGCAATATAACAATCCCCAGGATTCGATACACAACAGTCTAATGGCTTTTCTTCCGACTTATTAACTAAATGAACATTTGCTCCTCGAGCCAATAACATTAAAACAACATTATATTTATCCTGCCTTGCCGCTACATGCCTAAAACATTAATTACAATAAAATAACCCCAAAAAACTAATGCTAATATCTTACAATGGGGAATCACCATGGGCGTTAACCGCATTGACCTCACATCCGTTATTAACAAGCATTTCCGTTATTTGACTACTTCCGCTAAAAGCTGCCCAATGCAACGCAACATTCTGTTCAACATCCCTTAAAAGTGGATCAGCACCATTTTGTATTAAAAAACGAGTAACATCGAGGTGGCCGTGTTCGCACGCCCAAACTAAGGGAGTCCAACCGCCATCGTCTATAGAATTTATATGAGTACGACGATTTTCAGAAGACGATAAAAGAATTTGGCACGCTTCTAAGTTGCCGTATTTGGCAGCTAAGTGAAGGGCGCTCATTCCGTCTGTACCCTGAAAACAAATATCTCATGCAACAATCTTCCATAATTTGTAGGTTAATACGAGGGAGTTCAACAATATTGAAAGGAAGAGCATGAGCTTGCTGCCAATGCAAAAATCTCAACAGTAATATAAAACGAATCAAATTTAGCTTCAAAACCCTTTACAATTACAACAAATAGTGCATTAAATAATCAATAAGTGGAAGTGCATGAACTTGCTGTCATTGCAAACATCTCAAAAGGAATAAATAACGAATTGGATTTGCTTTGGGGCCTTTATAACCATTAAATCCTTCAAAATTTGCTACATACTGTTAAATAATCGAATAATCGATGGGTGGAAGTGCACGAGCTTGCTATTATTGCAAATATACCAAATTATTGTCTTTATCGTATCTCATATTTATATATTTTATCATCGTTTATAAAATTGGCAATAACGGACGAAATAAGTGTATTAAAGATTGATGAGTCATTGCGAACGAATAAAATGATTACATTTACATTTTTAGATTCTTCAAAATTGTTGACAGAACAATACTGTCTTAAATAATTGATGAATGAAAGTGCTTGAATTTGATGGCATTGCAGACAATTCAAATATTGTTGTTGGAAAATAATTTAAAAAATGTGTGTATGTTATGACTTATGAGGCAGGTAGTTGAAGAATAATATCAGTAAAGACTTCCAAAACTGTTGAAACTACCCTAATTTTTACCTTCAAACTAATACAAGCTCCACCTCTAATTAAATATTTGACAACATTATTTTTATAGCTTTGTACTGCAAGCATAAGAGGCGTATTCTGTTCTTTATCCAGCACATCCTGTTCAGCTCCTGCGACTAGCAACATATGAACAATAGTCAAATAGCCTTCTTGACTAGTATGATGCAAAGCTGTCATTCCATCTTGACTATCAGGTAATGTGCCATTTAGATCAAAGTCAACATTGCCTAAAATAAAAGCTACCCTCTGACAATCATTTGTTTTCACTGCCTCAAAGAGAGATAGCATTGATGAGTCAGAAAATTGTGGCACTGATTTTATTGATTCTAAAGCATCTGATGGGATTAGTGGAGGCGAATTGGACCTTTTTTCTTCTACTTCCGGTTTTAATGGTTGGAAGGTCATTTTTGCAGATGGACTGAAAAATAATTCCAAGTGATATTTGATAATTATTGCGAAATTATACTTACAAATGTGATTTTTGAACTGGAAGAATAACAGGACTCCTCAAACATTTCATAACAATTTCAATATCATTTACTGGGGAATATACGCCACAATGAGGGCAGTAATTTTGATCCCCAAGTACAATTTGGCAGTCTCTGTGATATTGATGATTGTTAGGACATTGTACAAATCGTCCTTGTGTACAAAATAGGCCACAAGTGGGACAACAATTATGGCGCAATAAACGTTGCTTGTGAATTTCGCATATGATAATATAAGGGATTCGAGTTGATGGGCGTAACATTAAAACATCACCGGAAACAGCGTTATTACAGCCTATTACTTTGTTGTTGACTGAATCTAAAGCCGTACAATAAACAATTTCTAAAAAAAAAAAAAATTTTATACAGTATGTCTCAAAAAGATTAAAAATAGACATTTAAATGTTGTGCAATTTTGTCGAGAAATAATTTAAATTCGGAATGGTTTACAAATTATTTCTAAAAAACTAAAAATCGCTGATTATTAGAAACTCAAATATTTCCATAATTATAAGAAAAATAAAAAAAAGTTTTAGATAAAAGTTACCTTCTTTGATGAGACAAACTTGAAAATTATATCAAAATAAAATTCAAGATGACGGTTTTCGAGATATGAATAGTAACTTTTTTGTTTTAAATAGACGCTATATTGTATTTTCACATTAATGAATAGAATTTTTTTTCTCTACGATTATTATAGAACATCAACTTTCTAACATTAATTCTAAGTACGGAATGATTCAATTCTATCATACTGTGTTAGAATATTCATTCCAACACAAATGATGGAATGAGCACAGCAGCGACATCTCCTACGAATTTATGGTATTGATAATGCATGATAATACCAAAAAATTTATCTTATTGATTCATATTTATTATAAAACTGATATAGTTGCTATAATTCAATTTAAAATATTAAAAATTATGATTGAAATGCCGAAAATTCAATGTCACATTGACATGCCGGTAATGCAGATTTCAAATAATATTGAGGTTATGACATTATTGACTCATATTGTATTTTATATTTGGTATTTCAACATGCTGCATCTATTCATCATTCATATTCAATTATAACAATTTTGTTGCTTCTCTGTTTCAGAGTTTGTAATTTTCTGTTTCTCTGTAAATTGTCAAATTTATGGTCTGAATCATGTTTGGAATGGCTATTCAGCACTTGTGAATTCGTCACACTCTTCCAAACTTGTTGCAGAATATACTATTTTTTTTTCAGCGTTGTATAACAACTTATACTTGTTTTGAAAATTATTAGAATAATAATTATTTTAAATCAAGTAGCCATGAGTAACAAAATTCTCATTAAGTATTAGTTAATTGATTGTTTAAATAGTTACTAGATTAAACAAATAACGGAAATACAACATGTAGTAATAAAATTAAGAAACAAACAAGATGCGCAAAATAGTATATTCTACAATAAGTATTGGAATGGCCTATATTCTGAACGAGCGAAAAGTTTGTAAACCGAGCCGAAGGCGAGGATTACGGTTCGCGAGTGTGGAATACGCCATTCCAAACATGTTGTAGACTATACTTTCTCTAACAAGGTTTTAGAAACTCACCAATATTTCAGAGGAAACTTAACAAATTATTAAATGTCAAACGTCAAATCCAGATATGAATACTTGAATTGTTAGGAAGTAACCATGGTAGTAGCCAAACTAACAGCTTCTGATTCGTCGAAATGATTCTAAAGGCTTACAGAATCATTCTAAACGGCATACGGAATCATTCTAAACGATTTTTTGGAATGTCATTCGTTCCAACTTAATTTTTGGTTATGGAATATGCAAATTCCAAAACAGTGTTGGAGAAAAATATTTAAAGCAAAAAATTTTTAATATTGGGTAACTTGAAAGAAAGTGATGCAATTTAAACCAATAAATGAAAGATTGACCTATATGGAAATGAAAACAACACCTTTTAAGTTGTCAATAATAAACTGAAAACGCAAAGACAAAAGAAAACTTCTATGAAAAATAAAATAAGAATTAGAGAAAGTACCAAAAGAAGACATTCTACTTATTATTAGGAGATTTCAATGCTCATATAGGAAAGGAGAATTATATAAAACAAGTAACAGGAAAACACACAATACATGAAAATGAAAACGAAAATGCCCAAAAGTACATAAAATAACTCGGAGTATTCAGTAACTCAGACGCAAATATACCTCGTACTAATAACAGAAAGAAAACAATTCTAAGACAAAAAATAAAAAGAGTTCGGTAGAACAGAAACAAGAGAACAAAATGGGACATAGAAAAACTAAGCAATAAAGGCGCAAGGAAGAAGTACGGCGAAGAAATAGAGAAGCACATCAAAGAAAATTTAAAGAAGATGATGTAGAGAAGAAGTGGCATAATATACAAAACTGTGAAAAACAAGCAACAAAAAATTGAATAGAAGAAAACAGAAAAAGAAAAAAATATATGGTTCAGCGAAGTGTCACGAAGTGGTAATAAAAAAAAAAATGCAAAACTTGCCTGGATGAAAACAAATATAATAGAAAACAAGAAAGAATACAAAAAATAAGAAAAGAATGTAGTAAAATTATAAGAGAAAACAAGAAAGATTGGTTAAATGGTCAAATAACAGATATTGAAAAAAAAGTACGAATAGAAACTCAGGACAAATATTTATAAGAAAAAAATTCAATAAAAAAAACATAAAACCTAAAGTTGCATAAAAGACGCAAAGGGCAACAAAACGGAAATCGATGAGTCATATAAGAAAGCTTAAGTAGAATACTTTAAAGAACTGATAATAAAACCACAACAAAACGTTAAAATTACAACACAAGATGAAACTGCAGATTGGAAGAACTAACAGGAGAAGAAGTCAAAAAAATAATAATGAGCAGACGAAAAGAGAAAGTTGAAATAAATACAGAACTAAGAGCTTATAATGAAAGTATGAGGAACAGAAAAAATGCCAAAAGATATTTCCAATTCATAAAGAAAGGAATCAACAAGCATACGAAAATTATTGAACACGACATATAGAATAATGTCAACATTAATACAAAAAAAGAAGTCCAAAAAGAAATAGATAACATAATAGGGTAGAATTTGAATACTAAAGAAGAAACGCAGAAATTCGAAATAAATAAAGAAATAAGACAGGGAGACACATTATCAGTCAGTTTAATATAGCGTATAGTAAGTGGTGAGGAAATTAAACAAGGAACACTCAGATTAAATAAAATCGTACGCGGACGATATAATAAAATGGCAAAATATTGAAGGAAGTGGTGGAAGAAATAGTAACAGAAGGAAACAAAATGGGTTTAAAAATTATCGAAAACAAAATAAAAATAATGAGACGGAAAAAAATCAAGAAATGAAAATAAGTAACCTCAAGTTTAGAAATCTCACAAAGAAAACAAAAATTAAGGTACATAAAACAATAATCGGACCAATAAAAATGTACGCTGCAAAAACAATGACAATGACAAAAGAAAAACGAAGAAAATTGCGAATAGTAGAAAAAAAAGTAGTAAGAACTATTTAAGGAATAATAAAAACAACAGAAAATAAATACAGAATAATAATGAACAATGAAATAGAACTAGAACTGTGAGGACAAAATATAGTAAGGAAAATAAAAGAACAGAGGATGATATGACACATGGAGAAAAAGAGAAGAAGATACTGTAAGAACAATTCTACAATAGAAACCAAGCGGAAAAAAAACAAAAAAGAAGTAGAAACAGACCTAAGTAAAGCAGTAATAAAGAAATGGAAGGAAAAAAACAGCAGATAGATGGAAAGCAATATGTTAAAAAATATAAAACAAGCTTATGAAGTTTTTAGAAATCAAAGATTCTCAGTTTTTTTTGGAATAATTTGTAAACCATTTCGAATTTAATTATTTCTCGACAAAATTGCACATCATTGCCCATTTAACTTCTATTTTTAAAAATAAGGGACATATAAATTATTCACCTTCATTATTGGCAGTCATATAAATTTGAGAAACATCTTGACAAAGACATTTTTTAACAAGAGATTCGCAAACAACTGAACTACTTTCCGGATCTGCTGGCACTAAATTTTCATCTGCCATTGAACCAGATAAAGGTTCGCAGATATCTGTATTATCTTCAGTTGAAGACTTCCTAAAATTTATCCATCAGCTATTTTCTTGAAAAAAAAAAATTATACAGACCCCAATTTTCTATGGCTTCGCCTAAAGGGCTTAATACTGTCGGTATCAGAGCTGGATTTCCTCGAACTCTTACTCTGTTCAGATTTAGGACTTTTTTCTTCCTTCTCTTCAGGATCATGACTAGAAAAAGAGCTGCTATCCGTATCCGAGTTTTCATTTTTTGGTTTGATTTTTTTCGGTGTAGGTTTGGTAAATTTATGCTTCCTTTTCAATTTTCTATGTAGCTTTTCTGATATTTTCTCATCCCGTTTGGAATAATCTGATTCAGATTCTATTATTGCCTGTTCGGAGCCTTTTTCTAATTTATCATAAGAAAATCTTTCTCTTTCTAATCCAGATTTGCTAGTGCTTCCAGCTTTAGTTTTGTCATTTTTGTGCTTGTCGTTTTTGAACGCTTTTTGACACATTTCTAAATTGGCTAAGATTTTAGCAGTTGGTTTTAGTTTTCTTGTTAATCGTTGAGGTCTGGCAGTTTCGTTATAAGATTTTTCTTTACGAGCAATGGCACTTTGTAAGATACTTTCCATGCAGTCTTTACTTCTTCGTCTTGCTGATCTTTTTAAACCTTCCATTTCAGTCTTTTCAGGTTTCTTGTCTTTATCGTCAGGAGAATTTTTTATTCGGAGGGATCTTCTGCCTGGGGATGACTCTTCGGGGCTATAATGAAAATTAGGTTATAATTGCACTAAACACTTGAAATATTTCAATAGGAGACTAATTATTTTTATTTTTTCATTTGATAAACGGTTTAAACTGTTTTGTTTCTTTGATAAATTAAATAATGTTTGTAGCTATTTGGAATGTTACTATAAGCTTTAAAATGTTGAAAATTATCGAACCTGTTGTCCTTGTCGGAGCAGTTGCTCGTAACGGTAGATTTGGTTTTTTCTGTGCGAAATGTCAAAACAATTCGTGGTTTCGTGTCATTCTCTGCGCCCGAATCAGGTGTTTCTTCTTTTGCTGAAAATTCACTGTCTGTGGGATCTGTCTTAACCTCTTTAGTGATATTAGGAGGAGTTTCTAATTCACAGTGACTTTCTTTTACATCAACTTCCGCTTTTAGTTTAGGAGGGGCTAAATCTTGTAAAACTAAATCGTCTTCATCATTTTTCTCTGATTTGCACTGCTTATTAAATTCAGATTTCATTTCGTCCAGTAATTTGTCAATAAAATTGGTTTTGGTGTCCTCTGAATCTTCCAATTCGTTTGATGAACTCATTTTTGCACTAAATACTATAGTTACGTTTAAATAATTTAATTATTACATGAAATCATTTTTTAAGTTTACATCGTGTCAGTAACCTCCATACACAAAACACAAACTAATGAACAGAACAGAAATATAGATTTTCTAACACCCAGAGCGCAAACTCAAAAGATTAAAATAGAAAACAATTAATTAAAATATTGCTGATTGCAATGACACTATCATTAATTGTGTAAAACATAAATATTATTATAAAAATAAATTAATATTTATAGTAAAATATAGTAGAACTCGATGGCCTCTCACACATTCATTTCACCATCGAGAGATGACGCCGCGAGCAACTTAACAACCAATAATAAGAAGAAATATTTATTTATTTATTGATCGTATGTTTTTAATCAAACGCTTCTTTTTGTTATTAAAAGTATATTTTTGTGTTACAAACATCAATTTACATTAAGATGCGACCATACGCACGAAAAACTACACACCTAAAAGACAGAGACAGAACTAATCACAGATCAAGTACTAATCAGATGGGAAACTGTAATGTTATACATGGGAACATTTTTTCATGCGCCACAGGATGTTGGTAAAGGAACTAAATGTACCGCAGGCTGTAAAAAAATAGTATGAAGCTTTTGGGCTTTATGGGTTGGGAGCGATCACGTGACTTTTTTGCTTCAGCCAATTCCTGTTTGGGGAGCAAACGTCAAAGTGATATTTCTTAAGCGTTGTTCATTCCTCTATTTGTTTGCTTGATTTTGATTTTTGTGTGTATATTGTGATTTTAGGACTATTTCTTTTATTGTTACTTGTATTGTGTTAATTTTAGCTTCAAAAGCCCGTTTCTTGAAACAATTTAGATTAATTCACAGTATTAAGTTAATTAGTGTCATCGTAATTTAGATTTTTTGTCTATTAAAACTTATGGACTATTTCTTCTGCCTGTTTCACATAACCAGGAAAACTTTCAAAAAGTAAACGAATTACTGTCAGTTTGATGTTTGTTCCCCGAACAGAGATTGGCTGTAGCAAAAAAGTCACCTGATCACCCTCGCGCTTGTATTCCAGCAGTAATGCCAATATCAGAAATATAACTTTTTTTTTGTGCATTGGTAACTGAAATTAACCCGTAGCCACCTAGCGGTTATAAGCGGAACTATATTGTAAAGTGGATTCAACCTTAATTTCCATGATTATATGTTATGTTGATGGCTTTGTTAGCAATATTTAAAGGCTTTTTTGAGATTGTTTATATGAAATTTTATACTACAATAGTTCATATTGGATTTGTTGGAATTAATTCAGAGAAAAATCCTTGGCTTTCGATTTTATTGTTAAATTACATAACCTCATTGCTATACTGAAATTAGTTTTTCTCAAGATTTTACTCTTCAAAATATGGAATCTAAACGAAGAAGTGTTAAAAATTGTTGTGTTTATAGATGTCATTCCAAATTTAGTTGAATCGTTGATTTGGGCTTCCATAAATTTCCTAAAAAGGGAAAAGGAAAGTGTCGGTAGTAAATAAATTTGGAGACTACGATCCAGTTCATAAACAAGCTATGCGGATTAGAAAATTTCGTTCAGGGAAAGCTAAAAGCTGAAATGCACAATACAAAAATATCATGAATACTTCCCTATGATATTATTTTCTTTGAAGCTATGGATTTCATAACCTCAGTCTTCCAGTTACAACTAAAATTCATATATAAATAAAAAGATTCTAAAAGGAAGAACTGACTGCTATAAAAGTAGAAAGCCAATACTTTCTCACACAATTGAAATTGAATTGAATCATTCAACGAAATATGAATATTTCTTTGCTGAATATCAACGTATTTACATTGTAAACAGATTACAAACTTGCCGTAAGCCACTTTTAATCCGCCATTTTGTAAACACAGTGCTGCCGCCAATATGAGCACAAAGTTAAAATAAAACAAAATTGAAACAATAACCGAATGTTTTACTCAACAAATTATTTCACATTTCAATTGAATTTAGAAGGAAGTAAGACAAAAATGAAAATAAGGAAAATTATGTAAGTTTCAAACTGTCAAACTTCATTGTTGCATTGAAATTCCCGCTCAGAAATTATCTTTCACAACTTTGTAATATGAAATAGATATATTTTTTTATAAACATATCTTTCACAGTATTTTTTTTTGTTTTTCGCATAGAATAAAATTTAAATTGATTTTTCTACAGCCTCTGTTTTGATTTTTTCTACAATGTTAGTTGAATGAAATGTTTTAGAATTTAATGCATATGCTCCAAAATTGTGACGAAGCTAATTTCTCCTTACGTCTCTAAAAAGTGTAATTTCCATAGGCACGAATATAACATTTTTTGTGCTTTTGTGCTGTGATCATAACCTACAAACAATAATGAGTTAAAACAATTAGTGGAAAAAGATAAACTGATTTACATGATACACTGCACTGAGTGTCAAAGTGTTAATTAAGTATCAAATTAACTATTAATATAATAATTAAGTGTTTTCAATAAGTTAAAGTTATAATTGTTGAGCATCTGTCAAATTTCACACTTCGCAGAAGCTTTTGTAACCTAAATGGCGCTGATGCTTGTAAGTTATACTTTTGTAATAAGAAGTGACGCTGGTTGCATTTGTTAGTGCTACAATTGTGAAATTTCGTTTGATTCAAGGTTCGATTCAACAACGGAATCACCTCGAGTCAAGAATAAACTGTTCTTTTTCTAGATTATTTTTGAAATAATCAATATGATATAATTGATGTTTTATTTATGTTTTATGTCTTTTTACTTGTTTTGATTAAATTCATAAAACTCATTCTGTGGTTTTATTCCGGAGAAAATATCTATCTCTTAGAACCGAATGTCTTTTAGTTTAAAAGTTCAAGTATAAATTAAATATTTATTTGTTCTTTAAGGTATGATTAAATGATTTAGTAAATTTTGTAATTTATTATTATTATCTGTCATTAATTGCGCGGGCTTTCTTTGAACGCTTGCACCGATAGTTTACCTATTGTGCCACTAGGGCGGCGCTCAGGCAGTGAGAAAACGACAGGCTGGTATATTGCGCAGCTTTCGCCCTCAGTATATATGTCAATTATTACAAATGACGTTTCAAAGTTTGACAGTTCTGACTTTTGTAGGAAAAACAGTTAATAATGATACACAGTTTATTTATAATAAATTCATCGGGGTATGTTTTGCGTGAAATATATAAAAAACTTTGTTAAAATATTTTTTCCTCAGGGATGTGTTCTTGGAAAAGCATTGGCGTTCAGTAGTGCCGCGTTCTGTATGTGATTATTATTTGGAGGCTCAAAGATCAAACCCTGATGATGTTCCGCCCGTTATTGCTACCCCTCACCATTATCTCTTATCAATTCAAAGAGGGGGAGTTAGTTTAGTAGCAGTTTGTATGACGGAAGTTCCTCCTTTATTTGTTATTGAATTTTTGCATCGAGTTGTTGATACTTTCGAGGATTATTTTTCAGAATGTTCCGAAAGTATTATTAAAGAGAATTATGTTGTTGTTTATGAGGTTAGTATTAGACATAAAATTTGAAATTATTTCTAATTTTTTGGTTAGCTTCTCGATGAAATGTTGGATAATGGTTTCCCTCTTGCGACTGAGAGTAATATTTTGAAAGAACTTATCAAACCACCAAACATATTGCGAACAATTGCCAATAGTGTTACAGGAAAATCCAAGTATGCCGCCATGTTTTTTCTTCAACTTTTTCATTAATTAATAAAAATTTAGTGTTAGTGGTACTTTACCCAGCGGGCAGTTATCAAATATACCATGGCGACGAACAGGGGTGAAATATACCAATAATGAAGCTTATTTCGATGTAATTGAAGAAGTTGATGCAATTATTGACAACTCGGGAGCAACTGTTTTTGCTGAAATTCAAGGATATGTAAGTTTTTGTACTCTAACCTAACTTTTATTATAAAATTCTACAGTTTTCTGAACATTTAGGAAGGTTTTAAAATTAAAAAATTACTTTATCCTGTCTATTGACATTTGTTGGAACAAATGTTCATGAAATTCCTTCCTCCGCCTTTCTTCAAATGATGGATTCTATTTTATTAATAATAAATATATTTAAATTATTTCAGATTGATTGTTGTGTGAAACTCAGTGGAATGCCAGATCTGACTCTATCTTTCATGAATCCCCGTTTGTTTGACGATGTTAGTTTCCACCCATGTGTTAGATACAAACGCTGGGAGGTATGTCTTTTCAAATCACACTATTAACTATTAGTAACCTGATTTTCTACTTTAGAGCGAACGCGTGTTGTCTTTCATTCCGCCAGATGGCAATTTTAGGTTAATGTCTTACCATATAAGTAGTCAAAGCGCAGTAGCAATTCCAATTTACGTCAGGCATTTCATTTCATTCAAAACCGGCGAGCACGGAAAACTCGACATTTCAGTAGGCCCCAAACAAACCCTTGGAAGAACTGTCGAAGGTGAAAATAAATAAAAATTAATACATCCAATTGATGATATTTTTCAGGGGTAAAACTGGAAATCTGCATGCCAGATTGTGTGCTAAACTGTTGCCTAACTTCAAATCAAGGCAAATATAACTACGACCCAATCGCAAAAATCCTCCATTGGGAAGTTGGTCGCATTGATGTCACTAAGCTGCCAAATATTCACGGATCAATTTCCTTCCAAGGTGGAACCAGCTCAGCCGATTTGAATCCATCTATTAATGTCCATTTCACAATTAATCAATTAGCCGTTAGTGGACTAAAAGTTAATAGATTAGATATGTACGGTGAAAAATACAAGCCTTTTAAAGGCGTTAAATATATTACTAAAGCTGGTAGATTCCAAATTAGAATGTATTGAGATTTTTTTAATAAATGTTATTTCTTAATTTGTTGCTTTTGATTAATGCTCAATGTACAAAATTTTTTCTAAGCTCTCTTAATTCTTCATATTCTCTAAACTTTCGATATTCTCATTATTCTCTAGATGCTCTATATTTTCTAAGCTCTCTACATTCTTCATATTCCCTATACTTTCTATAATAAAATATAATTGAATTTTTACACTCTCCATATTCTCTCAACTTCCTTAAATCTCCCCATTCCTTGATTTTTCCCAAATTCTCTTTATTCTCCAAATTCGCTATATTCTTATCATTCTCATAATACTCTATATTCCCTAAATTCTCTTTTTTTTGCTATATTCTTTGTATTCTCTAAATGCTCCTCAATTTTTGAATTCCCTATATACTCTTATTTCCTAAATTCTCTATATTTTCTCTATTCTATATATTCTCTTTACTCCATTAATTTTCCATATTTTCTGTATTTCCTATATTCTCTTAATTCTATAAATTACCTGTATTTTCTCAATTCCCTAGATTCTCTATATTCTCTTAACTCTCTTTATACCCTAAATTTATTTCATCTTTGAACTTTATATTCTGTTTATTTCCTAAATTCTCTATACTCTCTATATTTTCTCTATGCTCCGTATTCTCTTCACTTCTTTGATTTTTCATATCTTTTTTTTTTTTTCATATATTTTTCAAATTCTTTTCATATCTGCAGTGCCAAAATTCTCTATATTTTTTTAATTCTCTATATTTTCTCTATCCTCTAAATTCTCTTTTTTCCCTAAATTCTTTATATTTTATTTTCTCTATATTTTATTATATACAAGTGAATTGATTATTAGAATAAGAGTTGATACACAGATAGCGCTACGCTCACATCTGACAGGTTCCTAAATTCACTTTGTAACTTTGTAAATCTGCGCGGCTTCCGACAAGCTACAAAGCAATTAAAAACAAAAAATTGTGAATTAATCATCACAAGAAACACTGCAGAAAACAGAAATCGAATACCATCCATGTTATTATTAATTAATTTAAATTGATTTCTTTATGCATAAAAGAACGTCATCTGCTCATCGTTTTACAAACTACACATCACATTGTGGCCAATGCAACTATTTGACAAAAATATTACAATTTAATTTCCTTGATGATGAAACATAAAAAAACAAGTGAATTGATTGACAGTCATTTAGCTTATTTGAATTGCTAATTAATTTTTTGTAGTCAATATTGGCTTTAGGGACTAGGGAGAGCCGAAAATTACTTTGCGAGTATAATTAATAAAAAAGATAGTTTTCTTTTGAATATTGAATATCAATCAACAAAACCAATAACAATCTCAAACGGTTATATTTCCCGATTTCCAAGATTTTCTCTTTTCGTGTCGTCTGCAGGTAATGGTAGACTTTAGACATTAACTTTGGCATTACATTTGATGGCATCACACAGCGCGATGGCTGACGGGACACACAGACTGATTGCCCACCCATCCAACTTACCGTGTTACCCAGGAAATAAGTTTTGGTATGTTGGGTCTTCAGCGGTCAGCTATTGTCTACTGAAGAGGAATTTCAAGTGAGCGGATAACGAAGTGACGGCAATGGTATTTAAAGTTTAAAGGTAGAATCATTTCATTTAGATAAAGAGAACTTTCATTTTATAAATAATAATATAATCTTAAATAATAGTTATTTTAGAGCCAAACATATTTTATGTTGGCAACAATCAATTAAATGACAGTAACCATGTGGAATTTGACATGCAGGTTAACCCTAAAAGTTATAATCAGGGCTGCAACTTGTAAAACCAAAACTAGATGTAGTTAGTTGAATTTGGAACTATTCGAATAACAAATTAATATTAATTATTATACTGTTCAATAATTTTTGCTTCTCTCATATATTAGAAATATAACAGCAATGCTGTCATGCGGCTATCCTCATCAGCATATGACATTTCAATTATAAGTTGGTACTAAATAATGTTTATTATATTTTTTTAATATATAATTAATAATTTGAAATGTCAAACTATTTTTATTTTGAATTCATTATAATAACAAATTATTATTGCCTTATTTATTGCTGTTTGTATATTGCAGATTAAATATTTTTAGTTGAAAACAATAATTGAACGTAAAAGTCTGATATACATTTTATAATTATTTTTAATGTTATATTGTTTTGAGACAGGATGTACATTGCAAATATATTTTGGTTAGATTTCGTGCAGCAAGAGGCCAACGAACCAATTTATATTTCCTAATGAAGACATTACCAAAAATTAATTCACTTATCCGTGCATCATCCCTCATCTATTTAGGCGTTTAATAAAACAGTAGAACACGGTATTCAATTAATCATTTCGAAAAGAGCTTCAAATCTGTCAAATTTGCAACAATTAAATCCTCCCAAATTCTAGCGAGAGAATCTTTGACTTCTTGCCGTGTTGGAAGATAGTGACAGGTAGTAGGAACAAAAAGCAGAAATAAAGTTTGTTAGTCTCTTTCGACCTGTCTTGAAAAACCTGTTTGAGGTTGTGGCCATTGCAGGTATGTCTGATGCTACGAGGCTGAGAAGAGCCGAGAGCTGCGATCCTCAGCTACTCACTTGCCTTTATAGGTTTTTAACACTTGCCCAGGTAGCCATGAATTAAAATAATCACACAAAAAACATGCAAATACACACCGCAAAAACAGACACTATTGATGCTAGAAGAGTTCATTATTTCATTTGCTACATAAATACTTATTTGTATAATTGTTGTTATTATAATAAGCATGCTATTATTTGAGTTTTAATTTGACATGTAATGATTGAACTCAAAACACGTTGCCGGGCTTGCGTTGCTGCGAATGGATTTTGAAGATCAAAAGTCCCTCCCTTGTTGTTTCATTGTTTCTTGTTTGTTTATTTGCTACTTGTTTTTATTGTTTAATGGCAGCAAACCTATTTTGTTTTAAATAATTGTTGCAGTGTGTTAAAATTTATCTTGTAATTCAATTTGAATAAAAACCTTTTTTGGACAGATCAAAAAAAATGTTTCAGAAAAATGTTATCAGTTTATTTTCAAAAATTCATTGTAATCTTCTATTACTTCATAACTAAGTCCCAGGAATGTTAAGAATACACTCTAATTAAGTCCTTAGCATTATTTCTCTTCATAAATTTGGGTTAACAGCAATAACGACAGGTCAATTTTATAATCAAACAATTGTAGCTTCTGCTGTTGACGAATTAGCATTAAAATTGCTGCACGATTTGCATTTTGCATAATAACATGCGACAAAACTTTTTGCATTTTCATTTTCCGTTATCTTGCTGACAGTTACCAGGATATTATATACCATATGTCACGGTATTATGATTCTAAAAAACTTTTCTGTACATGAACGGATGTTGAACTTATTATATTATTGTTAAGTGCGTTATTATTCAAGTTATTCCAGGAGACCTAAAAAAAAGTACTTCAACTTTGTTCATTGATCTTTGAAATCATATATAAAAATAATCAGAAGATAAAGTAGACATTGCAGCTTAATATTATTTACTTATTATGATTTAACTAATAATTGAATTAATTTTTACATTTTGAGGTTAGGTCTATTAAACGTCAAAATCAGGGGTCAAAATATTATATCCGTTTCTGATAGTAACAGCTGTCACTTTGAAATATGCAATCAATTGACACGAATTTTTAGAACAGCATGGCCTGGGAGTATTGTGCTGGCCACAACAAATTTTTGAATAAATTATTATTATTATTGCAACACAATAAAAAATTAAAAATGCAAAATAATATTTTATGCAATACAAAATATGCAGCTACTGTATAAAAAAGAGAATGTCTGGCTGTTGGGTTAAATGCAAACGTTTTATTTTTTTTGTTTAACTTTCTTTTTCTTGGAAACGCAGTACATTTTTGTCGGCACGTATGCCAGGATTACACATTTATTACCACAAATTTTATATTTACGGAATTTACACAAGATTTAAAACATTTCCTAATATAAATATTTTTTTGGTTAGATTTATTTTAGGCTGGTAACAATGAATATGTTTGACACTTTATCCGTTGCTTAGTTATTGTTTATTTTATGCACTCATACCAAACTAATTTCGTTATTCATTCATTTGTACAGCATTTGTAGATGATTTCGTTGAGAGGAAGTCGATGTTTCGTCCCGAGATAACAATCGGAAGTTATTTATGTTACACACAATGAACATGTTCCCAGATACGTACAACTTGCTCTATACAAATAATGAACGTTTGTGTATTTCAATTAGATAAACTTAAAAACATGTCCTGTTGTACACAGCACGAAGGAAGACTTCATCGAAAATTTTAATGACAATTTAAGTGAGTTATTTTTAGAATGGTAGTAAATTAACCCAAGAACAGTTGACATTTTGACAATTTATGTTTTTTAAGATTCAACATCACCAGAATATTGTAAATTGCAGCAAAATAGGTGTAAAATAGTTATTTGTGTATCAAGGCCGTAAAGGTTATCTTTTTTGGTCGAATCTGTTGTTTGCGGCCGAAGCGAAGCTGAGGCTGCAATTCAGGTGAGACCAAAAAAGAACTGTAGGCCGAGGTGCACACAACGTTTTTTAGGCGATCATTACGAAATAATTCAAAATCACATCATTTTATCTATTTATTTCTAAAACATTGCAATTTTAAATCTTAGTTGCCGTTGAAATTGTTTTATTTTATTGTCTTCTATCAAGTTGACATTTAACAAAAAATGCATATTTATTTTTTGAATTGCAAGAACTACAGAGGTTGACGGATGAATATATGTACTATTTAAGTGAAAACTGTTTCTTAAAGAGTTCATCAAGCTGCCCATATAGGTAAATATAAAGTGTTTATGAAATATTTTTTGACAGATCAGTCCCAAAAAGTAATATTTGACAGATCAGTCCCAAAAAGTAAAATTTGACAGATCAGTCCCAAAAAGTGAAACTTCACGGCCGCGAAAGAAGCCATAAAAACAACTTTTTTGTCATGATCGCCTAAAATAATAATTTTTTATTCTTGAAATAAATGTACGGACATAACCTTATTTTGTGGTTAACCACTTGGTTTTTCTTTATAATTTTTGGATTTTATTTTACATCATTGCTTAAACTAAAAACATTTTCTGCATTTGCGGTTTCTAGCAATTTATTTACGTATATTTGTTAAGTACAGAACGAAAGCTGTTAAGTAACAGTTAATATGGAAATATAAACAAATAATTTTAAGAGTGCGAAAATTAAATTAATATTATTTTAATAGCACTAAATCATGAGCCAATAAATCAACTTATTATAGCACATGGAAAGGCCATAAAAATAGACAATTTTTTAAACTGAAATTAGATAACGGATTTACCACTAAAAAAAAATCTAATTATCTGCCAGAAAATTGATGGAAATCATTTTTTCTGGGTCTTACGTAAAAATAAAACATCTGAAATTCAAGCTATTGGAAAAATGCTTATTTGAGATTTTTCAAACAATGACTTAATGAATTCTTTATTCTCATTGCGCAATTATGTCAGCCTTGATCGCTTTCTAGCACATGTGTAGTGTGGGATTATGTATTACTCCATTTTTAATACACTGAATTATATTTCGTGATAAAAGTTATTATTGTTATTGTAAATTGTGATAACCGATTATTCTCGAATTTTTATTTCATAATTGTTCAGTAGTAAAGTTAAAATTACTGCTCAGGTCACATCAAACCATTGTTTTTAATTTAAAAACAGTAATTTTTTTTTTGTATTTGATAATTACAATTATGGAGCATCCCAAGAGTCCTTGGAATGTTATCTTGACGAATTCAAGTCAATTGTTCCATCGCTTATTGATATTAAGATAAAATATATATATTTATAGCCTGATTTTAAGACATAACATCTATTGTGTGGTGCACAATGAATAAAATTCTATAAATTTCATTTAAATGCAAAATATCTAGAAATCGTATCGAAATCGATTATGTCACTTCTGTAAACATATTTCAATCATTTCAGTTCTTTTGCTCATCATAAACTGATGCAATACTAATTCAAAATCGATAGAACCACTTTGTAAACATACTTAGAGCTCCTCATAACTTCCAGGACTTGAATTTCATTAACACAGCTCCTTCCAAATCAACTTCTCAGATACTCTTGATCAATCGATTCAACGTTGATTCGGAATCAATTGTACCACTTATAACAATTTTTTCGTTGTTCAACGATTCAAAACAAATTTGAAATCGATTATGTCATTTCTTTAAAATATTTCCTATGAATACAAAATCAACCAGTATCGCCTTTCAGATCTTTCTTTTAAATTAATCGATTATAAAACTTCTGTAAAAGTCCCGCATAATGTTCAGTGATTTCAACAGCAACTTTAGACATGAATTGCATGAGTATGGTTCCATTATGAACTGGAAAAACAATCATCATTGTTTATCACATCCTTTTTTTCATGAATCGATTGTACCACTTCTTGGTTGATAATAATACCACCATCATAGCTTTTCCTAAACTTGGAAAAACAATTAAAATAGCTTTCGATGTTAATCGATTCAAAACTAATTCCAAATCGATCATACCACTTCCGTAATCGTATTTAAAATCTTTTATGACATACTGTATTTGCAAAAATACATTAAAACTTATATATTCGGGCACAAACTCAAAAATATTAATTTTTTCTTGCTTCCAGTCGATTCAAAACCGATTCTAAATCGATCACACTACTTTTGAATACTTATTTGGCATCCTTTATAGCTTCCAGCTTGATAATAGTACCGCTGTATATTATTTTCACTAGTATAGAACCTTTAAAACTTATTTTAGATGTTTCCTTGCCGTTAATCGATATAATACCAACTCAAAAACGATCATACCACATCTGCAAGCATATTTTGAGTTCATCTCCTTTTAAATTAAGAAAAACAAATAATTTCACCCTCTAGATATTTCCTCTCTGTCAATCGATTCAATACCGATATGAAATCGATCATGCCACATCTGTGAATATATTTGGAGTCCTTCATGATTTTTAGGATATGAATTTCGACTGCAATTTTTTCCCCAGATCGTAAAAAATAGTCAACTTTGTCTTCTAGATCTTTTCTTGTCGATAAAAAATCGTTCATACCTCTTCCATACATCCTTATTTGGAGTACCTCGTAATTCACAAGTTGACTGTAGTACATATTTTTACTAGCACAGTTCTTTTAAAACTTCTTCTAGATGTAATACCGATTCAGAAAGGATTATACCACATCTGTAAGCATGTTTGGAGTCCATTGTAACTTTCAACACAGCTCCTTCCAAATCAAGAAAAACAAATAATTCCACTCTCCAGATATTTCCTTTGTGTTAAACGATTCAATACCGTTGTGAAATCGATCGTACCACATCCTCATAGCTTCTAGGATATCAATTTTACGAGTACAGTTTTCTTACAAAACGAGAAAAACTGTCAATTTTGCTTTTTGGAATGATTCAACATTGATCCGAAATCAATTGTACCACTTCTACATACATAATTTTCAGGATGATAATAGAGAAATTGAACATTATTTTCATTAGCACAGTTCCTTCAAAGCTTCTTCTAGATATTTCCTAGTCGTCAATCGATTTAATACCGATTCAAAAACGATCATACCACACCTGCAAACATACTTGTCAATCGATTCAATAACGATATGAAATCGACTGTACCACATATGTAAACATATTTGTAGCCCTTCATTATTTTCAAAATATGAATTTCCTCAGCATCGCTTTCTAAATTTTTCTTGTCGTCAATTAATTCCACATCGATCAGAAATCGATCATACCACTTCTGATTAATTATTTGGAGTCCCTCGTAATTTCTAAATTGAAAATATGACAACTGTGCATTGGTTTAACTAGCACAGTTTCTTCAAGACTTCTAGATATTTTCTGGTCGTTAATCGATTCAACAACGATCCGAAATCGATCATACCACTCCTGCTCACTTATTTGGAGGACCTTGTAATTTCCAGGCTGACAACAGAACTGTAAATTATTTTTACTAGTTCAGTTGCTGCCAATCTTGTTCTAGATGTTTCCTTGTTGTCAGTCGATTTATTACCAATTCAAAAACGATCGTACCATATCTGCAAGCATACTTTGAGTCCATTATAACTTTCAGCACAGCTCTTTCCAAATCGAGATATTTCCTTCTTATTAATCTGTTAAATACCAATATGAAATCGATCGTGCCACATCTGTAAACATATTTGAAGACCTTAATAATTTCCACACAGCCCCTTACAAATTGAGAAAAATTGTCAATTTGACCTCGTAGATTTTTTTTTGTTATTTAAATCAACATCGATTTTGAATCGATTATACCTTTTTTACATACTTATTCGGATTAAATTTACAGGTTGACTATAGTACATCTGTGCGTTTCCCTCCTCCCTCCAATTGTCTTCTCATCATCAATCGATTTAATAGCGATTCGAAATCGATCTTACTGCATATGCGGACTGACTTGGAGTCTCTCATAGTTTCCAGCCCAAATGACTTTGCAAACAATCGAAAAAATAATTAACGTCGCCTTTCATGTGTCTCCTTGTCTTCAATCGATTCAATACCGATGTGGAATCGATCATATCACTACTATTAACGCACTAGAAGTTCATAATAACATCTAGTGTTGACAATTTCATCAATAGACCCATAAAAATAGTTTACTTTTCCATTAGCTCTTTCCTTGCCGTCAATCGGTTCAAAATCGATTATACCACCTCTGTAAATTGTGATTTTCAGTGTTTTAAATAGCCCAACTGAACATTAATTGGATTTGGACAGCTCCATTCAAACCGAGAATAATAATTACTGCCGCCTTCCAAGTGTCTTCTCGTCGTGCATTGATTCAATACCGATTCGAAATCGATCACACTTCATATTTTAATAGCTTAGAGTCCAGCATAAATAACTACGCCAGCAACTGATAAAAATATTTATGTCGCCCTTTAGGTGTCTCCTCGTCGTCAATTCAATATCGATTCGGAATCGATCATACCACTACTGTAAACAAACTTGGAGTTCATTATAATATCTAGTGTCGACAATTTTTTCAGAAGACCAATTCAAATAGACAATTTTCCATTCCATCAATCGATTCAAAATCGATCATATCACTTTTCTAACATACTTGGAGGTTTTTGTGACTTTCAGTGTTTACAACAGCACACTTGAATATTAATTTCATCAGAACAAATTATTAACGTCTTCTTCCAAGTATCTTCTTGTCCTCAATCGATCCAATACTGATTCGAAATCGGTTCACTCAGAATCGGTCATGCCACTTCTATAAACGTACTTGGAATCCGTGAATGTAAGTTTGATCACTTATCAATCGATTCAATACCGATGAAGAATCAATCATACCACACGTGTGAGCATACTTTAACCTTTGAAAAAAAATCGATATGGTTTAATCTATATTCTGACTGCAATTACTTATCGAAAAGTTCTTCGAAAATATTTTAAATAATTGATATTTAAGTATTCCTATCCTGTTTTGACTTTCGTGGTACATACGAAGAAATATAATTATTATTCATTGCATTTTCTTATTATGCAAAAGAATTTACTTATGACCATTTTTAGTTGCGTTGTGAGACAGGTTATAATAGTGTTACTTTTGGCATTCCGGCTACCATCATAATTATTATGACCATCAGAATTTGAGAGCGCAAATAATACCTTGAAACTGTAATTAGTATAAAAAATTAGGAATATTTGGAGTTACAGTAAGTAAATAACGAGTAGCTAATGAAATAATACTAACAAAAAAGTTTGGTCATGTAACTAGTAATAAAAACTATTATATTTATTGCGGAGGGGATGAATTCTTGAAAAAATTGGGCAAATATTGATTTTATTATTGCAAATTGCTAAAAAGAGGCAAATCAAAAAGTGAATATTTTTAGATGAGGTTAGGTGAAATGTCAAACATTTGAAACAATTTCAGTGAATACCTAATAAGTATTCAGTTCATTTCGACCAATACTCTAAGTAGAAAACTAAACATTCCACAAGCGTTCTACGATATCGTGAGAACAAGACAACAAAAACGCTGAACCTATCTTCGTGTTTGACAATTAAAACATTTAACACAAAATCGTGATTCTACAACGAACTACTGTTATGTATTGTCTAGTTTTTCTATGTTTACGTGATTTGAGTAAAATTATCAATGAAAAATAAAAAGGATGTACTACTCACTACAACTCTCGTAACGCTGATAATAATAATACTACCTTTTTTAACCTTGAGATGTTACACTTAAGGTTGTTGAGAAGGAAATCAAAGTATATGAGAATTTATTCAAATTTTTACATTATATTATTTGTTTAGTGAAGAATATTCTGGCAAAGTTTAAACTCAATCTTGTTTTTAGTTATCGAGATAAAAAATGTCAAAGTTGCTGTTCAGTGACATGTTATTACATTGCGTAAATGCACGCGACCTGTTTCACATTGATTTATACGTCATTATCTCGACTACCTGAAATGTCAACATTACAAAAAATCGTCAAAATATCTACGAAAGTCTCATTGACATGTGTACCAAGTTTCAAAGGAGTTTTGTTTATAGTTCCAGAGAAAATTGAATTATTACTCAAAAAAATTGTACAAAAGCTACTGAAATTTAGCAAGTTATCATACGCTTGGCAACGTCGCTGCATGAGATGAAATGGGAAGAGTGTGTGTGATTAGAATAGACAAGATTTTTTATCATTTCCCTGACTTGACGGTACACTGATTGAGTAACCCATTTATTCTTCCATCGATATTATTTTTTTGGTGTAGATTTATCATCAATAGGTTTGTTTGGTAATGAAACGCAGTACCACCACTAAACGTCAGATGTCAAAAATACTTTTGAAAGTCTACAGCGTTGCGCCTTATACATATCATATTGTAGCTTTGTCAAAATATGAAAAAAGAATATTTCAACGGATGGAAGCTCTTTGAAAGAATAGAATAAGGAACCAAATTATTCAAAATCATGTATTTTCAACCGAAAACAAACATTTCCATTAGTTTTAATCATTGAAATTTTGTTTATTTGGAGTTGGCAATGAATGTTTATCCTGTATAGTTAGCATAGAGCAGGGTTGCCACCATAGCTTGAATCCTCTCCTCTTCTTAACAACCTTAAAAAATCGTCGTTGGGAACCCCAAAAAATGATATTATTATTTCTGTAACAACGTAATAGGCTACTTGTTATTTTTGTACAACAGTAGTAACTTTTTTAATGTTTTAGGTCAAACAACCGAGCAACGAGGTCACAATAATGACCTCTCAACCTTTCTTACTATAGTAGCAACAATTCCAACACTATTGAAAACTAATTTTCTCCATTTATGATTTGTTGGTTAGAAATTAAAAAATAACTTGCGCAATTGAAATTCTTGGAACTGGACAGGTTATTAAACTAACCCAGTGTAGAAGTAAATGGTCAATGAAAAAATTCAACGGAAATATCTATCGGGTGATTGTCGATTAATTATAATTACGCTTTTGCTTTTGAAAAATGTGAAAAAAATAATGATGAAGATATTTTTTACTTAGTTTGCTTCATCTGACTCAAATAAAGAACTCACATGGAACAAAAAAAAATCATCATTTTATCTTCTATGAATCGATTCCGGAATGAATTGATTTAAAAACTATGACGCATTCAATAAAAATGATAATGTTTACGCAGAAATGAGTACAATTTTATAGTAAATTTCAGAAAGGCGCGCCTATTTTCCCAAGTACGTCTTGATGACATCACATCCTGTGACGTCATGAATTCTGACACTTGTTGCATGGACTAACCTAACCAACTGAGAACATTGGAAATTGTCCGGTATACATTATTTTTAGAATGATAAAAACCTAGTTAATGGATGTTGAACACAAAATGTTTATTTTGATACAAAAGCTGTTTAATGTTTGAACAGATTTTTTTTTGTTTCCACGGTTGAATAAAAGAAGTATTACATAAATATTTAATGTTAACACTTGTAAATGATCATTTTTACCGGATATTTAAGAAAAAATAAATAGAATGATTCGAAATCGACCATACAACTTGACTTCCTATATCCACAACAATTAATTTGTCAAGCAAAATTCCTGTTAAACCGAAAAATACATTCAACATCTTCTAATTGTATCCTCACCCTCAATTGAAATCGATAATACCACATCTGTAAATATACCTACTACAAGTTAATAATAGTACTTCTGGACATTAATTAAATAAAAAAAAATTACTTCTGGGTGTCTCCTTGTCCTCAATCGATTTAATAACGATTCGAAATCGATTATACTGTTTCTGTAAATGTATCTGGTGTACGAAAGTACCCCTAAACATTAATTCAGCTCCTTCAAAACCAATCAAAATATTTAGCACTACCTTCAAGATATATTCTCATTGATAATCGATTCAAAATTGATTTTAAATCGATTATACCACTTCCCTAAATGTACTTGAAGTTTCTGATAACACATTTGGACATGAATTTCGCCAGCACAAATGATTGCAAATCAAAACAGTCAATTCTATATCTTTTCTTGTTTCAATCGATTCAAAGCTGATTATAAATCGATCATATAACTTCTGCTTACTCACTTTGCGTTTCTCATAACTTCCAGGTTGACAATAGTACTTCTGAATATAAATAACAATACACAGTTTCTTCTAAGCTCGTACTTATCATCAATCGATTTTAAATCAATCATGCCACTTTAGTAAACTCATTTGGAGTACCTCGAAACTCTCAGCGTTGACAATAATTTAACTGAACATAAATTTCACTAGCATAGTTTCTTTAAATTTGAATGAAATGTACTAGAGGTCCTGTAGAATCAAGTTCCTCTAAAACTCGGAAAATAATTATTGCCATAATATATTTTTTTTCGTTTTCATGAATCGATTATACCACTTCTATAAACAGACCTTCAGGCTGATAATAATAATCCTGGCATGAATTTCACTATAACAGTTCTAACAAAATAAAAAATCGTTGTTAATCGATTCAAAATGAGTTTGAAATCGACCATACCACTTCTGTGAACAAACTTTCGAATTGACAACATTATATTCCAAACCGAAAAAAAATGTCTAAATTTGCTTCTAGATGCATCCTTATCACCAAACGATTCAATACCGATTTGGAATCGATCATACTGTATCTTAAACAGGATTTGAAATTTATTTTAACTTCCAAATTGATAAAAGTATCTCTGAACAATCAAAATTGGCTTATAGATCTTTCCTTGACCATATTAATTCTGTAAACGTACTTGGAATCTCTGATAGCACATCAAACCACCACATTTCTTTTCAAATCGAAGAAATACAATAATCATCGCTTGCCAAATTTTTACTTCCTTTAAACTTATTCTGAATCGATCATAGCACTTCTGCATACTTATTTAGAGATCTTTAATGATGAATCACACCAGAATATTTTCCTCTTAATCAAGAAAAACAATTGAAACTGTTTCCTTTGGCTGTCAATCGATTATAAATCGATCAAACCACTTCTGTTAACATATTTGAATTTCCTTATAACCTAGTTTTGACAATTCTGTCAGTACAGCAATGAAGACAGTGAGCATCCTTGCCGTCATTCGATCTAAAATCGATCGTACCACTTCTGTAAACATACTTGAAGCCTTTCGTGACACAATTGAACATCATTTTGATCCGAGCAGCTCCCTCCATAGCGAGATAATTAATTATTGTCTACTTCCAAGTGTTTTCTTGTCATCAATCGATTCAATACCGTAATCGATCATACTACATATATGAACAGAGTTGCTTATAGTTCACAATTGACTCCGCAATAAAAAAAAATAATGTCGCCTTTCACGTGTCTCTTGATCATCAATCGATTCAATAGCGATTCGGTATCGATTATACCACTACTATAAACGTACTTGTAGTTTATAATAACATATAGTGCTGACAATATTATCAGTAGACCAATAAAAACAGTTGACTTTTCGATTAAATTTTTCCTTGCCGATTCAAAATCGATCATAACACTTCTGTAAATTGTGACTTTCAGTGCTTACAACATAACAGCTAAACAATAATTTAATCAGTACAGTTCTCTCTGAACCAAGAAAAATAATTACAGTATCTTTCCAGATATCTTCTTGCCGTCAATCGATTCTTAATCGATCATTCTACATTTGTAAACTGACTTGAAGTCTCATAGTTTCCAGCACAATGGACTCCGCTAGCAACCGAGAAAAATAATTTACGTCGCCTTCCAGTTGTCTCGCCATCGTAAATCGATTCAATACTGATTCGGAATCGATCATACCACTATTGTGAACGTACTTGAATTTTATGATAACATTTAGTGTGACAATTTCATCACTAGACCAATAAAAATACTTAATTTTGCCATCCAATCTATCTTTGCCGTCAATCGATTTAAGATCGATCACACTATCTCTGTAAATTGTGACTTTCAGTGTTTACGACAGCACAACTGAACATGATTTGATTCGGACAGCTCTCTCCAAACCGAGAAAAATGATTATCGCCTCGTCCCAAGTATCTTCTCGTCGTCAATCGATTTAATACCGATTCTAAATCGATCATACTACATTTGCAAACAAACTTGAAGTCTTATAGTTTCTAGCACAATGCACTCTGCTAGCCGAGAGAAATAATTTACGTCGCCTTCCAGTTGTCTCCTCGTCGTCAATCGATTCAATTCTGATTCGGAATCGATCATAGCACTATTGTAAACGTACTTGGATTTGATGATAACATTTAGAGTTGACCAATAAAAATAGTCAACTCTGTCATCAGATCTTTTCTTGCCGTCAATCGACTGAAAATCGATTATACCACCTCTGTAAATTGTGACTTCAGGTATTTCATCATCAATCGATCCCATACCGATTCGGAATCGATTATACCACTTGTGTGAATGAATTTGGAGTTTATTGTAATATTAAGTGTTGAGAATTCCATCAATAGATCTATAATAGTATATTCCGATACAAGTGCGGAATGGAGATCATTCCATGCGAATGTGAATAATTCAGCCACGAGACAAAGTCGAGTGGCAGAATTCACATGAGCATGGTATGATCGATTTGCACGAGTGACGGATGTTATTTTTTCTACAGTCAAAGGTGTCTGCGTGAATATCTATAACCAAAATATACCGTTTTTTGAGAAAGACTTTGCTTCATTGATCTTACTCCAATTCATCAAATGTTGATAAAATTATTCATATTTACTCCATTTTGAAGAGGAATGATAAGAAAATCTAAAAGAATTGAAATTATGACAGTAATCAAACAGTTTTTTCGCGACGCCACGCAACTTTCTTAGGAACCTCTGAGCGTGCGGAATGACCCCTATTGCGCACGCTACAGCGTGTGGAACTGGTATCATTCTATAGTAATTGTAGAAAAAAATAGTTTACTTATCCATTAGATCTGTTCTTGCTGTCAATCGATTCAAAATCGATCATACTGTTTCTGCTAACGTACTTTGTGACTTTCATATTTATAACAGCACAACTGAACATCCAAACCGAAAAAATTATTAACGTCTTCCTTTCGTCAATCGATTCAACACCGATTCGAAATCGATTATACCACATTTATCAACAGTCTTGGAGTCTTCATAGCTTCAGCACAATTGAGTATTAATTTGACCCGGACAGCAAAAATAAGTCTATGTTCAGATTGTTAATAGATTGAATATCGATTCGGAATCGATTATACCACATCCATAAACATTAAAGTTGTTTTTATTCAAATCTGAATTGATTTTTTTTGTAAATAATTCAGTTATCATTCAATTATATATGTATAAACGTATGATAAGACTTTCAATATAATATTAATAATAAAACTCAAATATTATTCCAAGTCACCTTGACAAGTAATCATGATCACATTAAGATTTTCTGGCAAAATATTTCAAAATTTTGGATATCAAGTGCCATATGATACAGAAGACAAAAGTCCACAAGTGATTATGTTATCATTTTATGACGTGTGAATGTGATATTAAAAGTTTTAGATAGATACAAGAATTTAGATACAAACAAACCTCGTTAATTTACTTAATAATAAAATTTAGTTGACAAAGAACGTAGAAATTTTGGAATGAATCATAAACTGATTCTCAGTATAATAAAGAGTCAAGAAATACTTCAACTCCTTTGTTTTAGACGACAAATTGGCATTTCCTAAACAGCTTCAATTAAATTTTGTATTAATAAAGTAGCAATTATAATCCAATCAGGCCATTCCACTAATATTTTTAGAAAAAAAAATAATAATGTCATAGCTCCCATTTAAAAAAATGTAACTTCAAACTGTAAATAAAAAAAAGTGCCTGAATAATACTTAAAAAAGATATCTTCAATAATACGTGAGTTGTCGGATAATCACAACAAATCGATTCTCTGCCATAAACGAAAACAAAAGAATTTGAATGATTATGTACAATATTTGTATTTCAATGAATAATTTAGGGCTTATAGAGCAACTAGAGCTGGTAAAGAATTTTTTTACTGAATATTAATCGGTTTTGATCGTTTTCAGATGCAGGTTGCTTTCAAAATTATTTTCATTACCAATTCAAAGGAAAAATTGATCTGAATATATTAATATTCTCATTTAAATGTTTTTTTTACTTACCTGAGAGGAGTTAATATTTACTGTCCACCTGACATATTTTACATGCATTAAACCACGCTTTCTCGTCAAAATGAGTTTATAATCTTCATGTCATTTTAATTGTCAGAATTATGTTCAAAAAATGCCTTCTAAGTTTAATCTTGCTGTCAAAATAAAACAAAAACCCAACAAACCAAATGTCAAACTAATAATATGTGTGAAGTGAGTAACGTATTATGTATGAAGTGAGCTGTATTTTAAAAAATAAGAAAATGTACTGTTGATAATTTATTTTGTTGTATATCTTATTGCGTACAAGAAAAGGCACTAGTGGTATTACAAAAATTTGTAAAACAATGGAGTATCGTTTGAGAAATGCAGATTGCTGTATATAGAATGGCGGAGTCAATCTTAAAATTATTACAACTATTTAAAATACTAAATCTAATTATAATAATACATCACATTATTTTAAATTAATTACTAACTAAATATCAATAAAAAGTAGTAATTACAACTGAATTTCTTCATTTTTGACGGCGTACAACGATGCGCAGTTGCAGCATCGATTCAAACGCTGCCATGGCAACAGCGTGTCACCAGAGGCGTCCGTGCACTCATATACAACATTCTCCTCACATAAAACTTCAAATCGGCAGTATATAGGCAATATATAAAATTTATATAAATATTATATTATAGTGTGATTTTGTAAAAACGATTTGCTTCTTTAGTCGCTCACTCTATACAAATAACATGAGAATTTTCATAATATACTATATTTAAATATATAATATATGCATATATCAAAAATTGACAAAACTGGAATGATATTGGAATAGCTTCAAAACCTCCACAATTTTGTGGAAGGTATAAACTTCAACACAAACAAAGACCTCGAAGATTTGGAAACTACCCGCGCGGAAGTTGTTTTTGAGCGTTTCAATTACACTTTTCAGTAAAACAGTCTTTATCTGTAATCACAGAATTTGATCATAATAATAAATTGTAAATTGGTCCCTCGTACGGAATGACATGAGAGAAAAACTAAGCAATCGATCGACGCATGCTCAATGGCACAGTGGCGTGCGATCGGGGCACTATACCTGTTCCTTGCCCTCGAGCTTTTTCGCTAAATCTGCCACTATTTCTTTATAAATTAGAGGATCTATATTTTTACCCAATTGATAAAGGATAAACCAATCACCTATCTGGCATTTTTTTGCAATTGTTTCGATTTGATCGTGCGGAGCCAATTTTGATCTTGCTCTCAGGAGGTATAATCTTAGTTTGGGGCCCATGATGACTGCCGCGCGGTAGATGAGCGAGATTCCGGTTAGCACGCTTAGGAAAATAAACCAAAACCACAAGAACACATAAATTTTTTCGTTGACGATATTTAGGGGAAGGACACAAAGACCATCAAACTTTTGCACCGTTCCAGATGGACCATATTTATGGAAAGTACATTTAGTAACTTTAGGGAAGACTCTACTCATGGGATCTTCACGCTCTTCTTGTTCCATTTCGGTAAAACGAAGCACGTCTCGTCCGTACGTACTAAACTCACCACCCAGGAAAGTATCCATGAAGAATATTTGTCCGACCACATTTACAAAATTCAGGAACTCACAAATAAAGAACCTGAAGGCGTAGAAATTCTGCAAATGTAGATTTGTTGTGAAATATTCAACCAATAACTTTTTCCGATCCGTTTTGCAGTCTTCGTTGACTACAGGGCAGTTCAAATCGAGCACCAGCATCTTTATTCGTCCACCCTCCCAAGTTTTCCATAAATATCGTGGTATATAAAACAACATTGCTTGAAAGAACAGCGCAAAGCAAACCCACTGATAATATTTATGGTATTTCACTTCATCCTGACCATCAACATGCGAAGCAACTCCAGCTGAAACAATGTCTTTACCAACTCGTCCAACTAGTCGATTCGGAATCGTGAAAGTCGAGTAGATCCAACAATACGTATCCATAACATTCAGCGGGATTTCATCTACGATACAATCGATGGGGTCACCGATATACTGCCGCGATGTTACAAGAAGCGAGAAGGCGATAAGAATAATCACCGTCGCTTTGTAATGCAGACGAAATATATTGTTGTCGATGCATACTTGATCTAGTTTTAATAGCCCCTTGACGGAGCCAAACACATCAAACATGTTGGCTTCACAAAAACTTCACTATTCACTTTTTTCTCGTTTCGATTAGTTCGTTCTCGTTCGATTACGCTACGCGGAGCGACTTTGGCTGTTGGCCGCTGACTGAGAACGTCGCACGGGTCTACGAGCATGTTAGGGGGGGATTTGGAGGGGCAAAAGGATGTACGTTATTGGTTGGGATAGTACTCTCCAACAGGGATACATTCAAGTACATACTTTATACTTTATGAGTGCATGAGTATGTAAGATACCCCAGCACAGAATCTCACCCCAAAATTATTGTATTAATACCATTTTATATATTAAACAGTAAAGAAAAATGTAATATGCTATCTTGAATCATCCACTATCCTGGATTTCGAATAACTTCACATAGCTTATCGCACATAACTCCTTAAAATCTTTCATTTGATACCTTTGTCAAGGAGGTTGTAATAAAAAAAAAAAATAGCCATATTGAAGCGTCCGCCATATTGGATTTACAACAATAATGAATTTGTTATCTTATTCGTACACGAGTACAAAATTTCAAAGCACTAGCTCAATTAAAACCAGTCAAAATTATAATTATAAATTAGTATCGAAGTAATCTGCCATATTGGAGCATCCGCCATGTTGGTTTTACAACGATAGGAAATTGTTATCTGATTTGTGCAAGTTCACAAAATTTCAAAGCGCTAGCCCAATTAGGATCATTCGAAATTTTGATTGAACGGTTTGTACTGCGGTAATCAGCCATCTTGAGGAGTCCGCTATATCGAATTTACGACGATAATAAATTATTACCTGACTTATACACGTGTACAAAATTTCAAAGTGCTAGCTCAATTAGAACCATTCGAAATTTCGATTTCAAGGCTCTTACTGGAGTAATCTGCCATATTGGAGTATGCGCCATATTGAATTCACAACGATATTAAATCTTTACTTAGCTTGTACACATGTACAAAATTGCCAAGCTCCAGCTCAACGAGAATCAGTTGAAATTCTGATTGCGATGTTTGTACTGAAGTAATCAGCCATCTTGAAACGTTGGCCATATTGGATTTACGATTATTCACGATAAATTGTAATACATGTACAAAATTACCAGCACAACGAGAATCAGTCAAAATTTTGATTGTAATGTTTGGACTGAGGTAATCAGCCATTTTTAGGTGTCGGCCATATTGGATTTACAATGATAAGAAATTGTTACCTGATTTGTACACGTGTACAATATTTCAAGGCTCTAGCTCCATTAGAATCAACCGAAATTTCGATTGCAATATTTGTAATTAGGCAGTCAGCCATCTTGAGACGTCGGCCATATTGCATTTATAATGATATTAAATTGTTTCCTGATTGCCATATTTCAGTCGAAATTCCAATTACTAATGGCCAGTTGCACCACCGTCACTTAACTTTAAGTTTAATATCTTTGGCAACTATTGTATAGACAATTGTTACTACGGTTATTATTTTTGATCCTTAAGGACGTTCACTGGTTAAATCGATTTTCTTCTGATTTTCCTCAAATTGAAAAATTGTGTGAATGAAAATGCCCTCTATACAGTAGTATTATTTAAAATATCGCTATCCATGCAAAACTTAGAGAAATTTGTCGTTAAAGTTGGCGACTTTAACATGGGAGGTATAGGTTATACATCGTGAAAAGGAACATTTTTACTAATATCAAAAGAAGTTTTCTTTACATATCTCTGAAAAAACAATATACTATAGAATAGAATGTGAGGAAAATTTACCATTCAAAATATTTCACCTATCCATATTCATTATCAAGAAAGAGCCATAATAAAAATGTAAACACTACAGTTTTACGCTGGGAGAAAGAGACATGAGAGAAAGGTTGCAACGTTGCGGAATCGCTCTGCGCGCCTTATGGTCGCTCAACTCACACAGGCACAGATTACGTCTGTCCATGTAAAGCTATGTTGCCGCATCAAACTACAGACACTCCCTCTCTCTCGCACGAATTTTTCTGTCACTCTCTCGCCGAGTGAACGTCCTTAAAGTTAAGTTACTGTGATGCAACTGGCCATAAGTTAATTAGTCATCTTGAATCGTCCGCCTTATTGAATTTTAGACTATTTTGCTTTGTCATCGAACTCATACACATGTACAAAATTATTAAACACCAGTACAACGAGAAACAATTGAAATTTTGACTGCAATGTCTAGACTGAGGTAATCAGCCATCTTGAGACATCAGCCATATTGGATTTACAACGATAAGAGATTGTTACCTGATTTGTACACATGTACAAAATTTCCAAGCTCTAGCTTAATTAGAATCAATCGAAATTTTGATTTTAATATTTGTATCGATGTACTCCGCCATTTTAGGGCATCCGCCATATTGGATTTCTACCTGACTCGTACACGAGTAATTTTAAAACTCCAGGTCTCAGTATTTCGGATAAATTTTTCTTTGACAGTTTCTCTAATACTTCGGTTAATCTCATTAATTCAATTAATTATTTTTATTCAATTTTGACGTTTTAAAGCTACATTATTAAATCCATAGTAACAGTCATAAGTAAATCTTTATTCACTAGTGATTTAAAACGAATTATTAGTGATTTAATAGTATATTATTATACGAGCATATAATGAAGGCTATTATTCACGAAGGTTAAGTTTATGTCACGAGCGTAGCGAGTGGCATAATTAACCTGAGTGAATAATAGCTTATTATATGTGAGTAGAATACTATACTTTGTCCACGACTACTATTCCATAATTTTTTTTTCAAACAAGTTCTTAAATGTTTCTGATTTCTCACCTTCATTGCAAGATATTTTTCATCATATGCTTGAATAAGAAATTTGTAAATTTTTTCGGAAGGAAATGTATTAGCTTTTTTCGGATGAAAGTCCTGAGATCTCCGTTTTAAAAATGACCGCAGTTTTGCATAGTCTTCCATATCGATTCCTTGATTTATATCAAGCGTACTCCTATGAATAGAGCAATGTGTCCATAATGTGGATGATTTATATTTTGCAGCTAATTCCATAAATATACCAGTAAAACTGACCCTGAGAATGAATTAATTTTCTTGGTCGCCCTTCAGTCCATAAAGGTGTTGCACACAAGAATATAAAGATTTCAGGATTTCTCAGGCAACAAATTCAGGGAGGTGACTTTTGCAGCTTTTTTATCTCCGGTGGAGTACAAATACACAATATCTCTTTCTCACTATCAATTTTAATTTTTTACGTATTCTGGATCGAAATTATGACGTTTTAGAATTGACAACAATTTATGCTTCGATTGTCATGTCATATCAATGGCTTACTTGATATAGTTTATTTAATGTCAACTATTTTCTAGAAGTGCATTAAAAAATATATTAAAGTAATATTTCAACAAGATTTTTGTGATTTGTATAAGGTTAGCTAATCAAAGTGCCTGGTTATTGCCTAGACGTACTGATAAATGCTTGCCAGATTCATAATATATACCGCGTGCCCTAGGAACTCTACACCAGTGAATAATGATTATTCACAGCTATTATTCACTCTGTGAAAAATGACTATCGTTTTGCTTCAGAAAACTCATATATAAAGTATATATTATAAGGTAGCCGTGGACAAAAAAATTTAAATCACTGTTGGAATACCTTTTCATAAAAATATTTCTATTTCTGAGGAATAATTTTCCCAACTGCAGCGGCTGCTTCGTTCAAAATGGTATCGGGGACGAGAACATTGTTTTAATCACTTTCTTCCATCATTTCAGACAATACTTTTCACAATTATAACGTTTCAATTCAAAATTCACAAAACTGACAGTTTACTGACAGTCACACTTCCGAATGTTTGAAAAACAAACACTCATCGCGATATCAATGAAGCTTCCTTGCAACTGCAATTTAATTTTTTTGAATTTTGTTCCTCAGTTTCATGTTCCAGAAATTTACGCAAAATTGAATAAAATTATGAATACAAACACGTGAATTAAACCTCTTTATTTGCTCAAAGAATTAAACCACTCGCGCTGATCGCGCTCGTGATTTTGAACTTTCTTCTCGCAAATAAACAGTGGTTTAATTCACTTGTTGTATAAATAACTAATATGAACTTGGTAAATAAATTCTTGAGCAATTAATCTTTATTTGGTGCTCCTGTAGAGCTTGTAATTACATACGGATTTTGATGATTTTTTTTTTATTTGATAGATATTTATTGTGGCTAGTGCTTTTGTGGTCTGTAATAGATTTTGGAAGTATGGTAATTGGAAAAAATAATTTAAACTGCAAGATTCTAGTTGCAATAATGACAACGTTTTGAAAATTTTAATTTTTCCATATTTTTGAGAAATACTTTTGACAGTTCAGTTTTGGCCAAATTTTAGGTAGTTCTAATTAATTTCCAAATTCATATGCATTTTATGCTTAGCTTAATTTAATTCAAGAGCAATTAATTCTATTTTTGGCAATCTAGTGGAGCTCGTATTAATGAATGAATTTTGAATTCTTTTTTTTTATTTGATAAATATTTATTGTGGCTAGTGGTTTTGAGATCTGTAATACTTTTTGGAAATATAGTAACTGAAGAAAAAATTTAAGACCGCAAGATTTTGACTAGACAATATTTTTGAAAAATATTACTTTTGACAGTTCATCTTCGTTAGCATTTTACGTAATTTTAATGAATATCCAAAATTTGTATGAATTTTATGTTTAGCTCAATTTAATTCATGAGCAATTAATTACATTTTTAGCACTCTTGTGAAACTCGTAATTATGAACGGATTTTGATGATTTTTTTCTATTTATTAGATATTTGTCGCTGCTAGTGTTCTTGAGACCTGTAATACTTTTAGGAAGTATAGTAATCGGGAGAAAAATTTAAACAACGGAAATTTTGAGCAATGTTATTTTTGACAGCTGTTGTCTTGAAATTTTGAATAATTGTATTGAATGCACAATATTTATGAATTTTATTGATAATTTGGTGTATTAAATACATGAGCAAATAATTTGTGACACATTTCAAGTGTTGGTTTGTTAAATTTTCATTTTGGAGATATGCGAAAGTAGATTATCTTGAAATTGAAACTATTCTGGCCTTGCAACAATGATGAAGAAATAATAGCAGAGCAAACACGTGTCTTTCGGCCTACATACTGCTGCAGTTCTAATTAAAATCATCAACAAATCATCTAATTGGTCATTAAGTTATTTGCTCAATTAATATACATACATTCATCGCTTGATATATTGAGTAACATATGATGTTATAAAATATATTCTAAAATATATTTCTATTCCAAAAACTTGCATTTGTTTTATTCAAATCACGATTATTCAAACAATGAAACGTTATTTTGATAAAAGTGCGATTAATTGTTTATTTAAAACAATGAAACGAAAACATGAAAGGTGCATTTCTACGGAATATATTAGCATTCATATGAGGTACTGAAGATATGTTGACATCTGTCGTGGGTGGGACAGGAATGTCAATCCGGTTCCCGGTTCAATTCGCTTCTTCACATCTTCACTGCAGAAGTCGCTGTCGCCAAACCCGTTTCGCCGCATCTTTGAACACGAGAATTTATTTAGAAGATTTCGTCATCATGCGGTGATTGTACCGTTTAAAATGTCTAAATTAATGCCCTACTTCTGCATTACGAAATCTTCAATTTATCAATATGAAGTTGTTAAAAAGTGTACTAACGATACTCTGATTTTACATTGTTAATAACAAAAGTTCTTAAAGTTAAACTTTAATGTTCATAAATAAAGCCACAGTAATTTAAAAAAAAATTGCTTGCACAGCACAGGATGTCGTCCACGCATCTTACCACACTCAAGTACATTCCTAGGACTCCCGCCTTTATAAAAACAATTTTTAATTATTTCTGGAAATTGGGGAAATTCACTGATCAATTCATTTTTAAATACAATCGTCTTCAAATTAAAACATTATATCATAATCGTAGGAAATCCTCTTTTATTTAATATTCTGACGTTCTAATTCCATTGTATTGAATCTAGATAAGAACTGAGAGTTGATATCAAATAATTACTTTATTGTTAAGTATGGAATATCTGATAGTGTGATATTTTTGATAGACAATTATTATCTGTTCATAAAACGATGCAAACAAAAAATTTATAATAAATGTATACTGTGTCATCAGAGATCTAATAAGCTGTTTTTAATTCTTATATCAATAATTCTTTAACTGTTATAGATCGGTCAAAAATTTTTATTCTACAAATTAAGTCATCCTTCCTTGAGACTCACATGTAATTCCAAATTTTTTGAACCACTGGTTTAATAATAAATGCATAATATATCTTGAGAACTAACGCTGCTTCCTTTCAATTGGAACTTTCTGTTCGAGAATCGATAATTCTTGAACTGTTATTGATTAATCAATAATTTTAATTTACCAGTTACATTCATCCTTCCTCAACATTCACATGAAGCCTGAATATTTTTTTTCAATCACTGGTTCCATAATAAATAAATTGTATATTATGAGAGACTTATCGCTGCTTTTTTTTCTATTAGAACTCTCAAATGGTATGTCAATTATTCTTGTACTGTTTTTGATCGATCAATAATTTTTATTTTACAATTACATCCATCTTTACTGAACATCCACATGGAGTTTAAATATTTTTGAATTACTGGTTCAATAATAAATGGACAGTATATCTTGAGAGACCTAACGTTGCTTTCTTTCGATTGGAACTCTCAATTGGCTTGTCAATAACTCTTGAACTGTTATGCTTGGATAAGAAATTTTATTTTACATTTAGATCTATGCTCCCCTAACATCCGCATGAAGTTTAATTTTTTTTTGAATCAGCAGTTTAATATTAAATGGATAGTATATCTTGGGAGACCTAATGCTGCTTTCTTTCTATTAGAATTCACAGTTGGCATGTCAATAATCCTTGAACTGTTTCTGATGAATCTATAATTTTTATTTTAAAGTTACATCCATCTTTCCTTAAGATCTATATAAGCTTTCTTTTCTTTGAATCACTGGTTTAATAATAAATGGATAGTATATTTTGAAAGACCTAATGCTGCTGTCTTTATATTAGAACTCTCAGTTGACACAGCAATAATTCACGAACTGTTATTGATAAATCAATAATTTTCATTTTATAGTTACATCCATCCTTCATTAGCATCAACAAAAAGTTTTAATTTTTTTGAGCTACTAGTCTAGGAATAAATTGATAGTAGATCTTGAGAGACCTAACGCTGCTTTCTTTCAATTGGAACTTTCAATTCGCAAGTCAATAATTCTAAAATTGTTGTTGATCGATTCATAATTTTTAATAATCTATACATTTTTCACAATTTTATTCAATAAAAACGACTTTTGATTTTAAATTCTGTATATTTATTTGAAACTTTGACGTTTCGATCCTTCTGTAGAAAACAATGATACAAAATAAAACAAGGCAAGTAACTAGATACTAAAAATATACAGAATACTAGATGTGATAACGTGGATATCACACCTAAACAAGAAGAATTAAATCCTCTGGCATTCACCCAAGGTTAGAGGAAAACCACGTGAAATCCTCAAACAGAGGAATATGTCCTACTTGGTACAGCTCCGCACACATCCCAATTCACAAAATACACGACATTTCAACAAAACAGCGTAGCGCTACTCTTTGCTATTGGTTTGGCTCACAACTGCACTGTCATTTAGTCTTCAGTGTACTTTATAATCAAAAATGTACACAGAACTACACCAACTAAAACATAGTCATTATATATGTGTGTTACTGATTACAGTAAGCTAATCATTTGATAATTCAAAACCATCAATATGGTTAGAGTTATTTGGAAATGTAAGTATCTCAATTGCTTGTCTGACCAATCTACCATGAATCGATGAGCTTCCTGCGACTATTCTTGTTTCTTTAAACTTGATGTCATGCAAAAACTCGATGGCATGATCAGCTACAGAAGATTTATTTGGATGGTTTAATCTTATGCATCTCCTATGTTCAGCAATGCGAATGTTCACAGTTCGGCCCGTCTGTCCAACGTAGATTTTTCCACAGGTACAATGAATCTTATAAATGCCCGAAGATTGTAGGGGAATCACGTCCTTTACAGGTCTGATGAAGTGCTTGATTTTTATTATTCGAGCGAAGGAAACTTTGAAATTATTTCTTGACAAGATCCTTCCGATCTTCTCTGAAACATTGCTCACATAAGGTATCTTTTCCTTTGTCAGCTGGCAAGATAACAAGATCTTCATTACGACGTAAATCTCTTAATGCCTCAAATTCTTCTTTACTCAAATTTGGTTTGGGCGGCTTCACGTTCATTAGAACTTTTTCTGTTTCAAGACGGACCTCTGAAGCTTAATTTTCTGACAGCTTTTGGAAAAGCTACTGTTGTTCTCAATAAAGAAGATTATATTAGCAAGGCTGAAGATTTGCTTCTTGATCCAGCATATGAGAAAGTCAGCAGAAACCCTTTAAGTTCAGTCAAGTATCAAACCACTAAGCTTCTTGAAGGATCTTCTTTAGATAAGGATGTTATTGAGTATTTAACTCCTAGTGAACTACATGTACCTAGATTCTATGGTTTACCTAAGATTAATAAACAAAATGTCCCTCTTAGACCAATAGTCAATTGCATCAGTTCACCAACTTATCTATTATCAAAATACCTTGACAGTTTACTTAGATCATTTATCAATAATTCTCCCTCGTATGTTAAAAATTCTAAGCATTATATTGAAATGATTAATAACATACGGTTGTGTGATAATGACATCCTTGTTAGTTTTGATATTTCTTCTCTATTTACGAAGGTTCCAATAGAAAAAACCCTAGAACTTTTGGAGAGGAATTTCTCTCTAGATATTATTAAATTATTTCACCATTGTTTGACGTCCAGTTTTTTTATTTTTAGTGATGATTATTTCAAACAAATTGATGACGTTGCAATGGGGAACCCTATTTCTTTATCAATTGCGAATTATTACTTGGAAATTTTTGAAGAGGAAGCATTATAAACTAGTAATCATAAACCATCCTTATGGCTTCTTTACGTACATGATGTTTTTGCCATTTGGTCCCATGGCTGTGATAGTTTGAATGACTTTTTGAACCATTTGAATAATGTCCATGAAAATATCAAATTTACATCAGAAATCGAAAATAATGGCTCTTTACCATTTCTTGATGTGAATTTAAAACGACCCACTGATGGTAGACTTCTGCATACTGTTTATAGAAAGCCTATACACACGAATCAATATATTCATGCTGATTCACATCACCATCCTTCACAAAAGTACAATTAAATGCTTATTCCGAAGGGCTAATGATATTTGTCATCCTGATGAACTTGATAATGAAATTAATAATCTAGAAGTGATTTTCCAGATAAATGGCTTCAATTATCACTCCATTGAAAAGGCTCTTCGACCCAAATTTACCAATACTGCTGTTGAGGATACTAGCGTGAGTAAAATCATATTTCTTTACCTTATGTGAGCAATGTTTCAGAAAAGATCGGAAGGATCTTGTCAAGATATAATTTCAAAGTTTCCTTCGCTCCAGTAATGAAAATCAAGCAGTTCATGAGTCCTGTAAAGGACGTGATTCCCCTACAATCTTCGGGCATTTATAAGATCCCTTGTACTGTGAGAAAGTCTACGTTGGACAGACGGGCCGAACTGTGAACACTCGCATTGCTGAACATAGGAGATGCATAAGATTAAACCATCCAAATAAATCTTCTGTAGCTGTTCATGCCATCGAGTTTTTGCATGACATCAAATTTGAAGAAACAAGAATAGTCGCAAGATGCTCATCGATTCATGGTAGATTGGTCAGAGAAGCAATTGAGATACTTAACATCCAAATAACTTTAACGATATTGATGTTTGGCTTTCTGTAATCAATAACACACATATATAATGACTTTGTTTTAGTTGGTGTAGTTCTGTGTATATTTTGGATTATAAAGACTATTTGACACTGCAGTTGTGAGCCAAACCAATAGCAAAGAGTAGCGCTACGCTGTCTTGTTGAAATGTCGTTTATTTTGTGATTTGAGATGTGTGCGGAGCTGTACCAAGTAGAACATATTCCTCTGTTTGAAGTTTTCACGAGGCTTTCCTCAAGCCTTGGGTGAATGCCAGAGGACTTTATTCTTTTTGTTTAGGTGTGATATCCACGTTATCACATCTAGTATTCTGTATATTTTTATAGTATCTAGTTACTTGCCTTGTTTTATTTTGTATAATTGTTTTCTGAAGAAGATCCTTGGTCAAAGGATCAAAACGTCAAAGATTCAAATAAATATACATAATTCAAAATCAAAAGTTGTTTTTATTCATAATTTTTATTTTACAGTTACAAAAATTTATTGATAGTATGTCTCAAAAGACCTAACGCTGCTTTCTTTCTATTAGGACTCTCAGTTGGCATATCAATAATTCTTGAACCGCTAATGATTAATCAATAATTTGTATCTCACAGTTACATCAATCTTTCCTCAACATTTGTATGGTGGTTGATTTTTTTTTAATCACTGTTTTCTTTATATTTGTTTAGTATTTATATTGAGAGACCCAACGCTACTTCTCTTCTATTAGAACTCTCAGTTGGCATAGCAATCATTCATGAACTGTTATTGATGAATCGATAATTTTCTTTTTACTGTTATTTTCATCTTTTATTAATATTCACATGAAGTTTTAATTTTGTTGAACTACTGATCAAGTAATGAATTGATCTTGAAAGAGTCAACATTGTTAAAAGTTATCAATGGTCCTAGTCTAGCAGATAATAAATTTCAGCACTGCGAATTTGGGGAAGAGTAGAAAGCTGTCGCTATTATTTTCATAAGGGTTGAAAATTTTATAAAAATATAAATCTTTGTTGAATTGAGTAACTGAAAGTATAAATCACAATGATGTTCATCTCCTGGATCGGTAAAAACCCAGCTTTATCTTTTGATGAATTGGGGTAGAAATCTTTCCTCTATCTTTCTAACGAGGTCTGTGATGTTTAGGTCCTTGATGGCGGTGCTAGATTCTCGAGAACTGAGAGCGCAGGATGCTGCACCGTGTGAAACGTGTTGAAAGCGCTCCACACAACATACTGCAGTGGATGACTCAACACTTTGCCAGAGTTACCTACTTGTAGCTTGTAGATTGATCGTCTCTTGCTGCCAAACCTGCATTCCTTAAGATCTTCTCCAACAAGCAGTATTGCCAACCACAGACAGAGATCAAACAAAATGAAAGAACGCGGAATTTTCAGTGTTGATTGGATGATTGGAGAGAAAGTTTTAGAGTGACAATAAATTTAGAAGCACTCTTCAAAGGTTTTAGAATATTTTGATGTTTTTTTTTTTTGTTTTTCTACGTCGTATAGAACGGAAGTTATGAGGGTACCAAAAAAAACCCCCTGTTGTACACCGAATTGTTTCTACGGCCCTTAATTTGAATATTTTGACAGTTATTAAGCACACTGCAAGTGAACACTGAGGGAAAATTAATATTTAGATCTTACCAAACAAATGACATGTTGTGCGCAGTGCTACCAACACAAATTCCCAAAAACATTAAATTTAGGTTTATATGAGGACAAATGCTTAATCAGCCGGCATCAAGTTTAAAAGTGATTTTTAACGATGTATTATATTTTATACTTGTTTTTGGGACTCTATCTGCTTCAATTGCCTAATAATTTACTGTTGCAATGACTTTCCAAGCAAAAATTCAAAGAAACATTTATTTCTTCTTGTAATTTCTTTCAAGTATTGTTAAATTGGTAACTGTCTGCATTAGTATGGACATAACTGTATTTTCTGTTTACCGTTTATGTACACAATGCTGCAATTGTCTGTTTTGATGGAAAAACATTATTCTATGAATTGGCAGACATTTGTTTGACAACTTTATGGTAGGGACAATTTATGTTTTATTGTGTCTTAATTGTAGCGTTATTTCTATGAATATTGGATTATATTTTTAGTGACAAACAGTTGAACACGATTCTGTACCAAAAAGGGAGCAAAATGAATTTTTTTAAATGAATACAGGTCCTGAAAATTAGCTATCAGCAGCATATGAATTTTGGGTTGAATTATCGATGGTATAATATTTATGTATGTTTGTGAGAAGATTTTTTGATGCCTTCTCCGGGGAGGGGGTAAAATGATGTAATGGACTTCTGTCATGCATGTCACACTTTGAAAACTTATGTCTCCTGAAATAATAATCGCAGGATAATAAAAACAATTGCTCTTTAATTTCTCCTCTTTTGTCCCGTTATTTTTGTTGGAATATAGGGCCTCGTTCTTTAATTATTGTGATATTAAGATGCAGATTTCAGTCTGTGTCAAGCTTTAGAATCATTGCGTTGACCGTTGGTCAGCACCTCAAGGTTCGCGAGTCGCGAGGCGCATCGGTCAATCATCCCGGTGATGATACCGCCGCGAAAACCGTCTCTTCCATTTACGATCTTTATTCTCATCTACCGCCATTCGTCCATGTCCAATTCACTCATTATGACAGACGGACACACACATTCCGTCACAGTAGGGCCAGCAACCAACCAAACTGAACATAACAATCAATTGTTCAACTTTAGTTGGTTAATCCTTTCCAAATAGTAGCAGAAGCCATTTTTTCTTATTAAGAAGTAGAAAATGGTCTAATCGAAGGTGCAAATCTATCAAAATGTTTATTAAGCTTCTTTTAACTCTCCTGAAGGCGATTTGCTTCTCCAGTTTCTGACCATCACTCGCCTTTCATGATTCAAATGAATGTCAAACGCAGAGTAATAGACCAATAGGGCTGAAATTTGATATGATTAATTTCAAGGGATGTTAGTATCTAAAAATAATTTTGAAATGCACCAGTTGCACCATCTGTCTAACTTTTCAAGGACGTTTCAAACCACTTGGTATAACTTCTTCATTTGAACGAATTTTTGGTCCTTTTGAATTATTATCGCATTTTTGGGAAGCGGCAACAGTCCAGGGATTATATATTAAGGGAATATAGGGGATGATCAAGTAATTTGACACCTAATTCGTCAATTTTTGGCAGAACTAACAACGGCTCGCAAGCAGGCAAGAACAGTACCCATTTAGAATATTTTACTCAATGTAAGTATAGTTAACAACAAAAATAATATTCTTCAGTCAACAATTTACTCTTTTGTGATTGATATATAAGTAGTACCTCATCTTTACCTCAAAAAATGTTAGCAAGAACCTTTCCTGCTGACTTCTGCGCGTGAAACTTTTTGGCCGGCGTAAGCCGGCTTGTTCCCACTTTTCCGACTGTATTTTGTTACTGGATCATTTGAGCTAAACAATTGAATTAGCCACTTTAAAACGACGTCACATCAATTTTGGTGTCGCCTGATGTTCAGACATTTAGGAATCCATTTTTCGTACCTAATTAAGTAGGATAAGAAGAACAACATGTCTTTACTATACGTTTTTAGTCATTTCAGGTACAGTGCCAATATTTTTTTAATTTCGATGCCCTAATTTTGGTTACGTAGTTAAAAAGTGTACGTATTTGTAAATTAAAATCAGGTCTGTTTAGATAACATTTAATGTCACTTTTCTGTTGTTAAATATAAAGTCCACCTCAAGATAAAATACTCAAATAAGTATTTATCTCTTATCATGTTCTTATTACGTTTTTATACACCTAATGTCAGTACTTATTCATGATAAGAAAATTCAGTAGACGCACACAAGATCTGCTGTTAAGTTCCGAGTTATTTAATTGACATTATTTGCCCTCTATTATTTTAATAGAGCACGGTAAGAAGTTTGTTATTTAGTCATTTCTTCTCGCACTTTGCGAGAGATAAACAGGTTGTGAAAGCAGGACATAAGTGATAAGAAAAGGATAATATCGAGTAAGGTGAGAGAAAGCTCAAAAATTCACTCAGAAACAAAATAAATATTGATGTTTGTAGTTTTAAGCAACCATAAATTGTGTTTAAAACATAAGTTGTTTTATATTTGATGGAGCACAATTCGTTCATTACAAATCCCAAAAATGTTAATTTAATTTTCAAGTTTTGATTGGATGATCCTCCCTAAATCCTCAATTAAATTTTTTATCAAAATAAGCTTAAATTATTTGCAGCCATTTGGTAACGTGTCCGTAATTTATTTTCATTTCAGGTCTCCCTTAAATTCCTCCAAAATGTTGTCCACTTTTGAATCAATCAAGAAAAACTTCAAAATCAGGCCAGCTGAAGTAGCAATCGACAATCTGATATTCAGACTACATTACAGAGCAACCACATTGTTTCTCCTGATTTGTACAATCCTGGTGACGTCAAGACAATATATTGGGGAGCATATACATTGCATTAATGATAAAGGGGTTCCGCAACATGTTATGAACACGTTTTGCTTTTTTACCACAACTTTTACAGTGGTAAGTATTCAGTTCTTTTGAGGCATTCGTTTCTGACGTTGGTATATGAGGGTGGTTTAAAAATACACCGCTAACTCAAAGATATTGAGGCCATTTTCTGTTAGTAGCATCTCTTGCAAGTAATTGTACCAAATTTCAGCCATATTGGTTCATTATTATACGTTTGGCGTTTGTTTGAATCCTGCAAGTCGAGTGATTGCCAGAAATTGGACGAAAAAGTTTTATGTAAGGCAGTCAAACTTAATTAACATTTTGGTAAATCTACATCTTCGATTAAAATGGTTCATAAGTAGTTTTGGGGTGGTAAAATGGGCACAAGTGATGCTGAACGTTCTGGACGCCCTGTTAAGTCAATTATTCAAAAAATAGTTGACAAAATCCAGAATCTGGTGATAAGTGGTACAAGAGTGAAAGTATAGTACAGGTCAATTTATTTTAGCATGAGGTTACTTCGCTAATAGCATGGTAAACCGCGGCACAGCATGTAGTCTGTTTACCTGTGAAAAAGGGTGGTATCAAGAATATTTTTCTTTCAAGTAAATTTCTGTATTTCTCCTAGAACATAATATTTAGATGTAAGAAAAAAGTATTTGGTAATTATTCTATATACATTTCAATTTTAAAATTTGAATTAATACTTAAACTGTAACTTTTTTTTAAATTCAAGCTAATATTAAAATGAAAGTCAAAATAATTTTAGTACAGCCCAGAAAAAAGAAAATTTATTAGCTGCTTATAGCCCCCTAACTGTGAGGATTTCCTAGAACCATGCTAAAATAATTTGTTCTGTACTATACATGAAATTGCCAATGCATTTTTCACCAATATCCAAGTACGAGAAAATTGTCCACAAGATGGGTTCCTCAGTTGTTCACAACATCGTGTGACCAGTACCAAGAAAGATTTGTACCTCTTCCAGCAGAATGTACAAGACTTAAGGCCCCGTTTCATCACTAAAATCAAAAACGGTCCAAGCAATTGGATGCCAACAAAAAATCTGCACCAAAAAAGGTAACGATCGTCCCTCTGACCAACAAGATCAGGACGACTGTCTTTTGGGATTCGCAGAAAGCATTCTTCGTCATTTAGTCAACAAACGCGATACCTGTTATGTACTAATATACACCTAATACTAAAAGAAGTCCAAAAATTGAGCTGCTCGCGCAATCCACAATAGTTAAAGCCCCGTTTCGTTACTATGGACGAAACATGGATGTGCCATTCCACGATTGAGATTAAAAATGGTCCTAATAATCGGCTGCCAGCGAAAAATCTGCATCAAAAAAGGCGATGAAGGTTCCTTTAACTATCTTTTGGGATTTGCAGGAAGCAATTCTCGTCAACTTTTGGGAAAAGTGTACTGGTTGTGTACCATTACACGGCTAAGACTAAGACCAGTCCAAACATTGAGCTGCCAGCAATGAAAGAAAAATAGCGACCGTTCCTCCAACTGGTGAGGTCATGGTGACTGTCTTTTGGGATTTGCAAGGGACAATTCTCGTCAAATTTTTGACAAAGGGTGTCTGTTGTGTACCATTACTCGCCTAAGATCAAAAAGAGTCCAAGCAATCGGCTGCCAGCAAAAAATTTGTAACAAAAAAGATAGCGACCGTTTTTTATCGGGGAGGTCATGAAGACTGTCTTTTGGAATTTACAGGGGATAATCTGCATCAGATATTTGGAAAACGATGCCTATTATGTACCATTACATGCCTCAAGCCAAAAGCAGCTCAAACTTTAAGCTGCCACCAATGAATTTGTACCAAAAAAGACGAAAGCCGTTTTCTCAGCCGAGAAGAGTGTATCGACATTTTTTTGTGATTTGCAGGAGGTAATCTTCGTCAGCTGTTTGGAAAAGATGTTCATTATGCATCGAAAAAGGCCATGTTTGGCCCACAGAAGTCTTTTTCCATCACAACAACGTATCAACTCACTTTCCTGGAGCTGTGGCTCTGTAACTGGCTGAGTTAGGATTTCAGCCCGTTTCATATCCCTCCTACCATCCAAATTTGGCTTCTTTGGTCTACCACCTGTACTTCAATATGATAAAATGGTACAACATTTCATTCAAACTGAAGACGAAATAGTGAGACGTGTTGCAAGGACAGTTAACATCAGTACCAGCGTAGTTCACAGGACTTGAAGTCCATTTCGTCATTGTGGATGAAAAATGAATATACCATTACACGCCTGATATCAAAAACGGTTCAAACAATGATTTGCCAATGGAAGGTTTGCACCAAAAACGGCGATGACTGTTTCTCCACCTGGAAAGATTATGTCGAAGAAAAACAAGAAAAACGTCTATGGTTGGGCCACAAAAGTCCTTTTCCACGACAGCAAGGTACCAACTTGCTCTTCTGAAGCTCTACAGTCCCCTAAAACCCAAATTTGGCTTTCTCTGACCATTAGCTATTCCTCAATATAAAAAAGTTCGACGAAATACAGATTTAACTCACTTCAAAAACAAAATTATATGATAAGGGGCAGAAACGGTTTGCAGTTGTATCAACGACATCCACAGGACTTTAGGTGCCATTTCGTCAGTGTGGACGAAACATGAATGTACCAATACCAAAAATGGCCTAAAAATGGTTTACTAACGGAAAGTTTGTACCAAAGAAGGCAAAAAACGTTCCTTCAGCCAAAAAGTTTTCGGCAACTTTTTTTGGAGTTTGCAAGGAGTATTCTTCGTCGATTATTTGCAAGAAAAACGTCTACGAATGATCCACAAAAAGTCTGCCCATCATGACAACGTCAAGCTCATTCCTTGCAAATCAATTAAGGTCTTACTTGTTCCGCATCCTCCCTATTCTTCAAATTTGGTTCTCTCAGTTTACTTCCTGTTTCCTGATAAAAGAAAACGGCTTCTCCTACTTTTTGGACATGACCAACCAACTGGAACACCGTTAGACGAAATGTGTAAACCCAAAAAGAGACTACGTTGAAGAATACAAACAATAAATAACCATGATTTTATGTATCCCTGTAACCTTCGATCATAACGTTTTATGTGACAAAAAACAGTTAAAAAAATGGTCTGCTGGTCTGAAGATTGAATCAAAAAGAAAGAAGATCGTTTCTTTAGTCGGGGAGGTTATTGGGACTGTCTTTTTTGATTTGCAGGGAATAATTCTCGTCAAATATTTGGAAAAGAGTGTATATTGAAAAACAAGCCCGATTGGCCATCAAAAAAGTCCTTTCCAGTCACAACAATGCCCCAAATCAATCTCCTGAAGTTGAGGTCGCGAATTTGTTGAATTTATGTTTCATATTCTACCTACACTTCAAATTTAGTTTCCTTGATGTATTTTATGCATCCTTGGAGATTTACCAGTTATAGAATCGCTCAGAGATCTCTATCTTCGATTAAAATGTTTTATGAGACCAAAAAACAGTTAAAAAATGGTCTACCGGTCTGAAGATTAAACCAAAAAGGAAGAAGACCGTTTTTTCATTCGGGGAGGTAATTGTGACTGTCTTTTTAGATTTGCAGGGAATAATCCTCGTCAAATATTTGGAAAAAAGTGTGTATTGAAAAGCAAGCCCGATTGGCCTTATAAAAGTCCTTTCCAATCACAACAACGCCCCAACTCAATCTCCTGAAGTTGTGGTCGCGCATTTGTTGAATTTACATTTCACATTCTTCCTACACTTCAAATTTAGTTTCCTTGATGTATTTTATGCATCCTTGGAAATTTACCAGTTATAGAATCGCTCAGGGATCTGTATCTTCGATTGGAACGTTTTATGAGACCAAAAAACAGTTCAAAAAATAGTTGGCCAATCTGAAGATTGAACCAAAAAGGACAATGATCGTTTATTCAATTGGGAAGGTTATTGCGGTTGTCTTTTTGGGTTTTCAGTGAATAATCCTCGTCAGTAACTTGGAAAAGGATGCATATTGACTAGCAAGCTCGATTGGCCTCCAAAAAAGTTCTGTTCAATCACAACGATGGGCCAATTCGCTCCCATAGAGTTGTAGTTACGAATTTGATGAAATTTGGCTCCAACTGTCCTCCAATACGAAAAATTACTGTTTTGGCTGAATTTAGTGCCTAGTTCGTGGAGTTGAGTTCCTTTCTATTCGGAAGGGATCAACAACTGGGGCAACGTTGAACTTTTGTTGTTAAACCACCCTCGTACTGCTTGACTCTCTTCTGACACGAAAAATATTATATATAATAATTTTTCAGCCTAAATTCCACAATTTAACGATGATAGAGAAGGGTGCTATACCCCACGCAGGTGTTGGTACTCATGTTGAAGGGGAAGATGAAATTGTGCATCATGCTTATTACCAATGGGTGCCCTTTGTGTTATTCTTTCAAGCTATAATGTTTTACCTTCCCCACTATATTTGGAAAAGGCAAGAAGGTAATTTACTTATACAGTTGAAATAAATACGGTAAAAATTAATATTTTTGATTGATTCAGGGGGTAGATTGAAAATGTTAGTCAGTGGACTACAATATGCCCATTTTGCAGTGATGGATAAGTCAGTTAAAGTTCGAGATACGAAGATTCCTGCTACAAGTGAAAGGTTCTGAAAGCATACTTTTTTCTCCCTTAATGTTATTGTTATTTTGTTTTAGGGATCAAGCTTTAGATGAGCTTAAACGTATTTTTATTGACCGTCTTCACGTGAACAAATCGTGGAGCTTTTCGTTCGTACTTTGTGAAGCCTTGAATGTAGTCAATTTAATTATACAAGTTTATTTTACTAATGCTTTCCTCACTGGGCAATTTTATTCCCTAGGACCTACAGTTGTGCAACAAGGGGTAGGTGAGGTTGACATTTTGGACAAAGTTTTTCCGAAGGTAAGATACTTTTAGACGCATCCCTTAAACTAATTTCGTGCATATTTCATCTTATTGGTTTTCAAATCATCCCTCTTTCAAAATATCTCTCGATTTACCATGATACAGTATTTCATGGTCGATTGACTTGCCCATACGTCATACTGTTTCTTAAAGGGAACTGGCGAAGGTTTTCATTACATTATAAATAACTTTTGTTGGCTGTAGTACATCTTATATGTCTTACAGGTAACGAAATGCACTTTCCACAAATACGGTCCATCCGGGACAATCCAGGCCCATGACGGTCTTTGCGTGATGGCCCTAAACATCATTAACGAAAAGATATTTGTGTTTTTGTGGTTCTGGTATGTCATACTAGGATCCATAACTCTTTTGGGGCTTGTTTGGCGTACCCTAACTCTCTTTTTGCACTCGAGAAGTCAATCTTTCAATAGGACTGTTTTTGCTACGAGTTGTCCTGGAAAACTGAACCCTTGGCAGGTTTTATATGTCACAAAAGAATGCCATTTTGCGGATTGGTTGTTCTTGTATTACTTATCGAAGAATATGGACGGATTTGTCTTCAGGAAATTGTTTGTGGGGATGGCGGAACGCATGGATGAAATGAAGAATATGAGTCCTTTGTTAAAACTGGATTCGGATGAAAACTTACATGAAAAACATGTATAAATTTAGAAAACAAAGAGTGACTCTTTTAAATATTCTAGTAATCCTAAATATAGATTTAAACATGTGCTTGCTATAAGTAAGCATTTTTCTGTATGCATATTTTGTGTTCATTATAATTATTCATTTTGCGCTTTGTAATCATTTCTGTGATATTTTTTTTAGAAAATAATTAACTGTTTTTAAAACGCTGTATAAAAATCACTGGTTTAATAATAAACAAAAAGTGTGTCTTCAGATAACTAATAAGCTGTTTTCTTTCTTTTGGAACTTCCAGTTCTCCAGACAATTCTTAAACTGTTAGTGATCAAATCAATAATTTTTATCTTGCAGTTAAACTCACCCTTTCTTGTTTTAATTTTTTTGTACCACTGGTCTAGTAATGAATTGATAGGATATTATGAAGGACTCAACACTGTTTTCTTTCAATTGAAATTTTCAGTTCTCAAGTCATTAATTATTGAACTGTTATTGATCGATGAACAATTTAAATTTTATAGTTATATGCATCCTACTTCAATATCCGCACGAAATTTTGATATTTTTGAACCACTGGTCTACTAATGAATTGCTAGAATATCCTAAGAGTGTTTTCTTTTAATGTAAACTTTCAGTTTGCAAATCAATAATTCTTGAACTGGTATTGATCAATCAATAATTTTTATTTTACAGTTACATTCAACCTTTTTTGACATCCACACGAAGTTATGATTCTTTTGAGATACTGATCTAGTTATTTATTAATAGAATGTCATGAAAGAGCCAACACTGTTTTTTTTTCAATTGGAACTTTTAGTTCGCTAGTCAATAATTCTTGAACTGATCAATCAATAATTTAAATTTTTATTATACAGTAACATCCGTCTTTTCTCAACACTCACATGAAATTTCAATTGTTTTGAACTAATAGTTCAGTGATAAATCAATAATATATCTTGAAAGATCGAATACCTTCTTTTCCATATTCTGCTGACATTTTCAGTTTGCATATCAATAATTTTTGATCTATTATTGATAGGCCATTGATTTTTATTTTTAAGTTACTCCTATTCTTCCTTAATACTCACAGCAAGTTTCAATTAACACAAGTAATGGTTTAGAAATAAATTAATAGTATAGTTTGAATGACCTGATACGTTGTTTTTTTCAGTTTGTATGACAATAATTCATAGACTGTTGTCAACTACCTAATAATTTATTAATAGAATTATTCCCATCCCCCTCTTAATAGCCACACATTGTTTTTTTTTTAATTACTGATTTAGTAATAAATCAATAAAATATTTCGAAAAACCCAATACACTATTATCTTTTAGTTGAAATTTCCAGTCTGCATATCAACTGAAGTGTTATTGATGGGCTATTGATTTTTATTTAAAAACTACCCCTATCTTTCCTTATTACTCACAAAATGGTTTCAATTGTTTTGAACTAGTGGTTTAGTAAAAAATTGGGTGACCCGATACGTTGTTTTCTTTTGGTTGGAAGTTTTAATTTGTATAAACTCATTATTTTTCTTGATTTAGTCATTTTCATCCGCCTTCCGTAGCCACACAAAGTTTAAATTTTTTGAATCGCTGATTTAATAATAGATAAATAAAGTATTTTGAATGAGTTTTTTTGATATATACACAGAATTAGATTTTTTTAAATTCAGGAATAAATTAATTTCGTCCAACCAAATACTTTGCTATTTTTTTGCTGAAATTTTGAGTTTGCATGGTAATAATTCTTGAACTGTTATTGATAGATTCTTTATTAATCTTTCCATAAATTTTTAATTATTTTGAAGAATCCTTTGCATAGTAAATTAATTGAGTAGTTTTCAGTTTACATGTCAATAATTTTTCGACTTTTTTACCTTCTCTAAATAATCAATACAAGCCTTGAAGCGTCAAATTCTACTAGATCATGAATCATTCAAATTAGTATTTCAATTAATGAATGATAGTATAAAGCCTATATGTGACATTTCTAGATTTAGATAAATGGAATGTTTTTTGTGTAAGTAGAGTAGCAAAGCGCAGCAATTATAGATAAATATGAGAATGCTGTTCAAGGTAAAATCAGGCAGTGTTAAAATACATGACAGTTTGTCTTCGGTTTAACTACATTATGTTAGCATTACCGTTACGCGGTTGTACGTGATAAGATTCTAACACGCAAAGAAACAAATTGCTAAATGTTTGTTTACTCTTAATTTGGTAACATATTTATGTAGGAGCGGGGCGGGGAGTGCGTTAAAAAAACGAGCATAATCCTATATAACAAAGAATTCTATCCAATGGACCTTGGTACTCTTCTTTCTTTCATTCCTCAGCTTCTAGTTCATATCTGAATGGTCTTGGTCCATGTGCACTCCAGTCATAGCATCCTTGACTTACAGAACAAGAGAAGAAGGAAAGAAGATACTTGAGAACAGGTTGAGATGAGAGAGATACAAAGAAACGTGATTGTCTGTCGATGAGCGATATTTTAGGTTGACCACAGCGCTATCCAACAGAGGGAGCGAGAACTAACTAGGATGAGGGGGCGCTAGTGAACAGGAAGGACACATAATTAAATTTTAAGACATATCTTGCCTTACATAATACAGAATAATTATCCTATCCTGCCTTACAGAATACATAAGAATAAAGTACTCAATATTCCGACGAAATTTAGTAATTCAATTTGATATGACTGTACCATATTTTAATATTCATAAAAAAATATCAAAAAGTAAGGCCAAAGAAATGTCGCAACTCATAGCTTACCAAATCCAATAAAAATGTGTGACTAATTTTATACAAAAACCACATTTATTTTACCCAACATGTCAAAATATATTTCAAGTATTAGATGATGAAATAAAAATTCCTATACTTTCCTATTTCATCTTCCTGTGTATTCCTTGAAAAAATATTTAATTCAAATGATTTAAGGATAATTGGACTTAGCTTGAGGCATTGGCTAGACAGAACAAAGTTTTGAGCGTGTGAAATTTTACAGAGGAATGCTGTTTTGCAAGAAGTGGATGGCACGTTCAGAAGAAGAAAATTTACCGGGTGTATGATACTCAAAGGTGCTGTTGTCAGTACTGGAAGTTATGTGGGATTTCAGGAATCATTACAGAGGTGGTATGATTCACGCCCAAAGGTGCTGCTGTCAATTCACAGGAATAGTATAATCGATTTCGAAATGATCGATTGATATCTAAGAAAGATTTGGAAGGTGGTCATAAACGTTTTTCTTGATTTAAAAGGAACTTTGATGATTGAATTCATATACTGAAAGTTATAAGCAATTTTAACTATGCTTATAGAAGTGTTATGATCGATTTCTAATCGTTATTAAATCGATTGATAGCTTGAAAGAATCTGGAATGAAGTATGAATTGTTTTTGTTTATTTAGAAATAACTGTGCTGGTAAAATTTACGTACAAAGGTGCTGTTGTCAATTTACAGGAATGGTGAAATCGATTTGATCGATTAACTTCTAGAAAAGATTTGGAAAGTAGACGTGATTGTCTTTCTTGATTTACATAAAATGTTGGTGGTGAAATTTATATACTGGAAGTTATAAGCGATTTTAAGTACGTTTACTAAAGTGGTATGATCGATTTTTAATTTTTATTAAATTTATTGAGGACTAGGAAGAATTTGAAATGTGATATGAATTGTTTTCGTTCATTTAGAAGCAACAAGTGTTGGTGAACTTCTTCCAAAGGTTCTCTTGTCAATTTACAGGATGAGTGTAATCGATTTCAAATCAGTGTATGGTTGATTGATATATGAGAAAGATTTAGAAGGTGGTCAAACTATTTTCTTCGATTTAGGAGAAATTTTGATGTATAAACGATTTAAGTACGTTTACGGAAGTGGTATGATCGATTTTGGATTATTATTCAATCAATTATTACCTAAAACGATTTGATATGTGATTATAATTGTATTTATTTGTTTAGAAACAGCAGTGTTGGTAAAATTAAAGTCCAAAAGTCTTTTGTCAATACTTTATATGTACAGAAGTGGTATGATCGATTTTGAATCGATAATAAACTGATTGACAACAAAAAAATATCTGAAAGACGATTTCAATTGTTATTTTCAATTTAGAAGAAATTGTGATATTATAAACAATTTAAAATTCATTTACATAAGCGGTATGATCGATTTTAAATCATTTTTTGATCGATTTATAGCTAGAAAAGATCTGAAATGCTATGTGAAATATTTTGTTTATTAAGAAATAATTGTGCTAATAAGATTCACATCCAGAGGTGTTTTTGTCAATACTCTATATTTACGGAAGTGGTTTAATCGATTTTGCATCGATAATGAATTAATTAACAACAAAAAATATCTGAAAGATGATCTTATTTGTTTCTTTCGATTTGGAAGGAATTGTGATGGTGTATTTCATACAGTGAGATTTATAAACACATCAATAATGTTTCCAGAAGCGATATGACCTATTTAAAATCGACTGATAGCAAGAAATGATTTGAAGAATGTGTTTTTTTTTTTATCTAGAAGCAACTGCGTTTGAGAAAGACATGTTTCAATGTAATGCTTCAAATATTAGATACTATAACGAACCTTAAGCACATTTACAGAAGTGGTTGTATCAATTCTGAATCGACTGTGAAAAAATTAACTGTTGGCAAAGATCCAGCAAGCAATGTTAATGGTTTTTGTTGATTTGGAACGTACTGTTCTGGTAATATCACGCCCAAAATTATTGTTCTCGTAAGCACTAGACGTTATAATATATTCACAGAAGTTGCGGTATCGATTTTGAATCGGTGATTGATAGATTGACAACAAGAAAAGATCTAAAGACGATCTTAGTGATTTCTTTCAATAATAAAAGGCGCTTTTCCATACGTTGAAACTTATAAGCGACTTAAAGTACGTTTTTAGAAGTGGTATGATCGATTTCAAATCGGCTGACAACAAGAAATGATGTTTAAGGTGGTGTTAATAGTTTTCTTGATTCAAAGCGGATTCAGCTTGTAAAAATCATGTCCTAATGTGATGTTTTAAATATAGGAAGCTGTAACAAAACCTAAGCACTTTTACAGAAGCGGTAGTATCGATTTTTAATTGGTGTTGAATCTATTTTGACAGCAAAAAAAAAATACTGTAATTGTTTCTCCTAGTTTGGAAGGAGCTGTGCTAACGAAATGCTTGCCTAAAGACACTATTTCATATATTAGAAGTTATTACCAGAAGTGATACGATCGATTTCAAATCGGCTATGTTTCGATTAACAGCAAGGAAAGATCCAGCAAGGGATGTTATTGTTTTTCTTGATTTGAAAGGCACTGTGTTGGTATAACCACGTCCGAAGATCCTATTGTTAGTACTGGAGGTTATAATAGATTCACAGAAGTGGTGTCATCGATTTCGAAGAATTGGTGAATAGATTAATGATAAGAAAAGATCTGAAATATGATTTGAAAGGAACTTTGTTAGTGTAATTCAAAATCAAAGGCGCTGTTTCATACAAGTGATTCCAAGTATGTTTTCTGAAGTGGTTTGATCGATTTAAAATCGACTGATAACAAGAAACTATCTTTAAAGCGGTGTTAATAGTTTTCTTAATTTGGAGGGAACTGTGCTTGTGAAAATCATGTCGAAATGTGATGCTGTAAATACTGGAAGCTATGACGAATCTAAAGCATGTTTAGAGAATTGGTCGTACCGATTTTGAATCAGTATTGAATCGATTGACAGCGAGGAAGAACTGCAATTGTTTTTTCTAATTTGGAGGGAGTTGTGCTGACGAAATGCAAGCCTAAAGGCATTATATCAAACACGGAAAGTTACGTAACACTTCAAATACGTTTCCAGAAGTGGTGGTACACTCGATTTCTAATCGGCTGTGAATCGATAGACTGCTGAAAAATACCCAGCCAGTTTTTCTTGATTTGGAAATTGAATTGTGCTATTTAAACACTGTAAGCTATGAGAGACTTCAAGTATGTTTACAGAAATGGCACGATCGATTTCAAGTGGGAAGCAATAAACTGGAATAAAAGTATTAGCCATTAACCACTTGAAGATGTTATCATCTTGCTGTCACAGCCTTTATCTGTCACATCATCTTTCTTCCTTCATTTCCGCGTTCTTATTCTTTCCAAGTACCACAATATTTTATTCTACGGCATTCTTAGCAACCAGGTACAGCATACAAGGAACCAAGGTAAAGTAGAGATTTCAACGCGAGGAATTCTTGCATTGTGGAGTTCTTGTGCTTCTGTTGTAGAATTACGATCACGAGGTCGATGCGCCCTGCTGACCTGAGTGTGCAGTCGTGCAGAGCCGGCCCTGACTAACAGAGCTGGTGCAGGGAAATTCCAAATTTCACCTTTTTTGAGATATTTTAGATGAATTACTTGGACAATGTAGGCATGAAATGAGAGTTTATACTGGATGTGAGGTTTTAGAAGCGTTAGGGACGTTTGTATGAAACAAGATTGAGTGTTTATAATGGAAAATTTAGGCTCCTCGTGACACTGGCTGCTTGGCGTCGTTCTCACGTTAAACAGATACATAAATATGTCTTTTTCTGTGATTTTACTATGTATGTATTCTTAGCCATTCTCTGTTGATTGTAATCCAAGCAATAATTGAAAAACGATTTGCAAAGTAATAACTTTTTTACAAGCTTTAAATTGCATATTGTTTATCTCATCTATTGAAATACACTCTTGCATTTATTGTCCTTGTGCAAATTATTCTTGTATATTACTTCAAAAGAACATAAAACACATGTATAAAGAAATAATTTACTGTAAATTTCTTTGACATAAATTTTTTGTCTGAAAATATATGCAGTAATTTAATTCACGTTCAGGGATTCTATTGAGTTTTAAAAGTTATTAGAGATTCTAAGAACGTTAACAGAAGTTTTATGATCGATTTAGAATCGACATTTAATTGACTGACATCGATGAAAGATCTGTAGGGCGACACAAGACCCAAAAATATCGCTACAAATATTAAATATCATATGAAGAAAAGAACTTTACAGGACTCATTTTTATAATAAATGTGTTTTTTTCTCAAACATCACAAGTGACATGTTATGAATCTCTGTTTCCAAAGTAAAAGTGTCACTTTATCTGATTAGGCAGATATAATACTAATTCTTGTTTACTTTGTGTGCCATGTCACATAAAGTAAAAAAATCTGATATTTCAGCAAAATAATTTAGCAATATTTATTGCGGATGTACTTACAGTTATTGAAAATTGGGTTTTGAAATAAACCATTCGCACTCACTTCACCTGATCGGTCGGTAGTCAAACTACAAATTACAAACCTTTACACATAAAGCCTAATTTTTGCTCCTAATAATATAATCTACTATTCTTGAGATAAAGTTCTGTGTAAAATAATTGAAAACTCAATGTTTCGACAGCAAAGTGCAGAACTTTATCTCAATAAAACATATTTATTATAAATATCATATGGTTTACAGATGTGGAATGATCGATTTCGAAACGGTTTCGAACGATTGACTACAAGAAAATATCAGGAGGGCTTTCTGAATTATTCTTGTCAATATAAATGTTATTGTGTCGGTGGAATTACACGTTTACAGAAATGGCACGATCGATTTCTTATCGGTATTGGATCGAATAACCACAAGGAAAGATCAAGATAACTTTATTAATAATATATTTTGATTTAGAAGGTAAAATTGATACTTGAGCTGCTTTTAAGAACAGTCACGTATATACGAGACTCTTGATACGTTTGCAGGATTGGTATAGTCGATTTCAAATCGGTATTGGATCGATTGACAAAACATGTTGGTAGTCTCTTCGATTCAAAAGGAACTGAAATAGGTATTCGGAGGTGCTGTTACAAATACTAAATATTATGAGAGACTTCAAATGAATTTGCAGAAGTGGTATCGTCGATTTCGAGCTGGTAAATAATCGATTGACACCGAGAATAGATCTGAATGGCGATATTTATTTATTTTTTTGATCAAAAAGATGATATTAAAGCTCCCACTGTTGTTACTGCAGGTTTACACAAGTGGTATGATCGATTTTAAATCGATTAACCACAAGAAAAGTTCTGGACAGTAATCTTAATATTTTTTTTCTATGAAAAGATCAAATTGATATTTACAGGTGCACTCATATTTATATGGAGCTCATAGTACGTTTACTGAAGTGGTTTAATCGATTTCGAATCGGTATTAGATCAATTAGCTACAAAAGACCTGGAGGGATCGATTTACACAATAGTGTGCAGATCTTATTACCCAAAGTGCCATTTTAAACACCACATGTAATGGAGAACTTCATGAAGATTTACAGAAGTGGTACAATCGATTTCGAATCGGCATTGAATTAATTGATCGCAAGAAAAGACCTTAGAAGAAGCTATGCTGATAAAGTTCAAATCTAAAGGTACTGTTCAAAATATTGAAAATTATATGGAATTCTTAATACACTTCGAATTAGTACTGAATCAAATGACTACAAGAAACGATCTGGAGGACAATGTTGAATCATTTTTTGATTTAGAAGATAATATTTATATCTGTAAGTACCTACTATTGAAGAAACTTTATGTTAATGGAGCTCTCAGTGCGTTTACAGAAGTAATATGATCGATGCTGCATCAACTTTCGACGATAAAAGAGCAAGGAACATCTTGAATGTTTAACTCGATTTTGATGAATTTAATACCGAACATTCAATGTTACTTTCACAAAACTGGTACGATCGATTTTGCATTAATATTGAATTGATTAAATGCGATAAAAATCTTGATTGCGATATTTTTTGTTTTTCGATTTAAAAAATAATATTGATTCCCAAAGTTGTTCTTTAAAATATTCAATATTACATAAGACTTCCAGTACGTTTGCAGGAGAGGTATAATCAACTTTGAAGTAGTTTTGCATCTATTGACAACAATAAAAGACTTAGAAGGCACATACATTTTTTTCTGGATTTGAAAGAAGCTGTGCTGATAAAATTGAAGGCTAAAGGTGTTTTCGGGAATATTGAAAGATAATGGAACTCTTAATAGGTTTACAGAAGTGGTACGATTGATTCCGGATTAGGATTGAATCTACTGAATACAAGAAAAGATCGGAAGGGCAATTGTACTAATATTGACACCTGTAAGAAATTTAATGTTATATGGAATTCTCAATACATTTACAGAAGTGGTATAATCGATTTCGTATGGGTATTGCGTCGATTTACAACGGTAGGAGATCTAGAGAGCATATTGACCGTTTTTCTTGATTTAGGAGGAACTTTGCTGTTGAAATTTATGTATAGAGGTACTATTGGAAAAATACTGAAAGTTATGTGGGACTTTCAGAGTGTTCTCTAGCGATTTCGGATTGATAACTGATCGACTGATAACGTGGAAAGATTTGGAAGGCAGTTTTGATTATTTTTATCGATTAGGAAGATAAAATTAATAAACAAAGGTGCTCTTGAAAACACCTGATATTATATTGAATTTCTAGTACATTTATAGAAGGGGTTTAATTGATTTCGAATGGATATTGTATCGATTGACAATTGTAGGAAGTTTAGAAGGCATATTGAATGTTTTTTTTGATTTAAGAGAAGCTTTGGGTGTTATTATTTAGCTATTTGGGAGTCTTAAGGCATTTACGAAAGTGGTGTGATCGATTTTGAATCGGTAATGAATCGATTGATAACGACAAATGAGCTGGAAGGTGATGTTAACTATTTTTGTCGTATTAAGAGAAGCCTACATTGTACGTTGTTAGATTAAAATAATATTTTCGTCTTTTGTTCCAGGATTTTTTTCAAATGGACTTCGATATGTTTGAAGATATTATCTCACTTCTGTCACAGATTTATACAATGAATATATATGTTTATAAATAGTATCATTAGAATCTTTGCATCATATTCAAGGTTTTCATTATGCTATGTAAATCCTCAACTCATTCAGAATTCTAAACAAAAATTTCAGCCTTGACAACAAACATCGCTCTTCCAAAGGCAGAAAAATCTCAACATCTGTTTTAAAATAGGAAGGCTTCTATTTTAGGAAAAGGGAAACCTATACTCCAGTGAAACATCAAAATATTCATTTTAAAACAATTCAAACGTGTTTAAAACTTGACTGTTCGACTGTACCATCCCCTATTACCAACAGGGCATCTGTCTACCACCTGAAGCCGGTTTTACGCAGCCCAAATCGGGAGAGTTGAGCTGATGCAACAGCTAGCAACCCATACTGGAATTAATTCCAAGAATAGTAATATTGCGCAATTCTATAAGATCTTATTTATAATATCTTCCGCAGGAGGCCAATTTTCGTGGTATCAAGTACCAAATTTCCGTTAGCTCCCCCACTTAACAATCCTTCATCTACACTTGTGTGTTTTATTTTTAACCGTTTACAAACACGTGTTTACTATTTAAGATGCCACATGTGTTGTTGATCGTTACTTGCATTGGACCACTGTACCCAAATGAGATAATAATGTGTTACATAGCATTTGTCACAATTGAATCAAATTGATGCATTGAAGAACAACAAAGTTTTATATTCACAACTTGGTGCATATATTTATGTATTAAGGGCGAAAAAGTGTGGTGCTTTTCTGCCGGAAATGCGTACATAAAAGCTTGTTTCATGTACAGGTTGACGAAAAGTTTTGTTTGATTTGTTTTTTTTTTATTTTGTCACACAAATACGTCTCTGCTAAATAAATATGGTTGTCGTCAGTTCAAAATCAATTAAATCAATAATTGATTCATCGAAAGATCTCTATATACGGTTATAAGTCAATTGGAACATTTATAGTCTTCACATGTCGATCAACACATGGTACAACTCAGAAATAATCTCATTTGGATTGACTCACATTTTGACAATAAACTGATGGATGACTAATCAATAAAAGGAATGATTTCGAAGTTATTACTATATTCAGAATTATTACTCATGCGTATAAACGAAAGTCCATCCATCATTTTATTGATAGTTTCCAGATTTCGTGAAAAACAGGCCCGCATTTTTCAAAATTCAACTTGTTTTATGCAAAGGCGAAATATTTTGTAACTGGAGCTTTCATGATGTAATAATGATAAAAATTTAATAAATATCATTGCATGGGGTTTAAAATTACACCAGCTGACTGCTGACTGGCATCCTCTCATGTCATCATCAGAAACATGACCTTCAACTTGAATTAAAGCCAGGATAGGAATAAATAATTTTCATTATCTAAATTGCCCCACGTTTTGATCAACAGCATGATTACAAAAGCAAACATTATTATTTATTATTAATTGATGCATAAAGGTGCATTACATAGGTACTTAGAAGAATCACGAAATGTGCTCGTTTGATGTGAAACTTCAATAAATTTAAATAAAAAAAATAATGATCAAGTACATGTTCAATCTTATTCTGGACGTGAATTTTATATACAGTAATTTTTTTCAGGTCCTAAAAGTGGTCTAAATTGCCAAATCAGTCAAGTAGGGTGGCTGTTCTATTATTTTTATATTTTTTTTCAGCCAAAAACTGAAGTGTGCAACAAGCGTGCGTTTTATTATAACATAATCTTTTAATACGGAACTCTACTGAGCACATCGGGCAAATGTTTTTCGCTGTAATAATCGAAGAAGGTCTCCTGTTTTTTTTTTTATTTTACATCAGGATGAATAATAGTCGAAGAAGGCGCTTTTTTCTAAAAACTGAATCTAAACGTTCCTTACACTCACACGTGGTTCAACATTTTTTAAATCATGATTTGAGCTCGTTTTGTAGTTGAACGTGACTAAATATAACTTCTTTTGTTTGAAACTTTGATAACCGGGCAACAAACCAAGATAAAAAAATACTTCTCTTGCAGTTATGCTATTTCTTATCCAATTCTATTGCTAGGCAACAAATAGAAAAAAGAAAATACTTCAAGCAATTTAATTCACATTTTGGTAAAAAAAGAGACCTTCTTCTAAAAAATAATGCCACTGTTCAATTTTTTTGAATATTTATTTGTTTTTAAAAAATCTGTCGTGAACATCACGTGACTTACTTGTACATCATTGGATATATATATATATATATATATATATATATATATATATATATATATATATATATATATATATATATATATATATATATATATATTACGATGTGATTTTGTGATATATATCATCAAACACAAAATCTCATCGCTCCACAGATAATCGTTTTGGATTTACCCAAGAGATTCTAAGAATCTGTCAAGTAAAATGCGCTTTCAGCCAAGTCGGTTGCTATGGAAACAGTAGGCCATTATTCTTATACTACAACATTCCTAAATACTGATTTCCAAAATACTACGACTACCAACAGATCTGAATTTATGCGCAAAATTAAAAAATAAATTCCTACTGAAGTGCACTTCCGGTTCAGTCTATTGTTATGAAAATAGTAGACAATCATTCAGATGTTACAGCAGACTGAAATACCAAATTTCAATATTCTACACCTGATCGTTTCGAATTTATGCGAAAAATTCCAAAAGACTGTCAAGTAAAGTGCACTTCCGGCTCGATGGATCTCAATAAAAATAGGATATGAGTATCTAGATGATATAATCGTTCCAAATACTGAGTTCTAACAATCTACGTTCAATCGTTTTGGATTTATGCGGAAAATTCAAAAAATGTTTCGAATAAAGTGCTCTTCCGGTTTAGTCGATAGCAATCATAATGCAGTGTGTAAAACTAGATATTATAAAAGTGCCTAATACAAAATTTAAATATTCTACGACTGATTTCTTAGAATTTATGCGGAAAATTCAAAAAGTCTGTCATATAAAGTGCACTTCCGGCTCAGCCGATTGTTACAAAAATAGAAGATGACCATTGAGATGCTACAGCAATTTAAAATGATAAATTTTAGTATCCTACGGATGATCATTCTGGATTTATGCGGAAAATAAAAAAAAAGTCTTAAGTAAAGTGCACTTCCGGTTTAGCCGATCCCAATCATAATGCAAGATGTACAATAGGATCTTATAGAAATTTTTTATATGAAATTTCAGTATGCTATGGCTGATCATTCTAGATTTATGCAAAAATTCAAAAAAAGTTTCAAGTAAAGTGCACTTCCGGTACAGACGATTGAAACCATAATGCGAGGTACACAACTAGACCTTATATCAGTCTTAAATACAAAATTTCAACATTATACGTTCACCCAGTTTTGAGATTTGCGAGTTACGTACGCACGAACATACGTACCGACATCAAGCCAAAAATAGTCAAAATGAATTCAGGGATGCTCAAAACGGATATTTCCGTCAAAATCTCGATAGGTGAATTTTGTCGGTTTCACAATACTTACTTGTTACTTTGTACAAGTAAGTAAAAATGATGTCTTTGATTGTTTGTTCGTATGGGACATGCTGCAGATCGCAACTCCCAACCAATTTCAATAACTATTTTTTTTATTAATTTGTTGACTATCGACATAAAGTCCTATTGATTTTCATAATGTTTTGTCTGATAGTTAATTTTTTATAGGCAATTAATTATTGCAATGTCGTAAATGTTTCAACTCTCCTTTCCAATTCATTTATGACATAGGAGTACCTCGTTTGAGACTAAACAGCTTGAACAAGAATGGGAGATATACTTTGTGAGAGTTGAAGAAAGATAGTTATACTTTGTAGGGGAATATGCAGGAGTGGTACACAAAAGCATGTAAATGTTTTCAAACTATTTTTTGTCAAAAAAATTTAAGGGTGTCTCATTTATGGTTTATTGAAAAATTGAAACGTTACCTAAACCACAAACTGATTCAAGCACCAAATGACCAGCAGGAGCTTTTTAAATTCCTCTTTTAGTTAATTGATTAAAATATTTGGAAAGGGATGTCCGTCAATGGAATAATTTGTCCAATTAAATGATCAGTTTTATGACGTATCCTTGTAAGGCATTTTTGAAAAGATATATGATATATTTCAAGCATAACTAATTACTACAAATCAAGGTAAACCATTGTTTAATGTGTAAATAAATAGTTTATAACGATACAGTCACTGGAAAACAAAAAAAAAAAATTCTTAGTCATTTTTGAATTACTAAAAGTGAAATGTGTCATTAATGATAAAAATTTGGGAATGTATTGTTGTTTAAATTTTGGTGTGACTCCATTATAGCACTTAGATAACTTATCACTCTGAAAATTAGTAGCAACATTTCACAGATACGGGGGTGGTTCATAATATAATTTTTAGAAAGCCTAATTGTTTCACTGGAATTCACAGAAACATTTATCCTGGAATAACCATGATTTAAAAGGACAAAGAAAAGATTACTGCCTTTGTGGGACAATGTTGTGGGGCAAAGCAATCCTGTTGTAAGGTCTGCCGGGCTCAAAACTGCATCATTCCTTCTGTAGTTTAGAGCCATGCCCATATGACTGATATTTGCTCTAAACTTCAGTGAACAGCTCCGGAGGAACTAATTAAATCATCTCTGAAGAAATCAGGCTTGCTTACGTTAGGCAATGTTTCAGGGCACAAAAGTCCAGTTGTAACGACTGCTCGGTATAATATAATAATGAAGGATTAAAAAAACTGATCCACCCATTCTATAATCTAAATCTATCATCATGTGACTGATATTTGATTCCAAACTTTGAGTAAACAGCCCCGGAAGAAAGAATTAACTGACCATTGAAGAAGTTAGCACTGCGTTTGTTTCAAGAGCTGCTCTGCACAATGGAGGACTCCAAAAATATAATCATCCCTTTTTATATTTTATTAGCAACTGTTATTCGTCTCCTAATATGGGGTAACAGTTCCGGGGGAAAGAGATTCACTGTTTTTGAAGGAATTAGGTTCCTGCAAGCATAAAAGTCCTGTTGCAAAGACTGTTCTGCAGAATGATGAATTCCAAAAACACAGCCATCCTTTTTACATTCTAGATCTATTTTTCAGCAACTGACATTTGTCTACAAACAACAGGCAACAGTTTCGGGGGAAGTAACGAACAATCTTTGAATAAATTAGATTAGCAAAAGTTTCGGGCCTTTCTGCACAATAGTGGACTCCAAAAGCTAGTCCACTCCTTCTGCAATCAAGATCCATCCCTTAGCAAATAATATTTTACTATAAACATGGGATAACAACTCCGGAAAAATAATCAACAACCTTTCAATCAGGTTTGCTTTAGTGATGTAAAACTTTCGGGGCCCAAAAATTCGGTTACAGGGGCTGTTCTGCACAATAGTGGACTTCAAAAGCTAGTCTACCCCTTATGTAATCTAGCTCTATATCTTAACAAATGATATTTGTCTTCAAAAATGTGGTAACAGTTCCGTGAGAAGTAATCAATAACCTTTGAAGAAGTCAGGCCTGCTTTTGTGATGTAAAAGTTTTAGGGCACAAAAATCCGGTTGCAAGGGTTGTTCTATTCAATGACGGATTTAAAAAGCTGATTGATAACCGAGATCTATCTCCTATATTTGTTTCCAAACATGAGGTAACAGATCCAGGGGAAACTAATCAAGAACCTTTGAAGAAATTAGGTTTGCCTTTGTGTGGCAAAAGTTCCGGGGCCCAAAAATCTGATTGCAAGGGATGTTCTGCACAATAGTGACCCCTTTGCAATCTACATTTATCTCTTAGTTGTTACAAAAATTTCGTCTTATGTCTTTTTTGTACAAATTTTCTCATTCCATACCTATGTCGCCATCTGTATAACAAATTCGCACTAATTTTGTAAATTAGTACTTGCTAATGACTCTTGATTGAAGGGCGCTAATTTGGGGAGCATACGCGTCTGGTTCGCCCTCTTTCGTTCCTGAGCTGTAGTTGCAGAGGTATTTGTTTTAAGCAGTCTTGTAATTTTTCTAGTTGTTCAAAATTTTGTGGTTATTTTATTTTATTAAGATCAGTGTTATTATTTTGTAAGTATTTTGTTTATTATTTGTTCACGTTATTCCAAATTTAGTATTATTTTTGCTAGTGATTTCGTTTGAAGGCAACCCACGTGGTTAAACTTTTGATCCGTAATTCTTTGTTAGTTTTTTGTGTTCAGAACCCTGTTACACCCTTGAAACTTTTATACTAAATTCATGTTTTTGTTCTAAATTTAATTTTATTTTACTAACAAACGCGATCAGGCGGATTTCAATTCGGTGATACGCGATTTTTTTATATATACATTCGAAGTAAAAAAAACCTACGAGATTTGTGGCTATCTTCGTTGCTCCCTTTACCTTTCCTCACCTAAGTATGCTTGATGTATGAATGATTAGTGAAATTGGTTGATAATATATAATTTAACTATATTTTGGATCCAACGCGTTGCGGATTTGTCATTCAACAACTCGTAGTTTAGTTTCTTACGTTGTTTGTGTAGTTTTTGGTTTCCAAAGCTTAAAATATTTTGTTGTGGGCTGTAGTTCCCGTTTTTAAGCTGGAAAATCCTACGAGTTTGTGAAGATTGATCCGACTTTTTTAGTAACGAACCACGTTCGTTAATTTATCGACTCGTCGCTAATAATCCTTTTTCTTGTCTTGCTAGGCTTTGTATTTTCTTTGTTTTTCTTCTCTTTAATGCTCAGCGTAGTTTTTTTCTTACTTTGTAAATTTTTAGTGCACAATTTAAAATTAGGCAATTAAATAACTTTACTGATTATTTCATTTAATTTTTACTAAATTTACAGTTTATTCGTTTTTCAATTTAAATCTAAATTTATTTATTCAAGTTTAATGCTTCACGTTTGAAGAGAGCTCTCCATTTTTTTTATAGGAACTTCTTGTTTCAGTTGAATTGGATACTGGTTGGGTTGTTTATTTTCAGTGTAAACTGTTAGGGATCTTAGGAACCCTTGGCCACTTGAGACTAGCTTCTGGCCAACTTTACGTTAAGAAGAACATTAACACATCTACGAAATTAAGAAGAACATTAATACGTCCCGAAGTTGATTACCAGACGCACGGCCAACCTTAACACCTTCAAGGACCGTTGGGTATTTATCAAAGCCCTATAAGATGCAAGATCAACTTTACTTACTTCAGGAAGCGTTCTTGTCTGACGTTGTTTTGGTGGCTAACAATTCGTCATCTATCTTCTCTGCCGATACTAGTCTTCAGTTCCGCCTGAAGAAGATATTTAGCTAGTTTTTGTAACGTAATTTTGAACGTCTGTGACGTGCTCTCCAGTTCCTTTTTGGCTGTTGCAGTGAGATTTTTCTTGTATTATAGCTTTAACCATTTTCGTAAGTTACCAAATTTTTTAATTATAATTTTTGGAATTATTTGCTTTTAATTAATAATAATTTTGTTTATAATTGATTTCGACGTCTATGCTTTATTTCTTTTTTGCTGTCGGTATTGTCTCCCAGAATAGTACCTTTTTCTCCTTTGATCATCTCCTGGGAGTGGCGCCCGTTTCCTATTTTTCAGATAAAATATTGCCGGTGCCCTCATTAATAGCTAGCCTGGGTCTTCACTTTCAAGGTAGGATATTCCAATACTTAAATTTAGTGTCAATCCGAAGTACATTAAGTTTTTGCTACCAAATAGTGAAAAAGCATTCCTATTTTCAATTTCCTACTGCCACCTTGGAAATAGGAAATATTTGTCCCTGAACAACTACCTTCAAAGAAATCAGGTCTGCTTTGTGAGGTAAGAGTTTCGGGGCCCGAAAATCCAGTTGCAAGGGCTGTTTTGTACAAAAGTGGATGTCAAAAGCTAGTCCACCCCTTCTGCAATCTAGATTTATTGTTTAGCAGCTTATATTTCATTCTAAACATGGAATAACAGCTTTGAGGAAAGGAATTAGCTGCCTTTGAAAAAATCATGTCTGCTTTTGTAAAGTAAAAGTTTTGGGGCACAAGAATTCGGTTACAAGGGTTCTTCTGCACAATGATAGATTCCAAAAACCAAATCATCCATTCTATAACAGAAGTAAACAGCTTCAAAGAAAAGGATTAACTGACCATTTGAAAATACAGCTCTGCCTTTGTAAGGCAATGTTTGTTTTTGGGCACTAAAGTCCTGTTGCAAGAGCTGTTCTGTACAATGGTGTATTCCTATTCTACAATCTAGATTTATCCTCATAAGACTGATATTAGTCTCCAAATATGGGTCAACGGAACATGTCTTGAAAAAATAGTCAGGTCAGCCTTTATGAAGCAAAAGTACCAAAGCCTAAGAATCCTGCTTCAAAAGCTAGTCTGCTTTTTAATAGATCCCAAAAACTAGATCAACCCTATTAAATTCTAAATCCATTTCCTAGTAGCTGATATTTGTTTCTAAACATCAGTAAGCAGCTCTGAAAAAAGTAATGAACTGCCTTTGAAGAGATCAGGTCTGTTTTGTAAGGCAAAAGTTTCAGGGACCAAAAATCAGGTTGCAAGGACTGCTTTGCACAATGATAGATCCTACAAACTAAACCACCCTTTCTGCAATCTAAATCTAGTCTCATGCGACTGATATTTGTCTCCAAATAGGGGTAAACAGCTCTTGGAAATAAGTCAGCTCGTTATGCCACAATTTTGTACCAACTTCTTGAATAGAAACAAAAGGTCAATAAAGTTTTGGAGCTGAAAAGTCTGGTTGCAAAGGCTTTAGTGGATTCCAAAAATTAAACCAACCCTCTTATACTTTAAATCCATTTCTTAGCAACTGATATTTAACTCCAAACATGAGTAAGCAATCCTGGAGGAAATGATTAACTGCCTTTGAAGAAGCCAGGTTTGCCTTTGTAATGCAAAATCCTGTTGCAAAGGCTGCTTCGCATAAAACCATCTCTTCTGCATCTGGGTCAACCCCCATGCGTTCAATATTTGTTCCTAATATAGAAAAATAGCTCCGGGAGAAAGAATTGACCGCTGATGAAAAAGGCGGCTCGTTATGCTACAGTTTTGTACCAATTTTTAAAATAGAAACGAAAGGTCAATAAAGTTTCGGGGCCAAAAAGTCTGGTTGCAAAGGCTTTAGTGGATTCTAAAAATTAAACCAACACTAATATAGAAAAGCAGCTCCGGGGGAAAGAATTGAACGCTGTTGAAGAAGGCGGCTCGTTAAGCCACAATTTTGTACCAACTTCTTGAATGGAAACGAAAGGTCAATATCTGCAGGAAGGTGCCTTTGCAGGACAATGCTCCTGGGTATCAAGGAATGGTATCAATTAACTTTTAAACATGAGAAAGATGGGTCCTTCGATTGCTCGACGAAAGAATGGTTTATCCTTGTGGACAAAATACACGCCTGGCATTAAACAACAGTTCAAACAATGGGAGAAACTGCACTAAAAAAGGCGAAGACCGTTTTATTTTTACCACAAAGTTTCTTGTTAGATTTTAGAAATTTGGTTCCTCATATGAAATAATTACTGACGGCAAAACGTCATTATGATTTTCCGAGAAAAAATTGCCGTTTTATCAGTAAAAAATTGTTTAATATAAAATGCACCTGTTCTTTTGACGTGAACATTGTATTATTCTCAAGGTAAAACAAAACGTGAGATCTTGGGTATTTAAATGAATAATTTGTACTTTAAACAGTCTATTGCATAATAATATGATTATTTATATACATATTTGTCTGAATATGTATAATACATAATGAACACTTGTAAACTACAAAGACATATCATTGTCGTATTCAACGAGTCGCAAATGATTAAAAATCAAGTAACCCAGTTTAAAAGTCAACTTTCTAATTTTTTCTCGGAATATTGCAAAAGTTCAATCATGTAAGACGAAAGATCAGATACAAGAAATTGATCTTGGGCTGGATATTGCGGTTAACTTTCTTTAGTTTTTAATTTTAAACATTTTATTGTTTGTTTTTTAGTAATTAGAATTGTCGCCAATTATTTATGCTTTGTTTTCTATTAGCTACTATAAATAGCTTTGAAATGTTAAATCCGGTCCTGGATATTATAGAATTTATTACCTAACTGTTAAAAAATATATTTTTTATTGTTTTTAAAATATTCCAAATTGTTTTAGAGTGTGATCCTTTGATATATAAAGGATATAATTATTGCACATCGGGATACAAGGCGTTGTATGAGAAAGTAGTATTTGAAACACAAGATAAAAAAATGTTACGTTAGGCAACCTGAGTGACACAATCTATTAGAGACTTCGATGCCTGTGAAATCTGAACCCCAATAACAGAAGGTAATACAGATATTCACTACTTTTGTGAATATTAGTTGTTATTTATTATTGAATAGTACACTTTTTGAAGCTTATATCTCCTGAAATAATAATCATAGAATAATGGTCGAAACGCTGATAACAATCCTATAGACTGTTATTTATTATAAAATGTGTTTCAACCCTTAAACTGCAACCCAGCTATAAAAGGGGAATAAATGATGAAACAAATGTCTGTCACAATTTCAAAGCTCATATCTTCTGAAATAATAATTGTAGAATAATGAACCAAACGATAATAGAAGGCTTATATATTGGTACTTCTTGAAAAACTACCCTCAATGTAGTTTAATGCCTTTTCTTGAATATATAGGCTGAATTAAGGAGTTATTGCTAAAAGAATTAGAGTTAGCAAAGGTTAATAACCTAATCAATTTAGAAAATGGTAGTGGGTGGCCCTGAAGAAGCAACAGTTAATAATGTAGTCTATTTATCAGAAATTGATTTCTTCATCTACTAATTATATAATGGGCATCTGTATTTGAATAGTTTTCTAGATAAAACAGTTTTAGTACAGGTGATTTTCTCCTGCCTGCTGAAAGCTTTAAATTTATTTATATTTAACAGTGAGAATTACGTATCTTATCGCAACAAACGTTATTATACAGGAAATATGTGGAGAAAGCAATAATGCTGATATATTCAAGATAAAATAGCTGTTGGACTTAATATAAGAAGCACTATAGGCGCCGTTAGGCAAACAAGAAAGTTAGACACCCAAAGCTACAATATCTAATATTTTGATAAGCTATCAAGAATCATAGACCTAACTCACTAATAAAAAGAGTTAGGTCTGTCACTATACTATATAAGATTGCAAAAATAGACTGCATTTTCAAAACAATGATAAAATTTAATAATAACTTTGCGCTGTTGTCTATTTGATAAAAAATCACAAGTCAGCCAATAAAATGTTTAGTCTAACAACAGGATAACTTTTAGTTGAGGAAGATAAAAATTATCAGACGCACAAATTTTAATGTATTTGGATAAAATAAATGATCAATATTTGATTACTGTCATTAGTCAAATATAGAACTACATTGTTTACTTCAAAGAACGAATACTTGAAAATATTTGATTATGACTGGAAATGGGCATCTCAAAAATAATCAATACTGTTTTCTACAACTTCCTTCATTGCCAATCGATTCAAAATCGATTATAAATCGATCAAACCACTTCAGTAAACGTATATGGTGTCATTAATAGCTTTCAACGTTCTCATTTTTTCTACGTTAACGGTTTCAAAATCGATCTGAAATCGACCATGCCACTTTTGTAAACATATTTGAAGTACCTCTTCCTTTGTGCATGATCTTTATTAGTACAGCTCCTTCAGAATGAAGCAAAATAAGAAATGTCATCTTTTACAACTTTCCTTACTATCAATCAATTCATCATCGATTCTAAATCGATCATAACACTCCTGTAAACCTATTTGGAGTTTTTCAAAACTTCCAATGTTCGCTGTAGTTCCGAATTTTACTAATATTGTTCCAAGTTCCTTGCAGGGCCAACAAAATAGTAAACATAATTTGCTACAGCTTTTCCTATTGTTATACGATTCAATACCGATTCTAAATCGATTATACGCTTCTGTTGACATTTTTGCGTTTAATCTCCTGGAAACATATTTTACTAGTACTAGTTTATTCAAATAAAAAGACAATCAATATCGCTTTTCAGTTCTTTTATTGTCGTTAATCGATTGAGTAACGATCAGAAGCCAATTATACCACTTTTGTAAATCTACTTTGGGTCTATCATAAATTACAGTACCCCTAGTAGTACTCAGGATAATAGTTTTCATAGTACAGTCAAAAAAATAAAACATTAATCGCTTTCCTCCTTGTCCATCGTTTTCGCACCGAGTCTGAATCGATCATACCACTTCTGTCCTTCATAGGTTCTAGTGTTACAGTAGTTTTTTGGTAATGGTTTTAATTAGTAGTCAGAAAAAATAATCGTCACCACCTTCAAGACATTTTCTTATCGTCAATCGATCAAGCGTCGATCTGGAATCGATCATATCCTTTTTGTAAGCTTATTTGGAGTCCTTTATAGGGTCTAGCGTTCCTGAAAGTTCTTTGGACACGAATTTCAAGTCAGGGAAAATAATCAACATTTGATTTATATCTTCACCAAAGTCTTGAAGTCTTCCATAGCTTCCACTGTAACAGTAGTGCTTGGGATTCAATTTTATTAGTACAGTTTTTTTCAAGTAAGAAGAAACAAATAACATTGCTTTCCAAATCGTTTTTTGTCGTCATCGATTCAACACCGATTCTACAAAAGTTGATCATACCACTTCTGCAAACATATATGCAGTTCCTCATAGCTTTCAGTATTACAGTAGTTTTTACTGGTACAGTTCTGTTTCTGTTAGAAAAAGTAATCGTCATAGCTTTTTACAGATTTTCTTGTCGTTAATCAATCAAGCATCTATTTGAAATCGATCCTATCACATCTGAAAACATATCTAGAATTCTTTATAGCGTTTAGCGTTCCTGGAAGTCCTTTGAACACGAATTTCAAGTCAAGAGAAACAATCATAATTTGCTTTGCAGCCTTTTTTATTATCAATCGATATTGAATCGATAATACCACTACTGTTAGGATATTTGGAATTCCTCATAACTTCCGGTATCACAGTAGTTCTTAGGACTTGAATTTTACTGATTCTAGATCTTAACTCGTCGTCATCGATTCAACACTGACTCTGAATCGATCATACCAAATCTGTAAACACTCTTGGAGTCTCATAATACTTTCAGTATCACAGTTAGTCTTTGAACAGGAGTTTTACTAGTACAGCTTATTTTTAGTGTGTGAGAAACAATAAACATTGCTTTCTAGATTTGTATTCAAATTAACACCGATTTGAAATCGATCATACCACTTCTGTAACCACTCTTGGAATTTTTTATTACTTTTAGTGTTACAGTTAGAGTTCTTTGAACCCTAATTTTAATTTTACAATTACTTTTAGGGGTGGGGAAGAAAGATCAACATTCCTTTCCAGATTTTTTTTGATTCAGCACCGATTAGAAATCGATCATGCCGCATTTGTAAATATATTTAGAGTTTTCCATAATCTCCAGTGTTAGTAGTTATTTTGACATTAATTTTACTAGTATAGTTTTTCTAGGTTAAGAAATTTAATATACATCTTTTTTAACAACTTTGTTCAAGTCAATCGATTCTACCACTTCTGTGAATGTGTTTGGAATCTTCCAATGGTCCGATTTCACTACCTTTAAGTAGAGAAAAATAGGTAACAGTGCCTTCCAGATTTTTTATTGTTGTGTAAAGATTAAGTATCGATCTGGAATCGATTATACCACTTCTGCAAACATTTTTGAAATATTTTTTTTCTTCCAATGTTTCAACATGGATTTTATTAGTTCCCCCAAATCTTTTGTCGTCGTCATTCGACTAAACAACGATTCAATATCGATCATACCACTTCTGTAAACATATTTGGAGTCTTTCATAGCTTCTAGTGTTCTCAGTAGTCCTTTCGATGCAGTATAGTCCTATTTGCCAATAAAAATGATTATAGTCGTCTTTCAGATTTTTTTTTGGCTTCAATAGATTGAACGCTGATGATCCGAAATCGATCATACCACTTCTATACCATGTTTGTTGTTTCCTAGTAGTCTTTTGGACATGAATTTTATTAGTATATAAGCTTTAAGACCAAGAAAAATATTCTTCTTCTTTTTTAAAAGCTTTTCAGATTCTTAATCGGTTCTAAATCGATCGTGCCACTTTCGTAAATTTATTTGGATTTTTTTTTATAACTTTCAGTATTTTTAGTAGACATTTAGACCTGAATTTAATTAGTACAATTCCATTAATCAATTGAGAGCCGATTTGAAATCGTTCATACCACTTTTGTGAACATATGAATCTTACTTGTTACTACCATTTTAATCAAGAAAAATATCTCTTAGCATCGTCTTTAAGAGCTTTCCCCATTTTCAATTAATTTAAAACCGATTCTAAATCGATCGTGCCACTTCTGTAAATGTATATGAAAACTTTTGTAACTTCTAGTGTTTTCAGTAAACATTTGGACCCGTCAATCGATCAAGCGCCGATTCGAAATCGTTCATACCACTTCTGTAAACATATGAATTCAATTTGTTACTACCATTTTAGTCAAGAAAAATATCTCTTAGCATCATCTTCAAGAGCTTTCCCCAATGTCAATGAATTTAAAATCGATTATAATCGATCGTGCCACTTCTGCAAATGTATATGGGAACTTTTGTAACTTTCAGTGTTTTCAGTTGACATTTGGACCCGTAAATCGATTAAGCGTCGATTCGAAATCTATTCTTCTGTAAATATATTTGGGTGGTTGTTGGTGGTCAATATAAAGTAATTCTTGGATGATAATTGAGACTCGTTGCCATTTTGAAGTTGTTGTTTGAGCCTTCTAAAATGGAGTCTCAATTGCTCCACAAATCTATCTCAAGCATTTTCCTCCTCATAGACCTGGGGCATCTGAAGGCCACTGCCATTAGAACATACAATTATCATCCACACGGTTTTGCTCCAACGATCCAACCAATTCTTCAATTTGTTTCCATCATATGCAACCTCCATTTGTCCCTCTATTTTCTGGTGGGGATTGCCACTCGCTGAAGGCGTCCGACTCAGTAGCTCACTAGCTATCTAACCGTTCTTATGTCCTCGATATGAACCAAACAAAGTGACAAATAGTGACATGCCTGATTGTTTATAGTGATTTTAATTTCATAAGTGACGAAGGCAAGACTCGAAGATGTATAAGCTTCTCGGAGGACTGAGGAGCTACCTCAAGTGGCAGGATATTTCGACTGACAGTGTTTTGTTCCGGCTACATAATACCTTCACTACAGCACTCTTGATGGGATGTAGTTTAATAATCACAGCTAATCAGTTTGTAGGGAATCCAATACAATGTATTGTTTCTGGGTTGCCTACTCATGTTGTCAATACTTATTGCTGGATTTCTAGTACGTTTGCCATGCCTGAAGCCTTCCGCAGAGAGGTATGTTAAACTAATTACATTTGTCCTAACAAACAACAACAGAAAAATGAATAAATGCACATTAGGAAATGCCACAATTCGTCAAATCCATCAGGGTTATCAGTGAGTTTTCTTTCTCTTTTACTCCTGTTAAAACCAAATTGGTTCAAAGTTTTTGTATCCCACAAATTTTTATTATCTGCTTCCTGTTAACTCGGGCTCAGATCCCAAAATTTGATTTGAATAACATTGTTTCAATCGTTGGTACTATTTATTGTGCTTACATAAAATTGGCGGCAATGCTACTATTCGGGGTAGATTTAACCCCCTAAATCTACTGCAGTAAGTTACTAAATAATTTCGAAAATTACATCAGTTTTTGAAATTAATTTACTATTGAATAAATTCAATATTCATTTGACGTTTCGGTGACACTGACTGAAGGAGCAAGCAGGAATCAGGAAAGTCGAATATTTCGTCATACAATTCACTCGAAATTTATTTTTAGCTGTATTATTTTATTCGCTGAATATTCATATACAATTTTCCCCATTTATCTATTTTTTGAATGCAAAGGAACGTCTAGGAATTTCCTTGAAATCCTCGAATCAGTTGCATGTATTTTGGCAGAAATTAATTGATTTTATGCCTTCAAATAATTGTTTACTCAAAAATGACTTACTGCAGGTAGTCTATTACAGCAAGGATTCAAATTACTGAATACGAGCCGCGTAACATAGTAAATAGCTGTTCTTACTTCGAAACAGTCATTATAGGTACTTTTATTTTAAGATATGTAAGTTGGTAACAGTGCTACTCGACAGTAATAAAATTTTGAAGGATTGAAGCCACGTAGCGCAGTAAATAGGGGAGTTATACCACTTTTTGTCGGTTGGTGATAGTGAAGATAAAAATTAAATTAGCGGTCATTCTTATCAATTACTGTTCCCTAATAACTGAGTTTCTAGCTTAGTTTCTCTAGCAGTACTCTGTTTGAAAACACATTATCATAAATCGATAAATTTGGCAGCAAATGATCGATTTGTCTAGCAATTTTAGTTAAATAGTAGCGTCAAATTTAGATAGAAAAAAATATTTATGATATTTTACTGACATCCATATAAATGTTTGATACTATCCCTGCTTGAAAATGAAGATACTTATGAAGCGAAATAAATTTGAATAACATAACATAAACATTTTATTGCTTATGTCTTTAATATTATTAAAATAATTGTTTTCGTCGTCAAAAAACCAAGGAAATGTTGCTTCACGATTGCATTGATTAAATTTTATATGAAGCACAAATAACACAGAAACATGGGCGCCGAAAAAGTAAAGGACACGGGGGCAGAGGTTACAGAACGACCACAAAATTTAAATGGATTATCAAGAATATGAGATGAGTCATGAGTCAGTTCTTGAGAGGGAAATGATTTAATTTCTTGGAAGTACATCCTTTGGCTTACCACATATTAATTTCAATGTTATTACAAACTCTTTTGAGGATGATTTTTCGCATTGTTTATTGTGACAACTTCAACCTCTTTTATTGTCCAAAACGTTATCCTTCTAAAGTCGTTTTGATTCCTAGAAATTATAAAACAGTCCCTTGGACATTTTCTGAGCCTGTTTTGATTGTCTGTCGATTTGAAATCGATCATACCACATCTGTAAACATTCGTTAAGTCCCAAATAATATCTGATGTTGACAAAAATTTCTACTAAACCTAGAAAAACTATCTGCATTGCCTTTCAGATTTTTTCCCTTGATAATCGATTCAAAATCAGTTTAAAATCGATCATACCACTACTGTAAATGTATCTACTTGATGTTTCTCATAATTTCCAGTACTTCTAGATACAAAGTTCATTTCAAATCAAGAAAAACATTCAGCATTGCATTCTGAACAATTTTTATTGTCAATCGATTCTAAAACGATCATACCACTTCTGTAAACGTTCTTGATGCCCCAAATAACATTTGATATTGACAAAAATACCGCAGAAGATTAATTTCATCGGTACGATTTCTTCTAAACCAAAAAAAATCAGTCCCTTGGACACTTTCTGAGCCTGTTTTATTTGTCTGTCGATTTGAAATCGATCATACCACATCTGTAAACATTCGTTAAGTCCCAAATAATATCTGATGATGACAAAAATTTCTACTAAACCTGGAAAAACTATCTGCATTGTCTTTCAGATTTTTTCCGTTGATAATCGATTCAAAACCAGTTTAAAATCGATCATACCACTACTGTAAATGTATTTACTTCATATTTCTCATAATTTCCAGTACTTCTAGACACAAAGTTCATTTCAAATCAAGATAAACATTCAACATTGCATTCTGAACATGTTTTTATTGTTAATCGATTCTAAAACGATCATATCACTTCTGTAAACGTTCTTGATGTCCCAAATAACATTTGATATTGACAAAAATACCGCAGAATATTAGTTTAATCTGTACGATTTCTTCTAAACCAAGAAAAATCAGTCCCTTGGACACTATCTGAGCCTGTTTTAATTATCTGTCGATTTGAAATCGATCATACCACATCTGTAAATATTCGTTAAGTCCCAAATAATATCTGATGTTAACAAAAATTTCTCCTAAATCTAGAAAAACTGTCTGCACTGCCTTTCCGATTTTTTCTGATAATCGATTCAAAACCTGTTTAAAATCGATCATACCACTACTGTAAAGGTATCTACTTGATGTTTTTCATAATTTCCAGTACTTCTAGACACAAAGTTCATTGCAAAATTGCATTCTGAACAATTTTTATTGTCAATCGATTCTAAAACGATCATACCACTTCTGTAAACACTCTTGATGTCCCAAATAACATTTGATATTGACAAAAATACCACACAACATCAATTTCATCTGTACAGTTTCTTCTAAACCGAGAAAAATCATCAGCATTGCCTGCCAGATATCTTCTTATTAATAATCGATTCAAAACGGATCTAAAATCGATTATAAAACTTCTGTAAACGTATTTGAAGTCTCTTATAACTTCTAGTTCCTTTCAAATAAAAAAAGTAAACAGCACTGTTGTCTTAGTCTGCTCTTATTGTTAATCGAACCAAAATCGATTATATCACTTCTGTAGACGTAATTAAAGTCTTTTGTAACTTGCAGTGCTTCCAAACACAAATTTCACTTGTTTAGTTCTTTCCAAATCAAGAAAAACATTCAACATTGCTTTCTGAGCCTATTTTTAATACCAATCGATTCGAAATCGATGACACCACTTCTGTAAATGCCTTGAAATAATGAGAAAAAACATCAGCTTTGTCTTCCGGATCTTGTCTCGTTGATAATCGATTCAAAACGGATTTAAAATCGATCATAAAACTTCTGTAAACTTATTTGAAATCTCTTATAACTTCCAGTTCCATTCAAATAAAAAACAACAACATTGTCTTAGTATGCTACTATTGTTAATCGAACAAAAATCGATTCTAAATCGATCATACTACTTTTGTAAACGTTCTCAAAGTTCTAAATAACATCTAGTATTGATATTGATATTAGTAGCTCTGAAAACTAAGAAAAAAAAATCATCAGTGCTTTCCAGATCTTTCATCGTGATTAACCGATTCGAAATCGATCATATCATTTCTGTACACGTACTTTCAGCATTGCAATATTCCTCTAGAGTCGTATTTTACTAGTACAGTTCCTTTCGAGTCTTCTACAGGTATTATTATTGTCAATCGATCAAATATCGATTCTAAATCGATCGTACCACTTCTGTAAACATATTGGAAGCCATTTATAACTTCCAGCGTCTTCAGTAAAATTCTTTTTAAGGAAAGAAAAATATGCAGAATCGCCTTCCAGATCCATCTTAGTTGTCAATCGATTCAGTGCTTGTTCAAAGTCGCTTGTACCACTTCTGTAAAATTATCTGGAGTCTTCCATAACTGCTAGTGTTTCCAAAAGTATTTTAGATATAAATTTTACTGGCACATCACGTTCCAAATCTTTTATTGTCTGCAATTGATAAAGCATCGATTCGAAAACAAATATCATTACTGTAAACGAACTTTGGGACTTTCTGACTTTCAGTTTTGATTTGAAATCGACTAAACCACTTTTGTAAATATATTTAGAGATCTTTATAACTTCAAATATTTTATAAAAGCTAGGTCGAAAACTTGTGTTTTACATACCGATTTTGAATCGATTGTATCACTTCTGTAAACCTATTTGGAGATCCTCATTTTCTTGTGTTTCCAATAGTTCTCAGGAATCTAATTTTATGGACAACAATTTTACCAGCAAAGATTTATTTTTTTCCAAGAAAAAGCATCAGCTTTGTCTTCCGGATTGTCTCGTTGATAATCGATTCAAAATGTATTTAAAATCGATCATAAAACTTCCGTAAATTTACTTGAAGTCTTTTATTGCTTCCAGTTCCTTTCAAATAAAAAACACTGTCTTAGTATGCTGTTATTGTTTATCATCAAACCAATATCGATTCTAAATCGATCATACCACTTCTGTTCTAAATAACATCTAGTATTGATATTAATATTAGTAGCTCTGAAAACAAAAAACAAAAAACAACAGTGCTTTCCAGATCTTTTATCGTTGATAATCGATTCGAAATCGATCATAACATTTCTGCACATGTACTTTCATAACATTGCAATATTCCTCTAGAATCGTATTTTACCTAGCAAAATTCCTTTCAATTCTTTTACACTTATTATTATTGTCAATCGATCAAACATCGATTCTGAATCGATCGTACCACTTCTGTAAATATATTGGAAGCCATTTATAACTTCCAGCGTCTTCAGTAGTTTTTTGGAATCATATTTCAGGAGTAAAATTTCTTTTAAGGAAAGAAAAATATGCAGAATCGCCTTCCCGACCCATTTTAAACGTCAATTGATTCAGTGACGGTTTAAAGTCGCTTGTATCACTTTTGTAAAATTATCCGGACTGCTCCATAACTGCCAGTGATTCCAAAAGTATTTTAGATATAAATTTTACTGTTACATTACGTTCCAAATTTTTTATCGTCTCCAATCGATGAAGCATCGATTCGAAAACGAATATCATTACTGTAAACGAACTTTGGGTCCTTCTGACTTTCAGTGAACCCTTCGGTAATAAAAATAACTACTACAATTTATTTCAAGAAAAAAAAAAATGATCACCATCTCTCTCCAGATTTTTTTAGTCGTCAGTCGATCCACCTTCGATTCGAAATCGACTATACCACTTCTGTAAACATATTTAGAGGTCATTATAACTTCAAATGTTGCTGGTAGCTCTTTAGACGAGCATTTTATTTATAAAAGCCAAGTTGAAAAGTCAGCATTGCGTTTTACAGCTTTCCTCATTGTCAACTAATCCAAAAACCGATTTTGAATCGATCGTACCACTTCTGTAAACCTATTTGGAGTCCCTTATTTTCTTGCGTTTCCCGTAGTCCTCAGGAATCTAATTTTATGCAAATAAAAATAATCAATATCGCCTGTCAGAGCTTTTTTTCCTGTCAATCGATTACGCACCGATTCTAAATCGATTGTACCACTTCTGTAAAGATAATAGGTTCTAACGTTTCCAGTAACATTGCGGCTAAAAATTTTACTAATACAGTACTTTTTAGTCAAAAAAAAATTATCAAGATCATTTTTCATCGTGAATCGATTCAGTATTGATTCCAAATCGATCATGCCACTTTTGCATACAATGAGTTGTTAGAGTATTACCGTTTTTCCAAATTATCAATGCTATAAAACAATAGATTATCTAGTCAAATGTTCTTGTCAAAGCTCTGAGTTTTACCGGAAATGCACCATGTTTCCTCTTGTTACATCACAACTAATCAATGCCTGTCATCAATTAAAGATGACGAAGAACTAAAAAACATGATTGTCATTTCTCTATTGCAATCGATGACGCAATATTTCATCCCAGGTAAAGATTTCCAAACTCACTCGTTGTTTTTGCTAACGTACAGCGTCACAGGAAACTGCGACCCTTACAACCAACACCGTTACTATAGAAACGAGTGTTTCTGAGGGGAGGGACGAACAAAGCACATGGGCACGACTGACAAAGTCCGTGTCACTATCGCAAGAGGTGAAAGGTTATGGATGGTTTGTTTTCTGTGCCGCTGCATTGAAATTGAAAAGAGGAAGTAATAAGCAATGGAATGGGTCACAATAGGAAGTAGGTTGAGCTCTGAATAAGGAAAAGGGATGACTTGAAAGTGACGCTCTCATTATTCAATTTGTTTGCCTTTGATTCAAATAGAATGATAAAATTCGAAAATTTGCGATTATCAACACATTGTTAAGTTGGTCGAAAGATACAAAGATTCGTGGCGAGAGAGGGCGCGCGCAACGTGCAGTGCGTTTCAACTTTTCGAGTAAAAATCGATGCGTAAGGAAGTGCCACGTCGTGTAACTCCTGAATCCGTTGAGCTAGGACGCTCATTTTGGTCTCTTTCGATAGTTCTTTGCCAGATCTTTCCCTAAAAACGATGGTTGACGCGCAATGTGCAGCTGCGCAGTGCGCTCCAACATTTCGAGTAAAAATCGACGCGTCAAGCAATTTCTGACTCCGTTGAATTAGGATGCTCGTTTTGGTCTCTTTCAATAAATTTCTTCTAGATATATTGATCCCGATTATATCTCAACACATTTTTGGGTTATGTTCCTTCAAAAGCCCTTATAGAATGGAAAATCGTTGGTTTTTTGACTTCTTTTATGTAAAATTTGATGACGTATAATGTGCAACGCACATCCGGTACACATGGTCGTCTATTCTGATGACAAATATGAATTTTTCACATGTGTTGCAAATGTGTTATTAATGCAAGACTTAATTTAAAATACAGTCTGACTGTTCAAGGTTCGTTGTTCGCGTTTGCGATTTTCAGGGTCATAAAATATTACTACTTCAAGTAATAATATTACCAATATTAGATTATTAATGATGATGGAGCAATACCTAATTTTGTCCAATATCAAAGCTAAGCTCAATTATATTTTGCAATGTTTTTTGAATCATTTCCTTTTCTTTTTAAATTTTAACTCGAAAAAACTATTTAAAACAGTTAAAATTACAACAGTTATGACTAATTTGGCGTGACACTAAACATCCACAAAAACTTTTGGTCTCCTTTTAATTTCGCGATCTTTTTATAATAAAGTTTGTTGCACTTTATATAGCAGTTCGTTCACTCGTTGAATTCTTGAGAGATTGCCCTAATTAAAATAATATCATGTCAATGGCTTGCCTATAGGATACTAGCCACTTGATAATAAAAAAAAAAACAACTGAATGGGCTCCTAAATATCTGAAAGACAAAGAAAACGTCTCAACATCTAAATCGTTTTTTTTTCGCATTTTTAGCCAGATTCGACTTCTTCGGATTCCCAATAAAGATTGGGAAAAATACGACAAATCCTTCCGTTTTCGTAGTTTTTTCTAAATTCGATATAATTTTTACTTCGAAATTTTAATTTTTGGTCGAATGATGAGCAAAAAAGTTTGTGAGGAGCTTATTGAAGCTTGCGAAGAAAGTCATTACCAAAGGAAACAAGAAGCTGAATAAAATGTGCTAAATCTTCTATTTTCCTTTTTTTTTTTCTGATTTGGTCTCTTCGGACCTTCTTTTTCCCCCAATAATATTTTTTTTTCGAATAATGAGCAATAAAGATTCGAAAGAATTATTTTGAGATTCTCAAAGCTGAATAAAAATTGGCAGAATTTGTTCCCTAAGATTTCCTTTTCACTCCGAAATAGTTTTTTTGGTCGAATAATGAGCAATAAAGGTTATGAAGAGCTCTTCAAGGACCTCGAAAAAGGCCACTTTGAGAAAAGAAACGAGGAGCTGAAAAAAGCTTGTTAAAATATTCTGTTTTTGTTGTATTATTTCAATCTCTTTTTTTAGTTGCATATTGGGTAATAAAGGTTCCAAGATAATATTTTGGGAACCTTGCAGTAATTCACGTCCTAGACCTAGAGGAAATCGAAAAACTGAGAAAAACAGCCCAAATTCGACTTACTGGACCTTCTTTTCACGTCGAATCTTTTTTTTTTTGAAGAACAATGAGTGATAAAGATTCGTAAGAGCCATTTTAGGTCCTCAAATCTGTGAAGCTGAAGAAATATTGACCAAATTTTTATGTTTTGGTTTTTTATTTGATTTAGCTCCTTTTTACCCTAAAGCTTCTTTTTCGGTCGAATAATGAGCAATGAAGGTTATGAAGAGCTGTTTGAGGACCTTAAGGAAAATCACTTCCAGAAAGTAATCGAGGAGCTGAAAAAGCTTGTCCAAATCCTTCTGTTTTTGTAATATTAGGCTGATTATTTTTTTCAGTCGAATAATAAGTAATAATGACTGAAGTAATATTTTGAGGACCTCGAAGAAAGTCACGTTCTAGAGGAAGTCAAAGAGCTCAGAAAAATTGGCCAAATCCTTTCATTTTCCCTTTTTTCTTTTTTTTTGATTTATCGGGTCTTCTTTTTTTACTGAGGCTTTTTTTTGTCGAATAATGAGCAATAAAGATTCCAGAAGCAATTTTGAGATCCTCAAATCCATGAAGCTGAAGGAAATTTGGTCAAATCCTTCCGTTTTGGTTTTTTCCTGATTTGGCTCGCTAGGACTTTTTTTTGACCGAATAATGAGCAATAAAGGTTATGAAGAGCTGTTTTCATGAAGCCATTTCCAGAATTGAATTAGGGAGCTGTAGAAAGCTGCCAAATCCTTCCGATTCCGTATTTTTGTTCAGTAGAGCTTCCTGGGACCTTAATTTAATCCTGAAGTCTCTTATAGTCGAATAATGAGCAATAAAGGTTGTGAAGACCCGTAAGAAAAAACAAGCAGCTTTAGAAATCTTGACCAAATCCTTTCATTTTCATACTTTTGACCTAATTTGGCTCCCTCGGTCTTCCTTTTTATCCTGAAACTTTTTTTCGTCGAATAATGAGCAATAAAGATTACGAAGAGCTTATTTTAGAACCTTGAATTCGCAGAGCCGAAAAAAATTGACCTTATCCTTCTATTTTCGACCTTTTTATCTGATTCGACTTTGCTGAACCTCTTTTTTCCCCTAAAACATTTTTTTTTGTTAAATAATGAACAGTGAAGGCTATTAAGAACTTTTTTGACGATATTAAATTTGCGCAGCAAAAAAAAAGTCAAATCTTTCCATTTTCGATGTTTTTATGTTGTTCGACTTTCCGACCAAACCTGTTCTTTTCGATATTTTTGTCTGAATCGAATTTTTCGGACCTCTTTTGCATTCTAAAACTTTTTTTATCGAATAATAAAAAGTTTATGAAGAGTTTTTTAAACGATCTTGAAATTCTGGAGCTGAAAAGAATCAGCCAACCCTTCCATTTCCATATTTTTCTCTGATTCGAGTTTTCCGGACCTCGTTTTACCTCTAAACTTTTTTTTTGGTCGAATAATGAGCAATAAATATTATAAAGAGCTTCTTTGAAGATCTTAAATTCGCGAAGCTGGAAAAAATTTTCCAAATCCTTACATTTTTATCTGATTCGACTTGCGATTTTCGATATTTTTTCTGATTTGACTTTCTCGGATCTCTTTTTATCTTGAAAAATTTTTGTTTTGGTCTTATAATGAGCAATGAAGACTGAAGATATATTTGAGGACTTTAAAGAAAAAAAATTCTAATCAGGAAATAAGGAGCTAAAGAAGATTATCAAATCATTCTATTTTCGTAGTTTTTGCCTGATTGGTTTTTCTACGACATTTTTTTCTCCGAAATCTTTTTTTTCTGGTCGAATAATGGGACTTCTTTTTCACACTGAAATATTTTTTTTTTTGTAGAATGAGAAAAACTCAAAATTCTTCTATTTTCGACATTTTTATCTGATTTCATTTTCTTGGACGTCTTTGCACCCTGAAACCTTTCTTTGGCCGAATAATGAGCAATAAAGATTTTGAATAGCATTTCTAAGAAATTCGCAGACCTAACAAAATTGCCAAACCCTTCCATTTTAGACATATTCATCTGATTCAACTTTTTCGAACCTCTTTTTTATCCTGAGACCTTTTTTTTGTCAACAATGAGCAATAAATATTATGAAGAGCTTGTTTGAAGATTTCAAATTCGTGGGACTGGAAATAATTCGCCAAATCCTTCCATTTTCGACATTTTTATCTGATTTGACTTTCTCGGACCTCTTTTTCATCCTGGAACCTTTTTTTGTCGAATAATGAGCAATAGAATTTATGAAGAGCCTTTTTGACCATCTTGAATTCGCTGGACTGGAAAAAATGGGGCAATTATATAATTTTTGATATTTTTTTTGATTTGACTTTCTCGGACCTCTTTTTTCCCTGACACTTTTTTTTTTTGTCTAACAATGAGCAATGCAGACTGCGGAGATCTATTTGAGGACTTTAAAGAAAAAAAAAATTAATTAGGAAATAAGGAGCTAATAATTTTTTTCCCGTAGTTTTTGCCTGATTGGTTTTTCTACGACTTTTTTTCCTCCGAAACCTTTTTTTTTTGGTCGAATAATGGGTAATAAAGGTTATGAAGAGTTATTTTGAGGACTTCGAAGGATATCGATGAATTTAAATGTTGTGTATGCCTTTTTTCACATCGAATAATGAGCAATAAAGGTTGTGAAGAACTGTTTTGAAGAAAGTCACTTCCTGTAGAAACGCTGCATTATTTTATTGCTAGTTAGGGACTTCTTAAACTCATCCTGCTTCCTGACAGACAAATAATCATAATAGTAAAGCTAATAGGGTTCCGTATTGCACATCAAAAACAATATTAAAAGATTCAGTAAGCATTTCACTTTGTTATCGGTATCTCGTCACGTATGTAACCTCCTGTATCTTAGCTGATGGACATCGTACAACAAAAAGGAGTTGAACACTTGAAGAACAAGATCCGGAGCGACTACTTTTTCTTACGTGACTCTGAACGCGGCACGGGGCACGAGAGAGATCTACATTATAAGAAAAGTACGCACAAGAAGCACAGACCCTAATTTACTGAGTACATTCCAAGGCAAAAGCGCCACAAGAAACAATTCTAATTATTTTCTTACAGTTTGGCCTTTGTTCAAAATTTATTTACGTTTCTTTTAACGCCTGTATGCGAATTACGCTGTATATGAATTGGTATGCTTATTCATTCTCATGGTTTATGTGATTTCCAATTTTCTAGGCTACATTTTACGTCATAATTTTATAATGGGTGTGAGAGTCTGCTTTCATTACTTCATACAACTGTTGCGGTTAATGCATTGCGTATGCAAATAGTTTCTATTTCAATTGGTTATTTTTGACCTTCAGAATTGTTTGTTTTCGATACAATTTTAAATGGTGCTGTTATCAGTAATTAAATCTGTTTTTAATCGGAACATTTGAATACTTCCTAAACCTAGTAATCTAATTGTAAATTATAATATTTCTACTTCATAAAAGACAGTTTTTGAAAGTACGTTGCTTGGGCGGAGGGCGATTAGCTTAAACGCTTCGCGTTTGAGAAAACTAGTATTTATTAGTGATCGAGAAATATTTACCTTCAACAGTTTTTCTTTGACTCATACTTGACAAAAGGACCAAATGAGTGCACGTACCTGGAACAGAAAAAAACAATTAATTAAAATAATATGGCGAGAATTTATGACTGCTGAACAATCTTTTTATTATAATTTTTTGGTGTATATTTCCTGTTTATCAGGAACAAGTTCATGATAATGTTTGATGTTGTTGTCTGCAGGTGGGATTCGAGGTCCCTCACCCTGGCCTGGGTAACGACTTGGGCGACCCCAACAACCGCAAGTACTACACGTACTACCAGTGGGTCTGTTTCGCTCTATTTTTTCAAGTAAGTAATCTTTATTTGAATTGATTTATAATTCAAAAAGTGGACGGAGTCACTGGAAGCATGTTTCCAAAATCAATTCAGGTATCGGATTTAATGCTTCCTGAAGGTTGAATTAATTTTGCCCTGTTGAAAAATGAGTATCAATTAACATGAAACAGCTTCAAATAAATACAAAGAGTTGAATAAAAATGTGGCGTAAAGTTCCCATCAATTAGAATTTTTTTTTTCACATATTCATAAATTCACTAACTCATAATGAATACCGGTTATTAAATAATAAACAGCAATTAATAATAAAGTGAACGACACTAAAGCGCGCTTCTTTTATTCTACTTCCGGTTATGGATGCTGCCTAGTTCCTGTTGTTAACAATAAAACTGTTTTGGGAGTAATGAAGTCATCGGTCGCTCCATGAGAATTTTTTATTCTAAAATAAACTGTACAAAATATATACTCATTCTCCAAACACTCATTTTACTCGTCACGTTCATAAATATCCAAAATGTTTGCTTTAAAAAAAGATTTTTCGAATATAAATTAAATTTTTTTTTTTGTTTGTTCTAGGCGTTGTTGTGTTACACCCCTAAATTTATTTGGGACTCATTTGAGGGCGGATTAATGCGAACCCTTGTGATGGGCCTCAACATAGGCATATGTAGCGAAGAAGAAAAAAATAAGAAGAAAAGTGTCCTTATTGATTACCTCATGAGGCACATTAAAGTGAGTATTTACTTTCCAGCACATACATTACAAAATAAAATTCGTATGACATACCAGAACCGAGGCGTATCACAAATTATATATTTTCATAAAGTAGATATTGTCTTCTTCAGCATCCAATTATTATTTGCGAGTAGTTTTTTTTTTTTATATTACATTTGAAACTCTGGATTGTAATTTGATGTATTCTGATGGGAGCTGGTCTGTACGTACGTACGTTTGGAGTACTCTGTAGCGCGTAATTTCCAACAAATCTTCCCAATTATTTTTTTACATTTTTATCTATGATTTATTCAGAAACCTATTGAAATTTAAAATGATAGCTTGAATAGTTTAATAATTACAAGCAATTATATGTACAAACATTTTTGATTAATTCACACCCAAATATTTGCTAATAAGTCAATTTATTATAATGATCATGGGAAGATTTTTTATAGTTCATGAAATAGAAAATTCAGTATCATTGGATATATATAATCGAACACAAAATCTCATCGCTCCACAGTTAATCGTTTTGGATTTACCCAAGAGATTCTAAGAATCTGTCAAGTAAAATGCGCTTTAAGCCAAGTCGGTTGCCATGGAAACAGTAGGCCATTATTCTTATACTTCAACATTCCTTAATACTGATTTCCAAAATTCTACGACTACCAACAGATCTGATTTTATGCGCAAAATTAAAAAATAAATTCCTACTGAAGTGCACTTCCGGTTCAGTCTATTTTTATGAAAATAGTAGGCAATCATTCAGATGCTATAGCAGACTGAAATACCAAATTTCAATATTCTATACCGGATCGCTTCGAATTTATGCGAAAAATTCCAAACGACTGTCAAGTAAAGAGCACTTCCGGCTTGGTGGATCTCAATAAAAATAAGATATGAGCATCTAGATGGTATAATCATTCTAAATACTGAATTTTAACAATCTACGTTGAATCGTTTTGAATTTATGCGGAAAATTCAAAGAATGTTTTGAATAAGGTGCTTTTCTGGCTTAGTCGATAGCAATCATAATGCAAGGTGTACAACTATATATTATAAAAGTGCCTAATACAAAATTTATATATTCTACGACTGATTATTTAGAATTTATGCGAAAAATTCAAAAAGTCTGTCATATAAAGTGCACTTTCGGCTCAGCCGATTGTTACAAAAATAGAAGATGGCCATTGAGATGCTACAGCAATTTCAAATGCTAAATTCCAGTATCCTACGGCTGATCATTCTGAATTTATGCAGAAAATTAAAAAAAAGTTTTAAATAAACTGCACTTCCGGTTTAGCCGATCGCAATCATAATGCAAGATGTACAATAAGATGTTATAGAAGTGCTTAATACGAAATTTCAATATGTTATGGCTGATCATTCTAGATTTATGCCAAAATTCAAAAAGAGTTTCAAGTAAAGTGCACTTCTTGCTTGGTCGATTCATACAAAAATAGCAGATGATTATTCTGATACATCAAGTTCAAATACTGAATTTCAATATCCTACGGTTGATCATTCTGGATTTATTAGAAAAATTCGAAAAAAGTTTCAAGTAAAGTGCACCTCCGGTACAGACGATTGGAACCATAATGCGAGGTGCACAACTAGACCCTATACCAGACTTAAATACAAAATTTCAACATTATACGTTCAACCAGTTTTGAGATTTGCGAGTTACGCACGCACGCACGAACATACGTACCGACATCAAGCCAAAAATAGACAAAATTGATTCGGGGATGCTCAAAACGGATATTTCCATCAAAATCTCGATAGGTGAATTTTGTTGGTTTCGCAATACTTTCTTGTACTTAGTACAAGTAAGTAAAAAGACGTAAAGCGCACCAGAGCCGATGCGTATCACAAACTATATATTTTTGTAAAGCAGATATTGTATTCTTCAACGTCCAATTAGTTCCGGATATTTTTTTTTTTATATTGATTTCAAAACCGGGTTTGTTATTTGATGTATTCTGATATGAACTATTCTGTACGTACGTATGGGGCATCCTGTAGGCTATAATTTTCAACAAATCTTCCCGATTATTTTTTTCCATATTTGCCTATGATTTGTTTAAAAGCCTATTGGAAATGAAAATAATAAGTTCAATAGTTTAATAATTACAAGCAATTATATGAGTAAACATTTTTTATTCATGATAATCATGGGCAGCTTTTTTATAGTTTATGAAACAGAAAATTCAATTCCTGTACGATATTTCGTCAATGAGTAACCAGTTAACTCATGAAGCACTTTTTAGCACATAAATTAGGAGCAGTTTTCGTTCAACGCGCTTAAGTTGATGCGTATTACAAATTATTTTTTTAAAGCAGAAATATCATTTTTAAACATGCAATTAGTTTGAGATTAATTTTTGTTATTTCACGTGCTTAAAATTAAATTGTAATTTGGCTTGTTCTGAAGTAATCTAGTTTTATGTATGTATATATGTACGTATGGAACCCTCTGTGATTCGTAATGTTTATCAAATCTCCGTAGTTATTTTTAGCGTATTTTTTTGAAAAAAGCGCTATTATATTCACTTTGGCTGGCTGGCTGGCTGGCTGGCGTGACGCTGAGTTCTCAGCAACTATACTATTTACAGATTTGAAACTAGTACTAAATAAAAGCTGCTATTTCGAAGGGTTGGACAAATTGCTTTTATTCAAGCTCAGTGATTGAGGAAGATTAAATTATTCAATTACTTGTTTCAAGTGAAGCAATGCCCATAGATATATATGACATTAGGGATATGGCAACTAGAATTTATTAAAGTAGATAAAAATTTAGTCACAACTTTCGCCGCAGGTGTCACTTTTATTATGTACAGTTGTCAAATCTGTCCGGGATTCATTCAATGACTTGTTTAACGCGAATTTGAAGCTTATTAGAATGAATTATTATTATTGGATGAAAATTTGTTTACTTTTGGTGTATTTTTTTTATATAGCTTTGATAAAGATCAAATTATCATTTTAAGGTACAGCATTTGACCTCCCGTCAGTCAATAACTAAACAATGAAGATTGAAAGGTATTTTTGAGTTTGTACATGCATAAATTATGTACCTATCAAATAGTCAACTTGAAATTAGTACTAAATGAAAGCTGCTGTTTCGTAAGTTGGCCCAAACTGCTTGATTTCAAGCTCAGTAATTGTGAGAGATGGTAATTTGCGAAATCTCTGAAGAAACAAGCATTCATGAGCTGTCAAAAATGCGCTTCCATCATCTAGACGATTCTTCCATTTTTTGGTCTCTAAATTATGTTCATAATTTTGAACAAAATTTCTAACAAAAATTTTCACAATTTTTTGAACATTATTTTGAAGGCCTGTATGTCACTACTACAAAATTTTGTACATTAATCTGTTCACACATCTGCGCATATGCTACTTCACGTGACAACTGTCAGATTGAACAAAAATATTAAGATGGATGAAAGAAGATTTGTGGAGCATAAATTTGAATTATTATTGATATCGTCGATAATAGTGATTGTTGAAAATAATAATATCTCAGACCAACAATGTACACAAAAAGTAACTGTCAAACAGACTAGAATGTAGATTTATGCTAGTACATATTCATACTGCGCACATTTTGAGTGTTCACGCATCTGCGCACAAGCTACTTCACGAGACGACCTGTCAAATTGAATAAAAATATCAAAATGGATGAAATGAAATTCCTCAATTAAAATTATGATTTCATCTCTGGAGCACGATATTTCTAAAATAATCATAACTCTCAACAATAACAATTCATATTTGGGCATAAAATGTCAAACAAATGAGAATCTTTATTTATGCCAATGCGCATTCGTATTGCGCACATTTTGAAGGAAAATTTGTGAGAATATAGAGCGAGTCCTACATTTTTTTGTACAATTTTTTAAAAGTATTTTGATGTATGCCATAGAACATTTTTTTGATCATAATTTTGAAGCACAAAAATGTAAATAATTTTGATAGAAATTATGCGTCGTGTCATACGGCCTTCAGTCTACGATTTGTTCAGAAGTCTATTAAATTTTAGAATGATAGGTTGAATAGGTCAATAACTGTGAGTAATTATATAAATAAATAATAATGTTAGGATGTTGGCTGATCGTACCGATCGTACGTATGGAACACTATAGAGACCACAATGTTCAAGAAATTTACTTAATTATTTTTTTGTTATATTTATTCATGATTCGTACAGAAGCCTATTGAATTTTAATATAATAGATCAGATGGTTTAATAATTATGAATAGTTTTATGAACAAAATTTTGTTATTACTTCAAACCTGGTTACTCGTTAATGAGTTGACTTTGATGGAAAATCATGGTAAGCTTCTTTGTAGCTTATTAAATGGAGAATCCATCAAATTATATTCTACAAAAAAATTTCATGGACAAAACCAGCAGGCTTTACCAACAAACCAATTCATCGAATGAATATTAAATAAATTAACTGTTGTTAGAAATATATTAACCACAATCTGTTAGATATGACTCTGCATATCTCAGATGTCATTTAGAGACCTTTTCAAGTGGTCTCAATTGAGCCAATTCAAAGAACAAAGCTTTTACTGACAGTACTTTATATCATAGACAGCCATACATACATGAATAAATAAATGCATGCACCCAACAACATATAAAAAAATTGACTGTCGTCTGCATGCTTTCCATCAAACAGTAGAAAGCCGCCCAACAAAACAAAATAACATCGGGGAGATAAAACACAAGAGGAAAAAGTTTTTTTTAGCTCAAGTGGGGAAATTAAAAGACTAGAAGGCCGGAAATAGTTATTATAACTATTATAATAACTTTATAACCTTATCCTGAGCAGGAAACTAAATAAATACGACTTTATGTATTTATATTTCAAGCTACGAAAACAATTCGGTCTAGGTCATCATTATGACAACAATTCACTGTCATGCTCTGTGGAAATGTGCTAAAAACACGCTTTAATGCACCCAAATAACATTTAAATTTCGTCGAGGCTTTTGATGTTTACAAAATCCAAATAATCTTCGAAAAATATGATTTGTAAACGAGTCTGACTTGCAATCTTTGGTACAGAGCCAAATATCTGTCATTGGATCTTAAACAAAAGATGTACGAAAACAAAACACTGTAGGATTAGTGATAAATGTAATTTAAGATTTGCTGACGCTTATTTTGCAACAAAACTGTTAAGAAAAATAGTGATAAGAAGATACTGACTTTTATGTTGTACACGTGCCGTTTCTGGGTATTTTATTTTTATAAATAGTGTCTGGTTCTTTGACTTTTACAGGTTGGTGATTGCATACCTCACCTGTAAACTCAGTATATATTTTTGATGCATTAAAAAATATAAACTTTTCTGTTAAAAAATGTAACGGCCCTCTCCCCTAATTGAACCTTTTTAATATTTTTGTCTTTTCCATGCTTATAACTATTCCTCAATTCATCTAATATATACTCAACTTTTTTTCTAACGTCAATAATAAGCTCAAAAAATGGAAAAACTGTTTTAAAAATCACATCTATAAAGTCAATGACCTCTGAAGTTCTTAACGCTGGTGTTTCTGATATGTTACCAACTTAACAGGATTGTTGTGCAGCTTGCAGGTGTATTAGAAGTAGCTATATCCATTACATATTTTTTAATAACTTTCAGGGTATGTTTAGGGGATATAGAGGGTGAAATAATGTAACGAATATTTGTTATGCATACCACACTTGACAAAAATTACATTTCTCAAACTAATTATCTTAAAACAATGGATAAATGCTGATAAAGAGAATATGCAGTACTATTTATTATGAAACTCTTTATCTTTCAACCAAAATGGTATAGAGGGTTGAATAATACAACAAAATTATGTCACAATTTGAAAGTTTGTATCTCTGTAAATAATAATCGCGCAATAATGAACCAAACGCTTATAAAATACCTATGTATTGCTTTATTTGTGAAAGTCACATCATTCAATCCTTTAATTTGGTAGCATAAAAATCAAAAATTAGTTTTTGTCTAAATTCCCCGAAATAATACTGAACCAAATGCTGATACATTTAAAGTAGTACCATTCATTATGAAACTAGCTTCAATCCTTGATCCTTCAACCCTATTGGTACTGGGGGTTAAATGATGCAACGAAGATCTATCATAATTCTAAAGCTTATACCTCCTGAAATAATAATCGTAGAATAATGGTAGGCTTATGTAATGCCATTTATTATAAAACCAATTTAAATCCTGCATCATTTAACCCTTGAAAATAAGATGACTGAAAAAATAAAAGTTAGGCGACAGTGGGTTAAATGTTGAAGCGAAAACCTGCTCATATCCTCTAAAGTAATAATCGTAGAAAATTAACTAAACGATAATAGAAAGCTTATGTGGTACCATTCATTATAAAACTAGTTTCAGCTCTTGATCTTCCAACCCTTAAATGAAGCAACGAAAATCCATCACAATTTGAAAGCCCATATCTCCCAAAATAATATTTATACAATAATGAACCAAACGCTGAGAGAAAGCTTATTGATTCTGGAATCAATTTCCACCATTCAGCTTCCAACTTAGGTTGAGCGAAGGATTGAATGGTGCAACAAAAATCCGTTTCTGCTTAAAAGCTTCCAATAAAAATCTGTTAGAATTTTAAAGCTCATATTCACTAAGAAGCTTATACAAAGCCATTTATTATATAACCAGTTTCAGTAATCGATCTTTCAACCTGTTGGTATAGGGAGTACAATGTGGCAGCTAAATGTGTTATGAATTGAAAGTTTGTATCCCTCAAAATAATATTAATAGAATGATGAATCTAGTGCTGAAAGAAATTTTATTGATTCTAGAACCAATTTCAGCTCTTCAGCTTTCAACTCGGGTGGTCTGAAGGGTTAAATGGTACAACAAAAATCTGTCTCCATTTGAAAGCTTATATAAAATTAAAATAAAAAAATAATTAATCATATTTCAATGGGATGCTTCTGTGATAAAATCTATTACAAAACTAGTTCATCTTTCAACCATGATAGTATATAAGGTTAAATGATGCAACTAAGTCACAATTTAAAAGCTTATACCTCCTAAAATAAAAGCTGCGAAATGATGCACCAAAAACTGATGGAAAGTTTATGTAGTATCATTTATTTCAAAACCAATTTCAACGCTGTACCATTCAACTCTTGAATACAATAGATAAAACCAACAATTAGCTGAAAATACATATGAATCTTTTGAAATTATTATCATGCCATAAAGAAACAATCGCTGATGGAAAGGTTATGTAGTACCATTTATTATGATCTTGAAATCTTGTTGCCTGTTGGTATAGAGGGTTGAATGTAGCATCAAAAATCTGTCACACTGTCAAAGCTTATATCTCCTTAGAAAATAATCGTACTAAACCCTTCTAGGAAGCTTATCAAATGCCATTTATTATAAGTGAATGATCTTTCAACCCTGTTGGTACAGGGGATCAAATGAGGCAACTGAAATCTATCACGATTTGAAAGATCATATCTTCCAAAATAATATAAACAAAATAATTAATCAAATACATATTCATTGTGAAATCAATTTCAATCTTTCAGCTTCAGCTCTGGTGGTGTAAAAAAATATGGTACAATATAAAAGCTTATATTTTCTAAAATAATAATCGTTGAGTGATGAACCAAATGTGGTTATAAAGCTTATGTAATAAGGTTTATTATAAAACCAGTTTCAACCCTGCATAATTCAACCCTTAATTACGGTAGCACATAGATTGAAAAATAAGATTCTGTTTAAATTTCCTAAAGCGGTAGAATAATGAATCAGATGTTAGAAGGAAGCTTATGTATTAAAAAAACTGGTTTAAACACTTCAATTTTCAAATCCGATGGTATAAGGCTATAAGGGGTCAAAGTATGGAACAAACTTTGAAAGCTTATATCTCCTGCAATAATAATCGTAGAATAATAAATCATACGCCAGTAGAAGGCTTAAGTATTGCCTTTTATTATAAAACTCTTCATCTTGTATAGGGGGCATAGAAGGCGAATAGTGCAACGAAAATCGGTCATACTTTGAAAGCTCATATCTCCTAGAATAATAATCGTAAAATAATGATTTAAATGCTGGAATGTAATGCCAATCATTGTGAAACTAGTTTTGACCATTTTTTTTTTTCAGAGGCACAACATGTACGCCATTCGCTACTGGATTTGCGAGTGTCTTTGCCTTGTAAACATCATAACTCAACTGTACTTCATGAATGTTTTTTTCAACGGGGAGTTCTTCCGCTACGGTTTCAGGGTCATGAATTATTCGGAGCAGAGCCAAGAAGATCGAGTGGACCCAATGATCTACGTATTTCCAAGAGTAACGAAATGCACGTTCCACAAATATGGTGCTTCAGGAACGATTCAAACACACGACAGTTTATGCATTCTTCCTTTAAATATAGTCAACGAGAAGACTTACATATTTATATGGTTCTGGTTTATGATTCTTGCACAACTGTTAGGTTTGATGATAATCTACAGGGCGCTGATAATAACGATGCCTAAATTACGGCCTAAATTGCTGCACGCAAGGCATAGAACAATACCTAAAGAAATTTGTAACGCGGTGTCGAGGAAAGTTGATATTGGAGATTGGTGGATTTTGTATCAATTGGGGAATAATATGGACCCTTTAATTTACAGAGAAGTACTAGCAGAACTCGCTAAAAAGATAGAAACAAATGCTAGTAATCAACAATAGGTTTAATGATAATGAGTAGAACTTTTAATTTATGTAGTAGATTTTCGTGGTGAAAATTTATGTTGGTGCTCTTGAACGGGCGATTTTACGACAAAATTGTGAGCTGATGGCCGGAATTCTAATGGAACGAAACGAAGAAAGACGAAATGAACTAATGTGCCAAAATGTATTCTCTCATCATAATTTCTTTTTATTTATTGTGTTACGAAATGAAGCAATTTTTTTCATAAGTTTGAAGTTTTCTGCACGTAGACGAAGGCGGAGTGCATCAATCAAACATGCGTGAATCAACGAACAAAATTTCGAATCATTTCCGTGTATTTTTTTTATTCAAAAGGGCCTATTAGTCCGATGTTCTTTAAATTTGATATACTGCTTCCACAGGAAAGTGACTCCAAAGAAAAGGGGACAAATCTTAAAATAAAAATTATTTAAGGGATGAAAGGCAACCCCAACTGTTTAATAATAAATTGCTTGCAAATTGCTGGGCACTTTCCAATTTGCTTTCCAAATTTAAATTATTTGGATCAAAATCTATGCTCAAATACTGTAATTACTTCTTATTTTGAATTATTTAAAATGTGGCCTTTTAAATACATTTAACCAATATTAAAATGCAAATTGTGCATGAACTACGGCTCGTATTCAAATTTGAATGGAAATTTGTGATCTACTGACTTCAATCAAGTGTGAGTAAGTTTTGCAAGTTCCTGAATCCTCAGACGAAATAATTAAAGCAATATTTGTCTCGAATTCTTGAATTTGGAAATCATTTTGCCTTTTTTGAGTATTAAAGAGGGCCTATCAGTTCAATTCCCTCAAAATTTGATATACTGCTACCTCAAGGAAGTAGACCCAAATAAATTGGGCTAAATCTTTTCTAAATATTTTTTTCAAGGGCTAAAATATTCTCTTGAACGCTGCAGTAATGAATTGCTAGTACATTTAGCCCAAAATGCAAATTGTGCTCAAACTACGGTTTGTATCCAAATTTGGATTGAACATCTAAAATCTACAGACTTGAATTAAATGTGACTCAATTTTGCAATTTACTGAAACCTTGAATCAAATAATTAAAACAATATTGGCTTCGAATTCTTGAATTTAAAAACCAATTTGCCTATTTTTGTTTTATGAAAAGAGCCTACAAGTTCAATTTTCGTCAAATTTCATATTATGTTACCATAAGGTAATAGACTCAAATAAATTAGGCCAAATCTATTTTGAACAAATTTTTAATGGATGAAATATTTCCTTGAATGTTGAAATAATGAATTTCCAGTTTATTTAGCTCAAAATGCGAATGATGCACGAAGTAGGGCTCGTACCCAAATTTAAATTGGAAATTTGAAATCTACAGATATCATTGAAGTGTGACTCAAATTTGCTATTAATATAAAAATAATTGGAACAATATTGGCTATAAATTCTTGTATCGGGAAATAATTTTGTCTATTTCAGGGTATTAAGAAGGGCCTATCAATTTAATTTCCATAAAATTTCATATTATGTTGCCTCAAGGAGATAGACTGGAATAAAATGGGACAAATTTTTACTGAAAAAATTTTTAAGGAATCCTGAATGCTCAGATAATTAATTCAGAGTACATTTAGCTCAAAATGCGAATTGTGCATTAACTACGACTCGTATCCAAATTTAGATTGGAAATTTGGAATCTATAGACTTGAATTATATGTGACACAATTTTGCAATCACCTGAACAAAATAATTGGAACAATATTTGCGTTGAATCTTGAATTTGAAATCATTTTGTGTATTTTTTGGTACTAAAAAGAACCTATCAGTCCAATCCTATTTAAATTGGACATATTGATATCTCAGAGAAGTGGCCTCAAAAAATGGGATAAAATATTTTTTTTATAATTAATTGAGGGTCGGTATATTCCCTGGATTTTGAAATGTTGAAATAATGAATGTTAAAGTACTTTTAGCCCATATTAAAATGCAAATTATGCACAAACTAGAGCCCATATCCAATTTTAGTTTAAGAGTTTGGATTCTGCAAACTTTAATTGATGTATGATAATTTTTTAAAATTTGTATTGCAATTGAGAGGATGGGCAAATATTGGTAATTAAAACCCTAGTTACTATGAGATAACTAACAATAATTAAATTATACTGATGAAATTTTAGATAGTGCACTATTTTCTGCATACAATAAAGTTTATTTCATCAAAATCGGTTGAGGGGTTTGCTAGTTAAAATACAAGTGCTCAAATTAGACGGAGCGCCCGTTCCCGGGCGCTCGAGAGTCGAGCCGATTACTTGTCGACATCTTGAAAGTATTTTGGAAAAGTTTTTATTGGCGGATGCTTGAACTTTGGTCATACAAATTTGATTTAAATTCGGATTCTACAGGCCTAAATCAATGCTTGAACTATTTTTAAAATTATCATTCCAGTTAAAAAGGTGGACAAATATTGCTAATAAAAACCGACGAAACTACAAAGTTACTAATGATAACAAAATTCTATGCAAAGTTTTAGATAGTCCACTATTTCCTGCATATATCAAATTTATTTCATTAAAATCGGTCGTGAGATTTGCTAGTTACAAGCCTTCAAAGTAGATAGAGCGCCCGTTCATTTGTCGACACTTTGAAAGTATTTGAGAAATGTTTTTACTGGCGGTGAATCGAGCCGATTATTTAAATGACCTCATAATTACCAAATTTGATTTGGAATATTGTATTTTACAGACTTGAATAAATTATGTCTCATTTCTTAAATTTTTATTCCAATTGAGAAGGTGAACTAATACTGGTATTGCAAAGCATAGTATCTATGAAATAACTAATGATAATAAAATTGTATTGCTTCAGTTTTTAGATAGCCCACTATTTTCTGCATGGGAAAAATTTGTTTCATTAAAATCGTTTGAGAGGTTTGCTACTTACAAGCGCTTGAAGTGAAGTAAGCGTCCGGAAACGGTACTTGAGAATCAGGCCGACTTCTCGTCAATACTTTGGATAATTCAAAAAAGTCATTGTTGGCAAATGTATACATTTTGAGACTACTCATATGTGTATGCAATTTGTTTGTATCATGTGTGATTTATTTTTCATAAAATTTTGAAATCTTCACTAATTTCGTGACGCTTCGATTTTTCTTTCTTCTTCGTTTCGTTGCGAATCTCAATTGAATGTATTATTATATTGTATTTATATGTAAGATCATCAGTATACTACCATTTCTGTGATGTTGGACGAAATAATTATAACTACTAACGGTTGCCTTAACGAAGACTGCCAATTTATTAACATCAGCACATTCCGTGGCTGTGCAATATTCGAATATTCCAAGCCACGTTCGAATTTTGTACATTTTATAATTTTTATATGAATTTTACAAACTTTTCTGACATATCTCGGTTTATATGAACAAATGTGTGTATGATGCCTTTATTCAAAAGTTTTTTATATTTGAATGAGGGTAAAATGATCCAAAATTAGTGTAGATGATTTTAAATTATGTTAAGATATTGTAAGAATTATTGTATGTATAATAAATATTATTGATAGTAAAACAATGAAAATCTACCCCTTGCTGCATTACTTTTTTACCAGTTTATATACGTAGCATTTTTTTAAATTTTATAGTAAGCAAAATATGAGCAAACTGTTTTAAAATGAACACCTGTTGAGTCAGTGACCTCTGAAGCATTTTCGATATGCTACCAGCTTGACATGACTGTCACGAGTGTCACAATTTGAAAAAATATATCTCCTGAACTAATAATCGTAGAATAATAAACCAAATGTTGATAGGAAGCTTATATATTGCCATTTATTATAAAACTAGTTTATTTGTTTATCTTTCAATCCTGGGGGTATACGGGGCTAAATGATTCAATGAAAATATATTTAATTTTAAAAATTTATATCTCCTGAAATATTAATTCTCGATTGATTAATCAAAAAATTTTAGCCCTTATCAGATTCAACAACTCTACAATTAAAAAAAAATATTTCTCTTTACTAGCAGCTCAGGTTTTTATTATAGTAATTTGCTGATCTTTGCAACAAACTATTATTTTAAACTTAATAATAAGTTGAGGCTTTTTAAAGAAGGCACACCTTTGTTCTTATAATGAAGGTACCTTCAAAGTCATTTATCTTATTGACGTTTGCTTCAGGCCGAACAATTTGCAGACGTGCAATTAAAAAAACATTAGTTAACTGATTTTTGTATTGTATCGCATGTTCACAATTCACCCATAAATGTTTAAATTTCATTCGGAAAATAATAGAATTGGCGAACAGGAACGAACACAGTGAATTGAGTCAGCACAGACGAATAGAGAAGAGCTAAAACGAGCGCAGGCGAACAGGAAGGAACACCACCTTATTTGTTAATCCATGCTCGTTCCTGTTCGCGCATTTGTTCGAACAATTAGAGTTGGGAGCCCGGAATACGTATTTATTTATAAATAATGACACAACTCTAATGTTGACACAAAGTTGGCATGAATTTACATCTATTTTCTTTTGTTTCAACAATAGAACCAAAACAAAACTGAGTCAAGGAAACAATAGATAAGTAACTAGTCAAAAATAAACCACAAATCCGCGAATACTTCCTAATAATTTACGATTATTTATCACTTAAATTTGACATGCAAAACACAAGTTTCGTTTATACAATAATTCATATTTCTTTGTGCTTGTGATTGCCGCCCAAAATAAACAAAAACTTTCTTAGGTCGTGCTTTTATGAGGTAAAAATAAAAATAAGTATGGCATTTGCACAGGGGATTCGCTGGCTAGCGTCGCGATGCTCAGTTGTCACCGTAGCGCGTGTTGTGATGTGCTAATGTTTTATTGGTGCTCTTCAGATGTTTCTTGAGTGATGTGCAGTTGTTTATTTATGTTTTGAGGTAGGCAACCATCGTGCCGGAAGTGTTTGTCGGTGCAGTGGTTGCATAAAAATTTTTGGGAAATAGATACAAAACTTATTTTTCTAGTTTTATTTTAAAATCAATTGATAATTGTTGAAAAGACGCGCAATATGCAGAAATGTTTTAAAATATGATCTATTAAAATTTTAATTGATCCGGAATGTATTCCAAGCCAATTCTAATTATAATTTGTCATAAAACGCAAAAATCATTATTTACACCGACTCAAAATTAATATACAGGGTGTAACGAACCACCTGCAATATAATTTCCTCCTTAATTTCAAGACGACTATTTTTTTTGATTGGAGAAATTGATGATTGATTTTGTTTAGCTCTCGGGCTCCTATGAGAAATAAGGGCGGCCGAGAGCGAAAAATAATAGAAATTAGAATCCAGGTGGCTGGTTACATCCTAAATATATATTAATAATTTATTTTAATTAAACTTCAATAAGAAATAAGGCGGCCGAGAGCGAAAATTAGAGAAAATTAGAATCCAGGTAGTTCGTTACACCCTGTGTATATGTTTCACTTAATTGTGTTCCTATTTGCATTACGTTAGTGCAGTTAAAATCTTTGACACAAAATGAGCAAGAACAGAAGATAAGGAAACATGATGGATATCCTTCAAGGAGTTTACTCCTTAGCTCAGGTCAGTAATACCATTATTTAGAATATTAATTAACGTACTTTAATATAAAATAATATCGGTGCTTGATTTAAATTATCTGGGAAGCATTAAAAAAAATGTGTGTGAAGGACTTCACGATGTGCGTATGTACGAAGTGGAACTTCTTTAATAAATTACAGTTGAAATAATTTATGTAATTTTATATAAAATAAAATGGTTCCTTGATTTTATTTATTAGTGAGGTAATTCCTGATAGGCACGAGTACGAAGTGAAACTTCTTCAATAAATTACAGTTAATAGACTAGAAGTGCATATGCAGTACAAATACTTGAATTATATTTATTTATAAATCATTTTGGCAGTCAAAATAGCTCCGTCAATCAGCGCATCGCGCGCGTCGTGCTGTTGTACTGCTAACCTAATTCTGTATTAATTTAGGCTCGTGAAGTTTGGACGACACAAATATTTCGGGTTCAAGGTAAACGTTTTGTAAATAAATTTTCAAATGATTAACAGAAACAGCGAAAATATTGATGAAATAACGATGTAATAAAATGGGTTTATATCTGGATACAAAATGGGTGTTGAGGAATTTATGTGCTACCCACAATAAACTAATAAAATAAATTTTAGAATCAGTATAAATATGGCTGCGTGGAGCACTGCGTTAGCGGAACGATCGTGCGAGCGATGCTCGAGCTACCGGGCTTGAATTTATTCATATTAATATTTACATATTCATGTATATAATTGATTTATTGGTATGTTTCTAGATCAGCCATGTAACCATTGACTCTCTAACCTTCCGTTTAAATTGCAACGCTACTGTAATCCTTTTAATATCCTTCAGCATCGTTGTAACTACCCGAGAATACGTAGGCAATCCGATTGACTGCGCCAATAGCAAGTAAGTTCATACTCAAACAATTTTTTTCTCTTGTTGATGTAAGAGTAGTCGTATTTCCAGGGACATACCGGAAGAAACTTTAAACACGTACTGTTGGATTCATTCCACATACATGGTGCCAAGAGCTCTGAAAATGATTCAAGGAAGAGAGGTGCCTCATCCTGGAATGATTAATTCGGATGGAGAGCATATTAAACATATGAAGTATTATCAGTGGGTCGCCTTCATGCTATTTTTTCAGGTAAGAAACAAAGAAGACAAGTCTTAACAAATTAGTAGGTGACAGGTGTTGCGCACAGTCCACTAAATTTATGTTACAAACTTTGTATTTGATACTATATTGAAATATTGGAAACCGTGTTTCAATATTTCTTTAGTTCTTGAGATGCAAGCCTCGATAATCACTTTACATCATGAAAATTTTAAGATATTAAAAATTATGGACGGTTCGATATTAAATGACCAAAAACCAATATTATATCCCAAACTTTTTTATATATTGCTATAATAATAGATTGATGATAGATGGAACTATACAAAACCATAAATGGCAGTCTAATATTCTGTTTTGATTTTGAAATATCAGCCATCAAATTTGATCATTGATTATTTTCCAATTTTTGCCATTTTTGATTAATTTAACTGTAAAATTGTGAGTTATTAAAATAATTGTATCAAAATTACAGCGTATACATTTGATACTGTCATTAATCTAAAATTAAAAAACGTGTTCCAATAACTCATTTAGTTCTCGAGATACAAACCACAAAATTCACTGCACGTCATGACAATTCTAAGATATTAAAAATTGAATGACCAAAAAAAATTATTATGTCCAGAATTTTTTAATCATTTGTTATATCAATAGATTAGTAAAAGATGAAACTATACAAAACCATAAATGGCTGTGTCATATTCTGTTTCAATTTTGAAATATCAGCCATCAAAGTTGATCGTTAATTATTTCCTGATTTCTGTGAATGTTTATAAAAGCCGCTGTATAAATTGAAGTTATTAGATTAATTGCATTAAAATCACAGTTAATATATCTGATACTGTACTGATACTAATATTGAAAATCCTGTCTCAATATCTCATCTAGTTTTCAAGATACAGATCTCTAAATTTGCTCTACTTCACAAAAATTTTCTACTGTATTTCAAGTCAAATAGAATAGCTCAAATAATAGTATGTTCATCGGTACCAATGTTCCTAAGGTCTCCTCCTCTATCAAATAAGTAATTCCAGATAACATCTCAGCTTAGAGATTGGGCTAACTTGTGTAGTCCAGACGGTTGATATAATATCAATATACATATATTTTGTGTTTTATCTTGTCTTTTGAGTTAATTATGAACTTTGTATTAGAATTAGGGCTGAAAATAGCTGAATAAGTCCCTTGGTTCAAACTGATATGAAAGAAGTCCTCACTTTTAGTGTGATATAATTCAATTCACGTACAGAATGAAAGTGATGTCGTCTTACACACTGTAACAAACAGAACTACTACTAGCCGATTAAACGGGTGGCGGATCCAATTAACTCTTGCGCCAAGGACGTGGTAACGTCTGAAGCACTAGAAATTTCTGAAAGTTTCGAGAAACTATAGCCGAGGATATATTGTAACGTGCGAGAGTGTGGTGACCTTGTATGGGTGGAGCCTTTCGTCCTCGTTACGTCGCGCCGCGTCGCATCACATCACTCCTCCCGATGAAAGCCTCTAGCAATATTCCAGAAGAAAAACATTCCAGAAGTAGAACATTCGAGAAATGGATTTTCTATTTATAAAGGCAAGCCAAAGACTTGAGGTACAGTAGTGTGTAATGGTGAACTAGAACAGTGAATATCAAACAGTGATTTGAACAGTGTACATAAATAGTTAAATATAAATATCTGCGACTTTGTTTAAGCTAGTATTAAGTGATAAATAAATAAATTAGTGTTGTTAGTGATATTCAGAAGAATAAAACTTTTGTTTAAAATTAAATTATTAAATAGTGATTTTTATTTCATTACAAACTATTTGATCAAGCAATAAACATTACAATATAAACCCGGGACTAAGTCAAGCGGGGAATAATTGTTAGTAGCTCGAATGCAAAGCGCGAAAGAGAGACAGTTTATTCGTATTAAAAATAGAATTAGAAGGTTGTAATTCAAGATCTATAATGGATGATGTTCTGTTCTTAACATGAATGAATTGTTACCCTGTTAATAAGACTTTTGTGGACGTTAAAATATTGTCACAAATTTTATTATAAATAATTTATAATCACAGGTTGCAGAACAAAATTTCACTTCATACACTTGCATGATCCCTATTTCGCTCACAGTTACATTTACTGAATCACAGAATGAATTCCTCTCCTAGCCCACGCTCTTTTATACCTGAGCCGACATGGGCCAGCATTCAATTGTATAACAATTGACGCCTGGTAACCATCGAACATCTAGTAACCATAGGCTGTCAATCATGTCTGACAATTGAACATCGACTTGGTCCATACTAACTAGGATTACAGTTATAGCGAATTCAAATAAATATTTATGTGAACTAATTAATCACTTAAAATATTCCACATTTGTGACAATATCAACGTACGGTGAAGGGATAGAAAATAATTACAATGTAAACTTTAGGGAGAAGTAAAAGTAAGAAAAATTTATTGTAAAGTTTGGAGAGAAGTTAGCAGCATCAAGCAGCTGTATCTTGAATCATGTGACACCAGAATCGCGGCAATTTTAAATGCCTTATTACGAGATGAATTGTCAATTGATTTACTACTAATTTCTCTTTAAATTTTACATCCAATATCTCTCTAGACTAAAGAGAGTTTAGAAGATGAAACTCAATGGGAAGCTTGGAAAGAAGTTAGCAGCACTAATCAGCTGTAACTTGAATCATGTGACACCTGAAACGCGCCAATTTTGAATCTTCAGATAATTTATTTTATGCGAATGACTCATTTTTGTACTGATGTAAATTTGAATTGAATGTTGACCAATCAGAAGGCTGAAATCATAATCCTGTACTGAGCGATGGTCTATTCTTACCATGAATGAATCTTAGTGCTGTAAATAGTGTTTTTGTGGACGCTAAAGAGTTTACTGGATTGTAGAGAGACAAGGATAAATTACGCAGTAAGGTTTATTGGAAATTAACTGCAGTTTATTCACGTTTAGAGTAGAACAGATGTCGCTTCGAAATAGTATGATTCACACACATTAAATGAATCAATAGGAGTCAGTGCATCACTTGATTTAATGCTAATAATTTCTCTCAACTTTACATCTGATTCATCTCTCGATTAAAGACAGGCAGGCGGTGAATTTCAATGTAAAGTTTAGAGAGAAGTTAGCAGCAGCAATCAGCTGTACCTTGAATGGGCTATTCTCAACGCGAATGAATTCTAGCCCTTAAAATTTCATCTCCACTTTTTTCTTCTGTCCCTTTCTATTCGAAAGACAAATTGGATGTAAAGTTACTACGGTTTATTCAAATTAAGATTAAAATTAGAAAGTTAAAGTTCTATCCTATGCATATGTATAGTCTGTTCTTAATGTGAATGAATTCTAATCCTGTAAATAAAACCTTTGTGGACGCTACACAGTTTTCTGGATGGTAAAGAGACGGAGTGAAATTATCGATAATGTTGATAGAGAAGTGAATGCAGTTTATTCACGTTTAGAATACAACAGATGTCGTTACGAAACAGCACGATTTACACACATTAAATGCATTAATAGGAGACGGGACGTCACTTGATTTACTGTCAATAATTCTTCTCTAAACTTTATAATCAATTCCCCTCTGAATTGATGAGAGGTAGAAGAAGAAATTGAATCTAAAGTTCAGAGAGACGTTGGAAGCATTAATCAACTGTTTCTTGAGTCATGTGACACCTGAAACGCGGCAATTTTAAATGCATCAATAAGAGACGAGATGTCCCTTTATTTACTGCCAATAATTCCTTTCTAAACGTTGCACCTGATTCCCCTCTTGATCAAAGAGAGCCAGAAGGGAAAATTGAATGTAATGCTTAGAGAGAAGTTAGCAGCATCAATCAGCTGTATCTTACAAGATACATGATACATGATTCATCAGGTGACATCTAAAATGCGGCAATTTTGAATCTTCAAATAATGGATATCATGTACTTGACTTATTTTTGTATTAATATAAATTTGATTTGCATTTTGAGCAATTAGAAGACTGAAATCAAAATCCTGTACTGAGTTATGGTCTATTCTTAACACTAATAAATTTTAGTCCTGTAAACAGAGTTTTAGTTGATGCTAAAGAGTTTACCAGATGATGGTGCACAAATTGTTGCCTTTTACTGAAAAAACCTCTTATAGAAGCAATTCTTGCGAAAATTCGATGCTCCTATGGAGACTCGGGCGAACCAGTATCCATCCCAGGTGGTGTTGTAACTCGCAATCAATTTTTATAGCTCAGAAATGTATCCTCCACTTTTTGTGTGTGCCACACCTAGAAATTAGTGTTTCCTCAAATAAAAAGCACAATCCCAGTATTCTGATCGTAATAATCCACTGCACGATCCACGGATCCAGCAAATCTTAGCTTAGCGGATTTACACAGAGCAAGAAGAGATCACAGGATTGTCGACGGTTATATATAGCACCAGAGGTTTAGACACTAACATACGCCATGTGAAACACAAGTCAGTGTTAAAATAAGCGTCTATTGGGACGACGCTGGGCGTCGTGACCATTTCGAACGAAAAACGAGAGTTGGGCGAATTATTAGAGACAAACCTGAAAGTTTGGAGGCCTGAAAGAAACAAAAATTCATAAGAATGTTGAGAAGAAGCAATTGTACTAATTAAGAAGCTTTTTTGGTGACAGTGAAGAGTGATAAGTGTTTAAAATGAAGAATATTTCTGAAGAAACATTACCTATTTTCAAAACAAGTATACATTATTCTATAGACGATTCCTTATTCGTTTTAATTATTGAAAGATGTGTACCTCAATATTTAATACATTCTAAATCCTTTTGAACTGATTTAAACAATAGTGCTTTTCCAGGCATGTTTCAAAAGCGAAACAACTTATTTCTCGTCAAATAAAGTCGCGTATTTTCCACGATGTTGGACATATTTCGTGGATTAAAAAACCTGATTAAGATCTCTCATATACATATCGATTCACCGATTTTTCGGCTACATTACTCCATCACAGTGATGATATTGATTTCATTTAGTCTGATAGTGACAACAAGACAATATGTGGGCAACCCAATAGACTGTATTCACACTAAAGATATTCCTGAAGATGTCCTGAACACATATTGCTGGATACATTCCACTTATGTGATTCCCAGAGCTTTTCTGAAGAATCATATTATTCCAGGGGTGGATAAAGCTATAGATGAGAAGGATAAGAAGCTTGTGAAGTATTATCAGTGGGTGTGCTTTTGCCTTTTCTTTCAGGTATTGTATTATTTAATATTTTATTTCACTGAGTTTTATCACCTCTTGCTTGACAATAGTATGAGCCCCTGAGCCTCCAATAAATAGATTCTTAGCGGTAGCTTACTGATTTCATGGAGGTAAAAGCGACGCAAAAGTACTTGATTCAGCACATTTTTCCGGTCCTATTTTTCACTTTATTTGCATGCAAATTCAACTATTAGCTTTTTCATGATTGTTCTCAATACATTGTAATTTGTTTTGATGAAAAATTTCGTTTGATAGCTATTCAGGGTAGTACAATATCAAACCATTCATGCAGTTGAAAGCTATTCGAAATAATGCGAGCTACAAGGGTGAATTACAATTTACTAGAAGAGAATTAGATTTTTTTCAAGTTGGGTATTCCTCAAAGCCTGAGCCTCCGGCAGTTAGATTTTCAGCGGTGTTTCATAAATTGAACGTAGATTAAAGCGATGCAGACGTATTTGACGTTATGCATTCTTCAGGCCTCATTTTGTACATTATTTACATAGGAATTTAACTTTTGACTTAAGCAGGCAAATTTGAATTATTCAATTAGTTAACTGTAGTTCAAACTGAAGTTTACAGAACACTATTTCTTTTTGCTTCCCTCTGTACAAATGATGAAAATAATGACAGAAAAAGTAATTTTTGCAGCATTTATGATAAGATCTGTCAATTTCAATACAAAAGAGTTCTGAAAATTTGCAGCACGACTGAGAAGACAATTATTTATCAGTGATGCGCACTTCGTTGCATAATTTACAATATCTACAGAATTAGGGACAAAATTAGTTCTGTTTTATTATCGAGTATGACAACTGAATGAATGATGTATATTATATTTTACAGAACCGCACGTTCGAAGTCAAACTTCTTCAATAAATCAAAATTGAGATCTCAATTAACTGGAATAAATTTTACTGTTTGTACTTAGCATTAATTTATATTTATAGAGATTGTCACGTACAAATTTACCCTCAAATTATATGACCAGTATATAGAGTATCAGTCGTGATCTATATTTGTTTGTTTTTTCTGGTTTTATAAGCCTACTCTGAGCTAAAATAAATATTTACGTATTTTAGTAACCAAATCATATTTAAAATATTTATAAACTACACTCTTCATTAATTTTTACTTGTTTCATCATCAACCTTTAATTTCCCAGCCAACTGACATGTTATTTTAAAATACTCGCAAAATTTCGACCTAGAAACACAAATATCATTTATTAAATGATGGAATAATTCATTTTTCTAACAAAATAAATTTGTTTGAAAGTTCAGTTCGTGACGTAATATTTCATAGAATAATGCCATCTTTCAACTATTTTCTGATTCATTACAGTGCTGAATCTTTGTTTTCTTTAATGATTCTTTGAATTTCTCTTCGTGTGTTTCTCAAAACCATTTTCTTCTCGTTCTGAATCAGAATTTGACTTAGTTTACGTTAACTTGTCAGTGAGTGTTGAAATATAAACATCTGCCTCACCTTGGCGTCCTATAATAAACTTTACTCACTGTTTTACTCACAACATTCATCCTGAAACTGCCTGAAAGAAGAAATGGTCCCATGAAGATGCATTTATGAACTTTTAAATTTAAAGCGTTGAAAGAAATATATTAAACAAATTTATTAATCTTATTGCATATCCCACTTACATAAATATATTTATTTGATTATGGATTCCTGAAAAATATTGGCGATAAATATTTATTAGAATTTTAGCGTATATTTATCATTTTTGAATTGATAGAGGTAAATATAAAGACAGATAAGGAGCATTAAATCGTGGAAGAAATCGAATTTTTGCTGATTAAAACTTAGTTTGGAGTTCATACATTTGAAGAGTTCATGTATGTATGTTCAATATTACATAGTAAAAGATACGTTACATAATTTGAGGGCTTCAGCATAGCTTGCAAAACTAAAAATAACTAAAGTGAATGGTCAATATCTAAAGTACCAAATATTTATAAATATTCTATATTTACGATGTCAATTTTAATGCCGGAAAGAAGATGCGGTATCTATTTACCTTTCCTTATCAGAAATATGGGCTGAATATAGTTATTTACATAAATGTGACTGCCACACTTATAGTTTCACTTCTATGCTATTAGTTGCGTTTTATTATTGAACTATCAATTCTATTACATTAAAATTCAGTAGGTTTGTGGGTAGTTCATTGGTCTAATATTAAAAAAAAACAATGTGTAGATTTATTGAATATAACAGTCTCAAGAATGTTCCGTCTCTACGTACAAACGTACGTTTATAGTTTACTGATGTGCTACTTCAATGTTATTAATTACATTTTTCAATTGAACTATCAACTACATTACATTAAAATTCAATAGGTTTGTAGTCAGTTCATTGGTTAAACGTTAAAAAATAATATTTGTAGATTTGTTGAATATAACAGCTTCAGGATTGTTCCGAACCTATATACGAACGTACACTTATGGTTTACTAATGTTCTACTTCAATGTTATTAATTACATTTTTTGATTGAGCAATTAACCCTATTACACTTAAATTCAATATGTTTGTAGGCAATTTATTAGTTAAACGTTAAAAAAATTACTTGCAGATTTAGTAAATATTACAGCGTCAGGAATGTTCCGTACATAAGTAAGAAAAAACGTACGCGCGCATCAAACGCCTTCATGATAATTATATCAAATAAAATTCCGGACTTTGAGACCTAATATACCCAAAAATGATATATAATTTCAAACTACAGGCTATAAATAATATAACGTATATCACAATTATTCTAAAAAGTACTAAATGACAATAAAAAAGTCAACTTTTCAAACGGTTGTTAAACAAATTAATTTATCGGGCTACATAAATTTAAATATTGAGTTAGGAAAACAGTTTATATAAGAGTTACTGTTAAAAGATTAAAATACGGAAACAGTGTGATTAGAAGCCTACCCGTTTTTTTATCTTTATGCTAAAATAAAAATCATGAGCGTAGACGAAAATTATTTGCTCAAAGTATTTGGACTTTATTAAAAACTGTTTATATTAGGATTTGTATTGATTTTGATTGTTGTCTATTCAAAATAGACTTACTTAAGCCTAAAGAAAAATTTACTACAGAAATTGTTCAAGAATTACACTTATTATAGCATTAGAAAGCAATGAGTAATATTATATGAGGTTCTATTAAAAAGTGCATTCTAGGGAGGCTAGAGCGTAAGATGACTAAATTATGGTTGGTACAGGAATTATATTCACATTTGACAATGTAAAAGGCATGTGATCGAATCAAATGGAGTCTTGCAAAAACAGCATCCAGACATTTTTCTTGATATTTTTATATTAAAATCTTGCAACTTTCAGTTGTTATGAAATAATCACGTCCTCCAGTCACTGTCTTATCATATTGTAAGAACTTGATAAGAGTGTCACTTCTTTGTCCCAAAAAATAGGAAGGAAAACTTTTCCTGCAGATTTTTGTGCGCGAAACACAAACAGGCTTGCAATCTGTTTTTCAATTTCTGTATAATAATGATGGGTCCAACGGTCCAACTTTCATTTATAATGACTACTTGATCCAAAACAAATTGACCGAAAAATCGACTTGAATGTTGTGACTTTCAGTCCTTTTTGTTCAGCGCTCAGACATTGATTATTCATTCAGTTCATAATTTGGTTATACCAGAGTCTTGCAACTTTCTGTTGATAATAAAAAATAATGTCCTTCAGTCACTGTCTTATCAAACTATAAGTGATTGATAAGAAGTGCTCCATATTTTGTTCATCCATAATGAGCATTAGATCCAAAACCCTCTTATAATGACCCAAAAATCGACTGGAATGTTGTGACTTCCAATCGTTTTTTTATTTATCATTTACTACTATCAAACAAAGCTGCAGATATTTATTTTTAACTATTTATTCAAGCTGATCACTTACTGTTTTACTGTTTCACTGTTTGATATTCACTGCTCTACTGCTCATAGTAAACTACCCATCAGTCAGGTCGTTTTCTCATATATATATATATATATATATATATATATATATATATATATATATATATATATATATATATATATATATATATATATATATATATATATATATATTTATATATAGATTTCCGTTTCTCGAGATACTCTCGGCTAGCCTGGAGTACCGCTAGAACTTTCCACTGTGCGGGCGATGTGGTGCGGTGCGGTGTGATACAACCCCATTTCTACGAATTTCTACATCTTCGCACGTTACAATATGATAATAATTTAGTTCATAATTTTTTTACAACAAAATCACAATGAATTATGTATCGATTCTTACTCTCTTGAAATACGCGGCCTAATGTTTATTGTGGTTTAAAATGTATCCATTCTGTCATATTGGAGAGTAGGTAGTAGTCCGAAGTGGTCAAATTTGAATAGAAGAGTGTTTGTGGAATGAATTACAACCCTAAATTCATCAATTTTGCGACCACAGCTCCAGAGAAACTACCTAATGCGTTGTCGGAAGGAAATGGATACTTTTCTTGTTTTTTTGAGTAATGATGCATGATAGGCACCCTTTACCAAATAACCAACGAAGGATTTTCTTGGGAACATCAAAAGACAGTCGCTATAACCTCCCCAGTTGCATGAAAGGTTGTCGCCTTTTTTGGTACAGACTCTTCACTGGAAACTCATTGTTTGGATTGATTCTTGGTCTCAGGCGTGTAGTGATGTATACAAGATTTGTTCACGGTGATTAAACATCGCCTGAAGTCCTGTAAATTCACTGAAACAGTTGCGAACCTTCCTTAGTACTCATCACACGATTTCATGAGCAATCGACGAACCCATCTTGCAGACATGTACTAGCAATCTCATGTATCTTTACTCTTTCATCAACCTTCCCAGATCATTGATTTTATCGATGATTTCTGGAGTAACAGGATGTCCGAAACATTCAGCGACACTTGTGCTAATATTGCCTCCTCAAAACTTCTTATAAACGGTTTTTTCACCACAATGTTTATCGAGCTTCTCTTTAGTCAATATATGCACAACTTATTGATAAATAAATAAAAAATATTTGCTTGCAAGGGGGAGATAATAAATCGTTACCTACGCATATGTCTTGAATATAAAGCCGGTTGTGAAGCCCATAATTTCTGTTATAATGTAACTTATTTTCAGTTTAGTGTAGTGAGTAGTGTCGCAAAAATGTTCTACATTTTCAAAGACATACAAAAATTCTTCAAAGTACAAATCTACACAACAGATGGACAAGTTTTCAGATTAAATTCAAAGTTTACATGTGCATTGATTCTAGCCTTTGCTATGCTTGTAGCAACGGCAAATTTGTGCGGAACAAACATTCATTGTGATAATAAAAATATCAATCAAAATGTTCTTGGTGAGAAAATCCACAAAACAACTAAAAATTAAATATTTACGGCCAGTATTCCTTGTAGATTCGTTTTGTTGGATACACAGTACTCATAGTGTTAAAGCTGCATGGAATATGACTGTAGGGGTCGATGTACCTTATCCAGGGGTATTAAATGGAAGAGGGGTGCCTAAGGATGTCCGACATCATAAATATTATCAATGGACTATCATATTTTTAGTTACACAGGTAAACAAAGTAGAGAACAAAAGTGAAATCAAATAATTGTAATTACCTCATCCCCTAATTTTTTTGTGGTAAAAAGTTTCAAATACATTTAGAAGACCTAGTAACGAGATAAATTTAATTTGAAAATTGAAAATGTTTTTCGCATTAAATCAAGATAATTAAATTCTCTAAAATTATTAGAGCTACGAAATTGTTTAAGAGAAACAAAAGCAGCATGAAAGTAAGCTTATTTCACTAAATTTTACAAATTAAAAATCTAAAGCTTCGTTTAGAAAACACAAATTGAAAACTGAAAATCGACGATTTCAGCTATATCTATTTATCTATTAGTGTTAGAAGAAAAATACAAGAATAATAATTGATTCATAATTCAATTTTACTTTGAAAACATCTTTACTGGATGTACTAGCATATCTGGAAATCGAGATAATGAACAAATGATAGCTCAGAGTCAATCACGACGCTTTTAGGTAAAATAAATCAATTATCAGTGACACAATATAAAAACTTGAAAATAAATAAGAAGATAATGCAAGTGTCAAAATAATGAATGCCCACATTGTAAATAACTTGAAACTAGTTAAATATTAATTTTTTAAGTACCTAAAAGTAGTTTATCATTCCAGATATTTTTATCTAAGTGCAATAACTCAAACAAAATGTTTAAAAATACCCAACATAATTCATTTTAGCTGTTTTCTCATATTAAATCAATATTTATAGAAATTCCATTAAATTTCGGCTGTTAAAATATTATTTAGCTAAAGACATATTTAAAACAACATTAGTCATCTTGAAAGCGTAAAAATATCGTAGATTTGTTTGTTTGTAGCAAGGGATTTTACAGCTAACACGTTTTTCGTATTTAGAACGTTGTTCTTATTAAACGGAGTGAAACTCCAAACATTCTATTTGTGTTTATAAATAATTTCATATTTTGAAACGTTAAATCATAGTTCAGTTCGGTTGTGAGTAAATATTGGTATTTAGGAAAATATCTGACTTTTACGAAGTGAAGTACATTCTGAAAAAAGCTTTCTTTCTGTTATTGAAACTAAAATAGGAGCTATTTCAATTTATTTGAAACCTTTATTAGATTTTCAATAATCTTGGATACAAGGGATGAATAATATGGGTGCCTCGGGGTTTGAAGAGTGAGGAAAAGCAGAAGCTGATCGATTAGCTGAGATAGGAATATATTTATTCTTCATTGAATAAATCTCAAACAGGAAATTAAAATACTGCCTCAATAATTGAACACAATCATCAAATCAAAATTAAGCAAGGCCTTTTCAGGGTGAATTATCAAGAAAAAGGACGTCTAGCCCACTCCTAATAAGGAGCAGGATGTCACATTGATAATAGGACACTGTACAATGTGATAAGCATTCTCTGCTAGCAGGAACCCTAAAAGAATCAAATTTAAACAAAATCCTGGACTCCATCAAACAGGATTCATTTTAGACGACCAAAAGGTCGCAGTATAATCATTTTCAACACTACTGCCTGTTGTTAATATATAAATAATAAATAATAATGAAATTAATAATTCTTGTACTGGGTGTGGTACAGAGCCCTAAAAATAGTGAGACCTTGTTTTCATTTTCATTACCTCAAAATCAGATAAATGGAACAATTTGCTTCACGAAAGCCGTGCCAAATAATAATAAAAATACATTCACCTACTAATCACTGTTTATTTACTTTGCTAATGAAAAGAACCTTTACCTAGATTTGAACACATGTACAATGCATCCACAGAACATCTGGAAGAAGTGGACTAAATAAAATATTATTTACTTGACGGCGAATCCCGATTTCGACAGTTCCAGATAGCAAACTAATAGTTAGTATTGACCAGTTAGAACTAATAAGAACAAATTCAGTGGTTGCTATACGAGGGTGGCATCCCTTGAGAGACGAGTTGCCTGTCTTATATTAGAATAAATGATATTTTTCTTCTTTGAATGTACACCCAAATTGAATAATGCTACGAAATACCGTGCGAGGAAAATTACTACCCTTATGAAGCAATCATTGCAGTTCCACGACAAATACGATCACACACTTGGATGAACATTGACTAGAGAGAAGCTTAAGGTGCTTGCTATGAAAAAACGGTTGAAACTACTACCTATCCACAAGATGGGTTCGTCGATTGCTCATGAAATCGTGAGACGAGTATCAAGGAGATCAGTAAATTTACAGGACTTCAGGCGTCGTTGAATACATCACTACACGCCTGAGACCAAAAAACAGTCATAATAATGAACTGCCAATGAATAGTCTGTACTAAAAAAGACTAGGACCTTTCCTGCAGCAGGGCAGATTATACAGACCGTGTTTTGTGATCTTCAGAAAAAATCCTCGTTGATTATTTGGAAAAGGGTGCTTGTTATGCATCATTACTTGAAAGGCAAGAAAAACGTCCATGTCTCTCCGACAACACATCAGCTAGCTTCTTTGGAGTTGTGGTCGCAAAATTGATAAATTTAGGGCTACAACTCGTCTCACATCCCTCTTTCTATCTAAATTTGGCCCCTTTGGTCTTCTACCTGCTCCCTTATATGACAAAATGGCTGGCGGAAAACAAGGATGTGGTTGCGGAAACGAATGTTTATTTATCAATCCTATTATTTGGATCAACTACTGGTACAGTATTTATGAAGCTTGAAAGTTTAAAGACAGATAATCCTGATACATTTTAGACTATAATAATAATTTCAAGGGAGTAAGAACCATCAGTGTTTTACACTACAAGATCCTGTTTCTGGATCAATCCTGGAGGATGTTAATGCGGTAACATCGATGAATTAAGTTGTAACACATAGCAGAGACTCTGCCTTATCCATACTAATGTGTTTTTTATATTGTCCATTCTCATTTGGTTGTAAAAATATTATGAACTAAATGAATAGTTGAATGTTTGAGCGCCGCCCAAAAACGACTGGAAGTCACAACATTCAAGTCGATTTTTGGGTCATTGTAAGAAGGTTTTGTATCAAATGATTACTATGAATGAAAGTTAAGTCCATCATTATTATTCAGAAATTAAAGAACAGCCGGAAGATTACAAATCTGTTGGTATAATTTGACCCAAAATGTTTCGCGCACAAAAATCAGCAGGAAAAGTTCTTGCTCCCATTTTTTGAGACAAATATGAGATACTTCTCATCGATTACTCATATCCTGATGAAATACTAATTGAAGAACATTATTCTTTATTATCAATTGTGAGTTGTTAGATTTCGGAGCAAAAAAGCTATGAACTAAATGAATTATTAAATGTTGGATTGCCGACTAAAAACGATTGGTAGTCATAATATTCAAGTCGATTTGAGAGGGTTTTGGATCAAATGGTCGTTATAGATGAAAGTTAGGACCGTAAATATTATCCAGAAATTGAAAAACAACTGAAAGATTACAAACCTGTTGGCTTAATTTGGCCCAAAATGTTTCGTGCGGAAAGATCAGCAGGAAAAGATCTTGCTCCCATTTTTTGGGACAAATATGAGATACTTATCTTCGATTACTTACATTATGATGAAATATTGATTGAAGAACATTATTCTTCATTTATCAACTGTGAGTTGTTGGATTTTGGAGCGAAAAAGCTATGAACTAAATGAATTATCAAATGTTGGAGCGCCAACTAATAAAAATCACAACATTCAAGTCGATGTTTGGGTCATTGTAAGAGAGTTTTGGATTAAATGGTCGCTATAAATGAAAGTTAGGTCCACCATTGTTATCCAGAAATTAAAAAACAACTGAAAGATTACAAGCCTATTGGCATAATTTGGCCCAAAATGTTTCACGCGGAAAGATCAGCAAGAAAAGTTCTTGCTTCCATTTTTTGGGACAAATATGAGATACTTCCCATCGATTACATACATTATGATAAAATATAACATTATTCTTTATTATTAACTGTGAGTTAATGAATTTTGGAGCGAAAAAGTTATGAACTAAATGAATTATCAAATGTTGGATTCCCGACCAAAAACGACTGGAAGTCATAACGTTCTAGTCAATTTTTTAGTCATTATGAGAGTGTTTTGGATCAATTGGTTGCTATAGATGAAAGTTTGGCTCATCGTTATCATCCAGAAATTAAAACATAACTGAAAGATTGCAAACATTTGGCTTAACTTGGCCAAAAATGTTTCGCGCACAAAAATCAGTAGGAAAAGTTCTTGCTCTCATTTTTTGGGACAAATATGAGATACTTCTCATCGATTACTCACGTAATGATAAAATATTGATTAAAGGACATTATTCTTCATTATCAATTGTGAGTTTTTAGATTTCGGAGCAAAAAAGCTATGAACTAAATGAATTATTAAATGTTGGAGTGCCGACCAAAAACGATTGGAAGTCACAATAACATTCAAGTCGATTTCTGGATCGTTATAAGAGGGTTTTGAATCAAATGATTATTATGGATGAAAGTTAGGGGTATCATAATTATTCAGAAATTAAAAAACAGATAAAAGATTGCAAGCCTATTGACTCAACTTTTCCCAAAATATTTCGCGCCCAAAAAACAGTAGGAAAAGATTTTGCTTCCGTTTTTTTGGGACAAATATGAAGTACTTCTTATCAATCACTAACAATTTTATGAGTTAGTGACTGGAGGACAGTGTTCTCTATTATCAACTGAAAGTTGCAAGATTCTGGTGAAAACAAACAAATGAACTGAATGAATGATCAAATGTCTGAGCGCTGACCAAAAACGACTGGAAGTCACAATATTCAAGCCAAAAAAGGTTTTGGATCAAATAGTCACTATGGATGAAAGTTGGTTGTATCATATTATTCAGGAATTAGAGAACATTTGAAAGATTGCAAACCTTTTGGTTCAGCTAGGCCCAAACTGTTTCGCGCACAAAAATCTGCAGGAAAAATTCTTGCTCCCATTTTTGGGACAAATTTGAGGTGTCATCAATTACTCACAATATGATAAGACTGTGACTAGAGGACATTATTCTATATTATCACCTAAAAGTTCTAATATTTTTATGCAAAATATCTAAAAGGGGCTCTGTTTTTGTGAGACAAGTCATTAGCTCTGACAAAAATCTTCGGATTTGACACCTAGAATAAAGTTTTATTGAAAGAAAGCAATGGTCCTCAATTTATCTATTAGATCAATATTTTAAACGTTTAACTATTGTCTGTAAGGATTATTATAAGCATAGGTAATAATTCTTAACGAGAAGATATTCCTGACTGATTAATCAACCGCACAACTGTTTTTCAGTAAATAACTTTGTTAATACTGGGCTATTTTTGTTACCAGAATTTATGAATTTCCGGAAATGACTACGCGAGTCTATTAACATCATTTTTATGGTTCACAGAACTGCAATTCAATCTTTCATCAGTAATATAATGAATATAGCTATTTGAGGATGAATTCGGTTTTTTTTTTTCAATTTAAATTGTTAGAGTAGTAATGAAACTAATATTTTTTTTATTTGATTGTACTTCAAGACCAGCACCACTTGTTAAAATATTTTTTTCTCAGCCGGTTTTGATTTATAGCTAAATCGTGGTGTAGTCCAGACACATCCACTTCGAACGTTTCCTGCTGATAGTAAACTCTCCTGCTAGTGGTGTAACATTACACAAACACTGAAGTGTTTCTTGAAGTGTCAATCAATAACACCAAAACCTGACAATATTGTCACTAACAAGTCACAAATGCCATAAAATTATTGTTGTATTTAATGTTTTGTGATATATAGCTATGTAGACGTTAAAAGTTACCAAATCCCAAATATTTTCATAGTTAAGTGAAATTTATTGCAGGAATAAAACTTCTATTTCGAGTTTATTACTTCAGTTTTGAAAGTAACTGTGTCATTTAAATTTTAGTAGTTAATTAAATTTGATAAGTCAGGTATTTTGAGCTTTCCATCTGGATTATTTACAGCAGTCAAATTAATGGAAGATAAGTCAAGAATAGTTCAAATAATAAAAAAATGTTTTTAATAAAAAATAGAGCAGAATAAATTTTCTACAAAAAAATGTCATTTGATATTTTTCGTAAGTCCAACTATTCTTGCAGTAATGCGTGTTGACTTTTACGGAATCATGACGACAGAGAACGGATTTTCCGTAACTTTTGCGCCCTCTCAGGCTTGTAACATAAACTACACAGATTCACAATACTTACAAAAAGTGTGTAGAATGTTTTTTTCTACAACTTTTATTTCAAAGGTTTTTGTCTGCAGCCAATAGTAGTTGACGAAAATCGATTTCAAAGCTTATTAAACGCTTATTGAATTAAATACTATTATCTGCTAATATTTGAATATGAATGTATCATAAATAGAGAAATTATTATTACTGTAGGTTTTCCAAGCAGAATAAAACAACTTTAGTGGCTCTAAAAATACGTACCATGTCATATTAATTTATTACAGTCAAGTTTGACATTTAATTTTCTGAAAACACATCTATTTGTGTGAGTACTCCACAAATACACTAATAGATCCTAATCTGAGGTTAGACTAATGAACTCAATCTATTTGTGGTGTTACTTGAAGTCTGTAAAGTCTATTTTGTGCCTACATCAATTTTTTATTTTCATACATGATTCTTTCAGACTGAAAAAGTAACATAAACTGTCAATAGTTAATGTTGACAGGCCAAAAACTAATTTGCAATGTTGTGACATTACTTTTAGACTATCCGCTCTCTACCTACAGTATTGATTTGTTACCAAGCATCGTGTTTTCGACGTCAGTCGAAATTCGTGATTACTAATGATCTAAGGATGTTATAAGATAATTTTCTTCTCTTTAATGGAGCATTGACCGTCTCCCGTCTTGCACACGTGTGTTTCTCCTCATACAAATCTATTTTTGTGACAACATAGGGTTCCGTCAGCTCCCTGACCAATGTAATGACAGGAAATGCTCCTGTCGCAAGCAACACGAAATATTGAAAGTGAATTCGTAATTGACGTGCCGCAAAATCTGCTCAAGATATTTTTAAACTTGTTTAAAATAGAGTGAATAAAAATTATTCATGTTTCTTGTTTCTTTGTTTTTGTCACAGGTTTATAAATGTAATAGGATATGCTTATTTTCAAATATTCATTTTTCCTGTATTTGATTATAAAGCTTTGAATTTTTTGAATAGTTGAAATTTATAGAATACCTGTGTTCAATTTACTAGTAGAAAAATGTGTATCAGGAAGCAAACACGTTTGGAGTGAAGCTTCTTTAATAAATTTGTAATTATAACAAATGATCATACAATATCAGAATATGTTAATAAATTATAATGAAAATTAATAAGATCTTATATCGATAGCTAATCAATCGATAGAAGAAAAATTACTGAAAACTGATTCTAATTGTTTCTTTTGTTTCAGGCAATTTTGTTCTACACTCCAAGGTGGTTATGGAAGAGCTGGGAGGGTGGTAAAATACACGCCCTTATGATGGATCTAGACATTGGGATTTGTTCCGAGGTCGAAAAGAAACAAAAGAAGAAACTTATGATTGATTATTTGTGGGAGAATCTTCGATTCCATAACTGGTGGGCGTACAAATATTATTTTTGCGAGCTGCTGTCACTTGTCAATGTAGTAGGTAAGATCTTTTGAGACAATAAACAATTTCTTGGGTAATTTTGCTTTATGTTTTCAAGGACAAATGTTTCTAATGGACAAATTCTTCGATGGAGAATTCCTCACATTTGGAATCGAAGTAATAAAATTCTTGGACAACGACGAAGAGGACCGAGTGGATCCAATGATAAAAATCTTCCCTCGGATGACCAAATGCACCTTTCACAAATTTGGTGTTTCCGGGGAGGTGGAAAAGCACGACGCGATTTGTATATTACCTCTAAACGTAGTCAACGAAAAAATTTACGTGTTTTTATGGTTCTGGTTTATAATACTCTCTTGCCTAACCTTAATGACAATAGTTTATCGTGTAATAATTATTTTTTCACCACGAATGAGAGTTTATTTGCTCCAAATGCGATATAGACTTATTAGGCGGGACGCGATTGATCTCATAGTTCGTCGAAGTAAAATGGGCGACTGGTTTTTGTTCTACATGTTGGGGGAAAATGTGGATTCAGTAATTTTTAGGGATATTATGCATGAATTGGCGCATAAATTGGGGAGTTATCCAGGACATCATTTGCCAGGACATAAAGGAGAAATTTTAGAGGCATAACTCAATTTATATTCATCGAAGTATCGTTACAATGAGGACTGTCCGGAAATTATCTAAAGTTTGGGAAGTCACAACCTTCTTAAGCACTCCTCATATTCACATCGCGTAATTGACAGAAACTGCGTTCCTTTCAAAACATTTTCTGATTTAGGGTGTGGCTCAAGTTGTAGCGAGCTATATGGTAGCTGACGTAGCTACAAGACCTCATATTTTTCTAGAAAACACCAAAATTGTGATAAATTAGGCCGATTTCTTCTTACTGTGCTACGAAGCAGCACTACTTGTGTGTGTAAATGTGCTCTGGGTCATAAAAAACAGTACGAATTGCCTTAATGACGCTGATGTGCTTCTTCAGCTCGTTGTTCCTCATGACTCTTCAATTGGGGGATCATAGATTTATTGCCATACTTTTTTAGTCACAGAAATGGTTTTCGAACAAAATTTTTTGGTGAAATGCGTCTACTTTGCACGAGATTCGTCATTCACACAAGTGCTTATAGGTCATACTGTCTTGACTTGTGGAGGAAGCTCACAAAAGTTCTCTCTTCATTAAGAATACCTTTTACTGACAATACTACACGTTTTCGGGCAGTTATGGCACACTTTCCGGACAGACCTCGTATATGCTCGTAAAAATGGTTATCAATTTAAAACGAAGTTATAACAAATGAAAATCGTAGTAAATTTATGTAATGTATATAGCTACCACATCGATATGAATTATACTTTTGATATTCCTGCATTTTATACTGAGTATTTATATTATTTGGAGGGCTGTATGCTTGCCAGACTACCTTGAATTTTGATTTTTTTAGTGATTTTAGATAGCCGCAGAGTAAAAAATCATAAGGGGATGAATCGGAAGAACGTGCAGACCGTACAATTGATCAAAAACAATACCAAACAGAGCTCAGTGCTCTCCAGTAGATCCTAAATTAAAAATTTAATTGAATAATTTGGCATGGCCTTTTTTGAAACTTTTGGGGCACTTTCTTGAATTTAAATACCGTTTGGGCTTAAAATAGATCACAAGCTTGGATCACTATAGTTTATTTTTGTTGTATTATTTGTGACTTGCGCGGTTTCAAGCCCAACGGCTGGAGATGCCACAAGATGCCATTAATTGCCAATTCATTATAAATATTGGAGATTATTTCAATTTTTTTCATGCTCAATTTATTGCAAGGCTTAATTTCGTTGGAACAATTGAAATTGTTGATATTACTTACACCTCAGGCTTCACAGATTGTTTAAATTTTTTTATTGAGCTGCGCAACAGTTCAATTCCGGCTTGATGTAAAATTAAATATCTAAGCATTTAGTTCAAATTTTGAAAATCAGGCTTAATCAGGGCCTGTATCATTCTGTCTACTATGTATATATCAAATTTCGTGTTAATCGATCAATTATTTACTGAGCTATAGCGTCAACAACATAATTATATTTGAATGAGCAAGGCAACTAGTTTCATTGCGCTTCAATGCGCTGCATTGGGCTGCTCTGTTGCACAGCTTACGACCTGCACGATTTGAAGCCCAATAAAAGGCGAGGCCACAAAATCCCGCTAATTGCCAATTCATTTGTTCCCTCATTCCTTAAATTATCATGAGAACTAATAAGGACAAAGCATATAGAGTTCGAATTTTAAAAATGGGGCTAAGTTAGGATGTTTATTATCTTTAATACTAAGCACAAACAAAATTTCGTGTTGATCGGTGTAATAATTACTGAGATATAGCGTCAGCAATGTAATCACATTTGAGTAGAGGGTGAGGAAGCTACGCTGCACTTCAATGGGCAGTATAAGTAGGTACTTGATTAGATCACCCTATGACGGTGGTTCCACTTGTTTGTCCAACCTTACCTCACATAATTACCCCTCGAAATTTCAGAAAATTCCAGTAATTTTTCTTTAATTAAATATGTCAAAACTTTTTTTACCAGATTTGGTTAATATATCGAGTCGCATTGTCTGGCAGGCATATAAAACATTTTTAATGTGATTCATTATTATTGTATAACAATTTCTTACATTTAAGTCATAAGTTCAAGGGGTGCTTTCAGCCTTATCCTTCATATAACGGCAAGGACTCATGATACTATTTTAAGGTTCAAAGAGAGTCAATGATGGAGCTACCCTTAAAAACTATGGATATTTATTAGGTGCAATGATGCCATAAGAAACACCGAAATTTTTGGAAATATCGATACTTGAGCCTTAAATTTATATTTAAATCTGAGCATATTATCACCGATCACAACAAATTTAATTATTCAACAAATCTCAATAATAATCTAAAAGAAAATTAATTATTGATTTTGGTTGAAAACTATGAAAAGATACATGTCATTTTCCAAAGACTTAAATGTAATTCTAAGGCTGGATAATCCATATTCTTCAATTCTTAATTTATTTTTAAGGTCTAAAATACTTTTAAACACCAAAGAATTTGTATAAAATTTTGTATTTCCCAATAAAAATAAATGAATTTGATTTTTAAGTCGGTTTTCATGTTGAACGCTGTAATATGGTGTGTTAATGTATTCATAGAGTGTTATTAATTGACAGGTGACGTCAGAGTTAATTAAATTTAGCAGCCCATAATCAGGTCAGTGTTCAAATGTTTTATTTACCTACTAACACAGCGCCTATTTCATGGAAAACTGCCAAAATATTTTTTCCCGCAAACAGATTCATTCAAAATTTGTCTGTTTATTTTTAAACCCTTGCTGAATAGTATCAATAAAATCAATCTAATTACGAGCAAATGGAGTATTTAGCACACATCTACATATTCAGATGATTTATATTAATTATAAAAATTCGATTTAAAATCACATATATTGCTTAATTCCTAAAATAAGATCAAAATATTCCAAAACTTATATATTTTATAATGAAATATATAAAAAAAAAAATCGATTTTGACTAGTTTTGTTGTTATCAACATCATACTTTCAATTGTATAACGAATTTTGTGGTAGCGCGTAGCTGCGGTACTACCTCCAGATAACAGACGGAGGAGAGAATAGCCAAAGTAGAAGCACACACTGTTTGACTCTGTATCTCCTAAGCGAATTGAGATATTTGAAATCTGTAAAAAGTATCGCATTCTGCATAGTATATTCTAATGTAATAAGAATTACTATTGAAATATCGCAAAAAATACAAATATCATAACCTGATAATTATTAATAGATATTAGAGTTTGTAGCTGTATCTTTCGACTCAATTAAGATTATCAAAATCTATATACTTTGATGAAATTTAGTAGAGAGTTTCATTAGAATATCTTCCGGAATATAAATACTCATAAAAACTCACTAATATTCTGAAAACCAAGAACTGTAGATAACCAGAGTTTGTAGAATGCATATTACTTTTCATAATTCATTCTAATAGAACAAAAACCCTCATTGATTCATTTTGAGGTATATATAAATTACAGACTAATATTTCCAAACAGATAAGATTAAAATTCCAAAATCTATTTGTGCAGTAGCATACTGTTTACATCTGTATCTTTTGAACGAATTGAGATAATTGGAGTCTGTGGAAACTATCATATTTTGCACAATTCAATCTAATGTGATAGGAAGTTTGATTGTAATATTTGAGAAAGTACGTATACCACAGCCTGAGAAATAATATACTCAGTTTGTAGCTGTACCTTTCGATTAAATTAAGATAATCAGAATATGTGGAAGACAGAAAAGCTACATACTCTCGAATAGCGTAATGAGAAGTTTCATTAGAATATCTCAGAAATGTAATTATAGTAGACTAATTTTCAAAACTCATTATTATTTTAAAAATCAACTACAATAGAACCAAATTGTTTGTTGCTGTCTCTTCTGAAAAGAACAAGATAATCAAAATTTGTGAGAAAAATTTCATTTTGCATAATTCATTCTTATATGAAAAAAAAGTCTCAATCCATAATTTTAACCTCAATCTCAATTCAAATTCCACAAATTAAATCCCGATTCACAATTCTAATCTCAATCCAAAGTTCAAAGATTTAATTACAATCTTTAATCTCAATTCCAATCCTGAATCTACATATTTAATTCCAATCCAAAATCCACAAATTTAATTTCAATCCATAATTTTAATTCTAATTAAAAATCCACAAGTTTAATGCCAAACCACAATTATAATTCCAATTCCAATCTACAACCCACAATTTTGATTTTGATCCCCACTTCACAATCCCCAATTTAAATTCCAGTCCAAAATTTTAATCCTAATCCATAATTTTAATCCCAATCCGAAATCCACATATTTAATCCCAATCTAGAATTTCAATCCAAATCCATCCAAAAAATTTAATCCCAATCCACAATTTTAATCCCAATCCACAATTTCTATCCCAATCCCAATTTTAAATCCGCATATCTAATCCCAATGCACAATTCTAATTCCTATCTAAAATTACAAGATTCAATCTCAATCCATAATTTAAACTCCAATTCAAAATCCACGAATTCAATCCCAATCCACAATTTTAAGTCCAATCCTAATCCAAAATCCACAATTTTTATCCTGATCCCAGTCCACAATCCACAATTTTAGTCTCAATCTACAAGCCAAAATTTCAATTCCTGTCCGCAAATTTAGTCCCAATCCCAATTCAATTTCCACAAATTAACTCCCGATTCACAGTTCTAATCTAAATCCAAAGTACAAAAATTTATTCATAATCCATTATTACAATCCCAATCCAAAATCTATATATTTAAATTCAATCCAAAATCCCCAAATTCAATATGAATCCATAATTTTGATTCTAATTCAAAATCCACAAATTTAGTACCAATCCACAATTTTAATTCCAATCCCAATTCACAGCCCTCAATTATATTTCTGATCCCACTCCACAATCCACAATTTGAATTCCAGTCCACAATTTTAATCCAAATCAATAATTTTATTCCCAATCCAAATCCATAAATTTAAATTCCAGTCCACAATTTTAATCCCAATCCAGAATTTTAAACACAATCCAAGATTCACAAATTTAATCCCAATCCAAAATCCACAAACTTAAATTTTGATCCACAATTTTATTCCTAATCCATAATTACAATCCCAATCCGAAATCCACAAATCTAATCCCAATCCACAATTTTAATCTCAATCCCAATCCAAATTCCACAATTTTAATCCCGATCCACAATTCTAATCTCAGTCCAAAATCCAAAAATGAAATTATAAGCCATAATTTCAATCCCAATCCAAAATCTACATATTCAATTCAAATCCAAAATCCACAAATTCTGATCCTATTCCACAATTGTAATTGTGATTCAAAATCAGAATTCACAAATTTGATCCCAATCTATAATTTTATTCCCAATCTCAATCGAAAGTTCACAAATTCAATCCAAATCCACAATTTTAATCCCAATCCACAATCCACAATTTTAATCCAAATCTCAATCCACAATTTACAATTTTAATCCCAATTCAGAATTTTAATCATAATCCAAAATCTACATATTCAATTCCAATCCAAAATACACAAATTTTAATCCTTTTTTACAATTGTAATTCCGATCCAAAATCCACAAATTTAATCCCAGCCCAAAATCACAAATTTGATCCCAATCCATAATTTTATTCCCAATCTCAATCTTAAATCTACAGTTTTAGTCTCAATCCAAAATTTCAATCCCAATCCACAATTGGGTTATGTCATGAAAATAAAATTGTGATTTTATATTAATTTTTCAATATATAATATTAAACCACAAGTGTGAAAACTATTCTTATAATTTATAAATGAGTATATTAATTATAATTTATATTCAAAATTCAATAAATTTTGAATAAATGAAAGAAACGTTAAAACGCTTTCTAATTGGTCCGACATTTACGTGACGTCACTTCACAATCCAGCAGTTATATACTCAAGGGAAGTTTTCTTGTATATCTATATCGTCAATTTTTTATTGGAAAAACTATTTTAATATAAGCAATGTGTCTCAAAGACAATTTCACAAAAGCTAATTCAAGTAATATACCATAAATTGATCCATTTATGATTTTTGAATACATAGTGGTGGATAAAAAATTCAATACTCCAGAAGTACGAGGTATTAAGTTATCAATATGAGCAGTTTTTTGAAATTAGTTTCTCAATATGCAGATGCTGTTTCATCTTTTTGTACAAATCCAGTCGAGAATCATTTTGTGATAATGCTATAGAATAGGTTATGTGTGTATTCAACGGGAAAATAAAACTTGTATTGTGGAAGGAAGAATAACTCCTGGATATCTATTCTACAATTTTTCATGACTTTCCACCCACTTGAGGTGATATATTAATGATGTCATATCACCTCCCACCGTTGAAACATTTGAAGGTACTCGTACTTGCTTAAGTTTCTGGTTATATTCATTTATAGCCCAAGAGCCCATGACGGCCAGACCTTCGTTATTTTATAAAAGCTCAAAGTTTGCCCATGCATCTCCCCTACATAGATAAGAACGACCAGCGACTTTAGAGTTTGGGTCGTGGTTACTTCGGCAGGTAACAGGTAGTAAAGGTGTATAAAATAGCACCTTAAATTCGTTGGAGTATAAAGCTCAATTTTTTTATATTTTCTTCGGGATAACTTTAGAAATATCGTCATCCATTGCAGGACACTTATGACAGTTGCTACCCCCAGCCAGACACCCCTAAATTGTAATAAATTATAATTATACTTTCGTTATAGTATAAAAGCTGAATTTTATATATGTTACTTGGGGACCTATAAAAAGATGTTACCCCAATAGCCGAACAGTTTTAATGGTTTTTACATCTTGCCAGACACATTGAAAGTCGCCTGTAGGTGCGAGCGCGAGGTAATAATTGTTTAAGCGAGTGTGAGTGAGATAGGGCGCTTAGTCGACTGCGATCTTTTACTGCGCATCATCTGCCGTTTATATTATATTCCGAAATTGAACCACGGTAATCGCGGTTACTTTTTCGACAACCGGTTAGGTTTACGGAACGCGGTTGTCAAAATTCTTGGTTACTTTCTGTAACCAAACTAATCGCATTAGTTTGGCGGTTACGGTTACTGTTGAGGGTTTAGGGCGATCATTTTGAAATATTCTACGGTACCTGATAGTTTGTTTAGATTGAAATTTTTCTTTTTTGACGGATGTGAGAGTGTCTATTGTCTAGGATTTTTGAATTTGCGGAGGCGAACTGCCAATTTGTGGGGCCCTAGACTAACACTACTTGGGAGCCTACCTAATTAATCAAACTAATTGTCATTTTGTCAATAAACTGTCTCCCACGATTATGAATATGGTTTACAATGTAGGAAAAATTTAGGACAGTAAAATTCATTTATTTAATATGACTTCAGAGTTGCCAACGTTATGATTGGAATTTTTCAAGTTTTAAATAATTTTTTTAAATTTTTAATGACAAATACCAGTTCAAATGGTTTGAAGGAGATCAACTACCAAGCTATGTTAGTGACTCGCTCAAGACTCAATCAGGTATGTAATTACTATGACAAATTATCGTAAATAATTTTTTTATTATTCATAATTGTATGAACTTGCTAATTTTTTTCCAGAAACTGACGAAGAAAGCGATATTGACGACGTTCAGGCCATCGACTGGAGCAGTGATGATGAAGAAAATGAAAATATCGACGATAATGATGAAATTTATATGAGCGATCAAATACTTTTTTTTTCATGCAATAATATTTTTTTGTAGTTTTTAACATTAAAATAAATTATTTTACTTCATATAAGATGGCTGTGAACGTAATGAAATTACTTTTTCATTGGATATTGTCAAGAGTCGCAATCGACTAAGCACTCGCGCTCGCACCTACAACGGACTTTCAATGTGTCTGGCAAGATGTAAAAACCATTAAAACTGTCCGGCTATTGAGGTAACATCTTTTTATAGGTCTCCAAGTAACATATATAAAATTCAGCTTTTATACTATAACGAAAGTATAATTATAATTTATTACAGTTTAGGGGTGTCTGGCAGGGGGTAGCAACTGTCATAAGTGTCCGGCAATGGATGACGATATTTCTAAGGTTATCCCGAAGAAAATATGAAAAAATTGAGCTTTATACCCCAACGAATTTAAGGTGCTATTTTATACACCTTTACTACCTGTTACCTGCCGAAGTAACCGCGACCCAAACTCTATAGTCGCTGGTTGTTCTTACCTATGTAGGGGATATGCATGGGCAAACTTTGAGCTTTTATAAAATAACGAAGGTCTGGCCGTCGTGGGCTCTTGCTCTATTATGTTGATGCACCATATAACTATAGTTTGGAAATTTGTCAGATATCATAAACATAAACAATATAATAACTATTCATATTTTACAGTATTTATCAATCAGAATTAAAATATGGCTGCGTAATATTTACAGTTATTTAAATTTGATCTATTGCATTCTTAACGTAAGTAAGATTTCAAATTGATATTTGCTTACAATTATTATGAATTTTCATCTTATGGTGGGTTTATGCACAAGAATTTTGTGTACTTTAGCCCACAACTAAATATCAAATCCATCCCAAAATAAAATTTGAAGCACCATAACCTCAAACGTCAAAATATCACCGGTGATAACATTTTATCAATATCTTTCTGCTTACAAAAATCTTATTAGGACATTTTTTTGTGTATTGGGATAAAAATGAACAAAACAACATCTACATAATTTTTTTTCTGATATAATTCTTGCAATAACGTTCAGTAATTACTCTGACTAAATAGGTAATCTGTGCTCTGAGCACCGATGTGACGTCACATGTACATCGATTGCGCTCGGGTGTTTACTGCAATTTCCGACGTATTCAAAACTTGAGGCTTTTAATTTATTAATAAAAAATGTAATGTTTATCAAAAAATTGTATGAAAAATAATCACACTTTCATATGGTATTATTACTTTATATACGTGATTGAACCCAATTATAATTCCGATCCAAAATCCACAAATTTAATCTCAACCCAAAATTCACAAATTCCATAATTTTATTCCCAATCTCAATCTAAAATTCACTTCCAATCCACGATCCACAATTTTAATCCCAATCCATAATTTTAATGCCAATCCCAATCCACAATCCACAATTTATATCCCAATCCACAACCCATAATCCACAATTTTCAATCCACAATTATAATCTCAATCCACAATTACATATAATACCAATCCACAATTATAATCCAAAATTTCAATCCCAAATTTATGGCAAGGGGTTACTACCCTTGATGAAATTTTTTGAAATTTTCTATTGAAAATATTTTGAGCCTTGCATGAAATTTCATAGTTCCAGAAGTGTAGATTACGAAACTCTAAAATAATATTGTGTCTGAAGATTAGTTTTCCAATCGATTAGGCATTTCTCAAAGCATAAGTGTATTGAATTTCAAAGAAATTGAATAACAAATACAGATTTTTTGGGGGAAGATCTAAAAGTAGCCAAAATCTGAAATTTATAGCAAGGAGTTAACATTGATAAAATTTTTTGAAATTTTCGATTCAAAATATTTTGAGTCTGGCATGAAATTATATAGTTTCAGAGGTGTAGAGTAAGCTCCTCATTTAGCCGGAAAAACTGCGTTTAAAAACATACTCAGAGGAAAAGTATTAGAAACTCACATCAACATCTAGGTGATGTGCTATCGTCATTCCTGCAACAAACAAAACAATATGACAATGATTTACATAAAAATTGAGTAACAAAAGATGAAAGTAAACATCCAATCAATTGTCTAACAACTGTTTTCACATTCTCATATAATTTGGATCAACTCATCTATGAAATAAGACCACAACTACAATATCTAACATGCTTTCTATATTGCTAAATACTTAATTTGCATGCAGAAATAATTATAATAATTTTTCTTTCACATATTATGAAGCAAGTTAAAGAATAAAGCTTCAACATTGCGTGAGAGAAAAATTCGTGAGCAATATGAGTTCATTACATTCGAAATTAGAAATTATTTGCTATTCGGTTAGATATGTAACTTCTGTTGTTTTGTGCTTTTAATAAGAAACAAACAGACTTTCTTCTGATATACATGAAAGCGTATAGTTTTTAACGCATTGTGAACAATTAGGAATAGTGAATTTTTTTGAATTGACTTCACAAGGTCGCACTTTTGGAGGCAAAACTTGATGCGCAAACTGATTTTCTCATGATTGTACTATTATTTTATAATTTTCAAATCATTAGCAATTATTTGTCATCAGGATAGTGTAAAAAAGTATTTATGAATGAAAAGAGGTAAATATTTCCAAATATAAATATATTTTCTAAAAATAATTGCCAGATGATAACATTTAATTAATTTTTGTTCCAGCGAAAGTTTCTTTGTTCTTGCTCATCTGAGTCCAAGCAATTTTTGTATCTTCGTATACCGTTAAGCAGTCAAATTTCTCTTTCAACTCAAATAGAAGCCTCTGATTTATATGCATGAATCAAGTCAATCATATCAGATGAATATGATTATTTAGTCGTGAGAACTCATAAAAGAGACTCTGATTAAATTAAGCTAATAAATTAGATAGAGAAAAAAATATAACTGTGAATCTGAAATGGAAATTATAAGTTATACCTACGCAGTATTGAATAAATTATAGATTATCATCTATAGAATATTTTTTTACTAGTAATGTAGAGTTAGGGGCATTGCTTCATTATTGTCCAACGAATCAGAGTCGATCCAGATTTCTATTAAATTTGCAAATAATATCTTGATGTTAATGAAGCTCCAACAAAAAAAAAAATAGATCTGGATCAAAGCAGGATATGGAATATTTAATGTTTATTATACAATTGCAGTTGTAGGAAAAGTAAAAAGAGGAAGGAAACAGAAAATGTTATTTTGTATAATGAATAAATGTAAGAACGTAACTCTCACATCTTTTTGCGTGATTTGGCCTTATTTACTTATATTTCTTAGATTCTTTAATGAGAAAGTAATTAGATACTTCTAGGTATGAGCATTCTTTAAATATCTTCATCTTCCTTTCCAACATTTTTTTGAAGAATTGAGTTGTTTGTACAGGATGTTTCAGTTATAGTAATTCATCAAGAAAACTCGATTTTCTGTATTTATATTATTGAAACATTCTGTATACATAAACGTACCATTTGCAATCAATATCCATGTATAATTAAATTGAATTCATATAATATCAAGAGAAATTAATGTCACTGTACGGACTAAATAAGCAATTCAAAAGAGACACTTCAATAAAAACTGTGTTAATGATATTTCTTATCCTGGAAAGAAAAATTAAAAATAATATATGAATTTATGGCTTTCAGAAAACAATGAGCGTTATTTATGAATGCTAAAATTGTTATTGTGATAGCAAAATATAGTAGAATGCATAATAAAATATTACAGCGAACTAGGAAAAGAAATAACGGAGTTTACAATATTCATTAGATTTTATGGCCTTACCATGAATTATTTTCATGGCAAATTCATGTAGGAGTACCTAATTAGACATTAATGGATTATGAGTTCAACGGTGAGTTTTGCATGTAAATATTTTGCACATCACATCATCTTATAAGCAAATCCGAAAAAAATTGCGTAGAGAAATGTAAATTATAACTTATTAAAGTAATTTGACACACTTTTATTATCTCTAAACTACACTTATTCTAAATATACAAAGCAAGTTTTAATATTCTGCCAATTTTTTCTAAAAATCGTGATTTTTCGAAAACTCAATCAAATTTATGAACTGAGGAGGATCTTAAATTTAGGGTCCTGAAAGTTTCTCATTATTTTGGCACACTTTCATAATAAACTATATATTATATTTAAATTATGAATGATCTAAGATTGGTTTCACGAATTTTTGAAAATTAAATCAAATTTATTGACTGACTTGAATTTGAAATTAATAATCTTAGATGCTGCTTATTATCTTCAATATTATATATAATATCTCGGCACACTTTCAAGATTAACTATATACGATATCTGATCGATAAGTTATTGAAGATCGGTTTCACTAGATTTTTCGGAAATTGAATCGAATTTATGGAAAGAAGTGTATGTGAAATTCAGGGTCTTCAAAATTGCTTATTATCTTAAATATTTCGATGGATATCTCGTCATACTTTTGAGATAAACTATATATGATGTCGGAGTCATGAATTTTTGGAAATTCGTTCCACTAAAATACCGATTTTTAAGGTATAATCGAATTTATGGACCCAGGTAGATTTGGAACATAGGTTCATAAAAATTCTTAAGTATCTCGAGTATTCTCACGAATATTTCGGCATACTTTTTAGACGAACTATATATAATATCTAATCTATTAACTATTGAAGATTGACTTGACTAGTGTACCATCTTTTCGAAAATTAAATCGAATTTATAGACAGAAGTGCATGTGAATTTTAGGATCCTGAAAATTACTCATTATCTTGAATATTTCGATGGATATTTTAGTATAATTTTAAGGTAAACTATATATGATGTCTGATTCATTGATTTATTGAGATTGGTTGTACTAGCATACCGACTTTTTGAAGATATAAGCGAATTTATGAACCAAGGTGAATTTTAATTCAAGTTCTTGAAAATTGCTAATTTTTTCCAAATATCTCGACGGATGTTTCGACATATTTTAAAAATAAATTATACATGATGTATGTTATATAAATTTTCGGCAATCGGTTCCAATAGCATGTCTACTTCTGGAGAATTTCATAGAATTCATGCATACAGAAGGATTTTGAATAAAGGTTCCTGAAAATTGCTCACTATCTCCAATATTTTGACAAATATCTCAGAAATTTCCAAGACAAATCATAAATTATACCTGTTTAATAATGTTTTAGAAATTGATCTTACTAGCATACCAAATTTTGGAGAATTTCGTCGAATTTCAAATATAAATAATAATAATAGGTTTCTAAAAATTGCTCATTATCTTGAATACTCCAATGGATATCTCGACATATTTTCAATTATAAATGATGTCTGATTTTTTATTTCACGAAGACTAGTTGTTCTAGTATACCGACTTTTGGAAAATTTTATAGAATTTCAGACGGATCTTGACTATAAGCTCTTAAGAATCGCTCATTATCTCGAATATTTCTCCAGATATCTTGGAATACTCCAAGATATATTATAAATGATATCTGATTTATCAATTCTTTGAGATTAGTTTTACTAGCACACCGACTTTTGTTGAATTTTATCTAATTTACCAAATTAAATGGACTTTTGGAAATTTTCTATAGAATTTATGAATACAGACGGATTTTAAATATAGGTTCCTGAAAATTGCCCATTATTTCGAATAATTTTCAACCAAGTATCTTGACATACTTTGGAGATCAATCATAATGTCTGACTTATTAATTCTTGGAGATTAGTTCAACTAACATACCAATTTTTGTAAAATTTTATAGAATTTATTAATACAGACGGATTTTGAACATAGGTTCCTGAATATTGTTGATTATCCCTAATTTTATGACGGATATCTTGGCATACTTCCAAGATAAATTATAAATAATGACTGCTTTATTAATTTTTGAAGATTAATTCCATTGGCATACCGCCTTTTGAACAATTTCATAGAATTTATGAATATAGGTTCCTGAATATTGTTGACTATCTCGAGTCTTATGACAGATATCTTGGTATACTTCCAAGATAGATTATGAGTAATGTCAAATTTATAAATTCTTGAAGATTAGTTCCATTGGCATACCGCTTTTTGAGCAATTTTATAGAATTTATGAATACAGGCGGATTTTCAATATAGGCTCCTAAAAATTGGTCATTATCTCGAATATTTCTCCAGATATCTTGGCATATTCTTTCAAGATAAATTATAAAAGTTGTCCAAATTATTGATTCTTGAAGATTTGTCTTATTAGCACACCAATTTTTGTGATATTTTATGTAATTTAGGGAACTAAATGGATTAGAAAAAAAGGTTCCTGAAAATTGCTGGATTGTAAATATAGATTCATGTTTATTGTGCTTGTGAATACCACTCGTGCTTGTGAATACCACTCGTGCTGCACACTCGGGGTATTCAAACGCAAGCACAATAAACATTCGTGATAGCACCACAAAAATAATCGATAATACTTCAACTACTTATGGTATAATAAATGAATATTTTTACGGATATCTCGGCATACTACCTACATAGCTATATATGATGTCTGATTCTTGATTTTATGCTGACTTATCTCATTGACAATCCGAGTTCTGAAAAATTCAATCAAATATATGGGCACAGCAGGATTTGGAATATAGGTTCTCAAACATCGCTTATCATCTTAAATATTTTCACGGATATTTTAACACACTCTTGAAATAAACTATGTATGATGTCTGACCCATAAATTTCTGGAAATTGGCTCCAGTAGTATATTGATTCTTGGAGAATACCATCGAAATTATGAACAAAGGCAGGTTTAAAACATAGGTTTCTAAAAATTGCTCATTATCTCAGATACTTTGTCGGATATCTCGGCAAAAATTGAAGATAAACTATATATGAAATCTGATTCATTAGTTTTTGGAAATTAGTTTCAGTTGATAAGTAAATTTGAAGATTTTAACGGATATCTCGGCTTAATTTGTGTGTGATATGGATCCTCATATAAATATTGATTTGGTAATTCATATTTGAAGTACTTCTCAAAGAAAGCGAAAGTATAAGAAGCCAGAGCCTAGTTAAAACTTTTCCCTTATTCTTTTCGGTAGCTTCTTTCATGTTTTTTAAGCATCCAATTCTTTACTCTTCCGAGAACTATCTCCATGTAATCTGCATATTTCATAACCATTTCTAATTTAAATAATAACTCTCGCTGAAGAAAATGAAAGGTAATAACAGGGTTGCATCTTTAGGACTTCACACTGTTCACCGTCTAGACAAAAAAGTTCACTGATCGGTGATCTGGTTTGGTTGGGACAAACCAGATCAAAAATTGGCAACGCCTACTAGGATTTGGAAATGACAACTAAGGTCAAAGCCGGTTGGAGAGGTTACTAGCCGCAGAAGCTTAATTAAAAGCTGCACGATTCTCATCTAACTTTCTTCTCAAAAAATATTAATTATATCTTCGAATAATAAACAAAATCAGACGTGGCAGTTAATTATATTTCTGTGGGTATGCAGATCAGCTGCTGTTACGAAACCGCTTAAGTTTAAGCGTGCTCAAGCTGCATCCCAGCTTCAGGAATGCATTTCTTTGCTTTGCGTGCACGCGAAATGCATTGTGGGTATGATTAAGAGGGCGTGGCCGTCGCCCGCTAGGATCAAATTGAAAAATACGGAGAGTAATGCCACGTAACAGAGTTAATATCTTGTAATTTACAACAAAGAAAGATTAAAACACCAAACAAAATAAATAAAGCTATATTCAAGACTTCCTACCTAAAGCAACCGACGCGAAGCGTCTTTTATTTGTAATGAAAATTATTGCTCATTACATCAAGTGCTTTTGATTTTTGTAAATTGTAGAGGTCAAAGATGTCTTTAAAAGCCTTAAAACCGATTATTATTATTTGAGGCTGAGCCAGACGCTATCCAAGTTTGGGAGACAATTTGACGGAACGAAAAAAAATTCTTGAGACGTTTTATACGAAAGGGAATTTATTAAGGAGAATGTTTTTCTTTCCCATCACGTTTGTGGTTCATGGTCTGCAAGAAAAAGAAGAAATGTTTGTCCAAATCACTAGCACTGTTGCATATTTAAAGAGTTTGGTTTTAGAGAGATGGGTGATTGGATTAAGAATGTATTAGTGTGTATATGTGTACAAAAACCGGACGACCTCAGTGCCCACACAACCACAACTCTCAACTCGCATTCCGAAATGCCAAGCAACAAACAGCGCCCACTACAGACTAGAGAAACTGATTTGCATTCGACACAGAACGCACAAACGCATTCAATTTCATAGTAGCCTCATAGTTTGTGCATCGCTCGCCCAAAATTGTTTGCTAACGTGAATTCCTCATTACTAAAGGACAATGTAAATATAGCTGCACGGCACTGCATGAGTTAATTAAAGCTATTAACGCATCCTAACGAATATCGATATTCCATTTACAAATTTAAATTTAAATTACAAACACTTTTACCTTTTTACCATTAATTTCTTGGAATAACATTCCCTCCGCATAATAATAATTCAAATAACAATTATCATCTCATTTGAATATTTAAATAAATAAACTTCTTTGAAAACTCATTAAACATCAGAAAGGCTGTCAACTGTCACCTCAATCCCACACAAAACATATGCGAATCGAGGCTCAATCTCGATCTTCGGTTGTCTTTGTTAACAGGTTAGTGATTTTGAGTTGGTGTGACAACCACACTGGTTGTTGGTTCGCAGGTCCTTGCACAACCAAATACGGTAGTGATTGCTGACGTCATATCAACCCACACCGCGTTTTGTTTCATTTCAACTGTTATTGAGAAGCGAAATTTGGAGTCGATGGACTTGGAGAGTTTTGGGGGTATACAGTTAAGAATACATCGCAGAATTGGATTTTATATGTGGGTGCACTTAATGAGGAAAGTATAATTGATAATTGATCATTTCTGAACAGCAAGCTAACGTTCTTGATTAAACTGGGGTGAAAATTGATGACATGGATAGTTCATTGCTCGCGTATACACCCTGTTACACAAAAATGTAAAAGTGTTAGTACATAAAGTTACTGAAAGAGTTCACACTTCATGTGGATTAGCTCAATCAAATCTAACTGACCGTTTAGAAGTGCCGAAGCTTTTTACCCGTTGGGTGCCTAAAACTTGCGAAACTTCAATGAATGGACACTGCGGTAGTCATTTAAACAAAATCCAGACAGACCCCGGAATTTTTATCACCAAATTGTAATTAGGGATGAAATCTAGATTTAACAACATGACTATAAGAGCAAAATGAAGTTACTACGAGGATCATCAAGACATACAAAACTCAGGCCATCTTTAGCATTTGTTGACTTTTTAGACGGACAGAAGACGATCGCAGCTTATTATTAGGAGGTGTACCCAAAAAAATTGATCCGGAGTTGATTAGAAGAGGGTTATTTTCATGATGAAGCAAGATAATTCTCCTACACATTTCGCTCAAGCAACTAGGGAAGATTTAGGGAGTTCCTGCTGGAAAATTTTGTATCACCTTCTTAATAGCCTGAATCTAAGCCTGTCTGATTACATTTCATCCCAAAAATCAAAATCAGAATTCAATGGTAAACGGTGGGCAGCCTCAAGTGAAGTAATAGCTCTCGTACAAAGGTGGTTTAAAAATATCTCTTTCTACAAGAAAGGACAAGAAAAATGGGCACACTAAATTATTTGGACATTAAGGGCAATCGAAGCTTATCATTATAGGGATATGCTCGAAAAAAAATCATTCAGGAATCAATAACGGAAGCAAGCTTTATAAAGAAGCTCTTTTCCAGCAAGATGATAGCTCCTACACATTCCTCTCCAGAGACAAGAAAAAAAAATTTTGAGGAATTGAAATTGAGAAATTTTGTTTCAGCTTTCTAACAGACTAGATCTGATCCTGCCTGATTACTTTTGACTTCCAGGATTAGAATCAGGCTTGAAAAAGACCTTATGTTAAACAGAAGCTTTTGTGTAAAAGTAGTTAAAAATACCTCTTTCTACAAACAAAGGCTGGAAAAATGGGAACACTGGGATGTTTGAATACTAAGGGCAATTAAAGCTTCTCATTATAAGGGTGTACAAGAAAAATAAATCAGGAATCAATAAAATAAGGAAAGCTTCATAGAGGAGCATCTTTTTAACTAGATAATAGCTCTTGTACATTTCGCTCCAGAGACAATAAAATTTTGAGGAAACCATGTTGAGAAATTCAGGTTTTTCTCCCTAAAAGACCAGATCTGATCCTGCCTGATCACTTTTCATTACCAGAATTGGAATAAGGATTGAAAGGGATGTGGTAGGGAACCTTGCGTAAAACAGAAGCATTTGTAAAAATATGATTAAAAAATACTACTTTTTACAGGAAGGGACTAGAAAAATTGGCACACTGGAATATTTGGACATTAAAGCCGATTGAAGCTCCTCTTTATGAAAGTGAACTTAGAAAGAACTATTCAGGAATCAATATAAAAAGGCAAGCTTCATGAAGAAGCATTTTTCCAGCAACATAATGGCTTCTGTACATTTCGCGCCAGAAACAATGATTATTTTGAGGAATTCAAGTTAGAAAACTTTGTTTCATCCCTTAATAGGTCAGATCTGATCCTGCCTGATCACTTTTTATTATCAGAGTTGGTATGAAGCTTGAAAGAGATGCGGTAAGGAGTCTTAAGTTAAATATAAGCTTTTGTAAAAGGGTGATTCAAAATACTTCTTTATACAAGAAAGGACTGGAAAAGTTGGCACACCGGATCTTTTCGACATTAAGGACGACTTGAGCTTCTCGTTATAAACTTGTATTTGAAGAAAAAAATCAGGAATCAATAAAAGGAGGCAAGCTTCGTAAAGGAATATTTTTCTAACAATATAATTGCTCCTGTAAATCTTGCTCCAAAAACATTGATATTTTGAGGCAATCATGTTGGGAAATTTTGCTTCACCCCTCCTAGTATGTCACATCTGACCCTGCCTAATCATTTTTCACTCTCAGAGTCAAAATAAGGTTTGAAAGAGAAGCAGTAGAGAGCCTTAAGTAAAATAGAAGCTTTTATAAAAAGGTACTCCAAAAATACCTCTTTCTACAAAAGAGTACTAGATACATGGGCACACTAAAATTTTTGGACATTAAGGGTGATTGATGCTTCTCATTATAAGAGTGCATAAAAAAAAAAAATTTTACAATCAATAAAAGAAGGTAAAATTCATGAGGAAGCATTTTTTTTAACAAGATAATGGTTCTTGCACATTTCGCTCCAAAAATAATTAAATTTTGAGGAATTCATGTTGGAAAATTTCGCTTCACTCTCCTAAAAGACTAGATCTGATCTTGCCTGATCACTTTTTATTACCAGAGTTAGAATAAACATTGAAAGGGATGCGGTAGGGGGCCTTAAGTGCAGCAGAAACTTTTGTAAGAAAGTGGTTGGAGAATACCTGTTTCTACAAACAAATACTATAAAGATGGTAGCAACAAAATTCTCAAGCTTTTGAATAAGAGGGTGTATTTGAAAAAATCTATTAAGGAATCAATAAAAGAAGGCAAACTTCATAGAGGAGCATTTTTCCAACAAGATGATGGCTCCTGCACATTTTGTTCCAGAAACAATGAAAATTTTGAGGAATTCATAATACAAAATTTTGTTTCATCCCCTAACAGATCAGATCTGACCTTGCATGATCACTTTTTATTCTCAGAATTAAAATTAGACCTAAAGGAAAAACCTTAAGAGGCCATAAATGAAGCAAAAGTTTTTGTGGAAAAGTGGGACAAAATTAAAGTACTTTTTCTCACATAAAGGACTGGAAAACATCGACTGAAGGTTGTTTAGACATTCACATTTCGAAAATTTGTTGATATATCTCCGTAAGTCAATTTGTTTTATATTTAATCAGTTCGAAAACTGATGAGGAATCTTAAACATTCAGCCCTTTCAAAAATCGATTTATCTTATTTTATTTTCCAAGCCCTCAGCTTCAAGAACCGTTTAAGACTCCTTCATTCTGCCAAAACATTTTTCTGATAATAAAAGAGTTCAACGAGAGGACCAGTAACAATTTTTTGGTTAAAAAATAATTATTTTCCCTAAAAACGTAAGCAATCACTTTCACAGCTGTTCCAAAGATCGTTTTTCCCTTTAGAATTAATTTCTCGTGTCCTGTCCCTTATTTTGATTGTTTTTCTGGTTTAAACACTCGGCTGAATACGGGTTCTAATTTGAGTAGATATAATTCCAATTCCGGAGGTGGAATAAATTAATAATAAACCCAACCTAAAAACAATTAATCTTCTCTAAAACGGTAGCACTTTCTTCAACCAACTAAACTTCAAGATTCGCTTTCCGAATTTTATTCTCAAGCCTTTCGAAATAAACATCAATTAATTTGCTCATGAGTGCTTCTTATTTTCCCATCAGCACGCCACTGAAAATAATTTGTGACGTCAACTCGCGGACTCAAACGCCGCGGATCGCGACTTCGCGGTCGCAGTGTTTGAGAAGAGTCAGAGGTGCGAGGACTATACCGGCATAGGTTCAAAACCGTTTTCGAGAATTTGAGACTCAGTGTGCAAGGTGTGCAGTGCTGTGGGTGCGTTTTTTGGATACGATAAATTCTAGGTAAGGAGATATCAACAGTCAAGCAGAAGACGAACCCAAAAAATAAACATTATCTAAATTATTCTTAGACTTATATACATGTACATAATTTATAGCAGGTAATCAATAATACTACTAAAAAATTGGATACGAGTATTGAAGCACTTGGATTACTCATGTTGTGTGCCATATTTGTTACGAATCCTTTCCTGAAATCAATTAAATTCTCTCTATAGATCACGAAATATTTAGCTGAATATTAGGATTGTAAGATTCAGGCCTGAGCTCTGCATATGCGGCACCCATCTTGCATAAAGCTACATGCATATTTCTAAGTAATATTCAATAATGGATCTTATTCCAACATTATTGACTATTCGTGAATAATATGTCATTCCAAAATGTTAGCAGTAATAATAAGATTTCAAAACACTCAACTGAGTACTAGTTAAAGGGTGTTGGCCCTGAGTTTAATATATGCGGTACCCATCTTGCAGAAAGCTTACTCGTGACTAATCAGCCTGAATTTTCCATTCGCAAGCTTAAATTTGAAATAAAAGCATCGAGTTCTTAAAAATAGGCACTTCAATAATGGATGTCATTTCAGCATTATGTCATTCCTAAGCGAGATAAATGATATTACGGAATTTATTCAAATAACCATTTGATAATATTCATTTATTATTAAGATATGACAAATAAAATTAGGTGAAACTATTTTTAGTTGTGAAGCAATATTTTTAGAATTCATGAATAGGAATTTATCTGAATCTCATTAGTTTTTATATTTATTCATCAGTTTTCCGATAAATATTCAAATTGCTAAGAGGACATATGCTCTAGGTACATCATTTCCGCATTATTTTGTATTTGAGCAATCAGGCTTTGAATATTGGACGAAACAATCGAAAGTATATTTATATGGTGACTTATTAGGTTTGCAAATAGAAGCAGAATGTCGAAAATTTGTCAAAAACCTATTTTCCAATTCAGGAGGGAGATATTTGTAGCACCAAAACAAAATTATCCATCTCGAAAGAGATGTGTTCAGGTACTTCGTCATTTGAAAAAGAGTTTAACTCAGTTTTTTCGCTTTATCTCACTGGAAATTAATCCTACGTTGAAAATGAATAAGAACAATTTCATAGACAATCAAATTTCCCAAAAACTTTATTTGAAACATTTTGCTGTATCTTGATTATTAAATCAATTGGAACAGAAATAAAGCGGCTGTTTATTTTAAGTCCAACTGTATCTTTTTTATATGATATTTCAATAGAAGCGAATGTTTTCATGGCACAATTCCTTGCAAAAAATTTGTTGTATCTATTATTTGATTTTGATTGTCAATCACCCCTGCAAAACTAATTTACTGCCTTTTAAAACTATGTGGGCTCATTTAATAATAAAAAATGAACTAAAAATACACCTGATAATTTGTTTGAGATTGCTCTATGAAATTACTAATTTTTAACAAGAAGTGAATTATAAACGATTCACTCGAGCTTCTCTAATTCAGTTTATAATGCTGCAATTGTTCAAATAATTGAGATACAGCAAATTTTTTCGATCGAAAATTGTATGAAATTGAATCTCCAACAAAATTGGTTGAGTACATTTTTAACGTGGGATCAATAGGAAACAAGAAAAATCACTTTTTCAGCTAATTAAATAAACTCATACGACTACAAAAGACTTTGAGAGCTCTTCTAGAAAAATGATCATAGAATAATGAACTAAACATTTATACAAAGCTTTAGTAGCTCCAAATATTATAAAACCAATTACAATCCCTAATCTTTCAAGCCTGGCAGAATATTGCAACGAAAATCTGTCACATTTTGAAAGCTCATATCTCCTGAAATAACAACCGTAGAATAATGAAATAAACGCTGATGGAAAGCTAGAGTAAAGCTTTATATTATAAATCTACTTTCAACTTTTTGTCCATCAATACTCAGTTGGAGCACAGACATAACTTTATCCTTTGATTTTTCTTAATTATAAATTGTATTGTAATATTCTTGATAGGCATGGAATTACGGCTTTGTGATGAAAATCCAGTTCTGAATGAATTCCAGGCAGAGTCTGGTGGAAGTTTATGAAAACCTGGCAATTTTTCTGAGTAATTTAAAATTATGTACCTGTTTTCATATCATTTCGGGATGGTAGCGCTATTATTCAATCAAAACAAAAAAGTAATTACTTTTTTATTATTGTAATAACTTCAATGGATGCAAATGATGTGTGAACAATATACGACCCACAAAAAAAATGAAATAATTAGGAAGCATGTGTTTAAATCTCAGAAATTGGACTTTAATATCGTTTAATTACTTTCAATTACTAGCATATCATAATTTCCACGTCAACGGATCAATACTAGACTGAATATTGCTTTTCAGTTTGTCTTCTAGTGTTCAGAAGATCACCTGAATGATTTCGCAACTTTTCGCGATCTATAACCTTGTTTTCTAGATAAAAATCACTATCTTTCATCACTTATTCCTGTTCAAAATTGAAGTCGCGGTTTCTCGCTTGATTCCTCATGCAAATCTCCAGTTACTCAATTACAGTTCATTGTTCAATTACTCTAAAACACTGGTTTCAATGACCACCATATCTCACACTAGTACGCTAATCATCTTAGTGTATATTTCTTGACGTTCACTTGAGATCCGAGCTTCGATTTCTTAGTTGTTATGGCATGATTGTCTCAACTTCACAGCTGCGTAACGTTTCCGCATTGCTTTGAGGCTGCAGCAAGAATAAATTTTGAACATCAGTTAATTTTCAATGTATATAACTCCATTTTATTCTCAATGCTTCGATAAGAGGCATGAAAAAACGCGATGAGGTTGCAAGTCGAACGCATCGTCACAGTCTCCAGTAGAGAATGCGCACGGTTACGTAAAAGAAGAGAAAGTCGTTTTTACTACAAGAAACTTGAGATGCAGATTATGAGAAGCATCAGGTATCGTCACTGTGGTATTTAAATTTGTTAAGTAATAGTTATAATAAATATATGCGCGATTATCGCGATCCAAGTCAATATAATTATTTGAAAAAAAATCTTAAATAATATGTTGACTTCATTGGGCATTATGGATTGTCAAATATATCAGATAAAATGCTTTGGAGTGCTGTCAAAACTTCGTCCCACGTTTGTTAATTAAAAATGGCTCTAAATTCAAGTTCCAGTGTTGTAACTGGTCATTAATCTTCTTAAAATTTCGTCCTTGGCTCATGTTCGTTATTTACGCAATTCTACCTCATCTAATAAGTTGTTCAGATGTTATCATTATGCCAGATTGCTTAAGAATATCCATCAATTCTTTTATTTCTTATCACATATTAAATCAAATTATTTTGATACCCCAAATAAAGATTGATATATTTTACTGGATTACGAGGAGGATGGGTGTTTTGATTTCTTACGTTTGGAGTGAAAATTCAATCTGTGATATTATTTTATTTCTTTTCTAAAGAGACAATGTTGAGCGGTGGCCTTCACGGTGTGACGCTATTTTTTGCACTGCCATGTCATTAAAAATCCAATAGCACATGATTCATTAATTGCAATACTTTATAGGAAAATATGTTAGTAAGACATTCCGAGAAAATTTAAATTAGTATTCAGCCGAAATGCATAACACTTAAAGGAAATTTCTAAAAGAGTATGTCATGAATAAGGAATAAAGAGTACTGCAGGTTTAGAAACTCTTATTTGCATGAAAAACGACGGATGTAGTTGCTTTGAGGTCCCTTAAGATAATTTGTAAATCTATGAGTGTAACTTCCACGAGAGCAGCTGTAACTATGGACCAATATCACACGAATTTTTTGATGTGTAAATTGAAATACTCAAGTTTTTTATGCTTATAGAGATGAATTTCTTGTTCTTTCTTTCTAACTTTTTAGTAAATCTCTTTCAAAAAGAAATTTTGCCAAAACTCTTTCTTTATTACTCGGATATGTGGTCTAGACGAGTCAAGAACACATATGTAGTAATTTTCGATCTTCTCTACTAAATTAAAAACATAAGATTGTCAAGATTTCAATTCCTAGATGTTTGGTCCCTTGTTTCACCCACTTACTGAATTATAAGCTGCAAAATAACAATTTCTTTTAAATTTATGTTGCATTATTACACCTATCCTCGTCCTACCAAATAAGGTCTCGGAAAAGCCCTATTATTTGTTTTGAGTTCTCGTAGAAACAAGATTTATATGTCAAACAAATATTTGGACTGTAAAAAATTGTATATCTAGCTTAAGTTTTACGGACGTATATGGAAAGTTGAATTTTTGAGTAGCAGATTGACCTTCCTAGTTAAACTAAGGTGGAGCTCATCTACGATTTTCGAATCCTTGATAATTGTTTTAAAGAATAATGCTTCAATTAATACCGCAGTTTACAAGTTGATCAAGATGGCAGAGGAAGGAATTGTGTTAAAGGAAGAATGTCATCGATTTCAGTTAATAAACATTGCTCGCGTACGGAACCTATTAGACGAAAATAGAAGAATTTCAGTACACAAAGTGTCTGAAAGAGTTGACATTCCATACAGTTCAGCTCAATTAATTCTAATTGACTGCTTGGAATTGTTGAAGCTTTCCGTCCGTTGAGTGCTTGAAGCGTTGTGCCAGCTTCAGAGTGACAAGATCCAGACAGATCCTGGAAAATATCATTGATTCCTAATCGGGATTCAACAGCATGCCCACAAAAGTAAAATGCAGTTCAAGATATAGTTAGTACGAGGATCATTAGAACCTAAAGTTCTGTAAAAAATAACACCTTTTTTGGTGTAATGAGGGAATAAACTTGATTAACTTACTGAAAGAACAAAAGACGATCACAACTTTCTTTTATGGGGGTGTACCTAAGAAATTGATACAGGAATTGATAGAAGAAGGCAAGCTTCATAAAGGACTCTTTTTCTAAAATGATAATGCTTCTGCACTTTTCGTTCAAAAAACAAGGAGAATTTGAAGAAATTTTCTGCAGGAATATTTGTTTTATTCCTTTTATTGCCTAGATCAGATCCTTTCTGATAATTTATCTTTACCAAATGATTGTATCTTCATAAGTAATGATCCAAATAAATTGATATAGAGACGATAGGAGTGGCAAAGGGACCAAAATAACTTCGTGAACAGAATTACGTTTATTCAAAGACACAGGAAGTTTCGGCGCCGCAACGGCCATAGCCGTTTTGACAAGCATGGCAATTTGTCCCCTGAATTATTAAGTTTTTTTGACCATGGTTTTTTCAACAACGTAGTCATTCATTTTACAATGTAACTAAATTTTGAATTCACATTTTTCAAGTTGATGATGGTTGGCCGTTGCGGCGCCGAAACGTCCTGTGTCTTTGAATAAACGTAACTCTGTGAACGAAGTTATTTTGGTCCCTTTGCCACTTACATCGTCTCTATATGTACCAAATCTAAAATTAGTTTTGAAAAGGGAATGGTAGCGAGTTTTAAATGAATCAGAGTTCAAAAAGAAGAATAGTTCTTTTGACAAAAAAGGACTGCATAGATTCTACATTTGAAATGATTGGACATTGAGGTGATGACAGCCTCCTTTTATGAGAGTTTATTGAAAAAAAATTGTCTAGAATCAATAAAAAGAAGGCAACTCCATAAATGAGTTTTGTTCACTAAGGTAATGTTTCTGCGAATTCCGCTCGAAAAACATAAGGAAATTTAAGGTATATCCACTGGAAAATATTGTTTAATACAACTTACAGCTAAGAGTCAGCCCTACCTAGTGATTTTTCATTACCAAATGAAAATCAGACTTGAAGGGAAATGGTGGGAGGATCTTAAGTGAAGTAAAAGTTTTAGAAAACTGGTGGTTCAAAAACAAGACTCTTTTTCTCAGAAAACGACTGGAAAAATGGGAACACCAGAATATTTGAGTATTAAGGGCGCTTACAGTTTCCTGTAATGAGAGTTTACTCATAAAAATGGAACAAGAATTAGTAAAGAAGGCAAGCTTCATGAATGAGCTCTTCTTTACCAAATTGATTCTTTTAAAGAAGAAATCTGAGTGATTATCACTGGGTAATTTTGCTTCACACCCTTACAGCTCAGTTCCGACCTTGCGTGGTATATTTCAATAACACATGTAAAAGAAGACTTGAAAAGAATACGATGGGAGGCCTTAAGTGAAACAGAAGCTGTTGTAAAATGGTTGTTGGAAAAAAGAATCTCTTTTCATAGAAAAGGACTAGAAAGATGAAAACACCAAAATATTTGGACATAAAATGCGCTTACAGCTTCCTATAATATGTATGTACTCATAAAATTGTAACAGGGATCAATGAAAAAAACAAGCTTTATGAAGGAGCTCTTCTTTACTAAGTTGATTCTTTTACACACTGTGCTCGAAAGGCAAGGGAGAATTGAAGGAATTTTTAGTGGGAAATTTTGTTCTAAGTCCTTTACAGCCCAAGTCCAAGTCTATTTAGTATTTTTTTATTGCCAGAATTAAAAAAAAGGCTTTAAGAAAAAACGGTGGAAGACTTTAAGTGAAGCAGAAAAACAGGACCCTTTTTCTCAGAAAATGGCTAGAAAAATGGGAGCACTAAAGTGTTTGAATATTAAGAGCACTTATAGCTTCCTATAATAAGAGTGTACTCATAAAAGTGGAACAGGAATTAATAAAAAAAGGATGCTTCATGAAGGACCATTTTTTCAACAAGATTTGGCTTCTGTACATTTCGCTCCAGAAACAAGGACAAAAGGTGGTTCATAACAGGGGCTTTTTAGACAGGAAATGACTAGAAAGATTCGAACACCAACAATGTTCGAGCATTCAGGGCGATCCAGCTTCCTATCATGAGGATGTACCCAAAAAATTGGACCATTATTCATTCAGAAAGCAAACTTCATAAAAAAATTCTTTGCCATATTTCGCTCGAGAAAAAATTGAGTAATAGTAATAGAAATAGTTTCAATCTGATCCTGCATGATCATTTTCATTTTCAAAATTGAAATTTGACTTAAAGATGGAACGGTTGAGGACCTCACGTGAAGCAAAATCTTTCGTGGAAAGGTTGTTCAGGACAGAAGCCTCTTTTACAATTTCCCACAAATGTATCATGTTTTGAAACTAAAATTATCATTCTAAAATAATTTTTCTGTGGGAATCTCTTTCAAAATAATTTAGAAATATATCTATTAATTCCAAAAGTGATTGTGGGAAAATCTTTACGATAAAAGCACATTCTCATACTCTTTCTCAAATAATACCTAATTATTTTTAATTGAATTCCCTTCAAAATATAGTCGATAAAGCCGGTCAGTAGTTCTATAGTTCACAGCTATTAATTTTTGGTTATTTTATTGAAATTTGTGTGAATAACCTAATTTAGACATCACAGTAACGTTGGGACAATGAAAACATAAATCTAGAATATTCACGCTGTTGGGAACCGCAAATCTTTTTGCTCTACTTACAAAATATTTTACATTGTTTCTTTGCCACTAATGTGTCGAAAAAAATGTTTCATTAGCATTACTTTCGCCGAGAATTATTTGTAACATTTGTAGTACTCAATTCCTGCACTACAACCTCAACAATCTCCTTTGTGTCGTCGTAGCAGATATTATCCATCTAGCTCCCAGCAACATTGCACTTTTTCCATCTCAGTTCAAGTCTTGTTGACTTCCGTGGTATCCCCTGACCCCTCTTCAACGGACGCCCATGGTCGCCGAGTCTTTAATGATCTCGCTCACTTCGACCATTCCTGCTCTGTGTGCTAATGCTTACCGCTGCACTTCAAATGTTTAGTGGCCTTTTGTTATTGTTTTTATCTTTTGTTTTCAGTTTTATGGCACAGTGAAGAAAAATAAAAATTAAAGCCACTACGGGGAAATCAATTAAGTTTTTGCAATCGTAAATATTGGCCAGTAATTAAACTCCAGAATTCAATTCTCAATTTATTGTTTTCTTTCCTGCAACGTGAGTACGATTCTTTAAACCTCTCTAGAAATTTCTAGTCTTGCATAAAGAGATTTGAAGCCCACATATAGATACTAAAACTTGTTCCGCACGTTCTAATGCATGCCTTCATATCCATGTGACCTCCACTAATACACATGTGTGGAGATTTCAATGATGCAGCAAGCAACCAGCCTCCATCTTTATGGCAACGAATCTTTTGTTCACTGCAGCTAATCACGTTGTATTATAGACACCATCAGCCTACAGCGTTCAGTTATGTACACCAAAGAATGCTACGTTAGAAAAAGAGATACGTGTGCCCATGTGGCTCATGATGATATGGAGAAGTGTGTTAAAAACAAAGAGAAATTATGAAATGCTGTAATTTTATCGGAATGTTGAAAGATTTGTATTTAACTGATTTAGAATCCTCATTTAATGATTTCTAGAAGTTAGTAAATGAGCTGATATTTCGTATGTTACATAAGTAGTGGTTGTTATCATTGAAAAAATAAATTTATACCACAATATTTCAAAAATCGAAATTTGTTAGTCAATTTTACACACAAAAAAACCACAATTTAGAGCAAAATTGTAATATAAATTCACATAATGACATGTCTTTAGAACGCATTCACATCAGAAAACTCTTTAGAAATTTTTATTGTGAGTCTAAAAGAAAGTATATGTGAAAATGGCATGTAATTTATTTTAATTGTAAGAACAAAGATCTAAACCACAATTTTAGGAATGAATTTTGATTGACATGCACAAATACGCCTACAGGATCGCATATCTCATTAGTAACACCCATAAAACATCATGTCCTGCTTCTCGTCAATTAAGACATTGCAGTTTGTACTACACCATCATACAAACATAAAACCTTTATCTCTTGATAAAGACTCTTGTTCGACAACCAATTTGACAAACACATGTTCGGTGTTCAATCTTGAAATCTCAATTTCTGTTCGCTGTTGTCTTCAAGAGAATAACGGATCTCGAAGCGAATCTAGAATTACTAGATCCTCGACTATTTCTTCTCTTTGAATGCTAGAGTTAGTTGGTGTTGTTATTTTACCTTTCCAACATAATAACAGCGAAGAATTGTAACAGTTCATAATGAAGAATAATTTGTTTGCAGGAATTTGCATTTGTAACTGTATATTGGTAAATAGAAAAGATACGAGTTTTGTTATTATTATTTATTATTAAACTGCAATCTTCCATTGAAACCTATTGAAATTCAGACTAATAAGCTGAATTTTGGATTGTAGTATTAAGGCTTATAATGACAGTGGATCTGTACGTACGTATGGGACACTCTAGTAATCGTAATTTTTAGTCGATTCAACAAATTTCTCTCAAATCTATGTATAAATGATATATTAACAAGCCTATTGAAAATCAAAGTGATAAATTTGACGATTAGATTGTATGGATATGATGTCAGTGGATCTGTACGTACGTATAGGACAGTCTAGTAATCGTAATATTGAGTCAATTCAACTAATACCTCTTAAGTCTCTTTATAAATGATGTATTAATAAGCCTACTAATAATCAAAGCTATAAACCTGGCGGTTAGATTGTATGGACATAAGGTCAGTTGATCTTTACGTACGTATGGGACATTATTGTAATCGCAATTTTCAGTTAATTCAATACTTCTTTCTCAACTGTGATCATAAATATAATACTGAACAACCTACTAAAATTCAGAGAGATAAACTTGAATTTTATATTAGTTCTTGAACTACTCAACAGCAAGAGTTACTATACCATCGGCTACGCAGACGAAATTACTCTACTGCTTAGTGATAAATTTGAGAACTTTCTCGAACTGATAGCGCAAAGTGCGTTGATACTCTTGGAATGGTCCTTTTCCCCATGAAATACAAACTCGGCGTATTCAGTACACCGAATCTTTTTAATCAGACACTGAGACCCGGTTCCACCAAAGTCAGTTAAATTTATCTTGGGGTTATTTTGAGTCCGTGAATATAGTTACAATTGTATCAACAATAGTCTCTGTATGAAATAACCTTTGGATAAATTCAACTGGCATTGGTGAAACTGGTCCTAAGGTTTTCAAATTTAGTAAAATACGTGAGCATTATTATTGGTTATAAGCTTGGTTGGACTCTAGACCTAAACTAAGCCTGCATCTACTTTTGGCAAGAAGAGATTGAGACTTCAAGGCTAAGCTCTGTGACTCTACACAGCTATCGTCAGGCCAATGGTTACATATGGAGCTCTAGTTTGTTGTCCTGAAGTCAGAAAAACAACAGCTATATCTGAAATTGAACATGTTCAAAGAAAAGTACGCCTATCAATTACTAGTGCGATTCGTACTACTCCTACAGCGAAAGCTCTTCTATGTCTTCCACCTCTTGATCTCTACATAGAAGAGATGGTACTAAGAGCTACGCTACGCCTCTCTATACCAAGAGCAAGTAGCTCACACTGTTCTATTCTTCAGGAGACAACTTGTTTTGTCCCCTTACTACAAATGATCTCGGAAAGTATGCCTCTGAAATTTATCTTTGATAAACCCTATCGAATCATCTTAGGTAATTAGGCTAGCATTGAAACTGATATTTCAATTTATACAGATGGCTCAAGAATATCCTCTAGATGCAATTAAATCTGAACGTAAGCATATCCCTTGACACTTTCACCACTGTTTTCAAACAGAGATGACGGGTATTCTACAAAGCGCAATAATGATCAGAGAACTTGGGGTTCAAGTACAGATAGCAAGGCAAGTTTGCAAGTTCGCTGTGGCTGCAAAGTAACTTCTGAGCTTGTTGCACTCTATCACCAATCTCTTATGGAGATATTTATTGACAATATCATCATACTCACATAGTCCAGAACCAATACTTCCGCTGGCCAGAAAAACCCTATCACAACCTCATCAAAAATCTCTCTTTTGAAAAATTCTCTGTCCCCTGGACTACTTCAGTCTTTTGCAAACAAGAAAATTACTTCCAAAGCCAAATTTTAAGTTCGACTCTTCAGGAAAAATCTCCGAATTCTCGTAAATATCCTTACTGGACATTGCCGACTAAATAAACACATGCACCGTTTGAAAATTGTTGACAGCCCACTCTGCAGAGGTTGGGTAAAAGAAGATGAAACCGTCGAACACATTATTTGTGATTGCCCGGTTTTCTCTCCAAAAAAGGGATCATATTGGGTAGCCTCTGGCCTAACATAATTCCTACTGCAGATTTGCTGGCCTTCTTCACAAGCGTTGAATGGCTTCAAGATATGTAATAGTGAGGCAGTCTCGTTCGGAAAGTGTACAATGAGCTCGCTTGTGTGGCCTAAGTGCCATTTATATCCAGATTCTTGAATTGTGAGGTCACGATGTCAGTTAATCTGTAAGTACGTATGGGACTCTCTAATAATCGTATTATTCCGTTCATTTAGATAATTTCTTTGAAATCTACTTATAAGTAGTATATTAGAAAACCTATTGAGATTCACAGTGATAAACTCAATTATGAGATTGTATGGTCATGACGTAATTTTATCTGTACGTACGTATGGGACAATCTAGGAATCGTATTATTCGGTTGAGTCAACTTATTCTTCTCAAATCTCTTTAAATATAGTATGTCTTCAAATCTTTCGAAATTCAGAATGATAAACTTAATTTTCAGATTGCATTGACATGATGTCTGTTGATCTGTACGTACGTATGGAACAATCTAGTATTAGTAATATCTAAAAGCCGATTGAAATTCAGAGAGGTAGACTTTATTTTAAGATTGCATGGTCATTGGTCATGATGCCAGTTGATTTGTACATACGTATGGAACACTCTAGTAATTGTAATATTTGTTTGAGTCAAATAATTTCTCTTAAATATCTTCAAATATAGCATGTCTTCAAGTTTTCTGAAATTCAGAGTCATAAACTTATTTGTTAGATTTTATGGACATGATGTCAGTTGATCTGTATGTACGTATGGGACGCTCTAGTACTCGTAATATCGCGTTGATCGGACTCATTTTTATTAAATCTTCTTACAAGTACTACATCTATAAAGCTATTGAAATTCAAAGGGATAAACTTAGTTATTAGATTGTATGGTCATGATGCCAGTTGATCTGTACGTACGTATGGAACACTGTAGTGCTCGTATTATTCCGTAAATTTGATTTTTCTCTCTCAAATCTTCTTACTGATTATATATTAAGGAGCCTATTGAAATTCACAGTAATAAACTCATTTTTCAGATTGTATGGATTTGATATCAGTTAATTTGTACGTACATATGGGACAGTTTAGTAATCATAATATCAAGTCCATTTATCTCATTTCTCTTAAATCCCCTCAGAAATGGCATATTTTAAAACCTATTTAAATTCAGACTGATGAGTTTGGTTGTTAGACTGTTAGGATGACAGTTGTTCTATGCTTGTTTTGCAGTTCGAATATTGGGAGTATTTTCAAAATGTCTCTGAATCTCTTAACGATAGCTTGAACTGTACTAGAAGAATTGTGAAGGAATATTTTTGGCGTATTTTATTGCAAAAATCAAGTTTGTAAGTTGATTCTGCTAGAAGTTGTAAGACAACAAAGCTATATCAAGGCGTCATCATATCCACGTCCATTTCATTTCACATCGTTTATGATATAATTTTTCTTATGAAAATGTTTGCGACTGCTGTTTTGTTCGGAGAATGAAGCAATATTATCTCTACATTTTGCGGCAAAATAAATATCTTTCCTGCTGAGCAGCAAAAAATAAATATCGCGATATCCTCTCTTGTCATTCCTATTTTTATCTTGACTCTCCTTCGTCTGTCTTGTTAAAATTCTTGTTTGCGAAAAACTGCGTTCCTTCGGATTGCAGACAAACAAAAACAAGGAAAAAAGTGCTTTCTTCCGCCATTTGTTCCAATTGCCCGGCACTCTTAGTGTTGTCGCCGAAATACCGTAACAATCTGAGATGACAATGCTGGAAAAGAGTTTTTACCGTTTCGCAACTAACGGGCGTATAATTATGAGAAATTAATGTTGTTCTGACTATGATGCAATGGAAGAATCATAGAGAAATTAGATGGCTATTTTATTAAAGCTCTGAGCTTGAATTAGGAGACGTTTATTGAGCCAGTATACGACTCGCGCACATGATCACATCACTTGCAAACAAACAAATTAAATCAAATTGAATATCGATTCGTGTCTGTCTGTCTAATTGGTGCATACAATTCACCAAAAAGCAAAACAAGGTACAAACCTCGCATCGGTCAACAAGTTTCTAAAAGCAAATAAAAATCAGAGTATTACGCGACCGGAAATGCTGGAGTCATTAGTTTACGTAACAACTATACGTGTATACAAATACATATACATCAAGCAAACACCGACGACTTTCCAACAGCTGTTGGAGTTTGAAGTTATGGTGATTTGCTATTGATTACGTGTATTTGAAAGTAGTTCAGAGTTGGGAATGTATTCATGGTTGTAACTAATTCAATTCAGGAGTAATTGCAGGAATTTAGCTCATAAAGGATTCCAGATATTAGTGTCGGGTTGAGACACGGTGAGGCTTAAAGTACAATATTTAATAGGGCCTTTGAACTGGTGAGAATTGGGTGATCCACAAATTTGAATTCGGAGACCCCTAGGCAGGCACTTATTGTCTCCAAAGGATAATCAGGCTTCTTCTCGAATTAAATCCCATTATTTGACGATAATAATATGTAAGATGATTTTGAATACTTTGTAGAGAACCCACGACGTTTCAAAGATCAGATGTCACATTGGAACAAGATACAACAAAACATGATCGTTAAATACTTAAAAAATGAGCATCGTCGTAAAACCCTGAAGATTTCGAAAGAGGATTGTTGTCTGTTGAAACGAAGGCCGTATTTCATAAGAATGTAAAACAACTTTGTTCTACACAAGCGAGGAATTCCATATTCTATTCCGAAAGCCTATCTACATTGCAAGAAAATAATGTTATGGATGAGAACTTTGTATAAAACCTGAAATTGAGTTGAATTTGTAACCGGATTGAACTAAGAGATACTTTATTTTGTTTGAAAGGGTATAGCATGAAATTTAATGCAATTTTATAACACAAATTTCAAATCGTATTGATTTCATCATATGCAACTTTTGGATTGGTTAAAATCCCCTATTTCATGAAGGAAATCAAAAAATTATTGTTCATGCTTCGCTTATATACTTCTGTGACAGTATCCATGTTCGTTTGCGTTTTTTCGAAGTATCTTTCAAGAAAGACCTGCTAAAAGTAAAAACGACAAACATATCACGACCATAAAGAAAAATTTCAACTTCCAGGAAATCTAGTTTACTGATTCAATCGATTTTTTGATAATGCAGACTATGTACACAGTTTTATTGAATTAATCCCGAGCTTCAAACAGTAATCTATAAAATCTCTGATTAATATTCATGATGGCATGGAGTGATAGTGACCACACGAAAACAAACATTTGTTAACATGATCACGTGCTGTACGCTGTACCTTGATGCAGGCGTCCACCATTCCATCAATAACAGTCATTTATTAATTTGTATGCAAGGTGGTGATGGTTACCACGCCTTAAATCGTCAACACAAGAAGACATCCACAAGTATTTCAATATTGAAAAATAACATTTACAGAAGACATTTTATGGTAAAATAATTAGCAAAAATGAATGAAGTTGCTACGGATGGTAGTTTAATACATACTCGGACAATGGTTGTACGAGCTATTTTTGGTGAATTTCTTATCAAGATACTGAGTTCAGTAAAATTGAATATTGGTTCATGGCAACATGCTCAATACATTGAAAAAACAGTCTCCCAGGTACAATATGAAGAAAAAAAATATAGATTCCAGAATAAGAAGAATCGACCAACAATATCCAGTAGGATCTGTTTTAATATCAATTCTAAGGAATATGAATGCTGTGCATGAAAAAAATTTGAAATCTTGACAAATTAGGCTGAAATATAAAGCATAGACTTTAAACATCTTATAAAAACATATTTTTTGCATTTTCGATTCTGATTAGGACCAAAAAATGGATTTCTAAGTGAATGATCGCTGACTACAGAAGACTGATGGTTACAACACCCAAGTTGATTTTTAGTCATTTCAAGGAGGTCTATCAAACTTTTTGGAACAAATTGTAATTGTAAATGAAACTATGGTCCATCATGATTATTTAGAAATGAAAAAACTGCCAAAAAAGTGATATTTGCTACCCCAGCTCAGCCCAAAAGTGTTGGCGTTCTGAATTGAGCAGAAAAAGTTCTGGCTGCTGTTTTTTGTGATAAAGATGGGCTACTTCTTAAAGATTATCTAAAAAAAAGCAATAAAGTTATTGCACAATATTATTCTTCATTATAAACTTGAATTCGTAAGAGGGTACTGAAAAAAACATTAAAAGGAGTGCTGTTCCAACCAGGTCGCAAGTCCTAGTTAATTTTCTGAAAAACCAATTAACTACGCTTCAAACTGATCAATCAGTTCAATATTCATTTATCTTAGCACGTTCAGGACACAACCATTTAAAAAAAAAAAGAGAACTGAACACAGGAATGAACCACGTTATGGAAGACTTGTTTCGTGTATTTCCCAGAGAATGTTGTTGCTGTGCATAAAATGATCCTCAAAGATTGACAAATTGGGTTGCAATACATAACAGAGACTATATTTAACTACTAAAATATGTTTCTGGTATTGAATATTCTGTTTTAAGTATGAAAAATGGGTTAATCACAAGCGGCTGAGGGTTACAACATCCAAATTGATTTGTGGTCGTTTTAACAAGAATTTGCCTAGTTTCTTTAGCTCTTATTGTCGTTATGGATTAGACTTGAGCTCATTTTTATGATCCAGAAGAAAAAAGCAATCGGAAAATGAGATATTTGCTGGCTTACATCGGCTAAAATAGTTTGACGTGCTGAAATCATCAAAAATAGTTGTAAATTCTATTTTTTGGGATATAGGTGGTGTACTCGTTATAAATTACCCAAAATATAGTGAAACAGTGACTGAAAGATATAATTTTTATTATTATCTAAAATTTGGAGGAGGATACTTGAAAAACACCAGAAAAAACTCGGAAGAAGTGCTTTTCGAACCATGTCGCAAGTCAATGTTATCTTTCTACTAAATTAACGAATTAATAATTATTTCAATACTCATTTGTTTTAGCATCGTCGGATCCCTACCACATTAAGAAAAAAAACTGAAAGAAGTAATGAAATATTTACTGGAAGACTTGTTTTGAATGGCTTTCAAAGAATGTTGAAGCTGTACATGAACCGATCCTCAAAGATTAATAAATTGGCCTGAAATATATAGCAGAGACCCGATTGGCTCATTAAAATATGTTTTTTGTATTGACCATTCGGATTTAAATATGAAAAATGGCTTTCCAAATTTCTGAACGCCGACCATATCAGTCGACTGAGGGTCACAATATTCAAGTTGATTTGTGGTCGTTTAAAGATGGTTTGCCCAACTTTTTGGCTCAAATTGTCATCAGAGACTAGACTCGGGCTCATCATTATGATCCAGGAACAAAAAAACCATCGGAAAAGTGGATATTTGCTGGCTCACGTCTGCTGAAATTGTTTGATATTCTGAAATGGGCAGAAAAGGTTCCGACTTCCATTTTTTTGAATAAAGATGGTGTACTCCTCATGAGTTACTTAAAATAGGGCAAAACAATGATTAAAGAATGTTATTATTTATTCTGAACTGGAATTTGCAGAAAGATATCAAAAAAATGACGCGAAAAGGGGTCTCAAAGTGAAGAGCCAAAATTAGTGATGAACTTTATGTTTTGGTTTAAAGACTAAAAATTGACTGTTGAATGTTTGCACGTCGACCACAAACGATTAAGGATCCAAATTGATTTGTATAGTCATTTCAAAGAGTTTTCAGCCAACTTTTTCCGAAAAATTGTAGTTTTAAATGGAACTCTGTCCAACTATCAGTCGAAAAATGATTTCAATTTCTTTGTGATTCTTTCGGAATCTTGTCACATATTTTCTCGTCTCCTTTCGATGATTCACCGTAACCACGTAATTGTTTGTCATAAATATTAAATTTCCTTTAACACACCTCGAATAATAATTTCCAGAATCAATAACACTGTTGTAGTAATGACCAATAATTCTTTGAAACTTGTTTAGATTGTGAAACATAGTGTACTGGCCATTTGATCAGTGTTAGAAGAAAAATTCAACGAGATTAGAGTTTTAAATAGTCACATACTAAAAGTTGACAGCATTTAGCGCAAAACCTGTTTGGAATAAATAATTGTTGCTTAAAATAACGGAGAGTTAACAAGAGTTTTATCACATTTGGACGCAAAGCAATTGAGGTATGGTTTTTTTTGTGATCAGAATAATTTGGTGGTAAACTTGAGATTTTCTCTGAAGATTAGATCCCTTTTAAGTTCTTTTGTTGATGAAATGTAATTTTCATATATATCAACTGCAGTGTACCCAATTAGTTCGAAACATGCAACCAAATGTAAATTCATTTCATAATGATAAGAAAATTTTATTTGAAAACTTTTTGTAAATTGGTCTAGCCATTCCGGAGAAATATACTTATCCCAGTTGTTCTACAATCGTTTTGATTAGTCCTCTGTGATTTACTTCATGATAAACTTATTTAACGTAAGTTTACAAAGCCATCACTCTTTACTCTGAGTGAATCCGACGTATTTCCTGCTGGCATGCTGGCGTGACGTCACGTCCTGTTGGATTTGTAGCTAATCACTGATTTGGTCGTGTAGCCTTGTTGTTAATTATTTCGTCAAGACGAAAGAAAAGAAGATCCTCATTGTGAAAAATATCTCCACATTTTAGTTATCATTTTTGTTTATTTAAGGAAATATTTATATAATTACTATTTATAATAGCCTCCCATTAACGTTAAGCGTTTAACCTAGAAAATCATATGAGAGGTACTCATGATACTCTAACAGTACTGAAAAACAAATTATTGTAATGCGTTATTACCGTAGCACGTAATTTTCTTACGTTATTATTGTTATTATTAACCTAGCACGCGAATACTCCAAAGTTCTGAAAACCTACTTGAGGATTACATACCCGGAGGGTGTACCACACACATAGTAATTTCAATAAGAGCACTGAGGATTAAATATATGATTTATAACAAGATTACTTATAATAATGCGTAAAAAAACATTTATCATCAATTAATCGCATGACAGTCAAGTTACGTGGATTTTTTCTATAAATTCATGTTAGTAATGTTTTGAACATAATATCATTGATCTTAAACTGGGCACTTCGCTTTGCTCGTGCCTCAATCTTTTACCTTTCAAAAACTTGCAAATAAAAATTGTGAGCTGATTATTTTAAGAGAAAAAAACATTATGTAAGTATGATTTATGAATAAGATTTGGAACATTTTTTGGTTAATTCCAATAAAACCTTTTACTTTCTGAAGTAAAAACCTAACCTCGGCTATAACTGCCAAATTAATTCTGGTTAAGTAACTTTCGCTCCACGAATTTTAAACAAGAGCAAGGTTTTTAACATTTAACGGACCGTTATCTCGTTTAAGTATGAGTCATACTAAATTATAGTGGAAATTATTCATTTTTATCTATTTAGCTGCTTGGTGCTATTCTATGATATACTGAAGCGCTATAATGTCGGACTAGCAATAATATAAAAATCAATTGCTTATAAAAACAAATAACCATCAAACTGAACATTACAAAAGTCAATAGCATTACATTTTAATATCTAAGTAATTGATTAAAGAAGTATTATTGAAACTAATTGAGATTTACGGTCTAAAACGTGTCTACGTACGTACAGACTAATAGACGCAGAAGTCTTTCTTTGAAGGCGAAATTAGATCATAATTAAATAATTTAAAATAATTGAAAATGGTACTATTTATTGGAAAAGGGCCTTCTTTTCCCAAAAAGCTATATTCAAAGTTGGTTGTAAAGTAATTCGACTTATAATATCATGAGGCGCTAGTCCATGATGGAGACACACTGCCATGCAAGACATGCAATGTAATAGCTACAAAATAAAGTAGTAGCTTTTGTTGACTGAAGAAATTGTGTTACGTATGCCATCCCCTTAATTCGACCCTATAGAATCCGAATCTGCAATCTAAGTTCAAATGGGGTGTATAGTTCTCGCATAAATCGCATTTTATTTTAAATTTTTATTCCAATTTTTACTTACTTGTACAAAGTACAAGGAAGTATTGTGAAACCAACAAAATTCACCTATCGAGATTTTGATGGGAATATCCGTTTTAAGCATCCCTGAATCCATTCTGACTATTTTCGGCTAGATGTCGGTACGTATGTGCGTTCGTGCGTGCGTTCGTAACTCGCAAATCTCAAAACTGGTTGAACATATAATGTTGAAATTTTGTATTTAAGACTGGTAAAGGGTCTAGTTGTGCACCTCGAATTATGGTTCCAATCGTCTGTACCGGAAGTGCACTTTACTTGAAACTTTTTTCGAATTTTTCTAATAAACCAAGAATGATCAGCCGCAGGATGTTGAAATTCAGTATTTGAACTTGATGTTGTATCAAAATGGTTATCTGCTCTTTTTGTCTGGATCGGTCAAGCCAAAAGTGCACTTTACTTGAAACTTTTTTTTAATTTTTTGCATAAATCTAGAATGATCAGACATAGCATATTGAAATTTAGTGTTTGAACTTGTTCTAGCATCAAAATGGTTATTTATTATTTTTGTATCAATCGGCTGAGCCGGAAGTGTAGTTTATATGTATAACAGACATTCAGAATTTGCCGTATAAAACAATCAGTTTAATTGAAATGATAAGGTAGGCAATGATAATCTGTTGTCAATTTTTTGATTTTGTTTGACATTATACATGTCAAAATATTATTAAAATTATATCAATTATAATCCGAAGAGTCAGAAAACTTCATAGAATAAATTTGTGTTTATATCAAATGATGTATAAGTGAGTCAGGTGATGTCCACGTCAGATTTTTATTAGTCTATTTAACCCTCTAATTGGACGTTTTAAGGGATGGAAAGTAAATTTTTGTATAGATTGAGGTTTATATGAACAGAATATAAAGAGATAAGCCCAACTTTTCCAACAGTTTGCAAAATAAAAATCCTCTAATAATTTAGGGCGATGTTTCCTCTCTTGAATATTTTTGAAAAATAAATTTGACCTTGTTCATTGAAGAATAGATTCTCAGAGAAGCTGTATACTAAATTTGGACAAAATCTGGGCGATAAGCCCCTTTTCACTTAAAAAACATAAAATTGGAAGAATAAATAATAAAAATTGAAAAAATTGTACTACGCAAGTCATAACCCTTAATTCGATACTTTTAAATCCGAATCTGCAGTTTAAAATCAAATAGGAGCTCTAGTTCTTGAATAGTTCTTATTTTATTTTAGGTTTTTAAGCCTATTTCATGACGTATTTGTCAGTTTATTTAATCCTCTAATTGGACGTCTTAAGGGTATATTTTCGAATAAATTAAAGTCTATACAATCAGAATATGATGATATAAATTCAAATTCCTTAACGGTTCTTGAAATAAATTCCGTTGATAATTTAGGGCGATGTTTCATCCCTTAAATATTTAGAAAAAATCAATTTGACCTTATTTGTTGAAGAATAAATCCTTAGAGAGGATGTATATTGAATTTGAACAAAATCGGAGAGTTGAGCCTTTTTTTCCTTAAAAAACACCAAGACTCCACGTTTTTAATATAAATAATGAAAATTGAAAAAAATTTGTTACGCATGTTATCCTCCCAATTTGACCCTCTAGAATCCGAATCTGCAATTTAAATTCAAATCGGGGCTCTTCTTTGCTTAAAAAAATACCAAAAGTTTACATTTTTAAAATGAATAATTAAAATTGAAAGTAGTAGCCTTTGCTAAATGAAAAAATTGTGTTGCGTATGCCATGTACTTAATTTGACCCTCTAGAATCTGAATCTGCAATTTAAATTCAAATAGAGGCTCTATTTCGTGCATAATTTGCATTTTATTTTAAGTTTTTAGGCTAATTTCATGCCATATTTATTGATCTCTAATTGGAAGTTTTAAGGGATGAAGGGCATATTTTCGTAGAGATTAAAGTCTATACAATCAGAATATGGTGGGGTAAATATAAATTACCTTATAGTTCTTCAAATAAAAGTCCTTCAATAATTTAAGACGATGTTTCATCCCTTAAATATTTTTTTAAAATCAATTTGACTCTATTTATTGAAGAATAGGTCCTTAGAGAGGTTATGTACTAAATTTGGACAAAATCGGGGAGATGAATTCTTTTTTGCTAAAAAAAAATACCAAGAGTCCACGTTTTTAAAATGAGTAATGAAAATTGAGAGTAGTAGCCTTTGCTGACTACAAAAATTGTGTTATGTATGCCATCCCCTTAATTAGGCTCTCTAGAATCCGAATCTGCAATCTAAATTCAAATGGAGGCTCTAGTTCTTGCATAACTTGCATTTTATATTAAGTTTTTGAGCTGATTTCATGACATATTTATTAGTCTATTTAACCCTCATATTGAAAGTTTCAAGGGATGAATTAGAGATCAACAAACAAAAGTCAATGTTGGGGTGTATTGCCAAGCCATTAGCTACAATATCAGATAAATTGATGAATATTTAAGCAGTGAGCCTATAAGTTGAAGAATGACTACTAATTCATTTACTCCATGGCTAATTCACTGTTTTTTTGTTGCAGGTGTATGTTCCACACTATGAACATGTCTAGAATGTCGAAATAGATTCCATTTGACTGTGTACAACTTTGAAAGCAGCCAACGGATCAAGGTATTTTCGTTTTCATTTGTTTCTTTGAATAATAGATAAGCTAACCGATCCGCAAATTCGTATCTTATTTGGCAAATGGATTGCGGGGTTCTAATCCAAAAGATCGGTTGATTAACTAATTGAATAAAAAATAAGAAGCTTCCAATCTGGGCATCCTAAAAATGCATTCTTGCTATTAAATATCTTTTTTGCGGTGTAATGTTTCATTATGCTCCATCCTGCTGATATCACCATTACATTCGCTCCATACAGTGATGATAAAGTGTAAACTTGGCTTAAGAGAATGCAGATTCTGCGATAAATCCTGTAGGCTCTGAAAGCTCGTTCGATCGATAAACACGCACTCTTGATGATAAAATTCACTCCGTTAAGTTATGGCCTCTTTTGTTGAAAGGATTTTTGTTTCTTTTTTTAGGATGCAAGTCTTTATTGCATTAAAATCGTTGCAAGATAAGCTGAAATAGCCTTGGATTTATAAGATACTAACTGTTAAATCAGGAGGTAATATGAATTTATTTAAAACAAAATGTCAAGGACTATAAAAGTCGTATCTTGAAAAAATGACGGGTGACATTCAATATTGATCGATTCTAAAACCTGATTGAAGTTTTTTTAAATTGTTTATAGTTGTTTATCGAATATGAAGCTAAGGAGCAACATTAGCGCAGGATCCGTAGCCAGCAGCCCTCATATCATTAGGATTGAAACCAATTTTATAATAAATTGCAGTACATGAGCTTTCTACCAGCGTTTGGTTCATTTTTCTACGATTTTTATTTAAGGAGATATAAGCTTTTGAAGTGTGACAAATTTTATTTACATTATTCACCCCCCTGTACCAGCTGGGTTTAAACTAGTTTTATAACGGTTGGTGCAATATGAGCTTGCTACTAATACTTAAACGATTATTTTACATTATATTATATTAGGAAATTCAAGCTTCCAAACAGTGACAGATTTTCGGTGCACCGTTTAACCCCGTATACCACCAATATAGAAAGATGAAGGGTTGAAATTGGTTTTATGATAAATAGCACTACTCAAGCTTTCTATCAGCGTTCAGTTCATTATTCTACAATCATTATTTTAGGAAATATCAGCTTTCAAAGTATGCCAGATTTTTGCTGCACCATTCAACCACCTAATACCGGCAGGTTTGGTAGTAAATTGTACTATCCAATCTTCCTTGGGTTCTTTATTGCACAATTATTATTCTAGGAGATTCAAACAGATTTGTATAAAGTTTCTCCTATATATTTTTCATGCTATCGTATTTGAAGGTTGGATGACGTATGGTTGAAATGGTTTCATATTAAATGGTACTCCTTGCACTTTCATAAACGTTCAGTTTCATAAGTTACGATTATTATTTCAGACGATATGAATTTTCAAAGTGTGACCATTTAACCCCCTAATACCATCAAGATATGAAATGCAAGTTTAAAATTGGTTTAATACTAAATGGCACTACTTGAGCTTTGTTAAACCGTTTGGTTCATAATTCTAAGTTGATTATTATTTTAAGAAATATCAGCTTTCAAAGTGTGCCAGATTTTCGTTGTACCATTCAGCCTCTACATTGACAGAATAGGATGATAAGGGGCTGTAATTTATTTTGTAATAAACGGCACTACTTAAGCTGCTTATAAGTGTTTATTTCATTATTTTCGGAATCTTCTTTCAGAAGATACAGGCTTTCTAAACGTGGCCGTCTTCAGTTGCATTGATGAACTCGCTATACCCGCTGGATTGAAAGATGAAAGATCTAAACTGGTTTTATAACAAATGATATTACTATAATCCTTTGGTATTTTATTCTACGGTCATTATTTCAGGTGATATCAGCATTCAAATTGTAACAGATTTACTTTTCAGCATTCAGTCCAGATTTGGATGATAAAAAGTTGTGTTTTATTTGGAATAAATGGCACTACTTGTTCTTCATCTTTGCTTGTTTTATTATTCTCCGAGTATTATTTCGGAAAATACACTCCTTCAAAATGTGGTCATTTGCAGTTGCAGTAATCAAATATCTGTACCAGTAGGTAGAAATATGGAGGGATGAAACTGGTTTCATAATAAATGATACTACTTGAGCCCTCTACAGGCTTTTGGTTTATCATTGTACGGTCATTATTTCAGGTGATATCATCTTTTAAAGTGCAACAGATTTTCGTATCATTATTCAGTCATTCCCACCAGCAGGGTTGAAAGATGAGGGACTAAAATTGGCTTGTTGATAAATGCCTTTACTCAATGTTCATATTGGCGCTTGATTCATTATTACGAAAATTATTTCAAGAGATCATATGAGCTTTCGAATTGCGACCATTTTCAGTTGCACTATTCAATTCCCCATAACAGAAAGATTGAAAGATGAAAGGTTGAAACTGGTTTCATTATAAATGGTACTACTCAGTCCTTTTACAAGCGCGTAAATAATTATTCTTCGGTTCCTAATTCAAAAGATATCACCTTTTAAATTACGGCAGATTTTCGTAGCATCAATCAGCCTTTCAGACCGACAAGATTGAAGGATGAAGGCTGAAACTCGTTTCATAATAAATGGCACTACCTGAGTTTTTCCATTAGTGTTGGCTTATTATTCCACAATAATTATATCAGAAGACATCAGCTTTTAAAATATGGACGAATTCAGTTACAATATTCAACCCTTCAAGATTGGAAGATAGAGGGTTAGAATTGGTTTTCTAATAAATGATATCCCATAAAATTGCACCTAAAAGTTGTTACATTATTGTAGAGCTATTATTTCAGGAGATACAAGTCCTCAAAATTTCTGGTTTCAATTGTCATATTCAACCTTCTATAACAACAAATAAAGAATCTTAACTGGTTTTATAATAAATGGCACTAGTTGAGCTCTCTACTAGCCTTGGTTCATTATTCTACGATTTTTATTGAAGGAGATATGAGCTTTCAAATTATGGCAAATTTTTGTTGCATCATTCAACCTTGTATGTCATTGAGGTTGAAAGATGAAAAGTTGAAATTGGTACCATAATAAATGGCACTATTTAAGCTTTCCTTTAGCGTTGGCTCATTACTCTACCATTGTTATTTTATAAGATTCAAATTGTGTCAGATTTCATTTGAAATATTCAAACCCCTATACCAAGAGGGTTGGAAAATAAAATGTTGAAACTGATTTCACAATAAATGGTACTACTCAAGCTCCCTATTAATGCTTGAATTATTATTCTACGATCATTATTCTAGGATATTCGGATAAAATCACGAAATTTCGCCCAATTACTGTCCTTCACCCTACCGTATATATGGGTTGACTGCTGCAGCATTAGTTTTGACTACATTTATAAATGACATTATATGGGCTTTCTACCACCGTTTGATTTATTATTCTACGATTATTATTTCAGAAGACAAGAGCTTTCAAATTGGGACAATATTTGTTACATCACTTACCCCTCATACTGGCAGGGTTAAAACTAGTTCTGTAATAAATATTTAATTGTAATTCATTTCCTTCATTAATCTGTCTGTTACAGTAATAAACTAATATCATATATTTTAATATTTTAAATCTAATAGCAGCAAGTAATTCACCGTTTCTAATCGTTTCAGTAATGAACTAAACCAGTTTCCAATTCAATAACTGGTAAATAATTGAATAATTTCTTTCGATTGTTGGTTATTACATCACTTGGAAAGTATATTACATATTCAGTATCTACTTGATACTTAATCATGAAAACTGGCAAAGAAAAATGACTCTTATTTCTTAAGTCCACTCAGTTTATTTTCGGTTCGTTGTGAAACTGAAAGTGCTGTGACCCCAATACGAAGTGTGTAGCGGATATGATCTACAGGCGGTTAACAAGAATCGGTTTATTGTTTTTGGTTTCACTTTCATTGTTACCTGTTGCCAAAGAAACAAGAGAGCGAAGAATATCATATTGCAAGCAGATGATTTAATTTTTTTTAAAAGCTGGAAGCAGGAGGCCTTTTTAGTCGCACGAGCGGAGTACAAATCAATAATATACAGCTGCAGGACCACGTACTTTTTTCTATTCAAATGATATCCTACAGTATACAGGAACAGGGACAGAATAAGTTTACATGTTGGTAAAAAGTGTTTACGCTTTGTTTTCAATGTGTAAAGTATCAAATTATGTGTAAAACTTCTTATTTGTGATATAACAACAAGTGATACTTTCGCAGCGATTTAATTAATGATATTAAGTGCACAAAGATTCAAATCTTGCACTGAAGTTATGATATGTAACGTTCACGTTATGTTGCAGTATTTTAATCTGTCTGGTTGGCTAACATGCAACGCTATTAAAATATAGATTAATAGCCGTATACACGTGCATGCTATGATACTAGGATACTACATAGTTCTCAAAATGTTAATGAACTCGTAAGATATTAAACATAAGAGTTAATAGTTCTATGACTTCTCAGGTAAATCCTACTAAAGAACATTTTGAGTGTCACTGTTTAACAAAGGATTTGAAAGTAGATATCCTTGATTGTAAACATATGTGCTACATTTTAGCTATGACAAAAAGTATTATACATAAACTAGTTTTTTTTTTGGATCGAGTCATTTTGGTTGTTATTTATTACAAAATTTTCCATTTATAAAACTTCTAATCTACTTCATTATTCCTTTTAATGTATAATATACCATTTTTATTTTTGTGTCTTTTTAAGTGCCTATAGATGTTCTTAATACATCATTTAATAATTATTCATACAATAAGCGTATCAACTCAAGCTCCAACAAAAAATGTGTCAGTGACAGGTGCTGTGCACTGTCCCACCAACATAAACCACGCCTAAAGCTAAATTGAGGTTATTGCAACGCTTTCATATAATAACTAACTTAACGTGTTATAAAAATGTCCAGTAAATGGGATTTTATTACACGGAAGAAGAAAAATGAGTAAAATAGGATTCCCGGGTCATTCTCCAACATTTTACAAACAAAAACGTTTCACCACAATCTAAATCAATGACAAATCCATTTTGAATTATTTTCTACTTGAATTCTTGCCCAACCTGTTTGTTATTTTTGCATCGTAGGCGAGTACGACCCACGTGTGCCAGGGCCGGTTAGTTTTGAAATTCATGTAGGTGCTCAACCTGTAAAACTGAGTCACCAAGAGTATTTATTTATTAGTCGTTGAAAAAATCCCATTTGCCATATTTAGACTGAATATTGAATTGAAATATTTTTCAATGGCTTCCGTGTGGTGCTTATCAATAAATAAATAAGTATTGGGACACTTCGAGGTCCTTAGGCACAGTATTCATTGGGGCTCCTAAACTTGCTAAAATGATTGAGAAACTCTCATAATCAAAAACTACTTTAAGGGCTATCAAGCACGGTTAGGAGCTCTTATGTGAACCTTGGCACGTGCCTAGGGTGTCACTGCTCTTCAGTCAAACTTTTGATTAGAATATACAACTTTGAAGCCCCGGCGTATAATTTAATTTGCAGACAGAAATTTGTGCCTAGACACGCTGCCTAGGTTCAAAAGCCGAAACATACTGTTGAAGAAGTCAACTATATTCACTTTGATATAGGTCGGTATTTAATTGACAGGTAAGAGAGCTTGACATGATTGAGAGACTATCATAGCCGGAGGCCCCTAGAAAAGAATTTTATGGACTCCTAGGCACCATTGAAGATCTCTCAGGCTAAAATCTAGAGAGCCCTAAATGTAATTCGGCATTGCTCTTCAATTAAACGGCTTCAAAATTAAGGCCTAGACGTATTTTAGGGCAGAAATTTGTTCTTTTTAAACTAGGCGCATCGTTTGGGCTTCTTGGGTTATTTTAATAGAAGATATTAAAATTATTCTATGTATTCTAACTTGAATCGGTATTTAATGAGCCGGTGAGCGTGCATGGAATGATTGGATAACCCTTTTATTCTGAAGCTCTTAAAAGCGTTTTAATAGGTCTTTAAGAATGATTAAGGATCACTGATGGGCACATGCCTAGTATACTCTTCAACCAAACTTCATTTAAAAATATACAATCTCATGGCCTAGAAGTATATGAGGACATATATCTGTGCCTTTTTGGCCAGGCGCATCGCCGAGGCTACTTTAGCCATTTTGTTGGAGGATGATTGAGCAATTTTTTCAATTCTACATATATACGAGTCGGTATTTACTAGGGCGGCACGAAATGATTGGGAAATCTTCATATACAAAAGCCTTATAAACCAGTATTAGGATTCCCCAGACACTATTAATTGCCCCTAGGTACGTGCATTGTGCCCTAAAATATAATTTAGCTCTTCAAACAAAATTATCCTCAAAATATTCAATCTCGAATCTTAGATGTTTTAGAATATACATTTGTACTCTTTGAGCCATTTGAATCAGGACATCGCCTAGGCTCGGTTTAAGCTTATTCAAACAATTTTATATATTCCAACAAGAGTCGGTATTTCAAATAAAACGACATGAGTCGGTATTTACTTGGGCGGCATGGAATGATTGAGAAATCCTCATATACAAAAGCCTTATAAAGCAGTATTAAGACTCCCTAGGCACAATAAATTGCCCCTTAGTACTTTTTGCCCTAAAATATAATTTAGCACTGCTCTTCAAACAAAATTATCCTCAAAATATGTAATCTCGAAGCCTAGACGTTTTAGAATATACATCTGTACTTTTTGAGCCATTTGAATCAGGTAGATCGCCTAGGCTTGGTTAAAGCTTAGTCAAGAAATTTTATTTACTCCAACAAGAGCAGGTATATCAAAGAGCCCCTGAGTTGGTGAGACTGCAGGAAATGATTGGGCAACTTTCATATCCAAAGTCCTTAGTAAATTCCATTAGGAGTCTACAGGCACAATATAGGCACTCAAGGCACGTGCCTAGTATGCCTTACATATAATCTGGTACTGCGTCTCCAACAAACTTGACTTAAAAGTGAATAATCTCAAAGCTTTGAAATATATTTTGGACAGACATCTGTGCCTTCTGGACTAGGCACATTGCCTAGGTCGTTTTGAACATCTAATTGGAAGAGAATTTATCGTAAGACAGGTTGGCATTCAGTGCTGATAAAATAATTGGGAAGCTCCTAAGACGACTTTAAGAGCTCCTTGACACAATGAAAAGTTCCTAGGCACGTGCCTAATATATATTGAATAAAATGCACTTGACTTCAACATATATGAAAATTATAGGAAAAACATATATGCCTTTTGAACTACAGGCATTGCCTAGATCCTTCAGGCTATCCAATTAAAGAAAAATCAAGCAATTTATATTATTATAACACAGTTTGGTATTTAGTAGTGCAAGAAATACTTATGGAAGTCGCAGACTTCGAAAAACGACTTACGAGGCTCCCAGGCACGATAAAAGGCTCTTAAGCAAGTACCTAGTATGCTTGAGCTATAATCTGGCTCTGCTTCCTAATCAGAATTGACTTAAAAATTAACCATGTATATTCCAATTTTGGGACTATTATGTGTGCCAATAGAACTAGGCGCATTGCCTAGGTCCTTTTGACCATCTAGTTGGAGGATAATCAAGCAATTTTGTATATTCTAGCGCAGGTATTTAATGGGTTCCTTGAGCTGGTGAGAGCACATGAAATGATTGGATATCTTATAGAACCGGAGGCCTCTTGAATCAGGAGATTTTAGGCACGATTAAGGGTCAACTAGGCACAAGCCTAGTGAGCTTCTTATATAATTCAGCACTGTTATTTAATCAAACTTGAGAATTTGAAATTCACAGCCTCGGATTCAAGGCATATATTTGAATCATCAGCGCCTTTCCAACTACGCGTATTGCCTAAGTATTCTTGAAGCTGGTTATCAGCAGTCATATGAAGGTTGGAAATTTGATGGACCCCTAGGCACAGTATTTAATGGAGCTCCTGAGCTGGTGAGAGCACATGAAATGATTGGAAAATTTACAGACCCGGATACCTCTTGAATCAAAAGTTTTTAGGCACGATTCAGAGTCGCCTAGGCACGGGTCTAGTACTCTTTATTTATAATTCGGCACTGCTAATCAATTAAACTTGAAACTTTAAAATTACAGCCTCAAAGCCAAGGCATATATTTAAATTTAAAAACAGGCATAATGTGCCTTTTAAACGCCTATTGCCTAGGTACTCTTGAAGTTGGTTATACTAGCAGTCATGTGGAGGTTTGAAACACATTGAGGTCCCTAGACACAGTATTTTATGAAGCCTCTGAGCTGAGGAGGCATAAGGTATGTTTGAAAAATATCCAAAGTTGGAAGCCCCTAAATGCAAGTGTCCCTAGGCACGAGAGTTTAAGCTGTACCTGAAAATAGCGTGCCATGGTCGACTGAGCTACTTATACGTCATGTCGTTTGTGGAGGAAGCTCGAGAAGGTTCCCTCTAAATTTAAAATAGATCTTGATGACAATAGTACACGTAAATGGTTCAAAATCTGATACGTTCCGAACATACCTTGTATTATTATGTGTGTAGTACAATCAAGCATCGTTTTAATGTTAATCGAGTGAGAATTACTTAGTAAATTAGGCCTTAGTAAGGGCCTTAGTAAGGACAGAAGAGAGTATTCATATTATAATTTTCTATTTAGGCCGTAAAAAATACATGAATTCATATAATTTCTTCCGATGCCGTATTAAAAAAAAAATGTTCGTCAAATTGATGTTACAGTATTAATTTTCAATAAAAACAAGATAATGATATCGCAATAAATTGTGATTAAAACAATTTTTCAATACATGGTAAAACGAACTAACAAGTATAGACAAATATATTGATAATATTTCGAGCAACCAATTCAGAGCATTCAAAATGGAAAAAATATTCCGAACACATATTTTAAATAACGAATTATCCCCTAATTTAGCTTTAGAATAATAGAATATATATCTTTAATTCAATCCACTTACGTTACTGCAAATCTTGGCCCTGGCCGGCATTGAAATTCCTCAAAAGTTCCTGCACTTGTCCTACGAAAGTTTTATCACCAAAATGTTTTTACACAACACTTATACACACTTTAAAAACAGTTTTGTAATAAATATATGAATATTCATATCAATAATCACTGAAATCAGTTTTAAAATTAAAGAACGCCGCATCACAATTCATTGACGTGTACTGATTGATACTAGCTTCGATAGTACGATCCCTAGCGGAATTATTAGGATTTACCAGATTTTGCAGGTTTATAGAAGATTTAAAAATTAATTTTTATTTGTAAGAATACTTATTGGTACAAATTTTTTGAAATGCATTTTCATAAGGTTTGATTTGTGGTTTATTAGGGCTCCGTACTGAACAAGGTACATAATATATGTTTCTATATCAGGAAATATTGAATCTTTAATTCAGTAGCCTGAATATTGAGACATAATTTCCAAACTTTTTATTTGGAGCAGGAAAATGAGCCTTTCAACAAGGTATTATTTAAAAAGGGCATAATATCTTGCTTCTGAAACTATTTTCTATTACTGGCCCAGAAGGTTATTAAAAAAACAGGGAAGACGTTTACGATTGGCCCACAAAATCATGACAATGCCGAACTCACTCCTTTTGGTTAATGGTCATAAAAATTATGAAGTTAGGGTCCCAAATTTGTTCTGCATCCCCTCTATTGTCCAGATTTAGCTCCTTTAGACTACTCCCTACAGTAGGAGACTATAATGGCCCCAAAAAATGTTCTTTTCAAACAATCATCGAATCTCTAAAGTTCTAAAAATCGGGATGGTATAGTAGAGTAGTCCGGAAATAGTTTGAAGACAATTTCATTGTAATATCCTAAAACCCTGAATATTCATTAGCCTCGTGGCATTTTCAGGTCAGCAAATCTCTTTGTGCATACAACAGTAGTAGCTTTAAAATTAGTTAATTGTGAACTGTGCCAATTAGACTTAAGATTCTGATGCCCCCGAATCAAAGACCGGAATGAATTGTTTAAATATTCAAAAGCGCTGTTGTGTTTTGTCTTATCTCTTAAGAGCAAGCATGAGTAACTGGGTTACAGAGATTCATAACGGAAATGCATTTTAAAATTATATTATTATTTCAGATGCTTCGTTGGTACATCTTCCCTCTTCTCTTCGCCCTCTACCCTTCGACGTCATCCCTCCCTCAATCGAACTATGCCTCACAAGCCGACAATAGCAATTATGTCGGGGAGGGCCTCCCGGAGCAAGCAACCCTTGACGGAAAAGTCACTAAGCTCGATGACTTGAGTCCTGTTATATTCCTGAATCGCACTAAAGCTGCGCTGAACTGCGCCGCTGGATCGATGCAAATCGAGCTGAAATTCAATGAGAAATTCTACGGGATTGCTTATGCCGATTTTGATAGAAATTCGGCTTGTCAGGTTGCCGGGAAGGGTGATTTGAGTTACAAGCTGGAGTTGCCGCTTAAGGGATGCGGAACCAAACAAGTAAAATCATTAAATTAGGCTTTAAAGATTGAATTATATTTGTGATTGATTTGATAGGATCCGCAAAGGGTTTTCACGAACAATATTGTGGTACGTTTTCACCCAGGCCTGGAGATGGATGGTGATGAAGTTATCACTATTGTTTGTCGTTATCCGCCTCCGTTGGCCCCTTTACCACCCGCATTTGCTCCCATGTAAGTATTTTTATATCCACTACATTTTTTTAATCTTTAATTCTAATCAAATTGTCTTTAGTGCCGCGGATGCACCTGTACCAGTTCCTGCAGAGCCCCCTCTTAAAGGATTCCAAATTCTATTAATTATTTGTGGAATACTATTCTTATCTTTACTGCTCCTTGGACTTGGATGTTCATATTATTGCCTGAGGAAGAGGAACTTGACTGTGATCAGGAAGCAACCATTTTCATCTATCGGAGAGGGATCAGAAATCACCAAACTATCTGGAAGCTCTCTAGGTAAATTCCTATCGATAAATCAATCGAATAATTGTGAATATATGCAATATTTTTAAAAGAGAACTAAATTTAAGTTATGCGTACCATTTGATTCTTCATCCAGACATGTTGCAATATTCTTGAACAAAAATCGATAAAATCTGCTTCTAAGTCATCGAATGTGGTTATTCAAGAATAAATCGAAATCAGCTCAACTTATAGAAAAATATTCCAAATAAAAAATGCAGGAGACCAAATTTCCTACAAATAATGTTCTATGATATTTTTTCGTAAGTGCAACTGTTTCTGAGATATTGTTTGGCAAAAGTTGCACATCACCTACAGTAAAACAAATGTCTTTGGATGGATTTTTCAAGAATAAGTCGAGAGCGATTCAACTCACGGAAAAATGTTTCAAATAAAATATGAAACAAATAAATTCTCAACAAATAATGTATTTTGACATTTTTTTGTAAGTGCAGTCTTTCTTCCAATAGTGCTCGATAAAGTTACTTATTACTCGTAGCAAAACTGATAATATTTGTTCCAATCCAATATGGATTTTCAAGAATGATTCAAAACCGGTTTGACTTACAATAAAATGTTCCAAATAAGAAATTAAGATAATTGAATTTTTTTATAAATAATGGCTTATAAATTTTTTTCATAAGCGCAACTGTTACTGCGGTTGTGCTTGACAAAAATTCCACATCACCCGTTACAGAACCGGTGATATCTGTTCTGATATTTCCGGATGTGGTATTTTAAGAATAGCTCAAAAACGGTTCAGTTATCAGAAAAATGTTCCGGATAAAAAATGAAGACGATTAAATTTCCTACAAATAATGTTTCGTGATATTTTTTTGTAAATGCACCCATTTTTGCGATAGTGCTTGGCAAAGTTACACTGCGACAAAACAGACAATATTTGTATCAATATTTCTGTATGTGATTATTCAAGAATAAGTAAGAAACAATCAAACTTACAAAAATATGTTGCAAATGGAAAATAAGGAAGAATAAATTTCCTACAAATTATGTCTCGTGGCAATTTCTTGTAAATGTAACTGTTTCTGCGTTAGTATTTGACAAAAGTTACATATCATCCGCGGTAAAACAGATGTCGTTGGATAGGTTTTTCAAGCATAAGTCTAGAACGGCTCAACTTACCAAGAAAATTTAAAAATAAAAAGTAGAGAAGATAAAATTTTCTACAAATAATATCTCATTACATTTTTTTGTAAGTGCAACCGTTTCTGCGATAGTACTTGACATCACCCGCGACAAAATCAATAATACTCCAATGTCTCTTTAAAGTAGTTTTTTCTGAGAAAACAATTCTAAGTACGGAGAAAACCAGTCTTCCAATATTTTCGCATGTGGTTTTTCAAGAATAAGTCGAAAACGAATCAACTAACAAAGAAATGTTTCAGATAAAAAATAGAAGCGGATAAATTTTCTACAAATAATGTGTCATTGCATTTTTTTGTAAGTGCACCTGTTTCTGGGATTATGCTCCGCAAATACAACACATTACCCGCGAGCTATGGTTCCAAGCGCGTGGCCCAATCTGACTTGTTCCAATCCTTAAATTTGTGCTTATTGAAGTGCCTCGATCCTTATTAATTTCTAGAGTAGCCTAATAATCATTCCCTGATGTATGGTTCAATACATTACAGCCATATGTGACTGCCCCATCTATCGATCGTTTTTTGGGATACACAGAAACTATAAATTCATTGACGAGTCCTGTATTAAAAATGACTCAAATACCATTGATTGTATTAACGTAGTTCTCTTTTTAGGTAACTTATCAATGTTTGAAGGCTTGAAGATTCCTCGGGCGCATGCTCCAGTCACAGCAACCGGAAGTAGCTCCGGCAGTGAAGGTCCACTTATCAGCGATACCATTCCTTCTGACTATCCATCAGAATCTCATTCCGAAATTGAGGACGTCGATACCAGATCCTTACCAGTTTCTTCGGCTGGCAGTTTTGAAAATAAAGCTTTTGTGCAGGACAATAGTAGCTTTTACAGCGAAGGATATGGTCATACGCAAGAAGTACAGACTGCTATAGCTACAGCTGCGATGGTACCTCGTTTACCTTTGGCGGTTAAAGAGCAGCCTAAATTTGATGTGCAAGTTAGGGTTAAGAGGGCTCCACCGGCGCCGCCTAGTCCCTCAGTGTCGGATACTGAAAGTAGTGTGGCTAGAACTGAAAGAAATTTGTCGACCATTTTAGAAACAAGAGAGGACAGTGTCAGAACGGTTGACTCGCCACAACCGATGATCAAAACGCAGTTTAGTTATGTTCCTGAGCTTCATCCACCTCCTAAATACATTCAACCAGCTCCTGTTTATAATAGAATATTAAGAAGACAACATGAAATGCAGGAATCTTCACATTGGGAAGATTTAGATGCTACAAGATCCTTAGCGTCACTTAATACCGAAATGACTGATACTCATTCAATGACTGAAATGGTAGACGATTCTCACAGCAAATTGGTAGCTCCTGTACCACCACCTCCTCCTCCAATCATCCCCCAGAAATACACCGCTTCCCGTACAGTGGAAATAAGCGAAGCTTTGCAAGAAGCTCCCATTGCACCACTTAGAAAACCAGAAATCACCTCTCATATGGTAGATGACGTATTTTTACGTACAATAACCGAAAAACGAACTATTGAAGATATCGAACGACATAAACGATTAATAACCGAATACCACACTCGACCTAAACCAGTTGAAGATCAGAAATGGGATGTTACAATTCGTAATTATCCGGCAGAAATGCAGGAACCTCCTGAATGGGAAAACTTTTCGGATATTTCGTCGGCTTCTGGTTTGACCTTAACTCCGAAACCAGAACGAGTTAGCATGAGTATTCCTCCAATTGGGCATGTAGATGACAACAAAACACCTCTGTACTCACCCAATTTAGTAGGCAATATTGGTTCACCCCCTAAAACATACACTGCTTCAAGAACAATCCCTCCCAGAGAAACTTATCTGTCCGAATATAAAATTCCGCTTGAAAATCCTGAGGTTCCCAATTGGGACGTCCTAATTCGGGTATTCAAACCAATTGAAGAAGAAGGACCAATGTACGAAACAAGCGAAGTATTAACAGTTACAGATAAAGTGAAATGGCGTCAAATTATTACAACAGAATCGATTTTACGAACAATGTTGACGGAAGCTGTTGTACGTGAAGATTATGAACGTATTCGACAGGATCAACGATTCGAACATATCTTCGAGCCTCCCAAATGGGACGTTATTATTCGTATATTAGCTCCAGTCGATAAACCCAAAACAAGCAGGTTTAAAAAGAAGTCCGATTGGGATACGAGGAGCCGAAGAAGTAGTTTGCCAACTCTTTATGAATACGATTCGGACGGTGGTAGCTCCGTGCGAACTTTAACTAATGATCCAATCGTCCACCATATTCCTCAAAGATCTAGAAGAACTTCCAGATCCAGTTATCGAAGCGAAGCCGATTTGCGCTCAATGTCCGAAATGACGGTCGATTTTGCACGCGCGGAAACATTTGATAGTCAGTCAGAAGCTTCCAGCTACTACCCTCGTTATTACGATGAACCAGACCACGATTATAAGTTCAATCGAACACCAAGTAACCGTTCGTTGACCAGATCTCTCAGTCAACCAAGTTTGGCCCGATCGGCAAGTGAGTTTACAGAAAGGTGGGTCGCCCCTTCCAGATACGACACTGCCAGTGAGTTTACTTCTCCGGAAACAACTCCTAAAAGTCAGAGGAGTAATAAAATTCAGCCAGTAAGGCAGGATAGGAGCGCTGTTTGGGCTACTTCTGCAAGTAGAGTGCAACAACACCCGGGAATGACTTCCCAAGTAATGACTTCCCAATATGTCAGCGAAACTTCGACTAGCTTCAGATCGAAAGATTGGTTTGCGGATAATGATAGTGAAGCTAGCTACAAGTAATTTTGTAAAAAAATAATAATTTAACACTGCCTAGGGGTAGAGCAATATCAAAAGAAATCAGTTCCTTTTTTGGAATCCTTATCGTGATTGAAAGAATTATACATTGCCCAGTCTTCCTATACTCTAGTAACTTTAGTTTGATATTTGTGAATGTGTGTAAATGGAATTGATTTTAATGTGCCAAAATTATTCACTGTTCAACGATTCTTTTGATCACGCTTGAAGTAATCAATATAATTAATAGACTTTGGAATGCTCTCCTGCCCGCTTCAAAGCTATTCAATCCAAACTTCCCCTTCTACAATCCTTTAGGATTCGATAAGTTTGGGAAGTCCGTACGAAAGAGTAAATAGGGTACTTATGTCGTCGACAGCTCATCGAAGTGAATAAGCCACAAAATTTAATATACAAATCCCGCCTATTCTTGCGACAAGGGTTGCGACACTTCCAATTTGGTATATTTTTCAGCTCTCGTAACTTTGATATTATTTAAACTCAAAGTCCCAAATTTTCTACATGAAATTTTATTATTAAGATCATTTGATTTATAAAATTTTGTCTATGTACCTCTACTGATTTACAATTTATTGATACACAAAGTTTATTAGTTTCGACACCTACTAACTGATGATCATCAAACCTTTAAGGTACTTCTCGTAGTCCCATAAAGTTAAAATTTGGTATGCAAGCTAAGTTGACCATACAGGTAACAGAAGTATCAAGAAAGATGTAATTTTTGCAATTCAACCCTTCAAATTAGAGCACATTACAGAATCGAGTGCAACCTACCTTTCCTCGAAGTGATTCGATTTAGTTTTGAGCCCTTGTAACTTCAGTTGAAATTATATTTAAGGTCTCAAACTTCACGCATTAAGTGGTATCACCAAGGACATTTGATATGTGAAATTTCATGTATGTCACCTTGCTACTTCATTATTTATCAATACACAAAGTTTGTAGGGCTCATCACTCATTGATTGATGATCATCGAAATCTTTAGAGTATTTCTCGTAGTCCCAGAAAGTTCAAATTTGATAAACAAGCTCAATTGACCATACAAGTAACAGGTCTATCAAAAAAATTTTAATTTCTCCACTTCAACCCCTAAAATCAGAGGAGATTGCAGAATACAGCACAGCTCACCTTTTCTCGAAACGACACGACAAATGTTCAAGCCTGAATAACTTTGGTCTGATGGAAATTGGGGATCTCAAATTTTCAGCGTGTAATGTTATTACCAAGATTATTTGACATGTGGGATATTATTTTTGTAGCCTTGTTACTCTATTATTTATTAATACACAAGTTTCGTTGGTCTCGTCACTCACTAACTGATGATCATCGAAATCTTTACGGTACTTTCTGGGTAATCCCAGAAAGTTGAAATTCTACATGAAAGCTGATTTGACCATACAAGTAACAATGACATCAAAAAATTCATAATTTTCCTACTTCAACCCTTCAATTTTGAGAATTCAGCGCTACCACCTTTCCTCGAAACGATTCGACTTGTGTTTAAAACCTTGTAACTTTGATCTGGACGATATTGAAGGTCTAAAATTTCTATGCCAGTTAGGTTGGGTATATAAGTAACGAGGGTATTGAAATTGCAATTTTATGCTACAAACCTTTAATTTGGGGGAGGGTGCGAAATGCAGCACCAACTACCTTTTCCTGAAGTGTATTTGAACCCTTGTAGCTTTGGTCTGAGTATCAATTTAGGTCAAAAATTTGGTACGCCGAATTTCGTGTACAAATAATGAAATGAAATATTTGAAAATTCAGGCGTCCTTGATTGAAAATGGATTGATTTGGCTGAAACTTGCAGTAGCACTGAGCTCTGCTCTCGTACGGACTTCTCAATCAACCCTCGTATACATATCGAATTAATTTGTTCATAATTTGGGCAGTGAATGTCTCAAAAACGGTCACTTACTAATAGCTGTGATAACAAGGCACTAATTGAATCTCATAAAATAATATAAGTAAGTATATAATCAAGATTGTCTATAGGAGCTGCGTTATAGCATTATATCTGCATCTTTTACACTTCCTTAATTTGTAGGGCGAAAAATTGATTGAAATTAAAATCATGATGTAGCTAAAATGTTGCGCAATTAAATCTCTATTATCCTTTCTTGGTTTAAAACCTGCGTTTTCACTTAACCACTTCTTCCTAACCATTATTATAAGTGGTTGACTGCAAACCGGGTTTCCGTAACCATACTTAACCGGAAATCTATATACCAGGGTGGTGGGGCTTTAAATACAATAGAAATTGACTCGGGAACATTTTGTATTATTTCTCAATTTTGTAATTCCTATTTAGGTGCTATATCAAATGTATTTTATATTTTATGTATTTAACTATATTAATTTTAATAATAAAGAGCTTATCTGACTATTTAAGACTTCAATTTTGATTTACACTTTTAAAGTAGGGCATGCGAGAGGTTTCAGTACTTACAATAAATTTTCAGTTTCCCTGATTCGCTCCTTAAATTCTCGTATCGATTTTGTGGAGTATATGTTTCCATTGTTCTGGTGTGATGTGATAACAAACAACCCTTCGGTGCGTGAGGGGTGTGAGGGTGGTTTATTTCACATGTCAGTACACAAACGGCATTTCCAAACCAGAGATATGTGATGGAACGATATTTGTTGTTAATTCTCAACAATCGATCGATTTATTGTTTATTTTGGATAAATTTATCCCGCAATTCAAATTAAATACAGGATGAATCAGGCGACCTTTTATACGTTTTCAGGCAGCTATCAAGAATTATATCTAAAGTATGCTAATATAAAAGCAATGAACAACGCAGAGCTACTTATATTATTATTTGATATCGTTTTTCATCTTAATACATATAACGGTGGGAAGCTGTAGGACTGAAATTTGTTTCACACTAAATAGTACTACATAAGCTTTATATCAGCGCTTGCTTCATTATTCTGCCATTTTTATATCAGGTGATATAAGCTTTCATAGTACGGAGCAAATTCTAGCCCCCTGCACTATGAGGGTTGAAAGATTAAGGGTTAAAACTAAATTTATAATAAATGGTACTACATATGCTCTGTATCAACGTTTGGTTCACTGTTGTATAATCAATTTTTGAAGAGATATGAGCTTTTACAGTATGATACAACATTCAACCCCCTACACAATCAGGGTTGAACAATGAAGGGCTGAAATTGATTTTGTATTTAACTAGTTTGTATAACATTACATTCCTATCAGCGTTTGTTTCACGATTCCACCATTATTATTTCAGGAGATATGAGCTTTTATAGTATCAACGCTCAACCCCCTATACTATCAGGGTTGGGAGATGAGCGATTGAATTTAGTTTATAACATCAGCGTTTGACTTATTATTGTAAAACTATTATTTTGAAAGATAAGAGTTATCACAACATGATGGAGCTTTTGACCTCCTGTATTACCAGTATGAAAGATAGAAGGTTGAAATTTCAATTATAATTAATAAGTGTACTACATAATAGTTTTATCAGCAATTGATTCATTATTGTACCATTAATATTTGAAGAAATGTGTGCTGCTACAATGTGATACATGTTCACTCTCTTTTACTACCAGGGTTGAAAGATAAAAGATTGAATTAAAATTGATTTTAAATGGTACTACATAAGCTTTGTACTACCCTGTGGTTCATTATGAGAAAACTATTATTCTGGAAGATATGACCCCTCATATTGAGAAGCAACTTTTAATCTTCTTACAAATGGTACCATATAACTTTCTTAGTAGCGTTTGGTTCTTATGCTACAGTTTAAAAGTAGAAAAGCGATTGGTTGAAAGTGGTTTTCTGATACATGGATTTTTAATCTATGCTGCCACGAATATCTGTCAGCGTATATTGTAAAATAATTATTATTCTAGGAGACAGTATGATGCATTATTCAACACCTTATTCTACCAAGGCTGCAAGATGAATGGTTGAAACTGCCTTGATAATAAATGGTACTTCTAAAGCCTCCAATTAATGTTTGGATTAATATTGTAAAGTTATTATTTTAGAAGATATGAGTTTCCAAATTGTAGAATTCCGCTTCATTCTTAATTTATATGCTAGCAAATCAAGAATTGAAATGAAACTGGTTTTATAATGTATGGTACCACATAAATTTTTATCAGAATTTGGTTTATTATTGTACGGTTGTCATTTTAGGAAATATAAACATTCATATCATGACTATTAAAGAAGTGTGATGTACCATTTAATTTCTGAGTCTACTAGGGTTGAATGATTGCAGGTTAAAACTGATTCTATGATAAATGGGACAGTATAAGCTTTTTATCAGCGTTTGATTGATCAATCAGCAATTATTATTTTAGGATATATGAGATGCTACATTGTAATACATCAATCTACTATTGTACCAGGGCTGAAAGATTGTAGGTTGAAACTGATTCTATAACAAATGGCACAGTATAAGCTTTTCCTCAGCGTTTGATTAATTAATCAACAATTCTAATTTCAGAAGATATGAGGTTGCAGTACGATGTATCATTCAATAACCTATAGTAGCAAGGTTGAATGATGAATGGTTGAAAATGGTATTTTTATAAATTGAGGATTATATCAACTTTCTGACGTTGTTTGGTTTATAATCTTACGATTATTATTTTCACCAATTAATCCCCTATAATACCAAGATTGAAAGTTTGAAGATTGAAACTGGTTTATAATAAATGGTACTACATAATCTTCTTATCAGCGATTGGTTTCTTGTTGAATGATCAGTATTTTAAGAGATTCGGAGATATTTAATATGGAATTTTATTTGATTTTTGATTTTCATGCTACTGAATCTGAAAGTTAGAAGATAAGGGGTTAAAACAAATTCTTTAATGAATTGGTCGATGCAAGCTGCCCTTCAGAGTTTGATTTTAATATATGCGAATAAATTTGAAATTACATCAAATTTTTATTGCCTTATTAACTCTTTATACAGCCAGAATTGGAAGATAAGAGGCTAAAACTGGTTTTATAATAAATGACATGACACAGGTTCACAAACAGTGCTTAAAGCATTATTTTATAATTATTATTTCAAGATATATAGGTTTAAGAATGTGATGCAACGTTTAGTCTCCTATACAATTTTGGCTGGAGAATAAGGGGGTAAAAATGGTTTCATAATAAATGGCACATATAAGCATTCTATCAGCATTTGATTCATAATCTAATAATAATTATTCCAGGATATATGAGCTTTTATATTGCGATGTTATGTTTAGTCCCCTATACAAGCAGGGTTGAAACTGGTTTATAGTAAATGGTAGTACATAATTTTCCTATCAGCGTTTGGTTCCTTTTCGTAGAATTAGTATTTTAGGAGATTTGTACTTAATTATTTTGTAATTTCACCTTAAATTCTAATGTTTTTATTTTCCTGCTGACGTATTGGAATGTTTAAAGATAGGGGGTTGAAACTAGTGAATGGCACCACACAGGCTTATAATGAATATTTAGCTCATTATTTTATGATTATTATCTGAAGATAAATGGGTTTCAAAGTTTATACCATGTTTAGACTCCTGCACAACTAGGGCTGTAAGATAAAGGGTTGAAACTGGTTTTATAATAAATATATAAGCTTACTGTAAGCGTTTGGATGATTATCTTATAAGCATTATTTGAGGAGGTATGAGCCTTAACATTTAGATACTACATTCAGTCCTCTATATAACCACGGTTGAAAGACAGAGGGTTGAAACTGATTTAACAATAAATGACGCCCACAAACTCACAATTAAAATTTAGTTCATTATTTCATGACTATTATTCCAGGATAAAGCTTCCATAGTGCGAAGCAACGTTCAGTCCCCAATAAAACCAGGGTTGAAAAATGGAGGGTTGGAACTGTTTTAGAAATAAATAGCACTACACAAGTTCACAATTAGTTTTATGTTCATTATCAATGATTATTATTTCAGGATATAGGAGCTTCCACAGTGTGATGCAACATTTTGTTCCCTATATAATCGGGGCTGGAGGATAAAGGGTTGAAAGTGGTCTCATGATAAATGGCTCTATACAAGCGTACTATTAGCGTTTAATTCATCATATTACCATTATTATTTCAGTAGATATGATCTTTCACATTGTGATGCTACGTTTAGTCCCCTTCACAATAAGGGTTGAAAGATAAGGGGCTGGAACTGGTATACTGATGGATGGCATTTCACAAGCTCAAAACAATGTTACATTCATTATTTAATGATTATTATTTCAGGATATGAGTTTTCACAGTGTGATGGAACGTTTATGCCCCTATACAACTTGGACTGGAAGATAAAGGGATGAAAGTAGTTTAATAATAAGTAGCACTATTGAGGCTTAATATTTTCGTCTGGTTTATAATCCTATCACAATTTTTTCAGGAGATAAGAGCTTTCATATTGTGGCACTACGTTCAGTCCCTTATACAACTAGGGTTAAAAGATGAGGGGTTAAAACTAGTTTAATAATAAATGGCACTACATGGGCAAACTACTGGCATGTAGTAAATTATTTAGGATGGATTTTTTTAGAAGATATAAACTTTCACGTTGTGATGCAACATTTTTTTCTGAATACTAGCAGGGTTGATATAAAAGGGGTTGAAACCAGATTTTATATATGAATTTACTATCAACATTGGCTTTATTTTTGTAGATATGAACTTCAAAAGTAAGGAAAACGTGCACGATTGGATGAAAAAAAGCAATCTTTCAATTTTGGGAAAAAAAATTATGGAGTTAGGATCCCAATCGTTTTGCAGCTCCCCTTCTTGTCCAAATTTAGTTTTGTGGGACTACTACCTGTTCCCCAGTATGAAAAAATGGCTAGCTAGGGAAATGAGGATAAGATTACAGAATCCAAAGCCAATATTGCGGAATTGGAACAATCCTACAATTCAGAGGGGATGAACAAATTAGAGCAGCGTTGCACAAAATATAGGAGACTTCATTAAAGGATATAAATGGGATTTGTCTCAAAAAATTTGGTACTTCCCATTTTGCAAAGGATTTTCCAGACAAGAAATTAAAACTTGTACGTACAAGAAGTCTCATCACGTTAATAAGATTCTGCGCGTTCAAGGTAAGTAACAATCTGTATTTAATTTCCTATAAATACATTATTACGTCGAGAGAACTCGTTTGTATATCATATGAGGAAAGAAAATCATGCGGGAATCCCGCTTACTCAGTTACTTTTTAAAAATGAAGCTGGTAACATTGTCTGTGTTGCTCTCCGCTATAAGTGTTAATTATGGTTGTCAAGTGCGCGAAAAAAATACAAAAGCAATTTGTGCCTCATTGGAAGAGTTTTACAGGGTCAAAAATCCAAATATATGGCAAAAAATTGTCGTCGAGTCTTCCGAAAAAGAGACAGTCATTATTCTAAATGCAACTGCATTTGATAAAGTACAAAATGTTGAGAAACTGGTAATATTCGGGAATAAAATTCAGGATATATCAGCAGGAACATTTGGGAGATTATCCAGGATCGAAAATATATCAGTAATTGATAACCAGATATCTACGATTGGAGCAAATGTATTTAGCGGATTATCCATCAAAGAATTAACATTGAAAAGTAACAAAATACAGTTTATTGAAAACAGGGCTTTCATTGACATGAATAAACTGGAAAAGCTCAATTTATATAACAACGAGTTGACTTTTTTTGACTCTAAACTTTTGTTGGGCAACCCTCAATCATTACAAGTTCTAATATTAAATAAGAACCATTTACGAAGCTTAACCAAAGATACATTTAATAATTTAACAAACTTGAAGTCGCTACATCTCAGTAACAATCAACTAGACACCCTACAAAACAATTGTTTCACCAGCCTTCAATCCATCGAAACTTTGGATATATCCAACAACAACATCAAAGAATTGTCTCCCAATTTATTTGCGAATACTGCCAACTCATTAAAAAATCTTTACGTTCATAACAACCAGCTTTGTTTCTTCCACCCAGATCTATTCCAACGGTTGTCAAACCTTCGTAATATATCCTATGGAGGCAACCCCCTTCAGTGCCCATGCTGGGAAATTCTAAACAAATGGATCTCTGAAAAGGACATCAAAAGAGTTTGTCACGAGGAGTTTGTTTCCGGGCAGAGACCGGAATGTATAGTCACGGATTTTGCGCCCTTTGAGTGTGTTTTTGATAAAGAAAGATTGAATGAGGTACCGAATATTTTTGCGGAGGAATCTGGAGGACTCACGAAGATTCACAAATGCTTAGAAGAATTTTAATCAAGTCATTATTTGTTGTAGATATATTTATATATCATATTGTAATCATAAGTTTATAGAGTGATTCAGAATTAAACTATTTTAAAAAATTCAATTTTTTTTGTGGATACTTAATCTTAAATGTATTAACTTTAAATGCAGAGAAGAAATGGATGTATTTTTACCTCTAAAAGGGTGAAAACAACCCTTGAATCCCAAAACTCAGTTATTGAAAATTAGTCATTGAAAAATTTATGAACAGTTTTTTAAAGTCACTAATAGCGAATCTGAAGTCAATTTTTCAATATTTATGACTACATCCCTTAAATGACCGATTAATAGGGGTACAATAAAAAAATTAGCTTTATTTTGTTCATTTTACTAAGTACCAAATTTGTTTGTACATTCTTATTGCTTAGGACATAAAACACATAATTCTGATTAGAAAAATAATTTCTCTAACCTTGAGAGGTTTAAAAACCATCCCTAAACTCAAAAAATTAATATTTAACGGAGTCGCTAGCCACGAATGAAAAATCATGAATCAAAAATTTTATGTTCTACCTTATATTTGATACAAAAGGGGTAAAACTGATTATTATTTGTTTATTTTGAGAAATTAGATCTCGCTTAGCAAATTATTACATTTTAAAAACAATTTTTGAATATTAAATTCATATTACTACTCTTTCAAGTCAAGTAGGTCAAAATAATAAAAATTTGGTCAGATCTTCCCAAATCTATTTTAAAAATACTAATTTTAGAAAAATGTCAAGAATTAAGTTATTTTTCGAGCTACCAAATTCATCAAAAAATTTAAAAACTTGAATTCTCCTTAATTTTTTGCCATATTTTTGTTATGGGTTGCAGTTAAAATGTCTCCCTGCTGAATTATTCAATTTCAAAGCAAGAAATACAAATTTTTCAGATAATAAATCCAATATTGTTAATACAAGAGTTGGAATTAACTTAAAACACAATTTTTATTTGGAATTTACTGGATTAAAAAAAAAACGGAGATCTTTTTTGGAAAAATCACAATTCTGCTTTTATTTTCCTTATAACATTTTTGATTTTGCAGATATCTAAATTTGCCTCAAATAAAATTTGAAGCCACTGTAATGTGCTTCAATTTGGTGCAAAGCACATGCTCAATTTTTTTTTAAATTTGGAGTTATGACAGTTTGAAGAGTGCAACCTTTTCAGAGCTGCGATAAAGTGCACCTAATATTGCCTGTTATTTATTTTTTATTTATATTTAATATCTTTTTAATTACTCATAATTAATAAATAGAAATGCAAACTGAGCGCGGAAATTCAAAGTTCTAAAACGCAACACCATTGGTTAAAACGAAATGTGACGTCAAATACTATGCCAACAAGTGCGTACTGCTTACATTTGTATGACATTGCAGGCTTTTGATTAGAAAACATAGTAATAACGTGTGTGTTGTAAATTCATTTATTGTTTAAGTGTAACTTTAGCATTCTAGTGACATTATAAATCATTCAAGACAAAGTGGTTCTGTAAAAGAACAATCCAAGAATAGATCCATCCATGATGTCGTTTATTTTCTTTCAAATCCAAATTTTACGTCCGCTGAAGTAAATAGAGTGAACACTGCAAAGTAATTATTCAATAATAACACATTATGTTCGCTATTTTAATAAATACAATCCGAAATATGATGAGCAGTAAACATGACCTATAATTTTAGTTCATTTTAAAACAAGCAAATGTTAAATGAAGCCGCATACATACACTGTATTTTATTGCTAAAACTAATCACATATAATGTTATTCATGATCTGTCAAATTTATTATGATACTTCATCTCTTCTGATAACCTTACATCATTTCTTACGTATTTTTAAACCTGTCTGGATTGGAAAAAAGACTTTACTAGGTACATTTCTGATAGTATTTTGTATTCAGGCACAATGCAATACTTATAAATTGACTTTTGTGCTTTTTTAATACTGAAATAAGCTGAGAACGAAAACATTTGTAGTAAACAATGGACTGTAATGTCACTGGACATGTTATTTGACCTCATCAATAAAGCGCGCGAAAATGGCGGTTTTTAAACAGCTCAAAATTATTCTCAATTTTAAATATTTTTTTCAACTTGACTACGGCACTTTTAAACATAATTTGTATTTTTTATTATGTTATAACGATGTAATCAGTGAATTAAAAATATAAAATAAACTTTGAGGAATTTGTTTTTTTGTCATTTATAATAATTTTTTTCAGTAATGCTGGGGCCACATTTACGTCTAATGCCATTAATTGTGGCGTTATTCAATAATGAACACATTGTCAATGACAATATGTCAATTGTAACTGACGCCTTACTTAACGGCATTAGACATAAGTGTGGCCCCTGCCTAACAAGATAATTTTATTTGACTGTTTGGAAAACACGATCTTCTCAGGGCTGCGTTCAAGTGCACATGACATTACCTGTATCTCAACAAAGATGAGCCTAAACAAATTTTTGTTACTTACATTGTATTTGTCATTCTATAAGCCAATTTTTTTGTCATAACAAACTTTTTCGAATATGTGATCCACTTTGAAGAATTTGCTTTTTTGTCATTTATTACATTATTTCTTGGAAACAAGATAATTTGATTTTTCAGATACCATTCGCCAAATACAGTTTAAAATTACTTGAATAAGCTTCAATTTGGTCTGAAGTGCATGTTAAAATGTTTTCTTAAATCAGAGTTATGACTGTTTGAAAGCGTGACCTTTTCAGGACTTCGATCAAGTGTATCTAACATTGCCTGAATCTCAGCAAAGATGAGCCTAAAAAAAAATTTGTCACCTGCATTATTTTTGTCATTGCATAAGCTATTTTTCTTGTGATGTCAAAATTTTTCGAATATATGATCCACTTTGAGAAATTTGCTTTTTTACTTGTACTAAGTACAAGGAAGTATTGTGAAACCGACAAAATTCACCTATCAAGATTTTGATGGAAATATCCGTTTTGAGCATCCCTGAATCCATTTTGACTATTTTCGGCTTGATGTCGGTACGTATGTACGTTCGTGCGTTTGTTTGTAACTCGCAAATCTCAAAACTAGTTGAACTTATGATATTGAAATTTTGTATTTAAGACTGGTATAGGGTCTAGTTGTGTATCTCGCATTATGGTTCTAATCGTCTGTACCGAAAGTGCACTTTACTTGAAGCTTTTTTCGAATTTTTCTGATAAATCCAGAATGATCAACCGTGGGATGTTGAAATTCAGTATTTGAAGTTGTATCAAATTAGTTATCTGCTATTTTTGTAAGAATCGGCCAGGCCAGAAGTGCACTTTACTTGAAACTATTTTTGAATTTTTCGCATAAATAAAGAATGATCCGCCATAGCATATTGAAATTTCGTATCAAGCACTTCTATAGCATCTTATTGTACATCTTGCATTATGATTGCGATCGGCTAAGCCGGAAGTGCACTTTACTTGAAACATTTTTTTAATTCTCCGCATAAATTCAGAATGATCATCCATAGGATACTGGAATGTAGCATTTGAAATTGCTGTAGCATCTAAATGGCCATCTTCTATTTTTGTAACAATCGGCTGAGCCAGAAGTGCGCTTTATATGACAGACTTTTTGAATTTTCCGCATAAATTCTAAACAATCAGTCGTAGAATATTTAAATTTTGTATTAGGCATTTTTATAATATCCAGTTGTACAGTCTGTATTATGATTGCTATATCGACTAAGCCGGAAGAGCACTTTTTTCGAAACATTTTTTGAATTTTCCGCATAAATCCAAAATGATTGAACGTAAATTGTTAGAATTCAGTATTTAGGACGATTATGCCGTCTAGATGCTCATATTCTATTTTTATTGAGATCCACCAAACCGGAAGTGCACTTTACTTGACAGTCTTTTGGAATTTTTCGCATAAATTCGAAACGATCAGGTGTAGAATATTAAAATTTGGTATTTCAGTCTGCTGTAGCATCTGAATGATTGCCTACTATTTTCATAACAATAGACTGAACCGGAAGTGCACTTCAGTAGGAATTTATTTTTTAATTTTGCACATAAATTCAGATCTGTTGGTAGTCGTAGAATTTTGGAAATCAGTATTTAGGAATGTTGTAGTATAAGAATAATGGCCTACTGTTTCCATAGCAACTGACTTGGCTGAAAGCGCATTTTACTTGATAGATTATTAGAATCTCTTGGGTAAATCCAAAACGATTAACTGTGGAACGATGAGATTTTGTGTTTGATTATATATATCCAATGATATATATGATCAAACACAAAATCACATGGTATTATATATATATATATATATATATATATATATATATATATATATATATATATATATATATATATATATATATATATCCAATGATGTACAATTAAGTCACGTGATGTTCACGTCAGATTTTTTGTTATTTATTACATTGTTTCATAAAAACAAGATAATTTGATTTTGCAGACATCATTTGTCAAAGACAGTATAAAACTGCTATAGTAAGCTTCAATTTGGTAAAGAATGCTTGTTGAAATATTTCTTTAATTCAAAGTTACGGCTGTTTGAATTTATTACAATTTTCTCAAAAACAAAATAAATAAAAACCTTTTGGACTCCAATATTTGACATATGTAGATTCCTATAGTCTATATGCAAGAGGGCGGAGTTTGAAAAAATATCGATGCGAGCGCTCATAGTGAGCACAATTATGAACATCGAAATCCATTTCTCAGAATACGTCATTGAACTGTCATTGAGCATTGTAGTTTAAAAGTGAAAATAATTGCATATAAAACATGAGAAAACGTTTGTTCTGTTTCAGGCTGTTGTGTTAGGTATGATTCAAGTGAAATATAGTTTCATAGATTTCATGTATTATAACATAAAAAACGAGTGAAGTGAATCAAAGCGGTAAATAGAGTATTGTCTGTCTTTCATTAGAAATTAGAAATATTCATAATCGATTTGGGATTCATGAATTTACCTCTATCTCTAATTTGTAAGATGTTTCAGTGATAGAAGTTTGTCAGATGCACTTCGCAATAATTTTGTTGTTAATATTGTCAGCAACATATTATTCAACATGTTTAATATGGCAAAACTAATTTCACGCTTTTCTTCAATGCTTCCTCGGTAAAAGGGATACAGTGTTTGATAAATACAAACCCGATCTGCAAGATCATCGGCGTCATAATTTGAGGTTATCCTGTCAATTTGGACGAACTAAGACGTTTTTTCTAATGGGTACGTTATAATTGAAGAAAAACATACTTAAAGTAAATAAATTCAACGTACCTTTTATGCTACGCAAGTTATATTATACGCACACAGCTGAATTGCATAATATTAGTACATTCAAAAAATTATAGGTATGAAACAATGATAAAATTTCAAGGATTAAATGTTTCCAAAATTTTATATTTAATTAGGTAATATAGTAATGAAAACACAAAATAAATATAACATGAGTCACACAAAAGACTAATTACAATGGCACTTACAATAAATTGTTGAGAAACAGTTCTAAACAATCTTAAAATAATTTTTGGGTATTCCCCATTAATATGCAAGTACATTATTTTCAATTCAAGTTTATCAGGCGCCCAAAACAGGTTTTTCAACTCCATCTACATTGCAAACTGGCGGCAATTTCGTATACTCCTTCAGCTGTTCTTCGAAAAGCGCTGGCAAATCGCGAACATTTTCCAAATCGTAGATGCAATCATGTGGAGCCCGTTCCGAATAGACACAAGATGGCCTTTCCCCAAATTTGTAAACATCATCACACATATTGGTTATATTATGATGACGTAAGAAATAATCCAAAGTATCCCAGCAAGGACATTGCCATGGGTTTCCCCCAATAGTTATTTTCTTCAAATTGGGCAGCCGGATTAACACGCCTGAGGATAAGAAGGACATTCGGTTGTCGTGAAGAAACAGTATTTTGAGGTTTCTCATTCCTCGGGCGTTGAAAATATTAGTTTGCAGTTCTTCTAAACGATTGTTCGAAATATCCAACAAAGCTAGAGATTTTAAATCCGAAAAGACATTATCACCAAATCTTTCGATATGATTGATGTTTAATAACAATATTCGTAGATTAGGCATCACTGTAAACATCTCGCGAGTCACTTTAGTTAATTTGTTTCTATTTATATACAAATGAGTCAATTTTGGTGCAAATCCAATCACAGTTTGGGGGGCAAAATTGGTGAGCTCATTCTCCTCCAAACTGAGATGTTGTAAATTATCCATATTACCAAAAGCGTTTGGTTGGACGTATTTAATATTGTTTTTCCGTAAAACAGCATGAGATATATTCGTATTAGTGAACACTCCTTCTTCAATAGTTGTTATATTATTGCCAAACATGAACAACCACCTCAACTTTGGTACTCCATCAAACGCATTTTGCCTCATCTCCTGGATGCCACAAAAATATATATACATCACTGTAACAGGCAATTTATCGAATGCGCCAGCTTTCAGCACACCAATTTTATTATCATCCAAATGAAGCTCATACAAACTAGATAATCCTTTCCAAGCATCCTTCTCAAAATCATTCACTAGTCCTTTAATCTGAAGATCATTCACGTTGGGGTATCCCTTAAAAGTCCCTGCTTTCACCGGCCCAAATGCTTCACTCCCAGGGTTAATCAAATTCAGTTTTTTCCAATCTGAATGAGGTCCTTGCTCTTGAAGTTTAGCAAAAGACGAACATCGGGTTCGTTTATCTTCCGGATCGAATGTACAACTTGAAGATAGATGGATGCACAAAATCATAACAAATACATGTTTATCGAACAACATTCTCAAGCAGACTAAACAATTTCCAGTAAAACCAGTTGCAATCCCCTCCAATTGAATCTTGATTTGTTTTTAATCTGCTAAGTAAATTATAGACATTGTGAAATCATTGGAGGAAATTCCGTACGAGATAAACAGTGTTTGACATTTAACCTTTCATGCAAAATAAATTGTTATCAATTTTAATAAGAACATCACGAGTATGGCCTTGAAAATTCATCCAATCAGTTTCGAATAACACAATTACAGGCATTTTTTTTATATTGGGGTGCAAGAGTGACAAATCTGGTGCGCAGGGGGCTGTGAAACAACCCTTTTTCAAATAGACGAGGATCATTCCTTTTTAATCCCTAAAGACAGTCTCCTTAACCGTCCCAGTTGAAGAAACAGTAGTCGCCTTTTCTGTTGCTGACTCTATATTAGCAGGTTGTTTGGACTGTTCCTTAGGTTTTGCGATCACAACTCCAAAAGAGTAAGCTGATGTGCTGTCGTCATACAAAAGGTTGTTTTAGGACGAATCGTGGACTTTTTTTTACTTTTTGAACAATGATGTGTGAAATAAACCCTATTCCAAATAGTTGACGAGGATTTTTGTCTCACAAATCTCAAAATACAGTCGTCTTGACCAATCTGGCTTGAAAACAGTTTTCACCTTTTCTGGTTCAGGTTTTGGGCTGATGGTCCATTACTTGAACCGTTTTTGTTCTCAGGTGCTAGTAAGTCTCGTCCACAGTCCTAAAACGGTACCTAAAATCCTATTGATGCCGCTAAAACAACTGCAGACTGCCCTTGCAACACATCACATGATTCCTTACTTGTTTGAATAATATTTCGCCCCCATCAGCCATTTTTTATTTTAAAAATCGGGTAATAATCTTGGATAGCCAAATTTAGAGATTAAGGGGGTTGCTGAACGATTTGAAACCCTAATTCCATCAATTCTGCGACCACGGCTCTCAAGGAGTGAGCCTGGTATATTTACCTTCTTTACTTGAACTGTTCCTTAGTCTCAGGCGTTACTAATGTATCCATATTTCGTCCACAATCATAAAACGGTACTCAAAATCCTGTTGATGCCGCTAAAACAACTGCAAGTCGTCCTTACAAAACAGCACATGATTCCTTAACTGTCTGAGCTATGTGTTCTCTCTGTCAGCCATTTCGTCTCCTTTTCTGGTACAGACTCTATTAGTAACTCATTTTTTAGATTGTTCTTCGGATTAAGGTGACTATAATGTATTCATGTCTCGTTCACAATGACAAACTGGCGCTTAATGTCCTGTTTATGCCACTGAAACAATTACAAGCAACATGTCATATGATTTCTTACTTGCCTGAGTTATATTTCACCCCCGTCAACCATTTATCCATTTGAAAAACGGGTAGTAATTTGACATAGTTGAATCTGGAGATTAAGGGGGATGCTGACCAATTTAGAGCCTTAAATCTATCAAATTTGTTGACTACAACTCTAAAAAAGTGAGCCGATGTATTCTCATCATAAAAAAGGCTGTTCTTGGGCCACTTTGAACGCTTTTCTTTTTTTTTGAGCAATAATGTATAAAATAAACGCTATTCCAAATAGTCCAAGGATTAATCCATGCGAATTGCAAAAGACAGTCGTCTTGACCATTCTGGCTTAAAAGATGGTCTCCGCTTTTTCTGGTGTGGGTTTTGCGCTAAAAATCTATCATTTGGACTGTTATTTGGTCTTAGGAGTTAGTAAGGTATCCGTATTTCGTCTACAGTCTTAAAGAATCCTCAAAAGTCCTGTTGATACCGCTAAAACAACTGAAAATTATCTTTGTAAGTCATCACATGATTTCTTGATTGTCTGAGTTATATTTGTTCCCCATCAGCCATTTTGTTGCCTTTTCTGGTGCAGATTCTATTAGCAGCCCATTTTTTGGACTTTACTCTGTATTCAGACGTTAGAAATGTGCTCATATTTTATCCATAATGACAAAACGGCGCCTAAAACCCAGTTTATGCCATTGAAACAACTACAAACTCTGCAGGCAGCATGTCGCAAGCTTTTTTACTTGTCTGAATCATATTTCCTCCCTGTCAGCCACTTTTTTCATTTCTAGAAGTATATAGACATCTGAGATAACCAAATCTGAAGATTAGGGAGGATGCTGACCAATTTGGAACCTTGAGTCTATCAATTTTGCGACCATACATTTGGAAGAGTAAGCTAATGTATTGTCGTCATGAAAAAGGCTATTTTTGGGCCAATCGTGGCCTTGTTTTTGCTTCTCAAACAATGATGCATAAAATTAGCCTTTTTCAAATAGTCTACAAGGATTACCCCTGGCAAATCTCAAAAGACAGTCATCTTAATATTTCTGGCTTAAAAAGAGTCGTAGTCTTTTCTCATGCAGACTTTGCGCTGGCAATCTATTACTTGGACTGTAATTTGGTCTTATGAGTTAGTGAGATATCCATGTCTCGTCTAGAATCATAAAACAGTCCTTAAAGTCCTGTTGATGCCGCTAAAACAACTGCAAATCGTCCTAGCAACTCGTCACATGATTACTTAATTGTCTGAGTAATATTTGCTCCCCATCAGCCATTTCGTCGCCTTTTCTGGTGCAGATTCTATTAGCAGCCCAGTTTTTGGACTCTACTTTGTGTTCAGGCGTTAGAAATGTGCTCATATTTTGTCTATAATGACAAAACGGGGCCTAAAGCCCAGTTTATACCAATGAAACAACTACGAACCCTGCAGGCAGCATGTCGCAAGATTTTTAACTTGCCTGAATTATATTTCCTTCCTGTCAGCCATTTTTCTCATTTTGAGAAGTGTATAGAGATCTGAGATAGCCAAATTGAAAGATTAGGGAGGATGCTGACCAATTCGGAAGCTTAAATCTATCAATTTTGCGACCATACATTTAGAAGAGTAAGCTAATGTATTGTCGTCATGAAAAAGGCTATTTTTGGGCCAATCGTGGCCTTGTTCCTGCTCCTCAAATGATGATGCATAAAATTAACCCTTTTCCAAATAGTCTTCAAGGATTACTCCTGACAAATCTCAAAAGATAGTCGTCTTAATCTTTCTGGCTTAAGAAACAGTCTTCGCCTTTCTTCATGCAGGCTTTGCGCTGGCAATCTATTATTTGGACTGTTATTTGGTCTTACGAGTTAGTAAGATATTAACCCTTCGTTAGTGTTGTGGGGTATGTCATACCCCATTAACTCTATTTTCAATCGTAAAATCAATTTAAGACAAACAAGTGATTTCTTTTTCTCAGTAGCTTAGGATTATACTTGAACAAAGAGAACAGACTTATATACAACTATGTATAAACTTTCAATTGAGCATCAGACTTGCTGGAAGTTGGTTGGGGTATGATATACCCCGGTACACTTTTAAAGTAACTTCTTATGTAGATGTAGAAAAGCCCTATGTACATTTTTGATAGATATTCCATCCCAATAATTTATTGTGTAATTATTTCTAAAATTTGAACGCACACCTCACTGCAATGCTAGGCCCTGGTTCAGTCAGAAATTAGTGTTATTGCCATATATTAACGATTTGTGTCAGAATGAGGGCTCTAATCGAAAAAATTTATATGAAGTACCCCAACTATTTTCAAAAAATAATATAGGTTTACTTGGAAGAAAATCTAGATTTACGACCCCAATTTTGTGATTTTGATACAATTATAAAAAAATATTACTTGCTTTATCAACTCGAAATTAAGGCTGTCAATCGAAAAAATCTTTCAAGTAAGGTCATATTATTTTCAAAAAATTATTCAACTCTGTCATTTACAATTTTTTGATTACGGTTCTGGTTCAGTCAGAAATCCGTATTATTGTCATAAATCGCCGATTTCTGTTAAAATTAGGGCTCCAATAAAAAAATGTTATATGAATGACCCTAATTATTTTCGAAAAAAAACATGAGTCTACTTGAAAGTTTTTTTCGATTTACTGCAATTTTATTAAAATTTGGAGTATAGTTCCACAAGAGGCTAGTAGATGGCAGCATCTAGCACGTTTTGAGACGATACAAAATTATTTCTCGACTTTCCGCGAATTGACTACTTTTATCGAGAAATAAATGAAGAATTCGACTCTACAATTTCAATATCTGTCGATTACGTGAAAATTTTTTAGTAATTTATCGTTTTTGAACAAAAGTTTCTCACGCCGTTTACTCGAAATCAGGACCGTTAACCGAAAAAATCTTTCAAGTAAACTCATAATATTTTCAGAAAATACTTAGAGTTTGCTATCAACAAATTTTTTATTACGGCCCTGGTTCAGTCAGAAATTAGTGTTATTGCCATATATTAACGATTTGTGTCAGAATGAGGGCTCTAATCGAAAAAAATTATATAAAGTACCCAAATTATTTAAAAAAAATAATATAGGTTTACTTGAAAGAAAATTTAGATTTACGACCCCAATTTTGAGATTTTGATACAAATATATGAAAAAATCACTTGCTTTGTCAACTCGAAATTAAGGCTGTCAATCGAAAAAATCTCTCAAGTAAGGTCATACTATTTTCAAAAAGTAATTCAACTCTGTCATCTCCAATTTTTTGATTACGGTTCTGGTTCAGTCAGAAATCCGTATTATTGCCATAATTCGCCGATTTCTGTCAAAATTAGAGCTTCAATCAAAAAATGTTATATCAAAGACCCTAATTATTTTTGAAAAAAAACATGAGTTTACTTGAAATTTTTTTTCGATTCACTGCAATTTTATTAAAATTTGGAGTATAGTTCCACAAGAGGCTAGAAGATGGTAGCATCTAGCACGTTTTGAGACGATACAAAATTATTCCTCAATTTTCCGCGAATTGACTACTTTTATCGACAAATAAATAAAGGATTCGACACTACAATTTCAATTTCTGTCGATTACGTGAATTTTTTTTAGTAATTAATCGTTTTTTGAACAAAAGTTTCTCACGCCGTTTACTCGAAATTAAGATCGTTAACCAAAAAAATCTTTCAAGTAAACTCATAATATTTTCAAAAAATACTCAGAGTTTGTCATGAACTAATTTTTGATTACGGCCTTGGTTCAGTCAGAAATTAGTGTTATTGCCATATATTAACGATTTGCGTCAGAATGAGGGCTCTAATCGAAAAAATTTATATGAAGTACCCTAACTATTTTCAAAAAATAATATAGGTTTACTTGGAAGAAAATTTAGATTTACAACCCCAATTTTGAGATTTTGATACAATTATATGAAAAAATTACTTGCTTTGTCAACTCGAAATTAAGGCCGTCAATCGAAAAAATTTTTCAAGTAAGGTCATATTATTTTCAAAAAATAGTTCAACTCTGTCATCTACAATTTTTTTGATCACGGTTCTGGTTCAGTCAGAAATCCGTATTATTGCCATAATTCGCCGATTTCTGTCAAAACTAGGGCGCCAATCAAAAAATGTTATATGAAAGACCCTAATTATTTTCGAAAAAAAGCATGAGTTTACTTGAAAGTTTTTTTCGACACTGCAATTTTATTAAATTTTGGAGTATAGTTCCACAAGAAGCTAGTAGATGGCAGCATCTAGCACGTTTTGAGACGATACAAAATTATTCCTCGATTTTCCGCGAATTGACAACTTTTATCGGAAAATATATAAAGTATTCGAAGCTACAATTTCAATTTCTGTCGATGTTATTGTAAATTTAAAATTATATTTCGTTATACAATAAGCCATTTCATATTTTGGTATTTTTTAAGGCCAATTTAGCCAAATGACAGAAGACAAGCAGAAGATGTTCTGTTTGTCCTAGAAACAAAGATAGAATAGTAAATTGTGCAACAAGTGCGATAAGTTGTCGATTGCCCACGAAAGCGAAGTTGGGCGTACACGAACGAAGCAAGTGCGTTCATTCGCTCAAGTGGGTAATTGACAACACCGCACGAATTGCAGATACTATTTTTTATTACGAATGCGGGATAAGTACCATTTTGCGCTAATTTTTCTAAGCGGTGAATGATTTGCGTGCGACAAGATTACTTGTCACACGCTAATTATACTTGGCGCACTCAAAAGCCAAAGAGCCATTTACTGCCCAGAAAAACGTGCGCAAAATAGTGCTTATGTATCAAAAAGACATTCAATGCTTGTAAGCGATGTAGAATTCCACTGTGCTTGGAACATGCAATTTTGAGTTGCAAAAACTGTGCCCAGTTTGAGGAGCAATAATTTTTTTTTCTTTGATGATACTTGAGTAATTTTTTCTTGCTTTACTTATTTGATCCTTCTTCTCGAAAATTACTGTGAGATCTTTGATGTGTGATGATTTTAGAAGTATTTATGAGCGATAATATTGATGTATGTTTTTTCCAAGGCAGACTTGCTGTTAGTTTGATTTATCTTTTATATTTTTACAATAAATATAGCTGGATACATTTTGTTCAGTTTATATCACTTGGTAACAAGTTGTAGAACATGTGCAAACAGAAAAATTATCACATTTTGGAATTTAAAATAGCTTGAGAGGACTTTCATATGGGGTCTGACATACCCCACAACACCAACCGTGAAACTTTTTTCGAGAATACTAACGGAGGTTTAATGCCTCATCCAGGGGCGTTTCCAGCCAGCTGGCTTAGGGGAGATAATTTAAAAAAAAAAAAAAAAATATTACAGGAGTCTCGGGTATCGGTCCCTTCCACGACTCTCCAGCTGTTTTGGAGAAAACGACGCCCTAAGTCTTGTTGATGCCACTGAAATAACTGCAAACCGTTCTTACAATACATCATACGATTTCGCACTTTTATGATTGCAATCTTTTTTCCGTCAGCCATTTTTGCATATTTAGAAACAAGTAGTAGTCCGGTGGAGCCAAATCTGGAGTTAAATGGGGGGGGGGGGTGTATCAGGAACAAATTGGAGCCCTAACTCCATTAATTTTGCGACCATAATTTTTCTGGTGCAAATTTTTCGCAATCCATTGCTTGGACTGTTTTTTCGTCTAGACGCCTAAAGTCCTTTTAGTGCCGCTGAAATTATGTAACTTTTGGGGATTTTAATATTATTTTATTCTGAGAGGGACCTTAACTAAATATTTATGCATCCCTGAATTCCTGTTCACACAATCAAATTCAATTTCATTTTTTTTAATAAGCTCTCTCTGTTTTGCGTACATCAATTTCCTCTTTGAAACAAACAACCAACGGAAACAAAACAATCATTCCCCTGCGAATTGAAAGTAGGCCATGGACCGCATATAATCGCGAAATTAGAAAATGGTGAATATTTCCCTGGCGATTTTATTATTTCTTTTTTCTGATCGGAGTGGCAATATCACAAAATAAATGATGACTGAAGTCGAGTTGTTCGTTGTTCTTTATCGTGGCCGTGAAACAAACAATCAGCAGGAAATCGATCCCACAAAGAGGCAAGGGGAAATTGTATTGTTTCCAATGTGGATTGATAATGAAAATGGGGGAATATTTGTTCATTAGAGGCGAAATCACAGCAAATTGAGGTTGGAGCGTTAGAGACATAATTTGTTTGATTGAAATTGGCCTTAATTCAGCTTATACCCTGCCAAAATATCCTTGAACTCGAAAAAATTCAGTTTCCGTACTTTAGAAGCGTAAAGCAAAACATAAACAAGATTGTTTAAGCTTTTAAATTTTCTTCGGCTTTGGAAACTTTAATTAAGTAAATTTGTTTTACTTTGATCGCTTTTCCTAACTAATGAAGCGACTGCACAGATTACTAAAAGTTTTAAATTCACTGTCTCCTTTTTTCTCACTTTGTAAATACGTTTATATACATTCAAAACGAATTAAATTTTGAATTATGTATATTTGAGTAAAAAACCACAACAACATTTTACTTATGTGAATCATTATTAAAAATAAATAATTTGTGAGATAAGTAGCTGGAAATGTCACAATAAATTGATATATCTTACCACAGTAGCAGGAAAATGATTTTTAATCATGTTTGTTCGTGTAGAAATTACTAAACTGTGCAAAAACCGCATAATTCATTCATTTATTATTTTTATTGATGAATCGAGCTCTATTAGAACATTGAATAAAAGCATGGCTTCATTTAGAACTAGATCCTTCACAAAATACCACCGGGGATAATGATTCTTTCATAGCTGCACTAACCTTCTCATGACTGCACGGGCATTCCATGGCTGCACGAGTCTCCCGTAGCTGCGCGAGCTTCCCATGGCTGCACAATCTTCTCGTTGCTACGCGAGCTCTTCATAGCTGTACGAACTTCCCATGAATGCAAGAGCTTATCATGGCTACACTAGTTTTCCATGGCTGCACGAGACTCCCGTAGCTGCACGAGCCTCCCACGCTCATCAAATTTCATTTTTTGTATCCAATTGTCCAGCTGTTCACTATAATGTGGGTCTATAGTAGTCCTAAAACTGGTAGTCTCGTAGACTAATACCTACATTCAAACATTTCAAGAGCAACTAAATTATGTGGAGTCTACTGACTGTAAAGATTGTTGCAAAACTTGTTGAATAAGATAGTTTTTATATCAGACGAATGTTTCAGGACCTCACACACAATTAATGACAAAATTAACGACAAAATTCTCCATTCAATCATTTATAGTTTATATTCGTATGAACATGTTTGTTAATGTAAAATTATTAAACTTTGCAAAGGCCACACAGTTTATTGATTTATTATTTTGATTGATGGATCGAGATCTGTTCGAACATTGAATGAAAACCCTGATATAATCTAATTTAGAACTAGATATATCATTAAATTTGTGGCCATTGGGAACAACAAGCATCCAATGGCTGCACGAGCTTTCCATGGCCGCGCTGGACTCTATTTAACCATCAAATTCAATTTTTTGTATTAAACTGTCCAGCTGCTCACAAGAATGGTCGTCTATAGCTGCAGTTGGTGGGACCAAGACTGTGGAGTAAAAGAAGAATTTCCATGACTGTAAGATTGTTGAAAAACTTGTTGAACAAGCATTTACAACGGAAGAATGTTTGAAAACTTCACATGCCAATAATGATAGAATAAATAAAAAAGATTTAATTGATGAATGGACATCTATTGGAACATTGAATAAAAGCATAAGCTCATTTAGAACTAGATCCATCACAAAATTTGCGACCACTAGGACTTCCCATGGCTGCACGTAACTCCCATGGTTGCACGAAATACCCATGGATGCACGCGCCTCCCATAGCTGTACGGTCCTCCCATGGCTGGGCCAAATATTTTTTTGAAAAATTCACAATTAAATTTTGTATTAGATTGTCCAGCTGCTCACAATAATGTGAGTCCATAGCACTCCTGAAGATGCTCTAGGTGGGACCGAAACTAAAAAGTGAAAGTAATATTCTCAAAATTGAAAGTACCAGTTAGAAACAACAAACATTCCTCAAGAATCTAATCGTTGTGGAGTCTACTGACTAAAAGATTGCTGTAAATCCTGTTGGATAGGATAGCTTCTATAGCAGAGGATTGTTTCAGGACCTCACACACCATTAATGACAAAACTCTTCATTTAAACATTTATAGTATATATATTTAGTGGCTTAACACTCCTTGAGGAGTTGCGCCGCTTCTTTACGAAGTTTTTTTTGGAGGGGATCGCTCTCCATTAAAACTTTAAATATTCTTGGCTATGTCGCTCCATATTTTCCTGTTTCCTGTTTTTTGTTTCCAATCTCTAATTCCCGCTAATCTTAAGTCTTCCTCTACTTCTTTTATCCACATTGATCTTGGTCTTCCCTTTCTTCTTTTGTTTCTAGGGCTCCGCTGCATTATTGACTTGATTGTATCTTGCTCGCTGGCTCTCCATACATGCCCAAGCCATTTCATCCTTTGTTGTTTTTTTCTTTTTACTATGTCTTCTCCATTTACTTCTTGTTCAATCTTGTGGTTCATTTTTATTCTATATTCTGTATCTGTTATATTCATGGGTCCTAATATTCTTCTTATAATTTTCCTTTCAGTTATTCTCAACTGTTCTTCGTTCTTTTTTGTCATTGACATTGTTCCCGCTGCGTATAATGTTATTGGTCTTATTATGGTTCTATATACTCTCATTTTTGTAGTTTTCGATATAATTTTACTTTCTAGAAGTTTTCTGTTTGCGTGGAAAGTTTTATTTGCTGCCGTTATTTTTTCTTTTATTTCTATTTCTCTATCTCCTTTGTTCGTTAACAATACTCCTAGATATTTAAATTTATCTACTTGCTCGTATTTGGACTCTCCTATTCTAATTATATTTTCTTCTACCTTGTTTCTCATTATCAATATTTTGGTCTTTCCTTCGTTTATTTCTAGCCCTATTTTCTTTCCTTCACTTATTATTTCCTCCAGTATTTCTTTCATCACTTTTCCATTCTTTGCTACAATTGCTACATCATCTGCGTATGCTATTATTTGTCCTCCTCTTGTTCTGAGTGTTCCCTTTGTTATATTTCTCATTGCGTGCTCTAAGGCTAAATTAAATAACGTGGCTGATAAGGCATCGCCTTGTCTTACTCCTTTATTTATTATTATGTCTTCTGTTTTTTTTTTTTGAGCCCTAATGCTTATTTTTGTTCCTCTCATGGTCATAGTTATTAATCTTCTCAATTTTTCTAGTACTTGCAAGTCTTTTAAAGCTGTCATTAGTTTTCCTCTTTTAATTGAGTCGAACGCCTGTTTAAAATCAATAAATAGTATTTCAGTTTTTAATTCATATTCCAGTGTTTCTTCATTTATTTGTTTTATAGTGTGTATGGCATCCGTAGTTGACTTCCCTTTCACAAAGCCACACTGACATTGCCCGATGGTCCCTCTTGTCACATTTGTTATCCTTCTCTGTATTAATGTCGACATTATTTTGTAAGCTGTGTTTAAAAGTGTTACTCCTCTATAATTTTGACATACTTGTTGGTCTCCTTCTTTGTGTATAGTTATTATTTGTCCTATTTCCCAATCTTTCGGCATTTCTTCTTTTCTCCATATTTCTAGTATAAGCTCATGTATTTGCTGCATGACTATTTTGCCTCCATATTTTATTAGTTCTATGTTCATTTCATCTTTTCCTGGTGATCTACCGTTTTTCATGTTTTTTATTGTTTCATTTATTTCGTCTAGAGTAGGTTCTGTTAATTCTATTTCGTTTTCTTCTGGGGTATCACCTATTAATTCTTGTTCTGGTTCAGTTAATAGATCTTTGAAGTATTCCATCTACACTTTCTTGTATTGTTGGTCATTTTCTGATGAAATTCCATTTTTGTTTTTTATTTCGTATGTTTTAGCTTTATATGTTTTATTTTGTTCGTCCATTTCTTTATAAAATTTCTTTGTGTTTCTATTCAATCTTTCTTCTTCAATGACTCTAATTTTTTTCTCTACCCATATTCTCTTATTTTTTCTAATATTTTTATTACATTTGTTTCTTAATCTTTCGTATTCGTCTTTATCTTCACTTTTATTTGTTGCTACAAATTTTAACCTTGCTTGCCTTTTTTCCTCCATGGATTTTTTAATTTCATCATCAAACTAGTTTTTTATATTTTTCGCATTTTTGTTTTCTTTCCCCATCCATTTTTGAGCAGCGTCGTTTATACATCTTTTAAATTCAAACCATCTTTCCCCTATTTTCTCCTCGTTATTCATTTCCTCTATATTCCATTTAATTATTTTTGTTTCTTTTCTATTATTCCTATTTATCTTGTTTCTTAACGACACTGCCACCATGTAATGATCTGAGTCAGCGCATGCACCCCTGGAAGTTCTTACGTCTATTATTGATGATTGTTTCCTCCTTGTTAATAGCACATGGTCTATTTGTGTCTGTGTTTTATTATCCGGAGAGGTCCATGTTATTTTATGTATTTTTCGATGTTTATGCTTCGTACTGCTTATTATCATACTTGTTCTTACTGCTAAATCGCATAATCTTTGCCCATTGTTATTTGTTACTTCATGTATTATTTGTTTTCCTCCGACATGCTGTACGTACTATATTATAGTATAAAGTATATAAACTTGTTTGTTCATGTATAAATAATAAACTTTGCAAAAACCACATAATTTGTTTATTTATCATTTTAATTGGTAAATTAAAATCCTTTGGAACATTTAATGAAAAGTGTGGTATAACCTCATTTAGAACTTGATCCGTTACCAAATTTGCGACCACCGGGAGTGCGAGCTTCCCATGGCTGCGCGAGACTCCCACGGTTGCACGAGGTTTCTAGGACTGCGTGAGATTCCTATAGCTGCCCGAGCCTTTCATGGCTGCATGAGCTACCCATGGCTGCGCAAGCCTACCATGGCTCCACAAGCTTCCCATGGCTGTGCCGTTTGTTTGAAAAATTCACCATCAAATATCATTTTTGGTAATAAATTGCCCAGCTGATTCCAATAATGTAAAAATTTAGAACTCCTGGAAATGGTCCAGGTGATTCGGAGCTGTAGAGTAAAAAAGTACCAGTCACAATTATAGACCATTTCCAGAAAAACTGAATGTTGTTGAGCCTACTGACTGTAAGATTGTTGAAAAACTTGTTGGACAGGATAGCTTTTATACCGAGAATGCTAAAATTTTCTAGGACCTCACAAACATTTGTAATTGGATTGAAATTCATCAAAGCTTTGATAAGACGCTTGAGACATCAAACGTCAGCTCAGCGATACCTAGCGTCACATATAACATAAATTTCATAAATTTAATGCTAAATGAATTAGTGGAAGAGTCAAAATATAATTACAACTTCTAACATTTGAAACTATTTCTCTGTTTCATTTTACCTAAAAAACTTTTAATTTTATCATTCTGTAATTTTGTTTCAAGTTTGAAATGTGAAATTATGATTTAGTTGGGGTTGTATCAAGTATACATGAGGAAATATGATCCCTAACTGTCCCTCAAGTTACCCTGCAGACAACACGGGTCAGGATGGCTTGGGTAATCCGAAATTGATCAAATAATCCGACACGGTTAATGAGTAATACGTTGCTTTACTGAGAGATGAAGTTTCGAAGTTTGGTTCTAATTAAACAAATCCCTTTAGACTAATTAGGAAAAAGTAGAATGCTATCCTTTTATATCACATTTATTTATTCTTTCTTTGAGTGAATCTAGTGGACTGAGCGTCGCCTTCTTGTTATTGGGCGTCATTTCGACGCGCCGGGACGTCCACGTCACACAGATTGACAAAAAGCAATCGGATGCAAACAGCACAAACGGATATTGACAGATTAGTGAGATGGTAGCTATACTATTAAACAAATTGGGACAATTTCATTAATTTACTCCAATGGAATAACTGGAACGATGAAGCTATGGAGTCTAGAAGAAGACTGAATTCAATTAATGTCAACATGAGTTTTAATGAATTCATGGAGCCAATTTTACCTTTGAATGCTTGAAAAAGCTTTTGCCTATGAAGCAAACTATTTAATATATTTTTTTTCTCTTTTATTCTGCAAACAGTGTTTAACTTTCCACCCATGAATTTTAAATTAAATTGGATGTATGTTTAATAATTTAAACAAAAGTTTTATCTGTATATAATAATGCTACATTTATTCAACATCTCGTTCGGATTAAATAAATTTTTAATCAAATAATTCCGCAGACTTCAGCTTAAGAAATAAGGGAGAGAAAATTTAATATTGCTACTTCTTATATTAGGGTTTTTTTCCCATTTTATAGTAGAACTGTTTTAAAAATGGCAAAAACAAAAATACTCATTAATGATTCATTCATTTGGAAGTTTATACCTAGATTTTTAAACAGATTGAATGAGGGTGAACCGTTTTTTTAATTTTTATTGGACTGATTCAACATTATGGGAGTGGTATAACCACTTTTTATGCAATAAAAGGGGGTTGATGTTCGATCAGAGTCGTCGAAATTTGATAATTTCGTGATTTGCAGGTATTTCCGTGAATTTAAACGTGGACGGTGTCCTCTGGAAAATTAACAGTGATTTATAAGGAAAAACAAAAATAATTATTTTATTTTAGTCCTGCACACTACTTTGAGCTCTAACAAGTTTATCTTTTTCAAGAATCATATTCGATTGTAAATTATAGCCTAATTCGCTTTTTTAATCCAATTTCGGGTATGAACTCAAAAATAAAGATCAGAATTCAATGTGTCTCATTGATGAGCATTGAAAATTAATTATAGGTATTTACAGTCCATTCAGTTCTTCATTTCGCGTGATTAAATTTACCTAGCCATGAAAAAGTTTATTGGAAGGTAATAAACCAATCAAAAAGACCATTTAGTTCAATTTACTTTATGCGCGAAGCGCCTGATTGATCACTATTCATTAAAGAGTATTATTGCCAATATTAGCGACATTGAACCTATTTTATTAAATCGTGGACCCTTTTGAAAGCTTACTGGGCCCAAAAAGATATTAGATGATGAAAGACAGTATTTGTGTTTCAATATTTATTTCAGCATACCAATCATAAAGTATTTGCATCCCCTAAAAGCTCAACTAAAGCCGACTACGTTCCTCAACATATTATTTGTGTAGTCTTATATTATTTCACATTTTCATTGCTATATCTCAACCATCATCAATAACTCACCGGGATTTCATTCAATTCAATTGAGAGTCCTTGTAAAATCCTGGCATTATCCTATAGTTGATTTTAATCTTGTCCTGAATCCAAATTCTCCAAATGAAGATGTAGAAATAATTAGTGAAATTAATTAATTAATCAAACTTCTTCAGAAAAGATTCCTACAAAGTATACTTTCCTCAAATTACATTTGTAGTAGTATCATTTATCTAGAATCCATCTAATGGACCATTAGCAGTAATCCATCACACAGAATAGTCGCTTTTCTGTCTTGTATCTACTCTAGAATATCGCACATTTTGTAAAAGTTGCGCAGTTCCTTTTACGCAAATAATAGTTCAGTTTGGGTTCATTATTTATTTTCATAATTAAAGGGAGGAGTATTGATGCGTTCATCTTTGAAATTGCACTAAATGATGTTTTCAATTGTGTAGCTGAAATGCTGTAAGGAAAATATGGCACATTTATTTCTTTCATGTAGTTGCAGAAAGACTCCGCAATAAGTTTTTCTAATATTTTGTTGCAAAAACAATATTCTGCTTCACTTATAGCTTCCTTCCGTTTCTCCTTCAAGTCTCATTTTGATTTTACAGATAAAAAATTATCAGAAATGCTTAGAATTTGTCTAAAAAAAAGGTAGCATCAAATTTCCCAGCGAGACTTCCTTGTTTCTTGAGCGAATTATGCAGAAGTATTATCTTGCCTTTTCTGTAGATTCCTATTTCAATATTATGAGTTCACCCTCATTATGGGAAGCTATATTGCTCTTGATGTCCAAAAACTTTAAACTTTAAAAAAATTTCTAACTTTATGTCCTTTTCCGTGGGCAGACGTATCCTTGTTTTTGATATATCATTTTACGAAAGCTTCTGCTTTATTTAGTCACACACTGATCCTCTTTCAAGTCTGATTTTGGTTTTGGAAATGAAAAAGGACTGAACAGGATCAGATTCTGTTTATAAGAAGGATCATACAAAAATTTTCAGCAGGAATTTTCCTTGTTTCTTGAGCGAAATGTGTGGACGCATCATCTTGTGAAAAAGACTCATACATAAAGCCTACCTTTTCTATCGATTCCTGTTTGAATTTCTTGAGTACACCCTCATAATAGGAGGCTGTATTGCCATTAATGTCCAAATATTCTCGGCTCCCCTATTTCTAATCTGCTCCTGTAAGAAGGGGTATATTTTTCTTTGAGCCACCCTTATTATAGAAAATTCAATCGTCCCTAATTTCATAATATTGTAGGTCCTATTTTTCTAATCCTTCCGTGTAAGAATAGGTATAATTTTTTTTGTCACCTTTTCCCACTTCACTTAAGTCCTCATTCCGTTTCTTCTTAGGAATGACCAAACAGGATTAGATCTTATCTAAAAGGGAGAATGATACAAAATTTCCCAGCGAAAACTCTTCAAAACTATCCTTCTTTCTCGAGCGAAATGTGCAGGAGTATTATCTTGATGGAAAAAACTTGCTTCATTCTATTGACTCCTGGTTTAATTTTTTTTGGTATACCCTCATAATAGGAAGTTGTAATAGCCCTATATGTCGGAACATTTCGGATTTCTATCTTTTTAGCCTTTTCCTGTAAGAAAAAGAGTCTTTGTTCTTGAACCATCTTTCAAATAGATTACCTCTTCACTTAAGGGCCATTCCGTTTTTTCCTCGAGTCTGATTCTAATTTTGGGAATGACTGATGATCAAACTGGGTCAGATCTTGTTTATCAGAGAAGAATAATATAAAATTTACCAGCAAAAATTCCTTTAAACTCACCTTGTTTCTTGAGTTAAATGTGTAAGATTATTAACTTGCTGAAAAAAGACTCATTCATAAAGCTTGGCTTTTCGATCAATTCCTGTTCAAATTTTCAATTATACTCTTATAATAGAAAGCTTTATCGCCTTTAATGTCCAAATATTCTGGACTCCTATCTTTCTGATCCTTTCCTGTAAGCAGAGTTATCATTTTTTTTGAGGCACCTTTTCCCACTTCACCTAAATTCTTATCCTGTTTCTTCTTTGAGTCTGATTTTGATATTGGACATGGGTAATGACTAAATAGGGTGTGTTTATAAGGGGATGATAAAAAATCTCCCAGCAGGATTTTCTTTGAGCTCTCCTTGTTTCAGAAGTGAAATGTGCAGCAATATTAACTAGCTGAAAAAGAACTCATTCATAAAGCTTGGCTTTTCTATTAATTTCGGTTTGAATTTTTTGAGTATACTCTGATGAAAGGAGGTTGTATCTTCTTTAATGTTCAAGTATTTTGGGCTTCCAGTCTTCCAATCCTTCTCTGTAAGAAGAGGTATCCTTGTTTTTGAATCACCTTTCTCCACTTCACTTCAGGCCTCATTACGTTTCTTCTTCAAATGTGATTTTGGTTTTGGGTATAAAGAATGACCAAACAGGATCAGATATTGTTTGTGAGGGAGGTGTTACAAAAATTTTCAGCAATATTTATATTAAACTCCGCTCATTTCTTGAGCGAAATGAGCAAAAGTATTATTTTGTTGAAGAAGGACTACATTTATAAAGCTTGGCTTTTCTGTTTAAATTTTCTGAGTACACCCTTATTATAGGAGGCTGAGCCTCAATCGTCCTTAATTTCCCAATATTTTGAGCTTCTATCTTTTTAATTCTTTCGTATAAGAAGAAATATCCTTGTTTTTGAGCCACTTTTTGCTACTTCACTCAAAGTCTTATCCTGTCTCTTGTCTAAGTCAGATTTTGATTTTGGAAATGGGGAATGATCAGACAAGGTTAGATTCTCGTTATAAGGGGAGTAATACAAAATTTCCTGGCGGGAATTCCTTTAAACTTACATTGTTTCTTGAGCGAATTGTGCAGAAGATTTGATTTGCTGAAGAAAGACTCGTCTATAAAGCTTGGCTTTCCTATCAATTCCTGTTGCAATTTTTTGAGTACAGTCTTATAAAAGGAAGCTGTCATGTTCTCAATGTCTAAACATTTTGATGTTTCTATCGTTTAAATCATTTCGTAAAAGAACAGGTGTTATTTTTTAAGCTACCTTTTCCCATTTTACTTAAGGCCTCATCCTGTTTCTTATTTACGTTTATATTTCAATTTTGAAAATGAGGAATGGCCAAACTGGTTCGAATCTTTTTTTGTTTTTTGAGCGAAATGTGCAGGAGCATCATATTGATGAAAAAGTGCTCTTTAATTAAGCTTCTTTTTTATTTATTCCTGTTTACTTTTTAGAAAGATATATTGTCCATAATGTCCAAATATTTCGGCTCTCGTCTTTCAAGTCATTTCCTGTAAAAAGAGGTATCCTTGTTTTTGAGCCACCGTTTTAGGAAAATTTTTACGTTACTTGAGGTTTCATCCCGTTTCTTCTTGAAGTCTGATTTTAACTTTGGAAATGAGGGACGGTAAAACAGAGTCACATTTTGTTAATAGGAGGATAATACAAAATTTTCCTTTGTTTCATGAATGAAATGTGCGAGAGCATTATCTTGATGAATAAGAGCTCCTTCATGAAACTTGTCTTTCTTTATCGATTTCTGTTTCATTTTAGGAACCTGTATCATCCTCAATATCCAAATATTTCAGGCTCCAATTTTTCAAATCCTTTCCTCTAGAAGATATGTCCTTGTTTTTGAGCCTTCTTTCATCACATTACTTAAGGCCTCATCCTGTCTCTTCTTTAATCTGATTTTAATTTTGGAAATGAGGAATGATGAAACAGAGTTAGATCTTGACTATAAGGGCAGTAACACAAAATTTTCTAGCAAAAATTCTCTCAAATTTCTTATGTTTTTTGAGCAAAATGTGCAGGAGCTTTATCTTAATGAAAATGTGCTTCTTGGTAGAGCCTCTCCTTTTTAATTGATTCTGATTTCATTTATTTCAGGCTTCAATTTTTCTACTCCTTATCGGTTCAGAAAAAGGATTCTTGTTTTGGAACCATCTTTTTTCGAATGTTCCTGATTTACTTCAGACTTCACCCCGTTTTTCTTTAGGTGAGAATATAATTTGGGAAATGGAATAAGATTTGGGCTCTGATCCTCTGAATACATTTTATTTTCAAGGTCTGGCTGATGAATTTAGGATCCATTGATTAAAATGGCTACCACATCATCCACTCTTCGAGATTTCTCAAAGCGCTCTGAGCGAGCTTTGACGAATTCAAACGGTCAATTCGTCTGCATGAAATGTCTGATTTTTCAGCAACTTCAGGTACTGATACTTTTATATTTTCATGTAACATGTTAATTGAGGTTGACGGTGGTCTGCCGTCTTTAGATGACCTGATTCACTCATAAATTGTTGCCTACTTTGAAGTATTGTCCTCAAAGAAAATCATAAAGGATTAAAGGATCGTAGATGAAGCAGTTGAAGATTCTACTGATTTTTGTTGTTCTTCTTCCCGAAAACAAGTCAAAGTACAAAATGATCCTCTAGAAGTCATCCTACATTCCTGTATTCCCGTAAAATTAGGAGGGGATACATCCCAACGCACACTCCTGCAGAGAAAACATATCCTGCTCTACGGCGGTGCGAGACGCCAGCGGGCGATCGAAACATTCGCTCTACAGGTTTCAACTCAGCGTCGCAACGTTAGTCGCTCGCGAGCATTTCTGTGACGTCACCGACATTGTAGTGTAGTGCTGCTCAACAGGAGCATGTGTAGAAAAATCTGTGAAATAATGGTGCAGTGATCAGCGGTGGCTGAAAGCCTGAAAGGCGAAGGGTGTTAGCGCAGTAGGAAGCGGTAAGTGACCATTTTCTCTTTAATGGATTCATTGTTCGACAGTTTTCGATATATTTTTATAATATTTGATATAAGTGGGGGTTTGTCACTTATATTTTTGATAATACAGGAAATAAATCATCAGAATAACGCGAAGATTGATTACCCCTAATAGATTACAAGTGAAGTTTTTTTATTTTGCAACACCGCCGTGCATTAGCGTGATTATAAAACAGTGTAATGCTTTTAAAACATATTCATTAATTGCTTAAACTTGAAAAGCGCTTTTAAAATAATAATTATGAGTTATAACACGTAAATTCGAGATGTTTTAGTTTTTCAATTCTCGAAAGAATTTGTAAAACAACTCCGACATCCTTTCAGCAACAGTCATTTATTTTCCGCAACGAAGCAGAGCATCTGCAGTATCTGATATTTTATTCACGTCCTGTTCCGTTCCTGATTCGAAAAATCGAGAATATTCTAGTAACAAGTCATAAAAACTCGCCCAGTTTTTTATGCATTAAAAAAAAGAACTTTATTCTTGTTGCACATTAAAATGGAGTAAGATCTAAGTGGTTAAAACCATTAAACCACAATATACATGAACAATGTCCCCTATCCTATCTTAGAAGCTCTCATCACCCCTCTTTTGGAATATCTTAAAAATAATGAAGTCTCATCCTAGACGTAAATTTCATACACTGTAACCTTTTTCAAGCCTAAAATATAGTCAAAAGTCTAAAATTGCCCAATCAGATAAATATGACTGCTGTTCTATTGTTTTCATATTTTTTTTTTTGAAGAATAATGAATAAGAATGATATTTTTCTTCATTGAGCACTTCAGGCCAATATTTTCCAGTGCATCATTCAGCAGTAACTGTCGTTCATTCATTCAGTTTAATTATACTAACCAGACCCGTAATTCTGCAAAGTATTGCATACTTTTTTTATGGCCCGCTACTTCCTGCTTCTTTTTAGAGCTCTCGATCTTCATAAAATCATATACGACTCTCCTAACGTGTAAATATGTCGAAAAAGTGTATATCAACACCGTCAACTGTCATAGCTTTAAAAAAAAATAGTGCCCGCCATTATTTAATAGATTTAACATTGAATGGCGGATTTAACAAGCTCTGCTCTTCAAAAACTGGTGTGGCACAAGCCTCTGACTTCTTGAAATCATTGAAAATACAATCTTTGATGCTCTGTTATTGCATTTTTATCGATAACAGTAGTAAAAAGCCTCCCTGCTCCTTTTTAGTACTGAACAAAACTCCTCCCTCATTCAATTCCTTTATCAGCAGTAAACAGTTGTTAAATTGAGCGAGCCACACTTCTGCCCTCATCTGATCAATTTCTGTACCATGAATACAAAATTCAATGCAAAAAACCTTCAAAATCTTCTTTTCATGAAGGAAATGTAACGATTATCCCGGAAAGGATGTGTTGTGAATTATTCACCATGAAAGGAACTTGAGTTGTTGAAAAGATTAAATTTCTGTACCCTGAAATTTCATTTCGTCCTTTTTTAGGTTTCGTAGGCCTACTAACCCTTATAATTCGTTATAGTGCCGTACTTCTTGAAATTCGGAATGTATTATGACGAAGCTGCATATGTATAGGAAATGGGAGAATAGGTCCAGAAACTTGATGTTTTTTTTTGATCGGTAATGATTTATTGCTTGATACCCTTTATTATGGATGTGCGTGAAAGTTTCTGCAACTGAAGTATTGGGCTCAAGCGAGAAAGAGGGAGAAAGATCTGAAAACCGTATGTTTTCTTAGTATCTCGCAAATATCTCGAAAACTATCTAACGTAGAACTCACACTTTCCTATAAAAAAATTAAAAGAATATTAAAGTTGCTACAAAGATTTTTGAGAACATTTTTTTTTGCTACACTCAGTAGTTCTCAAAATATCCGTATTAAGATCCATGGCTACATCTGGCTATTACTGCACCCATATCAAGCGCAGTTGGTACACATTATTGACCACTAAAGGGCCCTCTATGACATTTTTCTGTATAAATTTACAGGTTGAATTTGAAATAAGGCCTTAATCGATCCAATTATTTGATATGTTATTTATTTGAACTAGTTGTTCGCCTACCGTCAAGGCGAGATTACTGCCTCGGATGTGATCCTGACTATGGATTTGCGGCAATTCTATTGAATATTTTATATGTCAATCACGCTTTAAAAACAGAATTCGTAATACTCATGTTTAGCTGATGATGACAGCAGTAGGACTCTCGAAACATCCCAAGTTATTTTCAATTAAATAACATATGAAATTATTTCAAATTCAATCTATTACTGCACCGGATCCTCCAACAACTTTACGTATGAATTCACGAAATGACTTATTGTTTATTATCCTTTGGTATGAATTTGGCTAAAAGTTTTTACAACTAGAGTGTTGGGCTCAAGCGAGGGTGAGGGAGAGAGACGTCAAAACTGTATATTTTTTCAATATTTTGCAAATATTTCGATAACCATCTATCGTATAGCTTATATTATCTCATAATAAATTGAAGTACGTTAAATTTTCTATAAAAATGGTCGAATAAATTTTTTTGTTACACCTATTAGTTTCCAAGATATTCGCATTGGAATCAATGGTTTCTTCAAGCTATTACTGAAATTATATCCAGCGCAGTTGATACACATGATTGAACACTTAAGGGCCCTCCTACATATCTTTCATATACAAATCTACTATTCACAATCCTTTCTCTGAAGTAGGGACAACTATTGGGCGTACCAAAAAATTTATTGAACAATTTCTGTCAGTAGTTAAACGAACTCCAATTTTATTTGAAGTGAGGGAAGCTTTACATCAGATGGTATCTGAAATAATTGTAAAAGACTGGATTAGCCAAATATTTTTAGGATCCTCATCCTTCTTTTTTTCACAAACCTGACTTTAAAATTGCGTATAAATATCACCACATTTATATCAAAGATTGATAAATCATTTTCTTTCTGAATAGGCTATGTGCAAGGGGGCGGAGTTTGAACAAATATCGATGCGAGCGCTCATGGTGAGCACCATTGTAACCATTGAACTCCATTTCTCAGAATACGTCAATGAGCTCTCATTGAGCATTGTAGTTTAAAAGTGAAAATAATTGCATATAAAACATGGGAAAACGTTTATTCTGTTCCAGGCTGTTGTGTTAAGGATGATTCAAGTGAAATATAGTTTCATAGATTTCATGTACCCAGTTATAACGTAGAAAAACGAGTGAAGTGAATCAAAGCGGTAAATAGAGTATTGTCTGTCTTTCATTATTAATCTATATAACAAATATGTTTGTAATTCAATTGTGAAAAAAGAAATATTCATCATCGATTTGGGATTCATGAATTTACCTCTATCTCTAATTTGTAAGATGTTTCAGTGATAGAAGTTTGTCAGATGCACCTCGCAATAATTTTGTTGTTAATATTGTCAGCAACATATTCTTCAACATGTTTAATGTGGCCAAACTAATTTCACGCTCTTCTTCAATGCTTCCTCGGTAAAAGAGGTACAGTATTTGATAAAAACAAACCCGATCTGCAAGATCACGGCGTCATAATTTGAGGTTATTCTGTCAGTTTGGACGGATTAAGACGTTTTCTCTATAATAGGTACGTTATAATTGAAGAAAAAAATACTCAAAATAAATAATTTCAACGTACCTTTTATGCTATGCAAGTTATATTATAGCACACAGCTGAATTTAATAATATTAGTACATTTAAAAAATTATAGGTATGAAACAATGATAAAATGGAGTTCAATCGTTTTCCATTGCCCACTAGAGGCACTAGTAGACTTCATGCACGTAGCCTATATTCGGTTTTTGAATGATATTTATGTACCCTTGAAACTATGGAAACTATTGGGCGTGGCCAAAACATGTGCTGGACCATTTTTGTAGGAAATTTAACGTACTTTAATTCATATACCAGGATGTAAGCTCTATATCTAGTAGTTACCGAGGTAATTGCGAAAAAGTAAGGAAATATACGCTATTAGAAACTTCTATTTTTCCCTCATAATGCTGAAATATTCCTGGCTTGCTTTACACTTCGTTAGGTCAAAAATGTAAAAAAAATATATACTTGGTGCATAATAGATCATCTTTCAAACCTATTTTGATGTAAAGTCCTACATTTTTCACTTTACGAATGTAATTACTCATCATGAAACGGACGTGTCTTAAATTCACTTAAAAAGGAATTCTCGCTACAAAAGATACTCCTGTATTCCGAAAATTCAATTTCAGGGAATTTCAATCAATCTATAATATATTTTGTTGGGCGAATATTCACCAAAATCCAATTGGACTCAATTATTATTTATTTAACAACATCAAATTCAATTTTGAAATTTGTGACAATTTGAAATTAATTAAAGTTTAGAATTTATTTGTTTGGCGTTGGATATAACAAAATAATTGATAAAAAATCCTTGAAAATGGATATAAAAAACTATTGTGGTTAAATTTCATGGTTTAATATATAATATTGTTTCATTATAAAAGTAATATAATTTTTCAAGTATTATTCATCCAAATTTTATTCAAGGGTCATAAGGGAACTTGTTTTAGGAAAATCAGCAAATTGTTAGTTGTTTACAATTCCCAGATTACCAAAAGTTTGAAGAGGTTACCAAAACTTTTGATATTAAAGAAGAAAGTTGCGAAGAACTGTGCCCTAATATTGATTCAAAAAATTTTCTGGGCTTTCATCGGTTAAATAAATACCCTCTGCTCACTGAAACTTGAAGTTAGTTTCGTTGGTTTGAACATGTGAAACGAATTATGAATAGGAAATTTTTGAATAAAATTTGAAAAAAAAAATTATGGATGAAGGATTGCCCGGAAATCCGGGGTGTAAACTAACGTTATTATTGATGTTTCCCAAAATAAATGATTCACAATGTGATTTATTGGAATAAAGCTCCAAGAATGATTAGCTGTGATTTTCAGCTGTTATTGAATAAACAAAACTTTATTTACAGCAGGAGAACAGAACATGTTTTCGTATAACTGTGCGAAATTTTCCTGTTTACGTTTATATTCCAGAACGAAAACATTCTCTGGAATTATAAATTGTTTTCCCATTTCCTGTCCCAATATTGTTTCTAGAGAGTACTCAATCTTATTGATTTCGTTACAATTAGGTGCAATAGAAACCTGACAATAAATTCACTCTAGAAGCGATTCTTAATAAAAAAATCGTTATTCGTTACGTGCTACAGAAACAAAACAAAATAAAAGTTATCTTATAAAATATTAATGAATTGTAATTAAGAATTTCCAGAGTTGTTCACATTTTTACCTTATCTTCCATAAAAACTTTGATGAATAATAAAACCGGAGAAGCAGGAAAATTTCTTTCTTTTCAACTCGCAGTACGAATATTTAACATATTTCCTCTCTAAACTTGAAATCAGATTTAAAAACATTCTGAAATATTCAAGATCTCATCTTGAAAGTCAAAAAACTTATGTATTTGAAAAATGAGAGGATTGTTCGTAAAACGAAGCGTGCACTATTCGCGTCTCACATTTATATATTTAGAAATAAAACTATCAAATCGATTATGTAAGAAATCAATAGAAACAATAATTGAAAAAATATTCAACTTGATCCATTCAAATTTGCGACCTGTAGCATATCCCACACGTACAGACAATTTTTGTTACTGAAATGGAGTTCTACTGTTAGTTGTTGTTTGGAAAATAATCATTATTGACCTAGTGATAAAATGGTTCATACAAAATGCTGTTCAATAATGATTGATGTGCTGTAAATCATCTGGTAATGACTGGTTTGTAAACTAGTGGCGTAGGCGGATTCGTTAATATCTTTTGAGGTACGAGGCCTTGATATTCAACTTTCTAAGCTTCCAATAATCACATATCACAGAAAATATCTCCGGACATGTTTCACGAGGATTCTTTGCAATTCGTTGATTTTTCCATTAGCAAAATAATTGGATCTTTTTGTCATCGATTTTGTTGGGTTTTTCATATCGTCTAAGGGTTATAAAAGCAAGGCTCAAATCATTATTTTTGAACACTGCAGGAAGCTATGTGTATAAGGAATAGGATCATCTATAATGGTTGGTTATTGGCTTTGAAAAGAGCCGCGATATTGAGGAGGACATTGTCAATAGAGATTTATTTTTCGTTGGTAATTCTTTCTGATTCTTTATCCTTTGCTGTCACTATCCTTTTGGTAGTCTTTCAAATTTTATTGGGGATAGTTAGTGATTAATTTTGAGATCAGAAACGGATGTTATTTCAATTTTGGTACAAATATTTGTTGCAGCAAATTTATTCCAATAACCTCTTGTCTATTTGATTGATAAATGATATTCCGCACAGGACAGAGCTTCCCAAAATTAGATTTGTTGGGTTGAATTGTATTTCAGTTTATGCCTGACATATACCGTAATTGTGTGCTTTTCCAAAGCAGACCAACATTCCAACAAAGGAAAAGCGAACAGGTGAAGGATGTTCTGTTGATCCTGTTACGATAAACTTTAGGAGGAAAGAGAATTTTATTGAACAATAACATTTTTTATATATATAAGACCTGCTCGGAAAGTAGCAAGATTAACTTTAGACAATTTCAGGTACATCCTGTGGAAGTCACTACCTTCAGAAGCCCATATTAACTTCGCGCAATTGCTAACAGCTACTTCGTCCTCTCGATCCTCTAATATTTAATTTATGGTGTAGCCTAAAGTCGTAGAGGGCTGTATGGCAGCTGACGTGTTCAAAATGTTCTGTATTCTACCAGAAATCGCCCTCAAATTGTGATGGATCGTTATCGTGATAAAGCATCCACAAATCAGGCGGTTTCCTTCTTACTAAGTTACGTAATCACTTTAAAGCATCGGGATAATATCTTGTGAAGTAAATTGTTATAAAAACACACCCCAGGTCATAAAAAACAAATAAGCATTGCTTGGTAAGTTTTTTTGAACCAATTTTATACAATTTTATTGAATTAATTAAGAAGTACGCAACTTGAAGACGGATTTCAATTAAAATTGCCTGGATAACCAGGAGTCATTTTCATTTCGGAGAAAATTATGTAAATTACTTTTGAATTACTTCAAACAAAAATTTCAGGCATTAGCTGGATGAGATGAAGTCTTTCCTGCCTTTACTCCTGCAAGGATAGAGAGATATTCCCAATAATAAATTTGGGAATCCAAGCACGATATCAAACAGAAAAATTGACGGAGATAAATTGAATTGAATGTAGAGCTCTCGTTTTTATGAAAAAAGAACCATTCTATGCTTGTAGCATTCCGTAGAGGGTGATTAAAAAGTCTTGCTATGTTGGGTTATAAAAAAGAATACATTTCATTCCCAATAGGAATGTCAAGTTTAACGTGCACTTAACCTAAATAGAAGTTAAATGCCACTGAATATTTGTAATTGCATGAAGCCATAATAACTAACAATGGATCATCTTGAAAATCATTACAAGAATTTCAAAGCAATCATTTCTGTCTGACCTCTTATCTAACGTTAGGAGGACACTTTGGGATGACAATATAGTAAGCCAGTATGGAGATATTTCTGTCTGGTCGCTTATCTAACGTTAAGAAGACACTTTGTGATAATATTACAGAAAGCCACAATAGAGGAATTTCTGTCTGGTCACTTATCTAACGTTCAGAGGTCACTTTCTAATCATACTAAGTGAGCTAGAGTAGAGGAATCTCAGTCTGACCACATATCTAACAACAGGAAAACACTTTAGAGCTATACTACAGTGAAGAAGAATGGGGAATTTTCTGTCTGGACACTTATCTAATGTTATAAGACATTTTGAGATCGTACTACAATGAGAAAGATTGCGAGGAGAGTGTTTCTTTTGTTTGGACGCTTATCTAACGTTAGGAGGACACTTCGAAATCGTACCACATCTAGCCAGAGTATGAAGAAGCTCTGTTTGGCCACTTATCCAACGTTAGAGGGATACTTTGGAGTCGTATCACAATTAGGCAGAACACAGGGAGAGAATATCTCTTTTGTGTGGCTGCTAATTTACTACAGTAATCCAGAGTGGAGGAATTTCTGTCCAACCGCTTTTCTAACGTAAGTAGACACTTTGCAATCGTACTACAATGAAGCAGATCGCGGTAAGAGGATATCTCTTTTGTCTAGCCGTTTATCTAATGTTAGGAGGACACTTTGAGATCGTACTACAGTAAGCCGGAGTGGTCACTTATCTAACGTTAGGAGACACTTTGAGATCATACTACAGTGAGACAAATCTCTTCTGTCTGGCTGCAAATCTAATGTACTACAGTGAACCAGAGTCGGCAAATCTCCGTTTAGCCGCTTATCTAAAGTTAGGAGGACACTTTTGGATCGTGCAAGAGGCAGATCGCGGAGGAGAGGACCTCTTCTGTCTGATCGTATGTTTAATTTTATGAGGATACTTTAGAATCATACTGTAGTAAACCAGAGTGATGAAGTTTCTGTCTGGCAGCCTATCTAGCATTAGGACACTTTGAGATCATACAACAATGAGGCAGATCATAGAAAGATGATCTCTTTTGTTTGGCCGTTTATCTAACGTTAGGAGGACACTTTGCGACCGTACTTCAGCAATCTAAAGTGAGGGAACCTCTGTCTGGTCATCTATCTAATCTTAGGCGGACACTTTGAGATCGTACTACAATAAGGTTGATTGCGGGGAGAGAGGCTTTTTTCTGCATGGCTATTTATCTAATGTTAGGAGGACACTTTTTAATTGTACAATACTAAACCAGAGTAATGGAATTTCTGTCTGATCGCCTGCCTAACCTCAGGAGATACTTTGAGATAGTACTACAGTAAAGCAGATTGAGGGTAGAGGAGATCTCTTCTGTCTGACTGTTTATCTAACGTACTTTAGTAAACCAGGGAAGACAAATTCCTGTAGGGCCACTTATCTAACGTTAGGAGACAATTTAAGATCATACTGCAGTAAGGCAGATTGCGACGAAAACATATCTCATTTTTCTGTCCGCTTATCAAACATTATGAGGAAACTTTGGGATCGTACTACCATAATCCAATGGGTAATTTCTATCTATCCACTTACCTAATGTAAGGACTAAAGAGACACTTTGAGATTGTATTACAGTAAGGCAGAACACAGGAAGAGAAGATCTTTTCTGTCTGGTTTCTTACCTAACATTGAAAGGACACTTAGGATCGCACTACAGTGGGCTAGAGTGGGGGAATTTTTGTCTGGCCACTTATCTAACGTGAGACAGATCGCTGGGAGAGGAAATCTCTTTTGTCTGGCTGCCTATCAAATTAAAAAAAGAAAATTGGGGTCGTACCACAGTAAACCAGATCGCGGAAAAGGTGTTCTCTGATGTACCAGAATTTGTGTCGTCAGCCGATTCCTATATTAATGGTTTTTTTCTCTTGAAGAATGAGGTTACTAGTAATTTTTGATAGGATGCCAAATAGCAGATCCCGAAGTGTCCTTCTAACGTTGGATAAACAATCAGGCAGAAAAATGCTGGCTCAACATCCCACACGGTCGTACTCTTACACGCCCACTTCCTCCACTCCTATTTGTGATTACGAACATAATTAAGGGCACTATTCCAGCATGAGGCATGATATACATAGAAGTATATTGGCACAGCATCATACCTACATACAGTCAGAATTGTTCTTTTGGACGACTTGCAGTACTTTTTCAATCGTTGGGGATGCGAAATATATATTGGGACTTGTATGAAAGTAGATCCAATAATTCGAAAATGTAGTATACATGACTTTATTCTGGCACAAACGATTTGACCAACTCATGTTGGATTCTCCTTATTTTGGAACACCCTTACAACAGATCAATATTAATTTCTGGATATATAGGAATAAACGACACCTTGTTACCACTTTACCATAATTGACAAAAGTGTATACACTTTCACATCCAGCCAAATCAATTTAGCAGCAGGCAGCCCAATCCCCAGTAGAGAAAATCCAAATAACTTTTTTTGGAGGACTGGCACCAGTGTCCTTGCATTCCATTCCTGATCCTTGGGGACATGATGGACTAGGACTGTAGGGCCCAAAAATTCTATTTCTATCACTGTAAAAACCGAATTTTCTTTCGAGGTATGTGCCAGATTTTATTGTCTTGCTGGAGGAAGCTGCATTATTCTGGATTGGTTTTCCGGAGCAGGACGATCACTTTTGGCATACAGATGATTGTATACCAATTGACTACAACTGTTTTTCGATTTTGTAAGGAAATTGTAGCTATACATGATTTTATTTTCAGACAGACGTTACTTTCATCTTTTCCTCATTTGAAAGCGCCTTCATGTTATTTTCTGGCTAGATGATTTATTATCCCTTTACTATACTGTAAATTTTATTTGAACTTTATTAGTCAAAACCGTTGAGAGTTTTATGGGAACTAACAACATGACCAACATTTTGCATTTCAGTTGTGGCACCTACTAGAAAAGTACCTTTCTCATATCTGATTAAACCAGGAGGCTTTTTGGAATTGAAGTAGTTCGAATGCCTATAGATGCCTCAATTTCATTATAAGTCCTACATCGATCTTCTTTTATCAGCTGGCGCACAGTATCGATATTTTTTTGGATAACTGCTGCCTTTGGTGGATCCATCCAAAAATTGCTCTCAAGATTGGTGCGTCCTTGTTAGGATTCGCAGTACTAACGAAAAATACTCTAATGATGTAGTACTTTATCATCAAAAATAGAAACCAATTCAATGAGACATATTTCAGTAACAATCCTATTCCAATTTCAAAATGTATTAAGACTAAATTACTGGTTGGATTGTGACGAAGCTTTGAATTCAGATTAGCTGAATGTTAGAATGAATTTTTATTACAAATGATTTATTGATAACGCTTTTTTTGCGGCTATATACAACACTTCTTAAATCAAGAAATCGGAAAATATATGATCTATTGTCCAATTTCTCCTTGACAATTATGGAAGATGAGAATGGGCACAAGATGATTATGTAGTCTTTAACAAAATCGAAATGGTTTTTCCGCCTATAGTTCAATAATAAGTAGAACATTTAGCTTAAATGGCACAAGCATTCTATGTTGAAGCAAGTCAATTCAGCTCCTGTCTAAGTTAGTTTTATCAACCAGTATTTGTTGTTGATTCTCATAAAATTAATTAATCACGAAGATAATCCCTGAAACTTGATTTCTATGCTTCAATATTTGCAATAAATCATGTTTCAGGATTTTTGAGAAATAAAAATATAAAAATGTTGTAAGATGTAAGATATAGGAATGGGCACCAATTCTGTATTCTATTGGAAGAAAATATATCATATATTGACATATTTGCTCAAGGAAGGGAAATAAAAACGTATCAAGATGTGTATACGAGAAATTTATGTAAAATGGAATTTATTCAGGTGTCGAATATTGAGGGATTATTTTATCTCTCGCTGATTCTTTTTGATAAATGCCTACTATTTAGGCTATACAGCTCGTATTCAACATCAATTTAATGTAAAATAGGCTCCAAAGTATCATCCCAATTTCAATTTGAAACGATTTCTTCAAGAATTTATGCCTAAATAGCCCCACGCCTGAATTTATCTTCCATGTACAGAACCCTAAATCTATTGGAAATAATAATGGTCCGTATCGTTATAAATAATGTATATTGTTCATTCTAGATGTCAGTCTACAAATTTATCGTCTCGAACTTGAAGCCGAAGTGTACGGTATCAATATTCAATTACTCTCCTTTCAGAACCCATATCAGTGTCATTTGTAAATTATAAATTGTAGCACGGTGTGAGATTATTTCAATTAGATATGATTCCTTCGGAGTACTACCTGTACCCCAATAAGAAAAAATGACGAAATTCAAGCAATCTCATAATCTCATGCTGCGCTGTTCATCCGCTGTTCACTTTTTCATACAATATAACTTAACTGCAGGTCTAATAAAACAAAAATATATCTTCCCACATTCCCAAACTTGATGTTTAGAACCTGAATGTGCTTAATTAATAAGTAAATTTGGAAAACCGTATTTAACCAGAGGATTCTGAAAGTTTTGCGAATATTATTCTCTCCATAGAGTATTAGAGCTATATTTTGTGCACCCAGTGGAATAAAATGTTTTATGAACATTTCAATAGCATAAAATATCTTGAAAAATGTCTACTCCTGTTCTGGCATAATTCACTGAGCAACAATCAAGTCACGAAGTGAAATATCGCCTGAAATTTGCTCATGTGAAATTCTTTTTATGTTATATGAAAAATGGAAAATTTGCATAGCGCTAAGCAAGTTTTCCAAAGAAAACAGCAAAATTTTATTAATAGTTTTCACACGCTGCTCAAAATGCATAGATGAAAGCATCGGTAAATTCAAGTTCGGCTGGAAAACTCATCAAGTATTCTAATATTGATTGTACTGAAAATGAAGTTAATAAAGAGAGGTATTTTCAATTTTCACACCTTTAATGACCGTCATCTCTTTCATTTTAATTCTGTTCTTGACGTAGGAATCAATACAGCTTTATTATTGATAAACTGACCAACAGGACACGTAATAAAAATTTGTTATGATCAACATATCCTGCACTTGACATTGCCTTACGGAAATTCACTTTTTTGCTGTTATTAAATAACAATAAGGCTTGAGTTTAATCACTTAAAGCTCTAGACGATTAAAAATGCTGGTATTATAGTCTTATTGTCTTTTATTCATTTTATTGTAAGACCTAACGTGATTGGATACCCGGAAACCCATCTCATCTTCCTCCGGATTAGATTAAAGTGCCTAGACTGTTTACCTTCCGGAAAAACAGCAGAATAACACTCTAGAACGGATATTTTACTCATACATATAAAATACTTTGTTAAACGGATAATTTCGAAAAATAAATGTAATAAATTCATTCTACCTCACTTTAAAGAATCAATTATGGCTGACACATATTCCTGTGGTACGAATGCTTGTCCTCCTTTTGTTTTATATCTCCTGCTGATGTCCTGCATTGTGCAACGTCAACATTCGATTATCATCAGTACAGGATGTATTTCCTGCAGCAGGAAATGCCAGATGGAAATACAGTTGTGTTCACTCGCTTACGAACGATTTACAATTGCAGCGACAAAGAGAAAAGGATAAAAACTGAGGATTAGTTGTTCTCTTGATCAAAAGAATGTTATCTATTGATTTGATTGAAGTTGACTTTATTTATAACAAAAAATCTAATCCATTGAAACTCAAACCAAAGTTACGAAGGCTCAAATATCGAATCGCGTCAAGAAAAGGTAGCTGGTCTTCGTATCTTACCCCAATTTGAGGGTGGGAATAACGAGACCACAGATTCTCCAGTTTCCTTTTTGATTGTATCTATATTCCAGTATGTGTATCAAATTTCAGTTTTGTAGAAGCACAAAAAGTGCACTAAAGGCTTTAATGATCATCGATGAGTGGGTAACGAAATCAATGAACTTTACATATTGATAAATTCAGAATTGATGATGTTGGGAATTAGATGTTTGATTCTACCCTGAGAATTTGAGAATCCAGACTGGAGTTACGATGGCTCAGAAATACGTCGAATATTTTCGAGAAGTGGTAAACAGAGCAGGACTTAATAAGGGCAGTGCAGAGTCCTCCGACATCGATATAATAATATATTTATGTGGTGATGACTTTATGTTCCCCATTTTTATCTGGAACGTTGTAAAATTCTAATTTTGATCCCATTTCCATTATATGGGCAGTAATCCAAAAATAATATGAGTTGATTATTTGTATTACTATTCAATTCATTTCCCCACCCAAAGAAACTTTTTATCCGTGTACTACTGAGAAATAACGAACTACTCGTCCTTTTTTTTGAAGAATCTAACAAGTAATAGAAGTTATAATTCCATTTCATTGATTTATACGTCAATTTTTAGTTTGCAATCTTGAAAAGACATTTCAGCTAACGAATCCTATTATGACTATCTTAGAAAGGATGATTCAGTTGTTTTTATGTCATTTGAAATCATATTTTTGTCATTAAATTGTTTTAAACTTCCATTTAATAAGCGATGATAGCTCAGATGCAGTACCTGATGCGTTTAATCCTTATTTTAATCTCTCTTCGTCTAGATTCTAGAATGTCATGTTAGTTCATGTGAACTAAACTTTAGGACAAAAGCTTTGTTACCACATGTCAGGGATGCCAACATAACATATGAATATCTTTTATCTATCCACTTTAGGAGACAGCAAATAAATAGACAAAGCCAACTACTCGTGAAGTGTAATTTTCAGTTTAAGTTGCTAGCATCCTGAAAAGTATAAGGATTGAAACCAATAAACATGAAATTACTATTCTTCCGTTAATAAAAATATATTTTGTTCTAGAAATAAACAATGGAGGCGACTAAAGCTCGTACGAATCGGCCTAAGCTTCAACGTTCTGAACGAGTCTTCTCCGAGTCTCACCTAACCTCCTGGGAGTTATTTGTTAAGGATTCTCTTCTTACTCTAGCCTGGCCTGATCTCCTCAGCGTCGTTACAGGGTAAGTAACTCCCTCATACCATCCGTAGTCAGAATATTGTTATTAATAATTGAATTTCATGCTGACACTTGACGAACAGAGTTTCATATTGAATGAGCTTTCCAGAAAGCTTATAATGATCACTGATGATGTTTAACAGTGTCTGACACTCCTTATTTCCCTCATTACTGCGGAATAGGAGGATTCTATTATTGTTTATCAGCTGTAGATTAATTTTTCATGAAATAGGAATTTAATATAAGGATGATTTTACATTGCACTACTCTTATGCATTAAAAATCACTTTCAAAATAACTTCCAGCACTTTTAGCAAACAAAAATATTGAAAGCTCGGCAAAATGAAAAAGGATTAATAAAAAGAATCTCTTTATCATCACGTTGGTGGATTATTTGATGTCATGGCACCCTGTGATGTCCTTCCTGTCCATCGTTGTGCATTTAGTCCAGTGGCCAGGGAATGGCTTATTTTGTCACATTTTTTTGTTGTCATAATCAACAGCGCATGTGTCCATCCCCATATGACAAAGGGTTGTGATCTCTCTCTGTAAAGTTTTGTCTTTAGTTTAGAAAGAGACAAGCCAGGATGAGCTTGGACATTTTGAAGGTAGATCACGGAGATTGCAGGAATAAAGCAAGCAGGAATTGTGCGGAAAATCTCATTGAAATATTTATTTAAATTCAGTGGTGACAGTTTAATATTTTGAGGATCAAATTAATATTTATTGTTGACAAAATGAGTGTCAAATATCAGGGAAAGAGGCGGCAAGCAGTTGTAACAGCATCAAAAGCCTCTTCAGCTGAAAGGAGGATGGCTTTATCCAGCGTGATGGCATTTGATGGAAAATTTTCCATGAGGAGCGCCAGTTTGGAGATTCGATGTCATACAGCAAGGTACCATCTTATTTCAGAAAGAATTCCACCCGAAATACTAATCAAAAGCAGTGCAAACTCTTTTCTTCATCCAGTATTGGCATCTCGTAATAAAAATGTTATGGCGAATGCTTTATCCATAAAATAATGCTGTAGGATATTACCAAATAAATTTAGAACAAATTTGATTTTTATCCTTTCAAATCTGGATGAAATTTTGCGTATTCCGCCGTGCAGTTTTCGGGGGACGCTCTGTTATCGTCCAGCACTACAAAACCGCATCAACAAAAAAAAATCTGATTTTATGTTGAGATAAGCATTTCATAAAGCATATATTTTTGTATTCAGCACTTTACTCTTCAATAAATAATAATCAATTCTGCATTTATACTGTCGTGATGTAAGCCTGTACGTACGTACGTGCACGGAAAAAAATTTATAGACGTTTTTAACTTCAACGATATTGTATTTTTCTTATGTTACATTATAACATATTCAATGCAGTAATTCCAAGAACTTTTGGTATATTTTATAAAATTAATTGTTACTTACACCTAATTTTTGCAATAAATATGCTGTGGTTTACGGAACTAAGATATGAAAATAAGTAATTTATGAAGATAGTAAGTTGTAGTGCAATATTTGTTGTTAAAAATACAACTACATATAAAATCAGAATTGTATGCGGAATTTACCACAATAAGTGTAACTCCCAATATTTTCACTATTAAAATGTTGAATTTATTGCAATTTTGTTGTAGTGTTACTGCAAGTATAGACAGGCAAGATTTATTTGTTGGCTTGTTTTGGTTTGGCATTCAAACTTTCGCTCTTGAATAGGTGAAACGTGTGATCTTAATATGAGAAAATAAGAAAATATTATATTGAAATATGGCAGATAGATTTGTCGAGAGGAAATCATTCTAGTGGAATATTAAAACGCATTAGTGCCTATTTTGAAAGATAATCTATATCACTTTGATTTCGAACATGCTATTACTAGGTATGTAGTTTTGTTAATAATAGCATAGTTAATTCCAAAAAAATCTATCAACTTCAGGAATTAGATGTTGGTAATTTTTATTATTCATTACAGAGAATGATATGGATAGTGAAGTGTTTGGAAATTTATCATATGAATTGAGAACACATCTAACAAATTCTATTGGCATAAGAAGGTATAAATTTGAAACTAAGAAGATGATGAGAACCGTTCGTTTCTATACGCCCAAATTTTCTTATGAATAAATACTCAATTCTTGTTACTTTCACTGCATTTATTGTATAAATGAGATTATATATTCATTTAGATTGTTTATATTCATAACTATAATCAAATGTACTGTGAAACACAAGATTTGTGGATTTGAATAATTCACTGTGTTTTATTAAATTATTGCTCTGAGTACCTATTCTAATTCAACATATCAACTTAATAAACTTAACAAGGTCTTGATAACTCACTAGTTCATACAGAATTAACAAGACCCTGTTGAGTGATCAAGTTGGTAAGTTGAATTGGAATAGGTACCTAGGTAAGTAATTTTGGAGTTTATGTCATTAAATTAAACTAAATGTCATGTCAATTCATACAACTCATTGAGACATCTACAAAACTAAATGAAATTCGTTTCTCTTCTCTATTTTCTTCATAGTAACCAGACCACACAGTACATTTTCCACACAGAAGACTGGAAATTATGAAATGTCAAAATGAAATATGACAACAAATTGTTCAATTTCTTGTAATTTGATTGGCTAAATTCCACGCATTTTTATAGAATTTGGCATGCATTATTTATCGCTAGCGTTAATTTAACGGCCGGTTTATAGAAAGCAAATCAAATATTTAATAGCGATTAAATATTTAATTCAGAATTAATCTAATTTTTTGACGTCATTCTATCTCGATTAAAAACAAAACTATATTTTAATCGCAATTAAATTTTATTCACGATTAATTTACATTTAATTCAAAATTAAACATTGAATGAGTTTATAGAACCTTTATTAGTAGTTATTCGTAATTATCTTCAACTTTAATTCAGAATTAAGTTAAACGTAGTATCTCCCCCGATTATCTTTTGCAAATTGACAAATTACGTCACTTTCTTCATGAAATATTTGTCTGGTACTCGAAAATTGATAAAATATAAATAAAAAATTGGATACAAATAATTTGTTTGTTATTATATATCATTATTATCATCTTCTGATGATGAAGTAAGTGAAAAAAGTTCCTAGGTGAGATCCCTAGGAGAACTTAATGAGAATGTCAAACTCAGATTTGTATTGAAAAAAGCAGTATTTTGTTGTTGCGATATTTTATTGGTGCTGGAATAAAACTTACCATACAAAGAAAATCTATTCAAGCTCATCAAACTTTACTTACGATACAATTCCAAACTACCAGTGCTTTCAGCAATTATTAAACAATTCCTTTGCAGTGCATAAATCTACTGCTCGTAATATTATAAAACATGCAGTGCGTATAGTAGTACAACAAGAGTCTCAATATATAAAAATGCCTACTCCAGAAGAGGTTTAAGTTGTGAAAATGGGTTTCTGTAGGATTCGAAGAGTACCTGGAGTAATAGGAGCAACAGATTGCATTCACATGAAAATAAAGTTTGCTGGTAAACCTGGAGTGAAGATTTTCATAGATCAAAAATATTTTTGCAATGAATGTACAAGCTGTAATGTAGATCTAAAAATACGGAATAGAGTTTATATGGCCTGGAAGTGTGCATAACAGCAGTATTCTCAATGACTGTTTTATGTGCTGATGTAGAGGATGGACGTTATGGTGAAAATTTCCTACTAAGTGAATTCATTTGTCGTTCTTTCATTCAAGCGTCTTGACTAAATCCACGAACCGCAGCAGAAGAAGCATATAGCAATTCGCATAAGACGACTGAAAACACAATTGAAAGGAGTTCTAAACTAAAATTCAAAATCTATTGTTGCTTGTTGTGCGTTGCCTAATACAACAATATGATCATTGATGACGAGCTGCCAATCGCGCCAGAAATTGCACGCTGGAGTTGAAGAGCCAGGAATCTTAGTAAACTTCAATGAAAACACTGCAATTCGTACTGCCTCAATAAAGACCCAATCTGTTTAAGACATTTATTTATTGACCATACCACAAGAAAATTTTATATAGAGTGCGCACATTCACGTGATAAAAACTTAATTGAGTACCACTGTTTGAGTTTAAACTGCTTTGAGCTCCTAGAAGCCGAAAATACTACAGAATCTTTTAATCGCTATATCCCAAACTTTCACTTTCCCTTTCAAAAATGTTCCATCTGTGATTTTATTTTCAAGCATAGATCTGAGTCTTTAGAAAAAAGGGATGTAAGAAACTACCATAACGATTTATAGTGGATGAATAAAAACAGCAATTGCAATTCCAGAGAATAAAAATGTAGCCGATGCAATATAAAATAAAACATCATTTACTTATGGGAAATATACATATTCTGCTAAAATATAGATTGCATTTCCTTTTTCTCTTTCTGTTAAATTCTTTTTTAGTTCTGTTACGTCCTCAACACACAATCCGTTCTACATGCGCAATAGCGCAATCGTACAAGTCTGAAAATTATTCAATCTGACAGTTGTCAATTCATATAATCCGCATATAACATAAGCATGAAGCTATTTCTGTATTTAAATGTGTTGCCAACCTTCGTGATTAATTTATTGATTTTGAATTACTTAATCGAACTCTTAATCGCGTTGATTTTGTTTCTGTAAACCGACAGAAAATTATTTGCGTGATTAAATTAATCTCGATGTTAATTTAATTCAGAATTAAAAAATGTACTGTAAACCGGGCCTTATTTGCTGTCCTAATAATTAACCGTGTTTGTGCTCATTGATATCATAACTGAGCTATATTCATCAAAAAGTTTTTTCCGTGTGCTGAGTATTAGGTACAGAAGCTGTAATATTGATCAAAATTACTTGGAATTTTTCTATATTAATTGGTCATTATTCGTACAAAATATTATTCAAATTCAAAGTAATAAGTTTGAAAATTTTATCATTATATGCTCATATAGCGGTGACAATGTCCTTATGATTGTTGACCTGTATGTACGTACGTACTGAACATCAGTAGGTACAGTTTACCGATTGAGAATAATAGTTTGGAGGCCGAGCCTTGGCGAGGTTTCAAAATATTATACGAAATCGGAACGGTACTTATTGACCGTGATGCTTACAAAATTTTTTGCACGATTGGAAGATCCAAAATATGGGTCCAAGTTTCCTTTTTCAAATTAAATTTTACAACTGATGATTGTTTATTCGCTGTCAGCTGTCAAGTTTGACATTATATTCTGAATATTCAATTACAAATAAAGATAAATAAATGAATATTTTTCTGTGAAAATTTGGGCGGTAAGTCAGCATAACCATAGAAACCACAGTTTGCCGGTAAAATCAACATACCACCTCAAATAGAGGGCCGATAAACACATGAAAACGCCCAATCGTGGAAAAATTACTTTACATTCCTGTAATTTTGACTATTGGTTGTTCATATAAAAGCCTATTGAAAATCAAAGCGATAAATTTGATAGCTCAATAATTATATGATATTTCTGTATTTTAATTATTGGTTATTTATATAAAAGTCTGTTATAATTGATAAGTTGGATAGTTCAGTAATAGTAAGCTAGCGAAAACACGAGCCATAAATTTTTGTATAGTCTGCGTATTTAAATGAAATTATTAGAATTTTTTTTTGTAACAAATGAAATGAAGCATCCAATAAAACTTTTACAAATCATATATAATTCTGTGGCGCACGGATTTTATTCTTAAATCATCAATTCTGTCGTAATGCTGTTCGGTCTGTACATGCGTCTGTATGTACTAAACACTGTGAAAAATAAAATAATCTACATAACTACTTCATATTTTTGTATTTAAATAATCCATTCTTCGTATATAAATCTAGGTATTTTAACTAAAACTGATATAGTGAATAGTTCAAAAGTTATCAATAATTAAATGAGGAAAGGCACAACTCATGAGTTTTCGTTATTGTTTAATGTTCATTTATTGATGAATTCATGAATACTTCACAGTTCATGCAATTAGGAATCCAATAGGCTTTGCAATATTCATTCACATTCCAGTGGAGTTGAGCTTTTATTCCCAAAAAAACAACTGTTAACTTTACAATCATATAATATGAGTCGGTCTGTACGTCCGTACGTGTTAAACATTGCTTGACTGGGAGCTGATGACAGGTGAGGTTCTCCGATTTTATACCGCTTGCCTTTTTGAGGATTGATAATTCACCTCTTAATAAGAAAGATAAAAATGTTATTGAACGATGCACGCTTTCCGGTCATAGTTCAAATTCCAATTAAAGGTCTGAAAAAAAATGGTTTTTTTCGTAATATCATATTGCATGCCTTTGTAATGTTAAATAATTGATATTAATCTAAAGCCAAGTACTGAAAAGCAAGCAATTCGCAACAGCCCAAGTGGTTCAAAGGGTTGCGTGAACTTGTGAAAAAAAGTGTGAAAAATGCCGTGTTTCCAAATTGCATGCCAATGAAAAGAATTGAAGTTTTAGTCATAAAACTCTTGTAAAAAAAAAATGGCAAGCATTCCTCGTTGGCGCAAGGGTTTGAAATTTGGGGGTAATATTGCATAAATTTTTAACCAATTAGCCGTGATTTGAAATTGCATGTCATTTCAACTATAGGTAATTTGTTCGATGAATTGTTATCGAGGAAATTGGCATGCACCCCAGGATGTCCCAAAATGGAGAAATGCATTGAGGAAGTGGCAAAAAAAAAGAAGAGAAATTTCCGTCATTTAATTCTGCATGCCATTGACTATTTCGTTCAAAATTATTTTTTTTAGACGACACAAATAATGGCAAGCATGTTGCTCAGGCTCATCATTGATAAATTTTGGAAAAAAGGTTGGGAAAAAGTGCCCGTAAATCAATTCAGTAAAATTAACAGGAATTATCTCGCGATTTTATTTATTTAAATTTCTTGACCAATTTCAAGAATTAATGGCCTAGGTGAGTCTCTTCCAAAATATTGCAGAGAGCCACGATTTAATATATTCATAATGTTTTCATAGCAACAATTCCAAAAATATTCAATTGAAATCACTAGAAACATAAAACTTTCCCATTGATATCAATATTAGCTCTAACTGGATATAACATTGAATTGCAACCAATAAGAAACTCCTTTGTGTTTCATAAAATGAAAAATCAACTGGACTTTCTGTAAATTGCATAAATGTGAAGCTGTAATCCTAAAATTAGTAAAAAACAATTAGTTTTAAGTCTACACTACCATGATGGGTGGGATTCTGTAATTCAACCGTTCGTTTTCGGTACCGTTAAGTTATCGGTATTGTATTTTCGGTTTTAACTGCTATTCCAATTATATAAATGGTACCGAAAACTACTACCGTTTACTATCGGTACCGAAATATTTAATGAATTGTAATTTTGACAACATCGCACATAGGTACATATCGGTACATATATTCAACTTATTTTCAGATTTCAAAGAATTTGTTGAATTATATTTCTCATCTGTTGGATGAAAATTAGATTTAATCTGCAAAAGTGATTAAATTCTAATAAATTGATTGTAAATTTTGACAAAAAACTCACGTCAATCTGACAGTTCTAACAGATAGATTTGAGGTTATGTAAAATGAATTTTTGTATTTCCAGGGATATATCCTTACAAGACTTAAAATAATATGTTCCAGCTTACTTTTTATAATTAATATATAAATGTTCTTGTATGAATATGTTGCAATCTCCGAAAAATATTATTCAAAAATTCGAAGTGAAACGTAACGATCGATCTCTGCATCGATAACTTTTAGGTAGTACCGAAAACTCAACGGTAGATCCTGATAACACTGCCGTTAAGAGATACAAAATCCCACCCGTTGTTGGTTAATCTATTTGATAATTTCTCATTACAATTATTGAATATTCACATGAAAGTCTGTTGAAAATTGAAGTAAAATATTTGATAGTTCAATAGCTAAGAGCAGTTGAATCCGCGGAGACACGGTCTATAACAATTTCCTATTGCTTGATGCCTAATCATTTATAAATTAGCCTACAAGAAGCTCTTTTGTAGTTCATAAGATCGGGAATTGAATGTAAGCTCTATAAATTGCATATATACAAGGGTGTATCAAGATAATGGAACAGTGCGTTTTACTAGTTTATTTGAAAAGGTACACAAAAAATCTGACGTGAACATCACGTGACTCACTTGTACATCATTTGATATATACACAAATTTATTCAATAAAGTTTTCTGTCACTTCAGATTATAATTAATATAATTTTAATAATATTTTGACATGTACAATGTCAAACAAAGTCAAAACATTGACAACAGATTATCATTGTCTACCTTATCATTTTAATTAAACTGATTTTTTATATGGCTAATTTTGAATGTCTGCTATACATATAAACTGCACTTCCGGCTCACCCGATTGATACAAAAATAGTAGATAACTATTGTGATACTACAATAAGTTCAAACACTGAATTTCAACCATTCTGCATTTATGCGGAAAATTCGAAAAAATTCTCAAGTAAAGTGCACTTCCGGCTCAGCTAATTCATACCAAAATAACAGATAATCATTCTGATACAACACTAAGTTCAAATCCTCAATTTCAATATTCTACGGTTAATCATTCTGGATTTATTAGAAAAATTCGAAAAAAGTTTCAAGTAAAGTTCCGGTACAGATAATTGGAACCATAATGCGAGGTGCACAACTAGACCCTATACCAGTCTCAAATTTCAACATTATACGTTCAACCAGTTTTGAGATTTGCGAGTTACGAACGAACGCACGTACACACGTACCGACATCAAGCCGAAAATAATAAAAATGGACTCAGGGATGCTCAAAACGGATATTACCATCAAAATCTCGATAGGTGAATTTTGTCGGTTTCATAATACTTCCTTGTACTTAGTACAAGTAAGTAAAAAGTGATAAAGATATTTTATAAGGCACAGGGGGGACACATATTTACATGATCAATATCATTTTCAATCCAGTGGTACTCAAACTATTGATCAATAGATATTTTTTTCAAATAGGTTTACGTATATTTTATTAGGTCATTGAATAGTTTTTTTTCTGAAATCAACCATATTGTATTCTTACATTGCGAAAAATTCTATAAAAATTATTTCAAAGTTATAATTCTATTTTATTATACTATAATTTTTAAAGTAGTCTTCAAAATTCAATTATTAATATGATAATCTGTCATTTTTTAATGCATTTGTTACATATTATCGTAATAACAGTAATTTCATTTCTTTTGTAATAATCAATAATAATGGCAGCTCAACAAATATTGATTATTTCGATTTATTGATGTGCCAGGTGAGAATATATTCATTTATTTTAAATGTAATGAATTTATTCCCCAAATATTTGCTTACTTGAATATGATAAAACAATAGAGTTTTATTTGTTTTAATGATTGGTTTGGACTTGAAAAATTATAAGAGAATGAAATTCTTGCTTTGAATTGATTTTTATCAAATTTTTCACAATGTAATGGTACAATATTATCATATGGTTGATCAGAAGAATAATAATCACTATTTAATGACTGGATAAAAACATCAGACGTGGACATCCCGTGACTTACTTGTACATCATTAGATATATATAATCAAACAGAAAATCTTATCACTCTACGGCTAATTGTTCTTGATTTATCCAAGAAATTCTGAAAATCTGTCAAGTAAAATGCGCTTTTAGCCTAGTCGGTTGCTATGGAAACAGTAGGTCATCATTCTCATGCTACTTCATTCCTAAATACTGATTTCCAAGGTTCTACGGCTCACAGTTCTGAATTTATACGCAAAATTGAAAAATAAATTCTAACTGGAGTGCACTTCCGGTTATTATTATTGTTATGAGAATAGTATGCAATCATTCAGATGTTACAGAGGACTGGAATATCAAATTTCAATATTCTACAGATGATCGTTCTGAATTTATGCGAAAAATTCTAAAAGATTGTCAAGTATAGTGAGCTGCCGGCTCAGTCGATCTCAATGAAAATAGGTTATGAGCATCTATAAGACGGTATTATCGTCTTGAATACTGAATTCTAATATTCTACGTTCAATCGTTTTGAATTTATACAAAAAATTCAAGAAATGTTTCGAGTAAACTGCACTTCCGGTTCAGCCGATCGCAATCATAATGCAAGATGTACAACTAGATCTTATAGAAGTGCTTAATACAAAATTTCAATATTCTACGACCAATTGTTTTGAATTTATGAAGAAAATTCGAAAAGTTTGTCATATAAAGTGTTCTTCCGGCTGAGCCGATTGATACAAAAATAGAAGATGACCATTTGAATGCTACAACAATTTCAAATGCTGAATTTCAACATCCTACGGTTGATCATTCTGGATTTATTAGAAAAATTCGAAAAAAGTTTCAAGTAAAGTGCACTTCCGGTACAGACGATCAAAACCATAATACGAGGTACACAACTAAACTCTATACCAGTCTTAAATACGAAATTTCAACATTATACGTTCAACCAGTTTTGAGATTTGCGAGTTACGCACGAGCATACGTACAGACATCAAGCCAAAAATGGTCAAAATGGTTTCAGGGATGCTCAAATCGGATATTCTCATCAAAATCTCGATAGATGAATTTTATCGATTTCACAATACTTCCTTGTACTTAGTACAAGTAAGTAATATATGATTCTATTTAAAAAAATATATAATTGATTTATAGTTTGAGTACCACTGGATTTAACGTAATAATAATAATAATAATAATAATAATAATAATAATAATAATATTTAATTTCTCAGGTAATGTAACATTTTCATAAAATTTTTCTACAAAATTAAAATCATGTTTTTGTTAAATTATTACAAAATATTTTTTTAATTCTACTTAAATTAATATAAACCAACTTGTTTTTTGAATTTTTGTTCAAATTCTGCCGCCACTTGACTAGTAACTTTTTTAGGGACTGTTTTGCCTCATTTACTTTCAAATTTATTTTTTCGAACCAAACTTCGTCGTGTTGTCTTTGTTGAATCTTGTTGGTTGCAACATGGCTGGCTGTCATGTTTCCGTTCGGTGGTCCAACTTGTGACTAAATTTTACTTTTTGAAAACAATTTTGTTCAAACTTTTCAACATGTATTTCCATTTCTTGTTCAAATATGTTGATCTGTGATGATAATTTATATATTTTTGGAATCTCACTGGATGTAAGTAAAAAAATGTTTTTTAAAATTGCTATCAAAAAATTGTGATTGATAACAACTTTTTGTATGAATTTCTAGAGTCCTGAGGATAGTTTTAATTGGAGACCGAAAGCTTAACTAATCTAAATGAGAGTTTTTTTACTTGAGCCCACTCACAAAAATTTTTGACTGTTTAACCTGCGTTATTTTGTTTCCATATATATATATATATATATATATATATATATATATATATATATATATATATATATATATATATATATATATATATATATATATATATATATATATATATATATATATATATATGTATATATAATATATATATATATATACATATATATATATATACATATATATATATATATATATATATATATATATATATATACATACTATATATAAGTATGAAGCTAGGATATTATTCCTGAACGAAAACCATCACAGTCGTAATGTTAGTTAATCTGTCTGTATGTACTTACGTATTAAACTTTGTAAAGAATGTAATACTGAACAAAACAACTTGATAATTTGCAATTACCATAATTAAGCTTATTAAAAATTGGAGTAAAAGATTTGATTATTCTATAGTTATAAGCAGTCAAATGAGCGACCATTGTTTTTAATGCTTGAGGCGTGATCATTCATAAAGGAGTTCATAATAAATTGTTTTGTAGTTCATGCGTGAGGAGTTGCATGTATCTCCAATAAATCGTATAAATTTCTGTTGAACAGGACTCAATTCTTAAATAAACAAATAATTTTATGTCTACACTACCGGGATATAAGTTGGTCTGTATGTACATACGTACTGAACATTATAAATAATGTATTATCAAGTCAAATGACTTGTATTTCTTCTCATAGTAATTATTTATTATTCTTATAAAAGCCTTTCGAATTTTGAAGTAGAAAATCTGATAGTACAATAATTATGAGCAATTATATGAGCTTTGATACGGTCCAATATAATTTTGTATTGCTTAATGCGTAAACATCCATTTAAAAGAAAGCTCCTTAGTAATTCGTGAAATAAGTAGTTCAATGGATATTGTGAAATAATTTTACCTCATTTTCCTAACAACCAATTAATTATTTCTTAAGGAATTGTGCTCTTCCAGCTCTTCCAACAGTTCTAACTTAGTTTCCCTCTCTAAGTACTTTCTAAGAATCTGTACCTAAATTGCTTCGCAAACTTGCGATATATTGACACAAGAATTTAACTTTTGATACAATATTTGAGAATGGAGTAATTTCTGAGCACAATTTATGTAAATTCCCCATCCTATCCTAACTCAAGTACAAGAGAACTTCAGATATGTCACAAAATATAGTTTATGTCTCCTTGGTAGAAAATTAAATTTAAATGCTTCAATATTTTACAATTCTTAAAAGTTAGACACTTATAGAGTACAATGTTCCAAGTTTTGAACGTATAGGTGGATAAAACTTGGTGAAATTTGTTATGAAAAAAGTTTAAATACTTTGTCTGAAAACTTGAGTTGTAAAATTAGGAGTAACGATTTTTTGATATAAATTGTGGAATAGTTATGCCAACTCATAGAACTAAACTATTTTATACACTACTAGCCTTAAAACTTAACATTATGAGTCTTTATATGATCAAAGATAATATCGTGATGTTTATTGATCTGTTTGTACGTACGTATTAAACCGCATAAGACATGTGATATCTAATACAATCAATTATTGCTTCTACATTTTGATTATTCATTATATATGATATGCTACCCTATTGAAATTCATAATAACTACTTAAATAATCCAATAATTATGAGTGATTATATGACCAATGACGCGGTCAACTCTTATCTGTCATTCAGCATCCGAATCGTAACAAAACAAGCTCAGCAGAGCCCTCTGTAAAATTTCCCACAACTTTTATCGACTTTCCAAGCTTGGAACGGAGTTTCCCGTAACTTAAAGCTTCCTCTATTCGTCGGCAGGGATTTTCCGGCGCTAGCTGCCAAATTTAAAGCTCACCTCACTCATGCGCTGTCATCACCTGAAAAACTTACCATTTTGGAAGCTCAAAGCGCGCGAAAGCTTCCACAGATAGTCAGTCTAAGCTTAGCTTTTCCAAGCAAAGGTCGTGACAAACTTAAATAGTCGAGAGCCGGAAAATTAATCGGGAGGGAAAGTGCGTGGCCTGAAATTACGCGAAAGGGAATTTTGTGAGTTAAAGCTGGAAAATGGAGCAGTAAATTGTTGAATAATAATTTTATTAACAGCTTATAGTTTAAATGTAGTAGCTAATTACTTTTCAAGTTATTTTGAAAACTGTATTCCATGCTGATTGAAAAGTGTGAGTTTTGAATCATAAATAGTTTGCTTATTTTTGTTTGTTTAGTTTGAATCAAACTTTGTAGTAGATACTCATGAACGCTCAACAAATTTTCCCAAAAATCGAAATTTCTCATCATTTAAAAAACCATCAAACACTTGACAAGTTAAATCGACTTATTATGAAGTTTATTTCAATATTTTGTTGATAAATCATTTTATGGAGCAACTGAGCCACTTATATTAAAGAAACTGGAGTAAAATAACCTTTAGGCAACAGTTTTCTTTTTTTAAAGCAAAAAATCAATCAAAATTTTGGCCGAAAATTACAACAAATGAAATTGTACGCCTATTGTGACTCTAGTTTAAGTACTATTCATTTCTACAAGCTTATCCCTACCTAAAACCTGTGAGAGGATGTACAACGGGTCAGCAGGAATTTAACAGGAAAGGTCCGTTGTGCAGGAATCGCGAAAGCTTGCACGGATATGAAACAATAGTGTTACGGGCTACATCACATTTCTCATATACCATTCAGAATATTCGGATCAAATAAAAATATTTATTGGAATAAAGGTTCCATGTAATGTCAAAAATCATAAAATTCTGAAAATCTCATTTAATTATATTAGAAAAATCAATGAAAAATTATGATATTTAGTGTGCCTTAAGACATTGAAAAAAAAAATTTTAATGAGAAAAAATAATAGAAGACTTTGAATCACTCCTTGTACTATCAGAAAAAAAATCCTGAACTCTTAATACTGTCTCATAATAGAAAAATTGCGGGAAAGGTGACAACTGCACGTATTTAGGACGAGATGGAGCACTCTTTTGTACAGTACTACCTGTTTACAGCACTACAAAAAAAAAAGTTTATCGTAATATCAGAACCTAATGGAACAGAATAAATAAAACATACACTCATGTTGCCACTAAAAATTCTGGAGCTTCAAAAATCAATCAATTAATTTGTATGTCCGTTTCATATTTCAATCCGAATTTATTCCTTATATACCACCATTTTTTTGTTGATTGATACTATTTTTAAAGCTTTTTCTAACACATCCATTAACCTATTCAGTTATTCATTAAAGGAGCTGCATAAATACGACTGAAATCAATCGATACTTTACCAATCAAATCGAGCAAACATACAGCCACTTCCTGTGCATTAACATTAATGCTTTTTTCGAAAAAAGGGGTTGACACAGGGTGAAACTATCTCAAATAGATTTTCTTATGACAGTTTCTGCTTTATCTTTAAAAATTTTCATAGTTCAAGAATCGACTATGCCAAATTGTTCCTGACGGAGCATTGCTATTAATCTTTTCATATTGCTGATTTTTTTTGGACTTTTTGAATTAATTGATCTAATTATCCAAAAATAGGTCACTTCAGATATTTCAGCAGTCCATTAAGTAACAAAAATCCTGATAACAATATTTCCCCTATTATGTATATAGGTCGGAGAAGTAAAAATCAGCAGAGGCAACTCCGGGGCTGCTGCCGCGCTTCCCATCGAGTTTAAGGGTAGCAGCACTTATTTTTATGATACCACTCTTTTATTGGCACAAATCTCACTTTCATTTTGTTGTTTGAAAAACAGTCAAAAATACCGAAAATTATTTTTCCTAACATTTCGGTCATGCTCTAATTGCATGTCGATCAAGTTTTTGGCAGATGAATCAAAAGAGTTATATTTTGAATAACTTTGATATTTTTTTCTAGAAACTAGATTAAATTTAACATTCTTTGATAACCATGGCGTTTTTCTACGAACAAAGTTGACTGAATCACTTTAAGCACTCCCAATTTTTTGAGCCTTTGAGAAAAGCGATACTTTTCTAGCTTTTTTCTTTCTGATGGTAGGCTGTATCTAAAAATATTTCAAATAAAAGTTGTAAGACATTCAGTTTTCTACAAATCACAAGTTTTTGCAATTTTTTTCAAGTCAGAATATAAATAACGGTACCTTGTATCAAAGATTGTTCCTAATAAAAGTTCTAGAACATTCAATTTTCTATAAGTCTGTAATTATTGCGACTTCGTACGACTAAAATTGACTATAGTACGAGGAAAATACGCGATTGAGTCCATACACACCAAAAGTAATCTTTCAAAAATAAGTCTTTTTTTTTCAAGTCTGATGAAAAACTGATACCTTGTATCAAAAATTGTTTCAAATAAAAGTTGTAAAACAGTCAATTTTGTATAAGCCAGTAGTTTTTGCAACTTTGTTTGACTAATTTTGGTCACGATACTGAAAAAATACGTGATAAAGTCTATTCACACCAAAAGTGATTTTTCAGGAATAAGTAATTTTTTGCAACTCTGATCATGAATTACGGCACTCTGTATCAAAAATTGTTCTAGATAAAAATTGGAAAACATTCAATTTTCTATAAATCAATTATTTTTGTAACTTCGTATAATTCAAATTGGCTGAGATACGAGGAGAATACACCAATAGTGATCTTTCAAGAATTAGTGATGCTGCTTCAAATCTGGTCACAAATCTATATTTAAGTTTTTTGGAGTATTTTGATCAACAAATATGAGTGACCTCAGTTTTTGATTTTTGGTCAATATAGCCTCAAAAACTTAATTTCATTCGAAAAGTGGCAGCTCTTCAATATTTTTGTAGTTATTGCATTTAATTTAAAACATAATTTTGGAAAAAATAGAGCTGGAATTTGATGTCAGATCCCTCCTCCCTAAAATATATGAAATTAGGACTACTATGGTGAATAATTCTTTATACTTAGATGGAAACGACGAAATGGTGTGTTATTATATAATTTTTACGCAATAACTCGAATACTATTGATGATGGAGAGAAATTGTAGAAACCAAATTAAATCCAATAAAACAGTCTTTAATTTTTATCCCTAACAATTTTTGATACGAAATTTCACACAAAAGTTACAACACTTCAAATGGCACTGAATAATAGCATCATCAGTTGATGACAAAAGGGGTATCTTCAATTATTTATATGACTATAATGAGATCTTTAAGAACAATTAGACCTACTGCAATCAATAGAACAGAAGAATATCTATAACTTACTGAGTGATTTTTCAACAAATTATAACTCGTGTTATGAAAATAATCCTTTTCAAGCAATTTGTTCAGTAATTCTGATTCATATGTGTCATGTCTATTTAGTTCTGCAATTTTATTTTTCAATTATTGAGCTGCATTTTTAATTCCTTCACTACCACACATAATGTCCTACAAAACAACAAAAGCCGCTGAATTATTGATTTGGAAGGAATAATCAATCGTTCTGTCCCCCTCACACATGTGGATTAATTTAATCAAATAGAGAGAGATATATGATAGGCAAATGTCAAATGTGTCAATGTGATTAGAGGTAATCGTACAAGTAATCCAATTTGATATAAAATAAATAGATAACGAATTTTTTTTCTATGTTTGGACAGTTGGAAACCTGCAAAGTGAATCACTGATTTATTTAAGGACCTGTTATTGGAAAAATAAGGATAATGGATTAAATTTTGCTTATTTTGAGCTCAACCAATCTATTTGTTGATACTTTTTGAGTATTTTAATGTATATACAATAAAAATTTATACATTCCTTGAGTGGAATTGTTTCCTCTTAAACCTCTTGATGTTTCCTGCAAATCAATTGCGACGTACCTACAAACGTACTCGAATCGCATAGAAGACAAGAACACAAGACAAATAGTTTCAAGACAATCTTCGTAAAAGGATTCTAGAATCACTACGTCGAAAATTGCTCATATTAGGAATTCACATTTCATCCTTTGATATTTGTCATATGTTGTTTGTTTTCTTTAGAAGTTATTACAGTCCTGTAATAATATGTCACCTGAAATTTAATCATTGTACTACCATGAATATATTCGCTCACCTTATTTTGTAGCTTATAACACTTCCTCACATTGTCTAATACACGTGCCAATTTTTAATTTTTTCTAAAGGCAATAATGAGCCTAAAAAACGATCAAACTGTTTTTAAACTTCATAGGGACACTAATCTTGAAGTTTTTGAAACAGATAGCGTAACTGGAACAACAATTCTGTTGCTAAATACTTCAAAATGTCCGTTAAATCCATACCTCGAGCAGACAAAAAAAAACTCTTGGATTAGTGCAGTATTTGGGAAGTTTTTTTTTTTTTGTCAAAAAATGGCCTCTGTACCTCTAAAGCGAAAGGGGCTGAATAAGGTTCTCCCGCTTTTTTTCATTTCTGCTTGAAAAGAACAATTTTGTAGTATATCAAATTTTCTACAATTTTTATTTGAAGTATTCTGTTGTTTTCCGATCATTTGAATCATTATAGGACAGTAAATCTCGACTGAGTATTTTTTTTAATTATTTCTTGTTTAAAAGTATTTTGCTATATTTCGATTATTCAAAACAATTATAGAGCAGCAATAGCTCAACTGAATGGTTTTTTTATTGATTTTTCAATGTAAGCTGTGATTCTTCTGCACAGTTTTTCACAAAAAATTCAATAATGAATCTTAGTTGTTATTTAGTCAGCACTGCTATCTTATCAATTCCCAAAACTAATTTTTCCCATATTTTGGCTATTTTTCAACAATATTTCCAGTTTTTGATCATTGTTTGATTCGTAATCAGTAGTCTAGTCCAAGGAGGTGTACGTATCTTGCCATCTCGAAAAAGGACTAAATTCAGCTCTATCGCTTTTTCTTATTTCTTGCTAATTCTACGTGAAAAATGCTCAGCAACTAATTTATAGCAGATAAGATTTCCTACAATTTTTATTCAAAGTACTTTGCTGTATTTTGATTATTTAAGACAATTTTAAAACAGCAAAGCTTGACAAAATTGTATTTTGATGTCAGTTTATGATTTTTCAGTACATCCCAGAAAAGGACTGAATTTAGATTTTTCATTTTTTCATTTCCTGTTGATTCTTTATAAAAAATGGTCTGAAACAATTTTATAGCTAACTTAAGTTTCAAAAATTTTTATTTCAATTATTTTGCTGTATTTTAATCATTCAGAACAATTTTAGAGCAGCAAAGCTTAAGTAAACTGTTTTTCATAATCTTATCAACTTCTGGAAAAAGTGTTCCACGCATATTTTGGCCATATTTCAACTGCATTGTTATTATTTGATTCGTAATCAGTAATCTATCCTGATCTAAGGAATGAAGAGCATTTCTGTCAGCAATTTTCTGGAGCACCTCTCACTTAAAAGGTGTACGTATCCTGCAATCCAGAAGAAGGAATAAATTCAGTTTTTCTGCTTTTTCTCATTTTCTGTTGATCCTACGTAAAAACGCTGGGATATTAATTTATAGCAAATTGAATTTGCAATAATTTTTATCCAGATTATTTTGTTGCATCTCAATTATTTGAACAATTACAGGGCAGTAAAAGTTCAATTAGATCGTTTCTTATTAGTTTTTGGTATAACTTCATATTTTTCAATGCAGCCCCTCATAAACAATTTATGTGCTCATAATTAAGTTTAGATTCTTAATTATAACTACACAGCCATCTCACTGCTTTCCTGAATCGCTTTTTTCAACTGTATTTCAAGTATTACGTATCATTCTATCAAAGATTTATTGGTCATTCAATCCACACTTTTACATGGGGCATATCATCTTTGAGCATCGATTATTGGCAGATAGGATACTTCATTGAGAAATTTCTTTTTATTTTCCATATGAGGAAAAATTGACTGGAAATATAGTCGGCAAAAGTTGAGTCATACTTGTGTTTGCGGCGCTGTACAGCTTTAATTACCAAATACAATTGAACAATAAATACTCGAAATTGTTGTTTAAAGATTACATTATCGAACCACTTATAAAGTCAATACTCTCCTTTGGATATTCCTTTCGAATTAATCCAGCTTTTCTGAATAATTCTGGAGTGCTATAATTGCTTCAATAATTGAGATACAACAATAAGCTCCAAATAAAACTTATGAGACATTCAATTACCTACAAAATTGATCTAATGTATTTTTATCATTTTTAAATGAGTCAATAATATCAGTTGGATTTTCCTATCGAATCAATTCAGTTTCTTCGACTGACTTCATAGTGCTATAGTTGTTAAAATAATCAAGATACAGCAAAATGCTCTAAATAAAAATTGTGGGAAACTCAATTATCTATAAAATTGTTCATTTGTATATTTATTGTAGGATCAAGAGAAAAAGAAATAATAGCAAAATAACTTGAATTTGCAGAAAGCTTGCATATTGAATCGAATCAAATTCTTTTACACAACAGCTATACTTGCGTTTGAGGCGCTTTGCAAACTCAATGACCAATTAGAATTGAACAACAAATAAACGAAATTGTCGTCTAGAGATTATAAAATCAAACCACTCATAGAGATAATACTCTCCGTTAAATATTCGTATTGAATCAATTTAGATTACTGAATGAATTCACGGTGCTATAATGGTTTAAATAATCAAGATACAGCAAAATGTTTCCAAATAAAAATTATTGTAAATTTAATTTCCCAGAAAAATGTTTGTCCATATTTTTATCGTAGGATCAACTTGATTTTGATAGCAAGCATATTACGACGAATCAGATTGTTTCTCGTTATTCCATCAGCTTCCATCATTCATAACTTAATTTAAAGTAGCAGACCATCCTGTATATTCTGTAAATGATCAAAAAATATTGTAGAAATGCTCAATTTTGAATAGTTTGTAGTAATATACAGTAATAAATAGTGACAGCTCCATAAAATTAATTTGAAATATGTTATGGAAACGTACAAGTATCGCCAGCCTTGAAATCAATATTATCTTACCTAATAAATAATATAATCATTATTTTATTGAATGAGGTAGGTTTATAAAGACTGAAACGATAACAAATACGTCATTCCATTAAATTGTTCCATTAGTTTCATTTTTTTTTTCAACTTTGTGCAAATATTTTTTTTTAAATAATTGCAAGCCAAATCGTTTGTAAATTGGTTTTTTCATGTACTTTACCTAATAAGAGACTGAAGTTATTATAAATTCATAATTAAAATCGATTTTTTGATGGAGTTTTAGTAAATTTGATGTTGCGTTCTGAGCAAACTATATTTTTATGTTATCCTGATAATTGGGACCCTTTCCAATACTCTTACAGTTTCTATTGATAATTTTTAAAGTGATTATTTCTTAAGCGATTTTGCATGCGTTAAACACAAAGTGAAAAGCGTTAAACGGTACTGTGTTCGTCGGAAAGAGGAAGAACGTCTCTTTTTTTTTGTTGGATTCTCGTGTACCGTCTGTATTGTGTTTGGTTAATTTTTTTAGGCACGATGTGTTCTTTTACGTCGTTTGATCAATCCGTTATAAGAAGTATTCACTTCCTTTTCATATAACAAATGACTGAAGCTATAGCCGAATTATAACCTAATTAGATGTAAATTAGTACAGATTATTGCCTACTGATTCCTCTAATACAGATTAAATTCCAATTAAGCTCCAATTTCAATAGGATCAGTTATTTGCCAAAAGCTAGTGTGTTCTATTTTCTACCTAAAATTCAATCCAATGTGACGTATCTACAAAATTGTTGAATACTGTTCCCATGGAATGTGTAATATCCGCTTATTAATGGTAGTTCCCCGTTGGCCACCATCTTCATGTAGTAACATACCCGTTGTCTTCTGCATCTTGCCCTTCAGCATGTTGTGCCCGTCTCCGTGAGTAGCGCATCCTGGTGATCTCCACCATGCTGTGTCTAGACATGCGGTTGGTGCAGCGGTTACGCGGCGACCGCGGTACTAGTGATCCGAATTCGCGTGACCGCTCCAAGAGCGTCTTCGTCCAGTCTGCAAGTGCGAGGAATCGCTCTAATCATGACGTCAGCGCCTTCAAGTTGTTTCACAGGAGAGCCAGTAGTGCCATGTGAGTAAAAGTACCAAAAAATTGGTTTTTTATCGCTTCAAATGTTGCATACTTGATAATCCATGCCATTCGAATTCCACGCCGTACAAATTAAATCTGGTACTAGTTTCCTGTACCACGCCGTACAATTTATGCCAAATAGAATAGGTTCCAGTAGTTAAAATCACAGATATCGTTGTATCATTCCAAAAAGCAATAGCTCAGGATGAGAATGGGCCCAGAGGCCTCTTTCTAAATGCTGCAGGTATCAGTTGAGGATATTTTCTGGTTTTGATGTATCCCATTTTGGTTATTATAATATACCTATATATTTGCTGTAAGACGTGGCATTAAAACATTGTATAGACATACCAATAAATATGTTTTATTTGGATAAGTTCTGTACATAAAAATGATTAGAAACACAACGTTTCGACAGCAAAATATGAAAATAAATAAACAAAATAACTACCAATCATTTGTTCATAATTTCAAGTTATTTTCATCTACGAATCTACTTGCAAGAGTTACTTCATCACCACCTCCTGAAGATCTGTGGATGGTTCAGTTATGCGCCAAACTAAAAAGAGTAGAGCCAGATTGACCTAGAATCACAAGGAGTTGACAATTTCCCTATTAAGATCTTCATTATTATCTCCTGAAGACCTGTGGATATTGAATCATCAACCACAGGCAGAGCTCTACGATCCTAGGAGTTAATATATTTTAAGCTAATCTAGTTACAATTTGTACTTTAATTTTTGTTGTCTTGACAATTTTGTTTATTTATTCTCATATTTCTTTTCACTTGAAAAAGGCAGCACTTTGCTGTCGGAACGTTGTGTTTCTAATCATTTTTATGTACAGAACTTATACAAATAAAACATATTTATCAAAAAATGAGTTCTGAAAAGTTTTTTCTCTCATTTAAACATACCAATGTATATAAAATCATATACCAAGCACCAACCTTTAAATCTAGCACAAGACTGTATCCTGAAGAGTATCCCGTTCAAATCCAAATGCCACGCTGTACATAATACCAGTCCTACAGTATACAAACACACCAGTGCCACGTTGTACAATTAATGCCTCAGAAAGAATAATTTGAGAAGATTTCCAGAGGCTTAAACCAGAATCATACTACAAATGGCATTCTATAGTTTCAAGAAGCAGGGCAAAATTGAATCCCATAGGCTCATGCTGAGTTTTATAACTACCTGTTAGAGATATTCATTTCTATTCATGTGTTTTTTATTTTGAGGTTGGGAATGACTTTTCAATGTAGCCCACTTTGGTTTATTTGGCGTAGTATTGACATGTTCATTGATTGCGGAACTGATAGTGACGGTATTTTGTACGGCATGGCATTTAGACAGTATACAAACATGCCTAAGTCACACTGTACAAAGTGTGTTGATTAGGATATTCTGAATTTTCCTCCAGAAGCTCATAACATCAATATACAATCATTAAGAATATCATACAAAGAACCATCGATATAATCTGGCACAAAATTCTGCAGTACTTATACAAATAAGTCAGTGCCACGTCGTACAATCAATACCTAATAGAATGTATTGAAGAGTTTTTCAGAGGTTTTAACCAGAATCATACCACAGATTTTACTCTGTAATTTCAAGGAGCAGTAGTTCAGGGCAAAACTGGGCTTTATAGGAATCATGCGCTGCGAGTATCAGTTGGGTATATTTTTTTCTATTTATACACTTCATGTTATAAGACTGGGAATGAGTTGACAATGAATCCCACTTTGATTTATTTGGCGTACCATTATCGAGTTTGTTGATTGTGGGACTAGTAGTGGTGGTATTTTCTACGACATGGCACTTAAATAGTGTTCAAACACGTCTATATCGCATCATACAGAGTATGTCGATTGGAATATCTTAAATATTCCTCTAGAGGTTCATAACACAGATATAAACTCATTTAGAATAGTATATTAGGCACCACATTGGAATCTGGCACAAGACTGTTGCCTGAAGTGCACCTCGTTCAAATCAAAGTTCCACGCCGTACAATATTCCAAAATACACCTAGTAGAAATGTTATGCAGTCTAAATGCCACGTTGTACTAAATACCAGTTCTGCAGTATACAAACACGCCAATGCCACATCGTACAATCAGTGCCTGATAAAATGAATTAAAAAGTTTTCCAGTGACTCAAACCAGAACCATATCTCGAATGACCTGTAATTCTACGAAGCTGTAGTCCAGGGTAAATTTAGGAACTACAGTATCCACGCAGGGCACTTCGAACACCTGTTAAGGATACTTTTTTGTATTACTGTATTTTCTGGTATGAAACTGTGAATTACTGTTCAATGTATCCCATTTTAGTTTATTTGGCGTAGCATTGACGTGTTTGTTGATTGTGGGACTGATGATGAGGGTATTTTGTACAGTATGGCATGTAGACAATGTACAAACACGCCAATGTCACACCGTACAAAATATATTCCTCCAGAATAAAATGTAGTACAAGTCTTCATGCCATCCAAATCCTACGCTGTACAAATACCAGCTCTGCAGTGTACAAACAAGCCAGTGTCACATCGTACAATTTATGTTCAATTGAACGGGTTAAAATGTTTTCCAGAGGATTTAACCAGAAATAAAACAAAGATGACACTCTGTAGTTTTAGGAAACAGTAATTCAGGGCCAAATTGGGTCCTATAGAATCCATGCTGGGCGCTGTAATTACCTATTATTGATATTTCTATCAATTTATGTATTTTCTGTTTTAAGACTGGGAAAGATTTTTCAATGTATATCACTTTGATTTATATGGAGTAACATTAACGTGATTCTTGATTGTGGGACTTATAATAAAGATATTTTGTACGGTATAGCATTTAAACAGTATACAAACACACTTATGTCACACCGTCCAAAGTATGTCGTTTAAAATATCTGAAATATTTCTCCAGGGGTTCATTACAATATAAAATACAAAATTGGGCCCTCTGGACCCATTTTAAGTGTTTCTAGCACCTATTAGTGAAGTGATTCTATCAGCATGTTTTCTAGTATGAAACTGTTGCATTCTATCTCATTATAATTTTTTGGTGTGACTGACGTGTTTGGGAACTTTAAATCTGGTAGCGGGGGTATTTTGTACGACGTAGCTTTTGATCGGGACGGAATTTGAACAAGGTGGTATCTGTGAATCACTGACTGATTTATTAATTTCAATTGGATTCTTTATCAATACAAAATATACATTTTGGTCCCAATCACGACAATCAAACTTTTTTAATGGAAAAAACAGTTTTTTCAAATATAGTAGAATTTAAAGCATTTGTAATGGCTTTTACACAGAGCTTTTCTGTGCAAATCAAAAAAAATTGTATCCGCAAGGATAGAAGTATGTTTTTAGTCCTCAAGATGTGTCCACTTCGACCAGACATCCATCTTTCGAGTAAGAAAAGGATTACTTCCTTGCCTGAAAGAGGCAGCACAAATAACTTTTTTACAAACAACTTATCTTTAAAATGTTTTCATGACGTTATTTGCTATCCATCAAATATGGCGATGCATATTTAATGCAGTTTTTGATAAATGTCACGTACAGGATTATAAATTAGATTTAAAAACATATTTATTTTAAAACGGAAATAGTGCAAAATGATGAATATGAGATATGAAGCAACATCATATTCGAATTTTAATTATAGCATAATATCCACGTGGACTATCATCAGCAAATGGTATTTATAGTTTGAAGGGAACCTTGCGATTTTCTTCCAATTAACAGCAAGACGTATTATTAGTTCAGTCGACTGTGGCACGCTGCTATGTGAATATAGTCTAGAATTCTGTAATTGGTCAAAAAGTATTTGAAAATGAATCTATCTCCTTGAGATAAGATCCCAGATCTTGTTAGTGGAAGAAGGCACCCAAAGAACAACGAGTCAAAAGCAATCTTAAGGCGATATTTATTGTTCTTTCTGATCTGGAATGTATTTTTCATGACAAAAGCTCAGACAATAAACAAAAAAATGGTAATCAGAAGTTCTGAAGCGATTATGTAATGCAGTAAGAAGAAAACGGCCCACTTTATTGGATGCTTCAGCACGACAACGCTCCTACTCATTCAGCACAATTTAGGATATTTGTGGTGAAATCTTTCAACTGCGTTAGCTGCCATACAGCCCCTACAGCTAAGAGTTTGGCTTTGAATAAAAAATACTTTTAAAGGAAAAAGTTTCGAAGACGCGGAGGACGAAGCAGCTGTTAGCAATTGTGCAAAATATAAGGCTGTATATTATTCAAGTTGTTTCTTTTACGACAAAAGTAAACTTCAGTTACCTCTTTCCTCCTGAAAATAGGACAATAAAACCAATAAAAGAGTTGGAAAAACAATATCTCATCTTTCTGTGATCGAAAGAAAATAAGGATTGTTTAATCGCGAAAAAGGAAATAAAAATGTCAATCAAAGAGAGCATCAATTTCCTGAATTCTGACAACACAAACAAAATTCATCTTGAGAAAATAACGTATCAGATTTTATTAATCTTCAAATTGCTTTTGAATAGTTGAGACTGATTTTATTACTTTCATAGTGAAATTAAGATTATTTTTTATGAAATGAGGCTTAGTATTAAAAAATATGCAAGGATAATAAGAAAGCATATTAAAAGCAGAGGGACTTCATTTTGAAACAAAATAAAAATTTGTTCATATTGTGCGGAATTTCACGAAAAATAAAATATGTAAAAGTCGCAGGTAGACGTAGAATTTTTCCACGTATTCTTTTCCCTTGAAATTTACTGTCAATCGTGGTTCCAGTGAATATTTGATAAAGGTCAAAATCAATCAGTTTAGTTCAATCATAAATTCTTCGATTTGGTTTTTCTTGTCATTTCACGATATTGTTCCCCAATTCAACAAACGAATATATAAATCACGCCTTGTTTCATTATTTTAATGTACATTTAATTCAGTTGTTCCGGTTTCTGGCCATCCCCCAAAACATTATAATCAGTCACCGTTTCACTCTTCACAAACCTCAAACTTCACGTTTATCAACAGTTAAACTGAGACTTAAATCCTCCCCAACTCAATTATTATTGATTGTGCTTCGCTTTGACCCCAAACAACATCATCAGCATACGCTAAACCAGGAACTATTCTTGTACACTTTCTAATGCTTGAAATAGTTAGACGCTTGTTGTCCGGATGAAATGTTCACCAAATTTCCTTCATCTATAGGTGAAAAAGTTCCAAAGCGGTATAAATATTGATTACAAACGTGAAAATGTTGCTAATTAATCTAAATTTAACGTGATTACCGGTAAAATTTAATTGCAATGTACTGATGATATACACACCAATATGTAACATTGTATCAGGACTGAGTTACGTTTATAATTTCTATTATTTTTCAGTGTTATTTGGAGCATGAAATTTAATAGCTGTGTTATTCACTCAATTTTTTTTGTGTTTAAAGCCCGTATGACACACTCAATTTTTTCGTACAATTTCTATGTCAATGTTTTGTAATCAATTTTCCTGTACACTTTTATGAACTAAATCATTTAAAGCAAGAAATCCTGTATGTTGCATACAGGATTTCTTGCAATTCTCTCAATTTTTTGTTGCATGCACATGCGTACTTTACTTTTATTTTCTGAGAATCATACCGACAAGCTGTAGCTGTCAAACATATAATGTCAAAAATGGATTATGTGGTGGAAATTGATATCCTGATTCTACAGTTCTCGCAGTTGCAGCTACCAATTTAATTATGAAAAATTTACGAAATATTCATTCGGCAATCTTAGATAATTTCTGAACGAATTTATATTAACAATTCTTCATTCAACATTGTGAAAATACCATCGTTTGCTTGTCTACGTTGTAGTGAGTTTCTGCCCCATTTATTTATTTATTTTGCACTGATTTTGTTTCATTTTGTTTTAAATGATACGAATGTATTTTTTATCTCTGTTTTCCATTGACATCGCAATGAGATATAGTGCGCATATTATCTGCGCAATTATATGACAAAAACATTGAACAAAATAGGGCGAGTTCTATTATTTCATTGAACAAAAAATTGAGTAAATCATTGAACATTTTAACCTGTTTGCAACAGTCAATTTTTTCACAAACAAAATATTGAACGAAAAAATCATACGGGCTTTCACCATTGATATCTCAAGAACTATAGAGAGTTGGTTGAATGGAACACAAGTTGCGTAAAGACAAGCTTACCTCATCAATTTTTACAAAATTAAATTATGAAGCTTTGTTCATAAGGTACAAATTTGAAACTGAAAGAAGATTTTTCCAATTTTTTCAAATAAAAGTTGTCAAATTTCATAAACACTATACCATCATGACTATATTTTTTTGTAAAGTCCCGTTTACAAAGTTCAATTACAAAATTTCTTTTTGTCAGTTTCAACTAGTATCTTGTGAATGAAACTTTTGATTGAAATTTGGGAAGAATTTATGGAAAGAGTATCTTATTTAGCAACTTTGATTTCATTGGATCAGTCTTGTATCTCTTATAGTTCTCGATATATCAACGGTAGAGCAAACAACTGTCCATTGTTTGTAATTACCCAGAAATATTTTTATATCAAATCAATAGATTTTCTATTAAATAAATCCTGAAACCTCTCTGAAATTCACACCCGATATGATTCAAAGAAGTCACGTACCGATCTCAACATTTTTTTTTATTTGATGTCAAAGGAATACCGAGGATATTTCCGTACAATACGTTACAAATACGCGTAAGCGAGAAGCGAGAAGAAAATTGCAATACAAATTCTCAGATAGTTATTGAATATGATGCTGCAACGTGATCATTTTCCGGTTGGATACACTAATAAGATCATCATTAGTTAATGGATACGTGATGCAATAATTGAGTTCATAACTTTCTCGATTTGCATTAACAATTCTCCAGGTTTATATACTTTTTCGAATTAGAATATTCATTTATACTGATTCTAAGAAAAATGTGAATATATTAAAACTTTGAGGATCGATGCTGCATCTATAAATAATGATATACATATACAGAATGTACTTTTCTCCAACACTGTTTTGGAACTTGCATATTCCATAACCAAAAATTAAGTTGGAACGAATGACATTCCAAAAAATCGTTCAGAATGATTCCGTATGCCGTTTAGAATGATTCTGTAAGCCTTTAGAATCATTTCGACGAATCAGAAGCTGTTAGTTTGGCTACTACAATGGTTAGTTCCTAACAATTCAAGTATTCATATCTGGATTTGACGTTTGACATTTAATAATTTTTTAAGTTTCCTCTGAAATATTGGTGAGTTCCCAAAACCTTGTTAGAGAAAGTATAGTCTACAACATGTTTAGAATGGCGTTTTCCACACACGGGAACAGTAATCCTCGCCTTCGGCTCGGATTACAAACTTTTCGCTCGTTCAGAATATAGGCCATTCCAATACTTATTGTAGAATATACTAATCCAAGTAAAGGAAAAAAATTTTTTAGGTATTGGAAGTCCACTTAATTTTATTCATGTTACTATTCAATTTTTTTGGACGTTTCGGATGTGCACCCATCCATCTTCAGCGTTCTTATGAAATATTACGATCTTATAACCTCGTTTACAGCATAGTTGTGAAGATAAACTTCCAATAATAATTGATAACAATAGAAAAATAGCAATTAATTCAAAAATCACAAAAAATGTGTGAATGTAACTTTGAGGCTACCACCAACCAAGGTGGCATTCTATCAAAAAAAATTTTTTCCTAATCCATATTTGGGTCCTTCAATCTGCATTAAAATAATTCAAGTATAGTTAATGAACACACAAAAAGCACTACCAGACAGATTCTTTTATCACATGGTACGAGGTGATGTCGTAACACAACAGAATATGAAGCATTTTTGTTTTTTCGCTTATATCTCTTGAACTGTTTGCCCTAGTGAAAATGTGGCTCTACATAAAATTAAAGCCAAATAAATTACCTTCGATTAAGTACTCGTGAATATTTTTCTATCTCAAACCGTTTAAGAGATAATTGAGGTGAAACCTTTGTGAAAATTTTTCCATAATTTTTTCAGTGGAATTCTAAGCAAGAAAAATAAAATTCAATCCAAATAAATTTTCTTTAATTTTAGTTGAGTATATTTTTTTCCATCTCAAACCATTCAAAAGATATTTGAAGTGAAGCTTCTATAAAAGTTTTACATAATTTTTTCCGACGAACTTCTAAGAAAAATAGGAGTATATTGAAGTTTAGGGATCGATACAGTCATCCAGAATGAGAGATATACATATATAGATGTGCTTATTGGAGTATAGTCAACGAACATGCAAACACTCGTGAAAAGACTCTTTTATCTCACTGTGTGAGCTGTCGTCCTAACGCAACAAAATATGAAGCATTTTTGTTTTTTTGCTCGTATCTCTTGAACTATTTGCTCTAGAGAAAATATGGTCTCATACAAAATTAAGTCCTAATAGATTTCGTTGAGACAAGTTTTTTTCTATCTCAAATCGTGCAAGAGATATTTGGAGTGAAACTTTTAGAAAAAGTTTTTACCTCATTTTTCCAGCAAATTTTGCAATACTTAGAGTATTGAATTCATGGCAAAAACACATGGCATGAATGTTGTGGAGCTTTTAATCTTATATAGGCACCTCATACAGTGGTCTAGGCTCTTATAAGTTACTTTTAAGAGCTCCTCAATCGACATTCTTTCGCCAGAGCGGAACCTGAAGTCCAAATAAGTATAAAAGCAAAAAAATAAATATTTGTCATATAAGATACTAATCTAAAGCTCGGTCATCTATGTAAGTGAGATCTGCTGTAAGATAGCCAATCTATTTCTGGCGAACTGTTTGTGGTACAGTGAACTCACGCACAGGAAACGAAATACGTGAACGGTTTAAAATTGATTCTCCTAATTAGAGTTTCCATGAAAGGAATTGCTTGCTAACCCAACAAGTTGGAAGAACTTCTGCCTCACGAACAAAATAATTTAGACATTTGTGTTGAAGATTAGTTTCGTAATTGGCCATGAATTGAAACAAGTAATATCATTTCCAGAATGTTTTTATTCGCGAAAAATGTAAAATGTCAGGTACATGCATTACGCATTTATACGCGTGAATTTTCGATAAATTACTGAATGTAAAATCTGTGTGGTATGTGGGCGACCCTTCTCTGGCTTATAATATCGACTAGAACTCCGGTAAATCCGGGTGTCACTTCCAGGCGATGAAAACTGTTGAATAAGAGGAAATTACTGTTTTATAATTCGTATTCTATCGAAAATTTGTTGTTAATATTTGAATACGTGAGTTGTACTTTAGGAGATTTTCAAATTTTCCATTCATTCAAGCAAGCGATAAATAACGGTTATTTTGTACTAGCAATTTCATTCAATTCTTGATGATTCTAGTCGCTTATTCACAAATTGTACTTTTATACACCAATCTGTGACTAGTATTTGTTAGTTGGTAGTTGGGAACAAAATGAGATCATTATCTTTCAAATTGGTTGACGGGATCATCTGAATTGTGGATTCAAAGTGTTATAGTCAAGTAACGCAGCAAAATGTGTGACTTGATTTGGTTTTTTGCTTGTATCTACCGTATTATTGATTGTAGCAAAAATGTGCTCAAATAAAAATTAAAGCCTAATCAATTTATTTCTATAAATTTTTCCCTATCTATAACCATTCAGGGGATATTTGAAGCGAAATATTGACTATCACTTGAACCACATTTTCTTTCAAACCCGAATTGAGGTTTCACAATTTAATATTCTAGTAACGAAGCAAAATGTGTGACTTGATTCAGTTTTTTGCTTGTATCTCCCGTAATATTGATCGTAGTGAGAATATAGCAAGATAAAAATTAAAGCTCAATAAACTGTACATCACTTCGTTTATAAACATTTTTTCTGTATCTCTAACCGTTTGAAAAATTGTCTCTGTCTTATACCACGATTTTCGGCGAGCTTTGTCTTCTGGCGCCTAGTGTTACCACGAGATGAGACAAGACGAGACTTCAGTGAGTCTCATCTCGGTCTCGTGGTAGTCTCGCCTAGCTGAATCTCACCTCGGTCTCGCCTTGGTCTCGAGTAGGTCAGTCTCGTCTCGGTCTCGAGTCTCGACGAGACTCTCGCCATGATTTCTCAAAATTACATATTCTCTCATACGGGAATCAATTCGTTCTATCTGATTATTACTTGCTATGAATTTGTGTGTTTGGTGCGCAAAGTCGCTCTGGGGTTTAATTCTTATTTGTAAAGATTGTCTTTTGACGCCATTTTATAGACTTTCGACGCATGTACCATCTATCGGACAATTAGAGAAGTGATTTAATGTCATCATTGTTGAAGACAGTCTTCCAGAAGTAAGAGACAGGGTGAAGTCAGTTTCCTTATTTCGATGTCAGATTTGACATTTGTATGTCATAAAATATTAACAATAGAATAAAATTATACTATTATATTCAATAATAGATCAGAATGATTGAACTTTATTTGAATCTGATTTCAAACATCGTTCTTAACTAACTGCCAGCATTAAGTTGTCGATCATATTATTTACGCCAGCATACAATATTCAAGTTTCTATAAATGTAACTATGACATCATAATATTGACATAGAGACTGCGATCGGTCTACAAGCTGTCTCTATGAATTAGAATAGGACCTCTAGAGCCACGAGGATTCAAGATAATAAAGAGGTATATAATGCAACAAATGTGTAAACTTAAGCATTATGACGATGCTAAGACTACATATTTCAAGTCAAGAATCACTGAGTTACAAAAAATATTTTTCGAATTCAATAATACTAGTTCGCACATGTGTTTGATGCCACACGATATTTCTTCTACGATTCTCAAGATATATTCATATATAAACTAAATTCAGGTTACGAAAGAATCCATATGAATTGATGGTATAGATCTAAGACGCATTGTTCGCGATGTGTAAACCACCAAATTCAGAAGTGGGTGAAGAAATAGCAAATTTTTAAATGAGGTTATGTTATTGACTGTGAATAACGAGCTATATGATTCAAATTACAGAAATTTATGTAAGAATAGTATTGATTTTCTCTTCCTATGGCCCAATCTAGCCTAATCTGATATAATTTTGTATGAAATTGGATGAAATACAGGAATATCACCAGGAATCTTATAGGAGTCGATTTATGTAACGTATTTCCAGTGAAAATCAGTTATAGTATGATAATTTTTTCTTCCATTATGTCGATAGTTTTTTGTGAAATTAAATGTATTGTGCTAGTATTGAGCCTCGTCCTGTTGCACAATATTATCATATAAAATCTGCTGCGACCACACAGTATTTTCCTAACCAAAAAATTCATGGTCGGTTCCATCGCTGATTCATAGATTCAGAGTGTCGCATCAATCAATTGCATATTTCAAAATGATAGCTGTCGTTATCAAAGTGACAGCTGTCATTGTCAAAGTGACGGCTGTCATTGTTGAAATGACAAATGGCAGTTATATTCAAGTCCCTACATAAAACAAGTATTTTTGAAAATGAAGAGCTCTTTTCTAGATTTTCGGAGTCTTTAATTCATTTCCGGAAGTATAATATTATAATGTGGATTCCACTAATTATTCATTTTATATTTCTACTAAGCCTATCTCCCTGAGAGCTTAAGATCAATACCAAACTAGACATCAATTAAATAACTTGTCAAAAAACAATTGACAATCGGTTAAATATCCTATTTATGACGTCCCCACTTGGACGTCAGAAATATGTAAAAGTACTATTTGGCCTGTCGCTAACTTTTACTCAATTCTCGGGCGCCATTTACTAACGGAGCGACAGACTGTAGTACGTGCCAAGGTAGCTGTTTATAATTATGATTCTAGAGACCCTAGTTTTTAGTTTTTTTTGTTTGATTGTCATGGTTTGTTTTGTTTTTATGTAAATAATATGAAAAAATTCTGACAATATAGCACAACGTTTGGCTGTGTAGTGTGTATTCAAAGAATATAGTTTATTCAGACAAAAATGAAAAATACAGTCCATTTATATCAATTTTAAACAGTAGCTCTGTGGAGAAATGATGTCCAGGCTTCTGAAATCTTGCTGAAAAAGGAGAACGGGGAACACACAATAAAAGAATAACAGTTTTTTCCAAAAATATAATATTTCTATTTAATACAGTTGAAAATAGATATAAAAGATGAGATACAAATAACAGCAATAATATTTTCTAGACCATCTCAACAATATCAAATAGTATCAACAAAACCATTGTAACAATCAAGTGATTGACCGCTTGTCTAAATAATCGACTACTTGACTGAATCTACTAATTAATACAGTATACTGACTTACTACTGACTGTACTGACTGATTCAGTATACCGACTGACTACTGACCGTACTGACTTAATCAGTATACCGACTGACTACTAATTGTACTGACTGATTCAGTATACCGACTGACTACTGACTGTACTGACTGACGGAGTATACTGACTGACTGAGTATACTAACTGACGGAGTGTACAAACTGACTGAGTATACTAACTGACTCAGTATACTGACTGACGGAGTATACTGACTGACGGAGTATACTGACTGACAGAGTATACATACTAATTAAGTATACTGACTGACTGGTACTTTTACGTACTTCACAACACAGATCCACTGAAACAGAAGTGAAGGACGTTGTCTCGAAAGACGCGAGTCGGAACACTAGGATGTAGCTCGGAAGACGCAAGCTGGATAACAGGGCGTTAACTCGGAAGACGCGAGTCGGAACTAGGATGTAGCTCGGAGGACGCGAGTCGGAACTAGGATGTAGCTCGGAGGACGCGAGCTGGATACTAGGACGGAGACTTGGAAGACACAAGTCAGGCACTAGGTATCGTTTTGCTTACCCTTAGTCTGACGAACGCCACAAGCTGCTAACTCGGAGGCTGTCCACTAGTCTAGAGAGCTGGTGGGCTGTAGCGACTTTCTGTCGCTCTGGGGAGCTCAACTGTCGGAAGGCGCTACAGCTCAACTGACTTCTCATCGAAATCGGAGGCTTTATATACTGCCTATCCATTAAGTATTTAATTTTTCAGTCTTGACTTGCTGCATACCGATTTTGAATAAAAAATAAAAATATAAGAGTTTTCTTGATGCAGTCTCGAACCTCGATCGTTGGCGAAATGATCGAGCACGCTAGCCGCTGGACCAATAGTACATGTACACTTATTGTTGTAAATTACTGATTGACTCAGCTACATCGTCACATATTTCACACTTCTACTAGAATTATTCTTGCAAGAGCTTGAGGTAATTTGATATTGAACATGATAGAACCAAATGACTTACTTTAACAATCGATGAAAAAATATTGTTATGTAGGCTAAGTATGAAATGAATATTCTGAAAGAACGCTAGAAAAAATGATTGTCTCAATCGGAAACTTATCTATCAGTAACCATCTAAATTCAACTATTTTTACTGCAGTTTGGTGGTATTCACCTACTTGCTCTATAAAATTACTTTTAGAAGAAGTAAAAATGAGTTTCAAGTGATTATGATACAAGTCTCGTCGAGAGTCTCGCGAGACTCTTACTGAGACAACTCTAATCTCGTCTCGGTCTCGACTTTTGGCTCGAGACCCATTCTATAGTCTCGTCTCAACTTTTTGAGGCAAGACGAGTCGAGACCGAGTCTGGTCTCGAGTCTCGTGGCAACACTATAGTAGCGCCTAAATAATAGAGTTTACTGAAAAAACTTTGGAATAAAAATTTTAGGGAATTGAATTTTCTATAAAAAACATATACAGCTCATTATTATATATCAAATAGATAAGAAGCTATAGCTCCCTGAAGAGGAAGACACAATATTAAAAATACGCATGACATAATTGAGTCATAAAATTTTAACAGGTTAAAGACCTTATTTTTGACGTGGAATTTGTAACATTATCTGCATCTTTAACCAATTAATTTAATTGGCCCATACGCCAACCTGTTTAATAGTCTGAACTAAACTGAGGGAAAACGTTAATCGAAAATAGAGGAACAGTCGAAAGAATATAGTTTCACGTACAGGAAAAGCTCTTACTCGGAAAATACATAAAATTATCACGATAGATCAATGAATTGAGCTTTCTCACATTGTCCATTCAGATTTAGGTATCAAAAAAAGAATCCTAAATGTTTAAATGCGGACCAAAAACGACTGAAATTAAAAACAACCAAGTTGATTTTCAGTCTTCTTGAAGAGGATTAAACTCACTTTTTAGGTCAAATAAGGGCTATGAGTTCTTCATTATGATTTATAGAGAAAAAAACAGTCGAAAGAGTGGTAATTTGATGACTCAACTGGATTCAAAAAGCCCCCCGTACGGAAATCAGCAAGAAGAGTTCCTGCTTCTATTTTTTGGAACAATGAAGAGATTGTAACAGGACAAAACAGTGACTTAAGTATATAATCCTTTATTATGAACTGGAAGAAAGCAGCGAAAAAGTATCTGAGAGGTACTGTTTTTATCTGCTCTTAAGTCATTGGTTGCCAAGTCTGCAAAAAGTGAGCTGATTGATTATCCCCTATATTTCGTTTATTGAGCATCTATTCTGCCAATTGAAAAAAAACATCTGAATGGACACAAATAAGTTATTTTATAGCCTTTCTAATCTAGACCCAGAAAATTGTATGTTGGAGCCAATTTTTAGCCAGATTATTACTGCTTATTGCTCCAGCTCGCAGATGCTGGGAAGCACGTGTCGTTTGCTTCACAAAGCGCTGCTTTTGTCATCCTTTCATAACCACCTGTCACCAATGAAGACAGGAAGGTCTTTATTGAGGCTAACATGAATAGAGCACATATTAAGATTTGTTTTAAGCTTTATTAGTTGTATTAGAATTAGAATCTATATATCTTTTGGATCACTTATCCCACTTATAAGCTGCGGCCATGTCTAAGGCATTGTCCTCACAATTTAGCGAGGTATTCTGCCCACCAAAACTCATTTATATTATATACTGGAATACAAGTTAAGTCTTTGTGTGTCAGGTTGAAATTATCTTTGCTCTAACATAATATTAATATTAAGTTATCAAGCGAACCACGCAATCTTGCACAATTCAAAACGTAAAGATGCGCACAACGTTTCAAAGCATAATTTTGAATGTATTCACATCGTAGGTAATATTCATTCCGTTTCATGTGGTGTAAACTATCAGTTAACCTAGATTTAATTCAGTTATTCATAAACTGTGAACAGGAACATCAAATATAACGTAAACTTCACTCTGGAAACGCAGAACAGTCGACGTTATTAAATATTTAATGTTATCATAAAATTTCCATTAGTTTATTGAGGAAATGTCATTTTTTATAATTATATATAAAAGTTTTACAGGTTTGCATACTTATTTTCAATTATTTATATTTATATATTACTTCCATTCGGATGAGCTTTAAAATAGCTTCCATTATACGCTCATACTAAAAATAAAAAGAATTTCCAATAATTTCATCCTCGGTGTAGCGACATTCACAATAATCCACAAAATCACCATTGACATTTCCGCAAAATTAAATTACCGTTGAACAATTTCACCCCTTTCCATTAATTCCAGTTTGTATTGTTTCCGAATAAAACTTTTTTCCTGTGTACATTCCTGCACAAATTCTCCAATTCTCAATAATAAATCTTGGCTATGTTGGAATGCAGAGTGTACTTCTTCAGAGGGATGGGGCTGTTGTGACGTCACTTGGCGCATGTGGCGTCATTTCGACCGACGCCACAACCAAACCCGTTCAATATAGTAGTAACAGCACTAAAAGTTCACCCCGGTTGAGGGTTATTTTACAACCATAAAAACGAACGGACCAAAACAATTGGAGCAGTGAATTTGGGATCATATTAATGACATTTTTTGTATTGATCTATGCAGAATTGGGGTTGATGTTTAAAATAGCTTTACTATACTTACTTTGAAGAAAATTTGCTCCTGAAAATGTATACAGTTCATTCATTACTTTTTTATGTGTGTCTGTCCATCAATCATACTCGCCGAAAATTAAGGGTAGTTTACATTACGGTTCCCTCTACTGGAAATAAAATTTCGCCCTTTTGTACCTCTGCTGGTCAACAGAGAAATGTGAACGTTAATTCGTGCCGTTTATTAACAACTTACAGGACTTAAAAATCCAAAAATTAATATTTGAATATGAGTGTGTGTACGTGAGCCTGTCCATCAACCCCCTGTCAAAATCGCTTAACCTTTCTTGCTCAAAATTAATATTTAGGGGCTTTAACACAACCTCTTAAAGTCTCTTCTTCCAGTTTTCCAGAATTCGAAAAATTAAATCTGCTTCTTCTAATATTTGGGAGTTAAGGGTAGTTTTACATGGAAGCTTCTAGTATCGAAAGGCAAATTCCGCCCATTTGTACCTCTGTTAGTCACTAGAAACTACTTATTTATCACATTGAAGTCTGAAAAGACCAGAAAAATATTTTCTGTGTATGTCCATCGATTCCCCACTAAAACCGCTGAATCGATTCTGCTCAAAACTCATATCTAGGTACTTCAAATTATCCCCTAACAGTATTTTTTTTTAGCTTTGTGGAATTCCAGAAATTAGGCTTGGTTTTTCAAATTTTCCAAAATTTTACTGTGATATGAAGATGTCCTTTATCAAAAGACAAATTCCGCCCTTTCATTCCTCTGTTAGTCACTAGATAAGCAGAAAAGTTAGTACGACATGTCGTACTATTTATTTACTAGCCAAAGGTCCAAGAAAACTAGAAAATAAAAATTAATCAAATAGATTAATGTATGTGAAGGCGTTAGTTAGTAACTAATTTTGTCCTAATTTAATATTATTTCATCTTGAAGCAATTGCTTTGTAATTACTGACCCTCTAAAGACTTGCAAGTATAATTGACGAGGGGTAGAAAAGAAAATAGTGGGATATGCCAAAAATTATCTCCTCTTTTACTCAAAAATGTTATTTTGCGAAAAAATCTGAATGTAAGTCTGTCTATGGATCTCAGGACAAAACTGTCCAATCGATATTGTTCAAAATTCATATCTAGGATCTATGAACCAACCCTTAAAGGTTCTTTCTTTTAATTTTCTGAAATTCTGAAAATTTCAATCTGTTTCTTCAAGCTTTTCACAATTCTACGTTTATATGAAGACTTCATCTATCAGAAAACAAATTCCGCCCTTTAGTACTTCTGCTAGTCACCAAAAAAGCATGAAATTTAAAACGACATATCGTACTGTTCATTCACTACTTATGGAGCCCAAATAACTAACAATTAAATAGATTCATAAATGAGGAAGTGTTGTTTGATCTCACCTCAAAGTCAATTAATTACTTTTGTTCTAATTTGGTGTTATTCTACCATAAAGTGATTGCCTTGCAATTATTGACCACCTAAGGACTTGCAAGTATAATTAACAAGGGGTAGAAAGAAAAATAGTGGGCAGTGCCAAAATAACCCCCTCTTTTACTCAAAAATGTTAATTATGCGAGATATCTCAATATGTGTCTGTCTATTGATCTCAAGCCAAAATCGCTAAGCCAATATTGTTCAAAATTCATACTTAGGAGCTTGAATACACCCCCTAAAGCTACTTATCTTCAGTTTTGCAAAATTCGAAAAATTGATTATGATTTTTCCAGTTTTCCAACATTATACATATTAGCGATAGTTACCTCAAGTCTTTCGGTACCGGAAGACAAATCAACCCTCTTGCATCCCTGCTAGTTGTTAAAAAAGCACGACTTATAGAGTTTAGAATATTTGAAAATAAAAATCATCCAATTGGATTCAAATGTGTGAAGGCGTCTCTCAACCCAACTCCAAAACCAATCAACCTAATTTGATATTATTCCACTTTGAAGCAATTGTTTTGCAATCTCTGATTTTCTTAACTTTTGAAAGTATAAAGGATGAGAAAGTAAGATGAATAACAGTGGGCTATGCCAAAAAATACTCCCTCTTTTACTCAAAAATTTTCCTCGAAAATATTATTATTGTTTCAACGAACGAATCTGAATGCGTGTCTGTCTATTGATCTCAGGACAAAACAGCTGAACCGATTCTGCTCAAAATATATATTTAGGGGCTTTAAGATATCCTCTAGAGGAACTTTCTTCCAGATTTTAAAATTATAGGCAGTAAATGTGTTTTTTTCAATTTTCAAAACTTCAAAGAATGAAAGGTAGTTACTACATGTATCGGTAAATAATTCTGCCCTTTTGTACCTCTGCTAGTCATCAGAAAAGGAGGAAAGTTGTTTCAAAATGTCTTACTATTTAAAACTCAAAAAACCCAGAAATAAAATTAATTTACATGTGTTTATGTTCCAGTTTGTTATTATCCCATCTTAGGATGATTATCGTGCAACCACTGACCATTCGAGGGATTGCAAGGGTAGAGGGCGAGCTAGCAACAAGCAACATAATGGGTAGTGTTAAATATTACCCTGCTCCTCTCTCCTTAACTTAAAATATGTCAGAAATTTTATTTTACGAAAGATACTACTCCTTATAATCATTTACGTATAGTTTTTGCAATTTAATCGATATCAATTAAGATATTTGATTCAACCGGAAATGATTTGAAGGTCAAATCTATAGAAACTCACGTGATCATCCTATGATATATAAACAGCACATTGAGCTATTCATTCCTTCAATTTTCTCGTGGAAAACTCCCAATTGATTTTATCTCAAGTGTCTGATCTCGTCCGCTTTTCATCCTCATCAAACGATCAACTTGTCTTGTACGATTTCACATTGGTTTGTTTTGTTACGTAAAGAATTCAATTGCAGTCGTGACGTCATCATCTCAGTAAATAATCAATAGGAGGACGTGTGGTTACAATGAGAATAATGTAATAGGCTGTGCGACACGCAAATGGGACAACTTTAACACGAAGTCGTTATTAGCCTCAACAAATTATCAACATTCTCAAATAGAGAGATTTTGAGTTGAGAAAGATATTAAATCTATAATAATGTAATACTTGTCTCCGCTTCCCGACCCCATAGGCTCAAATTCAAGTACTTCTCCCTTCTGACGCTTCCTGGAATATATTGGTTTTTTGGGAATACCAAGATCTGCTTTTCAGTTTCGAACTCGTAAATCTATTCCTTAGTATAATAGTACCCATAATCAACGCAAAACTAGATTATTTTGGTGCTACAATTAGCAAAATGTCAGCAAAATTCTAACAAATCCATAATTGTGAAGTACTGCGCTGATTAATTCAATTAACACTTTCACTAAGCGTGGAAAAGTTGCTGAAGATGTAATATTGAATGGAATATCGTAAGTTCTATCTGCTCTTTTCTTTTGAGTGGCCAGGTCAAGTTGTTGAATTCGTATACTTCAACTTCAAGATTGTTTGAGAGCTGACAAAATGAATCTTGAAGACGAACTTTAACTCGTATTCTCTTTTCCTGAAGGAATTTGATGATTTTTTGCCCCTTCTAACCTAAAAATGTGGCTATCAAACAATTTTTAATTAATTCTCTCTTCCTTGTCTTTCAAATAAGTATAAATGTTTTTTTTTCATCGCCCCTAGATTCGGTGGTTTGTTCATCGCAAATAATGCGTGAATCACCAAATAAACGAGTGGCAGCCTAGTTTCGTGACCTGAATTTTGTTTAACTGTAGATTAATGTTGGCAGCACTCACTGGATCTATCCTGAATCGATGCTGGAGCTCCTAACGATGCTATTCAAAGTCATGATTTTTATTTTATGTTTTCTAAAAGCATAATACCGTAGAAAACGCATAAAATGTTAGATGTATCTCAAGAACGAGCTCCATCAACTCAGTATACTATATACAGATTATAGAATCGATTTTTAATCGGTATTAGATCGATTACTGCCAAGAATAGATCTGGAAGACAATTATTCTTCTTTATTTGGGCAAAACAGTGATTACTTCCACTTTACTGATTCTCTGCTGTTAGCCAGCCAAATTTCAAGTTAATCGATTCACTTGTCAACTATTTTTGTAAATTGAATAGTTAAAATCAATCACGACAATTTTCTCTCCTGATTTCAAAGAATTGCTAACGCAAATCGAATGCACTTGATGAGGATATTGTGGTAGCTTTATTTACTATATCCTGGTGATAATATCGATTTCAAATAATTGATAGTACAAACGACGATAAGAGGAATTCCGGAAAGTGCTGTTCATAGTCGTGATAATTTATTATCTTTTCTAACTGGGCTTAATCCTGAATTAAATACTTAAAATGTAGAATATGTAGAATATATCTTATAGACCTAGACCTGGATACTATATACAGGTAACAGAATCGATTTTAAATTGGTGTTGAATCGAATATTGCCAAGAACAGATCTGGAGGACAATTAATCCTCTTGATTTTGAATAGAACAGTCGTTACCTCAAAAATTACAATACACTAAGCCTTCGCTATCAACATGACGAATTTTAGGTCTATCGATTCACTGGCTCGGTTTTACGAGCTTTTTTTGTAAAGCTGTTTATATTGAGTCACTGAAATCAAACAGGAAACATTTTTTCTTCTGAATACAAATAATTCCAAATGCAAAAATTCAACTAGCAAGGATATTATAGTTACCTCTTAGACTATATACAGATAGTTAGATCGATTTCAAATCGATGATAGGACGATTGACGAGAGAGAATCTGAAAACTACTATGAATATACAGTATCTTTCTTAACTCGGCATAATTGCTTAAAATATTCAATATATTTCATAAACGTACATTGCTAACCTCAGACACTATATACAGGTGGTAAAATCGATTTTGAATCAGTGTTGGGTCGATTATTACCAAAACAAATCTGTAGGACAATAGATCTTCTTGATTTTGAGTAAAACAATATTTACTTTTGAAAACACAATTTATTGAGTCTCTGCTATAAACCTGACAAATTCCGAGTGGATCGATTCATGTGCTCGATTTTACGAAATGTTTTTATGAATCTGAAATCGATAACGAAAAATTTTCTATCCTGACTTGGAAGAATTCTCGAGATGTATTACAATGTATTGCACTAGGATTTTACTTAAATGTTGAAGGCTAGATGCAGGTGATAGAATCGATTCTAAATCGATGCTAAAAGGACTAGCGATGACTTAATACTGGAAGGCACTGTCCAAAGTAATGAACTTTTATTATCTGTGCTAACTTGGCAGATTGAATGCATCCGATAAAGAGGCTCCAATAATCCAGATGATATTTGCGGAAGGTACAATCGATTCTGAATTGGCGTTAGATCGATTACTGCTAGGGACAGGTTTGAAAGACAATTGCTGTTTTTGATTTGGGCAGAACATTTGTTACACTCAAAAAGGCAATTTACAAACCTGCTATCAGCCTGACAAATTTCAAGTCGATCGATTTCTTACTTCATTTTTACGATTTTACGAACTGTTTTTGAAAATCTCAAATCGATTACGAGAAAAGTTCTCTCTTGACTTGGAATCCTCAAAATGTGTTGAATTCATTGCATTAGGATGTTATTGTAATTTCGTGGTAGGATCGACTCCAATTCGATTCTAAAAGGACTGACGATGAATTAATACTGGAAGGCACTGTTCCAAGTCATGAATCTTTATTATCTGTGTTAATTTGGCCGAATTTCAGGCTGGATGCATAAAAATCCATAATCCAGAATAGTATTTACAGAAGATAGAATCGATTTTTTATTGGTGTTGGATCCATTATTGCCAGAAACAGAACTGGAGAACACTTAAGCCCGCCGCACACGAGGCAATTTTCCATGCAATTTTGTTCACTTAATTTGCAGCAAGTTTTCTTGCGCACTGGGCCACTTTGAGGTACACTTAGTGTGGCACTTATTCTCGCATCACACGATGCAAGCTGCGCCACTCATTCTAACACTAGAACGTAGACTTGGTAGATTTTCACATTACAAGTATGGATGTTGCCGAAACTAATCGTCGGAGGAGAGCAGGAGCATTTGCTGCAGTTATAGCTTGCGAATTACGAGACAGAAAAAAAAAGAAGAAAAAACTTTGGTCAAGAGAGTGATTTTTGAGAAGGAATCAAGGCCGCAGAGTTTTCAACATTTTGTTTGATGAGCTAGTAGGGTGTATACCAAACGTGAAAAACCTAGAAATGTCAGGGAATTTAGATAAACTGGAAATGTCATGGAATCGTCAGGGAATCTCTAATATTTGTCTGGAAAAAATACATCATAGGATATTTATGCACTATTACTCATAAAAGTATATTTTCACTCTTTAAGATACTAGGGCCATCTGTGCAAATCTATAAGCCTTCCAGATCTATAAATTCATGAAAAAAAAATTTTTTAAAGTACATTTACTTCTTTCGATTAATGTAAATTCGTTCATGATATCAGTTCGTTGCGATTTTGTTTTTAATTCACAGATTTATAGGGTTCACACAGAATTGCAACATTAATCTGTGATTATATGGAAACTTGTATCAAACTTTTGTTTTTTCTGTTTGGAATTTTATTGAAAACCTGGAAGTCAGGGAATTTTCATATAATTTTTTGGTATTCACCCTGAGCAAGGGAACGTAAACATTACCTAATTTCCACAAGCCATAATTTTTACTTATTTGTATCTTAAAACACCACAAAACACAATGTACTAATGAGGCACAGCATTCTGATGCGACATACAACTCAGTGATGTAATCACGTGATTTCGTCGTCTGCTTTGATTGGCTGTGGACATTAGTCAGTGGCGCAGCAATTGCGAAAAATAGCACCGAACCTATCTTGAAAAACAAGTCTCGTGGTAAGTCTAGTACCCCGCATCGCACCAAATTTCTTGCATCGGAGCAAGCGTGGCACCCAGTGCTGCGCCAAGTGAACAAAATTGCTTGAAAAATTGCATCGTGTGCGGCGAGCTTTACTCTTTCTGATTTGGGGAGAACAATGGTCCATCTCAAAAAGACAATTTGCAGACTTTCTGCTATTAGCATGACAAGTTTCGATTCCGTCGATTACCTGGTTGTCTTACGAATTGTTTTTGTGAAGCTAAAATCGATTACGAACATTTTATTTTCTGACTTGATAGAAATTAGGATAGGTATTGAATGTTTTTCACGATACTGGTATGATTGATTACGAAAGAAATCTGGAAAGTTGGAAGAACTCTGAGCTTGTATTGAATGTATCTTACAAGGATGTTATAGTAAACTCACAGATGGTAGGATCGATTCTGAATCGGTTCCAAGAGGACTGGAAGGTACTGTTAAAAGTCGCAAGTACAAATTTTTTCTCATGCCTGTCAGAATTCCAGAAAAACGCACGAAATGTTATAAAGAGGCTCGTATAATCTAGAATATTATTCATAGGCTAGAGTCGATTTGGAATCGGTGTTGGTTCGATTATTACCGGGAGCAGATCTGAAGAACAATCACTCTTTTTGATTTGTGGAAAACAGTAATTACCCTCAAAAAAACAATTTGCGAACCTTCTACTATAATCCTGACAAATGTCAAGTCGATCGATTGTCTAGTTCAGATTTAAAAACTGTCTTTGAGAAGCTAAAATCGATCACGAATAATTATATTTTCCGACTTGGTAGAATTTTGAATAGGTATTAAAGCATTCCACGAAGGTGTTATAATAACCTCGTAGATTGTATGCAGATAATAGAATCTATACCGTATCAAAGTTGGTATGATTGATTACAAGAGAAATCTGAAAAGCTGAATGAATTAGAACGTGTATTGAATTATGTCACGAGGATATTATAGTAATCTCGTAGACGGTAAGATCGATCCTAAATCGATTCCGAAAGGACTGTAAGGTAGTGTTGAAAGTCATGAGCACTCATTTTCTTCTCTAGCCTGTAAAAATTTTTTAAGGATCGCTTTAAATTCTGGAAGTTTTTTATGAAGAAGCTTCGGTAATAAAAGTAGTAGAATTGATTTTGTTGTCTTATCATTCATATTTTATGAACTTCTGATATGTGTTTTTTTTTTGCTGTGTGCTCAATCGTCAAAATAAGGAGGTTAATGATATTTTTATAACAATTTTCGTGACTCGGCAAACCTTATTACAAAATATTTGACCCCATGACATAATGTTGAAATTTACACACTTGTTGTGATCGTTTCAGGGTGGAATTTATTCTACAATCTATAGACCTGCTCAAAAAAGTTTCGCTGTTCTGTAATTGCTTCCTAATAAAAGTTTTACCAAATTAGTTTCGAAACAGGATATAGAGTAACTTTCCTGCAGTTTTAAACTTGAGAAGTCGATTTTCTATCCAAAATTCCCTGAAACTATGTTACACTGTGGTTTCGACGTATCCTGAAAAGACATAGGGTGAAATATTGTCAACTGTTTGGCAACAAAAACACGAAAAGACATAACTTCAGGCTACGTTACTTTAATTCGATTTAAATTTATACAGAAGATGTTAAATGCAAAAGTTATGATGAAAGTTGAACTTTTATTGAATTGCTGAAGTTTAATGTTATATAAACTTAAGTTTTCCGCTGATAAAATGGGTCAAAATCCAATCAACTCTAATGAATTCATTCATGAGACTTGATTTTCAAGATACCTACAAGTCCTTTAAATTATACTTGTAAAGTGCTGAACAACGGAAAAATTTAGTGTTTGCTCTCTTCAAAACTCTTGAAAGCTCTGTAAAGCTCGATAAAAATTTTAGGATTCCGCAAATAATTCAAGCATTTTTCCGTAAAAAATTTATATCTTTTCTAACAATACGAATTTTGTTGCATGTTAAACAAGGGCACTGTAGGAGCTTTCAAGCTGCTTTGGACAAGCTTCAAGCTTAATTATTGTCAGCTGTGGGATGTATTGAACACTGGAGGCTGAAATTGTGTTACGGAAAGCGATTTTCAAAGCGGAAATCGGAAACTCTGTTTTGTGAGAGATAATCGTTTCCTCTTGATATCAATAGACAAATAATGGGTGATCAAAAAGTCCTTGCCGTGCACACGATGTCATGATTAACAAGACTATTATCTATGATGTTTTTGTTATATTATTACTTATCCTCTTCTTCAGGGCCACTTATTATTACCTTCCAAACTAACCACAGGTTTTATTTTTGCCAACTCTTGTTTCATTTCAATAATATATTTTTTTCGATGAATTTTGCAATTATACCGTATGATTACCACGGTAACTATTGCCTCATGTTCTTCTCAATGTGTTTTTATTTTTATATTTTAAACATAAAATAACTGTAGATAAATAAAAGTAATTGACTTGTATGTATTAACTGTATTTCAGTGCCTCCGGCTCGTGCTCTAAACTATATTCTTGTGTAAAATAGCATTTATTATATTCCTATCATTCATTAAATTCTGATTCGGCCACAAAAAATTATGTTCAATCGTTATACTCGAAATGATGCTTAAATAACGACTATTGCAGTAAAAAGTATAAACATGTGGAAATAAATGATCATATATTTCCAACCAATGAACAAATTTTCCTGAAACGTACCCCATATGAAAGGTACAATATTTTTCAATATCATATCTTTTTATGAATATATATTGTTGACTAAAATTTTTTGTAAAATGAGAAAATATCAAATGAGAACCGAGAACCACAATTTTCTGTAGTGCTCTAAAATGCGTTATTTTGGGACTCCATATTCCATGAAATATTGAATGAAAAAAATCAAATTTTCAGTATGATAACAATTGAACTTTATACCGTTGATATGTTATTGCTAAAAACTTTTTTCTCCAAAATTGTTTGTTTAATAAATTAGAATATATAAAATCGATTCGAATTATTATTATTGCTCATTACATTGTGAACAGACAAAATTTAAGTAAATACATTAAAAATTCAGGCTATTTATTTCAGTGAAAAGCGCATTACAGCACTTCCCAGCAATTCAGTCTTCTGAAAAATCCTCAATGGCAGAATCTGAGTAATCGCATCGCATCGCATCTGAATCAACGTTACAAGCGTAGCTGAAACTGAAAACTGAAATTGAAAATATCGTATCTGATGCCTCGCTTGAGTCTAATTGGAGATGCGTTTCAGTTGTATTTCAGAGGAAATGCTGATATTTCAGGCGTGAATTACGCAAATTCCAGAAGCGCGCGAGAAAAAGAGAATTATTTCTAACGGTGATATTCGGGTATAATCGGTCAATAGAAAAATGTTTACATTTGTAAATTAGTGTATGAGTGATGATTTTTACCATCTGTTTCAGTTCATATTGATTTTAGCGTTGCATTTATTCTATAGGTGTTTACTTTTTATGATTGAATTTTTAACGACGTCGTATTAGTATTTCATATCCACTGTCTGGCATATTAACTTCATATATCATTTTTCCTCTGTCGTTAAGACTTTTATTAACGTAATACGACATCACTGGTAGTTTATTTAGCGACAATTTACGTGCAATGTATGTGATGGAAATCCGTCTGTATTATATTAAAATAATCGCAGAAGCCCACACTTCCTTTCAACGAATCTTGGAATAATCTTTGTCAAGATTTATTAATCGCAACCAGAGGACGCTCATTCATGCTCACACTCGCCACAAACGCCTTAAATTCAATTTTCTACCCATTTACACCTCTATTATTCCAAAATGGCACTATTTGTTAATCATAGAGGATTTAGATAAAAGATAAAATATAAAAGCTCTGTTTATAATCTAAAAATGATTTAAATAACGAACATAAACTTATTTCCCAATTAGAACCGAAAATAAATTGAAAATTCTAAACCGGAGCTTTATGTCATCTAGTTTTTGGGTTACTAAAATAATTTATTATGGATGACGCGCGATGAATAATGAATACGTGTGAATCCAACAGAATTCACACGTATCAATAATTTGAATCATTTAATTAAAAATATTGATTAGGTATAGTACAATGCTGGAAGGAAGTATACTATCCTTATCTGAAAGGGCACCTCATATTATATTCAAGCTACTTATGGTGGCAAAGGAAGGTCAATACCTTAAAAACACTTGCACTCACCAAAATTCCCACTTTATGTCTTACATGCTCATTAAATGATATTCTTCCTCTAATGAAATATAATAAACTGCAGATGACAACTGATTTTTGATCCAAAAATAGATTGTGTTTGGCAGCTTTAGTTTTCAGCAGAATTTCACAACTTCATTGTGCGCGAAACTTCCATTCCAGGATCAGTTAAACTTCATTTACGATTTGATTAGACTGAAATACAATCCTCATCTAGACGGGAATTGAACAGACGGTTCAGAAACAGCGATAGAGTTGATAAATCCGACAGTTATCTTTGTTCCTAAATAATTTGAGTGTTACTGTTTTACAAGTTGGAAAAATTGAGAATTATACTGAATTCATTTCAATTACAGGTCCTCAATAAGTCGGGAAGGATGTATTCATAAGAAAATTTGTAATAAATTCACAAGCACCTATTTGGCGGATATTTTTTGTTCAAATTAACATAAAAAGTGTGAAAATAGTAATTTAGTCCTACATTCAGAACCATCAAGAAAAAACTATACAAACGTCCTGATGTATCAATTATTTATGCAAAACTGTGAAGTACATGACTGTATATACATGCTTTTATTTATAGAATACATAATTGATAGGTACATGTTCCATTATACGCCCAGAAACTCAAAAATAGATTATTGTTTGCGTCACGAATGCCATTAACAAAAAGTATTGTTATACATGTATGTACCATACATTCACTGTCAGAAACATTGAAATTATAGAAACTATCAGTGTTTTCAGATGAAATGAATGTACTTTGGCCCAACCATTTGTTTTGGTTCTTGGTTTTGTCTTCGTAATACCTACAGCATTATTAATATAATAATAGAGCACTTTAAATACGTTCAGCTTTTTTGATTAGAATTTAGATGGTACATATTGATTCTACAATAGATATTAAAGTATATTCATTATACTCAACAGTTTTCATTCAATATTCCACAAAAAACTTTGGGCTCATACGAATTCGATGTCATGACATTAATAACGACAATGTATACAGCCATAGCTTGAAATGTAGTGCTGTAAAATTGAAATTGCTCCAAAAAACTAATCTGCTAATCTTCCGCTATGAATTTAAAAAATTTCAAGTAGTTTGATTCACTGGCTCAGATTTAAGAACTGTTTTTGTGAAACCATTTGTTTATGAATCGCTAAAATGGATTACAAAAATTTTCTTTTATAATTTAGAGTTTTTTTTAGAGTATATTAGATTTTTATCACGAGGATGTCATAGTATCCTCTATCCTCGTAGACTATATGCAGATGGTAGCATCGATTCCGAATCGATGCTGTTCATAACCATCAACTTTTATTATCTTTTCCAATTTCACATAATTTCAAAACAAAAGCTTTAAATATTGGATGTATCTCATGGAAAATTTCCACTAATTCTGAATATTATATTTGCGAAGAATAGTTGTTATCTTCAAAAACACAATCTGCTAACTTTCTGCTATCAATTAGAAAAATTTCAAACTGATCTATTAAAGATCAGTTTACGAGCTGTTTATGTGAAACTGTTGGTTCATGTATTGCTGAAATCGATCACTACCAATTTTCTCTCCTGCATAAGTGGAAATCTGAATGCATATTTAATACATTTCCTGGGGATTTCATAGTATCCTCGTAAACTACATATAAATGGTAGAATCGATTCTAAATCGATGCTGCAACGATCGAGGACGCTGTTCATAGCCATCAACTTTTATTATCGCTCCTAACTCCGCATAATTTGAAATAACGTTGTAAATATTCAATGTAATTCGGAGAGGAGTTCTACTCAACCTGAATACAATGTATAGGTAATAGAATTGATCTTGAATCTATGTTGGATCGATTGCTGTCAGGGACGGATCTGAAAGGAATTGTTATTTTTGATTCGAAGATCTCATAATACTCTTGTAAGCTACAACCAGACAGTAGGATCGATTTTAAATCGATGCTGGAGCGATTGATGATTCTATTTTATTTTCTTTTCTAACTTCGCATAATTTCAAGACAAACGCAATAAATATTAGAAGTACTTTAGAAAAGAGGTTCACTATACTTAAATACAGGTAGTAAAATCGATATTTCATTGGTGTTGGATCGATTATTGTAAGAGACCGATCTGGAGGACAATTATTCTACTTGATTTGAGGAAAATGGTCGGTATCTTCAAAAACACAATCTGCAGACCCGCTGCTATCAACCAGACAAATTACAAGCTGATCGATTTCTTGGTTGAGTTCTAGTAGCAGTAGCTGTTTTCGTAAAACTAAGTCGTTGAAATCGATCACGAACAATTTTCTCTCTGATTTGAAATAATTCTAAACGTTTATTGAAAATATTGCATGAGGATGGAGGAGCCTCAAAGAGTATAGGTAGAAAGTAGAATCGATTCTAAATCAATGCTGGTACGATTGACGACGTTGTTCATAGCCATCAACTTCTATTTTCTTCTTTAACTCCGCATAATTCCAAAACAAATGCTGTAAATATTAAGTGCATCTCAGAAAGAAGCTCTACTAACCATAAATACTAGGTACAGGTGGAAAAGTCGATTTTAAATTGGTGTTTAATTGATTATTGCCAGCAGCAGTTCTGATAGGCAATTGTTCTACTTAATTCGGCCCAAGCAGTGGTTACCTTTCAAAGTACAATCCGTAAACTCTCTGCTATCAACCAAACAAATTACAAGCTGATCGATTTCATGATTCACTTCTAGTAGCTGTTTTAGTAAAACTAAGTCGTTAAGATCAATCATGAACAATTTTCTTCCCAATTTGGAAGAATTTCAAATGCATATTGAAAATATTGCATATTGAAGGAGCCTCTCAAAAAGTATATACAGAAGGTAGGATCGATGCTGAAACGATTGGCGACGTTGCTTATAGCCATTAACTTCTATTATCTTTTTTTTAACTTCGCAAATATCAAGGGCATCTCAGAAATGAGTTCTACTAACCCTACATACTATGTGCAGATGGTAAATCGATTTGAAATTAGTGTTGAATTGATTATTTACAGCAGCAGATCACGGAAGCAATTGTTCAACCTAATTCGGACAAAACAGTGGTTACGTTTTAAGATACAATCTGTGGATCCTCTACAATCAACCTGACTAATTTTAAGCTGATCCATTCGCAGAGCTATTGTTATAAAGCTGTTTCTCTGTTAAGACACTAAGATCAATCATGAATAATTTTTTCCCCTAAATTGGAAGACTTCTGGACGTGGTTTGGATATAGTGCAGGAAGTTGTCAAAGACTATATACAGATGATAGAGCGATTAATGATTCTATTAATAGCCATCAACTTTTATTCTCTTTTAACTTCTCATAGCTAGAAGCAAATGCATGAAATGTTGGATCATCTCATGAACAAGCTCCAGTAACCAAGAATCGATTTTAAATTGATGTTGGCTCGATTGCAGCCAGAGACAAATCTGAAAGAGAATTGTTCTTTTTGATTAGAGCAAAATATAAGTTACCTTTGAAAACACAATCTGCCGACCCTCTGCTATAAACCAAACAAATTTCAAATGAATCGATGCACTTGTTCAAGCCTTGGAGCTGTTTCTGTGAGGCAGTTTTTCATTTGAGTCTTCTGAAATCGATCAGAAACTTTTTTGTCTCCTGATTTGAAAGAATTCTAAAGAGAATGGTATAAGACTATATATAGATGGTAGAATCAATTCCGAATCGATGTTGAAGCGATTGACGATTCTGTTCATATCCATCAACTTTTATTATATTTTTTAACTTCGCTTAACTTGAAACAGATGCATAGTTCTTTCGCTTACCAATATTCCCGCACCCCATCTTTCACGATTATCTATCCTCACACTTGACCGGACAAAATGAATTTTTGTTTGTCATGAATGGAAAAGTGTGTCTTCTCTTCGCCGTCATGAAAAACTTAGACTCTTTAATGCTTTCACTTACCAATATTCCCACTTCTTATCTTGCACGATCATTCACAACAAAATTAATTGATGAATATTATGAATGAGTATCGTTTGAATTAAAATTAACTGTGTGTGAGTTAAACGATAAAGAAAGATTATTCAGAAGAAGAAGTGGAATGTATCTCATGAACAAGCTGCATCAACCAAATATAATAATATATGGGGAGTAAAAACGATTTTGAATTGATGTTGGATCGATTGCTGCCAAAAACAGAGCTTGAAGACAATTGTTCTTCTTGATTTGGAAAGAACAGTTTTTAAAAACATAATCTGACTCGTTGCGATCATCCTAGAACAAATTCAAGTCAATCGATTAATAGGCTAAGTTTCAACTGTTTTTTCTCTCTAGTCGCTGAAATCTTATGATTGGTAATATTTTTCAACCCAAATCGAATATACTTAGTCAACAAGATTTTTGAAGTAGCCTCGTAAATTATATGCAGATGATGGGATCGATTCTGAACCGGTGCTGGTGCGATTGGTGGCAAAAGAAATTTGCAAGGCACTGTTCAAAGTCGTAAAAATTCATTATTGCTCCGAAATTCACAGAATTTCGGCAGAAATGCTTCAAATACTGGATGTACCTCATGAAGAATAATATTTGCAGGTGTGCCATGATTTTGAACCAGTGTTGAATCGATTATTGCCTGGATGGATCAATAAGACTATATTAATTGCTCTTTATGTTCAAATGGCTGTGTATCGAAAAATTAAATGTAATTCAGAATTCAGAAAGTTCAGATAGAAATCTATTCCTGGAGAGGTATAATCGTTGATTTATTTCAACTATCGGTGAATCTGGCTGATCCCTGGCTTACTCCCAAACAATTTCGTGATTTTTATTGGTTGCTAGATATGTGCGTTGAATTCGTATCGAAAATCCTCATCACGTACATTGGATATCAAAGATAGGTACACGTATTCCAGCAATTCTAAAAAAAGGTTATCCACGAACAATCTTTTCTCCGATAAATTAGGTTTTCAAGCAATTAATCGCGAAGATTCAAGAAGCTGAACTGAAAAGGGAGCTATTATTTTCTACTTAGGAGTAACCACTTCCGATTGTCTATTGTCTTTCCTGCAGAATGATACGCCGATCGGGGAGAAGTTCGTTTCTTGAATATTGTCAATTTTACGAAGGTATTTGATGACATGACTTGTAGGGAAAATTCCATATTGTTAATTTGATCCAGCTACTAGAGTACAAGCTTCCAGGAACTTTTAACGATCTATCAATTCAATATTTCTTGCAGCGTCTGGACGCTTTGAAAGTACACTTAATATCTTTTCTAAAGTTTGTTTATTATCTTTTCTGAGACTGAAGAACTTATTGATTCACTGCATGTTATTCACCCAATTTCAAGCAGTCTTGGGTTAATCATGAGTTCAGTATTCTGGTAAACCAATTCTCGTATCCTAACTTTGATGATTTGACTCACAAATCGTATGATTTCTATTTAGTAAACGCCTACTATACACCTTGATATTTAAATGAACACTTCAACGCACACTCAATCCTTTCATGTTTAAAAGATAAGCTCGTTAAATCCAAGGCGAATAATCTCTAATCATCAAAACAATACCTACACTTCTGTTTATTCCACTTGGTTCAATAGGTGGATTTAGCGCAGCGTTGATAGTAATTTGTTTACGACAACAAAACACATTCTACATGATGTAGGTGTGTAAACATCGGTCACCACGACAGCCAATTGTTTGAAAACACGCTAACCAGATCACAGGGGTTCTACAATACATAAGGATGAATTTCACTCGCAGGCTGTAAAATTTCCACATTGATCAATCAAAAAATATGTTTTTTATACAAACACTATTAAAAGTACGACTTTTAATGGTTGCTTAGCGTATTAAAAATAACAATTTATGACATTGTTATCACTTTTAACACGTTTCCATTGACGACGTGTTAAAAGTGAATCACTTTTAACACGTTACCATTGACGACGTGTTTCACTTTTAACACTAATATATAATGTTTGCTTAATCTTGATTGTTCTTTATTTTCAACATAGTTTTTACATACAGAGTAATTCGACCATAACGTTGACGATTTCCACAACTTGGATTCCTCCTCAAAGTGCGCCAAAAAAACAGTCTCATAATATTTACTAGAAACATTTTTATCTTCGCATCATTTCAAAAAACGTCCGTAGGTGATCTCGTACTGTTGCCTCGACCTCGAAGGTAATAGATAATGAACAGTTCTAGTAGCTGCTCCGTCAATTTCAGCTGGAATTAATTTATATTCTTGACTATCCATTTCATTCAAAATATCTGTCAAACTGTGTAAATAACAACAAAACATTGGTTGCTATCAAAGAGTACGTGGTTGCTATATAAATGACAGTTCATCTAATATGTCATAATTTTTTTGTATAAATTTTTACCAATTTCGCGTTATTATCACTAACAATAGTGTTTGTATAAAAAATAGTGTATGAAATACGTGTTAAAAGTGATTTTATTTTGTTCCAAAGGTTACGCCACTCCGCTGCGCGGCGTGTCCTAAACTTCCTTTGTCACAAAATAAAATGACACTTTTAACACTTATATCATAAATAACTATTATGTAACTAATTCTCACTTTTTGTTTCAGTTCGACAGCAAGTGACTTGATATCTCGTAGAGGAGTTTTCTCTCGTCGGTATTATGGATCAGTTGAACAGGTAAGATGTAAAAACAGCTCATTATTCCTAAACTCTTCTAAATGAAACGCTCCCAAGTTTTAATTATTAAAATTTTAATAAGTGGTTGACCAACTTTACTTGCTTTGTTGTACTCATTAGAGAGGACATTTTGGAGTCAAATATTTGCTCGCTACTTAAAACAAAAAGTGATTATCAACTGCTCTATTATTTAGAGGATTACGAATCGAGAACAAAATCATGGGACAAGTTCCAAGGATGGTTTGTTGCTATTTCACTGGAATATACAGATTTAGACATTGTATTGATGGATTTAGGCTTTTTAGGCTCAAGATTTGGCTCCCCAATATAAAAAAGGCTCAAATTCATTCCAATCGGAACAAAATCGTGTGACAAGTTCCAAAGATGGTTTGCAGCTATTTCAGCGGCATTTACTGAGATTCAGATATCGTATTGATTGATGGATCTAGGCTTTTTTGACTTCAAATTTAGCTCTAGTGGACTACTACCTATTTTCTGATATGAATAAATGGCTCAAATCTATTAAAATCCAAGCTAAATCGTCTGACAAGTTTCAAGAATGGTTTGCAGCTATTTCAGGAAATTTACTGAAATTAGCACATCGTATTGTCATTAATTGATGAAATTCAGCTTCTTTGACTAAAAATCTAGCTCTGGTAGACTATTACCTGTTTCCCGATATTAATAAATGGCTCAAATCTATTAAAATCAAAACGAAATCGTCTGACATGTTTCAAAGATAGTTTGCAGCTATTTCAGGAAATTTACAAAGGTTCAGGCATCGAATGGTCCCTGATTGATAGATTTAGGTTTTTTAGGCTCAAAATTTGTCTCCCTCGAACTTTTTCTTGTTTCTCAATATGAAAAAATGGCTCAAATTCATTCAAATCGCAATGACATCGTCTGATAAGCTCCAAGGGTGTCTTGCAATTATTTCAGCAGAATTTACGAAGCATCGTATGGTTACTTATTGATGGATTTAGGCTTTTCAGGCTAAATATTCAGCTTTCTTGAACTACTAGGACATGTTTCCGAATGGGAAGAAATGGCCCAAATTTATTCAAATCGAAACACAATTGTGTGACGAGTTCTAGGGATGGTATGCAGTTATTTCAGCGAAATTTACAGAGGCCCAGGCATCGATTGATGAATTTGGGCTTTTTGGGCTCAATATTTAGCTCCCTTGAACTTTTACCTGTTTCCTGATATAAATAAATGGCTCAAGTTTATTAAAATCGAGAATAAATTGTCTGACAAGTTCTAAGGATGCTTTGCAGTTATTTCAGCGGAAATGACAAAGATTCAGGCATCAAAGAGTCACTGATTGATGAACTTAGGCTTTTGAGGCTCAATATCTGACTCCCTCAGACTACTTCATGTTTTCCATTATGAAGGAATGGCTCAAATCCATTTAAATCGAAATGAAATCGTGTGAAGAGTTCCAAAGATGCCTGGTAGTTATTCAGGCATCGTATGGTCACTGATTGATGATTTTAGGTTTTGAGACTCAAGATTTGGCTCTCTCGGACTACTACCCATTCCCTGATCTGGAGAAACGACTCAAATCCATTCAAATCGAAACGAAATCGTCTGCCAATTTCCAAGAGAGGGTCACAGTTATTTAAGTTGAATTTACAGAAATTCAGGCATCATTGATTGATGCATCTAGTCTTCTTAAGCTAAATGTTTGATTACCTCGGACTATTATCTGTTTCCCAATTCAAAGCACTGGCCTGAATTTATTCAAATCAAAATGAAATCGTGTAACAAGTTCCAAAATTTACTGAGAGTTAGGCACCATATGGTCACTGATTAATGGATTTAGGCTTTTTAGGCCCAAGATTTGTCTCCCTCGAACTTCTTGTTGCTCAATGTGAAAAAATAGCGTAAATTTATGCAATGAAATTATTTGAAAAACTAAAAGGATGCTTTGTAAGTATTTCAGCGGAATTTACAGAAATTCAGGCATTGTATGCTTACTGATTGAGGAATTCAAGTTTTAAGGCTTAAAATTTGGCTTTCTTGACTAATACATGTTTTTCAATATGAAGAAATGGCTCAAATTCATCAATATCGAAACGAAATCGTCTGATAAGCTCCAATGTTAGTTTTCAGTTATTTCAGAAGAATGTAAGAGGCTTATTTATCGTATGGTCATTGATTAGGCTCCTCAGGCTTAAGATTTGGCTTTCTCGAACTACTACTTATTTCCCAATTCGGAAAAACGGCTGAAATTCATCAATATCGAAATGAAAGGATGGTTTTCAGCTATTTCAGGGTATCTAAAGACTAAAGAACAACCCAAACAATGGATTGCCCGCAAAAACATGCACCAAAAAGGCGACGTCTGCTCCTTCAACCGGAAAGATTAATGGCCAGTGTCCTTTGGTGTTCGAAAGAAATAATTCTCGCTGAAACTTGGGAAAAGGGTGCATATTATGCATTTCTGCTTTAGAATCAAATTCAAAGGAAAATGTTCATGTTTACCCATGAAAAAGTTCTCTCCCATCAAGTCACCGAACAAACTCACTTCTCTAAAAATGTGGTCGCGAAATTGATTGAATTCAACTTCAAAATAGTCTTGCACCTCCTTTTCTCAAGATTTAGCTCTCTTGCACTACTACCTATTTCTTGATGTGGAAAAAGGGCTCAAATTCATTCAAATCTAAACGTAATCGTGTAACAAATTCCAAGGATAGTTTGCAACTATGTCAGCAAAATCTACAGGACTTCAGAGGTCATTTCATCACTGTAGATCACTCATGGATACAACAAAATATATTTGAGGCCTAAGAATAGTCCAAACAATGGTCTGCCAGGAGAAAGTTTGCGTCAAAAGAAGCGCAAAGTATTCCTGCAGCAAGAAAGTTCAAGACGACTGTCTTTTGGATCCGTAAGGAGAAATATTCGTAAGAGGCTGCCTGTTATATATTATTGCTTGACAAGTGAATAAAAGTCTATGTTAGGACCACGAATAACTCTTTTTTTATTATGACAGCGCCCCAGCTCATTCCTATGAAGTTGTGGTCGCGAAATTGATAGATTTAAAGCTCTCCATCGTGCCGCATACTTACTACTCTCAAAATTTGGTCTTGGACTTGGCAGAATCGATTTAAATCGATTTTTTATTGACTACTATGAGATAAGCACTACTTTATACACAGGAAGCTGAATGAATGGGTATGGAGTAAATAGGTAGTTATTATCGCTTGAAACTAATTACTACCAATTTGCAACTACTCTTTTTATCTAAATTGTGATCCTGCGGCTTTGACTATTTGTAAAAGATGAAAAATTGAATAGTATACCTGCTTTCCAAATATAATTTGAAATATGCGGTATTTCAACCACTAAATTAATGCTGAGCCATGATCCGAATATGATTCAAATATTTAGTAGTTCATCCAAATTTTTCTGCTCAAATATTGACATTTGTTTAGAAACTCATTTCCAGGTGATCTTCCGGTATATAAATTTCGTTCATTCCCGTCAAACAGTAATAGGGAAGATCAAGTGGTGTATGTTACATTAAAGCGATCTCTTGATTCAAACTTCATCATGTTACCTCACTTTTCTCTTTGACAAATCCCTCGTACAACTCAGTTTCAGTAATTGCGACATGTTTGGCAGATCGATTTTCAACTTGTAATTAATAAACTCAATTAAACATTATCCACGAATGATCAGAAGGACTAGCTTCATTCAACGACCAAAAATCTATCTGTAAATGAATTTCGAAAAGTGTTTTTATCATTTGTCGTAACCTTTATCGCCAACACTGAAAACTCTTCTGATTGAATCGTTTCACGTACGGATGTCTCTTTGCGAGACTTAATTCGATGTAAAACTTGTTAAAACACTTCTGCAAATCTAGCTTTAAATTCACGCCAATCTCAATTCCCAGAATTACGAGAACTTTGTACGTGAATTAGTTTTAATGTATGCAAGATTTCTGAATAGTTTTAGTCATCTTAAGATAGGTACATATTTTATTTTGCATACAAATGCGATGTATCCTCAGAGAAATATGATATGAGGGAGTTACTTGTACCTTTGACCTTTATTGAGCTTTTTCACGTATCGAATGTTACATAAAGTAACCTTATGCGTGAGATTTTCGAATGCAAAATATGTTTTGTACGAGTTCTTTCCTAAAAATAACAATTAGGGATGACGATAAAAATAACGGTTGTTTTAATTGAACGAAATATTTGCCCTTTTGAATATTTTTTAAATTTTTGGAGTACATAATAATTCAATGGGAATAAATCAGGGAAATATAAGGGATGATCAATCAGCCCAATTCGTTAAATTTGCAGAAATAAAACGATTTGTGAGTACCCTCAATCTTACAAAAACAGCTCACCTTTAGGCAATTTTCCTTGGCATTTATCCAAAATATTTCCGTGAACTGTAGTTAATAATGAAGAAAAATATTCTTTAGATACTGTTTTGCCCTACTGGGAGCAATTTTTGTAGGACACTCTATCTTTGCCTTAAAAAAATGGAAGCAAAACATCTCCTGCTTGTTTCTTTACACGAATATTTTTGGGCCGGATTAAACCGACATATTTCCACTTCTTTGATTGCAATTTTATTTCTGGATCATGATAATGAACTCAAGTTTTTTATGCAATCACAATTTTATCGGAAAAATTAGTCGAATTCTCCGTAAAACTGTACGCTTGTAAACAATATTTGGAGTCTTGGCTTTAAGATTAAGCCCGATTTGTTGATTTTCAAAAGTCTTTTCGGGCACAGCATCAATATTCACCGAAAACGACAGAGTAACGGTACTCAGTATACTAATGTTAGTTTTCCCTTTTTTGAAATTTGTAATTTGAAGTAATAATCTGTTAATACTGATATAGATTCAGCTCTCTTTCAGTTACTGCTTTGCCCTGTTTCAGGTAATTTTCAAGAAGTATCCCAAAACATGGAAGCAAAACATTTCTTGCTGATTTCTGTACACGAAAATTTTTGAAACGGTGTCGACCGACATATTTCCAATTTTTTGATGAAATCTTCATTTCTGATAATAATAATGAGTTCAAATTTCATATATAGTCACTTTTGATCCAAAAATTTAGTAGAATCCTCCTGAGAACGACTGCAAACCAATTAAGATATTGTGACTCTGGCATTTTTCATACTTAAATCTTAATAATCAATAGAAAAAAATGCTTGCATACAATATTTGGAGTCTCTGTACTCATCACCGATCGATTATTGTTTCTATCGAAATTCAATTAGCAATATCATTTCACCTATCGATTCTAGAACTTAAATACAGAAATAAAAATCTGTTTGGAATCAAATACTACTTATAATGAGCCTACATTTTATGTTATAATGATTCTTTAGCTTCAAATAATCCTAATAATTAATCGCCGGTTGATTTTCGTTTCTACTGAAATTCAATTAGCGATATCTTTTTACCTATCGAGTTTAAAACAAAAATACGTGGATAAAAATTTGTTTGGAATTGAATATTGCTTCTTATAAGCCTGCATTTAATTTCATAATAAATCTGTACCTTCAGATAATCGTAATAGTTCATCACCGGCTGATTTTCGTTTCTATACTACAATTCAATTCGCTGTATATTCTTACCATTGATTTGAGAGTAAAAATACAAGAATAATAATTTGTTCCAAATAAAATAATGCGTCTTACGAGCCTACATTTGATTTAATAATAAATCTGTAACCTAAAATAACCCTAATAATTCATCACCGATCGATTTTCGGTTCTATGAAATTTCGATTTGCGATATCTTTTCATCTTTTGATTTCAGGACAAAAATATAGGTATAATAATTTGTTTAGAACTAAATTTCACCTCTAATGAGCCTACATTAGAAGTAGTAACAAATCTATAGCATCAGCTAATTCTAATAATTCATCATCAGTCAATTTTTAACTATACGAAATTTAGAAATGCGATATTTTTTTATCTTTTAATTTTAGAATAAAAGTGCGCACGAATAATAATTTGTTCGGAATTAAATTCTGCTTCTAATAAACTTCCATTCGATGTGATAATAAATTTGAAAACCCAGAAAATCGAGTTTTCATCACAAAAACCACCCCTAAGCATTATATGCTTTATCTGGCATTAAATTCAGATTGATCTTACAAATAAAATCCCTCAATTGATCGAGTCAAATAATCTCTTCAGAATTATGAGTTTATTCTTTGCTTGTATGCGAAAGACTTACTAATATTAATTTTGTTCATTCATGCAAACAAAATGCTTCAAAACCTCATTTAAAATTTAAATTTTGTTTGAAATTAAAGACTGTAACGTTGAATATGTGTAAGTTATATGTGTTCAAAAGGAATATTAATCCAGACGAAAGTTATGCTTGAGAGGATATATGAAGCAAGCTTATAACTGGATATCGGGAAGACTTTAATCGGGAATATCAAATTTTAAAGAGGAACAGCTCAATTTAGAATTCAATAAGTATTCATATCAAACTAGATACTAAAAGCACGCATTCTTACCTTAATTAACACTAGAATATTTGCGGTCCATTGTCTTGTTTCCAGAAAGAAAGGGATGCACAGTTATAGATATTTTCATCAATATTTCAGAAACTAGAGCCTGTAAAACCGAAATATTTACAGTTATGAAATCTTCAAACAATGTTCTTTCAAATGACACCCTACCCACTGTTATCGAAAAATATTTATTTTTTGAACCCTTAAATTCTTGCCTCCCAGATAAAAGTGAAAAATATTTTCAAGAAACTGATTTATTTGGTAAATGTTGGTTAGTATGTTTCATAATATATGGTCCAAATTTCAAATGAATATATTGATGCGTTCTGGTGGAAACTAGTTATGATTGGCGGACGATAAAGAATCAACTATAATAAATATGATATCACTGAAAAACATTCTTAGATTGACCGTAAATATTTGAAATTCCATCTAACGGAGCAAATCATAGCCCTCTACGCTGTTATTCATACAAAACAATAACCTATATTCGCACTGGCCCTTTTCGCATGGCTAAATTTCTCTCGATGCATTATTAATACATTTACCTAACCAGTGACTCCAAAACAATGGCAGAACTCCCTAGGGACATCTTCCCGTCTATATTCATTACCCCTGCAATGAGCAGTCATAACAGATAATATTTATCAACAACACAAAAGGGAGTATTGAATAGGGAAATAGAAATGAATATATGAATTTTGTATTTTAAAGTTTACAAAGTTTGAAGCCCGATAAGTTTTGAAAGATCCTGAAGGCTTTTCTTTGAAAAGAAAATGACATTTTGTTATTAGCACTGTTTTGTGACGGGTTGTCACTAACATATTTTACCTGATTTCTTTTCAAAGTATTTTTATTAACTTTGTGTCAGAATCAAACAGAAACGAATCAAAAGATTGTAAGTACACACTCCACCGTTTCTACCCGTGAAATTGTAAAAATATGACTATTCAATATTTGGAGAAGTATTTTAAGTTGAAATTGATTATACAAGAATCATTACGCTTTGAACAATAGAGACATATTCGCGAATTATATCTTTCAATACAAAATTCCTCATAATTATTGAACAATCCAATTTAGTACTTTGAATTTTAATAGGCTTATAAATGCATAATTGGTAAGGACAACTAAATACGATACGATGTATAGGTGTCCTGTACATACGTACAAACATACACTTTTACACGCCAACTGGCATTAATAAATTATAATTAGAATTTTAAGACCAAATGAAAACAGAAATAGATATGAGAACAACTGGATGTTAATAAACGAATATCTGCTCTACAATTTTTTTATTGATTTACAAGTCATTCACCATAAAATGGCTTATTAAAATTAAAATATTTGAGTTACTACAGCAAGAGTGTTTTTACTTACTTGTACAAAGTAACAAGTAAGTATTGTGAAACCGACAAAATTCACCTATCGAGATTTTGATGGAAATATCCGTTTTGGGCATCCCTGAATTCATTTTGACTATTTTTGGCTTGATGTCGGTACGTATGTTCGTACGTACGTGCGTGCGTGCGTTCGTACGTGCGTGCGTTCGTGCGTAACTCGCAAATCTCAAAACTGATTGAACGTATGATGTTGAAATTTTGTATTTAAGACTGGTATAGGGTCTAGTTGTGACCTCGCATTATGGTTCTAATCGTCTGTACTAGAAGTGCACTTTACTTGAAACTTTTTTCGAATTTTTCTAATAAATCCAGAATGATCAACCGTAGGATGTTGAAATTCAGTACTTAAACTTGATATTGTATCAGAATGATTATCTGCTATTTTTGTAAGAATCGACCAAGCCAGAAGTGCACTTTACTTGAAACTTTTTTTTTATTTTTTGCATAAACATAGAATGATCCGCCATAGCATATTGAAATTTAGTATAAAGAACTTCTATAACATCTTATTGTACATCTTGCATTATGACTGCGATCGGCTGAGCCGGAAGTGCTCTTTAATTGAAACTTTTTTTTAATTTTCCGCATAAATTCAGAATGATCAGCCATAGGATACTGGAATTTAGCAACTGAAATTGCTGTAGCATCTAAATTGTTATAATTCAGTATTTAGGACGATTATACCGTCTAGATGCTCATATCCTATTTTTATTGAGATCCACCGAGCCGGAAGTGCACTTTACTTGACAGTCTTTTGGAATTTTTCGCATACATTCGAAACGATCAGGTGTAGAATATTTAAATTTGGTATTTCAGTCTGTTGTAGTATCTGAATGATTGCCTACTATTTTCATAACAATAGACTGAACCGGAAGTGCACTTTAGTAGGAATTCATTTTTTAATTTTGCGCATAAATTCAGATCTGTTGGCAGTCGTAGAATTTTGGAAATCAGTATTTAGGAATGTTGTAGTATAAGAATAATGGCCTACTGTTTCCATAGCAACCGACTTGGCTGAAAGCGCATTTTACTTGACAGATTCTTAGAATCTCTTGGGTAAATCCAAAACGATTAACTGTGAAACGATGAGATTTTGTGTTTGATCATATATATCCAATGATATATATGATCAAACACAAAATTACATCGTATTATATATATATATATATATATATATATATATATATATATATATATATATATATATATATATATATATATATATATATCCAATGATGTACAAGTAAGTCACGTGATGTTCCCATCAGATTTTTTTGATATGCTCGACTATCGATATCTTGAGAACTAATATAGTTAGAAATCTGAAACTTCGCACATGGGCTTTAATGATAAAGCCAAGTTAATCGATAATAATTTCAAAATGTTGACACTTCCGGTTATACTGGAAGTCGACATCAACTTTCTTATTTTGAATAGAACACCCTATATTTTATTATATTTTTGAATTTTTCTCTAATTTTTAATGGGGTTTTAATAGAGCAATTATGGCTTTATTCTGAACAGTTTTTGAAATAATTGCAATTTTAAATTTTTCTGAAAGATCCATGCAGTTACTGAAAAACAAATATCTTGAATTCACGTCGTTGAAATTTTTTTTTTGCATGCCTGCTCACTATGAAATAAGGTCTTCCGTTATGTCAATAATTTTCATAAATATTATACAGGATGTATATAATGTGGCTTCAAAATTTTAGAACTAAAATACGAAAAAACTCAAATTCCTTAAATGGGAACTTCAATTTTTAACTACAGCTTTGAATTCTACTGTAAAAATAATAGAGCGAGAGCTGGCTGCAAAAAATCCGGCCGATCGAGTAACAGAATGAAATGTTTTTCAAACTCTAGTTCTTACTGGGGCAATAAGAAAATTCATGGTGTGCCTAGGCCGAAGTTGTGCACAAGTATAATATGATTTTTTTTATAGTACATTCTTCATACAGCAACCATACCAATGAAGTAACACTATGAAATTACTCTCAAAATTTAGGTGTTACTGAGTAAAGAAAAAATTTATTTGTGTGCCTCATCAAATCCTGTTCTTATGCCTTGGCATACCATTTTTTTCATACTCTTTTTTGGTCCGTTACTTGACCTATCGAGTAACAGTTTTAGACTATGATCAAATTAAAGAATAGAAATTTCTGTATCAGAAAGAAGAAGTGTCTATGCCTGTTACAAATACCTGGCACACCATTTTCTATTGGTCTGTGTGGAAGCAGGATAACTTGTGGACGCGTACGAATTTTGGAGTGAAATTTTATATGCAAGTTTTTCATTGAAAAACTAGGTTCAAGTTCGTAGATGAACTTTTTTCAACCAGTGGCACCAAAACTTTACTGACGGAACTTTTTGGTTTCTTGCGATTATTTCATAAACAGTAGTATTTATCATGAAATATGTAATAACTAAAATTGATCCTCGAATAATTTGGCACAACATTTTGGTGCATCGGACGATAATAGATAGCTCTCTCAACTGTCAGCATAAGAAAGGGTGATGAACAAGGAAATAAAGATGAATATATGAATTTTGTATTGCAAAGTTTACGAAGTTTGGTGCTCGATAAGTAGGTAGAAACTTTTGAAAGATTTTGAAGGTTTTCCTTGAGAGGAAAATAACATTTTTCTTACTTAAAGTTCTGTGACGGGTGCTGCTAGCATATTTTGCATGTATTGACTCAAACAGATTTCTTTTTGAAGTATTCCCATCAAATTTTTCTTAGAATAAAACGGAAATGGATCAAAAAATTTTTGATAACCCTCACCGCCAGTTGTTTCTGTGAAATTTTAGCCTAAAAAAGTATTAGATAGTTTTTGATGTAGTGTCGTATTAGAATAAGCATTAAATACCTCCAATTTATGAATTTTCTCTAGCAGGATTATCAAGCATTGAGCAATAACAAAATATTTATGGAACGCGTCTTTGACCACAAAATTGCTTATTATTATTGAATGATTAAATTTTTCGATCTGAATTTCAATGGACTTATAAATACATTATAAACAAATATATCGCAGAGAGGATTGATATAATTATTAAATATTATCTAATCTATAATGTCTCATACAGACGTACAAACGTACATAAGTACGTAATAACTGGCATCATCACAAATCAGATTACTACCCAGATTCTGAAATGAATAATTGAATATTGAAAAGCAAATCTCTGCTTCACATATTTTTTTGGTTCACATCGACTGTGACCTATTGGACTCTAATAGATAACTCCTGCGTCCTTTTTGCATCCATTTATACAATTGATCAATTCATCCTAATACTTTTATAAATACTGTAATTTGAAATGATTATTTTGCTTATAATCTAAATGTAGCTCGATGGAGCCAAAAATTAGATTAAATTGAAGTTTCCAGACGCCCCATTTGCATAAATTTATTCCATTACTGTCATAAATACTGTAATTTTAAATCATTTTTTCGCCCCTAATCTAAATTTAGCTCAACGAAGTCAAAAATGACACAGCATCCTTTTTGCATCCATTCATACAATTGATCAATACATCCCAATACTTTTATAAATACTGTAATTTGAAATGATTATTTTGCTTATAATCTAGATGTAGCTCGCTGGAGCCAAAAATTGCATTGAATTGAAGTTTCCAGACTCCCTATTTGCATAAATTTATTCCATTACTGTCATAAATACTGTAATTTTAAATCATTTTTTCACCCCTAATCTAAATTTAGCTCAACGGAGTCAAAAATGACACAGCATGGAAGTTTCCAGACGCTGCAAATTTGACAAGAAAAGGCTAATTTACTAACAGATATTACTAGATTGCAAGTGATATGCTTCCTCAATTATTACACACTTTGCAAAAAAAAAAAAAAAAACGCACCATATAAAAATGCTCCAAACTACCGATTTCTCAAATCGTCGTGATTCAGTTAAGTTTGATTTATGATGGATGAATCTTTGAGTTTTGGAAAGATTGAAGCTTTCTCTTTAAGGGCATGTAAGTTAACCCGACATCAAGTTCATCGCTCTCCCTGACATACAGAAAAAAAATGTTATTGATTTCAAAAAATGTCAAACTTTGACAACTTGTACCAGATGCAAGAGAAATCGTGGACTCAACTCACGACCAAAAATCAATTTTATCAATAAATAGACTTTTTTGGTTTTAATTCTGTATATTCATTTTTATTTTTGATGTTTCGACTCTCTTCATCAGAAAAAATGATACAAAAATAAACAAGGCAAGAAGGTATCTAGATAATTAGAAATTGAAAATTGAAAATATACAGATAACTAGATGTGAAAACGTGGATTCCACATTTAGTGCAAAAAGAACAAAATTCCTCTGGCATTTACCCAAAGTCTGAGGAAAAACCACGTAAAAACCTCAACAGAGGAATCAACAATATGAGTCTTGACAATTATTATAGAGAAAAAGATTTAATTAATATAACACATTAGGACGATGTTCCGTTTCTGCAACGCACATAGTTCCAAGGTCCAAACATGTCATAAAAAGTTTTTTAACAGAAAAACTGAATTTCAATAATCTACATCTACATGAATATAACAAATACAAGTGTCAAGACAAATATTTCACAAATCAGGTATAACTAAGGCACTGAAAACATGAGTATTATCATCCGCCATTCTGTGTCCTTAGAAAGCGCTTTAGCATATATGAACAGTGCAGAAAACGCGATGATTGAGTCGAAATAGTTTAAACTTCAGGTAAAAAATGTGATAAAATAATATCGGAATCTATCAGACTATTTATTTTTGGCATGATGTATTATTTGTAACCAAATTACATGCTTCAATTTAGAATTTTCAGTCATCAAATGTTGAATCAAATTATTCGGTCTCCAATCATATATAATTAGAGTAATATTAAATACTCAGAATATCATTATGGAATTTCAATTTATATTGTGAAATACAATTTTTGAAAACAATCTGACTAATTTATTGCACTTCGGGATCTCTAAATATGTAAAACTATATTGTTTATCTTCAAACTTTGTAATCTTTAACTTTTTAGAAAAAATTTTATGCATATTTATTGGAGGATTCATTATTTTACTGCTCTCACCCAAGGGATAAAAAATATGGAAGTCTATTATTTGCAATTTTTTATATCGCATGTCTTCATAAAAAATTGTTAATTCGTAATATTTTACTTATCAAAGAAATAATAATTGATTATATTTTATTTATACTCATAATATATTTATATATGTTATATATGTAAATATATAATATATATTATATATAATAGATACCTATGTATAATACATAAATATATTGATCAATTATTGCTTGAAATTGAGGTTAGATTCTATGATCATGTCTAAAAATTTAGATAAAAATATATATTAGAATGAACTGAGATAACTTCAATCAAAATTTTAATCTGATCATAACTTTAAATGGAAATTTTGACTGAATATACGTATTTTTATATAAAATACTTATAATTCGTCTGTGAATCTCACAGCCACAATTGCCGCTAATAATGATGATAAATCATTCGGCACATTAATGAGTCACTCCGATACTATTTTCTTTAGTTTTTCAAGTTATTATAACATTTTATCCTCGTCAAACAACGCATTTCCTGTAATGTTTACATTGGTTTACATATGCTCCCTTTTATTGACAGGACACCAAATGGCGGATGATAATACCTATGTTTTTAGTGCTCTAGTATAACTATTACAAATGAATAAAATAATATGAGTCTTGACAATTATTATAGTCAAAAGTGAATGAATTAATATAACATACAAGGACGATGTCCCGTTCTTGCGGACGCACACAGTTCCAAAGTCCAAACATGTCATAAATTTTTTTTTACAAAACTGAGTTTCAATTATGTACATGAACGTAATAAAAATAAAAATCAAAACAAATATTTTACAAATTATGTATGCCTGTTATTGATTATTGGAAGCCAAACATTTGCCAACTCAAAACCATCAGTATGGTTGAAATTATTCGGATCTTTAATTATTTCAATCGCTTCCCTGACCAATCTACCCTGAATGGATGAGCATCTTGCAATTACTCTTGTTTCTTCAAACTTGATGTCGTGCAGAAACTCAATGGCATGATCAGCAACCGAAGATTTATCTGGATGATTGAGTCTTATGCATCTTCTATGTTCAGCAATACGTGTGCTTACACTTCTGCCCGTCTGACCAACATAGACTTTCCCACAGGTACAAGGAATCTTATAAATACCCGAAGATTGTAAAGGGATCATGTCCTTGACAGGTCTCAAAAAGTGCTTGATTTTCGTGACAGGAGCGAAGGAAACTTTGAAATTATGTCGAGACAAGATCCTTCCGATTTTCTCTGAAACATTACTAACATAGGGTAAAGAAACATAATTTTTACTCACGCCATTATCCGAAACGGTAGCATTGTTAGATTTTGGTCAAAGTGCTTTCCTAATGGAATGATGAGAAAAACCATTTTTCTGGAAAATTACTTCTAGATTATTAATCTCTTCATCAAGTTTATCAGGGTGACAGATATCATTAGCCCTTTGGAAAAGACATTTAATTGTGCCATACTTCTGTGAAGGATGGTGATGCGATTCTGCATGCATATATTGGTTTGCGTGTGTTGGCTTCCTATAAACAGTGTGTAGTAGTCTACCATCATTGGTTCGCTCTAGATTCACATCAAGAAAAGGCAATGAGCCATTACTTTCTAGCTCCGATGTGAATTTGATGTTTTCGTGAACATTATTTAAATGATTCAAGAAACTGTCCAAATTGTCATGACCATGAGGCCAGATTGCAAAAACATCATCCACGTAACGTAACCATAAGGATGGTTTATAAGTTTATGTGGTTTCAAGTTTATTAATTTTTCAGTAAATTGCGCAAAAAATCGAGCATCTGTGCCGATTTGATGCAAAGTTATGAATTTAACAAAAAAAAAAATACATTTTGCGCTTTATAGTCATAACTCCGTTAATCTTGGACGGAAATTGATGAACTTTTGAGTTTTGAAAAGTTTGAAATTCTATCTTCAATAGTATGCAAATTATTGTGTCGTTAAACCAAATTCACTCCCTGGCACCTGCACGATTTGGCGCAATGTTGTGAAACGATAGACCGCAAAATGAGATCCGCGCTATTATAAACATGCCAACAAGATTGCGAGAAGTGCGTCAGCGATAAGGTGAGAACACGCACTATTAAAGCACATTAAAAAGCATTACTTAAACAGGTAGAAAAATACTGATACTCATACAGGCACAACAGACATAAGACAACAAACAACGGACAACACACAGCACATAACACACAAAAACAGCAACACGCAACACACAACGCACAACACACAACGCACAACACACAACACACGATGTGCAAAATCCGACCGACAACCTCTTCGTGGTGCACATTGGACAATTCTAATGTCGGCGATGGAATGAAACATTTATTGTCGGAATGTCACAATTTTAAGTGAAAAACATTTTTTTCTTAGCGGATTCCAGGGGTGAATATAGTTTGAAGACACAATACTTTGCATACTATTAAATAGAAAACTTCAAACTTTTCAAAACTCGAAAGTTCATCAATTTCCGTGCAAGATTAGCCGAGTTATGACCAAAAAAACGCAAAATGTATTTTTTTTTTTGTTTAATTAATAGCTTTGCGCCAAATCGTCGCAGTCACTCAATTTTTTGCGCAATTTGCAGACAAATTAATAGACTTGATTTCCTGGGCTAAGAGCTGTGCGCACAAGTTTTTTGACATCAAGATCTTTTTTTTTTTTCTGAGGTTTGTGGTAGAGAGTGAGATGATTTTGACGTCGGATTAACCTGAAATAGAATGCTTCAAACATTTCAAAACTTAAAAATACATCCATTTTAGATTTTAGTTTTTGGCCGAGTGTATATGCTGTTATTTTGACGTATATAAACCAAAAGTGTTTCGTGATTGGTCAGCTTTTAGATTTGACCGCGTATAACTCAACCATAAAGCATTTTGCATAATTATATATTTTCATAAAATTCACAAATATTGACAAGATCTGTCGAATTAGAGCAAAATGAGCGTCCTAACTTAATTTAGTGGAAAGTTATGCAGCATGATAGAAAGGCTGTGCCTTTACTCATAAAATTGCTCATAATTAACTCATGGTTATACTTACAATCTTGAATTTTGATAGGCTTGTGAACAAATTATGGAAAAAGAGACTCTATGAAAATTTTATTAAATCATTGATTATTACGATGTCTAGAGTGTCGCATACATACGTACATACTTGTATACTAACTGGCATCATTATACTAAAATCAAACTATATAGACGAAATTGGTTTAGAAAAAAACTGAATGTTGGTAGACGAATCTGTGTTTCAAAAACATGGAGTTAGTTCGATTGTTTTATTTATTCGCACTCGGGCGCGCTTAACGATAGTAGATGGCTCTCCCGACCGCTACGCGGTTTGTCGTGTAATCGCGCAATACTTTAAAACAAATGTTATAACTTAAAATCATTCTTCCACCCGTAATCTTAATATAATTTTGAAAACAGCCTCAGGATATACAAGTTTCATGATGGAATGATGTATAAATTATTCACATGTTAAACATAACTTTATTTGGTGCGTATTGTTGAAGTTTAATGCCATTTGATGCTGCGGGTGATGCGAAATGTCACAGAATTTTAATTGAAACCTTGTGCTTCTGTACCACCGACGCCAATGCAATTATCAGGCGGAAGTGACGTACAATCGTCTTTGATGTCCAGAAAGGACGATATTTTCTGAATTGGCGTGCTGCTGAAGAGATGATGGAGTGTATACGCATTTTATGGTAATTGAAAACAATTTTCATTGAAAAATATCAAATATTATACAGCTACGTACTAACTGGCATCATGAATTTCAAGACTAAATAAAAACAAGTGGATATTGGAAAAAAAAAATATTGAGACGCATCGGCTCAGGCGCGCTGCACAATAATTAACAATTTACTGTCAAATTATGCTCCAGAGGGCAAATTTGCGTACTTATTTAATAAAGTTGGACAAATAACACAATTCCCTTGTTATCAAATTATAATTCTTAGCTAAAGTAACATCTCGCAATGCTCCAACTGTTATGAAACTTGGCTGAAAGTTAAAGCTGAGAGTCCTCCTTCTCCACAACTCATCCATATCGCACATTGCCTTGAATCGATTCTGAATGTTAAGAGCTTTCAGCCTCAACGACAACTAATTGTCGTTTTATTTTCAGTTACAGCAGCCTGAAATTGACGGGCAGGAGCAGGGTCGTCGTTTCAGAGTGGAAAATGGGGACTCCCCGGGGGAAAAGGATGAGGTAAGAGACAAATAATTGACAATCAATCACACGTCAATTACAAGATATTTCCGCGATGTTTTTACAAACACTTTATTGAATATAAACGAAAATTGGATTTTTTGTCAGGCTTTTGTGGGTTGTACTGAAATGACACAAAATTGATCGGAATTGCATATCCGGAGAAATAGAGTTGTACAAATGAATGAAACCGTTGTTATTTGATATATATGCAATCAAGCACAAAACTAATTGAAGTGCGAAATCACCACGTTCTTTTATTTATTATTCACGTGAATGAAGCGACGTCATATGTTTTTCCAATGAGGAACATCTGTTATTCCGCGAAAACCAAATTACAGAATGCTGCATAAATTTTATCACATTTTCGCATTTTAACAGATTAACATATAATTTATGTAAATTTCAAGCTGTAAAATATTAAAAAGAAAGCACGAGAGAAAAATGCTCTAGAAAATAGAGCTGATAAATTACGGGGTGGATTACCCTGAATCAAAAGGAAAAAAATTGTAAACGCTTCGTGTTTATTTTTTGACTACTAATTTATGCTGACTGTTAACGAGCAGGGAATTAAAACAAATTTTCAGATATGCTAAATATACAGTTTTGTGTGTGAAAACGTGAAAACCACGCCTGTTTTATAACAAAAATTTGTGGGTCAAGCAAATTTATAAATACGGACCAATAACTTTCAGAAAGTAATGAATTTAAGATTTCAGCCCCTATAAAACTATTACCCGTCAGCCATGAATTTTAATTGCATCCAATAAACTTTTATTGGAAATTATTTTGTTGTAAAGTAGTGAAATATTAATTATTTCCTTACCTAGTGCTTTAAAAACCTCTAAATTATAAAAACTGATAGAAGGACTGAGGAGAGTGGAAAATTTTTCAAGATAGTGCAACATTAAAGCAAAGCAATAATATTTTTATGATTCTCTTGGATTCCACGTTCGGTATATTCAAATGTAATGCATTCTGACGTTTAGAATCACTGAAATATATTTTTTTCGTTTTTCTTTAGATGTTTGGATCTCCGTGCACTCCAGTTCTCGAGAACCCAGAATATCAAACTCGGTGGTATTTCAAATACTTCCTGGGAAAACGTAAGTAAACGTGACACATCATTTCTAACACAAAACACAAAATCCCTAATAGACAGAAGCTTTCAGCACTTAAACCTTCAGCTGCCCAAAGGATAATCGCATTCCTAATACAGAAATGTAATTTCAGCCAGAGTTTTCAGGATAATGAACTTGTGGAAGACATTTTAATGCAGAGGATATTGCAGTTTCATTCTTTCAGAATTTTCAGCACTAATTTTCAGCGAGTTTTTTTTAAAAGCTTTCTCAAATTGATATATTACATTTATTATTCTTGTTTGTGAATTATGTTACAGTACACCAAAACTATGTTGGAATGGACTCCGAGAAAACTCCTTTCTTCCTAAGTGTAGTTATGAACGAAGCAAATAACCAATGTGTGCCTCTTTATCGAGCCATTCTCTTCAAAAAAACGGTACGAGCCTTTGATTCACGCACATTTCCTTGCTTGATATTTATACAAAGTTTAATTGATTTAAAAGTACTGGTATTAGAATTTACAGTTCACAGGACACTAGTTTATCAACAAAAGTATTTTTTGTATGTACCTTTATCCTTTTACAATATTTTGACGAAATTTGGTTGATCTAGGATTACTGATTTGATAATTAATCAATTATTTGCCATGCAGAACAATACAAGCTGTGATACTCATTGGAATACTTAGATGTCGATAAATCCCGAACTAGAATTGATAGACAATTTAATTTCATTTTACAACTACCTTTGTCTTATTTTAATGTCCATCAAAAGATTTATTGATCTAGAACTACAGGCTCCTCCATCAACTGATTATACATCGTGCGCAATCAAATATAAGTTGTGATACTCGTTAAAATATTTGGATGTCGATAAATCCTGAACTAGAATTGATAGGCAATTGAACATTATTTCGAAATAACATATGTCCTACCTTAATATTTATACAAAGTTTGATTGATCTAGGACTACTAGTTTATTGATCAACCAATCATTCATCAAGCAGAATCAAATTAAAAATATGAGTACTATAAAAACTGTTAGTTTACACATTAATAACTCGTGAACAATTATTTTTTAATATTTTAGTTATATTTTATTGTATCCTCTCTTCGCTTTTGATATTCTCACAAAATTTGATTGATCTAAAACCACTGGTGAAGTATTTAATTATTGATTTGTCTCGTAAAATCCGAAATAAGTAATGATTCGCATTACAATAATTTTCAGTCACACATTGATAAATTCGCAACATTAATCGAGAACTGAATTTTATTCTAGAGTTATCCTTGTCCTACTCTAAAATCCTCAAGAAGTTTGATTGATCTAGACTACTGGTTAATCGATCAACTAATTATTTATCAAAATCAAATAGAAATCATAATTGATTTGACAACTTTTAGTTTACACATCAATAACTCATGAACAAAATTTTTCCAATCTATTTTGCTATACATTATTGTACTCTTACTCTTTTCTGATATTCCTAAAAAAAATTGATTGAATTAAATTTACTAGTTAAGTAATTAACCAATTATTTGTCTCGCAGAATCCGAAATAAATCATGAAACGCATTACAATAATTTTCAGTTCACATACTGATAAATCCAAAACTAATTACAACTGACAATTTAATTTTATTTTAAAATCACCTTCATTTGTTGTTAATATCCACATGAAGTTTAATTGATCTAAAATTATAGGTGGTTTATCGCGCAGAATTTAAAAAAAAAACTACTGTCAAAACATTCAGTTCACACGTTGTTTTCTCATGAAAAACACATCTGACAATCAAATTCTATTATACACCGTATCCTCTATTATTTTATAATATTAGTACAGAATTTGATTGATCTAGCGTTATTGGTTTGGTGGTTAATTAATTATCTATTGTGCTGAGTCAAAAAAAAAAAACTATCATCAGAACTTTCAGTTTACAAGTTAATAACTTATGAAAAAAGAAATCTGACAATCAAGTTATATCATACATCATATCTTCCATTATTCTTTAATATTCCTACATAATTTAAATGATCTTGTTCAACTGGTTTGGTAGTTAATCAATTATTGATCGTGCAGAATAAAAAATTTGTCATATTTAGTATTAGAACTTTAAGTTTACATGTCAATAATTGCTGAACTATAATTTATCAACAACTGAATTTTATTTTGCAGTTACCATCAACCTTCCTTAATATCCGTACAGAATTTCATTGACCTCCAACGAATAATTTAGTGGTTGACTAATTTTATTAATTAAACAAAATGAAATTTAAATCTAACAGGTCAATAGCTCATGAACAAAAAAATTCTGATGTTACACTGCACTCTTCTATGTCCTCTAACATTTTTTAAAATATTTACAAAATTTGGTTGATCGAAAATCTCAAAATCAATGATTAATTAATTACTTATCGTGCAGAATCAAAAATGATTCATGACTTCAATTGAAAATTCCAGTTTACAGGTCAATAATTTCTGAACAAATATCCATTGACATTTGAATTTTATTTTGCAGTTACCTCCATCTTTTATTAATACTCACGTGGAGATCAAGTGGTTGATTTTGTAATCAATTATTTGCCTTGCAACATCATCCATGAATCATAATTTCCATCAGAACTAATCATAATATTATCAAACATTTTTCGATGTCTATAAAAAATTTGGTTGATCGAGGATCACTGGTTGGTTGATGAACTCATTATTTGTGTTTTCACAGGGAGCACAAAAAATATCTTTGCCTTATACACACAACAAACTTCTAACTGTCAAGCAAATACTCTCCAATTTCCCTAACATGGAAAAAACTGAAAAAGGACCAAAAGAAATCCTTTCTCCAGATATTCAGAAAGATCTACTACTTCTAGAAGAACAGGAAGGTTCAGTGAACTTCAAATTTGGTGTAGTTTATATGAAATTTGGGCAAACAACAGATGATGAAATACTCAGTAATGGTAAGTTAATATATTTTTATTAATAGTATCCTAAATGCAATTCCTAATATCGGATTATCGAAACTTATTTTTTTAATCAAGAATATTGCACTCTCCATTCATTAACTGAAAAAAAAAATTCAATTTAGTTCCAGCTTCAGTTTCAAGAAATCTTTACTAATTCGTTTTCCTCGATTCATTCAACATTTTTAATTGTCTCACAAAGTGAAGTTTAATTATAAGCTCACTGCAAAAACTTTTTTTTTTGTTATAAGCTTCAAGAATACATTCTTCTGGAACATAAAGACTAAAATACTGACAGAAAACCCAAGATTTACACAAAAGATTTCACCACTGTTGAAAAATAAATGGATTACAACGATTATCTTGACTTCCGGTTTCTTTTGACGTTAAAATATGTTCCGCAAAGATAATCGAACGTGAAAAATTGTTATTACAAGAATTGATTCACTATTTAAATGTCATTCTTTTACCTCAAGCATTTCCAGCTTCTTTTCTCCACTTTATTAAATTCTGATATTTCCTTCAGCATTTTCAAGAATGTTTCTTTCTACTTGAGTGAAATATAAATTCGCTGAAGCCCGAGGTAGTCCTAGATCACGTGATACATTTTTTGAATAATATTTGCTGGAATGTAGTTTTATTTTACAGAAAGTGGCAGTCCTGAATTTGATGCGTTTGTTTCCCTACTCGGGGAGAAAATCAGGCTGAAAGGGTGGGATAAATATCGAGGAGGACTGGACGTTAAGGGTGAGTTCACTCAATAAGAATTATCAATTTTTTTACTAGCTATGAACTTAAAATTGTTCAGGAATCCGGAATTTAATCGGAAAAGAAACACAAACTCATAAAAATTGAATCATATAACAAATAATTATAAAAATCAGTAGGACTCTATTACGATAATAACCTAATTGGAAAGATGATAAGCTTACGAAATTGGTTCAGATTTGCGATATATAGCGTGTCCTTTACGTACACGATTTTTATCTTGAGCTTCTAGATTATTTAATCGAAAAACTATAATTAATTTTCTGCAGGTGATATGACAGGCAAGTACTCAACCTACACGATCTACGAAGGACATGAAATCATGTTTCACGTGTCCACAATGCTTCCTTACTCAAAGGATAATCGACAACAAGTGGAGCGAAAAAGACACATAGGAAACGATATAGTAAATATAATCTTCATAGATAATGCACAACAAGGCACAGAAGCGACTGCTGCTTTTAATCCTACATGCATCAAATCGCAATTTACTCGTATCCTTTTGCAAGAAAGCAATCTAAGAAGAAACAAGTTTCAAGATTTAAGTTTTCAGAAAATTAGGTGACTTTTTTTTCGATTTTTGCTTATATCTCTTGAACGGTTGGTCTTATTAAAAACATGTTCGTATATAAAATTAAAGCTGATTAAATGTACTATAATTTTATTGTACAATTTTTTTTTAATTCCAACCGTTTGGGAGATATTTGCTGTCAAAAACAACTTTATGCTATACATTGCTGCACCCTCTATTAGCCGTAACGCTGTTATGCTTCTGTCACTCCTAAAATAAGAGGTATCTACGCTTAACCCTTATTTAACTCGTAGTACCTTCCCAAATCATAGCCAACCCCTCATAATCATCTTTTTATCTTCAAGCAATTTTCTCTATTATTTTGTGTCGCCAGGTATTATGTTTTTTTTTATAATATTGTTGAGATAAAATACTAAACTGTACATGCATTTCATAGGAAATGTATACTCTGAAATTTTTATGTTCGAGGGTCTTAACGTGAATCCACTATTCCAGGCATCAGGACAAAAGTTAATCGAAAAACGTGGTGTATGATTTTTTTTCAAGAGAGTCGATTTTTTATGGCTTATATCTCTGAAACGATTAAAGATACAAAAAAAAAATCTGCAGAATTGTAAAAAATTTAATCAACTTCCATTTTATATCCCAGCCTGTTTCCATTATGATTAACCGTTTAAGAGATATAGCAAAATACCAGAAAAAGTTACACATTTATTAAGTTTTAATTTATTTGGCATAAAATATTCAATTGTTTTTAAATCTGATAGAACATCTAGTGCTCTAAAACACTTACACTAAAGGATTTTGCAATACTTTCGGCTCTAAGTAACAAAGTTTGCTGAAAATATACAATCAAAACTTTTCTGAAGAAAGTTGATTTTTGACGGCAAATGTCTCTTAAACGGTTGAAGATAAAGCAAAAATTTATATGAACAAAATTATTGGCGATTCAATAAGTTTCCATTCCAATGAGCACTATTTTCTTATTATGGTTTTTATTTATTTGGCATGAAATATTCAATTGTTTCTTAATTTTATGGAATACCTGATGCTCTACAGCTCTTATGGTAAATGCTTATACTGTGATCGTAATACCTTAAGCCCCAGGAGACAAAGCTCGCTAAAAAACATGATGCAAGAATTTTTCTAAAAAAGGTTGATTTTGAGGATGGATATCTTTTAAACGGCTGAAGATAGAGCAAAAATTTATGAAAACAAAATTATGGGAAATTTAATCAGCTTTTATTTTAATATCAATCATATTTCCATTACGATAAATTGTTCAAGAGATAGACGTGAAAAATTAAAAAAAAGCACATACTCAGCTATCTTACAAAGTTGACTTGCACTATTTCTTGTGAATATCCATGACTTTCCATCAATCTGATCTATTCGGGATAAAATGTATTTTATAAGATTTCTGATGTTTCACGACTTTCATATTTGAGGCTCTTGCCGTAAATCCAATATTTCAGGCGCTAGGAGACGAGGTATGCAGGAAAGTGTGGTGTTTGAGCTTTTTTTTTTCAGAAAGCATCGATTTTTGACAGCAAATATCTCTTAAACGGTTGAAGACACGAAAAAAACTATGCAAGCAAAGCTGTAAAAATTTTTATTAGCCTCCAGTTTATATCGAATCATATTTTCATTGTGACCAACCGTTCATGAAATACAAGCAAAAAACCAAAAAAAGGTTACACATAGTGCTACGCTACGAAAATAACTAGCACCGTTGACATCTTTTTGTACAAATCATGTTTTAAACTCTCGTAGTTACCGTCTTTCATCATTTCATTTAATGTGTGATCATTTTATAAGCATCTCATTGATTTATTTCTTCTTTTATAGTTAGCCATAGCTTCTAACCTATTTGATATGAATTTTAAAGGATATCTTATGCTCTACAAATCTTATGCTGAAGACATCTATCATGAATCTGATATTTCAGGCTCCAGGAGACAAAATTTGCCAAAAAACTTGGTGCGATAACTTTTATAGAAAAGATTGATTTTTGATGGCAAATATCTTTCAAATGGTTTAAGATAGACCAAAAACTTATTGCAACAAAAATGTACAAAATTTGATTGACTTTCATTTTTATTTGAACTATTTTTCATTACCATAAACCGTTCATCAGATATAAGCAAAAAACCAAAAAAATGTTACACATTCATGAAGTTGGCTTACATCTGATCTAATTAAAAATATACTAGAAGCAATGTCATATGCAAATATTAAACTTCAATTTATCTTGTTCTCAAAGCGGGAAAAGCCAAGTAATTTTAAATAATGCACATTAAATTTTGTTCTGTTGACTTTTATGTATCACCTTTATTTGTATGCTCTTTTCGAAGTGAATAGAAGAGAAATAACTTCAAATCTAATCTTGCGAAGGCAATTTAAATGCATAAAATTTCCAAATAAACATTTTAAAATCATATTTACATTGTAAACTCCTGGGAAAACTCATATTTCCCTTCACAACACGGTGAACACAACTATAATTCTTTTCTTTTTCTTTATGATTTACAAACTTACCCAACTCCAAATAACTTTGCGGAGTTGTATTAGTTCTCAAACATTACCTTCTTTATTTCGAGCATAAAATACTCGCGAAGTTATAAAACAAATATGATAAAAAACATAGAATTCTATTCCCATTTATGAGTACTATTTTAGTTTACGAGAAAAAGTTATCAAGTATGAACTATCGAGGAATAAATTTTGCTGGAAGAAAAGTTACTTTGTAAAGGTGTGAATATGTAAAACAGGAGAGAATGATGATAACACACGTATTATTGATCGGGGAATTATGAACTTAAAATTGTTGAAGAGTCTTGTATCTGACCGGAGGAAGAACAACTGCTCACAAAAACTAAGCAATGCAATAAATAATCATGAAATTCAATAGGATTTAATTCTGATAATTGATTAATCTATATATAAAAATTGAATTAAATTATTGAGATTTACAACCTGCAGCGTATCCCATACGTACAAACAAACGGACAATAGTTTTCAAAAGCTTTAGGTCATAATAAGTATCGAAAAAAAATATATAAATGGTAGAATTTCCTAGAAGAATGTCCTTTAAATAATTTTTGAGCTTTCCCTTAACTCTATCAAAGATGTTTTTGCTGTGGTGACGATCGACAGCAAACGGCAATACCGTCTAGCCGTTTACTCCGACGAAACAGTTCCCCTGTTTGGTCCTTCGTTACCATGTCCCCCAGTATTCAAGAATCACGACCTCTTCCGTCAATTCTTACTGGTAAAGCTGATAAATGGAGAAAAAGCGACTTTTGACACACCAACCTTCTCCAGGAAGAGAGAAAGGACACTGGATATGCTCATTAAGGATCTTTACGGAGAGCATATGACCGACCAAAGATTGGTAAGTAATTTTCAAATTTTATTAGTATTTTTGACGTATAAAATACGTCTTTTATGGCTGACGATGTAACTTCACGTCTTACCCGGGGGAGAAATTATGTGACAAGCATCTATCAAATTTGTCTCCATTTCAAAGCTCATATCCCCTAAAATGATGATTGGAAAATGCTGATAGTGAGCCTATATAAATAAGTTTACTATAGAAAAAATTCAACCCTTTATCTTGCATCCTGGGTGGTATAGAGGGCTGAACGATGCAATTGAAATATGCCCAATTTTAGAAGCTTATATCTCCTAAAATAATTAGCTGAAAATAATAAATCGACGCAAATAACAAGCTAATGTAATGCCATTTATAATAAAACCAGTTTCAACCTTCATCTTTCAACTTTAGTGGCATAGGGGGTTGAATAATGCATCGAAATCTACCACAATTTCGAAGCTAATTTCTCCTGAAAAAATAATAGTTGATAATATAACAAATGCTGGTAGGAATCTTATGTATTGTCTTTTATCATAATACCAATTTCAAACCTACATCAAGCAACCCTTGAATACAGAAACATGAAAAATAAAAATTAAGTGGCATTCCATAGAATTTAGTGTGATTCTCCTAGAATAATAATTATACAATAATAAACCAAACATTAATAGAACGCATAAAAGTACTATTTGTGTCATCTTCCAACCTTGTCAGTATGGGGGGTTAAATAGTGCAAACGAAAATCTATCATGTTTTGCAAGCTCACATCTCTAGAAATAATAGTAGAAAAATGAGCCCCAAGCTGATAAAAAACTCAAATAATCTCATTTATTGTTGTACTAATTTGTTAATATCATCTTTAAACCCTGATGGTACAGAGGGTTAAATGGTGCAACTATAAAATATGTCACACTTCGAATACTCATATCTCCTGAAATAATAATAAAACTAAAGCTAATAGGAGGCTTATTTAGTGCCATTCTCGTAAAACCAATTTCAACCCTTCATTTTCCAGTCTTTTTCGTATAGGGGGTTAAATGATGTAATGAAAATCTATTACAATTTGGAAGCTTACATCTTCTGAAATAATAATTAATTAATGAAGTAATCACTGATGAGAAGCTCATGTAGTGCCATTTATTATAAAACCAGCTTTAACCCTTTATGTTTCTAAACTGAAGCATTGATAGAAATCTTACGAAGTGTCATTTATTGTAATACCATTTTCAACTTATCTTTCAACCTTGTCAATATAAAAGGTCAAATAGGGCAACATAAATCTTTTAGAACTTGAAAATTCATATCTGCTAAATTTATTAATACAAGAATAATGACTCAAACACTGATAAAAAGCTTAAGTAATGTAATTAACTATAAAACCATTTTCAGCCCCTCATCTTTCAATCCTGTCTGTATAAATGTTTGAATGGTGCAATGAAAATATTGCACAAATTTAAAGCTCTATCTGCTAAAATAATAATTCTAAAATAACGAATTAAACACTTATATATAGCGTAAGTAATGCCATTTACTGTAAAACCAGTTTCAGCCTCCCACCTTTCAATCCTGTCAGTATGAAGGGTTGAATGGTGCAGCACATATCTTTCACACTTTGAAAGCTCATATCTCCTGAAATAATAATTGTAGAATATTGAACTAAATATAAGTATATGTAGTACCATTCCTTATGAAACCATTTTAAACTCATCATCTCGCAGCTCTGTCGCTATAGAGTATAGAGGGTTAAACGGTACAACAAAAACCTTTTGGGATTTAAAAATTTATATCTGCTAAAATAATAATCGTAGTGTGATGAACCAAAAACTGATACAAAGCTTAAGTACTGTCAATTATTACAAAATCAGTTTCTGTCTTCCATCTTTCAACCCTATCAGTATAAAGAGATAAATACTTTAACGAAAATCTGTTACGTGTTGAAAGATCATATTGCCTCAAATAATAATCGTAGAATAATGAACCAATACTTAATGGAAGCTTATATAGTATCATTCATTGTAAAACCATTTTCAACTCATCATCTTGCAGCTTTGTCGCTATAGACTATGGAGGGTTGAGTGTTGAAACGAAAATCTATCATAATTTGAAAGCTCATATCTTTCGAAATAATAATCTCAAAATAATGAACGAGACACTTGTAGAAAGCTCTTGAAATGCCATTTATTGTGAAATCAGTTTCAGCTCTCCATCTTTTGATCCTGTTCGTATAAGGGGTTAAATAGTGTAACAAAAATCTGTTATAATTTGAAAGCTCGTATCTCCTAAAATAATATACGTAGATGCTTTAACTAATACTGATAGAGAGCTTATATAGTGTCATTTGTTTTAAAACCAGTTTTAACTCTTCTTCCAACCATGTTGATATAGGTGGTTAAACATTTTAAAAGCTCATATCTCCTGAAATAATAATCGTAGAAAAATGAATTAATCACTCATAGAAAGCATATTCATTGTGAAACCGTTTTCAACCGATCATGTTGCAGCTCTGTTGCTATAGAAGAGGGTTAAATAGTGCAACAAAAATCATTCACAATTTGGAAAATCATATCTGCCAAAATAATAATTTAGGAGTGATAATCCAAACAATGATAGGCAGCTTATGTAATGCCATTTACTATAAAACATGATTACGCCCTCCAACTTTCAACCATGTCAATATAGGGAGTCAAACAATGCAACGAAGATCTATCACTTTCCAGAAGCTCATATCTCCTGAAATAATCATCATAGAATAATGAAACAAGTATTGATGGGAAGCTTATGTAGTGACCTTTATCATAAACTTAGTTTCATCGTTTTTTAGCACTTTCAGTGTGAGAGATTAAATAGTGCAAGGATAAGCTGTCATATTTGCAAATCATATATCTGCTAAAATAATAATTCCAGAATAATAAATCAAATATTGATAGACAGCTTATAAAGTACTATATATTGTAGAACCAGTTTCAACTCTTTGTCTTCCATGTTGTATAGGGGGTTGAACGGTGACAGGAAAATGAAGCACACTTTAAAAAACTCATATTTCCTGAAATAATAATTGTAGAAAAATGAATCAAACACTGATAGAAAGCTTTAGTAGTGCCATTTATTACAACTACTTTCAGCACTCCGTCTTTCAACCCTGTCTATATATGGGGCTTATTAGTGTAAGTAAGGAGGATCTATCACATTTTGAAATCTAATATCTCGTGAAATAACAATCTTAGAACAGTGAATCAATTGTTGATAGAAAGCTTATGTAATTCCATATATGTAGTACCAGTTTCAACTCTTAATCTTTCAACTATGTAGGTATAGAAGATTTAATGGTGCCATGAAAATCTATCACTCGTTGAAAGCTCATAAATTCTTAAATAATAACCGTAGAATAATTAACGAAACACTGATAGAAAGCTCATGTAGTGCCATATAATGTAAAACCAGTTTTAATTCTTCATCTTGTAACTTTGTCGCTATAGTGGGTTAAATGGTTCAACAAAAATCTTATACAATTTGAAAATTCATATCTACCAAAAAAATAATCGTAAAGTAATGAATTAAAAACTGATAGAACGTCTAAATAATACAATTTGCTGTAAAGTCAGTTCCTGTTCTCCATATTCAAATCCTATTAGTATGGGGGGCTAAATGGTGCAGCGAGAATCTGACACACTTTCTGAAATAATAATCATAAAATAATGAAACAAACACTAATAGAAAGCTCATAATGTCTTTTATTATAAATCCAATTTGAATTCTTCATCCTTTAATTCTGTTGATATAAGGGGTTAAAAGTGTAGCAAACATCTGGCACACTTTTAAAACTCATATCTTCTAAAATATTAATCATAGAATAATGAAACAAACACTAATAGGAAACTTATAATGTCTTTTATTATAAATCCAGTTTGAATCTTGCATCTTCCAGCTATGTTAGTATAAGGGATCAAAGATTTAGCGAACATCTGGCACACTTTGAAAGCTTATATACATATTTTAAAATAATAATCGTAGAATAATAAACCAAATGCTGATAGAGGGCTTATGCATTCACCAATCATCTTTCAACCTGAGTTGTACAGAAGGTCTCATTTTAAATCGTAGAATAATAAATCAAACACTTATAGAAAGCTTAAGTAGTACCATTTACTATTAAATTTGTTTCAGCCACCTGTTAATATGAGGGATTGAAAGATGCAGCAAAAATCGTTCTCATTTCTAAAGTTCATAATAAAAATCATAGAACGCTAATGTAAAACCAAGTTTCATTTCATTTTTCAATCCTCAACGTAGCTTTGTATCTTCGGTTGAAAGATTGAAGTTTTAAATGGATATGAAAGTTTGCTGGTAACGAGTGGGGAGAATCAATGAGCTTGTATGATTAGAATTGTTAATATTGAGGAATTGAGTTAAAAATAAGTTCAATGAATTGGACGTAATATAAAAATTTCAGAATACGTCTCTGAAAACTTTTTGCCTTATGAAGTTTCTCCTTTTAACTTCTGACAATAATTACACGAACAGTACTTGCGTCTGGACGTAAAAAGAAAAAGAATTTTATGTGATACGTGTAAAGATAAAATGATTCGAAATTTTTATTAAAAACATTTTAAACTTGATTAGTGGTTTTATTTCAAAATTCACCACCAAATTTCAATCCAACAATACATGAATGAATTAGTGGGTTGCGACGCTTTCATAGAATTCAGTGATGGTTTCGTGTTTGCGATTATGAGGACTCTGAGGGCTAGATTTGTGCGAGCGGCGCAAAACGTTTGAGGAGTACTGGGACATGAAATCGCGTTGTTTGCAACTCAGCGAACACGATAGGAAATCGTTGCGTGTCCCTTTTTTGATCTAGCATGTTTGTAGGGTTTTTCTGGGACATGAACCGCTGTTTGACATATTTTCATTTCCTGAGCGTAAAATAGTTTGCGAAATTGGCACAGAAACACTAAACCGTAAATTATTTGGTTCCAGTTAATGCTTGAAACTTTTTTAATGATTGCAAATAAGTTTGTTGAGTTTACGTACTTTCCGGTTGTATAAAGGTTGAATGATACGTCGAACATCTGTCATGTATTATAAAATTTAATGTTAAATCTTGTTCCGTAATATTCTGTTTGGTTTTACTGGTCTAGTTTCTCTTGGGTGCTGTTTAGGACGGATAGGTCGTTAAGAGGTAAATTGAGGAAGCACGTTTGAGGGTTTGACCACATGGGCTATTCAGCTGGGAGATTTTGTCGTGTATGGTACGTTTTTTCATATATATTTAATGATTTCAGACGATGCTTAATCGACGGGCGTTCTCGGACGTTTTGGCTGAGACCCCCAAGCATACCCGTTTCAAAGAAGATGCCAGACAAATAGAATTTGTTCGAATTGGACAAGTAATGCCTTTTTAATCACAATAGCAACAAAATACTTAATTTTGTATTTTAAGGCCCTAAAACTTGAAGCAATAATGCGTGGAGATGCACCGACTAGCCTTGCAAGTGCTGGAAGTCCTGGAACTGTATTTAAACGGTCCCCGTGGGAACCTAATTGTTTTTATCCTGTTTTTCCTGCTGTTACTATAATCTGCGGGGATTCGTGGAACGAAAATAGGCTTATGATCGCAACAGAAGAAGGCACTTTTGTTGTAGAAGGTACATAATTTATTTAAGAGTCTACAAAAATAATTATAATGATTTTTCAGATGGAAACTCCCACCGGGTAATCTTCGACAAAACCCTTCAAGTCAAGCAACTAAATATAGTAGAACCTCATGGGATTTTGCTCCTACGAGCGGGGCAATCCTGCAAAGAAGGAAAAGTGTATGTTTTCAGATTATCAGAAATTGATAGACAAACAGAAGTCAGAACAAGGATTGAAGTAAAAGAACACAGAATGGAAAAGACAAGAGGATGTCATCTTTATGCGCTATCCAGGCAAGGTGGATCTAGACTGCGGATGTGTGTGGCGGTCAACCGGAAGCTGCTGTTGTTTCAGTGGAAGCACTCAGCTGCTTGGACTGCGTGGTGCCCAACAAATGATACGGATACTGTGGATGGATTCACTTTTATTTGGGTTTGTAACGTTCTTCTTAAAATGTATGTACGTACGTACTGAGCACTGTAGAAGTCACAATACTAGATTTATTCATCCGATTATCCAAATATATTTAAAATTAATTCATATAGAAGCCTATTAAAATTCGAATCAATAACTTCAACAGTCAAATAATTACAAGCAATTATACGAAAGATAGCACAACGCACTTTCCAAAATGTGATTTTCTTCCAGGAAATAAATTTATACGAGTACCCCAGCCTCATGACGGTTCTGGACGGAAGTGTCAGTCCCAGATCCCCAAGCCAAGGCGAAGTTCTGGTTTGTGTTGGTTACAAAAACCACTGGGAAATAATAAATGGCCGTACAGGATATTCACATAATCTACACACTGTTGAGGCCGCCAGGGTGCATTTAGTTGCTGCACTGGATCTGTATGAAGATCAGGAAATAGAATTACTTTTATGTTACAACCGTAAGAACAATACAAAAGTCAAGTAAATTGAAATATATTATTGTTTCTTATTCATTTACTTCAGTCTTCACCCAGAAGTTCTTAAGTATAAAACATGTACATTGGCTTTTCGAAGTCAATTATTCACTTTTTGATCAATTGCATATTTTTTTCATCAAATTACTTGAGCTTTTGTTCATAAATTAAACAATCAATCAATAACTAATAAATTATTTTTTGTAGACACATGTCATTTTCAAAAAATACAAGAGGACTCCACCATTAAAAATGCCAATTTCGATTTTCATTGGAATACAGTGCCTACAAACGTTGGTAAATATAAATATTTTTAAGTAGTAAAGATCACCGCTGGACAGGACAGCCCATGTTAATCTTTAACATGGCCTGGTAGTCAGTTTCACACATGATCTTAAGAATCATACATCTTGAAGTAGGGGAACAACAATGACGTACTGTTTGACTTCGATATTAATTAAATTTGAGGGAATATTAGTGGGTCGGATCGGCTTTGGAAATGATCGATCCACTAATAATTGTTTCTCTAAATAATTTGCTGTTGTATTTTAATTAAGACCATTACAAACGAGATAAATAATCGTAAAGAATGAGTGAATAGTGATATCGTTGCTAACAATAATCATTTTTTAAATTTATAATCATTAAAAAGAACAATTGGATTCTATAACAGAACTGCACATTATCAGGTCGCTCACGTAAATGATATCGAACGATAAGGCAGAAAGTATAGCCTCTTTCCCCATCTCATGCATGCGCATACTTTTTATCATTTCCACAGTTACGCTGACACTACAGATCTATGGCTGGCACAGACACAAGGCATACAAATATTTATACTCATATCTTCTGAATTTTTTTGCCTAGGCAAAACTAATTAAAACTAAAATCGATATCTGGACAAACTAATAGTACTTAAGTGAAACTAATCAATTTGAAAACGCTTTGCCTTCAATAATTTGGTCTAGGAAAAAATGTTTTGACCATGAAATCGATATCATGTTCAGGCGGTATTAATATATCCTAAATTGTTTTGGTTCCATAGTTCAACCTAAAATCAGTTGAATGACATTGTCTAAGCGACAATAATCGATCCTAAATTGCTTTGGCACAACTGGTTTGCTCTGAAATCGGCATCAGAACATTCTGATATTGTTATGACTAGTCGAATTTGATCTGAATTTCAGGACAAATTGATTTTGCATAGGCGGTACTAATCGATCCTAAATCGCTTTGGCTCAACTGGTTTAATATTCTAAGGGCATAACTGATTCGACCTGAAATCGATTTCAGGATAAATTGATACTACCAAGCTGACACTAATCGATCTTGCATCGTCCTGGCTTAACTGGCTTGTCCTAAAATTAGTATCAGAACAGTTTGATATTGTTAAAATTCATTTGAATTCGATTTCAGGAAAAATTAATATTGCCTGGGTGGCACTAATCGAACGTAAGTAGCTTTGAGTCAATTGGTTTAACCTGAAATTGTTATCAGGAAATTTTGTTATTGTTAGAGCAAACCTTATATAATTTCAGGACAAAATGATATAGCCTAGGTGGCACCAATCGATCCTAAATAGCTTTGGTTCAACTGGTTTGTTCTTAAATTGGAATTAAGATTATCTGATATAATTGGAGCAGATCTAGTCGAATTTGACTTGAAATCGGCTTCAGGATCTTGCCTAGGCAGCAATAATCTATCTTGAATCGAAGAAACTAGCCAAATGTGATCTAAAATCGATTTCAGAATAAATTGGCATTAACCGAACGTAAATAGCTTTGGTTCAACTGGTTTTTACTGAAATTGGTATCACGAAAATTTGATATTATTGAAGCGGAACTAGTTGGATTTGACTTGAAATCGATTTCAGGACAAATTGATCTTGCCTAGGCAGCATTACTCTATCTTAAACCATTGGCTCAACTAGTTTATCCTGATATTGACATCAGGACTGTTTGATATTGCTATGGCAGAAATAGTCAAATTTGACCTAAAATCATTAATCGATTTCAAATCGGTTTGACTCAATTAGTTTATCCTGAATTAGTATCAGAACAGTTTGAATTTTTTGGGGTGGAACTAATCAAATTTAACTTGAATCTGATATTGCCTCAGTGGCAGTTATCGATTCTAAATCACTTTGGTTCAACTGATTTATCCTTGAATTGATATCAAGAAAATTTGATATTGTTGAAGCAAAACTAGTCGCATATGATCTTAAATCAATTTCAGGACAAATTGATATTGCCTCGGTAGCATTAATCGAACCTAAATAGCTTTGGTTCAACTGGTTTGTCCTGAAATTGGTATTAGGACAATCTGATATTATTGGAGTAGAACTAGTCGAATTTAACTTGAAATCGATTTCAGGATAAATTGATCTTGCCTAAGCAGCATTAATCTTCCTTGAACCGTTGGCTCAACTAACTCAATCTGAAATCGGCATTAGGACAGTCCAATGTTGAGGCAGAAATAGTCGAACTCGACCTAAGATCGATTTCAGGATGAATTGGTACTGCCTAGCTGGCATTAATCGATCTCAAACCGCTTTGGCTCAATTATTTCGTCCTAATTAGTATCAGAACAGTTTTATATTGTTGGGATGGATCTAGTCGAATTTATAAATGTAATCTAAAATCGATGTCAGAATAAATTAGCACTAATCAAACGTAAATAGCTTTGGTTCAACTGGTTTTTCCTGAAACTGGTATCACGAAAACTCAATATTATCGAAGCGGAACTAGTTGAATTTGACTTGAAATCGATTTCAGGATAAATTGATCTTGCCTAGCCAGCATTAATCTATCTTGAACCGTTGGCTTAACTAGTTTATCCTGAAAATGACATCAGGACTGTTCGATATTATTGTGGCAGAAATAGTCAAATTTGAATTCAAATCGATTCCAAGATAAATTGGTATTGCCTAGGTGGCATTAATCGATCTTAAATCGCTTTGGCTTAATTAGTTTATCCTGAAATTAGTATCAGGACAGTGTGATATTGTTAGGATGGATCTAGTCGAATTTTACCTGAAACTGATATTTTCTAGGAAGCACTAATCGATCCTAAATTGCTTTGGCCAAGCTGGTTTGTCCTAAAATTGATGTCAGGAAAATGTTATATTGTCAGAGCAAAACTTTCGAGACAAATTATATAGCCTAGGTGATTGGTATCAGGACAGTCTGATATTATTAGAGCAGAACTAGTCGAGTTTGACTTGAAATCGATTTCGGGACAAATTGATATTGCCTAGGCAACATTAATCGTTTTTGAATCTTTTGCTCAGCTCATTCAATCTGATATCGGCATCCGTACAGTCCGATGTTGTTGAGGCATAAATAGTCGAATTTGTCCTAAAATCGATTTCAGGATAAATTAGGAGCAATGATCGATCTTAAATCGCTGTGGCTCAACTAGTTTGTCTTGAAATTAGTATCAGGACAGTTCGATATTTTTGAGGTAGATCTAGTCGAATTTTACCTGAAACTGATATTGCCTGGCATTACTCGATCCTAAATTGCCTTAGTACAACTGGTTTATCCTAAAATTGATAGCAGAAGAATTTGATATTGTTGGAGCAGCAATAGTCAAATTTCAGAGCAGTTTGTTTGATATTGCTGTGATAGATCTAGTCGAATTTGACCTGAAACTGATATTGCCTAGGTGGCATTTATCGATCCTATATAGCTTTGGCGCAACTGGTTTGTCTCAAGAACAGTTTGATATTATTCGGACAAATCTAGTCGAATTTGACCTTCAATTGATTTTAGGACTTATTAATATTGCCTAGGTGGCACTTACCAATCCTAAATTGCTTTGACTGAACTGGTTTGTCCTGAAATTGATATCTCAATCTGGTACTGTTAGAGCAGAACTAATTGACCAAAAGTTGACCTGAGATTTCAGGAGTAATTAATATTGCCTGGGTGGCACTAACCGATCTTGTATCGCTTTGGCTTAACTGGTTTGTCCTGAAATCGGTATCAGGACTGTCTGATATTAATAAGGCAGAGCTAGTGGAATTCAACCTGAAATGATTTGTTTTTTTTTTCTCTTTTAGTGTGTGCGTTTCCATACGTGATAGCATTCACATCAGATTCGATGGAAATCCGGTTAATAGTCAACGGAAATTTAGTTCACACCATGTCAATGCCCAGATTACAACTAGTAGCATCAAAAAATGACATTTTCTTTGCTACTACTGCGCCAGAATTCTTCCCAGAAAGATCTGAACGTCTTGCGATGGATTTACGATGTGAACCAGCCAGACATTCACCTCCTCCCAGTCCCCACAGTAAATATATTCACCAATTGTTGCTAGCATAATATTGATAAAAAATTTATTGAAGGTATTCCGGAAATTCGGCCACTTCGTCTGTACCGTATCCCAATTCAAGCCCTTAACGGCGGAATATCCGACCAAGAACCGTGTCCCGGAAGTCACAAAACTCCGGACACTTGGTTAAGTGCCGATTCAAAATTAACGGTTCCAAATAAAGTGGTTTCTCGCAGCGCAGCGAGCTCACCGGTTCCAATGACAAAAGCCAAATCTTCTTCGGTTGTAAAGTGATCTCAAGATTAGTAAATGCCTTTCTTCACTTCTGTTACTCTGTGATACCGTGTTATGTACGTAACTATCAAAATCTTAATAATAAGAACTGTTTGTAAATATATTATTTTTTCAAGTTTTTTAGGTTAGTTTGTGGTGGTATTCCTTTAATCTTCAATTTTAAAAGTGCAATGAGGCACTTATTGATACTTTAAAATAATCAACATTTATTAAAGAATTGTTTTTAACTTGAAAACAGTCTATAATGGAATTATACAGAAAAGTCAAAAAGTGAGGTTATAATCACTGTTTAATTTAATTAAATTGCAACGAAAGGTCATAATTCAACAAAACTTGATGTATTCGTGCCACAAATAAAATATATTAACAAAAAGAGCAAAAAATACAAAAATATTAGTAATTTAAATATTATAATCAATATATTTTTACGATCTTTGTACCTTAAAATGTATCTATCAGATAAAAGTGTTCTAAGCAAATGTAATTCTAGTTTATTAACAAATTTTATTAATTTAAGGAGATTGATATTGTAAAATACCCTAATGTAAATATTAGGTAAAATTACTGTAAAAATACAGTGACAAATGACAAATACTCTCTGTAATGTTATGTAAAAATGTATATTATTGTCGTAAATACGGTTTCTTGCCTTCTTCTCACCTAAATAAAACATACCTTATATAATCAGGAATTATATACTGTCAAAATAAATGTTTGTGTGATTGTACATATTATATTACTTTTACATAACGGTTATAACTTTTATCAGAACATAAATCATTTTAAGATGACTTTAAGGGTCATAAATTACAAATACATGCGAAATTGTTCTGTAAGTTTCAAAACGAAGAAGTATTCTTTGTGTGACAATGGATTTTACCAAATTTAGTGAAGCAGATAAACTTTACACCCCCTCTTTGTCATTATGGGCTTTGAGGGAGGATATGATGGGGCTACATTTTAAATTTGCTTCAGAAGGTAATTCTTACATCAAATATATATTATATATTATTTATATTATTTTTTTAGAAACGGAGAAAGTTCGAAATACCATCCCTTGTTCTTTGAACCTCCCTTACGGTAAAAGGGTACGACAGAAGTACGATATTTATGGAATCGATTTACCAAATGGTAATTTTATTTAATTTGATACATGCATAAAGTTGGGAGCTGCGTAGCGGGCCGGAACGCTAGTCAATATAAATATTAATGGTCGTGCTTGGGGAGAACTTTAACCCCTTGTGCAGCTTATATTAATGCATGGATTTCAAAACAATTTTTTTTATATGCTAGATATTTATTGCAGTAATGTCCTTAAATGATTATTATATGTTTAGAAAATATAGTAATCGCACAAAAAATTGTAAGTATATATTAGAGGTCGTGCTTTGGGCTTCAACTTCTTCTACAGTTTGTGTTGATGAATTTTAATGAATTTTTTTTTATACGTTAGATATTAATGCAACAGCATCCTTATAGGATTTTCATATGTCTGGAAAGTATAGTAATCGCAGAAAAAATTTTGAAAGATCATTTTTTCTCTAAGATTGTCAAAATTAATTTTATTATCATTTTTCGCAGACATATAATCAAAAAATATTATTTTGGACAATTTAAGGTCCAAAATGTCCTACAATATTTTGTTGAAGGTTATAATTCTGCAAAAAAAAATTCAAATTTTGAGAGCTTAAATCTTTGCAGAAAAAAATAGGGCCACTTTTACTAAGCTCAAACAACAAAATTTTAAAAAAAATGGTCTGTTTGTTTGGAATCACGATAACTTGAGAAAGCGTACGAATTTTCAACTAAAATTTCATATTTAAGCTTTTTATCAATAATTTAGTTTTTAATTTATGAATGAGCTTTTTTCAACCAGTGGTACCTAGACTTTACAGATGGAACTTTTTAGTTTCTTGTGTTTATTTTATAAACAGTAGTATTCATCATAAAATAAAAAAAATTTAAATTGATCATTGAATAATTTGGAACAGCATTCACCTGAAACATTTCTCAGAATTATTAGCGGTTCATTTGTTATTATCAAAATTATAATTATTATAAAATTCGTTATATTTTCTGAAACATGCGAGGAACTGAAATAACAAAAATCATTATGCAAAATTAGAATTATTGTTACTCATATTTGAACATCACATGCAACCGTTCGTCAATTGTTTTTTTTTAATAATATCGTGTTTGGTATCAAATTAAAGCTCCTACGGAAATAATTCTAGTAACAGTATCTAAAATGAGATTCAAACGATTGTCAATTGTTTTTTTACAAGTTATTTGAATTTGGTATCTATTCAAAGCTTGTATAATAAAATAACAATTTTATATTAATTGTATATTTCCTCACGTTTCAGATGCCCCAATATTTATTTATATTCATGGTGGGTATTGGCAAGCCATGAACAAAAATGAGTGCGGTTATATTGTTCAACCATTACACAAACACAAAATAAAATCATTTATAATTGGATATTCTTTATGTCCGGAAGTAACAGTACATGAAATTGTTCTGGAAATTGAAGCTGCTGTGAAAAAATGTATTGAATATGCTCAAAAACATGGATCAAAGTGAGAAAATATAATTTAAAACCCACATTTTACATACAATTAATTTTTTGTAGGGGAATTTACCTTTCAGGTTTTTCGGCTGGAACTCACTTGGCTGCTCTACTATTTTCAACCCTCTTACCCAAACTAAAACCAGAAGAAAGGTCCCTCATAAAAGCTGCGATTTTAATTTGTGGCATTTACGACATAACGCCTTTAATTGAAACATATTTTAATGAGCCTTTGAAGCTAAATTTGGAAGAAGCAACTAGGTTAAGTCCAATGTTTCAAACTGTCCCTAAAATGAATTTAAAAGTGCATATTTTTGTTGGTAGCCGGGATAGTCCGGCTTTTATTAAACAAGCAGAGCTTTATTATGAAAAAATTAAACCAATTTTGCATACTACTTTCAAAGTTATCGATGATGTTGATCATATGAGTATTGTTGAGAAAATGTGTGACGAAAATTATGAATTAGTCAAATTTCTTGCAGATCTGATGCATAAAAAACATTGAAGAATTTATACAAATATGTAACAATAAACTCTCGAAATATTCACAGAATAAAAAGTTTTCAATATGAGGTTAGTATTAAAAGATTTTATTATTCGTAAAATACCCACTGAAAATTTTTATGCTACGCCCCTGATGCTTTTCTCGATTTGTTCTTGTTATGAAACTACAATTTCCGACTCCAATATTTGTAAAATTTTTGATCATTTATACAAAGTTAAGACACATTTTGCTAGTGATTATATTTTTTGAAAATTTTTTTCTCAATAATAATTGTTGATTTAAATATTCATTTTGAAATTAGTAATAACAATCAACAAATATTTTGTTCATATGAAAACAAATATTCATTGACAAATAAGAATAATGAACTGTACTTAATAATATTTTTGCAAAATCAAAATTTGAATTTTAAATGCACTTTGAATATTCAATTTTTACATGTATTGAATATTTTCATTCCTCAAATGTACAAAATACAAGTTTATTCATCCATTCTTAATATATTCCAATGCCAAAGTTGATTAAATCAATTTTAATTGTTTTAATTTATTATAAAACTAATATTAAATTTATTTACTAGCAATTGCATTCACAATTTTTGTTTTTATAACGTGAAATGTCTTTGAATACTAATAGAAAATATGAAATATTGTGAAATATTAGTTTTAATGTCAATTGGCAGCAAAAAATATTCTAAATTTTTTAAATCAGGTATGAAGTGGTAAAATTGTCCGCCAGAGGCAGCACCTAGTGGTAACATACAAAAAATATTAAATTATTCAAATGAATGCTTTTTGCATCGCACACGTTTTCAAACATCACTTTGAATCTAAAAAATGATGTATAATCATTCCAACTCTCATTAATATGGCCGAAAGTTATTTTTTCGAATGACAGCTCTGAAACGTGCTAGATGCTGCCATCTATGCACTAAAATGCTAACTATCAATTGAATTTGAAAACAATTGTAAATATTAATTTTGTTTCAATAATTTAAATATTGTAGAAAAAATTTGATAAAGAATATTTCAATTAACAATATCCAATTTATAAACTTATTTATACCACTTTTTTAAATTAGACTTTAAGTTTCTCGATATTCATATATGAATATTCAGTTAGGGCACTGACAGAAAATTATTTAATGTAAAGCCCTAATGTAGTTTTTTATAAATATATCCCATTCAAAATTTTGGGAAACGAGGCTGTTGTTTCCAAGATATCACTATAGTGATTATAATTATATAGTTATAATTATCAATATAAACTATTATAATGTAAGAGATATATTCTTGTGATTTCAGTCAATTTAATTTTATTTCTTTTCTGCTTTACAGTTTCGGCTGCACCTCAGCCATCCTCAAAAGCGAAATGAATTTTTGTTTAAAATTTCGCTTTTGAGGATGGCTGAGGTGCAGCCAAAACTGTAAAGCAGAAAAGAAATAAAATTAAATTGACTGAAATCCCAAGAATATATCTCTTACATTATTTACATATCCAGTCAGCATCAACCATTTTATCCAATAAACGATTATCTACGAAACCAGAACCCGAATCACAAAATTTTATATGAAATACCCCAACTATTTTCAAAAAACAATAGGACCTTATTCAAAATATTTCTTTATTTAGGCTTTCAGTTTCTTGAAATTCATATATGAATTTATTAACAAATATTTGGCAAAGTAGTCAAGTCCGTTAGTTCTACAGTGGCTGCAGAGATGGCAGCATGTAGCTCATTTCGAGAAACCAAAGGCTATTTTATTTTTTCTTAACCAAACGGTTGAGTCAATCGAATAATTTGAGAGACAAAATTTACTCTTTACTTAATTTACTACAAGCTGAATATTAATATTTCTCCAATTTCAGCACTTTCTCATTTTGTTTTATTTCACTTGCGCAATATTTTATCTATTCTGTAAATGATACCAGCGCTCAGCTAAGGTTTCTTATTACTAAAGACGGGTCAGTGCTACGTTTTACTATGAATTACAGTGAAACAGAAAAATTGTATTCACCATCTCTTTGGTCAAAACGTGAAAATGTGATCCAAAAACATATTGAATTTGCTGAAAGAGGTAATGAACAATATTATCCACAATAAATGTTTAATAAATCATTAGTTGATTACAGAAACTGCAAAAAATCGAAAAAACATTCCGTGTTCATTGGATCTGGCGTATGGTGAAAAAGCGCGCCAAAAATTTGATATTTACGGAACTGACTTACCTGATGGTAAAATTCGTAAATTTGATATAATTCGTAGGCAAAACAATTTTTTTTATTTATTTTAGATTCAGCTGTGCTCATTTATATTCATGGCGGTTATTGGCAAGAATTAAGTAAAGATAATTCAGGTTATGTTGTCCAACCATTTTACAATAACAAAATTAAGACAATTGTAATTGGTTATTCTCTTTGTCCAGAAGTTTCCGTTCAAGATATTGTATTTGAAATAAGTACAGCAATAAAGTTTTGTTTAGAATGGATATCTCCGAAATCAAAGTAAGTGGTGGGGGGAGCTGTAAAAATGAGATTGGTATAATTGAGTTATTTTAGGGGAATTTACTTTTCTGGATATTCAGCAGGTAGCCACCTAATAGCAAGTTTGTTTTCAAATTTATTTCGTGCGTTAAATCTGCATCAAAAAATACTTTTAAAAGGAGCGATTTTGTGCTGCGGTATATACGATTTGACACCTTTAATAGACACTTACATGAATAAACCCTTGAACCTAACCTGTACTGAAGCAAAAAAACTAAGCCCAATGTTTCAAAATGAGGACTATTTTCAGGAAATGAATTTTAAAATATATATCGTGGTAGGAGAATTTGATAGTCCGGCTTTTATTGAACAATCAGAAATTTATTTCCAAAATATTAAAAGATTTACTGAGACAAGCTTCAAGATAATTCCTAATGTAGATCATTTTAGTATTGTTGAAAAATACAGCCAAGAGAATTATGAGTTAGTTGAATTTATTTTAAATTTGATACAAAAAAATTAATTTTCAGCAGTGCGACCAGCTTCTTCAATTATTTTATTAGACAATACAAAGTTATGTAAAACAGATGAAGAAAAATCTTCTTCCCATGTAGCATCCAAATCAATTTCTGTATTATTTTCACTGACAAGTCCATTTAGGTCCTTTTTTTTCTGTAAAGTTTGCATCAAGCTAATAATTTCTTTAGAATTAACAGAAACTAAATTTTCCAGTTCGGTTTTATTTGATCTTGAGGCCTCGCCTGTTTTATTGTTGGTGAAATCCACAAAATCATCGAAATTCGATTCACTCATATGCGTTTTAAAATCAGTTACTAATTTTTCAATATCATTTAAAGTAATATTCGAAATATTTTTATTTATAAACAGTTTTTCTTTTTTTTCTTCCGTTTCCAAAATGTTCTTTAAATTGTCGATTTCTTTTTTATAAGAGTCAAACTTATTTTTTCTTTCCTCATCAGGCATTTTTGTTATTAATCCCAAAGTTTTTAATAGGTTTGTATCAGGAATAATTTCATTTTTCAATTCTTCAGTGGGCTTAGTAAACATTTGCTTCAATTTATTATTTTCTTCAGTTGTACCAATTTCTTCCTTTAAATCACTGGCATATATTAAAGATAACATATGAAATATTTTGTTGAATATTACAATCTAAAACAAATATATTTGATACATAATAAATATTATTGAACTAATAAATACCTGTTTTTCGTCTTGGAGAGTTCCTTTGACAAACAAATCTTTTTCATCAAGTCTACAGAATCCATTATCATATATAATATTAATTAATAATCCTTCTATTTTATCATCATTTTGAGCTTCTTGTATTTTATCATTAAAAGTAGGCAAATATTTTTTAATCATCCATGACAGAAGCAAACTTCTATTGTCCTTTTCAAATAATTTCTGAATATCGGCCTCACTTTTTTGTTTAATAAATGGGTAATCCAGATTTATTAAATACTGCTTATATTTTTGCAATAATTCTTCCTTTAAAATCATTTTTCTAAATATCTGCGAAAAATAGTTACTTTTTACTATTGGCAACATTAGTATTTGATTAGCATCAGGATTAGCATGGTTGGCAACAGTGACTGGGATACGCTAACCAATAAATGACAAATGGAGTTCGTGGAGTGATAAAAGTAATTATTCACGCAATATGAAGCTTTGTGAAGTGTTTTAAAATAGTGTGATTTGTTTATCAAATCTGTGAGTTGATACAAATTTGCTCTGCGAAGGCGTAGTCAAGGTAACAATACTTTTTTTTTATTACTCAAGGGAAAATGAATCAAGCTTACGTCAGCCATTAACGATTATGAAAGAAATAACTGTTTTCACCAAACTTTTAGGTTTAAATCAAATAATTTATGCTTGATTAGCTTAAGCTGTATTTATATGTCTTACCGTAATTTTGAGTATTGAATTTTGACTGCTATTTAACCTCTTTTTCGGAGTATTATATGAACCGGTTGTCACAAAGGTCTGCCCTTCACACTAACAATTATTTGATTTGCCGCGCGTTTTTACCATACAGGGGGAATAAAATAGTGCATTTCTACTCATTAATTAAAATTTTATTTCATTGAACATTTCATGCATCAGTGATGCTAACAACTTAACAACAAAATTAAAAATCAAACCTATTTTTCTCTATATTTTTGCAGGCAATTAATATTAGCCCCAAAGATGTAATTACCGGTATCGATACAAATTTGAATATTAAAATGTCCAAATTATTGACTGACAGTTGCAACGATTTTTGTGCTAATGTGAACTTGGTTTGCATTTCGGCCTTTCCTATTTGAGCCATGTCTGAATTTTTAAGGCTTAAATCGTTCTTAACTGGAATTGACTATAATTTGATATATGAGTTGTGGTCGTTGTTCTTTTCAGCACAATGGCTTCGCCTTCGCCCCAAAGCAGCCCTATGCCTCCTCCTCAAGCGCCCAGTCCCATGGGGCCACCAACTCAAAGCCCAGCCCCTCCCCAATCCCCACATAGTCCGTATCAGGGTGGACCAGGACCTATGCCGGGACATTTAAATGGTCCACCGCCGCCACATATGGGACCCGGAGGGCCCCCACCGCACGGATTACCTCCTCATCCAGGACTGCCACCTCATCCTGGAATGCCACCCGGGCCACCACAAGTACGAATACTCAAAAAATATTAGCAGTTTTTTAATAAAAATTTTTAGAGTCATCCCGGAATGCCAGGTGGTCCACCTCCTCAAGGACATCCAGGCATGCCTCCTCAGCAACATCCAGGAATGCCTCCACAAGGTCCTGGACCTGTACAACATCCAGGAATGCCTCCGCAAGGTCCGCCACCTCCTGGACAACATATGCCGCCGCAAGGACCTCCTCATCCTGGATTACCACAACAACATCCAGGTTAGCACTATAATTTACATTAAATTCCAAAATAATATTTGTGTAGGAATGCCTCCGATTGGCCCCCCGGGAGGCCCACCACCTCCATCTCAGCACCCTGGTATGCCTCCTCAAGGTCCTCCGCAAGGCCCACCACAAGGCCCGCCTCATCCAGGCCATCCATCGGGGCCTCAAGGTATGCCTCCGCATCCGGTTGGGCCTGATGGTGGACCACCGCCTCCTCAGCAGCATCCTGGTATGCAGGGCCCACCGCCGGTTTCTCATCCGGGAATGCCACCTGGACCACCGCCGCCTATGCAAGTGCCACCCGGGCAGCATCCAGGGATGCCTCCGCATCCTATGGGGCATCCTGGACAAATGCATCAACAAGGGCAGCCACAAGTAAGAATTATTAACACAGCTAATAATTTATTATCCGAAAATTTTATACACTAAAATACTAATTTGTAATAAATATAATTCAAAAAGGGCATTTCTCTTTGTCGGCTTGTTTGAGCAATGCGATAACCTCATCTGCTAATTTTTGTGTTGAAGCAGCCAAGAAAGACGATTTCATAACATCAAATTTGCTTCCTACAAAAAAAAATCAATAAATATCAATTCATGAGCAAATAATTATTTTGCGAACCGTCTGTAGCATAAATAACTCCGCCTGCTTCTCGTACTAAAACAGCTCCTGCAGCGGCGTCCCAAGGATATAACCCATCACAAGTGTAGCAATCTTGCGAAGCGTTAGATACGTAGGCAAGGCCTAGGCACGCCGATCCCATCGATCGCAAACTAATAACAAAAAATAGTTTACTCTCCATTGAATAAATTTTTCATTGTATATTTTTTCTACTAAATATATTTTCCAGTATATTTTTATCACAGTTTATTTACAAGTTCTACGTCGAGCTTAGTTAGGCCGGGCGAAGCCCGCATGTTAGCTGGGTGCGAAGCACCGCCACTTGAAAATAATCACTGTTTTAATTCCGCATTATATGTCACAAATAGAACACGCCATCACTCAAGATTCCACGTCGAGCTTGGCCAGAGCGGGCGACGCCCTTTCGTTAATTGGTCGATTGAAAACAAAAACCACTGTTTTATTGCCACTGATACAGATAAAGTGCGCATATTGCATTACTTTTCAAAATAATGAAAAAAATAATTGGTAGAAAAATCCAGTGAAAAAAATGGAATGGAAAAAATGTCGTATATTTCTTAGAAGTGTTGTAAAACTTACGCTTGAGCTTTGCTAACCATGGCACATAATCTTTTCATCATTTCTGGCCGAATGTCATCCCTCCTAGCTATTGAAATTTCATAGCCGACTACAGCTCGTGATATTTCTAGAATCAAAATATATGGGATGAAATCGAAAGTTGGGCACATTGGGAAGTTATTACGGATACAAAAATATACTGAATAATGTGAAATATTTTTTTAAACCAGTGGCTGTCAACTGTCATCCCGCCCGTTATTTGGCTGTCAAAGCACCGCCAGTTGATACAAAAGCTACTATTTTGTGTTATGACAAAATTTAATTTTATTAGTGAGTCGCTATCATCGTCATCTTACACACAAACACACACGCGCAATGTGTACATTTTTCAATGATATAAATTTGAAATAAGGTTTTCAAGGTCAACTGAATCCGACCGCCAATAATTATTATTTTTCCCATATTTATAAAGCTAAAACAAATCTTTTCGCCAAGTTTGACCAAAAAATAGACCGCGAGTCCTGTTTCGAGAAAAAGAGAGAAAGAGAAATAAAGTATGCTGTTGAATTTTTTGTTGCGAATTTTTTACCTTCAACTTTGCTGCAGTAGACTCTTCTTCCGTTGTAAAAAGTCCCGTTTCCTTTTTTGGCATGCCACAATTCTTCCAGAACCGGATTATACGTAATTCCAATAACTTCCTCTTTATTAATAACTAATCCAACTGCTATACATGAATACGGAAATCCGTGCACAAAATTTGTTGTGCCATCTATTGGATCTATAATCCAAGTTGGATCGTTGGTTAATTTAACATTTGCATCAGCTGATTCCTCACCAATAAATCTAAAAATATTTAAATTAATTGGGGAAATTGTTGAGGAATAATTTAGCGGTTATCTACTTGTGAGTTGGGAATTCCTTTTGTAATTTTTTTATTAAAAAGTCTTCAAGTTTTTTATCGTAAATTGTGACCAAGTCCCAATCTGAAGTTTTCCAGGAGGCTGTCCTGTCTTTCGCTTCACGAATTATCTAAAAAAAAATAAAGAGGAAATATTTTATGCAAATTGGGGAACTTCCAATTATTAACTGGTATTTGAGAATAAAACCCAGTCGGTGACTAATTCATTCAAATAAAATCTTATACTAGAATTATTGGAAACTTAATCTTCAAATTAAAGTTGTGCAAAATAAATTGCAGTATTTCTAATAATTTGCCAACACTTTTATGCAATGAAAACATTAACACACCTTTTAACATTTTATTCATTGTCAAGTATGCATTGACATTGAAAGTATAAGTAATTAATATTTTCATAACGATTTTACTTCGAATTCTATTTATATAAAATCTGTTTGCCTTTTCATAACAAATAAGTATACTCGTATTTATAAATCGTTCAAATATTCATAGTTTGTGAAAAAATAATTATTAAAATAGAATTTCTCCCTGGATACGGTTTATCTGGATATCTCGTAGCGAAAATATTGCTTATATTTTCATGACATTCATTATAAATTAATAACAAACTAAACAAATATTTGTCTGTATGAATATTGTATACAAAAAAAACAAACACAATTTACAACAAGTAGAACAAAAATTACTTGACATCTGCTAGATTTTGTTATTTACTTTTTCATCCATAGCCTACTGTACTCATGTTATAAATCAAGTTTATTTCAATTTCAATCGCATTTTTTTCAATATTTTTATTATGTAAGGATGTAAAATGTTTATATGGTTGAATTCAGAAAAAAAAAATAATGTATTTTTCACTTACACTTCCTGCTTCTTTTACCAATCTCAGCGAAAACTCGTAATAATAATCCAAATTTTCTTTAGCCATTTCACCGTGGATCCTTACGACTTGTTCTGATGAGGAGAGAATGTAAACTGAATAAAAGTATAATAAACTGTTAGACCTTGACTAAACTCAATGTTATTTTAGTTTTTATATTAAATTCATATTTTTTTCTTATGAATATAATTTGCTCATTTATCTTATCTTTGAGATAACGCATAACTAATTTATTTTTGATTTACATTGTCATTTAGTTTAGTTTATTTAAAAATTTTTGTAAACATAAACTAGGACAATAATAAATCAAAAATCCATGCTAAAAGCTATTTATATATCAAGGACTAAAAGGTATCTCTTATCACATAGCACTTTAAAATTGAATTTTTGTTAAATTGTAAAGATTGATATTTTTTTTTGTAAGAATCCGTCTGCATCTTCGCCGGGTCCAAATATCCCGGGTCAGGGTCCTCCGGGTGGCCCTCCAGGTCAGCCCGGCCCGGGAGGACAAGGCCAAGAAAATCTAAACGCTCTTCAAAGAGCTATAGACACCATGGAAGAAAAAGGCATGCAAGAAGATCCAAGATATTCACAGTTATTAGCTCTACGAGCTCGCTCAAATGGAAACGGGCCACATCCGTTCAATTCTTCTCAATTACAGCAACTTAGGTACAGAAAAAATTCAAATTGGAGCTCCTCTAATTTTTTTTGTATAAAATAGGGTACAAATCATGGCATACAGAATGTTGGCGAGAAACCAACCTTTAAGTCCTCAATTATCAATGGCAGTTCAAGGAAAACGAACCGAAGGGCCTCCTCAGTGTCCAACGCCACCTTCTAATGCATTTCAAGGTCAACCTCCACAAGGGGGTGTGCCACCAGGACCTCCTGGACCGCAGGTAAGAGGCTTGGTTTTCAAAGTAAAATAACTTACAGTTTATTAAATTTTGGCTGTCAAAATGGTACGTCATAGTTGAACAAGATTAGTAAATAGTTTGATTGCAATTACAAGCGCCTCAATTGACCAATAAATAGTTTATTGCAATGAAAGCAATTAAGAAAATTAATTATTCTCTCGTATTTTTGGTAAGCTACCAATCTTCAAAATTGCAACAGGAGAAGCGGTGACCCCTGACATCAAAGTACGGACAAAAGCAGTTTAACCCATTGAAAATGCGCTGTCTGAATATATGCCAACTTTCCCTAAATTGATGGGAGCAAAACAATCGGACTGCAGCATTTGTTTTTTTTTTTTTTTCAATGACTATGACGTATTTTAACCCCAGCTAAAATAGTGTATAACTTAGCATTGCTTTGTGAATGCTAGTAAAAAATATAATTTATGTATTTACAACAGGATTTATTGATTAATGCTTTTTATTTGTATTTAGTAGTGCTAAGGTGACTGGTTTTGTATTTCTTTTGGAGCTGTCTTTTATTTTCGCTTAAATAATTCTTTTAGCATTTAATTTATATTGTAATCGGAGGTAATTTTTGTAGACAGTAGATTTTTAGTAGTTATGAATATGATGAAATCTGTATTTAAACTTACATTTCGTTTATTTGCTTTCTTATACGCGAAAAAAAGTGCCAAGGATCTAAAACAGAAATAGTAGCATTTACAGTAGGATCATAATAATAACTAAAATAATAATTATAATTCACATTTCAAGGCAAACTAACACTTGAAGAATTGCAGCAAAAAAAAATTATAGGTGTGAGGTTTAATTATTAGAATGTGCTTCAGAATTATATTATTGAAATAATTATTGCACTTTGTTTTGTTTACTTGTTAGTAAAGACTGGTATTAATTTTATTCCGATTTTATTATTCCTACAAAATTGGCAGTTTTTGGTTATGAAAGGCACATTTATAAGTAAAAATTAGGCTCTCAGATTTAAATGTAAGGTTCTCAATCTTCATCTTTAAGAATCATGTCTCAAAACAAGCAGCATATTATAGATCCAAGATTCATAACTTCAATCGAGATCCTTTTATGTGCTCTTCGAGATAGATATATATTGATTTATGAATTTTTTATTGAATCATAAAGTATACAGTGCAAGAGTTATGAACGGAATGGCCTCCTCGGCTTTGCTGGCACATACGCACTCTTGTTGAAATTCTCCATGACCATTTCACATAATAAAAGTGACTGAATTTTGTTGATACAGCGCTCAATTTCAATTTCCGCTGAAACTGATTTTATTCGAAAAAAAAAATAATGAAACAATAAGAACCTACAAACTAAATTCGGAGGAAACAGCAACAAGGTACGAAAAAGAAGTAACAAAACAAATAAAAGAACTCACAATGGATGCTGAAACTGATATTGAACAAAATTGTTCTAACAAACGTGGCAAGAGAAGCTTGCTGAACTTTTAAAGTAAAAAGTAATATGAAACAAACACCATGGTGGAACCAAGAAATTAAAGAAGAAATAAAATGCAAAAAGAGAACCCGGATGAAATACCTTAGCAACAGAACTCAAGAAAACTACAACATTTACAAAGAGCAGCGCAAAAAAGTTAAAAATTTAATAAAAATGGAGAAGGAGAAAAGTTGGATCACATTCGGAAATCAAATGGAAGAAAATAGCAAAACAAATCAAAAACTATTTTACAAAGCAATGAAAACTTTAAGAAAGGGAAAGACAACAGGCAATTTTCCAGTAAAAGACAAGACGGGACCCTTGATAACAGAAAAAGACCAACTAATGGACCGATGGAAAGAGTACTTCGCAGAATTATTAGATACAACAGTCGAAGAAAGAAACATAGAACTGCCAACAAGAGATGAATTGACTGCAACATCTACATACGAAATAAGTAAATATAAGAAGTAAAAGAAACCATTCAAATGCAAAAATGTGGAAAGTCGACTGGCCATGACAGAATAACTACAGAAATGCTGAAATACATGGGTGATGAAGGTGATATGTAGCTATTAAAAATATTTAATCAAGTGTGGAAGGAAGATACAATACCAAAATAGCAGTTGTCTTACCGATATACAAAAAAGGAGATATCCGTGACTGTAACAATTATAGAGAAATTTCACTATTAAGCACAGCAGATTCAAGAACGGAAGAAGTGTACAAGATCATATTTTTACCATAAATCAAATAGTGCAGAAAACCCTATTGACTAAAAGTAAAGCATGCATGGCCTTCATAGACAAAGACAAATAATCTGGAACAGTTTAATAAAGAGAGGTGTGAATGGGAAATTAGTGAATGCGATCAAAAGTTTATATAAGAAACATTTGAACTATATTGTTAAAAGAAACCGAAAATCAGAAATATTTGAAACGAAAAATGGCCTTCACCAAGGAGGAGTTATGAGTTCGGTATAAAATAATGCAAGCAAGAAACAACGAAGCTATTAGTAGGCCACAGGAATATGCAACGTATCGAAACACATTTGCAAAGAAATTTGAATATATGGAATAATAAACTGAATATGCAAGGAATGTCAATGAATCTGAAGAAAACAAAAGTAATGATAATAGGTGATGAGGAAACATCTATAGAGCTAAATAATAACAAGTAGAAAAATTCGAATATTTAGGAGTAACAATAACAAATGATGGAAAACAGGACCAAGACATAAACAAAAGATTAGGAAAACAGTGAAACTATTTCACAGCATAAATAACAGCTTCATAAGTAAGAAATAAATTAGCAGGAAGACAAAAATTACAGTTTACAATACAATATTTAGATCAGTTCTAACATATGGCTGTGAATTGTGGATTATACCGAGAAGAATCAAAAGTAGAATCCAGACATTAGAAATGAAATATTTGAGAAGGGTCAAAGGAGTAACGAGAATGGACAGAATAAGAAATCAAAAAGATCAGAACTTTCAGTGAAACCTATAGTAGAATTTATTAAGCAAAGACAACTGAGCTGGTGGGGACATCTGGTCAGGATGGCTACGAACTCTTTTCGCTGTGTGGTCAGGAGGTTTCAGTTCTTGAATCAATTGAACTTTGTAAGTATGGCGATACAAATCTTTCGTGAGAATACACGATGGAGAGCTCAAAATGTCTAATCCTTGAGCACGGTGCCGAATTGATGTTCTTGGATTCTGAGGAATATTTTCGCGAGCTGCTTTGATGGTTTGTGTTTAAGGGCGGTCAGTGTCCAAGATACTATAAATATACAGTACAAGAGCTATCTAATTTTCTTATTTGATTTTTACGGCTTTGCTCGCATATTCGCACTCTTTTGTTGACATTTCCCACGACCAGACGTTGAAATATTTTCACCGCGTGGAAATCAAGTCATGGTTTCACTGCGTTGACAGCTTCACTTCAAATATCTACAATTCTTCCAAGTGTTATATTCCGATTTCCCTAAAGCAGTATGAATCTTCCGAATTCATTAAATTCACGAAATCTCGTGTCAATCATGAATTTTTAAAGATAATTATCCACCAAATTTCGAAGACGCTGTTTGTCCCTGGAAAGTTATCTTTAATTGAGCATATTTACAGTATTTAAGAATTGTTTGAGCAACCTTGTATTTAATCTTCATGAGCGTAATTGTATTTTTTTTTTTTGTAAATGGTAGTTTGTGCGTATAAGAAAGTATCGTCTGGTAGTCTATCTTGCGTTGCTTGCGCGTATTCGTATCGTAGCACTCCCCTCAATATGGGTGTGTTTAGAGCGTGTCTGGGGCTCCGCCGAGCTCTGGACAAACGCCCGCGGGCGAGGGCGATGCCCCACAGGACGGCTCCGCGCCCCAACCTATGCGCCCGCCGCCTGGGCCACCGCCCCCTCAACCTGGACCCCCACAAGCCACTGGTCCTCCGCCACCGCCACCAATCAACCAGCAGGTAAACATACTGGTAAAAGGCAGCTCAAAAGAAAGTGCAGAACCGGCACTGGTAAATTGTACAGACTAATAAAATTTAAAATATATTGTAGATGTATATAATTGTTGTACATATTATTTAATTAATGATTTAAAATTAGTCACATCGATACATTCTTAATTTTATTCTGATGAAATCTAAAAGAATTCTATAAAATTTGCAATAAAATTGAATTTCGGCCTCAAAACCTCGAAACTATCTCCTAAAGGTAATGCCAGGACCTCAACAACCTCCTCAGCAAGGTGCCCCCATCCGCCAACCAGGCCAGATGCCAATGCCGGGCCCTGGAGTTCCAACCGGCGTACCATCTGGCCCTCGGCCACCCGGTCCTGCCGGACAGCAACCCCAGCAAGGACAACAACCTCAGCCTAAACAAAATAGGGTAACCACGTTACCAAAACCCTGCGGAATTGACCCTCTAGTTATATTGCAAGAACGAGAAAATAGGTAGGAATTAGAAAAAAAAATAATTGATGGGTTGCCAATGGGTTTCATGTTTATAGAGTGGCTGCCCGAATAGCAGCCCGAATGGAGCAACTCAAAAACCTCCCGACTAATATGTCTGAAGATTTGCGCGTTCAGGCCCAAATTGAGCTTCGTGCTCTGCGTTGTTTGAATTTTCAGAGGCAGTTGCGTAGCGAAATAATCGCGTGCACTCGACGGGATACAACTCTAGAAACTGCTGTTAATGTTAAAGCTTACAAACGTACAAAAAGACAAGGTTTACGGGAAGCTAGAGCAACTGAAAAACTAGAAAAACAACAAAAATTAGAGGCTGAAAGAAAACGGCGACAAAAGCATCAAGAATTTTTGAGTAGTGTGTTACAACACGGCAAAGACTTTAAAGAATTTCATCGTAATAATCAAGCTAAGCTCGCTAGGTTGAATAAAGCCGTTATGAATTATCACGCCAATGCTGAAAGAGAACAAAAGAAGGAACAAGAAAGGATTGAAAAGGAACGTATGCGTAGATTGATGGCTGAAGATGAAGAAGGTTACCGTAAACTTATTGATCAGAAAAAAGATAAACGGCTTGCTTTTCTTCTTTCCCAAACTGATGAATATATTGGTAACCTCACAGAAATGGTCAAACAACATAAAATCGAACAGAAACGTAAACAACAAGAGGAGCAGAAACGCAAACGAGTACGTATTACCCATTTTCCAGTTTTTCGTTTTAATGTATTTATTTTTAGAGGAAAAAGAAGAAGCTAACAGCGGATGGTAATATAATAGACGAAGGAGATGACGGATCTCAAGGATCAGATTATAGAGTTACAGTAATAGAAACAGCTTCCGGAAAGACGCTTTCTGGCGAGGAAGCTCCTATGTTGAGCCAACTCAAAGAATGGTTGGAGCTTAATCCAGGGTGGGAAGTAGCAGACAGCGATGATGACAGTGACCAAGATGACGAAAATGATGGTAAGTGTACACCGTTTAGTAAATATTACTAAACAAAAATTGTTAGCCGATTTAGATGCCATCGAAAAATAATTTCAATTCGGAATGGTCTACAACATATTTCAAAAAAACTGAGAATCCGTATTGCGTTTCGCTTAGTTCATCTTTCATTCGATTTTTCAGCTTTTTTAGGACACGAGCATATAATTTTGCTGGAATGCTCAAGTGTGATCTCTCTGTGGTTTGCACAAAGTCGGTTGTCTGCTTTTTTAAGTGTAATGCCTGTATAAAGCTCGCCGCACACGATGCAATTTTTTAAACAATTTTGTTCACTTGGCGCCGCGCTGGGTGCCACGCTTGCTCCGATGCAAGAAATTTGGTGCGATGCGGGGTACTAGACTTACCACGAGACTTGTTTTTCAAGATAGGTTCGGGGCTATTTTTCGCACTTGCTGCGCCACTGGCTGCTGTCCACAGCCAATCTAAGCAGACGACGAAATCAGGTGATTACATCACTGAGTTGTTTGTCGCATCAGAATGCTGTGCCTCATTAGTACATTGTGTTTTGTGATGTTTTAAGATACAAATAAGTAAAAATTATGGCTAGTGGAAATTAGGTTATATTAATGTACCCTAGCTCAGGGTGTATACCAAAAAATTAAATGAAAATTCCCTGACTTCCAGTTTTTCCAGGTTATTTTCAATAAAATTCCAGACTGTTGAAAACAAAAGTTTGATATAAATTTACATATAATCACAGATTAATGTTGCAATTCTGTGTGAACCCTATAAATCTGTAAATTAAAAACAAAATCGCAACGAACTTGATATCCTTATTTTTTCATGAATTTATAGATCTGGGAGACTTATAGATTTGCACAGATGTCCCTAGTATCTTAAAGAGTGAAAATATATTTTTATGAGTAATAATGCATGAATATCCTATAATGTATTTTTTCTAGACAAATATCAGAAATTCCCTGACGATTCCATGACATTTCTAGTTTATCCAAATTCCCTGACATTTACAGGTTTTTCAAGTTTGGTATACACCCTACTAGCTCGTCAAACAACATATTGAAAACTCTGCGGCCTTGATTCCTTCTTAAAAGTCACTCTCTTGACCAAAGTTTTTTCTTTTTTTTTTCTGTTTCGTAATTCGCAAGCTATAACTGCAGCAAATGCTCCTGCTCTCCTCCGACGATTATTTTCGGCAACATCCATACTTATAATGTGCAAATCTACCAAGTCTACATTCTAGTGTTAGAATGAGTGGCGCAGCTTGCATCGTGTGATGCGAGAATAAGTGTCACACCAAGTGTACCTCAAAGTGGCCCAGTGCGCAAGAAAACTTGCTGCAAATTAAGTGAACAAAATTGCATAGAAAATTGCCTCGTGTGCGGCGGGCTTTACACGATACAACTTATTGGTCAATAATTTTCAAAAGTTGACCTTCAATTTATTGTTGTGTGTAATATGTCCAAAATTCACAAAAAAATTTCTTGACCAATAATTGACAAAGTTATTTTTGAAATAGAACTGGCTCTATTTTTCGCCAATATTCTGGGGTATTCTAGGGAGATTTTAGTCCGATTTGTCGTTGCCAACATTACTCATATTAGTTATTTCGCGTCAAATGAAACACGCGTTTCATACTTGACTTAACTTAAAGAAAGACAAACATTGCCAACATAATCTTAGTGTTGACAAAGTATTAATATAATTTTCTCCAACACTGTTTTGGAATTTGCATATTCCATAACCAAAAATTAGGTTGGAACGAATGACATTCCAAAAAATCGTTTAAAATGATTCCGTATGCCGTTCAGAATGATTCCGTAAGCCTTTTGAATCATTTCGACGAATCAGAAGCATTTAATAATTTTTTAAGTTTCCTCTGAAATATTGGTGAGTTTCCAAAACCTTGTTAGAGAAAGTATAGTCTACAACATGTTTGGAATGGCGTATTCCACACTCGCGAACCGTAATCCTCGCCTTCGGCTCGGTTTACAAACTTTTCGCTCGTTCAGAATGTAGGCCATTCCAATACTTATTGTAGAATATACTATTATATACAGTTGCCTTCAGTATATTAAATTTTTGTCATCTCTACTATCACACTCTCTCTAACCACACTTTTTGAAGGTATGTCAAAAATTATAAGTTGGTAGCTCTGATTTTTCTTGACGAAAACTTGTATCGTGTAACGTGATAGAAAACTTGGTCAATTTATTGGTCAATAAATTGTATCGTGTAATACAGGCATAAAAATTATTATTCCTTTCTTCCAATATTTTGGGATGGTTTTCTCTTGCCAACATGTTTTGAAGATATGCAGAAGGAATTTAATGACTCTTTCTCCTAAGTTTGTTACATCTCATTTTCATCCTACTCATCTTTCTATCTCTGTAAACCTTAAAATGTTTAATTGTTATTTTTAAGTGTTAATTTTGTTCCTTAGCCATAATTCACAATGGGCGTAAGCATAAGAAATACATAAGAAATGCATAAGACATAAAATTGAATATGCTCGATTCTTATGGCCGTGTTCACAATGCTCTTACGTATTTCTTATGCTTACGTAGTGCATAACAGCATCATAAGAAAGTTGAAATGATCTCAACTTTACGTATTTCTTACGCATATATTTTCTTAATGCGCCTGTCCAATATATTTTTTGTAACACGTACGCCGAAAGTACCCTATTGCTGAGCTGACTTCAGCTTCGAAAGTTTTCAATTCCAAACCATGGTAACAATTTTAATTAATTCTCTGTTGACTGGGAATTAATGGATATCTTTGTCCACTGGGTAAAAATGAAATTGTAGATCATGGATCATGATGCCGTTGGATTTTTTTATTTCATTGATATATGTCAAATTGATATTTGAAAGAAATTTGTATTATAGAATGTGTTCGTTATAGTATGTGCATTTATTGTGAACGGGATAGCACAGAAAATGTGAAAAATATCAATCAATAAAATAAATCATGTAAGTTATGTTTCATTGTATTAGTGCACTGTAATGTGATTGCATTTGCAAAAATCTGTTTGTCAAATCGATAAGATAGTTTCGACACATCCAAATTTATTTAAAAAGCTTAATAATGGGGGTACTTCGGTGCACTTGTTACAAAAAGTATCGTATGCAACACGGACACTGAATGACTATCATTATTGTCACGGATAAATTTGGCTGCACAGAGCTACGCCTTGGGTTTTGCCCTCGTCTTCACCGAAAGCAGCCAAATTTATCCTGGACAAAAATGACAGTCGTTCGGTCCTTGTAGCATATATACTATTTACAGACAGACAGTAGATGTGTCAAATGAATGAAAATAAACTTGTTTTTGTGGTTAGGAATATTTATAATATCTGTTTAAATAACAATACCTACGAACTAAATGAATTTCGTCTTCTAAAAAAGACATTTAATTGCAAACATGTGCAGAAACAAAAGTAATGTCCTAAACTAAGAGCTACATTATAAAAAACAAAACCAAAAGCAATGAAAATAATTTTCATGCTATGCGCATTGTGAACACGCGTAAGATTTTCATAAGAATTATGTTATGTACTTCTTATGCTTACGCCCATTGTGAATTGAGGCTTACCATTGTTATGCTAACCTATTTTTTTTGTTTTGTCAACTTTCGTTATTTACCTACGGTGTTGCCGCGAGCTAGACAGTAACTAACCTTTCTTCGCATTTTATGCAACCTTCTTTTCAGTCCTGTATTTCACGCTGAAGGGATTCCCGATTGGGGTTTGAAATGGGATATTTTTATCAAACTAATGATTAGTATTTCTCATCTGTATTTAACAGGAAAACCGTACTTAAATTTGCGTCGGAAGTTTGTGCCAATTTTTATTATCGGACTGAAATTCAAATCTCCTTTTGTGGATTTAAACTTAGCGTTTTTGAACTTCTGTCCAACGAAAATTTATCCGGATATTTTTGATATTGTCTTCAAGATTGCAATCCGAATACTTTTTTGTGTGTCCATATTTTTTTTGTATTTTAATGCTCATCGTTTCGAATTCACACCGTTTGCTGTCCTCGCCAATGTGAAATCATCATCAAATTTCTCGCTGCTGTGTGCCAACGCCATTTCGAAGATCAGCCACCACGATCTCCGAGTGGACCGAGTCAGCGCAAAGCTAAGATTTATTACCTCGTAATCTCACTTTATTGGTATAATACTTACTTGTGAAACCATTCAGACCTATATTTACATTTGTATTTTATTTACTGTTTACTTGTGCTGTCGCCATTAACGGGTGGCATACGCATTCAACTTAACCGTGTGGCGCTGTAGCTCCTAGAGCACATTTATTGAATTTAATTCCTCTTCTTGTATTTCTTATTTCGTCTGTTCTACCTTCATTATATTTGCACATCGGGCTCTTAAGACTCTTTTTTCTAGTTCGTTGGTTCCATCTAGCAATTCTTGAAAGTATTGCTTTCATGTCTGCATTATTTCTCCGGAGTTTATTGGCGTTTCCCTTTCTTTATTCTTTATAAACTTTATGCGGCATTCTTCCGTTGTTCTCATTCTTCTTAATGCATTGTAAAACAGCTTTTGATTGTCCTTAAAAAAATTTGTAGGGTTTAGTTTTTAGAATTTATCGAATTCAAATTATTTTCCGACAAAATTGCATAACATTTAACCAAATCTCTATCTTAAATAATAAGAAAGATACTGATTTTTTTGTTATAATGATTAGAAAAACACAAGCATCCCATAAACAAAACAGAGGAAGATAAAGCGAAGGAAGTAATCAAGAAGGCTAAAGTTGAAGACGATGAATACAAAACTACTACCGAAGAACAAACTTATTATAGTATTGCCCACACAGTCCACGAAATAGTCACGGAACAAGCATCCATTATGGTTAATGGTAAACTTAAAGAATACCAAATAAAAGGTCTTGAATGGTTGGTGTCATTATTTAACAATAATTTGAACGGAATTTTGGCCGACGAAATGGGTTTAGGAAAAACAATACAAACAATAGCATTAGTCACTCATTTAATGGAAAGAAAAAAAGTGAATGGACCGTTTTTAATCATTGTTCCATTATCGTAAGTTTTTGAATTTCAGCGCAGTTTTCAGTTATGAAATTATACTTCTTTTAGTACTTTGAGTAATTGGGTGCTGGAGTTCGAGAAATGGGCTCCATCTGTTGTTGTGGTCTCTTATAAAGGCTCACCCGCTGGACGACGTACAATTCAAGGCCAAATGAGAGCTACTAAATTTAATGTGTTATTAACAACTTATGAATATGTCATTAAAGATAAAGGAGTTCTAGCTAAAGTAAGATAACTTATTAATAAGAAATAATTTTATTAAGTCAATTATTTTAGCTTCCATGGAAATATATGATCATAGATGAAGGTCACCGCATGAAAAACCATCACTGCAAACTCACTCAAGTATTAAATACTCATTATTTAGCTCCCCATCGATTATTACTAACCGGAACTCCGCTTCAAAATAAGTTACCCGAATTGTGGGCCCTATTGAATTTCTTATTACCCTCAATTTTCAAAAGTTGTTCCACTTTTGAACAATGGTTTAATGCTCCTTTTGCAACCACCGGCGAAAAAGTCGAATTAAATGAAGAAGAAACTATTTTGATTATTCGACGTTTGCATAAAGTATTGCGGCCGTTCTTGCTTAGGCGTTTGAAGAAGGAAGTGGAATCTCAGTTGCCCGATAAAGTCGAATATATTATCAAGTGTGATATGTCTGGATTACAACGCGTTTTATACAAGTAAGGATCTAAACATTATTTATCTAAAAGATATCACAAATTTGTGAAGACTTTTCTTGGGCAATTTGATGAATTAATTATTTATTTGTGGAGTTTGGGCTTGATAATTTTAATTGGAAATCATCTAAAGTAAATCGTGTTGAATTGTAGACATATGCAAAGCAAAGGAGTTTTATTAACTGATGGATCAGAAAAGGGCAATAAAGGTAAAGGAGGTGCTAAAGCACTAATGAACACAATTGTCCAATTAAGAAAATTGTGCAACCACCCTTTTATGTTCCAAAATATCGAGGAAAAATATTGCGATCATGTTGGGATGTCTGCAGGGATTATTTCAGGGTACTTTATTATTTTTTATAACCAAACCTCAAACTATAACTAATAAATATCCAATTTCAGTCCAGATTTATTTAGAGCCTCCGGCAAATTTGAGCTCTTAGACCGCATTCTCCCAAAACTAAAAGCAACAAATCATCGCGTACTTTTGTTTTGTCAAATGACGCAACTGATGACAATAATGGAAGATTATTTAAGTTATCGTGGTTTTGGGTATTTGAGGCTTGATGGTACAACTAAAGCGGAAGACAGAGGCGATTTACTCAAAAAGTTCAACTGCAAAAACAGCGAATATTTCTTGTTTTTGTTGTCGACTAGAGCTGGTGGTTTGGGGTTGAATTTACAGAGTGCTGATACTGTTGTTATATTTGATTCTGATTGGAATCCTCATCAGGTAAATAATCTAATATTTATTAATTAGTTTTACTAAAATATTTTATAGGATTTGCAAGCACAAGATCGAGCCCATCGTATTGGCCAGCAAAATGAAGTTCGTGTACTGCGTCTTATGACAGTTAATTCAGTAGAGGAACGTATTTTGGCTGCAGCGCGTTACAAACTAAATATGGACGAAAAAGTTATTCAAGCTGGCATGTTTGATCAAAAATCGACAGGATCTGAACGTCAACAATTCCTGCAAAGCATTTTACATCAGGATGAAGGAGATGAAGAAGTACTAACTAATTTTTTTAATAAATTACAAATTTAATTAAATAAATTTTAGGAAGAAAATGAAGTCCCTGATGACGAAACAGTCAACCAAATGATTGCCCGTTCAGAACCAGAATTCGAACTTTTTCAAAAAATGGACCTCGAGCGTCGAAGAGAAGAAGCTAAGTTAGGCCCCCAACGCAAATCGCGGCTCATTGAAGAAAGCGAGCTTCCTGATTGGTTAGTCAAAGAGGATGATGAAGTCGAACGGTGGACTTACGATGATTCAGAAGAATCCATTTTAGGAAGAGGCACTAGACAAAGAAAAGAAGTGGATTATACTGATAGTCTTACTGAAAAGGAATGGCTTAAAGCTATTGATGATGGAGGAGACTATGAAGAAGAGGAAGAGGAGGAAGAAAAAGTTAAAAAAAAGAAAGGAAGAAAAAGAAAATCAAAAAAGGGAATAGAATCAGATGAAGAACCTTGTACTTCAAAAAAAAGAGGCAGACCAGTGGGGGAAAAAGAACACAAAATCAAAAGACAAATGAAGAAATTGATGAACATTGTTGTTAAATATACTGACAGGTATTTTTCATATTTTAGTGTGAAACGATTCGAAGTACTTATTAAGTCATAATTTCAGCGATGGCCGATTACTCAGTGAACCTTTCATGAAATTGCCGTCAAGAAGAGAGTTGCCAGATTATTACGAAATAATTAAAAAGCCTGTAGATATCAACAAAATTGTTGCTCGCATTGATGAAGGAAAAGTAAGTAAACTAAAATATTCACAGTTAAAAAAGAAACTAATTCTTCAATTGAATGTGTAGTATCCCGACTTTATGGAACTAGAGCGCGATTTTATGCAGCTCTGTCAAAACGCCCAAATCTATAACGAAGAAGCATCCTTAATTCATGAAGACAGCATCGTTCTCCAATCCGTTTTTACTAACGCCCGTCAACGTTTAGAAACGGACGGCGATTCTGAGGGAGACGATGAGGAAAAATCACGTAAGTACCCAACACAATTTTATAAAAGCCTATATAAATTTTTTATTCAATATTTTATAGATGCTGGCGATGATGACAATAAATCCGACGCCGATTCAAGTGTAAAAATGAAAATAAAAATTTCTAAAACAAAAAAAACTCCCACGGGCAGGCGCAAAAGAACTACCAAGAAATATATTTCTGACGACGATGATGATTTAGATTAAAAAATTTGGAGGAGTTGAATGAAATCTGAAACGGTTTAGGGTTTTTTTTAATTAAAAATTCACACATTTCATACATAATACAATAGATTTTATGATAGATTTTGCTGCAAATAATATAACTTTACTATTTAAGTTTTTTTTTTATTAGTAGATTTCGATATAGCGTGTATCGTAAAAAAATATATAAGTGTGTCTGAATAAATAAGATTACTATCAAATTAATTTTCCTCTGTTAGGTAATATAAATATGATAATATTTCGTTCGAGTACTTTATTAATAAATATATGAATTATCACCAAAAAAAAAATGCCCTACAAACAGTAAATACAATCCTATGTTTCATCCACATCCACGTTTATTTACAATCGTATTAAAAGTAACAATTTATTCACATAATTTTCAATGTAAAAAGTATGCTTTTATTAAGGGCTCATCTAAAACACTAAAATCACATTTTCACTTTTTAAACTTGGAAATGGAAAGGTACTAGTGGTCTAACCTGACATACAAAATAAGTTTCTTAAAAATATAAGTTTTAATGGAATTATTCAATGATGACAATATGAAATTATAATGTAAAAATGTCCAAACACTCACACACGTTCATGAGTTTCTTATTGAATCATAAAAGTATACAATGCAAAAGCTAGTACGGCTTTGCTGGCACAAAAGCACTCTTGTTCTCTTGTTGAAAATCTCCATGACCATTTTCCATACTAAATGTAATTTAATTCCGTTGATACAGCGCTCAATTTTAATTTCTGAAGCCATCAAAATAAGCACCCACTTTTGGCTCCAAAAACCTTTCAACGAACTCTCTTCACTGTGTGGTCAGGAGACTTCAGTTCTTGAGTCAATTGAACTTTATAAGCATGACGATGCAAATTATTCGTGAGAATACATGATAAAGAACTCGTGATATCCAATTCTTGAGCACAGTGCCGACTTAATATTCTTGAATACTCTCGCGAGCTGCTTCGATATTTTATGTTTTAGGAGGATCAGGATGTCCAAGATACCATACATATGCAATACAAGGGTTATTTGATTTTGACGGCTTTACTGGCACATACGTACTCTTGTTGAAATTCTCCATGAACGTGCACTAAATATGACTGAATTTCATTAATACAGCACTTTATTTCAATTTCTCCTTAATGATTTATGAGGCCATCAATATCAAAATGAGCCTCTTTGATGATACTGATTTGGTTTGAAAAATAAGCACCCACATCTGATTCCATAATCCATTCAACGAACTCTCTCCGCTCTGCGGTTAGGAGGCTTCAGTTCTTAAGTCAGTTGAATTTTGGAAGCATGACGATTCAAATCTTTTGTGAGAATACTTCTCGAAATGTCCAATTCTTGAGCATGGTGCCGAATTGATGTTCGTGGACTTTCAGCAATACTCTCGTGAGCTGCTTCAATATTTTGAGTTTTGAGACGGTCAAAGTGTCAAAGAACCTAGATACCATAAATATACAGTACAAGGGCTAATCTAATTTGATATTTGCTTTTGACGGCTCTACTGGCACATAAGCACTCTTTTGTTGAAATCCACTTCGACAATTTTACATACAATTCCTTCCAAAAGAATATATTATCTCCAAGAAATATTTGGCCACGAAATATAATCAGTCTTGTCAAAATTGAGCTTTAGAATTTCGATAGAGAATAAGTAAAAGGTAAAAGAACATCAGAGAAATACCCAAAATATAAAAACCAAATATTTTTGGCACTTTGTTTCTCTCGATCATAATGTACTCTTAGTATTAAGATTGTGCGATGACTACCCCACCCCGTAAGTCGTAATAAAATTTATTCTATTATTTTTTTCACCAATAATTAGCAACTGAAATTAATTCATAGCCATCTAGCGGTTATGACCGGAACTTTCTTTTTTTGTTTTCGTTTTGACTTCCCCTTTCGTAATGTGTGAAATTGTTGATTATAATGTTATTCATTGGTATATCGGAACAAAATGCAAATTTTCTCATTTGTGTGTGATTTTATTTTTAATAATTTGATGAAAATACGGGAGTCCGACCAGACTTTTTATTTTCTAATCTTGGGGCAGTAAATATTGATAGTTATTTTCATATATAATACCACAAGAGCTTCGAAATTATCGGATATTTCTTGATAGGTTCGTTGCAAACAAATGAACGTGTCAAGTTTTCCAACTTAAAAAATCACGAGCGCGTAGCGCGAGTGATTTTTCTGGAAAACTTGACAAGTTGATTTGTTTGCAGGGAACCTTGAGAGAAATATCAGATTAATTTCGGAGTTCGAGTGATATTCGGGAGATTATTTTTCCCATCCAAATTCATCAATATATTCCAGAGATTCGACTCCGAATCTGGTCATTATTACATTCAATCTGTCTGTCAGTTTGACAGATGCTGAATCAACGCAGCTGAATGTTCTTTGTTTTGTATATATAACCAACAGACAAAATTTCCAAAAAATTTCCACTTGAAAACCGTGTTGGTTGTACCACGTGACGTCGAATGGTGCAATTCTATTGGTCAAAATTTGGATGGTAAAAATAATCAAGAATATATACAAGAATTCACAAAATTTTCCTGGAAATTTTTTTTTTTGGCTCACTTTTGTTTGCAACGTAACCACTGTATAGCTATCAAATGCATCTAAAAATTGTTAATTATTCACAAGCTTATAACAAAAAACTATTCATAAATATTTTTTATTGGATAAAAAAGTTCTTACATTTATACACTTGAAAAAGGCAGCACATTGCTGTTGAAACGTTATGTTTCTAGTAATTTATACAGATTTTTTTACCAGACAAAACAAATTTATTAAAAAATGAGTTCTGGAAAGTTTTTTCCTTTTAGAAAACTATTACTTCTTTTATACAGTGAAATTCATACTTTCCAGTACAATTGCATTTGATTTAAATTAATCGATAAAATTTTGTGCTACCCTTAACGGAAATTTTAGTTGTCAATAATAGATATCTTTTGACTTCAGTATTATTTCACTGTCTGCTTTGTGTGAAACCTGGTGTGAAATTTTTATCTCATACTGAGACGGACCTACATTTCCACCATGTTTCATTTTTAAATCCACTGTCTTGAATGAGAATATTTCAATTCTAATTTTGATTTTAAGATTAATGAATTTCAAACACCATTTTAAAGATTATTGGTTCAAAAAAGTGACATCAATTAAACTTCAAGCCGTAGACCTCGTAAAATTTAAATACGTCCCTAATCTGATTGCATCGCTCAAAAGGAAAACGCCATTTGAGTACGTCGTAGAATAACTCTTGGCAAAGAAAAGGATTTTTGTAAAATCGGTCTAACAACTACTTTTTACTTACTCGTACAAAGTAAACATAAGTATTGTGAAACCGACAAAATTCAAATATCGAGATTTTGATGAATATATCCGTTTTGAGCATTCCTGAATCCATTTTGACTACTTTCGGTTTGATGTCAGTACGTATGTATGTGCGTAACTCGCAAATTTCAAAACCCATCAAACGTATTATGCTGAAATTATATATTTAAGACTGGTATAGGGTCTTCATGTGCACCTAGCATTATGATTGCAATCTTCTGTACCGGAAATGCACTTTACTTGAAACTTTTTTCGAATTTTCCGCATAAATCCAGAATGATTAGTCGCAGGACACTGAAATTCAGTATTTAAAATTTTTATTGCATCGAAATAGTAATTTTCTATTTTTGTACCAATCGGCTGTGCCGGAAGTGCACTTTATATAACAGACTTTTCGAATTTTCCTCATAAATTCAAAACAATAAGTCGTAGAATATTGAAATTTCATACTAAGTACTTCTATAGCACCTTGCATTATAATTGCGATCGGCTAAACCGGAAGTGTAGTTTACTCGAAGCATTTTTTGAATTTGCCGCATAAATCCAAAACGATTGAACGTTGAATATTAGAAGGCAGTAAGTATTCATCTTTCATTAAGATCGACTGAACCGGAAGTGCACTTTACCTGACAGTCTTTTGGAATTTGCCGCATAAATTCGAAGCAATCGACCGTAGAGTATTGAAATTTAGTATTCCAGTCTGCTGTAGCATCTTAATGATTGCCTATCATTCTCATAACAATTGACTGAACCGGAAATGCGCTTCAATTGGAATTTATTTTTAATTTTGCGCATAAATTCAGAGCTGTTAGCCGTAGAATCTTGGCAATCAGTATTTAGGAATGCTGTAGCATAAGAATGATGACCTATTGTTTCCATAGCAACCGACTAGGCTAAAAGCGTATTTCACTTGACAGATTTTTAGAATCTTTTGAATGAATCCAAAACGATTAGCCGCGGCACGATGAGATTTTATGTTTTATTATATATATCCAATGATGTACAAATAAATCACGTGATGTCCACGTCAAATTTTTTACTTACTTGTAAAGTACAAGTAAGTATTGTGAAACCGACAAAATTGACCTATCAAGATTTTGATGGAAATATCCGTTTTGAGAATCCCTGAATCCATTTTGACTATTTTCGGCTTGATGTCGGTACGTATGTGCGTTCGTTCGTAACTCGCAAATCTCAAAACTGGTTGAACGTATATTGAAATTTTATATTTAAGACTGGTATAGGGTCTAGTTGCGCACCTCGCATTATGGTTCCAATCGTCTGTACGGAAGTGCACTTTACTCGAAACTTTTTTCAAATTTTTCTAATAATTGCAGAATGATCAACCGTAGGATGTTGAAATTCAGTATTTGAACTTGATGTTGTATCAGAATGGGTATCTGCTATTTTTGTATGAATCGGCCAAGCCAGAAGTGCACTTTACTTGAAACTTTTTTTAAATTTTTTGCTTAAATCTGGAATGATCAGCCATGGCATATTGAAATTTAGTGTTTGAACTTGTTGTAGCATCAAAATAGTTATCTATTATTTTTGTATCAATCGGCTGAGCCGGAAGTGCAGTTTATAAGTATAACAAGCATTCAGAATTTGCCGTATAAAACAAAACAATCAGTTTAATTGAAATGATAAGGTAGGCAATGATAATATGCTGTCAAGTTTTTGATTTTGTTTGACATTTTAAGTACATGTCAAAATAATATTAAAATTATATTATAAAAATCTGAAGTGAAAGAAAACTTCATTGAATAAATTTGTGTATATATCAAATGATGTACAAGTAAGTCACGTGATGTTCACGTCAGATATTTATGGCCGTTTTTCGGAAGGGCGCTTTTTTTAGCTTTTTCAACATTTTCCAAAAAGTTTACAGCCGATCTTCTTTATAAAACGCAACAAGCTGTTTTTGGCAGTTTTTGACATTTTTTTTGGGATATGTTATTCAACACGTAATAAACTAACAAATTAAAAAAAAAGTTATCAATTTTCTTCTCGGATATGTTAATTCACTCGACTAATAGGAGGAGGAAGTATAATAAATTGATATTGACGACAATTCAGAACAATTTTCCAATTAAAATATGTTATGAAATGTAAACTTATTAATTTCGTGCAGCTAAATGACGTCTATTTTATGGGTATTCAGGGTGCGTGGATCAAAATATCTTCATATAAATTTTTATGTTCATCAATTTACAATTAATATTTTATTTAGTACTAATACAAACAAATCAATTATTATGATTCCATTTATTCTTGAATTCATCAAAATTGGTAGTATTTTTTTTAAATTCAAATACATAGACTGAATAATAATTTGCAATGAATAAAATGAATTAATTTTGGTATTTGAGACTGAGTTTATCGATTTTAAAATGATTAGTTCTGCAAGTTTCAGTTCGCTCGTTCAAGTTTAAGTTGTATTTTATCATTAGTCTTATCGAGAGTTTTTCCAGTTTAATGTAAATATGAATCACGTCAAGAACTTTTCAGTCAATATTTTGCTTTCAAATTGCGGTGCAATGTATTTTCGATTATTAATTTGTTATTTTAACCATTTTTAGTCATTACGTTATGAATCAATTGTTTTTAAACATTTTTACCAATTTTATTCAATTGTTTTCTATATTTCTGACCAATTTTATTGAATTGTTTTAATATGGATTGTTTTTAGGCTTTTGTTTTACTTTTTCGACCCTGAAAGATTGAATCTTGCTCTTGGAACTTCAAGAACTGCTTGCTGAAGGTGGGACTACCAAAGGTAAGATATACGCGGAGTATGCGGTGAAAGAAGGGAAGTGTCTTGAGTCGTTGCTTGGTGCTGAGACCAAAACAGTTGTTGAGCCTCATTCGGTTGGTGTAGTGTGTAGGATATTGACTTAATTGTTGTTTACTTTGTTGAACTCTGTGTTGTGGGTGACTTACTTGCTGGAAATGGATGAACTTTAGCAAGATAGCCAATTTTGGAGGACATTCTGATGGATTTTTCTATTATACGGTGAATTTTAAACAAATTTAATTAATAAAATAGTAATAAATACTTTTGATTAGTTTTTCAACAAAATAATGAATTTGTCAAATTCAAATATGCCGCCTTTTTTAAATTCAAAAAATTACTTAATTCCCATTTATTTGGTTATGATTTTAATTAATTTTTAAGCTATAGTTTCCACAGTTGCAATTAATTACAATATCAGAAATTAATTAAAACAGGTTTGACTCTTCATCAGCTTTTTTGAATCGATTTCTCTTGAAGTCCGTAAAGTACATCAACTTTCAAATTTAATACAGTTTAAAATTACGTCCTGCATTCATTGTACCTGATGACAATCAGACAATAACTAATTACAAACACATTTGGTAAAGAATTTAATCGATACCAACTGTAATTTTCTTTTAATTAATAATAGTCATCAATCTCTGTTTTCCTGATAAATCAAATGAGTATAGTCCCCGTCAAGATATAAGAAAACGAGCTTCCCAGCGGGTATTTAGCAAAAGGATTATCCCTAAATTTATTGGGGTGCACAGATAAAATAGAACAGGGTCTCACTCAGAAATATTTTATTTAGTATTTTAGCAACCGCAAAAATATGCGACAAGATACTGTTTACCCCGCATGAGTGATAAAAAATAAATTTCCAATTACATTTAAAGAATCATCTTGCATGTTTATACAAATAAAAATATAAAATATTGGGAATAAATAGGTTGAAAATCTTCCTTAATACTACTCCTACAAATTTTTAACCGCATCCCCCACTGGGACAAGTTACTCCTACCGATTAGTAAGTCAGGCGAATTTCTTATATCTTGACGGAGACTATATCTAATATTGACAATAATCACTTGAATCCAACTAAATATTAACCAATTATTATTTTAATTATTGTATTATAAAAAATAGATTTTCGATACAATTGAAATAGAATGTTTTATTTTTTATTGTCAAATAGGTTGGGTTTAGCATGTTGAAAGATTGAAACATCCGGCCTATATTTTAGTAGTATTATTATTACCTACATTAAAATGTATAATTCTGTGACAGCTCTATATTTACTGTAATGAAATATTATGTCATTATTCAGGGAAAAATTCACTGATGTGTATACGTGTGTTTTAGCTCCGCCTAGACAAAACATAACATACTTATCACATTATTTAAATAAACAAAATTTTCTAGGAAATTTACAGGAGGGCATCCATGCAAATATATATTTAATAAAACAGTTAAAAATATTACAAATTTTAGAAAATTCTGAAACTAACTTCCGGCATGAGCAATGACAGATCACAACTAAAAGTTAAACGAATTAAACTAATCTTGATTAATAACATACGTGACGTCATATCCTACCAAAATATATTTATTTCAATATGACATTAGATTGCAATATTCACTTCTATTTTATTGTTGAACGACTTGTACCTTCATTCCTCTAACCTATTTGCCAATTCGTAATGAGAAGAAAGCACCTGCCAAAGGAGGCAATTCCATTAATATCTCACCAAAATATATTTATTTCAATATAACATTAGATTGCAATTTTTCCTGGAAATGATCCACATTTCACTTCTTTGTTGAATGATTTGTACCTGGCTTCATTCCCCTAACCTATTTGTCAATTTAAAATGTGGAGAAAGCACGTGCCAGAGGAAACAACTCCGTTAATTATGTGAACGTAGAAAATATCACATTTCTGTTGAGTGATACTTTTCAGAAAATAAACGTGTCACAATTCAACACAAATGGTACAAACGTCTGTTACGTTCTTTGGGGTATTAGGTTACGCTGAATTAAAAGTTTTGAATGATAAAAGAAATTTGAGGAGGAAAGATGCACCTTCTCTGATAAATTAAAATATTTAAAGCCATTTGAAATAAAATACTTTCGTATAATAATCCCTTGAAATGTAAAATTCATCTGCAAATTAACAAAAAAAAAAAAAAGTAGTGAAAGTGACGCTTCAAAAACGTGAGAATTTTCAAAACGCAGAGTATAAAAACAGTTCATTTTTTTCATGTAAAATTAGCCATTTACATTACAAATAATTACAAATCAATTTAATTTAATGAGCTTATACAAAATATTGATGAGAACAATAATTGCAGTTTCGCGCTATTATTTGAATTGATTATCAATATTAGATTCATAAACTTATCTCTATGAGTAAGTTTATATCGAAGATCTAAATCGGATTTATTCTAAAGCGGATTTAATTAGATTTTAAATTTCGACTGTTTACATCGACAAATTTATAAATCGATTTAGTGCTATCGGATAAGACTGCATTTATTTATTTATTACTAGTACCATAGAAATATAATCATAACATCAAAATTCTTCTATTTTGGGATAATTCTTTGAATATTTGACTCCCTCGTGTCATTTCTCCATCTAGAAAACTCATAATTCTCCTCTCTTAAATTCATTATAGAAAGTATTCAGTTACTTTGGAAGTCCAAGAAACACCTAGACTTATTTCTACAACCTCAAATTACTATTTAGATGACTGAACTGAACAAACCAACGTCTGTCAGATGAAACAAATAATTTGCATCATTTTGTTTCAGTACCTACTACTAAGTTTTTCATTCAATCGCTGTTTATCTCGATAAAGTAAATCGGATTTATGAAAAAATCTTGTTCATAAAGTCGATTTAGAATCCGATTTTAAATCTAATTTAGACCGTTTACATCCTTTTCATGAATCAGATTTATAATCCTAAATCCAGTTAAATCCGATGTAGGTCCTCGATATAAACATACTCTATAATTATAATCATTTTAATTTAATTAAATCGAGTAAATAAATTATATACTCTTATTTATCGTTTCCAATTTAAATTAAATTCAATTTTCAAATCAACAAAAATTCATACACAAAATATTTGAAGATAGTTTTCTGATTGATTACAAGAATAAGATTTCCATTATTTTTCAAATTTATACTTTTTAATTGTTTTCCGTTGGACCGAAAATATATATCGTCATTTTGATGGATTGTTCCATTGTCGTAATCAACCAAACTGAACTTTATTTGGTTTAGTTTTATTCAATTTTGAGTACTATTTGATCTACAAAAAACAAATATCATTCTAATGACCAGCTGCACCGCTGTCCCTTAAATTTTAGGTGTCAGTTAACTTAACAATATTGTATAAAAATTTAAAAATCATGATTCTGATTCGATATTTTTTTTTAAGTGAAGCTTAAAATTTGAACTAGAACAGTACAATTGGCCATTAATGTTACATATTTACATAAAGTCTATTGATACACAACCATTTTTTTTTTGTCAAAAAATTTCTCAAGAATTAACTCAATTCTATAGAACTGAATATAAATTTAGTTGAATAATGATATATTCATACCCAGTTATCGCCTTAATTCGTTTCATATTTTATTATTTACTCTATTTATTTGATAAAAATAACATTTATTGATTTATTCAAGTTGTTCCTTCTAAGAGTACGTTCCACTAGATGACAGCAATGCTCACGCTCACGACCGCGGTTTTTGCTGGTCCACTTGACACATGGTCGATGTGCTTCAAGTGGAACGATGCGAGTGTCTGTTAAATGTCAAATAAACTGAAAATTTGTGGTTAGGATCGAAAAGTAAATCATCAATAAGATTTAAACTAACCTGTAGCGAAAAAAATATACGAATGGAATGAATCCAATATGCCTGTGTGAATTAGTCGCCTTTACATAATAAATAATGATAATGAGAGACCATGAAATCATCTGTCATATTGACAAATGGAAAATCTTGAATCAATTGGCATAACTTGGAATCGAAAGTACATATTGGAAAGGCATCTTCTCATTTAATTTTAACTTCGTGGCGATTTCTGCAAAAATGAATGCAACGACCGCTTCGACCCACCTTTCAATCGCGGGCGTTGTGAGCTTGAAGTGGTCGAGATCAATGACGTCATCTATGACGTATTTATTATGAACGTGAAGACTGCGATCGTCTTGTGGCACGTTCAATGAGGCGACATGAGCGTTGCGGTCATCTTGCGGAACGTACCTTATGAGTACGTTCCACTAGATGACAGCAACGCTCACGTTCACGACCGCAATTTTTGCCGTTCCACTGACGCTTGGTCGATGTGGCTGGTGCTTCAAGTGGAACGATGCGAGTGTCTGTTAAATGTCAAATAAACTGTCAATTTGTGGTTAAGATCGAAAAGTAAATCATTGATAAGATTAAACTAACCTGTAGTAAAAAGGATATACGAATGGAAAGAATTCAATATGCCTGTGTAAATTAATCGCTCTTAAATAATAAATAATGATAATAAGAGGCCATGAAATCATCTGTCATATTAACAAATGGAAAATCTTGAATCATTTGGCATAACTTGGAATCGAAAGTACATATTGGAAAGGCATCTTCTCATTTAATTTTAACTTCGTGGCGATTTCTGCAAAAATGAATGCAACGACTGCTTCGACCCACCTTTCAATCGCGGGCGTTGTGAACTTGAAGTGGTCGAGATCAATGACGTCATCTATGACGTATTTATCATGAATGTCAAGACCGCGATCGTCTTGTGTGTGGAATGATTATTGAAGCGACTTGAGCGTTGAGATCGTCTAGTGGAACGTACCCTAAGTGATTCATTATTCATAAGTCATTTTAAAAGGTCAAAAAGTTCGAAATAGCTTTTCAAAAACTGGGATGAATTACAAATCATTTGATTATCTGTTAATTAATTATAATAAATTCTTGTTGAAATGCATGAACATCTATCCTATTTGATGGAATTAACAATAATAATTTCGAGACAGCTGTCAAAGTAACATTCTCACATTTCAATCAGATTTCAATAAAGCGGCAAAAGCTACAATCACAACAGAAATGTCAAAAATATTAATAATATACGTTTTCAATGATTGAAATGCATAACAAATTACTTAGTCATGAATATAATACACTAAATTAATATTGAAATCTATTATTTTAAGGTTTTCTTCATTTGTTATTTGAGTGACAGATATCTCAACCTCACTTACGCATTTGTATAAGTATTTTAATAATATGTTGGGTTCACGCCTATGCAATTCCCTATCTAAGCTGTGTTGCAAAAGTGAAGCCAAAAATGTAATATTGTTAGAGAGAGAAAGTAAATGAGAGATAGGTTGAGGCGGACCTATGTTTGCATGGAGTTAAATGGCTAGGTTTGGTTAATTTAGTATTTTCATGTGAAAATATAGTGCAAAATGGGAAGAAAATGTGTTGTGACCAATTGTGGTATTGGGTACACAACATGTAAAGAGAAATTTTTTTTTTTTCTGTACCTAAAGATGACATTTTATTAAATAAGTGGCGCAAGAGCATACCACGACAGGATAGAATATTGGGAACTACAGATCACGTTTGTGAAAAACATTTTAGAGAGGAAGATATCATAAAAGAATGGTCGGCTGGAGATGTAAGAGTGAGTAGAAATTATTTTAAAATTATATTAAAATTCAAAGGTTATATCAATGTTTCAAATTATTGAACGTATCTAACCTAACTTTTAGTGAAAATTCAACGTTAAGAAAATTTCATATAAATGAAGAATATAAATATTTCTATTTATGTTTTGTAATCAATAGAGATGTGATAATTTTTTACAAATTTACCGTACAGTACAATAGGGAATTGTTCAATTATATGACAAATTTATTATCACAGATACCGTTGAAATATTTCCGACCAAAAGAAAATGCCTGTCCGAGTATTTTTCCAAATTTCCCGAAATATTTAAGCGTCTCTAAGAAAACAAGGAGATCTCTTATAAAACAGGATGGACCTTCAAAAAACCCCGACTGTGCAAAAATGAGAAAATTATGTCAAAAACTGTCACTTTTTGTGAAATCGTAGATGTATATTACATTTTTGTTAAGTTTTTTATTAATATTCAACTAACAAAATTTTTTTACAGAACAGCATTTTTTATCTCTTCTTTTCTTGTGGTAAATAAGAAATTGTTTGTGTATATTCTCTCAATTTAATAACGCCCATTGTAATATATGATATTCATGGAATTGTTTATGTCTCTCTTATTCATAATTAGAAAACTCTTATTCAAAGAAACGTTCATAAAACATGTTTAATAATAATGCACTTTTTCATAGCAGATTTTAATAAATACAAATGCTAATTTTCTTCTTTTTTGCCTTTTATTTAATAAATAATGAAGTACTCAACGTAATCAAAATATCAAATTCACCTGATGATCGTTTTTTATTAAAAAAAACTCAAATATAATCTCATTTCTGTATATGAAGCATGCAAAGTTAGGCCCGCTTTCGCTATCTCTCTCACCTCTGCCGCATTACATTTTAGGCTTCATGTTTTCCAACTGAGTGTCCGCTCCTCTATTATTATCCTTCGTGGTTGGGTTGAATTGTAATGAATTAAGAACAAAAAGGACGGTTTATGCATTAAATTTTTAGGGTTAATTTCAAATTTCGATTATAGATGTCAGTCACTTTGAATTTAATTATATATTGTTCATTTAAATGGTAATATACAAAAACAGACTTCTGTGTAACACGAATTTAAATTACATTTGAACTATAATTATTATTCTCCTTACATCTCAAACCATAAAATTACTTGTTTAAAACTATTCTTTCCTATTTTATATTCATCTAAACGTCTGCTAAAACATCACGTATTTTTCTTCAGGTAACAACGCTCTGCGTTTTCAACAATGACGTCAGCTCAAGTGAATTACCTCCCCAATGCTTTCCAAGCAAACGACGGGACTTTAGCCCCCTCCCGAGACTCCATGGGGTTTACGTCGACCAAAGGGCTGTTGAATGGTCCCGGACAGAATAATTGCTTTTTGAATAGTGCTGTACAGGTAAGTGATTTTAAAATTTTGAATTCTTACCTGGGAAAAGAAATTGGGAAATTTGCAACTTGGAGTTGTAAAAGACAGATGAGGAAGTGGTTGTAAAATTTTGAAAGTTTGATTCGTGGTAAAAAGGAAAAGCAGGTAAAACTATTTGAATTGGTGCAATAAATTTTAATAACTTTCTTTTGTTCTCGTTTTATTTTAATGAATTTTATTTTTGAAATTCAATGAAGTTAGTAATTTTCTCCTTCTCTAACACATCAATACTTGAAAAAATGTGTGTGGTAATTCGAAACTAAATGAAATCTATGAACCCAATACCGTTTATTTTATATTCTGATTGTTTTTAAATAAACTAAGCTCAATACTGAATTAGTTGTCAAATATTATTGAGCTATCGAACTATATCAATAGTTATTATGACAATTTGAGTTCAATTACAGAAATAGTAATGGAATATTTAGAAAAATAGAATAAATCAAATGGAGTAACAACCGACTTTTATTTGTTCTGCAACATTAAAACATAATAGTTTTAGGTCTGATATGTATTCAAATTTAATCTTTAGGTGGTTGGTATGCTTGATGATTTGACATTTAATATAAGCCTTAAACGAATCACAAGTAAAAAACGATCAACAATATAATAAAAAATAATAATCTTGTAATTCATTACATCAAAGATTAACAATAAAGATACAAACAAATTACACCGTGCTGGCATTGGTAAAAGCATTGACAAATAGTAAATAGCTAAATAACTCCACGTTCACATTACAATATTGCTGTAAGCAGAATTTAAATTTCATTGTGACAAAATGGCGATTAGTCTTGAAGTATATAAAATCTTCCACGTGTTCGAACCACTCCTTACATTTTACATTAATATTCAATGATATCTGCCCAGGTGTGCGTCGAAGTCTTGTAAATCACAATTACAACATTGCGATTTATAATTTGAAGTATTTGATGAGCGCGGCATTTTTTTACTTTCTATGATGCTTATTAGCTTATTTAAGCAATCAGTAGCATTTTTATTTTGTAATATATAAAAACGATTAGTTTAGCAAGTTTTTTTTACTCCATCCATCAAACACCCGACTCTGCTCTTATGTTCCTTTATTATTAATTCAAAACACAAATATATTTCATTTCGTGTGCCAAATAATTGAAGAGAAAGTGTGGCAAATTAATTGTGTGAAATTATTTAATATTTTTATGTATGTATGTGAGAATTAGAAAAGAATTGTTTGTTATTTGCTTGCAAATCTATTTTTATCTGGAAATATATCTTCATAATTCTAATTCTAAACTAGAAGTTGGAAAAATTACTTTCATTTTTGATGTATGCAGTTATCTTTAATATTATTTATTCGCAAACCTGGTGATAAAACACTCAAAACTGTAAAAATTATCAAGATTACATTTATTGTATTATAAATAAGAGAATATAATTTATTATCTTCATTTATCACTCATAAGGAAGTAACAAATAATAATTTTCAAATAAACTCAACGAAAATATTGTGAATCATTGATTACAAAATAGAATTGCTCTCCGTTGGGCTGTAATTGATTTTTAAAGTTTATCCAACTGTCCAATCGGAATGACTCATCTCTTTTAGGTGGCATATGTAATAATCTGAACATAGCAACATTTTAAAATGTCAATAAATTTAAATTAGCTTTTCAACAATAGGTTCTTCCTGGAAAAAAAATTATACAACCGTTTTGTGTCTCAACGTTTGAACACCCTATAGATCAATCTTTTTCTTTTCTATTGCGAATATGTGAACATCATACAAAATCGTGAAATTTTCAGATTTTGTCACGTGACTAACGAAACGCTGTTATTGGCCAAGCGCCGCTGTGACGTCATAACGCATGCTGGCAAGCGAGAGTCTGTTTATAAGAGATAGAAACCGTGAACTAATTCGATTTACAAAAAAATCAGACGCAAATTGAACTCTAATGGGTTCGTAATCTATTTTTTCATATCTTCCGAACGGTTATAAACTTATTTGATTCGCGATGACGCTGCTATCACATCCAACTATCCAAGCTCAATATAATATTAATTTGCAGGGTTTATTTTAAAACTGAGATTTACAAATCTTTGTTGGACTATTCTACAAAAATGTCGATACAGCTATCAAAGTAACATTCTCATAATTTCAGCAAATCGGCAAAAATATTAATCTCAATAGAGCGCCATATTTATGGAAATGTCAAAAATTTTAATTATCCGATATAAGTTTCCACCAATTAAAATTCATAATGAATTAATTGCTCATGAATATTATACACTACACTATTATTAATTTTTTTCTAAATTTCATATATTTAATAAAATACGCAAAAATGCTCACGACAATTCACGTGACTTTTTTCGGAAAGAATTGATTAACAGAAATTTTCGCTGTGACAAAAGCGTCAATCACAATAGAGCAGCATATTTATGAATTTCAAAAATATTAACTAGTCAAAATACCTTTTTACCAATTAAAAATACGTAAAAAATTAATTGCTCATGAATTTATTTCTGTTTTGAAAATTCTAAATCTTACAATTTCAACTAATTTTACAAAAATGCTTACGAAATTGAGCAAAATTTTCAAAAATTTTGTTTTATAATGAAAGAATAGAAGGTAAGGGCAGATTAATCGGCAGAAATTTTTGCCGTTCCTAATTTTTGTGCAATCATCATGCTAACCAAACATACACGACCCCTAAGAATTGAAAAATAATAATAATCTAATATGAGTTTCCACCAATTAAAATTCATAGTAAATTATTTGCTCATGAATATAATATATTAAACTATTATTAAAATTTTTCTAAATCTCACAGATTTCATAAAATTTACATTTAATGTTTACAAAATTGATCCGTCAAGAGTGTTATTTCTCGAAAATAATTAATCAACAGCAATTTTGATAGTTTAAATTCTTTTTTAGGCGATCATGACAAAAAAGGTATTTTTATGGCCCCTTTTGCGGCCGTGAAGTTTCACTTTTTGGGACTGATCTGTCAAATTTTACTTTTTGGGACTGATCTGTCAAATATTACTTTTTGGGACTGATCTGTCAAAAAATATTTCATAAACAATTTTTATTTACCAATATGGGCAGCTTGATGAACTCTTTAAGAAACAGTTTTCGCTTAAATAGTACATATATTCTTCCGTCAACCTCTGTAGTTCTTGCAATTCAAAAAATAAATACGCATTTTTTGTTAAATGTCAACTTGATAGAAGACAATGAAATAAAACAATTTCAACGGCAACTAAGATTTACAATTGCAATGTTTTAGAAATACATAGATAAAATGATGTGATTTTGAATTATTTCGTAATGATCGCCTAAAAAACGTTGTGTGCACCTCGGCCTACAGTTCTTTTTTGGTCTCACCTGAATTGCTGCCTCAGCTACGCTTCGGCCGCAAACAACAGATTCGACCAAAAAAGATAACCTTTACGGCCTGATACACAAATAACTATTCTCCAACACTGTTTTGGAACTTGCATATTCCATAACCAAAAATTAAGTTGGAACGAATGACATTCCAACAAATCGTTTAGAATGATTCCGTATGCCGTTTAGAATGATTCTGTAAGCCTTTAGAATCATTTCGACGAATCAGAAGCTGTTAGTTTGGCTACTACCCTGGTTACTTCCTAACAATTCAAGTATTCATATCTAGATTTGACGTTTGACATTTAATAATTTTTTAAGTTTTCTGTGAAATATTGCTGAGTTCCCAAAACCTTGTTAGAGAAAGTATAGTCTACAACATGTTTGGAATGGCATATTCCACACTCGCGAACCGTATCCTCGCCTTCGGCTCGGAATCTCGGATTACAAACTTTTCGCTCGTTCAGAATATAGGCCATTCCAATACTTATTGTAGAATATACTATTCTGCAATTATTATAATAACGAAAGATGAAAAAATTCTTCAAAGGTTCTCATCTCAAAGAATACGTGAAAATAATTTTGAAACAGCTGTCAAAATAACATTCTCACTATTTCAACAAGGTGCAAAAGCATGAATCACAACAAAGCAACATATTTGAAAATGTTATATATATAAATCAGTTCAAATCCTTTTTTATAAATTGAGATGCATAACAAATTAATCTCTCATGAATACCCTATTTACAAAATTTTACACATTCAATAAAATTTACAAAAAAAATGAAAGAATCATCTAGATGATGAAAGCGCATTTTTGACAGCTCATGAATGCTTGTTACTACAGAGATTTCGGAAATTACCATCTCTCACAATTACTGAGCTTGAAATCAAGCAGTTTGGGCAAACTTACGAAACAGCAGCTTCCATTTAGTACTAGTTTCAAGTTGACTATTTGATAGGTACATAATTTATGCATGTACAAACTCAAAAATATCTTTTAATCTTCATTGTTTAGTTATTGACTGACGGGAGGTCAAGTGCTGTACCTTAAAATGATAATTTGATCTTTATCAAAGCTATATGAAAAAAAATTACACCAGAAGTAAACAAATTTTCATCCAATAATAATAATTCATTCTAATAAGCTTCAAATTCGCGTCAAACGAGTCATTGAATGAATCCCGGACAGATTTGACAACTGTACATAATAATAGTGACACTGGCGGCGAAAGTTGTAACTAAATTTTTATCTACTTTAATAAATTTTAGTTGCCATATCCCTAATGTCATAGGTATATATCTATGGGCATTGTTTCACTTGAAACAAGTAATTGAATAATTTAATCTTCCACAATCACTGAGCTTAAATTAAAGCAATTTGTGCAAACCTACGAAACAGCAGCTTTTATTTAGTACCAGTTTCAAGTCTGTAAATAGTATAGTTGCTGAGAACTCAGCGTCACGCCAGCCAGACAGCCAAAGTGAATATAATAGCGCTTTTTTCCAAAAAATGGAAGAATCATCTAGATGATGAAAGCGCATTTTTGACAGCTCATGAATGCTTGTTACTTCAGAGATTTCGCAAATTACCATCTCCCACAATTACTGAGCTTGAAATCAAGCAGTTTGGGCAAACATACGAAACAGCAGCTTCCATTTAGTACTAGTTTCAAGTTGACTATTTAATAGGTACATAATTTATACATGAACAAACTCAAAAATACCTTTTAATCTTCATTGTTTAGTTATTGATTGACAGGAGGTCAAGTGCTGTAGCTTAAAATGATAATTTGATCTTTATCAAAGCTATATAAAAAAAAATACACCAAAAGTGAACAAATTTTCATCCAATAATAATAATTCATTCTAATAAGCTTCAAATTCGCGTCAAACAAGTCATTGAATGAATCCCGGACAGATTTGACAACTGTACATAATAATAGTGACACCCGCGGCTAAAGTTGTAACTAAATTTTTATCTACTTTAATAAATTTTAGTTGCCATATCCCTAATGTCATAGATATCTATGGACATTGTTTCACTTGAAACAAGTAATTGAATAATTCAATTTTCCACAATCACTGAGCTTGAATTAAAGCAATTTGTGCAAGCTTACGAAACAGCAGCTTTTATTTAGTACCAGTTTCAAGTCTGTAAATAGTATAGTTGCTGAGATCTCAGCGTCACGCCAGCCAGCCAGCCAGCCAGCCAGCCAGCCAGCCAAAGTGAATATAATAGCGCTTTTTTCGGAAAAATGCGCTAAAAATGGAAGAATCATCTGGATGATGGAAGCGCATTTTTGACAGCTTATGAATGCTTGTTACTTTAGAGATTTCTCAAATTACCATCTCTCACAATTACTGAGCTTGGAATCAAGGAGTTTGGATAAACTTACGAACCAGCAGCTTCCATTTAGTACTAGTTTCAAGTTGACTATTTGATAGGTACATAATTTATGCATGTACAAACTCAAAAATATCTTTTAATCTTCATTGTTTAGTTATTGACTGACGGGAGATCGGGTGCTGTACCTTAAAATGATAATTTGATCTTCTTCAAAGCTATATAAAAGAAATACACCAAAAGTAAACAAATTTTTATCCAATAATAATAATTCATTCTAATAAGCTTCAAATTCGCGTCAAACAAGTCATTTGACAACTGTACATAATAATAGTGACACCCGCGGCGAAAGTTGCAACTAAATTTTTATCTACTTTAATAAATTCTAGTTGCCATATCCCTAATGTCATATATACCTATGGACATTGTTTCACTTGACACAAGTAATTGAATAATTTGATCTTCTACAATCACTGAGCTTGAATTAAAGCAATTTGTGCAAACTTACGAAATAGCAGCTTTTATTTAGTACCAGTTTCAACTCTGTAAATAGTATAGTTGCTGAGATCTCAGCGTCACGCCAGCCAGCCAGCCAGCCAGCCAGACAGCCAAAGTGAATATAATAGCGCTTTTTTCTGAAAAATGCGCTAAAAAGTAACCCATTCAGAAATATTTAAAATATAAATAATTCAAAATACTTTTTCGTCATTTTAAATACATAACAAATTACGCAATTACTTGCTCATGAATATATATATATATATATATATATATATATATATATATATATATATATATATATATATATATATATATATATATATATATATATATATATATATATATATATATATATATATATATATATATATATATATATATATATATATATATATATATATATATATATATATATATATATATATATATATATATATATATATATATATATATATATATATATATATATATATATATATATATATATATATATATATATATATATATATATATAGTATACTAAACTATTATAACAATTCCTTGATATTCAATAAAATATATTAAAATATTTTCAAAATTGAACTGTCAATAGTGAAATTTTTTGAAATGAATTGATCAACATGAATTTTTACTGTTTTTAATTTTGTCTGCAATTACTATACTCGCGGAAAATGAATTATGGATCAAAATTATTCTTCTGACTTTATTTCATAATTCCTCTTCCGTCTTGTTAATAATCTGGTAGAAAAACAAGTGAGTTAATTATCATAATAAAGTTCCTTCCTTGATATGCAGGTATCGTATGTCAGTTTCATGTAAAATAATTCTCTGTAAACTGTAACACTGTAATGTTATACGAGTAAAATCACGTAGAGATCTACGTTTTGTTTTCATCACGTACAACTGTCAACTATGCACTTGTTTTTCATGCATTTGTTTCAATTATGTACGCTTGTTAGTTAAATGATAATAATAATAACAATCACGCATCGAGTTGCTTTCAAACTCAAATATTCCGCAATAAATCAATTAAAATACTTCTATCTCATGAATAATTTATTGAAACATGATTTTTTTATCGCTTATTTAATCACAATTTATATGAAAATGCCTTCGCGCCCAAATCCTCGTTCTTAGCGTAACCTCAACATCTTTGCCTCTTGCAGACATGCGTCCTCAACTTTTTCGAGTTGGCCTCGTGCCGTGGTCGTTCAACTTTGTCGCACACACAGCTACTACATGAAGTGTGTGTAGATATCAGAACCGTATGTTGCGGTACCTGAATAAACTAATCATGCATAAAGTGCCTATCTAAATAATTTTTTGCAAGTTTTTCATGTTAGAGATCCTTGAATCATACAAGTTAATATTTATTCTTTTATTATAATAATTTATTATTGTCACCTTGGAACCAGATGAATTATGACAGAAAATAATGTGCATTGTTGTTGAATTATTATAATTAAATTTCTCCGAAATAATTAATAATATTTTCCTATACTTACTCAACTAGACTTTCGCAATAATGTCACTATTTTTTTACCAGTCATTAATTCTTGAATTCCGCAATTTTATCCTGTACATAATCTCCGATTAGTCTTACATTATTGTTTTTATAACCTCGAAGTACAAATACTAATCGAGATCAATTTTCAAACTCAGTAAAAAGTACTATCAACTTAACAATTATTAAAAGGAAACAACGATTTGTCTCTTTAACTCCTCAATTTCGTTGGGCAGACACCATGACAGACACTATTGTTCTGTCTGTCTGTGATTCTTCTTCACGAAACGGGTGATTAGAACAGGTGAACCTAAGTTCATAAGTTGTGCTGAAAGTTTTAATCAAGTGTGATGCATACGAAAGGAAGGAACTACAGTTTGGAAATAATCAGACTTTAATCAAAACTTTGTGCACTTGTGCAGCCTGCAAATATAAATTGTTTTTGATTATAAAAATAAAAATTATTCGGTGGATATTTTTTGGGATGACTGCCTTTGAAGGGTCTCATACTCTTGTGAATATATTTAAAATAACTTTTTATTAATTAAAATGCATTACAAATTACTTGCTCATGAATATAATACATAAAACTATTGCTAATCTTACACATTTAATAAAATTTACAGACTCAATGTTTAAAATTTTCTGTCCATCGATGTGCCCTCATCTTTTATTTTTTCATTTCAAAGAAAAATTTAACTTTTGATAATTTAATTTCGTATAAATTTTCGTTACTTATATTAAATGAGTAAAATTTATATGAAATTCAACAATGGTTTAATGTACTGTAACGATTTTAAGTCTATAAATTAGTCATTTCGGCTTTACTGGTGCTTAAAATTATTGTGGAAATATTTTACATCAAGAAATAGAAGCGAATATATTTGTTTTCTAGAAAATTGCTGGTACCTTCTAGCGCTTTCTAGAAGAGCCTGGACGTTTGCGGGAAAAGCGTAGTGAGGAGAGACCTACGGTATATATCAGTAGCTGACTCAACGAGGAGTATTATTGATTTTGGCTGAGAGACCTTATAATATGGACTGCTAGTGGTTGAAATAAATTGTGTTATTTAAAATAAATCAATATTGATATAAATAATTGAAGTCAAGTTATAATGTAGTGTAATAATCTTTAATTCAAATTAGAATTATTTATTAGAAATAGTGTTAGTTATCTAATTTATTATTTTAATAAATCATAAAAATAAATAGTATTGTTTAGTAACTTTTGCTCCCTAAATTAAAATAAATAACATTACAGTACCATATTCATAAGCAAGAAATTTATATTTTTGACATTTCTCAATATGCCACCTTATTGTAATTGATGCTTTTGCTGCTTTGTTGAAATGGTAAGTAATCTCAAAATAATTCATGCAAATTTTTCATGAGTATAATTGCAGGCAAAATTGAAAATTATGTCGATTAATGTCTTTTTCTTTAGTTTCAAAAAGGAATTTCTGACAAATGTCACTTTCGATAGCTCAATCTCGTAAACATTTTTGTAAATTTCATTGAATTTTAAAGTTATTAAAAATTATTATTATTATTATTATTATTATTATTTTAAATTTCTAAGATTTAGAAGAATTTCACCAATAGTTTAATGTGTTGTATTCATGAGCAAGTAATTTGTAATAGGTATATTTCAATTAGTGAAAAAATATTTGTAATAATTTATATTTTTGACATTTCAAATAAATTTTGTGGTTGATGCTTTTGCCGCTTTGTTAAAATAGTGAGGATATCACTTCAACCACTATCTGAAAACTATTTTTCCAAATATTTATATTATACATATACGAATGCTTTTGAGAGGTGAATATTATTAAATATGTAAGATTGATGAGAATTTCAACGATAGTTTCATGTATTATATACATGAGTAAGTAATTTCAAATGCATTTTAATTGGTGAAAAATTATTTTAAATATTTCGTTCATGCATACGTTTTTCCATAATTATCAAAAACTTGCAGCGGAAATTCAACTATTTTGACAACACAAACAAATAATCCCATTATTAACCAGATAATTCGTAAGCATTCATGGTATTACCTCCAAATAATTTTTTATACTTTTCACATTTTTATAAATTTTATTAAATTTATAAGATTTATAAGAACTTTAACGATAGTTTTATGTATTATATTCATGAGCAAGTAATTTGTACTAAATTCTGATTGGTAGAAAATTATTTTCAATAATTTATATCTTTGACATTTCTAAATATGCCGTCCTGTTGTGATTAATGCTCATGCCATCTAGCTGAAATAGTCAGAATGTCGGTTTGATTACTATCTCCAAATTATTTTTGCAAAGTTTTGGAGGAATCACATATTTTTTGTAAGTATAATTACAGATAAATACTAAAACGGCAAAATTTTCTATCGATTAATGTGTGCCTATCTTTTATTCTTTTGTTTTAAGGATAAATTCTTGAAAAACTCCTCTCCTAACAGTTCAATTTCATGAATATTTTTTTAAATTCGATTAAACATGTGAGAAAATTAGAATATTGACAATAGTTTAATGTATTATATTCATGAGTAATTAATTTGTGATGCATTTCAATTACTGGAAAAATATTTTGAAAACTTCATATTTTTGAAATTTTTAAATCTGCCACCCTAGGGTTCAATTCTAATTTGTAGAGACAGTTTCATGACAACATTTTAGAGATTCTTGTCATATCTGCCATCTAATGCACAATTGCAGAAGTGATTCAATGTCGTTATCGTTGAAGACAGGTTCTTGATGTCAAATTTTGACATATATAAGACAAAATTTAAGTACATTAATTAATAATAAACACGAGAAATGAATAATGATGAATAATGAAGTCTCTACAAATGTCACTATATCATGACGACATTAACATATAGAGACTGGGACCTGAATTTCTTTTGGGTCATGTGCCTTCATTCATTTTTCGTTAGTATAACTGCAGGAAAAATCAAGAACAACGAAAATTCCTGCTGATTATGTGTCTCTATTTTCTATTTTCAAAATTTGACATTTTAATTTCGTAAAAATTTTAGTAATAACAATGGTTTTATGTATTATATTCATGAGCAAGTAATTTGGTATGTATTTTGATTGGTGAAAAGATATTTCCTAAGTTTTATTGAAATAGTGGAAATGCCACAGTTGTCAAAACTGTCTCAAAATTATTTTTGCAAATTTTTTTGGGAGATCTCTTATTTTTCGTGAATTTTCTTTACAATCCAATGCTGTGAAATTTTTGCAAAATTTTAATAAATGTGTAAGATCTTTAGAATTATGATAATCGTCCAATGAATTATATTCATGAGCAAATTATTTTTGGGATGCATTTCAATCAATGAAAAATTATTTTGAAATATTTATATTTGGGACATTTCTAAATATGCTGCTCTGTTGTGATTAATGCTTTTCCCGCGTTGTCGAAATTATGAAGGTGTCGCTTTGTTAGCTGTGTCGAAAATATTTTTGTAAATTTTATCAAATCTGGTAAAAATGCATGGGATTCAACAATAGTACAGTACAATAAACATTTTAATTATTAAAAAGTCATTTTAAATTGTTTTACATTTCAAAATGTGACCACCATTTAGTTGTTATGAGTCATTTCGAAAAAGCAATTTGAATAAATGTCATTTTTATCAAATAAATACAATAAATTTTGAAAGATAAAACTAATTGAGACAATAACTGGGTATATGTGTGAAATTATTCAACTAAATTTGTATTTAGTAAAGCAATATTGACTAAAAAAAAAATTGTTGAGTATATATAAATAGACATTTGTTTATTTAAATATGTTACATATACAATGATATTTCTTTATTGTAGTTTAAGTCAGTAGTCAAGATTGAACAAACCTAGATTAAATAAGTACAGTTTAGTTGATTACGACAATAGAACAATCAATCAACATTTTTTATTTATTGAAAAATATCAAGCATAACTCCAAATTATACATATATTAACGAATCACGTTGTAGAATAAAAAGTAACCAATTTCAATTTTGGTATGAATATTTCCATTCACGACAAAATAAAAACAATAAGCAATACTATTCCTCACATATTCATCTGGAATTTGAATGAAAGGTGTAACGGTTGCTAGGAAAAAAATTCGAAGTCATTTTATAGAACCAGGAACATCGAATATTGCCACACAGTTTTAACACCTAAATTAAAGTAGATCTCAGACCTGGAACAATTATTGAAGTTAAAGAACAAATTACTTGGGATGAATATTGAACTATATCAATGATTTTTAGAAAAGTTAAAGGAGCTTCTTATTTGCGTTACTCCGAGTAATTCAAATTTTCGACTTTTCATTTGAGTAATTTTAATTTAGGCTTGCACTGTCTCGAGTAGCAATCAATCGCGTTAATTATTTTGTACAATTTCGAATAGCTATTTCTTATCTGAAGCTCTTGTGTCAATGCGCTACTCCGAGTGCCTATTAATCACGTGGGGAGCCTGATTTACGCTGTCTAGAGTAGCTATTAATTAGAAATAGCTAGATTCTCCTTCTTTCTTAAGGGTTTTTTATCTATTTTTAAAAAAGAAATTAATTTACCTAATTGCATTTTAGGAGGTGAAAACATTATTTATAAATGCTTACAACTAAACACCGCTGTGGGAATTTTCAATTTGTGTTTGGTTCTCAAGAAAAGACAGACCTCGTTACTACTTATTATTGTGTGCTCATTACAAAACAAATAATTTTATAAGTTTTTATTATCTTTTTAGTATACTAAAGAGTGAAATATGATTTTTAAAATATTATAATAATTCTGTTATCATTAAGAATTCAGAAGAAGTTAATTATTAGTTTCAAACTGTAATTTTATTCTTGTATTTTTCGGGGTAAAATTGGATGATGGAGTTGATTATACCTAATTTAGAGCGGTCAGTTCCAAGCTACTTCACGGCTATTAATTTCGACCTTACCTTTTTTTACAACGAAGAGCACGCTAGGATACGTAACTAACCCTAAAACAGATATAAAAGTTTATTTCTAGAACACCTGTATCTGCATTTTTAGCTTCAAAGTTCATCTTAGACACATCAATCTCCAGTAAGATAATATCTTAAATAATACTCCATCTTAGGTGTTAAATCTGGCTGATAGTCTCGCGCGTCACAGTCTAATCACCACTAGATATCTCTGTTCACGTGAGAGTCGGTGGGAATGTGCGTTAGTGCATATCGTCCATGTGAACTCTAAACTCTAGCGCCTCCTTGAGAAAATTGACCCCTCTACTTCTAGCTTATTGTTTGGTGTAACTAGACAACGGAAGGGGCGCTGTACGCGGCCGGAAACCGGATGTACAAATTCATTTTGTTTTCATATGTCATTCTCGAGTAATTAGTTCATTATGAGAAGACGGTTTACAAAGGAAATAACGAATTGAGCACTTCATTTGTGATTACAAGAATATCGAACAGCCCTAGGACTGTCTGGTTTCAAAATACAAAAATCAGATTTTATTTTACATATTTAAGAAAAAAAATCATGTCGATTCGATCAATAGGAACCGAGTTATAATTTATTTTGTTGAAATACAAATACGCGTGACTCGCACGGATAGTGGCAAGGCGGCGAAATGGGGGCTACAGTCAGCCGTCTCGCCACGCCAGTCACAAGTATTTATTTACACCACTTCTCTAAAAAAAATATAAACTTTTAACTTAAAAATGACGCCTGAGTTATCAAAATTTTATTCTAAATAGTTCTCATGTTCAGGATTTCATGTAAATACCCATTTCTGGATGGTACTAATATTACCAACCGTTATAAAAATAATGATTTTTGGATGAGTATAAATATTCTGTGATCTTTTTTCAAGATGAACTGTCATTCAAATTAACGTAGGATTAAATAAAAGTTCACTGAACATCAAACTAGTTTTAGAATGTAGGAAGCATGTCTCGCGACAGCACTGTCAAAAAATAAAATCTAGCTGTTCATAGATGCTTGTTATCTTACTCTGAATTTCAGCTCCGCCCCCTCCTATAAAGGGTGTTTTTTTTATATGCTTATATATCGATATCTTGAGAACTGATATAGTTACAAATCTGAAACTTTGCACATGGGCCTTAACGATAGAGCCGAATTGATCTAGAATATTTTTAAAATGGCGACAGTTCCGGTTATACCAGAAGTCAACATCAACTATCTTATTTCAAATGAAATTCTTTATATTTGATTATATTTTTTAATTCTCCTCTATTTTTTAATTGGACTTTATCAAAACAACCATGGCTTTATTTCAAACAATTTCTGAAATAATTGCATTTTTAGAATTTTTTTGACAGCTACTAAAAAACGAATATCTCGAATTTACGTCGTCGGAAAAATTTGATTTTATGCATACGTGCTCACAATAAAATAAGGTTTTGCATGATGTCAATGATTTTCATAAATATTAAACAGGATCATTATAAAGTAGCCTCAAAATTTGAGAAACTGTAGTTAAAAATGAGGGTCTCCAATGAGAAATTTGAATTTTTCAACATTTTAGTATAATATTTATGAAAATCATTGACATCATGCAAAACCTTATTTCATTGTGAGCACATGAAATAAAAATTTTTTAACAACGAAAATTCAAGATTTTATTTTTTTAGTAGCTGCATGCATCTGTCAAAAAAATTAAAAATACAATTATTTCAGAAATTGTTTAAAATAAAGCCATGATTACTTTGATAAAAATCCATTAAAAATAGAGAAGAATTAAAAAATATAATAAAATATAGGGTCTTTCATTTGAAATAAGAAAGTTGATGTCGATTTCTGGTACAACCGGAAGTGTCGCCATTTCGAAAATATTTTAGATTAACTCGGCTTTATCATTAAGACCCATATGCAGAGTTTCAGATTTCTAACTATATGAATTCTCGAGATATCGATAGATGAGCATCTCAAAAAACATCCTGTATAATTATTCTTGAACTGTTACTGTCGAATAATTTAAATTTCCCGCCAAAACAAATTACAATGCCATGTATAAAGTTAAAAGGAAGCCAAAACTTAAATTTCATTGTAAATATTGTAAATAACTGGACCAGGAAAATTAATAAAGTCAAGTACGCCCGCGTCTCTTTTATCATCGTGAAAATAATTGGGCGGCTAGAAAATATTGACATTATTTGTTCGAGCCTAGTTGCTTGCCCGGGCCTCATACCAAGAACTGCAAAAAAATATTTAATAAATTTTTAGCGCTGCCTAAAGTAGCAATCATGTAAGGTAATTTAAGAATGTTCAAGGAGTTCCTCAGGTAGGCTGTTTAGAATAGCTAGTTATAAAATGACGCTCCAGAATTTATTAATTCACGTAATAAATCATATTTTCCCAAAATGTTCACTGCAATGGCTCATAAAAACTCAGGCTGTACTAATAAATGATTAATTTGCCGAATTTAAGCCGATTGCGCCCGAGAAGATCTTTTAAATGTGTTAATTTGATTGAAATTTAATTTAAAAATTTGATGATGCTCAATTGTTTCAATTATTATTTGCTAATTTGATCCATTTTTATTTAAAGTTTTGTTTAATTGATTGTTGCATTGTCGTAATTAACCAAATTAAATGCTGACAGTCTTGTGTGCAAGTGCAGTGTTAATCAGTTGAATCCTTTGTTGTTATCATCATTTTAAATTGATTTATTGTCGAAATCAACCAAAATGTATTTGATGTGGTTGTTAATTAAAAACAATCTAGTGGTCTCTACTTTCAATCCTAAGTGTGTGCCCCAGAAATTTTTTCAAATGTAGTTCATTTGATTTGGTTAAAAAATTTGATGTTGTGCTATTGTTTTAATTATTATTTGCTAATTCGTTCAAATTTTTGGTTTATTGATTGTTCTATTGTTGTAATCAACCAAATTGTTGGTTTTTACTGTATTTATTAAGTTTTGTTGATTTAGTCCTTGTTTGATCCTTTGTTGTTATTACCATTGTAAACTGTTGATTGATTGTTCTATTGTTGTAATCAACCAAACTGTAATTGATTTAGAAACGTAGTGGCATCTACTTCACGAATATCGTATTCTTGGCCTTTAAATCTCAAGTGTCTATTAAATTCTCAACTTCAAGTATATGTCACGTGATATGATACATGGTTGATCGTCCGCATTCCAGAGTAAAATCCAAGAGCGAGACCTCGTCCACCTGAGCTCGTATTTAACTAGAACTTCATGGTAATTATCTATAATCACGCTGTACACTAATCTTCACACACCAAAACAAAAAATAAAACGCTAGACTGAAACATAAAGTAAGGAATTTTGTTTTTATGAAGTCTTTGAAATAGAAAATGATCATTATTAAAATACCTATTTAACTTATGCAACCATATTTACTTGAGTGTATACTGTATTATTCAGGCGTACTTGAATTAAAATTCATTGCAACACTTTCGCAATATATCATTCATAGTAGGTACATTCATAAAACAATCAAAGACAATAAAAATGCTAAATAATTATCAAACATCCTGTAGATCATGTATCATTCATTGGAACATGTAATGATGCTGATTCTACATACTGGAATTTGTTTTTTGCTATTATAAGACAATTAGTTATTGTGAAATATAGACTCAAAAGTGAAGGTGTTAGATCGGAAACAAAGCTTGTAAACTGTCTTTTTTTGACACGTTGGCAACCAATTCGATTGTTTTGAAACTAACAACATTTTTGAGGTTTTACACAACGTAACCTTTGACTTGAAGTTAGTTGTACATGTACTGTATGGTAATATTATGAGATTATAGGCCAATACCGGTATTTCTTGTTTAGAAGATTAGCATTAGGAATATAACTGTGCGGGATTGTCACCAATTATTTACTGCTTTTTTTATTGAAAATATTAATGTGATTATCATAAAAAAATCTTGTTATTTCTACATGGAAAAGTATTTTGTTTTTCAAGAATATAATCTATAAATAGGCAAAGAACACGCCATCAATATTAAAATATACTGGAACAAAAATATATGCTTGAAAACAAAATACTTGACGTCATACAACATAAAATATAAGAAGATTATAAGAAGAAAAACTAAATCTATTAAGTACAGTTTGATTGATTACGATAATAAAACAATCAATCAATTTGCAATGATAATAACAACAAAGAACTCAGAAATAATTAAATCAGCACACAATACTGAATGAGCCCAACTAAATCAGACAGTTTTGTTGATAACGACGATGGAGGAATCAATCAACTCAAAAATAGCACCAAATTATCAAACAAAATTCTCAATCAAATTTTTATTCACAGCATTTTTCGGGCGCCAGCGATCAAATTCCGCAAATTAATTATTTATCGATTGTGCATAGATATTTAATTGGCCTATGCAGTAGAATATTCGATTAAAACAAGTTATAGAACAAAAAATACTAAATTACAGCATTTGAAGGTTTTTCTCGGGCGCCAGTGGCTTATATTCAGCAAATTAACTATTTATCGATGATTGGTGAACTTTAAAGGGCCAAGATAGTGAAATATTTGATTAAAGTAATGAAATTATTTCAAACAAATAATAAATTACAGCATTCAAAGGATTTTCTCGGGCGCCAGCGGATCAGATTCCGCAAATGAATCAGAATCAGTAGTGCGTAGATTTTTATTGGACAGATACAGTGGCATTTTCAACAAAATATCAAATTACAAGATCTCAAAAGATTTTCTCGGGCGCCAGCGGTTTAAATTCTGCAAATTAATTATGTATCGATAGTACGTGTGTACGTGGAGTTTCAATAGGCCGATAAAGTAAAATATTTGATTCAAATAATGGAATAATTGAGCTAAAATTTACAAACAAATACTAAATTACAGAACTTTAAGGATTTTCTCGGGCGCCAATGACTTAAATTTTGCGAATTAATTACTTATCGATAATGTATGGAGTTTTAACAGGCTGATCCAGTATAATAGTTGATTAAAACAATGAAACAATTGAGTAAAATACTAAATATTAAATAACAGCAAAAATTTTCTCGGGCGCAAGCGGCTCAAATTCCGCAAATTAATTATTTATCGATAATGTGTGGGCTCTGGGTGGGCCGATTAGTAGAATATTTGATTGAAACAATCAAATTGTTCAACTAAATACCAAATTACAACATTTGAAGAGATTTCTTGGGTGCCAGCGGCTCTAACTCCGCAAATTAATTATGTATCAGTAGTGCGTGAATTTTTCATGTGGCAGTACAGTAAAATATTTGATTAAAATAATCAAATTATTAAACCAAATTTTCAATTAAATACTGATTTACAGCATTTTTCTCGGGCGACAGCGATTTCAACGGGACAAATTAATTATTGATAAATTAATGCAAACATTTTGGGAGTCTGATTTTTAAACTGAGATTAATTTTAACATATTGTCACAAATTTTATTGTAAATAATTTATTCACACAGGTTACAGTGCCAATATTTACTTTATACACTTGTATGATCACTATTTCGCTCACTGTTACTCGTACTGAATGAATTTTTCTCCTAGCTCACGCTCTTATATATCTAATCCAACAGAGGGCCAACATTCAATTGACTAACAGTTGATGCCTGGCAACCACCGAACATTTAGTAACCGTATAGGCTGGCAATCACGTCCGACAATTGAACATCGACTTGGTTAATACTAACAAGGATTACAGTTACAATAAATTATTGGCTAAATAGCGAATTCAAATAAATAATAATGTGAACTAATTACTTAAAATATTCCACATTTGTGACAATATTAACACAGTGAAATTTAACTGATTGCTACTATAGCCAAAACTTGCTAATTTTTTCACGATGATAAAAGAGACGCAGACGTACTTGTCTTTATGAATTTTCCTGGCCCAGTTATCTACAATATTTACATGGAAATTTGAGTTTTGGCTTTCTAATAATTTAATACAGAGCACTGTAATTTTTTTTGGCGGGAAATATGAATTATTCAACTGTGTTAGAGCTGACAAGTTGTACAAAACACTATTATTAATTTTGAAGAATTTCATGGAAAAGGTGAGGGAATTGAATAAACTCTTTAATTCAGTGTCTAGAATTTATTTATTTACCATTAGCATAATAACAATAGTAGAGCAAGCATTATTTAAGAGAGAACGGAGATGAATAGCACGCTATTTAGCAGGACTCCTCAGACTGATCCTCTGAGCATAAATCGCGAACGACAGTTCGGAGTGTCTGAGTAGCGATTTTTACGGTGACATAATAAACGCAGGAGAATTAACTTTTGAAGTTTTTTACATTATTGATATGAATGTGGGATATGTTTTTTGACATTTGTTTTCTAGTTTTATTTTCCAAATGAAATTTTATTGTGGGCGTGGCGTTTTTCACTGATCAATAAATATCAATGCCTTGCTCGTACACAAAGTCATTTAAATTACCATAAATAAATCATTGCCATTTATGTAACATTTAACTTTTCAACTCTGTTGTCCTGCAGAGCCAGTTCAATTCCTTCCTTGTACACGATTTTTAACGACTAGTTTGGCGCCAATGCTCTTATATGTCTAGCTGGACTATTGTGCAGACAGATAGAGTACAGAAACAGTCTGAGTAACCTAAACGAGTTTCTCTATTAGAACTAAACTAGATTTGTTGAGATTGCAATCAATGTGATTTAATAGTAAAGGTAGACAAAGGATTTAACTTTGAGACTTAGGTCAGACAAAGAGAAAGGAGACATTAATGACGTCAGAAGTATAAATTTGATTTTTAGGGTAGTTTTTATCGCAAATAAATCAAATTGTTTTAATAATACTGACCCGTGGTATCGGAGTTGCAGGTGAAGCGTATTTTTTTGCTACTTGTTGTCTGGTTTGGTGCATCAGGTACAACAGGTGAGGGCTATTTCTTTTACTAGCACACAACAGGGGTAAAAAGAAATGGGGAACGAAAGATTTAGGTTTGATAATATCCATACAGAACCGTACCGTAAATTTTCTTATAATATTAATTATTTATATTTTTGTGAACTCAAACTGCGTTAGCGATGCGACTGGATGCAACAATACTATGTGAGCGATACATGAACTCATTTAACGTTTGTTACATACTTTGTTTCGTTCTAAGTAACAGAAAAATTCAGTTTATTACTGTCTGCAGTCTGCAGCCTCCTAAAACAAATATTAAAGCAGCAGACAAGTAAAGTACTCTTATCTCAATTTATTTCCCAAAAAAATCTCTTGAAGCCGGTTCTGTGTTAAGCCTGCTTAAGTGTAGCCATGCTTCTCCTTTTTCTTTTGCCGTAGCTGTACCTGGTGACCATGAACTCGCATATCGCCATCTCTTTCCAGCACTAAGAAGTCTTATACCGGTCTTTGTTTTTGGCTCTAACGTTTCTTCAGCGAGCTAAGTCATCTAGTATTGTTGTCTCTTTCTATTGTAGAACCAGTTCCTCAGGAGTGCTGCAGGCCAAGTTGTGATTTCACTATGACCTCCGCGCCATCTTAGAGTAGTTGTATTACTATGAGAAGTTTCCCGCGTAAATGATACTTAAAGGGAACGTAAACATAAACAATAACACAATGATTTACAAACAAAAAAATAATCCATGGTGGAGGATAATAACAATATTTGATAATACATTGTGTATCCGCTCAAGAATCGAGCAATCGAGGGACCTATCTTGCATCCAAATTTGGTCCGCAATGACGAAACGACGCCTGAATTACAGAAACAACTGCAAATCGTTCTTGATACTCCGTTACACGATTTCATGAGTAATTGAGATTTAGTACCGATTTTTCGCTGGCTACCCATTGTTTAAACTATTCTTTAGTCTCAAGCGTATAGTAGCGTATCTATGTTTCGTCCATAGTGACGAAATGACACTTCAAGTCCTGCAGATTCCGCTGAAACAGCTGCAAACCGTTCTTTATACTCGCCACACGATTTTATGAGTAATTGAGATTTTAATGCCGATTTTCTGCTAATTACCTATTGTTCAGACTGTTCTCGGGTCTCAGGCGGATAATGACGTATCCAAACGTCGCCTAAAGTCCGAAGGATTTGGCAGAAATCGTCCTTAATATTCGTCACACGATTTTTACATCCATGTTTCGTTTATGGTGACGAAACGACGCCCAAAGTCCAGTAGATTCCGTTGAAATAACTGTAAAGCGTCCTTGCAATTCGCCACATGAATTTTTGGTTAATTGTCAGCAATCGAGGGACCCATCTTGCATCTCACACACCGTCATCCCCAAATCATAGATTTTATTGATGACTTCTGGAATGGTTGCCCCAAAAAGACTTCCAGAAGGTTTGGAGTCACTCAATGGCCACTCCGAAAATTTTGAAACTACTTATAAACCATTCTAATCAAAAATGCAGATCATTTTAATGTTTATAAGTCTCCTAATGAGATTTTGAGGTGATTTACCTTTCATTCATTCATTCATCATCATTATCTGGTAATTGCTTGGATTGCACGATTCAAACGTACGCCTAACACAGAGTAATGGACCAATATGACTGAAATTTGGTGTGATTACTCATAAGGGACGCTATTAACTAAAAATGACCTTGATACACATCAATTGTGCCACTTTTTTGATTTAGAAAGCACTTTTTGGAATACCCTCGTATATCTTGATATTAAGGACTCTTGGAATTTTTTTAGGGATTTGATACTAACTAAACAAGAGAAATTTGCCAATATGGTGCTTTATTCTATAATTATTAGCTATCTTTTGTTTTCTAAAACGTAGTTATGGATCTTTTGGGGTCTAAAAAACAAGCAATTTAAATTAAAATGAGGCTCTACCTGGAGAATAGCAATTAATTTATTATATTTGGGGCTCTTTCTACAGTCGGGATCCTTTTAAAAGCCCCTTTTTATGCCAAATAGTTTTAGGCCTGTCCTAATATGGTAGAAATTTTTTTAATTATAAAAGGGCTGGCGTAGGAAAAGTAAATTATTAATTTGCAAATTACTTGGGTTGCACGATTCAAACGAACGTCTCGCACAGAGTAATAGGTAAACCAATATGGCTGAAATTTGGTGTGACTACTTATAAGGTACGCTTCTAACTGAAAATAACTTTGATATGCATCAGTAGTGCCACTTTTTTTATTTAGAACGCACTTTTTGGAAAATAAATTTTCTAATATGGTCGAAAGTTTTTTAGAATTATAATAGAGTTGGCGTAAGAGAAGTAAGTTGTGGTAACCTTAAATTAACGCCTAAATGTGAGCTTAAAGTCTTCTCATTTTTTCTTTCGAGTAATAAGACTGCTAAGACCGTTTGAATATTAAATTATATTCAAAACAACATTTTAAAATTTTTGCCGCCTGCCTTTAGTCATATTTATATCACATTGTTGGTATTGAAGGATTAATCAGGCACTCTTCAGGTACTAGCATACTGAGTTCTATCGTTGTTTGTTGTTTGTTGTTTGTAGCTCAGTAGTCGTCAATGCCGCACTCTTTCGAATTTCGCTGCGCGCGCTTCTATCCAGCGCTGCTGCCAGAGTTTTAATGCGATCTTAATGAAACAAATATCAATCGATAGTATGTTTAAAGACCTTTCATTCGTTGTTACACCACTTATACTTTTTAAGATATTAATTTTAGAAGCAAATTTCCTCGAGGGAAATCGCCAAAATTTTGTTCAAAGTGTATGTGAAACTTTAGGTTGACGAATGACAAATTTGGCATTTCTTTTTTGAAATTATTCAGCCCCTTTCAATATCTTCCAAATATTATATCACTCGTTGTAGCATCACATATAGTTTTTGAGATATTAATTTCAGAAGCAAAATTTCTTTAAGAAAATTGCAAGAATATTGCTCCTTTAAGATGCCTCATTGTAATTATTATTATTAACAAAACTACTCATAAAGCATTCTAATTCAAGCTGCAGAGTTACCTTAATGTTCATAAATCTCCTATTGAGCTTTTTAAGGCGATTTGTCTTTCATTAATTTATCAACATTATCTGGAAATTGCTTGGGTGTGCAACCCATTCAAAAGAACGTCTAGCACAGAGTAATGAACCAATATGGCTGAGATTTGACATGATTACTTATAAGAGATGCAACTAACTGAAAATGATCTTGATACGCACCATTGGTGCCAATTTTTAAATTTAAAACACTCTTCTAGGAACACCCTCATTTATCCTGATATTAAATTTTAAGATCCTCTATAAATTCAAACAAATGCCTAATATAAAGTAATGGAGCAATATAGCTGAAATTTTGTGTGATTATTTATAAGGGATGGTACTAATTAAAAATGACCTTTGATCGTTGTTTGAACATACATCCGCAGGCCTAGTGGTCGTCAATGATACATGCTTCCGAATTTTGTTGTACGCGCTTCTAGTCTGTGCTGTTCTAAAAGTTATTATACGATTTTAATGAAACAAATACCAATTGAAAGCCACTTTCAAAGGCTTCCAAATAGTATATCAACAATTACATTATGACCTATAATTTTTGAGATATTAATTCCAGAAACAAACTTTCTCTGAGAATGCCTCATTGTAATTGTTGTTATTAACGAAATTCAACTTTGACTTTAACACAATGTCTGTACAACTTGGGGTTAACGAACGACAAATTTGGCATAACCGTTTTTGTAACTCTATTATTCAGTAGTAGTAATTCAGGATGCGCTGTTTCGGGTAGCAATCAACCGCGTAAATGATTGTGGGCGACTCCTGTGTTCCTTTTTTTCGAAATTCTGATTCCAATGGATCACCCTACTCGGAGTAGCGGATAGGGATGTATAACGCTACCTAAAGTAGCAATTACAGCATTAAATATGCTATAGGAATTATCTAAAGCTTCCAAAATGTTTTCATTGATAATTATTGGAGGACAAAACTCAAGCTAAAATTGTTTTCAATGAAGTAAAATTTTATGTTAACCGGTAAATTCTAAACGATCTTTTCCTGCATTTCAGTGAGTGTTTTATTAATTTGTGATTGTTATACATGCGTGCCAGTTAAGCTGCGTAATTGTAATTTATTTTTTTTTGTAAATTAATATTGGTCGCACTGATTAATATGTTTGAAAATGAACTTTTGGTGTGTGCCAGACTTGCAATTAACTTTCGTTTAACAATCTAATGTTTAAATTACTTTCTCTTTAAAGTTCAATTAGCTTTTGGTAGATCAAACAATTCGACTGTTTCCTTGAGTATTACCAACCTTCCTAATTTGAAACAATAGTAAATTTGTCTACTCTTTTCTTTGATTGAAGCAAGTGAAATGAATAATTTATAGGAATTAAATTCACGAGGGGAGAGTTCCAAAGGAAGTGAAACGTGTATTTTTTCAGTGATGTCTTCTGTCCCTAAATAGGCAGGTGCCTGTAATTATTTATTAACAGGTGTGTGCGTGTGCGTGTGGACGAATGAGTCACCTCTGTTTAACAGTACCATGCGTACTACACATTTGTGTACTTATTTGAAGTTTTTTGTGTAAATAAGGGCACTATACTCTATTTTAAAATTAACAATTGAATTTTACTTTAAAACAACCCTTATTTTTTCACAATAATTCATTTGCTCTTCAATATCCTTTCCTGTTTCCTGTTCACTTGTTTTCTGTCTCGTGTGAGTTCTTCCAACTTTTCTTCGTCCGGGATTTAGTTCCGCTAGCAATCGCCATTGTTTTATACAAAATGGCGTCCAATAGCGTGGCCCCTCACCTGCACAGGTAGACTGACTTAAGTCTTCCGCCAACACAGTTGCGCTTTAATCGTGTTATGATTTTGTGACGATTTTTATAATAAAAGTTTGATTTGTGATGTGAGTGGTTGTTGAAGGGAAGAAAATTGCGAGGATAAATATGACTAAAGGGAAGCAACATCGGCCGAAGGCCCTCTTTCAAGTATCTAAGGTAAATATTGCGCTAGAACAGGTTTGCAGGGTGCTGAGATTTTTTAAATGGCGGGTGTAAACATCACTTGTTTTCAAAACAAATTTAAACAGTTTAAATACCCTCATACTTTAAAAAATTGAGGTTTTGAACAATTTTAGGACAGGTTTAAAATAATTTGGTATTAAATAGGTTCCAACTGTATAAGGAGGACCAAATAAAATTAAATTAGCTGTTAATTCTCAGGTGAAGCCTCATTTCTATTTAAATTGCTTGTTTTTAATGTCTAGGCTCCAAGAGCTCCATAACAACCTTTTAGAAAACAAAAGATAGCTAATAATTGCAGAATAAGACGCCATATTGTCGAAAATCTCTTATTTAGTTAGTATCAGATTCCCAAAAAATTTCCAGAGAGCCTCAAAATTTAATATTAAGATATACAAGGATGTTGCAAAAAGTGCGTTCTGAATTAAAAAGTTGATACCACTGGTGTGTACCAAGGTCATTTTCAGTTAGCAGCATCCCTTATAAGTAATCATATCAAATTTCAGCCTTATTGGTTCATTACTCTGTGCGTTAGGCGTAAATTAATGAAAAACTTGTACCAGGTCAGTTTGTAGCTGTTTCAGCGGAACCTACAAGACTTTAGGCATTGTTTTATCACTGTGAACGAAACTTGGATACGCTTCTATACGCCTGACACCAAAGAACAGTCTAAATAATGGGTAGCCAACGAAAACTCAGCACTAAAATCTCAATTACTCATAAAATCGTGTAATGAATAACAAAGACGGTTTGTAGCTGTTTCAACGGCACCAACAAGACTTTAGGTATCGTTTGGCACTGAGGATTAAATATGGAACCAAAATAATATTTTGCCAGCAAAAATCGGCGATAAAAAAAGCAAGGAGCGTCCTTTCAGCGGAGATATTCATTTGGCTCCCCACTTCATCAAATCCAACTTCATTTGAATTGAAAATCTAATATTCTCATGGTTCTTAATCATATTCCACTTGAGTTAAAACTGTGAGCTCATAATCAGATCTTTATTCTTCATTTCTTCACAGAGACTTCAATGGTGGATGAGCACAGTTTGTGATTTTCATTGTCTCAGTTCTGAGTTCACGTTAATTCCCCGTGGGAAAACGCAATCTTCGTTGGTTCAGTTTCATTCTAATTATTGTATTATTAATTGTAAATTACATTAGGGTATTCAAAAAGAGGATTTTCAGCGGATGTTGGCTTTAAAACTGTCATTTTTGTATTTCTTTAGGCAGGTACAAATCTCTTTGAAAATAGAAGCAGGTGATAGATGATTTTACCTGAACTGTGGGAAAAGGCGAAAATTAGTTGCAAGTTTCGAAGAAGTAATAAAATTATGAAGCGTAACTGACAGTAAACTACTTACATCCATTATTTTTTTACAGAGAAATGATTCAGTTTTTTAATTAGTTGTACCAATAACTTCTTGAAATTTATTGCACACTTTCCTTCCTTTTATCATCAAAAATAGTAATGAGCGTATAATGGAGACTATTTTCTACAAGGGTGAAGTTCAGAACACGAGTCAAAGGCGTTTTAAAATTCAAATCATCAACAGGTGCAATTCCACGTGTTGATATCTTTACGTAACTTCTTGCACGCGCTCCCCATCTGTCATATCACGCACATGTTGATGTCTCATCCATTTTTCCTTTTTGCAGGTGCTGTGGCATCTGGATATCTTCAGAAGGAGTTTCAGGGATCTCTCAGGACATGCTTGCATGGCGGAGTCGTGCATCTTCTGTGCTCTTAAGGTAAGAAGATAATAGGATTTATAAATGTGAAAAATGACACAAGATGTTGAGTTAAAAGCTTTGTGACATGATGTCAGATATGAAATATGGATATGAGAAGGGACACATGTTTGATGCAGAGGTTTTAAAGTTACATTTTATCTTCTACAGATAAAATATGTCTGTCTACGAAAAATAGATTACCGAAAGTAATATAGTTGAAAAAAAATCGGGTGTGACTGTATCAGGATGCACAATCCTGAATACGTTCTGAACTGCTGTCTTTTGCTGTCGATACTCTCAGCTAGTAATAATAGTTTCAAGTGCAATGCATCTTCTAAACGATTTATTTCTTCAACTACAGGTATTTTCTTTCTTTAAAATTTATTAAAAGTATTAATTTGTACTAGCACCTTGTAAAACTAATCAAGATCTATAATTTGACATCAAAATCAATGAGCTAGCTGCTCTGAGTGCCGAATTACAGCGATAGTGATTGCCGTTGGCGCGTAAATGGTCGCTGCGCGTTAAATTTCTTCCGCGTAATTTCTGTTGTGACGCGGCAATGCTACAATGAAAAAACAGTGAACTAGCTGCTCCAAGTATCAAATTATACCGATAGTAAATTGCCGCTGGCGCGTAAACGGTCACTTCGCGTTGAGTCTTCTCCTCGCCTGTTCCGCAGTTACGCGTCAATGGATCTACATTTACTTAGAGCTGAATTATTTACCAAAATTATCCCAATCGGATTGTTAGTTTTTGTATTACTTAATGATTTAGTATCTTCCGGCAAACGTCACATTGAAATATTACGCAGCCTGGAAAATTAGACGTTTTAAGTTAAACATGATATTAATCGCGATCTATTTGAGACTGTAATAGCGATAGTCATTGCCGCTGGCGCGTAAACGGTCTCCTCCCTGCGCGTTCCGCATTTACCACGTTTACCGAGAGTTGAACTATATACCAGTTGGAATGATACTAGAATCATATCAATTTTTATGTCAAACGTGTTTCTAATTGTGATCTATAACTTGAGATTAAATTTAGTGAGCTGAGTGCATAGTAATACGATTGTAAATTGCCGTTAGCGCGTAAACGGTCTCCTCCTTACACGTTGCGCAGTTACGCGGCAATGTGCGTTTACTGAGAGCTGAATTATATAACAATTCAAATGATACCAAAATCATATTAATTCTTGAGTTTGTCTCAATATATTCCGGCAAACATCACATTGAAATATGTGTCACCCGGTCTGAAAAATTGAACGTTTTTCAACATCAAGCGCGGTACTAATTACCATTTATAATAATAGAGTCAGTGAGCTAGCTGCTCTGAATGCCGAGTTTACTGATGAATTGAGTTAGCGCTTAAAACGGCCGTTTTCGAGCAACTTTCCTGCCCGTACTGCAGTAATACATCAATGACTTTATGTTTAACGGTAACGGAACTATTTGTCGGTTAAAATGATTCCAAAATCAATCCACTCATCAGATCGTTAGTTTTTAATTTATTCAATGATTCAAATTGAAGTATCACTCGGCCTAAAAAGTTGAACTTTCTTACGTCAAACACATTACTAATTGCGATCTGAAATTTGAGACTAAAATCAATATTCTAGCTGCTCTAAATATCAAGTTACAGCGATTGTAATTGCCGTTGGCGCGTAAACGATCACTCCGCGTTGAGCCTCCTCGCTTGTTCTGCTGCTACCCAACAATGGCTCTATGTTTATCGAGAGTTGAACTATATACCATTTGGAATGATATCAAAATAATTCCAATCGGATCATTATAGTTTTTGAGTTATTTGATGGTTCAATATCTTCCAGCAAACGTCACATTGAAGTGTTACCCGGTCTAGAAAGTTGAACATTTTTTCACGTGTCAAAAGCTTTATCAATAATGATCTATAATCTAGCTGCTTCAATTGCCAAGTTACTGCGTTAGTAATTGCCGTTGGCGCGTAAACGGTTGCTGCTCCTATTCCGCAGTTATGCGGCAATAGCTCTATGTTGACTGAAAACTTAATTATACATCAATTGAAATGATATCAAAGTCATCCCACTTGTATTGTTACTTTATGACTTATTTGATCAAATTGAACGTCATTCGGTGTACAAAACTGGACGTTTTTCTCGTCAAATATTATACTAATCAAGATCTATAATTTGAGTCCAAAAACAGTGAGGTAGCTATTCTGAGTGCCGAGTTATAGCGATAGTAATTGCCGTTGGCGCGTAAACGATCGCTGCGCATTTTGCGGCCGTTCCACAGTTACGCAGCTATGACTTTACCAAAATTATTCCAATCGGATCGTTAATTTTTTGATTTTTTTATGGTTTTGTGTCTTCCCGCAAACATCAAATTGAAACGTCATCCGATATTCAAATTCAGACGTTTTTTACGTCAAATGTTGTACTAATCAGGATTAATAATTTGAGTCAAAAAACAGTGAGCTAGCTGTCCTGAGTGCCAAGTTACAGCGATATTAATTGCCGTTGGCGCGTAAACGGCCGGCCTGTTCTCAATTGAGTTTTCAGTTTCTTAGTTACATTGGGATTTCTGAAAAACTATTAACGTCAAAAATGATACTTGCCTTCCTTTCGAATGAGAGTATGTAAAATGTAACTTTATGTGCTGGTGGACGGAAAAGTTTATTCAGAAACATTTTGAGAATAATAAATTTCAGGCTTTATTTATCAGTACAAGATCGTCAAGTTTATACTGATTACATTGACTCTTGAATAACAAAAAAAAAATCTAATAACAAATGAAAAAAAATCGCTTACACGGAACATTAGTTCTTTTCCAAGCTATAACTCAAAAATATTATGCCATCATCTTACAACAACAAAAGACGTCTAATAAAGGAGAACTTTAAAAAAGTCGTCCAACTATTTATTCAGCATCTCTGCTGTATCTTCACCTGAACTATTATTTGGTCCACTGTAAATGCGCATGATTCATGACTGTATCTTAAACTTTATAATCTTATTTCAACCAATCACAGAGCTGCAAAACTGGTTCTTTATGTAAGCGGGAGTGATGTTGATTGGTTGGAGAGTTTTGTACTTTCTCGTGCGAGATTTAGAACTTTTTGCTATTGAATAAAAATGGAATAAATGGAATTGTATGAACATATGGTCGCGGTATTGTTTGATTATGAAATGGAGTAACAAAGGACGTTTGCTTATCGATACGCCGTAAATTATAATCGATTACGCAATTGTGTTACAAATAAAGAATTAACCTCCTGGTAGTTTAACTTTGCTTCCCGATGCCACAGGAAGCCCTCGATATTATACTTTTTATTCATTTTCGAATGGAGTTGTTAGGCGTAGAGAGATGTCCAAATCAGCAGCGGCCGAGAACTGTGAGCTGAGCCCGAGTGCAGTATCGATTTGTGAGCGTATCGTCAATTCACATAATGCATTTTGATCCTTTCTCAGTTGAGGACAAACCAATAAAAAATAATTAATAATTATGTACTTAAAACTCTAAAGAATGAAGAAGTGTTTGTAAATGAAATTTTTTTTCACATATTTATGATAATATCAGCCGCCATTTTTAAATGATCAGAAAGGAATGTCTTACGTAACCTTCTATATTTATTAACATTCATAATATTCTAACCTTGATGCAGTGGTTAATTAATTCCTTGCCTGAGAAAAACCATCCTGTGGAGACTAATGCAAAAATATTCTAAAAATGGAAGGATTTTCATATTTTATTTATTTATACCAATATTATACAAGATATTATCAATCAATAAATAGATTACTAACCATTAGAAAACGCAGTACAAACAAGAATGCTTTGGTGTTTACATTTATCGCGTATTACAGTCACTAAAAGTAAACATGTTTTTATGTTGTTTATAAATATTTTTATTTTAAGTAATAATAATTATGTTCCAGAAGCGCCAGTATAGAAAACAAAATGTCAAATGATTTTAAGAACATGCGATTGATCATTGCCAACTTTTGTCCAAAATTCACGCCCAATTTTTTATCCTGACTCACTCTTTTCGACATATTCTGAGAATTAATTTAATTTTCAAATCAAAGTTTTATATTCAAAACTTTCAAAGTAGATGTCAACTTTCTTCTCTTGAGTAACAAAATTTCCCAAATCTTAAGTCATCCAAATCCTGTTGAACTATGACTCACCTTAAAACTCAATAAAGATCTTCGAGTACCTCATGGTGGTCTTCTTGAAATCCTTGACCGAGGCTCGTGCTTAGAAAGAGAATGATGCTGCGTAATTGTATAACCTATGGATAATTTACGTTCTTGTAGTTTTATTATCTCGATGAAAAAATATTGAAGTAGATAATTACAGAAAAAGATTCTGCAGCGTGTTAATTAGTATTATTGTCATTATTACATGCAATAATTGCAAGCGAAGTACGCGAGGTCTTTACAAAAAGAACGCAATTTAAAATTCCTTTGAAGAATTCACAATGATTGAATTAGAACATGGAAAAACAGTCTAGAAGACACTCATAAATGTTAATGTGTATTTAATTATAGGAACAGTTGAATTACTATAATTACATTATAAAATTGCGCACAAGATCTGATTCTTATAAAAATTATATGTCTCATTTCCTGTAATGTTCATTCATGAACAATCTTCTCAATTTCAGAGCTTTATCCTTTACAAAAACCATTTTTACTCCTTCATCTTTCAACCCTCAAATACGAAAAATACCTCCTCAAATAATAATCGTACAATATTATATATAGATCCAACCCTTTATTTTTTAATCCCTGCCAGTAAAGGGTGCTAAATGGTACACCTCAAAAGCTTGTATCTCCTGAAATAATGATCGTAAAATAATAAATCAAACTGTAAAGAAGGCTTATGTAGTAGAATTTAACCTAAAACCCTTGATTTTGCAACCCTGGTATTATAAGGGATTGAATAATGCAATGGAAATTAGTCACAATTTGAAAGCTTGTATCTCCCAAAATAATAATCGCATAATAATAAATCAAACTCTAAAAGAAATCTTATGTAGTACATTTTATTATAAAATTCTAGATTTTGCAACCCTGTTAGTATAGGGGGTTCAATAATGCAATAAAAATCAGTCACATTTTGAAAGCTTATATTTTCTAAAAATAATAATCCCAACATAAAAAATCTAAGATTAATAAAAACTTATGTAGTGCTATTCATAATAAAACTAATTTCAACCCTTGATCTTCCAGCCCTGGTTGAATAATGCAACCAAAATATTTCCTAATTAAAAATCTCGTATTCATAATCGTGGCAAAAAAAAATATATCTTCAATAGAAATCTCATGTAGTGCCATTTATCACAAAACCAGTTTCAGCACTTCATCTTTCAGTAATGGTATTAGGGGAGATTGAATGTTACAACAAAAATCTATCCCATTTTGAAAGCTCATATCTTTCAAAATAATAGCAGTAGAATAATGAACCAAATGCTACTAGGGCTAATACCATTTATCATGAAATTTGTTCCACTTCGAAAGCTGATATATCTCAAAATAATAATGATAAAATAACGAAGTAATGCTGATAATATTCAACAAAAAACCAGTTTCAATCCTTGATTATTCAACCCCTGTCAGTATAGAGATCAAACCAAAGTTTGGCATACTCTAAAAACTTATATCTCTTTGAAAAGAAATCGTGAAATAATGAACTAAACACTATAGTATATAAGTGGAATAAAATAATACAACCAAAATCAGTCCTAATTTGAGAGCATGTATCTCCTAAATTAATAATTCCAGCATAATAGTAAATGTAGTACCATTTATTATAATATTAGTTTCAACCCTTCATCTTCCAGCATTAATGTTATAAGAGGTTAAATAATGTTACAAAAATCTGTCTCTCTTTGAAAGCTTGTATCTCCTAATAGTATATTGTGTAACAAGTGCGATAAGTTGTCGATTGCCCACGAGAGCGAAGTTGGGCGCACGAACAAAGTGAGTGTGCTCATTCGCTCAAGTGGGCAATAGAAAACACCGCACGAGTTGCAGATACTATTTTTTATTACGAATGTGGGATGAGTATTATTTTGCGTTAGTTTTTCCGGGCGGTAAATGATTTGCGTGCGACAAGTTTACTTGTCGCACTCAAATTATACTTGGCGCACTTAAAAAACAAAGAGCTATTTACCGCCCGGAAAAACGTGCGCAAAGTAGTACTTATCCCGCATGAGTAAAAAAAAATAATAATCTTAGCGTAATAAATCTACCTTTAATAAGAAGCTTATGTAGTGCCATTTATTATAAAACTAGTTGCAACTGTTGATCTTACAACCCTGTTCATACATGGGGTTAAATAATGCAACCAAAATCTATTTCATTTTGGAAGCTTGTATCTCTTAAGTTGACAATCGTAGCATAATAAACCTAGCTTCAATAGAAAGCTGAAGACGTGTCATTTATCATAAAACCAGTTTCAACCCTTTATTTTTAATACAGGGGGTTGAATAATTTGACCAAATTTATCTCACTTTGGAAGCTTGTACCTCCTAAATTTATCATTTTGACATGATAAACTCAACTTCAGTAGAAAGCTTGAGTAGTGCCATTTATTATAAAACCAGTTTCAACCCTTCATCTTTCAACCATTGTGGTTACAGAGATTAACGGAAATCTGTCGCAGTAGAAAGCTTGTACTAAAATAACATTTGTAATAGTATATTATGTAACAAGTGCGATAAGTTGTCGATTGCCCACGAGAGCGAAGTTCACTTCGTTCGTGCGCCCATTCGCTTAAGTCGGCATATGACAACATTGCACGAGTTGCAGATACTATTTTTTATTACGAATGTGGGATGAATATTATTTTGCGTTTGTTTTTCGGGGTGGTAAATGATTTGCGTGCGACAAGTTTACTTGTCGCACTCAAATTATACTTGGCACACTCAAAAAGCAAAGAGCTATTTACCGCCCGGAAAAACGTGCGCAAAGTAGTACTTTTCTCGCATAAGTAATGAAAAATAATGGATAGAAAAATTTGGCAGTACCATTTATCATAAAACCAATTTTGACCCTTATTTTTCAACAATGGTGGCTTAGAGGGTTAAGTGAAGTAACAAAAATCTGACACACTTTAAAAACTTATATATAAATGAAATAATGATCCGAACCCTGGTGAAAAGCCTATGTAGTACAGTTTATTATGAAACCAGTTTCAACCCTTCATCTTTCAACACTCCTGATTGCAGGAGTTGAATGTTGCAATAAAAATATGTCTCATTTTGTAAGCTTTAATCTGCCACACTTTAAAAAATTATGCTTCTTGAAATATTAATCTTAAAAAAATGAACCAAAAGCTGGTGAAAAGTTTATATAGTACCGTTTATTATAAAACCATTTTTAACCCTTTATCTTTCAACACTTGTGGTTTTAGGGATTGAATGGTGCAATGGGGATTTTGAAAGCTTGTACTTCTTATAATAATACTCGTAAAATAATGGATAGAAAGATTTGGCAAAACCATTTATCATAGAACCAATTTCAACCCCTTATCTTTTAACAATAGTACTATAAAGGGTTAGAAAAAGCAACATTTTAAAAACTTATATCTCTTGAAATGATAATCTTGAAATAATGATCCAAACGCTGGCGAAAAGTCTATATAGTATCGTTTATTATGAAATCATTTTCAACTCTTAATCTTTCTACTCTCGTTGTTTCGATAAGAATCTGTCACTTTGAAAACTTGTACCCTTTAACTCGTAAAATAATTGCAGTATCATTTATCATAAAATCAATTTCAACCTTTCATCTTTCAACAATATGGTACAAGGGGTTAAATGGCACACTTTAAAAACTCATATCTCTTGTAATAATAGTCGTAAAATGATGATCCAGACGATGATGAAAAGTCTATGTAGTACAATTTATTACTAAACCAGTTTCAACCCTTCAACTTCCAATCTTGTCAGTATAAAGGCTGAATGATGCAACAAAAATCTGTCACCCTTGATGAACGTGATGTTAATAGAAAGCTTGTGCAGTGTAATTGATTATAAAGGTAGTCTAAATTCTTTATTCTTTAACCGGGTGGTATAAGGGGTTAAATGATATAACGAAAATTCGTCAAACTTTGAAAGCTCATGTCTCCCGAACTAATAATCGTAGAATAATATACCAAACACTACTTAATAGGAAATTTAAGTAGTACTACTTATTACAAAACCAGTTTTAACCCTTGATCTTTCAATACTGTTTGATGTAGGGGGTTAAATAATGCAACGAAATTTGTCGCACTTTAAATGCTTATATCTCCTGAACTAATTGTAGAATGATGAATCAAATTTTAATAGGAAGCTCATCAAATACTATTTATTATAAATACAGTTTCACCCCTTCATCTTGCAACCCTTAACGTACTTCTACGTTTTTGGCTGCGACACAGTCGTAACCTTTTTCATAATTATTTGAAATTATAAATGTTAAAGTTTATGTTATAAATTTTATCAGAAGGTCAAACCTTCAACAATATTTATAAAAACATCAAAACGGTAACAATATTTCTCACAGTTTAAACTGTATCCCACGTCAGAACTGAATATAAATACATTAATTAATATTAGCATACTCCTTCACACGATTTAGCTACTTTTAACCACACTCTCAATAATTTTCTCCAGTTTGGCGTCACTATTCTTGGTTTCACGTAGTCTTTTAGCAAAAACCCACTCTTTAGTCGGGCTTTAGTAGCCTCGTACCTGTGCCGTATCGAAAGTCGTTTTGACTGAGTTAGTAGTGATCAGGTTACTGTGGAAAACGCAGTGAAAGGACAAATTGAGTGAAGTGAAGTTTTTGTGAGATGTTACAGTGAAGAATAGTGAAATATGATTAATAAATTCAGGTATAAAAAACCTGAAACGGATACCGGAAAGGGGCTGAAAACTAACAGTTTGCCGAGGAAGAAGAAGCTGGAGAAGGATAAACATGTGTGTTTCTTTGTTTCGTATTATTTTAGCAGATAAAACAGTTGAATAGTGATATTGATAATGAAAAAAAGTTCACTAATCTTGAATACTTTATGAGATATGGCTGTTTTTGTTTTTGTTAATTGGACATGTTTCAATAATCTATTTCGAAGAAACTATTAAGAATTTTTACATTTCTTTTTCATATTTTGGTTGCACGAATTGTAATTTTTACAGTAATATATTTTTCATCATTAGAGCGCAAAAAAAAGATTATATTAGTACCTAAAGTTATATCAAAATGCGAATTATGCATGAACGATGGCACGCATTCAAAATTTAATTACATTTTTGGAATCTACAGGGTTGAATCTAGGGGTAACATGCGTCTCTCATTTTTTGTGCGTTTGACTGGTCTAATATTAGACCTGACTGTTTCCATGACCTACTGCAGCTTGCTTCTATTTTATCTCAGTATACTTCTCTTTGTGTAACAGTGTAGCAATACACAAACAAAACACTTCTCAGTTGACTACGAAAACTGTACTTTTATTTAACACCATTCAAATTGAATTAGCATATTGAATTTTTAAGTTTTCCGCCTTTTGAACCAATAAAAACAATTTTACTTCAGGGATAGAAAGCTTACCTCAGAAGTTGCATAAGATTTTATCACGGATTTAATGATTTGGGTACGTGTAGCTTAGATTTAATCACATGTAAAATGCCTGTGTTTTAAACATAGTAATTAGAGGTGTTTTAAAATAAGGTTGAGTTTATATGACGAGTAATAATGGGTTTAGTATTCATAAATACTAAATTAAAATTTATTCTGTAGTAATTAGCAAAAAATAAATTCAGTATCCATTATTTCATCAAAAATAAACTGATTTCTCATGTTGTACATCTAAACAACACTTTTATCAACTGCTGTCAATTTTACGATCCGCAGATGGTAAATACACGATTTGCATTAAAAATTGCGTTCTATTTTTACAATGACAAAGGTTTTATACTTTTTTTTCATTGAAATTGATTTGAATAATATTTATTTTAGCTTTGCAAAACATTATTTTACCATAAGTTACAATAATATTCATCAATATAATGATTTATGTCAAAAAATAGTATCAGGACAGCAGCAATCCAAGAGCAATGGCCAGTTACATATAGACCGTAAAAGTGAACATTCTTCAAGCTTCAAGCTGCAAACTTATGCAAAAAAAAATTGTAAATGTAATATTTATATAAATAAATTTTCATACCTAAATGAAAATTATCAGGTACTACAGTAAGCTGTCTTCTATGATAACAAGATAATAATAAAAAGCTATTTGAGTACATAATTTGAGCTGAAATCTATTTATTATCATACAAGGGCTGTACTAAAAATAGTGTAAACCAAGAAAATTGGATGGTTTCTCAAGGGAACAACCTTTGGACTAAATAAACTTATTGTTTCTCTGGAACAATTTTTGAAAACGTGCAGCATATTCGGATACAAAAGCTCCTGAATTTGTGTGAGACATTTGTTTTTCTACAGACGTCAAAAAATGATGACGTTTGTCATTTGTATATCAATATTAGTATGCGAAATGTCGCATTAGAGTTGTTTATCATGACAAGAGGCACGAAGTATTTCGTGCACTGATTTTATTTTGACAACGAAGTAAGAAAATTTCATAATTTTTAAATTTTAATATTTTTTTAATAATTTTTTGCGCCTGTAGAAAAAATGTTGTATGCAACTCGTGCGCGACATTTATTTGGTGCCTCGACAAAAAACCGCTATTCTCAAGCACCAAAGTATAATTTCGCGCACTAGATACATAAATTACTATTTAAGGTTGAGGAGCAAAATATTAATCTAAAGACATTTTATAATTTCTCCATTCTGTTTGCTTCCTTACAACAAGGAACATTCTCCCACCTACTGTCTCCTTATATTTGCCAGTCGAAAATGTAATTCTTAAAAATATCATAACGAGACCAAAATATTTATATGATGGAATGAATTTTCAATTACTGTTTCATTTTATTAGTAGAACTAGTCACATAAACTTGCGAACAAATAATACAACACGCAATGATAAATAGTATCAGAATAGCAGAAATCCAGGAACGAAGAAGTAAAACATCCTTCCAGCTTCAAAATGCAAACTTATGTTATAGCAGCATCTATATTTTAAAACAGAAATATAAAATGGAATTAAAAAATTAATTAGTCAATAACAGACGAATTGTAATTAGTAAATTTCAAGTTGGAATGATCAACGACAGTAAAAAATAAACATGGCAAAGAGATCTTAAAATTAATAAATAAGTATTTATATTATAGCAAAATAAATCCAGGGAATAAGATTTTTTTATTGGAAGCAGAAAGTTGCAATAGCCATTCGTACGAAAATGTGCGGAAGTGAAATCCACCGTGCTGCCAGCTCATGTAATTATTATCTATAATTTTTCTGCAGCACGAATATTCGTTTAAATTCACGAAACCATCTGCCAACCATTTATTATTACTAGTAGTCGCCCATGGTCGAAAATCGACTTCGTTTTAGCCCTCTCTCTCCCCCTCTCGGGGAAGTGAGAATTAAATATTAGATGTCAGACATTTCACAATCGATGTGTATTCCAGTGAAAAATAAAATCATTCTCAGCGGTAAGTTAAAATGCGATACCCTGCATATAATTTTAGCTGTCTGCACTCTTTCTCCATGAAAACTTTGAGTATTCCAAATCTCACATTCCTTCGTGCGCGCAATATACATGAAAACGGATACAAAGCTTTCTTTTCACGTATTAATATATTTTAATGGTCGCTCAGTGGTCGAAATACGACCGTGAATCATTATGGCTGGTACCACAAGCTCTGTTTTTGGCTATACTAGCAGTGTTATTCTAGGAAGCGTTTTAAGGCTATATTAATATTTCAAGCTATTTTAAAGGAAAATATTCAAATAAATTTTGTAGACATATGTGTTTTCCGTAATTTGTATCTGAAGATTATTTTCTAAAGTATTTGGGAAAATTCTAATTGCGTTAAAACACATCTTGATACAACGCTCTTAGTAGCGCCAAAAACAGACCTCGTGGTACCAGCCTATGTTACTAAGTTTGAACGTTATTGAGTTTAATTTTCCATCCCCAAGGGTTTCAGGTAAAATAACCTTGGTATTCGACGCTCCATCCGAATCTAAAATTAGGTTTAGTAGTTCCCATTCAAGATTTTAAAGTAACTTTTTTCCCCGATCCTCGGAACGGGAGAGAAATCATTATGATTTTTCTTCAACCATTTTCCCAATCGGTGCATATTTCTCGATATATTTCAGTAACAAATAATATCGGTTTCCGATAAATTAGAATTGAACAGCCTGTATATAATTAAAACTTTATGCACTCCTTCTCCACATAAGCTCCAAGTATGTCAAATCTCACATCCCTTCATGCGCACGGTACAAAGTACCTTTTATCGTAATATATTTTCGTCAACTGTGATTCTGGAAATTTAAATTGTTATCTTCGGATCTAGCGCCTGGTTGAAGAATAAATAACATGAGACTGGCGTACTTGAAGATGAGCATCGTAATAAATACAGATTTCATAACAATCTGAACAAAAGTTTGACTGCAAACCTTAATCAAAATTCGGTATTAGGGCAGCAGGAATGCAAGAGCAATTTTATTCAAAAGTCAGTTAACAATGCGCTTAAAGCAATAACATATAGGCGGTAAAAGCTGAACTGTGCATTTTATTCAATGACCAATTAAATATTGCTATTATTGCAATTACATATAGATCGTAAAAGCTCAAAAGTGGATTTTATTCAATGGCCAGTTTAACATTGCACTCATCGCAATAACATAAACATATGACTCTTCTTCAATTCTGTTTTCTTTTTACCAATTCTTTTTCCACTGAATTTTTTTCTACTGATTCTTTTGCAATTATTTTTACTATATTAATTTCAGTTATTCAAAAATCGATAGTATATTGTTTGTTTTCAACTTACGGCGGTGGTGCTTCGCACCCAACTACCGAGCGGGCTTCACCTACTCTGGTCAAGCTCAGTGTGGAATATTGGGTAATGGCGTGTTCCATATGCGATATTATGTAATATGCGAACTAAAAAAAGCGATGTTTGTTTTCAAGTGGCAATGCTTCGCACCTAACCAACAAGTGCGAGGTTCGCATGCTCTGATCAACCTCGGCGTAGAACTTCGGAAATGTAATCAAAATTTTTAAATAAATTAGTGGTAAAAATATAATAGAGCATATATTTAGTAGAAATATATTCAGTGGAAAAGATATGTAGTGAAAAATTTATTCAGTGGAAAAATTGGAGTAGAAAATATGGAATGAAAAAAATGTCTCACTGCCCTACTACATAAAGACTGTAAATGCCGAAAAGTGCATCTTATTCAATGGCCAAATTAATAGTGCGCTTATGACAACTACATATAAACCGTAAAAGCTGGAAAGTACATTTTATTCAATGGTCAGTTTAATATTGCGCTCATGGCAATTATATATAGACTGTAGAAGCTGAAGCGAAAATTTTATTCAATGGTCAGTTTAACATTGCACATCAGGCAATAATTACATATAGACTGTAAAAGCTGCAAAATGCATTTTATTCAATGGTCACTTGAACATTGCGCATATGACAGTGACATATAGACTGTAAAAGCTGAAAAGTACACATAATTGAATGGCCAATTTAACATTGCACTTCAGGCCTTCAGGTAATTGAATATAAACCGTAAAATCTGAAAAGTGCATTTTATTCAATGGCCAGTTTAACATATAGACTGTAAAAGGTAAAAACTATGAATGTATACAAACAAAAATATATTTTCTTTTAAACTTGAAGACTGCAAATGTCACTTATCTAATAATATAAATGCTTATATAATTTATTGACTAAGATATGTAGGTATCACATATGCAATGCAATATTTCCACACGAAATACAAATGTAGGCTAACAAGAATAACGGGCATTTCAAATTCAAGGTGAGGCTGCCCTACCCATTCAAGAAACTGAAGCAGAAAGAATTATTTAAATCCTACGTATTTAATTTTACTTTTGTTATTGTAATCATTGTTTGAATTTTTTTTTTTCTTAAATTGCATTGTCATTGAACTCTTATCTCTGATCGACTTAAAACATATTTTAATTCCAAATGAAAATACCTAAAACCTAAAAGGATTTTTGACAGCTTCAAATTTAAGGTTTAAAATACCACCATATCCAGAACAGTCTTTCCTTATGAGGTAGGCTTGTTTGTAGTTTGTACATCGCTCGCACGGCCATGATTGCTCTAGATATTTTGAGTGTAAATTTTTCTGCAGTAAATATTAAGTAACATTTCTCTTTTTAAGTAGGTAAGTTTTTCCTCGTAATACCACGTGGTCCGCAACTTTTAAGTAGGCTATTGCCCACTTAACATTACGGTATTTTAATCTCAGCCGGTTAGTTTGCTAAACTTGAAGAACTTGAGAACGAAGTCTCCAACTCTCAGCATGACCGGAAATGCCGGTACGATGATCGAATTTTAACATAGCTTGAAGCAAGGCTTCAAAGAATGAAAAAAGTTGGTACATTACTAAAATCTGACTCATAGAGAGTAGATTTTGAAATAATGACTTGTATTTAAAGTCTACGTCTTGAAAGGTTTTCTGAGAACAGATTAGCATGAAATTGTTAAATTTAGTTTTAAATTGATTTTAATGGCGCGTAAAATACATAACTTTTCATACCCTGAACATAATTTCTAAAGTTTGTCTGCCCTCCTAGCGTTATTTGACAACTGTCAAGCCGCAGTGTCACCAACAGTCAAATTAAAAATAAAATATTCTTTAATTATGTTATTTTAATTATTGAATTTCTTCTTTTCAGGAACTATTCAGTCAGCTGCAGTTCTCCCAAGATCCTGCTCTTCCTCCTGACACTCTTCGTCGTGCCTTGGCGGAGAGTTTCTTCGACCAGCAACGCTTCCAGCTTGGATTCATGGACGATGCAGCAGAATGCTTTGAAAATATGTTGTTGAGAATTCACACGCATATTGCTCATGCAGAAGCTGAAGATATGTGTAATGCCCGACATTGCATACCACATCAAAAGTTCGCGATGACTTTGGTGGAGCAAAGTGTTTGCGGGGCTTGTGGAGCCACCAGCGAACCATTACCCTTCACACAAGTAAGAAAAGAATTAATTTCACTAGATTATATTTAATCATAAGCTACTTTTACGTTGTAAGTACAAGGAATTCGAACTTTAAAACCAAAATTCGTTATTAGGAAAGCAGAATTTCAACAGATTTAATTCTATGGCCACTAACATAAAGACCGTAAAAAGGTGAAACACCCTTCAAACTTCTAAACTATTGAAAAGAATTTACTCAGCTTAAATTTAATTATTAGGGCAGTAGAAATTGAAACAACAATAATTTAACTCTAGGTCATTAACATATAGACCATAAAATATAGAAAAAGCCTTCAAGCTCCAAAACTGTTTTAAAAAAATTCATAATATAAATTTAATTTCTAAAGCAGCAGGAATTGAAAGAGCAATAATCTAATTTAATGGCCATTAGGATACAGAACGTAAGATGTGAAACACCTTTCAAGCTTCAAATCTGTTTAAAAGAATTTTCACAATTTAGATTTGCTCATTATTAGGGCAGCAGAGATTACAAGAGCAATAATTTAATTCTATGGCCACTAAACATATAGAGACCGTCAAAACTGTTTGAAAGAAATTTCGCAATTTAAATTTAATTTTTGAAGCAGCAGAAATTAAAAGAGCAATAATTTAATTCTATGGCCACTAACATATAGATAGACCGTTGTTAAGGCCGGTGAAGGAAGGATTCATTTTAGTTGGTAATCATCGAAGAGTCCTGAGGGATTGGATATTCTGATCAGCTTCACCGGGAAACAATAAAAATAAACAACATTTTTGGTTGTTAATCGAGATTACTTGGTAACGAGAAATTGAATTGAGTTTACATTGGAAACTCCAGTTCTCAATACTTTGAAAATAATGTTTAATCGAAATATTCCTTTTCATATGTGAAAGAGCATAGCTTCTAGCTGAATTAGATCGAATTTAGTTTGTTGAAGGCTTTATTTTGAAAGGAAAAAAGCTTAGTTCAAATCAAGAAAGACTAGGTATTTTTTGGCAAAATTCTGGTAAATTAGTTATTACTTGGAAAACATTGATGGAAATTTCTTTATCCGGATACTCGGACATAGAATGTCTTTGCTGTAGATCTTGTGATGAACAAGATAATAAATCTTATTCTTTTGCTATAGCCAAGTCTTTCTCTTCGTTGAAAATATCGAAAGGGGATTCGCCCCATTTGTATTTTAGATTTGAGTTAAAATGAAAAAAATAATACAGTCCACTAAAATTGTTTTCTTTGGCCGGAACTGTACTAACCGTGAATTATGAGACATCAACTGTTTAAAACAAATTTCACAATTTTAATTTAATTATTAGGACAACAGAAATTATAATTTGAATCTATGGCTACTAACATATAGACCGTAGAATGTGAAACTTGTCTCAAGCTTCAAAATTTTTAAAACAGAAATCTCACAATCTAAGTTTTTTTATTATCAGGCTAGTAGAAATGACAAGAGCAATAATTCATTTCTATGGTCATCAACATATAGACCGTAGAAGGTGAAAGACTCTTCAACCTGAAACCTGTTTAAAATAAATTCTATAAATTTAGTTTTTAAGGCAGCAGAAATAGAAAAAACAATAATTTAAGTCTACGACCCCTAACATATAGACCGTAGAAGGTTAAGCACCCTTCAAACTGTCAATCTGTTCGAAAGAAATTCTACAATTTAAATTTGATTATTATAATGGCAGCAAAAATTAAAGAAGCAATAATTTAATTCTTTGGCTAGTATTATATAGACCATAAAAAGTAAAATACCTCTTAAGCTTCAAAGCTGCTTAAAAGAAAAAAACTTCATAATTTGAATTTGATTATTATTAGGTCAGCAGGAATAAGAAGGGCAATAGTTTAACCCTGTGGCCACCAACATATAGACCGTGAAAAAAATTAATCATCTTCCAAACTTAAAAATTGTTTAAAGCAAAATAATTTAATTATACTGCCACAAGTAGGAGGTAAAGCACTCTTCAAATTGCAAAACTGTGTAAAATAAAATTAGCAATTTAAGCTTGATCACTGTTAGGGCAACAGAAATTTGATTTAAAGGTGGAACACCCCTCAACTGCTCAAAATAAATTTCTCAATTTAAATTTGAGTATTATTAGGACAGCAGAAATTATAAGAGCAATAATTTGATTCTATGGCCACTAACATATAGACCGTAAAAAGTTTTATGCTTCAAAACTATTGAAAAAAGTTCACAATTTGAATTTGATTACTGTTAGGCCAGCAGAAATTGAAATTTGAAGGTGAAACAAGCTTTAAAACTGTTTGAAAAAAAAAAAAATCACAATATCGATTTGGTTACTGTTGGTGCTGCACAAATTAAATTAAAAAATGAAACAACCCTAAGACTTCAGAACTGTTTGAGAAGAACATCACAAGTTTGATTTGATTATTTCTAGAGGCAGCAGGAATTAAAGGACTGATAATTTAATTCTATGACCATAAACGGTAAAAAACCTTTCAACTTTAAAACTGTTTAAGAATAATTTCACAATTTTAATTTGTAATTACTAGGATACCAGAAATTAAAAGAGTATTAATTTAATTCTATGGTCACTACGATAGGCCGTAAAAGGTGAAACATCCCTCAAGCTTCAAAACGTCATTAATTTCACAATTTAAATATATAGACCTTTAAAAATGGAACAAATCTTAAGCTTCAAAAATGTTGAAAAAAAAATCACACAATTTACACAAAACTGTCTAAATTGATTGAACAATTTAAATTTGCTTATTATTAGGGCAGCAAAAGTTATAAGAGCATTAATTCAATTTTATAGTCACCAACATCTTCAAAACTGTCTGAAAATAAATTTTACATTTTAAATTTGATTGATATCTCAATGAAATAATTATTTCCTTCTCTAAACAGATTTATTTATTCACTTTTGTATCAGTAATAAAATTACACGTTAAGGTGTGTGGAATAAAAATGTTTTATTGCATTATTTGAATCAATACGGCACACTTTTTTTACTGTTAAATAAAACCAAGAGATAATAAATGTGTTAACAACAGTTTTAACAATTTTATTGTTGTTATACCGGTAACTGGTATCTGTTTTTTCTTTGTTGCACAGTAAATAAAACAGCATTGTCCTAAGAAAAATATCATGTAATTAATTTTAGAAAAACTACTACTTCAAATATAATTTTTTTCCAGATGGTACATTACGTGTCAGCGTCGGCGTTGACAGCTCAAGCCCGCGAAACGGCCGAAAAACGGCAAGGACCTCCCGATGTTTTTGGCCAACTTTTGCGCAAAGCTGGTGGAATGGGCGATATTCGTGACTGTCCTGTAAGTCCTATCTTATCAAATATTTTTGCAAGCTAAATTATTTTTATTTTGCAGAGTGCTTGTGGCGCCAAAATTCAAATCTGCCGCACTTTGATGAACCGGCCGGAAATAGTAAGCGTTGGAGTAGTGTGGGATAGTGAGCGCCCGAGTCTAGAACACATCATGGATGTTTTCGCAACTGTTGGTACTACTCTGCACCTCAGAGATGTGTTTCATAGTGTTGTTGATAATCGATGGGCTTCTATCACTTCGCATAATCTTGTGGGGGTGGTTACATATTACGGAAAACATTATTCAACATTTTTCTTCCATACTAAGCTCCGTGTTTGGATATATTTTGATGATGCTACTGTTAGAGAGGTTGGGCCAAGATGGGACCAAGTCGTCGAAAAGTGTCGCAGGGGACGGTACCAACCGTTATTATTGTTATATGCTGTACCAGGTGGTACTCCTGTCAATACGGATAATGCACCTAAAAATATAACCCCATTTCAAGTTGAAAAATCATTGAATAAAAAACCACCACCGGCTCAAAGTCTACTCCGGCGTTCTGTCACACCAAGCCCCGAAAAACCAAACGTTGGCAATACCAGACGAGCTATTACTCCCAACCCAGATATTACGTTATACCAACAAAGACAAACCCCAACTCCTCGACCGTATAATGAATACCAAAACCTGACTGTCATCCAAGATAACCTTTATAATACCAACATGCAGGGTGTTGACACTGTCGATGGTGATATTGGTCCAGAACCAAATTATATTAGTAGAAGGACAGTGGAAAATGTGCTACAAGCCCAACAAATGAAAATGCATCCCGTGCAACGAACTTTGAGTAATGGGTCTACAACGTCACAAAATGATGGTCTAAATATTCCGGAACATCAAAATGTGCCGCGGAGAAGGGATTCCGGTAATTGGAGTGGTGATAGAAATAGTGCCTCTTCGTCGTCGAGTACCACCATGGATAATCCCTATTTATATTTAGTTGGGAAGTTTCATAATCGTCCTGGAAGTGTCCCTGGAAGTCCGACCAGGCCTAAAAATGGCGATGCTTCTAATGGAATGTATGATGCAGGTTACGATTCTTATTCCTTATCTTCCAATGATTCAATTCCAATACAACAAGGTTTAAAACATAACCTACAACTTGCTAAAATACCTGAAGGGGCTACCACTTTGTATTACCCCCCTAATTCTCCAACGGCTGCTTCGGGAGATGATTGCGAAAAGTTGTGCCGGGATGCGGATCAACTTCTGGATAAATCCAGACAGGCTGAAGATTTGGAAACGGCGTTGGTTTTGTGCAACGCTGCGGCTACTAAAGCAAGAGCTGCAATGGATGCCCCTTACAACAACCCAAACGCAATGGTATTCGCAAGAATGAAGCACAATACTTGCATTATGAGGGCTAGAGGTCTGCACAGGCGAATCCTTCAAGAAAAAGAGGAAAAAGAAGGCGGGCTAGATGTGAGACATTCAAGAGAAGGCAGTAATAGTAGTGGAAGACATTCCAGACAAAATAGTCGAGACAAAACGTCGCATTCACGACAAAACAGCAAAGAGTTGCTTAATATTCAACCACAAATGGAAAAAGTTCCTCCGAAGAGTATTGAAATATATGCCACCCTTCCTAAAAAGAAAGGCGTGCTTAAAACCAAACAAAACTCCATAAACATCGAAGATGAAGAATACATGTTGCAGGACAAACCAGGCCGCGAATCTCGGAGTTTATTTTCCAGAAAAGTTAAAGAGGAAGATAAACTGATGAGGGAAAAACGGTCCAGAAGTGAAGACCGGAACAAAATGTCCAGAGATTTTTCTTTAGCACCCGCCGAAATTTTAGCCAACGCTAAAGATACTTTAAAACGAGATAAAGAAGACAAAAAAGAAAATAAAGATGCCAAACCAGGAAAGAAGCAACATAAAGTTAGAAGAAAACTATTAATGGGAGGGTTAATCCGAAGAAAAAATCGTAGTATGCCCGATTTGACTGAAGGTAAAGGGGAAGAAGCCCCACCTTTGCCGGATAAATCACAACAATCAGTTGATGATAGTAATGTGGGACTAAAGGGTGGTGAGAAAATGGCAACCATGTGTGGGTACCTCTCGGAAGGACATTTAGAGTTTACTGGAAATGCAACCACACCTCCTAATTTAGAGAGAAGTCGATTAATGCGGAAAAGCTTCCATGGAAGCGCGGGAAAAGTTCTGACAGTTGCTAAAGTCCCTCCCCCACCTCCATTAAGGACTACTTCCCAACTTAGCACGACTAAGATGCAAGAAGAAAGACCACCTTATCCCTTACCAGTAGAAGCCAATTATTATTCCAACAACCAACAAATTTATTCAAATGAATACATTGAACCACAATCCCTACCATTCCTGCCTTCCTACAAAGATTGTCAGCCGCAAAATTACAACATGTACAAAGAAAATTTAGTTGTAACACAGGCAGACGTTCACCAAGAACAAAGTCCAGTTAAATACAATGAATATTATCAAGTTAATGTTGATAGTGGGGTGGATGAAGTTGACTGCGCCCCTCATATTCAAGAAGATTTGCCACCCTATCCAAGCCCTCTTACTTCTGCACTTCATTCTAGACAAGCTAGTGAAGAATTTCCGCCCCCACCCACCGAACTAGATCTATCTGCCCTTGATGAACAATTAAAGGAGTTACGTCAAACTCCTTCCCCTAAACCTTCAACAAGTTTACTAAACGAATTACAAAAGAAAAGACAACAAATTATGTCTCAAGAAAAAGAGAAGGAACGTTCGGAACCGGTCCGAAGCTCTGGAGATACCTGGTTGCGAGAATTGCAAGCTAAACAAGCAGCTTTAAAAATGAAAAAAGAAAACGTCAGTAAAATCATGAACCATTTCTCAAATATAGCTCAAGATAGTTTCACCAACAGAAATACTCAAGAAAACACTAATAGTAAAGTATCTTCGGTTAAAGATCTTGCATCAAGATTCGAAAAGGTAAATATACCAACAAAACCAGAAGTACCTAAAATTCCTTCTCAGCCAGAAAACGAAAAATTGGGTATTTCGGGCGCTCGAGAAAACGGTATCGAAACGGGCGTCCTTTCTCTCAACAGGCGTAATTCAGTGACCGAAACCCACGAAATTGACCCATGCCAAATCGAAGAAGAAATACGAGAGGTTGAAATGTTGAGCCAAGTTGTCAAACAAACATTACATCAAGAACAAATGAATTTAAAACGGCCTAAAAGTGCTAAAAAGAAAAGTGTTTCCTTTTGTGATCAAGTTATTCTTGTAGCAACAGCTGAAGATCAAGAAGATGACAGTTATATCCCTAACCCTATTTTGGAACGAGTTTTGAGATCGGCGTTGAATAAACCGGAAACGATGGCCATACAACAAGAAATTAGAAGCTTGAGAGAAGCAGAATTAAAAAAAGAGGCTGCTGCAATGCAAAGAAGCTCGCCAGTTATTGAAGATTCGCCTCCAGTGCAACCAACACCGGAATATAATCAAAACAATCATATCCCTAATCAAGAAAATGCTCAGCAGAATACTGAAAAACAATTGAATAATTTTCCGAATAATCCATATACACAAATTCATCCGCAATCATATCCAAACAGAATTCAGTACCAACCTCAGGCACATATTTATAATGGATTCCCACCAAATTCACACCTACAAACCGTACATCCTCAAAATACACATCCACAAACCGTACATTCTCAAAATATACATCCACAAACCGTACATTCTCAAAATTCACATCCACAAACCGTACATCCTCAAAATACACATCCCCAAACCATACATCCTCAAAATACACATCCACAAACCATACTTCCTCAAAATACACATCCACAAACCGTACATCCTCAAAATACTCATCCACAAAACGCACATCCTCAAAATATACATCCAGAATACTTCCAACCTCATGTACCCCCAAATAATTACAATTCACAACCACCCAATCACTCCTACAACGGTTATAATCTCAATTCTCCATCAAATGGCGTTTACAACCAAAATCCTGGTTACCACCCGAATTACCACCTTATGAACCAACCAATACGACAATCCCCAGTTCAGCATCAAAATTCCCCGCCATTTTATCACCACTATCAACCAGAAACACAACCAACTCAAAATGGCACAATTCAACAATATGTCTCACATACTCCATCTCCTTTAACAATACAGCAACAATACGTCACAAAAGGTCAACAACATCGACCTGCAACGAATCATCAAATTTATTACCCCCCATATCAACGAGTACCAATCCCTCAGGACTACAACCAACATAGATTTTCGGAAGAAATCAATCATGGGCCGTACCAATCTGTACCAAGGTCCCAAATGGTTACAGAAAATAATCTTCCATATCAGAGAGTGCCGCCCATGCCAACACACCAACAAGAAATATCACCATATCAACCAGTACCCACTAAAAACTCCCCCTATCAATATGCTCTTCCGCCAAAACAATTGCTGCAACAAAAGAAGAGTGTCCATTTTGAAGCCGGCACAAAAGCTGGTAGTGATTTAACAACTCCTAAAGCGATTGTGGCGCCTATTATTGTGAACCAACCCCAAAATGACAATAAACCCAAGTGTAATTTGTGTAGAAAAAAAGCTGTGGCATCACCAGAACACTATTGTGGTGATTGTGAATTTTATATGTCAAGATTTAAGCCACGGACTTGATTAGTTATTAAAGTATTAATTATTAAGTATTCAATTGTGATATTACTTATGTTCAAATTAGATAAGTAATAAATATTCTTGTCCCTCCAGATCTCTCTACAGATAAAAATTTATATATTTTATATTGCATTTTGTTTTAGAAATGTTTATTTGTAAAAATAATTGTGTATTTTTCTAGAATTTGATTATAAGAATAAAGATTATATTGATGTATGTACATCGTTTACGAACAGTGTTGCCAATCCAACTTCACGAGAGTTCACAGGCCAAGCTACAGATGGCGCAATATACCTATTTGACGTTTGATGTTTTAATTGAGTAAACTGTTATAATAAAAATTTATATTCAAATGCTTTTCTCGTGCATGCATCGTACAACATTTGATACTTTGCTTCCATCATAATTTTATATCAAGATAAATTTCATATTTTGTTTGCAATCATAAAGTGAGATTAGCTTCATGTTGATGAAAATAAATGATAAATTTATTTACACTGATATTAATTCTTCACTCTAATGCCTGATATTTTTATGGCAAAAAATTATTGAATCTATTTTTATTTAAAGTGTTGTACTTGCGAACATTGTAAGAGTAGCATCTTTTGCTGACCAATTTCAATTTTTCAAATCTTATGTATGGGCTGCTCTCATTCAATTAACCATATTTTTTTTGTACTAGTTAACTATTATCACATGTAAATTACCATTCATTTTATCTGAAATCATGAAATTATCAACATATTTCTTGCATTTATTTGAATAAGAATAATCTTTAGTTATTTTGCAAATATATACAGTATGCTGGTCTCATCAAGTTGGCAACACTGGTTATTGAGAAATGTCAAACTGACAGCTTTATATGGAATTTTCAGTTTGAAATCTTTGTGAACGAGAAATAGTAATAATTTCGTAGTTATTTTACCTGAAATACAATATAAGAAAGTTCTTACATACATTTAGACTGATTTTGAAATGAAAAGTTGACGTTAGAAACGTAGGTTAAGAAATATTCATAAATCCGGAATTCAATTACTGATGTTTCTGTCGAAATTTGAACAATAATAATTTAACCAATAACATGCATATATTTTTGTTGTGCATTGCTGTAAGCAATAGAATTGTTAGAATAGGAGCATTTTCATAGATCTCATATATGTGATAAGATTAAAGTACGGTAATAATTGTTATTCTCGTTCAAATCTAGTATTTAAATTTATAGCCGCCATAGCTAGTTTTTATTTTCCATACTAGATGTCGCTAGTGAAGCCAATCTAATGTCAATTTAGTTAAAAGTGGCACGCGGCGCTTGTATCGTCTCTGCAAGATGTCGGTATGGTGGACTGCCCGTGTTGTCAGTGCAAATGTCAATGGCAAATGAGAGCGAGTGTAAATAACTTGTCCAGTGTTTTCTTTGAGAAAAACGTCAATTATGAGTGCCACAGGAGGAATTTTACCAACGTATCAAAGATTTGTGAACGGTGTGCCAGTCCCCTCATTTTCTCGACGATCATTCCGCCCTAGGGAGAAATATTTAATATTTTTAGTGTTTTTGACATTTGGTTTAGTATGTTTCGGAACTTTCTTTTTCCTCCCTGAATTTCGTGGGTCAAATAGCACAGTAGACAGTGTTTATAAAGTATATCAACACATGCAGAAAGCTGGACCAGAGCTTCTTATACCAGCACCTCCTCATTTAAGTGATTCAAGTGATTCTTTAAAATTAATTCGGCACGATGACGAAAAATTGGACCCTCATGTGATTGATGACCGAGCAAAATTGCTCGCTAAAATTGAACAAGATAGTGAATTAAAAGTTTTGGAAAGACCTAACATGGACCTGAATCTAAAATCCAAACATTCATCGACTTCAACTGTTTCGAGACTTGTTGAAGACGGTATTCAAGAACCTAGCGATCGAGATTTAGGAGACTTAGTGCCTCAAATTGCTCCGGTAGTGACAGTCCCACCTGCGAATAGTGATCATTATCCTGACGTAAATCGTGGAGAAGACCGAGATCCTGTTGCCAGGGAACGCCGGACCAAAGTGAAAGAGGTAAATCAAAATAAAAACAGATGAAAATATTCTTCAATTATTTCACCTTGAAAAGCATGTGCTGTTATTTGCGATAGTAATTTTTACTGTAGACTTTCGAGTGTTTGCTTGGCCAAACCTGTTATTAAATTTTCAATAGCGCATAATTTCCAAAATACTCATTGATATTTTTTGTAAATAACATATAATAGAACTATTTTAAATGTCATATTTTTACCTTGAAACGTCTGATATGATAATGCAACGAAATTATTTATAGGTTATTTAAATGATAAAAATGCAATCACGGAAATATTTAAACTATGAATTGATGGAAATATGATATTCTATGATTATTTTCGTCATTATTATTAATTTTTAATGACAATTAAATCTGTTTTGATGCAACGAAAATTGCGAAGCTCATATCTTCTGGAATAATAATCGTAGTTATTAAGCAAATGCAGACAAAAAGCTTATTTAGTAATATTTATTATGAGATATTTTTTCAGCTGTACATCATTTAATCCCTAAATACAAAAATTGGGCGGGACTTCTTAATTATATCAATCTCCTAAAATGATGATCGTACGATAAAAAATCAAATGTTAATAGAAATATTATGTAGTTCAACTTATTATGAAACTAATTTCAATCTTTTATCTTCTAACTTGTTTCATCAATCAACCCTTAAGTACGGTAGCACAAAAACAAACAATTAGACAAAATTTCTCACTCTAAAAGTTCAGATCTGCCGAAATAATGATCATTTAAAGAAGAACCAAACGCTGATAAAAGTTTATGTAGTACCATTTATTATAAAACCAGTTTCAACCTTTCAACTTTCAGCCCTAGTGGTGTAGAGGGTTAAATGATGCAACGTTTTGTCATACTTCTAAAACTGATATCTTCTGAAATTAAAAATTCTAGGATAATAAAAAAAATGTAGATAGACTGCTTATGTAGTACCAATTATTATGAAACCTTCCATCGTTCTACCCTTGTGGTACAGAGGGCTACATGATGCAACGAAAATAATAATCGTACAATATTAACACAAAAATTGATAAAAAGTTTATGTAATACCATTGATTGTAATACCAGTTTCAATATTTGAACCTCCAAATCGCTTCAAATCTAGTGATACAGGAGTGGGTTAAATTTCATAATTTCAAAATTCTCTTGAATTAATAATTATAGAAAAATGAATCAAACGTTGATAGAAAGCTTATTTAGTACCGTTGATTATAAAGCCTTTCATTTTTCTACCTTTGTGGTATAGACGGCTAAATGGTACAATAAAATACTGTTACACTTTGGAAGCTTGTATTATCCAAATGATTAATCGTGAAATAATGAAATTAACGTTTGTGGGAGGCTTATATAGTACCATTTATAATGAAACCAATTTTAAACTTTTATCTTTCAATCCTTGTTGTATAGGGAGCTAAATGGGGATATACTGTTTGAGCGCGGCGGTCAGTTTTGTCCTAATTCTATACACCTTTGTGGTGTAGAGGGCTAAATGATACGATGGAAATATGTCTGAAAGTTTATCACCTTATTGTATATTCCGATGCAAGTGCGGAATGATCAATCCGCACGAGTGACGGGTGTTATTACTTACTTGTACAAAGTAAGTATTGTGAAACCGACAAAATTCACCTATCGAGATTTTGATGGAAATATCCGTTTTGAGCTTCCCTGAATCCATTTTGACTATTTTTGGCTTGATGCTGGTACGTATGTTCGTGCGTGTGTACGTGCGTTCATAACTGGCAAATCTCAAAACTGGTTGAACGTATAATGTTGAAATTTTGTATTTAAGATTGGTATATGGTCTAGTTGTGCACCTCGTATTATGGTTCCAATCGTCTGTACCGGAAGTGCACTTTACTTGAAACTTTTTTCCAATTTTTCTGATAAATCCAGAATGACCAACCGTAGGATGTTGAAATTCAGCATCTAAATGGTCATCTTCTATTTTCGTACCAATCGGCTCAGCCGGAAGTGCACTTTATATGACAGACTTTTCGAATTTTCTTCATAAATTCAACACAATCGGTCGTAGAATATTGAAATTTTGTATTAAGCACTTCTATAACATCTAGTTGTACATCTTGCATTATGATTGCGATCGGCTGAACCGGAAGGGCAGTTTACTCAAAACATTTTTTGAATTTTCCGCATAAATCCAAAACGATTGAACGTAGAATATTAGAATACAGTATTCAAGATGATAGTACTCTCTAGATGCTCATATCCTATTTTCATTGAAATCGACTGAGCCGGCAGTGCACTATACTTGACAATCTTTTGGAATTTTGCGCATAAATTCAGAACGATCATCTGTAGAATATTGAAATTTGGTATTTCAGTCTGCTGTAGCATCTGAATGATTGCCTACTATTTTCATAACAATAATAATAACCAGAAGTGCACTTCAGTTGGAATTTATTTTTCAATTTTGCGAATAAATTCAGAACTGTGAGCCGTAGAATCTTGGAAATCAGTATTTAGGAATGTTGTAGCATGAGAATGATGACCTATTGTTTCCATAGCAACCGACTAGGTTAAAAGCGCATTTTACTTGACAGATTTTTAGAATTTTTTGGATAAATCAAAAACAATTAGCCGTGGAATGATGAGATTTTCTGTTTGATTGTATATATCCAATGATGTACAAGTAAATCACGTGATGTCCACGTCAGATTTTTTTTCCACAGTCAAAGGTGTTCGCGTAAATATCTATAACCAAAATATGCCGTTTTCTGGGAAAGAATTTTCTTCATTGATCTTATTCCAATTCATCAAACGTTGATAAAATTACTCATATTGACTCCATTTTGAAGAGAAATGGAAAGAAAATCAAAAAGAAATAAAATTATGACTGCAAGGAAACAGTTTTTTTTGCGACGCCACGCGGCTTTCTTTGGAATCTCTGAGCGTGCGGAATGACCCCTATTCCGCACGCTATAGCGCACAGTGGTTTCAAAACCCAAAAAGCTGGCCAAAAATTAAAAAAAGAAATTGCTATCTAGGTATCTTGATGTTACTAATTCGATAGGTTGGTATTTGATCGAATTTCTCCCTCAGTTAGGGCTGATAATTTATACCTGAGATAAGAGATCATTCAAAAAGTGACCCTGTAGTGCTAAAAATTTGGCGAGCATAGCGACAGTTTCTATACTTGCTTAGAAATCCTTCGATAAAAGTCGTGTAGTGAACAGAATTTGAGGCCGTAAAATTGAATCGTCCCTTGAACGTTATTGAAATGATAGTTTTCTCTCAAAAAATGTGTAAATAATCTGTAATTATTATAAGTGACAACTTTCATTGCAACAAAAAATAACATGCAAATCTTGAAAACGAATTTGTTTGAACATGAAAAAAGTTGTTTGTTCTGTAGTGTTCTGTCAAAAGCTTGATACGAGCTTATCGCTGATATTATTCCTAATATTTACAATAAGAAAATAGCTGCTATTAGGTGCTATTCTTTTTGCAATTCATTGTTTTGTGTAAAAAGTTACAACTAGAAAATTTAGTCTATTAATGAAACACAGAATTTATGAGCCTAATATCACATGGGAACTGCTTCTATTTTATCTTTCAAATAAGATTATTGTAAATTAAAGAATATTTTATCTAAGTGATCAAGTTAAATATGATTACGATAAATCTATACACATATAAATAAAATTGAAGCGTCTGTCTGTGCTTTCGAAATATAGACTTTTTCTCTATTTTAAATGGCTGTTTGCAGAACACTTGAACCAAAATACGCAGTTCTCAGATTTGTATTTGTCTGTGAGAATTTATACAATTACTATTGATACTTGCTTAAAGTTGCGACATGATTTTTGTTGTTTTTTTTTTCTCATAATATTTGGTCTGCCATTTTGTTTTTCAAAACTTGATCGCAGGATTCTCAGTCATCATGTTAAAGAATTCCGATGTACTGATTATTATGTTCAAAAAACCCATTTTTGTGGTTTTGTTCGCCATATTGGATTCGCCATTTTGTATTTTTAAATTCTTAACGCCGGATTTTCAATCAAGATGCTCGAAAACACCGATACATGTAATTTCAGATAAATCGTACAATGCTTTCATTTATGGCTAACTTTTCGGGATTTGAACTACTGTGCAGCGTGTGGAATGGGTATCATTCTATAGTGACTGAAGAAGAAGTAAAAATCGTACTACTCATTGATGGAAAGTTTATGTATTACCATTTATTATGATATAAGTTTCAATATTTCAACCTTCAACCCCAGTGATATAGGGTGTCAAACGATGCAATGTATCTATCATACTTCAAAAGTTCTTGAACAAAATGCTTATAGAAAGCTTACGTAGTACTATTCATTATAAAATCTTTCATCTTCCAAACTTTACGGTATAGGAGGCTGATTGGGTCAATTAAATACTGTCACACTTTGGAAGCTTGTATTTCCAAATTATAATCGTATAATAATGAAACTAATGTTGGTGGAAAGAATATGTACCGTTTATTATAAAACCAGTTTCAATCTTTCATCTTTCAACTCTTGTGATATCGGAGGTTAGATGGTACAACCGAAATCTGCTACACATTGAAAGCTTGTATCTTTTAAATTGTAATCGTCAAATAATCAATAAAACACTGATAGAAAGCCCATATATAGTACAATTTAATATAAAACCTTTCGTCGCTCAACCCTTGTGATATAAGGGGCTAAATGGTACAATGAAATATTGTCACACTTTGGAAGCTTGAAGCTTTTAAATTAATAATCGTAGAATAATGAAATTGAAGTTGATGACTAGCGTATGTAGTACCATTTATTATTGAACCAGTTTCAACTTTCCATCTTTTGACCCTTGTTGTACAGGGGGCTAAATGGTACATAAAAATAATGTCACACTTTGGAAGCTTGTATTTTCAAACTAATAATCTTTTGAATTGTAATCTTAAAATAATCAATAAAACACTCATAGATAGCTTATATATTAAAGTACCATTTATTATAAAACTTATCATCGTTCAACTCTTTTGGTATAGGGGGCTAAATGATACAATGAAATACTGCCATACTTTGGAAGCTTGTATTTTGCAAATTAATAATCGTAGAATAATAAAACTAAAGTAGGTGACAAGCATATGTTGTACCATTTCTTATATAACTAGTTTCAACCTTTCATCTTTGAAACCTTGTTGTATAAGGGTTTTAATGGCTCATTGAAATAATGTCACACTTTGAAAGTTTGTATTTTCCAAACTAATAATAATGAAATTAACTTTGGTGAAAAGCTTATGTAGTACCATTTATCAGGAAACAAAATTTTTTAGGTATTGCAGTCCACTTAATTTTATTCATGTTGCTATTCAATTTCGGACGTTCCGGATATGCACCCATCCATCTTCAGCATTCTTGTAAAGTATTACAATCCTATAACCTTGTTTACAGCATAGTTGTGAAGATTAACTTCCAATATTTATTGATAACAAAAGGAAAATAACAATTAACTTAAAAATCACAAAAACTGTGTGAATGTAACTTTGAGGCTACCACCAACCAACTGTAAGGTGTAAGGGGTTAAGTGGTACAATGAAATACTGTCATACTATAGAAGTTTACATTATTTTCCATATCAATAATCGTAGAGTAATGAAACTAACATTCATTATAATTATAAAACTAGTTTCAATTCTTCATCTTTCAACCTTTGTGGTATAGGGGGTCAATTGGTACAACGAGAAGCCTGTATCTCCTGAAATAATAAAATAATGAAAAAATGATGCTGTAAAGCTTATACATATATTGTCGTCATATTATGCAACTATTTTCAACCCTTCATCTTACAACCCTTGAAATAGTTCTTCGCCTTGAATCTAATTTCCAATGTAGCTTGCTTATTATTTACTAAATTTTTTGTATGTTTCGGATTTGAAACATAATTTTTACTGTTTTGATGAGCAGTATTTCACTGCCCAAGTTTTGACGCTTGTTAATTTTTAAAAAAAGAACATGCTTTTGTATTTATTGGCAATTGTTTCATACAGACAGCAAATCTAGGTCAAAGAAATGTTAATTCTGAAATAGGTGGAGTATACTTAACATGTTTAAGGGTAGTTAATTTTTCCCTAATGCTGAGTTAAAAAATATTAGCTATGTTCTGGGCGAGCCTGGCTCATGAAAATCAGATGCAATAATTTTATATTCTGTAGAAAATATGACGTACGAAATTATTCTTGCGAGAATACTGTTTTGACGTAGAAATAGGGTTTTCCTGGCGGTTTAGGGGGTTGAATATAACAACAAATATCTATTACACTTTGAAAGCTCATATCTTCTGAAGTAATAACCGTAGAATAACGATTCAAACATTAATAGGAAGCTTATATAGTGTCATTTATTATAAAACCAGTTTCAACTTTTCATCTTTCAACCCTGATATAGGAGGTCAAATAGTACAACAAAAATTTTCAACAATATGTTCAATTATCGTATAATAATGACTCAAACACTGATAGAAAGGCTATGTAGTGCTATTTAATATACTACCATTTTTAACCTTTTTTCTCTAGTCCTGTAGGTATAGGGGGTTACATGGTCCAACAAAAATTTATCACACTTTGAAAACTCTTATCTTCTGAACTAATAATCGTAGAGTAATAAACCAAACGCTGATAGGAAGCTTATATAGTGCCATTTATTATAATTTTTTTCATCTTTCAAACCTGCTGGTATAAGGAATCGAATGGTGTAGCGAAAATTTGTCGCACTTTATAAGCTCATATCTCTTGAAATAATAATTGTAGAATAATGATCCAAATATTGAAAGGAAGCTTGTGTAATGCCATTTAATATAAATCCAGTTTTGATTCTTCGTCTGTTGTCCTGCCGGTATAGGGGGTTAAATAGTACAACGGGTAATCTGGTACAATGTAAAAGCCTACATCTCTTGGCATAATAATCGCAGAACAATGAACCAAATGTTGATGTGAAGCTTATGTATTACCATTTATTATAAAACCAGTTTCAACCCTTCATCTTTCAATCATTAAATATACGGAAGCATTAAAACAAAAAATAAATATACGTACTTACGTCTGCGATTGTGGCACAATCATAACTAGGCCCTTGAAATTTTTTTTATTATAAAATGTGCCATAAAGAAATATTTGCTCATTTCACTGGAACAAAAGCTAAATGTCAACAAACTAACGGTTGCTGAGTGTCATTCAGCAATAAACAGTTACGCGAACGGAACGAAACGGTTTTAATGCTAAATTATACATTTTTATTATTTAACTGTGTTTTAATATTCATTACGTTCATGTAAATATTTTTATAACTTGAAATAAGTTTTTTATGGCGTGATATTTGGTAATTAGATAAAAACCAAAAAAAAATATCGATTTGACCTCAGATTTAAACATTAAAAATAGAGCGGCATTGAATTTTTATCAGTCGATTTTTCTGTGTTAGTATAGCATATTTCATCACGCATATTGTAAATAGTTTCGTTGCAATCTTTACTGAATCTGAATGATTCTGTTGATTGTTCGTTGTCTAGGATCTTGATCTTGTTGTTATTTCACCTTGTGTGGTCTCTATTTCCGCAATTTTATTTCTCGTTCTGCACGACAAGATTCTAGACTTGGCGACAAAGACGGCACGCAACTAGGCTCAGTAAAAATCCGTAAAACAAAACATTGAACCTTTAGAAGAAGAAATTTGCTGCGATATCTTTTCTTTCCTAACTAAACAAGGAGAATTTGTACCCCAATTCCGAGCTGCCAGATTAAAATATTTTCCTTTCAAAGTATTTCAAAGTAAAAAAAATACTGTTTTTACCAGAAATCATCATTAAATTGTAATGGATGAAAATTCAACAAATTGGACTGTTTTCTTCTCACTGCGTTACGTAATCGCGTCAAATTTATTGTCATATACTTCTTGAAACAAAGCAATGGTTTTTAGACAATTTATTGGCAAAATTCAGACTTTGTTGTGGAGGGAATTCGTGAAGGTTTCCTCTGAATATTTGCCGGACAGATATTTTAATAAAATAGAAAACCGATTTAAATTTATGTTGAAGTTATGAATTAGATGTGCGTTTACTTAAAACTTTCTCTTCCCTTTTACTTTTCGTTCTAAAAAATTATAGTTTCACTCGTAACTAGGAAGAATTACACATCACTCAAACCAAAACACGAAAATTTACTAATTTCTTCTGCTAGGAGTCATGGAAAAAATTAGTGATATGAGTAATGTAATTCATATTAATTATATGGTGACAATAACTGTGAATATGGTTGCAAGCGTAGCTAACATGAATTAACCCATTAAATTCGTTAAAATCTACGGTTGGCAGGAGAATTTAAACGTGGACGACGTCCCCTGCGTGAACTAAATATTCATGCTGCGGAAAAATTGTTGAAAGAGCGAATAATAATAATCATTGAATAAAGAACTGAACACTGATAAAAACTTATGTAGTACCTTTTATTATGCAACCAGTTTCAATCTTTCAACTTGCAACCCATTTAATATGAAACTTTTCGTCGTTCAACCCTTGTGGTATAAGGGGGTAAATGGTTTAATGACATACTGAAACACTTTGGAAGCTTGAAGCATTCAAATTAATAATCGTAGAATAATGAAATTGAAGTTGATGACAAGCGAATGTAGTACCATTTATTACTAAACCAGTTTCAACTTTCCATCTTTTGACCCTTGTTGTATAGGGGGCTAAATGATACATAAAAATAATGTCATACTATGGAAGCTTGTATTTTCAAACTAATAATCGTACAATAATGAATATCATCGTTCAACTCTTTTGGTATGGGTGGCTAAATGGTACAATGAAAATCTGTCACACTTTAGGAGTTTCATTATTTTCCAAATTAATAATCGTAGAGTAATGAAACTAACGTTCATTATAAAACCAGTTTCAACTTTTAATTTTTCAACCTCTGTGGTATAGGGGGTTAATTGGTACAACGAGAAACCTGTATTTCCTGAAATAATAATCGTAGACTAATGAAAAAATCGTGAAAAAATGATGCTGTAAAGCTTATTGTCATATCATGCAACTAGTTTCAACCCTTCATCTTCCAACCCTTAAAATAGTTCTTCGTCTTGAATTAAATTTTTATTATAGTTTGCTTATCATTTACTGAATTTTTTTATGTTTCGAATTTGAAACATAATTTTTACTATTTTGATGGGTAGTATTTTACTGCCCAAGTTTTAACGCTCGTCAATTATTATCAAAAAAATAGCATGCTTATAATTTTATTGGCAATTTTTTTTTTATACATTCAACAAATCTAGGTCAAAGAAAAGAATTTGAGAGAAATTCATATTCATGTTTATTATGAAATAGGTGGAGTATACTTAACATGTTTAAGGGTAGTTAATTTTGCCCTAATGCTGAATTTAAAAATATTAACTATGTTCTGGGCGAGTCTGGCTCATGAAAATCAGATTGATTAATTTTATATTTTGTAGAAAATTTGACGTACGAAATTATTTTTGTAATGTTTTGATTAAGGTTTTGATGTAGAAATACGCCTTTCCTGGCAATTTAAGAGGTTGAATGTAGCAACAAAAATCTATCACAATTTGAAAGCTCATATCTTCTGAAGTAATAACCGTAGAATAATGATTCATACATTAATAAGAAGATTATATTGTGCCATTTATTATAAAACCAGTTTTAATCTTCAACCTTCAACCCTGCTGGTATAGGAGGTCAAATGGTGCAACGAAATTTTTCAACAATATATTCAATAATAGTAAACTATGTACTGATATTGCCATTTATTATTAAACGTTTCATCATTTAATCCTTATGGTATAAGGGGCTAAATGGTACAATGAAATACTATCACACTTTGGAAGCTTGTATTCTCCAAATGATTAATAGTAGAATAATGAACCAGATGGTGGTAGCAAGCATAAGCAGTACCATTTATAATAAAGCCAGATTCAACCTTCCACCTTTCAACTCTTGTTGAATAGGAGGCTAAATGGTACGCTGAAATATTGTCACACTTTGGAAATTTGCATTTTCAAAACTAATAATCGTAGAATAATGAACCAAATGGGGAAATCATGTATTATAAAATATTTCGTCCTGTAACCTTTGTGATAAAGGGGACTAAATGGTACAATGAAATACTGTCGCACTTTGGCAGCTTGTATGTTTGAAACTAATAGTTGTAAGAAAATGAGACTTACTTTTGTGGAGTTTATGTAGTACTATTTATTGTAAAACCAGTTTTAACCTTTTATCTTTCAATCCTTGTTCTATAGGGGGCTAAATGGTGCAACGAAAATTTGTCACGCTTTGGAAGCTAGTTTGCTTAAATGAACCAAACGCTGGTAGAAGTTTATGTAGTACCATTTATTATAAAATATTTTATCATTCAACCCTTGTGATATAAGGGGCTAAATGGTACAATGAAATATTTTCACACTGCTTGTATTTTTCGAACTAATCATCGTTTAAGTAAAAATTTAGGTATTGTAGTCCATTTATTAAACTTGACTATTAAAGTTCGAAAGTTTCGGATACGCACCCATCCATCTTTAGCTTTCTACAATACTTTTTTTCGCTGCAGTCTAGTTGGGCATTCGGTAAAGGGTACCTTAATCTGAGTATTCCAGTTGGGCATTTCAATCCCTTACAATGCAGATATCGGATTTACTTGTGTTAAGTACCCGTCCGCCTTCATGACTCTATGATTATAATATTTGCAAAATATTTATACATTTTACATTCTCCATAACATTTAGTTTGTAACTTCGCCTACTCCTAATATTGTACTGATTGGTCATTTTCCTAATTGTATGAATAACTCCAAGAATTAAAAAGTTCTAGAAAAAATTGCATTCAAATTGGTAGCTTTGCTTTCATCAACAAATGAAAGTGGAGAAAATATTACATCTGCGTTTCATCAGTCATTTAATATTCAGTGATCATGGAAATAAATCGCATTGTTAGTGAAAAGGGAAAGGAATTGCTAGTTATTAACAATTTTAAATTTTGCGAATCTTCGACAACAAACGACACAATGAAATGGTGTTGTACAAATAAAAATTATCGATGTACCGCCAAAGTATATACAAATTGCGAGTTTAAAATTATAAACAGTGACTTGGTTCATAATCACGAAGAAGAATTAAACATTGAACGGCAGGCACTAAGTAATATTGTCGAAAAAAAAAGCAGTCTTCGACCTTACCGAAAAACTATCCAAGCTGATTCGTTTGATGTTTGAAAGAAATTAATAGTTTCATAACTTTAGAGTCTCGTATGATAATTGAAATTTGACGGAATACTAATAAAAGCAGTTCGAACTCACTATCTTATATACAGAAAAATGCAGGTAGAGAAATGCCCAACTGGGAGAGATTATTACGCCTACCCTTCCGGTTGTAAGGGATTATCTCAGGTACAATGCCCAACTCGGATACAGCACTTTTTTTAGGCGATCATAACAAAAAAGGTGTTTCTATGGCTCCTTTTGCGGCCGTGAAGTTTCACTTTTTGGTACAAATCTGTCAAATTTTTTACTTTTTGGGACTGATCTGTCAAATATTACTTTTTGGGACTGATCTGTCAAAAACTACATCATAAACACTTCATACATACCTATATGGGCTGCTTGATGAACTCTTTAAGAAACAGTTTTCGCCGAAATACATATTATATTCTTCCGTCAACCTTTACAGTTCGTGCAATTCAAGAAATTGATACACATTTTCTACAAATGTCACTTTGATAGAAGACAATAAAAAAAAACAATTTCAACGGCAACTAAGATTTACAATTGCAATGTTTTAGAAATAAATAGATAAAATGGTGTGATTTGGAATTATTATGTAATGATCGCCTAAAAAACGTTGTGTCATCTCGGCCTACAGTTCTTTTTTGGTCTCACCTGAATTGCAGCCTCAGCTACGCTTTGGCCGCAAACAACAGATTCGACCAAAAAAGATAACCTTTACGGCCTTGATACACAAATAACTATTATGATACACGAATACAATAATAAATGGAATGATAATGAAAAAATGATGAACATGTGCCACAATATTTACCTTATAAATGTGTTACAATCGTATTACATAGTTGTATAAAGTATAGTTGTAAATATTAAAGATTAAGACTTTGAGACGACCACCAACCAAGGTGGCTGGTGATAGAATGACAAAATATGGGAAACCGGAAACAAAGTTATATTTACACATTTTTTGTGGTTTTTGAGTAAACTGTTAATTTTATATTGTATTTCAATAAATATTAGAAATTAATCTTTACAACTATACTTTATACAACAATGTAATACAATTGTAACACATTTATAAGGTAAATATTGTGGCACATGTTCATCATTTTTTCATTATCATTCCATTTATTATTGTATTCATGTATCATAATAATTATTGTAGAAAGCTGAAGATGGATGAGTGCGCATCCGAAACGTTCGAACTTTAATAATCAAGTTTAATAATATTAAGTGGACTACAATATCTGCATCAAAACTAATAATCGTGAAATAATGAACCTTATGGTTGTAGCAAGCGTATGTAGTACCATTTATATTAAAACCAGTTTCAACCTTCCACCATTTAACTCTTATTGTATAGGGGGCTAAATGGCGCACTAAAATATTGTCACACTTTGGAAGTTCATATTTTTCACACTAATGATCGTAGAATAATGAACCAAATGGGGATATAAAGCTTATATCGTACCGTTTATTATAAAATCTTCCGTCTTTCAACCCTTGGGGTATAGGAGACTAAATGATACAATGAAATACTGTCACTTTGGAAGTTTATATTTTCCAAACTAATAATCGTAGAATAATGAACCAAATGGGGATACCATTTATTATAAAATTCTCCGTCGTTCAACCCTTGGGTATAGGTATAGGGAACTAAATGGTACTGTGAAATACTGTTACGCTTTGAAAGCTTGTATTTTTGAAACTAATAGTCTTGAAAAAAAAAACTTACTTTTGTGGAGTTTATGTAGTACTATTTATTGTAAAACCAGTTTCAACCTCTCATCTTTCAATCCTTGTTATATAGGGGGCTAAATGGTGCAACGAAAATTTGTCACGCTTTAGTTTGCTTAAATGAACCAAACGCTGCTAGAAGTTTATGTAGTGCCATTTATCATAAAACCTTTTATCATTCAACCCTTGTGATATAAGGGGCTAAATGGTACAATGAAATATTCTCACACTGCTTGTATTTTTCGAACCAATAATCGTAAAATAATGAACCAAATGGTGGTAGCATGCGTATGTAGTACCATTTATAATACAACCAATTTCAACCTTCTATCTTTCAATTCTTGTTGTATAGGGGGCTAAATGGTACACTGAAATAGTGTCACACTTTGGTAGCTTGTATTTTCCAAACTAATAATCGTAAATCAATGAACCAAATGGGGGTAGAAAGCTTACATCGTACCATTTATTATAAGATCTTCCGTCGTTCAACCTTTTTGGTATAGGGAGCTAAATGATACAATGAAATACTGTCACAGTTTGGGAACTAATATTTCCCAACTAATAATCGTAAAAAAATGAAACTAACGTTTGTTGAGAGTTTGAGTAGTACTATTCATTAGAAAACCAGTTTCAACTTTTCATCTTTCAACTCTTGTTGTACAGGGGGCTAAATGGTGCAATGAAAATTTATCACCCTTTGGAAGTTAGTTCACTTAATCGTTTAAAAATGAACTAAACACTGGTAGAAAGTTTATGTAGTGCCATATATTATAAAACCTTTCATAACTAATCCCGTGTGGTATAAGGGGCTAAATGGTACAATGAAATATTGTCACACTTTGGAAGCTTGTATTCTTCGAGCTAATAATTGTAAAATAATGAAACTAACGTTTGTGGAAAGCTTATGTAGTACCATTTATAATAATATCAATCCTTGTTGTATAGGGGGCTTAATGGTGCATCAAATTCCAATCAAGTTCTAACTGCTATTTTCGGGCATTACAACTTAATATTAACATCCTGTATATAATTATATAAAGAGGTCTTTTATGATTCAAAAATTGATAAGTATTGTTGTTATGTAATCAAATTTATTTTGTAAATAGATTAATTGCTCTAGCACATGTTACTAATTAAAAACTAACAAGGAACACATTGAAATGTGCTAAAAATAATATCCACATGATGCTTATAACGTCCTTGAAATGTACCTAGTCATTAATAATATACTGCAATTCATTTGCTATTTGAAAATTTGATTTTTGCCGACAGTTCACAACCATTAAAGTGATATTTTAAGCTTGTTAAATTGCTGGACAGTCCTCCATTAATTTAAAATTGTGGAAACCGAGCCCTACATCGTAGAACTGCTTCCAGTTTAAAGTAGGGCATTAATCAAATTAATTTAACATTTATCTTGTCGGGCAGCCCTCAAAATGCACTTAAACATTCCCAAAATTCATGAGCGTCTCAAATGAAATACCCTCTTGACATTTCAAAGAGTTGTATTATTTTTATTATTGATAATTGTGGTTTATGTATGATATTAATGGTTGGGAATTGCGCCTGCTCAAAGAATAGATAAAAAATAATGTAAGTGTAGCAAGATACACCGAAACACCATGGACTTACACGATTACAAATATTTTAATTGCTAAAAAAGCTGATTCAGCTCATTCCATTTAAATTCTTGAGTTCTTCAGTTTCAAGGCTTCAAAATATGCTTCTCTTTGGTTTTCGGTGCAACATATTTCGCTCTTATAAAGGGCAGTATATTCTTCAGTTAATTTATGATTTAGTTTTTTTTTTGGGGCTGTGGTTTGCGCACCAAAAACGCAAGGTTACGCACATCTTTACATTCCTGTGCAGCAGGTGAACATGCATCATGTTTACCTTCACTGATCAGAACAACATTCAGTTCAGTCCTTTGACCATATAACTATAGATAAAATACACTAATAATAATTATCAAGTTTAATTTTCAATAAATGTCGCTAAATCAACTCCGTATCATTAGAAGTGTACAATTTCATTTACCCCCAGGTGTTTGCAACCTTCTCGACATCCTGCTGAGGTCATGAGAACCTGTAGGAATGCGATCTGCATAATCGTGTGGCATTAATGATCCACAGTGTGGATCTATGTTGCTTTCTGTACTTGGTGCGGTACCATATCGTGATCGGCGAGCTGGGTAAACGTCGTGCTAGCCGCTAACTCGAACTAACGATACCCAAAGGGTATAGAAGTTACTCTGGAAGAGTTACTGACCGCTCAGGAACTATTGTGGATGTAACGAACCCAGTTACAGCGAAAATACAAAAATAAATGACTATAAATGATGCAATAAATATTACAAGCATTGTATATTTATATCAAATTTTACACACCTTAAGATTACCACTTAAATACGTACATAACCTCCCTGGCACATTATAAAACTTTGAGCTCACAGTTTGTGACGAAACGGTTGCTTCTTCACTATTTTTATTTTACAATCCAAATAATTTATGTAGCTTCCTCTAATATCCACACCGTTTTGAAACCATATTTGACACTACTGCATACAGAAATTTAATATTTTTTTCTGATATAAATAGCCGTATTTCAAGCTCTTAAAGGCAAACTGCTGTCAAGATGGCTACGCAATATTTGTTCGTGTGCATCAACGACGTTTTTCTGTAAATGTATGGTCTGGAATCGTACATTCTCCCAATCCGATTGAATGGTGAAAATGATTTTATTTTCTGCCAACGCTGTTGATGACTTAGCACTAAACACAACACCAGACGAAGACTTTAGTTTCAACATGATGGAGCATCGGCTCGTACAACTCGAGAAATCATAGCACTACTAAATAGAGAATAGCCGAAAAGCTGATTGGAAGAGGAGGTTCTGTTGCGTGGCCAGCCAAGAGCCCCGACCTAACTCCCCTAAATTTTTTTTCTGGTTTCAAATGAAGACCTTTTTATATGAAATACCACTAAAAGTCGAATTAGAACTAGACAAGTAGGCGGCTCCTGCAAGATTTTCTTCTAATATTAAACACGCTGGTGGTCATTTTGCAAATCTTTAGTCCTTTCCTTGTTGTTTCATTGTTTATTGTTTTATTTTTCTTGTTTATTTGTTTTTTTCTTGTTTGAGAAAGTATGGATACGTATAGAGAAGTGCTGAAAAGAATACGATGAAGCACAAAGAAATATTGGGAAATACGAAGATGTAGAAGTACAGAAAAGTATAAAGAAAGTATGAAAGAAGTACGTAAAATTATATGGAAAGTATGAAGAAGTATGGTGAAGTATAGGAAAGCTTAATGAAGTTTGAGAAAGTAAGGGGAAATAGAAGGCAGTATACAGAGAAGTATACAGGAAGTATAAAAAATTTCAAAGGAGTATGGAATAGTATAGGGACGTGGAAGGAAATATGAGAAATTTAGGCAAGTATGAGAAAGTACGGATAAGTATAAGGGAGTATAAATAAGGAGAAATAGAAGGAAGTACAAGTAAATATTGGGTAAACATAAGGAAGTGCGGGGAAGTATGAGAAAATTCGGAGAGGTGCAATTGGAAGTACTGGGGAATCTTCTATATATTGATACGTCAAGAGAAAACTTTCGACCCGTTTTTAAGCATATTGCATGCATGGAGGAATGTGAGATTTGGTATACTCAAAGTTTATATGGAGAAGATGTGCAAAAAGCGAAAATTATATACTGGATATCCCATTTTAATCTATACATCAATACGTGAAATGAAAGCTTTGTACCTTTTTTTAAGCAACTTGAATTTCATATGAAGGAGTGCAGAAAGCTGAGATCATATACAAGGTCTCCCATTTTAATTTTATGTGAAGAGAAAACTTTTTAGTGGTCTCCCAGTGGTCTAAATTCGACCGTGAATCATAATATTACTAAGTTTGAACGTTATTGAATTTAATCTTCCATCCTCGGAGGTTCCAGGTAAAATTAACTTGGTATTCAACATTCCACAATTTACGGGAAGGGAAAATTTTATATCGCGCGCACGAAGGAATGTGAGACTTGGCAAACTTGAAGATTATATGGAGAAGGGGTGCAGAAAGCTAAAAGTATATTAGAGCTGTTCCATTTTGATTTTATGTGAAGAGAAAATTTTGTACTGCGCGCACGAAGGAATGTGTGATAGAGTATACTTGAAGTTTATGTGGAGAAGGAGGGCAAAAAGTTGAAATTATTCAATTTTACGTGAAGGGAAAGCTTTGTTCTGCGCTCATGAAGGAATGTGAGATTTGGCATACTTGAAGTTTATATGGAAAAGGAATTTAAAAAGCTAAAAGTATATACAGGTTGTCCCATTTTAATTTCACGTGACGAGAAAACTCTGTAACGCGCGCACGAACACGAAGTTATGTAAGGATTGGCATACTTGCAATCTATGTGGAGTAGAAAGTGCAGAAAGCTAAAATTATATATAGAGTGTACCTTTTTAATTTTACGTGGAGAGAAAACTTTGTACTGTGCGCATAATGGAATGTGAGATTTAGCATACTTGAATTTTATATGGCGAAGGAGTGCAGAATGCTAAAAGTATGTACAAGTATCCTTTTTTAATTCTACATGAAGAGAAAACTTAGTACTGCGCGCACGATGGTATGTGAGATACAGCATACTTGAAGTTAATCTGGAGAAGTAGTGCAGTATATTGAAATTATATACTGGTGTCCCATTTTGATTTTATGTGAGAAAAAACTTCGTGATGCGCACGAAGAAATGTGAGATTTGGCATACTTAAAGTTTTTGTGAAGAGTGAGTGCAGAAAACTTTATTTATATAAATGGTGCTCAATTCTTTTTTAGCACTGGAAGCGATATTATTTTTTGCTGGAATATATCGAAAAATGTGCACCGAATACGAATATGGCTGAAGAAAAAACGTTCTGATTTCTCTCCTCTTCCGAGGGTTGGGGGAGAAAGTCACTTTAAAAACGTGACTGAGAACTAATATTGTTAATTTTAGGTTCGGATGGAGTGTCGAATACCAAGTTAATTTTACTTGGAATCCACAGGGATGGAAAGTTGAATTCAATAACGTTCAAACTTTGCAATATAATGATTCACGGTCGAATTTCGACCATTGGGCGATCACTAGTCTATATATTAATACATAGAAGCATATTGCGTGCACGAAGGAATAAGAGATTTGGCATACCCAAAGTTTATATGGAGAAGGAGTACAGACAGCTAAAATTATATACCGCTGAAAACAATATTATTTTTCGCTTGAATATCTCTAAATACAAGTATTCATCGAATGAAAAAATATTTGACATCTAATTCTCACTTTCCCGGGAGAGGAGGGAGGGTGGTAGAAGAAAATCACGTTAAAATCTTAAATGGGAATCACTATTTCCATTTCAAATTCGGATAGAGCGTCGAATACTAATTTGATTCTACATTAAATTCCCGGGGAAGGAAGGTTATAGAGCAGGAGCCCAGGCCCGCCAGACGTTACTTATTTTCTGAGAAACAAAATGTGTGGAATAGAGTAGTGTTAGTATGTACTTTGATCATGCGCATACTTGCTAGTTTGTGCCGACGGCCAATTTATAGATACGAGGTACTAGCGGTACGTTGAGACATTACACACTCGTCTCAAGGTCTTGAGTGCTAATTTTGATGTATGTTCCAGAGAATATTGTTAAAAACTAATAATCAATACTGCTAGACATTTTCTATCGATGGTAATTTCTGTTAGACTCTTTAAAGGTCACAAACAATAACGTGATCTTCCCTATAATCTGAGTGCCAATTTTTATATATGATACTCAGGGTATAATTTCAATACTTTGGGTTAACAGCCAGATCAATCGTAGGGCTAAACATCCCTCAGACACAATTAAAATATCGCTGTGAGTAAAAGCGCAAGGTCACTATTTGTAGGCTTGATAGTAAACAAAGTATTTATGGGCATCCAGCTCTTCCTTGGTCTGGCTGTTTACAAAAAGTATTGAAAATGCTCCCCGAGTACCATATATAAAAATTAGGACTCAGACTATAAGTAAGATAACGTTATTTTTTTGCGAGCTTCAAAGCATTAAGCAGGAATTACTGCCGATGGGAAGTGTCTGACAGTGTTGATTATCAATTTTCAACAATATTCTCTAGAACATATATAAAAACTAGCACTCAGACTTTAAGAAAAGTAAATAATTTTCAACGTACCTATAGCACCTCGTATCTATAAATTGGTCGTCGGCACAAACTAGCAAATATGCGTATGATCAAAGTACTGACTATCACTACTCTAATCCACAAATTTTGTTTCTCAGAAAATAAGTATGGTCTGACGGGTCTGGGATCCTGGACTAATAAATTCAATACGTTCAAACTTGAAAATTTAATAATGAATTACGGTCGAATTTTTACCATGGGTGACCTCTAGTATGAGGAAACAGGGGGAGTATGAGGAAGAACGTGGGAATATGAGAAAATATGAAGGAGTAAAGGGGAAATATAGGGAAATATAGAAAATTATAAGACAGTTTAGAGGATTATGAGTAAATATGGAGAAGTAGAAAGAAGTACGGAAGAGTATAGGGAAATTTGGAAGAAGTTTCACCTCAGGGTAGTTTGTGGTACAAAAAGTTTTTCTAGTGTCTCATCTCTTGCGACATTCAAAAAATTATTATATAAAAAATAAGTAATTTTCTCGAACTGCTAATAAAAATGACATATTTTTATGTATGCGTCCTTCAAAATTATATAAATTTCATCTGTTATCTAAAATTACATTGTTATTTCCGCTATAATCCCAGAATATTAAACATATGTACGTAGGTAAATTTGATTACAGTCATTACAATTGCAGAAAATTTACAAAAGACGTTAAAATGTATAATTTTATTGACTTCTCGTAAATATTTATACTGATAAATAGTCTTCGTAACTTTTTATAGTTATTACATTTACTATAGGAAATTTAATAATTGATATGAGTCATCATAAACGCTTGAAATTTATTTGACGACTATTGATTAAATCATTGCTTAGGTATAATTATTGATCTATGAGACCTATTACTTTGAATGTCTGTTAGGATAACAAAAAAATTTGGAAAATTTGTTGAATATTACGATTTGTAGGAAGTTTAGTACGTATTGACATCACATTGAAACTTCAAATTGTCACTGTATTTCGTAATAAATCTAAAGCCACATTTAAAGAAATATTCAGCTGCATCCAAATCCCCAAAAAATAAGGTAAAAAGCTCATTTATATCTCTGGAATGATCGATCACTGGCAATTTCCTCTCGGACAGCTATTGAAATTGATATTGATGTCCGACGACACAAGACACTGAGGACAGAAGACAGTCGTTGTACTGTCCAGAAACAGGTTGCTTCGATCAGTTGTCCTCCAGCAAAAAAACACCGCGACAACACATTCAAAAAGAAAGAATCGTCAAGTGATCGAAAATGAGATTAGTCAGAATAAGGAGCATGAAGGAATGAACTTATCTTGGATCTTAGATTTGTGAGATATGAAGAGGTTTTTAGTATGTTATTAAAGGGTATAAGGCACATCATTTCGGATATTTGGGAATATTTTTACATTATATTAAAAAAATTATGAATTAGAGCTCCACCACGTCGTGATCTTCCAAAATGTTGATTACACTACGAATCCGAATTTCAATGACAGCATTAAATACACACAATAATATAAAAACGCTTCATCAAAAAAATTGAAAAACGATTAAAAATCCTTCATGAAAGGCCAGTAACTCCATTTAGTCTCGCTCGACTGTAATCCAATTACACGTGATTAATTTATAGTTTACAACACAAATCCTAATAATTTATATCCTGTTCCGCAAAATAACAATTTTTTCATCAGAAAACTGAAAAATAAAAACACGGATGTCCGCTTTACATGAAGTACCCAACAAAAAATTCTATTCACAATAATAAATAAAAAATGAATTAAAAAAAATATTTAAAAATATCTGCATTAATTAACATCACAATTTGATCTAGATCCCTATGCTTGTGGTTGTTATCAGGCAACTGTCAATATGACAAGTGAATATCGGCAACCAAACATTCATAGCTGTCTTGATCGGGCAATCAACTGGACATGAAATATTAAATTCTTGAAAGATGAGTGACATTACATTCATACCAAAAATTGTGCACTACTTCTAGACTGGGATATGGTGACAGTTAGGGCTCTCCGATTTTATACCGCATGCCTTTTTGAGGATTGAAAATTTACCCCTTGATAAGAAAAATAAAAAAGCTATTGACCAATGAATGATTTACGGATTGAATGCAAACTCCAATTATATTAAAAAAAAATTGGTATTTTCATGACAATATTTTGCATGCCTTTGTAACGTAAAATAGGTGAAAGTGATTTAGAGGCTAGTACTGAAAGGCATGCAATGAACTTCATTTGCACTATCCAGTTCTAAAAACATATTTAGCTCCAAAAATGTTTGTATTAACTTATTGTTCTTACATTGTGGTCCGTGTTGTCTAAATTATTTTTTATTCGCTTTTTATTCAAAACCACAATTAATAACAACTTGTGGTCTAACAAAAACAAAAGGAAAACAAAAGAAGTGTCATTACAAGGAACTTCCTCTGGTTTCAGTATTTTAGAAACTTTTCCCATGTCCATTACCAGGACTGTACTGGCGGCTTTATTTTGTTGTTTTGTTTCATGCTCGGCCACCTAAACTACAGACCGTGAAATTGGCAGGCTCATGTGATTACAGTAATCTGTAATTGATACAGATATCGATATCTATTTTTAGATCAAAATAAGTATGTCAAATTGTATATTAAAATGGAGATTTAGGTAAAATAATGTCTGCTGCATTTGTAAGCTTTCTTGTGTTAGTAGGAAAATGTTTATAAATCATTTACACTTCAATGAAAATTGGATTTTTTTTTTTGCGAAATCTGCGCTCCATTTTAAATAATATACGAATCCAGACACATAAATCGCAAACTGCAATGCGTTAAATGCAAAGATCAATGCTTGAAACGCAAAGTTAATGCGTTAAACGCATAGTTAATTCTTTAAACTCTTATTTAATACTTAAATGCAAATTTAATGCGTTAAACGCAAAGTTAATGCGTTAAAGGTTAAACGCAAGTGAAAGTATATTATTTCAAATACCGTCATCCAAGCAATTATTATTGAAATGAATTGTGTTTCCGGATTCAGTTCTCAGGGATGTTATGTGCTATCCACTTCACTTTTTTACTTTTGTACCCATAATTCAGTTCAATCTAGATGCCTTTAACTTTACAATTCCATTTAATATAAAAAGTCTTGGTCAGCAGAAATTAAATGGATTGTTCTATCTTTATCTATTCCGGAGCACTGAACTGCAAATTGCAATCCCAGGTGATTAAATAATAACAAACCTCTTTGCGAAACTCACCGCTTTGTTATTTTGGCCCACCTTCCTTTCAGTTTGATTCTAAATAAATATTGTTTCCGTTTGTAGTTAATTATTGTAATGAAGCTTAGCTCGTTTACTTATAACTGCTATTTATTTCCATTGCTTCTTATTTATTCTTACTACTTCTTATTTATTTCGACTAGTTAATTTATTCATTTTCATTCTTACACGCGCCGTATCCGAACCACTAAAAATTATTCTCCGCTCGATTTAGTTCCGAGTTTATATATGGTTTCTCGAAGCTTTCAGATATTTCTAGTGGGTCACACGTCACCACGTCCTTGACACAAGAGTCAGTTGCGTTTACCACCCGTTTAACTGGCGTACTGCAATAATGAAAGTCTATCCTGTAGGGGCTCTGTACGTCACATTACATTTATAATTTAAATCAATTGATTTAGTGTGTTCATCAGTTTTTATATACTTTTGTATTAATATCAATAGATTAAACTACTTGGTAAATAATTTGACATTAATGTCATTAAAAGAAGAAGTACTAAAACAGTGGGATATTAATGAAGTACTTCTCCATCTTTACTGAAAGGAAATATTCCCATAATTCCATTTCCAATTTATGTAATTCGATTATCAAGATGTAATTTCTAATTTTAATTCGATACTTGTTGGCTCTGTGGGTAAGAAAATTTATTTTACTTCATTCAACATTAAAGTCTTTAATAGTTTATGCTTAATGCTGTAAATAAATAGTAATTATTACTATAATAATAATTAATAATTTGTGACACTTCTTGCATGTAAGTAAGAATGGTTGCGGCAATATTTTATAATTTTATTGAGTTGATTTCTCTCTTGTTGTTTTTCATGTGTCAAATCGTCATTTTCTCTTATAGTGAGACACACCTCCCCTGTGTAACTTAGTGTACGATCAGAATACCCTTGGGCAACAAATTTCCGATAGAAGCAATCAAGAGTTGCTCACATTATGTTATAATAACAGGTTGCTTGAATTGCGTGCAGTTAACCAGATGTCATCATGAAATAGAAAGAGATGTCGCTATATGAGAAAAACGCGTGCAAAAAGGATGGGCTTAGGTAGTTTATGTTATCTTTGTTGCAAGACTGGAAGTTTAATAATAAATAAATACAAGATATTTTTATTCCTAAACATAAAAAGATAAAAAATTGCATAGTTACTATTTTACTCGAGAAGGTCATGCATTTGTTTTATTTGATGATGCTTGAACCCTAACGATACTTAACCACCCAAAGTTTAATTTTTGTTGACGATGAAACTTACCCTAATTAAAATCAATTTACAAAAACAACCCTTTATATATATTATTTCAGAAAAAGATGAAAAATATTAGGAATTCATCAATCCTTTCCTTTGTTCCAAAAACAATACGAATATTTGAAAACGTTCATTAGTACTTTTTCCAAAAATCAGGTAAGATTTTAAAATCAGAAAATATTCTTAATATTGTCCTTTGAACTCTTCTGAGTGTTTCTATTGAATTTGAATATAATCTTTCAACTCTGTCACTTGAAAAGGGCAGAGGGGGTTGTGTTAGAAATTAGCAATCAAAATCTGTCACACTTTGAAAGCTTATATTTTCTGAACTAATTATCGTAGAATGATAAGCTAAATGCTCACGAAAGCTTATCTGGTATTATTTATTATAAAATCAATTTAAACCTCCATCTTTCATCCCTGATGACATAGGAGTTGAATAATGCAACACTTAAAAATCTTATAAATTCTAAAATAATTATCGTAGAATAATGAACCAAACACTAATAGGAAATTTATTTAGTACCATTTATTATAAAACCCTATGTAAATGCAATGAGCACCTATCACACTTTCAAAGCCTATATCTTCTGAAATAACAATCGCAAAATAATGAACCAAACACTAGTAAAAAAAAAAGCAGTTTAATTCACTGTAAACCTACTTGCAACTCTTGATCTTTCAATCTTAAAAGTGCAGGTGGTCAAAAATGCAACTAAAATCTAATACATTTTAAAAGCCCATATCTCCTTAACTAATAATCGTAAAACAATAAATCAAATGCTAATAGGAAGCTTATGTAGTACCATTTATATACCTAATCTTTCTTCTTTCAACCCTTGTGGTATAAAAGGGCTAAATGGTAGAAATAATTATTTTCACAATTTGGAAGCTTGCATTTTCTAAACGAATAATCGTTTTTAAAAAGCTTATATACTACCATTTATTATGAAACCAGTTTCAACTTTTCATCTTTCAACCTTTGTGGTTTATGGGACTAAATGGCTTAACGTGTGTTTCCTGGAATAATAATTTTGATAGGAAGCTTATACTGTACCAATTATATACTTAACTTTTCATTGTTCAATCCTTACGGTATAAAGGGTTCAATGGCATCATTAAATACTGTCACACTTTAGGACCATATATTTTCCAAACGAATATTGTATAATAGTGGAATTAACGTAGGTGCAAAGCTTATATAGTACCATTTATTATAAAATTAGTTTCAGCCCTTCATCTTTCAATTCTTGTAGTATAAGAAGCTAAATGGTACAACGAAAATCTGCCACACTTTGGAAGCTTTTATTTGCTGGAACAATAATTTCTATAGGAAGCTTATATACACAACCTTTCATCGTTCAACTCTTGTGGTGTAAAGGGCTAAGCTAAATGGTACAATGAAATTTTGTCAAACTCTGGAAGCTTGCATTTTCTAAGCGAACTCACGTTGGTGGAAAGCTTATATAGTATTATTGATTATAAAACCAGTTTCAACCTTTCATTCTTCAACCTTTGTGAAATAGGGGACTAAATGGTAAAGCGAGAATTTACCACACTTTGTAAACTTCTATTTTCTGAAATAATAATCGTAAAATAATGAGACAAAAATCAGTAGAAAGCTTATACTGTCTGATTTACTATTAACCTGTTTTCAACCCTTCATCTTCCAATCTAAAGTGTAGGGAGTTAAAAATGCTACGATAATCTATCACACTTTCAAAGCCCAAATGTCCTTAGTTAATAATCATAAAATGATAAATCAAAATTTGGTAGAAAACTTATGTAGTACCATTTATATACATAAGCATTCATTTTTCAACCCTTGTGGTATAAAGGGCTAAATGGTACAATAAATTACTGTCATATTGTGAAATCTCATATTTTCTGAACGAATAATTGTATAATGATGAAATTAACATTGATAACGAGCTTTTTGCAGTACTATTTATTATGAGACCAATTTCAACCTTTTATTTTTGAACCCTTGTGGTATAATGGGCTAAATAGTACAATAAAATACTGTCACAATTTGGAAGCTTGTATTTTCTGAACAAATTATTGTATAATAATGAAATTAACGTTGATGGGAAGCTTATGTAGTACTATTTATTATAAAACAAGTTTCAGCGCTTCGTATTTAAATTCTTGTGATATAAGAGCCTAATGGTACAACGAAAATCAGCCACGCTTAGGCAGTTTTTATTTGATGAAATAATAATTTTGATAGAATGCTTTATGTAGTATCTTTGAAAGTTTAACCCTTATGGTACAATAAAATACTGTCTCACTTTAAAAGCTGGTACTTTCTAAACGAATAATCATAGAATTATGGCACTAACGTTAGTGGAAAGCTTATGCAATATAATTTATTATAAAACCAGTTTCACCTTTTCATCGGTCAATCTTTATGATATAGGGGGCTAAATGATACAACAAGAATCTGCCACAATTTGGAAGCTTTTATCTCCTGAAATAATAATTTTTGATAGGAAGTTTATGTAGTACCATTTATATAAAATCTTTAATCGTTCAACTCTTGTGGTATAAAGAGCTAAATGGTACAATGAAATACTGCTTAAATTTTCTATACGATCAATCAATGAAACTTACGTTGGTTGAAAGCTTATGTAGTATTTATTATAAAACCAGATTCAACCTTTCATCTTTCAACCTTTGTGATAGAGGAGGCTAAATGGTATTACGACAATCTGCCTTACTTTGCGAACTTGTATCTCCTGGAATTATAGTTTTAATAAGAAGCTTATGTAGTACTATAACCTTTCATAAATGGTACAATGAAATATTGTCACAGTTTAGACACTTGTATTTCCTAAACGAATAATCGTGGAATAATGAAACTAATGCGGGTGGAAACCTTATGTAATATATGTGGTATAAGGGGTTGAATGGTACAGCAAGAATTTTCACATTTTGGAAACTTATATCTCTTGGAATAATAATTTCTATAAGAAACTTTCATCGTTTAACCCTTGTGGTATAAAGGGTTAAATGGTACAATGAAATACTGTCACAATTTGAAAGCGTGTATTTTGGAAATGAATAATCGAATAATAGTGAAACTAACGTTGTTGAGAAGTACCATTTATTATAAACCAACCAGTTTCAACCCTTATGGCATTGAGGCTAAATGGTAAAACTAAAATCTGATACAATTTGGAAGCTTGTATCTCCTGAAATAATAATTTTGCTCGCAAACTTTTGTATACTACCGTAGTGGTATAGGGGACTAAATGATGCAACGAAAATTCGTCACACTTTCGAAGCTTATATCAGCTGAAATAACAATCGTAAAATAATTGATCAAAAGTAGAAAGCCATTATAATAATATTTATTATAAAATAGTTTCAACCTTTAATCTTCCGATCCTGTCGTTATGAGGGTTAAATGATGCAACCACTTATATGTCATAAAATAATAATTGTAGAATAATGAACCAAACCAAATTCGTAATTTTATTCCGTTGTGGCCTAGTTGTTCTTTTCTTATAAGTTGGAACAGTATTTTCAGTATATAGGTTGGTTAGAAAAATACTATAGTTGTTGTGTATACGCATAATGTTTGTATGTATTAATAGCACCTGTTTATTGAAGGATAATTTGCAATAAAGAATCAGGAATATAACTCAGAAACAATTGAAGGCTGATGATAGTGTATGTTTACTTTCCGAACTTATGATGTTGTAAATTTGAACGCCATCTTGTAATTACCATGAATTCATTCTTATTAATTATTTTTGACTTGTTTGTTTATTAAAAGTGCTATATTAAATTTAATGATTTAATGGTTTTGCTTCATTTCAAGTGATATTAATTGATCTTGACTCTTATGACGACATTTAATTTTTTTTTATTAGTAGGCCGTGTAATTACCGCCTACTCACAATTTAAATTACATCAATTAATAATTTTTTTTTTGTTTCAGGTAATGATAATCATTTTTTCGAATTAATCTGACGTATGTAAGTAAAAATATATTTTTATTAGTTATTTAAATCAATTGGTATGTAACTTCATACCGCAAAATATCCCGATTCCATGCTCCAACCTTAGATCTAGATACCATAGTCCTCAGGTCATAGGACAATTGCAAACAAAACACAAACAGTAAAACAGTCGAATAATGGTGCAAGGTTCGCTGCACATCAGACAAAAGACGGTGCTAGGAGAGTTGAACATCGTGCACACACACACGTGTGTTTGTGATACCAACACAATTAAGGCGATGTCTTCTGCAATGTTGCGAACCTTGTGTCCTATGGTCACTTGTTTTGTTAGGAGACAAAAGGTGTACAAATTCAACAAGGTGTGTGTATGTGTGTGTTTGGATGAGTGGGTGAGATCGATGTGGTTCAACGAACAAGCACTGAGAATTGAAAATGTACCTCAACCAATTTATGTGCTATTCATTAGCCGAAAAAAAATTGCACGTTAGAAGTACAACTTCCTTTATTTAAATGAACAATATTTTTATAAGAGTTTGATGAGCGTTTTTTTAATTTAAAAAACATCATTTTAGTAATCTAAATTTATTTTCTCTTTCATAAATCACTAAATTTTTCTTGTACTGTCCTAGATTTCTCCTCTATTGTCTCTTTTACAGACACTTAAAATGCATTTTTTCTACTGTTTGAATGACGATGTTGCAACTGTCACATATTTTATTGTTTTTTATCAATTCTTTTATTCACATCTGTTGAATATAGTGTCACAAATTTGATAATTTATTGTAATTGGCATTTGGAAACATTCTAGAAAATATTTGTCAGTTGTTGGACATTGTTGCACAATGTGATTGTTGCGTCAAAATGCATTCGATTGGTCCGCTGACTATCTGACGACTTTCTGATTGGTGTAGGACAGAGATTTTCAACCTTTTCTAGACTTTCGTCCTCTTTAAAAGAGAATAAAAATTTCAACGGCTTCCTAGTCCCTAGCCCTAGTCCTAGCCCATAATAATTAATTTTATATGAAATAAAAATAGCTAGGGTAAGGCCCTCAGGAATCCAATAAATTTTAGACCTATTATACGTATATTTTGGACGTTCCGAGTTACAAAGACTCATCAACAGCTAATATGCAAAAGTTACAATAACTAGTTCAATAATATAAAAAAAAATCAATAACCTACCAGTGAAACAGCAAAAATGGTAAATAAATAAGTACAATCAAAAATACTTTGTTAATATTATTATACAGTTTTTATTTTCAAGACCGACGTAAAAAATCGTCAAGAAGGATAAACCAACCTCCATTAAACACGAATGACAAAAAACTAACCAGTGTACCATTTTTACTGTATTATTGGTAGGTTATTGATTTTATGTTTTTTTATATTATGGAACTAATTGTAAAAGTTTATTGAATTCCTGAGAGCCTTACCCTGATTATTTTAATCATCTTTGGATCCTTCACATTGTACCTAATTTATCTGTTTATAATAAACAAAGAATCAATATGAAATAAAAAATGATAAGGTAAATACAAAATTAATAATAAATTTAAAAATTAATGGGATGGTTGGGGCTGGTGAAGTGTTAACAATTTATTAATGTCGGGTTCCAATTTCGTTAACATCATCGCAAATCGCCATATTTAATGATGTGTTTCTCTTCTTTGACAATAAATTAGCTACTGCACTGAATCTAGGCTCAGCCTGTAGGACGGAGGAAATGTGATTAATAACTTCTGCACTATTGCCCACAATCCAGGGTAGAGAATTGGTATTGATTTTTGAAGCCAGAACTCATAATGTCCATGTTTGAATTTTGCTTTGAGTTCTTTGTTAGTCATAAGTTCTAAGAGTTCCTCTTCCAAATTTAATGAAAGGATCTAAAATCCAACTCCATATATGCATATTTGAATATCTTGAAAACGCACCGTAAAATCAACATGAACTTCCAAGTGTTGGCAGTGAGTAAGTAAGTCTTACGGTTTTGCAGAGACTGCTGATAATGTGAGAAAATTTTACCCGCAGAGGCAACTATAACGTTTTGTGTTGTAATTAAATTCAACTATAATTTTGCAATTGTAAATAAATTTGAACAGATCTGTCAAATCATTTTTTGACGTAATCAGGATTTTGTACAATTTTTCTTCTTTGTCTTCAAGAAAGTCAAATATATTGAAAAAACAATTCAATTTCAAACACCTTTGAAGAGCCAATGTACTGCTGTGTACATCAGCAAGCAATTGCAATCTTCATCATTTTCATTAAAAAGCTTATTAAATAATAATCAATCAATCAATTGTTTCAATAACGTAATGCAGCGACTTATGTAGACGTTAATTAATTTCTTACTTGTACTAAGTATAAGGAAGTATTGCGAAACCGATGAAATTCACTTATCGAGATTTTTATGGAAATATCCGTTTTGAGCATCCCTGAATCCATTTTGACTATTTTCGGCTTGATGTCGGCACGTTTGTACGTGCGTTCGTTCTTAACTCGCAAATCTCAAAACTGATTGAACGTATAATGCTGAAATTTTGTATTTAAGACTGGTATAGAGTCTAGTTATGCACCTCGCATTATGGTTCCAATCGTCTGTACCGGAAGTGCACTTTACTTGAAACTTTTTTCGAATTTTTCTAATAAATCAAGAATGATTAACCATAGGATATTGAAATTAAGGATTTGAACTTGGTGTTGTATCAGAATGATTATCTGCTTTTTTGGTATGAATCGGCTGAGCCGGAAGTGCACTTTACTTGAAAATTTTTTCGCTTTTTTCGCATAAATCCAGAATGATTAGCCATAGCATATTGAAATTTAGTGTTTGAACTTGTTGTAGCATCAAAATAGTTGTCAACTATTTTTGTATCAATCGGCTGAGACGGAAGTGCAGTTTATATGTATAACAGACATTCAGAATTTGCCGTATAAAACAATCAGTTTAATTGTAATGATAAGGTAGACAATGATATTCTGTTGTCAATTTTTTGATTTTGTTTGACATTGTACTTGTCAAAATATTATTAAAATTATATTAATTATAATCTGAAGTGACTGAAAACTTGATTGAATAAATTTGTGTATATATCAAATGATGTACAAGTAAGTCGCGTGATGTTCACGTCAAATTTTTTTCTCTTGTTTTTCTGATGTAGAATGTTTGATGATTTAGTGGACCAGCCTTGTAATAGTAATATTAACATTGTGCGACAATCTATAAACGAAAAAGGGTACTGTAAACTGTGTAAAGTTATCAAATCAAAATAAAATTTGTGCTAATAGAAATTGAATTTTTTGCTATCTATTGGAAGAGATTGATCGTAAAACAATTGAATTATATAATAAATTTTATTGAACGTCACACAGTTGTTAGTACAAAAATTTATTCCAGAGCTATGTAAATCACAGGATCTGTAGGATTACAGTGCCACAAAAGGAAGATCCATTAGAATTCAGATTTATTATTTTGGATTTATTTTAGCTTTCTTAAAATCTTTTAAAGTATAGTAATAGGGAAGAAAGAATGTAAGTTACAAAATAGAATCATTATGTTAGATCAGCTCATTTATCTTGCCTTATTTATTTATACGAGAAGCACGAAATTAGCAGCAATCATTTTATTGTTTGAGTAGTAAACTGCAAATCTGTTATTCGGTTTCAAGGTCATATTATATATCGAAGACTCGTCACCCAAATATTAAACACCTCAGAAGACCCTCAGTCAAATTTGGATGTTTTTGGTCAGCACGAATATTTGAATATGCAGGCCTCTATTCATCTTTCAGGTAACACTATCCTGCCAACCGTTTATTAATGTCATCAAATTTCGATCGTTCATCCTCTTTTATAGTCGTACAATTCTGTGTTCCACGAAATACTGATACATAATTTAACTAGCGCCAAACTAATAAGCGCTAGCTAAAGTTGTACTACTCACGTAGTCACTGCTTTTGAAATTATAATATGATCCAGAATTGAACCTTGCACCGCTGAACATGGGAATACATAATGAACTTCGTAGAATATCATCGTTATTAATTAGTTGCTAATAAAATTAGTACGGAGCAGATGTTCTCAAGTCTCGGAGCTTTACGGAAAATTGGATTTTACTAAAGGGTGAATATAATTGCTTACTTTAGAATTTTTTACATCTGCAAATTAATGCTGGTAGCACCATATTTGGAAGATTAAAATATTTTTATCGTCCTGAAATAACAACTCATTTATAATTCATTTAATGATCACGTGCCCCCAAAATGATTCTTTTGCATAATCAAATGATTTGAGTATCGTGTTCACGTATGATTTAGTAATAGTTTAAGTACTGATAACCTAATTTATCAAATTCATACATATGTTGCAGAATAAGCACTGAAACAAAAAAGGTAAAACATATTACAAATACAACTCGAAGTAAATTCATCTTAATATGATTGTAAACTGAACTTTATCAGTGAATTTCATGCGTAAACAACAATCGTATGATTCTTGAACAAAGTTTTATTCATTTCACAATACTTTCGTCATTTGGATTTATCTTTACAAAAAATAAACAAAATAAAATATTTACTGCCATGTTGTCCACATTAGTATTTTTAAATTGACCTATCTATAAATACACTACAAATAATAATTTTGTAATATAAGGGAAAAAACAAATTACAATTTATTGCCAAAAGTAATCATCAAGCTATAATTAAAATTTCATGTGAATAATTTAAATAACTGGGCCTGGAAAATTAAAAATGTTAGTACTTCTGCGTCTCGTTTGTCACTACCGGCAGTGCAGTGCAACAGCTGAGCAGAAAATGCAACGGGCGCAATGACAATCCTTGAATAAATCTCAACAGAAATAATGAACTAACTGCTTGGATTGTCAGCATCAAATAACTGTACGTGTAAAATTGTGACAGGTGACGCAACTTATATACCCTTTTTCGACGTACCTACTTGCCAAGAGAGTCGTGCATGGGCTCAGAAAGATGGGGTAGCTCTAAAAATAATCAAGCTGGAGCGAGCAATGACAAAGTAACGCAGTATTTCGTAAAAATACGGGCCTGATGAATGTAATTATACTGGATCAATAAAGACAGCTACTGCTAAATAGTACACGGGAAAAAATTGGCCTGAAGTGCAGACATTTTTCAAATTAAATGTTCGTGGATAATTTCACATGTGGAGACATTTGGGTGGTGGGTAATATAAGCTAAGTCTGCAGTTTCTTATTAAATTTATTTTAATGATGGCATGCATTTTTGTCATGCAGTCTGTACATATGGGACCCGCTACAGGTTGTAATTTTTCATCAATTTTTTATTACAATTTGCTGAAAATTTTAATTTTTACGAACAGTTGAAAAATTGCATGCATTACCGTCTTTTGGCCTGTACGTATGAACTACGCTACAGGTCCCAATTCTTGTCCGATTTTGTTGATTTCTTCTTCTATCGATTGGTCAACTTTTAGAATAGAACTCTATTATTTTTTATCATTGTTTGTTGTGTAGTTTATTTTTTATGAATTATTGAAAAATGGCATGCATCACTGTTCTTTGATCTGTACGTATGATGGCATGTTATTGGTCGCAATTTTCGACCAATTTCGATGATTTTTTTTATATCGATTGGTCAGCTATTAGAATTGAATACCATAAATTTTTTTATTATGATTTATTAAGTAGTTTATTTTTTATCAACAATTTTATAGAAAATAGTTATTTTTGTATTAAGTGTGCGAAGTGATTGTTTTTTTTGTTGCGCGTGAGAATGTCAATTTTAACCGAGACCGTAAGGTCGAGGTAACAAATTCATTCGAAATACAGTCACTTCGCGCACAAAATACAAACAATATTTTTTTCGCCAAAAAAACATGATATTTTTGTATTGTTATGGATACGCAAAGTTCGTGATTTTTTCACTAGTAAAAAAATGAAACATATTTTTGCACACCTAATCTAATATAATTCAGTTTAGTAATGCTACAAGGATAGAAGCAAACAGGTATTTAACAAAAAAGAAATATGAATTTGTACACAAAACTACTTATTTTTGAATATAAAAATTAATTGTTGACAGTTCTTTATTTATCAAACAATAATTGCGCATACTTTTGGTTACAATACCCAGGTGACTGAAAATTAATTATAGTTTGTACTTTTTTCCTACATTTTACTGAATAAAACAATAATTATTGTTGATCTATTATTTTTTGACATTTGACGAAAAAATATTGTTTGTATTTCGTGTGCGAAGTGATTGTATTTTGTTGCGCTTTCGAATGAATTTGTTACCTCGACCTTACGGTCTCGGTTAAAATTGACATTCGCACGCGCAACGAAAAAAACAATCACTTCGCACACTTAATACAAAAATAACTTTTTTCGCCAACTGTCAAAAAATAATAGATCAACAATAATTATTGTTTTATTCAGTAAAATGTAGGAAAAAAGTACAAATAATATATTATATAACGAGGAACTTAAGTCCTTTATTTAATCCTGAGGGTGGAGTTTATTGCACGAGACGCAGTCGAGGGCAATACTCACCTGAGGGATTAAAGGCACTTAAGTTATGTGTTATCTACGCTTTTTTTCGCACTACCGTATTATATTGAATCACAATAGTCTAAAAGCAGATTAATTAATCTTACAATTTTGTCAACTACAAACTTGATACAAAAATGTTGAGTAAATTCACCATAGTAACAAGTCTGGCTACAGCAGTTGTTCAATGAATAAGCTTGCTGTCAAAAAGATGCGTGAGAAAATTGATATTGATAAGGCTACGGAAAAGGTAACTGTAAAATTATTTTGCCAAAAGTCTAGAAAATTTATAAACAACAATACGATGCATTTGTGAAATTGTGTGAATTGCAATAATGCTAATACAAATCAAGAATAAAGGTTTGAATTCTAATGACAAAATTCAATTTGACATTTAGGTAAGTACTTTGATTATTTAGTTGTCAAAGAAAAATTTGTTTATTTTACTTTAGTCCATTGGGATTCTTTATCATTTTAGATCCCGAGAGGCTAAACTCAAATTTAAGTCCCTGAAATGAGGGATTAAATTCATTGTTTACTCCCGGGAGTGCAAAAATAAAATTAATTTGCAGTCACCTGGGTATTGCAACCAAAAGAATGCGCAATTGTTGTTTGATAAATGAAGAACTGTCAACAATTAATTTTTATATTCTAGAATAAGTAGTTTTGTGTACAAATTCATATTTCTTTTTCGTTAAATACCTGTTTGTTCCTACCCTTGTAGCATTACTAAACTGAATTATATTATATTAGGTGTGCAAAAATAGAATTTATTTTTTCACTAGTGAAAAAATATGTTTAATTTTTTTACTAGTGAAAAATTAACAAACTTTGCGTATCCATAACAATACAAAAATATAATGTTTTTTTGGCAGTTGGCAAAAAAACGTATTTTTTAGGTGTGAAATAATTCAAGCGCAAGTTATTTTTTGAATGCAAATATCTTAAACTTACAGCTGTAAGTATCCTCTTTATAAATGGAAGTATGTAAAAAATTATTTTTTTTTTCTTGTCACGAGCGCTTGGTCCAAGTGCACTTTTTATATTATAGATTGTCGCATAATGTAAAACGCTTTCTGTCACTTTCCATGTCACTACTTGACTTGTCCAATAAGCTCGAAAACATTCTTAACCAATCAGAACGTCGCTAGATAGTTAACGGACCAATCAAATATATTTTGCCGCAACAATCACATTGTGCGACAAAAAATTGACAACTGACGAACATTTTCTAGAATATTTCCAAATACCAACTCAGATAACAATTACAACCTTCGAGTTTTTTTTTTTTTTATTGTGAAGAAGGCCACTGTAATACTGAAAAAAATAGTAATTTGCTGATTCTATCTTGCGAAAAATTGAAACATAGATCTATAAGTTAGATACAGTTTTATTGATCAACAAAAGTAGTGGATAATAAATATAATAGATCAATTAAATGATTTATTCATGCATTCACATTACCATAACACCATAACAAAATAATATTGCGTGTATATTTAATAGAGAATTACAATGATTGAAATATTTCTATACTGCCAACTCAATACATTAAACCTGACAGTAATGGTTCCATTCCACGTGCTATTTAAAATGCATTCGTTTGACCATATCTATATTAATAACAAAGACACCGAACAATGAGGTTGAGATTTTTTCGTCATGTTTAACAAAGAAACAAATGAACAACAGGGATGTTTAATTGCATTTGGAGCAAAAACTCTCAATTGTTTTACCACAAGTAACAAGAAATACTCATTGTTCATTTCATCTTTATCAGTACAAAAAGAGACATATTTTGGATGCTTTTTCGATTGTATATTGTACGTCAATGTATCTTTAATAAACAAAATAAAACATTAATTATGATTAGAATCAACAAAAATTGAATATCTAAATCAATTATTGGTATGAAAGTCCAATATTTAATGTGTCACGATAAATAGTTCCTGGAAAAGATAATTAATTCTTGGAACGATATTTATGATTAATTGAAGTCCAGTGACAATTTATTTACAAGAAATTTCTATATAAACAATTCGTAAATTAGGCGCTATGCAATTAAGTTCTTTTAATTAATGAATTCATGTTGGTAACATTGTGCATAACACCTGTTAATGTCTTTTAGCTGAATTATATGTAGATGCATGCATTGATGAAATTTCTTAAACACGGAATTAATATTTAACTCGGGAAATATCCAAGTGTTAGGCACATTAATATATTAGTTGTTTTGAACAGCTTCTCTGAATACAAAATTTAAGTACTGAATTTGCATAAATAATAATTTAATTTTTATATTTGACGTGAGGAATGTTTTACGGTTAATTTCACAGAATTCGACAATATTAATTATCAAAAAGTATTATTAAAATATGAATGTTCAAGTTGTAAGCTGGAAATTCTGCAGTTTACTTCAATTTCCGGTCAGTGAGTTGGAATGCGGTACGAATCATTCACTTTGTGAAACAGAACAGAAAATTATAAAATATAACAGACAGAAGCAGTTTCTGTCATTGCTTGAAAACAAGTTATGCCATTTTTAAATACTGTTACTCTATTTTTCACACGGTTATTTTAAATACTAGAGGAACCATTCTTTCCTTCCATTTATCTGACGAGTATTTATGTCACACTGAATTTATTTTGACTTGCTTTCTTGTTCGCTGTCTGCCTGTTTAAAATCTGACCTTATTAGGTAAATAACGTCTCTCCTTATACAGAGTGTTAATACTAAGTTGTAACACCCGAAAATGACAGTTAACAACTTTTCCCTGTCCAAATTTTTGATTTGGAGCCCCAGTTTATAGTTATTGACTAATAACATTTATCTAAAACATTTTCTCGATCTGTTCAAAACAAGTTTACATTCAAATTGAATTGCAAGATAAATTTTAGCATTGCAACGATCATTTAAAATAAAATAGGCTTGCTGCCATTAAACAAGAAAATTAAACAAGATCAAGAATCAAACAAATGAACAATGAATCAACAATATTAGAAGAGACACTTGCAAGAGCTGCCTGCTTATCTTTTATACATTCTATTGCAACTACTATTCTAGCCACCAGTTCTAATTCAGTATTTACTGGTGTCTCATCTACAGAGGTCTTCATCTGAGCCCAGAAAAATAAATCTAGAGGAGTTAGGTCAAAGCTCCGGGTTGGCCACGCAACAGGATCTCCTCTTCCAATCTACTTATTCAAATATTCTCTATTTAATAGTGCTTTGACTTCTCGGGTTGTATGAGCCGGTGCTCCATCATGTTAAAATCAGAATCTTTGTCTGATGTTTAGCTGTAAGTCATCAAGAAGCTCTGGCAGAACGTTATTTAATAAAATAATTTTCACCATTCAATCGGATTGGGAGAATGTACGATTTCAGTCTATACATTTACTGAAAAACTTCGACACACGAACAAATGTCGCGTGGGAATTTTCGTCACACCACAGGTGATTATTGCGAGAATTGAATACATCTTTCTTTTTGTGAATAAAATGAACTTTTCAAAATGCGTCTAAAGATTGCAACGTTTAAGAAACCAACGACAAGAATAATTTTGAATGAAAATCTTCAGATCCGAAAACTTGCACTTTTTGTCTAGAAACTTGTCAAACTGTAACCTAATTTACATTTTATCTATTTGCTATTACATCTATATAATTTGAAATGCCCCAGAAATACCTGAATAATCTCAGGAATACCTGTATTCATTCAGAATGGTGGATTCCGAACTCATAACGTGCAAACTTCGCCAAAGGTTTTAATTATGCTAGCTGCGATCCCTATTAATGAGTGCGGACTCATTCCAATTGTCTGGCTTATACTCTTTTGAAGATTAACTTTTCCTGGAAGTTCAAGGTTGAACGCCTACCACCACGAAAGTCATAATAAAATCTCAACTAAAATAAGAAATGTGAACATGTAAATTAATAACTTAAATTTAGATGTTACTTAAGATAATTTATAAATGGATTCATCTCATATATTGTTTATTTACTAACAACATCGAATAAATGTCTTTTGACTTGTGTATTTTTTCGCAAGAAAAGAGCTGGCAACAGTACTGCTAACCCAAGCACATGTTTGTTGTCATTTAAAGTGTTCTTTTGACTGTCATTCATAAATTGAAGAAAAGAATAATAAAACATCTCAATTTAGACATAGGTAACGCAAGATTCGCAAAAGGAAGAATTATAACATGGAAGAAAAGTACAAGTGATTTTATGAAGAAAAAACATTTAAAATGTAGGAACTCCGATACAAAATAAAAAATCTGACGTAAACATCACGTGACTTACTTGTACATCATTGGATATATATGTATAATACGATGTGATTTTGTGTTTGATCATATATATCATTGGATGTATATAATCAAACACAAAATTTCATCGTTCTACAGTTAATCGTTTTGGATTTACTCAAAATATTCTAAGAGTCTGTCAAGTAAAATGCGCTTTCAGCCAAGTCGGTTGCTATGGGAACAGTAGGCCATAATTCTTATACTACAACATTCTTAAATACTGATTTACAAAATTCTACGACTACGGATCTGATTTTATGCGCAAAATTAAAAAATAAATTCCTACTGAAGTGAACTTCCGGTTCAGTCTATTGTTATGAAAATAGTACGCAGTCATTCAGATACTACAGCAGACTGAAATACCAAATTTCAATATTCTAGACCTGATCGTTTCGAATTTATGCGAAAAAATCCAAAAGACTGTCAAGTAAAGTGCACTTCCGGCTCAATGGATCTCAATAAAAATAGGATATGAGCATCTAGACGGTATAATCGTCCCAAATACTGAATTCTAACAATCTACGTTTAATCGTTTTGGATTTAAGCGGAAAATTCAAAAAATGTTTAAATAAAGTGCTCTTCCGGCTTAGTCGATAGCAATCATAATGCAGGGTGTACAACTAGATATTATAAAAGTGCCTAATACAAAATTTAAATATTCTACGACTGATTGTTTAGAATTTATGTGAAAAATTCAGAAAGTCTGTCATATAAAGTGCACTTCCGGCTTAGCCGATTGTTAGTAAAATAGAGATGACCATTTAGATGCTACAGCAATTTCAAATGCTTAATTCCAATATCCTACGGCTGATCATTCTGGATTTATGCGGAAAATTAAGAAAAAAATTCAAGTAAAGTGCACTTTCGGCTTAGCCGATCGCAATCATAATGCAAGATGTTCAATAAGATGTTATAGAAGTGCTTAATATGAAATTTCAATATGATATAGCTAATCATTCTAGATTTATGCAAAAAATTCAAAAAGAGTTTCAAGTAATGTGCACTTCTGGCTTGGCCGGTTCATACAAAAATAGCTGATGACCATTTTAAAACAATATCAAGTTCAAATACTGAATTTCAACATCCTACCGTTGATCATGCTGGATTTATTAGAAAAATTCGAAAAATGTTCCAAGTAAAGTGCACTTGGACGATTGGAACCATAATGCGAGGTGCACAACTAGACCCTATACCAGTCCTAAATACAAAATTTCAACATTATATGTTCAACCAGTTTTGGGATTTGCGAGTTACGCACCCACGAACGCACGCACGCACTAACATACGTACCGACATCAAGCCGAAAATAGTCAAAATGGATTCAAAGATGCTAAAAACGGATATTTTCATCAAAACCTTGATAGGTGAATTTTGTCGGTTTCACAATACTTACTTATTACTTTGTACAAGTAAGTAAAAATAGATGAATTGAATAAAAATGTGCAATAATTATTTTTTAAGTATTGTTTGTTCTCTACATGCACAAACAAAATATTATTATTGTTATAATTCTTTTTATTTTATTTTTCATGACAATACTTAATTTATTGAATGAAAACTGATTTTAAGTATTTAATGCATTTTATAATTTTTCATTACCTACAAAATCATCGTATAAACTGATCACATTTTTGTGCGCACAATAAACTTGAGTATTTTACTAAGAAAAACTAAACTCGTTAAAATAAGCAATAACGCTAGGATTTGAATACTCCCGTTTTTTATCCGATATCGCCAAGCTTCCAATTCAATATGGCTGACAAATATTTTCGTGAATCTCTGATCATTTAGATTAAAATATCTACAAGAATTGGCAAATATAAATAACAGTTTTTTATATTTCTCTATGCAAAATTGTGGTTGAATAAGATGAAAAATGTGCGTTTCACAGAGCATAAGAGATAAGTCCCCATTGACTATATGTTGAATACACAGTTTAAAAAAAATTATTACACAAAAACTATAAGTCAGATCTTTCTCAAAAAAATAGATTAGATGTATTTTATTCGATTGAAATATACAAAAAAAGAACAGCTTTTCATATCCACCTTGCTCTAATGATCGTATTACCTTAATAAGGTATGTATTTTAGAATGCCTGTATTTACTTTCCGATTGTTCTCTTTTGGGTCTGATAAGCGCACGAATTCCACGTTGACGGAGCGGCCAAAGTCAACAACGTTGTGCGAGCGTTTTTTAAAACATTAACGTTCATGGCAAATTAAAATTGTCATTATAAAAAGTGTTTCTACTATAGAAAAACGTTAAATAATTATTTGCAGCTAAATAAATGTTTAGTACCGCTGTCTTCTCATAAAAGTACTTAACTAATAATAATAAAGTCATCATTATTACTTAGAATTAAATTGTTTTATGTTCGTATGTAATAAATAAGTAATATTTAATTAAGTTGAGTGAGTAGTTGTAGTGTTTCTTTTTCTTGATTTGTATCATAATGATATGAAACTAGCGGATCTAAAAATGTTTACCCTCGCATTTAAAACAAAAAAGTGAAGTGCACAATTATTTTTAATTTCTAATTCTGCATAACTTCTTCAGTATTGAAGATATTGATTTCTAATTTGGTACACAAAGGCAGTTATGAAGTTTTTTTTCTTTTCTACATCTCTCGATGTGAGAATTAGATCTAGTGTGTGGTTGGGCGTACGCTTTCGTTATCTAAATTTATAAATCTTGTTTTGTGTTTCATTAGAATTGTAGAGACGTGGTGGGCCAAAGACACATGAGTCCATGGGCTATAGCTTTCCACCACATTCGCTCCTGTACAATACAACATAAATTACTATGCACAATGCTACACAAGAACGCGGGGGACATTAGTAAGAACCGCCTCCAAAAAACGCAAAACGAAATTACTAAACACATTGTCTATACTTAGGAAGAACAAAGCCCTTTTCATGAGGAGAAACTCGAAGGCATAATGATGAATAAAAAGTCCAAATTTTTGAATTTAGTTGAATTGAATACGACCGCCCTATATCTCTGAGTCGATTCCAAATAAAATGGAACTTTTTGATCAAGTGATGTTTAAAGAAGATCATTATGATCCATAAACAAATAATCTGACGTGAACATCACGTGACTTAAAATTAATTAAATTTAAAAAAAGTATCAAGTAAGGTGCACTTCCGGCTTAGCCGATCGCAATCATAATGCAAGATGTACAATAAGATATTATAGAAGTGCTTAATACGAAATTTCAATATGCTATGGCTAATCATTCTGGATTTATGCAAAAAATTAAAAAAGCTCCAAGTAAAGTGCACTTCTGGCTTGGCCGATTGATACAAAAATAGCAGATGACCATTCTGATACAACATCAAGTTCAAATACTGAATTTCAACATCCTACGGTTGAACATTCTGGATTTATTAGAGAAATTCGAAAAAAGTTTCAAGTAAAGTGCACTTCCGGTACAGACGATTGGAACCATAATGCGAGGTGCACAACTAGACCTTTTACCAGTCTTAAATACAAAATTTCAACATTATACGTTCAACCAGTTTTGAGATTTGCGAGTTACTAACGCACGTATGTACGCACGCACGAACATACGTACCGACATCAAGCCAAAAATAGTCAAAATGGATTCAGGGATGCTCAAAACGGATATTTCCATCAAAATCTCGATAGATGAATTTTGTCGGTTTCACAATACTTTCTTGTACTTTGTACCAGTAAGTAACAAATAAACTAAGAAGAGATGTAGGCTTCAGTATCCAAAACTACAACAGCCAAATAAAAATTTATGACACAAACTAATAATTTATAAGTAAACCAGTGGTTCCAGGAAGCTCAAATTGTAGGTACTAACTTAGAATAGATGTATGTATATGCAGACCAAATATCAGTTTCCAGTCATTATTGGTGCACGAGCTATAGACTTGAGAATCAAAAACTATAACTACCAAATAAAAAAGTATGACATTATACCGCTTGAAACAAACTAATAATTTATAAGTAATCTCGTAGTTTCGAAAAGCCAAAATTGTAGGTACTTACTTAGAACAGATGTATGTATATGCAGAATGAATATCAGCCACCAATCTTTATTGGTGCACAAGCTATAGGCTTGAGAATCGAAAACTACAACAGCCAGATGAAAATCTATTACATTATTCCGCTTCACACAAATGTCACTTTTGCATTCAAGAATAAGAGATTTTTTTGCTCGCTACGCGCTACGCTCACAAAAAAATCTTTTATTATCGAATGAAAAAGAATTTCGCAATCATGTATCAAACAACGTTTTTTCGAAAAACATGTCTCAAAATTAATATAAATGTAAAAAGAAAATTTTTACATTTCGAATCAATGTCACTTTTAGTGTTGCTTTGATACCAATACAATTTATCTGAATATTTCACATCCTGGCTGCGAAGTATTTCGCGTCCTGTAAACAAAATCATGTCGCATGTTTCTGCTTGCCTTATAAATGTTCACTTTTAATGACAGTTTTCGAAAAAAAATATTTATAAGTAAACCAGTCGTTTCAGAAAACTCAAATTGCGAGTACGTACATACAATGGATGTATGTATATGTAAATTAAATATCCGCCATCTATCTTCATTGGTGCACGAGCAATAGGTTTGCGAATCGAAAACTAAATAGCTACATAAAAATTTGAAACAAACGAATAATTTATTAATAAAATAGTGGATCCAAAAAGCTCTAATTATAGGTACGTACAAGAAATGAATGTATGTGAATGCAAAATGAATACCAGTTATAAGTTGTTATTGGTGCACGAGCAGCAGATAAAGATCTCACTCCCATTTTTTCAACAGTGATTAATGGATATTATTCTTTATTCTTCAATGAAGAAGGTTTACCAGTATTCTTTATTTATCTTCAAGGAAATGGTTGTAATTATTAAAGTAGTATAAACAACTCATGTTTATCTAACGGTGAAAGAAATGTCTTCTAGTGTCTACTAAAAATAGCCTTTAATGCATTCATATTTGCAGAATCTCATAATGTCAAAATGCCATCACAGCAAATGCTGCATCATTAAAAATAATAATTTTAGAATCGTGGAATTAGCATAAAAATGTGATGATTAGCTCAATCACACTTTTCAATCATGATTGACCGACCAACCATCGATAATTAGTAATACGAGGGCTGTCCTGAAAATAGTGAGCGAAAAATTGATTTTATGATGCAATATCATTCAAAATCCATTATAAACTCATAGGATTTCAACAATAAAAAATTTTATGGAGTCGTACAGCCAGCGCCATTTAATGCCACTTTCATTGCTTCGAATATCTGTAACTATGAGTAAATGTCAATTTGAAATACTGCCTGTACATGGGATTATGGGTAGAGGTGCTCAAATTGCTTAAAAATGTTTGAAATTGAAAGTATTTTTATATAAATAAAATGTATTAAGTTTGGCAGCACTGGGGTTAGATTTTATTGAAGGTTTTGTGGTCAAAATATAATTGATAATGGGTGACGACAGATAAGAGTGTGATCTTATTGCAAGAATGGTTTGTTGCGGAATTTACATGATTTTAGGCATCGTTTTGACGAATGGATGCACCACTAGATATCTGAGACCATAGAACAGTCCAAACAATGGATTACCTGCGAAAAATCTGCGCTGAAAAAAGCAAAAAATGTTCCGTCAGCTGGGAGGGAACTATATTCTCTTATCAGAACAGTTCGAAAATAAATATTGGCATTATTTAATAAAACCAAAGCACCAAATAATAATTTCGTACATTGAGCATTCATTACCCAATCTTATCTCCGAACCAATAATTCATTTCCATATCTTTTAATTCGATATCTCGCCGCTATTGGCCGGCTCCTGCAAACCTCGTGTTAGCTCTTCGGTCTTCAGTGTTGTATTCCTGCACAGCTAACTGCCGGACAACAGTTAGTGTTGTGCAGTGTTGTGGTAAAGTTGTGTGCTTCAATTGCGTGAAGAGAGAATCACGTGGAAGAGTGAAGAACACTTGTTGAAGATGAATGAGTGACGTTGAGCGAATATTTTAAGATCAGCGTATGTTTAACGATTAGTGGAGGAGTTGTGCTTTTGTGGTTTTGGTTTTTGATTTTAGATTAGTATATTATAAGTTTTGATGTTTTTACGCCAGAGGGCGGAAGCAAAAAATGAATTGTAAATTGTGTTTTGTGCAATATACCGTATTCCTAATACTAATCGAGTGAAAATAGGCTCATAGATTGATATCCCAAGGAAATAATGAGTACATGATTGCCCTGAGAGAATAAAACATGATTTTATTCCCAACTGCTTTATTTCGAATATTTAAGCTGAATAAACTATATTTCTTACATCGCGTATCATTTTTTGATAAGTAAGCTATATTATTACCAATTTTTTTCTTCATGATCAGTCACCACCACTTTTTAAATACTTGAAAACGTCCAAAAACATTTTCAGATCAAAATAGCACCCATTATACATAAATGTAATTGTAATTTTGTGAAACAATGAGGTTTTGATCTTTAACAATTCAGTATAAATTATTTTTCAATAAACATGCAAAATTATCACCAATTTTCCTATTCAGGGCCACCTAGCACTATAGGTATTAAATTCTTAATTTCTGCCAACTTTGTTGTTCGTTTCAGCAATAAATTTTGGTAGTTTAGGCTGTTTTTACATGAAATTTTGATGCTTACTTATTATTATCAGTTTTCTTCTTCAAGGTCACTCACAACCATTTTTGTAAGTGCCTGAAAGCGTCCAAAAACGTTTTCAAATTAAAATAGCACCCATTATACGTTAACTAGAAATTATTTTTCAATATGCAAGCTAAATTATTACCATTTTTCTTCTTCAGGGCCACCCAGGACCATTTATTGAATTATTATTTGTGCCAATTTTTTTTCTTTTTTTAGCAATAAATTTGGCTACTTTTACATGAAATTTTGATGCTCACCATATTATTACCAGTTTTCTTCTTCAAGGTCACTCACCATCATTTTTTTCAAGTGCCTCAATTCAAATAGCACCCTTTATACATTGAGTATAAATTATATTTTAATATGCAAGCTGAACTATCACCACTTTTTTTCTTCAGGGCCACCCTGCACTATTTATGCCAACTTTATTGTTTTTCGGCAATAAATTCTGGGACTTCAGGCTGTTTTTACATGAAATTTTAATATTTACTTGATCTGATTCGGTTACCATGGTAACAAAGGGTCATTTAAAAGTGCTACTCTCAAATACTTCCAAATATATTTCAGATTTTAAGCATAGAATAATAATTATTTGATTCCCCTGTTAAAGCGGCGGTTTTCGATAACTGCCTTCGGCTCGTGCTCGTAAATACTCTTTCGAGAATTATAGGCTCCAGTATACACTCACCAAATAATTATACAATATAAAATTACAATACATAAAAATGTATCACCAAATTTAATTTAAAAAAAAAAAAACAATTTTCTCTTATAATTGGCTCCCCTTTCATGCTATGTACACAGCAAAAGATATTTCAGTCCAATCGTTTAAACGCGTTCAAGAATCCGATAAACAAATCGAAAGCATTTGAGCAGTTTGACTGCATTTCTTACTCGGAATTCGAATTCACCATCTCGTGTCTATAGCTTTGTATTGTGGAATTCTCAAACAGATGTTTGTGCTGGACAAATTTTGCGTTTTTTATGACTCATAAGTGACGTCATAGAGCTACAAAAGACATATGTTTATTTCTAGGAGCTGCCTAAATCTTTAATGCATGATTTACGAGAGCGAAACGTAAAAACGAAACGGAGACCTGTCTGATTTTTTCTACAAACTGAATTGTTATCGGTAATAATTTGACAAAAGAAAATATAATATAAATTTTATCAAGATAAAATAATATTTTTAGTGTAAAAAAAATTATCCTCGCTAAAATTTTTTTTTTTTTAATCTTATTATCATTTCTTAATTCAATCTGTATACGTCCCAATTTTTCTTTTTTCTACAAAATTGATAGTTCGTTCAAAAAACGATCAAACTGTTTTAAAAATTGAGCCATCAGCATTTAAAGGGCTGTGAAAGGGGCGTGCTCGGAACGCCACCAACTTCACATTTCCGCTTTGCGGGTTGCTGACGCATCCCATTTTATTTTGTGCTTTAAAAGGTACAACAGAGCATCATTTCAGCAGAAAATAATTTCAATTAACTTAGCGTTGATAAATGAAAGCGTAAACTTTAATTTTTAAATCCCTATAAAAAATTTAAAATAAAAAGTAGATCTGTCTGTCTGAAAGTATGATTACTTAAGACGAATTTTCGACTAAAATTTCATTTTATCAAAAAGTTAATTTCAAGTTTGTAGATGAGCTTTTTTCAACCAGTGGTACCCAAACTTTATTGATGAAACTTTTTAGTTTCTTCGGTAATATTTATCTCAAAATATTAAATAACTGGAATAGATCCTTCAATAATATAGAACAACATTTATCTGAAACATTTTTCAGAATTATTAGCGATTCATTTGTTATTATTTGAATTATTATAAAATCCGTTATATTTTCTAAAACATGCGAAGAAATCAAATAATAAAAATCATAATGTGAAATTATAATTATTGTTACTCATATTTGGACATCACTTGCAAACGTTCGTCAATTATTTATTTATTTTTAAATAAATAATTTGATTGCGTCGTGTTTGAGATTAAATTAAGCTTCTGCGGAGATAGCTCTATTAAAAGTGTTGAAAATTATATTCAAACGATTGTCACAAGTTATTCATATAATGTCTAGTATTATGCCAAGTTTGGGATCAACTAAAGCAACTGGACATAAGTCGTCGTAAAATTTATGGTCGGGGAAGTACTGTGAGACCACAGCTGAATTTTTCCACTCGGAATATATTTTTTATATCCTAAAAGCTCTGACAGTGAACAGGCAATGTTATACTCCGAAGTTTTGAAGCGGTTACGTAACGCAGTAAGAAGGAAACGGACTAATTTGTTGATGCTGATTTCAACACAATTTGCTGGCAACTTTTGGTGGAATACGGGATTTTTTATAACTTCCCACGATTCTGGGATAATCCCTAATTTGAAAACTACTTTGAAAGGAAAGCAAGTTGGATTTTTGATTGTTTTATCGATACAAAAATAGAATAATTAAACTTTAGAGTTATAAGATAGTGTAGAAACCAGATAAGTTCTCCAGATAGTGTATCTATCTTTCAGAATGCGTTAGATAATACATCAGTTTTAGTCTCTTCTCTTTTTAGTTTTTTATCAGTTCGGTAGCTCGTCCAGACAACTTGTCAAAGTGATCTCGGTCACTTGAGAACTTAATTCGTTCGTTTTTCCACAGAACAAACCATTAGTCAGACGTAGACGATATACCGGCCATTTTTTACTCGGTTTTAAACGCCTGTCACCAGAAATAAGAACAAAACTTGATGGATTTGTTGATTTGGTTGATAAAAGATGACATTCTACGCGCCAAACAACTTGTAACAAGCAAAATAGAATCATCGTACAATTTTTTACTTTTAGGTTGACCACCCTCCGCCTTCAAGTATGAATATGTTTATATCATCGTAACTCTGTAACTTTGTTTCTATCTACGCAGGAAACAGTAAATCAAACTCAGAGCAAGTTAGCCGCGAGTAAGGCTCTCAGTTTCATAACTTTTTTTTCCATAGAGTAGATGATACATATTCCGCGGCTGGTTGTCACCAATTAAACCACAACCGCCTTGGATTAAAACCACATTTCAATTCTTTTATTACTGAGAATATTAAGTACTCTTTATTACTAAATTATGTACAGGAAGTGTCGACTTTATAAGAGGAAGTATTTATTGATTTTCTTAATTGGCGAGAATTTCTGGACACCAATAAGAATTAATTTTAATTTGTCTAATAAATTTATTTAATATATTATTTACGCGCCCAGAACAGTGCCCTGTAATTGAACAACGTGCCAGAGTCGATACGTATCACCAAACAAAAAATATATCGATTTTAAATGCTCGACTATGTTTAACTTAGAAGCCTATTAAATATCAGGTTGATAGGTCTAATAATTGATTATTTGTAATATATAATAACTCAACAAAAACCAAACTTTGAAAGCACAAATCCGACGTTCTACTTCTCCGTTTCTCAAATTAATCAAATCAACAGGCTCTACAAGTCCCACTGTGATATAATTCAACCCAATCAATACTCCGTCATCTTGTTTATCATCAATAAAAATAATTATCAACAATGCCTCGTCAACTGACAACCAGCTTCATGTCAGTCGTCGTAGTGATGGCTGTAACCGGAGTTTACCTAACACACAACAAACATGGCACCACCCCTAATGCCGAAAATATCACCTCTGTATATGCTCCTGACGAATATATACATGAAGGGTATTTGAATGATCAACCATTGGAGTATTATAACAGAACAGGGAGGCAAGATAATGATACCATGACGGAGAGGAGAGATAAAGTTAAAGAGGTATTATTTTTGTGATAAATCATGCCTTTACCATGAAATGAGGTTAGCATGAATCTCATTAAACATTCCTTGTTTGCTCCATTTACATTATTTGTAATCAAATTAATTTTTTCCATTCGGAAACCCAGTTCAAAAAGGTAATAGATCTCTTAAGCATTTGGATTTGTTTTATATATCATTAATAATTTTTTTGCACGATTGGACCTTTCATGTGTTTACTGGCTCTCTATTCGAGGTGGTATGTTGGTTTTACCATGCAAGCTGTGTATACTATGGTTATGCTGACTTACCGCCCATGCGCAAAGGCGGTACGTAAAGCTACGTCCTTTCCAGAGGTACAGGGGGTAAAATGATGTGACCAACATTTGTCATGCCACTTTAAAAACAATATATCCTGAAATAACAATCATTGAATTAATAGCCAAGTGTTAATAGAAAGCTTTCATCTTTCAACCCTTTTGGTATAGGGGTTAAGAGATTCAACGATAATGTGTCACACTTTGAAAATCTATATATACTGAAATAATATACGTACAATAGTAAAACATACACTCATAAGAAGCTTATTCAATGCCATTTATTTTGAAACCAGTTTCAATTCAAGGCCGTTCAACCTTTGAATAAGGAAGCATAAAAAAAATTAAGCAGAAGTCTATGTGATTTTGTTTGAACCAGCTGAAAATAATGATCGCACAATCAAGAAATGTGTGCCATTTATTATGAAACCAGTTCCAATCCTTTATTTCCCAACCCCAGTGGAATAAGGGGTTAAATGATGCAACGAAAATGTGTCTCTATTTGAAAACTTATGTCTGCCAAAATACGAATCATAAAATAATAAACCAAACGCTCATTGGAAGCGTAGTAGGGGTATTTATTATAAAACCAATTTCAACCTTATACCATTTAGCCCCTAGTACAGTGGTAGGAAATTGCTTAAATAATTATCACAGGTTGATAACCAAATGCTAGTAGAAAAACTTGGTAATACCATTTATTATAAAACTAATTTCAATCCTCTATTTCTCAACTCTAGTGATATAGGGGGTTGAATGATGCAACTAAAATGTGGCTCTATTTGAAAATTTATATCTGCCTGAATACGAATTATAAAATAATAGACCAAATCTTAAACCCTAAAATACAGTGGCACATATAACAAAAATTAAGCTGGATATTATAAGATTATGTCTGAATCTCTTAAAGTAATAATAGAATAAGAACCAAACGTTTATAGAAAGCTTATAGTAGTGCCAATTATTATATAACCAGTTTCAACCCTTGATCTTTCAACTTTGTTGATATAAAGAGTTAAATAAAGTAACAAAAATCTGTCCCACTTTGAAATCTTATATGTACATGCTGGAATAATAATACCATTTACTATAAAACCAGTTTCAACCTTTAATCTTTCAACCTTGTTGGTATAAGGAGCTTATAATGCAACGAAAATCTTTCCCACTTTGAAACCTTACATATGCTGAAATAATAATTGAATATGTTGTGTTATTTATTATAAATCCATTTTCAGCCCTTCATCCTTCAACCCTGTCTGTATAGGGGGCCAAATAATGCAACCTAATGTCAGTCACATTTTCGAAACTTTTATCTGATAATAAAATAATAATCAGTAAATGATAAATCAAATGTTGTTAGATAATGTAGTACCATTTGTCATAAAACCATTTTCAACTTTTGATTTTTCAGCCCTTCCAGTACAGAAGGTTGAGAAGTGTAACAAAAATTTGTCACACTTTCAGAGCTTATATCTGCCGAAATAATTTATTTATAGAAAAGGTATTTGAACCATTTATTATAAATCCACTTTCAGCTTGTGATCTTTCAAACCTGTTGGTATAGGGGGTTAAATAATGAAATCAAAATCTTTTGAAATCTGATACCTTCCTAAATAAAACATAACTAATAAAAGACTGTATGGTACCATTTAACCGTTGATCTTTCAACCTTTTTGGTATAGGGGGTCAAATATTGTACAAATATCTGTAACATGTCACGTTTTACAAGCTGATATCTCCCAAAATAAAAATCGTAGAATTATAATACAAACACTGATTGAAAGCTTTGTAATACCATTTACTATGCAATTAGTTTCAACTCTTGATCTTTCAAACTTCTTAGTATAAGGGATTAAATGTTACAACAAAAATCTGTCACGTTTTGAAAGCCCATATCTCCCAAAATAAAAATTTAAGAATTATAAAACAAACACTGATAGAAAGCCTTATATTACCATTTATTATAAAACTAATTTCAACCTTTGATCTCTCAAGTTTTTGGGTATGGATGGTGAAATGCTGCTACAAATCCTGATCGAAAACTGATACTGTGTACCATTTATTAAAAAGTCAGTTACTACCTTTCATCTTTCAACCCTGGTGGTACAAAGCTTAAATCGTGGAATAATGCAACCATTCAGTATAAAACCACTTCAATCCAGCATTTTTCAACCCTGATGGTATAGGCTATAGGAGGTCAAATAATGTAACCAAAGTCTATCACACTTTAAAATCCATGATATTTTGGAATGATAATCGTAGAAAAAGACCAAACGCTGATAGGAGGCTAAAAAATACCATTTATTATAAAACCAGTTTCAACATTTAATCTTCCAACCTTGTTGGTATAAGGAGTTAATAATGCAACGAAAATCTGTCCCACTTTGAAAGCTTTCATATGCTGAAATAATAATTGAATATGTTGTGTTATTTATTATAAATCTATTTTCAGCCCTTCATCCTTCAACCCTGTCTGTATAGGGGGCCAAAATATGCAACCTAATATCAGTCACATTTTCGCAACTTGTATCTGATCAAATAATAAGCAGTAAATGATGAATTAAATGTTGATGGATAATGTAGTACCATTTATGATAAAACCATTTTCAACTTTTGATTTTTCGGCCCTGTCGGTACAGGAGGTTGAGAAGTGTAACAGAAATTTGTCACACTTTTAGAGCCTATATCTGCTGAAATAATTTATTTATAGAAAGGGTATTTGTACTGTTTATTATAAATCCACTTTCAGTTTTTGATCTTTCAACCCTGTTGGTATAGGGGGTTAAATAATGAAATCAAAATCTTTTGAAATCTGATATCTTCCTAAATAAAACATAACTAATAAAAGACTTTATGGTTCCATTTAACCGTTGATCTTTCAACCTTTTTGGTATAGGGGGTCAAATATTGAACAAATATCTGTCACATGTCACGTTTTAAAAGCTGATATCTCCTAAAATAAAAATCGTAGAATTATAATACAAACATTGATTGAAAGCTTTGTAATACCATTTACTATGCAACTAGTTTCAACTCTTGATCGTTCAACTTTTTTAGTATAAGGGGTAAATGTTGCAACATAAATCTGTCACATTTTGAAAGATATCTTCCAAAATAAGAATCATAGAATTATAAAACAAACACTGATAGAAAGCCTTATATTACCATTTATCATAGAACTAGTTTCAAACTCTGATCTTTCAACTTTTTTGGTATGGGAAGTCAAATGTTGCATATTTTGAAAGCTGATATCTTCCAAAATAAAAGTCGTAGGATTATAAAATAAACACTGATGGATAGCTTAATAGTACCATTTATCATAAAACTAGTTTCAACCCTTGATCATTCAATATTTTTGGTATAGGGAGTCAAATGTTGCAACAAGAATGAATCTCTGACGTTTTGAAAGCTCATATCTCCTAAAATAAAAATCGCAGAATCATGCAACAAATTCTGATCGAAAACTGATACTGTACCATTTATTATTAAGTCAGTTACAGCCTTTCATCTTTCAACCCTGGTGGTACACAGGTTAGATGATGCAACAAAAGCTTGTGTAATCATGGAATAATGCAACCGTTCAGTATTAAATTACTTCAATCCAGCCTTCTTCAACCCCGATGGTATAGGAGGTCAAATAATGTAACCAAAGTCCATCACACTTCAAAATCCTTCATCTTTTGGAATAATAATCGTAGATTAATGAACCAAACGCTGATAAAAACTTATGCAGTGTCATTTATGAATAAAAAAAATCAATCATTTTACAGCCCTGCTGGTATACGGGGTTAAATAATGCAACCAAATATGGCACATTTTTAAAGCTCATATTGAAGCAAACGTTGATAGAAAGCTAATGTAGTACCAGTTTTAGATCAACCAGTCTGTACAGGAGGTTAAATTATGCAACTAAAATCGTCAAACTTTGGAAGCTCATATCTCCTAAAATTATAATCATAGAATGATACACCATTTACTCATAGAAAGATTATGTTGTACCATTTATTATAAATCCACTTTCAGCTCTTGATCTTTCAACCCTGTTAATATAGAAGGTTAAATATTGCAACCAAAATTTGTCACATTTTCAAAGTTTGTATTTTCTAAAATAAAAATCGTAGAATCATAAAACAAACACTGATAGAAAGCTTTATAGTACCATTTATTACGTAACTAGTTTCAACCTTTGATCTTTCAACAATTTTGGTATCGAGGATTAAATGTTGCAACGAAAATCTATAACGTTTTGAAAGTTCATATGTCCTGAAATAAAAATTTTTGAATCATGAAACTAATTGTGATAGAAATCTGATGTTAGACTATTATTATAAAATTCATTTCAACCCTTTATCTTCCAACTCTGGTGGTACAGGAAATAAATTAAGCACAAAATCTGTCATGTTTTTAAATAATAATCGTAGAATTTCGGTTTGGATTGTGGCTCAATCTTTTTACTTACTTGTACAAAGTAACATAATTCATCGAGATTTTGATGAAAATGTCCGTTTTGAGCATCCCTGAATCCATTTTGACTATTTTTGGCTTGATGTCGGTACGTATGTTCGTGCGTTCGTACGTGCGTGCGTAACTCGCAAATCTCATAACTGGTTGAACGTATGGAATTTTGTATTTGAGTCTGGTATAGGGTCTAGTTGTGCACCTCGCATTATGGTTCCAATCGTCTGTACTGGAAATGCACATTACTTGAAACTTTTTTCGAATTTTTCTAATAAATCCAGAATGATCAACCGTAGGATGTTGAAATTCAGTATTTTAACTTGATGTTGTATCAGAATGGTTATCTGCTATTTTTGTAAGAATTGGCCAGGCCAGAAGTGCACTTTATTTAAAACTTTTTTTAAATGTTTTGCATAAATATAGAATTATCCGCCATAGCATATTGAAATTTCGTATAAAGAACTTCTATAACATCTTATAGTACATCTTGTATTATGATTGCGATCGGCTAAACAGAAAGTGCACTTTACTTTAAACTTTTTTTTAATTTTCCGCATAAATTCAGAATGATCAAATTGCTGTAGCATCTAAATGGTAATCTTTTATTTTTGTAACAATCGGTTGAGCCGGAAGTGCACTTTATATGACAAACTTTTCGAATTTTCCGCATAAATTCTAAACAATCAGTTATAGAATAATTAAATTTTGTATTAGGCACTTTCATAATATCTAGTTGTACACCTTGCATTATGATTGCTATAGACTAAACCGGAAGAGCACTTCATTCGAAACATTTTTTGAATTTTCCACATAAATCCAAAACGATTGAACTTAGATTGTTAGAATTCAGTATTTAGGACGATTATACCATCTAGATGCTCATATCCTATTTTTATTGAGAGCCACCGAGCCGGAAGTGCACTTTACTTGACAGTCTTTTGGAATTTTTCGCATACATTCGAAACGATCAGGTGTAGAATATTGAATTTGCTGTAGCATCTGAATGATTGCCTACTATTTTCATAACAATAGACTGAACCGGAAGTGCACTTCAGTAGAAATTTATTCTTTAATTTTGCGCATAAATTCAGATCAGTTGGTAGTCGTAGAATTTTGGAAATCAGTATTTAGGAATGGTTTAGTATAAGAATAATGGTCTACTGTTTCCATAGCAACCGACTTAGCTGAAAGCGCATTTTACTTGACAGATTCTTAGAATCTTTTGGGTAAATCCAAAACGATTAACTGTGGAATGATGAGATTTTGTGTTTGATTATATATATCCAATGATGTACAAGTAAGTCACGTGATGTTCACGTCAGATTTTTTAAATTAAGTCATTTTCTTATGCGTTGAAACAGCAGTGGTGTACCGTGAATCTAGGAAATTATTTGACCCATAAAAACATTTTTTGTAAGGTTACAAAGGTCATTCTAATAAATGAATATGAACTTTGTGAAGATTTCAAATAAAATGTTAACGCTCACGTATTCTAGATTCGAAACTGTTCAAAGATTTAATTTTCGAGATAATTTTTCGCTCAATTACAGTCCTTTTCTTAGCGATTTTAGCAGCCCTCGTTAGCCATGTAAAAAACTATAAAAACCATCTTCTGATCGTGCAACGTACTGCAGATAAAAAATTTACATTTATTTGTAATTTAAGTTCGATAAGTATCATGTTGGGCGGGGTAATAGCGTTTTTTTCACCCAGATGATGCGATGAAGAGGCTTCTTGCGAGTTCTTGTACTTCTTGATGGTAAAGTTGATGAACAATCGTTGTTCGATGACCTTTGAGTGGGAGAAAGCTGACCGTCGACATCAAAGAGCTGTTTTTAGACAGGATTCATAATTGTTTTTATTTATGATTATTATTGTTTTGGAAATTTAAAACAACACACATTAACAGAAATTCACAATAAAATATTAACTTGTTTTTTTAACTAAATTATTATTCATATTATTTATTTATGATTGTGATGCGTTGGCAAATCGCAGAACATGGCTGTTAAGCCAGTTGCGTTTCAAAGTATTAATTTATTATTCTCTTTTATAGATGATGAAACATGCGTGGGACAATTACGTTCGTTACGCGTGGGGTAAAAACGAACTTCGACCACTCAGTAAAAGGGGACACAGTGCTAGTATATTTGGCACAATGTCTCTTGGTGCTACTATAGTTGATGGCCTGGACACCCTATATATCATGGGCTTGGATGAAGAATTCAAGAACGGAAGGAATTGGATCGCTGATTCATTGGACATTGGATCATTAGTAAGTAAAAATATTATTAAAAATAAACTTTTCAAGCTACTATGTTTTTCAAATGCAATAAAAAACTTATCTTGCAAGTTATTTTGTTTTAACTTTTAAATGTCCCCAAAATATAAAAATATGATACCAAGTCTTCGGAAATGTGGTAATTCGTAAAAGTGTCAGGTATTTTCTACTCTACGTGATCACAAAGCGAATGATTTGACCGATTTAGCACGGATACGCAACAATAATCAGCCGAGCTAAATTTCTAACACCTTTTAGTTTAAAAATAGCTCCATTCATTGATTGTATTTCATTATACTGGTAACCGTGTAAAGCGCTGGTATTTTTATCTTCAAACACTTGTTATTCCATATATTTAACTTGACTGTTATTATTTTTTTATGTTCGAATCTTAATTAAAATTGTCATAAACTTTATTCTAAAAATAAATTATATGATACACGCATGAGTAATAAAAATTTTATTGTTACTCCGCTCGAATTTGTTCATTCTCCTTCACTATTTTATTTATTAAATTCAAATTGTATTTTAATTTCTCTTAATTTCACATTTTTTGTCTGCAGGCATAAAATATCCGATAAAAAAATTGTGCCGTTAATTAAATTCAATTTCTCGATTGATTGTGCCCTGTTGTAATTTTTTCTTTCTGCAGACATCGGACATTTCTGTATTCGAAACCAACATCCGATTTATCGGCGGTTTGCTGTCATGTTTTGCCTTAACCGGAGATGTCATATTCAAAGAACGTGCCCAACAAATCGCAGATAAACTACTTCCGGCTTTCCAAACCCCTACTGGAATTCCCAACGCTTTAGTTAACCTCAAAACAGGGGTAAGTAATTTTTTAACCATTCATAATAATTTATTTATAATAAAAATATTTTAGGCAAGCAAAAATTACGGTTGGGCCAGCGGAGGTTCCAGCATCTTATCAGAATTTGGAACCTTGCATTTAGAATTCAGCTACCTCAGTGACGTAACCGGAAACCCGCTTTACAGAAGCAAAGTAGAACATATCCGACAAGTAATACGAGGATTGGATAAACCTCGGGGCTTGTATCCCAATTACCTCAATCCTAAAACTGCTAAATGGGGTCAACGTAAGTAAAACCCGAATTTTTCATTATTAACACCCAACATATAAAATTTTTGTTGTTACAGATCACATGTCTATTGGGGCCCTGGGAGACAGTTTTTACGAATATTTACTGAAAGCGTGGATCCAATCCGGAAAAGAAGACCAAGAAGCAAGGCAAATGTATGATGACGCAATGGTGGCTGTGCTTCAGCACATGTTGCAAACTTCAAAAGGAGGGCTCATGTACTTTTCAGACATGAAATTCGACAGGCTGGAGCATAAAATGGATCACTTGGGATGTTTCTCAGGTATTGCCAATTCACTTAATACTTTAAATGCTCAAAATCAATAAGAAAATTTTGGCAATACATTTAGATCTTGGCTTACCTTCTGAAATATGCTTATTTGTACGCTGTCTTAGGAACGAGTTCAAATTATCTCAACATGAAAACAGCATAGTTAAGTAGAGAGGCTTCTGGACCACAAGATGGCCGCCATAATTGATTACACAAGTGGTGACGGCGGCGGCGTGGCGATCATCTTGTGGTCCAGAAGACCCCCTATATAACTACTTATAATTTGTTTGAAAGGAACACATCTGATTTATGATTTGTTGGATCTTTCAGTTTGCACGCTATAATTTTGTAACAAAAATTGATAGCACTGTTTTGTTTCCATTAAATTATTTCTTGGTCCTTTCTACGTTAGTATCTCAAGTTTGAAATATTTTGAGTCGCTGGTTTGATCACAAATTAATAATGTGTCGTGAGGGAACAGATTGAATTTGTAATTTCTATTGAATCTTAATTTGAACGCTATAATTATATAACGAGAAGTTATAGCGCTCTTTTGTTTCCAGTATATTAATTTTGAATCCTCCCTACGTCAGTGCCTCAAGTTGAAAATTTTATCAGAAATTCATAAAAAAATTTGAGTAAACAAATTAAAATTGGATTTTTCAGTTTGTACGCTATAATTTTGTAACAAAAGGTGGTAACATTCTTTTGTTTTTAGTATATTAATTTTGAATTCTTCCTACGTTAATACTTCAAGTATGAAATGTTTTGAATCACTGGTTTAGACAGAAATTCATAAATTGTTTTGAGTAAACAAATTAAAATTGGATTTTTCAGTTTGGACACTATAATTTGCTAAAAACGGTGGTAACATTCTTTTGTTTTCAGTATATTAATTTTGAATTCTTCCTACGTTAATGCTTGAAGTATGAAATGTTTTGAATCTCTGGTTTAGTAGAAATTTATAAATTGTTTTAAGTAAACAAATTAAAATTGGATTTTCCAATTTACACGCTATAATTTTATAACAAAAGGTGGTTAAATTCTTTTGTTTTCAGTATATTAATTTTGAATCCTTCCTACGTTAGTACCTCAAGTTTGGAATGGTTTTAATCCACTGGTTTAATCAGAAATAATAATAAATTAAAATGATTTCTGTTGGATTTTTAAGTTGCATGCTATAATTTTGTTATGATAACTGATAGCGCTCATTTGTTTTTTCTTATTTAGTTGTGTATCGTTCCTTCACCGGTGCCTCAAATTTGGAATTTTTTTGAATCGCTCATTTAGTCAAAAATTAATTATTTGTCTTGAGAGAACAAATTGAATTTGTGTCTTATGTTGAATATCAATTTGAACGCTATAATTTTATTGCACAAAATAACAGCGCTATTATATTAATTTTGTATCCTTCCTACGCTAATACCTCAAATTTCAAATTTTTTGAATCGCTACTTTAGTCAAACATTGATGATTTGTTTTGAGGGAACAAATTGAATTTGTGATTTCTTAATTTGAACGCTATAATTATATAGCGAAAAATGATAGCGCTCTTTTGTTTCCAGTATATTCATTTTGAATCCTTCCTACGTCAGTGCCTCAAGTTTGAAATGTTTTAAATCACAGGTTTAATTAGAAATTCATAAATTATTTTGAGTAAACAAATTAAAATTGGATTTTTCAGTTTGCACGCTATAATTTTGTAACAAAAGGTGGTAACGTTCTTTTGTTTTCAGTATATTAATTTTGAATTCTTCCTGCGTGAATACTTCAAGTATGAAATGTTTTGAATCACTGGTTTAGTCAGAAATTGATAAATTGTTTTAAGTAAACAAATTAAAATTGGATTTTTCAGTTTGCACGCTATAATTTTGTAACAAAAGGTGGTAACATTCTTTTGTTTTCAGTATATTAATTTTGAATCCTTCCTATCTTAGTACCTGAAGTTTGGAATGATTTGAATCCACTGGTTCAGTCAGAAATAATAATAGATTAAAATGATTTCTGTTGGATTTTTCAGTTGCGTGCTATAATTTTGTAATAATAACTGCTAGCGCTCATTTGTTTTTACTTATTTATTTGTGTATCGATATTTTTTGAATCGCTAATTAAGTCCAAAAATTAATCATTTGTCTTGAGGGAACAAATTGAATCTGTTTCTTATGTTGAATCTCAATTTGAACGCTATAATTTTATTGCGCAAAATAACAGCACTCTTATATTAATTTTGTATCCTTCCTATGCTAATACCTCAAATTTCAAATTTTTTGAATCGCTACTTTAGTTAAACATTGATGATTTGTTTTGAGGGAACAAATTGAATTTGTGATTTCTTAATTTGAACGCTATAATTATATAACGAAAAGTGATAGCGCTCTTTTATTTCCAGTATATTCATTTTGAATCCTTCCTACGTCAGTGCCTCAAGTTTGAAATGTTTTGAATCACAGGTTTAATCAGAAATTCATAAATTGTTTTGAGTAAACAAATTAAAATTGGATTTTTCAGTTTGCACGCTATAATTTTGTATCAAAAGGTGGTAATATTCTTTTGTTTTCAGTATATTAATTTTGAATTCTTCCTACGTTAATACTTTAAGTATGAAATGTTTTGAATCTCTGGTTTAGTCAAAAATTTATAAATTGTTTTGAGTAAACAAATTAAAATTGGATTTTCCAATTTGCACGCTATAATTTTGTAACAAAAGGTGGTTAGATTCTTTTGTTTTCAGTATATTAATTTTGAATCCTTCCTACGTTAGTACCTCAAGTTTGGAATGGTTTTAATCGACTTGTTTAGTCAGAAATAATAATAAATTAAAATGATTTCTGTTGGATTTTTAAGTTGCATGCTATAATTTTGTAATGATAACTGGTAGCGCTCATTTGTTTTTTCTTATTTATTTGTGTATCGTTCCTACGCCAGTGCCTCAAATTTGAAATTTTTTTGAATCGCTAATTTAGTCAAAAATTAATTAATTGTCTTGAGGGAACAAATTGAATTTGTGATTTATGTTAACTTGAACGCTATAATTTTATTACGGAAAGTGATAGCGCTCTTTTGTTTCCAGTATATTAATTTTGAATCTTTTTGTGCAAGACCTTTTTGAAAATTTATTTACTTTGATTTTTTAGCTTTAAGAAAATCACGTGCTACACATGTGTTTTTAACGTGATCATATATTTTGAAACAAAAAAAGTTTGGACCTTTGTCAAATAAAAATTGGAAATACTAAATTATGATTTATTTTGATTTCAGGGGGTTTGTTGGGCCTAGGGGCGTCGTCTTTAAAGAATGAAATGTCCGAGCGGTACTTGGAAGTCGCCAAAGGCATTACGAATACCTGCCACGAATCTTACGACAGAAGTCCAACTAAATTAGGACCCGAATCGTTCAGATTTTCAGAAGCCATCGAAGCAAAGGCTCTAAAAAGCTCGGAAAAGTATTATATCCTCAGACCAGAAGTCATAGAATCGTACTTCATTATGTGGAGACTGACGAAAGATCCGAAATATAGAGACTGGGGATGGGAGGCCGTAGAGGTAAACATTTGTTTTTTGTTTTAATGTTTCATTAAAAATTATGATGGAATTATTCTGTTTAGGCTATAGAAAAACACTGTAAAGTTTCTGGAGGCTATACAGGTATCAAAAATGTGTACGTCGAAGATCCAACGCAGGATGATGTACAACAAAGTTTCTTTTTAGCGGAAACTCTTAAAGTAAGTACCAAAGATTTATTAAATGAATATCCCACAAAGTTCTTAATTCAACTTGGAAATGTGTCTCTAGTGAAAAATCTATCTGTTATTCCCTCTAATAAGGTTTGAACAAATCTCAATACTTCGCCAGATCTCTCAATCCAAATACAATTCATTCTCTATGTCCATAATGTAATTTAAATTGTGACTTCGTCCAAATCAAGTAACCTCAGACCTCGGACACTCAGCAATATCGTTTCCAAAAATATACATATTTAAAAGAAAAGAACTAGAAAATTGAAAGGTTTTGTACCATAATTCAATCCAAGCGAAGAAGTGCGACAACGTGGAGAACTACGCCAACTAGCATATGGACAAAGGACGTAGTGACCCTTTAATTGTTTTAAGTGCGATCGAGGTCCCCTTCATAAAATTTTCCCTAAAAATCAGTTGACTAGAATGTTTTTGACTTGCTTCGGGAACTCCTCCAGGCCCGACGTTATTCATTTATTTATTTATTATTTGAATCACTTGTGCTGATGCTACGATTTTCAAAATCACTCTGTTATTCATAAAATAATTATTTTATGCGTCTTGATTGATTAATATTTTTCGACAAGATTCAGTTGGCAACAGTTGTCAAACTCCTTTAAGGTAGTTCTAGCCGGATTCAGAGCTAGAAGTTTCTACTTGTGTCTTAAAAAATAATTCATGGTCCTGGTATTTATTTAGTAGAAATTGTATTCAGAAGTATTCATTATTAGAATATATTTTCTATTAAATGCGTAAAATATTAATATTTATTGTTAAAAAACATAATTAGCAGTATTATCTTTTAGTGCTGAGAGAAACTTTTGTTGTTTTTGTACTAAACAGAGCTGTATGTGTGTATATCTGCGTATACGTATACGAACAGCATTCACATATACAACGATAGAAAAACGTGGCAACGCTGTAGTAGAGAGCAGCATAGCGCCAGCTGGAGTGATGCTTTCAAACTTGGGACCTAAACAGTTGTATCTGCGCCCAACGTGAGGCGTGTTTTGTTATCGATTTGTCATTTTGCTATCGGTTTGCGATATTTATTATCGGTTGGGCTTGTTTATTTATTATTATCGGATTATTTCTATTATCGGTTGGATCCATTTATTTATTATCATCGGGTTCAATTTATTTAATTTTTAGAAAACTTATTTATCTATTATTAGGGTGTTATTCTTTATCGTTAAATCATTCATTAATTTCTTCATTCGTTGACCATTCATTCATACATTTATTCATTCATTTATTATTGACTATTTACCTCTGGGTATTTTTTTTTAAATACGAGTAATTGGAAGAAACATACTTACAAAATGGAGAAAATGCTATCATAGATCTATTATCTAAAAAAAATAAAGATAGGAGAACCTTGATAAGAGTCAAAAAAACTCTGAGATATATAATTGATTTTTTTAAAAACAATCATAAATAAATTTCAATTTCTTTTCAAATTTTTATACATTTATCTTTCATAGAATTACAAACAGAAAATATAGATTTTAGAAGATTTGAATTTGAAGTTGACAGGACGAAGACTTGGGTATTTGGCGGTACAAAACATGTTGAGTGACGTAAGCTACGTTGCCAGCTCTATTCAGCTTTCACAAAACTATGAGATTCTTTTGACTTTCAGTAGCAATTTTCTCCTCAAGTACGTGGTAAATAGTGTTGAAAAAAATACACAGGGCTCTTAAAGATTTCATTAGATGATTACTATTTTTATATAGATATTTGTCGACTCAGTTTTGCATAAGAAATAAAAACATGCATTCAGAGGCATATTAAAATGGCTTCTTTCATATGGCCAATGTTAAATATGTTATTTTTAAACACGATTTATTCATAAACCGTATGGATGAACTCGTTGAGATTCCGGTTATAATTATAAAATATAATGAAGAATATATTTTCAAAATTTTAAAGGAATCTATCGAAAAGTGATAAGTGCCTAGAACTACCTTAAGAACATTTTTTCGCTTTTGATACAAATATTTAATTATTTTAAGGGCAAGATTTATTTTTAACAGTAGGCAATAGTTGTTGTCAAACTCCTTTAAAAATGTTCTCTCGCTTTTGGTACAAATATTCCATTGAAAAATATATTAAATTTCGCTATTTATTACACAAATCTATCTTGCTAGCGCCATATTGAAAATAAATTAATACGGCGGCCATTTGATCTCAACATTAACTTCTATGGCCAGTTTTCAACAGAGAATCATAATTCAAGTTGAAGCGGAAACAAAATGCAATTTATTTCAGTTTAAAAAATTTAAAGTTGAAATAATTGCTTGGGCAGTAAAAAACAGTTTTCAGGTGTCATAAATAAAAAATGCTTTGTTTTAGTATTTATATCTCTTATTCTCGGATGATAGCCTAATGTCTCTAGACGAATGGGTTTTCAATACCGAGGCACACCCACTCCCCATAAAGGGTGTGAATCCTTTCTACAGGGAACAAGTATAAAAATCAGGACCTTAGATAGACAATTAATTTAATGAAATTATTTATTATGTTTAATATAAAACTAAATATGTGTCACTCATAGAAAAAATTGAACTAGTTGATTACAAAATAGAGTTTTTTAGCTGAGTGTACATAAGTGAGTGCGATGCTGTTCCTATTCTGTGAAAAGTGCGCAGTGAATGAGAATTTTACTTACTACGGGACTGTACTGTATGATATTGTAAATAAGACTGACAGTTTTTTACAAACTGTGTAGAAAATGGGTCTAGTTTAAATTAATAATTTAGTTACAAATCAAACTTAAAAACAGAAAATATATTAGGGTTTGTGATTAAATTATTTCAAAATATATTTAACTTAATGAATGAATGACAAAAAAGGATTTGAAGCATATATGGTAAGTTTTTGTTCAAATGAGGCAAGAAACTTAAGTATGAGTCAACCAAAATTTCAATTCCGAAAGTAGTGAAATTTTTGTGTACCTGTATAAATTAAAGACATTCAATATTTAAGCTCGGTTTACAGTACAAAATTTAGCTGTAGGTAATTTCCACATTCTTCATTGTGAACTGAGCTTAATAATACCCCAGACGACAAAAAGGAATCATAAAATAGGGACCGGCAATAAAAACTAAATTTTCAAAGTTAATAAAAAGAAATACATATTGGGAATCATATCGCCCAGATTTGCTAAGTATTATTGTAAATAGATGCGGCACTCGTCGATTTTGCTGTGATGAATTCTGAACCGCGCATGTCTATTTCAGAAATAAAATGGCGCATTCAACTGTCATCAATTATTGTACTCTTACTGTTTTATACTCATCAAAATATTGTACACAGTACATTTTGTCATATAATCTGAAAATTCATGAAATACAGGCTTTGCATAACGAGCCGCGCAGCTCATCTACGCATCTCACATTTCAGAAATAAAATGGCGCATATCACATTTCAAAAATAAAATGGCGTATTAAAATAATCTAAAAATTCATAAAATGCAGACTTTGAAATTGGTTGATTAAATTGTTAAAATACAATCGTACTCTTCGATTTACTGTTGTGCATTTCAAGCCGCGCAGATCATCTGCGCATGTCACATTTCGGAAATAAAATGGCGCATATCACATTTCAATTCAAAAAGTACTGGACGATATTTTTCTTGAAGCGAAGGGAAATCAAATAAGTTTTTATTGCTGCGTCCAATTTAATAAAATATCTTCCCCTACATTTCTTTTAGAATGTAAGGAAAAATATTTGCTGGTTTTGAAATAATTTTTGTCGTCTTTAGTGATGAAATACCAGAATTCCAAACGTGTGCTTCTCTCCCTTTTATAATTTTTATATATTTCTATGTATTTTAATAGTATTTTTATCAACCTACAATTATTTCACTCATATAGTTGTATATAACTTTTAGTAATTCCCAAACTTTTGTATATTAATTGGTAATAGAGAAAATAATTATTTTGTGTATATTTGTTTATTGTAAGTTGTTTGATTCTTAGTGGTGTATGAAATATTAAAATACAACATTGTTATTTTCTGTAATTATATTTTAACTTGTCAAATTTATTCTATTACATTTTATGACTTTTTATTTTTATTAACATTTTATTTAATGTTTTTTCAGAGAAAAAAGAATTATTCCGAAGGTGAACAAAGGAACAAGGTATGTAAATACATTTTATACATATGTAATGCAATTATTTCTCTATTACAAGAGAGCAACTATTTTTATACAAATTTTTTAGGCTTTCCACGTACATTATATTATTAATGCTATTACATAATAATTTTTTCCTACAGACGTCAAAAAATCATGACATTTGTACATCAATATTAGTATGCGAAATGTCGCATTGGAGTTGTTTATCATGATAACGGGCACGAAGTATTTCGTGTACGAAGTATTTTGTGCACGTTGTCAAGAGAAAAAAATCCACTAATTTTTGTATTTTAATATAATTTTAATATTTTTTTAACGTCTATAGAAAAAATATTGTATGCAACTCGTGCACGGAATTTATTTGGAGCTTTCGAACGATTTGTGTCTCGACTTCCGCCTTGACAAAAAAGTTTCATTCTCAAGCATCAAAGTACAACTAGATACATAAATAACTATTTTACCTTGATTCCCTGATTTTAACGTCTTTCAATCATTTGTAAAAATGACAGTTAAGGTTATGTGCTGATACAATCACAATAAAAAATGCGCCAAAGAATTGAAAATATTTTTTTTAAATTAACAATAATCGAAGCAATATTTAAATAGTATGATGAAGTAATTTATACAAACAATTCATGTACTTAACCTTTCTAAAGCAATTTGAAATGTCAAAATATGATGATACCAACTGAAAGAAACAAAATGATATTTTTTAGCCTTCTCATCTCTTTATTTGAATACAAATCACGTGCGCCAAGTATTTTACAGTGCTCTGATCAATGACAAAACTATCGCTTTATAAAATACTGTTAATGTAAATAACTAATTCTTATTTGTTATTTTTGACAGTTCGGTTTCTAATTTTGATGAATTTTAAGAAAATTTGTAAGATTCACATGAATTTTATCAATATTTTGGTGTGATAAACATATAAGTAATTAATATGAAACGTATTTCAAATGCTATTGAGCTATTTTAAAGGATATATTCTTATATATTTATAATAAAATATATATTCTTATATATTTATACATTTTTGCGAACGGTTATGCCAGAAAGAGAAGAAAATATAGGTTACATTAGAGGGACGAAGAAATTAAATATAATGAATGAAAAATGAAGTGAAACGAACTGCGCATGTCTATCGAATTTCATTTGCTATTTATAAAAGTAATGTTAAGAAGATGTACGTGGCAACTAGAAAACGGCGAATGAATTTAAATATTTTTTACAGAAATAAGAGCTCATTACATCATGTGTTTGTCATTTTGCGGACTTGACAAACCGAAATTTGATTATTGTCACGCTTGCGCAGTTCATTTCTCCAGCTATCTTACAATATATCTTCCATCTCTTTCCGTCGTAGCCATTCGCAGTACCTTCCATCTAGATATTATTTATGATCTAAGAAGAGTATTCGCAAGTAAAATTACCGATGGCGGCGCTGTTATCAACCAAAATGTCGAATGTAAGTCGTACTGTCATTTTTAGACATGCTTGTTTACATGTTAGAACCGCAGTTTTCCTGAAAGTCATATTTTATTATAATATTTTAGGAGGCTTCTCTTGACAAACTTGTAAGTTTTAAGCAATTAAATTTCATTGCTATTCCAATTTTGTGCATAGACGTTCCAAATTGTATTAATTTGCAGATAAATAATCATGTTCTAGGGAAATAGTCTTTAAATATTTAAATTCACATTATTCACTTTTCTCGAAGGAAAACTCATGTTAAACCCAAAAAATTGAATAAATGGAGAAACAGTAAGGGAATTAATAGGTAGTAAATAGGAAAGTGCAAAAGTAGTTAAACTGAAACTGATGTAAATAAGAAAGCAGTCTCCAAAAAGACTGATTTTGATCGATACACATACACTGAAATGGTAAATAAAAAATTTAAACAAACGATTAAAATAAATTAGCTCAAATGGCATTTCAAGCGGAATACGTCTTTGAGTAGTTCTCATGTTGCCACACCAGATGGCTACTGCTTAATTTTACTCGCGAATACACTGTTATTTGTCCATAATATTTCTGGTCTAAGGGTATCTCAAAAGTATAACCCATAGAATATTATACAATGTATAGAGTAGACAGTGATAAGTTTCGGAACAAATATAGATACTTTGTTTTCCGATAGATGTCTCTGACTGTGATTGATTTTAGGTTAAATTTAATGATCATTGATCGAACAAAAAATGTATGTAACTAGGAAATTTATATTTAAGTTATTGAAGTGCAGAAAATAAATAGTAATAAAAAAATTTAAATGAAATCAATCAACTACAAAAGCGTATCACAGGGATCAGATACAGTAATTGAGAATGTAGCAAGTTTAGTATTTACAAATATTGCGTTTAAATATCACAAACGTCAAACACTTAAATAATACTGCAATAAAAAGTATGAACAGTTCGACAAACATACAAAAAACAAAGATTATCCAACTGCAAAGGAATATCACAGAGGTCAAATACAATTGAGAATATGAAAAGTCTCAAAGGTGTCAAGTGGTCGAACTAACAGTAACAATTGAACTATTGGCAACTGAAATTACCGTTGGCGGCAGCACTGTGCTTATAAAATGGTGGATCAAAAGTGGCTTACGGTAAGTTTGTAATCTGTTTACAATGTGAATACGTTGATATTCAGCAAAGAAATATTCATATTTCGTTGAATGTTTCAATCCAATTGCAATTGTGCGAGAAAGTATTGACTTTCTTCTTTTATAACATTTAGTTTTTTCTTTTAAAATCTTTTTATTTATATATGAATTTTAGTTGTAACTGGAAGAGTGAATGAGGTTATGAAATTCATAGCTTCAAAGAAAATAATATTATAAGGGAAGTATTTATGACATTTTTGTATTGTGCATTTCAGATTTCCCTGTACGAATTTTTCTAATCCGCATAGCTTGTTTATAAACTGGATCATAGTCTCCAAATTTATTTACTACCGACACTTTCCTTTTCCCCTTTTAGGAAATTTATGGAAACTCAAATCAACAATTCAACTAAAATAGGAATAACATCTATAAATACAACAATTTTTAACACTTTTTCGTTAGGATTCCATATTTTGAAGAGTAAAATCTTGAGAAAGACTAATTTTATTATAGCAATGAGGTTATGTAATTTAACAATAAAGTCGAAAGCTAAGTATTTTTCACTGAATTAATTGCAACAAATCCAATATGAACTATTGTAGTATAAAATTTCATGTAAACAACCTCAAAAAAGCCATAAAATATTGCTAAAAAAGCCATTAACATAACATATGATCATATGGAAATTAAGGTTGAATCCACTTTACAATATAGTTCCGCTTATAACCGCTAGGTGGCTACGGGTTAATTTCAGTTACCAATAACCGAAGTGTGAAATTGAAAGTGATCAGTATCTCTAAAAACAACAATTTGCATTTCCATTTTTACAAATAATATAGTAATAGCTCAATGTTTATTATTATACTGACATTACTTAAATATATCTTTCAATAAATTCCTACTATGCCAGTATGTATTTCTTTAGTTTTATGCCTGTAACACACCAAACAGTGATCATGAGTGGCCCTGAATGACTTCACTCATGAAACAAAAGAACTCACTTTCTCTGATGAAATACATTCCAATAAATACAATAATCAAATACAACAATAACAAGTGAAATGAATAGCATATGATGCACATAAAGCTAGCTATATTTTTTCGCCAGTGACCACTGATGAAAATTAAAGAATCCGCTATTTTCATGAGTGTTGTTTCATTAGTGCTCACTCACTGTTATACCTATGTCACACCAAACAGTGACCATGAGTGGTCATGAGTGACCACATATGAAACAACAGAACGCATCCATCACTCATGAAAATAGCGGATCCTCTAATGTTCATTAGTGGCCACTGACGAAAAAGTGGAAGAATCATCTAGACTAGATGATGAAAGCGCATTTTTGACAGCTCATGAATGCTTGTCACTTCAGAGATTTCGTTAATTACCATCTCTCATAGTTACTGAGCTTGAATTCAAGCAATATGGGCAAACTTACGAAACAGTAGCTTCCATTTAGTACTAGTTTCAAGTTGACTATTTGATAGGTACATAATTTATGCATATACAAATTCAAAAATACCTTTTAATCTTCATTGTTTAGTTATTGACTGACGGGAGCTCAAGTGCTGTACCTTAAAATGATAATTTGATCTTTATCAAAACTATATAAAAAAAAATACACCAAAAGTAGACAAATTTTCATCCAATAATGATAATTCATTCTAATAAGCTTCAAATTCGCGTCAAACAAGTCATTGAATGAATCCTGGACAGATTTGACAACTGTACATAATAATAGTGACACCTGCGGCGAAAGTTGTAACTAAATTTTTATCTACTTTAATAAATTTTTGTTGCCATATCCCTAATGTCATATATATATCTATGGGCATTGTTTCACTTGAAACAAGTAATTGAATAATTAAATCTTCCACAATCACTGAGCTTGAATTAAAGCAATTTGTGCAAACCTACGAAACAGCAACTTTTATTTAGTACCAGTTTCAAGTCTGTAAATAGTATAGTTGCTGAGAACTCAACATCACGCCAGCCAGCCAGCCAGACAGCCAAAGTGAATATAATAGCGCTTTTTTCCAAAAAATGGAAGAATCATCTATATGATGAAAGCGCATTTTTGACAGCTCATGAATGCTTGTTACTTTAGAGATTTCTTAAATTACCATCTCTCACAATTACTGAGCTTGAAATCAAGCAGCTTGGGCAAACTTACGAAACAGCAGCTTCCATTTAGTACTAGTTTCAAGTTGACTATTTGATAGATACATAATTTATGCATGTACAAACTCAGAAATACCTTTTAATCTTCATTGTTTAGTTATTGATTGACAGGAGGTCGAGTGCTGTACCTTAAAATGATAATTTGATCTTTATCAAAGCTATATAAAAGAAATACACCAAAAGTAAACAAATTTTCATCCAATAATAATAATTCATTCTAATAAGCTTCAAATTCGCGTCAAACAAGTCATTGAATGAAGCTCGGACAGATTTGACAACTGTACATAATAATAGTGACAGTCGCGGCGAAAGTTGTAACTAAATTTTTATCTACTTTAATAAATTTTAGTTGCCATATCCCTAATGTCATATATACCTATGGACATTGTTTCACTTGAAATAAGTAATTGAATAATTTGATCTTCCACAATCACTGAGCTTGAATTAAAGCAATTTGTGCAAACCTACGGAATAGCAGCTTTTATTTAGTACCAGTTTCAACTCTGTAAATAGTATAGTTGCTGAGATCTCAGCGTCACGCCAGCCAGCCAGCCAGCCAGCCAGCCAGCCAGCCAGCCAGCCAGCCAAAGTGAATATAATAGCGCTTTTTTCTGAAAAATGCGCTAAAAATGGAAGAATCATCTACATGATGAAAGCGCATTTTTGACAGCTCATGAATGCTTGTTACCTCAGAGATTTCGCAAATTACCATCTCTCACAATTACTGAGCTTGAAATCAAGGAGTTTTGGCAAAATTACGAAACAGCAGCTTCCATTTAGTACTAGTTTCAAGTTGACAGTTTGATAGGTACATAATTTATGCATGAGCAAACTCAAAAATACCTTTTATTCTTCATTGTTTAGTTATTGGCTGACAGGAGGTCAAGTGCTGTACCTTAAAATTAAAATTTGCTCTTTATCAAAGCTATATAAAAAAATACACCAAAATTAAACAAATTTTCAACCAATAATAGTGATCCATTCTAATAAGCTTCAAATTTGCGTCAAACAAGTCAATGAATGAATCTCGGACAAATATGACAACTGTAAATAATAATAGTGACACCCCCGGCTAAAGTTGTAGCTAATTTTTTATCTACTTTAATAAATTTTAGTTGCCATATACCTAATGTCATATATATTCATGGGCATTGTTTTACTAGAAATAAATAATTGAATAATTTAATCTTCCAGAATCACTGAGCTTGAATTAAAGCAATTTGTGCAAACCTACGAAACAGTAGCTTTTATTTAGTACCAGTTTCAAGTCTGTAAATAGTATAGTTGCTGAGAACTCAGCGTCACTCCAGCCAGACAGCCAAAGTGAATATAATAGCGCCTTTTTTCGGAAAAATGCGCTAAAAATACAGCTAGCTTAATGCGCATCATATGCTACTCATTTCATTGTGCTTGATTATTATTTTTATTGGAATGTATTCAATCAGAGAAAGTGCGTTCTTTTGTTTCATGAGTGAAGTCACTCATGGTCACTGTTTGCACATAGGCATAAAAAATATGTAGCATCATTACAGTTATTCAAACTTTGCAGGGTTGGTATTAGAGCATTATGACGTTTTTTATGCTTCTGACGTCATGCTATTCATTCAATATTTACACTATAAGTTAAATTCAGGTACTGTACCTAGAACTCAAACAATGATTTAATAATTGTATGAATCAGTCAATTCAAATCAAAGCAATTATATTCAAATCATTTGACTATCCCAATGAATAAACCCAATTGTTCATACCTTTACCTCAGAGGTAAACCTCCAGGTGATTTACTTTTTCTGTTATCAGAATCGTGAGCACCATTTAAAAAATCAACGCATGCGCGGGAAAAGTAGCGTGCTCTGAGTTTAAATTCTGTTCATTTCAGCACTTTACATTCAGAGAGCTATCAGTTATATTTTCTTTACATTGTTGTTTCAAAGTCATTTACAATAAAAGAATAATTTAACAGATTTACGGTGTTTGAAAGTTATGTGGAGCATTTTGTGATTTTTACTTAATACTAAACAGGAATAATGCAAGTGTACATCTTTTTGAATATTTTCTGTAAGTACATTAATAAAATTTGATAGATTTAAAAATAAATTGATTTTTACGCCAATTTAATAATTTAAATATTTTTTGTGCATGTATGGAGCCAAGTGAAGGACAAACGAATTAGAATAGTTACAGACAATTACCTCTTGTAAATGAATTAACATGTAAAACTGTTCCCTATTTAGTATTTGGTGGTACTAAATTTAAATATTTGTTGTGCATACCAAGTGTTCATTAGAAATATTGAACAATTTTACAACAAAAATTTCGAAATTTTACTAATAAATAAGTTGTAGCATTTTTTGCCTCAAATGCCATGAAGCTCGTACAAATTAAATGTCAGTGTCAATGTGACAGTTCTGTCAAATATTTTTACTACATTTTCTTATTTCCACCAAAAATCTAAATAATTTTGTATTCATTTTTCGACATTGTTACAAAATAAGTACGTAACGTGTTTAAAATATCAAGTGAAACCGTTTTAAAAATGTATCTATCCAAATTTTGGCACAGATACGAGAGTATAGCAATCCGCAAGGTTATGTTGCATCCCACAATAATATTGAGAAATAAAAATACCGTCAAAATAGTTTACGGATCGCAGATATGTAGATGATGCGTTAAATTAAGTAAACATCAGTTTTCAATTAGGAAATTGGGTACGAAATACGCGGAACATGTTTACACTTCCTAAAACAGAAAGTAATCAATGTTTTGTACGCATTTTTTTCTTAAATTTGATTCCAAACAGAATAAACTTGACTAATATTTTATTAATTTTCATAATTGACAGTTAGATTTGAAGTGCCTGACCTCTGTAGTCAAAGTTTGGTACTAACCTTAAAACATCAATTTTATTAAAAAAACAACGTAATTCCATATATTAGTACAATTTAATGCATAAATCGTAATTTTTATTGTTATTTCTTTATTATTTTAACTACCATGCTGTCAAAATATTCATTCAAATCCGTAAGTTGGGTTATGATTTGATAACTGTCAAACGAGGACGTATGGACAAAATCATCTTTTAAATTCACAATGAACAATCGGAAAAATAAAACTCTCAAATGATTCATATATCAGTTCGGCTAAAAATATTGGGCACAGCCTTGGAATTACCTGCCATGCTTAATCTTAATCTTAAGAAAGCAACAACCGAAATTACAAGTCATGTTCAAATAAACCAGGTGATAATTAATCTTGGCTGTTTAGAATAACTCATCCTGAAATATTAAATAAACTAATTCATTTTGCAAAATTAGAGCACTGTTTCTTATTTCTGAATCCGCGATTTAAATATCTTGACATACATACGAACATTCCGCGTTTAATTTTATTCAGTAGGTACACAATTCAAGCAGATTATTTCAAAACGTGATTATTTGACGATTATTGATAATTCTTTCTAAGTACTTGTCCCTTCGATACGCTCTGAGTTGTTCGCTTGTAAATAAGAAACAATCATACAAAATATATATTTTTATTCATAATAAACCACCTCGAAATTATAATCCTCTAATCTAAGCAAAAGAAAAGCTGTCATTCATTATTATTTCAGTACCTACAGTTTATGTGTAGGAAATATGGTTTAATATTTACTGGAAAACTAAATATGCCCTCGTAAATAAGCTATTAAAATTTATTAGCACTACTTTTATAAATATGTTCGCATAGTTAAGAAAACATAAGCATTGCTTTCATATTTGTGACCATATGCGCATGAATCTATGTACGTGCGCTTTAAGCATTCTAAAAGAATTGAAATATTGTATTACAGTATTATATTACGTCTGTAAATCTCAACCTTTTTTTGGATCGATAAAAACCTAAAGATTGCGGAGTGTACATTCAACAAGTAAATAGCAAATAAAATGATAAGTTGAATACATAAAATATTTGAGTCTCCAACGAAATTACTATTTTTGATTACCAGTTTTCATTTGTTTCTGGATATTGAAGTATATTATAGTAATTAAGGTATAAAGGGTGTTAAAAGGACAATAATGCCTGAGGTCAACAATGTACTTTCCGAGGGCCTCTGGCTCGAGGTGTGTACGTTAACCGTAGGCATTATTGTCTGTTCAACTCCCGTGGTGCCTTCAGTGTTTATGTAATGTCCGACTTTTGTTGTATTTCAATCAAAATTTTTAGCAATGTATGTCCTATCATTGTGATTTCTGTCAGAGAAATTACTCTAGTTACTTGCTGTAGCTAGGAAACTTGTTTGTTATTTTTCAAAATAATGCCCGAGGATATTATTTGTTAAGTAATTACCCTGAAATCAGTATTATTATGACAACAATAATAAACTAGTCGGACATTAAATAATAATTGACATTTTCAACCAAAACTCTTCTTTACTCTACTTCTCTTACTCTTCAATTAACCACACTTCAATTACTCACTTCAAAGTCACATCCAATCAGCAGTTTCATTCTCATAACGTACAGACATCCCTAAACTATAAAGCTTCTGGCGGGATTTAAAGGCAGAAGCACGTAGTAGCGCCAAAGCGGTCAAGAAATGAAACAAAATGCTAGGTTGTCTGAAATATTGTGCAGTCCAACTGTAGCAAGTGAAAAAAACTGCCAAAATTTATTGTGTGAAATTGTAAATGAATATATTTTTCTCTCATTATCTAACAATAAGCTTGAGAGGACAGTTTACGCTGTCTCCCGGAGCACTCCCGCTAGTACTATTGCTCTTTGCTCTTGTCTTCAGCCATTGTTTTTTTAAATAATCTTTTCGGGTGTTAATTTCAGAGTGGCATTACAGTAACTTCTCTGGGTGTCAATGTAGAAGCAAATTCTTCTCATAAAGCAGCACCATTTTTAAAAAATAAGAATCTGCAGTTTTTCAGTGACAATCGAGTCTATTGCTTTAATATCATGTTCAAATTGCTAGACTTGATGCTTCATTTCAATTTTTTCTCAAGTCTAAAAAGACAGTTGACGCTGTCTCCCTGAAGATTTCAGCCAGTAAAATTGCTCTTAGCTCCTTACTTCAGCCATTATTTTTTTAAATTTATCTCGGGGCTACTAAAACCCAAATACTAGTGACTCTTCGACTCGGGGCTGCTAAAATCCCAAATACTAATGACTTTCTGTCGCGAGATTGTTAGAATCTCAAACCGTAGTGACTCGTCATCTCGGGGCTGCTATAATCCCCGGGTTCATAGTAACTGACCGTCGCGGAGCTGCTATTGCCGAATCCCCTGAGTACCTACCTGCCTACAAAGATGCTCCTTCATTTCCACTCTCTTCTCCACTGCTCGCAACTTTTCGACTAATACCATCTTGATTTTCTTGTAGATTATTTACTGCTTGCATTTATTCAGCTATTGTATATATATCACTGATTCAGTCACTTTATTCTCCATGGCTTGCATCTGCTCCACTGTAGTCGCTTTCATACTGTACTCATTTCACTACGGCCGTTTTATGTACAGCTGCCGAAATATTCACAATTTACCTTTTTTTGGTAGTCACATTTATCATCTTGGACATTCACTTCACTTTGCTTTTCAACATTCGGTTCTTAAATTAATGTTTCAGTATCCCACTTCTGAGACCAATTTGTTATAATACTTATACATAGATTTTAGTGAAATTTTTACTAAACAGATTGTCGCACAATGTAATCTCGGCGCCAAGATCACTCGCTTTCACCGCCTTTTTTTCTTTTCTTCTAATACGCAACAATTACATTTTGCGACAATGCCTAACAACTAACAGGAACATTTTTAGAATGTTGCCAATGCCAACTTATATGAATATTACAATAAATAGTCATAAAAATAACAAGTTTAAATTAATACTAATATATTTCACATATATGAGAATATCGATAATCTTGTGAATCTAGATGCGGATATTATATTGCTCGTGTCCGATTCGTACTTGAGGTTTTTTTATAAAGAATAATATAATAAATATTGTTTTTTGCTCGTCATGTATCTCAGAATAAATCTGAGGAATTTAGAGGTTATGCATATTTCTAAACAAAAACAACCAAACAAGTATAGTAGAACAATAATCTTTTATAAGGATGGAAGCTATAAAAAGACACACATAGACAAACTGTATCACATAATTATTTCGTTAATAACCTTCATATAGGGGACCGCGACATTTGATAATGCCAAGCGAGGTTGAAAAAATTATTAACGAGCCGAAAATGCTATAAAAGTGAGGCTAAAATTACCAATTTGACATTTTACAATTCTTAGATGTCTTTATTTTAATTGGACTACACAGAAATGCCACAAATACGACAGTTCAGTTCAATAAGGGAGAAGTTATAACTGTTAAATTGTTCGTACATGAAAGACCTCTGTTCAGAAAAAACAGAATTTGTTTTCTATTGATCCCGCCTTCAATATTCGCACACTTTTGCAAGTGATATTTCCGTTTCCATCAATTGAGGTTATGTGTAATGCAATGTTGCCAACCGCACATCAGTGAATATCTCCTTTGACTTATGATTCAAAATTCCCGATTTTTTTCTGAACAGGCTTCATATAGTCCGTGAGACAGCGCATAAATTTTTTGTTGATTACCGCTCACTTGAAACTTTGTGAGTGGCTTCATTGTGATGAGTCCGACAACTTTTTCATTTGGCAAAATTCTAGATTTGGGGGCGTTTACCCGCGAGGGCTAATTAATTGAAAGAATATTACCGTAATACTGATCTTTACACTAATCGAAAGATTTTTTGATAATAAAATGAAGGAAAAATATTGTCCGACATGAATATTGAGGCTACCGGTGAGTCCGACTTGTCATAAGTACCAACATACTTACCATTAGTACCAACATACTTATGACATGTGCGGCTTGTCGGATTCACCGGTAGCCTCAATATTCATGTCGGACAATATTTTTCCTTCATTTTATTATCAAAAAATCTTTCGATTAGTGTAAAGATCGATATTACGGTAATATTCTTCCAATTAATTAGCTCTCGCGGGTAAACGCCCCCAAATCTAGAATTTTGCTAAATGAAAAAGTTGTCGGACTCATCACAATGAAGCCACTCACAAAGTTTCAAATGAGCGGTAATCAACAAAAAATTTAGGCGCTGTCTCACGGACTAATATCATGTGTTGCAAACATAATAATTCGTAAAATTTTATCAGAAATTAATTTTATATTGTGAAACTACACAAAAACAAAATATTTTTGTTTATCTGTTGGAAAATCGTGCAGAAACTGACACTTCTGTTCATTTTAGTGTGTGTAGCAAAATTTGAGCAGGAAATTTATGAATTATTTATTTTTTCAACATATTTCTAGCCACACGTGACTTTCTTCCCAACCAAAGACCACCAAATTTTTTTGTGTTTATTTTGATTCATTATTTACAATTTAGGTCATTGTCAGAAACTATTTAAAAATAATTTTAATACACTTGAAACTTATATTTAGGTTATTTTAAATTGACTTACATAATAAATTCTAAATAAATAACTTTAAATCGTAAAATGTTTATTTTGAGTTGAAACAGTTTATATTTGGAGCTCGAATATTTGTTGATTGTGATAAAGGCTTAAAATATGTTTTATATTCAGGGATTAAAAACGTGCCAAAATATTATTACATTTTGGCAAGATTGCTTCTGATCTGTCAAAGGGAAAATGACAGATGGTTACAGGAAATGTTTGAGGTTATGTCTTCCTCAATTCTTAACTGACATTAAATTGCGATCATAATCCATTTTTTTGCATTGATGATGAGGACGTATTTATCTTCAAATATTTAAAAATAAACATCATTATTATAAGTTATTTTTAAATTGGTGTGAAATTATAAAATGACGCTGAAACTTTTTCTTATTCACGCTTCAAAGAATTCTAAATAAGATTCATCTTGCAAAGAACAAATAATTTTTCTGAAAATCATGATCTAAGGGTTTTTTTTTAAATGATAATTCATAATCTTTGCTAGGTTTGCATGATTCACACAAACATAAAACTATATTTAGTGTCATTAAACTGATAAAAATGTATGAAAATATGAATTTCGAAAGAAAATTCAGAATTATTATCAGCTAACTGTCAAAGTAATTGTTTTAGTCATTCATTTTATCTAAAATATGGCGGTAGAAATATTGACATCCATCCAAAAGGTATTCAATGTCCAGATGTTAGTTTGGTTGCCTAATTAGTGCCTAAAAACAAAAATTTGTTAATTACAACAATCGTATTTAGTTTGTATTGTAATCAATAATATAGACTATATTAAACACTCATTAGAAATGTAAAAATAAATATCATTCTTTCTTTTTTTCTCAAAATTTCAAATATTATGAATAATTGAGTTATTTGTGAAAAACTTTTGATCTTTATTCTATTTTCATAACATGTTTCAAACGTTTCGAATTCTTTGAAGAGTGCTAGTCATTTTTTAGACTACATTACTGACTCACTAATGTACTATAGATAATAAAATCAGCTTATGACGCAATAGAAAAGCAATATTTGAATCTGACGTAGTTTTCAAGTGAGCTGTGAAGCTTTAAATAGCTTCTGAAACGAAAACCCTACGCAGTGACGGACTAACCTGGAAAAATTCAACCCGGGCTCAATTATTTAACAAAAATTATTTTTAAACTTTCACTATAGACAAGTAATTTAAATTTTGGAGCACATTTATTTCCACTACCTGCCTAGATCGGTATTCACTCTCATTACATTTCCAAGTTGGTCATCAAAATGAAGCTTGCTACCCTCTGGACACAGAGGTCATGAGTTCAAATTTCAATCAAGTCATGAAATTTTCACGGCTTGGCTGGATCGGTAATCACTTTCATTACTTTTCCAAGTTTGTAATCAAAATGACTGATAACACACTTGGCAGCAATGTAAAAACGTGGCAAGCAAAATGAAAAATAGCTGTGTGTCAAAAAATCAACCAAATACAATTATAATTACTCAAAAAATCATGCTCTCCTAATAACTGCTTTCGCAATTATGCAAAAAAGTGCAAATTGGGGCCTTTTTGAAGTCCGCCCCTGACCTAACGTTTCACACGACTTTTAAAACGCAAGCATTAAGATAATGTAGGTTGGCTTACACACCCACGAAACAGGGAAATTGGGTTGGTATTTTTCTTTCACCAATCAAATTTAATTGAAATTGATCTTTCTATTATACAACTATTACTAGTTTAGTTGATTATAGCCGCACCTCGATTGTTGTCCTAATTGGAAAATGCAAGTATTACAGTTATTTATATCAATTCAAATTGGTACTAATAGAATAAAAAATTGTTATTCATAAACGAAAACAATTTTTGTTACTATTTAACTGTTTAAAACAAATACTCAAAAAGTCGATATGGTTGGAATGCAGTTACCTCCGTTTTCTCCTGTTCTCCTGCTACATAAAATTCATAAAAGTCTTACCCCTTTACTAGGAAGAATTTCAAGAATGTAAACCTCATTTTGCTCTTCTTAAACATGTTTGCGTGATACATTTTGTGTTTAATTTCCGATAATTTTTGCATAAATTACCGTTTGGCGCGCTTTTCCGCTCAATGAGACTCTTTAATATTCTGATCCCCTAATACTTTTATATGCTGACTCAGTCAACTTCTGTCAGTCATTTCCTTCTGATGGACATGAGAATGGCACTAGGTTGTCAAAGATAATCATTTTTGAGCATTGTACTCCTGGAGAATACCTGGATTACTTAGACGAAGGTTTCAGACTTTTGTGTTTGACTTATTAATGGAAAAGTGGGCAATAATACTTTCAAAAATTGTTATCATTATTTTATAATATACTCTAAGCCAATTAGCTAATTATCTAATTCTGTAGCTCCGTAATCATATGTTTTCTTGATATTAGAACGTTTTACATTGTAACAAAATGTAAGTGAGGTTACTTCTTGAAATTATGTTTTCCTATCAAGAATAGATAAAATGATTCTTAAATTTATTATCACTGGGGTAATTTACTCAAAGATTTTATCAAATAACAAATTTAGTCCACCAAAAGCATTTTTATAATAGATTTCAAACAATATTACATCAAATTTAATACATAATTAATTATTAGTACAATAAATAAACTGGAAATCGCAACAGAAACATGTTTCCTTTATTACAAAAATAACTAATTGAAATTACTTTTATAATAATATTAAAATTTTTTGTTTCATTCCCTTCCCAATAGTTTACTTGAAATAAATTTATGAGTTTTTTGACAGATTGACATTCGCAATTTTTTTTGTTTCATATCCTGTTAGTCGTTAAAGTTAACCAAAATTTGGCAAATTAATTGATTTATTAATTATTGCTAATTCAGAATTCAGTTTTTGTCTTATTTGTAATTAATAAAAGTTAAATTGTAAAAATTACTATTCTTGTAAATGGCAGAAAGGCGCCTATGTTTTAAAACTGCCAAATTAATTCACAATAAAGTCGATTTGTATTATTATTTATATTTCTGCAATCATTATTCATACTCAAATTTTCTCATAAAATTATTTTAAAATTGAATCAAATAATCTGCCGTTGAAAATTTAAGGAGTTGGTAACTATGAGCTTCTCGTACCTCTGTTCGCCGGATACTCACTGCAATTGTTTTCCAATAACACTAATCTTGTTCATGTTTATAATAAGGTTTTTAACACCTTATAATAATGCTTATGCTTTTCTGCATTTTATAAGTAAGCTAAATGTCTCAATTATCATTTGTTTCGATTGTTAACATATTCTCTACATGCGTTAAGGGTCTCATATGTGGAAGACTGGTCCGAAGAGCTTCTACAAGACATGCTACCCTGATACACATATGGTACTTATTTCCAATAAATTCACGCATGAGTGCACATACAACAAAAAGAAGAAAAGTGCACATGTTCAGCTATTAAATAAAACAGAAATGAATATTATTTTAATCCGTAATTTACTAATTAATTTTGAGCTTTTGTTGTGAAAAAATAATACAGATTTGCAATTAGTTATTATTTTAATAGAATATTGTAAAACAGATTTGATCAATTATAAATATTTATTGTTGAATGTACAAATAATTGCAAGGTACTTCTGTGGACGTAGAGTTCAAGTGTACTTGCTTTATTTTGCGCCAATAAAAGAAATTTTACTTCAACAGTGGGTAGGTCTGCCCCTTCAACCTGAAACAACCCTGGCGGTTCCGAAATAAGCAATTAATTAATAAGGCCTACAAAAATGATTGGGCTGTTATTTTTATTCTATTGTTTTTATTATTTGACGTTTGACATTAAATATTCTATATTTGCAATTTTTCATAACAATACAACTCCTCCTGAAATTGTGTTAGGTCTAACATGTTCCACACACTTTTCTTTATTTCTTGTACTTAATTCTCGTATCTATGTTCTCCTGATACCGAAGTGCGGTAATTATGCATGTTATGCGAACGGCACACGTGCGGAATGTCGTCGACTGTTGGTTGGAAATTCTGAGCTAGACTCCTGTTAGCCGGATACAAGGGACAGTGTTGATCTGACCGCCAATGGATCAAAATTGTTGCGCAAATATCGCTGGCTAAGCAACTGTAAATAAATAATGATAAGCAACACTTGCGGCACACGACGAGTGAATTGCACCAATTTAGAACGGGTTGCCTAATGCGCAACATTATAAACAAAACTTAAATTGAATAAAATAAAGCAAGTGATTGAAACAATTTGCACCATTTTTCTTGTTTAGTTGTTATAACAATGTAACAACAATGAAATAAACATCGTTTCCTTAATACTTCTACGTGTTGAAAAATTTGCAAATGAAACTTATTTTATAAATCAATTTCGATTAATTTTCTCGCTGTAAATGTTTTTGGTTGAAAAATGCAGCCTGATACTTTTTATACACACACTGTTATCTAATCCGCTCAACCCCTAAGATTGCTAGCTCCCTGTTACCAAAATCTCTTCGAAAGCTCAATCACCCACGCATTTCGCACATATTCGAAGCTAATCCGTATTGATCGGAGTTTACACACTCTCTTTGTTGTATTGTCGTACATAGAGCTTAAAGCTCTCGTTGAGCCTCCCCTACGAACATGCAAACCTAATACTGGAAAGGTGTGCCAGCTGAAAGCTCTGAAACTTTCACCGCTTTTCCTAGGAAAATTTATTGGGGTGAGGCATATTTCAGAAGAAGGAAGACGATGAAATAACGCGTTTTACTCAAGGAGCTAAAATATTTTGTTTTCTCAATTTATAGCTGCCTAATTTTTTGTTTTGCTGAAATATATATACCTGAAACCCCTGCTGCGATATTTCCCGCATTGCGTCTCGCTTTCGTAACGATTTTCAATACAAGTCCATTTGCGAAAAGTGCTCTTGCAGAATATAACGCCCTGATCATTTCCAATACTTTCAACCTTCTACTACCGATTATATTTTGCCAATAATTCAACAAACTTGTTGACACACTTTCTAGCAATGATTTCCAATAATGCTGATTCTTTTTTCACGGCGGAAATAAACGAGACGGTTTGGCCAATAAAACAAAAACTAAATGACATATGAATTAAATAAATACTGTTTTAGAATCCTTGAAAAAACTCTTTTAAATGATACTTCACTTGCGGAGGATGAAAATATGTATTTGCCCCCCAAAATTAGCAAACCACATTTTTGGAATACCAATAATTGAATTCAAATAATATTACAAATTTCAAATCGATTGCTTTACCCATTTTGGTAAAAATGGCTGTGACAGACGGACGGACGCACAAGTTTTGCTATAATGCATAAGATTCAAATTGTCTGTTGAATAATTAACGAAAAATAAATAGTTGTTCTTTTGTTTATTACTGCTGCTGTAATTCTTGTTCGTCTTGAAGACTATGCTACCCTGATATGCAGTGCTCTAGATTATGCCACGCCCATAACTTTTTCTTTTGTTTCCTTAATATAAAACAATTTTGTTTGTAACTTTACAAACAAAAATATTACAATTATTTTAAATGTATTAGGAGAGAGAAAAACATGTTCAATTTATTTCTAATGCTATTTAGAAGGGTGAAATATATTTTAGGAGCACTTCTTTGAAACATGTGATCCTGGTTGGTTGTTGACGTCATTTTCTAACCTTGAGGATGTTTGTTTACTCTTTGCATCCGGAGTGCATTGACCTAAAAAGAATAGGTGAACTGAAGAGGTAGAACAAAAGATGTACAGAATTGGCGGGAGCTATTCTTACAAGTTCTGTTGTCCTAATAATCACAGGATAAGTAATGCCTTTTGGTAAATGACCACGAACAAATAAAATCCGAATTAAGATATAAATAATTCCGAATATGTTATCAAACACAGTAATTATAATTCTGATAGTTTCTTCGAAGACATTTATAATTGAAATATTTATTTGTGAATACAACAATTATTTATTTATTTTTTGTTGTTATTTGAGCTCTTGTATACATTTTTTTGTTTGTCTATCTAAAGCCTTTTGGGCTACCATGCATCTTCCCAAACGTGCTACCCTGGTTGAAAACTGACGTCAGTTTAACTCCCACGCAGCAACCCTTTCGTTATCAATCTAAGTGCATTCTTAATATCGTTAATCATACAAAAATTAGATTAAAATAAAAAAAATACTTGATTCTGTCTTTATATTTAGTTAATTATTGCGTGTTGTGTTGGTAGGAGGGTTAAAAGGATCTTGTTTCTTCTGTTATCCTGGTCAGTTGCTGACGTCATGCTGACGAAAGAGAGAACATTGATCTTTTACCTCTTGAGATGATAGATGACACTTGAATTTGAGTCGGTAGCACTGCACACATAAGTTCGTTAAATTATTTTTCTATTTGGGTGTCATAAAATGTACTTTATGAAACGCATTTGGGTATCATAAAATGCCTCAATTCTCAAATTTTTTAGGCTTATATTTATTTATTTCTAAAAAGTAACAACAAACTAACAAATTTTGCAAAGTATTTTTGACTTACACAAATTAATTATCTGTCAAGTCTCAGTGTTACCAACAATCAAATAAATAATAAAGTATTCTTAATTATAATAATTTATTTCTGACATATGAACCCAAATAGAAAAAAATAGTATACACGTTTCATAAGACATTTTAGGTCACTTGTTCATTAGAAAACGAACAACTTGCGTGCTCTATGATCATGTCTTATGAAACTTATTTTAATACAGTATTAAATTTCGAAAAATTAAATTTGTTTTGGTGTACTGAACTGTAAAACGCTTATTACAATTTATTGTTTCTACGCGACAGTTTAGTAAGTAAATTTAGTTACAGTGCGTAAAAAATTCGAAAAACATTCAAATAATCAAATAAATACAAAATTAATTAATTTATAAGCTAAAATTCGTTCACTCTCGGTTTCAAATAACAATTTTTTTCAGTTTGTTTGATTGTTGGTCTTGAAGCAACAGAAAAAACATCTTTGGAACCGGAGCCAGGTTCAATCAGAAGAGCGTGCTCCAAACGCGGTTATATTCCTCAACCACCTAATCGAATAGATACGACAATGAGACTCAAACAATTAAGAGAGCATATGATGAAAGAAAATTCGGTTGAAGGACAAACAATTCAAGCATATATCATCACATCGGACGACGAGCACCAAGTAAGTGTTTTAAATTTATTTTTATACTATATATTTTCGATGTTAAAATACATCAAAATTTGCTGGTGTGGTTTTATATTAGTAAGAGAATGTATTATAAATTAAATTGGAGGAAAAAGTGCTCAGTAAGAGCTGTAAAAATGAGGAATAAGTGCATCTTTAAAAATATTCCAAATTTAAATAAAAATATTAATGTAAGGTGGTATGGTTAATTTTAGAGCGAAATAGTGTCGCATTTGGATCGCCGAAGACAATATATATCCGGATTCAGTGGCAGTGCCGGAGAAGCCATAGTAACTTACAACAAATCAGCTTTGTGGACTGATGGTCGATACCATCTACAAGCCGATGACGAAATAAATTGCCAATGGTTACTGATGAAACATGGTAGACCAGGTGTACCATCTGAAGCCGAATGGCTACGAAGTAACCTTGAACCTGGCTCTAGAATTGGGGCCGATCCAAAGTTAATTTCTAATAGGTAAGTACTTTTATACATTCTAAATCAGTTCCTAAAATAGTTCCGAATTCGAAATAAACCCTCAACTTCCGGTTGGAAAATTAAATAATACATTTATATTGAGACCAGTATGATAGTAATAACACATAATTACTTCAAATTATTATTACTATTCACGGTTTTGTTATCAAGTAACTGTCAGTAGCCGAAAATTATTTCAATTTCATGTTAATAAGGCTCAAAATCGCATCAAACAAATCATTGAATATACTCCAAACAGGCTGGCTAGTAGCAGTGAATAAAAAGGTTCATAATCGTTTGAGCGGTTGACTGAATTGTGAAATTCTACGTACAGTAGAATTGCTACATCAATAAAAAATATAAGAATGATAATAATTTTTCAATTACGCGAGTATATTGTGATTCAAGTCATGTATACGAAAGGACAAAATTGGCTTTAACGACACCTGCACGTGATTCCACAAATAACAGCTTTAAGCATAATTTGAACAGTTTTTAATTTATTTTAGTGCATGGGAGGATCTAGATGAAAAGTTAAAAAAGAATAATATTCATTTAGTTGAAGTAAGAAAAAATCTAGTTGATTTAATTTGGAACAAGCAAAGTTTGCCTCCGGCTAATAAATCTATTTATGTTTGGGATCTTTCTTACGCAGGTACTAATTTTAAAACAATAATATTTAATTATTACAATTTAAAATGTCAAAAGGTAGAACATGGCAAGACAAAGTATCAGAAGTCAGAGACGAAATGAAAGCTTACGGAGTAGATGCAATGGTGGTGACAGCTCTCGACGAAATAGCTTGGCTGTTAAATATAAGAGGGAGAGATATTCCGAAGAGCCCTTTTGTTACCAGTTATGTCATTTTAAGCATGGATGAAATACATTTGTACGTTGATTTAGAAAAAGTCACTGAAATGGTCGAAAATCACCTCAGAACGAAACCTGGAGGACATTCGTTGTCAGTCATGTAAGTAAAAAAACTTATATGTATTTGTAACCTAACATTCAATAAATATTCGATTAAATGGATTCCGTGTCATAAATTGAGGTTATGATTAGCGCGCGCAATTTTTGAATTCGTTTGACATTTTTAACAATATATCAGCAGTAATGGCAAATAATTCAACGCAGTATTCATCCGTACGAGCAAATATGGACCGATCTCCCAACAATGTCTCAACAATGGAGTAAAGTTCTGCTTCCATCAAGATGGATTTACAGCTCTGGAGTCAGTAGAGCGATTTACACCCGAGTTCCAGATGAAAAACGAGTATCCAAACCTTCCCCAATAATATTTTTAAAAGCAGAAAAAAATCAAAAAGAAATAGAAGGCATGGAGAAAGCTTCAATTAGAGATTCCGCTGCCCTTTGCGAATTTCTCGCAAATCTAGAAGAAGAAGTATTTTTTTTTACTATAGCAAAAATATTTTACGTGAATTAATTTTGAACAGGTTTCAGATGGAGAATATTGGGATGAAATGAAAGTAGTAAAAATAGTTGATCTCTATAGATTGAAGCAAAATAAAAGTAGAGGTAGTAGCTTCGAAACTATTGCAGGATTTGGACCAAATGGGGCCAAACCACATTATGAAACTTCCATTTCGACTAATTTGCAAATAAATACTACAAGCACTCTTGTATTAGACTCTGGAGGACAATATTTAGGTACAGTTACAAAATATGTTATGTTTATATATCCGAGCCGCTAAACAGATTAATAAACAGACAAAATGTCTGCAATGATTCTCCGTATTCAATTAAAGATTATATCTAAATTGGTCCAGCCATTCAAGAAAAAAAGCCTAGTATCCGTTTCCAATCGAATTCGGACATAAATTGGTTTTGTCATTCCATAAAAAAAATCCTAGATACTTTTTTTCAACCGTAATTCAACAATTCTATACATTACAATGTTCAATGCTGCGCTCTTTGGTTATATTAAGCTATTTAAAAATCTACTCGAACATTAGCAAAACATTTAAGTAAAAAAATCCCTAGATATCTATTTTCAACCAGATCCCCGCATTTGTAGATCATTTAAATGTCAACTACTGCACTCTTTAGTCACTCTACAATATTAATATTTACTGTAAAGTTTTTCTGCACAAAGGTAAAATACTCTAGTGGAATTGGTTCTGTCATTTAAGAAAAAAAATTCCCTAGATACTCATTTTAAACAGTTTTATATTATAAAAATGTCAATTACTGCACTCTGTAGTCATTTTACAATGTTAAAATCTACCCTGAAATCTACAGTAACATGTCCGTAAACATGAAAGAGCATTGAAATTGGTTCTGGCATTTAAGAAGAAAAAACCCTAGATACTCATTTTCAACAGTTTTATATCATAAAAATGTCAACTAAACTTAGATCATAAATAATATCTAGATGGAAGAAGCTGCGAACGGTTACGACGGGAAGAGATGGAAGATATATTGTAAGAATGCTGGAGAAATAAACTGCGCAAGCGTGACAATAATCAATTTTCGGTTTTTCAAGCCCGCAAAATGACAAACACATGATGTAATGAGTTCTTATTTGTGTAAAAAATATTTATATTCATTCGCCGTTTTCTAGTTGCAAAGTACATCTTCTTAACATTAATTTTATAAATACCAAATAAAATTCGATAGACATGCGCAGTTTATTTCATTTCATTATTCTTTCTTTGTATTTTATTTCTTTGTCCGTCTAACGTAAACTGTATTTTCCTCTCTTTCTGGCATAACCGTTCGCAAAAATGTAATGTGACATAGGACTCCTTCCATCTAGATATTATTTATGATCTAAGCAACTAAAGCACTCTATGGTCATTATTACACGATTCAATTTATTCATGAAGATATTCATGAAGTCCTTGAATTTCTTCGTGAATTTATTGGTAACTGAAATTAACCCGTAGCCACCTAGCGGTTATAAGCAGAACTATATTGTAAAGTGGATTCAACCTTAATTTCCATATGATCATATGTTATGTTAATGGCTTTGTTAGCAATATTTAATGGCTTTTTTGAGGTTGTTTATATGAAATTTTATACTACAATAGTTCATATTGGATTGGTTGCAATTATTTCAGTGAAAAATACTTGGCTTTCGATTTTATTGTTAAATTACATAACCTCATTACTATACTGCAATTAGTCTTTCTCAAGATTTTACTCTTCAAAATATGGAATCTAAACGAAGAAGTGTTAAAAATTGTTGTGTTTATAATTTTAGTTGAATTGTTGATTTGGGTTTCCATAAATTTCCTAAAAGGGGAAAAGGAAAGTGTCGGTGGAAAATAAATTTGGAGACTACGATCCAATTCATAAACAAGCTATGCGGATTATAAAAATTCGTACAGGGACAGCTGGAAGCAGAAATGTACAATACAAAAATGTCATAACTACTCCCTTGTAACATTATTTTCTTTGAAGCTATGAATTTCATAACCTCATTCAGTCTTACAGTTACAACTAAAATTCATATATAAATGAAAAGATTGTAAAAGAAAAAACTGAATGTTATAAAAGAAGAAAGCCAATACTTTCTCGCACAGTTGAAATTGGATTGAATCATTCAACGAAATATGAGTATTTCTTTCCTGAATATCAACGTATTTACATTGTAAACAGATTACAAGCTTGACGTAAGCCACTTTTGATCCACCATTTTGTAAGCACAGTGCTGCCGCCAATGGTAATTTCAGTTGCCAATTGTCAAGCAGAAAAATGTTGGTTCGTTTTTACACACATGAAGATTTCCATCAATTTATTGTGAAGAATTTAATAGTACCAACCTCTAAATATCAGTTGTCATTTTACTGTCGTTAATTTTTGTATTGAGTTTCTTGCAAGAATCTCTTTAGAATCAAACAAACTTAACCGCAAAAAAGATTAGAAGTAAACAAAGACAATGTCAAATTCAAAGGCTGGCAATGACAAAATGTGGAGAAAAAACCCTAGAATTCCCTAGAAAGTTGTAGAAAAATAGAACACGTTCTAATCATGGTATAAGAAATAAATGGTAGTACAACTCCCATCTCGCATAGTGTGAACAGAACTGCATAATTTTACTGTCGGCCGGCAGGGTCGCTACGAACGGTCTTCAGGGAAGCAGCGTATATTATTTTTGACATTAGAGCTTGCTAGAAGTCGAGTTGAATTTTTTTAAAGGAGAAAAAGTATTTTTCCTATTATTAATTGATAAAGAAAAAAGTTTTCCCTATGAAAACATTATAAAAGAATAACATTCGTATTGTCAAAAATTTCAATGTGAATAATTTATTAGTACAGGTTGCAGTGTAAATTTTCACTTTACAAACTCGTACGTTCACAATATCACTCACTGTTACTCTTACTGAATCACTGAATGAATCACTGACTGAATGAATTCCTTCCCTAGCTAACGCTCTTATATACCTAAGCCGACAATGGGCCAACATTCAATTGTTTAACAATTGTTGCCTGGCAACCACCAAACATCTAGTGACCATAGCCTGTCAATCATGTCCGACAATTGAACATCGACCTTGTCAGTACTAACTAAAAGATTACAGTTACAGCGAATTCAAATAAATAATTATGTGACCTAATTACTACAAATATTTCATATTTGTGACAGTATATACTATATACACCATGTTCATATATTGTGTACATCGCTTCCTTGAAGACCGTTCGTAGCGATCCTTGCGGCCAAAATTAAAACTATGCAGATCTGTTCCACACTGCTTGTGTGTGTAGGGAGATACGAGTTGTATTACCATTTATGTCTTATACCATGGTTCTAAATTCATCAATAAATTCATGAATTTCTTCATGCCTGTATTACACGATTCAATTTATTCATGAAGTTGTCCTTGAATTTCTTCGTGAATTTATTGTCAAGCAGAAAAATGTTGGTTCGTTTTTACAAACATAAAGATTTCCCATATACCTATAAATATATATACCAACGACTTGGACCTGACAGCTCACGGGGTCTTTTATCTCTTTTCTTCTGCAAGTCTAAACTGCGCATGGTCATACTTTGAAATAAGTCTTAATTTAGAAAATAAATTTGACTCCGAATCATCCCAAACACAATCTTTCAAGCATCAGCCAATGAAATTCAAGACTGTGACCATGCGCAGGAAAGAGATAAAAGATACCGTACGGAGACGCTTCCTTGTTAAGATAGGAGGTCAGCAGTATATATATTTATAGGTATATGAGATTTCCATCAATTTATAATAATGAAGAATTTAATAGTACCAACCTAAATATCAGTTGTCATTTTACTGTCGTTAATTTTTGTATTGTGTTTCTTACAAGTTTCTGTAGAATTAGAAGTACAGTGAAATTAGAATTTTCACAGAATCTCTTTAGAATCAAACAAACCCAACTGCAAAAAAGGTTAGAGGACAATGTCAAATTCAAAGGTTGGCAACGACAAAATGTGGAGAAAAAACCCTAGAATTCCCTAGAAAATTGTCGAAAAATAGAACACGTTCTAATCCGTCAATAAATTCATGAATTTCTTCATGAAGAAAAAATGCACGAAGTGTCTCGTATTACACGATCCAATAAATTCAAAATAAAACTTCGTGAATTTATTGATGAAGAAATTGAATTGAATTGGCTCCGTCATTCCGAAGAAAAACTTTTTTCAATCATATTGCAGCAGTATTTGTTTTAAATGTCCAGTGCTGCGCTCTTTGCTTATATTACATAAAAAAAATCCATTTAAAATTGATTCAGCTATTTTGGAAAAAAATTCCTAGATACTTATTTTCAACATCCGAGCATTTATACATTATTTAATTGTGCACTATTGTACTCTTTGGTCAGTTAGTCATTTAACATTATTAAAATCTACTTTGAAATGTCCCTAAAGGTAAAAAATTGCATCAAAATTGGTTTAGCCATTCTTAAAAAAAAAAACGTTGTAATATCAACTGCTAAATCCATTAATTCTACCTCAAAAACCTACTCAGAAATATCATTAATGCCCGATTGCATGAACGTTCATTAGCTAAACAGTTCTTCAAAAATGAACAATATTAAATCGAGTTTTTAACAGCAATGCTAAGCAACTGATTTGACGAATATATTCGATTTGATATTGTTCATTTTTGCAGAACTCTTTATAGTTAATAGCCTAAATCTTTCAGAAAGAGTTTCTTCAAAAATAAGGTACCAACAAGATTTATTTATTGTACATATTGATTGATTATTTATTGAATAAATTTTGTCAATATATTTTTATGAATGTGATCAAAGTCAAGCAACATCGCGCGTGGTTAAAATTGGATGGGTGACCGCTCCAAATATTGAGCAAGCTTTTTTATCTGTCCAGCGATTTTTGAATATGTACAAGTTTTAATTGTAAACAATTGTCATAGATGGCACGACAGATGTAACCAGAACTCTTCATTTCGGAATTCCAACGGAAGAACAAAAATTCGCATACACAAAAGTATTAATGGGACAAATAGATTTATCTTCTTTAATATTTCCTTCGAATTTGAAAATATCTTCAGTAGATGTGCTAGCAAGAGCTCCTCTTTGGCAATCTGGTATGGATTTCATGCATGGAACGGGGCACGGAGTTGGCGCATTTTTGGCCGTTCACGAATGTGAATATAAAAGCAATATTTGTCATAATTTTTTTTAATGCTATTTTTTTAGCTCCTATAAGTGTGTCGTCTTCGTCTACAACTTCCACTTTTAAAATTGGGAATTTTTTTACAAACGGCAAGTTTTTTTTTTTTTTTTTTAAATAAAGTTTTGAAACTTGAAAATATTTCTGTTTCAGAACCTGGTTATTATCAAGAAGGCGATTTTGGTATTAGATTAGAGAATATTGTGGAAGTCGTTCACAAATTTCCTCGAACTAAACATTATTCAGGAGAAATATTTTTAGGATTTAAAGATATAACCTTAGTGCCTTATGAGCCTAAATTGATTGATTACAATTTGCTTACAGTTTATCAAGTGAGTTTTAATGAATATTATTTTTCAATTATTTATAATTGGATTTTTATAGAGACGATGGTTAAATGATTATAATTCAAGAATACGAACATACGTAGGTGCTGAATTAAAAAGACAAAGAAGGATGGATGCATTTTACTGGATGATGGGGAAAACTAAGCACATTCCAGAACACGGCTTGTATAGTAAAGCCTCAAATAGTTTAAGTTCAATTTGTGTCACTGCCGCAGTAATCATTAGTTATTTATTTATTTGATAGATTATATTGAATCGCATTATTTATTATTTTTTATAAATAAAGATTTTGTACATAAACTATTGTTTATTATTTAGATTGAGCTCTATGGTAGAGTATTTAAGTGCAATGCGGGTAGAGAAACAGAGAGCGTGCTGTTATTTGTGTGAATTTTGACGTTTACGTAGAGGAAGCAGGATAAATACAATGATTTCATCAATTTAACTAAACTTAATCATATTTTCAAGACAACAAGTGAGTAATTATTTAATATTGACTGTAGTGTGTTATATTATTTGCTAATTAATATTTATTTTCAAGAGTAGAGAGCGAAGCAGTTTTATAACCTAAAACTACACATGCAATCTTGAAATGTCAAATTCATTTGGGCCCAAAGTAATTCAAAATTTGTCGTATTCTTTTTAAAATTTAGTTACTAGAACGTGTTTTTTGATTGCTTGAATATATTAAAATTATATTTTAGTTTCGAATTCAAGGACGACTGTCATACAGAAGAAGTACCCGGAAAATGAATTCATCAGATTCTGAAATCTCTGAAGAAGATTCGGAGATTGAAGTTTATTCTCCAGAAGTAAGTTTATCGATGTAGCAATAATAAACAACTATAATGTCTCGTTTTAGGGGCATGATACAAACTTTATAAATAAATCTAGTGAAGCTCAAATTAATAATATTGATGCTCCAGCTTCTAATAATATTTTAATAAGTCTTGCGATGATTTGTATTTCTTTATCATTTGCTTTTTGGGTTTCGACATTTTTTAATTCAACTTTGGATCAAAGCCCCGCATCAATTGATACCCTAAAAGAAATCTTTCCTAATCAGCCAAATGAAACATTCGATGATTTTGAGACTATAATTAATGAAATAGTTTTTGAGAAAGCTGTTCACCCGGCTGTGTTTTTATTTTTATTTGAAGAAAATAAAGGAAAAGTTGATAAATTAATGAGTCATTTAGCAAACTATGCTTCCTCAAAATTAAAAACAGATAATTATATTAATATTCCACTTAAAGAATTCCATACCGAAGAAGCAATTGATGATTATGGATATTTAATCAATAAATACAAAACTGATTTGATTGATAAAAAAGTTATGCTAGTGAAAAATTTACAAGGCATTCCAGGGCAAACTGCGCAAGTATTTCACAGTTTTTGCGATGAAATCTCTCCTTTAGTGGAGCGAGTAGTATTTATTTTTACTTTAAAAGTGGATTCATTGATTGGAAAAGAGGAAAAAATTGCGGAAAATACTTTAAAAAGAGTTTGGAGCGATTTAGATGAAGATATTTTAATGCCACTTATAACACGAGTAACCAGCACCGTAATAAAGATATTTAATTAATGTGATATTGTATTTTATTAATAAAATTTGTATACTTTATTGTTTACATTATATACAATACAAAAATTCAAGAAGCACCGAATTCTTTCATCCAAGTTTCATATTTGATGAGCATCTGCTTCGAAACACTTTTATTGCATTTGGAAATAGCGTCCGAAATGTCTTTGGACGTTATTGGTAAATCTAAATCATCTTTGGTTAATTTTTTTATTTCTTCTGGCTTTAAACCTTGTATTCTTCGTCGCATGCTCATCATGGCAGCATCACGACAAACATTTGTGATATCAGCACCTGAGTATCCATCTAAAAGTTTTGCAAATTTCGTTATATTAATATCAGAATTAACTTTGACGTCCCTCAAATTGATTTGAAGTAACGCTTCCCGTCCTTCCAAATTAGGCAGTGGTATATATATTCGTTTTTCTAATCTTCGACGTAAAGCAACATCAATATCCCACGGAAAATTCGTAGCAGCAAGAACCATAATAACTTTCCCACTTTCTTCCGGGTTACTAGACACACCATCCATTTGTACTAATAACTCACTTTTCACCCTTCTGGAAGCTTCGTGCTCGCTCTCACTACCTCTTTTGGAACATAAACTATCGATTTCATCAATAAAAATTGTACTAGGCGCGTAAAAGCGCGCCATTTCGAATAACAATCGCACTAATCTTTCGGATTCACCACGATATTTTGATGTTAGAGTACTACTTGAAACGCTGAAAAAAGTAGTACCACATTCTGTCGCTACAGCTTTAGCAAGCATTGTTTTACCGGTTCCAGGCGGGCCAACCATTAAAACGCCCTTCCAAGGCCGACGGATACCTTTAAAAAAATCTGGCATCCACATTGGGAGCACAACTGCTTCTTCTAATAATTGCTTCACTTCTTGGAGGTCTGCTATATCTGACCAATGGACGTTTGGATGTTTTTGAACTATATCGCGCTCTAAAAAAAAAATTATAATTTTTTGAGTATTTTTTACGTTATTTTCTTACCTAACATGTCAACTAAATCGCGATCAGGTCCGCTACATTCAAATTTCCCGTCATCTTCTTCACTTATTTTATATTCAATTTTCTTTTCCCTCCCTGACGATTCCGGCCTTTTTTTAAATTTTGCCGAAGAGTTTGTTGGTCCATTTCTTCCAAATTCTTTTTTCAGCACTCCACCTGCACTGATTCTATTTTGCAAACTAGTTTTTATGAGATCAGATTTCTTGCTATAAATTTGTTTATAAGTTCTATTTGATTTATCATTAATAACAGGAAATTTTTCGTAATTCTTTGCCACTAAATTCGGCGGCCAGACTTCTGGATCATCGTTGCCATACCAGTCGCCTTCCCTGGAAGAATTAAATGGCAGTGTATAATTAATTCGTGGCGAATTGTTCGTATGAAAAGGTTGGTCAAATGTTAAAGCTATCGCATGAAGAGTATTGCTAGTTTCTTTCAGTAAATTATATTCTTGTTTTATTTCTTGGTATATTTTTTGTACATTTTTCTTTCGCGCTGGACAAGTAGCCAGCCCATCGATATGTCTTTGAATCAGAGCTATTGCTCCTTCGTAATAAACTAAAGCCTCATTATAATTTCCGATTACTATTAATTCTCTTGCTAGTTTAATATCGCTACAAAACTCTCTCACTATAAAATTAACCGGCATATTGCATTTCTAATTTATATTTGTATGATTTCAGTTTGTGCGTATTGAACGAGATAAATTTTGACACCATCCTGTGGTGGAATAATTTTCACGTGCTTGAAACGTCAATGGGGTGCATGGCAACGCATTAATCACAACATCAAAAAGAGCATGGACCTTTGATAGATATTGACGTTTTTAATGGTAATATGGTGATCAAAATTAGATCTCATTTGAAAGAGCATTTGTTATTGAATTGAAGTAAAATAGTAAAAGTGAAGTTCGTTAATTTTTAATTCGCGCCTACGTCAAAGCATAGTCGCACCTTTCGTTAAACTACTCGCCATTTTTATACTTGAAAAAAACATTCATTCATCTAATCCTTGGTAATTACTACTAATTACTGAAGAAAACTGCTCAAATTACATAAATATAATTAATAAGTGATTTTATCTAGTTTTAATTATTAAGTTAAATTTCTATAGCTGGCAACATTGTACATTGACAGCTGATATCCCAGTGACTCATATCAAAATGTCAAGTCAATTTAATGTATGTTATCGAAGTGTAAATATGATTTTTTAGCTCAAAATGTAATGATATAACATTTTCAATGTACAAATAGGAATTCGTGATACTTGAATTCATTCAAAAAATATTAAAATGAATTTTACTAATTTGGAACCCAACGAAAGAATCAAAAGACTTGCAAGTTACAGTGATTCTATTGATGTTGATCCGAATGTGCCTCCTAGAAGGTACGATATTAATTGATTAATATTTTGATGTATTATAATTGTAAATGATTATAGATATTTTCGGTCCGGGCTAGAGATGGTACGGATGGCTAACGTATATTTGGATGAAGGCAGCTTAGAAAACGCTTATGTACTCTACATGAAATTTATGACACTATTCATTGAAAAAATACGTAAACATCCCGAGTACGCATCTGTTTCTGCTAATATTAAACAAACTAATAATGAGAAACTTCGGGAAGTCTTACCGAAAGCGGAAAAATTAAAGAGTCGTCTGATTGAGCAATATACCAAAGAGTATAATTATTATTTACAACAGCAAAAGATCAAACAACAACAAGAAAAAGAGTCTCAGGAAAAATTAAAAAGAAGCAAAGAAGAATTAGAAAGAGAAAAATTGAAACAAAAATTGAGGATTCAAATTAACAATGATACGAATGTGCCTGTTGTTAAACCGATTTCTATTGATACTGTTCAGTATCCTGAGGAGGAAAGGTCGAGTGGACCACCATCAGTCAAAATTCCTTCTGCACCTTCAGATGTTTCAACCGCAACGTTAGAACTTCCAAGGTAAATAAACAACTTCATACAATCCCGCAAATAAACTATTTTGTTTATAGTGTGTCTCCGTCTGTTCCGTCTTTTGACCGAGGAACAAAACCAACATCTCTCTTGAGCCCTTCAATTAATTCCAAAACATTCACACTTCGTACAGTCGTCATTCCTTCCCGTTTAATGCCAAGTTTCTTAAATATTGCTCACCGTAATACAACACAGAATGTTGAAACTTGTGGTATTTTGGCGGGAAAACTTGTAAGCTTTCTGACTCTCATATAAAAGAGAAATTAAACGCAAATGTTTTAGGAAAGAGATAATTTAATTATTACTCATATGATTGTGCCTAAACAAAAAGGTACTCCTGATTCTTGCGTCACTATGAATGAAGAGGAGCTGTTTGATTTTCAGGATCAGCATAATTTGATTACATTAGGTTGGATACATGTAAGTGATTAAACTTCCCGTTACTAAATATTGATGCTCCGCTCGGACAGGGGTTGAATTTTATGTAAAATGGAGCTGTTTTTTTAGTAGATATTTTGGAGGTTACACGGTGCTATTCCTCGTAGTAACAGGAAAACAGCTTATGATAAATTCGCAATCTTCACGAGGTTACACATGCATTTATTAACTTCTGACCTCATATTTTTTGAAATGCCCCCTCAAATATTTATATTTTATTTATAATTTTTATCATAAACTATTTTTAAGTTGTTATTAAGAACAAATCTTGATAAAAATTAGAAATCAAGTATTAATTAGCAAAAATCAACATAATCAAATATTTTTACAGACTCATCCAACCCAAACGGCATTTTTATCTAGTGTTGATCTGCACACTCATTGTTCGTATCAAACTATGATGCCTGAAGCGATAGCGATTGTTTGCGCGCCAAAATACGAAGAGTAAGTACAACTTGATTAATTTTTATTAATATTTGAATCAGCTTCAAGACAATTCTGACGAATTACAACAATATTTGATATAATATCAATTCATTTTGATGTCATTTTTTTTGTTGAGATTTGAAGAAGTTTTACCTCGAATGTGAAAAGCACTTTTTTTAATTTAGTCGATAGATAAAATTAATTTTGTTAGGATAATGAGGGTGGAAATTCTATATAAAGTAGTGAAATAATTAGGGTAGCAGAAAATTGAGGATGTTGATCATAATTAAATTTTTTTTTGTAGAACTGGCTTTTTTATGCTGACTACAGATTATGGTTTAGAATTTATTTCAAACTGTCGAGGGACCGGTTTCCACCCACATCCAAAAGAACCTCCTTTATTTAAGGTAAGTGTGAAATATTTTCAATGATTGAAATAACTGATAAAAATTTCAGAATGCAGATCATACTAAGATCGATTCCGCTGCGTTTATCGAAGTGGTAGATTTAAGAAACTAATTTTGTTATTGTTATTTATTGCTTGTTGTTGATGAAAATATCTTCTATGCTTTAAGGATTTAAATATTTGTTGCAATATGAAAAATGGGAAAAGGCTTATCACCGAATTTTGAGCACATTTATATATTTGTAAAGTTGATATTAAAGTTGCTTTAAGTGAAAGTGATGCAATTTGATATGTATTTATTTATTGAAATTTTGTAAGCTTAATAAATTCGAAAAACGTTTCAATAAATATGTTTTGCATATTAAATGTTTCATTTTAGTGTTTTAATGGTAAATACTTTCAAAAAGTAAGTATTATTATATAAAATGAAAGACCTGTTAATCGAAGTGAAGTTTAATATAGACAATAATTTTGATTCACTTGTTTTATTTCTATTGTAGCAAATGAATACTGCAATAAAAAATCGCATTCATATATTATTTGTATATACATTTTACAAGCAGTCAGGTTGGCCGAGCGGTCTAAGGCGCCAGATTTAAGCTCTGGTTCCCGAGAGGGAGCGTGGGTTCGAACCCCACACCTGACAAACTTTTTCTCAATTTTTTCCCAATTAAACTACTGTAATAAATATATTATTAATAATTAATTAATGTATCAATTCTAACATGAATAATGTTTTCCATTCTTAAAAATTTAAAATGATTGTTTGTGGTCACCTAACCTAAAAATTATCGATGTTTTCTAAAATACTAATAACCAAGTTATAAATACTCAATTTATCTTCAATAATAACCAAAAAAATTGTCTGAATGCCTTGTTTGTGTCCTTAATAGAAGATATTTTCATTTAGTGTTGATATCCTTGTTTACTATCACTGTGGCAACTAACAAGGTAAATGCCCCAGACAAAATTGTACAAGACTTCTTTATGATCTGTTATTTGTTGTTACAAAATTACGCTGCTGAGTGTAAACAACAGTTTAAAATTAGATCTAGTTAACTGAAAGACCTGTACTTTGCTACAACATATCTCGTTTATGTGTTTTGTTGTGATGTTTATTTATATCTCACACAGAATGCTGAAAAAAACAACCTTGATAGATTGGAGTGTTTCCGTAAATTTGAAAAAGAGAGCAGCCACGTGGAAAAAACATATTTTGAAGTGCATTTGCACTAATAAAAAGTGACGACAAATAATTAAAATCAATTTCATGCGTAAATTAAATGGTTTTTCCAGTTTGTCAGTTGAATTTAATTAGTTTACTTGGTAAATTCATTGAATTTATAATGTTTTTGTATTTGACTGTCTATTTGAAAATTCGCGCGCTTTTAAATCCTGCTTACCTCATTCTAAATGTCAATTTGCGCTTTCATAAACTGTCAAATACAAATTAAGGACCGAAAAAATCTTGTTTGTTTCAAATATCAAATGAAATTTTAATTGAACTATTTTCAGGTATATCTTGTAATTAGTACAAAATGACTTATCAATAGAAATATTTCAGAATAAAAATTAATTGTTTTATATATGTTGCTATGTCGTTATCGAGTGTATTTGAGTTATTTACAAGTTTTGGAATCATTGTCCTCATAAAATCTCAAAGTTTTTATCTAAAATACAAACACTTTATATTTTTAATTTGGATTACAATGAAGTAAATTTGGCAATTGACCGGAAGTACTGTCACATTACAAATAATAATGATAAATTGAAATTGAAGATATAGGGAAAATATTTAATGAATAACATGACCGGAAATAATATTTTAATTCTAATTTTAAAGACGATAATTAAATATTGTAAAATTATATTCCAAATATAATTTTTAAAAAAATATACACGACGACAAAAACACAAATGACAGGTGTCAAGTTTTTGAACTAAAAATGACAGTTGAAAAGTAAACGAAGTGTGAAATAGTGATTTATGTTACTGATTGAAATATCCCTAAAACAACTAACAATTTGCATTTAATTTTTTTAAAATAATAAATCAAATTACTTACATTTATTTTCTCTAACAAAAATTATGCTAGAACAAATGCCATTCCAGCACTTCGTTTAGAATAATTCCGTATATCATTTAAAGTCATTCAATAGTCAGAAGCAGTTAGTTTTAAAGTCTCTTCTGGATTCTTGGTGAGTTTTAAAAATCTTGTTAGAGAAAGTATAGTCTACAACATATTTGGAATGGTGTATTCCTCACTCGCGAACGGTTTGGAATAAGAATCATTCCAATATTTGTTGTAGAATATACTATTTCAATAAATTCCCACTATGCCAGTACGTATTTATTTAATTAAAAAAATATGTAGCATCATTATAAAGTTATTCAAACTTTGTAGGCTTGGTATTAGAGCATTATGACGTTTCTCATACCTGTGACGTCATGCTATTCATTCAATCTTTTTCCTGTAGCAATACTTCGCATACTTCTCCATTATAATACTAAGTGCCAATTCACAGTGTGCGAAAACATAAAGAGTACGTAAAAACATAAACGTAAGATATTATGTATGTTCACAGTGGTTTAAAATAAAGTGTTTTTTCTACAGTCACTATAGAATGATACCCATTCCACACGCTGTAGCGTGCGGAATAGGGGTCATTCCGCACGCTCAGGGAATCCTAAGGAAACCGCGTGGCGTCGCAAAAAAACTGTTTCATTACTGTCATAATTTTAATTCTCCTTGATTTTCTTTTCATTCCTCTTCAGAATGGAGTCAATATGAGTAATTTTATCAACATTTGATGAACTGGAATGAGATCAATGAAGCAAATTCTTTCTCAGAAAACGGTATATTTCGAGTATAGATATTCACGCGGACACCTTTGACTGTAGAAAAAATAACATCCGTCACTCGTGCGAATCGATCATACCATGCTCATGTGAATTATTCACATTCGCATGGAATGATCTCCATTCCGCACTTGTATCGGAATATACTATTTTCATTTTACGTTGGTACAAATTAGGGTTATTGATGTATTGTGTTGGTTTCTCCGACTGTCATTTTTAAATATTCTGTTGATTTCGTTTCTGTTCCGTGTTTAACGTTTTATTTTTGTTTTGTTTTATTGTATGATGTCTGAAAAAGATCTTGCGATTGTTTCATTATTATTGAAACTGCGTTATAAAAGTCGCCAACGAGAGAAATATTGAGACGAAGAAGAAATCGTTGTTTTTTTTTATATTAATAATTCTATGTCAATCATATTTAAAGCACGTTTCGATCCAGGGTGTAGTCAACTGTCAGATGAAAACATGTGTTTAAAGTTGACGCATGCGCTATTAGTTGTTTCGTACGTAAACATAACATAAAGTTTAATTTATCTCAACTTTACGTTTTCATTACGTAGCTCTTATGTCAATACATAAACGTAAGAAATACGGGCATTGAAATACAGTAGTTCAACTTTACGTTTATGTTTACGGCAACGTATTCCCTATGTTTACGCACATTGTGAATTGGCACTTACAAAGCACTTATTTAGAAAAATGAGAGTGCTAGGAACCAACTGAATAGAAAATGTTGAGGGATTTGACAGTGGACCGGAAATTCTGCTGAAATCAAGTGCCACTGCAAAACAATAAATATAAAGGAATACTGTTTCAAATAAAATATTACTTGGCAAGTTTCTTTATGATCTGTTATTTATTTTTACGAGGTAGTTTTTTGAACGGTGCGAATACGAGGGATTTGACAGTAGACCGGAAGTACTGCTAAAATCAAGAGCCATTAATGTCAAAATAATAAAATATAAAGGAATGCTTTTGCAAATAAGATAGCAAGTTTAATTATATTGATTTTTACGAGGTAGTTTTTTGAATTGCGAATACTTGAAATAAATAGAATTTCGTATTTGAGGTTAAGATAACTGTTTTTATTATACAATAAAAATTGATGTATTCAAGAGAATTAGATAAAACGATAAAAGAGGATGTGTGTATAATTAAAGAAGCATTAAAAAGTCGAAAAATATAAAAAATTTGATAGGTGTCAAAAAAGTCTAAAACACGCTGTTCACATGTGAAAACCAAAAATTCCATTGACTTATGAATCACGCAGGTTATCACTGTTTGACTCTGGTTGGGAGGAACTCTCAATACTTTCAAATATTCCTGCTCTTTGCTTCGGAAACTGAGTGCGTTTCGAACTGCCATACGATCAGTTGCCTTTAGTTTATTTCGTGTATTAATTTAATTTTGATTGTATTTTAATTCGATAGATTCTAGTTTTATCTTATCTGCATTAGGTATTTTTGAATTGTTTTAATTTATGTGTTGTTATGTCCTGTGGAACAATGTTGTTTTATTGGAACATTTTAATTGTGGCCGTTTTTGTGTGCCATTCAGGTAAATATTCAATAATTTAGTTAATTTATGATCTTCCATATTATTGCAATTTTTTTGTTGAATTTTTACCAGTTGTACTATTAAAATAAAAATTGAAAAATGCAACTAAATGTTTAATTATAGTTTTAACAATCAAAATAAACTTTTTTTTTGTTAGATGGTCATCCTTAAATATTTTAAAAGTAATATATCGATTATAACCAAATTTTTAATATTAAACATCTTCATGAGCCTATTATCTTCAATATTTGTCCTTCACTTGAATGATTGCTCCGATAAGATAAAATTAAAATTAAAAAAAAAATTTAATGCGTCTATCAAGACTGGTACTATAAAATTTCTATTTAAATTTACTATTAACATATGTTTATAACCGGTTTTACATATTGAAGATTGTACTATGAATCACATTTCATTCTATAACTCGAAGAAAATGCGTCACATTTACTATATACTTTTCAAATTATTGATTTCTTGTAATAATGATTCAAATTTTTTGTTTGTGATGAAATACTGTATAAATATAATGATGTTGCAATCTTAATAGATGCACTTTTTAATTACATAAACAACATTGTAATAAAATATTTTATGTTTGTTGCATAACCTGAACAAACGTTGTGATTGATGATTTTAATGTCTTGAGAAAGTTGACTAAGTTATGTTTTGTTATAGTTTTATCAAATTTGTTTCAGGATTATCTCTCAGTACAATTCCATCAGCACCTCCGGCAGATTTTCCGACAGACAACAGTACATACATAGTCTACCCTAGTCCAAAAATATCCGAAACCCCTCCTCATGTATTCCCAGAAAATGACTCAAATTACAAAGTAATCAAAAATATGACAATTGTCAAAGACCTCATTTCCCATACTTCCAATAAAAACACTCAAAACTATTCTAACATTGACACTGAAGTACCTAGTTTGATATCGCCCGCTTTAGTGCATAAAATCACTAATGATTCTGCGCAAAATTCATCAATGCAGCCAAAAATAAAAGACAAAAAAGTTGAGGGGAGTGATCCAGATTTAAATCAGGAGCAAATAGATTTGTCAAATACGGCAATTTCGAACAACAAAATTCATCAAGAACATGACCATAAAGTTAGGGGAACTGGGCCAATTTTGCAAGGACAGTTGGCAGCAGTTTTGGCGGGAGTTTTCGCTCTGATTGCTATCGCTTCATACATTGGTTTGCTTACGTGGAGAAGATACCTCGAGTAAGTAATTTCACAACCAACTAAATTAATTAATAAAAGGAAGGTTGGCCCCACTGCATTTTGACCTCTCAAATTAAACGTAGATATTTTTAATTTTGCCCACGTACTGAATGTATTATTTGATCCTGTTGAACTATCATCGTTAACTAATTATGTATAAATTGATAAATCAGCCACGTTTCTCAGAAACAGTTACCGAAATGCAATATTTTGTCAAGTTTATCAGAGCACGTGGCCATATTAGGAACAAACAACATGATAGATGAATTTAGATTCATCTTGAATTTATTTACTTGGGTAAAATAGATTTATAAATAGGATATCTTATCTTGTTTTTCTTACATAATACAAGCTAAATACTTAGTAGTCAGTTTAAAAGGGGTTGCTGATAAAATGCAGACTGTAAACAAATATTTTGTTTATTCACAATGCAGCAAACAAAAAAAATCTATTTATATCCTAATCATTTGTGATGCAACGTATTTATTTGAATTTTTAAATTTAACTGCTATAATTTTTTTTGTTGGCATCACTGAATATCAAACTAAAGCCCAAATTACACCAATAAAAATTTTCTTATTCAATTATTTTGTTGCAGGCACAGATACGGTAACCGTGAGTTGCTGATAAATGAAAACGACCACATTAATTACAATGATATGAAGAACTTTGAAGTAAGAACAATTTAAAAAATAATTTCATTTTTTAATTTTATTTATTTTTAGCTGTAATTATTCACCTTTGATGATGAATTTTCATAACCTATTCGAAACATTCACTGCTACAAACCAAAAATGGAACCAGCAATTTTAGTATTAAAGATTCGTCAAAAGGTAAAACAAAATTACATTTGATATAAAATTCATTTAATCAAAATTTTGTATTCTGGTTTACAAATAATTTCAAATAAACATAAAAATTAGTCTGTTCTGTTTTGATCAGAATAATATTAATCTAAAATATTTAGCGCACGAGATTTGTATCAAATGAACAACATTCCTTGATAGAATACGTTGATTCTGAGGTTAAAATCAAGCGGAAATTGTGCCGAAGTCACTGGACGTTGGCAATAGTTTCCATGTGATAGCTATCAAAGTTATGACGAAAAATTGATTTAATCCTAAAGGATTTAAAGCACTTAAGTCATTTCTCGCACTACCGTATTACATTGAATCACAATAGTCTAAAAGCAGATTAATTAATCTTACAATTTTGACAACAAACTTGATACAAAAATGTAGAATAAATTCACCATAGTAACAAGGCTGGCTACAGCAGTTGTTAAATAAATGAGCTTGCTATCAAAAAGATGAGTGAGAAATTTGATTTTGATAGTGCTGTGGAATTATTTCCCCAAAAATCTAGAAATTTACGAACAAATAATACGATGCATTTGTAAAATTGTTTCAATTGTGGTAATGCTAGTATAAATCATCAATAATAAAGGTTTGAATTCTAATAAAAAAATTCTATTTGACATTTAGGTAGGTTCTTTGATTATTCAGTTGTCATAGAAAAATTTGTTTATTTTACTTTAGTCCCTTGGAGTTTTTGATCATTTTAGATCCCTAGGGACTAAATTCAAACTTAAGTCCCTCAAATGAGGGATTGAATTCGTCTTTTTCTTCCGGAAGTGCGAAAAATAACTATTATAATTTCGTTTCAGTTTCCATAGCAACTAACCTCAAACTGTCATATTACCATATTTTTATTTATAAAGTTGTCAAAACTGTACTTTTGCGGAAAAAACCGAGATCATTCGACTGGTTACGAATGGTTTTGGAATTAATCAGAAAATTGTATGAAATTAGAAATAGAAATCTAAGACGGAAAAAAAGTTTGAAATTCAAACTGAAATTGACAAATGTAAAACAGGCTTTCTAAAGTCGTGGGCCCGTGCCTAGTGTACCCAATGGATAATTCTGCACTGATATTTAGTCCAGTTGCTTTTGTAATTGAATTTTATTTAATTGTATAACGCCAAAGTGGATTTTTTTTTTATTATTAGAATTTTACTTCAATCGCTGAAAATACGTATTCTAATACAGAAACGAAAAAAATTTGGCATTATTTCAAGTTAAATCTAATTCATAAAGTTATTGTGTAGCAATTGTTTTAACTGAATTTGTGAAACAATATTATTAATAATATTGGCTCGTTTCCAAATTATGAATACCTCAAATTAGATCGCAATTTAGTGTCAAAACAGAACAAATTACACAAAATATTGAATCAGATATGAAATTTTGATCAGTTTGGCCTAATGAGTAAACAAATTTTAATATAAATTATTTATGAAAACAGCTACGTCCTAAATAACTTGATTAAGTCTGTGATAAATTATTTTAAGACAATAATTTTTAAGTTTGTATATACGTAGAGATATTTTTATAATTTAGTTGATATAAAAAATAAAATTGTGAACAATATAAAATGTTTATTTGCTCATTAGAACCTGAATTTAATACCAGACAGTCCCCTATCAAATATTCTACAAAAAACTAGTTGATGTATCAACTAAAATTTATTTTTTAACAATTAGGGGTCCAACGTTATCACCAGTTTCTTTGTTGTGTCCACCGTGAGATCCATCGCAATATGGCCACTATACAAACAAAAAATTAATAAAAACTCATTTAATACATGAAGTAATCTTACATTTTTCGACCGCCAGCACCGACAAAATACTGCTTTCTCTGTGATGTCTTCAATATCTACAGTATCAACAACTTTGTTACTATCCTTCTGGATGGTTGGATTGACTTTTCCACAAGGGGTAGGTCTTCCGTGAGGGCAAAAAGCCCTGTAGGTTACGTATGTGAAGCCTGCAACAGCTGCTGTTGGGGGGACCAATGCTAGCCAGTCTCTGACTGAAACAAAAAATTCCGAATTAAGCACAAGGTCACAATTCTTAAAAAATACTCACTTCCTAATCTAAACCAACCACCAATGGAGTCCGGAATAGGAAGACCGGATAAATAATTAGGAACAGTCTCCTTTACTAATGTTGAAAATGGATACATTTTTTAAATTAAAATTGATAATAATACCAACAATACTTGAATAAATGTGGATGAGCACTACTAGAACGTGAACTTTCAATAATTACGTTTTGTAACTTTTTCTTTTGTAATGTTTTTTTGGTGGAAATAATATTGTTGGTAGTACTGCTAGTCAAACTGACAGATTAGACAAATAAATAATACGATGGCATTTCGGCACCCTGAAAACAGATATAAAGACAGATCTAGATCTAGAGATCGTCATCGAAGTCGAGAATCAGTTAGACGAGAATCACGTTATAGAGAAAAGAGCGATAGACATGGATCACATCACTCTACAAGCAGATTTATGGAAGATAAATCTCGAATGAAGGGTTCTTCTATGAGCAGATCACATTTTCGGAATGATTTTAATAAAGAAGATGAATTTATGGATGCCAGGAGACAAGAAAGAGAGAGAATTGGATTGTTTGGTGTGCCACAAATTTGGTCAAAGTCACCTGTGCACTCTGAAAGGTTAGTGATGTTCATTTATTTAATGACCTCGATGTTGTATTGTTTTGTGATTCAGCTCATCCGAAGATGATGAAGATAATAAAAAGCAAATGGAGGAAAGTAAAAAGCAGAAAAAGAAGAGAAAAAAAGAAAAGAAAGCAAAGAAAAAGTTGAAAAAGGATAAGAAACGGAAAAAGCGAAAACGTAAACATTCATCTTCCGCGTCTGGTACGGAAGAAGATTGGGTAGAAAAGAAGGAAAAAACGCGATCATCAAGTGAAGATGAGTTGGAAAGTAGTTTATTAGGCCCTGTGCAGAAAGCTCATGCTCAGTTAACACAAAAAGAACTTGGAAAAGCGCTTCTTCCTGGAGAAGGTGCTGCAATGGCAGCTTACGTCGCCGAAGGGAAAAGAATCCCTAGAAGAGGTGAAATTGGTCTTACTTCAGATCAAATTGCTTCGTTTGAGTCTGTAGGCTATGTTATGAGCGGGAGCAGGTAAGATAATTTATTTTTAATCAATAAAAATTGATAATGTTTTAAACAGGCATCGGCGAATGGAAGCTGTTCGTATTCGTAAAGAGAATCAAATTTATTCCGCTGATGAAAAACGCGCGTTAGCTATGTTCAGCAAAGAAGAAAGGCAGAAACGAGAAAACCTTATTTTAGGGCAATTTCGGGAAATGGTTAACTCAAAGTTAGCAAACAAAGATAAATAAGGTAGTACAATTTTATTATTTAACTACATATTATTAAACATGTAAATTATTAAAATATTTGTAATATATTATTGATGTTTCTCCCAATCAAGCCAGCTTCCTTCATAATTCTTAGAACTGGAAAAAAATTAACGTTTAAGGTGCATTTTACTCGAAACTTACACTTACTTATTAAAACCCAGTTTTAGTGCGGCATCCAGAGCCATACCAGCCCTTTTTCCCGACTTACAAGAAAAAATAATTTGTGATTCTGTTGTTGGCTTGTCACGACCATATTTACTCTTGAAATCTTTTTCTGAATATGTTTTCAGCACATTCTCAACTTCTCCGACTATAAATAAAAAATAGATTAATGTTTCTTTTGTGTAAATATGTTTTTTTCCTTTTTCTGTTACTCAAAAATTATTTTATGTTTTTACATACGAGGTATATTGATGCTGTTCGGAATTTTCCCAGTATCCAACAATTCTTGAGGTTCTCTCACATCGATTATATAAACAGATGAATTTTTAGTGGCTGTTACCACGTCTTCATAATTTACAATTTTATTATTACCCATAACTACAGAGGAATGTAAAAAACCAGCCCCTAAAAACACAAAAATTATTGTAGTCAACATCTTGGTATGTTAAAGCGAAGAAAACAAATGGATAATTGAAAAAAAACAATTGAAGGTCATTTATACCTGAGAAAAAGTAAATATTTTACATCAGGTACCGACCAGTGCCGATGTTTAATAAATAAGTACAAAATGAAATACCGTTATAAATGAATGCATTTTTATCTAAATACTTGAAATAGTAAGATAAAGAGTAATCAAATTGACGCATACTTTGTATTAATGGTTTTTGATAACAGGATGCTAACTTTGGTGCAGTATTTTTATTGCAAAACTTATAAACAGAAATAATTGTTCTTCTAAGCATGTTTTCTGAGTTTTTTTAGGTTAATTGATAAACGTTTACATAACATTTAATTAATTCAAAGATAAGTCTGTCTGTTTTTCCATTAATTGAAAAAAAATATTAAACAATTGGTTATATATTTTATACATAAAATCTTTGTAAAAGATATTTACTTAAATTTTGTTAGTGCAAAACAATGTGGCCAAATGTGTGCCAACAAAATGCACCAATATCCCAATTTTACATAATCACAAAAATCGTACTTGGCTATCTGTCAGTTGTATCATTTGTCAATCGTTCATCAATTATCAGAAATAGATTAGTGCAATTCGAAGATTCAAATTTGTATTTTTCAGGTAATATGTGAATATATTTGTTTTTATTTCTTGAATTTGTTTGACAAGTGTGTATAAATTTTCTGTCTATTGGAAACACTGATTATAAGATAGTTGCGCTAGGGTAAGTGTACGAATCTCTTTGTAAAATCTCTGCACATAATGCAACATAACCGTAACATAACAATGTTCAATGTTGTATTGTAATAATGAATAATTCTTGATTCTAATTATTTATTGCAAATTCTTTAGTTATAATTTATAGAATTAACAAATAAAATAATGCGAGTGATGTAATATATTTTTATGGTTGGCAACATTTTGTTTAGTTCAAGATGGCTGTCGCTGACATAAACATACACGTGTTGCTATTGTGAAAGAGAATAATTTTTAAATGGAATTAGTGATATTAATCGTAAATATAAATTACTAGATACTTCGGCATAGTTGTATATTTCATTTAAAATAGCATAGGAGTCAGTAAATGTACTATAAACAGACATCTATTCGCAGTGTTCGCGTTTGTGATAGGTACGCAGTTCTTTTCAAACAAGAAATGTAAAAAATATGTTTATTCCTTCAAAATAGCACAAGAATAGTGTCAATTTTCATATTTCAAGTTGATAATCTGCGTAAGTAATGCATTTAATTTCTTTTACAGCAAACTCTTAAGAGGTTTGTTCATCACATTTGAACAAGTTATGAAACTTTTTGCTGTTGAGATATGAAAATGCAATTACACTCGATTCAGCAAACATCAGGACCTTGTAATTGTTGAAATAATAAAAATGTAATTAAAATTTTAAAGAATAGAAGTAGGTTTTGGATTGTTTTGATCTGCAGTATATAATTTGATGTATTTTTGATATGTGTCAATATAAATGAATAGAATAATCTTTGTTGCAAAAGTTGATTAATAAATGGAATTAGAACGAGAGAATATCTGTTATTAATTGAAAAACGCAATAGGTTATGGGTTCGCACGTAGGCCACTGAAGAAAAATGGATTTAGCGAAACATATCAAACCATTGACAGGAGAATCGGACTGGCCCATTTGGAAAAGGAAAATTCGTGATCTGTTAGATTATCATGAAGGCGCTTTAGATGTGATTGATAAGAAATTAATCAAACCTGAACCATTGGGAGAGGCTGCCTCGGAAGCACAGAAAAAGGAGCACAAAGAGAAATGTGACTTATTTCGCAAGGCAAACAGTTACGCTAAATCAATGATAACGACTGCAGTAACAGATGAAGTATATCAAAAGATTATGGATAAAGAAACTGCACATGATGCGTGGGAGGCGTTAAAGCAACAATTTGAGGCAACGTCTCAGGATCAGTTGTTTAAGATATGCACTGATTTCTTCTCATTCACCTGGACGTTAGGAGATGATGTTTCAATGCACATCGCTAAATTGAAGAGTCTGTGGAATGAGTTGAATAGTGGACTCAAGAACAAACAAGAGAACGAGTTACCGGAGCTAATGTTAGTATGCAAAATATTACATATACTGCCGAAAAAGTTTGACAATTTTAGGTCAAGTTGGATGATACTAACTAGAGATGAAGGGTAAACATTCGACGAACTAACAACGCAGCTCTGTACTTTTGAAAGAAATGTTAAAACCGCAGAAATTAATCATAAACTAACCCAGGAGGCACTCGTTCAAGAAGCATTAGTCGCTAAAACCGATAAAACGGATAGGAAGATCGGAAAGAAGATAGGTAATTGTCATTATTGTAAGAAGAAAGGTCATTGGATTAAGGAATGTAGAAAATGGATAGCAGATGGCAAACCCTCCAAGAATAAATCAGAATGCAATGGAAAGAACAAGATATTTGAAGCAAACATATCATTGATTTCGATTTGTAGTGAAGCGTTAGTCACCGAAGCAATAGAAGATAGTTGGTGGATTGACAATGGAGCAACAAAACACATTACGAAAAATTCGAACCTATTCATCGAGTTTGAAGAGTTTGATACTTCGTGTATTGTGAAAGCTGCTGGAAGAGAGAGTCTCACTGCAATCGGTAAAGGAAGAATACAGATTCAATCAATGATCGGAAATCAAACCAAAAATATGATATTAGAGGATGTTTGGTATGTCCCTACAATTTCTAGAAATCTGTTCTCCGTATTAGCAGCACAAGATCGAAACCCAGGAAGTGAGTTTAAGTCGAGTGTCACTGAGTGCTGGTTTAAAATAAATGGACAAACAGTTTTACACGGAACTCGAGATTATTTTGGTACTTTGTTTAAGGCAAATATACAGCCAATTGTTCCAGAAATAAGAGCGAACATCGTAACGATGGATAAATCACTGCTACAGCGGTATCATGAAAGGTGGGGCCATCAGGACAAACAACACATAAGGAAACTGCTTGATCAAGAATTTGGCATACGTGTTAAGCAAGATGATGAGTTATGCGGACCATGCATGTACGGCAAAGCACATCGAATACCGTTTGGTACGAGAAAGAAATGTACGAAGCCTGGAGAACTTGTTTCTACCGACATATGTGGACCTTTTGCCGAATCATTTCAAAAGAAAAGATACCTAATTTTATTTAAAGACAGCTACACTAAGTTTCGATATGGTTTCATAGTAAGGGAAAAATCAGAAGCAAAAGTGTGCCTTCAAGTGATGCTGGCTCATGCGAAAAATCAAGGTCATTCTATCAAGCAGCTCCTGAGTGACAACGGTGGTGAATTTGATAACAATGAAGTACGAGAGATTCTTCAAAAGAACGGAACCACCCAGAGATTAACTGCTCCATATACGCCCGAACAAAACGGGGAGTGTGAACGAGACAATCGAACCATCGTAGAAATGGCGAGAACCTTTAAATACTCAAACGCAGATGTGAAATTTCCGGAAGCAATATGGCCTGAATTAATCAACACAGCAATCTATGTTCTTAATAGAACCGGCAAATCTTCTTTAGAAGGAATTAGTCCTTATGAGCTCTGGATGGGAGAGAAACCAAGAATCAAACATATGCGAATAATTGGATCTGTCTGCTACGTCCACATACCGAAAGTGAAACGGAAGAAAATGGATGAAAAGGCAGTCAAAGGACATCTCGTAGGATATGACGGAGATGAAAGATATAGAATATATCTGGAAGAATCACACAGAGTTATTTTGTCCAGAGATGTGACCTTCCAAGAAGAGCTAAAAGATTGTAGTGCAAAGGTAAAGCTTTCTTTTTCGAACGAAATATTAAATGGACACTTGGAAGACAAAGAAAACAAGAGTCAAATCACAATTGAGGAAGGTAGCGAAGAAGAAAATGAAGAGTCAAGTAGTATCAAAGGAAGTTCAGAAAAAGACATTAACAATGAAGATGAAACTGAAACAGTAGACCATGAAAATTCTTCATCTCAAAAATACAATTTAAGGGAACGTATCGCACAAAATTTACCGAAACGTTTTCAAGATTACGTCATGGCTATCGAAGAACCTTGTAACGTAGAGACTCCAAATAATTTTCAAGAGGCAGTTAGTAGTAAAAACAATGCCAAATGGAAAAATGCTATGGAACAAGAAATGAAATCATTGAAAGAGAATGAGACGTTCGAATTGGAGGACCTACCCAAAGGAGCGAAAGCATTACCGTGCAAGTGGATATTCAAGCTAAAAACAAATCCAGACGGTAGTATTGAGAGATATAAAGCAAGGTTAGTTGTTAAAGGTTTTAGGCAACGTTTTGGAATAGACTATAGTGAGACATTTAATCCGGTTGCAAAATTGGAGACGATACGATGCATATTAAGTATTGCAGCTACCGAAAACATGAACTTAGCCCAATTTGATGTATCGACTGCGTTTTTATACGGAGATATTGAAGAAAGGATCTATGTACAGCAACCCGAAGGTTTCAACGACAATTCAGGCAAGGTCTGGAGATTAAGAAAAAGCCTATACGGTTTAAAACAGGCTCCTCGATGCTGGAACAAGAAGTTCGGCAGTTTTCTCTTAAAACTAGATTTTAGAGCTAGCAAAGCCGATCCTTGCTTTTATTTTCGAGATAGAAATAATAAAAAGCTTCTACTAGTACTTTATGTTGATGATGGGCTGATAGGAGCCAATGATCCACAAGAATTGGACGTGTTTCTAAATGAACTAAGAGCGGTTTTTAAAATAGTCTCCAAAAAGGCGGATTATTTCTTAGGATTAGAGATTGAACAAACTGATAATTACATCAAGATTAGTCAAAAAGCTCACGCTAAGAGGATTCTCGAGAGATTCAACTTCACAGGATGTAAAACGGTCTCGACTCCGATTATAAAAGGCACAGAAATTTCAATACCAGGGAAAGATTATGAAAAACAATATAACTTCCCCTATCGATCGGCCGTAGGAGCATTGATGTATCTCATGCTTGGAACAAGACCAGATTTGGCATATAGTGTGGGATTCGTTTCAAGGTCGCTTGAGAATCCAACTCCAGAAAATGTTGTACAAGTTAAAAGGATATTTCGATATATAGCTGGAACATTGGACCTGGGAATAGTCTACAAAAGAAACGGAGAAAAGGGCACCTTGAACTGTTTCAGCGATGCAGACTTCGGAGGTTGCACCAAGAGCGGCAAATCCACTTCTGGAGTTGTTGTGACTTATGCTGGAGGAGCAATTTCTTGGTTAAGTCAGAGACAAGCGATGGTAACCACGTCCACCACAGAGGCTGAAATTGTAGCTGCTACAGAAGGAGCAAAGGAGATCATCTGGTTGAAAAGACTGTTTGGAGAAATTATTGAATTCAAACAGATTCCAATTCTTCAAGTAGACAATTCGGCGGCAGTTCGTTTAGCACAAAATCCAGAGTTTCATCGGAGGACGAAACTCATTTCGATAAAACAGTTTTTCATTCGTGAAAAAGTCAATGAAGGAGAACTGGGCATCCTTCAGATTCCGACAGAGAAACAAGTGGCAGATATAATGACCAAACCGCTGGGAAGAATTCGTCTTAAGATTCTTAGTGATCAAATGGGACTAAATTAGAAAACTTTAAAATTCCAAAATTACAAGGGAAAGTGTTGAAATAATAAAAATGTAATTAAAATTTTAAAGAATAGAAGTAGGTTTTGGATTGTTTTGATCTGCAGTATATAGTTTGATGTATTTTTGATATGTGTCAATATAAATGAATAGAATAATCTTTGCTGCAAAAGTTGATTAATAAATGGAATTAGAGCGAGAGAATATCTGTTATTAATTGAAAAACGCAATAGTAATTAGCTCGCAGCTCTTCAATTTGGAGCCTGTAAGAAGTAATTAAGTCCACATAGTTTTTAGTACAAATATTTAAAAAATAGTTTATATTATAATATCACAATAATTATAGAATGAATTTTGAAATTCTTTGCTATTGAGTAGCGAATGGATTCTTATAAACGGATATTACGTCATAGCGTTGCTTCCACTATTTGCTTTGTCAACTTTAGTAATATGTATAAATCTTAACAACGTAAAATGCGTTTAAAAGGTGTTTTATAAAATAATGCTAAATTAGTGTGAAGTTAATAAATAGTGTGTTCATGTGGGTTATATACTGAATTTCTTTTGCAGTAATGGTCACATAATAATTTCCTCAAAAACGCCTATTGCAGAAACCAGCTGAACGTTCATCATTCAATTTATTGAAAGTGAAACTACTGGAGGAATTTTAGTGCTTCTTCAGAAGATATTCAGTCATCACAATCTAATTGGCATCATAAGCGAACTCGCAGTACTCTTTTGAGTTGGAAACTTGATTTGGGTCCTAAAAAAAGTAAGTACGTTTCGCTCTCATTTTGAATTTTAAGTTTCATTGTTTCATTGCTCTAATAATTTGCGTGACCGAAAATACTTGAACAATAATTTCATTTATGCATTCACAGATGTCTTGAAACATTTTTTGGATCAAAATGAATTGAAAGTGTGACAGCCTTTGCATTCTATTTCCGGGAAGTCTTCCAATTTCAAAACTTAATGAGTAAGTAATTTACTCCTATTTTTTCCTAGTTGACTAAGAATCACTTCTATTTTAAATATAAATTTGGCATTGCAATCATTTCAATTATCAGACCGTAAGTACATAAATGTTTATGATTATAATAATAATAATAATGGTGTTTACTATTCACCTTTTCGAAGATTTCTACTCATAAAGTCTTTTTTTTTTAAGCCATATTTCAGGCGGCATCAACATTTTTATAAATATATTTCATATTTTTCAAACGCATTTGTTCAATTTATATACAGGATGTAACAGCAAAACGAGCTACTTTGAATAACTTCTATGTAATTGAAGATACAATCTTATGCAGGACCAATGGGGACAGCCAATTATGGAATAAAATATTTTTTTGAACCAGTGGCTCTCAAGTTACAACACAAAGTTGAATTTTTTTTCAAATGAGATGCTATATGTTTTTAATGCCCATTTGATAGAGTTTTTTTTTTCTGAATTCAACCATGTATTCGTTTCATACTCTTACATGATAAAACTATTGAGAAAAATGCGATTGAAATTTAAATAAACTTTATTTTCATAGCTATTTTTCAGTAGGCTATGAAAAACAAAATCTACTATCTGTCAATTTGAATTATTTTATACATGATTCCTATTGTTGCAAATTGTTATGAAGTGTGCTCTACACCAGTAACAACAAAAGAAAATTTCATGGATCGCGTAAGAGATGCGTGTACTATTATAACACCGAAAGAAATTAATAATGCTTCTTTTAAATTAGTTCTAAAAATATTTGAATTATGTTTAAAAAGAGTTGGAAAACATCTAGAACACTATTTATGAAGTTATTAACAAATAATTTAATGTATCTATGTAGCTCATTTGTTCATAGCCTACTGAAAAATAGCTGTGAAAATAAAATTTATCGAAATTTCAATCGCATTTTTCTCATTATTTTCTTGCTGTAAGGGTGTAAAACGAATACATGGTTGAATATTTTCTCCCTTGGTCCCGCATAAGATTGTCCTATAGTATTTTATTGTATTTTTTTAACATAGAAGTTATTCGAGGTAGCTCGTTTAGCTGTTACATCCTGTATATTATTTTTGAAATTTAATCAAGTGTTGTTATTTGTTTGTCATAAATAAATTTCTGCAATTTTAAGATTTAAATTACATATATTCATGTATGATGTGGATATATTTGTTGCCTTTATTTATTGAATTCATTTACTGTAAGTAAATCGTATTTGCGTTTTGGCCAATCAGAAGGCCTAAATAGTAGGGACGTAAGAGCCTTTGGACTTTTGTAAATTGCAATAGAATTGTTTCAATTTAATTTTTATTCATTTGCGCTTCGTGACATTTCCAAATGCACTGTGTTTCGTGCCATTTCCAAACATTGCGTTTCGGAACGTTTCCTAACACACTGTGAGCAGTGTTGCCAATCTAGCAGATTTCCAGTCAAATCTAGTTTAATGGATCATCGTTCACCGGGAGAAAATGAGTATGTAGCGAATGGCGGAGTTTCTAGCTCTCTCTGTTTCCATCTAGCTTACAAACTATATTAATTTCGAAACAAGTACAAAGTTATTTAGAACGAATTTTAGCAAAGTCGACAACGCATATTCGGTCTTGCACTGCAGGCTGACGCGTAATTCGATCTACTGTGAACTCCTAAGGCCAAGAAACCAAAATAGTTTTAAGACTTGTCAAAACGCTTTACAAACCGGAAACCAAACTCTCAATACGCAATTTTTCATAATAAAGAGCATCAATATACTAAATTTTATTTTCTATTATGCTATCATTTTTAAATCAAGGATTTAACGTTTTGGGAACACTATTTGTCTGATGTGTATTCCACATCGCTGGCAACACTGATTGTGATTGTGAGTGACGCGTTCTGGGCGAGTCGATTACCTGATCTATGTTGTAGTGTTGTTCCCTTTTGATAGTAATTATTTCCAGACAAATGAATATCATTAAAAGGTGTTTATTTCATTTAATAATACAAAATCAGTGTGAATACTCATATTTTAACATAACAAAGAGTGTAATCAAGTGAATAATGAATGCATTTCTTTTACAGCAATCTGTATGTACCAATTTCTTCTAATGGCGTCTCAAGCCAATTTGAAGACTCTTCATTTAGCCATTTAAAGTGAAACTACAAGCAGAACAACAACTTTCCAACCATTATTGAAGCGTTAGAATCAAGTGAGTAATTTATTTCTATTTTCTCATAGTCTACTAGCAATCTCTTTTATTTTGAATATTTTAATATTGCAATTATTTCAATTGTCAGAAGTAATGGTTTATTATTGTAATAATAATAATGGTGTTTTATTTAGCAAAAAGCATCAATAAATATCATAAATATCTATATTTTTAATGTAATAAATAATTCTATATTAATCTTTTCGTGAATTTTTAGATATTGTAATGTTTATTGCTCGATGAATCACTCTGTAAATAAATAAAAGTCACTATTTAATAATCTAAATGAAATAAAATCTTTAATTCTTCTTATGTCACTAAAAACAGTATATTTATATATTAATCACTTAATTCTAATTTAATCAAAGTCACAGATATTTATTTTTCACTATTTATATGCACTGTTCACTGTACTTGTTACTTCATTATTTATTTCACACTAATACTCTTATTACTGACTGTCCATCCGTCTTTCTGCTTGGCCTTATATAGTGAAATATTGTTCTCGAATTTTTCCATTCCGCGACTCTTTCCATTTCTAGAAATCACCAGATGCTTCCATTGAGAGGGGTGATGGGCTGCGACGCGGTGCGGCGTAAGCGGCCGAAGAAGCTCCGCCCCATACTACGTCTTTTCTACGAGCTCCCCCCTCACACCGCACGTCACATTGCCCTCTTCTTAAGAATGTTTCGTCCCGAAACACATCTTCATGTCTATGCCGAAATCGACACTCGCCGCCCTTGGTGCAACCTGTAGTTTGGTAGAAGTAGCAGTCGACAGTTTTTGGTTCGATCGGGCCTGCTGGGTGGAAACAGCAGACCAATATTTGAATTCCGCTGTTCCGGAATGTTACCTCTATCATATTTCGAACGATCTTCCAATCTAGTCCATCCAGACCGCAGCCTAATTTTGGTATTGCCAGTTTCAGGATGTCGTTCTGCATTAAATGGCCTCGCATGTCTTGCAGCGTTTCCCACATGGAACGGTAGGTTGGTTTATGATGAAATTTATCTTTCGTTACCATGTGGTAAATATAGCGTTCCTTGGTTGTCGTATTGTCCCGCAGACAGATGGTCTTCCCTACTGTAGGCTTCTGTTGTTCTGGTCTGCCAAACTTCTTTTTGAAAACTGCTGCTATTCCTCGGGACATCTCCAAATCTCTTGATACACAATGGGCCAAGGAGTAGTCGGCCGGGACTCTGAATAGATCCTGCTGCACTTCGGTAGTTATTCCGAATCGGGCCCGACGTCCACTTGAAAAAGTCTTCATGAACTCCTCAAATGAATCTTCCTGCGCGTGGATCTTACGAGCACGTGCGTCGTTAGGATCTTCATTATTGTCTCCTGCATATGGTGCTAGCCGATTGGAGTGCACCACTCTTGATTTGCTCTTGGGGTTGCGTCTGATTTCGTAGATTATGTCGTTAATTCTTCTGATGACTTCGTAAGGCCCTTCCCAAGATGTCTGTAATTTTGGAGACAGGCCACGTCGCCGCCCTGGGTTATAAAGCCACACCGAGTCTCCTGGTTGAAAGCCCCCGTCTTGTGCCTTGACGTCATAGGTCTCTTTCATCCGGTCGCTGGCATTCTGGATGTTTATACGGACTCGAGAGTGGATATCGTCCATCTGACGCCTTAAATTAATGACATAATCTTCACCAGCCAGGTCTTCTCCAGGTTTGCAGCCGAACTTTAGGTCGCATGGTAGCCGAAGTTCCCGTCCAAAGATAATTCTTGCTGGAGTCTGTCCGGTTGTTTCGTGTACGGATGAGCGGTAGGCCAAAAGGAACAGATGGAGATATTTGTCCCAGTCTCTCTGGTGACTAGAGACAACTTTGGCCAGGTGTCTGTTGATGATCTTATTCATCCGTTCCACCATTCCATCAGACTGCGGATGTAATGCAGTAGTTCTGGTTTTACGAATGTTCAGTACTTCGCATATTCCTTGGAAAAGTGTAGATTCAAAGTTTCTTCCCTGGTCAGAATGAAGTTCCAAGGGTACGCCAAAACGACAGATCCAGTTCTTCACTAGGACGTCTGCAATAGTAGCGGCCTCTTGATTAGGAAGGGCATACGCTTCCGCCCATTTACTAAAGTAGTCCATGACGACAACAATGTATTTATTTCCGACGTCTGATTCGGGAAATGGCCCTGCTACGTCGATGGCTATCCTCTCGAATGGACTACCGACATTATACTGTCGCATCAGAGCTCTTGGCCGTTTCTGCGGTCCGTTGCTTGAAGCGCACGTAGTGCATTTCCTGCACCATTCCCTAACATCTTCTTTGCAGTTTAGCCAATAAAACCGCTCACGAACTCTCTGCAGAGTCTTCGTTACCCCAAGATGTCCTCCACTCACTCCATCATGGAGATGTCTCAAGACCTCCGGAACCCGACCTCTAGGAACGATCAGCTGTTCTCTACTCTTGGTTTCATCCGGATCCTTCAGGACACGCTTCAAAACGCCTTCATCCAGGATTATGGAATCCCATTGCGCCCAGTATGATTTGACTGTCGGGGAGTATGGTGCCACCTCTTGCCATGTCGGTCTTGTTCCTTTCTTCTTCCATTCTTGAATAATTTGCAACTCTGAGTCGCCATTTATGTCCTTTTCTATCTCTTGTGGTTGCCATGCATCGTCAATGACAGTTGTCCTGAACGCCTTCGCTTCAATCTTAGAGCAATGATGACAATCTTTTGGACATGGTCGTCTTGATAAAGCATCAGCGTTCTTATGTGCTGTACCGGCTCGATGTTCTATGTTGAAGTCGTATTCTTGAAATCTTTCGATCCATCGAGCGACCTGACCCTCAGGATTCTTGAACTGTAGTAGCCATCTCAGAGCAGCGTGGTCAGTTCTTAGCAGAAAATTCCTACCATACAAATATTTGTAGAAATGCTCGATGGACTTCACTACTGCCAGCAGCTCCCGTCTTGTGGCACAGTAGTTTCTCTCCGGCTTTGACAAAACTTTACTGAAGTACCCGATTACTCTTTCTTGACCCTCCTGCAATTGGGACAGGACGCCCCCAATACCGACGTCGCTGGCATCTGTGTCCAGAACAAAACGTCCTTCCGTCTTCGGGTAACTCAGGATTGGTGCTTGGACTAGAAGTAGTTTCAGTCGCTCGAAAGCGACTTGGCAGTCTTCATCCCAGCTGTATCTGCGATTATTTTCCGTCAGTCTGGTCAGTGGCTTGGCGATATTGGCGAATCCATAAACAAATCTTCTGTAATAGGTACAGAGCCCGAGGAAACTGCGCAGCTGATGTTTATCCGCAGGTACCGGCCATTCTTGAATTGTCCTTATCTTTTCTGCATCAACTGCTACGCCTTCTTTGGAGACCACATGTCCCAAATAGTTCACCCGTTCTTGGAATAAGTGGCATTTCTTTGGACTAAGTTTCAAACCAGCTTTCTTTAATTGTTCAAATACCTGCTCCAGATTCTTCAAATGGTCTTCAAATGATTTTCCCATCACAATTATATCGTCCAGGTATACCAAGCAAGTTTTTCCCGATAGTCCTTTCAGTACGGTCTCCATTAATCGCTCGAAAGTAGCAGGAGCATTACATAGGCCGAATGGCATGACTGTAAATTGCCACAATCCACTGCCGATGGTAAATGCAGTTTTTTCTCGGTCTTTCTCATCCATCGCTACTTGCCAGTATCCACTCTTGAGATCTAGGGTCGAGAAGATCTTTGACCCGGCCATGGTATCTAAGGTGTCATCAATCCTGGGCAGAGGATAACTGTCCTTCTTGGTAACGTTATTCAGCTGGCGATAGTCGACACAAAATCGTGTAGATCCGTCTTTCTTCTTCACAAGTACCACCGGAGAGGCCCATGGACTGTTCGAGGGTTCTATGATTCCGTCTTGCTCCATGTCTTGAATGATGACTTCAGCATCTTCTCTCTTCGCAATCGGGAGTCGTCGTGGTGCTTGCCGAATTGGTCGTGCATCGCCTGTGTCAATTTTGTGGTGGACAATATTTGTTCTTCCTTTTTGCCCCTCACTGGTTTCAAACACCTCTTGGAATCGGCGTATCAGATCTTCTGCTTGTGCGCGTTGCCGATTGTCTAATTGTTGACCCTTGGATAGTAATAGGGTCGTTAATTCCTTCGAAAGTTTATCGCAACTAGGCTTTATCTTTGTGTCTTGTTCGGTGAGTTTTATTCTTGCGAGGCGTTCTTTTTCATGTCTGGAGTTATCTTTGGGTAGCATCTTCAAAGGTTTCTTGCATCGACTTTTTGGATGACCTAGTTCTCCACGGTTCCAACACCGAAGTTGTCTGGAATTCTTGAGATCATTTACTGCTTCCTGGACCAACCGCTGAACCTGGGCTTCCAAGCTTTCCGTGGTATCGGAGTCGCAGGTAACCTCTCGCACTCGAGCACTGCTTCTGCACGCCTGCTTTGCCGCTTCGTATTCCAGTGCATGAGCCAATGCTTCTACCAGCTTCTTTGGCCGCGCCAAACGTAGGGCTTGCTGCGTTTCATGGTCTCTGATGCCGTCCACAAATATTCTGACAGCCCAGCTTTCCAAGAAATCATCCGGGCCAGTTGGATATGCCAGTCGAACTAGGCGTGCCACATCAGCTTCGAACTCCTGTAGACTCTCACTGGGACGTTGGCATCGGTTCTTGAGCTGCGTGTGATACACTTCCTCCAAGTGTGCATGGCCGTATCGCAGCTCCAGTCGCTTGACCAATTTTTCATAATTGTTGTCTTCTTCCGGTGGAATAGCCTGTAAAATGTTTACCGCATCTCCTCGGAGAGCAACTGTAAGTGCTGAAACTTTCTCAGTATCATTCCAGCCGTTAGCCTTAGCAGCGGCTTCAAATTGCCTATGGTAATTAATCCAAGATGTTTGACCATCAAAGGTTGGAGGTTTGACACGCATTTTTGTAGTTGAGTCAAGATTGGGTGTGGATAATTCAATTATCTCAGCTTTTGAAGCTTTTTCCGGAGATGAAACACCAAATTTGAATTTTTCTTCAAAAATCTTCATTTTTTCATCCAATTTCGAATCCAATTTTGCATCCAATTCTTCTAACATTTTACAATTATCTTCAAATACTTCCTCCCATACCTTTGAATTTTCTCTAAATTTTTCCAGTTGCTGTTCAACTTTCTTTGTATTTTCTTCCATCTTTCCATGCAGTTCTTCTCTCAGGTTTCTTGAATTTTCTTCCAACTTTCCTAATTTTTCATTCAATTTTGTTTCTAAATCTTCTTTCAAACTTGTAGAATTTTCTTTTAATTTTAATTCTAAATCTTCTTTTAAAAGTGAACAATTTTCTTTCAATTTTGAATCTAAATCTTCTTTTAAACTTGTAGAATTTTCTTTTAATTTTGATTCTAAATTCATAGAATTTTCTTGTAATTTTGATTCTAAATTTGTACAATTTTCTTTTAATTTTGATTCTAAATTTATAGAATTTTCTTGTAATTTTGATTCTAAATTTATAGCCAAATCGGTTAAAGAAAGTTGAACCTCAAACAAATATGTTTCAGGATCCTCACCGTCTTCAGTCAAAGCGCCTCGCAGTCGTTCTATCAAAACTTGTTTGCGGCCACTGGTTTCCAAATCCCGCTCTTCCAATTGATATTTCAACTCTGCGACCTTCAAACCTTTCAACATCTTCTTAGACGCCATTTTCCAATTTCACAAAGCAGCAATAAACAAAATACCAAATTGTTTATAACAACCCCACACCTGACACCACTGTAATGTTTATTGCTCGATGAATCACTCTGTAAATAAATAAAAGTCACTATTTAATAATCTAAATGAAATAAAATCTTTAATTCTTCTTATGTCACTAAAAACAGTATATTTATATATTAATCACTTAATTCTAATTTAATCAAAGTCACAGATATTTATTTTTCACTATTTATATGCACTGTTCACTGTACTTGTTACTTCATTATTTATTTCACACTAATACTCTTATTACTGACTGTCCATCCGTCTTTCTGCTTGGCCTTATATAGTGAAATATTGTTCTCGAATTTTTCCATTCCGCGACTCTTTCCATTTCTAGAAATCACCAGATGCTTCCATTGAGAGGGGTGATGGGCTGCGACGCGGTGCGGCGTAAGCGGCCGAAGAAGCTCCGCCCCATACTACGTCTTTTCTACGAGCTCCCCCCTCACACCGCACGTCAAAATATTAAAGATTGGCCCATTGACAAAAACATGATTTTTTAAATGAATTTAATATGTTATCAAAATCAATACATTTTGTAATCACTTAGGGAGCATTTCTTATCATATTTTAAATAACAAGTAAAATATAACTATTACTTTACGCCACCTTTTTATCTATCAACCACTTTGATATATCTCGACAAAGTAAAATTGCTTTCAATTTCTTAGAAACGAGTACGCAACTTGTAACGATTTGGATGTACATTTCAAAAGTAAAATATTGTTTCCCAAGCTCTCAGCCTCCAAGAACAACTTTAATTCGTAAATAATTTAAGTTTGCCTTTGTGCTAGTCCAGATCTAATAATAAAAATTCGAAAGTAAATCTATTACACTAACTACCTTGAGAAGATTGTTATTTTCGTTCTGCGTGATGGTTTGGAAATCCATGTCAACTAGATGAGGCATGAAATTACACTTTGCAGATGACCTCATGAATACTTGTATTCAAGAAATTGAAAACAATTTAAGTTTAATATATCGTGCGCATATATTAACTTAACAATTTTTTCAATATAACTAGCAGGTCATTATTATTAATAATAAATATCATTTATAAATTTATTTTATTTATATATCGAATACATATTTGATAACTTTAGCAACTTGAAAATGATACCAGTAAATTAATAGTTTACCTTTTCTGCAGCTCCTGAAGAACATCAAAATTCATCGGAGTCTTGAATGAACAACAGTAGCAGAATATTTGGACAAATTAGAAGACCTGTCGCTGTTATGGATGTAACCTGTGGCTCCGAGAGTTTCGCAATTGGAATGGCAGTTTCTCCAGCAAACACCTCAACTACGGATTTCGCAACTTGAGCTACCTTCTAAGTATATTTTAAATACATTCCGTTGATCATGGATGGACCATTTATAAATTCCATTTCTTTCAATGTTTTTCTTTTCTTGAATACAATTGAATAGTATGAATATGTAATAAAAATAAAAATTCAACGGAACATGCTTCTAGTGCAACTGTTAGTATGTTATAAGTATATTCAGGCCATTATGTGAATTTCTGTGTTATATCTCGTGTATTCGTTTTTTTTTTTTCAAATAGTTTCGAAAGTGCTGTAAATATATTTGGGGTCAGTACAAATTCGTGTTGTAACGTAGAGATCTAAATTATTTTGATACAAAATTGGGATCTAAAATTCGCGCATCATAGTTTTGGGCGCTTAGGCCCTCGGGCGTAATATAATCCGTTTTGAATATTCCGTTTTGCTTTTCTTTTTGGATATTAAATAATTGTCTTGGTTTTTTTTTGTTGTAATTTTTCAAGCCCTTGTGCCGTAACTTGGGCCAACGATGGATTTTTATTCGGTACACGACCATATAGCTTTAGGGACACCCCCCTCCTAAACGACGGAGCAGACGGAATCTTTAGACTATATGCCGGTGTCGTTAAGGGAAATGTACGGACGCGCGTTTTGTCGGCGATGGTCCGGGTCTTGGTGGGATCACTGAACAAACAATATCACATGTTATGTGTGAATATTGGTTCTTCGGTAATGCCATGAAGATTCCGACTACTCGAGATGACGCTTAGTCGGCAACCGTACTCGTGTAATCAGGCGAACATCCGGGTCTCGGCTAGACAGACCACGAATTAATTAGAATCATTTTTGTCTTTGTTAAAACGAGCACAATCGGTTGCTTGTGGGCTAAAAATTAGAGTCAGTAATATAATATATATTACAGCATTTTTCTGAGCAACTTCACAATATAAGTAGTTGGATAGATTAATATAAAATATAACACAGAAATCAGAAAAATAGCTAGCTCTTATAGTCAATTAAGATATAGTTTCATAAAATCTGATTATATGGCACGCAAAATAGTGTAAAAATGTTTAATGTACAATCACTCTGATTTGAGTATTTGAGTACGAACCCAAACTTTGAACTCACTAAAACCTCTGTGTCATTTAGAAATTATAAGTTTGTAACTAGCTTTTAAAATACTTCATTCAAAATCCACCAGCAACAACTGGTACTTTATATTTTTTCTGCGTAAACTCTCATTTTTTTTAAGTGTGTACATACAATTTGAATGTTTCGGAGCCTCTGGCTTACTCAACAATAATTAGTTTATAAGTAGCTATTGAAATATTCAATTTTCAAGTCTGTAGCTCGTACACCAATAACTTGGTAGTTAATATTACTTATTGTATAAAATTACATGCTTTCTAAGTACATACCTACAATTTGAATGTTCTAGAACCTCTGAGTTATTCACAAATAATAAGTGTATTAATAGCTATTGAAATACTTAATTCTGAAGCTCGCAGCTCGTACACCAATAACAATTAGTTGTTGATATTTTTTCTATATAAACCTACATGCCTCTTAAGTATATACTCATAATTTGATTGTTGTAGAATCTCTAGTTCACTCAAAAATAATAAGTTTATAACTAGCTATTTGAATATTCAGTTCTTAGCCTGTAACTCGTGCACCAATATTAATTGGTAGTTGATATTATTACTGTATAAACTTACATCCCTCCTAAAGCTAGGACTACACGGTATTAAGATAAAATTTTTGAGTTATTTTGTTGTGTCCTGCTTGATAATAATATTCTCTGACCAAAGCTAACAAATAATTAAAATTTTTGCTGTCCATTTTGAAATAGCTCTTGTAATCTTTACTCATTGAAGATGTAGATAACTGCATTCATGTCTTGAATATCCGTTTTCGACAAAAGCCTATATTTTTTTTTTTTCTAGTTTGCTGTTCCAACTCTTCATAGTGCTCATTATCGTTGCATTTTTCTCTTCGAAAAAGTCATATTCGCTTCGGCACAGCCACAACTCGTAGAATTCATACTGACGCTAAAGTTTTTAGCGCGAACTTGTAGCTCGTATCTCGATCTAGCGCCAAACGTAAGCGCAATAAATTAATTCCAAGCGTTAACGCCAAAACTGACCCACTGACCGTGTAACCCTAGCATAAGTACTTACCTATAATTTGAATGTTCTAGAGCCTCTGGTTCACTCATAAATGATGAATTTGTAACTAGTTATTAAAATATTCAGTAGTTAAGCCTGTAGCTCGTACACCAATAGCAATCTGTAATTGATAATAATTATGCATAATTCTATATTCCTTCTATGTATGTACTTACAATTTAAATGTTGTAGAATCTATGATTTATTCAGAAATAATTATTTGAGCTTGAATTGGTGTTATAAATTTGTAGCTGGCTATTTATATAATTAAATGATCACATTTATGGATCGTGTCCCAATACGGACTGTATTAAGCACAAACTGTGATTATGGATAATGTTATAATTCAATGTATAATTGTATCAATTTATGCATGAATAAGAATCATTTCCATGCTTTTTATTTCTTCTTATTTTATTAGGAATATTAATGTTAATGTATTTCATATAAAAGAAAATAAATTGAATTATATATATTATGACTTTTATTTATTTAAAAATAGTTCAAAATTTCCCCACCAGGTGGCAGCACCTGTCAGTGAGATCAATTAGCAAACATAGCTTTGCTATAAATTTTGTGTTCAAAAAGTCAAAAATTGTATTAGGGAAGCAGAGGCGAGAAGAGTTCTTTTGAAGAATTAATGAACGATTTTCTCGGAAACTAAGAAGTAAAGAGACAAATGTTTCAAATAAAAGGTCCACAACTTTCAATGCCCTACAAGATTTATTCGAAGCAATTTTTTCTAGGACTTATGGTTTCCGAGAAACAATATGCTACTACCCTTAATTTGAGGGTTAAATGAAAATTCTATGAACCTTTTTGATAGCCCTTCTGAACATCCATACGGTGATGTTATCAAAATTTTCCTAAGGGCTATAGTTCAAGAGAAAATAAAAAAAAACTCTTCTCGAAAACCTTTGAATCTACTCCTACAAATTCTGCTCTCTTGTTACAAATTTTGGACTTTTCAGTGACAAAAATTCATTTATCAAGCGATTTTGTATCCAGGTAACAAAAATTGTAGGAGCAAATTTGAGCAATTAAATTTTGGCGGGAAAAAAATTGTTGGTAGGAAATTACTCTGTTATTTCATGTTCCCCGGATACCAGTTTGACAGATTTTGGAATATTTTTGCTCAACATCGTACTTTTCTGGCTGACTAAACCATCAAATTTGCTCCTACAAATTCTGTTCTCTTGATACAAATTGTCTTTTTGGTGACAAAAATTCATCCATCAAGCGATTTTGTATCCGGGTCACAGAGTCTGTAGGAGCAAATTCAACCAATTAATTTTTGGCGGGAAAAAATCAATTGGTGAAATTACTTCTTCAATTCATGTTCCCCGGATACTAGTTTGACAGATTTTGAAATATTTTTGCTTAACATCACACTTTTTAGGCCGACTAAAACGCCCTCTGGCGGCGCATTCAAGAACTAATTACTCAATTTTTTTTATCGAAAACAGGATTAAAATGAAACAATATATTTTTTACCAAGAGATTTATTATTTTTTTAAATAAATACAATACATAATAATATGAGAAATGATAAATTTATTATTCTACAGAGATTATAATAAATAATAGATCTTTCTATATCAAAGTTTGATCTAGATATATTATTTATACATAAAATATAAAGAATAACATTTCAGTGACTTTCTAACATTCAAACACTTATTCTACCCTGGCTAACAATCATTACATATTTTTATTGATAAATCATCCCTTCAAATAATCCTCAATAATATATTAAGGATACAAGTTTCATAAGACATAATTTTATGATACCCGGCGAGTTTTAAAATGAGTCTTTAAATGTTTTATGAAACATGCTTCTTGAACTTTTGAGTTCTTTAATATCGGAAAATATCAAATATTTTATACTCTGATATCATTAATTGGGAATATTTGATTTTTTAAATTAGGTTTAATATCTTTAAACAGGTATTTTGGAAGACCCAAAATAGTTTCATAAAACAAACATTATAGAACCCAAATAGAAAAATATTATTTAGAGAAAATATATCAGTTATGTTTTTTTTTGTATTACACAGCTTGAGATAAATTAATTATTTTTGCGTAAACCAGAGGTTTCAAAAATTTCAAATTTTGGATACATTTTCAGGATGGATTTAGGTCTATACAAAAATAAAATTAACTACCAGTTGTAATTGGTACACAAGCTATTATACACCTCAACAGGCTATTGGGAATAATATTTACTATAAATTAAAGCTAGCTAGTTCTTTTAAGAGGTACTTTAAAAAACTCAAATGAGCTTCACAAAATAGACAGTATAAAGCCCAAATAGAACGATAAAATTTTTGACAAGATATATATTGATTAATCACTTATTTCGCGTAAACCGGAGGTTTCAATGATTTCAAATTGTTAGTACGTACTCAGAATAAATTTAGGTTTGGGTAGAAAAAACATCAATTACCAATTGTTATTGATGCTATGGATTCCCGAATTGAATACCTCATAAGGCCGGTTAATTTTTTTTTACGTTTTATAGCTTAATACAAATTCATTCTTCCTGCGTGAACCAGGGATTCCAATAATTTTAAATTGTACGTACGTACTTGGAAGGGATGTAATTTTATACAATAATAATATTAACTACCAATTTGCTAGTTCAAAGTTTGGGTACGAACTCAAATACTCAAATAAAGACAATTCAGGGTAATTGTACATTGAACATTTTTATACTATTTCGCGTTCCTTAAAATAAGGTTTTATGAAACACTTATTTTAATACAGATTATTTTTGAGTAAGTAAGAAGTTCTAGAACATTCAAATTGTATGTACACACCTAAAAAAAAATAAGAGTTTACGCATAAAAAATATAAAGTACCAGTTGTTGTTTGTGTACGATCAACAGGATTTTGAATGAAATATTTTAAAAGCTAGTTACAAACTTATAATTTCTAAATAACACAGATGTATTAGTGAGTTCAAAGTTTGGGTTCGTACTCAAATACTCAATTCAGAGTGATTGTACATTCAACATTTTTACACTATTTTGCGTGCGATAAAATCAGGATTTAAGAAAACAATATCTTAATTAACTGTAAGAGCTAGCTATTTTGATTTATGTGTTATATTTTATATTAATCTATTTATATTGCGAAGTTGCTCAGAAAAATGCTGTAATATATATTATATTACTGACTCTAATTTTTAACCCACAAGCAACCGATTGTGCTCATTCAAACAAAGACAAAAATGATTCTAATTAATTCGTGGTCTGTCTAGCCGAGACCCGGATGTTCGCCTAATTACACGAGTACGGTTGCCGACTAAGCGTCATCTCGAGTAGTCGGAATCTTCATGGCATCACCGAAGAACCAATATTCACACATAACATGTGATATTGTTTGTTCAGTGATCCCACCAAGACCCGGACCATCGCCGACAAAACGCGCGTTCCGTACATTTCCCGTAACGACACCGGCATATAGTTTTAAAGATTCCGTCTGCTCCGTCGATTAGGAGGGGGGTGTCCCTAAAGCTATATGGTCGTGTACCGAATAAAAATCCATCGATGGCCCAAGTTACGGCACAAGGACTTGAAAAATTACAACAAAAAAGAAAAAACCAAGACAATTATTTAATATCCAAAAAGAAAAGCAAAACGGAATATTCAAAACGGATTATATTACGCCCGAGGGCCTAAGCGCCCAAAACTATGATGCGCGAATTTTAGATCCCAATTTTGTATCAAAATAATTCAGATCTCTACGTTACAACACGAATTTGTACTGACTTCAAATATATTTACAGCACTTTCAAAACTATTTGAAAAAAAAAACGAATACACGAGATATAACACAGAAATTCACATAATGGCCTGAATATACTTATAACATACTAACAGCTGTATTAGAAGCATGTTCCGTTGAATTTTTATTTTTATTACATATTCATACTATTCAATTGTATTCAAGAAAAGAAAAACATTGAAAGAAATGTGATTTTCAAATGGTCCATCCATGATTAACGGAATGTATTTAAAATACACTTAAAAGGTAGCTCAAGTTGCGAAATCCACAGTTGAGGTGTTTACTGGTGAAACTGCCATTCCAATTACGAATTTCTCGGAGCCACAGATTACATCTATAACAGCGATAGATCTTCTAATTTGTCCAAATATTTTGCTCCTGCTGTTCATTCAAGACTCTGATGAATTTTGATGTCCTTCATGAGCTGCAGAAAAGATAAACTATTAATTTACTTGTATCATTTTCAAGTAGTTAAAGTTATCAAATATGTATTCGATATATAAATAAAATCAATTTATAAATGATATTTATTATAAATAATAATGACCTGTTTCATTGAAAAAATTGTGAAGTGAATATATGCACATGATATATTAAACTTAAATTGTTTTTAATTTCTAGAGAAGACAAGTATACAATTCCGAATTGATTCTTGCGGGTTATGATCGGAGTTACGTTACCGTATTTACCAGTATTCATGAGGTCATCTGTTAAGTGTAATTTGATGCCTCATCTAGTTGACATGGATTTTTATGACACGCCGTTTGCTATTCAATAGCAACAATTAAATAGAGTTAAATTTGAACTATACATTCTCATTATCTCGCAAGATAATTTTAATTCATTGAATTTTCATGATTGAATTGAAATTATATACATAATGAAAATTTAAATAACTATTATGTTGCAAGATAATTTTAATGGTTTCAATCTCAATTTTTTGAATGTAAATCATAGAATTTCAATGAATTAAAATTATCTTGCAAGATGATAATAATTCTGAATTTCCATTATTTACATAATTTCAATTCAATGTTGAAAATTCAATGCATTTTAATTATCTTGCAAGATAATAATAATTCGGAATTTCCATTATTTACATAATTTTAATTCAATGTTGAAAATTCAAGGCATTTTAATTATCTAGCAAGATAATAATAATCATGAATTTTCAATATGTACTGTATATAATTCTAGTTCAATCATACATAGCGTGCCATATTATTATCTTGCATGATGATTTTAATGCATTAAATTTTTATGATTGAATTAAAATTATATACATAATAGAAATTCGGAATTAATATTATTTTGCATGATAATTTCAATTCATTGAATTTCTATGACTGAATGAAAATTATGCACAAAGCGCTATAACGTGTTCAAATGTAGGCAACTCTTGATTGGCAATTAGGTACGTCATAACAAAATTTGAAATATTATGAAATTATATTTGAGAAACTACAGAGTTTTGGTGCATTTGACAAACTTCAAAGTTAATAATTTGAATCCAACTTTCATAAAAAACAAAAATTAAAAAACAGTGAAAGATCCCATTGTTGCTATTAAATAGCAAAACGACGTGCCATAGCACGTAATACGCATTAAAAATCAAAGCGAAAACAATATTTCACTTTTGAAATGGACATCCAAATCGTTACAAGTTGCGTACTCGATTCTAAGAAATTGGGAGTAATTTTACTTTGTCAAGATGTATCTAAGCGGTTAATAAGTAAAAAGGCGGCATAAAATAATAATTATATTTTATTTGTTACTCAAAATATGATATAAGAGAAGAAATGTTCTCTAAGTGAGTAGGAAAATATTTTGATTTTGGTAACGTATTAAATTCCTTTAAAAAACATGTTTTTGTCAGTGAGCCAAATTTTAATATTTCAAAATTCACGAAAAAATGAATAATATAGGATTATTTATAACATTACAAATATAAATATTCATGGTATTTTTGCTTATTATAATAATAAATCTTCACTTCCGAGAATTAAAATAATTGCAATATCAAAATATTTTAAATAAGAGATTGCTAGTAAACTATAAGAAACTAGAAATAAATCACTCACTTTTAAATTTTGAAATCGGAAATCTCCTTCGAAATGGAATGCGAAAACTGGCTATATGACTCCAAGCACTCGAAGAACCATTCGGCGACTGACTTAAATCCATGTCCAAGAAAGGTTTCAAGGCATCTGTAAATCCATAAACAAATAAAATTATTGTTCAGGTACCTTCTGTTACGGAAAATATTTTTTTTTCTATTGCTTGAATAAGACATATTGTAGCACTGTATTACAGACAAAAGTACTCCATTCTGGTATTTCAATAAGTTGCCATGGCAATTGTTCAAAAAGCATGAATTTTTTTGGACAAGTACAAAAAATAAATCATGTTATATAATTCGTATCTCCTGATTACTAGTTGATCTAAAAGATTAATATACAATCAAATATCAATTTGATGTATCAGTCATTTTAGTGGAATATATTACTTAGAAATAGGAACATGGAGTTAAAGTTTTGACACTTGTCACTTTAATAGTGAGGTTAGTACAATGTTTTAGTTTAAAATAATCAATGAATTCATTCTTCAGATTGAAAATAAAATCAATTTTATTCATGTTTATGCGTAGAATAATTATTTTAAACCTGAAATAGACATATGATTATATAATTCAGAAAAGAAAGAAAATGTCACTACAATTTTCAAGTAAAATTGTGATACAAGAAAAAATATTGTTTAATACGTACAAAAAAAAACAATTTTGGTATTCGTTTCTTCCTCATCCCAAAATTAGCATTTTTTGTACTTGTCGAACAAATAACTTTGAGACGTACTTACTTTTTATATAACTCCAAATCAAGTTTCCAACTCGATGAACTACTGCGAATCAACATTATGATACCATTAGAATCTAATGCTTCAATATTGGTTGGAAAGCTGTTATTCCGCTTGTTGCTTCACTTCAAATGATCAAATGATGAATCTTCATATTGCCTTAGGACGCCATTAGATGAAATTGGTACATACAGATTGCTGTAAAAGAAATACACTCATTATTCACTTGAATACACTGTTTGTTATATTAAAATATGAATATTCACACTCATTTTGAACTATTAAATGAAATAAACACCTTTTAATGATATTCCTTTGTCTGGAAATAATTAACTATCACAAGAGAACAACATTACACGACGTAGATCATGTAATCGACTCGCCCATGCCAATCATTCACAATCAGTGTTGCCAGCGATATGGAATACACATAAGACAAATAAGTGTTCCCAAACCGATAAATCTTAGATTTAAAAATGGTAGCACATAGAAAAATTGCGTATTGAGAATTTGGTTTCCGGTTGGTATAGCATTTTGACACGTATTAAAACTATTTGTTTCTTGGCCTTAGGAAATCACAGTAGATCGGATTACGCGTCAGACTGCAGTGAAAGACCGAATATGTGTTGTCGACTTTGCTAAAATTCGTTCTGAATAATTTTGTACTTATTTAGAAATAAGAAAAAGCTAGAAATATTAGCATTGTGTTTGGAAATGATGCGAAACGCAATGTGTGGAAATGACACGAAACGCATTCTATTTGGAAATGTCACGAAACGCAAACAATTCAAACTAAATAGAAACTATTTAATTCCATTCCAGTTAACAACGGTCCAAAAGTTCTTACGGTAGTACTATTTAGGCCTTCTGGATGGCCAAAACGCAAACACGATTTATTCACAGTAAATTTAGGAACTAAAACAAGTTTTCTGAAAATGAGTTGAATAAATAAAAGTAACAAATATATCCACATATTATTTACATATATGTACATTTAAATCTTCAAAATGCACAAATTTATTTACGATAAATAAATAACAACACTCAATAAAGTTTCAAAATTAATATATTCGCTACTTTATGAGTATTTTGGCTTTCACACCATCATCAAAAATATATACATATATACTTCTTATGACATAAAAATCGGAATACATATAAAATAACAAATGTTCTGGCGTTTAATAAATGTTTCAACAAATACCAATAGCTTACTGATGCACAACTGACAGTTGGTGCAACTGACATAAATGATAAATTTTTAAATGTAAAATTTGTTTGCATTTAGATCAATCGGAAGGCTTAAATCGTAGTCCCCTTGAACCGTTCTTAACTGGAATAAACTAAAGATAATTTTTTTCACTTACGGTCATGGGAATAAAAAAATATATCAACGATTTTGATCCAAAATGTCATTATTCAATAAGCGTATAATAGGAGCCAAATTCAAAATGACACCATTTGTTTGATTAATTGATTAAATTTGTATCGCTTTGGAAATATAATTTTGTCTAAATTTTATATTTCAAAATAATTATTGATGTACCTGACTGATTAGAGTGAAATTATCTTTCAAACAGTCTAAAAAACTTTATCAAATTATAAATTTGATGTAATAATTGATATTATTATCAATGACATACAAGTTTTTATTTAAAAAAAATGGATTTGATATTGATTTTGGTGTTCTCAAATTTGGAACAAAGTTCATTAACGATTTGAAATATTTCTTGTGTTATGAACGTCTATACATTTAATATAATTTAAATCCAAGTAACAAGCATATTGATTAGTGCGTTATGTAACCAAACAAAAAAATTCTTGGAATTTGCTTTTTAAACATATTTAACAACAAAAATTCAAATTTTGAAAGACAAAAATTTACTATTAACTATCAATTTTGCTCTCATTTATTTCTACTAATGCAAAATTTACCACAATTTAAATAATCGTTAGAATTAAGCAATTTAAAATAATATAGAAGAAAACAATTACCTTAAAATTGTTTTGCTGTGTCCGTTAATGCGCAGAATGTTCGCTCCAGTTTCACTTTTCATCTGTTCTTCTTCACTTTTGGGGAACAGGATGCACCAGATGTTCTGAAACCTCAGGTCACCTCTTCAAATTAATTTTCGGACTCCAAATCAAGTTTTCAGAACTCATGAGGTCCTGATACTTACTGAAGAAGCTGCGACTGTTATTTTCATCTCTTTCATAGTGGTTTCTTCATTTCTTCAAATAACTAAGTGATGAATGATGCAATCTTGAAGAATTTAATGGTAAAAGATTGCTGTAAAAGAAATTTAAATCTCTACTTATATGAATACACTGATTATTAACCTAAAATACGAAAATTCACTCTGATCTTATAATATTTTCAAGCAATAAATACCCTTTTTACTTTTCTTGCCTTGTTTGAAAATTAATATGTATCACATACGCCAATGGCTACCTATAGTACATTTACAGACTTTTTTTATCATTTTGAATTGAATATACAACTATGCAAAAGCATCTAATAATTGATATTTTTGATTAATATTATTAATTTCGTTTGAAATTTCCATTACAACTACAACATCTACACGATATTATGTCAGTCAGACGGCCATTTTTAACTAAACAAAATGTTGCCAGCCGTACAAATATTTTATATCACTTGCATTATTTTATTTGTGAATTATATAAATTATAACTAAAGCATTCGCAAAATTCAGGAATAACTTATTGATTGTTAGAAATGGGATAAGTTATTAACTATTTTCACAATTTGAAGTAAGAATAATTAAATTCGACTTTTGTGGAAAATCTCAAACAATGTTTCCAACTGCAGAATATTTGAAATAATTTGGAATTTCAATTTTAATCAAATTTTATACTTTCGTGCTTCCTCTAGACCTTTGTGAAATTGCGTATGTCTAGACTTACACAAATAGCTGAGTTTTGTAGATCCATAAATCAATACTCATAAAAATAGGGATTCATGACTTCAACACTTTTTTGTCAGGAGCGGTCAGGAGTATCTGAATTCTAATTGAGCCAAGAAAGAAATGTCAATTTAAAATCCTCATTTCCCAACAAATTAATTTTACTAATGCAGTTGTAAAAGAATTTTTAAACATTTTATTGGCAATTAAAATAGAGCCGTGGCCATCTAGCGATTATGAGTGGAACTCTCCTTTAGTAGATTCGTTTTGATTTCTCTTTTGGCAATATATGAAATCGCTAATTTTTTACAGCTTTTAATGTTATTCATCGATATATTCGAACAAAATGCTATGTTTTCTCATTTGTTAGTAATTTTATTCACAATAATCTGGTGAATACATCGTAATTCCTTATTTTCTAGTCCCACTTTTTTCATTCAAAATGTATTAACAAAATAATAGAGCAGTGAATATTGATTCAAAAATATATGCGGGAATAGTCATAATTTATAATTATTTATAACATAGCCAATTATATCAGAATTGTATCCAATTATTCACAAGTTCATAACAAAATAATATCACCTCTTTTGTATAGTGAAATACATATTTTTCGATACAATTGCATTTAATTTAAATCAATCAATAAAATACGAATGAAATCGTACAGAATATTGCGCTCACATTGACAAATCCACCCACCATTTTATGCTGTCCTTAATGGTAATTTTGGCTGCAAATTGTAATGATTTTATTCTCAATTTTGGATCAAATAATATTAATCTCATTGTTTCAAATCACTTGTCAAACTGGAAAGATGATGAATATGGACCAAGGATGCGATTTTATAATTAAATTTTTTATTCGTTCTGAGGTTCTCCTCAAAATTTCAAAGTGACGGCAACAGTTTTAGTGACTCGGCAAGCCTCATGTCATAATGCTCAATTTTACACTCTTGTTGCATAAATTACTATTCTCCATTTCTAAGGATCTTTGAATTATAAACAAAAACTAGAATCACCGATTTCAGTTTTTAGTTAGTATCGGTTAGTATCTTATGAACGAAACTTAAGATTGAAGTTTTGTATAGGTTAATGAAGTAGGTCTCGCACTATGTATTCAATAAAATTTACAATTTGGTGCTCAGTATCAAATTATTCGAATGAAATGTACTTCTACGCAGCTCTAAAAGCTGTATTGACTCTTTTACAACTAAAATTAGTTTTCAACTATAAAACTTGGAGCACAAAAATATATTGATTTAAATGACCAGTTGCACCGCCGTTCCTTAAATTTTGGGTGTCGCTTAACTGAACAATATCAATCATATCAAAATTCAAAAGTTTGCTATAATTATTTCGATTCAAACTAGAGCGGTGCAATAAATATGCACGTTCTTCAATTAGCTACCATTCAATTTGTTCACATTACTTTCGTATCATTTTTTATTAAAGAATTACTCACCATTTTTTTCCATCAATTGTAGCCTATGTCCTCCAATGCAAGATCACTTCGTTTTGATCTAAAAGAAATGCTGTCACTTGCGAATATTCTCCAAAGTTTCAAATTTTCATAATTTCAACACATTTTCTTCCGTTTTGTAGTATTTCTTCACTAATCACCATTTCACGTGATAAACTTCACAACTTCGCCATTCTCGTTCTCAGCGAAGTAATGTTGACGTTTGAAGCCAATGATGCCAACAGTCTGCAATTAAAATTTGGCTATTTCAAAATTCAAAAGTGAATACCAATGACGTATTATTAAAGTAGACCCAGCGCGTCCTATGGCAGTCCACAGTTTGTTGTGATGTTAGCACCAACGATACTGAAGTAAGAAGATAGGAATCAGCAATGTTATAGCTTGATACACGATTAGCAGCTCCATCTCATATTTTTGATCGAACTAATATGAGCTGCGCGGGAAGTTTGAATCTCTTGAATGATCAAAAATTATTACAAACTTCTACTAAATACTGAGTATAACTAAATTTTCAACTCACTGAATATAGTTTTCAAAATTAAATTTTTAAAACTATATTCAGAAAGTTGAAAATTCAGTATTACTCAGTATTTAGTAGAAGTTTAAGATTTATTTAAGTAAGTGAATAAATAATTGAGATATGGAGATAGAAAAAGTTTTATTGTTCAGTTCTATGATAAAAATAATTGGTTCTACTCTTATATTGTTAGCAAAATATGCAATACTAATAGCATTCATTATCCATAGGACTTATTTTCAGGAATATATGAACTTGATTTGAAAATGGTACCTACTTTTTTTTATAATTGTATTATTCTGCTTACAATATTCACATATATGGAATACAAAATGGAATATTGGATATAATTTGGCATCTTTAAATAAATTCAATATTGAGCCAAGGAAATCTATTCCGTTAGTAGAAAAGTTAGAACTGTTTGCTCATTTTGTTGATACAAAAAGTACTTCACATAAAATTTAAAGAAATATAGACATGTTAACATAGAAGCAGTCACAAATAATAGAACATTTTTATAACTTGCGCTAGATAAGTCTTAATTCATATTCCAGAAATGAAGAATTATAAATTTAACTGGCAGTAGTGTTATTGGTGATGGAACAATAATTCAGAGATGAGCCCTATAGGGGCAGCTTTCCTGAAAACTTGCTGCATATGTGGAGACTTTTTCTTGACTTTCCAATAGTGAAGCAAGAGGTGTTCGTTTTTTTTTTTTTAATTTCGGAGCTGGGAAAGAATGAACATCTTCAGAGTTTTAGGAAGGTCTTTGATGGATTAAATGGTGTCAATAGGAGTTTTGGGCTCAGAAAAGAGTCTTTTTCTTAGGATACCATAACGTCGTTCCAGAACAGCTTCTGCCCATTCATATTATTGTATCTAGCTTCTTTAGCGCGGAAAGGATGACTTCTCTTGTGGTACTCAAGTCACGCAAATAAACTGAAATAAACAACGATAAATAACTTTTACAGCACACACGATAATTTTCACTTGAAAATAGTCATTTGTGTATCAAGGCCGTAAAGATAATCTTTTTTGGTTGAATCTATTGTAAGACCAAAAAGAACTTTTGGCCGAGGTGCATACAACGTTTTTTAGGCGATCATCACGGAAAAATTGTACCATAAAGTAAAATTTCACGGTCGTAAAAGGGGCAGTAGAAACACCTTTTTTGTTATGGTCGCCTAAAACATATTTATATATTTTCCAAGTAAACTGACGTCCATACCTTTCTTCGGAGTAGTAGTAACAGAGGCATCTGTCATATCTGACCTGATTGTAGTTGTACTAGTTGTACTTACAGGGGTAACTTCCATATCTGACAAGAATGTCGAAGTCGTTGCTTCAGCTGCGACGATTGGTATCGTGTGGGTCTATCGGAGCTACGATTTCTACCTGAGAATAACAATAATATGGATAACATAAGAGTACCGAGTCACAGGTTTCATGCATTATGACAAATTTTATGAATTTATAGTTTTGTACACTACCTTGCACTCTGATGTCGTTCATTTTCTCGAAGCTCCTGGAACTGATCTTTCCGGTCCAATCGTCGTAGCCACTTATGCCGTCTACCGTCATTTGATGGCAGATTGAAGAGCCTCGGTTTTTGTTCCCGAGGCATACAATTAGTGGGGCAGCTCGCTAGTACAATTTTTGACCCTATAATAATATTGGAAGAATAAAATGTCTGCAATTTCAATTAAAATCAAGTCAAACTTACTTTAAAACTAGCCGCCATATTTCACACTTGAAACAATAAAAGAACAACAAGAAACTATAAATCCAAAATGTGACGTGTGTAGAACTCTGTCAACATAACAATGTCTATTTGAACTTTGCACAAGTTGCCATGCGCACAATGAAACAAAATAATTTCAGTTCATAGTGCTGTCATCTATCGCCTTTGATTGTAAGCTTAAACATTGATACAGAGCCTCCCATAAGAGTTTCCACCGCCGTTAGCACCAAGGATGTTTAAGAGAGGGGATGGGACAAAGCTGTCTTAGATGCGTTATCGAAAGTCAGAGAGGGATAAACTTATGAGTACTCCGCTTTGTCTATCTGCCTCTTTACTTTGTATCTTTTGCGCTTGCGCAAGCAGTAGCTCTCAAACAAGCATAAAATCTTATCAATATGAATATACTAATCTTATTTGGAATACCTGATAGTGCGAATATAACAGTTGAAAAATGATTACTAATGTGTTTCTATAATTTATATTCAAGTAAAAATTTTACTATGCTTACATTTATATCAATTAAAATTTATTATGAAAAACATTTTGAGATCGCGTTTGTAAAACACGCGCGTAGTTTAAACGGATGAACGATGTTTAACGAGCAAGTAACTTCATGTAAATTAAAAATGTGATGGATTTAAATAAAGATTTTGATCTTAATGCAAAAAAACATTGAATAAAATGAGGAGAAAACAATTCTTCGTTTATTTCTGTGCTGGATTTAAATGAAGATTTTGACTGGAATGCGAAGAAACATTGAATTGCTTATCTCTTCCATGCGTAGATATATTTATTTTTGATTATTTTTTATCAATAACAATCGGATAGGTTCACAAAAAATTTAGAATGCTAAAATTTTATATGAACCAAATATTTATTTTTCACATACACTTTTAAAGAATAGTGTTGGAATGGCTTATATTCTGAACGAGCGAAAAGTTTGTAATCCGAGCCGAAGGCGAGGATTACGGTTCGCGAGTGTGGAATACGCCATTCCAAACATGTTGTAGACTATACTTTCTCTAACAAGGTTTTGGAAACTCACCAGTATTTCAGAGGAAACTTAAAAAATTATTAAATGTCAAACGTCAAATCCAGATATGAATACTTGAATTGTTAGGAAGTAACCATGGTAGTAAGTAGCCAAACTAACAGCTTCTGATTTGTCGAAATGATTCTAAAGGCTTACAGAGTCATTCTAAACGGCATACGGAATCATTCTAAACGATTTTTTGGAATGTCATTCGTTCCAACTTAATTTTTGGTTATGGAATATGCAAATTTCAAAACAGTGTTGGAGAAAAATATATTTATATGCTTACATATTATTGAATAAGATTAATTACGTGAATTTTTGCTTTCTGCTAATTTTATTTTGCGTTTTGTTCTCTTTTGTGCAACCTTACATTTAAATAATAGGAGATAATGAGATCTAATAACTCGAATTGATGATCCCCACCTAAACATATTTCACATGTAATATTATTTCATAGTGATTTTTTATGGAACACGATAGTTTTTATTTAATGTTATTTGTAAAAATCATATGAACGTTTTCTCTGATCGCCTTTCCACTAGTAAGCAAATTCTTTTCACATCTACAGATTGACATTTGAGCCCATCTCTATTTTTAATGTTTATTAAAATATTTTTGCGATTTCTATCTCCCAAATATCTTATACATGAAATGCAATTCAAATGTTTCGCTACTAACCACGTGTTTTTTTGTTAGAGCTTCCGCTTCTTGCTCATCACGTGGTCACAGGCGCAAGCGCAAAAGATACAAAGTAATGAGGCAGATAGACAAAATGGAGTTGCCATAAAGCTATCTCTCTCTTACTTTCGATAACGCTGGTCTGTGTGTTACTAATATAGGAATGTCCCGTCCCCTCTTTAACGTCCTTGGTTAGCACTTACATGATGAGGGGTACTGAGAAGCGAAGGGAATAAACATGCTTGCTATGCGGTTTGCCTGCTTTTATGTTTGAGAAGTGCGCGCCTTTATTCTGTACTGTTTGTATATATTTGTTAAAATAGAAGTAATAATATATTTATTGATTCAAAATAAAAAAAAAAAACGAGATTTTTCCCACATCTCACAATCGATATTTTTTCAAATAAAAAACGCAACCTGCGATACAACTATGTTTACCCTCCTCATCCCACTGTTTACTCCTGCATCAAAACAAATGCCGCGTGCTGGGTCTACTGTTAATACGTCATTGGTGAATACCATTACTGAGTAGATATAACTTTAAAACATTCAAAAACATGTAACAAATATGTTATGCTGTATGAATATTTTATTAATAATAATATAAAATAGGTCATTGAGTATACCCCTACTAGACAAGCAAATAACTATGAATAATTGTATGTAGCATATTTGTAGTGCCATCTGTGGATTCATTTTGAAAACATTTTTGTCCACCTGATTAGTAGTAATCTATGGGAAAGATGTTTGACACTTGTAAACATTATGCATTAGACAAGTAAACTAGCATATTGTTGACGTTTAACTACCATTATATTAAGAAATGAATTATTCAACAAATATTAGACTACTGGTAACGGACGAAATTAGTTTGGAAGGATTAGATGGAATTACATTGCAAGGTACGTAAATCTAGGTTATGATGTTTTAGTATTAAATATAATGAATTACAGCGTTATGGATCCGAATATCTCAAACCACAAACTCAAAATTACCTTTCTCAGAACGTTTGGAAACAGAATACTGGAATGTAATACGGAAAATTCCAGATTTTAATTTTTATGAGCTGCCGGAACCGAGGGCTGATTATGTTCTTTATGAGCGAATGATTTCTGTTGAGGATGAGAATTTTGCGTACTGCGAACCTGTTCGTAATAGAATAATGTGATGAAATGTTTTGCAATAATTTTGTTTTTAGGAAAATGCGCCGGAAGATATTTATGTGCACAAAGTAGTTAATGATGTTGTTAAGGGAGTTAAAGGGTCATGTCCAACATATTTTACGAGAAAGGATATCACGGAGGAAGCGAGGAATATGGAGTACGAAAATGCCAAATTGTAAGATATAATGAAGTCCTAATTTATGAACGTTCACAATTTTTTACTAATATAATTTTTATTTCTCCTGTTTAGATTGGGTAACAAATTAGTAATAGTGGCAAGTCAAGAACTACGCGAATTCGCACTTATTGGCACTCAAATATCCGCCTGTGTCGAAATAAGTCCAGTTCAGTACTGCATTTTGGAACGAATTGGACGAGCTCGGTACCAGGGTGAAATTACGCAAGGAAAAAGATCCCTTCAAGTCGTTGGAGAAGATGCTAAAACTCTATTCTATCATAGAAAAACTTTATTAAACTATAAATTGATAACAAAGCAAGCTTATCATCAAAAATCTGGTAATCTACAATTAACCGGATCTTTGATACACCTACAAAGATTTTTTGTAGAAAAGAAAACGAGATACTTGATGCTAACAGAACAAATTGTTGATTACCTAAAAAATAAACCAAAATATAGAGCCCAATATTTTGAAATCATAAAAGAATTAAAAGGGATAAAAACATTAAAAAAACTTATGAAGTCGAAGGAGTTTCAACGATTTGTGCGCACAGATATGGTAAAAACTTATTGATATCATAAATGGATCTTATATATACCTATTGAATTATTTTTAGAAAGTTCCTTACAGGGAATTCTTTCCTAAATGTCATAATCCGGAAGAATGGAAACTAAAAAAAACTGATAAAGAAAAATTTGTTCGGTGTGTTCAATTAATTGATCCAGAAGTTGATGTCTCTGAGAATTGGTACAATTGCGATCCTGAAGATGACGACAATGAATCAGGTAAAAATTTGAATCAGGAAGCTTTTAAAAGAAAAGATATTTCATCTTGATTTTGGTATATTTTTTCAAGGATACAAGGACTATGGGAATTTAAAATTTGGTTTGCCTCTTTTGCCGCAAGCTGCAGAAGTAGTGCGTAATAGGGGCGAAAGTGGTTGTTGTCAATCAGAACTGGGTAATATTATGGGGGTTAATAGATTAACTGCCAGATCTTTTTGTAGAACACTAGTTCGGCGAAATGTTGTTAGTTGCGTTATGAATGATATTGGAAGACAACGTGTTACAAGGTAGGAATCGTAATTATTATTAAATAATATTTAATTTGTCTTGTTTCGTCTAGATTCATTTCCCGAAAATATGAGAATAAAGGAATTTTCTCCGTTCAACTGAAACAGGAACGCGATAAAATGTTGAATTTAATGTCTTCTGCTAATAATGATGATCAAAATGTAGACACAGACGAAAATTCTATTCAAAGCAGTATAACTACTGATAAAATAATTGACGATGTCGAATCAGAAACTCAGGGTGAAGAAAATATTGAACCGGTTGCGAAAAAAATTAAATTAAGTCCGGAAACATCCTTAAAACGAAGTTTAGAGGATGTTACTGTACCAGTAGAGAAAAAATTAAAAACTAAAATAAGCGAAGAGGTGCAACTAAATTTGGATAATATAGAAGTTAAATTATTGGTCGTTCAATTCGTTCCTGGCTCAAGCAAATGTTCTAAAGGATTTGTAGAACAACTAAAAAATAAATCCAATAAAATTGACGGTAATAAAATTACGTACCGTTTGCTTAAACGTGCAAATTATATTATTGAGTCAGTAAGAGAACTGAAAGTGATAACCGATTTGGTACATTTCAAAAAAAAAATTCAGGAGGACGAAAAAGCAGAAGGATGTAATCATTTATTAGACAAAAAATGTCTGCTGCGCCTTATTATAAAACTAGCTAAAGAAGGATACCTCAAATATATTAAAGCTGTTCTGACTTTCCAAAATAAATCAAAAACGATTTCATTTATTTGTGATCCAAGTATAGATGAAAATCATTCCGTCATTCAATCAGCAATAGAACAAACAAAAATGAAATTCAATTCAATTGGAAATAAAAATAAAATCAGACAAAAAGCAATCGAGCAAAAAAAAATTGTCTACAGCAGACATATTGCTAAAAAGTATGGATTTTGCCCTAAATTCATCCGGTTCCGACTTGTGCATGAAATATTGTATTATTTAGTTTATGATGAACAGAATGAACCTTTAACAACACCGGAAGAATACAAAGAATGGCTGGAAAATATGAATCTTCCGTATGATGATCAGTTAATATCAGAAATGACGCCAATTTATTATAAAAAAGAATTGAATTGGCGCACTTTTATGCCGCCCGTTCCGAAACACACAGATTGGCCTAACGGCTGGATTTTAATTTGTGATGTTTTATTGAGAATTCCGGTTCATATTTTCGTACAATGTTTCAGCATTATGTTTACAGTAGACGGTTTGGATTTTTATTTAAATCACCCGATTCGTAAATATTTTTTAGTTAAACATTTACCAACTGATATTCGAAATGCTTTAATGTATAAACGGCGGTATATCATTCATATGCATGAAATTTGTACCAGATTATGTTACTGTGGGCTGTTGCAATTCGGCCCGCAAAAACTCAAAGAAAAAGATCAATTATTTATTTATTTAAATAGAAAAAGCTCCATGCTGAATACTATTACTTCCGATCAAGGCTATCACGAAATTTCCCCCAAAGAGTACGATAAACATATTTATTATTTCGATTCTAGTACGGATGTTGAAACTTATTGGTACGATTTATGGTCGACTTGTATGAATACTTTACTTGGTAGGAGATTATGTTTGACAGGAAAATATATTGTTTTGGAAGATTTAGATTCGAAACAAGCTATGGTGGACGCTTTAACAGCGCGCAGTCCAGAAGAAGCTCTTGAAAGAGATAATGGTGACGTGCCGGGTAACCGTCGTGGGGCTGCCGGTTTAGATTCGGCCCTTTTTGCTCATTTGCGCCGCAGTTGGAACTGGAATTTTAATAACGACGTAGCGTGCGTTCCAAATACGCTAAAAGGAGGTAGCTCGGGAACTGAAACGGTTTTAAATCCGTATGAATATATCGAAAAAGCTAAAGTTCATTTAATGTCCGGTCCAGCAAGACCATTAAATAAAATTACTAGAAAAAGTGATAAATCCAATCAAAATCAACCTAAGACATATAAAATGAAAAAGAAAAAAATTGTCAGAAAAATAATTCAGAAAAAACAAACACGAATCCGAAAACCTTTTTATGACGAAATCGATAAAATTGCTTTACAAAAAATGGGAAAATTGCGGACAGATTGGTCAGCTATAGAAGATCATATATTGTTATTATGTACAATCAGCTCAAAATATTTGTGCCCTAATAGCCGCAAACAAACAATTTCTTTCACTGTAATTCGAGATGTTTTACATAAATTAGTTGAAAGCTCAGCCTCAAAAACGTCCCGCGCCTGCCAGCGCCGTATTCTATACATAATGAAAAATAAAAACACCCGGCACAGCGTTCAAATGTGTTTAGAAGAAATTAGTCAAAGTGAAAATATAACCAAAAAATACAAACAAATTTGTAAACGAATTTTAAATAGCCACGTACCGGAAAACGAATTGAATATTGCTTTTGTTGAGCTTGTTAGTTATATGAGTGCTATGTTTTCTAAATTAATTGAACCTAATAAAAAAATACAAATACCTAATACAATACAAAAATTTAACGACAAATTTCGTATTTGCGGTAGTTTTAAAAAAAATATTTGTCATTATAAAGAACCGGAAAATGCGACCGATATTACTGCACAAGTTGTGCGCTCTGTTATTCATAGCAGTATGTGCTGCTCTAAAGATAAAACCTCATGGGCCTATCAGCTTTTCAAAATATACCAACAGTACCCTGAAACACTTTTACGATCAGTAATAACGAAAACCAGACAGGAACAGATGATTGCAGTCAAAAAATCGTACATGCGTACACTTAAACTAAAGAATAATATTCCTCTAAGCTCCTCACCTTTTCAATTATCTATTATTTACAAATATCAGTTGCATACTAAATTTCCTTATTCAACATTTGATGAGACGCACAAACTATTAACGCATTTAGTGGAAAATAATGGAGATAAAGGATTTGAAATTATGAATCCTTCCAGTGGAAGAGCAATAGCTGTAATGGAATTGACTAACAAAATAAATTTACAATATCATTTTGAAATACCCGACGATATTATAGTCCTGGATCAGAGCATTCAAAACGATAAATATTACGATAGGATTATTAAAAAATATTACAATTTTATTAACGATCCTAGCGAAGCAGAATTAGAATTAGAGGAAGAAGAAAACTTGCCTGACGTTGATGATAAAAAAATTGAAAATCCTCCGGTAGCTAAAAATGCTACCAGCAGAATTGCTTTTTATATGATGAGGGCAGAAATGAGCGAAGGAATAGACGAAAAATCGACGCAACATATGCACGACTTTTTTGTTGTTAATGCTTGTAGAGCTTTTATTGATTTACCGCATATTGAAGGGAAAACTATTACAGAACCAGAACAAATAGATGAAGATCTTTGGTTAATTAAAAATAAAGTCGCACAAGAAATTCTTCAAGGAATTAGAAGGTAGGAATCATAAAGAAGCATAAAAACAGATTAATATTTTAATTTGTAGCAATGCTATAATACCTGATAAACAACCAAGCGAAGAAGAAATCAAAAACATGTTGAATGAATCTAACCCAAATGATGACGATCACAATTTGGCTAAAAAAATTATTGATTTAGTCTTAGAAGCCGGTATTTTTGGTGCTACCAATAATCAAATTATGGTAAACATATTTTTTTTTAAATTAACATTTTATAATTGTATTAAAATATTTTTAGTCTTTAGCATCCGAGATTCAAAATGGAAAGCTGCAGTTACAAAATCTGTTGGAAATTTTAATAAATTCGAAAATAATCTTAAGAACCGGAATAGAAAAAGTTAGATACGTCCATTTTGAGTATAAAAGATTTTGGATTGTCAACTCATACAAAATTTTGAGACTTGATAGGGAAAAAATACCAACAGTCACACCTGCAATCAAAGAAAAATTGGACACAAAATTATACAAAAAGAAAACGAACCGTCAAACAAAGGAAATAGAAACCTCAAAAGAACGATTAGATTTAAAGTGAGTTTTTTTTTAATCATCAAAATATTTTTTTTCAATTATCTAATTTCCAGAACTGAACAAAAAGTTAAAGTACTGATATCACCGTGGATAAGAATTGATGGAACATTAAACAGACGAGTTCTTGATAGATGGCTTGGAACAATTTTACTGACGTGTGTACAAGAACCTGGAATTAGTTTGGAACGATTGTTTCAAACTTTTTCATTTCTCAGACCCGTTGAATTGGGGGAATTAGTTCAAGTAAGTTTATACGATTAAAACTTAACATGCATAATAATTTATTTTTTTATAGTATTTGGCAAAATTGAAATGCGTTCGTCAGGTTATCGTAAAAAAACCTAAAACTACTTTATTCTCAAGTATTCCGACTGCAACTATAGGTAAGTAAAATTATTAATAAAAAATTCTTTTAGAATAATATTTATATTTAAAGAATCAGCAACGGGCTTCGAAGATCCCAAAGATATTTTCATCGAACCATTTGGGGATGCAAATATGAAATTTACGGCTTTCGTTGGAAATAAAACATACGCTTCTGATTTTTTATGTAATTGATGCATTGTTTGTTATATTTAAGTATAATTTATGCATATTTTTGACAATAAATATTAATAAAATTTATCCTGGTTCTATTTTATATCTATGGAATATTTTTATATTATATTATTCCCCCTTAAATTCCTAATATAGAAATCGATTGCTAATTTAACCAACTCTGTATCTCTCGTAGTTCTCAAGATAGCAATCATGTACAACCTAAAATTATCTTTATTTAATCGGTTGTAATAAAATTTAAATTCAATATTTTCATTAGGGTAGCGTAAGTGAATGACTTTTCCTTTTTTCTGCGTCACATGTTATGCGAAATTTCGCTCGTTAAGGGAGCAATTTATATTGCTCTTTATACGAAATAGTAATTGAGGTATCAAAGGTGTTACAAGCACAATAATGCTTGAGGTCAACAGTGTACTTTCCGAGGGCCTCCGGCCCGAGATGTGTACGTTGACCGTAGGCATTATTGTCTTTTTAACTCCCGTGGTGCCTTCAATGTTTAATGTTCGACTAATGTATTATTTCAATCAAAATTTTTATCAATGTATGTTCTGTCATTTTGATTTCTGTCAAAGAAGTTACTTGCTGTAACAGTAACTAAGGAACGTGATATTCTATTTGTTATAATGTCCTCAGATTTTATTTGCTACGGAATCAGTATTATTAGGACAAGGCCCGATTGCACAGTTCTTGATTATCCCAAGCATAGCTCAATTACCTTAGTAACAATTGTTTAAACAATCGTTATTGAGCTACCGGGTCTAAAAGTATAATCTCGGAATTAGGGATTCCCTGAGGGATTCTAACGCAGTCCAATATGTGACAGCACATGAAAATTCCCCAAAAAATATAACCGATGATGTGTTTGTGTATTAAGTTTAGAAAAAAATCAGTTTTATTTATTCATAATTACATTGCAACTGTCACTAGTTTTATCATGATTAGGCACAGTACTCCCAGCAAGACAATTTTATTTTGTTTATTTCATTATTATTGATCTATAACAAAAAATGACAATTTACCTTAAATTTGATCCTAATGTCCAGATTTACTGATGCTTTCATTCGTGCCTTCCATTTACAGTGGGTTTTCCAGGAGCCGTCAGCGATTTTCTTATGAAACCTAAAGATGAAAATACTAGCACAAAAGAAAGCAATGAATTAATCCATGACCCTATTTATATAATACGGTTGAAAAATACTTTATATCTAATAACTGAATCACAAAAATTATTCAAAATTATGATTTATCTCCCATTTAAACAATATCTAATGCAAATTTCACAGTATATAGCTATATACAAACGTTAAGCACACCAAATTACGCCATAAATCAAAATAAGACAAACAGAAAATGGCGATATAGCTGTCATTACTAGGCTTCTGGCTTCATTTCGCCATGAGAACTGATTCTAGCGCCAATCTAGTGGTTGAAAATAAAAGTTGTCTATGACAAGCAAATCTTAAACGGAAAAAAATTATATTGGATAGTAAATAATTCGAAATGAATATTACAGATATAATAAATTGTTTTTAATTATAAATTCTGTATATTTCTTGGAGGCTTTGACCTTTCGATCCTTTGACCAAGGATTTTCTTCAGAAAACGATGTATAGATCATTAAATTGTTTTTATTCAATTTTGACGTTTTAAAGCTACATTATTAAATCCATAGCAACAGTCATAAGTAAATCTTTATTTACTAGTGACTTAATAGTTATTTACACAATTAGTTATGAAAAGTGCCATATTGTTTGACGAAACGCAATATTTGCCAAAACGAGCGTAGCGAGTTTTGCAAATTACGTGAGTCAAACAATATGGCTTTTCATAACGTATTCTGTACAAAATTTTATCTAATTCCGTCAGAATAATTTTAACTATATTTTTCAATGAGAACATCTCTCACGTCACATCACCAAATTCAGATGACTGTGATTCATGACCATCTATTGTTACTACAGAAACAAGAGTGCACTGAAATAAACAAATATCGAATTTTCACAAAACGTCAAAATAATTTTTTAAAATGTGCTCAAGCAGTAATATCCTGAGTGATATAGTACCCTTTGATATTAAAGACTCTGCCAATGCTGCATACTGTGAATAATAAATCTTTCTTTTAATTGTACGCAGATAAATATAATTGATTAGCTCTGAAACATGGCCAGTTACGTAAAGTCATTACGTAACTACTTTATGCTGCTTTACGCAACTGTTGCATTGCAGTTATGAAAAATGGGACGTTGCATAACGTCAGGAATTGATGTAAAGTTTGACTTTTCAACACGGAATTAGATAAAATAAATTATTAGTGTTTGATTAGTTATTTACATAATTAGTTATGAAAAGTGCCATATTGTTTGACGAAACGTAATATTTGCCAAAACGAGCGTAGCGAGTTTTGCAAATTACGTGAGTCAAACAATATGGCTTTTCATAACGTATTCTGTACAAAATTTTATTTAATTCCGTCAGAATAATTTTATCTATATTTTTGAATGAGAACATCTCTCACGTTACATCACAAAATTCAGATGACTGTGATACATGACCATCTATTTTTACTACAGAAACAAAAGTGCACTGAAATAAACAAATATCGAATTTTCACAAAACGTCAAAATAATCTTTAAAAATGTATTCAAGCAGTGATATCCTGAGTGCTATAGTACCTTTTGATATCAAAGACTCTGCCAATGCTGCATATTGTAAATAATAAATCATTCTTTTAATTGTACGCAGATAAGTATAATTGATTAGCTCTGAAACATGGCCAGTTATGTAAAGTCATTACGTAACTACTTTACGCAACTGTTGCAGGACAGTTATGAAAAATGGGACGTTTCATAACGTTAGAAATTGATGTAAAATTTGACTTTTCAAAACGGAATTAGATAAAAAAAAATTTAATCACTGTTGGAATTCCTTTTCATAAAAATATTTCGATTTCTGAGGAATAATTTTCCCAACTGCAGTGGCTGCTTCGTTCAAAATGGTATCGGGGACGAGAACATTGTTCTTATCACTTTCTTCCATCATTTCAGACAATACTTTTCACAATTATAACGCTTCAATTCAAAATTCACAAAACTGACAATTTACTGACAGTCACACTCCCGAATGTTTGAAAAACAAACACTTGTCGCGATATCAACGAAGCTCCCTTGCAACTGCAATTTAATTTTTTTGAATTTTGTTCCTCAGTTTCATGTTCCAGAAATTTACGCAAAATTGAATAAAATCATTTATTTGAAGCTTTAACAATGTTTCAAATAAATATACAGAATCATGACGAAAAACAAGTTATTATTAATTCAATTCTGAAGTAATGTATGGATTATGATGATGCAGCTGCAGATGCAGCAGCAGATGCAACTAAATTTTTAAGTAATTCTACCACCGAGAACATTACAAGCACTTCAGATGGCGATTCACTTCTGTTTCTAAATTTCTAACACATGTATGATAAAATAAAAATTGATTCATGTAAAAATTATAATTGTATCAACAGTAATTACACAAGAGCTTTTTATTTTGCTGGATAAATTTCTGTTTTCACGAAACCTTGTTACCTAGCAATTTGACAAGAAAACTGTTCTAATAAAATCACGACACCGTAGGTGGAGTGATTTTATTTTTTGAATTGTTTTCGAGTCAAATTGCTGTCAGGTTACAAGGTTGAGTTGTCAAACTGAAATTTATCCCAAGAAAAATAAAATGCTAGAGTGTAATTCGGCGAGATAATTTAACGACATTTTATTTATGAAAAAGTTTATTTAAATGTGCAATTATTGAGAGTACAATTATCATACATCGTTTCATTCGACATATTCCACTACGTATTCTTTATAATTTTCTTCATCAATTCTTCGCATACTTCAAGTTCAATCTAGCAAAATATTTGAAATTTGACATACCATTGTACCTCTTTCTAATACATAATACTGGTTTCTACAAAATACGATTAATTGTCTCCAGATACATGATTTATTGTTTTTTGTGTTTATAGACACACTTTACCTAATATTTTCTTTTATATTTTCTTCGGAAATACTCCAAATTCTGTTTATTTTGCAGTTTAAGCATGGACAAATTATGCAGATGACATAAATATAGTGAGTGTTTTGATTTGGTTGCTAGGAGAAAGGTAAATAACGTTTTATCACTTGCAAAAAGTTACCTTCCTTTTTATCCGCTGTCAAAACGATAAATTTGTTTTTTTCTTATGGCTCACTTTATATTGGAGTGGAATTATCAGTAATAATTATGTGTACATAAATTAAAATGCCAGCATCACGTCATTAGCTTTAAAGTTGGCTTGCATATTACTGGGCGTACGCCTAATAATTTTTTATTAATAATGTTTTCGGGTAAAATTATTTGATTATAATATATACAAATAATTGAAATAGTAATCCAAATTACACATTAAAATAGCTTTGTCAAATGATGCTGCCCTGATACAAAATTTTGTCGAATTCGATCAGATAATTCAGATTCGATGAGAATAGGCGTATTATAATGACGAATTTATTGTTGGAAATATAAACGTTTTTGTGATAAATATTGAGGAATACGAACAAAATTGTGCGAATAATTGATACGAATTTTCAGCCATATTTCCATCAAATACAAAAAATTTAATGTTCTTATAATAAAGTTCAAAATAAATTCATATCTTCACATTGTTTTGTTAAAATATAAATGAATTATTGTATAAGGGCTTCCACATTTCAGCAACATTAATTTATGAAAATATAATTTCCGACCAAACGAGAGGTCCAATTCTAATTCGTACAGTTACATTTATAGGGACTTGAATATTGTATGTTGGTACAAACAAAATGTTCCACATATTTATGTTGGAAGCAAGCAGGGACGATGCTTTAAATCAAATACAATTCACGGTTATTAATTTTTTTAAATCGCTATTAATAATAGTAGTAAAATTTTGCCCTACTGTTATTTGATATACAAATGTCAAAGACTGACATCGAGCTGAAGAAATAGACTTAACCCTGTCCCTTACTTCTAGAAGACTGTCTTCAACGGTGACGGATTTAAATCACTTCTCCAATTGTCCGCTAGGTGGTACATATATAGAAAATCCCTAAAATGAGGGCAAGAAGCAGTTTTTGGCTCTGCGAATTAGAATTGAACCCCAACTATTTTTTGGTATTCCAAACCGTAAAACGCTTCTCACAATTGTTAAAAAACCGGGTATATATAATACACGTATTACCTACCAGAAAATTTAATACAAATGTAGTGCGCTAAATATTTTACAGCGCTCTAGCTAATGTAAATAGTTATTTTTGATTCTAGATTGCAAAATGTCACTTTTGGATTCGAGTATAAAAGAATTTCGCAATTATGTATCAAACAACGTTTTTTCGAAAACCACGTTTCAAAATTAATAAAAATGTAATAAGAAAATTTTGATATTTCAAATCAATAAATGTCATTTTTAATGTTGCTATGGTACCAATACAGTTTATCTAAATATTTCGCATCCTGGTTGCAAAGTATTTCGCGTCCTGTAACCAAAACAATCATTTTGCATATTTCTAGTTGCCTTGTAAATGTTCACTTTTAATGACAGTTTTCGAAAAATACTACAGAGTGATCAATAATGATTGTCTGTCACGTGACTGGCAAAAGTTCGCATTAGGATCAAAAATATCTTCATGGAATGAAGTTAGTATAAATTTATTTATTTTGATAACTACGTTACCGACATTTCAAGAACACAGTGACGTATATTTTGCATATTTTATGACGAATTCATCCATAATCTGATTCAAAAAACAAGAAAGTAAGTAAATAGCTGTATTATTGAATGATTATTGAAAATTTATTATTATGCTACCAAATTACCAGGTTAGAATAGTGTTTTCAGAGGAACTGTCATCTGTCACTTGAAGCTCACTATCTCAAGCAGGCGGCAAAGAAAAATCAGAACAAGGCGACACAGACAATCATTTTTGATCACTCTGTAGTTAATAGACTCGATAATGCTTGGAACTTTTTTTAATTGCCGAACTTTTTTACAAGTTTGCAGTTGACAGCTTTCTTGTGAATTATCTATTGAGGAGTATAAATGCATGCACAATTTAAATTTTTCCATATTTACAGTTCTATCGCATTCTTCAAGCTAAAGTTTAAAAAAAATTGGATTTGTATCAATCCTGTATAAATTTTGACAGTTTTTGTAACAACAATGAATAAAATCTAACAATATTATAATTTAGAAACATTTTAGCAGTATTTAGGACGAATGATATTTTGAGGATATATACACAAAATAGTTATTTATGCATCTAGTGCGCGAAATTATACGTTGGTGCTTGAGAATGAAAGTTTGTTGTCGAGGCGGTAGCCGAGACACAAATCATTCGAAAGCTCCAAAGAAATTTCGTGCACGTGTAGCATACAATATTTTTTCTACAGACGTGAAAAAATCAAAAAATATATTAAAATCATATTAAAATACAAAAATCAGTAGAATTCTTTTTCTTGACAACGTGCACAAAGTACTTCGTGCCCGTTGTCATGATAAACAACTCCAATGCGACATTTCGCTGGCTAATATTGATGTACAAATGTCATGATTTTTTGACGTTTGTAGAAAAAAGTATTTTTACAATCCTCATGTCACAAATTTTTGTAAAAATGATTTTTACATGAGAATAAAAAATGATTGAATGATTTTTACAATGATGTATGCACATTTTATGTCTGAGAGATTTATTTACATAACAATTATAAACTGTTTTACCTAAAATTAAATATAACTTAAATAGTTTGATGATTTTATTAAAATTCAAATAGATTTAGATTCATTCAAAATACATTACATACTCTCACAGATCTACACAATTTATAGTACAAAATTAACACTCATAATATTAGTTATTAACTAGAGTACAACGAGAATAAATTTAATTATATAATAGTATATACAAAAATATTTTAAATATAGAATTTGAGGGCAGGCAAGAAAAATATAACCAGTATTAAACACAAACTTACATAAAAAAAAAATGTAAACATTTTTTTTTTGCAGTGGAAGCTGCATTTTTTATTGTTAATGTAAAGTAACTTGAATGAACAATCTGTTGAGATTAGCTCATTTAATATAACGGAAATATAGTGTAGTATGATCGGTTGGGATTCGAACTTTCAATTGTTTTCATTTAGTACATTGAAATACATTAGTATTCATTCAATCCCTTATCTTCTTTCGTCAAAAAAAGGAGAAAACTCGCTTTCAGGTCTGTCTTATTGTCTGTTCGGTACAAATTTTGCAATCGATTTTTAACTGACTTTCGATGAGTTAAAGACTTGAAACTTTAAATATAGGCCAAAATTGAGTGATAGTGCAATAATCATCCGCTTTCTTGACAGTCTGTGATCCTGTAATCGAAGTTTCAACCACTTTCCATCTAGCTAGCGCGTTCAAACTTTCAAGAAAACTCACTGAGCTTCCCTGAAAGTTGACAATATAATACTCAATCATTTGTGAATATAAATATAATAGCACTTGGTGACGTATAACGGGCAGGTTGTGCGTTTTGTAAGCTTAAAGTGACAGTAGGATCGAGGACTTGGGACAGCGCTTTAATAGTAAAACAATTTTTTTGGCAATAATTGAAAGGTATATTATACTAGAATAGATTTATTGGCAACACTGGCCCACACAGCAGCAATGTTGTCTTGATTTCTTGCATTTCGTTGCCGCTGTTATACTAGAATAAATTCATAACGATTCAAGGAAATAGTTGATGTTGAACTGTTTCTACCTTCCACGCTTGCTCTCAAATTTCTAAAATTTCAAGACGTTTGTCATGGCTAAACAAAATGTACAATATTTTAATAAAATAATCTATCACTAAATGACACCTTTGCAGCTTCTGAATTAGTCATTAACAATATTTATTTAAAATAATTTATTAAAATTACCAAAAATACACCATAAACCATGTTTTTACCAAATAAATTACAAAAAAGTTATAAACAACCCCTTGAAAACGCTTTCTTGCAATTTATTGAATAAAAATATAGTGTTCAATACTTTAAATATATTATATACCTATATAAATAAATAAAATAAACGTTCCAGAATCTGCAAAGGTCAAAACATTCAATAATCAACAATAACTAATTTAAAAAACGTTTTTATATTCACTGGCTAAAACTGTTTTAAAAACACTCTCTAATCATTATTTAAGTGTGATGGAATGACATATTTTGCAACACTATACAAGACATCGGCATACCAGTGTATGCCTTGATTCGAAGATTCCTTACTGATTTCATTTACTTCCCACCCAGTTATAGGCCTGCCGACTAATTTCCACACCCTTAATAAACTGTTCTTTAAGTTGTGCACAAATCTAAGCGGTGCGAAGGACCAATGCGCGATGGATTGACTGTCTATAACAGCGTAGCAAGATGCCACAACATCATCAACCACTACCGTCCCTACAGACGTCAATGGAGCAAACACTCCGGTGCTCAAAATTGGTTTAATTCTCACGACAGTATCTTCTGTCAAAGTTCCATTAGTATTTATAAGGATGTTGTCCCCAACCCGAAGTCTTTCCGCAAAGATTGTCTCTGTAGGATTCAGTAATGGTCCGCGGACGAGCATATGGGTTGGCGTAAGGGTTACTTTGTAGCCCAGTTTTGTGTGAAGTCTTAGAAATTCTCTCCTTTCTTCTGAGTCGCGATCCAGGAACATGAGCACCTCACTGAAGATGAAACGGCCGGTTGATTGATCCAGGGAAAGGATACGTTCTCCTATTCGGAGCTCTGATAATTTGCGCCTTTCGCCAGTTGATGTTCTTACGGTGCTGTTTGCGCTGAAGCATCCCCCGTGGCGCGCTGCAGACGAAGATTCTGGAAAATAAAAAAAATAATGAAAAATAACTAGCATTACAATTACAATTACAAATTTATTTGAAGTTAGTAATACTCGGAAAAAAAATGTTATCCAGATCGTACCGATGTCGGTCATGCAACCAGCATTACATTAATGCGAAAATGCAGCAAACTAGTTTTTAAAATGCAAGAAATTAATCACTCTATTTTTTCTAAGTTCTAAACAAATATTTTAAATGAAATGCAATAGATATTATTTCAAAACGGCCTTGTGGATCAATATATGTATCAATATCTCCAATTAAAATTTATAAGATGCATGAAATTTGATTTTCGGTAGTAAATATGTTCAAATATAAAATAAGAATCATAGGAATGTCAGTTATGCAACTAGCGTCACATTAGTGAGAATATATGCAAACTACCTTTTTTTTAATGGAAGAAATTGTAATCTAATTTTCAATATTTTAAATAAATATTTGAACTAAAAACATTTAATAATGCTTGATAATTTTATAGCTCCATAAAATTTTTCTTAAAATTTTGAAATTAGTTTTTAGTTAATAATGGAAAATAATCGTCAAGCAACCAGAATCACAATATTGTAAATATGCAACAAACTATTTTTTTAAATTGAAGAAATGAATCTGATTGTTGGAAACCTAATTGTAAAAGGTTTAAACAAATATTTTGAATAAAATGCATTAAATATCACTTAATAACGACCTTGTAGATCGATATAAGTACATATTAATATTTTATTCAAAGTTTATTGGTGTGTCGAAATTTGTTTTTAGTTGGGAATATTCAAATTCGTCATTTGCATACTAATTTGTTTCTGAGCCAAACAATTGTACAGGTTTCTCATCCAAGTCATAACGTGGCGTCATTAATTACGTTTTCTTTAATTTTTGTGATGGTTTTTGGGTTTTTCTATGAGGCAATATTAATTAGGAGAATAATTTTAAATGCAGTTGTACGTCACTGATGTTAAAACCATCAGGAAGGACCGTAATTCTTCGTCAAAAAATTTTAGGGTAAAAACATAATATTCCCACGTGGATATTTGCGAAGTATTGTTAATTTAATACCAATTGCAAACAAGATTAGTAGCTCCGCCGTGGTAATCCAAGACAAAACCAATATTACTTATATTTTTTTAAATCCTTGCATTTCGTACGTGCCTTCAGTAGAAATTTGCAGTATTCAAAACAGAAAACAAAACAACTTTTTGACTTTAAGTACCTGCAAATTCTTTCAAAAAGAATTGAAGAAAATTTTGCTTTGTTAATCGAATTTTTCAATAGTTGTTTCAGCCGATGTAATACGATTACCAAAGTGAGTTAAGGATGACTTCTGCTTTCTCAAGTTCTTATTCGTTCTTGTTATAATCCTCTAAAACCTAATCCGCTTGAGAAATTTTTTCATAGGATTTTTTATGTTATCTACTTTAGGTAATTTGCTTATTTTGAGGGTGGGAAAATTTTGTACTTATCCTATTTTCCAATAAAGTTTTGTTAGGATAAAAATCAAATGATGTGGTAGAGGAACTTATTTAAATAAGGTCGTATTTGCGTGTGAATGGGAATGAGCAGGCGCTTGTCACATTCCTGTTGCACGTTCCCATCATTACCATGACAACAAGAAACTGACACCCGCGGTGATGGCAACATTTATCACCAACCACACAAACAAAAGGATAAAAAGAGGATATATTAAAATAATTTCACTTGGAGAACATATTTGTTTGAAGAAATCTATCATGCAATTTGTTCCCAAATAATTAAATTCTAGCATAAATAAATTAATAAAAAAATTATATTACGTTATATAAAGTCAATTCAGTACAATATTTCAATAATTTTATTGAATTTTTCGGTATGACGCTTTGAAAAATTACAATACAAAAAATTTTTAATATCATAGCAATTTACTTTTTTAAATGCGACTTTTTTTGATGGAGGGAATATTATTGACCTTTTTTTTTCGGCGTTACTGGGTAAAATGTAGTCCAGTCGACATGTACTTTGAGGTCGGAAAAAATGCGAACTTAATGAAACTTTGGTATGTTGTTTTTGATCACCCAATAGTGTTATTTTCATGTTTTCTAAAGTATTTAGGAAAATTTTAATTGCGTCAAAACACATCTTGACACAATGCTCCTAGTATTGCCAAAAATAGAGCTCGTGGTACCAGCCATAAAGTTTCAATTACATAGTTCTTATACTTTAAATTTTATTGATATCTAAAAAACCCCGACTTCGTCACTGACTCGCTCACTGATGATCATCAGAATTCTTAGGTTACTTTCTGAAGTCCTAGGATGCTGAAATTTGGTATGTAAGCTAGTATTGGTACACAAACAATAACAAAGTTCAGAAAATTGGAACTTTCACCCCCCAATCCCTTAAACTAGGGGAAGAAAATTTGTACGAGACTTCCGCAAATTTTGATGCTAGAGGTCTGAAAATTGATATAGGGACTACTTGTTATAAATAATAGTAAAATAAAAACTTACTAAAAGAAGTGGAATCCCACCAAAAATATTTTTAAGTAAAGTGTTGCCAAGACGAGACCATATGGCTCGCACTGTCAAAAAGTTGTCAGATTGAGAGCCAAGTCTCTGATCCTACACGCTCTAATTCTACAAGCCTTCTTGTCCATCTACCTGTCTAGCCACCACTCATTTAGAAGGGAACTATTAGGACTATTTTATAACAGAAAACTAATGAATAGTGAATAAATTTCTCACTTTATGCCCATGTGAATGTATCGAAATAGCCAAGTCGCATATTTTGACTGAAGTGTAGAATTGTGAAGTTATGGCTTGTAGAATTAGATTGTGTAGAGTTAGAAGCTTGGCTCTACATGGGATCTAATAACTCTTTGACAGTGCGAGCCATATGGCTTCGTCTTGGCAACATTTTACATGAAAATGTTTTTGGTGGGATTCCACTTCTTTTAGTAAGTTTTTATTTTAATATGATTCATAACAAGGAGTCTCTGTATCAATATTCAGACCTCTAGCATCAAAATTTGTGGAAGTCTCATACAAATTTCCATCCCCTAGTTTAAGTGGTTGGGAGTAGAAGTTTCAAGTTTTGGAATTTTGTTGTTATTTGTTTACTAATACCAGCTTACATACAAAATTTCAGCATTCTAGGACTTCAAGAAGTAACCCAAGAATTTTGATAATCATCAGTGAGCGAGTCAGTGACGAAATCGGGGTTTTTTCAGATGTCAATAAAATATAAAGTATAAACACTATGCAATTGAAACTTTATACGTTTAATAAGTCCACTATTGACACTATATCCCGAGAATTTTGTTTATCTGGTAGGTATAATCCAAATCCAAGTTATGAGGGTTCAAAAAATGACGAAGCTCTTCGAGAAAGGTATGTAGTGCTCTTGCGCTTCATTTGACTGGTCTTGGTGGGGGCACTACCGTGCCTCCAGATATAGTGGCATAGGTAGGCAGGGTGAGGGATGGGTTGTTGATTGATTTCTGCGTCAGAATGAAACTAGGTACCATAAAAAAAATTTGAAAAATAAAAGATATCCAGCGAAAATCCTCATTTTTTATGTTTTTTTAGATTTTAAGAAAATTTTCACTTTTTTAAAGTGCTGTATCTTGGAACTTAGTGGGTCTACAAACAAGTTTTTCGAATCAAACTTATCGAAAATTTATTGCTCTACGAAATTGAACTTGATGAGCTAAGGCGTAGGAATGAAGGGGAAAAGTTACAGGACGAAAACTGAAAAAAGTGCCAAAATTTCGTGGTTTTTTCCTCCCTCTGGAAATTGCTTCGCGAAATTTTGGTCAGAAAATATACATATAACACTATTAGGTCATCAAAAACAATATACCAAAGTTTCATCAAGTTCGCATTTTTTCCTAATTTGTTCCTTATTTTTCGACATGCCGACTGGACTAATGGAGCAAAATAAATATTTGTCATGCATGTCCCACTTTGAAAACTCATATTATCTAAAACAATAATTCAAACGCTGATAGCAAGCTTATATAGTGTTTTATTATAAAATCAGTTTGAACCTTTGGTCTTTCGATCCTACTGGCATAGAGGGTTAAATGGTGCAACAAAACTCTGCCAAAATTTCAAAGCTCATATCTTCTGAAATAATTATTGAAGAATCATGGAACAAACGCTAATTGGAAGTTTTTGTTATAGCATTTATGATAGCATCAGTTTCAAAATCTTGCAGGTATAAGGGGTTGAATAGTGTAACGAAAATCTGGCACACTTCCAAAACAAAAATTCCCTGAAATAATTTTTGTAGAATAATAAAACAAACACTGATTGAAAGGTTATATAATACCATTAATGCTTCAACCCCTGATTTTTGGACCTATAAGTTTAGGGGGTTAAATGGTGCTACGAAAGTCTGTCATAATTTCAAAGCTCGTATCTTCTGAAATAATTATTGTAAAATAATGGAACAAACGCCAAATAGATGATTATGGAATAGCATCCATGAAAAAATCAGTTCCAATTCCTGGTTTTCCAACCCTACAGGTTTAGGGAGTTGAATGATGCAACAAAAATCTGTCACTATTTCAAAACTTCTACCTCCTGAAATGAGTATTGCAGAATAATGGAACACAGGCTGATTGAAAGTTTATGTTATACAATTCCTGACAAAATCAGTTTCAACACCTGGTCTTTCAGCCCTGCAGGTGTAGGAGGTTGAATGTTGCAACGAAAATCTGTCACCATTTCAGAGCTCATATCTCTTCAAATAATTATTGCAGAATGATGCAATATAAGCTTTAATAGTACCACTTATAACAAAACCAATTCGAACCCTTTGTCTTTCAGCCTTGCTCTAGGGGAGGATGTAATGATGCAACGAAAATTGTCCTCACTTTCAAATATCTTCCCAAATAATTATTGAAGAATTAAGAAACAACTTTGATTATGTAAAACCATTTATGACAAAACCAGTCTCCACATTTGACCTTTCAGCAAGTATAGGGGGTTGAATGTTGCAACGAAAATCTCTCAATATTTCAAAGCTCATATCTCTTAAAATAATTATTATCAAATAATAAAAGAAACGCTGAGTGAAAGCTTATGTTATACCATTTATAATAAAACCAGTTTGTGGCAAGAATAGTTCCAACCCTTGATGTTGTAGCCTTGCTGATACAGGGGGTTTAATGATGCAACGAAAATCTGCTACACTTTTAAAGCTCATATCTTCTCAAATAATTGTTGTAGAATTATGGAACAGACGATTATTGAAGAATTATGTAATACCATTTATGATAAATCTAGTTTCAACACCGTATCTTTCAGCCTTGCTGGTAGATGGGGTTGAAAATTGCAACAAAAATCTGCAGTATTTTCAAAACTCATACCTCTACAAATAATTATTGTAGAATGATGAAACAAACGCTAATTGAAACTTTATGAACTGTCATTTATGACAAACAAATTTCAACACCTGGTCTTTCAACCCTACAAGAATCGGAGGCTAAATACTTAAGTTATACCATTTATGACAAAACTAATCTTCCAGTCTTAGAGGTATAGGGGAAGGGGTTGAATAGTGTCACATTTCAAAGCTCATATCTCTTCAAATAATTGTTGTAGAATGATGAAATCATTACTAATTGAATGCGTATGTTTTACCGTTTATGACAAAGCTATTTTAACACATGCTCTTTCAGCCTTGTAGGTATGGGGGATTGAATGATGTAACAAAAATCGTCCTCACTTTTAAAGCTTATATCTCATCAAATAAGTATTGTACAATAAATAATCAAACAATGGATGAAAGTTTTTATGATATCATTTTGCTGGTCTTTTAGAGCTGCACGTATAGGGGGTTAAAAAGTGCAACAAAAATCTGTGACATTTTCAAAGTTCGTATCTCCTCAAATAATTATTGTAGAATAATAAAACAAACGTTGATTGAAAGCTTGTTTAATACCATTTATGACAAAGCCATTTTCAACTCCTGATGTTTCAGCTCTACAGGTGTAGAACTATAGGTCAAATGATGTAACGAAAATCCTCAAATAATGATCGTAGAATAATGAAACAAATGTTGAAATAGTACCACTAATAGCAAAACCATTTTCAACCGTTTGTTTTTCGAATCTTCTCATTTAGGGGGTTGAATAATGCAATCTCCTGAAATAATAATCGTAGAATAATGAAATAGACGCTAATAGAAAGCTAACTTAGTGCTATTTATTATAAAACTAGCTTCGGTCTCCAATCCTATAATCTTGGTGGTATAAGAGAATAAAGAATGCAACGAAAATTTATCACACTTTGAAAATTTATATCTTCCAAAATAATAATCGTAGAATGATGAACTAAACGCTGATAGAAAGCTAATGTTAAACTATTTATTATAAAATCAGCCTAAACATAAAATTTCAGCTCTATTTTGGAATAATAGTACCTGAATATATTTTTTTTTGTTGATATACAGACAGGCAGGCATCGGAATCTCATCTAAAGAGGTTCTTTATGTAATTGTATAGTACAACCGGAATATATTCTCGTAATTTTATTATCATTAATAATAGGTAGGATATATCATCAGGCAAATATACCGACCTATTGTAGATTGTTTATCTGTTTTTTATTCAGCAACCCTTACAAGTTATAAACTTAATGTTGAGATATCTTTTTGATTGTTATCTTTGACCATCTATCAGACCTATAACACTGCTCACCACTTTACAAATGACCTTTTGTCTCAACGGGAAGCCACACTGATGTTCCAAGAATATTTTTGAAAATACTGAATCAAATAAAATAAACGGGTATTATAATTTCCATAAAATCTTGGTGCTAAAATAACGATCGTAAATAATGTTCAACTCCTTGAGTGAAACTATAACAGGCACTTTAGCATCCAGGATCAACTTATTGAAATTTAAATTGTTGGGTGTTGCGCGCATAATCGCCGACTGGTCATTTGCATACCGACGAAGAATCTTACTCCAGGTTGATTGACGCAACGCGATGGTACCCTCAAGAATGCTAGCCTGTCACAGGAAAGTGTAGGAAGAACTGTCAACGCCTTCCAACATATTTAACTTGGGAAATGAGGCAGACAAAGCCAATAAAATATCATTCATTGTGTGATCTTATCAGATGGAGACATAGCCATAACGAGAAATCAAAGTGGACGTTGGAAGACAAAAAATATCATGAGATCTGGCCTCATGAATACTGTAACACAATCACCACATTGTCAACTGAAACGCTAAATTTTATTCCACTTTTTGTGTAAGCTTTCTAAAAATATTTCCTTGAGAATTATTCTTTCTTTTATTGAGAATATATTTTTTTTATTATTGCCTCACCTGATTTAACGGAGCAATGTATATGCGCCCTGGATTCATAATAAACCCAATCGAAGCCAGCCTCCACGGCAAGCCTCGCCAACATCCCATATTTCGAGCGATCACGATCAGAGGTCGTGACATCGACAGCCCTTCCTTCGTAGTGCAAGGAGTCTTGCGAATGATGTCCTTCTTCGTCCCAACCTTCCGTCACACGTAATCGAACTCCGGGCCATTGATTCATCACGCTGATTGCGAGGGTGTTGAGTTTTTCTTTACAACGCTGGAACAAAGAGAGAAATTTAATTAATCTCAAGATTAATCAACTAAAAATTAAAAAAATTATATTATTTTTCTAGTTTTTAGACTTTGTTTGATTAAAAGTGACGATAAGTACATTAAAAGAATTGCTGCTTCATTTTCGACGGTTAAAAATTGGACGACTGAATTTAAACGTCAATTTTGGATGATGGACGCCCAAAAACAGTCGTCCATACCAGACGATCGCTGTAAACATCTCGAAATGGAGATCGATTTTTATTGGCGAGCATTAAAAGTCTAGCTGAGAAAATGTATACTGTAAAAATATTTTTTGTCTATAGATATATGTTTGACTACAAAAGAACAGTAAAGCTGTTGAGAAATAGCAAAACCTTATAAGGTTTCAAGAATCATTCAATTCATCATGTGAGTTATACCGTGAGACAGAAAAACATCAATAACAAAACAGACGATTCCTGAACAATGTCGAAGCTACTTCTCAGGCATCGCGAATGCATTTCTTCCTGAAGTAACCGCCATTTCTAAACATTTCCTTAAGCAATAAATCTCGAGCTGAATGTTTTTTGTCTCTAGGTGACAAAACTGTTGTGCCGTAACCAAACGAGAATTCAAATATTTTGGGCCGTTTATTGTGAGTTGAGTGAGTTTGAGTGACACATGGAAAATTGATTCGATGTGGCGTTACAGTCATGTTACGGTCAGGTTCTTGGACACCAGAGGTTGTCAAACTACTGGAAGGTTGCGCAAGATGGAAATCTTAATTTTATTATGTAGGTGGAAAAAATAGACATGTAAGGTGGTAATTTGTCAAAACACAAAGTAGGTTTATCTGATCATGATAAATGATTTAATCAGCATTATTATTCTGACAGCCTTTCTCTCATTCCAATGCAAGTAGAACATTTCAAATATATTTTTAACAATGAGCACTGCATTAGTTTCGACATTGATTTAAATGATATTTTATAGGACACTAAGTGTCGCACGCCTGCCAATATATTAAATAATGAGCGTATATTTGAAAATAAAGTTTATTAAACAAACAAAACATTAAAAAAACATTGACTATATTTAATACATTGCACTTGACATTAAAAATGCAATAATATTTATTTATAACAGTATTTATGTAGCACTGAGTTTATTTTAGCCTGCTCCCTTGTTTCGACCTTCTCGAGTGAACGACGCATCCCTTTATAAAGGCAAAGGAAAGAATCTTCATCTGCGCCGAAAAAGTAAAGTCTACAACATTTTTATTTTTAAATTTATTTTTTGCAGCGTTTAGTTTGTTGTTTTACGATTATTATTTTAGAAGATTAAGGCAGAATCTTATGGAATGTCGCCCAATTTTTTATTTTTGTGCTACGGCTAGAGGTTGAATGATATAAGGTTTCCACCAGCGTTTAGTTCATAATTAAATGATTATTACTTCAGAATCCAAAAACTTTGAGATTGGGACAGATTTTGGTTATAACAACAGGGAGGACAGATAAAGGGTTGAAACTAATTTTGTTATAAATAGTACAACATAAGCTTCGAATCAGCGATTGTTTCATTATTCTACAATAATTATTTGAGAAGATATTAATTATAAAATTAAGATAGGTTTTGATTGCGTTATACCAGCAGGGTTCAAACATATTTTATAAAAAATATCACTTTATAAGCTTTCTATTAGCGTTTGGTTCATTGCTGTACGATAATTACTTCAGGAGATATGAATTTTCAAATTGTGATAGGTTCTTGATGCATCATTCAACTCTCTAAATCAACGCAGTTTAAGGGTAAATAATAAATAAAACTATATAAAATTTTCACTAGCGTTTGGTTCATTATTCTATAAAAATTGTTTACAAAACACTTCCAAAGTGCGCCCGAATTTTGTAGTATTATTTGACCCCTAATACCACAAGGGTTGAAATATGAAGGGTAAAAACTAATTTTAAATAAATGGTACTGCATAAGATTTCAATTAACATCTGGTTAGTTAATTTACAATTATTATTTTGGAAGCTATTATCTTTGAGATTGAAACAGATTTTTGTTGCATCATTTGACCCCTCATACCATTAGAGTTGAAATAAGAAGGATAAATACTAGTTCTATCATAAATGATACTACATAAGATTCTAATAGTAAAACTTATTTTAAATGAATGATATTATATGAGCTTTCAATAAGCATTTTTTTCATTATTTTACGATTATTATTTTAGGAGATTGGAACAGATTTTCGTTACATTACTTGCCCTCTCATACCACAAGGGTTGAAATATGAAGGGTAAAAACTAGTTTTAAATGAATGGTACTACATGAGCTCTCAATCAGAATTTGTTTAAATATTCTTTGATTATTATTTCAGATGCTATTAAATTTGAGATTGAAATAGATTTTTGTTGTTCCATACCAAAAGGGTTGAAACATAAACGGTAAAACTTAGTTTTATAATAAATGGAAGTACATAAGCTTTCAATCATTTTTTGTTTTATTATTTTACGATTATTATTTCAGAAGCTATATGCATTTGTGCCAGATTTCGTTGCAACATTTAATCCCTTATAGCAGCAAGGTTAAAAAATTAAGGGTTGAAACTGGGTTTTTAATAAATGGCACTACATAATCATATGAAATTTCGCCTTGTATTTGGTTTTTATGTTATTGTATTTATTTTATGGGTTGAAAATCGGACAACATAAGTATGTTATCAGTTCATTATTTCAGGAAATACATACCAACAGAGTTGAAATATGAATTATTGAACCTAGTTTTATAAAATCAATGATACATCAGCATTTGATCCATTAATCTTTTAAAATTAATTATTATTTCAGGAGATGCAGACAATATAATAAGAAATTTGGCCTGATTTTTCGTTTTTGTGTTACCGCGAATTTAAGGGTTGAAAATTAAGGATTCAATTGGTTTTACAATAAATCTATCTAAAAGTTTTCTATCAACATTTGGTTCATTATTTTATAATCAATATTTTAGGAAATATGAGTTTTAAAAGTTTGTGTTGCATTATTTAACCCTCCAACCAGCAGAGTAGAAAGATGAAGGGTTGATATTAATTTTATGACAATGATACTACATGAGCTTTCTATCAACATTTGTTTCATTATTCGACGATCATTATTTTAGGAGAAATGAATTTTAAAAGTGTGACAGATTTTTGTTGTATTTTTAACCCCCAAAACCAGCAGGATAAAAGAATAAAAGTTAATATTAGTTTTATGACAAGGGTACTACATGAGCTTTCTATTAGCGTTTGGTTCATTATTCTACAAATATTATCCCCAGGAGATTCAGACAAATTCATAAAAAGTATTGTCCATAATTTTTGGTTGTGTTACCTAAGGGTTGAAAATTGAAGTGTTGAATTTGATAATGCATTTATTAACGATTTATATACATTTTATCAGCATTTGGATAAATACACTACGATCATTATTTAAAAAAAAAAAAGTTTTGGTATTTACAACATCTAGCTCCCTAAACCGGCAGGGTAGGAGAATAAAGGGCTGAAACTGACTTCTCAGTGAATACTACTAGATAATCATTCATTTAATTTTGATTTTTTATCGTATGATTCTTATTTTTTTGGAAGTTTGACATATTTTCGTTGCATCATTTAGCTTCCTAAACCTGCAAGATAGGAGAAAAAGGGTTGAAACTGATTTCACAATAAATGGTATTACTACATAATATTTTCATTAAATTTCAATTATTTATCGAATGATCATTGGTAAAACAAAATAAGCGCCAATATATTGAGTAAATTTGAAAAAATTAGTGAGTTTACTCATGAAGAAATGCTAGTAATATGGGCAGCATTATACATTTCAAGTTTCATGCTATTTTTTACAGTTGTGAATGCTGATCATGTTGAGCCAACCCATTTATAATTCCTGATCCTAACCGCAGGTTCCACGTCAGGTATCTTCTGATCGCCCAATTATTCACCCCAAATTCAAGCGCCATTTTGACCGCGACTCTAATGGTTCCTATCTATTTTTAGAGCAGAACCACAAGTACGAAACATTAGTATATTTTGCAGCATTAAAGCATCAGTAAGTATTTACTTTGAAAGCTGTCCGCTAAAATGAAACTCAAATAAAAGTTAAGTTCCCTGAAAGGTCTTTACAGCGATGTTTGCTGTCGAAATTTACACAAAACGGGTCAAATTGTTTAAACAGCATCTATAAAATTTCTGTGAGTGCCATTAGCCGCACCATACCTGTGAAATAGAGTGCTCTCTTGTAAAACAATATACATACATCCGGTGGTTTGAATCATTCACAATTGGTATTGGGATCTGGATTTTCCCATGGAATCTTCGATTGTAAGCTCAAGGTGTCTTTACCGTTCATTCAAACCCTACTATCATAAAGATTACAGGAGATAAGTATCGTTTACAAATTGATACTAGGTAAAACAATTTTTTTATGACAGCTCTGTCAATGCGTTTCTTATCTTGAATATAATAAAATAAAGCGACGAATTTCACATCTTATGAATGAGTATTTCACCTTTCGTTACAATATTTTTCCTCGGCATTTTTCTGAAAAATTTTTACCAACTTCAGTTGGTAATGAAAAATAATATTCTTTAGTTACGATTTTATCCCATTTAAAGTAACTTACAAGAAGTACTCCATTTTTATCTCAAAAAAATTCAAACAAGAACTTTTCCTGCTCATTTATGAACACAAAACATTTTGGGTCCAAATAAGCCAGAATATTCCCTCACTTCCGATTGTTTTTGGTTTTAGATCATAATGATAAGCCCAAGTTTCCGTCACACTCAAAATTCGACACAGCAAGCTAGTTGAATCGTTATTAAAATAACTATAAAATGATTAGAATTGTCTAGCAAAATTTTCAATATTTTTCGTCAGCGTTTTACCGAAAAATTTTCGCAAACTTCAGTTGGCAATGAAAAATAATATTCTTTAGTTACGACTTTACCCCATTAAGAGTTACTCACAAGAAGTACTTCATTTTTATCTCAAAAAAATTGAAGCAAGAACTTTTCCTGCTCGTTTATGAACACGAAACATTTTGTGTCCCAATAAACCAGCATATTCCCTCATTTTTGACTGTTTTTTGTTTCAAGACCATAACAATGAGCCCAAGTTTCTGCCACACTCAAAATTCTACGCAACAACCTAGTTGAATCGTTATTAAAATAATTACAAAATAATTAGAATGTTAACCCATTGTCTAGCAAAATTTTCAATATTTTTCGTCGACGTTTTTTCGGAAAATTTTCGCAAACTGCAGTTGGTAATAAAGAATAGTATTCTTCAATCACAGTTTTATTCAATTATGAGTAATTTACAAGAAGTACTCCAATTTTAATTCAAAACAATGGAAGCAAGAAGTTTTTCTGCTCATTTATGAACACGAAAAATTTTGGTCCCAAATAAGCCAGCATATTTCCCCATTTTCAACTGTTTTTTATTTCTGGATCATAATGATGAACCCAAGTTTTTGCCATACTCAAAAATCAGCCTGAAATGTTAGTTGAATCGTTAATAAAATGACTACAAAATAATTAGAATGTTAACGCATTGTTTAGCAGAATATTCAATATTTTTTTCGGCGTATTTCCGGAAAAGTTTTGCAAACATCAGTTGTGTTAAAGCGTCTAGCAAAAACAGTACTTCTTTCAATATTCCTCAGCGTTTTTCCGGAAAATTTCCGCAAACTCTAGTTGTCAATAAAAAACAATATTATTCAGTCACGATTTTACCGCATTGTGAGTAATTTCCAAAAAGTACCCCATTTTTATCTCAAAAAAATATCTGCTGATTTCTGCACCTAGTATTTTTGGATCCAAATAAGGCAGTATATTTCCTCACTTTCAACTGTTTTTTTCATTCCTGGATCATGATGATGAGCCCAAGTTTCTGTCATACCCAAAAATTGGCCCAAAAAGTTAGTTGAATCGTTATTAAAATAATTAGAATGTTGTGACACTCAGACGAGGTAAGATTTTTAGTCAATAATTTCTTCATACTCAAACTAGAATGGACAATGTAAAAAATAGAGTCTGAGCAGTATTTTCAGCCCAATCCGTCCATTTTGAAAATTATTTCATGTGCAGCAGCAATATCCTCCGGGGGTTGACTCATAAACAAATTACCACCCCGCAATTCGACATTTAGGAATCCATTCAGTGTAATTTTTTTTTATAGTTAAATCAAAGAATGGGTAATGTGGGAAATACCTTATTCGTATGGAATATCCAGAGTGTCTGCGTATATATTTTAGCCCAATTCGCCAATCTTTTAAAATTATTTCATGTGTAGCAGCAGTATTGTAACGAAGCTCAACTAGTTTGTGTTGTAAGTTTAATAAATTTAGTTTCACTTCTTATTTATTTCAACTAGTCACTTATTTATTTTCAGTCTTACTCGTTCTGTACTTGAATTACAATTGTTCCCTGACTTGACCTCGTCCGGGTTTATAATCCCCGCCTAGAGCTTCTCGAAGTCTCTAGAAAGTTGTAGTAAGCTTCCAGGAATTCCAACAGACGCGTTTGCCACTCATTATCTTGCAAATTTTGATTCAATATTCTCTCTTTCCCATTCTAAAACGAACTTTAGTCGACACTTAAAAATCCAAAAGCTCCGAAAACTTAAAAAATTAGACTTTGTTGAATTCGTTCATTCTAAAAGCAACATTCAGTGAGTTCTAATACACAATAAGGTTTATAAAAGTGCAGCCCTTTTATGATTGACCGCAATATACACTGCAACATTCTACATTTCATTCAGTAAAAAAATAATAAAAGAAAGACATTTATCATAGCTGTATCATATCTCTCGAGAGCGATATAAACATGTATCACGTCTAATCAATCATATGCATATGTCCACAGTATTGTCAGGTTGTCATGACAACATTTATCTTGTTTAGAAACCAAATCAGTTGAACAGCTGCTATTTTGCTACCGTTTCCTGCTCTTGAAGAAACTGATAATTCCCAAGGGATCTTATTATAGTGCTTGTCAAGAAATTTGTATATTGAATATTATCCTAGCAGTATCACTTCCATTTTTCTGGTAAATCAATTCCGCAATTTTCCAGTCCACTTGAGGAAACTTATCCATAATTGGTTCTTAAAAGTTTGGTAATTCTTGCGGAAAATCCGCAAAAATTCGCACAAGACGATTTGTTGTTTTGGAGTCAATAAAGCAAGAAATTGAATAAGCAGGTAAATATAAATGCGCAACCAGACGTAAAAACCAATCTAAGGGTACTTTTCGGAATGTTTTAAGCTCGTGCTAAGCTGGGTTGTCTTTTAATGTTCTTTTCAGTAAAATACGCTGGGGGGCCGACTTAACTTTTTGACAAGATTTTGCTTGTAGTATTAAAAGATGAAGGACAAGAGGGACTTAAAATTTTACTTATATTTTTTCACCTTTTTCGGAATACTTTCGAAATTTCAGCTCCATGAATTCTTTTCAAGCATTTTAATTTTTTTCAGCCAATAAAATATTAAACTTGAGAGATACGTAAAACTGTAGTATAAATAGGCAGTTTGCTAATTAATTCTTATTGTTCATTAGTTAATTAACATGAAAAAAATTGTAGTAAAGATAAGTGCTTAACGGTTAGGTGTAGAGAAGAGTACAGTCTTTTAGGTAGTGTATAACAGTGTTATTTTTAATGTAAATTAATTTCATTAGCACCTTTATTTTTACGACATCGTAAAAGGAACCTTTCAATATACCTACTAAGTATTGACGATGAATGGAAGTCATGAAATACTTTATCGCAATATTTATTGCCGTATAATTTCCAGGCGATAAAGCGTAATCACAAAAAGTGCTTAAATGCAAATGTGTTTTTGTAATTGTATATCCATATACTCTCGCTTACGTTTACCATTAGATGTGAGTGTTCACTTAATTTATATGGTAATTCTACTGCTAACGTTTACGTGTACTATAAAGACAAATTATACTTGTTCATTATTTTTTTGCAATAATTGTAACAATCTTAAATTGATCATACCAACAAAAATTGGAAATTGAACATCAACAAAAACTTTTAATACTAACTGGCTTCAAATTACTATACGACAGGATATTGTTAATATTAGCTATTGTAATATAAAATCGTTGGTAAAACTTAAAGGACATTGCTCGCTTATAAGTGCTTATAAAGATTGAACTAATAAATCAATCACTACAAAAATCAATAGAGTTCTACAATAATAGTTCACTAATCGATAAAAAAAGAATCGTTCAAATTGGTCAAGATTTACTACCTGTATACGTACAGATTAGTAAACGAAGACACATAACATTTCCCAAAAGCCTAAACATTAATAAATTACTTATAAAAATTGAATTACTTGACAACTCAATATAAAAATCAATAGAGCTCTACTATGATAGTTTACTAATTGAAGAAAAATAGAATTACTCAAATCAATTGAGTTTTTCAGCCTGTATTGAATCCTCATACGCACAGACATTTTTCAAAAGCAAAAACAAAAATAAATTGCCCATTAAATCAAATTATTTGACAAATCATTATAAAAATCAATAAAGCTCTCCTGCAATAATTGACTAATTGAATGAAAATAAGACGATCCAAATCAATCAAGATTTGCGACCCATATCGTACGTTGAGAACAGCAAGCGTAGACGCATGACAAAAACAATAATTAATTGCTATAAAAATTAAATTACTTAACAAATCATTATAAAAATCAAGAGGATTTAACTCTGATAGCTATTTAATCGATTAAAAAATAAATCGTCTAAAGTAATTGAGATTTGTGACCTGTTTTGTATTCTCATACGTACAGATCAGCAACATAACAATTTCCAAAAACAAATCAATAATGAATTGCTTATAAAAAATTAATTATCATGAAAATCAATACAGATCTATTCGGGTAGTTGACTAATTGATGAAAAAAATAATTGCTCAAATCGATTTAGCTCTGTAACCTATATGGAATCCTCATACGTACAGACATTTTTCAACAAGTAAAAACAATAATAAAATACTCATAAAATTGAATTATTTGACAAATCATAAAAAAAATAATAGTTGGATAATTGACTGAAAATAAAATGGTCCAAACCAGTCAATACTTGCGACCTGTATCGTGTTCTCATACGCACAGATCAGCAAACGAGACGCATGATATTTTTCAAAAGAAACTATAGTTGATCGCCTATAAAAATTTAATTACTCAACAAATCTTCGTCAAAATCAATAGCTTTCTAATATAATAGTTTTCTAATTGATAAAAAAATTATTGCTCAAATCGATTCAATTGTGTGACCTGTATTGAATGAATCTTGGGAAAAAACCCTCAGAAAATAAAGTTCCGGAAAAAAAACCCGGAAAAAACCCCCGAAAAAAAAACCCTGGAAAAAAACCCCGAAAAAAGTCCTCCGTGATAAAAACCGAAGAGTTCTTATAATTATATATTTTTGAAAAGTTTTCAGAGGTCACTAAATAATGACGCGAAACTGATTTTGGTCGATTGTTTATTTTGTAAATAATTCCTGAACTGTCGCAAATCGGGAAAAAGATTTCAAGTAAAAAAGTTGAATATTATTATCATCCAGACCGTGGCATACGTATTTTTATTGTAAGGCCTATTTTTGAAATACGACACAAAGTTGATTTTTCTACAAGCTATTCAAATGTTATCTAGTTTGATATCAATTTAAAGCTCTCTAGAAAAAGAAATCAGTGAAGTCCATACTCCATGTTACCATTTTAAATTACACTTCCAGCGATCAAATGTTAAAACTGGAAATTATGGTCGGGAAAGTATTGTGTGGCCACATCAGATTTTCTTTTATACAAATCAGTAAGAAAATATTCTATGAATAACGTTAACTATTTTCAATGGTTTTATATTATTTAAAAATATAAAGGCTAGGTACTAGCATAAGTTGAGGCATTAAATGTAATTCAACATAAAATACAGTAATTGTAAAATTTCTCATGTGTACCAACACAAAGAAAATAAATTTTACATCATTAAAACAGAAAGAGATTGTAATTTCTTGCGATATTTTCAGGTATTAGTTCTATTTTAAAAATTATAATTTTGTGTCGTATTCGAAAAATATGCTTTATAATAAAAATATTTACGTATGCCACTGTCTGGGTAATAATAATATTCAACTTTATTACTTGAAATCTTTCTCCCGATTTACGACAGTTCAGGAATTATTTACAGAATAAACAATGGACCAAAATCAGTTTCTCGTCATTATCCAGTGACCTCTGGAAACTTTTCAAAAAAATAGTTATTTGTGTATCAAGGCCGTAAAGGTTATCTTTTTTGGTCGAATCTGTTGTTTGCGGCCGAAGCGTAGCTGAGGCTGCAATCCAGGTGAGACCAAAAACGAACTGTAGGCCGAGGTGCACACAACGTTTTTTAGGCGATCATTACGAAATAATTTAAAATCACATCATTTTATCTATTTATTTTTAAAACATTGCAATTGTAAATCTTAGTTGCCGTTGAAATTGTTTTATTTTATTGTCTTCTATCAAGTTGACATTTAACGAAAAATGCGTGTTTATTTTTTCAATTGCAAGAACTACAGAGGTTGACGGAAGAATATATGTACTATTTAAGAGAAAACTGTTTCTTAAAGAGTTCATCAAGCTGCCCATATAGGTAAATATAAAGTGTTTATGAAATATTTTTTGACAGATCAGTCCCAAAAAGTAATATTTGACAGATCAGTCCCAAAAAGTAATTTTTTAGGCGATCATGACAAAAAAGGTGTTTTTATGGCTTCATTTGCGGCCGTGAAGTTTCACTTTTTGGGACTGATCTGTCAAATATTACTTTTCGGGACTGATCTGTCAAAAAATATTTCATAAACACTTTATATTTACCTATATGGGCAGCTTGATGAACTCTTTAAGAAACAGTTTTCGCTTAAATAGTACATATATTCTTCCGTCAACCTCTGTAGTTCTTGCAATTCAAAAAATAAATACGCATTTTTTGTTAAATGTCAACTTGATAGAAGACAAAAAAATAAAACAATTTCAACGGCAACTAAGATTTACAATTGCAATTTTTTAGAAATAAATAGATAAAATGATGTGATTTTGAATTATTTCGTAATGATCGCCTAAAAAACGTTGTGTGCACCTCGGCCTACAGTTCTTTTTTGGTCTCACCTGAATTGCAGCCTCAGCTACGCTTCAGCCGCAAACAACAGATTCGACCAAAAAAGATAACCTTTACGGCCTTGATACACAAATAACTATTTTGAGATCGTCTCTTGAACATGCACAAAAATTGAATGTATGTAAATGTATTTCTCCACTATATTATTATTGATGCTAATAGATAAATAAAACAGAAGACATTTTATTTATGTCTGTATTACACTATTCTTTCTTTTATACTCGTATTCTTTATTGCTATTATAATGTTGTTGATTACATGTTGTATTTTGCGTGCCTGAAAATTTTTTTTTGTTTACCAATTCAGCAAAGCTTATTGTATTACTTTTTTGTATAATCTTCCTATAATTGGGATTTATCCTGTAGAAATGATTGAAATAAATAATTACATTGGTTTTTATCATTGAGGGCTTTTTTCCGGGTTTTTTCCAGGAGGTTTTTTTTCCGGGATTTTTTTTACGCGGTTTTTTTTCCGGAGTTTTATTTCCCGGGGTTTTTTTTCCTGTAACCGTATTGAATACTCATACGTACAGACATTTTTCAAAAGCAAAAATAATAATTAATTGCTTATAAAAATTAAATTGCTCAACAAATCATCACAAAAATCAAAAGGGTTCTACTATAACAGTTGAGTATTTGCTGAAAAAAAGAATAACTTAAATTGATTAAGATTTGCGATCTGTTTTGGATCCACATATGTACAGATCAACAAACGGAAACTCATAACATTTTCCAAAACCAAACAAATAATGAATTGCTTATAAAAATTGAATTATTGAGTGAATCATCATAAAAATCAATTCGATTTTACTCTTACTTAAATCAGTTGAGATTTGCGGCCTATATCAGTAAATGAAGAGGCATGACGTTTTTCTAAAGCAACATAACAATAATCAATTGCTTATATAATAGTATATTATGCTACAAGGACCGAACGACTATCATTTTTGTCCAGGATAAATTTGGCTGCATTCGGTGAAGGCGAGGGTGAAGCACGAGGCGAAGACGAGAGCAAAGCCCAAGGCGTAGCTCCGTGCAGCCAAATTTATCCGTGAAAATAATGGCAGTCGTTCAGTGTCCGTGTTGCATACGATACTTTTTGTAACAAGTGCACCAAAGTACTCTCATTATTAAGCTTTTTAAATAAATTTGGATGTATCGAAACTATCTTATCGATTTGACAAACAGATTTTTGCAAATGCAATCACATTACAGTAAACTAATACAATAGAACATAACTTACATGATTTATTCTATTGATTGATATTTTTCACATTTTTTGTGCTATCCCGTTCACAATAAATGCACACACTGTAACGTACATATTCTATAATACAAATTTCTTTCAAATATCAATTTGACATATCAATAAAATAAAAAAATCCAGCCAATGAACCATGATCTACAATTTCATTTTTACCCTGTGGACAAAAATATCCATTAATTCCCTGTCAACTGAGAATCAATGAAAATTGTTACCATGGTTTGGAATTGAGAACTTTCGAAGCAGTCAGCTCAATAATAGAGTACTTTTGGTACATTAATCGGGTTCTGTTTTGATAGTAAGCCAATCGATGGAAGAAACAAGCATTGAAATCGATCAAAAATTTCGACCTAAGCGTGATCCACACGAAAATGTCACTTATTAAAAGCAAATTTAGATGAAATAAATATTTAAAAGAAATAATAAATAGTATAATTCTGCATACAACCAAGCGGAGTGTGCAATATTGTCTAATTATTATTCAAGGCACAAAAATAGGCAGCAATTTTGTGTAAAAAAATATTTTTAAAGCGGACATTTTAATATAAGAGAAACAAATGGATGCAACAGTAATAAAAACTTGGTAAAACTAAACTGTGGATTCAAAGACAATTTAATTTTTTAATTTGAATGATAAATTAGAAGACCTATGATTATATTGTAGAAGTAATGAGATATTATAAGAAAAAGTGTTCTAATTTTAGAATGCACTATGAAAAATATGTCAAGCGGTGGCACCGCCAACAGTGAGACTGCGAACATACTGTTGACGGCGCCATCGCTTGACAAATGTTCCATAATACATTGCACTGGAGACCTTTTTTAATATTGCCTATTTATATTTGAACTAAAAGAACCTATCTTATATTTACCATGTAGTTCAGTCCATTAGACACCCATTTAGTGTGTGTTACAATAGCACACGAGCGGCACTTTGATCTCGATGGGAGGTTGCCGCAGATATTTGTTAGTTTTACCTTCTTTGGATAAAGTTTACCATCCCTTACAGCGACAATAAGGCAGCTGATCATATTTCTCTAAAAGGTAAATATTTTAGATGTCAAGTTCTGGGAACATGGGTGTCAAAACTTTTTAAAATTGGTAGGTACTTAAAAATAATAAAGCAGTTTTTTGTTTTTTGCGGAGTGTTTTGTTCCAAGACACGTACTTACTATTTATTGCAATTATGATTCAATTGTTTAAGTGCACCTTTTGCCATAATAAACAATTTCCGTTTTAAGGTAAATTATATGTTTTAATCTCCGGCCGTAAATAATAACAAATTTTAGTGAATAAGTACTGTTATTTATTATGCTGAGAAAATTTAAAAAATATTGTAGAATTATCCCATTTTAGATAGTATTTAATATCCGTTATTATCCTTGCTTCAAATACCTCAATTGTTTTATTTATATTGAAAACTTGACTATAACTTGAAAAGAGAGGATTTTGCTTTAAAGAATATTATTCATAATTTTTTTGAGTATTTATTACGAACCTAAATTTGCTTTTGAAAAATTATATACATATGTTTATTAGTCTGTACGTATGGACCACGCTACAGGTCGCAAATTTGAACCAATTTCAACAAATCTGTTTCTATCGATTGGTTGACTATCAGAATGAAACTCTATTGATTTTCATAAAGATTTGTTGGATAGTTTAATTTTTATGAACAATTGATTGTTACAAGCGTCACACAGATCCAGCGCCCTAATGTTTGACTATTACGCGCATGCGCACTTAGAAAGCTGCTCGTGAGGCTAGGAGAGAGAGCACTGTCGCTCCTGCAGTGCTGACCCATTTTAAAATTAAAAAATCAAGCTTTACATTTAATAATTCGAACTAAAGTGAGTAGGAGATAGCAACTCAAATGATCTTGGAAAAATATTGTTTGATATTTTTCAGTCTCTATGATGTCAGTAGGATCAAAAATTGATCACCATACTAATTTAAATGCTATGAGTATTTATTATAGCCTAAATTCGATTTTGAAAAATGGTACGCATCTCCGCCCATTAGAATGTACCTATGGACCACTCTACAGGTCGCAAATTTGGACCAATTTCAACAAATCCTTTTTGGTCGATTGGCTAACTATCAGAATAGAAACCTATTGATTTTCATTAAGATTTGTTGGGTAGTTCAGTTTTTATGATCCAACAGAGGCTATGAGAAAGAGAGTACTGTCGCTCCTGCAGTGCTGACCTATTTTTCAATTGATAAATCAGGCTTCAATAATTCAAATTAAATCACATAATTTCATCACAGGAATTCAAAAAGATTCTGGATAAGATTGTTTGATCTTTTTCAGGTTCTATGACGTCAGAGGTATGAGAGAATTGATTACGATACTAATTTAAATTCTATGCGTAAAATTGCGTCTGAAAAACATATTGGAACATATGAATATTTTATGTAGGCTGACATTCTGCATTTTGATTGGTTTGGTCGTGGGGTGCAGCATGTAGGCGAAGATGCATATTATTAATTACTGTACCGTGTTGTCTTACTCGAAGAAGATTCTCAGTAATCGTGGGATTTGATCGAGACTTGATAAATTATGCAGCTTGTAAAAAAAATTGTAATAATAATTGACAAAATCATTTGAACAGCCGGTATAATGCCTTCTACCATTTCTTTCATCGTCAAACAATAAATTTAAAAAAGGAGAGCAGCTGGCTGGTATGGCGGCCATATCTAACCACAAGATGGCCCCTATTTGACCACAGGGCTGCATTTGCGAACAACCGGAAACGATGGAATAACCGCTAGACTCAAAAGACACCGCCAAGAGTCCAATGTTGAAAAACACAATGACAATGGCTTTTATTCTTATTTTTTAGTATAAAATGGAGTAGTTATTTTTATTTTACTGCCTAGTTAAATTCAAATTTTTTATTGCTGTACATTCAAATGGTTACAAACATAGTAATACGAGAGAAACGTATAATTATTGTGAAAGAATGTATCAAGCGGTGACGACGCCAACAGTGTGGTACATATAAATGAAGAAGCGACAATTTACCGCTGGTATAACAAATTTGAACGGCAAGACTTTTGTTCAACAACAAAAAAACAGGGAGGCCTTTTACATACAATAAAACAACTTTTACGATCACTTGCATTTAAAAAAATCGTCAATTTTCCGACTTTCAAAAAGCAGGGCGTTTAAGAACAGCCATGAAACGTCAAATCTATTGAATAGTTCGACGCACATACACGCCAAGACAGTCGTGTATGGTTTCATGAAAAGGGGGAAGCTCCAATAATAGCTAAAAATAGAAAGATTGCGCTGGATGAACAGAAGACAATTACTGCTAAATGGTGCACTGTAAAATGTCAACCTGAAGTACTCAGTAGATTGTCAGAGAAAACACTTCTGTTTAATATTATTTCGAGAAAATTTTGTGAGGAGTGTTTGGGAGCTTTTGTGAAACAAAGAGCAATTTCTTTTGTGAGATCTCTCGCTGCTGCGCTCCGGCAGATAGCGCCCGGAGCTCCGGTGCACCTTTGACATGGGGCGGCACGATCATCGGCTCATTCTAACTCGTTATTTTATGCGGACGATGGCCGCATGGGCTGCTGTCTCGCACAGAAATTGGGTTATTTACATTCATTCACATTCGGCAAATCATAAACTATGAAGAATAGTTAAGTCTCCACATTAGAATTGCTAAACGTTGTCTGAAGACTGCAATTTATTATTTGCATATTTAAAAGCATAACAAGATGAATTCCAAGCGGATGTGACTCAGTATTTGTATTTAAATCTTGTTTTAGTTACTAAAATATTTGAGATTATAAATAAATCCAAAGGTTAATTGGTAATTCATATAAGTGTTTTCATTCTTGTTAGCAATTAGTGATTGTACGTTACTGTATGCATGTTTAAAAAAATGGAAAATTTGTAATAAAATTTAATTTTTCTGTCTACTTTACAGTTTTGGTCCCTCTTGGACCATCCTCAGAAGTGGGAAGAATGTGTTTAAAATTGAACAGCATATTATGTTCAATGATATCGTTTTCAGCGTTAAATTAAAATGGGACATCTATATATAATTTTTGCTGCCTGCACTCCTTCTCCATACAAACTTTAAGTATACTAAATTTTACACTCCTTCGTGCGCGTAATATGCAAATGTCAAAAAGGGTTACAAAGCTTTCTCTTCATGTATTAATATTTTAATAAAAAAATATTTTTTTTTCAGTCCTGAGGCTAGTCTACGTGGTACCGAAACTGTCAAGTAAAAAAAAAATCAAACTATGTGACTCAATTCCTGTTTTTCAATACCCACATCCAAGGTACCAATTGAAAAAGAGAGTTTTTTGATGTGAAAAACGTTTAAATTTTCAAGTCTGATAAGAATGCCGCTTTGCAGGATGATACAAACCATTGAATAACTCAGAAATTAAAAATCTGATTGAGATGATTTTGTTATTATTTCAATAGGCATGTTCCTCTTAAGCGTTGGGCTACGGCCATGTAACTACGAAATGGGCTGGGAGGAAGAACAACGCGCAACGACCTATTTACGCGCTAACGGCAATTCACTAGGAATATAAATCGACACTCAAGAGCAGCTAGCACGTTGATTTTGGTGTCAAATAATAAATCACAATTAAATTTACTAAAAAAAAAAATTGATTTAAAGGGTGAAATCTTACAATTTAGAAATGTGTATATATGCACACTGTATTAGTGGCACTAAAACACCGGTTTTTGTTTTCATCCGGCGGTGCTTCGCACCCAACGAACGAGCGGGCTTCGCCCGCTCTGCCAAAGCTCGGCGTGGAACTTCAGAAATATAATCAAAACTACTTGAATAAATCAGTGCTAAAAATGTAATGGGAAATATATTTAATAGAAAAAATATATAGTCGAAAATTTATTCCGTGGAAAAATTGAAGTGGAAAAAATGGAGTGAAAAAAATTGAATGGAAAAAATGTCTCAAAACCGTACACCTGAATTATTTTACGTATTTATACACAGGATAGCTTAAACAAAGGAGTAAAGGGCGAAAACACGCGTTCAGACAGAGCAGTGGCGTGATAAATAAATTGAAATACGGTGTAAATAGAGACAAATAAATGTTATTTGAATCATTTAATAGCAAGCTTAGTTCTCAATATTGTCAGGTAGATTTTTCTTGAAAATAAAATTTATCAGTAGATGAATGGGTCAGAAAGTGCTGAACACTTTTTCTTAACAGTATACAGTCTAAATTTTCATCTTAAATAATTGGCCCCATTAACTTTGTTCTCCAAATGTCACACCAAATGTGAAAACTAAGTTTAATTTGAAACCGTGCTCCTCTAATTGGTTTTTCTACATTTTTATGCTTAACTGTTATTCCTGTTATAATAAAATATATACTGAGTGGTTTTTGATATCAAAAAAGACTCAATAAGTGTAGTTCTCACAGAAAGTAGGGGAAAGTATCGTTATGTTAAGTATTAATTGATTTCTAAAATTGTGGTTCAAATATTCACGCACTTTTCCGCTATTGTGCGGTGAGGCACCATAATGATAAAGCCACACATTTGTCCTTTAATGTAAAATTAATTCGTCATGTTTTTTTTCCAGTTGACCCATTCAACTTTGTTCTTGAAAGCCACACCAAACATTAAAACTAAATTTAATTTGAAAGCGTGATTCTCTAATTAGAAATCTATTTTCTCTACTCCAATAGTTATTTTAAATTTTGTCTCGTCCGTCTATAGTAGTCTCATAAAAACTTCGATTATTTCAGAATTTATTTCTAAACCAAACATAAAATTAGTATATTTTGGTGTAATGGTTTTCAATTGAACCATATTGTCTGAGATTGCTTTCCAGCTTTCTAAATAATTTCCGAATTGGTTGCCGTCGATGTGGATGAGGGTGATTAATTGATTACTAGCTGCACCATTCATATCACATTAGACATCTACGCCAACACTTAGAACCAGGTAAAAATGATCAACTGCACCAAGGGATTAATTCCCAGTAAACGCAGAGCATGTTCAAGAGCTTTTCACTGGCGCACATGGCATACGACTGTGAATACTTATCATGGTAACATCTCGAAATGTGGACACACTGTATATGTTGAAATATTATTTAGTACAAAAAATATGATTTCTACGAAACAATTATGAAAATTATAAAATGAGGTCCTTCCGGTTGTCTGTCTGAAATGTGACATTTACGAATAACAGAGAAATTATTTCAAGTAGCTTAGAAAATATTACAATGCATTTGAAATAAAGAAATTATAGGTCAAAATCTATAGAAGGTATTTCTCTTATCAAATAATAATTTATTGTTTATAAACAAAGATAGTAGAGCAATAAAATCCAAACTTCTGGTCGTAATATTTTTATTGTTTTTAAAACACTACCTCATGAAGTTTTAAGCTCACATAAATATTAATGATCTGAGAATACATGACACAAATATGTATGTAATTTATAAAATTAACATAAAATATTTATAAAGGATCAAAATTGCGTCATTATTCAATTGTCTGGAGCAATGCAACTGTTTAAACGAACAACAAAAAGGCGTATTTTTGTTTGTTTTGGTACTAGGATTTCATATACTTTTCATGCTAGAATTGGCTCCATATTCCATTTCCATACAAAAGAATAATGTATAAGTATTGAAAATAATCACCAGTTATTAAAAATGAATTTTCCAGGTGAAGAGAGATGATTCCGTTAACAGTTGGGTCTTTGAGTGTTAATGCCTGTTCGGCGCCCATGAATGGGATCTATGGCTGTAATGTGTTATAAACGTATAGGTCTTTGTGTAACCGAAATGTAGGATAGGAAATAAAAAAACCCGAGCGGTCGCGGTTGGGCGGGCGATCCGCTGACCCCGCCCACAACCTCGAGCACTGCCATCTTCGATCCTCAACCAAGAGTTCTTCTCGTTCTTCAGGTTGAATATTTCACAACATATTGTATGAGATTGCGTGACTTCGGCAGACAAAGCAAAGAAGTGCTGTTAACGCTTCGTTGCCGCACGTTACGTATTCATTGTACACCGTTTAACAACCAGGCACTCTTTTTACCACTCTTTATATTCCTTCATCATCTCTTCACGCCTGTTACTAAACAATCACGTAAATAAATACGCGGAGCCGTTTTTGCCGCACTTTTTATCGGCACCAGGAGGACATAATCGCTGAGATAGCGCCAGCAAGAAGTTGGAGCGACAATCACAATTATAACTTTTACTTTACATGTCAGAAGCTTTCATGTTCACACAAACATCAGTAGACGAGAGTAATTGGACAACTCCGGCATTATAGATGTCATTGAACAAAATCTTATTAATTATAATGAATAAATGCACAAAAATCAATAGGGCTCTACTCTGATAATTGACCAATCAAAAAGTTAAGAGGCCATCAAAATTGATCAATATTTGAGACTTGTAGCGTGTCTCATACGTACAGATTAGCGGGCGAGGACGCAGTCATATTTTAAAGCCTTCAAATAAAATAACTTTTTCTTTACATGCAAGGGGATTTCTTGTTTATCCAAATTCATCAGTAAATAACTGAAGTAAAAAGTATTTGAACTGTTTCATGACTAAAATCGTTGCGGTATTCTATTTGTCATTGTGCAAAATTTGGTTCATAATAAGAATCAATTGCTTATAAAAATCATTACGAAAATCACTAGGTTTCTATTTAGATAATTGATCAATCGATAGATGGGAAAGTTCTTAAAATTGATCAAAATTTGAGACCTGTAGCGTGTCTTATTCGTAGATTCGGACTAGCTGACGGAGACGCATCATATTTCAAAGCCTTTAATAATAGATATAAAATAACTTTTACTTTACATACAAGGAACTTTCATGCTTACAGAATCATCAGTAAACAATTGAAGCGAAGAGTAGTTGTACTTTTCTATGATTAGAACCGTCTGTGACATGCTAGTTGTCATTGTGCAAAATTTGGTTCATAAAACGAATCAATTGCTTATAAAAATTAAATTATCTAACAAATCATTAAAAAAATCAATAGGGCTCTATTTTGATAGTTGATAAATCAATGGATGAAGAAATTATTAAAATTGATCAAAATTTGAGACTTGTAGCGTATCACATACGTACAGACTAGCTGAAGGCAACGCATCATATTCTACATGCAAGTAACTTTTAGGTTCACAAAATCATCATTAGTAAACAAGTTAAACAAAAAGTAATTGGACTTTTTTATTATCAAATCCGTTGCGGCATGCAAGTTGTTACTGTGCAAAATTAGGTTCATAGTAACAAATTATAGTAAAAATTAATAGAATTCTATTTTGATAGTTGATCAATCGATTGATAAGAAAATCATTTAAATTGATCACAATATGAGACTTGTAACGTGTTTCATATGTGCAAACTAGCTGACGGAGACGCATCATATTTCAAAGCCTTTAATAATAAATTTAAAATAACTTTAGTAGTAAGGAAATTTTCTTGCTTACTGAATCATCAGTTAACAACTGGAGAAGGAGTATTTGAACTTTTTTATGATTAAAACTGTCTGCAACATGCTACTTGTCATTGTGCAAAATATGGTTCATAACGAAAATCAATTGCTAATAAAAATTGAACTATTTGACAAATCATGAAAATTAATAACGTTCTATTCTGATGGTTAAATAATTGATAAACAAAAAATCATTAAAATTGATTACAATTTGAGACCTATACCGTGTCCTCGTACGTACAGACCAACTACCGGAGATCTATGATATATTAAAAGGGCTTTCAAGTTATAATATAAATTTGGAAGAAAAATAAAATTACAATTTTCTTCAGTGTTTCACAAGAATCAAGAAATAATTTTGATCTTGTGATGATCTTGTCTTGAAATCAAAACAAGACCAAGATAAAAAGTATTTTTTATTTCTCAAGACGAGACGAGAATCAAGACTTCTTGACATGAAATCTTGATATCTTGACAATTAATTTTTCATAACTGCACATTTATCAATCTATTATTAAAATATTAAAATCTGCTGTGGTCATTACAGTTTTTCCTCGACAATAAATTTCATAGCTAGTTTCATCACTGTCTCATGAATTTAGGAGTGTCATACCAACTTTCAAAGTGACATTCGTCATTGTCAAACTGACAGTACAAAATGACAGCGACATTGTCAAAGTGACAGCGTCTTGTTCAAAGTGACAGCTGTCATTGTTGAAGTGACAGCTGTCATTGTCAAAATGACAGCTGTCATTGTTATGTTGGCAGATAGCGGCTATATTTCAGTCCTTACAATATAAGTATTGTTGAAAATGAAAAGTCCTTTTCTAGATTTTCGGGTTGATAAAGCTCATTTACAAATTTAAAAACCCAGCTTTTTAATAAAAAACTCGAATATTAAATTTCAGTCAATAATTCGTACGGGTTCTCAAATAATTACACTGTCAGGACAGATTTCATTTAAACTTATGTTTTTTGGGCTCAGTAGGGTTTAAAATATGAAAATTCATCAGAATCTCTATCAAAAATCACAATTTCAATACTTTCCCTATTATAAGATCGGGGAAATAAAAAATATCTGTGACTATGATTTTCAAAATAAATATTTGATACATATCGAAAGCATAAGTCAGAGCCGGAACTAGGGTATTGGCCGCCCGTGGCGAATCATAAAATTGCGCCCCTATTTTTGTATAGAGTATTATTATGAATATGAGGCAAAAAAGATATAATACAAAAAAATGAATCAAAAATCGATCTCATAATACAAAAAAAAAACTGCTGTGGCCACACGGTACTTCCCGACCATAAAGTCCCTGCCCAGTTTCATCACTGTTTCAGAAATTTAGGGTGTCGCATCAATTAATTGCATATTTCATAGTGGCATCTGTCATTGTCAAAGTGACATCTGTTATTGTCAAAGTGACAGCTGTCATTGTCAAAGAGATAACTGTCAATGTTAAAGTGACAGATGGCAGTTATATTTTAGTCCTACTTAAAATAAGTATTCTTGAAAATAAATAGTTCTTTTCTAGATTTTCGGAGTCTTCAGTTCATTGGAACATACAGTTTTGACATTTGATCGCCGGAAGTATAATTCAAAGATGGAAACGTGAATTCCACCAATTAATATTCATTCTTGATATCTACTAGTTTTATCTTCCCGAGAGCTTAAAATTGATATCAAACTAGATATCATTTGAATAATTTGTAGAAGAAACAATTGATGATCGTTTAAATATCCTCTTTAAAACTTCCACTACAATTATATATCTCCGCAAGAGCTTTAATTTGATACCAAACACGATAGAGCTAAATTACCTAATTTAAAGGAACAATTGACGAACGTTTGCATGTGATGTCCGAATATGAGTGATAATAGTTCTTATTTCACATTATGATTCTCATTATTTATTTGCTTCAGAAAAACAACGAATTTCATGAAAATTTAAATTATAATAATGATAAATGGACCGCTGATAATTTCGAAAAATGTTGTGCCAAATTATTCGAGCATCAATTCTAGTTATTTTATATCCTATGATAAATACTATCATTTCTAAAATAAACGCAAAAAATTAAAAGGTTCCGTCAATAAAGTTTTGGTACCACTGGTTGAAAAAAACTCATCTACGAACTATATCTTAGCTTTTTGATGAAAAACTTGAATATGAAATTTTGTTCGGAAATTCGTACGCGTTCTCAAGTTATCGTGCTTCCACACAGACGAACCGACAGACAGACCCACTTTTTTCAAGCTATGTCTTTTGGGTTCAGTAGGGTCTAAAACCAGAATTAATTAATTTTGAACAATAGATGAAAAGTTAAAAGATAAATATATATTCTTCTTTAACAAATCAAGCGTCGCGGGTGGCTCGGCATTCCTAACACAATGCACTAAATGCAGAAGCTAGACTATTTGCTGATAGAGCAGTGTACATCTCCAATAACCAATTAACACATGTAAAGTTTTATAGTTGACCTTAAGATGAGATGGGTAGCAGGTAATATAACGGTATAAACTTTCTCAACCAAAACCCGTCATAAAATATTTCTTAAATTTGAATTTAAATGATTTGTTTAATGCAGTTCATAGGGTTTTGCGCCCCCTAGAAGTCTGCGCCCATGGCAGGGGCCACTTTCGCCACGCCCTGGTTCCGGCTCTGGCATAAGTCTTCAGATTCCCCAATACTCTAAGAAAGTTGTTAACTCTTAACAACATTGCTATATCATATAACAAGTAATAATTGCAAATACTGATTAAAACATGAAAATGACAGACTTTTCATTTATTTCTATTGGTGGCGATCTTGGAAAACGTTGCTAGAATCGATTCATAACATAACTGACAGGGAGGATAAAGGATAGACACTAACGCTAAACTGAGTGATCGGATGAAACAATAAAGAAAGGGGATTTCCCCTGCATGTCAAGATCAAGAAATATCAAGAATTCTTGAAACAAGATAAGAAATGCGTCACTCTTTTCAAGAAGCTCTATTAAAAATTGATTGCTTTTAAAATTCTATCGTCAAAACTTGGGGCTAATGCGCCATTAATAAAGCATATACCGTCGTGCGAGGTATGTAATCATTCAAAATAGAACTTGAAATGTTTACAACTGTTAGCGAAACTAATATAGCACGCCCCATCTGTATTTCGTTTTTTTTATTCAATGGAATTATCAAATAACTAATAATTAATTAGATATTACGCCTTTACATTTACAATTGTTCAATCATTAAACTGTCACACCAATTATTGTCAATTTCAATAGAGTATAATCAGATCAAATGCAAATATATATGAAAAAAATTCAGTCAATTTGTTGCATACTACAAACTCTAGAGTGTCTTGTATGTACGAACGTACGTACTATCCTTACAACATTTCATTAAAACCTGTATTTTGTTCTTAATATAAAAAGAAATATGTTTTTCGACAACTGTCATTAAAGGACTGATCTCTATATACATATGGATAGCTGATACATACGGGAAAAAATTTAAAATATTGACCTAGCCTATGCTCAGCGATACTGGACGAAACAAGTGACGAAACACTATACGTGTCATTTTAGTTCTTCTCCCGATAACCGTGGCACTGGTGATTGCTCCAAAGTGGTCAATGGCAGACTACAGTAGCAGTTATCCATATATAGAAATCAGTGATTAAAAGTGAACATTAAAAGGCAACTGGAAACATGCGAAATGATTGTTTTGTTTACAGGACGCGAAGTATTTCGCAGCCTGGCTGCGAAATATTTAGATAAACTGTATTTTAAGATGGGGGCTTCGAAAAACGTTGTTTGATACATGATTGCGGAATTCTTTTGCATTCTCGCTAAGCTCACAAAAAATTTTATTCTCAAATGCAAAAGTGACATTTCGCAGTCTAGAATCAAAAATAACTATTTATATTAGTTAAATATTGAAAAATAGGATTTCTGCTTTACAACAATATATATTTCATAACAGCTTCCAAAATTATTTCACTTGTATCATTAAAATTCGAGGCTATTGCGCTAGTCGTTAATAGAGCACACACCGCCGTGCGGGGTATGCAATCATCCTGAATAGGTCTTGAACTATTTTCAACAATTGGAAAAGTCAATAAAGCATAAAGCACACTTTATTTTTTTTTTCGAAAGCTGCGCGTAAATTTTTAAGGTAGTACAAGGTAGGTCGAATATTGTCTTGCTGAAAAATGTTTCTTTTTTAATAAATCCCTACGATGTCGACTTCAAAATGGACTATTCTATTGAATCATTCATGAAGTATTTATTCAAATACTCTTTTATAAAATATCTTATTAACGCCCTTGAACTCGTTCCAAATATTTGTGATAGAAGAGCAAAGTCATGTGAGTACATTGAGAATCGACGCAGTGGGACGCGACATACCGCAAGACCGATTACCATAAAACACAATGCACTTGACACTGGTGAAAGTGTACGCGTAACACAGATGTAAAAGGTTCTTTAACGGGGTTTAGACATTGAGATACACTACCATGTAATGGAGGAAGATTTTTCTTCCTTTTTGAAAATTGGAGACAACAGGTGGTCTAGCGAGAAAGAAGAATAACCGTTGATGGATACTGAATAACGTAATAAAGCAATAATAATAATTATTGGGCTTAGGAAACATGGCTCATATTTATTAAGATTTAATTTTAAATATGTTCAAAGTTCCTCCCTTGGAGCATTATTTCTTTCAACTTCTTAAAAGCTCCCAAATACCTCCCTTTCGTAATACTTCCTACCTGATAAATTTTCAACCCATTAAATAGCCAAAAGTCATATATTTTTGAGTTAAGTGAATGCCTAGATGTTCCTATGATTTTTTTTTTCATCCAGAATGCACCGGTCATAGTATGCTGCATAACCCCGATCTACTCTTTCTTCCTTTCACCCTCGTAACTCTTATTCAAAAAGGATTAAAATTGATATTCAGAATTGACAATCCATGGCACAACAACCACGAATAAATCTATTCTTGAGAAATTTTTGAGAATTTGAATATATGTGTGGGCTGAAATGAGAGTGGATGAATTAAGAGTCTATGTCTAAGGCAGGGTAAAAAACCGGTTCTTGGCAAAAACCTCCCGAGTCAAATTAATTCGGATGCCTCGAAAATGTCCGCACACAAAGCCATATTTGTTAGCAGGCATCTCGTGAAAAAATAATTGCTATTTCTTGCAACCCCAAGATTTGGATTTTAATTGCCTATTAACTGTTGCAATTTAGGGAAATTTATATTCATTTTGAAAATTAATATCAGGCCTGCAATTTTGATTACAAACAAAATATAAATCACTACCAAATTTAGGGGGCAACAATTTAATATGCAATTATGTTGATTACTGTGAAACTGTAATCATATTTTAGTTATGTTCTTTTACTACTGGACAAATTAATCGTTAAATATTACACTTTATTGCAATGTAAACATTTATAGCGCGTTGTTCGCTTTATCTTTATTTTTGCATTTTATGTTCTACTTTACATTTTACGATTTTACTTTTATGCGCAATTTGTTTCACACTTGCTGCTATTTACCACACGAATTATCATTTCAATAAAACAAATATGTAATTTCTTACATTTTTGTAGCCTAAACTAAATTTTAATTCAATACACAGGCTAATCTAACTGTACGACAATTTTTTTTCCATCAAACTATGAATCAAGTCTTGCATATTAAAAATTTTCTCTTATACGAATTTGTTCTGAAAGACACTTCTTAGTTAAAGTCTGGGATATATCGAGATAATTCTAGCAACCTTTTGAAAGGCAGTAGATAAACAAAAGAGATGTCTGCCTCAGTGGCGTGCGGTGACTTTCTGTGATAGGTGTGCACAGTCGGTGGTGAGGAAGGGGATATATACATGGCCAACAATACAGCTTATTTTGCTCGCAACAATCAGCAATCCATTTAAATTTTTCATATATTTTAATTTGGAAATGTCGCACGGACTGCTGGCCTTTAATTTTTATATTTTAAGTGAATTTTATGTCTGGCGTTGGTCTTGTTTTCATAATTTCATTTTTTGTTGCGACATCACGACGTGAAAAAGGATTTTCCAGTAGATCACAAATTATAGATCTATTTTCAGTTGTCATTCTACAAATGATAATTTCACAAAAATAAATAATTTAATAAACGTATAAAATAAGTGTTCACCTAATATTGTTGTCTTAAATAACGAATAACAATATTTCAACTATTTTAAAACAAACTAATAAAAGGCGTTTGAAAAAGAGCTCAGCTACGTTGAATATTCAGCTCCAGGTGCAGAAAGTCTACCTGCACCCAGCGAGAGAGAACGAGCGTTAGGAGATCGCTAATTTCGGTATGCTTTTTCTCTGTCAGACTCTATTCCTTCACTTTCCCTATACTGACTATGCTAAACAGACCTCGCTTGCCGTGCAGGCGAGAAATCTGCACCTCAAGCGTCGACATTCGTTTCAAATATATAGCAGAGTGGCCCGCGAGGCGCGCTCGTATTTATGGTTGCATAAATAGATAAAATACGCTCTTTCTCTGATTTTATAACGAAAATTTGTGAAATAAAATGAAGTATTCAATGAACCATTATATTAATTTTATTTACGTAATTTCTAATATTTTCATAGGGTGTGCAGTGCACACCCTGCACGCCACTGGTCTGCCTCTGCCTATAAAATAAAACTGCAGAACTGGTCAATATGAATAAGTGTGATATAAATATGCTGAAAATAAATTTGTATTGTTAAGTGTGGGGTAATAAATAGTTTATTCAATAAACTTTAATTTTTATTCATTTTTTAATAATATCTATTCTTTTTTGTGCTTGTACATCTTTACAGACTTCTCAAGCTTATAACACGATGAAGGGTAATACGATATTGGTGATCCAAACAAGGAATGTGCCTTCTTGATACCTGATTTGAAAGACAAAAGGTGATCAACCCTGTCAGAATTCAGTCCGGATCAGTGAATGTTTATAATGCTGGCGGTTGTTAACACCTGACTATTTTGACAGTTTTTGGTGAAAAAAATATTTTTTAGGCACAAATTTCCCCTCTTTTGTTTGACAATTTTCTCGATTATTTAAATGATACAGTTCCGAAATAAAAAATTATGTCATTCCAAAGAAGTAGTCCAGTCAGTAACAGTCTAAACTTTTTTCTAATCCTTCTGATGGTTAAGACGGTCTGGCATGCACGGATTACAGTGTGTTTTATTAAATCCGACCACAGTTCTATCGATGCTAGCAGCTACTGCAATCATCTTAATATTGTTATTAGATAATAGGCTTTTCTTCTACACTTCAGTAGATAATCCTCTTGGATTCAATATATTGACTCAATAATGCTTCCATTCAAAAAGATTTTGTCCAAACCGTCAGTACAAAAATGTAGTTTAGACTTTGACATTTACAAATTAATTAAAATAGACAAAATAACTAATATAAAAAGAAATTTTAATATGAAAAAACTTGCTGATGAAGGCTATTTAAACACTCATCCTTCTATTCATTATTTTCTAACTGAAAAGGTAATTGCAACTCACAAAGCGCGCCTAGCGCAACCAACGTGCTAGTCTAAAGTTTTGATGATAGATGTAATTATATATCGAGTTATTTGACAAGCAAAATATTTATTGAATAGCTTTTTGAGAAAAGGCGACCTTTTTCTGCAAAACAATACCATTATTTGATTTTTGAAACATTTATTATGGCCTAAATATGCATTTGAAAAATGAAATGTATTTCCGTTCCATACTTAGTCCTGTACGTATGGGACACACTGTAGGTTGCAGTTTTCAACCGATTTTAGTGATTTCTTCTTTTATCGATTGGTAATTTATCACAATAAAATCCTATTGATTTTTGTCATGATTTGTTGAGTAATTTAATTTTTATTAATAATTTTCTATGAAACTCTCTTTTTTCGTACTTGGCAAATATAAAAAAATATATAATTGCAAATTAAATGCTAGTTAACATTATATGCTACTGTCATAAAAGTGTGGAGTAGTCGACTCCCGAATTCCACAATTAAAAAAAAATTTCATCCTATAGGTTTGAAAATAATCATCTAGTTGGTAGTTTTAAATATTGTCTGAGATATGTATCCTACTGGATTCACTATTTCACATCCTCACAAAATAACAATTTTACAAATTTTCCAGAGATAGCGTCTAAAATAGTACCAAATTAGAAATTAACTAGCTGCACCTACACTTTTAAAAAACGTCCTGAACAGTTCTAGATTGAACTGCGCATGCTTGTGGGTACAAACTTGAGCTTGATATTATCGAATAAGGTCCACTATTGCACGCAGTAATAGCGATAAAGGAAAGGAAAGAAGAAATAGAAACATAACAGTAACAAATAAAACCACAAAAGAATCAAAAAAGGGGAACAGGCGCAATGAAATAAAAATAAGTACATGGAATGTCCGTACGATGCTACAACCAGGGAGGATGCAAGAAATAGTATCAGAAATATCAAGATATAATATTGACAAAGCGGCAATACAAGAAACTCGATGGAAGGGTAAGGGGGTAATAAAGAAGAAAGATTTCATATTATAATATTCAGGAGATGAAAAACAAGGACAATACGGCGTGGCTTTTTTAATAACGGGTAAATTAAAAGAGAAAGTAATAGAGTTTGGACCAATAAATGAAAGATTAGTCTATGTGAGAATAGAAACAACTCCTTTCAAGTTGTCAATAATAAACGTATATGCACCAACAGAAAACGCAAAAACAGAAATAAAAGAAAAATTCTATGAAAAATTAGAAGAAGAATTAGAAAAAGTACCAAAAGGAGACACCCTATTACTATTAGGAAATTTCAACGCTCAAATAGGAAAGGAAGATCATATAAAGCAGGTAGCAGGAAAGTATACAATACATGAAAACTCAAATGACTATGTGGAATAGCGACAAGAAACAACATGAACATCCAAAAATACATAAAATAACTTGGATGTCGCCAGACCAAGTAACCCAGACACAAATAGACCACGTACTAATCACAGAAAGAAAACAATCAGATGTAATAGATGTAAGATCATACAGGGGAGCATGCGCTGATTCAGACCACTTTATGGTAATAGCAAGTCTTAAACAGAAAATAAGAAGAAATCAGAAGGACAGAAGCAAGAGAACTAAATGGGACATAGAAAAACTTAGCAATGAAGACACAAGGAAGAAGTACTAAAAATAAATAGAGAAACACATCAAAGAAAAATATGAAGAAGAAGACGATGTAGAGAAGAAGTGGCATAAGATACAAAATTGTATAAACCAAGCTGCAAAAAAATGGATAGGAAAAGAAAAACAAGAAAATAAAAAAACATGGTTTAACAAAGAGTGCCAAGAAGTAGTATTAAGAAAGAAAAATGCAAGACTGAAGTGGATGAATACAAATAGGATAGAAGACAGAGAAGATTATAAAACAATAAGGAAGAAATGTTGTAAAATTCTAAGAGAACACAAGAGAGATTGGATAGACAATAGAATAACAGATATTGAAAAAGAAAGTGTGAATAGAAACTCAAAACAATTCTATAAATAAATAAATGAACAAAAAAGAACATACAAACCAAAAGTCTACTGTATAAAAGACGCAAAGAGCAACAAAACAGAAAACGATGAACAATATAAGAAAACATGGGTAGAATACTTTAAAAACCTGCTAACAGAGCCACAACAAAACGTGGATATTACAACACAAGATGAAATTGCGAACTGAGGAGTATTCGAAGAACCAACAAAAGAAGAAGTCAGAGAAATAATAAGAAGCAGGCGAAATGGGAAGACTCCAGGCAAAGATGGAATAAGCATAGAACTAATAAAATATGGAAAAGATGAACTACACGAATATATATATATGAACTTATAATGAAGGTGTGAAGAACAGAAAATATTCCAAAGGATTGGGAAAGAGGACAAATACTCACAATTCACAAAAAAGGAGACCAACAAACATGCGAAAATTACAGGGATATAACGCTACTGAACACGACATATAAAATAATGTCAACACTAATACAAAAAATAGTCCAGAAAGAAACAGAAAACATAATAGGACAGTATCAGTGCGGATTCACGCAAGGCAGATCAACAACAGACGCTATACATATAGTTAAAAAGATAATAGAAAAAGCACATGAATATAAAATGAACATAGATTTATTATTCATTGATTTCAAACAAGCGTTTGACTCGAACAAAAGAGAAAAACTTATGATAGCCCTAGAAGAATTTGGAATAACAGCTAAACTAAGATGATTGATCTTGATGACATTAAGTGGAGCAACAACCACAACTAAAACACAAAAAGGAGAAACTTAGGAATTTGAAATAAACAAAGAAGTAAGACAAGGAAATACACTATCAGCAACTCTGTTCGACATAGCGTTAGAATATGTGATGAGGAATTTGAACAAAGGAACACTCAGAACTAAATGCGGACAAATAATAGCATATGCAGACGATATAGTATTGGAAAAAAAAATATAGGAAAATATTGAAAGAAATGGTCGAAGAAATAGTAACAGAAGGAAACAAAATGGGCTCAAAAATCAATGAGAACAAAACGAAAATAATGAGGATAGGAAAAAAATCAGGAAGTAGAAATAAAAAAATATGTAACCTACAGTTTGAGGAGGTGAATAAATTCAAATACCTAAGCATTATGCTATCAAATAAAGGAGACAGGCAAACAGAAAGCCAAGAGAAGATATTAACAGCGAACAGAGCCTTTTACGCAAATAAAAAATTACTCAAGGATAAAAATCTAACAAAGAAATCAAAATTAAAAGTATATAGAACAGTAATCAGACCGATAATAATGTACGCTGCAGGAACAATGACAATGACCAAAAAAGATGAAGAAGATTTGCGAATAGTAGAAAGAAAAATAGTGAGAACTATTTTAGGACTAGTAAAAACGACAGAAAACGAATATAGAATACTAATGCACCATGAAATAGAACAAGAACTGCAAGGAGAGGATATAGTAAGGAAAATAAAACAACAGAGGACGATATGGTTAGGACACATATTGGGGAAAAAAAGAAGAAGACACCGTAAGGGCAATTCTACAATGGGAACCAGGCGGAAACAGAAGAAGAGGCAGACCCAGGTCGAAATGGTTACAAGAAGTAGAAGCAGATCTGAGTAAAGCAGGAATAAAGAAATGGAAGGAGAAAACAGAAGATAGGAAGACATGGAGAGAAATATGTCAGAAAATTTAGAACAAGGCGATGAGGACTGATCCCTCTCAAATAAAGAATTTAGAGAGCTTCAGTAGAAGCGGTGCAACCCCACCTAGGGTGTCCAAGCCACTATATATATAATAGCGATAAACGCACGGTGGTGTGTGTTATATTATCGACAAGCACGCTAGTGTCGAGTTTCGACGATAGTAGTGTCACAAATTTTATTTAGAATAATTTATTAACACAGGTTACAGCGTAAATCTTTACTTTAAAAACTCGTATGTTCACAATATCGCGCACAGTTACCCGTACTGAATCACTGAATGAATGAAATACTCTCCTAGCTCATGCTCTCATACACCTAAGCTGACAATGGGCCAACACTCAAATGTCTGGCAACCACCGAACATCTAGTAACCATAGGCTGTCAATCATGTCCGACAATTGAACATCGACTAGGTCAATGCTAACTAGGTTTACAGTTACAATAAATTCAAATAAATAATTATGTGAACTAATTACTACAAATATTTCATATTTGGGACAATAGTAATTGACCTCGAGTAATTTTACAAGCAATCAATTATAAATGTAGCTTTTTGGAAAAAAGAACTTCTTTTGATAAATAGTACTACTTATTTAAAAAAAATATGAAGCGCGGGCTGACGCGATTTTTACGCGCTTCGCGCGTACTATTGCTTTTTTTTGTAGCTCTACTAACATTTCGCCTCCTGCGTTTTCTAAATTTGCAATGTTTAAGTTTAAAATAACAACAAATATAAATTTTTCAAATAGTTTTCTAAGAATGATGACTATTAAAATAATATTTCAATATTAATACAATATACTAATGAGGTAAATTCGATATTCAAATAGGAGTCCTAGACAAAATATAAACAACAATGAATTACAATTTTTTTAACAATTCATCATTTAATTTTCATATTATTGTTAACAAATAATACGTCTAATAGTGAAATGAAGAAAACACCGCAGAAGAAAATATTTATTTTAGTGTTTAAATATTGTTGAATGCTTGATTTCACTTCGTAGACTGTTTGTTTATATTGTTCACTGTCAAGAGACAAATGATTCATAAAATAAACTTTATTGCAGTTCTTATGCAATAATAATTATGAAATTTAAGTGCATTTGCTATCAAGAAGCATTATTTACCTATTAAAATAACAAATAATATTTTGTTGCTATTTTGAAATTGTTTTTGATTTATTACCGTAACAATAATCAAGCACGATCAAAATTGATATCAGAGTTATAAGGGAACATCGAAGAAACCTTTAAATTAAGAAAACACTGAGATTTACAAATCAATAACTTTGCTATTTTTACTTTTAGATTTTCCAATCACGTGAATAATATGTAGAAATATTTTTTAGTAAAAGTAACTACATCTGATGATAAACACGTTAATAAAGTTATTTAAAAGTATTTATAAAATGTATTTATTCAAAAATATGCATAATATATTTTAAAGACTCAATAAAACGAATAGATTTATTACTTATTATTTATATAACAAACCATAAAAACTCATAACTGCATCAGTAAAGAATAATGCACTTTTCTTTGCACCGAACAACAGTTCTCTTATCTACTGTTTAGGAAAAAATTGTTTCCATATACATTACTGATTAGTTCAAGCTACACAATTTAATTTGTATCAAACATAAATTTATTCAATAAACTTTTCTGTTCTTTGAGCAGAACTAATATTGTGACTATCGATTCGCATTGTTTTGATAGGAAAACAAAGATTATGAAATATATTTATTTAAATCATTATTTGAGCATACAAATGTATAATGGATTTACATTGTTTAGTTATGTAGTACAACTTCTAGATTGAATTTACATTAAATATAAATAATTTATTTTGAAACCGTGACCGATTTCTTGCGAGCTTTTGTTTGAAATCGTAAATTTAATATTACACAGTTGAACTTTTTATTTATTGAAATAATTATGATTGACATACTCATGATCATGAGAGGAGATTTTTTCTTCGAAAATTTAGTTAATTATTTTTAAAATAACTTCACAACAAAATATTCGCAATTAGAGTTTTTATGAATAATTTCACAGCTCAACTTGTTAACAATTACAGTAAATTATTATTTTGTATGTAAATATGCTTAGTTTATAGTTGCTTTAGTCAAATAAGAAGATGTCGTTTCATGGGAAATAGACTGTGCCGAACGCAAATGCAAATATATTCATATATAATAATTTTCTCAGAAACCGTTAGAATCGAAATAACTTACAATTGACTTAATAAATTATATATTCCTAAGAGTTTCAAAGTTCTAAAGATTAAAAAAAAATCGTTATTTGAATCAATAAAGCATATTTTTTCAGATGAATCTGTCAAATAAAAAATGATTAATTGGTCATTACGAAATTATTATAGGATTATTTTAATTAAACTGACGATTTTATTAGCTTTGAAATTTATCAATGATTATTATGATTGAATGAATTAAACATTAAACAGTCAGCCAGTTTGCCTGTACGTACGTACGTACGTACTAGACTCTCTAAAAAACTCAATATTCCACAAATTTATTTATTTCTTCCACTAATCTCTGCGTATATAATTTATTCAAAATCCTATTGAAATTTGAAGTGATAAAGTATGCAGTGCAATAATTATGAGCACTTACTTGAGCAAAGACGCGGTACGTCAATTAAGCACTCATTTTCAATTGACTTAAATAAAATTATCAAGGAATCGTTATAGGATTATTACAAGGCATTCATTAGATTTATGATTTTATTAGCTTTAAAAAAGCTATCAATGATTATTTTGATTGGATCGCTTATTGATGATGTATCATGCATTAAACAGTCAGTCAGTTTGTTTGTATGTACGTACGTACTGAGCTCTCTAGGAGTCGCATTATTCCACAAATTTTATATTTTTTATATGAATCATTGCGTATATTATCTGCCCAGAAATTTATTGAAATTTGAAATGATAAAGTGCACAGTGTAATAAATATGGGCAATTACATGAGCAAAGACGCCGTACGTCAATTGATTTCGTTAAATGAAAAATAATTAAGGAATCGTTATAGGATTACTTCACGAAATCAATTGGACTCTCAATTTCATTATTTATAAAAAAAAATCATGATCACCTATTGACGACTAATCACGAATAAAAAAAGATGTTAGACTAAAGTACGTTCGTATTAGATACTGTGAGGATCGTAATATTGAACAAATTCACTTATTTATTTTTTCATCATCTTTATATATGATCTATTTGAAAGCCTATTAAAATTTGAAGTTATCAGATATACAATGCAATAATTATGAGCAATTGCATTCAGAAGTAATCATGGACCGCGTATTTGCTCATGTAAATAATCATAATTATTGCATTACACATTCAATCGTTCCAAATTCCAATAGAATTTAGGACAGATCATTAAAAACAAGATTAATTGAAGAAACAAGTAAATTTGTTGAATATTAGGACCTGTAAAATATCTAACACGTACATACGTACAGATCCATTGACTCATGCATAAAAAATTATTATTCAGATTGTGATGAAAAAATCGGTTTGAATATCAAAGTGTGAAATCAGAATAGCAATAAATGTAACATTATAATTAAATATCTGCTAGGAAATAGCAGTAATGTCATTAAATTAGCAACCATTTGCTAGGAAATTTCTTACGTCTTCTGAAGCGTTTTTGCTCATTTCTTAACGACACTAAATGAGTGCAATTCATAGTCAGAAGCTTTAGCGCCCCTGGAACGTACATGTAGATCTTGACTCATTAATATAATGTATGTTAACATTTGATAATCATTTTAAAGTGTACTATTATTGAAAATCTTTCCAATATTACAATTTATTGTAATGGCTAGCAATTATTTCTTGATTCGTCTTAGCTGTTAGATTTGCGTAAATGGCTTCATTGTGGTTAACAAAAAATTGCACAAACAATTGAACACATGTTCATATACTACCTTTAGTTGGCTTTGTTGGGTGGCATTCCATGCCCAAAGTAGGCCATATAGATCTTGGGTTTCACTGAATTTACATCACACGAAGGAATCTGTCTTAGCAACAATATGGTTCTGTTTCCAGAATAGAGACACTAAAACGATATGCGCGTTACGCGAAAATATACTAATTGCTAGTAAAGAATCCGCAATTGCTTGGTTAAGTAAGGATTAAGTGGATCGATTCAAGGATATCAGTTACTTGAACTTGTTGATCAAGTGCACACGAATGCATTTTATAATTGTCTGAAATAAGCTGTGGGAACGGACGATCGATTGTCATTTCTTTCTGATACAATTAGCGATTACTTTACGTTTAAGTATTTTATAGCCTGAGTAATTGGATACGTGACGTATGATCAATTTCATTCAGCATTTTTTAGATTTAATTACGCGCAATATACTCAGCAAAGCTGAAATTGAAAAGTACTAATGGTAGTTGCCTCGTAGCTACAAACTCGATTTTTCTCAATTATGTGTGAAACAGATTCGTACCCAAAATTTCTTTTGTTTAGAAGAAAAAAAGTAGAGAAAATCGCATATTGGTTTTGGTAATGCATACCCAGATAACAAACGAAGTTGAAGTGATTCAAACGCAGCTACCGAACTAGAAATGATTTATTTTGAAGTGCATAAGATCCAAGAACGAATAATTCATATATTAGGTAGGTATTGCTTAATTCAGAGTATTTGAGTCCGGTACTCAGCCGAGATTATGGGAATTCAACGGATTCCAAGTAAAAACTTGGATACATTAAAAATATGATCAGTTGGAAGTTCAAACGAGCCAAATTGGTATTGAAGAAGCAAATTGGGTCCCAAAAGATCGTTTTGGTCAACCACTTGTCCATCATTAACTCAAATCTTGATGGAAAACTAGGATTATTGTATATAGACTATTATATGAGCATCATGTTGTTTTGTTTGCTCTGTACTCGTCCTTACACTCAACCATAAACGTAAAACATTAAACAGTGCCAGGATGAGGGTTTAATGTAGGGCAGTCGGTATACTATCAAGTATTAGTGCTCTGCTCAATTAGACGACACAACGAATTAAAAATACATTCACTAAATTTCTTAACATTAAAAAAAATACAATTGGAATAGAGGCAAGCTTTGCTCATTCAATTCTGAAGTCATTTGAGCCCGATACTCAATCTACTATTTGATAATACCATAAAAGAATTCAACGGATTCCAAACAACATTTCGTAATTTGAATTTGTTATTCAAAAATATAAACAGGACAGTGAACAGGACTCGTTGAATCAATTTTGAAGACATTTGAACCTGATAACCAGCCGAGTGTTTGGGCGACTTGAATTAGGTGCCTAGGGGTCGCCTAATGTAGAGGCCCTTGTCTTTCAGGCTCCCAAGTTCAGGGCCTCACCAAATACTGTTCCCACGTTTATATATTTGTTCAATCATTTGAAATTTTGTCTATAAGCGATGGTTATTTGATTATAACGAAACTTTTGCAGTTTCTGAGTAGAAAACGTTTTAAATTTTAAAATTGGAGCATTATACGAAAAGTCGACTTCAAACGGAACATGAAACTAAAAAACAAGACAAAATTTCTTAACTAGTCGTGCTAGCTGTTCGAAACAAATAAAATTTGATGAAAGCAGGCTAACTGAATTGTATGTAATCCTGAGGAATCGTCGAGAGCGAGCAGTGTAGCTATGGCGGCACCAAATGCGGCAGGGTTAATTTTGGACGGCTGCACAAGCTTCACCAATTATCTTCGAAATGCAATGGGTTAGGATTTTGCGGATGATTTCAAATTGGAGCTAATTTGTCCAATTACTTAAAATTTTGTTGTATTATAACAACATTTTGTATTTTGAAATTGAAACATTGTAGGAAAAATCGACTTCTAACAGGATATGGAATCGAAGGACAGGTCATAATTTCTCAACTATTTATGTTAATTGTGAGAAACAAATAAAATTTGATTGAAGAAGTTTGAAAGAGTTGTATGTGACCTTGAAAAGCAGTCGCGAGTGAACAGTACAATAAGGGCGGCATTAAATGTGGCGGGAGTGTTTTAGACAGTCGCGTGAACTTAATGACAATTTATTTTCAGAATGCAGTGAGCTAAGATGCTGCTAAAGGACTCAAATTGCAGCTAACAGTGAGGATTTTTTTTTTTTAGATGCAAAACAAAATCAATATTAGAGACTTAGCAAAAAATCAACCAGACTTTGGAATTGGGAAAATTTCACGATGTTTGTATAATAGAAACAGATATCGGCATCAAAGGCGTATTCACGAAAAATAAGGGAACTGGAAGATCTACCAATCTACTTCGGTATTTTTTTCTTTTGAAAAATATTCTGTCACCTTAAATAATATAGAGAAATTATTTTTAATAAAAATAACTGCGATGCGAAGCATGGAAATGAAAAATAACTCATATTTAGTTGTAAGAAATAGATAAATTTTGATAAAAGAAGGTTGAAAGAATTGTAGTAACCTAGAAAAGCCGTCGCCGGCGAACAGTGCAATTGGGACGGCATTAAATGCGGCGGGAGTGTATTGAGCAGCCGCATGAAATTTATGACAATTTATCTTCAGAATGCAATGTGCTAGGATGCTGCTAGGGGTCTCAAATTGCAGCTAACAGCGAGAATTATTATTTTTTGAGGTGCAAAACAAAATCAATATCAGGAACGTAGCAAAAAATCGACGAGACTTTCAAATGAGGAAAATTTTACGATGTTCGTCTAATAGAGACAGATATTTACATAAAATACATATTAATGAAAAACAAGAAAAAACTTTGCTATTTTTTTTCTCGAAAGATATCCAATCGTCTTAGATAATATAAAGAAATGATTTCCAGTGAAAACAGCTGCAATGAGAGACATGGAACTTGAAAAAACTCATAATTTTTCAACTAGTTATGCTAGTAGTAAGAAACAAATAAAATTTGATAGAAGAAGGTTGAAAAACCTTCGAGGGCGTATAATGCAGTTAAGGCGGCGTCAAATGCAGCGGAATTCTCTTGGACAGCCGCACAAACTTCACCACCAACTATCCTCGGAATGTAATGACCTAGGATTTTACTGATGATTTCAAATTGCAGGATTATCATTTTTTCAGACGCGAATCAAATTTTCCATCAGAGACGTAGCGAAAAATCGATAAGGTTTTCAAATTAGAAAGATTTCAGGTTGCCGTCTAATATAGAAACAGATATCGATATCAAAGACGTATTCATGAAAAATAAAAGAGCCCTTAGATTTACAAATCTATAGCTTTGCAATTTTTTTTACAAAATGTCCAATCACGTTAAACAATATAAAGAAATGATTTTACATTAGTAATAGTAACTGCAATGCAAAACATGGAACATAAAAACTCATAATTTCTCAACTACTTATGCAAGTTGTAAGAAACAAATGAAATTTGATAGAATAAGGTTGAAAGAAAAAGGGCGGCGTAAAATGCGGCGTGGATGTTCAGGACAGGGACAGCCGCGTGAACTTTGTAACAATTTAATTTCGGAATGGAGTGACCTAGGATACTGTTAGGAGTCTCAAATTGCAGCTAACAGTGATGACAATCATTTTATTCGCACAAGAATCAAAATCAAAATATCCAATCACCTTTTAAATAATATAGAGAAATGATTATCAGTAAAGCTGCAATGCGAACCATGGAACTTGAAAAAATTTTTTGATTACTTATGCTAGTTCTAAGAAACATATAAAATTCGATAGAAAAAGGTTGAAAGAATTATATGTGACCTTGAAAAGCCGTCGCGGGCTTGCAAGCAATCATGACGACGTCAAATGCGGCAGGATTATTTTGGACAGCCGCACGAACTGTATCACAATTTATCTTCGGAATGCAATGAGCTGGGAGGTTACTAGTGATTTTAAATTGCAGCTAACAGTATATATTATTACATCCTGCTTGTTACAGGACACAATTAGCTCTAATTTATATTGCAGTGCGGGGCGGAGGTCACCTAAAAACATAATTCTAGTCGCATCTTGTTGTCTTTTACATATCTGATATATACGATGAATCAAATATGAAGAAGATAATACTTGTGAGGAAGCTTAAGGTAATTGTCCCAAAAGAAAAAAGAAAAATGAAAATTCACTTTCTTTTCAGGACGAAGTACTACTTCTTTTAAGTGCTATTGTTCCTCGAAATTGGATTATCAATGGTTGGTAAGGTATTTTGATTCGATAAGGAACAATCGAAGTAGTTCTTAATTGGGCCCTTGGGCACAGTATTTAATTGAGCCCCTGGGCTGATGAAAACGTATGAAACGTTTGGAAAATTAGTCGAGAGTTCTTGAACTGGAGGACCCTAGGCACGTGCCTATTGCGTCTAATGATAATTCGGTATTGGATCGAAGCTTCGAACAGCTGTTTTGAAGATTACTTTCAGGATTGAAATAAGAAGTAAAGGAAACGGGGTAGAATCTGCAAAAGGATAATTTTAATAAATGAGGATCTTTTTAATACATCCTTGTATACTTAAGCCTGGATTCTGAGAAATCTTCGCAATCTACTTTTCTATTTGGTCAGATGTCTTCGTCTTGTTGCATTTATGTATGCACTTATGCGCAGTCACTGTACTTGACATATGTTTGTCATTCTCGCCTTGACACTAGCACGACACGTTACATCACGCACTTTGTTCTGTTATTTATTTTGTGATTAAACCACTAATAATTTATCCTTCGCTGAATGCAATAAATTGCAAGATTTATGCATTTAATTTGTTTTATGCTTTGTTGCATAATTGAGGAAGAAAATAATATATCTTTATTGGTTTTTAATTTTCTGAAAAATAGGTAATAAGGAAAATTGACACTAATTGTTCAACAATCACGAAGGCGTTAATTCTGTTTATGTAATTTCAAATTTGTTTATCTTGTTAGTAACATTAGTAATAAAAATTTAAACCACAAATGACAGAATTGTTAACGAATTGTTGAATAACCTTTGTTATTCTCAAAGCGATTTTTATTACGATTCATGCAACTTAAATAAATTTTCCAGCTGTAAAAACGTTGAAATTTGTTTTTGTCATTAATAATATTTCCAATGACAATAAGAAAAGAATCATAATGTTGCTGTATGAATGCCCAAAGGATGGACTTATATTTTCTGTATGTCCACGGAAAAGAAAATAAATTGAAAATCTTTGCGAGTTAGTTTTCTGCTGCAGCATTGAAGTCTCCGTCTGTTATATACTAGGGCGGTCTTCTTGTTGATGTGACAAGAAGATGAATTAAAGTGAGGGGTAATCAGGACTATTAATTACGTTAATTAGTGTTGTGGCAGTGACATCTGGAATCTGACCACACCGAACACGAAACACCGCGACTGCGACTTCGTTCAGAGCCGCATCACTCAACATGCTATTTGTCAAACATCGTCCCGACACGGCCTTTAATGAGTCCCCGCTCCCACAGAATTTTCGACACTACACAGGACCGTATCACTGACAAAAAAATTGAAAAACTTGATCACGTTCTTAAAAGATACCTCAACTCTATCTCCTTTTTTGACATGTTCATCAATAAAAGAAGCCACCTCATGGTGAAATCCACAGAGTCCAGCTCTGGAGACTGCAGGAATCCATGGTACTCGGCACTGTCCTGTTTACACAGAGCTTCGATGGTATCTCAAGCCTGGAATCCTAACCCTTCGTTTAAAAACTCGTTATGTGCACCTTTGTCTCTGTCGGCGCACGCGGCTTTCAAGGCCACCACCAGGGGTGTCATCGTATCCAACCACAATCACACTTTACACAATTAAAGGGAGATTAAGATTATGCAACTTTCATACTTCTTTTATGGTCTTGTTAACGAAAAAAAGGAAAGCCTTATAGTCTGAACGATGGTTTTACATTTCCAAAAATCGAAAACGGGCTGCGTGGTCAAAAATGCATTAAAGTTCGTAGAAATGCTTCAAAAAACAATAAAATAATTAAAATTTGCTGCTTTCTTTCATTTCTATATGCAAACTGAAAAGACGGCCCTTATAGTACACCTAAATAAGTAGTTATGGTTCAAAGTCGTTTTTCTTTTGGGACAGGTTCGTAGATCTCTCTATTCTCTAGATTTGACTACTCAACAAAATTTTTTTGAAAAGTTTGCAGATGCAATAAGCAATGCAATCAAGAGAAGGTTTGAAAAACGAGATGTGTAGGAATTATTTTCTGGGTCAGATCTTTCATTCATTTTATCGGTTCTTCACTATTCGAGCACCTAGTGATCTTCAAGTGTTTATAAACAGACGCGACAAGCTCAGTGGGCCGCGAAAATCAGATTAACCTTGTCGTTAATACACTGTGACTGCTAAACTACACGCTGTTGGCTCGTTTGACACAGATTCTTTAAAATGATGAGAGGAGAAACAAAAAACACAAGATTATAAATGAAATTTGAAACTTTTAAATGTTATTCTGAAATCGGACAGTGTGGAAAAATACAACAGATCTCCAATTTTTTGTAGATTAGTTTCGTTAACATGGAATCGACTTTTAACCAGACAAAAAATATAATAAGAAGCTAATGAGACATGTTTATTAGGACCATTATTTTCAACAAGATAAGTGTCATATTTCACTAATTTAAAAATGGATAAAATTAGTTGAATGAAACTTTTTTGAAGTAACGAAGTTACAGTTACTCATTGAGTGAATCACTTGAATCAATACATGATTTTTATGTTTGAAGCAATAAAGACAATATTTATAATAACCATAAATAAATATATAGACTTCTGCAATACAAAATCCATTATTGAACTATACTTTAACTGTTTACCATACGCGTATAGTTAATGTACTTGGTAATAAACGGAGAATCATTGTCCCATATAATTTATTTCTACTGCAAATTCGCAAATAGCTATCATCAATATGCCAATATTACACAAAGTATCTCTCTACACATAAATTTATCTTTGATTTATCATCAAATTAAAGTTGATGAATTACAAAACATTAGCATTGAAAATGGTATCTAAGTCATTCATATTCTAATATTCTAATAATGCTTTCTATCAAGATTATGCATATATTATAAAGTGTATGGATCATTAGGCATGTATAAATTTGTCAACGAGATCCAAGTGTCATTCTGAAGTGGATAAGAGTGCATTCTGATGAATGAGAGATCTTGTCAGCGCGCAGCGTACCTGCTCGCTTCACAGCGAAAGGATTTGACATTTATTAGACTCCAAAAGAAATACAAGTCACAATATTTATCTCGAGACTCCTATATCATATTTACATTATTCTTTTTACCTCCCGTCACCTTCAGTGAGTGTTTGTTTTATCTCTTCAATTATTTAATTCTATTGTCTCATCCCTCACAAAATTGGACATCACATATTTCTTTTATGATGTGATAATATGAATGTTTGGAGAATTGACGCAAGAATGCTCTCACTCAATTCGATGACCCTACCATATTCACTATCCATTCCTTTATATAGTTATTTGACTCCAATATATTCGCAGGCTTTCTCGAAAGGCCGGGGGCACATAGAGGAGTACCTAGTAGATAATTTGGTACTGGGTCTCATCTATAATCACAATCATATCGAAAAAGTTTCTCTTCAAAACGATTAGAAAGACTTTTAACTACTGATTTTTGCACGCGTAACTTCTAAAGTTGTGTAAATCCAGTGTTGCGATCCTTTCTTCGTTTCTGCCTCATAAAGATGAATTCAAATTCCATCTGTGCTAGATTAAGATAATATTCAATGAAGTCTTCAAGTGAAAGCATATGAAATGTGTAGGAACCGTACAAAAACAAGAGTAGAAACTAGGAAGCCCCTAGACATGTGCCCAGTGTGCCTAATTCATCCATAATCAACTTCCCCTGCTAATATCAGTACAAAAAACTTCTCGAATCGAGTAATCCATCATGTCTTTGACTGTTTTTTGACTACGAAACTTCTTGGATCCAAAAGACAAAGGCCACTAAGATCAGATGCACCTAGGAACAATCTAAAGTACCTAATGGATGATTTGGTACTGCTTTTTATGTATAATTACCATCATACCAAAAAAGTTTCTCTTCAAAACGACTATTTTTGCACGCGTGACTTCTGAAGCTATTGTAACGAATTTAAGTCTATAAATTAGTCATTTCGGCTTTACTGGTGCTTAGAATTATTATGGAAATATTTTACATCAAGAAATAGAAGCGAATATATTTGTTTTCTAGAAGATTGCTGGTACCTTCTAGCGCTTTCTAGAAAAGCCTGGACGTTTGCGGGAAAAACGTATTGGGGAAAGACCCACGGCATATATCAGTGGCTGACTCAACGAGGAGTATTATTGATTTTGGCTCAGAGACCTTATAATATGGACTGCTGGTGGTTGAAATAAATTGTGTTATTTAAAATAAATCAATATTGACATAAATAGTTAAAGTTAAGTTATAGTGTAGTGTAATAATCTTTAGTTTAAATTAGTATTATTTATTAGAAATAGTGTTAGTTATCTAATTTATTATTTTAATAAATCATAAAATAAATAGTAGTGTTTAGTAACTTTTGCTCCCTGAATTGAAATAAATAACGTTACACTATGTAAATCCAGTGTTGCTATCCTTTCTTCGCCTCTGGATAATAATGATGAACTCCAGTTCTGTCTGTACCAGATTAAGACAGTATCCAATAAATTTTTTGAGTATGAGCACATTAAATGCTTAGGAAAATTCTAAAAACAAGAGTTTAAAGTAGGGAGTCCTTAGACATGTGCCCAGTGTGCCTAGTTCATCCATAATCAACTTTCCCTGTTGGTTTCAGTACGCAAAGTTCCTTGAATCAAATAATCCATTTGTTTTCGTTCTTTCAATTTTACATTTGTTTTTGGATCATTATGAATGACCTGAGTTTTAACTGTACCGAATTGAGACCTTTAGAATTTAGATACAGTATTAAATATAGGGTATCACGTAAAATCATTCCTACCCATGTGCCTAATGTAGAATCCGACATTAAGTTCCATCCACAATCACCATTCGATCGAAAAGCGACTACAAGAATCTTTCTTGCTGGTTTTTGTACGCGAAACTTGTTGGATCCAATTAATTTCATCTATAACCACCATCATATCAAAAAAGGTTCTCTTCAAAACGATTAGAGAGATTTTTACGACTAATTTTTGCACGCGAAGCTTCTTCAGTTATGTAAATCCAGTATTTCGATCTTTTCTTCGTTTCTGGATCATGGGGATGAACCCAAGTTGCATCTATATCAGATTAAAACAGTATTCAATTTATTCCTTGAATGAGAGCACATGAAATGTTTGAGAGCCTTTCAAAAATAAGAGTAGGAAGTAAGAAACCCCTAGGCATGTGCCCAGTGTGCCCAATCATCTTGAATCAAGTAATCCATCATGTTTTTGTTATTCCGACTCTGGTGTCACTTTAAAGTATTGCTTTGCCATGAATTTCAAGATTAATTCAATTAGCAGGAAATACCCTACAAAACCTTCCTGTAATTACTGGGAACTTACCTATTCAATGAAAAGAATTCTTTAGAACCATTGCATTGATTATCGTTTTGTTTGTTCTTACCGTAAGAGCATTACTTTCTTTCCTTTTCAAAATTAGCATCAAGACGCGTTGGAGCACCTAGGCACAGTATTTAGTGTGAAAGTACCTCTTAGGATCAGAGGCTCGTAGGAACGTACCTAGAATGCCTAGTGAAAAATCTAGTACTGTGTTTTATCAGATTGAAAAAGTACCTCTTTAGAACGACTAGAAAAAGTTACCATTGGTTTCTGTGTGCGCAACTAGGAGCATCTAGGGAAGTACCTGAAGTGCCTAGTGATTAATCTGGTACTGAGTTTTATCTATAATAACCATCATCACAAAATAGTTCCTTTACCAAACGACTAGACAGTCTTTAAGTGCTGGTTCTGTATGTGCAACTTCTGGGATCCAAAAGACGGAAGCCTCTAAGGTCAGGAACACTTAGGAACGACCTAAAGTGCCTAGTGGAAAATTTGGTACTGTGTTTTATCTATAATTACCATCTTATCAAAAAAGTTTCTCTTCAAAACGACTAGAAAAACTTTTACTGTTGATTTTTGCACGTGTAACTTCTCAAGTTATGTAAATCCAGTTTTTCGATACTTTCTTCGTTTCTGGTTTATAATGTGAACTGAAATTTAATATGTGCCAGATTAAGACAGTATTCAATGAAACCTAATTCATTCATAATCAACTTTCATGTTGGTTTCAGTACAAAAAATTTCTGCAATTGTTCTGCAGACTCTTCTTTTGTTTCTGGATTATAACGATAAATCTAAGTTTGACCAGTGCCGAATTAAGGTACGTTAAGGTTTCTCGGTGCCATGTATTCAATGTTGGGCATTCCGTAAATCCATCCCTATTTGTATCTACTTTCCAGTTATTTGAAAGTTTAAGAACAACTTATAATTTTTTGTTAGACTCTCTGTAGCATAGTAGATTAATAGTCTGAGCAGCACATTGAATTATCATATTAAGGGCGTACGTTTCGAACTGGAGTTCGGTAAACAATTGCTTTGATGTGTCTCCATAGAAAAAAATATAGCGGCGTAAAATCTAGACCGAAGAGAACCATTTTTTGCAATCCACCAAGGACCAAATTCCGCATCCAACCACTCTCCAACTGGAGCAGCAAAATCAAACCACATTTTTCTTATGGCTATAAGTAGCAAATTCTCCAAAAGTTCTTGCAGCTTCGTATGTAAAACGTTTAAAAAGTTATTACCATTAAGCCGCAGTGGTAAAATTACTGGTTCTAATTGGAAATTCAATTACGAGAATAATCTAGAAATTGGGAATGATTTTTTAAAATTTTTTCCAAAAGCCAACTAAGAAAAAATTGCGCAATTTTTGAATCACCGTGTATAAAGAAGCGTAGAGTTCAGTGGAGAGATCACAGAGTAAATTAAACGGTCGGAGAGTCAAAATAAATATCGTTCCAAATAAATAACTATGGATTGCAATAGTTATTGGTGAAGTTATTTTTAAATAATAGTGTTTGTGTTTTATTGCAAATCTTAAGAACATATTATAAAAATTTATATTTTGTAAATATTGACTTAAGTCATACAAATGCGAAAATACAATAAATAATACTTCAATAAATAAAGGCTTGTATGATAATTTTGATTGAGAAATAATCTAAAAATACCTAGAATTAAAAATTCATATCTGTGCTTGTATTTATCGTAATCTTAATATAGTGGAATTTTATCTTAGAATGAAATGTGTACATTATATTACAATGGGAATAACAATGCATTTTTTTTGTGTATGAGTAATAAACCATTTAGTTGCTGTTACAGTCATAAATTCTATTGTTTGCTAAACAATTATTCTTGAACAGCTATTGAAATATTTATATGTATAACTGATTCGCATTAATTAATAACAGGAAATTATTAATACAACTGTCTTATTTTTTCAATCAAAAATTTTCTATCAATTTTCAATTGATTTATGAAAGGTTACGTGGTGTACGTTCGTGCGGTTAAGGTAAGGCTATCAGAAGTACGAACACAATGAACTTTGTGGCGGTGCAATGACTATTTAGCATAATCCTGAAATATGTACGCGTTCTCCGGTATATTACGGGGCTCTGACAGCTAAATAGCCACGCATACACGCACTATAAATATACTGGGGCCCCTACAGAGCGACTGCATTACATTCCCAAACAACCATCTTCAAAAATTAAAAAATATGTGAAAATTGAATTGATGATGAAAGCATATGATGTAAAAACCATTATTCATAATTACTTTGATTGTAGACACATTCGCAATTTCAAGAAGAATAAAATCTAATCGTAAAACAATACGCGAAAGCGATGCAATGTTGTGAAACAAGAAACTAAGAAACAATGCCCAATAAACACTGTATAACTATTAAACTTCACTTAATAACTGGAAATTGTTTTTTAGTTAATATCAGCCCTTGCATCTTTTAATGATGGAATAAATCTTAAAAATAACTTTTTCAACAACTCTAAAAAACAATTAAAGAAAAATAAAATTCTTCAAGTAATTTACATCCTCTGCAACAGCAATAGGAAAGGATAAATGATCTCGCAATACCAACAAACTATAAAAAGCTTCAAAAAGAAGATAATTCCTGGAAGCATTATTGATTTATGATGCTTCTTTGCATTGTTACCAGCCCGCAATGCTTATTCAATATTCCGATTTAGTGGTTTTTGATAGTTACTAAATACATATAGTAAATCTCTGAACATTTATTCATAATCATAAATTTTCTCACGGATATAATCGGTTAATAGAATGAATGCCACCCGATACTGCGGAACATATTACAGTTAATGGGACTTTGAGGTCCATGTTGGTTCAATGTTTTGTATAACAATTTATCAAATACTTCTTGCAAATAAATTGGATCTATAACTTTACCAGAACACTTTATGACACGAAAAGGACATAACTGAATACAAAATCAAGTAAATACTGATTTGGCACATGGGGGAAATTCTAGAACCTCCAATTACTTTTATTTTAATGTGATGATGTTTCATTTAAATGTTCCGTCTATTGGGAGCGGAAAGTTGCGAAATCGAACTCATCCGAATTCGTACGAATGATCTAAATGTGTAGTTTAAAAAAAGTTCTTCTTAAAAACGACTAGAAAAACTTTAACTGCTGGCTTCTGTGTGCGCAATTTCTTAGATCCAAAAAACGGCGACTTCTTAGGTCAGAGATACCTATAAAAGTACTTAGTGTGCCTTGTGGATAATTTAGAATTAGATATCATCATATGAAAAAAGTTCCACTTCAAAACGATTAGAAAGGCTTTTACTGTCCAAAAGACTCTATGGTCAGGAGCACCTAGGAAAGTACCTAGAGTGCCTAGTGGATAATCTGGTACTGGGTTTTATCAATAATCACTAATATAATATCTAAACGACCCGTAAAACTTTTACTGCTAGTTTCTGTATGTGTAATTTCTAATCCACAAAACAGAGGCTACTTCGGCACATAGGAACGGTTTTGATAATCCAGTGCTGTGTTTTATTCATAATCACCATCATATCGAAAAAATTCCTCTTCAAGATGACTAGAAACACTTTTACTGCTAGTTTCTGTATGCACAATTTCTTTGGTCCAAAAGACGGAGGCCCCCAAAGTCAAGGATACTTAGAAAAATACCTAGAGTACCTAGTGGATAATTTGGTACTGGATTTTATCTATATCACCATAATAACAAAAAATTTCCTCTTCAAAACGACTAGAAAGTTTTTCACTACTGGTTTCTGTATGGTCAACTTCTTGGACCTAAAAAACGGGGGGCCTTAAAGTTAGGCACACCTAGGAACGACCTGGAGTGCCTAGTGGATAATCTGGTACTGGGTTTTAGCCATAATCACCATTATATCGAAGAAGTTCCTTTTCAAAACGACTAGGAAAACTTTTACTGCTGGTTTCTGTATGCACAATTTCTTTAGTCCAAAAGACGGAGGACCCTAAAGTCAAGGATACTTAGATAAAAACCTAGAGTGCCTAGTGGATAATTTGATACTGGGTTTAATCTATATCACCATAAAAACAAAAAAATTCCTCTTCAAAACGACTAGAAAGCTTTTCACTACTGGTTCCTGTATGCGCAACTTCTTGGACCTAAAAAACGGGGGGCCCTAAAGTTAGGCACACCTAGGAACGACCTGGAGTGCCTAGTGGATAATCTTGTACTGGGTTCCAGCCCTAATCATCATTATATCGAAGAAGTTTCTTTTCAAAACGACTAGGAATACTTTTACTGCTGGTTTCTGTATGCACAATTTCTTTGGTCCAAAAGATGGAGGCCCTTGAAATCAATGGTACTTAGAAAACTACCTAGAGTACCTAGTGGATAATTTGGTACCAAGTTTTAACTAAATCACCATAATAACAAAACATTTCCTCTTTAAAGCGACTAGAAAGCTTTTCACTGCTGGTTTCTGTATGCGCAACTTCTTGGATCCAAAAAACGGGGGGGCCTTAAAGTTAGGCACACCTAGGAACGTCCTGGAGTGCTTAGTGGATAATCTGGTACTGGGTTTCAGCCATAATCACTATTATATCAAAGAAGTTCCTTTTTAAAACGACTAGAAAAACTTTTACTGTTAGATTATGTATGCACAGCTTCTTGGATCCAGAAAACGGAGATGTCTTAGGTCAGAAACATCTAGAAAAGTACTTGAAGTGCCTAGTGGGCTGTATTTCTTCTATAATCATCAACTAATGAAAAAAGTTTCGTTTCAAAACAACTCGAAAAACTTTTACTGCTGGTTTCTGTATGCACAATCTTGGATCCAAAAAACGGAGGCCTCTGTGGCACCTAAAAATGGCTTAGAATGCCAAGTGGATAATCTGATACTGAGTGTTGTTTATAAGCACTATTTTATCGAAAAAGTTTCTTTTTAAAACGACTTGGAAAACTTCTACTGCTGGTTTTTGTATGTGCAACTTCTTGAATCCAAAAAACGGAGGCTTCTTAGATCAGGCGCACTTAGAGAATACCAAGAAAGCCCAGTGGATAATGTGGTATTAGGTTTTATTATATATGAAAAAAGTTTTACTGCTGGTGTCTATACGAGTAACTTCTTAAGCATTTCGATCCTTTCTTCGATTCTGGGTCATAATGATAAATTTAAGTTTCAATAGTGCCAAATTGAAGTACGTTGAGATATCTAGGTACATTATTTAATTTAAGTCAGGTGCTCTTAAGTGCCTAATGTATAATATGGCATTAAGTTTTTGGGCCGAAGTAACCCAGCGTGTTATTAATTTTTTAATCATGTTGCTAACTCAAGTTTTAACAGGGCCGAATTCTATTGAGTTTCATCCATAATCACTGACCTATCAAAAAAGTTAAATTAATCTTTTTTTTCTGTACGTGAAACTTCTTTGATCCAGGAAATTCAGCATGTTTTCATTTTTTCGAACCTTCCTTTGTTTCTGGATTATCAGTGCCGGATTGAGACACATCGGAGATCCTATATATACTGTTATATAATAATGGGGTCCCTGTATAGAAGTACATTATAGTAATTAAGGTATCAAGGATGTTAAAAGGACAATAATGCCTGAGGTCAACAGTATACTTTTAGAGGGCCTTCGGCCCGAGGTGTGTACGTTGACCGTAGGCATTATTGTCTGTTCAACTCCCGTGGTGCCTCCAATGTTTAATGTCCGACTTTTGTTGTATTTCAATCAAAATTTTTAGCAATGTATGTCCTGCCATTGTGACTTCTGTCAGAGATATTATGACTAATGGGTATCCAGCCCTAGGTTGCATCAATAATTATCATCCAATCGTAAAAGTTGAATAAATTGTTTTCAAAACGACTACCAAGAACTTTTCCTGCTTGGTTCAGTATACGCGATACTTTCTGGCCTGTGCCGAGGTATCTACCATGTTTCTATTCTTCCGACTCTTCTTTTGTTTCTGGATCACAACGATAAACTCAAGTTTCAAATGTTATAGATTGGAGCATGTTGAAGCCTCTAGAGAGGGAGTTTAATTTATATATTTGGAAATTTCTTGAAGTCGGAGAACTTCAAAATTGTGTGCCCCTATATCAAATCTTTTTGCGTTATCTTCTAAACAAGATGATGCTGGACTACGAGCCTCATATAACGGTTTCATTATTGATGGCAAAAGCAGGAAAACCGCACGCAATTGGCGAGGAATCAATTTTGCCGGCAGTCAACTATTCCTCATCTACTCTTATCATAGATAGATACATGCTCAGTTTGCCTAATACGGTTATTCTTCTCGAATGATTTGTTGTAGTTGATTTCTTCTATTGGTGGTTTTTGAAGGCGATATTTCCAATCAACAGCATCATTAGTATTTAATTTCTAATCAATATAAATGTGTTAAAAGCCCGAAGATAGTTAAGCATCATTGTCAATTCTGCTGACAGGTACAATAAAACTTCTAGTTAGTTTGAGTGAAAAGTTTTAGTATGAACCTGGAGTCTTTGAGAAACGCCGAATTTCCACCACGAATGGCATTACACAATGTTGTGGCTCGCGGTCCATAAATATAAATTAAAGAAGAACCCGCAGTAGACACGGCCACAGGAGCGGGAGGAGAAACGCAACACAAACCGGCAAACGAAACCGGTACAATACTTAAAATGGTGGCATGTAGCCGGAGAGCTACCCGAAGAAAGCGATACGATACGATGAGATTACAGCGACGATGAAGATTCACACTGCATCCAGCCTAAATAGCTCTCGTTAGTCGTTATCAACTGAGCAAAGATGCCAACTTACCACAGGCCTCACAAAAATGGACAATATAATTTCAGTGACTGAAAACTGAAGCTTGAAACTTCTAAACCAGATTCCTTAGAGCCTATCATCTTTAGAATTGGATTTTCGTTATAAGTTATAGAATTGGCGCAGTCGGTAGGTTCATTTTTGAAAATTTCAATTGGTTATTGCTACGTAACTAATAAAATACTAAAGTGTATAAAATATTTGCTTTCTGGGTGGCTCATGTTAATTTCATTTTTATTAATATTTAAGAAAAAGGTCAATAACACAAGCTGTATACTTTACAGTCAATATTTTGTTGTAGATTAGCTGAACAATAAAATTTTACGTAAAATTGAATATCAGGACTTGTATAATTTATTCAGCAAGCTTATTGAAAATGATGATGAATATTTATGTGAAATTAAAAAACTATGTATGGGATTATCAGTTCGTCGACACAGCCGCGTGTATTTTGGACTTGACAATATTTGGGCTAAAGTAAATAATAGATAAAGACTGTTAAATTAAAACAAAAATTAAAAATGGCGCAGTCGGTAGGACATTTCTTCATCCATTCTTTGTGAGATCTCTGGTTAAATTCATGCGTGTGAGAAGTGACGTGCATCGTGTCGGCAGCGTGCTGTAGCGATGCACAAGATGCACGGTGTGATGCTGCGGTACTTGTGTGGGTTGTGTGGTCCGAGCCCCCGACCCGAACTCCGGGACATTAGCTCGCGCCGCCTGCCGCGACCACCGCCTTCACCAAGCCACCGACAACACACGGCTAATAGATTTCTGACTGCTTCTCACCAAGAACTGCATTTACTTATTTCAAGCATTAAATCTTAAACTACAAATATTTCACAGTCATTTATAACAAAATTAATTGCCATTGACCACTAATTGAAGATTGGATCTTTACCCAAAAAAAAATGTATATTTCGAAACTAAACAAATCAAAAAATATGAGCTGTTATTTTAATATATAAATATTGATTTTACTATTCTTTAAAGTAAATAAACCAATATTTATTCAAAAATATTAGTTAACAAATTTATATAACAGTTTGGGGAAGTCTATCTTGAGTCATTTCCATAGAATATTATTGAGTCCTAATTATTTAAGCAAATTATCAATAAGGTTGTTTTATAGATTTTTTGCGGTCATGCAGGCCGCTGCACAATAAATAATTTAAGACCAGATGCTGTAAAACAGATGAACTGCTTCCATTTATCATTAAATTTGGATCGTCGTTACTTTGATTTGGATGAAGTATCAGGTCTCAAATTTTCAGTATAAGATGGAGAAAGCAAGCTTATTTAGTACACCAAATTAAATTTTCATAGCTCCGCAAATTTAGAATTTATTGATATGAAAAGTTCATTGATTTCTCCACTCACTCACTGGTAATAAATATAAAAATTCAACTACAGAAAAAATCATAGTAAAAATCAATAAGGCATCATATTAAACAACAGAAAAAAAATCAATGAAATTGGTTAAGAATTCAGGTCTACAGAGTGTCCACGTACGAATGGTTAGATACGCATGACATTTTCACAGGGAGAATTCAGATTATAATGAATATTAAAAAAACTAAAACGGTATCAATTTTTAGAGAAAGATCTGCCCTTTCCAAAAAAATACGTGAAAAGTCTTGTCCATTACATCAAATTGTTTATAAAAATCAAATTACTCATAATATCAAAATAAAAATTAATAGGATATAATTTTCACGATAGATCAATAAATGAAAAAAAAATTATCAAAATTGGTCAAGAATTTCGGCCTTCAAAGTATCCACATACGTACAGACCACGAAAAAGAATAATAGAGGAGCGGGCACTCAGTTGGAAAACGTGAAGCCTAAAATGTAATGCAGCAGCTGTGAGAGAGATAGCGAGAGCGGGCCCAGCTTTGCGTGCGTCATATGCAGAAATAAGATTATATTTCAATTATTCTCAATAGAATGCAATGACCAGATAGATTTCTTATTTTCATTACGTTAAAGACTACATTATGATGAAACTTGTTTTATAAACGTTTCTTTGGACGCGAGTTTCCTGATTATGAATTTAGATAAGCACATAAATAATTTGATGAATATATTACAATGCGCGTGATAAAATTGAAAAAAATATATACAAATAATTTCTTATTCACTAGAAGAAAGTTAGAAATAGAAAATACTGCTCTGCAAAAATTTTTGTTTGTTGAACACGAACAAAAAATTTAACAAAATATAATATACATCTACGATCTCACAAAAAGTAACAGTTTTTGACATAATTTCTAGTGTAAAAAAAAGTTATTGAATTAGACTGCGCAATGAAAGTTTTATTACTCGAATCTGTTCTGTCAGTAAATACTTTGAACAAAGTTTTTATCAGTCATGCAGGATGAATACTATTTTGCACATATTTCTCCGGGCGGTAAATGGTTCTTTGGCTTTTGTGTGCGCCAAGTATAATCTACCGCCCGGAAAAAAAACAAGCGCAAAATAGTATTTACCCACATTCGTGATAAAAAATAGTATCTGCAATTCGTGCGGTGGTCAGTTGCCCACTTGAGCTCTCGTGGGCAATCGAGAACTTATTGCACTTGTTGCACAATATACTATTGTTAATTTCAATGTTTCGAAAATAGCATAGGAGAAATTAAAAAACTATTCTAATATGCCACAGGGCCAACAAGAACACTTGTTTCGTTCACTTTTGACAACTGTATTCTCAATAACTTTTATATATTGATGAAAAGTGAAGAAATTAATGTTGCAATTCTGTGTAAATCTATAAGTTTTATGAACTAATAAATTTATTGACAAGAAGTTTCCCCGTAGTTGGATTTTTCACTAAAAGTCTAGGTTAGATATGTTTAATAATTTGAAACATTGATATAACCTACCAATTTCTAACATAGAATTGTCAGTACATCTGCTATTATAATGTTAAAATAATTTCTACTCACTTTCACATCTCTAGACGAACATTCTTTCATGATATTCTCCTCTCTGAAATATTTTTCACAAAGCCAATCTGTAATTTCCAATGTTCTATTCTGTCGTGGTATGTTCTTGCGCCACTTATTTAATAAAATATCATTTTTGGGTACAGAAAAAAGACAATATTTCTCTTTACAAGTTCTGTACCTACTATTACAATTTGGCACAAAACATTTTCTTCCTATTTTACACTATATTTCCACATGAAAATACTAAATAGAGCGAAATTCGCCATTTACTTCCATACAAACATGGGCCCGCCTCTACCTATCTCTCAGTTACCTTCTCTCTCTAACAATATTACATTTTTGACTTCGCTTTTGCAACACAGTTAAGATAGGGAATTGCATAGGAGTGGTACACACTAATGGACGAGCATGTATGTCATATTTCAAAGGCAAATTCAGATCATAATAAATATTTGAAAAATTTTAAATGGTACCAGTTTTTTTTAGGAAAAAATCTTCCATTTCAGAAAACTACATAAAAAGTTTATTAATTTTATCGTCAAAGTTCGAGGCTGTCCAATATATGTGTTGAAAGCATGCGCCAAATTGTTTATATAAATTAAATTACTCAATGAATCATAACAGAAATCAATAGAATTTTATTTTGATGATAGATCAATTGATAGAAAAACAAAATATCAAAATTGGTCAAGAATTTTGGCCTACAGAGTGTTCACATTCGTACAGGCTAATGGATAGTCACGTATGTCATATTTCAAAGGCAAATTGAGGTCATAATAAATATTTAAAAAAATCAGAGTTGGTAACGATTTTTAGAGGATTTTTACATGAAAAGTATATTAATTTCATCGTCAAAGCTTGAGGCTGTCCAATATCAATGTTGGAGTCGTCGTGAGAATCAGAGTCCATTGCACGAAATTGCTTATAGATATTAAACTACTAAAATAATCACAATAAAAATTAATACGATTATATTTTGATAATGAATCAATGAACAGAAAAAAAATTATCAAAATTGGTTGAGAATTTTGGCCTACAGAGTATTCACTTACGTACAGACTAATGGATGTACACGTATATCATATCTCAAAGGCAATTTGACGTCATAATAAATATTTAAAAAATTTATAATGGTTCCAATTTTTAGGGAAAGACTTATTTTTTCTAGAAATGTATATTCATTCTATCGATAAAGCTCAAGGCAGTCCAATAAGACAGCGGACAAAAAATTAATAATCCCAAAAAAATCTGAATATGAGAACGTGAAACCTCACCTAATATAAAGATCAGATGGAGAAAATATTTATTAATAAGATATGCAAGTCAAACTCAAGTAGTAACATCAATTTCAAGACATTTAAATAACAATAACATGGCATTTAAGATGCAGAGAAGAAACAATAACATAATGGTAGGATTGTTTCATAATGCGACAAATTACTCTGTCAGAGTTCATCCGATGTTTGGCTGTTTGCTATAATTTATTCATGGTTCTATAAGTATACGTTTAAATGAGGTAATGCAAGTCATCTGATGATGAATCGAGAGATAGAGACAAGAAAATGTTAAATTCTCACGATACGAGCAAGATTTTCAGTTCGTATGGCTTCTTCGACATTCTGGAGTTTCATCTTACATTCATGATGCCAATGTTATGCAGAAGGAGTCAATGTATCTTTGACATGATTTTTTTAACGAAGCAGTAAAAAATGTGCACTAGTTTTATTTTTATGCAAAATGTAATCAATAATCTTGTATTTAATCAATCATTTATGAAAGTACGGAGCCCTAAGCGCGTTTATAACACTTACAATTGATCAGTTTTTCCTTATATTAATAATAACTACATTTAGCTACAAATTTCAATAGTTAATGGAAGAAATATCACAGTTTCAGGAGGAGACTTCAACGATCAGTCAAGACAGATACTAAATTGCAGAAAATATTAGATAGTTTCGTATAAATGATTCATAAACTTTTCTGCACAGCATAGTCTGTGCATGCTACACCCAGAAATGGGTAAAATACGTGATTGGTATTGTGTTAAACGATTGCTAACAGAAATATATCGTTTTTCGTGGGTGTGAGTTAATCATTTTTGAATCAGCAACAAAATTATATATTTCTTTCTCCGTACGCAATTATTTGTTTGTGCCGTATTGTTACGGTGTACGCAAAACCGTGGGAATAATTTTACAACTTTCTACTTTGACAGAAGAGTAATCGAATGAGATATAAATCTAATATATTTGTTTTCAAAGATTCGAAGCGTTAATGGATGATTTTACGGCGAGAAAGCTAAGCGTAAACTCTGTAGAAATAAAATAAATCACGATCTTTATTCAGTTCTGAATGTGGAAAGACCTGCTGGTTTAAAATTTAAAGTACAGATGGCACTTTTCACCTATCATCAATAGAAAATAAAGATAGATTTGTATTCTGTGAGAAATTCTAGTAATGAGATTGCTACAATATTAACCGGAAGTAGTCTCCTTTTAGACTTACAGACTTCGTCCAACACTGCTAGTAGTAATCCATGGAAACCACAGTTAATACTTCGCACTCCTAACTGACGGCTTACCTTCTTTAGCGCAATGTTTCGCTCAGTGTTTAGGAAGGGCGAAACATCCTTGCGAAATAGTTGCGCTTTAAGCTTCTTTGCAGTCTCCTGATGAAAAATGCCTTTCTACCAGTTCACAAAATCCTCTCTCGCTCATTTTCTGAGAATCAATCGACTTGCACGATTCAAACAACCACTAAACACGTAGTAATCGACCAATCTTCAAACTACCATAGTAAACCCTTATAAGAGCACAATATGCTGTTTTTTTTTTATTTTGCCACATTGGAAACAATTGAAATTTTTACTGCAAGTTAATTACTTCATAGTAGGGAGTCTGATTAACAAGAACAATCGATTAATGCTACAAAGTTTCTGATCTGCATTAATTTAACGCTCAATAAATTCATTCGGTATCGCAAGCTTTTATTATATTATAAAATTCCTAATAAAAATGCAGTACAAGTTATGGTCGGCAGACGGCAGCAGCAGCAAGTGCAAGTGCATTATTCATTAGCTGATCAAGAACATTTTAATTGCTGCTCATTTAAATAAATTGTCGGCGTGTATGGCATAATCTTACTAGAAGTCCTGTTTCCTAACACGAACGATTTAATTATTAAGTGTGGCGTATTCATTAAACAATATTCATCATTCTCATGTTATTTATGAATTGTCACTAAACGCATTTTTAAATCGCTCGCTCTGACAGCTGGCGACGGACGCTCCTCCAACGCGTTCCAGAAATGATTTTTATTAATAGATTATTGCAACTTTTTGGAATTAGAACAAGAATATTTCCATATAACATTATCAAGAAAATAAACAATAAATTATTTTTGATACATTTTATATCCAATTATAATCGAAACTCTGATAACATTATGTTTAAGTATAACATTTCAATTGTTTAGACTGTATTAAAATTCTTTGAATGCATTTGTTTTGAATAATACTATTTATTGACTGATATTGTACCTTGATAATATTCAATTATTAATTTAATATTTATCATGGAATCTATTTTATTTAAAATATATGTTATAAACAGTTGAAATAATTCTCAACAAGCAATAAATCAAGAAAAAATTGGTTTTAAATTGTGTCTGTTATTTAGCGAATTCATATCTATATTTATTTAATCTTTATCGATGGGAATATTTTCATATTTATTATTACCATATGTATACTTAAGATGTCAATGAACTTCGATAACACACCTATAGGTAATATATTTTCTAGTGAATGAGAACGATATAAATTATATTATTACAAGTAATAATTTTTATTTCTTTTATATCAACTTCAGCATTGCATGAATCTTGAAGGCGAGAATAATGCCTTCAGGATCTTCAAGCTCACATAAATCCATAAAAAATGGTCAATAGTTCTCGTAATCTGAATCTGAAGTATATCACAAAATATAGTTGATAAATGCAATGTAAGAGACCTGAGGAAAGCAAAATATTTTTTCACTCCGTGTGTTATTAGCCCTTCCTTGAGGAACCAAGCGTTTTTTAACTGATATAGTAGTGGCGTTATAAAAAAATCGATGAACGAAGAAATGTATAATTTTTAATACTTTTTATCCTTATTCAATGACTCAGGGTGTCACTTGTCCTTTCCTTGAGCTAGCAACGCTATATGTGAGCAATACATGAAAAATATACCGTTTTTCGTCTTTCAAAATATTTTGCATCCTCAATTTCCGCCCTTCGGGCGTCATTTGTTCTTCCTTAGGGAGGGAACCAAGCATTAAGAAGTTACAAAATGTATTTTAGAGCCTTTGATATATCCTCAATAAATCGTGTTAGCTGTTTACTCGGAGACAACAACGCTATGCGGGGGATGAACGAAGAAATATATATTTTTTTATATGTTTTTATCCTTGTTCAATTTCTTAGGGTAACATTAGTACTCCTCTAGAGCTATAGCAACGCTATGCAAGCGATACGAGGAGAAATATGCCATTTTTCATGGGTGGAACGGTTTGAAAAAGCTCGATGGCTCGTTTTTCTACTTTTGAGTATATGTTTGCATCCTTATTCAATTCCTCAGGGAGCCGTTAGTCCTTCCCTTGAGCTAGCAACGCTATGTGAGTGATGCCTGGAGAAATGTACCGTTTTTCATGAGTGGAAAGGCTCAAAAAAGCTCGATGGCTTGTTTTTCCACCTTTCACGAGCGATGAGTGAAAATAAACCGTTCTTCGTTTTTCAAAATATTTTCATTTCCGAATTTCTTCTTTAGGACATTATTTATCCTTTTTTCGACAAGAACAAGTGTTAAAAAATTACGAAATTCATTCTGAGGCTATAATATGCCAATGATTTTCAAAAAACCGCGTTATCTGTTTACTCAGAGCCAGAATTACCCTGCGAACGATGTGTGAGCAAATATATTGTTTTTCCTGGGAAAAAGCTCCCTTAGTTTGTTATTAGTCCTTCTCTTGAAAGATCCAAATGTTAAGAAATTGCAGAATCAATTTGGGGGCTGTGATATGTATAATAAGCTTGTCAAAGAATCGTGTCTGGGTTTTAGAACCATAAAACCATGCGAGCGATGCGCAAATAAATATATCGTTTTTTGAAGATAAAAAGTTTGATAGCCCGCTTTATCAATTAATTTTTAAAGAAATATGAACAAAAGCACAATTTTTTGAGATAAAAATAATATCCATGAATCACTATCAAAAAATATAAGCTATTATCACAAGGCATGTCGGAATTCCGAGTAAAATAAAACGCTGGCAATATTTCCTCTTCAATTAAAAACGCGATCAATTTAAAAAGTAATGTTTTATATCGGCAGTAAAGATCAGTGTAAATCAAAAACAAATTCGAATGAAAAAATCAGTGACGTTAACTATAGCTCTTAGAAACTTGGCTCATGTCTGGAATGCCTGTTCTAGAAGCAAAAGGAGTAAAACTTCTTGAAGAACAATACACCGTAGGCAATTAGAGGCCACGAGAAGACCAAGGGTTTCATTTTGCCAGCGCAGGACTTATTAACCATTTATGACTGTGCAGTCAAATCTGTCAGAAGGAAATTTACGATGGTCAACTTAGAATCATAAGTCATTTGAATCGTGAGTGACAAAATCGAACATGGAAGGGAACATACACTGCTGTTGTGTTTTCAGATTTTATTACACTTAATTCCATTTCATTTAAGGGCATGACATCTATTATTCTTTGTGACAACTCGTGTGTTTCAGCCGTACAAGCAACGCAAACGTGAATAAAATCAGTCCACCAATATTCCTATAAAAATGATGAATTTTGCGTAATCTCAACACTCGAAACTAACAAAACGTATCTTGTAATCTGTAGGTGATAATTATAAGTTTATCTAAAATGTTTTTATGAATGAAGGTACATTTTATAAATTTTTGCGTTAATCATAAAACAAATATAATTTTTGATTTATAATTGCTTATCTAAGCACGTCGTTTTTATCAAATTGTCATTCAAGTATGATAAAATTGAATACTTCAAGTTTTTCGTCATTTTCGGGCTGAAAAATTTAACGTCTTCATTTTCAAGAATGCGGTATTTGTGTACCAAATTTCGTATACCAAATTTCAATTCAATTAATTGAATGATTGGGCTGTTATCGTAGAATATTTCGCATATGAAAGTACAGAATAATTTGAGTGGTCTTAGGGGACCTCAAAACGAAAAAATACATAAAATTGAAAAGATAGAGAACATATTTCATAAGCGTATTGATTATGAGCTCAATATGAACGCCAAAAAGCCCCATATTCAGCTGAAGGAATTCGATAGATCCCAATTGACGATTTAAAGGTTATAGCATCAATTTTTTTGAACTGCAAGGTGATTTTATTGATTGACAGACAACCCTCCTTCTGAAAAGTGTATTAATTGCCTTAAAAGACCTCAAAATCTATTGTTTTCAGAGAAAAAAAGGCACGATCATAGTATTGCTTCTTCCATTGAACTTGAGAGCCAGGAGAATAGTTTTTGAAATTGAAGGCATTTCAATTCACCAAAAGGGTATCGGAGCCCGATATTCAACTGAAAGTCTTGAAATTCCTTGGAGGAATCCAATGGATCTCAATTGACGATTCCTGATAACTATTTTCTTGAGTAATCATCTCTAAAGATCTCAAAACAAATATATTTTTCGCTTTTCGAAAAAATAAAATCTGTACGGTCACAATACACCTCCTCCCATTGATGTTCAGGGTCGCAGAAGTAATATGTAAAATAAAGAAGGCAGTAAGCACATTTCTTTCTTTTTGCATGCAACAAAAGCACATTTGAGCCCCGATACTCAGTTGAATGTTTGGAGGCATCTAATGGATCTCAATTGGAGATTATTCACAGAAAAATTCACATCAGGTGCCACGAGTACTTGTTTTTTATGTACAAATCATGAATTTTAGAGATGATCATGTTAATTTTGTGATACATATGACCTTGAGGGATTATTTTTCAGATATTCAACTACACCAATCTGAATGATAGGAAAAATAAAAAAATTATCTATAAGCGCCAGTAGTGTACAAAATCATCTTCATTGAAGTGCCGTCAAACACTCAGTCATTGTGACTCGAACTTTGTTGCTGACAAACCAGATTATGAGCTGCACTTATGTAAATAAATCTATCGGTTATGTTGTCTGGTTGTCAGGTTTACTCTAGGATTACTCGATCGTGCTCCTCGCATCTCGAACACCGCGAGACGTTCCATCTGTTTGCTTTCAACGCGTTTTCTCTCACGTTGTACTAGGGCCTCGTCTCCCAAAGAACGCCGGACCCGTGAAAATAAACACCATGGAAACCAAATAAATACCCAAGCTTTGTCTGTGCTGATGCCTATTTTGATTTTAGATCAATTGAACGCAATCGAAAAATTGCTGAAAGCAAAAAATTATCAACAAGAGATAAGATGAAGCAATAAATAATGAAGACTATTAAGTCATTATTTATTTAATTTCCAGATCTACTTAAACGCAAAAAGTATAATGGAGGTCATTCTTTATGAGGTTGGAGTTCAAAATCATTCAAAGTAGGTAACGCAAAATTTTATTTGCGCCATCAAATCTTAATTATAATTTAATTACTCAATATATGTTTGTCATTGTAACTTTAACATAAGATACTATTAAATAAATACGCTATTATATATTAATGAACGTTTCAAGTACTTATACGATTCAATTGTTTTCAGATTTTTAGAAAAATTTTATATGTAATAATTTATTAGCTGATATCAAGTGGGAACTACTAAATTTGTCTACAAATGTATTATTGGACTGAGATTTGATAATAGTTGTAAAATACATGATTTTAGGGCCGCTCGCAAATGTTATAAAATGTATTTGGGTTCTTATGTGTTTAAAAATATTAAATATTTAATTTTTTAAATAATGAAATTTAGTGCAAATATGCTGCCTTTATAATCTCAAAGTCGTGAGGTCGATTTCAGTTTCGAACAAAATTATAATAAACTTCACACTTCCACAAAAGCTAAGAGTGGTAGAACGACGGTAATTACCGCATCTGCAATATTCAGCTAATACATTGTAGTTTGACCAAATATTTAATTGTCAAGCAACGCAGCAATTGATGAAAATTTGGTTCGAGTTCTAAAAAAAATTAATTTTGACCTGAAATCAAGACCAGAAAATTGTCCTTGACCAGATATTTTATTTATTTAGGGATTTATTGGAAATTGATACTCCTGTTAAATTTAAATTATTTAGAGTTACTTTTTTGTAAACGATTGGCAAAGAAAGATGTAATTTATTTTAGGGTTTTTTTTTTCGTCCGAATGTCATACTGCTTTCATTTTAGGACAATTAATGAACATAGCCATGAAGCATAAAGTACCAGATCCGGACTACTCAGATTAGATATTTCTGGGGCTGAAAAAATTCGGAACCGGAATACTGGCGACCATATTGCGCCAGGAAAAAAATTACACCATCTCTCTTCATTTCATTGTTATTTATTCAAATTTTTGTTTGAGTAGCACTTTAGTAAGAAATGATAATCGAAAGCTTATATCATTTTTTTTTCAGAATCGAGTGCTTCCGAATTGTGTTTAGTCGACACAATGTACAAGACTTGTACGTACGTAAACTGTATAAAGAAATACTTAGTATATTACGTAAGTTTCTTCAGACCGAAAAAAAAATTGTTAGGGTTTTGTATTTCACGAGTATCTTGACAAATGGATTAGTGGCAGGTGTTGTACACAATACTACCAGCACGAATTATCTATTACAATACTTAAATGGAATATGCTTATAAAGTGATGGAGCTGAGATGCTTAGTTTACTCATTAATTGCGCCGAGGAGGCCTTAGAAAATAGTAATTATGCAATGAGAGCGTCAACTTGAGCATTATAACATGGGGCCAAGTATTTCAAAACAAGTCACGAAAATTGTTGTCCTAATAAAGAATGTGTCTATTGAGCACATCTCAAGAAATTAGTTAATATTTGGACTTTACAAATAATCTAAAAATGGATTCGTAGCGGTGTTATCAGGATGAATTCATATAAAAAATTAATTTGAACAACAAACTCAACTACCACATGTTTACTGAAGAGGAGGCTATAATAAATGCTTAGTTTACGTATTTTTGGGATGTGTAAAACCACTAAGCTCGGAAGATTTATAATAGCCTGATTTTGAAACTATTTTAGCATCATATTGGAGCTACTGTTTATACAAATTATTAAAAAAGATTATTTTATATTTCAAATAATTTGTATTCAATAATAAAATAATAATAATTATAAAACTAATTTAGAATATTAATAAAAATTTATAGCTTTAGTGCTTGAAAGATCACAATGCTTGAATATTGAATTCAATATTTTATTGATATTAATTATTTTCAACTTTTTTATTGCATTACTAGCCTTTCTAAACATTTTTTTCCATTTAATTACGCAGTATTTACAAAATATTTTTTATACTATGAAATATATCTCTTTTAATCCTATTTTTGGGTGTCGTAATTTTTTAATATCGTTTTCTTGAAAAATAATTGAAGAGCTAATCAAAAATTACCGAAATTATAATGTAATCCTACCTGTGTCATGACGCGATCAGCGCCAGTGCCCTCCTCATCCTTGAAGATGATATCCCTATTGTAATTGGGCTCCAACGATCTAAACCTGTTGTCCTTTTTGGCAATCCTGCCGTCAGGCAGTCCAGACGCCGCTAACATATTCTCTGAAACGTTGGGGATGTGTTGTTTGAAAACAAGCGGCGTGAGTTTCCGAGGACCCCGGCGTCGATAGCCCCCGCGTCCTGGCCCGCACGCTCCTGCAGCCGCCAGCGCCGCGGCGAGCAACAGGAGCCGCCACCCCCAAAATCTCATCGCTGAAGACGCTCCCGCATCGCAGCCACGCACCCAAACACCACAAAAAGAACTCACTCCACGAAGATGACACACTGCACTGTAATACTCCAAGTTATTTATGTCTTATCGAAATGTTTGTTTGTTGCCGCGCACTGCTCACTTGACGTCGTGCGATTGTACTGAACCTAGTGCAAAGATCATGTGCGAATTGTGGACTTGTCGAGGTACGAGCTAGTGTTGCGATGGCCAGGTAAAAACTATCAAGGCTCGCGCAAGAGATGAGACCGCTGGCCATCTTCCCGGCGGACCCTGAGTTCGGGCTCCATTGGCTAGGAGGCGGCGGGGGGCGGAGCTTAATACACCTGTACTTTACCAGCAAACGCATTTCCAGACCTGCAACCAACAGTCAAAGAACTAACCAACAATAACCAACATTCTACATTCAAAACAATTATCAAAAAAACAAGACATGACGCCATATCAAACGTCATTTTCTAAAAGATACAATAAGGTCTTGCACTTTTCTATGATCAGTGCCCAAATACCACGGCTTCTAGATCTTCGAAGCATTTTATATTTTGTGTCTAGGGGCTCCAACTTTGCTCAATCCGGCACTGTCTTTAGTACAAAATAATACATGTTATACGACCACAATATAAAAAAAACTTATCTGCAATATCAAATTTAAGAATGCATACTTCATAATGCCGCTCAACTACTCAACCTCTCTAGAATATTATGCATAAGGATCTCAATGTGCCTAGGAACCCGCAACTTGTTTTGGCAGTTTATATATACTTGCTTACTGCAAAGCCCGATTAAATATGTCCCGGAGCGCTCAATGCCAGATAATACATTAGGCATACTAGACACATGCCTAGGAACTCTCAACTTTTAGGGATTTTCAAGTTTTTCCTTATGTTTTCTCTTCAGTTTAGAAGCTAAATTAAATACTGTGTAAAGGAGTCTTAATGCAAGTTCATCCGTCAATCAGATTAGACATGTGCCTGAGGCCCCTAATTTTATTTCAAACCCGAGGTATACTTGTCTAGGAGATCTTGATATTAAGGGTTTCTCAAATCAATTATAAATTGTTTTGGATTCAGGAGCCCTATTGTATAGTGTGCCTAGGGGCCCCAGTAACAAATTCTATATTGTAGGTGCCCCTTATCTTAAATATTTTCTCAAATCTTCACAGTAGGCATACCAAGTACATGCCTAGAAGTCTTCAAATTTCAAGGATTTCTAAGTCTTTTATATATATTCTCGCAGCTCAAGGGCTCAATGAAATACTGTGTAAAGGAGCCCTAGTGACGGCTTCTACATCAAGCACACAAGGCACGTGCCTGAGGTCCCATATCCGTTGAATACAATGTCCAGCGACATTACAATCGAGGTAATTGTTCAAGGCGTCCCAACTTTAGGAGTTTCTCAAATATATTATAAATTGTTACTGGCTCAGGAACCCTATTGAATATTGTGCCTAGTGATCCGAGTGCCAGATTTGATGTTAGGTGGCACTAACGTTAGAAATTTCCTCAAGTCTTTTATATATTTATATATAGTGCCGACTTATAATTAGGATCTCGAACTTCAGAGATTTCAGAAGCTGTTCATATATTCCCACTAACTGAGAAACCCCCTAGAACATTGTGCGAAACGTGTAAGGATCTCAATATTAGAAATGTGCCTAGAAGCCCCCTACATTTGAGAATTTTCAAGCTTCTCATATTCCTGCCAACTCTAAATCCATATCGAATATTGTGCTTAGAGAGCTCAATGCCAACTGATCTAGCAAATGTACTAGGCACGTGCCTAGAAGCTCCTGATTTTTAGGAAGTCTTCAAGTTTCTGCATATATTTTTTCTTCAGCTTAAAAGCCAATGACATATGTAAAGGAACTTTAGGGACGGTTTATTCATCAAGGCACGTGCCTGAGCTCCCTAACTTTATTGTCTTACCTTTTGAATACAGTGCAAAGAGGCATTAAATATCCATCCCAACTTCAGAAGTTTCCCAAATCTATTATAAATTTTTACTGGCTCAGGAGCCCTATTAAATATTGGCCTAAGGTTCCCAGTGTTAAATTTGCGATTGTAGGTGCCTTTAACTTCAAAAGTTTTTTCAAGTCTTTTGTATATTTATATAAAGCGCCGATTTATCATTAGGATCTTGAACTTCAGAGATTTCAGAAGCCGTTTATATATTTCCATCAACTCAATACTAGAGATGTGCCCAGGGACCTGCAACTTTTTTTGGGAATTTTTAATCTTTCATATACTCATGTCAACTCTAAAACCTTATTGAATATTGTTCCTAGAGAGTTCTTTAGGTATACTAGGCATGTGCCTAGGTGCTCCTAACTTCTGGAAGCTTCCAAGTTTCTACATATATTTTCTCTTCAGCTTGAAAGTAATGTTATAATGTATAATGGAGCCTTAGTGCAAGTTTATCGATTTAGTGCTCTAGGCCACTGCCTGAGGCCCCTAACTTTTTTTTTACCTGTTGAATACAGTGCCCAGGGACATAAAAACCCAAAGTAATAGAATAGGATGTCCCAACTTCAAGAGTTTCTCAAATCTATATTACAAATTGTTACTGGCTCAGGAGCCTTATTGAATATTGCGCCTAAGGGCCTCAGTGACAAATTTTCGAATGTAGATGCCTATAATCCTAGAAGTTTTCTCAAATCTTTTTTATACCTATTTATATAAAGTGCCGACTTATCATTAGAATCTCGAACTTCAGAGATTTCAGAAGCTGTTTATATCGGCGATTCCCAACTCGGCACGTTTACAGGTAGTCTGTGTTAATGACTCCCCAACTCGGCACATACAAATATCTCAGGTACCTGCAGTGATGCCCAACTCGGCACACTTGCAGGTAGTCTCTGATGGTTAAGAAATGACTCAGATACCTGAACAAAAGAAGAACTGGGCATTCTAATGTTTTTAAATAAAATAAAATCAATTTTATAGTTCTTTTTCGCTCTTCCATTATCATACAAAATTTGACATACAATAAAACAAAATCATAAAAAAGTAGATTACATCATACAATAAAAATAATACTAAAGCTGGAATAAGTGCTTCTTCTGATGTATAAGTTTCGATTAGATAATCTAAAAACTTACCTATTCAGTCTGTCATCGTTAGATTCAATTTCAAACAGTTCGAATATAAAAAATGGCCAACCAAATAAGCACCTAAAAATTCCAAAACAATAATGTATACGCTTTCCGATTTTGCCGTCTTTATTCTTGTATTTTGCAGACAGTCCTAAATTTTGAGTTTCTTGCCACCATGCTTTGCTTAAATGAAAACGGCTGGCAGTGATTTTTGACTTGCTCCAAATAAATTTTATAGCATTGTAAATTGCGATTTCAAAATCAATTACAATTTCACTGGGATTGATTCTAGACTAGCGTTCTCAAGCTAATAATTGGGATGTATTTTCTGCAAACACCTGTTTAAGATGTGCATGTGCCGAGTTGGTCATAAGAATTACCACCAACCCTTGATTGATGTCCCTTTGGGAGATTACATGTGCCGAGTTGGGGTGTGCCCGTTTATATATTCCCATCAATTCAAAAATCCCCTGAAATATTGTATTTAAGGATCTCAATAATAGAGATGCGCCTACTTTAGAAGTTTATCGAACTTCATATATACTCTCATCAAATCAGGAGCATTATTTAACATAATGGATTTCCTAGCCTATCCATACTACCACTAACTCAGAAACCCCCTAAAGCCTTGTACGTAAGGATCTTAATACTAGAGATGTGCCTAGGAGCCCCCAACTTTCGGAAGTCTTCAAGCCTTATACATATATTTTTGTCAACTCTAAAGTCTTATTGAATTTTGTACTCAGGTATTTCTAGACACATTAGAAATTTGCCAAGAGGCTCCCAACTTTTAGGAAACTTAATGAAATACTGTATTTAGAAGCCATAGTGCTAGCTTATTCATCAAGCATACTAGGCACACATCTAAGGCCCCTAATTTTATTTTCCCAAATGTTGAATAGAAATACGAGATACTTGTCTAGGACGCCCCATAACTTCTGGGGTTTCTTAAATCTATTATAAATTGTTACTGGCTCAGGAGCCCTATTAAAAATTGTGCCTAGGGCCCCCCAGTGCCAGATTCTTATTTAAGTGCTTCTGATCTTAGAGATTTTCTTAAGTCTTCTATATATTTTCATCAGCATTAAATACTGTGCCTAGGGGCCTCAGTATCAGATTAGATACATGACTAAGGGCCTTAAACTTTGAAGTTTTCTTAATGTTTCATTCATCTACTTTAGCCCAGGAGGCCTATTAAATACTGTGCCTAGGGGCCTTTATGCTAGATTGTTCTATTAGGCACACTAGATACATAATTAGGAACAGCGACTTCAGCGCTTCTAATATTAGACTATCTATGAGACATTTATTAGACACGGAGCCAAGGGCCTTAATTTTGGTGTTTTTCAAGTGTTTCGTGTATTCACTGTAGTTCATGAGTCTTTTTAATAGGGTATGTAGGGTCATTAATATTAGATTACTCATCAAGCACACTAGAACTAGACATATGATTAGGAGCCACAGCTTCAGAGAACTACCCAAGCAATTCATATACTGTGCTTAGGGGCTCCACGGCGTTAACGTCAATACATTATATTTGAAATATATAAAAGGAACATGGAATCAATATCAATATTTGTGTATTGATAATACAGCTGTTGCTCAATTCAATATTTCTTAAAAGAGATATTAAAAATTTCCATTTTTAATGTCTTCTCTCATTCTTATTGATGTGAGTGTTGAAACTTTTAGATTTCTTGAATATAGAGCACCGTCGTCGTTGAGGAAATTAGGAATGAAAATAATAATAATTATTTTATTTGCAAAAAATTACTAAGAGTGCCTTCAGGCTACAAAAACGTTTCACTTCACGCAATCAAAAATAAACTGTAATTTAAAATTAGATATTTAAAATAAATTGTTTTTTCTTTATATGGAAATGTTCAGACAAATAAATTAAAGTCATATAAGACCACAATTCCTGTTCATGTTTTTTTCTTGAGGAATAAAAAATTGCGTCATTTAGAATCAAAATAGATGTTTATATATAAATAAAATTAACATTTCTATCTTGAGAAAATATTTTTATCAATGGTATACCAGTAATTTCAAAACTACAATTAACAAATGATCTTAGGGATTGAAATGTTTATCATTTCTGAATAATAGGCTCCCTTCAGCCATTTTTTCTTATTGGGGAATAGGTAAAAGAGTGAGGGAGCCAAATTTGAAGAGTAGGGCTCCGCTGGCAACAGTTCTTTGGTCTCAGGCGTTCACAATGACGAAACGACGCCTAAAGCCCCGTAAAAAAATTACGGAGAAATCCATTTTGCATGAATCTTCATTAGATTAATTCACGTTTTGTAATTTTTTGTTGTCTCAATGAAGATTCAAAAACATTGACTTTATCGAGTGATGCACCCATTATTTCTGTCTTATCTTTTTTATTATCAACATTTCTTGTTCAAATTTACTTCATTTTTCTCCAAATTTTATCTTAAATTCATAGCATTATCGTAGTTTCATTACGTGTGAACATAACTTACGTATTATCTTTTATTTAACTTCAAAACAACGATTGAAACCACAAAAATAATTAATGTTTTCGTTCTTATGTTCTTGGTATCTCTGGTAATGTATATATGTTTGCAGAGTCGGATTTAAATGAATTTTGGACAAAATTTCTACCATTATTTGACATTTTACTAATGAATCGTATCTTAGTTACGCGTCTGTGTATATAGCGCTCTCGCGTATACTGCTCGCACACACAACCACAGCACTTGTTTACCAAGAATTCAGAGCCCTAACTTTGAACACTTAGCAGGTAAAGCAAATTTTCATGATTCATTTCAAGCTTATATAAAAACTTTGGTTTCAATGATTTGATGAGGAATACGGTCCTGTTTATTTGTATGTTAAGTATAACACGGTTACCATTGTTTCATTTTGACATATGAAACCGGTATCAGAGTGTATCTGATACTTTAAATATGTTCACAAATTGTTCTACTGAAATAAATTATTGTTTTGAATTCTTAATTGTAATAAAATATTTCATTATTTATGAGCGATAATGATTTGCTACCTGCCAGCTTATAAATATTCAAATATTTATCAACAATATTGAACGATTGTAGACAAATTCCATATTATCATTTTAAAAATAAATTCTGTTTATAAAATATTTTCTGGAATTAATAAATCATACAGGTGTGTATGACGGAAGTATAGACCAATTCAAAAACATGAAAAATATTTTCGTTACTTTAATCAGTTTTAAATATGTATGTTTACCTTATAAACATATGTTCAATAAAATATTCATAAACATCCATGAATCATTTACCAAGCAGTGACTTCCAAAATGTTCACGCAAAATAAAAATTTAATTTCACGTCCCCAGCCCTCAACCAATAAAAATATAATATTTTGATCTTGCAGATATTTTATCTAAAAATATAATATGCTGGGTGCCTGTCAGAAATATTTCTCAAAAGAACAACATTATCAACAATTCACAAAAATTTGGGCTCATATTAAGCGCTACAGACATCTACTAGGGATGGTTTTTAAATCACAGAAAATACTAGGAGTACGAATCTCAATCTGGATTGCTAAGAGGGTAGAGAAATGAAGTCCACATGAATCAATTTTGATGGGGAGGGTTAAAAAACTTGGTAAATAACCACAAATGCTCAAACAGGAGTCGTAGGAAGTAAACTGAAGCGTTATGCTCCTCGGAGGAGTGAAAGGACCATCGAGGGCATATCAAGAAGTTCCTGGAATATTTTTATAATGGAAAATGTATATAATTTTTTTTTTATTATGCAAACAGCTCCCCATCTAATTCTTTGTGGTAAAGAGTATTCTTGTTGTTGTAAAGTCTCCTGTTCAAGTCTTTTTGCTTATAAAAATCAATTTCATCTATAAATATATCAGATGTGGATATTTTCTGTTATATTTTGAGAATCACTGCTTGAATCAAACTCTCTTCCCATTAGTTATAGAACTCTTCTCCTTGAAATAAATCACTTAAAAGTTGTAACACCATTAATAACAAATCCCATACTGTACTATAACAAATGGTAGGAGAAGGCCATTGTGGCCCTGGTGATTGCACCTCTTTCAGAATCCGAGCCCAGGTGGGTCACGACTTAGCACAGGTGCGCGAACGACGAGGAATTTGCATCCTTCTCTTTCTGGTTCTTGAGTTCGAGGTGTCACCGTCGACACCAGATCAAGATAATCATTTTGGCAATGTCGAAGGTTTCGGATTACTAATAAATGCTAATGTTTGGTTATTTATATTTAATATGCTACCATGGTAGCGACAGAGTTGATGGCATATGACGCAGAATCAAAGGTTATTGATTTCACTTTTTTTATATTGATAAGTTGATATCTTATCGAGTCCACCCCTGTTTGAGTATCGAATTAAAGTCATCCGCAGTCGACTTTCACTGGCAAGTCACAGGTAACTCGAACCTTGTCTTCGGATACCTGTCCGTGAGAACAAAACGCAAATGCTTGTAGCATTCGGGGCAGGAAGTTTACAAGTCCCCCCCACTTAGCTAGAGCCAGTGCGGTCCGTCTTACACAAAGACAATTAGCTGATATGATAAAAGCTTTATGGTACACAATCAACTAACGAATTTAGTGCAGTGCTAACACAGGACAAATAGATGGCGTCTTTGATGTGGTTGGGTTTATTAGCACCTCTTAGTCGAAAAAATGAAACATAAAGCGGATCGGTAGAAGAAGACAGGGATTGTTTAACATAAGATACTGTAGATGATAGAAAAAGAGAAATGGATAAAGAAAAAATGTTGCTAGTTGATGTGGTTGTGATAAAATCCTAGTGTTATATTACAATAATTTAGACAGTTTTTTTTCTCACTCTCACACTTGAATTATAACTTTATAACAAGCAATTACAAAATCTTAACACCCTGGGTGGCTGTGGATGAATTATAAAACGATGCTGTCAACACTCTTGTAATTCTTTCAGTTTTTCGAGGCCCGTTCTCTTTGTAAAAGTAAAATCCTCAATAGAAGCTTGCGGCGTTTAACATAGGCTCTAATTATCAACTCCACCTATGTAACAAAATTTTTAAATAATTTTTCTTCCATTTCCAGACTTCTGAATAATTTGATGCACACAATTGAACTAGAGTCGAAGCTCTGATTATGCAACCATTATGTCTCTGTATTACATCATAACAATTGACATTCTAACAATTATTATAGTAAGGGAGCCCAAGAGGGAATTCTCTCAAGCGCGGCAGATCAACATATGGGACGACACCTTGCACCCTATTGAGTACCTCAACCAAATTCAAGCCCTCTACATAGGAACGCGGGTGCAGTAGGATAGTAAAAAAAAAAATCGATAGTTGGGAATAGTCGAGCGCGTCAGATTTAGCTATGTTGGGTTGATTACGTGCTGAATAGTATGCATTCCAATAATCTGACAAATTAAGTATGACGTATGGAAGTAGCAAAGTCACAAACTTGCGAAAAAAACGTCACCCCGAAATTCTCGAGCGCGGTCGATTTTTTTTTTCTTCTGAAGAAATTAATTCGGGAATCACGGAAAAAATATAATCTGCCGATTTCCTCAAGCCAAAATGGCACAAATCGTCAATAAAGCTTAGTGCGTTCAGTGAAACATGTATTCCAAGCCTGTAGATACTGCCTCCACCGGTGAATGGACATACATCATATAATTTTTTTTCTTTCTACCATCTAATCTTCAAAATCCAATAGGTCCCCACGACGCTCGAGTAAATCCCCATTTAGCATCGTGGGCTCCCCTACTATTAGTTACGTCATTCGTTAAAAAACAGTAGGAGATCTGATTATGAAGCCAACATGTCTCTCTTAAGAATCGATGACAATACAATAATTTGTTTTTTAGCGCATTTTTCCGAAAAAAGCGCTATTATATTCACTTTGGCTGTCTGGCTGGCTGGCGTGGCGCTGAGTTCTCAGCAACTATACTATTTACAGACTTGAAACTAGTACTAAATAAAAGCTACTGTTTCGTAGGTTTGCACAAATTGCTCTAATTCAAGCTCAGTGATTGTGGAAGATTAAATTATTCAATTACTTGTTTCAAGTGAAACAATACCCATGGATATATATGACATTAGGGATATGGCAACTAAAATTTAATAAAGTAGATAAAAATTTAGTTACAACTTTAGCCGACGGTGTCACTATTATTATGTACAGTTGTCAAATCTGTCCGAGATTCATTCAATGACTTGTTTGACGCGAATTTGAAGCTTATTAGAATGAATCACTATTATTGGTTGAAAATTTGTTTAACTTTGGTGTATTTTTTTATATAGCTTTGATAAAGAGCAAATTTCAATTTTAAGGTACAGCACTTGACCTCCTGTCACTCAATAACTAAACAATGAAGAATAAAAGGTATTTTTGAGTTTGTACATGCATAAATTATGTACCTATCAAACTGTCAACTTGAAACTAGTACTAAATGGAAGCTGCTGTTTCGTAAGTTTGCCAAAACTGCTTGATTTCAAGCTCAGTAATTGTGAGAGATGGTAATTTGCGAAATCTCTGAGGTAACAAGCATGCATGAGCTGTCAAAAATGCGCTTTCATCATCTAGATGATTCTTCCATTTTTTTATTCACATATCCAGTTTTGTAATGAATCATTGTGTCACTGTTGTTACACCAATAAGCATCCCTTATAAGTGCCTGAAGCACCCAAAATGGGTTTTATGGGATTTAATTTTATTATAGATCCCTGTCACAGTTTTTATTTTAAAAAACATCCCTTAAGGTACTATTGCCAACACGAAGGCTGTGGTAAAAAGTTTATGAGGGGAGTAACTGTAATATGAATGCTGTGCATTTGCCTAATAAACCGAAAAAGGGGCCTAATCTTAATGTAAATTAGGACTCTTGGTTCACGTGAAGATTAGGATCTTTTGTTTTCCAAATTGTGCCAGATGCTCTTTGGCGCCTATCATCAGTCATACAGAGCCCAATTTTCTGGTGAATCATTATCATTGTTGTTGCTTCGAAAACATGAATATTCAAGGTGCTGTGGCACCTAGTGTGGATCCTGAGAGACCCAATTATCTTGTAAATCACTGTGTCATTATTTTTATGCAGGGGCCACACTTATGCCTAATGCCGTTAAGTAAGGCGTTATGTGACAATTGACATATTGTCATTGACAATGTGTTCATTATTGAATAACGCCTCAATTAATGACATTAGACGTAAATGTGGCCCCAGCATTACTTCAAAAAACTTCTCTAACAAAGGTCTTTAGCATCTAGAATAGATTAGTTCTTCAAATAAATCAAGGGCACCACTGCTATTTAAAAAAAAATTTACCAGGTGCCGCTTAGCACTTTCAGGGCTCAGTTTTCATTGTTTGCCTTTGGCGCCTAGTACGGGTCCTGCGAAGCCTAATTATGTAGCTTGTGAATTACTGTATCATTGTTTTTACTTTAAAAAACCTCTCTGCCTTCAGCACCTAAAGCAGGATCACTTTTCTTATATTCAAAAAAAATCAGATGCGTTTTGGCGCCTATAGGTCCCAATTTTCTGGTGAATCGTTGTCATCGTTGTCAGTTCAAAAAAATATATATTCAAGGTGCTTGTGGCACTTAGTATGGATCCTGTGAGGCCCAATTATCTGGTGGATCATTGTTTTTACTCCAAAAAAATTTCCCAACAGGTGCCTTCAGTACCTAGAATTGATTATTTCTTCATGTAAATCAGGGTCACTGTTGTTACACTAAAAAAAATCTTTCTTGTGAATCATTTTCTTGTTATTACTTTAAAAAAAAATTATCAAAAATACCTTTGGCACCTACTATGGGTCCTGTGAAGTCTAATTAGCTTGTGAATTACTGTGTCATTGTTTTAACTTTAAAAAACCTTCCTTACGGGTGCCTCCAGCACCTAGAAACAGAGTCACTTTTCTTACATTAAAAAAATCTATCAGATGCGTTTTGGCTCCTACAGGACCCAATTTTCTGGCGAATCGTTGTCATCGTTGTTAATTCAAAAAAATATATATTTAAGGTGTCTGTGGCACCTAGTACGGATCCTACTAGGCTCAATTATCTTGTGAAACACCATCGTTTTTACTTCAAAAAAATTATTATTATTAAGTAATGAGGTGGGTTGGAGACCCCTAAGATAATCCGACCTGACGAGCTATTTTATCGTTCCTCTGCTTTTTTACACCTCCGATAAATTCAGACTTTTAAATAGTTTGATGATTTTGTGGGGGGCTGATTGTTTGATGTTTTCAGGCGTGATGGTATCATGGCCGAAACATAATAGTCTTGCTGAAGCTATTGCTGTGCAGACGCACAGGATGTGTTCTGCCGTTTCTGTTTCTACGTGACACATACGGCAGGTATCATCGTTGGATAAACCCATCCTTTTGAGATGGTGTTTAAGATTGAAGTGACCTGTTAGGAGTCCCGTTATAATTCTGAGGTCCTGTTTGTTGAGTTTGAGTAGTTCCGTAGCTTTTGTTCTCGAATGTGATATAAATTTTTTGGCATAGCGTTGTCCTTCAACATTGCGCCAAAAATAGGCTTTGTTGCGCTCTTCCCATGCGTTTATAATGTTTTTTACGTGTGTATACGGTATGCCACAGTAAGGTTCCGGACCGATGAAAGCGAACGTTGCTACCTTTTTGTCAAGTGCGCCCGCTTCTTCATTGCCCTCAATTCCTGAATGGCTTGGTACCCAAGTCAAAAATACTTTGTTCCGTACTGCCAATTCATTAAGGGTTGACACGCATTCTCTGGCCAGTGCTGATTTAACAGTGTTCGCTTTGAGCGCATGTATGGCTGAGAGGCTGTCCGTTATGATGTGTATGTGTGTGCCTTTAGTGTCCTTTCGAAGGTTTAGGTAGGCGCAGACATTGATGGCGCAGATTTCTGCTTGAAAAATGGATAAGAAGGTACCAAGGGCTTGAGAGTAAGATGTGTCAGGCCCACATATACCAATTCCTACTGTACCGTTGATGTATGATGCATCAGTGTAGTAGACAGATGCGCTCTTTTTGTAGAGTGTTTTTCCGTCCGACCAATCTTGACGACTTGGTATAATCGATTCAAAATTGGTTTCGATATTCAATTCTTTGATTGTCAGGTAGTCCTTCGGGATTTTCAGGATATGAGAGTCCTCTAGTTCATTGAGAATCTTTAAATGGCCTGTTAGGTTTCCAGACTTGAGCTGATTGGCATGCCCTAATTTAAATGCACTGGTTAGTGCGACCTTCTTGATATGCACATGTAAGGGTGTTAGATCTAGTAAGACTTCCATCGCTGCCGTAGGCAGGAGCGTAAAGCTCCTGTGGTACTAAGGCAGACTGGTCTTTGCAGTTTGTTTAGTTTTTGTTGTGCCGTCACTTCATTTACCTTAGGCCATCAGACCAGTGAAGCGTATGTGACGGTGGGTCTGACGATAGCATGGTAGCACCACGAGACCATTTTTGGCTGCAGTCCCCAAGTTTTTCCAATAAGTTTACAACAGGTTCACATAATCTTTGTGGCTTTATTAGTAGTTCTATGCAGGTTTTCAGTCCAGGTCAGCCTTTTGTCTAGCGTGACTCCAAGATATTTGGTACTATCACTGAACTGAATGATGGTATTACCTAGAGTTGGAGCTTTTAGATTGAGCTTCAATCTTCTGGTAAAGGGGATAAGAACTGTTTTGCTTGGATTAACTCTGAGGCTAATCTCCTCGCACCAGTTCCAAACAGTGTTGAGGCCTTTTTGCATGAGACTAGATATAGTGTTACCAAAAGTTACTCTTACAATAATAACTATGTCGTCAGCATAGCCCTGTACTTCCAGGCCTTCTTTACTGAGTTTTGAGAGAAGATCGTCAACGACTAGTGACCATAGAAGAGGTGAAAGTACCCCGCCTTGTGGGCAGCCTCTGGCCGCTGTGACGGTAACTGATGTATCTCCACTGTTAGCAGTAATAAGTCGGCTTCGCAGCATCTTGCTGATCCACCTTCTTATGTAGGTATCAAACCTTTTTTTCCGCAGCCTTATCAATAGCTTCGAAGGAGGTGTTGTCAAATCTATTAGGTAGATGCGTTTTGGTGCCTACAGATCCCAATTTTCTGGCCAATCGTTGTCATCGTTGTTAATTCAAAAAAATATATATTTAAGGTGTCTTTGGCACCTAGTACGGATCCTACGAGGCCCAATTATCTTGTGAAACATCATCGTTTTTACTTCAAAAAATCTTCCTAACTAGTGCCTTCAGCACCTAGAATTGATCATTTCTTCATGTAAAATAGGGACACTGTTATTACATTGAGAAAAATTCTACCAGATGCTCTTTGGTGCTTACAAGGTTCAATTTTTTGGAGGTCTCATCGTACAGTTCAAAAAAGGGCAAGGAAAGAAGTTCAAGCTCTTGTACATGAAAGCCGTTTAGAGTAGGGATCGCATTTTAGGGATGCTTACCTGCAGTAACATTTGCCCTCAATTTATATGCTGTATGAAGTCTTTCGCTTGTACAGAAGCGAGGTGGTTACCTGCCTGACGTGTTCACCCCCACAGATCACGGCTTGTTTTTTAGCCAGAGCTGAACCTGGTAATCAGCTCTATAGGAGTGATTCCTGTATTACATATTTATATTGTAATATCTGTTGACGTTACAGAGTGTGGAAGAAATAGCCTGGAATCGTAACAACCACCTGCAAATAACTTTAAAATATTTCCACTATATTCCTCCGCCTTAATTTTTTTCCCAAGGTTTGCGTATTTAATAATAATGACCTAACGAGCGTATGAAGGAGTTCAAGTCCTTCATCATCCTCATCCTCATTCATTTTTTAGCCCATGTAAGTAATCCTGTCGATGATGAATTAATGGTTTAATCGATAGAAGTAAGTGGGACACTTTAGGCCGCCTGCTTATATAAATTTTCTCGACATCCTAGAGGGTATCCTTCAGCATGTTCGTAATGGAGTAGGGAAAAAGACGGCTGAATCTGCTGTTGTTAAATGACTACTGTCTGACCGCTTATCTAACGTTAGGAGGGCACTTTAGGCTCGTACTTATAAATAAGAAGATGAAGTTTAGCTTCTGGTGACATGTTGGCTGCACAGTGCACAATCATTCATTGACTAATGTCACTAGTAATTGTTGTTGGAATGTTAAATGTTATGATGTTCAATGGAAAGACATGTTGCTTGCATAATCAGAACTTCTACTCTAGTTCAATTGTTTTTAAAGAACGATGTAACTAATAATTATTGTTAGTATGTTAATTGTTATGATGTTCAATACATAGGCATGTTGGCTGCATAATCAGATCTCCTACTGTAGTTCAATTGTTTTTCAACAAATGTCGTTATTAGTGTTTGTTGCTAGAATGTCAATTGTTATGATGTTGGCTGCATAATCAGATCTTCTACTGTTGCTCAACTGTTTTTTATCGAATGACGTCACTAGTAATTATTGATAATAGCTGTATTTTTATTTTCATAGTTGAAAGTACTTCTGTACACACTGAAAATTAAAATGGACTTCAAAAGGAAGTTGAGAATACCGAGATGAGAATCGAAAAATTTGAAGAGTATATCGAGAAATTCTTGCTCAAAGAGACTGAATAATTAATTATCTCTCGTTAGGAAATGCGCAACTATAAAACTAATTGAGTACATATCAGAATGTTTGGCATTTTAAATTCACGTTGTCATATCACACGGACATTCTTTGCGAAATCTTGATTGCATTTAGTTTGGTTTATACCGTCATTAATTTACTTTGGTGACACCGTCAATGGCAAAACATTCCATCAGATAGTAGTCAGCATTAGAATAAAAATCTGAATCACCTAATTTCGTCATGGTTACGAAATTTATCTTTTATTATCTGGCAGAACGCGGAAAATGGATTAGTGCGTGATTAGCGAGGTATACAAATTGGTTTTGAGTATTGGATATTCCAAGAAAATTATTAGAAATTGATTGTTTTATTTATAAAAATTATTTTGTATTGTCGTCATAAATACCAAGAACTTGAGGAAAGATTGAGAAAAAAATATACTAGTAGAAGTAGACAGCACTACATCTCCATTATTCATTTATGTATCAGTCAATGATATTTCTTATCAATTCAATATTTAATATAAAGTATTATAAATGATTGCAAACTAATTATGCAGTTCATATTCGAGATATTTTCAGATTTATATGACATATATGTCAACAAGTCCTTATCAGAAATCAAGATAAATATTGTACAAATATAGTTCGAAGATCATTCCTATAAATAATGCATAAGTGAGTGTCAACTCGTGGTAAAGAGAAATGTCTGAGGCTTCAAATGTCAGATTTCAACGTGATGTTGTTATGATGAAACTCTCAGTTACGGAATATTGATTATTTATTGATGTTTCGAGAAACTGCAAGATATGGGCTTTCACTGGCTCTTCAGTTCGAAGATAATTGATTTTCACTTTTGAATTGTTTCGAAGAATGCTTGTGTACTGAGCACATAGAGTAATTGAAAAATGCATTAGATGTACAAATTGTTTATTGAAAGTAAATTTTTATGAGCCAGCAACTTCATAATCACTCTTTAATAGTTTTAACAGGAGAGAATGACGCGAGATAAATCATCAGTTTTACGGGTTGACTTCTCCGTATTAGTTTTCAACGATGTTTTGCTGTACCTACATTTTGATGATGATTTTATATTTTTATGACTTAATAGTGCATTATTGTTCAATAATTACAATGAATTTAAAAAAAAAATTACCTGTAACAGCGTCCTTATGCCCTCTGGACAAAGCATGCAAAGGTAGAAGGAACCATAACCGCAGCTGATTCAGAAGCTACTATAAACCGTCCGCCTGTAATCAAGGATTGCAGAAAGTTGTAAAATTCTGGCTTCATCCTAACCTGAAATAAGAGAAAACTTATTTAAAAAAATAGACAATATTCATAAAGAAAATGCAATTAATTAAACAGATTATAGTTTCATACATTGCCAACAAAATAATGTATTATTCGTCTAGGAAGGATTGAACTTCGCCTTATTCCAAACGAACGCAAAAGGGACGAAACCCTAACTAAAAGCGCCTGCCAAGGCGAGCATATATCAAAAAGTCCTCTAAATGGTTTAATAACTCTTAACCCGAACGGAAGATTAATATTATTTTTTCACATATTCGCCCTGAATGTCCAAACTTTCCCAAATCGCGATTTGCATCTTTCTAGTCCTTTCCTCTCCAGAAAAGAGATATCCTTTTATTACAAAAGCTTCTGCATTACTTAAGGCTCCCCACTGTCTCTCCATCAAGTCTGATTTTAATTTTGCAAATATAAAAATAAAATAATCAGACAAGGTCAGATCTGACTTGTAAAGGCTCAAACGGAGCTTGCAAGAGCATTATTATAGTGCAAAAGAACTCCTTCATGAAGTTTGCCTCTTTTAAGGTTCAAATACTGTACCCAGCAAAGTATTTTGAATTGAAGGTTACCAGAAAGGACCCAGAATGTAAGAAAGTCTTAAGCTTTTCTTTTTTAAGCTTTCGACCGATTTCGGCAATTTAATTACAGGTAACAGATCGGAAGACTACAAAAAAAAATGATGTTTATATTATTATATCATATTTGTTTTTAATATCCCAGTAATGGCGGCTCGTGTCTTATGTACCTGACAGGGCGTAGAGATGAAAGTCTAGTCTAATATTCAATAAATTAATAAAACTAAGAAAAATTGCACCAACGTTTGCTAGAGTGGACTAAACAGAGCCCACGAACTAAATATATCACAAGTTTTCTCACTAGCTCTGTCGCGGTACTTGCCATGACGGCAGCGCTGTATCGACCTTGGGCGGAATATGTAGAGCCCATTTCAGCATATATTCATGTCAAACAGTTCGCAAGTTAAATTAAATTGATCCCAACTGAAGTAAAAGAGTATAGCCGTTCCTTTTCTATTATTTTCTTTAGAATATTTCGTAAAGCTTGATTATCAGGATATTTGTATTTCTCATACCCTTTTTTGACAGGGAGCCTATCCGCACCGGCCGCCCCTATCTCCCAGTCTGGTAATGATAGTTAAATTGCCGAAACCGTTCATTAAATTAAAAACGAATGATAGAGAGCAAAGATCAAGACTCCGTTTCTACATCTTACATGCGATAAGGGAAGAAGCATCCAAGAAAAACGAAGTCACAATAAATGTATAAAATAAGAATCCACATACCTGTGAATTATAATAACCCCAGATGGCAGGACGTCTAAAAATTTATCGAATAGAATAAATAAGGCTCGACATGCTTTTGGCTTATTGCATAACATATGCAGATCAAATGATTAAATGAATAATGCACCCAGACGAAACTACGAATATATAAATTCAACTTTTCACCAGTTTCACTATAAGAGTGCGAAACCTAAAAAGTAAATACGTATTTAACCTCTAAGATAATGCTTAATGCACCGAAAGATATTTACGCACATAGGACCTACATTAAAACATTATTGAATCATGGTCAGATGCAGAGAAATCACACCTCACCTCGTCTCTATGATATGCTGGTGATTCAGCCAGATTCAATGATATAGACGCAAATAGAAATTTTGGATACAATAAGCGTCAGACAGAAAAAAAGTAGAAGTGTTGTTATAATCGGTCACCTACATGTCGATATATTCAATCAAAAAAAAATGTCTGATTAACGTGGTCGAGATGCAAGACTAGTTCTGGCATTGCGATATTTTTTATTTGAAAGCAACTACAAAACGAATATTTTGGCCACAAATTATCAGGAATGAGAATCTTTGGCATCTCCCCAACCAACAACAAATAGAGAACCAAATTAAAGCAAAGAAATGCAAACGGATTGGTCACATATTAAGGCGAGAAGATAGTTACATCACCAGACAAGTCCTAGAAGGGAATCTACAAGACAGCAAAAGAAGAAGAAAAAGACAAACTAGTACCTAGAGAAGATTTACAATAAAAAATGCTGTCTAAAAATCAAGGCTCAAGTCAAAAACCGCACCAGATAGCGAATAACTATTGAGGCTTCAGTATCCTGGATCCTTCCTGGTAACCTTCAATTTACCTCGTTCTATAAATTTCGGTGAAAAGCAGGATAGAATATAAGACCTTTTCGGTGAACCGATTACAGCTACAATCTGGTATGCTTGAATCATAATAAAATTATGGACGTGTACCGAATTGCAACTCAATTAATCAAATGCTGTGTTATCGTGAAAGATCACCCACATTCAGACTAAAAATTGTTTTCAAGGTATTATTATTCTGTTTGTCTTAGGAGACCTCAAAAGACAAATCAATCGTTCTTAAGAAGAAAATCAGCACGATCACAGTTATCCTTTTTTATTGGTCAAGGGGCCGGGGATATAATTAATGGAATTCCATTACATTATCATCCTCAATGTCCAAACACTCTCAGGCGGTGCTTCCATTTTCCTAGTCCTCTCCTTTCTATCTTTACTTAGAATCCTCGATTGTTTCCCTTTCAGGTCTGATTTTAATTTTAATAATAAAGGGTAATCAGTTGGGGTTAAATGTGCTTTATGAGGGAGGCGACACATAATTCGTTCGAAATGTGCAGGAGGATCATCATGATGGAAAAAAGCTCCTTCATGAAGTTTTCCTTTTCATTTATTAGTTCCTGTTTCAATATTTGAGAACATCCTGATTATAGGAAGATGTGATTGTCTTCTGTCTTATCAGAAAGTCAACTGAAACTATTCTTTCGATATACCAACAAACGATGGTGATTTTTAACAAAGCAGTCCTGACTTTTTTAGGACCTGATTATTATGATCAAAACCTTTCCTTGGATTGCATTTTGCTTTTGTGGTCGTGCTGGTAGATTCCAGTTTCATCCTCAGTCACAATGCAGCAATTAATTTTTTCAGGGTCTGTTAAGATCTTGTTTAAATTGTTACCGCAGCGTTTATGTTTTAGACACCTACTGAATAAAGATCTTTAACAAACGGTAAATTAAAAATGGTTGAGCTGCACTTCATGTACTGAAACTGTTCTATTATGAAACGGAGTCAAATCTGGGTTACGAGGAAGGCGATACAAAACTTGTCTCTCGTTCAAAATATGCAGAAGGATCATTATGTTGGAAAGAGCTCCTTCATGAAGAAAGTTTTTTATTTATTAATTCATGTTTCAATATTTGAGTACACCCTCATTATAGGAAGCTGTGTTTGTCTTTTGTCCTTTCAAGCAGTCAATTAAGAATATTTTCTCGTTATCCTAAAAAATGATAGTAATTTTTAACAGAGCAGTCCTGAATTTCATGATACAACGATTCCAGTTTGTATGCAGTCTACTTTATAAATTAAAATATAACACATTTCTTCTATAAACATGTGAATAATGTCAAAGTAATGACAAGATCAAAATTACAAGAAAATCCTAGCAAATAATGAAAAGTGTTGGCATTACTACTAACACTTAACATAATCTCTTGAAGTTTACGCCAATTACCCGCACGTAATCTGCCATCAGAGTTCGTCCATTTCAGTAGAAACTACGTAGTCCTAGTAATGACAATCAAGGCGATGCCGCTAATAGACATCTCCGTTCAACAAATGAAGTGAGTGGTCTGACCGGGTGCTACTGTAATCGTAACCGCGCACTCGCGGTGGTAAGTCCGCAAATGCTATGTGCAATTACCACTCACATGACTGGGTATCATGTTGCTGAAAAGATCGGATTCCACTGAGAAGAAATCACCAAGAGGATTAGTTAAATCAAACAAAGTATGAAGAGGATCTACTATGAAGAAAACATATAGTAATAAAAAGAAATTATGTGTCTGTGATGACTCATGTGGTTTCTTCCGTGAACCGTACTCTAGTAGAAGAAGATGTGCATAGACCAAGTCAAAGAAGATATTAGCCTAGGCTCATCATCGGCTGTAGCACTACAGGGAGAAGAATGTCTTGAGTTTTGAGTTCTAAAACCATTTCCGAAATAATATCTTTTGTGTAATTTAGTTCGTGGTATATTTGAACTGGAAAGTGATCTTCTGACACGCATGTACATGGTACGGCCATTTGACACGAGGAATGCACCTGCTGTCCACTTCACACCGCTCCAAACAAACACCAGGTACCACGTGTCGAAGCTCTCGGTTCATATGTTTGTACATACATCGTACATACAACTCATCTTCTTGTTCTTCAGTTTAGAACAAGGTTTAAACGATTCCAGTGTACTAATAAGAACTATTGGTAAAAATTAAATACATGACGCACCTTTGCTCATATAATTGCTTAAATTGATTAACTATAATACTGATTGATCTGTATTTCAATAGGCTTTTGGAGAGATCTTTGACACAAATAACAAATCATAATCAAGTGGATTTGTTGAGCGTTGCAATCTTCATATACGTACGTACAGATAACGACGTATCAAATTCAATCTCAAATTTCGAACTAAATGTAATAAGTAAATCATTTTATAACATCCATTCAATTATTCATTTTAAAAGCTACAAAAAAGTTTATTATGGTCATCATGATAATTTTACTCGTCAATAAATAATCACACAGAAGCAATTGCTCATTTAATTTTATATAATTCCTAAACTGTAACACCAGTAACTTCGAATTTCAATAGGCTTTCTAATAAGTTGTAGATAAAGAGTTTAAAAAAATGATTCAGTAAATTCGCTGATTACTTTGATCACTTTGTTTCATACCTACGTACGAATATACTATCAACCAATATGATGCATCAAAATTCAATCTAGTTTTTCAAATAAGTTTTTTTATTAATTGAATGTCAAACAAAAGGGTTCCTATTTTTAAAAAATTTCGTGACATTATAAAAGAATGACTGCTTGGGCTCACACTTCATGTGTGTCCTACTTTGGTTCTTTTTACAGTCGATTACAAGCTGGTGATGACGCCAGTCGTGCCAATCTATTCTTCAATCTAACAATCGGAGCCTTCTCTATGTCAAACCCCAACTGTCAAAAACCACCTTCCTTCGTCTTCAAAACAAACCGCCCTTCACACAAACATCTCCGCATTGCATCCGCTTTGTTCTTTTCGCTTTTCAATTTGTGAAAAGTGACCACCGGCGCGCCCAAGAAAAAGACAAAGCGATCTAAAGATGCATAAAAATGACAGAGATGCAATGAGAATGATGCTGAGGTAGCGGCTAGTGTAAAGGGCTCGTGTTTGACAACAACGAGCCATCAATCACCTGTAAGTGAAGAAGGCAATTTAAACTGGACGAAAAGAAGAAGATTGAAGGAAAAGATCTGGAATAGTGGAATCGTTCGCGAAGATTTACTGTTGCTTATTGTTTTCGTGTAAATATTCTTGTCCAATGAATATATAAGGACTTAACAAATTTAGGCTACGAGATTGCCACGTATTTATATGTTAGACCACTTTGCAATGAATAATCCACAAAGTTTAACGGTCAATAATGATGTATCTCTCAGCCTTGGTGCTTAATGTATTATTTATTTCTACTAGCAACAAATCAAGACTTTTTTTCTCCTTATTCGACTATAAATTAATTCCATGAAATCGTTTTTATACCAGGTGTGTTAATTTAAAAAAAAATGAATTATAAACTATATTTTACTCAAATTAAAGTTGGTAATGCTTTGCTATCCAATTTATTAAGAACAAACATGCATATGGGGATGCCTGCGACTTCTCATACTAACTTCAGAAACCGGAGACAAGATTTAGTGGAACGTAAGTTGACCGAGGACCGCTCAGATCCGTAACGATATTTTCACGCTTTCAAAGCTTCGGTCATGAAAAATTACGAGCTTCATCAGAGATTTAAATCAATTTATTGGTAGCACATTTCATCTAATTTTTGGAAAGTATGTTTCTTCGCATTTATCTAAGAACGTAAGTCAAGATTAATTAAATAAATGACTGGAGAATAGCATCAATAGTAATTGGTGCACAAGTTATAAACTTGAGAATCAAAAGCATACACAGTCACTTAACAATTTATGATATTATACCGCTTGAAACAAAATAATATTTTATAAGTAAACTACTAATTTCAGAAAGCTCAAATTGTGAACACACACTTCAAATATATGTATGTGTTTACAAAATATATATTAGTTACCAATCGTTATTGGTGCATGAGCTTGAGAATCAGAAACTTCAACAATCAGATAAAAATGTATTACATTTCACCGCTTGAAACAAACTAATAATTTATAAGTGGACCAGTAATTCAACAATGCTCAAATTATCAGTACGTACTTAAAATAGATGTACAAATGTACAGAATAAATATCCGTTAGCAATCGTTATTGGTGCATGAGCTGTAGACTTGAGAATCGAAAACTACAACAGCCACATAAAAAAAAATTACATTATACCGCCTGAAACAAAATAACAATTTATTAGTAAACCAGTATTTCTAAAAAGCTCAAATTGTGAAAACTCACTTAAAATGGATGTATGTATAAACCACGCCTATGCAATTCTCTATCTCAACTGTGTTGCAAAAGTGAAGCCAAAAATGTAATATTGTTAGAGAGAGAAAGTAACTGAGAGATAGGCTGAGGCGGGCCCATGTTTGTATGGAGTTAAATGGCTATGTTCGGTTTATTTAGTATTTTCATGTAAAAATATATTGTAAAATGGATTGTAAGAAAATGTTTTGTGACAAATTGTGATACTGGGTACAGAACATGTAAAGAGAAATTTTCTCTTTTTTCTGCATCCAAAGATGATATTTTATTAAATAAGTGGCGAGGATATCATAAAAGAATGCTCGTCTGGAGATGTAAAAGTGAGAAGAAATTATTTTAAAATTATATCAAAATTAAAGGTTATATCAATGTTTCAAATTATTGAACGTATCTAATCTAAACTTTTAGTGAAAAATTCAACTTCAAGAAAACTTTTTATCAATAAAGAATATAAATATTTCTATTTATGTTTTGAAATCAATAGAGATGTGATAATTGCTTACAAATTCATCGTACAATATAGTATGGAATTGTTCAACTATGCGACAAATATATTATTACAGATACCGTTCAAATATTTCCGACTAAAAGAGTATTTTTCCAAATTGCCCGAAATAGTTAAGCGTCTCTAAAAAAACAAGGAAATCTCTTATAAAGCAGGATGGATCTTTGAAGAAGCCCAAGCTGTTGAAAAAAAAAGATATTGAAATGTAGACTGAATTCATCTTCCATTTATTCGATTGAAATAATTTTTAATTTTTAGTAGAAGACACATAAACGCTAGAAATAAATTTAAATCCAAAGCAAAACTTAGATTCAGAGGACTTGTAAGAATTTTTTCAATTTGAAAATTATATCCATCGAAGAAAAACAAATTTTCATCAATGAGATTTTGGATACAAAATACTTTGTTTTCAGGAAGGAATATAAAAATGAACGGAATTTTTCCTTAAGTATCACCGATGTACGCAATTTAGGAGATTTTTGCTAAATTTCTTGCTAATATTTTCTTCTGGTATATAAGAAATTGTTTGTGTGTATTTTCTCAATTTTATTACGCCCATTTGTAATATAAAATATTCATAAAATTGTTCATGTATCTGTTATTCATAATTAGGAATCTCTTCTCCAAAGAAACGTTCATTAAATATGTTTCATAATAATGCACTTTTTTATTGCAGATTTTAATAAATAAAAATGTTAATTTTCTTTTACTTTTACCTTTCATTTAATAAATAATAAAGTATTTAACGTAATGAAAATATTGAAGTTATCTAGCAATTGTTTTTTATTGAAAAAAATTCAAACATAATCTCATATCAGTATATGACGCATGCAAAACTGGGCCCGCTCTCGCTGTCTCTCTCACGTCTGCCGCATTACATTTTAGGCTTCATATTTTCCAACTGAGTGTCCGCTCCTCTATTATTCTCCTTCGTGGTATAAAAACAAAATAAATATTAGACAAATCATTATTGATGTTAGAGCTTGAGTATCAAAAACTTCAACGGTCAGCTAAGAATTTATTACACTATACAGTTTGAAACAAACTAGTAATTTATAAGTAAACCAATACTTTCAGAAAGCTCAAATTGTGAATGCTTATTTAGAATGAATGTAGGTATATGCTTAATAAATATCAGCTACCAGTCGTTATTGGTGCATGAGTTATAGGCTTGAGAATCGGAAATCTCAGCAGCCAGACAAAAATTTATTACATTATACTTTATACCGCTTGAAACAAACTAATAATTTATAAGTAGACCATTGATTCCAGGGAGCTCAAATTGTAAATATTTACTTGAAATGAATGTATGTATATGAAAAATAAGTATCAGCTATCTTAAATGGTGCACGAGCTATAGGCTTGAGAACTGAAAACAGTTGAATAATTTATTAAATTATACCGCTTGAAACAAAATAATATCTTATAAATGTACCAGAAGTTTCAGCAAGCTCAAACTATGAACACATACTTAAAAAAAATGTATGTATGTACAAATTCAATATCAGTTACCAATCGTAGGCAGATAAAAATTTATGATATACCACTTGCAACAAAATAATAATTTATAGGTAAACCAATAGTTCCGCAAATCTCAAATTGTTGATACTTACTTAAAATGAATGTATGTATAAGCAGAATGAATATTAATCACTAATTGTTATTGGTGCACGAGATATAGGCTTAAGAATCGACAATTCTTTATATTTCACCGCTTGAAACAAAATAATAAATGAGCAAACCGATGGTTCTAAAAAAAAAAAAAAAAAAATCAGTACGTACTTGAAATATTGTTGAATATTGTGTACTTTTATTTTCTCACCTAGTTGTGTAACATTTTTCATAAGGTTAGCCTTGTGAAGTGCTTTGCATTGGACGGAGAGACTTCAACAGGCGATCAGACAACATGAAAAATAATTTTTATTACTATCTCTTAAACTTGGTAGTTAACATAACGTAAACTAAGCGTTTACACATTCTAGCTATATTACTATATAAAGTTTCATAACCTATTTTTTTTTTTTTGTGAATTTCATTAGATTATTTCTGATGTGCTTCATGCTTCCTTGCTACGTACTTGTTGAGGATGGTGTATTTCATTCATAATCAAATGAAAATTAGTTATTACGGATCTGTAGGGTGGTCGAGCGATCGCGTAAAGCACACTGGGCTCGCGGTCGGCGGTACGCGCGCCCAAACGCAGCTCGTTCGTTTTTTGTTATCAGGTGACATTTTTCCCTGCTAATGAATGTTGTTTGAAAGCAGTTTAATGTTGATTTAGGAGTCCCCAGATAATTTTTAATGGATTACAACAATGCGCTGCTGCGTTCAGTGCTCACCGCTGCCGACCTACAGATCTTCTGGTTCTGTTCCTCTGGTTGCGGTTGATCTGAACCGCGTGCTTATGGCTAGTGGATGAGAATCGGTCTATTGTTTTATTAAACTTAGATGCGGGAGCTCTGTCAGCTTGAAAAACTAATGAAGGTTTATTGTCTATTCTTTTACTGCCAATCCAATTTGTAAAATTTATTTGCAAAAAAAAGATTTCCCATTTCAGAGATACAAGCAGAACCACTAAATTTAGTCTGTTTTAAGGGCTACAGAACCATCAGGTTCTTCAGGAATAAAATTCGATGCACACTTGTTTCAAACACAAATAAAGCAAAAAACATTTCTGATTCATGTACAGAAAAATCTAAAAGTAACATCTTTTGGAAAAATTTCTGTTTCATTCAATTTCGTAACAATGTAAAACTAACAAATCTTCAATGTATTTACATGTTCGGTATCTTTTGCTCCAGCGGGATGTAAAAACCACTATACCCTATGGTTTACATTATACAATAGCAAGGCATCCGACATAGCAGATGTCAAAACACAGTCCTTGGCGGTACTCTGCCTCCAATGTGATATATTAACGCCGTACTGAGTTCTGAAAGTCGTTGGTCGTTCAAGAAAACTCCAGGGGGTAGAAATGTAAGGAGACGCCGCCCCATGCGCCCCACATTACGGAAATTTTGTTGCGTTTTGAAGGAAACTTGATTAATGGCTTTGGCTGGATAAATTTCTTTGCAAAATGGTTTAAAAGAAAATTGGAAGAGGAAGGAATAATTTATCACTTTCTAAAACGATTAGAATTTTTTCGATCGCTCTGTTAAATTGTGAATGAATTCTCCTGCATTTTAGTTTGGTAAATTGTCTCTACTCTTACAAAAACATTCTTACAAGTGATTCCTCGTAAGCTGTCTGTCAAATGACGACTTTTTCTTCGGTGTATCTAATCACATTGTACCGTGTTCAGTGTTTGTCCAACATTAAATGCAAGAAAAAAGAAACGAACAGGATTAGTTCTGGAAGAAGTCCATGCATTCTGTTTACCTTAAACCCTTAAAGCAAAGGTATGATTCGAGTGGGTGGAACTATTTGCAGAAACTTCAATAAGATTTGCTTCGGTTAGTTTGACTGTAAAGATTTCCCAGGAAATGTAATTTGGATTTTGACAAGAAGGTTTCGCCTGTCACCGACTTTACTTGTTTAACAATATTTTTAAATATTTGGAAAAGTATTTTAATCCCTCAACAAAAGTATAAATAATTATTTACTTGCCTAAAATAATTATTTTGTTTAGGTTCAACAGGTAGTTGTTCGAGAGAGCCAAATAAAAAGACATCGGCCACTTCAACGTATTCTTTTTGGTTTTCTCGTTGACAGTTTTTGTACTTTATAAGAAGTTTTCCTTCTAACACCGTAAGTTTTTGGCTGACATATATTTTTTTTAATCACTATAAGTAAAATAAATGGCTGGTACCACAAGCTCTGTTTTTGGCTATACTAGCAGTGTTATTTTAAGAAGCGTTTTAAGGCAATATAAATATTTCAAGCTATTTTAAAGGAAAATATTCAAATAAATTTTGTAGACATATGTGTTTTCCGTAATTTATATCTGAAGATTATTTTCTAAAGTATTTGGGAAAATTCTAATTGCGTTAAAACACATCTTGACATAACGCTCTTATTAGCGCCAAAAACAGAGCTCGTGGTACCAGCCAATGTGTTTATAGCTTCAATATCTCTAGCTGAAACAAAATTTTCGTCCTCTACGACGTTTTTATCACAAACACTCCCAGATGGTTTTTTAATATATCTTTAACACGATTTTTGATGATTAGGCGTTGTTCTCTATCAGACGGACCAGAATATTGATATGCAAATGCCAGTGAATCTTTTTTTATTCAAGTAGAGATATACAATAAGATAAAATGAATATCAATCACGCCTTTCACTCGATAGGGGTGTGGCAGACACTTATAGTGCACTTAGTAGATTGTAGATAGTAGAGATATTTGTTTTGAAATACATTGCTACATTATACAACCTTTCTCTATATTATATTAATCTATGGAGCTTTCTAGATCAATTTTTGGAGGGAATCATTCGCTATATTAATTCATTTCTCCCTAACTCTTTTTTTCTTTTTCCATTTTTTTATTCCCACTGTTTTAAGATATTCTTTTACTTCTTTTATCCTGGATGATCTTGGTCTTTCTCTCTTTCTTTTTCCTCCTAGGTTCCATTTTAGAATTTACTTTATTTCGTGTTGTTCTTCAGCTCGTGTTCGAACAATTTAATTCTTTTTTTTTATTTTCTTCGCTACGTCTTCAATTTTTGTTTTGTTTCGTGATTCATTCTTTGTCTATTCGTTTTCTGATACTTTTTTTTGGTCCTTGATTTTTCTTTTCATTATTCTTAAATTTTCTTCGTCTTATTTCGTCATTGTCATTGTTTCAGCAGCATAGAGTGCTATTGGTCTTATTATTGTTTTATATATTCTCATTTTATTATTTTTGACAGAGTTTTACTTCTCAATAATTTTTTATTTGCGTACGCTCTGTTTTCTTTTATTTCTGCTTCTCTTTCTCCTTTATTTGTTATTCTGACACCTAGATATATGAATCTTTTCAATACTACATTCTCCGATATTTATTTCTTTATTCTCTGTTATTTCCCTGAGTTTCATTATTTTTGTCTTATTGATATTCATTTATAATCCTATGTTATTACTTTCCGTTGTTATTTCTTCTAACATTTCTTTCATCGTTTGTTTTTTTATCGTCAGCGTATTACTATTATTTGTCCTGCTTTTGTTTTTAATGTTCCTTTTTCTATGTTTCCTATTCTAAGTATGATCTTAGTTCATGTAGTTGCAGTGTTTCACCTCCTTGTTTTAGGAATTCTATGTTAGTTTTATCTTTTTTAGAGTTTTTTCCGTTGCGACTGTTTCTTGATACATTTTCCATTTTTCTTGAAGTAGATTCTGCTATTGTTTCTGTCTCGGTATTTTCTTGTATTTCGTTTTCTAAGTTTTGCCTGGTATCAGTTAACAATTCTTACTAGTTCATATTGTTGTTCATTTTCTGCAATGTTTTCAGATTCATCCTTTATGCCATACATTTTGTTCGTTAATTTGTAGATAAAAACATTTTATGTTCTTGTTTCTTTTTTCTTCTTTTCCAGTTGTTATCTCACTTTTCATCCATATTCACTTGGTTTTTTTAAGGGTTTTATTGCATTCATGTTTCAGTCTTTCGTATTCGTCTTTAATTTTTTTGTTAACATCCTTTTTAACCTTGCAATATTTCTTTGTTTTCTGCATTAAACCAGTTTTTCTTATTTCTAGTGCCATTGTGGTATTTTTCTTTCAATTTCAGTGCTGCTTTTTCTTTGTGCCTTTAACGCGATTTCTGATGATTAGGCGTTTATCAGACGGACCAGAATCTTGATACGCATATTCCAGTAGATTGTTTTTTGATTGAATAGAGATATTTGTTTTTAAATTCATTGCTACAATGTCCAATTTTTCTATGCGTAATTTTCTGGAATTTCCTCAAAAATATTTAATCCTTTGAAACACCTTTTACCAATTGAAATGCATCTCAAATTACTTGCTCATGAATATAGTACACTAAACCAATATTAAAATTTACGTAGCTATGACACATTTAATAAAATCAACAAAAGTATTTTAGAAACTGAACTGTCAAGAGTGAAATTTCCCATAAATTTCTTTGAGAAAAATTAGACTAAAAGATTATGGTTCTAACAATTAACAAACGGTCATTAGAAAGAGAAAAAGACTTTTACATTTCACAGATATTGTTAGCTCTACAAGTTTACTCTCAATCTCTAAGCTCGTAGTGTCCCACAAAAAAATTCACTTTAAAATATTTAGCTGTAGTTATACTGGTTACATTGAAGAGTACGCCTGTATTATATCGCAAGTTTCAAAAGGCATTATCGCAGTTTTAAATGGAGATAATTTGACTTCAATATCGTCCCCTATATAGTGAACTTTATATTGAAACGATGAAGTCACAATTACCCAAGAAAAACTAAACAATAACGCCGCAAAGATTTCACATCAAATATTGTCAAAATCGAGAAGAAAACTTAAGGCTGGTTTATAATGGATGTAACCGGTGATTTATTCTGTAGTCTTTAAAATTAAATTATACGCATTTCCACGTTGACGTTCATAATGACACGAAATATGATGATAACTTATGCTGTAACCGTTAAGTTCACCAACTTTCAAATTTAACATCATACAGCTTATTCCCAACCAATTGCGAGCGGACATTGTGTCACGTGTATGCGATGCATTTATTTTTGTATCTCAGCAGACATATTTGACACTTCGTCTTCATGTCACAAAGCTTGTACTGCTATTTGAAATGAGTGATTTTGATATAACGTTAATTTGAATTGTTGAAAAATTTCTGCATATGAAAATTCATAAGAATACATAGCTGATGGATTGAAAATTCCAAGTATGAAATTATGATACATTTCATGGTAACTTCTTTTCTGTAATAATTGTATTATATTTTAACAGAATTATTGAAAACATGACAGAAACGTTATACTGTCAATCAATTTGAAAATCATTTTCTAGATCCATTTCTGACACGAACCTGATATTTTGACGTTTGATTATGAACCAAGCTGTTGAAAATAACATCATACATCCTGCATCATAAGTTAACAGATTACGTTTACATCCATTATAAACAAGCCTTTAGTTTTTAATTAAAAAAGAACAGGACACTCCGGAAGGTTTACAATTAATCCCACAATAAAACAATCAAATAATCGTCGTGTCTACTGACTTTTTTTTTTCAAATGTACCTTATTTCCAACGAAAATATGTCTTTAACTTCGGCAGCAAAAACAAAAACATCAAGTATTGCCGAAATCGGGGAGAAAACTTGTTTTTAATTCAAAAAGAAGGAAACTGTCTGGAAGATTTGTAAGAATTGTTTACTTAGATGAATTATGGATTAATTCGGGGGTAATTGTTGATAAATAATTTCAAAACGGGATGCATTTATAGCAGGGCTCTCTACCGGTTTGAAAGCAACAACGTTTTGTGGCGGATTTGTTTTATTTCGAGCAGGACATAAAGATAGATTTATTAATGGTGTAAAATTAACAATTTGGCAAAAAAAAATTAATATGATCCATCGATTCAGACACAATGGTAGTTGCAATAAAGGGATTTATTTCGGTAAATATCTTACCCCAAATAATTCAATTGATACAGTCAAGTTTTTGCGCTGACTGGTTACTCTATCTTCTCTTTCTTACCTATACGTAAGATAGCGGTAGATAAGGCAACACTTGGCGTTCAACAGTCAATGTTAGAATGACTGAAAATAAACAGCTCCAATAAAATGTTATTCAAATACCAGACAATAATTTTATTTTTAATATGTATTTGTAAGTTTATTTTATGAATGAATTAAGTTGGAAAATAATATTTGGTTGGATATGAATGAGTTTCTAATTCATTCTGTTAGTCACTGTCGTTTTTTCTTCCCATAACTTTTTGTCTTATTTTTAGTTCTTCGGCGAGTTAGTCACAAAGAATTGACGTTCAGTTTTCGATGGTCATAGTTTTGTTGGGACAAGTAACAAAGTGACGGTCCCAGGTAAACACCGAGCTTGGAACATTGCCGCTGTAGGTAAAGGGTGCTGTTTGACAACAGCCCTTTGTGTCGTTAAGTGTTTTAGAACGTGCTGCGTGCAAAACAAACACCCTGTATATGCACTTGATAAAGACTAAGAAGCAAAGAAAGATTTCAAATGAATTAAAGAAGGTTACATAACATTAACAAGACAATAAAAAGTGCGTGAAATAATTCCTTGGTGCAAAAAATTAATTAATCCTGCACGTCGGCGAGAGCATGTCGGTCACCTGCAATTCCGGGAACACATAACTTCATAAAAACTTGCGTGCTACAATTAAAAGGGCTGGCATTGTGAGCAGATCAAAGATCAAATGCAAATACCAATTGTGCGAAATGAAAAAAGATGCCGCAAAAGAGAAATCTTGTTATCCTTTGCAATTAGTTCAGACAATTAAATTGTTTGTAATTGTGCGACGTTCAATCATTAAATTTAAAGAAGTATGGTTTTATGATCGCATTATCTTTGAAAAGACTCTTCCGGATCAATTAAATTACTAAAAAAAACATATTTTAGGCGTCGTTTCAACTTTTCTCACAACTGTCTGCTATTTGGAAAACTGAAGAATTGAATAATCTTGTTGTTAATTTGCAAGTTATGCGAAGAAATCCATATTTATATTAGAATTTTCTTGTGTAATTTTTTTATGACAAATGTTGGAAAATGTGTGTTAAGCACCAAGAAGAACTGCAAGATTCTCGCATCTTAATGAGTTGCAGCATTGTACTTCTCCTTGTACGGTAGACAATAAAGAGGAAAGAGCACATTGCAAAGCAACTCGTAAACTATCCATATACCATACAGCATCGGCTTAAACGTAAGAAGTCGCCGGTCTAAGAGCTGACCACAAGTAAAGAACGCGATACTGTGCTATGGACTACGCTGTGTGTTACGTGTGCATCCATTGTTCCCAGACGCATTTAAATGAGCTTTTAATAAATTCATTTGATGTTGCGAGTTGCGACCGCCGACGGGAGTTCAACCCCGGACTTTAAGGTCACTGTCAAAGCCATATACAATAACTGACTTCATTTATTTCGTTCTGATATACATTATTTTAAACAGAATATGCGGATTATAATACAAGAAACAATAATTAAAATTTGATATTGAAAAACGCGTGATTCCTTCGAATACTAGAAATGGTCCAATTCGTTTCTGCAATCACATTTTTATTCCCCTCGCCAGCCATTATTTTAGATTGGGCAACTGGTAGGCGCCCAAAAGAGCCAAATTTAGATGTAAAACTTCATTAATATCGCGACCTCAACTCCTGAATTCTTTGTGACAACTTTTTCCACATATTCGATGAAGATTATTTGATGCAAATCCTCAAAAACAGTCGCCATAACTTTTTCGATTAAAAAAACATTTGATAAAAACTTTTTGCTGGTATCCCATTATTTGGACTATCATTTGGTCTCAGGCTTCTGCAGTGACAAAACGATGCCCAAAAACCTTGGAACACGTTATACAATTTCGGCTACTAAAGTTACAGAAAGTCAAACGTCACAAAAATCAGTTTTTCTACAATATCTTGTAAATGATCGGTTTTACATGAATTTTGGTTATTATAAAATTAGTTTCTTAGATAAATCTGCGTAAAAAAGGTCTTATATAAAATCTTCGTAGAATCAATAGTTTTTGAGATATAGGGTAGAGAAAACTCGGGTAAGTCCAACCCCACTCCACTTCTGAGGGTCTAAATATTCTCCCAGCCAAATTTGAACCTGATAATTTATTCTGTGCACCTTTATAAACCATCTCTCCCTCCTCGTTTCAACTTATTTCCGTTCCACTCCAAATTATGTTCAATGAACGTCAATGCAATGAAATCCACTTTCCTCCTAAATCTTCAACTTTTCATTTCTTTCGAGCTTCTTCAATGCACATTCTCGTTTTTTCAATGCTGAACTCATAAAACCATTCCGAGACAATCGGCTACCGTTCGCAGTTGGTGCCATATCCAAGATATACCGTGACGGTATTTATGGTATCTGTTGGACAATGAGATAGTTCCACCGTTCGGGCTGCTGGACAGCAAACAATTGGTTTATAGTTCAAATTGTACTTGTAAAAACATCAGTGCGAAATTATAATTTTTATACTGCTGTGAGGATGTTGTCAGCACATGTCAAAATGAATGAGGGGGCTTATTTACGACACCATAACTGCGTTTTTTGTTGGGATTTTATATACGATGTAGTGGCATGTTTAGCAGTATTTATATACTTTATCTCCGTATTTCGTTCATCGAGAGCAAGCCAATGCTGCAAAGTTTCACTAGGACACGTAGGGGACTTCAAAGACCTCAATTAAAAAAAAAAAATGCTTGAAGAATTATGTGCCTGCTGGTGAACAGACAAAAGATTGGTACGGCAGGCAACTCTAAAAACGTGCACAACATCATCAGCGGTCATGAGTCGTGAATTTAATCATATGAATCCGAAAATAAATGCCAGTCGTCTGTTTGGGTGTTCCAAGGTGAAGAAAATCCGACAAAAGTCATCCGTTCTCGAAGTGTGTCGCAAAGATGGACACAACATTTGTCTCAAAGGCAGGTAGTATAACAACAATTCTTCTGCAAGATCGAAGAACTGTTTGCCGATTCGAAAATCAACCCTGAACGACGAATCATCCTCCACTAAGACAAGTCCAAAAATCAAAAACGGGCTTTTATCCATTCTCAGAAAGTGGAGCCAATATGAACCTGATTATTATAGTATTTAAATTAAATTGTGCTGCTTTCCGACTGATAAATTTTGAAGTTAAATTAAATAAAGAAATAACCGCTCCCAACCTTTCGGACAAGAAAATTGGCAAGATAAAAGCCTGCCAAACAAATAACAGAAGACAAAACAATATTTACATCCTCACAAGTCATTTCTCCTTGAGCAAAAAAAGATAACCAGATCAGCAAGAGCTCCGTTGCTCCTCAACACCGGAGCAAGCAAATCATCTCGCCTCTCCCTACGCCGGAGGGCACAGCAAACGCACCTATCGGCCAACGTGTGAACTAACGAAGCTGACCACGCACTTATTACCCATGCAGTATGATGGAACCGCTTATTACAGCCGCCGCTGCCGCTAACAAGATGTGCAAGAGAACACCCAGAACACCCTCGGCAAACCGCTTCAGATACGAGAGATTGCCGATGAGTTGGAACGCCCAGTCGATTCACATTGTTCCACTTGAAATGAGACTGCGCAGATTAATTAAATGATTTTGCCAAGCGTACGATAAGTAATTAATATTGAAGGAGATTAGACACGCGACGAAATATTCTTATTTTCAAATCTATCACGATAATAAAAATTCAGAATTGATTCCAAATTAATCATCCGCTGCTCACATAGTTTGCTAACTTTTGAATATTTTCTATACCGTTTTATTTTTCCATTATATCTCGCTATTGAATACAATATAATTAATATTCTGACGAGTCACTGAGTTATTCAAATTTTTCCACAGACCATAGTTTTCAGGACTTCAAAACAAACATTGCATTTTTTTTTTAAGTGTGATAATTGCTAATTAGATCAACTTTTTATGCCAATTCAAAATTATAGCAGCATTTACTGCCACTAAAGTAAAAATTATTAATTTCTTTCAAATAAAATTAAATTTTTAACTATCCATTTCTGTGAGCTCTATGCTCCTCGCAGCATTCCAGTTTGGAGCTCAGCCTCCCTATCCGAACAGAGTGCATCCATTTCAGTCCCAATGGAATTTTAAGTATTTTTATGTGACTCTTGACATCCGAATTTTACCATGTGAGAATTTACGTAGTTCTCAAAATCTTTTAAATTGTTTCACCCACATATTTTTCAATGGTGATATTTACGAGTGAATTACAAGATCGCGATAAGGCTACCAGGCGACAAGAGGCTATGCGTGTGGGATCCGATCCCAGATTTGATCAGATTCGATCAGTATGCGCCCACGAAATAGTGAAATGTGTGACTTCGACACGAAACGAACATGAGTGCTAAAAATGTTCGTCCTCCAAATAGGGATAATAAAACAAAATTGAATTAAAAATATCCTTTCTAGTGCATGCATTTTTTATGTCTTTCCCTAGAAACTCTATTGTTTTTTTTTGTAAATAAAATACAATCACACTTAACAGCCTCTTCCTAATAATAAACCTCCACAATATGCATGTCACTTTTAAATATATAATATTTATTTTTAAGCATCTTATTTATTATTTCATTAATCAAAATGTAGATTAGAAATCTTTCTGCTTGTTCAAAAAATGCAGAGGCGTTCGAAACTAAATATTTTAAATATTACATCATGTGCGATTTTACAAATGTCAAATTCCACAAGAGTTTAAAGGACAATGTAATTTTTCCAAACTTTTGAATTAAATGTATCCACAAAACAATAATTGAAAACATTTCGATTTCAAATCAATCAAGCTGAACAATATTCTTGTCCAATACATGTCAAATGTTAGTGATTAAATACAGTAATTGCTTTCCTAGGACTGTAAAGAGCGTTTCTAAATCATTAAGTCGGTTTAAGATAAAGTAACCTAAAATTCAACTTCTTTTACATTTAATTCAATTTTTTTTGCAAAAAGTACTACCATACAAAAATTTCTGATGGAGATACTTGTCAGGGTTTCTCAAAGCTGAAAACGTCTCGATGGGTTTGTAATTGGATATTATGGGCATGTAAACTACACATGGGAATGCGAGCAGACATCAAGCAGAGAAACCTGATCAGCCAACAATCTCCTGATCGCGAAACCACCGTTTTATCATTTCACCAAGACGTGGCGGAATAACAGCAATACCAAACAATTGAAGCTGCAGCTTTGCAGACAAATATTCAACTGATAACATCCAAAAAAAATCTGACGTGAACATCACGTGACTTACTTGTACATCATTGGATATATATATATATATATATATATATATATATATATATATATATATATATATATATATATATACAGTTAATCGTTTTGGATTTACCCAAGAGATTCTAAGAATCTGTCAAGTAAAATGCGCTTTCAGCTAAGTCGGTTGCTATGAAAACAGTAGGCCATTGTTCTTACACTACAACATTCCTTAATACTGATTTCCGAAACTCTGCGACTACCAACAGATCTGAATTTATGCGCAAAATTAAAGAATAAATTCCTACTGAAGTGCACTTCCGGTTCAGTCTATTGTTATGAAAATAGTAGGCAATCATTCATTCAGATGCTACAGCAGACTGAAAAACCAAATTTCAATATTCTACATCTGATCGTTTCTAATTTATGCGAAAAATTCCAAAAGATTGTCAAGTTAAGTGCACTTCCGGCTCGTTGGATCTCAATAAAAATAGGATATGAGCATCTAGACGGTATTATTGTCCTAAATACTGAATTCTAACAATCTACGTTCAATTGTTTTGGATTTATGCGGAAAATTCAAAAAATGTTTCGAATAAAGTGCTCTTCCGGCTTAGTCGATAGTAATCATAATGCAAGGTGAACAACTAGATATTATAAAAGTGCCTAATACAAAATTTAAATATTCTACGACTTATTGTTTAGAATTTATGCGGAAAATTCAAAAAGTCTGTCATATAAAGTGCACTTCCGGCTCAGCCGATTGTTACAAAAATAGAAGATGACCATTGAAATGCTACAGTCTTAAATAAAGTGCACTTCCGGTTTAACCGATCGCAATCATAATGCAAGATGTACAATAAGATGTTATAGAAGTTCTTTATACGCAATTTCAATTAAAAAATTCGAAAAAAGTTGCAAGTAAAGTGTACTTCCGGTACAGACGATTGGAACCATAATGCGAGATGCACTACTAGACCCTATACCAGTCTTAAATACAAAATTTCAACATTATACGTTCAACCAGTTTTGAGATTTGCGAGTTACGAACGCACGCACGTACGAACGCACGCACGAACGCACGCACGAACGCACGCACGAATATACGTACCGACATCAAGCCAAAAATAGTCAAAATGGATTCAGGGATACTCAAAACGGATATTTCTATCAAAATCTCGAATGGTGAATTTTGTCGGTTTCACAATACTTGTTACTTTGTACAAGTAAGTAATATTATTTATTCACAATCATTATAGTAATATGGCAATTCCTAACCTTTTGGAGGTTGGGAAGTATGTAATTTCCAACTGCAATGACTAGCTCACGGGTCGGAAGCGATACTTCCATCTCTTGGGTGGGAAATGTTTATGCAGGGTTGCCTAGCATCAGTCATAAATATTTGTTGGAGTAAAACAATGCGTGCTATCAGAAATACCGGTCATATAATCTAATGATCCAAATAAAACAATTAATATTGAGAAGAAGCGGATTTATATTCCAATTCTGTGTAAATCTATGCCTTATAAATTCATAAATTTGTAAATTATGGACAAAATCGCTATTAACTCACATACGTAGCACTTTCGTTCGATTCTGGATAAGTGTATAGCTCCATTTCACTGTAATAACTTATTGATATCTGCACTTATCACAATTTCAATGGATACACATATAAATAACTTGATTCATAAATCATAAATCCTATAAATGTCAAATTAATCAAACATTTTTGTTTTCATAGACTACTACATCAATTTACTTTGTTGGAAAAAGAACGAAATTGGATCATTCATTTCTCGGAAAATTAGGGATGATTGTGAATAAAATAGTATACATACTTCGGTGAGGATTTCATATCAGCCTCGAGCTATATCTGATCCTCGAGGCTTCGCCTCTCGGTCTTATAATAAACTCTCGGCTGTAATGAAATACCTCCCACCTCAGGTGTAATATACTATTATTAGCATCCAAACTCCGTTTGCAACTCCATCAGGACGCACAAGTGTCACAATATACAGAATGTAACAAAAATAAATACATCAATTTTAACCAGTAATACACAATTACAAATATAACAAGTTTTCCTGCAAACTCTCTGGATATCCAGTTCAAATTCATTTTGTCAAAAATTTCACTGTGCGCCTATGGCTCGATCTGAATGCTTGACATTTGTTGTAAAAATGATAGCTGTCGATTAAACTAAATATTCTGTAACTTTGAACCATCGTATAGTCTAGTCAATTATTTATTTGAAACTGAAAGAATTTGTATTTTGAAAATACATTGACATCTTAGCTTACCTCGGTAATTTTATTTTTGCATATTCTATAGGATAGTTTAAATATGTCTCTGAGATCAACCATTTGAACTATTAGACATATTTATATCTCATTCTCAAGTAAATTGATTTATATTTAAGAATATCACGTATTTTTTCAGATAGTTTTTACATTACTCAAAAATTAGATTGTATGCACAAGTTCATTGCACTTTCACAGATAACAGCTGAAGAAAATAGTCAAAATATTAGCTGCCATCTATGAGCAGCGAATAAATCAACTGTAATGCCTATGCTTAGATCATATATAATATTTAGATAGAAGAAACTGCGAACGGCTACGACGGAAAGAGATGGAAGATATATTGTAAGAAAGCTGGAAAAACGAACTGCGCAAGCGTGACAATAAGTCCGAAATATGACAAATACATGATGTAATGAGTTCTTATTTCTGTAAATTTTTTTTATATTTATTCGCCGTTTTCTAGTTGCAAAGTACGTCTTCTTAATATTACTTTTATAAATAGCAAATGAAATTTGATACACATGCGCAGTTCGTTTCACTTTCTTTCCATTAAGATACTATAAATAATCTAAGTGCCTATGTCACACCAAAAAGTGGCCATGAGTGATCAGTATCACTCATGAAACGACAATGCACCCGTCACTCATGAAAATAGCGGATCATCTAATTTTCATCAGTGATCACTGACGAAAAAAATACAGCTAACTTCATGCATATCATATTCTACTCATTTCACTTTGTCGTTTTGTTTGACGTTTGTTGAGCTTAATTATTGTTTTTATTGGAATGTATTTCATCCAAGAAAGTGCGTTCTGTTGTTTCATGAGTGAAGTCACTCATGGCCACTGTTTGGTGTGACATGGGCATTATACTCAAACATCAAGATTTATATAAAGAAAAGGGTGGAATATTAAATGAAACCAGTTCTAAATATAAAATTTAGTGAATTAAATTGAAAATATTGCTACAATTCCGAAAGTTTGTATCCTTATTGAACAGAAAACACATATCCTACAAATGTAATTTAAGTTAATTTGGTAAGTGATTTCAACTTTTGTCTGAAATATTAGATGCAATATTACGTATGATTTATTTGTTTCATTTATAAATTTATTTATTTCATTCATCTCATCTGTTATTCTGTGTTTCAAAAAAACAATTAGTTCTAAATATCTCATTGTATTTTTATTATTATGTATGAGTAGACAGATTTTGACATGGAGTAAGTAGATCATAAATAATATCTAGATGGAAGAAACTGCGAACGGTTACGACGGAAAGAGATGGAAGATATATTATAAAAAAGCTGGAGAAATGAACTGCGCAAACGTGACAATAATCAAATATTGGTTTGTCAAGCCCGAAAAATGACAAACCCATGATGTAATGATTTCTTATTTCTGTAAAAAATATTCATATTCATTCGCCATTTTCTAGTTGCAAAGTAAATCTTCTTAACAATGCTTTTATAAATAACAAATGAAATTCGATAGACATGCGCAGTTCGTTTCACTCCATTTTTCTTTCATTATATTTTATTTCTTTGTCCCTCTAACGTAACCTATATTTTTCTCTGTTTCTGGCATAACCGTTCGCAAAAATGTATTGTGTGATATAGGACTCCTTCCATCTAGATATTATTTATGATCTAGGCATGTAATACGTCAATCTAACCACAATAATTTGATTTTTAGTGAAAAATGACTATTCGGAAAGCTTTCCACATAAATTCGCTATAGGCTAATCTTAAGCTGCCTGCGAAATCGCTAGTAGCAGGCTCAAACTTTTGTGATAATTATTAATTGATTTTTTTCAGAATTAATTTGAAAGCTCACATGTCAAAATCAGGTTCCATTGTTATTGCTATTGGATCAAATATCTATGGAAGCACCTCAGTTCGTTCAATTATGGGAAATAAAAAATGCTAAAAAAAATAAGAATTCGGAAAAAACCTATACAGAAATATTGTTGATCTCGACAAGTTTTATTACTGGTTAAATTAAATGTATTCATTTCTATTACTGCCTGTATATATACTGGGTGGATTACAATAAATATTTCTGAAATGTTTTTCAAACAAAGTTTATTTACCACCTAATTACCTACATTTTTGCCGTATAAGATATTCTACACTCTACAGGATGCTTTATTTTCATGCAATGGTATGCAATTTTATATTTTATAATGGAACAACCAATATATTGCCTATTTTTCAAGATATTTTGTTTCTATTTAAAGAAGTTTTGATTTGTTATAGCTTTCAAACGATTAGTACAGGAATTATTTATGTAAAATAAACATAAAATTGCATATCATTGCGCGAAAATGTGGGTTATTTAATGGCAAATAAACTTTGTTTAAAAATATTTTGCTAATATTTAAAGTGATCGAATTAAAAAAAAGTACAGACCAATAGACCACACTATTGCTATCTTGAGAACTATGGGGGATACATAATTAGTTAAATTAACAAATAATTTTAATATCAAGAGACTGTATTAAAAAACTTTCTTTTTCCACGAGTGACTCTCAAAATTCTAAATGACAACATATATTTTTTATCGCGACAAGTAATAGCTATTTTTCTCTGATTTCAACGATATATCATATTCATACTTTTATTGAACGATTTTTTGAAATATGTATTATTTTTATTCACAATGTTAACATAAAGAATGTCGTGGAAAAAGAAATAATTTTTGTCATGCAAAATGAACTAAATTATAAGAATTGTTCAAAATTTCTCTCGTTGACTTGTATACAACGATTTAATTTAGAATATAAATTTATTTCTCACTAATCAAAGTGTTTTTCCGTCAATGTTATTGAAAAAAAATTAATATAATTTTTTAATTCTTGTAAATTATGATCAATATCGTTGTTAACTTTATCTTTTAAATATCTTTATAAGTAAAAATCTAATGGGTTTAAATCACCAAACGTTTCTTTAAGATATTCTTAACTTAGAGACAATTATGAGCAGGTGCTCCATCTTGATGGTTATAATTGTCTCTCACAAGATTTAATAGCAAATTGACCATAATATTCCCCAAAACATATCTTAAAAGCTGTGAATAATCTCAGAATGTTCTCAAAATTATTTTTTTCAACATTTGAGAAGGTTCAAGAATGAAAAATTGATACATAGGTCAAGAAATTGAAATAGATTCTTTCAATGAGAAGATAAGTGGTATGATGTTGGCCGTTAATTTTTATCCATTACTCTTCAAATATTTGTTATCAGTCTGCCAGATGTTCAATAATCTATTAAAAAGTAATGCATGCAATTTTATATTCTGTAGCGAAACATTAATTACAGTTAAATTTTCTGAATGACGAATGAGGCATAAATGTTAATGTATTCATCACTTCCACGAAAATTGTCTTCATCTTTCGTTATTCTTTTTGTAAACAATAAAAATCCATAATTATGTTACACATTCTTGTGTTTACTGCAAATAAATAAGCAACAAACAAGCAACTCTGGTCACAAAAAGTGAAAATGCTTATCTTGGCAGGGACATTCGGTAACTAATTTACAGAAATCAATTAAGAGAATCAGCGTAACGAGAAAGCAAGTCGTTTCCATGTTAATGGAGCAGATCACACGCGAGCCGCGTAATTTGTTAACATCTTGTTAAGCACTCAGCCGCCGCAATTAAGAAAGAAATTACTCAGTCCGCACGCGAAATCTGCATTGATACGAATTTTAAAATATTTGGGTAATACCCAAATGACCTTGCACAAGTATCGGTTACTTAAAAGGGAAGAGAAGGGAAGGGGCCAAACCACAAGGTTCACCTTGAGCCGCCCGCGCTTGCTACCGGCACCTAACAACCCCACTGAAATCGTAAAATAAACTAACATATAATACAAATGCAAGTATATATTCTTGAAATTCGCGCCTAATATTACTACAAGTACTATCCGTTATGCATAATTAGACTGCAGCCTGATTTGCAAAGCCTGCTAGTTCATTTAATTACTCTTGAATATTTTTTTTAAGTTGGCAATGACTCAGTCGGTAATTTGTTACTCACACTCTTCTCACCTGAAATTACATAGCTCTCAAAAAAATTAGACATCTGCGAATTTCGGCTCAACTTCCAAAGAATTACTTAGTCTTTCCAAATAAGGAACGAACTTCGAAAATTATTTTCGAGCATAACCACAAATTCTACATCCGTGGCTATCTTAACATTATTGTTATTCTCTTGAAGAATCACTTCTGTGATGACGTAGAGTCTTCAGTAGACTCGCGGTTCGCTAAAGAATTGTTTGAAGTCAGTTTAACCTGTCTCGCCTAGGTCACTTGTGGTTTGGGGTATTGTATGTCTAAAACTGAGACAGGGATTGTTGAGGTTGGATTTTTTGTTTATTAAATTAGTGTTATTAATACTATAACAAGGCGGTCATATTTAATTTCGAACTACCTGTCACAATAATGTTTTTTAATGGTAATGTATTATAACGTCATAAAATCAACATAACAGTCAGTAACAACACTTTGACAAAACAAATCGCTTGTCAAAACAATGAAAAAACCACAAAAACATTTCTGTGAGCCTCGAAGGACCACACACGGACCGGCACGCGCCAACCGCGCGTTTTAAATTAAGCTCCACCTCTACAACGTCCTCGTATCTCATCGTTCATGTTCGAGTGTTCCCGCCGACGTCGTGTGTGATCTCAGCGAATGAAAGACCACACAACGCGCGGCACGCGTTCGAAATACCAACGCCACGCCTCCTCAAACACTGATCGTGTAAAGTCGGCACGGCGAGTGGAGCCGAAACTGTCAAAGAAGTAGTGGGGCGCGCACGCGCACAGCAGCGATGCACGGACGTTTATCCTCACCCTAATAAGATTCCAATTTGTCAATTACAGGGCACGGAGAAGACCACCCAGATTCTCGCTGGACCACTTCGGTTGCTTTGCTGGAGCTACTCATCGCCGCCGATGTCCACATTATATCGGACGACACTTTACATTATAAACAGGTGTAATTTAATGAATTGTTATTTAAATTCATTTACTCGCTGGGAATTCATGGCTCACACCTTTCATATCATTTTTCACACCATCATTAAATCAGTTTAATTGGCCACTTTTATATATTGCTCCTGAAAGAGCATTTTAACTTTTCCAAAAAACAAAAAATATTCCAATTGAATATTAAATTGCCGCGTTAATGACGTATGACTTACATGAAAATCTGAATAAATCGAATACCATTTTGATTGATACAAGAATTATATAAAAGCGATGTTTGTTCAATAAAAAATATATTTTTTTCAAGAAAAGGAAAGCTGCTTGTAAAAATCATTGAACACTCCCTACAGAAATAGAACAATTATGTGATTGACTGTGGGTTTCCCGCCAAATGCGCGCGCATTTAGATATCTTTATCATTACTGTAGTGGGGGTAAACAAATTAATTTATTTGACATCTTTCAATTGAGATATTCACAAAATAAAATAATAATTACTGGATTCATATTTTTAATTCAAATTTCAAATGAAACGAAAGGTATGCTTCGAATTGTTTGAATATCTTGATTTTGAGGTTAGGTTAATATAAAAATATTATGGCAAAATTATTAACTATAAATTCAGTTCTTGTTTTGGATATTTGGTCGTTCATCACCGTCCACAGAGCTTAATAATTGTTTTAACGCTTTTAGCTCAATATTCCACGGATTTTTTCAATTAAGAGTCTGAAATTTTTCGATATAATTCTAGCGGCTCGACGAAAGGCTGCCTGTATACAAGACTACGTTGTTTACTTGAACAGAGAAAATCGGACGGTCCAAGAGTAAATGGAACTACGGAGCAGGCCAGAATTATTATTGAATGCTGAGTAATAGATAGTAATAGTGTACTTATGTATTATATAATATTACAATATATTGAAAATATTTTCAATGCAATTACAATTGCTAACGGCCACTTTCGCTCGAAATATCAGAGTCCTACTGTAGCTGTGGGTACTTCTTTTCCTATACTCGTTCTTCAGTGCAGGCTACACATACAAATACACTACAGTGCACAGTTCGGTGGGCAGGTCAAGCGCGGGTGTGGGGCGGCGGCTCCGACATTCCACAGGCCCGCGACGGCCGCCGTGGGAACCGCGCGTCGTAAACCTGACCGCGAGCCGCCGCCACATCGCCAAGGAACGTGCCCATCTGACCCGCACTCACTCAAACCAGTGAATCTGTTGCGTGCTAGGTACTAAGTAGGTTTCAAAGGGCCAAAACATTCAGAATTATATACTACAATCAAAATTTGAGAACTGGATATGGAGTAAAAATTCATCAAAGTTTTGTCAAAAATTTCACAGTGCGCCTATGAATCGAACTGAATGTTTGGTATTTGTTAGAAGAATGACAACGGTCGATTAAAATGAGTATTTTGTAAATTTGAACCATCGTAATCATGTCAATCATTCATTTGAAACTGAAAGCATATTTATATTTTGGCAATACGTTGAGATCTTCGCCAACCTTGGTAATTCTATTTTTGTATGTGTTGTAAGATAGGTTAAATTTGTTTCTGAGATCAAGAATTTGGTCTATTAGTCATATTTATATCTCACTGTCAAGTAAATTGATTTTATTTAGGAAATTAGATTGTCTGCACTGGTTCATTGCACTTTCACATAGAACAGCTGAGGACATTGTCAAAATCTGTACTACCATCAATGAGTGGTGTATAAACTAACTATTATTCTTAAACTTTTTTTTTAAATGTTGAGAAGGATCCAAAATAATTTATTGTTAGGAAAAGTAGGCCTTCAGGAATCCATTGAGATGTAGTTAATATTTATTTCACATTGGACGTTTCGAGTAACAAGTACTCATCATCAGCAAGTATACATGGCATGTATACTTGCTGATGATGAGTACTTGTTACTTGAAATATCCAATGTGAAATAAATATTAACTACATCTCAATGGATTCCTGAAGGCCTACTTTTCCTAACAATAAATTATTCTTAAACATAAAAAGAAAATCATTCAACGATTTATTTAAAGAAAACGGTAGAATACTGAATGGAATTCAATTACAAAATGATGAATTTACTGAATTAAATAGGAAATATTTCCAGAATTCTGAAAGCTTCTGTTTTTAAAGTACAAAAAACATAACCTACAAATCTAATCAAACTAAATTTGGTAAGTAAAATAAATGTTTTCTGAATTTATGAACCTTTATGAACTAATATCCATATCAGAACGCAATTTATTTCTCTATTATTCGTCAAAGAAAATGCAAGAAATTCTAATTTTTCAATTTAACAGAAGTTTGCTTACTCGTTCCTATGAAAATTACGTGACTTGTTACTTGATTCATAGCAAACTAATTTTTAAAAATGGTTTGACTCCTGGAATAGTCCTCCATATACCATCTGTAGTTAAAGTATTATAGACTATTTTTGTGATGCAATCACTCATGTTTATTGTGCTCGTGAATACCACTCGTGCTGCACACTCGTGGTATTCAAACGCAAACACAATAAACATTCGTGATAGCACCACAAAAATAATCGATAATACTTCAACTACTTATGGTATAATAAATGATAATTTCATTAATCGATTTTTCCCTCATAAAAACCTACATGACAACTGTATAAATAAATGAGAACAACTTGTCAAGAAAAATATGTTTCCAAGCCTATCAAAAGAAATATTTCAAATACGCGCTACGTTTTTATTTTACTCAATTATCTGTCCAAAATGCCCCTTGGCATCCGACACGAGAAGACAGCACTGCTAGTATTGCACGATATCTTACCAGATATCAGAATCTCAAGAAGGTCCAGATTTGTGTCCTAATTATTTTTTAGTTTTTGGCACAGCTGATAAGTTAAAATAAAACCGTGTAACTTAAAAGGTTTTCACTAATTTTTATTTACATATCATTGCGAAAGTAATATTCATGTAATTTACATCTAAATTCGGAAAAAAAATCAAGTAACCCAATTAGAATGTTGACTTTTTCATTTCAAAATTATAAAAGCACTTTTGGGCCCAAAAACAAAAATTTTACCCATTTAAGAATTTTTCTCTCAGTTATTATGAAGCTAGTACAATTAATTTTTATAAGAAAGGCAACTAGACTCTTACGTGTACCTTGGATAAAAAAATTATCAAATTCGGTTGAGAAGTTTAGGAGGAGATAGCTCCACAAAAATTTAGACGAGCGAGTGATCCACAAATTTTATCCGAAATTTAAATGCATTTTTTTTTTATACAGACTATGATAAAGGCAATTTTTTAAACGAGTTAAAAACATTAAGTATATCTACCGAGTGTATTATATGTGTCTGCCATACCCGTAGCGGGTAAAAGACGTGACTGTTTTTTTTTTACTATCAAAATGCTTAAATCAGAATTTAATGATCAGCAAAAAAGTTTCAAACAAATTCTAGTCCAGTACAGAGTAATCAAAATAAACTGAAACAAAAAGCAGTCCTTTTTTCAATTTTTCTAAGCAATTTAAATTTTTGATTGTCGAAAAAATTCAACAATTTTGTATAAAGCTTCATTAAGTCACATATTTTCTATTGGCACAAATGAATATCAGCAAATATTTATTATTAAATAAACTGAAATGTCTAAATCTTTTAGGGCCGTTTGATACACTACATTAAATGCTGTGATTTTTTTCGCATTTCCATCCTGCATTTTGATACAAAGAAAAATGCACCTTGTTATACATAAAAACAAAGTTATGCACAACATTTTTCTTTGCATAAAATGCAAAGCAGAATGCAGCATTTAATGCATTGTGTCAAAAAGCCCTAAAATCTAATAATAGAAAAGCATATAATTAAAAAAAAAATAAATATGTACTATATAACAATGACTAGGACCAATGTAGCACAGATGTATTGCGGGCTGCTGAAGTCAACTTTAAAACAGTTTCAAGCAAAATAGAAGTACTTGCAATTTAATTACTGCTGTATTAACATTAAATAAGTTACATAAAGGTTTAATTCACTTTCTACTACAAAGGCAAATATTTTTATTCACAATCATTAAAGTAATATGCCAATTCCTAATCTTTTGGAGGTTGGGAAGTATGTAATTTCCAACTGCAATGACTAGCTCACGGGTCGGAAGCAACACTTCCATCTCTTGGGTGGGAAATGTTTATGCAGTTGCCTAGCATCAGTCATAAATCTTTGTTTGAGTAAAATAAACCGTGCTGTCAGAAATACCGATCATATAATCTAATGATGTTGCAATTCTGTGTAAATCTATGTCTTATAAATTCATAAATTTGTAAATTATGAATAAAATCGCTATGAACTCACATACGTAGCACTTTCATTCGATTCGGGGGAAGTGTATAGCTCCATTTCATTGTTATAACTTATTGATATCTGCACTTATCACAATTTCAATGGATACACTTATAAATAAATTGATTCATAAATCATAAATCCTACAAACGTCAAATTAATTAAATTTTTCAAAACATTCTTGTTTTCAAAGACTACTACATCAATTTACTTTGTTGAAAAAAGAACGGAATTGGATCAATTATTTCTTGGAAAATTAGGGATGATTGTGAATAAAATAATATACATACTTCGGTGAGGATTTCATATCGGCCTCGAGCTATATCTGATCCTCGAGGCTTCACCTCTCGGTCATATTGTATATTGTATATTGTATATTTCATTACTTTACAAAAAAAAATATTGTTTGTAACATGTCAGTATCGAACAAAGTAAAAATATAAGAATAGTAAGTATATTCCACATCAAAACTCATTTTCATTGAATTTATAAGTTATAAATTCATTTATGTCGTAAAAGGATTTACTAATCAGAATTTTTTTTATTACTACTTTAAATTTTCTTAAATTCAAATTACTAATACTTTCAGGTAAGATGTTGAATAAGTCTGGATTAAGAGTATTATTTTTCGATTTTTGTAATCTGAAACAAGGTTTTCTCAATAAGTCAGCAGATCTAGTATTATATGAGTGTATATCTTTGTTTCTCAAGTAATTTCTTCTCGTTTTATGAATTTCTATTAGAGAATGAAAAATATATAATGAAGGAAAAGTCATAATCCCTAATTTGTCGAAAGCATTCTGACAATGATCCCTAGCGTTGAGGTTGAGGCCACTTATTATTCTAATTGCTGTTTTTTGCAAGCGAAAAATTTTAATGGCATGGACTGAATTACCCCACAATATAATCCCGTAGGATATAATTGAGTTGAACAAAGCAAAATAGGCTATTTTTAAGTTGTTTAAATCAACAAGGTTTCTCAATCTTCTGAGTAAAAATAATACGCTTGATAATTTTTTGCTAATATACTGTATGTGTGTAAAACCATTCAAAGATGATTCAATGTGCAAGCCCAAAACTGATATGAATTTTCCAGCATTACTAGTAGTATTATTCGATACTAATAATTGCTGCGTTTTTTCTTTATTCAGTAACAAACAATTAGCAGCAAACCAGTCCTCAGCTCTTTGCAGAATCAAAGCACTATCAATGAGAAGTGTCTCATAATTTGAAACACTTCTAATGAGTGTCGTGTCATCAGCAAAAAGTATACAATTACATGGTTTAATAAAGTCGCTAAAATCATTTATATATATCAAGAAGAGTAACGGACCCAGAATTGAGCCTTGCGGAACCCCATGGTCTATATTTCTAAAGTCTGAAAATTTGCCATTGGTACTTACACATTGAATTCTATTTTGTAAATAAGAATTGAATAATTTCAAAGGTGTGCCAGTAATACCGTAATATTCCAATTTCTTGAGTAATATAGCATGAGACACACAGTCAAAAGCCTTGGAAAGGTCACACTGTGTGATTTCCATGTGATGACCCTTTTCTAGGCCTTCAATTAAATTTTGTATGATATTATAAACGGCTTGAGTTGTTGAACGTCCAGTACGGAAGCCATATTGTTGCTCACTTATTAAATTATTCATTTCAAAGTACGAGATTAATCTATTTTTAATAATTATTTCAACAACTTTTGAAAGCGTAGGTATGATAGAAATGGGTCTATAATTTTCAGCCTTATTCTGATCACCTTTTTTGAAGACTGGAATGACCTTTGTTTTTTTTAAACTGGCAGGATATGTACCATCCTCAAAACATTTATTTATGAATATCCTTAAAGGTTCAACAATATATTCAATAATCTTCTTCAAAAAATCATTGCTTATATTGTAAATGTCAAGACAATTTGAATTTTTTAATGACTCAATTGCTTTATGAACCTCAACAACATCTGTAGGTTGTAGAGAGAAATTGATTGTGATATTGTCAGTACTCATCAAAATATCTTGCACTTCGACATTATCATTTGAGATTTTTTCTATAACATTAACTGCCACGTTAGTAAAGTATTTATTGAAATCATCGGGTGTAAGCTCTCGGCTGTAATGAAATACTTCCCACCTCAGATGTAATATACTATTTTTATTCAGCTTAGAAGTCATTTTAAATTTGTAAATAAATATTGAACAATTGAAATATCAAGTGTATTATCATTTTCAAAGGTCTAAATGATGAGAATAAATTCAACCTCATCTTGAATTATTAATTAAAAAATTAAAACTAATTTGAATCAAATTATCTCATTTTGACGTTACCATTTATCCTGTATTTAATACCAAAACCTAAAAGTATGTCAAGAATGTATGTAATTAATTAATTTTTAATTGTGATAATAATGCAGAGAATATTTTTAGATCAAAAACTATAATCAAGTAGTGTAAATAAAATAATACATAATTTCTTTCAATTCCAACTTAAAGTAACATAAATATTTAACGACTAGAAATAATAAAACGAAGGTCAAAATTATTTATATACTTTTCCTCGCTTTCTTTTTTGAAATAATATGAAGTTTCTAAAAATATCCAATAAATTATCAATTATTACCTAAAAATTTCATTTAATTCCTACCTTATTTGCAGAACCGCCCTCTAAATTATTCATCTGCACCTGGAAAATAACCCAAATAAAAAATTAATTCTCAAATATTTTTTTAAAAAATACATCAAAATCATGTGATATATATTTCACATCCTCATAATCATTTTCAGGTCCGTATACAATAATTTTTGGAACACTGTTGGTCCTGATTATGCTTTTGCATTTTTTCCTGAAAAAACCATGAGAATTATCACTTCTAAATTTATATAAAAAGCTGGTGCGTTTGGAAACTTTAATTTTAGCTAGCAGAATCAAAGGATTTGTTTTATCTATTTTTTGGCCCACGTCTCCTTTTGATTCCTCCTCTTTTGGAATAAAAATATAATCAGGTGATAAATTTTGGTTTACGTCAATTTTTTCTGCTCTCATTCCTTCGTCATTGCTGTCATATTTTAAAATATCTTCATCAGTTTCCTCATATAATTTGTCTATTCTTATCCAGTCATCAAAGCTATCAAATCTAACATAGTCACCATTTCTTACATTCTAAAATTAATTTCTGTTACAACTAATTCTGTATTATAATTGATCACTTACTTTGAAATCATCTTCTGATGTGTCTGAATCGCTTGATATAGATAGAAATGTAATATCAGAATCCATTTTTGTTAATTTTTATCCATTTGTCTCAGATATGGATGCATTAAACTGACTGAACACAAAATAAAACCTAACAGAAAAATTCCCGTCAGATTACATTCAAGTTTTAGCAGGACAAATTGAAAAGAAATACGAAATAAATGATGTATTATTCTTGAAAGACCGCAACCAGATATACACATCTGTATTTTATTCACGACAATTTTTAACTTTTATTTTAATATTTGCTGTTATAATTTTGTTTAATATTTTTCACATATTTTGATGATAAACATTCGAATAAAATTTTAATTTGATTTAAAATTGGAGGATTAAAAATATTTTACTTAATCCGAGGGTTCCAAAGCAATATTTTAATTAATTGTTTATGCCGTAAAAATTCAAATGAATAAATAAATATATTCAGTTCAACATTTGATATTTAAAAAATTATTTACTGTTTTTTTGCTAACGACGAGCACATTGGGGTAGTAGAATCAATATCAGTAGCATAATGTATTGAGCATTTTTAAATAATATCGCGAAGTAGAATAGTAAGGTAGTAACAATCACACGTCCCGTAGTTAGCTCTCCGAATTAAATATTAGATCCGTTGAAAAGGCTCATCATCATCAACAAAAATCAGCAGGATGTAATAGACCGTCAGATAGTCGTAGATTTGAGTGCCCCATTTTGTTTTCTCTGCCTTCAAGAGTTTTGATAAGTATGTATATTTAGAGTATAATAATGCCAAAATTGAAGCTGGACCGTGTGGCCAACATAATAATAATTAATTTTAAATTTTTATGAAAAATCCTGTTTTGATCCAATTTTCTCGTTTCTGCCATGCTTACGAAATGAAATTTAAGGAAAAAAGAGTCAGCGAAAAACGATAGGCAGAAGTGATTCACTTGGCCAAGGGTTTGGAATGAGGGCTCGATTATGCAAAAAAATATATCAATTTTTCACGTTTTTCTCGTTTCTGCCGTTTGGCCATATGAAAGTTGATATCATAAGTATCTCGTAAAAACGAATGGCATAAGTTTTTCGAATGGCCAAGTCAAAATATGCAAGAAAACATCTTGCGAAAGTCTGAATGTTTTCGTGCATATCTTGACTTGGCCATTCGAAAAACTTATGCCATTCGTTTTTACGAGATACTTATGATATCAACTTTCATATGGCCAAACGGCAGAAACGAGAAAAACGTGAAAAATTAATATATTTTTTTGCATAATCGAGCCCTCATTCCAAACCCTTGGCCAAGTGGATCACTTCTGCCTATCGTTTTTCGCTGACTCTTTTTTCCTTAAATTTCATTTCGTAAGCATGACAGAAACGAGAAAATTGGATCAAAACAGGATTTTTCATGAAAATTTAAAATTAATTATTATTATGTTGGCCACACGGTCCAGCTTTAATTTTGGCATTATTATACTCTAAATATACATACTTATCAAAACTCTTGAAGGCAGAGAAAACAAAATGGGGCACTCAAATCTTCGACTATCTGACGGTCTATAAGTTTACTTGTATTTTTTAACTAATATTTTTTTACAGGTAGAACTTGGGTAAAATTATTAATAATATTTTTTTTTATTGCCAATGGGGGTGGGACTGTGGGGTTTTCACCTTGATGGCATCTTAGAATGACATAATGAAGCTTACAGTGCCATCATTGGAAGACTAATCAAAAAATTTCCTTTCAGCTATCTGTTTCAGGTCATCATCATTTCTTAAACATCACTATCATCAACAGGACGGAAGTTTATTAGATCATTTGCTGAGGATGAGCCCAGCTGTTGAAGAGGATGGACATTGCAAGAAGATTGTCATGGGCATCGCGGGAGGTGCTGAGGATGAGCCCAGGTACTAGAAGATGGAATCAACTCTCAATACTCATTTTGTTGAATGTGATTCACCAAAATTTTGTTTTGGGATTTGTTTCAGATTGTCGGTCGTCCAACATCAGCTAGGTAATATATTATTTTGCTTCATATTAGCACAATTAAATATCCTGTGAAGTAATTTGCCTAGTATTATAATTTATAATTTAAATTTAGAATCCCGAGGTTCCTGTTTATCGTGGATGGCAATCTGCAGTTTCAGCAGTTATCATTGGATAGTCCGGCAAGCAATCAGGCTCCAGAACTTCGAAGAAGATATCCAAGAAGCTCGAAAAATTCTACATACAAAGTCCCTTTTGCCTACTGCTTGCAATGCTCTAGTAAGTTTTAAATTTATTCAATTTTATATCATCATTTCAAATAATTCCATAATTGTTTATAATTCTAATATTTGTTTTCTTATTAGAGATGCAGCAGCAAAGAAATCCAGGAGGAAGATCCTTCTCTTTCCCATTAGTCATTGCCAAGAGGCGAAACAAGGCTCACGAATTCCCCTTGATCCTGTAATTACTTCAAGAATCGCCGAATAAAACTTCTTCAAAAAATGCATTTCGATTTATTCAATGTAGATTTTGAATATTTTTTCCAGGAATAAATTAATAATCTTCGTTTTCAAATGATTTTAAGTTAGACTAGTATTTATGGAATAAATTCAATAAAATATTATACTGCTTCATTTATAATAAAATTTGTTTACTAGCGATTGTAATAACAGTTTTTGAAAAATGGTGCTGGACGTATTTAAATATTTATAATAATAACAAATTTAACAGGAAATATAGTAAAAACTTTAATTCTAGTGTCGATTGGCGGCTAAAATTATTCAATTCTTCAAATCAGGTGAAAAGTGTCAAAATTATCCAACAGAGGCAGCACCTACCAATATTACTTCCAAAATATTGAATTATTCAAATGAATACTTTTTGTATCTCATGAGTCTCTACGCATCACATTTAATCAAAAAAATATAAAATATTAGCTTCAACACTCATGAATATGGGCACAAGTAATTTTTTTCGAGTGACAGTTCTGAAATGTGTTAGGTGCTGCCATCTATACACTAAAAATATAAGCTAGCGACTGAATTTGAAATTTTGAATTATTTTTCAAATAGTCTTGTTAATAATTATTGATTAAACTTGTATTGATAGATTATTGATTGTCTCGAATATAGACAAAAAATTCCATTGAAGCATTTGATACCAGATAAACAATAATTTATTTAGATTTGTTTTACTGAGAATCAAAAATATTTATAAAAATGAGTCCTGAAAAGTTTTTTTCACAATAATTTATTTCTATTGAGTTATTCAGTGCACAAACATCCAGATTCAGTTTCTTTATGCCCGATTGTATAGTACAGGATAGGAGAAGTAATTTGTTTCCAGAGTAAATCAAATTTACTCTATTAAATTAGATGACAGTCGATTATTTGAAAGTAATGATTCTGATGTCATAAGAATAAAACTCAAACTTATTAGAATTCAATGAATTTGCTCTACTGCCCATTGTTATAAAGTATCGTTTTCAGGAAGAAGTAAATTTATTATCAAAGTAAAATCATGTTATTTAACAAATTTCAATCGAATTATTATTTTTTATGACAGTAAAAACATTGCTGTCAAAAAATCGACTGTCATTTTACAGAGTAAATTTTATTTACTTTGGAAGTTGATTTATTTGTTCTTTATAATACTAGGCACTAGAATAAATTTATTTAAACTTCATAAAACGAACAAATCTAAGAAAAATCTTGAAATTTAATATTCCATTCGTAACGTAAATAATTTTTTTATATATTAGCGATTACTCGTTAAATCAAAGCTCCAATCAAAAAATATAACATGAAACATTCTATCTATATTTAAAATTAATAGAATATCGCTTGAAATATTTTTTATTTAGGCTCAGTGCCGTGATATTCATATATGAATTATTTATCAAATATTTGGCAAAGTCCAGGCGTTGTTTTTGTCATATTGTAAATTAAATTATTTGCATACGATAACCACAAAGTTATGGAGAAGAAACTCTTCCATTAGTCTCACTGTTTAAGAATGAGCGAGAATGAGAAACTATGTGTACTATGTCGTCACGCTAATTTAGAAAATCAATTAGTGACCAATCGGAAACAATTGAAATATGTTCCATAAAGTAACGCAACAAAAATTGAGAATTTCATAGCTAGAATTTCAAAAAAACAATTTTACAGCATACATTCAGTTTCCTACCTAATTTCCTTTCAACAGTTGCTTATTTTGTCACTTAGAGCACTTTTATCACATAACTGAGCTCACTGATAAATCATGAAGTACTAATAAGAATTAATTTTATGCACAAATGTTACATGGAATTATTTAGATATTCATTAGCTAATAAAAATTAAAAATAATATAAATCAATAAAAATTCTTTAATGTTAAATATTTTTAAATAAATTTCAAGATTGTGTAATTACTTATTTATTTACAAAAAAAAAGTTGTTACACAAATTGTTTTAACGTTTGCCTCCAACTCTGGGCGCACTTTTTTGAGTGACTTTTGAGGCCTTTTGCTTCTGTACGGGCTTAGCTTTAGTAGGTGCAGCAGCTTTCTTTGTGGCTTTGACCTGCTTCTTCTGTTCCTTGGCAGCACTGAAAAAATGATCCAATTTAATAATTAATTACTATGACAAATTTCAAAACTTACCGGATAGCTTGTTCTCGTTGAGCTTTACGGATTTCTGGCCTCATGTTACGTTTAGCCATAATATCTGTGAGGGAAGCACCAACGATGGCTCGCTGGAACTTTTGAGTGCGGCGGGTTCGCTTTTTGGTCTGCTCTTCCTCCTGACCCTTCTTGTGTTTACGTCTAAACAATCACATTCATTACACATAAATACAGGCCTAAATATATAAAAGAAAAACAATTAACTTACCTGTACAACACAGTCCAAGTTACTTTACGAGGATTCCTCTTCATTAAATGAGCAGCCTCACATTTTGCATTCAAAAAAGTAAATGTCTGGAACAAAAACATGACATTAAACTAGAAAAATACTTATTAGGAATATTTAATACCTTTCCATCGGTTTTAACCATGGTTTTGCCATGGCCGGGGTAAATTTTGTACCCGCTGTACGCACACAAACCAATCCTAAAAAGAGATACATTTCACAATTATTAAAACAGTAGACAGCCTAACGGATAAAGTATTTCAAGAAAAATATATAAGATGATGTAAATAATTGAAGATTATAATAAACAAGTCTTACTTCATTTTGGTGTTTACGGGAAACGGATAAAGAAGGAACTTTCGCGTGCAACTGACAACCAGTGATGCCACACGTAAGGAAAAGAATTGTCATATAGTGTTGCCAATGCTTAACGAAAACTGATTTGATCCTGTCTTACTTCTAAAAGATTATCTTTTACGATGACGACATTGAATCACTTCCCTAATCATTCGCCAAGTGCTAGATGTGTCAAAAGTCTCTAAAATGACGTCAAAACACTGTCTCTACGAATTAGAATTGAATCCCAGCTATTATCTAACAAATTATTATTTAGCATAATTTTGAGGACATATAACAATTCGATAATTATATAACAAGTGGCAGCACTGCTGACAGCTGCTTCAGATGTTGCAATGTTACCAACCAAACTAAAATTCAAAATTTGAGAATGAAGTAAATTGGTATTTTGAGTTTAGTAGGCTTTTACGATCATTTTGTTTTTATTGACAACATAAATCAAGTAATGTAATTTATTTCCAATAGAAAAATGGACGTGGAATCAATGCCCGATTTAGAACAATCTTTTTCTGACTCATATATGGATGTAAATTATTCCGAGGAAAATATAAGTATTGATAACCAAAATGCTACTTTAGAAAAACGACTAAATTCTTTGAAAGACATGATGGAAAATCTACGCGAAGAATTATCAAAAGAAAAGGAACTATGGAAAAAAGAAGTTGAGGAAGCTGGAAGATTATCAGCTTGTCAATCAGAAGTACCAATATGTTCTTATTGCTGTGAAGAGGAACATACTTCATTATCAGAACCTACTTTGAATGACATGAGTATTTTAGATTATGAACAAAAATTATCAGTTTATCAGCAAGCATTAGCAAAAGCTCATGCCGAAAAAAGGATGCATCTTAGAAAACATTTGGCAGCTAATGCTTACAAACGGAGATTAATGGAGCTAGAAAATATGTGTAACTTGGAGCTTCTTAAAGTTAAGCAAAATGTGCAGACATTGCAACCCTTAAAGACAATTGTGTCGGAATGGTGCTTCGAACAACAAGAAAATCCAAATAATTTAGATGATGAATTAACTGGAGGACATGCAAAGAAAAAGGAAAGTGAAACTGAATTGAAGGATCATACTACGGATCTGGAAAATTTTAGTAATAAATTAAGTTCAGATATTAAAGAACTTGCTTCGCGCCTATCTCCGGCGCACTCATCTATGGGAACATCATCTTCGCTTATTGCAGAAGAAGATGATGATACCTTAATGATGAGGCGATTGCAGTCAGTTGGTTGGTATTGGTATAATGATAAAAACAATTATCCTTTCAATCCATTAATGTAAATTTAAAAAATACGTGAATAAATTTTTTGTACTGTAGTGGTAACATTGTTATTTTTATACCCACTCTATCGGTTTTTATCTCAAACAGTCTTGACAGCAAGTTGTTTCTGACGTGGATTTGAATCGTAGCAATAACCACTATTACAAAAGTTACAGAAACAATTAAATACAAACATGTCCCTGTCTTTGAGCAGCATGTTCGGTGATGTTCAACGAATGAACAAACGCCAGGTTTGTACTCATTTTTCTTATATTCTAACCTCTAATAATGTTAACTTGAACCATATTTTCAGTTTTTGTATCAAGTATTAAGTTTTGGAATGATAATTTCCTCGGCTCTTATGATCTGGAAGGGTCTTATGGTTGTTACCGGAAGTGAAAGTCCTATTGTTGTTGTTTTATCAGGAAGTATGGAACCAGCGTTTCACCGGGGAGACTTATTATTTTTAACAAATTATCCGGAAGAGCCTGTTCGCGTTGGGGAAATTGTTGTTTTCAAAGTGGAAGGCAGAGATATTCCAATTGTACATCGTGTTCTGAAATTACATGAAAGGTTTGTATTATCTTAGTGAATAGGGTTGCCAAAATGATGAAACTAGGATTTTTGGCGAAAAATTTGAGTTCGAAATGTTACTTCCGGAGTAAAAATTTAATCAGTTGAGTGATTAAATGCTATTTTTTTCCGTTTCCTCAAAAGGTGAAAATAGGGCCGTAGATTTTAGATGTCAATTTTAAAAATTATCAAAAACCCTGAATTTTGAAACGAGTGCATATACGGATTGAAGAAGATAGTGTCCGGCTAAATTTGGCAGCTCTGTTTGTGTGTAGTGTTTATGCTATATGTTTATAATATTGCAGGGAAAATGGCACAGTAAAATTCTTGACGAAAGGAGATAATAATAGTGTGGATGATAGAGGGCTGTACGCGCCAGGACAATTATGGCTTACGAAAAAAGATGTTGTAGGGAGGGCACGCGGATTTTTACCGTATGTGGGGATGGTCACAATTTTAATGAATGAATATCCAAAGTTCAAAGTGAGTTTATAATATTATTAATTTTACTATTACTAATTGTTTTTTCTATTTCAGTACTCGGTATTAGCGTGTCTGGGTCTTTATGTACTAGTTCACAGAGAATAGTCCTAGTTATTTATCAATAAATTTTTTCTTGAAAATCTTGTACATTATTCTTGTATTATTTACAGAACTAAGCACAATTGTTTTGAACTATATAGCATAGTTTTTATTCTGTTATGAAGCGCGTGATTATAAATTGATAATTGAATATTTGTGGATTTATGTATGACAAATTATTTAGGATTTTTACATTTGGTGTACGCAATTAATATTTTCAATAAGAGAAAAATTTTTCTAATATTTGTGTGAATGACCCTTAACCTTTAAAATTTGATGACGTCAGAACGCATTAGTGCTGCTTGAGTGAGAACATACACAAGTGACGTATGACCTAATACAGAAGCCTAAAGTTTGTTTTTATATTTTAAATGTCAACTGTTGCATTGAAATAATCAATACTCAATTAGATATTGAGATGTGGATTCAACTTACAGTGTAAAATATGAAATTAACAATAAACAATTATGCCGCAATATTAGTTACTCAAATAGTTCTGCTACTTATTGATTTATGTATAAATACATTTATAGGTTATGTTAGGCGATATACTGTATATCAACTTGTAATATTCATGTAAGTAAATTAATTTATGTCTTGAAGGTCTCTAAAAAGATTTATTTCTAGTGTACAAGACATATGTATCATTTTGGCGCTCACAGCAATGTTATTAACCTTCTTTACTACTTATGTATTTCAGGTATAAAAAATCGTTTAATTGTGTTTTGAATAGAAAAATGATGCATTTGATTTTCAGGCTGGATTACTTGAACTATTATACGACAGATTTCGCGTAACAATAATTATTTGTATGCTGTATTTGATTCTTACAATTGCTCTACAAATTTGGTTGCTGAGTGTTAGATGGAAAGAGCCACTAGAATATAATTGGTCCATAGGCCTACATGTGCTTTACGTGTTTCAGAGATTTAGTAAGTTTTTATTTTCATTGTATTTTATAAAATGATATAATTACATTTGTTTTAGTGTCTGCTGTATATTACTATTTATATAAACGATCTGCATTACGGATAAGTGACCCACGATTTCACGAAAGCTTACAGCACATTCATAGACAAACAATTAATTAAGAATATATGTGTTGTTAATTTATTTATAAATATTTATTTTGAAAAAAAGAACGTATTGTTTGTTAAAAAGTCTATAAATGTATTGAAAAAGGAACATGAATTATAAGTGGATTAAAAAAAGAATCCACTGAATAATAAACTGTACTGAATTCTAGTCATGCAATTAAAAGTATTTTTTTCATGTTGCGTTTATTAAAGGTCCGTTATTAATTTTTATTTCCGAAAATTAGCATTTCCTGTATAAATATACATTCGTCATTTGTTATTTCGTTGAGATACGATTGGAATTAAAGATTTAATACAAAATGATTTTTGGGAAAAATCCCAGTGTCTCATATTTATTTTTTTTTACATTTAACACCCTCATTTAGATTGCATCGCTCCTTGAAGCCCTCTAGATCCTTTATTTGAGGGGAATCAATCCTCATAACTTTGTTCAAGTTTTTTGATATTTTTTCCCATATCTGTCTATCTTCTGCTTTTTTTTCCATCCAGTTCTTTTATTTCTACCCCTTCTTCTGTTTCCGCTGGTTCCCATTGTAGAATTGTCCTTAGAGTGTCTTTTTCTCCATTTATATGTCCTAGTTATATTTTCCCTTGCAAATCTTATTCTATTTCATGGTTCATTATTATTCGGTATATTCGTTTTTATTAATCCTAAAATAGTTCTTACTATTTGTCATTGTTTCTGTAGCGTCTAATTATTGTTTTAGATACTTTAATTTTAAGATAAAATAAATTTCAAAATTAAATAAATTTTAAAATGAAATAAATTTTAAAATAAAATAAAATTTCGAAATAAAATAAATTTTAAAATAGAATAAATTTTAGAAAAAAATAAATTTTGAAATAAAATAAATTTTAAAATAAAATATATTTTAAAATAAAATAAATTTGAGAATGAAATAAATTTTGAAATATGAATTCTAAAATAGAATAAATTTTCAAATAAAATAAAATAATTCAAATCTGCGTATTCTTTCGTGCTGCGGATTTAATAGATGTTGTGGATGGAGCCCTGGATAGTGACAAAAATAAAGAAGGTAAAGATGCTAAGCTATGGAGAGCTAAGGACGCAAAAGCACAGAAATTAATCATTACTACAATTGATAAAATTATCATGCCACATATTATGGGATGCACTTCCAGTAAAGCGATGTTTGAAACATTAACGAACATTTATGAAAGAGACTCAGATCAAGAAAAGTGTCAACTTCTGCGTGAGTTTTTTAATTTTACTTTTGATTACACAAAAGATGTTGCACTAAATATAAGTGAGTTGCAGAATTTAACACACAAATTGAATGCTTTAAAGTAACCAGTTGATGATACCATGCTTCTGACAAAAATTACTGCGGTATTACCATCTAAATTTTTCAAGTGCGTGGGAGTCTACTCCCAAAAATGAGAGAACCTTGGCAAATCTTACAGCGCGACTCATCGCGAAGGAATCTAGTGATGATGAACCAGTAGCTGCTTTCAAGAGTGCTGAATTAAAAAAGAATCTGAGAGGAGTTTTCTATCTCGAAAATGTTATCGCTGTAATAGTACACGTCATCTTGCTAGAGACTGCGACAAAAGTGAAAATACAAATCGTCAAGCGTGCAGAATTTGCAAGAAGATAAATCATAAGACTGAAAACTGTTTCTTCAAGGAGAAAGGGAGCAACAACAAGGGAACGTGGAAGAAGAGAGACGTCACATTTCTGACTTAAGCTGTGGAATGTGAAAACAAAAGAGAAGAGTTCATCGTAGACTCGGGTGCTTCATCGCATATGGTGAATGACAAAAATTTGTTGAAATATCTGGAGCCAAGCTCAGCAGTTGTAGCTGTGGCGAGTAGAGGACATAAAATGGAAGCAAAGAGCGTCGGAATGATTACAGGAGAAAAATGTAATCTCAAAAATGTGCTGTATTTGCCAGAACTAACGACGAATTTACTGTCAGTAAGGGCTGTGACTGAAAATGGCGGAACAGTAATTTTTCAGGAAGAAAAAGTAACTGTCAAGAAAGAAGGAGAAGTGATCCTTGAAAGTGTTAAAAATGACAAAGGACTGTACTCAGTAAACATACAACGTAATGAAGAAGCTATGGTTTCAGTAAAAGAAAATGCAGTGGAGTGGCATCGTAAAATGGGACATTTGGGTATGAAAAACATGAAAAAAATTACAAATAAATATTAATAATTAATGTTCAGTGCATAAAACTTACCTTTCCAAAAATCAATATATTTTCTTTAAACTTTTTCACCAATAAATCTCGCACCCATCCGCATGACACATATTTATAGACTTCTAAACTCTTGAAGTGTATAGAAACTTCTTGTTAGAACTAAATCTTAAAAAAATTTCATTTTGTAATATTTGTTCCAGTTGCCGTAAAAAACTGGATAAATCATTATTATAAGGATCGACATCTTTAAATTGATTAATTGTATTCAAATAACGAGCTCTCACGTCACTACTTGAAGATTCAAAATATTTAAACATGTTTATTTCCCAAAAATCGCAAATTAACCAAATTAGTTGGGAAAAATGTTTTGGCCCAAACATTTTTTAAATTTATCGTCATTTCGACTAGAAATCCTCTTAATAAACTCTCAAATATGTATGTACTTAATTTTGTATTATTCATGTGGATATAATTCTTTCAAATACATATCTTACAAAATGCTAAAGAAATCGACTTCTAACCATCAACAGATTTCTTTTTAGTCTAAAATTGATACTTTTCTACATTATCTTTTTAATGTCTTACGCAAAAATTTCAAATTGCGTTACGCAACCAGATTATTATGGGGAATAATCTCAATTATTCATTCGCATAATCGGATTAGAAGTTAAACACGCGAATCAAATAATTGATTCTTAGTTTGAAGGAACCACAGCAACAAAAATAAGTTCAGACACAAAGCAATAAATGAAAAAAACTGCTGAAATATTACAATATTTAGGAAGTAAAATGAGGCCATTGAAAACGCTTTAAGAGCAGAAATGGATTTAGGTTTAACCTACAAAATCCCAGACCGTAGCAACAAAATTGAAAAAAAAATTGGCGTGGACTCCCCTCAGGATTGTACAAATTTTTGCTCACGCGAATTATCAGTGCCGAATTACTTGAGCTCGCTAAGCAAAATATTTTAACCTGTCTACTCAATTATCATTTTAAATAATTTTTCTCTTTAGTGGAAACAAAATAATTATTGAAAACGCAATATTAATTCAGAACCCCACAAATTACCTCGGAGAGCTTAAAATTTCTTTTTAATTAATGTCGAATAGCATCAAATTTAAATAAGTTTAATTTCTCAAGCAAGTATCAAATAAGGCATCGAAATTGATTAATAAAAAATTATCCGTCACTGATTATATGAACAAATATTTCATTTAATTACATATCATTTTTCCTACCTTTAAAAATAGTATAATCCAGCATACAATATTTCATTTATATATCATTTATCCTACCTTTAAAAATAGTTTTCACCCTATACCTGAAAGAAACAATTCCACATATTCATGATCAAAACTATGCCCCATGTCCCCCCATATTTCGTCGTTATTGAGAGTTGTTACATTACAACCCTCTTACAGAATATAAAATACATGTCACTTATAAACTAAAGCATTAAATACAGAACATCTACGTAAAAGAAATATCAACTATAAAATACATGTCATTTTGAGTGCAAGGGGCGTATGCAACTGCCTAAATCTAGGTATCTGCATATCATTAATAATATAATAGCATTAGTGGTGTATGTAATCAAAATCAATAAATTTGAATGAGGCCCCTATCCACTAATGGATTTTTGCACCTCGGCGCAGAATATGTTTAGAACAGCCCTGCATCTTACAAACTAAAACGTAATTTATACGTCATTTTATAAATAAGAATGTAGAATCCACATCTAAATCATCCTATCTTCGATTGAGCTTTGGTTTAATTCGTTTCAGTAGGTGCAAGTATGGGAATTTCCTGATGCAGGACGGCGATAGACTGTTGTTTGTGGACGACTTGCATTATTGCGAATATTGGAAAATACTAGAAAAAGTTAATAAAACTATGATCTTGTTTCCAAATTAATTTTTAGAAATAGGAGAACTATTGGTACTAACCCATTTTGTCTCAGAAGTAAATTTCAGTCTTAGAGTAACTTTTCATAATTTCTGAAGTCAGTTCATTATTTGCATCCATTTTACTTCAAAAGATGTTGTTCAGATTCTAGAAGCATCTTCAGAAACTCATCCACTCAAAGTTCCATTGTTCCACAGAAAATAGTTTCCAATTCTAACATCCATCTTATTGCAATGCAGTCCTCCTAGTTGATGGTTGAACTCAGCTTGTAGAACTCGCAACTATTTGATCATATGTGTCTTCATCTTCTAGATTCGTTGAATACCACCACGAAAGGAACACAGTAAAGAGACTAGTGCTGAAATCATTCCAACAACTATAGTCTATGAAATCTGTGTTCATTAAAATACATGCACCCACAGTTATTTCTTTTTTAAGATCGACTAAGTCCATTCACTGATAAATAAGCTTAGATTACCTTAAAATTCAAATGAATTAAGTTTATTTGTCATGATAACAGCCTTTCTTCTGTTATCATAGCAAGTAAACATTGCAATAATCTAATCTACCATTAAAATAATAACAAATAATTACAGACCTCAAGAGAATTCACCAAAAATGATCTCTCATCCTAGAATCCTCCCTTCTGCAATGTAATTCTCTTGGGAAAGAATATTCTCCATTATTTTTCATCTTGTACGATCCCCTTGATGTAACTTCATCTTCTGAATTCGTTGAAGACCACCACGAAATGAACACAGTGAAAAGACTATTGCAGAAATCATTCCAACTATAGTATATGAACTCTGTGTTCATTAAAATACATGCACTCACAGTTATTTCTTTTTTAAGATCAACTAAGCTCATTTACATGAGGTAAAGGAGCTTAATTCATCCTCAAACTCAAATAAATTATTAAGTTTATTTACTATAGTTACTGGCGCCACCACAGTTACCATAGCAAATGAACATTGCAATAATCTATTCTACTATTAAAATAATAACAAAAAATTACAGACCTCAAGAGAATTCACCAAAAATGATCTCTCGTCCTAGAATCCTTCCTTCTGCAATGTAATTCTCTTGGGGAAGAATATTCTCCATTATTTTTCATCTTGTACGATCTCCTTGATGTAACTTCATCTTCTGGATTCGTTGAAGACCACCACAAAATGAACACAGTGAAGAGACTATTGCTGAAATCATTCCAACTATAGTATATGAGCTCTGTGTTCATTAAAATACATGCATTCACAGTTATTTCTTTCTTAAGATCGACTAAGTCCATTCACTGAAGGTGAATGAGCTTAGATTATCTTGAAATTCAAATGAATTAAGTTTATTTGTTATGATAACAGCCCTCCTCCTGTTATCATAGCAAGTGAACATTGCAATAATCTATTCTACTATTGAAATAATAACAAAAAGTTACAGACCTCAAGAGAATTCACCAAAAATGATCTCTCATCCTAGAATCCTCCCTTCTGCAGTGTAATTCTCTTGGGGAAGAATATTCTCCATTATTTTTCATCTTGTACGATCCCCTTGATGTAACTTCATCTTCTGGATTCGTTGAAGACCACCACAAAATGAACACAGTGAAGGGACTATTGCTGAAATCATTCCAACTATAGTATATGAACTCTGTGTTCATTAAAATACATGCACCCACAGTTATTTCTTTTTTAAGATCGACTAAGTCCATTCACTGATGAATAAGCTTAGATTACCTTAAAATTCAAATGAATTAAGTTTATTTGTCATGATAACAGTCTTTCTTCTGTTATCATAGCAAGTAAACATTGCAATAATCTAATCTACCATTAAAATAATAACAAATAATTACAGACCCCAAGAGAATTCACCAAAAATGATCTCTCATCCTAGAATCCTCCCTTCTGCAGTGTAATTCTCTTGGGGAAGAATATTCTCCATTATTTTTCATCTTGTACGATCCCCTTGATGTAACTTCATCTTCTGGATTCGTTGAAGACCACCACAAAATGAACACAGTGAAGAGACTATTGCTGAAATCATTCCAACTATATTATATGAACTCTGTGTTCATTAAAATACATGCACTTACAGTTATTTCTTTTTTAAGATCGACTAAGTCCATTCACTGAAGGTGAATGAGCTTAGATTATCTTGAAATTCAAATGAATTAAGTTTATTTGTTATGATAACAGCACTCCTCCTGTTATCATAGCAAGTAAACATTGCAATAATCTAATCTACCATTAAAATAATAACAAATAATTACAGACCTCAAGAGAATTCACCAAAAATGATCTCTCATCCTAGAATCCTCCCTTCTGCAATGTAATTCTCTTGGGAAAGAATATTCTCCATTATTTTTCATCTTGTACGATCCCCTTGATGTAACTTCATCTTCTGAATTCGTTGAAGACCACCACAAAATGAACACAGTGAAAAGACTATTGCAGAAATCATTCCAACTATAGTATACGAACTCTGTGTTCATTAAAATACATGCACTCACAGTTATTTCTTTTTTAAGATCGACTAAGTCCATTCACTGATAAATAAGCTTAGATTACCTTAAAATTCAAATGAATTAAGTTTATTTGTCATGATAACAGCCTTTCTTCTGTTATCATAGCAAGTAAACATTGCAATAATCTAATCTACCATTAAAATAATAACAAATAATTACAGACCTCAAGAGAATTCACCAAAAATGATCTCTCATCCTAGAATCCTCCCTTCTGCAATGTAATTCTCTTGGGAAAGAATATTCTCCATTATTTTTCATCTTGTACGATCCCCTTGATGTAACTTCATCTTCTGAATTCGTTGAAGACCACCACGAAATGAACACAGTGAAAAGACTATTGCAGAAATCATTCCAACTATAGTATATGAACTCTGTGTTCATTAAAATACATGCACTCACAGTTATTTCTTTTTTAAGATCAACTAAGCTCATTTACATGAGGTAAAGGAGCTTAATTCATCCTCAAACTCAAATAAATTATTAAGTTTATTTACTATAGTTACTGGCGCCACCACAGTTACCATAGCAAATGAACATTGCAATAATCTATTCTAGTATTAAAATAATAACAAAAAATTACAGACCTCAAGAGAATTCACCAAAAATGATCTCTCGTCCTAGAATCCTTCCTTCTGCAATGTAATTCTCTTGGGGAAGAATATTCTCCATTATTTTTCATCTTGTACGATCTCCTTGATGTAACTTCATCTTCTGGATTCGTTGAAGACCACCACAAAATGAACACAGTGAAGAGACTATTGCTGAAATCATTCCAACTATAGTATATGAGCTCTGTGTTCATTAAAATACATGCATTCACAGTTATTTCTTTCTTAAGATCGACTAAGTCCATTCACTGAAGGTGAATGAGCTTAGATTATCTCAAAATTCAAATGAATTAAGTTTATTTGTTATGATAGCAGCCCTCCTCCAGTTATCATAGCAAGTGAACATTGCAATAATCTATTCTACTATTGAAATAATAACAAAAAGTTACAGACCTCAAGAGAATTCACCAAAAATGATCTCTCATCCTAGAATCCTCACTTCTGCAGTGTAATTCTCTTGGGGAAGAATATTCTCCATTATTTTTCATCTTGTACGATCCCCTTGATGTAACTTCATCTTCTGGATTCGTTGAAAACCACCACAAAATGAACACAGTGAAGAGAATATTGCTGAAATCATGCCAATTATATTATATGAACTCTGTGTTCATTAAAATACATGCACTTACAGTTATTTCTTTTTTAAGATCGACTAAGTCCATTCACTGAAGGTGAATGAGCTTAGATTATCTTGAAATTCAAATGAATTAAGTTTATTTGTTATGATAACAGCCCTCCTTCTGTTATCATAGCAAGTGAACATTGCAATAATCTATTCTACTATTGAAATAATAATAAAAAGTTACAGACCTCAAGAGAATTCACCAAAAATGATCTCTCATCCTAGAATCCTCCCTTCTGCAGTGTAATTCTCTTGGGGAAGAATATTCTCCATTATTTTTCATCTTGTACGATCCCCTTGATGTAACTTCATCTTCTGGATTCGTTGAAGACCACCACAAAATGAACACAGTGAAGGGACTATTGCTGAAATCATTCCAACTATAGTATATGAACTCTGTGTTCATTAAAATACATGCACCCACAGTTATTTCTTTTTTAAGATCGACTAAGTCCATTCACTGATGAATAAGCTTAGATTACCTTAAAATTCAAATGAATTAAGTTTATTTGTTATGATAACAGCCCTCCTCCTGTTATCATAGCAAGTGAACATTGCAATAATCTATTCTACTATTGAAATAATAACAAAAAGTTACAGACCTCAAGAGAATTCACCAAAAATGATCTCTCATCCTAGAATCCTCCCTTCTGCAGTGTAATTCTCTTGGGGAAGAATATTCTCCATTATTTTTCATCTTGTACGATCCCCTTGATGTAACTTCATCTTCTGGATTCGTTGAAAACCACCACAAAATGAACACAGTGAAGAGAATATTGCTGAAATCATTCCAATTATATTATATGAACTCTGTGTTCATTAAAATACATGCACTTACAGTTATTTCTTTTTTAAGATCGACTAAGTCCATTCACTGAAGGTGAATGAGCTTAGATTATCTTGAAATTCAAATGAATTAAGTTTATTTGTTATGATAACAGCCCTCCTTCTGTTATCATAGCAAGTGAACATTGCAATAATCTATTCTACTATTGAAATAATAATAAAAAGTTACAGACCTCAAGAGAATTCACCAAAAATGATCTCTCATCCTAGAATCCTCCCTTCTGCAGTGTAATTCTCTTGGGGAAGAATATTCTCCATTATTTTTCATCTTGTACGATCCCCTTGATGTAACTTCATCTTCTGGATTCGTTGAAGACCACCACAAAATGAACACAGTGAAGAGACTATTGCTGAAATCATTCCAACTATAGTATATGAACTCTGTGTTCATTAAAATACATGCACTCACAGTTATTTCTTTCTTAAGATCGACTAAGTCCATTCACTGAAGGTGAATAAGCTTAGATTATCTTGAAATTCAAATGAATTAAGTTTATTTGTTATGATAACAGCCCTCCTCCTGTTATCATAGCAAGTGAACATTGCAATAATCTATTCTACTATTGAAATAATAACAAAAAGTTATAGACCTCAAGAGAATTCACCAAAAATGATCTCTCATACTAGAATCCTCCCTTCTGCAGTGTAATTCTCTTGGGGAAGAATATTCTCCATTATTTTTCATCTTGTACGATCCCCTTGATGTAACTTCATCTTCCGGATTCGTTGAAGACCACCACAAAATGAACACAGTGAAGAGACTATTGCTGAAATCATTCCAACTATAGTATATGAACTCTGTGTTCATTAAATTACATGCACCCACAGTTATTTCTTTTTTAAGATCAACTAAGCTCATTTACATGAGGTAAAGGAGCTTAATTTATCCTCAAACTCAAATAAATTATTAAGTTCATTTACTATAGTTACTGGCGCCACCATAGTTACCATAGCAAGTGAACATTGCAATAATCTATTCTTCTATTAAAATAATAACAAAAAATTACAGACCTCAAGAGAATTCACCAAAAATGATCTCTCATCCTAGAATCCTTCCTTATGCAATGTAATTCTCTTGGGGAAGAATATTCTCCATTATTTTCCATCTTGTACGATCCCCTTGATGTAACTTCATCTTCTGGATTCGTTGAAGACCACCACAAAATGAACACAGTGAAGAGACTATTGCTGAAATCATTCCAACTATAGTATATAAACTCTGTGTTCAACAAAATACATGCACCCACAGTTATTTCTTTTTTAAGATCGACTAAGCTCATTTACATGAGGTAAAGGAGCTTTATTTATCCTCAGACTCAAATAAATTATTAAGTTTATTTACTATAGTAACTGGCGCCACCACAGTTACCATAGCAAGTTAATATTATTCTATTCTAGCCTCGATTCTACCTTATGAATAAATAAAAATATCAGACCTTAAAAAAATCATTTCCTGCAAAAGAAACTTGTAGCTACAAAGCATATCTTTCTCAGGAAAATATCTATATCAACTATCCATTACCTTCATATAGAAACTTGCGTTAGAAATTTTTGCTTCTTCAATAGTATATATAGTTATCTATATTAAAAGAATCTGAATCTAAAAAATTAAAATTTACAGTTAACGCATCCTCAAAGAACACAAAATAACATGACTCCACAATATCAACTCGTTTCAAAAGTACGCATTTGATTTGAAGTATTTAACTATTTAAGTATCCTTAAATATAGTCTGATTTCATCACTAATCGCAAATAAATCTATAAATGATCCTAAATCATTTCCAAACACTAAAAATTCGTGAAAATATTCAAAGCAGAACCTAAAAATCAGCTAAAAATCAACAATTTTTCCAATTGTTTGTTTACAGGTACCAGTGAGTACCAGGTACCAGGGAGTAACAGGTACGAAGGGTGACGAAAATACTCGAACGCTATCAACCATAAATAAATATTATATTATACCTATATTTTATTCATATAACTTAAAATAATGAAAAAACTAATAAATTTCAAATTTTAATATATTGTTATTATACACAAACATTTTAATACTGAAAATGACCAAATGATGAATCAAATAATAAGTACTTATCTATTCATGTTGAAGATGCTACCGTCGCAATTTTTCAAATTCGGTATCATATTGTTTGATTCCACCATTAACTAACCATATTCTTCCAATATATTCCAAATAATTATCTTTTCACATATTCTAAACTCCCAAAAACTAATAAAAATACTTAAATCGAGCACAAATTATTTCTTCCTATTAACAATAATTGTTTTTGTTGTTTACAGGGTTCTTTATATGACGATGAGACCCGAGCGCGTCCGACAATTATCGATAAATTTAAACTTTATTATTATTTATTTTAATGCAAGAGTGAGGAGTATTTGTTGTTATTTTGTCAAAAATCTTATACAATTCTCTTCAATCTGGTACATTTCAAGCAAAATATTTGTTTAGTTAAATAAATAAATCATACTTCACGAAAAAGTAAATTCATTTTACATCAAACGTTGTGTTTCTAATAAATTACAGAACTTATACCCAATAAAACATATTTATTTATAAAATGAGTTCTGAAAAGTTTTTTCCCTCGTCTCACATCATTTATGGAAATTAATTGATTATTTATTGATATCTATTGCACCCAATATTCTATTTTTCGTTAATATATTTACAATGTTTGGTTCTTTTTAGACTAGTGGTTCAGTGATGTATCAATAGATCTTTTTCTAAGATAATTGACATAAATTTAAAATAATATTAGTCATGGAACACTTTAAATATATGCAAATACGAATAGAGAAATTATAGATTAAAAATATAGAATGTCCGATTTTAGTTATTCACGAGTATTATTCAAATATTCGTACTTACTTTTCCAGCTTTTTTTATTCGAAACTCCAGTTGTCGTTACACCAACATCTGAAATTATGCAGTATAGGATTGAGACACCTTAGGCTATCTAGGCAGTATTCAATGAGATCCCTGAGCTGTTTTGAATATATGAAATGCTTGGGGACCCGTGATTTTATTTCTTTCGTCCACTGTTGAGCCATCAGTTGTAAGCTGGTAGGCTGCAAAACTGTACAATCTTAAATAATTCAGAGAACAAATGAACATTATCAAAGCAAATAATCCACGCTTATAAATTGAAAAATACAACTCAACTAAAGAACACAGAGTTCGCCCTTCATGACAAGAAGTAGCTCCAAATTCTTGCCTCTTCGCCAATACATCTACTTTTATTATTACGAGCCTATTCAAGCCCTGTCTTTCAAACACTTGAATGATTTTATTTATGTAACTTTTGTCACTAGTACTCTCATTTATAATTGAACAAAATGTTTTGTAATAAACAAAAACATATACGTACTTTTTGAACAATTTGACTTCAAAATATTAATACCAACAATCTAGGAATAGTTGATAATCAAAATTTGATTTGAAACACTTCTATAATCGATTTCAAATTGTAATCTACAAAAACAAACAATTATTATTAAAAAATTATTGGTAAAATGCTATAATACGGGGATTTCTATCAAAGCACACACAGTTAAAGATGGCCTTAGGCCTACTACCAACTTCAAACAGACGAAATTAAATTTGTCAGTGACACTCAAACAGTGGTTTTTTCTATTACAAATTATTTATATTCTTTCATGAAGACATACTTACTGCTATTTAGCTCATTTTTGATCTGAAAGTGGATAGACAAAATTGTCTTAATTCGGAAATTTTATGATCTTCAATAATAAGAATTATTGAAAATGAGACATTGGCTCAGAAAAATATAAGAATAAAGTTAAAAACATGAATAGTTTCACTCAAATTTTATTGATCAAATCATTCAATAACTTAAAAAAAAAAAAAAAAATTTCAAAATAAAATACATTTTATTTAAAATAAAATAAATTTTGAAATAAAATAAATTTAAAAAAAAAAATTTATTTAGAATAAAATAAATTTTAAAATGAAATAAATTTCAAAATAGAATAAATTTTAAAATAAAATAAAATAAATTTTTCTTTTAGCTCAACGTCATTTTATGATTTAAATTTGACGTCATTTTGTCACTTATGTAATATTTTTTAGTTGTGTCATTTTATGACTTAAATTTGACGTCATCAGTGTCTAGTTAATATCAGACTAAAATTGAAAATGTAGGATGCAAATAAAGTCGTGGAACGCATAAAAACCTGTACAACGACTGTATAATCAAATAAGAACAACTTGTCAAGAAGCTGTTTCCAAACCCCCAAAAGAGATATTTGAAATGTGCTTCACGTTTTTATTTCAGCCTGTTAAAAGTCCCAGATTATTACTTATTCTGCTGACGCAGCGGCACAAAGTGCCCCTTGGCATCGGGCACAAGAAAACAGCACTGCTAGTATCGCACGATTTCTTGCTACTCATCAGAATCTCAAGAAGGTCCATGTTTGTATCCTAATTATTTTTTAGTTTTTGTTACAGTTGATGATTTAAAATAGAACTGTTTAATTTAAGTTTTTTTATCTATTTTTATTTTATGGTTTTTAATTTGATTATGTTAAAATGAAGAATTCCTCTGGATTATATTTTGAGTCCGATATTTTTTTATTATATGTGGCAGACATGTCGCCAAAATTTGATTTTTGCAGCCCTCATTCGTATGCTGACGATACATTCATTAGCTACAATCAATCAAAATGAAATCAAATCAAATACAAATATAATATTTATTTTAAATATGATTAACAATAATATATACACGTCACCTACTCTACAATTACCTATAATATTAAAAAAAAAAAGAATTATCATTTTATAAAACAAAAGTTAGAGAATAAACACATTTTCTTTTTTAAATTTAAAGCAAATTATAATACCTCTAAAAAAATCGCAATAAATCCTATAAAAAATTAAGATTCTCTGTTTGTAGGCCCGTGAAGAAATGAAAGAAACTGATCAACATCAAGAGATTTCAACAAAGCACGTTTGTCATTTGGTTTGGCCCGTTTTTCGTTTGTTTTTGATGATTCGGGTTCGGCTTTCCTTTTCTTTGAACTGTAATACAATAATACAAATATTATCAAGTTGCAAATTTTATTTTTAATACTCACTTCGAATCAGGAGCTTCTTTTTTCGCAAGTTTTTCAGTCCCAGTGACGGCAAATGTCATGAGATCGTCTTCTTCATTATTTACATCTATTTTTTTATCACTTTCTTTCTTTTGTTTGTTTTTGTACTGCTCGAATGATATTATTTTTCTTCTCTGTTTTGGTGGAGTTTCTAATTTTTGTGGCTGTTTAGTTTTTGTTTTAGATTTTTCTGGTTTTGGTTTAGTTTTGAATGATGCTTCAGAGAAAATTGTATCACTTGTCGATTCATCAACTATATCATTGAATAAAACTTCTAGTGGTCTTAAAGCAGCCCGTGAAGCTTTTTTGGGAAACGGAATTAAATCTATAAAAGGAGTAACAGAGAGTACACGGTCTTGTTCCTCATTTAATTCTTCAATGAATACTTTGGCAGAGAATTTTCTTTCTAAAACTGCAAAATCGTAATCTTTTATGGTTTTGGAAGTGGTTTGAGATTCATCGTAAATTATTTTTATATATTCTGGGCTGTCTTCTGTTATAACTTTAACATGGAATAATCCTTCATCAATTTCGTTAACTGGAACAATTGCCGTATTCAACTTTTCTTTTGGTTTTTTTGTTGTATCTTCAGTTATTTTTTTATTATCAGATTCATTTTGAGTTTTGGCTTGTTTTTCTAAAATAGTATCAGGACAAACCGTCTGACATAACATTTTTGAGACATCAATTTTTTTTGCTTCATCTAAATATACATCGCTTTTTATTTTAATTTTTTTTTCTGATTTGTCAGAGATATTTTCTTCTGTATCCGTTTCTATATTGCTTTTAGTATCTTCAGAAACAGCTAAATTTAGTGCCTCGTTGTTGATAATATTAGGATTATCTTCATCTTTTAAAGGAAGTTTTGATTTGGGAATTAAATGAATTCCTCTTTCTTTCAGGCCTTTGACTATATCTTCTTCTTTATTTGTTACGTCGTGTTCTTCATCAGGACTAATATAAAGACGGACATCTTCATCTTCAACTACAGAGGACAGCAATTTTTCTCTGTAAAAACTGTTATCACAGCTTTCAATACTAGTACTAGGACTGAATAACAAAGCCTTAATATCCTTTTCTTCGTCTTTTATATTTGTTTCTACATCCTTTTCTTCGTCTTTTATATTTGTTTCTACTTTTTTATCTTTTTTCAAACGCGCTGCGACATCTTCAATACTAGCATTTCTTTTTAATGACAGTTTCCGCTTCGTTGGTTGATTTTTCTTTTTTATTATTTCTGTTTTTTTGTCTTCCTTTTTATTTTCATCAATTTTTCGGGTTACACTTTTAGATCTGGTGATCCTAGCTGTAATTTCAACTTTTCTTCTAGCTCCGGTCTTTCGTTCAACTTTTGGTTTGGGTTTAGTTTTAGTATCTTCATTCTTCAACTCTTCAATGATTCTTTTTCGTTTCATTTCTAATTCTTCTAGTAATGGGCAATGTTTTTTAGTTACTTTAGAACTCTTTTTGCTTGTTTCAGTTTTTTTCAATTGTGTTCCCGATACATTTTTCTCTTTTCCTTCAACAATCGTTTTCTCATCTGTAGATGGAGTAATAATTCTTTCCTTTAATTTTTTTGCACTTTTAGGCGATTCCGGCTCATCAGACTCTGAGTGGACATTATCAGGTTTCATAATCTGTTCAAGCATAGCCATTTGTTTCCCGCCTCTTGTAATTTTACCAGAAGTTATGTGAATTACAGTCGAATTAGGATCTTTTTTAATTTGTATAGTTTCTCTAGAGGTGCCAGATTCAGAACTACAAGTTGAGCTTATTGAAGAATTAATATCAGTTCGATCAGAATCACTAGATTTTGAAGAATTAATTGTTTCTTCTAGTTTTTTAGGTATTTCATCTTCGGCGCTATTCGGCATTAGATCTTTCGGCGGAATGCTCAATTCCTGATTTTGTAATTTGGCGCCTTCTTTATCAGGTGTTGACGTCCATATTTGTGTTTTTAAAGAAGAGGATTCCATTTTCATAGTTTCTTCAATCAAAACTTGATCAAGTTTTTTAGTTTGTTCACTATCCGATGGTTGATAATACGAACTTGAATTTGAATAATCTGTAGGGCGGGACGCATAAGAGGATTGAGTGTCGCCGCTGTGCAGTTTTGGAGTTATAGGAAAACAAGGAGTTAAAGGAAAACTTGGAGTCATAAGAGAAGATAAATCTACAGGGCCGCAATTTTGTTTTATTAAATTAGAGAAAGATGCTTCTGACCCAAAAGGAGTTAATAATCTTGGAGTAATAGGAAGTAAATTACTGTCGTCTTTTGAAGGTGTTTCAAGCATTGGAGTTAAGTTTCTTTTGACTTTTATTACATTACTGGTAGAAGGTTTCATTGGATCTGGTGTTATTAAATTGTCAGGTTCTTTTGTTTCAGGTACATCTTGCTCAACAAAAACTTTTTTGCTGGCATTTTGCATTTTTGATGGAGATAAAATTGTTAAAGTTTTACTTTCTTCAGTTGTATCAGTCGGGGATTTTTTGTCTTCTACATTTGGAGTTTTTTTTGTATTGCTACCCATATTACATTTTTTATTTACACGAGGTTTCATATTACGCATTCCTTCCGCAGTTTCCTTACTTTCTTCGGGTACATCTTCTTTAATTGGAGTTTCGTCTTTTTTGATTTCTATTACTTCTTCTTTCACAACTAATTCAGTTTTTTTAGTTCTAGTTTGTCTTTTACGTTTTGGGCCTGGTTTAGCTTTTTTTGGTTTTTCGACGTCGCTGTTTTCTTTAGCTAATTCTGCTTCAATAGCTTTTCCGTCCTCCTCCGTTTTATTTACGGTTTGTTTTACTTTTTTATCAGTTTTTGTCCGTTTGGTATATTTTCTAACAGGAGCTTTTTTGACTGTTTTGCATAGTTCAGGATCAGGTGCTACATGAGCACGCAAATCTTGATCCCAAGAAGTTTTTGATTTCGTATTACTTTTAGGTTCATCAATAATTAATGGTTTATCGGATATTTGATTACTAACAGTTTGACGTTTGGCAGATTCATTTTCAGTACTTCTGGTAGTTCTGCTAGGCTCAAAAATTAATTCAGATTCATCCCAATTTCCTTGTAATTTCTGATAAGGTGAGCGTGTCGCTATAGGAACGTTCAATGGAGAACTAAATAAGGAGCGACTTTGTTTAGGAGTTTTGGATCTACTGCGAGTCATTTTTGGGGAAGTTGAAGATTTTCTGGAGGTTCTTTCTTTTGTGGGTGTTGAAAAATCAAGGGCGCGAATGTGGGATCGAGCAGTTCGCGGGGTAGTTTTATCATTTTTCTCGGGCGTAACACATTTTTGTTTCTTATTCGAACTCGTTGGTATCAAAGGTACAGATTTTCCAGCGGTTTCAACTGATTTTGAAGTCGAGGGCTTGGGTTCCACAACTGGAACAGTATTTGGGATGGGTGCTGATGTTGGCACTATTGGCTGAACATTTAATGTGTATGTAATTGTTTCGGTGGGTGGTATAGTAACGTTAGTATTAATTATGGGATGTGGTAAAATTAAAGGATTCTTTGTTTTGGGGAGCAACAAAGGCTTTTCAACAGCTACTGTGCTGGACACAGTAGGGAACATTTTTTGAGGGATAAGATAGCTATTAGAGGGGTTGTTTTCGTCATTAATAATTACAGTAGGCATACTAAGAATATCATCAGAGTAATTTGTCTGGAATTGTGCGGGTTGAACAGTAAAAACCGAACCTGAACCGGTCATTTTACTGCTTAAAATTAGAAGTCTGTCTTGAGGTGGCGGATAAGCTATAGGCTCTGTGATAATAATTGGAGGCTGTGGAACTGTGACGAAATTTTGAATATTTTCGGCGGTATTTGTCTGAATCGGTTGAGTGTTTTGATTTTTACCTTCTGTTTCTTTGCAATTTTTTTGTAAGCCTGAAGTTGAAGGTTCAGGTTCTTTAGCAGTGCTTTGTATTGAAATAATACTTTCAATAGCGACAGCATTCTGGTGTTCAATTTTTGTTGGTGTCGGTGCATCAACAGAATCTGTTCGTTTTTTGGCACTACGAAGACGTTCTTTTAAAGACAGTTTTTTGATTGTTTCTGGGGTGGATTGGCACGGCGTTGAAGTTTCACTGATTCCTCTATCATCACCGTCGTCACTTGTTTCATCTTCAGGACAAATGACATCCTGTAAGAAATTTTCAAACACTGGATCCGATTCAGTTTCCTCAACGATTTTTTTAATAGCGTTATCAAGCTCAAGTGTAAAATTATTTGATACTACTATGTTAGTGTCAGGGGCAAGATTTGGCGCGCTGCACGAATCTTGGGTTGTATTAGTACTTTGATCTGGAGTTCTTATTACTTTATTTATGTTTTCTGCTATTTTTTCATGTAATTCGTGATTATCCAATAAAGCTTTTGTTAAAGCAGTTAAGTCTAAATTATCTTCTGGGTTCTCACACATTTCAGAATTTGCTCGTGAACGACGAGTCGAATTTGGATTGGATTTACGTTTCGGTGTTTTTTGAATTTCAGGACTCCCTAAATCATCAGTGCGGTCTAAAAAAATGTTTGCGTTGCCAGGTAAACTACTCAATGAAGTAGTTTCTAAATTTGAAGGCTTGGTTACATTTTCATCAAGCTCAACAACAGGACTAATTGCATCATTATGAGTACGAGGCTTTCTGAAATCCTTTTTCCTTTCACTAACAGTAGTTGATCTTAATCTTTTTCTATAACATCAATTCGACTATATTATAATTTCACAAAAAAATTTAAATATTACCTGACGTGAGCAGTAGAGGGTGATTTTCCCGGTGGTAATGTGATACTAAAGAGCATTGTTTGTCCAGAGCTTGTAGCATTCAACAAAAATGTGATTTTATCTAATAAACTCCCTGAGCTTTTTAGACTGCTCGCTGTTTCCGGATCAACCTTTTTCAAACGTTCTTGTACTAATGAAAATATTGCTGAATATTCGTATAAAATATCCAATAAATTCAACCCCATGACCTGAGTTCGAAACTTTCTGCCTTCTTCTCTCATTTTCAAACATTCTTCCAAGTGTGGAGACGTTTTTAGGAAAGTATCATAAGCTTCTTCACATTTATGATCTTCCAAATAACCTACAAAAACCACACACAAAATATACACAGTAAAAGTAAACAATTAGTATTTTACTCACCAAGCACAAGCCTAGCTATTTCTGATGGTAAAAATGATTCCATATTTGAGTTTGTACTTAAGGGCTACACAGAAAATTATTAACAAAAAGTTTTACATATTAAGACTTTTTCACTTGTCACAAAAGCTAAGCTTTCCTAACCTATCTAACCTATCACTCAATGATTGGACGCTCACAATAGACTCAATGGTACGAATAAATTATTTGAAAACAAACATATCTTTTGAATGTTTTTTCACAAATTCGAGATAAATTATTGTACGTTTATTAAATTTATTATATATTGCGTATAATTGATTATTTAGTTGAAAAAATAATTAGCACATGAAGTTGTGAACAAACCATACTTTAACTGTCAGTTTTTATCGTTGCATAAGGCGGGAATTTAGGCTGACATGGGGGTATAAAAATTAATTGTATTTATAGATAAACAAGGATTTGATTTTTATTGATAAAATTATCTTATGTTCAGTTGCACCGTTAACCCTTGAATTTTAGGTGTCGTAACTGAACAAGACTCAAAAGTCAAATGTAACATAGACAGTGGCGGACTAAGGGGGGGGGCGCAAGGGGCGGTCCGCCCCGGGCCTGTGGTCTAGAGGGGCCCAAAATTTCGAGAAGATTACCTCAATTTATTTCAAAATAATATCTCCATACAAATGCAGAATATAATTCGATCCACCATGAACCAAGAAGATCGACTAGTCAATTTATCAATTTTTTATTACTCATGCAGGATAGATACTATTTTGTGCACGTTTTTCCGGGCGGTAAATGGCTCTTTGGCTTTTAAGTGCGCCAAGTATAATTTGAGTGCGACAAGTAAACTTGTCGCACGCAAACCATTTATCGCTCAGAAAAATAAGCGCAAAATAGTACTTATCTCGCATTCGTGATGAAAAATAGTATCTGCAACTCGTGCGGTGCTGTCAATTGCCCACTTGAGCGAATAAACGCACTCACTTCGTTCGTGCGCCCAACTTCGCTCTCGTGGGCAATCGACAACTTATCGCACTTGTTGCACAATATACTATTATCAATTGAAAGAACAATTTTGAAGGAAATAGATTTCAACGATGTTATCGAGAAGTTTAGTCAGATGAAGGCTAAAAAAACAAGTAATATAAGAAAAAATAGAGCTACTATGTAGTATTATCAATAGTTCCTATCAGGATTGTTAATTCACGTTTTGTTAACATATATTATTACTTTAATGGTGGTTGAATTGATTCTTATTCTAGGTACTATTTTGTTCAATAATATAACGGATATATATATATATATATATATATATATATATATATATATATATATATATATATATGTTCAGGGGCGGACTAAGCCCTTTGTAGGCCCGGGGCGGCAGCATGAGATAAGGCCCCCTATATATATATATATATATATAGGGGGCCTTATCTCATGCTGCCGCCCCGGGCCTACAAAGGGCTTAGTCCGCCCCTGAACATAGACAGTCATTATTCCAATTAGATATTCTTTGTTTGAGTAAAGCCGGGTTTCCTCTTTCTTTTGTTTTAGACGACACCTTGAAAAGCACCATTTCAATATTAATTATGAATTATTGTATAATATCCATATTTATTTATCTTCAACAATAGTAAATATCTTAGCATTTAATTCAGTACATTTTTATAAAAAATACAACTTCTACATTTATCTAGTGCTTAATATTAAAGCTTATTTTGATTGAAACTAATACTCTATTATACATTTATTCTTAAATTAGAATATAAAACCAATTAGGTACTAGATCCTGTATCTTCAGATGAACTCTGTTTACTTCTGTTCCAAGTCCGAGCCATATTTCTAATACTCGATGCTCTATTACTAAAATTAGGTCGAAAAACCCACGATGCTCTATTTTTTTTCCCTAGATCGCTCAAATCAGACCTTAAAACTACCCGTTCGGATGGTTTTACTGATGAACCTCCAATTTTTTTGGGAGTGTTTTTAATTTCTATTTGTTTATTTTTTGGTGGTATTGTACATAATTCAATTGGTTCCATAGTAATTTCAATTTCTTCAACATAATCTTCGCTCTCAAATGAACAACCGGCAGTTTGTTGACCGGATATTTTAGTCGACCAAACTCTTTTGTTTTTAGTTTTATTTTCCATGTACCGTTTGCAGAAAAATAATTTTAATTCTTCTTTAAATTTTTGATTAGTTACAGCGTACACAAATGGATCTATGCAGCTAGCAGTTTTGCAAAATAAAGCTGGTATCATTGATGTTAAAGGAGTAATCAATTGTTTTTGTCCAGAAATTCCTAATAAAGCTACAGTGGCGTATGGCGTCCAAGCAATAAACCATAATCCAATTATCCCTAAAACTATAAGTGCTAAACGAATTTCCTTCTTTTTTTGTTCTTGCTCTTTGTAATGACGACTCGATATCGTCGGGTCTTTCATTTGACTGCCGATATTTCCCGCGAAAATAACAACTCGAATAATTTTTGAGTAACAAAAACAAATAATTAAAAACGGCACGATCCATGCAGCAAAAAAATACCCCAAAATAAAATACCTTACTGTGTCATCTGATGTTAAGTAATCAAAACTGCAACTAGTGAGATATCCCTCAGGAACGTAAGTACCAAAAGCGGGGGATAATAAAGGAAGTAACGCAAAAATAAAACCGTAAATCCAAGAAATAGCTATACAGATTTTTGAACGTAATTTTGTTATTGATCTACTCAAAGGATAGACGACTACGTAGTAACGATCTAAAGCAATGCAGGAAAGAGTGCAAATGGATACTGTTCCTGTTAGGCCGCCCACAAATCCGTAAATCTTGCAAGCTATAAATAAAAATTGAAATTACGTCTTGATTTTTCTTCCAGTAACCTCCGGTTAACTTGAAAGCAAAATCATCCAAATATGTTCAGAAAAGGAATCTTTTTAAGTAGAAGAATAATACAAAAAAAGCTCAAGACGGATATTATGTAGCTCACCGATATTTCCTAAAGGAAGGCCTTGTTTTAAAGAATTATAAATGAATAAAGGCATTTTCATCATCATTCCAAAATCACTCAAAGCCAGATTTGCTACAAGAATATTTGCGGGTGTACGTAAAGATTTGCACCTGTAATAATATTTTTTTTGGAACAAGCCACTCAAATAAAAAATATACTCTTACCGTATTAACATAAATATTACTAGAAAGTTTCCAAAAATACCAGCAGACATGATTATTATATAGAGAACTGCTAAAAATTCATATTCTTTTTTTGAAGGCGGAGGATATTTAAACCAATGAGCGTTAATTAATTTAATTTTGTCCGGCGCGAACCAACTTTTTGACCGCCATAGTTCATGGATAAAATTTTCAGTAGAATTCTCATTAGAAGTATTTGTAGTAGTGAATGTGAACTACAATAAGAACAAATATAATTTTTTAATATTCATTCAATTAAGACTTACCTCTTCCAAAAATATTGTTGTGTTACTCATTTCGAAATAATTTAATTATAAAATGCAGTTAATCACATAACAGCTCTGACAACAGCCGGAAAGAAAATATTCATTCCTACTTTTAGAAAAATACGTTTCGAGCAAGCGCTGTATCATCCCCTCATGAGATGCAATTTACTAAATTAATAATATTAATAGTTATTAAGTATATATTGTTGCGAACTTAAGAAAACAAAATCTATAAAAACTATGTAGCCATAATTTTGAGTCCTTGGTGGACAGTAACATCTTAAGTGATATTGAATATTACGTAAAGCTTAATGGTAAATAATGAACTTTCGTAATGCTTTCAATATTAAAAAGCTTCAAACGTTGCCATGGGAATGAAACATCTTATAGAATCTTTCATTTGAGGAGCTTTTTTAGAAATAAATTGTACATGTACTATTTTTCTCATTAAAATTTTTGTCTCTAAATTAGTTATTTTGAGGGTTCGTGCGAATATTCCCAAAGGGTTAAACCATGTACGTACTTATTACATAATTTCATGGGTTGTTTAGTTTCTTTTGTGTATAAAACCGTATTGATTTAAACTAAAAATACGTCGAGGATTTTTAATTATTTTTAATACTTTCCCGGAAATATCTGTAGTCGTGACATAAATTTCGGGAAAGCTCTATTGGGAATCTTTAAAAAAAATGACGACAACCTTTTGTCTATGAGCATGAGAAAATAACACGATTCAAGAAGTCCCAAGAATTGTAGAATCACATTTTCTCCAACACTGTTTTGGAATTTGCATATTCCATAGCCAAAATTATGTTAGAACAAATGACATTCCAAAAAATCGTTTAGAATGATTCCGTATGCAGTTTAGAATGATTTTGTATGCCGTTAGAATCATTTCGACAAATCAGAAGCTGTTAGTTTGGTTACTTCCTAACAATTCAAGTATTCATATCTGGATTTACGTTTGACATTTAATAATTCTTCAAGTTTCCTCTGAAATATTGGTGAGTTTCCAAAACCTTGTTAGAGAAAGTATAGTCTACAATATGTTTGGAATGGCGTATTCCACACTCGCGAACCGTAATCAGAGCCGAAGGCGAGGATTACAAACTTTTCGCTCGTTCAGAATATAGGCCATTCCAATACTTATTGTAGAATATACTATACCCGAATAATAAAATATATTTATACAACAAAAAATATTTACTACAAATCTAATTACAACAGTTTATTTTATTACACAAATAAATACTAATTGGAGGAGCTGCATTTTTTATATGGCACATTGTCCATTTTAACTGTATCCTTATTTATTTTCACTTCTGGAATAAATTAATAATTATTCCTCAATCTTTAAAAAGATTTTTGACGTACCATATTTTCCAGGTTTTACTTCTTTGGCTTGTACTACTGTAGTCCTAAGTTCTTTCTCCACTTGTTTAGAATATTCTATAAGCTGTTTCATACATAAATAAGAAAAAATGTAAGAAGTAATTGTAATATTACCTCTTGTATAACTTTTTCATCGGTAACATGTTTTTTATTCTTATATTCTTCATTGATACGATTACGTCCTTTTTCCAGAGCTGTTAAATCTCCATCAAAGATAAATTTTCTTGTTTTATGTAAGGTTTTGAAACTATTTAAAACCTTTAATCAAAGTAAGGTTAAAGAATAATTTGTAATATTAATTTTTAGGGAAAAAGTATACCTGATTTCTTAAACTATTATTCATCTTTGTAGTTTGATTTATTGTCCTTTATTTCCTTTTTGAATTTATATTTCATTCAATTTAGCGCACACATATTTCCGTATTTACTTGATACTTTTTAGTAGATTCAATAGATGACAGTACATAGCACGATTACTAAAAATAAAATGCAAGGATTTTTGTGCATCATATTTAAAAATTAAATTAGAGAAGTTGCATAATTACAAACAACATAAAATTCATGGTAAGAGTGACTAACAGGTCCCTATGACAATTTCGCAAAATTTTAAAGAGATGGCGATACTGACGTCTCTGCAGTAAAAACAAATTTTGTCAGTGGCACTAAAACAGTGTTCATGTGTAACAATGGTTGTAGGTTAGCTCGCTACGCTCGCGGCTTTAACAAACATCCCTGAATATTACCGCAGCGCGCCTGTGGGACTGAACTTGAGAGGAAACCACCTCGAAGGGTGAACCAAATTTCTCCATGTTGGACCGAAATAATGAAACTTTCACATGTCATGTTTGAGGACTACTGCTTAGCTACCACTTACTCTGTACACATGTATTTCGAGCGCAAGCGCATAACATAGGTACCTATCATTCACTTTATCCAAATTCATAATCTTCATCCCCGGCGATGTAAGAGAAGACTTCAATTTTGTAATTATGTTTTTCACGAAAATATCAGAAATCCAAATATCCAGTATCGGAAAAGGCAAAGATATAAATTAAAGACGATGATGTGAAAGCGGTAATAACAATTACGGAAAACATTGAGGAGCTATGGGAAGTATTTAAAAACACAAGAGACAGGCAGGAAAATATGTGGAGCAAAAAAAATATCAGTAAACAAAAAGCAGAGTTATTGATGGAACGTTGAAATCCAAAATTATGGAAAAAATGTCTGAGAGCTGACACAAATGAGCTAGAAAAATACAAAGAACAAAAGTTAAAAGGGTAGTAATTGCAACCAAAAAACAATCATGGAAAGCCTTAAGTCAAAGGGTAAAGGATAATTGTAAAGAAAATAGGAAATTATACTATAGAACTACTAAAACTTTGCGTCAAGATAAAACAACTACCTCTTAAATAAATAAAAAACAAAAGTGAACATTAACTTCAGAGAAAGAACTTTTAGAAGTGAATCTACAAACGCAAGAAAGTAGGAACGATGAATCTTCTCTACCGGACAAGTGAGGAATATGAATAAATACTTACAGCATCGGACAGAGTCCGGATAAACAAAGAGTCACGCCAAAGGACACGACAACATAAAATCTGAATTAATAAAATATATGAAGTGAGTAAAAAAATTTTTTGGGTATTGCAGTCCACTTAATTTTATTCATATTACTATTAAATTTCGGACGTTTCGGATGTGCACCCATCCATCACAAAAAATGTGTGAATGTAACTTTGAGGCTACCACCTTGGTTGGTGGTAGCCTCAAAGATACATTCACACATTTTTTGTGATTTTTGAGTCAATTGTTATTTTCCTATTGTTTTCAATAAATATCGGAAGTTAATCTTCACAACTATGCTGTATACAACAATATTATAAGATTGTAATACTTTATAAGAATGCTGAAGATGGATGGGAGCACATCCGAAACGTCCGAAATTTAATAGTAACATGAATAAAATTAAGTGGACTGCAATACCTACAAATTTTTTTTACTTAATCCATATTTGGATCCTTCAATCTGCATTAAAAAATATATGGAGGAAACTGCAACGAAACTACTACACAAACTAATAAATTAATGCTGGAAATAGCAAAAATACTACAAGATTGAGAAGTTGCAGTTGCAAAAAAGAGACAATTGGATTACCATTCAAGATCATACTTTCTTAATAAAACATAGTAGAAAGAGTCATAAAACATAATCTGCTTTATAGACCTACAAAAAGTGTTTGACATGGTGCCACGAAACTTACTATGGCAAATATTAGAAAATAATGTGGAACTGATAAATTCAATCAAAAGTATTTATAAAAATAGCCGGGATTATATAAGGATGGGAAACTATACGTTTGATGAATGGAAATTAGGCAAGGTGGTACACTATTATCATTTTATACTGACAAATTCTGCACTGGTTATAATGATAATTATAGTAACAAATCGCTTTCCAACAGGAATTTACCGAGGTAAATTCCCGTTGGCAAGGAATTTATTATTATAATTGTCATTGTAACTATGCAAAATTTGTCAGTATAAATGACATGAGTGAAATAATCTCCACAAATATCTCTCGCGACTGTAATTTTATCATAAATTTTTCTTTCAAACATCCTTCGAGCCATCTACTCAGACTAAACCTTCGAGCTACGGTTGCGTTTGCCACGGGAAACCTTACAGTTTTGTAATAAACAATCAGTTTTCGAAAATGTCAAAATTTAATCGTTTTAGAAATGCATTTTCCGCGGCAAGTAATAAAATTGAAAACAAGAAGTCTGAAAATACAAAAAAAAAAATGCCAAAAAGAGTACATGGAGACAATTTAGTGCATTTTGCAATAAAAAAGGTTAGTAATTGAAACCAACATCATTTCATAGATACTTATAATAGCAATTTCATTTGAGAAATATTCTCCACAAATTCTTTCAAACTTAGTTTACTTTTAAGCAACAGGTAAACAAAGTTTTCAAGAAAAATTTATTGATAAAATTACGGTCCCTTGTGATTTTTGGTAGAACGGAAAAAGACTTCCAGGCAAACCTGAATGTGGAAAACGAATTAGAAAAAGTACTAATGAAAATAAATGCGCATGATTATCTCTTATGACATTGAGGAAATCCACATTTGTAGGGTAAGAATTAGATTAGGAGAACAGCTTTAAATATTTAGGATGTGTTTTTGAAAGGAAAGATATCAATAACAGAATCCAATAGGCAAATAAATGTTTCCACGTCTTAAACGGAACTTTTCTAAACAATAAACAAATAGAGAAAACAAAAATGACAATTTATAAAAACCATATCCAACCTTTCCCACTGTTTGGAAGATGGGTAACAAACTCAAGACAAGATAGCAAAATTCAGGTAACTGAAATAATAGCTATTTAAATTTTATTGGACGAGCGAGCAGTGCGAGCGAGTCTAATAAGGAAGTCTATGAAGTTTGTTAATGTACGAATTACATACAAAGCTTTATGTTCGACTGCTTTACAGACGCAGGATATCTTCTAAAAATATTTCTTAATTTCCCTATACAAAAATTCGGTAAGTATAACTTGGTGTGCTTTGTTACAATTGTTTCTTACTGTTTGTTTGCAGATGTCAAAAATATTAAATACAATCAAATAGAAGAAATAGATACTTCAGAAAGTGAAGAAGAGATTAAGTACGATAGAAAAGAATAAATGGTTACTTCAGAAAGCGTAGAACTGTTGGCAGCAAGTGCCAAAGAGTCCCAAATATTGAGAGAAAAATGTTTTTGTAACAATAAGAATTTATCTTCGGGTCTTAATATTCGCGATAATACCAATTAAGTTATAAGTATACATCACCATAATAAATAATATGTTGATTTAATTGTTTGGGTTTATTTCGTGCTAATAAAAAAATCTATTGGTGTGACTTTTTTTGACAATGACCGGCCAATAAAATAAAAGTACTAGTCCAATTAAGTGGCACTAAATGCAACCATAAATTACATGATTATGATATAGTTGAACATAAAATTATTTAAAAGAGTAGAGGGCTTGATAAAAATGGACAGAATCAGAAATGACAAGAGAGCCATCATCTATCATGACAATATTGGCCTGGGATCCAATTCCTAATAAGGTCAAAGCACGTGTCTACAGTCGCCCCATGTTCCAAGAGGATGGTTTCAAAAACCGATTTGGATTTTTGTGGGACACAAGTCTCTTAATTTCAATTTTGCATTTAATTTGGGAGTTTCGAAGTTATAAAATAATGGAACACAACTCACTTGAACTTCGCAAGCGGCAGAATTCCCTGAAAGCATTTGAAGCTCCAGAACATTCAGTTGCTACATATTTTACATCGATATTTGTTTTGTTGAATAAATAAATATAGAAATCGTATAAAAATGATAAATTTAATTCAAAAACAAAGAAAAATAAATAGGAGCGTTTCTTATTTTAGAGATTTTTGGCGAGACGTTTGTGGAAAGTAATTTAAAATGACGAAACCTAATAATTAATAAATGTTTTACAATTTTGTGATTCAAAACTAAAATACCAAAATAGGGCGAATTCTCTTTCGATATTTTGGATATAAAAGAAAGACTGGATATGGCAAAAAGAATAATTTATTTACTTTGTTAATCCTGAAGTTAGTACCATATTCAAGATTTAAGAGGGTCCAGAGCACAAGAAATTTTCCAATGTAATTAGTTTCTTTCCAGAAAATAACCAGTATTCTTTTTCACATGTGGAAAGGAATATAGAACAGCACTTCTGATGAGGTGCTGCCCAATGAGCTCTCTACTATGAATTGACTATTAACATTAAAATCAGTAAAATCAATACATTTTCTCTTCCCTTAACAATATTTGAAAAATATGTAATTTGATAAATATATTACGGATAATTTTTGGAAGGCCAAGTTTCTCAGTTGCAGTTCCATTTATTCAAATACAATTAATTGAATATAACTAACGGAATACTTTTATTGAGTAATGAATGAAAAAAATAGATAAATAAAAATCATTCTTATAATTGAAAATATTTACAATTAAATATTACAATCAACGAATCGATTATAACACCTACATGTGTTTCGTCTCACATTCTTCCTTACCTATAAAATAAAATTAAAATCTTCCCAATCAGCTATTCAGCTGTTCACAATCATGTAGGTAGATATATCTAGGTAGATTTTCAATAACAAACTACAAATAAGACAAAATGATACATAGCTGCATCAAATTGAACAATTAGTTCACAATAAAGTTCCTCATTTAATACAATTTGTGCTGGAGTATTTAACGAGGTATACAAATAAGAAAATATTTATTTACTTTAGGACATATTTTACAAATAAGTATTTAACTTCGAAACACAACCCAAAGACATAAGTCAGTGCTCCGGATGATTCTTTCATTCAATAAATAATATGCAACCCAATCCTTATTTCAATTAAAACAAAGTTCTTACTGATGATTTATTAATCTAACGTCACTGATCAATAAAAATGACGCTTATGATAAAATAATGTATAGGTCAGTCGTTAAACTTGTTCAGGTTGTGTGATTTGGTTGTCATGTAATTGGCATCGCTCTCCGGAGCTGAGAGCTGCCGGAGCCTCATCGTGAAAGCGAGTGGCTTCGTTCACGTCCATCCCCGCCAGCACCTTGTTCACCGAGTCTCTGATTCGTTGGGATTTTGGCAAAAAAAGGATGGCGCATTGCTTCGGCCAGCGTGATTCTTTGCGATGGCTCGTAATCCAGCATACGTGCAATAAGGTCGAAGAGCTGGACGTGGTCTGGTTCTTCGCTCATTTGATACCGCTAGAAAACACGAAGTTTTGAATTATATATTCTTTCAAATTTCTGGTTTGTCTCTCTGTCTGATTTGATTTTAAACTTTAAATATAGCTCGCTGTCTTGTCTGTTAGTCTGTAAACTTGTAGTCGAAATTTCAGTCACTTCCTAGCTAGCTAGCTAGCGCCTTGAAACTTTCAGAAAAGCTTAGTTCTCGATGACAATACAATATTCAGTTTGAAGCACGCTTCAACTTCTTCAAATATAAATAAAATAGCACGAAAGGTAAGTGTGCTTAGTGACTTAGATACGTCCCTGATTTAATTGCATCCTACGTCGCCAAATTTCGTTCGTTTTCAAGTATGACCGACAGATATTTTCGTACATTTTTTATCATTAGATTGAAATATTTACAAAACTGCACGTCAGAATACTTTCGACAATAATTTTACATATTCGTACCAGAATTGATTTATATAATTATATATATAATTAATTTGTATTTTTATCTTTAGTAGTTGTGTTTAAGCTTTAATAAAATGGGCATTTTCGATAAGTTTTCTCATTTGCCGTGTATTATTAAAAACCACATTTCTAACAATAATTGATTACTCGAAAGTTGGACATCCAATGTTCAACATTGCTTTAATTTAATGATTGAATAACCTTGAAAATTATTTTTCTGTCTTGTAGTCAATATAAATAAATATAATACAAAAACTTACCAATAGCGGCTTACAATTTTCTCTAACATATCTCCCAGCAGAGCTCTTCTCATCCCAATCGAGTTTACCATGATAGAAATACTTGGTTTTTGTTTTTCTTGCCATTCTATAAAAAGCAAGCAGTAAAATTGATGTCACAATAGAGTAATTAACTCGATCTATTTTAGTGTTAAACATATGTGCTACTTGACACAGCTCAAGAATAGCCAGTTTTCAAGAGCAGCAGCCATTTAATAAATTATACACGGAACGAAATACAACAAAAAAAAACTCACTTATATGGAACAGGTCCAAGAATTCTCTCCATCATTGCCAGATGCTCTCTGTTATCATGCGTCTGGAAGAGAGTGATTCCAAGGTACAATTCGAACATTATACATCCGATTGACCATACATCACATGGCTGCGCCCAACCCAATTCTGAAAACAAATATATTTTTAAATTGTATCGCATTTCATACCACAATTTGATTTATGGATAATTATGCGGATTTTCAAAGCCTTGAAACTGTAACTATGCACAAGAAAGTGGATATGAATTTTATTCCAGCTCCGAAACATAATTTTTTTTTTCTTCTATCGCTTGAATAAGACGGGCATAAACTATGTATAAAAGTAGACTATTTCGGTATTTCAACAATTTTTTTTTGACTAATACAAAAAGTAAATCACTTTATATAGTACCTAATAATAAAGTGCCATAGAAGAAAAAATATATTTAATACGTACAAAAATACGATTTTGGGATTGGTAAAATCGCTGTACGACGCGACTTTCTTACTCGTCCTAAAATCTAGCATATTTTGTACTTGTTAAACAAATAACTATAGTCAGCTCAATCTAAAAAAGTTAGGTATAAAACTTGGCAGTAATAAATTATATAAAAAGCTGACTGGAATAGTAAATGTGAGTATTAGAAATAAAGGAATAGATCATTTTGATGTAGGCGGCGTTATTGTCGGAGTTAGGTATTGAAACATAACCCAACTTTTTGAGTTTTTTTATTTTGAATCTTTTCTTCATAAAATCATTATGCTTTATATCTGTTGTGTGCCTCAGTGTTTATCTCAGGTTTATCTGTTCCTAACAAACACAAAAATCCTATATTCCAATAATTTTCTGCAGATAAAACTCCTATTAAAAGATGGTTAATATCTATAAAATCGATGAAAAAGCCATCAAAATACATGAAAATATGTTCAAAACATTTTCTACCAAGTGATCATACTGTAATAGTATGGATAAATCTCAATAATAATGCGTAGAGACCGGATTTCTGTATTATTGAACATTTTGTTTACTTGAGTTTAGCGCCTTGTAAGCCAAGTATTTGTCCCATTCATGATCTTTGAATTATATCCTTTAAATTTTATTTTGGACCAAATTGCACATTTCGGACTTTTTGAGCTTAATTGTTTGAAGTAATGATTTATTTTTAACTACTATATTTTATTGACTGTCAAAGAAAATTTTAATTCTTTTTTGCATAAATTTTTACCAATATTTGAAGTATTTCACATTGAAGTACGGATAAAATTGTAAGTTATCGAAGTGTAGCTACTTCCATTTATACAAAGGTTAGTCAAATTCTGCATGTATTAGTGAATAAATGGATTACTGCGTATTAGGTTTATAAAAATGTTTTTGCACGTTTTTAAGTTTTTTAATGCACGTTTCTGCACATTTGGAGTTTTTTAATGCACGTTTTTTGTCTTTTTACTGCACAAAAATCTGATCTCTAATAATGAGGAATTTAGTTTTTCTATCTGTGTAAATGTATTTTCTCCGACTGAAAAATAACGAAAGCATCTGGCATTCTTGATTATTTTTTGAATGAAGATGAATATATTCTAGCAGATAGAGAATTTTGGAAGATAAAAATGTTCATCTTAATATATCTTATTTCAAGATAAATCAACAGCTATCTGAAGAAGATATCGCGAAAACTAGAGCCATTGCAAATTGGAGAATAATGATAAAAAATTTAATTGGACAGTTTATGTGATAGAATTCATGAATACATGTAATAGTATACAATTGTTTCATGATAATTAACTTCAAAAGATTCATTGTGAACTCTTCGTGAAAAAAAATTGAGAGTTAATTAGAGAGTGTTTCAATTTAAATTTGCACGAGCAAAATAATATCGCTTTTCTTACGTGTTGAACATGCTATTTTTTTGTATACTTGATGGAAAAACTTGAGTGGAAGACACCAAGAATAGAATAGTGTATTCTACAACAAGTATTGGAATGGCCCTAATTCCACACGAGCGAAAGGTTTGTAATCCGAATACGCCATCCCAATACATGTTGTAGACTATTCTTTCTTTAACAAGGTTTTGGAAACTCACCAATATTTCAGAAGAAACTTTGAAAACTATGAAATGTCAAACGTAAAGCCAGATAAAATAATTGAATTGTTGACACGTAATCATAGTCATCAAAACTAACAGCTTCTGATTCGTCGAAATGATTCTACACGGTAACAGAATAAATATTCTTACACAAATGTGGAATATGCCCTATTCCAACATAATTTTTGGTTATGGAATATGCAAATTCTAAAACAGTGTTGAAGAAATAATGTTCTACAGAAATACTAATCAAGGTTGTGTTCTTGCAAAAACGTAGTAATGGTTTTGACAACTGCCAAGCAAAAGAATGGTAACAAATAAACAATATTAAAAATTAATGTGTCAGAAATGTCAGAAGCTAAAGATTCTCGCGAAATTCTGGATGAAGCTAAAGAAGCGACTTTACTTTTGTTTCCGGCGAAATCGAGAGAATTTTTGTATCCATATATGTTTGAGCTGTAATTTCTTCTTGATTAGGACAAAGCTGTCATTTGGCGTTTTTTGTTTGTTATTTTTTGTTGCTAATTGGTAAAATGGCACTTTTCTTTACTGATTTCTACATATTAAACCTGATTTTTTCCATCAAGTATACAAAAAAAAAGTTTATTATGAAAACAGTTTTTTCTTTATTAGCTTGCCTGATTTATTGTTTTATGGACGTTTTTAAATTTGTGAGAAGTATGTGATTGTGGGACAGCAAATTTTTGCCTATATATTTCAAACTTCAAGTGGCGTTTGTTTCTTTGTGAATTTCTATGGAGTCTTCAGGCCACCTAGGCCTTGTGATGATTGGCTATTTTCTGACTCATTACAAGAAATATATTTGGACGTAGAATCTCTGCATGAAGCATGTAACGTAAGCTAGAGAACTATGATGTTCACAATATTTTTGAATACAGATTAAAAAAAAATATATATTTAAAACATATAGGTATCAAAATCAATTATCAATATTTTAGTTGATTTGCTTGGAAGAGAAGTTGGGCTATGGATGAATTGTTTTTTTGAAACCTCGTCTGTTGAGGATATCTTATAATAATAATAATAATTATGAAAAAGGGTTTTTGATAATTACCTAAAATGACTTCTGGCGCCCTATAATGTCTAGTAGATACAATCGTACTATGGTGTTCATGGTCAAAAGTAGCACTTCCGAAATCTATTAATCTAACATCAGTTCGTTTTACTCTTCTGTACTCTCTTCGCTATAAAAATAAATTCATAAGTTAATTTTCCCAAAAATGTTTATAAAATTAGTTACTTTTTTGCTATTATAAGTAGAGTCATAATCGGAATCCACAAACAAGATATTTTCAGGCTTAAGGTCCGTATGAGTTAATTTGTTTTCATGAAGAAATTTAACGGAATAACATAACTGGTAGGCAATATGTCGCACGTGGTCTAGAGGGTATGGTTGATAGCTGTTGTCTTTCTGTAAAATAATTATAATAAATAACAGTTTGATGAATGGATAAATGGATAACGAACCAGGAAATCAAATACGCTAAGTCCTAACATTTCAAAGGCAATACACATGTGACCGTGATAATCAAACCAGTCCAGCATTCGCACACATAAGCTGAAAAAAAATATACAATAAATAATAACTTTATTAAATTAATTTGTATAAGTTACACACTTAACACAATCCGGATCTCGTTCAGCAATTTTCTCCAATACGTTGATTTCTAATTTAGCAGCTTCGCGGTACTTTTCAACATTTTTGATAATTTTCAAAGCCATGCTGTGATCCCTGCACAAAATAGTAACAGTTGTATTTACGACGTAATTAGTATATAAATAAATACTCACATTTCAGCATCTCTGACTTTGACTACTTTGCCAAAAGTACCCTCTCCCAGTGTGCCAAGAATTTTATCTGCAACGGAACAACCCAAAGAGTTAGAGGGAGCTGCGATTGACCGTGATCTGCGACGTCGTGGGGTCAAATCTCAATGCACTTACCACCTTGAGACTTGAGAAATGACTTGCAATTTACATGAGAAATATTAGTTCACGACATCGCATTCACGTATCAACTTAAACAAGCATTTATGACCTTTATTGAATGATCATGCTACTTCTTGATTTTACTTGGAATAATTTGAAAAATTTTAAATAAAATTATTGAATATTATTATAATTTTGATCATTTCCAACCTCCTTAAATTATTTTTTTATTTTAAAAGTAATAAAAATGTGGAAAGAAAAATGGTAAATTTAGAAGAGTTTAAAATAAATTTTAGACTAATTTGGACCTAATTTTTTTGTAAAAGGAGGTTGAAAAATGAGTCAAATGTCTGATTGAACGCAGGGCCAATAACCCCAGCTGAAAAGAAACGTCAGTTACAAGAATGCTGGAGCATAAGTACTAAATAAGAGTGTGATCTTAGAGGGGATCATATATATACAAAAGTATATGTATATATATATTGGAATTTGGCCGTTTTGTGTGTTTGGGACTGATTTTGAATTAGCTAACAAAGTGTTGTATTCACGAACATCGATCTTGGAGAATGTCCCCAGTGTGGTAAATGAGATGGCCTTCTTCATCGTCTTCCACGGAGGGCGCTCGAGAGCTCTGCTTTTCGGTTTCGTAGTTTCGGGACCAGTGGTCAATGGTAGCGGTCAATTGGTCAGCACGGCACAGCGCATGTTGCAGCGTCCAACGAGAAGTAGCGGTACCCAATTCAAGCACGCCAATACAATGGAGGAGACGTCGCCCAACAATCAAGACAAAGGGGAAGGGCAAATGGATTGCCAAATCAACAAATTGATTCTCTCCTCAATGGTACATCATAATCGTATCATTGCGTTTATGCATGTACCAGAAAACATAGCAACAGATGAAGGTATATCATTCATCAAAACACAGGATCAAAACAGGATCAATAAAAAATGATATGTGTGAACAAACGAAGTACCAGGCTCCGTCCGTTCACATTCACACTATTAAGGCTCGCTTAACCATCGCTATATCATATACCTTCTACTGTTTTTATTTTAAAACACTGTTGTTAATCATACAATTATTAAATAAACTAGCAATTACCGCGTGCAAAACGATATTTTTTGTTGTTTTATTCTCTTAAAAATATAGTAATTGATTGCAGTCTACGGCAAACCACGGGAGTTTACTCCTTAAGAATCGATTTTTATATTTAGGATGGGGAGCAAAATCGAGTGAAATCGTTATATTTGTTCAAAATATCAAAACTAACATTGTTCAACCAAGTGGTTGCTGGCACTTTCGTGAAGCCGTATTTGTCCGTTTGCGCATCGTTCATCCGATTGAGTTAAAATTTTCTACATTTATTGACATAGTACCATTGTTGTTCGTTCGAGCATCGTTAATCCGATTGAACTGAAACTTTTCAAAGTTGTTGTTGGCATTTGCATAGATTCCTATTTCCTAATATAGCATCACGCACGAGTCGTATTTATTCGCGCATCGTTCATCCAATTGAGTTGAAAATTTCTACCGTTGTTGTTGGTACTTTACTTGCACAAAATTTTTTGACATAATACCATCAACGTAGATTAAATACGAATTGTATTTGTCCATTCGAGCATCGTTCATCCGATTGAGTTTAAACTTTGCATAGAGTTTTTTGACAGTAGCATCAACGCACAATAAGTGGCGCACGAATCGTATTTGTTCGTTCGCGCATCGTTCATTCGATTGCGTTGCGTGAAAGTTGTTTGACGTACGATAGGTAACAAGCGAGTCGTACCGGATAATTTTTGTATAAAGTACTGCCTATTCTATTGCATATATTCCAAGACAATTGTTCTTAAGGAGTAAGCTCCAGTTGCGCGTCAGAACTGATGCGCACAATTTTTTTTTTCATATATTATTTCAGGATGACTCGATTCAGTTAACACTTGCCTTTTTCTGGAGACATTCATGCATCAATTAATTAATAATAAGACGCACAAATTATTATTCAATTTTGAGTCTAATAATAATGAGGCTTTGACTTTCACGGTTAAATTTGAAGCAAGCAGTGTTGTAACGGTTATATTTAGCCGATTCGAATAATGATAGTGGTGGGAACTTACGCATCGGTGTCAGCTGCTATATTCCATTACGATTAGTCAAGAACAAGAGCACATCACAACACATCACCCCCACGTGGTGGGTTTTATTAGTCGCACATCATGCTTCCAAAGCAAAGCAGCAAAACTTACGGTTTTCGCGTGATACTTTTGCGCTAACGCGACAGTGGTAACTACTTGAGGTTTCGCGATTGAGGTACTCGATTTCGAGGTTTCAATTGCATTATTATTTATAATTGTGGCCCGATTGTATGCTTCATCAAGAGCGGAATATTTCATTATCAAACTCTGGATCTCTTTGCGTTTGGCTTCGCGTTCGGCTATCAACGGATCGACTAGACTTTCTGAGGTGACTGCGGGCGGTTCTGGTGCTACACTATTAGTAGGCGTTTTTTCGTGCTCTTCATATAAAATATTTGAAGGTATTTCCACAGGGCATAATTTCAAAAGACGGTCTCCTGCTTCACTTTTTCCGGCGCGTTTGGATGATCTTCTTCTGTGCTCAGAGTAGTTTGATTTATGGCGCATTCTATTATAATGACTATCTCGTTCTAAATAACCGTAAGCAGGATCTACATTGTGATGCTGATGAGATCTATAAGGAGTTTTATCGCGCACTACACCGCTCCCACTTACGTAAGGATATGCTTTTTCACCGATTGTAGCACTTGTTGCACTTTTGGTTAATGCTCTTCCAGTTGACGTGGTACGATGAGTACTAATAGGATCTGGTTCACGACGTTTTCCCGCTAATTTTTCCAACACTGCCGAATATTTATCTTCTAGGCGACTTCTTGTAGCTCCTAACAAAGATGGTTCGCCTGTAGAATTATTACGTGTGTTGTTGGATGAAGTATTTGTGGGTGGTTGAGTTTCAACAATAGACGAAGGTCCTCTTACCCGAGTTGTCAATCGTTGCAAAAGACTTGAGCAGGAATCAGTGAGCATTTGAGTAACACTAGTCGTGCTGGAGCGCGAGTATCGTTGCGGACGTCTTGGCGGAGCATCTTGTTGGGTTTTCGAGGATGACATTTCCTCAAGATGTCGTGCGGAGGGTACGGCGGTGGTCCGATGGCGCGGAGTGTAGCTGCGGTCGTCGGCGGTTCGCAACCGCGAATAGGGTAGCGCGAAACTGTACATGACCTCCCCCACGTCTAATCGCCGTGTCAGGCTCGACGCAGGGATGCAACTGAGAGAAACGAAGATTTGCTCGCCGTCACCGTCGCCTCCCTGCTGATCTAAAAATACTACAGCTCGCGACGCACGCAACTCGCCGTTGGCCGTGTTGGCTTCAAGCAAGTGTTACATAAAAAATAGCTCATGTAGGTGAAGTGTGGCAACTATTTCCGAAATACCTGCACAGCGAACTCAAAGTGCAGGCCAAGGACATCCATGAAAATCAACAGATGACACGCCAAATAGCGTTATATCAATATTTTTGAATAAAAGAATTTGAAGCACGTGTTGCCCGCGCAAGAGATCCAGAGAGCCGTGATACATTAAAAATTTCAGTGTATATATTTGGTTCGTTCAAGCACACGTGGCCCGCGCTAAATTTAGAAGCCAAGTTTTGACAATTAGTGATGTTAGTATAGTTAAAGCAATAAATGGCTGCACTATGCACACCTCCTCGGTGGGTGTATCTGGTTCAACCAGAATCGGTTCGGAAATATCGTTTTCGTTTAAGTCGCGTTCGAAACAAGGAATCCAGTCGGTCCAAGGAGTCTGATTTTGTTCAACTACAGGCCACCATTCGGCGTTGATCATTGTCAACTGTTGAGGCTGAAGATTTGTTTGTTGGTGGTTCCTCGTTGGTAAGGCGTGAGCAAATAATCGTGCTGCAGCTTCTTGAGCGTACACCGGCCATTCAGAGGCCATCATATTTATGTTTATGTCACACACACACGCACGGCAACATAATGCCACGACGACGGCCCCGAACGCACTGAACTACAAACGCAAACTGTCTATCTAAAATAGATCCGCTGGACGGAAATAACTCGCAAAGAATGGATGCTGCTCCAGAGAATGTGATTAACAACAGTGTCTAGATATCTTTCAATATTTAAATTTTTAGAAGATGGTTACACGACTTCAAGGCAAATTTAGGAACAGAGGATGTGGAGTGATTGTGTCGAAGGAAGTGGAAGACTGTAGCTATACGCACCTGAGCAGAGGAGTATGACCTGCGGCAATGTTCATCACGGTGTCTGCGACTGCGGGAGCTGCTACGGTCGTGGTGATGATGACGTCTCCGACGGTTGGATGTAGGGGAGCGTCTATGTGATCGCTTGAAGCGTTTTTCAGCGCTGGTTCCTCTATCATGGAGACGGCTACGTTGAGCGCGTTGACTGCTAAATAATTTTGTTTTTTAAAGGCTTACGTTTGATGGGAGAAAATTTTGATTGAATTGCACATTCACACTTGAACTTGTTATATACAATAAGTACGAATGAATTTATTTATTTATATATATATAAATTATGAACTTCCGTTCATTCAAATCTGTGATAGCCAAGATTAATGCTGTTTATTTTGAAGTTTCGAAAGACGCGCAAATGAAACAAAAATAAACATTTGAGGTGTTATTTTCCGCGAAGTATGAATAAACATTCTAATAATGTATACTTTGGACGTGAGGGTCGCTGAACAGTGCACGTGTTTACTGAACGCCATTTTGCAATTTGAAGCTCGCTACCAAAATAACAACATGACGAAGAAATAGAACTTTGTTACGTACAAAATATTTTTATTCTACTTATCACTTATGATCGTATAAAACTTATTATAAAGCATTATAATCACATTTGAAAGGCACTTATAATATTTTAAGCTTTCTTGGTCCCGTTTTCTTCATTTCCAATAGAAATATATGTCCAATTATTGGGCATAGTAAGATTAACTTCATATTGAGATCTTACATCTTCATCAACATACCAACAATATTTATTCAACATTTCGCCCTCTTCAGGGCATTTTTTCCACTTGGCAAATTGTTTCAATTGTGCCAATAAGCTGGCTTTACTAACGGGTTTTTCTAAATTCTTACTCGATAAGTAATTGAAAAACTCGTTGACTAAAAAGGCTTGATTTCTGGTATTCCCATGGATAAGTTGTAAAAAATCAGGGATAAGCTCCCTATTTAAAGGTTTTCTGAATGGTTTAGTGGAATTTATTTCAATAGTAGCGTTTACTAATTCTCTTTTTTGTATTTGGATAGTTCCACTGACAATCATCATTCGATCTTCTAAAAATTTGTGGATAGCATCTTGTACTTTGGGCATGAGTTTATTTTCCCAAATGCAGCCAATTAAACGTGGTTTAATTTTTTCGGTTTTTGATTTCATTTCTAAATCGAATTCTTCTTGAAGAATTTTCAATTTTTCTTTTTGTGTTTCCGGTGATAGTTCTCCATTTTCTTCCGCTTCGACTTCTTCATCACTCAAATAACCATGAGGGACGAAAAATTCATTATCCACTTCGTAATCATCTTTTTCGTCGTTTTCCTTGTCTTCATCATCTGATCCATGAAGAGATTCGCCTGGTTCTTCTTCTTCCCAATCATCATCTGAATCAACTTCATAATCAAAGAAGTCTTTGTCCATGGTTAATGGTTTCCTGCGGGTTATGTTCTTGCTCTTCTTACGCCAAGTGCCAAAATAAGCTGGACGACGGTTTTCATGAAACTTCAAAAGTTTGGCTCGCATTTTTTTGGCTTTAGGTTCTTCTTCAACCTTTTCACCGATATCGCAATCTTCTAAAATTAACACATCGTCTGAGTCATCGAATATTGGCCAGGTTCTGTCGGATGTTCCTAACTGTTTGCCTTTTTTAATTTCGTCCAAATATAAAACAGTTTTAGCTTGATTTTCTAATACGTCAACTAATGCTTGTTTTTGTTCTTCTGTTAGTGTTTTGCGGCAAATTGGGGCTAAACGCATGTCGGATTTTACTTGGAAAGGCATAAATGCCAACTTAAGTTCCAATTCAGGTTCCGGTTTTTTTAATTCAGCTGAAGAGGCGGATTTGCGGAAAAAGTTTGCAAACGCAGCTTTTTCTTTCTGAATTAACTCTTCCTTCTTCTTTTTATCTTTGCTTTTTTCATCTAATTCCTGTTGTTTTTTGATTTCCCTTTCTTCCTTTTCTTTACGTTTTTGTTCTTCCTTTTCTTCTTTTTCCTTGCGTTTTTGCTCCTCTTTCTCTTCTTTTTCTTTACGTTTTAGTTCCTCTTTCTCTTCTCGTTCTTTACGTTTTTGCTCATCTTTTTCTTCTTTTTCTTTACGGCGTTGCTCCTCGCGTTCTTCCTTTTCTTTACGTTTCTTTTCTTCACGCTCCTCTTTTTCTTTTCGCCTGAGTTCCTCCTTTTCTTCCCTTTCTTTACGCCTTTGTTCTTCTCTTTCCTGTTTAAGTCTCATTTTTTCTTCATTCTTTTTTATTTGCATTGGACTCATAACCTTTTTAGGCGTTAGTTTGTTAGGTGTTTTTGTTTTATTCATAATTTCCTCAGGTTCAATTTCTTGTGATGTGTCACCTAACTCTTCTTGTATATTTTCAGGCGTAGAGACAATCAAGTTTTCATCCGAAATAATTTCCATCGTTGCTTCTTCTTTAGGACTGTCTTCTCTTTCAGCGCTAAAAAAATGACTGAATTAAAATAATATTTCTTAAAACCTATAAACGTAAGCTTGATCAGGAATCAAAACAAGAATGCTTAATGGTTTTTCTTCCTTATTTGTAACAACAACAGTTCCAGTTGTGATTCCTTATCATCTCATTTATTATAAATTATAATTACAAATTCCATATTATTTTAATTTATGGCTATGGGTAAATATTTCTACTTCTATCATCATATCCTTCACAGTATCGACTATTTATAGATGTGGCCTACTTTGCAACCAAGCCATCCCGTTTGCTTCCATATGGTTGGAGTAAGCGATGGAAACGCAAAACAACTAGTAATAACAAATGCGGAGAAATCAGTTCGCCTCGTACTCACTTATAGTCCATACATGGACAACACATCTTCAGGAACGGAAATAATAGCGTCAGAACGTTTTGTAGTCTTTATTTATTACAACCAGTTTACATATATCATTCAACTATCCATAAATATTACAAATACATTTATATTTTGTTCTTTCACTTTTTTCACAATATTTTCTATTGTTTTCACAATTGTATTTTATGGTCAACATTTAATAATAATTTGTACGATTAATAAAAAAGGATCCTCAACCAGTTACATTTTGCTTTTTATCATTTTATATCAATGAATCATATTGACCATGAAATATAGGTACATGATTTTCTTTATAATAAAATTTTATTACCTCCAAATTCATCATAAAAAAATCGTGAGTAAATTATCTTAAAATATTTGTTAAAATAAGACACGATTTAATCTATTAAAAGCACATGTTATCTCCCACTCATACAACATTTTTTATTTCCCATAAACAGCAACCAAGCAAGCAGAAAAATATTTTGCTATAACACGCCGATCTATAAATAAATACCAATGGTATTTGAACTAAAGAATACTAAAAATAAAAATTTATGAAACATGTTTCTATTGAGGCTATATTTGAATTAATTCATATTTCATATTATACAGGATGATCTTAAAAATCAAATTGATGAATTTTTCGGACTTATATATATAATAGGATGAATCTCCAGGATTTCAAATCCTACTAAAACCAAAAAACATAAATTACAAAAAAAGTCGGTCGGTCTGTCTGTCTGAGTAAGATAATTTGACAACGCATGCAAATTTTCGAGCGATTGTCAAATGCACCAGATTAGGTATAGGATATTTGCGCCAACGCTTAAAAACAGGTTAAAAAAAGACCAACTGCACCAAAGGATTAATTCCCAGTAAACGCAGAACATGAACCGTAAGAGCTTTCCCATTTATCTAAAATGTGAACCTCGATGTTTTATTTTAGTTATGTTATGAATGAAGTATTTACTTAATTTCTGTCTTCACCAGTGTTGTCAGACGCTCCGATTTCTTGCAAAAATTAAATGTCCTGCGCGGAACAGGCTCAGTCCCTCTTTTCAGAGATGCTAATTGCATGCAAAATTTCGAAATATCGAGGCTCGATTTTTTGGAAAAATATCAATAAATATTTTTTTTGCGAAATAGATTTCTCATATTATTGTTATCTACTCGCGAATTATTCACAGTTTTCTATGAAATTGTGTTTGTTGAGAAAGAGAATAGTTATCTTATGTATATACTTTATAAAAAAAAAAACGAATTTTTGAAAATAAGAACTATCATCCATCCAACTCGATGAATATCAACAAGTATCGCCGATTATCGATAATTATCAGAGTATCAAAAGATTTTTTTAAATATTGAAGGATTGAAGTCCGATTATTTGGAAAAATACTGGCCGGCCGCTCGGCGCGAAATTAAAGACAAGTGTGCGCAAAAGGAACTCTACAGGGTGTGTAAACCAGACAGTCACTGTTATTAGTAAAGTAAAGTAACGTGTTTCGATTGAAACTCATTTTCTATGGCTATTTTGGCTATCTATTATCATGTAAACTTAATTTGAACCTCAAATAGAAGGGTAAGTATTTGAAAATTACTGACTATATATACTTTTTCAATATGTCCCGCTATGGACAAAAGAATCCCGCTTTTCGCTTTTTCCACTGAAAAGGATTCAAAATCCCGCTTTATTTGAAAAAAAATCTGGCAACGCTGGTCTTCACATTGTTGTACTGCATGTTTTGAATATCTTTTCTATGACAGTAGTCAGTTTGAAATTTCTGACATGTCAACTGGATGGATTTATAATTAAGAAAAACTAAATTTGTAAATTAAATCCATCATAAACCAGTCTTTAATCTATAGCAAACATTTTTATGACACTCATAAGAGTATATGGTGTTATATAAATTGGAATGGATGTGTTACATGAAGCTGACTGGTAAATTGAATGATGATAATTCAGATAAAGGAATTCAGTAAAAAAAAAAATATTTCTTTTCCTCTCTAAAGTTTCACTCCTGAAGATGACCCATATGCAGCCTAAATTGTAGAGAGGAAGACTTTAAAAAAATTCCACTGAATTTTCTAATCTCAATTATCACCATAAATTAAAATCTAAATATTATTGAAATTTAATATAGTTTTTCTTAGAACTCTCCGTACCGAATGACAGTCAAGTGCAGGGATTTTCGTTTGGCGCCAATGTCCATATTTTGGAGTAGGAAATTATGACCGGATTAAGAGGTTCTCACTGGCGCAGATGACATATGACCGAATTTTTTTTATCAAAAAGTTAGTTTCAAATTTGTGAATGAACTTTTTTCAACCAGTGGTACCAACATTTTATAGATGGAACTTTTTAGCTTCTTAAGGTTTATTTTATAAACGGTAGTATTTATCATAAAATATAAAATAACTGAAATTGATTCTTAAATAATTTGGAACAACATTTACCTTTCACATTTTTCAAACTTATTAGCGGTTCGTTTGTTACTATTTAAATTTGAATTAACATACAATTCGTTATATTTATTATTACTCATATTTGGACATCACATGCAAACATTCGTCAATTATTTTTTCAAAATAAGTAATTTGATTCTATCGTGTTTCATATAACATTAAAATCTAGTATAACTGTCAAAAATGATATTAAACGATTGTCAATTGTTTTTTTTTACAAGTTATTCAAATGATGCCTAGTTTAGTTAAATTTAAAGCTCTCCCCCGAGAAGTTTAGTTTAGTACAAATTTAAAATAATTTTTTGCATTGTTTATTTTTTTATAGTTTGATCAGATTATGCCAAGTTTGGGATCAACTAAAGCAACTGGGAGGTCTATTCTAATTCATGGAGACAGTCTTTTTACGTCATTTCAGAGACACTTGACACATGTATCACCTAGCGGAAAGTTGCAGAAATGAATTTATGTCGTCATCGTTGCAGATAGTCAACGAAAGAGATTGGATCGAGACAATCTCTTTAATATGATGCATTTTTTTTTTGACAGATGTTTTTGTTGACTGTTGAATGGTAGTGGTCAAGTGAGAATAATCGTGGCGCGTTATTCAATTTCATTTGAAGCTTTTACATTGCATTTAAAGAGACTATTCATTAAAGTAAGTATCGTGTCTATGAATATTCACAGATACATTTCTATAGGGATTTCCAGCTACGCGCTACGCAGTCTGGTGGAAAATTTTAGAAGCTCGATAAAAGATATTCGTAAAACGTCAGTTACATTTTTTTATCTCTTTCAACTGAATTTATTAAGAATTTAAGCTTTATTATTTGAATATTTGATTTGAATAATTATGTCAACTACATATTGTTGTATACCTGGCTGTAGTTCTTGAAAAAACGGAATTCAAGCTTAAGTTTTTTTCTATTTCCTTAACAAAAGAATAAGGTTAAAGTGAAAAATAAATTTAATGATTTTGAATTTATAAGTAGAAGAAATGTATGAATTGATTCTTTCAAAATTGGAAAAGGAGTGAGTCCTTTTATGAAAGTATTTCTTCAATTTTGTGTGGCGGTGACTGCAACGCAGAAGTTTGCAAACATAAACCATACAATTTTATATTTAAATCTGAGTTGTCACGTGAAGTGCCACAAATAATTATGTGTCCAGCATTAAAAACTTCTCCCACGTAAACTACTCTGAAATTTCAATTTTAATATATCGGAAATTTGCTATCAAGGAAAATCTTAGATCTTTTGTCATTCCGCTATTATTCATTGAATTATTTATCTGAAACATGAATGTATTATAAAAGTGGAGAATCAAATTCACAATAATAATAATCTGTAACATTTCTATTGATGTACAACTTTTAAATACAGTAAATTCTTCGTAAATCACTTTATTTTCACTTGTACACAATGCAATAACCTCGCGCAATGTCTCTTCTCGAGATTCGAATTTCATTCACAGTGGCGCTGATAGCGTATCTTTAAATCCCTATACTGATATTGGAAAATATCAAAGATATAATAGTTATCTATTTTATTTGCTAAATTAGTAATAGTATAAATTGAATTTGATTTTAATTTTGACACTTACTCATTATCAACATGAATTTGTAGATCATATTGTCTAAACCAACATACAATACTAAAGTTTCCATAAATGTAAGTATGTCATGACATCATCTACAAAAAGATTGCGACCTGTCTCCAAACTGTCTCTATGAATTAGAATAGGGGTCCTGGACATACTATTAGAAAAACACATTATGTATTTACGATTTTACAGCAGTTAATTCAAGAAGTTATTGTTTGTTCAACAGTTACGCACTTTGCCTTTGCTCTATTAATTGAACCCCCAGAACAAATAGACCGGAAGATGGTGACAGTTGAGGTTCTCCGATTTTATACCGCATGCCTTTTTGAGGGCTGTAACTATACCCCTTGATCAGAAAGATAAAAAGGTCATAATGCAAACTTCAATTATATTTTTTAAGAAAAGTGGGTTTCCCGTGACAATATTTTGCATGCCTTTATATTGATTGCCTAATAGTTGAAAGTAATTCAAAGCATAAAACTGAAAGGCATGCAATTCGCAGCAGCCTAAAAAGATCAAACGGCCGAATGGATTTGTAAAAAAAATTGTGTATTTTCAAATTTAATGTCAATGAGAAGAATGGAAATTTCGATTATAGAATTCTTGTTAAAAAATTAGCAAGCATTCTTCGTTGCCATTATATAGGAAGGCAAATTATATAGGAGAGATCCCAATTAGTTGGTTTTACATTTGTGCAGGATCTGCCAAAAATTTCCAAACATTTCTTGCATGAAAATTTTTCAGAAGCTCTTTCTGCTTCAGCAACTACGACAGAATATTCAAAAGTAATGTTTAATAGTAGTGACTCTACGTATCGGACAACTAGTCCTTGGTTCAGTAACTTATCATTAGTTTTAGTGGCGGTACGTTATAAGCAACTAGTTGCAGTAAAAAGGAAGATTTGAGTTTGAAACACTGTTCCATCATAGAATTGTTAAGGAAGGAATAATTAATAATAATGATAATAAATAATTAATAATTAGATTTTTAGTGAATTTACTACAAACAAAATAAGATTCTATTTGCTTGGTTTGATGATTACATACGTGTTACTGTTATACATGTTGCATTTGGGTATCCAAGTGGCCATAGCCACATACAAAGCAGGCATGGTGGTGTTTTCCGTCCTTTTAGTATCCACTCGAAGTCTTGAAAACTCATGTACTGGAATAATCCGCTCTTGAGCGGGATATGAATGTGTGTGACTAATGTCACAATGTAGCGAATAAGAAATTCGTGAAGTCACCATTTTTACCACTAACACACAACACTTTGGTCAAGATACTATTCCAGTAAAGTCCATTTTCTAGCTGTAGATAATAATGATTTATGTTTCTCAAAGTCCTAGATTAGTTATCTTCCAAATTTGACAAAGTTATAAATGACTGACAGATAATGTGTTTCTTATTTATGGGCACATAACTGTGTTTAGAGTACGTTTTACTCCTACGTTGGGTCAAAAGTCTTTGTCCTGACAAAAATCATAGATCAAAGCCTTGAAATTCCGTTAGAATAATCATCAAAAAATATCCGCATTGCCAAACAATAATTAACATACAAACGAAAATGCCTTTAAATATTTTTATTAACTCCTACTTTTACTTAATCACCACTTCTGTGATTATTTTTTTTTTTTAACTAGGTACTTTTATTTCACAGCGATAACTTCCTGGTTATGTAAAATTTCAAAAACTTTACTTGAAAATAAAGCAAGTAACAATTTGAGAAATTTCACTTCGAAAGAATAACAGAACATTTTATAGATGGAACTTTTTAATTGCTTGCATATATTTTATGAATAATATGGAAAATTTACCTAAAATTATTAGCGATTCATCTGTTATTGTTAAAACTTGATTTACTATAAAATGCATTCTTTTGAAACATGCGCAGAAAATAATATGGAATTATAATTATTATTATTCATATTTGGATATCACATGCAAACGTTCGTCAATTGTTTTTTTGAAATAAGTAAAGTGTTGAAAATGATATTTAAACGATTGTCAATTGTTTTTTTACAAGTTATTTGAATGATGTCTAGTTTGGTATCAATTTAAAGCTCTCGGGAAGATAAGTTTAGTAAAATTCTGAAATAAATGAAAGGGGGTCAAATTGGAGCAGTCATCGGAATTTGGTGACAGCTTTCAGTGATAATGCCGCGAATTTAAACGTGGACGGTGCCACCTGAAGTGGTAATTGCACTACAAGCAATATTTTCAAGCAGCTTTTTGTTCAAAATTAGTGAGAGCAATGATCGTAAAAGTACTCTTTCGAGGAATGAATAGACATAATTAGCTCAAACTTGATTTTTGGAAACAGCTGTGTTTGCGCTGAGGCCACCAGTATAGTGACATTGCAGTACCAAATACGGTGCAAAAAGAACGAAAGTGCCGCGAGCTACAGGTGATACAGTAACCTTGACTTGGCCATTGAGAGCAAGGTTATCTTCTGGTAAATTATCATCCTCCAAAGACTAGACAGGAAATTTTTCATAGACATTTTCACAGAACTAGAAAAAATCCGACGTTTGGATAGTATTTTCAAGTGACTTATTTACTCCACGTTAATATTGAAGTTCGTTTTAGAATGAGAGAGAGTAATAAAAATTATTTTTGTTTTAAGGCACGATTTAATCTGTTACAAAACGTGGTTTAGTATGAGAATATCGGGCACGCGTTTCTATTGTTTCAAATAACAATAAAGTAACGATGTAAAGCAGTGTATATCTGACATTTGACCTATGTACACCACTTTAGCATATACAAATAGAAGCCAGTGATGCATGGAATCGTATACAAGACTATGTTGGTTTTTACGAAAAGACAAGCATCAATGAACCTGGAGTGTTATTATTTCTGCAGAAGGCTACGGAAAGGAATTATATATATAATATATAAATCTATTTCGAAATATCGATTTCACTTTCGGGCTGGTCAATGTTATGATATACAATTATACAGAGTTCATTTTCTTCATCAGATATAAATAAAACAAAAGTGAAGGCGTAAACTCAACGATTACGTGTTTTATGTTGGTGTTATTCTATTTACAACTGTAATACTTGTTTGAAATTTTAATTTCTGCACGTGGGACAATTGTAAAATTACCAAACAGCTGTTCAAATGTTTCCACCGGAACAGAATTAATGACAAACATCGATAATCAAGTTATTTCAATTAATGATAATAATGACAATATTTTTAAAATTCTTCGCGGGTCATTAACTCCTTCATGACAAATGAGTAATGACCTTTCAACTAATTCTTATTATAATAAAAGTAGTGCACTGCAGCTGAACATTTCAAGTACTAGAATATTATTTCGTACACAACATACGAAAGCCTATTAATTAGCCCATTTGGTTTAGTCAATTATAGAAACCATACGCCCTGTTTACCGACCCTGACGTAACGCCCAAGCGAACAGCAGCGTATATTAAAAGCTATATTTTAATGAAACGAGAACTATGTTACCAACAAATGTTTGCACTGTTTATATTATTAGCCTTGTAAATTTGAATAATTTAATAATATTTGACAGAGAAAAGGAAACAATTTTTTACCATTCGAAAATCCCCGCTAAGTGCTAATGAATATTATAAAAATTGATTTTAATTAGCAACAAAAAAATAGCTTCTCTGAAGAACTTTGTACAGTCTGCCATTTTTTCGAAAGTAGTCGACTAAAATCTTTTGTAAAAAAAATGTTTCGAGTTACGCAATGAATTTACAAGTTTACCTGAATATGCTTTACTCTTGGACTCATGTAGACGTCTGCCAATGAGTTTTTTGTCGATTTTGCAAACCGGCCTAACGTACGAAAAAATGGCAGACTGTAAAAAGTGGTTCAAAAAAGTTTTTTATAAAATTGAAATGAATTTTTCAATATACATCAACACCTAGCTGAGATTTTTGAATACAAATATCTCAAGCTTACATCATTTAATTCTTGCCACTACTATTAAAAAATTTAGTTGAAATTGCACAATAGAGGAAAAAGTCATCGGATAGATGTCTAGCAGATTTCTTCCTGCAAGACATCAAAAAACCGTCTGACAATATTTTTTAATTTCTGTAAGACGACTAGAAAAATGATTCGGTTTTAAAGTTTGCCGTCTGCTAATAAATGGCAGCCTGTAAGAAATAGTTCAATTTTTTGTCACGAGCATCTGATCATCAGTCTTCAAGTACTAGTAATAGTATATTATATAACGAGGGACTTAAGTGCTTGATTTAATCCTGAGGGTGGAATTTATTGCACGAGACGCAGTCGAGGGCAATACTCACCTGAGGGATTAAAAGCACTTAAGTCATGTGTTATCTACAATATTTTTCGCACTACCGTATTATATTGAATCACAATAGTTTAAAAGCAGATTAATTGATCTTACAATTTTGACAACTACAAACTTGATACAAAAATGTTGAGTGAATTCACCATAGTAACAAGGCTGGCTACAGCAGCTGTTCAATAAATAAGCTTGCTGTCAAAAAGATGAGTCTAGAAAATTTACGAACAACAATACGATGCATTTGTGAAATTGTGTGAATTGCAATAATGCTAATACAAATTAAGAATAAAGATTTGAATTCTAATGACAAAATTCAATTTGACATTTAGGTAAGTACTTTGATTATTTAGTTGTCATAGAAAAAGTCGTTTATTTTACTTTAGTCCCTTGGGATTCTTGATCATTTTAGATCCCGAGGGACTAAACTCAAACTTAAGTCCCTGAAATGAGGGATTAAATTCGTTGTTTACTCCCGGGAGTGCGAAAAGTTATTAATTACTTATTCTATGGTCTCAATCAAAAAAAATGTTGTGGTTTAAAGCTTATGCAGTTGTGAGAGCTGAATTGTCCATTATTTTGACAGCCTAATTTTTTTTCGGTTCCAGTTACAGTCTGACAAGCCCAAGGAGTCCTATGAGGTGAGTTTGTTAATAGTATGATTCAAGTTCGGCTAAAATAGGAAACTAGCGTCAATAGTGGTGGCGGTATCTATTCTTAAAAATTTAAAAATTATTGAAGAATATTTCATTTATTAATTATGCATACGAAATACACATTAATATTTTAAAGTTAACAAGTGAAGAAAGTGTTTAATTCAGTTACATTCAATCTTCACGTGGCTCAAATTTTATTGATTAAATAAACAAAATTTACTAAGTGCGCTCATGGGAGCGAATATATTAAAAATTAAATAGTTTCACGCAGACATACGTTTTCACTGGTAGGGATTAAAGAAGACATCAGCATTACAGTATGTCGAAATTTGGGCAGATAAAGCCATGTAACAATTGTCCTTTCATACCATTAGTAAGAGAAAGATAGATACAATTAGGTCAGGCAAAAATTCTCAAGGGACTGCTTACGCTTGTTCGAGTATAGATGGGAACTCTTTCTAAATAAATTTGTGTATGCCACTTTCTAGTCAAATAAAATTACCAAAATTTTTATTTGAAACATTTCCCTTGTTATTCAATTGTTTGTAACTTATTTGAAAAAGAAGAAATTATCACGTAACCTATGGAAGATTTTACAAAAACTAAAACACTTTTGAAATATCCCTAAAATGTGCACAAAAATTCCCATGCAACTGAAATTGTAGCTTTTATAATTTTGAAATTAGGCGTGTTATCCTATCGAAATAATAAATAAATAATGTAAATATAATAAATAAAAATAATTCTTATCTTCAATTGTTTCGGTAAACAATATCCGCGTATTTGATTTGTGCAACAAAAAATCTAATTTCAACATTAAACCTTCATGGAATTAAAGCTCAATGTGCACCAAAAGAAGTGACCATGAAGAACCTCAATACTTTCAAAAGAAACAAAAACTATAACCTTGTCAAATTAAAGAGCAAAAAAGATACTAATCTAGAAATTGTAAAAAAATATTTTATTTTTAAATTCAATACCACTGTATTAAAATCATCACAAAACAAATCACTATCTCGCACCACCATCACAAAATTTCCTGCCTTCAGACATCACTTCCAACACAATAATGAATAACAAATGAAGAGAACTGTTGTTACAGAAACTCATTTCAGCACGCTAGTTTCAGTGACACTGAGTGAGATCGGCTCCAACAGCAGTCTTTGGTGGCCGCGGCATTGGAAGCAGCGGTTCCCCTACCAAAATGCAGGGTTACTAACTGGAGGATGGAAGGACAATGAGCATTGTTGATGAAGAAAAAGAAGATAGAAATTAATTCTTGGAATATTCAGAAATGGAAATTTCTTTTGAATATTTATTGGTTTCTTTGAAACTAACTGATGTATATTAATTTTTATTTCCTGAATATTTTTTTTAGTAAAATACAACTTTTCGTACATCAGGAGATAACTTTTTTTGGTTTTCTTTTGGATTTGTTTTGCATTTCAGACATTTTTAGTGACTGGATTTGGAATCATGTGCTGATTCCTTAATCGATGCAACTGAAATACAATATTCCCCCGAAATAAAACTCGTAGAAGTAGGGTAAAATTGTTCAGTTTATTTTACTTTGACGTAATTTACAATTTAATTGATTATTATTTTATTAACAATGTTAATATTTATCAGAATATTTATTTTAAGTTATCCTTGTTAGTTAGGATTTTCTCGGGCGCTAGAATACGAATCAACAAGTAAATTCATTTCTTCACTTCTCAATAATTTTATTGATTCAATAATTTAATTCAATTTTGATTACTTGGACTTTTGCAAGGGTCAGGATGTTGATTAGGACAGTGAAGGGATAATATTACGGTAAAGTTAATTAATTACTTTAGAGCTGATACATAACATGATTAGAAATTAAATAAAGGGATTTTTAAAGTGAAACTACTGCAAGATAGTTTCCTGGGAAACATCGTGAGGATGTTTGCGGAACTCCTTGCAATGGATCATAAACGGCCGTAGCTTATCTGGCGGGAAAATGAATTCAAATTTAGCGCCTTTATTTTTCACAAGAGTAAACCAGCTTCGAAAAGACCAGACAACCCTGTAAACAAGCTAGTGCAAGTTTTTCCTGGATTATCTTTGGTATTTCAGTACTGGGCCGATCTAGGCATAGCATAGGTATTTGAGGCAATTGAACAGGCTGTTTTGGTTTGAGTCGCTTGGTCATTTCTATTAAAAGAACTTCAGACGTAGATTTCAGTTTTCACTGGACAGATGACATTTAAATGAGAATGCAAAAATTCTGAAACATTCATTTATTTGTTCCACAAAATTTCAAATCTGAATATCGGTTTTGACACCATCATTTCAGATCGGAGAGCAACAGTTGCTCTCCGATCTGAGATGATTTTTGGTTGCTAGACGTGGATTAATAGCATTATGTTTTAAAGAAACAGGTAGGCCCGTTCCTAGCGGGTATGCAGTGAATGCACCGCCCGCAGGCGGCAAAAATTAGGGGCGGCAATTTGTCACAAGCAACCACTTTTCTTCCAAGTTACGCATAAGCCGTCATTTGTGTACACATTAAGATACAATATTTCGTATTTTTGTACAATGTAAGTGTTCTTATTTTCATTGAAACACATAATGTCTCTTGTTTTTATATTCTACCTCAAAAAAATTGAGTACACACATTTGGCAAAAAAAGAAAGCACCACTTAAAAATGCATAAAAAATACCGATTTTTCAAACCGCCATAACTTGGTTGATTTTGATCGAAAATAGATGAATATTTAAGTTATGGAATGTCTGAAGTTTTTTCTTTTAGGGAATTAAGTTATTCCGACTCCAAGTTTATCGCACTCCCTACCACACTGTTGAGAAAAAAATATTGTTAATTTCAGAATTTGACAACTTGTGCAAAAAAAATTGTGGATTCAACTTACGACCCACGAAATCAAGTTCACTCATTTTCCTTTAAATCGCGCTAAAAATCAAATATCTGCGACGATTTGGCACAAAGTTATGAATTAAACAAAAAAATCTACATTTTGGTTTTTTTTTTTATTATAACTCGGCTAATTTTGTACAAAAATTGATGATTTTATTTTTTATTATGACACATCAATTTACATAATATTTAAGAGAAAACTCTGTTATTTTCAAAACTTAAAAATTCACCAATTTCCGAGCAAAATTAGCTGAGATATGACCAAAAAAGCGCAAAATGTATATTTATTTTGTTCAATTCATAACTTTGAGCTAAATCTTTGTAGACTGTCGATTTTTTATGCAATTTGAAGAAAAATTGATGAACTTGATTTCCTGGGTCGTGGGAAGAGTCCACAATTTTTTTTGCACTCGGTACAAGAAGTGAAAATGAGACATTATCTAACATCAAGAACATTTTTTCTTCTCAGGGATGTGGTAGGAAGTGCGATGAATTTGGCGTCGGATGGACTCACATGCCCTAAAAAAGAAAGTTTCAAATTTCGCAAAATTAAAATCAACCGAGTTATGGCGGTTTTCATCAAGGGGTATTATTTTGAAAAATAATAAACAAGAATATCATAAATTGAAACAGTACATTAGTCGGACATTAAACATTGAAGGTACCACGGAAGTTGAACGGACGATAATGCCTACGATCAACGTACACACTTTGGGCCAGAGGCCCTCGGAAAGTACACCGTTGACTTCAGGCATTATTGTCATTTCAACAATTACTATAATTCGACTACATTGTGTTTTTATCTCTGTTATCCTTTTATTTAAACATCCAAATAGGTTAGCAAATATAGAAGTTCATGTTAGTAGTATGAAACTGCTGAGTCTGAATCGTACACCTGTCTTTGAAGTATATTATTCCCGAATGAAAGATTTTTAGTTTTGAGAGGTGTGCATGTTAAAAGTATTGTAACGTGCAAGAGTGTGGAGGCTCGTAAAGGTGACCTTGCATCGGCGGAGCCTTTCGTCCTCATTGCGTCCCACCGCGCCGCATCACATCACCCCTCCCGATGGAAGCCTCTAGCAATATTCCAGAAATGTGGTAGAACATTCGAGAAATGGATATTTCTATATATAAACGCAAGCAAACGATTTGAGAGTAGTGTAATGGTGGAGCTAGAGCAGTGAATATCAAACAGTGAAACGATATAGTTGAATATAAATATCTGCAACTTTTTTTAAGTTAGTATTAAGTGATAAATAAATAATATAGTGTTGTTAGTGATATCCAGAAAAATAAAACTTTTATTTCATTTTTAATTTATTAAATAGTGACTTTTATTCTAATAATAAGCAATTTCGAAGCAATAAACATTAAATCTATTTTGTTTTCTTCTTTTCAATCTTTCCAACATATTTTCTTGCTTCAAAACATCTTGCTTTAGAATTTAACATCCGAACGTCATTTCCATTGAAAGTAATGGGAATTGAATTTTTTTAGGATTCCCGAATGAAAGATTTTTTTAGTTTTGGGATGTATGCATGTTTAAAGTATTGTAACGTGCAAGAGTGTGGAGGCTCGTTGAATATGGAACTACTGAGCCTGAGAATAACAAACAGGAATGATAAGGATTGGGTGTGACTCAGTTTTTTTTTAATTGAAGAGTAATAAATTAAATATAGAAACTTTATTGATATCAATGATATGTCTAACTATAATTTATATAAAAGGATATTTAAATCAGCAATTAAAGAAATAAATGTGCATAAGAAACGCAAAAACTAGAAAGTTCCTTTTCGGAAATTATTTATTAGCAGAATATATTTTCAATTAACACCCAACAATTTGTTTTTATTTATAAGATTTATTTTACGTTCTGGTTTTCATCTTCAAGACCAGAACACATAAATATTAATTTACTTTCTTGTTACACAAATATACAAAGAAAGTGACATTAGTATGATTGAAATCGAAAAGGAAAGGGGAAATATTGAGACGAATATATCCGTTTTAATGAACGACTGTCATTATTGTCCATGATGAAGTTGGCTGTACTCGGTTAAGACTATCACGTTTACAGCAAATACAAACACTTGACGAACACATCTCATAATGCAATTTTTTTCCAAATGTCAATGAAATTGAAAATACTAATGGCATCCATGATCAACAATTATCATTTTTACCCTCGACGTAGGGAATTAATTATATAATATTAATGATACGGTATTTTCAGTGCACGTGTTACAAAAATTCCTTCAAGTCAATTAAAACAATTTCCAGAGTGAAACCGGGCGGCTAGTGTAATTTTCCACAGTAACAATCGCATTGAAATTTGGTATTTGATCGTGAATCGATCGTATCAAATTTTGGTAGAGATCGATTTACCACGATTTTGCTTATATCTTCCACTTCCCACAATATTGAAGGTATTGAAGTATTGGGGCGAAGCACGACCGAACAGATTTACAACTGTCTAGTTCAATAAATTTAAACGACTGAAATGATTTATTTAGATAATAAATTCTGATATTTAATTCGTTATTTCATAGAACTGTAAATAAAATATATTGAATTTCCCAGAATTTACCAATCCGAATATATTCCGTCTGAAACGTAGACAGCACGCAAATATTGGATCAGACAAAAAAGTATGTACATGAAATCGTTTAAACATTGAGTTTTAGTCCAAAAAATAGATCATATTTCCAGAAAAATTTAATTCAATTATTTATGAAAATATCTATCTGATATCATCCATTTGACAAGTGGCGACTGTTACAAAATTCACAAATGTCGCAATGTTATAAAATGCGAATGACAGCGTTTTAAAAATGAAACATGAACGAAGCCGCTCCAGTTCTTGAACCTATGCCCAAAGCAGTGATAATTATTTGCGAATATAAGCAGAAGTAGGCGTACCAACACCAAATAAAATATTCTAACGGGACCGGTTTTTTGAATAAGTTTTTTGTTGTTGGAATCTTTGATGTGATTTTTAGAAACTTTGGATTTTGGGATAACAAATAAATTATCTTCCCACGGTTTATTGCCTAATTTTGATCAAATAACACAAATTCGTAGATTCAAAATAACACATTCTTAGGGTTAATTCCCTAATATTGAAGTAAAAGTCATTATTCAAATTACAAAACAAATAAATATTGAAATATTCTAATTCAAAAAATATGTTCGGAATATATTTGCAATAAAATTTGAAGGAATTTGCAAACTAATAAAAATTGTAATTTGTTCAAAAGTGTGTCACTTAAGACCAGTAACTGTACTAATGATAAAACAATTAAAATAAATAATTCATCACAAAATTTAAAACAATAGACTATCATAATTAATATTAAGAAGGTGACTAACATTGAACTATCCCGTCAATTAAAATACTAAATGATATCGTGGGTAGTTTACGACAGAATCAAGGCAAAACTTTGATGCAAGAAAAATATTTTTCTCCAATAAATGATCCTTCGAGAGTAATTAATTTTTGCATTATTTTATATTTAAAATCAGAACGGGAGACAAAAAGTCAAGGACAGTTTCTATTGGTGACTCAAACATATTTCACATTTTATGGAATTTTTAATATGATGATAATCCGACGACTTTCTTCTGTTTGAGTTTCAATCAAAGAACCATTGACTCATGAGTATAAGTAAAGTGGGACACGTATTTTTATTTTGAGGCCAATATCGATCTTGTAGTTAAATTAGCAAAGGACTATGAATAAGAAACTTAAATGCCTCATTAAACTGTGTCAAAAAAATGAAAAGTGTGCCAAATAAAAATATTAACTGATTTGAAAAATACTCGCTGAAGTTTGCAATTTGTCTTTTACTGCCAACTAATGAGTAAAAATTGTGCTAATAATTAGTGCTGTAAATTGACGAAAACGCGCGATTAATATCAGCGAAATAGAATAATCAATTTGCGGATTAACCGCTGGCGCCCGAGACACCCCTTTGCAAATCAATTGAATAATGGAATTATTTTTGTTTTTAATATTTATATGATGAAAACAATTGTTAATTTTTTGTTTTATGGCCGCAATCAGCAAAAGTGTTGAAGTTCATGCACCCATGAGTGCTGAGATGATCGTTATTTATGATAAACTCAACTCAATATAGTGTATTGAATTGTTACAAACAAATATAATTGTAATAAAATATATTATGTTAACACTGTGATTGAAAAATTAATATTTTCGTCACGTCGTGCAAAAAGCAATCAATTATCGCGATTACAAAATTTCCAAAGTCATAAAATAATTAGTATCAATCAAGTGGGTACGACAAGAGTACATATTAACATAATTCTGATTTCATGTTCACGTTAATTGTCCGTTCGCTAAATTTGGCAAACGAATTCCACACTCATCAAGTTGGCATTCACCATTCAGTTTTTTGCTCCATGTTCGTTAAAATATGAATTTACCACCTTGTGCATGTGTTTAAAATATTTCGCAATTTCATGTATTACATTAATGACCTGATGTTGTTTTGTTGTTGACATTTTGGTGTTTTTTGACTATATAAAGGAATTTTATTGCATTTTGGATTATTCTTTTTTTGGAAGAATTACATCATTTTCACTTTTTTCGTCCCAATTTTATAACTTTCAATAAGATTTATTTTTATTGCATGATCATGACCAATCTTTACAAAGAAGTTCTCATATTGGAGCAGAATTTCCGGTAGCGTAAATCTATCCCTTGTTAATGAACGTCAATATGCGGTTACATCTTACGTCCATCATTTGTAGTAACCACAACCTCGGTAATAGCGAGGTCGCCTTCATTTGATGCATTTCTTATTTCTTTAGAGACTTGGTTGCGCCAAGAGATGTGTATGTATGTGTGAGGTCCCAGATCTGGTTACAAGGTACACCATTCTATAGCAATACGTCTTAATTAACCGTGTAATAAACATTCATCTCTTTTGGATTTTTCTTCCTTTTTTCAATTGAAATTTTATGTTGTACGTGAACATTTTTTAAATGGTTTATTTGTGATTGATCTTGAAGCACGGGTAAACGAGCGACGAATGTCACTAGTACTACCTATAATTTGTTTCTTTGGGTGTAATTTTATTCAAGATTTATTTGTGTAAAACAGCCAAAGCATGCGTTCTTTAATATTAAATTAATGTAGGATTAGACAATTGCTCCGTACAAATGGACATTAATCTTAAAGCAACCTTTTTATTTACTCTAGGACGTTAATAAACTAAGGTCAATTCAATTTTCCCATCAAAATTTGATGACACATCTTTCACATTTCTATCCACTTGTCATTTTTATCATTTTGTTTAATTTATTTTTCCTCCATTCGAGTTAAATCTCACAAGATCTTTGGTAAAGCACACTAAATAAGATCCATGTCCAAATATGGACATACAAAGTCTCTTCGACTGATCATAATCAGTTGGCCTTATTAGATCTCTTTGCACCGAAATAAAATTTATGCGACTGTGACAAATTAACAGCTGCAATGATGGCGCCAACTGTATATATTTAGAAACAACTTTTCTGATTAAATTATGTAATGTTACAATTGAAAATGCTATAAAAATATGAAGCACAAAAAACAATACAACAAAAAACTTTGTTCAAAATTTCCTCCGCTGATTTGTATACAACTTAATCAGAATATAAATGATTTCTCATTAATCGAACGGTTTTTCTGTCAACATTATTTCAATTCTTGTAAATAGGGGCTTCCTGAAAAAATTAATACAACCTTTTTGTGTCTCAACGTAAGATTTATAATCTGTAATTGAACATTCTGTAGATGAATCTTTTTTTTTTCATTGTTTAAAGGCCGTATGACACGATGCATAATTTCTTTCAAAATTCTGTTCATATTTGGACTGAATTTTTACAATTTTTTGAACATTATTTTGAAAGCCTGTATGTCATTACTATTGTCAACTAAAATTACCGCTGGCGGCAGCACTGTGCTTACAAAATGGTGAATCAAAACTGGCTTACAACAAGTTTGTTATCTGTTTACAATGTAAATACGTTGAGATTCTGCAAAGAAATATTCACATTTCGTTGAATGATTCAATGCAATTTCAATTGTGCAAGAAAGTATTGACTTTCTTCTTTTATAACATTTAGTTTTTTCTTTTAAAATCTTTTTATTTATATATGAATTTCAGTTATAACTGAAAGACTGAATGAGGTAATGAAATTCATAGCTTCAAAGAAAATAATATTACAAGGAAGTATTTATGACATTTTTGTATTGTTTGTACATATCAGTTTTCAGCTTTCCCTGTACGAATTTTTCTAATCCTTGTTTCCTTTTCCCTTTTTAGGAAATTTGTGGAAACTCAAATCAACAATTCAACTAAATTTGGAATGACATCTATGAACACAACAATTTTTAACAATTCTTCGTTTAGATTCCATATTTTGAAGAGTAAAATCTTGAGAAAGACTATCTTCAGTATAGCAATGAGGTTATGTAATTTAACAATAAAGTCGAAAGTTAAGTATTTTTCACTGAATTAATTGCAACAAATCCAATATGAACTATTATAGTATAAAATTTCATATAAACCACCTCAAAAAAGCCATTAAATATTGCTAACAAAGCCATGAACATAACATATGATCATATGGAAATTAAGGTTGAATCCACTTTACAATATAGTTCCGCTTATAACCGCTAGGTGGCTACGGTTTGATTTACAAAATACAAAATTTTATACATTAATCTGTTCACACATCTGCGCACATACTTTAACGTGAACAAAAATATTAAGATCGATGAAAGAAGATTTGTGGATCATAAAAAATTATTATTGATTGTTGATAATAATTATATCTCAAACCAACAACGTACACAAAAAGTAACTGTCAAACAGACTAGAACGTATATTTATGCCAGTACGCATTCATATTGCGCACATTTTGAATGTTGACGCATCTGCGCACAAGCTACTTTACGTGACAACTGTCCGATTGAATAGAAATATTAAAATGGATGAAATTAAATTCTTCAATTGCAATCAATTAAAATTATGATTTCATCTCTGGAGCACGATATTTCTAAAATAATTATAACTCTCACGGCAATAACAATAAATTCATATTTGGGTATAAAGTGTCAAACAAATAAGGATCTTTATCTAATTCCGTTTTGAAAAGTCAAACTTTACATCAATTTCTGACGTTATGCAACGTCCCATTTTTCATAACTGCAATGCAACAGTTGCGTAAAATAGCATAAAGTAGTTACGTAATGACTTTACGTAACTGGCCATCTTTCAGAGCTAATCAATTATACTTATCTGCGTACAATTAAAAGAAAGATTTATTATTCACAGTATGCAGCATTGGCAGAATCTTTAATATCAAAGGGTACTATATCACTCAGGATATTACTGCTTGAGCACATTTAAAAAAATTATTTTGACGTTTTGTGAAAATTCGATATTTGTTTATTTCAGTGCACTCTTGTTTCTGTAGTAACAATAGATGGTCATGAATCACAGTCATCTGACAGATGTTCTCATTGAAAAATATAGTTAAAATTATTCTGACGGAATTAGATAAAATTTTGTACAGAATACGTTATGAAAAGCCATATTGTTTGACTCACGTAATTTGCAAAACTCGCTTCGCTCGTTTTGGCAAATATTACGTTTCGTCAAACAATATGGCGCTTTTCATAACTAATTATGTAAATAACTATTATTTATACCAATGCGCATTCGTATTGCGCCCATTTTGAATGAAAACATTTTTTTTAAAGATATTTTGATGTATGCTACTCATGCCTATGCAATTCCCTATCTTAACTGTGTTGTAAAAGTGAAGCCAAAAATGTGAGAGAGAGAAGATAACTGAGAGATAGGTGGAGGCGGGCCTATGTTTGTATGCAGGTAAATGGCGAGTTTCACTCTATTTAGTATTTTCATGTGGAAATATATTGTAAAATAGGAAGAAAATGTTTTGTGGCAAATTGTAATAGTGGGTACATAATATGTAGAGAGAAATATTCAGTTTTTTCTGTACCCAAAAATGATATTTTATTGAATAAGTGGCGCAAGAATATACCACGACAGGATAGAACATTGGAAATTACAGATTACGTTTGCAAAAAACATATCAGAGAGGAGGATATTATAAAAAAATGGTCGTCTAGAGATGTAAAAGTGAGTAGAAATTATTTCAAGATTATAATAGCAGATCTACTGACAATTCTATGTTAGAAATTGAAAGGTTATATCAATGTTTCAAATTATTAAACGTATCTAACCCAAACTTTTAGTGAAAAATTCAACTTCGAGGGAACTTCTTATCAATTATATAAATTCATAAGACTTATAGATTCACACAGAATTGCAACATTAATTTCTTCACTTTTCATCAATATATAAAAGTTATTGAGAATACAATTGTCAAACGTGAGCAAAACAAACGTTCTTGTTAGCTCTGTGGCATATTAGAATGGTTTTTTTTATTTCTCCTGTGCTGCTTCCAAAAAATTGAAATTGAAAATAGTATATTGTGCAACAAGTGCGATAAGTTGATTGCCCACGAGAGTTCAAGTGGGCAACTTACAACACCGCACGAGTTGCAGATACTATTTTTTATTACGAATGCGGGTAAATACTACTTTTTGCTTGTTTTTTCTGGGCGATAAATTATACTTGGCGCACGCACAAGCCAAAGAGCCATTTACCGCCCGGAGAAATGTGTGCAAAATAGTACTTATCCTGCATGAGTAATAAAAACTATGTTTAAAGTATTGATATACTTACTGATAGAATAGATTCAAGTAATAAAACTTTTATTGCGCAGCTTAATAGCATTGTTCATGAAATATTTTTGAAACTTAGCATGCGTTGACTTTACTATATTGTTTCGGACAGTTTCATCTCAATAAGCAGTAATAATAGGACCAAAGACGTTTTTCAGTATCATATTGAATGAATAGATGATTGATGAGGCAACATTGTTGTATGGTAAATTAGAGAAATATTCTTGCCTTCAATTGAAACGGTGGCTAAAGTGCCATGGACGGAAATAGAGTGGTAACAAAGAAGAATTAGTGAAGAGGTTAGTATTATTTTCTGTATTCGTTATTCTTGTATTATGTTTATCCTCGAAGTTATCTCATTATTAATTTTACATCAATTATTACAAATTAAAATATATGACAGCTCTGTGATAGTATTTATACATAATAAAAGTCATGAATGTCAGGCGATTATGTATTCGCGAAGTATAAAATGTACAATCTTCGTATGATAGAAAATACCTTAATCTTCAATTCTTTCATTGATATTAAGCTGAGTTTCGCTTATGTGGGCCCAGTGCCACCATAAAAATAAAGGGAACAAATATATGTGTCCTTTATTACGTGATACAGAGTTTGAAATCTTCACGCCGATACGATTTCATCCACGAATCACATTTTGAACACTCAGAACAATTTTTCATATGCACTTTACCAGAAATTTGTGCTTTCTTCTGTCGATATGTGAAGTAAATAGTACATATTATCTTCTCGTAACGATTTTGAACGACTGTCACTTTGACATATTCTAAAACAACACCGTTTTGTAGCTCCTTTCCAGCCTTTCCGATCTTCTATAATTAACTCAGCTCAGCTACAACCTTTTATAATATCAATTATCCCTTTATATCAATAAACTACTTGTATTCAACATTGGAAATACACTTTAACAATATTGCTTCATGTTAACTGTACGAAACTATCCGAAACAATATAGTGGAGTCAACGCATGCTAAGTTTCCAAAGTATTTCATGAACAATGCTATTCAATAACTTTTTTTTACACCAGAAATTATGTCAAAAACTGTTACTTTTTGTGAGATCGCAGATATATATTATATTTTTTGTTAAATTTTTCGTTAATGTTCAACAAACAAAAAATTTTTTCAGAGCAGCAATTTTGATTTCTACTTTTTTTCTAGTGCCATTGTAATATAAATATACATCAAATTATTTATGTGCCTATTATAATTCATAATCAGAAAACTCGTATCCAACTTTTGCCTTTCATTTAATAAATAATGTAGTATTTAACGTAATGAAAGTAGGAAATCCATCTGACAATTGTATTTTATTGAAAATAATTGAAATATAATCTTATTTCTGGATATGGAGCATGTAAAGCTGGGCCCGCTCTCGCTATCTCTCTCACGCCTGCCGCATTACATTTGCGACTTCATGTTTGCCAACTGAGTGTCTGCTCCTCTATTATTCTCTTTCGTGATGCCACTGTACATTTTTTTGATCATAGTTAACAAAATTATACATAACTTTGAGAGAAACTATGCATCGTGTCATACGGCCTTTATGTTGATAAACAACATATAAAATAACGAAATTTTCAAATTTTGTGACGTGACCGACGAAACGCTGTTATTGGCCAAGCGCCGCTGTGACGTCATTACGCATGTTGGCTATCAGAAATTAGTAGATAAGAGGTAGGAACCGTGGATTAATTCGACTTAAAATAGAATCAGACACAAAATGAATTCTGATGTGTTCGTAAAAGAGCAGTTAAATAATTTGACGAGTAAATGGTTGCCGATTTTTTTCTCGAAAAATGTTTTTTAACGCAGAGGCAAATCTTTGTTAATGGAACTTTCTTTTGACAGAATAACGTCTATTTTTGTGTGCAAAGTTCAATCAATAAAAGTTTTGTTGACAGCATTTGACCCTTTCACGTCAAGACAATAACAATTCAATGTTTATCGGGAGAAATTCGGACAATACTATTTATTTCAATTGGGTAAATTTACATTTGTGTCATGTTACAAGAAACTAACCTAATATTTCAAATGCATACAAAATAATGAATAATAATGAATGGATGTTAACTTCGTTTTTGTAACACGTACACCGAAAGTATCCTATTACTGAGCTGACTTCTGCTTCGAAAGTTCTCAATTCCAAACCATAGTAACAATTTTTATCAATTTTCTGTTGACTGGGAATTAATGAATATTTTTTCCCGCTGGGTAAAAATGAAATTGTAGATCATGGATCATGGATACCGTTGGATTTTTTTATTTTGATTATGTCAAATTGATATTTGAAAGAAATTTGTATTATAGAATGTGTTTGTTATAGTATGTGCATTTATTGTGAACGGGATAGCACAGAGAATGTGAAAAATATCAATCAATAGAATAAATCATGTAAGTTATGTTTCTTTGTATTAGTTTACTGTAATGTGATTGCATTTGCAAAAATCTGTTTGTCAAATCGATAAGATAGTTTCAATACATCCAAATTTATTTAAAAACTTTAGTAATGGGGTACTTCGGTGCACTTGTATCGTATGCAACACGGGCACTGAACGACTTTCATTATTGTCACGGACAAATTTGGCTGCACGAAGCTACGCCTTGGGCTTTGCCCTCGTCTTCGCCTCGTGCTTCGCCCTCGCCTTCGCCTCGTACTTCGCCCTCGTCTTCACCGAATGCAGCCAAATTTATCCTGGACAAAAATGACAGTCGTTCGGTCCTTGTAGCATAGTATACTATTCCTGTTACTTTTTTTGAGAGCTTAATATAGTTGAACGTTTTCTAAGAATCTCACAGTATTTCATAAAACGTGATTACATGAAAAGTATTTTGTTTTAGACTGGAACTATCAAAACTATTTTGAGGTAATCGTATTAATTCCGATGACAGCCAATTATGTATATTAATTATGCCAATGATATATTGAAATGGTCTTCACAACAAGATTAGTGGGAAGTCAAAAAACATTCGCGGTATCACGTCGGACTTGTTGTAATCTCTTTTTTCGTACTTCCCTTGTTGAGACATTTATAAACAACTTATTTGGTTCGCGATTACTGCTGCTATCACACCCACGTACAACACAAAGCTAATTTTCCGTCTTTTTTCTTTAGAACTGAGTTTTCTTTTGCTGATTATTGTTAACAATGCTACAGTTGAGCGCCAATGTGCGGAATTACGTCACAACAACATGGCGGTTTATCGTGACTTTTTCAAACGTCGTTAATTTTAAAATCGTGTTAATGTTTACAAAAAAAAATTAGTGCCAAAAGTTTTTTTCAATGTGCTCAGAGTTCATTTTTGAGATTTTTGAAAAATTGTGGAAGACCCAATTGGTATTAAATATTTTACGACCCCGCAGCATCCCTGATAGCAATATTAGTAATTTGAAGTGTCAATGAATAATCTAAAAATCAATCTCAGATGACAGTAATATGATTAATTTATTCAAACAAAGTCTTTTCATGGCGAATGTTTGTTACAGATACTTGATTACAGCAATCATTCTGTAATAAATATCAATATAACTAATAACCTCGATGTATGCCCTTCACGATTTACCCTACAGCTGGTTAGTATGTTCATATTCAAGGTAGATAATGTTATAAGTGTAACATGTCTTGTCATTGCCAGGTGCTTCAGTTTTAAATCGAAGAAAAATCTAATTGATCTGCAATCAAATTATAATTACTGACTAAAAAAATCAGAAATAGTAAAATATTTGAGTTATTAGAAATTGAAATTTTTATTACGTCACTGATATTCAGTTTGAATTTTAACGAAAAGAAACATCATTCGAAATTTTTTCACAGAATCTTATAAATTAAAAAAAGCCTGTGTAATAATGTACAATTTTTTTCATTTATATACTTTATAATTAAGTATTAATTTTTTTTTGTAATAAAGCAACCGTTAATTTCATTTTTGTGATTTTAAAGAAACAAAGAGCCAACGACCTGAGCGTAAGCTGCTGGTCGGTAGGTTCCAGACCTCTTCGTCAGCGAGTTGGCGGTATGTGGGCTGACAGACCGACAAGGTCGACTTGCAAGCAATAAGATGCATATATGCACCAAGGAAAACTAAAGAGGCGGACATAAAACCTTTCACGAAATGATTTTTCTAATTTTTACTTGATTTGCAGTTTAATAAACAGTATTTTTTTTTTATAAACGTCACTCTTTGAATAACAATTTGAATATCTTTCTTGCAAATTGATTTTGAAGGCTCCAACTTCTATGTATATTGTTTTTCAATTTTAATAAATGGTTTGCTTACAGTCTTCTTCAAGTTGATATCAAATGTGGTGACATCTCTGTGTCAAATATCATATTACAAAATATTTTTGTTTATAATATAAAGGAACTGCTTGAACAAAAGACCGGGAAAACAATGAAATTTAATACTGATTATTTCACTCATGTCAATTATACTGACAAATTTTGCATAGTTACAATGACAATTATAGTAATAAATTCCTTGCCAGCGGGAATTTACCGCGGTAAATTCCCGTTACCTCGATAAATTCCCGTTGGCAAGCGATTTATTGCGATAAATTGCCTTTGTCATGGAGAAACAATACACAGTTCTAATATAAACAAATCAATCAGTTTTCGGATATGTCAAAATTTAATTGTTTTGAAAATGCATTTTTCGTCGAAAGTAATGAAATTGAAAACAAAAAGTCTAAAAATACAAGAGTATATGGAGACAATTTAGTGCATTTTTCAATAAAAAAGGTTAGTAGTTGCAACTAACATTATTTAATAGGTACTTTTTAGTAGCAATTTCATTCGAGAAATATTCTCCACAAATACCACTCGCGACTTTAATTTCATCATAAATTTTTCTTTCAAATATTGATTACCTTTAAGCAACATCCTTCGAGTCATTTGCTCAGATGAAATCCCTCGAGCTACGCTCTCGTGATTTAATCGGACAGATGACTCTCACGATGTTGCCAGGTAATCAATGTTTTCAAGAAAAATTTATTGATAAAATTACAGTCCCTTGTGATATTATATACGATAATTCCACTCCAATATAAAGTAAGCCATAAGAAAAAAACAATTTTATCGTTTTGACAGCGGATAAAAAGGAAGGTAACTTTTTGCAAGTGATAAAACGTTATTTACCTTTCTCCTAGCAACCAAATCAAAACATTCACTATATTAATGTCATTTGCATTATTTGTCCATGCTTAGACTGCAAAATAAACAGAATTTGGAATATTTTCGAAGAAAATATGAAAGAAAATATCAAGAAAAGTGTATCTATAAATACAAACAAGTAAGTAAAAACAATATATCATGTATCTGTAGACAAATTATCGTATTTTGTGAAAACCAGAATTATGTATTAGGAAGAGGTACGATATGTCAAATTTCAAATATTTTGCTAGATTGGACTTAAAGTATACGGGGAATTGATGGAGAAAATCTTGAAGAATACTCAGTGGAATGTGTCAAATGAAACGTGAAACGATGTATAATAATTGTACTCTCAATAATTGCACATTTAAATAAACTTTTTCATAAATAAAATGTCGTTAAATTATCTCGCCGAATTACACTCTAGCATTTCATTTTTCTGGGGATAAATTTCAGTTTATTAACTCAACCTTGTAACCTGACAGCAATTTGACTCAAAAACTGTTCAAAAAATAAAATCACTCCACCTACGGTGTCGTGATTTCATTAGAACAGTTTTCTTGTCAAATTGCTGGGTAACAAGATTTCGTGAAAACAGAAATTTATCCAGCAAAATGAAAAGCTCTTGTGTAATTACTGTTGATAATAATAAAAAGAGTTTTTTGACAGGACTCCATTAACACATGAAATAAACTGATTTTTTACATGTAAAACAATAAAAACAAAACAACTGTATAATTTTTTATTGAATTTAGTTAAACCTAAATAAAGGGTAGGGTTCACTGTACATTAAAATTAAAATCTTCTTTTGAAACACCAACGAAGGTACCAGTTTCCCTAAAACAACCAAATTATGATAATTTCACATGAAATAAATTAAAAAAAAAAAATTGTCCATCGTTAAACAGTATGTAAGAATTAGAAGAAACAATATGCTTTAACAATAATTAATGAGTAGCATTTTTCCATTCGAATTCGCGGTCTAATTGCAAAAAACTCTTTTCATGATTATTTAATACCATAATTTTTTCAAGCTTACAGGCTTCGCATTATTTCATCTATTAGGATAATCATTATATTTTGTAAGAAATTCGCGTCAATTTTTATTTTTGGCCTTCCAAGTTCTTTTGTATTAAATTATAAAATTTCAAAAGTATGACTAATATGTAAATTGATTTTTAATTAATTAATTCGAGCGATCATAAACAATTTTGACAGCTAGTAGGATGCTGCCCATAATCTACCTTATAATTTCTTTTTTTTTTACTACGTGAAATGAACGGATCTTTTCCAGGTAGACCATAAATCACAATGCATTTATTCCATTCTGAATATGTGTGAAAGAACAAAGGCAGTGTTTATCATTTATTCTTTTAAAAAAAAAAATGAAGGTGTGGAGGCGTATGACGAAGTAACTGACCATGTCTTGACTATGTCCCTGTGAATCAGCTCGAACTACCGGAAGAACGTATTTTTTGTTTGAAGACAGAATAAATTTCTTTCAAAGGCGAGTTTAACATACAGATTTTATGGTGTTTATATTTTCTATAAACTTCCTCAAAAAAGTATTCTTTTGTTTATGAAAGAAACATAAAGGTTTAGTTCATTTTCGTTTTTACGTTCGGTAACAGTAATCAATCCTGCTGTAAACAAATACCACGATCAAAATCCAACATTTAGTGGCCAGTTATAAAAATAGAGACTGTCCACCAGCCAGAAAAATATTTTTACATGATACAACCTTGAGGACAAATTGTTTCCTTGCCTCTCCAATCATATTAGGAAAAAAAATCGAACCCTGTTCTGGAATTTTGAATCAAACATATTAACATAAATTTATGTAAGAAGGCCAACATTTTTCGATTCTTTTAAGCACTGTACCATAATTTTATGTAAAATTGGAAAGAATCATTATTTAAATAAAAAAATAAAAATCCTAAATTCCATATAAATGATAGCTAAAATATTTCAAGTGCTGTATTAATGACAAACAAGAAGATAATTCCGATTTCGCTTTTCTCGAATTACACGAAGAAAACTTGACTTCTGTGCATCGAAAAAATTTGATAAACCTAAATTGTGATTTACGCAACTGAAAATGAAGTTAACGATGATATGTCATTAAAAGAAGTTTGATCCAAGCAAAATTTACTGTTTTTAAGATTGAATGTCAAAATGACAGTTTAAATTAGATTACTTTAAGAAATATTAGACAGAGTTTTATGTGGAATATTGAATTTTCAACCTTCATGAACGGATAATAAGAGTATTTTTTCTAATATTCTACTTGAGTATTATTAGAAAGTCAATCAGATCCCTTAAACTAATTTCGCACATTTTTTCAAGGTTAGTGAAAAATAATTTTGCATTTTACAATTTATTTACTATAAAAATCTTATTGATAAATTAAATGATCAATCAATTTCATGTGAAATTGACGTTTATTTACTTGTACTTTAATTTGGACGCATCCGTAACTAATTTTACACATGACAGCTCAGTCGCTCGGTATATTATCACTAATTTCGCGTTTATCAGCTGTTCAGTTTCGACAATATTTCGCAAATTGGCCGTCGATTGAAGAAACCTCAATATTTCATGCAACTGAGCTGACAACATTGTTTACATTTGGTGGAAACGTCAAAAATAATGCATCTATACGTGCAATGTTAATTTCTACCTACTGACGGCCATATTGGTTTTGTTAACAGCGCCGTCAACTGATCCTGTAAATCCCAATGAAAATATGGGATAAATAACAGCTGTAAGTAATGAAAATGATATTGAATATTGCTCCGTTTTAATAAAAAGACGATTTATATGACGTCTAAAAGTCCATTGTGGCCCTCAAACAGTGGGCTTCATAGGCGTACAAATTTCTAGAAGATTTGTTCATATTCATGAAAAAATATTCTTGCGTTACAATTTGATGAACTTATAAATTATTGATAATGTATCGGAAAAGTAAAAATATCTATCATTTCTATTTTTCGAATGCTGTTTAGAAACATTTTGAGAGGCCTCCAAGTTTCACAGGCGTGCGCATGGAGAGAAAATTAGGCTTCAAACTACTGGTATTGTTTGGTCGAAAGAAACGTGATTCTGACAAGTAAATTTGATAACTGTATAATTTATCTAACTCGTGATCTTAATGGAAATAATAAATATAATTTTGATGATGTTAAACTAACGCCACCTATTTTACTTTACGTCAATATTCTCAAAATGTTTGATGTTGAATAAGACCTACCGTTTAAGTGACACAAAAGACTTTTGGACGTCGCGGAAAATTTTCAAATTGAAAAAAAATATTTCTCAAGTACTACGGGGTTTTTTTGAATCGCATTTTCACTAATACTTTTATTTATTCATGTCCTATCAGAAGAGAGAAGAAAAAAAAAATAGTGGAACACCCCATTGTTAAGTTACCATTAGCGAACAATCTAGAAAATGTTCAATTGTAAGACATTTGAATGCTGGCTCATTGTTGCAAGATGTTAAATTGTCAAACATTTGAATGCCAACTCATTATTGCGGGGTGCTTAATTATCAGACTTTTGAATTGGTATGAATGGTAACTCATTGTTGGAAAATAATATATAAAGTCTTATGGGCTGGTGAGAGCAAAAATATTCAATCAATAAAAGTGATAGCTAGCGATTTTGTTATTGTGCGACGAGTAGTAAAATAAAAAAGTGTACTGTAATCTGTAATATTACTCACTCACAATAAAATTATAGCATGCACGAATACAAAATAAATTCAGTATTTTACTAAGAACCTTGAATTTTTTTAAAAATTGAATTTTGACTCAAATAAATATTAAATAGTAATAGTATTTATTCAATCCTTTTACATTAAATATTTAAGGCAAGTCAAATTCAAAATCACTTAAATTGAATAATGATTTAGTTCTGCAATAGAAATATAACTGAGTTAATAATAAATACAAGAAAAAAATTAAATGATTTAAAAAAAAATGTATTGTCACAAATATGAAATATTTGTAGTAATTAGGTCACATAATTATTTATTTGAATTTGCTGTAACTGCAATCCTAGTTAGTGCTGACAAGGTCGATGTTCAATTGTCGGACATGATTGACAGGCTATGGTCACTAGATGTTCAGTGGTTGCCAGGCAACAACTGTTAGACAATTGAATGTTGGCCCATTGTCGGCTTAGGTATATAAGAGCGTAAGTTAGGAGAGGAATTGATTCATTCAGTGATTCAGTATGAGTAACTGTGAGCGAAATTGTGAACATACGAGTTTGTAAAGTGGAGATTTACTCTGTAACCTGTGTAAATAAATTAATCACAATAAAATTTGTGACAATATTATATTTTCTTAGCAAGTAGATTCATCTTAAATGTTTATTATTCCCAAAAGAAAGATTTATAGTTTTGGGACGTGTGTATGTTGAGTATGAAACTGCTGAGTCTGAGAATAACAAACAGGCTATATGATGATAATTGGGTGTGACTGAGTTTTTGTTTTAAGTGAAGAGGAAGAATTGGAGTAAAGACATATTTTCCAAAAAAATATAATTTAATAAAACGATTGTATTGTAACAAACAAGCAAACATTAGACAATTCCAGATATTTCTGTCAGCAATCTTAAAAATTAAACACTGCTGGTAATTAATACAAAAATAAACCAAAAGTGTGCATATATTTAATAAATCAATATTTGTTTCTTATTTAAATTTAAAAAATCGGCAGCCTTGATTTTATCTCAAGCACGCATTGCCAAAATATTGACTTTTTTGTCGATTTGGACGGGCTTTACTTCCGTGTTTCAATTGTTTGTTGAGAAAACAGCATTAAGATATTTTTATGCAGGTGAAGGTTCTTTTTTTTTACATTGAAATAACTTTGGAAAGTCAAATACTCTATTTACATATTTAGTAGAATTAGATTTGTTTGCATTAATTATGGGCACAGAATGTCTGCATTCATACAAATATCGATAAAGTAATTCATAATTTATACAATATAAAAAAAATCAAACGTAAAAAATATTGTCACAATCACAAATATGAAATATTTCAAGTTTGTCATTAATTGTAGCTACGATCCAAGTTAGCATTCGAAAACAATCTAGATTTTGTTCAATTGTCAGACATGTGAGTGCTAACTCATTGCTGCTAGATGTTCGATTGTCGGACATTTGAAAGCTAGCTCATTGCTGCTCAATTGTTAGATATTTGAATGTTGGCTCATTATTGGAAGAGCGAGGAAATAATGATTCAATAAAAGTAACAGTGAGTGAATTTTTTATTATGCGACGAGTAAAGCGAAAAATTGTACTGTAACTTGTAATAATTTCTCAGCCTCAATAAAATTTGTGACAATATGTTCAAAATCATAAATTTTCTTTAGGATGCCCTATAATATTCAATTTTTTCATTTTCAGAAATTTTTATGCTCTAATTCAATGAATAAAATGTGAATAATTTTACAAAAAGGTAGAAGAAAAAAACGAATAAAATGTAGTATTTGTCAAAATTTCCAATATAATAAGTATTTTACGTAAAAAACAAAATATTTTGACTACAATATTTTACGTACATATAATGCTTCCTTAATCTACCTTTCCCAAGTTAAATCTCTGTTCTAAAACGAACATAAATTTAGAAGATGTGATCTCTTGAGCTTCTTCAAGTAGAATAATAGTAAAATGATTTTTAATTCAAATTCAGGGGGATTTAGAAATAAAACTGTCAGTTTGACTTTACCTAACTTCAAGATCAAAGTTAAGACACCTTAAGCTAAGGTTACCTCAAAAATGTTAAAATTACAATTCTATAAGGAATTTCCAGTTTGGTGCCTACTTTAGTGTTAAGCAACTAACGTTTATAAAGTGCTGAACAAAAATGCTTGATTTACCTACCTACAAACTTCAATTAACAATAACAGCCTCAAATGGGAAATTAAAACAGTAACATTGGAATTAGCAAACCAGTTTTGCTAACAAAAAGTACCTGGTAAAACCTGATATTGTTAATCATAAACCATATAGTATTTTTAACCTTGTGATTAAAAATAAAATTAATTGTATTTAAAACGCGATATAAATACTGCTTGAGAACATGACTGTAGAACAAGTTGCCTAACTTTCAGAGAAACAAGAAACAGCGACACCTTTTCTTATATTTTAAGAGATGGCAGATTTTGACAGGTACAATAAAATTAAAAATGAGCGAATAAGACTATTCAAAATCAATAGATAATACATAATTCACATAAAAATGTAATAAAATGTGACTAAAAATCAATAAGTTCAAGTGTAATGTTAATCAAAGTAATTTTATCCAAGAAATGTTACTCCATATAAAATGAAACTAACCTTACTGATCGTCGATGATGAGCATTGTCAGGAGATTCCAGACGTCTCCGTTTCGGTTCTCTATCCCGTTCATGTGAATGTGATCGGGACCTGGAGCGTGATCTAGAATGATGACGTCTTCTTGTTCGTGGCATCTGAAAAAAATTACATTTAATAACCAAAAAATTGAACAACTTTCCTGAAAAAATAGTTAAATATGATCAAAATTGCTTACTGTAGTACAGTCGTTATTAATGCGGCTTTTCGTCATAATGAGAAATTTCTAATGTATTGGTACAAGTCAAAAATAAACTGTTTTTGTTAGCTGGAATGACATAAATTTGAAGTTTTGATATCTAAACAACAGAATTATGTTGAAACAAAAGTGAAAATTTGTGAAAAATATCAGCCATTTTGTTTCACTTCGCCTAACTTGATGTTATGGGACATACAACACACTAATGCAACATTTCCATTAATACAAACATTAATAATTACTTGATTGCAACTCACCACTGGTTGTCTGAAGTTATTAAATTTATATCGAAAAAAATTTGCTATATTCAAGACACAATTCCACGTTCTAACTGCTGATCCTTGAAGTAGCTCACTACGTAACAACAGGCCAAACATCGATCCGAGCTTGTTGGCGCGATAGTCGTGGCCGTTGCACTTTTAATATTAAATTTTCCCTCTAATTCATTTGATCTATAAATTGAACAAACGTCAAATAGAGCCGAATAATTTCGTTTATTATGAGTTTAATGTCGTGCTTGTATTATTTCCAGAATTTTTGCGGGATTTTGCTTTGACGAATACAAAATTGTAACTACTTTCTAATTTACCGACAGCTGCAAAGTTATGAGCATGCGCAATAGACGCATGCTTATCAAATTGTAATGATTCAAATTCCATCTCAAATGATTGAAAAAATCATCATTATTTATGACAAATAATGCTTTTGTTGATTATAATTATAAAAGAGAAGTATATTCAAAATAAAATATCATCAAAATTAAAATAAAGTCAGTTGTTTTTGCTTTCAAGCATTGTTGCCACTATGCAGATAATTACTCATTTTTCGGATAATTTAAGATTCAACGGATAATTTAACAATTAATTTGAATCACTAAAGTAATTCGCTTATATTTTAACACAATAGTGATTTGAATTCGGTTGATATTCAAAAATTTTGGATAAAAATGTTCCACAGGTTTCTCACAAATGTCATAATTTATTGTGATATCTATTTTGTTTAAAAAATACTAAATTACTATATATCAAGAATTTCTAATTTATTTCATGATAAATTTGTTAATTAGTTAAGCTATTTTCAGTAATAAATTGATTAAAATGGTTAATTTTGTTGGCAGAAATGGGTATCTTCGAGTTTACTCGTCGATAGAACGTAACGATGTCAAAAGAGGTTAATAAATGATGACAATAGTCATTTCAAAATGTATTTTAATTGTAATTAATAGTAGGTTCTGAATGACAAGTACGAATCTCTGTCAAACTAATATCAAAATGTTGACTGTATTGTAAAAAATGTGCCTTCAAATATTTTTATAGAGGCACGTAACATACAATCATGTTTGGATATATATTAACTTATCTTTATTGGTTCCTCCGACCGCTTGTTAAATGGTTCCTTCGCCGAACGACTAGATTATGCGAGCTTCAAAGAATTTGCTACGGAGAGCCTCCAGGAGCTCCACGGTGTTTAGCAGTAGAATTTTCATTAAATCATTCCAAATCAAAATACATTCAAGAATTGATAAAAAGGTTGGATCAGACTGCGGATGAATTAACCTTCCAAGGAGAAAATAAGCGTGCAAGAATAACGCAAGGTGTTTTAACAGTTTTGCAAGTGAAAAAAATAAAACCAGCAGTGCATCCACAGTTTGTACATTCATTTAGTAAATGTTTAGAGCAAATTTGGGGCTACCGCCAACTTATAGTGGAAGTTGAAGAAATGAGAACTTCGCCGTACGATTCCGATAATGTAAAACATGAAGAGAAATTGCTGGAATTATGGAGAAGATTGATGCCGAATGAAAACCTGGAATCCAGGGTAACCAAACAATGGCAGGATATAGGCTTTCAAGGCGATGACCCCAAAACGGATTTTAGAGGCATGGGAATGTTAGGATTAGAAAATCTTCTTTATTTTGCAACTGAATATGAAGGACCTGCTAGGCATGTGCTCTCTCATTCCTATCATCCAGTACATGGATACGCTTTTGCTATAGTAGGGATTAATCTTACTAGCATGGCGTACCATTTACTAAAAGATGGGACGGCAAAAACACATATCTTCAACGCTTCGCGGAATATGCCTACTATACGAACGTTCCATCAATTATATTCCTATTTATTTTACGAATTTGATAGATATTGGATAGATTCCAAACCCCAAAATATGATGGACTTTTCTATAATTAAAGAAAAATTCGAAAACAATATAAGAGCTTCTTTGGCTAATACCTCAACTGTTTTTAGAGTAAACATCACCATTGACAATATATAAGATTAATAATAGTTTCCTAATTATTAGAATTGTGATCGTGAAATCTTGTCACTTGTTTTTCACATAAAACAAAAGCTTGCAAATCATTGCTCATTTCACTTTGTAAGTGCATCTGTCACACTACTTGTAGTAGTTATTTATAATAAATATTGCTCAATAAAATTCATATTTTTGAATATGTTTAATGTATTTCACTAATTTTGTACTTTTTAATATTTATTCTACCATCTTGCCTATAAAAAAACAAATAATGTTACTTCGTATTTATTGCACTGAGTGTTTTGTATTACACAAAAAATAAAGTATTATAAAAATACAAATTATATTAGAAATGCGATCATAAATGCATCCTGTTTTGAGATTATTCTTTCTTCTTAGGTTTAGGTTCAGGCTTAGACAATTTGCCCGATTTAATCTTGATTAATACAGACAACAAAATTCCTATTCCAAAAGTGATAGAACCTAACTTCCACAACCATGGATTGTGCTTGAGATATTCGGCAATCATTGCTGTTAAATCATCACTAAAAAAAAATCATCAAAACATTTACCAACAAATATAAACACAAAACCGGTTTTCGAGAGCTCTCAACCGCCGAATGAATTGAAATTTTTTTACACACTAACAGGGTATAAGAGAACACCTCCATTTTTCCTCTAGAAGTCTAGACCGTCCAAAGCTCATCAAAATCAATTATGAAAATAAATGTGAATGAGAACATGATTCGCTAATAGAAATTACTATCAAATGAGCTTACAATACATAAAATAATTGCTTTTTCAGAAAATTTGAAAGCGATTCAATGTCATAATTGAAATAAACTAATTGTGAATTGTACTTCAAGAAGAGTAACTTGGCAGATTTGTCCCTCAAAAGTCTATTGCGATGTGAATAATAGACAATGGGCTCTTTTACTGTTTATTTTTTCAAATATTTTTCTTAGAAAGTTGGATTCAAAATAATAACTTTAAAGTTTGTTGAACTCACCAAAACTTTGTAGTTTCTTAAATTTTGTGATGACGTATCAATTGCAAGCTATCTAACTGCCAATCAGAGTTGCCTACATTTGAACACGTTATGCGCGCGCTTTGTGCGCACGGTCTTTCACATATGTATATCTACAGCCCGTCCAAGCACGAATATAGGGATTTCCAGCTAAGCGCTACGCAGTCTGGTGGCAAATTTTAGAAGCTCAATAAGAGATATTCGTAAAACGTTAGTTACATTCTTTTATCTCTTTCAACTAAATTATCAAGAATTCAAGCTTTATTATTTGAATATTTGATTTGAATAATTGTGTCAACTACATATTGTTGTGCACCTGGCTGTAGTTCTTGAAAAAAGCGGGATTTGTTTTTTCCTATTTCCTAAACAGGAGTGTAAGATTAAAGTGAAAAATAAATTTAATTATTTTGAATTTATGAGTAGAAAAAAGTATGAATTGATTCTTTCAAAATTGGAAAAAGAGTGAGTCCTTTTATGAAAGTATTTCTTTAATTTTGTGTGACAGTGACTGCAACGCAGAAGTTTGCAAGCCATACGATTTTATGTTTAAATCTGGGTTGCCACGTGAAGTGTCACAAATAATTATGTGTCCAGCATTAAAAACTTCTTCTCCTTCGTAAACTACTCTGGAATTTCAATTTTAATATACCGGAAATCTTCTAATCCTTCTAAATTCCGCTATTATTCATTGAATTATTCATCTGAAACATGAATGTATTATAAAAGTGAAGAATCAAATTCAGAACAATAATAATCTGTAACATTAAAATTTCTATTGATGTACAACTTTTAAATATAGCGAATTCTTCGTAAATCACTTTATTTCCACTTGTACACAATGCAATAATCTCGCGCAATATCTCTTCTCGAGCTTAGAATTTTACTCACAGTGGCGCTGATAGTATAACTTTAAATCCCTATTATATGTTTTGAATAATTTTAGTTCCATTTTATTAGGCAGAATTGTATATTTCTTTTGTACATCCTACTTTGACGTCCAAATGTATTTTAAAATAAATGAAGGTACCAAAATAGATGTATAACATTTAGAAAAGATTGTTCATATTCGCTTGGTGTTACTACACCCAATTCTAGCAGCTGTGACGTCATTCTGGATACAGCGAATTGTTTTTATCAAAATTATGAAAAAAGTGTCACGTAATTAAATTTTTCTAGTGTAAAGATGTTAAAAATTACTAAATCTCTAATAATAATAGTGTCACAAATATGAAATATTTGTAGTAATTAGGTCACATAATTATCTATTTGAATTCGCTGTAAATGTAATCCTAGTTAGTATCGACAAGGTCGATGTTCAATTGTCGGACATGATTAACAGGCTATGGTCACTAGATGTTCGGTGGTTGTGGTTGCCAGGCAACAACATTGTCGGCTTAGGTATATAAGAGCGCGAGCTAGGAGAAGAATTCATTCATTCAATAATTCAGTACGAGTAACTGTTCTAAACTATTCTGAATAAAAGTTGTGACAATAGGAAATAAATGGAAGTTTTTTTTAGAAAGATCCCATTCCTGCTCTGAAAAACTGCTCAGTTGCACAGGCGTCGACTGAGAACGGAAGTTGAGGTCCGTATCTGTATCCATATTCGCGGATCTAGACACTAATAATTCGTATCCACGGATAAAGCTTTTAAATGATCCCGCACATCTATACAATTCGCGAGTAAAATTACCGATGGCGGCGCTGTTATCAACCAAAATATCGGATGTAAGTCGTACTGCCATTTTTAGACATGCTTGTTTACATGTTAAAACTGCAATTTTCCAGCGAGTCATATTTTGTTATTATAATATTTAAGGTAGTTTTTCTTGGGAAACTTGTAAGTTTGAGGATTAAATTTCATTGCTATTATTCCAATTTTGTACCTGGACGTTTCAAATTGTATTTATTTGCAGATAAATAATCATGTTCTTGGGAAATAGTCTTTAAATATTTAAATTCACATTATTCACTTTTCTCGAAGGAAAACTCATGTTAAACTCAAAAAATTTAATAAATGGAGAAAGAGTAAAGAAATTAATAGGTAGTAAATAGGAAAGTGCAAAAGAGGTTGAAATGAAACTGATGTAAATAAGAAGCAGTCTCCAAAAAGACTGATTTTGATCCATACACATGTAATGAAATAGTAAATAAAAATGTGAAATAGAAAAAATATAACAAAAGCTCACTGTTTACAAATAACAAACGATTAAAATAACATTATCTCAAATGACGTTTCAAGCGGAATACGTCTTTGAGTAGTTCTCGTTTTACCACACCAGATGGCTACGGCTACGGCTTAATTTTACTCGCGAATACAAACTACATAAGAACAGGAAACGAAGTTACAGACGAATTCACGACCACTCAATGATTAAGACAAGAGGGAGTCCTGAGCTCGTTATTGTTCATTATTCTGAATACAAAAAACAAAGCAAAGAAAATTGAAATAGGATATTATCAATTATTATTTGTTTTATATTAATTAAATCTTTTTTCTCTATAATAATTGTCAAGATTCATATGGTTGATTCATCTGTTTGAGATTTTTACGTAGTTTTTCCTCAGACTTTGGATGAATGCCAGGGGAGTTCTTTTTGCACTAAATGTGAAACCCATGTTTTCACATCTAGTAATCTGTATATTTTCAATTATTAATTTGTAATTATCTAGATACTTGCCTTGTTTATTTTTGTATAATCTTTTCTGAAGAAGGCTTTCAGATAGAAAATCGAAACGTCAAAATAGAAATAAATATACAGAATTCAAACCAAAAAATCTATTTGTTAGAAAGTATTATGTTGTCAGAATGTGCATTTGCAGATGACCTGGCAATTTTCACCATAATTGAAGAAAATATGCAGCACAACTCAAATATATGGAATGAAGAACTGCATAAACATAACATGTATATCAACATAGATAAAACAAAGACCATAGTAATAACCGAAAAAAATAAAATGGCTGTGCAAAACCATATACAGATACAGCCCAACCTTAATATACGGAAGTGAAACTTGAATTCTAGATCCAAGAAATAGAAGTAAATATGGACGACTGAGATGAGTTATAGACCAAGAAAGAATTAGAAAAGTTCTGTAGAAGAAATATTGAAAAGGAATAGCATCAACACTAACGAAACAAGAAAAAAGCATTGAACAAAATAATGGAAAGAACTAATTTGAAGTATAAATTATGGAGTAATCTCGAAGCCCACCGTTCAAGATCTTGCACCTTGAAGATTCAAAATTGATGGAACCATAAAAGCCTGGATATTTTAAACAAATCTTGTCCAAATTAAATATAGATTAATAGAGAGATGTAAGATGAAAACAAATTGGTTCCGTTTATTTATTTGGAGATGCGAAACCAATTTTAATTCTATTTTCGGTAAAAAAATTTCAATTTAGTCGGAGGTTGGGAATTTTCGGAATTTCAGCCCAAAACTTACAAAGGCGTTTTGGGGACAGGAACCTTTTCAGGTTTCATATTTTTGTACCACTCTTGTGCGAAACCAACAAACGAATTTATGTCGTATTTTTGAATGGTATATCTATACATTTTACCTTGACGGAACCTAAATTATCAACAAAATATATTGATTTCCCTCTAAATTTTATAGAAAACTTACAAAATGAAAGTTGGTACTTCGTAAACCTCAAATCTTCTAGCAGTTGAAGCACCGGTTTCACCTTTATTAACTCGAGCAACATTCATACGGCTTTTTAATTTAGCCCCAACAGATTCCCAACGAGCTTGCAACCTTTGGCAGTCTACACATTCCGTGCTATAGCTAGAAACGCATTTTTTTTTAATTCCCAATCATTAATATGTCCGTCTTTACTTACAACATAACAAACCAATCTCCAGTTGTAGCACCGCTAGATGCCTGAGTCAAATGTTCAAATGTTTCATCAGTTAATTCCTTAACAGTCGGTTCTTTGTTATCAGTAATCGTATGAAGAATTAATTCATCATTAAGAGGACCGTCGTATAGAAGAGGCACACCATGGCGGAAAAATACTAAACATGGTTCTTTAGTTGGACTGTAAAGTCTCACCAGTTGACTGTTCAATGTCTTAACAACCCACGCATTTAAAGTATCGACGAGATCCTCTCGCAAATGAATTAACTCATTTTCGTAATTATCACAAAGTTCGCAGTCTTTCTTGGCTGGAATCATAATTTTTAAAATATAATCTTCAATTATAAGTCAAAATACTTACAGAATAGTACTACAATGTACTTTTCGGTTCGAATCAAATTTAAAAGTTCTTCATCATTAACTAACTCTAATTGTGCTCCAGAAACATTCAAAACAGAGAATGATAAAATTATTGTTAATAAAAATGCAAAATACATAATGCTCTTTTCACTATAAATAAGAGTCATGGAGATTTATAGTGATTTTTCACACCACATTTGATATTTACACGTCTTTAAGTACCGGAATTACGAAAAGACATATGTTGAAATGATTAGGTTATAACAGTGGTACCAGATTACACACACGTCAAAATTATTACATATTCAATCGTTGGTGACCCTGCCGCTAACGCGCGATAATTTAAATGCAAAGTCCCAAAATTTATTCATTTATTAATTTTAATAATACTAATAGTTACTTGTGTATCAAAGTCGCAAAGATTATCTTTTTTGGTCGAATCTGAATATTTAGAATATCTTGAACATGAGATGAACTTTTTTTGTTAAAATCTGCTGTGGCTACACAGTACTTCCACGACCATTAATTCCATGGCCAGTTTCATCCCTGTTTCAAAAATTTAAAGTGAGTAATTTAAAGATAGTAACGTGGACTCCACTAATTATTTATTTTTGATATCTACTAAGCTTATCTCCCCGAGAGCTTTAAATTGATACCAAACTAGACATCATTCAAATAATTTGTAAAAGAATCAATTGATAATCGTTCAAATATCTTCTTTGTCACTTCTACTAGAAATATATTCGCAAGAGCTTTAATTTGATACCAAACACGATAGAGCCAAACTACTTATTTGAAAAAAATAATTGACGAATGTTTGCATGGGATGTCCAAATATGAGTGATGATAATTTTAATTTCACATTATAATTCTTATTATTACTTTGTTTCAGAAAAATATAACGAATTTTATAATAATTCAAATTTTAATAACAAATGAACCGCTGATAAATTAAACATTATAATTCTTATTATTACTTTGTTTCAGAAAAATATAACGAATTTTATAATAATTCAAATTTTAATAACAAATGAACCGCTGATAAATTTGAAAAATGCTTTAGGTGAATGTTGTGCCAAATTACTCGAGGATAAATTTTAGTTATTTAATATTTTATGATAAATACTACCGTTTACAAAAAACTGAAAAGTTCCATCAATAAAGTTTTGGTATTGTCACAAATATGAAATATTTGTAGTAATTAGGTCACATAATTATTTATTTGAATTCGCTGTAACTGTAATCCTAGTTAGTATTGACACGGTCGATGTTCAATTGTCGGACATGATGTCAACAACTGTTAGACAATTGAATGTTGGCCCATTGTCGGCTTAGGTATAGAAGAGCGTAAGCTAGGAGAGGAATTGATTCATTCAGTGATTCAGTACGAGTAACAGTGAGTGATATTGTGAACGTACGAGTTTGTAAAGTGAAGATTTACACTATAACCTGTGTTAATAAATTAATCACAATAAAATTGTTGAAACAATCTCATCTACGAATTTGAACCTAGCTTTTTGATGAAAAACTTAAATATAAAATTTCTTTCTCAAGTTATCGTGCTTCCAGACAGCCTTTTTTTTAATTATGTTTTTCGAGTTCAGTAGGGTCTAAAACGTGAAGATCCATCAAAATCCGACCAGTCAAAGAATCACGATTACAATACAATATAGGCCGGGAAAGTGGAAAATTGGTCAAATATGCAATTTAGTAATTGTACATAATTTCTATTATGTAAATGAAAAGAAAAAGTGTAGGATAATTTTTGCAAAGGAAAAATCGAAGTTTCCAATCTATATAGAACTACTTCTTGACTGAAAATCCTCAAAGTTTCCTGAAGAATTCACGTTTCAGATTTTATATTCGCTGTCTGGCTGGCTGACATAACCTAACTGTTTAATACCTGCTTACAGACTTGAAACTGGTACTAAATAAAAGCTGCTGTCTCGTAAAATTGGCACAAACTGCTTGATTTTAAGCTCAAGACAGTAATTATGACTTGTTACATGCAAATTTGAGCCAAACAGTGCCCATAGATATATATGACAGTAGAGACATAACAACTAAAAGTTACTAATATTGATACCACAATTATGTGATTCTTGTCCAGTCTGTGTCCAGGCTATACTCAATGACTTGTTTGATGCGAATTTGAACCTTATTACAATAAATTAAAATAATTATAATGAACTGCATATCTAAATATAAAATAGTTCACTTTTGGTTACTGTAACTAAGATTAATCTGACAAAAATGAGCTTTGATCATCAAAATGATTTTTTATCGAAATAACGGCATTTTGTCTTCTTCTGGTTGGTTGGGAGCACTGCATTTTTGCGTACTGTTCACAGTTGTGTTTTGTTTATCCGAAATGTCTGTCAATGTGCGTATGTTAGAAAAACTTCCAAAAAATTATTTATAACAGCGAATTAAATTAATTTATTAATCATGAAGCAATTCTTATTCATAATTCAATTGTTATTCAGTGTTAATCTTATATTTGGGGCAAGTAAGTTGAGGTTATTATTCATGTTGGCGGACTGTTTCTAAATTTAATTTCTAGCTTACTATTTACAACCTAATGAACATGTGGATTTCGATCCAAAAAAAATTCCTACATCTAGAAGAAATGATATTCAAATTTTCTGCTACGAGGGCAAACCGAAATATATTATTCACATTTGGCAGTCAGTTTCGGTAAATAGGACACGGGAAAGTTGCTAATTTCAATTATATTTCTGGTATTTTTAGCTACAGTTAGACCATAAAGCTTGGTTTCCAGCTCTTAACATAAACACTAACTTAATTTTTTTATTTAACAAAGTATTTGGTCCGTTTCCAGCTCTTAACAGAAGCGTTGTTTTAAACGAAATGGTATGTTCACATTTAATATGAAATATTTCGTAAAGATATTTTATATTCATTTGAAATGTCATAAATTGTAAAAGAATGATTTAGAAAGACAATAACATTCGAAAATATTTTTTTTAGATTGTATAATTTACAGTTAAATATAGGATACTACTTGGTTAATTTAGGTGAACGCGCCAAAAAAATTATATCTTCATTTGTCATATACAATTTTACAATCTCTGCTCACATTCCATCAATATTTTATAAGAAGTTATATGAATTGGATATATTTACAACAGTGCTAATCCACAAAATCATCAGCTGATGTTTAATGAAAAGAGAAAAATATATATATTCCATCTCTCTCCCACACAACAACGCTTAAGTTTGTGTCGAAAGTTTGAAGTCTGCAAACTTTTCGTTTACGTCGAGAAACAAAGTTTAAGTTAACGACTAAAACAGTAGGTTGGAACGCTACAGTGTATTCCCATAAACCAAACTTTCCAAGGTCACGTCTAAAGACAAAGTTAGCGTTTACGTTAAGAGGAGGAAACCAGGCTTAAGACCGATAATTTTATTCAGTATGATGGACAGACACCTGAGGAAGTTCAGGCGGAGTATGGAGCGAGGAGATCCAGTTGGAGGTTTAGTTTATTTTCTGCGAAACAAAAACATTTCAGCTTGGATCCTTTCAATCAAAGCTGTATTGGGATCGATAGCCCTGATCCGTATACCGTCTACTTAAGTGTTATACGTAAGTTTGAAAATAAGTGATGTTCACAATTAATTTTGATTTTTTTCAGGAATTAATTATTGGAAAATAATATTACTTGTTACTGGAATAGTATTATTTTTATCTGCCCCAAAACTGAGTGATAATTCATTGTTCTATTATATTTGTGGTATATCACTAGGAATATGTGCCTCATTTCTAATATTAATTTATTTTATAAGTAAATTATTTCCGAAGGTAAGTTCAAATTTAGTTAATATTTGCTGAATATACGTATTAATATTTTTAGCGCCCAATGATGTACGGTTTTGTAATCGGGGGTTGGACTGTAGGAGTTTATCTTTTACAAATGTTGTGGGAGAATTTCCGCGTTATTTGTACAACTTACAAAACTTACGTCCTTTGGTATACTTTCGGCACCGGTATGATTAGTTTTATAATTTGTTATCGACTAGGACCCGTTAGTAATCCGCGCAGCAAAAATTTAATACGTTGGTCGCTCCAAACATTAGCTTTAATTACAATTTTCCATAGTAGTCACTTTCAAGAAGCCGCTATGGGCGTAATAGTAATTTTATTGTTGGGTTATAATATTCCCCCTTCCTGGATTTTAAAATCCCGAACATATTGGAAGAAAAGATTCCCTCCTAAAGTAAAACTCCTATCCAACGACGAATATTACCAGCAAGGAGTAAAAGAAACCTCAAAAGCGCTAACAGAATTGAGGCAATATTGTTCCAGTCCCAAATGCAACCAATGGAAAACTGTTTTAAGACTTCAAAACGCAAAACGGTAATAAGAAAATCGAAGAATCAAAATGTAAATTGTGTATTAGAGATTCTGATTTCAGATTCGCGTCTTTTGTGGAAGGAAACTCGCATATTAGCGACCAAGAAGTTCTTGATTATGAAAGCGATTCTTTTCAACAGACTGAACTCACAGATGATGAAGATCTTATGGATGACTCTGTGTCTTCGGATGAAGATTTATAATTTGTTGTTACTTACTTGTCTGATGCTCGACTGCAGATTGCTGTACATGTTAATAACAAATAAATTTTCTAGTTTTATATTTTGTTTGTTTATTTACAAAATATTTATCCGTTCTGTTGAAAAAAAAAATCTTCCACCTCGACCGGCAACGAACTTGGCTTGAAAAATAATTCTGTTAGGACCAAATCTTCCACATTCGGTTTATTATTGACAGTACTCGAAATCCTAAACAAAATTTCATAAATTAACAACAAATGATTAAGTTTTGAAAATAGAATTACTTTTTGACGGCATCAATTTCTACAACTTGTTTTTCTTTAAAATCCTGTAGAAGCTGCTGAATATAATTCACCATATATTTCAATTTATTTTTATATTTCACAACTTTTAACTGCAAATTGGCATTCTTTTCGGCCTCCTGTTTAAGATCTTCCTTATTTACATTTATTTTCAATTCAAGTTGTTCCTTTTCTTTACGTAAATTTCGGTATGTGATGTCATTATCTTGATTTAAATTTTTTATTTCTGATTTTAAGTTACTTACCTGTAAAAAATCTAAATTTTATTTTAGACTGAGAAAAATGGTCGGCAAATATAATTCCATCAAAAAATTGGTAATAAGAAATATAATTTATTTATAACGTTAAAAAAGTTACGTACTTGAGTTAGTAAACATTTCTGCTCTTCCAAATGCGCAATTTTTAATTTAGACAGCTCTACTTCCTTCTCAAAATTATCGCGTTTCAATTTCTCCACTTCCCGTTCAAATTTAGTTCGCGTTTCATCACTTTTTCTATGTGTATCCATAATTTCTTCTTTCATCTCAATTATTTGGTTCTCTAATTTAGCTTTCTGACCCAGAACAATTGCAACTTCCGTTAATAGTTGAGTTATTTGCTTCGTTTGATCTTCACATGAATGATCCGGAAGTGTTTGACACGACTTATTTTTGTGAATGACATTTTGAAATTTATGCGAAGAACGATTTTGGATTGTTGTTATTTGAACGCGAGGTTTTAATCTTGAACCAGTTGATTGACTTTGATACATTTTGTAGAGAACGGAAAATTTCACCACCAAACATAAAACAATCGTACAAATCAAGTTTGACATTTAGTTATAAATTATTTTATAAAACAAATTATAAATATTTGATTGTATTAATACATATTAAGGCAGTTTATAGCACCAAATTTTAATTTAGAATTAATTTCAACGGATACGGCAAATTTTCTTGCTTTTGTCAATGCAGCTTGGTGGGGGAGGCGGCTTATTTGACATATGACGATTATACAAGCTGAAAAAAAATACAATGAGCTTTCTATGTATTAGTAATAAATAAATTCTTACATTCGATAAGTTTCCGTCCGCAAATATTCGACTAAATGTCCAATTCCGACTTGTAATTGATCAGCAATAGGTGTCACCCATTCGTTCCCTTCCAGTTTAAAAACTGCCTTCTGGCTGGTCATATCCAAATTACCTATAAATCAAACATATTTATATCAATTTAAGTTTCAAATATCTGAATTTCTTACCCAATTCAGGAGGTAAAATTGTTAATCTGTTTCCTTGAACATGTAATTCTCGTAGCCGTGTTAATTCACCAATTTCTTTAGGTAATTCAATCAAATCATTTTCCCTCAAAACCAACTGAAAAATTATTTAAATTATTTACATCAATATTCCAAGCCACATTTTACTAACAATTTGGAGATTTTTCAAATTTCCTATTTCGGACGGCAAATACTCAAAATCATTGTCCCCTAAATACAACGCACGTAGAGTTTCTACAAAATTAACATATAATATTTTCATCAATAACAAATAATAAAATTATTACCCATCATGAAGAAGTTTCCGGGTAAATTCTTTTCGCTCAAATTATTATAAGTCAAATCAAGTACTTCCAAAACCGGAAAAGCGCCAAAACCTCGAGGTAGGCCATATAATCTGTTTATTGAAACATTTAAAATACGTAATTTTGGCATGGAAGACAACGATAAAGGTAATTCTTCAATTTGATTGTTTGATAAGTTTAAAATTTCCAGGTTAACGAGATTTGCTAAGCCAGGCGGAACCGCTAAAATTTAAATGTATAAGTAAGCGGAAGTTTCAGTTTGAATCATAATACTTACTTTTTATTTTGTTGTGGCTTAAAGTCAGACGAGTTACGTTTACCATGTTTACTGCAAAAAAAAGCTTAGTATTTTATGTGATTCACATATTTTTACATTTCTAAGCAAATTCAGAAAACAAGACCAAAAAAAAACATTTGAAGGTTAATATGACTTAATGACTAAAGCAATCAACTGTTGATTCTTATTCTATTATTTGCTATAATAAGTTGATGTTTTGATTAATTTTTGTTTGAACTATTGAAAAAATAAGCATTCTAGTATGGAAATTGTTTTTTTTTATTATTATTTATTGTTTACTAATCGGCAGAATGTTTGTGGTTCTGTCAATGTCATAATGTCCACGCCTATTTTACGACAGGTTTGACAAGATGCCAAATTTGGTCACGATCTAAAAGCTACAAGAAATGCTCTTACTTACGCAAACCAGGCATCTCCTCAAAGGTAGAAATGCCTTTATCTGCTAAATCCAGCTCGGGATTTTGGATTTCTTTGGCTTCATCTAACACTTTCTTTGCCTTCGACATTTTGCTTGTGTTTGGAATACACGAAACTGGAGCTTGATTCATTGCGCGCGCAACTTATTTACAGCTGTATCGAGTCCTATTCACTACAACCGCCAAGAGATGAATGGCAAAAATTAAAGATCGAGAATAGACCGCACCTTCGATGTTATAAAAAACTAATTTAAGATGATCGTGGGCGTGCAAAACGCAATAAAAAGAAAAAACTATTATTTTCGCTGTGTAGCTACTTGAATAATAAGACTTTTTTTTTAAATGATTTAATGCACCTTCCTTACATTACAAAATATTGCTTATATCTAATATCTCATAGTGAAACTTACTTAAATAAACAGCACTGGCAGGTCATCCAGGATCAGGAGCTGACTGAAACTTAAACGTCTCATCAATTAGTATCAATTGTACAAAATAAATGCTAGAAAGTATAACATTTTGGAACGATACATAAAATACTTAACCACGTATTTACAAAGATCCACCCAATGTTACACCACATCAAACTGAAATCAGAATCAGAAATAAACACTAACTGTTCAAGCGGCAATCCGAGGAACTTACCTTTTCATGCTCAAATTTGCTAAAAAGTTTGAAATTTGAGTTCGGAAAAGATAAGTTTCTCTTTGGTGTAAAATACCGCACCTTTGTCCACTTTTAAGCGGAAAGTAGGACTGCAAACCTTCCGGAAGCGGGCCAAACTCCCCCTGTAAACCGAAATCAAACCTAATATCTCACATTACAACCCTTATTATAGTTAAATTTGTAAGGAAAGCTTTTTAACAAAATAAAACTTAAACATAAAGTCTTTTTGGTTATAATAATAATAATGATAAATAAACACCGACATTTTAATGTTTTCAATCTTCGCACCATGCTGATGAGGCGTTCTCGCTACAGGAAGAACAAAACTCCAAGGACACCTTGTGTTTGGCAATATGTAGGCAAACACCAACATCTTCACTTTCTCTCAAGGAATTGGTATAGGTATGATCGAGATTTTCTGATGGTACTTCCGGGAATACTTCATCCCCAAGCGGTAGATCAGAAAATAAATCATCCATTTTTGAGTAATTTTCGATGTCTAACAATGATGTAAACTCACCATTTAATGCATTGAATTCACTGAGGACTCGATCTGTCAGTTGTTTTTCTTCTGCCCATGGATGTACTTCTAGAGTTTCGAACTTAATATTATTATTTACTGATGTGGTAACAGGCATACCAGTATTTTGATTAATACATTTCAACAATCTTCCAATATCGGTACTATTTGCCAATACATTTTTTAAATATTTAACCTCTTTTCTTAAATCATTAATGACACTGCTTTGATTGTCCAAAATGGAGGACAATTTCTTGTTCTCATCTCTGTACTTTTCTACGGTTTCTTCTAAATTCTGTACATATATTTTCTTTTTAATGCGGTTTTCTCGTGCCATTAAAGCATTTTTAGAAAAACATTTTGGTCGTCTACCTGTTTGTAATTTTTCATACTCAGAAATAGAAAACTGAAAGCTTGACTTTGCTTTCTTTATTGGCATACTATTCGAGTTCAGCTTGGAAAAATTGTCTGAATTATTTCTTCTCACTGAGCTTGGTATATATTCGTAATCACTGTCATCTGTAGTTATTTCTTCGTCGTACAGGTTGTTATTACGTTTTCCTCCCAGCGACACCATCATGAGGAGACAGCAACGTGTTACTTCAAATTTATTTATATATACTTCAGCCTGCACTTCAGAATAAATTTTACAAGTTTCACTATTGTTAATCAACTATTTTTCAAATGTTTTACAAATTTATTTTGGCGTTACCTCAACTGCTTTGTGATTGCACAATACTTGGAAATAAAATGGAGGGAATCAATACCAGAACAGTACTCCACCTATCATTCAATCCTGCAACCTCTAACAACAAGCACCAAATTCAAACTTTACTATAAAAATGAAAATAATCAAATATTGATAGCAAATTGACAAAGCCTTGACTTTGTTTTTAATAATTTATATAATTACATAAATATTATTAAAACCATGATAAATGAATTCTTTTCAGTGACCTTGAACTAATATCAAAACAATTTGTAAACAAAAATATAAATGAAATAACAGTTATTATTGAAAGTATAAATCTTATGAGCGTTTTAGTTTCCATTTAATCTAAAAAAATGGAGAAATGTCTACAATTATTGCTTCAATGAATAAAAGCTCTTTTATATGAAATTCCCTGAAGTAAAAAATTTAATTTTAATATGGCAATTTTATTTATTTTACTATTGCCTGATTTTATAAAGGGCAGAGTTTTTTTCTTCCAAACTAAATAAAATTGACACCATTGATGACTGATGATTATTTATTTTCCGTGACCCCGAAAGCCTATCGTGGCATTCAAACGGTGGGTCTTATTCTTATACAAAATACAAGTCTTGAATGTACTTATAGATTTCATTTAAATTATAAATGTATTTATTTAGACTACGCCAAGGTGATACCCTAGCACCTCTTCGTCCTTTTCTATCAACATTGTCCTTCAAAAAGTTATAAAAGACTCCCAAACAAATCTGTAGAAATACTAGAATATGCAGATTACATTGACATCGTAGGAAGAAGAAAGGAGAACCTGGAATCAGCTTTTATAGCTTTAAAAAGAAACGTGGCAGAGCTGGCCTGGAAGTCAACTTACCAAAATAATGATAGTTTCCAAGGACCAGACAATGGAGGGACCTAGAGGCGGCTCTAGCCTACTTACCGCCGGGGTGCAAAGATATAAAAATTGCGCCCCCCACCCCTACCTCCATCTCTTCATCGTACTTCTCTTTTTTATATATTTCAATCCCAATCCACAATCTACGATTATAATCGCAATCCACAATCCACAATTTTAATCCCAATCCACAATTTCAATCTCAATCCACAATTCGCAATTTGAATCCTAATTCAAAATTTCAATCCTAATCAAAACATTCCCTTTCAGCTCAGCATCATCATCTTCACATCAGAGCTTTAAGCTTCAAGCAACAGTCTATCGTCGTTGGAAGTGGTCCAGCTGTTTTCATCTTTAAGCATAGCTGCTAACAATCAACCACCGTGGGAGCGCCCCGCCGAACTAATCATAACCTTCCCTTTCAGCTCAAAATCATTGCCACTACATAAACACGTAAGATTTATTAAAAATAATGACTAACCTACAATTTATTGATTCATTTGTTTTTTTTTATGTTTTTAGCCATCCAGCAGCGGAACCAGAGCCCAGCAGCAGAACCAGAGCCCATCAGCGGAATTAAAGCCCAGCAGCAACAACAGCCCAGCAGCAGAACCAGAGCCCAGCAGCAGAACCAAAGCCCAGCAGCCGTCCAAGAAATCCTCCAGTAGCAGCAGAACTAAAGCCCAGCAGCAGTCCAAGAAGTTTTCTAGCAGCAGCAGAACCAAAGCCCAACAGCCGTCCAAGAAGACCTCCAGCAACAGCAGAACCAGAGCCCAGCAGCTGTCCAGGAAGTCTTCCAGCAGCAGCAGAACCAAAGCCCAATAACCTTCCAAGAAGTCCTCCAGCAGCAGCAGAACCAGAGCCCAGCAGCCGTCCAAGAAGTCCTCCAGTAACACATCAGTAGCAACTGTTCCAAGCCCCAGATTCAACTCAACTTCGAAGAAGTCAACTGATTAATTTTGTCCACCGATTGCAAAGTTCAAGTGAGTTCAATTTGTTTTTAAATTTTCCGACTTGTAATAATTATTTTGTTGTTTCAGTTGTAGCTAGCGAAAAAGCCACTTCTCTGGTTTAGGTTTCGCTGGGGTTCTCCTAGGCCCAAAGGGAGAATTCTCGGAGAAGAGTTCGTCTCTTTCCCCTTAGTCATTGCCTGGGGGCGAACAAGGCTTACAGCAACGCAACAGCATCGCGAATAAGACTTCCAACATCACAACAGCATCGAGTAATCAACAATTAATCTTCGAACTTTGTATCCTTTCCTAATTCCCAAAATAAAATCACTTCCACAAAATTTATAGTCGTTTTATTTCTAAAACCCATTTTTATTGTTTTCAGAAGTAGTTAATAAATGTATTGTTAAATAGTTTTTAGAATAAATTAAATTCATTAATAACTTATGTTTTATTTTTAAAGTTAATAAAAGGTTCAGAAACTTATTTTTACTATTTTAATAATTCAAAATATCAAAATAAGTGATTTAAAAGTCTCTGTAATAAATAAACATGCTAAAAGTCGCTATTTTTTCAATTTAAAAAAATTTAGTTCAAAAACGTGCTAGGTGCTGCCATCTCTGACTAACTAAACAAACTAGTGCCTATTCAACAATGTGTTTATTTTCGATGTACGAGCTTTTATACATTATTTTTGATCAAAACATACTCTTTATTAAATTAAAAAAAGTATAAATATTAATTTAAAATTATTATTTAAGTAGTGAGTCTAGATTTATTCAGATAAACTCAATGCCGGCAAGCGACACGTCGATCGCCGGTTAAATCTGACAGTCCTGATATTTCCCGGTAAAGAGATATGAAATAAAATAACTGTTATTGACTTGCTACCAAATATATTTTGATATAAATTTTGATCCATAAAATCAGAATATGGAAAAATTTATTCAAATTTGTCTACAGTTTTCCAAATATAAGCCCTTTACTACAATTTGATTTAAAAATTTGCGGTTACCTGTTGAGCTGATAAAAAGTATTACCAAATTATCTTTGCATTATTTTACCCCTTATTCTTTGTGGGTTCGATCGATAGAGGACTAGATTCAATTTTAAGACAAATAACATAATATATACTTTATATTAAAGGTTGATTGATAAATCTAAAATCATTTATTCAGGAGATATAAACTCTCTATTTGAAATTGACGTTTAAAACTACGGTTATCTGTTGAGCAGTTATATTGTATGACCTGATTACTAGTTAGTTCACGAGAATCAAAGAGGTGGCAGCATGTACCTCGTTTTGAGAAATTTTAAAGTAATTTTATTTTCTTGTGACTAAAAGGCAACTTATTTTGAAAAATACTTAATTATAATTGTGTATCGATTGAGCAAAAAATAATTTTTGTATTCAGTACCAGTTTTGCAGGGGTAGAATTATTAAGCTTTAATAAAAAAAATTACCTGACGTACCTCAATTCTTTCCAAAAATATTATGACTTTTCGCTTTCTGCACTCATTTTTAAGTAATTGGTACATAATCTATGAAATAGGGCAACCGGAAAATAGTTTCAAGTTAAGTCATGCTATTTTTAAAATTAGTTGGAGTACTTCATGTATCTTTTTTTGTTAGTGCCCGCGCGTTCATTTGAAAATTGTTAATATGTGAAAAGATGATTTCTGACGTAACAAAAGTACTAATCAAAAAGTAGGAAATGAAGTACCCCATTTATCTTTTGAAAATAATGTGGGTTTACTTGAAACTTTTTTTGGTTGTCGTACTCATTTTGAGTATACTGTTATAATAATTAAAGTCCACCAATTAGTTTATATTTCGTTACACAGGTGGCACCACGTAGCTCATTTTGGATAAATGAAAACTAAATAATTTTTTTTTGCCGAACGGCTGATTTTATCAAGAAAAATGTAGGGAGCCTTCAATTTTATTTTTCAATGTCTATCAGATAAGCATATTATTTTTTACTGTACTACATTTATTAATTATTCAAAAAATAATTAAAACAAAATTTATGTTTTATTGAAGGATTAATTCTATTATTCATACAATGAATGATTTTTATGACGATTAGCACCCTTTGGGAAACGAAAAAAGGGATTTCAATTTAAAAAAAAACTTGCATTGCGTGTTGCTCGCCTATTTACTTATATTTAAATTTAAATTTACAAATGTAATAATCAAATATTATTTATATTTGACTGAAAAAAAATACAGGTTTTTAAAATAAATAAAATACATTCAATTTTGTGGGAAGGGTTATATTTGGTAGTTTCAAAATAAGTTACAGAATAAGGACCATTTTAAGCCTAACTACATCTGAAAATAATTAATGGTGGGATTCTGAGCATTATCTTAAATTTCTATAACGTTACAGATCTATAAGCTTATCAGAATCCATAAGTGGAGTTCTTATAGAATTCTATATATAGGAGACGAGATGTCACGTGACATAAATCATATGGCTGGTTCCTACTAACTTCACTCGAAGCTTTGCAGCTAATATCTCTTTCAATTAGAACTGTCACTTTGAGAAGGGCGGGAATTCAAAATGTATTAAAAAAATGTATGTTTCATAATTTGAAATATACGGTCTTTTCAGTTACATGAATTATATCTGCTATCAACCTATAAAAAATTCAGAAAATTAAAATGGAATTACAAGCAAATATGGTGGAATTATATTTTTTACATGAAATTTAATTTTTTTCAAGTAATTTAATATTTGTATTTTCTTCTACTATTGAATACCACAATGAACTGTACCTTTTGTATTTTCTGTTCTACTTATATTCTTTTTTTTATTACGGTGAATATTCCTAACATGATCTCATGCATATCTGGTTTTCCAAATGCATGATCTTGCACTAAAACTACAGTACGATGCAAAAATACTTAATACAAAGACAATCTTTTCCAAAACAGATTGCATATTTATAACAGTAAAATTTTTGTAACTGTTTACTAATGTGTACAGATATGTATTCGCTGAAAGAAGAATTATACCTACATGAATAATACAAAATCAAGTACCTACATATTTGAGAGTTTATTAAGCGGATTTCTGAACAGAATTATTCATAGTCGAAATTACGATAAATTTAAAAAGTGTTTGAACCTAAAGATTTTCCCTAACTAATTTGGTTCATTTGTGAGTTTTGAGAAATAAACATGTCTAAATATTTTGAATCTTCAAGTAGTGACGTGAGAGCTCCTTATTTGAATAAAATTAATCAATTTGAAGATGTCGATCCTTATAATAGTGATTTATCCAGTTTTTCAAGGCAACTGGAACAAATATTACACGATAAAAATTTTTAATATTTAGTTCTTACAAGAAGTTTCTATACACATCAAGAATTTAGAGTTTTCAAGAGTTTAGAAGTCTATAAATATGTGTCATGCGGATGGGTGCGAGATTTATTGGTGAAAAAGATTAAAGAAAATATCTTGATTTTTGGAAAGGTAAGTTGTATGCACTGTTATTTTGTTCGCTGTAGAAGATGAGAAATTACAAAAAGAAAAAGTATCCGTAACGGGAGTAAAGCCTGCGTGGAAAGTTCCCTAAGGAAAAATGAATTATTAAATCTTACAAAATATTTACGCCGACCGAAAAAGACATACATCAGTTACTATCGGCAACTAGAGATGCGGGTAGATAATATGCAAATAACTCTTCAATTGAAATAGATGCTGATTAAAGATTAAAACAGTTCATGATAATAATATAATCTGAAAATTTGCTTCGCTAGAGCGCACTGTTACTCATTGATTTATATTTCATATTGATATTTTCTGTGGCCGTATATTTCTGAACTTTCCCAGCTGGAACAAAGTAAACAGTGGTTGGCTTTGAAAAATTAATATCTAATACCTTGTAAAACAATTAATTAATAAAATTCAACTCATATATGGAAGAATTTACAATCATTGATTGATACATCTTCAATGTTATAGTAACATGCATTTTTTTAAATGTTAATGGCAATAAATCCAAATTTATACTTCTTCTCTCTCTCAATTTTTCCGCATGCTTCACCAACTTTATACCTTCATCTTCATCTTTAGGTGAAATATTGTCAAAAAGATTTTTTGATGGCACCCAGACTGGATGATCTTTATTATTGCATTATCTGTTTGGCAAACAAAAACCAAATGACATTAACTTAATGCTTCGTTAAATCAAATTGTTCATGTGGAATCTTCAAAAATAACTAGAGATGGAGATTCTTGAAATAAGGAGGGACGTTGTGATGTACGTAAAGGATGATAAAACAAGCTGATTCAAAGGAAGCCCACCAATAATAAAATGTAGCCGAGCATGAGCATCATCGCGCATAGAATCATCATTTCCAATTGCTTCTAAACCATCAGCGACGTCTCTCAACTCTCTCGGATCCACCCACCCTGCACACATATAAATAATTGTTACTTGTTTAAATATAATTTATTTCCAAATATCACCTTTCCAATGTGCCTCTGCAGGTATCGTCTGAGAATAAAAACACTGACAAATACCACAAAACATTTTCTGTACGACAACTCAACGATCACAAAATGATCTTTCTACAATGAATAATTTTTCAAATTTTCCGCTCTTCTCGAAATGACAGTTCTAGTAGAAAGAGATATTAGCTGCAAGACTTACGAGTGAAGCTAGTAGGAACCAGCCATATGATTTATGTCACGTGACATCTCGTCTCCTATTAAAATGGTATTCTAAACAATTTTCTATAAGTTATGACGTCATGATATTTCCGTTCATTGAAAACAGTTCATTGTTGCAAATAGGTTAGGAAATAATTTTTACTTTTGGATTTTTCGTTCAAAAATACAGATTAATATATTTTATTCAAACTTCTGATGGACTCAAGTAAGTAAATCATATAACGAAGTGAATAAAGTCATCAAATATAACGATGCCTTCTAATTTTAATTCATATCTGTGGTGGAACTACAACGACTTGACTTGACATTGACTTGATTTTTACTGTCAATGTGCCACACAAATAGGACATTTTTCCAGTTAATATTTGTAATAGGGACATGATAGGGACTAGGTCAGGCTATCCTTCTATTGAAATAAAATCTATGATAGATATAAACTTGACACATGTCCAATTTGCATGGCAAATTGACAGTAGAAATCAAGTCAATGTCAATGTCAAGTTGTTGTAGTTCCAGCTCTGCTTTCACTCAAGTTGTCATGTCAGATTATTTTGACATATTTGAATTGAGATTTCAGGAATTTTGCGAAAAGTTTCAAACATATGGTTTTTCATTGATTATTGACATTACAAAAGTGTTCGATGGAATGAATAAACATTGTGCGTCCTCAAAAGAGAACTAGAAATATTGCTAGAGAGCAATAAGTGTACATGGATTATGGAGAATATGATTACGTATTCAAGAGTAATACTATAAATTCAACATTAGATGATAATTATTTGAATATTAAATGAGAAAAATACATTGAATTCAATTGGAGACGGTCCAAGTTTAGATGTAGGTGAATGGAAAAGCCAGTCGCGAGAAATCTTTGCGTGGCAAGAACCTGAAATTATATTCTTGAGCATGAATATTTCTTATTGATGTACTTCAGAATGACCATTTTCGAATTGATGCGAAGTTCATATTAAATTATGGGTAATTGTATCATCCTAGCGGAACAATTGTTAAAAATGTTTATTTGGAGCTTCGAATGAGCTTATTGCATGACTTAGATTTTTTTCATCAATCTCACATAATTTTTGAATGAATTCAATACAATTATTGAAAATAAATGCTAATTTTCCGAAATCCTTTACCAGAAAAAAGTACATGGTACGCAAAACACCTAAATTATTATTTATTTTGACATTTCAAATGTCTTATGGTTAGAGTTCATCTAATCTTAACGTTATAGACATCTATTACATATTTAAAGAAATCTACAAGCTACAGATTCTTTCAGAATATCATTTTGCCTATCGAATCTGTAAGTTGTTATAGACTTTCTTATAGACGCTATAGAAACGTTCAGAATCCCGCCATAAAATAGGTTTTAAAAATAAAACGACTGTAAATTTTGTGGAAATGATTTTATTTTGGAAATAAGGAAAGAGTACAAAGGTTCGAAGATTAATTGTTGATTACTCGATGCTGTTGTGATGTTGGAAGTCTTGTTCGCGATGCTGCTGCGTTGTCGTAAGCCTTGTTCGCCCCCAGGCAATGACTAAGGGGAAAGAGACGAACTCTTCTCCGGGAATTCTCCCTTTGGGCCTAGGAAAACCCCAGCGAAACCTAGACCAGAGAAGTGGCTTCTTCGCTCGCTGCAACTGGAACAAAAAAATAATTATTACAAGTCGGAAAATTTAAAAACAAATTGAACTCACTGGAACTTTGTAAGCGGCGGACAAAATTAATCAGTTGAGTTGAATCTGGGGCCTGGAACAGTTGCTACTGATGTGTTGATCTTCTGCAGTTACTAGAGGACTTCTTGGACGGCTGCTGGGCTCTGGTTCTGCTGCTGCTGGAGGACTTCTTGGAAGGTTTTTGGGATCTGGTTCTGCTGCTACTGGAGGACTTCTTGGATGATTGCTGGGCTCTGGTTCTGCTGCTGCTGAAGGACTTCTTGGAAGATTATTGGGCTCTGGTTCTGCTGCTGCTGGAAGACTTCTTGGAAGATTATTGGGCTCTGGTTCTGCTGCTGCTGGAAGACTTCTTGGAAGATTATTGGGCTCTGGTTCTGCTGCTGCTGGAAGATTTCTTTGACGGCTGTTGGAATTTTGTTCTGCTGCTGCTGGAAGACTTCTTGGATGGCTGCTGGGCTTTGGTTCTGCTGCTGGGCTCTGATTTTGTTGCTGGGCTCTGATTTTGCTGCTGGGTTCTGATTCTGCTGTTGGGTTCTAATTTTGCTGCTGCGCTCTAATTTTGCTGCTGGGCTCTGATCTTACTGCTGGGCTCTTATTCTGTTTCTGCGGTCTGATTCTGCTGCTGGGCTCTGGTCCCGCTGCTGGATGATCTAAAAACATAAAAAATACAAATAAATTAATAAATTGAAGATAAGTAATTCACGTGTTTAGCAGTAGTTAAAAACAATTACATAATGAGTAATATTATATTACCTAGCTGATGATGTGGCAATGTTATGAAGATCTACGGCCGGTGACCTGAAACAGAAACTTAAAACAAATTTTGGTGAATCACATTCAACAAAACAAATATTGAGAGTTGATTTTGGCTGCTGGGCTCATCCTCAGCTCCTCCCACGATGTCCATCCTCTCGTTGTCCACCTCATCAGCTGGGCTCATCCTCAGCAAATGATCTGAAAAAATACAATTCAATTAGGAATCTGCGAAAAAGCAATACAAAATAGCTGTAAGAAAAATAGATCAGAACCTGAAAAGCAAAGTTTATTAGTCAACTTACGTCCTTTTCTTGATTTGTTGGAGGTGGTAATGATGAAATGAAGAAGCTGAAAGGGAACTTTTTTTGATTAGTTGCATACATTCAACATTCGTTCAACATTCAAACGTGTTTTGTGTGTTGGTTTGTTTGTTGCGCACATATTTAACGGATCTAATTTTTTGTTCGAAGAGCTAGCTGTACGCGAGGGTGATTGCTACCATACTACTTCGCGGTTTTATTTTAAAAGTGCTCAGATATATTATGCTACTGTTTGACTCTACTTTACTACCCCAATGAGTGCCTGAGCGCTCAGACACCCAAGCACCGGTGTGCTCGTCGTTTGCAAGAAAAAAAATACGTTGTTTGAATACGTGGCCAATGCATATTCCGAGGCCCGCGATACCGCCTAATTACGCGATATGGTAACCTTAAGTATCGGTCTCAGCTAATGTTGTTTCTTGAACTTAATCAAGGACCCCCGCCAGCTACCATATTTTCCGACTGCCGATAGGTACATATCGAGAGTATGCCGTTACTCCCCAGTTAGTTCGCTCGTTCGCCCTAGAACTCATTGCAAACTCACGCGGTGGTGTTCACCAGGGGGGGTGCCTCTCGTAGCGGTACCTACGTGTGCACCGATTCCCACGTTGGACCTTTCATTACAGGCCTTTGCAAAAAAACCAAGACATTTTATTTATTTATTACATAATAAAAGCAAAGACTAACATCGCAAATCACATGCACCTAATGCACATGCAATTGCGGAACAAAAATCCCAATTTACATATTTAAATACACAAAATTTTGATCTCTACGTTAATAAGCAAAATTCACAACCCCAAATATACCACAGAGCACTGTTAAAATAGTTTTTAAACGCAGTTTACGAGAGCAAAGACGACGCAAAAGCAGCTTCTACGACAGCTGCGATAGCAATGAACAACCCGAAACGAAACAACAAGCTTTCAGTAATAAATTATACGAGTTAAGAAGTATACTACGTTTTCTAATGTGTTAAAAAGAGATAGAAATGCTAAAAGGAACTAGTATTATCAAAAATCAAACCGAAGTTCTAACGTGTTGCAACCATCAATTAGTACTTGATTGAATTAACTTGCTACGACGAAATAATTGAAAAAGAATCTTTAAAATAAAAATTTAAAAATATTCAAATAAAATAATTTGAAATGTTGTAAAATTGTTGTAAATACAATACATTATTATTATTAATAATTGTTTAACATTAAAAGAAATAATAAAGCAAAATTTGAGAAAAAAATTGAAGCAGTTTTTTGAGTGCAGAAATATTGCTAAATATTCATTAAATATTGTATCAATATTATTATAAACAAATATGAATTGTTATTATTCAAATAACAAATTGAAATATTTATACAGTATAACTACAATGAGTTAAAAAGAGATAGGAATACTTTTTCTACGTCACACACCAGATAAGCTGAAACAATCAAAACAATTATTTATATTAAGTTTGGTACTGCATTTCAATAAAAATACAAAATTTTAAAATTATATTTCAAAAACTTAACCTATTGTAAAAAATGATTCACAACACAAATTATATTTGAATATTTATTTATCTATATCCAGAGGCGTCTCCAGCCTACTTACCGCTGGGGTGCAAAGATATATAAATTGCGCCTCCTTCTACTTCCCTCTCTTCATCGTACTTTTCTTTTTTATAGATTTCAGTCTCAATCCACAATTTTAATTTTAATCCACAATCCATAATTTAAATCTTAATCCACAATTTTAATCGCAGTCCACTATCCACAATTTTAATCCCGGAAAACCCGAAGATTTAAGAGTAAATAAATTCATCAACTATTAACTTTTCACATTCAGTTAGCTTCACTTTGCAATTATGCCAACTTTCAAACAAATTTGTCATAAGAGACCCTGTAGAGGTCAGATGCCTTATTATAAAATTCTTCTTGGAGACTACATTAGGAGACCAGGCTCTTACAAACAAAATAATAAAATATTCCGTTCAGTCATCTAAATAGTGATTTGAGGTTGTAAAAATAAGTCTAGGTATTTCTTGGACTTTCAAAGTAACTGAATACTTTTTAAAATGAAATTGAGAGAGGAAAATTATGAGTTTTCTAGATGGAAAAATGACACGAAGGAATCAAAATAGAAGAATTTTGATGTTATGGTTATATTTCTATGGTACCAATAATGAATAAATAAATCCAATTTTATCTGATAGAACTAAATCGGTTTATAAATTTTTTGATGTAAACAGTCGACATTTAATGTTTAATTAAATCCTATTTAGATCTTCGATATAAACTTACTCATAGAGATTTTAGTCCAATCCAGTAAATACAATTTAAACCTTCTGATCGAAATATAAACACAATTCACACATCAAAAATTTGCTGGATTTAAAAAAACTTGCAAGAAATAAATTCAAACTGCATAAATTTATTAATGATAATTGATGAACAACTGACAGTTGATGCAAGTACGATTTTTGTGATAGTATAAAATTGTTTTGCATTTTGGCTAATCAGGACGCTTGGATCATAGTCCCATAAGAGACTTGGATCATTCAAAGCCATAATTCACAATGGGCGTAGCATAAGAAGTACATAACATAATTCTTATGAAAATCTTATGCGTGTTCACATTGAGCATAGCATAAGTAAAGCATAAAATTATTTTATAGGGATATTGCGGCCTGAGTTGGTTATAAAATATAGGTACTTTTAGTTTTTAGTATCTGTCACAATTTAAATCACTTGTCCTAAACAACGCTTTGCTTTATTTTTGTTTTGATTCGATTATTTTATCAAAACAGTTATTTTAAAGACTTCTTTTTTTCAAATTTTATATTTGAAAATATTTTTCATTGCTTTTAGTTTTGTTTTTTATAAGCTCTTACTTTAGGGCATTACTTTTGTTTTTGCACATGTTTGCAATTTTAATGTCTTTTTTGGAAGACGAAATTTGTTTAGTATTGTTATTAAAACAAATATTATAAATATTCCTATCCACAAAAACAAGTTTATTTTTATTCATTTGACACATTTACTGTCTGTCTGTAAAACTATATTGGTCATGCGCATGAAGAAAATATATGCGTAAGAAATACGTAAAGTTGAGATAATTTCAACTTTCTTATGCAGGTGTTGTGCACTACGTAAGCATAAGAAATACGTAAGACCATTGTGAAAACGGCCATATGAATTGCACATGTTCAACTTTATGTCTTATGTATTTCTTATGTACTTTTTATGCTTACGCCCAGTGTAAATTAGGACTTACAAACAAAATGATAAAATATTCCCAAAATCTTGACAAATAGCAATTCAACATAGATGACTCTATTGTCCGATATGAAATTGGCGTTTAGAAAATTTTCACGATCTATAGGCTACGTGCATGAAGTCTACTAGCGCCTCTAGCGGGCAATGGGGAACGATTGAACTCCATTTTATCATTGTTATATACCTATAATTTTTTAAATGTACTAATACTATTTAATTCAGCTGTGTGCGTATAATGTAACTTGCATAGCATAAAAGGTACGTTGGAATTATTTATTTTAAGTATTTTTTTCTTCAATTATAACGTACCTATTATAGAGAAAACGTCTTAATCCGTTCTAATTGACAAGATAACAATCTTGCAGATCGGGTTTGTATTTATCAAACACTGTATCCCTTTTACCGAGGAAGCATTGAAGAAAAGCGTGAAATTAGTTTTGCCATATTAAACATGTTGAAGAATATGTTGCTGACAATATTAACAACAAAATTATTGCGAAGTGCATCTGACAAACTTCTATCACTGAAACATCTTACAAATTAGAGATAGGCGTAAATTCATGAATCCCAAATCGATCATAAATAGTTCTAATTTCACAATTGAATTAAAAACATATTTGTTATATAGATTAATAATGAAAGACAGACAATACTCTTTTTACCGCTTTGATTCACTTCACTCATTTTTTTTATGTTATAACTGGGTACATGAAATCTATGAAACTATATTTCACTTGAATCATCCTTAACACAACAGCCTGGAACAGAACAAACGTTTTCCCATGTTTTATATGCAATTATTTTCACTTTTAAATTACAATGCTCAATGACAGCTCATTGACGTATTCTGAGAAATGGAGTTCAATGGTTACAATGGTGCTCACCATGAGTGCTCGCATCGATATTTGTTCAAACTCCGCCCCCTTGCACATAGCCTATAGAGATTATAGTCCAATCTAGTAAATACAATTTAAGCCTCCTGATTGGTCGAAATATAAACACAATTCAAACAAATCAAAAATTTGCTGGATTTAAAAAAAAATTTCAAGAAATAAATACAAACTGCATACATTTATTTATGATAATTGATGAACAACTGACAGTTTTGTGACAATATAAAATTGTTTTGTATTTCGGCCAATCAGAACGCTTGGTTATGTCCCATAAGAGACTTGGATCATTCTTAACTGAGATAGACTATAGATAAATTTTATTTCGGTCAATAAAATTAACAATCCAAGCATTGCAAAAAAGAGTTCTATTAAAATTGTTCACCATAGGAAAGATTCAATGAATAAATATTCATTTAATTTTAAAAGAAACTATATGTTATATCTTAATTTGAAAAAAATCTTAAATACATCTGGAAGTTGTACGAGATGGGAATTATCTAATCAAAATAAATTGTTGTTGATAGCTAATGTCTACAAAGTATATAAGCATAAGACTGGAAGTAATTTCAACAGTCAGCAACCAGTTTCTGAGTAGCAATCATCATGCGTTTAGGACAGACCATACCCAATTTCAAGGCGCAGACGACCCAAGGGCCTATGCAGTTCTACGAATGGCAGGGAAATTCGTGAGTAAATAATCTATATTTTACCATTTATAAATATTATTTTAAAAAAAATATATATTCTAACGTTGCTCATGATTTTTTTTAGTAGTTAATAAACGATTTCACGTATATTACAAAATAATTATAACTTGCGATTGTATTTAGTTTTTGGATTAGGTTATATTTATTTTAATTCATATTCAATATAGATAAACGCCTATCTAATCTGAATTAAAAAGTAAACAATATTGCGCACTTGTTTTCAAGGTTCATTTTCATAAATATTAATTGACTTGTTCATTTGTTTACAGTTGGGTTGTTCTCTTCTCGCATCCTGCGGACTTTACACCAGTTTGCACTACCGAACTTGGACGAATTGCTGTTCACGATCCTTATTTTAAACAACGCGGAGTTAAAGTCTTGGCCCATTCTTGTGACAAGCTGCAAAGCCACACCGACTGGGTTAATGTATGAAAAACTTTCACAAAATGATTCTATAAGCAATTATAATAGTTGTACTTGCCAAACAAGAACATTGATCTATTTTCCGAACAGGCATTAATTACTACAAACAAAAATCAATTTGAAAGCAGTTTCAATTTTACAAATAGATTTTATGCAACTTTCTTGATATAATAATTAAAAATTAATACTAAAAAAAGCGGAATCATAGAATTTTGGGTTTATTTTAAGGACATCAAGTCATACTGCCGCGATATTCCCGGCGACTTCCCTTACCCCATCATTTCTGACGAAAAACGTGATTTGGCCATAATGTTAGACATGATTGATGAAGCAAACAGGAACAATGAAGTCGAAGCTACAACTGTTCGTGCTTTATACATAATTGACCCTCAACACAAGCTGCGTTTGTCTATGTTATATCCTCAATCTACAGGCAGAAATGTCGAGTAAGAAATTAAAATAAATTATTAAATATTTTCGTAATATGATTTTTTTTAGCGAGATTTTGAGGGTCATTGATTCTCTGCAGTTGGTAGACAGAAATCCTAATATTGCTACACCTGCAAATTGGACAGTAAGTTTTTAAAATTATTACTATTAAAAACTAGAGATAGCCCTGTGCTTTCGAAATTTTTTGCTATTTATCAGTCAAATTGACTTTCTCCTATTTATTTTATTTGTGATTACATAATATTACAGGTTATAATACATAATCGCTCACAGTCACTTTTGTTAAATTAATATTCTCTCACCAGCCCATGGGCTTTATATACTCTCTCCCAACAATGAGCTAGCATTCAAATGTTTGACAGTTGAACAACAATGAACTAGCATTCAAATGTGCGACAACTAAACATCCAAATGTTAATAGTTTTAACTCAATCGTATGAAAGATGCGCGAACAAACGAATATGACTCGTACGCCAATTATTATATGTTGATAATATTATGTCAAAAATTTTTATGCCAGTACCAACAACAATGGTAGAAAGTTTCAACTCAATCGATTCAGCCGTTTCGAAGATTAGCCTGGACAAACAAACAAACAGACAGGCAAAAATTTGAAAAACGCGTATTACAGACAAACTTCAATTTTATTTATATGTATAGATGACAGTTGCGATTGTTGAAGCTAGAAAACATTTCGTTGCTATGGAAAAAATTGTTTATCTGAATAATAAACAACTTTTTGTTTGTGGTAAGTCGTTTTCCGAGAAGCTAACTTCAGATCTAATTTTTTGACGTTTGATTTAATTATTAAATTTATACAAATTTATTTATGACCAAGCGATAAAATGTAACTTTGCGCTTTGATTACACAAATAACAATTTTTTTGTAGCACTTGCATCGAAAGTTCTCTGCGAAAATTCTCGATTCCAAACCATGGACATGTTGACAATGACAGGGAATTAATGATTATCAATTCTCTACTGAGAGGAAAAAAATGGATACTGTTGGTATTTTTTCATTTCATTGTTATATGTCAAATTGAGATTTGGAAAAAACCAAAAATCCCGACTGCAGAAACAAATCTAAAAAAAAACAAGACTAAAAAAATTTTATTGTTAAAAATGAAACTGAAACTGTAGAATTATGTTTGATTTACTGTTGGAAGTGTCATGCAATGTTTACATGTTCGCCACCTATAAGGAGGTACTTCAGTACAAAATATACTTTACGCACAACTGATACAAAATTGTTTGTTTACAACTTAGTTACCATGGTGGTAACTTCTACTTTACGCCCGTCGGGCGGTAAAAAAATTTACCACCCGTTGGGCTGTAAACTAGAGAATTGGCCAGCAGTATTATTATTAAAATAAGAAAACTACCAACAGAATTTTGTTGACATATAAACAAAATCAATTGTTTAACACATGACATGTTTTTTGTTACCATACGCCACCTTATAATTTTGAAGTAATAAATATTTTTGCGTGTTCTCAAAAACTAATTACTTACGAGAAATTCACAAGTAAATTTTATCACAGTTGTGCGTAAAACGTTGTACGTGCCTCGGCCTGAAAGACAATTTACACCCTTGGACGAATTAAGGCCCTCGCTACGCTTCGGGCCTCAAACTTTGTCCGCGGGTGTAAACTTAATCTTTCAGCCCTCTATACGTAAATAACTATTTTCTATTTGGGTGTCGTAAAGTGTACTTTATGAAACTCGTTTGGGTATCGTAAAGTGCCTCTTTATAGCTACGTTGCTAAACAACCTAACTGTCATTTTGATATGTCAAAATACAATATATTTTGGAGAAAATTCTCAAATTGTCTAGGTTTATATTTACTTATTTCTAAAAAGTAATAACATTCAAACTAACAAATTTTTGAAAGTATTCTTGATTAACACAAATTACTTATCTCTTAAGTCTCAGTGCTACCAAAAGTCAAATAAAAAATTAAATATTCCTTATCGATGTTTTCAAAATAGAAAATTTACCATTTTTTGACATATGTGAACCCAAATAGAAAAAATTGTATAAGATACACGTTTTATAAGACATTGTAGGTCACTTGTTTATTAGAAAACTCGCCGCAAGCGGCTCGTTGTCCAACAAGAACGCGTGCCTTAAAATCATGTCTTATGAAATTTATATCTTAATATATTATTAAGTCTTTGATGGGCAGCGGAAGTATAATTCCTAACATAATTTCAACTTTATCACTACAATAACTTGAAAACTTGAATGTTATTATAGTGATATAACTAAAATTATGGTGGGAATTACATTCCCGCTGCCTGTCAATTTATTTGCATTCAAGTACTTATAGGTTCCGAACATGTAAACATTGCATGGCACATTTAACATTAAATCAAACGTAATTCTACAATAAATCTTGCTTTTTTCTTTTCAGTTTCATTTTGGATAATAAAGTTTTTAAATTATTTTTTAGTCCAATTTTTTTTTCCGAAATGCTTTTGCAGTAGGGTGTTTTGTTTTTTTCAAATGTCATTTTGATATTTAACAATGAGATATTGATATCAACAGCATCCATGATTCACAATTATCATTTTTCTCACATGGCAGGAAATTATTAACCAATAATTCCCTATCAACAGGGAATTAATGTTAATTGTTTCCATGGTTTGGAGCTGGGAATTTTCGAAGCAAAAGTTTAAAAAAATTTTTTTTAGTCTTGTTTATCTTTTTGCAGTCACGTTTTTTGCTTTTTAATTTGGATTACTTTAAACTTTTTAGTTTCACTACGAACACGTAAGCAGTCCAATTGTTTAAGTGGATTTTGATAGTGTAATCACCTTTTAATATTTTTCATTTTCATATCCTATTAAATGCATTTAAGAAACAAATTTTCAAGCCACACATTAGACGTTTTTGGCGTCACCTACAGTCCGGCAAATATCTCGTGGCGTGTGACGACTGGCTGCGCAATAGAATCGTGAAAATTTGTAGAGAAGACTTCACTTTAATACAAGTAACGCTATATAGTGTACATTGTACGCCTACCACCATACCATCCAGATTTATACCCCATCGAGTTAGTATGGACGTCTTTAAAACAGTATACTGATAAAAAGAAGTTACTTTTTAATAAATGACAAAGAAAAGTTGTGTCAAGACTTTTTTAAATTTCCAGCTGAATAATGGGAAACAAGTTGTTTACATGCCGAGAAATGTAAAAAAGAGTTCTTAAGTGAGAAGGAAACATTGAAATTGATGAAGATAGATTTATAATTAATCTTGCAAGCGATTCTGAAAGCAGTGATCCTAAAAGAAACTCAGAATTTGCCACAGAAGATGATATAGTATGATTTTTCTTCCGTCAAAATTAATAAGCTTTTCTTTTGTTGTGAACATTATTTGATGTTCTTTAATTCTTGTTATTTTTACCTGTTTGACCAATTCAGATTTATAAATGTTGCATTTTATCTTCTTATTTATATTTATCCAAGAGTTTTAATATATTATTAAATATTTTTGTTTTAAAATTCTGTGTTAAATCCGTTCCGTTTAGATAATACGAATTAATAAAGAATCGAGTAATAGTATATTGTGTGGCTAGGGACGAAACAAGACGATTTCAGCTGAAGGTGAAAGTTGCTTGCCCGAGCGAAGCGAGGGCTGGCATCACCCTCGGCTGAAATCGTGTTTTGTCCCGTGCCACACACTGTATTTTTCATAATACCTGCATTGAAACTTTCCATATTACAAATTTGATATAACAAAGTAAATAATTTTCTTTTGATTTTGCAGGTAACATGCCGAGAGAAGCTGCTTGTGCTTTATCAATAAGATGTTGTGGTATACTTGAAATTATCGTATTAATACTTTTTTTTCTTGAAATCAATCCTCTTTTTAATTTGATTTACAGTTAAGAATACAACAACTGTCAAATTAACAAAGGTTATATGATTTTCATTTGGAGATTGACAATGAACAAATGCGACTCTGCCAGGGATAAAACGATGTGAAACACAAATTCAGCGGGCAGAAACAAGCTTGTTTCTCCCCTAGGGAAGAAACAGGCTCATTTCTGCCCGGCTACACTCGCATTTGTCTGAAATTATCTTGTTTCGGCTGACAAAACAGGCGTTGAAACGCGTTGTTTCAATGCAGGTATTATGAAAAGAATATTACATACATACATAAATACGCACAAAAAACATAGCTCTTCTTGGAAGTCCGGAAAAAATTTGTATTATGGGATGTGTCCGTTATAGTGTTTACATTTGTTGTGAACGTGATAGCACAAAAAATGTGAATAACATAATGTAATATAAATCAATAAAATAAGTTATGTACGTTATGTTTCGCAACCTGAACGACCGTCATCATTGACTTGATGAGGACGTAGTTTCGTGTAGCCAACTTCTTCCTAAACAATAATGACGATCATTTGATCCTTGTAACATAATTTATTCTTAATTATTTTTTTTTTTTAGCCTGGCGAAAAAGTGATGGTTTTGCCCACAGTAAAGGATGAAGAACTACCCAAATTGTTCCCCAAAGGAGTTGATAAAGTATCTATGCCTTCTGGAATTACCTACGTGCGAACTACTACTGATTACAAATGAATGTAATAAATCTAAAAATAAACTTTTATTATGAAAGTTACTTGCATCTTTTATTTATTGTTCAAAGGTCAAAATAGAATAAATATTTTAATAAGATAACATATCGAATTTAATTTGATATTTTACAAAAACATTATAACATGTTATAATTCTCTACAAAATAGTATTTTTATAAATACTATTATTAATTAATATAGCTTATATTATTTCACACAAATTTTAAAATATACATGGACCCATTTTCGAGAATAATTTGTTCCAAAAATTATGAAAACCTGTGATTTGCACACTAAAATTATATAAAAGTATTAAATAAAAATACAAAAGATATAACAGTCATCCCATTGTTGAAATACGCTAAGTGTAAGAGTAAATTTTCCTGAATTGCGTGTAACCGACACAACACGATAATTGTAATATATTAGGATGATTGGTGACTGTCATAATTAATAAAACACCTAATAAGCTTACTAAACTATGATTTAACTTTGTTTAACTTATTTAATGCTTGCTGCATTTTTAAAGATGGCGGAACGCCCCCGTGAGCTCCTTTAATTTTTGTTACAGGTGGTTTAGTAATGATTGGTTTACTAACCGTTCGTACGGGTTTATGAGTAATATTTTTATGAATTATTAGACTTCTTGCTGTTGGGAATATTTGGTTACAAACGTCGCACTTTGAATTAATTTTTTTTTGCGAAAATCTTTTAGATTTGTTGGGACTTATTTTAACGCAGTTTTTCCTCAAATGATCATCAAGAAGTAACTTTGCAGTAAAAGTCGTTTTACAATTGGGACAAGGAAAGGTTTTGTGGGAATTTCGATGTATTATCAACAAAGTTCGGGTACCAAATTGTTGACTGCAATATTCGCATTTAAATATTTCTTTGGTTTTACTTTCAACAGCTTTTTTTACTTCAAGCTTATTTTGAGACCGCAAAAAGGTTTTATTTTGATTTAGTTTTTTAAGAGGGGATTTGTCTTTTCGTTTGGCCAAATGTATTGTTTGGTGTCTTTTAAATTGAATTTCAGTCAAAAATTTTAATTTACATTTTAGGCAATTTAAGGGACGAGATTTTAGTGGATTAATATATGTTTCTGTTTTTATTGGTGATTGGTTATTAGATCTTAAGGATCGGCGGGTGTTGTGGATCATTAAATGTTTTTTAAGGGTTATAAGGCGCGGAAAAGTTTTAGGACAGTGGGGACATTTATTTTGCTTGTTTATACTTTTTCGGGTAAGAGTTTCAAGTGGTATTTCTTTTTCTTCAGGAGGAGGGATGTTTTTCTTGGAATCAATTATTTCTGGTGTTTCGTCAGTTACGGTATGATTACTTTCATTATCTTCTTGGTCAGTCACTTCAATAACACTTTCTTCACTTTCATCATCAGTTTCTTCGTCAGTATCCAATATAGTAATTTCAATTTTCGGCCTGCCTCTTTTGCCGGTTTTTATCTTTTTTATTTTCTTTTTTAGTGGTTTTAAAGTAAATTCAGGATCAGACTCATCACTAACTACATAACTACCTTCTTCCACTACTCGCTTTCTTTTTTCCGGTACGGGAAACAGTACGTTATTATCCGAAACGGTGTAGACTAATGGTTGTACAATTATTTCAGATCCGCCGCGATCTACTGGTTTAATGGTTTGTTTACGAGGCTGGCGCGGCTTTTGAATGTTGTTGATTGGAATTGGATCTTTATGAACCTTGGTGTTTGATATTATGGTCGGAAGGGTTGGCTTTTCTTTTTCTTTCTTTTTATTATTTACCCAACTGGATTTTAAAAGACTGCGAAGATTATCTGTCGGCCGAATTACTAAATTTTCCTTTTCTTTAGTTTTAACTACCAAATATGATAAGTGTTTATCGTCCTTGAAAATTGTAACACTCCGATTTTCGGCTTCATTCAATTTTGTGTTATCTATATTAGATTTCTGTAGGATTTGAGTGTTTTCTATATTATTTGGTTCTTCTTCTTCGTTATCATCTTGAAATGCGTCGTCCAATTCCTCAATTTCGTATTCAGCTTCACTATTGGTTTCTTCCTCTTGTAGGTAAACATTATCTGTTTCCTCGGCACTAACTTCGGCATTTTCATCATCTGCCGTAACGTGGACTCCATCGACTGTCTGATATTCTTCCTCATCATCTTGATAGGTACTCTGCATTAAAAAGTCCACAGGATTAATATTTTCAAAGTTGGTAGCATCGTAAAAACTGTTTTCTATCTCTGAATCTTCGCTGATTTGTTGATTGATTAAAGCTAGAGCTTCTGAGCTCGGTTTTTGATCTTTTTGGGGCTGTTCCAATTCTAAATCAGAATCTGGTGAAGATTCATTGTTTTCTGGTTGTTCCAAATCCGCTTTTTGAATTTCTATGGAGCCAGGAACTGCTTCCAGCTGGCCGTTTTCGTTTTGCCTATTTAAAACAATAAATAAATACTGTAATAATAATAATAATAAGCAATACTAACCTGACTCTGTATTTATATTTTTGGAAGTTTCCGTTTCCATCGTCCGCTAATTGCACCGCGTACAATTCATCCGATCCTTCCATTCTATACAAAATCACTTGATCATCAGCATTTTCTGCAACTGTACTTTCCGTTGGATTATCTTCCGTTTGTTTGTACTGCTCGCCGATTGAATTTTTTGTAATATCGGGCAGAATTATTTCCTCTTTGCTCACATGAACTTTAACTAGACATTTAGCATCTTCAGATCCACTATATTCCCCTTCTTCACAATTAGGTTCTAGTATAGAGAAATATTCGGAAGTTTCAACTCCACTTTCCTCATTTTCGGCAGTGAGGAAACTGTCACTTTCTGTCAATGTTTTATTAACGTTTGCAGGTTCACTATAATCTACGGTTATCTCGGGACCGTCTTCCTGCCATGTGATGTCCTGGTTTTCAATCATGACAGTATTACTTATCCATTCTGAATTATTTTCGTCAATTAATTGCGAGTTATCTGAGTAATATATATCACTTGAATCCATTTTTGTTGTTGGTTATAATTGCTGACCATTTTCTATAAATCACTTTCGTACTTCAATTATTAATTAATAATTAAATAGTTTTGTTATTAGTTCATATTACACGTACTCAATAAAATATATCCTATAACAAATTTGTTTTAGTGTTTTCGGTAAACAATCACAATATAACCCATAAAATATTGCTTATGCGCGTCAGTTAGAAGCTTTAAAAATTTCAACTTCATTTGTGTCTGATAGACATGAAGTGCGCGCCAATTATTAATCACAAAGCGAGGAATAGATTGGACATCCTTGGGGCGTAGTTTTATTTTCAGTAAACAAAACAAATTTATAATAGCCCAACAGTGAAGTTCCAATATCAATTTAATTTCTTATTTTTACAATCTGCAACTTTTTTTTCCAAATCTTCCATTCTTGTTGATCAAGGTCAATGTACTACATGTGTCTCATATAATAAATATTTATAATGGATAATTTAAAAAGAGGTGCAGATTTTGACATAGAAAACGATATCATTAAAAAACGTCAACGCTTGGATTTAGAGCAAAAAATAAGTAAGCTGATTAGGTTAAAAACTGCTTGAATTATTTATAATTTGATTAGATCTAGGTGCAAAACGGGAACAAGTTATAAATATTCTAAAGCGAGAATTTCGTAATGAAATTAATAAAAGACAAGACGAGGTACACTTGATACAACAACGCTTATTAAAAACCCAAAAAACACTCCATTTATTAAAGTATGTGATAATAAGATCTTTTTATGATAAAAAAGAATTAAAAATAACAAATAATGAAGAACCTATATTAAAATCGCAAGAAATCACATCAATTAACAGCACTCAAAGTAGAATACATCCAGCAGTTAAAAAACTGTTGGGGAAAAAACCTGCTGAGCATGTAACGTACGATTTTGCTCGTACTAGAGGTCAAGTACAAAATATTGACAGTTTATTTCTTCCTTCCGTAAAAGAAGAAATTGAAATAAATGAAGAGCAGAACACTCTTGACCTTGACGTAAAACCAACACTGCTTCATATTTTAAAAGAAGAAACAAAAGTTCCTATACGGAATAGACAAAAAATTAAACATGAAATAGTAATAGGAAATATTTCAAAATATAGTCCGTCAAATAATTCCAATGATGCCTCAACTCACAAATGGATGGTTTACGTACGAGGGCCAAGGGATAATCCGGATATTAGTAATTTCGTCAGAAAAGTTAGATTTTTTTTACATCCGTCTTATCAACCCAATGATATAGTCGACTTGGAGTAAGAATATTTAATTAAATTAATCATTTTTATTAATTTAATTTTTTCAGGAAGGCTCCCTTTCATTTGTCTCGTAGGGGCTGGGGCGAGTTTCCGCTTCGTCTACAAATACATTTTCAAAATAATTCAAATAAACCTGTGGATGTTATTCATAATTTAAAACTAGATCAGAATAGAACAGGACGCCAAACATTGGGAAGTGAAACTTTATTAAATGTATGGTTGTATGATACATCAATATTAGAAGAAAATGAAAGTATATTGGAAAGTGATGACAATATAATAATTAAAAAAGAAATTGAAATACCTCAGGAAACCTTTGAACCTCAACCATGTTGCAGTAAAGATACTTTTGATACTTCTAGCACAATAAAAAGTGAAATATTCGATGATTATGACTACAATTTAATATATCTGGTGGATCATTGCTATACTGAAACAAAAATTGACGAAACCATTTTAGAAAAACTGTATTCGGCAGAAAATCAAATTATCGATAGGGAAAAATACAAATTTAAAATTCCATTTGATAAGTTTGGTAGTATAAGACAAACTGTATACTTTTTATTCAAAAAATTACCACTTATTAGTAAATTAGCAAAAGATTTAAGTTACAAATGTTGCTATCCTTATGTTGCCGAAACAATGGAAGAATTTTTGGAATGGAGCTACGCAAAAAGATGTTGTCAAGAGGTACATAAAAATCACACCATTCCAGCAAGTAATCATAAAAAAATTCATTTGATCCAAATTGCTTCAATATTTTTTATACACCAAATACAAAATAATAATGTAGCCTTTTCAGTGGTACCGGGCGAAAACAATCAAAACCCTATTAGAAGAACAAGAAATAGCAGAACATGAAGAATGGTCTACTAAATTTATTTTAATGTTTGGTCGCGCACATTTATTCACACCATTCCCTAATTACAATATATTTAAAATAAGAACTGAATCAGGAAAAACAGTTCCAAATCATGTAAATGAAACTGATTTTACTTCAACGTACACTGAACATATTCCAATTTCTACTTTGAGGGAAATAAAAGTAGAGAGAACTGAAACAGAAGAAGAGGAATTTGTTGATGTAGAAAATTTAACGGAGGATATTAAAGGTAAATCAGGCTGTCAACTGTTATTTATTTTATACTTTAATTATTTTTAGAAACAAAAATAAAACGTAAACAAATAATTAAATCGAGCGAAACGGATCCAGATTTGTTTCCTGTTTGTAATTATATAAAAAAATGCGCTGCGCAATTAGATATCCATTTAACAGATGAAGAAATTGAACCGGGAGTTCTTCACAATTCTTCTGAACGAGTTTTATTACAGTCTGTTACTTGTCTAATTGAAGAACTGATACGAACTGCTTGGGCCACTAAGGTCATTGAAAGGAAGGGAAGGTAATTATTTTCAACTGTTTGAAGTTGAATTATTGCTCATTACTTATTTCAGAAATTTGGACTGTCCTATTGAAAAGTATGATATATTCAGAGTGTTATTAGAGAGACCAGAATTTGATATATTCACTAATGAAGGCCTAGGAAAAGCTGTTACCTAATTTTTATATAATTTTTTAAATAAATATTAAAAAAACAAATTGTTATTATTATTGAGCATCATTTAAAAGTTCCTCAAAAATAATATATAGTAGAATATATAAATGAACTGTTATAGCGGATGTTTTTGCACAGTTTTTACACTGGAAATGATGTAAAAAACTGTTTTTATGCGATCGTAGATAAATATATTTAAGAAATTACAAATATTTTTATTGGTAATCATAATTATGTAATACACAATTTGCCATTTGTTTGATTTTTATTTGAAGACTAGTCTTGATTTTTAAAAGCAAATGGCACTAAAAAGTAATCTTGATTATGCGGACTTAGAAAAAAAACAAAAAAAAGTATATTAAACACAATTCTTACCGTAGTTGTAATTAAAATAAAATGCGCAGGATTAATTTGACTCGATTTCCTAAAACAAATTGTGTTTATTTCCGTTATTAACGTCTAAAAAAACACTTACCGTAGGATCGCAATCCGCACAATGCCAAGAATATCCTCTTCTTTTAGGCGACTTTTTGACGGGAGGCTCCAGGCAAGTGAAGTGATAACATTTTTGACAATCATCACACCTATAAAATAATTATTTGATTTTTGAGTTAACAAGTAAATGATAATATATTACCTCACTAAATTCTGTGCGGTTCCGGACGCACTACAAACGTCACATTTAGCCATTATATCGCTGTCTTTAGGTTTTTTAGGGCTAGTTGAAAGACGAGAGCTTGATATAATTGCCACAGGACGAGGTGCTGGTGCAGGTGTAGTACTAATTACGACTGAGCGTGGCATTTCATTGTTTTCGTTAGGAACGTAAAAGCATTGCGGGTTTGAAGTAGAGGCCACTTCGCCGGCAGGAAGAGGAATCGGTTTAATCTAAAAAAAAAATCATTAAATACTGATTAAAGAAACATGATTCGTCTACCTTGATGGTAATTCGCGGATGAGGATTAGGATTTTCAATATCCAAACTCTTCTTCTTTCGTTTCCTTTTGTGTTCTTTTGATGGATTAGCGGAATCGGGTGAATATCGCGATCTATGTTTGTCACGTCTACGCTTTTTACCCGATCTTGACATAATAATAGGACTATCAAGAGAGTTACCCAACATGGTATTAGTTACCGATGTTGTGCAAACTAATTGAGTGTTGGGAGTAGTGGAAAAAAGAGGAAGAGTACTGGAAGTTGGAAAACTATTGGGAAAAATATAAGGAGAATTACTACTCACATCATGATTTTGGATTGAGATAGTGGGGACTGGATGGGGTTCTACAGGTTTGATTTTCACTTTTGGGGTGAAGATTTCCATTTGGTTTTCACCCTCTTTGCTATGCCGGGTGCGGCTTCTTCTAGATCCCTTTTCTTTGATGTCCATTTCTGATTCTGACGATTTATCACATTCGGAACATTGCCAGCCGTAAAGCTTCGACTTTTTAGGTAGTCGAGTTAAGGGTGGATTCAAGCAATTTAAATGGTAAAACAAGTGGCATGTATCGCATTTTGCTAGTAGGTGCTGATCTCGGCGCTGGCGACATATACCGCATTCATTCAACAATAATGGATCTAAAATATTATTTAAAAGTTGTAAAGCAATATAATATTTTTTAATAAATTAAATTGAACCTTGTCTGGCGGCATGACTGCTCAAAACTCTATTAGTATCATGTCGTCCACTGGGAATATTATTAAGTGGAAATCCCACTCCCATTTTTAGGGCAGCGGCAGTTGGCACTGCCATTACAGGCTGTATAATTTTTGGAGCAGGTGGTTTTCCTAAATCATCTATAGTTGGGAGATTCTTAGTTGGACAAGCGCTCAAAATTGCCGAATGATATTTATGAACGGTTTGTTTTAAGGTTATATTGATCCTAGATTCATCTGCGCTTTCTTTCATCATCTAGAATAATTTCCAAATAAAAATATATCAATATTTCGAAGCAGCTTGAAGGACCTATTAATAGTTCAAATGAAAAAGTAGGTTATGTGGTTGATTATATTTATTTAGATAACAATGGCTGGTACCACGAGCTCTGTTTTTGGCGCTACTAAGAGCGTTGTGTCAAGATGTGTTTTAAGGCAAATGAAATTTTCTCAAATACTTTAGAAAATAATCTTCAGATACAAATTACAGAAAACTCATATGTCTAAAAAATTTATTTGAATATTTTCCATTAAAGTAGCTTGAGATATTTATACTGCCATAAACTCTTCTTAAAACAGAGCTTGTGGTACCAGCCAATGATTTTATATTTTCCACTGTAATCATCATTCAATTTAATTTGATAAAATGAATTGTCATCCGAAACGTCCTAAGATATAACATCAATAAACGTATTGAACTACATCACCCATTTTTTCTTTAAACGAATTATTAATTGATTCAATGGTTAGCATTAATGTTTGAAGCAATTATGGGAGTGCTCAGTTTGTAGCATAAAATCATGTAGTCGGTGTTCCAAATAGATCTAAACAACAGTAAGGGGGCGAAATATTGGGTTTGTAAATTTTAGAAATACTCGAGAAAAAATATATTGTAACGGGAATTTATACATTAGATTAATTTTATGAGATTTTCTGCTCTTCTGTTCATTTCACCGCAAAAATTGTGAAGAAACAAGTTGTGCAGCATTAAAAGATGAAACTAGAACTGTTTCAAATAGAAAAATTATTGAGCAAAATTTTGAATGCGACCTTTAATTCAAAACAGCTTGACACCTTACAGTTTTCGTCGTAAAATGAACAGGAGAGCAGGATATTGCGTAGAATTAATTTTACATGTCAACTGCCTATGGTATGTTTGGATCAATTGAGATAACCTTGTTTTTAGTACCACATTGTTAGGTTTGTGTAACAAATAGTAGAAGCAATAGAGATTTTGAGATCAAATGTACAATAATATATCAATGTTGCTGTTACCTACGTAACATGCTGGGAAAATTAGGAACATGGTAAATTAACCTAAAAAATAATGCATTGAAAGGACAAAAGTTGTAGCTGACATAATTCTGCACATTTTGGTTTTTTGAACGACCTAGCACAAAAAATATAAGAACTTTTTTCATATTCCGAATAGAAAAAAAAGCTTTAACTCTTCTAATATATAATTTTTTGAAGAAATTATTTACCATTTCATCAAAATTGTTTTCAAACTGATGAGTTTTATAATTTTTTGGTTTTGAGGGTAGTTTGAATAAGGAATATTTTATTCCAAAACTATATTATCATAAAGAGTAGATCTTCATCTTCAAAATACTTCTTGGTTTTTTTCAATCCGTTAGGAGTTGAAGAAGTTATCGCCTTTTCAATATGAAGTTGATTTATTGAGCTAAATTTGTAAATATGTCTAATTGAATTATTATTATCAGTCATCTCTCTCATGATAAATTTGAATTTTGTGTGTTTGAAAAATTCAAAAATTGTATCAGGAGAGCAGAAATCGAGAGAGCATTTTTGAGGATTTTTAGTAAGTGATTTTCTACTAGCCCTTGAATTTAGGGTAGTAGCATATCCTTTTTCAAAAACTATAAGCCCTAGAGAAAATTTTTTCAAATAAATCTTAAATTTGTTCCTTAATTGTTTGCTTCTCGAGATAATCGCTAATCAATCTCTTGAATATGCTTTAAAAGTTTCTGCTATCTTGAAAATATTTTTGTCACATCACAAAGCATTGAATTTTGAGTTGAAAAATCTAAAAATGATATCAGGATAGCAAAAATCAAAAGAGCATTTTCAAGTGTTTTTGGTAAGTACTTTTTTGATTTACTCCTGGATTAAAGCCCTGAGGGCAAATTTAATTACATTACCGCAGGCAGCTTTGAAAGAGCTAACAAAAAGATAATTGAAATTTACTTCTAGCCCTCAAATTAAGTGAAGTAGCATATCGTTTCTCGAAAACTTCAAGCCTAAGAGAACATTTTTCAAATCTTGAATTTACCCCTAATTTCTTTGGTTCCCAAGACAATCGCTAATTAATCTCTTGAATAGGCTCTTTCAATCTCTGCTTTCCTGATAATATTTTTGTAACATTAAACATCACAGAGCAATGATAGTCCAAGAACTCATGACCCACGTTTCATGAAATGATTGATTCAGATAGAAATTTTGTATATTGGTATCTTTAGGTAAGATGTATAGGTAAATGAGTGTTTGCCTGATCTACCTGGGTACACCAGGTACTGCGCATATGAGAAAGGTGTAAAAATTTATTTTATTGCTTAAGCCCCGAAAAAAGTGACTGGCTTTTTGCAAATATTTCAAATATATCGAATTAAGATGCTATAGAAATTTCAGCGTGAATCAATCACTTCTTTTCAATTTTTGAAATACAATTCTTCGGTATTTTGGTTCAATATTGTATTTTCAAAAATTGAAAAGAAGTGATTGATTCACGCTGAAATAAACCTAAGTCACAATATGACGTTAAACCTAGATCATAATATGAGGTCGATATTAAGTCATGACATGATGTTAAACTTTAGTCATAATATGACATTATATAGCCCCACGCATTGAGGTCTTGCCTCAGGTCTTGCTGTCACGATTCTGATAGAAAAAATGTCATATTTGGTCTTGATTGTTACTTGGGTAACGATACATAAGTTTTCTTCAAGTCAGAAAAATTTTGGAGCTCAAGATGAATTTTTGACTTTATTGCTTGTTCTAGAATACATTTGAATGATGGTAGATGTAAAAGATTTGGTCTCTAGGAATACAAAGAATACGAATGTGAGTAGTATGCCTGGAAGAAGTCAAGGCACGGAAGACCTTGAAATTAGCCTAAGCTGTATGTAATTTTTACATTTTAAGTATTATATTGTTTTGATGCATTTATCATTTTTGAGTCCTACCTTATCGTATTTAAGTCTTAATGCTTGTTGTTCTTCCAGTAATCGTGCATTATCATCAAGCAAATCTTCCAATCCAGATTTCATGATTCGCAAACGATCATTTCTATCTAGATAATAGGCAATAAATTCTACACTGAAAGCTGGAGAGATGTGCCACTTTTTACGAACATCCATCAATGCAGCAACTTGGGCCTCTTGCATTTCTAGTGCAACTGTATCGATTCCCATTAATGCTGCCTTCCTTAAAAGTTTTTTGCATGCTGATGCACTTGTAGTCAACAGACGAGGCATTTTTTGAGTTGGAACTAAAAGATTTTAAATATTTTTCAATGAATTATGTCAAGGAGTTATTTATTACCCCAAGGTGGTGATTTCAAAGTTTTGTGGTTGAGGAATTTTTGGCGATGTCTTTTTAATTTTCTCTGAATACGAATCTGTTCTGGTGTATCATTATATCCTTCTGATTCATACTCAAGTCGCCTTTGTTGAGTTCTGAGTTGTAAAGCCAACCAGTTTCGCTTACGGCGGCGTACTAACGTTTTATCAGAATGCATTTTACAGTGAGCGTAAAATGGATCTGCTTGATCTACTTCTTCTGAATGGGCTTCAGACAGAAAACCTTCGCGCTGGGCACTAAAATTATTTGTGAAATAAATCATAAAAAGTAATAATAAATGAATCCTACCATGTGACGTGAAAATATGTCCGACACATTCCAGCATCACATCCGATGCAAACTCCTGTTCTAGCAAATCTTTCATCTACACAAAGACAACAAGTTTTAGCCCCCCATTTATTATAAGGCATCTCAAACAAAGTCACACTGGACAAATGATCCACCTGTAAACGTTACAAAAATAAATTTGAAAATTGTTTGCTTCCTAAAAAACAAACCTCTCCGAAAGCTACTCCAGGAACATATAATGCACAAACCAAATGCACCCATTTCCCTACATCCGTTTCTTTGAAAATCCCACCCGAATTAGGACACAATTCACATATGGGGTTTATAACACCAGCCCGACAAGCCTCACAAAACCAAGGCTCCGTCGGGCAATCTGATTCGGTGCTGACCACGCTAGCTGTATCGGATACTCCGTAACAAGCCTCGTGGACAGTCACTCCACAGCCATCACATTCCACAATTTCGTTGATATCGTCGCTACGATCGCCCAAACAACCGCAGCAAATCAAAATTCTGACATTTTTGTCAAACTGCAGAAAATATATTTAAAACCCGTTTTGATATCCACAAAAATACTCTTACTTGTTGTTTTTTATCGCCCTGCCTGTTTTTAGCTTCTTGAATGACATCATAAACTGATAGTTCCCCTTGTAATTTCAGTTTCTTCAAATCTTCTTCATCCGAAATGTCTTCGGAATCTTCTTCCGAATCCACTTCTGAACTTCCTCCCCCTTTCCCTAAATAAAACAAAAAGTTAATTTTTGTTTGTATTAATTTGATTATTGCTTACTTTCTCCATTACTGTCGATGGAATCATCATCACTTTCTTCGGCGTGATCTTCTATTCGGAAATCGGAATCGTCTGAACTCTCTCCCAAATCGAAATCGAGAAGAGAGGCCTGTGTTTCTACAGGCTTTACACGACGTTTTTTCGGATCTCTTTCAACTAAAAAAATTATATTGAACATTAAATATTACTTCATTTCGATCTAAAACTGATTTTCGATAAAATTTAAAAATATATATGTATGCCATTTGTGATAACAGTGTAGAAATATTTACTGCGTTTTCAACCCGGTTGCAAAAAAAATAACCTAAATTCCAGCTCGAAATTCTGTTAATACTTACAAGAACTCATGATAATGTTGACTATTATGCATTTATAATCATATTTCAACTTTTAAATAACACTTTACATTAATATTTAATGTATATTCATTGTAATGATTGCAAGTCTGTATGTACGATATTACAGGCGTCCTCTAATACGTTGGTACACTCTAATACTTGCTTGTCAAAATGCACATGTCTACTGTATTGATTAAAAATTGAAACATTTCAGTTTTTTGACCAAAAATACCTACTTGTCCTTTTACTCATAAACCCATTATCATCTTTTAAATATGCCATTGTGATATCATTGACAAGATTGACAAATTCCCTCTTCAACTTTTTCAGCCCAGCAATGCCTTTTATTCAACAATTCATTTGTTTTTTTTTTTAATTGACAATATTGTCGTTTTGAAGACATTTCAGAAATTAGTGTAATGACAGAAATAGTTGTAACTTTTATTTGCGATTTTATAAGAAATTCACGACATGAACGAAAAGATAAAAGCGAAAATTTGGATAAATCAAATAATAAAGAAACTAAAATTAGTTTAGAGTCAAAAAACAATGAAAAAGTAAAAATGGTTAATGAAGAAGAGCCTTTAACTTCAATTGTCAATACTGAAAAACCTGTACGATTCTTGCATATTGAATACAATTTATTTCCAGGAAAAATTGTCAATAAAATTGATGTAGTCTTTTGGGGAACTGTAGCTAAGGTTATTTTTAATTAATAATGTATTTTACTGTACTTAGAACTTTTTGTTATAAGTAGGTGTACACAAAAGATGGTACAAAAGCAATGAAATCGATTAATAATGGCGATCATTGTTGGGTAGCTTTCAGTATTCAACACAAAGTTGTTTTAACAGAAAAAGATTTAGAAATATTGAAAAGACACAAAATGAACTTATCAATTACAACAAATAAGAATAAATTAATTTTTGGGTGAGATTTGATTGTTGCACCAGTTGACAACACTGGCCGCACGGCAGAGTTGCGGGAGCATCTTGGCGGTTATTTCAAAACTTTGTTTCGCCAAAAAACTCCAGTTACGTCATATTTTTTGAGAGAAGTTTATTAACTTGTTAATTTTGAAGGGCTGCGAAAAAGGATGCTGAAAAAACATTTTACTTCCCCACAGAAGCAATAGAAAAGAAATATATTTTTGCTGAAGCATTTGAAACAGACCCAAATTTGGAGAAAACGACTAAAATCGATTTCAAGACCCAAAATAAGATCGATGTACAGCTTATTTTGAATGATTTATTGGATTTTCCCACTAAAATTGAATCAATAAGCAATTTACAAATACCGAGTATTGGTAGACCAAACCTATAAAATTAAAATGATCCAACGCATGTTTTTCAGGTGATTTACATCAAAAAATAGTATTAAATATGACTGAAAGAGTTTTTAATAATAAATTAGTGGAATGTTGCAACGATTTAGATGAACCATTAGATGTTGAAGAACTAATAGCGATCAAAAAAGGAAATAAAAAAGGCGCCAAAAAGAAAGTTAAACCTGGAAAAGTTGACAAATATGACTTTTCTGAAATAATCATACCTGGGGAGTTATTTTTAACTGGTATTCTTATATTGCGAATTTAACAAGCATTATTATTCGATTTTTCATTGTAGATCCTATAAGCACTTTAAATTTAAATTTAAAAAACAATGATATTAATAATAGTTTTGCATTCATTGAAGTTCGTCATTTATTCAACACAGAACAAAAAAAGAAATTAAACCCTTTGATAATAAAAATTAAAAAAATCATGAATATACCTTCGGACGTATTACAGAATCATAGATTCTCTTATATGTATATAACATATAATATTTGTAATATAGATCATATAACTGGTGCCAGAGCTATTGCAAAAAACATACATTTTTCTGATAATCATGTGTATTTTGTTCCGGAAGATCAATTGGAAAAATTGGCGCAAGTTATTCAAAATGATTTTTTAATATTTCAGGTAATCAATCCCAACTGGAATTTCCATAAATATATTTCATATCCGATTAGTTTATTATTGTTGTCATAATAATACTGATTCCAAGATGATTATTTTTGGGCATTATTTTGAAAAATAGCAAGAATATCATGTTTCCTAGTTACAGCAAGTAACTAAAGTTATTCATATGAAAGATATTACAATGACATTGCTAAAAATTTTGATTGAAATAGTACATTATTCGGACACGGGAGTTGAACGGACGATAATGCCTAAAGTACACCGTTGACTCCAGGCATTATTGTCCGTTTAATACCCCTGATACCTTAATTATTTTATTGTTCACTCATGAAACCTGTTATAAATTTTCGCGGCATTAGTTTGTGTTGTATGTACGCACTCAATCACTTCGTGCGCATGTGCAACGCAAGCGCATCGCATAATTGTCAGTACAGTTAAATAATTAATTTAGATAAGTCAAATTTATACTTACGTATGTTCATTTCCATTGATTTGCCTTAAACCACTTTCTATAAGAAAAAAACAATGAGACGTATTTTTATTCGATCACTAAATAAACTAGCTTATAATTTTATCCGCTAGAGTGGTGTGTGCGTCTCAAAAATGTACAAGTCCGCCATTAAAAGGGTACGTCCTGTTTTCGACAAAATAACTTTTATATTTATTTGTGATCCAATTTTAATGATTGTTAAATTTATAAATGATTTATTTGGACTAAAATGATATTCCTAATTATATAGATAAGGCGAACGTAGTGTTGAAGTCAATTCAAATAATGGCGCGAAGCTGTAATGATAGAATTAACTAATATTTTTAATAAATTCTTGAATTTAATTGATTTGCTACTAAAATATAAACAATTTGAATTCATTTTGCAAAAATATTGTCCATTTGGGTATTCACTTCCTCTTACCTCATTAATGCCGGTTTTGTCTTATTGCTAAATTAATTGACGTTTGTGGGTTGATCCCATTCAAACTGCATAATCTTAAGTTTAATTAAAATTGATTTATCTTCAAATTTGAGGTTCATGGTATAAGAATTACGGCTCCGGAAAAACGTCATGAAATGTTTGGTGAAAATATAAATGACAAATCTATTAGTACCCCTATTAATAAATCAAATGAAGTTCGAAAATATATTGAAGGATCTACAGAACTGAACAAAAATTCTGTCTTATTGGCAGTAGCTCGAATAAGACTCTCAGATTTGTTATTGCCATATTGGCAAATTAAAACAGAGCAACGAGTTGTACACCCAAGAGTCCTTAGACATTTAGATAAAGAGGAACACTTCAATAAATTAACAATCAATGAAATGATGATTGAAAGTTTGAAAATATTCGATCAAAATCCTCTAACAGAAAAACTGTTACTGTCATCTGGAATGAGCATACATGTAGCTGTGCAAATTTTAAATCCACTCAAGAACATTTTGTTTGATCTTATAGAAGCTAAAAAGTTCTATAACCGATTAACAATCCAAGTTTTAAATATTGGTTTGGCTAAATCTATCGTGTTTAACTTATTTGTTCATAATTCACATTGGTTGCAAAGAGAAAATGTTGCACCAAAGTTTATCAAAAGAAAAAGACCTATTTTGGATATTTATGAGAAGAATTTGATAACAGGATTTGCTGTAGATTGTGTGGATCATTGTATTTTATTTTTGGAAGGACATAAAAAATGGATTTTGCATTTGTTTTGGAAGCTGATGAGAAAGGAAAAGAAAGTTAATATAAAATTAATGTATAATAGTGATCACTTGCACTATAGTAGAATATATGGGGCTTTAATACCGTACGGAGGAATCTATTTCATATGCATGCACGTTTCACCTTACCAACTATTAATTTGTGCCAGTACTTACGTCAAAGGAGATATGCCTGAATGTTGTCGAAGGGTATTCATCAATTTGTCCCGATATTCGTCGCTAAATCAATTTTTTATTAGAAAATGAGGTTAGCTTTCATGAAAATAATTCAATTGTGCCAATTCTTTGACAGCGCATGCGCAAATTATTGCAGTACTTGAGCGGTAAAATTTGAAAATCTATTATTTACACCCAATAATAGAGTATTCCACTGTATTAAAATATAATTCGAAAGTACTTGAAGAATTTGAAGATTTTTGATGATGTCCAAAATCCTATTGTGTCGCTTTAACGATCTTATTTTTGTACAAAATACGATAAACCTAGATTTCATTCATATTATATAATTATTCATGCGCATATAAATTGTGTAATTTTTTAAGAATATGGTCGCAGAGCAGAATATGTGACGTTACTGTCTTGCTTGTTTAGGCATCATCTAAATTATTTTTATTTTTGTCAGGATTGTCAGTTGCAGTTATCAAATTTACTTGTCAAATTATATTTTATTTCATATACATAGCTAAAAATCACGCTACACTCGCGTAATTAGGAAATTTTAATTGTTTTTATATTTTTAAATGGCCGATATGTTCCTCAGTTCAATCATACGTTTTTGAACCTTAGTGACCAATAGATATATGACAGTAGAGGCTTGCAAATAAATTGAGAAAATGAACAATCATTTAGTTACTACTTTTGCCGCTCCTTTCACTAGCTGTTATCTTTTTTCCAAGGACAACATATACTCTAGACAAAACAAGTAGCGGTTTGTTTTGAAGCTGGCAGGACAGAAAGAGAGGTACAAAGGTAGAGCTATGTATGATCTACTTCAGTATTGTCTCACTAGATGCCAGCTGCGTAAACATTTTATGAAATACGTTTTTCATGAGTATATTAAATTAATAGTGGCGTTCGTTTTACACGAAATCTCACCTCAACTCAAGTCGGTAGCGTTCGATTTGTCATAGCGCAACTGAGATGAAGTGAGAAACTCACTTCCCCCCTTGCCGATGCTACACTACCAATTTCGCTGACTTGAGTTGAGATTGAACTGAGATTAAATAGTGGGAATAGAGGGAGATTTGAACAGAAAAGTAATGAATGTTAAAACTTTGCTTCTGACTTCAACTTGTTATTATTGCAAAAGGGACATACTGCACTAAAAACTATTATGAAGGAAAAAATAAAGAGTATAGGAAATATTCTACTGGTGAGAGAATAATAACAGTCTAGTACGCATTACATTGAATTTTACTTGTATCCTCCACATTTGCAGTCTCCATTTATGATGTTTTTCTACATTTACTTTTATCAAGTATTCCTCTTAGATAATTTTTGTGGTTACAAACAGCTGATAACTTTCACGACGCTAGAAGCAGCGCGAAAAATTGTGTACCACTAGAATCCAAGCTCTGACAGATCATGTGATCAACTGAGTTAAACGAGATTTTAGTCCGTTCGTTTTAAAAGAGAACTCTCTCAACTCACCTCATTTGTCTCATCTCACTTTGAGATGGAATTTTTTGTAAAACGAACGCTACTAATATTAACTCCTAAATTATTCAAATTCATATACATACACGTGCAAAGATATTGGCACCTACAACTATACGCTGCACAACTTCGGACTACTATGATAGATTACAACAAATATAATGCTCCAAAAATTGTGAAATTAGTAAATCTACTTCATATAATTTATAATTTGATATTTTCTATGTTATAATTATACTTACTATCTAATTGAATGATGATGCATACTTTTAACCTCAATATTTATTGTTTGTAGTGATTTCAACTGACAGATGGTCATAGTGACATCTTGTGACAAATATTTGAAGTAGGTCAAACATATCTCTATCCTTGTACCTCTCTTTCTGTCCTGCCGGTTTCAAAATAAATAATGTACAAACATATGGGATGATTCATGTAGAGTATATGTCATTCTTGCTTGTTTCAATATTATATATCCCTATTATTAATTCCATATTTTCTTATTTTCATGACAGTTTCTCAAATTTTGATAGTAGTGGAATACCCTATTCAATACTACAGCCCCTACTGCCATATATGTCTATGGGTCAATAAGATTCAAAATCGCATGAGCGGCTGACTAAATTATGGAACAGGTACAATAAAATTGATACATCGATGATTTGAATGATATAAAAAGATAATAATTTTCCTCAAATTTGCGTGAAAATACGCGAATATACCATGATTTATATAAAAGAAAAAAAAAAAGACATCCGCGCGTGATGACATGAATAAATAATACTTCGAATTGTTCTAATTGGCGTATAAAAGACCTCCGGTAGTATGTCGTTCGTTAATCGCTATTTTTGAGAATATTTTAGCGAGATCAAGCGTAATATCACTAAGCATTTATTCATATTGATAATAATAAAAATAAAATGGCTTTTTAAAAAAAATATTTTAATCCTGCAATACATCATGTGATGGCGCCACCAACCGTGTGTGTCTTGTATTATGTACCGGGTAACATCTTAGCGGATTGCAAGTTTTTATTTAGTTATGTTTTGTATAAAGTACTCCATGTGGTATGTGAATTGTGGCTATCGATTTCGCATCATGTTTCCATCATCAGGCCGTCAGCTAAAGAACATTTCATATTGTATTTTCTCATCATATTGATATAAAAATTAATGTATTTTTAATTGACAGCCTGATGATGGAAATATGATTCGAAATCGATAGCCATTGCATAATCTAGAATAGGTTATGTGCAAGGGGGCGGAGTTTGAACAAATATCGATGCGAGCGCTAATGGTGAGCACAACTGTAAACATCGAACTCCATTGAGCTGTCATTGAGCATTGTAGTTTAAAAGTGAAAATAATTGCACATAAAACATGGGAAAACGTTTGTTCTATTTCAGGCTGTTGTGTTGAGGACGATTTAAGTGAAATATAGTTTCATAGATTTCATGTACCCAGTTATAACATAAAAAAACGAGTGAAGTGAATCAAAGCGGTAAATAGAGTATTGTCTGTCTTTCATTATTAATCTATATATAACAAATATGTTTGTAATTCAACTGTGAAATTAGAAATATTCATCATCGATTTGGGATTCATGAATTTACCTCTATCTCTAATTTTTAAGATGTTTCTGTAATAGAAGTTTGTCAGATGCACTTCGCAATAATTTTGTTGTCAATATTGTCAGCAACATATTCTTCAACATGTTTAATATGGCAAAACTAATTTCACGCTTTTCTTCAATGCTTTCTTGGTAAAATACAAACCCGATCTGCAAGATCATCGGCGTCATAATTTGAGGTTATCCTGTCAATTTGGACGAATTGAGACGTTTTCTCTATAATAGGTACAAAATAAATAATTTCAACGTACCTTTTATGCTATGCAAGTTATATTATACACACACAGCTGAATTAAATAATATTAGTACATTTAAAAAATTATAGGTATGAAACAATGATAAAATGGAGTTCAATCGCTCTCCATTGCCCGCTAGAGGCGCTAGTAGACTTCATGCACGTAGCCTATAGGGATTTCCAGCTAAGCGCTACGCAGTCTGGTGGCAAATTTTAGAAGCTCAATAAGAGATATCCGTAATACGTCAGTTATATTCTTTTATTCCTTCCAACTGAATTCATTGAGAATTTAAGCTTTATTATTTGAATATTTGATTTGAATAATTATGTCATCTACATATTGTTGTGTACCTGGCTGTAGTTCTTGAAAAAAGCGAGATTCGAGCTCAATTTTTTCCTTTTTTCTAAATAGGGAAAGAAGGTTAAAGTGAAAAATAATTTAAACGATTTTGATTTTATAAGTAGAAAAAAAGTATGAATCAATTCTTTCAAAATTGGAAAAAGAGTGAGTTCTTTTATGGAAGTATTTCTTCAATTTTAATATGGCGGTGAATTCAACGCAGAAGTTTGCAAACGTAAACCATACAATTTCATATTAAAATCTAAGTTGTCACGTGGAGTGCCACAAATAATTATGTGTCCAGCATTAAAAACTTCTTCTCCTACGTAAACTACTCTGGAATTTTAATTTTAATATATCAAGAATATTCTATCAAGAAAAATCTTAGATCCTTCGTCATTCCGCTATTATTTATTGAATGATTTATCTGAAACATAAATGTGATATAAAAGTGAAGAATCAAATTCAGGACAATATCAATCTGTCACATTATGATTTCTATTGATGTACAACTTTTAAATTCAGCAAATTCTTCGTAAATCACTTTATTTCCACTTATACACTATGCAATAAACTCGCGCAATTTCCCTTTTCGAGTTTCGAATTTTACTCACAGTGGCGCTGATAGCAAAACTTTAAATCCCTATACGTTTCGTTTTAACAGAAAACGCCCGTTTGACAGTTTGCAGTTGTTTAAACGCGCATGTGCAAAATGGCGGCAATATCTTAAACCTCAAAATCTCAAAATGCACCATTTTGATTTATTGACGAATATCTGGATGCATAATTTCTTTTAATTAAAATGTTTGTGATTTTCAGGCTTTGCATAAGTTAGATATGATACGGAAAAGTACTAGACTGATTGAATTATCTGACGATTTGTACCCAACATGTAAGGAAATTTTTGGTTTGTGTAATGAATGGGGTGTACCGCTTCACTGGCCTCTGGAAAAAGAATATGCACGAATGTTTGCAGATAAAAACTAATAAAATGAATGTAATATGTATAATACGAGAGCACTGAATGCTTTATTTAGTTTTAAGCAGTCAAATTATACATAATTCATTTTATTAAAGAAATGAGAAAAATGTATAGTTAATACAGACTTCGTTACGGACTTAATGCATTATAATGCTACTTATTTTCTACGTGGATTTTTTTTTACATACAGAGGTTAATTCTTATGGTAGGTACATTCATAAAACACTGTGATGTAGATTAAAATATTCTAACAAATATTAACAGTTAGCTATTTGTTTATATTGACCACTGATAAATCCTCACAAAAATAGCAAAATGCACTCTAAATATTAGAAACTTATAATCATTAGTCAAAACAAAGAATATCAGCTAGAAGAACACCAATGTGACGAAGCTTTTGGGAAATTGAAAGATGAGTTTATATTTTGACTAATGTTTATTTTACTTGAAATGGCAGTGCTTGACATTCAGACATACCAGATTTAAACAGCGCGCTCCGCGCTAGCAACTACCGAAATTCGCCGGCAGGTGGCTTACGCTGAAATACGCCAATCTGACAGCATAGACTTCTATTTATCTTGCAAAGAGCAACTTCCTCGTCATCAAAACTTATTCTTGCACAATTAAATTATTCCAAACATTTTTTGATATTCGAATTGATGTTGGTGTGCAAGTGCATAACCATGCTTCAAGGTGATGTTAAAGTACGCCATTGCGATAAGATTTCAAGAATTCAGTACAATAATGATTGGAATAATGTGTACATTTGTGTTAATTTTTTTTCACTTAATGATCTCAAAATTAATGAACATTTTAAGATTATTAGCAGTTAGCACGTTACATGACAAGTATTTGAGGAAGAGCCAAGTTGCACGTCTTGCGAATGTTACTTTTAGTTATAAATTCAACAATTATGTATGGGTACCCATGTAACAAGAATCAACACTTCCTTTGCATTTGCAGTAGTGTCCCTAATATAAGCTTTACTTTTATATTAATTATACTTACTTAGGTACTTCAACAAATGTTCTTTGGTATCATTGGGACGTTTAAATTAAATTTTGATTATGCAATGAACACGCAATCATGAGGGTGCACATTACTTTTTTGAATTTGAAACAAAGGTAATCTAATTTCAGTATTTGTTACATAAAGATTTGTCAACTTTTCTTTGTATGCCGTTAATGTTTTTATTGTCAAATCAACGACACTCGGCATTAGTGTGGCCCCAGCATTATTAATTTATCATAAAATAAACAACCCTGAAACCAAATATTTTCATGCAAATCACATTGTCTAATATTAATCGTACTTTTTGACATTTGAATATGAATCATGGTTTACAGGGCTTTTTCCTATTGGAAAAAAAAAATGCCCTATCTAGCGGCTTGACTGGAATTATATCATCTCTGATTATGTGTTACATAATTAATTTTATTGCAATATTTAGTGTTATTGATATATTGCAATTATTTTCAATCAAATTGCATCACGTGTATCTATCCTTAATTTTTGACATTCGATAAATGATGAATATGCTATGTAGAGAACTTCTGCTTGAAAATATAGTGAATAACCACAAAAAAAACATTCATTTATGCTAGTTCTGTACACAAACTATGAATGTGCGCATGCTCACAGCCAAATTGGCTGAGAAACATTGAATAACCCTCGAACAGACTGGCTAGTAGCAAAAAATAATTGTAACAAGATTGGAACTAGTGACACTCTCGGCTAAAGTAGTAACTAAATTATTGTTCACTTTTTCAATTTAATTTCCAGTCCCTACTGTCATATATATCAATGGGTCAATAAGATTGAAAATCGCATGAGCGTCTGATTGAAGTGTGGAACAAATCTGCCATTTGAAAATATAAAAACGATAGTGATTTTCCAATTGTGCCAGTATATAAATAATATAATTTGTATTAAAATGTCAGAGAGTGAGGTTAGAAATATTAGACGTGAATAAAGTTAGAACTGGGGCTCAATTTTAAGTCTTGATGAAACGATATTGATTTTTTATGGTTATGTAGTAGTGTTGTGCACCCATTTTGTGTATAAAAAAATTGTTAAATCAGTGCCAAATTCGTTTAAGCTTTTGCACTCTTAATATAGACTTACAAACTAGAAATGCATAGCATTTCAGTGCCCATATGTATTTGTTTTAAGCATTTCTTAAGAAATAAATGAAAACTTTACTTAAAATACTGTTAAATACACTTGAAAAAATTATAATATCCTATGTTGATTCGCTTCGCACGCATGTAAGATGTAAGATAAGATTTACACACACTATATATTTACATGACATATCTGTAAAGACACACGTTTTGAAGCAGACACATACACATCACATCATATAGTATTATCATTAGATACACATTTCAACATTCTATAATCTGTTTAAATTATCTGAAAAAGCACAACATGGAATGTAAGGGCACTAGAAAGTGAAGTTAGAATAATACGTTGGCGGAGGCCGACAGGGGATCTTGAATACCTTAAATCTAATCCGATACTTAGCTAATTCGTCGCTGAAATAATAAAAATGTCATCACCTACATAAAGCTCGTGGAGAGTCCCTTCAAACATTATTTCTATTCTGTAACATTCGATTGGATTTTATATTATATTTAGCACTGAAAAAAAAGTAGAACAGCTTTTATTGTTGGAATCATTCAAAACGGCGGTGAATTTATTTCATTTACTATCATGAAATGTTTGAGATATGAAATCAAGCGATATTTGTGAGATTCCAATTTTAGGTTAAATTAAAGAAAGCTGTTTTTTCAACTGATTAAGTTTCGATTTTGTCTACTCGCATTATTTATGTACAATATATTTTTACATTAATAAATTACTATTGTACTTAAATAATTCAAACAATATACTATATTTTTATATTTACAAATAAAAATATACTTTCGCGCATCATTTATAATAAATTTGCATATTTTCGTCGCTTTAGATTAGAGCCCAACTATTTACACAGAAACCAAGCAAATCAAAAAAAGCAAAGTGATTTATGACAGCCCGGGAAAAGTTAGTAACTAATTTCGACACTAGATGCCACTAAAAAATGACGGAATAAAGAAGAAGCTTGGTTATTTAATTTTTTTGTTGCTTTTATTATTTCATAAATAAAATGCACAAAAAATTATTCTTGCGTTTCTTAATTTGCTTGGTTGCCGTAACCGACTTATCGAGCATTAAAATTAGGGCCTTTCAAACAACTGAAATAAAAAAGAATGCTCTAGAACACATAATTTCCTCAATCTCATTAAAGTAGTAACTTAACAAGCATGAACATCGCGCAGTGAGCCAAGGTCATTGTGAGGGACACGCCCTTGGATGCAGAGACCTTGACATCTCCATCCTGCAGGAACGGCATGTCGATTACGTGAATGACACCATTTGTGCACTCCACGTCAGGACGGAAAACGTGAATTTTCTCCCCTCGCCAAATGATGGTAAAACCTTTGGAGAAATTGTATTTAAGAGCGTGATTTTGCGTTTATTTCGTTAGTGGTGAAGGTTTCCAAAATCGTGATCACAAAGCTGTTATTTGTAGCAAAGCAAAAAATAAAAAATAAGTCGCAAAAAGTAGTTCCTATTGTATGTAATAATTTTTGTTATTTCAATCCTGTAAATAAATTGATGCTGAAACAAATACATTTATACTGGAATAAATTTTTGTAATTTCCGTTTGAAGTGATGTGTTCGTAGTACATAAAATAAACCGCGAAATTTAAAAGCTTGCAGAGTCACAAATAAGTGCGTTACATATACAAACACAGTATACGTTCTTTTAGTTCATCTATATTACTTACTCGAACGATTTTGTTTTTCTTCATCATTAATACCTATTATTAAAACAAAATAATTATCGCCAATGTTGACTCAAAAAAAAAATAAGTACAGAGTGACCAATAAATTACTTCCTCTACCCACAAAAGTGCTTATTAGTTTGAGTTAGTATTGATTTGAAGCTTATTACTACTACAAAACATCCAATCAATATGAAATTACGATGATCTAAATTTGTCATTATAGGTTAGGTGAAGTTTCCATTTGCAGTAATGGGCGAAGCTTAAGCAACCCGATTTACACTAGTCAACGTCAGTTAGTGCCAATTCACAATGTGCGGAAACATAAGATGTACATAAAAACATAAACCTAAGAAATTATGTATGTTCACAGTGGCCGTAACGTAAAATATTAAAATAAAGTGTTTCTTTCAATTTACGTTGGTACTAATTAGGGTTATTGATGTATTTGTTGGTTTCTCTGACTGTCATTTTCAAATATTCTGTTGATTTCGATTCTGTTTCGTGTTTAATGTTTTTCTTTGGTTTCACTTTTATTAGTTTGGAGTTTAATTTGTTTTGTTTTATTGTATGATGTCTGATAAAGATATTGCGATTGTTTCATTATTATTGGAACTAGATTGAAACTGCGTTATTTATAATTCTTGGTCAATCATATTTAAAACATGTTTCGATCCAGGGTGTTGTCAACTATCTCATCTTTACATTTTCATTACGTAGCTCTTATGTCAATACGTAAGCGTAAGAAATATGTAAGAGCATTGTGAACACGGGCATTGAAATACAGTAGTTCAACTTCATGTTTATGTTTACGGTTACGTACTCCTTACGTTTACGCACATTGTGAATTGGCACTTATAATCTAAAAGTTGACATTATTTTCAAAAAGATTTCTGAAAAAGTACGAAAAGATTGCTCAGTACTTTTTTTTTGGGTAAATTTTCAATGTTTGCAATAATGGGCGTAGCTTAAAAAATCCGATTCGCACTAGTCAATGCCAATAACTCCAATAAAACCTCATAAAATTATCAGTTATGGATTAAAAAGTTGACAGTATTTTAAAATAGATTCCTGAATAAGTTCAAAGAGATTGCTTAGTTTTCGGAGCCGATAAAAATTATGGTCCATATTCTCACATCTTAAAATCGCACTACTTCAGCAAAAATTTTAATAAAAGGAGAAAGCGTTATATGATGCAACATGAGATGGTAAGAAAAAGTGCATCAATCTTTAGGAAGTAGCGCTATTTTAAGAGGTGAGAATAAATGACTTTTGCGGCATCTAACTTCACATCAGTTTTGAATGACTGACACTTTAAATATTTGAAAAATACAGGTTGTATTCCTGAATTATGACAGGTTATCCCCATTGTTGTCATCTATAAAATTGCATTAATTGCACTAACTGAATAGCAAATTTTAAATTTTGCTTGACAGTACTACCATCTATCATATAATATACAGGGTATAACATAAATAAGTATATTAATTTGACCCATAGTAGGACTCGTCAAGTGTAACAATTTTTCTTAATAACTTTTCCTGTAAGCCCCCTTGATATCCAGTTAAAATTCATTGAAGTTTTGTCAGGAATATCATTACCCACCGCTGTTCTTTTGTTGAAAAAATGACAGCTGATGATCATAATAAGTATTTTATTCATTTAAAATTGAAAGAATACTAGTATTTTTGCAATATATGGAAATATTAATTCACCTCGACAATTCTATTCATCTAAAATAAATTAGATTTTTTGAACGATTTATCTGAGATCAATCATGTGATTTGTCAGTCATATTCATATAAAATGAGAATTCGGAAAAAGATTATTCACAAATATTGTTGCTCTCGATGAGTTCTATTACTAGTTAAATTCAATGTACTTGTTTTTGTAGTAGCCTGTATATTTAAAGTTCTATATGAGTGATTTTGAGTGTTTACGATTGATTGGTTATGAATGGAGCGCTTATTAGGTGGAAGAAGTAAAAAAAATCAGGTAATGTGTAGCAGTGCATACTGCGAAATAAATTTGCAACTGTACTTACTCTTATCTTTTTCTTCAATTCGGATTCGCAAGGTGTCTCTAATAGAAGGCAGTTCCACTTCGTTGGTCGGAGACTTGCTAGCCTCTTGTTTTAAAGCTTCCATTGTGTATGGAATATCGGCAATTACTAGATGTCTTTCCAGGATCTGCACAGCCTGAAGATTTTAATAATAGATGTCAGTAAAAGGTTTGCTGCGAGAAATTGGACTGATGAATTATTGAATGTCACCACTACTTATTCTACACCAATTCACAACTGTTTTCAATTATAACAAATCCATGCTGTATTTAATCATGTTTTAATTGAATATTTCACAATTTTATTTTAATGGCAGTTGGTAACGTTTACGACTAGGGTCATAAATTTTTGATGACGTTCAAAACTTTTAAATTAAGGTACTGAATGGTGTAACTGGACATAACATTTTAGAGACTATAAAACATGATATGAGCAGTATAATAATGATGTAGCCTTATTATTTGGAGATTTATTTTATGCTGTTATTAAAGTCATTGGAAAAATGCAGGGAAATTTTTGACGTACAGGTTGGTACTTACATGGTAACTGAAGTCAGGCATAAATAACTTTTTGATGGTGGACGGCATGGTAACTTCTGTCTTCCTCCAGGCTTTGTCACGGGGCACGAAATAGGTGTATCTTCTGCTGGTTTCGTTTAGCTGATTGTTGAAATTCTGTCTCTGGCCTAAAGTGTACGTATCCCTACAAAAATCATCAAAAATGAACACCATCATGTCCGCGAAACATCCTCGTCGACGTTTTTTAAATTATTAAAATGTTATCGCACAAAATATCTTACATTTTGTGCTGGTAAGTTTTATATGCAAGTACGTGACATGAATTTAAGTCGAAACATAAAAGCGGCGTGAAAAATGGAGTTTTCCATGTGAAATTACTTTTCAAATTTATTGCATTCCGAACTACAGAACATTTATAATGTATTCAATTCATACGGTAGTATTTCGTGAATTAAAAAACAATTATGGTGGTTGTAATATTTTTCACTGAATTTAGAGAAGTATTACAACCCTGCAGAAAATTTTCATAATATTTCCATTTGAATGCAAGCTACACGCCCCCAATTTAATTTCAGGTTGAACTGCGAATAATATTTTCTAAAATCGGACGTGTGAACTATTTCGAATTTAATTTGCGAATTCGAAATTTTTTTTACGCTTCAACATATTAATAAAAGTCAATAAACCAAAACATGAATGTAAAAATTAGTCTTGGAGCCCTTAAATTACGCTAGGTCAAGTGCTCAGTCTTTCTTGCATAATCTCAGAAAGAGGCGTTTTACTACTTAATAACTCCTATTGGCTCAATTTTTAACCGCCAAATGAATGCAGTAATTGGCAAATAAACATAAGCGATAAGACTCTATCTGGTGGCAGAATTTCAAACTAGTGATGTTAGGATAGATTTGGCGCGCTACATATATATTACACATGAGCTTAAAATCAAATCAATAAATCATATTCTATATTCGGTTATTTCATTAGTATTCATAGAAAAAATATATAAAATGATAATTCCGAATGATTTTAGCAAAAATTCATGAATAAGTATTGTGTTTATTGATTGAAATTTCAAATACAAAAATTTACCATGGAGGATTAGTGTAGTAGTAAAGACTGATGAAGCCATAGCCTACGCATTTGCTGTCTGACAGTTGATATGTTAAGGTTGCTATTTCTTTTTGTTGTACTTTTTACTTTTAAATTGAAAAAGAAGATAGAATCCAAAGTTTTAGAATTTTTCAAAATCTTTTCTTTCATGCAGGACATTTCAGATATTGCAGCTGGTGAATATTTTTGTCCGGATTGTTTTCTATTTATCCAGGTATACTTTACAAATATAAAGTATCTTCAAATCATTGATAGATTTTTTGAAACAACAAACAGTCCAACTAATAAGTACTAATCTAATGTTTATTTAACAAAATTAAAAGGCATTCTCGCGCCACTTCAACTTTTCAACACATGGTACACAATAAAAAAACTGCAGATATATGCTTGCAACTGTCGCTGTTTTCTGCTTTGCAAGAACAAGTCATATTCTCAATCTTCAAGGCATCATATTCATTACAATTCAATTCTCCTTTAATTTCATACGGATTCTCAAGCACTTTTGACGTTTGTATGCAAAGAGCATGCAAAAATACTCTCTTGTCACTATCATCATTTAATTTTCGACAGAATAAAATATGTCAAGCATTTACTAGCTTTTCACCCTTATTTACACAGCGTGACATGACATTTGCATCAAAATATTCTTGAAATTTCAATATCATTATCTAGAAATTGAAGGTTAAGTTCAATTCAAAAATATGAATTAAATATAAATAAACAGATTGAATAATTTACTTGCCTGGTATTTACGAACAATACACTTTTAAAAAATATCCATGAAAAAGCAAATCTTTATTTCATATTCACGAATATTATCTTTAAAAATCGTAACAATCCCATTTAAATACATATAAACTTCAAGTTTATCCTAACTCAGTTAGTTCAAAGATATCCGCTGCGGCGCTGCGATCTTAAATTTATTTGCCAATACCAATATTTAATACTAAAATGTCACTACAAATAGTTTAAAATAAAATTATATTTCATTATTATTAAAAATACTCACGCAAGCATGGGGTCAGTCTTCAATTTATCAAGAACAGTAGAATGCGGAACACCTAGCACTTTATCAATGATGTGGATGACACCATCAGTAGCAGCAATGTCTGCCTGGATTACAGTTGCATTGACACCACCTCCTTCGACGGTCAATATCTGTTCGTTGTCTTTTGTGATGATGTTGAAATAAAGGTTCCTACGATCTGCAGCAGTTGGGACCTGGAAGAACTGACATAAGAAACCACGAACATTTGTAACGGTTCTCGCACGCGAGAAAGTGGAATTTGTTGAGATAAATAGGTGCAGATATGCAAGAATATATTGTTGTTGTAATACAGATAAGTAAATTGATTTGTAGATATTTTCACTAATACTTCTATTTTTTCATGCCCTTTCAAGTCAAAATTTATGAAATTCCAAAGATTCAATAAAAATATTTTGATTTGAAACAAGATTTTGTAGTTTGTTTTATGTATTTGTGTATTTTTGTGTCGTGTTAAAGATTACACATACATGCAAAAGATGCATAGAAATATGAATAAAATATGACTTCTGACATTAGTGTTTGCATGCACATAATCTATTTAGTTTGGGTAAATGGGTAAACGGCATAACGGCAAATGGCATGCACTCGCTGAATATTAAATTATTAAGCTTTGATGAGGACCTAATCCGTCATAAAGGGATATTCAGAAGCCTCTTAGACATCAAAATGCAGAGTGTTTAGTTTGCAAATTGGTATTTTGAATACTAGTAAACAGGAATTCTTTCATCTATGATGTATACATTCTATAAGTGTTGGATAAATTTTGCAACTACTGAGGTTATGTGTTGTATATAAATAAATAATAATTAATAGTACACATAGAAAAATGTAAAATATAGTTTAAGAAAAAGGTTACCTTTTCCTTTTGCATATAAAATTGTTATTAAGTACTAAGATCTATTATTACATTATAATATTTTATATTTAAACGTTTGCTAACATATAATTTTGTATTGGTTATATATTATTATTTAAAAGAAAAAAAAAAATCAGTTGCAACAACAAGACTAAAATTATTCAAATCAACTTGAAGTTAGTATGAATTCAATGATGACGAAAAAAAGCGATGTGGGTGACACCTATTGATAAATTTATAAACTAGAGGAACAAGGAAAGTATTTGTTTTTTGTTTATTATGGCAAGTAACACAATAGTATATTGTGTGGCTAGGGACGAAACAAGACGATTTCAGCTGAGGGTGAGTGTTGCTTGCCCGAGCGAAGCGAGGGCTGGCATCATCCTCGGCTGAAATCGTGTTTTGTCCCGTGCCACACACTGTATTTTTCATAATACCTGCATTGAAACTTTCCATATTACAAATTTGTCATAACAAAGTAAATATTTTTCTTCTGATTTCGCAGTTAGCAAGTCGAGAGTAGCTGCTTGTGCTTTATCAATAAGATGTTGTGGTGTACTTGAAATTGTCGTATTAATACTTTTTTTCTTGAAACTAATCGTCTTTTCAATTTAATTTACAGTTACGAATACAACAACTGTCAAATTATCTTAGGTTATATGATTTTCATTTAGAGATTGACAATGAACAAATGCGACTCTGCCAGGGATAAAACGATGTAAGAAACAAATTCAGCGGGCAGAAACAAGCTTGTTTCTCCCCTAGGGCAGAAACAGGCTTGTTTCTGCCCGGCTACACTCGCATTTGTCTGAAATTGTCTTGTTTCTACTGATAAAATAGGCGTGAAAACGCGCTGTTTCAATGCAGGTATTATGAAAAGGATATTTTTTGATATTCCAAACTGTGAAACGCTTGTTACAATTATTTCTTGTAAAAATTCTAGAGACTCTCGATACATGTACCATCTAATGGACAATTGTAGAAGTAATTTAATGTCATCATCGTTGAAGACAGTCTTCTAGAAGTGGAAGTTTGATGTCAGTTTTTGACATTTGTAAGTCATCAAATAATCAAGTAGAACAGAATTTAACTACTTTTATTAATAATGAGTCAGAAAAATGAATAAACAGGACTTAAATTTACCTTCAACATAGATTTTTAGATCGTATTGTTTGCACCAACTTATAATATTGAAATACCTATAAATATAACTAAGTCATGACATCATAAAAAATGAAAAATATCTTTACATTTCGTATTTCTGGGACATTAATTATTCCTGGTACATGTAAAAATGATACTGGAATATTTTGTGCTATTAGTGCCAGATTACAATGTGCGTGAGCATAAGGAGTAGGTAAAAACATAAACGTGAGAAATTATGTATGTTGACAGTGGTCGTAACGTAAAATATCATAATAAAGTGTTTTTTTTTCATTTTACGTTGGTACAAATTAGGGTTTGTCATTTTCAAATATTCTGTTGATTACGATTGTCTCGTGTTTACTGTTTTTCTTTGGTTTCACTTTTAACAGGTTGGAGTATGGTTTGTTTTGTTTTATTGTATGATGTCTGAAAAAGATCTTGCGATTGTTTCATTATTATTAAAACTGCGTTATAAAAGTCATCAACGAGAGAAATATTAAGACGAGGAAGTAATTGTAGTTTTTTTTTTATTAATAATTTTATGTCAATCATATTTAAAGCATGTTTCGATCCAGGGTGTTGTCAACTGTCATATGAAAACATGTGTTTAAAGTAGACGCATGCGCTATTAGTTGTCTTGTAAATAAACATAGCATAAAGTTGAATTTATCTCAACTTTACGTTTTCATTACTTAGCTCTTATGTCAATACATAAATGTGAGAAATACGTAAGAGTATTGTGAACACGGGCATTGAAATACAGTAGTTCAACTTTACATTTATGTTTATGGTTATGTACTCCTTACGTTTACGCACACAGTTTAACTTGATTTTACAGTTTTTATGTAAGAATTTTCTATATTTTCCATGTATGCACATTTAACTACAATAAATAAATTTTTTTCATTCAATGTAGATGTTTTTTTGCGGCCATGATTTCGATTTTGTTGTCATAAGTAATGATGGTAATTTATTGCAAATATTTGAAATTGAAAATGAGAACTACAAGAATTATTAACGTAGTATCAAAAATGATAGTTAATAGAATAAAATTTATGATTCATCATTATTATTACAAATAATAATATATTTACGTGAATAATACATGCTTCATTCATATTATTATTATTTATTGCTTCGCCATCAAGGAACTGTTAGGAACAGAGAATTATTTCAGTTCCGAGTCAATATGGTTCAAAATCGCGTCAAACAAATCATTGAATATATCAAAGAGACTGGCTAATAGCATTGAATATTTGTAGCATGTTTGGAATAAGTTCCATCTGCGGCTGAAGTAATAACTAAATTATTGTTCACTTTTCTAACTTGAATTGCCAGTCTCTACTGTCACACATATCTATGATTCAATACGGCTCAAAATCGTATAAACAGCTGACTGAATTGTGGAACATGTACATTAAAATTGCTACATCGACAGTTGGAGAATATAAAAACGATAAAAATTTCTTACTTACGCAAGTATACCGGGGTTTAACTCATGTATAGGCTAGGTGCATGAAGTCTATTAGCGCCTCTAGCGGCCAAATGGAGAACGATTGAACTCCCATTTTATAATTGTTTCATACATATAATTTTTTAAATGTACTAATATTATTCAATTCAGCTGTGTGCGTATAATATAACTTGCATAGCATAAAGGCTAAGTTAAAATTATTTATTTTGAGTAGTTTTTTCGTCAATTATAACGTATCTATTAGAGAAAACGTCTTAATTCGTCCAAATTGACAGGATAACCTCAAATTATGACACCGATGATCTTGCGGATCGGGTTTGTATGTATCAAACACTATCCCTTTTACCGGGGATAGTCAGTTTTGCCATATTAAACATGTTGAAGAATATGTTGCTGACAATATAACCAACAAAATTATTGCGAAGTGCATCTGACAAACTTCTATCACTGAAACACCTAAAACATTAGAGATAAAGGTAAATTCATGAATCCCAAATCGATGATAAATTTTTCTAATTCCACGATTGAATTACAAACATCTTTGTTATATAGATTAACAATGAAAGACAGATAATACTCTATTTACCGCTTTGATTCACTTCACTCATTTTTAATGTTTTAACTGGATATATGAAATCTATGAAACTATATTTCACTTGAATCATCCTAAACACAACAGCCAGAAACAGAATAAGCGTGTTCCTATGTTTTATATGCAATTATTTTCACTTTTAAACTACAATGCTCATTGACAGCTCAATGACGTATTCTGAGAGATGGAGTTCGATACTTACAATGGTGCTCACCATGAGTGCTCGCATCGATATTTTTTCAATCTCCACCCCCTTGCATATAGCATTCTTATGGGCTCTTTGAATAAACTAATTCATTATTCAGTACTTTATCTCACTCACTTAATATAGTTATTATATAACCTACTTTCAGAAAATATAAAATTGATTAATTTAAAATTAATCATTACGATTTTCTTACTTTCATCATTTTTGATACCTTGAGTATGTAATCTAACCTCAACAAATGCAAAATAATTAACAGACTCGAGATGGAAGAAGAAATTCATCTTGAATTCCACGTTAAATCACCGACATCCGCGCGTAATGATATAAATAAGATAAATTCCTGCATTGTCGTTTTTACATAAGATTATGGGCTATTACTTTTCAATAATTTTATTGATGGTGTTGCAGTTCGTGCCATAACAAAAAATTCCGGCGCAAACTTTATTGTTCCTCTTTATTTTTCAGCCTTGTTGGTACAAAAATTTTTTTTCAAATCAACAAAATAATGTTTCTAAATATTTACTGAAGAAAGAAACCACGAAACAGTTGAAAGAAAAAAACAGAAAAGACAGAAATTTTCTAATCATGAAAACCATCTTACCTGATTCTGATTGTACTGCTTAATTCTTTCAACAGATAAGCGATGATCCTTCACCAGATGCATGTTCAGAATCTGCTCCAGCTTTTCGGAATTCAGGAGATTCTTCAGGTTTTCGTCTTGCCAGGCAGCGTTGCTCGGAGCAAATACTGTTCCGGAAGTGAGTCGTTTCAAGTTGTTGAAGAATGTTCTTCCATATTCACGGTCCGACATTATCTCGTAGAATTTGGACAAAGGACCGTCGTCTTTCATCATCTACAGCAAATTAAACACAGGTCTTGATGCGTTAATGTATTCATGAACAAATGAAATAATGTAAAAAAATTTGGAGAAATGAAAAGTGAAACAGACTTCAGATGGGGAGTCATGAAAAATTTCGTCTATTTGAGATAAATTTCATGTTTAAGGTGGCCGTCGAATACCGTCCAAACGTAATTCCTTTCGTTTGACTATATAAAAAGAAGAAAACAAATGAATTTTAGCTAATGATTTCAGGACATGCAATTCTACAGTTTGAAGTATTATTCACTTTTCTATCAACAATAATAAAATTATTTATAACAATATATCATAGAATAAAGAGAAATATCGCATTGTATGTAATCTCAAACAATGAAGGATGGCGTTTCATAATAATTTGCACAAAATAAAAATCGATATATTTGTTAATGCTCATTAACGAACGGAATTACAATATTTGCCTATACCTTCAATGTTAATTTAGTACAGCGTTTTTCCGGAGAGACTTTCCGCAGCTCTGCCTCACTCTCTTAAGACCCCGCTCGCCACCACCCCTCTTCGGGTAGTACCGTCATGATGAAATTTAGATTCTCTCCCAAAATTTAGAAACTACACAATTTTTCTTGTGTCCAATCTACTTTTTATCACAAACTGAAATTTATGGCACGCCGTTTTGCTATTTAATAGCAAAAATTTATTCCACTTACATTTAAATTATACATTTTTTTTATCCTGCAAGATAATTTAATTCATTGAATTCTTATGATTGAATTAAAATTATGTACATATTGAAAATTCAGAATTATTATTATCTTGCAAGATAATTTTAAATGCGTTGAATTTTTATGATTGAATTGCAAACATGTACATAATGCAAATTAAGAATTATTATTATATTGCAGGTCAATTTTAATTCATTGAATTTTTATGATTGAATTAAAATTATGTACATAATAAAAATTCAGAATTATTATTATCTTGCAAGATAATTTTAATGCGTTGAATTTTTATGATCGAATTACAATTATGTACATAATGCAAATTAAGAATTATTATTATCTTGCAGGTTAATTTTAATTCATTGAATTTTTATGATTGAATTAAAATTATGTACATAATGGAAATTCAGAATTATTATTATCTTGCATGATAATTTCAATACATTGAATTTTTATGATTGAATTAAGATTATGTACATAATGGAAATTTGGAATTCTCATTATCTTGCAGTATAATTTTGATCTATTGAATTTTTGTGACTCAAATAAAATTATGTTCATAATGGAAATATAGAATTATTATTATCTTGCAAGATAATTTTAATCCATTGAATTTTTATGATTGAATATAAATTGAATTAAAATTATGTACATAATTTTAATTCATCATAGAAATTCAATTGATTGAAATTATCTTGCAAGGTAATATTAATTCTGAATTTATATTATGTACAAAATTTTAATTCAATCATAAAAATTCGATGAATTAAAATTATACTGCAAGATAATAAGAACGCCAAATTTCCATTATGTACATAATTTCAATTCAATCATAAAAATTCAATGTATTAAAATTATCTTGCAAGAAAATAGTTATGCTCAATTTCCATTATGTACATAATTTTAATTCAATCATAAAAACCCAATGAATTAAAATTATCTTGCAAGATATTATAAAAATGTATAGTTTAAATTTAACTGGAATAAATTGTTGCCATCAAATAGCAAAACGGCGTGCCATCAAAATTGGTCAATCGGATAGCTTTATTGCAAGAATAAATTTTTCAATCCGAAGTTAATTAATAGTGGGACTCTAAGCAAATGTTGGAATCTTTGAATTTGTAAGTTGAAGAATATGAACAGAATCACAATGAACCTGTACGTCACACTTGCATGAAAATTTTCATGAGTCAACAAATCGATGCGTCTTCGTCAATTTTTCAAAGATCTTCAGATTTGTAAGATATATTGATCAGCTTAGTGTCCACTATTAGTCTATTATCAACAACAAACGAAATAATAAAGTATAATGTTGCAATTCTGTGCAATTCTATAATTCTATAGTTTTGTGATACGTAATCTCAATCAGAGTTGTCAGAAAGCATGATTTCAATGAAAGAGTCAGTAATCATTGATTTTTCCTTCAATTAACCATGTTTTTTTAAAATTTCATTGATTCACCAAATTTTTTGAAAATCGTTTTACTGAATAGAGTAAAATTAATTAATATATACTTAATCAAATTAATAACTATTTATATATTTTGGATTTTGATTATTATTGATCATTTAAAGTTTCAGCACGAATGTAAAATGAAGGAGTCTACAGTTCAGATGTTCAGTGATTCACAAGAAATCTCAAAAATATTTTTCAAATAATTGATTTGTCTCATCGAATACATTTAATAACTTGATGCAAATCTTAATTTTGTTGTGCAATACAAATATAAATAAATTAATAAAAAAGAAGATTCGAGAAAAATAAAAAATTATTTGAATCATGGTTTTAATTAGAAGATTCAGCTCGCAATGAAATAAAATAATCAAGCCAACTCTGCTTCACATTGAATCCTATGTATATTTTAGAAAATAAATTAAAATTAAAACTAATATTTCTTATTTGTGTTGCGCCATTATTCCTTGATTATATATTCATTTTTTTGAGATACATATCATTCACCTACTCCGCAATAACAGAATATTGAATCCAAAAGTGATATATCTCCAAAGCGTCACATCAATGCGAGCAGTAGAGTGACCTTCGTCTATTTTTAAATCTAACTCTCCCTTAATTTGCCGCCTCTCCTAGCGACCGATGCGCCCAAGATACATAGCGGAATAGTTTGTCAAGCCCAATTTGTCGGCCACCTTAAGCTTTTTATCAGAGAATTAATTTTAAGTTCATTAATGAGATTTTTCCAATCAGTGGTACCAACCTTCCATTGATGGAACTTTATAGTTATTTGCGTTTATCTTATGAACAGTAGTATTTATCATAAATTATGATGTAATTAAAATTGATCATTGAATAATTTGGAGCAATTATCTCTATTTTTTTTTAAAAATTATTAGTGGTTCATTTGTTATAATTAAAATTTGAATTATTATAAATCAAATAATGAGAATCATAATGTGAAATTAGAATTATTACTACTCATATTTGAACATCAGGTATGCAATCGTTTGTCAATTGTTTTTTGAAAATAGTCCTATCGTGTTTGGTATCAAATTAAAGCTCCTGCGGAAATAATTCTAGTAAAAGTTGCAAAAATCATATTTTTTTACAAGTTATTTAAATGATGTCTAGTTTGTTATCAATTTAAAGCTATCAGGGAGATAAGTTTAATAGGAATCTGGAATAAATAATTTTTTCGATTGTTACTTCTTGATTTTGAAAATATTTAGCATTATTACAAGGTTATTTCAACCTTGCAGTGTTGGATTAGAGTATTATGACATTTCTCATACCCGTGACGTCCTGCTATTCATCCAATATTTTCCTTATATTTATGTGTTCGTGTATATTAATTATAGTCCGTGAGACAGCGCATAATTTTTTCGTTGATTACCGCTCATTTGAAACTTTGAGAGTGGCTTCATTGTGATGAGTCCGACAACTTTTTCATTTGGCAAAATTCTAGATTTGGAGGCGTTTTCCAGCGAGGACTGATTAATTGAAAGAATATTATCGTAATACTGATCTTTTACATTAATCGAAAGATTTATTGATTATAAAATGAAAAAAAAATATTGTCCGACATGAATATTGGGGCTACCGGTGAGTCCGACAAGCCGCACTTGTCATAAGTATGTTGGTACTTATGGTAAGTATGTTGGTACCTATGACAAGTCGGACTCACCGCTAGCCCCAATATTCATGTCGGACAATATTTTTTTTTCATTTTATAATCAAAAAATCTTTCAATTGGTGTGAAGATCAGTATCACGGTAATATTTTTTCGATGAATTAGCCTTCGCTGGAAAACGCTCCCAAATCTAGAATTTTGCCAAATGAAAAAATTGTCGGACTCATCACAATGAAGCCACTCACAAAGTTTCAAGTGAGCGGTAATCAACGAAAAATTTATGCGCTGTCTCACGGACTATTACTCATATCTCTTACCTCGAAAACTTCAGCGATTTTCATATCGACAATCATAAGTGGTCGTTGTATAAGATGGATGACTCCATTTTTAACCGGAATGTTCGCACGAACGATTTCTGCTTGCACGACTCCGGCTTGATGTTTGGAATCTCCAACAAGAGTGTTGCTGTTGATGTACACTGTACACAAAGGGACAAATATATTTTTTTGCAAGCAATAATCAATATGGCGGCTCTAAAACCAAGTAAAACAGCCGCCATTTTGGATTATGAGCTACAACTAGGGTTGCCACTTTTTTTTCTGGGCAAATAGAGTACATTGGTTATTAAAGGTAGAAAAAAAGAGAACATTGTATCTAAATAAAGTACGATTTAATTTACTCTATCATTTTGCTTCAAAATTCATTTTTCATTACTTTTAGCAACTTTTAACAAATAATTATCACTGTTAAACAGCTGCATAGCTCATTTACAGTCCATATTTAAGTGATTCATTTTTTTATGCATTTTAAATGAACATAGAAATTTGGTGATCACCAGAAAACATATTGTATATGTGTCAATTATCAAACCTTTTCGCTAACAATCGATAACGTCATCGACTCCAGTAACTCTATCGATTTGTTCCACGCAAAAATTCTTACAATCAACCTTTTCTTGCATATTTTATGTGAAATGAATCCCAGAAAAATCAAATCATGCGAAATAAAGTATTTCCGCGTACTTTATTGTTCTCATAAAGTATAGAGTACAATTCCCCAAAATAACGTACAATACTTTATAATAGAGTACGGGTGGCAGCCCTAGCTACAACTCTCACTATATAATTACAAAATGTCTCCATTATTACAATGTACTGAGAGTACTTTTTAATGTAGGGCGTACCTTTAGAGTTTTTGTCCTCGGAGTCTCGGCTGAAGAAGACCGCCACTTTCAAGTTATCCCCAAGGGCTAATGTTTCAAAAGGCTGGTCTAAAGGACTTGGAGTGGTAAACAGTACGTGATTTGGAATCACGTGACCATCAATTACTTTGTCATCCAGCATGTCAGCTCGATCTCTGGGCTGTAGAACGATTTAAAATTTAAAATGATAGGTAATATTTTCTAGAATAAATATAGAACAAAGCTGTTACATCCAAAATAAAAAAGTGTTGAAACAATAAAGGGAATGCTCGCACAATTAAAATTTACATCTTGATGAGTAAAACAAACAACCAGACAATAAGGGAGTTCAATTTAGTTGCAAAATAAAACAGAAATTCCCTGCTAAAAAGAAAAGCTGTTTCCTTTTTGATAGCACCACAAGAATTCCACTGAGAATAAAGTTTTCTAGCAGACTGAAAATATATTTTACGTTGAAATATCAAAAGTTGTGAATAAACAATAAACTTTTTGTAAGCTTCTAGAATAAAATATCAGCCTAACTTCAACAATAGTTACTAATATATTATGATTAAGCTTCAATTACAATTTTCTGCTAGTAATATTTTTGGTATTTCAATTATTTTTAAATGTTGGCTTCACTATTTTAAATTCACAGTCTATACTTCTATAGAATTCAAAATAGTGTAATGTCATCTGTCTTTGAACTATATCTCTAAATATCTAAATTACATGGAACTAGACGAACTAACTAAAATTTATCTGAGATTTATACAAAAGTATTGATTTCAGGAACTGTAATGATATTTACTCTGATTTTTTTTTCTATATGAGAGGCTGAGAGGTAAGACTTATTTTGATTTAATGTTTTTGGGGGAGCTGTACTAATTGTTCTCTATTGACATTTAGGTTGTTTTTAAAAATAAATAGTTTACATAAGAAATATAGGTTAAAATGGAATAACAGATGAAAATTAAAGTGTAATCACTTTACAAATTAAATACGCTTCAACGTGGAAGTCACTTACAGAAAATCCTTCATCTACAGGCATGAAGAACGTGTATTTTCCTTCATTGCTGAAAATGTCCAATTTCCCGGTGTTGTTTACCCTTTGTCTGAACTCTCTGTAATTATAATCAATGGTACGATAATGAAATATACAAAAGACGTAGAGTTTCATTCATTATAATTAAAAAGACAGCTCACCTCAAACGGTGGGTTCCAAGATCCATATTTTCAGACTGAGCTAGAAGTTGCATTGCATCAGGGTTGTAGATTGGATTAGTTGCTAGAGGATTGGGGACCACTGGTTGCAGAACCTCGTCTATGACGTGCAAAACCTGGAACAAAATTTTCATCACATTTTACTATTCGTCCGCAAAATTCAATAGCAATATTTTTATTCCCACCTGTTTTTGTCCATTCTTCATTGAAACAAAATTAGATTTGTTCATAAGAATTTTGGCATTGTTGATGTAAATGTTGTCATGATTGGCGTTCTTTTGCTGCGTCACCCACAATGTAGGATTGCCTCCTAGTTCGGACGATACAAACGACCCAAGTTGATCCGTCGTCTTTGGGAGATTACCTGGACGGAAATTAATTATTAGCTCGCATTAGAACACAGTTTGGATGTTGCCATTTATTATTTAACTAACGTTGAACTAACTTTGTTTATGTCAACTTGAATTTTAGTTTGTTGGCTTAAGTTTTACACAACACATTTCAAATTATCTATTAGGGTTTTAAAAGATACAGATAATTAAAGAGCATGAAAATAAAGGGACGACTTTTAATTTAGTGATTAAGTCAAAGATAAGTCATTATTAGATAATTTTTGAGCAAACTATTTTAATAAAAACGATTTGATAATCTTTATTAAAATTTGATAATTTTCCAGTGGTTTATCTCCTTTTCCAGCGGTTCTCCTTACTTCGTGCCAGGGAGCTTCGTGCTTTTAATAAATATTTAATAATGTGAATTTTCTGTTTGTCAAATTGCAATTATTATGCCCGCTTTACATGATTACGAGGTTGTAAAAATAATTGAAGAATCATTGTGCAAACATCTGCATACTTGTCAATTTTCAATTCAGTTGAATGAGTACATTTTTCCAGCCAATGAAGCATTGTTATTGTTATAAGTGAGGTTCATCAAAGATGAGAAAATATATTAAGTTGTATTGTCTGCTAAAAATTTGAAAATAGATACAAAAAAAATCTGACGTGAACATATCACGTGACTTACTTGTACATCATTGGATATATATGTATAATACGATGTGATTTTGTTTTTCGATCATATATATCATTGGATATATATAATCAAACACAAAATCTCATCGTTCTACAGTTAATCGTTTTGGATTTACCCAAAAGATTCTAAGAATCTGTCAAGTAAAATGCGCTTTCAGCCAAATCGGTTGCTATGGAAACAGTAGGCCATTATTCTTATACTACAACATTCTTAAATACTGATTTACAAAATTCTACGACTACCAACAGATCTGAATTTATGCGCAAAATTGAAAAATAAATTCCTACTGAAGTGCACTTCAGTCTATTGCTATGAAAATTGTAGGCAATCATTCAGATGCTACAGCAGACTGAAATACCAAAACTTCAATATTCTACACCTGATCGTTTCGAATTTATGCGAAAAATTCCAAAATACTGTCAAGTAAAGTACACTTCCGGCTCGGCGGATCTCAACAAAAATAGAATATGAGCATCTAGAGCTAGACGGTACAATCATCCTAAATACTGAATTCTAACAATCTACGTTCAATCGTTTTGGATTTATGCGGCAAATTCAAAAAATGTTTCGAATAAAGTGCTCTTCCAGCTTAGTCGATAGCAATCATAATGCAAGATGTATAACTAGATATCATAAAAGTGCCCAATACAAAATTTAAATATTCTACGAGTGATTGTTTAGAATTTATGCGGAAAATTCTGTCATATAAAGTGCACTTCCGGCTCAGCCGATTGTTACAAAAATAGGAGATGACCATTTAGATGCTACATTAATTCCAAATGCTAAATTCCAGTATCCTATGGCTGATCATTCTGAATTTATGCGGAAAATTAAAAAAAAGTTTCAAGTAAAGTGCACTTCCGGTATAGCCGATCGCAATCATAATGCAAGATGTACAATAAGATGTTATAGAAGTTCTTCATACGAAATTTCAATGTGCTATGGCAAATCATTCTACATTTATGCAAAAAATTCAAAAAAAGTTTCAAGTAAAGTGCACTTCTGGCTTGGCCGATTCATACAAAAATGCAGATGACCATTCTGATACAACATCAAGTTAAAATACTGAATTGCAACATCCTACGGTTGATCATTCTGGATTTATTAGAAAAATTCGAAAAAAGTTTCAAGTAAAGTGCACTTCCGGTACAGACGATTGGAACCATAATGCGAGATGCACAACTAGACCCTATACCAGTCTTAAATACAAAATTTGAACATTATACGTTCAAACAGTTTTGAGATTTGCGAGTTACGCACGAACACGTACGTATATGCACGCACGAACATACGTACCGACATCAAGCCAAAAATAGTGAAAATGGATTCAGGGATGCTTGTTTGTACAAGTAAGTAAAAAAGCTTATTTAACACATTGGAAAAGTTTCGTGACGAAAAGGAAATTACTTTTATTATTATTTTATCAGTTGCTACGGCTACGACTATAAGAGGATGTCACAAGGACTTCATCGCATACTTAAAGAATAAAGTTCCTGACATGTTTGCTGTGCATTGCGTAATTCGTCGCCAGAATTTGGTTGCGACAAATCTAAGTGCAATATGTTATCAGAGCAGTTAATAAAATCAGAAGTAGCTAGTTGAATGACAGATTATTTGGTGAACTTTGCTTTGCCAATGATGAAGATTTCAACCGATTGCTGCTCAAAAGATATTTGTTTGATTCGATTTTATAATCTGTTTGGGTCTGTGATAGAGTTCCTAGGACACAAAGATACAGAATTGCACGACAACCTCGTCTCATTAAAGAACAATATTAATTATTTGACAGACCTGTATAAATTGTTCAATGATGTCAATCTTCAACTTAAAGGCGACGACTTAAACTTGATTAAGACAAAAAATAGCGTTGCTGCTTTTATATCCAAACTGTTATTTGTTATTATACAAAAGAAATATCAGCAGACGGAATTCAATGACTTCCTTTTATCAAAAGTATCATTCAAGAGCCATGACTTGCTTGTTTACTGTTAACACTTGGAAAACCTCCACAGTGATTTCAATAAGACGATTCCAGGATATTTTAAACATGGACATAACAGACTAGGTTTTGAATCATTTTTCAAATGTCAACACAGCAGAATCATTCCAGTTAGAAGAACTAATAGAACTGATGGCAAATGATGAATTATATTGATTAATAAAACCAGAAATAGAGATTGATCCTCTCCAAAAAATGGATCTGGAAAGCCCCGTCTAGGAACAACGAAACTGCTTAAAGAGTGCTGTGTTACCTATATTTAAGATAGGATATGGGTCCTATTCTATTTCTGAGTTTAAAGAAAAATGTTTCAATGGGAATAATTGAAACGCATACTTAATTATATTGAGAAGTATTTTTATTAACATTCAAAAGACATTAAATTTACAACTTATCTCATTTTAAGGACTTTTAAGGCTCAATTTAGTCCACGTTCAACTAAATAGGACGATGGTAATGATATCAGAAATCTTTGAACAATCGACCATAATCCTGGGTACAGTTGCAATATCTGCTTCGGCAGCCCAAATTCTTGGTAGCCATTCTGAATTTATTTTTTTTTATTACTCATGCGGGATAAGTACTACTTTGCGCATGTTTTGCCGGGCGGTAAATAGCTCTTTGTTTTTTAAGTGCGCCAAGTATAATTTGAGTGCGACAAGTTTACTTGTCGCACGCAAACCATTTACCGCCCGGAAAAACAAACGCAAAATAATACTCATCCCACATTCGTAATAAAAAATAGTATCTGCAACTTGTGCGGTGTTGTCAATTGCCCACTTGAGCGAATGAGCGCACTCACTTCGTTCGTGTGCTCAACTTCGCTCTTGTGGGCAATCGACAACTTATCGCACTTGTTACACAATATACTTTCTTTCTATCTCTTGTTTTCTTTTCTCATTTTGTTATTCCCACTGTTTTAAGATCTTTTTCTACTTCTTTTATCCATGATGATCTTAGTTTTCCTCTTTTTCTTCTTTCTGCTGGATCCCATTCTAGGATTGACTTTATTGTGTCTTGTTCTCTAGCTCTCCATACGTGTCCGAGTCATTTTATTCTTTGTTTTATTTATTTTCTTTAATATTCTGCTAACACAAACTACTTGAGATTTCATCGAATTAGAAGTATCTTGAAATTCAGGATGAAATTTTGACTCGATTGCTTAGACTATATTGGTTCGAACAAAACCTTCGTTGCACATGCAGCAGAGAATAGAGACTATTATCAGATAAAAGAAGATTACTCTACCTTCTATAGTATTACATTAGACAATATAGTAGTACTTATCATAAGAGATCGATTTCAACATACCATAAGCGAGAATTTGCGAAATATGTTTTTTTTAATTTTTCTATGGATATGCAGCAGATATTTTGTCGGACAATCATACCAATGTGTTCTGTACATCATTCCAAAAAAAAAAAAACATTTGAAATAAATGAGTGTTAATCAGCAAACCAATCTTGTAGATTTGACATTTTCAGAGCGTCAAACTGAAAATATGCAACAGAAATTTTGTTGGACAATATCACCACTCAACTTCACTAATGTTTATTTAATAAGACTGAGAAATTCGACAGAACGTTGATAATATAACAAAACTTGTAGTTTTGACATGTTGGAGATGAGGGTTACGCCGAACGCCGCAATATTTTTGTCGGGCAAAATATTGTTCGTGTTTTTCCTCTTATTATATTACAAATAAACTATAAAAGCAAGTTATGTTAATGATCAAAAATAAATCATAAAATCGACGTCTTTTTTGGCAGTTCGGTGGAAAATGCAGCAGTTTCAAAAATTTTCACGAAAAAAAGTTGTCGGACTCATCAAAATGAAGCCACTCACAAAGTTCCAGAGGAGTGATAATAATCCGGAGAAAGGGGTTCTGTATCGCGGACTATAAGTATTGTAAACCGACAAAATTCATATATCGAGATTTTGATGGATATATCCGTTTTGAGCATCACTGAATCTATTTAGACTATTTTCGGCTTGATATCGGTACGTATTAATGCTGAAATTTTGTATTTAAGACTGGTATAGGGTTTTGATGTGCACCTCGCATTATGGTCACAATCGTCTGTACCGGAAGTGCACTTTACTTGAAACTTTTTTTGAATTTTCCGCATAAATCTAGAATGATCCGCCATAGGATACTAAAATTCAGTATTTGAAATTGCTGTAGCATTTAAATGATAATCTCCTATTTTTGTATCAATCGGCTGAGCCAGAAGTGCACTTCATATAACAGACTTTTCGAATTTTCCGCATAAATCCAAAACGATTTAACGTAGAATGTTAGAATTCAGTATTCAAGACGATAGTACCATCTAGATGCCAATGTTCTATTTTAATTGAGATCGACTGAGCCGGAAGTGCACTTTACTTGACAGTCTTTTGGAATTTTTCGCATAAATTCGAAACGATCGGCTGTAGAATATTGAAACGATTAGTCGCGGAACGATGTAATCCTGTGTTTGATTATCATATTATTATATGTAAAAAATATATCCGATGATGTACAAGTAAGTCCACGTCAGATTTTTGTTATTTTTCACAGAGATTTACTTTTCAATAATTTTTTCTTTGCTTAGAAAGCTGTGTTTGTTGTTGCTGTCTCCTCTTTTATTTCTGTTCTCATTTCCTCTTTATTTGTTACTGTGACACCTAGATTTTTGAATCTATCTACCTTTTCAAAAGTATATAATCCAATTTTTATATCTTTATCCCCTGTTGTTTACTTGAATTTCATTATTTTTGTTTTATTGATATTTATTTCTAATCCTTTGTTATTATTTTCTGTTATTATTACTAGTAACATTTCTTTCATCGTTCGTTTAGTTTTTGTTATGATCACTATTATTCGTTCTTCTTTTATTCTTAATGTTCCTTTTTCTATATTTCGTAGCACATATTCTAATGCTAAATTGTCTTGTCTTATTCCTTCGTTTATTACAAAATTTTCTGTTTCTACTTTCTGTATTATAATAATATTTTTGTTTTTCTCATTGTTATTGCTATTAGACTCCTCAGTTTTCATGGTATTTCTACTTCTTTTAGAGCTGTCATTAGTCGACTTCATGTTATTGAACCGACTTACGGTTGTTTTTGAGTAAAACCGAGCGTCATATTAACAAACATCTTAGGATGAATCAAATTCAACCTTCTCATTAGATGAGTTATAGATTCTATAGTTGATACCACGAGCTCTGTTTGAGGAGCGTAGTTTCAAGGAGTATTTCAAATTATTCAAATGAAAATATTTTGAACGAATATTGTAAGCAATTGTATTATCTGTAACTTGTGTCTGAAAATTTATCTTTGGGGTAATTTGGAGCATTCATATTGCCTTAAAATTCTTCTTAAGTCAACGTTCCTAAAACAGCCAAAATAGGGTTCGTGGTACGAGCCTATGTCTTTTGAGTGTTGATAAAAATACTTCTAAATATAATTAATTATGCGTTTAATTGTTCTCATTGAAACATTCTTCTTTGAACTCAGAAATAGGATAGGACTCATATTCTATCTGACGACTATATAATATTATATTGTAATTTCACGTTTAAATATAATCAACAGTAATATACCGATAGAGAGGTGTATTATCGATATACCGAAGAATTTCACGAATATACTTTTTGTCTTTTGGGTAATTTTTTACGAGACAAATTTGGAGATTCATAATCAGATAATACCCGAGAGCTTTAGCTCGAGGGATGTTATCGTTGATTATAAATCTCCAAATTTGCCGAGTGAAAAATTACCAAAGACAAAAAGTATTTGAGTTAAATTCAAGGTATATGCGATAATATACCGAATCTTGAGGTGTATTTGCAAGGATTATTTCACAAACCATAAAATTTATTAATTGTTATATTTTTTATTATTTTTCAAAAAGCTACTGTGGTATATCGAGTTAGGAGAAAATATTATCGCGATATACCTCGTTACCATGGAAACTCCCTTAATTTCATTGGTTGTTGCTAAGGTGTGTGATATAATCGTGGAAATAACTGTTTCAGATTCGCGACACATGAAAAGAAAAAAAAAATGGAGAGGCTCTAGAAAAAAAAATCTCAAGGTGGGCGGTGGACAAAATAAAGTTGAGAACCTATGCTCTAAACCAGGCATACCCAACCCGCTGCCCATCTGAAGACATTTTGCGGTCCAATAGTAGTTTTTAACTGTCCATATTATTTTAGATTGTTAGATTTTGCAATAATAAATACTGCATTTTATATATTGAATTTCATACGTGCGGCCCATCTCAGCTCAAAAAAACGATTTGGGTAGGACACCCCTGTTCTAAACAATCATTCCAGAGTGTCAGCCCATACAATTGATATCGAAGTCAAACAATACGTAATCGGAATTTTGAGAATCCCTCGATTTCCCACTTTACGATGTCTTCCTTATCTCCTTGGGCGCACACATTGGGTCTACATAAATTTTTAGCACAGAATCCAACTATCCAGATTACAATCTGTGCCCAAATATGGAAAAATTGGCTGACGAGAGAAACGAGGATATGATTGCAGAAACGAATGCCTATTTTGTGTTGGACGAATTATTTACGCTTGAATAGCACTTGTATTCATTTTTTAACAAATACAACTACAAAATTCCTTTTCTAGAACGTCAGCTATTTTCTCCAGTACTTTAGAAGTGATTTCCAGTCGATTTAACCGAATCCACATAATCTTAAAGCTCTGAATCCTTTTTCAGCAGCTCATTAGGATGTAGAAAACTTGCATTGAGTTGAATAACTTTTACGGACAATTGGCAGTACCATAAAAATTCTCCCATTATATTACCACTTGTTTCCTGGTTGTTACACAACACTCAATTTAAGTTGAACGAGGGACTAATCCAACTCTATTTCTAGTATTTGCAAATATGTTTGATAATTAAAACTTAAAAAACAAGTGAAATACTTACTGATGTGGTAGGTGACGAGGCTCTCGTCCAGTTTGCCCTTATAGTTCTGGAAAGCAGCATTTGTAGGCGCAAATATCGTTGCTTGTCTAAAATTCAGCGTGAAGTTGGGGTATGGATGCGAAGTCAACAGATCGAAGAACTGAAACAAAAATTAATTAGTTTAATGAGTGTGAGGAGCATGTAAAATATCCGTGTTTAATTTATGAGCTTTCGAACCATTTCAGTGAACATTAATTTCCGCTTTTGGGGCGGGTGGGGCTTTTATTTTACCATACAGTAAATAAACACCTTATGATAACATTATTAATTGCTTTGGTGGAATTATGACGCGATTCCAATGATTATGCAGATAATTACGCATTATTTAAACACGAAAAAAAAAGTGTTTGGCAATTCACGCAATTTGCACATTAATGCGAGACTTCTCTGGCATTTGACACTTACCAAAGAACATGCTTTCGAAAATTATCCCGTAATTATGAATGAGCTGAAGACCTGTGCACTCCGTATTCGAACTAATAACTCTTTTTCGCTCGGCTTTGTTCCTGGTTTATATATCTGCGGCTGTTCCTTCGCAAATCACCAAGTCCTTGACACATATCAGTCAGTTGCGCTGGCCACACAAGACTCTATTGCGTATGTCACCCATTTAATCGGCGTGTTACAATGGAAATCTACTTTGCTCGCTACAACAGCTATAAATTTCTAGCTTGTGCCGGAATAGATTGTCTTCTTGTTTTGTATTATTACAATATAGCAATAAAAGTACAGGATATTAAACTGAGTAAAGTGTTGTGAAACATCAAAACCCTCTTATCGAATCTGGAGACAATTCCGCCATCTAGTATCAGCAATATAGCGGACAATTTTCCCCTAATGGAAAAGTAATGAAACTAATAATTTCGCGGGGAATGAAGAAAAACGGTTTTGTCGTTATTGTGCCCACCATTTAAATGATAATGGGCGGAAAAGTGCTGAAAATTCCGTGCAGTGTCAGAGATAAAGTATAAAAGCCTATGTGGAAATTCTGGAATGAAAACGATTTTCAACACTGCATTTCCGCGCGGAGATGTTTCGCAATTTCTCCACTTTGCAGATAAAATACGAGGAGCATATATCCCTTTATTTCTTATAGAACGTGACATAAACTAAAGGAAAGATTTTTTGATGCGAAATATTAGAAGGAAACGCCCTTTCCACAAAAAACACCAAAGCGAGTTTCGCAGAGATACGTCTTCTGCTGAATGTGGTTATGACGCAAGATTCAATTTCTCGGAAAAGCACTTAATTATTGACATTTTGATTATAATACGAGAGTTGCTTGGCAAGTACTTAATTTTTTTTGGAGAATCATTTTTATTTTCAGACGTCCAAGAAGATTTTGAAACCCCTTATTAACTGTTCTAAACGAAGGTGCATATTCACCAAATTGTTAATTCAGTTTCTTGAGGAGATTTACCTTTCACGAAATTAATTTCCGCCCATTTTCTGTAAAGACTTGTAAGATTCAAACGAACGCTAAACTCAGAGTAATAAACAAATATGGCTGAAATTTGGTGTGATTACTTCCAAGAGAAGCTGTTGAGTAAAAATTCTTTAAATTGTTGAAAAATTAAGAATCGATAGACACCAAAATCGTGGAGATTCGTTAGATAGAACAAGCCCTGCGGTCAGTAGAAACAAATTATAGTGCATATGTAGTACTTTCCTTCCCCATTACAGGCACCTCAAGCTGTCTTCGCAAAAACTTTTTATTCGATAAATAATGTGTGACTTTCATCTACCAATTCATAAATGTTTCAATACTTCTTAATTATTAATAGCAACAATATAGCTATTTGAAATCACTTCCAATTTCGTGACGTTGCACCACTACCCATCCGTGCACGTTACGTTACAGTCCTAAATAACTTAGATGAACTATCTAATCTAGTTATGAACTCAACAAAAAGCTATTTTGATGGGAATTAATTCCCACCCTATTAAACTCAAAATTTAAATTAGAACTAGTAAACTAGCTGAGTAGAACAAATGATTAAACTTGGAGGAAAGTTAGTATGTAGCGATCAGATAGGTAAAACTAAAACTAACTTCAATAAACTAAAGATTTTCATACCTACTATTAATTATTCTGGTAAGTTTGTTATAAATGTAAACGATTTACACAGCGCTGCGTTGTAACGTTCGAGAACGTTATTTGACAACAAAGCTTTCAACGAATTCCTCGCATCGAAAGTGTTTCGAAAGCTCCTTGTCACGCCCAGAAAGCTTTAACTCGATGTTATGTTGCCTACTAAAATTCTTTGCAGTGTTTACACAACACAAAAGTGTGGAGGATTTACATTGTTGATGCAGTTGTCTAGAAAACAGTGTCATCAAATATTTAAAGTAACGCCACCACCATCAAAGAAGAAGTAAGTTGTGCAAAATAAATTTATTTTTCTGCGAATTCATATTGGTAGCATTGTGTATTATTCATTCATTTGTTAGGTTAGTCTAAACGTCAATAACTGTCAAAATTTGGTAGTTGAGGGCCGTATGCTCACACGTCACATTCGGGCAATAATTCAAGTCAAACACTTTTTACAGTACTGCTTAACTTTGTTGGCCAACCTCATACATTAATGTTAATATTCATAAAAAAATGTAGTCCCAGATTATTCCCTTTCTCTCATAAAGGCACTTAACTGAGTTATATTCACACTATTACCAACTGTACAATTTCGCAATGCACTGGATGTACATATGTGTAATTATTTCATCTCTGGTGATAACTAAATTGTGTGAATTAGCTTTTACATTAAATATAGCCATTTCCATGAGGCTTAATTCATCTATTAGTTATTAATCGAACTATTTTGAATAATTTAATCAATTAAAGTCTGAATAGTGCTGCGAATGATGTAGAGAAGAAGTGGCATAAGATACAAAACTGTATAAGCCAAGCTGCAAAAAAATGGATAGGAGAAGAAAAACAAGAAAAAAAACATGGTTTAACAAAGAGTGCCAAGAAGTAGTATTAAGAAAGAAAAATGCAAGACTAAAGTGGACGAATACAAATAGGATAGAAAACAGAGAAGATTACAAAAAAATAAAGAAGAAATGTTGTAACATTCTAAGAAAAAACAAGAGAGATTGGATAGACGATAAAACAACAGATATTGAAAAAGAAATTGTGAATAGAAGCTCAAAACAGTTCTATAAAAAAATAAATGAACAAAAAAGAATATACAAACCAAAAGTCTACTGTATAAAAGACGCAAAGGGCAACAAAACAGAAAACGATGCGAGCGATATAAGAAAACATGGGTAGAATACTTTAAAAACCTGCTAACAGAACCGCAACAAAACGTGGATATTACAACACAAGATGAAATTGCGGACGAAGGAGTATTAGAAGAACCAACAAAAGAAGAAGTCAGAGAAATAATAAGAAGCAGGCAAAATGGGAAGACCCCAGACAATGATGGAATAAACACAGAACTAATAAAATATGGAGGAGATGAACTACACGAATATATATAAACTTATAATAAAGGTGTGGAGAACAGAAAAAATGCCAAAGGATTGGGAAAGAGGACAAATAGTCACAATTCACAAAAAAGGAGATCAACAAACATGCGAAAATTATAGAAGTATAACGCTACTGAACACGACATATAAAATAATGTCAACACTAATACAAAAAAGAGTTCAGAAAGAAACAGAAAACATAATAGGACAGCATCAGTGCGGATTCACGCAAGGCAGATCAACAACAGACGCTATACATACAGTTAAACAGATAATAGAAAAAGCACATGAATATAAAATGAACATAGATTTATCATTCATTGATTTTAAACAAGCGTTTGACTCGATCAAAAGAGAAAAACTTATGACAGCCCTAGAAGAATTTGGAATAACAGCTAAACTAAGAGGATTGATCTTGATGACATTAAGTGGAACAACAACCGCAATTAAAACACAAAAAGGAGAAACTCAGGAATTCGAAATAAACAAAGGAGTAAGACAAGGAGATACACTATCGGCGACTCTGTTCAACATAGCGTTAGAATATGTGATGAGGAATTTGAACAAAGGAACACTCAGAACTAAAGGCGGACAAATAATAGCATAGGCAGACGATATAGTACTGGCAACAAAAAATAGGAAAATATTGAAAGAAATGGTCGAAGAAATAGTAACAGAAGGAAACAAAATGAGCTTAAAAATCAATGAGAACAAAACGAAAATAATGAGGATAGGAAAAAAATCAGGAAGCAGAAATATAAAAAAATGTAACTTGCAGTTTGAGGAGGTGAATAAATTCAAATACCTAGGTATTTTGCTATCAAACAAAGGAGACAGGCGAACAGAAATCCAAGAGAAGATATTAACAGCGTACAGAGCCTTTTACGCAAATAAAAAATTACTCAAGGATAAAAATCTAACAAAGAAAACAAAATTAAAAGTATATAGAACAATAATCAGACCTATAATAATGTACGCTGCAGAAAAAATGACAATGACCAAAAAAGATGAAGAAGATTTGCGAATAGTAGAAAGAAAAATAGTGAGAACTATTTCAGGACTAGTAAAAACGACAGAAAACGAATATAGAATACTAATGAACCATGAAATAGAACAAGAACTGCAAGGAGAAGATATAGTAAGAAAAATAAAACAACAGAGGACGAAATGGTCAGGACACATATGGAGAAAAAAAGAAGAAGACACTGTAAAGGCAATTCTACAATGGGAACCAGGCGGAAGCAGAAGAAGAGGAAAACCCAGGTCGAAATGGCTACAAGAAGTAGAAGCAGAAGAAATGGAAAAAGAAAACAGGAGATAGGAAGACATGGAGAGAAATATGTCAGAAAATTTAGAACAAGGCGATGAGGACTGATCCCCCTCAAATAAAGGATCTAGAGAGCTTCAGTAGAAGCGGCGCAATCCCACCTGGGGTGTCCAAGCCACTATATATATATATAGTGCTGCGAATATGGTTAAAAAAGAATAATACAAAAAAATATTGAGTAGATTTTGCTGAATATCGCATGGAAACAAGTGAACTTGTCTGCTTCTATCAACCAAGGTCAAACGAACTAATTATGTCATGCTTGAACATGCACGCATTCATTTCTTGTCAAAATCAGTTTAAATGTTGAGTCTAGTACTTAGCTCCCAGGGGCGCCATTAAACGACACTCGAAAGCAAATAACTTATATTAAGATACCCTACACTTGTATGCTTCCAAAAATCAATATCAGCCAAGCTGATGACGTCTTGCTTGATCGTGATGCGCGTTCGTATGAGAAGCGTGATTAGGAGCTGCGTTTATTATCAAATCAGAATATCTGTGGCATGCATTGAGGTAGAAATTTATTTCATGTGTCGTTTTAAAAGTCAAACAAGACACTATTTGGATCTTAACAGAAAAAAATTGGTTTCATTATTGAGTTAGAGCAACTCGTGGTGATCCCAGAAAGCAATCAATGTTTAGTATCGATCGGTTGAGGGCTTCCAGAAAACGCCACTAAGCCACATATAGTAATAAAAAAATTATATATAGATATCCGATATTTGTCTGCTTCTACCAACCAAGGTCAGTCGAGTTACACGCGCTTTTTGGTAAGTAGCCCGAGTTGGAACTGCGAATATTTTCAAATCAGTATATCTCTGGCATGCATTGGGTTAGGAAGTTAATTCAAGTGTCAATTGAAAGACCAAACAAAACACTATTTGGATCTTAACAGAAATAATCGGTTTCGTTGTTGGATTAGAGCAGCTCGTGGTGATTCCAAAAAGCTATCAATATCTAGTGTCAAGCAATTGAGGGTTTCCAGAGGACGCCACAAAGCAACATACATAAATTAGCGAATTATCTATAGATATCCGATACCTGTCTGCTTCTACTAACCAAAGTCAGTCGAATGCAGCGCGCGTTTTCGTGAGTAATCCGATTAGGAGCTGCGAGGATTATCAAATCAGTATATTTCTGGAATGTGTTGGGCTAGAAAATTAATTCGGGTGTCATTTGAAAGGTCAGACAAGGCACTATTAAAATCTGAATTGAAAAAAATCTGTTTCATTGTTGATTGAAGCAGCTTGTACTGATTCAAAAAAACTATCATTGTATCGAGCGATTGAGGGCTTCCAGGGGACGCCATTAAAAGACGCACAAAAACAAGTAAACTATATGTAGATACCTGACACTTGTCTGCTTCTATCAATCAGTCAGTTAGGCTGCTGACGTCAGCGCACTTTTTCGTGAGTAGAATATTGGAACTGCGAAGATCTTCAAATGAGTTTCGAGCTCATTAAAAATTAAATGTTTTTAAATATTTTTAACAATTTGGCGTTTTCAAAAGTTTTTTGAAACTTATAATAATCATAATTTTTATAAATTTCATTATACTGGAAAATAATGAGCGAAGACTTTTTGGAAGTTTGAAAAGGGCTGCACAAATCATTATTTCCGATATTTCGATGTGAACGAATCAATCTACCTTGTTCTGGGAAGATAAGTCCAAATTATGCGATAAGTGTACCGTTCTAATCACGCTAATAAAAAATTTCATCAATACTTTGAAATTAGATAGTTTCACACTTGTCGAAATCAAAATTGTACGATGTCTCATCCCTCACTTCCTTCCCAGCTCCAGAAAAAAATTATCATTAAGAATACAGCTCTTTCAAATAGGGAAGTCAATAAACCAACTAAATTCTTGCGTTGTGGATAAAAAAATTTTTGCTTGACGAATGGCTTTATAAGTCACCCTATAAGAGCAAGGGGCTTTATTTGAGGTAACATAACCTTAAAAACTGGAAAACTTGATATCAGACATTTTTATTTGTCTGAAATGTAAAAAAATTACGCATACACTTCCGTTTCGTCTCGTGACAGTAAAAAACTGAATTATGTTTATTCAGCTGTTCCACCCTTCTGTTTAGTTTAAATAGGAAGTAAATCGATCATTTGTAACTTGATGACACATGGTATATTTGTTTGCGCTGTATGTCGTCATAGAAACCACTAGGGTTGAAACTGAAGGGCATTAACTTCATACAGTTCTTTAAAAAGACTTATCTGTCAAAATGTCTAACAAATTTTGTAGGGGATGTTACACAACGATTTTTCAAAAATTCAAAAAAGCTACTTTTACATTTCAAATTTTGTCCATTGATGTCACCGCACTTTAAATTTCATGGTAATCATCTGAAGAGGGCTCTCATAAAATCGTAGATATTTTCGCTGCGTCAGTTCCCCGTTTCCGCACACACAATAGGCCGTAAAATCGCGTTTAACGCGTGTTAACGACATGTCAAATATCTTGTGAACGAAGCATCTGGAGCATTACGCATTGCTAGTGGCGGAAAGTCAAAGGAATAAAGCAAAAGCGCATAGCGAAGAACATGAACATTTGTAATTGTGTATTTTCGCAAACGTTTCGTTTCTTGTGGCATGAAGTCTCGCTGAAATAGATTGCTTCGTTAAGTTGTCTGCGAACGGGTTGATGAGCGAGAGTGCAGGCAGAAATGGAGTATTTGTGGGTGTTTACAACAACACGAAAGGCAGTAATGGCCGATGACTGTCTTAAACATACACCAATTCAAATTTTGCTTTCATTATAATAAATTGAGTAAAGTGAGCGACTAAAATTGTTTAATAAGAATAGAAACTGACATTAATGAACCTAATAGATCAAATATTGATGTTTGTATAATATTTGTAACATTATAACACCTTTAAAACACAAAGTTGTAAATTTTTATACAACAAAGCTCAGAAAGTCTATACGAAATGCAATAATAATATTCGGTTGGACAGAAAGCAGCGTTAGCAATCAAATTATATCCATAAAGCCTCATTTAAACAAGTTAAATACTGTAGGAAATAAAAAAAAGTCAACGCGGCCGACGTATCGATGTTATTCTACCATCTTCAAAAGCCCCAAGAAAAAATGAACGCAGTTCTGTTTTTTTAACTCGTTCGCAAAGACTAATCTACAATTCCACTTTCCCCGACCATTTGTGACATCCTTAAAACATTGGTAAAATTAACGCGTGGCGTGCAATGAAGGGCGCGCGCCGTCAATTCATGCCAATTTCTCAGCGCCTGGCAGTTTCAGCACTATATAACTTCTGATTTTGTTGTGCTATGAAGCTCGTTTTGATATCATTCGATAGCTTTCCTCGAAATCTATCGATTTTATAAGAAAAATATTCGTGTCGATTGGGTTATTGAAGTTGTATACGGCGAAATTTGAAAACTGACAGATCTTAACTAATTGCTTTGGATTTGACACAAAGTATATATGAAATGCAATATTAATATTTGATTGGACAGAACACAACTTTTGCAATCGAATAATATCCATAAAACCCTATTTGAACAATTTGAATACTGTGGGCAATAAAAAGAAGTCAACACGGCCAACGTATCGATGTTTCTCGTTTACCACCTTCAAGAGACGTGCAGTGAAGCACGCGCGCCTTTAATTCAGCGTCTGGTAATTTCAGCACTGTATAACTTTTGATTCTGTCGTACTAGAAAGCTAATTGTAGTCTCATTCGACAGCTCTTGTCAAGATCTATCGATTTTTTGAATAGATTATTACTGTGGAGTTGTACAGGGATTAATTTCAGAATTAATTAAATAATTTATGCCAATTTTGTAGCGTCCGCAAACTTCAGCGCTGTGTAACTTCTGATTTCGTTGTGCTAGGATGCTCGTTGTGACCTCAATCGGTAGATTTCATCAAAATCTATTGATTTCATGCATTAATTTTAATATTAATTGCTTATATGAAGTTGTATGGGTCTGTATTTGAAAACTGACGATTTCAATAGAATATTTAATTAAATTCGCCAGAAACACAACAAATTTATTTATGTTACTTGGTACAGCAATAGCAATCTAAAAAAGCCCCATTGAAACAAGTTAAACATCGTAGGAAACACAATAAAGTCAGCGCGGTTCACTAACGCATTGACGTTTCTTGTTGGCTATTTAGAAAAACCCTAAGAAATGGTCTCTATTACATAAATTTGATATTCAGTTATAGTAATGGATAGCAAAAGGATTAAATAACTCGAAACGTAATTTGGAGGATATGACGTGCGACTTGAACTGAAGGACGAGCGCCGTCAATCCGTGCCAATTTTGCAGAGTCTGCAAACACCAGCACTGTGTAACTTCCGTTTCCGTTAAACTAGGATACTCGTTGTGGCCTCATTCGGTAGCTCTGTCAAAATAAATAGTGTTAATTGCTTATATGAAGTTATATGGGTCTGTATTTGGAAACTGACTGATTTCAATAGAATATTGACTTGAGTTCGCCTCTAAGACAACTTGAAACATAAGAATTTTATTTATGCTACTCGATCGGATAGTGTAAAGTAGTAGCAATCAAATGATACTCATAAAGCCACATTTAAACCAGCTTAACACTGTGGAGAATACAATAAATTTAGCGCGGTCGACCGACATGACGCATTGAGTTTCTTGTTGGCCACTTGGAAAAAAAACACCCCAAGAAAATGGTCGCTATTACTTCAATCTAAAATTCAGTTATATCACTGGATAGCCAAAGGATTAAGGAATTCGGAACGTAAATTGGCGGATATGACGTGCGGCGTGCACTGAATGACGCGCGCCGTCAATTCATGCCCATTTTGCAGCGTCTGCAAACTTCAACACTGTGTAACTTCCTATTCAATTGTGCTAGGATGCTCGTTGTGCCTTCATTCGGTAGCTCTCATCAAAATCTGTCGATTCCATGCATAAATATTGGTGTTTGACGCACAAATGAACTTTTATTAGTGTGTATTTGAAAATTGATTGATTTGACTTAAATTCGTTAGAAAGATAACTTACAACACAAGAATGTTATTTATATTATTCGATCGGAAAGAGTACAGCATTAGCAATCATACGATACCTATAAAGCCTTATATAGACGAGTTAAACACTGTGGGGAATACAATAAAGTAAACTCGGCCAACATATCGACGTTTTCCATTCGCGTCTTTAAAAATACCCTAAGAAAAATGCTCGCAGTTTTGTTTTCATCGTCCGTTCATAAGAAACAAACTATATTTCAACTTTTGGTACAGAAGTAATTTATGTACAGAGCCTTTGAATCACTTATTTAGCTGTTCATTATAGTTTGACACAATGTAATGTGATTTAATAACTTCTTGTTTGTAACGAAATGATTCATGAAAAATTTATAATTTTCTGCAAGTTACAATTACCATCTTACTGGAAATGATTCCAAAACAAAGATTCAACCAAATCATTTTCGGATTATCCGACAAATTATTTCTACGTTTTCTTCTGTAGAATCTAAAATTCTTTCTTTATAAATAAATCATGTAGCACATGTAGAGACGATTTTTAAGGGAATTTGGAATGAGGATTCCTGTAAAAGCAACATCTGTAGCGCCAAGCGATTTTCCAGTGGTTTCAGCATGACTTCAGAGAGGTTCAGGATATATTTTGGCAAGGCTCTTATTCATGATAATCTGTCCGACAAAACTGCTGGCCTATCCCGGGATTTTGGTGAATATTCTATTAAAAAGTCTAAAATATTCACCGCACATTTTTTAGGGGTATAATAATTCGGAACATTTTTCTCACTGGAGGTAGATTCTAGAGAAAATCAATGAAAAAGGAAGAAAGAAAATATTTCATTTTTAGCGTACATTCAAGTAAATTAAATTTGTGAAAACAACATTTATGTTCCGTTTCCTGTATTCAAATAAGATAAACTCATATATTAAATCATTCAGACATTTTTCTTATTAATCTAGCTCCCTGGAAACATTTTCTATTTCAGTTTAATTTATTTACATCAAAATTCACTTCAAATGCCAGACGTTTAAATAAAAGCCCCCAGAGTGAATTCCCGAAGCCCGTCTCTGTCTGGATTTATAATTGAGTCTCTTGAAACTTTGATGCGGTCATTAGAAGCATAGTTTACATTTCCCATTTAAGGGACAGTTTGTCAATAGATCGTCTTGTGAAGCATGGTGCTTACGCTAACGTATATATCCACCAAATGATGATTCTGCTGTTTACAAAGGTTACGGGACAAGGGAGTTTAAAGTTCATATAATTTTAGTTTGACATAGAGTTTACATCAACACTAAATGAGGCTTAATTGCTTTGGAAAATGTTAACTGAATCAGAGCTCAATGGGAAAATAGTTCTCAAAATGACTTTATTACTTGAAATGTTTACTGAATTTTGATTCACAGAAATATTATTTATCCAAACCGCATTGAATCGAGGACTCTCGCAATTTACAAAATAAGCTTTAAGCTGAAGTGCACTTGCGCGTTAGTCTCGCTGCTCTTATACACCCTCGTTCAAGCGTCTGAAACATATAAGGCTTTTCGTGATTATTCTAGAAGCTGCGTAATTCGTAACAATATTAATTAGAGCTAACAGAGTGCATAAGTTTTTGGTAGAATATAGCCGGCAGTAAATTTTGTTATAATAAAATAGTGACATTAAAATTTTAGATAAGCTCCAGAAGATAGTGGAATATCTTTCAAATGAACTCTTGTCTCCCAGAAAATATAGTTATATAAGTTTATACCGCAATAATTTCAGTAAAGACATTAAAGTTTTACGGCTACTTATAAAGCTCACGATTTGATATTGAGTGGGGCTTAAATCTCAGAAATACTGGAACAAAAGGGCAGTGACATCAGAAAATAATCATCACTGAACTAAGCACTACTTTTTCACATATTTAAATTTTTTAGCAGAAGTTGAAATGAAAAACAATTTAATAGCATTTCTCATCAAATGAGTATTGAAGAAATACTGAACACTTTAAAGTGACCTTTGAAAAAGTCCGTGAAACGGAATTTGATAAATTGTTGAAAATCAAAATCTGATTGTTTCACTAAATTATAAATTTAGAAGTCGGTTTTTACACCATCATCCTGAATAGGGCGACAGCTGTAGATACGTGTTTCGTTTTTATTGGGACTCTTCAGTGTCCTGTATTTCTTCAAACCTGGCATTTCGGCTGCATTCTGGTAGATGACACTGCTGCAGATTTATATCTCTGCATGTCATGTATCAACTTCATTTTCATCGCCTTGCGGTTCGCAAGTCCGACAAACACATGTCTACAGTTGCTGCCCTGAAAATGCTGTGAAAAACGCCTCCTGAATTTATAATTTTGTGAAATAATCAGATTTTGCTTTTAAGTAATGGGTATTATTTGTATTTATCATGAAAGAACCATTTCCAAACAGGAAGCTGTTCTTTTAGCTTATTACAGTTGTTAGTTATCATCCTTTGACTTCTAATATCCTTCTTTGTTTAGCATACTGTTCTTGCAGGCACATTAATTTTTATCTGCTTATTATTGTACCAAATTGCTGGATGAGCTTGTAATTTTGAATTTGATCGAACGTTGTGTGAAGAAAGAGATGGCAAATTGAGTATCTCAGTAGTTGCTCAATTTGTATATACACAAGGTTTGTCTCGAAAGTATTCGCCTTGAAGGTGCAGCAAGCCAGAGAATCAGTTTTGGTCAATATAGAGGTTGTCTTCTAAAAAAAAGACCCTTTGAAAGTCACAATCTTCTCTCAGTAATCCTTCAACTATCGAAGGCATTTTTTTTATTCACTCCACCTAATTCTTAACTGCTGCTTCGTCGAGTTTTTTTTCAGTTCCTCTGAGGTCTTCAAATTTCTTTTTTGAGGTATTTTTCACTTAAGGAAATAACCCGAAGTCGGAGCAACGTTTTCGAAGTGACAATCATCTTTCAGCAATCCTGCTTCAATCAGAAGTATTCATTTATTCATTTCAACAAATTTTAACTGCTGCTTCGTCGCATTTTTTTCATTTCCTCTGAGGTCTTCAAATTTCCTCTTTTTAGAGATATTTTTCAATAAAAAGAATGGTTCAAAGTCGCAGGGACGTTTTGGAGGTCACAATCATCTTTCAACAATCCTTCTTCAATCAGAAGCATTTCTCTTATTCATTTCGCCCAATTTTAACTGCTGCTTTGTCGCATTTCTTTCATTTCTCAGTTCTTCAAATTTCCTCTTTTTTGAGGTATTTTTGGATTAAGGGAATAACCCAAAGTCGCAGAGATGTTTTGGAAGTCACAACTATCTTTCTGCAATACTTATTTTATCAGAAGCATTCCTTTCATTCATCTGGCCCTATTTTTGACTGCTGCTTCGTCGCATTTCTTTCATTTCCTCTGAGGTCTTCAAATTAATTATTTTTTTGAGGTATTCTTCAATTAAAGGAATAATCCAAAGTCGCAGGGACGTTTTGGGAGTCACAACAATCTTTCAGCAATCCTTCTTCTATCAGAAGCATTCCTGTTATTCATTTCACCCAATTCTTAACTTTCTTTCATTTGCGTATAGGTTTCCTCTTCTTTTGAGATATTTTCCAATAAAAGGAATAATCCAAAATCGCAGGGACGTTTTGGAAGTCATAACCTTCTTTTAGCAATCTTTCTACTTTTGGAAGCACTCCTTTTATTCTTTTCGCCTAATTGCTAATTGCTGTTTCCTCACATTTCTTTTATTATATGAAGGAAACGAAGTGTGGGAATTCAGTCAAGAATTTTATTGTTCTATCCTACTATATGTGTGAGTTAACATCTGTGTGTTAATAAATTTACCTTTACATAATTCGATTCACTCCTGAAGATGGTCCAGGTGGGACCGAAACTGTAGAGTAGGATAGAACAATAAAACTCTTGACTAAATTTCCACACTTCGTTTCCTTCTTTTAATATAACAGTCAGCATCATTTACTACTTCTTTTATTATCTCTGAGTTCTTCCAATTTGCTTTTTTCAAAATGTTTTTCAAATTAGGGAATGAACCAAAGACGTAGGGAGCTGTTGAAAGATCCTATACTTCATTAGAAATCGCCAACCAAATTGTAATGAAAAGGAAGCTACGTTGTCGCTAAGGAACAACAACAAATGAGGCTGTTCTCTTCTCACCGCGTTACATAATTGCTTTAGAATTTCAGAGTAGTACTCTTTGATCACTGCTCAATATTTTTTATCGCATATTCGTGTTGAAAAACATGCTCCAGATCGAAAAAGGTAAACATTGCTTTACTGATACTCTAATTCTGACACGCTTCTTCGGCACGTTGTTCTTTGATTGCCTTCCACTAAGACGGTCTGGATTTTTGTCTTATAGGGCTACAGATTTATTGTCATTCATTTTTTGAATCACAGCAATGTTTTCTGAATTTTTTTGTATATACCTTCGCTTATTACACGAGATTCGACGTTCAAACGATCGACTGAGCGAATGTCCGCTGCGACTAAAGTCCACACCATCGAATATCCACAACGGCAAATTCACTCCCGCTACTGCTTTGTGTGTCAGTGGCATTAAAACAGTGGTTTTTGTTTTCAACCAGCGGTGCTTCGCACCCAGCTAACGGCAGGCTTCTCTCGCTCTGACCAAGCTCGACATGCCCTGTTCAATGTTTATCAAACCGCTAGTGCAGGCACTCACACAAAGCGGTAATGGGGATAGATTCATCGCAATGGATATTCGATCATGTGGACTTTCGACACAGCGGACATTCAACGGCATAGGTATTCGACGGTGCGGGCTGCTCTGGACTGAGCTGCTTATATGTCATGTCGTTTGGTGAAAAAAGGTCGCGAAGGTTTCCTCTAAACTGTAAATATCTTTTGTTGACAATAGTACACTATATAAGTAGACAGACCTCGTAGATATGTTATCACGAGAGGCTTTCAATGGCTTAGATAGTATGCACATTGGTGGAAGCATAATACCTGCGTTAGCATATGCAGATGATGTTGTTTTAAGTGGAAATGAGGAGCATTCGAAATGAATTATTAATAGAATATATGAAGTCGGGCGGGAAATAAATCTTATTTTGAATGCTGACATAGAAAATGTTTTGATGTTTGTGAAGGGTGAATGGGTGACTGATTGCAATGTTTTGGTAAATGATATTAAACTAGAATAGAGTGTTGTTATGTCGAGTGATGGAAGAATTGACAAGCAGGTCGAAAATAGAGTATTTGTTGGCTGTAAAACTTTGGGTGCAGTAGGGATGTTTGCACGGCAAAGAGATTTTTGTGGGTAAAGCACAAAAAATCAAATGTATAAATTAAATAGGTGTGTAAAGAATTTAATTTGGAAAGAATGTGGTTGAATGGTGGAATGTGGGTGAAATTGAAGGTAAGGGTCATATTAACATCCAGCAAAAGAGTTGTGTTAGGATGAATTGACAAAAATATTGAAAGAGAAATATTAGGAACGTTTGCACGCAATGTGTCTGTTTAAAGAGATGTGTGAGTGTCCATAATAGAGTACTGTGCCTGTTCATTGATGAATTGTAATAAACACTGGATTACAGAAGCATAAAAGGCGAGTGACTGCTATGTGAAATCTTTGGATGAAAGGTGAGATTACGTGGTAGTCCTGTGTGTAAATAGATGAATGTGGATAGTTGGTTTGTTGTGTGAGAAAAAGTTGCCGAGTGGGCAGTCTAAACGAACATGTAAAAGAATAAAAGAGACCTGTTCGGATAAATGAGTGTATGGCAAAAATGATTGCTTGTTGAATATGTAATGGGGCTCATGCCACCCTCATTTTGAGAAAAAGGCGTGATTTATATGTTGTATGTAATAAGAATCTTTGGTTGCAACAAATATATCTCACTTTATCTTCGTTTTGATGACAGATGCACTTTTGTACGTCTTGATAAATAAGCGTGCGATGGTCGTGTCTCTAATAAAGAGACTTTAACTTTACGAGGATGTTAAAAGCAATGACCGGTGATGTCAAAGCAGTAAAGTCAGTGGCAAACAGAAGCATGAAGTTGATGTCATAAGATGCCAGCATTGCGAACAGTTGTCTAATTGAGAGTAACGACAATGGCTTGAATTAGTGGGCGCCGGAAGAGATGGACAAGGGTCAGAGGTCATGACCTTTTCAGGGACGTAATACATAAGATTTTTTAAAGAAAAATGCACTTGAATCATTGAACATATGCTGATTGAAACAACGCAAAGCCACGTTTTTTCCTTGTAACATATTTTTACATCGTCTGTATCATATTCCAAATATTTTTAGTGCGAATATCATAAAAATATTTGAAAGAATCGATTTGATTGTGTCAAAATTAGTCCATCATCAGTAGTCTGCTCCATCAATAATCGTTTACGAATGCTGATTCATATCCTAGTGACGAGTTTTCTGTAATCACAAGACCAACATTCTTTTTTTTTCGTTCTTTTACGTCATTTAATTGATCAATCATTTCAGCCATGTGTAACGATACATTACTTCATGATCGTATTATTGATGTCAAAAAGGATATAGCAATCAAAGAAACATAATAAATTCATCTACAATAATTCAACATTTAAAAATGTACGAGTCAGTTCAGTTTTAAAACATTTCTCAAGTCCCCAATCAGTCCAAGAGTCTGATAATTTATAACCTTCACCACTGGGAGATTTTTCTGGATTTTCAGTATATTCAAATATTTATTTACTTCATGAGAGCAACACAATATGTGTCACATGGAGAAGAAAATTTATTTAGCTTGAAAAATCTGGAGGGAAGCTCATTTTGCTATATTGTGCTTTATTTTGGCAACTTATTTTCTGTTACGACAATTTATGAGCTTGCTCTTTGCAGTGCTAAAATATTAAATATTCTGATTTACGTTGAGTTGGTTTCCGGATTGAAATTCCTGTTCTTGAATAAATAAATCTCATAATTTTAAATATACAGGGTGTAATAAATCACCCCGATTTTAATCTATCTATTTTTCAGTGGCGACTTGTGAGTTTTAAAATATTTTGCATACAATTAACTTCCACTGGCTCCATCATTGATAATAAATAAACAGCAAACATTACTTCAAGTCTTAGAGTTCTAAAAATCGCGAAAACAAATAAATAAACATACTTATAGAGTATTGGTATAATAAATACTGAGAGACACGCTGGTCTAGTATATAATCGTGTGTTGCGAAGATGTGCGAAGATGACCGAATATAACCGAATCAATTTGTAGATAGGTAGATTTAAAACTGTTCCCCAGCGGACGTCTACATCTCGACGCGGTACTCGAGCTGCAGATAGAAGTTTTTACTGTTTGAGCGAACGGAAGAAACGTTTGATACCATCTTCATATGATGTAAGGCTAAAATAAAATAATGCACTGAATGGTGAATGGCATATTTATTAGTTTTCTAAGCAATTGCGTGGCCAGTCGTTATTGCTATTTTCCACTCAATTGCACCCAGTTTCTTTTATTGGAGTCAGAGCCAATCGTATCGCATTTATTTCAATGATTGATTGATTTTGATTAGCTCCCTATCTTCAATAAAAATACTTGGAAAAAAAGGCGATTAGTATTCGGGTGGTTTATTACACCTTATAAATAGAGTGTGAATATCAAATACTGCCTCTCTTAGATAAATTATGAGTAGACTATCTCACACCCTCTATAAAAATTTCGTATTTTACAAAAAAATATATATAATACCATAGGGATCGCAAAAAGAATTCATGAAAGACTAAAAGAGAATAATTCATCTGTAAAATGAATAAATTTGTTATGTTGTATGAATAAAGTTAACTGAATGTCAATGAAGTTGGCAGGACTGAGATGTCTTTCAAAGTTTTAAGAAAATAAAACAAAATCTTGAACTGAACTGCACTCTTCAAACACGAAAACTTTTGTTTAACAGATGTTAGAAAATTAAATATTTGAAATGTCTTTCCAGTTTGATATTTTTTTAAATTCTGCTCGTTTATAATAGACCAAAAAACAATGGTAGAAAAAACTGATTGTTTAAGAACTCGAAAAAATAAATTGCTAATTTCTTATTATATGATCTACTAATCAGATTAAAGAATCGTAAAAAAAGAACATTGACTGATCAGTACCGATATTATCATCGATTAAGTTGAAAAAGCTGCAACATTATTGGAGTGAGTGAACATCACAGATTGTATAACCGCACGGATTGTATATTCGCTATGTGCAACATCAAAGTGGTGACAACTAGCGGCATTGATCGGCGAATCCACTGCCACTTTTATATGTTCTGTCAAATGTGACAACTAGTGAAAAGTGAATTGAAATCAAAATTAATCATAAACGTAATAAGTATGGATCCTATATTAAGAACGAGTTTTGAAAAAATGAGTCATAATATCAGCTTTAAACTTCAAACTGTGCCAAAGGATAAAGCTCACAAGTATTAAAACCTTTTTCAATAATGTTATTACAAAACAGTATTTTTTCAACACTATCACAATAAGCAAGAATATCAGCTTGTGTAACGATACCTTTGGCTGATGGCGGGTTGGTTACTTTTGGCGTCGCCGTTAAAACTGCCTACGGTATACTCGGGCGCCAAAACGGTCGGTGACGCAGTTTCTGACGGTGGACTGCTGAGTAGCTCAAAGGAGTGGGTCAGGGCGTTTTTAGGAATAATATTCAGGATGTAAGTAACTATGAGATTTATTTACACACAAAAAATAGCTCGGTTGTACACACATATATGTTGCAGGGATTTGCACTGAGATCGCTGGGCTGAAGGCTGACGACGACGATGCGGCAATTGCCCAAGACAATCAACATTCGCGGAATCGCCAAGCGACTTCCCGAACGGTGGACCAACTTTACTACTTGTTCTACGCGAGTGGAACAAAACTTGCTCCCTCACAGTGATTCTACGTTAATATGGTTCGATACTGTGAAGTCACCAGGTGACTCATCCAGCAGTGCTTCTACGTTAAATAATCGACGCTTCGAAATCACGAAGACTTCTTCAGCGGAGCTTCTATGTTAAATAATCAACACTTCGAAATCACGAAGACTTCTTCAGCGGAGCTTCTACATTAAATAATCAACACTTCGAAATCACGAAGACTTCTTCAGCAAAGCTTCTACGTTAAATAATCAACACTTCGAAATCACGAAGACTTCTTCAGCGGAGCTTCTACGTTAAATAATCAACACTTCGAAATCACGAAGACTTCTTCAGCGGAGCTTCTACGTTAAATAATCAACACTTCGAAATCACGAAGACTTCTTCAGCGGAGCTTCTACGTTGATCCAACGTTCGCGGAGCGGACGGTGGAAGTTAAACAAAATGACTAAATTGTATCTTACAAAAATATTCTAAGTTCAAAAATAGCAAAAATATTCTAAGTGCAAAAACAGCAAAACAATTGAAAAATAAACTAAGTTCCTTTTACGGACTTGGAAAAAATAAACAAAATAATCAAACTTACAACTTTGCCTTGACAAACGTACTAACGGACTTAGCACGAAAACTTCGAACGGACGTCGAATGGTAAACACAGTATATAGACTCTGGAAGATGGCTCGGAGAACTAACTTACAAAGAAGTGACTTAAGTCGGCCAGAAGGCCTTATTTATACCCATATTTTAATGAAACCTTACTTAACATGTTTTCAAAATTAAATCCATATTAGCGCTAGCAATAATATAAAGAAGAAATACAAAAAAAAAGAAGAAGTAATTTTTCAAATACACATTTCATTATAATAATACATTTCTCATTACTCATTATTCTAAATAATTTTCACATCGGTCGATAATATAGAAATTGTCAAGTGTCGGATCTAGTTCGTATATGGTCAACGGTCGCGCAGAATGTCAAACAACAACAAAATATACAATATACAATATACAACATATTTACAGGACAACAGTGGATTACATTCAGACTTTATTACGGTGAGACATAAGACATAAATACAGATCACACGATCTCAACTTCTTTTAATTTTAGGTGTTTTTAAAAACCTAACCTTATTCGTCCACATGTGAAAGATAGTAAACGGTATTGGAGCAAGTGAAAACGGATGAATAAACGGTACGTGATGTTGTATGTTGATGCAGAGTTACTGAATTTAAAGTTTACAGGGTGCGCAAGAAGTGAATAAAATTGTGATGGACTAAAAAATGTTTGCGGTAGCAGAAGGTTCTGGGATGTGCAACAGTGACGGATTTTGGGGCCTAATTCGTTACACTTGGCATTCTACATCACTTGTGCTTTTGGTACTCGAATCAACTATAATTAAATTGTCATGTGCTCTGTCACAGTCATTTTCATATATTGAACTTATATTATTTATTGAACTTATATCCACTGAGACTTTTGTATTGGCAGCCCTTTTTGGATTAAAACTTCAGTTTTTAATATTTTTTGAACTTGAAACCATCAATGAAGTATTCTGTAGCCTACGCTTAATGAAACATTGATGTCTTGTAAAAACTGTTTCGTCATTTAATTTTGGCTTCCAATGAGGAGAAGAAAATTGGCTAGGTACGAAATTAGGACTCAGCTTCTCTTTTCCCTTTTTATTCCCAATAAAATGTACACTGCAAATTAGATATCTTGATGTAGGACTCCAACTGTATGTATATTCAATAAAAAATAAAAAAAATATGTCTTATTTTATCAATTTAAAAACAAAATTCGAGTTGTAATATCATAAAAATTATTGAATTTCATTATTCCCATATTTATTTTGTACTAAAATTATATTCAAATATTGCGTTTGCACAAATTTTTTGAAACATCATTATAAATGTACAATTAAGGTTGTAATACTTATTTTGCTTTCTTACGACGGAAATCCACTTTTATCTTTGAATAAACTCATGCTTATATATATTTTGGTAAACAATAAAAACTAGCATCACTATTTTTCGATGTATTATTACAAATGATAATGTAGCATTCACGAATTGTCATTTTTGACTTTTGATTTTATATCAGTACATGTGCACTAAAAATGTCAACTTTCGCCGCTAAGCGCGCACGGTCGTTCAGTGTTTCCCTTCCAAGCAGCTGCACATAGCGAATAGGAGAGGACATAGTTGAATATTTAAAGCCCGGTATCCACGGCGTATTTGAGATTACTTAAGCTAGTAACGAGATAGGGAAACAACGCACTTATTTGTGCAAGTGTATCTTTTTGTGCACTGAATATTCAAAACTTGAAAAGACGTTGTGGCTTAGTCGAGACGTGAGTTTCCAGAGAGAAATAGCTCTAAGAGTTGAATAAATTTGGACAATAGCTCATTCTATTCAGAATAACATTCAAAAGAAGAAGTTGTCAAGATCTCTTTTGTCAACAAAAATTACAAATCTAATTAACAAAAAATGATTAGAAAAAAAAGTGGCCTAGTTTTTTAGCAATAACTGAAAAACTATGAGCGATCGTGAAAATCGGAAAAGCGATTCTTAAAGAGGAGAAAATTTCCAATGAAAAAGTTCCACACCTCTAAGCTCTATCACTATTATTTATAATTTTAATTTAATGTTGAAAATAGAGTTCTGCGTGGCCGTTACAACACGAGCGCACCGGTTGTACAGAAAGTACAGCACATCAAAATTTTTTTTTATAGTACTAAATATCAATTTAAGAATTCGAATAAATCATGGTGTCATCTTAACACTTGAGCGAATAAAGTTCAGTAGGAAAAAAAAATTCAGATGATTTTTTGAAAAAGTGAGGCTATTGTTGGTCAACACTAACTAAATTCTTTATAACCTCTGTTCTCATTGAAAACTACAAAAAATGTTTAAATAATTCGTCTATAGATTTTTGCTTCTTGGAAAATTCTTTCATAGAAATATTCAAAAGTTATTTATCTTGTTTATTATGAATTTTTAAAGTTAACTAAAAATTAAAAATGTAATAAATGTTGAAGAGAACTTTTTTTGTATATGAAGTGAAAGGCCCCTTAACGTCGGAGTCCTTGAGCATGTGCCTGGTATGCCTAAGGATAATCTGGCACATTTTCTTTGAGTGGCACACGATTTACCAAACTATGAGCTCGAGCCCCGAGCATAATCGTAACGACGCCAAGCTCGCTTAATTCAGACAGAAATTCGTCAAATTCCACGTCGTGGGAGCCGATTATTTCAACAACCAGACGCATATATGTGTAACCTATGAATACAGCCAAAAATTTTCGATATTATTTTTTGACAGTGTTGCAACGTCCTCAAAGGAGCAACTTAAGAACCTTAATTGACTGTTGGAGCTGAATCGTACGCAGCGTGCCCACGAGACCACAAAATTAATTCAGACAGAGCAGAGTGAAGTTATATTTCTGTCGTTTTTATTATACTTGCGTAGTTTCTACAATTTTCAGTTATGTTATTGAAAATTGCACTCTATCTAAAAATTTATTTTTGAAGAAAGTAAGCAGAGACATCCTGTTTATTTTCAATAAACAAGCAAACATCAGGAGGCAATAGAGTAACTTTTATTTTAATTGGATTGAATCAGAACAAGAGTTTTCGAGAGATATTTCATTTGAAGATTGATTTTTTACCGGGTTTGTCATTAGATGATTGCGAAGAGAAGAGAACAGAAACATAGAAATGGATTAATATCAACAATAGTGAACTAAAATTCGTAGTTTTGTAAAATAATGAGCGAGCAAGCTTTTAGATAAGTGCAAGCAATAAGCAAAGTAATTTGACATCCGCCATATCAAATTTCTGTTGACGTAATATACATTTTAACAAGTACGCCACCAAGACGAATCAAAAGACACATCATTCATCAAAATCATTTCTGTAGTTCACATATAACGAGGAAAAATCTATTGAACATAGTTAAAACATCACCTTTTGTTTTGATGTCACTGAAATTGGATGGAAATAAGATGCCGATTTGCGATTTGTAATATCAAATTCCAGCAAATTTAAAATTGAGTCTAGAAGTGTAGTGAATTTTATTGAAAAAAATTGGATCAATATGTCGCAAGTTTCAGCCTACCAAAAACATAATTCATATTTTACACCCCCTCGTATTTCTTGTACATTTACAGGGACCATTTCTCTATAACATAACCTACAAAATGTAGCTTTTTATCGTTATGTAACACCAGACCCAAACCGAACGCATTTTCAGTATCACGCCTCGGTCACGTATCGATGCGTGTCCGGAACTCCGGTTTAGCTTCCAGAACTCCGGAGTGATACCGTGGTGACCTCTGGAATCGGGACAAAAGACAAGTTTCGCTTTCTGAATATTGAACAGCTGAATATGTCTTTCTATTGAATCAAAAAATGTTTTCCTGGACATTATTCACCAAGAAAAATAAAAGGAATAGAAAGTGAAAGAAGAAAGAAGGGAAAGTTCCAATGCCAAGGAAGAATCAATAGAAGGTCTACTGAGAATTTGAATATTTAAAGCGATACGATACTTTTGAGAGATTCAACAGTACAAATTCAATTTAGATTATCATTTATAAAAAATATATTGTATTGTATCAGAAAAAAACTGATTGTCATTGAAGTGAATAAACTGTAACTCAAAAAGGATAATTAATTTCTTTTTCTTGATGCTTATTGTCCTATTTTTGCTTTGAATGGAAATCCTATCGAGCAAGTTGTACGTAAATTTGATTTATCCAAGAAAATACCGCAATCCCAGTGCACAAATTACTGCCAGAATCTAATCAGCTATTTCTGTACGTAATAGTTAGCTCTGAGAAATCGTGGATTGTGGAATTAGGTTACCCCAATCCACAAGTCTATATATATTTGGATACACACACACATAGCTACGATCTAAAAGTTTTCGTCGAAAGGTGGATCAAAAACAAGGATTCCTCTGTCCTTACAGCATCATAGAAAGCGGAGTGCGGATTTGGAGGATAAAAAAGCTGTTTCTGGGTTGAAACACATAACAACATCTAGATATTTTAGACGAACGTTATTTTTACATTATTCATATTGATTTAGGTATGAAGAAATTAATTCCTAAATGTCTGAACACAAATCAAAAACGATTGGAAGGCCTAAAATTCAATTTGATTTGTGGTAATTTTAAAAGGATCTATTCATCTTTTTGGATCAAATAGTGACTATAAATCATCATTCTAATTCCAGTAATATAGAAACAGTCGAAAGAGTGGAATATGATGGTTAACTCTGGTCCAAGAAGTTTCGCGAGAAGAAATTTGTGGAAGAAGTCTTTGTTTCCATTTTTTGGGACTAAAAATACGAGGTTTTTACAAATCTCATAGCATAGACTTTGAATATTCCATATGAATATAGCTTCTTCATTACCTACTCTGATTTAGGTATGAAAAAAAAGCTGAATGGATTTTTGAATGTGTGAACTTTGACTAAAAGCGACTGAAAGGATAACGTTCAAGTTGATTTGTAGTCGTTTTGAAGATGATTCATCCATCTTTTTGGATCAAATAGTAACTTTAGATCATCATCCTGATCCAGAAATAAAAAAATAGTCAAAAAAGTAAGAATACACTCGATAAATTTGGCCCTGAAAGTTTCGCGAAAAGAAATCAGTAGAAAAAATTCTTGATTCTATTTTCGGGACATAAATTGAACATTTTTCATAGATCAGAGATTTTGAAAATTTCATATAGATACAATTTTTGATACTCCATTCTCATTTAGATATTATAATTATCAGATAAATGGATTTCTAAGTATCGGAATATTATACCAAAAACGACTGAAAAGCACAGCATTCAAGTTGATTTTTAGTTGTTTTGAAGGAGGTTCATCCAGCTTTATGTATCGAATGGTGACTATAGATTCTCATTCTGATCCAAAAATGAAAAATCAGTAGAAAAAATGGAAATACACCAGCCAAGTTTGACCATAGAAGTTTCGCGAAAAGGAATCAGTAGAAAAACTTCTTGCTTTCTATTTTTTGGGATAAAAATGGGATATTTTTCATGGATCACATAGCAAAGATTTCGAATATTTCATACAGACATAATTTTTACATTGTCCATGCTCATGTGGGTATTGAAAAATTATCAGATAAATGAATTCCTAAATATTTGAATGTTTTACCAAAAACGACTGGAAAGCACAACATTCAAGTTGATTTGTAGTTGTTTGGAAGGAGATTCATCCAAATTTTTGGATCGAATAGTGATTATAGATCATCATTCTGATCCAGAAATAAAGAAACAGTTGAAAAAGTGGGAACACACTGGCTAAGTTTGGCCCAAGGAGTTTTGCAATAAAAGAAGGAAAAAGTTCTTGCTTCTATTTTTGGGATAAATATGGAATATTTTCCATGAATCACATAGCACAGACTTCAAATATTTTATACAAACATATTTTTTGTGTAGTCCATTTTAATTTAGATATAAAATTATCAGATAAATGGATGCCTGAATGATTGAATGTTCTATCAAAAACGACTGGAAGGTATAACATTCAAGTTCATTTGTAGTTGTTTTAAAGGAGATTCAGCCAACTTTTTGTATCAAATAGTGACTATAGATCATCATTCTGATCAAGAAATAATGAAACAGTCAAAAAAGTGGGAATACAATAGCAAATTTTGGCCCAAGAAGTTTCGTGAATATAAATCAGTAGAAATAGTATATTGTGTGGCTAGGGACGAAACAAGATGATTTCAGCCGAGGGTGAGCGTTGTTTGCCCGAGCGAAGCGAGGGCCGGCATTACCCTCGGCTGAAATCGTGTTTTTTCCCGTGCCACACACTGTATTTTTCATAATACCTGCATTGAAACTTTCCATATTACAAATTTGTCATAATACAGTAAATATTTCTCTTTTGATTTTGCAGGTAACAAGTCGAGAGTAGCTGCTTGTGTTTTATCAATAAGATGTTGTGATGTATTTGAAATTGTCGTATTAATACTTTTTTTCTTGAAACTAATCGCCTTTTTAATTTAATTTACAGTTTCAAACACAATAACTGTCAAATTAACTGAGGTTATATGATTTTTATTTAGAGATTGACAATTAACAAATGCAACTCTGCCAGGGGTAAAACGATGTAATGATAAATTAAGCGGGCAGAAACAAGCTTGTTTCTTCCCTTGAGCAGAAACAGGCTACACTCGCATTTGTCTGAAATTGTCTTGTTTCGACTGACAAAACAGACGTTGAAACGCCTTGTTTCAATGCAGATATTATGAAAAAGTTCTTGCTTCTATTTTTTGGGATAAAAATGGGGTAATTTTTATGAATCACATAGCAGAAACTTTGAATATATCATAAAAATACAATTTTTTGATAATTTATTCTCATCCGATAAATAAATGGATTCCTAAATGTTTGAATGTTCTGGAAAGCACATTCAAAGTAATTTGTAGTTGGTTTTGAGGAGACTCATTCAACTTTTAGGACCGAAAGGTAACTATAGATCATCAACCTGATCTAGAAATAAGGAAACAGTCGAAAAAGTAGAAATACACTGCCTATGTTTGACCCAAGAAGTTTCGCGACAAGAAATCAGTTGAGAAAGTTCTTGTTTAGGATAAAATTGGGATACCTTTTATAGATCACATAGCAGAGATTCTGGATATAATTTTTACATTATTTATTCTGATTAAAATATGAAAAAGTATGAACTGAAAGAATTCTCAAATGTCTGAACACCGACCAAAAACGACTGAAAAGCACAACACTCTCAGAAATAGAGAAATAATCGAAAAAGTAGAAATATGCTGGCTAACCTCGACTCAAGAAGTCTTACGTACAGAGAAAGTTCTTGCTACCATTTTTGGGACAGAGTTAGAATACTTTTAATAAATTACTTACAATATATAATACAAAACACCAAAGAAAAGTATCCTATTTTTTTAAGGCAATGCGTTGTTGTCTCCCCAAAAAATTTACGAATTAGGCTTGAACTTATTAATAATCCTCTATATTCTTCTGATTTACATTACCAGATTGTTATTTATTACCAAAACATGATAAACATTTCAAAGGGCACGAATTTTGTTCAATTTATTATCGAAGATAATTTCTTTTGTCCAAATTCTGCTCTATAAAAACTAATACTAAGGGTGGATTTTTGTGCGGAACAGGAAACATTTTGTAAATTTATTCGATATATATTTTATTTATAGTTATTTACTGTATTGGGTATTGATTTTCTCCCTTTCAATACAAATGCTTCAGCATTGTACATTAAAATATCAGTTACAGAAGTTTATCTATCCTCAAACTCTTCTGACGATAACGTATTTGTCAAATGCAACATTTTCCAATCATATTATTGTGCATTAGAACTTTCAATGTGAAACTTTGTACAGTTACATTTTGTATTGTAACTGTTACTGATATAGTTACTGAACTTTGAAGTTTGGCGTTTTGAGCACTTCGCAAACAACTCACAAATCACATCCAACTGCATATTAGTTATTTCTAGTTGGATTTGCTGTCACCTCCATAGAGAAGATCCCATTGTATTATTTTCAGTTGTAATAATAATTTAGTTGGACTTTTGTTCATATTTGGTACGACTAAATGAATAGAATTATATATTTTGTAGGAAGATCAGATTAGAAAAGTCTGCGACACAAGTTGAAATATGTGACGAATTTTCACAAAAAAAGCATTCAAGCTTTTAATAAACAATAAAATTTATGTGATTTCAGAAGCCTTCAAGTCATACAAGTCAAGAAATAAATATTTTATGATTTGTATTCTGCACTTCATGTTTATATTTCATTGTTTATCCAATCCATAATGCCCTGTCATAAATACTTGTATTTGTCAAATAAACACACATTTGTATGTGTGTCATGAACAGATAAATAAATAAATGAATAAACGGTAGTATAATTGATCCATTTTTCTTGTTTCACTACCTTGTAAATTATCGTAAGCTCCCGCAAGGATAACTGAAAGCGGATGAGGAAATTGTGCTGACAATTCTGATTTGAAGTTAGGGGTTTTGATACATGAGAGTGTGGAATAGGATCTGGATTACGGCGTTAATTCTCGGTATAAATAAGTCTTTAATTAACAGAGGGTATCATCAACGTTAGACAGGGACTAATGATGTAATCTATACTGCCCAGAAGATACTTATAATGTTTCATCTACAACACTTCCATTAATCTCAATTTCTTGCATTCAGACTTCTTTTTTATTGATGTATCCATAGCAATTTTTGTTCACAAGATATATGCTTTTATGTGAAGTAATCACAATGTTTTTATAGGTTAATAAGTTTGTCTTCATTCAAGAGTTCGCGATGCAAACATAGAGAACATACTATGTATTTTGTTGTATCTTATTTCACATAAAGTTCATCCAAGCAAGCTCTACTCGTACATGAAATGTGTATTAACTCTCTTATCAGGTACATGCATAACGTACAATATTACTGAACTTTTTACACAGAATTTTAATGCATAACAAAGATCAAAACAGCTATCATGAGCCTGTTTTTGTAAGGAAAAAATTATTTTCCAAGTCTCTATTGGGATAAATTTATCCTCCAAACATAAATTAACCTAGCGACTCTCTGGCTCTTCTTATTGACCAACAGATGCATTAATGTCATGAGAAGTTCGTACAATTTTGTTAGGGGAATTTGATTAATAAGCAACATAAAAAATATATTTCTAAGTATCATATCCATCTGGAAGATACAATAAAAACATTTTTTTTTGTTAGACATTCCGCAGGAATCAAATAAACCATTCTGACTAACAATTCAAGATATTAAAATTCCACAAAACCAATTTCATTTCCAACCCTCAGATTTGCGATTACACTGTCCCTCCCTCTAATCCTTTCTCCCGAGAATGCATGTGCTAATTGTGGGCACATACACTGGGGACCTGACACAAGACACGAAACAAGAGTTTCAAAACAATATACAGGAACACTGTCGTCATCACGTCGCTAATGAACGGTGGGGAAACTTTTAGAATGGTGGATTTTTTCATGTAATCTTGCCACAGGAGGGTTGAAAGTAGAGTCAATGGCTTGTCGCACCCCTGAAGAAGAATTCCACCCCTGCTGGAATCAATATTCGTGTTCAGGGTCGTAGAAAGAGAAAGAGGAGACGCAATGAAGATATATACAGGGCTGCACGGGTTGGTACGGGGTTACAGGCGGAAAGTTTGGGGTCTTAACATGGTTCCGGATTTTGAGTGTATGTAAAGATGGTCCTAAGGAGGATTTATTGAAAGAGGCTTTCTGCACTCGTTATTATAAAAAATCAGTCACGAAGACTTTGGAAACTCAATAAATACTCCGTGATATGACTATCGATCAACCCTGTAGAATAAATATACTTCTGTTACCAGCTGTGTCCAATAAAATACAACTGACATCTTTATGTATCTAATTGATTATAAAAATCGACTGTAAAACTGAAATACGCGAGTCAGACTTGCAGGGTTGCATATTTCAGGAATTGACAGTGAAGTGTCTTAAGCTTAAATATAATCAATACAAAATTTGCAAAGCTAATGATAAGTGCTGCACAATCCAAGAGCTACCAAAGGTTACTACAGAATTTGTCATCCATTAGCACGCTGAAAGTATTTTTAGCATGTCATTTGAGTCCCTAAAATGTCTCACGTACATTGTTTTTGTTCGATTAACGCCTACTTTCAATACTCATTAGCATGGAAACGAGTTTTGGGAGGACTATTCCTACTTAGCTTCAGAAAAGGTATTAAAATAGCGGATCATTACAATATTTTGGAATTTGGGTGACTACATGCATAATGGAACAAATGGTACATGAATAAATTGATGATCAAATCGAAATTAATCAACAAATCAGCTCTCAATTATAACTGTCGTGTTGGGACAAACTTGGTCGGGATTTTTTAAATTTTTGGTTCTTTTGATTCTCTATAAGTGCGATATGCAAATTGATGATATGGCATGCCAAATTGATTTCCTTACTTTTCTTAATAGAGGTACGAGAGGGCAAATATTGTGTTATATTTAATATAAGGAAACTAGTTTGGACGTAAGGGAGTAATCACTGAAGTATTATGGTCTAACATGGTCGGGATTTCTCGGTGGAGATACAAGTATTCCAAAGTCAATACGGATATTCTTGATGTACTTGGAGATACAGTTGATTCAAGGTGTTTTGTAGGAGATACAAGTTTTCCAAGAACCCGCAGGAAATATACATGTATATATATATATATATATATATATATATATATATATATATATATATATATATATATATATATATATATATATATATATATATATATATATACCCCAGAAGTATGGATATTCCATAGAAATTATGTACATATTGCACAGGAAATACAGGCATAACAGAACAATACAGATATTCTACAAGAAAAACAGGTATTTTAGAAGGAATATAGGTATATTTGAAGTACTCGAAAGGAAGAACAGGTAATTTTGAGGTATTTCAGAGCAAATGCAGGTATTCCTCAGATATTCAAAGAGGAAACAGGTATTCTAAACTTCTAGAGATATTCCGCAACAAATACATGCATGTAAGCGAATGGTACTCCTTAGGAAATATATAGGCAGATATTCAGTACAGGTATTCCATAGATATTTAATAAAAAGTATAGGTATTCCATGGGTATTTTGAAGGAATGAGATATTTCGAGTATATCAAAGGGAATACATATTCCTGAGATATTGAATTAAACACGCTTTCTTGAAGAATACCAAAAAAAGTACAGGTTTTCCCGAGGTATTCCAAAGTAAAAACAGGTCTTTCAGAGGTATACCAAATATATTTTTAAGGAGGTTGATGACTATCTTTGAGGGGCAGTCGGTAAGGGGGAATCGTCCATGTAAAAGCATAGAACGTTACCGTTGTCATCTATAGAAGAACGAATTTTTCCGTCGAAAAATTAAGAATTAATCATTAAATCTAACCGAAAAAGTATATTTATGATCCAATCATCTCTTGTCAGCATAAATAGAACATAGAATCATTATTTAATAAGTCGCAGAGTGTTTTTAAGAGTTTTTTTTCAGTTAGAGAGGAATCGTGGCAACAGCGCAAGGAATTTGGGTGATGATAGAAGGTTGGTAGCGGCTACGTCGATGTCAGTGGTACACCTGAAGTATAATGTTTGTAGTGGCTATGCAAGTGTGTATGTCATACGTTTATAGGTTTTTTATATGCTAAAAAGTAAAACTCTGAGTAGGCTCCCGAATCTATTAAATACATTAAGTCACTGTACCACTGGTCCTGGTTTATCTCAGACTGCGACGACGTCGCACTTCTTTTCTTCGATAAACAGAATGATTGTCGCAGCGCTTAAATCGTTGTTTCTTGGACAATTTATTATTTATTACTCGAGAACAGAGTACACACATTCAAATTTTTTTTTTTTACTAATTTCTAAAGGTTCAATCTTTAAAACAGTGAGTTTTTTGGAGAAATTTAGCCATTTTTCTCATTATATTTTAATTTTTACAGTGAATTAGCCTGACTTCTCGGCAGTGTCCCATAAGAGCCCATATAAAAGAAGACAACTTTGTTTTTACATTATTGATTTTTTTATGAGTATTTATGAATAAATTTGAATAAAAGTTAACCATTTTCACTACGGTCACCAACCTCCTTAAGAAAGTACAGATGTTCCGTAGGAGGTACACGTATTCCACAGGAATACAGGCATTTCAGAACAATACAGATATTCCAGAGAGAATACAGGTACTTCAGAATGATAACAGGTATTCCTGAGCTATCCCAAAGGGAATACAGATATTTCTAGGACGTTTAAGGAGAGAAACAGGTATTTTAGAAGTTTCCGCAAAAATTACATGCATATAAACCCCTGGTTTTCTTTCAAAAGTACAGATATTCAATAGGAAATGCAGGAATTTTGGAGGAATACAGGCATTTCAAGTATTTCATAGGGAGCACATGTATTCCTGAGATATTCAGCAATACAGGCATTCCAGAGAAATACGAGAGGAAAGTACAGGTATTATTTAGGAAATATATGTAGGTATTCTCTAGGTCTAGGAAGTACAGATATTTCATAGGAAATACGGATATTCCCGTCATATAAGTATAATTTATCTAGTCTTAGCAGGAGGAGGTTATTGGATCTTTCATTTTTGCATAAATTATTCAACAATGCCATCTCGTCATCCTATTTATTATGGTCATTCAATTTCTATGCTCCTAATTATAGAATTAGAGCTATGTATACGTTTTCTGTGACGAGTTATCATACCAACTTCATTTTGAATTAATCGGTTGTGAGACTGTTTCAATTATTTAATGTGATGAATTCTAACAGTGAAATGCCATGCCCGATATATTCTGTACTACTTTACCAACTTTCAAAAAAATGTTAAAATTAACGTAAGTTATTATTATTCATGTTATTATTATTCATTCTTTACATATTTTTTTCAAATTTGTCTATCATGTTTTGTCAACTTGTATATGCACCTATTTGTATTCTTGTGCTATTCTGTTATTGAAAATTTTTTTTCTGTTGAAAAGCCAAACTTGCAAAATACAGGCATTCCAGAACAATACATATATTCCAGAAAGAAAAAACAGATTCTTCAGAGGTTTCTGCAGAAAAAGTGTATGTGAACCACTGCTATTTCATAGAAAGTAGAGATATTCAATGAAAAATTCAGGTATTTTCAAGGTATACAGTTATTTCGAGTATTTTAAAGAGAACACATGTATTCCTAAGATATTCAGCAATACAGGCATTCCAAAGAGATACAAAAAGAAATGGAAATATTTCAGAAGAAAAACAGGTATATCTGGAGTATTCCAAAAGAAATAAGGTGATCCAGAGGTATTCGACAGCTTTTCCTTAGAAAGTACAGGTATTCCCTGGGCAGTACAGATATCCCATAGAAAATTACAGATGCTCCCTAGGAAGTACAGGTATTCCATACAAAGTACATTTACCCTACAGAAAATATAGACACTTCAGAACAATACAGATATTCCAGAAGAAAAATAAATTAAACGTGTACTTAAACCACTGGTTCCCCTTAAGAAGTACAGTATTTCAGAGAGAGCACATGTGCTCCTGAGCTATCCAACAAAACAGGCATTTCAGATAATTATCAAACGAAATATATATACTTTAGAAGAAATACAGGTATTTCCTAGGAAGTACAGATATTCATTTAGGAAGTACAAGTATTCCACAGGAAATACGGCTGTTCCGTAGAAGGTACACGTACTCTATAGAAAATACAGGCTTTCCAGAGCAATACTGATATTCCAGAAAAAATACAGGTTTCTCAGAGGTTCCTGCAGAAAAAAAGTGTATATTCCTTAAGAAGTAGAGGAAGTACAGGTATTTCCAAGGAATACAGATATATCGAGTATTTCAAAGAGAACACATGTATGCCTGAGGTATTCAGCAATACAAGCATTACAGAGAATTACAAAAAGAAATACATGTATTTCTGAGATATTCCAAAACAAATACAGGTGTTCCAGAGGTATTCAGCAGGTATTATTTAGGAAGTAGAGGTATTTCGTATGATGTTTAGTATTTCGTAGAAGGTACATGTATTCCAAAGAAAACACAGGCATTCCAGAGCAACACGTATATTCCAGAAGAAATAAAGATTTTTCAGAAGGAATACATGTATTTATTGGATATTCCAAATTGTATCCTGAGATATTTTACAGTAAATACAGGTATGCCTAGGGTATTCGAGAGGAAAACAGGTTTTCCACAGGTCTTACTTATAAAATTCGTGCATGTAAACCACTGGTATTTCTAAGGTAGTACAGATATTTAATAGAAACTACATGTATTTCATAGGTATTTCCAAAAGAAATACGAATACTTTGGGTACTGCAAAGGTAAACCAGGTGTTCTTCTGGTATTCCAAAAGAAATATTGGTGTTTCATTGGTATTCCACAGGAATTCTCTACAAGCACAGGTATTTCCTAGGAAGTACACATATTTTATACGAAGTACAGGTACTTCATAGAAAGTACAGGTATTTTATAAAAAATACTGGTATCCCTGAGCAATTCCACAGGATAGGAAATACTGATATTTTAAGGGTATAACAAAAAAAATATATGTACAACTGGGGTATTCAAAAGGAATACAGGTATTTCAAAAGTATTCCGCTGGAAATATATACATATGATCTACGGATACTCCTTGGAGAGTATAGGTATTCTATCACGTATAAAACTTATGGTGTACAGAAGTATGGAGAGCAGTTTGGTAGTGAGAAAACTCAAAACTACGCCAATTTAATAATGGTAGATCAATTTTTCAAAGGGACAATACAATGAGGTAAATAATAATGGAAGCAGCAGGTTGCCACATATTTGGGTTGGCAACCCAGTTTCAATGTTACAGAAGGTTTCAATCTCTGATTTGGCACTGGTTGTTCCCATTCATATCACGAGCACTTATAATTAATATGTTTCATTTCTTCATTTATACTTTCAAGTCTTGAATTAAGTGATTGTAGGAGAAGTAGAGGAGGTTTTTGCAAGGCAATCTCCTTCGCTGTAAGCTTCGTCTTTCCAGAAATGAAACCGTTGAAAACTTTATTCTGTTTTTTTTTTATTTTTGCTCTACCGTTGTCGGAATTGCATTACCCAAGTGTTCATTATCTTTGCTTTCGAGTCTTCAATTTCCAGTCATATTAACAGTACTTCTAAATGTGACATCTCTTAAAAGCACTTCTGTTAGCAAAGCCATTCTGCATATTTAAATTCCAAATGAGGATTATACTCAGGTGACAAAACTTGGTAGCATTTTAGCGAATTTTAAGCTGAGATAGGCGGACCTATTCTCAATCCAGGCCACGTAGGTACTTCCACGTAAAAGAAGTCCATTTCGTACGCACTGCATGCGAGTGCTTTAACGATTTTAATATTTTATATGCGGAACTCTGGCGGAAACCTGATAGCTAGCAGAAAGGCTTACATGATCGTGATTTTATTACTCATCATGAGAATAAGCATTTTTGTTTGGAAACTAGATATGCTCTGCCTCATAGAATTAGAAATTTAATATTTCTCATACGAATTTTGTCAATAAAATCCTCTATATACTTTTCTGTTCAGATATGAAACTCCGGCACTATTCGTTAGGAATGTTTACTTCTTTCCATCGGGGAAATTGATTCTGAAAATTTTCCGGACGAAGTAAAAACTAAATCTGTAGGATCACTAGCTATTGAACCAGCTTACGATAGACAAACATTGCAGAATATTGCGAATCGAGTGCAGAACTTTCATCCTATTGGAGTATGAAACTTCAAGCAGGATTATGCCGAGCGGAATGTGTAGGAGCATTACCATAGTGGGAAAAACTTCATAAAGCTCATTTAGTCTATTTTCTATCAATTTCTGTTAAAATTTTTTGAATACATCCTCGTAATGGAAAGCTGTGATCGTCTTACGTCCTTTTAGACAGTCAACCAAGATTCGTCATCTCAAAATCGGTGGCCATTTTCAACAGGGCCGTCCTGTATGATAATCCTCGGGTTCATATAGTAAATCTAGATTTCATCCCCGATTACGATAAAAAGTTTCGGAGTCTGTCTGGATCTTGTCTACTCTTTAGACAACGCTTTAGGCACGCTTTGGATTGATTGAACTGATTCGAATGAAATGACAGGTCTTTCAGCTACTTCATGTTCTGAACTTTTTTATTTTAGTGTAACACGGTCCGTACTCAAGAACAGTGGTCTTCCTTGTCTCTTACATTATCCCTGCCTTCTTTAAATTGCTGGAGCCACTCATAAACCGAGGTCTTTTTGAAGTATTGTTCCCATAAACAGTTACAAGGATTTGAGGATCACATCTCAGTTCAACGAGGAATAGTCACCTGCTGCTCAGAAATGTTACTTTCCATGTAGCTTCAACAATAAATGGGTACAACTACTGCTAAATGTAAATAACTGAAGGGAGAATTGTTCAAATATTTGATTGACATATGTATCTGACCTCTATGGGAACTACGAAAATGACAGCGTATTTTGTGGAGTTTAATAATATCAGCCACGAAATAAGTTTTGTAACTCTTTTTAAAGAATTTCGATACCAGTAGGCGTAGTTTGCGGTATAAATTTTTCAGGTTGATATCCTGGACCTATAAAAGAGATAGATGGCAAGAACGAAGCTCCCTCATTCATATTACAAACTTTAACATGGTTTACTTGCGTAGTAAAGGAACATCTCACTTTATTGCTTTCTGAGATTTTGTTCTGAGCTCTTAACAACCCCGTAGCGTATTTTATTGGTTGCTAGTTGATGTTGCTTTAATCACCAACTTATTAAAAAAATAATCCTGATGATATAATTAACAAAATTAAAGCCACGTTATGAAGCGCTCGAAGACTGACAATATCCTGGACCTGGCAAATCCTTGCATTCCTTGGCGCAGAAACCTAATTAAAAGCACCTAAACCGTTCCAAGTTCTGCCTTTAATTACATTATCCCAGCGTTGAAATATTCCATCCAATTCTAATTAAAATTCAAACGAAGAACCGATGTTTCAAAATCAATAGCTTCGTTGCAAAGATATCGTATCCTTGTAGACTTTTAGCTCTTTATCTCATCATAAACTTCATGATTACGATGTTATAATGGATGCTGATGGAGTCACTGTAGTTATCTTCTAAACAATGGAAATCGATTTTAATTCAGTTTGTGAAATACGATGAACAGACAACAGAGTGAGGCTCTCGCGGCTGATCGAATGCATTTGTTTGTTTGCGTAACTGGGAATGCATGGATTGTTATTTTTTTGGTTGGTTGGCTGAAGCACCGGAAACGGAATAGATGGCATTGATATGAAAATGAATTTTGGTTTTAATTAGTGGAAATACTACCCATGTTTGCTTTTACATTTTTGTTCTAATGAGGTAGTTTTGGACATTTGCAATTGCAATAAAAGGATGAGAAAATCAACAGTTTTTGTCAATAATAACTAAATATACATACATGCAACACATAAAACTATTCCATTTTAATCCCTTAGAATATTTAATGGATTCTATTTTTGCTACAGAGCTTGAATGTTCATACTTATTGAGTAAATTCAGTCAATTCAAAAATCTATTTGATAGCAAAGTTTCCGTGATATTTGGGGATAAAAATAGGATTTCAAAAACGAACCGCAAAATTCAGCCGCAGAGACGCGGATGTATAAAAAATAAATCACGTATTAAATAAGTTTTCCAGTTGAAAGTTATATAGAATTTCTCATTCAACTTGGAAAACATACTTTAAAGAAGTTCATACACATTGCGTGAGATATGACGTTTAGATATTAAAAGATAAAGCAAACTGAAGGTAGGTACGATTTGTTAATACCAACTTACCATTTGCATCGTCAGATAAGTGCCACTTATTGACCGAAAAATGGTGGCAGTTGAGGCTCTCCAATTTGATGCTTTTTTGAGGGTTGAAAATTCACCTCTTGATAAGAAGATAGAGAGATTATTAATTGATGCACGCTTTCCATTCATAGCGCAAACTCAAATTATATTTTAAAAAAGAAATGGGTTTTTCCGTGAAAACATTTTGCATGCCTGTGTAACGTGAATTATTGAAAGTGACTAAAAGGCATGCAATTCGCAACAAACCAAAAGGCTCGAAAAGTCGAGTGAACTTGTAAAAAAAAATATAAAACACCGTGTTTTCAAATAGCGTGCCAATGAAAAGAATGGAAGTTTCAGCCTTAGAACCCTTGTAGAAAAATTGGCATGCATCCCTCGTTGGAACAAGGGTAGCATATTATATAATAAGAGATATCCCGGCTAATTGGTTTTCCATTTGTGCAAGATTTTCCTAAAATTTCGCATCTCCCAGTCAATTGTAAGAGTTTGCACTACATATTTGATAGATCACCTAAAGTCAATATAATTTACAATTAAGTAGTCCATAGTCTTTTAAGGACGGATAAATATGTCCTACTGTTATATTTTTGTGGAAAATAGGATAGCAAACTTACATTTCAGAAGTTCAGACTAATTAAAATGATAGAAGAGAAGGGAAATATACTTGAAACAAAAAAAAAACAATGTTTGTGGCATAAATAAACAAGATATGGTATTTTTTTCTCATTACTTGGGGGTTGGCAGGAGCTATAATTAAAATTTTGGTCAAGAGACACATAACAACTTAGTGCCACCACAGCTACATAAAATCGATTGTTTTCATTAGAAATAAAAAAGGTCCACAAGCACAAAAATTAAAAAATTGTTTTGATATCATTATTTAATGTTGTTTTTTAATTAAAAACAGGAAGAAGTCGTAATTGGAGAACAATTGACTTGAATACACATTCATGAACTTGGAGGGATTTTACTGCTGATTTCAGTGCGTGAAACTTCTTGAGATGAGCTGAGCAAGCATGTTTTTCCTCTTTTAATTTTTTCTTTATTTCTGGATCATAATAATGATCTATAGTCATTATTTGACCCCAAACGTTAGTTGAGTCCTCTTTAAAACAACTAAAAATTGATTATGATTTTATAATTCTTTTTCGTTTTTGTGCGGTTGGTGTTCAGACATTCAGGAATCCATTTTTTTTTACCAAAGAATTAATAATAAAAAAAAAGCAGGTTCCTGTGAAATATCCATTGTTTCATCGATTTTTAATAATCATTTAATGTACAGCAACAACATCCTTCGAGCAAAAGCTTTTCTTGCTGATTTCTATATACCTAAACGAAACTTTTTGGGCGAGGTGAGCTAGAAAGTTTCCACTCTTTCGGATGTCTCTTCATTTCTAGATCATAATGGTGATCTAAAGTCACTATTCAATCTAAAAAGTTGGATGAATCTTTTTTAAAACGATTCTAAATCAACTTGAATGTTGTGCTTTTCAGTCATTTTTGGTCAGTGTTCACACATTATTTTACATATCTAAATCACAAAAAACAATAGGAAAAATAAGTTCATATCAAATATTCAAAGGCTCTACTATAAGTTTTAGCCCAATTCATCAAACTTTCAAAATAATTTCATGTGCAATAACAACATTCTTGGAGCAAAATTTTTACTGCAGATGAAACTTCCTGGGTCAAAATGAGACAGCTTATTCTGTTTATTTTGATTATTTTTTCATTTCTACGTCATAATGATGACACATAATCAATATTATATCACGAAAGTTGGAAAAATCCTTTTCAAACCGATTATAAATCAATTTGAATGTTGTGCTTTTCAGTCGCTTTTGACCAGTGTTCACACATTTAGCTGATCATTTTTCATACCTAAATCAGGAAGAATAATGGAAAAACGTATTCGTATGGAATATTTAAGGTCTATGCTAGAAGTTTAAGCCCAATTCGTCGATATTTCAGAATTATTCCATGTACTGCAACAACATTCTTTGAGCAAAAATTTTTCCAGCTAGTATTTGTATGTGAAACTTTTTGGTCAAAATGGGACAGCGTATGTCCACTATTTCAACTGTTTCTTCATTTATAGATAATAATGATGATATATATTCAATATTTTATCAAAAAAGTTAAATAAATCCCCTTCAAAATGATTATAAATCAGTATGAATGCTGTGCTTTTCAGTCGCTTTCGATTAGTGCTCACAAATTTAGCTAATCATTTTTCATACCAAATTAGGAAGGAAAATGGAAAAAACCTGTCCGAATGAAATAAACAGAGTCTCTTCTATATAATTCAGCACAAATTATCGATCGTTCAAATTTATTTCAAGTATAGCATCAACATTCTCTGGTATCTGGTATGACACAGATGCAGGTCTTCCATCACGATATTTAACAGTTCTTCCTCTCTTGACATTTTTTTACAGTGAGGCTATTATTTTTTCAATGCATCAGACATGCCTGCATTAGAAGTGTTTTATCAAGAAAGGATTTCATGTCTTGTCTTGATTTACAAGACAAGAAAATAAGAATTTCTTGTCTTGCTCATTTTTTGGCAATTTATTTCTTGTCTTGTTTCAAGAATTCTTGATTTTTCTTGATCTTGACATTTGAAGGGAAATCCCCTTTCTTTATTGCTTTATTCAATACGAACACTCAGTTTAGCGTTAGTGTCTACTCTTTATCTCTCAGTCAGTTATGTTATGTTATTTGCATGTTTTAATCAGTATTTGCAATCATCATTTGTACTTTGATATAGGAATGCTCGAGATTCTGATAAATTTTAATATTTTAGACCCTACTGAACTCAAAAAACGTAAGTTTAAATGAAATCGGTCGGTCTGTCTGTCTGAAAGTATAATAAATTGAGAACCCGTACGAATTTTTGACTGAAATTCAATATTTAATGTTTAAATTTGTGAATGAGCTTTTTTAACTAGGAAATCTAGAAAAAGACGCTCCATTTTCAAAAATACTCAATTGTAAGGATTGAAATATAGCCGCCAACTGTCATCATAATAATGACAGCTGTCATTTTAACAATGACAGCTGTCACTTCGACAATAACGCTGGCACTTTGGACTGTCAGCTTAAAAATGACAGATGTCACTTTGAAAGTTGGTATGACACTCCTAAATTCATGGAAAACTGATGAAACTGGCCATGAAATTTATTGTCAGGGAAAAACTGTAATAACAACAGCAGATTTTAAGTTTCTGATAAGATTGATAAATATGCATATCTGAAAAACTAATTGTCAAGATATCAAGATTTCTAGACAAGAAGTCTTGATTCTTGATAGTACTTTCTTGTCTTGTCTTAGTCTTGTCTTGATTCCAAGACAAGATCAAGATTATTTCTTGATTCTTGTGAAACACTGCCCATGAGCTCCTTTTGCGTACTTCAACACCAATCAATTCTATTGAATTCAAAATTTTAGGTCATATTTTGATAAAAAATTCACAAAGAATAGTTAGTACATTGAAATTAGAGTTACCTAGCTTTGTGTACCTATTGGATGAATTTTTAATTATCTATAGATACAGCTTTTGTTTTGAAAATGATCGTACGAACTATCAATCTTCAAATTCCCATTACAATTTAAGCTAATGTTGAGTTTGGTTCAGCGATTTCTGTTCAAATTTTGACAGATTATTCATCAATTCATATCATGTTCTATGAATATTACCCTATAATTTTGATAGATGATTCAGGATTAGATCTAAATTCCTACATAGGAATAAAATATCAATATTTTTCCCATAACAATCTACGATGAATTATGAGTACAGACATAAATAAATTGATGTAATAAATTATTGTCCTTCTGTGTATTGTATACCAAGATATTTCTGACTTGATATTTTTATAGATGAGAAAAATGTTTTGGGAACACTGAAGTTATAGCCTATTGCCTATATTAGCCTATCTAGATATGATGCCATTGGCCAGAAGCACCGGATATTTGTCCATTAGGCCTGCTCGTCTATGAGGTACATTAGGAAATTGCAATGACATGCAGGATCAACAATAGATTACATTAGCGTTATTGCATTCCAACGCTTTTAAAATAGATGCACTATACCTTAATTGATTTGCTCTAGGAAAATAAACGAGAGGGATTTATGTACCTGCTGTGAAATTATTTTTACACTCTAATTATTGGTTAAAGATAAAAAATATGCTTATTGTAATTTGAAAACGGTCCTGCTTTCAACAGAAAAAGTTTCTCTTGTCAAAGCCGTGAAAAAAGTTAAGTTGGTGTTTAAAGTGCGTAAATTGTAATTTATTAAATGACAAATTATGTGAATTTGTAACTGTTGGACTGACATTAATGCAAAAGTTGCTAAATTTGTGAGATTAAATTAGTCACTGGAAATTTTAATTTTTTTGAGTTAGCCAAGGTTTTTAATTTCCCTGAGGCTTCAAAAAGTTGTACACTTTTATTATTACTATTATTTAATATATTTTTGACAATTTCGGACCAAACTCTTTCCAAAGAAAATCAGTATTGAGTCCAAAAGTTTATAAAAATCTTACTTTGTTCATCATTATATCCTTTACATTTCTTGCGTTATTATTATATATAGTGTAAGGAAATCGTCAGAAATAAAACGTGAGGAGCTTGCCCGGCAAGAGGCTTTACACGAGTCCTTTAAATGGATTTAGTAATTTTAACCATTTAGACTACTCAGTGACGATTTTCAATAGATATTTATGCAATAAGTTTGTGAAATGAGGCATTACGACATGAGACCAAGTATTTCGAGTCATGAAAATAGTTGCCCGAATTTAAGTACTTACATACAAGATTTTTACACGTTTCCCAACTTCCAAATTCTGACAATCATTAAAAAACAGCTAGGGAGCACAGAGCACAATTTAGACTTACAAATAACTCAACAAATAGATCATTGGCAGATGTGCACAGTGCTACCAACATTAATTAACGAAAAACTAAATATAATATCTGGAAGACTCCCAAAGTTAAGTGTATAAGCTCTCAGCTGATTATGTCAACACAGATCTCTGAAAGCTTCTGTGAAAACAAAAACGCAATCCATAAGTTTCACTAAAATCTTTTTATAACCTTGTCCTAGTTCCAGGACGAAAATATCACGTTACGTCATGCATTAAGAAATGTATTGATTTCCATTTCCCTTGATTCATCAAGGTTCAATTTTTATCCACTAGAAAATAATTCTATGGATCCAGATGATGATAGCCGTAATACTATCTCCTAATTTTATTTATATAATTCAATTTGAGCTTATAATACTGTGGTGGAAGTTCCAAATATTCAAATAGATCTGTGTATTCAATAAACAGTTCAAATGCACCAATGTGATCAATATTGACTATTATGGAAACAGATGTTTCCTTCATTATCCATTACCATAATGAGTGATTTTCGTTGTTTGATGTTGGTAACAATTACGCTAACTAATTAACGAGGAAAGCAGAAACGTAGATGGAATTGCACATTAAACTTTTGAGACTTATGAGATATTCTTCCCTAAGGATTATACAGTGTAATATATGGGACTTTTCCCTTTTACCACAGCAAAAATAAATCAGAATTATGACAAAGAACTTTTACTTTCCAGGAAATAAAATTTTTGGTAAGCCAAAAGTGCGCGGTTCGAGTCTCATATTTAAATAAGTGAATTATAATGGATAATCATTCATGACGATTGAACAATCAAACGAGTAATTATAGAAATTATTAGGCTTCTATTTTAATAATTTCCCAATTGACTAAAAAGAAAATCATTGAAATTAGTCACGAATTGCGTCTGGTAGCATGTCCCATACAAACTGATTTACGGATGGGGATATCTGTCATTTTTGAGACGCATATTCAGATCAAAATTAATATTTGAGAATATTACAAAATACTATCATTTTAAGAAAAAAATATCTCTTCCACCAAGAAAAATAGATTAAAAGCTTATTGCTTGAGAAAACACCCAATTTATCAGTACTTCTACTGTGCAATAATCAATTGTTTATAAATATCAAAGTATTCGACAAATCCTCATAAGAATTAATAGGATTCTATTATGATTACCATTAAATCGATAAATGGATAACTCTTTAAAATATAATAAGATTTGCGGTCCCATACGTACATACTAGCGGACTAAGATGCATGTTATTTTTCAGAGGCAAATTCACATAATAACTATTCGAAAACAATTGAAAATAGCATAATTTTCACAGAATACATATTTTCTTCCTGGAAACTCACATTCATTGTTTGAGTAATTAGCTGACTTATTATTGCTTCTATCATTCAAAAATCAATATCTTATAAATGAAAAAGTATTCTGAAAATCTGCACAAAAATCAATAGGATTCTATTTGGATAGTTATTCAATTCAAAAATAGAAAAACATACAAAATCGGTCAATATTTGCGGTCTATAATGTGTCCCATATACGTACAGTCTAGCGGACGGAGATGCATGTCATTTTTCAGTGGCGAATTCACATCATAATAACTATTTAAAAACAATTAAAAATAATTTCAATTTGAAGAAGTACATCTTTTCTCTCTAGAAAACTACAACTTATTATCACTTCTTTCATTCAATAATTAATTGCTTATAAATAAAAATGTATCTTAAAAATCTGCACAATAATCAATAGGATTTTATTTTGATTATTATTCAACAAATAAACAGACAAATCATTGAAATCGGATAAGATTTGCGGTCTGTAATTTGTCTCATACGTACAGACTAGCGGACGAAGATGGATGTCATTCTTCAGAAGTGAATTAACATTTTAATAACCATTTGAAAACAATTGAAAACAAAATAAAATTAACAAAACATCTCCTTTTTCTTGCAAACTACATGAAAAGATCATTGTTTGAGCAATTACCCGACTTATTATTGCTTCTATCATTTTATAATCAATCGTCTATAAATACTGAAATATTCAACAAATTGTCCTGAAAATCAATAGGCTTCTATTATGACAGCAGATCAATCGAAAAAAAAAATAAAAAATAACTAAAATCGTTTGTGATTTGCGATCTATAGCGTATCCCATACGTACAGACTAACGAACACAGGCGCTTGTCACTATTTAAAATCAAAAAGTCATAATGAATATGAAAAAAAATTCCAGAGGAAGATCTGTTCTTTCCACTAAGTTATAAAAAACGTTGATTACTCCAATTTCAGTTATTTATATCGTCAAAAATTGAGGCTAGTGAACAAAGTCGCTGATAAAATACACACTGCCGTGCATCATTACGCGATAAATATATCAAATTTTAATAAAAAATGTAATATTGGAACAAACTATTACACAATATAGCAGCTTTCAAAATGTCCTCAATCTGCACAGCATAACTGTTGAGCTGGTAAAGCTTCGAAAACTGCTATCACAGCGTACTTCAGGATCGTTGACCTCATGTTTTCAAAACAGTTTGATCATTTTTTGGGCGAACTATCCGTGTTAGAAAAAAAGTAAAAATTGGAACGAGTACAGAATAAAGTGAAGAATGGTTATAAGCACGAAAAAATTATTTTGAGGGTGAGATAAAGTGGTGGTGATGAAGTTTTTACGTTTAAGAATGAAAAAATATATTTCTTTTCATATAAATGAATAGTCGCAAATATTACATTACTAATAATATGTTTCCTTTATATAAGTAAAGCTGAAATTAGACTCAAATTAGTTTGAAAAAGATTAGCGATAAAAAAGCTACATAAATAAAAATAAGGACGAAGCCAAGACTTATTGGAGCCTATACGCACAGCCAAAATCGGAGTCCTTTGAATCAGAGGCCCCTAGGCACGTTTCTAATGTGTCTAATAGATAATCCAGTACTCGAAGCATCAATTGATGTTAAAGATTCATACCGTAATTAATTACAAAAGAATAATACAAGTATTATTCGTCTCTTGCAGAGCCAAAATATCGGGGCTCTTGGAACAAGAGGCTTCTAGGCACGTGTCTGGTGTGTCTAATGGATAATCCAGTACTTGAATCATGAGTTTATATTAAAAATTTAAGATGTACTTGATCACAAAAGAATAATGAAAATATTATTCGTCTCTTGCAGAGTCAAAATCGAGGCCTGATGTGTGTAATAGATAATTCGGAACTGGGAACTTGCAGTGAATGTGAATATTTCTAGTTACAGGAAGATAATCAGAATATCATTAGTTTTGTGGAGAAATTACTTAAATATGTGAATTTCGAGGCTTATACACGACTTTATGTACTGTTTTAAAATCAATAAGGTGCAATATGACTATATATATGAATTGTTTAATATGGATCAATATAAAAATAGGATAATTATACTTAGCGTGACGCAATTGTAGCAGGAAAAAAAAACAACATGTATGTAACGTTTCAAGATATTTACTTCGTAGAGCCCAAAAAACATAGTAAGGGGACGTAATGTGATCGTGCTATATATATTTTTCTTTAAAAAGGACGGATATATTCGTTTCGAGGTCCTATAAGATGATCAAGATGATATCCGTTACAGCAGCTGCAGCGTTTGATCAATTATAATTGATAATACTATTGTTCACCAGGAGGGCCTTAGATACCACACTGATTTTTTGATTTTCTGCCCAACTTCCATATTATTGAAGATATTGATTTGAAATTTGATATATAAGGCAGTTTTTATGGTCCTTCGAGCCACATTATGTGAATGTTAAAATCGCGATTTTTTTTTTTTGCTTGTTTGCGATTATTCATCTAGTGGATAGGGAAACTATGGGCTCACTACCGAATTACATTGGATGTCTGGTTAACCATGATTTCTAATTGATTTTTTCCTCAAAGTACTGAATAATTAGGGAGCTGTGCTTTCTCTCAGATGCTCAGAAGTAAAATGTGCTTTATTCCCCTATAGGACGATTAATCATCAAATAATCAAATTTGATTACTAATTACTAATTCCTTTTTAAAATCTGATTGGTATTCAACAAGATTTGAACACTAATTTCTTTCTTTTTGTAATTTCAATAATAAATGAGCACACCGAAGTTAAAACTGAAACGAGATTACAAAATTTGTAATCGATTCAAAGAGACTAATCTGGAATATCAAATATTATTCCTGTAGCTTTTGAAATGATTCTAATACTAATTATATGCTGTTTTTCATAAACTGATTGTACAAATCATTTATTTATGATATTGTAAATCAATAGTAATTACAGTTTAATATAATTTTATTGTAAATAATAAATCATCTGCTTCAAGGTTAATGTAAAATCATTAGAAAATCACGGCCTATTCAAATGATTTTCAAAATCCAATTAATCAAAGGTATTCAGTTCAACACGTTATAAAACTTTTATACGTGATTTAATTATGGTTAAGCGATTAAATCTCATGATAATTATTACTTATTAAATAGCACACAAAGTATTCCGCGTTAAAGTAAGAAAATGAGATGCAATTTATTCATAGACACTCCGTTGCGTATAAAGTAAAGAAAACATGCTCAAAGGCTACCAGCTCATGAAATTCAAATTAAAAATTGTGGGATAAGACTGTCGCACGATTAATTCTCACGGATTTATTACCGATAGGCAGAAAACAACACACAAATAAGAGAAAGAGAAATATATACGATTTGTTACTCATTTACGTTTACTAATCAACAAAAATTATTTACAGCTTGAAGGAAACGTTGCTATGATTTAAAAAGTGTGTTTCAATTGATCTACTATCCTGTAACAAAGTCCAGACCCTTTCAGTGGAAGATTTTATCACAAAAAAGGCCCCGAAAGATCAGGAAGGGAGTTAAGAGTGTTATATAGAATTCTGGAGCAGTTACGGATACTTTTCAGGCAGATATTTGCTACAATTCTCTGTGATTATATTTTTGATTCAGCATTTCAAAATATTTGTTTCTGGAACCTTCCAGCATGTAAATTATGAAACATATATCAAATTTTGTGTGTACAATGCTTGTACCAGTCTTTTATGCTTTTAAATGTATTATACTAAATAACTTATGTTGATTCAAATAACAGTAAAACTTTTATAACAAAAAGCTCTTCAATTTGAAGCCCTAGAGTCATAAACAAGTGTTTACACTCGTTTTTCATTGAGGTAATCTCGTATATTGCAAAACAAGTCATGCATAAGAATATAAAAGTCGAACAAAAGAGAAATACTCGTATATTGTCAAGATAACAAAAGGAAAATGAGAATTGTTAGAAAAATGCTTTGTACTTCATCCACAGATTTTTATTAATTAATGAATTTTGGTCTGGGCTTTATACTAAATTTTGTTGAATATTTCGACAATATATCTCATGAAGTACCACAAAAAAAATATTTTTATGTAAGTGAAGATCCACAAAAATCGTTTAGAAACCTAGCCATAAACGATCGTTAAGTTGTTTAATGCAAGTGTGTGGCATAAAGAAACTGAAAAGCATCTCTGAGAGAATCCTGCAAGATGGGTACCGCATTGGCTTCTTACCATCAATATTTAAAGTACAAGAGTAATGATCTTTTATTGTTACCTTATTTTAGCTTAATTCTTGTATAAAAGAACTATTATAGTCCACAATAGTGGATTAATTCTTCCGAGCAATCGGTCTATCAGTGACAAGAACAGAATTCGCTCAAAATGAAAAAATTAACATCTGCACAATACCTAATTACAAAATGATTAATCTTCTAATTTCTAAGACAATGAGCTCGGCTCCAACTTATTGACTGAGCTTTTCTTCTTCATCTTCTTAGTTCTTAATCCTCTTTCTTCTGATAATTCATCATATTTTCAGAAGGCAGTTCAGTAGCGCAGCAGCAACGTAATAAGCGCATTTGGTTTTTATGAAGCATTATAAATCACGCTTTAGCACTTCTGAGAGCGCAGGAAGAACTGACATGGTTGTATAGCACAATATAGCACTCGTATTTTTTACCCTAGTGCATTCTGCGCGAGTTTACTAATAATGAAACTGATATTTTATGAGATTATCAGACCGAAAATATTGTGCCGGTGGAATAATTCTGAATAGATGGCTGATACTGAAGCGTGGCGCTCGACGAACGTGAATTGAGCAATTTTATTTGGAACAGTCGTTAATCTTACCCCCCCCACCCTTTATAATCGATACTCTCATTCTGCATATTGTGCTGAATATTGATATTTTATCAGGTGTAAAGAGCGAGATAGTGGGTAGTGCAAAATACTACCCTCTCTTCTCGAAACAAGTATATATTGATACATAATAGTATAACAGTTGAAAAATAACTGAGTTCGTTCCTGTCCTCTTACAAAGTTGATCGCAAAGTTGAGTATATAGCGAAAACTATACTTTTATAGACTATATATCCCAACAGAAAAGGGTGACGATGTACCCTATATCAAATTATTAAGGAAGATAAGACACGTCTTCCAGGGAAGGAATAGAGTTTATTTTTTATGCTCCATTCCCTGCGAAGTCAATATTGATGAAAATTGGGTAATAGAAGAGACATTCTCTTGAAATGTGATTCTAATATTGCCAGAATAGAACGTAAGTCAATAATATTAAATGTTAGATTGAAAAGAAGATTTCAGACAGTAAACTTACATTTCAGAAGTCTAGAGCACTTGTACAATATTGAACCAAGATATTACATACCTGAAACAAACAAAAAATAGTTAATATATTAGTATTTAGAGATATTTAGATGGAACAAATAATTCAGGCAATAATAACTGACCCATAATATTTTGCAAAGATTTCCAATATATACCATCTGCCAAAACGTAGATCGACTTCTTGAAGACATTTTACACTAGATTTAATGTCTATAAATATTATTGTATTTTTCTTATTTGCTTTTGTACGTGATTATATTTGATATGTGATTTTTCCTGTAATTGGTTGTATATACTGTTGGGAAATAAATGATTATTATTTTTAAATTTTTTAACACTCTACAAATCAATAATCATACCAATACACTCACACGAGAAAATAGCCAGTCTCAAAAAATTTGTATTCCTTGATTCCTGGATTATTTGCAAATATTTCCTGCGAACAATCTCAAAAATACCTTCATTTCCTTTGGAATACCTTGGGCATATTTGTACTTATTGTGGAATACCTTAATTTCCTCAGAAATACTGGTATTCCTCTAGAATACGTGTACCTTCTGACAAGCCTCAGGAGTCACATCGGGTGAGTTCGGTAATCGTATGATTCAAGATCGGCCAAGATAGGAATCTAGCGCCAGCAGTGGTGGCGGTATCTATTCTTAAAACTTTTGAATTCATTAAAAATTACTTTATTTATCAAATATGCATACGAAATGTATATTAGTGTCTAAATTGAACACATGACAAACAGGAAGTGATAAATTCAGTTATATTATATTCAATCTTCACGTGGCTCAAACCTTATTGATTTACTAAACAAAATTCACTAAATGCGTTCATGGAAGGGAATATACTAAATTGTTTTACGCAGACATAGGTTTTCATTGGCACAAGGTGGTAGGTAGAGTTTAAGGCATCAGCAATAAAGTATGTCGGAACTTGAGTAGACGAACGCCATGTAACAAATGGCAGATTACACTTATTCGAGTGTATTTTCCTGAACTATCTGTATGCATTTTAATGAAATACCTGTGTCCCTCTGGAATATTTTAATTTCTCTGGAATATCTGTATTATCTTTGAATACCTGTAGTCCGTATAGAATACGTGATGTACTTCCTATGAAAGATGGATTTCCAACTCATAACGTATTCTTAATCGTGATAGCTGGAAACTACTATCTGAAATCCCTATTAATGAGTGCAGACTCATACGGATTGCCTGATCTAGACATTTTTGAAGATTATAGCTTTTCAGGTATGAAATATGAAAAGTATAGTAGAGGTCTACATATTGTTGAACGGTCGTGATTAGCTTCATCAGCAGGTTATCTCTAAAGTCATAAATTTCAAATTTCCGGGAGCGTACTCTAATTTTTTATAAGAGTATAAAGAACAGTTCATCCCTCTTTCAATACGTGTATTCCTCTGGAATACTTATATTTATCTGGGATCATCCACTTTTATCACTCCAATTTTTCCATTCAACTTTTACCACTCCATTTTTATCACTATACTTTCGAGTTTGGTTTAAGCAAAGCCCGCCCGTAAGTAAGGTGTGAAGCGCCGCTGGTTGAAAACCAAGACCACTATTTATGACTACATGGTTAGAGCGGGCGAAGTCCACTAGTTTGTTTGGGTGCGAAGCACAGTCGGTTAAATACACTCTGAAACACAATAAAGCAGTAATGGGAGTGATATAAAAAATGGTGGTAAAAAGAATACGTTGTTAGATATGTTGGTGGTAAAAAGAATTAGTGGTAAAAATAATTAGAAGTAAAAAAAGACGCTGGTAAAAATTGATTGACAAAAGTGCGGGCGAATCATCTGGGATACCTGTATTTATCTAGACTATTTGGATTCCTTTGAAAAATCTGAATTCCTCAGTAATATCTGCATTCCTTTGGAATACCTGAATTCCTCCTAAATACTTGTATTTCTTATAAAACATCTATACTTCATTTGGAATACCTGTACTTTCTGGGCAATGCGTGTGGAATTCTTGCAAGTATTTTCAGCGAGATATCTTTGAAATATGATACCTGTATTTCCTTTGGAATACCTCAGGCATATTTGTACCCATTGAGGAATATCTTTATTTCCTTTGAAATATCTGTATTCCATTGTAATAGTTGTATTCCTCTAGTATATTCAAATTCTTTCGGAATACAGGTATTTCTCTGAAGTACCTGAAGTTCGTATGTAATATCTGTACTTCTTGGGCAATGTTTATGAACTATTTGCACGTTTGCAAAACCGACTAAAAGCTTATTGTAAAAAGTTGTTCCGATTACGCAATAAATTTACAAGTCTACCTGAATATGCTTTACTTTTCGACTCATGTAGACTGCCAATAAGCTCCCAGTCGATTTTGCAAACTTGTCTTACGTACGAAAAAATGACAGACTGTAAAAAGTTATTCAAAGAAGTTATTTTTTGTTGCTAATCAAAATCAACTTTTCAATATGCATTTACACTTAGAGAGGATTTTTAAATGCAAAGATTTTGAGATTACTGCTGTAAATATTTGCTCTATAAATATGTGGCAGTATGTAAAAAAGTGTTTTTTCTGTCACAACAACTCGGTCCAGAGGAATATCTTTTTTCATACCTGTATTTCCAATGAAATACTTGTATTTTTCTGGCATACATATATTACCTGTAGAAAACCTCGAAATTAACTATATTCCCTGTGTAATACTTGAAATACGAGAGTTCCCTGGGGAATACTGATGGACAATTTGTACGTATTTTCAGCAAAATATATCTGGAATGTCTATATTTCCTTTAGAGTATGTCAGAAAATTACCTCAATTGATCACCCTTCATTCAAAGATTATTGAGAACAGACCCCCTACAAATTAGTCTTCATTTTGAATTACCCACTATTAAGCATTTGTTCGCAAATTAATGTTTGTTTTGAGGGATACAAGATTGAGTATTTATAATGGAGAACTTGTTCCACATCAATTTATGAGAATTTCAGAAAGAATTGAACATTTAGTTAAGAATTGAGATTAACTGAGCTTGTTATGATATATGAAATGCTTAGGAAAGTCGGAGGTTTCTGGGTACGTGCCTAATGTGTCACTAAGGTTACTCTGTGGAAACCTGATAAGACTATAGGAGTGTCTGTACTTCCAGTGCAACTTTCCCGCTTTTCTGGTGACCAGAGATAAGAAAGGAGGAAGTTTTCTTTCGATACCAGTTTTAATTCCCAAATTTTGGAAAATTGAAGAAAAGTACTCCAGGAAAATGTCTTGAAGCACTTAGATATTAGTTTTTAGGTTCTGACGTGGGATTGCTTGGAATATGATTTACAAGTAAATACGTGTATGTATTGTTAAGATAGTCGCAAGAATGTATACAAAATAAATGCAAAACAAAGTGACAATCTTCTCCGTTCTTAAGTGTCTCTTTTGAATATATGTTAATGTTTCCTGTGATAAAATTCTCTTCTTGTTTTGCACTTGCATCCAGAATACAGTTTTCTGTGAATTCCACCATAATTTAAAACGCTCCTCTGCCGCACAGAGAGCGGCAACAATAATTAATGTCACTAGAAAACTAAAAGTGTTGGAATCCAAGACAATTTCAGCGCATATCTGGCTATAACATTCATGTTTCGCTTACTGGATGCTCATAAAGCTAGTACCAAAGAATAGTTCACAATAGGAGAAACCAGCTAATTGCAACTGTAAATATTCCTTTACATCTGCCAGTTGGATTACAGCAACCCTTGTACGATGCAAGGCTCGTACGTCAGAGGAGACCAAACAAGAGAAATTAGGTTATTAATAAATCAAATCCTTCACACAGATGGCTAATTGCACTAGTATTGAGTATCAAATCAGTGCAACCATCCTGCTAAGCAATTTTGGGATCATGTGGTTCCTGACAGCATCTATTGATCATACCTCGTGCGCCATTCAAATGATGAAACAGGAAGGATTCTTTTTGAAGTAACATTTTGAGGACCTCCTTCCTACTTGGGGGTAGACGTTCTAAACACGCGATGATGGTCCTTTGTGCCCTTCTCATGTTTGCACATCTTTGTTTCAGCAGCCCTTAGAGGGTCTTGCATCTTAGACTAGATGTAACGCACACAATGCCCGCATAGATCGATGAAAACACCAAAGGTTTCATATTTGGAATTTACAAGGGTCATGTACATGCTCTCTTGCTGATGCTACATTATGCCTCAACACGAATTATAATTAAGATTAATTGTTACGCTGGCTTCCATGAGAATTTGTAATATCATTACGTACATCTTGTTCTGGATATTTCATTGTTCATTCAACATTCTAAGAAGGTGTCAAGATGAGGACATGATCAATGAGCATACCTAATATTGTAGGTATTATATTAAAGATAAACAGGGTGAATATCTATTTTCAACCACTAGAAGACATATTATTGAACTAAATTACTTCATTAAGGCAAATAATCTCAAAAGACAGAAAAGAAGCTCAACAAACATTTTGGTGAATATGCACGTTCGAATAGAATAATTTTTTTGCACGATTGGGCGTTTTCATGTGTTTACCGGCCCTCTATTTGAGGTGGTATGTTGATTTTACCGGCAAACTGTGGTTTCTATGGTTATGCTGACTTACCGCCTATGGGCAAAGGCGGTAAGTAAAAAATTGTGAATTTTACAAAAAAATATTCATTTATTTATCTTTATTTGTAATTGAATATTCAGAATAAAATGTCAAACTTGACAGCTGACAGCGAATAAACAATCATCAGTAGTAATTTAATAAAAAAAAAAATTGGACCCATATTTTGGATCTTCCAATCGTGCAAAAAATTTTGTAAGCATCACAGTCAATAAGTACAGTACCGATTTCGTATAATATTTGGAAACCTTGCCAAGGCTCTGCCTCCAAACTATTGTTCTCAATTGGTAAACTGTACTTACTGACCTTGATACTTGAATAACTATTTTGATTATTTACTTATTTTTTGTAAAATTCGTTGTTACTTTTCGATTTTTTTTGAGCTTATAAGTTTTTAATATATACAAGATATATATCGTTGGAAAGGTACCTTATTGAGCTATCTATTCATGTACAACAAAGTATATCTTCCTATTAAAATACTATAAGGTCAACACTCGCATATTGCCCTGTTCTTAAAATTATTATTATTTCAAGACTTATTACTATTCTTCATTTTATCCTGTATATATTCCAATTTTCAGTTTTTCTTTAGAGTTAATAGTTGGCTCAAAAAACGAATAAACTTTTAAAAATTACATGGGGCACATTTAAAGCTGTCTGAGAGGGGCGTGCCTAGAACGCTACCAACTTGACAATTTTGTTCCGCGGGCTGCTGACGCATAAAAAAAGATACCTTATAATAATTTTACAAAAGAACATATCAACTCCAACAACAATATAAAATACTTGAAATGAGAATTGAACTGAAATTAATTCCACTACAAAATTTCCTTATTCAAATCTTGCAGCAAGATAAAAGGAGAAAATAATCTCTCTTTAATTAATTACTGAACATGCCGTGAAAGTAATCTCCTCCAAGATTCAGTGTAATAAAATAGGATTATTACATTGCAATAAGTTATTCTGAAACTGTTGAAGCGATTTTAATATTATTTTACGCTTCATTTAATGCCTCTTCGCGCAAAGTTTTTGTTATTACAACACGAGTTTATTTTCTGCGGAAGAATTTGCGTGTTTTCCTGCCATCGCCATTGACATAAAATGAAAATGGCGGGCTCTAGAGTCGATTACATGGAGCGGAAAATTAATATCTGAATGCATTCAAGTACTTCAGTCTTTATAATTTCGGTAATATTTACAAATAATCTTCGGTACTGAATAAACATCAGGAGGAATGAAAACAAACAGTGCACGGAAATTTTCACTATTTGCCTCTCTATTCAAAGGAATTTAATTATTATTTTAAGCAAATAGTTGCTGAGAAAGAGGTCTTTGGTAGGATAATGTGAATATTATATTGTTTGATCAGTTTTGCGTGAATTAATTTCCAATCGGGCACTAATTTTATTTGTACATTAAAAATTGTTTTGTTTAAAACAAAATACTCAACTTTTGGCATTTTTTATGGTTACTATCAAATTTATATAAAATAAGACACCGTCGGAGCAAAAACTAGAGCAGTGTTCTCGTAAAAAAGCGTCACATAAAGCCGCGAAATTGATTCGACAATTTCTCCTTTCTAGACAACTTAGTGACGTTCCTGACAGTATTCAAAAGTAATTTATGATACAATTACGTAAGATTGAGCATTATGATATGAAAAAAAGTATTTGGTGTCACGAAAAGTGTTGCTCAAGTATTATGAAGCTTGTTCACAACATAAAGTTTCCAGCTTCCATATTTTGATAGTTATCGAGCAAACAGACAGTAAAAAAGCACAAAGTTCACAAATATGTTTGCAAATAGATCAATGACAACTGTGTGCACAATACTACCAACATGAATTCCCGAAAATAATTTATTTGTTTATTGAGGTCTGCCCGGAAAGTATTCAACTTTAAGTTGGAGCAGGAGAGGAAAGTCGTCGTTGACTCCTCGAAAGTATATTCTTTTGGAAGACATAAACTTCTTCCAACATTCTTTTTGCTTCCATTAGAGGTTTTCATATTAACTTGCACATTTGCTAACAGCTGCTTCGTCACATTTTATCTCATCTGGTTCTTAAAATCTCCTTCTTTTCAAAGTATTTTCTAATTAATGGGATAGCCTAAAGTCGTAGGGTGCTGTATGACCTAATTTATTCCAAAGATCTCAAATTTCACCAGAAATCGGCAAAATTTGTGATAAAGGGGAGGTCGCTGTCGTGATCAAACGAATTAGACTGTTTCCTTCTCACTGCGTGACGTAACTGCTTCAGAACTTCGGAGTAATACTTTTTGTAGACTGTATAAGCTTTTGTAGCATTTTCCGCGATAAAAAATGCACTGCGGGTCAAAAAAACAGTAAGCATTACCTTAATTTAGATGCGTTTCTCCAGCTCGTTGCTTTTCCACTTAATAGGCTGGATATTTGTTTAAGAGTCGTAGATCCGTAGTCGTACGGTTTTTTAGTCATAGCAATTATTGTATTCGAGCAATATTTTCTGGCCCACATTGTGATGAATGGGTAAGTCGTCGTGATCCAATAAATTAGGCTGCTTCTTTCGCACTGCGTAACGTAACTGCTTCAGAACTTCGGAGTAACATTCTTTGTACACTTTCTGATCTTTTGGAGCTCTTTTTGAGTAAAAAAAATAGTTAGCATTTCTTTGACGTATCTCTGATTTTTTGACTCGGGCGCGCTTCTTCAACTCGTTGCTCTTCAGATGTTTTCCATTTAAAGGAGCAGAACTTATATTTCGGGATCGTAGATTCATTTCCGTCCTACATCTATAATCATAGCAATTGTTTCCAAGCAGTATTTTCTAGCAGAAAGCAGTATCTTTGTTCAATGATTCGACGTTCAACTAACCGCGTGTCGCGGCCAACTGAGTTGCTCATTCATCATTTCATTTAGTGTAGAAAACTCAAAAAGATTTCCTCTAAACTGTGAATATCCTCAGTTGGTATATGTAGCTACGGTTTAAAATCCATTACTTTATGGACAGATCTCGTGTAGTTGTTTTACGCATCTTTAATTGTTACGTTTCAAGCTCCCATCCACTCTCTGAACATCCTTTTTAAGAATCAACATCCGAAGTAGCCATTGGTGAGAGCTGTACGATGTGCAAAAACAACGATTTTGCAATGAACAATTCAATCGGATGACCACACATTTAAGATATCCAATAAAAATAGGATGTGAAAGAATGGCACCAAAGTACGGTTGGATAAAAGCAATGACGTCTGACGACTGGAAAAACCGAAAATTATGTAGTTTGGGAAGTGCAAAACGGCCATAAACTGAAATAAAGGATAATGGGAGAGATAGCACACCCTGTTAAATCCTTCACTTCGTTTCTGGAGATGGAGATTCGAATTTACGAGATCCCAGAATGAGAATCTAGAAGAATTTGCAATTTGTCTATTTTGAGGATACATGGAAAGCAGGAAAACGGCACTTTTTCGGAAAAACAGACTTTTTCTTGTTGATAGTTTAGTCACGAAAGAAAACAGAAAATATGAGATTCATCTTTATTGTCGAATACAAGAATACTAAAACAAATAGTTCCAATTTCAGATACAGAACAGACACATCCAATATCGTATTTTTGGAGCACACACGTAGATTCCTAAATAACCGTTTACTGCTTCAATTTTTCATTCTTTTGCAGAACAAAACGCAATAAAGTAGAACGATGCATTCGGTAAAGTGTTAATAAAATATCAATTCCTTTCCCGAATTATTTATTCCAAAAATTGATAGCGCCATTGTCAAGAGAATAAAACATCACTTCCGGTTACATTGTTTAAATTTTTAGTCGAACGATGACGGTCGTACACGTCGGAATCAATACGGAAATAGACTTTTTCGTGGACCATAACATTTTGTTGAATATTTTATGTAAACGAACGTTAGAAGAGGAAAGTAACCCTTTAGGGTTTCACGCTTGTATATTCTACCCCCATTCGGGGTTATACAACAAACAGGGAACAAAATGGAAACACAGGACCGTACGAAAAGAGTTTTATTTTCGAACTAGGAAAATATATTTGAAGATCCAAGAATGGTAATTGATTAAATGCGAGGTAGCAAGCAGGACACTTGTTTTTAACTGTGATAAAATGAAAATGAAATCTAAGTATTATTGAAATTTAATACACTCTTCTAGAACCTGTAGTATTAGCCACAGAAGTACAGGGGCTTTCGTTTGGCGCAAATATCCATATTTTTGGGTAAGATTAAATTTTTTTTAAATAAATAACATACTTTATGAATGTAGAGGGCGTAGTCTTACAGTAAGTCCCAGTCAACACTAACTGTAGCCAGACACATACATCAAACGACAGACAACTCAGGCTTCAGGAGCCGATTTGACATTGAAATGTCAGCCTATGTTCTCGTCCTCACTACTAATAGTAGCAAAATCAAGTACTGTGAAACGCAAGGCTCAAATATATAAATAAACTGAATGTTTTCAGTACACTCCTGATAATAAGCTTCCTAAATACCTGAACTTTTAATGTGAGAAGCCCTGTAGAAAGTTATAGCCGTAGGAATATGAAATTTCATATTGAAATAAATTATAATATGGGTAGCATTATATACTTGAACGAAGATACATTATGCATTCAAACAGTTGTAGATAAATGTTTTTAGAATAGACTTTTGGGGTCTCTGAATTTGCATTTCTTCCAAGGGATTACCATTCCCTCCTTAATTCCCTCCTGCTTTTCAGGCGTCCTGACGTCGCCCGTGTTAATTTTCTTTTAATTTCCTAGTGTTTAACCTTCTCTGCCTTCTTATTGCCAATGAATATTAATACCCAGAATCGAATTATCACGAAAATTCAATTAAAGTTTTTGTAGAAACCGTTAGTATCTATTTACATTACAACACAAGTTCATTTTACTGGAGTTTCGAGACTGATTTAGTGATGAATTGATTTCTCGTGAAACGGGGCATAAATATGAATATTTAATCTTGAATTGGAATTTGAAATATGCTGCTTAACGCGTGAAATAGTTTTAATATCAAGAAATATTCAATATGTCTTTGAGAATGTTAACTTTATTATAAATGCCAGAAATATTTCAGATTGATTCCATTGCTTTCATCGATTGATTTTTTCATGTAAGCACGGTTCAGGTTAGTGTGTGTCAGGATTATTAATCTGCGATCATATATACATAGTGTCTATGAATTTTGAACTCTAATTGGCGGTATCTCTGAATCTACTAATCTTAGAACAAAAATACAGGAATAACAATTTGTTTGGAAAACAAGTCTTTGCTCAATATTGTAGCGAGTCTATAGATCTAGATAATATAAAAAATATATTAAAGGTAATGTTTTTTTCTCTGCTTTTCGATATATTATTTCAAAAAGTCACTTTATAAAAAATGTTTTGGAAACAGAATTTAATTCTGAATAATTAATATTCTTGCAGTTTTGCTCTAATATTAAAAGATTGAGAGATAAAGTTCTGTTTGCGAAGAGAAGTACTTAGACTCTGGATAAAATCAGATAAAGCTCAGATATAATCAATCCTAGACAAGAGTAGCTCTTAATAGCATTGAATCCATGCTTTCAGCTCCTCCCGGCAATAACTGCAACAATAAATAACAACTCGAACAAAAACGCATTCCCTAAATTGAAGTTTCTCATATGTAGATAACTATCAGATCCGTATCGCTGGCGTCAGCCCTTGTAGCCAACAGCCCAGGGAGCCGATTAGTCAGGGACGTCTGCTAGCCAAAGGGAGAAGAGGCACATCCCCCGGGGCAATAAACAACCCCTGCTGGGGGGTGCAAGCGATTCAAAACGGTTAGAAGCGAACACGTCCACGCCGTCAAACGAAATTTCAACCCTATTTTTACAATGCGATACGTTGAGTATTCAACGATGCTTTTTTGGAAAGAAAATGCTGCGAAAGGCCACTATTGAACACAACAAATATTGATTTTGTTGGAATTGCATATATGCACAGGACAAGCTTGTTCCTCGAACGAATTGTGAATATTACAAAATAGGGCATTTCTCAGTATATGGCCGGATGACAAGTGCTTCAATGCTTAAAAAAAATAATTCAAGAACGGCATAATGTTATTCTGACATCATACGGTTATTTATGTACGAAATTTTCTACAAAAAAGTTTCCCAAACCAATTTAAATGCGGAAGACACAATTACAAATGGAATAATATTCCAGATACAGTACTGCATAATTTATGTACACATAACTTACGTAATTCTGCAAATGTGGTCTATATCAAAACTTGAAACCTATCTTGAGATATATCTTAAGTTTGAAACGCTGAAATAATTATTTAAAGTTTAACTAGACTCCAGACATCTCTATGTCAGGTTGTGGACTCGACTCTAGCCGGGCTTATTAAAATTCATTATCTACGAAGAATAATTATGTTTCATGAAGTTTGTTTGCTATGAGCGCACCGAATTAATTATAATTTTCATATTTTTTATGCAAGTTGGTGATAAATATGATAATATTTTGTTAAATCAGAGAAATTCCCATGAAAAGAACTCTTTTTGTTAAATGATAAACTTACCGAATCAAAAAGTATACCAGTATACGACAGGGGGGTAACTATGACCACGGGAAATACAGGCATTTCATAAAAAATACAGATATTTCAAAGAAAATACAGGTGTTTCTGTGTCATTCCTAAGGAAATATAAGTATTTCTAGGACATTCCCAATAAAGTACAGTTATTCTAGGAATATTCTACAGGAAATACATGATATCCGGAGGTTTTCACAGGGAATAGAGACATTACGCCTCGACAAATACTGCATTTTTGTGGTACACCTTCTCTGTGAAGTACTTGTATTTACTAAATAAAAATTCAGAAAACCTGCACTACTCGTGCAGTAACTTTATTCCCATTGATTTCTCTTGGAAATACCTGTATTATCATTGATTTCCCTTAGATACTAGTATTCTGATTTTTTTTCTCTTAGAAATACCTGTATCTCTTGTACAGTGTCAGTATTTCCTTTGATACTGTCATTTTATTAGAAATATATGTTGAAACCTGTATTTCCTGTGGAATACTTCTGGAATACCTGTTTTTTCTGTAAAATACCTGTATCATCTATGGAAAGCATGTTTTTTCCTATAGAAAATATTATACAGGAAATGCAGGTATTCCATAGGAAATACAGACTATCTCATTGAATGAAGAGAAGCATGATCACGATACTAGATCTAAAAAAAAGTGTTTATATTCCAAGCTATCGTCTGAATATTTATGAAAATTCACCTGAAATATTAGGTTTAATATTGTATAATAAATTACCGAGCCATATTAAATCTGCGCCGGATGTTAAATCATTCAAGAAAGAATTAAAATTTTATCAGATTCAGCACAGTTTCTACTCTGTTACTGAGTATTTATTATAATTTACTATTCCTCTTGTATTTTGTTGCCATATTTTATGAAACATTTTTTGACGTGTGTTGTACACAATGTAATTTGTGTCAACAGAAAAAAAAAAACTATTATTATTATTATTATTATATACAAATATCCTACCAAAACGAGGTATTCCAGAAGTGTGCCTCAAAATATACAGGTTTCACGAGGTATTTCACAAGAAATACCGATTTTTTGATATATTTCACAGGAGATATAGGCATTTCACAAAAATACAGATATTCCATAGGGAATACAGGTTCCTCCAAAATATTCAAGAGGAAATACGGGTATTTTACTAGAAATGGAATTTCAGAGCTTTTCTCGGAGTATTCGACGGGTAATATAACTTTCCACAGAAAATTCTAATGGTATTCCAACAGTATTTTGAAAGTAATGTGGGCTTTTTTGAAATATTGTCTAGAAAATATAGGCATTTTGAACGGAACACATATATTTCACAGGAAATTATGGTATTCTTGCAATATTCAGTCGGAAATAGAGGTATTTAGAATTAAATACCAGTATCAGAGCAAATACAGGTATTTTATCAGACATACAGGTATTACAGAGGGAGTCTGCAGGAAATACAGGTATTATAGAGATAGTCTGCAGGAGATACAAGTGTTCCTAAGTTTTAATATAGGAACTGCAGGCATACCACAAAAAAACAGATATTGTAGGTAGAAAGGTATTTCGCAGGTTTTTTGAGTTGTTCCACAGGTAATAAAGATTCTTAGAGATTTTTTACAGAAAGTTGAAATATTCCAAAAAAAAAGGTATTTTTGAAATACTCAAACCGATATACAAGTATCACAGAGGTATTTGGAAGAAAATACAGATTTTTCTAAGCAATTCTATAATAAATATAAACAATTTATTCCAACCAAAATACATGTTTCCTAGAGGTATTGAGCAAAAATACTTATTTTTCTGAGCTATTTCACATTAAATATAAGCATTTCATGAGCATTATAAAAAAAAAAATACAGGTATTCCTGGGTCACTCTCTATATAATATAGTTATTCCAGAAATATTTTGCTGAAAATACATGTTATATTGAGGTATTTCATAAGAAATACAAGGAAATACAGTAGATGCAGGTACTCCCTATTTCACGGTATTTCACATGTTATACAGATTTTCTGAAATATCTCACAGAAAATTCAGGAATTACACAGAAAATACAAGTTCCATTTATTCCACAGGAAATAGAACTCCAGAAATTCCGGAGGTAATGCAGTTTTCTAGAGGTATTTGATAGGAAATACAGGTATTTTACAGATATTTATAGAAAATACAGGTTTTTTTCTTAGATATTTCATAGAAAATATTGGCATTTTGCAAGAAATACAAGTATTCTACAGGAAATGCAGGTATTCCTGAGGTACTCCAACGAAAATACAGATAATCTCAAGATAATTTGCATTAATTAACAATATCACAAAAAATACAGGCATTCTAGAATAAATACTGTCATTTCTGAGATATTTACAAGGAAATAAAGATATTACAGAGGTACCCCGCGAAATAAAAGTTTTTCCGCGTTTTAATGAAGAAAATACAGACATTCGACAGGAAAAATCGGTATTCTTGAGGGCTTTACAGGAAATACAGGTATTCCACGGAAAATAGTATTTTATAGATTTTCTCGCGGTTTTCTACAGGCAATACTCATTCCTACAGGTATTTAACCGGAAATATAGCTTTCCATATAAAATACAGGTATTTCAGAGAAAATACATGCATTCCAAAAGAGATCCAGGTATTTTTGGAGTACTCCAATGGAAATACTGGTATTCCGAGATATTTCCAAGATAATACAGGTTTTCCTGAGCTATACCACAAGATATACAGGCATTCCATTGGAAGCATGAGTATTCTATAATACAGAATATAGGTTTTCTCGAAGTACTCCGTAGTAGATACATTTTATTGTGGTACTCCACTGAAAATATAGGTATTCCTGTAGGAGTTCAACAAAAATACATCTATTTCAAGTATATTTGGCAGAAAATACAGGTTTCCTTTCATATTTTTCAGGAAATATAAGGATTTCATAAAAATAGAGAGTATAGAATCTCACGAGTTATTCCACAGGATAAAAAAGAATTTCTCGGAGTATTTCACGAAAAATACAGGCATCCAATAGGTGATGCAGGTATCTGACAGGAAGAAACGGTAAGGCAGAAGTATTCCAAAGATATTTCTCAGAAAAGTTATGATATTAAAGGAGATACAGATTTTTTACCAGAAATACAGGAACTACAGAGAAAATCTGCAGGAAATACAGGTATTACAGAGATAGTCTGATAGTTTTCGCCGAGTTTTAATACAGGAAATACAGTCATTCAGTAGAAAATTCATATATTGGTATCTCGGAGGTTTTCAGAAGTATTTCACAGGTAAAACAGGTTTCTAGTGGTATACGACAGAAAACGTGGCTTTTCATATTAAATACAGGTATTCCAGAAGTTTTTTCGGGAAAATACAGGTATTTCTGGGTTAGTCTAAGAAAAATACAGGTATTGCAGACGTAGAGCAGATTTCCCGGATTTTTTCAGGCAGTATTCTGCAGAAAATACAGGTTTTCAAAAGAAAATTCACATTTAAAGATTCTGATGGAAATATCTGTTTTAAGCATCCCTGAATCAATTTAATACATGCATGACATCATCAAGGCCTGATTGCATACCTTCAAATAGTGGAAAAATTAATAAAAATAATCATAAGATACTTTCTGAATAAATGAAATCAGAATCTATATATAATTTATAGAATAAGACCCACCATTTCAGGAAATGAAAAATAATAATTTCTCATATACTACAAGCTATTTTCAAATCGCGTTCTCAATTATATTCTTACTTATTGAAGCCCTATCAGAAAAAAATATAAAAAGTATTATACTCCTCGATTGGGAAAGATGTTTGAAATGTGCAGGACTCTTTCCTGCGTTTGAAACGTTGTATATTTTGAAGGCTGAAGTTTGATTTAAAACTGACAGTTTTCATTATGAATTGTGGTCAATAATAATTTGTTTTTGATTGCTGTTCAGTAAAAATTTTTGAGTACAATGAACAACGAAAAAATTCAAGTTCCGGTGAGTAGAATTTCGCTTTGTATTATTGCTCATCATGCTTCATAACTGCGTGAATTTCAAATTTTTTCTCATTCCAGTGTTTAGAACAGTAATTTACTATTTATGTAAATGACAACACGTTATCGTCATTTGTTATTCATATCATAGACGTTATAATTCCAAAGCTTAACAGTTCCCTCGTTAAGCACATTGACGTCACCACGCAGAGAACACTGGAAACTTTTAATGAAATTTTGAGAAAAATTGAATTAGAAATTTGTGAAGTATGTATTTCAGGTGCGTAATAAAAAACTTCCGCAGAAATTTCAAGTGGGAGCTCGAAAATGTATTTGCTAGCCCAGCCATTTTTTTTCATACTTGTTTCAGTATTTCATTTGTAAGCCATTTTAAGAGAAGTTTTTCTTCAATAATAATAGATAAAATCAATTTCACAAGAACTAAATTTAATATTTCATATACGATATTTCCATTCTTTATAAAGATGACTGTCACATAATCTTGTTGAAGAGTTCTTTTGTTAGCTTATTTTCTTTTCGCTATATTTTATACAATTTGTGAACAGTTAGAATGTGATTTTGTGAGACACAGCGATGATAATAATTCTATGTTGTTTGTTTTGTTTCCAGTTATAGAACGTAAATCTTTTTCGATGAAAAATAGTAGCATCGGGGTGGAAAAATCAGAGCTGCACGTCTCGTTACACCTGAGTTTGATTTAGGAATGTCACGCTTCAGACTTGCTAGTTGCAGAGACCCCAAAAGAAGTGCTTCTCAAAATGTTGTTCACAATATTATTGTCACGAACAAGATATAAAATCATTTTACATTACAACAGTAACAACGATGACAATGATTCACAAAAAAATTGAGCTTCGAAGGACCCATTTAAGAACTAGCAGCCGACGACACAAGTTATTCATATTTTTTGAAGTATTATCTGTGACAGTGATTCACAAAAAATAGGCCTCGTAGGGCCCATACTGGATGCCGTGAACACTTGTTAATAAATTTTACTCTAACGTTACCAATTCTGATTACTGCAGGGCGCAGCATGATCCTAAAAGTATTTTTTTTTTTGTAAAAGCAATCATGATAGTAATTCATAGAAAATTGGGCTCAGAAGATACGGTCAGAGACGCAGACGCCACTTGAAAGCCTTTTTTTGAAGTAACAGTGATTCATTAAGAAAATGGACCCCATACTGAGCACCGCTTGAACCTATTTGGGAGCTTTTTTAAATATAACGATTGTAACAGGAATTAAAGAAGTAACTATGGGCCCCATACGGGCGTTAGAGACATCCCCTAACAGATACCTTTATGATCTATTAATAAAAACAGTGACAATGATTCAAAAAAAAAAAAATTGGGCTCCACAAAGTTCATGGTAGGTCCCGCATGATCCTATTAGTTGAGTAACAAAGGTAAAAATTATTCGTTAGAAAATTGAAGTCCGTATGAGCCATGCTGGGCGACGCAGCAGGATATTTTTAAAGTTACAACGGTGACAATGATTTTTAGAATGATTATAAGGCCGCAAGGCATATTATGGGTACCGGGGTACCTGTTTAGAAACTTTATTGGAAGACCCAATGGTAATAGTGAGAAAACTAGACGTCTGAAGCACCTGTTAGTGATATTCTACAGAAAAACAAAATCGAAAACAATTCACAAAAAATTTGACATCGCTGGGGCCTTGTGGGATCCTATGAGTGATTGTTTTTTGAAGTAACAACGGTAACAGTAATTCACAAGAAAATTGATCCCCGCAAGTCATAGCGGTGGAAATGTTTTTTTTTTTTGAAAAATTAGGCCCCAAAGAGCCCAATTGGGCGCCAGACAACATTTTTTGTAGCTTTTTTCAAGACACTAATGGCAACAGGGATTCACGAACAAATTGGGCTTCAAACTAGGCGCCTGAAGAATCTGTTAATGATATACTGTGAAGCTACAACGTTGAAAATGATTTTCAGAAAATTTGGGTCTTGCAGAGTACATTTTGGGCGCCGAGGCACCTGCTTGGAAGCTTCTTCTGAAGTACTAATAGTAACCACAAACAGATTAGACCTCAAATTAGATTCCTGAAGCACCGGCTGGTGATATCCTGTATACATACAACTTTGAAAATGATTTCCAGAAAAATTGAGTTCACTTTGGGCCCCAGGGCACCTGCTTGAATCCTTCTCTAAACAGAGATTCCCAAACAAATTGGGTTCCCAACAATACGCTTGAAGCACCTGGTAATAATACAACATTAACAATTATTTTCAGAAAAATGGTTCTCGCAGGGCACATGTTGGGCGCTTCTTTTAAAGTAACAATGATATCAGAGATTTACAAAGAAATACTAGACGCCGGAAGCACCTGTTGGTTGCTGACAATGGTTTTCAGAAAAATTGGATCCCGCAGGGCACATTTCAGGTGCCAAAGTACCTGTTTGAGATCTTCTTTTGGAGTAACAATGATAAAAGAGATTTACAAAGAAATATTAGACGCTGGAAGTAACTGTTGAGATATTTCATGAGGTAACAACGGTGATAGTGATCTCAAAAAACTGGACATCGCTGGGCCTACATTGGGCTTCGCAGGTTCCAGTTAGGGGGTGTTTCTAGAAATAATAACTACAACAGTAGAAAACAAAAAAAATAAGATTAGAAGAATCCACGTCCTTCACGGCAGGCACCTTATAAATAATTTAGTTAGAGCATTACGTGCCGCAGGCCAATTTTGGGGATGTTTTCTAAGTACTAATGGCGACAACGATTCACAACAAATGGTTCTGACACAGAAACTTGTTAGGAAGTTTAAAAAAAATGAACGCGCTGGTAGTAATTTACAGATAAATTGAGTTCTGCGGGAGCCTAGTTGGGCATCCCAAGTACCAATTAAGCTTTTTTCAAAGAAATAATAGCTACAGTCATTCTTGAAGAAAATTGTGACCATGCTAGACGTTGCTGAAACCTGTTGATGATGTTTTTAAAACAACAGCCTTGTTAGAGATTCTTGAAGAAATTAGACACCGCAAGACCCCTATTGGACGCCGTAAGCACCTGTTGGGTAATTTTTTGGAAATTTACAATGGTGATAGTAAGTTCGGGCTTCGCAGAGTTCATATTGGGCGCTACTGGCATATTTTAGAGATATTTTCAAAGCACTAATGATGACAGTAATTCGCAATAAATCGGGCCTCGCAGGGCATTTGCAGGGTGTTACAGGCCCCTGTTAGTTTAATAATAAAATAATAGAAGTTTACAGTTAAATAAGGCTCTGCGGGGGCCTTGTTGGGCATCTCAATTACACATTAAAGATGTTTTAATACTTACAGTCATTTTCTATGAAAATTGGGCCCATACTAGAGCTAGACGCCACAGGCACCTGTTGGGGGTATTTTCTAAAGTAGCAGCCGTGATAGTGATTTTCGAAAAATTAGGCACTGTAGGGCCCATATTGGACGCCACAAGCACCTATTAGTGAATTTCTTTTGAAGTAACAACGGTGACAGTGATTCTCAAGAAAATCGAGTCCTGCAGGCATCTAATAGAAAAATATTTCTTGAAGTGTCAACGGTGGTAGTGTTTGGTAAGAAATTAAATCCTGGTTTCGCTTTATTGAGCAAGTATATAATAATAATTTTTAAGAGGAACTATTCATTTTAGCTCCAGAATTTTTTGGAGAAATGACTGGTTGATTCAAAATACATTCAAGAAATACTGAAGATCCTTTTATTATCAGTAGATATTTATTTCAAAAAGAAGAAAAAAATCTTTTTTTTTTTGCTACTTACAAAACCTTGAATGGTTAGTAGCTTGCGTGGTACGAAGCCCTAGTATGATATCATGATATTGCTGATAAATAGATTACCTGCAAATGAAATTAGAAGCGAAAATATTCATAAGTAATTTCTCATCCCAATGTTAGCTTTCCAAATCGATTATATTCGGACAATACTGAATCAAATAGAATCGCTACACGATTTGCTGAGCATAACTATCAAAATTTTGATTGGAAATTATCCGTTATTGACAAATATTGAATTTATGAATCAAGCATGGTATTTGTGGTACGTTTCATAATCCATAGTCGCCTGGGAATCAAGATTTTGTGACTAGTTGTATTTTTTGATTGCTGGTTTGGTTTTAGCGAAGATCTGTTGGGAATTTGTGCTGAATTGAACTGGAACAATGGAAATTGATACATTTTGTAACTGTTTGAGAAAATGGTTGCAATAAATATTGAGAGGCACTGTTCCGCAGCCTTTTAGAAAAATGTAACGCATCGCGAGTTCGCAACGTAAGCATAGCACCGTAAAAACAGGAAAGCTTGAAGGACAAAGTTGAGCTATCCAACGCTTTGAGCACGACATTCTGCTAAGAAGATTTTGGATTTGGAATTTTATTCATGGTGCGGCAAATTGCACTGCGCGAATTAAATTCCACAAAAAGGGAGATGGATAATGAAATAATTCACATGCAGTTCGCAAATGGTGGCATGACAACCTGCACTTTCAACTTGCGAATATCATTCATAAAGAAATAAAAACTAAACTCCAAACTAGAGGAGATAAATATGAATTGAATTACATACTCAGATTAGAGATGGGAAGCAATTTGAATGAATGAAATATTCATAGCAGAAATATCTACTAATATGCGGAAGATATTAAGAAAAATTAATAATCTAGCTTTTTGTATGAATATTCTTTATTTGATGTTCAATTTTCTGTGATGATACATTGACGATTTCAAAAATATATCTACAAAAATTGACATGAAATCTTGCTTCAAGAGATTTGAAATATTGAATTTGTTTGAGGTGATGTTACGGAAGTGTCGCTTACATGATAAACGTAACGAGTTCATTTACAATTGGATACTATACAACTAAAACTTTGGATATAGTATAGATATGAAGGCATATTGATAAAAAATTAGCCTACACTATTTTCAATTGACAAAAACAAATGCGATTGCCGTGGATAATAATCGATACATACACACAGTTTGGTAGTTCATATTTCGTACAATAAATTTTTTATGAATTTTTGAACAAAATATGATCGATCAAAATTTTAAGCTTTGTTAAATCAAGAAACTATCAGTAATGAAGTAACTTATTTTAGGTGTATTGTCAAAAAAAGATATATTTATGCATTAGAGAAACAATTTACTTCCTAAACCACTAACAGAAATTGGATTGCTGATTTCAGGAGAGAAAAAACTGATCAGTGTTACACACTGTGTTCGATGAGACGACCCCCAAAAATGTTGATGTTGTGGTATGATTTTGATAGATCGACGAATTGGAATAAAATATATAGCAGAGACACTGGACATCTTATACAAATGAGCTTTTTACATTTTTCAATCTGATTTAGACATGAAAAACGGATTCCTAAATATCTGACAATAATAGACTGAGAGTTACAACATCCAAATTGATTTAAAGTAGTTTTCAACATAATTTATTCATATTTTTGCATCATATGATGATTGAATAAAACTTGGATCTATCATTAGGATTCAGCAACAGAAAACAGTCGTAAAAATGAAAACACGCCGAATCACATCGGCTCAAAATATTTCGCGAACAGAAACAAACAGGACAAGTTCCTGCTTCCATTTTTTGGGATAAAAATGGGGTTTTCTTCATAAACTGCTCGAAATAGGACAAATCAGTGATTCTAGAATATTATTCTTTATTATTAACTAGAGTTCGTTTTAATATTGTGCAAAAATGCCGAGGGAAGATGCTAAAGGGTGCTATTCTTGTAAGACAATTTTATTGCTCACAACTTGATGTTGACTTTGTAAAAAACAAGGAATTGGGCTTTAAAATAATTGATTTTCCTAACTTACTATCATCGGATTACTATCTACTCGCAAAACTAAAGAACGCTTAAACGACAAAATTTTTATTCAAATGAAGAGGTAATAGGTGTTTGTCACAACATTCAAGTTGATTTGTAGTCATTTCCAGGAAAATTTATCAATTTTTTTGGATCAAATGATAATTGGATGAGACTCAAGTTCATTTTTACGATTTAGGAATAAAAAAACTGTCGAAAAAGTTGGAAAATTTTCCACGTACAGAAATCAACAGGATAAGTTCCTGCTCCCATTTTATGAGATAAGAATGGGGTACTCTATCTGGATTATTTAAAATAGGACAAAATAGTGATTCTGGAGCATTATGTTTTATTATCAATTAGAGTTCGTGAAAATATTGTGGAAAAATGCCAAGGAAAAGTGGCTACAGGACAGTTTTCGTAGAACAATCCGCTTGGTCACAAATAATTGTTATAGCTCTGATGTATACAATTGAAGAATTTGGCATTGAATTGATTGATCATCCCTTATGTTTAGTTTAGTACCATTATTCCCAAAATTACTTTATAGCCTATTTAATGAGTTCATACAGTGAAAAGGATATAGAGTTGGAGAAACAATTTTTATTTTTGAGATCTGCTTTTTCTTTTATTGCTAGATCAGTAATTTATCAATATTCCTTCGCTGAATGGATGGAGTCTCAACGTTCTAATTGATTTGTAGTTATTTGAAGAGGATTTTGGATTAACTGGTGATTACAGATGAAACATGGATCTTTTATTATGATCCAGAAATGAAAAAACAGTAGAAAGAGTAGAAATTAACTTTCTTACATCAGCTCAAGATGTCTCGTCGTACGCAAATTAACATCAAAGGTATTTGCTACCATTTTTAGGGACGAAAATGGATTATTTTCTCTGGAGGACAGAACAATGACTAAAGAATATTATTTCTCATCATCAATGTGATAAAATGATGAGCAGAAGTGTCTGAAGTGATTCTATTTTCGCAGGATAACGCACCTTCTCAAAACTTAAATAAACATATAAAAGCACAATAATTTCCTCTTCAAATCTTTTAATATTAACTCGTATATCCAAATAGCGTGCGATATAATATATTTATTTAAATATTTCATAAAAGAAAAATGTGACTTTCGGTTTATAGTCTTCTTTGGAAATTATTGTTTTGAATTTCACCCTCCAGTGCGCCCCAAATACCATTCCAAGGTGAGGAATGTTAATTTACGATTTAAATGGAACAGTTTGAAACAAATAACGCGTAGAGTGTAGGGCACGCAGTATACCGAAAGAGAATACGCGTTGCGACGCAACAAAATCAATATGAACAGAGCAAAGGCGCCAGAGAGACGCCGTCGGCTATTCTGGCGCCGAAGAGGATACCGAAAAGGACGACAAGAGGATGATACGATATCCCAGAAGGTTAAAAAGATACGATATTTCAGGATTGATTATTTTCACCCTACATTCGGGCAAACAATAAAAAGAAATTAAAAAAATTACTTTTGCTCCATTTTCCCAAATTTATTCTAAAGTGTCCTGGATTTTCAGTTTATTATATTATCCGAGAATAATTAAAAACAGAATTAATCAATAGTTTGCTTCATTTGAAACTAAATTTCGCATATCAGTTCCAGTGGTGTGTAAAATGGATGAGTATGTATGGCATACATAATCAACTATCTGTCAATAGATAGATTATATCCCAATTTTATTGCATTTTATATGAAAAATTGGGAGCGAGTGTTGCTAATTATTCATAATTAAACCAATTTTCAATACATTTTCGAAATATATAATAAGTTAGTCATTACAAAAATTTTAGGATGCTTTTTTAATGCTACAGTATAATGAATTATCAAACAAATTTTGTAGTAAAACAGTCAGTAGTATCTCATTGAGGCACTCCCTTGAAACCAAGGAGATATAACAAAAAATTACTTGAAAATAACATAGAAATTCCATGAGCCTGTTTTATATTCCATATAGTTGATATTGATATTTTCCTTACGGCTACAAACTAATCACTTGAGTGTTGCTAAGGTAACGACCTATACGGCATTAATTGGAAGCTTATCAAATTTATTGACAGCTAAAATGAATGAATATGAGCGATCGAATATCTTGTTCTTCGCTTCATGCATTTCTTACCAATTTGACACCATAAAATTTAAACTTGAATAAAAAACATTAAATAACATTGCATTAAAATTTACATTTGAATTCGTAAAAATTTATTCTAAAAGGGTGTGAGAGTATGTTAGTTTGTATAAGTTAAATTCAAAATCCACTGAATCAGTTCTATGAATTCTCTTACAGTCTGAATGCTCCTGATTTTCGGTTGGTCTTAGGCTGAAATGTACAGCACAAAATTGATGGACACACGAATAACAATTGTTTTAATTCGATGAGTACAGCATCTAACTATGTCATCAGCTTCTCAGTATTTCGTATATTAGTCGCTGCTGCTGGAAGTACGAGCTTTCTGTTAAATTTTGAACATCTGACGTGACGCCACTCATCCTCTTATTCTAGATATTAGCCTCAGATATCCTCCAACACTGGGTGTTAGCGAACCAGACAGTAGATTCTCAGAAGCGAATGGCGTATGTCTGATACCAATTGCGATTGGATTGGGATACACTAGACTCTGATCGTCAGGTTGAAGTGCCGGAGGTGGAAGATAAATCGTATGATGCTGAACGCACGGGTCTACATATTGAATCAATCTCATTATAACCTAAATAATGTAAGCCTCTCCATCCCTTTGTCTGCACGTATGGGACACGCTACAGATCCAAAATCTAAATGGTTTAACTTTTATTAATAATTTGTTACAACTAACTTACTTGAAGTCATTGCCACTGAATTGACGGGCGTGAAAAATAAATCGTACGTTATTTAAAGTACGGGCCTACAGATTGAAAATGAGAATCGGCCTCATTATGACCTAAATGTGCATTTGGAAAATGACGTGCGTCTCCATCCCTTAATCTGTACGTATGGGACATGCTGCAGGTCGCAAATCTCATTTGATTTTTAAGATTCTTCCTTGTGTCGATTGATTAAGTACTAAATTAGAGCTCTATTGATTTTTATAACGATTTGTCGAATAATTTATTTTTTATAAATAACTTAATCAGTTATTATAACCTAAATGACATGCGTCTTTATGCCTTAGTCTGCACGTATGGGACACGCTAAAGGTCGCAAATCTCAATTGATTTTAATAATATGTTTTTCATCGTTTAGTTAATCACTGAAATAATACCCTTTTGATTTTCATAATGATTTATCCAATAGTTGACTTTTTACAAATAATTAATTTGTGCATGATTATTTGTGGGAATTAACGTATTTAAAGTAATTGCCAGACTTTGATCATTAAGTTGAAGTGGTGGGGATGAAAGATCAATGTATGCTACTGAAAGAACGGGCCCACAAATTGAAAATTATGATCTAAACGTGCCTTTGGAAAATGACGCGTATCACTATCCTTTAGCCTGTAGATATGGGACACGCTAAGGTCTCAAAACTTCATTAATAATTCCAAAATTTATTTCAACCATCGATTGGTTAACTATTGAAATGAAAATCTATTTATTTTTATGGTAATTTAATTTTCATGAATAATCGATTGCTGCATGATAATTCGTTACGATTAAGTTATTTGAAATCAGGCTGAAGTGGCGGGGGTGGAAGATAAATCATATTCAGCTGAAATAATGAGTTTACAATAAAAATATGTAGGAATATGACCCGACATACAATAATTAATTTCGTGATGGAAGTTTGACAAAAAAAAATGTAATATCCGTGAAAAATTTCCCAATTTCACAAACTTTTTCACTTTTCCTGTTTCTTATGATTCATAATTCAATTCGAGCCGCAATTAAACCGAAACAGAAAATTAAAAATGCATATGAAGTTATTAACACAATTTTTCGATCGGCGTGCTTTTTCCCCTCTTGTTTCGTCCATGAATTACTTATGATATCTCTCCCCTTCGGCTATTTAAATCTACTCGTTCACCGGAAGTGCTGAAGGGCATGTAGTGGGGGAAGTAAGTGCGTCATGCGGGCGGCGTCGTCTTCATGGCGCCACCGTTGTCAGGGGAGACAAAGGGGACGTACTGATTGACATCTATGCACTCAGAGACATAATCCCAGAACTTAATGTGAGTTTTATTGCGAGAGAAAATTGAGTTGCAGAAAATTGGAATATCCTGATTTGAGGATATGATCAAAGATGAGACTCGCCTTCTTAGAACATGAAATTCATATTTTTTCTTTTGAATTTCTCGACATGTATTTCTCTAGCGGTTGCAAATATGATATGAAATGTATTTTACGCACGCGACGTAATTTCCACGGCCACCTTTGTCTCCTATCCTTTCTTTAGTGCATAGAGAACTCGTATTTCACATCCTGCTACATAATTAATAATTCTGACATGTGTCTCAAAGCTACCTACAATAATATATTGAATCTTTTATTCCTAATAAAATAATGTCTCAATATAGTTTATTGTCACGGGGAAAGCACAAATTCAATTACAAGAGTACACAACATAAATATTTCATCTGAAGCTTGAATGTGGGATGGCTGTGAATTATTAAGTCTGTTGTAAGCAACCTGGTCAAAATGTTTTTGAATTATTAACGTTCGCATTCTGTTCATAAATTCATACAATTATGGAATATTGCACACTCCGTATGGCGGTATGCCTTTTATAATCGAGTAATGCTTCAGTCTCAAATTTCGACTATGTATTTTTTTTTTTTTTATGATAATTAAGATTTTGGGGAGAGTTGATCTTGCCAATTTCTTAGTTTGTACGTATGGGACACGCTATAGGTCACAATTCTCTGCCGATTTGAACGACTTTTTAATAAATTAATAGCTGAACTATTAATTCAGAGCCCTATCAATTTTTATGATGGTTTATCAGGTTCTTTAGTTTTTATAAGCGATTGATTTTTGGAAAGAAATTTTTTTTCCAATCCCTCAGTCTATAAGTGTGGGTCACGCTACAGGTCACAATTCTAGGCCGATTCTTAATTATTTTATTGATCAATAGCTTAACTATCACTTCAAAGCTCTATTGATTTTTATAATGATTCATTGGATAATTTAGTTTTCATAAGCAATTGATTTTTGGTAAGGGATCTTCTTTCAATCTCTTAGTCTATATGTATGGAATACGCTGCTTTTGATGAATCTTCAAATGATCAATAGTTTAACCATCAGTTCATAGTTCTATCGATTTTTGTGATGATTTATCAAATAGTTTTGCTTTTATAAGCTATTGATTTTTGAAAGGGAGTCTTCTTTCCAATTCCTTAATCTGTACGTATGGGACACGCTGTAGATCGCAATTTTAAGCCGATTTTAATGATTTTTCAATTGATCAATAGCTCAATTATCAATTCAACTTCCAATTGATTTTTGTAATGATTTATCAAATAGTTCAGTTTTTACAAACAATTAATTTTTGGATGATTATTTTTTACAATGATTAATATAAACTCATGTATCAGTTCGATACAAAAAGGTGAGACTCAGGTTACGCATTCCTAATTTAACTAAATTTAGAGTACCTCTTGCTGCCATCTGTGATACACTCTTCACGCATCCAAAAGTCCTGCCAGCCAAAATCATGATTTGGCAATTAAGGTATCAAGGGTGTTAAAAGGACAATAATGCCTGAGGTCAACAGTGTACTTTCCGAGGACCTTTGGCCCGAGGTGTGTCCGAGGACCTTTGGCCCACGGTGTGTACGTTGACCGTAGGCATTATTGTCTGTTCAAATCCCGTGGTGCCTTCAATGTTTGATATCCGACTTTTGTTGTATTTCAAGCAAAATTTTTAGCAATGTATGTCCTATCATTGTGACTTCTGTCAGAGAAATTACTCTAGTTTCTTGATGTTACTAAAAAACTTGTTTATTATTTGTTACGTAATTACCCTTAAATAAGTGTTATTATGGCAGCAATAATAAACTAGTCGGACATTAAGTTTATCAATAGAGCTCGTTTAAGATTCAATGATTTTGCGAAAATATGCCAACAAGATCCGTCCGCGGAAGCTTCTAACGCACTCATTTTTTATTTTAATTTTTGTTTGTCCAAGTGAATATTTAATAATTATGTGTCTTTGTAACTGAATAATTGAATGACAAAGCTAACAAAAAATTTATATAAATACTAAACCAATGGTCGTAGAGCAATGAAAATGTGTAGAAGTGTGGGACAGGGACTAGGTTTGTTGTGAAAAAAAAATCCATTATCAAATTAATTTTCTACATGTAAATATTGATATGAAAACAGAGATTATGTAATGTTGGACCCACCAGAGCAAATAATTAAATTATTACTGAATCAGTGGTCGTGCAACAATAAAAATTTCTTGAACTATATAAAAAGGACTAGGTTCACAGCAAAATATAAAGAATAATATTTATTCAAGTAACACAGAAATATTTAATGAAAATGAAAACATACATTATGATGTCAGTCAGATTTTTCGAAGAAAACAATCGAATATTACTGAACTACTGGTCGTAAAACAATAATAATTCGTTGGAATGTAGAAGAAGAACTTAATTTATGGTAGATAATTTTTGTTCATGTAATAATAAAACGTAAACGGAAAATAAAAACATCACTACACTTAGATTGAGAACATTCTATACGTGTGTCACTATATTGGACTCAAAAACTTTTCAATTAACTATGGTTTAGTGTATTCCAACGTTATTTATCAATCTGATATTTGTATCAATTGTATTGTGGTTATATTTCAAGATATGTACGAAATAGGAGGGTTGGCGAATAAAGGGTATCTTGAGGCCTCGCCTGTTTGTTTGGCTCGTCCAACAGACTCAGGCTCAGCTAAAGCAGACATTCTTTTGTCTTTGGTGTAAAAATAGCTATATCATTATTATTAAACCGCTTTAGTTTTTCGGAAAGTGGACATGTAGTTTAAATAACACAATTATGCAATACTGTCAATAGGGGAGGTGCAAGGGGAAAATAATTTTTATTTTGTATATATTTTCAAAAGTCGGAGATTATGTTAAAGAAATTTTGGGAAGATATTTTTTAGAATCCCAGAATCAAGCTTTTTTAAACGGCACCTTGCATTTTGATGTACCGGAATATTAATTTATTAGCGTGCCAAATATTAATCCCTCAAAATTCACGCAAGAATATAAAATTCTGACTAGTGGGGTTCATACAGGGAAGCCATATGCAGAACCAATTTAAATTTCAACTCAATAACCTTATTCATTTAAGAAAAATTTGATTTTAACTATCATTCGGATGGATTGCACGACCAAAAAAATGATCTCAAAAAGGATCGGAGCCCCAAAAATAAGTAAGGTAAATGTTTAGTTGTGAAAAAACCTTGTATCAACTATTATCAATTCTTTAAGGAAGTCGGAAACTCAAATTTTTCGAAGTAAATGCTATTAAAATAAAGGTAAAGTACATATAATATTCAAGCACACAAAGTTCGGTTCTATAGTTCGTGTGAGTTTTAAATATTAATTAATTTTTTACTGAGGAGAAAAATACCTTAAGCTTTTAATTTTAACTGTTTTCAGTGCAAAACATCAATATGTGGAATCGCTCCAAAATTTCCAATGAATTGGTATTTGTATGAGTGGCACGACTGTTTGAATTCAAATAGGACTTGAATAAACAATTCTGGATGCAATCTAAATTGTCAAACGTGACATAAATCACGTAAATATTTTTATCGTTTTCTGGAAACAATATTATTACATATTTTCCCCAAAAAATTATTGCTCCACATTTTTTTTCCCAAAAAAATATTGTATAATGAATTCCAAATATTCTTTTTGTATTCAATTAATTTAAATCTATTCTGAAAGCACAAATATAGTCCTTGTGAAAGCTTTTCATAAAAAATGTTATTAGTGATAAAACTCTACAAAAAAAGATTATTTCTAGAAATTTTGCAGTTCAAAATCTGTGTCACTGCTCACATTAATGAAATTAAATTTGGAATCCGCATTCCTGGTGGAAAAAAATTCCGTAGAGTGTCAAATGTATTCGATTATCGGAAACAACAAAACTAAATTGCGATGGTAAAAAGTTACCTGCGCTGAACGATGCTCCAAATAGCCAGCTTTAAAGCTTTCAGAGGACGTTGGGACTGAAGCGCTATCTGCTTCCGGAATTCTTTTCGTTGGATTTATTTCAACTTCCAAAATTTGGTATGTTGGAGGACTCGGGACACTGTCCTCTTTTTCAGGACAATTGCAATTTCCGATACCTGCTTTTGTTTATTTGGATGTAAGTTTGGTCCTGAAATGATTATATTTTTGAGCCTCAAGCTCCTGACATAATATACACTTTACTAATTGGAGCACGGAGCCTTCGGTTTTTATAGCTTGAGAACCACAAGTGCCCAAGAGATTCCAGGAAACGATTGCTAGATTGAAGTAACTTGAGCTATAAAAGAGCAGTGAAATCGAACACCAAAGTTTAGATGCTGCTAACGATGTTTCGAATCTGACTGCCTGAATTTTTCTTTGTTCTCGAAGGAATCAATACATGAAGTAATCGAATGGGGGTAACTGACACATGTGGCCAATTTATTGGAGTGTTAAATTTGAATCTATTGCAATTGAGGAGTGGAAAAAATAATTCACTTCGTGACTCGTATTTGAATTTTCAGGTGACTTATTGTAACGGGTTTCCTTAATTAACATCTGGAAAATGCGGCCACAGCAAATAAACTAAGAGGACCCCTCCCTTGGTCTACATAAGGTACCGCGTCGTTTGCTCGAGAGCACACACAATAAATAAAATGATCTGGAGCAAGTCGATATAAATTTTAGTGATATAAATATTGCTAAGAATGAATATTTCAAAATAATAGTGTTTCGTTTGAAAGTTCGAGCCCTAAGAACATTACATTATAATACAATATGAAAGGTACTGTATGAATATTAAAGGTACTGTAATTTACTTCTCATTAGGAATTTTAGTCATGTGGTAAAACCGTTCCTCATTGTTGACAAGTGACGAATGTAGAAGGGTGCAATGAACCATGTTTGCGATTTTCCGTGAAGCCGTATGCTGTTCTTTGAGACGGTGAAATATCGCACTTTTACAAGGAAACACTGCGGGAGCTGTGTGCCATTGTACAAGCCACATTCAGGTGAAATATGAGCTTGCTAGAATATTTTATATACTAGCTAGGAACTTTCTTAATTATGAGCTATGGAAAATGGGAGCCGAACGCGATTTTCGCCTAATTTGCATTTTAAGAGGTATATACGTTATTATTATGATACGGATCGTATGTAACCACTAGATATGAAATATCTGTTTGTACCCCCTTCTCACCTCTACACAGATCACAAACTTTCTAGACGAACTAATATCATACAGAAAATTTCGATAAAAGGGCATAGCTCCTTCGAAGATTATTAAAAGACCTTCCTCTCGATACTTTCACGTATTTTTACTTTCCCGGCCTATATATAATAGGGGAAGTATTGTGATCGTGATTTTTTGACAGTTCAAGATTTTGATAATCATACTAAACCCAAAATGATTTGAAAAAAAGTAGTAGTTGAGTCACTTCATGGATTGAACCTCGGAATCAAAGATAAGAAGCTGAAAATCTGTACAAATCTCAATTTGACATTCTAAATGTTACCTCAAAAGTCGCAATCAGTTTTTCGTAAATATCTTGCTTCCTATGATTCAAATCGTATCTGCCTTTATTACAAAAATTGTAGAGCATTAAATTCTCTACGAATTTTATCTTAAACAATTTTTTATATGTTCAACCATTTTTGAAATAGAGCGCAAAGAATGCGGAGCGCTCAGCCATACATGTCATAGCGCAAGATCAATCTTGAATCCCACTTTATAATACCGTTTTTGAACTCAATTATCGATCAAATATGTTATTTCTCAACTATTTAATATGCGACATTCAGTAATAAATATTTTTAATATATTGTAATTATATTCTTATTGATGATATTTCAAATGTTGAGAAGGATCCAAAATAATTTATTGTTAGGAAAAGTAGGCCTTCAGGAATCCATTGAGATGTAGATAATATTTATTTCACATTGGACGTTTCGAGTAACAAGTACTTATCATCAGCTACATAAAATTTTAAAAATATAACAAAGAATTATAAAAAAAAAATTTCATCTTCTTACCAAGTATACATGGTCAAGTTTAGTCTAATTACTTAAATCAAAATAACATAAATGTAATAAGTTCACAAAAATTGTAATAGAAGAAAATTAGGAATTGAACTATGCCAAATCCCCCAAGAACGAAGCCATGTTCACGGAACGTGAACTGACGATCGACTGACGAAAAGCAGTAAATCAGCAATCAACATCAACTAAAACTAAGAAAAAACTTTCCTAGCGTTAAGGTGGCAGTTTGAAATTCCCCAAAAAGTTATTGGCAAATTTCATGTTGTTTTTAAAATCAGTCTGCGAGTTAATCGTTTTGTTATCGAATAAATTTATATACGCAGTTTCATATAACAATCTGTGTTGTTTTTCAGATATATTATCAACGATCTTCGCATTTTTGAAATAAAAAATATGCCCTGTTTCGACTGTGTGCTTAGTAAGAGCGCTATTAAATATATTTCCCGATTTTGAGTTGTAATTATGCTGATACAATCTTTTCTTCAGAGGTTGTGAAGTTTCACCTATGTAGATTTTACTGCAGGGAACACATTCCACTGCCACCTTAACGCTACGGAAGTTTTGTCTTAGTTTTAGTTGATGTTGATTGCTGATTTACTGCTTTTCGTCAGTCGTTCGTCAGTTCACGTTCCATGAACATGGCTTCGTTCTTGGGGGATTTGGCATAGTTCAATTCCTAATTTTCTTCTATTACAATTTTTGTGAACTTATAACATTTATGTTATTTTGATTTAAGTAATTAAACTAAACTTGACCATGTATACTTGGTAAGAAGATGAAATTTTTTTTATAATTCTTTGTTATATTTTTAAAATTTTATGTAGCTGATGATGAGTACTTGCTACTCGAAACGTCCAATGTGAAATAAATATTATCTACATCTCAATGGATTCCTGAAGGCCTACTTTTCCTAACAACTTATTGATGATACGTAGTTATATTTTTTGTAACACGTGCATCGAAAGTACCCTATCACTGAGCTGAATTCTGTTTCGAAAGTTCTTAATTCCAAACCATGGTAACAATTTACAGAGAATTAATGGATATTATTGTCCGCTGGGTAAAAATGAAATTGTGGATCATGGATGCCGTTGGATTTTTCTATTTCATTGATATAAAGCCTGATTGATATTTGAAAGAAATTTGTTTTATAGGATGTGTTCGTTATAGTATGTGCTGTATGTGCATTGATTGTGAACGGCATAGCACAAAAAATGTGAAAAATATCAATCAATAAAATAGATCATGTAAGTAATATGTCTCATTGTATCAGTTTACTGTAATGTGATCGCAATTGCAAAAATTTGTTAGTTAAATCGATAAGATAGTATCAATACATCTAAAATTAATTGAAAAGCTCAGTAATGGGAGTACTTCGGTGCACTTGTTACAAAAAGTATCGTATGCAACACGGACTCTGAACGACTGTCATTATTGTCATGAACGAATTTGGCTGCACGAAGCTATGCCTTGGGCTTTGACCTCGTCTTCATCGAGTGCAGCCAAATTCATCCTGGATAAAAATGACAATCTTTCGGTCCTTGTAGCATAATATACTATTAAGTAGGAGAGAAATTGAAAAAATATATTTTGATGATATTTTCATTCAAATTATAAATTCTGTTACAAAAAATTTAAATTTCTTCCAATCGCTCAAGACTTTCTAATTCAACATCATCGTAACATGTACGGCTGAGCGCTCCGCACTCTTCGCACTCCATCTCAGAAACATTTAAACATATAAAAAATGACTTGAGACAAAATTTGTAGAGGATTCAATGGTCTAGAATTTTTGTAATAAGTGCAAATATGATTTAAAATATAAGTAGCGAGATATTTACGAGAAACTGATTTTTGCGACTTTTAACCTTGAATATCTAAGACGCGTACATGATATTCATAACTACTTCTGAGGTAATATTTAGAATGTCAAAATGAAGGTTCTATTTCGAGGTTGACCTCCTTTTATAGCCCAAGGTGTCTGTATTATCGCCTATCGGTCTGTCTGAAAGCATGATAATTAGAAAAAACGACCGCATTTTGGACTGAAATTTCATTTTTAAGCTTTTTATCAAAAAGCTAGTCTTAAGTTTGTGAATGAGCTTCTTTCAAGCAGCGGACCAACATTTTACTGACGAGGCTTCTTAGTTTCTTGCGTTTATTTTATAAACGGTAGTATTAATCATAAAATATAAAATAGCTCAAATTGATCCTTGAATATTTTGGAACAACATTTACTTCAAACATTTTTCTAAATTATCAGCGGTTTATTTGTTATTATTAAAATTTGAGTTATTATAAAATTCGTTATATTTCGTTTTTGTGAAACATGCGAAGAAATGTGATAGTGAAAATCATTATATGAAATTAGAATCATGATTATTCATATTTGGACATCATGCAAACGTTTTTGGTTTTATCGTGTTTGGTATCAAATTAAAGCTCCTGCGGAAATAACTCTAGTAAAAGTGTGAAAAATGATGCTTAAACGATTGTCTATTGTTTTTCAAAAGTTGTTTAAATGATATCCAGTTTGGTTTCAATCGGAATGATAAGCTTAATAGAAATCTAAAATGAATAAATTTTTCGATTGTTAATTATTTTTTACCACTTAACCAGATTATGCCAAGTTTGGGATCAATTAAAGCAACTGGACATAAAACTTATGGCCATTGTGCAACAAAATAGTCATTTTATATAAACTGGGCATAAAATTCATAGTCGGGAAAGAATTGTGACGGCCACAATAGATTTTTACATTGAGTATCAGATTTAATTCATTTTCTGCACGTAATTAAAAGTGTATCAAATGGCAAATCCAAATTTAATGTAGTATCAAATTCAAACGGAAAAATTAAGCTTTATTTCAGACAGATTTGGCTTCAGGGGATTTGTAAATTCATATGAGAGGATTACATTATAAATAATTATTTCGTTGTAAACAGGATTAAATAATAAACTTACATACACTGGAGACATCATATTATTGACCAACGTACCTGAAACAAAAAATTGTTATTAATGCGTGCGAATAAGATTTAGCACTTAATGCAAAAAAAACAGTTGTCATCATTACTAACAGCTGAAACATTTCTGAATAATATTTCCTTCTAAGTAAACAAGGAATCTAATCAGGTAAAAATTAGTGCTGTACGCTCCCAAGAGAGTGAACAGAGTCATTGGAATTTGGTGGCATTTTTTGGAAATAATTGGCAGATGTTTCCCTGAATTTAAACCTGAACGGTGCAACGTAGATGATGAACAGGCATCTAGGAGGCCTTCATTAGCTAAATATTCGTGCTTCAGGAAAACTGCTGAGAGGAAATCGGTATCTAACACAAAGAGAATTTAGGGGGAACTTGGATATCGAAACAGTTATGAATTAGTTATTATTTTCAATAAACAGACAAATTTATGGTATGCTAAGTCTGAGAGAATTATTATTATCAACCTGTCGCCAGATTTGCGAAGCAACCTCAAATTACTCTTACTGTCCTCCAAATTTAAATAAATCTTATCTTTCTGGCACAAATATTTAGCATTCGAGTGTATTTCACACTAAGTAGAATTAATTATTTAATCATTCACGAATATCGCTACATCTCTTACGCATTAAACTACAGAATTTCAAATTTCAGAATTTCAGCGTACAGGATAAATGACGATAGCATCCTACCGCGATGTCGATATTCTCAGACTATAATTGCAAGTTTCTGTACCACAGTAAGAGCCGGGTTCGTTGCGTAGAGCCTGTACAATAATTAGTCCTGTTTGATTTAAGTTCTCCAGGATTATTAATGACCTTGTACGTGCTTCTCTCTCCTTTATCTATCATTTTCTGCTTCCGGTGACAGAGCAGGACTGTAATATTTCATGAAAAATGAAAAATTACGTGCAATGGAAGTTTTTTACGGATACAAGTTGGAGCAAATGAATTTGTAACGTGGACAGCTGGTGTTTCATGAAATTTTTACGTAGTTTTAATTGGATTACGACGAACTATCTAGAGAAATCGAGTAGATCTCATCTTATAGACGAATTGAAAAGTTTTTATATTTTTTTACATCAAATATTGAAGGAGAGCTACTTTCAGTTATAAATATAATTCAAAGAGCCTGTATCAATTTATGAACTAGAATTCAACAGAATATTAGTTTTTGGGAGCAATACAACCCTGGATTTTGCTTTATACAAATAAGATGTAACACATTTCCTACTAGTGCTGTATGCAAGCACTATTTAGAGACACAATCTTATTGTTGATATTATTAATTCTGCACTCTTATCATCCCCCTCACCTTCATTTGTCTTCTACGTGAACATTTATCATCCGAGCATCGCTGAAACAAACGCTATCGATTGTTTTTCTGTGTTCTGCTGTTGTTCTTTTATTTTGTTTAAATGCGAATGGACATCTTTAATCCTGAGATTAACTCTGCCAAGTTTCGATGGAGCTTTCGCTTCGATAGATTCGAGAATTGGACTGTTGTTTTGGAATTTTAAAACGAGGTATTGTGGATTAGAAATGGTTGTCAATAGATTTAAGAGGTTGTAACTTTAATAAAAAAATGCCTTTTATATTTTTAGTTCCTTTGTGGATTCCTTCTTGTTCTTATTACTCTTATCTTATCTTGTGTGTTGTGTATCACAACGTGAATTCCTTCTTTTCAGCAATTTTTGTTATTAGCGTCTAAAAAATTTATCTATCTTTCTGCTTGATTGAACTTGTGTTATTAAAATATTTCTCAAATTGTAAACATCACTCAATATGTTTGTAGAATGACTAATAAAACAACAGCTTTAAGGCCAAATTTGACTTTATTAATCAACATAGAGCCCTTCAAGAATAATTCCAACATTTTCTTACATTTCTATGCTTTTCGTATGGAACGATTTGTCCAATTCCTCAAAATACACTTCAGTTTCGGCGATCACATCCTCATTGAAACCATATTTTTTTCCGGCGAGCATTTTTTGAGCTTTGTGTCGCTAGGGACTGAATCTGAAGAGAACGGTGGATGCAAAAGCAATTCGAAATACGATTCGTGCAATTTTGCCATTGTTGGGATCGACTTGTGACACGGTGCATTGACTTGGTGTCGTTGTTTCGCGATTTCGTTCTTGGAAGGCACACTAATGATGCTATGTAATATACACTAATGATCTTTTTCCCTTTTTAAGATAATCAATAAATATTATACCAAAAGTACGGGTGCTGTGACTTCCTCAGCCGATTTTTGCGTTTTTGATCGCTTCGGAAGGCTTACGCCGATTGCTGTCTACTGAGATTACTGCCAATTTGACTCTATAGTGCATCCTGTTTATCTTGCCCAAACAGCTCCAAATTTGAGATCTTCGGGCAGATCTACCAGGATGATTCGGTAACGAAACGAGTATATACATGTATTTGAGGTCTTGGCCCTCCTAAGGCTGTCGTGCCACAGAAGAAGAAACAGCTCCAAATCATCAACACGTGGTGGTTTTTTATCAACACTGAGAAATGGAGTACTCACTTCGAACAGAGCTTTCTCATGAACAAAAAAATGGTCATGCAAAATAGTGAATACACTGTCTTCTGATATCTTTAAGGTGTCAATATCTCATGCAACTTCATTTCATAGTCTATCAAAACGATTATGCGCATTTTTTTCATGTTCACAATTGCCGAATTTAGGCGATCAAAACGTTCAGCATCATCAGTGTTTGTACGGACGCATTTAAAATCAGCAAGGCCCTTCCACCATTTGTCTCGATAAAGCATAGTCCAAATTACACTTGCCAAGCCATTGTTCTGTTTGAACGTTTTTTTTTTCCCGTTGAAAAGCAATGTTTTATCAATATACGAAGTTTAGATTTTTCCATTGTTTTGAAAATTACAAAATTTACGTCATTAATGGTCGAAAAGTCATGAAATTTCAACACATATCGTTTGAAGGTTGGTATTATCCAAAAATTATATGAATTTGTTAATAGTGGCGCCATTTATGTCATCCTACGGACTTATTGTAAAAATAACCCAATCTGCTGAATAACCGATACTGTATTTTTTGGCGGGAATATCTTCGTTTTGGCATGAAAAATGAGTGAGCAAAAATCATATTGTCAAATCCTAAGGCTTCTGGAGATATCAAAGGCTAAAGATCAAAAACTCCATTTTTAACCAGTTTTTCACAAATATTTCATTTTCTAACGGTCGTAGGGCATTTAAGGTCATGAGTAAAAATCAAGTACACATTTTTCTCTATGAAAAACGTTGTATGACTCATTTGCGTATCTATAACCGTTAACGAGATATCGCGTGTAAAATGTCCACAGTTTGTGGACATTGCATGCTTCAATGTTTTATCTGATTCAGCCGAAATAATATTGAGTGATGATCTGAGGATCCATGTTTATTAGAGAGAGCGGTAAATTATTGTAGACGGTATTATGAACCTTGATAGACACATTAAAAATTTTTAAATGGATTTATGACCGCAAATTAAATAATATCAAATATAACGTCTAATAAGATGATGCCACTTCTCAAACGACTGGAATCGTGGAAAATTGCATGCTGGAAAACAATATTTATTTTGAAGGATGTCTAGTAATCTTGTAGATCAAAATCTTGTAGCTTATCATGAAGAAGTTCTGATTCGAGCCTGCGAGAAACGTTTAAAAGTGATGTGCACGTCTCCTAAAAAATAGCAGTAATTTCACTACAGATTGTTAAACATCAGTTGATACTATTATAATGCAGTACATAATGGAACGCATTTAATTCTCGAAGATTTTATATTTTAATAAGTTGAAAAGTTGAAAATTGCTTCGAAAAACATACGTTTTTTTATTTTGGAATCTTTAGGCTATCGATTTCGGACAATCGTCCATCCTCAGGCCTTGGCTAAAAATACATTGTGTTCTAATTTTGAAAAATTTAGAAAAATATTTAAATTGTGTTTTTTGATATAAAGTTTTGCAATAAAATTAAATCTAGTCAAACTATAATATAAAAATTGGAAAATTGTATTTGTTTTTTGGCAATTGATAATTGGAAAATAGAACACGTGTTGAAAAACTATTTTGTGAGGTTAAGAATTTAGATATATATAAATAAAGAGAAGTAGGTGCATGCAATACTCGAAAACAATGAATAGGCTTACCGTCAATGGTTTAAAAGCAGCTAAGTTTGTAAAAAGTCATGATAATATTTAAATTTAATAAAGTTTTGTGCTGAAACATTTTTGCGTGTGTTTCTGTCAAGTGGGCGAATTACATTGAATTATGGGTGGAGTGTTGTTTCCGGATTTGTGTCATGTGTGGTGTCGGGAGAATGGCGGTAATAATTTGAAAATATGATTTTCGGGGAAAAAAGTTTGATCGTTTAATATATTTTGTTCTTCATTATTTTTAAGGTGTTTTAAGATTTCTAATTTTTCTAAAAGTATGAGTTTACAGTCTGTCAAATTATTTGTGTCAATATTCAAAAGAAGAAACATTCATAATCTTGATTGAGATCCTATCAAACTTTGATAGTATAATGTTAAATATAAAGGCTCAATCACAATAAAACACTGATAATTTTTCAATATTTAAACGTAAAGTGAATAAATGAACAAGGATGTGATTAATTGGATCAAATATTGAATTAGGTAGAATCTGCCATTTATGATAGATAATGAACATTGTTCAAATATATAAAATAATATCAGATGAAATATAGAATGGATTGGATATTATGTTTGATTTTCTGATATTGAATTTCTTTTCCCAAAAACACATGTACATATAATTGAATTCAGTTGAAAACAAATCAAATATATCATTTTTGTATTATAACGTGAGTTTATTTTAACGTGAAATATTCAAGAAATTACAGCGGAAATTTCACGTTGTATAGACAACGTGTAAAATTTTCACTAACAAACTGTTTTGACAACATAAATAAAATATGTTCTGTTTGTACTGTAAATTAGAAATATCAAAGTCAGTAGCAACTTCAATTTTTCTTAAGTATTTATCAAAAGTCGACAAAATGAATTGGCTTGGTGCAACTGAAGACAAAATCGACGAAAATATGATAAAAACTGAGCCAATAAATGCAGTAGAATCCTTAAACAGTATTTAGAGTAAGTCTATGCCATTTTAATAAAATTTGATCTTATTTTATAACATTCGAGAGATATTCTTCCTATATACCATTCGTGCTTGGTAGTTATTTAAGTATTAAGGTCAGTAAGTACAGTTTACCGATTGAGAATAATAGTATATATATATATATATATATATATATATATATATATATATATATATATATATATATATATATATATATATATATATATATATATATATATATATATATAATAAACTTGAAGGCCGAGTCTTGGCGAGGTTTCCAAATATCATACGAAACTGGTACTCTACATATTGACCGTGATGCTTACAAAAATTTTTTCCTATTGGCGTTAAAAAATCATTGGTTTCCATGCATCTGATACATGCTGAATGTTGCTCTTTTCATAACCTCTCCATGGCAACGTGCGGAAAACAGCGTTCGCCGCACGTTGTCCTAGTGACGTGTGATAAACACTTTGCAGTGATCGCCATATTATAAATATATATTATAATAGGCTTATACAAAATGATAACAATGCACAAGAAGTTATCTATTTATAGTTACATGAGTTTTTCGATTTGATTTCTAGAAAAAATACTAGATTTTTTTTGCTCTGTAGCCATCGGTCGTTCGCTTGAGTAACGCAATTGACTTGACATATTTGCTAATTTAGAAAATAGTCATATCCAGTAAAAGTTATATATTTCAAAAGATCATCGGATGATGGATAAAAATGAAGGATAAAGAATTATTGAATCATCTCTTCACGTTGAAAACGTTTCGGTCTTTATTAAATCTTCTTCAGTGCCTATAGGGCAATAAAAAGAACAATAGAATATATACTATTAAATAACATGCAAATATTCTCACAATGAACAATAAAATAATTACCTTAGAGAAAAGTAGAACATAACCAAAAATTTTATAATATTGTGCAAAAACGTCTTCACACTTCTACAATACAGAAGCAACTGAATTACAAACGGAAATGTCAACAAGATATCACTTGTTAATGAAACATAGCAAAAAGAGGTGCGCCAAAATTCAGCGGCAAATATAAAACCAAGAATAATTAGAATAACAAGTGCTACCTTTTACAAAATGACAAATCCAAGATATTTTGATACGTTTTACTTAAATATTCAGTATCAGTTCAATATTCAAGTAAAACGTATCAAAATATCTTGGATTTGTCATTTTGTAAAAGGTAGCACTTGTTATTCTAATTATTCTTGGTTTTATATTTGCCGCTGAATTTTGGCGCACGTCTTTTTGCTGTTTCATTAACAAGTGATTTCTTGTTGACATTTCCGTTTGTAATTCAGTTGCTCCTGTATTGTAGAAGTGTGAAGATGTTTTTGCACAATATTATAAAATTTTTGGTTATGTTCTACTTTTCTCTAAGGTAATTATTTTATTGTTCATTGTGAGAATATTTGCATGTTGTTTAATAGTATATATTCTATTGTTCTTTTTATTGCCCTATAGGCACTGATGAAGGTTTAATAAAGACCGAAACGTTTGCAACGTGAAGAGATAATTCAATAATTCTTTATCCTTCATTTTTATCCATCATCCGATGATCTTTTGAAATATATATTTGCTAATATCTATGTTATTTCTAACAATCAATGCCGCCTTTATCATAGAATATAATGACCAAAGCGTTGAAGTTTTATAATCTTTAATTTTTTCGGCAAAATATGCCAGTAAGACATTTTCAGTACAATTTGCAGTCCTTTTCTCTTCGCACCAATTCAAGAACTGCTTATATGCTTTCTCATATCTGCTTCTTGATTTCGGAGGCAGTAAATTAGGTGTAACTATACTTGCGGGCTCTGCTAATTTTGGAGGAGTACAACTCAATTCCTCGTCGTCACTCATTTCAGCTTTTAGAACGTTTATGATCAATTTTATTTCAACTGAACACGTGTAACACATGCATAACAAAACACAAATTACGCTTGACAATGACAGCCACAGCAATCGTTGATATATTGATGCTATTGAAATTATTTCAGCAAAAATCGATTTTTGAATATAATTTTGATTTTTAACGCCTGTAGGAAAAATAGTATGTTCACCTCGTCCGCAAGTGCATGTATGTCACACTTGGGGTGTCGGTCAACAATCATCACCCCGCGTGTGACATACATGCACTTTCTTGACTCGGTAAACAATATACTATTGCACGATTGGAAAATCTATCTAAAGTATGGATTCTAATTCTCTTTTTCAAATTGAGCTATTATTGATGATTGCTTATTCGCTGTCAGCTGTCAAGTTTGACATTTCATTGTAAATATTCAATTACAAATAAAGATGAATAAATGAATATTTTTTGTGTAAATCCACAATTCTTTACTTACCGCCTTTGCCCGTGGGCGGTAAGTCAGCATAAACATAGTAACCACAGTTTGCCGGTAAAATCAACATACCAACTCAAATAGAGGGCCGGTAAACAAATGGAAACGCCCAATCGTGCAGAAAATTTTTTAAGCACGCGTGGTATTACCCCCCATGAATTTGAGATTTTTTTGTCGATTAGCGTATTACTTTTATTATATTGCTGTATACTACTGAAGAGAAAGTACAAATTGTTGGATGGTCTCACGCGGATTTCAATCCCAGTTTGAAGCAAGTGTCGGACTTGTTCCGAGCATTATTTCCTGAAAGACCAAATCCAAGTCCTGCGAAATTCGCTAGAATAGTATAACATTTTGGAGAAAATGGTTGATTGGAGAGTCTAAACTTGTATGTGATACGGTTGCGACACTTCGGAGCATTAAAACGGTTTAACACGGCACATCTGGCAAGGATATACCCTTATTATTAATCTAATTTGATAGAAATACATAAAATATCATATTTTAATCCTGGAGTATTTCAAATCCATCAAATGATAAATATTAGCCTTTTTCTATTATCGTGAATGTACGTATCTGAAAAGTTTGAGCTTCATTTCGAAGCTTCAGCTCAAAAGTTTCAGTGAGATAGTGCGCAGGTCCAATCCACTGTAAAATTTAGGACAGGTGGTAGTAAATCAATAATTAAATTAAACTCCTCTTTTGTTTGTAAACATGTTTCCTGAAAAGCTGTCAGAAGTACAGAGCATCGACTCCTCAAGTTCTGGTACGTGGTAAGCGGATCAAACCGCTGTCAGAGTTACCGCGTGTTCTGAATATCGGGAATGTCTCGGTCGAGAATCGTGACCGCTGCAAATTGCGGTCTGTAAATTGGACCAACGCTCGACATGCTTAGAAACGAGAAATGCACCGATTCAGGAAGTAAATTTCAGAAAGATTTAAATAGTCGAATTCAACAGATTCTCCACACATCGATTATTTGATATTGAACAAATTATTATGAGATAATGTTCAAATAACTTTCACGATTATAACAGAGGATAAACGTTCGAGCAGTCATCATAATTTGATGGTAGCTTTTTGCAATGAAAATACACGGTTGACAGGTAGCTCAGTGAATTTAAACGTGAACGGTGTCACCTGTAAGATGAACCAAGATTTGGGAGCTAAATATTCGTGCTGCGGAAAAATTGGTGAAAAAACAAAATTATTACACAAATAAACTTTAGCTATTGATTTCGTTAGTATGCCGAGGTGTTTTTTTAAGCGAAAGGAGGATTTTTTCTCGGATTTTGTTCAAATCTGGTATACAACTTCTTCAAGGATTTATTCTTCGATAAATGGAGTCAAATAGATTTTTTTTGAATATTCAAGGGATGAAACATCCCCTCAAATTATTAAAGGAGACATATTTTGAAAACTATTAGGAAATTTGAATTCATCTCTTCATATTCTCATTGTTTGGACCTTAATCTTACGAAAATATACTTTTCATCCTTCAAAATTCTCAATTAGAGGTTCGAATGAACTAAAGAATATGTCATAAAGTTGGCTAAAAAACGCCATATAAAATGCGAACTATGCAAGAACTAGAGTCCTTATTCAAATTTAGATTGCAGATTTGGATTCTAGAGGGTCAAGTCAAGGAGATGACATGCGCAACACAATTAAAAAAAAAATTTCATGCATTTCAGGAACGTCGACTTGCCTTGATATTTTTTGAGGCACAAAAAGGCTTTCCTCTCGGATTTTGTTCAAATTTGCTATGATGCCTCTTGAAGGATCCATTCTTTGATTAATCAAATTAAATAAATTTTCAAGAAAATATATAAGGGATGAAACGTTCTCTTAAACTTTTAAAGGACACATATTTTAGAAAATATTAGGAAGTTCCAGTTTATCTCTTCACATGCTAATTGTTTGGACCTTCGTCTATACGGAAATGTACTTTTTATTACTTAAAACTCCCAATTAGAGGATAAAATAGACTAATGAATATGTCATGAAATTGGTTTAAAAACGCCATATAAAATGCGAATTATGCAAGAATTAGAGCCCTAATTTAAATTTAGATTGCAGATTTGGAGTCTAGAGGGTCGAATCAAGAGGATGACATGCGTAACACAATCTTTTTAGTGTTTATTATTCATTTTCAAAACGTGGACTATTCGTTGCAGCAGTGACGTGTGAAGGAACTGACAATATTGGCAACATTAATTTGTTGATACCGAAACAAAAAAAAAAAAATTTATATATTAATCGAGGATACAACCTGACGTTATCAGTTGTTCAAGTGGCTTTTTGAGGGAGAAAAATCAGTTTTCAAAACATATTTTTTTTGAAAGAAATATTTGAGCTTTCCACATTATTTGAAAATCAATTTTTTCATCCATTCTAAGGGTTCAAAGTTTCACAGATATCAATTGATGGAAAGCTATACGATGCGCCTAATCATTTTCAATAATTTATTGTGGGTCATCTAGTAGTTACAGGTGTCTGATGCCATCGTCTTTTTTGTAGTTGGTGATCAGTACTCTGAACAATAATTAACAAAAATATTATATCTCATTTGATTAAGCCAGCGCTTTAAAAAAACTATGCGAGACGGAATTAGACTTACAAGTTATTAGAGAATCCAAGAAAGGTACTGGCAAAGAGTTCATAAAAAACTGTACATTGTTTCTTGAAGTTTCGTACCACACAAATAATTACAGTTCATGATGGCAATTTTTGAAGTTAAAGCCGCATAGTACTACTTACAAGAAAAATATAAAATATTAGGTACCTCGAAGAAAAAAGTTTTAGTGCAATGAATTTACTCACGTTGCAATCTAATCTTTGATAGAATAAGAATAAAAACAAGATAAAGAGATCAGTCTTTCATCAAAGTGAGTTTACTTTGGATTGTGCGGGTTGTCTACCCACAGCTTTAGAGATTACACATGTATGTACAGTTACCAATTGAATTATCCGCTTGCAAGAAGTAAACCCGTATCTTTGTGCACACAAAGTGAGCTCTTAACCACTGCATCACCGGATAACTAAAATTTATTTTCACTAACCTCAAGAAATTTCCTTGAAAAAGTGAGCTCGTATCAGTTTTACATATTTCAAGATCGTGCAAATGTGAATGCTGTGGTTGTGTTCGTGAGAATGCTTGCCGATATCAAACTACGTTCATAGTTTTAATTGAAAGCTAAATTATTGTTTGTAGTAAATTGATAACGTAACAAATCGTTTTCTTCAAAGTAGTTGTGATAAAGTGTGTGAATCATCCCACAAAAAGAATTATTGAATTAGTGGTTGGAGTTATTGCCTCAAAAACAGTCTGAAAATCCGTTCCTGGATTGGGATTGACATGAACAGTTCTCCTGGCTTTATAGATTACGAAAATTGCACGTGTTCGCACTTTGAAAGTCGTATCTCGTGAACCGGTTTCCCAATATAACGTAATAATGATATCAGAAAGTTGTTGGAAAGCTTGTGGAAAGCTGGAAAGCGTCAGTCTGCGACAATCCAAGCGCTAATGCCAAGTCGCTCCATTCAAATCAAGCAGCTCCGTGCGCCTTGTTCACACCGCTGACGGGCGACGGGGGAAGGAAAACATAGGTTTTCCTCGCGTTATTGACTTAACCTACTCAAAGCAAGAAAGCCAGAAAACTAGAAAGCTTTTCCGGAATTTGAATTCGCACAAAATTACATTGAAATGCGCACGACGCAGACTGATGCATCACAAATTCACAATTCGTGACTTACGGCATTTTTATGATAGCCTTCAGTGAATCTATCATTTGTATAAATCTAGATGTATCAATTTTTTTTTGAAATAGCAATATTTTACTCCACGGTTATCTCTAGATTAGTTTTCATATCACAAATGATGCGTACACCAAGCTGTGTTTTCGATTTGTTTTGGGAATGTTATTCATGTCAAAACGTTTGAGTTTACACACTTGCTGCACAAGTTACTATTTCGTGATCATCAATATTTATTCCAAAACTATTTACCTAATACACTTGCCATCAAAACGTGATAAATATTATTGTATATATCTCTGCAATTAATGCTATGGACGTATCAAAAAAGGATATGCAATACAATCTGCAATATTTTGTGTGCCCTTTTTAGCTGGACCCATTGTACTAAAAAAATCTGCTATAATGTGTGAATTGTGATCTGTACCAGACTGAAATTTTGCAAAAATTCAATATTTACACATTGATAATCAAATACTGGTACAACAATTTATATAAACATGAATGTCACAATATCAACAAATAATTATCAATAATCCAATGAATAACCTTAAAATGAATATTAGAGCTTTCAGTCGTTCTCACATAATTTTTCATTATCCTCGGATCTCTCTCTCACACATTTCCACGCGCGTTAAAATTTTAATCTTTAAAATTCGCAAACCCCTAATAGGACCGAATTTTTTGCAGACAACGCTATATCAACGTGTTCGCAATAAAACAGCGCTTATGATGATATAAATTTTTTTCTATTATCCAATCAAGTGAAAGTAACTGGTATCGACATACCTGTTCATACCTGACAACCCAGTAGTTCGCTCAGGTAAATAATAGACAACCCAACGGCTGCACATTCTATACGTTTTATAGTTTAAGTCAGGACAAAATTTTCTTATTATCTTGAGGTTGCAATATTTCATTAAAAATCATTTTTCAAAAAATAATTAAGAATAGTCTGTCCATTTTTAATATATTTTCTAATATACTAAATTCATGATAAAATATGTTTCATTCTATTATCAGCTCGGTGAAGGTCGATTTAGGTTCGGATCTTCTACTAGTATACCTATTATAGTTTATTGGAAAAAGAAGATCTTTGTCTTAAGAACAATACCACTTGTTGAATTAATCAATATTTATTTCGATCAAGCTGTTGAAAAATGATATGCAATTCCGTCCTTTGGTATGTACATATAAGATACGCTAAAGGTTGTAATTTTATTAATCAATTTTGGTAATTATTTTTTCAGTCGATTGACTATCGAAATAAGTTCCTATTATAACGTGCGAGAGTGTGAAGGCTCGTAAAAGTAACCTTGATGGGCGGAGCCTTTCGTCCTAGTTGTTTCACGCCGTATCGCATCACATCACCCCGCCGATGGAAGCACCTAGCAATATTCCAGAAATGTGGTAGAATATTCGAGAAATGGATATTCCTATATATAAACGCAAGCAAACGATTTGAGAGTAGTGTAATGGTGAAGCTAGAGCAGTGAATAGGAAACAGTGAAGTGGTCAGTGGATATAAATAGTTAAATATAAATATCTGCGACTTTGTTTAAGTTGGTATTAAGTGATAAATAAATAATATAGTGTTGATCGTGATATTCAGAAAAATAAAATTTTTATTTCTTCTTAAATTAATCAATAGTGATTTTTGTTTTAATTATAAGCAATTTCGAAGCAATAAACATTACACTATTTATTATTGTAACAATTTGTTCAATAGTTCAATTTTTATTAATAATTGAATTGTGAATGATTTTGTTACATCCAACTTATTTAAAGTCTTCGCATTACTTAGATATACAAACATAAGATCCAAAGTGTGCATTTTCTGTTCTATTAAATTCTATTACTGCGTTTAACTGCCTCTTGCCATTTGCGATGCACTTCCAACGCACCCGAATGTCGCACCAAACACAACACGAGTAGTTTAACAACGGGGTTAGTTTGAGCTCTAATCATCTTGCCAAAATTTGTAAAAACCAAAATTTCTAGTACAGCACTTCCTGTTGCTATCCGCGGTCAATCGCCAACACGCCCAAATTTTTTTATTATTCGTTTGTGGAAAAATTAACCATTGAAAAATGCCATACATTCCCGTCGTTCGCTCTTTAGTCACCCTAAATGTCGCAATTTTGAACCGATTTTGATGATTTCCTTTTTTATCAATTGGAAAACTATTAGAACAGAGTTCTATCGATTTTCATGACGATTTGTTTGATAGTAATATTCAATTTCTGCAAGATTACTTGTCACAATTAACTTATTTAGCATCATTGCATCGCCTAATTATATAATTATAAAACCCAGAGTATATACTTTTGTTTCTATTATATTACGTTTAATTCAACGTTATTCTTGCTGCCGTCTGCGATGCATTCCCAACGCACCCAAATTAGTCCAGTCAATCTGGGCTAAAAATTACCTAATCTACCGAATAACCGGAACTGGTTTTCTTTTTCGGAAAAAGCATATTGTCAAATTTTGGGGCTTCTGGAGTTATCGAAGACCAAACATCAGTTTTTCGCAGATATCTCATTTTCCAACGATCGTAGAGCATTTAAGGCCAGGAGTTAAAATGAAGTGCATAATTTTCTCTACAAAAAAAAAATGTATGACTCATTTGCGTATCTATAATCGTTAACGAGACATCGCACCTGGAAAATGCGACTTAGCGTTGCATTGTTCCACAGCTTGCATGCCGAAATAAATGAAAATAACATGGATATCAATTGTGATCCAATCGGCATTCTAGAAATAGTTATGGCAATTGCGAATGAATTTTGGTACAGTAAAAAAAAAATTGATAATGATCTTGGACTTCGGTATTCAAAAATGGAATTAGCTATTTTGATGATTTTGACAATAAATTAGGTCTATTGAGTGAAGATACTACTTAAAAATAAAACACGCCAGGGGCTGGGCGGAAAAGAATGCTTGATTTCGCGTCGGTGCACGTAATGCACGCGGTATCTCGTTTAGGGTTATAGATGCGCAAATGAGCCATACAATCTTTTTTGTAGAGAAAAATGAAGACTTCATTTTTACTCATGACTTCAAATGCTCTTAGACTGTTAGAAACAGAGATATTTGTGAAAAACTGATCTTCGATATCTTCTGAAGCCTCAGGATTTGACACAATAAATGACATACATCCTAATAGTTGACTCCTTGGTCTATATCTGTACGTATGAGACATGCTGAGTATTGCAATTTTCCACCGATTTTGATGATTTTTCTTTCTATTAATTAAGTAATTATCAAAATATACATCTATTGATTTGCATGATGGTTTGTTGGATAGTTTTATACATGCATCTTCATCGTTTGCTCCTTGGTCTGTACGTATGAGACACTCTAAATGTCGCAATTTTGAATCTATTTCAATGATTTTCTTTTCTATCAATTAACTAACTATTAGAGGGCAGCCCTATTGATTTGTATAATAATTTGTTGATTAGTTTAATTTTTATGAGCTTGAGCATTGATCTGTACGTATGAGATTCGCTGAGTTTCGCAATTATCAATCTATTTCAATGATCCTCTTTTTATCAATCATCTTACTATCAGAATATAGCCCTATTGATTTAAATAATAATTTATTGGATATTTTAATTTTTATGATCAATTTTAAAAAAAACTTTCCTTTTTTCGTGATTGGAAACTATGACTGTCAGTGATGGTGCAGAGCAGCTGGCAAAAAAAATAAAAATCTATTAGTTTTGAGATTTTATATTGTGTAGGTATGTTCCATTATCGACTAATGCGCCAGCCTCTAGTTCTGATATCACTTTAAAGAAGAAGAGATCTTCTTCTAAGATCCATATAATTTTTTAAATTTTTTAATTTTATTATTATATGACCTGAATTTGTCTTCGAAAAATGGCATCTCCGTTTATTAGTGTGTTCGTATGGACCACGGTATAGATCGCAATTATTGACCAATTTTCGCAATTTTTTTCTATTGATTGGTTAAATATCTAAATGATATCCTATTGAATTTTATTACAATTGGTTGAATAATTATATTTTTATAAGCAATTGATTATTGCATGATTATTAGTTTAATAGTGACACGATATTTTTTATCTCTCATACCGGAGATGGTTATTTGCTTCGTTTCAGAATGATTACACATTTGACTCACATGATATAAAGTATGACTATACATGCCATGCATATTAATCCTATATAGGCCACGTAGGGGCACTGTAGGCGTTTAATATTTTACATCCTATATAAAGATATTAATTTTTATATTATGCATGCTGTATGAAACTAATGCGTCTTGATATAAATAGGAAGCATTCCTTCAAGTTTACCGCATAAATTTAATGATCACTCTCACTATTGATCATTAAAGTACGGACCATCAAGGTTGGCCCTTACCTCATCCAATATTCGACCAGCAACGTTGCTATTTCAGCACTTACGTATAAAACGGAAGTTTTTCAACACAATACACACAATACAAACAAAATATCTGATCAACATGATGAAAGATTGAAAAATATTTTGGCGAATGAGAGTGAAAGCTTCATCTATTAATCAATCTCTTCTACGTTACATGAACAGAGTATGAAATAGTTAGCTGAATTTCTGATTAACGCATTATTTGCAGGGATGACTGAAACCACGCATTCCTACTGATTCGTTGATTGATCTGTTCTGTAAGAAGAATTGTACGCATGGGTGACCTCTTTGGAGCTTTTGATGTGTTCGCTTTTTTCCTCATTCGATTCTTGGAATGCGGCACAATTGTGCGGCCCAGTTGACCTTTGCCTTATCGACCTAACTTTCTCATTGCGTGTTTCTGGATACTAGCCAAGAAAGAGAAGAACTAGATTTCCATGTAAACGCGATATCGTACCCTGAAGCCTGAAATTCAGTCAAGCTGCGATAAAAAACTCTTACTTTGTAAAAATGAAAGTGATGTAATTCAGTGTGGGAGGTGAATGATTACGAGAATAATTGGATTGTATCGCAAATATCATTCCGATATCGGCAAACAATAACAACCAAAAGCTATATCAGTTGGTAAACTTCACAAATCCCCCTTCAGTTTACCAAAATTATAACCATACGTTCCTAATTCCCTGCTTGTGACCAATACCACACAATACTATGCCGAATGCATGCTGGACGTCCCAGCATTATATTCCCCATTCCCTCGGGAATCTCTCTGTTCCCAAAGCGAGTGTCCCTGCTCTTGTGTCGTAATGAAACTTCACATGACTTAGTGGCTGGACTAAATAGCTTTGCTATGTGTGCACCACACAAGTTGCATTCTCTGAAGATGTGCTACGTGGGACTATGAACTCAAGAGGAAATGTCTAAGAAGAGACGTGAGAGGATGGTAGTTGAATCAAGGACTCTTTGGCCTTTGATTAGCCTCACAAAGAAAATCAAACAGGACATGATTTTTTAATGAAAGCTAGCAATGATTGCGAAACAAAAAGGCAAATCTAGAATGGCGATGTTAGCACTAATTTCACACTAATTCAAATTAATAATTAACTGAGTTCTACTATACGAAAGAGATAATAGTTGTTACTATAAAGTTGTGAATAAATGAATGATTATCAGATCACAAAAGTGTTTTTTTCATCAAGACAACGCGCCAACTTTTTTCTTTGTATTGTAGTCGTGAAATTGAGGGAGTTGAAGTTCTAATTCGTTCTGCACCTCCTCCATCCGTCAGATTAGATTTATTCTGATTAATACCTGCTCTCCAAATGAAGGAATGACTAGCGCGAAAGAGATGTTGCTTGAACGAAGTTGGACCAATTCTATTATTTAAAAATAATCAACAAACCGAATCAGCGTTAGATGAAGTGTATGGATCCTCAAATGTCTCAGTGTAGACTAATAATATCCATATTCATTTGCAATCGTTTCGAGAAGTTTCAATCCAATTTTTTGGGTCGAACGGAACGTCATGATCCAGAAACAAAGATCAGTCGAAGGAGGGGAAATATTTTGGCTCAACTTGACCCATTTTATGGTACAAAGATTGGATACTTATCAATTATTCACAAAAAGGCGAAACGGTGACTGGAAAATACTATTCTTCATGCTATGCATCATTGACCAAACAAAAAATTATTTGCAGTGTTGCTCCAAGGACAGTTTAACTGTTTTAATGAAATCCACAGAGTTTTAAACATTGTTTTATCATAGATACATTACTACAAGCCTGATATCGAAGAAGATTCCAAACAATGGGTTGCCATCGATGAATTTATACAAAAAAAAAGAGAAAAATATTTTTCTCAGCCAAGAAGGTTATGACGATTGCTTTTTGGAATTCGTTAGGAGTGATCCTAGAGGGCCCGATGGTGCGCCCGATGCCAGTCTTCCTAGAGCATTGCATAGGGTCTCCTACCCAATTCCGACTGCTATTTTATCGAGGTAGCCTCTAGAAACCTAAATAATACGTCAAAAAAGTTAGCACCTCCACTTTGCGCAAAATAAAAGTAAAGTAGGAATTGGTAAGGGCTTTTTTAATGAAAAAACCATAAAATTCTTGATCACACTGTTCTCTAATTTTGTTTAGTAACTAAACAAAATTAGAGAACAGTGTAATCAAGAATTTTATGGTTTTTTTTATTAAAAAAGCCCTTACCAATTCCTATTATCAGTCACACTTGGGTTTTCCTATTCCCCTATTATAAAAAGAAAAGTAGCCTATAATTTAGGACTAATTAAAGACTAATTTGTATCTACGCACTTTGGCCGTAAAATCAATTTGAAAAGTGAGGGTGCCAACTTGAGCAAAAGCTGGCACCCTCACATTGGCCAATAAAAAAAAAAGTCAGCTCACTAGGAAGAACTAATTTAGGACTAATCTGTATCCAATAAGATTTTTGAAAAAAGATTATTTTTATAACAAATTATTTTTTTTGCAATTGCGCTACGTGAAATTCGGAACAAGATTGAAAAAATAATTTCAGGACGGAAAAAAGTTTGGAAATATCAATCTCAAAGTCAAGATTAATTAGTAATAACAAAATTTTTGCTATAAAAAAATTATTTTTGTTGAAAATCAATTATTCTGAAATTGCGCTGCGCGGAATTCATGCCATTATGACCAGATAATTTGAGAGTAAGGGAAACTTGAAAAACTTAATTTGGAAATCAGAACTAATTTGTGTCCACATAGATTTTGTTATAAACAAATTATTCTTGGTAAAAATCAAATATTCTCGAATAGCGCGAAGCAAAGTTGAAAGCAATTCTAAGCAAACAATTTGAGAAGAAAGAAGACTTGAGAGAACTCAAATTTGAATCAAGGACTAATTTGTACCCAACAAAGATTTTGTCATAAACAAATTATTTATGTTGGAAATAATTTTTTTTTTCTAATTGCGCTGCGCAAAGTTGAAGACAATTTCAAGCAAACAATTTGAGAAGAAAGGATACTTAAGAAAACTCAAATATAAATTAAGTACTAATTTGTACCCACAAATACTTTGTCATAAACAAATTATTTGTGTTGAGAATCAATCATTTTCGAATTGCGCTGCGCAAAGTCCAAAAGCAGTTATAAGCGAACAATTTAAGAGTAGAGGAAACTTGTATTACTTCATTTAGAATTGAGGACTAATTTTCATCCACATAGATTTTGTTATGAACAAATTATTTTTGCTGGAAATCAATTATTTTTGAATTGCACTGCCCAAAGTTGAAAGCAATTTAAAACAAACAATTTGAGAAGCAAGAAGACTTGGGAAAACTCAAATATGAATTAAGGACTAATTTGTACTCACATAGATATTGTTACGAACAAATTATTTTTGCTGGAAATCAATTCAAATTTGAGTTTTCTTGAGTCTCCTTTCTTTAAAAATAGTTTGCCTAAGATTGCTTTAAACTTTGCGCAGCGCAATTCAAAAATAATTGATTTCCAGCAAAAATAATTTGTTTATAACAAAATTTACGTGAGTACAAATTAGTCCTTAATTCTAAATGAAGTATTTCAAGTTCCTCCTACTTTTAAATTGTTTGTTCATAATTGCTTTTGAACTTCGCGCAGCACATTTCGAAAATAGTTGATTTTCAACATAAATAATTTTTTGGGTACAAATTAGTCCTTAATTAGTCCTAAATTATAGGCTACTTTTTTTCATTTTGCGCAAAGTGGGGGTGCTAACTTTTTTGACGTTAATGACGTCAACTCTGTGGTACCAGCTGGACAAATATAGTAGCTGTTACGTCATTATTGGCGCATTTTCAAATGAACATTCTAATTTTTATAATTCAAGTTAAATACTGAGCAAAACATGATAATTTTCATATTTATATCAACAATTAACAACTAACTTTTATGTGCAATATGTAATTTTCGAAAGTTTCCGAATCGAACGAGCCCATTGCTTTTGAACTTCGCGCGGCGCAATTCGAAAATAATTGATTTTCAACATAAATAATTGGTTTATGACAAAATATTTGTGGATGCAAATTAGTCCTTAATTCAAATTTGAGTTTCCTCAAGTCTAAGGGCAAACGGAAGTCAGAGAAGTGATCCTTTGAAAAGAAGGCTACCCTGTCGAAAAAAAAGCTCGAACAGGACAGACTTGAGAGAAGAACAGAAAGATTAATTCGCAGAAGATCTTGAAGCGATTGGAGTGACGAACTGAAAAACGAAAGCTGCGAATAGGTTGGAATGGAGGAAAATTGCAACGATGCCAAAGCCCATACTCTATTGTAGCGCCATAAAGAAGAGGGGAATAATCCTTGTCGACTATTTAGAAAAGAGTAGAGCTATCATGCATATTATGCAGAGTTGAGCACCGAATTATAAGAAAACCATCTACGATTAGACCACAATGCATGACAAACCATCAGCTTACTTGTTTGCAGTTGTGGTTGCAAATTGAAGTTGTTGTGGTTTTAGTCCAAGAGCCAGCAGCACCTCATATATTCCATGTTCGGATTTACGGACAAATTGTACATGAGTCGATCGGGAATGTTGTGGTCAATAGGTCGCCTGATTTTGAAAATTCTGGATCCTGTCCAAATTGTCAAAAAAAGACAGCTACCGGTCAGTTTTTTCCGAAGTCAACTTTCCTGGAAGAACTTACTTAAACCAAGCAATGAAGGAGGTCGAGTACTCAAAAAAGAAATCAGAATGCCATCCCTCGACTATTTTAACTCGTTCTGCATCGCCTTTTTTCGGACTACTATATGTCTCCTAATATGGAAAAATGACTGTTGGACCCATTTTATTATTCACAGCGTCAGATTAGATCTATGAGGTTTTGAAACAAAAAATTTCAACCAAATGGATTGCTAAATGTCTGAAAGCAAACTAAAGTAGATTTTAAGTTATTTCGAAGATAAGCCATCTTACTTTAAGAGTGTAATAATAGTTATGGATGCAACTTGGTATTATCGTTATGATCCAGAAATAAAGGATTGGTCTAAACAGTGGAAATATGCTGGCTCAATTTAGCCCAAGAAGCTTCGAATAGAGAAATCAGCAGGGAAAGTTTTTATTTACTGAAATAGAGTATGCCACATGTATTGGCAAAACAGTATAGTGTTTTATGCAATGTCCATTATGATATAGGAGTGAAAGTTCAGAAGGTAAACGGATTCCTAAGAGTCTGAACGTCGTCTAAAAATGACTGAGAGTCACACATCCAAGTTGATTTGTAGTCGTTCTTCTAACGTTCTGGATCGAATAGTGACCTTATGCGAGACTTGAATTCATTATTATGAACCAGAAACAGATTACCAATCCAAAGAATCTTACTTTGACCTAAAAAGGTCCGCGCACAGAAATCAGCACGAGAAGCTCAGTTTTTGCTTCCTTTTTTGGGTCAACTATAAGCTACTCTTCATAAACTATTTACATTAGGCAAAAAATTGCCGATTTTTTTTTAATGTCTATTTTGATTTAGATATGTAATAACAACAGATAAATGGATTACTAAATGTTGAATGTCGACCATAAATGACTAAGTATAATTTGACTTTTTGGATCGAATAGTATCTGTAAATAATACTTGAGTTCATCGATATGATCTAACAGCAAATAAACAGTCGAAAAAATGGCAACATGCTAACTCATTTCGATCCAAGAAGCTTCAAGTATAGAAATGTTACAAAGTGGAAAGAGTGATCTCGCACCAACATCAACAATGAGAATGATGAAGTTTTCACCAAAATAGAGAGAGAGTGGAACTAAATTGAAAAGAGTTACCAAATCTCATAATATATTCATTCGTGAATACAACCCTTTTGGTAAAAGTTTCCCATTGTGTATTCAGGATCCCTCGTAATTATGAACTACCTATGTTTAAAGAGGATCATTAGCGTATAAATTTCATACAAGTAGTGCAAATAACAAAGAAACTGTTGTAAAATAACATGTACATGCTACATTAACTAAGATCAGAACTGAAGCTTGAATATTTTGTTGAAATACCGGATCTTCAGAATATCTCCTTGAAATTCAAATTGAGTGCAATACTTCAGACAATTTTGTGTTAATTAATTAGTAGGATGTTAGGATATGTTGTGTTTCAGAAATGTAATAGAAACATTGTACTTTAATTAAAGGTATACAGCTAGCAACGAAGGAAATACAATAAGTTTGTTTCGACAACACAAGAAGATAATGAATGTAGCGCCATTTTAAATATAAATGAGCAAACAACTCAAATACTTGAAGACCATTTACCCAACAAATTTATCATCTAAATTTCTGTTATCCTTATATTGGGTTACAGTTTACAGCTCCAATAACCTACAGGAAACTACGTAACAAAATTTTCCATCACATTAAACTTGATATCCCGTACACCCACAAAAACAAATAAACATAAACGCATTCATAAAAGCTGTAATAGATTGAGCTTTCAGCGTTAAAGCACAATAAAATCATCCACCAATCAATCAATAATCATTTGCTTTCCGCAAAGCAACTTTTTCATTCAATTTGCTTTACATCTGCATGGCCATTCGACAGAAGCAATTTTAACTACGAAGCTGGCGATGACAATGACAATTTCACTACAAAGCTATCGCAGTGAAGGAAGCCGGAAGTAAGAGGCCAGTGGATGTGACACAGATCCTATTAAAGTTATCGGATTACAGCAACGATCGCACGAGAAAGGACTCCGGGAAGTTAAGACGCTACCGTGCCGAACAATGAGGAACTATTATAGTGGTTTTTTAGGAGCTACAATATTTTAGACAATGCACTGCAAATTATACAATAAAGTTTGTGTTTATATCATATCTTGGAACTATACGACAGAATTACTGCAAATACGAGGGTAGTTTATTGATTAATAGTTTGCCCAGACCACATCCAATTAACAAAAACAAATGCGGTTGGTTGGGATGATAGTTTGATGTTTAGTCGATAGATACACATTTTCAACTAAATATGGTCGACTGAATTCGATAGAATCTACCCCTGAAGCATGAACCGATATCAGTGATTAACTTCTTATCGGGAGATCGATTTTTATGACGATCCAAGGAAACTTTGTTGCTGTACGTAAAATAATAAACGGCAGAGAATCTGATTATTTTAAAAAAAATATGTTTTAAACATTGCTTATTCTGATTAAGGTATGAAAAATAGATTTCTGAATGTCCGAACGCCGATTAAAAAATACTTGAAGTCATGACCTCCGAATTGATTTTTAGTCGTTTCGATGAGAAATTATTTAACATTTTAGATCTACTGATGAGTATGTCTAAAATTGGAGTTTATCATGATGATCCAGATACAAAAGAACAGTCGAAATAGTAGATATAAGTTGGCTCACTTCAGCCCAAAAAGTTTCGCATACAGAAATCAATTCTTCCTCTTTTTTGGTACAAATATTGGATACTTCTCACCGATTATTCACATAAAACAAAACAGTGACTGTAAAATACTATTTTTAAACGATTTTATTCAGCTTCACACCCTAACTTTTTATTTTAGTCTATTAAAAGTCTCAGATTACTACTTATTCCGCTGACGCAGCCACAGAAATAAGAAGGCAGCACTGCTAGCATTGCACGATTTCTTACCAGACATCAGAATCTTAAGAAGGTCCAAGTTTATGTCCAAATTAATTTCTAGTTTTTGGTACAAGAGATGATTTAAAATGAAACTTAAAAATTTATATACCATTTTCAATTATATAAGGCATCATTGACTAAAAGTGGAGGACGGTTTGCAGGCTCTGTCAAGTTGGCCCCCATTTCAAAATTTATAGAAAAATCAATATGGTGTTCGGATGCGCTCTCAAAGCGCTCTCTTATGCGCCACAAATATTTTTTTTGTGCTAATCATACTGAGCAATAATTACGACAATAAGTTAGGAGGGGCCAACTTGCCGCTGGCCCCCCATTTCCGGAAATATCGTAATATTCATTATTATTTCAATAGTATTCCATATGCGCTCTTTTGCGCTACTTATATGAGATTTTGCGCTTGAATGCAATTTGTTCAATTAATATCCAAAGTTGGAGAGGCTAACTTGACGATAAACTTTTTTTTTAAATATTCAATATTTTTTTATTGCAATTGAATCTGAACTCGATGCGCTCTTAGGCGCCTCAAATATTTTATATGCGCTAGTCATACTAAACAGTAATTACATCAACCAATTAGGGGAGGCCAGCTTGACGGTAGCCCCCACTTTTGGAAATATCATAATTTTCATTATTATCACAATAGAACTCTCTATGCGCTCTTATGTCCTGCTAATATAAAATTTTGCGTTCGCATGCAATCTGTTTGAATAATAATCAAAGTTGGAAAGGTCAACACGACAAAAATTTCGTCTCCACTGTTCCATATGTTTTAGATTGCAATCAAATTTGAATTCAGTGCGCTCTTATGCGCCACGGATATTTTTCATTTGCTACTCTGCTTCAGCAAAAATCAACTAGGAATTTTTGGCGCGGGAAATTTAAATGCGTTTCACTACTCTCGGTACTACCAGCCAAAATTCGATGAAAATATTTTATATAATTACTCCAATCAACCTAAATATCGATATTGAATATACAAGTTGCTCCATATCACAAGAAATAATTCGGAATATTATTCGTTCAATTCGGTGCTTATTTCACAAATTTCATAATAATTCAAAAAGCCCTCACCAATTTCTGAAATCTGTCATACTTGGGTTTTTCTATTCCCTTCTTATTGTACCAATGTTGATTGGTTGAAAATGATATATGTATGGAATAATTTGAATTTCAATTCATACTCGTACATTCAGTCTCTATTTTTTATCAAATGAACTTTTTGTCTCGTGCTTCAAAAATATATATTTATTTCTTCATATATGATTTTGATAACCGATTTGTGGCAAGAATTTGATGATCTTGAAAAATGTGCTAAACCTTGTTCTGCATCAGAATCAGAAACTGTACATTTATTAATTTACACTACATAAACTAAATTGCTTAAGATAAATTTGGGGTGCTCCGCGAGGTACCTGATACACTTTAACTTTAAGTGACATATTGTTTGACGAAACGTAATATTTGCAAATTACGTGAGTAATTTCTAAAAATGTAGATAATTTCTAAAAATGTACTCGAGCAGTGATATCCTAGGCGATATAGTACCCTTTGATATTAAAGACTCTGCCAATGCTGCATACTGTAAATAATGAATCATTCTTTTAATTGTTCGCAGATAAGTATCATTGATTAGCTCTGAAACATGGCCAATTATGTAAAGTCATTACATAACTACTTTACGCAACTGTTGCATGACAATTATGAAAAATATGTCGTTGCATAAGGTCAGAAATTGCTGTAAAATTTGACTTTTCAAAACGAAATTAGATAAATATATATTTTTTGAGAGACAAAATGTTCATTTGATAAAGAATAGAGACTAAATGTACGAGTGTGAATTGAAATTTAAATCATTATTCCATACATATATTATTTTCAATTCATCATCATTGATATAATGCCTCATTTGACACTACACGTTTGAATTGAATCATTTTGAAATTTGTGAAATAAGCACCGAATTGAACGAATAATATTCCGAATTATTTCTTGTGATATGGAGCAACTTGTATATTCAATATCGATATTTAGGTTGATTGGAGTAATTATATAAAATATTTTCATCGAATTTTGGCTGGTAGTACCGAGAGTAGTGAAACGCATTTAAATTTTCCGCGCCAAAAGTTCCTAGTTGATTTCCGCTAGAGCAGAGTAGCACATGAAAAAATATCCGTGGCGCATAAGAGCGCATTGAATTCAAATTTGATTGCAATCTAAAACATATGGAATAGTGAAGACGAAATTTTTGTCATGTTGACCTCTCCAACTTTGATTATTAATCAAACAGATTGCATGCGAGCGCAAAATTTTATATTAGTAGGACATAAGAGCGCATAGGAAGTTCTATTGTGATGATAATAAAAATTATAATGTTTCCAAAAGTGGGGGCTACCGTCAAGCTGGCCCCATCTTAACTTGTTAATGTAATTACTTATCAGTATGACTAGCGCATACAAAATATTTGAGGCGCCTAAGAGTGCATCGAGTTCAGATTTAATTGCAATAAAAAAATATTGAATATTTAAAAAAAAAGTTTATCGTCAATTAGGACTCTCCAATTTTGGATATTAATGGAACAAATTGCATTCAAGCGCAAAATTTCATATTAGTAGCGCAAAAGAGCGCATATGGAGTACTATTGAAATAATAATGAATATTACGATATTTCCCGAAATGGGGGGGCCAGCGTCAAGTTGGCTCCTCCCAACTTATTGTCGTAATTACTGCTCAGTATGACTAGCGCAAGAAAAAATATTTGTGTCGCATAAGAGCGCATCAAGAGCGCATCCGAACACCATATTGATTTTTCTATAAATTTTGAAATGGGGGGCCAACTTGACAGAGCCCTGTTTGCAGCTGTTTAAATAGAATCCACAGGACTTTAGACATCGTGGACAAAACATGTCTGAGATTGGAGAACCATCCAAATAATGATTTGCCATCAGTAAATCTGCTCCGGAAAAAGGACATTTTATGATGATTGTCTTTTGGGACTCTTACGGGATAGTCCTCGTGGAATATTTGAAACAGTTTCGTTTAGAACTGAGTTGTGAGAGAATAATCCACGAATGAATCACAAAATAATCCTTTCTCAATAGATCAAACCAGCAGGTTACTTGTTTGTAGTTGTGACTGTGAAATTAATTGAGTTGGGGTTTTCATTTGTTCCGCAACCTCTTTTTCCGAATTATACTCCCTCAAACTACTATTTGCTATCCAAAATGAAGAAATGGCTGTTAGATTGAATTTGTTATTCAGGAGGAATCAACAAAACGAGATAGCGTAGAGCACTCGTTGAGTTTTGGCTTCCTGCAGCACTGCTTTCCATTTTGACCTGTCTCAAAATGTGTTTTAATATATGTTTTTACCTCATCTTTCCAAAGTTTTTGATCCAGTTTTAATCAGGTTCTTATTAAGTCCAAGTTGATTTAAAATAGTTTTTTAAACATTTTTGCTGGAATAGTGAACTTGTATGAAACTTGAGTTCATAATTATTATCCAGGAACAAAAAGCAATCCAAAGAATGGCAGCATGCTGTTGCACCTTGATCGAAGAAGTTATCTGTACCGTAAAGAAAACATCAGGCGAACTTCAGTTCTTGCCTCAATTTTTGGGATTACTCACAATAGGGGAAAACATTGACGTGTTTTCTTGCCCATTTTGATAAAACTATGAAATATTAAGGAAGCTTGGGTTCACCATTATGATTAACAAAGGAACAGTTACAATTTGGCAGCATGCTGGCTTAATTCAACCAAAGAAACTACATGAACATGAATAAATTAACAGGAGAAGTTCAGTAATTGCCTCAATTTTTTGGGACAAATAAAAGAGACTCTGGCTTGATCTCTTGATGAGGCAAAACAGTGACGTATTTTTCATAATGTATATATAGATATAGATACAAAATATCAACGGATGAATGGATTTTTAATTGATGAAGGCCGATTATAGAAGAATGAGTCACTACATCAAAGTTGATTTGTAGTCGTTTTAGGGATTTGTGTAGCTTTTTGAATCGAATGATGGATATGAATAAAACATGGATTCATCATTATGATTAACACAAAAACAGTCGAAAATTGCGAACACGCTGGCTTAAGAAATCCGCAGAAATTCAGTTCTTGCCTCAGTTTTTTGAGACAAATAAAGGAAATTTTTTATACATTATTCAGAATAGGATAAAACAGTGACATATTTTCTAAAATGTCTATTTTGATTGAAGTATGAAATATCAGGAGATGAATGGATTTTTGAATAGTGAAAGCTGACAATGAACAAATGAGAGTGACAACATTCAAGTTAGATTTGTAATTGTTTTGAAGAGGATTTGAGTAACTTCTTAGATCGAATAGTGGTTGTGGATAAAACATAGGTTCATCATTATGATCAACAAAGGAACAGCTGAAAATTTGGAACATGCTTCCTTAACTCAGCCCAAGAAGTTGCAGGAATCAGCAGAAGTTCAGTTATTGCCTCAATTTTTTTGGTCAAATAAAGGATACTCTTTATGGATTTCTCGATAAAGCAAAACAGCAACGTGTTTTTCACAATGTCCATTCTGATTTAGGTATGAAATATCAACGGATGATTTTTAAATGGTGAAGGCAGACCATTAACGAATGAGAGTCACAACAACCAAATTGATTTGTAGTCGTTTTGAAGAGAGTTTAGGTAATTTTTTGGATTGAATGGTGATTATGCAAGAAACTTGAGTTCATAATTAAAAGAAACAGTCGAAAATTTGGAACATACCGGCTTAACTCAGCCCAAGAAGTTACGCGAACAGAAATCAGCAGAGGTCCAGTTCCTACTTATATTTTTAGGACATATATAGGGCAAAGCAGGGGCGTATTTTTTATTAGGGCTATCATGATTCAGGTATATGAATTACTAAGCGTTGAATGCCGACCATAAACGACTTAATTCTAGTTGGTTTGTTGGCAGTCTGAAGAGGTATAATCTAACTGTTTGGATCGAATAGTGATTACGTATGATACTAGGAATCATCATCATGATCCAATAAGAAATGACAGCCAAAAAATGTCGGCTCACTTCGTTCAAAGAAGCTTCATTTACAATAATCTGGAAAAATTTCGGCAAAAGGATGCAAAAAAATGCATCTGTTTATTAGGAAGTTAAAAAAAGGAAAAACAAAACATTATAAAGCAACCGTTGGAATATTATTTTGGACGAATCAGCAAAGCTGACAATCTAGCAATGTTCCTTGTGGACATGTGGTCAGTTTCAAACTAAAAGACAGCAAGCAGAACTCATCCTCATATTCTTGCAACTGATGGTTGCATGTCACATGATCAGCAGAGCTACATTATCCTTTGTTTTTTGTTCGTTATGCGCTTGTTTCGAGTGCCTGGAAAATTTTTCTCATGTTTCATAGAGTTTTATTTTTAGTCGTTGTATGCTTTGTAATAAATTCGACCTCAGAATAAATAATACAAGTTACATGCACGTATTCGTCGTCAGAAGAATGATTTTTTATTTTTAGGTTAGCTTCGTATAAAAGAAGCACTTCATGATATTGAAGTCAAAGGTAATAAGAAATAATGATTTGATTTTTAGTCCTGATTGTGCGGGTGCTGAAAAATCCAATTTGGGAGGAACAGGAATATCAACATGATTCAAATTGATGTACGGTTCAGAAAAATATTGACGAAAGAATAATTATTTTGTTATGATCTCTTTGTACTTTATTCATTTATTTACGACGTGAGATGAACAAGGTTGTCCAAACAGGACCGAAATATTATATTCTTCAATACATTAATACATACGTGTGGTATCGCATTGTACATAATCTGTAAGGATACTTTGAATTTCGCTGATAATTCCTTTCTAATTTCTATTCCTTCATCATCCAAACTCGAAACTTCAGTACTCCCTTATTTCTATCAAACCTCGGAATCAAACTACAGGCAAGATAGTTTCTCTTCTGCTCCAGCTTCGGCTTTATTTTAAATTGCACGAACTGTAGATTCTTTCCCGCCTTGAATACACAAGTGTCTCTCTGGTGTTGGGGCTCATCTTCATGAATAAGGATACGGACCTTAATTTGATCCAGTCCCCGGTACGGAACTTCGTGGTTAGCTTCTACCGTGTGGTTGCTGGTTTTAGAGGATCAGCTTAAATATACAGCGATCTATTTATTTATTTGATGCTCACAACGTCGGTTTCAAAGTAAAAGTTAATTTTAGAACAACTTTAGTGAATATTATTTGATGTGGCAGGGAGTTTCACATTATTCATTGGAAGGTGTCCTCCAGGAACTCCAAGTATCAAGAAATCCAATTTTTATATAATTTTATATAAAAAAATTGTGCACATTTGTAACCGATGAATTCATTGTGCTTAGTACTACCTCCCTTGTATGTAAATGAGTATTATGACAATAATTTTCGTGACGGGGCTTGATCTGATATTACAATGCCTCAATTATATTATTTCAAAGATAAATCCCCAAATAATGTTATTTATTCATCTGATTTAAATTCAAATTGAAATTGCGAATGTCCTACACACATTCAACTATAAATAACTAAATTGGTCTTGCAGAAAATGATATGCATTTTTAAAATGAGTTAATTGTCGGGCGGCAATTTTGTACCATTTTGTTACAAGTTAATTACGAATGGAAGCAATTCATATTATATTTATTATTATAACTGAATATCTAATTTACTGTAATTCAATTACAAATTGTTTCCCTGCGACTGATTTCAATAAATTGGAACAAATTGTTCATATATCATAAATTAAAATAAATATATTTGAAACAACGAGGTTGGTTTAGTTTGTTACCCTGTATTTACCATTTGGTAAAATAAAATATAGCTTTGCGTGTTGATAGAAAGGCTTTAAAGAAGCTTAATGAACATTATAACAAATTTGAACCTTCAATTAATACGGTCCATGAGCACAAGAAATGCTGAACGATCAGAATGTCATGTTGAGGCAACTACTCCAGAAGTCATACTTTTGGTGATGGATCATGAAATAATGAAGATGCGTAAGATTTCTACCACAATTCAATATAAGAAATTTGTCTACAATCGTTGGACGAGTATCAAATAAGGTTTGTAGTCATTTCAGTCAAATCCACAGGACTTTAGGCATCATTTCGTTACTTTAGACGTAACATGGATACATTGCTACACCTTCCGGGAGCAAAAAACAGTTCAAACAATAGGTGACCAGCTCAGGGTCTTCACCAAGCAAGGTAAATACAGTTCCTTCAGCTGTGAAGGTCATGAGCGATTGTCTTTTTAGATTCACAAGGTGATGATTATTTGTAAAGGGTGCCTATTCTGTACCGTTGCTTCAAAAGCAATCAAAACGTCCACGATAGGCTCACAACTTGCACCAATTCACTTCTTTAGAGTTATGGTTGCAAAATTGATGAACATAGGGTTCCAACTCATTCTGCATCTCCATTCTCCAGATGTAGCTCCATTGGACTACAACCTGTCCCCAATATTAAAAAAATACCTAGAAAGGTAGGATGTAATTATCGAAAAAAATGCCTATTTTGCAAATTTGGCCCAATTCTTCCATTTGGAAAATATAATTAATTGGAACATTGTTGGATGAAGTGTATAAGTCTAAAAGGGATTTACATACATTTTTCCATCAACAGATCCATTAATTTACTTCGTCCTTTAGCAATGGACAAAATTATCCCAATGAATATTGTAAATTAATTTAATTAAAACCAAACCAACCACTCGAAACTTCAATTCATGATGGAAAATTGCTACCACCGCTTGTATAAAATAATTATCCTAGTCTATAAAAATACTTCAACATGAGAACCGTTCCAAATGAAATTTGCAATTTTACGGCATAGTTACGTCAATACATCTCGCTCATTCAAATAGCTTTTTAATTTTTGTACAATGAATGAAATTCAAGCACCGGAAGGAAGCAATTTCATTCCGCTTTTTTTATCTCAATATTAGATTATGTTCAGTTCGTCACGGTAGCGTCATTGACCGAGGCGAAATATTTCACGTGGAAATTCAACAATACGGAATCTGTTTTGAATGCCATTGTGGTGTGAACTACTTGCTTTGCTTTTATTTTGGAACTGAAAACCGGGTGAGGAATTCATCGTTATTCACAATACAGCGGAGGTATTTTCAAGGAATAAAAATTTGCTGAGAATGACACCTTCCTATACATTTTTTTTTTAAAACTGTTGTATATTGTTCCAATTTATTAGCATCAAGATTTTTCAGTCAAGCTCTGGCTACGAAAATAAATGACTGTTTGAAACATGTTACAATGAACTTAAAAAAGCTTAGTTATTAGTAACACAAACTAATGACAGTAGTTAACTTTCCTAGTTTCATACTGTTTACTTGCATTCTTCTTTTTACCCTTTATCCGTCATTTTTCGAAGAATAATAGATCGTTCATGTTCTGCCAATTTATTTGCGCTATAAAGATGTATAACCGTATTGACATATTTCAAACTTTGTCCTTATTTCTTTCATCGTTGTTTTAAATTGACTCGTCTATTCGTTAGTGACGTCTTTATAAATCATTAATATTTATTTGAAAGGTTTATTTTTTGCTTGAGATTTCAACCCCTTGGATGTGCACACGGGGGTAAGTTATATGAGCAGACGTGGTGAATATGTAATCATAGTCGAGTTCAGTTAAAGCATGTGAAGATAACGGAAAGCAAAACGAGAACAATACTTTCAAACAACAATAAGTAATTGCCCTACAGGTCCGTGATAGCGCGTCGTATGAGACGTGGACTGCCCGGGAGCAGACACATTTTGAAAAGCTTGTAGCTATAGATGAATAATCATCACAATCTCCTAGTTTTGGTATTAATCAGAAGCTTGTAGGCTAAACTGATAATTAATTAATTCAAAACGCAAGAATTATTCGATAAATGCACATAAATTTCATTCTTCTAAGATAACGCGTCAAATAAAATAAGATAAATAATTATCACAGGCTTTTGGTTTTGGTGTTAACCAAGAGCTAATAAACTAAATTGACCGAAAAATGTGAGAATAATTTGATGAATACACAAGAATTCAAGTAATTGTTCCATACTTAGATTGCGTGCACTGCCTATGAGCCGTAAAAATTTGAAAGCTTGTAGCTCTGTAAATAGCCCTCACAAGCTTTTGATTTTAATATTAATCGAAAGCCGACAAATCAAACTAATCAATGTTTTCTTGAAAATGTAAGATTTTCCCCTTGTATAATTGACTTATACTTCCAAATTAATGCGTCGAATAAGACGTGAATTGTGTGGACATATCGAAAAGCTTGTAGATTGATAAATAAATCATCACAGGTTTTTGATTTTGGCGTTAACCAAGAGCTTGTAAACGAGACCATTTTATTATCTGTGAAAAATGTGAAAATAATTTAATAAATACACAAGAATTCAAGTAATTGTTCCATACTTAAATTGCGCGGACTATCCATGAGCAGAAGCAATTTGAAAGCTTGTAGCTCTATAAATAACTCGCACAAGCTTTTGATTTTCATGTCAATCGAAAGCCAACAAACCAAATTAATCACTTGTTAGCTGAAAAGGCAATATTCTCTCGATAAATCGTTTTATACTTTCAATTTATTGCGACGAATAAGACATGAATTGTGTACATATTTTGAAAAGCTTGATAATAGCCTTGGTTTTTCAGTTTTAGTGTTAATTGAAAGCTAATAAGTTGGACTAGTGATTAATTTTACAAAAATGCATGATCAATTTGCCTAATACACATGAATTCAAATTACTTCATAATTCTGCGATAATATGTCAAATAAAGTGTGCGTGGATAGTGTACACACATTGAGAAGCTGGTAGCTTTTTAATCGACAGCTAATACAATATATAAATCGTCTGTCTATCAAAATACATGAATGATTTGATAAATACACAAAAATAACTGGTAACTATTTTATAATTTTGTGATAGCGCGTCGATTAAGACGTGGATGGTTACAGGCTTCTGGTTTTAGTGGTCATCGCTCGGGTTATCGAAAACTGGCTAACCAAATTTATCGTTCAATTTTTAAAAAGTTAAATCAGTTCGAGAAATGCACATAAATTCAAGTGATTGCTTCTGAATCTCATGAAAATCAAATCATCAAACAAGACATGGATTTTGTGCTTATTTTGAAGAGCTTTTATAAAAAATCAACACAAGTTTTTAATTTTGATGCTAATTGAGGGCTAGTGGACTAGGCTAATAGTTTTTCTGTTAAAAATGCAAGATTAATTCAGTTAATACATACAAATCCAACTAATTGTTCAATACTTCTGAGATAAAGCGTCGAATAAGACGTGGGTTGTATTCATATCTTGAAAAGCTTGTTATTTTATGATTAATTATCCGAGAGTTTCAGTTTTGATGTTAATCGAAAGCTAGTAAGCTAAACCAATCGTATGTCTGTTAAAAATGTCCCTCACACATTTATAGTTCAAACTCAAAATCTTTCCCCACGGAAAAAAATTATGAATTTTTGACCAAATTAGCGTTCTAAGAGATGGAAAACTGTGAATGCTGAATGAAGAAGGATGTAGAATTAAAATACTGGAGACAGATATAAATCCCTCTTTCCTTTCACACAGTTTTAGACTTCAAAACTTAGAATCACAATAGACACAATAACCCTATCTGTTCCCTTGGGATGAATAATTAATTCCTGACTGAACCAGCAATTCAAAAATCTTGAAGCTTTGTATTCCGATTGAAAGGAATGATGGAAAATAGAATTAGAATTGTCGAAACTCAGATTAACTATTTCCTTGGAATACTTTATTATTTTCTGGTTAAATAGGCAATATAAAAAATTTTAGACTGCTAACCAGTTCTGTATTGTTCATCAGGAACAATAAACACGTACCTAAAGGCCTCTGACTTCCAGAGCATCCGACATTGACGCTTTCATTTAACATATTCTCATCATCATAGGATGAGGCTTAGGGGCTCCAAAATATCTCAATCCGGCACTTTGGATGGATAAGTACTGAACTCTAAAGGCTACCTCTGCAATATAGTTTTTTTTTTAATCTTGAAGAAATTAGGACTTCTATTCTCAGTTGACCGGAATTCCAAATTCCGTCTCGGATAACCTCAGTTAGACTGTACTTCCTATCCTTGTATAAAAATGTACTGAAAGCTATAAGTTACGTGCTTGGACAGACATAAAGATGAGTACTGCACCGTAAATATTATATATCTCAATTTTTGACTAAACTAATTTTTTTTTTAAATTGTAGCTAAAGGGAATAATTCATTTTGATTAAAAGAAATTGAAAAACTGTGCTCCAATAATTATCAGACTGTATTGAATCATCCAACGACATGAAATATTTTATTTTTAATATCAATTTCGTCTTGTAATTATTTCAACTGTACTCAAATACAACGAGATTTGAAATTTGAATATGAACATTATTCAAACATTAATTTTCAAAGATATTGCTGAGAATAACACAACGATCCGATAAAATCTAGCTGCAAATGTTTGATTAACAAGAAAATTTTACGATTTTTATATTATCACCAATAACTCCATTTTCATGAGCCATTTCAGCTGTGTAAAATCTCTTATATAAAATTCACTTACCTAAAACTCCAAACTATTCGATTTATGGACAGCTTTGACACTTGCACAATGAAGTCAACAGTATTTTTATTTTTAACAGAAATTTGTAACATAAATTTAACAATTTCAACATTTCTGCAGCACCACAGACATTCTAACTGCAAGTTTCAGAGTGAAAACCAAATTATTCCGAAATAATCCTGCTAGAAATCATGCTACGTTTACATTGGTACGTTTTTTATTAAATTAAATCGATTGCTAGCTAGGAGTTGATCATTGTTGGAGTATTTTTTTTTCTTTTTATATCCAGAGACTGCTTTTCACTACCTTTTAGTTGATAAGGATTAATTAGAAATATTGTTTACCTAGAGTAATAATGGATAAATCTTGAGCCCTCAAAATATAGGACGCTTTGAATGTACACACATATTAGACTCCTCTTTCAATTTCTAGGAATGTAAAATTTCGTGTATCGCTTTCTTTCATTTCACAAAGCAATTTCGAATTATCCATGAGGCATATTAGACAATTGTCCAGAAACCATCGTCTTTAGAGGCTGTTTAAGGGTTTCCCATCACAGATTCTTATCAATTCAGAAACCTCATCAAATTCTGTGCCTAGGGACTCCTGAGGGTTTCAATTCGGCACTGGTACTAACTAAGGGAAGATGTAGAAATAATATATTGACGCCAGAATAGCGCCTTTCTTTTTTTCATCACAATAAAATGGTTCAAACTCAAAATTACAATATTATTAATTCTATATGTTCCCTCAAAATAAATTATTGAATTTTGACTAAGTCAGCGATTCAAAAAATTGAGAATTGTGAGTGCGGACTAAGCGAGGATGCAAAATTAAAATACGGAAGATAGAATGACATTTCTGCTATCTGTCTCCAATAAATAATTTCCACATATTTTCTTCGTCAACACACAAAGTACCAAATCAACAAGGGTGTACAAACTGAAAATCAAATTTTATATGTTCCTTCGAAATAAATCAATGAATTTTGATTTAGACAGCGATTCAAAAAATTGAAATTGAGCGTACTGACTGAGTAAAAGTGCAAAATCAAAATATTCAAAAAAGTATGACGTCATCGTGTTCTCCCACACAACTGTTGAGTTCGAAACTCAAAATTATACTAGTGACACAAGAAAATTTAAACAGTGGGTACAGATTAGTCCTACATTATATATTAGGCACAGTCTTCAGGAGCTTTCGACTGACGGTTTATTTCTAATTAATTATGTGCCCAGGGACCTAAAAATATTCCACTTTAAATCTATCCAAAAAATGAATATGAACAAAAAATACAAGCTCTATGATCGATTCCAAACATTGCAGTTATGAAGACGTCAAATGAAAACACAGTTCTATGATTGAGTACAACGTATGAATCCACTCCAGGCATCCCATTTCTCATTATTACTTTTTGGAGATAATGTACATCTAAATTGGAATGTGTTCACTAGTAGATAATGTTCTTTTAATGACCGGACGAAACTGTTAATGTGCATCTTTTTTGAGTTTATTGACTTCATATTCCATTATTTCAGTGTTGGATTTTTCAATTATTTATCATATTGATATTGATTTTCATAACGTGATCGAAAAATTTATCCATCAAAAGCTCAAGATCTTCGAGGGTATTAAATGAATTCGCTTTGGCTGTTTCCAAGATGACAGCTTGAACTTCGCGTTCTAGTTTTGTTCATCGATGTAGTGATATGCTTATGAGGATCTGTCCTCGTTAGATGAGCATACGGTGCCAAGTTGGTGGTTTGGGACAGAGACTAAAGTTTGCGTAGTTTGATTATTACACACAAACTGTTTGGTAATCAGTCTAGCGGATGGCACTACACAGCACACACACTCAAACAGTATGGGGTGTGGATTGTTCAATTGTTCTCAACATGTTGCAAAGATGTTTTGCTATTGGCTATGAGTTGGATTCCACACTAGGGAGTGTGACTTTGATGTTCAACTGCCAGATTATCAAATGGTACTGACAGTTGAATGTAGAGAGAAATAGTGATGGTCTTGTTGTTCATGATGAAGTCAAAATATTATTCAATCGACTTCTATAAGTTATACCTAATTTCATAGCGGAGAATAACTCGAAAATGGCAGTTCAGACTTCAAAAGAGCTAAATCTGATGAAAATTCTAAGCTACATCAAACAGACAGGACTTCTAAAGCACAAATTTCTTCACAGTCAAATTTTGATGTTGCCTGGCGAAAAAATGCTCTCGGAGTACAAAGAATCCTCAACGTCGATTAATCTCTATTTGAGGAGCTATTTTATCATGTTTAGTAACAAATATTAGTCAAAAAGACCAGGTGTGGATTGTGCAGAAGATGGTTCCAATTTTAGAGTCTATAGGTGTGCAGAGCACCTTTCGAAACATAGCTGTTGTGCTGAAGCAGCTTCCTGGAAACAGATTTTCCGCTCATTATCAAAAATTCTTACATCTCTGTAAACAATTATTCCTGCAGGCGTCTTTCAGCCATGGGTTAGACTAGAGAAGAGCCAAGGCTTTAAAACTAATCGTCAGACTTTCAACTTAACTGCAGATTTGAGGGAGTCGCCACTTTAAAAGTCCAGGAAAATTAGTCGAGTCATAAAGATCTCTGCCAAAATCGTCTGAATTCTTTTCCTTGTTTCGGATGGAATTTGATAGCATATCGAATAAGACGTAGATTAGATGCACTGCCCATGGGCAGTGAAAAGCTTTATTAATAATCATTAGAGGTTTCCAATTTTGCTTCATTTAAAAATTGTTTCTCAATGCCGCAAAGAGGCGTGGTGGGCTAGCGTCGTGAAAGACTCGTTTCCGGATGGAGCAGCCACAAGAACTACATGTGACTAACGAATACAGAGTGTTTAAAAACTATTTCAACAAAATTATCTATAGTTACTGGAGAAAAAGCGATATGACTTTCGAAGCAACAAGTAACTGACAAAAATGTTGTGACAGTTCACCAGAGATGATCTCGTCAATCAACGTTAGCTGCGGAAGCTTACAAAATTGGCTTTAATTTTCTTTGAAGTTCTTATTCCATTTCCAGATCATCCAATTTCTTTTTCTTGTTCCAGACGGAATTTGATAACACATCGAATAAAACATAGATGGACGCAGCGTCCATGAGCTGACATATTTCGAAAAGCTTGAAACTTCCTGAATAATCATCACAAGTTCCCAATTTGGTAATAGCCGAGAACTAGTGAACTAGGATACTCATTTACCTATTAAAAATGCAAAATTATTTCGATTAATTCAAGTAATTGTTTCTCAATTCCGCAATGACGAGTAGCGGGTTGGTTCTCATGGAAAACTCGTTTGCAGATGGACCAATCACCAGGACTACATGGGACCAACAGAAATTGAGTTTTTAAGAATTAATTCAACAGAAATATCTCAAGTTTCTGGAAAAAAGAGCGAAACAACATGTAACTTATAAAAACGTCGTGATAGTTTACCAGTGATGATTGCATTAATAAACGTTGGCCGTGGAAGCCTACATAACAAACTTTCACCTTCTTTAAAGCTTTTATGCTACTTGTAAGTCATCAAGACTTCTTCCAGAATAGTCTTGGTTCTTGTTCTTGTTTCGCACGGAGTTCGATAACACGTCAAATAAGAAGTAGGTTGGATGCACTGTCCATGGGCAGACATACTTTGAAATGCTTGCAGATTCATAAATAATCATTACGTGTTTCGAATAATCCAAAGCTAATCAATTAGGTGTATTGTTTATCCGATAAAAATGTAAAATTGATCTGATGAATTCACGTAATCATTCTTCAATTCTGCGATGATGCATGGCGGGCTAATTATCGCGGCAGACTCGTTTCCGAATGGATCAGCCACCAGAACTACATGGGACCAAAGAATACAGAGTGTTTGAGAATTAGTTCAACAAGCAATTCACAAAAATGTTGTGACAGTTCAACAGAGATGATTTCATCAATAAACGTTGGCCACAAAAGCGGTCACCTTCTTTGAAGCTTGTATGTCACTTGTAAGTCATAAAGATCTGTTCCAGAATTGTTTGAGTAGTTTTCTTCTTTTTCTTTTCTGTACGGAGTTTGACAAGAATAAGACGTAGATTGGATGCACTGCCCATGAGCAGACTTATTTTGAAAATCATCTAGCTACAAAAATAGTCATCACAGGCTTCAAATTTGGGTTTTAATCGAGAACTAGTGAACTAGGGTATTCAATCATGTATCAAGAATGCAAAATTATTTTGATTAATTAAAAAAACTGTTTTTCAATTCCGCGATAACACGTGGCGGGATGGCTGTCGCGGATGACTTGTTTCCGGAAGGACTAGCCACTGGAGTTACATGAGACCAACAAATACAAACTGTATAAGAATTAATTTATCAGAATCATCTCTAGTTTCTGGAGAAAGAGCGATATGATTTTGGGAACAACCAGTAACTTACAAAAATGACGTGAAACCTCACCAGGTATGATTTCATCAATCAACATCAACCACGGGAGCCTACAAAATTGACTCTCACCCTATTTGAATCTTGTATGCCACTTATAAGTCATGAATATCTGTTCCAGAATCGTCTGTTCCGTACAGAATTTGATAACACGTCGATTATGATGTAGATTGAATGCACTGCCCATGAGCAGGCATACTTTGAAAAGCTTGCAGCTTCATTAATAATCATTACAGATTTCGAATTTAGGTGATAATCGAAAGCTAGTGAAATGGTGTATTGTTTATCCTTTAAAATATAAAATTGATCTGATGAATTCACGTTATCATTCCTCAATTCTGCGATGACGCATGGCGGGCTGGCTGTCGCGAAAGGCTCGTTTCCAAATGAATCAGCCACCAGAACTACATGGGACTAACTAACACAAAGTGTTTAAGAATTAATTTAACAGAATTATCTATAGTTACTAGAGAATGAAGTGATATAAATTCCGAAACAACAAGTAACTCACAAAAATCGTTGTGGCAGTTCACAAGGGATGTTTTCATCCATCAACGTTGGCTACGACAGCCTACAAAATTGATTTTCACCTTCTTTGAAGCTTGTATGTGGCAATAGTCATTAAGACCTCCTCCACTTGTTTTTCTTCTTCTGTGAGGAATTTTATCACGCGTCGACTAATACGTAAATTGGGTGCATCATCCGAGAGCAGGCATATTTTTGAAAGCCTGTAACTTCATGAATAACCATTACAGATTGCCAATAATAATCTAAAATTAGTGAATAAGATACTCATTGATCTGTCATAAATGCGAAATTTTTTCAATTTCGCGATGACGCATGGCAGGCTGGTTCTCCCGATGGATTCGTTTCCAGATGGACCAATCACCGGAACTACATGGGACTAACGAAAACCGAGTATATAAGAATTGAGTCAACAGAATTATTCCTAATTTTTGGAGAAGAGAACGTTATGACTCCCGAATCAACAAGTAACTCACAAAAACGTCGTGACAGCTCATCAGGAATGATTTCATCAATCAACGTTAACCACGGTAGCCTACAAAATTGACTCTCACTTTGTTTGAAGCTTGCATGCCATTTATTAGTCGAAGGATCTCTGGTTTGTTTTTCTTGTTCTGCAAGGCATTTGATAATCGCGCAGAGCTCAATATTTTTCCTGCTGAATTTGTGATATTCTTTATGCGCCTTGCAATCTCATTCATTCGTATATTTAAAACTGATATATTACTCAAACTCCAATGAATATACGTTTCTGCAATTCACGAGAATCGACTTATGCAAATTTGCAGGAATCTATCTGTTTATATGTTCAGTTTATTTAACACAAAGTTTGGGGATTTTGAGTTTACCGCAGGTCTGGTTTTCGCAGTTCTGTTTTATTTAGTTGAGTAAATTTGCATGTGCGAGTCAATTTACACAAATTGCATATCATATGATTGAACAAATAGTTTGAAGCAAACATATTTGAATAATTTAATAGTATACTCATGTTGTTGCAGTAGAATAATGTTTCGAGTTTTTAGATTGATATAGAAATCAACCCCATTTTGATTGCTCAGCTCAGCTGACTATTCCAGTATTATTCATCTCCAAAACTGTTATATCCTTCAATGCTATATGCATTCTGAACTATATGCCATATATCATTTGTTATTCATGAAATTGTTCCATTTGAAACGTATATAATCTAATTTTCAGAAGAGTGGGTTTCTTCCTTGTTTAATAAACTGACAAACAGAATTTCATTCATTCCCCTGGACAGTTTGGTGAACAGGAGTTTTATAAAAATAAAATTTTCCTGTTCTAAAACTTTCATATAACTAAATTTGTTCATGTCTTGTTCCAATTCATATATATGTCAAGTGCTCTTTTGATCGAAGCAAGAGTGCAGCCAATTTATTCCATAAACGTTGGATTCAGAGAATACGGTTTATTACAAGCCCCACATTGCTTACTTTGATATCAAAACACGCAAGAAAAGCGTCAAATATTGTCCAATGATTCTCAATAAAACGATTTCTTCAAACCCCCAAAATACATTTTTGTTTTAGCGATTCGGCTCAAATCTTATGCACCACCTTGTTTTTTGCAAGTGTGGACTTGACCTTATTATTCTTTGGCTTCCATTCACCAGATCAATCCATTGTTTCGACTGTTATTTGGTTTCTCGTGTATTGTGACGGATACATGGCTTTTCGATGGGTTGAATAACACCGAACACTACTTCAAAATAGTCACACGATCGCGTTTTTTATCGACACCCATTCTTCTTCATCATCAAATATTCATTAAAGATGTTGAGCACCCGTTCGGTTGAGATGTCTGCAGCCTCAGCTACCTTGCATTTAGTCACTTGTCGATCGTCAGTTATCATTTCATGGATTTAATCGACCATTTCTGACGTGCTCATCATCATAAATGCTTCTACGACCGCGTTTAAATTCATTTGTTCAGTATTTAATTGAGTGAATCGAAAATGCAGAGTCCCCGATTCGGTGTTGATCTCATCTTTTGTTTTATCCAATTTTCAACCGCCTCTCGTGTATAGTCTAAGTCTGCTTCTCAAAACTTGTCTATTGCACGCAAAATTGCGTGTTTAAAACACACATCCCAACTTTAAACTAATTTGCACTGTAGCGGTCATTAAGATTTAATCACACTGTCCAACTTTGAAACTCTTAATTCAAAACTATAAATTACAACATCCTAAAATGCGATTCTATTCAGTTTAGTTTTCTGTGATTGACCTCATGACAAAAGCTGCAATTTGTAAAAGGAGTAACGACCGGAAGTTTTTATCAGAGGTCAAAATAAATAAAAGAATGTTCATACTTCTCAACAAACTACAAACTTAGTTAATTTAAAATCGCAATGATATGAAAACATGCTTCCTTGAAACAATAATCGTAAATCTTTTTGTGGAACATAATTCTAGCGAAAATTGTGTTTTCTCGACTCTAGGGGGTTGTACACAACAAAGTTTGCTTGCCATAATAGGAACAGAAGTAATTATCTTTAATTCTCCTTAAGAAACGCTAAATCATAGATATATCTTTCTTTTTGGTTCAAGCCCCCTTGCTAACTGACCAAAATGTATTAAGGCAGAGGAGATAATAGAAATGAACACAGTAAAACTTCTTCTTCATATAATATCCCAAAAGATTCCTTTTAGATTATTTTTGCTATGTTGTAATGGAAAAATGTCTTTTAATATCTTTACCTTGCAGTATACTTTGAGGGATAACGATTACACATCGCTGCGTAAGAACCTTCTGCAATAAATTTGCTGAAATATCGATAGGGATTCTGGATCTTCATCCACTCCTTTAAGAATGACGTCAAAAATTTTGAATATTTTTTTATAATTAAAGTAATTGAATACGCAATAAAAATGGCGCACACAGTGCAGAGCACCTGCTATTCCCGTTAAGGGATTAAGGGAATCTGATGATGACGTGCGGGATACATGACAAACTGATGACGTCAGAAGTATGAATCATACGATGGAGGACATCGTAAACCTATTAATTCAATATGGTAAAGTCTGCTCGTCGTGTTCTTTTTACTACTTATGGGATCAAAACAAGAAATTCAAAACTAGTCGGTCACTTTTTGCTCAAAAATTAATAAAAAATAGCACAAAAGGACCGCCAAACTTTGTGTACTTCATGAATAAATATCAAACTATTATTTAAACAATTCATTTGTTTTTATCAATAAAAACCTGCCCAAGATTATTTCATATACACCTAATCTTAGTGTTCCCTCATCAAATAGCACAATTTTTCAGTAGTCGAACATGTAGTCGACTCAAAGGAATTAATTGCTTTTGTGATCTGAACGATGTAATACAGCTTTCACTATACTTGATAACTCTAATAATCAATTAAATTTCCGGACTTATTCCACCGGAAAATATGAGAATTCTGTTATTAAACTTTAATAAATTAACTGCACAGCGATAAAATTTAATTTTGAATTCGCTTCTTGGCAATAAATTCCAAAGTTCTTAACAAAATTGATTCTGCATTTCAAGTTCTTGAGATGAAAAAGAAAAGGAAGCAAAAGCACCAATTTTATTATGACATGTTAGTAGTTTGCATGATGCCGTCAAAAGTAGGATGACAAATTTTAGCGAGACAAGATGTAAAAGAGAAGTTTATGCTTTAAAGACATCCCCATAGACGGAGAAATCATCAGGGAAAAAGGGTCACGTATAAAACGTTTTTTTAAAAGATTAATGCTTTCGAAACTGTTATAGTCATGCAGAACGTGAAATTTCATCATTTCGCAACAAGAAAAGAAGAAGATAAGTATTTACAGTCGTTTCCCTGATATGTCAAACAGGAGTGAGAATAATTCTGTCTAGCCGCTTATCTAATGTTGGAAGAGGACACTTTAGTATCCTTATAGTTGGATAAGCGGCCAAACAGTAATTCCTTCTCAAGCATGAAGAGGATATCCTGAGCTGCAAGGCAGATTTTACCTGTGTCTAGCGGACTATCATAAACTCTTTAATGACCTGATGGTTCATTCTATCAAATTAAATATCAACGGTGACTGGACTGAATAAAAACGGAGCCCGATTTAATCTTGTTGGATTAAACGCGCAGAGGGCTTGACTTTAATCTGCGATTGAGTGGCGTGAACTTGATTTGATCAGTTTGGATCAAATGAAAACAAAATGGTGTGAAATCTCTTGCAATTGAATCAAACTCAAAATGAACTGACGTGAGCTTTGAGTTTTGTACAAGCACATCTAGTTTGATTGGCCAACAGCTTTGGGTTCCAAGTGCTCTGCATCCGGGACTTATGCTAGTGGACAAAACAGTCGAAACACTACTTCGAATCTGATTGCACACAATTTGACATGTTAAAATAGTTTTTTATTTACTTGTACTAAGTACAAGAAAGTATTGTGAAACCGACAAAATTCACCTATTGAGATTTTGATTGAAATATCCGTTTTGAGCATCCCTGAATCCATTTTGACTAATTTTGGCTTGATGTCGGTATGTATGTTTGTGCGTGCGTGCGTGCGTGCATTCGTGCGGGCGTAACTGGCAAATCTCAAAGCTGATTGAGCGTATAATGTTAAAATTTTGTATTTTAGACTGGTATAGGGTCTAGTTGCGCACCTCGCATTATGGTTCCAATCGTCTGTACCGGAAGTGCACTTTACCTGGAACTTTTTTCGAATTTTTCTAATAACTCCAGAATGATCAACCGTAGGATGTTGAAATTCAGTATTTGAATTTGATATAGTATCAGGATGGTTATTTGCTATTTTTTTCTGAATCGGCCAAGCCAGAAGTGCACTTTACTTGAGACTTTTTTAAATTTTGTCCATAAATCTAGAACTATCAGCCATAGCATATTGAAATTTAGTGTTTGAACTTGTTGTAGCATCAAAATAGTTATTTACTATTTTTGTATCAATCGGCCAAGCCGGAAGTGCAGGTTATGAGTATAACAGACATTCAGAATTTGCGGTGTGAAACAATCAGTTTAATTGAAATGATAAGGTAGGCAGTGATAATCTGTTGTCAATTTTTTTATTTTGTTTAGCATTTTACATGTCAAAATATTTTTTAAATTTAATTTCGTAAGCATGACAAAAGCGACGTAATTGGATCAGAACATGCTTTTTCATAAAAATTTAAAATTAATTTTCACTATGTTGGTCACACGGTCCAGCTTCAATTTCAGCATTATTGAACTCCAAATATACATACTTATTAAACCTCTTGAAGGCATGAAAAACAAAATGAGGCACTGAAATCTACGACTATCTGACGGTCTAAAAGTGTAAGGAAATACGGAGTCGTATAGTTGGGCCAGCCTACCTGCTAGAAATTTTTTAATCCCAAGGATCAACTAATCTCACAGTATAGTTGGGCCAAATGCCAGCATCTGATCATTAAGCAAGGTTATAAAAAAAATACCGTATGACAGAAGTAGATATTTTTATTTCATAATTGTTTTGTACATTTGGTTCATATGAGTACACTTCAATTTTTATTCACACGTATCTCCAGTGTACAGTTCCATTTTGCAAAAAATTTACCTCACAAAACTTGAAATTATTCACAATTAACAACTGATTGCCTTTTTCACTCAACATACGATACTCACTCCTCCCATGTTTGAAATATGGATAAAAACTAGATAAATTTATTCGAGATTTAAAATTTATAGAAAATATATCCTACACATCCCAAAAGTACCAGCCACCACTACCGAGAATTGCTTTAATCCCTCGGTTGCATGATGTTGGCCCAACTACAAGGTAGGATTAGTATCTGAGGATTAATTTGGCCCAACTATAACGCGCCCAGGAAATATTGTGAAACCGACAAAATTCACATATCGAGATTTTGATGGATATATCCGTTTTGAGCATCTCTGAATCCATTTTGACTATTTTTGGCTTAATGTCGGTACGTATGTACGTATGTATGTGTGCATGTGCGTAACTCGCAAATCTCAGAATTCGTCAAACGTATAATGCTGAAATTTTGTATAAAAGACTGGTATAGGATCTAGGATCCCAATGTGCGCCTCACATTATGGTTGCAATCGTCTGTACTGGAAGTGCACTTCACCTGATCCTTTTTTTGAATTCTCCGCATAAATCTAGAATGATTAGCCGTAGGATACTGGAATTCAGTATTTGAAATTGCTGTAGCATCCAAATAATCATCTTCTATTTTCGTCCCAATCGACTAAGCCGGAAGTGCACTTCATATTATAGACTTTTCGAATTTTTCTCATAAATTTAACATAATCAGTCGCAGAATATTGAGATTTCGTATTAAGCACTTTTATAGCATTTAGTTGTACACCTTGCATTATGATTGTAATCGGCTAAGCCGGGAGTGCAGTTTACTCGAAGCATTTTTTAATTTTCCGTATAAATCCAAAACGATTGAACGTAGAATATTAAAATACAGTATTCAAGAGGATAGTACTATCTAGATGCTCATATCCTATTTTCATTGAGATTGACTGAGTCGAAAGTGCACTATACTTGACGATTTTGGAATTTTGCGCATAAATTCAGAACTGTTAGCCGTAGAATCCTGGAAACCAGTATTTAGGAATATTGTAGCATAAGAATGATGACATACTGTTTCCATAGCAACCGACTAACCGTGGAATGATGAGATGTTGTGTTTAATTATATATATCCAATAATGTACAAGTAAGTTACGTGATGTCCACGTCAGATTTTTCTTGATAGCACATCTGCGAGGTACAAAAATATCTATTTAATAAATAGTTCCAGTTTTTTTGACGCATTGAAGCTGCACACAAAGATCAGGAGCAGGATATTCGCAAGCACGGAGGTGAATAAGATACAGTAATAATTACTGTATAAGCCTTTTCAGGTGACAAAACTGATTTGATAAATTTATAAGATTGCAAGATTATTTTGACATAATTAGACGAGACACTGATTAAACTTTCATTGCAGCCTAGAGTGTCCCAAACAGCATGTCAGACAGAAGTGGAGCAATGTGAGATGTTGAGTCAGCATTTCTCTGTCTGACCGCTTATCTAACGTTCGGAGGACACTTTTGGATTTTACTAGAGTAAGACAGATCTCGGGGAGGGGATTGATGTAGGCAGGGGGAAAGGCATATTGTTCTGGTTCTGTTGTTAGAGCTCATTTCCAGAAATAGTCTTTATTGTACTGTATTTTAGTAGGTACTCATTTTCAGACCGAAGTGTAATATGGACTTTATTGTATTTTATTTTAGAGCTTACTTTTAGATATCAGATGATAATGTTATAAAGGGGATCTCTGGTGTACTTGCCTTTGGGTCGCCAACCTTCCTGGTGACATGTTGGTTGCACAACCAAAGCCAATAGATCTCTTCTTGCTCTGATTTTTCCAGACTGGACTACGAGAGCCAGATTCACTCCTCCGTACAAGAAGCACGCCGAAGATCTTCATTCCTGCATCAACTGCACACCTCGCTATTTAACGCACTCTAGTACTAGTGTCCTTCTAACATTAGATAAGTGTTCAGACAGAAAATTGCCGATTCAATCTCACACAGTGGTATTCTTACATGCCTGACATCAGACTTCCACCACCACAGCGATTGATCATTCTTATCAACTATTAGGGAATATCGTATCAGTATCAGGCCCGGTTTACATGCAAATGTCTAGCTATCACCTCAAAAAAGTATTTTGAGTGCATTTTCTGGCAAAAGTATCTGTATTTGTCATTCAGTATCTAAACGCTATTGATTGTAACCGTATCCTGTATTCAAATGCATTTTACAAGTATCCGTTCCAAGCTCTATTATGTAGAAACACTTATTATAATACCAGTTTAAACCCATTAGCTTCTCATCCTTGAATGCGGCAGCAAAAAAAAAGTTAGACTATATTTCATGACTGCCCGAATTCTGTAAAATATTGACTACAAACCAAATGGTACGTAGTGCCATTTATTATAAAACCAGTTCCAATCTTTGCTTTTTCAAACCCATTAGTATAGAGGGTAAATGATGCAACGAAAATCTATTACACTTTCAAAACTTATACCACCCGAAATAATTACGTAGAATGATGAACCAAACGTTGATATGAAGTTTATTTAGTGCCATTTAATCTGAAACTTTGTTGCTATAGAAGGCTGAATGATGCAATCAAAATCTGTTATACTTTCAAAACTTATCTCTTGAAATAATAATCGTGAAATAATGGACCAAAAAGCTTTTCTGTCCATGATTTTAAAGATAATTTTACGTACTAGATGCAAGGGAAAATGGTAAGCTCAGAATTTTTTCCCGAGATTCGAGCTGCTGATTTGTTCAGTCGTTTGGAATAAAACATATTCATAACTGAACACAAATTTAACATTTTAACTGTAAGACGTTTTGCACAGTACAGTTATGAAGTTGAAAACTGTTACATTTATTTAATACGAAGAAAAACTAGTGTATAACCAGTGAACAAAAAGTTTATAGAAAGAGACGAAGTAACCGTAAGTTAATTCAACTTTTCTGAACCTATAATTGACATGTAATGCTTTTAATACGCACCAATTACTTAAAGCAGGATCTTAAATTGATTTTAAAGAACAACATTTTTATGTCTTTGAGTGCAATAAATACTGGGTCATCAGTTATTGATCCATTAGTGCCAGCAAAATTGTGCGAGCGATGCACGAACTTATAAAAATAAGAGCCCCGCTCCAATACTTCAATTCCGCAATTACGAATTACTTCTGTACAACTTCATCAATAACAAAGCAATATCAATATATAATTTGCAATAGCCCTGCTGAAATACAGCAGTGTCAATGAAATTAATTTATCATCAGAATTCTGCAACAAGTATGTCAAATTCAAATTCAGATGCATTTCTGTTCTATTCACAGCTGTTAATTATTAACTGAACAAAAACCATTGGTCAGCATATCAGATCATGAACCTATTCAGTTGTAGAGTTTCTATTGCATGAAGTTCCAAACAGGGAGTCCAAAACATTAGCAAGTTGTGAACAGTTATCGTGTATCTATGTTCAAACTAATGATTAATGAGACCTGTGGTGCCTCTTATCACTAGTTGAGGGTTGGGGTCCTGTTATGGAAGGATTGTACGCAGTATAACACATTTACTGATTAGGTAGTCATCTGCGAAGATACACAGATGACTGAACTGATAATTTCAGGAATTTTGGCAGTATATTAACTAGGTTGTTGTTGAAGTTGGCAACAGACACTTCTCTACAATTATTTAGATATACTGAATTCAGCAACCACTGTGAAACATTCCCTTTCACAGTATTTCAGAGTATCCTCTGGAATTGTTGATCATACAATACATTTTTGATTCTTGGTGCAGGATTGTACGAAGGATGATGCAGTAATTCGATGATCTACTGCTTTAAAAACTAATACGAGCTATGTACGAGCATGCATTGTCTTAATAAAAGATAATTTGTCCTTTTGGGTGATCAACTTCCGGCAGGCCTAAACTATTATTCGATCTTGTAAAGCAATTGTAGCTACAAGACCTCATTTTGTGACAAATGTTGCAATCATACACTTCGGGGATAACTTTAGTTGGATTTTACTGATTTTAACATCCGAACAATGGTTTGACGTTTACTTCCCGGGTTCTTGGGAGATAATTTATGATTCGTCACTATCTCACTATACTTCAATCGTTATTTGTGTTTCCTTCATAAACCGGCTCAAAATTTTATGGCACCTATCAGCGTGAACTGCCTTTTGTCAGCATCCAACGCGAAATCAAGTTTTCCTGACTCAAACCACCTTGCAGGAATATTTGGATTGCGGGCAATATCGATATATTTTGGCTAATTGCTGTCTTCTAAGAAACAGTCCTGAATTGTTGGGATTGATGTATCCATGTTGAACCAATACCAGGAAAAAATTGACGTTTGCTGTACCGAATCAAGATTCTAAGCATTAAATTTACAGGCCCCCTGAACTAGTATAAAAATGGGAAATTACTAGAATTGGGAGTTTCAAGGCACTTGCCTCATGTGCCTAATAAATATTCCTGGACTGATTAGTATGTATCCATAGTTAAAATTTTTTTGGATCGCTAATTTAGTCAGAAAATAATGATCTATTTTGAGGAAGTCGATTGGATCAGTTTTTAACACTTTAATTGTATTACAGAAAGTGAAGACGTTATTCTTACTCCATTTTATTATTCTTGCATCTCTTCTTAGTCAGCGTAAGAAGTTCTAAATATTTCGGATAGCTTATTTAATTTATTCATCTCAAGGGAACAGTAAGTTTATTGTAGTTACTGTAATTTTGAGTTTCGAACACTAATTGTGCGAGGGACAATAAAAACGTCATTCTATCTCCAGTTAGTAGTTTTCACATCCTTCCTTGATCTGTATACATGGTTTTAAATTTCTTGGATCATTAGCTTGGTCAAAAAGTAATAAATCACCTTGAGGGTACATATAGAATTTTTGTATCTATTGTGTCTGATTTTTGAACACTCTAATTGTGTTACGGAAAGCGAAGTCATCATTCTGTCTCCATTAAACTATTTCTGCATCCTTCGTTAGTCAGAGTATGCAGTTTTAAATTTTTCGAATCGCTGCTTTAGTTGGGAATCAATGATATACCCCAAGGGAACAGGTAAGATTATTGCAGTTATTGTGGTTTCAGGTCTTGAACACTATAATTGTGCAGGGGACAACAAAAACGTCACTCTATCTTCAATCAATTATTTTCTCATCCTTTCTTGATCTACACACAAGGTTTCAAATTTTTCAGATCGTTGGCTCAGTCAGGAAATAATAAACCATCATGAGAGTATAAATATGATTAATTTATCTGACTTCTGAACACTCTAATTGTGTTACCGAAATCGAAGTCATCATTCTGTCTTCATTATATTATTCCTGCATTCTTCGTTAGTCAGTGTATGCAGTTCTAAATTTTTCGGATCGCTGCTGTAGTCAGGAATTGATAATTTATCTTAAGGGAACAGGTAGGTTTATTGTAGCTATTGTTATTACGGGTTTAGAACACTATAATTATGCATGGGACAACGAAAACCTCATTCTGTCTTCAACTAGTTATTTTCATATTCTTCCTTGATCTGTACACAAGGTTTCAAATTTTTCGGTTCGTTGGCTTGGTTAAGAAACAATAAACTATCTTGAGGGCACCGATAAGATTTTTGTGTAACGTGCGTCATAGTTCGTAAAAATAGAATAGATCCTGAATTCAACTCTGTTGTCTGGGCGGAGCCTTTTATCTCTTTGCGTCGCGCCGCTCTATACAAGCGACACTCGCGTAGCTCACTAGAATGATGTATAAATTTTTAGACGTATGGACATCTGGATATATATGGGCCTGAATAGTGAATAGTGATAGTGAATATCAATAGAAGTGAATATTCAGAGCGTGATCAGTTAAATGCCGAGTGTAATAAATAAATATGTTGTAAATAAATATTAGTGGCTTCGTAGTTGAAGTTTAATAGTAGTGAATGAGAAATAAATTGTATAGTGTTTGTTTTAGTCGCATTAAAGAGTAAAGTCTTTATCAGCTTTTTTTAATTAAATAGTGACTTTTATTTTATCAGATAATAATTCCTTCAAGAGCAATAAACATTACAATTGTATCTATTGTGAGTCTGAATTTTGAACACTCTTGTGTTACGGCAAACTAAGACATCATTTTGCCTTAATTATATTATTCTTGTATCCTTTCTTCGTCAGGATATGAAATTCCAAACGCTGATTTAACCAGGAATCAATCGTTTATTTCAAGGGATTTTTGTATCTATTTAATATTGAGTTTAAGCACTATAATAATATGAAGAAAAACAAGGACGTCATTCTATCATCCTTCCTAAGTCAGTACAAACAGTTTCAAATTTTTTGAGTCATAGGTTCAATTAGCAATCAATAATTTATCTTGGAGAAACAATTAGAGTGTATAATTAATTGTATCTCCGATTGTGGTTTTGTGTTTGACCTGATGTCATTGTTAATAAATACAGGATATTATTGTGTCTTCGGTCAATTACTTGTACATTTTCCATAGTCAACACAAAAAGTTTAGACAATCAAAACGCTGGTTTGTACAGAAATTAATAATTGACTTCGGAGGAATAGGTAGGATTATTGTATATATTGAGTTTTGTACACTATAATTGTGTGAAGGAATGCGAAGACGTTATTTTGTCTGCAGTTAATATTTCTACATCCTTAGTCAGTCAGCGTATGAAGCTTCAAGTTTTTTGAATCGCTGGTGAAGTCAGGAATTTATTATTTATTCCAAATGAGGAGACATTGATAGGATTTTTGTATCAATGTAGGTTTGAGTTTTGAGAACTATAATTGTGTAAAGGAAGACGAGGACCTTATTATGTCTGCAATTAATTATTTCTACATCCTTCAGCATTCAATTATTTATTCCAAGGGAAGAGATACAGATAGAAATTTTGTATTCATGTAGGTTCAAGTTTTGAGCACTATAATTGTGTGAAGGAAGATGAAGTCGTTATTCTGTCTACTATAAATAATTATCTCGCCCTTCTTTAGTCAGTGTAAGAAGGTTCAAATTTTTTGAATCGCTAGTTAAGTCAGCGTTTTACTTATACCAAGGAAAGAGATACAAATCGGACTTTTGTATCTATGTAGGTTTGAGTTTTGAGTACTATAATTGTGTGAAGGAAGACAAGGACCTTTTCTATACATCCTTCTTTAGTCTACGTATAAAGTTTCAAATTTTTTGAATCGCTGGTGAAGTCAGGAATATTTAATATTTAAAAGTACCCTCATAATTTCTCAACTCTTTGACAGAGATAAGCAAATATTATCTTCTATTTGATAATAAAGGAATTATTTTATGATTCTTACATTAATTGAACGCCCTGTATATATAGTTGTTCATTAAGTTTACTAAGAAAAAGTTTATTAGTGAATAACGTTCGATTTAATGTACGGGTGAAATAATCTCTTCGTATAAATCAAATTCAAGTTATAATTAGCAGTTAATAAACATCTGAAAACAATTAAAACAGAGCAACCTATAATTAAACTCCGCGAGTGAGTTCCGGTTCTTCCGCCTGAAAATTTATAGTTCTATAGATAAAAACCTGTACTGAAACTTTTCCATCTGGCTACAAAATGTAGAATAAAAATTATAGCCGTTTATCTAGATCTCAGCACCCTCTGTGTTTAATTTCATCGATCAATTTTGTTTGCGAATGGAGGATTTCGTTCATTATTATCTCAATGTTTGCTTGTCTAAAACCACGGTGATTTGCATCGGAGTAAACATCTAGGATGTAGTGTTTTAATATAAACGGTAACAGTTGTGATTATGTTCTAATGTCTTGTTCTTCCTGAGATATTACTTGATTTATTGAATTTAATATTTCAAAATAAATTACTTTGTAGAAACTAGAAGCTTTTATTGGAAAATGGAAACTACTTTTCAGACAAATGAAATTTAGAGCACGAGCCAAATGTGGGTGCTTTAATTATTTTGGAAGCTTCAGAATGTAATTAATTCATCTAAAATATCTGATGATCATCGAATCGCATTGATGTACCACAGATTAATGGTATGTAATGAACTCAGTGAAAAATTTACAGAATGTGTTGTTTGATTCCGCACCATAAATTTCAAGCATTCGAATCGGATTGAAATATTTTGAATTACCTCCGAAATCATTTTATTTGGTATTGATGTGCTGTCTATTTCTTTTTTAAATCAAGATAGATTTATGCGCTGATTCCCATAAAACCGTAGACGTCAAGAATTTAGGTCGGCTATGAGAACAACAGAATTTTCTTGGCATAATGCAAGATGTCAGAAAATATTGATTGGATGAGTTTCTGGCTCTCTAAAAAACCCAAAAAACAATTTAAGAAGGAAAAACAGAAGTCTATACGTACGTGAAGACGGAAGTAACATTTGAAAGATTTATCTCTACTATAAAACATAGTTAGCTTTTGGTGGTGTGTAATTTATTATTGATTAGCGCGTCTGCCTCGAGTATTGATCAAAGTCGGGTTATTTTAACAAGCAATCAATTTTTAATCTGGCTTTTTGGAATGAATAGATCTTATTCTTAAATATTATATGATTCATTGATTTGAAACAATATTTATTACGACCTGAGGATTTTGGAAAGTGATATTCATCTCCTTGCGTTATTCTATACGTATGAGGACACGTTACAAATAGCAATTTTTGACCGATCTTTGCGATTTTTTATTTTATCGATTGGTGAACAATCAGAATAGAGTCTTTTTGATTTTTATTACAATTTGTTGTATTTTTCAGTTTTTATGAACAATTCAATGACTAAAAATGCACCAGTCTCCAGTTTCTCTCCTGGAAAATGATAACAATTCTCAATTTCTTTGAATATTTCTCATAGCCTGATCTGTTTTTTTGAACTGATCGTATGTTTTTAAATAAATTTCAACCACTTAAAACTCCATCAATTAAATAACTATCAAAATGAGAACCAATTAATTATTCATCACGATTACCATCTTCAAATTACTCTTCCGACGATTAAATGTCGAAACTGTATGTTCCAATGAATTAAAGACCTCAAAAATCTCTTCATTTTTAAAAATACTTATTTTATGTAAGAACTAAAAAATAACCGCCATCTTTCAATTTCACAATGTCAATGACAGCTGTCACTTTGACAATGACTGCTGTCACTTTCACAATGACAGTTTTTACTTTGAAATATGCAATTAATTGATGCGAATTAATCGGGGAAGTAATATCGTGGCCACAGCAGATTTTTTAAAATTTCATTTGAAATTCATTTATTCATATACTAGTTTCAATACTCCATTTTATAACTAAGATATAGAATATTTTGCCGAGTGTAGTGAGTTTTATCATAAACTAGTGTGCCAACTTCAAGTTTTTCTTTTTCAATTTCTCTACACATTTTTCGTAACCTAAGTTTTTTTTTAATGAATCTTGGTCCTTAGGCTTGTACGTATGGGACACGCTGCAAGTCACAACTTCTGACTGATTTCAACCATTCTTCATTTTTCAATAAACTAATTATCGTAATATGAATTTTTCAATTTTCTTCAAGATTTGTTGGATGGTTTAATTTGTATAAGCAATTTTCCATAAAAACTCAACTTTTTGAGATGGGGGACAACTGACTTCAGACAGATACAAACGCAAAATACAAGGAATATATAACTCAACGTTACGTTCTACTAAGGGAGATGGCGTTGTGTAGGGCACAAAAGTTGTAACTTTTAAGATTGCGATACAGGTTCGCTCCCAGTTTCTCATTTGTTTAAAACTCAATTTGAAATTACTCATGTATTAATTGTATTATTATATTTTGTAAATATCATATTGCATATTCTGCAGAAAGGTGTGAGTTCTGTTACCAACTAGAGCGCCAAAATCGATTTTTTCTTAGAAAATGGTACTTTTTAATTTCTTCAAATATTTCTCATGACCCAAATTTTTAATTCTTTTGTCCTTTGGTCACTTCGTATGGGACACACTATAGGTTGCAATCCTTGATCTATTTAAGTGATTCTAGTGTGCCACCCGTGAGTTTTTCCTCTGGAAAATGATTTAATATTTAATATTTTGTGTCTGAATGCATCTTCGTCCTATGATATGCACGTATGGGGCTTGTAAATTTTCCTTGCGAGCCTCAACTACCGCATTTTGATAATTATTAAACATACATTAAGCCAGCGCAAAGTACAAGTTGATATTTGGACATAAAGGATTGATAACAGATATTGTGTACAATGCTACAAGCATTGATTCACTGAAAAATTGGCTCACTAGTAGAATAGGAACCCAAAGACGTGCGCATGCGCGTAATTCGTACGCGCATGCGTACCTTGCACACGTGTTGCTTTAGTCAGTGGCATTCAAACAGAGTGCATTCCATCTAAATACGTACAAGTGTGTGCCTTGCGGACCACAATCACCACTTTACTGCCTTCCAATCCTAGTTGGCTTAAAAAGCTTGGTTTAGGTTATGTTTCGGTTGTTTTTATTTTGAACAAAAAAAAAACATACATTTTCTTTGTTTTAATACTAGTTTACGCCGTTTTTGTGCCACTGGAAAATTTCTGTACATGCTGATACCGCCATTTCTTTGTGAATTTTGGAATTTCCTTGGATTCCTATTCTACTAGTGTACCGAAAAATTAGATTTATGTTACGCAGCATATATGCCTTTCGTTCTTATGGTTCAATTTTTTCTTTCAGCATTATTCTTCAATTTTCCAAAATATGGACTCAATTATCCACTGAAAACAAAGAGCTACAATATGTTGTTACTGATAAAAGCCTTTTTGAACGTTGTTATATGCCATAAATATTGTCATCATAATTTAAAAGTTAATTTCAAATCTGACAACGAATATCAATTCCACTCGCAGCCAATTTGCAGTTAAAATAATCTATTATTATTGCAAGTATATTGAGCTACCATCACGGAAGAATAATGTTTCACATTTTCTTGACCTTAATATTCCATATAAATTAAAATAGTAGTTTCAGGAATTTGATCATAATTTTTCACTTGATTTCCTGTGTTTGTATCAAGTTTCAGGTATAAATTATTGAAAAGATAATTTTTGGGGCTACCTGGCGCCTGTTGCATAATAATATACAAGTTAATATTATTAGCGTTTTTACGTGCATTTTCACTAATAGTATTAACTTGTATTTTATTATGCAATAGGCCCCAGGTTATGTAAAAAAATGTAATTTAGTTTCGAGTTGCAGTTTTCTCCAAGAGTTATCAGTTGGCCCAAAATTACTGCTGTCAATGACCTCCGGTACGCTATAAGCTTGATGCGTTTGTTTTGCAGATTGCGAACACATCAATAATAGCTATTATATTGCAAGAACAATAATGCGATGACAATATAAGATTCTCATAAGAATAATTTATCTATTGAACCGCACTGTAAAATTTATTATTGGATACAAGGCACGACGGAAATCAATCTAGATTGAAAATAAATATATCAGTGATAATGAGGCTAGCTCATGTTTGCGGAACGTAACAATTATTACATATGATAGATCAGCAATCCCGCTCACGTGATAGTTTGATTAACATAGCATGGCCAGATAATTACTGCCCATGTTGCGCATCTCGATTAATCCACTGCTCAATCGAAAACCAATTAAACCCTAAACATCAAGAGAACATGTTCTGATTCTATCGTGGGGTCGTTTCAATGGCTCTGTGTGATAATGTTGGTGTCAGGGAATCGAATGTGATTGGAATAGAACTAGAAGACTCCCAGTTGATTCTACAGAATACACGAACATGTACGAAGAGAGCTTAGGTTGAATGAATAATCATACTTGGGTAATTCATAAGTAATCAACTTTTAACATAGCTTTTTGAGAAAAGTAAGTTTTCCTCTAGAAAATATGCCACTACTGGTTTTTTAGCGCATTTATGCAAAAAAAAAATCGATATTATGTTTACTATCTGGCATAGTTCTCAGCAACTACAGCACTTACCGACTTGAACTGGTACTGAATGAAAGCTGTTTTGTAGATTTACACAAACTGCTTAGTTTTTTGATGTATATACCCAGTTTTGGGTTAAAAATTGAATAAAAATTCAAAAGGTAATTACTGCTGAACTATGCATAATTGAAATTTAAAAATTGCTGCGCAGAATGAGCAACATGTCAGTAATTAAATTTTATACCTTAAATTTTGAACTGATATGGCTTAGTGCCCATTTTAGGATAGAAACTATTTATCTCAATATCTCCTGAGTTTTTGATGTTATTGTCAGAATGAATTAAACTTTTGTTTTGGAAGTGATTGCATCAAATTTTCAGGATTTTTTTTTATATCTTTGGTAAAGATCAAATTATTATTTTAGGGTACAGCAGATGACCTCCCGTCGGTTAATAACTAAACAATGAAGACTAAGAGGTCCTTTTGAGTTTGCATGTGCACAAGTTATGTATAAAATAGTCACAGCTTAAAACTGGTGCTAAATAAAATCTGCTATTTCGTAGGTTTGCACAAACTGCTTGATTTTAGGCTCAGTTATTGTGGGGAATAGTAATTTGCGGAATCTGAATTAATAAACATTCATGAACTGCCAAGAATGCGCTTCGATCATCAAGATGATTCTTCAATTAATGCAAATATATTTATGACTTGGATTGCCTTTGAAAAATGGCATGTGCCTTCGTCCTTTGGTCTGTTCGTATGTGACACGCTGTAGCTCGCAATTTTTGACCGAATTTGATGATTTTCTTTTCTCTTGATTAAATAACTATATCAGAATATAATTTGTTGAACTGTTTAGTTTTTATACGCAATTTACTACAAAATAATCATTTTTGTTCAACTGGCAACTGTGAAACTAAACAAGCGCAAGTTATAAAATAGTTTAGATTTTATGATGATATTGATGGCGCGGTGCAATGCGATTGCGTCCTGAGCTCGCTCTCGGGTCGTAATTCCTTTTCAATTATTGCTTTGTATTTCAATAGTCCATATATTAGTTTTATTATTTCGTTTTGTAATTATTATATTGCATATTCTGTCGAACGGTGTGAGTTTTTTAATTGACTAATGCGCCAGCCTCCAGTTTCTCCTTTGGAAAATAATAATAAATATTACTCATGATACAAATTTGATTTGGAAGAAACTTCGTCCTGTCGTTCGTATGAAACACTCTACAACTCGCAATTTCTAATCGATTTCAGCGATTCTGTTTTCTATCGATTAATTAATTATCAGAATAAAACCCTATTGATTTTCATTATAATTTGCTCATTGGTTTACTATGAAATGATTAATTCCATTAAACTGGCAAGTGTAAAACAGAGCAAGCGAAAGTCATATACTAGTTTAGATTGTATGATTCCATTGACGGCGTGATACAATAGGTAAAGGCTCTGACTTTCAAATTTGTGACACGGGCTCGCTCCACATTTACCTTCAATTATCGTTTTGTATTACAATTATTCATTCATAAGTCTTAATATTTCATTTTGTAATTAGATTCTGCAGGGCAGTGTGCGGTGTATGCTTTATTACCTATCAGTATACCAACCTTGTGTTCCTTTCTTAGAAAACTATACAATTTTTTTAGGATGTCATATGAACTAAATTTTTGAAAGCATCTTTGTTGTTTAATCTTTTCCTATCGGACGCGCCACAGAACGCGATTTTTGATCAATTTTAGCAATTCTATTTTTTTATCGATTTATTAACTATCAAAATAAGATCCTTGTCATGTACTCAGATGAATGATAAATACCACTGGCACTTTTTTATATATTTTATTATTTATATTTCTTATGATTAACTATTAAACATACATTATATATTTTCGTACTTCAGCACTTAATATAACTGCACTAGCAACCATCAAAATCTAGCTCAATGTTGCCAACGCTCTGTATGTCTATTTCAATAAGTGTTGACAACCTTACAATCCTATTGATTTTCATCAAGATTTATTAATTACTCAAGTTTTTATGAGCAATTTACTATAAGATCATCATTTCCGGTCAACTGGCAACTGTGAAAAGAAACAAGTGCAAGTTATGTATCACTTAAGACTCTGGGCTCGCTCCCGAGTCCTTACCTCTTTTTATTTATTATTTTTTATTTTAATAATTCGTCTATTAGCTATTACTTCCCCGACCTATAATATAATAGGGAAAGTATTGTAATCGTGATTTTTTCACAGTTCGAGATTTTGATGAATTATCACATGTTAGATCCTACTGAGCCCGAAAAACATAATTTCAAAAAAAGTCGATCTGTCGGTCTGTATATCAGACCGACACAGACCGTGTGGAAGCACAATACCTTGTGAACGCGTACGATTTTTCGACTGAAATTTTATATTCAAGTTTTTCATCAAAAACCTAGGTTCAAGTTCGTAGATGAGTTTTTGTAATCTGTGGTACCAAAACTTTATTGATGGAACTTTTTAGTTTTTTTGCGATTATTTTATGAACGGTAGTATTTATCATAAAATATGAAATAACTAAAACTAATCCTTGAATGATTTGGGATAACATACACATGAAGCATTTTTTTAAATTATCAGCGGTTCATTTGTAATTATCAAAATTTAAATTATTATGAGATTCGTTATATTTTTCTGAACCAAAGAAATAATGAGAATCATAATGTGGAGTTTGTGTTTGGTATCAAATTAAAGCTCCAGCGGAAATAATTCTGATAGAATTGTGAAAAGGATATTTGAACGATTGTCAATTGTTTCTCCCACAAATCATTTAAATGATGTCTAGTTTGGTATCAATTTTAAGCTTCCGAGGAGATAAACTTAGTAGATATCAAAAATAAATAATTAAAGAGTGGAATCCACATTACCATCTTCAAATTACACTTCCGGTGATCAGATTTCGAAACTGTAAAAAAAAAAAACCCAAAAATCTAGAAAAAGATTTTCCATTTTCAAAAATACTTATTTTATGTGAGCACTCTAAAAATAGTCTCCATCTGTCACTTTAGCAATGACAGTTGTCACTTTGACAATGACAGCTGTCACTTTGACAATGACAGCTTTCACTTTCAAATATGCACTTAATTGATACGACACTCTAAATTTCTGAAACAGCGGTGAGACTAGCTACGAAATTTATGGTCGAGGAAGAACTGTGCTGTCCAGAGCGGATTTTATTTTGTAAATATCATATTGTATATTCTGCACGGCGGTATGTGTTCTATCGACCATTATTCCTCTTCTAGAAAATGACTTTCAGTCTTGTGGGTAAATAATTTATTTTTGCCTTAGGCCTTAGGCTACATTTATTCAACTAAAATTACTCACTAATTAATAACTCTACTTTTCGACGCTGGAATAGTTACTTATACTACACTTATTAATTATTTGCACATGAACAGTGTCTTCCACGATTCTTTATTTATTTCCATTTATTATTCACTCTTTGATTTCACCACTTCTCATTTATTTCCACTGGTTCACTATTTATTTGTCTAGTTTAGTTTTGCGCGCTCCGTACCTACCAACCACTATTACTTCCACACGTTCCGTAATATTATATTCAATTTACTATTGTCCAATTTAACTCAGCTTCCAGTTCATATATTCGACTATTGCCTCTCGAATCTTCGAGAAATTTTCATTCGATCTGACGTCACCACGTCCTTGACACAACAGTCACTTGTAGACCCATTTAATTGGCGTGTCGAGATGGAGGTCCCCTTTGTAAGGGCACTGCTCGTTGAACCAATTTTTAAATATATAAATACTACTCATAACCCTAAATTGATTTTTGATATATCTTCGCCCTTTGGTCTGTACGTATTGGACACGCTGTAGATTGCAATTCTTCTTCAATTTCAGTGATTTAGAATAGAACTCTATTGACTTTCACGATTAATTGTCAAATAGTCTAATTTTTATACATAATTGACTCTGTCTATTGGAATCGATGCTTTCCAGGAAATAAATAATCCAATATTTCAAATTCTAATCATAGAAATTTCAATAAATCTTCTTGCCAGCAAATCTCGAATATGTTTTAAAATTTTCAATAGAATATTTCATCCACGCAGCAGTCATATCTCATCTGACAATGAAATTATACAAAGAATAGTTCCATTCATTGTATTACGACAGACATATGGATAAACTGTTTTGTTCGTATGGTAGGATGATGCTTTATTTCAATGACCCTGATCTTCAGTTGTTTCATTAAAGCTATGACGATGAAGTTAGGAGTTAGGTCACTAACTTGGTAGTAATCTACATAAAAAAGGACAGTTATTTTAATGTTAATGTTGAACCCAGTAGCATCGGACGAAGTGGGCAATGCATGCTTGGGTTATTAATGTTTTTAGACTCAAAGTGGTGTTAAATTATACAGCACGATCATAAAAGACTTATAATGATGCTTTTCAGATGGATGGGAGGGTATTATGTGGAACTTGATTTCGTTTTTTCCATCAATCTCACGCCTGAACCACCAACATACTTCTACTTTTTCCAAATTTAGAAGACTTTCTCTGCTAGACACTCACAAAACTTACAAGACAAATCTTACGATTCATTTTTGTAAGCGTCATCTATCTTCAATGTCTTCAATCATAAGACAAAGAATTTACTCTTTCACATTTTGCAATAAAGAACTTTCGTTTAGCAAACTAAATGGTCCGAAAGAAAGCACATAGAATGATTTCCGATAAATCAGCTAGCTAAGGCGTCCGTCAAGTATCGGTGTAACAAAAGAAGACGCACTTGCAGACAGGTGAATGTAAGATGACACAGTGACAGCTTCAGGGAGTAATAAAAGACATTTGTTCAGCACGTGATGATGATGGATCGAGGACGTAGAAGATGAAGAACACGAAGAAAGGAATCTTGATGTGATGTTTGTTTTACTGCAGGAAATGTGAAGCTGCATGAGATAGCGACTTTACTTTTACGTGGTCTCCGATAGATGTCGCGGACTAGAACTGTAAAATAGATATTGCTTATCGCATTGTGTTCAAAACTGAACTGGAATTTATTCAGTTGATATTTTCAACAAAGACAATGGGGAAGTTTTTATGACAGGGTTTATATACTTGACCTCATGAAATTTTTATCATTTGGTTCGTGAGTGGTGAGCATAAGAAAGCAATACGACATGGCGTCCTGAAATATTAATATTTACTCTACAGCACAGTTAACTCACGATTCGGCTGGATTAAGCAAACTTTCAGAGCTATTTATTTCAATAACGTAGACAGAGAGGAGATTTGCGACCTAAAGAGTGCTCCCATAAGTACAAACTGAGGAATAGAGAGGCATGTCATTTTTCAAAGACAAATTTAGGTCAATGATTATTTAAAAAACTATCCAAAAAGTTAAATTGAAGAGTATTGCTTGTAAAATTACCACAATAAAGAATTGTTCATAAGAACTGAACAATTCAATTTACCATGGATAAAATCAGTAGGACTCTATTCTGATAGCTAATAATTGAAAGAAGAAGAAAACCCACTTCAATCGATTAAGTTTGGCAGCTTGTAACTTGTCCTCATACATATACAGACCAAAGGACGAGGATCCATGTCATCAATTTGCGTTTTTGTAGAAAAGTATCTATAAAGACAAAACAGTCCAGCAGATTATCATGGAAATCAATAGTGTGACGTGCGAGAGTGGGGGAAGCTCGTAAAGACGACGTAGTATGGGAAGGGGCCTTTCGTCCTCGCTTACGCCGCACCGCATCGCAGCACATCACCCCTCCCAATGGAAGCCTCTAGTGATTTCTAGAAATGGAAAGAGTCGAGAAATAGAAAATTCGAGAGAACGATATTTCTCTATATAAGGCCAAGCAAAAGACGTGTAGAACACAGTAGTAATAAGAGTAGTACTGATGAAATGGAACTAGAACAGTGAACAGTGAAGTAAACAGTGTATATAAATAGTGAAATATAAATATCTGCGAGTTTGTTTAAGTTAGAATTAAGTGATAAATATATAAATATAGTGTTATTAGTGACATCAGGAGAATGAAACTTTTATTTCAATTTAGATTATTAAATAGTGACTTTTATTTAATCACAAACTAGATTTCGTCAAGCAATAAACATTACAATAGGATTCTATTTGGATAGTTAGTTAATCGACAATAAGAGATTTACCCAAATCAGTTGATATTTGCGGTCTGTAACGTGTTCTCATACGTACAGACTAGAAGACGAAGACGTCATTTTCAAAAACCGATTTGGATCAATGAGTATTTGAATGAAAAAAATAAGGAATGATACCATTTCTTGAAGAAGGATTCCTTGTCAGAAAGCTTTATTCAGAGTCGTCACAATTTGTCACTCGAAACATGATAACTAACAAAAACTTGTAATACTTCAGGGAAGAGAATATTTTGCTAAAGCGGACTAACTTTAGCGAATATCTAACGTAAGTTCTTCTAAAGAAAACTTGTATAATATGCTTAAAAAAGTTCTGGAACTTCCTGTTCGACTCATGCATAAATTTATTGAAGTTTATGGATGAAAATAATAAAACAAGTCGATAAGTTAAAATGTTCGAAATATCAAAAGTCAGGCTTCTTTTTAAAATCTCATTTACGATTCTGTTACAGCCGTTGTTGAAATATAGAACAAAAGTACAAACATTATTCAATTTTCTTGGCATAATACTTCGATCTGCAAGCTTGCAAGTCTAAATTGGCGTTATAAAAATAGGCTATTATTACAAAATACAATTACAGTTACATTTCGTGGTTTCTACATCGGTCAAACTGCTAATTATTACAGGCTTTATTTTTAGACGATCCTCTTTCTTGAATATACAAACGATGAATTGCAAATGGAAACAGGGATATGTAATCTAGATGAACATTTCTTTTATTTGTCTCCGGAGGAATATCGCAATACACTGCTTCGTTTTCTTCTTTCATATTAAGATTATACACTAGGTACGTTCCGCACCAGCTTCTTATCAACTCAAAACCACTTCCATACTCCGACTGCAATTTTTAGTGGCGAATTACTTTATCTTGAGCGGTTTTGCTTTACGTACTTGCACGTTTCAAGTTAAGTAGCTCTCTTTGTGAATATTTGTGCATTTCTTACGAGGTATAGTTGTATTTCCAAAAGATATTCCTCCAAGGTTATCTTACAAATAATAAACCGCGTCTAATTTTTTGATTAATACGTACGGGCATACATAACTACAGTGAAATCACGCTATTTTTTGTTCAAGATAGCTCCCATTTCAAATTAAAAATTATTGGTTTAACTAAAAGTGCACGCATCGCATACATCAATCGTAATTGCTTATAAAAATTAAATTTTCTGATAAATCAATAAACAATTCGATAGGATTTTATTTCGATACTCATCCAATCGATGACAGAAAGAATCACTGCAATCGATCCTAAATTACGACCTGTAGCGTGTCCCATACGTACAGAGCAAAAGATGGAGATGCATATAACTTTTTGAAGATCAATTCAAGTCAATAATCATGTGAAAAAAAGATAAAAGATGGTCCCATTTTCCGAAAGATGATCTTTCCCTCCCCGAAAAGCTATATTTAAGATGTGTTTACCAGTTGTCAGATAGATCATAATGACGTTCTTGTAAAGAATTGTGTATGAATAAATTGATAGACTTTTATTCTTGTAGTTAACCAATGGGTTGAGATTTGCAGCTATAGTGACGTGATCTCATACAGATCAAAGAATGGAGACGCATATCATTTGGTAAATTTAGGGCATTGAACCTTTTAAGGAGAAAATTATTGTATGCTTAAACAAAGCTATATAAAAAAGTATTGCTTGTAAAACTATCACAGTTGTTAATAAACAAGAATGGAGTTTTGTGCTTGTAAAATTACCATATTGGCAAAGTAAACATAAATTGTGATTTTTTGGAGAATTGTTCATAAAATCTAAACAATTCAAGAAATCGCAATGAAAATTGATAAAGTTCTATAATGATAGATATTCAATAGTACAAAAAATCTTCCAAATCGGATGAGATTTGCGGCCTGTAATGTGTTCTCATACTTATAGACCAAAAGATAAGAACGTATTAAATTTTCCAAAAACAAGTTCAGGTCAATGGGTATTTAAAAAAATTTAAGAAGATTTTTTCTTCTCAAAAATCTATATAAAGAGTGTCTTGCGTGTAGAATCACCACGCTTGCAAATTGAAGAAAAATGTGTTTTTTTTTTTTTTGTAGAGAATTGCTTACAGATCAATGAACAGAAACACGTAATTTTTCGAAGATAAATTTAGGTCAATGATTATTTGAAATAAATGAAAGAAGATTTTCTCTTCCCAGAATGTACAAGTATTTTGCTTGTAGAATCACTACACTTGGAAATTAAACAAAAATGGGGTTTTTATAGAAAATTGTTTATAAGAATTGGATAGTTTAGTAAATCATGATGAGAATTAATGGGAATGTATTCTAATAGTAAAAAGAAACATCCAAATCAATTGAGATTCATGAGCCTCTTATGTACAGACCAAAGAGTATGAAAACACATGTCATTTTTCAAAGACAAATTCAGTTCAATGCGTATGGGAAAAAATTTCACTTTATTCCAGAAGAAGGGCTTTTCCTTCTGAAAATTAAACAAAAATGGAGTTTATTGCAAGAAATTGATAATTTGTAGTTGTATTTAAGGATCCGAAAATATTTAATTAAGGAAATGGTGAGTGGAGGGCCTTGAGTGATCCAGATATATTTATGCCAGAAAATACTGGAAAAATAAATTATTGCACATGTTACAAACAGGATGTTTCGAGGAGAACAACCGCCCTTATCATCAGCTAGACCAGAGTTGATTACATAGTAATCTTACTAAACTTATAAAATTTCGTTCTTCCTACCTCTAGATTTTTTTTCTCTACATGCTTGAAATTATAATTAATGTTTTATATTGTTACAATTTTCAAAATTTTATTTATGAATATAATAATTCAAATTATATTTATGTTTCATAAATATAATTCGAAAATTGTTGTAAAAATGTTAAACTTTTAATTATAAAGGATATTTACAATGAAAAAGGAAAAAAAATTAGAGATAAGAAGAAGGGAGTTTTATAACTTTTGTACTTATTTAGGAAATCAATTCTATTTTAGCTGACGATGAGGGCAGTTGTTTTCCTCGAAACGTCCTGTTCGTAACATTCCTTCATTCAGTATTTCCTGAATGAAATCGATAATAAGAAATGAACAATTCAGTGATTGTATTCTGATAGTTATACAATCAATAGAAAAAAAATATCATCCGATTCAGTGGAGATTTGCTTTCTGCAATGAGTCCTCATATTATGTACAGACCAAAAAGTGGAGACGCATGTCGTTACTCAAAGACAAAAGGTCAATGAGTATTTTAAAGAAACAACCTGATGTGGACATCATGTAACTTACTTGTAAATCATTTGATAAATTTTTTGCATGTAATAATACTATAATCAAACACAAAATCTCATCGTTCCACGACTAATCGTTTTGGATTTATTAAAAAATTCTAAAAATCTATCAAGTAAAGTGCGCTTTCGACCCAGACGGTTGCTTTGAGAATAGTAGGTCATCATTCTTATGCTACAACATTCCTAAATACTGATTTTCAAGATTCTACGGTCAGCAATTCGGAATTTATGCACAAAATTGGAATAAAACTCCGACTGAAGTGCACTACCAGTTCAGTCGATTGTTATGCAATCGTTCAGATGCTACAGCAGACTGAAATACTGAATTTCAATACTCTACAGCCAATCGTTTCGAGTTTATGCAAAAAATTCCAAAATACTGTCAAGTGCATTTCCGGCTCCGTCGGTCTCAATGAAAGTAGGACTTGAACATCTAAGACGGTACTATCGTCTTGAATACTAAATTCTAACGTTCTACGTTCAATCGTTTTGGATTTATGTGAGTTGCACAACTAGACCTTAGATCAGTCTTAAATACAAAATATCAACATTATACGTTCGATGGGTTTTGATATTTGCGAGATACGAACATACGCATATACGCATATACGTACCGGAATAAAGTCAAAAATAGTTAAAAAGGATTCAAGGATGCTCAAAACGGATATTTCCATCAAAATCTCTATATGTGAATTTTGTCGCTTTCATACTTACTTTTACTTTGTACAAGTAATAAATAACATTACCATTTTTCAGAAAAAAAAGCTATTTGAAAAGTATTGTGCTTGTAGAATCACCACACTTGAAAATTGATCAAAAATGGGGTTTGTTGTAGGAAATTGATAATAAGAATTGAAAAATTCCGTTAATCAAGATGAAAATCAATAGAGTAGCATTTTGATAGCTATCCAATTGAAGAAGGATTATCCGAATCAGTTGAGATTTGAGGCCTGCAACGTGTCCTGATACGTACAGATCAAAAACAAATTTAGGTCAATGAGTAATTGAAAAAAAAAAAAGAATGTTACCAGTTTCTTTTCCAAAAAGCTATATGAGAAGTTTTATGCTTGTAGAATCACCACACTATGAAATTGATCAAAAATGGAGTTTGTTGTATAAAATTGCTTATAAGAATTGAACAATTTAATTAATCATGATAAAAATCAATAGGATTATATTTTAATAGTTATATAATCGATGGTGAAAAGAATCATCAAATCAGTTGAGATTTGCGGCCTTAACGATCCCTTATACGTACAGATCCAAGGGTGGAAATGCATGTCATTTCTTAAAGACAAAAGATAGATGAGATGTTTGAAAAGAAATAACCAATGTTGCCATTTTCCAGAAGGAGATCTCTTCTTTCCAAAAACCTATAAAATATATAACAAGTGTTTTGATTGTAGAATTACCACACTTGAAAATTGATCAAAAAAGAAGTTTTATTTTTTGAGAAAATTGTTTATAAGAATTGAAAAATTCAGTGAATCATGATGAAAATCAATAGGATTGTATTCTGATAGTAATCCAATCAAAAATAAATAAAAAACATTCAAATCAGTTGGGATTTGCGACCTATAATGAGTCCTCATACGTACAAACGAAATGATAGAAGCGCATGTGATTTACAGAAGACTAAAAATCAAACAGTATTTCTTTGAAAAAATCTTATCTTTCCAAAAAGCTATTATTAAAGTATATTGCTTGTGGAACTATCAAAGTTATCAATTCGACAAAAATAGTGTTTTTGTAGAATATTATTCACAACAACTGAACAATTCAGAAAATCATAATGAAAATCAATAAGCTTTCAGCCTGATATATACTCAATCAATAAAAAAAGTAGTTAAATCGGTTGAGATATGTAGCCTTTAATGTGTTTTCATACGTATAAACCAAAGGATGGAAATGCATGTCATTTTTCAGAAACAAAAAGCAATATGAAAAGTATTTGCTTGTAGAATCATCATAATAAGAAACTTGACAAAAATAGGGTTTTTTGTGAAAAAATGTTTATAAGAATTAAACAACTCAATAAATCATGATAAAAATCGATAGGATTATATTTTAATAACTATACAATCGATAGTAGAAATAATCATCCGAATCAGTTGAGAGTAGTGATTGCAATGTATCCTTATACGTACAGACCAAAGGATGAAAATGCATTTTTCAAAGACAAATTCAGGTCAATAAAAATTCAAAAATAAATAAAAAACTTTACCATTTTTCAGAAGAACATATATTTTTTCAAAAAAGCTATATTGATAATTGATTGCTTGTAGAATCACCAAACTTGGAAATAGAATTTTGTTTTTGTAGAAAATTGTTTATTAAGACTGTGTAATTCAATAAATAATGATAGAAATCAATAGGATTCTGATCTGAAACATGGCTTATTGATATAAGAACAAATTATTTAATTGAGTTCAGAGTTGCGACCTATAACATACCCTCATACGCTCAAACAAAAGAATAAATACCCATGTCATGTTTCAAAAACCTTAAATCAATGAGTATTTATAAAAAAAAATAGTATCATTTTCTAGAAGATATCTTACCAAAAATGTATTGCTCTTAAAATAAAATATGTCATGAATTGCACCTTGCAGTGTGATTGAATTTACGTGATTGCCTAAAAGGTGTTTCTTTACAAATTTGGGATTTCATTTTTCTAGAACAATATTTACCTAATAATACAAGGAAGGTGCGTTCAACATCGTACTTCCTGTATAAAAACCCCAATTCAGACACTTGACTTCCACAGAAGCTATTGCGGCAACGCGCGGTTCACGAAAAATTTATTTCACTAAGGTAACTTTGTTTATAAGGCGGGAAAGTGGGAAGTATATAGCACTACAGGGTTTTGTATTTGCATTTAAAAATGGCTTGTAAACAACATTTTTAACCGCGTTTGTTGCGTATATCAGATTCCCGGTGCTGTTTTGGAGCTTTCAGTACAGATTACTAAAAATGCAGATGTCTTTTTGTGGAGATATTTACATTTTTTTAATATACATTTGACTTACGATTATTGTTTTGGAGGATAATGTTGAGTAGACTGCATTACCTGGAACAAAAATTAAATTAATTAGAAATTTCGCATAATTTTTAATAAAAAGAGCACATCATGCAAAGCACTGGATTATTCTATTATTACTACTATATTTTGAGGATTATTGCAAAATTATTATTAGAGCCCCTAAATATGCAGTATTATTGTTATATTTTATATACGATCTCAAATTTCAATCATGTACCACTAATGATAATACCATTCGTTATTATCGTTTGTTCTCTAATATGGCTACATACTTGGTGAATATAGGAATAATTAGCTTGGTCTATTATTAATTGAAACAGAGTCGAATAAACATGTATTGGATTCTGCATTGACTGTATTGAAATGCAATTCAGGTTTCTGAACAGAAACATATTGAAATAAATAATTGCAGAAATTATAGATACACTCCAGCGGCTTCAGTTGTTATTAGTTAGAGGAGGAAACACCAGGCGCATTTGAGGAAAAAAGCATTAGCTAGGCGTTCTACAATGTCCTTCTTATTATTGAAAATAATTTTCTGTGCCTGAAGACGTAGCTTTAAAAACATTCCTTTGCACAATTCAAAACGTTCAAATAAACTATCTGAAAGTAATATAAAAATAAAATAGATGGCAGCACAAATTGTACCGCAATGAAATAAAATTTATCACGGAAAACAGCAAAATAAAATATCTCAATGAATAGAATCAAGATTTTCTTCAACATATTTTCAGGAATGGGGCCATAAACTGCACATTTTCTCCTTTTTGACTCCTTTAAGTTGTGTTCCGCCTTTGATGTGGGATAATAAGATAAAGTCCTGTCGTTTAGTGAATAATATATCTGCGTTTATTTTGTACAAACGGTAGCACTTTAAGAGGTTTCTGTTGGACATTGAAACATGGGTATCCCAACCTTAGCAGAAGATTTAAATGAATTTCCCAATAGAATAAATTGGTGCTTCCAAGTGATGCTCAACTTTTATTATGAAGTAAACACTTTGTATTATATTGTGGAACACGATAATTGACAAAATATCTGCCCTGATTGTAATTAATTATTTGACAAAATTCTTAATTACATTTTCGACTTACCGAGGCTTTATTGCCGAATTAATGGGTCCAATCTCCTTCTTGAACTGATAATATCAAAAGTTTTGGCACAAGTTCAGAAGGATACTTGTTTCAATTATTGCATTCTTTATTTAATAATATAGGATTTATTTTATATCCAAATAAAAATATCAAGAATTTTGCACTGAAAAGAGCAACCTTGCTTTTTATCAAGTCCACCCCTGACTTTAATACAAAACAAATTGAAACGGATATTCCTTTTCAAAGATAATGTCGTCCGACCCAATTCCTGTAGGATATACTTACCTTTTATCGAAAAAAAGTTTTCAAATCGAATTTAATCAAAAGGGATTCTTTCAAATCCTTCAAGACATGCCGTAATTTGTTTCTAATGATGAAAAAGCGTTATAATCTTAATAACTTCTCACGAAATTCGGGATGGCGAAAGCGATTTAAATAAATTACGAAAATACTAATTTGGAGCGTGAAAATTTCTCATTCTTCCAGCTGAAGGAGCTCAATAAACAATTCGCTTTGATGTATATTTCAGCTAATTTATTAACAAGATTTTAAATACGTAGAGTGAACAAAATTTGATAAATGAGCGAGTAAACAGGATAATCAACTACTCACATACAGGATGTGCGTAATATCTAGAAAAATAGTCGCCTTAGATCTTGCACATTACAAGTTTTCACCAAAAAGCTAAAATTAGAGTTTTAACAGCCTGTACAAGATGATGGTAAGACTTCGATATCCATCAGTACGTATATATCAAAGCTATCAAATTTTAATTTGACATAATTGTAGCACATGGTTTCCAGTATATATTTCAGGCGAAAAAAATTCAGAAATATTTCTATTTTCAGAACGAAAAGGTTCAAATGGGTACAATAATCAATTGCTAATAAAAATACAACTATCAAACAAATCAATAAAAAAATCAATAATTTTCTGTACTGATCCAATGAATTGATACAGGAATCATTAAATTTGATAAACAGATTTGAGGCTGGAAGCGTGGCCCATGTGTACGTCCGAGAGGCACGCCGTTATTTAAAGGCCAATTTAAGTCACGATAGATACTTTAAAAAAATTGAAAAATGATATCATTTCCTAGAAGAAGCTCTAGTCTTTCTAAAAAACTGTATTGAAAGTTGACAGTAGCGCCCTAACCGTACGGGATGTACCTTCATGATGTGATAAGTATATTAAATATTGGCAGGTGTCCGCAACCCACACGACAAAACTATTGAGCTGGTAGCGTTTTGGAGACCGCTATAAATATTGTTGACCCCTTTTTAAAACAGTTTGATCATTTTTTGAACGAACTATTTCATCTAGAGATAAATAAAAACTGGGACTTATACAGAAAGAAGTGAGGGATGATTATAAGCATACAGAATAATTTTCTTAGCAAGTTTTGTTTACTAAAATTGAGAAATATATATTTTTCTACAGAAATATTGGTTTTAAGATTTTCCAAGACGAATTAACTGATTAAGGAAAAAAATCGTTTTTTACTTACTTGTACAAAAGAACAAGTAAGTATTGTGAAACCGACAAAATTCACCTATCGAGATTTTGATAAGAATATCCGTTTTGAGCATCCCTGAATCCATTTTGACTATTTTTGACTTGATGTCGGTACGTATGTTCGTGCGTTCGTACATGCGTGCGTTCATGCGTGCGTAACTCGCAAATCTCAAAACTGGTTGAACGTATAGTGTTGAAATTTTGTATTTAAGACTGGTATAAGGTCTAGTTGTGCACCTCGCATTATGGTTCCAATCGTCTGTATCGGAAGTGCACTTAACTTGAAACTTTTTTCGAATTTCTCTAATAAATCCAGAATGATCAACCATAAGATGTTGAAATCCAGTATTTGAACTTGTTGTTGTATCAGAATGGTCATCTGCTATTTTTATATGAATCGGCCAAGCCAAAAGTGCACTTTACTTCAAACTTTTTTTTTTGCATAAATCTAGAATGATTAGACATAGCATATTGAAATTTCGTACTAAACACTTTTATAACATTTTATTGTACATCCTGCATTATGATTGCAATCGGCTAAGCCGGAAGAGCACTGTACTCAAGACTTGTTTTAAATTTTCCGCATGAATCCAGAATGACCAGCCGTAGGATACTGGAATTTAGCATTTGAAATTGCTGTAGCATCTCTATGGTCATCTTCTATTTTTGTAACAATCGGCTGAGCCGGAAGTGCACTTTATATGACAGACTTTTTGAATTTTACGCATAAATTCTAATCAATCAGTCGTAGAATATTTAAATTTTGTATTAGGCACTTTTATAATATCGAGTTGTACACCTTGCATTATGATTGCTATCGACTAAGCCGAAAGAGCAGTTTACTCGAAACATTTTTTGAATTTTCTGTTTAAATCCAAAACTATTAAACGTAGATTGTCAGAATTCAGTAGTTAGGACGATCATACCGTCTAGATGCTCATATCCTATTTTTTTGAGATCCACCGAGCCGGAAGTGCACTTTACTTGATAGTCTTTTGGAATTTTTCGCATAAATTCGAAACGATCGAGTGTAGAATATCAAAATTTGATGTTTCAATCTGCTGTAGCATCTGAATGATTGCCTACTACTTTCATAACAATAGACTGAACCGGAAGTGCACTTCAGTTTGAATTTATTTTTTAATTTTGCGCATAAAATCAGATCTGTTGGTAGTCGTAGAATTTTGGAAATCAGTATTTAGGAATGTTGTAGTATAAGAATAATGGCCTACTGTTTCCATAGCAACCGACTTGGCTGAAAGCGCATTTTACTTGACAGATTTTTAGAAACTCTTGAGTTAATCCAAATCGATCCACTGTGGAACGATGAGATTTTGTGTTTGATTATACATATCCAATGATATATACGATCAAACCTAAAATCACATCATATTATACATATATATATATATATATATATATATATATATATATATATATATATCCAATGATGTACAAGTGATGTTCACGTCAGATTTTTTTGGTCTGCTTTAGCAGCAGCGTTTGATCAATCCAGTTGTAATTTGGTATATGAACATAATTGTGGTTGGAATCCGTTCACCGAAAAGCTTTCATATATTGAATTTATCGTCTTGGAGTCTGGTATACCTTCAAGTTATTCTATCAATTCTTTTGTAGATCTTTACCGAAGAGACGTTTCGAAAAAACTCATGTCATACGATCATGAAAACGTTCTGAAGGGTCCTTGAAATCTTGAAACATTAATGTCACTTCAATCTTCATAAAAGCTCTAATATTCTATCAAAATTCACTATTTCATTTCCGAAATGTGATTACACATTGCAATATCCTAATGCACGTCGCTTTCAGTTTGTTCGAAAGGTATTAACCATCATAAAAACCTGCAGAAGTACGTGGAAGTAGTTTATGAAAAGTTTCATCCCAGTATTGATGAGAAAAGCTATGAAAGGTAGTAAATTGTGAACATCTAGAAAACTAATTTCCCCCAGAACAAAATATACTCGTAACTCTTGTCATCTGTGTAGTCTTAAACATTTACCTCTACTATTAAACTGATATTAAGTTTTAATAAAACTACATCATGCAGTCATGTAGACAGAGTGAGTATCAAACTTGTACTTGAAGTTTAAATGTAAGTTAGGAACTTGTATTCTGGCAGGTTCGTTTAAATAACGACAGCTAAAAACAAATTTGAAACAAAGATGAAACGCAATATGAATAAATGCAACGTATTATAAATAAACTTGTTTTATAATGAATAATATGTAATATTCAACCCTGCACAATTTCGTCATGAATATAAATTATGATAAGCTCACAACGAGCGCCCGAATTCAATAGAGTCAGAGAAGCGAAAATTTCAGACGTATAAAACTAAAATTTTAACAGTTCCATAATTGACCAACTAATGCAAATTTTCGTGTATAAAATTAATAGATATTGGCAAGAGTCATCCAATTAGCACATAATTAACGCCTTAGCTCAAAAAAGTCAAATGTAATGTAGCGCGAAATTTTACAGACGCAGAAAACTCAACTTTCAAATTCAACCCTATACAATTTTATAATAAACCAGTTGAGACAATTCTTCTATAAATAGAATTGATAGATCGCAGCAAAAGCTATCTAATCGATTCAGAACAAACATTCTGCCTTGATGGAGTCCGAAGAAACATAGCGCGGAATTCGCCAAACGCAGCAAAGACAAATTCCAATTTCAACCCTATGCAGTTTTACCAAAAATCAATTAATTAAAGTTTTTCAAATACAGAATTGGCAGATTGCGATTTGAACTATGCAATGAGTCTACAATAGACGTCCTATTTCGATTGATCTCTATTTACAAAGAGTCTACCTTCAAGGAGTCAGAAGAAACAGCACGGAATATTCAAAATGCAGAAAAGTCTAATTCAAACTTCAACTCTTTGTAGTTTCACCATGAACCAATTGATGCCATCAATTTTAATACAAAATAGGTAGATCGCGGCTTGAACTATCCAATGAGTCCAAAATGAACACCCTAGTTCAATGGATTCTGGCGCAACACAGCGCGGCATTTCAAAGACGCAGGAAACACATATTCCAACATTAACCCTATACAAATCTACAATGGACCAATTAATGCACAATTTTTGAATACAGAATTGGCAGGCTGCGTTTCAAACTGAGTCAGAAGAAACATTTTCAAAATGCAGAAAAGTTTAATTCAAACTTCAACCATCTGTAGTTTCAGTATGAATCAATTAATGCCATTTATATTAATACACAATTGGCAGATCGCGACTTTAATTATCCAATGGACGCCTTAGCTAGTGTTTCACCAAGACAAGATTTCTTGTCTTGATGACCATTTCTTGTCTTGTCTTGATTTTCAAGACAAGAAAATAAAAATTTCTTGTCTTGCCCATTTCTTGACGACGCATTTCTTGTCTTGTTTCAAGAATTCTTGATATTTCTTGATCTTGACTTTTAGGGGGAATCCCCTTCCTCCATTGTCTTATCCAATCTGAACACTCAGTTTAGCGCTGGTATCTACCCTTTATCCTCCCTGTCAGTTATGTTATGAATCGATTCTAGCAACGTTTTCCAAGATTGCCACCAATAGAAATAAATGAAAAGTCTGTCATTTCCATGTTTTAATCAGTATTTGCAATTATTATTGTTATATGATATAGCAATGTTGCTTAGTATTAACAACTTTCTTAGAGTATTGGGGATTCTACCAATACATTTCTCTTCTACATAAACGATTCAATCACCGGAAACTGACCACTTATGCTTTCGATATGTATCAAATATCTGTCATTAAGACAATGACAGCCGTCACATTGAAAATCACGCTGTCACTTTGAAAATTACGCTGTCACTTTTACAATGACGCTGTCACTTTGAACTGTCAGTTTGACAATGACAAATGTCACTTTGAAAGTTGATATGATACTCCTAAATTCATGAAACAGTGATGAAACTGGCCATGAAATTTATTGTCGAAAAAAAACTGTGATTACCACAGCAGATTCCAATATTTCAATAATAGAATATTAAATATGCAGATGTAAATAATTAATTGTCAAGATATCAAGATTTCTTGACAAGAAGTCTTGATTCTTGATAGTACGTTCTTGTCTTCAAGACAAGATCAAAACAAGATCAATACTATTTCTTGATTCTTGTGAAACACTAGCCTTAGCTCAATGAAGTCCGGCGTAACACAATTTTCCAAATGCAGTAACACATATTTCAACTATAACCCAATACAATTCCACAGTGAACCAATGACCGCACATATTTTAAATATGGAATTGGCAGGCCGCGGTTTGAGCTCTTTACAAAAATTCTATCTTCAAGAAGTCAAAAGAAATACAGCGCGGCATTTTCAAAATGCAGAACAGTTTAATTTCAAATTATATAGTTTTACCATGAACCAATCAATTCAAAAATTTTCAATATATAAATGGCAGATCGTGGCTTGTGCTATCTAATGAGCCCACAATGGATGCCCTACCTCAGTGGAATTGACGTCAAAAAAGTAAGCACCCCCACTTTGCGCAAAATAAAGAAAAAGTAGCCCATAATTCAAGACTAATTAAGGACTAATTTGTACCCAAAAAATCAGAATTTGTACTTACGCACTTTGGCCATAAAATCAATTTGAAAAGTGGGGGTGCCAACTTGAGCAAAAGTTGAGAAAACTCAAATTTGAACTGAGGACTAATTTGTACACACAAAGATTCTGTCATAAACAAATTATCCATTCGAAAATCAATTATTTTCGAATTGGGCTGCGCAAAGTTGAAAGCAATATTAGGAAAACTATTTGAGAAGAAAGGAGACTTGATAAAATGTAAATTTGAATAAGGAACTAATTTGTACCCACAAAAATAATTTGTTTATAACAAAATCTACGTGAGGATAAATTATTCCTTAATTCAAAATTGAGTTTTCTCAAGTCTCATTTCTTCTCAAATAGTTTGCCTTATATTGCTTTCAACTTTGCGCAGCGCAACTCGAAAATAATTGATTTCCAGCAAAAATAATTTGTTTATAACAAAATCTTAGTGGGTACAAATTAATCCCCAATCTCAAATTAGGTTTTTCAAGTTTCCGCTACTCTCAAATTATTTTGTTATAATGGCATGAATTCCGCGCAGCGCAATATCAAAATAATTGATTTTCAACATAAATAATTTTTTTTACAGCAAAAATTTTGTAATAACTAATTAGTCTTGATTTTGAGATTTAGATTTCCAAACTTTTTCCCGTCCTGAAATAATTTTTTTAATCTTGTACCGAATTTCACGTAGCGCAATTGCAAAAAAAAATAATTTGTTATAAAAAAATAATTTCTTTCAAAAAATCCAGTTGGGTACAAATTAGTCTTAAATTAGTTCTTTCTAGTGAGCTGACTTTTTTTTCCATTGGCCAATGTGGAGGTGCCAGCTTTTGTTTAAGTTGGCACCCCCACTATTCAAATTGATTTTATGGACAAAGTGCGTGGGTACAAATTCTAATTTTTTGGGTACAAATTAGTCCCTAATTAGTCCTAAATTATAGGTGATTTCTTTTTATTCTGCGCAAAGTGAGGTGCTAACTTTTTTGACGTGTGAAATTGGACGTGAGACAGCGGGAAATTTTCCAGAAGCAAAAAGCAAAAGTTTTATCTCCAAGTCAATACAGTTTCACAATTAACCAATTAATGCAAATTTTTTAAAATACAAAATTGGTAGACTGCAGCCTGATCTATTCAATAAATCCACAATGATCGTCTTATCATAATGGAGTCAGAAGAAATACACTACATAATTCTCCGAACGAAGAAAAGTCAAATTTCAATTTTAACCCTATACAATCAAACCATAAGCCAATTAACGCAAAAAAATTATTACAAAATGGATGAATCGCTGCTTGAACTATCCAATGAGCTTACAATAGGAGTCGTACCTTAATGGAACTAGAAGTAACACAGCGCGAAAGTTCTATTCGTAAGGAAATTGATTTTTTCCAATCAGCTATTCCAGAATGTCACACGTAACACTGTGCGGAAGTTTTCAGGCGTAGATCATCTGTTAAATTTCATTCACAACCTTATAGTTCTTAAAGCTCTCAAATTCTTATTCTTTTGTAATAATAAATTCTCAAATTTAAAATTGATAGCTTGTTCTATTCCGGCAAAAAATATATGTCATAAAATGGATGTTTCCGAAATCTGAATACCATTTTATTCAATAATATCTTCTGCTCTTTTTTGCTGAATGTCAGTGTTTTAGTGTCTCTGCTATAACAATTTTTGTCTTTTTTTGTATTTTATTGGAGTTTAGTGTCCAGCTGTCCCTATATCCGTGGTCCGTGACCTCGTAACTATGTCTGTTACACTCCAATTTCCTCGGACACTCACTGTTTCATAATTTCCAACTGTCACCATGTGAAACTGAAGAGGAAACAAAAATTTCGCTGGGCATAAAAAATATAAACAGGCATTTGAAAATTCGTGAAAAATTTTGAACTATCTCTGATATTATTTAAATACTTTGATCTAGAAGATGAAGTAAACAATCGTTTTCTATGCTAGCGATTGATGACGTAATGTGTGAAGAATCTGATGACCCATAAACGAAACATCAGATACTGAGAAGCTTGTGAAGTGAGCGTCCTGAAACGTTGGCCGATTTAACATGAAAAAGCCTTAGTTCTCACTACTAAGCTTTCATCAAAAGATAATTTAAAAACGGGCATACTCCAACTCGGCACACTTAATCTCCCGATGGGACATCAGTCAAGGGTTGGTGGTAATCCTTATGACCAACTCGGCACATCTCAAACAAGTATTGAAGGAAAAACCCACCCCTATTATCGACTTGATACCTAAGAAAAATATTTTGTATAGTAGCTATCTGTTATCAATCTAACAGTTCAATCAATTCGCGAGATAACTAGCCAACGTGGTACATCACTACTGATTGTAGAGCAACATACATTCAGTAAATCAAATCGAAAATTTTTATTTGGTGATGTGAAGTGGCGATGTGTTAATCGAAAGTGCAAAGCATTTTTTCTTACCATGAGTAAGTCCAGTGATCGAGTAATAACGACAAAAAGGTTAGTCCACGATCACGCTGAAATTATTATTCTCATTGTATGATGCAACCTACTTATTTTATGATTTTGTATTATTGTATGTCAAATTTTGTATGATACTGAAAAAGAACAATAAAATTGATTTTATTTTATAAAAAAACATTAGAATGCCTTGTTCTACTTTTGTTCAGGTACCTGAGTCATTTCATTATCATCAGAGACAACCTGCAAGTGTGCCGAGTTGAGTATCGTTGCAGGTACCTGAGATACTCGTATGTGCCGAGTTGGGGAGTCATTAGCAGAGACTACCTGTAAATGTGCCGAGTTGGGAATCGCCGTCAAAAACAAGGGTATCTTCCACAAGATAGGATTAGAAAGATTTAATTGTCTTATTGTGTCTGTTTTCTTTTCATTTTTAATATACAGCAAAAGATAATATGTCCCTTCTTCCTCTTCCTTTTTCGGCAAAATGATAATTGCTTTGTCCAACCCCTATTCGCTCTGTCAAAAGAAATAAATATATCTTTCTTGCATTATTCTTTGCAGAAACTTTTCGTCTTTTCTTATCATCGGAATTTTTTTTTTTAGAATTACATTTCTGCCTGAAAAATGACAAGACTGGCCATTTTTTTCCACCTGAAAACTTCCACCCATCGTCCTCTTTCCTCATGGAAATGGGTCGCGGTGCCGCATTGCGTTACCAGAGGCGCGCGCTAGCGGGGGGCCTTGAAATCGACCGAGAACCGCGACAAGCGTAACGGTTGACCTTTTGGAGTGAATCCCACCGCCGCCGACACTGTGAGACTATTCACTACCCCCCGTGGTCAACAAAAGATTTGGATTTGGGTGGCAGAGAGCAGGGTGTGATTGCAAAAGTAAAGTAGTATAAAGGATAATGGGAACACAGCTGGACGAGAATTACCAAATTAGAAATACTAAAGTTAAATTCGAGCAATAGGGAGATCTGCGTACCTGCTGTGTTATTTATAAAACATATAACATTTAATGAAATTTGAAGTATCAGGAACAGTTTGTCAGAAACAGCCTAAACATTTCTATGACATCAATTTTCTGAGTATGCAAGCTTGACATTATGTCAAAATGTTTTCTATTCAGGCCACAAATAATCCAATAAAATTTTACAAATTCTGTCCATGTTCACAAAAAATAAAAGACTGCGCATCCACCAGATATTCCCTATTGAGAAAGGTTACGAAAATCAATAGAATGTAAAAATGTTGATGACTGCAGGTGTGACAAAAATAAATAATGGAAATGTCTCATGAGGCAGCTTATGACAGTTCGTAAAATTTTCTATTTTTGTCAATATTTGAGTATAAAATGTTCTGTCATAAAAATTTCATTGAGTTCATGTTGTACTCTAACAATCAATAATTCTAGGTTTAATATGTGATATAGAATTTCATGGATAATGATTCAGTGGATAATTATGTCAAGCATCATATTTCTTCAATAGAATAAAATTGGAAATGAATTTCCGCTTGTATTCCTCATAATTCTATTGATTGACAGCATTTTTGATCTGTATTACTGTCCAGCGAGTGGCAGTCGATGTAAATCAACAAAAACAACTCTGACATATATTTTTGTGAAGAAGAGGCTCTATTCTTTCACATCCATTTAATATTAATCCTGATTTTTATCTTGTAAATATTAAAATTTGGTTTGGCTGTACGTACGTAGGTACAAACCGCTGTACAGATCCTAATTCGCAACTAATTAATTTGATTTTCCCATTAATCTCTTTATTCGTTATCTGTTGTATAGCCTATTACTTTTCAAATAGATACAAATAACAATTGAGTAATTATGAGTTATCATATAAAAAACAGTTGTTGTCGAATTTCCATTGCTTTATGGAGAAATGATTATTTGTTAAATATTATATTTATCATAATATTAGGAAAAGACATTCACTCTTTGACATTCCAGTAATATAAATAATTTTTTTCATCATAGTTAGTATCAAAATTGAGTATATTTTGAGGCTGTATTGTTGGTCTGTATGTACGTTTGTACGTGGTGCAAATCCTCATTTTTGAACATGTTTATTCTATTTCTAATTTATTCTCTTCCTCCATTATTTTTGGTATATAGCATTACACATTTCAGATTGATATAAAGAACAATTGAATGATTATGGGTCATCATATGGAAAAGTACGTGGTTCTTGTTTAATTATCATTGCTTTGTGAAGGAATGAATAATTATTAGATAGTAAACAAGCTTATCTCTCCGAGAGCTGAAAATTGATACCATATTAGACATCATTTAAATAATTTTTGTGAAAGAAATAATTCACAATCGTTTAAATATCCTCTTTGGCTCTTCTACTAGAATTATCTCCACAAGAGCTTTAATTTGATATACCAAACACGATAGAGCCAAATTACTTATTTAAAAAAACAATTGACGAACGTTTGCATGTAATGTCAAAATATGAGTAGTAATAATACATTATGATTCTCATTATTTCTTTCGTTTAACGAGTTTTATAGTAATTCAAATTTTGATAATAACAAATGAATCGCTGATAATTAAAAAAAAAAGAATTCGTGTGATTGTAGTGCCAAATCATTCAGGAATTAGTTTTAGCTATTTTATATTTTATGATAAATACTTCTGTTTATAAAATAAACGCGGGAAATTAAAAGTTCCCATCGATGAAGTTTTGGTACCACTAGTTAAAAAAAGCTCATCTACGAACTTGAACCTAGCTTTTTGGGGGATATACCGTTTGAGCGCGGCGGTCAGTTTTGTCCTAATCCCATAGGCCATTTGAGCATTTTTCTCTTAATCCCTATATAAATGTATCTTCTCTAAATGCCAAAAATTGTGAGTTAATATAATAAACGAACTTGGATAGCAATTCATTTTATTTTATCATAAACAAATATCGACTGATATAAACTATATAGGTAGAAAAAAAACATATTTACAGATATTTACACTTTCTTACAACTAACATTATTCATTTTAGTAAAAATAGTCCAATTAGGGTGTTTTTTCCCATTATTCTTATGTGATTGGTTCATTTCGGCTATCTGCATTGTACATTAAAGATTTTATATTTTACTTACTATCTTTGTTTATAGTTTATCCAATAATCTGTTAAGCTTCCGCCGTGCTCAAGTGGTACATAGGGATTACAGAAGACATTGCTATACGGATTAAAAATTTGACCGCCGTGCTCAAACGGTCTATACCCGCTTTTTGATGAAAATGAGTTCAATAATTGGTAAATTGCACTAATAATGAAAATACTGACTAATGGTTAAATCAGTTTCCGGATTTCCACAAAATTTTTTTTTCAAAAAATTCAAATTCGAGGTGTATGGTATGTTATCATCCAAATATTTAAACTGATTACATCTACTCACATTTTCGAGAAAAGTGCGTTCAAAAACATCCTTCGATTTTTTATTTCTTCCCATTATCTCAGTGAATATTCAAGATATCTGATTGATATCCACGCCATTCGATTGGGCGTGAAATACACCATACCATTATTTAACAACAAATACCAATTTTATGGAGGAAAATCTAAAAAATCGCAAAAGGAACCCCTTGACATTTTTATGAAATTTTCGAAACCAATTATTCTGATGAGAATGATTTAACCTCAGTGTGATATGAATAATATTGAAAGTTAGAAGAAAAATAAAGTCTTGTACACACTGTTAAAAATTTTTATTTTTTGTTGACCGGTTTCGACTACTGAGTAGCCATCTTCAGAACCGGGAGAACTATATAGCTACAGGATTCAAAATGTTCTTCAAAGTTTCAACGTAGATAATGGTTAAACGTATAACTTGTATAAATAAAATTAATTATAAATGAATTTGTAGAAAATAGAAGTGTATATCGTAAAAAATTCTTGAAATAATCAAAATATGTCAATGAAAAACAAATTGATAACATCTTTTTTTTTCTATTTTCTACAAATTCATTTATATTTTATTTTATTTATACAAGTTATACGTTTAACCATTATCTACGTTGAAACTTTGAAGCATATTTTGAATCCTGTAGTTATATAGTTCTCCCGGTTCTGAAGATGGCTACTCAGTAGTCAAAACCGGTCAACAAAAGATAAAAAATTTTGAACAGTGTGATATGGACTAAAATTAGAAAACTTAAATCAAAATTCAATATTTTTAATGTTATATCTTTACACAAATGTATAATACATATTTGCCCGAGACTTTCATCTAAGATATCAACAATTTTATAATATCAAAATTAGGAACGAAATCAACTTTTCAGACAATAACTTCAAAAATTTGGCTTACTATCGTGCATTTTTACTTACTTGTACTTACGGAAGTGCACTTACTTGAATTTTTCTAATAAATCACAGAATGATTAACCGTAAAATGTTGAAATTCAGTATTTGAACTTGGTGTTATATCAGAATGGTCATCTGCTATTTTTGTATGAATCGGCCAAGCCAGAAATGCACTTTATTGGAAACTTTTTTTTAATTTTTCCATAAATCTAGAACTATTAGCCATAGCATATTGAAATTTAGTGTTTAAACTTGTTGTAGCATCAAAATAGTTATCTACTATTTTTGTATCAATCGGCCAAGCCGAAAGTGCAGTTTATGGGTATAACAGACATTCAGAATTTGCGGTAGAAAACAATCAATTTAATTGAAATGATGAGGTAGGCAATGATAATCTGTTGTCAATTTTTTAATTTTGTTTGACATTTTAAATGTCAAATAATTTTTCCCTGGATTTAATCTCGTAAGCATGACAAAAGCGACAAAATTGGATCAGAACATGCTTTTTCATACAAATTTAAAATTAATTTTCATTATGTTGGTCATACGGTCCATCTTTAATTTCAGCATTATTAAACTCCAAATATACATACTTATCAAACCTCTTGAAGGCATGAAAAACAAAATGAGGCACTGAAATCTACAACTATCTGACGGTCTAAAAGTAACTCGCAAATCTCAGAATTTGTCAAACGTATAATGCTGAAATTTTGTATAAAAGACTGGTATAGGATCTAGGATCTTGATGTGCACCTCGCATTATGGTTGCAATCGTCTGTACTGGAAGTGCACTTTACCTGATACTTTTTTTCAATTCTCCGCATAAATCTAGAATGATTAGCCGTAGGATACTGGAATCCAGTATTTGAAATTGCTGTAGCATCAAAATGATCATCTTCCTATTTTCGTACCAATCGACTAAGCCGGAAGGGCACTTCATATTACAGTCTTTTCGAATTTTTCTCATAAATTTCAAATAATCAGTCGCAGAATATTGAGATTTCATATTAAGCACTTATATAGCATCTAGTTGTACACTTTCATTACGATTGTCATCGGCTAAGCCGGGAATGCAGTTTACTCGGAACATTTTTTAATTTTCCGCATAAATCCAGAACGATTGAACGTAGAATATTAGAATACAGTATTCAAAATGATAGTACCGTCTAGATGCTCATATCCTATTTTCATTGAGATCGACTTAGTCGAAAGTGCATTATACTTGACGATCTTGGAGTTTCGCGCATAAATTCAGAACTGTAGCCGTAGAATCCTGGAAATTAGTATTTAGGAATGTTGTGGTTGTGACATAAGAATGATGACATACTGTTTCCATAACAACCGACTAGCCAAGGAATGATGAGATGTTGTGTTTGATTATATATATCCAATGATGTACAAGTAGGTCACGTGATATGCACGTCAGATTTTTATTATTTACAGTACCTATGTTTAGCATGTGTATCAAATTTTTAAATAATTGATCCATAAATAAATCATTTGTTCCTATTTTTGTTGAATGTTCTACAATGATTTATGCATTTGTTTCTGTACATTCATTAAGAAAAATATCAATTTTTGAAGGGCTGTAAATTTTGACTGCGTGCAAGTATCCAGATTTTAATCTACTGTATTCAATAAAGAATCTCAAATTTCAGTTATATACCTAAAAAAAATTGATCGAATAGCTATCCACTAATTGCATTATTAGAAAATCCGCCACTACCCTCTCCCAAATTTTTTCAAAGTTCCAATTGATCAATTTTTATTTTCCAAAGGGGATTTGCACTAGTGCATGATTCATATTTTCACATGCTTCTCATTCAAAATATAATAATACCTTGTTACAATTCATTCAACGAAAGAAGCATCACTACTACCATAATTCTTCAGATGAGACTTGAAAGTCTCGGGCAAATATGTATTATACATTTGTGTAAAGATATAACATTAAAAATATTGAATTTTGATTTAGATTTTTAATAACGCGATTATTGAGGAATTGATTAACCAAAAAGTGGCAACGGAAAATATTATTAATAATTACAAATTTTTTCCTTACTTGTGATAGAATTTCCAGACTTTTTGCTGACCAGTAAGATATCATGACTTTTCTCGGTATTCCAGGTTTTCCAGTAGAATGACCACCTTGAGCTATTACACATATGAGAAGAGGAGATCCGTGCCTAGTTTTACATTGCCTTATTTATAAATAGACATTAGATTGAATTAAACAGAATTTGGTTTCTTTGAATTGGTACGGAAGGATTTTCCAAACATCTAAATTAAATATTTGTTCCGGCAAATGCTGCGAATGAAACAAATATCGGAATTGAGATAAACCAAAATGTATTTATACCCTACAAAAGTTTAAAATTTAATCTACACTTGCCGAATAAATCCTATTCAACTCAAATTCAAATATGGGATGTTATTAACTAAAATTTAATTTCGGATATTCGTTAAAGGTTTTATTTGTGTTTTATACGTATAAAACAAAATTATTTCTGCACTGTACTGTGTTTTACTTCTATTTTTAACCTACATTACACCCAGTTTAGATTTTTTTGCTTGTTTTTCACAACTAGCGAATCAATTTTCCAGGAAAATTCACTCTATTACAAATGCTATTAAGTTGTTTGAAATTTATTGCGTCACGTATTCAAACACGAATTTTTCCATTTATTGATTAATTTGAAGCAATAATAATTGAAAAGTACACTTTCTGTATATCGAAAAAGGGTGGTTATTTTTGCCACAGTTCCAGTAAATTTCTTCTGTTGCTGCCTGACATTTGAACTTCTGATTTGATTCCGTTTGATAAAAATTGATGTAAGAATCAAATTATGCAAAAAAAAGTCCTTTAACTGCCCGTCGCGCAGTTAGATTCCTCTGACTCAATATTCAAATAATTTGAGATTCAAGCAACCACATTTTGATAGAACTTCATTTGACGACTGTTTGAATTTTGTTCATAATTTTTTTGAATGGCTTCAATCCCCGTATACTACCTTCAAATTACAAAATATACTAAATTTTCGAGAGCTTCTTGATTATTGTAGAATCGAACAATAATTATGTATAATCCAGCTTACAAATTTGTTCTAAACTATGGTAATATATTCACTTGGAATGAAATGGAAAAATGTGAAAAGTTAAGGACGAAGAGATGCTTTTGACAATAACTTGGTTAAAATAATTAATCGTCTTTTTCAAGAGATTATTAAGAATCCTTTGTGCGCGGTTTTGCTTCCGGTACATACCCCAAAAAGCTAAAAAATATCGAAAAGTCAAGATAAAGTTGAAAGAGTAGCATTAATTAATCTAAAGACAATTAGTTTAAAACTCAATTTTTCTTATTTCAAAATGTAATTTTAACTTTGCCGCAAAAGTATTCGTTCATTTAATAAATGATACCTTTGTGTCCTTTCTGCATTAAAATTTAACAGTCAGTTTTAAAACTCATAAAATTTATCACCAGTTAAAAAGTACTGGATTTTAGAATCAGTCTATAAATTATACGCTTGGTAAAATGGAAGGGATTACAAAAATTCACAAAATTTAAATCCCGCAACTGAAGGACAATAATTTGTTTTTTCAACACTTCTATAAATACGATTTGAAACAAAAGAATGAATATCTGCATTGTTTGGTTTATCAGTTGCATGAAAACAGAACTATTCGATACGGAACACAAAACAAGTCATTAGTTTGAAAAAACTGTTTGGATGAAATCATTTTTGACGCATAAATTCTTATTCAATCAAATGTTTACAAAACATTCCATAAGATTAATCTCAACTAAAAATAAAAATTCATACACCATTTTTCATACTGAGAAAATGTTCAAACATTCGAAAACCAATCATATTGAAAATATAACTACTCATTGTTCGATAATTTTTGTTATTTTTTTAATCATGCACACGATATTAACAAATCGTTGGCAAATATTCGAAACGAAGCAATCTAGTATGCGATGGGATAGAGTAGCGAAATCTGTGACTTTTTGATTTTTTGATTATATCTCACGAACAGTTGGTCGTACTGAAAATACGGTCTTATAAAAGTTAAAGCTAATTAAATTCTCCACAAATCGGTAGGGATATGTTTTTCTATATCTCTAAGTGTTTAAGAGTTATTGGCCAACCAAAATCGACTTTTCTCTGTCCGCTTTACAATGCTTTATTATGAACGATTTCTTATATTATTCGTGAAAATTATTACCACTTACAGCGAAATAATTACGAAGTTCATACAAAATATCTCTTCAAATAAATTGATACTAGCCAAATCCCCATTAACCTGCAATTTACTTGGTCTGTTAAATGAATGCTCAAAGAAAGCTAGCAAACAGACATTTGCTTCTAAAAAGTTTGTTTCTGAGATGTGTTTGGAGGTCCTTGATGATTATATCAAAAGTTCTCAATCCTACAGTGTAGCAAAACCTTAAATGAGCAAAAGTGTGACGTTTTTTAGTTTTTCGCTTACTACTCATTGCCGGTTGGACGTAATGAAAACATGGTTCTATAAGAGATTAGAACTGATTAAATTTCCAACAAATTTTTGTCAACACGTTTTCCTCTATCTCTATCCTGTCAAAAGATATTCATCAACAAAATTCGACCTTTTTCTGTTCAAACACCCGCATTTTCCCCTACCCACCTAGCATGAACTTTATCCCACATTCAATGAATATTCAAAGAGCTTGCAAAGTTCTTGATCTCAAGAATATATTTCTGAATGATTTGATTATTATTTCAAAAGTCTCCGGCATTACGATACAAGCAGACTTGACTACTTAGCAAAATGAATGATTTTTTGTTTACTGCTCATATTTCTTGAATGGTTAGTTCTAACAAAATTAAAGCTGACTAGGTTTTCTATAATTTTGTTTCTACATGTTTTCCTTTATCTCTAACCATCAAAGACATATCTGCTTTGAAAAATCGACCTTTAATTGAAAAAAGTTTTTACATGTTATTCACCGAACTTTGTCTCCTGTAGCCTAGTCAATTTAGACAAAAAATTAACCTATCTACCGAATAAATGGTACTGGTTTTTTACTGCAATAATATCTTCGTTTTGGCATGTACAATGAGTGTGCAAAAATCATGTTATCAAATCATGGTGCTTCAGAAGATATCGAAGGCCAAATATCAAAGACCCCGTTATTGCTCAATTTTTCGCAAATATCTCATTTGCCAACAGTCGTACAGCATTTGAGGTCATAAGTGAAAATTGAGTACACACTTTTATCTACATAAAAGATTGATTGACTCATCTGAGTATTTACAACCGTTAACGACATATCGCGCGTATAAAATAATATTTCGAATATTTTACTTGGATGCAAATTTGTTATAAATTTATATATTTATTTTGATGAGAATCCGTTTTGAGTATCCCTGAATCCATTTTGACAATTTTAGGTTTAACGTCGGTAAGTGTGTACGTATATATGTATGTAACTCGCAAATCTCAAAACCTGTCGAACAGATAATGTTGAAATTTTTCATTTAAGACTGGTCTAAGATCTAGTTGTGCACCTCGCACTATGTCTGCGAGCGTCTGTACGAGAAGTGACTTTACTTGGGATATTTTTTGAATTTTTCGCATAAATCCAAAATGGCTAGATGTAGAATGTTGAAATGCAGTATTTGAAATTGCTGTAGGTTTTTGATGGTGATCTTATATTTTTGTGTCAATCGGCTGAACCGAAAGTGCACTTTACATCACAGTCATTTCCAGTTTTTCGCGTAAATTCGAAACAATCTGCCGTAGAATATTGAAATTTTGTAAGAGGCACTTCCGTAACATCTAGTTGTACACCTCGCATTATGATTAAGATCAGCTTGATCAAAACTATAGTTTACAAGACAGTTCTTCAAATTTTTCGCATCAACCCAGAACGATCAGCTGTAGAATATTGAAATTTATTATTTGAAGTAATTGTAGCACCCAAATGATATCTATATATCGTTCTTGCTTTACATTCAACTCCATAGGTAGTGCAAAAAATAATGCATGATTACGCGTCGGTGCACGTTGTATGTGCGGTATATTATTTACGGTTATAGATACGCAAATAAGTTATATAATCTTTTATGTAAAGAAAAATATATATTTCATTTTCATTTATGACCTCAAATGCTCTACGACCGTTAGAAAATGAGATATTTGCGAAAAACTAGTCAAAAACAGAGTTTTTGATCTTTGGCCTTTGATATCTTCTGAAGCACGATGATTTGACAACATGATTTTTGCACACTCATTGTGCATGGTAAGACGAAGATATTCTCGCAATAAAAAACCAGTACCAATTATTCGGTAGATAAAACCTAAATTGACTGGACTACTAGCGCTCTAAGTTTTGAGTTCACACAAAAATCCTTGCAATGAAAGTTGTAGAGCATTAAATTTTCTATGAAATACATCCACAATTTCGAGACTATAATGGGAATACGCCTAGTGAGATTAAATAATAGATAACTGTACCTACAATGTATCCGACAATAGAAAATCAATCTTTGACAAAGAATATCATCCGAATAGTTATAGATAAAGAGAAAATGTATTCACACAAACTTATAGGAAATTTATTCGGCCTTAATTTTGTATATAATCATGTTTTCACTTCGACCGACCGTTCAAGAAATATAATCAAAAACCCAAAATTGTCACACTTATTGCTGCTTTACGGTTTATGGAGGTATAGTAAACAACGCGGTTAAATTTTGGTATAATTATCACCAAATATCTATAAGCCCTTCTTCGATTAGACAGCGACCTCCACTCGGAAACTTGCTCACAAGCAATTGAAAGTGTTTACGAAATACAAATAACAATAAACTTCAGATTAGTGTGAATAATACGTTGGGCCTTTCTAAGCCTGATGATGAGGAATTCTTATCAGGAGTTTCTAGGCACAAGCCTAGTGTAACTGATAGTACAGACCTGAGTGTAGAAGTTGCCTCATCCATTTCTCAATTCCACAGTATCTGTATGAAAAATCGAAATTTGATCTGTAAATCCGGGTTTTGTTGGCAGCCCGTAAAAATTGAAAAGTCATTTTTTCCGCTTCGTAACTTCCTTTGCTCCATCCTCCATTAACTTCTCTGATAGTGAGATGCGGTATTTGAATAATGCCTCGAAGGATAAATGAGTTTCTTGATGCTTGTTTAGCTTCTTATTGCACACTGCACTAGTGCATCAGTCTCGAGTTTTAATTAACATTTAATACAGCGTTTTGCAAAAAGAAGATCTTCCTCTGAAAAATGGTACCATTTATATATTATTTCTAATATTTATTGATATTTGAGAAGTAACATGCATCTTTGTCCATTAGTCTGTTCTGTACGTATGGAATACTCTAGAAATCGCAAATCTCAACTAATTTCAATGTTTTTTTTTTGGTCGGTTCGTCAACTATCAGAATAAAACTTTATTAATTCTCATTTGTTTTGCTATTTAAAGGCGCTTATTTATATTTTCAGTATAATCTCAATCAAAACTCAAAAACTGCAATAAATACAACCAAATTATTGCGTGAAACTGAACGAGAAACAATTATTGAAAGTCAATATTATTCCCTCGCCAGAAATAAGCACAAATTACGTCCTAGCTTCCACAAAAATCGATAGGTAAATATTGATCGACATAATACAAAAAACAGGCTATCCGCATGTTCTCAAACAAATCCATCTATTATACACTGGGTAAAAATAAATCTAAATGTAACAGCTACATGGTTAGCCATTTATAATGTTCTCATTCGAACATACAAGTAAATTGTACATTCGAGGTAGAACCAATTTCACACGTTGTCATAGAAATGTGAAAATATAGACAGAGTAACTGACAGGGTGGAAAACAGAGCTTCTCAACATTTTTAATTGGAGACGTATTCAAATCAAATGTGACTTGTTTGTTATTAGAGAGTCCAAGAAATAAATTGGGGAAATTTTAATGAAATCTGTACTCCGAACAATCCCCAAAGTCTACATGACTTCTAATTAAAGGTGTCTCAAAATTGGTTCACAATAAATAATTCGTGAAACAGTTTGAGGGTTTCTTTCGCTATCGAACAAACGCAGGGGGTGGTTAGCCTTCATTACAGAGGGTTGCAACTGTAACGGCTCAGCCCCACGTAGGTACATACAAACAGACAAACATTTTTACACAAAAGCCGATTATAATAATAATGTAGTCTAGTCTGTGGGGTAGCTGGTAGCAAACATCACCATATGAAAGGTTGACTCGCACGAGCGCACCCTGCGCTTCTTTGTACTGCCGTGAGAGGCGCTGTTGACGTTTTTATGAGCTTTTTCAATAAGAACTTATTCAATAATTCATTTTTGCCATTAAATTACTTCGTGCTGAAAGAACAAAATTTTCATGAATTGCTTTGTGACGCATGATGCAGAACTGAATTTTTTAAAGTTAACGAAAGCTTAAATAGGGGAGTTTTTTATTGTTCATTTATTAATAATGATCTTGAGGTACTGCAACTCTGATCTGGAGTTGTTAGGTACAGAATGAAATTGGTTTACGTTTGATCAATCATAAATAGTTCTTGGCATCACTTTGTAGATACTTTTTTCGTCCGTTATTAAAAATTAGTGCCTAAAGAGATGTCGTAGTATATTTCATTAAAATTACGTCCAAGGATGGTTTGTAAATGCAAAATTAATTTAGTCAAGAGATAATTATTCATCCCTTAAGTAATATGGCTGTACTACCGCAATATGTTTGCAGATATACTTAACATTAAGTCCACAGTGACGGACGATATATTCTCATGTTTGTTGTGCCGCATAAACAGAGTGAGGCCACTGTATTATGTTATACAGTTGAAATAAATGATTGCAATTATTTTTACTGAAAAAGCAAATAAAATGCATATCATCATAAATTTATGAAGCATTTATTAATCCTAAAAATCAAATAAGATCAAGATAACTGATCGAAAGCAATTACGTAATCTGATTTTGTATGAATAGAGAATTTTGGAAAGCCTCTTCGTGGATGCGTGTTCGTTAAGTTACCCTCAGACGTGTGAAAAGCAATCAATCATTATCTAAACTCAACCTTCAGCACCTCGTCTCATTAAAGCTGCTATTTTGGCAACCCCGACGCGCGATTTTTCATATTATCGCCAGTATCGGAGATTGGAAATTTCCAATATGTCTCGAACATTGAGAATATAAATCAGAGAGGTAGTAAAGTTTGACTTTAAATGCTTCGCTGCAGCACGCGTTATTGCTTTAGAATTTTTTTAATGGACTGAATAGTCAGCGCCAAATGGGAAAGTTATATAGGAGCTTAATATTTGCTTACTACTGCAGGAATAAATACAGCAGTGCTGCTGCAAGTGAAAAATAACATTGTAACTCTATTTTTACCGTTTTCAAATATTGCCGTAGATGTACAGCAATATTTGTCCCAATTTTATGTTGCCCAGTTTTTGATATATCGATAAAATGTTCGCGTGAAAATACAATCGTTCTTCAATCCTGAGTATGAACTTGACAAATGACTAGGTACAAACCAAAATATGAAGAACCTCGGAGTTTTTCATAGACTTCAGATTAATGAATTTATAAAAAAAAAAATTGACGTGAACATCACGTGTCTTAGTTGTACATCATTGGATATATATAATCAAACACAAAGTCTCATCATTCCACGGCTAGTCGGTTGCTATGGAAACAGTAGATAACAGTTCTGAATTTATGCGCAAAATTCCAAGATCGTCAAGTATAGTGCACTCTCGACTCAGTCGATCTCAATGACAATGGGATATGAGCATCTAGACAGTACTACCAACTTGAATACTGTATTCTATTATTTTACGTTCAATCGTTATGGATTTATGAGGAAAATTAAAAAATGTTTCGAGTAAACTGCACTCCCAGCTTAGCCGATCACAATCATAATGCAAGGTGTACAACTAAATGCTATAAAAGTGCTTAATACAAAATCTCAATATTCTGCGACTGATTATTTAAAATTTATGAGAAGAATTCGAAAAGTCTGTAATATGAAGTGCACTTCCGGCTTAGTCGATTGAGACGAAAATAGGAGATGATCATTTGGATGCTACAGCAATTTCAAATACTGAATTGCAGTATCCTACGGCTAATCATTCTAGATTTATGCGGAGAATTCAAAAAAAGTATCAGGTAAAGTGCACTTCCAGTACAGACGATTGCAACCATAATGAACGTACATACGTACTGACATCAAGCCAAAAATAGTCAAAATGGATTCAGGGATGCTCAAAACGGATATTTCCATCAAAATCTCGAAAGGTGAATTTTGTCGGTACCTAGTACAAGTAAGTAAAAATGAAAGTGCTTTCATTCTGATAGTTCTCCTATCAACAGAAAAAATCTCAGAAATTTATCAATACGTATAGACAAAAATACGGAGATACAAGTCATTCTTCAAAGGCTTTCGTTCGTGATAAATCTTGATGAAAACTTGAAAAATACATTACAAAATAAGCAATAGATAAAAGAAATACTTTTATTTCAATGGAACAAACCCATTTTATTTCAAAAAAGCTTCGTTTTAATTTCTCTGTCCTCGTAGACATTTCTAAAAACATGCAAAAGAATTCCAAATAACGTTTGGATTTGAAATTGCATTTCACAACAAAAGTTGTGCTACAACATTTTTACATGTTTGTATACAATTTTATGTTAGCAATCTTTATGTATTGACCCATATTGTCGTTCGTGAGTAAAAGTTTTATTTGATAATTCAACTGTACAAACTTTCCTTGAAATATAGGTTAGTTATTTGCTACACGAGAATTTAATTGCCACGAATTTCAGCCAAATACGAAAGTTTTAATAATATATTGAATTAAATATAAGTGTAACAAGGCAGAAATTTAATAATTATTGACAATTTTTTCACCTTAAATAGCATAAATTAGTGATAGTCCGTGAGATAGGGCATACATTTTTCGTTGATTACCGCTCACTTGAAACTTCGTGAGTGACTTCATTGTGATGAGTCCGACAGCTTTCACATTTGACGAAATTCTTGATTTGGGGGCGTTTTTCAGAGAGGGCAAATTGGATACGTCAATTTCATGAGGCCTTAAAAATATATTACCGTCATATTGATGTTTACACTAATCGAAAGATGTTTTGATTATAAAATGAAAAATAATATTGTCCGACATGAATATTGAGGAGGCCAACGGTGAGTCCGACAAGCCGTACTTGTCACAAGTACTTTGAGGACGTGTTCAATTATTTTTTTTCTAAAATTTGGTCCTTTTGTCTGACAAATTTTCGGAGGCGCTTTCTCAGTCCGATACTGAAAATGGGTTAGGATTATAACAGCTCTTTCATCAATGACCGCTTGTCGGACAAAAACAGTCATAATTTGAAAACATAGTATCTGTTCAAAAAACATATTGTCCGACAGAAATATTGGTTCTTATCGTCAGTCCGACAAGAAAACGCTCGCACAGATATAACTCAGTTTTTGACGTATTTAAGTTGTTTATAAGCTAGTAATGAATAATTCATTAACAAAATAATTGAAAAAAAGTAAAGTAGAAAATAGAAAAAGAAATTATTATGTCGCTAAGTTAGAACGTTACTCATCTTAATCTTCTATCCCCGGAGGTTCCAAGTAGAATTAAATTGGTATTCGATGCTCCATCCGAATCTAAAATTAGGATTAGTGGTTCCCATTCAAGATTTTAAGGTGACTTTCTCCCTCGACTATAGGAAGGGAAGAGAAATCTTTGAAATTTTTCTTCAGCCATTTTCCCATTCGGTTCATATTTCTCCAGATATACTTCAAATATGCCATGTCTCACATTCTCCACACAGACTTCAGCTAAGCCAAGTTTCACATCACCTCGTGTGTGCGGTACAAAGTTTTCTCTTCACGTCGCAAAATTAAAATGGAACACCTGTATATACTTTCAGCTTTCTGCGCTCGATCATATAAACTTCAAGTATGCCAAATATTAAATTTTTTCGTGCATGCGTGCAATATGCTTGAAAATGGATACAAAGCTTCTTCTTCACGTATTAATATATAGATCAAAATGGGAAACTTATATATAATTTTCGCTTTCTGCACATCTTCTCCATATAAATTTTGAATATGTCAAATCTCACACTCCTTCGTGCATGCAATATGCTTAAAAATAGTTCGAGAGTTTGCTCTTGACGTATTAATATATAGGTATCACAGTTGAAGGTAAATTTGAATGCTATTTGAGGTGATTATCACAGTATACTGACTTTATATCACACATTTGATCCCAAAATGATATTAATATATTGGTGCACAAGTCTTTTTTTATTATTCATAATCAATAATCATACTGACTTGATATGCATTTCATAAATGTATATGCCTATGAACGCAGCCGCGTTCTAACCACATATTTTTGCTTTTGAAGTATTGCTCCACTTAAATTGTCGGACATATATACAGTAATGTTCTAGACACTATTTGAATGGAAAATAAAAAACATAGGGATGAGCGGTCATTGATAAAGGAGCTGTAATAATCCTGACACGTTTTCAGTGTCGGATTGAGAAAACGCCCCCGAAAATTTGTAGGACAAGATGACCAAATTTTAGAAAAAAATAATTGATCACGTCCTCAAATTCTCGGACTAGCGGTAATCCGTTTTCATACGAACGTACTTGTGACAAGTGCGGCATGTCGGACTCACCGCTGGCCCCCATTATTCATGTCGGACAGTATTATTTTCCATTTTATGATAAAAAAAATCTTTCGATCAGTGTAAACATCAATATGACGGTAATACATTTTTAAGGCTTTATGAAATTGACATGTTCAATTAGCCCTTGCTGAAAAACGCCCCCAAATCAAGAATTTCATCAAATGTAAAAGCTGTCGGATTCATCACAATGAAGTCACTCACGAAGTTTCAAGTGAGCGGTAATCAACGAAAAATTTATGCCCTATCTCACGGACTATAAATGAAGCTTGATTGTGGCATCTTATCGAAAATGGTGTGATATATTTAAATTAGTTTTTCTTGAATATCGTTCATCCAAGGGAAACACTTTTCATATAGAAAATATAGAAGATGCTATATTCTACATTTTTTGTCTCATTCACATTTATGTGAAATTAATATTTAAAAAGTTAGATTGCTCTGAAAATACCTAAAATCACATCCCTTCGTTTCCAACGTCAAATAATTATGCAACAAAATAAAATTCATAAAAATTATGTACAGGCAGAAAAAATCTATGATAATTCTCACAGTTCGTATGAATTTTATCCCACGGTTTATGAGTTACACTGTGTCAAAGTTTGACATGTATCTAAATCAATTTTAAGTTTAATCGACTATTGGTATGTTTCAAAGAATTGAGAACGGAGATGGAGATCTGATGTAAAAATGTATAACACAAGTCAGCGACAAAGTACAGTAACGAAGAGAGCCCCTACAGGATAGACTTCCGTCCTAAAAGACAAGATGAATGGGTGGCAAACGCAATTGCGGCATACGGCGCCAAGAAAACCACTAGAATTTTCTAGAAGCTTCAAGAAACTCTATATAGGCTATGTGCAAGGGGGCGGAGTTTGAACATATATCGATGCGAGCGCTTATGGTGAGCACCATTGTAACCATTGAACTCCATTTCTCAGAATACGTCATCGAGCATTGAAGTTTAAAAGTGAAAATAATTGCATATAAAACTTAGGAAAACGCTCGTTTTGTTTCAGGCTGTTGTGTTGAGGATGATTCAAGTGAAATATAGTTTCATAGATTTAATGTACGCAGTTATAACATAAAAAAACGAGTGAAGTGGATCAAAACGGTAGATAGAGTATTATCTGTCTTTCATTATTAATCTATATAACAGAGATGTTTGTAATTCAATCGTGAAATTAGAAAAAATTTTCATGTATTTTGGATTCATGAATTTACCTCTATCTCTAATTTGTAAGTTATTTCAGTGATAGAAGTTTGTCGAATGCACTTCGCAATAATTTTGTTGTTAATATTGTCAGCAACATATTTTTCAACATGTTTAATATGGCAAAACTAAATTCACGCTTTTCTTCAATGCTTCTTCGGTATAAGGGATACAGTGTTTGATGCATACAAGCCCAATCCGCAAGATCATCGGCGTCATAATTTGAGGTTATCCTGTCAATTTGGACGGATTAAGACGTTTTCTCTAATAGGTACGTTATGATTGAAGAAAAAAATACTCAAAATAAATTATTTCAACGTACCTTTCATGCTATGCAAGCTATATTATACGCACGCAGCTGAATTAAATAATATTAATACATTTAAAGAGTTATAGGTATGAAACAATGATAAAATGAGAGTTCAATCGTTCTTCATTGCCCGCTAGAGGCGCTAGTAAACTTCATGCACATAGCCTATAAACCTGGGACTACGTCGAACCAATTATCATTATTATTGGAAGTCCTGATACCGAGCAAATAAGTTTAAAAATGAAATCGGAATAACTCAAATTCGACAAGCTTTCATTGATCGAGCGACAAAGAGCATTGTCGTGTGTTGTTTTCGGAGGCGTTTAGAGAAATTGATAGGAACCTAACAGTTCGTTAGGTTCCTATCAATCAAATAATTCCCACCAAAAATCGACCAAACATAAATTTTTATAATCATACCACAATATGGATAAGAAGTTATTAAATTATGAAGAAAAAATAAGAAAGATAAAAGAAAACAGTTACCGAGCTATTTGTATATGGACAAAATACATTAAAGCATTTCATCGGCTTCTTCGATTTTTAATTACTTTTATTCAAAGGTTTCTGTAGAATTTGTGCTTTGTTGTGGCTTTCTTTGAGTACTTATTTCCAATTTAGTGAAATTAGAATAGTTACAACATTTACTCAATTTAAATTCAATTGTTTTGAGAGTGTATCTTCGGGAACACTACTCTTGTCGAATGAAATATGATGTGATGTGAGGGTGGAATGAATTGTAGACTGCTGAGGGAAAGGATATATATCAGCAGTGAGTAAATTTGTTGGTAATGAAAAAAATAAAAGAGCTTGTTTGAGGATGACGTGAAAGGCGTGATTGAATTGTTGGTTGAATATTGGTTAGTGGTTTGAATCATCCGATGGTTCTCGTCATTAAATCATTCAACAGAACTGTACAAAATCCAGTACTTGAAAACCCACTTCAGGCTATCTAAATATTTACCTCTCCTCGAAATCTCTCACATTTGACTCACTACATGTTCTACACATATGGGTTGCTTAGCAACGCATCACTTCGAAAATAAACAAATCTAATTGATGTGCATGCTGATGATTACATAATGAATCAGCAGTGATTTAGATTACTTTCTCAGAAATTAGCATAGTGTTGATACTAACTTGATAGAATCAAGAGCTTTGTATTGATGGATTCTAAACAGAAATACTTCAAAATTAATAATTGCTTATCATATTTCTAACCAAAAACTCGAAAAATTATAGTCTGTTTAATTCAATTCATTCCGATTTTATTAGGAAAATGCATCATTCATAAAACGATTTTGACATTTCTGTGGCATTTATATTAGCAATAAAAAATGGCAGTGGAACATAATTTTAAATAACTGAAACACAGAACATGACTAGAGGCACATTAGTTTTCAAATCTGGTAAAATCTGAAGTTCCTGTCACGCAAGAGAGCAGGCGAATACATCATCCGTCACTTAGTAACTTAAAAGTGTCACTGAAATTTTTCATACGCTGTATGTTACCTGAAGTTTATGAATTAGGAAATATTCAGGCCGAAACCATGTTTTGTCAACATAACTCTAATTAACAAAAGTAAAACACCAATTTAATTGAACTGACAACTATAAATAGTGATTCAAATAGCTTGTTGGTATCTTCAAACCTAAAAGAGATAGCAGAAAATTAGTCAAGTAATTTTGATGTCTTTCTATAGGATTAGTTCAATGGTGAAAACTACATTTCGCTATCTTCATCTGTTTTTGATTTATGGCGGAAAATATATTTATCATGATTACGTCATAACGCAGGTACTATGAAAGATACAAAAAAAAATTATTGGTCATTATTAAAGCATTTTATAGAGCAAAATCGATTTCTTGAGTCAAATTTTATATGTTTATCTCTTGCTGATTTACAGCACGAATATATAATTTTAAATGGAAGCTATAGAAGGTTGATATAAACCAACAAGATATTTTTGGAAAGGGCTGAAAATGACCTAAAACTTACCGTACTTCCCAATCGAAAAATAAAACTTGGAGCTGTAAATCAGTTTTAATCAAAAAAGAGTCCTCTTAAATAGTGCGTGAGTTATAAGACATTCATAAAAACAGCTCGAAACAAAAGAAGATAGCGGAATTCTGTTTTCACCATTCGTAACTATCTTGCTTGTTTTCTTTTATCTCGTCTGATTTTGGAGATATTGATAATAATTTCAAGCCGAGAATTAAAGAATGATGTCCTTAAAATTCACTTTCTTGCACGACTGCTCATCTTTTCATGCCATTTGCCTTTTACCTGCCCGTTGGGATTGCAAGGCATTTGTGCTTTAATGAAGCTATCCCAACAAAGAAAAAGAATCAGAGTAGAGCTTTGAATTTCGAATGCATTAGAGAAGCCAGCCGTGAGGCTGTGATCCCTCACACATCGTCAAAAGAAAAAGAGAAAATTCGTTTGTCTGCTGGCCCTTCACTTTATTCCAGTATCAGACTCAAGAGTTGGTTGCTATCGGAGTAATCGAAAGCTATTCAGGATGGAACTAAAAGAAAGTTTGTTGCCAAGATAATAGATTTTGTTTCTTAATGAATAATGCGCATCTGAAAACGTTGCACTTTCCAAGTTAATTGAGGCTCAAAAAATCCTCCAAAAACGTCAATAACTTGAATTGTTCTCAAAGTAAAGACAATAAAAACAAACAGTTGCAACGCGTTTATTGAATTAGCATCTTCTGAATGAAATTCTAATTCATTTTAGCATCTTGTTTCCTTTTCATTAAACACATTCAAATACAAGAGCTTCTGAAGAAAGCTTTAAATTTGATTATTTTGAAAGTAAAAGATTCAAAGAGAATTACTATGGGTTGGAATGTTTCCTTTCGAGATTAAACCTTGAAGGAAAGGCCCTAGAGTATCGTAATGTGTCGAAGATTTGCTCAGGCATTACCGAAGGTTGAAGGATGCTGCATTATTCCACACGAGAATTGATATTACAGTCCTTGGAGATAAATAAGTAAAGTTTACTACTTTATCGATCATCCTGCGAGCAATTTACAACAAGAATTATATGTGGGGTATTCTACTTACGATTATTGTTCAGTGAAGGGAGAATTGGACAAATTATCTTACCTGAAACAAAAAACAATGATATTAGTAACACAGAATATATAAATTTAGTGTCAAACACGATTCCATCTGAACGGACAACTTCAAAAGACCTCATTTAATGAGATCAATAAGCGATGCTCATCAGGTTAACATATTATAAATTCACAATTCAATAACGATAAATCATCATTTAGTAAAGTGCTGATGTGTATTTATATCTAATCATCCTGATTCGCAATATCGCCTAACTTTGCACATCAAATTATTCAACACTTCAAAATGGTATGAGAATTTTGATATATGGGGATAATCGCGATGGAACAGATTAGAGAAAATTGATTCTCAACAAATTACACACTGAAATTGAACTGGAAAATTGATGAGATGGATACAGCCCTTTGTTTGAGCTGCATAAGTAGACTCCATTTTTCTTTTTATCTGCTTTTATTCTAGAGTTCCGCTTCCTCAGGTATTATGCTAAACCGTTTACAGGGCTTGATTTTTACAGCCAATTTATCCAGGACGAATGAAGATACGAGAGGATATTGATGAGTTTCTGACTTAGCATAAAAAGAACAAGCAGATTTCAATTCTACCAATAAATACAACATTGTTGTAAAGTAATTTATCTCCTTATTTGACAGTATGTATATATTTTCATGACTTAATAATAAAATGGTACTAAAGCAGAAGAGTGTAGTTCAAAGCCTAATTGGTTGATTTTTCTGCAGAACTTACAACGATCTGTAAGCAAGCACATTGTTTTGCAAAAACAGTATCTCTTTAGACACTTCTTCTCAACATTTTTTCGTAATACTCTGCAGTTTCTGGATCATAATGAAGAGCTTAATGGTCAACAATGATTCAAAAAGTTAGATGATCAATTAAAATGTTGAATTTTCTCGATATTCAGGCATTAAGATGTCCATTCTTCATACCCAAATCAGAATTTGCAATATGGAAAGCACATTCGTATTGTATTAACATCTGAAATATTTGAGATGAATTCTAGCAGCCTCTCGAAATGCGCTAAAATACTTCCAGGCCACCGCATGTAAACAAAGGCCTAAAGAACCGCGTCGTTTATTAAAGAGATCAGAAATCGAACGGTCGGAGAGTAAACATGTCAGGTCAAAATAAGTTTGGTGCCACATAAATATTCTAGAAAACATAACTTCGTTTTGCAATTATCATTTAGTGTAAAATTAATGTATTTTGTTCAATTAATGAAGTTTAAATGAGGTTTGTGTTTTATCGTGAACCCTGAAAACATTACAGTATGATACAACCAATGGGTCTGCCCAATTTGTCAAACTTTTAGCATCATTTCATAAATGCAATCGATATTATCTGGGACGAAACACCAACGGGTGTTTCACTACGTGTTTATCAGCCATTCCTAAGGGGTAACCACCATGGTATACATGTTTGATGTATTTCAGAGTTAATACAGGAGATACATTCATGTAATCCCAAGAAAGAACAAGGGTTCCATAGAAAGTATTAACGGAAACACATACACAGAGAAATATCGGTTTTTGGAAGAATACAGGTATTCAACAGAAAGTAATTAATTCGCAGGAGATACTTCCATGTAACCTATAGGTATCCCCTAAAAAGTACACGTATACCATAGATAGTATTTTAGAGGAACACATACATACCAGAGACTTATTGATATGACAGAGGAATACGGTATACCAGAAGGGTGCCGGTATATATTGGAAATATATTCATTCCGAAGAAATATCGGTTTTTGGAGGAATACAGGTACACCGGAATAATACATGGTATTCCAGAGAAACATAAGTATGCCAGAGAGATATTGGTGAATTAAAGGTAACCATTATTCCAGAGTAATACAGGATTTCCAATAATACAGATATTACGAAAGATATAAATATTCCATAGAGAAATTGATATTCTACAGTAAACATATATATTTCTAGGGTATACCAAAGAAAATACAGCTATTGCAGAGAGGCATTTTGGAGGATTAATGTTATTTGTTTTTCACTGACTCCAGAAACATTTCTCGAAAGTGAAATTTGACTTCGATAACGCTACATGTTCCCGAATCGTTTGCACATGGATACATGGATATAGTTATGGACCGCTCGCAGGACAAGGTCGACCTTCTGCATCAAAGACATGAACCATAATTTCTTCCAGATGCGAACAGAAGACCAGCGAAATTAGCTTCCTCTGAACTTCCTGTTTTCGATACATCTTTGTTTCAGAACGAATATTCATGCTGAAAACACATACGGGACACGTAATTTTCTCAAAACTAGAAGCAGAGAGGCAAAGAGAACTTCAGGAAGAGAAGTCAACTAGAGGAAGAAGTCAATCTTCAGGGATATCGCTTAAGAACAGTCCACCTCGTGACCTCGCTACAAATCTATCGAAATTATAGCTTGTATTTATTCATTCTGTATCATTAATCCATATCATCATTGTTATTGTTATTCTTATTGTTTTATTCTCATTGTTCAAATAAACGCTTACTACCGAGTTATTTATTTGTATTAAACTACCTAGAACACCACAAGTTTTTTACAGAATAGATATTCCTAGCATATTCCAAAAGAAAAATGGAATTTCAGAAATAATCTGCAAGTAGTACGTATTTCAGAGAAAGTAAGAGTTTTCCGCAGAAAATACAGTATATACGTCGTATTCGACAGAAAATACAAATGAATTTGACGTATTAACCAGATTATATCACACACCTTAGCAACAACCAATGAAATTAAGGGATTTTCCATGGTAACGAGGTATATCGCGATAATATTTTCTCCTAACTCGATATACCACAGTAGCTTTTTGAAAAATAATAAAAAATATAATAATTAATAAATTTTATGGTTTGTGAGATAATCCTTGCAAATACACCTCAAGATTCGGTATATTATCGCATATACCTTGAATTTAACTCAAATACTTTTTGTCTTGGGTAATTTTTTACTCGGCAAATTTGGAGATTTATAATCAACGATAATATCCCTCGAGCTAAAGCTCTCGGATATTATCAGATTATGAATCCCCAAATTTGTCTCGTAAAAAATTACCCAAAAGACAAAAAGTATATTCGTGAAATTCTTCGGTATATCGATAATACACCTCTCTATCGGTATATTACCGTTGATTATATCACACACCTTAGCAACAACCAATGAAATTAAGGGATTTTCCATGGTAACGAGGTATATCGCGATAATATTTTCTCTTAACTCGATATACCACAGTACCTTTTTAAAAAATAATAAAAAATATAACAATTAATAAATTTTATGGTTTGTGAAATAATCCTTGCAAATACACCTCAAGATTCGGTATATTATCGCATATACCTTGAATTTAACTCAAATACTTTTTGTCTTGGGTAATATTTTACTCGGCAAATTTGGAGATTTATAATCAACGATAATATCCCTCGAGCTAAAGCTCTCGGGTATTATCAGATTATGAATCCCCAAATTTGTCTCGTAAAAAATTACCCAAAAGACAAAAAGTATATTCGTGAAATTCTTCGGTATATCGATAATACACCTCTCTATCGGTATATTACCGTTGAAAATATAGTATGCCGTATCTTATAGGAATACAAGTATTACAAAGTAATGAAGGTATTCCAAAATAAAACCGGTATTCAGAAGAAATATAGGCATTCCAAAAGAATACAGGTATTACAAAGGTAGACAAGTATTTCAAAGTAATGCAGATATTCCTTTGGAACACAGATGTTCCAAGGAATGCAGGTATTCCAGAGGAATATGTTCCAGAAGAATATATGTACTCCAAAGAAGAACCCGTGGTCCAAAAGGGTATGAGAATTCTAAAGAAATACAGGCATTACAAGGAAATACAGATATTCCAAAGGAATGCAGATATTCCAAAGAGATACAGGTGATTCAAAAGAATTCAGGCATACTATAGATTCCAGAGGAATACAAGTTTTCTAGAGAAATACAAGCATTTCATAAAAATACAGGCATTTTTCAGAGATAGAAGTATTCCAGCGGAATATAGATATTTCAAAGGAATAAAAGTATCTCAAAAGAATGCAGATATTCCAAAGGAATGCAGATATGCCACAGTAATACAAGTATTCCATAAAAACTAAAGTATTCCGGAGAAATACTTGAATTCCAGAGAAATAAAAGTATCTTTGGAATATGGGTACGCAGATGTTCTAAGGGAATACAAGTATCCATAGTCCAAGAGCTCATGACCCATGTTTCATGAGTGTTTGATTCAGATAGAAATTTTGTACAATAATATCTTTAGGTGAGATGTATAGGTAAATGAGTGTTTGCCTGACCTACCTGGGTACGCCAGGTACTGCGCATATAAAAAAGGTATACAAAATTTATTTTATTGTTGGCCAGTTATTGAACCCCGGAAAATGTGTGTGGCTTTTTGCAAATATTTTTTAATAGAAACGACTTTTGATTTTAAATTCGACCCAAGTCTACCAATACTACTGTTGAGGATACTAGCGTGAGTAAAAATTATGTTTCTTCACGTTATGTGAGCAATGTTTCAGAGAAGATCGGAAGGATCTTGTCAAGATATAATTTCAAAGTTTCCTTCGCTCCGGTAATGAAAATCAAGCAGTTCATGAGACCTGTGAAGGACGTGATTACCCTACAATCTTCGGGCATTTATAGGATCTCTTGTACCTGTGGGAAAGTCAACGTTGGACAGACAGGCCGAAATGTGAACACTCGCATTGCTGAACATAGAAGATGCATAAGATTAAGCCATCCAAATAAATCTTCTGTAGCTGATCATGCCATCGAGTTTTTGCTTTACATCAAGTTTGAAGAAACAAGAATAGTCGCAAGATGCTCATCGATTCATGGTAGATTGGTCAGAGAAGCAATTGAGATACTTAAACATCCAAATAACTTTAACCATACTGATGGTTTTGAATTATCAAATGTTTGGCATTCTATAATCAATAACACACATATATAATGACTATGTTTTAGTTGGTGTAGTTCTGTGTATATTTTGAATTATAAAGTACACTGAAGGATATTTGACATTGCAGTTGTGAGCCAAACCAATAGTAAAGAGTAGCGCTACACTATCTTGTTGAAATGTCGTGTATTTTGTGATTTGGGATGTGTGCGGAGGTGTACCAAGTAGGACATATTCCTCTGTTTGGGGTTTTCACGTGGTTTTCCTCAAGCCTTGGGTGAATGCCAGAGGATTTTATTCTTTTTGTTTAGGTGTGATATCCACGTTATCACATTTAGTATTATGTATATTATTAGTATCTAGTTACTTTCCTTGTTTTATTTTGAATCATTTTTTTCTGAAGAAGATCCTTGGTCAAAGGATCGAAACGTCAAAGTTTCCAATAAATATACAGAATTTAAAATCAAAAGTTGTTTTTATTAAATAAAATGTATAAATTATTGAAAATATATTTTAATGTATCTAATTAAAATGCTATAAAATTTCAGCGTATATCGATCACTTCCTTTTAATATTTGAAAATACAATTTTGGGGTATTTTGGTTCAATATTAACCCGACTAAAAGTGTCTGCCTCATTTATTTTGTTATTTAAAATAGACTCGACTTTCGAATAGTACCTACTTGTCGGCTTCTGAATAAAAATATTTTTTTTTTGGCACATATTTTCTTACACTTTTCTTATGCGCAGTACCTGGCGTACCCAGGTAGGTCAGGTAAACACTCGTTCACCTAAAGATACTATTGTACTAGTACAAAATACAGGTATTTCAAAGAAATACAAATATTCTGGAACACAGATATTCCAGAAAATAAAAGTTTTCCAAGGAAATACAAGTATTCCAGAGGAATAGAGGTATTCCGGAGAAAAACAAGTATTCCAAAGAGAAATAGGTATAGCAAAGGAAAACATATATCCTAGAGGAATACAAGTATTCTAGAGAAATGAGATATGGCAAACGAATTTGTCATAGGAACTGATTCTAGCGTTAATCTGGTAGTTAAAAATTTGAAACAGAAATAGTTCAAATAGTTTTTTTTTCAAATTCAGAATGGATGGTCAACAATTTGAAATAAATAGTAATGATATTACTAAGTTTCAGGGTAATTCTAGAATATAAATATGACTTATCATAGACAGCTTTTATTTTCTTTCACTGAGAGTACATCAATCATTTTTCTACAAACGTCAAAAAATAATGACATTTGTACATCAATATAGGTATACGAAATGTCGCATTAGAATTGTTTATCTTGACAACGTGCACATAGTATTTTGCGCACTAGAGCGAAAAATATTTTGTGCACGACGAAAATGATCACAATTTTAAAATAAATTGAAATAGATGAAACAAATCGCTTTATTTAAATATTATGAAAACACATTAACTATTATCATTATTGCTATACATATTAAAATTAATAGCGCAACCGCTACATGTCCCTATATGTATTCCACTAGTAGAAACATCCAAACATTCTTTGACAATCTTATTCTCACATATTTCATTTTTCATGTTCTTGGTTATAGTACATTGTGCTGTTGGGGCATTAGTACTAGTGGAAATATGTGAAGATGAATTTTCAGTTTCACAACCCGAATTTTTTTTTGATATTTTTATTTTATTTTTTATGGAATCTTCAATATACCCTTCGACAACATTGGAGGATTTCCATCCTCCATGGAGCTTCAGACAGTTTATGTCTGCTCCTGCATCTGCGAAGAGTGTCGCAGATGTCCTCCTAAAACAGTGGCCGGTGTAGGCTTTGGCATTTGGTAGTTGGAGGTATCTTGCGATCATTGACGGAACTGAACCAATGGTGTTAACTCCAACTTCTTGGTTGTAACATCTACCTTTTTGGTATCTTAAGAATAAACGTTTATTTGTAGTATGAATAGGACGAAGGGTCAGATATTTCCGATATAATTTGATGTGATTGAGATCTGTCACTGTGAATATTCGTGAAACATAGTATAGGGTATTTTGACTATTAATACGCGACCGGCATCCTCTACATCATCAATTGTCATCTTCATAAGTTCATCCCGACGACACGCCCCGGAAATGCCCATAATCAGCAAAACCTTAGAAAAATCTTATAATTTCAATGTTAATTACAGAAAAATCGAAAAAATTGCCTTCATCAATAAGTAGTCATCATTATTTGCTTCTGATATGAACTGATTCACTTGTTCCCCCGTTAAAACTTTTGACTTCTCTGCCTGATATCCTACAGATTTTTACTTCAAATACTGCATTAACTTCGAAAATTTTGTCACATTGATGTTTTCTTTAATGTCCAGAGTAGATATCAACATAGAGTATAGTGACCACAGTGTAGAAAACTTGACTGATTTGGATTTATCCTCAAAATAAGCGAGAAGAATTTTTTCATTTACTCTTGATACATTTTTGAGCGAACACCAATCCTTAAATTGTTTGTATGCACTTTCATATTGTATTCTTGATTTTCCGGGTAATAGGTTAGAAATTGCATTATTTGCTACTTCGTTAATATCTCCTGCCGTTTCCAACATTTACATCGATTGAAAATAGGTTTTCTAAAAGTGACGCTGACCAAATTTGTTTAGAAAAATTTAACTGACATATGCGAGCATTTGTTAAATTTTGTTTGCGTAGTTACAGAACAACAGACTAGATTGCAATAGAATAAATTTTTGTATTTTACTATGATTTTAAAGATTTTTGTCCACCATTTTTTGACGTCTGTAGAAAAAATGTTGTATGTAACACGCGCGCGAAATTTCTTTGGTGCTTTCGAATGATTTGTGTCTCGGCTGTCATTCTCAAGCACCAAAGTATAATTTCGTGCACTAGATACATAAATAACTATTTCTACTGCGAATACAGGTGTGAGAAAGGAATACAAGTACTCCAAAGTAATACAGGTGTTTTCGAAGAAATGCAAGTATTTTTTTGGGTATTCCAAAGGCACCGATATTGCAGAGCTTTTTGCAATAAATACGTAAATATAATGGAACGGTATTCTCTTAGGAAGTACAAGAATTTAATAGGAAGTATTTTGAGTAGATTATAGATGATTCAGAAAATATATAGATATTCCAGTACAATCTAAACAGTTGAATTAAGTTTATTTCCTATAGTTAAAATTATTTCAGCAATTGTAACCACAGTAAATAAGCTTGGTTCAAGTAAACTGCATACAAGCTTAAATTGTACAGCTGGGCCTTAGAAGAATACAGGTATTCCAAAGGAAATATAGATATTCCATAAGAAAAACAACGTGCAGGACTTTGGTGTACAAAATCTTGGAAGAAGGAAAGACATTATTTCTTCAATATTTTAAGCATGTCGTCAAGAATTCCTGTTAAGGACAGTCCTCCTAAAAGGAGCTACTTTATCAATGATTAATATTCGGTTCTACTGATCTTAAAAATTTGATTTGTCATATCTAGTTTGAAAATTCATGAAAACTAGCACAAAGAAACTTGAAGTATCAAACTTCGTGTATCTATTGACTAAATGTCAAACTACTATTCATAGCTACCATATTTGTTTTTATCTTTTGGAAGAGGTCCAGATGAATTATTTATCAATATACCCTTGCATATGAGGTGCCAAGGATGTTGTGCGCTTCGGGATGTATTGAAGAGAATTATCAACCCATAAAGTTATTTCTGCTCAATTACCAACGTATTAACGAATCATTCAATAACATTTGCTTCAAATAACCAAACCGTATATATTTGTGTAGATAACTACACAGAGAAGCAAAGGGGCTTGCTGAATAGACTCCCTCATTGCCTTATCAGCACAATAATAACATCTATCTGCTAGTTGATGCATTCAAAGCATCGCGATGCAAGCTGTCACCGAATTTCACAGAAATTATTCATCAAAATACAGTCACTATCAAACATCAAAACACTGTACAGTCTCTTGCATCGATGCACAAACAGATGCGGCTTTCAGAATAAATAATATTGGAAAGATTCACATTAAAATTGAGACAATCATGATTCTGTTAATTTGCATACCGTATTTTGACAATCGTCCATTTTTTTGTAATTCAATTTTTCATTGATCTTCCTTTAATTAAATGATGTATTAGGTGGATTTGTTTTTTGTTTTATAGAGAAGAGTAGTACTTTTATTTCGCTGTCATGAACAGTAATTAAATCACAAAAATTTAATATCAACAGTACAACAACCTCTCTGCATGCAATTACGGAATGACATCATTATAACGTATCTCCGACGCCATGTTTCTTTGTTTACTTCGTAGTTCATCTTTTCTTTAGAACACAAGAAAAAAGAGATTTTCCAACGTCGCGTCATGTTGTTAACAACCCGTTGAGTAATGACCATCTGCTACGCGAACTACCAGTGATTCTCAAAGAACTCGACATTTTGAGACCAAAATTGAAGGAAGGATGCCATTTCTTGCAATATAAATTATTGTCTTCTTGTAATCCAAAGATTACTCGAATTGAGTGCTTCTTGAAGGTTTTAAAGCGCTGAAGGTGAATATTTTGTTTCTTTTCTTTATCGTCAACAGTACTTACACGCGAAATTTCATCGAATTGTTTACACCACAGTGTAAACGGACCGTGAAGCCCGCTTGATAAGAAACATCAAGTTTTTACTCCCTGTTTTCATGCAGGGAATTTCTAAACTGATGGATAGTCTCAAATAATGGAATTGAATGTTACGAAACATTAGAAGCGCTTTACGTAGGAGGAATAATTAATTAAACGCAAATATAAAGAACACAATAGATATTTAACAGCTTGTATCTGTCAACCCGTGTTGCGAATTTATAAAAAACTTTTTGGCGGATGTTGCGAGTAAAATAGAAAGTGTTTTAATTAAAATGAATTACTCCTCTCTCCATAAGCTTTCCGTTTACGAGTTCAAATCTACAAATCCGCTATCCGGAAGTTGGCTGACGTAATTTTTCATCTGACGGAAGTTTGACATAAATGAGCGAGCAAATAGCGCGTTTTTCCATGCATCGTGCTTTTTTAGCTCAGCTAACGGTCGACTTCACTAAAATTTTAAAAGCTGAATACATAAAAACGTATAATCCGATTAAGGAGTAATGACGGAGTGAAGCCTTTGTTTTAGCTTTTTTATTGTTTTTAACTTTTAAGTGCTGCTGGAAATAATGACTCAAGAACTCGACAAACCTCTGACATTATCCACTAAACACATACTTTGCAAATTGCAAAGGATTCTAGAGATTTAACAACAATTTGACATCATTCTCGATGATAGAATAGTATCAAAGAAAAGAAATGTTTTATTATCAGCAAGATGCATTTTGAGGGTTACAAAGCGCTACAGAAGGTGCTCATCATAGTGATCATATAAACTAAAAAGAAGCAGCGAGATTTAAAGTAGAAAAGGGAACAATCAAACATATGTGAATGACCAATAAGTTTCCTGGCCAGTTTCATCGCTGTTTCAGAAATTTAGTGTCACATCCATTGCGTATTTCAAAGTAACAGCTGTCATTGTCAGAGTAACAGCTGTCATTGTCAAAGTGACAACTATCATTGTTAAAGTGACAGACGGCGGTTATATTTTAGTCCTTACATAAAATAAATATCTTTAAAAATGAAGAGTCTTTTTCTAGATTTTTAGAGTCTTCAATTCATTGGAACTTACAGTTTTGACATTTGATCGCCGGAAGTTTAATTTAAAAATGGTATCGTAGATTCCACTAATTATTTATTCTTAATATCTACTAATTTTATCTTTCCGAGAGCTTTAAATTGATACCAAACTAGACATTATTAAAATAATTTTTGAAAGAAACAATTGACAATCTTTTTTGACACCCTTACTAGAATTATCTCCGTAAGAGCTTTAATTTGATACCAAACACAATAGAGCCAAATTACTTATTTAAAAAAAAAAACAATTGTCGAACGTTTGCATTTGATGTCCAAATATGAGTGATAATAATTCTAATTTTTCATCATGATTCTCATTATTTCTTTATTTCAGAGAAATATAACGAATTTTATAATAATTCAAATTTTAATAATAACATATGAACTGCAATTTCGAAAAATGTTCCAAGTGAACGTTGTGCCAAATTATTCGAGAATCAATTTTAGTTATTTCATATTTCGTGATGAATACTACCATTTATAAAATAAACGCAAAAAACTGGTTCAAAAAACTAATCAATGAACTTGAATCTAGTTTTTTCTACAAACGTCAAAAATCATGACATTTGTACATCATTATTAGTAAGCGAAATGTCACATTGGAGTTGTTTATCATGACAACGGGCACGAAGTATTTCGTGCACTGATTCTATCTTGACAACGTGCACAAAGTACTTTATGCACGTTGTCAAGAAAAAGAATCCTGCTAATTTTTGTATTTTAATATGATTTCAATATATTTTTCAAATTTTTTGACGTCTGTAGAAAAAATGTTGTATGCTACTCGTGCACGAAATTTCTTTGGAGCTTTCGAATGATTTGTGTCTCGCTGTCGCCTCGGAAAAAAACTTTCATTCTCAAGCACCAAATTATAATTTTGCGCACTAGATACATAAATAACTATTTTGATGAAAATTTCATTCGCAAATTCGAATACGTTCTCAAGTTATTGTGTTTCCACACAGACCGACAGACCGGCTATTCTTTAAATCATGTTTTTCAGATCTAGAAAGGTCTAAGACGTGAAGATCCATCAAAATCTCGATCAGTTAAGCAATCACGATCACGTATGACACGCTCAATTTTTATTTACTTGTTTCGTACATTTTTCACTTCAATGTTTTGTTTGTGAAAAAATTGATTGTTGCAAACAGGTTAAAATGTTCAATGATTTACTCAATTTTTCGTTCAATGAAATAATAGAACTCGCCCTATTTTGTTCAAAGTTTTTGTCAATTAATTGCGCAGTATATTGCAATGCGCTGTCAATATTAGCCAGAGATAGAAAATACATTCGTATCATTTGAAACAAAATGAAACAAAATCAGTGCAAAAAAAAATGTAACTGGCCACGACATGAAGAAGTGAAAGACGGTATTTTAACAATGTTGAATGAAGAATTGTTGATATAAATTCGTTCAGAAATTATCTAAGATTGCCGAATCAATGTTTCCAGAATGTTTCATAAATTTTTCATAATTAAATTGGTAGCTGCAACTGCGAAAACTAGAGCCAGGATATCAATTTCCTCCACATAACTCATTTTCGACATTAAATATTTGACAGCTACAGCTTGTCGGTATGATTCTCAGAAAATAAAAATGAAGTACGCATGCGCATGCAACAAAAAATTGAGATATGTTGCATACAGGATTTCTTGCTTTCAATGATTTATTTCATAAAAGAGTACAGAAAAATTGATCACAAAACATTGACATAGAAACTGTACGAAAAAATTGAGCGTGTCATACGGGCTTTATATAAGCCGGGGAACTAAAAAGGATAAGACCACTGGACACTAATTTAACTAATCTAGATGAGCAGAAGCTACAAATATGGGCACGTGAAGTGCTGCAGAAAATTTATGGACGAATTAAAAACAAAAAAATTGTCGAAGAAATGTACGAAGAACTAAAAATCACAATAAGGATGAGAGGAAGTGAATAAGATGGTTGAGACATGTGAAAAGAGTGTCCGAGAAGAAAAACTCAAGGTTAATCAAGTATCATAACAGAATCAAGATGTGGAGAATAAGGAGGTTGGAATATGTCAAAAGAATGACAGACGACAGAAACCCAGAACGAATGATATAAATGATGTGAGATGGAGAAAAAGATGAATGAAACAAGTAAAATTTGAAAGTCAAATAAACAATAATGACTGAGAAATGAGAAATAAAATGGTTTTGATATTATTACAAAATATTAGAAGAAACAAACACAAAATGAGTCAAAAGGAAGTTGAAAATTGCGATAAGACATAAGAATGAAAAAGCCAAAGTGAACAACAGAAAATGATCATAAAGATAATTGAGATATGGAGAAAAAGGCGGCTGGAATAAGTAGAAAGATTGTCAAATAAGAAAAAACCTGAACAAATCAAATGAAAGATACAAGATAAAAAAAGGAAGCCAGGCAAACCAAAAGAAAGAAAAATAAAAAAACTGAATGATCTAATTGCGATGGAACAAAATAACTGGAAAGTCAACGTGAACAGCAGAGAATTATAACAAGAATTGAGGTGTGGATAATACGATTTTGAAATACATGAAAAGAATGTCAGACGAGAGAAGATGAAGTTGGAGAATCGGAAAGCCAGAGTAAGCAACAGAGAAGTATCAGAAAAAGGATCATGATATTGATATGAGTGAAGATAATGTCAGACGAGAGAAATACGGAACAATCATAGAAAGGATGCAAGATGGAAAAAATAACACGGACAAATTAACGAAGAGATGAATAAAAGAGAATGAGCTAAGTACAGTAGGGCAGGAAAATTGTACAGTCAAAGGAAACAACAAAGAAGTTTCACAAAGATCATGATGTGGGAGGAGGAAAACTCAAAACAAATAATAGACAGAATGCAAGATGGGGAAAAGACCAGAGGAAGACTAAATGAAAGATGGATGAAAATAGTTAAGAATTAGAAAACCAATATAAACAACAGAGAACTAAGATGTGGAGAGTGAGGAGTTAGAGACACTCGAAAAGAGAAATTCAAAACGAACCATAGAACAGATGCAAGATTCAAAAAAAGGAAAGCAGACTTAAGGAAAATTACCTTTTTGTGATAGGGCAGAAGATGTGAAAAGGCAGAAGTATAACAACAAGGATTAAGATGTGGACAATAATATGGTTGAAATACTTGAAAAATGTCAGAATAGAAGAACCCAGAAGAAATCAGACAAATAATGTAAGAAAGCAAAAAAGCAGACGCAAACCAGAGAAAAGGTGGTTGACAGTAGTAGAAAATTGCGATAGGGTGAAGTAATTGGAAAATCAAAGAAGATAACTGTAACTAGTAGAGAAATGAACTTGATAGAACAACAATTTCGAGCTGATTTCCTTAGAATTACTGTTAAAGAAAAAAAAAAAACTTCACGTAGGATTTGTATATGGCCCACTATTGATGTTGAGACATGCCAAACATTGCACTTTTTGTGACTGTTGAGTTTATGAGCACCAAGTGAGTTATGTGATGGGAATCATGGGTAAATTTGTTGTTTCCTCTCCATGAGAGTTTCATAGCAGTTTTCGACTCCATTTCCTTTTCTCCTTTGATGTATAATACTCGAATTTAGCTATAAACTTGCTAAACCAGACACGCATGGAATTGGTGTGGTAGTCAATATAACAAATGAGAATGTAGGCATGAAATTAATCATGTAAATGGGTTATTTTGCAATAATTGCTTTGCAAAACTTTTTTAATTATCCAAATGTACCAATTCCAGACCACAATTCAGCGAACAAATTTTGTTGCTAAACACATTTTCTCAATTGAATAATCTCTAATTGTTCATTGACTCCACATATGTTTTTTTTTTTATTCGTGTAGCTAAGTTCGCTCAATCATGAAATGAGAATAGGAATGAGGGAAAAATTAATTATTCATGCTGCCTGACACAATCGCCTGTCAATCGTTTATTATTACCATATTAAAACAGGGCTGCGATTACAGAACAAATTCAAAACATTGAAACAGAGGTTGAAATGTTCAAATATTCGTGTTCAAAATTGAATTTTTCGTGGAACGAATAACCAATCAATAATTACTGATAGAATACTTATACAAAGCTTGAGCTTTATAAATTGAACTATAATCAATAATACCAAATATAAGACAGTTGACATACCCATCTGATTCTTGAATGATCAATTTTGATCTATTTTTTGATGCTGTACATGTGATTATTCCGAAAGATCAACAAAATGGGATGAAACTTACAGCAGAAGCTCTAGCTATTCATTTAGATATTGAAAAAATATATCCAAAAACGACTTCCAGTGACAACATCTCATTTGATTTGTAAGACGTTTTGAATGCAGTTTCTTTCAAAATAAAGCTACCCTAGCAGCATCCAGCACTTATGAATAATAATAACGGAAAAAGGGGTGTGAAGTAATAAGGATGAATAGGGTTGTAATATGTCAACTCGAGAGTTTTGTTCCAGATGATTTATATACCACGAACGAGTTAACGCAGACACATATGCAAGTAATAAATAAAATTAAGAGGATGATTTTTCTCCCTGAAATAAATTGACGTCCAGCCCTTCAACCCCAGACAAAACATTCGTCAACATTATGCAAACCTAATAAAATGATAAATAATGGGCTCCTTTATCTCTTTTGCATACAAGCGACCAACGGCTTATAATAACCTCCGAATTTAGCAGTTATTAAGTTTATTGAAGTGATTAAATGATTAACTCATTCATCTAAAAGGATCGGTTAATCGCACACAAAATCTGATACAACAGTCCACGGAAAAGTAATTTGAATAAGCTAGTACTATTTTTTGCAAGTTCTTAAAGTATTTATGGATTCCGATGCATGCAAAGCTGCAATTTAAGTCGCAGACTATAGTAAATGATATTAATCAGATTGATCAATGTACGTTGCTGTAGAAAATGTTGTTTTGAGTTGTATTTCAATTAAAATAAAATGTATACCTAATGCGAAGTTTGCACTACTTAAATATTAATGATATATGAAGTACTTCCTTTGTTCATTAGTATGTAGAACATTTATATTTTCTGTGTTGGCAGATTAATGGTCAGTTAAACCTACGTCACTTAAATTAATCCGAAGTTTATTTGATACAACAATTAAGTACCTAAATATTTAGGAAAGATCCATTATAGTGTCTTAACTCAACAGAGTCTGAACTTTCACATCACGGAAGTTTCCAGATGCAATGGATTCGACAGATAACATGTCTAAAAGATAGCACAGATTCTAGTAGTCGTGAAAAGCATATCTGATCGCAAATGAGTATCAATTTATAACAATTAATTAATTATGAGAATGTACTTCAAATATTTGACATGTTCATATTAACCAAGTGCCTTCTGGCGCTTCAAATATGAATATTTCATGTATTAATTCCTATATTACCGAAACAATTCGATAAAGCTTTGATAACCCGCAAAAAAATTAATGAACAGCAACTTCATACGAGCTCTCCCTTTAAAAATAATTCATTTTCATTGCTACACATTTACACTTCCTAAATAAAATTCTGCAGTATTTGCATATCATTTTCAATTAATCATATTTCTGCTCCAAATAAATTAAATTAACTCCGTCAATATTGCTTACTACAATTAGAAAAAATCGCTTTTACTAACGAGTTTGTAATTAATAGATGTTCGATTTCCTTTCTTGCGTACAGTGTTTTTGTCGTGAAGGTTTTGCTCGATTTATCAAACTAACAAATAACTCTTTTTGTGTTATGTTCTGGTTGTTACATCGTTGAACCGAAAATTATATAGAACAAAGGAAAAAGGAAACTATATTGCGTTGCAAATGTTTTTTAAAGTAAATTACACTTGATTTTTGATATGGAGATTTGATGAGGATTGTATTTAGGAGAGGATTATCACATCAATAATTCAGTACCAATTGACAATTTTGCGTTGGTACTGCAGACGCACCAGTTTTCATAACAATTCCAATACATTCGTAATACCAACGATTCAAATAATTTGAAACTTTGCATGCTCACTAAACGTCCCCGTTTTCTTTCAAACAATTATAATGTCTGAACCTTTAAATCACAATAAATAGAATAATCCTATCAGATCTCTTGGCAAACATTATTGATTCCGGACTACACAAACGATTCAAAACATTTGAAACTTTGTGTAATGACTGACAAAGGATGTGAAAATAACTAACTGGAAACAGTTTCATACAATTATAGTGTTCGAAACTCAAAGTCATAATAAATACAATAGTCCTACCTGTTTCCTACAAATAAATTGTGAATTCCTGACTGAACCACCGATTCAAAAAATTTGGAACTTTTTTTTGCTGGCTAAAGAAGGGTGAATGAATCATTTACCGAAGACATAATGACATCCTCGTTTTCCTTCACCCAATTATAGTATCCGAAACTCAAAATTATAATAGACACAATAATCCTTGATATAAATTCCTGATGACTAAATCAGTGAATCAAAATAAATGAAACTTCTTATGCAGTCTGAGGAAGGATGTGAAAATAATTTATTGAAGATAGAATTATGTTCTAATTTCCCTCCGTGAAATTATATTGTTCAAAGCTATAAATCACAACTGAGTATGTTCCCTTGAAATAAATTAATGATCCCTGACTAAATCAGCGATTCAAAAAAATTGAAACTTTGTATGCTGACTGCGAAATGATTTAATAAAAACAGAACAACGTCCATGTTTTCCTTCACCCAATTATAGTGTTCGAAATTCGAAATCACAATAAATACAATACTCCTATCTGTTCACTGGACTAAATCATTAAATTAAAACAAAAGAAACATTTATGCTATGACTAAGGAAGGATGTAAAAACTATGAACTAAAGACAAAATGACGCCCCCGTTTTTCCTCGCACAATTATAGTGTTCAAAACGAAGAATCGCAATGCATGCGTTCTCTCGAAATAAATTAATGATTCCCGACTAAATGAAACTTTCTATATTGACTAAAGGGAATATTTTAGCACAATTATAGTGTCCCAAACTTATATAATGGTGACAAAATGACATCCTTGTTTTTTTTTCACAAGGTATAGTGTTCAACACTCAAAATCACAATACATACAATAATCTTATCTGCCCTCTACACGCCTAAACAAAAATGATTAATTGCTGACTAAACCGGCAATTCAAAGAATTTTAAACTTGTTTGCTGACTAAGAAAGGATGTATAAATAATTCTCTGAAGACAGAATCTCCTTGTGCTCCATAACATAATTAGGATGTTAAAAAAATCACAATAGATATAATAATGCTATTTGCATTCCTGAGCTTCATTTTCAGTTCCTGACTAAACCAGCGATTCAAAAAAACTCTAATTTTCACGAGTCGACTAGGGACGAATGTAGAAATAATATATTGAAGATAGAATGACGATCTCGTTCACCACAACACAATTACAGATACAATTATCTCATCTGATCCCTGAAGATAAATTATTAATTCCTGATTAAACCAGAGCTTCTAAATATTTGAAAATTTGTATGCTGACTAAAGAAGGATGTAGAAATAATATATTAAAGACAGAACTACTTTCTTTTTCTCTACAACACAATTAGAATATATCCTATCAGTATCTGTTCCTTTGAAATGGTTCATTATTTTCTGACGAGACTAACAATACAAAAAAATTATTCGAAAATTTCATATATACTTCATAGTTTAAGGGCCCCAATGGATCTCAATGCTGGATGAAGCACCACAGAAAACAAATTTTTTTCATTGATATTATAAATTCCAACTTGGACACAACAGGCCCAGTAATAATTTTAGGACCAGTACAATAAGGAAAACTGTCACCAAGAAAAATATCGATACTATACGTCAACCGTCAACCTATCAAGAAAGATCAACGGGTGTATCAAAAAGATGAAACTACCTCAGGCATTTGGAAGACCTCAATACAAAAAATCCTGCATAATTAATTAAGTCTGAAAAACCTACTTTCTCGTTGGATGCTTTAATAGACACCATGAAACTTTGAGGAGAGCTCTAAAAATATTTAAAGCACACTGAGATGATAACGGATCATTTAGTACCTCATAAGAATCCGGAAATAAACATCAATCCGCAATTTAGGTGCTTCAAATCAACAAAATCCTTCTTGAAGTGTGTTGGAAAGGATGGTCGAAATTTTTGTGCCACAACATGATCGTGCTACAATTTCTCAATAAGATCAAGATTTGGTTGATGCCAGTTGGTAGATGGTATACAACCGTTTGTTTGCTGGAAGTAAATGCCATGCTCGGGAAAGTCGGCTCAGAACAACAAATCATCCCCCACGAAGACAATGCAGCTCACACTTAGCTCGAAAGACTTTATCAATGAATTATTGGATCATTCTTTATCAAGCTCCAACCCAATTCTCAAAGTATAAAGTATATCAAAGATTTTAGTCCTGGAAGAAGCAATTTTGACTGTCACAATTTTTGTGGAGGATACTTTGAAAGATAAGAAGGGCTATAGAGACAGCACTTATAATATTGTATTACATTATTACTTTACAGTCCCTTGTATCGATTCATTTTCGTTGCTTCGTTGCAATCATTTAAGTAAAAAAGATTAGGATGTATTTGAGTGAATTGTCGAAATTCGAATACTGAGAATTGACTTAAAAGGGATTGAACCTTCGAAGAAAACTACATGATGGAATTGAATCAACTTTAACAGAATCGGTTTTCAACGAATTTCCTTTTACAGAAAGGTGTTCTTTTTTTATCTGAAATCTTTTCTTTTATGGCTTTACTACCCTTGCAGGTGAAGATATTTGAGTAGGCTCTTGTATAATACTAGTTAAGTAAAGCTACCCATCACAATGTATATTTAGCTTTGTAAACGTAGGCTGATCATATTCATTTGCAAAGTAAATACTGTTGCTGTATATTCTGGTGTCTCACGGGACTGGGTCATTGCCTGTTTTGCTTGATTAAAACGGCTCTAATATCTACCTGCATTAATTAGAATATATTTCCCGCGAGGGAAGAATAGTTTACAAGTTGAAAATATAACTTCAAATTTGTAACTTATCCAGTTTGCTTATTTGCAAAAAGTTAAGAGTTTCAAAGTCTGGAATGGTCACATTTTAATTGCAATCTCTTCGGATTATGAGAAATTCTCAGTAAAGTCAAGCCAAGCAAATATGTTGATAACTATACTTAAAGTATTACAATATTAACCCTAATATTAATGGATGATGACCAATTCGCCACCTCTTTAATCCGGGTCTTAATTCCAATGGCAATTTCTCCGTGAATTTCTAATGCAGGTAGAAATACACAAACCAGGATCAAATGTAAAGAAAGGCGTAACTGTTGAACGATACTTTTATCACCCTGTCTGATTACCCACCCTCTGTGAAGGTCTTACAAACTCAATATTAAAATAGCTTCAAATAATTTACCTCTGGTTTATTGTACTTAAAGAGACATCGATGCCTATCTGTCTGTAAGTCACAGCCGATTTTCTCAAAATGTACTGAAGCTGTCAGCATGAAATTTGGCACAGGTATAGGTCATGCTTGCCCGCTACTGGCTCACAAGAGCCAAAACATGAAAAAAAAAATTGGATGGATGCCAAAGTAACTTATAATAATTATAATTGATAGATCGTGCTATCTATTTCGTTTCTGAACAATCAAAATGTTTAAAAGAAAAAGTAAAACTAGAACACAAATAGGCGGTTAATATAAAATACATATCGTTGTATTAAGTGTGATAATCAATTTCAATTAATTTTCTGTAATATTATTAGTGTTCACTTCAGATTCTAATATAGACCGAGAAATTAAAGGACATCGATTGTCCTCAACCTTTGTATCAAAAATGACATTTCCATCTATTCCACAAACAAATGTCAAAGTTTCAAACTCCTGCCATTCGGTGTCACCATGTCATAAAATATTCATTTCTGTTTGCAGGAATCGCAGATGAATGCTTGATTAATTCCCACAAACAGCAATTCTCCAAAATTCTGTAAAAGCGTTCTCATGGTCCGTGAAGAAACAATGCACCTCTTGGGAAATAAAAAAAGTCTAACCCAACCGCGTCGCTTTAAAAAGCAGTTGCCACTAGAAACAAATGGTGGATCGCATTCCCTGAAGTAAATATCCGGTCGATCGAACATCAACAATCAACAAACAACGCAGTAACGGCGCATGCAGCATATACTTCGATAGCTGCAATGCGATCTCATGATTCGTAAATTCCACTCAACCGAATGCAAGAGATTTAGTACATTCGCTATGAATTAAATAATCTTTTGTTCATGGTATTTGTTTTTTCGGAGATTATTGCCATATTACTTTATCAAAACTCCAATCGTACTAACTTTACCGAACTACTTTCTCCTTATGCTCTTCGAGATTTACATTACCTGGAAGCTATTTAAAGTACAAAACTAACTGAGAGATTATGTTGTAGTTATATAACATAAACACAAAATTTTCTTTCGAAAAAATCACTTAAATCTCTGCTTAAATTGAAAAATAATTTGCAAGGGAGTTATTTAAGGACTCAGAGGACGAAGCAGCTTCTAGTGAATATAAGGAATGCTTCCGAAACTAAGCTGCTGCATAATTCCTTACAACTTCGGGCTATCCCTTGAATTGAATAATATTTCGGAACAAAATCATTTGAAGACCTAGGGGACAAATGGGAAGAATACTGAAAAAAAATAATTTGGCAATTTCAGCTGCTTCAGCTGTCATATAACTCATTACGACTTTGGACTATCTCCTGAATTGAAAAATATTTTGGAAAGAAGTTATTTGAGGGCTTAGATGACAAAGCAGCTGTTAAAAGGTGCTTCCGGATGTGAAAGGATTGCTGGAAGAAATTTGTTCGACGATCCAAGCTGCTTCAGCTGCCATATAGCTCCTCACGATTTTGGGCTATCCCCTGAGTCAAATAATACTTCAAAAGTAAATTATTTGAAGTGGAAGGATTGCTGGAAGAAGTTTTTTTGGCAATTCAAGCTGCTTCAGCTATTATAGTCTTGGGATTTTGGGCTATCCTTTAAGCCTAAAAAATACTTCAAAAAGAGATTATTTGAAGACATACTGTCATTGAATATAAGGGGTGCTTCCAAAAGTGGAACGATTGCTGGAAGAAGTTTGTTGGGCGATTTCAGCTACGTCAGCTGCCATATAACTTCTCACAAACTTTGGGCTGTCCCTTAAATTGTAAATAATAATAACTCCTTACAATTTTGGGCTATCCTCTGAATCAAAAATACTTCGAAAGGAAATTATTTGGAGACTTAGAGGACCAAACAGTTGTTAGTTAATATAAGGAATGCTTTTGAATGTGAAAGGAATGCTGAAAGAAATTTATTTGGCGATTCCAGCTACGTCAGCTGCTACATAAATTCTTACTTCTTTGGGCTATCTTCTGAATTAAAATATACTTCTAAACTTAATCATTTGAACTTTGAAGACTTAGAGGATGAATAGGGTGCTAATGAAAGTGAGGGAGAATGTTGAAAGAAACTAATTTGGAGATTTCAGCTGCTTGAGCTGATATATAACTTCTCACGACTTTGACTTTGGGCTATCCCCTGAATTAAAAATTACTTTGAAAATAAATTATTTGAAGGCTGTTGAGAGGTGCTTCCGAAAGTGAGCGAATTGCTGGCAGAAAATTGGTGATTTCAGCTGTTTTAGCTGCCATAGTCGCCTTACGACTTTGGACTATCCTCTGAATCAAAAAGTATTTTAAAATAGAATCATTTGATGACTTAAAGGATGAAACTATTGTTAATAAATATAAGAGGGGCTTCCAAAAGTGGAACGATTGTTAGAAGAAATTAGTTGCGCGGTCAGGTACCATATAACTTCTTACGATTTTGAGCAGTCTCTTGAATTGAAAAATACTCTTAAAAAAATTATTTTAGAGCTCAGATGACAAAGCAGCTTTTAAGAAGTGCTTCTGGAAGTGAAAAGATTTTTGGAAAAAATTTGTTTGCCGATTCAAGCTGCTTCAACTACCATATAAAGCGCCTTACAATTTTGGGCTATTCCCTGAATCGAAAATATTTCGAAAGGAAATCATTTGAAGACTTATTGAATATTGAATATAAAAGTGCTTTCAAAAGTGGCAGGACTGCTGGGGGACATTTATTTTGAGATTTTAGCCACGTCAGCTGCTATATAACTTCTTACGACTTTGGGTTATTCCTTCAGTCAAAAAATACTTAGAAGGAAATGATTTGCGGATTCAAAAGACAAAATAATTGTTAGTGAATATAAGGGATGCAGCCAAAAGTGGAAGGATTGCTGGAAGAAGTTTGTTGGGCAATTTTAGCTACGTCAGCTGCAATATAACCTCTTATGATTGTAGCCTATCACCTGAGCCAAAAAATACTTTAAAAGGAAGTTATTTGGAGACTTAAAGGATGATACAACAGTTAGTGAATATAAGGGATGCTCTGAAAAGTGAAATAATAGCTCCTTAGGACTTTTGGCCATCTCTTGAGTCAAATAATACTTTGAAAGGAAATCATTAGAAACATCAGAGGACAAAGAAGCTGTTGGTGAATACAAGGAGTGTTTTCGAAAGTACAATTGCTGAAAGATAGTTGTGACTTCCAAAAGATGTACCTTTAAGGGTGCGTTTCCAAAACAGCGACCTGAAGTGATAGTGGCTGAAGTTACAACTACTACTGAATTTTCAAGTTACTGCCAGTAGATGGCTGTATATTGGTTTGTAGCTGAGATCTAAAGAAAAATCTATCTATAGAAACTACCTGAAAACATGTGTCCAACTAATCTTCCAACTCATAGCAAGCTTAAGAATTTTTTTTTGTCAGGGTATTATCAAACGTCAGGATAGGAAATGAAATACCAAATCAAATACAATGAGCTCCCAATCCTTTGGTTGAAAGTGTATATAAATTATGATTCGTATTTTTTTTTTTTTCTTTCCATTTTCTCAGTATTAAGCCAATATGCAATGTTAATTGATTTTATAGCCAATTATGTGGTTTATTCATCTATTTCAGTAATTATCCATAAAGATTAATTTTGCTCCTATAGTTTTCATCAAGGAACCTTCACAAATTATGATTTATAAGATTTCATCATATTTTCACGAATATTATACATAACAATAAATATACATATCTTGTAACTTCCTATATCTTCGTGCAATTATTCAAGATAAAACAATTACAATTTGTTATGAACAATCAATTGTTAATGAACAATAATAACATTATAAATTAACAAAAAAGAAAAACGTCAAAGCTCCAAATAAAGTTTGCAGAATTTAACTCAAAAGACATTCAGTGATACTGAAAAGTCTCGATCTCAGCCAAATACTATAATCTCATATCTTGATTCTTTTTCTACAAACAAAGTTTTTTCCATAATAAGATATGTTCTAATTATTTCCTGGTTATAATGTCCTGAGTAATATATATATAACTTGTGCACGTAAAACTCAAATTGATCTTCTAGTTTTTATTGTTTAGCTAATGACTGATGGTAGGTCATGTGCTGTACCATAAAATAATAATCTGACCTTCAGAGTTATATAAAAAAATTAAAGAATCATCTTGATGATAAAAGCATACTTTGGGCAATTCATGAAAGCTTGTTATTTCAAAACTTTCTCAAGTTACTATCTTCTACAATCACTGAGCTTGAAATCAAGTAATGATCGATGGGAGGTCATACGCTACCCTTATCGCACTTTTAATTGAGCTCTAACCTCTACCAAAACTCATTTTGAAATCAGTTTTTCAATATCAGCTACACTTCCTGATTTATTGACGATTTGGCTTACTTATTGATAAAACAGAAACGAATCGCCTATTGAAATTTTATTTTGTGACTATTTTCTACATTACTTTTGTACGTACAAACTCAAAAGTACCTTTTAATCCTTATTGTTCAGTTGTGACTGACGGAAGGAAATTTAATTACTGACATGTTGCTTATTCTGTGCAGTAATTTGCAAATTGCAGTTATGCATATTTCAGCAGTAATTACCTTTTGAATATCTATTCAATTTTTTATCCAAAACTAGGTGTATGAATAAGAAACCTACAAAACAGCAGCTTCCATTTAGTACCAGTTTCAAGTCTGTAAGTGCTGTAGTTGCTGAGATCTCAGCGTTACGCCAGCCAGCCAAACAGCCAAAGTGAACATAATAGCGTATTTTTTGCAAGAATGCGCTAAGAATATCACAAAATTAAAATACCAACAATGTAAAGAGTGATTTGTAGATTATTTAGTACAGCAGTAGCACAAAAGTTTCAAACAAAATTTTATTTATTATTTCTGATTTTTCTATCGTTGCTCGATTCATCGGAAAAGTACGATAATCTGCAATTACACTTCACTTGTTAATTTATAATGTTATCATTGTTCCTAATAAATGGTTTATTAAAAATTGATTGCTTATAACAAATATTTATGTTGATAACAATAATATGTTTATAACAAATTGGTTATAAACAATCAATTGTTAATAACAACTTCGTAATTCAATAGCAATTCTTTTTATCATTATCGAAGTAGATAATTTTCATTCTATCGCTTATAAATGCTGCGCAATTCTGAAATTCTATAATAAAAATTATATGCACGAAGGAGTGAATGGTCTTTTACTCCTTCAATTTTTGCATTAGAATTTCTGAGAATTTCAAACCAGACCAATGATTCAGCCAACTGTAAGAAAAAGATTGAACTATTTTGGTTCAAATATTTATGAATTATTTTTCATAGTGGAAGGTAATGGACCAATATCATTCAATTTTGGTATGTTCTCATAGAAGAACTGAATTATATTTCTTCAGTTCAGAATATTTAGTGAATAAAAAATAGCTATTGCCCTCGGGAACAAAATTTTTTCGTTTTTATATACTTTTTCCTCATATAATCTATCATTTATTAGAAATTGTCGAATTACTTTGTATTAATTTCGAACAGATCACGTATATATCAGATTGAGTTAAATCTACGAATGAGCCATTGACTTGAAGAATACATATTTAAGGATGCAAAAAATCAACATGAGCAGCGTGTCCGAGAGAATTCATTACGGGAGACTGCAAAATTGACTTTAGTTATATATAGAAAAACAGATCATAATTTGCTCTAGTCGTTTTTATCTCTGGCAAATAATAGAACGCTACTGTTTCAAATGCACTGCTCCTGTAGATTTGTAGATTTGCAACAATGTATTTAATTCCGTGCTAGTATACTAATTAAATAGAGCAGCTAATGGAAACCCATTAATTTAAGTAAATACCACACAAACGCATAATATCTGTAATTTACATATTTAGATCACACACTTCTATTTCACATATTGGAATGCTCTATTTCGATGCGATAAATATATCGGATCCCTCCGCGATCAAATCATTCATGCAAATCTGCCGATGGCATATTTTCCATTTGGGAATGCTATACTGTAACATTTTGCGAGTGCACAATGACATAGATAGAAAGATTATTTTATTCACAATAGACTACATTCAGTTTTATAATCTCCTGCGTTTCGTGGAATAGAATGGAGGATTTATTCTGCTTTGGGCTTACGGTCGAATATTACAGTTGTGTCGCTATATTTCTATATGAAGATTCTGCTATAAGAAAAATAAATTTCAGTTATATTGTCCTATTTTTCATTGTCAACATAGTGAACAGGTTCTGATTTTATTACTGTCCAGGGTGTGACCATTAATATTGAATCGACTAGTACATCTGCATGTTCAGTTTCTAAAGCTGTTTGTTTCTTAGTCTCGTTTCAGAACCTGATCGAAAAAATCTATCAGGATTATCATATGGATAATAACTAGCCTCTGAACTTGGGAGACTCTCAAAAAATTGTACAAAGTGTCAAATTTATTTCACGGATATGCTTAAGTATAATCTGTCTAAATGGTATAGTAGATTTCGAATCAATTTAGGACGAGGGAAATTATTGATAGCGATAAGAAATACCCAAATTTCAATCTGCAAACATTGGAAGTTATATGAGACTCTACTATGTCTGAACGGTATAATCTATTTCTAATCGATTCATGACGGGGAACATTCTTAGGATCCACCCAAAGATATTCCTGCAAATACTTGAAGTTATATGGGACCCTGAAAATTCTGTCTGAATGGTATGATCGATTTATGACGTGAGAGATTATTGAAAGCGATGATCTCTACCCAAATCTTAGTTTGCAAATATTATAAGTTATTTGAGACCCTGAGCACTCTGTCTGAATGGTATGATCGATTTCAGAGCGTTTTATGACATAAGAAATCATTGAAAGCGGTGATAAGGACCAAAATGTCAATCTGCAAATACTGGAAGATATTTGTGACCCTGAACACTCTATCAGACATTCTTGAAACCGATGATATCAAACCAGAAATATTCCTGCGAACACTAAAAGTGTTAATAGGCTCTGAACACTCTGTTTAAATGGTATGATTGCACCCAAATAATAATCTGCAAACACTGGAAGTTATTTGAGATCCTGAACCTAATGTCTGGACAATATAATCAATTTCAAATCGATTCATGAATGGGGGATGTTCTTCAATGCGATAATATCTACCCAGAGATATTTCTGCAAGCACAATAAGTTATATGGGACCCTGAATAATTTGTCTGAATGGTATGATCGATTTATGACGGGGGACACTCTTGAAAGCGAAATAATCTATCCAGAGGAAGCATTGAAAGTTACATGAGACCCTGAACAGTCTGCCTGAATGGTATGATCGATTCAAAGCCGATTCATGACGGGTGACATTCTTGAAACCAATGGTATCAAACAGAGATATTCCTGCGAACACTCAGTATTATGAGGCACTGAATACTTTGTTTAAATGATATGATCGAGTTTGAATCGATTCATGACAGGAGAAATTAGAACACTCTGTCCGAATGAACATTCTTGAAAGCAGTGATATCTATCCAGAGCTATTTTTGCAAACACTGAAAGTTATATGAGACTGAACACAATTTTAAAATGGTATGATCGATTTCAAATCATTTCATGACTAGTAACATTCTTGTAAGCGATGATATCCATCCTTTGATTTTCTTGCTAGCACTGAGAGTAATTTGGTACTCTAAACACTCAGACTGAATGGTATGATCGATTTAGGAACGATTTATGACATTAGAAATTATTGAAAGTAATGTTAACTAACCAAATGATAATCTGCAAACACTGGAAGTTATTTGAGATCCTGAAAAAATTGAAATATGACAGGAGACGAACTTGAAAGCGACGATAACCACCTAACGGTACTCCTAAAAACACTGAATGGAACCCTGAATACTTTGTCTGGATGGTATGATCGATTTCAAATTGATTCATGATGAGAAACATTCTTTAAAGTGACCAATAGATATTCCTGCAAGCTCTGAAAGTCATACGGATCCTGAACACTCTGTCGAACACTACAATCGATTTTGAAACGATTCATGGCGTGAAAAATTATTAAAAGCAGTAATAAGTACCCAAATGTAAATCAGCAAATACTGGAAGTTATATGAGGCCCTGAACTAAATGTATGAATGGTATAATCGATTTCAAATCGATTAATGACAGGGACATTCTTGAACGCGAAGAGATCAATCCAGAGATATATCTGCTAACACTGAAAGTTATATGGGATTCTGGACACTCTGTCTGAATGGTATGTATGATCGAATTTGAATCGATTTATGACAGGGGACAGTTTTAAAAGCTACTTAAAAATATTTTTACGAACGCTGAAAGTTGAATAGGTTTTCTAAATAGTTTATAGAACAATGTGGGCCTAAAAAAAAATGGGATGTGCCACAAATTGCTACTGATTGTAATTGAAATTGATAATCTCCTAAAAGGTAGCAACTATCGTAAAGTTACAATAGTTTGATAAAATGGAAGAGGTTGAAACAACGTGTGGCATCCAAAGAGGTACTTTCAAGAGAAGATGTTTTTTTTAATCATGTTAATTCCATTGCCTTGAGAATAACAAATAATCTCTTGTGCCCATTTATTTCTCTGGATTAAATGGTTTAAGCCTCAATGATGACCACAACTTCAATTTCAGAGAAATAAAAGCACATTTCCCTCTGATGTTACTCACTTCATCACTCGAGGCGTAGGTCTAGTCTCCAATTATCTCATAGCAGGGCCTTGCATCTGTTCTCAAACACACTTGTCTTGATTAATAGAGCTGTTGATTAGCCACAATTAGTTAAGATGCCAGACTCGTTTATTTTTCTGAAGCTCGCATCATTTACGATGAAATTCCACCTAATCGTAAAGAGTTCTTTTTTTAGAATGTCGGGAATGTTACACACAAATATACATTTTATTATTTCAAACTTTGCACTATAACTTTTTATATATTATCATAATACCTTTGTGATTGAAAAATTCGTAAATACTGTCATGTATGGTGGTTTGCTTCAAAGAACTAAATTTTTAGCTACTATGGACACAAAGCTTCATCACTTTGATGAAAAATGTTCCCGCAGTTTTGATTTTTTGATGAAGATAAAAATGAGCAAGTGAGCTGGTTTCGTTTACTAACGCTAAAAAAGTAAATATTATCATGGCTGCTGTGTAGTAATTAATTCTCCCGTATATACAAAGAACATTTTATCCATTATAGTTGGTTATGCACATATTACAACAGTGTGAAATAATAAAAAACTATAATCTATTCTGTATTAATATAATATTTCATTAAAAAATTGACTTTTCTGAAGCTACATCGAACAAAAAGGATGTTAATATATTTCAACAAAAAGTTTGTCAAAGTTGCTATATGAATATTTTGAAGTTTTTACCGCGAAATGTTTCTCATTAATTTTACCTCATTTTAATCATCCCTGCTTCGCAAATCAAAGTTATCAACAGTGAAAATAATTTGAGTTTTAACTACGAGATCGTGAAAATAATCGAGTTAATAAAGCGCTCTTCAATAGCCTTAAAGGAAGAGCTCGCATTTATTAATAAATTCCGCTTCGTGGTCCTTACATCAAAGGTGGATACATGTAATGAAATCTCAGGATGTCCAAAGAAAAATATATATTACTATTGGCACAGTACTGCAGCTACACTCGCGTGTATTCCAAAATTTAACAAGACTATTAAATTCGTCATAATCCGGAATTATATACCAATAAAAATTTAATTATTAATATCGGTAGAAGTAATTGCAGATCAAAATTATTAGGTTTATAGAGATTGGATATTGACGTTTGTATCTTGTAATCGATACATTAAAATAAATTTTTTGTAACCATAATGATAGATTCGAGAAGGTAACCTCTGGGGTATCATGGTGTACATCGTTAAGGACTTCATAAGGTATTTCAAAGGATATACTGGTATTTTGCAGTAAATGCCAACCTGTGATCCAGAGATATATTCTAGGAAGTATAGGTATTACACAAAAAAATTCAAGTATTCCGTAGGAAATACTAGTATTCCACTGCAAATAATAGTACTCCAATTTTAGAAATATTACACGTATTCCACAGAAAATTTAGATATTCCAGAGTTATTTTGCAGGAAATACGTACCTGTAATCCAGAAATATATCCTAAAAATTACAGGTATTCCATAAGAAATACTGGTATCCCACAGAAAATACAAGTACTCCACAAGAAATTTAGATATTTCATAGTTATTTTGCAGGAAATACGTATCTGTAATTCAGGAATATATCCTAAGAAGTACAGGTATTCCATAAGAAATACTAGTATCTCACAGAAAATACAAGTATTCTATAGGAAATACCAGTATTTCAATACAAATAATAGTATTCTAATTTCATATACATCATAGTTCCAGGCACATTTCACAGGAAATACACACATGTAATCCACAGGTATCTCCTAAGAAGCACAAGTATTCCAAAAGAAGTACAGGTATTCTATGGAAAGTTTAGGTATTCCACAGACAATACAGTTATTCTCGAGGTATTTTCCAGGAAATATACATACATGATTCACGGGTGTTTCCTAGGAAGCACGGATCTTTTATAAGAAGTACATGTATCCTATGGAAAATGAGATATTTCACATAAAAAATAGGTATGTCAGAAGTATTCTACAAGAAGAACGAGTATTCCGGAGAAATACAGGTATTTCAAAAGAAGTACAAGTATTCCACTGAAAGTACATATATTTCTGGGGTATTCCAAAGAAATACGGTTATTCCGAAGAGTATACAAGTATTTCAGAGACATTGCGCAGGAAATACGATCACTTAATCCGTGAATATCAACTAAAAAGTATAGGTGATCTTGAGAAGTATAGGTATACGCAGGAAATATATACTTTTTTCCTGAAAAGCACAAGAACTACATTAGAAGTACATACAAATACTCCATGGTAAGTACATATATTTTATTGGGAGTACAGGTATTTTTTGAGAAATACAGGTATGAAAACGAGCATTCCAGAATATAGATGTTCCAGAGGAAGTACAAGTATTCTACAAGAAATACAGGTAAAGCTAGGATATTTCGAAGGGCATACAGGTATTTCAGAGATATTCCGTAGAAAATACGTACATTACGCATCAGGAAATAAATATTTGTAATTCACGAATACCTCCTAAGAAGTATTCCAAATAAGTACAGATATTTCATGGAAAATACAGGTATGTAATGAGAAGTACACCTATTTCAATACAAGTACTTCTGAGATATTCCATAGAAAAAACAAGTTTTCCATAATGCAGATACTGCAGACGAACAAATATTCAACAAAAAGTACAGATATATGCAGAAAATACATATTTTTTAATTCACGAGTACTTCCTCGAAAGCACAAGTATTCTATGGAAAGTACAGGTATTTTATAAGAAGTACAAAGATTTTATTGAAAGTACAGGAATTCCACGGAGATATACCGTTTGAGCGCGGCGGTCAGTTTTGTCCTAATCCCATAGACCATTTGAGCATTTTCCTTTAATTCCTATATACCGTTTGAGCCAAGTGTATTATTTCAATCTTTTAATTCCAAATAAACGTATCTTCTCTAAATGCCAAAAATTGTGAGTTAATAAAATAATATAATAATAAAATAAAACGAACTTGGATATCAATCCATTTTATTTTATCATAAACAAATAACAACTGATAAAGACTCTATAGGTAGAAAAAATACAACATATTTAAAAATATTCCCACTTTCTTACAACTAACTTAATTCATTTTAATGAAAACTTGTCATATATACATATTAATATTTTACTCCACCTATCAATTCTTTGATTAAAAATTCGTCATCATTTACATAAGTATATTATTTTTACCAAAAATCATAACTAATAGCTTTTAAAGAATCAATTTCTGTTATATTCCTTCTTCTGTATAATTCTATTAAATTATTATTATATTCTTTCCTTTTCACAGATTTAATGTTGGTCATATAAATGTGTAATAGTAAACAATAATAACGAATGAATATTAATGAGAATGTTATATTTTGGTGTCAATTTATATACTTGCCCCTACATTATTCATTCACAAAAATAGTCCAATTAGGGTGTTTTTTTCTCATTATTCTTACGTGATTGGTTCATTTTGGCTATCTGCATTGTACATTGGATATTTTACGTTTTACTCACTATCTTTGTTTATGGTTTATCCAATTATCTGTTCTTCCGCCGTGCTCAAGTGGTACATAGGGATTACGGAAGACCTTGCTATATTGATTAAAAATTTGACCGCCGTGCTTAAACGGTCTATGCCCAATTCCACAGGAAAAAGAGGTATTCCAGAAGAAGTACGAACATTCTACAAGATATATATTCCAAAGGGTATACAGGTATTTGATTGATATTTTGCAGGAAATACGTATACATAATTCAAAAATACCTTTTAGAAAGTAATGATATTCCGTGGGAAGTACAGGTATTCCTGAGATATAACGCAGGGAATACATATTTGTAATTCACGAATACTTCTTAAGAAGCACAAGTATTTAATAAAAAAGTATAGGTATTCTATAGAAAGTACATATATTTCATAGGAAATAAAGATTTTCTATAGGAAATTCAGGTATTTCTGAAATATTCTACAGAAAAATTGGTATTTTCAAACACAGATCTTCTAGAAAGAAAAACAAGTATTCTAGTATATTTCTAGGATATTCCAGAGGATATACAGTTATTTGACAAATAAAGATATTCCATAAAGTCAGGAATTCCACAGAAAACACAGATGTTCCACAGAAAGTACATATATGCCAGAGGAAGTACATGTTCCAGAGGAAATACCTCTATTCCACAGAAAATGCAGGTATTTCTGTGATATTCTATAGGAAAAACGAATTTCCAAAGGAATACCGGTATTCCAGAGGATGTATAAGTACTCCACACCACAGGTATTTCGAAGGAATGAAGATATTTCAAAGGAAATACAAATATTTTCGAGGTATTCCACAAGAAATACGTACATGTATTTCCGGGCATAGATCGTTTGAGCACGGCGGTCAAACTTTTAATCCGTATAGCAAGATCTTTCGTAATCCCTATGTACCACTTGAGCACGGCGGAAGCTTAACAGATTATTGGATAAATCATAAACAAAGATACTATAATGTACAATGCAGATAGCCGAAATAGACCTATCATTTAAGAATAATGAGAAAAAGATACCCTAATTGGACTATTTTTGCGAATGAATAATATAGAAGTAAGTATATAAATTGCCACCAAAATATAACTCTCTCATTAATATTCATTTATTATACCATAAGTAGTTGCAGTATTATCGATTATTTTTGTGGTGCTATCACGAATGTTTATTGTGCTTGCGTTTGAATGCTGCACACTCGTGGTATTCACAAGCACAATAAACATGAGTGATTGTCTCACAGAAATAGTCTATAATACTTTAACTACAAATGGTATATGGAGGACTATTCCAGGAGTCAAACTTTTTTTACAAATCAGTTTTCTATGAATCTAGTAACAACTCACGTAATTTTCATAGGAAGGAGTAAACAAACTTCTGTCAAACTGAAAAATTAGAATTTCTTGCATTTTCTTTGACGAATAATAGAGAAATATATTGCGTCTTGATATGGGAACTAGTTCAGAAAGGTTTGGTGATAGATCAGAAGATAAAATTGATGAAGATATTCAGAAAAATATTCCATTAAATACGAAGAAAGCACAAATTGGAGTTATCCACATCTTTGAGTAAAATACTCACTTGGACCACTAGTGTAATACCCGATGGTATTTCTACACGTCCAAATACTCACTGATATGCACCATTTCTATGGCCGATTTAGCATTGTTAACCTTCTTATAAATACTACGAATGGAATTGTCCATGGTAAGTACAGATATTTCATTGTAAGTACGGGTATTCCATAAGAAATACAGGTATAAAAACGATCATTCCAAAATATAGATGCTCCAGAGGAAGTACAAGTATTCTACAAGAAATACAGGTAAAGCTAGGATATTTCAAAGGGCATACAGGTATTTTAGAGATATTCCTTAGAAAATACGTAGGTTCATATGATCCAAGGGTAATTTTGAAGAAGTATAAGAATTTTATGATAAAATCAGAAAAAAATTACGCAGGAAATATTTGTAATTCACGAATACCTCCTAAGAAGTAATCCAAATAAGTACAGATATTCCATGGAAAATACAGGTATGCAATGGGAAATACAGCTATTCTATAGGAAATATAAGTATTTCTGAGATATTCCATAGACAAACGAGTTTGCCAGAATGCATATACTGCAGAAGAACACATATTACAGATATATGCAGAAAATACATATTTTTTATGCACGAGTACTTCCTCGAAAGCACAAGTATTCTATGAGAAGTACAGGTATTTTATAAGAAGTACAAATATTTTATTGGAAGTACAGGATTTCTACAGAAAAAATGAAGTACAAACATTCTACAAGAAATGAGGGCATCTCTAGGATATTCCAAAAGGCATACAAGTATTCGATATAGATATTTCGCAGGAAATACGTACACATAGTTCAAAGGTACCTATATGAAAGTAATGATATTCCATGGGAAGTAAAGATATTTCAGAGATATAACGCAGGGAATACATATTTGTAATTTTCAAATACTTCTTAAGAAGCACACCTATTTCATAAGTGCAGATATTTAATGGGAAATATAGTTTTTCTATAGAAAATACAGGTATTTCTGAGATATTGTACAGGAAAAACTGGTGTTCTCAAACACAAATATTCCAGAAGAAAAACAGGTATTCTACAAGAAATACGAGTATTTCTAGGATATTCCAAAGGACATAAAGGTATGTCACAATTACAGGTATTCTATAAAGTCAAGTATTTCACAGGAAATACAGATGTTTCACAGGCTATACATCTATGTCAGAGGAAGTGTATGTATGCCAGAGGAAATACATGTATTTCCCGGAAATGCAGGTATTTCCGAGATATTCTAAAAGAAAAATGAGTTTCCAAAGGAATACCGGTATTCCAGAGGAAGTATAAGTATTCCACACCACAGGTATCTTGAAAGAATGAAGATATTCGAAGGGAAATACAGATATTTCTGAGATATTCCACAAGAAAAACGATTATTCCAAAATATTCCAAAAGAAGAACCGGTATTCTACAAAAAATACAGGTATTTGTAAGATATTTCAAAGAATGTGTAGGTATTTCACAAGTACGGGTATTCTATAAAAAGTCAGGTATTTCACAGAAGATACATATATTTCACAGGAAGTACATATTTTCCAAAGGAAATACATGTGTTTCACAAAAATTATGGGTATTTCTGGAATATTCTATAGAGACAACGAGTTTTCAGAGGTATATAGGCATTCCAGAGGAAGTACAAGTATTTCACATGTATTTTGAAGGAGTAAAGATATTTCAAAGGAGATACAGGTATTCCACAAAAAATACGTACATTTAATCCACGGGTATCTCCTAAGAGGCACAGATATTTCATAGCAAATATAGGTATTCCACAAAAAAAAAAACAAGATATTTCTGAAAAAGTCCACAGAAAACACATGCACTTCCAAAGTATTTTGCTTAGGGTTATCAATTTTACTCCGGGCACTGACCTCTTCCTCAGGGAATTCTGGTTCATTCAGGAGTAAGTTTTGAGTTACGTCTGAAATTATCATCAATTTTAAAAGGTGACCTAAGGATAAACTTGAGTAATATCAATATAAAAATTAATCACTGTTGATTCAGGTCCTGTATTTCAGTCCTTGGTTGCCCATAAACTGAAATACCGACGCAAGTTTACCAAAATCCAAGAATTGTCTACATAGTATGTGAGAGAAAAAAAGCTACATTCGGTGTTCTAAACATATTTATGTATGTTTAAGAATAGAAGTATTTTTGCTTTCAACATTTTGCTATGGGAATTCTAATTTCGCAGGAAGTATGGATATATAACCACGAGAAATCAGGTATGCTAGAAGAAATACAAGTATAACCAAGGTATTCCAGAGGAAATACAAATATTTCTTGGTTATTCTAGAGAAAATAGGTATGCCAGAAATATTACATAGGAAATATGAACATATATTATTGAGCTTAAAGGAAATATAGGTACGCTAAACGAATTTCAGAGGAAATTTATGTATACCTGAGATATCTACGAAGCACGGTACAAGACATAATAGGTAACCTAACTCGCCTCGAAAATGCGTCCGCTGAGATGGTTATAGTTCGCGCTGTCGCCGCTAGAGACGCCTACATCAGTAAGGCCTGTTTTACAGCAGTGTTTAATGTATAATTACACTAAACTTACAAAATTTTACGAAATCATTTATATATTGAAGTTAACCGTATATGTAATGTTTACAGCATATATTGTACTTTAATTGAAAATTGATATACTTGTTAAATTAGTGTTGCATTGAGTAATATTTAATATTTATATATTACCTATGCAAGAAACTTAGATGGATAAATTCCGAGATCACATGCGATTAACAATAATTGAGAAATATTTGAACAATACATCAACAATGTGTTTAATCTTCAAGAATACATATAGATGATATGTTTTCAATTACAAGAAAATTGTTCGAACTTTCAATAAAGGAAACATGAAAACATAAGTTGAACAAAAATTAGATTCAGTTCAAAATATTATATTTCTATATTATACATAATGTTTCACAACGTAATAGTTTTTTCTGTATTAAGGGCACTTATATTTATTTTTAACAAATACACGTTATTTTGAATTATCTTATACTTAATTCATTAACATTGTCAAAATTCAGATCTCATTTGAATGACTTGATACAAATTTACTTTGTGAGTAAATTTGAATGAGAATTAAATCCATTTATGAAACTGGACCTAGTTCAATAATTATTTATACAAGTGAATTGAACCACTGTTTATTTGCGAGAAGAAAGTTCAAAATCACGAGCGCGATCAGCGCGAGTGCTTTAATTCTTTGAGCAAATAAAGAAGTTTAATTCACGTGCTTGTATACATAATTTTATTCAATTGCTTTGTCCCAAATTTCTATCATGTCAAGTGGAGCTCTAAAAACACTATATTTTATCTTACAACTCTCATATCCAGAATTACAATTCGGGACAAAACATTTTCCAGGCATTTTAATTGAATGTTCATTTGTCACACGGCTATCACTTCATTAAATTATTATTTATTTACTATAATCTGACTGTATTCAACGACACAAACACTAAAATCAAACGCTTTTCAATTGGCAACTAGGCCCTACATATCCGCCATCTTGAAACATTTCCTCTCACCTCTCACGTCCACATGCTTGACGCAGTCAGCGGACACATTTATAGTAGACCGGCAATGAGAGTTGTGGGGGCCTGCTACGAAGTAATCTTTGGAACCCCCAAGAAGTCGACGCGTGATCATCCCTAGGAATACTGCCTAATACTGCATATTTTATTCAATCCAAAAAGTTGTTTTGATTCTCAACTATATTTCAATTTTTTGTGAATGAAATTTGAATATTACATTTTCGATTCTAATTTTTATCTTGTAAACAAGGCTTCAGATATAAGTGCTATAGAGGTATTCGAGATACTCACACCCAACAAACAATTTAATTTCGAATATTATATTAGCGAATTATTCATCCAACATCTTTGGATAATCTAATATCTCAAGAATAATCAAATTTCCTGGTGATAAATTAGCAAATGAATCACAAGGTTCAAGATCAATTTATCTTGATCATTGATATTCTTCAGTGTTCGACAATGATTAAACCTGGATCTAATATAGGTCTCCGAATCCTTTGCATTCTCGCATAGAAATTAATGGATATTAGGCCCTTCAGTTAATTCAATGACCTGCTTTCCTCGATAATAGCTTTTTGGACAAAGTCCATTATCCGTTCTCGTTCGCTTGTGCCTCATTTGTTAGATGAGGTTTGGAGGTGGAGGTGATAGTTTCACAACATGGAGTTTTATCGTTGTCAGATATTCGATAAAAGTGTCTTTATGCATAAAATCTGCATAATGATGTCTGGAATAATGCAATTTCTAATAATTTTATTAGTCTTTTAAGTTATGCTCAGATTACAAGTGCTACTGGTGCCCTCAACACCAATGGAAACGAAATTCTATTTTACGGTCCCCTAAGACATTTTTAGAAGAGAAATCGGTCTGTATATAATATATCAGATTGTGGTTGGAATTGGAATCTAACTAATTCTTACAAAAATTGAAATTATTGGCATGAAATTTGATATACAAGAGTGGTCCAATTGAACCACTCATTCTGGAAGTTGATATCTTGCAGTTTTTCAAGATTTCTACAGCCACGGAGTTTTTCATGCTTGTAGGCATAAGTCAATTATTTTCTTTTCAAGTCTTTCGGTAGGTCTTTCCTAAAGTGATGCTTCATGTCATTCGACCATGGATACTTCCGGGGAAGTACTGGCGCGAAGCATGACCGATTTTTTTATTGTACACTCCAAGATTTTTATTGAATGAATATTTACTACAATTGTAATGCAATTTCATAGTGGCAATATTACAAATAAGCTACTAATGATAATATAAATGCACCAACTGGCATTAAAATCCCTGTAATGGAAATTGACTGATATTTACGAATATTAGGGGAATAACTTTGTGCCATTAGCATACACTAGCAAACCATGCATTGTATTTGTAATTATGATCTAATTAAATACATTAGTAGCGATTGGCGAGCTTCTCTTGTGATTTTACCTCTACCAAAAAGACTAATGGTTCCGAGTGGTTCAACTCGAGTTTTCCTGCAATTCAACTGATTTTGTTTTATTTAGTGGAAAGGATAAGATGAAGGATCAGATATATGTGATACATATTGATTATATCTGAATATAAGAATTGTTACAGGAGTTTTTTAGAGTACTAGAAAAATTTAAACGTTTTGTTCACTGCTAGTTCAGTAACTTTCTGGCCTTATTTAATCAAGAAATTGTTTACATCATCTCTTGCTTGATTTACCCAACTATTAAACTTATTGTCAACGAATGGCAGTTCATTGCGCTGTATTCTACATTATTACCTGAATTAAATGTCTTTAAATGCAGTACCATTTTACGAAAGCTCTCAGTACACTTAAAACCGTCCACCGTTTCTTATTAAAGTCTGATTTGAAGTTTGGGCATAAAAATATGTGAAACAGGGTCAGATCTGGGATATAAGATGGATGACACAAATTTTCCCGGCGGATTTTCCCTAAAATTTTCCTTGATCCTCGGGCAGAATGTGCAATAGCATTATCATGATAATAAAGAACTTCAAAGTTTCTATTGCTTGATTTGCTCACCTTGTAACTTATTGTCAACGATTGACAGTTTATTTCGCTGTGTTCCACATTATTACCTGAATAAAATATCATTAAATGCCATTTCAGCAGTCTTTCTTTACAAAAGCTCTTACTTCACTCAAGACTCTCCATCTTTTCGTCTTCAACTCTAAATTCAATTTTGGGAATAAGAAATAATTAAACAGGGTCAGATTTGGGTTGGCGGATTTTCCCTAAGATTTCCCTTGAATATTGTCATTATAAAGAAAAAATTCATGAAGCTTGTCTGGTCTCTTAAAAATTAATTCCGGTTTCAATTTTTCAAGGAATCTGTGAACGTTTTTTGTTCTTTCAGAAAATCAATCCCGATCACTTCCTGTCCATCCCAGAAAACGGAAGTCATTATTTTTACTTACTTGTACAAAGTAACAAGTAAGTATTGTGTAACTGACGAAATTCATCTATCGAGATTTTGATGGAAATATCCGTTTTGAGCATCTCTGAATTTTGATTATTTCTGGCTTGATGTCGGTACGTATGTTCGTACGTGCGTTCGTGCGTAACTCGCAAATATCAAAACTGGTTGAACGTATAATGTGGAAACTTTGTATTCAAGACTGGTATAGGGTCTAGTTGTGCACCTCGCATTGAGGTTCCAATCGTCTGTACCGGAAGTGCACTTTACTTGAAACTCATTTCGAATTTTTCTAATAAATCCAGAATGATCAAACGTAGGATGTTGAAATTCAGTATTTGAACTTGACGTTGTATCATTGTATGAATTGGCCAAGCCAGAAGTGCCCTTTACTTGAAACTTTTTTTGAATTTCTTGCATAAATATAGGATGATTCGCCATAGCACATTGAAATTTCGTATAAAGAACTTCTATAACATCTTATTCTACATCTTGCATCATGATTGCGATCGGCTTAACCGGAAGTGCACTTTACTTGAAACTTTTTTTCCATTTTCCGCATAAATTCAGAATGATCAGCCATAGGATACTGGAATTTAGCATTTGAAATAACTGTAATCTCTAAATGGTCATTTTCTATTTTTGTAACAATCGGCTGAGCCGGAAGTGCACTTTATATGACAGACTTTTTGAATTTTCCGCATAAATTCTCAACAATCAGTCGTAGAATATTTGAATTTAGTATTAGCCACTTTTATAATATCTAGTTGTACACCTTGCATTATGATTGCTATCGACTAAGCCGGAAAAGCACTTTATTCGAAATATTTTTTGAATTTTCCGCATAAATCTAAAACGATTGAACGTAGATAGTTAGAATTCAGTATTTAGGACGACTATACCGTCTAAATGCTCATATCCTATTTCTATTGAGATCCACCGAGCCGAAAGTGCACTTCCTTAACAGTCTTATGGAATTTTTCGCATAAATTCGAAACGATCAGGTGTAGAATATTAAAATTTGGTATTTCAGTCTGCTGTAGCATCTGAATGATTGCCTACTATTTTCATAACAATAGACTGAACCGGAAATGCCCTTCAGTAGGAATTTATTTTTTAATTTTGCGCATAAAATCAGATGTGTTGGTAGTCGTAGAATTTTGGAAATCAATATTAAGGAATGTTATAGTCTAAGAATAATGGCCTAGTGTTTCCATAGCAACCGACTTGGCTGAAAGCGCATTTTACTTGACAGATTCTTAGAATCTCTTGGGTAAATCCAAAACAATTAACTGTGGAACGATGAGATTTTGTGTTTGATTATATATATATATGCAATGATATATATGATCAAACACAAAATCACATCTTATTATATCCATTCCTTGGACCACCTTATGCTTCCGGGTCATACTATGAATCCCGATTTCATCCTTGGATACGATCCGGTGATCAGATCGATTTGGAACTTGTTCAAAATGGCCCTTTGAAGCTTGTAAACTTCGAAAAATGCTTTGAGCACCCAACGGATGACAATATTTGGATCTGTTGGAATACTAACTCTTTCAGCAACTTCATGTATTGTTTATTTTTGCCTAATAGGATCCACACATCAGCAATTATTGTTAATTGAAGTCGACGGTCTCGGTCGTCATTTCTAACACTATCCCTGCTTTCTATGAATTGCTTGATAAACAGTTATCAAAGATTCAAGGATTGCAGGTGAGTTTCATATCAGTTTAGCAAGGAACGTTAACTTGCTGCTCAGAAATGCAACTTTCAAATTTATAAAATTACCGGTAGAAGTAAGCTAGAAGTACAATTTTCCAAAACTGGTAAAATAATTGTTCAAATATTTGTTTGACATATAAATCTGGTTTTTGTGACAACTCACCGGAAAATGACAGCCTCAATAATCAACTGTGTAACTCATAAAAGAGAAAGAACTAATAGACCATTAAATTCTAATATTATTAAAATGAATCGAACCAGAAAAAGAAGTATAGGAATTGGATCAACGTTATTCAGAGCTGAAATTTTATTTATTGCTGTTTGGGAGTGTTAAATAATGAATTACTGTCTTCACGAATGATAATTAATATTTTTTTGCTCATTTATCATCACCTGAAGTTTGATACAGCTTTTTCCAACGCCCTAAATAATTCAAGGATGTGTTTCACCAAAGTTACACATTTGAGGAGAGATAGATGAAGAAATAACTTTGGAAGTCTGCAGCAAGAAAAGGCGTTGAAAGAAAAAACACAGCAGGCAGAAAACTTGGAAACGCAGGGGTCTAATTGCTTTCAAGAAAAAAGGAAAGTAGGATTAAGCATTTTGTAACGATTTTAGCAGGACTATTCTTCACACTGTTGCACAAATGATTTATATTTATTCGAAATTTGCAACTGGAAGGCAATTCCTGTAAGATGGATGTTTCCATGCATCATGTTCCTTCGGGCAGATCTAATTTGCAATCAGACATTCTGCAAATAACATACACAAGTCGAATATATAGAAAATATCGCTCGATGCTTGAGGATCCTCCAATCCTGCAGCACAAATTTCGCATGTCGCGCTGTTGTATGGTTGATTTAATGCAGATGCCAAGTTAGTATTATCAGAATAGTACGTTCTATTCTATTACATCAGTATGTAGTTCAGTATTCAGTTGACTTGTGATTTAATACGCTGTGAGCACTTTGAGTTATTTATGCACGTCTGCCCTGCAGTTCACGCACAAATTGAGTTGTTGCTATTAATGAAACTAGAGCACCAATTATTAGTTGACACACAACTGTAAACCAGTATTTAAAAAAAAAATGAACGCATGATCCATACATTTATTTATTGTCGCTTACATTGTCGTTTAGTACAAACTGGATTACTGATGCATCAACCTCTAATTCAACATGAAATGTCCAACAAATATAATGCTAATGATCTATAATTTTCCACTACATCAAAGTTTTTAAACATTAGTATGCAGTTCATGTTCTAAAAAAGCCGTTTTCTTGCACTAGCTTATTAACGGCTCACATTATTCCAACAAGCCACTAGAATTACTGACTATAAAAGATCGTTTGATTTCCTTGAAAATAACTGTCACTCGATTAATGTTGAAAGTTCAAGTTCATGATGTAAGAATACGTGGACTCCCGGTTGATATGAAGGGTATGACTGTTGTTTTATCGCTTGAGACAAAGTTTCCGGTCGTCCTCATTTGAGGATATGTTTACCCATTGAGAGAAAGTTTCTGAACAGAAAAATTCAATAACTTCATAAGGAATTAAATCAGTTAAGCACGATTTGAGGGTTATCACTTGAGAGAAAGATCAATGACCGTAAAATTAAATCAGTAGAGTGAACGAAACGAGAGAAGTATTTTTGGGCAAGATATCATACATTGTTCCATTGCTGGTTGAATGATATTTGTATCAACCTCATTTAAGGATTTTTATTGCTCAAGAGAAAGATTTCGAATGCAAGGAATCAATGACATTGTAGGAATTAAATAACTGGGGTTGATAAAACGAAAGGGATGTTTTTGGACAAAATATCTGACGTAGTTCAATTTATTGCTGGTTGAATAGACTTTGTGTCACCCTCATTTGAAGATATGTTTATCATTTGAGAGAAAGTTTCCGAGTGAATATTGTACATAGTGATCAATAATGAATGTCTGTCACGTGACTAGCAAAAGTTCGCATTATGATCAAAACTATCTTTATGGAATAAAGTTAGTATAAATTTATTTATTTTGATAATTACGTTACCGACATTTCAAGAACATGGTGGCATATATTTTGCATATTTTACGACGGATTTATCCATTATCTGATTCAAAAAAACAAGACAGTAAGTAAATAGCTGTATTATTGAATGATTATTGAAAATTTATAATTATTCCACCAAATTTTTAGGTTAGAATAGTGTTTTCAGAGGAACTGTCATCTGTCACTTGAAGCTCACTATCTCAAGCAGGCGGCAAAGAAAAAATCAGAAGAAGGCGGCACGGAAAATCATTTTTGATCACTCGTATTAAATATGATCTGCTAGGAATTAAATCATTAGAATAAAAGGAGCGATAGGGATGTTTATGGGCAAGAAATCCGACTTTGTTCGATTACTGGCTGAATAGAGTTAGTGTTACCCTTATTTAAGGATATGTTCATCGCATGTAAGAAAGTTTGCAAGCAGAGAGAATTATCAGCCTTATATAAAATCAGAAAATTGTATGGAAATTTAATCATTAGAATTGAAGTAGTTAAGATATTTTTCAATACTGATTAAAAGGGGCTTGTATCACCCTCATTTGAGGGTATGGAATAATGGCTATATGATTTTAGTCCATCGTTCGAGTCAAAGAATCAACGACCTTCCAAAAATTGAATTATTAGGGTGGTTGGAACATAGGAAGTTGGTTGAAGTATCTGGTATCATCCAGTTGCTGGTTAAATGAGGTTTATATTACACTCATTTAAAGATATGTTAATCGCTTGAAAGAAAGTTTTCAAGTAGAGAGAATCATTAACCTTGTACTCGATCCTCAAATTGTATGGAACTTTAATTATTGGAATTAAAGAGCAAAAGAGGTGTGTTTGGTTGATATATACTCCATTATAGGTTGAAAGAGATTTGAATCACATCACTAAGGTAAAAAATTAACGGGCTTGTAAGAATTGAATCATCAGGATGGATGGTTGGGGCAAAAGAAGTGTGTTTGGTCAAGGTATTTGCCGATATTTAGTTGCTAGTTGATTGAGCTTCAAGTCACACTCATTTGAGGATATATTTATCGCTTGACAGAAAGTTTGCGAATGAAGCGGAAGAGGTGTATTTGGTTGGAATGTCTGATATTGTACAACTGCTGATGCTGGTTGAAAGGAATGTGATCACCCTCATTTTTTGAGGATAAGGTATGATTGGTATCATTAGTGATTCATCGTTTGTCAAAGAATCCACGTGCTTTCAAGAATTGAATTATCGGTATGGTTGGACATAGAATGTGTATTTGGTTGAAATAGTTAGCGTTATTCAGTTGCTGGTTTAATGTTTATATGATACTCATTTGAGTATATTTGAATCGCTTGAGAGAAAGTTTTCAAATGTAGAGAATCATCAACCTTATACTCAAACATCAAATTGTATGGAAATTTAATTATTAAATTTGAAGGAACAAAAGAAGTTAACTGGTTGAAAAGGGTTTTTATCACCATCATTTGAGGGTATGATATGATGAATATGATAACTGGTTAATCGTTTGAATGAAAGAATCAACGACCTTCTAAGAATTGAATCATAACAGTGGTTGGGGCGGAAGAAGTGTGTTTGGTTAAGGTATCTAGTTTTATTTAGTTGCTAGTTGAATGAGGTATATGAAAATATCTTCCATTACCGGTTGAAAGGGGTTTGTGTCACCCTCATTTGAGGATATGGTATGATGGTACGTTCAGTAGTTCATCGTTTGAATCAAAGAATCGACTATTTAAAAATTGAATAATTAGGTTGGTTAAAGCATATGAAATGTGTTTGGTTGAAGAATCTGGCGTTATTCAGCTCCTGGTTCAATGAAGTTCACATCACATTCATTTGAAAACATTTTCATCACCTGCGAGAAAGTTTTCAAGCAGGAAGAATTATCAGCCTTGAAAAAATCACCAAGTGATACCGGGCGGAAAAGTAGTATTTGATTGAGGTGTTTGACGTCTTACAATTTCTGATTGAGTGGGATATAGTCTTCCTCATTTGAGGATAAGTATAATGAATATGATTGTTGGTTCATCGTTCGACTGAAATAATTAACACCCTGCGAAAAAGAAGTAAGGGTTAAAATATTTGATGAAGTTTAGTTACTGATTGAATAGGATTTGTATCACCATCATTTGAGGATATGTTTATCGCTTGAAAGAGAGTTTCAAAGTTACAACTTTGTGGGAATTGGATCATTAGATTGTATAAAGCGGGAGAAGTGTGTTTTGGTTGGGATGTCTAACATTGTTCGATTACTGGATTAATGAAGTTTGTATCACCCTCATTTGAGGATATAATATGATTAGTATGATTGTTTGAGTCGAAGAATTAGTAAGCTTGTGAGAATTTAATTATTGGGGAGGTTGGCGCAAAAGAAATGTATTTAATGTTTGGTTAAGGAATCTGGCGTTGTTCAGTTGCTGGTTGAAGGGGGTTTGTGTCACATTCGTTTTAGAATAAGAATATTGCTTGAAAGATAGTTTTGAAGTTTGAATCTTGTAAGAACTGAAGTATTAGATTTTTTTGTGAGATGTGTTTTGTTGACATGTCTGGCGTTGTTTAGTTACTGGATGAATTGGGTTTGCATTTGATTATTGGCTTATCACTCAAAATAAAGAATCAACGAGATTGTCAGAATTCAATTATTAGGATGGTTGGGGCAAAAAAAATGTGTTTGGTTCATAAATCTGGCGTTGTTTAGTTGCTGGTTGAATGGAGTTTGTGTCACCGTCATTTTAGGATATGTTCATTGCGTGAAAAAAATTTAGAGTACAACCTTATAGGAATTGAATGATATTAATATTTTGTTGATTATCTGGTTTTGATCAATTGGTGGTTGAATTGAGTTTGTGTCAATGTCATTTGATTATGGATAAAGCTTGAAAGTAAGATTTTGATTGGTAAGAATTAATGACCTTATACACGCATTGAATCATAGGAGTGGATGGAGCGAAATAGGCATCTGATTTTGTTCATTTGATTTGGTTTGTGCTACCCTCGTTTGAAAATACGATAGTGGATACGAATTTTGCTTATCATTTGAAAGAAAGTTGAAAAATTGAAATAATCGAGGACACGAATGGAATCACCAAAGTGGATGGAGCGAAAAATTTGTTTTTGGTTTGCAATTGCTGGTTGAATGAGGTTTGCGTCACTCTCTTTTGAGGATATAATCATTGGATTATTTCGTGTCTCAACGAAATTATGTATGGAGCATCCAGCCAAAGAGGTATGCTTGGTTGTTTAGTTGCTGGTTGGATGTATAATACAGTTCTTTATAATTCAAACAATGATTTAATTTCGATGTAAGAAATCTATGTAAAGTTGGTGTTCGCTTTATCTTACGTAGGATTAAATACTTCATCAACAGTTTAACTGAACAAGGAGCGAAGTCCCATTTTCGTTAAGAAATTTCAACATCTTTGTACAAAAGCACGAAACGATGGAACGATGGAACGAACTTCTGCAGATAACTGACAATTATTATTACTTTTCCAACAAGAACAATGAATGTGCACATTTAAAGGATTCTGAAGTGAATTCTCAGATTCAGCAGAGCGAAATGTCCTAAATAAACTAGGGAAATTTCGAGTTAAATAGCAAACAATGTGGATTAGAGTATTCATATGTGGAATACAACAGTGGGGCATGGAGGTGCTCTAATGAATATTACTACTTTGAAGTTTAAAAGCTCCTGCGCTAATGCACCGTCCTCTGTACAAAGCAGAAGATTGTGAAAATTAGTAGTGACAATAACAACAGCATTGGGACAAATTTCTACATGGCTATGATTCTGTAATTAGCATATTAATGGAATATGTATACTTGATACAAAACATGACAAGAAATTTTTAATTTGTACCCACTTTTATTCTAATTTTAAAACTCAATAATAAGCAAAGAAAGTTTGCTAGTTTGTTTGCATACTGATTCAACTTTCTTTAGTAAATTTATTGGACTTGTCAGTGATATATCAATGAGAGGATGAGGAGCTGAGTGATCTGCACACAGTTATATTAAAATGCTGTCATAATCGAACGAGTATTATCCATGTTTCTGAACAATTATAGTACCTCTACAACCAAAAACATACTTAGGATAAGTAATCTGGAGAGTGCTAGTTTAATTTCATCTATTTTCTTCGAAATGAAGATCGTCTAATTCGCCTGTCAGGGCCATGTCATCTATTCTTAGCAACTATTAACTCATTTAGTTTTGATATATATAATTACAAAGTAATCAAAATGTAATAAAGATTAATTAGTAATTTAATTTCTTAGTGTAATACGACCTACAGTGAATCATGCTAGTTCCAAGAAAACAGTTCCATCATCCCTTAGTAATTAGTGAGGGTAAGTTTGGTATAAGCTGTATTTGAATACCTGAAGCTAGATACTCGACTTTAATACGAACGAAGACAGATTTCTCACGCATAAAGTTTCGTTTACATTTCCTAAACCAAGAACATGTTCTGAGCTCGAAACTCAAGTTGAAGTTTTGAACTCAATATAAGATATCCTGTCAGAAAGACTTGGTCACAAGTTTTGTGAACAGATAATAGTCCAATCGTGCTAAATCAGGATAATATGGAAAATGATGAACGAATGAATTTTGGTGTTATATCATGTTGTTCATCGATGAAGAATCTTATTGATCCTTCAGAATTATTTTGTGGAAATTTTTAAGGGTGCGAAACATGACTACTATTTTTAAAGTCGTTTATGATACCTTCCAGATCCATTTCTAGCTTAAAACTATTATCATACCAATAACAAGTTTATTTTATTGTTTATTATCTAATAACTATAATAATAATTTGGTTTTAATACCCGATTAAGCGTTAAATGGTTCGCGAAGTTCATTAAATTCCTCGTAACACATGTATTGCAGCAATGCTGCCGCTGTGCATTTTCAGGAAGTGGAAGCATTCTGAGATTATTAGTATATAGATCGTGTTTAAATCCTAACTCAGAACTAATTTACAGTGCGTTTTACCACTGAACCACACAGTAGTTACATTAAGCAATAAATTATATTTATTGTACTTACAGTTGATATTAGTTTATCAGCAGTATTTTACAAACATTAGAACAATTCACAAAGAGCATTTTCTGGAACATGGATGATGTGAATCTTATAAATCATCCTTCAAATGAGGTTGGTAGCAACCTCAGTTTCATCAAAACATCTATTTAAAATATCGCTTCCATTAGTAATTTTACAAACAATTGCATTCTGTCCGATAAAAAATATTTTGATGAATTGAGCGAGATAATCGGGAGCGTACAATTTTGATTTTTGCTCAGGCGATCACAGAGAAAGCGGGTGCGATTCTAGGTGGGATATAAGGTCGCAACTAATTTTCAGTTCATGAAAATTTTCCTTGTTATGTATCCTTTATCAATATCCATGAGTACCTATATTTGACGACTGGTATTGCGCTTATAGTACAAAAATATCAATCTGTCGAATCACACAGCATGCTCTGTCTATGTCACACCCAGAAATCGGACAAAAAAGTGATTGATATTCATAAATTATTCTATAACCGCCACGTGTAATACTACCAGAATAAGTAAATAAAACTCAAATTGGTTCGATTTCTATTTCTAGAGAAATGATTGACATTTTTTGGGGTGCAGAGTAGATTGGCATGACTCATGCCGGTTGAACGGGTGACATACGCAATAATTGTCGGCGCAACTAACTGATATGTGTCAAGGACGGATGACGTCAGACAAAATTCAAAACAGCCACCCGGTTACTAATTTTCCTCTACTTTTTGCCACAAGCTGCCCAGAATTTCTACCATTAAAATTGGGTTTATTAATTTTCATTCAATTAAATAATTAATTCCTATATTTTCTGTATTGCAGCCCCAGAGCACTGTATGAAATTATATCTGTCAAACGCCGTGAAAGCGAACGAGAAATTTTTATAAAAAAAGTGAAAATACAAATTTTACGCATTAATTCCAATTTTGGACAGATTCCAGAAAACAAAGAGTACTTTTGATTAAATTTGGTAATCAAACAGCAAACCAAAACGTCCTATTTAATTAAAATAATGCATAATGAAAATAAAGTGGGGTTAAATCAGATATGAGCTGAAATTTTAGCAAATTTTAAGGGATTATATAATAATTGAAGGATATTCAAGATAATTCAGGAGATAGTTTAGAAATTAGTTGATATCTCTCTTATCACACCTAAGAAAAATCTGAAAATTAGTATACTTATCTGCAAAAGATTGGAAAATCTACTCAAGTTACCAATTTTAACGCAGCTTTACCCTTTTTTTGATAAAAAGTTAATTACACATTCAAAAATTGATTGTGACCTAACTATAAGTAAATAATAAATAAATTGCAAGGTATAATAATTACAATATTGTCACAAATATGAGATATTTGTTGTAATTAGATAACATAACTATTTATTTTAATTCGCTGTAACTGTAATCCTAGTTAGTATTGACAAGGTCGATGTTCAATTGTCGGACTTGATTGACAGGCTATGGTCACCAGATATTCGGTGGTTGCCAGGAAACAACTGTTAGACAATTGAATGTTGGCCCATTGTCGGTTTAGGTATATAAGAGCGCGAGCTAGGAGAGGAATTCATTCATTCAGTGATTCAGTACGAGTAACTGTGAGCGATATTGTGATCATTTGAGTTTGTAAAGTGAATATTATCAATGTAACCTGTGTAAATAAATGAATCGCAATTAAATTTGTGACAGTATCATCCAAACAGGTATAAATAATGAAATTTTTGGCTTCAAAATAGGTTTGTGCTACCCGTTTTCGGGTATAATCCTTGAACATCAATAAATTAGGATTTCTAATAGGATATGCAATAAAATTATTCCAGAATATTTTTCTGAGAGGTCCTAATTTTTATTTTGTGACTTTAATGGACAGCAAGTGACCTCCCGTTGATAAATGACTCAATAAATAGGATTATAGGACTTTTTTTACATTTATGAAAGTATGATGTACTGCGATTGTTTGGATACCAATATTAGTCAAAGATTGTACCAAATATCGAAAAAAAGCTTTGAATATTGATTAAGGGGGCATGAAACTTGAATTTGAGCCTCAAGAGGCTAGCACATGACCACCCGTCAATCATAATTAGGACTACAAATATTATACTCAATAAAACTTTTAGAATATTTTTTCTGTAGACTGTCCCTGATTCAATTTTGTGTTTTTAATGGACATAGCAAATGACTTCCAGTTGATACGCACCTCAACAAAAAGGATCAAAGGACTATTTTCGCATACGATGTGGTAGGATAATTTTTCTCTAGAAATATTGTACGTTGTCTCAAGATTTAACATAAATAAATTAATTTTTTCATTATTATGCAAACAAAATAATGTAATACCAATATTTTGAATTCCTAATATAACGTAATGCAGATTTCATTGCCCTGCTCGCTACAAAGCCAAAAATAAATAATTCAAAGCGTCGACCGCGTTCACAAAATCAAATTACAGGATCACTTCAAATTCAATAGGAGGTTAATCAAGTAAATCTCTTTTATACAAACATATACACGTCATGTATCAAAATTTCACACCCTCATATCACTCATGCGAATGATTCAAAATGTATTTGTACATAGAATCTATCATATATTATTCAAACTCAATTGAACGTATACACATCAAATTTCAGTCATATTAGTTGATTACTGTGTTAGGCGTTCTTCTGAATTGTGCAAGTCAGAATATTCAGGGGGCAAAGTTTGGTACCTCAAAAAATAAATATTTTGGTACCCTATAATGTGGGGTGTTATTTGAAACAACTTTTTATGTATTTCTGGACCCTTTTATCTCTCGCAAGATTACCCATTATTATTTTTTGTAAAATCAATACCGAAGTATGTTATTCAATATTCTGTATTGTTCCAAAAATAATGGTTCAAAATTTTAAAAACAAAAACAGATTACAGAAATAAATAGATCCAATATATCGCTAACAAAAAGGCGAACAAAAAAGGACTGTGGCATCCTTCCAAATAATTACACAGAATTAATTAATATTTTCTGGTCAGGGCGATTCCAGAACACGAATGTGATCAAAGGGAACACAAATCGAAGGTTCAGAACCGTAATGGGGGAGAAGGATGGTATTTTATACGGAAAATTATGACGTGAAATTGCACATGTCAATAGAGATAGTGACAGCGTGAAAAATGTGACTGACGTGTTATTAAACTTGACAGCGAGAGGAAAATAAGCTTAATAATAAATCCGACAATAAATTGTTACAATGTCTCATTCCAAATCTTTTGCTCACTTAAATATGCAACATAGATCCGCCGTATTGTATGTATTAGTTGAGAACTTGTATACTCTTTTCTAAAAGTTGTTTTACAAGTTCTGCAACTTCCTTGCACCGTGTTTAGAAAACAAAGTTTGCAGCTGCACTACTGGGTCACTTATTTTTCATAATTCCCAGCTAGCAATTATAAAAATTTCTTCCTGGCATCAAAAATACTAATTTTAGTTCGATATTTCGTTACGTAATCTGGCAAGGATCCAGAAGTCCTAGTGAGACACATTTTCTACATAAAATTTATTTATTCCTCTGCAATGAATTTTTTGTCGGCATAGAAGAAAATTGTCAGTTACAGATGCGAGTAAAATGTTATAAAAACAAAGAAAAGTAATTTTTCTATCAGATACATTTTGAAATAAATGGCGGGAGTTTGAGAAATGACTCAATAAGTTTTATTCGATACAGGATTTGAAGGCAACGAAGTTATAGAACTAAAATTTATGGCTCGCATGGAATCGCTTACAAAATGTTGGAACATATTGTATAACTATAAAGTTATCATTTCTTTTGTACGCAAAACTTGTTTTGAACAATGTACCAGCATTTGTTTTATATCAAATAGATTTCTGCTTTCTTTTGTGCTTAGTTTCATACTGCGCTTTGTGAAAAAATTGGTTAAATTAAGAATTAAAAGATGTTGAATACGTCAAACAGAAAAGAAATTACTGAGATACAATTATATAAAATAATAACAAACAAAAATGAAGTTTCAGCAATTCTATGGCCGTATTCATTATCACAAGACGAAAAAAAAAAAAATAAATTCTCAAACCGCCATGGCTCGGTTGATTTTGATCGAAATGAATGAATCTTTGAGTTTTGGAGAGTTTGAAGTTTTTTCTTTTAGAGCATGTAAGATAATTCGATTCTAAATTCATCATACTCCCTACCACACTCGTGAGAGAAAAAATGTTCTTAATGTCAAAAAATGTCAAAAATTGACAACTTGTAACAGGTGCAAAAAAAAATCGTGGACTCAACTCACGACCTACAAAATAAAGTTCATTAATTTTCCTTTGAATTGCGATGATTTAGCGCAAAGTTATGACCAAAAAAGCGCAAAATGTATTTTTTTTTGTCTAATTCATAGCTTTGCACCAAATCTTCGCAGAGACTCGATTTCATGCGCAATTTAAAGGTAAATAAATGAACTTGATTTCCTAGGTAGTGAGTTGAGTCCACGTTTTTTTTTTGCATCCGGTACAAGTTTTCAAGTCTTGAAATTTTTGACATCAAGAACATTTTTTTTCTTAAGGGTGTGATAGGGACTAGGGAGTGCGATGTATTTGGCGACGGATTAACTGACATGCTTCAAACTTCCAAAACTCAAAAATTGATCAATTTTCGATCAAATTCAACTGAGCTGTGGTGGCTTGAAAAATCGGTATTTTTTTGTGCATTTTCAAGTGGTGCGTAGTGTAATTATATTGAACAAACCGCAATACCAACATCTGCCAAAATCGTAATGAGAAAGAATGAGAATGGGAAGTCAAATATGGTAAAATGCCAAATACAAATGTATGAATATATGATAAAGATAAATCTAGAAATTATTTTCAATATCATCCTATTAATAAACTTCCAAAATACAAAAGCTACTCTCTTGGAACATATATGAATACTGGAAATAAAACTATGTCATGATTGCCTTTAAACGCGGTCACTGCTATCGTGGAAGATACTGACTTGACTTTGGAAATCAACTCAATCATTTTAGGGTGCTCTAATCACAATATTTCCCTTTCTAATAAAATCGATAACTACCACTATTTCTAATAAATAATTCTAATTTAAACTAAAGATTATTACGCTACACTAAAATTTAACTTTAATTATTTATGTCAATATTGATTTATTTTAAATAACACAATTTATTTCAACCACTAGCAGTCCATATTATAAGGTCTCTGAACCAAAATTATTGATCTCCTCGTTGAGTCAGTCACATATATATACCGTGGGTCTCTCCCCACTACGTTTTTCCCGTAAACGTTCAGGCTTTTCTAGAAAACGCTAGAAGGTACCAGCAATTTTCTAGAAAAAAAATATATTCGCTTCTATTTCTTGATGTAAAATATTTTCACAATAATCCTAGCACCAGTACAGTAAAGCCGAAATGACTAATTTATAGACTTAAATTCGTTACAATATCAACAATTAACAGCCAACTTTTATGTGTAATATGTAATTTTCAAGAGCTCCAAATCGAACGAGCCCATTCTTGAAGAAAGCGGAGAGAGCATTTTTTGGCTGAAGATTCCGAAAGCCCTCAACCTCCGATTGATTCGAAAATTTGTAAATATATTCAAATATGCTTTAAAAAGAAGTACCAGAAAGAATTTCGGTGTACTCCAAATGGAAGGGGTGAAAAAGCCACAAATTTGGATCATATGTGTGAGCTCTTTCCGTAGCTTTCCGCTCCCATTAGTAGACAGGAACCATAAACAAGTATTGTAACATTCGGACAATAATCTTAGTGACGAAGCTTGACCTCATAATGCTCAAGTAAAACTCTTGTGTCACTATAAAATAAATATAAGTAAGGTTATCAAAGATTGCGCATGCGTAAAAGATCGGTTATCAGAGTGACCGAAGCCAGATCAACACATGATGGCTCATTATCAGCACATGCTAGCACATCTTTTTCCTTCTAAATAAATAAATCTTGTTGGATGCTTCTATTTAGAGTTGTATGGAGAAGATAAAAAAAAATTCAAGTAAATGGGACGCTGGAGATTTCTGGCATATTGAATGAAAAAAAAATAAATATATATATATATATATATATATATATATATATATATAGAATATATATATATATATATCATTGGATATCTGTCAAGTAAAATGCGCTTTCAGCTAAGTCAGTTGCTATGGAAACAGTAGGCCATCATTCTTATTCGCTATGTGCAGCTGTTTGGAAGGGAACCACTGAACGACCGTGCGCGCTTAGTGAAGAAAGTTGGCATTTCTAGTGCACATGTACTGATATAAAATCAGAAGTCAAAAATGACAATTCGTGAATGCTACATTATCATTTGTAATAATACATCGAAAAATAGTGATGCTAGCTTTTATTGTTTACCAAAATATATATAAGCATGAGTTTATTCAAAGATGAAAGTGGATTTCCGTCGTAAGAAAGCAAAATAAGTATCTCAACCTTAATTATACATTTATAATGATGTTTCAAAAAATTAGTGCAAACACAATATTTAAATATGATTTTAGTATAAAATAAATATGAGATTAATGAAATTCAATAATTCTTATGGTATTACAACTCGAATTTGTTTTTAAATTGATAAATTAAGACATATTTTTCTATTTTTCAGTGAAAATACATACAGTTGGAGCCCTACATCAAGATATCTAATTTGCAGTGCACATTTCATTGGGAATAAAAAGGAAAAAAAAGCTGAGTCCTAATTTCGTACCTAGCCAATTTTCTTCTCCTCATTGGAAGCCAAAATTGAATCACGAAACAGTTTATACAAGACATCAATGTTTCATTGAGCGTAGGCTACAGAATACTTCATTAATGGCTTCAAGTTAAAAAAAATATTAAAAACTAAAGTTTTAATTCAAAAAGGGCTGCCAATACAGAAGTCTCAATGGATATAAATTCAATAAATAATATAAGTTCAATATATGAAAATGACTGTGACAGAGCACATGACAATTTAATGATAGTTGATTCGAGTACCAAAAGCACAAGTGATGTAGAATGCCAAGCTGATATTCTTGTTGTGATAGTGTTGAAAAAATACTGTTTTGTGATAACATTATTGAAAAAGGTTTTAATATTTGTGAGCTTTACCCTTTGGCACAGTTTGAGGTTGAAAGCTGATAGTATAAATCTTTTTTTCAAACCCCGTTCTTAATATAGGATCCATACTTATTACGTTTATGATTAATTTTGATTTCAATTCACTTTTCACTAGTTGTCATATTTGACAGAACATATAAATGTGGCAGTGGGTTCGCCGATCAATGCCGCTAGTTGTCACCACTTTGATGTTGCACATAGCGAATACTACAACATTCCTAAATACTGATTTCCAAAATTCTAGGACTACCAACAGATCTGAATTTATGCACAAAATTAAAAAATAAATTCCTACTGAAGTGCACTTTCGGTTCAGTCTATTGTTATGAAAATAGTAGGCAATCATTCAGATGCTACAGCAGACTAAAATACCAAATTTCAATATTCTACACCTGATCGTTTCGAATTTATGAGAAAAATTCTAAAAGACTATCAAGTAAAGTGCACTTCCGGCTCGGTGGATCTCAATGAAAATAGGATATTATCATCTAGACGGTATAATCGTCCTAAATACTGAATTCTAACAATCTACGTTCAATCGTTTTAGATTTATGCAGAAAATTCAAAAAATGTTTCGAATAAAGTGCTCTTCCGGCTTAGTCGATAGCAATTATAATGCAAGGTGTACAACCAGATATTATAAAAGTGCCTAATACAAAATTTAAATATTCTACGACTGATTGCTTAGAATTTATGCGGAAAATTCAAAAAGTCTGTCATATAAAGTGCACTTCCGGCTCAGCCGATTGTTACAAAAATAGAAGATGACCATTTAGATGCTACAACAATTTCAAATGCTAGATTCCAGTATCTTATGGCTGATCATTCTGAATTTATGCGGAAAATTAAAAAAAAGTTTCAAGTAAAGTGCACTTCCGGTTCAGCCGATCGCAATCATAATGTAAGATGTACAATAAGATGTTATAGAAGTTCTTTATACGAAATGCCAATATGCTATGGCGGATCATTCTATATTTACGCAAAAAATTCAAAAATAGTTTCAAGTTAAGTGCACTTCTGGCCTAGCCGATTCTTACAAAAATAGCAGATAACTATTCTGATACAACAATAAGCTCAAATACTGAATTTCAACATCCTACGGTTGATCATTCTGGATTTATTAGAAAAATTCGAAAAAAGTTTCAGGTAAAGTGCCCTTCCGGTACAGACGATTGAAACCATAATGCGAGGTGCACAACTAGACCCTATACCAGTCTTAAATACAAAATTTCAACATTATACGTTCAGCCAGTTTTGAGATTTGCGAGTTACGCACGCACGCACGAACATACGTACCGACATCAAGCCAAAAATAGTCAAAATGGATTCAGGGATGCTCAAAACGGATATCTGATTTGCAGTGCACATTCATCAATAGGTGAATTTTGTCGGTTTCACAATACTTCCTTGAACTTAGTACAAGTAAGTAAAAATCAGAAAATCTGCTGCGACCATCTCAGTACTTCCCCGACCATGATTTATATGGTTAGTTATTGAAAAAATTATTTATTTTAGATTTCCACGTAGCTTATTTCCCCGAGAGCTTTAAATTGATTCCATACTAGACAGCATTTGAATAACTTGTGAGAAAAACCATTGACAATCTTTTAAATATAATTTTTGACAGTTTTATTAAAATTATTTCCACATCAAACGCAATAAAACAAAATTACTTATTTTTGAAAAATATTTGCATATAAGTCCAAATATAAGTAATAATTTATCTTTGAATTTACTAGATGATTCATTATTAATTGATGAAACTGAATTTGTCCATTATCTTTATTTGCGAATAACATAATACACAACGTTTCGGTAACTGATATCTGTTGCCGTCATCAGGTGAACTGATATTACTGAATATTCCAAAGTCTACGAGCTTTATATCTAGTGAAATGAGGGTGATCAAGTATGACGGGTAAATCTCGCGTTTTGGATGAATGATCAAATGTGACAAATACTCCTGGTGTGATAGGTGAGAAATTAAATTTCTGTCGAAAATTCGTACGCGTTCTCAAGTTATCGTGCCTTCGGGCAGACCGACTTTTTTTGAATTATGTTTTTTAGGTTAGGTACAATACTTCTCCTATTGTATATAGGCTCTAACCACGAACTATCTTTATCATAGGGTTATGTTATAGGCAGTTTTTTTTTTTACCTAGATATTTATTTTAAAAATAATTGGAGTACTCCTGTGGGATGGTTCTATCATTAAATGGAGGATGAAAAACTCAGGCGCGTTGGAAGCGGGAACGGAACGCACGATGCAGTAAACGAGCGATAGGGAATATGCAGATAATACTCATGCTGTCACTGTGAAGTGGGTTGCATATCCAAAAAGTTAATTGAGCGGATAAAATATAAATCTAAAGAAAAATGATTGAAGCCATAAAATTGTAAACGCTATATCCACTTTTCTACTGGATTAAAAATCTCCATCATTTCCAGGTGTAATAGCGCTCAACTATTGGATATTTCAACTGTCCCACTTCGAAAAGTGGACAAATTTACGCGTAAAGTGCATTTAACATTGAACAAAACGTTTTATTGAAATTTGCGCCCTGCGTGCGACGTTTTGAAAAGGCGCATTAAACAAAATCAATCAACTGGCTTACAAGGACACTCGAGTTTATAAAATAACGACTACTTCGTTTGCATGAGTTAAATACAAAGCAAGTAAAACAGAAAAAAACAGTTACTCAACTCAGCAATTGAACAGATGACTCATCAGGAAAAAATGCATAATGCATCAGGGAATTTTTATTTTATTTCGCTTGAAGGTGATAATTATTGATTACCAAGAAAAATATTTCTACTACGTAACCTCCCGTCCAACATTGACACATTTTTACTGTAACTAATTTGATAGTAAAGCTAGTGCAATACTTCCCGATGCTTTTCTTCCCAGAATCAAACTGCCAGAGCAGAAAGCCAAGATCGTTGAAGAACCTGTGTGAGACAGGTGTGAGTGACCCCACAAAGAACAATGTTACTTTTTTCTACCTGGCTGCTTCGCCACAACCGTTGGAAGTTGCCTAGATCTTAGCGTCCTTCGTTCAGCAAATGAAACGAATACGCGGAATGAATTCAATAGAAGAGAAACAGGCGAAAACTTTAAATATTTGAATACCTTGAAGTAAGCACTAGAAAAAAGAAGTAGAAGAACTGACGACTAACGGAAAAGTAGTTAAGCCGGATTGGAGCAAGATTTAAGAATATGAATGAGTACACACCTTATATTTATAAATACGGTTACAAAAGAGATTAAAAAATCGATTTATCATCAAATATGGTCCTTTTGATACTGAAAACAGTGTTGCAATAGGAGATATTGTTATATTATGCGAACTTATTAACGCACTCGATTTTTTAGAGCACTTCTTGTACTCTAAATTTTTCAGAAAAATAGTTACAATTAATGTCAGAATGAAGCTCCGACTTTTAGCCGATATTCGGCAAGAAAAGTCGAAGTTTTGGTGTTCAGTCAAGTGATTTACGTAAATGAACAAATTAAAAACAATTGCATGTGCAAGTATAGTTCATGTCCGACTGGAGGTTAATGATTGTTAGTCAAAGTTGATGATCGGTCAAAATTGAAGCTGTGTAAACTGTAATATTTACTGTAAACAGCTTATTATTTGTTCGTCTACGTTAATAGCGGTCTTTTACTGGCTAAAGGTGGCCTAAAGTAGCAATGTAAGCCAAAAATTGGCTTTGATCAGGCAAAAAATGAATACAACTTTTATTTATTGCGTCAATATTTCCAAAAATTAAAAATCAGTTCAGTATATGTCACAAATGAGGTCCGGAACGCAGGCAATCCCCAGATTGACTAGTAGATGCTGGCCAGTCATCAATTAAGAGATTATCAACACTCAATCAATTAATCATGATTATTAATTATTTAAAAGTTGGGTTAGGTTACGCACGCGCATTTCTCAATATTTCGTTTATTTACGTCAATTGCATGACTGGAGACCATCTTCGGCCTTTTTTGCCGAAGCCGAACACAAAATCAATCCTCGAAATCAATATTTTCATTAAACTCAGAATAGGTCTAGTATATGTTACGAGCAATCTTGAGACTGACTGGCAAATGTTGATCAGAGCTATAAATTAAAAAAATCCTCTTCGATCAATTATCCAGTCGGGCTACCTCCAATTTTTTCATTATTCATACATGAAATATTGAAAATGAGAAATTAAAGGAAAACAAATGAATAAATATTAAATTAATCAAGCTTTGATAAACACAGTGCCATTAGAAAATCGATATTCTTAAATAACGAACAGTAAATTATTAATTGGTTATCGATCCTGACTGTCCTGAAAAATCAATAAAATATATTGAAATTGACCTAATTTGGAAAATTCGACACTTTCGCATAATTTGTGGAATATTTTTTTTCATTTGGAAGAATAATATTTATGACATGCGCACGTAATTATCCATTAAAAAAATGATCGGCTTCTTTCCAAAATTCGGTCGACGCACAACAAAACTAAATTCGGATGAAGTCATTCCAAAATTGGAATTGAATCTCTCCGGATCCGTGAAATCCGGGCCTTACAATCTTAAATGGCCTAATAAAGGAATTTTTAAATAAATAATATGCATATAGGTGAGCACTTTTTCATTTTAAGTCGCAAAAGCTCTCCGCAATTATTGGCGCGAACTTCTCAATTCAAACATAACTTCCTGTACCTGTGAAAGATCCGGATCGGTCTGGAGTCTCTGCTCCACAGTTTCCGCCGCATTGGCAGCAGCCCCTAGGGCCAAAACAGCAACTACCACCCAACTAATTTTCCCCATGTTCGTCACTACACCACAGTTGATAGCACTCTTGATATCAGAACGAGATCAAATCCCCGGTACAACAATTAAAACCAACACGAAGTTATCAGCGCCGTGGTAGAACGCAAACTAGCCCGAAGTCAGAACAACCTGCTTTTTACCCCCACCACAAACGCGGAGCGGTGGCGGCGATCTGGCGGCGGCGGTGACGCAAGTATGACGTCACTAGGCGTGAGATTTCGCGATAGGTATGAGTGCACCTGTAAGATGATTGTCAATAATAACGTTTTTCATTTAATTAACAAAAACAGGTGCACTATTGCAAGTGCGCCTCTAGGTCACCTGCTGTAAGTTCAGACGCTGGCGTCTTGATGCCATGTATCCCTTGCACCGTCACTTTTTAAACATGTTTTTCGATCTCCCCTTCCAATTCACTTAGGCCCAGTTGTACAGTCGAAGCTTATCCAAAGTTTAATTTCTATGGTTACAATTGCTGAAATAATTGTAACCATAGAAATTAAACTTGGTTTTACTAGACTTTGGATAAGCTCAGACTGTACAACTGGGCCTTATTCGAATATCCTCTATTTAGTAGTTCTATGACTTCTCGGGTTGTATGAGCTGGTGCTCCATCATGTTTAAACCAAAGTCTTCGTGTTATGTTGAGCGGTAAGTCATCAAGAACGTTATTTGATAAAGTATTTTAACCATTCAATTGAATTGAGAGAATGTTACGATTCCAGCCCATTCATTTACGAGAAACGTCATTGATGCGCGCGAACAAACAAATAATGCGTGAGGATTTTCATCACATTAAATACAATCTTCGTCTGTAAATAAAATAAACTTTCTAAAATGCCTCTGAAGATTGTAACGTTCAAGAAACCAACGACGAAACAAATCTTGGCTGGAAGTCTTCAGCTTCCAAAGCTTGCACTTTTTATCTAGAATATAGATGGAGACCTTGTTCCTTCAAAACTTGCCAAACTGTCACGTTACTCTTATGCTCATCGATGGCTCATCTTATATAATATTAAGAACAGCTTCTTCAAATGTAGGAGTTCGACGTAATTTACTGGCTCTTCCACCAATTGTTGAGTGAAAATTTCCAGTCCCTGACATACGTCTACATATTCTCCTAAAAATGTGGCAATCTGGTTGCTGACGGATCTTCTCCGGTAAATTGTACGAGCTTCTTGTGCATTACGCCTTGCCTTCCCAAAAACCAAAAGCATGTCAAGAAGTTCAACGTTTTGATAATTATGCATTTTTATACACAAATTATGCAGAATACGCACACAAATGATAAACGGCACAGAAATTTTCCAAGATGCAGCAGTAAATATTTTTTTTAAAATAAAGATATTCCTAACGAACTAGATCAAAAAGTATTTAAATTTGAACGTAGAAACTAGAAAACACGTTTATCATTCGGTTCTTGTTCATGCACGTTTTTCAGTTAATGTATGGGCTAGAACCGTATACATTCTCCCAAATCGATTACCGATTGAATGCATGAAATGGTATAAATTATTTCACGGTCTTAAATAACGTTCTACTAGACCTTCTTGATGACGTACCGTTAAACATCATACGAAGACTTTGGTTTCAATATGATGGAGCACTGATTCACACAGTCCTAGAAATCATAGCACTACTAAAGTGAAAATATTGAATGAATAGCATGACGTCATGGATGAAGTAATGACGTCGCATCCACTACGTTTATATAATAGTTCTAATACGATATTAGATCATATCATATGATTGAGTTATGTGAGAATGAAAGAGGTTTAAATAGAGAACAATACATATCACAAAGAAAATATGTAACTAGGAAATATATATTTAAGTTATTGAAGGGCAGAAAATTAATAGAAATGAGAGATTTCAATTAATTAACTGGAAAAGAATATCTCAAAAATCAGATACAATAATTGAGAATGTATCAAGTATGAATATACAAATATTGCAATTTAGTATCACTAAAATAATGCTGCAATAAAAAATATTATTAGTCCGAAAATTAAAAAAAAAAAAATGAATTATTTGCAAAAGATTATCACAAAATATATCAAATATAACTGAGAATATTATAAGTACAAAGATTTCAAGTATATGTAAACGAAGTATAAAATAAACAGTGATCAGTGTTATCAATTAAAATATCCCTAAAAACAACAAGCAATTTGCATTTCCATATTGATATAAATATATTTTTAAAATATTATTTAAAAAATTATATAGCAAGTGTTCAGTGTTTATTATTATACCGGCATTACTTGAATATATTTTTCAATAAATTCTCACTATGCCAGTATGTATTTCTTTGGCTTAAAAAATTTGTAGCATCATCACAAAGTTATTCAAAATTCATAGGGTTGGTATTGCAACATTATGATGTCATGTTACTTATTCAATATTCTCACTATAAATAGAGAATATTCGAATATGTGGATTGGAAGAGGAGAAACTGCGACCCAACTCCCCTAGTTTTTTTTTTCTGGCGTCAGATGAAGACCTCTTTCACATGAGACATCAGTAAACATCGAATTATAACTGATGGCTGCAGCAGAATATACGAAAGATAAGCAGGCAGCTCTAGCAAGTGTCTCTTTTAATATTAAAACACGCTGCCGGGCTTGCGTTACTGCGAATGTTCGCCATTTTGAGAATCAAATTTAGTCCTTCCCTTATTGTTTAGTTATTCATTGTTTTATTTTTCTTGTTTGTTGTTTTCTTGTTTTTCTTGTTCAATTTTCTTGTATAATGGCAGCAAGCCTATTTTTTTTTCAATGATTGTTGCACTGTGCTAAAATTTATCTTGTAATTCGATTTGAAAAAAACATTTTTTGCACAGATCGAAAAAAAAAATTCAGTCAAATGTTATTAGTAGATAGTTTAACGATTTTGTAAATAGTTTATTTCAAAAATCAATGAATTTGTTTTCAAAATATCTTGTTTCGAAATTTTTGATCGATCACCATTTTGTTATTTGATAAAATATAAATAAATTGTCACTACTGACAAACTAAATCTTGAAATAATGGTTTTATTGTAATAAACAAAATATAGGTTAGTTACATTTGCAGCGTCTTGACGCGAACTTTTCAACACACTGACTTGACAACGTGTAAAACAAAATACAGTTATATAAACAACCATAGAGGCGCTGGTGCGCCGCTTTGATCCGTAGATGTGAGTCGTTAACAACTGTCGGAGATACACCAACAACTACAAATATTTTAGAGAACCCAAAGATAATATTGAAAGTTTCTGTTTTTTTTTTTAATGTTTCCTAAAAACTAAAAGAAAGTTGTTTGTTTCAATGAGTTCCAACAGCCGTTATCGGGTGTTACAACTTAGTATTGTCATAAATGTGAAATATTTTGAATAATTAACTCACATAATTATTCATTTGAATTCACTGTTTAGCCAATAATAACTTATTGTAACTGTAAACCTAGTTAGCACTGACCAAATCGATGTTCAATTGTCGGACATGATTGACAGCCTACGGCTACTAGATGTCCGGTGGTTGCTAGGCATCAACTGTTATACAATTGAATGTTGGCCCATTGTCAGCTTAGGTATATAAGAGCGTTAGCTAGGAGAGGAATTCAGTCAGTGATTCAGTAAAAGTCACTGTAAGCGATATTGTGAACATACGAGTTTGTGAAGTGAATATTTACACTGTAACCTATGTTAATAAATTATTCTCAATAAAATTTGTGACAGTATCAACATCTTGTATATTTTTAATAGAGATTTCTACTATTTAGAGATTTTACTGTAGAATAATCTGATTTATACCGTAAGTTTATTTCAACGTGAAGCATAGGATTTGTTACGAAATTGACAGTAATGTATTATTAAGTACGTTCCACTGGGCGACCGCAACGATTTGTTCACAATCGTAGTTTTTGCAGTTCCACTAACATATGCTTGCTGTGGTTGCTGCTCCAACTGAAACGATGCGATTGTCTGTTAAATATCAAATAAACTGACAATTCGTGGTCAAGATCAAAAAGTTAATCACCAATTGAACTAACCTGTAGCAAAAAGGATGCATAGATAAAATAAATATGCCTGTGTAAATTAATCTTCCATGAAGAATAAATAATGATAATGAGTGACCGTGAAATTATCTGTCAAATTGACGAATAAAAAATCTTGAATAAATCGATATAATTTGGAATCGAATATACAAATTGGAAAGACACCTTGACAATTAATTCAAATTTTTTGAAGATTTCTGCAAAAATGAACGCTAGGACTATTTTGACCTACCTTTTAATTGTGAGTGTTGTGAGCTTAAAGTTATCGCAATCAATGACGTCATCTATGAAGTCACTTAATCATTTTATGAAATGATTAATGAGGCTACATGAGCGTTGCTATACAGGTACGTTCCACAAAATGACCGTTGCGGTAACGCTTATGACGGCGGCTCTTGTTGTTCCACTAATTCATGGTGTCTTCAAGTGGAACCATGTGAAAATATAGTAATGTCAAAGTGACAATTGGACATTGGGTTCGAAAAAAAAAGAATTGTATAAAAATCCCCTACAACACAATTATTCGGATTATAAGAATTTCAAAATGAATATGGAAGCTGTTATTGAATCAATAATGAACGTGTCAATAACTGACATTATTGATCAATTAGAATTTTCCTGCAAAAACCAACTCAACGACCACTTCGACCCACCTTTCAATCGCAGGTGTTGTGGGCTTGAAGCGGTCGAGATTAATGACATCATCTATGACCTATGATCTTAAACGCATCGACCGCGATCGTCTTGTGGAACGATTATTGAGGTGACATGAGAGTTGCGGTCACCTAGTAGAACGTACCCTCAGAGTACGTACCACTAGATGACCGCAACGCTCATGCTCACGACCACGGTTTTTGCTGTTTCACTAACTCATGGTCGATATTGCTGGTACTTCAAGTGGAACGATGCAAATGTCTGTTAAATGTCAAATAAACGGATAATCTGTGGTTAGGATTAAAAGTAAATAATTAATAAGATTAAACTAACCTGTAGCAAGAAGGATATACGCATGGAATAAATCCAATATGCCAATTAATCGCTCTGAAATAATAAATAATGATAATGAGAGGCCATTAAATTATCTGTCATATTGACAAATGGAAAATCTTGAATCAATTGATACAACTTGGAACCGAAAGTACAAATTGGAAAGGCATCTTATCATTTAATTTGAAATTCTTGGCGATTTCTGCGAAAATGAACGCAACGATCGCTCCAACCTACCTTTCAAACGTGGTCGAGATCAATGACGTCATCTATGACATATTTATTATGAACTCTAAGACTGCGATCTTCTTTTGGAACGATTATTGAGGCGACATGAGCATTGCGGTCGTCTAGTGGAACGTACCCTATGTGATATTAGTAATCAATTCGAATTTTCCAGCGAAAACCAACCATTTCGACCCATCTTTCAATCGCAGGCGTTGTGAGCTTGAAGCGGTCGTGATTTTTTACGTGATCTATGACGTACTGATCTTAAACGCAACGCTCACGATCGTCTTGCGGAACGATTATTGAAGCGACATGAGCGTTGCGGTCGCCTAATGGAACGTAGTCTAAAATTTAAAAAAAAATGAGAAAATGGTTGCGTCCAACCTGGTCATAAAAAGAGGGATAGATCCATGTATTGACGGCGGATAAAAAATATGAAATTAAAACGTTAATACATAATAATAGTACATCATCGACAAGAGTGATTGGGCAAGTTACTGGTGCAGCAAAATTGCTGTACATATTTTATGGGAGAGAGAACTTTTAAATTAATTTCATTTTCAGAATCACCAGGAGTTAATTGTCGGTGATACGGAAGAATGAGTTTTTGTTAATTAATGCTTAAAAATAGCAATAATAAGCAGGATTGGCTGCAGAAAAGTATTTTTACGAACGAGGCAGCTTTTTATTCACATTATAAAGTGAATTCGCAAAATTTTAGGTATTGGCGTAGGGAAAATTTGCACTTATGTCATAGAACAAAAACTCAACGACCCAAGAAAGTTAAAGTTTAGGCTGGTATGTTGAGAGCCCACATTAAAGGACCGTATTTCATACTGCAGCTCATTGAAGTAATACATGCACGCATGTTTTCAGCATGATGGCGCCCCTGCGCTCAATTCTCATAAATACACGTCGCTAAATTGGACGAAATAGCGAAGTAGAGTGGTCTGCTAGGTCTTCCGATCTCACATCACAGAATTTCTTTTATTGGGGATTTTTCAACAATTGAAAATTCGAATTGAAAACATGTCTGGAATTATTACAGTTGCCCAAATTAGCCGTCATTAATATTTGTATAACGACATAACATCACAAAATAATATAAAACAGATGAACAAAATTAATTCGAGTACTTATGTTCCCAAAAATTACATTTACATCTTGATAACAACAGGATTGTGAATGCAGCTCTATAATTAAAACTAGCAAGACCGTAGCACACTGTGTTAATTTCTCAAACTCAGTTAAACGTTGGAATTCATTTCCAACACAATTAATTTCAATTTCCCAATGTATAAACAACTCATCTACATCAGACCCATTTCGTAGTTGGATCCATGTTCATTGCGAACGGCGTCGGTCAGCGTTTGTCCACAGCTAGTAATTGAAACCACACGTGTCCATTCGCCACCTGCATTCATTATCAACCGCATTACTTCCGCCAGAGGAGCAAGAACGGATGGTACACTGCCGGATGACCGGACAGAAGGATGCCCAGAGTAGTCGAAATGAAATAGCTGCATTTAGATGGCTTCAGAACGCGTTTTTTTTGTTTTCATCCACACAGAAGGATTGAACAAAAAGGGGTAGATTTTAGGCAGGATTTGGGGTGAAACATGAGTTTGGTGGCTACAATGAAATGAGTGATTTTGTTAAAAGGGTTATTGATCTTTAAAACCCTATTTTCGGAGACTTATCGTTCCTAGTTGCAAACTGAAGCCATGTTTTAAAACAAGTACTTCAAGAAACCGAACAACGAGCCCCAAAGTGTCCGTCAAAACGTCTATTACCCTAGTGGCTGGAATATCCAGGAAAATATAATTTTATGACGATTATAAACCAGACAATTAAGTTAAGTAGCCCCCTCTACTAATTAACTTCATGCATAAAAGTGTCGAGTTTCATATCAATGCAGTATCAAGTCATATTATCAAATGACAAATCTAATTATTCTACTAATTAAAAGAAACATATATTCATATTTTTATCGGGAAAATGCATGCATGAGTCACGGTATTTAACATGAAACACTGTAAATGGAAATATATAATAATTTATTTCATAAACTTCATACCCGACACAAAATATTATGGAAACTGGAACACAAATAAATATTTTTATTGAGCTCATGATTATGGAATTAAATAATATAGTATTAGCGAAATGTAGATTTGTTATATAAATAATATGAATTTATTAATAGGTACCACTTTATAATGAATGCTACAATAATTTGCATCAATAATCATGTGTTGAAGTAGGTCAGTCATTATATTATTATAATAAAACGATTTTCCCTGAAAAAATACGAGAATACATCAAAAAGTTATATTTTTGACTATCAGGTTAACGTTCCTCCTTGAATTGAGATCTACGATCCTCGAATCCTCAATAACTGTTTATAAGAAAAATGAAGGCAGGGGTAATATTAGAGACGATCATTGAAAAGGAAGAACATCAATTTCAAGGTCCACAAAAATATTATCTTTCCTCCTGAGGATGGTCAAAGAAAGAACTTAAGTCCTGTATTTCAATACCTGCATTCAAAATTCAAAATTTCAGTACATGAAGCAGTTAAAAGAGCTGGAATTTCATACCAATCAGCTCAACCAAATCTCACTGATCGTTTGGAATTATCGAAGCTTTCCGACCATTGGGTGTCTAAAGCATTGTATTAAGTTCATAAACTTTAGAGAGCAATCACTGCGATAGCAGTTTTAGACAATATCCAGACTGACCTCTGGAAATTTTGTCGCCAGATCATACCCAGGGATGAAACCTGGATTTACCAGCTCGATCTCAAAAGCAAAATACAAAAAACAGTCCAAGTAATGGTTACAACGAGGGTAATCAGAATTGCTGTGTTAAATATGGCCACCGTTCTTTGGGAGAGCAAGGAAGTACTTTGGAGGACTTTCTGGAAGGATGAAGATGATCACAGCTCCCTTTTATGAGGAGGTACTTAAAGAATATGAAAAGGAAAGTTTCATTAAGGAATTTTTTTCTAACGTGACAATGCGGCTGCACATTTTGCTCAAGAAATGAGGGATATTTTGTGCCACCCTTCTTACAACTGTAAAACAAAAAAGAAATAGAATTAAATTGACTGAAATCCCAAGAATACATCACTCACATTATGAAATATACTATGTTTCAACAGAAGAGAACTGCCTTTGTCAAGTGGAAAAAATCTGACGTGAACATCACGTGACTTACTTGTACATCATTTGATATACACAAATTCATTCAATAAAGTTTTCTGTAACTTCAGATTATAATTAATATAATTTTAATAATATTTTGACATGTACTTACAATGTCAAACCAAATCAAAAAATTGACAACAGATTATCATTGCCTATCTTATCATTTCAATTAAACTGATTGTGTTATACGGCAAATTCTGAATGTCTGTTATACATATAAACTGCACTTCCGGCTCAGCATATTGATACAAAAATAGTAGATAATTATTTTGATGCTACAACAAGCGCAAACACTAAATTTCAATATGCTATGGCTGATCATTTTAGATTTATGCAAAAAATTAAAATAAAGTTTCAAGTAAAGTGCACTTGTGGCTTGGCCGATTCATACAAAAATAGCAGATAACTATTCTCATACAACATCAAGTTCAAATACTGAATTTCAATATCCTACGGTCGATCCCTCTGGATTTATTAGAAAAATTCGAAAAAAGTTTCATGTAAAGTGCACTCCCGGTACAGAAGATCGGAACCATAATGTGAGGTGCACAACTAGACCCTATACCAGTCTTAAATACAAAATTTCAACATTATACGTTCAGCCAGTTTTGTGATCTTGGAGTTACGCACGAATGCACGAATGTACCGACATCAAGCCGAAAATAGTCAAAATGGATTCAGGGATGCTCAAAACGGATATTTCCATCAAAATCTTGATAGGTGAATTTTGTCGGTTTCACAATACTTTCTTGTACTTAGTACAAGTAAGTAATAATAAAATGCACTACGTTTCAACAGAATAGTACTGCCTTTGTCAAGTGGAAAAATGAGTTCTGAAAAGTATTTTCGTTCATTAAAACATAAATGTTTGTGGATCATGATGAAGATATGGAGCGAAGTTGATGAATTTGTAAAAATTCAATATAAGGAAGGCGGAGATCTACCATCATCATCATCATCACTGACGCTACAGCCCTTGTTGGACCTAGGCCTCAACCTCGGTATCACCGATTCGCGGTATAACACAGCCGAACTGCCGATCAGAATTTCGTGTCATCTCGACGTAGATATATTTACTCTCATCACTGATTTACTGACTCCGTAACGCTCTAATATAAATATATAGATATCAGTCAGTTACAGAAACAAATTATTACAGCAGTCTGTGTCTCGACTGGTACCAAGTTCGAATCGCGTTTGGGTAAAGTTGGAGTTCTCACATTTTCTTTTTTTTTTATATACAGATAACCATTTTAGTTTTTTATGTTAGTTATTATGTGTTAAATATATCTCCTATTTGACTGTCGACCCATCACTTCTGAATGGGCGCCTTGGACGCCTTGGACGCCTTGCATACCCCTAGTTGCTACATATTTATAGTGCTTAGTGTATTTGTAGGCAATCTGTAGCACCACCATAAACAAAAAAAAATTACATGTGACCTACGAGATCAAAAAGACATCCTAAAAACTCATTAACAAAGCATAGGTTCCTAAAAAAATATCAATCACTCAAGTTAACGAAGCGACTGTGGACAGAAATTTCGTGTGAGCGATGCATAAATGCATCTCACGTATACTTTAATATAAGCCATAAATTGTGCATAGCTTGCACGGCGTTGCTGAGATTCATCGCTCCACTGACTTCAAACTGAATAATAGTTATTCAAGTATTAAGGTCAGTAAGTACAGTTCACCGATTGAGAATAATAGTTTGGAGGCCGAGCCTTGACGAGGTTTCCAAATATTATACAAAATCGGTACTGTACTTATTTACTGTGATGCTTACAAAATTTTTTGCACGATTGGAAGATCCAAAATATGGGTCCAAATTTTCTTTTCCAAATTAAATTACTACTGATGATTGTTTATTCGCTGTCAGCTGTCAAGTTTGACATTTTTTCCTGAATATTCAATTACAAATGAAGATAAATAAATGAATATTTTTTTTTGAAAACTCACAATTTTTTACTTACCGCCTTTGCCCATGGGCGGTTAATCAGCATAACCATAGAAACCACAGTTTGCTAGTAAAATCAACATACCACCTCAAATAGAGGGCCGGTAAACACTTGAAAACGCCCAATCGTGCAAAAATAGTTATTTACGTATAGAGGGCTGAAAGATTAAGTTTACACCCGCGGACAAAGTTTGAGGCCCGAAGCGTAGCGAGGGCCTTAATTCGTCCAAGGGTGTAAATTGTCTTTCAGGCCGAGGCACGTACAACGTTTTACGCACAACTGTGATAAAATTTACTTGTGAATTTCTCGTAAGTAATTAGTTTTTGAGAACACGCAAAAATATTTATTACTTCAAAATTATAAGGTGGCGTATGGTAACAAAAAACCTTGTCATGTGTTAAACAATTGATTTTGTTTATATGTCAACAAAATTCTGTTGGTAGTTTTCTTATTTTAATAATAATACTGGTGGCCAATTCTCTAGTTTACAGCCCAACGGGCGGTAAATTTTTTTACCGCCCGACGGGCGTAAAGTAGAAGTTACCACCATGGTAACTAAGTTGTAAACAAACAATTTTGTATCAGTTGTGCGTAAAGTATATTATACGGAGGGAGAGAATAGTATATTGTACATCAAGTATAGAAAATTACCTATTTCACACGAGGTGTGTAATTTTCAGCACGAGACGGAGTCGAGTGCTGGAATCACACAAGTGTGAAATAGGTGATTCTATACGTGTTGTACACTATACTTTTTCTACTATCATAGTTTCTAATGAAATATGTAGGTAAATCATTAGTATACCTGAGATTTCAAATCTATTTTCACAAATGTAAAATAACTTGGGCATTTTAATTGTTTGCTCTGCTTATTTATTGTGATATTCACTTTAGTTATAATTTGAAGCATTATTGAGATATTTTCTATCAGTTGATTGACATTTCATTGTTGTGTAATCTTATTGTTGCGAACTACGGAAAGATTGTATCTGATTGGCCTACTCTTGCAAGGTGACGTTCTGATTGGCTTATTAAGTAGAGTATTCTGTGATCTCGGGTAACGTGTTTTCTAAATTTTTGTCACTAACCATATTTCAACTGCAGTAATGATAATTGTGGATATCTTATTTTGGTTATGATACAATAATTACATACATAATTCCTCGATTTCGAGAGAATGTGATGAACGTGTGTTGTTTGCTTCAATTTGACAGTTGTGATTCGCAGTGTTGCCAACCTTCGGAATATACATTACAAGAATAAGTAAAGAATTCCAAAAGAACTTAGTGCAATATTGTTATTCAAATGTGACTTCTAAAAGAGCAAACAGAGATAATTATCAAGTACGGGATATTTATCAATAAACTTGTTGAATATATCACCTAAAGAATATTCGAAATGGAATAATAATATATGAGTTGGTCAAACTGGTGTGAGAAATCATTTCTCACGACTTTTCCCACAGTTGTGTGAAATTGTTATTTTTCTAGTTGTGTCTTGTATGAGAAATATGTTGTTTTCTATAGTGATCGTAGAAAAATATTTTTTTTTCCTGGTGTACAATTCAAAACCAGAAAATGAGACCCGAGGTCTATAAAGCTCAATATAATATTTTTTATCCAACAACGATTTATAATAATCCTATTACTATAGTTACAGAGTGAAGCAAAAAATATGCATCGGCTTTTAAGGGCTGCAGAAAAAAAGTATACAATTTAGAGAACTACGATTTATATTGTACGATTCAGTAAACAATTTAGTTTCTTACATCAAGATTTAGAGATTACATCACTAAGATTGCGACCGTCAGCAGCAATGAACTCTTGAAGCCAATTTCTGAAGTTTTCAACCGCTTGTCGGCACATTCGGATGGGAATAGCGATTATCTCCTCCCTAATTCTCAACCTAAGTTCTTCAAGGTTGTGTAGACGAGGTTTACAAACTCTTTCTTTTAAGTATCCCCAAAGAAAAAAGTCGCAAATTATTAAATCGTCACTAGGTACTGAAAAAAGTTGAAATTGCAGGAATTTGATTTAACATTTCTTGGGAAGTCAAGGGGCATCAGTTTTTGAAAAATCATGATCTTGTAGGGGTGAAATTGTAAATCTTCATGCAGAATCCTCCTTACAGATCGTTTAGACGTACCCAAAGCAATCGCATGCTTATCAGAATGGCCATTTTCGAAAATCGTGCTTATGGCAGAATCACGATGCTCTCCCGTCCAAACCATGGCGTCAACTAGATATAGATGCTTCCACGGACTCAAAGACAGTCCTTCCAACTTCTTCACACTACCACAAGCCGAACCCTGGGCCTTCGAAACCGATGCATATCTTTTACCCCACTTGTTATTCAAATTAAGAATTCTCATAATTAGTCACTCAATAAGGGAATAACAGAGAAGTCGCGGTAGACATTTCATGGCTACTTTTTTACTAATAGCATATTAAATGTCTTGTCAGTGTCAAACAATAAACAAACATATAGAAACGATTTAAGAAGTTCCAAGAAAAGATATAAATAAAAAGTTGTATTGGACTCGTATAATATGTGATTAATCACTCTAGAAAAGTAGGCAATCGCCCTTTAGATATCGTGGTCAAACTTCTTTCCTCATTCCACACTAGTTCAACAAATTATTGTTCCATTTAATTATGATAAAAACTAGATTAGGTGAGTGATTTTTAAGAAAAATAACAAGTAATGTAAGTAGTGGGAATAAGGGAATTCAGTCAACTATATATTTTTTTCCCTTTTTAACTCTACAGTTTCGGTTACACCTTAGTTATCTTTAGGAGCGCAATTTTTTCTTTCATTAGTATTAGTACTTAGATAATACTCGGGGAAGAAATATTGTACGATAGCTTCATAAGTAACCATCCGAGTAAATAAATGAGCACATTGTGTCGTAGTCTAGTTCTGATTTCTTTTTCATAATAAATTAGCAAAGGTTCAACCTCTTCAACCCCTAATGATGCTAGCGTAATAATTAAGCTACGAGAATTTTGCTAATTATGCTTTTCCATTTCTACCTCTTCATAATAGTTACAATGTTTTAGAAAACGTGTATAACTCATAACATATGCTGACACAGAGAAGTGCATGCATTGTTTATAATGTAGAGTGAATATAGGCCGCACGAGCTAGGGCACCTCTCTGGCCTTCATCAAATAACCAGCATCCGCTGTGCTTGAGCCCATCCTGTTTCTGTGTGATGCACTCTTTCACAAACACATATTACACTACGTAATATACATATATGACGTCTGCCTCTAGTCATTTGTTTTGCAGCATCAATGATTTTCAATTGTCATGTGGAGATTATTAAATTCCAGAGAGAGAAGGTATTTTCCACTTGCACAATAGTTTCAGTTGTGATGGTCAGTAACTATGTACGTCATGTTTCTGAATAATCCATAATCACTATTTGATCGACTAGAAATCAACTTGAAAAGTCGTTTTTGGTCGGCGTACAGATATAGGAATCCATTTTTCATACCTAATCAATCTTTCAGGATCCAATTTATGTACAGCAACAAAATTCTCTGGTACAATAGTACGAACTATTATTTATAGCATCCGAATATAAAGAGGTCTAGACCAAATTGGAAGAGTCGCAGAGATGACCCAAGTGTTTATTATTAATATTCACCTAAATGTTTCAAGTGCCCGCCACTTCATCTTTTCAAATTATAAAAGAAATATCCATTCTCTTCATTTTTGACTGCTAGAAGATGCGCTGCTGAATTTAAACGGGGTCGGAAATCGTCACAAAGATCCACGGTGCTATCTGATATGATTATCGATTGAAGAAACTACACGAGTTTGCTGACGTACTGATTTCGACCTCCTGTTTTGTCTATGGAAAAGCTTTTTGCCCAATGGGTGCCACTTTTATCAACAGTCGACTAAAAATCCATTCGAATGAACCCTATTTTAACTGAATATCGAGTCCCTTCGTCAGTTTGCACACTTGAGTCGAAGAAGCAGTCAAATCAGTCGGTCAAACAAAAAAAAAAAAATTTCCCTCTATAGGAAAGGTTATGGCTACGTTCTTCTGGTAATTTCATGAGGTGGTGCTCGTAGATTGCTTGGATAAGGCAGGATTATCACCAGAGAGTATTACGCTTGACTACTGGACCAATTGAAAAATGCTATTCAAGATAAACGTCCACATCTGACCAAAATACGACGATAATGTCTCTACAGTCTCAGATTGTTGCTGTGGAACTACATGAGCTACGCTTAGGCCAGCCAATTCAGTGGATCATCTTAAGAGAACTTCTCAAAAGGGCTTCTTGAAAGAAAGTTTTGTGTTGAAGAGGTGAGATAATAATAGATAATAGATATATATGAATATAAGAAGAGAATATAAAAAACTTATGTTTGGCTTGGCATCAGAAGTAAGTGGCTGTTCAGATGTTAGGGCGTAATTAAGCCGAATTCTCCCGAAAGTAATATGAGTTTAAGCCACAACGCTCTGTGTGAGATGTCATCAGAGAGTCACACACATCAATTCCCCGCCATCGGGGCGTTTCATGTTTAGTTTAGGTAACCAAAACCGATATAAAAATGATAGACCTGCCTCAGAGGTTGGATAGATATCTGGCTAACAGAAAGGCCGTCGAGTTCACCGAATAGATAGCTACCAGTACTATAATGAAGATCAATGCACGCGACACACGCGAGCTGGTCGATTTACCCACTCTTGGAACAGTCCCGTTGCCTGCAATAACACACAGTACATGCGGTTGGCATCGCGCAACACCTACGGATGGCTATCAGTACCGTACTGCCGTACCGATGCCTGCGACATTCACACGTTGGTTGATTTATCCACTCTTGGAGCAGCATCGTTGCCGCAACAACACAGAGTATATGCGGTTGGCAACAATCACCATCGGTACATGGTCAAGGTGTAAGTACAGATGGCATTGGTACCCCAGGTAGCCAAGGATACCAACACTTCAAAGAAAAAGGATCATACCTCACGCACATTTAGCGTGGCGTCACCACATGTGATGCTAAACATACCAAACTCATAAAAATTAATGACATACAAACTCACCAATTGATAGAAGTTCTCAGCTACTTCACAACACTGAATTGAATAATATGATGGCTAATCAAGCTCAGATAATTGAAGTAAACTATGCACAACAGATAAACTGAACGCTCAAATTTTGACCTTAAAGTGATGCAAATGTATGCAGTACACGCTTTCTGTATGGCTTAACCTTGGAAGTGATTAGGGTTGTTTCCTCGAAACTAGGTTTTATAAGTACTATGGTTTTTGGGTCATATTGGTAGGTATAGCAGGGTGTGCCACGAATCTGTTCACATTCCGAAGACTGAAAAAATGGATCAGGATGTTGAATTTTCAACTAATGAATATGTCTTTTAAAAGCAGAACAGTTGGGGTAACACTTGAAAGAAAATCAGTCAGCTCTGAAAGATAATTCTAACTGGTACCAAGTATAGGCTTCGTTTGTAGCGTTTGGGCATCGCTACAAACACTGAGAGAGTTTCGGTACGGTATCGTTTCTCGCGCCTACAACGTTGGGCATTGCATCACGTGCCTTTAAACGCCGAGCATATAGAGTACTCAAATTTGGCACTATGCTCGAATAAATTTATAGCTAATTCCGTTTATGACAATAAACCAGATAGTGACACTTACCTCAGGGTTGGAACTACAACGACTTGACATTGTCATTGACTTGATTTCTACTGTCAATTTGCCATGCAAATTGGACATGTGTCCAGTTAATATATTCATCATAGATCTTATTAGAAGGATAACCTGACCTAGTCCCTTATTTGTCCTTATTACAAATATTAATTGGAAATATGTCCAATTTGTGTGGCACATTGACAGTAAAAATCAAGTCAATGTCAATGTCAAGTCGTTGTAGTTCCACCACAGATTTGTTTTTCACTAAATTCTCTCTTTTCGCTGAGCTATCCAGTCGTCTGATTACAATTGGCGCCCCAACAACCGAGTGAATTTCGCGTCTTGATTAATCATTATTTCTTGCATGGAAAAAATATTACACAAACTTGTTAAACATCATGGGAACTCTTCATCATCGATTGGAACGATTTATAGTGGTTTACCGATTTTCGTTGTGGTAGTATGAGCACAAAATACGCCGAACGTTCTAGACATCCAATTGGGATTTCAACGCCACAAATCGTTGATAAAATCCATGGTATGATATTGGATGATCAGTGAGTGAGAATGCATGAGATTGCTGAGATTATAGGCATCTCAACTGAACAGGTACGGAACATTTTGCATGAATTTTTTGATATGAGAAAGCTATCTGTCAAATGGGTGCCACAATTGCTTTCTCTTTATAATAAACTTGACTTCAAAGCAGTGTTTGATGATGTTCAAGCGCAATAAGAAGGACTTTTCCGTCGTTTCGTAACCGTCGATGAAACATGGATCCATCACAATACACCAGAGACCAAAGAATAGTCGGGACAGTGGACTTGTTCAGAAGAATCGAAACCAAAAAGGGCCAAAGTGGCTTTATCGGCCAACAAAGTCATGGCGAAAGTTTTTTGGAGCGCACACGGTATCGATTACCTTAAAAAGGACAAAACAATCAACAACGAATAATATGCAGAGCTGTTGGATCGATTCGACACCGATTTGAAGCGAAAGCAGCCGCATTTGGCAGTCGCAATGACAAAATTGCAAGAACTTCGCTACGAATTGGTTCGTCATTCATCAGACTCTCCAGATTTGGCCCCTGCGATTTTTATTTATTACCAAACTTGAAGAAATGGTTCGGTGAAAGAGATTTGGGTGCAATGATGAGGTCATCGCTGAAACAAACGCTTATTTCGAAGGATTGCCGAAATTCTATTATTCGGAAAGGATTAGAAAATTAGAAAAATGTTGGACGAAGTGCATCGAGCTACAAAATTTTTGCGTTTCTTCATCAGGCCAAGAGCTTTTCGAACAATCCTTTCTTGCACAATCCGTTTCTATATACACGCATAGAAGGGCCTAACACGTACTTTTACAAAATCTAGAGTCAAAATATGGTTCGACAGAGCTGTAAAAAAATCCGGGAGATTTTAGATGGCGTTCCTGAACTGAAAAGATTTTTATAACTAAGACATTGTTTTCGGGAGAATTCCGGAATTTCGGAAGAATTGGCAACCTCACTTACACTTTTAAATAGTTCCAAATACATTATATTCATTGGATGTAGCATTCAGCAATTATTTTCTCTTCCTAAACTTAAAAAAATGGCTCTTTGGATATTTTACTTCAAATACTGAGGTGAAATTAACAACAACGATTTATTTTTCAGATTATACTCAATTTGGTGTCTTCTTCATCAGGCCGAGAAACATAGAGGTTGTCCCTGGGTTGCATTTGATTGCGTAGTTCAATTAGTATGTAAAAATTGTTGTGGTTAAATTATCCTGTCCGCGGTAAATTCCGTTTTCATTTTCAATCCGTAATGCGAAGGGAAGGTTTTTGCGATGGTTTTTTTGGGGTATTCGATCAGTCGAGATGTCTGGACACATGCGATGATAGCAGTGATAAGCTTCTAGAGGAACCTCGTACAGCTTAAGGCTTACAGGATAGCTGACGTCCTCACATCCATCACTCTGAATTTTATACGGTTTCCATGTAATTGAATACATTTTCAATTTTTATAAAGCTGCTTTTATCGAAGCTTTTAGGAAAAACTGTGCGACTATCTTAAATAAAAAATTATGTCTTCAACACTACCTTGTCTGAATTTCTAGCCTCAATTACGTCTCAACTATGAAACATTCCCTTCAAAATACTGTCCATATTATAGGGTGATGATTTATGATATATTTATAAAGCATCCAATTAAATAGACTCTGAAACATCATGAAGTTAAAGCCACCCCTAATTTTATTCCTTCCAAATAGAACCCCAACAAAATCTGAGTCATAACATCGAAACCATCTAAAAATTGTAAATGAAAAATCGTACGCTCTTCAATTCAAGTTCAAAGAACGAGGGGTCATGTCTATAATATTTCAGAACACATTACTAAACGGTTTGACGTGCAGACAAATTAAAGTGAATCGCAATAATGACACAGACTTGAGTTGTTCAGCTACCCTCCATGAGAAACGCATGAAGAGGTTTACGGGGGTGGAATTTCAACCGCCATCATGATATGCAAGAACAATTTCGTGAATATAATTTAGAAATGTTATATTTAAATTCAGTTTTCTAAAAACTAAAATTATTTGCTAATCAGTTAATTCACGATAATTGTTGGACAAATGTCTTAATGCTCACAAAAGAGGCACAAGTAGGACATTTAAAATAAATTTTTTGATATAAATGAAATACCAAAAATAAACCAAACAGAAGTGGTCAGTTTTTTTTAAATAATGTTAAACATTGCAAATTTTCAGTTTTGACTTGTTTTTCGCGTTTATCTCGAAAAATATTAGCGAAACCGTAATGCCCGTATAAGATAATTTGTAGAGAATTGCAAGATCTTCAAAATAAAATTGGATTTTTTTACATCGATGCTTATTTTATTGAAAAAATTGAAGAATCATCTAGATGATGAAAGCGCATTTTTGACAGCTCATGAATGCTTGTTACTTCAGAGATTTCGCAAATTACCATCTCTCACAATTACTGAGCTTGAAATCAAGCAGTTTGGGCAAACTTACGAAACAGCAGCTTCCATTTAGTACTAGTTTCAAGTTGACTATCTGATAGGTACATAATTTATGCATGTACAAACTCAAAAATAACTTTTAATCTTCATTGTTCAGTTATGGACTGACGGGAGGTCAAGTGCTGTACCTTAAAATGATAATTTGATCTTTATCAAAGCTGTATAAAAAAATACACCAAAAGTAAACAAATTTTCATCCAATAATAATAATTCATTCTAATAAGCTTCAAATTCGCGTCAAACAAGTCATTGAATGAATCCCGGACAGATTTGACAACTGTACATAATAATAGTGACACGCACGGCTAAAGTTGTAACTATATTTTTATCCACTTGAATAAACTTTAGTTGTCATATCCCTTATGTCATATATATCTATGGGCATTGTTTCACTTGAAACAAGTAATTGAATAATTTAATCTTCCACAATCCCTAACTTTGGATTGAAGCAATTTGTGCAAGTCTACGAAACAGCAACTTTTATTTAGTACCAGTTTCGAGTCTGTGAATAGTATAGTTGCTGAGAACTCAGCGTCACGCCAGCCAGCTAGCCAGACAGCCAAATTGGATATAATAGCGCTTTTTAGCGCATTTTTCCAAAAAAGCGCTATTTTATTCACTTTGGCTGTCTGGCTGGCTGGCTGGCTGGCTGGCGTGACGCTGAGTTCTCAGCAACTATACTATTCACAGACTTGAAACTGGTACTAAATAAAAGCTACTGTTTCGTAGGTTTGCACAAATTGCTTTAATTCAAGCTCAGTGATTGTGGAAGATTAAATTATTCAATTACTTGTTTCAAGTGAAACAATGCTCATAGATATATATGACATTAGGGATATGGCAACTGAAGTTTATTCAAGTAGATAAAAATTTAGTTACAACTTTAGCCGTGGGTGTCACTATTATTATGCACAGTTGTCAAATCTGTCCGGGATTCATTCAATGATTTGTTTGACGCGAATTTGAAGCTTATTAGAATGAATTATTATTATTGGATGAAAATTTGTTTACATCTGGTGTATTTTTTTATATAGCTTTGATAAAGATCAAATTATTATTTTAAGATACAGCACTTGACCTCCCATCAGTCAATAACTAAACAATGAAGATTAAAAGGTATTTTTGAGTTTGTACATGCATAAATTATGTACCTATCAAATAGTCAACTTGTAACAAGTACTAAATAGAAGCTGCTGTTTCGTAAGTTTGTCCAAACTGCTTGATGTCAAGCTCAGTAATTGTGGGAGATGATAATTTACGAAATCTCTGAAGTAACAAGCATTCATGAGCTGTCAAAAATGCGCTTTCATCATCTAGATGATTCTTCAATTTTTTTCAAATAATAGCGCTTTTTTTCAAAAAATGCGCTAAAAAACGAGAATAACCTCTGAAAACTGGTCATTTTCAAAAAATTAATAGCCTCGCTAATTTAACGTTTGAAATATCGACTTTCCGAGAAAAATTAGTCAATATTAAGCACGATAAGTGAGCGAAAAAAGAATTTATTCGGATCGATAGTTTTTGCACAATTGCAATAAATATATTGTGACAAGTAATTTTGCATTCGTCACTCTACCTCTCCCGATTAATGTATGTCAAATTTTCCTTCAAATTATTAAAGTTATAAATTCAAAGAACAAAATGTTCACTTAACTTTTTTGTTTAAGTACTCATGAGTGATAAAAAACGCTTCCAAATATTGCTCCTTCCGTCCGAGCGCTTGGACAAGTAGCGACGACGGAGCGGTAGTGGGAATTTGCTGTTGAATTTTTGAATAAAAATTTAATATTTTTTTGCTGAAATCCAATAGATCTATGAAGGTGTTGTGCACAGTATTACCAACATGATTTTGCAGAAAAATTCAATTGCCATGCGTTTAAATGGTGGTGCGTAATCGCTTCTTTTCAGTATTACCATTAATAGTTGGGCTGAAATTGCAAATGTCGTATTATTATGCCATAATTACGTATTATTATTCAAACAGAGTTGACAAGGCAAATTCTTAAGGCACTGTTGCACATGAAACTAAGCTTATGATCCTAGCCATATTTGCTAGCGTCGTATGTAGCACAGTAATTAAATGTCAGTTTTGTACTTAACAATGTAATTACACGTAGTTAGCAACGTTGTTGGTTGCAGCCAAACCTTACCTGCGTCCGTTATAGTTACGTATTTTACATCAAGGAGAAGAGTGGACAATTTTGGCTTGAGTTATAATTACTGGAAGTTGAATATGGGTTTCTGGCATGTATAATGAAGCAGGAATATTTTTTTATTATCCTACAAGCATTAGGAAGACATTTATAAAGTCACAGAGCACACTCTCGAATATTGAAGTAATAAAGTGGATAATAATTACAGAACTACAACACTTATTGCTTTAATTTTAAATAGGCTTCTGAATGAATCATGGATAAAGAGACCGAAAGAAAAAATAGAGTAATTAGTCAAATATTGCGATTTGTAGAGTGCCCTAAGCATACATACGCACGTTCAAACTAAGAACTAATAAAATATATAATTCAATTTTCATCTCTTTGGTCGACTTCCGTCAAAATTTCACTTAATTTTCTCGCTGTTGAATGATTTGCGGTCAACAAGAGGGCTGCAACACCATCGTATCAAATTGGAATTCCAAGTGTCACTTGATTCTCTTGATTCGCACCTTAAGTTGAAAGCGAGCCGCATACCAACCACTCTGGCCTATGTTGGACAGTTTGAGAATAGTTTGTAACGTGACCACCCCAACCGCATCCGAATACGTAGACGAACATACACAAAATGTTGAGGTTGTCTTCTTGATCGTAAGAAGATCTCGTTTCGTTTTAGTGATGCTTAAAAACAGACTTTTTCGACGTATGTGATTAGTAGGTCTTGGGAAATTGGTTGCTGGAGAGTTAAGTGTAGTAAAAATAGTTTATAGGTCACTGGGGATGTTAACTGTTAATTTATAACCTTAACATAATTGAAGTGGTTATTTTATTTTGTAGTAATCCAGTAACTAATAAATGAAGTTATTGGATGTAATTATTCTTGCTAAATGAGGGAATGCAGTCAATATATTCTTTTTTCTTACTTATTTTACATTTCGATCACAACTTGGCCCTCTTCAAGAGGTAAAAGAAATATTGTATTTAAATTTAACAACAGATGCTCAAATTTTTCAACTATTTCACTTTAATATTGTTCGAATTAAATAATTTTTTCGCTCCAGAAAATGTCCAAGGTATGGTCAAAACTGTGGAGTAGGAAAAAATTATTCTCATAATTTTGTGAAAGCAATAATGTATTACTTTAGTTGCGTGTAAGCAAGGGGAACAATTCACGTTAAAAAGGGGTGAAAATACCTCCGAATGGGGCTAAGGCTACACTGTCATTTGGCAAGGCAAGCTTCTGAATATTGATCGTCGCGCCTACCATACCCTTATTTTTTCTAACGTTTTCCAGTCACGCTATACTTATTACCATGATTAAAAACATTGTCCTTGTCCTGATTAACCCTCCTCTACCCTCTTAAACAAGTAACATTTATTTTCTTATTTAAACATTTTCAATACTTTTCTGCGAATATTTTTTCTGATATGAAATAAATTGAAATTTTTCTGTTGTTGCTATCTTGTCTTTTTGTTACTCGACCTATATTTGTTACCTGTCAGTTGCAGTTGCGTTACGTTTCAAATCTTCAACTCGAAGTGATTTTCAAGAGTTTACCACTGAAACGGAACTCTTTATCTTAAAACTTAAAACTTACATCATCATTTCAGCCTAGCTGTCTTGAACGTCTACGATGCAATTATAAAACTTGTCATGATGCAATTTCTTGCAAAGTACTTCCAATACCAATTTGATTTATTCTCTCGACTCACAGTTGCTGAATTATTAAATTACGCTGATTTTATATTGACAATTCTTGCATTATATATTTTTGACGAACAATCAACTGATTTAATTTCTTCACTGATGTATTAAGTATCACAGTTTTATAATTATAAGCACTTCTATGAAAACATGCCTAATTTTTCCTTGCTTTATAAATAAACTTATTTTAATATTCATGTAAAAAAAACTTGCAGCTCATAAAATATAGAATTTAAAGCATATAATAAAGTAATCTTTTTGCAATACTTGTATTAATAATATATAATAGCGCACTTTGTTTTCTTCGTGCCCTAATATATTGTCACAAATGTGAAATATTTCAAGCAATCAGCTCACATAATTATTTATTTGAATTCGCTATAACTATAATCCTAATTAGTATTGACCAAGTCGATGTTCGTGATGAGCGTGAGCTAGAAGATGAATTCATCCATTCAGTGATTCAGTAAGAGTAACTGTGAGCAATATAGTGTTTGTACGAGTTTAAAAACTAAATATTTGTACTACAACCTGTGTTAATAAATTACTCACAATAAAAATTGTGACAATAAGATATCTTTCTGCCTAAGTCCCTAGTTATAGTCCCCGTCAAGATATAAGAAATTCGCCTGACTTACTAATCGGTAGGAGTACATAACTTGTCCCAGTAGGGAATGCGGTTAAAAATTTGTAGGAGTAGTATTAAGGAAGATTTTCAACATATTTATTTCCAATATTTTATGTTTTTATTTGTATAAACATGCAAGATGATTCTTTAAATGTAATTGGAAATTTATTTTTTATTACTCATACGGGGTAAACAGTATCTTGTCGCACATTTTTGCAGTTGCTAAAATACTAAATAAAATATTTCTGAGTGAGACCCTGTTCTATTTTACCTGTGCACCTCAATAAATTTAGGGATAATCCTTTTGCTAATTACCCGCTGGGAGACTTGTTTTCTTATATCTTGACGGGCACTATACAAATTAATTTTTTCAATCTATTTCTTTTCAGAATCCACAGTTCTTATGTTAAATGTTTATGATTTCGAAGGCAGGACCGTATTTCTAGCAAAATAAATATCCTATACTATGTTTATATGTAATTGTTATAATCTATACTGCACTGCGGGCGGAATGCTGCTCCATCTATTAGGCAATGCAAATTAACAAAAAAAAATATTCTGGTTTCATATTTATGATAATCAATTAATTTTCAATCAGTTCCTCATAAATACTTCAATTTAATGAATAATAGCATCTATGATACTCTCATAAAATCATATAATGTACTATAGATATTAAAACGTGTACTGGATCCAATGAATTTTGTTTATGGATTATTGAAAATCAAACGAAGAATCAAATATCTATCATTCATATTGGATTCTTCGATATATACAATTTTTTTTACTATTTAATTAATGGTTGCAGAGCAATTAAAATTTGTATGAATATAGAGGACATATTGAGGTAACTGTGACATCAAAATCAATAAAATAAAATATTGTTCATGAATTATTGACAGATAAACTAAAAATGCAATTAAAAATTTATTATTTGTGTTGGATTTTTCTAAAGGTATTTGATTGATAAATCAGTTGCCGCAGGACAATGAAACTTTATACATAAAGGAGGGACTGAAGCATCTGCCTAATGAAAATCAATCAACAAATTTTTATTCATCAATTATTGACAATTAAATTCAAATTGCCATCGGAAATCCATAATTTGTATTGAATTCTTCAAAATTTACTATCAAATCAATGATTGCAAGACAATTAAAATTTGTAGGAATATACCTAGTAAGCAGATTGAGATAACTGTAAAATCAAAATCAATTAATGAAATATTGTTCATGAATTATTGACAGATGAACTAAACATGCTATTAAAAATTCATTATTTGTGTTGGATCCTTCTGAAGGTACCATTATTTAATCAATAAATCAGTTGCCACACGACTATGAAACTTTGTACAAACATAAAGGAAGGACTGAAGTATCTGTATGATGGAAACTAATCTACAAATTCTAGTTCGTGAATTATTGATAGTGATTCATAATCCAAATTGGATCCTTCGAGAGATACCATTATTTTAGTACTAAATCAGTGATCGTAGGACAATAAAAATGTATAATAAAATAAAAATGGCAATGAGGTAAGGACGGATTTAGGTAGCTGTAGAATCAGAATCCATCAATAAAATATTATTGACCGATAAACTAAAAACGTTCTTAAAAAATTATTATATGTGTTGAATCCTCCTGAAGGTACAATTATTTCAATAATATATCAGTTGTCGCAGGACAATGAGACTTAGCACGAATGTAAAGGAAGGATTGAAGTATCTGTCTGAAAAAAACTATTCAATAAATTTAAGATCATAAATTATTGGCAGTTAAAGTTAAATTGCCATCAGATATTCCTAATTTGTCTTGAATCCATCAAAAGATATCATTATTTTACTGCTAAGACAATGATCATAGGACTATTTGAATTTTCAATAATATTGTAATGTTTATTGCTTTTGAAGGATTTGTTTATAATTAAATAAAAGTCACTATTTAATAATTGAAAATAAAAAAAGTTTTATTCTTCCGGATATTACTAAAAAACTCCATATAATTTATTTATCATTTACTACTATCAAACAAAGCCGCAAATATTTATTTTTAACTATTTATTCATTTATTACACGGACCCCTCACTATTTCCCTGTTTTATTGTTCACTGTTCACTGTTCATTGTTTATGGTCCCCTGTCAGGTCGTTTGCTTGCCCTTATATACGGAGACCCGTTTCTCGAAATATTCCAGATCAGTCGAGCACGTTATTAGATTTTTCGACCGGGCGGGGCAACGCCATACGAAACAAACAGTACGCAAGGCCCCGCCAATATAACAGATATGGATCCAGGGCTTATTCTATTCTTGCGAATTATGAAACTTTTGCACGTTACAATATAAAGGAGAAAATGAGATAACTGTCCAATAAAAAACGATCAACTTTTTTTGGAATATACTAATGTTTCACCATTAAGTAAATGGTTGTAGAACAATTAAAGTTTATACAAATATAGAGGATGGATTTAAGTAACTGTAGAGTCAAAATCAATCAATATAAATTGTTCATGAATTATTGACAGACAAACTTAAAGTGTCATTAAAAATTCACTATTTATGCATGTTGGCTTCTTCTAAATATAATTATTATTATATTGATATCAGTTGTCGCAGCACAATGAAACTTTGTATGAAAATAAAGGAAGGGTTGAAGTAAATGTATAATGAAAACTAATCAACAAATATTAGTTCATGAATTAATGATAGTTGATCTATAAAATTGTCATCAGAGATTCATAATTTGTCTTGGATCCTTCATGAGATACCATTATTTTACTACTAAACCCTTGATCATGGGATAATTAGAATCTTTGAATACGCTATGTCAGTAGCGACGAACGCGACTCCATGCGGTAGAAGTTATAAGCTCTTCACTAATACTGACTGGAGCTGTCAAAACAAATATAAAAGAGCATCAAGCCAAACTGAATTTTTGAGGCAAATAAATATGGAAAATCCTTTGAAAAAGTGGAAATCATCGGGACAAGGTTTAATTTGTTGTGTTCTTGAGTGTTTGCACACACAATTGCGCAATGGTGAACTGAATGGGCGTAAGAAACTGTGAGAAAGTTATCTCCTCAGTTTGCTTTTATGCAATAGTACATCCTATCAATTCTTGCACTCTTATGATATTTATCCAATTGTGCTGGACGATTCCAAATCATTGGCTGGTCAGTATTGAAGCAGATACTTTTTGTGTTAATTTATATGCAGACTGCAGCCGCATGTTTGCAGTTGCAACTTATATCAACAACTTTTCGATCTAAATTTACCTGTTTTAATAAATTTTTACAGCATTCATGTAAAAAAAACACAGACTTATTAGCAAACTTTAGAAATGAGCAGTTAGTGTTTTCAAATTGTATGATATTTGTACAGCAGCAATATTGAATTATTAAAATTATATTTCAACAATATTATCATTGATTATAAATTGAAGACAAAATATCATGAATGAATCCTTAATAATGAATTTTCACTTATTTTGATTCTGATTCCTTACTGAAGAATTCAAAACACACCAACTCAAGAAGTTTTTATGATAGTCACACAGTTTATTTCCAATTTATAAAAATAACTCGTAAATATCAGATGAAGTTATGTAAGATAACAGGAAAAATTAATATTGTTTATCGATTCAATATTCAGAGAATAATTAAACAGAACATACAACAAAAACACTCGAACGTACGTATTATTATGTCAAGTAGAAAACTATGTTTACACTTATAATAATTTACACGTATCTCGACCAATACATTATACAAATTCGGATTTGTTCCATCACTAAATGTGCCAGGCGTTTTGCGCAAAGTATCTCCTGTAATTTTACTATCTTCTTCGTTATTTTTAATTTCTTCTTCGTCGCTGACATGAAAACTTTGTACCAATTTTTTCCCTTAGCTCAAACTTTTGGATCTAAACATAGATAAATCAACTTCTTGATATCCGCATTGAAGTACTACTGTCATTGTAACAAACTTTCTGCTAATTCTGAGTGCCAACTTTACAAATTACATGAATACGTCAAAATTTGTTGATTGTCACAATTTTAAATATATTAGTAAATAGATGCCAAGTGTCGCCACCAGGACGGCGCTCGCGCCGCGCACAACGCTACTGACAGCGTATAATAAAAAAGGCATAGAGGGGAACTGTCAAATGAAAAACAATCAATTTTTTTAATAATGTGTTATTATCAACTAAACTAAAAATCTGACGTGAACATCACGTGACTCACTTAAACATCATTTGATATGTACACAAATTCATTCAATAAAGTTTTCTGTCACTTCAGATTATAATCAATTTAATTTTAATAATATTTTGACATGTACAATGTCAAACAAAATCAAAAAATTGACAACAGAGTATCATTGCCTACCTTATCATTTCAATTAAACTGATTGTTTTATACGGCAAATTCTGAATGTCTGTTTTACATATAAACTGCAATTCCGGCTCAGCCGATAGAAGATGACTATTTTGTTGCCACAACAAGTTCAAACACTCAATTTCAATATGCTATGGCCGATCATTCTAGATTTTGTGCGAGGTGCACAACTAGACCCTATACCAGTCTTTAATATAAAATTTCAACCAGTTTGGAGATTTGCGAGTTACGGACGCACGAACATACGTACCGACATCAAGCCAAAAATAGTCAAAATGAATTCAGGGATGCTCAAAACGGATATTTCCATCAAAATCTCGATAGGTGAATTTTGTCGGATTCACAATACTTCCTTGTACTTAGTACAAGTAAGAAAAAATGGCATCAGATTATTATAGTTTGTATCAAATCCTTTGAAATATACTATTTTTCAACCGATGCTTAAAATTTGTATAAATATTAGGGACGGATTGAAGTAACAGTGAAACGACAGTGGGATTAAAATCAACCTATTAAAATAATATTCATGAATTATTGACAGTTAAACTAAAAATGTCATTGAAAATTCATTATTTGTGTTGAATCCTTCTGAAGGTACAATTATTCTATTAATATATCAGTTGTCGCAGGATAATGAAAATTTGTATGAATATAAAGGAGGGATTGATGTATCTGTCTAATGAAAACCAATCAACAAATTTTTGTTCATGAATATATTCACAGCTAAACTAAAATTGCAATCAGAGATCAATAATTTGTATTGAATCCTTCGAAATATACAGTGTTATCTATTTAACCAATGGCTGTAGGTCAATTTAAATTTATGTGAATATGGAGGAGATATTAAGGTAACTGAAGTAGAAAAACTTATCAATGGAAGATCGATACCAGTCGCCGCAGGATAATAAGACTTTATGAATATAAAGGAAGGATTGAAGTTATCTGTCTAATGAAAACTAATCAGCAAATTTTAATTCATCAATGATTGTTAATTAAACTAAAATTACCATCAGAGATTCAAAATTTGTATTGGATCCTTCGAAAAATACTATTATTCTACTAATACATCTGTGATCATAGGACAATTTGAATTTACAATAACATAGAAGAAGGAATAAGGTAACTGTCTAATGGTCACCAATCAGCATTTTTTTTTCATAAATTATTGTCAATTAAAGCAAAAATGTCATCAAATATTTATAATTTGTGATAGATTCATTGGAATATACAATTTTTTCACTATTAAAACAATGGTTGTAGAACAATTAAATTTTGTACAAATATAGAGGACGGATTGAGTTAACTGTAAAGTCAAAATCAATTAATAAAATATTGACTGATAAAATAAAAATGCCATTAAAAATTATTATTTGATAAAATTGATGGAGCTGACTGGATGAGTGAATTTAATTTACTCACTCAAATTATTACTTGAGTTGAATTTTTCTAAAGGTACAATTATTTTATTTATATAGCAGTTTTCACAGGATAATGAAACTTTGTATGAATATACAGGAGGTACTAATATATATATATATATATATATATATATATATATATATATATATATATATATATATATATATATATATATATATATATATATATATATATATATATAAATATATATATATATATATATAATGAAAACCAATTAATGAACTTTGGTTCATGAATCATTGATAGTTAAACTATAAAATTGTCATCTGAGATTCATAATTTGTCTTGGATCCTTCGTGAGATACCATTATTTTACTACAACTACAATATATTTATAATTTGAATTAGATACTCCAATAAAAGCTTTTAATATATTACAAAACCAATGGTCGAAGGACGATGATAATTGGTTTTAAAATAGAAAATAAAAAAAGGTTGCCGTATAATTTATTTTTCAAGGATTATTGGATGTTAATCATGAAAACATCAACAGCAATGATAATTTCAAATAGACCCTTCAAGAGATTCTACTATTTTATCAGAAAATGAATGGTCATTAGGCAATAGTAAATTACATGAATGTATTCTAAAAATACCAGTGGTCATAGAACATTAAAAATTTGTATAAAAACAGAAGAGTGTCTGACCTCATCATGGACCAAAAATTTCAAAACAGAAAATTCAAGTGTGACCTATATAATTAAATGTCTATTATTCATTCAGAGATAACATAATTTCTACTTGAATCACTCTACTACGCGTTCCTTTTTCCTATTTTTACATAGAAGTCCGTCATTCTCTGGTCAATCAAAACCCAAACAATGCAAATATCAATCCTTCACGATAACAAATTACGCGGTGAAAGAAATGACGTATTCATGTAGATATTTCCGCAAATCATTCAAAATGAAATAGCTGTCATTCGGATGATTTGTTTGCATCGATCGTGAATTAATGACGATTATTTCGGGAAATATCATATTTAGAGGAAATTATTAGTGATGAATGAATCACACCTTCGTTTTATTTCTCCCAATGAAGGTTTTAATTGGAACTGTTTTATTCGAAGAGATGAATCATGAGAACAAATCATCATGTTATCATGAAACATGGGCAGGAAGCTAAATATTAGTTTTGTGACAATGACCGCCTATTAAAATTAGATGAATACATTTTTATTCGGGAGATTCAACAAGATTAATATACAGGGTGTTTATTTTAAGTTGTAAAATATTGCTATTCCGAGAATTATAAAATATACAAAGTTGGCTAATTATCAAACAATTTCTATATCAATATCAACATAGGTGCTTTATCACTTTTTTTCTCAACTTTAAATATATTAATAATAAAATTATATATAACTGCAAAAATTAATGTACTTGCTCATTAGAAAACGTTACTTTTGGTCTATGTTCTGCAACTCCTCCAAATTATAACTCATTTTTATTGTATTACTATTCCTCAGTTTGTCTTGTATACGAATCAGTTTTTATTTATTTTCTAAAGACTCAAAAAATGATCAAACTGTTTTGAAAATAACAGAGTGAGCCTTTGAAATTCACCGAGAACGCTACCAATTTGACAATTTTGTTCGCCGGGTTGTAGGCGCAACAGAAGTAGCTTCATTTTTAATTAATTTGCTCTTTAAAAAAGTTCAAGATATGTTTGAAGTTTGCCTGTTTATTATCTGGAATAGGAGAATTATTGAAAGATATTTAATATCCTGCAATCATTTTACTCTTGGGTTCTTTCATCCGCAAATAATCTTCCTGTATAGAATTTCGATTGTGCGATGTATTTTTCATTTCCGCAAGGCAAAAAGATGAAATATAAAAGAAATTCTATATCGGCAATTTCATCGGATGAAAGTTATTGCATTTGGTAGTATCATATCTTCAACACAACTTTAAACAGTCTATACATCCATTTATTTTGAAATAAACCTCGCACTATTCTCCATCAGGAGGTTTAGTGCATTCTGCGATAATTTGTTGCTTGTCAAGTACACAAAAGTCGGCGATAGTTACTTTGCTGCGACAACCATAATTGAGCATCAGATACGGCCGAATCATTTCCGTGAATTTATACCAAGCATTTATCACTCGGTAATTGACAAGAATGATAGCGCGCAACGAGCCTCCGAGAGAGTAGGGAACTTTTTCAAACGGGAATAAAACAAATGTTCAAAATCAAAATTGATCGCTTTGGAGGGAGGATTATTATCAAACCCTTTCAAAGAAATCGAACGAGGGGACTATTCATCTTGGATTGGGCACACATTTTTCTTTTTGGATTAGTAGGTTATTTGTTAAATTGTTGAAGAATATTAAAACTTCCATTTCAAAAATAATTCAACTGCTAACCTATTTTTATTGTAATCTTACCTTTATTCTTTTCTTCCTCAGTTGGGCGCTCATCTATGGACACTGGGGCACTACATTGCACCAAAATTGTTATTAATAATATTCAATAAATTTATCAAAACCGTATTGTTCACAAAACACTATGATAACCACCAGAAAACTCATACAAATAACGCACAATGTCCTACTAATTCACGCTTAGCTTAATTTTGCAGCTGAAATCACAATCAAACAAGTCTGTACGAAACATGCTTATGCTTTGCTCAAAAACCAAAACTCAGATAAATAATTAAAATAGTAAAACATGTTCATTTTTATTGTCAATTTTTTATCGGAAATTATTTTAGCTTTCATTATTTAGGCCTCCTACAATTTTGAATAATAGATCGAACGCTCATGACAGTTGAAAGGGGACAATTTTTCAGAGACTGCCATGTATAATAATAATAATATAATAATGTAAATGGAAGATACTTACATGATTTGCATTTTAAAAATCCCCACTAGATGTTAATGCATATTGAAAAATCTGACGTGAACATCATGTGACTTATTTGTACATCATTTGATACATACACAAATTTATTCAATAAAGTTTTCTGTCATTTCAGATTATAAATAATATAATTTTAATAATATTTTGACATGTACAATGTCAAACAAAATCAAAAAATTGACAACAGATTATCATTGCCTACCATTTCATTTCAATTAAACTGATTGTTTTATACGGCAAATTCTGAATGTCTGTTATACATATAAACTGTACTTGCGGCTCAGCCGATTGATACAAAAATATTAGATAACTATTTTGATGCTACAACAAGTTCAAACACTAAATTTCAATTTGCTATGGCAAATAATTCTAGATTTACGCAAAAAATTTAAAAAAAAGCTTCAAGTGAAGTGCACTTCTGGCTTGGCCGATTCATACAAAAATAGCAGATAACTATTCTGATACAACATCAAATTCAAATACTGAATTTCAACGTCCTACGGTTGATCATACTAGATTTATCAGAAAAATTTAAAAAAAGTTTCAAGTAAAGTGCACTTTCGGTACAGACGATTGGAACCATAATGCGAGGTGCATAACTAGACTCTATACCAGTCTTAAATACAAAACTTCAACATTATACGTTGAACCAGTTTTGAGATTGGCAAGCTACGAACGCACGCACGAACATATGTACCGACATCAAGCCGAAAATAGTCAAAAAGGATTCAGGGATGCTCAAAACGGACATTTCCATAGAAATCTCGATAGATGAATTTTGTCGGTTTTACAATACTTTCTTGTACTTAGTACAAGTAAGTAAAAATTAATCAGCAACAAAAATAGCTTCTTTAAACAACTTTTACAGTCTGTCATTCTGTCGAAAGTAAGGCAAGTTTGTAAAATGCACTAAAAGCTTCTGGCAGACGGTCTACAAAAGTCCAAAGAGTAAAGCATATTCAGGTAAACTTGTAAAATTGCGTAACTCGAAACAATTTTTTACAATAAGCTTTAAATCGATTTGCAAACTCACCTTATTTTCAAAAAAATGGTAGTCTGTAAAAAGTTATTCAAAGAAGCTATTTTTGTTGCTAATTAAAATCCATTTTTTAATGTGCATTAACTAGCAATTGTCCAGACATCCGGATAATCCGGACAAGGAAAAGAAAAAGGTTTGATTTTCAAGTCAGTTGACCACGTTGAAAAGTGCTGACGAAGAATCTCATATCTCCTACAGTTTATTTATGAGAAGAGAGTCGCCAGAATATTTTATTTGTGCACATTTCACAGCGAATTTTATTAACATCAGGACTTTTGGTGATCTGGCCCTATCTAATTCAAATTAGCGGAACTCTACTGTATCTTAAGCTTACAGCTCTAAGTATCTTCCCTATAATAGCAGTCTAAAAAAAATGTTCTTTTCTTCTTGTCACGAGCACCCGATCTATTGAGAGTTCAGTTTTACGTTCAAAAAAACATGTTTCACAAGCGTTTATACATAAGTAAGACCATATTACGAACTAAATAAAATTCAGAGTACAATGGAACCTTTCATAACGAGTAGCCCCCTTAACGAATCTTTTTTTCATAAATTGTGAAAAACTGGCTCCCTTAACGAGCGCGTGACGCGGAAAAAGGAGAAGTTCGTTCTTCACGTCATAAGTTTATGTTTAGCTCTCATTCTGCTTTATGTTGACATCGCTTATGATCACACATTTTTCTAAATTTTTTCATTATTCAATGATAATTCTGTCACATTTTCACAAAATGTCTCGACAGCTTTTTAATGAGTAGAATTCGTAATTATGCGTCTGATAGCCAGTTGTACCACTCTGGTTTAAATTTTAAGCTTCATTCAAACAAAAAATATCGAATCAAATAAATGACAGCAATGTTTACGTCTTATTTGATTTTTGAGTACAGATATTGTTGACCTAAAATTTAAGGGACAGCAGTGAAGTTTCAGGGTAACTCGTATTTTTCAATATTTCGTTGGCAATCCATCTCTGTTGTAAAAATCATATTATAGTATGACTACGAAATTGACATTAAAAGCAATGGACTTTCGAAAAACAAAAGAAATCCCACAGATAATTTTATTCCTCTTTGGATCACCTTAATCCATCCCTGTCGAAAAATACTATTACGGTATATGTTTTTTCCCGTTGTCCACCTGAATATCAAATTTCATGCCTATAACAGCAAACAAATAGAACTTTCATACAAGCTTGCAATCACGTTTATACCCCCTTAATTCGATCCTACAGCAAAATCCTTGATCAATTGATCTTTGTTCCTCACAAATTACTTACCTACGAAATTTGAACTTTTTAATATTCTGTTGACAACCTTAATTCATTCCTGTTGTAGAAATCATATTGAACTATTTATGCAGATATTGACATCAAGAACATTAAGCTTATGAAAAAAAAATTAATATAATTCAAATCTCTGGCCCTCAAACATCAAAAACATAGCTCTCAAAAGTAAAAATTTGTCCTCTCTGTACCACCTCAAACCAACCCTGTCGAGAAAATTATATTACGGTATTCATTCTTTCCACATTGTTTACCAACTACTGAATTTCATACCTTAACCAACAAAAACCTTACTTAATTCGGCCCTGTTTGCAAAATCTTTTCTAAGCTGACGTCTACTTTCGACATACTACCCGTCTGCCAAATTTTAGCTTAATAGGCTAGGAAGTTTTTGAGAGTTTGTATTGAATTAGAGAGTGGTATTTGGCTTTCGAAATTCGTTAATAGTATATTGTGCAACAAGTGCGATAAGTTGTCGATTGCCACTTCGTTCGTGCGCCCATTCGCTCAAGTGGGCAATTGACAACACCGCACGAGTTGCAGATATTATTTTTTATTACGAATGCGGGATAAGTACTATTTTGCGCTCATTTTTTCCGAGCGATAAATGGTTTGCGTGCGACAAGTTTACTTGTCGCACTCAAATTAAACTTGGCGCACTCAAAAGCCAAAGAGCCATTTACCGCCCGGAAAAACGTGCGCAAAGTAGTACTTATCCTGCATGAGTAATAAAAAAATAATAAAGAGCACAATTTGTACAATTTTGGGTCTGTAGGTACCTAAAGCCAGCCCTGTATGTGACCATAGTAACCAGACAGTTCCGAATTATAATATAACTTGACTTCTCAAAGGAATAAAATAAAACTGTCATCTCAAATGAAAAATTTGAGTGCACTTGAAGCTCACGACATAAGAAATAAGGCTATAAAATTTGGATTCCATATTGAAAATGTTAATTTTCTGCTCTAGTTTTGTGAATTACTATTTATACAGTATTTTATTCAAGTCCAGCTACAAAAATCAAAACTCAATATGAAATAATAGTATATAATTTGGTGGGCGTGTAATACAGACTATTTTTCAGAGGGATGAATTATTATTAGTGTTCGCTCAGTGGTCGAAATCAAACCGTAATTGATTATATTGCTAAGTTTGAACGTTATTGAATTTAACTCTCCATCCCCGGAGATTTCAAGTAAAATTTACTTGATATTCGACGCGCTATCCGAATCTGAGATGAAAAATAGTAGTTCCTATTCAAGATTTTTGTGGTTCCCTTTCTGGCCTCGAATATAATTTTTTTATTTCTGCACTCTTCCATATAAATTTCAAGTATGCCAAGACTCACATTTCTTCGTGCATGCAATATGTTTAAAAGAGATACAAAGTTTTCTCTCCACATATTGATAAATAAATAAAATGAGACACCATGTATATAATTTTCGCTTTCTGCACACCTTCTCCCTAAACTTTAAGTAAGCCAAATCTCACATTCCTTCCTGCATGCAATATACATGAAAAAGAGATGAAAAGTTTTCTCTTCACGTATTAATATATAGATTATTTGATGGGCGTGTAATAAAGATCATTTTCCAGAGGGATGAAATTCAGAGCACGAGCCATAGGCGTCAGGATTAATATTACTTGTGTCGTTAGGCTCAGAAAAATTAATTGCTGGATAAACGGATGGCAAACGCAACTGATTCATAAGGCGCCACGTATGTGGTGACGTCTGGTGGAATCTTTGGAAGCCATTATTATTGTAGTTGGGATACGGAGCGCGTAAGACTGAAAGTAAATAAGTGAACTAATCGAGATGAAAAAGAAACAGTGAAAATGAATAGCAGTATTACTGTGTAAAAAAAAAAGTTTAGTGATAGTGTCTAGTTTGGCGTCGATTATAAGTGGATATTTTCAGCTATATTATTGTAATCTTAAGTAAAAAAATAAATTTACAAATCTACAAACGGGCTGAGTTTCATTACAATAATGAAATACAGGAAATAATTTTTATAATTTTTATTTAAGTAAATTACATTAAAATGATAAAATTTGTATTGAATATAGCTTTTAAGGCGGCTTGAATATTAAATGAACAAAATAAAATTGATATTGTCATGAAATTGAAAAGCTTATTTAACTACCTTCAAACTATACCACAATAACAAAATTATTTTTTAGTGAATGTGGAATATTTTGAAGCAAGATATTTCTAAAGATGTGAATGAATCTATAGCATCTGATTGCACTAGCTTGATAGCGACTTTCAAGAATTCTTACAAATGAAGCCATTCAGTATATCTCTCCCAAAACTAGGAACAAAGTTACGAAAATGTAACAGTCACTTTTTAAAATCCGTTTTTCTAAAGAAAAAATGTATCTTGTGTCCGGGCTTCGGGAAGGCTTCAACTGTAAGAATTCTTGATTATTTTTTTTAAATATAATTTTTTAACACATCGCAACACAATATATACAGGACCTTCGTTCGTATAACTAAAATATATATTAGATTGTCTTAAATTAAAATTCTATGCTTCAGTTCATCAAAAAGAAAAAAAATCCAAAATAAAGATTATCACAATAATGAAAATGTGACCATTCGCTGAAGAAGTGCACAATCTATATGAAATATATAGTCTAAGGTTCTCTACATGGCTTGTCCGTTTCGAATTTGAGCTCTGATGGAAAATCTTTGATAAAAATGGCAGTGAATTTGAAAATTTTGTTGAGATCTGCTTAATATGTTGTGGTTGTTTATAGCACCAAATATACAGAGCGACTGGAAACTATCGCAAGTAAGTTTAACAATAATTGAATCAATTTGACACAAAAAGCGTGGAGTTTACGAATAGATACCGTTGAAGCAAATACAGCATCAGCATGCTCGGTGCAATAAGTCGCAGCACTCAGATGTGCTACAAGAAGGGTAAGACTTTTACGAATTAAATTAGAATTTGGAATAAGCTTCGATAGTCTCCAAATCTTCAGCCAAGTCAAATATATTGTCCTTTTTTAGGACAAACCAGAAGAGAACTCTGAAATCGTCACCTACTTCTAAAAGATGACAAATAATAAAATAACAACACATACATAATAATTATAGGTTTATAAATGTATTTTAGGGATAAGGATGATAACTTATAAATAACGATGAGGCCTGTTGTAGAACGGTGCAAGCAAAGCACGAAATACGATTGTAGTGTTGAGCCTGGGCCAGGTTCAAAACCAGCCGACGCTGTAGTTGCGGGCTGCGCGCCCTATACGGCGCAGACGCACTGAAAGAGGAATTTGATTTGTAGCAGGAATAATATGGCGACCAGCGGACGCAGTGAATCCATTTTTAACTTTGAAAATCGTTCGACTGACATTTACACATAGAATTCAATTTTTTTTTTTTTTGGTTGTGAGAGAATTTCATGGTGTGACTTATTTTTCGAAAGTTTTTCCGGGATTTATTATTAAAAATAAAAAATAAGTCATGTATAATCTAATAGAAGCCATTTATATTCTGTCTGTATTTTATGACTAAATTTTGCGAGTAAATCTTGTTACTAAAATTTTCTAGACTTATTTATCATACGGATCGCTAGTCATCGCATCCTTGAAAAGCGGAAACGCTTTCTTTTGTTCTTCACCGGAAAATCACATCCGGTATCGATATCAGATTTTAATAAAATATTAATCACAAATATGAACTTATTGAAAATATCAGAGATAATAATTCACTGCACGCCGCTGGTGACCTAATTCATAAGGGTGTATAATATACGTAAACATTACAATTATTATGCATTTCGCATCCAACTGTCACATTCAAATCTCAATTTCTCCTGTCATTACATCCACATATTACAAACTATTGACATTTTGATATGTTTTATTCCCAAAATATTATTCTAGTTAACGTATAAACTACATGATGCGAAAATTAATTGTTATGTGCCAGAATAGTCACATGAATTATGAAAACGTAGAAGATTATACCGGGTATCAAATTTTAATACTGAAATATTTATTTTTTCTGCTAAATTTTGAAATAATAGGAATATCACTTAAAACGCGATTCAAAAAAATCTTGACTGTCCCTCAAACGGTGAGTCTCACTCTTGTATAAATTACTCGTGATTTTCCATTTATGCATTAACAAGGGTGCTTTAGGTTTTGAAATAATATGAATATCAGTGAAAAGGCGATACAAAAATACCTTGTAGTATATGAGGAATTAATATTTTAAATTAGAGATGACGTAAAAATATCTTGGCTGTTCTTCAAACGGTGAATCTCTCACTTTGTTAGAAATTACGAGTGAATTTTCATTTACGCATTAACAAAGGTATTTTGGGAAATCAGAGAGTTGACTATCAACGTTATCATTAGTTAGTAGCATCTCTTACAGATAATCACACCAAATTCCAGCCTCATTAATTAATTAATCCGTGTTACACGTTTGTTTAAGTCGCGAAAGTTAATTGATTTCCACATACGCACAAAAGAGAATCTCAAGAAAGGGAAATCACCACAGGAGACTGAAGATAACGCCAATAAACTTTTGGGAACGATTCATAGATGATTTTGGGGTGACAGTATGTTCTAGGCGCCCTCAGAAGGCAACTACCCCAAAAATTTGGTAATAGCTGATAAAAGCATTGAATATCAGAAGAAGGGTACCCCTAATTATTCATGAAATCGACAATATGGACACAAGTACTATTGAACGTTCTGAGCATCCTCAGAAGGCAACTACTTCAGAAATCATTAGCAAAATCCATGATTTGAATATGAGAAAAAAGGGTCCTCCGATTGCTTATGAAATCGTGTAACTTGTTTCAACGGAGTCCACAGGACTTTAGGCGTTGGTTCGTCACGCTTACGACCAAAGAACAGTTCAAACAATGATATGCCAGCAGAGGATGCACCAAGAGGTAGAGATCGCTTTTTCAGTTGGGCAGATTAGGGCAACTGTCTTTTGGAGTTAACAAGGTACAAGTTTCGTCGACTATTTGAAAAGGGAGAAAAACGGCGAGATGCCAGTCGTCGTTTCGACACTACACGCCTCAGCAGAAAGATAATTGGGGCTATTCTGTAACACAATCAGTAACTTTTTATCGATCGATAAGTTTTTTGACAAATGAAAACAATTGTGACAGGCAAATATTCAGAATTTTTGTCATTGGCTGAAATAGATAATGATCGATAAAAACTTATCGATTGAGTTACTGAATAGCCCCAATTATAGATATAGTAGGGAAGGCATGAAGACGTAGAGCCGATAGACAGAGATAGAAGATGGAGTCAACTAGCAAGCGTGTGAAAGAAATTCTTTGTATCGGTTTTACTATCTGTTGACTGTTTTCCCACTTTATTTATAACTTTATGCACCTGAAACCAACGAACAGTCCAAAAAAGTGGGGCATTCCGTCGAATGTCCGCTGCGACAAAAGTCTACATCGTCGAATACCCACTGTGGCGAATTTACCTCCATTACTGTTTTGTGTGAGTGTCCGTTGAAAAGAAATGACTGTACTAGAGGTTTGATAAACATTGAGCATGAAACGTCGAGCTTAATAAAAGCGGGCGAAGCCCGCCCTATAGTTGGGTACCAGGCACCGCCTGTTGATAATAAAAACTACTGTTTATAAAAGATTATGACAACTGTTTCTTTGGAATTCGTACAGAATAATCCTTGTCAACTTTTTTGACAAGAGTAGATTTATTCGACCGCCATTCCCAACCTTCTTAGATGACGAGCATGCACGTATAAGAAAGAAGCCTCTATCTCCTCGCTCTTTCTATCGACGTTGCTCTCTTTTGACTGTCTTTTCTAGTATATGTATAGCTCTAAGTACCTGAGACCAAAAAAACAGTTCGAAAAATGGATTTCCAGTGGAGGTATGCAAAAAAGTTTAAGACAACTGCTTTTTGGAGTCCGCAAAGAATAATCCTCGTCAACTATTTAGAGAAGGGTAGTGTTATTCGACCTCCAGTCCCAGCCTCCTTAGAAAACGAGTATGAGCGTATAAGAGAGATGGATGCACCCAAAAAGATTATAGCGACTGTCTTCTGGGATTTGTAAGTAATAATTCTCGATGACCATTTGAAGTGTGCATATTATAATATTGCTTGAAAAGCAAAAAAAAAAAACACCCAGCAGACCACTCTTTCATTCGAGAAGATTATGACGACTGTCTTATAGAATTTGTAAAGAATAATCTCTGTCAACTATTCAGAGAAGGGTAGAACTATTCGACCTTTCCTTCCAGTCTCCTTAGATGACGAAATTTAGAAAGAAGCCTTCTATTTATCGAAGTTGTTCCCTTTTGACTGTCATCTCTATTCTATCTATATCACTATGCGCCTGAGACCAAAGGACAGTACAAACAATGAATTGCCAGAGAGGGAGCATCAAAAAAGGACATGGCGACTGTTCTCTGAGTAATAATTCTCATCGACTATTTGGAAAAGGGGGTATATTATGCATCATTGCTTGCAAAACAAGAAAACATTCACGAGACTTTCTTTCAGTTGGAAAGATTACGACGATAAAATTTGCAAGATACAGGTTTCGTCGACTATTTGGAAGAGGGCGTCAATTCATCATCTTTGCTTGTAAAGCGAGAGAAACGGCAAAATCCGCATGATTTAAGGCGTTATTTCGACACTACAAGTCTCAACAGAAATATATTACAGATATAGTAGAAGAGTCATATGGACGTAGCACAGATAAGAGGGAATACCAGTAAGATGTAAGCAAAAATCAGCCTCTACCCGTAGACTCTCCAACAGACCAGTCAGCATGCGCGTGGAAGAAGTACAAAAGAGCCTTCTATCTTCTCTTTCTTTCTATCAGCGTTACTTTTGACAGTCTTCCCTACTCTATGTCTCTATGAGTTTGATACCAACAAACAGTTCAAATAATGGATTGCCAGAGAAGAGTAAGCACTAAAAAAGTATATGACTTTTGGGATTCACAAGAAATAAATCTCGTCAACCATTTGAAAAAGGATACTTGAAAATCAAGCTGCAATAGAAACGTCGATGATTGGTTCATAAAGTCCTTATCAGAAACGTCCGACATTATTTCTAGGGGGTTGGTCTCCAGAGGATTGATCATTTACGAATCGAATGTCTTATTGAAGCATTCAATGAACTTTATGGCTTATTGTAATTTGGTTTTAACGATCAGAGACCAAAGAACAGTCCGAAAAATGTATCGAAAAAAATGATGCCCTCTTTTTCAACCGGGAATGTTATGGCTTCCACGATTGGCCTACAAAAAAGTTTTTTTCAATCATAACACCATACCAACTCACTTCTCTGAAGTAGTGACCGCAAAATTGATTGAGTTGTGGTTCCAACTCATTCCGCAGCTCTCCTACTCTCTAAATTTAGTTCCCTCATACTAATACTCAAGACCGTGTGAAATACCTCGTTAGAAGCACCAGCTCACTTCTCTGGAGTTGTGATTGTGAAATTGATGGACTGAAAATTCCAACTCTCTAGATTTGGACTACAACCTGTTTCTCCATATGAAAAAAGAAGATGTGATTGTGGAATAGAATATTCTACAATAAGTATTGGGATGGCCTGTATTCTGAACGAGCGAAAAGTTTGTTCGCGAGTGTGGAATACGCCATTCCAAACATGTTGTAGACTATACTTTCTCTAACAAGGTTTTGGAAACTCACCAATATTTCAGAGAAAACTTAAAAAATTATTAAATGTCAAACGTCAAATCCAGATATGAATATTTGAATTGTTAGGAAGTAACCATGGTAGTAGCCAAACTAACAGCTTCTGATTCGTCGAAATGATTCTAAAGGCTTACAGAATCATTCTAAACGGCATACGGAATCATTCTGAACGATTTTTTGGAATGTCATTCGTTCCAACATAATTTTTGGTTATGGAATATCCAAATTCCAAAACAGTGTTGGAGAAACAAAAGTCTAATGCTTCCCGTCCATTGGAAGCGAATATGAAGGATTCGGACGAACGCCATTCGTACGAAATCGGCGAATGTCCATTATTCATTGCTGCAGTATTCACCCAAAATTCGTATAGACGATATGGCATCAGCAATCGGAGACTTTATAGCGTTGGAATGATCACCTTTGATACTTCGACGTATATCTCATATATTGGTTAATTCTCTCATTCATGGCGAGGTCATAACCACCAATTTTTCTATTTTTGAATTGGAAGACACATTTTTCTACATCCTTGACAAATTTGAAGAATTCAGCAATTTCTTGAGGATTATTTCATTAAAAGAACGATAGCTGTTATTACGGTAAATATGTTTGAAGTTTTGTTTTGCACTGTGTGATTCGCTCTAATTCGCAAGTAAAATTTTAACAGAAAGGGGTCAGTTCGCACTTCGCAGCTGTACGCACGAGAATTGATGGGCCCAGTGGACGCGGATTCTCTCTAAACCACACATTTGGATCGTTTGTGCGAATTTGCAATTTCTCGTAAATATCCGCTTTCTATGAACGGGAAGCCTAGTTCGCGCAGTTTGGCCAATTCTATTATTTGGAAGCAGCGTTGGATGAAGCATAAAACCCACTGTTTGAGAAATGCATGCAAATATTAAAAGGACTTTTTCATCAGAACGGAGCAATTGGATTACTTTCGTTGCTTAATATATCTTTTTTTAAATAATTATCTTGGTATTTACTAAACACCTGGTAAATATTAAAATATGTTGTACAGAAATCACTTTATTTCTCTTTAATAATAAATAGAAATTTTCAAGAAAAAACAGACTTACTTTGAAATTCATTACCTCATGGCAAAATGTTTTACAAAGCTTAAATACAAAAAAATTCTTCTCTTATTAAAAGTATAAAGCCTTCTACGTTTTTCATAAACAAAATGGGATAAAAAAAAAATATGAATTACACGGGGAACCAGTGTTTCAAAAACTATAATAGATTTCCGTTGTTAAAGTTTAAAATTTAGTAATTAAAAAATTCTGCGCTTACAAACTTGCTGTTAATACATGCTTCATGAAAACATTACTCATTCAATTAGATTTCACCGTTCCGTGTGTATTTCATACGTTACCTACATTTGGAAATGTCATTATTGAACAGAATGAAATTTTCAGATATTCAACTGTATTTTGGCAGATATAGCTCCGTGCGAACTTGGACCAAACTGTAAAAGATGTTCACTCGATCCAACTATGAATCGCCTTGAAAATTTCACAAAAATATCGAAAATTAACACTCGACATTAAATTCTGTTGAGTTTTTGAGTAGGTAGTTGGATCAAGTGGCTCAATTCTCTGTTGGATTTTAGTTCGCACGGGACGAATTACGACCACCTAATTTCGGCAATGAAACAAAAAGAGAAGTACGAAAATTTTCAATCAAAAAATTGCAAATGAATGTTGTCAAGCAATTTTTGTTTTGCCAAGTAAACAAATGAGATCTAACTGTAATTAAATACGCGGAAAAATACCAACAGGATAATAAATCTACCGGGAAAATAAATTTTTTTCAACCTAATTTTGTTAATTCTTTCACAGCGCGAATGTTAGTGTTTACTATGTAGATTAAATTGCAGAAAAATATTCCGGCAATAATTTCCAGGGAATTTAACACTACTACATTAAACAAAAATTCTATTACCACAATTAAAAGAATAAAAATAATTGGACGAGGTGTGAACACGCATAAATTATTTTTCAAGGGTTGAATTTTAATTGAAAATGCTTTTTTCTTCTGTTATATTTCCATCTCTGCTATTGATTTAATAAAACCAAAATGAATTTTAATTTCCGCGTTTTCAAGCGTACTAAACCGGTCTTTCCTCTATTTAATTTAATCGGGGATTAAAAGATTCATTTGTTCAACTTCTCAACAAAAGAAAAACTTGCCAATTCTTCTCTAATGGTCTTTAAAGATTTCATGATTGTTTTGTAAGTCTTTACCACTCTATGTCTATTTTAAACTCCGAGAAAACAGTTGTTTTCTAATGGTTCGCCATGTGGCCGACCCGCTAACCCAGTCCATGCAAAACGGGTCAGCCGGTCAGTAAAAACAAACGAGCATCAACCAACCACACCAACTCGTAGATTCATTTCACGTCAACCCCATGCATTGGCAGAAAACAACTTTTTCTCGAGGGCAATACAAAGAAGGGAACATTATGTCGAAGAACTGTCGATTTTCACACTACTTGACCAACATCTGCCGAGATTTACAGAAATTACGCCATTTTAACATCATAGAGCGGAAGTCGAGGTCAAAATTTCACCCTCATGAACTGTATCCATAAAAAAAGAAATTTGCATAGAATTTATCATAAAAGTACTTTAGCAGGATATATAATAACGCGATATATAAAAAATCATTAAAAAATCCTTATCTGTATTACGTAAACAAATATCTACATTCTTTTTTGTTCAAGAAAACAAAGCTTTTCAATCAATCTTTTATAGAAGGTGTGATGAATACTTCCGGCCAAAATAAAACTAATCCGTCCAATTTGTTGTGAAAATACATACATCTCTCGAGGAATCATATCAATTCCGTAATAATGTTCTATGAGAGTAGTTAAACATTCACATCGTGTCGTTAAATGATAAAATTTGAAAATTTTCCGGCCAAAATCAAACAATGGGACCTGTGGTCATTCCTATGCAACATACATCTTTTATATCGACATAATTTGAGTATATTAGAAATTAGGTCCGACCCAGTGATTTTAGCCGGAAGATTATTGAATCAGGCTGATTAATGTGGCATTATAAATGTTCTCATATCCCCATTGAAAATTGTTATGATATTCACATCTATATTCAAAAAATATAGGTGTCGGAAGTATTTGTAGAATCACTTTCAAAAGACATATTCTCTGTATTTCGCCTACGTTATCGCACATTATCGTTATTTTTTCCAATGTAACAAATATAAACCAATTGTAATTGTTTGTTTAATGATGCTTTCAGTTCATGTGAGCAGAATACTGTGAATATTATTTTTGGAATTATCTGACAAATACTTCCGGCTATATGAGTCTTGACGGTACAAAAATATTTCGTAAAAACATATATTTCTCTAATAGTTGCATAAACTTCATAACAATGTTTTATAAGGATAGTGAATCATTTACATTACGTTGCTAATCAACCTATTTCAATAACCGTCCGGTCAAAATCACTTATAAAGATATGTGGACATTTTTATGTAACATAAAGCTTTCATATTGACATGGTCTGTGAGAATATAAGGAATGAAGATCAGCAAGTTCAACTGAGTGATTTTGGCCGGAAGGTTATTGAATCCGGCTGATGATTAAGTTATAAATGAAAAATTGTAATAAAATTTATATCTATATTCAAAAAATATATGTGTGCCCAGAATATATTAGTTTGTTCAACTTTTTTCAGCCGGAAGTACTTGTAAGACCGCTCTAAAAAGAAGTATTTTCTGTATTCCACCTATGAAATCACACATCGTCGCTATTTTCTCTCGAATGTAACTTTGATTATTCAATCGAAAATAAAAATCCTATGTGGGTAAAATACTGTAAATATTCCTTCTGGAGTGATCTCACAAATACTTCTGGCTGCTGTATGAAGCTTGTTGAGCAAAAATTTTTGTGAGAAAACATAAATTTTCCTGCTAGATACATGAATTTGATGACAATGTTTCATGAGGATAGTAAGTCATCCACATCAGATCGTGAAATCGCCCAATTCAATAACCTTCCGGCTAAAATCAGTCAAAGAGATATACGCCTATTTTTACGCAGCATATGTCTTTTGTAACAACATACTTTTCGAAATTATATTAGTCTTTTGAAAGTATATTAGGAATATAGCATCGCAAGTCTGACTGTATTATTTTGACCGGAAGGTTATCAAAAAAGCTAATTATTGAGACACTATAAGTGTTTTGCTACTCGTCTTAAACATTTTTATGAAATTTATATCAGTATTGAAAAAATGTATGTGTTCTCAGACCGCTCTAAAAGAACGTATTTTGTGTATTTTGCTTATTTGATTACACATCAATGTAACAAATATAAGTTGGCTGTGATTATTCAATGGACAAAACCGTTAAAAGGAAACTATGCTTTTCTTTCATTGAATAATGTAACTCAACAAGTACTTCCGGCTAAATGAAGTTTGTGACACCAAAAATATATTTATAAATTTGATAACAATGTTCTATAAATATGGTAAAACACTCAATCACGTCGATAATTAGCCAAATTCGATTACCTTCCGGCCAAAATCACTTCTCAAAACCAGTGGGCGTTTTTATGTAACATATAGTTTTATATCGGCAGGCTTTGTGAAAATATAATGTAAATATTGGTAGACAGGTCTACGAGAGTGATCTTAGCCGGAAGGTTATTTAATTAGGCTGATTCTAAAACATTATTTTGAGATCCATATCTGTATTTGAGAAATATTAGAGATCTTGTTAGATCGCTCTAAGAATTTATGTTTTTTCTACATATTTTGATCTGATAAGACCAATTCAGCCGGAAGTATCTGTCAGATCAAAAAAAAATATATTTCTAGTGTTCTCCTTCGATTCTTTGTCAATTTATTGATCTGAACATTTCAGTTGACTTATTAGTTTCATTAAAACAAAAAGAACTATGGTATAACGTAGACGGTTTGACAAATATTCCGGCTGAACATAATTAATCATATCAAGATATCATGGAGGAATATGTATTTGTTCAGTCATGTTTCACATCGCCTTATTTATCAACTCAATGAGAAAGGCTTCCGGCCAAAATCACTCAGTGATCTTATTTTTGTGTTATACCCTAACAAACCATGTCAATATAGCAAACATACGTTACATAGAATTCTCTGTACGTGCCATTTGGTAATTTAAGCCGGAAGTTTATATATTTTCGATGTCAATAATTTGCTCTTGTACCGAGAAAATCTTTTTCATATGCAGCTCAAAAACTTTTATTTATATCGAAAATCAGAATATGTCAGATGATAATTATAGGCTCTTTGCGCAAACGTTGGAGAGCGACACTAGCGCTCGGAGTGTTCAATTTTGAAAGTAGCTGCAGGAAAAAATTTGAATTGTCATTACGTGGAATAAGTAAATAAAAGCTAAAAAGTTTATATTGAAGCTTGAAATAAGTTCAAAAACACACAAGTGAATGATGACTAATGGAGTTATAATAGGAACAGGATTCCAATTAATATAACCTAGTTGTATCCGGAGTACAATATTAGAGAGAGGAAAATTAGTGCAAGAAGTAATCATGTGTTTAATGTTGAAGAAAAACTGTTTTTGGATAAGAGTTTGATTTCCGCGCTTGTTGTAGAGCAAATGTTTATTAATTCTTGTCCGTTTAAAGTTTTTATCGAAGTAAAATATGTTATTTTGAAGTAATTAATTATAGGCTGATATATGTCTGTCAAACGAATCAAAACATGTCACATGAAAGTATATTTTTTAACATTGCCTTAGGTTGATGAAACACGAGATATTTTGCATGAATTTCCAAAAACTTATCCGATACATAAAAATAATACATACAAAATTGCTATAGCTTACAATGGTTTAACCTAACTTCTTACATGAATTTTCTAGTTTCATCAAGTAATTTCTACATTTAATACATATTCTATAATTATTATTGACTTCTTTTTACTTTTTTTACTCGTTCAATAGCCTGAATCCATTTTTTCCCATTCCTATTTCATGTTCTCTGGATGGAAACTTGTAGAAATGTTTATGTTTTTTTGTATTTCCGTAACTGTTTTACAGTTTGAAACGCAACAATTTGTATAACCAACACGTAATATTCCAATTTATTGTTAAACTCGCTTATAAATTGCTCTATAATTTAAATTTGGTACATATATTCTGAAATCATGTACAATGATAACGTTTTGTTTTCCTGCTAGTACTGTCAAAATTAACCATCACTGGCGCTGCAATCTATTCGCAAAGAGCCTATAGCGTCTGAGAACTCATTGAGCCAGATGAGATGTATGAGTTCACGCGCGGGACGGAGTGGAACGCATCTGCAAACTTCAACGACATATTTCTTTTAACGCAATGAATCTTGTTATGGTCTCAATCAAAAGTTGTTATTATATTTAACATATTTACCATATAAAATGTTAGTTTTGAGTTATTTTGGTGGAAGTAAAAAAATTTTGACACAAGAGAGCTTCTGTGGCGGTGGGCACACCTCAGTACATCTACTACGGTGGCGGCAATGAAAGTTAACGTCACAATTTATGGACACAGTTTGTAAAAGTAGAATGAAATTGAATGATGTAGCATAAATCCCAATTCTAATTGAATAAAGATGGCGTCATGAATTATACTTCCATAAAAAATAAGAGTAAATACTGTTACATTTTCTTTTACAGCAAAAAATTTCCAACGAGCAAAATGAATTTTAAACATTATTTCATAAATTTCCAATTAAATCATTTACTTAAAATTTATTATTAGAGAGAAATTCCATATAAAATCATTTGTTTTTATTATTTTATAATTGAAATATCCGTTATTGAAAATTAGATGAAAAAAAAAATTCTATCAAAATATTTTGAAACGTTTTTGTAAGAGATGGAATAAAAACAAATGGGAAATTTTCTCCTCGATTTCACAAATACACATCTTCAAAAGACGACTGTCCCACGCAGTTTATTGATTTAATTCTTTTGCGGTACGAGGATCAAAGAATAAAAAGAAAAATTCGCAGAATCGACAGTTCTCTGACATTTTAAGAGGATTTGGTGGAATATAGTACTATGTTGTACTAAGTACTATTATTGTACGTACTTTAACGGCATCATCGCACTACGAGCTACTTGCTCCAATCCGTGACAGGCGTACTGTAAACAGAGGAACACATATCATGGTATATGCCAGATGGCAAAGACCCGGCAGAGAGTTGCGGAGACAAAAAGACAAAATATCAAAAAGAAATCAAAATTTTAAATCATGAAATGTCAGTGTACTTGATTCTGAACAAATTGTTACTCTCGACTTTTTCTACTCGGAAATTGCTGCTAGAATGTATGAAAATAAAAATTAACTAAACCACAAACTAAATGATCAAGGAAATTGTGGTTTAGGTTGCGCTATATATACTTTTTTATTTTGTCACTAATGAGATACAAAAATATGTAGCCTGAACCGCACAATAGTTATCAACACATTTTGTGGTTTAGATTATGTTTTTCACCGAGCTTTCAATGATAAGCAGCTTGAATATTGATTTCATCAACACTGATTTTATTCCAACAAAATCCAGTCGAGTAACAATTATTTCAAAATACTGAAAAAATTTAATATATAAAAATAAAAATAAAATTTACGTAGAATTAAAATAAAAACAGGAAATTGTATACATTGGATAAACAAAATTAATTGTTGTCCTACAAAAAATGTATCAAAAAGAAAGATATAAAAATGTAAAAGTTCTATTTACTTTCAATTTGTTTATGACTTCAATATTTCAATTCAATGATTAATTTCAAATAACTGGTTCTCTTCAAAAGAGATTGATTGGCAATTTTTTTTTGCAAAAATATCAATAAATAAAATTCATTTATTTCCAGCAACTCTCTACCTAGAATAAAGTTAGTAACATAACAAAAAAATCTTGCAATATCAAACACAGAAATATACAGAGTGGTGACTGCGGTTCTCGATCTTTATCAGAATCCTGCTTTAATATGTGCATTAAATGAATTTTGTAAATTGATCTAGATGCAGAATTTATTATTCTAAAATATTTATTTGAGAGATTTTTGGCTAAAATAATTAGGGACGCAATTAATTGCGATAATCACGATAACCCCAGTATCAAAGCTTCATTCTTACAAGATGAATTTCGGTCCTAATATTCAAGCAAAATTGATTTTGTCAACTGATTGTGAAGCAAAATTTATTGTTCTAAAATATTTATTTGGAACATTTCAGCTAAAAATGATTCGGAACGCAATAAAATGCGACGTCACGACAACCGCAATATTAGTGATATTTTGTAAGATGTTAAATTTCTGCTGTAATATTTGAACAAAATTGATTCTGTGAGATGATCTAGAAATAAAATTTATTGTTCTAAAACATTTATTTGAAATAGTTTCAACTCTAATCGTTAAGGAGGAGATAAATTGCAAAAATCTCACGATAACTGCAGTACCCGAGTTATCTTCCAACACATCAAATTCCTGTTGTTAAGCTCGAATAAAATTGATTCTGTAAACTAGTTTAGATACAGAATTCAATGCTCTGAAATATTTATTTGAAAAATTTTGAGCTAACATAGTTAGGGGCGCGATAAATTGAAACAGCTGCACGACGGCCGCAATATGAGAGCTATTTTTTTACCACATACTGAATTTCGGTTGTAATATTTGGACAAAGTCGATTTTATAAACTGATTTAGATACAAAATTTGATGCTGCAAAACATTTAGTCGCCATATTTTTCCCTAAAATAATAAGGAACGTGAAAAATTGCAGCGATTTCACAAAAACCGCAGTATCAGAACTATTTTGTAACATATGGATTTCTGCTGCAATATTTTAGCCAAACTGACTTTCTAAACTGATTTTAATTACATAATTTGATGCTTTAAATTATTTATTTAAAATATTTTCCAATAAAATAATTGGGGGGCGCAATATATTGCGACAATTTTATGAAAATCAGAGATATTTTGTGATAAGTCGAATTTCTGCTGTAATATTTGAACAAAACTGATTTTGTAAATTGATCTAGGAGCAAAATTTATTGTTCTAGAACATTCATTTAGAAAATTTTCAGCTCAAATTTTCAAGAAGGCAATAAATTGCGACAATCTTGCGACAACTGCAGTACCCAAACTATCTTCAATCACATCAAATTTTTGGTTTTATACTCGAACAAAATCGATTCTGTAAACTGATTTGGGTGTAGAATTCAATGCTTTAAAATATTTGTTTGAAATATTTTCCGCTAACATACTTAAAATAATAAATTGCAGCATCGCAGCTATCTTCTAACACATCAAATTTCTGCTGTTATACTCAACCAAAATTGTTTCTTTAAACTGATTTACATGCAGAGTTCAATGCTTTTGAATATTTACTTGAAAAATTTTTAGCTAACATAGTTAGGGGCACAATAAATTGCGACAAATCCACGTCAACCGCCGTATCGAAGATATTTTGCAACATACTGAATTTCTGCTGTGATATTCAAACAAAATTAATTTTGTGAACTTATTTAGATGCAAAATTTAATAATCTAAAACATCTATTTGACATATTTTTTTCCTAAAATTGTTGGAAACTTAAAAGATTGAGCCGGTTTCATAATTGCATTATCGGAATCATTTTGTAACTCGTTGGATTTCTACTATAATATCTGAATCAATTTGATTTTGTAAACTGATTTAGATGCAGACTTTGATGATCTAAAATATTTATTTGAGATATTTTTAGACAAAATAGTTGAGGACTTGTTAAATTGCGATAATGTCACGACAACCGCAATATCGGCGCTATTTTGTAAGACGTTAAATTTCTGCAGTAATATTCAACCAAAATTGATTCTGTAAATTGATCTAGGAGCAGAACTTATTGTTCTAAAACATTTATTTCAAACATTTTTAGCTCAAATCGTAGAAGTGTCAATAAATTGCGACAATCTCACGACAATCGCAGACCTTGATCTATCATTTAACACATCAAATTTATGCTGTTATACTCTAACAAAATTGATTCTGTAAACTGATTTAGATGAAGAATTCAATACTCTAAAATATTTATTCGAAATATTTTCAGCTTATGTGAGTTATTTTGCAACACACTGAATTTCTGCTAAATATCCAAACAAAATTGATTTTGTAAACTGTTTTAGATACAGAATTCAATGATGTAGAAGATTTATTTGATATATTTTTCTTTAAAATAGTTGGGAACGTGAAAAATTGTAGCGATTTCACGACAACCGCAGTATCAATTTACCGAATTGCTGCTGTAATATTCGAACAAAATTAATTTTATAAACTAATTAAGATGCAGAATTTGATGCTCTAAAACATTTATTTGGAATATTTTTCCACTAAAATAGTTGGGAACGCGTTAAATTGCAGCGACAAGAAAACTGCATATTGAAGCCATTCTGAAAAATAAAGGATTTCTGCTGGAATATTTCAACCAAATTAATTTATTTAGATACAGAATTCAAAGCTCTAAAATATTTAATCGAGCTATTTTTAGCTAACATAGTTGGGGGCGCAATAAATTGCGAAAACCGCAGTATCGGATTTAGTTTGCAACGTATTGGATATGTGCTATAATATTTGCACAAAATTAATTTCGTAAACTGATTTAGATACAGAATTTAATGCTTTAAAACATTTATTTAAAACATTTTCAACTGAAATAGTTAAAAAAACGATAAATTGCGAAAACCGGAGTCACCTCTCTGTAAAATTGATTAGTAACATATCCAGTCTAAATTCTATAAATTCAAAACAGACATAACATAGACATGAAACATTTTCAGATGTTAAATTGCATAACAGTAAGACAGTAAGTAATTATTACAATTCACTGTCAACGAACCATGTTTTTTTGTGTAAATTGCTTATGTATAACGGTCTTAGCATTGTTAGTCTTAAGATAAAGAAGAAGCTACACTAAAATATCAAGGTTGGGGTTTAGAGTTTATTTACAATAGATCTCCAGATATAGATCTTCGGTAACCATGGTAATGATTGTTTTACCTATAGAGGATTTAATGCTATAGGTTAGCAGAAGGATTCATTTGAAATAAACAGCAAAACAATCTAAATTGTTATTTAGCTATTTGTATACTAATTTATTTTTAAGTTTATAGCTGTTAGTACTAAGATGATTTTTCAATTTCTGACACCTTTACGAAACAATGCACGTACTTAAAACAATACGTAGTTATATAGTTATTCAATTGTCATAGTTTTTTTTCTTAAGAATAAGTTTTACGTGAATACATCTTGACAAAGGGTCAAAGAATTCGGAACAGTGATTGATAAGCACTTTGCGCAGAGCCAAATTTACTACGTCTGGAAACTTCTATGATGTGTTACTTTTAACTACATCAAGCTTCGGAGCATCCATCAGTTTTTAGTAAAAAGCGTTTGTATCTTATAGGGTTGAAATTGAGAAGCCCGCAACGCGAGTTTTTGCGCATCTTGACACTTCTAAGCAGTGTAATTTTTAATTACTTCAAGCTACGGAGTTAGTTTTAGTCTAATTTGATAGCTCAATACAAGATCCATCAATTTTGATCAAAAATTATTTGTCTTCCAAAAAGTTAAGTTGGAATGACCGCGGCGCGCAAATGGAAACTTCTGAGTGATGTAATTTGTAATTACATTGAGCTACAAAGCTAGTTTGAGTCTCATTTGATAGCTCTGATCAATAATGTGTCAATTTTTTTCTACAGGGTTGGAGTTAGGTTGGTCACGGTGCGTCTAAAAACTTCTGAGCTGTGTAACTTCTAATTGAAATACAAAAAATCACATAAGGGGAGAAGATACAAATGTTGATAATATTATTAATTTTTCAATTCAATTAAATATTTTCCATAGGGAATTTCCCTCTGAGGAGCTCCCCTGGTAAAGTGGCTTAATAGTCGTGCAAGAGTTAATGGCGGTTACATCAATTGGAGCCGAACGGATCCAAATTTAATTATTCGTTTGCCATTCAGAGTGTCTAAGACAGATTTGCAATCTTGATGGGACAACTGTAGCAGTCAATTGACAGTATCTTCGTCTCCTGCTACCCAATTATGTAAATGGATAAATGTCATACTATTGGACATTAATTTAGTAAGCGAACTCAATTTGGCTGCCAGATATTTGAGGGGAAGATTTGTATTGTTTCACCACACTTAAAATGACGTACGTAGTTTCAAGCCAGCAGAGCCAATAAAACTGCAACATTTTACTCGAGGATTTATTAATCTTGCCCCCTAATATCAAAAATACAATGACTTCTTCTGTTGAAAGTACGTGCATTACAAATTCCATAAATTAATTTATATTTTAGTTTAATATTAGCACTGTAAATCACTAGGGCTCTGTGAAAACAGTAACAGTAGACAGTTGCCTATTAATCTGGCGTCAGAAACAATTACCAACAGATTAAAAAAAGAGACTAACCATGAGTGCCATTTTTCAAATAACCCGTTCTGCAGCAAAGCAAAACGAAACAAAATAATTAAAGACAACGGAATCACGTCAGTTGTGATTTAAAACACTGTAAAACAGTGGCTCCGAGAATGTAAAGCACGTGAACCCTTTGATTAAACGATATATTTACGATAAATTCATCCCTCCACGTAGAATTACGAAAATAGGGATGGAACACACACAAAAAGGGCGTTTGTCCACATCCTGTTTATTTTTGAAGTTGCGCAAGCGCAATAAGCTTGAACACATTTGATTGTTACTATTTTGAGAGGAGGGGAATAAATACGAAGATTCTATTGGCTGTAGAAATACGAACGATTGAGCATTCTATTGACTGTTGGAGATGCGCAAACGCATTAAGCTCAGCCGAGTTTGATGGTTACTATTTTTGAAGGAGGGGAAGCAAATACAAAAACATTCCATTTGATGTAGAAGCTGCGCAAGCGCAGTAAATACGATCAAGGCAAAATAGATTATTGAAGATGCGCAAGCGCAAAAAAAAACGAGTAGGAAAGTTGCTATTCAGGGGAGGGGTAATGAATTAAATACACACATTCTATTGGTTACTGAAGCTGCGCAAGTGCAGTAATTACAAATAAATGGACAGTCACTTTCCAGAGAAGTGAAGGAATAACTACCCACATTTTATAGGTTGTTGAAGCTCCAAAAGCCCATGATTACGAACGAAAAGGGGTGGTTGCTATTCAGGGGAGAGGTAAGGAAGCAAATAATAACATTCTATTAGTTGTTAAAACTGCGCAAGCACAGTAACTGCAAACAAGTGAGATGTTTGCTATACTTGCAAAAGGTGAGGCAAACAAATTTTCTCATTCGATTGGCAGCAGAAGCTGCGCGAATGCATCAAGTACGAACAAATGAGAAGATTTATATTAAGGCATAATATTTATTGTTGACACTAAAGTTCAAACAAATGAGGTGTTTCTTATTCAGGAGAGAGATGAAGAAGCAAATTTCCACATTCTATCACTAAATAAGTCAGCGCAAGAGAAATAAATATGAACAACCAAGAAGATTGCTACTCAGGTGTTCCATTGATTATTGAAACTGCGCAAGCGCTGTAAATATAAAAAAGTGGAGCGATTACTTCTCAGGGAAGATGTAAGGAAGTAAATACCCACATTCTGTTGGTTGTAAAAGTAAATACAAAAGAGTGAAGATGTTACAGTTCAGTAATGCTATTGAATTTTGAGACTGCGTAAGCGCAGTAGATATCCACATTTGGTTTTGAAGCTGCGCAAGCGCAGTAAGTATGAACCAGTAGGGAGATTGATTGTTGAAGCTGCGCAAACGCCGCAATTAGAAACGAGTAGGCATTTGCTTTCAAAAAGACAGATGAGGAGACAAATTCCTACTTTCTATTAGTAAATAAGACTGCGTAATCGCAGTAGCTACAAACGACCAAGAATATAGCTATTCAGGCATTCTATAGATTGTTGAAGCTGCGCAAGTGCAGTGAGTAAAAACGAGTAAAGAAATTGATTGTCGAAGAAACATAAACGCAGCAACTAGAAATGAATGGGCAGTTGCTATTTATAGAAGAGATGAGGAAGCAAATTCCTATATTCTATTACTTAATATGACTGCGCAAGCGCAGTAAATACAAAGTATCAAGAAAATTGCTATTCAGGCATTTTATTGATTGTTGAAACTGCGCAAGCGCAGTAAATACGAACGTATTAGGCGGTTATTATTCAAGAGAGAGTTGAGGATGTGAATACCGACATTCTATTGTTTTTTAAAGCTGTACGAGCGCAGTAAGTACAAAAGAGTGAAGGAATTGACTGCTGAAAATGCACAACCGCAGTATACAAGACAAATAAGTGAGGAAATTGATTGTTGAAGCTGCGCATGCGCAGTAAGAGCTCGATATACTATCTGAGAAGATTTATTCTCTCGTGTAAACGGCATTCCATCCCTTTATTCGTATGTCTATAGGTCCAGCATGTACAGCCCACTATTCTGTGTTTATTACGTTATATATTTTAAAGTCTCAATTTTGAATGAAAGTTTATTATTTTTCTTATTAACTTAAAGCAATTTCAGCAAATAATTTAGGTTGCAGTACGTAAGCTGGTAAAAAAATATTTCGTTCGTAATACTGTGGAACAATTCAAACATTTTGAGAACCGGGTTGTAATATTCAGAAGATGAAATTGAATAAATTATGTTTTGCCAATTAATTCTGAGATTAAAAAAAAGACAAGCAGTAAAAAACAAAATATGCTCGGTATCTGCGTATAATTTTCTAAAATGGGATTTTTCGCACTAAACGTGAAGATTGTCCAACAAAACGGAAGCTCGACGAGAATAATACATCACGTTTGTAAAATACATGTCGCACGTGAGCTGTATACGTAATTTTGTACAACCATTATAAAAATAAATATTGTAAAAGAGACTTTTTGAATCATTTTTTATTCGTTTGTCAAGATGATGTACAAGATATTTTTCGGCTGAATATTTGAACTAAAACACAGAATAAATGGACTTTATTGTACATTTAAATAGAAAACTGAAGCCATCAAATCTTGAAAAAGTAATATATCTGTGGCGTTAGCTACCTTCTGTATTTTTAAATAATAACTATTCGAAATAATGTTTTGTGGGTTCTACGGCTTGCAGTTTCGGAGCCACCGTTGTAAAACACGGACACGTATGCGAATATGGACACTTTTTTACCAAAAGGGAAAATTCTCGCTAACTATTCATTTGTTAAGGATTCCATTTCGGCCCGTAAGAGTTGGCTGCGCGGAATGCGGACTGTTAGGGACGTCCTTTTAACTACGGGACAAAAATCACTAATAACTTGCCAAATAAAAGCAATGCTGCAATTAAAAATGGAGTGTATGTGTGTTTCTGAGGGCTGATCAAGAGGCAACAGTAATTAAAAAATATATTGTGCCTTTTAAATTTACAAAAATATGAGGAAATATTTTTCTACGGCCACCATCAATACACGCAATGTAATTTAACCTTATTGTGGATTCAAATTGGTAGCACTGTGTGTCACCTATCTCATTGTTAATTTGTGCTGTGCGACTTGCTGTGTTTCTAATCGAAGGGGCCGTAGAAAAAATATCGAATTCAACGCGTTTGTAAACAGACATTTGATTAATAATGTCATAAAGCACAAGTTTCACACTTGTTGCCTAAATTATTATCAATTCTTATTGTTTAGAATGTATTCGTATATTGAACAAGTGTATTTCAAAATATTTAGCTGTCATATTCTTATAAATTGAGACACACTACATTTGCCTGAATTTCAAGTGAAGTTAGATAGACAGAACCCTTGGTTAATAAATAAACAATTAATTTATTAAAGGCATTACGGCTGCCTATCGATCCACTATGTTTTATGTTAAAATTGTTTCTGTAATTTTATTATTAGAAGTTTCCATTATAGAATTTTTATATTTCATGATGCAAGCTGAAAAATGTGAAATTTTTACATTATTATAATATTAAGGTGAATTTTTAATGTAGCCTAACTAAAGTCTGGAAGATAAATGATTTAAGAGTGATATTTAAGTGTTATTTAGATAGTTTTGTAGTAGGTGCATTATTTTGATATTATTAAAGCCCACATACACATAGATAATAAGAAATAATTGCCCGAAGCTTTGTTTTCGGCCACAGATTTGCCTTGGGCGAAAAATACACCTTCGGCATTCGTTTTAGCTTCGGCCGAAGAAAAAAACAGCCCGAACATTGGCTTCGGCTGACAAACTGACCTTGAAAAATTACTTTTGGCATATCAAATCGGTCACAAGCCTTATAGCGAGTTACTAGTGATATAATAGGTTTCTCTAACAAGTATTGCCGATTTTCCTGCTTCGCTATTGCTTTATATAAATTTCTACTAATACTCGAATCAAACTGGATCTAAACACCTCGCTTTCTTAAGAATTCGCTAATATTAAGAACTTGTATTCTGCTTACTTCCTTTTTCAAATTTAAAAATCAAATAAATGGTTTTTCAAAAATAACTCGAGGATGGTCTAGTTTACAAAAAAAAATTCAAAATAAAAAATTAACAAGATTAAATTTCCTACAAATAATGACCCTTAACATTTTTTTGTAAGTGCAACCGTTTTTGTGATAAAACTTATTGAAGTAACACATCTTAACTACACGTACCGCCAAATAAAGAAAGTACTTTTATCGAGCATAAACGCAAAAACGGCTGCACTTACAGAAAAATGTCGAAACACATTATTTATAGGAAATTCAGTCTTCTATATTTATTATCTGAAAAAAAATTTTGTAAGTTGTACCGTTCCCAAATTTTTCTTCAAAAAAAGGAGAAATCAACAGCCTACTGGTACTCTTTTAGTGATTCTTCAAGAAAACCAACATTTTGACAAACACCATTGTCTTCTCAAGGTCGTTTAGAAATGGAGAATGGCGAAATATCAATTTTTATTTATTCTTGTTATCTATGTGATGAAAAGCATGTCAAGCTCTGATTTTGTATTTAGCGTATTTGAAATGTTTAAATTTCCGTTTGGATGATTTAAAAAGTGAAAAAATGGTGCATAGACGTGTTTTGCCGTGTTATTAGAAATGTACATTGAAATGTCAGACGTACAGGAATAGGATAAGGATGTGGAGAAAATGCCGGAAATTGCAAAGCGGAAATGAAGTCGCTCAGAAGAACAAACTGACTTTAGCAAGAATATATCAGAGATACAATCCGCATAAATTTGAAAACATGAAATTCTTATCTTCAAATCACTTATAATGTATCATTTCAACTAGAATATAGTTTAGCTTTAGATCAATGAAAAATATGAATTACAATAGTTTCACGACACATTGTATCCTTTCTATGCTCGAAATAATGTGAAAACATATTTTAAAAATAAAAAATTTAAAGATAGATCCACAAATTAAGGAGGACTGTGAATTAAATGCTTTATTATTTATTTTTATTGCGAGCGGTCTTCTTCTAATTACTCCAACTTTTAAATTTGTCTTACAGAACTCGCTTTCCTGTATGATGTTTCATCCTGTTTCGCAGGCATGCGGCATGTTTTACCCATTCCAGTCATTGGTTTAGAGCTTACACACTTCGCTTCGCTCGTGTGCTCCATCAAATGAGCATAATGTGGCGAGTATTTTTCAGAATAATGAAATCTAAGCCTTCTATCATTGTTTCATTCATTACTGTATAATTATTATTCGAGAAATCAATAATTTACAAAATGTGGCATATAACATCAGGGTTCCACGGATCATTACTTTACTATTATTATTTTTTGAGGTATTAAGCTTGTTGTATTATTTCACCCCTAATAACATTAGGGTTTTATTGTAAATGGTACCACATAGTCTATCTTCAACGTACGATTCTTTATTGTACAATTATAATTCAAGGATATAAATTTTTGAAGTTTTACAGATTCTCGTTGCGTTATTCCATCCCCTATAACATCAGGATTGAAATATTAAGGGTTGAAATGGATCTTATAGTAAATAGCAATACATAATCTGTTTATCAGCGTTTGTTTCATTACTCTATGATTATTATTTTAGGAAATATCAACTTCCAAATTGTGAAATATATTTATTGCATTATTTAGCCCCCCCCACCAGGGTTGGAGATGAAGAGATGAAACTGATTATATAATAAATGGCAATATATAAGATTTTTTTAGCGTTTGTTTCATCATTTTACGATAACTATTTTAGTAGATATAGGAGTTAGATTTTCGTTGCATTATTTAACCCCCTATACCAGTAGGATTGATAGATGAAGGGTTGTAACTGGATTTATAATATATGAATAAGCATAGGCATACTATTAGCAGTTGGTTCATTATTATATGGTTATAATTTTAGGGTATAAAAGCTTCAAAATTATGACATTATTCAACCCCCTGTGTCACCAGGATTTTTAAGGATGTTTAAGGGTAGAAACTGATTTTTGAATAAATAGCAATACATGAGCTTTCTAATAACGTTTATTTTATTATTATACGGTTATTATTTTGGAAGATATGAGCTCCCAAATTGTGTCAGGTTTTCATTACATTATTTACCGCCCTATACTACCAGGGCTGAAAATGAAGGGTTGAAACTGATTTAATAATAAATAGAAATATATAAGATTTTTATAAGTTTTTGTTGCTTTATTTCACGGTTACTATTTTAGGAGATGTAATAGTTTTAAACCCCTATATCAACAGGATTAAAATATGAAGGGTTGAACTGGTTTTATAATAAATGGCAACACATAGGCTCTCTAGGTTCATTTTTGTAAGGCTATTATTCTGGGATACGAGCTTCTAAATTGTGACAGGTTTATGTTGCATTATTTAACCCTCTGTATTACAAGGGTTGAAGATGAAGGGATGAAACTGATTATATAATAAACGGCAATATATAAGATTCTTATTAATGTTTGTTTCCTCATTTTACGATCACTATTTTAGTAGATAAAGGTGTTGAGAATGTGATAGATTCTTGTTGCATTATTTACCCCTACACCAGCAAGGTTGATAGATAAATGGTTGGAATTGATTTCATAATAAATGGAAATACACAGACTTTCTATTACCATTTGGATCATTATTGTATGGTTATTATTTCAGGGGATATGAGCTTCCAAATTAGATATAGGTGTTGAAAATGTAAAAGATTTCAGTTGCATTATTCAACACTCTAGGCCGGCAGAGTTGAAAGATGAAGGGTTAGAATTAATTTTAAAATAAATGAAAATACATAAGGTTCCTACTAGCATTTGGCTTATTATTGTATGGTTATTATTTTAGAGAATATGAAGTTCCAAATTGTTGCATTATTTAACCCTGCATACGATCTGAATTGAAAAGTGAAGGATTGAAACAGACAAGATGTAATTTCCAATTAACGTTTGGTTTATTATTTTACAGTTATTATTTCAGTACATCCAGATAGAACCATAAAGGCGAGCAGTACTCACCCCTAAAATGACCTAACAGTAATCAAAGTAATATTAACGCCTGGATTTTTTTTTCTATATTTTCAAAGTCGTCGCAACTGAATCTGAAATAATTTTAACCTAGAAATGGAGGAACATCGCATACCTTGCAGGTGAAGTAAAAATTGGCGAATAAAAAAAAATACTTTTTCTTGTTTAAGACACCATATCTCTGGCAGTTATGAAATTTGAACTGCAAATTGATCAATGTATTGTATATATAACAAGGTTTTGAAGCCATTTTTTGACTTTGTGGTGAATTTAAAAGACAATCATACGGTTTTACTAGTACAAATAGAAGGATGAAAAAGCTAGCAGGTATTAAAATATGATGTATAAAGAAGTTTTTTACAAAGTTTCTACCTAATATGTTGAATGGAAAAGAGGATATGCGTTTTGGAAATTTAGTGTTGATTTCGGGTGCGCGCTTGGCGCACGCTGAATATCAACTTGATATATTAGACTTTTGTATGTTTCTGCGTCAGTTAACGCAAATTTTAAAGCACAGGCGTTTCAATAAATCCACTTTTAAAATCTCAGGAAAGTCCTGAGAAAACAACCCTATATTTCAAAAAATTAAATGCTTGACAAAACTAGTCATAAATATATGCGTCTGTCGTTCAAATCAATGTTTAAACTATTATGTAGACGTTATTTTTAGATCGATCCCTCTAGTAATTCTTGCTTCATGAATTCGTTTGTAAAGAATTATTCGTTTTTCAATATGGCGTTGACAAAGGATTTTTCCAATTTTCCATAAACAAACACTGGAAATTTATTCATAGTGACTGATGGAACAATTTGTTAGAAATCCACTTCACTCAACTTATACAGGAACTGAGATCCTTACTCCACAATATCCAACGATTTTCATTATTGTGTGTACTTTATATTCTTGGTTTTGTTATGCTTGCATCCTATTTCATTATTTTACTTCGGAAATTCTATTCTCAGGACGGATTTAATGAGCAAGAATGAAATTTTCAAGAGAAACTCTCAAATATTTTAAGTTGGAAACATATGAAAACAGGTAGACGTCTTATGTGGAGAAGTAAGAAACTGAGCTTTTCTAATGAAAACCTGAAAGCTCCAGTTGAAAACTTTCCTCTTATTTTGCAGACGTTTAATTTAGAGTAAAAGACTCAAAGCAAATTAGTCTTCACAAACCACAATCTAAATTCTTCAACAGTAATTTAAACAAGAGAGTTTTTGTGATTTATTTTTGATGGAGTAAAAGTTAATGAATCAAATTTTATCAATATATTCTAATAATCATTGATAAAGTCAGTTTGGAACATTCATAAAGCTCTACTAACTTTTAGTAAGTATCTGGTCAACTTACCAAAACAAGCCATTTTATTTCCCTACTAAAGTTAGTTATCCCGTTTGTGGTTTACACCAAGCTAATGGTTAATAGTTTGTATTGTTTAAAATCGACGAAGTACGCAAACTAAACTGCTGAAGCATCTACAACTTTAAACTTTCTCGGAAATCTAATTTAATACCCGAATACGAATTGGAGAGATTTACTTCAAAAACGATCGGGAAGAAGCTAATTAATTCTGTCGTTTTCATATTGAATCAAATACGCTCCACGTTTCAGTTTTAGGCTGGTAGTTAGCACCAAAATTATTTTCTACCCTTTAGTGCATTTGAAAAACGTAGTCTTAAAAAATTTATTTTTAATAATATTTTTACATTTGGAAGCACATTAATTTGGCTCTAATTTTTTCATTAAAATAAAAGTATAATAACTAATATGCAAGTTGAATTAGTAATGTTACAGGGATAAATTTTATGGCCATTTTTATTGCTGTTTCATAAATTTAAATTCGTCTAACATGACGTTTGTTTCACTGTTGATTTTCCTGCACGGGGTTATGCTTTTTATGTGATAGAAAATGACAATTCGATGCATGGTTACTTGCTGGATTCCGTGATAGAACATGTGCTATTATTCCTGAATAATTTCACCACATTGTAACGAACAGTGCCTCTACAGAGAAGACTTCTATTTCGACGCAACTGATTGATATGTGTCAAGGACAGGTGATGTCAAACCGAATGGAAGTTTCTGGAAAGATTCGTAAAAATGTAGCCGCCGGTATATAAACTGGGAGACTGAGTCGAATGGGAGACACTAAGGCAGTGAAAGAGTAAGGAAGCAGAAGGAGAAATTGGAGAATAGTCGGAGCGCGTAAAAGTAATATTGATTCTTAGATTAGTACCGGAGCGCACAAAAGTGACTTTGAAATTATAATATAAATACACTCACAGACAAAAATATTGCATATATCTTTTAAAGACACTATTTTTTTCAAAAAATTTATCTGTTGTATTCTTGATGTTTTTCATTGTTGAATTGGGTATTTTACATATACTACCATTCACTTTAGAGATAAAAAACTTTTGTAGCCAAATAAGTAACCATAAATCATATTTTTTCAGATGAATGATGGACAGATTATACTATCATTTTCACAGTGTGACTTTGGCAATTAATAGCGTATGCTCTTTTGTTTGTTGTTATCCGAATGGCATTCCGAATGCTCTGTTTCTTGTTTCTGAAGTTTCGGTTAGAGAGATGCCCCATTTAAGCGAGTTAGATTCATTAGTGTTACGCTTTCTAAATAAATTATTAACCAAAATCAGGCTGTTTTATGAGTGTATCTACGAATCTGTTGGGAAGCTTTAATATTTAATTTATTCGACTATAATTCACTCATAATACTCTAGTCAAATAGTCAATAAATATACAGAATTCAAACCAAAAAATCTTATTTATTAGAAGAAAAAATTATGACTTAAAAAAAAAATATGCAATATTTTTGTCCGTGAGTGTATTATAATCAGGAAATGTAAATATCAGAAGAATTTTCTCTCAAACTAGTCAATTTTTTTATGAAAAAAATATAAACGAAAGGCTTGAGCATATTTAATGCCTTTGTTAAACATAAAACCAGCAATAGCATAACATATACAAAAAAAAAATTCTACAACATTCATTAAATTTTTAATTTTTTGTCTATTTTAAAAATGTATAATAGACAAAATAAACTGCTTTCGAGCACATATATGACATAATCTTGTTGAGTGTACATGTAAGAATGGCTTCAAGAAGTAAAAAAATTATAGATGAAGTATTTTAATATTTTTTGTTGTTTTCAATGAAATCGAAGGTTCGATAAAAATGAATTCATTAACAATAGCCTCATTTTCTTAAAAATAAATTTTAAAACCATTATTTAATACCTACTATAAAAAATTATTTTTCGCACGATTGGGCGTTTTCATGTGTTTACCGGCCCTCTATTCGAGGTGGTATGTTGATTTTACCAGCAAACTGTGGTTACTATGGTTATGCTGACTTACCGCCCATGGACAAAGGCGGTAAGTAAAAAATTGTGGATTTTCACAAAAAAATATTCATTTATTTATCTTTATTTGTAATTGAATATTCAAAATAAAATGTTAAAATTGACAGCTGACAGCGAATAAGTAATCATCAGTAGTAATCTAATTTGAAAAAGAAAATTCGGATCCATATTTTGAATCTTCAAATCGTGCAAAAAATTTTGTAAGCATCACGGTCAATAAGTACAGTACCGATTTCGTACAATATTTGTAAACCTCGCCAAGGTTCAGCCTCTAAACTGTTATTCTCAATCGGTAAACTGTACTTACTGACCTTAATACTTAAATAACTATTATGTGCTGTATTCTCTCAACAGTCGATGCGCGCAGTTTTATTTCAAACATGAAATTAAAATTATAAACAATATAGGTAGGGCTTGGGTTTAATTGGAAATTTTCTTCTCTTCAAGAATCTTTTTTTTCGATTTCTATTATCCTTCATAATTTTTGAGTTATTGCAAGAAAACTGTGCGATATTTTTTTGTTTTCGTTTTTTGCTAATAACAATTGCAACTTTTTTTGGCGAAAAAATCTTGAAAACATCTTCTTTTGAATATTATTCCGAATCGAATGAGCTATCTCGACTAGACTATGATCGCATAGTATCTATCACAACGTCCACCGGCGCAGCTAGCAAGGAGCCCATTATGTAATCCAGCAGCGAAATAAGCGTCGTGTAACGTGGGCTAAAGAGTCGTATCAATTAACCGCATATTTCAAAGTAACAACTGTCATTGTTAAAGTGACAGATGATGGTTATATGTAATTACTATCTTATTTTACAATGGCCATAAGTTTTATATCCTGTTATTTTAGTTAATCCCAAACTTGGCATAATCTAGTTAAGTTATTAAAAACCAATTAACAACCCAAAAATTGTTTATTTTAGATTTCTACTAAGCTTATTTGATTGCCCACAAAAACAATTGACTATCGTTTAAATATCATTTTTGACACTTATACTAGAACTATTGTCGTAGGAGCTTTAATTTGATACCAAACATGATGGAACCAAATTATTTATATAAAAAACAAAAAAATTGACGAATGTTTGCGTCCAAATATGAGTAATTGTACCAATTTCACATTGATTTTCATTATTTAATTTATTCGCATGTTTCTAAAAGAAATAACGAATTTTGTAATAATTCAAATATTAATAACAAATGAACCGCTCATAATTTTGAAAAATGTTTCAGGTAAATGTTGTTTCAAATTATTCAAGAATCAATTTCAGTCATTTTAAATTTTATGATAAATGCTACTGTTTAAAAAATAAATGCAAGAAACTAAAAAATTCTATCAATAAAATTTTGGTACCACTGGTTTAAAGAAGCTCATTTACGAACTTAAATTTGACTTTTTGGTAAAAATTTTAAATATAAAACCAGTCGAAAATTCGTATGCAAGAAGTTACCGTGCTTCCAGACAGACAAACCGATTTTTTTTAAATTGTTGTTTGAGTTAAGTAGGTTTTTAATCGTGGAGACTCGAACTGTCAAATATCAACCATTACATATAGGTCGAGGGATTACTCGTAAAAAATATGGAACTGTTTTCATTTGAAATACAGAAAATTTTGAATAATTTCAGAGCGCGTGTCAGAAATTTACATTATGAAATATTCACTGGTAATTTCATAATGTTATATTTTTAATTCCAAGTAATATTGTTTTACGATTTACAGCCAAACATTAATCATAACTTTGAATGAAATTTTGAACAAATGTAATATTATTAACAGAATAAAACGAAATAAATGAATGTACTTACATTTATATGCAAATCACATTACAAATCCAAATATAATTTCCATTAATATTTAATATTATTTATATAAAATGTAACAACAGATTTCGATGCAGAAGCATGGTTCCCAAACTTCAAAAAAAATTTAATTGAAGTATCACAGTAAAATTCATTCAAACATATAAAGAAGTCTAATTACTCGTAAACAACGATTCATAAAGGTTTTTAATTAATAAGTCTTTGTCTTTAGTAATTGGTATTAAACCGCGAGACAAATGAATTTAATTACGCGAAAAAAATCGACATACAACAGCAATTTTTATGAAAAATTTGCGAGTGGTGCGAAGCAGAAGCTATAATTAGGGGTTAGTGACAGATTAGTGAGACTACATATAATTTTCAACAAGTTCTACAAATTTATATTCAGTGCGCAAAAAATAAATTTTTAATTTGTTGAAAATTGTTTTTTGTTAGGGCTAAGGATTAAAGTAATTGAAGTTAGTAACACTCAGCTAGTAGGTACCTTTACTTGATCAAGGCTGATTTCCTGTGTAGGTTGTTAAAGAACCTGAACTGCAGTCGCAGTGTTAAATCTTTTCTAACTGTGAGCAAACAGAAAGAATCTCGTTCAATTTCACGAAACTTCAAACGTTCAAGGGTTCAACTTTTCAATTAGGGGTGGGATTGCGTTGGGCAGGGGGTGTACGAAATTGTGCAGCCAAATAACCCCAACATTAACTGATACCAATAAATATTCTACTTTACAGTTTCGGTCCCACCTGGACCATCTTCAGAAATGAAAAGAATTCACAATTTAATATCATTTGTTTCTATATTTTTATTGAACATATGCTGTTCCATCGTGAACTCAAAAACTCTTTTCACTCCTGAAAAAGGTCCAAGCGGGACCGAAACTGTAGAATAAAAAAATATATTAATTTTCATGAATAATTTTGATGGAAAAATCCTATTTGGCTCCACAATTTAATATGAAAAAATGTGAGTATAATCTTTGAAGTATTAACCTTAATTTAATTTATTTTGTGTTCAAGTGTGTTTGTGTCATGTTTGTAATCTGACGTAACATAACAATAGACGATCTGTAAAAAATTAATAAAACAACTGACAAACGGAGGACCCACATCTCTTTCTGGATCACTGAAAACAGGGTAAAATCACACAACCAGCAGTTGAAAAACTGCTACTCACTTTTTAATTCCTTAGTGAAATCAAGATCATCTGCAGGATGGTATTGAATATAACTACCTTCCTCAATAGTACCTCTTCGAGTCCAAAAGGCTGGACGGCGTTTTTCCAAGCGACATTCTAGCAAGCCGTGAAATAAAGCGATAAAGCAAAGCAAACCGAACACAAATCGTCAAGAGAAAAGATTTTTTTATAATAATATAAATATATAACCAGCAGATTCGGCACTACGGCCCCTGTAGATAATCAAAAATTCACCAAAAAACCACACGGAAAGCAACGACAGCACTCTTATCAATGACTAACAATCAAAATTGATACCAAACTAGACTATATTATTTAGATTATATAGAGTATAACTTTTGTCACTTTTATTACAATCATTTCCGCTGGAGCTTTAATTTGATACCAAACACGATTTATTTATTTGAAGAAAAACAATTGTCGAATGTTTGCAGGTGATGTCCAAATCTGAGTAATAACTCTAATTTCATATTATGTTCGAGATACTCCAGCGGTAAATAGAAATGGGACACTTGTATATTTTTTTGTTTTCTGCACTTCTTCTTCATAACAACTTCATGTATACCAAATCTCACATTCCTTCGCGCGCGCGGTATAGTTTTCTCTTCACGTAAAATTATATAATTTTAGCTTTTTGCACTCCTTCTCCATATAAACTTCAAATATGCCAAATCTCACAGTCCTTTGTGCGCCCAATATGCTTAAAAAAGAGTACAACGTTTTCTCTTCACGTATTGATCTATAAATTACCGATCCGCATTTTTTTTAGTTATTACAAGCGTTTGACACATAGATATCACTTTTTAGGGAGCCTCTTAAATGAGGACGAGTCAATTAAAATTGAACATAACTTTAATTTGCCTTCAGAAAATATTGTTTATTTGTACAGTTGTTTTGGACACATGCGTGAAGTTTTTGTCGTTCGTTTTTGTTCGATCGCGTATCATTCATTGGATGGAGTTGAAATTTTGTAGTTATTGGTGGCGCTTGCGTGAAAGTTTCTGACATAATATTAACATAAGATTAATGACGCATGAGTCTTATTTATTCGTTCGCGTATCGTTCATCCAATTGAGTTGAAATTTTGTAAAGTTGTTGTTGGTACTCAAGTGAAAGTTTCTGACATAATCATTTTAAAACTAGATGAGTCAATTAACTGAACATAGCTTTAATTTGGCTTCTGAAAATACTGTTCGAGGTTATTTCGGAATTGTATGGTTGTGCTGCGAGGGCCTTGGTTCGAATCTGCTGATTAGCTGTATTTATTTTACAATCTGCTGTTCAAGATTGATTTCTGCTACAAAAATGTTTGAGACCGAAAAAAATTGAAGCGTTTGGACAATATTACCAACAAATATCGATGCAATTGGCAACAAAAATAAAAAATATCTTCATGAAAAACTAAATGGGCAAATGAATATTTTCTCGAGTTAAGTGAAAAACAAGAAGCGTTATAAAGCAATAAAGCCTGAATTCAGCCCAAACTTATACAAAACCATGATTTTATGAAGAGTCATGTCCGAAGCTTCCTAAATATAAAACTAAAAATTGTCCTCCTAGTGGAAAATATGATTAAAAAGGAAGGGAAGTAAACCTAGGTACTTACTTGTATCTATGTTGCGTTGTAGGTGTGTGGCTATACGATGGCGCGCATCGTTGTATTCAAGGTGAAGACCCAGTCGTAATAGGGTCGGGTTTTCCTCGACTAAAGATGTGATTTCCATCTCGTTCTTGTTGCCAAGGATTTGTAATCTCTGGACAAACAAATAATATTTTTAAAATTGATCGAAGCGGGACGCCATTAATTATTAATTTATTATTGGGATAGGACTAACGTTGGTGGCGCTGTTGAAGCTGTAATAAAACAATTAATTTTCATGATACCTGCAATGAAACAACGCGTTTCAACGCCTGTTTTGTCAGTCGAAACAAGACAAATGCAAGTGTAGCCGGGCAGAAACAAGCTTGTTTCTCCCCTAGGGAAGAGACAAGCTTGTTTCTGCCCGCTGAATTTGTTTCTTCAATCGTTTTATCCCTGGCAGAGTCGCATTTGTTCATTGTCAATCTTTAAATGAAAGTCATATAACCTCAGTTAATTTGACAATTATTGTTGTATTCGTAACTGTAAGGCCCGGTTTCACAAAAATCAGTTAAATTTATCTAGAGGTTATTTTGAGTTGATAACTATAGTTACAATTGTATCAACAATAGTTTTCGTATAAAATATCCTTTGGATAAATTTAACTGGCGTTGGTGAAACTCGCCCTGAATTAAATAAAAAAGACGATAGTTTCAACAAAAAAAATATGAATACGGCAATTTCAAGTACATTACAACATCTTATTGATAAAGCACAAGCAATTACTCTCAACTTGTTGCCTGCAAAATCATAAGAATAATATATTGTGTGGCTAGGGACGAAACAAGACGATTTCAGCTGAGTGTGAATGTTGCTTGCCCGAGCGAAGCGAGGGCTGGCATCACTCTCGGCTGAAATCGTGTTTTGTCCCGTGCCGCACACTGTATTTTTCATAATACCTGCATTGAAACTTTCCATATTACAAATTTGTCATAAAAAAGTAAATATTTTTCTTTTGATTTTGCAGGTAACAAGTCGAGAGTAGCTGCTTGTGCTTTATCAATAAGATGTTGTAGTGTACTTGAAATTGTCGTATTAATACTCTTTTTCTTGATACTAATCGTCTTTTTAATCTAAGTTACAGTTACGAATACAACAACTGTCAAATTAACTGAGGTTATATGATTTTCATTTAAAAATTGACAATGAACAAATGCGACTCTGCCAGGGATAAAACGATGTAAGAAACAAATTCAGCGGGCAAAAACAAGCTTGTTTCTCCCCTAGGGCAGAAAAAGGCTTGTTTCTGTCCGGCTACACTCACATTTCTCTGAAATTGTCTTGTTTCGACTGACAAAACAGGCGTTAAATCGCGTTGTTTCAATACAGGTATTATGAAAAAATATTTACTTTGTTATGACAAATATGTAATTTGAAAAGTTTCAATGCGGGTATTATGAAAAATACAGTGTGTGGCACGGGACAAAACACGATTTCAGCCGAGAGTGATGCCAGCCCCGCTTCGCTCGGGCAAGCAGTACTCACCCTCAGCTAAAATTGTCTTGTTTCGTCCCTAGCCACACAATATACTATTTTCACGATATTTATGTGAAAACAATTGATTGCCTCGATTTGAATATCAATTTTATGATTACTTCAAACATTTCGGATGAATTAATGAAAGCTGAATAAATATTAATTTGGTCTTCCTCAATAGGGGAAGGTCATTGCTGTCGCTTTTTACTGAAAAAAAATTCTCTGACCTTTCCAGCTTTCTCAGACGATTTTCAAAATTTTTCCCTGCCCACTTTTTGATCGTATAACTGCTCACTAATCGCATTCAAAAATTTGGGGGTGAGTAGTGACCCACTCCCAAATGTTTGAAAGTTTTAAATGGTTCATTTTTATTTTTCACTAATGTATTCACACAAATGTATAACTATTGTAATCAAGTCAATAATTCATCTAATACTGAAAGAATATTATTATTCTGGCAATCCCTACATTGAGATTTTTTCTCACCTTGGTAATTCTATTTTTAGGTTAAATTTGTATCTGGGATCAACATCTGGTCTATTAGTCATATTTATATCTCATTGTGAAGTAAATTGAATGTAATTTAAGGATATCATATATTTGCCAGATAATTACTATATTTCTTGAAAATCAGATTATCTGCACAAGTTCATTGTACTTTCACAGATAACAGCTGCAGAAAACAGTCTAAATATTTGCTGCCATCTATAAGCAGCGAATAAATACATTAACATTAAGAGAAAATCATTCAACGAATAATTTAAATGAACCAGTGAAATAGTAAAACCTTCATGTGAAGATATGTAAATATGTATACAGGGTGGTGACTCGAAGGACGTACCATAGTGTTTTCAATGCTATTTTTGAGATGTTCAATTATTGGCTTCCCTAATTATTTTACATCAAAGTGAAATAGTTTATTGTAGAGAAAAATTTCTGCATTTTTTGACACTAATATTTCCAATTTTACTTCACTAGGAACCAGTAAAATTACGATATTGTTTTTGATAATTTTCTTAAATTCAACAGTGCCATGAAATACCCATTCCAAGTTATTGCTTATATCTTGTCATCTGCTGTCATCAGCGTTTCATATCAAGTGTCTTGAATTAAAATGTATAATTTAGAAGAAAAATTAGATATGATGAAATGGTTTTATGGTCAAAATAGTGCTCCACAAATATCAGCTTTCTCTAATTTTATTTTGTCATTTCATGGCACTGTTGATTTCGAGAAAATTATCAATAAACATTTCCGTAATTTTACTGGTTCTTGGTAAAGTAGAATTAAAAATATCAGTGTCAAAAAATGCAGAAATTTTTCTTCTACAATAAACTATTCAATTTTTTTGATATAAAATAATTAGGAAAGCTAATAATTGAACATTTCAAAAATAGCATTGAAAACGCTATGGTGCATCCTTTGAGTCACCACCCTGTATATTTTTATTCGAATAATCGTTCAATAAAGGCATGAACATGTTATACTGTTGAAATCAGAACGAAAATCGCTATTGATTGACGTCATAAAAATATATGATGTCATTCAAAATAAAAAAGTTGAAATCCATATTTTGAGAACCAATAGTAGGAATTTTTTTTTGTTACTTCGTTAAAATAGTCTCGAGATATATAAATTGTTTGCTAATTTAATTAGCTATGTATCTCTTACAGTTCTCGTGATAGCAATAGTGTACAACTTAAAAAGAACATCCTTTTTATAAAATATGGAATTTTTATTCGAATCCAAAAACTTTTTCTCTGACTTGTAATGAAATTCTCTGACCAGTCGAGTATCTATTACGTGAAGAGAAAACTTTGTACCCCTTTTTAAGCAAATTCCGCGCATGAAGGAATATGAGATTTGGTATCTTGAAGTTTATATGGAAAAGGAGTGCAGAAAGCTAAATATACAGGGTGCCCCATTTTAACCTACCGCTAAAAACGATATTAACTTTCGCTGGAATATAAAAAGAAATATGTAAGGAATGGGAAAATGTCTGGAGTCTTAAAGGGGAGAAAAATTCACTTTGAAATCTTGAATGAGAACCACTATTTTTCATTGCTAATCATGAAGAGAAAATGACAATTGAGCACTGTATCAACGAAATTAAGTCACATTTAGTATGTAAAACGGCTATGGAGAGTTTCAACAAAAGAGTGTGTATGTGCCAGCAAAGCCGTAGAGGCCATTTGCTTAATTTAATATTCTATAAGCTTGTATTGTATACTTTGATTCAATAAAAAATTCATAATTTTCAATTTAAAACGAGTTTTCTATCAACATTTTGCAGATCAAGGAAGAGATTTTTTTTACTGCTCATGTTAGTTAGTTCTGTTTAGGATGCAAATTGAGATTTGAGGTAGTACTGTGGTTGTGGCCTTAGCTACTAATGTTGCTGCGCGCAATAGCTCTCAAACTGAATTTCGGCCCAACATAAGTAATTTGGTGCATCGTTTTCGGTTGTCTCGGGCTCATCTTAGGTTCCACACGCACGTGCAGCTCAATTTTATCGAAAAGAAAATTATTGAAAGAATTTAGTTTCATTATTAAGTAGATAGTAACGTCATCTCTTGGAAATTGTGTACGCATCCAAATCAATTTTGCCTAGCCGAAAACAGTCAATATTTAATCACTTATCGAGTTTTAGCCTGTCGACCTATACACCTTAAGTTTCCATTCGTAGCACATGCCCAAACCAAATAAATATTACACCAAATTTATCATTAATTTATATTTAATACAAGAGACAAAAAAAAATTATTTCAAGCCAAGTCTGAGATTGATTCGGCTCTTTTAATCAGAGGCTCTCAAACAACAAGAGAATTTTTTTTATCAAATTCACGCTTTTTGGCTACATTTTTTTTTATTTAATTCTTTGTTTACGTGTCTCAGCGCTACCAACATTAATCAATACTAAATTCTAAAGTCTAAATTATTTTGCGGGAATTTGGTGATAGGAAAATCAGGTTCTGGATATTTTTTTAATGTACCTGATTAGATGCTCTAAATTCCTCGACTGATTTGGTCTTGAGCAAAGATTTGATGAGCTGAACAACATTTGACGGGCTGATGAAATTCGTCTCCACATTGACAACACGCAGCGTTGAATTATTTTCTAACGCATCTGCTAATTTTGTGGCAGTTCGGTCAGTTAATCCAACATTAGTCAAAGACAGGGTTTCCAAATGTGTGTTGTTAGGAAGAGCATTGAACAAGCTCTCGAACTTTTCGTCAGAAATGTTCTGGAAATAAAAAATAACGTGATCTTCATATGTTCTTTTATAGAAACGAATGAATAAACAGAACGTCACTCACCTTGATATTGTTCCAATTCAGGTCAATCAGTGTATGATCATCATCTTTAACTTGCTGAATAGTTTTATCAACATCTGTTGTGTTTGGAGGATCTTGCGGGAAGAATTTCGGCGCTGAGGCTTTAGTAATACCATCCCAGCCCAAACCAACAGGTTGACCTTTATTCAGCAAAGATGCATGATACTGATCCTGGTTCATCATCGAATGGAAACCCAAAATAGCAGCCAAATCAATTATTTCCTCCTGGGAAGCGTCAGTTAAGGCTTGTTCATATTCATCACCCAAGTCAATTGTTATTTGCTCGTCTGCATCTTGCTGTTGCATTGTGGGAGCAGGCGGGATCCACTTAAAACAAAAGAATAACGTTTTCATCAACCTAATATACCAAATAAAGCATTGACTTACTTTCTTCCCTCTTACAGTCCCAGCAACATACGGTTTTATTTCAGGTATATCAGGCGTTTCTAAAGCTTGTTTATTTATGTGTTCAATCAGTTTTTTTCTGTTCAAAGGCCCTGTTGGGTCTTTCTCGCACTCATAGTTACATCTTTGGGACGGAGGTAAAAAACTATCCTGTAAAACACATTTCAACATAACCTATATTATAAAACAAATGAATAACTTACATCAGGATCAACTTCTTTGGCTAAAATGTTAATTTCTTCGGGTGAAAGCTTCGCCAGGAGCTCATCCACGTCCAGTTCTTCATAAGCACCGAGATCTTTCCCGTATAATTTGGCTGGAGTTGTCATAGTAGTTGTTGTCGTTGTCGAAGACGTCTGAAAATCAATAAATCATTGAATCACAGAGCCACTATCACACAAAAAAATTCTATACCTAATTATTAATTCAATGCAAATGCTCCCACACCCAAATACAACCACGACCCTATTTTTTCGATTAACACAAATGTCAAATCGATTTAGTGAACAGTAGTGAATTGTGGGACACACGTTTTAAATGAGACAATTACTATTTTATATAGAACTATAGCATTTCCTTCGTTGTATAATACTAGATTGGTTAACTTATTAGTCTAATCACCTACATAAATTCTGCAATGAGTTGATATTGAGAGACGCCCACTTTTACTGTCAAGTGACTTCGGAAAAAGTCGTACTTAATTTTTACCACAAATACTGAATATAAAAATGAACTATGCTTAAATTTTCCTTTAATTTGGTTATTTACAGGGATTTGTTTGGTAAATATATCGATTTTTCGCAATATGAAAAATATAAAAATTGATAATAAATAAGCCGAAGTTACACGAGTAAGTCCAGCCTTTTATGTACTAGCTCAGTGTGGCGGCAATATAAAAAAGTATGACGACTCCTTTCGCTTATTTATTAGAAGATTTTGACCTTGTTTGTTTTTTATTTTCTCTTACAAATGTTACAAAAGAAATTAAAAACATTTAAGACAATTAATCAATTTTCTCCTTGTTTTCATAAATATTTATAATTAGGTGAAAGTTTTCTCACATTTATTCCCCAATCTAAATAAATAAAGTATGCAAATTTTAATTTATTCTTTTCAATGTATAAAAATTTGCTAATGGGCGCCACCTGACTTTTTTCCCAGAGGGGGCAAACTAACCATCCTTTTTATTGTACAGTTTCAGTAATTCAACTGTCAACTGTCAAACAATAGCAAATAATTTTAGCATATTTTCAAAAATACCCAACTTTACTAAATAATACCAACACAGCAACAAGAAAGAAATTATTAATAAATTCATTGAGCTCTGTTATTCTTTACTTAACTAAAAATGTGCGCAGGATTATTTTATATGTACAACTTGAATGTTGGAGCACATATTTTTTCACACCCCATTTCAAAAAAATTAAAATATTATTTTCAATAAATAATTATTACATACAAAAATGCAATTTAAACATGGCACTATAATATACAGGGTGTTAACTGAGTTGTAAAACCCGAAATGGCAGTTTAAATTCATTGAAATAAATAACTTTCATTTGTTCAAGTTTTGTATTTGAAGACCCAGTTCATAGTTATTGGCGTTTTTTTGATTTTCGGAAAATCGTTATTACTTCCCTTATTATTAGGAATATTTGAAAAATACAAAAACTTTCAAAATTCACTTACAGTTCTCTAAAATATTTGTATTGACAATTATTTTCTATTTTATCAAATAATAGAATGGCGACCGATAAAAAACTTCGAAACAAGATTTTCTAAAATAACATTCACAGAATCTTTAAACTATCTGCTAAAAACATTTATCTGAAACATTTTTTTCGATCTGCCTGAAAGAAGTTTTCTGCATTATTGTTTAGCTATTTCAAGCGTTTGACCAACAGATGGCAGTCTTCCCGACGCAAGCACCTTAAACTTAAAGTTATATCACCTTAAATTGACTATATTATGAATCTGATAGAAGTCGTTTCAAATATTTATTTTTAATTAATAATTTTTGGAATATAATTATTATAAAATATATTGAAAAGCTAGGAGGAAGTGTGCCTTGTTTGCCCCTTTCGCGGCGCCCATGTTCCCAATAAGACAATGAACGTAAATTAGAATCAGTCTGAATTTTTATTTTAGTTAAAAATACATAAATTCAAAGTCAGTATTTATCCTTGAATAATTCAAAAATTTGGAAGACAGTTGAACATATGTATGCTGTTTACCAGAATATCCATTGGCTTACAGCTGAATTCTGCTACTCAAGGAAAAAATACTTGTTTGAATTGATAGTGCACAAATAACATGTTTCTATCTTTATCTCTGCTCTCAAAGATAATACGTTAATTAATTTGAAAATTTAATATTTATGAGTAATGATATCACGATTATTTTTGTATTTTCAATGAGAAATTAGGGCTATGTGAACGCCGCCATCGGATGAGCATTGATACAGTGCGGGTGGTCTACTCATCAAGGGGCAAATTGCTACACTAGCAATTATTTAAATTAAAATAAATATAGTGACTTCATTTATATATTTATGCTACATTGATATTGTTTGAACAAAAAATTATTTTTAGAATGATATTTAAAATTGTTACAATAGTGCGTTTCGAAAATTTGGAAAGCAATCATTTTTTTAAATGGTGACATTGAGTAGAAGAATTCATATTTTCAGAAACTTTGGGAATGAGCAACAAGTTCTCATCCAAAACAGTAATTCAAAAATTAATTTGAAGGGCTGGGTTGTGAAATCAGTATAAATTCAAAAAAATGTTCAGAATCAAATATTCGAATTTCGATCTGAAAATGACGTCTCATGGATAATATTATTCCTAAATATTAGTTTTAGTGTAATATATTTGTAAACAAAAACATTGGGAAAATTCCTCTCTTCCTTTAGGTCGCAAATTAATTTTCGCATAAGTGTAAATGTGTGTGTGTAGCAAGACGCACGACGGTGGCGACGCTACAGACTCTGGCGTCGACCCAACGGGCTATACTTGGTGATCCCCGCACACCAGGTTATAAATAAACGGCGCAACAGCGGCCACTGGCCTTCCAGACAACATGGCTGCCGCCCGTGACCTAGCACAGTGGACACACCCAGGACTGGGTCGAAAAAAAAGCATCAACAATTGATTATGACTAACACCATTCGCATTTACTTATTATTGCGTTGCGCCCAAATTATACAACTTTTTTAAAAAGCTTTCACGAATAAAATAATCATAATCTAAATTACATTTGAGGTTATGTTACTTCGAATTGTCATTTTTAACGTCAGTAATTAAGGTCAAGCCTGTTTCTAGACAACAAAACAATTCAATCATCACCATGACACTAACCAAACTTTTGGGTTAGTCAACATTGTGATTTTCGTAAGTGATTCACGGTCGCCCACTGATTTTCCAGCGGTTTTCTTCCCAAATTTTCATGAACAGATGGTTTATTTATTTATTTTTCATTCTATTAATAAAATCAAATACATATTTTACTGTTGAAAATTTCAAATAAATTTTAAAGCAAGTGCAATTTTGAAAGATTTGGCAGACTCAAATATATTTAGTCATTCATTTGTAGCTTTCAACACATTAAACGGAAAAATACGATCTGATTGTTTTTTGAGACTGTAGCGCAGACGAAGATTTAAATTTATGTTCAAGGTTACAGAAGGAAGGATTGAAACTGGATAAATGGCATTACATAAACTTCTTATCGATATTTGGTTTATTATTCTGCATTATTATTGTAGTGTAGAAAATATGAGCTTTTCAAGTGTGACAAATTTTCATTGCACCATTCAACCCCCTATACCACCAGGGCTAAAAGATTGCAATTAAAACTAGTTTTATAATAATTGGTACTTCATAGGCTTATTCCCAATATTTGGTTCCTTCATGTATGATTATTATTTTAGAAAATATAGGCTTTCAAATTGTGACAGATTCTCGTTGCATCATTTAACCCCTTAAACTACTAGAGTTGAAAGATGAAAGCCCGAAACAGGTTTTATAATAAGTGAGCACTGCATAAAGTTCCTTTCAGCTTTAGAATCTTATTTGTACGATTATTATTCCATAAGATATAAAACACAAATCTTCGTTGTACTATCCAGCCCTTTATACCACGAGGGTTGAAAAAATTTGGTTGAAAATGGTTTCATAATGGACGGTAATTTATAGGCTTCCTATCAGCATTCAGTTCACTATTCTACGATTATTATTTTAGAACATATGAGCTTTCAAATTGTGACAGATTCTTGCTGTATCATTTTAGCCCTTATACCACCAACGTTGAAAGGTGAAAGGTTGAAACTGGTTTTATATTAAGTGGCACTTCATGAGCTTTCTTTTAGTTTTTTGATTTTATGTTTATGATTTATTATTTCAGAAGATATAAGATTCAGATCTACGTTGCACCATTCAACCTCTAATACCTCCAGAGTTGAAAAAAATGTGGTTGAAACTGGTTTAATAATAAAAGCTTCCTATCAACATTAAATTTATTACTCTGCGATTATTATTTCAGAACATACAAGCTTTCTAATTGTGACAAATTTTTTGCATCATCCAACCCCTTATATTACCAAGGTTGAAAGATGAAAGGTTAAAACTGGTTTTATAATGATTGGTACTACATGAGCCTTTTTTCAGCCTCTGAACCTTGTACGGTTATTATCCTAGTAAATATGAAAAACAGATTTGCTATACCACCAGGGTTGAAAGATAAATGGTTGAAACTAGTTTCATAATAAATGGTACTTTATAAGCTGCCTATCTGCATTCAATTCATCATTCTACGATTATTATTTCAGAACATATGAGCTTCCAAATTGTGACAGATTCTGGTTGCATCATTCAGCCCCTTGAGTACCAGTGTTGAAAGATGAAAGGCTGAAACTGGTTTTGTAATAAGTGAGCACTGCATAAGCTTCTCTTAAGTTTTCGGATATTGATTGTATGATTATTAATCTAGAAGATATGATACACGGATCTTCGTTGCATCATTCAACCCCCTATTCCTCCAAGGTTTAACAAAAATTGGTTGAAACTGGTTTAATAATGAAAGGCTTTCTATTTTATGTTTATTCTAGAACAGGCTTTTAAATTGGATCAGATTTTCGTTGCATCATTTAACCCCTAATACCACCAGAGTTGAAAGATGAAACTAGTTTTATGATAAGTTGGTACTTCTTAAGATTCCTTTAAGCTTTAAGATCTTTATTGTACGATTATTATTTTAGGTGATACAAAAGACAGATTTTCATTACACTATTCAACCCCCCACTTATTCAAGGTCAAAAGGTAGTTGGTTGCGGATAATTTCATGATAAACTGTACTTTATACGCCTCCTATCAACATTCAATTTATTATTCTAGGTTCTAGGATTTTTATTTCAGACGATATTAGTTTTCAAACTGAGACAGATTTTTGTTGCATTATTAAGCCTCTTGTACCACGAGGATTGGAAGATGAATGATTGAAACTGGTTGCATTATAAGTGGGCCTTATTTCAAATTTTGGATCTTTATTGTACAGTCATCATTTCAAAAGATATAAAATTCAGCTCTGCACCATTCAACCCCTTATATCAATAGAGTTGAAAGAAAGGTAGTTGAAATTGGTTTAATAATAAATGGCACAAAATAAGCTTCCTATCATTATTCAGTTTATCATTGTACAATAGTTATTTTGGGAAATATATCTTTCAGAAAGTGACAGATTTTCAATGCACTATTTGATTCTCAATATCACCAGGGTTGAAAGATGAACGGTTCAAATTGGTTTCATATTTAATCGCATTATATAGAGCATAAAGCTTCCTATCATTATTCAGTTGATCATTGTATAATTGTTATTTCAAAATATTCAAGCAGAATCAATTGTAGTTTCTCCTATTTTTTGGCTTTTGCGCTTCCGTTTACAAAAGTTGAATAATGTAAGGTTGAAATTGGTTTTATAGTAAATGGCACAATACAGAATTTCTATTAGTGTAGTTTCATTTTTCTACGATTGTTATTTCAGGAAATATAACCTTTGAAATTTTGACAGATTTTTATTGTATCATTCAACCCCCTATATCTCTAGCTTGACAGATGAAGGGGCTAAAATTTTATTATAGATGTTACTACATAAATTTCATTCAAGAATTCAGCTCATCATTCTACGATTATCATTTCAGGAGATATGAATTTTCTAGTTTAACCAATATTCGTTATATCGTTATACCAATAGGATAGAGTAAAGAAGAAATGAAACTGGTTTATTATAAATGGTGTTACATAGGCTCTCTATCAGCATTTGGTTTATTGCAATATTATCATTATTTCAGAAGATATGAGCCTTCAAATTTGGCAAATATTTGTAACATCATTATGCCAATAGAGTAAAATTAACAAGAGTTGAAACTGGCTTACTATATATGGTACTACATAAGCTCTCTATTAGCGTTCGGTTCATTACTCTATTATTACTATTTTTCAGGAGATATGAGCTATCAAATTTGACAAATATTCGTTATATCATTATACCAATAGGTTATAATAAAGAAGGGTTGAAATTGGTTCACTATGAATGGTACTACATAAACTTTCTATGAATGTTTGGTTCATCATTCTAAGTTTTTTATTTCAGGAAATATGAGATTTCAAAATGCGGCATATATTCGTTATACCATTTAAGCCCTTTTACCATTAGGTCGAAACCATTCGTGATAAATGGTACTTATATAAGCTCACTATCAGCATATAGTTTTTCATTGTACGATTACTATTTAGATATATCAAACAGGAACATGTGGATTTTGGTTTTTTTGTTTTATAGTACCACATTTACGGGTTGAGATATGGAGTGTGAAATCTGTTGCATAATAAATGGCACTATATAAGCTTTCTATTAGCGTTTGTCACATCATTTTATGATTATTATTCAAGAAAGGATTATCTTAAAAAAATGAAATTTCGCCAAGTTTTTATATTCAAGGGTTGAAAGATAAGGGGTGAGGCATTTTTTTATAATAAATAAACTTGTATAAGTTTTTACGATTGTTATTTTAAGAGATATGAGCTTCCAAAGTGTGACAGATTTTGGTGGCATTAACCCCTTATACCGACAGGGTTATAATATAAAGGGTTTAAACTGATTTTATGATGAATGGTACTACACAGGCTTCCTATCAACATTAGGTTCATTATTATATGTTTTTTAATTAAAAAGATACAAGCTTCCAAAATGAAAAGCACCACCCAAGAAGGGGTTGAAACTGGTTTTATAATAAATCAATCTATTTAGACTATCTGTCACTATTTGGTTCATCATGATACGTTCATTATATAAGAAGTAATGAGGTCACAAATTCAATTCAAAATCATTCAACCCTCCTAGCACCAAAAAAAACATAATTCTATGTCAAAATTCTATACTTTAGTTAGCAAGGAACTAATGCAGGCTTCTGACTTATTTTGAATATTTCTATACCAGATGGTGGAAATATTATAATGAATTACAAGAATTTAAAGCTTATACTCTTTGTTGTAAACAAACTATCAAGATAAATAAACTGGAATGTTGATCAATTAGTAATAAAAAAAGTTAACTGAAACCAACTTGTTATTTTTTACACATTTTTTATACAATAAACTCTGTTTTCAAAGATAAATGTGTTTCAGTAATAGAAAGTAAGCTACGAAATTGACGAACAGTAACGAAGATGTCAAACTTCAAATATGTTGAGGTGTGCAATAAAAGCGTCCTGGGTTCATAACCTGTTGAAATTTGTGGTAACGTATGCCAACAAAATCACAGAATAAATTGTTTAAATTGTTTATTAGATTGGAAAATATTTATAAAAACTCATAATTTTGACAACTTCTTAAATTACGTTGCTTTTAGGTGAATCAGCGTTACTCTATAATAGTGTTCCGTACCATAATTAATATCCAATGCAAATATAATAGGTTTTTCGATGAACTACAACAGCAAAATTCTATAACAAGACAAATTGTAGCTTCAGAGTTCGAAACTTTAGAAAAAATAAAATATAAAGTGCAACGTGAAATCCATTATTATTCCTCCAGTTCCTATACATTGCTTTCAGCATTGAAAAACTTTTTGAAGTAGTTATTTTAGCTCCGTACAACTTTAATATTTAATCTTCTCTCCAGTCCGTTGCCAATACCAACAAAAAAGCATCTTAATCTATAATCTATTGGTTGCGGAAGTGTTACCAACCTTCAACATAAAATCTTAAAATCCCCCTCATAAAAAATAAAAACGGAAAAGTTTCTTTTAAGTTCGTTGCTCTTTCGTTTATATAATCTTCCGGATCTTAACTGATTATACATTGTTTATACTAAAAAATGGGTCATCGTATTTTTAGCGAGCCTGTTTCCGGAAATTGACATAAATAAGTCATATTTACGTCAAGATTACGCTTTTAGGTGGTTAGATAATGCGTACTTGAAAAAATTCATTAAAATATTTCGTTCAGCTTCCTGCACATGAATTATGGAACATAAAGAATTTTTTGTTGCTCTACAAGTATTTATCTTTGCGAATTCTCATTTTGAAGTGCGAGATTTATGTGACGCTATTCATTTATCACGGAGATATCCCAAAACAAATGAAGAGATGAAATAGATTTAATATTGCTACATAAATGAAATACTAATTTTATAAATAGAATTAAAAAGAAGTATGTTTTGCATTTGTTTTTTAATTTGATTACTAATGAAATTAGTAACAGAGTGTCAAAATTTTGAAATGGCATAATAAAATTCACAACAGTTATAAGCAAGTGTAAAATGGAAGAGGGTTTGGTTTTTTGACATTTTCTTACTGCTTATTATAGATAAATAATAAAAAAATTCGGAAAATGCAGGATATTTGAAAAATAATGTTCGGGCAGCTCGAAACTTTACGAACAAGATTTATTATTGATATTTGCTGATGAAAGTTGCGCCGCGACAACACAGTTTACAACTGCATAAAAGAATTAAAAATTCAAACAAAATAAAAATTCTTACTACTCTTTACTCTTTCACTCATCCTGATACTGCCTAATTTTTTTCTTTCCCTAATATCAATATTTAAGTAATGAAAACTATTTTTTAATGAGCATAAAGTGTTTCGGTTCTCGCGACGACTGTTGTTCGGAGCATAATTTTCAGAAGCAAATATCAACAGTAAATATTATTCGTAGTATTACGGGCTATTTGAGTTTTTCTCGGCAAATTTTCTGTTCTTTTCAAATCTTTTGTTATTTTTTAATATGTTTTATAATTTTTAAGATAAAATCAAAAAATCAAATCTCTTTTTTATTTCGCAACAAATTATTTATAATTAATTTCATTACCAATTAAATCATATCAGAAGAAAATTTTTATCACTGCTGAATAACCTGAAAAAATTATCAAGTGATCTATAGATGGCTATGAATTGAGACACTAAAATATTTTTAGTTGAATATCTGGTCCATTAATAATGTATCCTAAGCCAGTACTGGTTGTTTGGAAGCCAAACCAATATGTTTCCAATAGAATGATGCATCAATCAAGTAGGAATGATTTTTCCTGGATGTTTTTATTTCGTCAAGTGTGGCGCTCAGCCAAAAATGCGAATTAAATTGTATACGTTAATTTTAATTTAGTACAAATGTCTTTTGACGTTTCAAGTGAGAGAGATAGCTGACATTCTCATTCATTCGACACATTTGCAGTAACATGATACAGTTTATAAATTATGCATTAATTATAAAAACAAAAGCAAGAAAATCATTTTGCGTTCACCTGTACGTAAAGTAAATTTTCATTAGCTCTTTCCCAGACAAAATCTGCGCTACAAAACTCGTATCCGAATTTTATACTACAATAGATTGCTTCTTGTATCTTATTTATATTCCAATTTATTGTAAAACTATTTTGAAAGTAAACTCAACAAACTATTGAAATATTCATTTGCGTGTTCGTTTGTACGCTACACGGCACTTATCTATTTTTTGTGTATAATTTATATTCCAATAAACAATTTAATTCAATATGTTGGCATATTCAACAGTTTGTATTTGTTTGAATATTCGATTAATTGTTTTTTTGTTATGTTACATGACTCGTGTCTAACATTTTATATGAGAATTAATTGTTTTTCATGTTTAATTTATATTTAAATACATTTTCAAATTATTTCCACAGAGAATTTGACAACCTATCAAAATATTCGTTTGCTTGTTTGCTTGTTACACTACACGACACGTATCCAATATTTTGTACTAGAATAGAATACTTTTATACCTAATTTATATTCCGATATATTATTGAATTGATTTCGAAGCAAACTTGGCAATCAGTTGGAGTATAAAACAATTTGTTGAATTATTCGTTAGCTTGTTTGCCTGCTGCACTACACGGCACGTATACAATAATTTGTATAAAAATAAATTGTTCTTCGTACCTTATTAATAATAGTTCAATGAATTATGGAACTATAGTTTCGAAGAAAACTTGACAATTAGTTGGAACATATAATAATATACTGGAACATTCGTGTGCTTGTTTTCCTGCTATCCTACATGGCACGTATCCAATATTTTGTGTAAGAAAAGATTACGTTTTGTACCTAATTCATATTCTGATGAATTATTAAATTGGTTTGAAAGCATACTTGACAATCCGTTTGAATGTAGAATAATCTGCTGAAATATTTTTTTACTTGTTTACCTACTGCACTACACGGCACGTGTCCAATATTTTGAATTCATATTCTGATGAATTATTGAATTGATTTCGAAGCAAACTTGGCAATTCGCTGAAGTATTCAACAATCTGTTGAAGTATTCATTTGGCTTTTCTGCTTGCTACGCTACTTGGCACGTATTCAATATTTTGTACTAGGGTAGATTGCTTCTTGTACCCAATTCTTATTCTGATTTCAAAGCAAACTTATCAATCCGTTTGATAATTCAAAAATTTGTAAAATTATTCGTTTGTTTCTTTATCTGCTACACTACACGGCACGTGTCCAAAATTTTGTACTGGTATGAATTGTTTTTTGTACCTTATTCATATTCTGATAAATTATAGAATTGATTTCAAAGCAAACTTGGCAATCCGTTTGAATATACAACTATCTGCTGAAATATTCGTTTGCTTGTTTGCTTGCCACGTTACACGGCACGTATCCAATATTTTATATTGGAAAAGATTACTTGCTATATTCAATTCATATTTTTAGGAATTATTCAATTTGTTTAGAAGCAAACTTGACAATTCTTGGAGTATTCTGTAATTTGCTAAATATTCGATTGCTTGTTTACTTGCTGCACTACACGGCACGTGTCCAATATTTTGTACTAGGATGGATTGCTTCTTGTACCCAATTCATATTTTAGTGAATTAATTAATTGGCTTTAAAGCAAACTTGGTAATCCGTTTGATTATTCAACAAACTGTTGAAATATTCGTTTGCTTGTTTATTTGCTATGCTACACGGCATGTATCCAATATTTTGTACTAAGACGAATTTCTTGTCACACCTCAATATTATTCCAATGAATTATGAAATTAATTTCGAAGCAAACTTAACAATCCGTTTGATATGCAACAATCTGCTGAAATATTCGTTTGCTTGTTTTTCTGCTGCACTACATGGCACGTATTCAATATTTCGTACAAGAATTAATTGCTTTTTGTACCTAATTCATATTCTGATGAATGTTTGAATTTGTTTCCATGCAAACTTGGCTATCTGTTAGAATATACAACTTTTTTTTGTGATTTTATGAATTTTTTTTTCTTTTTAAGTACACGGTGATTCATAGAAGCGCTATGTACGAATTTGTTGAAATATCAGTGACGTCATATCTATAAAGTCCTCAATTATCTCATTCCACATAAAAGAGGTTTTTTTTTTTGTTCAAAGTGATCTCAAAAACAAATGATAATTCCAACAAAATACAAAATATTGGGGGATCGTCGCCAAATTCAAAATAACCCCTCCCACATGATTAATCCGAGCATAAAATTGAATAACAACATCCAAAAATTGTTGTGTAATTTTAACTTTTCTTAATAATAAAATTTACGGTGCAAACTCTCTTTCCAATTCAAATACTGAAGGAAATTTCAGGCATGACGTCACTATCTGGCAAACGAAAGACTCAAGTGCTGCGCGCGCATTTTTCAGTGAAATTTACCTGTTGAAGCCGCGGTAATTTTGCTTTGTTGTCGGAAGTCATTCTATAGACTGTAAACCAGACAGTTTATAATCCGAGTCAAGGTCATTGCTAGCCGCTTTCGCCGGGATTTTTTGTCATTTCTTTTTTTTTTTGTTTTAATCGCATTCTCAATAAAATACAAGGTTTTTGACCCCACACTGCAAACACAATCGAAATCGGTCAGGAAAGTAGGATTTTACTGACAATTCATAGACAGAAAACAATATTTCTTTGGCCTGAAGTAAACAATTTTTTTAATAATTGCAAGTGAAACTTGTAATTATTTTTTTAATTTTCGTGAGCCCCGTGATGCCTGTCGAGGATATTTTTAGTTGGTAACATCTTTTGGTAATAATCACAGCAAATTTCAACCATTTTGGTTCATTTTTTTGTGGTTGGCGTTTATTTGAATAATGCAAATCCGAAATATGAATGAAATCGTGTGCTGTGTTCCAAGGACGGTTTATAATTGTTTCAGCGGATCCTCAGGACTTTGAGCGTCGCTTAGTTTCCGTGGACGAAAAATGGATATGCCATTACGCGGCTGAGAGCCCCGAACAGTCCAAATAATAGGTTGCCAGCGAAAGATCTGCACCAAAAAAGGCGGAAATTGTTTAGGAAAGAGTGCCTGTTAGGTGTCATTGCTTAAAAAGCAAGAAAAAGCTACCAGTGGTGCTAAAAATATCTTTTAAAATCATTTTGCAATTGAGGTTACGAATTAGATGGAACTACTCTCTGGATTTGGCTGCCTCGAACTGCTACCAATTACCCAGTATGAAAAATTGACTGCCCAAATAAACGAGGCTGTGATTGCATAAATGAAGGCTTTCTTGTGAAGTTGGACCAATCCTATTATTAAGCAATAGTAAAAATGGAAAAGATACATAAATACGAGGAACGAAAAGAATTATGAAAGCTATAAAGCTGAAAGAAAAAGGCAAAGAATCCCGCAATGGAGGCAAAAAAGAACTCATGGACAGAATTTGGTGAACTGATGAAATCTGCATATAAGGACAATCAAAAACTATTCTTCGGAATAATAAAGAAAACAAGAAAGAGAAAGACACAAATGTTGCATAATATTAAAAACAAGATTGGAGAACTGATGACAAAAGAGGAAGAGATAATGGAAACGTGTAGACAGTACTTCAAAGAGCTATTAGAAGGAGAAGATATAAGAGAAAAGAAAAGTATACAGGAAAAGAGAGAACCCACACCACAGGAGAAAAAACTTGAACAAGATGAGGAAATAACTCTAGATGAGATAAAAGAAGCACTAAAGAAAACCAAAGCAGGTAAAGCCGCAGGACAGGATAAGATAACGGCAGAAATGCTTAAAGCAGCAACAGATATAGCGCTGGAAAGGTTAAAGGAAATCTAGAGAAGCGTTCGACAGAATGGATAGAGAAGACATATGGAACACGCTAAGAGAAAGAGAAGTAGATACTAACTTGATAATGGGTATACAAAGTTTATACAAAAAGACCAAAAATTATGTAAGAACAAAGAAAGAAACATCAGACATGTTCGAAACTACAAAAGCAGTAAGACAAGGCTGCATATTAAGTCCGTTACTCTTTACACTAGTGATTGACAAAGCATTAAAAGAAGCAAGAAAGGAAGCGAGAGAATACATAATAGGAAAGTGGAAAATGGAAAACGTAAAAATTATAGAGACATGTTATGCAGATGACATGGTAATAATAGGAAAAGACGAAGACACACTAAACTAGAACTTAGAAATATTCAGAAGACATCTTGGAAAAATTACACTTGAAGATTAACCGCAATAAAACCAAATCGATGGTCATAAGCAGAAACGAGGAAAAACACACAATTAAGTTAGAAGGAGAAACTTTAGAACAAGTCAAGAAGTTTAAATACCTAGGAACAATACTGACTTATGACGGAAAACTAGATGATGAAATAAACGAAAGAACAGGAGCCACAGGTAGACTTTTTAACGCTTTGAAGAATACTATACTAACAAATAAAGAAATACCGCAGGAAACCAGAGCACAAATATACAAAAAAGTAGCTGTGCCTATCCTGTCCTACGGATCAGAGACCTGGACAACAACAGAAAGACAACGTAGTAAATTGAACAGTACAGAGATGAGATTCCTGAGAAAAATAGAAGGGAAAACAGTCTTGGACAAGATAAGAAACAAGGTATATAGAGAGACATTGAATGTAAAACCGATAGAAAACATAATAGAAGAGGGACAATTAAGATGGTGGGGACATATACAAAGAATGGAAGAGGATAGAACGACAAAAAAAGTGTACGAAGCAAGTACAGCAAAAACAAAACAGAGAGGAAGACCCAGAAAAACATGGAAAGAAGAAGTGAAGGAAGCACTGAAAAAGAGGGGCTGTGAATGGGAGGAAGCAGGCCACTTAAGCAAAAAGAGAGGAAAATGGAAGGAGATCTGGAAGCGGTTACCAATAGAAGAAGAAGAAGAATGAACAAGAAAAGTAAAAACCACCAGCCTTACACCTGAAAAGGTAGATAGGCTTTAGAATTAAGTAAGTAAGTAAGTAAAAATCTGACGTGAACATCACGTGACTTACTTGTACATCATTTAATATATACCAAGGAGGTTAGAATAGAAAGCAGGGAGCATGAGGTTATAGTTTAGGCGAGGGGAGTGAAGCCTAGTGGGAACAGACGAGCACCACTTTTGGTTCCGATCAGGGAGGGGATAGACCTCAGTTTTCAAACAAAAATATACTTGTCCTTGACAGATAAGCAATGATTTGGATTCTGGTTGGAGTGGGGGAAGTGTGTGCATCCACTAGCTCTCTCCTTTATATTTTTACCTCCATGATATATGCATAAATTTATTCAATCAAGTTTTCTGTCACTTCAGATTATAATTAATATAATTTTAATAATATTTTGACATGTACAATGTCAAACAAAATCAAAAAATTGGCAACAGATTGTCACTGCCTACCTTATCATTTCAATTAAACTGATTGTTTTATACGGCAAATTCAGAATATCTGTTATACATATATAAACTGCACTTCCGGCTCAGTCGATTGATACAAGAATAGTAGATAACTATTTTGATGCTACAGCAAGTTCAAACACTAAATTTCAATATGCTATGGCTGATCAATCTAGATTTATGCAAAAAAAAATTAAAAAAGTTTCAAGTAAAGTGCACTTCTGACTTGGCCGATTCATACAAAAATAGCAGATAACCATTCTGATACAACAGTTCAAATACTGAATTTCAACATCCTACGGTTGATCATAAAGTGAAGTGCACTTCCGGTATAGACGATTGGAACCATAATGCGAGGTGCACAACTAGACCCTATACCAGTCTTGAATACAAAATTTCAACCAGTTTTGAGATTTGCGAGTTACGAACGAACGAGCGCACGAACGAACGAACGCACATACGTACCGACATCAAGCCGAAAATAGTCAAAATGAATTCAGGGATGCTCAAAACGGATATTTCCATCAAAATCTCGATAAGTGAATTTTGTCGGTCTCACTTCATTTTTACAAGTACAAGTAAGTAAAAAGGACATCATAGAAAGAACTTTACATTTTAACCGGTACTAACGGTCCTAAGGTGTCCCTACTCAGCAGATAAGGAATTCCAAACAGTGTGCATATGTGGAAAAGCCTTTACACCACCTCCAATCATCTTAAAATAAAGTTTTTATGCACATATTTCTTATTTCAATAACACAAGTGTAAAAATAAGAGCCGATTTACAAAATTTTATATATTTCAACTAAACATTGGGAAAGATGCCAAATCATGATTCATTTATATTGTTTCCATTAAAAAGTTTTTAAAACCCATTTTTCATGTCCGAAAAAGCAGATGATCTTGGACAAGAATTTCCTCATTGAAAAATATTTTGGGCAGCAGGGCAAGGGCAGGATATCAACAGATTATTTAATTTTAAAAATAAATGGAATAAATCGATCCACACCTTTTTACAAATCTAGTTCTCAGGCTTTTTTGTTCAATATTAAGAGACAGTTGAGTTGAAGTTTTAAAAAGACGTGACATTGTTACTTGACACAGAACTGTCGAATTTTATGTCTATAGAAGTAATTGCTTTCACAAAAAAAGAACATCTCACCAGTTGTTGAATGGGAAATAATTAATTCACGATTTCCTTCGAGCTAAAAGAAAAATTTACTTATAAAACTAGTTATCATGATTTTGTGCATAGTTATCAAACTGTACAGCCTACCATTTTAAATTTTGAAAGACTATTGAACAAGCTATAGACAAATATACTGAAATGAAATTAGATAAATTTGTTGAATATTTCAAATGTTTGTACGTACGTCAATATAATTCAGATTTTGGCAGCTAATATCTTTAAAAACTAATTGAATAATAATTGGATATTAACAAATGTAATTTCTACTTTACAAAAATAAGTAATTCACAAGAGTTCTTCCCAACATGAAATCAGGACAATTTTTATTTTGTTGCACTGCTTTAATTCATATGCTTCGTAAACTGATGGACGCTTCAATTCAGCTTTAAAGTGTGTTTTGTATTATTTACAGTTTATTCTTCAATAATCTACTTGAAATTAAATAATTTCATTCCTGATGGCATACCATAATCGTCTTTACATCAAAATAAAATAATATTGGGTACCAAATATCTGATTGGCAAAATATGGCAGTGAAATTATCTTGAAGAGAAAATAGATTTCACTGACGGATATAGTAGTGAAAATCCTTTCTTTTAATTATTTCTTCGAACTGTAAATCTGAAGAGAAAACATTCATTCGAACCAGTGCTGGATTGAGATACGATGGGCCCCTATTTAATAAGGGCTCTGAACTGGCAGTCCGGCAGTGATTTCTTATGATAAATAAGGGTCTATTTTAAATTATCTCCTATGACTTCTGATGCCCGATTTCTCCTATCTTCTCCGATCAAAATTAGCCAACATGTTGACAAATAGCTACTCCAACAACAACAAATTTCAATGTAGCTTGCCAATCAGATTCAAATTCATTCCCAAATACTTTTTTCTGAAAGTTTTGTGTTTCTAGACAACAAACAAATAATATGTATCCTGCAGAGCCACCCAAAGCAAGTCAAGTAACTTTTAACAATGTAGCAATTAGACGACATGGTCTTGGCAATATTTTGGTAAATAAAAATTGGTAGAAAGGTGACGTGAAGCCAAGGTTTCATAAATCAAAACAACGTTATCTTGATGACGAAAAAACTTTATATTCAGTGAAGGCTCTAGAAAATGTATTTCGCTCGAACTATGCTGCAAATAGTCGTCTCACGAAACAGGGTTCAGCTCATGGCCTCTGAACATCACAAGGACTAAAGGAACAATCATTATAGACCGGGTACTTGTGACTGATTTTTTTTACAGGCTGCCATTTTTACGGAAAGTCACTTACAACTGTAAGCTTGAGAAAATTGCTCTTGGACTCATGTAGACCGTCTGCCATTAAGCTTTTGGTCGATTTTACAAGCTTGCCTTTCGGTCGAAAAAATGGCAGACTGTAAGATGTTGTTCAAAGAAGGATTTTTCCTAAATTTGCAGAGTCAGAATCTATTTTATCAAAATTCGAAAGTTCAAGAATAGTTTTCGTAATGGCCTCAATTATTCGGGATACCTACGTCGGAACCACTCGACCGATTGTATTCAAAAATTATATCTGTCAGCTTCAAGACAATCTTCAAAGCTAGCTTTCTTAAATTATCAAAAATTTGGTGAATTAAAGCTGGTTTTACCAATTCATCCAAATTTAAAGATAAAGGCCAGTCTTTTATAAGGATTCCTTTTTAAGTTCACCACATTTCAAATACTCATCAATGCTAATTGTTTTTGTTACTTGAACCATCTTTAGTTTTGTATTTATCAGTGTGCGGGATTTGGTTAAGAAACCATCTTCTTAAATACTTTTTACAATGTTTTTTGTTTTTTGTATCGATATTTTGAAGTCTAATTGTATAAAAAAGTATCCCGAATATCAAAAAGACATTTTTCAAGCGTATATTTAATCCAGATATTATGTAACTTCCACATTTATTTTTATATCAAAGTTGCCACCCACTTGTTTACAATTTTGTTATATTAAAATTTTTGCCTTGATTTTGCGGCCTTAAATCAAAAGCAATTATACTTAAAATTAAATATTTAAAATTTGGAAATGCTTTCAAACAAAGAATAATCCTCATATTATTACGATTGTATATCTTGTTGTTTACAATGGCGCCGACAATATTTTAACACTTCAGTATTATAAAATGAAGAATGAAAATAGACATTGCATCAGTCAACAAGATAGAGTAAGTGGATACATATGACGACAACCAACAACGTAGAAATTAGCCACTGCATTTTGCTAATGGATTTTGAATCGCCTAGATTATGCACTAAATATGATGAGATTAAGGGATGCTAATTTTTGTAGAAACTCAAAATTTCAGCCTGAAATCTGTTCTAAATTCTATTCTACAATTGTTTCATTTGTTCAAAGCAATTTTTTCCCAATATCAATTTTATATTTAAGCTTTTTATTAGACGAATACTCAATGACACATATTTAATGGTGCATCCCTCACGACATAAATTTACATCATAATTTATGGTTAAAAACTGAGAGCAATCAAATTTAAAAGCATGTGTATGGAAGTTAATAGTGTTTCAGTTCATTTGCAGAACTACCTTGCAAATTTAATTCATTACAAACAATAACCACCACTACTTCCAGGCAAAGAGCCAAAAATACGTCATTATAAACTAGTATCAGTCTTCTCCTCAAAGTTTCTTCAAAGAAACATCTCCAATTTGCCTTACTTTTATTCTATTTTTCAACATTAAGATGTCGTTGAGTTAGTAAACTGATCTTTAAAAGAAATTTATGTTATGGAAAAACAAGAAAAGTGGTGAAATTCTAACGACAAATGTTGTTATCCTTAATTGCATAACAAAGTTGTGTGCAAAAAAACACATGTGACAGAAATCAGATGTATTGGACTGACGTCAAATTCTGAAATTTATGCAGCCGGTGCATTAACTGAACGGATATACGACCTTGTTTTATTATAGAAACTACGGAATTAATAGTTTTATTTAGTTTCCAAAATAAATACAGTCTGGACTAATATGTCACACCTTTATAATATTTTTTTTCTTACATAGCACAGTATCTTATCTTCTGACAGTTAATGAGTTGGTCGAGTTATCAGCATTTATTTCAAAAAAAGAAATTTGAAGTGGCCACACTATACTTTCCCGACCATGAATTACATGGCTGGATTCATAAATTTACAATAAAAACACTATGGAATACGTTAAAAAACATAATACAACAAACATCTTCAGACATCTGTGGTGCAACTAGTACTATATACATCAGAAGAGAAAAGGACCCACTGATGGAACAAGTAAATCAAAAAGAATGTAAAGGACAAAAATGGAAAGAATATATAGGTAAAAAGAACCTTACAGCATTAGACAACAACGAAAGAAAATAAAAGAACTGATACAGATAAGTAAAAGACAAGAATGGAATGAATTTAGTGAGCAGCTGGAAGAGAACTATAAAAAAACAAGAAATTGTTCTACAAAACCGCAAAAAACCTGAGAAGAAAAAAGGAAGTCCCTCTAAAACAAATAAAAGACAAAAATAGTAACATAATCAACAACGATATCATTATAGTAAAAAGATGGAAAACTTCGAAGAACTATTAGAAGCACAAATAACTAATGAAGAGAATACAGCAAACACAAATGGAGATATGATTCAAGATCCAGAAGAAATAACCACAGATGAGATTAAAAATGTAATAAATAGAATGAAAATTGGAAAAGTATCTGGCTATGACGAAATTAAACCAAACAACTATAATACATTGGAAAATATAGCATCGAGATGATTCATGTACTATTTAACAGAATTTGAAATATAGAAAATATACATAATAATAATAAGGCCAATATACAAAAAGGAAGACAGCAGGACCTGCTCGAACTCTACAGTCAGTAGCAGCAAAAGCATACCAAGCAATTCCATCAACTAAGCTCAAAATTAAAGTGGAAAATAGACCACAAAGCGACTTCAGATAGGGATACTGTCACAAGACCAAATATTTGTTATAAGACAATTAACAGATAAAGCTTTAGCGTACAACAAAGAAATATTTCTGTGCTTTATTGACATGGAAAAAGCATTTGATAAAGTTGATAAGGAGACACTATGGGAGACATTAGAACAATACAGAAAAGGAGATAAACTGACAAGAAAATATTGCCAAGATCATGTCGTCTAATTGCTATATTGTTAAAAGTTACTTGACTTGCTTTGGGAGGATCTGTAGGACAAGTATTTGTTTTCTTGCCTAATAACACAAAATTTATATAAAAAAAATATTTGCAAATGAATTTGAAGCAAAATTGGTGAAGTAGTTCAAGATTAGGTATCCCAAAAAGGAAGCCTTCTTGAAGAATAGCCTTTATTTTTCAAATTTTTATTAAATTTATTTTGATAAACTGAAAATAAATACTTAAATTTTCTGAATTTTGGAGAAGTTGAAGAAGATAACCTTGAAGATTATCTTGAAGTTAATCAATATGATCTTTAAGCAAATTCGGTCCTCTAATCCAGGTAACATACCCCGACAAAGATTCTTAATTTTTCGAATTTTGATGAACGAATAAAGCAAGCTTCAATTATCTAAATTTTGGGAACATAGCCCTAAAGAATGTCGTGAAGTTCTTATAAACAAGTTTTTAACAAAACAGATCTAATAATTCAAACATAAAGAAAGTCTTGATGAAAAGTAGACTCACTTTTTCGAATTGGAAAAACAAACTTCAAATCTTCCAATTTTGGAAAACTGAACAAACTCAACTCTAGATAATATCTTAGAGCTGCTAGATACAAGTTTTTAGCAAAACAGGTCAAATTATTCAAGCGTTCCTACCTCCAGTGAGGAAAAGTTTGATGAAAACTAGACTCAATTTTTTTAATTTTAATGAACTCGAAAAACAGACTTTAATTCTTCTAATTTTGGGAAGCTGAACAAAGTTAGCTCTAAATAATATCTTAAAGTTTCTAGATACAAGTTTTTAGCAAAACAGGGCCAATGGTTCAAGCATATATGCCCTCGATAAATAAAGTCTTGATGAAGTGGAGAAACAAGCTTCAATTATTATTTAAATTCTGGAAAACTGGATTTAGCTAACAATAGATAATACCTTAAAGCTTCCAGATATGAGTTTTTTGCAAAAACGATCCAATGGCTCAAGCGCATGTTGATAAAATAAAGAAAATCTTTTCGAAGACTAACCGTAATGTTTCAAATTTAGATAAAACTGGAAAAACAGACTTCTATTTTCTAAATTTTCAATTACTGAAAAAATATAGCCTAGACAATGTTTTAAGGCTTCTAGGTATCAGTTTATAGCAAGATCGGTCTAATGGTTCAAACGTAGGTACCTCCAATAAAGGAAGACTTAATAGAAGCAAATATTATTTTGACTAATTTCGATGAATTCACGGAACAAACTTGAATAAGATGAATTATTGCAATTAAAAAAGAAATTGACGTAAAGAAGAGCTTATAGCTTCTAGATATGAGTTTTGAGCAAAATTGGTTGAGAGGTTCAAGCGAAGGAACCCCCAATAAAGAAAGCCTTTATGAAGACTAATATTTACTTGACTAATTTTAATGAATCCATGGAACAAGCTTTAATATGATGAATTATTGCAAGTTAAAAAAAATGGCCCTAAAGACCTTATAAATTCTAGATATGAGTTTCGAAAAAAATAGGTTCAATGGTTTAGGTGTAATTAAACAAGTTTTCATAAAGACTGACGTTAATATTTCAAATCTCGTTAAACTGGAAAAATAAGCTTGAAATACTATAATTTTTGGAAACAAAATAAGCCCAAAAATATCCCAATGCACCTAAATATGAGTTTTTAGAAAAATCGTTCCATTAATTCAGGAGTAGGTATCCTCAACAAAGGAAGTCTTTATGAAGACTAACATTATTTGAATTTTGATAAATTGGAAAAACAAGATTCAATATTTCAAATTTAGTAAGACTAACAAGAGATTGTCTTAAACAATAGCTTATAGCTTTTTAATATGAGTTTTGAGCCAAATCGGTTCAGTGGTCCACAAGTAGGTACCCCCAATATAGAAAGCATTCGTGAACTAGCATTAATTTTCCGAATTATGTTAAACTGCATAAACAAAAACGATATTCATGAATTTTGAAAAGTCAAGCAAAACAAGCTTTTAGAATGTCTTAAAACTCCTATATATGAGTTTTCAGCAAAATCGGTCAAGTGGTTCAGGCAATGATACCCCCGGTAAAGAAAGTCTTTCTGAAAACTAGTCTTGTTATTCTAGTTGTGCTAAACTGTAGAAACAAGCTTTAATTTTCTCAATTTTTGAATACTAGAAGTAAGTTGCTCTTAAAGATGCCCTAAAGCTTTCATATATGATTTTTGAGCAAAATACAATCAGTGGTTCAGACGTGAGATTGATGGATAAAAACATACAAATGTTCAGCAACTCATGAATTAGCATTAATTTTTCTAATTTCGTTGAACTGGGCAAACATAATTAATATTCATGAATTTTGAGAAGTCCAAGTGAAATTAGCCTATATAATGTTTTAAAGCTCCTAGATATGAGTTTTTAGCAAAATAGATCCAAGGATTCAGGCGTAAATATTCCCGGAATAGGAAGGATTTATAAACAGAAATAATTTTTCAAATTTTGATCATGGGTTTTTAGGAATCCAACCACAATAAGCCAATAGAATGTCTTTAAGCTCCTATATATGAATTTTCAGCAAAATCGGTTCGGTGGTTCAGGACGAAAGTCCTTATGAAGACTAGTCTTGTTATTCTAATTGTGACAAACTGAAGAAACAAGCTTTAATTTCTTGAATTTTAGAAAACTAGAAGAAATTTGTCTTAGAGAATGTCTTAAAGCTTTACTATATGAGTTTTGAGCAGAATGGGACCAGTAGTTCAGACGTAGGGTCGATGTATAGACAAATATCCAGCATTTATTTCCATTAATCAATGCAGGGACAATTATTGCGTTATATCCTTTGAAACAGATGCTGGAAACATCCCTAACGCATTCAAAGACTATCTGATTGGAGAACATGTAAGCAAATATTTGGTCAACATTTTTTACCTCCTCTTCCTCCCATTCTTGAAAGAACTCCATGTCCCATCACTTAATTCACACTAACTAATTGACCCAAAACACTCAAGTTCACTTCACAAAAACTAGTTTTTTTCAACTGTCCAATCAATTTTTTTCAGGTGGATGATTTCTTCTTTGACTTGTTTATGATTAACTTCTTCGTCGCGACGTTCGCCTACCGGCGTCGTCGTGCTACTAAGTTGAGAATTTTGTAAGTGCGTTCGAATCGGCAACTTCACATATTTTTGGAGTTTTGTGTATATCACAGCAGTGCAGAGAGGTTGAACGGATTTTGAGCAAGTGAGTCGTAGTGAAGCATCGCCTGAGTGCGACCGCTTTTGAATCACTGATGATAACGTAATACAACCAGAATAAATGCAATCTGAACCAAAAGGTGAGCATGCCATAGCGAATTTTTCGCAGGGCGTTTCGGACAGTTGATTGGTGCTCTCAAAACGTAATTAGATTCTTTGTTCAGACTATTTATTTCACGAATTGACAAGCCATAGTTCTTAATCTACAGGCTTCATTTTGAAATTAAGGAGAGTCACCCTTGATCAGTGATAAATACTCCTAATTTCAACACTTTCCTCAAGCACGCTCCGTCTCCAGCGTCGGGTTATTACTAAGAAAATTACTATGACAACGGACTGTAATATTTCTAAATATAAGAAAAATTAATGTCTGCAACTCTGTTTATAGTTTATGACAAATAATATCTTGATATTTTGTTGCATGAAGTAGCAAATTCAAGAATTTACTACTATTTGCAATTAATGCCAAAAAGCAGTAAATTTTTGGTTATTAAATTTAAAGAGGTTTACGATCATCATAAAATCATAAAAGAAAGATGTTGAAAACTCAAATTTTGTGAATATAATTCATACTTGCGCAATTGAATATAAAATACTTTCAATTTCATGAAACATTTACTATATTCTAATATTCATAAGGTGTCTGTCCTAAATCGTACAATACTTTGAAAGAGAGAACATTTGGAGACACAGTGCTGTTAGCAAATATAGGGAGTATTTCCGGAAATAAAAGGAATGTTGAAAGAATGTGATGACTTCCAAAGTAATGTTCCTTCAAGCAGACAAAATGTCCACACTATCCAAAATTCGCTCCTGCTATAGTTTGAAATCGAATGATTCCCAGACAGACCTCTTACATTAAAAAGACAATCAATTTAAATCATTGCGGTTTCAAAATATTTGAATCTATATCTTGTGGTTTCTGTTTCGATCCACAAAATTTTTTGCGTAAACATCTCTGAATTACTGATGTACTTTGGCACTCTGACCAAAATTTGAGAAATATTCAACTGGCTTTGCAGTTATAATAGAAATAAAATAAATGTACACGTGTCAAATTTAAGACTCAGATGAAATGCTACTCAAATTTGCGTTTATCTTTTTTTTTTGAAATTTATAAATTAATCATCATCTGACCACAGATTTAATGCACTACTTCCGATAGAAAGGCATGATTTTTCAATCTGTTGTTCAATTATCCGTAACCGTAGATGTCAGTAAGACGGAAAATATAATAAGGAAATTATAGCATACGGTATATAATTTATACACATCGATTTCTCTACTTCACATTATTATAAATGATGATTTACTTACAAACTTACATTTGGAACACAAGACATATGGTATTTGTATTCAATATACTCAATCTGTTGCATTTCTTAATGATATCAGTTATAATACATGAGGATCTTCAGAAAAGCTTCTTTTATTTGGAATAAACAATTCTCGTCAGTACCACTGGATCAATTTGGTTTAAAACCCATATCTGGGAACTATAAGATATTCCATAGGGCTAATTTTCTGCAGCTTTTTAAAATTACAAGTTTGTTTATTCAGTTCATCAAAATTAGAAAAATTTAATTTAGTCTTCTGGAAGTCTTCCTTTATCGAGAAGACCAACACCTAAGCCACACAGATTTTGCTGGAAGCTCATATTTAGATGCTTTTAGATATTTTCTAGGTCTAATTGTCTCAATTCTTTCAAAATTTGGAAAATTGGAGCTTGTTTTTACTTACTTGTACTAAGTACAATGAAGTATTGTGAAACCGACAAAATTCACATATCGGAATTTTGATGGAAATATCTGTTTTGTGCATCCCTGAATCCATTTTGACTATTTTCGGTTTGATGTCGGTACGTATGTTCGTGCGTGCGTGCGTAACTCGCAAATCTCAAAACTGGTTGAACGTATAATGTTGAAATTTTGTTTTTAAGACTAATATAGGATCTAGTTGTGCACCTCGCATTCTGGCTCCAATCGTCTGTACCGGAAGTGCACTTTACATGAAAATTTTTTCGAATTTTTCTAATAAATCCAGAATGATCAACCGTAGTATTTTGCGATTCAGTATTTGAACTTGATGTATCAGAATGGTTATCTGCTATTTTTGTATGAATCGGCCAAGCACTTTTCTTGAAACTTTTTTGCATAAATCTAGAATGATCAGCCATAGCATATTGAAATTTAGTGTTTGAACTTGCTGTAGCATGAAAATAGTTATCTACTATTTTTGTATCAATCGGTCAAGACGGAAGTGCAGTTTATGAGTATAACAGACATTCAGAATTTGCGGTATGAAACAATCAGTTTAATTTGAATGATAAGATAGGCAATGATAATCTGTTGTCAATTTCTTAATTTTGTTTGATATTTTACATGTCAAAATATTTTCCCCTAAATTTCATTTTGTAAGCATGACAAAAGCGACAAAATTGGATCAGAACATGCTTTTCATACAAATTTGAAATTAATTTTCATTATGTTGGTCCCACGGTCCAGCTTTAATTTCAGCATTATTGAACTCCAAATATACATACTCATCAAACCTCTTGAAGGCATAAAAAACAAAATGAGGCACTGAGATCTACGACTATCTGACGGTCTAAAAGTACAAGGAAATGTTGTGAAACCGACAAAATTCACATATCGAAATTTTGATGAATACATCCGTTTTGAGCATCCCTGAAACCATTTTGACTATTTTTGGCTTGATATCGATACGAATGTACGAATGTCAAACGTCAAACGTATAATGCTGAAATTTTGTGTAAAAGACTAGTATAGGATCTAGGATCTTGATGTGCACCTCGCATTATGGTTGCAATCGTCTGTACTGGAAGTGCACTTTACCTGATACTTTTTTGAATTCTCCGCATAAATCTAGAATGATTAGCCGTAGGACACTGAAATTCAGTATTTGTAATTGCTGTAGCATCCAAATGATCATCTCCTATTTTCGTCCCAATCGACTAAGCCGGAAGTGCACTTCATATTACAGACTTTTCGAATTTTTCTCATAAATTTGAAATAATCAGTCGCAGAATATTGAGATTTCGTATTAAGCACTTTTATAGCATCTAGTTGTACACCTTGCATTATGATTGTGATCGGCTGAGCCGGGAGTGCAGTTTACTCGAAACATTTTTTAATTTTCCGCATTAATCCAAAACGATTGAACGTAGAATATTAGAATATTCAAGATGATAGTACTGTCTAGATGCTCATATCCTATTTTCATTGTGATCGACTGAGTCGAAAGTGCACTGTACTTGACGATCTTGAAATTTTGCGCATGAATTCAAAACTGTTAGCCGTAGAATCCTGGAAATCAGTATTTAGGAATGTTGTAGCATAGGAATGATGACCTACTGTTTCCATGGCAACCGATTAGCCGTGGAATGATGAGATGTTGTGTTTGATTATATATATCCAATGATGTACAAGTAAGTCACGTAATGTCTAGGTCAGATTTTTAATATTTACGAAATTTAAGCTTGTTTTTCAGTTTAACAAAATTCTGAAAATTGGGATCTGTCTTTTTGTTTTTTTTTTTTATCAGGGATACCGACGCCTGAATCACTGAATCAATTTTGCCAAAATCTCATATATAGGAGCCTTAATAAAATATCTAGGACTACTTTACTTTTTATTTTAAACATTGGGACCAAACTTTATAAAGATTTCTTCGATCGTGGATACTGATGTATGAACCACTGGACCAATTTTACTGAAATCTTATATATAGGAGCCTCAAAAAATGATCTGGGGCTTTCTTACTTCAATTATATAAATTTTAGCAAACTGAAAGTTGTATATTCAGTTTTTTTAATTCAAAAAACTTAGGGTAGTATTCATGGTGGCTTTCTTTTTCGGTGGTACTAACGCCTGAACCACTTGACCGATTTGGCTGAAAACTCATAGGTATCTAAGAGCATTAAGATATATATCATGGCCACCTTTCTCTAGCTCTTTATAAATCAAAAATTCAAGCTTGTTTTCCTTCATCAGGGATATCAAAGCATAAACCACAAAACCAATTTTGCTACAATCTCATTTATAGGAGCCTTAATAAATTATCTAGGGCTACTTTACTTTAGTAATACAAAGAACAAAAAACTGAAAGTTGTATACAAAGTTTTTGGAATATGAAAACTTGAAAACTCTTGAAATACTTGAAACTCTTCATGCAGGCTTTTTTTGTAGGTGGTCTTACGTTAGACCAATTTTGCTGAAAACTAATATCTAGGGGGTTCAAGATATACACTATGGCTGCTGTTTACAAGTCTTCCATAATTTAGAAATTCAAGCTTGTTTTTTCGTTCAATAAAATTCTGATCATTGGGACCAGAGTTTATAAAGTTTTCTTCTATGGAGGATACTGATGTATGAACCACTGAACCAATTTTACTGAAATTTTATATTCAGGAGCCTCAAAAAATCATTTAGGGTTTCCTTACTTTAATTATACAATATTTAGAAAACTGAAAGTTACATATTAAGTTTTTTTAATTCCAAAAAGTTAGGGTTGTATTCATGGAGGCTTCTTTTTTCGGTGGTACTAACGCCTGAACCACTTGACCGGTTTTGCTAAAAACTCATATCTAGAAGCTTCAAAATATAAACTATGACTACCTTTCTAAGGTTTTCCATATTTGGAATTCAAGCTTGTTTTTCCGTTCAACAAAATTCTAAATATTGGGACCAGACTTTGTAAAGTTTTCTTCTATCGGGGATACTGGACCAATTTTACTGAAATTTTATATTCATGAGGCACAAAAATTATCTAAGGCTTCCTTACTTTAATTATACAAACTTCAGCAAATTGAAAATTGCATATTCGGTTTTTTTAATTCAAAAAAGTTGAGTTAGTATACCAACGCCTGAACCACTTGACCGATTTTGCTGAAAACTCATACCTAGAAGTTTTAATATGGCTACCTTTTGCTAGTTATCTTTAATTGAGAAATTTAAAATGATTTTTCAGTTCAGCAATATTCTGAAATTTGGGACCTGTCTTTATGAAGTTTTCATTGATCGGCGATTCTGGCGCCTGAGCCACTTAACCGATTTTGCTAAAATCATGTATAGGAGCCTTAATAAATGATCTACGGCTACCTTACTTCAGTTATACAAAATTCAACAAACTAAGGGCCAGTTTCACCAACGCTACTTAAATTTATCTAATAGTTATTTTATACGAAAACTATTGTTGATACAATTGTAACTCAAAATTACCGCTAGATAAATTTAACTGAGTTTGGTGAAATCGGACCTAAATGTTGTATATGAAGTTTTTTGAATATAAAAACTTAGGTTAGTCTTCACGGAGGCTTCCTTCTTAGGTGGTCCTACGCCTGAACCACTTGACCGATTTTGTTTAAAACTTATATCTAAGAGTTTTAACTTTTCTTTAGTTGTCTATGACCCAAAATTCGAGCTTGTTTTCCAATTCAACAAAATTCTGATAATTGGGACCAGTCTTCATGAACTTTTCCTTTATCGATGATACCAACACCTGAACCACTGAATCAATTTTACCAAAATCTCGTATGTAGAAGCCTTAATAAATTATCTAGGGCTACCTTACTTTGGTTATACAAAATTGAGAAAATTTAAAATTATATATGAAGTTATTTAAATAAAAGAAACTCAAGGTAGTCTTCATGGGGGCTTCCTTTATACATAGGTGATTCTACGCCTGAACCATTCAGCCAATTTTGCTGAAAATTAATATCTAAAACCTGCCAAATATTTTCTGCGGCCAGTTTTCTTCAGTTTCCCAAAATTCAGAAGATTGAAGTTTGTTTTCAGAGTTTATCAGAATTCTAAGAACCAAGGATAGTCTTTACAAAAGCTTACTTTGTCGAAGGTACCTATGCCTGAACCACCCAATCGATTTTGCTAAAATCTTATATGTGAGAACATTTTCTAGAGCTATTCATTTATAGTTTTCTATAATTAGAAAAATTGAAGCTTCATTGATTCGAAAAATTAAGACCAGTCTTCATGAAGACTTGCTTTATTGAAGGTATCTACTGCTGAACCACTTAGCCAATTTTGCTGAAAACTTTCATCTGGAAGCTATAATCTCTTATCCTTAGCGACTTATTTTAGCTTCCAAAAATTCATCATATTAAAGCTTGTTTTATAGATCCATCAAAATTAGTAAAATTAATACTAGTCTTCATGAAGGCTTCCTTAAAGGTGGTTCTACGCCTGAACGACTGAACCGATTTTACTGCAAACTCATATCTAGAAGTTTCCAGACTAGGACAATATTCGTGAAGACTTTTTACTTTTACGAAATACAAGTATTGTGAAAGCGACAAAATTCACTTATCGAGATTTTGATGGAAATATCCGTTTTGAGCATCCCTTAATCCATATACGTATAATGTTGAAACATTGTATTTAAGACTGATCTAGGATCTAGTTGTACACGTTACATTATGGTTTTTAGAAATTTTCGCACAAATTCAGAATGATATTAGCCGTAGGATATTGAAATTCAGTATTTGAGATTGCTGTAACATCTTAATGATAGTCCCTTATTTTTGTACCAATCGCCTGAGCCGGAAGTGCACTTTATATATTTTCGAATTTTCCGCATAAATTCAAAACAATCAGTCGTTGAATATTGAAATTTTGTATTTTTTTCAATCAGAGATACCTATATCAGAACCACTTGACCGGTTTTGCTAAAAATGCGTATTTAAGAGCTCCAGAGTAATTGATAAAGCTGCGTCCCTTTACTGTTTCAAAATTTAAGAAATTAAAGCTTGTTTGTCAGCACAACAAAATTTAAAAAATAAATGCTAGTATCCATGAAGGCTTTTTTGATCGAGCGGTACTACGTCTTTACCTCTTGATCAATTTTACTCAAAACTCATATCTAGGAGGTTTATTTAATTTTATTTTGTTTCCCAAAGCTTAGAGAAATAAAACTTGTTTTGAGTTTACGTAAAAATTTCGTCCATTGAAGGACCAACTCAATCTTCTCGTATCCCTACTAATCATCAGAAAAGTAGGAAAGTCGATTGTATTGTTTATTTATTACTTATAGAATCTAAAAAGCACAAAAACTCAAAAAATCCAAATCGGTTCTAATTTGATATTATTTCATTTTAAGATTGGGGTTTGTTAAACTAGTTGCATAATGAGCTGTTTTAGTATCTGAATATGTAACTGTTGTACTAATACAAATATTTATCATACTCATCTGCTAACCATAAATATGTTTATTTTTATATCATTACACCTGCTACCAAAAAAACTCATATGTCACATTTTTTGTCTTCATGTGTGGTCACATCTGATTTGGGTGGCGAGGGAGTAACGTCATTTGTCACGTACAGATGATTGGCCTGCATGTTTTACGTCATGAGGTTGTGTTAGTTTGTCACGTGACACTATATTTCATTCGAATTCTAAAGCAGGTTATCTTCATAATGTATTATTCATTGTGATATCTCACGTAGAAACTGCTGAAATCGTGCGAGCAAAACTAGTGCATTATGCTAGATTCGGGGTAGGAAAAAGGCTATTTTAAATCAGAAATTAACTGCTGCAGCTGTCTTCACACTTCCGTCATTCTGAATTTAACAGTGCGTTTGAACAAAAGATTGCCTGGACAATTTAAATTTTCTGTTCTTATATTCGCATTCAGTTTTATTACTTTACGACTGTAAGCTATAATAAATTGAAACAAATTATTTTTATAGTTGTAATGTTCTTGGAAATAATTTATAATGTTTACCATTCACTGCAACGCAGTAAAATTGGTAAAATTAGGTTTATTCTTAAAATCGAAAGCCTTGAGTTCAACAAAATTTATTTTCTATAATATAAAAATAAACCAAATGAGTCAATGTTTGAAATCATTAGCAATCCCGGAAGTATTTTGAAGCCTGAAAGATTATCTGCTATTTTTGGATTTCTGCAGTTAAATATTCTTAAATTAATTATTGTTTTGACTTGGATGACACGGTTTCACTTTTCGTATCAATCTTGATTTATTTTTGCATACATATTGAGTAAGCAATAACTGCAATTGATTTATTAACTCTCATTTCAACATCAGAAGTATTGGTTACAAATTAAATATACCGGATGTTTCACGACGAGCTTACACTGTCTATTTATTAAATTTAAATTTAAATTATAATTTTGGATATCTTATTATAATTAGTTTTCACAAAAAAACTCAGTATTTTTATGAAAATTGCATTAAAAATTATCTTTTAAATGTAAGTCAGCACTTCGAAAGCTGCTTGTAATAACAAACAGCAATGCAAGGAAATAAAGTGTTCCTATTCATTATCTGGATAGTTTCCATCGATTCCACTTTGACATTTTTCGTAAACAGTCAATCTATTCTAGTCGTTGCATATGTACATTCGTTCTAAATTAAGCTTTCGTTTTATCACAGGGCATTAACATTCAACACTATGCGGATTTGTCGATCTCTTCTTCTCTGACAAGAATTAATTCCATGAAGCGTCCACACTCGGCCGATTAGACAAAATGCAGACTGATTTTCTTTTTGTGTCTAGCACATTCAGTATTTATAGAAGCGCAGAAAAAGTAATTTATTGCTGCAAATAAACATAAAATATTGCTCTCATTCTAAATTTACATTGTTTGCAATATGCAGAAAATGTTTATATAATCTGACGCGAGAATTACAACTATTGCACGATTAAGAGGCCTGTTAGGCTCATGTGTAATCTTCCACGATAGCAGCTGTATCGTTTGATCAATCTACTTCGACCAAATCAAATTGCCAATTTAATTAATCGAAAGGCCCTCAAGTACCACACTGATTCTTTTATTTCTGTTTTTCTTCTAAGAGAAAGCGGAATGAATGTGATATAATTATTCTCACAGTTATTTTTAAATCTTCGTCGAATCATGAACTAAATATCTTTGTTTCCAAAATATCTTACACATGTTGGTAACATACTTCAACATTCAGTCACATATTCTTTCAGACAAGATTTCAAGTTCAACCGCAAATAAAAAACTTCATTTGAAAAATCTAAAAATAAATTAACAATAAACCATTTTTTAAACTGTTATTGATTTGTTGAAGAAAGCTAGTTTTCAAGTTCAACCACAAGTAAACTTTGTTTAATAATCCTGAAAATAAAACGGTCAACAGCAAAATATTTTACTATTCATTGTGCATGTTTTTGATTTACAAATTAATTACTGTTAGTACTGGCAAAGCAACAAATTTTCCAAAGTTGATCGAACATATTCTTGGCAAAATGCGTTAAGCAAAGGCAAAAAAAAAACCTGAAACGCAAAATCAAAATCCATGGCCAATTTACTATAAAGATTTTATGCATTCGAAAATGAAATTAATTATGTATCTATAAACTTATTCCATGCTATTTTGTCTATACTCAGTTTATGTGCTTGTCTATTTGATATTTCTTTCTTTGTATTATATCGTTCCATGTTTTTGGTGTCTTTCTGTGCTTCTTTTCCCTATAGTTCTTAATTCTCATATTATTTTGACTTTCCTCCATTGTAGTAACCTAATTAAATGTCCAAACCAATGTAATTGTTTTTCTTATATTAGTTGCTTAACGGGCTCTTTTCTGATGTCCTCATTTCTAAGACTGTCTAGTTTGGTTACTCCTGGTAAAATTCTCAGGCATTTCATTTTCATGGCCTGTAATTTACTGGCTTGCTTTTGGTTTATTATCCAGATTTCGCTCCCATATAGTAACATCGGTAATAGTATGGTTTTGTATATTATTATGTAATGTTTATTGCTCAAAAGGTAATTGTTTGTAATTAAAATAAAAGTCACTATTTGAAAATTGAAAATAAAATAAAAGTTTTATTCTTCTCGATATCACTAAACAACACTATATTATTTATTTATCACTTACTACTATCTTCAATGCCGCAGATATTTATTTTTAACTATTTATATACACTGATCACTTCACTGTTTGATATTCATTGCTCTAGATTCACCAATACACTATTATTCTCAAATCGTTTGCTTGCCTTTATATAAAGAAATATCCATTTCTCGAATGTTCTATCGCATTTCTGAATATTGCTAGAGTCTTCCATCGGGCGGGGTGATGTGGTGCGGTGCGGTGCGATACACCGAGGACGAAAGGCCTTGTCCAGATAAGTTTAGGCCCAAGCCTACCCTACTCCTACGAACCTTCACACTCTTGCACGTTACAATTAGTTTGAATTTTGTGGAGATGGTGCTATTCTTCAGGGAGGTTGTTTTAATTTGATAGTTAATTCTGCTGATAATTTATGTGTATATCTACACTTTCGTGTTCATTCCCTATCATCATTGTCTTGGTTTTGTCTATATTTATTTTGATATTATCTTTGAATAGTTCTTCCCATATTGTAACGTTCTTTTGCAACTCTTCTTTGATGGTTTCAATTGAAACCAAAACAAATCAGATAAGGTGATTCTGTTAAGATTAAGATAGCCTACAGTCGCCTTTATAGTTTCCTCTGTTATTCTCTTCAATATTTTATTAAGTATATTATAAATAAAAATAGACCCAGATTTCCTTCCTGTTTTAGACTGGTTTGTTGTAAATTCTTCTGAGATATTATTTCCTGTTCTTATGAGGTTTTTGGTGTTTTTGTACATAGTTCGTATTGTTCTTGTCAGTTTATCTCCTTTTCTGTCTCGCATATTATCTTCTTATCAACTTTATCAAATACTTTTCCACTACTTTTACTACTTTGTCAATAAAGCATAAAATTTTCCTTTTTTTCTGTTAGTTGTCTTATAATAAATATCCGGTCTTGTGCACAGTAGCCCTGTCTGAAGCCGTTTTGTGATTTTTCCAGTCTATTTTCTATTTTAATTTTGGAAAGTAGAGTTCTAGCAGATCCTGCTGTCTTTCTTTTTGAATATTAGCATTATTATTGTTAGGTATTTTACCCTCATTCAAAATTTTGTTAAATAGTATCTCGATGCCTTGTTCTCCAATGGATTTTAGTTATTTGAGTTTAACTTCATCGTAGCCTGATTATTTTCCAATTTTTATTCTATTTATTGCATCTTTAATCTTGTCTGTGTTTATTTCCTCAGGGTCTTGAATCACGTCTCTATTTGTGTTTGTTGTATTTTCTTCATTAGCTGTTTGTACTTCTAATAATTCTTCAAAGTTTTCTATCTTTTAATTATATTGATATCGTTGTTGATTATGTTACCATTTCTGTCTTTTGTTTGTTGTAGAGGAGCTTCCTTCCTTTGTCTCAGGTTTTTTTGGTTTTGTAGAACAATTTCTTGTGTTTCTTATAGCTTTCTTCCAGCTGCTTACTAAATTTATTCCATGCTTGTCTTCTAGTTAATTGAGATAAATTTCATGCATTTATTTTTAATGTTATTCTTTGAAAATATAACCTACAACTGATCACCAAATTTGGTTTCTGGTTGTCGCCGCAATTGATTTCGATCACTTCCTGCTCAAAAATTCCTGCTTAACAATTGCCCAAATCTAACAACTGTTTGCCATAACTTCCTGCTTCAATTGCTCAAATACAGAAATGATTTACAACCTTCTCTAATCAACAGTTGCTGGAATACATTGTGCATGATTTTCAGTTGCTATCATCACTGATTGCCCAAATTCAGCAACAGATTCCTATCATTCATAAGTAGGGCATCAATAAAAGCGACAATATTGATCTAACCAAGTTATAATTGCTGGCTCTTGTCAACATATCTTACATAATAAATATGAAATTAAAGTAGATGTCACAAATTATTTGTAACAAAGTTTATGCTGTGGAAACAATTAGAATAAAAAATTCTGAAACATTCATTATTTGTTCCACAAAATTTCAATTCTAAGAATCGGTTTTGACCCCATCATCTTAGATCGGGGAGCAACTGTATACACGTGTTTCGTCCTTATTAGGACTCGTCAGTACAGTATAGCCAAGAACCCAAGATAAGGACGAAACACGTGTATACAGTTGCTCCCCGATCTAAGATGATGGTGTCAAAACCGATTCTTAGATTTGAAATTTTGTGGAACAAATAATGAATGTTTCAGAATTTTTTATTTGATATAAAATATGAAATTTTCTTGCGACAACTTTTACATTATATTAAGAAAAACAAATCCGCCCTCGTATAGCGACAATACTATAACTTCTAAATAGTGCGTAGCCTCGGTCTTAAAGTTATTCTTATTTATAAAAGAACAGGAATAAAAAATCTATCAGAATATAAGACACTTATCCTTGAAGTAAAAAAAAATATCTACATTAATCGATTAAAATATTTTAGTTTGGCAACCTTGTTTCATTCTGATTTAATAAAACGTTTGGATGACATTCTCGAGGAAACAAATAAGGAGAAGGTCGCAATATTTCGGAAATCATAACATAACAGGAAAGAACCCTGGCCCTCATGAGCTAAATTTATACTTGTTAAAAGGATTTACGTAAAAATAGATCCACATGGGCGTCATAAGTACATTTTCGAACTCGCTAGTCTTAAAACCAGACAAAAGAAATAAATTCATCCATATTTTACATGTACATTTTTATATTTAACTAAGACACAGTCATTTAAGGCACATGCCTAGGTACTTCCGAGTCAGAGACTTCTTATTCTAATTCTAGTACTATTCGTTACGGAATCAATTTCATTTTCAGATGATTTCTGGATATTTTTCGACTGGAAATAAGTGCCTAGGCACATTCTTACGAATTTTCAATTGAAGAAGTTTCCCTAAGTTCCAGGATTGGAGTAAAAGAATCCAGCACACTTATAAATTATAGAATGACTTCCATTTTGCAGATTCCTGCCACTTTTTGACTGAATGACAATTCTATATTATTCATCAGGTGCAATAGGTACGTGCCTACGTATGCAAAGTTACAATAAAAAATTCTATTACTTTAATTTTGAACTTAGTTGTTAGAATTGCTTTGTATATTTTTGCTTCTACTGACAGTAACTTTCGAGCAGATCCTGTTGTCTTCCTTTTTATATATTTGCATTATTATTGTTTGTTATTTCTCCCTCATTCCAAATGTTGTTAAATAGTATGTGAAGCATCTTGCTGCCTTGATCTCCTATGTATTTTAGTTGTTCGAGTTTAACTTCATCGTAGCCTAATGATTTTCCAATTTTCATTCTATTTATTGCATCTCACATCTTGTCTGTGGTTATTTCTTCTGGGTCTTGAATCATGTCTCCATTTGGTTTGTTGTAAAAAATTCTAGTACGTAAATACTGGAGTGAATTTTATTTTTAAGAGATTCTCAAGTACTTGAAAGGCAATACTGCATCAGGCATACTAGGCACGTGCCTAGGTTTCTTTATCTTTACAAATTACTCTCAGTCCTAGGTAAAATAAGAATTTCCGCACAAATATAAATATTCCTGATTAATGAGACGTCTCTCACTTCCAGGGTTGGAATAAAAATTTGGTACATTTATAAATCATGGAACTAGTATTATCTTCAAATGATTTCCGTCTATTTTTGACTGAAAAAAGAGCCTTAGTACCCCTAAAAAGTCTTTCTCTATTCTGAGATTGGAATAAAATGTTCTAGCAAACTCATAAATCAGGGAATGAGTTTTATTTTGCATGGATGCCATCTACTTTTTGACTATAAGGCAGTTCTGGATTATTTATTAGGTGCATTAGGCATGTGCCTAGTCGCGTAGGGTTGTAATAAAAATTCTGGTTCGTAAATTATGGAATGAGTTTGATTTCCGGAAGATTATTAGCTACTTAAAAAGCAATGGTGTACCAGGCAAACTAGGCATGTGCCTAGTTGCATCCAACTTTGTGCATTTCTCTTAGTTCCAGGATTAAAATCAAAATTTTCGCACACTTACAAATTACGGAATAAAACCTATTTTAAAGGATAACTGACTACTTTTTCACTGGAAAGCATTATTGGATTATCCATTAGGCATCACAGGCACAAGCCTAGGTACTCTTGTTCTAGCAGATGTCTCAGTTCTAGAATTGGCATATAAAATTGGTCCACTTATAAATCATGATTTTCAAATGGTTTCCAGTTGATTTTAAGTGGAAAGCAGTAGTGAATTACCAAATAGGCACAATAGACACGAGCCTAAGTACTCAAGGAAGTCTGTCTCATTTCTAGGTAGTAATAAAAATTCTAGCACATTTATAAATTATTTTACGAAAATCCTGACTACTTATTGACTGGAAGGCAATGCTGGATTATTTATTAGGAGCACTAGGCACATATCTTGGTATCTCCAACTTTAAAGATCTCTTTCAGTTCTATGATTAGAATATTTTTTTAGCACACTCATAAATTATTATAGAATTATCTTTCTTCAACCCTGTTTTGGAACTTGCATATTCCATAATAAAAAATTAAGTTAGAACGAATGACATTCCAAAAACCGTTTAGAATGATTCCGTATGTCGTTTAGAATGATTCTGTAAGCCTTTGAAATCATTTCGACGAATCAGAAGCTGTTAGTTTGGCTATTACCATGGTTACTCCCTAACAATTCAAGTATTCATATCTGGATTTGACGTTTGACGTTTAATATTTTTTCAAGTTTCCTCTGAAATATTGGTGAGTTTCCAAAATCTTGTTAGAGAAAGTATAGTCTACAACATGTTTGGAATGGCGTATTTCACACTCGCGAACCGTAATCTCGTTCAGAATATAGGCCATTCCAATACTTATTGTAGAATATACTATTCTTCAACACTGTTATGGAATTTGCATAAAATTATGTTGGAACAGGTTTCATTCCACACGCCGTGTAAGAATAATATTCTGTAACCGTGTAGAATCATTTCGACGAATCAGAAGCTGTTATTTTGGTAACTATGGTTACGTCTCAATAATTCAGATATTATTTTTTGGCTTTACGTTGGACGTTTCATAATTTTCAAAGTTTCTTCTTAAATATTAGTGAGTTTTCAAAACCTTGTTAAAGAAAGTATAGTCTACACTACAACATGTATTGGAATGGCGTATTCCACATTCGCAAACATGAAATGAGTTTTTGACAGTGTTGGATCAATTATCAGGTGCACTCGGTATGTACCTAGTTACTCTTAGGTACTCACAAAGTTTCCTTCGATTCTACAATTGAAATCAAAATTATATCATTGCATAAGTTATAGAATCAGTTTTATTTTTATGAAATTCTTGGTGCTGGAATATCCATTAGGCACGTGTCTAGGCACTCCCAATTTAGGGCGCTCCTGCCCCTAGAATATTTTTACACACATATTAACTGAAGAATTAGTTTTATTCCAATAGAATTCTTGACTGAGACACAATGCTGGATTATCCATTAGGCATACTAGGTACATGCCTAGATACCGCCAACTTAGGAGTCAACTCTCAAATCATTAAAGAGGTTTCCCTCAGTTCTAGCGATGAAATAAAAAAAAATTAGTACACTTATATAGAGTATAGAATAAGTTACTTCTTGACAGAGACACTAGGCACAATGAATTTCTGTTCTATAACTGGGATAAGAAATTATGAAATAAATTCTATCCTTGAGGCCTGTTCGATTACTTTTTGAATGAAAGGCAGGGCTGAATTATATATAATAGGTATGTGTCTAGATAATCTAAGTCTAGAATCTGATGCATTTGGAATATAGGCATTTATCATTATCATACATATGAATCATTGAATTTGTCTCATTTTTTAAGGATTTCAGGCATACTTTGACTTGAAAACAATGCCAAATTACTAGGCACATGCCTGTATATCCTAGACTGGGAGGATTTTCACAGTAGTAGGGTTGGAATGAAAATTTTGGCACACTTATAAATTATGAATTTTTAAAGGTATTCCGATTAACTCTTGGCTAAAAAACGGATCGTTGGTTAGACACACTAGGCACGTGCCGAGATACCACCAACTTAAGAACTTACCCACAAATTATAAGATACTTGTGAATTATTATAAAATGAATTTAGTTTTAGAGGTGTTCCGCCCAATTTTCAGCTAAATGTCTCAGTTAGATTATATATTAGGCACGTGCCTAGATACTTCAAAATAAAACGGTCTCCTTCAGTTCTTGTATTGGAATAAAGGAACTTATGAATTATAGAATTAATTTTATTTTAAAGGAATTCCCAATTTGGATGCTAGGCACGTGCCCAGGCATCCTGAATGCAGGGATTCATCTATGTTCTAAGACAGGAGACAGGAATTCCACTTTTGAAACATTCTCAATTTATTTTTGATTAAAGGGCAGTGCCAGTGCATAGGTACTCCAAACCAAAGAGCTTCGCTTGAAATATACCCATTCATCATACATATAAATCATTGAATAAGTTTCATTTTCAAATGATTTCATTAATAGGAGAGCATTTTTATTTTTACACGAATTTCATCATTTGAAAAGCTGCCACGATTTCAGTTGTCGCAAGGAATTTACTGACAAAACGCTTTCAACAAAACGTATGTAGGATTTTCGTTTGATTTCATAGAACATTGCACATGTTGGAAGCCTTCTCATAACTCTGTGCTTAACAAACTGACATCTGGAGAATTGCAAAATGGTTGAGCTATTTTCATATTATGTACGCGTATTTTCAACGTTGACGTTACATTCTTTAAAACAATAATTTAATAAATATTTTTCAACGCAGTTGGCTTCGAATTTGTTTTCCCCTCAAATTTTAATATGAATGGAATATTTAATATGAAATTTATTCCTTCAATAACGTGTGAAATAATTTTACTGCATTTCACAATTTTCTTCCTACGATTTTCGGATTTCAATCCAAATATATTTCCCGAATTATCGAAAATAGAACTGGTAATTACAGTCAGGAATATATTAGTTTATATTGAACATTTCAACAAAGTTTATTATGGTTTATAACGTTCAATATATCTACTCAGTAACAGTTATTTTAAATATTTAATTTTGGCCACCGACTATATTTATTTTAAGAAATTTTGTAAGTGGCGAACCTTCAAATATTTTTGTGCAGATTGTTTGATACATCAAATGAAACACTTGGAATAATATTAAAGAACGAAGAAGTGCAAGCTCAACTCGCAAAATATTATTTATTTAATCTTCGTTTCTCTTAACAGCATTTTTATTATATGCGGAGATGCGGAACGAATTGGAGCCCCAATTCCATCACATTCGTAACCATAACTTCAGAAGAGTCTTTTTGTGGGCCAATTGTGCACTTTTCGATGAGGATTATTCCTTGTGAATACCAAAAGACCTTTCCAGCTGAAGTAATATCTTTGCCTTTTTGTATGCATCCCCCTTCCTTTGTTTGGACTGTACTTTAGTCTTAGACGTGAAATGATGTATCCATGTTTCGTTCACAGTGAAGAAACAATGCTCAAAGTCACACGATTTCATCCATTCTCTGGACTTAGACGATAAATTCATTCAAAAATTAATGTTCAACACAGAATACGGCTAAAACTGGGTGTGATTACTCCAAAGAGATGCTACTTACAGAAAATGAACTTGATACGCACCAGTGGTACCATCTCCTTGACTTTACAGAGACTGTTCGTATAAAATAAATTTTTAATGTTACATACATTGGTGATGTATTTCTACGTCTTGTCTAAATTCATTTATTTTCAAGTTTACTTCAAACAGTTTTTTCCACGAAAAAGACAATTGCTTTTATCAACGATATTTACTTTGGCGACGATTTTTGGCTCGAAATGAAGGCCATTTAAAAATCAATGTTTTGTTTTTCGGATATTGAAAGGCAGTACAAAGAGCATGCATTTATTCATGTAAAAAAAAAAACGAGAATCATTATTGAATAATTCAAATTACTTTGGACCTATTCAGCACAAATTAATTTATTTATTAATTCTACAATGAAAGATTAATGCCTTTATATTTTTATGATTTTCAGATCAATAGTCGAATTTCTATAAGCAATTGATTTTGCACAACTAAATCAGCGATCGCTGAGCTGGAAGCATCATCCCTATTTTGTCGCTTGTGCCTGAGCTACAAACGAATAAGAACTCATACAGCTTTACATTTTGACAGTTGGTACTGTAATAAATATAAAGCTTGACTCAATCGAAAGAGAAAAATTGTTAACAGCCTTAAAAGAATTGAAAATACCAGGAAAACTGAGAAGTCTAATAGCAACGATGATGAGAAAAACAAAGTTAGTATTATAACACAGAAAGAAGAAACAGAAGATTTTGTAATAAACAAAGGAGAAAGACAAGAAGATGCGCTATCAGCAACTCTATTCTATTTAGCATTAATATACCTATGTGCTACGAAACATATAAAAAAAATATTAAAAACAAAAGCAGGACAAATAATGACATACGCTGACGATTTAGCGATCATAACGACAAATAGACAAATGAAGAAGGATTAGAGATGAATATCAATGCAACGAAAATTATGGAATTCAGGAAAACAACAGAGGATGAAAAATAAACAAAGATTGAAGAATATACTTTCGAAAAGATTCAAACCTCTAGATGTCACAGTAACAAATAAAGGAAAAAGAGAAGTAGAAATAAAAGAAGAAGCAATAACAAACAAAACTTTCTACACAAATAAAAAATTAGTGGAAAGTAGATCTCTGTCAAAAATAATAATAATAAGAATATATAAAACAATAATAAGACCAATAGCACTCTATGCTGCCGAAACAATGACAATGATGAAAAAAGACGAAGAAGATTTAAGAATTATGAAAAAAAATTGAAGAATCATCTAGATGATGAAAGCGCATTTTTGACAGCTCATGAATGCTTGTTACTTCAGAGATTTCACAAATTACCATCTCCCACAATTACTGAGCTTGAAATCAAGCAGTTTGGGCAAACTTACGAAACAGCAGCTTCCATTTAGTACTAGTTTCAGGTTGACTATTTGATAGGTGCATAATGTATGCATGTACAAACTTAAAAATACCTTTTAACCTTCATTGTTTAGTTATTGACTGATGGGAGGTCAAGTGCTGTACCTTAAAATAATAATTTGATCTTTATCAAAGCTATATAAAAAAATACACCTAAAGTAAACAAATTTTCATCCAATAATAATAATTCATTCTAATAAGCATCAAATTCGCGTCAAACAAGTCATTGAATGAATCTCGGACAGATTTGACAACTGTACATAATAATAATGACACCCACGGCTAAAGTTGTAACTAAATTTTTATCTACTTGAATAAACTTTAGCTGCCATATCAAGTAATTGAATAATTTAATCTTCCACAATCACTGAGCTTGAATTAGAGCAATTTGTGCAAACATACGAAACAGTAGCTTTTATTTAGTACCAGTTTCAAATCTGTAAATAGTACAGTTGCTGAGAGCTCAGCGTCACGCCAGCCAGCCAGCCAGCCAGACAGCCAAAGTGAATATAATAGCGCTTTTTTTCTAAAAAATGCGCTAAAAATGCGCTAAAAAACATGAGAATAATACTAGGGCCAGTAAAAGTATCAGAAAACGACCATAAACCAAGAAAGAATCACGAAATAGAAAGGGTATTAGAAGATAAAGACAGTGAAGAAAATTAAGATCATTATGGATAAAAGAGGTAGAAGAAGATTTAAAACTGTGGGAATAACAAAGTGGAAAGAAAAAATAAGAGATAGGAAGAAATGGATTAATATAGCGAATAACATCTAAAACCAGAAATGAAGAGCAATGCCTTCTAAAAAATGGATCTAGAAAGCTCTGTTTAGGAGCGGCGATAATCCAGGTCTCAAATTTTGATTGATCCAAACAATATTTATTATTATTTATAAATGGGTGAACAATGATTCATTTTGTTATTCGTTCCAAAAATTTTATGAAAAAATTAAGAAACTGTAGTTTCCAAGTGGAATACATGTATAAATAAGTTTTTGAAACAAATTTTCTTTGTAAAAATATAAATATTCTATTTTCATTCAAAAGCACTCGAATAACATTCTAAATTTTATTAAAGCAGTTTATCGATTTTTAAAATGTGTATGGAAAGCTATAACATATTTTTAATAGTCCAAATGTATTCCTATGTGTAATGTGGGTGGTTAGCTCATGCCCAAAGGATCATCGACTTCAGTGACCTCCGAATCAGTCAAATTCAATTACAAATTGTTGATATTGTAGTTATGTTCGGCTACATGTTCTGGTTTGTTGCCAAATTAAACAAAAATATGATTTACAATACAAAATTTGAATTTCAGTTCGCCTGAAATCAAGCCACCAGTTTTACGGTTCAGATAATCTGTTGCCAGAAGTTTGAAAGTTAATTTTTCATCTTGAATAATTTTTTTTTCAATACTGAAAAAAGTAATGAGTTGAACCGTCATTTTATTTACACAGGCATGAAAAAACAGCTCATTGTTCTTCCAAGAATAATAATCCAAATAACTAGTGCTGTTGTAATTAAAATATAACTAGGTCATTATCACTGTTTAAAGGATAGCAATAAAGTAATTTTAACTTTGCGCAAGTTTCTCGTCATTTTCCATTACAAATTTGATGTAATAGAGTGCGTCTAATCGACCTAGGCCTAATTTTGCCTAATTTTGCGACAAAGCATCGTACATTCCACAGCAACTAAATCGCGTAGGCTTCGGAAATCTTGGCAGGGGCACAAAAAACAATAGAATAGAGAAGAGATGGCGCCACAAAATATCTTTTACGCCATTCTGATAAAATATTTTTCAATTTACGTTATTTCAGCAGAATTGTGCAACTTTGTATGCATGAAGGTATATGTGTTTGCGTAGGTTGGTAAGGCATGCCGTAATTAATTAACGAATATATTTAATTGATGTAGGTCAAATTAGAGAGCACATACACCCATATATCCTTACTTGAACGCCTCTGTGGTGTATCAAATTGCGTGCGGCAACCGCACATTTCCGTGATGCTATCCGTCACACTAGAGATGTTCCAGTGGCGCCCGAGTAACTTTTAAAGAGGCCACAAGGCTATTTAAATATGCGATTGCATAAAAAATTAAATATTTACAAAAACATGCATCAAATTGTGAAAAGAATCGGTCGTGCTTCGTCTCAGTACTTCCTTGGCAGTAATTATGTGATTTTTTTTTAATGTCTGTACGAGAAAGTGGAACTAGATGGAATCATCAAGTTTCAAGCCAATATCTTCAAAATAATAGAAGTTATACACAAAATCAAAGAATCAGTGAGGATGTGAGGGCCTTCCGGTGAACCGATTTCAACCACAATTTGAAATAGTTGAAACAGGACAAATTTCAACTCGATTGCTTAAATCTTGCGCCTGCTATCGTGGAAGATACCGACTTCACTCTGAAAATCATTCTAGTCGTTTCAGAGGACTCAAAATAGACATATATAAGGATTTTATTGAAAAATAAAATCATATTGATTACAGAACATCCCCTTCAATTAATGGTAAGAATGAAAAAAATAAGAAGACAGAACAGTTACAAAAAAAATCATGTCTCAAACATTTCACAAATCATGCTGTACAATTTGTTATATCAATATTTTGTTGCTAAAATAACAAAAGAAGTACGAAAATAGATAGAAATTTGTTAATTTCGACCAAAAATTTCGACTTTTCAGAAAATTTCATCCTGGGGTGAATTTTATCCTGATTTGCTGCGGTAAAAAATGTGATTAAAATCATTTAAAATAATTCCTGAATTTTATTAAATATTATAACGTAAATTCGTTATAAATAAGTTTTAAAACTAAGCAATAGCAAAATTTTGAGGCTCGAAATGAAAATTCTTGAAAAACTGCACTCTGAATTAAATTTCACCTCATTTTACCATTACTGCCAATATAATAATGAATTATAAAAATCATAGTTTGACAAAATGATAATTTTAAAGTCAAAAATCAATTCCTGAGAAAATTTTACCCTCATAAATATTTTTTTCCTGCTTTTCTACTATAAATAATGGATTTATATATTTTTAAATCAAATTTAAGCACATATTTGTTCTTTCTATGCTAAACGGGTTACATTACAATATAGTACTGTATGAATTCCTATCTGTCAAAACTCGTAAAGAAGTACGATAATATAAATTTTAGGATTTTTTCAGCTTTTTTGGCTAGACTTCAGCAAAAAGGGTACTTTTTGTAAAATAGTGGTGGGGAAGACTCCATGTGTACTGAAAAAGTGATTAAAACTGTTATATTTAATCACAACGAAACATTTCTGAAAAAATGTGGTGTAATATCAAGAATAAGTTCAATATTCAGCAGATTTTTTGAATAAAGTGTTTTAGGATAATAATTTCAGTATTTTCAGAAAAGCTGCAAAAAGGATTTACTAATTAATTAATTTTTCCGTTACTAGAGATGCAAAAATTCTAAAAATCTGTACACTTGTATATAAAAGTATAAAAAATTAAATTATATTTTTAATTTTTCCATATTTGCACCCAGATTTGGGTGAAAAATTTATTACTACTGAGCTACCATTAATATAGATTCTAAAATTGCCACACAGATCCTTAACCATACTAACTGTTCAGTTTCATACCCAATTTTTTTTCTAATTAGAAGAAGTAGTGAGTTGGTCCCCAATTTAGGGTGTAAATTATTTATCTCAATATCTCGTGAGTTACTCAACATATTGAGGAGCGGTTTCAATACCAGTTTCAGAATGAATCAATTTTCTTTTCCAGATCATAGTTTTGGGTAGAATAAGACCTTCCATCAATCACACTTTAAAAAAATTGAGCACATGACTTCCCATTAACTAACTATCTAAAAATAAGAGCCGAAATTATTTATTTACTTTTTTAGAGCATAAGTTATCGTAGAACAGTAAAATTAGAGAATTTTAGGAAGCAATTAGTTTTTGTTTTGCAAATCTATAATATTAATTCATGAAGAGAAAGCTTTGTACATCTTTTTAAGCAAATTGCGCGCATAAAGTTTATATGAAGAAGGAGTGCAGACAGCTCAAACTATATACAGGATTACTTATTTTAATTTACCGCTGAAAACGTTATTATTAATATCTCGAAAAATATACATCGATTGAAAAAAATGTCTGACATCTAATTCTCACTTCCCTGGGGAGTAGGAGGGGGAAGGGGAGTAGAAGGAAGTCACGTTAAAATTTCAAATGGGAACCACTATTTTTGTTTCAGATTGGGATAGAACGTCAAATACTAAGTTAATTCTACCTATAACCCTCAAGGATGGAAGGTTAAATTCAATAACCTCCAAACTTGGAAATTTATTGAATTACGGCCGAATTTCGACTACTGGACGACCACTAAATATATATAAGATGTCAAAAGATGTTTTGGGAACAAGTTATAGAACGAATTGAGCTTTCATAAAAATTGACTCAAGGTAGCATATGACTTCCCGTCAATTAATTATTGATATTAAGCTTGCAGAAGGCTATTTTGTCAAATTTTGTCCAGTAAATTTTATTATAATATGAACAAGTGCCATATTATAAACCTAAGGTACAGCACATGACTTTCCACTAAAGAATAATGTTTGAAGTTTTTTTTTAGGTACATTTTAAATAAAATTAAAATTGTAGATATAAGAATAAAATCAATTGAAGATGGCATACAATTTCCAGTCAATCATAATTTGAAATTTTTTGTTTGGATCGCGCTCACAAGACTTGGCCTTATTTTTACTGATGCTAATGCACTGTTTATTTAAAATATCTTACATAATAACACATATGAAACGCTCCTGTCTTAATATACACCAACATAAAGAACGCTATATGAACCCTATCTTTCGCAGTTTCTTATTAGCCCATTAGATCTGCCTCGTTTGCTTTGGAATCATTAATTCGGTATATTTACTAAGAAATAAAACGATCAGGAAGAAGGAAGATGAAATGGAAACTAGAAGCAGTAACAAGAAGATAATGCTACTCAATTTATGTTTACTGAGATGTGAAATTATTATTCCGCGTTTCTGTAGGCGAAAATGAGCTATAAAAGAATAGAAATTAATTTGGAATAATTATTGCTAAAAATATTAAATTATTAAACACATGTGAAGTAATAATAGCAAAACAAACGAGTATTTTAATTCGTAGAAGTCCTTGAAAATAAATATCACGTGTATCTAATTTAATTCATTTTAATTTTCCACAATATGTGCTATTCACAATAAGATAGAAACTTTTGTAAACAGATTTTAAAACAGTTATTTTTAAAACTTAAAGTTGTATTATCTAACGAAATATTTGACCAGCAGCCGACAACAAATTTCAAATATTTTGACCAAACAATATAAATAAAATACCATTTAGCTGATAAAGTACATTAAAAGTTAAAGAAGGGCATTCAGTTCTAAAATAAAATAGAAATTCAGGCACTGGCCGTCTAGCATTAATATAGAAAAAATGGGCAAGTACTTCCTCAGCAAAACATATTATTTATTTATTACTAAAGTAGTAGCCCAATAACTGTGAAACTTTAGGAAAGACAAAATAAATTTTTTAATATGAAAATTTTGTGTTTATAACGAAATCTATCAGAGTAATCGTCGCTGCTGTCCCCATTACCGGTTCACCGCTGCTACTTTTCCAAGCGCTCGGAGTTTCGATGCGTTTTTCAATTATCTTCAAGTACTTAAACAAAAAAGTGAAATATCCATTTTGTTCTTTGGATCTTGAACTTTAATAAGCTGTACGAAAATTTGACATACGTTAACCGGGAGAGGCAGAGTAAACCATATAAAATTACTTGTCAGAATATTCTTATTAAAATTATAAAAAAATTATAAGTCGGACAAAATCCTTCTCTCAATCACATATTTTGCACAATAATTACATACTACTTTTTTTCGGAAGGCCGATGCTAGAAACGTTAGAATAGCGAAGCTATGAATTTTTGAAAGATGACTATTTTTCAGAGGTTTTTCATGTTTTCCTCAGTAAAAATAGCTTTGATCGAGAAAATTCAAATTTTGTTTCAAAGATTTTGCAATTCTCTACAAATTATCTTTTTGAGGCAATACGATTACTTGATTGTTTTCGAGATAAACGTGAAAAACAAATCAATATAGTCGGATAGAATTAACATATCCAAAAAAAAAAATTATTAATTTTCAATTTCTAATTTGTTAATACATAACGCGGGAAATAACATATCCCATTTGTACGCAGCTACGTTGTCAGATAGGCTGTCAAAAAATCATGAAAACTACAAGAAACGGTTTTTTGCGTTTTACAAGAAAAATATAGGTTCCCTTGAACCTTGATCAGTCCTGTAGATTTTGTGTTAATTGCAAAAACCGTCATTTTTGGCCATTTTTTCGAAAATTCATAACTTGCTTTGTATTTGTTTTTAAAGATTCGAAATTTTGATACAATGTGGGTTTGGTAGCTGTCAGTATACGCATCAAATTTCAAGAAGATCGACTGCGGTTTTTCCGGAAAATGTTGAAAAAACCAAAAAAGGTCTTTGCGAAAAAAGACCATAAAAAAGTTGTCAGCCAACGTAGACCAATTTTACAAGAAGCTTTTTCTTTGTCAAGAGTTACTCTGCAATGTACCCAAATGACATTCCTTTTGAGCGAATGTAAGTACAAAAAAACTCGATTGCAAAAAACCGCACTTCTGCGATAACAGATTTTAGAATATCATCAATTATGGACAAGGCTTCATGAATTGTTATTGTGTTATTGTACATTGACCATTTTAACAACATTCCCGACGATCAAAATGTGCGGAGTCGGTCCATGCGAAGCTTCTATCGCGACGTTATGATTCTCCGCATGAGCAGTGAAATGATGGAGACCGACAGATTTTCGAATGACACCAACTCTCCTCTCAAATAGCCCCGATGGCAGCTGCTGCTCTCCAGCTCTCTTCTCTCTCTCGCCTCCAACCAAGCGGCTTCTGCTATTGCTGCTGGCTGCCGTTTCCCTTTCTGTCTACCCCTTACCTAAGCGGTCACTACTACATATGAATGCTGCTGTTTCCTAATTCATCATTACATATTCCGAACTTTGGTCTAGTTTATATTTTTACATCATTTTTTGTTAGAGAACATTTTTTGCTTTATTCATGCTTATTTGACTTACAATTTTATATTAAATATAAGTAATACAATATATTGCTTTTTACAAAAAATCACGGAACATATTTCTTGTATTGGTGGAATATGATCCTTGCAATCGATTTTTTCTATACTTAACTCGCTCAAAAGAATCGCCATTTGAATACGTTGTAGAGTAACTCTTGGCAAAGGAAATGCAATCCGTAAAATTGGTCTATATTGGCAAACAACTTTTTTATGGCCATTTTTCGGAAGGTGTCTTAACATTTTCCAAAAAGTTTACAGCTGATTTTTCTGAAATTTGTTGCGTGCGTTATCAGAATTGAGAGTCTCAATATTGAATAGAACGCGTGTTATGAGTTTTCGAATAAATGACCAAGAAAGACGGTTTATTGCAATTCACCCAAAAACAACTGAACCGATTTGGGTTCAAACAAACTTATTGGATCTCGCTTTTTATTACGCATTTTTTTTACGAGAACATCTTTTCCGTCAGATGCAGAGTTTTTACTTACTTGTACAAAGTAACAAGTGACAGACTATTTGAATTTTTCGCATAAATTCTGAACAATCAGACGTAGAATATTTAAATTTTGTATTAGTTGATATTTATTCCGGTTGAATTAAAAGTCGGCAATAATTTTCTTATTTTAAATAGAGAATCTCTTTTATTTTATCATTAGATTATGGAAATAATTTTGCTTATGGAATACCAGAAGTAATATTTTCTCTATAGAATCTGTAACACGTAGAGATTTCCAGAATTGCTCACGCTCATGGGGTCACGCTTTGAAAATCAGGGCCGTCTAAATCTTAGGCCGGAATTGAATATTATGAATCTGTGAATAGAATTTTATAGAGTAAACTAACCTGCAGCAGTGAAGAAAATAATATTCCTTGAAATTGCATAGAATGCGACTATATGTTTGAGGATGTCATACAAACAAGTAAATTTTTCAAATTGAACTATCTAGTAGGAAAATTGGAGAAATTCTATTTTGATTCTTTGCTACCTGAAATAATTGATCCTAGGAAAAGAAGAAACATGGAATTACGGGATTAATTAATTTTATGTTCTACTGCCGGTGCCCTTGAATATTTTAAGAACTATTTTCTCATTTGATTGATACTATCATGTTATAATAAAGATTCTGATGTTATTTATTTTAAACTTTGCTCCAATTTTTATATTTTTAGCAAAATGAATCAAATTATAACTCATACCATGTAATTATGTATGTAAAATGCAATGTTGTAATTTGAAGACAATATCCATGCGAATGTTTAATGATTTAATATACTCTATACATCTACACTGTGTTCCAATAGGATTATGATTCTGCATTATTTATATTGATTAAAATGTGACCTTTTATAAGCTAATTGTTTAATAATTAATGCCTTTGCATCATCATAATTATAGATAAACATAGTTCACTTGATTGTGATAAAAATTCATTTTGATATAATATGAAAGTGGCAAGACGAAAATAATCGAATGAAACACATAACAATAAATTTATCGCTTTTGCATATTCGACCGCTCTGAGAAAGGTGTCTCATAAAAGAACAGGTAGTAAGGGATTAAAAACATGTGTAAGTCACAGATAATATTGACAGCTCCAAGGAAAATGTCAAGCTGGTTGCAGGGGTTGAGTATAACAGGCGAAATATTTTAAGAAATATATTCTGTTTTTTGGCAACAAATTTTTGCGTTTATCTGAAATTACAGTGGAATGATTGAAAATTGGAGTAGTACGTTCTATAGACTATTCTTGGAGGTAGGCATATGTCAATTTTTGCACCTTAAAATATGATAGAATGTCGTAAAATATCATTTGTTTATTTCAGTTAATGTGCTTATTTTTCGAAAAATATAAACAATTTCAAGATTCCGCTCACATGATTCCATAGATATAGTGATTTACAATATACTGAGAAAAAGTTTTTTAAAACAGTAGTCTCATAAAAGCAGAAATTTGATATCCGTGTGATGCTCAATTTTTCAGTATTTTGTTCATATATTTATAAATAAATAAAATTGGAATAATGCGTACTCATTTTCATATACTATTAACGTATATACAATATATTATCAAAAAAAATCTAATGAAATAATCATTATATGCAACTTACAGCAAAATGATTGAATTTATATGAGAAATATATACGTAAAAATTGCAAAATGTATGACTCTTTTTACAACAAATGGATGAGAATTTTAAAAATCGGGGAAGCAGGTTCCATGCTTTGAAGATTTATCTATCAGAAGCACTACTTAATCATTAAAAATAATCTATGTGACGAGATATAATTAGATATGCGTTTACCTAAATCATGAAAACATGGTTTACCATGTTTTCATGATTTAGGTAAACGACACCCTTAAGGCACTTTTATAATATCTAGTTGTACACCTTGCATTATGATTGCTATCGACTAAGCCGGAAGAGCACTTTATTCAAAACATTTTTTGAATTTTTCGCATAAATCCAAAACGATTGAACGTAGATTGTTAGAATTCAGTATTTAGGACGATTATACCGTTTAGATGCTCATATCCTATTTTTATTGAGATCCACTGAGCCGGAAGTGCACTTTACTTGACAGTCTTTTGGAATTTTTCGCATAAATTCGAAACGATCATTAGGTGTAGAATATTGAAATTTGGTATTTCAGTCTGCTGTAACATCTAAATGATTGCCTACTATTTTCATAACAATAGAATGAACCGGAAGTGCACTTCAGTAGGAATTTATTTTTTAATTTTGCGCATAAAATCAGATCTGTTGGTAGTCGTAGCATTTTGGAAATCAGTATTTAGGAATGTTGTAGTATAAGAATAATGGCCTACTGTTTCCACAGCAACCGACTTTGTGTTTGATTATACATAATCCAATGATATATACGATCAAACATAAAATCACATCGTATTATATATATATATATATATATATATATATATATATATATATATATATATATATATATATATATATATATATATATATATATATATATATATATATATAACTGTTTTTATGAAATTCTAGAGTCCTGAGGATGGTTTTAATTAAAGACCGAAAGCTTGACTAATCTAAAAGAGCGTTTTTCACTTGAGCCCACTCACAAAAAAATTTTTTGACTGTTTAACATGTGTTATTTTACTTCCTTATATATATATTCATATATATATATATATATATATATATATATATATATATATATATATATATATATATATATATATATATATATATATATATATATCCAATGATGTACAAGTAAGTCACGTGATGTTCACGTCAGTTTTTTTTGTAAAGCGCAAAAAACCATTTTTTGGCCGTTTTTGACAATTATTTTAACAGCCTTTCTGACGACGTAGCTGCGTACAAATGGGATATGTTATTTACCATTTCATAAACATACAAATGAAAAAAAAATTCAAGTTATCATTTTTTTATTTAGCTTATGTTTGTGCTACCTCTATCCGACTAATATTGTAATATGTTGATTTACTCGGTTTGATATTGTTTTTTTTTTACAGGAATTTAATAATTAAAATGACTACTTGGTGTGGAGCTGCGAAAAGGCTAGATGTATACGCGGGCAGGAAATTTATTATTTATATATTTTTGATCAGGAATAATTGAGATGCAAATTCAGTAACAAGGCAAATAATTAATTTATTACCAAGTCAATAATCCAAAAGTTCTGAAACCTCGTGTGGAACCAAAAGAAAGTTACACGTATGCGTAAACAAAAAAATCTATAATTTATTCATTTCTGTTCAGGAATAATTGACCTGCAATTTAGAATTTTCAAAAACTAATCGAATTTATTTCGGTTTCCTCAAGATAAACAATTGATTTATTATTAAATCAATATTTCACAGAATGTGAAACTTTGTGTGGGTCACAAAGAATGTTGCAGGTATCAAAAACTTATTGATCTTAGTTAAAAAAAAAATTACTTAAGTTGGTATTTTCAGTTGCTTCTCTGTTTTCGCAAGACATATAATTACTAAACTAGGGGGTCAAAAGTTGTAACAATTTGTGTCAAGTTAAAAAAAGGCTGGCCGTATGTATAAACAGATATTCAATTGTTAATTATCACCCACTCAGGGATTATTATGTATATTTGAGTCTGCAGTATCTGAATAAATGATTAATTTATTATTGATCTAGTAACCCTAAAATAATGAAACTTTGTACAGTTTCCAATGAAGGTTGGATAAATGTGTAGACAAAGAAAAAATTTTGTATTGATACTTATTCAGAAATAATTGACAAGCAAAATTGAATTTTCAATAGCTAATTAATTTTATCCCTGTTCTTTCAACACAAATAATTGTTTTATTAATAAACAAGTGGATCAAAAACTTGTGTGGACTTGGAAAAGGGTTGAGTGTATACCTAGATGAAAAATCACTTATCGATTATTGCTTGTTAGAAATTATTGACATGCAAATTAGAATATACAGTGAATTGATTTATTACTAATCGGTAACCTAAAATTTGTGAAATTTCACACGAGTTCCAATAAAAATATGTATGGATTTTAAATAAAATCTTAATTTTACTCAAATATAATTGTTTTCACCTATGGGAAGGTGACTGCGCAACCAAAATTTTGTGTTTAGTGTCTTTAAATACAGCTGGATGTAAAACAAATGGTGTATGGTTTATAAACGAATAAACGCTGTCTAAAAGTGTTTATTCAAAGATAATTTTATATTAGTAGTCCTGCGTAATTGATAAATTTAGACCACGTAAGAAGTTATTGGCAGATTTTCTGACGCTTAAGAGCGTCCGTCATAAATCATCCTCTGTAGGATAACCCTGAATTATTAAAAATTCCAAGAAAACACTTAATAAAAAATGTATTTTGAGGAAGATTACTCATGGGTTTCAATAAAAATATACTAAATTAAGCGTTCCTTCCTGAAGTGCAGTGAGAACGAGAATATTTTTCAATTTGAGTTCCGTCAAACATCTATAGATAAACAATATTTTTATAATGCATTGTTAATATTTCAGTTATTCTTATTTTCCTGCAGCTGGAAACCATAGATAACATCAAAAGTTGTCGACAACTCATCATAAAATAACTAAACTGGAAAAAGATAAACTATGCGAGCGGATATAACCAGACAGATACCGACAAAGCTTTGAAAACTTTCAGATCTATTTGAGGATTCAGCTTTTATAAAAGAAAATAGTATACATAACGATCCTGCTGCATACCATGTACAAAGGAGCTACACGAAGCTTATTCGATGTTTTTTAGTAGGAATAATCTTTTTCTTATATAAAAGTTTGGATCAATTGAATATTTAGTGATTTAAACTTCAAACTAAAATGTGAGAATGTTCAAATAGTTTTAAATCACTAATTGTGAATGTAATCTCCGTGAAACTTCACTGTCGAGGTTTTTCGTAGCATCGGACGAAAATAGCGCGTCCCTCGCCGCTGCCGTTCTGTTTTGTAACGGTGCGAAGCGCCGCGACGCTGTGACGTCATAAATTTATATTCACGTGGGTATTTAACAGTTTTAGTGACACTGTCACTCAAAATAAAGAGGAAGATCATTGAGCAAAATACTATTTTCCTTTATTATGTCTGTTTGTCAACCTTTGTGAATCTGTAAAAAAATTATTCCGGATAAAAAAGCAGAAGCAATTTTGAAAATTAAATTTCCTTTCGGCGTTTGGTTCATTATTCTACGATATGAGTACTGGAAATGTTTCTCGTTTCATTATTTAACCTCCTTTATCAGCAGGGTTGGATGATGGAGAGTTAAAATTGGTTTCATATTCAGCCCTATATATCATCAGGGCTGAGTAATGGAAGGTTGAAATTAGATTAATTCAAAAACACGCCATTTGAGATTTTTTCAGCATTTGGTTCATCATTCTACGACTATTATTTTCAAAGATACAAGCTTTGAAAGTACAACAGAATCCCTTTGTTTTATTAGTAGGGTTTGATAAGAAAGAGTTGAACTTGACTGTATGGAATAAGATTTCTTTTAGCATTTAGTTCATTATTATACGATCACTCTTTCAGGGGATACAAATTTTGGAAATGTATAATAAAAAAGAAGATAGGAGGTTGAAATCGGCTTTATGAAAATCACATTCCTTGAGCTTTCAATCAGTATTTCTTTCACAATGACACGATTATTATTTTAGGAGTTGAGAGTTCTCAAAACTAAAAAAATTTTTGTTGCCCTATTTAACCCCATATATCAGCAAGGGTGTATAATGAAGGGTTGAAATTGTATTTATTTGAAAAAGTGCTATACTTCAGTACTTTTCAGCATTTGGTCTATTATCCTACGATTAATATTTTGAAAAATACAAGCTTTGAAAGTGTAACAGATTCTTGTTGTATTATTCGCCCTATATATTAGCAGGATATTATGATAAAGGGTTGAAATCATCTTTGTGGGAAAAGTATTTCTTTCAGCATTTAGTTCATTAACCTACGACTATTATTTTAGGAGATACAAGCTTTGAAATTGTAAAAAAATTTCGTTATATTATTCAACGCTTTCCTATAAGCGGGGTTAAATTATGGGGTTTAAATAGGATTTATAAGAAACGAACTACTTAAACTCTTTTCAGCATCCAGTTCACTGTTCTAAAAATATTATTTCAAGAGATATAAGCTTTGAAAACGTAACAGATTTTTGGTGTATATTCAACCCTATATATCGGAACAGTTCAATAATGTAGAGTTGAAATCATTTTATAAAAATAGTACCATATGATCTTTGTTCAGCATTTGGTTCATTATTCTACGATTATTTTCTCAGGAAATACAGGCTCTAAGATTTAAACAAATATTTGGTGTATTATTCAACCCTGTACATCAGCAAGGTTGAATTGTGAAGAGTTAAAATTAGCTCTGCAAAAACAATACCCCTTGTATTTTCTTTCGGCATTTGGTTTGTTTCTCTGGGATAACTATTTCAGGAGATATTAGCTTCGAAATTGTAAGAGATATTTGTTGCATAATTTAGCCCTCTATATAAACATAGTAAGATGATGGAGGATTGAAATACGTTTTATAAAAAAAGCACACATGAGCATTCCCTCAGAATTTGATTCATTATTCTACGATCACTATTTCTGAGGATACAAATTTGATTACAGATTTTTGTTTTTATATTTAACCCTGTATATCAGCAGGGTTGTATTATGAAGGATTGAAATCAGCTTTGTAGAAAGAGTACCCCTTGTACTTTCTTTCAGTATTTGGTTCGTTTTTCTGCGATTATTATTTCAGAAGATATAAGCTTTAAAATTGTCCCGATTTTCGTTATATTATTTAATTCTCTATAGTAGCGGGGTTGAATGATGAAGGATTGAAATCGACTTTATAAAAATAGCAATACTCGAGCTTTCTTCCAGTATTTGGTTCATTATTCTACGCCTATTTTTTCAGGAAATACAAGCTATGAAATTCGTTGCATTATCATCCCCTATATAAATAGAGTTAGATGATGGAGAGTTTAAATTAGTTTCATGAAAAAGCACCATTTTTTCTTTCAGAATTTGGTTCATTATTCTGAGATTACTATTTCAGGAGATACAAGCTCTGAAATTGAAACATATTTTCGTTGCATTGATGATCTTATTCCAGTAGGGTAAAATGATAGAGAGTTGAAATAAACTTTATAATAAAAGCACTACTTGGGCTTTCTTTCAGCATTTGTTTTATTTATCTAAGTTCACTTTTTCAGGAGACACAAGCTTGAGAAGTGTAGCAGATTTTCGTTGTATTTTTTAACCCTCCAAATCGATGAAGTTAAATAATTGACCATTTTCACCACTCGAGCTTAAAATTGAAAGGTTGAAACTAGTTTTGTAACTCATGATTTTATATTATTTTTCTATAAAAATTTAGTTTATTGTTGCATGAATATTATTTCACAATGACATTTTCCCTATACCGCAAGGGTTGAAAGATGCGGGATTGAAACTGATTCTATAATGAATAGTACTACATAAGCTTTCTATTAAAGTTTGATTCATTATTTTACTATTATTATTTTAGGAGATATGAGCTTTCATAAGGTGGCAGATTTTGATTGTATTATTTGGCCATCTATAACAATAAAATTGAATGATGAAGGGTTAAAATTGATTATGTAAAAAAAGCACTACTTAATCCTTCTATCAGCAACTAAATTATTTTTCCAAGATTTTTATTTCAGATGATAACAGCTTTCAAAGTGACACAGATTTTTATTTTAGTACTTAGCTCTCTATATCGACAGGGTAACAAGGTAAAGGGTTGAAATTGGTTTTACGATAAACAATAAATTGATTTTGTTAAAAAGTACTACTTCATCTTTTCATCAGTATTTGAATTATTGCTCCACGATTTTTATTTCAAAGGATACAAGCTTGGAAAATGACATAGATTTTCATTGTAGATTTAGCCCCCTAAATCAACAGGATTGTAAGATAAAGAGTTGAAATCGGTTTCAGTATTTGGTTCATTATTCTATATTTATTATTTTACGAGATTCAAACATAATTTTATGGAATTTTACTTCATATTTGTTTCTCATGCTATATTTTCTAAGGGTTGAATGATGGAGGGTTGAATATATTTTATGAAATAAGCATTATATGACATTTGATTCACTATTTTACAGTAATATTATTTCAGCTTCGAAAAAGTGACTATTCTTGTTGAAGCACAAAATTTCCTATACAGAAAGGGTTGAAATGTAAAGAGTTTATATAAACTTTTTCTTGATGTGTGTTTTATTATTCTACGATAATTGTTCCAGGAGAACAGGAGATAGAAGCTTTCAAACTTTAGCAGACTTTTGTTGCATTATTCAATCCTCTGTACTGGCAAGATCAGAGAATTAAGGTTTGAAACTCGTCACAACTAGGCCGGGACTTTTTTTGTAACAGAAATTAAATGTTAAATGTCTTACAAATTCTGAGTGCATGGTTCTAAAAATATTTTGTGATTTGTGTAAAGATTAGTTACTCTTTTCAATTGGTTCAGAACAAAACATGTTTTCGTAACAGTAGGAATATATATTGACGTCAGAATTTCTTTGAAAACAATGTATAACGAATAGAAATTTGTACATTATTTCAAAACAACAAATATTTATCGCGAAATTTAATTACAAGTACATAAAACATACTGCTAATTTATAATAACAATAAATTAATTTCTTAGAGATTTCCTACAGGAAACGGAAGGAATTAATATGTGGAAGGAAATTTAAATTTCAACAGCCAATGTTTGTTCATGCTATAGAACGCAAAGACTGGAAAACACTCAAGGTTTACGATATTTTATGGCGAAAAATATAAATAATGTTTCAACGTACTCTCGTGCAATATTTTCAAGTTTTGGCATCCAAAACTACATATTTTACTTAAATTAACAACAGATTAAGGCCCTCAAGTTTTTTTGCAGCTATATTCAATGTTAATGTTGCACTATTTTATAACAAATTTGTTTTTCTGTTAACGCAAAGCAACAAATGTTGCTGCTCTATATTTATCGCCCAAACATTTTATTTTTAAAATGTTTTTAACACGAGGTATAAGCATGACAATTATTTTTTAATCGAAATATTAAATTTTGATGATATTTCCAAAACCTGACATTAAACACATTATGGGATAATATGACTTTTCGAACTGATCAATGGATTTTATGAAGAGAAGAATTGGCGGTAGAAAAAAAAACTAAAAATAAGAGAGTTGAGTGATGGAAGAAGATATTTACGGAAAAAGAATGGCATGTCACCGTTTATTTTTGACACAAAAAGTGAGATGACATTCAGTTTTTCGTTACTATTTTATTTTCGACAGAATTCGTAATAAAATATTCCAAATTTCAACTGACTCAAACATAAATATACTAAGGCCCAGTATTTCAGGTTCAGTTTAATCTATAGATTACTTAAACGAAGCTTAATTACTATGATTACAATTGTTTTTACAATCGTTGCTACGAAAATTAATCCACAGTTTTCGTAATCTGAACACTGAAATACTGGGCCTAAGTAAGAGTTAAATGGAGAAATAAGTCCTGCCCTGTGCTCCAACTTCCTTAAATGTCAAAAAATAGCTGTCTTGTTCAAAGTTATAACGAAACATTACTGTCACGGTTATTGTTGCTCAAACGATCTTAATATTGAATTATTTTTGGTGTAATTTATTATCAAATGATTGAACTGCCTAGGCAATTGACAGAGACTACTAAAAGGATCCCAAATCATTGAAAAAAATTGAAAAACCATCATATATAAGTTTTATTCTGATGATTAAGGACATTTCAATAAAAAAAAGGTACTTCAAATCACGTCCTGATTTTTTATAGGATTAAATCAAATTGATTGCATCTATTGCCGAACAAAAATCACTTCTACCAACTTAAACATACCACCAAAAGACCTTCCCAAACGAAATAGCAAGTTTTAAATGCAAAAACAAAAAATGTGATATGAATTTTCATTCAGGGAGCTATTAAACAACTCATTGAATTGCTTACTCGCTACGCTACGCGGCTTGTTTTCCAATTCCACCTCTTGCAATAGTAAATTATTGTTTTTGAATCGTTCGAAATATGCTGAAATATTATTTTCTGCTTATGAATTTTTTAATAATATAATTTATTATAATTACAAATTTTGAAGCGCAAACTGAGTAATTAGGATTCATGAAGCTCAGCATTAATTTCTATTAATGTTATTTAGAGCAAATCGCAGTTATTTAATTTTTACTGTACCTAATTAATAAGACAGACGCAAAAAAATTATCGTAATTATGAAACGAATTACTTAATAGGTATTTCCAATTGGAAATCTAGCTAAGGGTTGGTAGATGAAGGGTTGAAGCTGGATTTGTAATAAATAGAAGAGTACAAGCTTTCTATCAACGTCTGGTTCATTATTTTATTATTATTAGTTCAGGAGATATGAGCTTTGAAAGTGTGGCAGATTTACGTTGCACCATTTAACCTCCTATACCAGCAGGGCTGAAAATCAGAAAATGAATTTGACATTTTGATGAATGGCACAATATAAGCTTTCTATAAGCATTTGGTTTATTATTCTACGATCATTATTATAGGAGATATGAGCTTTTAAATTATAACAGATTCACTTTGCATCATTTAACTCTCTACACTAGTAGGGTTGGAAAATAAGGATTGAAACTGATTTTAAAATAAATGGCGCAGTTTAAGCTTTCACTCAGCGTTTCGTTCATTATTCTAAGATTATTATTTCAAGAGATATGAATTTTCAAATTATAACAGATTTACGTTGTACCATTTAACCCCATACCCCGCAGGCTGAAAAAATAAGGGGTTGAAACTGATTTTATAATAAATAGCACTATTTAAACTCTCATTCAGCGTTCCGTTTATTATTCTTCGATTTTTTGTTCAGAAGATATGAGCTTTTAAATTGTGACAGATTTACGTTGCAATATTTCGCCTCCTATAGCAGCAGGATTGATAAATCAGGAGATTAATTTGATATTTTAATGAATGGTACAATATAAGTATTCTATTAGCATTTGGTTTATTATTCCACGATCATTGTTTTAGAAGACATGAGCTTCCAAATTATGACAGATTTACGTTATATAATTTAGCCCCTTACACTAGCAGGATTATAAAATAAGGGGTTGAAACTGATTTCAAAATGAATTACACTATTTAAGCTTCCATTGAACATTTCGTTCATTACTCTACGAGGATAATTCCAAGAGATATGAATTTTCGAATTATAACCGATTTATACGTTGCACCATTTAACCCTATGTCCCACAGGTTCAAAAAATAAGGGGTTTAAACTGATTTCATAATAAAAAACACTATTCAAGCTTTCATTTAACGTTTCACTCATTATTCTATGAATATTATTTCAGGAGATACATGTTTTCAAAATGTGACGTGTGATTCTACGTCCTGTACTGCCGAGAAAGACGTAGTTCTACGTCATATATTACTAATAATAAATAGCATAGTGCATAGTATAAGCTTTCTATCGATGTTTAATTCAATATATTGCGATTATTATTTCAAGCGATATAAGCTTTCAAAATGTGATGTATTTTTGTTGCACCATTCAACCCTTATAACGACAGGGCTGAAATTTCAGGGGTTGAAATTAGTTTTATAATATATGCTTTAATTCAGCGTTTTGTTTATCATTCTATGACAATTATCTTGTAAGATATAGACTCTCAAATTCAATTATGTTTGGGCGATTTAAATAAAATCTGTTAATTATCCATGAAATTTTTTATAGCAAAAAGGACTTCTGCCAACACTAGTTCCCGTACGACTGATTCCACCATTTTGTTTATACAATTCAGCCAAGAAAACAGCAGAAATCTAGCACCATCTTATCAAAATTCAAATCTGCATTGACAAGTGATTTTCATTTTTTGAATAGTTTTGTTTGTTTCGCAAGGACAGAAGAAGGACGGGCTATTTTGTATTACAGAAGCATTTGACGTTCTTTCAGCTGAGATTTCAGCCTACGCGATTTTCAACAGTGACCGAAGATAATTGCGCAATACTAGTCACTTTTTCATGCCAATGAATTCAATTCATACGTTGAGATGTGTAGGACTGCTGGTTTAGTTCAAAGATGACATTTTTCTCATTCAAAACAAGAAAAACAATGCAAGGAATACTAATTGTTTAACTATTATTTATAATTCGATTAAAATTCCAATATAATTGTTGAAATCAATTAGCTACAAGTTCTTAAATAAAATATATTAAATACAGACATATTTTTTTATGGACTTCATTAATTTCATAACCTTCCACAATGTTGATGAAAATTATGCGTAAAACGAACCTAACAAGCTAAAAATAAATAGATTTTAAACTAAATATTTATTTTCACCCACACAACTCGCGATTATTTGATTAATCTTTCAACATCAAGTAATTAACAAGTAATTGATCTTCCTGAAAATAGTGAACGAATTATTTTTAATAATAATACACACACAGGATATGATCTTTTGTATGTTATAAACAAAATAAGTAACGACTGTACGTCGAACGTATAACGTTGCAATTTTGTATTTAGGACTGATCTAAGGTCTAGTTGTACAACTCACATTATGGTACCGGAAGTGCACTTTACTAGAAACTTTTTTTGAATTATTTTCGCATAAATCCAAATTGGTTAGTCGTAAGATGTTGAAACTCAGTATTTGAAATTGCTGTACTATCTAAATGATTAACTTGTATTTTTGTACTAATCGGCTGAACCGGAAGTGCATTTTATGTAGCAGTCTTTTCAAATTTTTTTTTTCAAAACAATCAGTCGTAGAATATTGAATTTCGTATTAATCACTTCTATAGCATCTAGTTGTACACCTTGCATTATGATTGCGATCGGCTGATCCGGAAGTGCATTTTACTAGTTTTTCGATTTTTTTGCACAAATCCTGCTGTAAAATCATGAAATTTGATATTTAAAGCAATTGTACCACTCAAATGACGATTTTATATTTTCATAGCAATCTACTGAGCCGGAAGTAAACTTTATTTGACAATCTCTTCTAATTTCATGCATAAATTCGAAATTATTGACTGTAGAGTGATAAAATTTAGTATTTGAGATTGCCACAGCGTTTTAATAAATGATCACCTTAAATTTTAGTTGCAATCGATTTTGTCTTATGTCAATGTCAGTGTCAGCTGTCAATTCATTATTTTCGGTGAAATAACAAAATGAATTACTATTATTCCACCTGTTCCGCCCACTGTACATGTTGACAAGTACCAGATAAGATAAGTTTCTCATTTGTAATTAATTTAAAACATATGTTCTTGTTTGGCTACAGACTGAATTGTCAAACGAAGTGAGACTATGCAAGACAATAATTTATCAGTTTTGTCCGCTTTGTTACGGGAAATTAATTCTTTTTGTAAACTACATTTCAATAGATTACAATTTAGCTGTGTAAAAATTGCATTGAAATATTTATTTTAAACGCGAGGAATTTGAAGGACTTGCTAACATTCGCGGAAGGTTAAAAAAGCAAAGACCAAGTTCCTTTTTACTTCCGAAAATTGTCATCATTTTTAACAGCCCACAATTATTATTTTTTTTTTCAATTTATTTCAAGTTACACTAGTTTCATATTGTAAAACTAATCATTTTTTAGCGCATTTTTGCCTGGCTGGCTGACGTGACGCTGAGTTCTCAGCAACTACAGCACTTACAGACCTATAACTGGTACAAAAAGAAAGCTGTTGTTTTGTAGGTTTGGACAAACTGCTTGATTTTTTCATTCATACACCCAGTTTTGGGTAAAAAATTAAATAAAAATTCAAAAGATAATTACTGTTAAACTATGCATAATTGAAATCTGGAAATTGCTGCACAGAATTAACTACATGTCAGTTATTAAATTTTATATCTTTAATTTCTAACTGATATGGGTAGAAACTATTTATCTCAATATCTCGCAAGTTATACAAGATATTGACATGCGGTTTTCGATGTTGGTATCAGAACGAATTAAACTTTTGTTTTTATGATCAAATGAGGCTAGTAAATAATCATCCGTTACTTATTTTCTCAAATCTGTAGTTTTGGAGGTAACTGCATCAAATTTTCAGGATTTTTTTTTTATATATCTTTGATAAAGATCAAATTATCATTCTAGGGTACAGCACATGACATCCCGTCAGTCAATAACGAAACAATGAAAGCTAAAAGATCTTTTTGAGTATGTACGTGCACAAGTTATGTATAAAATAGTCACAGATTGAAACTAGTCTTAAATGAAAGATGTTGTTTCGTAGATGTGGCCAAACTGCTTGATTTTAAGCTCAATGATTGTGGGAGATATGTGCCATATTATAAAAAATTAAAATTCAAAATAACAACTCTTGAATAAATTGACATTTCAATAAATTATTAGTGCTAAAATAGTTGGAATAGAGTAGAGATGCAATTATGACGTCACATTAATTATTGCGAACTACTTACACTTACAAAGATTAAATCACTATATTTTGAAATATCGTATAATAATTGTTCAAAATTATGTAAAATAAATTTAAATTTATGCGAGAGCTCTTTTAATTTGTAGTTGAGAAACAAAAGGCATTGTTCAACCATATTGCACTGTTCCTATTTACGCGATTGTTACAGACAATAACAATGAAAGTGTACTACAATGGTTTCACTATTCCACATGAATGATTATTAACTTAATAACAGTTTCGTAGTGAATTACTCAATTTTTATTCATTAATATATTTCATCTGATTTTTATTCGATAAGTTTTATTATTTTTTATTATTAATTATTTATCACAGAATTTTAAAGAATGACAGTTGGTGCGCATGCTCACTATATCCAAAAGTAGAGGGGAGAATTTCCGATATATTACGGCGGTTTATTTGAAAATAATTTTACTTTTTGTATAAATTTAAATTATCAAATAATGCAAGTATAAATAAATGTGAAATTTAATTACAAACTTTACGTCTTCCGAAAGCGCGATTCTTCCAGAGATTTGAAACTGCACAATGATGCAAACCAAAAATAACCTCACTAATACGCACCACTAGTACATAAATTAAAACCACGTAAACTATTAATAAAATCAAATGTTTGTGAATGTCTATTAATTAACTTAATGTTCGTCACAGTTTGTACCTTTGATGATGTAAATATTCAACTAATAATTTTTATTTTTAATGGCAAAATGGATTAAAAGTTGGATTAAACCTAATCCAGTTTTGATTCAGAGCCAAATACTGAATACTTTATTTTAACATAAATTTAAGGTTGCATGAATGAAATGTGAATGAACTTTAACAACGAAATGCGATAAAAGGAATCTTTTTGAGGTGGAGTGCAACGAAATTCAGTCACATTTTGGAAGCTGATATCTCCTGAAATAATGATCATATAATAATGAACCAAACGCTGATAGATTATTTAATACTATTTTTTATAACATCAAAGTTTTTGTTTGCAGTACAATTGTAAGCATAATATTTTACATCAAGTACAGATTTAATTCATTGATAAATCCTGGTTCTGTGCGCCTCATCTCCACAATTTGAAAAAAAATAAAGCAGCAGATACTCTCAACTTATTTTTAAATACTAATGTCCGCATGCCTAGCCAATTTTTGCTATAAAAATCGCAAAGTATTAACTTCAAAAAATTAAATTAAAATAAAGATTAAAGCCACTATTTTAAATCAATTTTTTTTACTGATAACTCCGAATATTCAGCAATAAAATAAAACTTAATATCGGACGACAATCATTTATTTAATCGTCGTTTTTGTGAAAGCGTTTTTGATTGTTTCCTACACTAAAGTATTTATTTTATTATTTCGTCGATTATTTCTCAAAAAATTCAATTCATCTAATTATATTCTAATGAAAGATTGAAATCGTTTACCTCTTCGATTCTGAGTGATCGTCTGATGACTTTTCTCCGGACCTCCCCTTCGTAAGATTCCTCAATCGTTTCAGCCATTTTCACACCCCAAAAGTGGGTAATCACAACAATGCACAACAATAAAAGACTTGACCGGCTATTGTTATCCGCTAGCGAAGTCTTTTCGCAGTGCGTTCACAATTTAGACTGGCGCGATGCCGCGTCTAAAATTAATTTCTTGAAAGCAACGGAAGTAGTGGTAGCGGCCTACCAGTTTACAAGTTAAAGATGCTTCACGATGGAACTTCCTATGATGGATGCTTTCTCTAGCCTACTAACGAACAACGCACTGCGAATTTCAATGGGAAGGTTTCTGCTGACATTTGAAGTGCGAGTTTTTGCGTGATTAAGTAGAAAGTTTATTGTTTTGTTTTTGGAGCAGGTTTCATCTGATTCTGAAACAATTCATTTATTCCAAGTTTTCTTCTATCAGATACATTAAATACTATTATTGGGCCCCTTGGTATTTTTTTATTATTAATCTCTTGAAGAAACTATCATATTTTGTCAAAAATAATAATTATAAAGAAATTGCTCAAACGATCGGTTTACTTCAGTGTCTTTATAAGTAATTGATAGAATTTATTCACATTATTTTCCAATTGTCATTTACACAAATAGATTCCAATATCCCCTCTTCAATGTACTGCATGCGCAAAGGAATAATTCGACAGACTCTGCGTCTGCGCGTCTCCAAGTTAAATAACATAGGGGGTGATCAGGTGAAGTTTTTGCTACAGCCAATCCCTGTTTGGGAAACAGACGTCAAACTGACAATTACTTGTTTTTTTTCAGTTCGTTGTTGAATGCTTGCCACATAGTTTCAGTGTCTATCGGCTGGATATTTTCTAAAAAAAATGATGTATTTTTATTTCGAAAGTTTGCCTGATGATGTGAAACAGGCAGGAGAAATAGTCCATAAGTTTCGATGGACAAAATGTCAAAATTATGATGAAACTAATTAATTCAAAACTGTGAATTAACATAAATTATTTCGAGAAACGGGCTGTCAAAGCTAAAAGTAACATAATACATACGGTAATAATAAGAATAATACAGCAGTTACAGCACATACATAAACAACGAGGCTTATTTTCATTTTAAAAGTTAAAATTTAGAGCTATAACAAAATACACGTAACAATAAAAGAAAGTTCCACTTCGACGTTCGTTCCCCAAACAGGGATTTGCTGTAGCAAAAAAAAAATCACGTGATCGCCCCCGACCCATTTTAATGATTTTTGTCCGGTGTCTCTACGGTAGATTAAATTTGTCCCAATTATTCTTATTTGGTCGAAAGCGGGTCATATCTATCCCGAAAATGTTTTTCAATTGTAATTGAAAGACATCTTAATTTGATACAAAATATTTTTCAATTGACAATTGCCAAAATCATGTGACCATGTTGACAGAACTGCTAACATAAAAACATAAAGGTCAATAAAAACCCTTTTTGATGACCAAATTTTTGAGAATATTTTAAATAATTCGCGAATGAATGCGATTTTAGTGGATTGAAGGAAACCAGCAATAAAAAATGAGGACATAAAAAAAATAATAAATGAAAAACTCGATCCTTGATGGCGTATCTTTCTTTTTCATTATTTGGAAGCACGCCTCAAGAGGATATTTGTCCACCATTTCTGAATTAAATTTTGGAAATATAATAACTCACGATCCTCATTACACTTTTACTCATAAAAATATATTTAAATTGTTGCTTTAATGCTGGGGCCACATTTACGTCTAATGTCATTAATTGAGGCGTTATTCAATAATGAACACATTGTCAATGACAATATGTCAATTATCACATAACGCCTTACTTAACGGCATTAGACATAAGTGTGGCCCCTGCATAATACGTATAAATTTTTTTTGTTAGTGCCGGATTAAATTACCTTGTGAACCCTAAGGCACAATATTTAATGAGGCTCCTGATAATTTAGCACTGTCTCACATAACTGATCCGATTACTCTACTAAATTAAAATTAATATTCCTCTGCGATTATGAAAAATAACAAATTATTGGAGGCTAAAACATCTAACTTATTATTCTTTGGTAATAAAATTAATTACTATCTCGCTTCAATTCGAAATTAAAAAGAAATTCTGGTACCAATCGGCTCAGCCAGAAGTACACTTTATATGACAGACTTTCCAAATTTTCTTCATAAGTTCAAAACAATCGGCCGTAGAATATAGAAATTTTGTATTAAGCACTTCTATAACATCTAATTGTACATCTTGCATTATGATTGCGATCGGCTAAACTGGAAGTGCAGTTTACTCGAAACATTTCTTGTATTTTCCGCATAAATACACATTAAAATTTCACTTTTTAAAATTCGACAACCGTCATTTGAACCAGATTTTTTGCTGACTACCTTATATCGTCGTGTTCACAATTAGATAGCGCTTATTTTCATATGAGATTTATTTAAGAAACAGATGAATGAAAGTAGCTAGTATTAATATACCTGTTCATACCTGTCAAATCTGCAGTTACACCAGGAAAAAAATAGATAACCCAACGTTTACATATTTCATAGGCTCCATACTTTCGATTGGTATTAAATTCATTCGTAAAACTCATGAGTGCAATGTTAAGCAGAAAGTCAATTTTCAATATTTAATTGATCATAGCCTTGCCAGGAATTTCTTAGCCAACCCATTTGCGATATATTCTGTAGTATACTAAATTTGATAGAAAAAAAATTCACCGCTGTAACAGATGGGTGAAGGTCGTTCTTAATTCGGATCCTCTACTATATATTTTTTCGCTCGCTGCCGATGTCGAAATGCAGAGGAAGTTGAACCAAACTTGTAGCCCAGGTTACCTCAAAATCCACTATAGTGTATTCCAGTCAAGAATGGACTTGGTGGCGCTTCGGAGCAAGTCCGTTTCACACATACAAAATAGAAATGAAATGAATAAGGTTGTAGAAACCTTTGCTGGTAAAATAATTGTTACATTAGCAGATCAACATTTGAATACAATTTTCTACCTAATAAATTTTAGAAAAAAATCCTGACCGCACATAATCCAACTGGAAATTATATTGAGTCTCAGAATGCATTCTACCTGTCATCTTCCATTGTTTTCTGCTCTGCTAACTAATGTATGTCGAAGAAGCAGGATAATCTGTTCCCATTAGGATTTGAGCCCGATTTACTGCCGAATCCGCTAGAGCGAATTCATCCAGTCCCTGTCTTTTGGGACACCATTAAACGAATACAGTGGAAAATCCTCCACTGAAATTATTCTTACCTTGGTGGAAATAACTCAGTTCATCTGACGTTTAGATGGAGTAATGGCCGGTTGCACTGCTCTTGCTTAAATTTTAGTTTCACTTAAACAAAAAATATCGAATCGGAATAATGACAGCAATATTTATGTCACATTTGACTTTTGAGTCTTGATACGATATTGTTCAATTAAGTGACACTTAAAATTTAAGGGACAGCGGAGCAACTGACCATCAGTCTGTCTATTTTTTAGATCGACTGTTTTCATTTACCATGGTTACATTTGCCTCAAATTGGAACTATGGTAAATGAAATCAGTCTATGTATGGTTCAAATAAGCTAAGTTAATTTTCTACTGTAATAATTATAGTAAAATAATTGTTACATTAGCAGATTAACATTTGAATGAAACTTTCTAACTAGTAACTAGTAAATTTAGAAAAAAAACCTGACTTCAAATAATCTCATTAGAAATTATATTAGGTCTCAGAATGCACCCTACCAATCATCTTCCATTGTTTTCTGCTCTGCTAGCTAATGTATGTCAAAGAAGCAGGACCAGCAGTTCCCATTAGGATTGGAGCCTGGTTCACTTCCGAATTCACTGGAGCAAGCCCATTCAGTCTCTATCTATCAAACGAATATAGTGGAAAATCCTCCATTGAGATAATTTTCACCGTAGTAAAAAAAAAACTCAGTTCATCTGATGCTCAGATGGACCAAGTCTATCTATTTTCTAGATCGATTGTTTCTATTTACCATGGTTACAATTGCCACGAATTGGAACTATGGATAATGAAATCAGTTTATGTATGGTTCAAATAAGCTAAGCTAATTTGCTACTGTAATAATTATAGTGAAATAATCGTTACATTAGCAGATAAACAAATGAATATAATTTTCTAACTAATAAATTTTAGAAAAAAAATCTGACCTCTAATATTCCAACTGGAAATTATATTCAGTCCCAGAATGCATCCTTTCAGTTAACTCCTATTGTTTTCTGCTCTGTTAGCTAATGTATGTCAAAGAAGCAGAACCAGCTGTTCCCATTAGGATTTGAGCCCGGTTCACTTCCGAAACTGCTGGAACGAATTCACCCATTCTCTGTCTTCTGGAACACCATCACCTTAGTAAAAAAAACTCCGTTCATCTGATGTTCAAAAGGACTAAGTTCATTTATTTTTTAATGTCCGACTAGTTTATTATTGTTGTCATAATAATACTGATTTTAGGGTTATTACGTAACAAATAATACCCGGGGGCATTATTTTGAAAAATAATAAACAAGTTTCCTAGTTACAGCAAGTAACTAGAGTAATTTTTCTGACAGATGTCACAATGACAGGACATACATTGCTAAAAGTTTTGATTGAAATACAACAAAAGTCGGACATTAAACATTGAAGGCACCACGAGAGTTGAACAGACAATAATGCCTACGATCAACGTACACACCTCGGGCCAGAGGCTTTCGGAAAGTCCACTGTTGACCTCAGGCATTATTGTCCTTTTAACACCCTTGATACCTTAATTACTATAGATCGACTGTTTTCATTTACCATGGTCATAATTGCCACAAATTGGAACTATGATTAGTGAAATCAGTTCATGTATGGTTCAAATAAACCAAGTTAATTTGCAACTGTAATAATTATAATAAAATAATTGTTACATTAGCAGATCAGCATTTGATTACAGTTCTCTAATTAATAAATTTTAGAAAAAAAAAACCTGACCTTAAATAATCCAACTGAAAATTATATTGAGTCCCAGAATGCACTTTACCAGTCATCTTTCATTGATTTCTGTTATGCATGTCGAACAGAAGGATCAACTCTTCTCATCCAGATTGTAGCCCGGGTCACTTCCGAATCAGAAGTTCATGGTTAGTACATCAAAAGAGCATTAATTTGGTTTTGGAAAATATATACATCAACTTTCATGAACAATTTTAAACATGCCCTCGAAATTATTTCTTTTCCACCAACACATCTAGTTATATTAACAGAAAATGAATAATATAATTCAAATTTACAGTTAGCATGTTCTAATAATTCATCACTAATCGTAAATTAGTATCTCATAAACAATCCTGAATCATTTAAAAAACATTTAAGACTTATTAAATTAAAATTATACTAATCAGCTACTAAAATCAATAATTTTTACAATTTTTTGTTTATAATCACAGGAGGTGGAGAAAACATTGAAACAATCTCGACCAAACAAATATTATTTATCTGTTATTAATAATATATTGAAATAATCCACCCGTGCTGGATAAAAGACATTAATATATTTTTTTTCGCCAACTGTCAAAAAAACATGATATTCTTGTATTGTTATGGATACGCAAAGTTCGTGATTTTTTCACGAGTAAAAAAATGAAACATATTTTTTCACTAGTGAAAAACTAAATTCTATTTTTGCACACCTAATCTGAAATAATTCAGTTTAGTAATGCTACAAGGATAGAAACAAATAAGTATTTAACAAAAAAGGAATATGAATTTGTACACAAAACTACTTATTTTTGAATATAAAAATTAATTGTTGACAGTTCTTTATTTATCAAACAACAATTGCATATACTTTTGGTTACAATACCCAGGTGACTGCAAATTTATTATATTTTGTACTTTTTTCCTACATTTTACTGAATAAAACAATAATTATTGTTGAACTATTATTTTTTGACATTTGGCGAAAAAATATTGTTTGTATTTCGTGTGCGAAGTGATTGTATTTTGTTGCGCTTTCGAATGAATTTGTTACCTCGACCTTACGGTCTCGGTTAAAATTGATATTCTCACGCGCAACAAAAAAAAATAATCACTTCGCACACTTAATACAAAAATAACTATTTATCATTCAAGAACTAAGAATTACAGTTTTTATTATCTTAATATTTAGCATTTTTATATTAGCAATAATCAACGTACTTACCTACTGTTTATTCTAGCTATTAAAAACTGAACTTTAATAGGTTTTTTTTGGTATATATCGATATATTATTTGGAAAAAATTTTTTTAGGTATTGCAGTCCACTTAATTTTATTCATGTTGCTATTCAATTTTTGGACGTTTCGGATGTGCACCCATCCATCTTCAGCGTTGTTATGAAATATTACAATCTTATAACCTTGTTTACAGCATAGTTGTGAAGATAAACTTCCAATATTTATTGATAACAATAGGAAAATAACAATTTACTCAAAAATCACAAAAAATGTGTGAATGTAACTTTGAGGCTACCACCAACCAAGGTGGCTGGTGATAGAATTCTATCACCAGCCACTATGCTGTAAACAAGGTTATAAGATTGTAATATTTCATAACAACGCTGAAGATGAATGGGTGCACATCCGCACCGTCCAAAAATTGAATAGCAACATGAATAAAATTAAGTGGACTGCAATACCTAAAAAATTTTTTTCCTAATCCATATTTGGGTCCTTCAATCTGCATTAAAATCGATATATTATTGATTAATCTCACGAATTCAATACTTTTTCACCACTGAACAATTGATTTAGCACTTAACACAAGCACGGCGGTAGTCACAGAGAGACAAATGAATTAATCTGGAATTAATTATCAACAGCACATTTTCACATGACCAAATAACATGTTTAATAATTAATATGAGAAATGGACTTTTACGCTCAGGTTTGTTATTAAAAATACGAATTGGAATGAAATTCATTATTTTTGTTAATTATTGATATCAAACGAAGTATATCATTAAATTATTTGAATAAAAATTCATAAAGTCCGTGATTGGATGCAGTAAGTTAAGCTACCAGCCTTCATTCTACATGACACTTATAATGTTAGTTCTGATTATAGATAATAAGTATATGAAAGCAAATTATTGATTTGATCATAAATAAATAAATTCCGACAAAAAGTATTTTTTCAAACCTTGCCCATTTATTTGCTTGGCTACCAAATTTAAATTATTTTTTAACGGCATCTAAATTTGAAAAATATTGTGGTATAAATTTTTTTAAGCATACTTCTGGGAAAAAAATTCAAATGTTAAATTATCAGCCTTGTAGTAAGCAAGCAAATACAGAAAATAAAATATTTATTATTACATGGTGTCTACTTTTTACATAACATTGTATTTTGAAAATAATTCTAATAACAGATAATGAAAATGAACAGTATCACATTCAACAATATCTCTCAAATACAAAACAATCACAAAATATTAAAAATCTATACAAAAATTGGTAGTCACAATACAAGGAATGATAAAATAGGATACAAAATTAAATATATTTTTTATTCGAATAAATGGCACATGAGGCAATAATTATTGGACAGTTTTTAGACGTTCTACTAGCTCTGAAGGCTGAAAGACACCTTTTTCTGTTATTATACCAGCAATTAAATCGGCGGGTGTTACATCGAAGGCTGGGTTCCAACAACTTATTCCTAAAAAAAATTGTGGAGTAAATACAGGGAGAAATAAAAGTAATGGGTGTCTAACCTAAGGCAGCAATTCGATGTTCGCCTACGTGGGTCATTTCTCTATCAGGCCGTTCTTCAATTACGATATGGTCCCCACTGGGAATATTGGCGTCGATGGACGTGAATGGGGCAGCTATATAAAATGGTACGCCGTGGTATTTGGCTAACACAGCGATTTGGTACGTTCCGATTTTATTTGCAGTATCGCCGTTGGCAGCAACCTGCAATTTATTTATAGCAAAAATATCATTACAATTTCTTTTCCACTCCTATAAAGTTCTATCGAAGGCACTCAGAATGATAGATTATTTTTTAATTTTTTGCTACGCAACTCCGGCAAAGACTAACGTAAACATTAACTCTAACTGCGTCATTTCACAGTATGGCCATATAACAAAGTGACAGAACAGAACATGATTGCGATCGGGTGAACCGAAATTCTTTTTCAAAATTTTCGCATAAATCGAAATTTTTTGAAATTCGATTTTACATAGAGTGCTTATTTTTCATAATTGCAAATGTTTTTCAATTGATAACAAATTATTCAGTTTTTTTTTTAAATTTCAATTTTGTTTATTATATATGATTATCTAAATTAATTTGAAAATACTCGGAAAATACGAATTGGTTGTAAATTAATTTACATAAAGTTTATGATTTATAACGAGTAAGTACATCTTTCCACCATTTGAATAAATTTTTGTATATTAATACATTCAATGATGTACAAGTAGGTCACATGATGTCCACGTCAGATTTTTACTTGTACAAAGTAACAAGTATTGTGAAACCGACAAAATTCACTTATCAAGATTTTGATGGAAATATCCGTTTTGAACATTCTTGAATCCATTTTGACTATTTTTGGCTTGATGTCGGTACGTATGTTCGTACGTGCGTTTGTGCGTAACTCGCAAATCTCAAAACTGGTTGAACGTATAATGTTGAAATTCTGTATTTAGGACTGGTATAGGGTCTAGTTGTGCACTTCGCATTATGGTTCCAATCGTCTGTACCGAAAGTGCACTTTACTTGAAACTTTTTTCGAATTTGTCTAATAAATCCAGAATGATCAACCGTAGGATGTTGAAATTCAGTATTTGAACTTAATGTTGTATCAGAATGGTTATCTGCTATTTTTGTAAGAATCGGCCAGGCCAGAAGTGCATTTTACTTGAAACTTTTTTTGAATTTTTTGCATAAATATTGAATGATCCGCCATAGCATATTGAAATTTCGTAAAAAAACTTCAATAACATCTTGATGTACATCTTGCATTATGATTGCGATCGGCTAAACCGGAAGTGCACTTTACTCACTACTTTTTTTAAATTTTCCGCATAAATCTAGAATGATCAGCCGTAGGATACTGGAGTTTAGCATGTGAAATTGCTGTAGCATCTCAATGCTCATCTTCTATTTTTGTAACAATCGGCTGAGCCGGAAGTGCACTTTATATGACAGACTTTTTGAATTTTCCGCATGAATTCTAAACAATCAGTCGTAGAATATTTAAATTTTGTAATAGGCACTTTTATAATATTTAGTTGTACACCCTGCATTATGATTGCTATCGACTGAACCGGAAGAGCACTTTATTCGAAACATTTTTTGAATTTTCCGCATAAATCCAAAACGATTGAACGTAGATTGTTAGAATTCAATATTTAGGACCATTATACCGTCTAGATGCTCATATCCTATTTTTATTGAGTTCCACCTAGCCGGAAGTGCACTTTACCTGACAGTCTTTTGGAATTTTTCGTATAAATTCGAAACGATCAAGTGTAGAATATTGAAATTTGGTATTTGAGTCTGCTGTAGCATCTGAATGATTGCCTACTATTTTCATAACAATAGACTGAATCGGAAGTGCACTTCAGTAGGAATTTGTTTTTTAATTTTGCGCATAAATGCAGATCTGTTGGCAGTCGTAGAATTTCGGAAATCAGTATTTAGGAATGTTGTAGCATAAGAATAATGGCCTACTGTTTCCATAGCAACCGACTTGGCTGAAAGCGCATTTTACTTGACAGATTCTTAGAATCTCTTGGGTAAATCCAAAACGATCAACTGTGGAACGATGAGATTTTGTGTTTGATTATATATATCCAATGATATATATATAATCAAACACAAAATCACATCGTATTATATATATATAAATTATGTACGGTTGTATCCCTATTCCACAACAATTATTATTGTGTCAGCACTTTTAACAGTACTTTTCCATTATGATAAGAAATGTAATAAAAACCCCTGAATCCTAGAAAAATTGTTCATTGTTCAAGTATTCTTCTGTATCAACACGTTGTAACCACGTGTTAAATAAAATTAATTTTTTTCAAATATTTTGAGTTAAAATATTTAATTGGCGCAGTCGGTAGGATCAGAGAAACACAAAAAGTAATTGTGTGGTGAATTTTAATTCTTTACTCTGATCTACTAATAAAATATCAACCAAGAAAAATAATTTCAAACAAATCGTCTACAACGATCTGTGGAAACAACAAGAAACGCAGACCTAACGAAGAAATCAATTTTCCTTGGAAATCCAGTAGCAGAAGAATCACGAGAGGAAGGAAGACTTGCTGTTCGACAACTTTTCGATCACGTCTCCAGCTCCAGGAACAATCAGTGGCCCGGTGATGTCCGTAAACCATCAAACAATTCTCATATTGCTAACGATAACTTTGTAAGTTAGAATTTAAACAATTTTTCTGTATTACACGAAGGGATACCTCTAGCAAAGACTAGTAATAAAGGTATCGAGGGACCGGCACAGTCCTAAACACACAGAATAATCTACATATGTATTGTAGTGATAATAGTACAGATTCTGAAATTTCTGATATTGAATCAGAAAACACTGATACCTCAAATAACACTATTAAAAGCTTAATTTTAAAGCCAAGTAGATTGAGCGTATCAAATATTTCAACAATGGCTACAACAACACTTTCAGAGTTGAAAAACCTTGCTGAAATCATTCCTCCATATAATGCTAGATATTAAAATATTAAATAATTTCATCAGTGCAGTAGATGACGTACTGATTTCTTTAACTAACATTGTTTTAAGTCCCATTCAGAGAACATACCTTTTTGGACTTATAAAAACTAAACTCACACACAAAGCGGCAGAACTATTATCAGAAAATAAATTTGAAGATTGGAATGATTTAAAAGTTTACCTTACCACAAATTTTTGTGATAAAAGTACAGCCGAAACAATTTTATTAGAAATTTTGCAGATGAAAAATAAAATCAGTACAGACAAAACTTTAGAAAATATAATTCAGAAATTCTCACAATATAAATCAAAGATTTTATTAAAAGAATATAATCAATTGCAGAAAAATGCAATTATTAAAGAAAATCAAAAATTAGTAGTTTCACATTTTATAACCCTCCTACCTTTATCAGTAAGAGGATCATTCATTGTTAAACAACCAAATACATTAGAGGAATGTGAATGTTTATTGAGAAATGAATTTAATTACTCACATCAGAATTTACATCAATCACCAATGTTAAAAGATAAACAAAATTTTAGCTTCAATATACCACCAAAAAAGTTCCCAAGTCAACAATTCCCATCTAAACCTATCCAATTTAATAATAATCCAAATCAACCAAGACCTTTTGCCCCTCGTCAGAATCTAAAAAATTATATTGACACGAAACGAGCTTATCAACCTAAGCCAATGACCCAGCAGTCAAGACTTACGAGTACTATACCTATGTCAACTCAGACAATCAGACAGAATTACAATCTTAACGAAAGTTCAGATGAACTAGAACAAACCGCTGACGAATATGAAATCATAGAACAAGACAGTGAACTTGAAAATGATCCTTTTTTAGAATTGGAGACAGAAACAGACGAACCGAACAAGTAATGTCTAGTTTAACATACAACTTACCATCATTACAAATACAAGACTATATCATTTTACTAGACACGGGATCAAGTATCAACTTAATACATCCTGATTTAATTAAATTCAAAAAAATTAAAACTTATGACGAAAAATGCACGTTTACAACCGCAAATGGTAAATCAACTATTTCACAGTTTGTTATTTTGAAAATTAATAAAATTCCATTAAAATGCTATGTTCATAAATTTCATAAAGAATACAATTTATTACTTGGTATTGAAGCATTTAAAAAATTAAATATTCAAATAGATTTTATTAGAGATTCTGTTAATATACAAGGGAAAGAAAGTAAATTACAGAGTAATAATTTTAAAACTCGAAAGGAAAATAATAATATTCAAATCCGTTCAGAACATTTAAATCAAATTGAAAAAACTAGATTAAAATCACTTGTAGATAATTTTGAAGATCTTTTTCCAAACCCCAACGACCAACTGTCTTGTACAAATTTATGCGAACATAAAATAATTCTCAATAATGGAATTCCTATTCATACAAAAAATTATAGACTTCCTCAAGTCTACGAGCAAGACATCGAAGAACATATTCAAAAAATGTTATCAGAAAAAGTCATACAACCATCTCATTCTCCTTGGAATTCTCCCATCTGGATAGTTCCAAAAAAGTTAGACGCTTCAGGAAAGCGAAAAACGAGACTAGTAATCGATTTTAGAAAAGTAAATTCTCAAACGAAAGATGATAAATTCCCAATTCCTAATATTGATACATTATTGGATCATATTGGTTATTCAAAATATTTTACGACTTTAGATTTGCACTCAGGTTTCCATCAGATCCCTATGAACAAAAATGACATCGAAAAGACCGCATTTTCTACCTCATCCGGTCATTATGAATTCTTGCGTATGCCTTTCGGTCTTAAAAATGCACCTGCAACATTCCAAAGAATGATGAATATTGCATTAGGAGAATTAGTTAATAAAATTTGTTTAGTTTATTTAGATGACGTAATAATTTTTGGCAAAACTTTTGAAGAACATTTAGATAATATTAAATTAGTTTTTGAGAAATTGAGGCAAGCAAATTTAAAAATCCAAATCGATAAATCGGAGTTCTTGCAAACAGAAACGAAATATTTAGGCTATATTATTACTCAAAATGGAATTAAAACAGATCCTTCTAAAGTAGAGAAAATTAAAAATCTTAATATTCCTAAAACAAAAAAACAAATTAAGCAATTTCTTGATACAATTGGATGGTATCGTAAATTTATTCCAAATTTTGCAAAACTTACAAAACCTTTAACTTTGTGCCTGAAAAATGGGCAAAATATAGATATTTATAATGAATCTTATAGGAAAAGTTTTGAAGAATGTAAACAAATTCTCACTTCATCTCCTATATTACAATTTCCAAATTTTCATAAAGATTTTATATTAACTACGGACGCCTCTGACTATGCCATAGGATCAGTCCTTTTACAAAAAGATGAACAAGGCAAAGAAATGCCAATAGCTTATTTTTCAAAAACATTAGGCAATGCTGAACAGAATTATAGCACCATTGAGAAGGAATTATTTGCAATGATAGAATCTGTTAAGAACTTCAGACCTTATTTATTTGGCAGAAAATTTTTAATTAAAACAGATCACAGACCATTATGTTGGCTATTTAATATGAAAAACCCTAACCAAAAACTTATGCGGTGGAAAATAGAATTAAACGAATATAATTTTGAAATAGAATTTTTACAAGGTAAAATGAATGTAATAGCAGATAATCTCTCCCGCCAACGAGAGAAAACTCAAATTCACGACAAAATCGGTGATGTGACGGAAACAAAAATATTTGCTCATTGTATTTCTGAAGATTTAGAGATGAGTAAAGGCCTGGCAGACCAAGTTAATAAAAAATTTGATAGCAAGAATTTTTGTCATAATTTAGATTTAACCAATAAAAATATTATTATTCAAAATTATAGTAATCAAATAATTATTCATTTAATTACAAAGAAAAAATTTAGTGATAAACCTTCAATCAAGAGTTTAGATAAACCATTGAAAGAACTTAGAGATTATCTTATTCTTAATGAAAATTTCGAAATAAATTTACCCCTATTGGGATGTGGTTTAGATAAATTAGAATGGAATCAGGTATCGGCAAAAATATTGAAAATATTTGAAGATACAAATATACAAATAAATGTGTATTCATTGCCTATGGTCAACCTATATAATAATGATAACGAATCAGTTTCGTCAAATCAAAATACAATCCATTCAGATCCAGAAAATTTAGTTAACGGAATTAAATATATAGAAGATAGAATCAATATAGCTGATAATCAATTGATATTTGAAATTCATGATCTTGATACTGAAATAGAAATTACCAAATTATTCGGGAATCGAAAACAGCGGATTCATTGTAAGCTTAGTAAGCAAAATCTCGAAAACGAAATATTAAATTTTCTTAAAGAGTATATAGTTCCAAAAATAAAGTACTTAGCTATTTTCAAAGAAACAGATCTTGACCTTAAATTTTCAAGAATAATAAAAGAAAATTTTGAATTTAATACCATCAATATTGTTGCTTGTAATAAGTTGGTTGAAGATATAGAAAGCGAAGACGAACAAGTAGAAATAATTCATGATTTTCATACAGGATTAACTAACCACAGAGGAATAATTGCAACTTTGAATGCATTGAAAGAAAAATATTTTTGGCCTAAAATGATTAATAATATCACGGAGTATATTAATAAATGTGAACTTTGTAAATTGAATAAATATAATAGAAAACCGATTCCAGCCATAGATAATTTGACACCCACTCCATTGAAACCGTTTGATATAATAAACATTGACGTACTTTGTTTGAATAAAAAGAATTTTTTGACTATTTTTGATCAGTTTTCAAAACATGGTCAAGTTTGTTCATTAGAATATAAAAGTTCAAATAATATATTACAGAGATTAACCCAATATTTCCAGATTTATACAATTCCAAATAAGATAATTATGGACGCAGGTCCTGAATTTAAAGGTAGTGTTTTACAGGATTTATTCAAACTTAGAAATATAGAGAGTCACGTAATTTGCGTAAACAATCCTAAAAGTAACGCAGTTGAAAGATTTCATTCAACCCTTATAGAACATCTCAGGCTTCTAGAAAATAATAATCATTTCAGAAATAAAACATTTTTGTAAAAACTTGATTTAGCAATTTTAGCTTATAATAATACTAAACATACGGTAACAAAACTAACTCCGAACGAAATATTATTCGGCAAAAATAGTAATATTCCTTTTAGAACGATTCCACTCATTAATGAAGAAATAATACAAAAATATCAAACAGAACAAGAAGAGCTATTTAAAATTATTAACGAAAAAATAAAAGTCGAGAAACAAAAGCGTTATAAAGAGAATGATAATCCTTTACAGATAAAAGATACTATTTATGTGAAAGAGAATCCAAGATTAATCAAGAAATTCAAAAAACCGTTATTCAGAAAATATAGAGTTCAAAATTACAATCCCATATTAGGGAAAGTAAAAATTAGAGATCAGATGGCCGAGAAACATGTCAGAATAAATAAAATTAAACAGTAAATTGTTGTTTCAGATGTACGGCTCAACTTACGGATATTTCAAATGACAATGGATTTCATTTAGTTAAATTAGGTAAAACACAGATAAAAATTTCAGAACAAATAATTTATTTTAATTATAATATAACTCCGATTCATGATGAATTTTTGAAATTACGCACGTTAAAAGAAACTCTCCTTTCCCAAACAGATGAGTCGAACGAAATGTTTCATGACTATATTAATATTCTCATATATAATTTTAATGATCTAGAACATCAAGTTTCTAAAATATTTCATAGAATTTCAAAACGCGGTTTAATTAATGGAATAGGTAATATTATTAAATCAATTTCAGGAAATTTAGATGCTTCAGATGGAGAACGGTATGATAAAATTTTTGAACAAATAAAAAATAACGAAAAGATATTACAGGATCAGAATAATCAAAATTTAAAAATAAGTAAAGAAATGATTGATAAATTTAATAATCAAATTGAGAATATTAGGAGTAATGAAAATTTAATGAAATCACAAATGGTGCATATTAAACAGATGTTAAAGAGAAATTTTAATTGGCAAGGAAGAATAGATGTTGAGAATAAATTTCAAAAGTTAATACTTATAATTCAGAGTTTGAATAATCTTATCAAGCAAATAGAAATCAGTTTAACTTTTTGTACTTTGAGAAAACTACACACAAGTATTATTGACCCAATTAATATCAGAAAAATTACACAAAATAAAGATATTTGGCAACTGAACGAAATTATAGAAACTTATTGTCAACACGATAACGAACAGATACATTTCCTTATTAATGTACCAATTTTCTCTTCCCAGACTTACGATTTATATCAATTCACTCCTTTACCTTTCATCAAACATAACGAAATTATACAATTAACAGAAAAACAAACAATGTACTTTATAAAAAATAATGATAATTTTAAAATAAACAATTGCATTCTAGTTAATAAGATTTATTATTGTAAAACCGAATTTATAGGTTTAAATAAATGTATAGTAAATATTTTAAAGGTTCAAACAAATGATGATTGTAAATATCATATTTTAGAGTCAGATAACACTTGGGAAAAAATTCAAAACACGAATGAATTAGTTATAATAAGTCCCAAGGAGCAACAAATTCAAATTAATTGTGAAAGTAATACACTGAATAGAAAAATTAAAGGTATATTCAAATTAAAACTCATGAATAAATGCGTAATAAATAATTTCAAATTTGATATAATTCAAGAAACTTATAAAGAAATAATATTCGAAGCTTTTAATTTCAATAATACATTTCAACAATTGAATTTAACAAATTTTAATAAAATAGATAGAGTAAATATAACACTAAAAGAGTTGCCACAAATAAATGAATTGAGCTTGAATAATTTTAATGATCATCATTTTTATATTATTTATGTTATTTTATTTTTAATAATATGCTTTGCTCTATTATATAAGTTTAAAATTAAGCTTTTAACAATTTGTAGAAAAAATAAAGAATTCAATAGTAATAAAGAGTCAAATATAGAATTAAGTACCATTAAATAATAATTATTGTAAAATCTCAGAAGGGAGGAATTATGTACGGTTGTATCCCTATTCCACAACAATTATTATTGTGTCAGCACTTTTAACAGTACTTTTCCATTATGATAAGAAATGTAATAAAAACCCCTGAATCCTAGAAAAATTGTTCATTGTTCAAGTATTCTTCTGTATCAACACATTGTAACCACGTGTTAAATAAAATTAATTTTTTTCAAATATTTTGAGTGAAAATATTTAATTTATATATATATATATATATATATATATATATATATATATATATATATATATATATATATATATATATATATATATATATATATATATATATCCACTGATGTACAAGTAATTTACGTGATGTTCACGTCAGATTTTTTATATTTGATTTTATAATAAATACAACTTGAAATTGTGATTCAAATGTTACAAACAGGTAAATTATTCGTAATGGAACGTTATTCAAGAATTGAGTTAAAATGTTAACAATGCTTTTTGCAACTAGGCCATAGATCTCAAAATCTTCCTTAAAAAAAAACGAAAAAAAGACTTTGAAGACGGCCCATGAAAACATAAAAGTTGCTACATTGGAGCCGACTTCAAAATGTCGAAAATCATGGCAAATTCAGAAATAATTAGTTCTTCCTTTTTAGTAATTTATATTGAAGTCGGTTTCCATTTTTACTTTCCGATTGGAAGAAAAACCGGAAGCACTGAAATTCTTCAATACATGGTTGGTCTCTGAAGGCGGTCACACTTTTCGAGGAGTCACCTATTTCTCCACCCTTATCCCATCTTAAGCAGTGGAATTTTTGCTTCAAATTTAAATGGGACACACTTATGTAATTAAAAAAATATATTATTTACTCTTCGAAGTGGAATTTTCCCTTGAAATTTCAATGTGACCACCTTCGAGATGCAGCCTATTCAATAAAAGAAGAATAATCAAAATAGATTCATAATCAGCGAAGATACCGAGTAAAATATTTGAAGTCGGTTGAAAAGAATCTGTATTTCATCCTTAGGGGCGGAATTCTTTCATCAAATTTAATTGAGAGCACTATCGAGATATGGTCTATTCAATTAAAAAAGACTGATCAAAATCGGTTCACAGTCAGCGAAGATACTGAGTAAAATATTTGAAATCGGCTAAAAAAATATGATTCCATCCTTGTAGTTGGAATTTTTTCATCAAATTTAAATGGGAGCACTATCGAGGTATAGCCTATTCAATTAAAAATAAAAATCTGATGTGAACATCACGTTACTTGTACATCATTTGATATATACACAAATTTATGCAATGAAGTCCTCTGTCACTTCAGATTATAATTAATATAATTTTAATAATATTTTGACATATACTTACAATGTCAAACGAAATCAAATAATTGACAACAGATTACCATTGCCTACCTTATCATTTCAATTAAACTGATTGTTTTATACGGCAAATTCTGAATGTCTGTTATATGTATAAACTGCACTTCCGGCTCAGCCGATTAATACAAAAATAGTACATAACTATTTTGATGCCACAACAAGTTCAAAGACTAAATTTCAATATGCTATGGCTGATCATTCTAGATTTACGCAAAAAAAAAAAAAAGTTTCAAGTAAAGTACACTCCTGGCTTGGCCGATTCATACAAAAATAGCAGATAACCATTCTGATACAACATCAAGTTCAAATTCTAAATTTCAACATCCTACGGTTGATCATTCTGGATTTATTAGAAAAAATCGAAAAAAGTTTCAATTAAAGTGCACTTCCGGTACAGACGATTGCAACCATAATGCGAGGTGCACAACTAGACCCTATACCAGTCTTAAATACAAAATTTCAACATTATACATTCAGCCAGTTTTGAGATTTGCGAGTTACAAACGCACGAACGGACGCACGAACGTACCGACATCAAGCCGAAAATAGTCAAAATGAAGTCAGGGATGCTCAAAACGGATATTTCTATCAAAATCTCGATAGGCGAATTTTGTCGGTTTCACAATACTTTCTTGTACTTAGTACAAGTAAAAAAGAATCAACAAAATTGCGTCACAATAAGCGAAGATCTTAACTTATTTGAAGTCGATTAAAATGATAACTTATTTCACCCTTCGGCGAGTGCAATTTTTTCATCAAATCCAAATGGAAGCACTATTAAAATAAAAAAGAATAATCAAAATCAATTCACAATCAGCAAAGATACAGAGCAAAATGTTTGAAGTCGATAAAAAAAAATTACTTCATCATTATGGTTGAGATCTTTTAATTAAATTCCAATGGGAATAATATCAAGGTATTGTCCATACAATAAAAAAAAAAGAATAATCAATATCGGTCACAATCAGCAAAGATATCGAGTAAAATATTTGAATTCGGTTTAAAAGAATCATTATTTCACCCTTAAGGATGAATTTTTCCATCAAATTTAAATGAGAGCACTATCAAAGTGAAGCCTTTCCAATAAATGAAAAAATATATCAAAATTGTTCTACAATAAGTGAAGATACTGCGTAACATGTTGAAAAAAATCATTAGTACACCCTTCGTGAGGGAATTTTTCTATCAAATTCAAATGAGAATATTATTGAGGTATAGCCTATCCAATAAAAAAAAATGTCCAAATTGATTCACAATTAAATATTGTGTAACATATTTGAAGGCCATTAAAAAGAATAATTATTTCACTCCTAAGGATTTTTTCATCAATTTTAAATGGGAGTACTATCGAGATATAGCCTTTCCAATAAGAAAAGAATAATCAAAATCGTTTCACAATAAACGAAGATAACGCATGAAATATTTGAAGTCGGTTGAAAAGAATCATTATTCGACCCTCAAGGGTGGATTTTTTTATTAAAGTCAAATAGGAGCACTATCGAGGTATAGCCTATTCAATAAAAGAAGAATCATCAAAATTGGTTAACAATCATGGAAGATATCTCGTGAAATTAAAAAAAAAAAAACATAATTCCATCCTTGGGGGTAGGTTTTTTTTTATAAAATTAAAATGAGAGCACCGTCAAAGTATGGCCTATTTAAATAAAAAAGGATCATCAAAACTGTTTCACAATAAGCAAAGATACTTCATAACTTATTTGAAGCCGGTAAAAAAAATTATCACACCCTTATAATTGGAATTTTTTCAGCAATATCGAGGCATAGCCTTTTTATGAAAAAATTTAAAATCGGTTCAATCAGCGAAGATATCGAGTAACATACACACAAGATAATTCAGCCGAATTGAGAACCTCTTTCTTTTTTTAAATCGGCAAAAAATTAAACTTTAATAAATTTATACAAATCTTTATTAATAGCCACATATAAATATTTTAATTCGTTTCGAAGACTTACCCTGTCCGCGCCGACAACAACAGCAGAAATATTCCTGCTGCGCATCAAAGCAGCCACCATGCTGTCTACAATTAAAGTGGCAGGAATTTGATCATGTACTAATTCATAAGCAGTAAGTCTGGCTCCTTGATTGTATGGTCTAGTTTCAGTACAATATACATGCTCTAAAAAAAAACCCAAAACAAATGAATCATTCATTCGAAAACAAAATATAATCATGGTACCTAATTTTTTCATACTATGAAGTGTTCGAATGACTCCTAAAGCAGTTCCGTATCCAGCAGTAGCTAATGATCCAGTATTGCAATGAGTAAGAACTCTTAGGGGGTTATCTCCAAGATGTTGTGCGAGAATAGCTTTAGCGCCAAAATCTCCAATTGATCTATTATCTATAATATCTTTAATCATCATAGCTTCTATTACTGAAATAAACCTAGAAATACTAATAAGTTACTGTATTATTATTAGTATAAAATCTAAAAACATACTTAAATCTCATTTCTGTTAGATTAATATTTTTATCTTCCGCCAATTCATTGGCTAGTACAATTAATTCATCAGCAGCTATTTTCATATTAACAGCAGTGGGACGAGATGACACCAAATAATTCAATTTTCCTTCGATTTCTTGCCGAAGATTTTGTTTGCCTTCTAGCTTTTGTTTTTGTAATTCAACGGCTAAACTTAGGCAACCAACAATAGCGATTGCCGGTGCTCCACGTACCTGCCGATTTTTATAATAAAAAAAAGGAATACAAACTGTAAAATATGCTTACCTGCATTTTATTAATAACCTTCCATCCATCCTCGACACCTTTTATTGAAATATATTTTGTTTGGGCCGGTAACAAAAGCTGGTCGAGGACTTCCAGGTTGCCATTTTCGTATTTTATGGCTTTGAGAGTCATTTTAGGCTAAAACAAAAACGATACGCACTATGCACAACTTTTTTGTAGATCTTATGTAATTTTTTTCAACGAATTTTATTGCAAATGTCACGTACAATCATGTTATTTGCTTGTGATTTCTTCTAATTATTTTATCAAGTAAACATGGACCTTATCTATGTTTTTAGTTTCAATAATCTTTCGCCTTTGAGGCTGATAAAAATTATAACCTCACTTTTGCCTGTCATCCAAATATGTGTCTAATTTTATTCTTTAAATTAATCTATTATTAGAAGTATAATATAAATAAATTCAGTGTTAAAATAATATAATTACCATTTTTCTTTTACTTAAATTGATAATCACAGTTAATATTAAAATTAATTTATTTGAAAAATGTATTAATAATACTTAAAAATTAGGAAGCCCAAAATGACTAAAAATAAATTACTTCAAGTCGGCTGACTGTGCTAGATTTAATTCGGGAAGAAGGTATTTAACCTTCCTTGAAATAATTGAGGAATTAAATTGTGTATTAGATAATGTGACAGTTTCCAATACAAGAAGTTCCTGAATCCAAGTATTATTTTACGAAAAAATTTGTTATTATTATTACAACAATGGTAAAATGTCATTTTTAGGTTATATTTGTGTGCATGCTTATACAGAAAATAAAAAAAGCGCATCGGTTGTTGATAAATGCGATTTTGTTTCAGGCCTTACTGGGAGCACAACTGGTAATGACTCTGGTCATGGTTAGCCTAATCCAAAAAATTGGCTTACATTACTCATTTGCGAGGTGGTTTCTTTGCTCAACCGGTCTAACAAGATACTTATATCCTACTGATGCAGAACTGCGCCAATTGGCGAATATTTCAAAAGAAAAACCGAAACATAAAAAAGGAGGAAAACATGATAATAGTAGGAACGGGGATACTTTCCATGTTCCGAGGAATTTGGAACTGGAATTGGAGACAGCCAAAGTTTCCTCCCTTGATTTAATACATTTACGATATTATACTGAATATCAATGGCTGTTGGATTTTGCCTTGTACGCCGCAGCCGTTTACCTTCTCACAGAAGTAATAATACTCACAATGCACTATTTTTCATTAAAATATTTTAATTTTAGGTTTATCAAAGTTTCTTCCCTATTAAAGACGAAGTGAACTTGAGTATGATGTGGTGCTGCCTGGTTTTAGGTTTTGCAATGTACAATAAAAAAATTCAATTTTTGATTTATGCTTACAATTTTTTTTTTTATAGGAAAATGTTGCTGTCTTTAACAATACAATACTTTAAAGGAGAGGAATCTGTAGGGGAACGATCGACGTGTATTGTTATGGGTTTTGCGTATTTGGTCATCTCAATGATGATTTTAATTGTTGATGAAAGAACCTTAGAATTTGGTTTGGAAAATGCCTATTCAAGTTTTAATCAAAGTGCGTCTGCCTTTTTAAGTAATCAAGGTCTTCCTTCAACGTGAGTATTCTCAAGTATTAAATTATTTCCATTTCCTTTTTACAAAATTTATTTTTTAAATTTTCTGGGAATGCGTTTTTGAGGAACTGGGCGACTTGCATTTTTCTCGGAGGTGTTGGTATTGCTCCTATTTCATCTTGAAGTAAATCTGCTTCATGAAATTTTCTTACCTTTTGGCGATTCTACCACAACTTCATTTGCTTTTCTGTTTCTATAAACTTTTTTTACTACGTTTTTATCGGATCTGTCTTTTCGTCTATTCGATTTTAAACTAATTTCCCGCCAGCTAGCTCAGCTTCCGATGACTAGTGTCCAACCGAATACTCGGTTTCGGCCAAAAATCAGCCGAAGGTTTGGCCAAAGTCGAAGTTTTCTATCAGCCATCAAAAACGGACGATCTTGTAAGAACCTGTCAATGTTTTCAACAAAAGAGTGGCGTAGAGGTTTCCTTTTGGAAGACTTTATCATCCATTTATTTTAATTGAGGCCACAAAAAATCCCTTATGATTATTCGATAACTTTCAGCTTTCACTGGCAACACTGGCTCTCACAGCAGCAATGTTGTCTTGATTCCTTGCATTTTGTCGTTGCTGTGGTATTATTTTATCATGTAGAGTAAATTCACTTTGATAGTTTTTCACGATTTGATCATAGGAAGATTATCTCTTCCAAAATTTTTACTTAATGAGCGGACAGGTTTGGAGAAAAGACTTATTATTTAAAAAAAAGTATTGAATAATAAGAAGACATTCTTAGAGCATATAGATTTTGTTTAACACAGCTGTTGAGAAATAACACGGTAAAATATCAACACAGCGACCATAAAATGCAAGAAATTAAGACAACATTGCTGCCAGTGAACGATGAAAGATATCAAACAATGATAAGGAACTTTTAAATAATTTGAAAAAAATTAGATTGACATAATTTTGTTTCATTTAATAACAATTATTTTTTATTTATTATTAATTGGATTGATTTGCCGATCAAATCAATCTTCTGCTACTACTGTCCTTGGTAGTCTTGGAATATAACAAGAAACGGATGAAACTTATTTTTCCATAGCTTTAAATTCGTTTCTTACTCTTATTTCCTCTGGAAAAATCTGACGTGGACATCAAGTGACTTACTTGTACATCATTGAATATATATAAGCAAACAGAAAATCTCATCAACCCACGGCTAATTGTTTTTAATTTATCCAAAAAATTCTAAAAATCTGTCAAATAAAATACGCTTTTAGCCTAGTTGGTTGCTATGGAAACAGTAGGTCATCATTCTCATGCTACAACATTCCTAAATACTGATTTCCAAGATTCTACGGCTCGCAGTTCTAAATTTATACGCAAAATTGAAAAATAAATTCCAACTGAAGTGCACTTCCGGTTATTATTATTATGAAAATAGTAGGCAATCATTCAGATGCTACAGCAGACTGAAATACCAAATTTCAATATCCTACAGATGATCGTTCTGAATTTATGCGAAAAATTCCAAAAGATTGTCAAGTATAGTGCACTGCCGGCTCAGTCGATCTCAATGAAAATAGGATATGAGCATCTAGAAGACGGTACTATCGTCTTGAATACTGAATCCAAATATTCTACGTTCAATCGTTTTGGATTTATGCGGAAAATTCAAGAAATGTTTCGAGTAAACTGCACTTTCGGCTCAGTCGATCGCAGTCATAATGCAAGATGTACAACTAGATGTTATAGAAGTGCTTAATACAAAATTTCAATATTCTACGACCGATTGTTTAGAATTTATGAAGAAAATTCGAAAAGTCTGTCATATAAAATGCACTTCCGGCTGAGCCGATTGGTACGAAAATAGGAGGTGACCATTTGGATGCTACAGCAATTTAAAATGCTGAATTTCAACATCCTACGGTTGATCATTCTAGATTTATCAGAAAAATTCGAAAAAAGTTTCAAGTCAAGTGCACTTCCGGTACAGACGATTGAAACCATATTGCGAGGTACACAACTAGACCCTATACCAGTCTTAAATACAAAATTTGAACATTATACGTTTAAACAGTTTTCAGATTTGCGAGTTACGCACGCACGAACATACGTACCGACATCAAGTCAAAAATAGTCAAAATGGATTCAGGGTTGCTCAAAACGGATATTTCCATCAAAATATCGACAGGTGAATTTTGTCGGTTTCACAATACTTCCTTGTACTTAGTACAAATAAGTAAAAAGAATCTCCGACCACTGTTTTTTAATTAGTATTTTAATTTTGTTGATTTATTGAATTGTTTTGATTGACGGTACTGTCAGCAGGTGATAGACTTTTATTCAATTGTAATTCTTCAATTATTGGCCAATAGAAACCAAATGGGAACCTCCCATTTTTATTGCAGATTCGGATTCACCATCGGGGTACTTCATTTATGATACGTTCTATTATGTTCTGTCGAGTAGTAGGTACTTCTGCATACGCTCTGTCTTTAGATAACCCCACAAAGAAAAATCCAGCGACGTAAGGTCGGGTTGTCTAACAGGCTAAGTTACCGGACCACTTCTACTGATCCAACGACAATTGAAATCGCGATTTAATACTTCCCATATTGAAGATTTTTTTTGCGATTCAAGCGCCATCTATTACTTATGGGAAAAATGTTTCAGGCAAACCCTAGCTATGTTTTGGCGTGGAATCCGAATCGACGAATAAACAATAATAGGGGTTCCTATTTAAGATTTCAAAGTTTCTACCCATTTAGGGAGGTGGAGGTGGCTAGTTTTAGCACAGACTGATGTTCCATTTCAAAATATTACTTTTGCCTCTCCCATGTATGTACGCGTGTCGACTGTTGGCAACGATTAATCGTTATAGCCGCACATTTACGAAGACATGTGCCTAAATTGACCATGAAACCAATTCAAGAAATTAATTTTCCTCTTCTGGATGCTTGTTACTACTTTTCAATAATCTACCAATTAGCAAAGGAAGTTGAGCGGAAATACCAGACATCCCTATATAGGAAGAAAATTCGTTCAGTTTCTCATTGTTCTGTTGGCTCTTTCAAATATTCTTTTCTGAAATTTGGTTTCCCGAAGTCGAATCCATCTTTCCCACCTTTGTGCTTCTAGTTTTTCATTGTCCATCTTAAGATTTCTTTTTATAATTAGTAAAAACTTTTGTTTTTTGCAGAGGTCCAGCTTCAAAAATTGTATTGAAGTTCTTCATTGCGTTATGGTGCGGTTTAATTGGGGCTCTTTTTACATTTCCTGGTTTGCGTGTAGCAAAAATGCACTGGGATTTGTTGAAGTAATCCATCAATTGCACTGTATTCAACGAATTTATTTAAAAATTTATTTTCTAGACATTATAATAATAGCAAAACAATTCAATTTTTACTTAATTTGAATCTTGCTTTGCCGTTTCTGTTAATTATTATGTGGATCAAGCCAGTTAGTAGAGATTATTTAACTGAAAGAATATTCACAGGAATGACAGAGCCACTGTAAGTTTAAATTTATTTTTAGTAAATCTTAGCTCATTACTTTTTTTTTAGTATGGCCTCGTATCAATTCGAGACCTTAAGATTAATTATGATCGTGGCCTGTGTCTTTATAAGAATATGTTTAATGCCATGGTATCTTCAAGCATATTTAGACCTTGCTCGTATTAGAATTGAAGAACAGAAGAAAGAAGCAGGAAGAATAACAAACGTCGATTTACAGAAAAAAATAGCAGCAGTTTTCTATTATTTATGCGTAGTTACTTTGCAGTACATAGCTCCAATGTTAATATGTTTGTATTTCACTTTTATGTACAAAACTCTTGGAGGGTATAGTTGGTCAGGAATTTATAAGGAACCTTTAGCATCAGATGAATGCCCTTTATCAATGCCAGAAGACCAGCAGCTTCCAATTGCCGATTCAGAAGAAAGTCTTAAATATTCCGCACAACAATTTCATTTAGCATTAGAATCAGTAAAATCTGTACGTACAATACTCATAAATCTATTTTAAATTATAGTTTGTTTGTTTTCAGGTATTTTCAGAACAAGTATTCAGAGGGCTTTTAGGTTTTGCCACTTGGTGGAGCTGTTTTACGTGGTTTGCAACCACATCCGTTGGATTGATTTATCAGTCTTATTTTGCTCATTGATAAATATGTTGTTGAATTTGAAAATTATTGTTTAATTGTTGATATGCATTTACAATTCATCTGTAAAAGTCCATTTTAGGAAATATAGCATCATTATGAAACCCTTTTGTCTTGTATTATTCAAATTTCGCGCCAAAATATCATTCAAGGTCTTGTTCAAATGTTTTATTTATTTCGATGACATTGGCAAATATATCCGCAAATAGGTCAAAGTGATCACTATTTTAATGACATAACCGACCTAACCTATCATGTTAATTTCAAGGGAAAAGAGTAGGAAACAACAGGTTTTACTAACGTGGGAATATTAATAAAATATTATAAATTGCATCGAAAAATAGGATGCAAACAAGTGGCAATATTTTGGAACTTCCATTATGAGCTCATGAGCCACGTGTTTTTAAGGTCAATTATGCATTGCTCAATGTTATTCATTACAAAAAATCAATGTCATTTACTCATTTACCATAAGTAGAATCAATGATTCAGAGAAGTTATTCCTAATTTGGATGATTATTAAAACAAATGTAATACCTATTAGAATGCAAATGCAACGGTCATATTATTAAAAATTACTGAGTTTGCTATTGAAATACACTACAATCACTGCAATAATATAAATAATCTGTAAATAATATAATTACAAATTTCCTTTCGCACTATTTTTTTACTAGTTTAAAACAATTGATTTGTGCATGCGCATAGGTGTGGGTATACGCAGTCTGACGTCAGCAAACCAATGACGGTGGATATTTTCAAAATACTTTTCCGTGATTGGCTGAGGAAATGCTACATTCTGGAAAGTTCTACGCGTGAGCAATATATATTCAGCCATCTTGAGCAGCTTCTCACTTTGTTTCCGGCACTACAGTAAGAAGTATTAAACTAATTTTAGCAAGTTAATTTCATATATAAGCAAATAATTTAAGGTGAGTTGACGTTTTACCATCAAATTTAATTAATTTTTGTTTTGCAATTGACATTTGCTTGTTTTTCGTCAGTTTTTGGTGAATGTCACACCTCGTGTTCAGTATTGATCCTTTGTTAGGAATAGCATAGTAATTAGTGATTCTAAAGTATTGTATTAGTCATATAGATTATATCAATATTTCGCTTTTACAGATGGCCAAAGCACCAGCAGTAGGTATCGACTTGGGAACCACCTATTCCTGTGTTGGAGTTTTCCAACATGGAAAGGTTGAAATAATTGCCAATGACCAAGGAAACAGAACGACACCATCATACGTCGCCTTCACCGACACGGAACGTCTCATTGGTGATGCCGCGAAGAACCAAGTCGCCATGAACCCCAATAACACAATTTTTGGTAAGCATAATTCGTTAAAACTTTATTTGATGACGCATGGGCGGCAAAATTTTCCACTAGAGGGGGGAATAATAACGGTTATAAGGTTTGGTAAACTAAGTTTATAAATTTTTGCTATGTCTCGATTAAATTTGAAGATTTCAATAGCTGTTTCATTTGGGATAGGCCGGTTTAAAACTCGTTAGGGCTCTAAGGCACAATATTTTATGAAGCCTCTTAGCACAGTAACGAATCAGTGGTGGAACCACAACGAATTGACTTTGATGTTGACTTGAAAATGGAAGCTGGACATGTCTCCGATTAGAATTTATCATAAGAACGACAGGGATCAAATCAGATCATCCTTTTATAAAAATAAGAACTAGATCAGGTAGAAAAGGGTTGGGAGCGTAAAACCAGATAAAGTGATGTCAATTTCGATTCGGTGTGGTTCCTACACAAGTCTGAGTTGGTGAAAATATAAGAAATGTTTAGAAAATTTCCATAAATTTAAGATATGCTTACGAAACTCTCAAAGGCAATGATTATATATGGAGCGTCCTGATTCAATTCCAAAAACCTCTGATATATCCTTCTATGGGTACTTGTAGGTCAAGGTACCGCACTTGAAAAATATCAATCTATTAAATCGCACAGCACGTGCCACACCCAGAAATGAGTAAAAAGCATGATTGGTATTTATATTTGGAGAAGCGTTTGTCCAGCCTGAAGAAGTCAGATAAATTGATGATTTATTTTGGTTCTTTAAATGATTTGTCATAGATTTTTTCTTTATTTAATTGTTTTCACAATGACGTTATTAATTTGTTCAAGGAGATTGAGAGGGGATAGTCCTAACCAAAAGTATAGAGAATTGTGTAGCTAATAATAATAATAAAATAATAATTATTATTATTACAAATGATTGTTATGTATAAAATGGCTTATCACTTCTCGTGGAGTTTTGCTGCTCCTAAACGGAGCTTTCTAGTTTCATTTTTTGGAGGGATCGCTCTCTTTAATGCCTGTATTATACGATTCAAGATATTCATGAAATTGTCCTTGAATTTCTTCGTGAATTTTTTGTCAAGTTGAAAAATGTTGGTTCGTTTTTACACACATGGAGATTTCCATCAATTTATTGTGAAGAATTTAATAGTACCAACCTAAATATCAGTTGTATTGTGTTTCTTGCAAGTTTCTGTAGAATTAGAATTTTCACAGTATCTCTTTAGAACCAAACAAACTAAACTGTAAAAAAAGTTGGAGGTAAACAGACAATGTCAAATTCAAAGGTTGGCAACGACAAAATGTGGAGAAAAAACCCTAGAATTCCCTAGAAAGTTGTAGAAAAATAGAACACGTTCTAATTCGTCAATAAATTCATGAATTTCTTCATGAAGAAAAAATTCACGAATTGTCTCGTATTACACAATCCAATAAATTCAAAATAAAACTTCGTGAATTTATTGATGAAGAAATTGAATCGTGTAATACAGGCATAACTTATCCGAGGCCTACGGCTTGAAATTGACTTTTCAAACTAACAATTTTTAAATTGGGATTTGAAATTCATTATTAGTCATATCATAATCAGAGTTGAAATATATTCATTCGAAACAATGGATTTAAAATTGAAATTTGGTGGAAAAGTAGATTAGCCTCTGTGTGAGAGAGAAACTTTAAACAAAGAAAGAATAAATTTTATTATGACTTAAAGGGTGGAAGGCGTACAACCTTGATATCGAAATAATGCCTTGAAAAAGTTAATAAAATTGATGTTTATTGGATTTTAAGTTCCCCTACTTCTTTGTTTGTAGTTGATAAAAGCTTGTGTGGAATTCCATTTTTGGAAATTTTCCTGATGTTGATTATTTTTGGGATGTTGGTATTTATTATTAATTTATTTACAGATGCTAAACGTCTTATTGGGCGTCGTTTCGAGGATGCAACAGTTCAAGCCGATATGAAGCATTGGCCATTCGAAGTTATTAGCGATGGCGGCAAACCCAAAATCCAAGTAGCGTACAAGGGCGAAACAAAATCCTTCTTCCCAGAAGAAATCAGTTCAATGGTCCTCACAAAAATGAAAGAAACAGCCGAAGCTTATTTAGGAAAGACCGTAACTAATGCAGTCGTCACAGTACCGGCTTACTTCAACGACTCTCAGAGACAAGCCACAAAAGATTCTGGAACCATTGCCGGATTAAATGTTTTACGTATTATTAATGAGCCAACTGCGGCGGCCATTGCTTACGGGCTAGACAAAAAAGGAGTTGGTGAACGCAACGTCTTAATTTTCGATTTAGGTGGCGGTACTTTCGATGTTTCTATTCTTACAATTGAGGATGGTATTTTCGAAGTAAAGTCCACAGCGGGTGATACTCATTTAGGTGGAGAGGATTTCGACAACCGGATGGTCAATCATTTCGTCCAAGAATTCAAGCGTAAATACAAAAAAGATTTGACTCAAAACAAGCGCGCTTTGCGCCGTTTGCGCACATCATGCGAACGCGCGAAGCGAACGCTGTCATCTTCCACCCAAGCGAGCATTGAAATCGATTCTCTCTTTGAGGGAATCGATTTTTACACATCCATCACCAGAGCTCGTTTCGAAGAACTGAACGCTGATCTGTTCAGATCAACAATGGAGCCCGTAGAGAAATCACTCCGGGATGCCAAGATGGACAAGAGCCAGATCCATGATATTGTTTTGGTTGGTGGATCAACCCGTATCCCCAAAGTCCAGAAACTATTGCAAGATTTCTTCAACGGAAAGGAATTGAACAAGAGTATTAATCCTGATGAGGCTGTAGCTTACGGTGCCGCTGTTCAAGCCGCTATTTTGCACGGCGATAAGTCCGAAGAAGTCCAGGACTTATTGTTACTCGATGTTACGCCCCTATCTCTGGGAATTGAAACTGCAGGAGGTGTGATGACTGTTTTAATTAAACGAAACACCACCATCCCTACAAAGCAAACACAAACCTTCACCACCTATTCGGACAACCAACCCGGAGTATTAATCCAAGTATACGAGGGCGAACGTGCCATGACCAAAGACAACAACATTTTGGGAAAATTCGAGCTTACTGGCATTCCTCCCGCACCTCGCGGCGTCCCTCAAATCGAGGTCACCTTCGATATCGACGCCAACGGCATTTTGAACGTCACTGCCGTTGAAAAATCCACCAATAAAGAGAACAAGATCACAATTACGAACGATAAGGGCCGTTTGAGCAAGGAAGACATCGAACGCATGGTCAACGAAGCTGAGAAATACCGCAACGAAGACGAGAAACAAAAGAGCACCATTGCAGCCAAAAACGCTCTGGAATCTTACTGTTTCAACATGAAGAGCACAATGGAGGACGACAAACTTAAGGACAAGATCACCGAATCCGATAAAAATCTGGTTATGGAGAAATGCAATGAAGTCATCAGGTGGTTGGATAGCAACCAACTAGCCGAAAAAGAAGAATATGAACACAAGCAAAAAGAACTGGAAGGAGTATGCAATCCCATCATCACTAAGATGTACCAAGGAGCCGGTGGCGTTCCGGGAGGTATGCCTGGAGGCATGCCTGGTGGAATGCCCGGAGGGTTCCCTGGAGCTGGCGGCGCTGCTGGAGCTGGAGGCGCTAGCGGAGCTGGTGGCCCCACTATCGAAGAGGTCGATTAAACTTGCACTCCACTGAAATACTTTTCATTCCTGTTTTAATACATTTTTTTCTCCACCAAAGATTTGTTGTCACTCGTTTGAAATTAACTTGAATAAAATTTGAACATCATTTGAACCTTGATCCGTTGTTTTATTGTTTTAATTTTTCAGGGATTTGAATTTATAATTCAATTGTTTTTTGGCAGTAGATTTTAAATTGAAACAGTGAATAAAATACTTATTTAAAATGATTGTTAATTACTTTTTTATTTATTGAAATGTTTCATTAATCAATTTTATTACAAAAAAGGTATTTATAAATATTGTCGATTGGAAAGCTTTAACTGTCAGAATTATCATTTGAATTATTTATTACTTTTAGTTACAATTCAGGCAAAATTGGCCCAACAATCAAATTTTATTTAAATTTCAAGTAAACTAGAATATTTTTTTTCACTATCGTATCGCCTTTTAAATGGAATTGGATTTTATTTTTGTTTCATGAAAAACGGTGGAAACAGCACAGTTATTTGTATCCATCCTGTACTGTAGATAATTAAATATGGAGTAAAATGAGTCCCTCACAATTTTTTTTATTGAATCAGCCGTTTAGGCAGAAAGAAAATAAAAACACTTGATAGTTCAAAACGAGCTACATGCTGCCATCTCTGTAGCCATGTAAGAACTAATAGCTGAACTCTGCCAAATATTGAATTGAAAATTTTATATACTAATATCTCGAAACTGAAAGCATTAATCAGAAAAATGTTCCTTGTAAAGTCATATTATTATTTGAGAATAGATGAAGTTTTTTATTTAACTTTTTGTGATTAGAGTTCTGGTTTCCTAGATAATCGGTTATTTAGAAAAATACTGATATCTCGAAAATAACTACCTCATTTTACAAAGTTTGAAGTTTAATATTTTAAAATTGTAACAAACGCTTTATTTTCCTGTTATATTACATTAATTATAATTTGTATGACTTTTATGAAACAGAGGTAAAAATTAACTACTTGTTTTTCTACTTGTCACTCAAAAAGCCCCTGCTCTCCCTGATCTTCGTTTTAGTCCAGTTCTCGGCTGTCTTTAATTTGAATTTTGCCACATTCTCCCCCCTGGCTCTTGCTGACGCCCTCGTGCAAGATGCCAATCGAATCTTGGTGACTACTCGGTGGCGAACTTTCGTGGACGTCCTCTTCTTCTTCTTGGAGTGACCGGGTTTATTGCTTCTGCAGGATCGCCGATAAATGGAGTTATGTCAGAGACGTGAACCGTTGTGAGAACCCTCTCTGGCTCTCTTGGATCTGCAATTTCATAACTCACAGGGGTGAGGTGTCGCTTTATCAGGTACGGTCCATCTTGAGCTGGAATAAATTTATTAGTGCGACCCTGAGCCGCTTGACTCAAGGAATGAGTTTTGATGAGTACGAGAGTACCATCTTCGTAATCGGGAGCTTCCCTTCGATGCTGATCAGCGTATTTCTTCTGCCGATCTTGTTCTTTCTCATGAATTTCTCGTGCCTCTCTGAGCACGTGAACAAATTGCTTCAGGTAAGGAGTTATTTGCGGAATAAAATTGTCAGCTCCGATAATTCCTTTCATATCATGTTGGACTTCATCCACTGTTCTCATCTCGCGTCCAAAAGTTATATAACTTGGAGAGAAACCAGTACTTTGGCTCACAGCGCTATTCATAGCAAATCTAATCGTCGAGAGTTTCCTGTCCCACGTTCTATGGTCATTACCAACTTGTATAGCCAGCTGTGGTTTGAGATCCCGGTTCTTCCGTTCCACAGGATTGGATTGTGGATGGTATGTAGCGGTTAATGACTGTTCGATGTTGAATGCATAGCAAACTTGCTGCATAACTTCACTAATAAATTGCACGCCATTATCGCTGATCACTCGACGAGGAACACCATATCTCAAAAATATTTCTTCGACGAGAATTTGTGAACAGTTCCTTGCAGTGGCTTGATTTAGTGCAAACAATTCTACCCATCCACTCGCTGGATCTTCGACAATGAATATCCATTTATTGCCTAGTTCGGTTTCAGGCAAAGGCCCAAATAAATCTACGGCTATTACCTCAAACCGTCGTCCATATACCGGAGTTTGAATTAATCCCGCCCAAACTACTGCTAAAGCTTCTTTTTCTGTAACAGTATAATTTATTTCAGCTGGAGTTAACAAACGGCTGATAAATTCGACTGGCCGTTCTTCGTTACAATTTCCTTGTAGGAGTACAGCACCTAGTGCATATTGACTTGCATCTGTTCTAATGATATAGTTCAGTCGATCATCGGCTTGACGAAGGACTGGTGCTGTAGTGAGTAATCGTTTCAACTCGCCAAATGAAGTATCCTGGCTCTCCCCCCACTTCCAAATACTCTTTTTCTTCAGAAGGTTGGTCAATGGCCTGGCGACTTCCGCAAACTTCGGTATAAATTTCCGAAACCATGAGCATAGTTGCACGAACGATTTCAGTTCCTTCACATTCGCGGGTGGTTCCATGGCTAAAACGGCACGAACTTTCTCGGGATTCGTTTCAATACCATCTGGGGTTATTACATGCCCCAAATAACGAACACTTTCGCAAGCAAATCGACACTTCTTACGATTCAATTTCAATTTAAAATGTTCAAGTATTTCAAATACTTCTTTGAGATCAGAAGCATGTTTATCAAATGTTTCCGATACAACAATTATATCATCGATATAAACCAACGCACATACATTATTTAGTCCTGCGCGAAACCGGTCCATAAGGCGTTGAAACGTCGCGGGTGCATTCTTCAATCCAAATGGCATAGTTTTGAATCGGAACATACCGAAAGGTGTAACCATCGCCGTTTTGTCGCGATCTTCCTTTTTTACAGGTACCTGCCAGTAGCCACATTTTAAATCAAGGGTTGACATAAAGCTAGTCTTCTTTGCCGAATGTAAAAGTTCATCCAATTTCGGTAACGGATACTTATCAGCTCTGGTAATCGCGTTAAGCTTCCTGTAATCGACGCACAGACGTAGTTTACCGTCTGCTTTAGGCACTAGCACAACAGGTGCAGCCCAAGGTGACTCACACTCTTCAATTACTCCGCGTTCAAGCATTTCATCTAATTCTTGTCTCAGGAATTCCTTTTTTTTGTTTGACATTACGTACGGCGGTACAGAAATAGGTGTATGATCTCCTGTATCAATATGATGTTCCGCAAATGTTGTGTTCGTGCTTGTTGTCTGAAACACCTCCCTATATTTGCCCAAGAGAACGTTCAAATCTTCCTTCTGTTCTGCTATTAGCAGCGTTCCCTCATCATCACGCAGCTCATGTGTTTTATCAACAACACCGATGTTATTCACCTCAAACGGTGGATAAACTTGTTTTTCAAAAAAATAATGTTTATCATCTTCATCGGTAAACATCCAAGTTCCCTCTCCTGGATTGAGTGCAATTTTTGCTTTCTTGAGGAATCCGATTCCTAAAAGAGTGACATTATTCTCAAGTCTCGGAATTGCAATACAGTTAATTGTGATAAGTTTGTGCATAATCTTTATTTGCAATACGGTTTTCTTAATTGCTTCGGACCTCATAATGCCATCAGCATATGACAACTGAATGATGTCATCGGTGAACTCGTGGCCATCATATCGCAACAACTCATAGAGCCTATGACCGACTATACTAATTTGCGCACCTGAATCTGCTATTGCGATACCTCTCCTGCCATTGACTTCTATTCCCAAAATTGGTTTTAGCTCATTCTCAGCTAGAAGGTGTGAATCAGTCTGTATCATATTGAATTCTACTGATTTTGTGGTTGGCTGTGTAATCTTATTTAATGACCCAGAAAGCTTACTACATTTCGGGCATTTTGATCGGATAACTCCTGGTGCACCGCATCCATAGCACGCAAGAGTTTTTCGGGATAAGACTTCTTCTCGTGAATTATCTTGATTTTGTGCAGCCAATTCCTTCTTTTCATCCTTCTTTCGCACAGCCTTGCAATCAGATATAGAATGTCCGTAGTTCTTGCAATAACTACATCTCATTTTCTTCTGATTTGTTTTCTCTCCTTCTCCGGATTTTCTTTCTGCACGCTGCTCGTCTTCGCATAAAATTTCTTCTATTGCTCGAGCTTTATCTAGAAGCTGAGAGAATGTGTCTATTTCATTTCGTGGTATTCTCTTCCGGATGCGTCGGTTCAATCTTCCATAAACCATATCGAGTTGTACCTTCTCGCTTAATTTGTCTGGAATTCCAGCTAGAATAGCACGAGCTCGACACAAGAAAATATCTGTTGCTAAATCATCACCTTGTTCTAGGGCAAAAAGATCATTATATAACTGATACGCAGGTTTTTTCTTACCAAACGCCTTGCGTAACAAGAGCAAAGCTTCATTCCATGTTTCGACCTCAGCTTTGACTCCCAGCCACCACGTAGCTGCTAAATCAGTCAACAATATCGGAAGCCCCTTCAAAGCATTTTCATCTGATATGTTAGCGCAGTCCTTGTACGTTTCCACGGCACTGATGAAAGCCTCGACATCTGAGTCTCTGGATGCGCTAAAACGGCTAGTACATTTGACAAAGTTACCTGATTGTACGTAGGGAACTAAAGATGGAATTTGTTGTCTTTCATCACTTGCAGTTCTTTGGATTTGTGTCAACAGTTCACAAAATTGTTCATGTGTCAATGTAACCGATGCCATGTCCGCGGTTTGTGTCGTCTTTCGTGTTCTCGATTTTGACGCACTTTTTTGCATAACACACGTTAAAGTCAACCCACTGTTGAAGTGTATTACGAAACAGTTCACTTGTAAGTAACCAAACACAAAATTCAGTGTTCACTACAATAATAATGAGTAGAAAAAGTCACACACTGACACAGAGGTCTTGTAGAAGTAAGAACCATTCAGTTATCCTCCACAACTGAAGAATTTCGCGCGGTATACACAATGAACACAGTTATTATATTTTACTTGTTCACAAAGGCCATACGTTCGGCCGCCAATCTTTTATGTAACAAACGCTTTATTTTCCTGTTATATTACATTAATTATAATTTGTATGACTTTTATGAAACAGAGGTAAAAATTAACTACTTGTTTTTCTACTTGTCACTCAAAAAGCCCCTGCTCTCCCTGATCTTCGTTTTAGTCCAGTTCTCGGCTGTCTTTAATTTGAATTTTGCCACAAAATTAATTATTTATCAACACAAGCACTAATTTTGAACTTTAATCAAGTATTAAAACAGCAATGAGCAAATTTTGTATTGATTTAAAAAGTTTCATTTCAGAATTCATTCATTACTTACTTGTACAAAGTACAAGGAAGTATTGTGAAACCGACAAAATTCACAAATCGAGATTTTGATGGATATATCCGTTTTGAGCATCCCTGAATCCATTTTGACTATTTTTGGTTTGATGTCGGTATTAGGGCTGCGCGATATTTAGTTTCAAATATCGATATTCGATACGGAAATATTATCGATAATTTCCGATGTATCGATATGTCGATTTATCGATAATTATCGACTAATATCGATAAATATCGATAATTATCGATAAATATCGATAAATATCTATAATTATCGATAAATATCGATAAATAGCGATAATAATCGATAAATGTCGATAATTATCGATAAATAACAATAATTATATATCGATTGGCAAAAATCGAATATTGAGACGCACGAGACGAATTCGAGGGCAATTCTCACCTGAGAGATTGAATGCACTTGAGTCCTCTGTTATATACGCTATTATTCGCACTACCGTATTATATTGAATCACAATAGTCTTAAAACAGATTATTCAATCTTCCAATTTTGACAACAAACTTCATACAAAAATCACCATAGTAACAAGGCTGGCTACAGCAGTCGTTGAATAAATAAGCTTGCTTTCAAAAAGATGAGTGCGAAATTTGATGATATTGATAAGGCTACAGAAAAGGTAAGAAGAATTTACTACCCTGAAAAACTAGAAAATTCACGAACAACAATACGATGCATTTGTAAAATTGTATAAATTGCAATAATGCTGATATAAAGGTTGATATGAATTATTATCAATGATAAAGATTTGAACTCTAATACGAATAATTCAATTCGACACTCAAGTACTTCGATTATTCATTTGCCTTATGCCCGGTTTTATAAAGGGCAGAGTATTTCACTTCCAGAGTAAATGAAATTTACTCTGTTAGATGACAGTCGATTATTTGACAGCAATGATTCTGTTGTCATAAGGAAGCTCAAACTGATTAGAATTTGTTTCATAAAATAAATTTACTTCAGGATACTTGGTCTTTATTAGCTTATTCCACTTTGGTTCCTTGGAAATTTTTATCATCTCAGATGCTTCTGGACTAAACCCAAACTTAAGTCCCTGAAATAAGGGATTCAATTCGTCTTCTACTCCCGGGATTGCGGAAAAACTTTTTTGCAAAAGAGATTCCTCAAATTATTATTATATATTCACAAAATTTTCACAATTTTCCATGCAATTGTGTGTTAAGTAAGAGGAGTAGTCATATTTTTTGTGAACTTTATCGAAAAAAATCTTCGTCAAGTATTATTGAATACCGATGATTACTCTCAATGAATATAAATAATTATCGATAACTATCGCTAAATATCAATATTTATAGCTATCGATAAATATCGATAATTATTATTTATCGATAAATATCGATAAATATCGATAAATATCGATAAATATCGATAAATATCGATAATTATCGATAACTATCGATAAATATCGATAAATATTGATATATATCGATAAATATCGATAAATATCGATAAATGTCGATAAATATCGATAATTATCGGAATATCGATATATCGATACGGAAAAAAATAAATATCGAAGTCCGATATTTGGAGAAATATCGATAAATATCGATATATCGATATTTTTCCCAGCCCTAGTCGGTATATACTCACTTTTACCACTAGTGTAATAACCGGTGGTATTTCTACGCGTCCAAATACCCACTGTAGCAAAATCAGAGCCCAGCAACAGTATCAGAGCCCAGCAACAGAACCAAAGCCTAACAGCCATCCAAGAAGTCTTCCTGCAGCAACAGAACCAAAGCGCAATAATCTTCTAAGAAGTCCTCCAGCAGCAGCAGAACCAGAGCCCAACAGCCGCCCAAGAAGTCCTCCAGTAACTGCAGAAGATCAACACATCGGTAGCAACTGTTCCAGGCCCCAGATTCAACTGACTTCGAAGAAATCAACTGATTAATTTTGTCCGCCGCTTGCAAAGTTCAAGTGAGTTCAATTTGTTTTTAAATTTTCCGACTTGTAATAATTATTTTGTTGTTTCAGTTGCAGCGAGCGAAGAAGCCACTTCTCTGGTCTTGGTTTCGCTGGGGTTTTCCTAGGCCCAAAGGGAGAATTTCCGGAGAAGAGTTCGTCTCTTTCCCCTTAGTCATTGCTTGGAGGCGAACAAGGCTTACAACAACGCAACAACATCGCGAACAAGACTTCCAACATCACGACAGCATCGAGTAATCAACAATTAATCTTCGTACCTTTGTATCCTTTCCTAATTTCCAAAATAAACTCATTCCCACAAAATTTACAGTCTTATTTATTTCAAAAACCTATTTTTATTGTTTTCAGGAGTAGTTAGGAAAATAAATGTATTCTTAAATAGTTTACAAAATAAATTAAATTCAATAATAGCTTGTATTTTTTATTTTTGATGTAAATACAATAGGAAATTCAATTTGTATTGTTAAAATGTAAATATATTATTAAAATCAAGTTTATATCTTCATTTTTTCATTCAATCTATTTAAAAATAATTTATTCAATTTTGACGTTTTAAAGCTACATTATTAAATCCATAGCAACAGTCATAAGTAAATCTTTATTCACTAGTGATTTAAAATGAGTTATTAGTGATTTAAAAAAATTTAATTCACTGTTGGAGTTCCTTTTCATAAAAAGATTTCGATTTCTGAGGAATAATTTTCCCAACTGCTGCGGCTGCTTCGTTCAAAATGGTATCGGGGACGAGAACATTGTTTTAATCACTTTCTTCCATCATTTCAGACAATACTTTTCACAATTATAACGCTTCAATTCAAAATTCACAAAACTGACAGTTTACTGACAGTCACACTCCCAAATGTTTGAAAAACAAACACTCGTCGCGATATCAACTAAGCTCTCTTGCAACTGCAATTTAATTTTTTTAAATTTTGTTTCTCAGTTTCATGTTTCAGAAATTCACACAAAATTGAATAAAATTATGTATACAAACACGTGAATTAAACCTCTTTATTTGCTCAAAGAATTAAACCACTCGCGCTGTACGCGCTCGTGATTTTGAGCTTTCTTCTCGCAAATAAACAGTGGTTTAATTCACTTGTTGTATAAACAACTATTTTTTCACTCTGTCAAAAGTAAGGTTCAAAAATTTCCCGCAAGAGGCAGCATCTGTCAATGAGTGCTACCAAAAATTTATTTTTGAATAGATTTATTTTTGCTATTGCAATCGCTCAAAAATATCAATTTTAATTGGAATAAGATACTCTAAATACTCTGGTATAAATAAATATGCCAAATAGTCGCTATTTTCTGTCATTTGAAAAATTCAATTCAAAAACGTGCTAGGTGCTGCTATCTCTAACAAGCAATAGAAACTAATATGTATTCAGATATATTGGTGCTGACATAAATAAAAAGGAATTTCCCAGCTTATTTAATAATTTATAAATGATTTTTGATTGATAATATACTCTTCATTGAATTCTGATAAGAATAATTGATGTATATTAATTATTCAAATAGTGATCCAAGAGTTATTTAGATAAATACAATGCCGGCAAGCTACGCGTCGATCGCCGGTTAAGTCTGACGAGTCGGACTGAGCTCCCGCTACAGAGGTATGCAATAGAATAACTTGCCAATAATATATATTCCTATATACATTTTAATCTTTTGGATTTGTTATTCTCATCAGACTTCAATGAAGAGTATATTATCGATCAAAAATCATTTATAAATTATTAAATAAGCTAGGAAAATTCCTTTTTATTTATGTCAACACCAGTATCTGAATACATATTAGTTTCTATTGCTTGTCAGAGATGGCAGCACCTAGCACGTTTTAGAATTGAATTTTTCAAATGACAGAAAATAGCGACTATTTGGCATATTTATTTATACCAGAGTATTTCAAGTATCTTATTCCAATTAAAATTGATATTTTTGAGCGATTGCAATAGCAAAAATAAATCTATTCAAAAATAAATTTTTGGTAGCACTCATTGACAGATGCTGCCTTTCGCGGGAAATTTTTGAACTTTACTCTTGACTAAGTGAAAAAAATTATTTTTAAATAGATTGAATGAAAAAATGAAAATATAAACTTGATTTTAATAATATATCTACATTTTAACAATACAAATTGAATTTCCTATTGTATTTACATCAAAAATAAAAAATACAAGTTATTATTGAATTTAATTTATTTTGCAAACTATTTAAGAATACATTTATTTTTCTAACTACTCCTGAAAACAATAAAAATAGGTTTTTGAAATAAATAAGACTGTAAATTTTGTGGGAATGAGTTTATTTTGGAAATTAGGAAAGGGTACAAAGGTTCGAAGATTAATTGTTGAATACTCGATGCTGCTGTGTTGTTGAAAGTCTTGTTCGCGATGCTGTTGCGTTGTTGTAAGCCTTGTTCGTCCCCAGGCAATGACTAAGGGGAAAGGGACGAACTCTTCTCCGGGAATTCTTCCTTTGGGCCTAGGAAAACCCCAGCGAAACTTAGACCAGAGAAATGGCTTCTTCGCTTGCTGCAACTGAAACAACAAAATAATTATTACAAGTCGGAAAATTCAAAAACAAATTGAACTCACTTGAACTTTGCAAGCGGCGGACAAAATTAATCAGTTGACTTCTTCGAAGTTGAGTTGAATCTGGGGCCTGAAACAGTTGCTACTGATGTGTTGATCTTCTGCAGTTACTGGAGGACTTCTTGGGCGGCTGTTAGGCTCTGGTTCTGCTACTGGGCTCTGATTCTATTGCTGGGCTCTGATTTTGCTGCTGGGTTCTATTTCTGTTGCTGTGCTATAATTTTGCTGCTGGGCTCTTATTCTGCTTCTGAAGTCGGATTCTGCTGCTGGGCTCTGGTTCCGCTGCTGGATGACCTAAAAACATAAAAAATACAAATAAATTAATAAATTGAAAATCATTATCTACGTGTTTACAGTAGTTGAAAAAACAGTTATAAATAATGAGTAATATTATATTACCTAGCTGATGATACGGTGATGTCATGAAGATCTACGGCCGGCGACCTGAAACAGAAACTTAAAACATATTTTGGTGAATCATATTCAACAAAAAAATATTGAGAGTTGATTTTGGCAGCTGGGCTCATCCTCAGTTCCTCCCACGTTGTCCATTCCCTCGATGTCCATCCACCTCAACAGCTGGGCTCATCCTCAGCAAATGATCTGAAAAAATACAAATTGATTAGAAATCTGCGAAAAAACAATACATAATAGCTGAAACAAAAATAATTAGAGCCTGAAAAGCAAAGTTTATTAGTCAACTTACGTCCTGGTTTTAAATTGTCGGAGGTGGTGTTGAAAGAAGAAGCTGAAAGGGAATTTCTAATTAATTACATTCATTCAACATTCAAACGTGTTTTGTGTGTGTTTCGCGTCGTTTCAACGGATTCATTTATTCGGAGAGCTAGCTAACGCGATTGATTGTTGCTTTTTAATTTCGCGAGATAATTTAAAAGTGTTCGGTTATATTATGCTACTGATATTGACTCTACTTTACTACCCCAATGAGTGCCTGAGCGCTCAGACACCCAAGCACCGGTGTGCTCGTCGTTTGCAAAGAAAAAGTACGTTGTTTCGAATACGTGGCCAATGCATATTCCGAGGCCCGCGATACCGCCTAATTACGCGATATGGTAACCTTAAGTATCGGTCTCAGCTAATGTTGTTTCTTGAACTTAATCAAGGACCCCCGCCAATTACCATATTTTCCGACTTCCGATAGGTACATATCGAGAGTATGCCGTTACTCCCCAGTTAATTCGCTCGTTCGCCCTAGAACTCATTGCAAATCCACGCGATGGTGTTCACCAGGGGGGGTGCCTCTCGTAGCGGTACCTACGTGTGCACCGATTCCCACGTTGGACCTTTCATTACAGGCCTTTGCAAAAAAAAACAAGACATTTTATTGATTTAATACATAATAAAAGCAAATACTAACATCGCAAATACGTGCACCTAATATACACGGAACAAAATCACCCTAATTTACATATTTAAATATACAAAATTTTGATCTCTACGTTAATAAGCAATATTTAAAACCCCAAATATAACACTTGAACACTTTTAAAGTACTTTAAATCAACGATTTGTTCACGAGTCACGCGACGTACATCCGAACTTTACGAATTCTCAAGCAACAATGCCATATCGCATATACAAAGCATTGTACGCTGGCCTGAACACCTGCAGCCAAGCAAGTTGAAACTTCGTTACTTAATAAAACCAAATGAGACAAGAATGTTTTAATCAATAAATTTGTATACAGATGTACTTTTAAAACAGAAAAAGCCAATACAAGACCTCCCGTTCTTAATATTTAGCAATATTATTCATTTTTTAATTTAATCGTTTCCTAATATAAATAAATGGGGTCAAATCAATTTGAAAATCATTCTCAGGAAGTAAAATATGTTCTAAAATATTGTAATAATTCATTCCCCAAAAATAAAATAAATTTTATTCACATGTTGTCATTTTATGGACGAGAATATAATTTTTCATGGGGTGAAACACCTCTTCGAATGAAATTCATTAAAGTTTTCCAAAAATTTAAGAATATTATTAGGAGAGTAACTTTAAGAATTCGGGAAAGTGTCCTTTTTATTTATTTTCGAACTATAACCCTCAAAAAAATTTAGTTAGAAATCAAAAGCGTGAATGAAGTTTTCTTCTAACTTTTAAATTAAGAGTATAGTAGCATATCATTTCTCAAAAACTACAGTCCTAAAAATATTTTAGAATTGAATCTTGTGGGAAATTAAAAGCTATGTAAGTTTTATTCGAAATATTTGTCCCTAAACTTTTTAGTTTTCGAGTTATTTCTAATTAATATATATGCAATTTGCTTCCAGCCTTTAAGTTAAGGGAAGTTAATATTATTTCCCAAAAACTATAAGTTTCACAGTTCATTTCAGTCAAGAACAATCCAAGGGCTCTTATGGGACTGCAGTTTATTTTTTTAATGTCTTGAGAAGTTTACAGGGAACAATGATTATTTGACAAAATTTCGGAACTAGATTAATTGAAGAATTAGAAGCGTTCATTTTAAAAATAGATGTCACATCTTTTAATCATGCGAAAATTGATACACTCATATATCAGATTACGGTATTACCCATTATTACAGTATAATATAATACAGTTTGTGAATAAATGAAGTTAAGTAGGAAGATACAGCTACAAACTCGCAATGTTATTTATCAGGTTCTAGTATTTGTATTTGTGGAGATATTTCCATCATAATTTATTATTGCAATAGAATAAATTGTGCAGAATACGATATTTTTTACACAATTTTTTCATCTCAATTTGTTTAGAAGTTACAGAGGCAAACAATGTGTGCTCCAGATTTGTTTATTCTCTCCTCCGTTCGTTACTCCGGTTATACTCCGTGCGATTGTAACGTCCTTACGCCTAGCACAAAATTCGTTATAAAATTGAAAGTATGATGTCTATAACAACAAAAATGATCGTAATCGATTTTGATACATCTTATCATAAAATATAAAAATTTCAGGATATTTAGGTCTCATATTCTAGAAATTAAGCGATATGAGTGATTTTAAGTCGAATTTTTGTCGACAAGTAATAGTTTTCCAACTGTATTTTCATTTTTCGTTAAAAAAATATTACCTAGTTAGAAATATATGATTTCATGATATTTGGATCAAACTGGTGGTGAATCAATTATGAACGAACAATTCCAAATAAGCTTGACTATTCCATTCATAGTATTTATAACAAGGTTAACATTGCTAAATCGCCATAGAAACGGTGCGTATCAGTGGGTATTTGGACGCGTAGAAATACCACCGGGTATTACACTAGTGGTAAAAGTGAGTATATTACTCAAAGATGTGGCTGCCTCCAATTTGTAATCTCATGATTCTTGAATAATTTTCTGAATATCTTCATCAATTTCATTTTCTGATTTATCACCAAACATTTTTGAACTAGTTTCTATATTAGAATGCAATTTATTTCTCTATGACTCGTCAAAGAAAATGCAAGAAATTCTAATTTCTCAATTTGTCAGAAGTTTGTTTACTCGTTCCTATGAAAATTACGTGACCTCCTACCTGATTCATAGAAAACTAATTCGAAAAAAACTGATGTGAACGTCATATGACTTACTTGTATATCATTGATTATACATATATACATATATATATATATATATATATATATATATATATATATATATATATATATATATATATATATATATATAATACGATGGGATTTTGTGTTTGATCGTATATATCATTGGATATGTATAATAAAACACAAAATTTCATCGTTCCACAGTTAATCGTTCTGGATTTACCCAAGAGATTATAAGCACATTTGTCAAGTAAAATGCGCTTTCAGCCAAGTCGGTTGCTATGGAAACAGTAGGCCATTATTCTTATACTACAACATTCCTAAATACTGATTTCCAAAATTCTACGTCTACCAACAGATCTGATTTTATGCGCAAAATTAAAAAATAAATTCCTACTGAAGTGCACTTCCGGTTCAGTCTATTGTTATGAAAATAGTAGGCAATCATTCAGATGCAACAGCAGACTGAAATACCAAATTTCAATATTCTGATCGTTTCGAATTCATGCGAAAAATTCCAAAAGACTATCAAGTAAAGTGCACTTCCGGCAAGATGGATCTCAATAAAAATAGGATATGAGCATCTAGATGGTATAATCGTCCTAAATACTGAATTCTAAAAATCTACGTTCAATCGTTTTGGATTTATGCGGAAAATTCAAAAAATGTTTCGAATAAAGTGCTCTTCCGGCTTAGTCGATAGCAATCATAATGCAAGGTGTAAAACTAAATATTAATAAGAGTGTCTAATACAAAATTTGAATATTCTACGACTGATTGTTTAGAATGTATGCGAAAAATTCAAAAAGTCTGTCATATAAAGTGCACTTCCGGCTCAGCCGATTGTTACAGAAATAGAAGATGACCATTTAGATGCTACAGCAATTTCAAATGCTAAATTCCATTATCCCATGGCTGATCATTCTAAATTTATGTGGAAAATTAAAAAAAAGCTAAATAAAATGCACTTCCGATTTAGCCGATCGCAACCATAATGCGAGATGTACAACATCAAGTTCAAATACTGAATTTCAACGGCCTTCGGTGGATCAATCTGGATTTATTAGAGAAATTCGAAAAAAGTTTCAAGTAAAGTGCACTTTCGGTACAGATGATTAGAATCATAATGCGAGGTGCACAACTGGACCCTATACCAGTCTTAAATACAAAATTTCAACAATATACGTTAAACCAGTTTTGAGATTTGCGAGTTACGCACGTACGCACGAACATACGTACCGACATCAAGCCAAAAATAGTCAAAATGGATTCAGGAATGCTCAAAACGGATATTTCCATCAAAATCTCGATAGGTGAATTTTGCCGGTTTCACAATACTTACTTGTATTTTACAAGTAAGTAAAAAATGATGTGTAATGATACTTTTCGCTATTTCTTCTATTTCTTTTTCCTATGTCAATCAAATGCTGAGAAATAATTATTCCTAGTAACGTGAGACATCTGGATAATTTTGAAATTTATATTATTGATATTGAATAAAGTCCATCATAAAAAATCTAACACAATTTATTAATTTTAACTAACTATCACTTTCTTTCGAAAAAGTGAACTATTCTAAAAATAGAAAATGATTTTCAATCATAAATAAGTCAGGTGATAGCAGGATGTATGAAAATCGTGATAATTAAAAAAATTAAAAAGTATTTATATAGAATTTAAAATCAAAAATAATCTATTATTCATTAGAATTCTGAAAAATATATAGATTATTATTTATTAATTTAAAAAAGAATGTTTTGGGTGTCAATTTATTTGAGTAAATCAAGACTTCCCACAAAATGCGCATTTGTTCCTTTGCTGGAAGCAATAGGAATTTTTGTATTTTTCTGAAGTAAATTCATGATTTTTATTTTAAAAAATCGCATAACAAATTATTATAAATAATCTGACGTGAACATCACGTGACTTACTTGTACATCATTTGATATATATACAAATTTATTCAATAAAGTTTTCTGTCACTTCAGATTATAATTAATATAATTTTAATAATATTTTGACATGTACAATGTCAAACAAAATCAAAATATTGACAACAGATTATCTTTACCTACCTTATCATTTCCATCAAACTGATTGTTTTATACGGCAAATTCCGAATGTCTGTTATACATATAAACTGTATTTTCGGCTCAACCAATTGATACAAAAATAGTAGATAACTATTTTGATGCTACAACAAGTACAAATACTAAATTTCAATATGCTATGGCTAATCATTCTAGATTTAAGCAAAAAATTCAAAGAAAGTTTCAAGTAAGGTGCACTTCTGGCTTGGCCGATTCATACAAGAATAGCAGATAATCATTCTTATACAACATCAAGCTCAAATACTGAATTTTAGCTCTCTAGATTTATTAGAAAAATTCGAAAAAAGTTTCAAGTAAAGTGCACTTCCGGTACAGACGATTGGAATCATAATGCGAAGTGCACAATTAGATCTTACACCAGTCTTAAATACAAAATTTCAACATTATACGTTCAGCCAGTTTTGAGATTTGCGAGTTACGCACGAACGCACGAACGTACCGACATCAAGCTCATAAATCCTTTAATTTTACATCAAAATTATAAATAAGAACTATACTGAAATCTGTATAGCATTGTCAATGAATTTCTATATAAAATTTTCCAATAATTTTTTTGTATGTCAAAATGAGATATTGTCAGTGGCGTGCGGCGACTTGAGGAAGCTTATTTTTCTCGCAACAACCAGCAATCCATTTAAATTAAAATCCAAATTAAAGTCCGCTGGCCTTTAATTTTGATATTTTGAGAGAGTTTTATGTCTGGCGTTGGCCTTGTTTTCATAATTTCATTTTTCGTTTCGACATCACGACGTGAAAAAGGATTTTCCAGTAGATCACAAATGATAGATTTATTTTCAGTTGTCATTCTACAAATGATAATTTTAGGAAAATAAATAATTCAAGAAACGTATAAAATATTGTTGTCTTAAATAACAAATAACAATATTCCAACTATTTTAACAAACTTATAAAAGGCGTTTAAAAAAAGAACACAGGTAAATGTTGAATATCCAGCTCCCGATGCAGAAAGTCTACCTGCACGCAGCGAGAGTTAGGAGTTTATTATCCCCTTTCATTAGTGCTTTTTCCAAAAATCGGATCAGGTTTTAAAGACGAAAAATATTTTTAATACTGCTCTTCGAACAACAGGTCGTAACCCCATGCTGTGTGCGGTTAGTAATCCTATTGGTCAGGCTCATCCCGTTCTACTATAAGTTGACGCATGCTATACTTGGATTCAATCTTAATTTTCATATAATCGTATGTTATGTTACTGATTTTGTTAGCAATATTTAGTGGCTTTTTTGATATTGTCTGTATTAAATTTTGTACTACAACAGTTCTTAATGGATTTGTTTAAGTTAATTCAGTAAAAAATACTTGACTTTCGACTTTATTGTTACACTATATAACCTCATTGCTATAGGCTACGTGCATGAAGTCTACTAGCACCTCTAGCGGGCAATATAGAACGATTGAACTCACATTTTATCATTGTTTCAAACCTATAATTTTCTAAATGTACTAATATTATTTAATTCAGCTGTGTACGTACGATATAACTTGCATATCATAAAAGGTACGTTGAAATTATTTATTTTGAGTATTTTTTCTTCAATTATAACGTACCTGTTGGAGAAAACGTCTTAATTCGTCCAAATTGACAGAATAACCTCAAATTATGACGCCGATGATCTTGCGGATCGGATTTGTATGTATCAAATACTGTATCCCTTCTACCGAGGAAGCATTGGAGAAAAGAATGGAATTAGTTTTGCCATATTAAACATGTTGAAGAATATGTTGCTGACAATATTAACAACAAAATTATTGCGAAGTGCATCCGACATACTTCTATTACTGAAACACCTTACAAATTAGAGATAGAGATAAATTCATGCATCCCAAATCGATGATTAATTTTTCTAATTTCACAATTGAATTAAAAACATCTTTGTAATATAGATTAATAATGAGAGACAGATAATACTCAATTTACCGCTTTGATCCACTTCACTCGTTTTTTTATGTTATAACTGAGTACATGAAATCTATGAAACTATATTTCACTTGAATCATCCTTAACAGAACAGCCTGAAACAGAACAAGCGTTTTCCTATGTTTTATATGCAATTATTTTCATTTTTAAACTACAATGCTTAATAACAGATCAATGACGTATTCTGAAAATTGGAGTTCGAAGCTTACAATGGTGCTCAACATGAGCGCTCGCACCGATAGTTGTACAAACTCAGCCCCTTTGTACATAGCCTATACATGAATTAATCTTTCTCAAGACTATACTCTTCAAAATATGGAATTTAATCGAAGAATCGTTAATAAAAATGGTTGTGTGTATGAATGTCATTCCAAATTTAATCGAAATGTGGATTTGAGTTTCCATAATTTTCCTAAAAAGGAGGAAAGTATCTGTAGTAAATAAAGTTGGCATCTACGAATTAGTTGATAAACGAGCTGTGTGGATAAGAAAAATTCGTACCAGAAAAGCTGAAAGCTGGAATTTACAATACAAAATGTCGTAAATACTTCCCCGTAATATTATTTTCTTTGAATATTGAATTTTATAACCTCATTCAGTCTTCCAGTTACAACTAAAAACCGTATATAAATAAGATGATTTTGAAAGAAAAAACTATATGTCATAAAAAAAGAAAGTCAATACTTTTCCGCACAATTGGAATTGAATTTATTCATTTAATGAAATATGAATATTTCTTTGGTGAATATCAACGTATTTACATAGTAAACAGACTACAAACTTGCCGTAAGCCACTTTTGATCCGCCATTTTGTAAACACAGTGCTGCCGCCAACGGTAATTTCAGTTGCCAGTTCTCGTTGGGGATTTGGGGCAAAATGGATGCTGAACTGTTCATAAGTAGAGTATTTGTGAGAAAGCCTATCAGGGTTTATGGGATTGTGATTGGAATTCGTCCAATTTTCCAGTAGTCTTTATTCAATTTTGGCAATAGGGGCCCCATTATTCTAATGTGCCCAGGGCCTCTAATAGGTTAAAGACGGCCCTGTCTGCTAGTTGCAATTTACAAGCAAACAGAACAGTTCGTAAGTCTTATCTTGTCTGATTAATACTGATAACCAATATATGATAAATAATACTCAGTTTGAAATCAAAGTGCACGATGGGTGGTAGAGCAATCGGAATAGATTTAGGTACCACATATTCTTGTGTAGCTGTTTACCAAAATGGAAAGCATAAAGTTATTAAATCTCATACTGGTCAAAATACGATGGCATCGTTCGTTTCTTTTACCAGACAAGGACGAATAATCGGAGATGAGGCCAAAAAAAATTCTGTCATATATCCTACAGAAACCATTTTCGGTAAGATCCAATTAATATCGCTCTTCCTTTTGTTTTTATTATTTAGTGATATTATTTCAGGTGTGAAACGATTTATTGGCCGTCGTTTTAATGATGAAACCCTACAGCAAAATTTACACACATATCCATTCGAAATTATTGATCATGAAGGGAACCCAAAAATCCAGGTGCAATTTCAAGGCGACAGCAAGATATTTTGGCCTGAAGAGATAAGTGCGATGATATTAGAAAAATTAAAGGAAAATGCTAGTCGTTATTTGAATAAAGATGTCAAAAAAGCTACCATTACAGTCCCTGCCCATTTCAACGACTCCCAAAGGCAAGCAACCAAGGATGCCGCAAAAATAGCAGGATTAGAGGTTTTAAGGATCATAAATGAACCAACAGCAGCTGCTTTAGCTTACGGAATCAATAAAAAATATGAAGGAAAACCTTGCAATGTTCTAATTTATGATTTTGGAGGAGGAACATTTGATGTTTCGATTATATCGATTGATGATGGAATTTTTGAAGTGATAGCAACTAATGGAGACTCGCATTTAGGGGGAGATGATATTGATATACTTTTAGTCGATCATTTTGCTCGAGAATTTAAGGATAAGTACAAAAAAAGTCTTCATACTGATAGGAGGGCTATACGGCGTTTAAGAATGCAATGCGAAAATGTAAAACGTCAGTTGTCTACTTCTAATCAAGCCACAATTGAAATTGATAGTCTATGTGAGGGTTTAGATCTTTATAGCGGCCTTTCTCGTTCTCAACTGGATACTATTTGTACTGATATCTTCGAAAAAACTTTGCGTTGTGTACAGGAGGCTTTAACCGACGCAAAAATGAATGTAAAAGATATTGATGAAGTCATTTTGGTAGGAGGATCAACAAGAATACCAAAAATACAACAAATGGTTAGGCATTTCTTTCATGGTGTCAATGTCAATACTTCTTTGAATCCGGATGAGGCTGTAGCGATTGGAGCAGCGATTCAGGCTGCTATTTTAGACGGACAAGATGATAGTATAATAGGCTCATTATTATTAGTAGATGTCAACTCTCTTTCTTTAGGTATTGAAACTTTAGGGGGTGTAATGGATGTTATAATTCCTAGAAATACCCCCATACCTGCCCATTTTGATAAAATATACGTAACAAGTAAGGACTATCAAAAGGCTTTAGGAATATCAGTATTTGAAGGCGAACGCACTAAAGTTGAACATAACAACCTTTTAGGGGAGTTCACGTTGCAGAATATTAAAGTAGCTCGCAGGGGAGAAACAAAAATGAATGTATCTTTTGAAATAAATACTAATGGCATTCTTCAGGTGACTGCCCAAGAAGTCAACGCAGCAAACAACTCCAAAACCTTGCAAATACATATGGAAAAATTTCGTCTAACAGAAGAAGATATTAGAAATAAAATTGCAGAAGCTGAGAGGTACAAACAAGATGACGCTAAATGGGCAGCCATCACAGGAGCCAAAAATAAACTCAAATTTTACTGTTCCGATACTAAACTTCGCGTAACCGAAGAGTTCTCAAAACGTATGATGGCTGAACACATCCAATCCATTAAACAAAAATGCGAGGAGGGAATGCAATGGCTTGAGGATAATCCAAACGAAACAAAAGAACAATACGAACTGAAAGAAAAAGAAGTGTATAATATTTGTAATCCTATCATTCGACAATATTTGTAATCTAATCATTATTTATTTCTTATCGCTGCATTATAAACACTAAAATTGATAAATAAACTTGATTAATTTTTATAGCCTTGGAGTGTTTTATTTAAATAGTTACTGTTCAAAATGTCGTCTGCAACTGTGTTAGAAGAAGCTCCAACCATCGGAATTGATTTAGGAACAACGTATTCTTGTATATCAGTCTACCAATATGGAAAACTTGTTGTTATCCCAATTGACAATAAAACAACGATGGCTTCATGCGTTTGTTTTGGAAAGAATGGAATTTCGATTGGGAATAAAGCTAAAGAAGAATCGATTTTGAATCCAGCGAATACGATCATAGGTAAGGGAGGTTTATTAAATTCTGTATATTCTGATATAAAATTATTATTGCAACAGAATCTATTTTTATAATATTAATAGCATCACATAAGCTTTCTATCAGCGTTTGTTTGATTATCCTACGAATTATATTATAACAGATATGGGTTAACAGATTATAACATATTTTTGTTGCATTATTTAACACCCTGCACCACCAGGGTTCAGATTAGAGGATGAAAACTGGTTTCTTGAATAATAAGCATTTTTTTTCAATATTCTACGGATATTATTCTAGCAGCTATGAGTTATCAAAGTTTGATGTAAATTTGTTGCAATATTTACCATCCTGTACTATAAGGGTTGAAATAAAAGAACGAAATATGGTTTTTTGGTGTATAAGCTTTCTGTAAGCATTTGTTTCTTTATTATACGAATACTATTTTAGCAGATATGAATTATCAAGCTGTGACAGATTTTTGTTGTTCATTGTTTATCAAGTTCATAATTAGTTATGAACAATTTCTGACTTTCAGTATATTTTTTTTTCTAAAGCTACAAAAAATTACAAAATGAATTGTATGCAACCAATGCTGGAATTTAATTTTTTATTTTTTAAAGCATTTTTAATTATAATAAGACGATACTATAATTGAAGCGGCTACTGGATTTGTCAAGTAACAAACTGCTGTATCTTTTAAACTATAGAAGATACTGTAAACAACATTCGAAATGATTTTTAGAGCATTAGTTGGTCTTCCAAATGGAACTTTTGTTGAGTCTGTGACTGTCATGATTCAATTTTTACATGTATTTGTTTACAAGAAATTCAATTCTCTTCATCTTGCTAAGCTTATATTTAATGAATTACTACAGTTAGGACGATTATTTTTTGAGACAATTTTGTAGGTTTATTATTTTACTATCAAATAAATTTTTGTCCCAGTCTCAACATTAATAGTTTATGATATATTCGGATTTAAATGGTGAATGTGTAAAAAAGACGATTATGGACCATAAAATTTAATCATTTTATATTTTAAGGTCTAAGGAATAGAGCGGTGAACAATTTTTTCTCTTGAATATCGAACTAGTCAATTTGCTAATGAAAAAAAATATAAACAAATGACTTGAAAAAATTTAGGACAAGGTTTTTTAATGCCCTTGTTAGACATAAAACTAACAATAGTATAACAAAAAGAAAAAAAATTCAACAACATTTTATCAGATTTAACATTTTTTGTTAACTTTAAAAGTTTATAATAAATAAGATAAACTACTTTTGGACACTTATATGACGTAATCTTGTTGAGTTTATATATAAGAAATGCTTCGAGGAGCAAAAAATTTACAAACGAATTATTTTGCTCTCAATGAAAACGCAGGTTCAAAAAAAATTAGTTCACAATTGCCTCACTTTCTACAAAATTATTTTAAATTTATTTTTCAAACAAAACTTTATTCTCTCAAGATTTGAGATGGCAGCATCATTTTTTCAAATAGAGAATAGTTATTAATGTATCAAGGCAGTGAAGTTTATATTTTTCATTACAAATTTGTAATAAACCAAATGAGTGATAGAAAAGAGACTTTACTGCCGAAGTGCATATAATAGTATATTGAAATAAGTTTCATAAAACATTTGGGTCCATTCATGTCAAAAAATAATAAATTTTCTATTCTAAAAACATCGATAAAGAATATTCAATTTTTTATTTGACCCTTTTGCTAACACTGAGACTTGACAGAACTAATTCTTGTAAATCAAAATTACTTTTCAAAATGTGTTAATTTGAATGTTGTTACTTTTTAGGGATAAATATCTATATAAACGTGAACAATTTGAGTTCTCTTCAAAATATATTGTATTTTGATATATCAAAATGACAGTAAGGTTATTCAGCAACGTAGCTAGCAGTCTAATAAAAATTGAGTTTGAGTTCTATAAAGAGGCACTTTACGATACCCAAACGAGTTTCATAAAGTACACTTTATGACAACCAGATAAAATTTTTTTTTTTGAAATCGTAAAATATTAGGTAAAAATTTACGTCGGCATGACTTAACCTTACTTATGCCCAATTTCATGACCGAGAGTTAAATTAACCTGGGTTCAAATGACGGGGAGTTAAGCAATAAACTGGGTTTAATTTAGTTGATTGGCCAATGATGACACAAAAAATGCTGAAATTGATATTGTTGCCAAGGAAATGAGCCATTTAAACCAGATTAATTTAACTCGAGATCATGAAATCTGCCATTAATGGTTGTAGGACGAGTTAAGTTTCATTTTATGATTATTTTTATTAATTTACGATGATCATTTCGACTTTTGAAGTTATCTTCAGGTATCTTTTTTATAAAAAATATATAAATAAACAATACAACAAAATATCAACAAATGGAAGACATTTTCAGTAAAAACACCAAGTTGGCAAAATAAATGGAATAATAATAATTGATGACTAGAATCATCTTCATTCGGAAATGAATAAATGATAATGATGGTAATTCAATTTAGAAAATTTATATTTTATTCTTATCCAAAAGTGGTGTGTTGTAATAATCAGTAATTTCATTCAATACATTTTCATTATTATTCAGACATTTTTTAATCTCGTAAAATTCTAATAAATTCAATTTTTTATTTTTATTTTCCAAATGTAAAATCTTTAGATTGGATATATCACAGGAGTGGCGATTTTCGAATAAATGTCTTTCCAAATTTGAGTTTTCAACTTTCCCATATTTGAAACAGCGCATATGCTCTAAAAAACGGGTGCTAAAATTTCGGCCTGTTTGTCCTATATACTTAGCGCTACAATTTTCACAATTTTGATAAATGAACGTAACAAATTAATTATATATAAATGAAAACAGAATAAATTATACATAAATGTAATTTATTTTATATAATATAAACCAAGAAAGTGATAAGAAACGAGAAAATATTTATTATATCGAAGGACAATATTGTGATAGCACAGTACATCTGACTTCTTTGTTTATGCAACCTAGCAACAGAAATCGTATAATAATGGACTCATTGCTGATTTTTCTTATTTTAATGCCGAGTTTTGGGCACTTTATACATGATCTCAAAAAATTATTTCATGTGCTGTACTCTCTCAACAGCCAGTGCGCTCGTGCTACAACGGTTGCTTGGAACCCTGTTTTCAACATTAAATTAAAATTATAAACAATATGGATAGATGATAGGGAGTGCGATATTTTCATTGAAAATTTTCTCCTCTTTAAGAATCTTTTTTTCGATTTCCGCTATCCCTCATAGTTTCTGAGTTATTGCAATAAAACTAGGCGACTTTTTTTGTTTTCATTTTTTGCAATTTTTGTTGGCAAAGAAAGTCTCGAAAAAATCTTCTTTTTGAATATTATTCCGAATCGAATCAGCTATTGCTCATATTTTTTGAAGTGTTATGCCTGTATTACACGATACAATTTATTGGTCAATGATTTTCAAAAGTTGACCTTCAATTTATTGTTGTGTGTAATATGTCCAAAATTTTCACAATTTTTTTTTGAGCAATAATTGACCAAGTAATTTTTGGAATAGAACTGGCTCTATTTTTCGCCAATATTCTGGAGTATTCTAGGAAGATTTTTGACTGATTTGTCGTTGCCAACATTACTCATATTAGTTATTTCGCGTCAAATGAAACACGCGTTTCATACTTGACTTAACCTAAAGAAAGACAAACATTTCAAACATGATCTTAGTGTTGACAAAGTATTAATATAATTTTATATACAGTTGCCTTCAGTATATTAATTTTTTTGTCATTTCTACTATCACACTTTCTCTCTAACCACACTTTTTGAAGCTACGTCAAAAATTATAAGTTGGTAGTTCTGATTTTTCTTGACAAAAACTTGTATCGTGTAATATGGTACAATAGTATATTGTACAACAAGTATAGAAAATTACCTATTTCACACGAGGTATGTAATTTTCAGCACGAGACGGAGTCGAAGTGTGAAATAGGTGATTTTATACATGTTGTACACTATACTTTTTCTAAGATCACAGTTTTTAATGAAATATGCAGGTAAATCATTAGTATAACTGAGATTTTAAATCTATTTTCACAAATATAAAATAATTTAGGCATTTTAATTGTTTGCTCTGCTTATATATTGTGATATTAATTTTAGTTATGATTTGGAACATTATTGATATATTTTCTATCAGTTGATTGACATTGCATTGTGGTGTAATCTAATTGTTGCAAACTACGGAAAGATTGTATCTGATTGGTCCACTCTCATCAGGCGACTTTCTGATTGGTTCATTAGTTAGAGTTTTCTGTGGTCTCGGGTATCGTGTTTTCTAAATTTTCGTCACTAACCATTTTCCAACTGCAGTAATGATATTTGTGGATATCTAATTTATGGTTATGATACAATAATTACATACATAATTTCTCGATTTCAAAAGAATGTGATGGAACGTGTTTTGTTTGTTTCAAATTGACAGTTGTGATTCGTAGTGTTGCCAACCTTCGGAAAATATATTACAAGAATAAGAAAATAATTCTAACAGAACTTTGGAATTTTGTTATTTAAATGTGGCTTATAAAAGAGCAAACAGAGATTTATATCAAGTCCGTGATATTTATCAATAATCTTGCTAAATATATCATATATATCACCTGAAGAATATTCAGAATGAATTATTGATATATAAGTTGGTCAAACTGGTGTGAGAAATGATTTCTCACGACTTTTCGCACAGTTGTGTGAAATTGTAAGTTTTCTAGTTGTGTTTTGTATGAGAAATATGTTGTTTTCTATAGTTATCGTAGAAAAAATATTTTTGAGCTCGACAATAAATTGTTGAAAACTTGACAGAAAACTTGGTCAATTTATTGGTCAATAAATTGTATCGTGTAATACAGGCATAGAAAACTTACTTCTCGACTAGACTAATTTTAAAAGATATGGATTAACAAAAATAATGACAGATTTTCCTGTGCCATCAGGATTGAAATATAGAGGGTGAAAAGCGGTTTTCAGCAGATATGAGCTTTCAAAGACAGATTTTCGTTGCAATATTTAGCCCTCCATACCGCCACAGTTGAGACGTTAATGGGCTGGAACTGGTTTTATAATAGATGGTGCTAAATATTGGTTGCATCATTCAACAGGGTTAAATATCGATGGCTGAAACTGGTTGAATATCAAATGGTACCATATGATCTTCCAATCTAAGTTTGGCTTTTTATTGTATGATTATTATTATTTTAGAAGTAAAGTATAGCAAATAAAATTTGCCTCACTTTTTTTATGCTAATAATGGTTGAATGATGTAAGGTTTATTGATTTTATAGTAAATAGTACAACAAAAGCTTTCTATTAACTTTTGGCTCACTATCCTACAACCATTAGTTCAGGAAATGTAGGCTTTTAAAATTTAGTAGATTTTCGTTGCATCTTTGACTGCTTTCATGCTGATGAATCCGTTTTCAAATGTTCATGGTATGATTATTAGTTTAGGAGAGTCAATCAGATTCATATAGAATATCCTCTGATGTTTATTTATCATGCTACAGCATTTAAGGGTTGAATAATGTAAAGTTAATAATCAATAAGCTTTCTATCAATGTTTGGTTCATTATTAACGATAAATATTACAGAAAATTCAAATGGAATTATATGGAATATCGCCTGAATTTCATTTTTCATGTTACGGTATTAAGGGCTGAACGGGGAATGTTGATATTGGTTATATAATTTATGGCACTTTATAAGCTTTACAATTCTACAATTTTTAGTTTAGGGGATATACGCTTTTAAACTGTGCCATAATTTGGTTGTACCATTTTACATTGTATACCACCAGTACTGAAAAATAAAGGACTGCAACTTATTTTATTATGAATGACATTACATTAACTTTCAACTTGTGTTTCATTCATAATTTAAGGATTATTATTTTAGGACTTTCGGACAAAATCATATGAAATGCCTTATATTTGGTTTTTATTCCACCGTATCTGAAAGTTCGAAGATTACTTTTATTCACTGATATCCGATAACTTGAGAACATGAAATTGAATCAAATAATGGTTTGGAATCTTCAAATAATACATTTCTTAAATAGATAAAAACTTGCGTTCCGTCTTTTTAAACAGGTTTAAATCCTTGGGCTTCGCAGTGAGGTGGTAGGGTAGTATAAGGGTTTAAATAATGCAACGAAAATATATAACACCTCATGATCAATAAAACAATAATAGTAGAATATTGAACCAGATATTGATAGAAAGCTAATGTAATATCATTTATCATAGAGCCAATTTTACCCCTGAGCCATCACTCTTGTTGATATAGGAGGGGTGGGAGATGATTTAAACATTAAAGAAAAGCTTATGTGGTGACATTTATTGTTACATACAGTTTCAATATGGTTCAACGTCTTTGTGGATGTCACAATATATTTGTTTCTGGTTTCAGACGTGAAACGCTTCATTGGCTGTCGTTTCGATTCTCCTGAATTACAAAAGGATATCAACAGATATTTATACGAAATATTCAACGAGAATGGTAACCCAAAAATTAAAATTTGCTTCAATAATCACGAAATGGTTCTTGCTCCAGAAGAAATAAGCTCAATGATTATTGGAAAATTGAAATGGACTGCAGAAGAATTTTTTAAGAAGAATGTTTGCAAAGCAGTTTTGACAGTTCCTGCGCATTTCAAAGACTCTCAGAGACAAGCAACAATAGACGCAGGAAGGATTGCAGGACTTGATACTAAAAGGATTATTAATGAACCAACGGCTGCAGCATTGGCATTTAGGGTGGGAGAAAAATATGAGTCCGAAAGTGAAGAAAAACATATTTTAGTTTACGATTTCGGGGGTGGAACATTTGATGTTTCTATTATTTCTTTGGATGATGGGATTCTTGATGTTAAAGTTACAAATGGCGATACACATTTAGGGGGTAATGATATTGATGAGGAACTAGTACAATATTTTAAGACTAAATTCCAACAGCAACATCGCAGAACCCTTGATGACAATCCTCGGGCTTTGAGGCGATTACGGATGCAGTGCGAAAAAGTTAAGAAGGAGCTATCGGATAAAGAAATGACTACCATTGAACTGGATGACCTTTCTAATGATATTGGATTTTACTGCGGAATAACAAGACAGGAATTTGAAACTGTAGCATGTGAAATAATCAAGAAGACATTAATTTACGTCCAGCAGGCCTTGGAAGAAGGAAATTTGGAAAAAACAAATATAGATGATATTCTTTTGATAGGTGGATCAACTCGAATTCCTCTTGTTCGTAAATTATTGAAAGAATTCTTCAATGGCAAAGAGCTTAATACGTCTTTGGACCCAGATTTGGCAGTTTCCATGGGAGCAGCAATACAAGCTGCCATATTGGACGGAGTTGAAAACGAGACCACCGGAGAACTTCTTCTTCTAGATGTCATACCATTATCTTTAGGTAATTGAAATCAAAATTCAAACAATCATCTTAAATCAAGCAGCAACTGACTAATTGGGACTCATAAATAATTTGAGTACGGAGGTCCTCTTGCTCTGCAATACCACAATTAAATATCATTGAAACAGGCCCGGATTGGGACCTGAAACCGGCCCGGGCATTTTAGAGACAGTCGGCCCTTCACTCTCCAAGAAACACTAAAATCCTTATATGCCATAACCGATTTTGATGATTCTTCTGCTGTACTCTAAGCTGAAAAATACTTGATCCTTCAGAGAAAGTTTCATTGAAATTAGTTCAGAATTTTCGGGTATATCATTATGGATTAATGCGTGAAATTCAAGTAAAGTGCACTTCCGGTAGGGACGATTACAACCGTAATGCCAGGTACACATCAAGATCCTATACCAGTCTTAAATACAAAATTTCAGTATTATACGTTTAAAGGGTTTTGGAATATGCGAGTAACGCACATACGCACATACATACAAAGAAAAGACTCGATCGAAACTAAAACAATAACGACGCTGCTGTCGGTCGATTGGTTGTTGATTTCTGAACGCGCTTCTGGAACGAATGGGAATGAAGTGGTTCACTGTGGTTCCACTTGAAACCAGTTGCATTACGAACAATCGACCACACCGGCCCATCGGGAATTTGCCAGTCCGGGCCAGCATTGAAATGTCCTTTTCCTGAGAAGTAGATGAATGTGGTACATTGCAGTAATGTTGATAGGACTTCATTTTACAAAACAAAACCTCTGAGCCCCAATTATTTTTGTAAAGCACCTATAGGATAATAATTAATCTTGCAGCAAAATAATAGGATTGTGTGAGTCATCCTCTTGGCTATCACTTTAAAGGGGCCTGTGTACTTCAAGAGGAATTTCTGAAGGTATCTGCCTTCCATTTAAACCAATTGCTGATAAAAAGTCTTGCCGGCCCGATCCAATTTTCGAAGTGAAAATCTTAAGCCCATTTCAGTTTGGTTCCTAGACGTTTCTTTACTTCAACAAATTATTGAATTTTGAGGACAAGAACCTTATAAAAACTCCTGTATGTATTTAGCTTTTCGAAACTTCCCTTTCTTCTCCATTTACGGTCCGTGCAAGCCTGTTGTACAATCCCCTAACCAAATCAAAGTCGGTAGCTCGAGACCCACCTTCAAGCAAAAATATTGCCTCGTACTCGGCTTGTAGGCTCAATAACCTATTTGAGCCAAACAAGGCCAAGCAGTGTTATACTTATTCATGCCTTGCAATAAAATAACTGAGGGATGTGGATGATTACTTCCAGGTCTCATTTTGAAGTGTACTGACAGTGTGATCGAAGGACTGTCATTGAGCTTTCCCTGGTCGACCTCAGGCAAGAGATTATGTTGTCCTATGTCCCAAGGCGGCCCAATTTCATTAGCAGATCAAAGACCATCCATATTGGCTCCATTTAGTGCTTGAATTGTGTATGCATCGTATGTGAACTCTCCTCTGGGTCTCAATTTGAAGAGGCCAGTGAGCTTCAAAAAAGATCTTTCGAAGAAAATATCAGGTTTTTGTCGAAGGATTACTCGTATTTTAGTGTCAAGTACGACGCATGAGAGTTGGCGAATGGTCGTGTGGAAATCTGGATACAATCAGGCAGATTATACTGCTTCTAATTCTAAAGGATTGCTGGCGTGATTGAATAGCGAGTTTCCAGTTTGAGGTATATTATTCCGTCCACTCAAAGTCCATCTTCTTGTGAGTAAGAATTGACCCGTGATCGGCGAATGGTCGTGCTAGTTATGTTGGCCCTGACATGATTTGCTGGTGGGCTAACAGTTATACTCTCAAAGTATGTATGCATGATTGAATGGCGAGCTTCCAGTTTGAGGTATATTATCCCGTCCATCCAAAGTATATCTGCTCGTAAATAAATATTGATCTGTGCTTGGTGAATAGTCGTGTGGATACCTGGATACGATCAGACAGATTATATTGCACCTGATAAGATTTTCTGGTGGGCTTTCTGTTGTGCCTTCTAAGTATATTATTCCATTCACATAAAGCTCGTCTCCACGGGATCAAATATTGACTCCTGCTTCGTTCGGGCCTTTTAGTGCCTGATTTTCAATGCCTTGTAGCAAAATATCCGAATGACATAGATTATGGCTTGTAAGACGGAATTTCTTTGATAGCATTGTAGTCGACGACTAGTCGTACGAATTTTGTACACGTATGTCTTGCTGCAACACTATATACGACTTTTCAGGCAGATCATGTTGGCCTGTTTCTAAAGGATTGTTAACATGATTGGATGACTAATTTCCTGTTGAACGTACAAACTTATTTGTTCTCAAGATCGTTGGCCAAACGGGCAGTGTTGATAGCAGTTTCTTATACCATAATTACATAAGAACCCGCAGCTTATTGGCTAGTAGGGCTTAAAGAAAAGACTTTCTTCGATAATCGAATTAATTTCGTATGCGCAAGTTGTAGTATTGTTTCGCTGCAATCTGAATACAATCCATCAGGCAGGTTATGTTGACCCTTTTCCTGAAGGTTCACTGATTTGAGTTGAAAGTACAGGCTGTTAGCAGTGATTGCAAGATGTTCCCAGCCAAAGATTCAAGCGATAGCATAAGAGTCGACTGTATACTTTTGGATTCGACCTCTCAGGCAGTAGATCTTATCGGCCCTGTTCTTGAAGGTTCACTGATATTATTGGACGTCGAGCTTGTATTTATTGTTTACAATGGTAGTGATGACCGTTTTCCATAGTGTGACTTTAAGATTGACAAGTAAGGCTTGAAGGGAAGACTTTTTTGCTGCTGCCAAAGCAATAGTATACGAGTCAACGTGTACGAAAGACTTGGTACTACCTCACTATACTTCTGGATACGATCTTTCAAGCAGATCAGATCGAGTCGACATTGACATATTCGCATCTCATCTTGAACTGCCAATCTTTGTCATAATTATCTAGATCTTATTTTTATAGAAGGATAACCTGATCTAGTCCCTGTCATGTCCCTAAGATAAATATTAATTGGAAACATGTCCAAGTTGCATGGTAAATTGACAGTAAAAATCAAATCAATATCAATGTCAAGTCGTCGTAGTTCCAGCCTATGTTTGCCCAGTTTCTAAAAGCTTATGATCTAATTGGACGGCAGAGATGGCTGAGCGGACTGTGTTTGGCAGTACCACAGAATATTGGCCAAGTTCCTGGATATTCAGATGGTTGTGCTCAAGTTTCTGAGCCTTGAGCTTTCTTATATTCATTTCGATGCCTTCTTTTACGAGAAAATTTGTTGCGTGACAGTATTTTGAAGACTATATCCGAGTTGGTTGGTTTTCGAGCTTTTGGATTTTTGGCTGGCACACCTGTTGGGATAAATTTCTTGCATCCTTGATAATAAAGCTGAGATCATTGTTGGTGGTTTCGTTTCTAGCATAACTTTTGCAGTCTTCTTTTGATTGGTTGCAGAATGTGTAAGTATTTATGGTCGAATGACTATTGTACATGGTCATAGCTTACTTTTTGGCTCATTATGGCTTGTAAGGTGAGATTTCTTTGATAGTATTGTAGTTGACGACTAGTCGTACTAATTTCGCACATGTATGGTAAGCTGCAACACTGTATACAATTTTTCAGGTAGATCATGTTGGCCTGTTTCTAAAGGTTTGCTAACATGATTGGATGACTAATTTCCTGTTGAACGTACAAGTTTATTGGTTCACAAGGTAATTGACCAAACGGGCAGTGTTGATTGCAACTTAGTATACCATAATTACATGAGTACCTACCTCGCAGTGGCAAATACGGCTTGAAGAATGGACTTTCTTCGATAATATGGAAGTCGGCGAATAGTTATATGAATTTTGCATATTATGCAAGTCGTAGTATTACTTCGCTGCACACCCGAATACAACATCTCAGGCAGATCATTTTGGTTCTATTTCTGTAGGCTCGCTGATTTATTTGAAAGGCGAGCTCCTAGTTGAAAGTACAGGCTGTTACCTAAAGTGGTGCTGACAGTGATTGCAAGATGCAACCAAGTATCCACCTCTAAGTGGCGTGTGGGAATCTTAGGCAGATCATGTTAATGACATGATAGAACGATAGGCTTCCAGCCAAAGGTTTAGTTAGATATATTATGCCACAAGTTGGTGATGACAGTTCTTCATCGTTGTAATAACAGGATTATTGTTAAGAGATGGAGTGGCAAGTAGGGTTTCTTGCTGCTGCCAAAGCGATAAAATAGGAGTCGACGATTGGTTGTTCAAATACTGTATACTCTTGGAGCTGATTTCTCAGGCTGTAGATCTTGTCGACTTTGTTTCTGAAGGTTTACTGATATTATAGGATGTCGAGCTTTCAGTTATTGTTCTTATGGCTATGATGACAGCTGCCCATAATGTGACTATAAGATTGAAAAGAGGACTTCGAGGGAAGACTTTCTTCCTGCCGACAAAGCAATACGTGTACGAGATTCTCAATATTTTCTTTCTGCACCATTACATACGATCTTTCAAGTCGATCATATTTGTTTTGCTTCTCAAGGCTTACTGATCTAATTGGATGACAGAAATGGCGGATTGGACAGGGGTTGGCAGCACCACAGATTATTGATCAAGTTTCTAAATATTCTTCTACAAGAAAATTTGTTGCGTGACAGTATTTTGAAGGCTACATCCAAGTCCATAGCTTTCAAGCCTTTGGATTCTTGGCTGGTACGTCTGTAGATATAATATTGTTGGCTCCTTGGGGATGAAATTGAGATCTCTATTGGTGGTCACTTTTCTAACATACCTCTCGCAATTTTTTTTTTGGTTGATCGCAACATGTGTAAGCATTTGTGTTCGTATGACTGTTAGGTAGTCGTAGTCCATTATTTTGGCTCAGAAAGATCTTGTAGTCCAGCAATGGTTGTAGTTGGATTTTTTTCCGATTTGTTGGTGGATGGTGAAATTTTTATGCAGATGTCAATGTCAATAGCAAATGAAGTAGAAATGGTTACATTTGCTAGCATTGTAACCAGTAGATAGATTTGCATACCTTCCACTAACATATAGGAAAATAATCTTGTTAATCAAGTCTGATAGTTGTACTGATGAGTCCCAATAAGGACAGTTGCTGCCTGACCTAAGATGATAGTTGAGAAACGGACTGTAAAAAATGTTTTATTTAGGAATAGAAACTTCTGGAGGCTTAATGACCACTATAATACCTCGTAATTCCCCCGCACCTGCTACACATACTAGAAAATTTAGTAACGAATTAGATAACCAGGAAAAAGTGAGGATTTCAGTGTATGAAGGAGAAAGACCTTTAGTAGCAGACAACAACAAATTAGGGGAGTTCATAATGTCCGGAATAACCCCAAGAGAACGAGGAAAAACTGAAATTAAAGTTACATTCGAAGTGAATATTGATGGGATATTGTTTGTGACAGCTCAAGAAATCACCGAGGATGATAAAAGTAATATTCTGAATGTGGTTGTCGAAAAGGGTAGATTATCAGAAAATGAAATGATGATAATGATGGACAAAGCACAACAATTACAAAAAGAAGACGACATGAAAAGGAGGGCCATTCAAGCAAAAGTTGCTCTTGAAAGTTTTTGTATTGATAAGAAACATGAAGTTAAAGAATTAGTAAATGATGCACAAAAATGTGATGAGGTGATAAATAAATGTGACGAAGTGTTGGGATGGATTGATGATTCAGGAATTCAAACTAAAGAAGATTATGATAAAAAAATGGAAGATATATCAGGATTTGTCAATTCAATTATAAGTAAACATGTTTAGTTTCAATAATGACAATTTATTATACAGAAATTGTTGTTCGCTTTAACAAGAGGCTGTACATTTACTTCAATGTAGATACAATTAAAATATATACGATATAGTAAACAATAAGTGTAACAACAAATAAATTTGAATGCTATATGTATCACAAACAATCAACACAACATATTTCATCAACTTTAATCTTCTCCATTTTTTAAAAAAACGTCTCTTTAAAATTTTTAATTTAACCCATTCGTTCTTTTTTTTACACTTAATTTTTTCTAAACAAAACTATTTTAAGTACGAAATTTTATTGTAAAAATTATTTTTAGTCCATAAATTCGCACAAAGTTTTAGGCTTTATTTAATAAGTGTAAAGTTCTATAATTTTCTAAAAATTTCATTTATTAACGGAATTCTTTAGATGTTCCAGGCCCTAATAAGACGTTCTGGAAACTCGTTGATGCGCACTCTTCCTCGATTGCCAATGGCACCTAAACAGAATCAAAATTGACTGATTATTGAAGACCAAGAGCCTCTGATTTTATAGGTCCTCAATCCTAGGTCCAATATTTCATATATTTTCACTAGCTCAGAGTGTGCTTAGGTAGTGTTGCCACGAGACGAGACGAGACGAGACTTTAGTGAGTCTCGTCTCGGTCTCGTGATGGTCTCGCCTAGCTCAGTCTCGTCTCGGTCTCGCCTTGGTCTCGAGTAGGTCGGTCTCGTCTCGGTCTCGAGTCTCGACGAGAGTCTCGCCATGATTTTTCAAAATTACATATTCTTACATGTGGGAATCAATTCGTTCTACCTGATTATTATTTGCTATGAATTCTACCGAAAAAATGTATTTGCGTGTTTGGTGCGCAAAATTATGTTTCATAGCTTGGTCATAAATCTCCAGACGTGAGTTTCTGGCTCACTTTACAATCGCTAAGAACCACAAAAACACTACTCTACAAATAATGTGTCTTTTGAATTTCTTGCATTACACAATTATTCCTACATTGCTAAGCAGCTCTAGAAATTGTGATCACGTGATCACGTAAAATGCGCTTGCGTATTGGATAATCTCAGCCTACGTCGAATTTGCAATTAGAGATGTGATTTTATGTCATCATCGTTGAAGACAGTCTCCCAGAAGTAAGAGACAGGGTTATGTCATTTTCCTTAGTTCGATGACAGATTTGACATTCGTACGTTATATAATAGTATCAATAGAATAAAATTTTACCATTATAATTAATAATAAATCTGGAGAATGATCAAAAATAAATTGAATCTGATTTCAAACATACAGTTCTTAACTAAATGACAGCATAAGGTTATCGATCATATTGTTTGTACCAACATACAATATTCAAGTTCCTATAAATGTAACTAGGACATATCAACATTGACATATAGAGACTGCGATCTGTCTCCAAGCAGTCTCTATGAATTAGAATGGAACCACTGGAGCCACGAGGATTCGAGATAATAAAGAGGCAATAGTTTTATGCAACAAATGTGTAAACTAAAGCATTATGACAAGGTTAAGGCCACATATTTCTAGTCAAGAATCGCTGAGTTATAAAACATATTCTCCGAATTTCATAATGTTAGTTCGCCACACGATATTTCTTCTACGATTTTCAAGATAGATTCATATAAACTAAATTCAGGCTACGAAAGCGTTCATTTGAATCGATGGTAGATCTAAGATGCCTACATGCTCAGTTGACGCATTATTTGCGACGTGTGAACCATCAAATTCGGAAGTAGATGAGGGAAAACCAAATTTTCAAATGAGGTTATGTTATTGACTGTGAATAACGGGCTATATGGTTCAAATTACTGAAATTTATGGAAGAATAGTATTGATTTTCTCTTCCTATGGCCCAGTCCAGCCTAATCTGATTTTAATTTTGTATGAAATTAGATGAGACACAGGAATATAACCAGGAATCTTATAGGAGTCGATTTATGTAACGTATTTCCAGTCAAAATTAGTTATAGTGTGATAATATATTCTTCCATTATGTCGATAATTTTTTGTGCAATTAAAAGTGTTGTGCTAGTATTGGGGCTCGTCCTGTTGTACAATCTTATTATATAAAATCTGCTGCGGCCACACAGTACTTCCCTAACCAAAAGTTTCATGGCCGGTTTAATCGCTGTTTCATAGATTTATGCCCAGTTGCACCGCTATCACTCAACTTTAAGTACGGAATAATCACCATGGGAATAATTGTCTATATAATGGTAACCATAGATATTATTCTTTCCTTAAAGTTAAGTGACGGCGGTGCAACTGGCCATTAGAGTGTCGCATCAATCAACTGCATATTTCAAAATGACAGCTGTCATTGTCAAAGTGACAGCTGTTATTGTCAAAGTGACGGCTGTCATTATTAAAGTGACGGATGGCGGTTATATTTAAGTCCCTACATAAAATAGGTATTTTTGAAAATCAAGAGTTCTTTTCTAAATTTTCAGGGTCTTTAATTTGGAACATACAGTTTTGACATTTGGTCACCGGAAGTATAATTTTATAACGTGGATTTCACTTATTATCTTTTCTATATTCCTGCTAAGCCTATCTCCCCAAATGCTTGAGATTGATACTAAACTAGACATCATTCAATTAAAAATTAACAATCGTTTGAATATCCTTTTTCAGACTTCTACTAGAATTATTCCTGCAGAAGCTTTAGGTAATCTGATACCAAACATGATAGAACCAAATGACACTTTAAAAAAACAATCGACAAAAAAATATTGTCATGTAGGCTAAATATGAAGTGAATATTCTGAAAGAGCGGTAGAAAAAATGATTGTCTCAATCAAAAACTTATCCATCAGTAACCATCTTAAATCAATTATCATTACTATAGTTTGTCGGTATTAACCTACTTGCTCTATAAAATTGCTTTCAGAAGAAATAAAAATGAAGCTTAAGTGATTATGATACAAGTCTCGTCGAGAGTCTCGCGAGACTCTCGCCGAGACTCGACTCTGGTCTCGTCTCGGTCTCGACTTTTGACTCGAGACCCATTCTATGGTCTCGTCTCGACTTTTTGAGGCGAGACGAGACGAGACCGAGACTGGTCTCGAGTCTCGTGGCAACACTATGCTTAGGGGCCTTTTCAGATATTGTGCTTAGATTTAATAGTTCATTGGAAGCTGATCAAAATTTTGTATACAGTCTTTACACTAATGGGAAGTCCCTTTATCTTTCCACAACGGATACCAATCGAAATTTTGAAAATCAGACCATAATTTGACGCGCTTCCTAGCCTCGACTGATCGAAGTTTTTACGTAAATAGCATGAAATTTATTTAGGCAAATGTTTTTCCTTATTTGGATACAATTTACAAGGAGATGGGTTTTGAAATTCTGATTGCGTTATGGACGTTTGTATGAAAAGTGCTTGCTTCAAGGAATGCAAAACTGATTGCTTATAACGGTAACTATCCAAGCAAGCTTTACGCCTCAGTTTTCATAATGCGAATCAATCTAAAAGTAGTTTCACTTCTGAAATATTTATTTGTACCTGTCGATGCACCGAAGGCAAAAGTTCATCCGTAGACTGCGGGCTGGGTGTAGGTGGTCTATTATTACCATTGGATTGAATTCTTGACAGTCTTATTTGCATTTCGCGTTCCTCTTTTTGTTCCCTTTCTTTCTGAAATCGTTGAGCGCTGTAGCTCTTTACGGAAGATCCGCTGCTGTGAACAGAAGCTAAACTTGGCCGCCGAGAACCTAGACAAGTCATAGAGAAGCGGAAGTTAGAAGAAATGCTAAAAGATTGTGAAGCAATAAAACTTTGTACGTACGAAATAGCTACATCATTTCCCTTTGGATTTTAAGCGTGTCAGTGTGTTTGTATTGCTACATAAATCCATTTAGTGTCGATTGTGACGTGCTTGTTTTAAAAAAAATCACTTTATTATTGTGTCAATTGGGGATCACTAAGATTTCTAACATGCTTCGTGAAAATTAGAAAGCTGCAGCGGTGGAGAACACAGCTGTGAAGCCACGATTATTTCGAGTGATGATCAATATTTCTTACAATGTCGTATTGCCAGCCTATCTGACTCAATTAAAAAACTTTTTAATTCCGAAAAATTACTGACTCTTGGTCAATAAGTACTTTATCGAATGCATGGAATCGCTATATGTACGAGAATTATATTTTTAGAGTGTCATATAGCCAGAAAGAGACTTTATTATTCAAATCAAAAGTTTTATTTAACTTTATTACAGTCAGTTTTTTGATTAATCAGTCACCTAAAAAAGAAATGCAATAATTTTCCACAACTTTAGGAGTAGTTTATCGCAACCACAATGTCTCATCGGCTTGATACTAACTAATAATGTTTTGTTGGTCAACAACGATTCCAGGACAGGTCCACCAAGAACACCAATAAACCAGAAAAATATCTGATCTGATCAATAAAGATCGATACGCGACTTATCGTGAAATAGAAACACCTTTAGACATTCAAAAAACCATAATTCAAAACCATTTTCTGTACAGTCTCAAAGATTATCTTACGTTCCCACTGCAAGTTGAACAACTTCAGTCGTCGAAAGATCACCTGATGTTTTTCGATTAGCAATTTTGGTTGTTCCAAGTGGAGACTGGATTGGCAGCTTTGGAATTGATTAGAATGAATGCCAAAGTCTAGAAACCTTACTAGAAGAAAGGTTAAAATGGAGCACTGAATGATCCAGTTTGGCCCAAACGCACTACGGGCTACCTGACTTCTATGTCAAGTTTGGGCCAGTAGTTTTTCATGAAGGTTTGCCTTGAGTGAACTGATTTTTATTTTTTTTTATGGGCTTGGGTAATTTGGCTAGGGGTTCATGTGAACTGGAATTACTATGGAGAATGAAGACGTATAGATACGTAAGGGCTTCAAAACTCTGTGTGCCTTGTTGACCAGACTTCAAAATTCAAAGGGCCAGGTCTGGAGGACTTTCCAATGGCAATGGGCTTAAACGGATGAAGTTTTGAGAAGGATCGGTTTTGGGAAAAATTTTGGCCCATTTCGAAGAATGTTGTCGAAGCTAAGATTTCGGGTGAGTATCAAGTACCGCACCATAGCCAGGCACAGCCATGTTGAAAATTAATATTGACTATCGTACAGTTGTGAGTACCGAACCAAAGTCAGACAGGAGTGGGAGGAATGAACGTTCAAGAGTACAACTGTGTGAGACGGCGAGCCAGCATGTTTTTTATCTGGTCGCTTGTCTAACGAGGAAGACACTTAATCCTAGCTTAGAAGGCAGATCGCGGAAAGAGGGGATCTTTGTCTGTTTGGCCGCCTATCTATTATTAGGAAGACACTTTGAGATCGTACTGCATTAAGTAAAATCGCGGATAGAGAAGATCTCTAGTGTACCAGTTTTTGTATGGGCAGCCATTCACTTAACATTGGATAAGCGACCAGACAGAATTAAAGATCATCTCTAGCCGTGATCTGCTTTACTGGGGTATGATTCCAAGGTGACCTCATAACGTTAGATAAGTGGCCAGACAGAAAGAGAGATCCCTTTCTCCATAACTGAAATCAGAATTATTGTAATACGATCTCAGCGTCCTTCTAATGTTAGATAAGTGATCAGACAGAAATAGAGAGATTCCTTCTCTTCGCGATCAGTCTTATTGTAGTACGATCCCAAAGTATCCTTCTAACGTAAGATAAACGACCAGACAGGAACAGATATGCCTTCTTCCCGCGATCTGCTTTACTGTAGTTCAATCCCAAAGTATTTTTCCAACGTTAGATAAGCGGCCAGACAGAAAAATGCTGGCTCAACTTCTCTATGGTCGTACACACGCTCAATTTATCCACTGCTGTCTAGCTATGGCTCAGTACTCGCAACCATAATTATACTCATGGTCAATGTTAATTTTTAATATGGCTGTGTCTGGCTATAGTACAGTACTTACTACACGTATAGCGTCTCGTAGATCCAGATTAATTGTAATGGGATAATTGAATTATGTTGACAAAAGAGTAGGAATTTCTTTACTGGTACTCTTACACCAGCAGAGTTCCTTTCAGCGACTGGATATCAAACAGAGATTGGGCAGGTAAAATGGTACATAGTGATAGAAATGGATATTTTGATGCATGAGGCACTAAAAGTCGATCGGTGGCTATATGAAATACTTGAAAGATAACCCTCGTACATCCAGATAAACTGTTATGAAGTTGAATTGTGGGTAGTGCCTCGTAGATTCATATGAATTTTGAGGAAAGATTAAGAGATCCTTCACTGATATTCTCACTCCAGCAAAGTTCCTGCCCTCGAATGGACACTGAATGGAGATTAATAAGTTAATATGGTACATGCGTCAACCGTGAAACGGATGATCAGTTGGTTGTGTACATGTCAATGCTGGAAGACTATATAAGTTTGGCTTCATTTTTATTTGTGGATGACTTTCTGGATTAGTTAGTTGTTTTTATTCTGATGTCCAATTTAATTCAGGAATTGGAGCTTTGGATGTTACATGCATCAGATGTCTGATTTCTGATTGTCATGCCTGTGAAACAATGTATGAGTTCAAGCACTTGTAACGTGCATAATGGATTCATGCGTGAAAAAAGGTGATTTCTTTTAAAAAATTGACAATATTGAAATAATTTATTGTGATTGAAAGCTATAGAACTGGAAAGCGGTAGATTTACTAAACCATAACTTGCGGGGTTATCCGTACTCTAGTACCTGCAATTATTAGTATCTGTTAATAGAAGAATTTTTATTGTTATCAGTGCAGAATTTGTAATTAGTAAAGTAGTTTTACTGTGAATTTTTCAAAATCAACCAAACCAAACATTTAGATAATCTACTTGTACAGTTTAATTCAATTGTATAGGGGGATATATACAAGAATACCGCTGCCATCTTGCCTAATCCATTTTTTATGTTTGGTTTATTTGGGAGAGGATAAATGAACATGATGATAATCGCACTCCACACACCGTGCTAAATGAAACATAAAATTGGTGATATACATCTAGAATCCAGAAAGAAATCTAGATACACTTAAAAAAGAGGCAAATAAAATTAGGTGTGTGTAGGCGATGTACACACAAATAAAATTAAAACATTTAGGACTGAGAGGCAACAAATTTAAAACATCCATCTTTCTGAATATTCTAAAACTGTCATGAGATGATGTCCAGTATATTACAGTCATTGAAAAAGAATTGTTCATGGTTACCAACCTTTTTTTCGAACATGAGACTTCAGGAAGAGTCACAACATTCCAAAGAGTAGTCAGAACAAGAAATTGGTCTCTATCAGCTGTACCCTACGCCCCATACCTTCAATAAGACATCAAGAACAGTTTAGCGTATGAAAAATTGTAGTGAAAATGATATCAAATCATGAACAAACAAAAAAACTGACAGTTGGTACTCAATTTTTAAGCAGAAAATATTTGGTTGCTGAAAGCGAATCATCTAAAATTTATATTTGATCACTATACTTCGTGAATTAGAATCAAGGAAACCATGGTCCACTTCACCATTTGATATTAAAAGTTTAAGCAAACTGAAGATGCATCTTCTGAATGAATTAATCCGATAGATTGGTGATACCTGACTATTTTTTATCAATGTTAATATACTGTACACTAATACCTCGTAGCAAAACATTAAGGAATCAGTCAGAGTATAGTTGCGTAGATCTCTGACGGAAGCACAGAGTAGAAATTACTACAGAAGCACTTGGTTATACTTTTTATATCACAAACTCAAATTAGCTTTATGACCTGAATAACTCGAGGTCTAGGCATGCACATTGAAAGCCAAGCAGTATTATAATTGGTAGGTGTGTGGTTCCTGGAGTAATTTCTGTTCTGAGACGGAAGTATAATAGAGACATGAAGCTAGGCCATAGACTGCAGACACAGAACAGACAACAGACAACAGAAGTCACTGTTGTTGTCACCTGCTTCTGTGTCGGGCTCGGGCTCGCAGTCGGTGGGCGACTGCGCAGATTGCGCACTCTGCTGCGCGGTGGCCGTGACGTGGCACGAGATTAGCAAGATGGCGGCGGCGCGTGCCGCACCTGCGCGCGACGCCGACACCAGCACGCCGCGGCTCCCCATCATGCCTTGCGCGCTGCTCGGCCTCCGGGAGTACGAGGACACAAATGTCCTCTGTGAGGAGGCGCGCGATGTTGAACGACCCGCGCTGCTGTGTACCGTCAGGGGGATTCCTAATAAACACCAACAATAAGGACTAACATACTACCCTCTTCACTTATACGCGGGATCAGCCAGATTACTACCCTCTACTCTACTTTTTCAAAAATTAGAAAGATCTAGAATTCCATTCTACTATTGAAAACATTTGGTAACAAATCACAACTACTTTATCTTCAATTTGGCATCTATTTGAACTTTGTTGGCATTAGCAACACATACTAAAATAGCAGTAGTGGTGATTTGTTAATTAGAACTCCTAATCTCATGAAAATACTTCGTTTAAGACTAGCTCTACCTGAAATGTGAGGAATACCAAACAATCTAGACTTTTTTTCTATGACAAATGAATAAAATGATATATAACTCTGACCTCGTTATATACACCGCGGGTAAGGAGCAAGTGTAACAAAGATTTCGTGCTACAAACAGCCAATGATGATAGATTGGAATTCATTTCCATGATTTGGTCAACATCAAACACTGTGGTAGTTGATAAATAGGGTAGAGACACATCTATCCACATTAAAATCATGTAACAGAATGTGGTGCATACCAGTATCACTGGAGAAGAGTATAGGTGGTGCAAGGTTCGCGTTGGCGAAATGTCGAGGACGTGGTGATCTCGCTTGGGTGAAAAGACGAAGAATGAAGCAGAGGAGGCCCGTGAGTACTGCTATGCCTGTTGCCACTCCAGCCAAAGCTGAGAAGTCCGATGTCAGCAACTCCAAATCTACGAAATTGTCAGTGATTAGTCATAACATCTTGATATTTTTTTGTGTAAGTAGCTAATTTAACAATTCCTGAGAAATCAGCCCTAAATCCTGAATGCGAATGAATTTGTTGCAGTAGTAGGCGTCGGGTACTTCCAGCGTCAGGAATTTTTGAAGCATTATATAATACTCTAATCAATTGAAAGTTTTCCCAAGCACCTTGAGGAGCCTCAACGTGTCTCAATTTGGCGGTACTGCCTCCCTCACATTTACCAAATGAAATTTCTCGAGAAGCCAAAAATATTGCAGTACATTTTCCTATAAACTCTTGCCAGCTAGAAGACTTCCAAATATTATATATATTTTCACTAGCTTATTGAATACTGTGCCTAGGAGCTCCAGTTTGTTGCAATTTGACACAGTAATTTGTCTAAAATTCACCCAAAAAAAGTCCTTAAGAACCTGAGGGATGTAGAAATATACCTCCTTAAACATTTTTTCTTATCGAAATTTTTCAGGCATTTCGTATATTTTCACCAGGTCATTAAATTCTGTGCCTAGAGGTCCCAAGCTATCTTTATTTGGCACACTGCTATTTTCTTTACATTTATTCAGTTTATTTTTTAATTTTTGAAGCTGTAGAACTTGGCAGTACATCTCATACAATTTCATCAGTTGGAGGTTTTCCAAGCACTGTATTTATCTTCACCGGCTCATTAAATAGTATGCCTGGGGGTCCTAGAGTGTCATAATTCAGCTGTTCAGAAAGTTCAGAGAATATAAAGAATATAGACAATTTAGAGAATTAAGAGAGTTTATGGAATAAAGGGAACTTGAAGAATATGGAGAATATATGAATTTAAAATAGAGAGAATTTATAGAATGGAGAGAGTATGGAAAGAATTTAGATAGCTTAGAAAATATGGAGAATTTAGAAAACGAAAAGAATATAGAGAATTTGGGGATAAGAGAGAATATAAAGAATTTAAAGAACGAGAAGAGTTTGGAGATTTGAGGGAATATGGAGAGTATAGAAAATTTAGAGAGTATGAAGAAAATTAAACAGGGTATGAACAGAATATAGAGAATTTGGGGTATAAAGAGAAGTTATAGAGGCTTAACTTAGAAAATATATAGAATTAATCAGGAAATAAAGAGAAACTAGAGAATTCAGAGGATAAGAATATTAACAGTTAAAAGAATATAAAGAATTTAGTGAGCTTAGAAAATATAGAAAATTGGAGAATAAAGAGAATATAAAGAGTGTAGAGGACTTAGTGAATAAAGAGAATGTGATGGATTCAAAAAAATACTGTGAATTTGAAGAATCTAGGAAAAAGAGACTATAGAGAATTCAAAGAGTAAAGTAAATAGGAGAATTTAGAGAATAAAGAGAATATGAAGAATATAGAGAATTCAGGGAATAAAGAATTCATGGAATAAAGAAAATATAGAGAGTTTATAGAATATAGAGAGTTTGGAGAATCTAGCAAATGAAGAGAAATCAAAGAGTCTGGAGAATACAGAGAATTCAGAGAGTGAACAGGATATAGAAAATTTAGAGAATAAAGAGAATTTAGAGAATTTAGAGGATGGAGAGAACTTGAAGAATAGTGAATGAAGAGATTTAGAGAGCTCAAAAAATATGAAAATTAAAGAAAATTTGGAGGATATGAAGAATTTGGAGAATACAAAGTATATAGAAAATTTAGAGATCATAAAGAATCTAGAGATCTTAGAAAATATAGAAAATTTAGAGAATTAAGAGCATAAGTAGAATATGGAAAGTTAAGAGAACGAGGAGTATTTGGAAAATTTAGGAAAAAGAGAGAAACTAGAGAATCTAGAAAATAAGAATATAGACAGATTGAAGAATATAAAGAATTTAGTGAGCTTAGAAAATATAGAGAATTTCAAAATAAACGAAATATGAAGAATATAGAGAATTAAGGAAATAAAGAGAATATAGAGAATTCAAAGAATACTGTAAGTTTGAAGAATCTAGGAAAAAGAGAGCATAGAGATTTCAGAGAATGAAGAGAATATAGAGAATTCACGCAATAAAGAGAATATAAAGAATAAAGAAAGTATAGAAAATTGAGGGAATGAAGAGAATATAGAGATCTTAGAGAATACAAAGAGTTTAGAGAATCTAGGGAATGAAGAGAATATAGAAAATTTAGAGAATATAGTGAATTTGGAGAGTCTCGGGAATAAAGAGAATTCAAAGGATAAAAAGAAAATACATAGTTTCAAGATTTAGAAGTATATACACTCTCTCATACATTCTTACAAGCAAAGAGTTTCTCAAGCGTTTGATAAATGATCACCAGGTCATCAAATACTGTATTTAAGGGCCACAACGTGTCGTCTTGACATGCACCCGAATAAAAAGCCAAATAATTTAGCAGTACACGTCCTCATACATTCTCAAGTGTTGGAATCGGTTTGATCTTGTGGGAATGTGGCACGAGCCTTAAGTGCCTAATAGATAATGCAACAATGACAGAAAGCAGCATTCACCCCCTGTTCAATGATGAATATGTCATCAACGTATCTTACGTATCTCTTAGATTCTAGTGCATTAATTGTTAAATTTTGTATGTTTTTGTGATATTTGTAATGCGCATGTATTGCCTACTCCTAAATCTACTTCAAGAATATTATTTCAGAATGAAGTTTATCGGTTATTGGAAACAGACAAATCTATCATGTTGCCTAACTCTTTTCGGTCGATAGAATCAGAAGAAACAGTAACGCAAATCAAGTTGATGCCTTAATCAATATCACGTGGGAGGATTTTCGTCTCACCTTCTGCGCAAAATATACGTTTCGTTGGTCTTTGGATCGACACAATATGATACCCCTCCACGCACTGACAAATTGCATTATGGTGGACTTGCATGCATGAAGAATGCGGATCTGTAAAACTGCAGCTTTGTTGGTAGAAACATTGCTCGCCCAGTTTCTTTGCTGTGAACAAAAGACCTCCGATAAATATCCAATAAAAATGTTTCAAATCAATTAGTAAAAAGATTTGAATATTGTTAAATGTTGAACTTACCTTTGCCACAACCCGTTGAACGTTTGAGCTTGACCGGATATTTTTTGTCACATTCGCAGTGTCCGGTGAGAGGATCGCAGAACACATGGTGCAGCTTTGGGTTGCACGTAGACTCGCAGGGGGAGCCCAAATACAAACCTGGTTCTATAAAAAGATAAAAATATTCTTAACTAATTTTCAAACATATTGATGCGATGGATGCAACATATGCTCATAGTTGACTGTTTAGACGTACAATTAAATCAACTTGTATCAAATATGAATAGAAAATTAACTCTTGTATTTAGGTCAAGTCGATATTACAACGATAATCGCAACAGACGTCACACTCTTCTAAATTCATTTAAAAAGCAATTTGTGAAAAGTAAACGTTTGATGTAAAAAAATCGCAACCGGATTCCTCCTAAAATTACAGCTACTACAAGATAAGAACCAAGTTACGTCCTTAATTCACAAAAAGCGACAGTTTTATGAAACTAGAGAACGATTTGAATTTAAATAGGTCACTTTTAAAGCTTGTAAATGGTGTTGGTCCTTTGCCAAAATCGAAATGTAATGGTGAATTATGGACGAGAATAATCAGACTGGGAAATCAATGGCATTGTGGCCAAATTCACAAATTATGGTTTGTGATTTATTCATGATGTATTGACTATGTTTAATAACGTTCAAAAAGAACAATGCACGAATGAACTTTGACTTTTAAGCAATGCTAGATTATTCATTGAGCTCACTTGGCACATATCTAGGAGCACCCAATTTCAGGAATCCTCGACTTTTAAGATTGAAGTGTAGATAAAATTGAAGGTTCGAAATATATAAAGCGTTCAAATAACAGGAGGAGAGAAAAAGGAACTGCTTCTTTATTATATTTTCTGGTAGAGCATGAAACATTAAGAATATCACTGAAAACATGGCAAAGTCTTGTAATATATAAAAAAATAATTTTTAAAATTGTAATGACGGGCAAATGGCTTCAATTGTCTCTCACATTGTTTTACAAACTTCATTTATAAAGAAACCTCCTACAAGTTTTATTAATTCATTAATTGAATGAAGCTAGATAAGTGCTGACTAATAAGGGAGAATGTAGGATGCTTTACTGAAGACAGAATGACGACCAATATAGTGTCCAAGACTCAGAATCACAATAGCTATAATAATCTTGCCAATCCTCTTGAGATAAATTAACAATTCCTGATTAGATCAGTGACGGAACTGTTAAGGCTGACTAAGGAGGAATGTAGAAATAATATAATGAAGACAGAATGACGTTATCGTTTTCTTTCACACAATTATAGTCTCCAAAACTCAGAATCATAATGGATATAATAATCCTGCTAGTCCTCTTTGAACAAATTAGAAAACCCTGTCCAAACAAGTGATTCAAAAAATTCAAAACTATGAATGCTGGCTGAAGAGGGATATGGAAATAATATATTGAAGACAGAATCATGTTTTCATTCTCCTAAACACAGTTATAGTGTTCAGAATTGAAAATAACAATAGATATGAGATATGTCCTCTCGAAATAAATTATTAATTTTCGACTAATTCAGTAATTGGAAAGATTTGAAACTATGATTGATTCTTGACTGAGGGTGGCAGTGAAATTGAAATACTGAGGACAGTTCTTGTTTTCTTCTCGCAATTATAGTGTTCAAAGCTCAAAATCACAATAGATTTCTATATCTTCCTCTTTAGATAAATAGTAATTCCTCAATAAACCAGTGATTTGAAAAATTTGAAACTGTGCATGCTGATTGAAGAGGCATGTAGAAATAATATAATGATTGCAGAATGACGTTCTCGTTATACTCCACACAGTTATAGTGTTCACATCTCAAAATCACAATAGATATAACAGCCCTATTCATTCTTTTGAAATGAATGATTAATTTCTGACTAGAAGAGCGATCCAAAAAATTTTGAGCTGTGAATGCTGATTGATGAAGGATTAAGATGTTCTTGTATCTTTCACATAAATATAACGTACAAAAATTAAAATCACTGTTGATATAAAATCCTTCCTGTCCTCTTGGGACAGATCATTGAGCCCTGTCTGAAACAGCAATTCAAAAAAAATTAAACTGTAAGTGCTGACTGATGAAGGACGTGGGAATAATATACAGAAGACAAAATTATATCCTTGTTTCCTACTCATCATTATAGTATAGTGTTCAGAACTTGAGATTACAATAGACATAAGAATCCTGTTCAATCTATTAGGATAAATTTTTCTTGACTAAACCAGTGATTTAAAATATTTGAAACTATATGAGTGCTGTCTAAGGAAAGATGTAGAAATAATATACTGATATTCTTATGTTCCAAATACAATTTTAGTGTTCAGAATTTGAAATAACAGAAGATATGAGATTCCAATTGATTCGTTTGAGATAAAATATTAATTCCTGAATTAATCAGTGATATAAAAATCCTCTGATTAAACCCGCGATTGAAAAAAATTGAAACTGTGAGTACTAACTGAGGAAGTATGTGGAAATGGTATATTGATGAAACAATGGTGTTCCTGTTTCGTAAACACAAGTATAGTGTTCAAATCTGTCCTCTTGGGATGATTTATTATGTCTTGATTAAACCAGAGATTCAAAATATTTGAAATTGCGAGTGCTGGCTGAGGAAGGATGTGGAAATAATATACTGCAGATAAAATTATGCCCCTGTTTCCCAAACACAATTATAGTGTTCAAAATTTGAAATGACAAAAGATATAATAGTCCTATTCATTCTGACTATACCAGTGATTCGAAAAATTGGGAGCGGTAAGTGTAGGGAGGACGTAGAAATAATATACTGACGTCAGAATGAGGTTGTTCTATTTTCCGCACTCAAAATCACCATAAATATAATAATCATATCTGTCCTTCTGAGATAAAATATTAATTCCTGAATGAACCAGAGACTCAAAATAATTGAAACTGTAAGTGCTGACTAAGGAAGGATACTGAAGATACAATGATGTCCTTATTTTCTACACATAATTATAGTGTGAAGAACTTGAAACGATAATAGTAATAATAAACCTATCTGCCCTCATGGAATGAATTATCGTGACTTGACTAAACTAGGGATTCAAAATATTTGAAACCGTAAGTGCTGACTGAGGAAGAATGTAGAGATAATATACTAAAGACACAATGATGTCCCTGTTTCCTAAGCATAATTATAATGTTCAGAGCTTGGAATAATAATAGATATAATAATCTTATTTAATCTATTGGGATAAATTTACAATTTCTGACTGAATCAGCAATTCTAAAAATTTGAAACTATGAGTGTTGACTGAGGGAGGATGTAGAAATAATATACTGAAAACTGAATAAGACTTTTGTTTCCACTAGCACAATTATAGTTTTCAAAACTCAAAATCACAATAAGCATAATAATCCCATGTGTCCTCTTGAGATAAAACATTAAATACTGAATTAACCAGTTATTCAAATTTTTTTAAATTGTTATTGCTGACTAAGGGAGAATGTAGAAATAATATATTGAAGATTGAATGACGATCTTGTTTTGCGTCACACAATTATAGTATTCGAAACTCAAAATTATAATGAGTATAATAATCTCATCTGTCCTCTTGAGATGAAATATTAATTTCTGAATAAACCAGTGATTCCAAAGATTTGAAACTGTAAGTGCTAACTGAAAGAGGATATAGGACTAATATACTAAGGACAGAATGATGTTCTTATTTTCCTCCAAACAATTATAGTGTTCAAAGTTAAAGATCACAGTAGATATAATCCTATCGGTCTCCTTGAGATAAATTATTAAATCCTGAATAAATCAGTGATTCAAAAAATTTTAAACTGTAGATGTTGACTGAGGAGGAATGTAAAAGTAATATACCAAAGACAAAATTACGTTTTCCTTTTCCTCCAAAAAATTAGAGTGTTCAAAGTTAGAAATAACAAAATATAAAATAAATCTATCTGTCCTCTTAAGATGAAATATTAATTTCTGATTAAACCAGTGATTTCAAAAAATTTAAACTGTGATTGCTGACTGAGGGAGGATTCAGAAATAATATACCTAAGACAGAATCATTAAATCATTTGCCAAAAAGTCTAAATGGGTCTCAATCCAGCACTGTAAACTGGCCGTGGATGACCATGGAAATTCGGTTTGTCTCCTCGTTCCGCATGATTAATTGAATTTTCCGCTTTTCACAGCTAGGAAAATGGAGCAGAAAGCCCTACGAAGCAAATGCATGCTGTGAATACGAGCAGACAGATTAGTACCATCGAATATCTCATTGTTGACATTGTTTGTCATTACTTGATTGCTTGTGTGACTTAATTAACATTGAAATTTGTATCGACTTTGTGGTGAATTAATAATGTGTGAAATTCATTGAAGCATATGAAACATTAATGTTGTACCTGAATCCATACGTTTATGATAATTAATTCAAATATTCATCTGAGAATTTGCATCTGTTATACTGTTTTCATGAACTAATTGATATTTAAGATGAAAGAGCCCTTATTATTAATTACACTGTATGCCAAAAATTCTAACTATAATAAATATAATAATAATTTCTAGTTTGAATTTATTCTAAAAAAATTCACTTATATGAAAGGTATTCGGTTTTATATTGTTATTATAAGAAATATTAAGCTTGTCTGCTCGATTGGACAAGTTTCTCGGCACCAGATCTCATATCATATTCAGTATTCCGTTCTTTCTCGATAAATGCGTGTGTCTTGTGTGTTTTTGTGGACAAATAATACGTTTTTAAGAAACAATTCGAGCATAAATATTATTCTTCTATCAGTGATTGTGTTTGTGGTATGTTTAGTGTTGAAGAATTTATTAAGGACAATTTGTAGAAATGGTTAGTCTCTAAGGTAACATAATTGTGACAAAAATAAGATATTCCAGCGACAAAACAATTTTTTGTGTAAGGCATAAAAATAGTAATTTTATCCCGAAACAAAAGCAATAAATTCGCAGCCAATTGCACCCCGAATTACCTGTGAAAATCTGGGCAAAGAAATCTGTAAAGGGTGCATTTCGATCAACCGAAATCCTCCCTTTTTTTAAACTTTATTGTGTATTGTATGTGCGTGAACTGAAATCCAAAAGAATAGTATGAAAAAGTACTTTTTTATATCGTTTGGAGTTCTTGAGATAGTTCCAGGAACTGAAGATAAAAGGTAAGTTTTTTGAGGATATTTTTTTATGTTATTTATTATTACAATTATTCAACTGTCTCTGTATTTGAACAATACAATGATTAGTAAGGAAATAGGAAAACCCAAGTGTGACAGATATCAGGAATTGGTAAGGGCTTTTTTAATAAAAAAAACCATAAAATTTTTAATCACACTGTTCTTTAGTTTTAATTAAGTAACCGGTTTCGATCACTGGGTGATCATCCACAGACTACCGGAGAGAATGCAAAGAAAAGAAATAACAACGTAAAGCATACATACAGGCAGGTAGAAATTTTAACAAAATCAAAAAATTATAATATGGTAACTTACACAATAAAATTACAGGAACTTCACAGAAGAAAACGTCGTCAAGTAGCCCGCTCGTGTCATGTTGGTGAGGAAAATGTGTAAAAAAGCGGTATTGAAGCAATAAGAAAATACAAATTGATATAAAAAGATATATCCAATCTGTTCAACAAGATCCAAACACAACTGAAAAAAGCTGAAAAAAATGGAAAAATATTCAAAAAATCTCGTAAGAACTAGTTACTTAAACCGCGAATTAAATTAAAAGATTTAAAAGTTGGGTGTGTCTCAGGTTCGTTTGGTCATTCAAACTAAAGTCAGCATGGTTTTTTAAAGACTTCTTAATCTCTAAAAGACTGAGAGCCAGCGTTCCGCAGACTTACAGTATAGTAGCAAAGTCCATATTAATGCTAGATATACTATTTCACATGCCGTAGGTGAAATGGGGATTTACTATTCCCATCGAGAGTTCCTTTGGGCGTGGCTAGAAGTCGAAAAGCATCAAAATTGACTTTCAAAACGTGATCGCAGCATGTCTGCCGTTTTGATATCATAAAATATATAATTTTTTTTATAGGAAAATTTAATAGCAGATACTTACTCCGATTCCTACTATATTTTATAGAATTTCAAAGCTGCCAAAATTTCATACAAATTTGCGTTATTTCAGCAAAGCTGAAAATTATATATGTTATTTATATTATTTTTTATTACATATATTCACAAAAGCATACACATAGATCGGTTCTGACATGCGGGCAGACGACATAATAGTTTCTCAGTTGTGCTAATAAAGGCGTACGATTTTGACTCTCTCACTCTTCATCTCGCAGGGAACTAGTGTTTCAGCAAATCTGCAATTTATATATGTTATTTATGCTATTATTGTACATATATATCTAAAAAATCAGGTGTAGGTTTGCACAAACTGCTAGATTTTCTTATTCATACACCCAGTTTTGGGTAAAGAAAGGCTTAAAACAAATTTCCAACTTTGTAGCTAATATTACCAATAAAAGATAAACTAAATCTCAAGTTGTTTTTCTCGATATGTAAAGCGTTGTTATAAGCTTCTTTCAGTTGAAGTTTATATTTTCTTTTTGTTATCATTCTATCGATAATATTAGGATTTAAATTATTGGACAGGGCGATCTGTTTAAGAGTCTTGGTCTCCAGATCAATGTTGACAGTGCCAAGCCGTAAGAAAGCATTCTGTGAATGTGGGAGTTGAAGACTGCTATTTTGTGTTGTAAGCAGTGGTTGGAGTTATTATGAATAGAATCAGCTGTGTGAGTAGGTTTCCTGAAAATTTTATAGGTGAAATTGTTACTTCTTGTGATTTGTAGGTCAAGGAAATTTAACGAGTTGTTGGATTCAATTTCAGTGATGAATTTCATGTTACTGTGTAGCGCGTTGAGTTTAGTATGGATGCTAGAGCCTCCCCACATGACCAAAATCTGTTTAAAGCAGAATTTTTTCATTTTTAATAACAATTTTTATAAACAAGTGGTTGGTTTGGCTATGGGCTTGCCCTTTTCAGGTAGCATGGCAGAAATCTTTATGAAAAACTTCGGAGCCAGAGTGTTTCAGGAAATCACTGAATTTGTGCCCCACATCAAGTTCTGGTATCGTTACGTTGACGATATTTTGGTCCTGTGGGAAGTCTCTATGGAGCTTTTGCATAGCTTCCATACTAAACTCAACGCGCTACACAGTAACATGAAATTCATCACTGAAATTGATTTAGTTTATCTTTTATTGGTAATATTAGCTACAAAGTTGGAAATTTGTTTGCTAGATACAATGTTGACATTGCTTTTAAGCCTTTCTTCACCCAAAACTGGGTGTATGAATAAGAAAATCTAGCAGTTTGTGCAAACCTACACCTGATTTTTCAGATATATATGTACAATAATAGCATAAATACCATATATAAATTGCAGCTTTGCTGAAACACTAGTTCCCTCCGAGATGAAGAGTGAGAGAGTCAAAATCGTACGCCTTTATTAGCACAACTGAGAAACTATTATGTCGTCTGCCCACATGTCAGAACCGATCTATGTGTATGCTTTTGTAAATATATGTTATTAAAAATAATATAAATAACATATATAATTTTCAGCTTTGCTGGAATAACGCAAATTTGTATGAAATTTTGGCAGCTTTGCAATTCTATAAAATATAGTAGGAACCGGAATAAGTGTCTGCTATTAAATTTTCCTATAAAAAAAATTATATATTTTATGATATCAAAATGGCAGACATGCTGCGATCACGTTTTGGAAGTCAATTTTGATGCTTTTCGACTTCTGGCCACGCCTAAAGGAACCCTCGATGGGAATAGTGAATCCCCATTTCACCTATGGCAGGTGAAATAGTATACCTAGCATTAATATGGACTTTGCTACTATACTGTAAGTCTGCGGAACGCTGGCTCTCAGTCTTTTAGAGATTAAGAAGTCTTTAAAAAACCATGCTGACTTTAGTTTGAATGACCAAACGAATCTGAGACACACCCAACTTTTAAATCTTTTAATTTAATTCGCGGTTTACGTAACTAGTTCTTACAAGATTTTTTGAATATTTTCCCATTTTTTTCAGTTGTAGTTTGGATCTTGTTGAACAGATTGGATATATCTTTTTCGCAAACTGTCAAAAAAACATGATATTTTTGTATTGTTATGGATACGCAAAGTTCGTGATTTTTTCACTAGTAAAAAAATGAAACATATTTTTTCACTAGTGAAAAAATAAATTCCAATTTTGCACACCTAATCTAATATAAATCAGCTTAGTAATGCTACAAGGATAGAAGCAAACAGGTATTTAACAAAAAAGAAATATGAATTTGTACGCAAAACTACTTATTCTTGAATATAAAAATAAATTATTGACAGTTCTTTATTTATCAAACAACAATTGCGCATACTTTTGGTTACAATACCCAGGTGACTACAAATAATTATAGTTTGTACTTTTTTCCTACATTTTACTGAATAAAACAATAATTATTATTGATCAATTATTTTTTGACATTTGACGAAAAAATATTGTTTGTATTTCGTGTGCGAAGTGATTGTATTTTGTTGCGCTTTCGAATGAATTTGTTACCTCGACCTTACGGTCTTGGTTAAAATTGACATTCTCAAGCGCAACAAAAAAAAACAATCACTTCGCACACTTAATACAAAAATAACAATTTAATATCATTTTATATTTTTTTATTGCTTTATTACCGCTTTTTTACACATTTTTTCACCAACATGACACTAGCGGTCTACTTGACGCCGTTTTCTTTTGTGGAGTTGCTGTAATTTTATTGTGTAAGTTACCATTCTATAATTTTTTGATTTTGTTAAAATTTCTACCTGCCTGTATTAAGCTTTACGTTGTTATTTCTTTTCTTTGCATTCTCTCCGGTAATCTGTGGATGATCACCCAGTGATCGAAACCGGTTACTTAATTAAAACTAGAGAACAGTGTGATAAAAAATTTTATGGTTTTTTTTTTATTAAAAAAAACCTTTACCAATTTCTAATACAATGATTGATGTTATAATTATTGCTTATATTTTACTTCAATCGTATTTTTCGAATTAATAATTTTCAATGAGACTCTGTTAAACGCAAAGTGCAAAGTGTTAAACACTATTGCGGTGAAGGAAGAACGTAGAAAACATAAAAAGCGTGAGCAACAAATGTTCATGCCGATTAAAACAACACAAAGCTACATTTATCCTTGTAGTGTTTGCGAGCATCGTCTTTTATACTAAGTTTTAAGTTTTTTTTTGGCTCGTTTGGAATGATTTTTAGGGCATAAATGATGTCAGTAATAGTAGAAAATGGAACTAGAGTTAGAAAAAACTATTATTACAGCTAATTTAGAGTTTGAAGACCGAAATGAAAAAGACCGAGTTCTAGTTGGGCTATTAGTTTGTCCTGAAGTCAATCGCACATCATCGAAATTAAATAAATCAATTTCTCATATGCTGTATTTTGTTTCAGAATGAGAGAGAGTAATAAATCAATCTGTCAAAGACATTTCATGAAATTTTGAAGCCCTCGTGGAATTGTGGTCTACCATGATGGGAGTATCAAAAAAAAAAAAATTCTCTTGTAGATACGAGAAAGTAGAGTTTGTGAACAAAATCATCTCCAAGGACGACAAAATTTTTCATACTGTATGATTTTTTGAAGGCTGCAATTCAAAAAACAGACCATTCGTTTGATTTCAATAAACTTATTCCAACTTTCGATAAAATTCTACAGTTGGTAATCGATGGTGATGATTTGCCGCAAATTGCAAGAAAAAGATGGTTCATTTTTAGTCGACCTGAATATCACCCTGAAAAATCTCATTTACATCTATCTAACAGTCCAAAAGGGATTATCAGAGCGTTTAAAGCAGTGTTTCTATTTTGCGGGAGGTGAGATTCTTAGTTTTCTTGTGAAGTTATTTGCCAATACTACTTTTGCAAATTTTGATTTATTACTCTCTCTCTCTCTCTCTCTTATTCTAAACCGAGCTCTAGGAGTATTTACAGTTATCATATGTTACACCTCTACTATAATATTTTGATTGGGATATTCCGAAAGTCTGAGGCTCCTATAAGCACGAGTCTAGTTTCCAAATGTATAATCCGGCTCTGATAATTCTGTATGTCGTTTGAAATCATTTCACACGATTTTCAACAAATGAGAAACGGTTGAGCCGCATACTAACGTGATTTATTCATATTACAGGGCCGGTGCTAGGGTTTCTGGCGCCTTTCTACAATCTATAAAATATATTCTCCCTCTTATAATGTGAGAGAAAGAAAGTTATCAGGAAGGATTCAGGATGTTGGAAATAACGTTTTAAAATTTGCTCTCTCTTTTAAACTTTCGTCATTTTATTTGAAACTGAGAAACTGTTTCACCTCATATTAGCGCGGTCACAAATAAACATAGCAGATACACGGCTCTTATGGCGCTTTGGGTTTCAAAATAATGATTGGTTACCACGCCTGAACTAGATGGCACCAGCGTGAAATCGTGATACATGCAACCAGTTCAAACCGTTGTCGAAAAAACCCTATTGATGAAATAGAAGGGCGACATTCATATAATGCGGAGCATTGCGTTAAATAGACAAGAATTCTCTTGATTTTTCCGCGTTCAAACTTCGGCCGAATATAACATAAAAAGAATTGGCTTGATTTAAATCATTTGATTCAAATCATGAATTAAATAAGTGTGAACTTTTTTCATTCAAATCTCTGAAATAGATCTTAACAGTTTATTTTTTGTATTTTTAATAAATTCAGTTATATTTCTATTGCAGGAAAAAATGACGACTCAAATGAAACGATTATGATATATATAACTCAACTTAAAACATTAAAAATGTCTACATATATTATATATATATATATATATATATATATATATATATATATATATATATATATATATATATATATATATATATATATATATATATATATATATATATATATATATATATATATATATATATATATATATATATATATTGACGTTTTTAATGTTTCAAGTTGAGTTGAGAGCGCATTTATTTTATATTTGTGCTATAACTCTGAATGCTCAACAATAATCGGAATCGAGACTAATTATCTCTTGATCGTATCTTTCGTACATATAGATGATTGAATACATGTTTATGTTTATGTTTATCTGTGGCGCGGTTTATGAAGTCCAGGGCCGGTGCAAAGGTTTTTGGTGCCCTCCTGCAACGAAAAATTGAATGTATACAAAAGGCACGAATACAACAATTCAATATAAAAGAAATAACACAGGTTATTTAAATTGTGATTAAATTGAAATAATCATAATATTGAATGTATTTGAATATTATTAGCTGTGACAATTACAATTTAAATAACCTGTGTTATTTATTCTATAATCAATTGTTGTATTCGTGCTTTATGTACATTAAATTTTTCTTTGAAGTCTCCTGATTTGATCAAACAATTAAATGGCCGAAACCTGTCGTTTCAGAATAGAAAGTTGAAAAAAAAAGAGAGCAAAGTTTGGGACGTTATTTCTAATATCCTGGATCCTTCCTTGTAATTTTCAATTCAAAATACTTTAGTGACAAAACTGAAAGTAAGGGAAATAATTAAAATGAGAATATGACTTTTATCGTGTCTTTATTCATATTTTACCCACGTAAACTGATAGATAATTTGGAATTTAATTTAAAGATGTGAATTAAAATATAATTTTGGAATGAAAAATTGTAGATTAGCTCAAATTTTTTTGAGAATCTGACTGGTATTTTATATTTTATTCATAGTACACACTGTCTGTCAATTTCGGAACCACTAATATTCGGATTAATATTAAATGATTCGAAAAAGGGACAGCCCCAACATTATTTGTGTCAATATCTGTAATTACGACAAATTGCTCACCTAAAAACTAAGTTTATGAATGAAACTCTAAAAATAGTCTGAATACAATTACTAGACTGATTTGCAAGTGTTGGAATAAAATATGATTCATATTTCCATTAGAAAAGCTTGTATTTAGACACGCGATGTATGTTATAATATAAATTGGAAGGCTCATACATTTTTATTACAATAAACTGTATCGATTACTGTAATGAATGTAGCAGCAATCGGCAATTTATACACAAAACTTATTAATCGAACATGCTTAGGGAGTGATATTCTTACTTTATTATGTGATTAATAGAATTTTTATTGATTTCTTGGAACACAATTGATAATAAATTCAGTCCTGCAGTTACCAAAATATGAAAAATAATTTATGATTAATGGTTTGCCAATGAGTTTGATTAACTTAAAAAGACAATACAAGCGAAGCAGCTCGCATCGTCGAATACCCATTCCACACCATCGAATACCCACTGCGGTGAATTTATCCTAATTACTGCTTTGTGCGAGCAACTGTTGAGAGGAAATTACTGTACTAGCGGCTTGATAAACATTGGTCAGAGCGGGCCAAGCCCGCCTGGTGGTCGTTGATGACAAAAACTACTGTTTATAAACATTGAGCATGACACTTCGAGCATGGGTATTCGACAGTGTGATACGAATTCAATTCAAGCAGGTTTGCCCCGCCGGAAAGAGCATTAATGTTCTAAAAAACGTCTAGCAGTCCCTATAAAGGTCAGATGATCAATATAGATAGAGTACCTGTATTATTGATGTCAATTTCCTGGTCAGTGACTTCCGGTATAGTGTCATCATCAGCATCCTTGTCAGTTTGGTAGTATTGGCGCGGGGGCTGGAGCCGCTGGGAGGCTACGGGGGTCACGTGCACGTGCAGCAGCACCGCCAGGAGGCACGCGCACCCTAGCGACCTCATCTCCAACGCTGCTGCTTGATGACGCCGCGTCCACGTCTCCTGGTGCGCGCGACGATCATCTTACATACAAGACGTGGAGGATGGCTGAACCAATGCAAAAAAGCAATTAATCTTCCAAAAATAAACGATTCAATAAAGATTCCCATTTATTGGCTCAATACTTTGAATAGATGGCCGTCATCAGGTGTCACATAAATTGTACAGTAAGTCAGCTAGTTTGATTGTTTTTTCGGACATTGAATTTTTATTATAAGTCATTTAGATGACTTTGAGCATGCGCGAAGCGTATATACTGTGGCACCGCGCATCCAAGAAATGTTTGACTGACTCATCCACTTTTAAAGTAAATATTGGCCCAATAATAGGAATTTATAATGAAAACATATTCTTCAAATGCATTTAAACTGGAATAACTGTATATTACAATTGAACATGCTCAACTTTTCAATTTATATAATTTAATAATATTTCAAGACAGAATGAATAAAAATTCTCAATTATATCTTATCACAAATCAAATTTAATTACCGTTTACTGTCAAAATACTTATTAATAATGTATAATTATAGTAAAAAATACTATTTCAATACTACTACATGACAAATAATTCATGTAATCTTATTTTTATTTGAGATATGTACACCTCCCAATAAAGTAGCTAGTTTGAGTCAAAATCGGAAGAAACTCTCCAAGTGACGTTAAAATTTGACTATTCCGATCCAGTATGATTTCGATTCGCGCTATAAGGGCTTCTTATTAATCACAAAATATGCTGTAACCGACAGAACGTGCTAAAATGGAGTCCTGTTCCTGACTCCTGACAATACTGCACTCATAAATACTTCTCTGCTTCGATATAATCAAATATGTAATAGATGTCACGCGACTTGAGAAACAGCTGACTGCTTGCTGCCAATTTCACATTAAATTTTACATCTTCAGTCTATTCACGTCAAGAACGGTCCAAGGTTAACATAATTGGCACAACCCTTCTGAGTAACCGTAAAAACATTTCTTAACGTTATTAGAATTTATTATTTATTTACTTTTGAAGAGAAGTTAACAGTAGAAAGCCATTTCCTGATGTGATGACTTAGTTTATTGAATAATCTATCAACTACTGTACTAGATATCACCGTTTCTAATTCAAATGATTCAATTATGAATGATGCAGCTAAATTTAAATATTTACAATTCTTATAATTTAATTGAACTTTCTATCTACTATGCTTTAACGTAATGCTGGTTGCTATAGGCTACTAGAACATTCTAGGTCATCATTATGAGATGATATGAATATAATATGTCATAACCAGAAGACATGTGCACAGATATGATAAAATGAATCATTTCCTTTGAATATATTCTAGAATATATTCCTACAACTAGAATTCTGAATAATACGCATTGAACTACAACTAAAAATAAATAGTTTACAATTTAAGGAAGATACAGTTCAGGTTTGCTAACAGAGCTGCTGGCTGATTAAAGAATAGATCAGATATCTCACAAAAGTTAGGAGATAATTGGGAAATCGTTAGATCGAGATCAGTAGCCGATAATGCACTTTGGGCTGCCTACCTACGGCAGTATTTTTGGACTATTCAAGCCCTAATATTAATATGCTTGTTCGATAAAACAATAGTTTTATTTCGATTGAAATGAATACTTACTTATTTTTATTGCAGCGTCTAGAATTCTAATGTAATTTATTATATTAGTGCAGATATGGCAAGTTTATGAATAATGTATCGTAGCATTGAAATTTTATGGTCAATTCTAGTTATAAGATGGGCATAAAATATGCAATAAGAATTTATATCTCATAAATATAATATGAAAGGATTTTAACATCATTATTCTTTATAATTATTTGTCGTGATGTTATTGTAATATACAAGCTTTGTCACAAAAATACTAAATCTGTTGGTTAGGTATGATAATAGATTGGTATAGTAACCGCTACTAAAAATTTATATTTCGCGTACTTTGATGGGTTTTGACGAAAGAAATAGTTATAACTAGGATAATTTTATAAGCAATCCATTTTCGATATAATTTTTTGGCAAGAGAAGATGTTCCTCTAAAAAATAATACCAGATTATATTTTATTTCATTATTTACTGACACTTGAATTTCCATTTGAAAAATGACACGTCTCATTTCATTGAACTGTACGTATGAGGACACGATGTAGGCTGAATATCTCAACAAATTTAAGTGATTTTTATCTACAATTGACTATTACAATAAGACCATTTAATTTTTCTCCAATTCATAAATTATTTATTCTATTCTTTGAAAAATGGCATGTGTTTTTCCTCTCAAACTGATATATATTTTTGATTTTTTGAATATTTATTATATTTTTTTAAAAATGACATGCATCTCCCTCGTTGACCTGTACGTATGTACACATACTTCAGGTCGCAAATTATAACTAATTTGAATAATTCTAACTTTTCTCAATTGGGCAACTATTAAAATAGGACACTATTGATTTTTGTAGTAATTTGTTTAATAGTTTGGTTTTTATAGGCATTTTACTTTTGCATGATTGATTCTGCAGCTATGCTCCAAATAAATTGATATTTCTTATTTTGTTAGATACTCGTATCATGCAATGATAGTTCAATTCTATTACGTATTTAATAAATCTTTCAATGTACTCGTCACACAGCTGTGTGCTTCCTTGTATCGACTAACGCGCTAGCATCGAGCTCTGACAAAGTGACTGAGGTATTTTCACATGCTTTGACGCAGTAACTGGAGTAATTTCACGAGCAATATTAGATATAGCTATCTGGAAAGGAGAAATCTTTCACTGCAGATTGAATTTATTTTTTCCAATATCATTACGGCCATAATTTGCCTTTGAAAAATAACAGGTGTCTCTCCTTGTCTGTTTGTACGTATAAGAAGCAAGTATAGGTAATTTTTTCCAACTGTTTTTCATAATTTTTACTTGTACAAAGTAACAAGTAAGTATTGTGAAACCGACAAAATTCACCTATCGAGATTTTGATGGAAATATCCGTTTTGAGCATCCCTGAATCCATTTTGACTATTTTTGGCTTGATGTCGGTACGTATGTTCGTACGTGCGTACGTGCGTTCGTAACTCGCAAATCTCAAAACTGGTTGAACGTATAATGTTGAAATTTTGTATTTAGGACTGGTATAGGGTCTAGTTGTGCACCTCGCATTATGGTTCCAATCGTCTGTACCGGAAGTGCACTTTACTTGAAACTTTTTTCGAATTTTCCCAATAAATCCAGAATGATCAACCTTAGGATGTTGAAATTAAGTATTTGATCTTGATGTTGTATCAGAATAGTCATTTGCTATTTTTGTATGAATCGACCAAGCCAAAAGTACTTGAAACATTTTTTGAATTTTTTGCATAAATCTAGAATGATTAGCCATAAAATATTGAAATTTTGTATTAAGCACTACTATAATATCTTATTGTACATCTTGCATTATGATTTTGATCGGCTAAGCCGGAAGTGCACTTTACTCAAGACTTTTATTAATTTTCCGCATAAATCCAGAATGATTAGCCGTAGGATACTGGAATTTAGCATTTGAAATTGCTGAAGCATCTCAATGGTCATCTTCTATTTTTGTAACAATCAGCTGAGCCGGAAGTGCACTTTATATGACAGACTTTTTGAATTTTCCGCATAGACTCTAAACAATCAGTCGTAGAATATTTGAATTTTGTATTAGGCACTTTTATTATATCTAGTTGTACACCTTGCATTATGATTGCTACCGACTGAACCAAAAGAGCACTTTATTCGAAACATTTTTTGAATTTTCCGCATAAATCCAAAACGATTGAACGTAGATTGTTAGAATTCAGTATTTAGGACGATTATACCGTTTAAATGCTCATATCCTACTTTTATTGAGATCCACCAAGCCGGAAGTGCACTTTACTTGACAGTCTTTTGGAATTTTTCGCATAAATTCGAAAGGATCAGGTGTAGAATATTGAAATTTGATATTTCAGTCTGCTGTAGTATCTTAATGATTGCCTACTATTTTTATTACAATAGACTGAACCGGTAGAGCACTTCAGTAGGAATTTATTTTTTAATTTTGCGCATAAATTTAGATGTGTTGATAGTCGTAGAATTTTGGAAATCAGTATTTAGGAATGTTGTAGTATGAGAATAATGGCCTACTGTTTCCATAGCAACCGACTTGGCTGAAAGCGCATTTTACTTGACAGATTTTTAGAATCTCTTGGGTGCATCCAAAACGATTAACTATGGAACGATGAGATTTTGTGTTTGATTATACATATCCAGTGATATATACGATCAAACACAAAATCACACATCGTATTATATATATATATATATATATATATATATATATATATCCAATGATGTACAAGTAAGTCACGTGATATTCACATCAGATTTTTTTATTTATCAATGAAATAGTTATTGCAGCAAATTTATATTGATTTTTATGACGATTTGTCTAATAGTTCAGTTTTTATAAGTAATTGATTATTGCACGATCCTATAAAATTAACAATTTTTTTCTATGGCCGTGTGTAACAGTATTTAAACGCGTAGCAGTTGAATAGGCACCTCCTCCTCAGTCAAATTACAGTTAACTGGTTATAAAAACATAAAGTAAATGTAAAACTGTGGCCAGTAATGCAGAAAGTTTTCAAAACAATTCGTTTATTTTTGAATTATTTATAAATTAAAACTACTGTGACGTCAGTAGTTCCTTTTTGAATTTTTGCCGGCAGACATGCGCGGAACAAACATTAACTAACTATTAGCTGTCACTTCTATCTGCTGCCATTTTGTTTGTTGTTGTTTTATCGTTTTTTAATTAAAATTTATTATTTTGAAAGAAATATAATTCTATTTTCATTATATTAGCTTATAAATAGAATAAAACTATTTGTTTGACACATTAGCGCCACCTTGAACTGTTTTTTCGTACATAAATATTATCTAATAATTACTTGATTTACCGTATTTCTCTACTTCGTCGTGCAAATATTACAATATGAAATGTATGGATCAAAAATATTTCAGTTTATTATAAATACGTAATTTCTTTGCGCTTTTTTCAGACGATAACCAGGAACAAAAAACGCTAGCACCACTGACGTCATACTCGAATTTTAGAACTTTAAAAATTTATATCTTGCTGAATAAAGTAAATTGAAAAAATAATTGTTGACAGTTGAGGTCCGTATGAAAAACTCTTGTATGCAATATGAGTGTGAACAAGCATTATAACATTTAGCTAATAATTTCGATGACTCGGCAAGCCTCGTTATCAAATATCATAATACTTAACTTCACACTCTTGTCGCATAAATTACTATTATATGTAAAGGTTGAATTGATGATTGAGCGTCTTTTTCTCCACTCTAATTTATTGCCAAAACGAATTTGTTCAGTCAGCGACCGGTTTCGGCAATTTAATTAATATCTTCAGGCCAGTATAGATATAATTGTGAAACACTCATATTTAAAAATCGAAGCAAAATACAACATACTCTTAAATTAGAGTGATGTACTCTCTGTTAGAGATTCGTAGCATGCATACATATTATGAACAGAGTTATTTAGTTTTTTATTGTACATGTCACATGAATACTAGCGCGCCCGCCTCATGTTTAACGAAGTAATTATAACTAGTGTAATTTTATGAGCAATTCTAAATACAGCTTTTTGGAATGAGGGCACCATTTTCTAAGGAATGAATATATTTTTTAATAAAAAAGCGATAGGCGTCCCCGTCTGTTCGTTTGTACGTATGAAGAGGCGCTACGGGCCAAAAATCTAATTCGATTTTACAATTTTCTTATTCATTCAGTTGTGTAACTATTAGGGCGGGATCTATAGATTTTCATTATGATTTGATGAGTATTTGAATATCTATCAGAAATTGATTGCATGATTTATCCCACGGTTGTATTCCAATCAAATTATTATTTTATATATTTTTTTAGGAACCTGTTGCACATATACATCTCAGGAATATATCTATGAGATTTTTTATTGTATACGCTGCATTGATGTGTGTTTTTCATTTAACGTGCATAAACCTCAAGTTTTAACGAAGTAATTATAACTGGGGTAATTTTACGAGCAAGCTTAAATGTTGCTTTTTAGCAAGAAGACATCCTTTTCTAAGGAATGAATACATTTTTAATTTTTTCAATTATTAGAATGACCTGAATTTGTCGCTCAGAAGGGATAGGCGCCTCCTTTCGTTTGTTTTTACGTATTAAGATACGGCTACAGGTCTGGAATATAAACTAATTTTAATTTTTTTTCATTAAATCAAATAAGTAGCTATTATAATAGATATCTATCGATTTTTATGATTATTTAATGGATATTCGGGCTGATTCTCTAAGTAAAGTTGTTATTCAGTCTTTGCCACTAGAAAATAACAACGATTTTTAAAGGCTAGTTTAACGACTTGCCAGATTTTTGCATTCTCTATGTTACTTGATAACGAAGTTATTAGAAATTTAAGATGCAACAACTGTCGCTATAGACTTACGTGAATGCAGGTATAGAGCTTGTGCATTTCAATGATAACATATGTCGATTCTCTCCCGTTTGCTTCTCAAATGTCAAACATTTGAGGTTATGTTGTTATACTCATTCTTTTACATACTATAAAGATTTATTAAAATGTCTTGTAATAAGTAAGCACGCGATGCCCGTTGCTCTGCGGAGCAATATACTTAAATGATAAATTTCACTGAGCAAAATCGAATACTTATAGAAGGTGCTCAAAATACTCCAGAACAATGGAAAAGGGTAACAAAAATTTAAAATTTCTGAAACGGTGTTAGCGCGTAAAAGTCGGGCAAGCTTCACATGCTCGGCGACAAACTTCCGAAAATATTGACTGTTAGATAATTTTTTCCATATTTAGACTCTTGCGGAATATAGAAGCAAAGTATAATTTATTGTTGATAGAACCTGTATTGAAAGTATGCTTGTGGAATATGTAATTTGAAATTATTCAATATTAAATCATCTAATAATTTGGAATACATGTTGACCTTATTGGTTGTCCTGAACTGCCATCCAATCTTAAACACAAAAAATACGCTAATTCGCGATTTAATCAGAAAAATTTTCTGATTTTTTTTCCGGAATTTCAAAAGGTTTACTTGCATCTCTCATTTGATGATATACCAGTCTAATAGTTTGTCTGAAGAAATTTATAAATAGATAAAAAAATAAATGAAGTAATGAACATATGTGAAATACAATTTACCTTTTTTTTATGTTTATCAATTCCATCAAATATCTGAGACCCGAGTAATACATTTATAACCAGCGCCATTTCATATAATTTTGGCAGTGCTTAAATTCTGGCTACGGTCACATAGAAGTCGTCAGCCTAACCACTAATATTAAAGATTCGTCGTTAGATGAATAACAATTCCAAATGTAGTGAATACCAATTAGAAAATTAACAACTGACCTTCGAATTAGCCACTCAAAATAATGGTTAAGGGTAACAACTTTGCTTAGAGAATCAGACCGATTGAAATATTTATCAGCAATTGATTATTTCATGATTTATCCTACAACGGTATTCCAATCAAATTATAATTTTCTGTTCTGCAAGATACTTGTAGCTTGAATGCACATAATCAAAAAGACTTTTTATTTTTGTATTGCACACACCGCACAGCTTCGTGCTTACTTACATCGACTGAAGATCCAGCTTCAAGTTTAAACGAAACAATTATACATGGGGTAATTTTACAAGCAACAATTTTTACTTACTTTTGCAAAGTACAGGTACCTAAGTAAGTATTGGGAAGCCGACAAAATTTACATTCCGAGATTTTGAAGCAAATATCCATTTTGACTATTTTCGTATAACGTTGAGACTTTGTATTTAAGAGTAGTAAGGTCTAGTTGTGCACCACACATTATGGTTGCAATCGTCTGTACCTAAAGTGCACTTTTCTTGCATGAATCCAAAATGGTTAGCCGTAGGATATTAAAACTCAAATTTTGAAATAACTATAGCATCTAAAGGGTTATCTGCTATTTTTGTACCAATCAGCTGAACTGGAAGTGCACTTTATATAACAATCTTTTCGAATTTTCCGCACACATTCAAAACAATCTGCCGTAAAATATTAAAATTTTGTATCAAGCACTTATATAACATCTAGTTGTACACCTCGCATTATGATTACGATCGGCTGAATTGAAAGTGCAGTTTTTTGAATTTTTCGCATAAATCCAGAACGATCAGCTGTAGAATCATGAAATTCAGTATTTAAAGCAATTTTGGCATTCAAATGATGATTTTATATTTTCATAGCAATCTACTGAGCTGGAAGTAAATTTTATATGACAATCTGTTTTATTTTTTCGCATAAATCCAAAAATTGGCCGTAGAATGCTAAATTTAGTATTTGAGACTGCTACAGCGTTTTAATGAATTGTAACATTTAACTGAGCACCTCAAATTTTGATTGTAATCAATTTTGCCTTTTGTCAAACTTTCCCATTGTTTCAAATAATATTTGCTCTATCAATGAAATAATTATTAAGTCCTATTGATTTTATTTCTATGAGCTATTGATTTCTGCATGATTTGTCGTACGGCTATTAATATTTCTTAACATTGCTAGATAATTCATTAATTTACTGTTACCTCAGTAGGTATTTAAAAACTGAAAATCACTCCTATCCTACCTGTGGCTTGTGTATGAGCAACTAAATAAATTCATGAAGCTTTACGATTTGACAGTTGGCATAAGAATTTTTGGGAAAGCAATCTCACTATAATAAATTAAAAGTTATCGTTTACAAAATCAAACTTTCACAGCCAAGAAATTTAAAGCTGAATGTTATTTATCTTTTATCACTTCCTTTAAGGAGAGCTTGCGCGATGAACAATATTTTAAATATTTAGCACTGTGGAAACGATGTTAAAACCATGAATTATTTATTTATGAACAAGCAGGTGGGTGGTTTATGACTATTTTTATGAGACTTTATGTATCAGATATTACGAAGTTTTCACATCTGCTAATTAGATTAACATAATTTATGTCGTTTTTAGGGACACGCGATTTTATGCGCCAATGCGCGAATTGGGAATTGATTTGTCAGAATGGAACACGAAGAATGGGAGATTCAAGTGATTTGACAGATGAGTGATTTGCAGCTTACAGATCTGAAATTTATTATTTCAAGTCTCGAACTAGGTGTTTTATTAGACTTTCTCCCTGGTATTTTTTGAAACTATATAACTGCCAGTACATCGGAAATAAGCTTGTTAATGATTCCATACTCTTTAATTCTATACACAATTTCCAGTACTCCTTGTCAGAAATAATTCAATTCTGTAGAAAAATTGAATATATTTAGGTTGAGAAAGTGTTAAGTTTTTTCAAGGCAGCTAAGAAAGATAGTTTGATGAAGTTTTAGTTTATGCAAGGTTCTTAGATCACAAAAGATTTGAATAATACAAAATAACGGATAGAATTCTTTATCAGCATGAATGATTTTGATAACGTGTTTTCACTATTAAAAAAATATATAAAACTGGTAGGTAATTATGAAGAAAAATATGTGTGTGTATTGTTTTGCTGAAACTGTTGAAATTTCGCCGAACCGGCATATTCTCAACCATATCTGCACAAAATTCAGTTTTTTATGAGTAGTAATTTACATTCTCAACAGTATGAAGTATGTTGTTTAACTACACATTTAAATTTCTACACATGCACAATTACCTACTTGTGCCTACATCATTAAAAAATACGATAACCATGTGCCCCTCGATCAATACCTGCGCACATTCTCCGTTAGTAAGAATAATTAGTTATCACGTATATTTAACACTTCAACAGAGGTTTAAATCGATCAAACACAAACCGATTGCAATTCTCCACTTCGTCTTATTGGTTTCAGAAGCTAATAAAGATTACGTAGAAACCGATATCTGTTTGCTTCAATGACGCTTAGTTACCTCACAGAGTACTTCACTTTCCACCTCAATTTTTAATTAAGAGAGTGATTAATTTCATGTTTGGTTTGTTTTTCAACTTGCCTGATATGTGATATTGATGATATGGAGGCTTTAAGCTCTGAGCTTTTCGCACTTGCATGTATACTGGTGGGGTTTGTGAGGAGCTGCGGCGTTTCTAGGGCGCCGGTTCATGGCGCACGCGCTTCACCACGAAAACTCTCCTTTCATCGATGTACAGATTATTTTACACGTTTTCCATGTGTCTGGTCTAGAAGGACTGTGAATTTGCGATGCAAGGAAGGTTTTCATGTCACTTAAAAAATTCATCATGAATGATTACAGCTAGAGGAGGAATCTCCAAAATTAATCACCCGGTGTCTAGCGTCTGCGAGAATTTTCACCAATCAATAATATTTTGAACTTTAAACTTTCTGATTACCGATACACAATATCTTGCATTTCAAATTTCACATTGAAAATAAAAAAATTTCTAAGGAAAATATGTGTCATTAAGGGTGGAATTTGCGTGGATGTTCTGGGTATAGGTGGATGAAAATAATTGTTTGTTGAGGGAAGAAATATCTCTGAATTAAAACTTTGAACCATCCTGTATAAAATAAATTAATAGAAGCAAAAATATCGGCCGTAGCTTTAGATAAAATCCACGAAAAACTGTGTCAGTCGTATAAAAAGAATTCTACAAACCTCTATTTCAAATTTCAAGTCATAAGGGTAGATGCCATTAGGCTATAGGTTCTTCATAGACTCGTCACAGGTTTGCCATAGTTTCGCTATAGTTCACTATAGGTTCGTTTACTACCAATCAATATTCAAATAAGTTTCAATTTGAAGAAAAATTATTTTTAAAATTATCTTCTGCTTCATATATTTCAACATCTTTCAATTTGAATAATTTAATTTATGTCTCTGAAGTGCTTACCAATATTGTAAATTGTCTCAAGCTAGTGTTAAAATTTCATTTCATAGATTTGCCATAGGTTTTTTATAGGTTTGCCAAAGTTTTGATATAGATTTGGTACAGGTTTGTCATAGGCTTGTTATTTGACAGGGAGATGGAGATAGTTGGGTCTCTCTGATTTAATACTGCATGCCTTTTTGAGGGTTGGTAGATGAAAGGTTATTAACCGATGCACGCTTTCCGGTCGTAGAGAAAACTCCAAATATATTATTAAAAAAAAAATTCGCTGTGGCTCCACAGTACTTCCCCGACCATGAATTTCAAAGCTAGTTTTATCGCTGTTTCAGAGATTTAGAATGTCGCATCAATTAATTGCATATTTCAAAGTTAAAGCTGTCATTGTCAAAGTGACAGATGGCGGTTATTCTTTAATCCTTACATAAAATAAGTATTTTTGAAAATTAAGAGTCCTTTTTTAGATTTTCGGGGTCTTTAAACATACAGTTTCGACATTTAATCGCCGAAAGTATGATTTGAAGATGGTAACGTGGACTCCACTATTTATTGATTTTTGATATCAACTAAGCTTATCTTCTCGGGAGCCTAAAAATGATACAAAACTAGACATCATTCGAATGATTTGTGGAAGAAATAATTGACAATCGTTTAAATATCCTCTTCGACACTTCTTCTAGAATTATCTCCACAGGAGCTTTAATTTAATATTAAACACAATAGAGCCAAATAACTTATTAAGAAGAAACAATTGATGAAAGTTTGCATGTGCTTCCGGAATATGAGTGATAATAATTCTAATTTCTTATCATGATTCTCATTATTTCTTTGGTTCAGAAAAATATAACGAATTCTATAATGATTTGAATTTTGATAATAACAAATAGAACGCTGATGATTTTGAGAAATATTTTGAATGAATGTTGTGCCAAATTGCTTGGAGAATTATTTTAGTTGTTTCATATTTTATGATAAATACTACGGTATATAAAATAAACGAAAATAACTACAAAGCTCCATCAATAAATTTTTGGTACCCCTAGTTGAAAAAAGCTTATCTACGAATTTGATCCTAGCTTTTCTATGAAAAATTCAAATATAAAATTTCAGTCGAAAATTCGTACGCGTTCTCAAGTTATCGTGCTTCCAGACAGATCGATAGACCGAGAGACAGACTGACAGACCGATTTTTTTAAAATTATGTTTTTCGAATTAAGTAGGGTCTAAAATGTGAATATTCATCAAAATCTTGATCTGTCAAAAAATTACATTACATTATATTTTAAGCCGGGGAAGAAAAAATTGGAAATCCATGTTTTAAAATTACATGCCAATAAAAAGAATGGAGGCTTCAGCAATAAAACGTTTGTGAAAAAATTAGCAGCCATCCCTCGTTGGCACAAGGGTGGGAAATTTTGAAGAAATCTTGCACAGATGTAAAACCAATTAGCCGATATCTTTCTTATTATATAATTGGCCCCCTTTGTGCCAACGAGGGATGCATGCCAATTTTTTCACAAGAGTTTTATGGCTGAAACTTTCATTGGCCTGCAGTTTATTCGAACGTTTGTGCGTTTTGGGCTGTTGTGAATTTCATGCTTTTCAGTACTAGGCTTTAAGTCACTTTCAGCTATTTCAACTTACAAAGGCATGCAAAATGTTGTCACGTGGAAACACATTTTTTTAAATATATAATTGAAGTTTGCACTACGATCGTGGAGCCTTTTTATGTTCCTTATCAAGAGATAAATTTCAATCCTCATGAAGGCATGCGGAATAAAATCGGAGAGACCCAACTGTCACTATCTCTCGATCTGAAAATTTGACGATTAAAGGTAAAAGATTATAAATTTGTATAAGTTTCATTTTATATATGTCTACTAATATTGTGATCTATTCTGAGCTGCTGTCAAAATTTCGTATTTAGTTTCTCATAGGTTTGCTATAGGTTTGCTATAAGTTTACTCTAGGTTAGCTATAGGTTTGCTATTGGCAAATAAATTTAAGATCGCAGCGCCGCAGTGGATATTTTTGAACTAACTGAGTTAGGATAAACTTGAAGTTTACATGTATTTAAATGGGCTTGTTACGACTTTTAAGGATAATAATCGTGTATATGAAATAAAGATTTGCTTTTTCATGTATATTTTCTTGAAGTATATTGTTCGTAAGTACCAGGCAAGTGGATTATTCCATCTGCTTATTTATATTTAATTCATATTTTTAAATTGAACTTGAACCTTCAGGCTGGTACCACGAGCTCTGTTTTTGGCGCTACTAAGAGCGTTGTGTCAAAATGTGTTTCAACGCAATTAAAATTTTCCCAAATACTTTAGAAAAGAATCTTCAGATATAAACTACAGAAAACTCATATGTCTACAAAATTTATTTGAATATTTTTCATAAAAATAGCTTGAAATATTTAAATTGCCATAAACTCTTCTTAAAATAACACTGCTAGTATATCCAAAAACAGAGCTTGTGGTACCAGCCTTAATTTCTAGGTAATGATATTGAAACTTCAAGAATATTTTGATGCAAATGTCATGTCACGCTATGTAAATGGGGGTGAAGAGCTAGTAAATGCTTGACATATTTTACTGTCGAAAATTATACGATGATAGTGACAAGAGAGTATTTTTGTATGCTCTTTGCATACAAACATCAAAAGTGCTTGAGAATCTGTATGATATTAAAAAAGAATTGGATTGTAATGAATATGATGTCTTGAAGATTGTGAATATGACTTGTTCTTGCTAAGCAGAAAACAGCGACAGCTGCAAGCATAGATCTGCAGTTTTTTTATTGTGTACCATATGTTGAAAAGTTGAAGTGGCGCGAGAATGCCTTTTAATTTTGTAAGAAAAACATTAGATTAGTACTTATTAGTTGGACTGTTTGATGTTTCAAAAAATCTTTCAATGATTTGAAGATATTTTGTATTTGTAAAGTATACCTGGATAAATAGAAAACAATCCATCAGTTGCAATATCTGAAATGTCCTGCATGAAAGTAAAGATTTTGAAAAACTCTAAAACTTTGGATTCTCTCTTTTTTTTTCAATTCAAAAGTGAAAAGTACAACAAGAAGAAATAGCAACCTTAACATATCAACTGTCAGACAGTGAATGCGTACGCTATGGCTTTATCAGTCATTACTACTGCACCTAATCCTCCATGGTAAATTTTTGTATTTGAAATTTCAATCAATAAACACAATATTTTTTCATGAATTTTTGCTAAAATCATTCAGAATTAATATTTCATATATATTTTTTATGAATACTAATTAAATAACCGAATATATAATATGATTTATTGATTTGATTATAAGCTCATGTATAATATATATGTATCGCGCCAAATCTATCCTAACATCACTAGTTTGAAATTCTGCCACCAGATAGAGTATCGCTTATGTTTATTTGCTAATAGGTTTGCCCGTAGGTTTGCCTAAAGTTTCTCATGGATTTGCCAAAGATTTGTTAAAGGTTTGCTATAGATTTGTCATAGGTTTGTCATAGGTCTGCAATAAGTTTACTATGGCTTTTTTTTTTTATTTTAATATATTTTAATGGTATTTCGACTGTGAACCACTAATACCCTGGTATAATAAGTTTACAAGTTTATTACATTGCATTTCATATTTTGTTAATTAAAGTGGATGTTCAGGAATTCAATTAAGTTTTTGTATGGATATGTTTCTTTTTTGAGATTAAGGTTGTTGGCTTTGTGTATTGTATTCTTGAGAATTTGTGATAATGTGTTTCACTGTTATTGACACTTCACACTTTTCACATATTGGTGGTTCTTCTTTATTGAGTAGGTAGTCATGTGTTAGGCATGCATTATATGTCTAATTTTCAATCTGCTTAGTAGAGTTTGATGCCTTCTGCTTTTCAAAGATGGTCAAGCATTGGTGTTATCTTTAATATTTCTTAGTTTATTGTTTTCTGTTTGCAGCCATTTAGTTCTCCATTGATCGTTTATTTTCATTTTTATTTAATTTTTTATGTCTTCTTTGGATAGAGGAAAGTTGATTATATTTTCCAATGTAGTTGCTATTTTTGCTGCATCATCTGCTATACTTTTGTGTGAGGAAATCCAAGGTGGAGTAATTATTTTCCCTTTTCTTTCAGTAGTTTTGTTGATGGTTTCTTAATCCCTTGAATAATTTTTTTCGCTTGTTCTCTGTGATTTGTTCGAGCAGCGTGTTCTATGGCTTATTCATGCTGTATAGCTCTACCGTGTATACACTGCATCCAGATAGAAGATGATACTTGTAGTTTGATTGTTGAGTTATGAAACTGCTACCGGTTTGGTTATTTATTCTTGATCCCTTAATATAAATGAAATTTGTGTGAGGGTGCTCCTCTTTCACTGCGTAGAATATATTCTGGTAGAACTATGGAGGTGTTTGATTTTTATCGGACTTTGTTAGGTCTAGATTGAGCTTAGGCTGTGTATTTTTCCAGGGAGGAGATTTGTGATAGGTTTTCTTTTGGATTTGAAGTTCAGTTTGATACTTGTGGATGTTATTTTTGGAGTGGTGTTGATTTTCTCACAACGTTTTCGTTCTGATATATTCTAATGAATGCTGTTTTTTTTGGATTTCTTGCTTATCTGATGATGTAACTCAGGATTTTATACTTTCTTCATTGTTCTAGTGGTAATTCACCTGTTTTAATATAAGTGCTATCTATAGGACTGGTTCTGAAGGCGCCTATTGTTATTCGTAGGGCTGCGTCCATGATTTTTAGTTTAGATGTTAGATGTTTGCTATAAGTTTGTCATAGGTTTGCCATGAGTTTGTCTTAGGTTCACCATAGATTTGCCATAGGTTTGCTATAGATTTCCTATGGATTTGTCATAGGTCTACCATAAGTTTTTCATGGATTTGTTATTAGGTTTGCTGTATGTTTGCTATATATTTGTCATAGGCTTGCCATAGGTTAGTTATGGGTTTGCTATAGGTTTGCTGTATGTTTGCTTCAGGTTATTGATATGTTAATCATGGGCCTGCCATAGGTTTGTTATCAGTTTGCCATAGGTTTATCATAGGTTTGTCATAGGATTAACATAGGATTGTCATAGGTTTTCTTTCGGTTTGCTATAGATTTGCTATGGGCTTGTCATAGGTTTGCTGTAGGTTTGTCATGGATTTGTTATAAGGTTTGCTGTATGTTTGTTATAGGTTTGCCATAGCTTTGTTGGCGGTTTGCTATAGGTTTGCTAAATGTTTGCTTTAGGTCTGCTATAGGTTTGTTATCGTTTTATCATAGGTTTATCATATATTTGCCATAGGTTTGCTTTTGGTTCGCCATAGGTTAGCTGTTGGGCAACTAAATTGAAGAGGTAGGAGTATATACAATGGAGCAGTTGAAGGCATTAAGAAAATTATTTCAGGAGTGTTTAATAGGAAGTGGTGTTAATATGGAAACTAGCTTGTGGTTAGATATGAACTGTACTTTCAAATGAATCAAATCTTTTCAGAAGACAAATAAAAGTTCCTCTGATATTAGTCAGACCATGTCTTTAATATTAAAATGTATATATATCACTTAATTTGTGATTTATGTCTAGTAATCCAGGATTTACAATAAAAACAATACATTAGTTCATCTGACGCCACATTGTTCAAATTGTCAGTTGCTTTTTTGAGATTGTCTTTGTTTATTTACATTTCTGTCCACAAGAACTATGATTGTATTAACATTAGTAGAAAATTATCCAGTGCAGATGTCGATTTTGTTGTGAAGTTGAATATAAAAATTTGTGACAAATATTGAGGACTTCAATTCCGAACAAAAGAACCTCGCTCCTTAAAAGCTAAGAATCGATAGCATCTAACAAACTGGGGTCACAAATATGCGATTGATTAATGCTAACATATCCCTCATGACAAGCACATATATCAGGTTTAATACATTCCCCGTTGACACATCCTGGATCGCAAATGGGTTCACACATATTTATATCATCAGATTTCATTTCGTAACCTTGTTTACAAGCGCAAACGTTGGGTGAAATACAAATGCCATTTACACACTCGTTCTCGCAAAATGGAACACAAATAGATTTATTATTGGAGAGGGGTACATGATCTGGAAAACATTCACAGTCGTTTGGAGAGGAGCAGAAACTTCCCAAGCAGGCTGGATTGCAATCTGGAATGCAGAGGGAAGGATCCAATTTGTCCTTTTTGTACCTGGAACACATTTTTTCATACTTCATTTTGTAGCAATATTAAGGCATTCGTTCAAATCAGTTTCAAAACAAACTATTAAAGTTTTCAGTTGAGACATTCAAGATTATTTTTATTGGTGATTGGAGTTTATATACATCCAGTCCATTTTTGATCATTGCGAACGTAAGATAGTCTTTGGGACTAGGGTCAGGATAGTATGGATATTCATTCAATTATTCGACGTTTTGTTTCTATAAAATGTTCTTCGAACAGTGTATGAGTTTGAATTGTTTTTTTAGGATGGTATATTCTGGGTTAATTGTTGGAGCACGACGAGCAAATGGTTGTATATCAATTGGCATCAACATTTGTGATCATATAAGGGAATCGTGATTAAAACAACTATGAAGGTACATCAGAATCTAATTTTACACTAATCATTCCTTCATCACTCCTTATTTTGAGCTGATGAGTTCAATTTGACTTACCCCTCAAAGCAACTGCAGAAATCAGAATCCGTACACTTCCCAAAAATACATGGCTTGCTACAATCTGGCACACATTTAAATTTATCTCCAGCGTGTGCTACATAACCATGATTACAAGTACATATTTCAGGACCAGAACATCTGCCATTCTCACAAGATTTAGAGCAATGTGGAACACAATTGAACTTATTATGCAAATCTGGTACAAATCCTTTATGACAGGTACAAGTTTCTGGAGCAATGCAGTCTCCATGAACGCAGGTTGTAGAGCAAGTAGGGATACAATCGTATGGATTATTAGGATTTGGGGAATATCCAGAATCACAGCTACAAATATTCGGTGCAGTACAAGTGCTGTTGGTACAACGATTATCGCAAATTGGCAAGCAAACGTTTGGATTAGTGGATGAAACGTAACCATCATAGCAAGTACAAGTTTCCGGAGCGGTACAGTCCCCGTTTTCACAAATTTGGCTGCAAATTGGTTCGCAGGTTCCTCCGGAATTTCTTCTATATCCGGTACAACATTTAATGTACTGTTCGGTTTCATGAAACGTCTGAAATCAACAAAATTGTCTTTTATATATATTTTAAATATGGTTAAGGCACTTACTTCTATATCGTGTTTCACATTGTGTTTGAATTCACGCCCTTGTAAATAGTTCAGCCATTCGTACGAATAAGGTTCAAGCTTTCTTATCGGCGTTCTAAATGAATATATCTCTGATTGATATATACAAATTTATTTACTTATTTGAACTTACAATTTTGCTTTACTACAAACACAATTAACACTATTCAACACACATAAAATATAAATTAAAATAACAAACGACATAATCGACATATTGTAGCTAAATGTTGAGCACAATGTTGATACTGTTTCATATCGCATTTGGGAAATACAATAAATTCCAGATAAGAGAAATCGGAGCGTTTCCTACCGCAAGGCTGGGAATATTACGCCTCGACTGAATTCGCAAATATTGGGTTGCGAATTATAGGATCCCCTGTAACAATCAGTTTTAATGAAGAGAGATTGTAGGCCCGGATTACATTGATCCGTTTTATTCCGGATCTGAATAAATTGGACTATAAATATTGTCAATCACACTGTGTTGGAAAACATCACCTCAGTTTGTGCGATAGATATTTAAATTTAGGAAAAGAGGCGTTAAATTGATTCAAAAAGGACATTCCGAAATGAGGCTGTATTCGTATCCCGCTTTTCTGTCAGAATCGTGTGCTCCCGGATTTTGTGTAGTCAACATAAACATAATACAAGTATTTTTTTAGTCACGTTTTGAAATTACGTTAAATACTTGTTACACTATGAACTCGTTTGCTCATTTGTTACACTAAAACTAATATTTCCAGTCGTGCGTCGGTGAAGCGAGCATGGGCGAATGCTCGTTCCTTATACCGCATGTCTTTGACCAATAGCCATTCGATGTCCATTAATGACGCTTCGCAAATGAATGACTGTGAGTAAAAATGGTTGCCTCATCTAATTCATAATTTAATGTAACTATTTTGAAATAATTGTGATTCTTACCTGGAATATTATTACGTTCAGTTGTTTTACAGCAACTCTTCTTTATTTTATGAATAGCACATATTAAAAATCCTAGTGTAATAACGGTCAAAATTGTACCTATTCCAATAATATACCAAAAATTGTCATTCATTTTGCTGTAAGAAAAACAATTTATATTAAGGTTTATCCAATTGTTTTTGATACAAGATGGTTATCAGTGCTGTGACAAATTTTGGCGGATAGCAGTTGGTTTCAGAAGAAGTGAGACTCGGGCGCTGAAAGCTCCATAAATCAGAAACAAAATATATTGGGTGAATAATTGATTTTTTGCCAGTTAATAAAGTTGAGAGTCGGAATGATAGTGATTTCTCAGACTAGGCAGAAAAAATGTTGACTGTGGGGACAAATTTACAAATTTGACCTACGAATGTATTTCATAATTTCTTGTTATGTCTTTGAATCATGAGCAATAGATTAAGTATCACATATCTTGTAATTTTGAGCCATAGCTTCTTATCTACACATGTACTATTGTCAACAAATAGTATTGACTATATAAAGGAAATTTTCGGGTGTGCCGTTGATCAAACAGAATGACGTATGGGCAGCTCAGTCTCCCGTGGCACACCTTTGTATGCACATCGGACTTCGCATAATAAACCAGGCATTTTGACGAAAAATATTGTTTGGAAACCATCGCTATTATTTAATACGTATTTATAGCTGAATCGTTATACCTAAAACAAAACACAGACATCTTTAAGGCAACATTTACTGTTTTTTTCTGTACCAAAATGTTTTTTGAACGATTAAAATGCTCTAAAAGATCAGGCAGTAACTAAAAAGTGTTACTCCGAAGTTCTAAGGCGATTACGTAGCGCAGTGAGAAGGAAGGGACCTTATTTTTTGGCACTGTTTTTTCAACACAATTTATTTGGAATTTTTTGTCCAAATGTAGGATATATTAAGTACGTTAAGTGCCATGCATCCCCTAAATCGAAAAATACTCAGAGATGGATAATATTTGAAAATATAGAGGAGATATAGAATAGAAGTTGTGTGCTAACTGTAGCATTATGTTTTATCAAAACTGTCGTGGTTTTGTGGTTTTTATTGGGTTCAAAGGCTTTCAGTTTCTTAATCGAGTCTTTTAAAACATCTTTCCTTCTGCCATCGCTAACTTTATCAGCCAAAATTTGACACAAATTTTACCTCTGGATAAAAGAATATTCGATGTAAGGAATCTCAATATCTGTACAATTGTCTCCTTCATTACATATTTCAGTACATATATTCCAGTTTTCTGTTGGTTCAAAGCCAAATAAACAAGTACAGTTATGAGGAGCAGTACATATACCATTTAAACAACCGGGAAGACAAACTGGTGTACAAGCATTTCTCTCCACTATATAACCTGGATTACAGGCACATGTATCTGGTTTTGAACAGTAACCATTTTCACATGATTCTTCACAAAATGGTACACATATATTTGTGGCATTTGTTTGTTTGTAACCTGGTAGACAAGTGCAATTGTTGGTTGAGGAACAAAATGAATTGATACATTTTGGTTTGCAGCTTGGGACGCATTTGAATGGATCTGATTTATCCAGCTCAAAGCCTGTATGGCATAAGCATTCCTCTGGTTTGTTACAAGTACCATTTTTGCACTTTTTACTACAGTATGGCTCACAAATATGTGATATATTTGATTTGAAATAACCTGGATTGCAAGTACAATTATTTGTTGAGGTGCATTGGCCGTTGATACAATTTGGCACACATTGGATCCTACAAGAGGTGGTACTGTTTTCCTCAAATTGGTAACCTGGTAAACAAGTACAAATATTTGTTTTGGAACATACTGCGTTAGTGCATTCCGGTTGACAAGTTGGAACACAATTGTATGCATTGTTTTTATTTGGTTCGTATCCTGTTTCACATTGGCATGTTTCTGGTGCGACACATTTACCATTTTGGCAGTCTCTACTGCAATGTGGCTCACACACATGTGTCAAATTTGTTTTAAAATAACCATGGTTACATAAGCAAACATTTTGGGCAATACATTTTCCATTAATACATTCCGTATCACATTTTGGTTGGCATATATTGGTACTATTAGCTGCAAATTCGTAACCATTTTTGCACTGACATTGGTTGGGACTAATGCATCTACCATTAATACATTCTTGTTCACAAAATGGTGTACATATTGGTGTATTTAAATATGGTACAAATCCGGAGTTACATTCACACTTATCTGGTGCGATACATTGTCCTCCAATGCACGGAAATTTACAAACTGGAGAACAAACCGAATCATTGGAGCCTGTTTTATTGTACCTGAAATATATTGCCGATTAATTGGGGTTAATGAATGGAAAAGTGAGGAGTTACCCTTTCAAACATGTACATGTATTAGGAGCAGAGCAAGTGGCATTGATACACGCTTTATCGCATTGCGGAACACAAGAATTGTTTTCTAACAAATATCTGGAACAAATGAGGATAGTAAATTATTTATTTCATTTAGAATTAGGTGGGAATACCCTTCATTGCAACCACATTTCTCTGGGGATACGCAGTAACCATTTTCACAAGGATTAGAACAGAATGGTTCACACACAGTTTCATCTAGCAATGATTTTTTGTACCTGAAACAATAATATAGTTCCTAATATTTTTATGTTGACTTATAAAATTCTATCGTAAAAATAATTTTGATTATTTGGTAATTGCATCCATTTCGGTTTTTTTTTTGACTCAAGCACAGTGTTCAATAAAATTACAATTTTGAATTGGCTTTATTGTGCTAGGAATGGAACGAAAGCTTGAACAACTGTACTTTAGAAGAGAGACAGGTGTTAAGTAATTTGCGATTTGCGCGTATTCCAGCCCAACAGCGGGTGAGGCCATAAGATGCTCTGTATTGTCAAATTATCGCGAGACTAATCTGAACTTAATGCAGGAAGGCACTGCTTATCACAGCTGTGCTATTATCGTATATAATATCACAAGGGACTGTAATTTTATCAATAAATTTTTCTTGAAAACATTGATTACCTAGCAACATCGTGAGAGTCATCTGTCCGATTAAATCACGAGAGCGTAGCTCGAGGGTTTTCATCTAAGCAGATGACTCGAAGGATGTTGCTTAAAGGTAATCGATGTTTGAAAGAAAATTTTATGATAAAATTGAAGTCGCGAGTGGTATTTGTGGAGAATATTTCTCGAATGAAATTGCTACTATAAGTATCTATTAAATAATGTTAGTTGCAACTACTAACCTTTTTTATTGAAGAATGCACTAAATTGTCTCCATATACTCTTGTAATTTTAGACTTTTTGTTTTCAATTTCTTTACTTTCGGCGAAAAATGCATTTTCAAAACGAATCAATTTTGACATTTCCGAGAAATGATTGTTTGTTTATATTAGAACTGTGTATTGTTTCTCCATGACAAAGCCAATTTATCGCGATAAATCGCTTTCCAACGGGAATTTACCGAGGTAACGGGAATTTTCAGCGGTAAATTCCCGTTGGCAAGGAATTTATTATTATAATTATCATTGTAACTATGCAAAATTTGTCACTATAGTTGACATGAGTGAAATAGTCGCTCAAAAACTGTCGTTTTTACTTACTTGTACAAAGTAACAAGTCAGTATTGTGAAACCGACAAAATTCACCTGTCGAGATTTTGATGAAAAATTGTTTTGAGCATCTCTGATTCCATTTTGACTATTTTTGGCTTGATGTTGATACGTATGTTCGTGCGTGCGTGCGTTCGTACGTGCGTGCGTAACTTGCAAATCTCAAAACTGGTTGAACGTATAATATTGAAATTTTGTATTTAAGACTGGTATAGGGTCTAGTTGTGCACCTCGCATTATAGTTCCAATCGTCTGTACCGGAAGTGCACTTTACTTGAAACTTTTTTCGAATTTTTCTAATAAATCCAGAATTATCAACCGTAGGATGTTGAAATTCAGTATTTGAACTTCATGTTGGATCAAAATGGTTATCTGCTATTTTTGTAAGAGTCGACTGGGCCAGAAGTGCACTTAACATCAAACTTTTCTTTGCTTTTTTGCATAAACATAGAATGATCTGCCATAGCATATTGAAATTTCATATAAAGAACTTCTATAACATTTTATTGTACATCTTGCATTATGATTGCGATCGGCTAAGCCGGAAGTGCATTTTACTTGGAACTTTTAAATTTTCCGCATAAATTGAGAATGATCAGCCATAGGATACCGGAATTTAGCATTTGAAATTGCTGTAGCATCTAAATGGTCATCTTCTATTTTTGTAACAATTGGCTGAGCCGGAAGTGCACTTTATAGGACAGACTTTTTGAATTTTCCGCATAAATTCAAAGCAATCAGTCATACAATATTTAAATTTTGTATCAGGCACTTTCATAATATCTAGTTGTATACCTCACATTATGATTGCTATCGATTAAGCCGGAAGAGCACTTTATTCACAACATTTTATGAATTTACCGCATAAATCCAGAACGATTGAACGTAGATTGTTAGAATTCAGTATTTAGGACGATTATACCGTCTTGATGCTCATATCCTATTTTTATTGAGATCCACCTAGTCGGAAGAGCACTTTACTTGACAGTCTTTTGGAATTTTTCGCATAAATTCAAAACGATCAGGTGTAGAATATTAAGATTTGGTATTCCAGTCTGCTGTAGCATCTGAATGATTGCCTACTATTTTCATAACAATAGACTGAACCGAGTGCACTTCAGTAGGCATTTATTTTTTAATTTTGCGCATAATTTGCGTAGAATTTTGGAAATCAGTATTTAGGAATGTTGTATTATAAGAATAATGGCCTACTGTTTCCATAGCAACCGACTTGGCTGAAAGCGCACTTTACTTGACTGATTCTTAGAATCTCTTGGGTGAATCCAAAACGATTAACTGTGGAACGATGAGATTTTGTGTTTGATTATATATATATATATATATATATATATATATATATATATATATATATATATATATATATATATATATATATATATATATATATATATATATATATATATATATATATATATATATCCAATGATGTACAAGTAAGTCACGTGATGTTCACGTCAAATTTCAAAAAAATATTTCAAACTTTTTTCCTTCAGGTTTGCTCAGTCTATCAGGCAGTCCGTTCTCTTTCTCTATTCTCGTCTGTACGTCTTGAATTTGCCTTTATATTGACTTTTCTGAAATGTTTGAGTTGTTTAAAAAAAATGGTACAGGATTCAGCACTTCGAAAAGAATTTTACATGTTCTCCTGATATTTTCTATCTCTGTTACAAAGAAAGTATTAATTTCATTTCAAGATAAACGTTTTTTATCAAGTTTATCACTAACAGTGAGTCAAATTTGAAGAAATAGGATTCGCCACGACTTATATTATCTCGAGTTATAAATCAGAGGGTCAAGTACTAAAATTTAGCGTTGGCAACAGAACCACATTTCAGTGGAAAGAAGCTATGCTCGCTGCGCGCGAAGATTATCACACAGTTATAGATTGAACAGAAAATTTACTATTACTTACCCTCGTTTGCAAGTACATATATTGGGTGCACTGCATGTTCCATTTACACAGATTTTAGTGCATTTTGGTAGACACAGGTTTTTGATGGTATTGTCCTCATAATAACTGTAAAATAAACAAATTTCCAATGAATGCTTGGACTAAGAAGACCATGATGGTCAAAATGAGTAACTTTTGACCATATGAAACTTAAGGAATGAATGGTTTATATTTTGTGTGCTTTATATATTTTTTTCTCAGGAAAGATTGACATATAAACCCCATCCAGAATTTAGCAATCAAATTTAGTTATTGAATTTTTTTAATCATCAATTCGAGTATGTTGATATGAGACTTACCCATTATTGCAAACCCAAAGTCCTGGTGCTAGGCAGGCAGCGTTTGCCACTGTCCCTTGGCAATAAGGTACGCAAACATATTTATCTTTTGATTTGATGTAACTAAAAACAATGAATAATTACTGGATTGTGCAAACAATTTCTTCGCTACGTACCCATTGTCACATACACAGTTTTCTGATGCTATACATTTGCTATGTATACAATTTTTACTGCACAATGGCTTACACTCTTTTTTTGTTGATGGATCTTTCCACTCAAATAGTGGACAGCATTCGTTGTAAGTCTCCCTTTCGTTATAGAACTGAAAAATGGAAAAACCGTAAAAAAATAGTTCAGTTTGTATTGATTAATTGAGGAAATTATTCTCAAACTATAGTTCTAGTTACACCTTGACCATATTCAGGAGCGGAATGAGTTATTATACAAGATATGTTCAAGAGAAATATGTTGTTCAATTTCAAACCTGATAAATTTTTTCACTCCTAAATATGGCCGATGCTTAGCCGAAACTGTATTATACATTTCGAATTATATCCAATACTAAGTTTTGAATCGTGTTGAGGAAGCTGGTTGAGTGACTTGCCGAAAAGTTAAATGACATTCACGGTCATTAATTTTTAAAATGGCAATTATTTGAAGCAAAGTTTATTTCAAGCAAATGTTCAGTATCGTCTGCTTTAAGCGCCCTTTATCAGAGGCGCCCGGAAACGGCGCCTTCTTTACTTCCTGCGACTACTCTGTTTGTATTCGCGAAACTTGTGATTGAACTCAGGATTGAATTACACGAAATAAATCAATTTCTTGACAATTATTAATATACGTACCTCAGTTTTGTAGTCCAAGTCATACATGGTTTTTTCTCTGTTACAGCTGAAAAAGACGCGGCAACTTTCGGTATAATAGTGTGTATATGTTCTATAATATGTTATTCTCCTCATTTTAGCCACCCTATAATTGAAAAAACCTATAAATTGGACTATCAGAACATATATATATATATATATATGTATATATATATATATATATATATATATAATATATATATATATATATATATATATATATATATATATATATATATATATATATATATATATATATATATATATATATATATATATATATATATATATATATATATATATATATATGAAATTCACAAGGAATAACGAATATAGGCAAGTACAAGTTGTTTCGTAATATATCAGTCCCCTTTTCTCCATTTTCTATCATTGAAAACTGGATTACCAGTAACCCATTTCCGGTCTTAAATAAAACTGAAGTTTTAATATTCTATTGAATATTAATTTAGCGTAAAAATAGGCATTTGTAGCTGAACTATTCGATTTTCATAAGCGTCATTATTTTACATGTAAAATGTTGACAAAAAATCAAAAATAATTGCCATTTTTACTTACTTGTACAAAGTACAAGGAAGTATTGCGAAAACGACCAAATTCACAATTCGAGATTTTGATGTGAATATCCGTTTTGAGCATCCCTGAATCGATTTTGATTATTTTCGGCGAGAAATAAAAACGAACGAACTAGTGAAATTGGGATCGCGTGCTCGCAATTTCACGCCAAGCAGCCAGCCAGTAGGGCTGGAAATAATATCGATATTTATCGATATATTTCCAAATATCAGGCTTCGACATTTGAAATAATTTTAGCGATATATTGATACTCTGATAATTATCGATATTCCGCGATACTTGCAGATATTCATCAATTTGGATGCATAAATAGTTCCTATTTCAAAAATTTTAGATTTATTTCATTGAGTATATGAATGAGATCATTACTTTTTTTCTCAAGAAACACAATTTCATGATAAATTAGTGAATAATTGCTCTGTTCGACGACTAGGTCGACCAAGTGTACACTTTCTATCACTAAGACGTTTTTTGAAATATGTTCAATTTGGTCAGACTGTTTGTTGAGATAAATTTAAGAACTAGTGCACACTTTTCTGAACAGACTCAAGAGGTGGATTTGTTAGTGCAGAGTAGGATGGGGGTAAACAAATGTCAGATTCATGCCTATCAGTTCGGAAAACAGAGCTAGCAAAAATAAATAATATTGATATTCAATTGGCGATATATCCTAAAATGTCTAATAAATTCCTTATCCATATATGCCGGAATTACTTCTTGAAAATATTTTTTTATGCAGTTTCTTTTTCGCCATTTTAGGTATATTTCCAAATTCTCAGCCTCATTATCAATGCTCAAAGTGAATGAATCTTCTGATTCTGGTGAATCAATCAACAGAGCAAGTGTTTTGATCATTTTAAATATTGCAGATTAAGGTTAATTTTCTCAGTTCAAATTCGCTGCACTTTTGCACACTAATCTGTTCTTTGACAATGTAGAACTGCCTTGCACCACCCTGCACTGCACTGACAAAATATTCATCGAACAGAGCTAATAATAATTTAAGAAATCTATTTCGGTAAAAAAATTTCAAAGTACATATTTAGAATAGACATGGCAAAAATGTCCAAGAACAGAGCCTCGATTTTTGAAATTTTTCCATTTGTCAAAAATCTTATCGATCGATAATAAGTTAATGATTGTGTTACAGAATTCGGCCAATTATCTCCATATCGAATATCGATATTTAAAACTAATTCCCGTCTTCCGCGCCTCCGTCTGGTCGAACCATCGAGTAATCTCTGAAGAGCGGGACCGGGCCTGTTCCGCGCGGGACATTTGATTTTTTGCGGAAGAATCGGGACGTCCCGTCAAAATCGGGACGACTGGCAACACTGATTCGTAACTCCCAAATCTCAAAACCCGTCAGACATATAATGCTTAAATTTTGTACTTTAGACAAGTATAGGGTCTTGATGTACACCTCATGTTATGGTTGCAATCATCTGAACCGGAAGTGCACTTTACTTGTAACTTTTCTTGAATTTGCCGCATGAATCCAGAATGATTAGCCGTAGGATACTAAAATTCATTTTTAAAAAATGCTATAGCATCAGAATGGTCATCATCTATTTTTGTATCAATCGGCTGAGCCACGGCGAACTCTATTTACCAGGCGAGAGTGTGATGGATGGGAGCGTGACGTCAGTAGGCTTTGTGAGCGAGCCAACGATAGTAGTAGACTTGATGACTTCGTGATACGAAGTAGATTTTCGACTAATATTTCGAATACCTACCTAAATATATACATATACCTAAATATATACATATATTATGTTGTGTCTCAGCTTGTAAAAGCAATTATGATAGTACGGAAGAAAATGTAACTACATTTGAATTTCTGAAGATTGCATTGCAACTAGCTAGACAAATACATACAATTATCCAGGAGAAATTAGGACTTTTTATTTCGATAAACCGCATTTGGAACCTAATCCGTTTCAAACTATTTTTCCTGGACTTCCTCATTATTTAAATATGAAATCAAATACTAAAAAAAATCTTAGACGAACGAAATTTTGAAATCAGAAAAAAAGAACAAGAAAAAAACTAATAAGATATTAGAAATACAACTAATGGAGAATAGAGTTCAAAATTTTGACTTACTGCTTGAAAAAGCAGCTGAATATGTCAAAACTATAAATGGCGATATTTTTGTAAAAGTAAATGATGACGGTATTATTATTTACAAAATGGATTCCAAAGCAGTAAGTCGTTCCTTTTATATTGAAATAGATAGAAATCTGAGCCCAAAGTATTTCTTTAAAAATAAACTGGTAAGTTTGAGTGAATTACAGCATAATAACACTCCATTATCTACAAATGAACTTGATACATTATCCAAATTGAGAGATACTTCAGAATATATGTTAAATGAAACTGATTTTGTCAATACTTATTCTATTATTCAGAATTTAAATAATGATGTCGGAGAACGAAGGCGATGAAGAGAGAATTGGGCAATTATTGTACTTAAGTGAACAAATAAGTCTCCTTTTCTCAAATCAAAAGCGCTACACTTCAAAAATTATTATTTGGTCTCACATGATTAATATGCAATCACATCCTAAATATTTGCAAAAACTTACAGCTTCTTTTCATATATCTTCAAGTTCTTAAATAGGAAATAATCATTTCTTAAGAGTAATTGCAAATAGGCTAACAAAAGAAGAGGACAAGTGGGTGATTTTGCAACTTGATAAAATATATGTTAATGAAAGCATTGATAGCGAACTGTTATTCTGAGTTACATTTATCGCATTACAGCGTTTTACTCTAAAACTATATTCAGAGACAAGAGAATTACCGTTATTATTGTTGTTAGTAAGTCAATAATCATTCTGCATAAACATTATAGTTCTAAAATACAAATTTAATACTATTACATCGCATGAAACTGTGTAAAAACCAGCCTACTGACGTCATGCGAATGCTGCGGTAGTGGGGGTCACACTCCCGCCTGGTATAGAGTCCGCCGTGGCTGAGCCGAAAGTGCGCTTTATATAACAGAGTTTTAGAATTTTTAGTATAAATTCAAAACAATCAGTCGTAGAATATTGAAATTTGTATCAAGCACTTCTATAACATTTAGTTGTACATCTTGTATAATGATTGCGATCGGTTGAACCAAAAGTGCAGTTTACTCGATATATGTTTTGAATTTTCCGTATAAATCCAAAATGATTGAACGTAGAATGTTAGAATTTATTATTCTAAGCATTAATTGATGCTTCTATCCCATTTTAATTGAGATCGACTAAGCCGGAATTGCACTTTACTTGACAGTCTTTTGGAATTTTTCGCATGAATTCGAAACAATAGTTCGTAAAGTATTGTTATTCGGTAATCCAGTCGGCTGTAGCAACTTTATGATTACTCATTATTCCCATAACAATGGACTGAACCGGAAGTGCACTTCAGTTCTTTTTTTCAATTTTGCTCCTAAATTCAGAACCGCTGGCTGTAGGATTTTCGAAATTAGTATTTAGGAATGTTGCAGCATAAAAATGATGATCTATTGTTTCTATAGCAATCGACTGGGCCCTAAGCACACTTTACTTGACAGAGTTTTAGAATTTTTTGGATAAATCCAAAACGATTAGCCGTCGAACGATGGAACTTTGTGTTTGAGTATATGCAAAAAATATATCCAATGATGTACAAGTAAGTCACGTGATGTTTACGTCAGGTTTTTATTTTATAAGACGGTTCAAATTCCATTTCTCTTTAAGAAAAAAAATTAAGATGAAAGTGAGATACTGATAAATCACTCTTTTGATGTGGTTACTAGGGTATATTACGGAATTACATGTATTTGCCTACGAGTCCCACCTCAGTGGAATTGGTACAGCCAATGAAAATATGTTCTCCACCAAATTTTAGTCAGTTTTTGAAAAGTTCATCAAAATTATTATTTTTTTCATTTACTTAGAGACTGTTCATTCACTTCTATTATAAACTACTCAAAAATCGATATAGAGTGATTCTAGGACTAAATTGTCGGTACAGAGAAACAGGTACAGCCACAATAAGATCTGGTAGTGAATTCAGTCGCAGTACCTCAATGTGACAGGTCCGAAATCTTGAAATACATCCTTTTGCAACTATGCGGCTACTGCAGCAAGATCTATCTTCATAATACTACAGGAATCCTGGTGAGTGATCAAATGGTGTAAACTCAATTTTGAGAGGCTGGTTTGACTTCATACCGACCATTAAGATCAGTTTCAAAAACTTTTCCTCACCGATGTCAAAGAATGGAGTGGGCTAATCAAAGACTCGATAACGCTACCACTTAGGAACATGCTCTGTTCATGGATGAATCCAGATTTTGTATCCATGATGACAATCAACATATAAGAGTATATAGGAGTGCAGGACATCGGACATTGCCACAATATATTCAGCCGGTGGTCCCATATGAAGATGAAGGTGTTATGGTTTAGGGAGTTATCTGTTTAGGTTGGCGCACCGATCTACATGTGTTCGATAATAGAGTCATTGGACAATATCATAGAGATAAAATCATCCGCGAATATGCCGTGAATAGTTGAGAATTCATTGGGACTCTTGATGAACTGCATAACAACCATCTTGCCCTTCCATCATTATCTCCAGATTCAAACCCGATAGACAGGCATGGGATATGCTTTAGAGACAGTTAAATAATCATGTTCCTTATCTCACAGCTCCAAAATATTTTACAGAAGTATTGTCTACGCTGTGGGATAAAATACCACAGCAACATATTGATAATTGTATTTTAAGCATGCTAATAAGACCAAGTAATCGTTTAAGCACATGGACGTGTTACAAGTTGTTGAAAGAAAAAAAATTACGTCGATGATACTGAGATACAGGAAGTTGGAAGCTCAAACTGTGCATATCGATTTTTGCAGAAATTTAACAATAAATTTTTAATAATTTTTTTTGTATACATGTGATTTGATTGCTTTTTTTTTAGTATTCACTTGAACATATCGATATAATAATTTAAATGTTTCTCTTTTAGGTATCCTTATTCACTTTTGAGTAGTTTATTTCCCTATATTTTAGACAACAGAAATAAGGAAAATTCTAAAAAAAGTAGTGAATAAAAATAATTGATTTAAATAAATGCCCAAAATCTGCCTAAATTTTCTTGAAAAGCCATTCTCGTTAGCTGTGTTAATTCCACCGAAGCGAAATTTGTATTTAATTTTTTATTAAATCTGCGATTCGTTTATGGAACATACAATTCGAAAAGATGATGGGTATATATTTGCCAGTATGAGTAATTTCGAGTTTACTTGACAATCACAAAATCGATGATATAAAAACCAAGACTAGCAGGAAAATTATTTAGGTATATAAAACGACAGGAGTTCAGATTTACTGCCTATTCTGAATTCCTAGCCTTGATCTCGGCGCGACAGTAAATTTACTATTAAAATAAGCATTTTTGAGGTAAAACTCTTGAATAATACTTACATTTTCGACTTGACACAAATTCCGTTTGTTGAGCCACCCACAAAACAAATTTTCATAAAAAATAGAGCTATCAGGATAAAATTTTTCATTGTTGTCAAATGGATGTGAACTAAGGGAAATAATGTTTTCGTTTGATAATATTTTTTTCTTTATCATTCACAATTATGTTCAAATCACTTATCACAGGAAACATATGCGATCTTTAGTTGTCATTCAGAAAGAGAACGTTTTGTTGATAATTTTTATTTAATATGAATAATACAGAAATAATCACAAGTTGCAAAATTCCATTCCATCTCAGCCCTTATAACTCTATTTTTATATATTGCAATTTTTTGTTGAAATAGGACCATAGCAAAATGAACATAAATGCATAACAGTAATGATCATTTCATTTAAAAAAGAAGGAACCGAATAGTTTGCAGTAATTTCTTAACCACTTCTCACACTATGCTTGGATTAATAAATTATTCAGATATTTGTTTGTACAGAGTACGAGCTTTTTTCTTAGCACTGTGAATAAATACGTAATATAACTTACAATTTATTACAAATATAATTCACATTATTCAACACACATAAAATATGAATGAAAATAACTTAATATAGATTGAATGTTGGGCATAGAATTAGAGCTATTTCACATCACATTTAGGGAATACAAATCAAACTGTTTTCTACCGCAATCTAGAGGGTATATACATTACGCTTCAATTGGATTCACATATATTGGGTTGAGAATCAGAGGAATTCCTGTAAAAATCAATTTGCAATCAGAAAAATATTGTAAATGATACTCTCTTCTCATATTATATGAAACACTCGCTCTAAGAAATTATTCAAGCTCATTTGCTTATTTATTACACGAATGATTTCGATCTCTGATTTAAATTTGTGCCCTTGTGATTATTGTTAAAAGTATTGCTGCTTTTACCTGGATTTCTCTCAGTTTTTCTATACCAACTCTTTCTGATTTTATGAAAAACATATAATAATAATCCTAGTGTAATAACAGTTGATGTTGTTCCTATTCCAATAATATACCAAAAATTGTCGTTCATTTTGCTGCAACAAAAAATAATTTATTTAGTTTATGAGAAGTTTTTGCAGACGACAGTATAAAACTAGTCAATACAATTTTGGTAATAATTAGTCTATACTACTTGATCGACTTGGGAAGTAGGGTTTTACTGCCACTATACAGTCAGGAAATTGGTACAGAATGTCATTGACAAACAACACAGCAAGTAATCGAATATACTGTCTTTTTTGAACTACCAGTCTCAAATTCGTCTCAACTATGATAGGTCAGCCTCGACGCTAATAGTCCAGGCAACGAAGGAAAAATAGCGGAAAAAATTCATGTAGAAGCCAAATTTGGCACAAATGTAGGGTGCGGTATCCTTAATAACATACTACAAGTTCTGATGGGTTGGAGTGGAGCTAAGGGAGTAGGGGTAGTCTGGAGGTCTATTTTTTCAGTTTTTTGTCAAATCAAAAACTACCGCCTCTAGAAAAATAATGTTGTTATATTACATTAATCTGAAAGAAAATCTCTACACAAAATGTCCTATGCATTTTTTTGTTGGGATCGGTACTAGAGGAGATATGAGAGGGGAAATGAGAAATTATGAGAAAAATATTTTTTATTTTGAAAATCAAGTTTCAATGATGCTCAGACCACGTATTAATGACTCTACAACAGGTAAGTGTGATCATGTAATACATTACAGAAAAATTGTGTGCTAAAAGGATCACAATAATGTACGTCTATGGGGGGTGGTCAGAGCTTTCCTCCCCTTTATTCAGTATCCCCTTTCTAACGACGCTCGTCAGTGTTGTTAGGTTGGAGATTTTATTCCTACATATAGATTTTTTTTTGCTCAGGCTTCTACAAAAAGAGTCCAATATACTTTTTTGTTATGATCAATACTCAAGGATGTATGGAGGGTGAGGAAATGAAAAATTATAGACAATCGGTTCGAATTTTTGAAATTGAATTACAAGTGTTTATAAATGCATCTTGTACATCAATTCTCGTCATCATCCATATTTTCATCATCATCGATGGAGGCTTTGTTCGTACATGAGCTGAAGCACACGCCACATACAGCGGAGCGGGCAATCCCACAGCACATCCCACACCCAGTCTGGTGCCACAGGGTCGTTCGTGGTAACTGGGCTGAGGATCTCATCATCTCCTCTGGCCCAGCCCCATTGGGTGGGTGGTAAAGTGTTACCGAGCCACTGTCGTGTCTATAAATAAGTAATCAGATCAACGTGATCAATATTGTTTCATTTGTAATTCAAAGAAACCAGTATTCGACAACCATATCACACTATGAAAACTACAGGGAAACATTTAAAAGAAAAATATTTTGAGTTAGGCCTATAACATGGTTGGATGCTATGAGTGAAGATAAAAACTACTCGATGGGGAAAAAAAAGCGTCCATTTTATAGGACCAGGGAGCAATTGAAAGGAACCAAAAACTTCAATTAACGTTTCTCAGAAACTGTGTCTTTTAGATGTGCTCCTGTAATTCTCAAGGTGCGATATGTAAATATACCTACTCACCTGTAGGTATATATATATATATATATATATATATATATATATATATATATATATATATATATATATATATATATATATATATATATATATATATACTCTAAAAAAGAATTGCTTTGAGAGGCTCCTCTATAGTATATAGTATAGTGGCCATGTCAGATTTGGGCTTCGTTGACGCTTTCAAAAATGCCGAGTACCGATGTTTGTTCAAGATGGGGGCATCATTTTATTAATTTATTACTTATTTGGTGAATACATATAGGATAATTTGATTATGAAAAACTCAAAATGTGTGTTCAACATTTTTTTCCTAATAGTTTATTACCTCCCTACAACCCCTATCCGGGTTGACCCTAGCTAGCTCGGTGGAGACGGCGTGCGGTCTACTTTGAGTGATGGAGGATTTGTTTTTTTGTTGGGCGCCAGGCGATCTGGAAGCTCCTCGGGTCAGTTGATGATTGATCGCCGAACCTAAGCGGAAGGGGAAAGGAAATAATCGGGGCGCTAATTGAAAAATGCGTGATATTGTGTTGAGTGATTTTAATTATCATTCGGTTTATTACTACAACAATGGTGGGCTCGGAGTTGCCAATCAAACCTTGGTAAGCTTAGGCCAAAGAATTAGGTAGGCCGCGCGAATGGCAAGCACAGTCCCCGCGAGAATCGCGCTTACGACAGCGGTTAGAGTTCAGGCAACCAAACAGTGGTATAATATGAACTAAGCGTGCACTGTAACCGACAGATGGGGATACCCTCAGTGTTCGTAGTACGCTCGTGAAATAAAACTAGACTACCTAACTGCTCTCTAAAAGCTATAATGTCGCACGGTTCGGCGTAGAATGCGTTTACCACCCGTGTATGGCAGTAACACAACGTAAGCAATACTGAATACACATGCAACTTAAATACCCGTTTGATAGGTATTACAAAAGGTTTCACCCAATGTAGTAAAATTATCAAAGCAATAATCAAAATCATTAACGTAATAAATAAAATATTTAGTAAATTGGAGCATAAAACAAAATGAATGTTGCTTAGCTTTGCGCCGGAGCGGGGAATCGAGACGATGACGAGATCGCAAGATGGCGGCAAGTCGCTCCTCGAGAAGAACCCAGATGTCGAGGATGACGTCACAGACACGGAGATGGGCGAAGATGGTCGGTGAATTTGAACGATAACTCCCAGATGATGAGAACGATGAAAATTGTACAGAAACAAATGGGGATAATGCAACGTAGACGAAAAACCCAACGAAAAGGGTACAAAACAAGAAGCCTGAAAGGAATAACAATTAGAGTCTGAAATGCGCTTAGTCGATGGCGGGATTAATTATTATTACTTTAATTTAATTAAGTTTTAATTTGTGATATGTTCAAAGTGTGATTTCAATGATTTTAATGTAGCAAGTAAGTTTTAACGTAGAAAATAAATGACTGTAACTTTAATGATTTTTTTACCTTGAGGTGTTAATCGGCTTTTAGCTTGAAGAAATTTATTGAAATAAATCCGGAGAAACTCCGCTGGACTGAGTTAAAAAAAAAACGTCGTGAGTTTAAATCCACAAAAGTGAGTAAAATTTCGGCCCGGTAAGCAATTTGGCACAAAAATTTCTTAATAAACTCCCGAACACTATCTTATATTTACTTTTCACTATCCAATTTAAAAGTGGCCGTTAGAAAGACCTTCACAAAGTTAAGTCTGTTTTCAAGTGAGGTATGGTTTTTCTAATTATTAGTTTAATAAGAAAAGAAGACGCATTTCAAACACCAATTCTCATCCATCAAGAACAGAGAGACGCTAAGAGGATTGCAGACGAGACACAAGACACAATAATACTGGTAACAATAGTTTACGCTAGAGGGACATGGTGCATGAACAAAACGGAACTGACAGGTGAAGGTCACAGCTGATGGGAGGCGATGAGTTTGGGTCAACAGGTAAGGAACGAATAAACAATTAGGAGAGATGATTGACATTAAATAATTTCAGGTGATGAAGATGAATGTGATGAAAATGAAATGAACTAAGTTCTAATTTTTACTTACTTGTACAAAGCAACAAGTAAGTATTGCGTAACCGACAAAATTCACCTATCAAGATTTTGATGGAAGTATCCGTTTTGAGCATCCCTGAATCCATTTTGACTATTTTTCGGTACGTATGTTCGTGCGTGCGTGCGTTCGTACGTGCGTCCGTACGTGCGTGCGTTCGTGCGTGCGTAACTCGCAAATTTTAAAACTGGTTGAACGCATAATGTTGAAATATTGTACTTAAGACTGGTATAGGGTCTAGTTGTGCACCTCGCATTATGGTTCCAATCGCGTGTACCGGAAGTGCACTTTACTTTAAACTTTTTCAAATTTTCACAATAAATCCAGAATGATCAACCAGAGGATGTTGAAATTCAGTTTTTGAACTTAATGTTGTATCAAAATGGTTATCTGCTATTTTTGTATGAATCGGCCAAGCCAGAAGTGCACTTTACTTGAAACTTTTTTTGAATTTTTTGCATGAATATAGAATGATTCGCCATAGCATATTGAAATTTCGTATGAAGAACTTCTATAACATCTTATTGTACACCGGAAGTGCACTTTACCTAAGACTTTTTTTCAAATCTCCGCATAAATTCAGAATGGTCAGCCGTAGGATACTGGAATTTAGCATTTGAGATTGCTGTAGCATCTCAATGGTCATCTTTTATTTCTGTAACAATCGACAGAGCCGGAAGTGCACTTCATATGACAGACTTTTTGAGTTTTCTGCATAAATTCTAAAAAATCAGTCGTAGAATATTTAAATTTTGTATTAGGCAGTTTTATAATATCTAGTTGTACAGCATGCATTAAGATTGCTATCGACTAAACTGGAAGAGCACTTTATTCGAAACATTTTTTGAATTTTCCGCATAAATCCAAAACGATTGAATGTAGATTGTTAGAATTCAGTATTTAGGACGATTATACCGTTTGAATGCTCATATCCTACTTTTATTGAGATCCACCAAGCCGGAAGTGCACTTTACTTGACAGTCTTTTGGAATTTTTCGCATAAATTCGAAACGATCAGGTGTAAAATATTGAAATTTGGTATTTCAGTCTGCTGTAGCATCTGAATGATTGCCTACTATTTTCATAACAATAGACTAAACCGGAAGTGCATTTCAGTAGAAATTTATTTTTTAATATTGCGCATAAATTCAGATCTGTTTGTAGTCGTAAAATTTTGGAAATCAGTATTAAGGAATGTTGTAGTACAAGAATAATGGCCTACTGTTACCATAGCAACCGACTTGGCTGAAAGCGCATTTTACTTGACAGATTTTCAGAATCTCTTGGGTGAATTCAAAATGATTTACTGTGGAACGATGAGATTTTGTGTTTGATTATATATATCCAATGATATATATATATAATCAAACACAAAATCATATCGTATTATATATATACATATATATATATATATATATATATATATATATATATATATATATATATATATATATATATATATATATATATATATATATATATATATATATATATATATATATATATATATATATATATTCAATGATGTATAAGTCAGTCACGTGATGTTCACGTCAGATTTTTTATTTTTAATCAAATTTTCAGCACTAGAAGAAGCCCTGAATAAAAACCCCAAGAAATTTTCACCTCAAAAAAATTCCACTTAGAGTAAGAAAAACCTGAATCTAGGAGTAAAATCTCTAACCTAATAACACTGACGAGCGTCGCTAGGAAAGAAAAAAGTACTGAATAGAGTAAGGAGGGATGCTCTGAACACATTACCTATAGAATCAAATTATTGTGATCTTCTCAGCACACAATTCTTCCGCTATATATTACTTGATTACACTTACCTGTAGTAGAATCATCAATACGTGATCTGAGTTGACTTTGATTTTCAACAATAGAGACTGTTTCTCTTATAATTTTCCATTTTCCCTTCTCCATATCTCTCCTATTTCTGATCCCAGTGAAAAAAATGTGTGGCATGTTTTTTTGTAGAGAATTTTTTTTAGATTAATTTATCATATCAATCTTAATTTGCTAAAGGCAGTGGTTTTCGAGTTATCAACAAAAAACTGAAAAAAGAGACCCTCAAACTACCACCGCTCCCTTAGCTCCACCTCCACCCATCAGAACATTTAGTATGTTATTAAGGACGCCTTACCCTACATCTGTGCCCAAATTGGTTCATAGATGAATTTTTCTCGCAATTTGGTCTATTTCGGTCATTGTTGCTTGAACTATGAATGTGATTTTCTTCTGCTTGCTTGGACAATATTATCAAATCACGCCAACTGAATAGTTATGTGTTATCTTGATTATTGTGTTTTTCGTTATGTTCAGTAATATTAGGAGCAGACCACGTTTGTCCTTTCTTTCATCTTTCAGATTTTTCCTAAACTGTTGTTTACTATTTTCATTTTGATTTGTTCTTATTCTATCACCATCTTTCTCCAAGCCCCCGTAGTTAGAAATTTCGAAACTATCATGTCAAGTACAACAGTTCAAAAAAAAAAAATGAATAGAAAAATTCACGGAGACGGTCCGTTAATAGATGGGACTGTCTGGTTGGATGATAAGAGGAGCAAACGTCGTATAGCGCTAGTAGGCTTCCAATATAATTTGTCATGAAACTTTGTCATCACCTATATGATATTTACCTCTGGACGACTGAATTTTCGGTACATTTATTCCAATTTTCTGTTGGTTCGAAACCAAATAAACATGTACAATTATGAGGAGCAGAGCATATACCATTTAGACAACCAGGTAGGCAGACTGGTTTACAAACATTTTTCTCAACCGTATAACCTGGATTACAGGCACAAATATTTGGTTTTGAACAGTACCCATTTTCACATGATCCTTTACAAAATGGCACACATTTTATCCTGTAAGAGGTGGTACTATGCTCTTCAAATTGGTAACCTGGTAAACACATACAAATATTTGTTCTGGAGCATATTGCGTTGATGCATTCAGGTAGACAAGCTGGTACACAATTGTATGTATTATTTTGATCTAGTTTGTACCCTGTTTCACATTGACATGATTCTGGTGCAACACATTCACCATTTTGGCAGTCTCTACTGCAATGTGGTTTACACACATGTGTCAAATTTGTTTTGAAATAGCCATGGTTACATAAACAAATATTTTGGGCAATACATTTTCCGTTAATACATTCCGTATCACATTTTGGTTGGCATATATAGGTACTATTAGCTGCAAATTCGTGACCATTTTTGCATTGACATTGGTTGGGACTAATGCATCTACCATTAATACATTCTTGTTCACAAAATGGTATACATATTGGTGTATTCAAATATGGTACAAATCCGGAATTACATTCGCATTTATCTGGTGCAATACATTGTCCCCCAATGCACGGAAATTTACAAACTGGAGAGCAAATCGAATCATTGGCGCTAGTTCTGTTGTATCTGAAATATGTTTATATGTAGATGATTTCTCTGATATGCAGCAATCAACCAAATATAATATTTTACTATAAAATATACCCATTATTGCACACCCAAAGATCTGGTGATAGACAAGCAGCGTTTATTACTGTTCCGTTGCAATATGGCACGCAAACGTATCTATCTTCTGATTCGATGTAACTAAAAATGAGAAATGAATTATGGTTTATGCAAATATATTTCTTCAGTGCTTACCCCTCATCACAAAGACATTTTTCTGATGCTGTACATTTGCCATGAATACAATTTTTACTGCACAATGGTTTACACTCTTTTTTTGTTATTGGATCTTTCCATTCAAATAGTGGACAACATTCGTTGTAAGTTTCTTTTTCATCGTGGTACTGAAAATATTGTCACAAATTTTATCGTGAATAATTTATAATCACAGGTTACAGTGCCAGTATTTATTCTATTCTATTCACTTGTATGAATACAGTCTCGCTCACAGTTACTGAATCACTGAATGAATGAATTCCTCTCCTAGTTCACGCTCTTATATACCTAAGCCGACAATGGGCTAACATTCAAATGTCAAACAGTTGTTGCCTGGCAACCACGAAACATCTAGAAACCATAGGCTATCAATCATGTCCGACAATTGAACATCGACTAAATGCTAACTAGGTTTACAGTTACAATAAATTCAAATAAATAATTATGTGAACTAATTACTACCATATTTGTGACAATATATAACTTTTTGTTAACATTTCAAGAGACCTTCAGAACACTTGTCTTGTTTTTTATAGTAGAATACAAAGCTGTAGTTAAAATGGTTAAAAATAGAGATTTCCATATAAGAAATTTGAGTTTTTCAACATTTTAGCTATAAAATTTTGAAGCCACTTATTACACATCCTGTATAATTTTTATGAAAATCATTGACATCATGGAGAACCTTATTTCATTGTGATATGTGTAGAATCAAGTTTTTTTAACAACATGAATCCGAGATATTTGTGTTTTAGTAGCTGGATGCATCTTTTAAAATATTTTTTTGATGTAATTATTTCAGAAACTGTTTAAAATGAAGCCATAGTTGCTTTAGTAATGTCGCATTCAAAAATATAATGAAAAATAGGTTGTTCCATTTAAAATAAGAAAGTTGTTGTCGATTTCCGATTATCATGAAAATATCGTTCAAAGTGATAAAAGTCCCAGTAAAATTTGAACTCTTTATGATAATATTAAGACGTTCCTCTGTGATTTTTGATTTGCCTAAGTCGATTAAAAATTATTCAAGGTTAAATTTCAATCTCAAATGTAGACCATCAGATGTTTTGTTAAGTATGTATATTTGGAGTATAATAATTATTTATTATTATTATTATAGTGATCGTAATTTTTTGACAGTCCGAGATTTTGAACCTATCTAGGCAATTCAAATTAAAAATGGATATTGAAGAGCTGATTTGTTGTATTGAGTCGAAAAAAACCATTATGGGATCAAAAGTTGAGAATTTTTTTTTAGATTAGTATGAATTTTGTATAGTATATATAAAATTCAAAAAAATTCTTAGATTTTTTTCAAAAGTTTCATATTTTCTATTTATATATAATTCATGCACCCGATATTTTCTTTTATGGTTTGAAATCGTTGATCACAAAGCACTAAAATTTTTTGCCAAGTAAATAATAATTTAGCAATTTCTGATCCTTTTCACGAAACTGGTTCTTGCCAGTCGGACGGAAACAATGTACGCACCAATATGTCAGACACGATATCGTACGTACACGGAGTTTGCAAAATCGCACGCGCTCGCACTTAATGTGACCACACACTTACATACTACTAGGCCCAATAGTATATTGTACAACAAGTATAGAAAATTACCTATTTCACACGAGGTGTGTAATTTTCAGCACGAGACGGAGTGTAAAATAGGTGATTCTATACGTGTTGTACACAATACTTTTTCTACGATCACAGTTTTTAATGAAATATGTAGGTAAATCATTCGTATAACTGAGATTTTAAAGCTATTTTCACAAATGTAAAATAATTTAGGCATTTTAATTGTTTGCTCTGCTTATTTATTGTGACATTAATTTTAGCTATGATTTGGAACATTATTGATATATTTTCTATCAGTTGATTGACATTTCATTGTTGTGTAATCTAATTGTTGCAAACTACGGAAAGATTGTATCTGATTGGCCCACTCTCACCAAGCGACCTTCTGATTGGTTCATTAATTAGAGTTTTCTGTGATCTCGGGTACCGTGTTTTCTAAATTTTCGTCACTAACCATTTTCCAACTGCAGTAATGATATTTGTGGATATCTAATTTTGGTTATGATACAATAATTAGATACATAATTTCTTGATTTCAACAGAATATGATGCAACGTGTGTTGTCTGCTTCAATTTGACAGTTGTGATTCGTAGTGTTGCCAACCTTCGAAATATATATTACAAGAATAAGAAAATAATTCCAACAGAACTTAGTGCAATTTTGTTATATAAATGTGGCTTATAAAAGAGCAAACAGAGATTTATATCAAGTCCGTGATATTTATCAATAATCTAGCTAAATATATCATATATATCACCTAAAGAATATTCAGAATGAATCATCAATATATAAGTTGGTCAAACTGGTGTGAGAAATCATTTCTCACGACTTTTCGCACAGTTATGTGAAATTGTAAGTTTTCTAGTTGTGTTTTGTATGAGAAATATGTTGTTTTCTATAGTGATTGTAGAAAAAATACATTATTTGATAGAAAGTAGAATAGTATTCATCAATAAATATACAATATCCGAAATTGATCGTTCAATAATTTGAAATAACATTTATCTAAAACATTTTTCAGAATTATTAGCCATCATTAAAATTGTAACTATCACAAAATTCGCTATATTTTTCTGAAACATGTGTAGAAATGTGATAATGGAAATCATAACGTGTTTTTTTTTTTAATAAGCAATTTGAACCTATCGTATTTGGTATGAAATTAGAGCTCCTGCGGAAATAATCCTAGTAAAAGTGCCAAAAATGATATTTAAACGATTGTTAATTGTTTCTTCAAAAGATATTCAAATATTGTCGGGGAGATAAGTTTGGTATTGGTAGGAATCTAAAATAAATGAAATTCTCGATTGTTAATTGGTTTTTACAATTTAACCAGATTATAACTAGTTTGGGATCAAATGGAGCAACTGGACATAAAATTTATAAGCATTGTGAAATAAAATAGTAATTTCATACAGCCGACAACTGTTGCTTTGACAATGACAGCTGTAACTTCGGAATATTTAATTAATTCATACGATACATTGAATTTATGAAACAACAAAGAAACTAGCCATATAATACATGGTCGGGGAAGTACTGTGTGGCCACAGCATATTTTTTTCATGCATAAACGATTAATGCCAATAACCTTTCAATTATTATCATACGTACCACAGTTTTGTAATCCAAATCATATATGGTTTTCTGTCTATCACAATTGTAGAAGAGGCTACATCTTTCTCTATAATTTCGTGTAAATGTTCTATAATACGTTGTTCTCCACGTTTTAGTGATCCTATAATTTTGGAACGTTTGAATTAGACTATATCAGCACTTATTTATACTTTTGATTACAATGTTGCAGCTTTTTCTGTGTGTACCAAGCGCTCCAGTAGAATTTTTTTTTACTCGGGTAGTAGGTGCCGCAATTAATATCGAAAGTCACGAAAAAATATATAGAAGTCAGTAATGGTCATGCCAAATATCGTTCGATTTCTCAAGAGTAAATTTGCTTTTTAAATTATTATTCAAAACCTATAGGAGATACTGCAACAAAAACTGTCATTCTATTAGAAAGATCTTGAAAGAGGCTACTGATTGCCATTTGTTGCATCAAGATTGCACACAAACTTTCAGAGCAGCGTTCGAATAGATGTGTTGAGAATAAAATGCAAAAATTGAAGTCGGGAACCGTAAAAAACATGGCAGAGATTTCGAGCAAAATAGCGAGAAAGTACAAGTAACAATTCATACTTACATTTTTGACTTGACACATATTCCGTTCGTTGAACTACCCACAAAACCAATTTTTACTAAAAGTAGAGCTACCAAAATTAAATTTTTCATTATTATGAATTGAATGTGTACTCAGGGAAATAATGTTTTCGTTTGATAATATTTTTTTATCATTCATAATTATGTTTAGGTCACTTATCACAGGAAACATGTGCGATCTCCAACTGTCATTTAGAAGAGAATATTACGTTGATAAGTTTTATTTAATATAAAAAATACAAGTTGAAAGATTCATTAAAGTATCAACTAATGATGAATACTGGATGCTGAGTTATATTTTCATCTGAAAAACATGAAGTTTGAATTTTTTTCGCAATAATTTCTAATTTAGGACTCACCCAATGAAATATCGTCAGGTTGTTCTCTACTAATTGTTCTATCTCTTCTGCAATAGTTAACAATTCCTGTAATTATCAATAGAATCGATAAACATGATATTGCGGACAATATTGGCCAATTAATTTCCTTGATGCTGCAAAAAAGTGTAAATTATTTGATGATCATAAAATAGACATTATTTTGAAAAAAAAATGACACCAAAAGCAAATACTGATAGATGTATGCCTAATAGCTACGTACTGGCAAATTACATTTTCTACCAGAAATGTAAGGATTTCGTCAGAACAAGGACTCTACGAAATAAATATATTCTTATGTCCGCGAGAGAGAAAATCGAGGACTGTCACAGTTTCGTCGTTGAACGATCAGTCCGTGAGTCCCAAGCAAATATTAGTGTATACCGTATACCTTGTTAGTTGAGCAAAAATAGAGTTCATTTGGTCTTCAAAACGAGTATTACAATCATCCCCAATCCAATCAACTTCGCAGTAACAAATTCCGTTTGTACAGTTCCCATGTTGGCACCCATTTCTACAAACTTTGTCACAAACATTTCTCTGCAAACTCATTTTGTAGCCCACAAAACATTCACAAACATTTGGAGCTGAACAAAACCCGTTTTGACATTCGGGTTGACAAATAGCGGAACAAACCCCATATTCGTTCTTGTAATACCCGTTGTTACATTCGCAGACTTCAGGGTGGGTACATTTTCCATTAATACAGGTGGAACAAACTGGAGAGCAAACTGAAGGGTTTGAAGTGTTTCTGGAGTAACCTTTCAGGCAAGTACAGGTGTTAGGAGCAGAGCAATGCGAATTGATACAAGGAATGGTACAAAACGGGGAACAAATTTGTGCATCAACTCCTTGTTGTTTGTAACCTTCAAGGCATTGACAAATTTCAGGACCAATACATTTTGAATTAATACAAGGCTTTCTACAAATTGGCAGGCATTTAAATTGATCTTTTGGATCTGATTTGTACCCTGGTAAACATGTGCATTGATCTGGAAAGGTACATATACCATTCACACAAGTTTGAGAACATTTTGGGTAGCATTTGTATTGATTTTCTGGGCTCAAATGATATCCTGTTTTGCAGGAACACACTTCAGGAGCAGTACACTCCCCATTTTCACAATTTTCTTTGCAATGAGGTACACATTTATATTTATCTCTATCATCTAAGACATGTCCTGGATGACATGTACATATTTCTGGAGCAGTACAAGCTCCGTTAGTACAAGGAGCTGAACATTTCGGAAAACATTCAAATTTATTATCTGGTTTTGGATGATATCCAAAATTACAGGTACATTCTTCTGGCGCAGTACAAGTTCCATTTGAACAAATTTGAGAGCACTTTGGATCACATCGATATTTATTCCCAGAAACAGGAAAGTATCCTGTGTTACATGTACATGTTTCTGGGGCAGTACATTTACCTTGATAACAAGGTTTGGTACACCTTGGCAGACAATTATACTTATTGGTCAAGTCTGGATAGTATCCATATTTACAAGAGCATTTTTCCGGAGCAATACAGTTTCCGTTATTACAAGAAATGGAACACTTTGCCAGACAATTGTATTTATTGTTTGGATCTAAATAGTATCCTGAATTACAAGAACATATTTCTGGTTCTATACATTCTCCATTCAAACAAGAGATTGTACATTTTGGTACACAGTTGTCTCTATTTTTTGGGTCTAAATGGTAGCCTTGGTTGCAAGTACATACTTCAGGAGATGTACAAATACCATTGGTACAGTTGGCAGAGCATTTTGGTAGACAATTATATTTATTTTTCGACTCCAAATGGTAGCCTTGGTTACAAGTACATGTCTCAGGAGATGTACAAATACCATTAGTACATTTGGCAGAGCATTTTGGTGGACAATTGTATTTATTTTCTGGATCTAAATGATAGCCTTCCCTACAAGTACATACATCAGGAGCTGTACAAATACCATTCGTGCAAATGGCAGTACATTTTGGTAAACAATTGTACTTATTTTTCGGGTCCAAATGGTAGCCTTTCTTACAAGTACATATATCAGGAGCTGTACAATCACTATTTGTACAGTTTACAGAGCATTTTGGTACACATTTGTATCTTTTGTTTGGATCTAGATGAAAACCGGCGTAACATGAACAAGTTTCTGGAGCAGTACAATCTCCATTGGTACAGTTTATTGTGCATTTTGGTCGACAATCGTACTTGTTACTTGGGCTCAAAATGTATCCAGCGTTACAAGTACACACCTCTGGAGATGTACATGATCCTTGAGTACAAGTTGAAGAACATTTTGGAAGACAAACAAATTTATTTTTAGGATCCACATAGAAACCTGAATTACAAGTGCATTGTTCTGGAGCGGAACAAATACCATTTCGACAATCTGTAGAACATTTCGGAAGACAATTGTACCTATTTTTTGGGTCAGTATAGTACCCAACATTACAGGTACAACTTTCGGGAGCGGTACAACTGCCTTGAACACATTTTTGTGAGCAGAATGGTACACAAATATATTTATTATCGGGTTCACGGTTATATCCAGGGTTACAAGTACATACTTCTGGTGCTGTACACTTTCCGTGTATACAAATTGCAGTACATTTTGGAAGACAATTGTATTTATTTCTTGGGTCCAAATAGTATCCACTATTACAAGTACAAGTTTCTGGAGCTGTACATATTCCAAAATTACAAATAGAGGAACATCGTAGAATACAGTTGTATCTGTTTTTGGGATCCAAAAGATATCCAGTGTTACAAGTACAGGTTTCTGGAGATGTACAGCTCCCAAAATTACACTTGGAAGAACATTTTGGAACACAGCTGTATTTATTTCTTGGATCTAAATAATATCCATTATTGCATGTACAAGTTTCTGGAGAGGTACAGCTCCCAAAATTACATTTGGTGGAACATTTTGGAATACAGTTGTATTTATTTCTCGGATCTGGAGTGTATCCTCCATAACATGAACATATTTCTGGAGCTGTGCAGGATCCATTCAGGCAAGTTTGTGAACATTTTGGGAGACAGCGAAATCGATTATTCTTGTCTAAATTGAAACCTATATTACAGGAACAAACATTGGGAGCGGTACAGCGGCCGTTTTGACATGGCATCGAACAAACAGGATGACATTGAGTATTTGTGCCTGTATAACCTGGACAACACTCTTTGTAGGTTTCAGTGGCGTGGTATGTCTGAAAAAAAAAAGTTGACTTTATATTTGATGAAAAAATAATTTGCATGAGTTGACGCCGGCGGATATAATAATGAATGAATATCATACTTCATTTCTGTATTCCGTTCTATATTCCCGTCTTCTCACAATGTTATATCGAGTATTATGCTTAAATCGGAACGTATTTATGAATGTTACATTGTATGGCACATTCCTGTTCCTTAGTACCCTGGAATGAAATTTTGTCAACCATTTGATAATCATGTACTGTAGATTGTTCTTCCCACGATTGATCCAAACATTACTAACTGTATTTAATGCCTTATTGGTTAATGTGAATGTAAATTACTGTAAATTGCAATCAATGCGCTGTTCTAGGCGGTCATAGGAGTCAATAAAATACAGGTACTTTTGAGCTGAAACTTGTCTGGAATCTTGACAGGAGGAAGCAAGCCCTCACAGATATTTTGGGCTGTAAAATGATAATGGAATTGTTTTGCTTTGGATTGAAATTTACGAGAGCCTGTCAAGCTGCCAGATAGATGACTGTTTGTTTGGTTGAGAAACTTGAAAAGTTTGCAGCCTAAGGGTTGTTTGACACATTTAAATGCAGCACTTAATGCTACAAAACACTGTCCTACTGCTGTTTTGGATGAAGTAATGATCAATCAATAAAACAATACAATCGTGTGGAAAACATTCCTAAATAGAAATAATATACAAAATCGACTTACAGTCTAGTTTTGACGCAAAATTTTCGATGTGCACAAATCAAATCACCTTGTAAATCAAAGATAACATAAATCAAAAACAGTTTTTTCAAAACGCACATGGCTATCACAAACAAACAAACTATAGAAAACAGAATGAAGTGAAAATATTTACTCATGCTTTTTAGTAACATATTTTGCTCATACAGGAAATTCGTTAGAATTATCTACATAATGCCAGACAATCTTATCACTAAGAATAACATTTTGAAAGTTCATATGATAATCAGTGCGAATTAGACAATTATGACACTTACTTCTATCCTGGGCTCTTGTCTCCAAGCTATACGTTTCTTGGTGCATTTCCTGATCAGTTGACATCTCTTTTTATAGGTTTCCCAGTATGAAATTGAGAATTGTTTGGTCATTTGTTTGATTACTCTTCAAGTAAATATAATTTGTCAGAAAACTTTCATTATTATGATTATGATTGCTGGTTTATTTCATTTTCATTTGAAAAAATCTTTTACATTAGGTACTTACATTCTTGTTTTTGGACATACTCCATTTTGAGCATTCAAGTAAAACACTTGTAGAAATATTAAGAATAACACAATAAATTTTGAGCACATTGCTGTTATTTCACGTATGTAGACTAAGTGATGAATCCTTGATAGCTGCAGTATTTATCTTATTTACAGGAAATGTGTCAGGATTCACTAATTTTTGTTTATCTTTGATGGGGAATTTTTGGAATATATTTCTTGCACATTATGAGCACTCATTCAAATAAAGGGTAGTAAGTATCCTTTTCTTATTGCTTGAGAATAATTTCTGAAAGCCACATCTCCAATCAGTATAGATGTAATAAACAAACCCTGAATCATTCAATAATTAAATTTTTTATCCTCTATTGGGACTGATTTTGAATTTATCTTAAACCAATGATGTTCCTCTTTTGCATTTTTCCCCTCTACCGGAAAACAGGCTGTGCTTCGCTCCAATGCTTCTCCCACTGAATTCATAATATGGAGATTTCCGAAACATCTCCTCATGGGAGACTGAGAGATCAAATCCTGTCTACAAGCATGAAGGAATAACATGCCTCAATAAGTCTCAAGAAACTGCAGAATTTCAATCTTCTTGAAGTGTGGTTCAAAGAAACCATCAAAAATGCTGTTGTATATCAAATATCAAGTCAATGTCGCTTTCCAGTGGGTCAATTCCAATCACAATCTGATATAGTTGAACCACGATGGAAGAATCTTGTTTAAAAGTATTGAGGATTTAGAGAAATACACACGTTTTATAACACTTTTATTGAAAAAATTCTCCAAAATTTATGACAGGACATTCAATATATTTTTTAATAATATTGTTATTATATATATATTTTTTTTAAGCAACAAGTTACCATGTTACGATAACGTTGGTTACAATAAATTGTCAGTGTCTAAAGAATGCACGAAATTTCATATTTATTCAACACTCCCACTAAATGAGTGCATCTTGTTTTACAAAGACTAGATGAACTATATAACATTTCAATGACTTTATATGAACTCAAAAATTATTTTTATTATTAGAAATACCAATCAAAGTGCGCAAACGTACAAAAGAGTCGCGTGGGAGAGCTTTCGTTAAAATATCAGCAAGCTGATTATTGGTACAAATATATTCAATTTTAATTTCATTATTTTCATATTTTTCGCGAATGTAATGATAACGTATGTCAATGTGTTTTGTACGTTTGTGATATTCACAATTTTTAACTAGCTTGATCGCACTTTGATTGTCCATAAAAAGTGTCATAGAAGCTCCCATTGGTTCTTCAATGTCTTCAAGCAATTGTCGGATCCATATTGCTTCTGTAGTAGCACTTGCAGCAGCTATGTATTCCGCTTCAGTTGTGGATAAGGATACAGTTCGCTGTCGTTGACTGCACCATGTTACAGGACTGTCACCAATCTTGAAAATGTAACCAGTCGTAGATCGCCTGCTGTCAAGATCACCCGCATAATCGGAGTCCGAAAATCCAACTGGAGTCAAACTGTTCTCCACTTTATAGAGAATACCATAATCGCGGGTGGCTTGCAAATATTTTATGATTTTTTTTACAGCATTCCAGTGATTTATGTTATAATTGGCAAGAAATCTACTAGCTTTACTTACCGCAAACATTATGTCTGGCCTACTTACTAGGGCTACGAACATAATCGACCCAACAGCTTCACGATAGGGAATTCTACTCATTTCATAATTGCTGTCATTGCTGGATGTTGAATTGACATGCGGATCTGCTGGTATACTGCTTGGCTTCGCATTCAATAAATTGAAACGTTCAATAATTCGATCAATGTAAGTCTTTTGATGAATGAAGATTGTACCATTTTCTTCATTGTGGTTCATTTCTATTCCAACAAAACAAGCAGGTTTACAAATAATTGTTAATTCAAAAATTTTCCCAAAACGTTGAAGAATTTCATGTAGAATATCTTCATCTTCTCCAAAAATTAAGCCATCATCTACATACAATGCAAGCAGTACTCTAGTTGTATTGTAACTTCCTTTATAAATACATCTGTCAGCATTACATTGTTGAAATCCCAGATTATTCAATTCAGTATTCACTCTCTCATTCCAGCATTTTGAAGCTTGTTTAAGCCCATACAATGATTTTTTTAGTTTACAAACTAGGTTTGTATCAATATTTGTTCCTGATGGTGGTACCATATATATGTCTTCTTTAAGATCTCCGTGGAGAAAAGCAGTTTTAACATCAAATTGTAGAATTTTATATTTATATTGAGTTGCAACAGCTAATAATATTCTAATTGAATCATACCTTGATGTAGGTGAAAATGTTTCGCAATAATCGATGCCTTTTTTCTGTGTGAACCCCTTCGCACAGAGTCTAGCTTTGAATTTTGACACCTGGCCGCTTGTTGCCCTTTTCACCCTGAAGACCCATTTTGATCCAATTGGAGTCTTGTCCGCAGGTAATTCTACAACATCCCATACTTTGTTTTTATGTAAAGAATCCAATTCATCTTCCACAGCTTTCTTCCAGTTTTCTGCCTCTGGACATTCCATTGCTTCTTCGTATGTTCGAGGCACTCCAATTTCGACGTACATCGCTTCAAATCTGTTTGGTGCTCTTAGAGAATCTCGTGGACGTAATTGATATGTAATGTCTTTCTCTTGAGTATCTTGATCTAACTGAGCTTCGCTTTCTTGAGTCTCTTCATCTTGATCTTGATTATCTTCGTCTTGAACTCGTTGAACATTTTCTGGATGATCGATTTTGTCTTCAGCTTCATTAATGATTGATACTGAAACCGTATTTTGTCGTTCAACTATCTTCTGGCTACTTTCATTGAATATCACATTTCTTGATACTTTAATTTTCTTTGTATGTGGATCGAAGAGTCGATAATTGTTTGAATTGCCTTCATATCCCACCATGATCAATTTCTTGCTCTTCGGTTCCAATTTCTTCCGTAATTCTGGTGGAGTTAACATGTATGCTTCACTACCGAATGTTTTCAGATGAGATAACTCCGGTTTTTTTTCAGTCCATAATTCAAAAGGTGTAGAATTAGGCATTGGACTGGTTTGTGTTCTGTTAAGAACGTAAACGGCAGTATTTACGGCTTCTGCCCTTAAATATTTTGGAAGATCTTTTGCATATATCATTGACCTAGCACTTTCGACAATCGTACGTAAATCTCTCTCAGCTTTACCATTCTGCTGCGGAGTATAAGGGGCTGTTGTTTCTAAAATAATGCCATTCTTGGATAAATAGTTTCTAAATTCTTCATTACAATACTCTCGGCCATTGTCTGTATGTAGTGTCTTCACACAGTAACCAAATTTATTCTTTACCATTTGACAATAGATCTTGAAACAATCCAACGCATCACTTTTATGTCTCATGAAGGATACAGTACGATAATTAGATCCATCGTCTTTAAATAAAATGAAGTATTTTGCTCCTCCGACTGATGTATCCGACATGGGACCACAAATATCGCTATATACCATTTCCCCTGGTTTCATTCTTGTATGTATTGATTGAGTAAAAGCTAGTTTGTGCTGTTTGCCGTATAAACAGGCTTCACAGAAAAAATTGTCCACTTCATTCAGCTTTATTCCTTGCACCATACCTTTATTTACCATTTCGCGTAGATTTTTAATGTTTATATGTCCAAATCTTTCATGCCAGAGTTTCATACTTTCATGAGCCGATGCATTTACTTCATTTACAACTACTGTTCTGAATAACATGCAATAAATATTGTTTAATTCACGAATTGCACATGCACACAGCTCTTCTCTGTCGTAAATTTCGGCATGATCGTCTTCTTTAATGATTTTCATCCCTTTCTTGGTTATCGCACCTTCAGAAAATAAACTTTTCTTCAAATCAGGAACAAAAAGTACATCTGTCATAATCGATGTAAACCATTGTCCATTAATAAGTTTTTCAATATTTACTGTTCCTTTACCCTTCACAGGCAACGAAACATTGTTCCCTAATACAACAAAACTGTTGTCATCTACAGTAGTGAACGAGGAAAAATATTCTTGTCTGTTGGTCATATGAGCTGACGCACCACTGTCCATAATCCACCTGTCATTTGAATTTGACAGAACATCATACGTTTCATTTAATCTAGTGGTACTGAAAGCAGAAAAATTACTATGATTGCCATTATCATTATTTTTACGTGGACCTTCTTTATTATTAGACTTGTATGATCTTTGTTTCTTCTCATTTCGACATTCATTCGCATAGTGGCCTTTCTTTTGACAATTGAAACAAGTTACTCTTGATTTATCTTGTTTTTTATTCTTGAATTGCTTGTTACTTCTATTTGAATGATGTTCTTTAATTTTCATTGATGTAAAGGCTGTTTCTAGTTGTTCACTAGTTGTTAGACTAACTTCTTCATCTAATAAACGAGCCGTTAGATTGTGAATCGTTTGCCTGTCTTCTGCCATGGATAACCAGGCTTGACGAATATTGCGATATTTCATTGGAAGCGTTCCAAGAATTTTTGTGATGATTGCAAGATCACTTAATGATTCTCCAGTATCTTTGATTTGTTTCGCTAGATTTTCTACTTTTGCAATATGTTGTGCCATGGTATCATTAGGATTCATTTTATATTGATGAAATCGTTCATGAAGCAACATTTTATTGGTTTCTGACTTTTGTAAATATATTGAATCTAATCTATCAAGCATTTCTTTTCCTGTCGTGCAATTCTCAATCAATGTGATTTGCGAGAACTCCATAGTAGAAGTTAAAGTAAACATAGCAATGGCATCATTTTTATCCCAAATTTCGATCTTACTACTATCTGTTAGAGGCTTTTCTTCTGATCCATCAATGTATTTAAGTACCCCTTTTGCTTTCAGGGCACAAACCATCTGAAATCTCCATTGTTGATAATTTTGTCCATCAAATTTATGTATACAGGATACATCCACTCGTCCCGCCATCGTTTGTACGAAACTTTATGTACTAAACGAAGATTTTCACCTCAACTTCAATTTCGACGCTAGAAACTTAATGCGTTCGAATGGAGCTCTGGGCCCATAACCTATTGAGGATTTAGAGAAATACACACGTTTTATAACACTTTTATTGAAAAAATTCTCCAAAATTTATGACAGGACATTCAATATATTTTTTAATAATATTGTTATTATATATATATTTTTTTTAAGCAACAAGTTACCATGTTACGATAACGTTGGTTACAATAAATTGTCAGTGTCTAAAGAATGCACGAAATTTCATATTTATTCAACAAAAAGCATAAAAGACCAACATGTCTCATGAAATTCTAAGAGACTGCAGGATCTCAATTTCCATGAAGTGTGGTTCAAGGAACCATCAAAACTGCTTTTGTGTACCAGACTTCAAATCAATACCGCCTTCCGGTTAATTAAATCCAATCTCAATCTGACACGGTCGAATTACGAGGAAATCAAGCCCGTATATTCCACACGTGGACTAATAGCGCGTTTATATTTGAGAAATCATCTAATCAGTTTCAGGGGACGTCAAAAGGCATTCATCCATCGTTTTTTAAGAGAAGAAAGGCCAGCACCATGTCTCTCTCGAGTGGTCCAGATGAATAAAATTATAAAGCTATGATTCACCAGGTTGAAGAGATAGATTTATACTTCTACGACTCTCAGCAATGAGATCGGAAGTATATAGTGGTCATGCAATATTTTCAGCGCATTTTTTGGAAAAAAGCGCTATTATATTCACTTTGGCTGTCTGGCTGGCGTGACGCTGAGTTCTCAGCAACTATACTATTTACAGACTTGAAACTGGTACTAAATGAAAGCTGCTGTTTCGTAGGTTTGCACAAATTGCTTTAATTCAAGCTCAGTGATTGTGGAAGATCAAATTATTCAATTACTTGTTTCAAGTGAAACAATGCCCATAGATGCATATGACATTAGAGATATGGCAACTAAAGTTTATTCAAGTAGATAAAAATTTAGTTACAACTTTAGCCGTGGGTGTCACTATTAGACTGGGAGCTAGTGACAGGTGGGGTTCTTCGATTTTATACCGCTTGCCTTTTTGAGGGCTGATATTTTACCTCTTGATAAGAAAGATAAAAATGTTATTGAGCGATGCACGCTTTCCGGTCATAGTTCAAATTCCAATTAAAGGTCTGAAAAAAAAGTGTTTTTTCCCGTGATATCATATTGCATGCCTTTGTAATGTTGAATAATTGAAATTAATCTGAAGCCAAGTACTGAAAGGCAAGCGATTCGCAACAGCCCAAGTGGCTCAAAGGGTTGCGTGAACTTGTGAAAAAAAATATGAAAAATGCCGTGTTTCCAAATTGCTTGCCAATGGAAAGAATTGAAGTTTTAGTCATGAAACCCTACTAAAAAAATATTGACAAGCATTCCTCGTTGGCGCAAGGGTTTGAAATTTGAGGGTAATCTTGCATAAATTTTGCATCAATTAGCCGTGATTTGAAATTGCATGCCATTTCAACTAGAGGTAATTTGTTTGATGAATTGTTATTGAGGAAATTGGCATGCACTCCAGGATATCCCAAAATGGAGGCATGCATTGAGGAAGTTGCAAAAAAAAGAAGTAAAATTGTCGTCATTTTATTTTGCATGCCATTGTGTATTTCGTTCAAAATTATTTTTTTCAGACGACACAAAGAATGGCAAGCATGTTGCTCAGGCTCATCATTGATAAATTTTGGAAAAAGGATTGAGAAGAAGTGCCCGTAAATTAATTCAGTAAAATTAACAGTAATTATTCTGCGAATTTATTTATTCAAATTTTTTGACTTATTTTAAACAATAATGGCCTAGATGAGTCTCTTCCAAAATATTGCAGAGAGCTACAATTTAAATTATCCATAATGTTTTCATAGCAACAATTCCAAAAATATTCAATTGAAATCACTCGAGACATCAAATTTTCCCATTAATATCAGTATTAGCTCTAACTGGGTATAACATTAAATTGCAACCAATAAGGCACTAGAATAATACTATATCAAAGAGTTCTAATAAGGACGAAACACGTATGTACAGTTGACATCCCAACTTCTGAATTTGTGAAACATTGAGGTTTTGAATCTTGATATCAATAAAATAATAATCACACATATTAACAACGAAAAAAATAATAATTATGTTCTTACTTTTCCCCCGGAATGTGAATAAGTTATGTGGCTGGAATATTGTAACAAAATATATTTTTGAAAGTTAAATTGCCTTCATCTGGAACATAAGAGTAGGTATATCTTCATTATCAGGCAAAAATATAATTATCATTATAAAAAAATAAAAAGCTTATTACCAGAAGAAAAATTATTATCATAGAAAAATCATACGCAGATAGCTAATGGGATGTTTCATAATATAAATAAATAGGAATGGAAAGGAATCTGAAATTGGCAATAATTGCTCAAATTTCCATTTCTTTATCATAATTATTATCAATTTCAGGTTCCTCTTCAGTAATTTCACCACCTATTTGAGAATAAGTGTCGCTGTCATCATCGTCCAAATAATCCTTATCGTCCTTATTGTCGGCTCTTTTTACAATATCATGCTCTTTAATAATTGTAGGAAGAGTTAAGTTTCAATTTATGATTTTCTTTATTAATTTACGATGATCATTTCGACTCTTGAAGTCATTTTCAGGTATCTTTTTATAAAAAATATATAAATCATAAATTGAAACTTAACTCTTCCTACAATTATTAACTCAAAATGTTTCAACTTTTCCCCAATGAAAAAAAATCATGCTCTTCAACTCTATTCATTTTCATACTATTCTTCACTTATTTATGCCAAACGGAAAACTTACTGGTATAAAAGTATTGTTTATGAACCCAATTGTATTACTTTGAATAATCTGCCATGTCTATAATTACAAACTAAGTTGATTCTAGGGCATATTTTCTTGATTTTTTTTTTTTCATTTGTAAATGTTTGTCTTATGTCATATGCATTTATTTTTTTTTATTTTAACTTGGAGTATAAGTATTTCTTTATTGAAATACAAAATAAAATTACGGAAATATTCTTACTTTTTATTGCCACTTTTTCCAAAGTTTTTCAATGATCGGACAGAGTTACATGCATGCCATTTTCCAAATGAATTTAAAACAGCATTTATTAATGTAATATAAAATGGCAGGCAGAATGAAGTCGGAGAAATTTTGCGTGCTTTTTATGCAACTTCCATCATCATTTAAAATATGAAGGGCTTAAAAAACATGCTTGCCATTTCCCAAATTAATTTGAAACAGCATTTATTGATGTGATACAGAATGGCAGGCAGAATGAAGTCAGAGAAATTTTGCTAGTTTTTTATGTAACTTTCATTATTATTTAAAATAGGAAAGGCTCAAGCAACATGCATGCCATTCTAAATTTATAATTATTTCACTCCAAAATAAAGTTTTTGCTCCATTTGAGGTAGTTTGAAATCACGGCTAATTGGTGCAAAATTTATGCAAGATTACCCCCAAATTTCAAACCCTTGCGCCAACGAGAAATGCTTGCCAATTTTTTTACAAGGGTTTTATGACTAAAACTTCGATTCTTTCCATTGGCATGCAATTTGGAAACACGGCATTTTTCATATTTTTTTTTCACAAGTTCACGCAACCCTTTGAGCCACTTGGGTTGTTGTGAATCGCTTGCCTTTCAGTACTTGGCTTCAGATTAATTCCAATTATTCAACATTACAAAGGCATGCAATATGATATCACGGAAAAAACCACTTTTTTTTCAGACCTTTAATTGGAATTTGAACTATGACCGGAAAGCGTGCATCGCTCAATAACATTTTTATCTCTCTTATCAAGAGGTGAATTATCAACCCTCAAAAAGGCAAGCGGTATAAAATCGGAGAACCCCACCTGTCACTAACTCCCAGTCTATATTATTATGTACAGTTGTCAAATCTGTCCGGGATTCATTCAATGTCTTGTTTGACGTGAACTTGAAGCTTATTAGAATGAATTATTGTTATTGGATGAAAATTTGTTTATTAAAAGATATTTTTGAGTTTGTACATGCATAAATTATGTACCTATCAAATAGTCAACTTGAAACTAGTACTAAATGGAAGCTGCTGTTTCGTAAGTTTGCCCAAACTGCTTGATTTCAAGCTCAGTAATTGTGGGAGATGGTAATTTGCGAAATAGTCCAAGATCCCAGACCCGTCAGACGTTACTTATTTTCTGAGAAACAAAATTTTTTGTTTAGAGTAGTGTTAGTCGGTACTTTGATCATACGCATATTTGCTAGTTTGAGGTGAATTATCAACCCTCAAAAAGGCAAGCGGTATAAAATCGGAGAACCCCACCTGTCACTAACTCCCAGTCTATATTATTATGTACAGTTGTCAAATCTGTCCGGGATTCATTCAATGTCTTGTTTGACGTGAACTTGAAGCTTATTAGAATGAATTATTGTTATTGGATGAAAATTTGTTTATTAAAAGATATTTTTGAGTTTGTACATGCATAAATTATGTACCTATCAAATAGTCAACTTGAAACTAGTACTAAATGGAAGCTGCTGTTTCGTAAGTTTGCCCAAACTGCTTGATTTCAAGCTCAGTAATTGTGGGAGATGGTAATTTGCGAAATAGTCCAAGATCCCAGACCCGTCAGACGTTACTTATTTTCTGAGAAACAAAATTTTTTGTTTAGAGTAGTGTTAGTCGGTACTTTGATCATACGCATATTTGCTAGTTTGTGCCGACGACCAGTTTGTAGATACGAGGTGCTACAGGAACGTTAAGACATTACTCATTTTTGTTGAAGTCTGAGTGCTGATTTTTATGTATTTTCTTGAGAATATTGTCGAAGATTGATAACCAATACTGCCAGATAGTTTCCATCAGCATTAATTCCTGCTGAACGCTTTAAAGCTCGCAATAATAAAGTAATTTTATTTATAGTCTAAGCCCTATTTTTTATATATGATACTTAGAGGAAGCAATTTCAATACTTTTTGTAAACAGCCAGACCAAGGAAGATTTGAATGCCGATAGATATTTCTTTTACTATCAAGCGTACAAATAGTGACCTCGCGCTATTACTCACAGCAATATTTTAATTGTGTCTGGGAGATGTTTAGCTCTACGATTGATCTGGCTGTTAACAAAAAATATTGAAATTGTGTTCTGAGTATCATAAATAAAAATTAGCACTCAGACTATAAGCAAGATAACGTAATTCTTCGCAAGCTTTAAATAGAAATTACCACCGATGGAAAATGTCTAGCAGTGATGATTATCAATTTTTAACAATATTCTCTAGAACATACGTGAAAATCAGCACTCAAGCCTTTAAGAAAAATGAGTAATATCTCTACGTACCCATAGCACCTCGTATCTATAAATTGGCCGTCGGCACAAACTAGCAAATATGCGTATGATAAAAGTACCGATTACCACTACTCTAATCCACAAATTTTGTTTCTCAGAAAATAAGTAACATCTGGCGGGTCTGGGATCTTGCTCTAAAATCTCTGAAGTAACAAGCATTCATGAGCTGTCAAAAATGCGCTTTCATCATCTAGATGATTCTTCAATTGTTTCCTTCGTAGAAACGGCGGCTATATCCATTTTGAGGCTCTGTAGGATAAAAATGATTTTTATAATGAAATAGGTCTGCAAGTATATGTGTGTATAATCTTCCATGATAGCAGCTTTAGCTTTGAGGTCCTCCAAGACAATTTTCACATAAAATCGGACTGTAAGTATCTGTGTACGGTAGTAGCCATTTCATTTGACTAATAAACTTGAAATTTGGTACATTTGGTTTTTAACACTATTGGCTTGTATTTCCAGTAGTTTCAACGCTAATTCTGGTGAATCTGATGTCTAGTTCGTTGATAACAAATTGTTCTGGATTAATTAATGATTATTTTGAATAAGGAGATACTTTATTAATATAATGAGAATTAATTTGAAATTGTACATTGCAATAGTATCATGTTTTAGTTTCATGAATATTGTATAACGAATCGTGTCGTTGATCTGTAAAAATAAAAAGGTAACGTTAATGTTATTTATTGAACAGAGTATGATTGAAGCTTACTCAACACAATTTCTTCAGATTCTGTTCTACGTGTTTTACTTTTGCATCTCCAAAGTCTGTACACAATATAGAATATAAGGATAACATATAAACTCACAACTGCCAGAGAAATCGGCCATATCGTAAAGTGTAAGCTGAAATTAAAATACAAATTTATTATCCCAATAAATAAAATATCATAGTTTTTTGTTACATAACAAATAAAATCTGGATCTGGCTACAGATTTGTCCTTATTGGTTTCAAAAAATAGAGCTAGATTTAAACACTTTAAGGTCCAGGACAATTTTATGGAGACCCCTAAATAAAAGTTGATCAAATGTCAAGGATATCCCAAAGGTCAAGAAAGACTCTTAAGTGTGCCTGTTCAATCAATAATCATCATCTGATCGAAAAAGTCGAAATGACTACAAGATCTTCTCTGTTGGTTTCAATATGCAAAACTTCTAGAACCGTGCTAATATATGAGACACAATATTCGATGAGATCCTTGGGTGAGTTGAATGTTAGGGAAATTCCCAACGTCGGAGGCTCTTAAGGTCAAGAGCTCCTTAGGAAATCCGGAAATAAGTTTTATCCATAATAACCATCTATTTGATGTTCAAAATCACTACAGTCCTTTTCTGCATATTTCTCTACTTTTCTATCGACTGTTTCCTCTTTTCTGGATCATAATGACGATGCACCCAAGTTTTGTCAATGTCAAAATTAGTCACGTTGGGCATCTACGCACTATATGTAATGGAGTTCATGAGTGAGTGTACATCAAATGTTTGGGAAGCCCCCAACGACATATGCGTACTTCACGGAAGATCAGTCACTTAATTCTATCCATAATTAACATCTACTCGATCTTCAAAATACTTTTTCTGCTAATATCTATATGCAAAACTTTTTGAACCGATATAATTCGCTTGTCTCAACTATATCAACTGTTTTCTTATTTCTGGATTGTAATGATAGACCTGAATCTCATTAGCGTCGAATTGGGTCATGTTGGACTACCAGGTTTAGTTTTTAATAGGGCCCATAAGCAAAAGTTCCTGATATACTTGAAATTTCCCTAGTTGGGGGCCTTCAAGATCAAGAGACCCTTTATACATGCCTTGCGTACTTTATTTGGCATTGAATTCCATCCATAATCACCACCTGATCGATACGAGTACAAGACCTTCCCTGCTAATTTCTATACGCGAAACTTCTTGGACCGAGATAATTCAGCGTGTCTCCACTATATCAATTTTTACCTTATTTCTGGATCGTAATGATAAGCCCAAGTTTCATTGAGCTCAAATTGAGAGACGTTGGACTTTTAGGCACAGTTTTTATTGTATCCATGAGTGTTTGCTCCTGAAATCCTTAAAAGCCTCCTAGAATCGGAAGCCTTCAAGGTCGAGAGTCTTTTTTTCACATGCCTAGCGACCTTATGGAAAATCTAGTACTGAGTTTGATAATATTCACCACCTGATCGATTTTCAATATACTGGTTTCTATATGTGAGGCTTTTTAGGTCGAGGCCAGCACCAAACCACTTTTTTGATGTTTCTTTTGATCTGTACTATGATAATAAACCCAAATTTAATCAGTGTTTAATTAAGGCACGTTAGACATTTGGACACAATATTCAATGGGCCTCCTATGTGAGTGTACATTGAATGTTTGGGTAATCTTTAGAGATCAAAAGCCCCTCAGCACGTGTCTTGTTCACTTCATGAAATTATTACTACCCGATCGATTTTCGAACGACTATAAGACCTTTGTCTGTTTCTATACGCGACACTTATTGGGCCCAGGTGATTCGGTATGTTTTCCTTCTATCGATTGTTGTTGTGCTTCTGGATCAAACAAAAAAGCCCAAATTCCATCGGTGCTAGATTAAGACACGTTAGGCCTCTTTGCGCTGTATTCAATGGGCCACTTGAATTGGGAGTAACTGTAATACTTGAAAAATTTCTAAAGCAGAAGGGCTTTGAAGTCTGAGGCTTTTAGACATGTGCTTAGTGTGCCTGTTAGGTAATTTAGCAATTGATTTCGTCCATAATCATCATTTGATTGATAATGTTAGATGAATCCTCTTAAGAACCCTCTTCTGCTGGTTTCTATAGGCGAAATTTATTAGTCCGAGATAATCCAGCATATTTCCACCTTATCGATTGTTTTCGTAACGTATTGATGAACTCAGTTTCATCAGTGATGGATTGAGACACGTTGAACTCCTAGGCATAGTACTCAGTGGTGACCCTAAGTGAGAATCCTTAGGATTAGGAAACCTCTGACGTCAGAAGATCTCAAGGGCTTCGATCCGTAGGCACGTGCCTATTGTACCCGATAGTTAATCAAGCAATGAATTTCATCAATAATCACCACACGAAAAAAGTTGGGTGAATCCTCTTTAAAATCTTTTTTTTGCTCCTTAGGCTGAGATAATCCTGCTATTTTTCACTCTATCGACTGTTTCTTTGCTTCTAGATAATAATGATATTCCAAAGTTTTGGCGAATTGGCCCTTAGGTATAGTATACAACGAGACTTTTGAAAGATAGTACCTGGAATATTTGGGTAATCTCGAAAGTTAGGACCTTTAAGATTTCAAGCTTTTAGACTCTTATTAGGACAAATTGATTCTTCAGAAAGGATAAAAGTCACTTAATACAAATCTTACTGTTGGTTCACCAAGTAAATATGGAAAAAGTGTCTTACCTTTGTAATTTGTCTGATATTCCTTCTAAATGATTTACAAACACCTTGTCACAATTCAATCCAGTCCAATGATCTTCACAAATACAACTTCCATCGTGGCATACCCCATTTTTGCAGCCCCCTTTGCATTTTCTGTTACAAATATGCTTTTCTTCAGACAATTCAAATCCATGGTAGCATGAACATACATTGGGACCCGTACAAATACCATTCAAACATGGAGGATCACAAAAAGGTACACAATTTCCTGAAGAATCCTTCTTATAACCTTCATTACATTGGCATACATCGGGTTTAACGCATTGGCCGTTTAAACAAGGCTTAGAACACATTGGAAGGCAAAGATTTGAAGTATTTCTGGAATACCCTCCATAACAAGTGCAAGTATCAGGAGAAGAACAATATGAGTTTATACAATTGTCGCATTGAGGAATACAGACGAAAATATTATTTATATCACGAATAAATCCATTTTTACATTTGCATATTTCCGGGGCAATGCAGTTTCCGTTAAAGCATGGCTTAGAACAGAATGGGATGCAGTTAAAACGGTCGAATGGATCTATTATATAATGGTTAGGACATGAACAAGTATCTGGAGAAGAACAAACTCCTTGTTTGCAAGGTTTGGAGCATTTTGGTAAGCAATTATACTTGTTTCGTGGGTCCAAATAGTAGCCAGTGCCACAAGTACAAGTTTCTGGAGCGGTGCAAGATCCAAATGCACATAATTGGGAGCACCGTGGGACGCACATGAATGAATCTTTTCCAGAAAGTGTAAATCTGAAAGAATACAAACTTACATGATAATAAATTTTTACAAGCTTCATGAAACATTCAACTGCCAAACAATTTATACCAGACACTTTTATCCAATCATTTACATTTGTTATTTTACTGGTACAGGTTTTTTTGGAATCTTAATCACACGTGACAAACTTATAATCATACACATCTTCTCACACACGTTCACGCAATTGTTTTCCCTAATTTTTCTAGTTTGGGAATCGTTTGCCGAATTCTCGGCCTTACAGGATGAGCCAATATAAATAAATAAATCGTGTGACAGATGGATGATCCAATATATTTGTTCTATATAATCCCTCAGATAGCGTGCTGCAAAGATTCGGATACGGGCACTTAGTTGCTTGCATGTGGAAATCCAGCAACCTAAAAAATGGATAAATTTGATGTCCGAGCTGCAATAGAATAGATTATATTGAAAGAAGGGCCACAGGACCGGACGGAACAAAAGCGGGGCCTGAAGCAATGTTCATCTGCGCGGCCTTGAAATAAATTTCGTATAACAAAATCATGATTTATCGCATTTTGCAACTTATTAGTATTATCGTGTCGCATAAATTAGTAGATATAGTATACCAATGAAACATGAAACATGGAAATAATGAATAATTTCATTTTTTTATTGAGTTAAAGTTTCGATCACAAGAAAAATCATTGATAAATTGAAAAACAAAATAATTATTTCAAAAATTAATAAAATACAATTTGGTATGAGGCTTATCAGAACAAAGTTAACGAATGGGATTTCAATTTATAGTCCGAACAAGTTTGCCTAAAAAATAGGGGTACCCTTGCATAAATTCCCAAGAAACTGAAAATTGACATGAACGTTAGGGATACTCTTATAATGATGTTGTGAAAAGTTCACATCGATCCCATGTGTGCAAAAAAATTTATGCGTGGTTAAAAGCAAAAATGGGGTTTTTGAATTTTTTTAGCGAAATGGTCAGCTTTATGATGAAAATAGTTGAGAAAAAAATTGCAGATATCTCAATTTTCTAAAAAATTGGTCCCTGCACTATTTTTCCTTAGACTCATCGTTTCTAAGAAAAAATCATTCTAAAGTTATATTGTCAATAAAATGCATGACTACGCTGCCTATGTACATTATGGACGTATAATATAAATGAAACAATTATTCCGCGTGACTAGTACTAGCAGTAGTAGCACATTAATATTGAATGATAATTCTAAAAACATTCTGTGACCATGTGGCCTTGAGCAACATCTGTCTGCTATTCAATTGTCAACGTCGCAGTGTCCGTCTATTACTCACTTTAAATTACTTGCTTAGATAAAAATTACGTTACGTATCTTTTGCAAAACTTCAATGAGAAGACCGTGGAGTAGGTTTACCGGACAACCACGTTGAAAAATATGCGCCAAGTACACTGCCTTATAGGTTGCGTGGAAATGTGTGCATATGCAAAAAATGTAGGGACTGTTTTTGTAGAAAATTGAGAGATCTACTTTTTGTTCAAGCTATTTCTATCATAAAACTGACCGTTTCGCTAAAAAATCAAAGAAACCCATTTTTGCGAGATTTGACCTCGTATAAAATTTTTTGCCCACACGGAATCGATGTGGACTTTCCACAACTTCATTATAATGATATCCCCAACGTTCATGTGAATTTTCAGCTTCTTGGGAATTTATGCAAGGGTGAATGTCTATTTTGACTGGACTATTAATTTTCTGGCATGTTTTTTTTAGCAAATTCACTATTGATATCATCATAATTTAATTTTTTGGATGATGGAGTGCTGTCAGTACAGACAGCGACGTGGGGCCATTGCAGGTTGCAGGAGCGGGACCTAGTGCGCCGCACCCCGTCAAACTGGCCCTGAGGGCCACCTTCCACTATTCACAAGCAAAAAAGGGATCAAATTAAAAACTTTCCCTGAGGTTTTATAGGCATGTTTAATTCCAATTTTATATAATCTCGTGTTTCATAATTTATAGTCTATACCTCATCCAGGTTGCCTCTTAACCTTCAATCGGGGCCCCTCGTAACTGGGAGTTCCAGGCAATTGCACTGACTGGACTGGCGATAGTTACGCCACTGGGTGGTCCCGTTATTCCATTTCAAAGGATGAATAAGGGTAGATCTATATATTAGCGATAATTCTTCAACCGATTTTGATAATTCTTATTTATTGAGTTGTTGTCCTATATCAATTTGAAGGAAAGATTCTACCCCTAACGGTGAATTGATAGATTTACTTCATGTAACGCGATGTCCTTACTAATTGAGAACCGATCGAGGATAGTCCAATTCGAATTTCCAGGAAAAATTCTACTTCCAAGGGTGAAATGATGTTTTTTTGTTAAACAGGCTATAGCTTAAGGTTAGTTCCATTTGAATTTGAAGATAGAACTTCTTTTCTTAGGATGGAATAAGGGTGAAAAATAAGGAATTAAATTCTATATAATACTCTATAACTGGATCTCCTTAAAGGGTGTGACCTTCCTCAAAGACCAACCATTTGCTAAATATGTGAAGTGCTCCCGATGTTTCACTAAAAGTGAAAAATAAAAACCGACTCCAACATACACCATCAAAAAATAAAAGATGAATATTATTGAATCTACCATGATTTTCGACACCTTGAAGTTGGCTCTTATGTGGAAAGTTAAGTGAATATTTGGCTTATATAAACATAAGAGAGATGCATAATCTTCGTCACTTTCTACATTGGAACCGACTTCAAAGTGTCGAAAATCAAGGAATATTCATAAATATTTATTTTTTACTTTTTGGTGATATATGTTGAAATAGATTTTTTCTGAGAAATAAAGATTTATTTTGTAGATTTGGCTGAGTTTCATTATATTGATGGCATTTGAAAATCTCATGATTATTTACCGAAAGACTGTTATACGTGTATTTTTTATAGGCCTCTCATTCGACAAACAAACTTAGCTAGTAGTCCAGTCAAAATAGACATTCACTCTTGCATAAATTCTCAAGAAGCTGAAAATTGGCATAAACATCAAGGATAATATTATAATGAAGTTGTGGAAAGTCCCCAACGATCCCGCGTGTGCAAAAAAATTTATGCGAGGTCAAAGTTTGCAAAAATGGATTTTTTGAATTTTTTAACGGAACGATCAGTTTTATGATATAAATAGCTCAAACACAAATTGTAGATCTTCCAATTCTCTATAAAAATCGTTCTCACTTCTTTTTCTCTAAAATCCACCATTTCTGGGAAAAGCCATTCTCAAGTTATATTCTTCATAATATGCACACGTTTCCACACTACCTATGAGTAAGTGTACTTGGCGCGTATTTTTCAATGTGGTTTTCCCGGAAGGCCTACTTACGGTCTTCTTATTAAAGTTTAATATAAAATTAGGTCTTCTTATTCAACTTCTTCTTCATCTTCATCCTCCTGAGTTGACGTAAATTGTTCAAATAGCGATACAACAGTTGTTTTATCTTTAATGTGAGGATTATCTTCTGTTGAAGATTCATTATTTGAACGCGACTGGCTTTGACAGCTGGTGCATGCTGGTGAAAAAGGTCAGCTTACTTTTTTGTAGCTGCATTTCAAATTATATCCCTTTCTGCAGTTATAAAAAATAGTATTAAGGAGCTTTTCTGGTGCAGGTAGAAGTAGAGTGTGGATTAATTCCAATATATTAATAATTAGACTCTGGGATCTAAGTCTTGACTATTTTGGGCTTGGCTATACTGTACCGATGAATACTAATAAGGACGAAACATATGTCTACAGTTGCATCCCCGATCTAAGATGATGGTGGCTTCAGTCTCGACTCTTAGGTTTGAAATTTCTATGGAAAACAATTCTTTTTTAGAATTATCCATTTTTTGTATGTTCCGTAGCACTTCACATATTTCACATTTTTTTTCTGTGTGAAATTTTATTTATATGATTTCTTCTTTATATTATTAATTAGCTTCCAAGCCCATTCTTCTGGCTCCAGTTGATTTCCAAGCCACACTTGAATTTGCTAATATACTTGATTAAAATGTTGATGAGCAGAAGCCGAGGTTGGAGGAAGACAAGCTAATTGAACACGTTTTTTATTATGTGTATGTTTTGCAAAATATACGTAACGTAATTTATCTATGCAAGTAATTTAAAATGAGTAATAGACGGACTCTGCTACGTTTATAATTAAACAGCAGACAGATGTTGCTTAAGGCCACATGGTCACATAAAATGAGAGACTGGGTTTCTTTTCATTTCATATTCTTAGAATTATCATTCAATATTAATGTACAAGTACTAGTTACGCGGACCAACAGTTTGACCTATATTATACGTTCATAATGTACATAGGCAGCGTAGTCATGCATATTATTAGGAATATAACTCTAGAATGGCTTTTTCTCAGAAATGGTGAGTCTTGGGAAAAAAGAGGTTGTGACCATTTTTGTAGAAAATTGAAAGATCTACAATTTTTATCTCAATTACTTTTATCATAAAATCAACCGTTTCACTTGAAAACCCAAAGAATCCATTTTTGTGAACTTTGACCTCGTATAAATTGTTTTGCACATGTGAGATCGATGGGGACTTTTCACAACTTCATTATAATTGTATTTCTAACGTTCATGTCGATTTTCAGCTTCTTGGGAATTTATGCAAGGGTACCCCTATTTTTAAGGCTAACTTGACTGGACTATAGTTGATTTCTTCCAATATGTATTGAATGTTTGATACACCAATTGGTTCTGCATGCAATCTTTCCTTGTATACTAAAATCAGTACTGACGATGCGAACCGTTTATACTTCTGAATTTACTCACATACATCAATGGAAGTACAAGTACTCTAACATATCTTGGAAGACCCATTTCGTTCAAATAAGAGCTCCGAAAATCCCTTGCATATATAATCAAAAGAATGATATGTATTTTTGGTGTAAGTGACTGTATATCGATTTATTTTCGAGGTGCCAGCTAGTCTATTCCAAATGTGAATAAGTGTTCTCCTAGGAAACTTAGAAACTCAATGGTCCACATCGTAACTGATTTAAATTTTTTAATGATTGTTACTTAACGTACCCAATGTTACAAGCACATGTTTCCGGGGCGGAGCAGACTCCATTGGTACAACCCTTTGTACATTTCGGAAGGCAGTTATATTTGCTTTTTGGGTCTGTGTAGTATCCAATATTACAGGAACAGGTCTCTGGTGCGATACAAACACCTTTATTGCATTGTTCCGAGCATTTTGGAACACAATTAAATTTATTTTTTGGATCAAAGTTGTATCCAACAAAACATGAGCAGGTTTCTGGAGCAGTGCAGACTCCATTATTACAAAGTGTAGAACATTTTGGAAGACAGTTGTATTTATTTTTTGGATCGGTGTAATATCCAGGATTACAGGTGCAAAATTCTGGAGCACTGCAGTTTCCTTTGTTGCAAGCGTGGGAACATTTTGGTAAACAGTTGTATTTATTTTTTGGATCAACAAAATAACCAGAACTGCAGGAGCATGTTTCTGGAGCAGTACATGTTCCTTTATTACAAGGCCATAAACATTTTGGAATGCAATTGTTTTTTGGATCTATAATGTACCCAGAGTTACAAGTACAAGTTTCTGGTGCAGTACATGTTCCATTACTACATCCTTTTGAACATTTTGGTAAGCAATTGTATGTGTTCTTTGGATCTTTCTGGTATCCTGGATCACAAGTACAGATGCTAGGAGCAGTACAGCTTCCTTTATTACAGACCTGAGGACATTCCGGCAAACAATTGTATTTATCTTTTGCATCCAATTTAAATCCTGGATCACATTTACAAATTTCTGGGGCTGAACATATTCCCTTATAACATGGCTTCGAACATTTCGGTAAGCAATTATATTTGTTTTTGGGATCCAAGATGAAGCCAGTATCACACACACAAATGTCTTTCCCAGTACACTTTCCGTTTGCGCATGGTTTGGAACAGGAATATATACATTTTCCGTTTTTATCCTTGATAGCTCCAGGACAACATTCTGTATATAGCTCAGTTGTAGTTAACTTTTCTATTTTGGTTTTGGTTGATGTGAGCACCTTTTTAGTTTTTGGGTCGAGAGACGTAACCTTGTACGGCACAGATTTTGTTTTTGTTACTCTGCAAGATTTACAGGATTATTTTGATTCACTACTTTGTTTAAGAGAGGTAGAGTTTGACTTACGTTATTATTTTCGTGCACATCTGGGCTATGGTAGCTGAGACAATAATCGAAAATACCAAACAACCAATTTTAATGTTGTACATGTTTATCGTTTTGCTAATGCATGAAAACTAAAAATTCTAAATTGTTTGTTATATTTATAAAAGTATTATCAAGAGAATATCACAGGAAATTGTCAGGATTTTCTGTGCTAGAAAATGTTATCATTATGTGCATAATTTTTTATTGGGTTAATTCAAATAATCACATAGTTACTTCCTCAAAATATTTAAACTACAGAATGATAAAAAAAATGGAGTTATTCGTATTGTTCCGGGATCAAATGAATCAGCAGTGATCTTTTGTTTCTTTTCACGCATACGTTTCCTCCTTTCGCGCTTAAATCTTTGGTATATCCAGGATTGCAAATACAGAAATTCGGAGAAGAGCACATGCCATTGGTACATCCTCCAGGGCAGTAAGCCACACAGCGGTTCCCTATAAAAAACAAACATTGGCGAAAGTGTGCAAGAATTTATTTTGAAAATCTCACCGTCAAAGTTTCGTATGTCTTTGACGTATCCTGGACGACAGGTGCAGATATCAGGTCCGGTGCATTCTCCATTCAAACAAGGTTTCGTACAATGAGGAGTACAGACTTTTCCTGCCTTGTCTAAAGTCCAACCTGGTTTACAAGCGCATGTATTTGGAGCTACACAATTGCCGTTGACACAACCATTAGGGCATTCTGCTTCACAAGTTTTTTCCTAAAAAAGATTCATTTAGTTTTACTTTGTTAAAGATATATATTTCTATGAAAAAAAAATAATTGTTTATTGTTAATCGTAATAATATGAATGCGACGATTGTTCTGAAAAAAGTGAATGAAGGATTGTTGAAAAAAATAACTTGATTTGCTTTTCAAAGTGGTTTCCTATAGCCCAAATACAATTTAGGGAAAACCAGTGGATCGGAAAATAAAGAATGATACAGTTTAATAGAGCTAGAATAGAATTGCTTCAGAATCCAAGCGAACAGATAAAAAGAAGATATGAAGAACAGAGTGAACAATTTGAGAAAATATATAGATATAAGAAACGGAAATGTATGGAACAATACTAACAGACATGGAAAATAGCTACAGATATATATGTATCCGAAATTTCTATCAAAATGTCAGAATGCAAAAAGAAGGATACAGACAGAAAATAATTTTTCTTTACAGATAAAACAACCAACTAATTACCGAAAAAAAAAACGTTGGGCAGAATACTTAATTGAGTTGCTTAATAATGATGAAGATCATGTTGAAGATTGAATAATTCAAACACAAGTACATCAAGAAAATGACACAAGTGTGGAACTACCAAGTGAAAAAGAAGTCAACACAATTATATATAATCTTAAAAACACGAAAAGCCCAGGAGAAAATGGAATTCAAGCTGAAATATACAAGGAAGATGGAGATATACTTCAACAAGAGTTACACTCTATAATTATAGATGTTTGGGTGAAGGAATAAATGCCAACAAGATGGAAATCAGCTCTCGTTTATCCGATTCATAAAAAAGGCGATAAAACCAAGTGCGATAATTGAAGAGGTATCGCCCTATTGAATACAGCATATAAGATCCTGACTACTGCGATCAAAAATAGACTGAATGAAACAGCGTTAAGCTCTTGGGCGAAACAAAAACAACAGATCAACAACGGATCAAGTGTTCACGCTAAAACAGATTGTCGCCAATAGCTATGAATTCAATCTACTCCTACATAACTTGTTCATAGATTTTAAACAGGCCTATGACTCGATAAAACCAGACAAATTAGTTAAAGTTCTGAGATCCCTAAAAATATCGGAAAAATAGTAAGGCTAGTAAAAATGACATTAACAAGCAACAAATATAGAATAACTGCTAATGACAATTCATCAGAAAGCTTCGAGGTGCAAAATAATCCAAGGCAAGGAGATCCAATGGCTCCAATATTGCTTAACCTAATTCTGGAGTGGGTCATGAGGCAGTATCAACTATATAATAGAGGAACAATGTTTCACTAGAAACACCAATGTCTAGCTTATGCTGACGATATTGCAATTATGAGTAAGTCTAGAGAGGAATTAGAAAAAGTTTTTCGGAAACTGGAAAAAGTTTTTCTGAAATTTGGAAAAACGGCAAACGATGCAGTATTGAAGCTGAACGAACAAATTCCAATTATTTAGGTGTGATAATATCTAATAACAATAGTAAAGAAGATGAAATAAATATGAGACCATCAAAGGGGAGCAAATGCATCGGTTCGTTGTTTAAACTCCTTAAATCTAAACAGGAGTGAACTTTGGGATATTAAACAATAATAATAAAAAAAGAGTTAGAATTTGAGGAAGAAAAATTTACGGGGTTGAAAAAGTGAAGAGCTTGATGCTACGCAGAACAGACAATGACATAATGGAACTGTGCGGGGATGTTACTAGTGTAATTAGGTCTCAGAGACTCAGATGGTTAGGGCATGTAACACGATTACCAGATCATAGAATGGACAAAAAAGGGAGGAACGGGAGCTAGAAGAAGAAGGAGCCGTCCAAAAGGAACATGGTTTGATACGATACAACAGGATTTAAGTCAAATCAACATTTAGAACTGGGAGAGGAGAGCTTACAGTGGAATCCGATTACGCAACAAGCCATGGGCCAGCTTGGCTTGCCGAGCTGACCTATTATTATTATTGAATAATTATAAATCTAAGTAGTTGAATGTTGTTCAATTAATCGCAAAACCTGCCGCAGCTTATGTTCCCTGATCGGACTTACGGCCAAATTTTATATGAATCGATCGGATATTCAGTGGTCAGTAAAATACCAGACTTTATGAATGCAAGGTCCTGTCCTAAGTGTCGAAACAAGGCCAATTCTGGTCAAGTTTTTTGATGCAATTTCTCTGATATAACTTACGATTGAAACTAGGACCAATCGATAGCGAAGGTCAAGTACTTTACGAAAAAACCAGGTTGTCACCCTCTGTCTTGTCCAGGAGGGCGGCCGCCACCCTCAAGTGTAGCCCATTTCTTATTGAGCTTACGACAATTATTTTATTTCTGACCACAAAAAAAAGGTATCGCCTCTCTATCTGCCCGGGAGAGTGGCAACCACACTTGAAGTCATTCGATTTTCAGGTCCTAATTTCGAGCGCAGCTGTACTTCTCTTATCGAATGTACGAATATAGTTTGAGCCTTTCTGAACACGAGAATACTGAAGTGCTGTCTCCCACTCTGTCTGGGAGAACGACAGCCATTCTTAAAGTATTCGATTTTCAGGTCCCAATTTCGAATGCAGTTGTACTTCTCTCATCGAATGTACCCCGGTTTTTCCGTGTGCAGGAAGGTTTAAGCTTCAAATTGAAAATAATCGTGAGTTCAATAAAGGAAGTCAAATACTAGAATGCGTTACAATTAGGGATGACTGACGCTCTACCAGACAGGGCGAGAGGCAGCACTTCGATTTTTTCGTGATCAGGAAGACCCGAGCTACAATTTATAGAGAACAATCATACATTTGATAAGAGAAGAACAACTGCGTTCGAAATTGGTATCTAGAAATCGGATGGACTTCAAAAGCGGCTGTTGCCCACACGGACAGGGTGGAAGGCAGCACTTCGGTATTCTCATGTTACAATTGGAAAAAATAATAGAGCATTCCATGAGAGAGGTACAGCTGCACTTGAAATTGGAATCTAAAAATCGAATAATTTTAAGTGTGGCTGCCGCCCTCTCAGATAGGTAGAGAGGCAGTACCTTGGTTTTTTGAGAGCCATAAAGGTTCGAGCTTCAATTTGAGAAAAAAATATTATCGTAAGCTCGATCAGGGAGTTTCTATACGAAAATGGTTTACATTTGGGGTGGCTGCTGTCCTCCTGGAAAAGAAAGGAGATGGCACCCTTGTTTTTTCCTACAATACCTGACCTTTACTATCGATTGGTACTAGTTCCAATCGTTCTATCAGAGAAGCTGTGTCGAAAAACTTGATTAGAATTGTCATTTTTCTAATACTTAGGACAGGACCATGCGTGTATAGAGCCTGGAATCCTACTGACCACAAAATACCCGATCGATTCATGAGCAATTTGGCCGTAAGTCCGATCAGGGAACATCAGATGCGGTCGGCTCCTGGACTATATCTTATTGGTTTCTATTTCCACTTACATTGCATTTTATTATTGTGAATAATTTGACTTTGTGGCACAATAAGGCAAAGTAAGTTCCGAGAAATCATGAGACATAAAACAAAAAATGGTATTTATTGGGATAAAGGTTGCCAGACATTCCGATTTCAGTAGGACGCCCTGAATTACAATCCATTCGATCCATATTCTAACAGGATACCCGAATTGACCTGATTTCTCAAAATACATTATTTATATTCTGTTAGAACCAAGCTAAGTGAATGAAGTAAACTTTTGAACAGTTAAACTCCGGATAAAATGACATGAGCTTTTTCTATATTCTATATCATACTTCCGTATGTTTTATAAACTCTCAAGAATAACTATTCCCGTATATTTACACGAAATAAACATACAAGAATTGGTATTTTATATCTATCCCGAGTTCTAATTCTTTTTCACAATTAGATTTCATGTTTTACTCAAATTTTTCGTAAACAAGTTGAGCAGAGTGTTCACATATCCTGTCTTAAGATAAGTAGATCTCTACCTACAAATTCAGGAACAGAGAAAAGCTAGTTAAAGAAATGCGTACCTTAACGACGTATCCAGTTCTGCAGGCGCATTTGTTGGGTCCAATACATTCTCCATTTGGTCCACAGCCTCCATCGCAAATGAATTCACATTTACCTGTTACAAAAATAAAATGAAAGTAATGATACTATCCTCATTTTTTCGTAAGTCATATATAAAAGTTAACCTAAACTCAACTATAAAAGAAAATTAATTGCGGTGAGATATTAGTAATTAATAATACAAGAGCCTCAACTTGAGCTCTATGACATGATTGATTGTTAAAAGCAGAACTTGATTGTTTCACAAAATTACAAATTCAGAAGTTGGTTTTTACATCATCATCCTGAATAGGGTGGCAGCTAAACACACGTGTTTCATCGTCATTGGGTCTCTTCAGTACTATCTAGCAAGTCTGATAATCGGACTACGACATAAGGCCAAGTAATTCTAGATGAGGCTTACCCAGTCGCAATTTTTTTTGTCTGAATGTCATAATGCTCAAGTTCAAACGTCCGCTAGAAACAAGATTCGTTCAAGGCTTTTAACTTTTATATTTTGACAATTACCAAGCACAGGACATATAATCTTCAAAAATATTTATATGATGGTGGTACTGGGATACGTGAACATTTAATTAACCAGCTGTTATATAAATTTAAGTTTAAACCATAAAATATGCGATGTATTTAGAAAATTATGCTTAGAACTTTCCATCATTCTTGTATATAATTATCAAGGAACAACAACATCCTTGCTTGCAAATAATAAAGTTTCTTACCACTTGTGGGTGACCTAGTAAACCCAGCATGGCATGTACACTCATTTGGGGCTGTACAATTCCCGTTTCCGCACCCTCCCTCGCAATGTGGCTGGCAGAACTTCTTGCTCGGATCAAGAAAGTAACCTGTATTACAGCTACAGGATCCATCAAGGGCGCAAATTCCATTCAGACATGATTTTGGACAGGCAGGTATGCAGTTTCCTGCCAAATCCAATACATGTCCAGGGTGACAAACGCATTTGTTTGGGGCTGTGCAGTTGCCATTCACGCAACCATTATCGCAAACTGGTACGCAGCGGAATAAGCTGTGGGGAGCTCGGGTGTAGCCGCTGCAGCAGATTTGGATTTTGCTGTATCCTGGCCGAGACTGGAGTAAGAATAAAGTATTAGCATTTCAGGTATCAATAAACTTCTTTAATATGAAATAACTCAATCATAAGTAATTCTATTGTCGCGTAGAGCCTTTGTAAATTTAAAATTTGATACTGTTAAAAAAAAAATAATCTGTAACATTCTGCTGAACATCATTTGAAGGAATTCGGATGGAAATGAAGCAATAATGTTACGAGATACTACTGCCGTTTCTCTTAGATCTATGAACTTATAATTACTTATTAATATTTAAAATTATTCTGAAGCTAATATTATACTGAAAAATATGGCTAAGATTCTCCCACATGAATCATTTGGAAATTCCGAGCTCTTTAGCGTAGGAAGAATAATTGAAAACAACAATAAAAGCAAGTTACTTATAAGTTGAAGTAAATATTGAACAGATGCTCTCGAGAGATATTGCCAGACAATTTTATTTTTACCAAGATGAGCTAAGAAGTTTAAGATGTGATAATGAATATTCAATGAGTTTTATGACGTCAGAGCTCAAGAAAAATAGCCTTTGGGTCACAAAAATATCATGAAGTGCTAATTATTCCCAGCTGTTCTTTAAACTGAATGTGGAATACTTACGCCATTGCCTTTTGGAAGAACACCAGCTTTTTGGGAATCGCTCAATAGATCCAAAGTTCTGAAAATAAAGTTCTGTCTGTAAATATATTTACTGAATTTTTGTCGCTATATAGTTGTATTTTTTGACCGCGTTTTGAAACATTATCTATTATGGTTTATGAATTTTAATACTTACGGGACTTCAAGGATACATATCCCTGTGTCCTTCGGGAGCGTCAAATTGGATGATGGGTGCTGTCCTTTAGTCAAAACCTGGGATTTCACTGCAATCCCAAGAGTCACAAAAATAAAAAATCCTATTGCTTTCGACATTGCTTAGCGGCTTCTACAACTCAACTGCTCTTTTCAAATATTGTCTGCTTGTGAATACATGCGTGGGGATGACCGGAAGCTGACTGATAAACAAATTTTGCTTTCAAACTGGAAATAATAATGGGGCTGCAAATATCTGACAAATTCACTTAAAATTTACAAATTACTTGTTATTAATTTCGAAGTGGATAAGAGGGAAATCAATTTGGGATTTATTAATTACTAAAACGCATTTTTAATGGAAATTTTCATTTATCTTTGCATCCGGTCGCGATTTTTTATCATCCGGAACACATTTTGATGTGGGAGCTATCTTTTATAAAATTCGGACGAATATCGCGAAATTATATCGGTCAAGAGCATATCGAAGTCAGACAACGTATCAAATAAAGATTTCGTACTTAGCAACAAGCCTAAAATAATTTTATCCTTGAATAATCTGCATTTTTACATAATTAATCTTATTGTCAACAAAAAAAGTTGATAGAGGCCAATATCCAGGGCCTGATTTACCATTTAGACTAAAAAGGAGCGTGGAGACGCCAGCTCTTTTGCAATTGGTGCATCTCGCATGCGATATGAGGATACGCGTAGCTATTGCCACAAATTTACTCATACCGGAATTATATTGGAGAAAGTTTTGTATCTAATAGGCCTAGGAGCGGCTTAAATCCAAATAAGTCCTGCCAATATCAAAAAAAGATTGTTAAATTGTTATTTTGGCATTTATTCATTTACTCACTGGCTAGGCAGTACCTTATAACCAAATATTAAATTCACTTCCATCCAGTTATGAATTTTAAGACGTGGTCTGTTTTCTGGTTTATACACTTCGTCTAAATCTGCTTCAGTTTGTTGATCCCTTCCGAAACGGAGCAGCCCGCACCGTCGAATACCCATTCTGTCGAATGTCCGCTGCGTCAAATGCTCGCTGCGCCGAAAATCCACACCGTCGAATACCCACTGCGGGAAATTTATCCTCACTACTGCTTTATGTGAGTGTCCGTTGAGAAGAAATGACTGTATTAACGCTTTGATTAACATTGAGCATGTCACGTCGAGCTTGGTTAGAGCGAGAAAAGCCTGCTCGCTAGTTAGGCGCGAATAATTGCAAACAAACAAAAACCATCACTTATAAACATCGAGCATGGCACGTCAAGCTTGGTCAGTGCGAGTGAAATCTGCTTGTTAGTTGGATGCGAAGCATTGCTAGTTTAAAACAAAATCCGCTGTTTTAGTGCCACTGATACACAAAGCAGTAGTAGGGCTAGACCAGGCCCCCGCAACTCTCATTGCCGGCCTACTATAAATGTGTCCGCTGACTGCGTCAAGCATGTGGACGTGAGAAGTGAGAGGAAATGTTTCAAGATGGCGGATATAAAGGGCCTAGTTGCCAATTGAAAAGCGTTTGATTTTAGTGTTTGTGTCGTTGAATACAGTCAGATTATAATAAATGAATAATAATTTAATAAAGTGATAGCCGTGTGACAAATGAACATTCAATTAAAATGCCTGGAAAATGTTTTGTCCCGAATTATAATTCTGGATATGAGAGTTGTAAGATAAAATATAGTGTTTTTAGAGCTCCACTTGACATGATAGAAATTTTGGACAAAGCAATTGAATAAAATTATGTATACAAACACGTGAATTAAACTTCTTTATTTGCTCAAAGAATTAAAGCACTCGTGCTGAACGCGCTCGTGATTTTGAACTTTCTTCTCGCAAATAAACAGTGGTTTAATTCACTTGTATAAATAACTATTAAACTAGGTCCTGTTTCATAAATGAATTTAATTCTCATTCAAATTTACTCACAAAGTAAATTTGTATCAAGTCATTCAAATGAAATCTATATTTTGACAATGTTAATGAATTAAGTATAAGATAATTTAAAATAACGTGTATTTGTTAAAAATAAATATAAGTGCCCTTAATACAGAAAAAACTATTACGTTGTGAAACATTATGTATAATATAGAAATATAATATTTTGAACTGAATCTAATTTTTGTTCAACTTATGTTTTCATGTTTCCTTTATTGAAAGTTCGAACAATTTTCTTGTAATTGAAAACATATCATCTATATGTATTCTTGAAGATTAAACACATTGTTAATGTATTGTTCAAATATTTCTCAATTATTGTTAATCGCATGTGATCTCGGAACTTATCCAACTGAGTTTCTTGCATAGGTAATAATTAAATATTAAATATTGCTCAATGCAACACTAATTTAACAAGTATATCAATTTTAATTAAAGTAAAATATATGCTGTAAACATTACATATACGGTTAACTTCAATATATAAATGATTTCGTAAAATTTTGTAAGTTTAGTGTAATTATACATTAAACACTGTTGTAAAACAGGCCTTACTGATGTAGGCGTCTCTAGCGGCGACAGCGCGAACTATAACCATCTCAGCGGACGCATTTTCGGGGCGAGTTAGGTTACCTACTATATCTTGTACCGTGGGCTAGACTTGCCGCTGTGGATATTCGACAGTGTGAACTTCCAAAGCAGCAGACATTCGACGGCATGTGTATTCAACGGTGCAGTATGCACTTTTTCCAAATCTACAAAAAAAGCCATTTGTTTCTCCATTTTATTCTCGTTGCTCTCGCCAATTATTTTTCCGCATTTTGGGCCAGATAGTAGTCCCAGAAAGCAATAACGGCTCGTGACTCTTGTATCTGAGAGGACGCAGGGGCGAAAGTGTAATCTTAAGTCCAATAGAAGTAATAAAATTAATAGTCCAGCTAATTCAGACAAAAAAATGACCCAATCTACCGAACGAATGGTACTGGTTTTTTAATTGCGAGAATATCTTTGTATTAGCATGTACAATGAGTGTGCAAAAATCATATTGTCAAATCATGGTGCTTCATGAGATATCGAAGGCCAAAGATCAAAAACCCCGTTTTCGACCAGTTTATTTGCACGAGCTAAGCATATTGCAATTTCTGCTACTATCTCTGGCGCGGTATTTGCCATGACGACCGCTGTATCGATTTTGAGCGGAATATGTAGAGCCCATTTCAGCATATCTTCATGTCATGCAGTTCGCAAGTTGAACTAAATTGATTGCAGCGCAGGTAAAAGAGTATAGCCGTTTGTTTTCTATTATTTTCATAAAAATATTTCAGCCGCTACTGTCAGAAAGTCAATTTAGAAGGGCAGGACTCCAGGAATAATTTGATGGACTGTTAAGACGAAAAAGAGCTTATTTGCGAGTTAATCGAGCTTTACGGCAATGATGAATGATATACACCATTTTCCACATAGTCGACAAAAATTATTCCTTGCAAAAGACAGCCGAAAAAACGTTCTTCACTTTATTTGGTGCACTTTCTGCCGGCACCCTATTGACAGGACTACCCTTTGGTATCAGGCATGTAGTAATGTATCCATAAGTCGTTCATAGTCGCCTACAGACTTATAGATCTCACTGAAAAAGCTGCAAACCGTCTTTGGTATTCGTCACAGTGGTTCCACCTCTTTGATTGAGCACAGCTTTTTCAGACAATCCTCATATTAATACAACAGGTTATGAATTGTGGCGATTATGAGGCTGTAACAGATGGACGGACAAATAAGAGTGAAAAGGAGCCACTTGGCAACTGTACAGATGTAATTTGGCTATAAATCATTTATTTATTTGAAAATGGCACTCCATGAAAATTATTTACAATAGTTACAAAGAAATTAGTTCATAGCAAATTTCTTTGGAGAAATCTATTAAATTCAATCAATATAATTTATAATTAGTGATATGTACGTATTCCTAGAGGTACTCAATCAAAATCTATAATTATTATTAGTTCGAAACTAATATATCAAATTTCTATTATAATTAAGATATTCATATGGTTTTGTTGATCAAACGGATCAAAGCAAAATAGATAGAAAACATATTTTATATAATCCATCTTGAATAAATAACACTCTTCTTGAAATCACTCGTCTTTGTATGCAATTCTAATTATAACTCTATTGCAAAACCCTGTATGTTTATTTTATTGGAGTAAATGCTTCTTATGTATCATTGGACGCGTTAAACAAAAGTACAAAGCGTTAAACAGTACTATGTAGGAAGACGTAGAAAGAGAGAGGACGTAAGCAGCGCTACTGCTTCCAAAATCACTTCTACATAATTCAATAAATTTTTTATAAGAAATATTTATTCCAGCCGTGTATGACACATAAAATGATTCTTTGGTTGTAGAGTCTATCAAATACTTGAATTAAAATTGATACAACATCACGTGTTATTCCACTGGCACTGAGGATTTTCGCACCGCGATTTTCTGCATTCTGCAATCACTGAAACGGGCCTAGGTCGTCTGGAGGCCGGGATTTCATCGTAAACAGGTTCAATTTGTGCCTCCAAACTTGGACCTGGAAGCGAAACTGCACGGTAGCTTCCGGACGAGGGTGGGAAGTCGTACTGAGGCTGCAACTCTGGAGGTGGTGTATCTGTAACAGAAATAAGTACATACAACAGGGTCTCTCAGAAGAATGGTGAAAACAAGAAAAATAAACAACAAGGGAATTTTTGAAATATCCATCATTCGCAGCAACGCAAGCCCGGCAGCGTGCTTTAATATAAGGAGAGACACTTGCAAGAGTTGCCTGCTTGTCTTTTATATCTTTTGCTGCAACTACTATTCCAGGCACCCCTTTTAATTCGGTGTTTACTGGTGCCTCAATTACACTTATTTGGATATTCTCTATTTAGTAGTGTTATGACTTCTCAGGTTGTATGAGCAGATGCTCCATCATGTTGAAACCAAAATCTTCGTGTGATATTTAACGGTAAGTCGGTAAGAAAGTAAAATAATTTCCACCATTGAATCGGTTTGGGAGAATCTACGATTCCAGTCCATACATTTAATAAAAAATAAAGCAGTAATAACGATTTTTCGAAATCAAAAATTTGAACAAAGAAAAGTAGTTTGTTTTAATAAGATCTGACTGTCATTTTTTGATGTTACAACTTGGTATTAACACCCTGTGTAAGCTTTGGAGGGCAGTAATCGAGCCCTGAAATTATATCCAACCTTACATGAATTCTATGTATGTAACTAGCAACATACAAAAGTTGAAACGGTTGCATGCTCATAATTAGAACTTATTTTTACCTTGGCGGTTACTGGCCTGAATTTTACTGCTACATTGCAAATCCTGCAGAGTAAAAACTGGGTTATGGAATATTGGTGGATCTGAAAAATAAAAAATACATCAAAATATTCATGCTCCTATAATTACACCCAGAATTTATTTTATTCATAAATGCAGGTACAAATATTCAATTATAAACAAAAACATATTAATATTTGCTCACCTGGTAAAGGTGCATGAAAAACGCTTCTGTGAATAATCGGCTCCGTTGATAACCTATTCTTATTACTATCAATACTAGATCTAATACTTAAAACATTTTTAATCGCAAGATCTCTTTGTTTTTTATATCTAGCTATCATAATAGTCATAATCATAACCAAAATCAAAATTACTGCTATGCCAATGGCTATACTAATAACAAACACTAAAAGAGTATCTTTAACACTATTTTCATTACTATCTTCAATCAAAATTTGATCCATCTGCCATTTCTCGGATTCCCTACCCAAAAATGGGGGAATTTTTCCAATAAAATTGAAGTTTTTTTTCGATTTTGCAAGTGATGCATTGTTATCGATAATTTCCTTTAGTTCTTCCTGGAAATGAGTTGTAGTTTCAGATTTTTCATTACTGCCACTTGTAGATGATTGAAGTGATTCAGTTGGTAGAATATCTAGAAGATCTGACTCTTTTGTCTCATTTTTCACGGTTGGTTGGAATAAATCGCAATTTTTGTCAGAACAATTGGATGCATCATTCGAGAATAATGAAATTTCACATCTGCAAAAAAAAAATTATGTTAGTTTCTCATAAAAATTTATTTTGAGAGTATTTTAATCACAATATCTCTAATTTAATTTTAAAAATATTTGTGGATGTAGATCGTTGATTTTGTTGGTGTCTCCAACTTATATTATTATATGTTTTGTTACGTTTGCCACCGGCATAACAAGGTTGTTAGGCTGGTGGCGTTCCGGACAGAAGACTTAAAACGTTCACCCTGAGGTTTTGAAGACAGTTTGTCCGTTTCTTGAGAAAACTAATAGTTCTAGAAAAAGGACAATAATAGGTTATTGCATTGTCCTTAATATAACCGTTCCAACGATTCATTTTGTATACATCTAAATGTAACATCTAATTCAAAAAAGTCGATTTTGATTTAATTTGTTCAATAATTTTATAGAGACAACTAGCGGACAGTGCTCCTAAAGTTTCACCTACAATTTTTTTATCAAACAAAGAAGACTTGAAAGGTACTATCGCTTGTATTTGAATGAAATATATATCAATCACGCCTTTTACCCACTAGGCATGTGGCAAACACTTTAAGTGCACTCAGTAGGTTGATTGATACTCTTTTAGCCGTAGGGTACGGGTACTTTTAGTTTTAGCGGAGAGTACGCCACAGAGTATATTATGTTGCTTGTATTTGTGGAACAATAATTGTCGTTTATACCTCAGGAAATATTTTTATCATCATTTATTATTCTAGAATAATATTTATTGTTCTAAAAATGTTACTGTCTGAAACAGAATTGCTCATAATGACAAACAAGCCAAGTGCCACTGCAATGAGAGAATATGGTTTTGTAATTACTTTTTTACGTTTGAATGCAAGTACAATTTGTATAACTCATCAAAATGAAGAGCTTATTTATATTCATTTTATTACGCATCATAAAATTTCTATTTAAAATAAAATATATTGCTCGTAGCAGTAATAAAACCAAGTATATTAAATAACGAATTATCACGACAATATTTCATACTTTCCTCAAGATATTTTGTCATATGAATCACCTTAACTGGGAGAAAGTGTATCATGTACAACAATAACTGTTTCTATAATAAAAATAACAACTTACTTGGGGCCGGTTGTTCCTTGCACGCAGGTGCAGTTTCCTGTTTCCGAAGAACAGGAAGCTCCGTTGACGCAAGTACATTTTTGAGAGCAGTTTTGTCCCCATAGACCTGCCTCACAACCTAGAAAACGGAAATTTTATAAAAATTTATTGCACCATTTCAATTCCAGGAAATCAAGAGCATTGAAACATAACATGATGATTAAGTCTCACAAGAAGTTTTCTATTTTCTTATGTTGCAGCTTGAACTGTACTATTTATGTTTGATAATTATTGGAGCTCATGTTGTGTTTTCTATTTGAACAAGAGTAATCATTAGTATCACACAAATGAGATGAAACCCTTAAGTCTATTTCAAGATAGTTTTCTCACCTTTATTACAGAATATTATTTTTTTTCATTGGGGAAGAGTTGAAACATTTTAAGTTATTAATTGTAAGAAGAGTTAAGTTTCAATTTATGATTTTCTTTATTAATTTACGATGATTAATTTGGCCAGCATATTATGTTCAGAGACAAATACATTCTATTTTCATCAACCACAAAAAAGAAAATTTGGACTCTTTGTCAAAATATGAAATTGTTTGTGAAAATTGTAGCGCGAAGTATATAGGACAAACAGGCCGAAATTTTAGAACCAGTTTTTTAGAGCATATGCGCTGTTTAAAATATGGGAGAGTCGAGAACTCAAATTTGGCAAAACATTTATTCGAAAATTGCCACTCTTGTGATATATCTGATCTAAAAATTTCACATTTGGAAAATAAAAATAAAAAATTGAATTTATTAGAATTTTACGAAATTGAAAAATGTCTGAATAATGATGAAAACTTATTGAATGAAATTACTGATTATTACAACACACCACTTTTGGATAAGAATAAAATAAAAAAATTTTAAATTGAATTATCATCATTATCATTTTTCATTTCCGAATGATGATAGTTCTACTTATCAATATTATTATTATTATTCCATTTATTTCGCCAACTTTGTGTTCCAACTGAAAATGTCTTTCATTTGTTGATATTTTGTTATATTGTTTATTTATATTTTATTATAAGAAGATACCTCAAGTCGAAATGATCATCGTAAATTAATAAAGAAAATCATAAATCGAAACTTAACTCTTCCTACAGTTATTAACAGAATAATATTATTTTATTTTGAACTGCAGCAATAAAATATTCAAATTCAGTAAGAGAAAACTCGTGATCACAATAAATTGGATGATTTATCCACTTGGAAAGTACAATAATGACAAGAAATTATAGCAAGTTGTATAATCAGATCAAAATGCTCAAGATTAGGATGTTGAACAATATTTCGAAATATGCGGAAATAAGAACATTGAAAACAGATGTGTAGTGATTGTTAGACTTTGAATTAAAGAATGAGAATATGTTCCATTGGCGAGAAAATAAAATTATATGTAAAATAAGAATCGACAGAATAGAAGCAAAAAATAGCATGAAATCAAACAAATGAAAAAGTTGATAATGTTTAAAATGATAAGAATTAATTTAGAGGTACGAAATTTGGATTTTATAAAATTAATAATAAGCAGGAAAATAGGAATAATTGAATACAAGAATACGTTGTCGCTGTACAAAGGCGGAAAGTAATAACTAATACTAGAATAAGGGAGGGAAAGTTGATCTAGTTTCGTGAATCATTTCACAATGTAATAAAGATGCAAAATTCAGTTTTCTCTTCAGGACTAAGTTTGCTATCTTTCGAAGGGACAATCACTCTCCAAAATTTTGTATACCACTACTCCTGTACCCTGTACTTCCTATAGGAAATACTCATTGATTACATATACGACTACCTGAATTCTCTTTGGAATATTCTATGAGTACCTATATTCCCTTTGTATTATCTTTAGAATACCCATATTCCTCTAGAATACTGGTATATCCTGTGAAATACCTGTACTTCCTATGAAATACCTGTACTTTCTATAGAATACCTGTTGAAATACCTGTACCTCGAGAAATACCTGTGAATTACTTGTGCGGTTTTGTGGGGAAATACTTTTATCTCTAGAATATCAGTACTTTCTGAAATGCTTGTATTTCCTTTGATATATACCTCAGAAAATATCTATACTCCCTATGCATCTGTATTTCCAAGGGAAAATTTTTGAATCACATACCCAAGAAATACTTGTTTTCCGTCAGGAATGCCTGTATTTCTTGTGGAATAGCTATTTTCCTGTAGAATATTTTCACTTCCAACAAAAACCTGTACTTCTAAGGGAATACCCGTGGACTACATTCATGTATTTCCTGCGGAATACGTTTAGAATACTGTATTCTGTAGAATACTTGTACTTCCTAGGATAAAACCCGTGGATTGAATGTACGAATTTTCTACATGATACCCATGAACTACTTTGAAATATTCCAGGAATAACTGTATTTTCTGTGAAATATTTGTATTACCTCTGGAATAATTATATTCTTTGAAATGCTTGTATATTGTATAGAATATCTCGAGGATATCTATATATTGCTTTCAATACTTGTACTTCCTACGAAATACTTGTACCTGCTTTATAGAAAATACTTGAATTCCCTGAAAATACCTTTAGATTACGTTTTGTACGTATTTCACGAACACTTGTATTTTCTTGAAATACTTGAAGATACCTGTAGTTCTTGTTAAATACTTTTATCCGCTGTAGTATCTTAGTACTTCCCAGAAAAAACTGACAAAAAAATTGTATTTCCTGTAGAAGACCAATTTTTCCTTTACATGTTCACTTTAATATCCAAGTGGTTACCTCCCGGCTTTTGTGCATGAATTGGAGATGGTAAAATTGGAATTACTCATTTTAAAATTTTCTTGACAAGCTCAAAATCAAATATTTCATTTCCCATAGAATACTTGTACTGTCTAGGAATTAGTTGTTCTTCTAAATTAATCCTCTTAGACTACTTTTTGTACGCATTTCTTGAAAAGTACTTCTTGAATACTTGGGTATTATCAGAAATATCTCCTGATACTAGTCTGTCCTGTAAATTACTTGTATTGCTTCCAAAATATCTTTATTATTGTACTATACCTATACTTCCCAGATAAAACCCACGAAATACTTTTGGAACACCTGTATTTTCTTTGGAATACGTGTAATTCTTAAGGAAAGCCAGTTTCTTGTCTTTCCTGTAGAATAACTGTCTTTCATGTAAAATACCTGTCTTTCATTTGAAAAACTTGTATTTTCTCTGTAATTCCTTAACATGCACATTATAATATTCAAGTAGTTATCTCGTGGCTTTTGTGTATGAATTGAAAATGGTTGAATTGGAATTAGTCATACTAACAACTCCTTGACAAGTTCAAAATCAATTGTTTCATCTTAGGTATATCTGTAGACCCGATGGCCTATGCCTATGGTATACTTGTAATTCTTTTTTTATGGAGTACCTGTATTTCCGTTTTCCTTTACATGTATTTCTTGCAAAGTACTTATTTAATATTGATATTTTGTCAGAAATATTTGAAGATACTTGTATGTCCTATAACATACTTGTATTACTTCCAAAATACTTCTATTTTCTGTAGTATACCAGTACTTCTCAGAAAAAACTCACAGCTCCACGAAATACTTTTGGAATACTTGTACTATCTTTGGAATAACTGTATTTTCTGTGAAAGATCTGTTTGCCGTCTTTCTTGTAGAATATCTGTTTCTCATGGAAAGTACCAGACTTTCATCTGGAATACCTACTTTTCTCCGGAATTTCTTTATATATACACCATAATATCCAAGTGGATACCTCTTGGTTTTTGTGCATGAATTGGAGTTAGTAATACTGAAATTACTCATTCTTAAACTCCTTGACAAGTTCAAAATCAAATGTTTTATCACGAGTAGACCTGTAGAGCCTGCAGAATACCTGCATTTCCTGGGATATATCTGTACTTTTCAAGTAAAATTCGTGGATTACTTTTTGTATGTATTTCTTTGCAAAGTATTTCATGAATACTTGTATTTGGACGGGAATATTTGAAGATACTTATATCTTCTGTGAATTACCTGAATTTCTACTAGAATACTTATATTTCCTCTAGTATACCTGTACTTTCCAAGAAAAACTTATGAAATACTCTTGGAATACCTGTATTTCTATGGAATATCTATATTTCCCGTAGAAAGTCTGTCTTTCATGTGAAATACTTCTTCCATTTGAAATACCTGTCTTTTCTCAGAAATTCTTCAATATATACACAATTATTAAATTCGTGGCTTTTGGCCATGAATTGGAGTTCGTTATATTGGAATTACTTATTCGTAAAACTTGTCAAGTTCAAAATCAAGTAGAATCTCCTATATCCCCTACTATTTTGATTAATAATTCAGAATGTATTGACGAAATGGAGCCTTGGGATATTCCTCAATCAGTCAGTTCAACTGCCATCCACTTTCGGCTACAAGTTGATACCAAATAACGTTCTTTCAAAAACTGTCGAAATTATCTTGTATTTTAAATGATCGAAAGATATTCCGCTCAGAAAGTGAATACTTTGATAGTTATTTTATGATTTAAACTATTGTAACCACAGTGTCCTTAAATCTTAAACACTTTGCTTTCAAGCTAAGCTAACTATCTTTGGCCTCCAATGTTCTAACAACGCCTTTTAAAATGCTGATGTACTTTGAAATATCTAGTCGTAATATCTGGATTATGTATTCAAGATGTCTGAATCTGTCTAAAATTGGCGAAATTTCCTCTGTTGCATGCAATCGCAAAAACATACTTGATGGTCTAATTTTCCTGAATACAGCGAATCAAATTCAAGTCTTGCATCTATAATAATTCTGCAGTTACCCAAGCTAAACTGGGTAAAATAATGATTACATAGCTTGCAATAGGCAATCATATCATCAATTACACCAAATGAGAAACAAATCTGAAACTGGATCACTATTTATTTTGTAACAGTGATCATAATCATCTAGGATACGCACGATTGCTCTTTATTGCCTTAATATGTATATTCAATGATATTAACTGCTGGATAGCAAAGATTAGACGTTGATGAATAAATTTAATAAGATAGAAAGGTAATGGAAAAAGCAATATGAATATTTGTTTATTTCTGGAGGTGGCACTTGTCACTCACAGCTCCAGAATTAACATTAATCAATTTTTTGTAGGCGAAAAATCATTTTTGTGTTCTCCACTAACATCAAAGTGATTTTGAAATTCCAAATTATGTCTGTTGATGTTTATTCCATTATTAGTTGAAGAAACGTACTTGTAGGATGTTACATGCATGTATGAATGATAATAAGTGAAAGGAAAATTCAATTTGCATGGCGTAACATTGTCACTTGTTTGTTGAAAAATAATATGAATGAAAGCTATTGTATTGAACATCTTCGCATTCAAATCATTTGTTCTTTTTGTAAAGACCGAAGCTCAACAAAAAAAAAAAAATGCTCCATTTTTGCTGAACAACATATTTTGCTTAATGCGTAGTAAACAAAAAGTTTAATTTGGCCTCAATATGAAGAAGATGTGACTTTGGGTAGTTCTTTTGCTTTCATTTCGAAATTTCAATCACCAATTGCTCAGAAAAATTTCTATTTCAATCATTATTGATGATATGGTTGTGTAACTATATGAGATAATGGGAAATTATTGGAACTTACTCTGATTACAGGACGCTCCGATGTATCCTGCTGAGCAGGAACATAATTCTGGAGCAGTACAAGCTCCATTCATGCAATTATTGCAGACTGGAATGCAGTAGGTTCTCGTTTCCTCTTCGGCGAAGCCATCACAACAAATGTCAACTTTTTTCACACGATTCTCTTCCTGAAATCATATTTTATTAATTTGCAGACATAGGTTTTCATGCAGAAAAAATCTTTTTTACTCGAGCGATGATAACATCAGATTTTTTCAATGTTCATTCGACAATAAGGAAGTTTCGAGCGTTGTAAATGAATCATCCAAAAGAAGTCCGATAAAAAATATGACATTGACATTAAAAGAACCCTAAAACCACATTACGCATGTTTTTAAAAATAACAGAATCCTTTTGATGTATGGTTTCAGATTACAAATCTGGTAAGTGTGGTTGAAGTGTCATTCGATGATATTAAGCAGATACCATTCATTTGTGATATGAATAAAATGAGATTATGATTTGTTGCTACAAAAAAATTATATTATGGAGACCAAATATTGAAATAGAATTTGATGGAAACTACAAAGTAAGCTAGCAGATGAGGATGATGTCAGAATTTGGGCTTGCACATCTGTTTGTGGAATAAACATGCAAACTTATACCGTTTAACACTTGAGAATTAGTATTTGGTGTAGCGTTTAAATAATTTTGATATTAAGTTGTTGATAGCAATTTTTATGCAGATTTGAGGTCGAGTTGTGCTCTAGCAGTCCTCGGAAAGTATCCGTGGTCGTTATTCCATTAGACTCTATCTAGAAAATGTCTGCTCAGCTCGATAAACAAATTTGTCCCTAATAATTTCACCTGTCCCTTCTCTATTAGAAATTACATCTTATATTTGAAAGATAGCTGATAAATTATTTGTTTTTGTTTTTTGTTCAGAATATAATTGGGTTTAGGTAAGTGTTAATTTTAAACTATAAGACCAACCATGAAAATATGTTTGTGGAACGCGTAATGATTCTCGTTACAGTCCGCAAAACATTACTGAAACAGAACTTTTCATTAAAGTTCAAAACCAAGATTAATCCATCTTTTGAGAGAGCCTGAGTAGCAAATGCCCACAAATCTTCATTACCTAACTCCATTAACAGTGGTACGTCTTTATATGGAAGTGGGCTGAGACTAGCAACCATCTAGTTCTGTTTTTGCGTTGTTCTAGATCTGTTACATCGCTGACCGGATGCTGTTATGCATCGTAACATTGACTATTGGTATCTACTTTCACTCTGCGTGAGTTATGTTGAAAGGCAACATAGTGCGTATATTCTTCGATGGAAACGAGAGTGAATTAGAATTGTGTAGCTGATTACCAATAATAGGAGACAAGAAAGACGTACTTCCTACATATCTTTTGGAGGTTTCTTCTGACATTCATTCTACTCGTCGAAACAATCATAATTGACTTCTTCAGCCACATTGCACTCCACATTCAGTTCTTCATACATCATTTCATTTCATATCGAACTTTTTTTGTATATATACTCGCAAGAAGCATAAATATGAGATATTATATCAAGCTTCAACATTGATACAATTTATGACAAGGATGTTTATGAGTTAAATCCAGATATCCATCTGTAATAACATAACACGTACCTCAGATATAAAATAAACGTAACAACATCAATAAAACGACAAAACAACCAACAAGAAACTGTCTGACCTGCCTAACGGTCTTTTGAAACACCGGTCAGTAAGTCCATACCATCGTAGAAAGTGAAAATACTATCTGATGTTTTATAGATGAAATAATAACAAGTTATAGGTGATACAAATTGTGTTTAATGATCTACACATGTCAAAAACCCATCCGACCTAATGAGATTCTTTCTATGTAAAAATCTGTGATGCAACTCGATAATTACACGTGTTCTCTCAAAAGGAGTATTTGTATCAATCGGAGTAAAAGAACTTTCGGTCTACAATTTCCTTTCATTATTAAATAATCGTGGAAGGTAAAAGTGCAAGTTATTGATTTATTGTGCTATTGTTATTACCGCATAATTGAAACTTAAACGCCAGTAACTAGTATAATAAATTTAGTTTTGTTATTGTTTATATCAGCGGTTACTGAACACGTGTATGCCTTAAGCTTTGGCTTGAGTTGCTTCAGAGTCTAATGAGATGCTTCGAATTGAAACTATTAATTATTCGTGATTTTAGTGCCTGAAATTATATGAGTCTACCCGTTCCAACTATTCCTAGGTTATATGGTCCATTAAGTTTCAGAAAGGAATTGGAATAGAAGATTAGTTACATCCTACATGAATTTCCAACATTTCCACAGGAAACTGAATTGGAACATACTAAAAACTATCAATAAACGAAACTGTCGAATTATTCTGGAAGGATAATTATGCTTTCCTTATTTTGATCCTAATCAGATTTCAAGTTACAATACCCATATATAAATCAAGACAATGGAAATATAACATCCTTATCCACACTTATCACTTGAACTTCCGGCTAATCGTAAAGAAGTTTTCTTGTTTTTCATCAAAGATCTTTGAAAATATTCATACACCGAAGGAATTATCCTTCAAGAGCGTCAAGTTTCAAGGCGCTCAAAGACTCGAGGACTACTATCTGAGAGTTTATCAGCTGCTCGAAAGGAATAAATATCTACTGATGCTCACAGTGCATATAATTTATCATGTTCCTCTCTTCTTACTTTTAGTATTCAATTTAAATCAAGAATAAGAATGTACGAATATTTTCGATCCACATAAATCAGTATGCATACCTAAGGCAGCAATTTACTCACAGTAAATTAGATTTAATCAATATTTTCATAGATTTGAGAGCTTTATAAGACAGAGACCATGTTGATCATTAGATTGATGCAGTGATTACCCATAGCCAAAAATCTCGGCAACCAAAAATAGCTTCTTTGAAAATCTTTTCAGAGTCTGCAATTTCTTCGAACGTAAGGCAAGTTTGCAAAATCGAGTAAAAGTTCATTGTAGGAAGTATTTGCGAGTGATAAATTAACAAGTTCACTTGAATATGCTTCACTCTTGGACTCATGTAGACCGTCTGCCAATAAACTTTTAGTCGTTTTTGCAAGCGAGCTTCCCGTTTGGGAAAATGGCAGATTGTGAAAAAAATGTTCAAATTCAACCAAAAGCAGTTTTTTCGAAAGTGGAGCCAGTAAAGCGATAAACAATCTGATAGAGCTCATTCAGATCATTTATTAATGTTTATAGCATATAGTATCAGTACAATCTCATCGTTATGGACATTAAAGTACTTGTTATAAAGAGACGGTCCGAAAGAGACTAATAATTAATAATATCATCAATTCTCTCCTACTTTTCGGTATAGGTCTTCCTACGGTAAGGCCTCAAAATCCGGACTTCTGATAACCACATCAGTGTTATTGGGAGAAAATCTCTTTTCCCAGGAAGCGTTGAATATCTACGAATACAATAGTAATTCGAAGAGTTTTCAGCTGGAGGTAGAGATATCGCTCGTTTGACCGAAACGTTATTATATTAATTGAGTGAAAACCTTCAGGCGGCGCTGTGTAAAGTCCAATAGATTTGTTGCAGTTGTGACGATAAGTAAAATATTCTTCTGTCTTATGGAATGAATAAAATTGAAGTTCGTGCTATGATTAAATACTTCGTTTTAAAGGATTTAAGACCGACAGAGATGAGAAATAAGTTAGGTTCTACTTTAGAAGAATCTGCTACTTCATTTTGGGACGCCCAAAAATCGTCGTGACGGACGAAATCGTCGTGGAAACCCACAATTCCATGCTAGACATTCGTCGAATGAAGATTCGAGAAACTGATGAGGCTGTGTGCATTTTGATAGACCACGACCGACACAGTTTACGTGATGTTTTGGGTATGCGGAAGTTGACTATTTGCTGGGTGCCTCGTATTTTAACAGTTTCTTCGACGTTTCATCACTGTAAATGAAACTTGTTCTCATCTGGCTGAAAAAGGTGCTATTTTATCATGATAATGCACTTGCACATGAGACATTTCCGAATTTCAAGCCTTTCATAAATTAAAGAGGACAAATCTCTGACTTCTCAATTCCCGTGTTTTTTGAAGGCAAAATCTAACTTGGTACTGAATTTCAGCTTTGTAAGACAAAGAAAAGTACATCAGTCTCAAAACCGATACGGGTGAATTAGATCAATTTCCTGAGCCGTGAGGTGCTGTTATCAGTCGTCAAATCATAGGTACCCGGAGTATATCATAAGCTGGTACTCATTATTACTTAAACTTAGAAACTATGCCCTGTCCTGAAAATTTGAGGCTTGAAGTATAATGTGAACTAGAGCTACAAGGCTTATACTTTCAATCACTTTGAGATTGAGAAGCATCAGGAGTCAGATGCATTCATTTCCTACAATGAGCTCAAAAAATATTGCTCTTTGGAATTACAAATAATTTGATAATAAATAATGACTGAAATGATTATGTAATAAATAGTTTAGAGCTAATAATTGTATCAGGTTGCTTTAATTAAGATTTTTGTTGGTAGTAAACCAATTAAGATAGCACCTCTCAAGATAAAAGAACTAATTTTAACACTTTCAAACTGAATTGACAAGTAGCGCAGCGAATACACTTAATAACATACACCTGTATCATGTTACATGTGTAGCTCGTCAAGCTTCACGTAATATGTAATAAGTTCGAAATGGCAGGAAGTAGAGCAAAAATTTCAACGCCTTATATATAAAATAGATTTATGTTGCTTATTGAATGTTAAAGATGTATGTCAACTTGTTTCATTAGATCACACATGGGTATGCGAAAAAGAGACCTGATTTTGGTATAAACTTTGACATTTAGAGATTTGTTTCGCCAATAAATTTTGGAATGTTCAATGATTTCTGAGTGAATATGTGTGTTACATGACACACCTTAACTATTTTTTGGAGAAATTATGATCTGTCTTGGAATTTTGGATGTACTAGGGTAGTTTGAGATCCCGGCCGAAAGCTTAGATGTCGCTTTTTTTTAAGTTTCAGACTATTGTGGATTTGTTGTAACACTGACGAATAATAAACGATTTCTGTTTGTCTTATGAAAAGGATCAAATTGCAATTCGTAATCGAAAACGTTCTTTTAGGAATGCGTGAAACAACAAAGACAAAAAATTAATAGATTTTACACTACAAGAATCTGCGTCTTGAATATTAACGGTTAGTAAGTGGACGGCTGAGTTTAGACGTGGTCCCATGTCAATCCAGGATGATTTCCTGCTAGACGTTCGTCGATTCGAGAGATTGCTGAGGGTGTAAATATCTCGATAGACCGCGTACACCACATTTGACGTGATGTTTTTGGTATGCGGAAATTGACTACTCGCTGGGTATCGTGTCCATTACAGTCGTACAAAAACACATTCTTTTGTGTGTTTCTTAAGAGTGTCTAGACTTATTTGAACGCAATCTCACTGAGATTCTTCGATGTTTCGCCACTGTAAATAAATCTTGGATACTAGTGATGCATCAGCAGTCCAAATAATTGATTATAGCAGTGGAAAATGCATATAAACTACTTAGAAAAAGACAGAACTATCTCTGGGACTTACTACTCTTCATTATTGGATAATTTGAATGATGCAAAGTTATACGCCTGGTAAAAAAGAAGGTGGTATTTCATCATTAAAATGTATTATTGCGGTAAGACTCGAGGAACTTGGGAACCAAGTGCTCCATTCGCCCTATTTTGCCAGATTGGGCTCCCAGCGATTTTTTTCTTCTGCCCAACTTATAGAAATTAGTACATTTGGTTCTGAAAAAAGAGGTCACCTGGAAAGTTTACCATGAGTTTTGAATACTGGCAATTTCAAAGATTTCGATGTGCTCTTTCTGAATTTCAACTTTGCCACCTCGTATCTTTGCCGCTCGCGCCGCTATTTTGAGAAAATGACGCCTAAAAGTAGTATTTTGACAATATACTCTTTCCGATTCATTTCACGATAAAAGCATTAATATGCAAAATGAAATTAGAGAAAATTTCTCATCATTTATGTGATAACCTCTTTTTTTGTGAAAATCAATAGTTTTGGCATACGAGCGCCGTGAACAATTTTATACATCTACGCCAATCTGTGATATATACTATTCCAGTTTGTTAATTATAGAATTTACTTGAATCTGAAAACTATACTAACAATAAATATTTCACATGCGTTGAAAAACCGATTTACTATGGTCCGTTCATCGTAGTTATAAAGGAATGCGTCGCCTTTGTGTCGGGCGTCCTTCTTTTCTTCCACCGTGTCATTTGCATTTATAGAGCCATGGTTTCTAATGAAGTAAATTGTTTCATTTGTGCCAATCCATTGCATAAAAGTAGAGTGATTGAAGTGAAAGAAAAAGGGTTGGATATTTGTCGTAAGTCAAGTATTAAAAGAAAGAACAACAAGAATAAACTTTGGATGCGACTGAGATCGATAGCTACTACAACGATGTATGTTGAAAACGATATGACAATAAGAAGTTAATCGCTGCATCTTTGCGTAAAGGAAGTTATATGACGACTTCTCATCCACAATTGCAATCTACGCGCCCAACTACAATTTGCGATCCTCGTACGCCAAAACTATCAATTTTACAAAAAAAATGACCATCGCAGAATTTATAGGAAAATTTCTCTACTTTCATTTTGTATGTAACTGTTTTATCGTAAAATAAGTCGGAAAGGAGATATTATCAAAAAACTGCTTTTTAGGCGCCATTTTCCCAATATGGTGGCGCGTACGGCAGAAATACAAGGTGGCAAAGTTGAAACGCAGAAAGAGTACATCGATATAGATAAAATTAGCCATTTTAAAAACTCCCGAAAAACTTTCGAGGTAAAACTACCAGATGACTGTACTAAATAGCTAGGAGGGTTAAGATTCACTTCGAATGAAGAGCTTCGACACATTATCATTCTGATGGTATTGGAAAGTTAGGACATCATTAAACTAAATGTATTATATGACAAAGAGTTTACTTAGAAATTTAAAACGGAATTGCCCGGATTCTTGTGTTTTCTTTTTCAGGTCGAGAACTTTTCAAACATCTTAGAAATATGTCTTTCTCGGTGTTATGGGATAGCGCTCTCTATCAACTTTCGGTTTATCATTTTACAATCATTATTTCAGGAGATATAAGCTTGCAAAATATAATTTGCATGGTGGATATTTCACCCTCTGTACCGTCGAGAAAAACTAATTAGTTAAATCATTGTGAGTATTTTTTGTTGTACTCTCGATTCGTCAAGTTCTTGTATGGGTCAAAATTTTTTAATATGCCTGCGAATCTCAAATTATAATTATAGGTTGAATGAAATGAATCAAATTATGTATGCACTTCCTTAGGAATTAAATAGTGCAATTTCATACTCCATCTGATGCATATGATTGTACTTAATAAAGCCCTAGATACAATATCAAGTAACTAAATTATACGATATAATTAACAAAACTAAGGGCATTGACCCTTTCATTACATCTAGCTATCCGTTTCCGCACGGTATTGTAGGATTTATTGTAATTATTAATATCCTTATGTGTTTATGAATATCAATTTGAATGATACCTCGAAGTTAAGCAATAGGTGAAACCAATTTTGTAGTTTACAAGAACACAATTTAATTTTTAAATAGGTTGATCAAGAAGCAACTTTACAATAAGACATCTAATGATGTCATCTGGTTGAATTTATTTATCTTTTTCAATATAAATCGGAATTCGCAGTCATTTGTCAACGAAGCGTTTGACAACTTCACTCACTGGCGCTTCGTCGGCGATCGACTGAGAATACCAAACTGTTTCAAAGCCACTTTGCATATATATGATTGAGACTTACCACAATTTTGATGGCATCAACTTCTTCTGTGATATATTTGGAGCACCTGGGTGGTAGACTGGCACACCAAACGAACTCCCGTTTTGTTATATTCTTTCTGATGGGTTTTTCGAATGTAACTGTGTATCTAAACAAAATAAATCACTTTTAATAAATTCTGATCGTCTGCAGCAGCTTACCCAAGCGATATTATCTTAACTCATGAAGTTGTTTAGTGATTCAAAGAAAAATGTAAATAAGGAAACGGTTTTATATTTTTTATATAACTTTCTAGTTGGAAATATGTAAATAAGCTTTTTGTAACATGCGCGGAAAATTGATGATTGTATTATATGCAGAATGTCATCAAATACATTCGAAATGCGCATTGCAAAATTATTTTGCATACAGTTGAATTTTTGAAAAGGTGGATTTTGTTTTCCATTAACATGATTTGACATTCATTAACATAAAAACTGAAATTTCAATGTTGGTATTACAACAGTTGAATATTCACGAACCAATATTGAGATTGATCTGAAATCATAACAGGAATATGCATGATGGATACGACTCTCAAAATGCTTTGAAAAGTTTTCAATAATTCTAGAATTGTCTTTGTATAATTGAATTTCGAAGTCGGAGTAACTTATTATGGAGGGATAATTTGAATTCAGAGGCAGAAAATTCTCTACTTAGCAATAGTTTCCTTTGACATTAATGCACCCAGTTCAATATTTCTCCATTGAGTAAATAACACATCTGAAGTATTTTAAATATCTGGAAGGTCTCCCAAATGCCCAATTATTCGACTTGAAATATTTATCAGTCAAAATTTATTGCGATTTGACAGTAGGTGGAAGTAAGTATAGACCAAATATTGTGGATAACTTGAATAATCCCTCAATTTTCCAACAATCAGAGCACTACTGTGAACAGGTGTATTGTACTGGTGGAAGATTGTCTCCTCTTTCGCAATCCGAGCCTCCTTTCACAAATGTTTCCATCTAGCAGGTCCAAAAGACCAGCGTAGTATTCACCAAGTATTGTTCAATCCTTTTGAAGTGATCAATGTGTTGAATCCTTCTGTATCCAACAGAACACTGGCTAGTAACATTCCAACGAATGGAATTAACTTCACCACTTTTAGTGCCTAACCATCGGATTCCAATCAGAGCTTTGATTGTTTTTTTGGTTCTGTTGTGAAGTGGTGGACCTATGTCATATCAGTAGTGACAAATCGGCGTACGAAATCAATTAGACTCTTTTTGAAACAGTTGAGAATTCTGCTCTCACATTTACTTTTGGTACACAATTAACATAGCTTTCTCATACCTAATTTGAGGTGTAAAATATACAGCATCTATTATTATGAGATACACATATACTTCAGCTATCTCATATCTCTCAATCAACGTTTATTTAATACCAAATAGTGCACCATATCTCAATTTTTCCATTGCCAAAGCACCACTGTGGCACTGTGGATCCCGACAAATGAAATTGATTTTGCCTCTCATCGTGCAAAGCAATCGGCTTCAATCCATTGCTTCAATTGTTATTGTTATAAATTGGTCTACCAAATCAATTGGATCTTCTTAGAAACAGCTGAGAGTTTCTTTTTCTCATTCGCTTTCAGTGCATATTCAGCAGATCTCCCTCATACTTGATTCTAAGTGTCAAATGTACCAAAACTATTGTTTTGATATGCCCACGGCATCACATAGCTTTCAATCAACTATCATCTAATACCAAATAGTGTACCATCTCTCAAGTTTTTCATTGCCAAAGCATCATTGTGGACAGTTGCCTGGCTCTGATGGAAAATTTATTCCTCTTTCACAATCTATGCTCCCTTACACGAATCTTTCTATTCAGGTGTTCTAAAAGAGCAAAGCAGTATTGACCAGGCATTGTTAAACATTTTTAAAGTAATAAATGTTAAGAATCCGTGACAATTATCGTCCCGGCCGATAGAATCAACTCTGATTTTATTAGTACATACACTTTATATGACAGACTTTTTGAATTTTCCGCATAAATTCTAAATAATTAGTCGTAAAATATTTAAATTTTGTATTAGGCACTTTTATAATATCTAGTTGTACATCCTGCATTATGATTGCTATCGACTAAACCGGAAGAGCACTTTATTCGAAACATTTTTTGAGTTTTCCGCATGAATCCAAAACGATTGAACGTAGATTGTTAGAATTCAGTATTTAGGACAATTATACCGACTAGATGCTCATATCCTATTTTTATTAAGATCTATGAAGCCGGAAGTGCACTTTACTTGACAGTCTTTTGGAATTTTTCGCATAAATTCGAAACGATCAGGTGTAGAATATTGAAATTTGGTATTTCAGTCTGCTGTAGCATCTGATTGATTGCCTACTATTTTCATAACAATAGACTGAACCGAATGTGCACTTCAGTAGGAATTTATTTTTTAATTTTGCGCATAAATTCAGATCTGTAAGTAGTCATAGAATTTTGGAAATCAGTATTTAGGAATGTTGTAGTATAAGAATAATGGCCTACTGTTTCCATGGTAAACGACTTGGCTGAAAGCACATTTTACTTCACAGTATCTTAGAATCTCTTGAGTAAATCCAAAACGATTAACTGTGGAACGATGGGATTTTGTGTATGATTATACATATCCAATGATATATACGATCAAACCTACGGACTCAACTAACTCATACATCTTAATCCCGAATCATTTGACACCAAATAATGCAATATTTCTCAATGGTTCCATTGCCAATGCACCATTGTAAGCAAGTGCACATCTATAGTGCATACCAAACCAAATGGATTCTCATTGAAACAGCTGAGAATTCAATTTTCTCATTTGAATTTGGGACACTACTAGTAGGACTTTCTCATACCTAATTTCAGGTATAAATATACTACATTCATTTTTCTGATATATCATCACTTTTATCTATCTTATACATTTCAATTTACGACCATTTTTTCCAAATATTGCACCACCTCCATGTTTCAATCTGTAGTTACTGATTTTGGTTGTCCTTCACCAAGATCCAATTCAAAGGATGTAGGACTACGTTTAAATTCAGTAGTGTGTTTATTTACTTGTAGATAATAGATGTACAGATTCCCTTCAAGCCAAAACTAGCATAAGGTGGATTTTTGTTAACTGCAAATCGTCTGAATTGAATAAAAATATGAGGGCACAATAAGCTTATTAATACTGAACAACCGTACAAGACAGGACTATTTTAAGAGTCATATATGTCAAAAAATAATAAATTCCTATTTTGGAAACATCAATAAATAATATTCAATTTTTTATTCGGCTTTTGGTAACACTGAGACTTGACAGATAAGTAATTTGTGTAAATCAAAAACACTTCAAAATTTGTTAATGTTGTTACTTTTTAGAAATAAATAAATATAAACCTGAGCAATTTGAGACTTTTCTTCAAAATATTTTGTACTTTGATATATCAAAATGACAGTTAGATTATCTAGCAATGTAGTTATCAACCTAATAGAAATTAGGTTTGAGTTCTATGAAGAGGCTCTTTACGATACCCAAACAAGTTTCATAAAGTACAGTTTATAGCATCCAAATAGAAATAAATCTTTATAACACTGCCAGTTTTGTACTAATTTTTGTATTACGCACATATAACAAATCATTTTATGAAGGTAGACATTGATACGGAGAATTAAAGATAATGTTTAATTAAATGAATGATCCAATTCAATGGTAATTCCAATTTCTGAAGGTATTGGTGTCAATCACTTGCATATGCAATAATTTTATAAATAAAACAAATTTGAAATCAAGACCGGTTTACTTATTGCAAAGAGACCATATTATAGAAAGCAAATTTATAAATATATCAAGGGTATATCACGCTACTTAACATTACTTTAGAAATGTGTCAATTGCAAGTATGTAATTAATTTTGATGAATTAAATTTTGTCGTATTTAATTTGAAAAGCGGGGACCATAAAATTGAATTTCCGTAGAATTGCAGAAATATTGGGTAGCGCCTTGCAACATCCGCTCAATGTAATCACAATCAGTAATTACCAGCTTGATCTATAATTTTCAAGATTTTGACAGATTGTTTAGACTACAAAATGTCAATAAATGCTTACTTTTGTGAGTTTTTTTAATATTTATCCAACTCTTGTTCTGATGTCAAAGATGATAAGACATATTAGTAATGCTTCTCAAAGTAACAACCATAACAATCTTTTATGAAATTGGGGCCTAGGGTCTACGTAAAAAAGTTAGTATTCAAACGATTGCAAATAACCAATAATTTTCTCGATAGTACCTAAATATGTTTTCTACGTTGATCAGATTGCAAAACATATTTCTTCCAGTATTTATGACTTCAATAATTCGAACGAGTCTTGAATTTTCTACTAACTTCATGAATTTTATGGATATTTCGCCAACCATGCCGTTAGAAAATTTAATAAAATTCTTGAACATAATAAATGTGTTATTAACTGTATTAATAAAAGTGTTACGCATGATTCAGAAATTCTTATCCTTACTTACTTATCGCGTTATAAATATTGCACCGTTTCTTGAGTTTTCTGTTTGTTTTCACAAAATACAAATATCTTTCCATTTAAGTGCTGCTATGAATTTGGAATTGATCAATGTATTATTACTACATTTTTATTAACTTGCTTTCTGATCTTGTCTCTTTGTCTCTTCGGTGGAAATTCTGCAATTGATTTTAAACTAATTTTCCGATGAACTAGAGATTTGAAATTTTGAATATAGCTCAGAGCTAGCGGACATTGTAATATTAACTTACTTTCTGCTCTGTCTCTTTGTCTGTGATCTGGTAATCAAAAGCTAGCACTTCAAACTTCCAGGAAAGCTGAGCTCCCGATAACAATACAAAATTCAATCGCTTGTAGCACGCTTTGACTTCTATAAATGTGTACTTGATGACCTATAGCAGGCAGGTTGCGCACTTTGTTAGCTTATGGTGACAGTAGGATCGAGGACTTGTACATCTGCCTTTAATAGCAAAACTAATACTTCAAGGAACCCAAATTACATTTTTATAAGTGTGTAAACTTAATCATCATGACATAATTGTTGTCCGAAAGTCAGAATACTTGTTAACATGTGTTGCAAACAAGGTATTTCTCACGGCCCTCAACTTGTATATATTTAGACAGTTATCATTTGAGGATATGACATTTGGACTTTACAAATAACCTGACAAATTGATCGGTGACAATGTGAACTAAAATCAGGTTGTAGGGCTCAAATGCCACTGTCACACACATGGTGGTGGATTATGGTTGTGTTAGTTATCGGCTTACACATTATTTGCGATGTGCAAATAGGCTGAAATCTGATACTGATAGGCTGAAAAACTTGAAAATTTTGATTTCAGCCCTGGGTACCCCAAAAATTCGCAAAAACGTGGAACTATTGATGCCAGAGAGTTTCAAATACTCTCATGAATATTTAAGTAAATACTTGAGGCCTAGTAAAGATCGAAAAAAGGCTCAAAAACTCCAAAGAAGTTATTCAGCGCGACTAGCCTTCATGAAAACTGTAGAATAATTATCGTAACAACGATTATCAGAGCAATGCTTTCATAGTGATTGAGCTCAGTTCAAATAATTTATAGATTGGAGGTTGAAGCCATTACTTCAGAACTCAAAGGTATAAAAAACTCCAGACGCGTTCAAGAAATGATCCGGACCACTCTAGGCGTCCTGAAAAATAAGACAATGGCCGTGGGAAATAGGGCAGCCCTATGTGCAAACTTCTCAATTTAAAGGTGGTTGTAGGAAAACGAATCTTTGCAATTTTCTTTATCGATGCTACTGCTACAGGAATATGAAAATTGATGATGCAATTCTGTGCAAATCCATAAGTCTCACAGATCTATAAGTACATAAGAAACTGATAAAAACGCACAAGCTTTTGTTGATTAATGTCAATTTGTTCATAAGGATGACCAGTTCATTGTGATTTTGTTCATAATTTACGGATTCATGAATCATAAGATTTACAAAGAATTGCAACATGAGTGTCCAACATATTATATTCGAATTTCAAGAAACAAAGATGAACTCTATGATATGGAAGGTATTTCCTTAATTTGGTTTTAATACTACTGAGCTATAGCTGTTTTGCTGCAATTTCAGTAATTTTTTTTTATCGAATGTCAAAATTATTTGTCTTTCAGCTCGATACTTTTTAAAGCATTTTTGTATGAGAAAATACGCTATTATATTTACTTTGGTTCTCTCGCTGGCTGGCGTGACGCAACTACAGCACTTACAGACTTAAAACTGGTAATAAATAAAAGCTGCTGTTTTGTAGATTTGCACAAACTGATTGATTTTTTTTATTCATACATGCAGTTTTGGATAAAGAATTATATAAAAATTCAAAAGGTAGTTACTGCTGAACTATGCATACTTGAAATCTGAAAATTGCTGCACAGAATAAGCAACATGTCAGTAATGGAGTTTCATACTCTAAATTTTAAACTGATATGTCTTAGTACCCAGTTTAGGGTGGAAATTATCTATCTCAATATCTCGCGAGTTACACAAGATATTGACATGCGGTTTTCGATGTTAGTATCAGAATGAATGAAAATTTTGTTTTTATGATTAATTTAGGCCAGTATATGAACACTCGGTACTCATTTCCTTGAATTTGTGATTTTGAAGATTATTTCACTCAAGTCAATTATACTGTTGAATTTTGAGTAGTTACAGTGACAATTATAGTAACAAATCGCTTGCCAACGGAAATTTACCGCTATAAATTCATGCACAAGGCCATTTTATCGCGATAATTTATCTTTGGCATGGACAATACACAGTTCCGATATAAACAATCAGTTTTTGAAAATGTCAAAATTTGATCGTTTTGGGAATGCATTTTTTGCGGAAATTTGTAATAAAATTGAAAACAAGCAGTATGAAAATACAAAAAAAAAATCTAAAGAAAATATGGAGACAATTTGGTGCATTTTGCAATATTGAAAGTTAGTAGATCCAGTCAACATCATTTAGTAGGTATCTACTTATAATAGTAATTTCATTCGAGAAATATTCTCCACAAATACCACTCGTGACTTTAATTTTATCATAAATTTTTCTTTCAAACATGTCGAGTCTTCTGCTTAGATTAAACCCTCAAGCTACACACTCGCGATTCAATCGGACAGATGACTCTCCCAATGTTGCTAGGTAAAAAATGTATTCAAGAAAAATTTATTGATACAATTACAGTCCCTTGTGATATTATATACGATAATTGCACCAAATTTTTTGTTACATAACTTTGATAAAGATCAAATTATTATTTTGGGGTACAGCAGTCAATAACTAAGAAATAAAGATTAATAGTTTCCTTTGTGTTTGTACGTGCACAAGTTATGTATAAAATAGTCACAGCTTGAAAAAAATGGTGATAAATGAAAGCTGCTGATTCGTAGGTTCACCCAAACTGCTTGATTTTAAACTCAGTGATTGTGGGAAATAATATTTAGCAAATTTTCTGAGCTTACAACAGTTATGAACTGCCAAAGATGCGTTTTGATCATCAAAATGATTCTTTATTTTTTTTTTTTTCGTTGGTAATTTGGTTCATTTCGGTTTGATACCATCATCTTGATTGTGAAGCAGTCCATAGTGAGTGATTTATTACCGACTGATGATGTCGAAATGATCAAAATTGGTAAATCAAAATCAATAATTCATCATTACGTTACACATTGGAGCCAAACTGAAAAGTATATCAAAAGATAAGTTCAAAGAAGAAATGCTCAGTTATGGCTGTAAATGAGCGATTTATAGCGGTATAAACACTAAGAAATAGGCGAAGAGCCGCTGTTCAACCAAGAAACGAACTGAAAGAAATTCGCGGAACCAGAATAAGTAAGAATACAGTGGGAAAAAGGCTCAAAGAAATTGGTTAAGAAGCATCATTGTGCAGCGCGACTAGACTGCTCGTGATCACCAAAATTGGAATGATGGTACGTGGGATCAAGCTTTGTTCAGGAATGAGCCATTTTTGCGTAAATTTAATTGATGGCTGTCCTGCGGAACAAAATGAATTTCACTCCTGTTGTTCAATTCAATTCAATCATGGTGTGGGACGGCATATGTTCAAGGGTATAGATACATAAGGGATGAATTTCGTCACACATATCAAAGTAAATTCAGTTAGTACAAGGCAATGTTTGCCTGCAACTGGCTCACTGTTTAAATGATTTTTAGAACAAAATGGAAATACCTACAATGGATTGGTCTGCATTTCCTCTGGACTATGATTTAAAAGTGTTCTCGTTGAAATTTGGGCAAATTTAGCTATAAAAGTAATCAACAACGTCATCAGAAATATGGAAAGATGTAAGGACTCGTGGAGGAATCTCACAATATTGGAAAAAGGTCATTCATTGATGTTGATCTCCATCAAACTCTTAATGGTAGCATTATATATTCGACAATAAAAATAACTTTATTGCTTGAAGTAAAACTTGAAATTTAATTAAATTAGTTCTTGTTTGCTCTCTTACTGCTTACAATGAATATTGATGAGCATATCTGAATTTTAAACACTGTTTATCATAATTAATGCAATTAAATGAAATTCAAGGAATGCACTTGAATGATCATATTATAATTGAGATTCTACTGGTTCTGCAGTTCTTTTGGTGTTAATTTATACGTGGAATCATACTTAATGATGCACTCCAATTAAAAAAAAAAATTGCAGTTAGCAGACGCAGACAGAACTAGTAGATCTCAAAAGAAAAATTCGGCGTAATCTTCTTCCATCTCCAAATACTTCAACCAGACTACGATAACGAAATTTGTCTCACTTGAAAGATTTTTCAGTTTTGGTAATAAATTGAAGACTCCTTGGACTAGGATCAGATCAAAACCGAGTTAACAACGACTTCTGAGCAGAAGAACTGACTCACAAGAGCAGCACTCCTTTAGACACCTCGCTTCGCTTTTAATAGACAATCATGTTCTCTTTTTGCCTTATCATGAATAATTTTCAAAAAGTCCCAGTTTACTGACCCAAAAAATCAAAGTAAAACTTTTCCTGATGTATCTACCATTGTATTGAATTTTTTTGTGTGATGTCTGTGATGAAACTGCATCTTGATGCTGTCAATAATATTTTACTCCTCACTATTACTACAATAAGACCAAGAAAATAAATTATCACTCACGTTTCGTTCCTGGTGCACACATGTTCCCCAATGAGGTGATTTCCATAGGCACCACTAACAACAACAGCGAGAATCGCCACTATACAAAAGTTGCGTATCATTTCTGATGCACTTGACACAACAAACACTTTTTACACTACAGTACTAGCCGCATCATATTACAATCTACGATTACGTAAGATTCTAGCACTTCCGCTGACATTTCGCTTAACTGGGTCACTTGAAACGCATCTGCTCCCAACTTTTGCTTAATGGATGGATAACTCTGTAATTAGAAGATAAGATGGTCAGTTACCTTTTATTATACATTTAGAAAAGTCTGAGGGCGGTCATCATAAAAGCACATAATCAAGAAAATAGTTAAATTTATCAATGTTTAATAATGATATTCAGCAAAGTCAGATTCTTTAATTTTCAGAACGATATTATTATTTATACAGAAAGGACGTGTCGCCATACACCCAATTATGATTAATGCGTGCAAATCTGAAATGTTTAACATATTTTTTATTGTGAATTTAACGGAGAATTGTGAAATTATGTCATTGCCAAAGTAATACATTTCTGCTTGGGTGCACTACTTTATTAGTCATTATAATAACGATTATTATTGTTGTAAGATAAGACAAAGATAGTCATAATATTTGGAACAACCAAATTATGACTATTTAGAGTAGAAACGTGAACCAATTTTTGTTTTGGATATCATTGATGACCTTAACTGGTACGTAAAATATAAGTATGGAAATAAGGGAATACAGTCACAGAATTTTTATCTTTCACTGCAATTTCGGTCTAATTTGGAGCATCCTCAAGAGGGATACTAATTGATACACATGGATGAACAATTATGGGTAGATTTTGCTCTATTGTAATAAATTAGTGTTCATTAATTATAAAATTATGTGAATCTGTAGCACTCCTGAGGATGGTCCAAGTGGGACCAAAACTGCAATATAAAAAAAATTAGAACCTTCGAATGAATTTTTAGATTTTTCTTATTTCAAATAACACGCCTATTTTGGGGTCCCTTTTCCAGAATAAATACAGTTTTGATAATTAAGGACGATTAAATCATTGGAGATCTGATTCATTATAATGTCTTATAATCTCAGAGTCTGTTCAAGTGTAGTAGGTGCAAAATAGAATGTGGAGTAACAAATATACTAGCAAATAGAATAGAAGTATGATTCAAAGACATTATGGTCTATTTATATAGTCGAAAATGCTCTGTAAACATACTAAAAATCCTATATAACGTCCTTTGTTCACAATATTAGCTTTAGACATGAATTTTACAAGTAAAGCCCTTTCAGAATCGGGATAAGTAATCAATACGTTCTTACATCGATTTAGAATCAAAAGCACGAAGATGGCTATCTTTTTTGTGCATTTATGTATTTGTTACCGGCCAAATCCTATTTCAGGCCAAACTAGTTCATCCTGGGCCAAACTAGTTTGTCCTGGGCCAAACCAGTTCATCCTAAGCGTGTCAAAATATACTAGTTTAGCCCAGGACAATCCACTTTGGCTTAACCCAGTTTGGCCTAGACCGAGCTGATTTTGAATCATTATTTAAGTAAATTAGGGCTTGAAACTACAGTTTTGTATGTCAGTGACACTATAAAAGAGCTTTGCACCCAACTAACGAGGCTTCGCCCGCTCTGATCAAGCTCGACGTTGTTTTTAAGCAATGATTATTGTTTGCCCCTTGATAACAGTTTCCAACGTGTTTATTCTATTACTTGCTACGTATGTAGGCCAAAGTAGATTGTCCAGGATGAGTCGGTTTAGCCTAGGACAAATTAATTTGGTCTGAAATCGAGTTTGGCCGGTAACATACTCGTTCTGAATTTGGTATGTACATGCTCCTATGTAGAATTATTGACAAAGCTGGAAAACTGGATTTCTTGAAACTCTCTTCTAATCAATCATCGTCTTTTATATCAGTTCTCGTCATGAGTCGATTCCACTATGATTCAGAATTGATCGTACCACCATCCATGTTCATACAGCTGGTAAAAAATATAATTTGAGGTCGAAATGTGATCCATAGATACAATGGTCTATTTAACTATCCTTTTCTGACGAAAAAATAATAATACTAGAAGTTTTCTTATTTAATTGTAATTCGCAGAGACAATCTTTGACATTATTTTAGATATTCTTGACATGAGTACCAACCATCAGACAACTTCAGAAGTAATTTATCATTCAATACAGGGTAAAGTTAGTCCCTTTAAGTCTATGCCAGTTTTTCGACATCTATCTGTCACTCAAATACTAACAATGAAAGAAAAACTGCTTTTTCCAAAAACTAATTAGAAAAATGTATAATTATAAGTTAATTTTGTTCTTAAGCATCGTACATCCCACACCAATTTTTCATTTAATTTTAATGTACCAGTAGTTCCTCCACTACCAATATAAGTGATCGGTACGATTTAACATCGATTTGAAATCGATAATTCCCTTTGTACATAATCACAGGAACCATCAGTAAATCATTCTTGAAAGTTTTCTCAGTTAGGAGATAAAATTCGAGTCTTATTTCACGACAAAGTTGAAAAGAGTCATCTCTCATATACCAAAAGAGCTATCGAAACGGCATTCTAGATAATTTCTCAATCGATCAAATAGTGGTTCGGAATCGATCATTCAACCATGTAATATTCAGGCGAGGATGCAACTACTAAGGTTCATAGTAACGTGGAGGTATCTCAGTCGCAGATATACCTGGGATATTTCAAAAGGAATACAATAATTCTAAGGATATTACAGTTAATTCAGGGGCTTACACGAATTCGGCACCGAGTATATGAAGTCGGCACCGAAGCTGAGCTGATTAGCGCGGGGCGCACGTGAACTCGGCACTGTCAATTTCAAATAAACCCACGATCACCCTGCAAGATTAGGTTCTATAAGTGAGTACAATTTTAAAATCACTCATGTTGGGCTGAGATACAGTCTCTAACAATGATTGTAGGCTAGCTCGCTACGCTCGCAATTTTGAAAAACATCTTTGAATATATCCGAATTGCGCTGCGCGCGCCTGTGCAACAGACCTTGAGCCCGAGACAGCCGAGAAAGGTGCACTGAACTCATCATGTTGGGCCGAAATCCAGTCTATAAATGAGAGTTCAAATGTATGGCTGAATTCGAGTCTGGTTTATTATTAATATAAAATATCCAGCGAATCTCACTCAGGCAGAATGATCGAGTCATTAGTCCTAACCCATAGTATGGTACCAAGTTCGAGTAGGGGATTGAAGATCTAGGTAATTTGGTGCCAATATTCAGACCGCCCAAATTCAGGTATTCTAAAGAGAGCCCATGATGTGCTTTTTATTTAAATCATCGGGTAACAAAGTACTATGCATTAGCAATAATTTTATAGTTAGCAATCATATAAATTGAACAATTTAGTAGCGTTATTCATAAAAAGCTGTAAAATAAATAGCCCTATTAATTAAAAAACAACCAGCCAATTTAATCTATCCATTCATTATGGCGTCACAAAATCCACTTTCATAACCTTCAATTCTAATTCCAAGATCAATTTTTTCCAGCACATTCTGCAATAAATAATTACTTTGTTAGTTTATTTGGTAATAACAATATTGAACATTTCCTTTAAGGTGAAAAATTGCGAAATTTTGAAATATTTCACCGGATGCTGCGACGAATAATTGAAAATGAAAGTTAAATCATAATAAAAGACATAAAATCAATTGCTATTACAGTAAAATTGAGTAATAAATGTTGTATTTGAGTACAATTGAATAAACTGATTATTATTTCTCAAGACGTACAATTAATTTAAGAAATAATTGTAAGATTGCTGGGTATAACAGTAAAATGTCAATTGCTTTACGTATTAAATGAAGGTCGTTTTCTGGTCGTTAAGTCAAAGATACGGATCGATTTATCAGATTTATCTACAGTTACCTATACTTCAGAGTGATATCGAATTTTAATGGAAATATTGGTGTTAAATACACAATTTTTTAAGAATATTTATAATCGTTTGTTGGTTTACGGGCCACACTACGTTAAAAGACTATAATAAAAAAGCTACCTTCAATTAATTTTATTAATATATCACCGTGTTTTGAATATGTTGATTATAATTTCTGCACGTAGTATTTTCTGTGAAATACTCGTATTATCGCAGGAATGCACGTATTCCTCTGGAATATTTGAAATACATGTATTTCCCGGGAAATACCTGTTCTATGATGGAAACTCATGAGTAGCTAAATTATAGTAATTATTAAGAGTTTTGTTTATCATATATTTCACTATAAGATTATTTGTACACGGTACTGATTTATAAAAACAAAATAAAGAGCAGTTTTATCAATAATACAAATATGTTTACAAATCGAACTGTTATTTGTATTATTCTAATTAGTTTGAACTTAGATATTCCTTTTATTTCTTCGAAGTGTTTTTTTATTGATAAGTCTTATTCCAAATACCTATCAATAAAAAATAGATCAATATCCAGATGTCAGAGGCATTGGGAACAAAAGAAACATGTAGTAATTGAAATAATATCATGGAATACACAAATAGTTATTTTTGTATTAAGTGTGCAAAGTGATTGTTGCACCTGAGAATGTCAATTTTAACCGAGACCGTAAGGTCGAGGTAACAAATTCATTCGAAAGCGCAACAAAATACAATTACTTCGCACACGAAATACAAACAATATTTTTTCGCCAAATGTCAAAAAATAATAGATCAACAATAATTATTGTTTTATTCAGTAAAATGTAGGGAAAAAGTACAAACTATAATTAATTTGCAGTCACCTTGGTATTGTAACCAAAAGTATGCACAATTGTTGTTTGATAAATAAAGAACTGTCAATAATTAATTTTTATAATCAAAAATAAGTAGTTTTGTGTACAAATTCATATTTCTTTTTTGTTAAATACCTGTTTGTTTATATCCTTGTAGCATTACTAAACTGAATTATATTAGATTAGGTGTGCAAAAGTATGTCTCATTTTTTTACTAGTGAAAGAATCACGAACTTTGCGTATCCATTACAATACAAAAATATCATGTTTTTTTGAAAGTTGGCGAAAAAAATATTTCACTTGAAACGCTTCAATCATATCATATATCAACCAAAAAATATCGAACCAAAAGTTTTTGAATAGCTGCTTTAAATTAATTTATTATAAATACATTTTCAGCTTTTTGTCCTTCAACCTTGGCTGTATTGCTCAATGCTGCAGCAAATATCTGTTATAATTTAAAAGCTTATTTGTCTCGAAATGAAAATTGTTAAACGTAATATCATTTATTATGTAACTAGTTTCAAATCTTCATCTCTTGAATCTGGTGGTAAGGAGGTGCAACGAAAATCTGTCACAATTCGATAGCTTTTATCTTTTGAAATAATAATCATATTGTCACAAATATAAGATATTTGTAGTAATTAGGTCACATAGTTATTCCTTCGAATTCACTGTGACTGTAATCCTTGTTAGTATTGACAAGGTCGATGTTCAATTGTCGTTCATGATGACTAGATGTTCGGTAGTTGCCAGGCAACAACTGTTAGACAATTGAATGTTGGCCTATTGTCGGCTTAGGTATATAAGAGCGTAAGCGAGGGAAGGAATTGATTCATTCAGTGTTTAAGTACGAGTAACTGTGAGCGAAATTGTGTTCATACGTGTTTAGGAAATAAATATTCACACTGTAACCTGTGTTGATAAATTATCCACGATAAAATTTGTGATAATATAATAATGAATCAAAAGTTGGTGAAAAGCTTATATAAGCTAAACTATTATAAAACCAATTTCAATTTACAACTATCCGTTTTTTACCCTTAGTGGTATAAGGGACTAAGAGATTCACTGTGAATATCAGTCATACTTTGAAGGCTCATATTTCATAGAATAAAAGTTATGGAATGATGAACCAAACATAGATAGAGAACCTATATAATATCATTTATTATGGAAATAATTTCAATTTTCCATTTTTCAGCTTTGATGTTATGGAGGGCTAAATTACGTAACGAATATTCGACAAAATTTGAAAGCTCATGTCTCCTAAAATAATAATCGTAGAATAGAGTAACAAGAATTGATAGATAGTTTATCTAATTCAAACTATTATAGGTAGAATTACTTCACATTTTTAATCTTTTGCCTTTCAACCCTGGAGGTATCGGGGGTTAAGAGATACAGAGCGAATATCTGCTGTACTTTGAAAGCTCATATCTACTGAAATAGGAATTATGGAATGATGTACCTAACTTTTATAGATAGCCTATATAATATCACTTACCATGAAACTAGTTTTTAGCTTCCATTTTTCGAATTTGATGGTATAGAGGGCTGGATATGCATTGAAAATATGCTAATATCTTCTAAAATGACAATCGTCGAATGATAACCCAAAAGTTGATAAATAGCTCATACAAACTAATCTATTATGAAACCACTTAAAATTTTTGAACCTTCTGTTTATTAACCCTGGTGGTAGTGCCATAAGGGTATAAGAGACTAAAAGATGCAGCGCGAATATCCATCATACTTTAAAAGCTCAAATATGCTGAAATAAAAATAATAGAATGATGAATCAAACAATATTAGAAAGCCTATAATATCATTCATTATGAGTGTAGCCTTCATCCTGCAAACCCAGTGGTACAGAGGGCTAAATGTTGCAACGAAAATCCACCCCACTTTGAAAGCTTATATCTTGTAAAATAATAACTGTAGAATGACAAACCAAACACGCATGGTGAATTTATGTAGTACCACTTATTATTAATCTATTTTCAACCCTCTAACTTTAAATCCTCAAATACGGTAGCATGAAAGCTAAAAATAAGGCGAAATTCAGTAATTTTAAATTTTATATCTCCTAAACTAGTAATCATGCAATAATAAATCAAACATTGATATAATTTATTATATAAACAGTTTTAATCTATGAACCTTCCAAGGGGGCATGAAGTTAAAATAAAAATTAGTTATACGAGAAGCTAAAATGTGATCAGCTTTTAGAAGAATCAAGAAAAATCGCTTTCCAAATAAAATATCACCTACTATTCGAAATTTTTGCTTTTTAGGCTCATAAATCGAATGTTGTTCACTTTCGCGGATATTTTCAATCGATTTTGCATCGAGCACACTTTTTCAGTCCAGGTTTTCAGCCAGTCAGTTTCAAAGTACATTTTTACTTACTTGTACTAAGTACAAGAAAGCATTGTGAAACCGACAAAATACACCTATCGATATTTTGATGCAAATATCCGTTTTGAGCATCCCTGAATCCATTTTGACTATTTTTAGCTTGATGTCGGTACGTATGTTCGTGCGTGCGTTCGTGCGTAACTTGTTGAACGTATAATGTTGAAATTTATAATTAAGACTGGTATTGAGTCTAGTTGTGCACCTCATATTATGGTTCCAATCGTCTGTACCGGAAGTGCACTTTACTTGAAACTTTTTTCGAATTTTTCTGGCAAATCCCGAATGATCAACCGTAGGATGTTGAAACTCAGTATTTAAACTTGATGTTGTATCAGAATGGTTATCTGCTCTTTTTGTATGAATCGGCCAAGCCAGAAGTGCACTTTACTTGGAACTTTTTTTCAATTTTGTGCATAAATCTAGAATGATTTGCCAAAGCATATTGAAATTAAGTGTTTGAGCTTGTTGTAGCATCAAAAAAGCCGAAAGTGTAGTTTATAAGTATATCAGACATTCAGAATTTGCCGTATAAAAAAATCAATTTAATTGAAATAAAAAGGTAGGCAATGATAATCTGTTGTCAATTTTTTGATTTTGTTTGACATTTTACATGTCAAAATATTATTAAAATTATATTAATAATGATCTGGAGTGACAGAAAACTTTATTAAATAAATTTGTTTATATCTCAAATGATGTACAAGTAAGTCGCGTGAAGTTCACGTCAGATCTTTCCAATAGAAATTATGGAAAATTCAAGGCTTTAACCTCATATTTATGGAATATTTCAGTAATGTAAAAAGTAAAACCGACTTTTGACGATGCTTTTTGGATGGGATAGAGCCGAATCTTGTCTCTACGTTAAAGATTCTGTTTGATATAACCTACAGTCCGAAGATTTTGCAGTGAAGTAGTAAATTGTGATCTTACCAGGCTCATAAATCGAATGCTGTTCACTTCAAGAAATATTTTCAGTTGATTTTTCATTGGGCACACCATTTTCTGTTCAGGTTTTTCCAATTAGTCAATTCCAAAGAAAATTTTTACAGCTTATTGCCAAATTGTTTAATTCTACAAGAAGAATTGATAACTTTGAAAAAATTTGAGGAAAAATCAAGGTATCAACCTTCTATTCATGAGATGTTTAAGTTTAGTTTCACGTCGCTTTGATCTTGGCTAAACTGTTGAAGATTCTATTTGAATTATCATTCAAAAATTTTTCAATAAAATAGTGAATTGTGACCTTTTAAGGTTCTTAAATTGATGCTGCTTACATTGGTAGACATTTTCAATTAATTTTGCATTGAGCACACCATTTTTATTTCAGGTTTCAGCAAGCAGTCAGTTCCAAAGTAAATTCTAGAGTTTTTCAGAATTCTTTGATTCTGCAATGAGAATCGATAACTTTGAGGAAAATTATGAAAAAACTGACGTTTTAACATTTTATTTATGAGATGTTTAGTTTAAATTGGTGTTACACCGACTTTTCACGTCCTTTTTTAGATGGAATAGAGCTTTGAATCTTCGGTTTATTATCAAAGCCTTTGTTTGGTGTAAGGCAATAGTAACACACATTTTCGAAAATAATTGGATGGAGTTAGTTGTGTATTTTAGCTCCTCGTGTATAATTCTATGTATTTGGTTATGGTATAGTCGTGTCTTTCGCAATTTTTTTTGTCAGATATTGATATTTCAAGCTCCTTTCACATAATACCGCGATAAGTATTGTCATTTGTTCTTTAATGATTGCTGAGGACTAATAGACGTCATATATTCAAAAAATATTATGAATAATAAATTATTTAACATGTTTGATTTCATGGTTATTCAGTTCTAAACTGAAATTATAATAGGGGTATGCTTCTTATGATAAACAAAAAATGTCCTTTACTTTTGACTGACTACTAATTGATTATAAAAATCTAAATTCGATTTCTGGTTTATTGATCGCTGAATTAAAATAGATAAGTCTTACCATAAATATAGATCGCACAAAAAACAACACAACCATGGAAATACGTCATATATACTCAACTAATCTATATCACATAAAATTCCATATTCGCACGACTGCCTTCGTTTACATTTGATTCCGAAGGCCAGAAATCTGTCACAGTAGTCTGACTGAAATCTCCAGATACACTATCAACTCTAAATTTACCACTAACATATGTTCTATCGTTTCATTTGTTTTTGTAACTATAAAATAAAATGATGAGCCAACTTCCTAGAATGCTTGACTTTTTGTTATGTTATCAGAATTAAAGACAATGCGGAGTATTTTTAATGCAGAGTCAGACAATACTTCGTGATTAGAGTTAGGAATGTATGTATTTTGATCGTGATTTGAATAAGGTGAGGTAAGGGTAACGGTTTTTGCCATTCAAAGCGTTTTGCCAATAAAGAAAACATTTTATTTGGAGTCAACAGAGTATATTTACTTTTACTTGCACAAAATTGCTCTTTAGTTGAAAGCGATGCATTTTTACAACTAAAATTTCATTTTGAGTTCCAAACTGTGGGTGTATTTATTATCATAAAGGAAACAGTTACACAAAAAGGCAATTGTGGAGCTTGTTTGACTATATACTCTGAAATGTTTCTTGCAGACTTGAATCGGAATTTCTTTTGGCAATAAATTTGGATTATTAGGTATTCATTATATTGGGATATCCTATAAGGATGAAACACGTATCTACAGTTGCTCCTCGATCTAAGATGATAGTGTCAAAACTGACTCTTAGATTTGACTTTTTGTGGGACAAATAAAATGTTTCAATATTTTAATTTTTGATTAACCAATTTCAGTTCTTGTTTATTTGATATTATAAAAGTTCTCAATGACAATAACGTATATAGACCACGAATTATGCACTCAAGTTGTATTACCTTTGTGACATGCAGTAAAATGAGTTTTTGTTCATTTTAGAAAGGATTTATACCTGTGTAATATATTCACTTGTTTTAAATTATTCACACGTTCTAAATATAATTTTGAGCAGACAAGAAGTCAAGTATTTTTCTGATATCCTGATTGTCAAGTTCATTCATACTAAAAATATAAAAAATATAAAATGATGTCACTATCCATAAATCACAGAAATAAATTAATCGAAAGTCTATAAAATGCGGTGAGAGTTTACCGAATTTGACTTTATCAGAAGTTATTAAAAGCATCTTTTAAAAACAACATAATATAGGAAAATACTTTCACTATCTTACTCTGAGAGGTCAGGTTGTGTGAATCAAATCAAAAGCACATAACTATTTCTTGTTTTCTGAACGCACTCACAGATGCAGCATGATGCTGCACAGTGTACACTGACACTGTGGGCTTCTGTAGGATGATGTTTTCCGCTGTTGATGACTTATTAATTCAATTCTATTCTGTGATGCTGCGGGCCGCTGGACGATGAGCATGAGATGCATACTGATTTGTCTGATAAAGTCGTTAACATTTTCTTGGGGACTTACATGTGTATACAATAAATGATTTAGATATCAATTAATCACTTCAAGTGTTGTAATATGACAAGGAAGGAAGCATTTAGAAAAGAATAATCTATTTTTTCGGATGTACAGCTTAGCGGCTCCATTTGATCTTCTATAAATCTTTCCAGACCTCATACAATACAATACGTATCTAATTTGAAATACACCATTTCTCAAATTGATTGGATCAATTTCCTCCAATTCTTGTTCATTTAAGTAATAACTTCTTGCAATTTAGTCAGAATTTCAACATAAATTTGGATATTTAAATATTCTTTTTCCTAGGTTTGTAAGAGTTAAAAGAATTTACTAGAAAACATAATATAATAATGATTTATTGGATGAGAGTTCAATAGTATTTTTTGACTTCTAATTTGTGGTTTACACAATTAATAACTTTTCAGAATTTCAATTAATTATCAGCTCTTATTTGATAAGAAAAATAGATCATTTACTGCGCTTCTTTATTATACGAGGTATGAGAGAAAAGCAATCAGACCGTCAAAACAATGAACGATCTTGAAACGGTTGTTTAGGGTGTGTTCATCTCTTCCAGATGCTCAGTTCGAATTTCAGCTTCATACAGTCATGGCCTGGTTTTTGAGAGCGCCATCAGTTTAGCTGTGTTTTTATTGTGTTATAAAACTGAAACCGCAGAATTTAGAGCAAACTCATGCCATTGAGTTCTGTGTAAAATTAAATTGAAACAGGCCTATGAGGAACATTTCTTATCAAGCGCATAAGTTTTTCGCTGGCACATATTAGTTTTGGAAGGCCGAGAGAACGTTGAAGATGATTTTCGCCAAGGGAGACATTTACTTCAAAAACCGGCGAAAATGTCGAACGTATGAGGGCTTTTATGGGATCAGACCGTCGTTTAACAATAAGGATGATAGGTGACCAGTTAAACTTTAACACTCAAATTTCACACATACGAACGGTTTTTGCCAAAATTCTTCATGTCATACGACCTCTTCCATCACCGAATTTCCAACCTATGCACCTGATCTAAGTCCTTGTGACTTTCTTCTTCTCCCGAAATTAAAAAATGTCTCAAATAGACGTTATTTTGCAACGTTGAGCCATCAAGTTTTGTGTTAAATTCAAGGAATTCGCGAGTGTGACCTTTGAAATGTTGAAATAGGCTTAGGGTGAACATTCCTTTTCAAGAGCATAAGTTTTCCACTGCCACAAATCATTTTTGGAAAACTGAGAAAACTTTGAACAAACACCGTCAACTTCAAAAACTGTCGGGGAAGTCGAACGTGTGAGGACTCTATTGGGATCAGACCTTCGTTCAACAATAAGGATGATGTATACCAGTTAAACTTAAATTTTGCACATGCAAAAGCTTTCATATCACACGGTCATTTTCCTTGTGAGTTTTTGATCCCAAAATGAATTCCTGTTGCTTCTCAGCCCATTTTTCATCTGATCCATGTCCTTGTGACATCCTTCTTTTTCCAAAATTGGAAAATACTTTGAAATGACATCATTTTGGGACTCTAGAGAATAGTGAATAGAACGTAATTGTCATGTGAAAAATCCTAGTTGAAGCCTTTTAGCGCTGTTACCAACTCCGTCGGTATAAGCTGCCGAAAGGAACTATTTTGAAGGAGACTGATGGGTACGACCCAGGAGATGATGATGGCTCGTTTATCGAAGGACCATTTACATTTTATTTACAATCATTTATTTTAAAACACTAGAAAATTATATACAAAAATGGTAGGAGTAAAATTAGATTATGAAACAAGACGAAGATTTGTTTAACAACAAACTGACTGACTTAGAAAAAATTTTACAAGTTATTGTATGTTTGAGGTGAGGGTCTTTCGCATCCTTCCAGCCTCCTCCACCACAGGGTGGAAAGTTTTGTTATTGTGGGCCGTAACAGAGATAGTATTGTTGTTTTGGAAAAGATAAAAAAATGACTAATGTGTGCTTATTCATTGAGCTTGATTGCGGTCGAAGTCCAACTAATATCAAAATACGACCCCACAACGACAAAATATAGCTTTAAATGCACATAAAAAGAGCTATGGACATCATAAAGTTCTTCAAAAAAAATTTCTTGTCCTGGTTCACGGATGGTTCAAAACAAAATTGAAAGGAGATAGGTGTGGGTGTATTTGGACCAGGATATAGAATACGAAATCAATAGAAGTCAGTGCCATAATCTGCCAAGCTGAACCTGAGAAAAGGTAGCAATAAGACAGCAATAATGGCAGTAGTGGATGATGCTGACTGTAAGATTAAATGAAGAAAAATGGCCACACTTCGTTTTCTTAATTTATAGAATGTTAGACATTTAAGCTGCCTTAGAAGCCTGTTAAGCTAGTCTGGAATTGCAGAGAAACTTTTCAGCTCTTGGCAAAATGTAAATACATCACATTGGAATAGGTACCAAGGCACGAGGAAATTGAAAAGACAGATGAGCTTGCCAAAAGAGAACCATGCATCTGGAATTTCTTTTGAATTATTGAAGAGCTGTCTGAATAAGGTAATAGAATAGCCTTGTACTGGATAAACACAGAAGTAAACAGACTAAAAAGCTTATCAAATCTTTGCCTACTAGTGTCAAAAAGTTGACTCTCATCAAAGATGGTCATATAGTCTTGACAAGTTTCTTAACAGACCACTGCCTCCTGAAAAACGGTTTTCAAGAAATCGGTGAGATTGAAGACCTGTCGTCTATGTCAATAAGACGTGGGAACATCAAATCTCATTTTGTGTAGCTGTCCGGCTGCAGCTGTGTGCAGACTGAACTACATTACAGCAAACGAATTGAGCAATACTAGAGTTTACAGAAAGCCTAGATTTCCCATAAATAAATTTGAAAACAGTTTATCACAGAAGATCTAATAGTGTTCTGATGCTTACAGCCTTTGCGCGTCAATAATAAATAATACAGTCGCGTTTCATAAACACAGACTTTAACAATTGCGTTCCTTTTTCATACGTCTTATTTATGCATATCTATCGAACTTGATCTCGTTTGAGGTTTAGCTAGGCTATGCCAATATGTGACCTCATAATGACAAAATACACCTTTGACCACACGTACAAGATAGAAGATCCAGATCGTCTTTTATAGGCATCAAAAGGATCTTCAAGGAAGATTCTCTGTCCTGATACATGTATGGTTCAAAACAAGTTAGAGGAGAGGTTGTCAAACTAATATAGAAATTGCAAAAAAATACTCCAAAATTTGACAAAATGTACCCACGTTATACCGTGGTGGGTGTCACGAGACAAAAGCGTTAAAAATGAGAATGAGCTCTCCAGAAAAGGACCTTGTGTCTAAACCTCCGTATGAACCATTAAAAAGCCACCCGAATAAGGTAAAAGAAGTATGAGAGATTCGAGCCTGAGCCTTGTACTGGATAAATAAAAAAGGAAGTCAAGGGCGAAAAGATTGCGCCTACTAGTGTCAAAGAAGCTCTCCGAAAAGAGGACCTCTGAATCATGATGGGTTTCTTAAAAGGTCAGTGCCTTCTAAAACACCATTTTCATAAAATTAGTAAAACTGAAGATCTATTGTGCTTATGTGAGAAAATGAGGAAACTTCAAAACACATTTTGTGTAACTGTTCGGTTGCAGCCGTGTGCATGCAGGAAACGAATTGAGCAATACTGGAATTTACAAAAAGTTTAGTTTTCCGGTAGATGAATTGAAATAGAGATGCATCACCAAAGATCTAATAGGTCGTAGTGATCATAATGTTCTAGTGCTAAAATAATAAATGATACAATCACGTTTTATGAACACAGACTTGAAAAAATGCGTCTGTTTTGTGCATCTTGTTTATGCATATTTATTGAGCTTTGACCATACTAATAAGTTGGAAGTTTCAGAGCGCCTACAACGGACATCAGGAAAGGCTTCCTATTCTGGTACACGGATGGCTCGAAGCAAGATAGAAAGAAAAGAGGTTGGCGTGGATATATTTGGACTGGGATGTCAAATATAATTTACTTAGAAGCCAATACCAAAATCTTCCAAGTTGTGCTTTGTGCCGAAATAATCCTGGAGAAAGATTTCAAAAGGACAACAACTGGTATAATGTTAAACAGTCAAACTGCCCTAAAAGCCTTTCAAGCTTATCTGAAATTGCAAAGAAATCCTTCAGCAACTGGCCATGTTACATTGTGGTCATTTCCAAGGCTCAAGTAAGTTCAAATGGTAGATGAGCCTGAAAGAAAGGAGCTATGCATTGAAAAGCTATCTGAATAAGGCAACAGAAGTATGGGAGGTTTCAGCTATAGTCTTGCACTATACGAACATAAAATGGAGCAAACAGGCAAAAAAGCATATCAAATCTTAGCCTACTCTTGTGTCAAAGAGCTAGCTTTCAGCAAAGAGGGTCTCAGAATCCTGATGGGTTTCTTAACAGGCCACTGTTCCCTTAGCCACCATTTTTATGAAATTGGTAGGGCTGAAGAATTATTGTTTCTACATAAGTCAAGAAGATGAGGAAACTTCAGAGTACTCTTTGAATAACTGTTCGGCTGCAGCCTTGTGCCAACTGAACTACATAACACCAAACGTATTGAGCAATATTTGGGGCTTATAAAAAGCCTCAACATCCTATAGATAAATTACGTAAGGGATGCATCACGAAAAATCCAATAGGTCGAAAGGATTATAACGTCCTGACGCTCAGTAATTAATAAATAATACTGTCGCGTTCAATGAACACAGACTTGAACAACGGCGTTCCTTCCTTGTACGTCTACGGTCACAGACATCCAGCAAGCTTGTCTTGCCTGTTGACGAAATAAACTTCAACCATTCAACTAGGTTGTTTGAAGGGGCAACCAATGAACAAACGTCCATTACGCTAGTATATGATGACGTAATGTCTAGAGAATCTGAAGACCAGCAGACTAAATATTTGATAACGTGCACATCAAAGAAGCTTCATTCGAACGTTGGTCAATTTGATATGAGAAAGTTTTGGTAGGGTGCAGTTCTCACTGCACATAGTCTCCATTACACGATTACGGATGCTTGATACATCGCGTCAGCGTAGTGATCTAATATACCAAAGTCGTGTGAGCGATGAAAACTCACGTAACGTGTGTTGTACACTTACATTAAAACTTAAAATCCAAATGATTTGCGCCGATTTTTATTGCTTTCTAGCAGCAATTGCTTGCTTATTTTTCTATCCTTATAACTAAAAGAGTGAGTAACATCTGTGCAGTTTTATCTTGATATACTTCAAAAATGTTGACCAATACTTCTTCAAATACAATCCACATATCTTCTCAAACACTCTGTATATATATTTCAAAATTGAAAGAGAATGTACTTTATGACTTATTTTTTAAGAATCTTCCAGAGTGATAAATACCATTCGGTAATAATCTTATGTAAGACGGCATGAAACTAGGCTACACATATTTCAGATTTTATAAAAATATTAGTTAATAGTCTGACATCAACTTTGACGAGTAGCTTATTTCTAATTAAGTGAAAACGAAAATATAAATTCAATTCACGTTACAGTAAAAGTGCACCTACTTCAGATTAAACTGATATTGGCTCGGAATTCTTAGAGAGTTTACGATAAATAAATTACAAGTGATAATAAGATTACATTGTTTGAATAATAAACGCAAACTTTGTAAGCAATAGAAAATAGTATACATATCAATTTATTGCCAATAAAGTTAATAAAATAAGAAATGGTTTTTCCACCCGCGATTATTGTCAGTTAACTTTATTTGCGAATGGTTGTTGATATAATTATTACTCCACATAATAATCAATAGATGAAATTAATCGAATTTTCTGCTATAAAACCAATGAATTATTAGTAAAACGTTGCTCATATTTTAATAGCTATTTTTCGAATAATAATAATAAATTGTAGCTCGTTTCTGATAGTGTCATTGGCAGTGCTCCAATTTTCGAAATGTATCACGACATTGGAAATAATTCTTTTCTAATCGATACTTCCAATCGAAAATCTCTCATTTGATGCAAATTCAGAGCAAATGAATGGTCAATCGTGCATTGTGGGAGATTTCAACATTGTAAACTCACTTATAAATATCTATTAATTTGAACAGACAAAGTAAATTGTGGTGAACGTGAAATAAAGTGATTCGTTATTGCAAAACGTCGGCTTTGATACGCAATACTGCGACAAAATAGACCTAGCTAGTAATTAATATTGAATTAAAATTTCCTGTCTTGAATAATAGTGATTTTTGCTGAGTTATAATGAATATTAGCGATACACTTTGATATATAGTTCTTGGAAGCCTTGCTAGAGAATTCTATGTGACAATATTTCATATAAAAGTGTTTAGACGAATTTATTTTGAATGAATGATATGCAGATATTACTTGGTACAATCTTCTTGCATTTCGTCATTTATTACTTTTTTATGGCCTGCTGCTCGATCCTATACAATTTAATGCGACATAAATGTTGTTATGATTGTGTTGATTCGATATTTTAATTGCAGTGATACCTAAAATTTCAGTGAAAGCGTTTCAAATAGCTATTAATGAATTGTTATGATTACAGTTATTACAATATTACAAGAAATGTCTATCATATGTCATAATCAAGTTGAAAAGAGCCTTCATGCATTTTTTTATCTTTTTGTATTCATTTCCTTCTCTCTCTGCTCGCCAGCGGAATCCGGACGCTACAGTAACACTTTTTTCTAATCCTCATCATTACACATAATTTCGCTTTCATTATATTCGAATCACAAATCTCTTGCGTAATTCTTGTCGATGATTTTTTGACATCAAGTGATTGAACGAGTTTTTATTGTCGTACTCTGATTAGCTCTCGTATTGCTCTCGAATTCGTAGACAGCTTGAGAAAAATTCTCATTGCATAAGTCGATCATCTAAGCCTATCTCCTCTACAAGTTAATCATCTCAAGAAAGAAAGATCAGAATGTTACGCGTTTGGCAGTGTGTGAAAGTACTTTATTATTTCTTATTTGCATTCGACTATAACGGATGGCTTTGGAACATGCGTTTGTGTTCAAGGGACTGGAAAACCACAAATAACTGTTTTGTAATCAATATGTTTATTACATTACAAAATAAAGTTGATACATTCGCTGATTTATCTGTTTCTTAAAGTTTTCAGGATCTGTGGTGGATTACAAGGTCTCATTGATATTGATTTGATATCTGTATTGAAAGTGACAATATGTCCTTGTAACTGTAACCAATTGATACGTTATACTTAATAATATATTTTTGAATATTGAGTCAATTATTCATTGCCTGAAGCTCCCGAAAACACCTGTCTTCCAACTTACTTAAAATTTTGACTATAAATTATATGTTACTCCATGTACAAATACCCAAAAGTGGGTTAGACAATTCAAATTTAAATCGTAATTATTGCATCAAGGATGTCACATCCCAGTATCCTCTCAATATAGACATTAATACTCGTTCTTCAACAATCATCTCATTCTTGTAGCTCATGATTCGAAAAAACAAAAAAATTATATCCAAACCTAGTCTCCAGACTTCATGTCACTTTATATGGATATACTTGAAAGGATTTTTGACGGTTCAGATGATGAAGGCCTGAAAATTCATTACTACTATCTAAAAACTGCTCCTGTCAATAAAATTAAAAGTTTTGATCCATGTAGTCCAGGACTTGAAGGTACGATCAAAATTGTATCCGGAACTAAAACACAAAGTACTGCTGGTGAACAAGCACGATCTGTTTAGATTTGGACTTAAAAAGTACTCGAGTAGGTATCTAGTAATTTGAATTTCCAAGTATCCGGCAATCGATTCCAAATCCTATAGTATTTGATATCCAATTGAAACTGGAACTAGACAGTATTCGATTGAAACAAAATTTTATAGTTGAAATGATGGTGATAAAAATAAGGATGTCATGCAGTTCCTGTCGGATTGAATTCAGCACTCCACTATCATCCTAATGTAGATATTGGAACATAGATTTGATCTTTGTAGTCCAGGATTCAAGATACGATAATAATTGAAGCCGAAACTAACATCAAAACTAGTACTAGTAAACAAATACGCTTTTATTTCGGTTTCAAAGCTACTGAAATACCCAGTCATTTGGATTTCCAAATATCAGGCAATCGATTCCAGATCCTGAACTATTTCATACCCAATTGAAAATTGGGACTAGCCTGCTGGGTAAGATCCAACACCACAGTATTATCCTAAAGTAGGTGTTTAAACCTAGTTTTGATCTTTGTAGTCCAGAACTCAAAGATACAATCAAAATTGTAGCCGGAACTAATGTTTAAATTACTACTGGTAAACAAGCACGATCAGATTTGATTCAGGTTTAAAAAGTACTTGAGTATCCATTCATTTGAATATCCAAATACTGGGCAATCGATTCCGGATCGTGTAGTATTCGATATTCGATTAGAACTTAGAGCCGGTATTCAAATGAAATCAAAACTTTATGAAATGAAGATGATGAGGAAAAGGATGTATTGCAGCTCCGACCGGATTGAACCTAGCACCCCAGGACCCCAATATCATTCTAATGTATATATTGGCACATATATTTGATCTTTGTAGTTCAGGATTTAGAAGGTACGATCAAAATTGTAGCCAGAAGCAATGTCAAAAGTAGTGCTAATGAACAAGCAATGTCATTTTCAATTTGGATTTCACTACTCGAGTGTCCAGATATTTGTATTCCAAAATAACCGACAATCGATTTCAGATCCTGAAGTATTTGATATCCAATTGGAACTGGAGCTATCCAATATTCGATTGAAAACAAAACTTGATAGTTAAAATAAAGACTATTAGAATAAGGACATCATGCAGTTCTTGCCGGACTGGATCAAGCACCCAGGTATCATTCTAAAGAAGGTATTGACACATAAATTTTATTCTTGTCCTCCATGAGACGATCAAAATTATTGCTGGAACTAACGTTTAAACAAGTGTTGGTGAACGTACACGGCTAATCTGACTCCAGTTCCAGAACTTCTTCAGTACCCAGTCATCGAAATCTTCAAATACCTGGCAATCGATATCAGGACCTGAACTATTTGATACCCAATTGAAACTGGAACTAGCCGGTATTGGATTGAGATCAAAACTTCATAGCTGAAATATAAATAAGAATATGATTTAGTTCCTGCCGGATCAAAATGCAACACTCGAGTATTATCCATATGTAGATATTGGAACATATATTTGATCCCTGTGTTGCAGATTCAAGGATACGATCAAAATTGTAGTCGGAATTTAAGCATACATTAGTGCTGGTAAATGAACACGATCAGATCCAATTCTGGTTTCAAAACTATTCGACTAACAGCTCATTTATATTTCCAAGAATCCAATTATCGATTCCAGGATCTAAATTATTTGATACCGATTGGAACTGGAACTAGCCAGTATTAGATTGAAATCAAAACTTTATAGTAGAAATGAAGATGATAAAAATAAAGATATCTTTCAGTTCCTGGTCGAGTATTATCCTGAAGTGAATAATGACATATGAATTTGATACTTGTTAACGAACCAAGGATATGATGAAAAGAGCAGCCAGACGTAAGAAGTGCTGATAAACAAGTCCGAATAGATTCGATTTCAAAGCTACTCGAGTGCCCAGACATTCAAATTTATAGATACCCGACCATAATTTCCGGTTCTTGAACCATTCGATACCTGCGTTAGGACTACTCAAGCACCCAGTCATTCAAATTCATTCATTCAACTATTTGATATCCGATTAGAACTGGAATTGGTATTTTATTGAAATTAAAACTTTATGGATGAAAATAATATGATTACAATGCGGATATCATACAGTTTCTGCCAAATCAGATTCAACACTCCGGTATTATCTTAAAGTATGTATTGGCACAAAGATTTATCCTTGTAGCCTAGTATTCGAGGGTTTGATCAAAACTGTAATCAGGACTAACGTCTAAAGTAGTGCTGGTAAACAAGCAATGTAAGATTCGGTTTGAATTTCAAAACTATTTGAGTACTCAGACATTGATTCCACATATCCGATAATCGTTTTTTTTTATTTGATACTCGATTAGAGCTAGAACTAGCTGGTACTCGACTGAAATAAAATCTTCCAACTTGAAATGAATTGATTGAGATAAGAATGTCATGTAATTCCTGTCGGATTAGATCCAATATCTTAGTATCATCCTAATGAAAGTATTGGCACATTTTGATTCTTTTAGTTCAGCATTCAAGGATACGATTGAAATTGTAGTCGGAATTATTGTCTAAACTAGTGCTGACAAATAGACACGATTAAATTTGATTTGGATTTCAAAGCTACAAGAGTACCCAGTCATTTGAATTTCCATATACTCGGCAATCGATTCCGAATCTTGAATTATATGATACTTGATTGGAACTTGAACTAGTTGGTATTCGATTGAAATCAAAACTTCATAGGTAAAATAAAGATCCTGAGAACATTGAATTGATTAATGGAAATTTGATGATCAGATATGTTCAAACATTGTTTGAATATGATTTTAGTACGCTGTTTTAAAGCGACATAATGGTTTATAAAATTGGGAAGGATCATTGACTGTATTAGATGAGTTATACTAAATAGATATATTTCGTAGTTCGTATTTTACATTTGTACACTTTAACAAAGGACTGTTTTACATTTTTTATCAATAATATTATATAATAGGTACCTAGTATGAAGAAAAGATTATTAATTTGAAATATTTTGATTATTGATCAATTAAAGATGACTACCACTACTAGCATGATCACTGACCATACAAAACCTATTAGATATTCCAAATAATAATTATTTTATAGTTAAAATTTCACTATAATTAACAAGATTGGTGCTCCACTAAGAGCGATTATTTAATTTCTCAAAAATATTCCAGATATGAATTTTATTAAGTGAGGAGCACGATATTGAGCTTACTAGAAGTGATGTGGTAGTATGCGTGAGCAGTGTACGCAAGCAGTGTGCGCAGAGTGCTCTTTACCTTCTCACAAATTGGCTGCTCTAGCAAATATTATTATCTCAAAATGAAAGTAAAGGTGAATGCAGTCTGATGCATCACTTGTTCCAGTTAGTATAAAATTACAAAATTAGTTATTCTAATTACTAATTTATGTTTTACCTTTTTACAAGCTATTAAAAATGGCAGCTAATATTTTTGCCTTGTATATATATTCTGCAAATTTATAAATATTACGAAATCTAAACACATCTCTAAGTTTTAAAATTTGATCGTTTTTGAAAACGAGACCGAACACATTTCTCACAACATTGACCCACAGAGAGCAAAGTAATTTATTCGGTTTCGCAATATCGACTTTTTCTTTTTTCAATATAAATTAGTTCTTGCGCAACTGTCATACTAATGATATGAAATAATCATAACTAAAACTATGGTGAATATTGGCAGGATGGACATATTTGGAACAGATGCTGTGTTGTAAAATCCACCATAAACTTGAAGACCTGCGGTTTGAATGCTTTGTTTGCAGTAGTCACCGTCATAAACCCAACCGACGAATTCTTGGGTGCGGAGGTTCTCGTTGCGGAGCCAATCTTCAAGAGGGCGGAAGTATTCTCGAAGGGCACTGCCGTCCATGCGAGACTCGCCAGTTGCTTGGAAGAGGGCCTCGTTCCAAGGAACAGATGATCCCTTTTCCATCAATTTACTGCGAAATAAACATAAAATTAGAAACATGAAAAAATCCGAATATAATTCGGAAAAAGTCTTGTTTACAATGCTCGATGAATTTTCTGTGATAAAATTTATCACATAATTAGAAAGGGGAATATGTGATTTTTGCTGGGGTGGAATTTGAAGCGAGGTTGCAGAGCTCAAAGCATTTTAGAATGGAATTTAGTTTAGTTGATACATTCAGCTATTCCTACAGAGTTCTTTAACGTGCTGTAGGTGAAAAACCAATTGATATAATTTTTTGAAACTTATTGAAATGTTTTTCCTACACTTTAAATGATCTAACGAAATATTTTTCACTACTCTTACTTCCATATTTTTGCGACAGCTGCCAATCAAACTTTTTCTGTTGTAATAACAACAATGCAGTCATGTTCCGGCCATTCAAATTTTTTTGCATAAATAGGTCCTTATAACTTCTCGAAGGAGTGAATATTATCTCCTTAATTCAAAAGACAGCAGAAGGGCACAGAGCATGAACAAAAAATTAGGATCCCTGCATCCAGCTATTTTTGCAAATTCTTTGACTCGCTGTATATCAAAAACAACTGAAGATAATGCCCTAAAGTTTGATGCATGTAATGCATCCCGGCCGAGAGTAGACGTGATTTTTTGTGGCTCCTCGAACTTATATTGCTGACTACTAAATCCAATTTTTGTGAATATATACATTCTTGAATGTTAAATAAAATGGGTGGAAATACTAGAAACATGAGTGCGATTGTAAGTGAAGCTTTAGCTACACTTCTTCAAGACGAATCTTTCATCGCCAAATTAGTGGATAAAGTGTGTGAGCGACTTGAAGCTAAAATTGATCAACTCAAGTTAAATTATGAGGTTTCCTTAGCTGAAATCTCGAATGAAAACAAAGTGCTCCGTGAAGATATTGACCGCTTGGAACAATACTCCAGAAGAAATTGTATTCGCGTATTTGGTGTTTGTGAAAAAGTGAGTGAATGCGTCGAAGATACAGTGTGCTCAATCTTCAAAGATAAGTTAAAAGTTCCGATTGAAAAGCATGATATTGATCGATGTCACCGTACTGGAAAAATTAACTCTAAAAAAACACGCCCAATAATAATTAAATTTACTTCGTTCAAATCCCGCGAAATTGTTCTGAAGGCGCGAAAATTGCTTAAAGGATCAAATATAAATATCAAAGAAGATCTTACAGCCAAAAGGCTAGAGCTATTGAATACTGCTTCAAATAAATATGGTTTTAAGAACGCATGGTCCTTTAATGGAAACATTTTTATAAAACGCGGTGATTCAATACAACGAATTAATTCAGTCGATGAATTATAAATGTTTATAAATATGGATTGAACTAATAAATTTAGCATCTTCCACATTACCTCAGTAGTATTAAATAATTATTTTTCACTTGGGGCTACATTAAGAATGTGTCATAATTCTGTATTTTTTTTGCTTCTGAAATTCACATTTATTTTTGTAAGAATATACTTTTTGCAAATTATTTCGAAATAACTTGTTGTACTTAGTTATCAATTGAATAGTTTGTTGACCTTATATACTTGGCTTAACCTTGTGTATGTGCTGTGCCAATTTTAATTTGTTATTACTTTATATTGAATTGAACTTGCTTCGATATTTGCATGAATATTATATTCTTTGTTTATTCTCTCATACTTCTTTATCTTTGAACATCATTTTTTCGCATTTTTGTATATATTGAGAATGCGTATTTATTATCAAAATGTACGTGGACTTAATACAAAACTTCCAGAATTCTACAATAATACTTGTTCCTCTGATTTTGATATTATCTGTGTCACTGAATCATGGTTAAATATATCTGTATTAGGCCCGGTTTCACCAAAGTCAGTTAAATTTATCTAGAGGTTATTTTGAGTTAGTAACTATAGTTACAATTGTATCAACAATAGTTTTCGTATAAAATAACCTCTGGATAAATTTAACTGGCTTTGGTGAAACTGGCCCTTAAATAGTGAAATTTTCAATGATAATTTTGTAGTTTATCGTTCAGATAGAGATAACATTAGGTCTAATAAGAAATTTGGCGGAGGAGTCATTTGTGCTGTTAACAACACTTTGCGATCTTCCATGATCAATATTCCAACGCATCCAGATTCAAAGTTTGATATTACATGTGTAAAGGTACAATTCTCATTCCATGATTATATTTATATTATCACTGTTTATCTTCCCCCTCCTATAACATCTGAGCAACTTAATTTATTTTATACTTATGTTGAGACTTTGCCTTTCGCTTTTAATAATAATTTAATTGTAATTGGTGATATTAACATATCTCACTTGGCTGATTATTATAGAAATGGCTCGTCCAATACTATAGTGAATGATTTCATCAACTTTAATAATTTTCTTTCTTTGGATCAATATAATAATGTTTTTAATGGCAATAATAAAATTCTTGATGTTGTTCTTTCTAATATAGATTGTAGTGTTATTCATGATCCAGTTCCTCTTGTTAGTGAGGATAATCATCATCCTGCTCTTTCTATTGAAGTTGTGGAATTAAATACTCGTGATCGATCGTTGAATATGAAAGATAATATCATACGTGACTTCAAAAATGCAAACTATTTGTTACTTTACGAATTGCTTAATTCTACAGACTGGTCTATTTTAAAGAATTATAATGATGTTGATATGGCCTTTGAAAGCTTTTATGAAATGCTTGATGATATATTTAATAAATGTATTCCAAATAAAACAAAAAATAATAATTCAAAATATCCTCCTTGGTTCACTCTCGAAATAATCAAGAATTTGAAATCAAAAGAAAGAAATCGTCAATTATATAAACGTTTTGGGATAGAATCTTGCAAGTGTGATTATATAAATTTAAGGAAAAAAATTAAAACTGATATAAAATTAGCACATGCAAATTACATGGTCACTGCTGAGAATAATATCAAATCTGATCCATCTTTGGTCTTTAATTATTTAAAAAGTAAGAGAAGTTCACACAGTGTTCCTAAAATCATGCATCATAATGATAAGATATGTGATAATGGTTCTGATATCGCTCAAGCATTCGCAAATTTTTTTTCTAGTGTCTACAACAGTAATAATGATACGATACATATCAATACCGAGACTAAAACTAATTGCTTGAATAGTAATCTTGTTGACATTAAGAGTATATCAAAGGAAGATATCTTAAAATCAATAAATCATCTGAAACCAAAACCAAATTTGGGTCCTGATAATTTACCTTCCTATATTTTAAAAGGCTGTAAAGATATATTTGTTGAACCACTATTTATACTATTCAATCTTTCGCTAAATAAAAGTATTTTTCCAGCAGTACTCAAAAACTCACAAATATGTCCAGTTTTCAAATCAGGTGATTCAAGTAACATATGTAATTATAGACCTATCGCGCTGTTGTCTAATATATCTAAGATATTCGAAACAATAATTTTCAATAAAGTTTATAACGATGTATCACAAAGTATCACTCCATTTCAGCATGGATTTATCAAGGGAAAATCTACAGTCTCCAATTTAATGAATTTTACAGATCACGTTCTCAACAATTTCTCAAAAAATTCACAAATTGATGTTATATATACTGATTTCGCTAAGGCGTTTGACAGAGTTAGCCATAATATCTTAATAAATAAATTATACAATAACTTCAATTTTACTCTTCCGCTGTGTCAACTGATAGCATCTTACCTCACCTGCCGTTATCAGTATATTCGAATAAATGGATATTCCTCAAATTACTTTTTAGCTAACTCTGGTGTGCCTCAAGGCTCAAATTTAGGTCCTCTGTTGTTTCTTCTGTTTATCAACGATATAACTGCTTCAATCAAGTACTCAAATATTTTAATGTACGCAGATGATATAAAAATTTTCAAAACAATTAATTCGATTGATGATTGTTATGAACTTCAAATGGATGTAAACAATCTTATAGAATGGTCCGAATCATCCCAATTATCTTTCAATATATCGAAATGTAAAATAATGAGTTATTCGAGGAAACTTACGAATATAATATTCAATTATCATATGTCCTCATTGAATCTACAAAGAATTATCGAAACCAAAGATTTAGGAATTTTATTTGACAGCAAATTATTATTTGATAAGCATATTCTCCACTCAGTGGCTATCTCATATCGAAATCTACATTTTGTAATTAGATCGTCAAGGGCTTTTAAGAATATTTCGACTATGATGTATTTATATAATTGTTATGTTCGCTCTAAATTAGAATATGGCTGTCAAATTTGGTATCCATATTATACTAAATATAAGATAGTCATTGAGAGAGTTCAGAAAAAATTTCTTCGATATTGTTGGTATAGAAGATATGGTTCTTATGTTCATAACTTAAATTATGAGAATAGTATGTATACTTTTGGTTTATTGTCTCTTGAAAAAAGGAGAAAAGTATTATGCGTTCTCTATATCTATAAATTGGTGAATAATTATATCAATGATAGCTATTCTTTGGGTAGATTACATTTCACAGTTCCACGAGCTAATATTCGACACCAATCAATATTTTACATATCTTTGTTCCACACGAATTATGAAATAAATTCTCCATTTAATCGTATGTGTAAGCTAGTTAATGCATTGAACTGTGAATTTGATCTATTTTTTGATACTTTGGCTATTTTCAAAACAAAAATTTTCGAATATTTTTCAAGTTGTCCATAATAATATAGCAAAATTTATGTACATTTAATATATTTTTTTAATTTTTTTGGTATACAAGAATTTATTTTTCTTATATTCATTTATTATTATTACTATATTCAATTTATTTACTCTAATATTTATGTATGTTCTATTGTTGGGATTGTATGATAATAGATTGCACGTACTTCATTTGTTTATAAATACCCTCTGTAATTGGGATTTTAAATCCTGTTGAGTGGTCATAATAAATAAATAAAAAAAATAAAAATGAATGATATGTTTTTCTCAATCTTGAAGATAACTAAAAATATATTTCTCACTACTATTTCATTTATATTTCAATAGCATTTGGCACTCAAACTTTTCTTGTAAAAAATGTGTGCAATCCAGTTATATTACATCCTTTCTTTGACGGGCTATTAACTATTAAAGTTAATTTCTTGTGACTCAATGATTTGTTTTTCTCATCCTTCGAATTGACAAGCAGAGTATTTTCACTAGTCTCACATCCATATTTCGATGGCAATTGGCAAACTTTTCCAGCTGCGAAAGCTTGAATACAATCACATTACGACCCCGCTAAAACTAATTTCAAATTTTCTAATATTGAATTCAAATGAAAATAGTTTCACACACTTTTTTAAGGAAGTTAATATGCATATTATCTCTTTTAGAGCAATACAGAACTTTTTCTGTTGGAACGGACTTTATTGCGATTTATGCTCAACTTAAAGTGAAATAAAAAATTGTTCTCGGAGACATTTATATACACTATTCATTAGAGTGAAAATAGCCTAACATACTTTTTTGAGGAAGTAAATACACATATTATCTTCTTCAGAGGGAATACAGGGCTTCTGTAACTGTTTTTCTATTAGAACGGATTTTATTGTGATTTATCTTCAATTTAAAGTAGATTGAAAAATAAACTATATATTATATGTTATGCTATCAAATATAATTGCATGATTTATTGAACACATAGCAACGGAACAAAGAGCATAATATAGAAGTGGAGTCACTATATAATCAGCTATGCTCGCAGAGATTTTTGATGCGCTGTATATCAAAAAGTGTTCGGCAAATTTTCTTGTAACTCAAAGATTTGTCTTTCTCATACCTCAAGTTAGCTAACAAAATATTTTTCACTACTCTCACATTTATATTTCGAGTCTGTAGTCAAACGTGTCCAGCTGCGAAAGATCGAATGCAGTTATATTTCGGTCATTCAAAAATTAATTTCAAATTTTTGAAGTATAAATTTCAGTGAGCATAGCTTCATATACTTTTTTAAGGAAGTAAATATGCATCTTATCTCTTTAGAGGCAATACAGAACTTATATAACTGTTTTTCTGTTGGAATGTTGTGATTTATGCTCAATTCGTAGTGGATAAAAATTTTTTTGGATCATTTACAGTCTCAAAACAAAATGTATATTTTTATTAACATAATACGTTATAATACTAAATAGATTTACATAAATATAAAACACGCAGCAAGGGAGCACAGAGCATAACAAAACTGGAGTCACTATACTTTTATGCTCCCAGAGTTGATGCGCTTTATAATCAAAAATAATTGAAAATATTTTTTTCATAATACCTGCATTGAAATAACGCGTTTCAACGCCTGTTTTGTCAGTCGAAACAAGACAATTCCAGACAAATGCGAGTGTAGCCGGACAGAAACAAGCCTGTTTCTGCCCTAGGGGAGAAACAAGCTTGTTTCTGCCCGCTGAATTTGTTTCTGACATCGTTTTATCCCTGGCAGAGTCGCATTTGTTCATTGTCAATCTCTAAGAGAAAATCATATAACCTCAGTTAATTTGACAGTTGTTGTATTCGTAACTGTAAATTAAATCAAAAAGAGGATTAGTTTCAAGAGAAAAAGTATTATTACGATAATTTCAAGTACATCACAATATCTTATTGATAAAGCACAAGCAACCACTCTCGACTTGTTACCTGCAAAATAAAAAAAAAAAATATCTACTTTGTTATGTCAAATTTGTAATATGGAAAGTTTCAATGAAGGTATTATGAAAAATACAGTGTGTGGCACGAGACAAAACACGATTTCAGCCAAGGGTGATGCCAGCCCTCGCTTCGCTCGGGCAAGCAACTCTCACCCTCAGCTGAAATCGTCTTGGTTCGTCTCTAGCCATACAATATACTATTATATGCTTCAAAGATTTGTTTTTCCATGCTTCAAGTTACCCAACAAAATACTTTTCACTACTCTTATATTTATATTTCGACGACATTCAGCAATCAAATTTTTCCAGCTACACAAACTCCAATGTAATCACATTACGGTCATGCTAAAATCTATTTAAAATTTTCCAATTGTCAGTTCAAATGAAAATAGTCTCACATACTTCTTTGTGGAAGAAAATACGCATATTATCTTATTTTAGAGGCAAATACATGGGTTCTGCGACAATTTTTCTTTTGGGACGGATTTTATTGTGATTTATCCTTAAATTAAAGTGGAATAAAAAATTTCTCTTGATTATTCACATTCCTAAAACAAAATGTATATTTTTATTGACGTTACATGTTATAATATCAAGTAGAATTTGATAATTGTTAGACTCACAGCTAGGGAGCACAGAGCATAACATAAAAATGGAGTCACTATACTCAGCTATGCTCCCAGAGCTCTTTGATGCGCTTTATGTCAAAAACTGTTGGATAAATTTGTTATAATGATCTATACATACTTTACGTCGTAATGAAGATCTTGTTATCTTACCAGCCGATAAAGAGAAAGCTACTGTCATTCTTAATAAAGACGACTATATCAGCAAGGCTGAAGACTTGCTTCATGATGCAGCTTATGAAATAGTCAGCAGGAATCCTTTAAGTTCGGTCAAGTATCAAACAATTAAACTTCTTAAAGAATCTTCTTTAGATAAGGATGTTATTAAATATTTAACTCCTAGCGATCCATATGTACCTAGATTTTATGGTTTATCTAAAATCCATAAGCAAGGGGTTCCTCTTAGACCAATAGTTAATTGCATTAATTCGTCAACTTATTTATTATCCAAATATCTTGACAGTTTATTGAGACCATTAATCAATAATTCTCTTTCGTACGTTGAAAATTCGAAACATTTTATTGAAATAATTAGTAACGTACGGTTGAATAATAATGACATCCTTGTTAGTTTCGATGTTTCTTCTTTATTCACGAAAGTTCCAATTAAAGACACCCCAAAGCTTTTGGAAAGGAATTTCCCTCCAGATATTATTGAATTATTCCACCATTGATTGACTTCTAGCTTCTTCATTTTTAATAATGATTATTACAAACAAATTGATGGTGTAGCAATGAATAATCCAATTTGTCCATCAATTGCAAATTACTATATGGAATTTTTCGAAGAAAAAGCATTAGAAACTAGTACCTATGAACCATCCTTATGGTTACATTACGTGGATGATGTTCTTGCAATCTGGCCTCATGGTCATGACAATTTGAACAGTTTTTTGAATCATTTAAATAATGTTCACGAAAACATCAAATTCACATCGGAACTAGAAAGTAATGGCTCATTGCCTTTTCTTGATGTGAATCTAGAGCGAACCAATGATAGTAGAGTACTACATACTGTTTATAGGAAACCAGCACACACACACAAACCAATATATTCATCCTTCACAAAAGTATGGAACAATTAAATGTCTTTTCCAAAGGGCTAATGATATCTGTCACCCTGATAAACTTGATGAAGAGATTAATAATCTAGAAGTAATTTTCCAGAAAAATGGTTTTTCTCATTATTCCAATAGGAAAGCACTTTGACCAAAATCTAACAATGCTACCGTTGCGGATAATGGCGTGAGTAAAAATTATGTTTCTTTACCCTATGTCAGTAATGTTTCAGAGAAGACATAATTTTAAAGTTTCCTTCGCTCCTGTCACGAAAATCAAGCAGTTTTTGAGATCTGTCAAGGACATGATTCCTTTACAATCTTCGAGTATTTATAAGATCCTTTGTACCTGTGGGAGAGTCTATGTTTGTCAGACGGGCAGAAGTGTAAGCACACATATTGCTGAACATAGAAAATGCATAAGACTCAATCATCCAGGTAAATTTTCGGTTGCTGATCATGCTATTGAGTTTTTGCACGACATCAAGTTAGAAGAAACAAGAGTAATTACAAAATGCTCATCCATTCATAGTAGATTGGTCAGGGAAGCGATTGAAATAATTAAAGATCCGAATAATTTCAACCATACTGATGGTTTTGAGTTGGCAAATGTTTGGCTTCCAATAATTAATAATAGACATATATAATTTGTAAAATATTTGTCTTGATTTTTATTTCTATTATGTTTATGTACATAATTGAAACTCAGTTTTGTAAGAAAATTTTTTATGACATGTTTGGACTTTGGAACTGTGTGCGTCCGCAAGAACGGGACATCGTCCTTGTATGTTATATTAATTCATTCATTTTTGACTATAATAATTGTCAAGACTAATATTATTTTGTCCCTTTGTGTCAAATATGATAGTTAATTTAATGTTTAAACCAGAGAAAATAAATGTCACTAGATTTAAGGTGGCAACTCGAAGCAAGTCGCCATCGTTGTAGTTGTCAATGTATTCCTGAATGTATTGATCACAAGTTATTTTTAGTTTCATGTATCATTAGAATTTAAAATAAAAACAATTGAAAGTATTTTTATAGTTGATATAACCAAAACAACACACTTTGTGATAATTATACCTGATTTGTGAAATATTTGTCTTGACACTTGTTTTTGTTATATTCATGTAGATGTAGATTATTGAAATTCAGTTTTTGTGAAAGAAAATTTTATGACATGTTTGGACCTTGGAACTGTGTGCGTTGCAGAAACGGAACATCGTCCTCATGTGTTATATTAATTAAATCTTTTTCTCTATAATAATTGTCAAGACTCATATCGTTGATTCCTCTGTTGAAGTTTTCACGTGGGTTTTTCTCAGACTTTGGGTGAATGCCAGAGGAATTTTGTTCTTTTTTTAATTTCTAATTATCTAGATACCTTCTTGCATTGTTTATTTTTGTATCATTTTTTCTGAAGAAGACTTTCAGTTAGAGAGTCGAAACGTCAAAAATAAAAATAAATATACAGAATTAAAACCAAAAAAGTATATTTATAAAATTTGTTATAGTTTAAAGATTTGTCTCTTTCACGCTTCAAATTAACTATAAAAAGTATTTTTCACTATTCTCAAATCCATATTTCGGCGATAGTCTTCAATCAAACTTTTCCTGCTGTGAAAAATTTAATGCAGTTATATTTCGGCAATGCAAAAATTAATTTTGAATTTTCCAATTATGGCTTTGTACACATTTTCGGAATAATAAATATGTATGTTATCTGTTTTGTGAAGTTACAAGACGATTTTTCTGTCAGTAATATAATTTGTGCACAATATAAAAGTTAAACCAAAATTTACTTCAAATTTTTTCAGGTCAAAAAAACATGTAAGGTTTTACCGATAACATACGTTGTATAATATCAAATAGAATAAAAAAAATACAGAGTCGTTGTTAAAATGTGCCTAATTAACGTACTGTCGAATTCGTATTTATTTCATTACAAAGGACAGAGAAAGGAGAAAATATAAACTTGTTTTTATTATTGCCAAGATCAAGTTGATTAGGTGTTGCACCAATGAACTGAAATTACAAGTTTGTTTCATATCAAAAGCACAAAAAGATATTTTGGACAATTATATAAAATATTAATGAGTTTGCAAATTCAGAGAATCAGATTGGTGAATTTCTCCATCAGCCTCGTGAAAACGATACACGAAAAAAAGCCCATTTCTTTTCTGTTTAATATTTATTCCGTCGGTAAAAATAGTAACATTTTTATTTCTCCCTAGAATTCTAATAGAACTTTCTTCGTTTCACAAAGAGAGTAATTTATTGCATCAAGTTACGCATATACAAAACAGAAACAACAAACAGAGCAGTGTTAGTTGGTTAGCAAAGCCTAAATAATTGAAGGCGTTTTCTGAAAAGCGATTTACGAAATGTACTTCTCATATTTAAATTAATGTAGTTGAAATTGAAAGTTCAGCAGGTGAATTAAGTCTCAAGGTTCGACATATCCTGCCTATCTTGGGGAACGGCATCCGTTCAAAGATTAATTGAAATATAATTCATATTTCATTATTGACTTCTGCATCATATCTCACGCTTCCAATGCACTCAAATGATTTTATTATTCAGTATTTCCAACAATAAAAGGGCAAGATAGTTCTTTTTACTTTCAAACAAAAAAGATGTGAGTCAGTAGAACACTTTCCCATTTCCTCCATTACATAATTCTCCAACAATACTGACTCAACAACAATCCGTATCATAAAACATATCCAATATTTGATAACAGCTTTCACACTGTGACTTTACTAACCACGTTATTCTTAAATCAAGTTGCGCAATGCGCAACCGTTCTTTCAAAACTTACGCACGGATTCCGGTCTCAATTCCGGTTCAAATCCGCAGTTTATGTTAGTATCTTACTAGTTGCACAAATCTTAGCACGATTATAAGCCGGTTTTGCAATAGCCACGGTCGCTGAGTGGATGAAGACTTGATTGATATGACGGATATAGCGAGTTTTTTTTTGTTGTGTTGTCGGTCAAGGAAATGTGAAGATCTTTTGATAATTTTATTACATTTTTAATTGATGGTTGGTTGGATTGGATCCATAAAACACATATTGTAGCAACTGTAAGAATATTTTACTTGGCCAAATTCAAGGCTGAGTTTTTATAGTTACTGCAATGATTTCATTTAAACTATTATTACCTGAAAAATTTTAATTATGGGAATTATTTTTTGTTGAGAAATGCATGTCTTGTAAAAAATTTTAGAAAATTAAAATTAATACTTTGAAGAATGTTTCTTCAAGGTTAAATTGGAGAAAATATCTCATACAAATTTTCATTCATCCCTGGAAATAGTTTTCATAGTTTTATTTTTAAGAATAATGAAACAAGGAGGCTCAAAAATTGTTTTGACTCTACATCACGTCTTGGGAATTATCAATCAATTTACTGCACTCAAATAGTGCCTATACCTCATCTGTTTCGGTAGTATCGTCTTTCTTTTGAAATAAATTATTAGTTCTTGAAAAAACCAGCAATTTAAAACATTTTAAACTATGAGGGATGACTGAAGGAGGATACAAAAATAATATATTGCGGGTAGAATGACATTTTCGTTTTCCTCAACTCAATTATAGTGTTCCAAGTTTTAAATAACAACAGAAATAAAAATTTTATCTGTTATTTGGAAATAAATAACAAATTCCTGTCCAAGCCAGCAATTGAAAAAAAAAGTTGAAGCTTTGTGAGCTGACTAAGAGAGGATGCGGAAATAATATATTAAGTATAAAATTATATTTCTGTTTCCCTTCACACAATAATAATGTCCAAAACTTAGAACCATCATATATATAATAATATTATCTGTCCTCTTGAGATAAATGATCAATTCCTGACTAAACCAGCGATTGAGAAAATTTCGAACTGTGAGGGATGAATAAGAGAGGATGTAAAAATAATATATTGAAAACATAATGACGTCCTCCTTTCTCTCCACTCAATCATAGAGTTCTAAATTTTGATTAACAAAATAAATGAAAATCTTATCGTACTCTTGAAATAAATAAAGGATTCCTGACTGACTCAGCGATTCAAAAAATTTGTTAACGCAAAAATAATATATGGAAGATAAAATGACGTTCTCATTTTCCCCCTCCAAATTAAAGTGTTCAAAATTTCATATAACAATAGAAATAGGAATCTTGTCTATCCTTTTGAGATGAATTGATAAATCCTGACTGAGTTAGCGACTCCAAAAATTTTAAAACTACACCTGCTGACTGAAGGAGGATATGGAAATATTATACTGAAATCAGAATGAAGTTCTTGTTATTATCCACACAATTACAGATTTTTAAACTGAAAATCACAATAGATATGATCATCTCATCTGTCCTCTTGAGATAAATTATCAATTCCTGACTAAACCAGGGATTCAAAAAACTTGAACCTCTGAATGATTGCGGAAGAAAGATGTAGAAATAATATACTGAAGACAGATCCACGTCTTTTCCAGCATAATTATAGTGACCGAAACTCAAAACCACAGTAGATATAATAATCCTATCTGTCCTTTTGAGATAAATTATTAATTCCTGACTGAATAGGTTACTCAAAAAATTTGTTAGTGTGAGTATTGACTGAGGAAGGATATAAAAATAATATATTGGAGACAGAACAGCGTTATCGTTTTCCTTACAATTAAATTGTTCAAAACTCAAAATTACAGTTGATGTAATAATCTCAGCTGCTCTCTTGGGATTGATAATCAATTACTGACTAAGCCAGCGATTCAAAAAATTTAGAACTTTGCATGCTGAATCAAAAAGAATATAGAAATAATGAACTGAAGACAGAGTGACGTTTTCGTCCTCCCAAATACAATTAGAGTGTTCAAGTCTCAAAATCACAATGACAATCATATCTGTCCTCTTTGACTAAATCAGCCATTAAATAAATTCAAGTCTTTGAGTGCTGATTGAAAATTAATATACTGCAGACAGATTGACGTTATCTTTTTTATCAACAATTGAAATTTTCACTCAAAAACACAATTGGTGCAATAGTCCTAACTGCCCTCTTGGGATTGATTATTGATTACTGACTAAACCAGTAGATCAGAAAATTAAATACTTTGCGTGAGGATTAAGGAGGGACATAGAAATACTGAAGACATAATGGCATTATTGTTCTCCACAATGCAATTGAAGTGTTTAAAACTAAAAATCACAATTGATGTTATAATCATACCTACCCTCTTGGAATTAATAGTGTTTCACAAGAATCAAGAAATAATCTTGATCTTGTCTTGAAAGAAGTATTTTTTATTTCCCAAGACAAGACAAGAAAGTACTATCAAGAATCAAGACTTCTTGTCGAAAATCTTGATATCCTGACAATTAATTTTCCAAATCTGCACATTTATTAATCTATTACTAGAATATTAAAATCTGCTGTGACTATTACAGTTTTTCCCCGACAATAAATTTCGTGATCACTTTCATCACTGTTTAATGAATTTAGGAATGTCATACAAACTTTCAAAGTGACATTTGTCATTGTCAAACTGGCAGTTTAAAGTGACAGCATCATTTTCAAAGTGACAGCTGTCATTGTCAAAATGAAAGCTGTCATTGTTATGGTGACAGATGGCTGCTATATTTTAGTCCTTACAATATAAGTATTTTTGAAAATGGCGAGTCTCTTTCTAGATTTTCTGGTTGAAAAATCTCATTTACAAATTTAAACCTAGCTTTTCTATAAAAAACTCAAATATTATTAAACTTCAGTCAAAAATCGTACGAGTTCTCTAATTATTATACTTTCAGACAGACATAACGACCAATTTCATTTAAACTTATGTTTTTTGTTTCAGTAGAGCCTAAAATGTGAAAATTTATCTGAGTCTCGTACTATCAAAAAATCACAATTTCAATACTTGCCCTATTATATATGTCGGGGAAGTAAAAAGTATCTATCATTATGATTTTCGAAACAAATATTTGATACATATCGAAAGCATAAGTCGTCAGTTTCCGGCGATTAAATCGTACATGTAGAGGAGATAGGTAGATTCTCAAATACTCTAAGAAAGTTGTTAACTCTTAGCAACATTGCTATATCATATAACAAATAATAATTGCAAATACTGATTTAAACATGAAAATGACAGACTTTTCATTTATTTCTATTGGTGGCAATCTTAGGAAACGTTGTTAGAATTGATTCATAACATAACTGACAGAGAGGATAAAAAGTTGACACTTACGCTAGACTGAGTGACGGACTGAATAAAGCAATAGAGAAAGGGGACTTCCCCTTACGTCAAGATCAAGAATATTAAGAATTCTTGAAACAATACAAGAAATACGTCGTCAAGAAATGGGCAAGACAAAAAGTTTTTATTTTCTTGTCTTGAAAATAAAAACGAGACAAGAAATGATCATCAAGACAAGAAATCTTGTCTTGATGAAACACTAAGTACTTGCAGACTCAGCCATAGCAACAAAAGAATCACCTAGATCCTCAATAATAAGACTTTTTCCAGTTCTTCCATCTTTAATTCACTTTCGATTTGGATGTTCAGGAATGTCACCCTCAATTACATTAATAAAAAATTACTAAGCCAGCGATTCAAAAAAATTTAATCATTGGTTGCTTATTAATGGAGGATATGAAAATAGTACGCTAAAGACGGAATGACGTTTCCGTTCTACTCAACAAAGTGATAGTGTTCAAAACTATAAATCACAATTTAATGTGTTAATTTCACCTACCCTCTTAGCATTAATTATGAATTACTGACTAAGACAGCTATTCAAAGAATAGATAACTTTGAGTGCTGATTAAAAGAGGATATAGAAATAATATACTGAAGACAGAATGGCGTAGTTTTTTAGCGCATTTTTTGGAAAAAAGCGCTATTATATTCACTTTGGCTGTCTGGCTGGCTGACTGGCTGGCTGGCGTGACGCTGAGTTCTCAGCAACTATACTATTTACAGACTTGAAACTGGTACTAAATGAAAGCTGCTGTTTCGTAGGTTTGCACAAATTGCTTTAATTCAAGCTCAGTGATTGTGGAAGATTAAATTATTCAATTACTTGTTTCAAGTGAAACAATGCCCATAGATATATATGATATTAGGGATATGGCAACTAAAATTTATTAAAGTAGATAAAAATTTAGTTACAACTTTCGCCGCGGGTGTCACTATTATTATGTACAGTTGTCAAATCTGTCCGGGACTCATTCAATGACTTGTTTGACGCGAATGAATCATTATTATTGGATGAAAATTTGTTTACTTTTGGTGTATTTATTTAATATAGCTTTGATAAAGATCAAATTATCGTTTTAAGGTACAGCACTTGACCTCCCGTCAGTCAATAACTAAACAATGAAGATTAAAAGGTTTTTTGAGTTTGTACATGCATAAATTATGTACCTATCAAATAGTCAACTTGAAACTAGTACTAAATGGAAGCTACTGTTTTGTAAGTTTGGCCAAACTGCTTAATTTCAAGCTCAGTAATTGTGAGAGATGGTAATTTGCGAGATCTCTGAAGTAAAAAGCATTCATGAGCTGTCAAAAATGCGCTTCCATCATCTAGATGATTCTTCCATTTTTTCAACATAATTGAAATATTCAAAACTTGAAATCACAATTGATTCAATAATCCTATTTGTCCTTTTAAAATAAACGAACAGTTATTGACTAAAACCAGCTATTAAAAAAAAAAATTTGAGGACTGACTAAGGGAGGATGCAGAAATAATAAACTCAAGACATAATGACGTCCTTCTTTTTCTCCACACAATTATAGCGTTCAAAACTTAGAATCACAATTGATGTAATAATCCTATCTGCTCTCTGGGAATAATTATTGATTACTGACTAAGCCTGTGGTTCAAAAAATTTGAAACTTTAAGTGCTGATTAATGGAGGATATAGAAATAATCTGCTTGAGACAGAATCGGGATTTCGTTTACCTCAACACAATAGAGTTTCCAAATATTAAAATCACAATTGACGTATCTAAAACCTGTATCTGCCCATTCGGAATGAATTATTTATTATTGACTAAACCAACAATTCGAAAAATTTGAAACTGTAATTGCTGAGTAAGAAAGGATATTCAAATAATGTGCCAAAGTTAGAATGATGTCTTTGTTATTTCTATCATGATTAGAGCATAATAGATATGTTAATTCAATTTGTTCTCTCAAATGTCAACTTCTGTTAATTAAATCTACAATTAAATGAACATCTACTTGACATTCTATTTGCCTAAAAGTGGGTGAATGTTGGAATCATTTGAAGCTGTAAAACTGAGTTCAATTAAAATTAATACTTAAATAACTGTGTAGGTAACCAAGTATAACTTACGATCCATATTACTGTCTTCTATACCTTATTAAAAATAAATGTGGATACTTCTAAACATTAAAATAATATGATATGACATTTTTATTATTTTATTATTATTAGCGCAAAATTGAATTTAAATATGACCTTACTTTTAACTTTCAGAATACAAAAAAATATACCGTTAATATTCTAATAATATTACAAGTTATGTTGTTGGATTGTATTTAGCTAGATAATTTAATCAATAATTATTATTTCTTGACGGCAGGAGTTTTGACATGTTTGTTCTTAAAAAGGACAGATTACAAAGTTTCTGCTCATGTAGAGAATGATTACTCAATAGTTGTCGTGATGCTAGCTTTGATTAGTTCAATTTCATTTCATGCTACCCTTAATAATATCATTGTCACAGTTCGAAATACCAACGGGCATACTTCAGCTAATGGAAGTTGTAGCAAACAATAATTTATTATGTATTTCTCGTGCCACCCTTGCAGCTAGTATTAAAACCGTTTTCTGAATGTATTGAATTACTTATTGTACACTAGAAAACAATTTTTTTTTTTATTACAGAATTTTGAAATTAAAATTGAAGTATTGCCCCAATTTGTACCTCGAGAGGATTTCTTAGGCTTCAAACTGCACCCCAGAAAATATTTCACAGTTTTTATTGTCTTTTTTTCTAATTTAAAGTATATTGGAATGTTCTCACCTCAGCAGGAATCCGGCCTCTTTGCTCCTATAGATATCACATTTATGCAGCGGTCTGTAGGGGTCATCGGGGTCATACTGCCCAGCAACTCTACACATGGCTCTATGAAGCTGGAACTGTAGTATTGTGCCAACGAAATACCTGCAACATAATCATTATTCCAACTTAAAAAATTTTAATCATACAATGCACGCATCAAGTTTAAGGACGGTCAAATGTGATTTCGCTTTCATCGCGCTCAGAACCGGACTAGAAAGAATTCTTCGGGAAAAATGGGCCATTGTGCGGCTTCGGAGATAGTTGTAATAAAATAAATTGTTTTCGTATTTAAATTTGTGCGATAGAAAGTCTCCCATTTTTAGATTCGCCGTTTACTTCTGTGAATTGAATTCAAATTGATATTCGGGTACTCGACCCTGATCTGAATTGGAAGTATGGCTTAATCTTCTATAATTAATAACCACATAAAAATATGTTCCAGAAAATTTATAATTGCCTTCCAATACTTATTGAATTTTATTTTGGATTGACATTTACATCAAAGCATTTTATTGGAACTGATAAATGATTGAACTTTTAAAATTCGGTGTTTCACTACAAATCAAAATTTCAGGGGCAGAAATATCATGAAAAGATTCACATTGCCGTCAAAATTCCAGCACAGGCTCTTACTTAATAATATTCAATTATAAGTTTCATTTGGAATGTTCTTTAGTTAAAATTTTGTTGATATGCAGTTCTATTACCAGTGAAGAAATTCAACCGAAAGTTGATTGTTTTAAGAACAATTGTTTGAACAATAGCATAATAGTTGATCATCAATTAAATTCAACCAACTGTGAGTTCTACGTAAATCATTGCAATATATCACTGGTTGAAAGCTTGTATCTTCCAAAATGATAGTCGTAGAATAACAAACCAAACGCTAGTAAAAATCTCATAAATGCCTATTCATTGTATACCAATTTCAATCCTCTTTCTTCAAATCCTCGAATACAGCAGCACAAAAACAAAAAAAGATGAAGTTTCATACTTTGAAGCTCATTTCTTATGAAATGATAAACGTGGAACAATGAGCCAAGTATTGATAGAGATTTTATAAATTAACTTAAACTTGTCTCAACCCTTCAATTTTCAGCACCGGTAATATGGGGGGATTAAATGACGCAACGAAAATATGTTACATTTGAAAAGCTTCTATTCCCTATAATAATACTGCGAAGTAATAAATTGAGTGCTGATGGAAAGCTTATATATAACGAAATGAGTTACAATCCTTATATTTTAGCCCTGCAGGTATAGAGGGTTACATGTCATAACGAAAATATGACGTAGAATAGAAGCTCATATTTCGTAAAATAAATAATCGTGAAATAATGAACCAAACGTTAAAAGAAAGTTACTATAGTATTATTTATTATGTAATAAGTCTCAATCCTTCATGTTCCAGCCCCACTAGTATAAGGGTTCAAATAACTTGATGAAAATCTGTGGCATCATTATGCTTACGATATGAATAGCTTAGATAGTATTATTCGGTATTAAATTAGTTTCGACCTTCATCCCCTGGCCTTGCAGGGTTGATATATCGTAACGAAAATATGTCATAGTGTAGTAACTTATATTTTGTAAGATAATTATCGTGAAATAATTGAACAAACGTTGAAAGAAACTTAGTATAGTATTATTTATTACGTTATAAGTTTTAACCCTCCATCTTCTAGTCCCGCAGTAGTATAAGGGTTAAAATAACTTGATGAAAATCTGTGACATTATGATGCTTATATATTGTAGATTAATGAGCCAAACGATGATAAAAATTTGTAAAATCAATTTCAACCCACCTTCTGGTAGTATAGGGTCTTAGAAAGCCCATATTTCCTGTAATAATACTATTTAGTTATGAATTGATCGTTGATGGAGAGCTCTTAAAGGTTAAATGTAACAAATATCAGTCATATTATGAAAGCTCATAACTAGTGAAATAATAATCGTAGATTATTGGACCAAACGCCGACAGAAAGCATATGTAATAGTTTTTATTACAAATCCCGTTTCAACCCTTCATATTTCAACTCGATGGGTAGAATGCTGTGAAAGCTCCGGTGATATTTATATGAATTTTGTAACGAAATTCTTGAGAAATATGAAAGCTCATATCTCGTGAAATAATAATTGTAGATTTATGAAATAAACACTGATAGAAAGCTTATGTAGTGCCATTTAGTATGAAACCAGTTTCAACCCTTCATCATTCAAACTTGGTGATGTAGGGGGTAAAATGTAACAATAATCTGTCACATTAATCAAGGTCATATCTAGTGAAATAATGATCGTGGTTTATTGAGCTAAACGGTGATAGAAATCTTATGTTGTACTATTTATTATGGAACCAGTTTCAGCCCTTCATCTTTCAACTCCGGTGGAATTGGTGGCAATCTATCACAATGTGGAAGCCTATATTTTGTAAAATGATAATTGTAGATTGGATATGATAGTGTTTTAGTTCCAGCCCTGCATCTTTCAACCCTCCATCCTCCAGCCATCTACTCTTCAACCCTCAAATATGATAGCAAGAAAGCAAAAAATAAAAAATATTATATGTGTAATTGTCATTTTTATGGTCGATCTGTTGGTAATATTGAATAAGCAAGATCAGCTAGCTTCGGCTCAATTACTAGGCGAAGGGTAGTGTGTCACTATATTGAGCAATAATTATAATATCGTAGTTGATCAATGGTTTGTCATGTGTCTGATACTAAAACCGTGATGATACGTAACCAAGCAAAAAATGTTATAATTATTCCCATTTCTCTGACCTTTCATTTTTATAAACTAATTGAAACAGAATATTTCATAACAATTTTTATTACTTCAATAAAATATCCGGAAATCTACATCTACATGACGACATAAGTAGATGTTACAATTTACAAACAAGATTGACTTGGTTACGCAAATAAGTTTCATTATTGATCCAACTTTTCCTCAAAAACGAAACTGATGCTATCATGTTATGTGCATATTTTGTTTAAATACGTTCTGAGCCTAAACGCGATGACAGATGTTGAATGGACAACAAAAATGAGAGAAATTGCCAAGGAAATTACGTTATTGAAATCTTTGCAGATTGCGTGAGATTCACAAGAGAAATTATCAACGAATGAATTATTGAAGAATAGATTAGATTAGGTGTAAATTGTGGTACGCAATAATCCAATTTTGATGGAGTATCTTAAGTTTCTCTTTCTATTGTGAAGTAACATATTGTTCCAAGTGTAACATTGTTATATTTACCGTTGTTATGATTTGTGTTATGAAACTTCATAGTCTTCTGTTATTACAGAAATTAATATCATATTTTAATACCTAAAATTGCGTTTAAGAGTCCTCATTGGTGCCTACGTTGATCTTATATTCAATTTGTCAGCTGTAATAATAATGAAGAATGCTTTTCCAATCCGAGTTCAAAAGCAAAAACAATAAGAAAAAATAAAATAAAGAGAATCCATGTTCTGCCGTTGATGTTTAAATCAGTTATTATCTCTATAAAAGTGCAATTCGATTAGAATAATAATGTATAATAGAGAAGTGATTGAAATATCTGGCCATGAATTCAATGTGTTGTAAGAGTCAATTATTGCCGCAGTCTGATGATACATTTCTTCTTCTAATGTGTGGTACGCACTAGGCACTTCTTTGTGTTTGGTGTTACGTAAAGGACACACGGTTGGCCTCCCGGTCATATTTGTTAAATTACTTTCTCAATCGTGGAAACGGAGCAACTTTCGAGGTACAGCAGAGGCAGGAGAAGAGTTTTACACAATGTGGTGCATATGCCTCGTGAGGCGACCGTAGCCACCGCGGTCACCGTCAGTGTCCCCAGCGAAAGTTACACGGGGCTATAAAAGCAGACAGCCACTAGAACTCGCCATCCAGTTCACTTGCTGAACTCCACCAGCATTCAAACACTATGAAACCATTGGTGAGTTAATAGTGCCCAGTGCTACAGTGATACTAAGTGATCATTGATCTTCAAACGCGAAGTGTCAAGTTCATAACAGGATGTAATGGAAGTGTCTGTTTCAGGTAATTTTGTCAGTCTTAGTCCTGGCTATCGGGCTCGTCCAGTCCGAGGCCGAGGAGAAGAAAAAAGTGGAAGCTACTGCCGATAAAGCCCAAAAGAAACGAGGCTTACTAAGTTTAGGCTACGGATATGGTTCGGACATCGACCATGGATATCTCGTAGGACAGGGTGGATATGGAGGATACAGTGGCTTGTCAGGCCATGGAGGATACAATGGTCTGGGAGGTCATGGAGGAGGATTAAATAATTATTACGGCGGTGCTTACAACCTCGGTTCTCATTCCGATGTAGTTAAAACTATCACCGTACTTAAAGGAATTCCCTTACCTTATCCTGTTGAGAAACATATCCCAGTTCATATAAAAGTACCTGTGGATCGTCCTGTACCCTACCCAGTAGAAAAACCAGTCCCTGTCCCATACAAAGTGTACGTTAAAGTACCAGTCGATCGTCCTGTACCCTACAAAGTACTAGTTCCCCAGCCATACCCCGTAGAAAAACGTGTTGAAGTACGTGTTCCAGTACCACAACCTTACCCTGTTGTCAAGCACGTACATGTTCCAGTACATATTGAAAAACCAGTACCCTACCCAGTCAAAGTACCTGTAGATCGTCCAGTACCTTACCCAGTCGAAAAACCTGTCCCATATCCAGTTAAAGTAGCAGTTCCTCAACCTTACCCCGTCAAAGTTCCAGTTGACAGACCATACCCTGTCCATGTCGAAAAACCTGTACCTTACCCAGTCAAAGTACCCGTAGATCGTCCAGTACCTTACCCAGTCGAAAAACAAGTTCCATACCCTGTAAAAGTATTTGTCCCTCAACCTTACGCTGTTAAAGTTCCCGTTGACAGACCATACCCAGTTCATGTTGAAAAACCTGTACCTTATCCAGTTAAGGTTCCAGTAGATCGCCCAGTTCCCTACCCAGTTGAAAAACACATCCCATACCCTGTGAAAGTACCAGTGCCAGCTCCTTACCCAGTCGAAAAACCAGTAGCTTATCCTGTTAAGGTCCCATATGCCGTGCCAGTCCACCACGAAACCATTCACCAAGTACCCGTACAACAACAAGAGTATGGATACTCTGCTTCTGGTTATGACCAGCACGGTCACGACCAGCACGGTTACGACCACCACGGTTACCACTAAATCACCCTTAAAGGGTAGTAGTACCACTCTGTAAATCTCTGTATCTATAAATATTATATTTATAATGTATTTTTTTTATGTTTTATGTTCTAATAAATGAATTTTCTTTTTTAACTATTGTTGTTCCTCAAAAACATACATGTCATAATTCATTTAGTAAAGAAAGAGTTTGGTTCTCACAATGTGCGTAACGCAGTGTTGCAATGTTTTGTGTATTGTGTATTTTTCAATTTAGAAACCTCTCATTAAATCTATTTTGTCGCAATTCTCCTAATTCGCACGATGTGGCATTGTAACACAACTAGCGTGAAAGGGCAGACTTAAGATAAAAGACAAAGGATAGATAAACATCTCGATCTTGTCATCATTCACCTTTCAAAGACGTATTAACGTAATATTCGCCCAACTTGAGTAATTATTCCATGACTCACTAAGCTAATTTTCCCTGCAGATTATTTTCATGTTCCGGAAATTTACACGTAACCCGTATCCAATTTTTATTGGTTGAACAATTGTGCTGGCAGTTTATATCACATTTCACTTTTACTAACATATAACAGTATCATTTTACTGATAGTTCCGATCCTAAAGAATGTATTTTATTCAGTAATTATAATCTGACGTTTTCCTGAGAAAATATGCAGACAAACTTCTTTTCTAATTATTTGTTGCACAATCGTATACCTACACATCTCTTCAGATGATTCATATTATTAACAGATTTAAATATGATGTGAAATTTGATGGGAAGTAACCAGGGACGGCTTAATAATGTATGAAATTATATATTTTCTGATCAAAAGTGTAAGATAACTCTGCAATAATTACTAATCAGTGAAAAATCAACTATTTAGAAACTCACTGACAAGAAAAAAGTTATTAAAATTGATTGAGATATGAGTCCTGTAGTATGGTCCATAGGAACAAGCCAACGAACAGCGACTCGTCATTTTTAGAAGACAAATTTAAATCATAATAAATATTTGAATAATTGAAAAATTATATCACTTTTTAGGAGAGCCAAAAAGCTATAAAAAAGTTGATTGTTTGAGAAACTGTTCGGATTATAAAACCCGAGACTGGAGCTCTTATTGTGCGGATTGTATGATATAAACATAATTTGAATAATTATTGTCCGGGTTCCTCCAAATTCAATTATGTAAATAATAAAATTCTGCATCCAAATTATTTAATAATATTAAATTCATTTGTACTCGTCCTATAAAAATGGAGAATAAAGCAATGAAAAGTTTAAAATAAACAGAAACAATGATCTATACTTTTTTATCATAGTTAAATCATAATTTAAAGGTATTTTGGATGCAAATTCTGTATATTTTATTTATTTTTGTCGTTTCGACACTCTGTCCAAGAGTCTTTATTTGAAAAACAATGATACAAAAATAAACAAGGCAAGTATCTGGACTAGATAATTAAAAATATACAGATTACTACATATGGAAACGTGGATTCCAAATTTACTGCATAAAGAAAAATATTTCTCTGACATTCACTCTAGATCTGAGAAAAAACCACATTAAAAAGCCTCAAACAGAAAAATCAATAATATGAGTCTTGACAATCATCAGTGTGAAAAAATAATTGATTAATTCAACGCGTCATTGTTATTGTGTGTTCTATTGATCATTTTTTTTTTTCACAATTGATAATTGTCAATAAAAATATTATTGGACAGGAAAACTTCTGGAATGCAGTCAATGAAGTAGAAATAGAAAAATAAAAATAAATTTCCATTGACTGCATTCCAGAAGTTTTTCTTTTTATCAAATTTCCAGTCAAGAAGTACATATTTTCATTAATTATTGATTCTTTGGCTTGAAGCTGCTCCACGTGGTTTGTTCTCAGACCTTGGATGCCAGAGGAGTTGTTTTTCTTTCTGCACTAAATGTGGAGCCCCCGTTTCCACATCTAGTCTCTGTATATTTTTGATTATCTAAATACTCACCTTGTTTATTTTTGAATCATTCTTTTTCCTGATGAAGATTCTTGGATAAAGAGTCGAAACGTCAAAAATAAATAAAATATACAGAATTCAAACAAGAAGAAACTTCCAATTAGATAGAATCAAATCAATAAAGAGGTCAGGTATAAATCAAACTCACGATGTAAGTGTTTCGAACTATAATAATAAGTTATACAATAAGAGACCCAAAAATAGTTGATTATACAGCTAGGAGGACGAGATGTGTTGCTGAGAAACGCGAGAACACGGCATTATTTCATATACCACAACAGGCCTGTTGATTGTATATTCAGGTGATTTTTCAAGATTCAGGGCCAGTTTTCGATTTTTTTCATGAAAATGGGGACTTCCGAAATAAAAAACTTTCATTCATTTCCTATTATAATGATAGATTGAGAAATTCACACATCTTTACACAAAAAAAAATTGATTACGTGATACTTTTCATTCGTGATTTTGTTGAATAGATGAATAATAGGAGTATAGGCTTTGAAAATATTTATTAATTACGATGAAATGACTACGTTTTGGCCAAAAGGGTTTGGGCCATTTTCAAGTCTGAAAATTACATCAGGTACAATATAGGTCGAAAGAATTGAGTCGAAAAATTACTAAGATTTAAAACATAACTGAAGTGATGTAATTTTTAGACTTGAAAATGATCTAAACCCTTTTGGCCGAAACGTAGTCATTTCATCGTAATTATTAAATATTTTCAAAGCCTATATTCCTATTATTCATCTATTCAAAAAATTTATTTTCGGCTTTTCCAACTCCAAAATTTATTCATGATTTTGATAAAAACAATTCGCGGTATCCAAAGTTACGTTACAGCTGCTATGATGTGCATAGTAACACCAAGCATATATGAACAATCTTTTATAAATGTCATATTATCTATTTTAGTATCTTAATTTAATTTAAAATACATTTGGACGTCATAATAAAATGGAACTGAAATTATTAAAAATATGTAATATTCGTGCTTGGACGGGCCATAGATATAATGTGAAACTCTGATTGGCTGTTAGGTAACTGGTAGTTGAAACGTCATCACAAAATTTGAAATATGATGAAATTTTCAAAAAATTATATTCGAGAAATTACAGAGTTTTGGTGAGTTTGAAATACTATGAAGTTATTATTTTGAATCCAACTTTCGGACAAAAATAAAAAAAAAAAAACAGTGGGCGGTTGTACCACGTTGTAACGATTTATGACATAATTCAAAAAAATTAAACAGTTCTATCGATCCTGGATACATACAAAAATCAAATTGCAGATATCAACTAGTCCAATCAATTTGGACAAAAAATTACCCAGTCTACCGAATAATTGGTACTGTTTTTTTTTGCGGTGATATCTTCCTTCTAGCATGTTCAATACGGCGATTCCCAACTCGGCACATTTACAGGTAGTCTCTGCTAATGACTCCCCAACTCGGCACATACGAATATCTCAGGTACCTGCAATGATACCCAACTCGGCACACTTGCAGGTAGTCTGGGCATTCTAATGTTTCAAATAAAATAGAATCAATTTTATAGTTTCTTCTCCATAATTATACAAAATTTGACGTACAATAATACAAAATCAAAAAATAAGTAGGTTGCATCATACAATAAAAATAATAATTTCAGCGTGATTGTAGATTAACCTTTTTGTCGTTATTACTCGATCTCTGGACTCGCTCATAATATGGAAAAATGCTTTGCACTTCCGATTAACACACCGCTACTTCACTTCACCAGATAAAAATTTTCGATTTGATTTACTGAATTTATGATGTTCTACAATCAATAGTGTTTTTCCACGTTGGCTAGCTATTGTTGGCTAATTGATTTCTTTGATGTTGTTGATTGAGCTGTTAGATTGATAATAGATAGCTACTGAACAAAACAATTTAATTTATATTTTTCTTAGGTGTTAAGCCAATAATAGGGATGGGTTTTTCTGCAAACACTTGTTTAAGATGTGCCGAGTTGGTCATAAGGATTACCACCAACCCTTGACTGATGTCCCATCGAGAGATTAAATGTGCCGAGTTGGGGTGTGCCCGTTCAATAAGTGTGCAAGAATCATATTATCAAATCATGGGTGCTTCAAGAGATATCGAAGGCCAAATATCAAAAACCCCGTTTTTGCCCAGTTTTTCGCGAATATCTTATTTTCTAACAATCGTAGAGCATTCAAGGATATAAGTAAAAATTAAATACACACTCTTCTCTATAAAAAAAATTATTTGACTCATTTGTGTATCTATAATCGTTAACGAGATTTGGGCGTAAAATGTACAACCTAACGTTTTTAATGGAAAGTATAGCTGATATATTGACGATATAAAATAATATTTTAAATATTTTACTTGGCATATGAAGTTGCGATACATTTATATACCCATTTTGATAGAAACATTCGTATTGAGAATCCCTGAGTCCATTTGTAAGTGTGTACGTATGCATGTATATAAATCAAAAATAACGAAGCCCGTCGAACATATAATATTGAAATTTTGTATTTAAGACTGGTCTCAGGTCTAGTTGTGCAACTCGCATTATGGTTGCATTATGGTTGCAAACATCTGCACCTTTCTTAAAACATTCTTAATTTTTTCTAGCATAAATCCAAAATGGTTAGCTGTAGAATGTTGAAATTCAATATTTAAGATTCCTTTAGAATTTTGATGGTTATCTTCTATTTTTGTGTTTCGATTTTTTCGCATAAATTCAAAACAATCAGCCACAGAATATTAAAATTATGTATTAAGCACTTCTATAACATCTAGTTGTACACCTGGCATTATAACTGTGATCGGCTCCAGCTGAAAGTGCAGACAATTTATCGAATTTTTTGCATAAATCCAAAACGATCAGCTTAGAAACTTGAGTATTTGAAACAAATGTAGCAATATATATAGCTATATATTTTTTCAGCATTGCATTCTACCTCAGTGGTGGTGCGGAAAAGAATGCGTGATTGCGCTTCGATGCATGTTGTACGCGCAATATCTTATTTAGATAGATGCGCAAATGAATCATACAGACTTTTTTGTAGAGAAAACTATTTACTTCATTTTTACACATGACTTCAAATACTCTACGATCGTTAGAAAATGAGATATTTGCGAAAAACTAGTCAAAAATGGGGTTTTTGATCTTTGATCTTAGATATTCCCTGAAGCACTGTAATTTGACACTTATTGTGCATTTCAAGATGAAGATATTCCCGGAAAAAAAACCAGTACCATTTATTCGATAGATAGAACCTAAATTATCTGGACTAAACGTTATTAATGCAATAATAGCCAATATTTATAGCGTGCCTAAGATATATTTAATTATGTGATTGATTTGTCTTCTTATTTATTGTGTACAAGCAAGAAATTATACGGGTGCTAAAAGAAACGTGACTTTAACATGAAATTTTGAATATATGCAAATATTGGCTCTCTCATGCATTTCAAAACGAAAATACTGGAATAATTATTCATTTAAAATTTGAATTTGCTTCGAAAAAGTGCGAAATTGTACTTGGCCTATGACTTACTTTGAGATTATATGTTCCATATTTCATGATTAAGAATCGAAAAACATGTTCAATTTTCGCTACATTTACTGACCATGACATAAAGAGCAAACCAAAGAAATAAGGAATAAATTAATGACGTAATTTTAATAAGAACATGTCACCTAGTTTCTAACTAGAGCAAAAATAAATGAATTAATGCCGGATGTTGAATAAAACAGCCACAAAAGTAAAAAAACTTGACGCCCGATTGTGCCATCTCAGAAAAACCATCCCACAGATGTTTAACTTTGTCTAAAGCTAGTTTTACACTAACAAGCGTTTAAATGGGCGTTAAATCAGTGTAATAAGTGTTTACACTTGGAAAGTGTAGTTTTTACACCGAATTCTTATGCTCGACTTGCAACTCATGATCGAATGTCATGTTACACAAGCCGAAGCCTTGAATTCTATTTGGATTTGCTTTAGAACGGTTGCCGTTCGCTTGCTTGCTTCCTAAAGGATAAATATTTGTGTGACCTTGACTTAAAGGGCCACTCCTTCAATGAGAAGCGTGCATTAAGAAGAAATCTTTTGTTTTGAAAGATTCATTTCCAATTCAATAAGAATTAGTTTCGTCATCTTTGCATAAGTTCACGGTTGTGTTTATCCATAATATAAATTCAAGAGCTCAACACACATTTTATTGTTTCAAATTTATGGGAGATTATTTTAGAAAATGTCAAGTTAGCATTATTGAAGTGATTGTGGAGAAACAGAAGAAGTTATTTATAGTTCATCCAGAAACACTTTTACTTGGTACATCAGAAAATCAAGAGACTTGAATTGAGAGATTGCAACCAGCAGAACAGAATTGATAGGCCAGTTGCGTTATAGAAACACAATTTTTAAAACAGTTTCACTGACAATTTGCTCATTTTCTGAACTTGGAAAAATCTGACGTGGACATCACGTGATTTATTTGTACATCATTTGATATATACACAAATCTATTCAATAAAGTTTTCTGTCACTTCAGATTATAATTAATATAATTTTAATAATATTTTGACATGTACTTACAATGTCAAAAATTGACAACAGATTATCATTGCCCCCCTTATCTTTTTAATTAAACTGATTGTTTTATACGGCAAATTCTGAATGTCTGTTATGCTTATAAACTGCACTCCCGGCTCAGCCGATTGATACAAAAATGGTAGATATCTATTTTGATGCTACAACAAGTTCAAACACTTAATTTCAATATGCTATGGCTGATCATTCTAGAGTTATGCAAAAAATTTAAAAGAAGTTTCAAGTAAAGTGCACTTCTGACTTGGCCGATTCATTCAAAAATAGCAGATAACCATTCTAATACAGCATCAAGTTCAAATAATGTATTTCAACATCCTACGGTTGATCGTTCTGGATTTATTAGAAAAATTCAAAAAAAGTTCCAACTAAAGTGCATTTCTGGTACAGACGATTGAAACCATAATAAAAGGTGCTTAACTAGACCCTATACCAGTCCTAAATACAAAATTTCAACATTATACGTTCAACCAGTTTTGAGATTTGCGAGTTAAGAACGAACGAACGGACGCACGAACGAACGAACGCACATACGTACCGACATCAAGCCGAAAATAGTCAAAATGGATTCAGGAATGCTCAAAACGGATATTTCCATCAAAATCTCGATAAGTGAATTTTTTCGGTTTCACAATACTTCCTTGTACTTAGTACAAGTAAGTAAAAATTGGACATACGTGAATTTATGAGAGAAATTGTTATAAGCAAGAAAAAATTGTTCAAAATCGGCAAAAGTCCAGTGCGAGAGTAATTTTATTATTTTCTCTCATTAAAAAGATTCATGTTTTCACAGTTATAAAAAGCTCTAAATACAACCTTTTCAATAATATATCTGAAATATCGTAGATTATTTTAAGACTCAAATAATATAAATTGCGTGGGAGAGACGATAAAAGAGCTGAGACTTCAAAAAAATATTATAGTCCTATCAATGATACTCTGGAGCTTCAAATGTCAAGCAGAATTTAGGAAGCAACAAAAGCTTGTGAAATTAAAATTTAATTCAAATTATAAAAGATGAAAGTTCTACGAGAAGATGAGTATTTGATATTATAATCTCGAAATAATGTATCTGATATTAACATTTGCGAAGGCTATCTAACGAAGAATTTTGAACAAAACAAGCAACTAATTGTCTTTAAAATATTTTTGTGTTGAATTATTCAAATCCTTGATGATTGTGTCGAAATATGGCCACGTTTAAAAATATTATTCAATGGACATTAGACGCACTGAATTTATTTCAACCATACTCGTTCAGGGAATATTTTCATTGTTAATTAGGATAATTGTAATCTAGATGCTTTTAAAAGTTGGTTAAAGACACCCATAGGTCACAAATATTAAACGATTTTAATAATTTTTATATTTGTCGATTGTTTATTCATCAAAATAGATCCAATTCATTTTCATATTGATTTGTTAGGTAGTTTGAATCCTATGAATGATTGATTAAGAGTTATAATTAATGTTCTTGAAGATGGCTAAGTTCTAGCCGAAACTAACGAGCTAGGAAAAAATCGATTGACTGAATTCCCTGATTCCTAAATTCATTCGCGATCCCCCTCAGCTTTAAGAATATTATTCAATAATTAACTACAATGAATTTATCGCATCATAATTATATGAATGTAAGATTCGAAATCAGTTTCACGAAGGATTCAAATTTTAAAATTTTTATTTATTTTTGAAGAAAGAGAAGTGTGCTGCTCTCTAACGATTTTATAACAAACCGTTTCTCTTATACACTTTCAGTTTCTAAACGCTAGATGGATTTCTTTGAGGCATGACATACAAAACATTAGCGTCCCATACAGCCGGTAATAACTTACTCAAATTAAATAAAACTATGCCAGAACTATATGGAAACCTTATAGATTATAAATATATATTTTTGTAGCAACATTTTTAACAGTGTTCCAATTCCAAATCCGAAATACCCGTGTTTAACATTTTATAAATGTTGCCCATTTGTAGTGAAAGCCATGAAATTGAAACAAAATTACAAGGTAGAACAAACTTTTCTGGCAGTTAAGACAGCATACATTTGTTTCTAATTTTATTCTAATTTCATGGCAATCACTACGAATGAGCAATATTTATAAAATGTTAATCACGGATATCTCGGTGAAATAGAATTATTTTATATAATAATTTCTTGTCTTGCCCATTTCTTGGCAACGCATTTCTTGTCTTGTTTCAAGAATTCTTGATACTTCTTGATCTTGACATTAAGGGGAAGTCTCCTTTCTCTATTGCTTTATCCAGTCCAAACATTCAGTTAAGCGTTAGTGTCTACCCTTTATCCTCCCTATTATGAATCGATTCTAGCAACGTTTTCCAAGATTACCACCAATAGAAATGGATGAAAAGTCTATCATTTGCATGTCTTAATCAGTATTTTCAATTATTAATTGTTTTATGATATAGCAATGTTCGAGATTCTGGTGAATTTCTACATTTTTGACCCTACTGAATCCAAAAAACATAAGTTCAAATGAAATCGGTCGGTCTGTCTGTCTGAAAGTATTTTAACTTGACAACCCGTAGGAAATTTTGTCTGAAATTGAATATTTGAGTTTTTTTATTGAAATGCTAGGTTCAAATTTGTAAATGAGCTTTTTCAACCAGAAAATCTAGAAAAAGACTCTCCACTTTCGAAAATATTTATACTGTAAGGACTAAAATATGGCCGCCATTTGTCACCATAACAATGACAGCTGTCACTTCGACAATGACAGCTGTCACATTGAAAATCATGCTGTCACTTTGACAATGACGCTGTCACTTTGAAAGTTGGTATGACATTTCGAAACTTATGAAACAGTGATGAAACTGGCTATGAAATTTACTGCCGAGGAAAAACGGTGCTACGTTTGTTAAAAAGTGATTTATTCGTATGTTGACATTTTAAGTTTCACTTGCTATAGCTAATTGGCCTGTTAATCAACAAGTATTTGCGATAAAATCTTGTATTTCCACGGAATCTATTGTTCTAACTTTCGTCGTTAATTTAACTGCTCCTGAGTTTTTCATTGGACTATTTGAAATCTAATGTCTACCAGAGACGTCTTAAAACACTTCAAGTCCGGAAAAAAATAATATTGTTAAATATTAACAAAATTTTACTTCATTGCGTTATGTTAAATTTACATTGCTTGGAAGCGGGTAGTAGACGTATTACAGAAGTGATATTTGGGCACAAATGGTCTTGTCGTAAACTTTATTTGATTTGTCTCAATTTATTTCAAAATTTGTTCACATATTTGTTTCGCTTCTCCACAGCAAGCTATCAAAAACCTTGTCAATCAGGAGGTACAAAGGTACCGTCCTATCAAAGAAAGTCGAATTATAATTTTTATATTCAGGATCTTAGGAACACTCGGTATTCGATAATTTTAGCAATACTACTATACAGGATATATATTACGTATATTTGAATTGAAGTTGAGTTTTGAACGGAGAATTCAGGTGTGAGTATGCAGTGGCGCATCCAGATTCTTTTTTCGGAAGGGGCTCTGAATTTTTTGGATGGTGTTCTGGAAGTGAACGTAAATCAATCAACTTGCTCAAGAAACAGTTTTTCTCAACAACCCTGACTTTGAGAATAAAAGCACAATTTTAAAGGTAAACCTTGATTATAATTCAGATTCCAGTCATACCGAGCTGAATCGAAATCTGACGAGTTGGATTTCGGAGAGGCTTTGAACCCCCGAAAATCTTCCTTTAAGTGCGCCAATGCGAGTATGGAAGGATTCAGAAGTATGTACAATGCTACTGTTCGAGTATCACTGGTTCAAAAAAATTGATACATTTTGCATTCATACATATTTTTTTTTTGTGAACTCTTGTAATTTTCATTAATAGAGAAGTTACTCTATGATTTAATTCAATGCAACGCTCTTGCACTATGTTTCGGTTTTCCGTAAATATCACGTGACATTAAAAATAACAGAAAAATAAGAATACATCTGAAGTTACCAATGTCTACAAAAGTTCTCAACACACTGAAATTGTAGCTCTTATAGTTATTGAGATTCAATGTGCAATTTTGAAACTGTGTATAAAGTATAACATTTTAGAATTAATTCAAGAATTATTATCACTATTATTATTATTATTATTATTATTATTACCTCTCAAAATCTCTGATATCCTTTCCGGTACGGGACTGTTCTTTAATTTATGCTTTGAATTAGTTCTTTCAATTGTTATTAGGAATAGGACAAGGCCTTTCGAAATCCAGTTTTTCTGTATCATAATTAGTTTATTATGGACAATTCGGGTCCAATTGACCCATCAATTGGTCAACCAATTGGACCCGAAACGTCCATAATAAACTAATTATGATACAGAAAAACTGGATTTCGAAAGGCCTTGTCCTATTCCTAATAATCATCAACGGATCCTTCGCTTCACTTTTTATTCTTTCAATTGTGTTCTGTTCAATGCCTTTTTCTTTGCTTCGTGTGTGTTGATCCCCTTTCAATATTTGTTCTACGGAACTTTCTCAATTCTTGGTCCGCCTCTTTCTTTTCTCTTTGTGCCTCTTGTATTCCCCACATGTTTGATTTGTCTATTTATTGTTATTCTTATTAGATGTCCTTTATCTATTGAAATTTGTATACTTTCAGTCTGTAGGTTCCTTCTTATTTCTTTGTTTTTCATCTAGTTTTCTCTTCGTTCTTCTTCTATTCTCCTCAGAAATCTCATCTCAGTCACTTGTATTTTACTTCTATTGCTTTGATCCAGAACCCAAGATTCAATTGCGTAAATTGAAGTGGTTCTGTATATGGTTTTATACATAGCCGTTTTTGTGATTTTGGATACTTCTTTGTTGTTTAAAATCACTTTAAACATAGCATGATAGTTTATTTTCTTCTTTATTTCAGGCTCTATACTTTGTTTATTTTTTATTATCATTCCTAGGTATGTGAAACTGTCTACTTGCTTTATTTCTCTTCCATTTAGTGTTAGGCTGGTTGTTATATTTTCTTTGGTTATTACCATGGTCTTTGTTTTATCTACCTTGATATTCATGACATTTTTATGCATTTTCCCATTCCATATACTCAATTTGTACTGCATATCTTCATATTTCAACTGTCTTTGTTTTGATTTTATATTCTTCATGATATTGTCTAGGAATATAATGAGCAATATTGGACTCAGGACTCCTTTTTGTCTGAATCCTTGGGTGGTCGTGAATTCGTCTGTAACTTTGTTTCCTGTTATTACGTAATTTTCTGTTCTTCTATTAATGCTTTTGATTGTTTATTAAATTTGTTTAATTATTTTTATCTCTTCTAAGATTCTTTACATTTTCTCCGTTTGTATTTTATAAAATGTCTTCTCAATATCTATGAATGTATCATAATTCTTTTTTTTATTGAAGTACATCGATATCTGGATCAGTACTATCGCTTATTTGATGAATTTTACAATTTTTTGACTATATTTGTGTCTTCTTATTGTTTTATTAGTTCATTTTGTGTTAGAATTGCTTGCTAGTGCACTTTTGAAAGCCAGGGAGATGTTTAGTTGTCTTGCGTGATGGTATTCTTGGCACTCTAGTATCAAATGTCTTACTGAAACAGGCACTTTGCAAGTGCCACATGTGGGTGTGTTGGTTCTCTGTAAAAAATGTCCATATGTAAGTCTTGTAAGGCTGATTGTTTGGTATTTTCTGAGCTCTGGGGCCGGCCATGCTTTGGTTTCGGATTTAATGTTTCTTAACTTATTTGTGCTGTTGTCCCATTCTGTTTGTCATTTTCTCTCTTTTTTGAGTTTTGTTTGGGATTTGAGACGCCTTGTGGGTAGTGGAATATTTGTTATTGTGGTTGATAATTTGCATCTTCGTTACCCTTGATTTCTATATGTGATGGAATCCATATCATGTGGATTTCTTAGTTTTGTGCTGTTATGGCTACTACATATAGTTTATTATCATGTCTCCTCGTTATTTTTGTCATTCTTTTGAGCGGAAATGTATCCTGAATCCTTTCTGTGCTTTCTAAAATGTTGCTTCTGTTAATTGTCAGAGTTTATTACGTAACATGAATACATAAACTTTCGCCGTTGAGCCCCTATAATTGTTGCAATTGCCACTATCCTTTTTCTTGAATATAGAAAATATTACTGCTTTATTTCTGTCTTACGGTATTCTGCCAGCTTTCCATATATTGTTAAGTACGATTAGCAATATTTGTTTTCCCACTTCACTGCTATATTTTATCTTCTCGGCTTTGATCATGCCGTGTCCTAGTGCTTTTCCATTGTTTAGTTTTTGGAGTACTAATTTCAGTTCTTAGATTGCTATATTTTTTCGTCCTTTCTGTCGCTTTGATTCTTGATTGTTCGTTTTCTCTTCCAATAACTCCCTCATCTCTTATTATTTTCTTATCTCCTAATAGCTCCTCAAAATGTAATAATAATTTTATTTTTTTAATGATTTCTTCCAATGAAACGTTCTCGTATTGTGTTCCGATTTTCCGTAAATTTCACGTGAGCTATTGAAAATGACAGAATAATAAAAATGTACTTGAAAACATCCCTCAAATGTGTACAAAAATTCCTATCACACTGAAATTGTAACTCTTATAATTTTTGAGATTTCAATGGTGGAATATGAAACTTTGACACTGGGTATAAGATTTCAGAATTCATGGAAGTGGTAATTATTTTCAGTTATTAATTTGGGTGGTTGCAAATTCTATTGTTAATTGAATAACTAAATATGTCCTCGGAATTAGGACACAGTGAAATTTGAGTACTGTTATGGAAAGGAACAATTTCTAGGCATTAATTCATGAAGTATGGTTGTAACATATTCATCATTTTGTTCGTTACAGATAATTATACTTATAAATGGTGCAATGGTTTCATGTAAAATTATCGCCATGAAAGAATCTCGAGTAGAAATCACATGTACTGTAAACACTTCGCTGAGCATTCTTATTAGTTAATCTTTGAGGAATGATTGCAAAATATTGAAGAAAAGTGTCCTACATAACGCAGTTCTTTGATAAAAATTCAACAAATAGAAGGACGAAAAATTGGAAATTCATTGAGAAAAAATTTACATCATACTATTCAATAACACGTGATTTCACTCCAATATGAGTACCACTATCCTAAAAATAGTTAATCATGATTTAGTCTATAAGATTACCCTTAAAGCACGCACGAATTGAGGCGGAGTGCTCTTAATGTTGTAAGTTGTGATTAACACATTAGGACAATATCTATTTCTTGTAATGTTTTTCTTGAATCTTCAGACAATAAGAAATAAAATGGCTATGCTTTCAGAGAAAAATTGATCACTCTTGCGGTAGCTACTGGTTACATTGAAAAGTTTGCCGATAGTAAATTGCTGCAGTTGTGAACGGAGATAATTTGGCCTGTACATAGTCAGCTCTAATTGTTAATATTTGAATACTTGAATAGTAGGAGAGTAATTCTTTGATTTTTATTGCATTGCAACATCTGTTTACGAGTGAATATCATTAGTAGCTCTTGGAAAATTATTCATAACTTATCTATATAAATTTTTTCCATGAAATGCATGCTAATTAGTTTTATTGCATTATATAATTTTCATCAGATTGTTTAGTAGTACTTTCTTATATTTTCTGGTGTGTTTCAACATTGATTCTAATCGAGGTAGGCATAATTATTCTTAATAAGAATCAAGAGCGAAATGAATGATCGATATGTGTGCATTAATCAGGCTATTTGCTAATTACGTAAGAACTGCATTGAGAAATAGGTGAATTAACCTACTAATCAAGCTGCAATAAAACGAAAATTTAGTTCATGTATAATACATTCCCAACATTTTCGCAGAGAGTGAGCAATTTCTGCCTTGAATAAATATTTTCCGGGTTAACAAAGCATTCCGGCTGCAGTAGAATCAAGAAGAATATTCGTTTCCCAAAGCAATTAGAGTCATTCGACTATACAATGAATAATAATAATCCATAATTTTTTTTATATGATTTATCAATGAAATAAATGGATCAAAAATAATTTACCTGAACCGTACATAGCAATTTTTTGTTGATTTTCATGGTTTGTTCGTAAAATTGAATCAACAAAAAGTATCCTTGATCTAGAACAAAATGCTGTAGCATTCCAAGCTTCGAGAAATAATATCTCAATCTTCTTCGTTTACGTAAAATAGTCGATTGAGATCATTGCATTTATTGCTAATTTGAGCAATAAGGAAATTTGCAGTCAAAAATTGAACTAATTCTCGAATAAAATATTGATATCAACTAATCAAATTTATTTTGGCAAGTACATAATTTATTCGGAATGAATTTCGCAGTACGTGGTTCGATTTTTTCCGCATTCCTATTTTGCAATTTCCCATCAATCAATCGACCTACATTTATTTTTTCAATTTATTTTATTTGAAATGAAGTGTATGTATCAACCTAAACCTATATTACATTACGTGAACAAACCGACATGTAATGAAAACCATGAACAATAAAAAGATAAAAACGAATAAGTACGCATTAAGTGAATGTGAGATCTTAGCAGGAAGAGTGCAATAACATCAACAGCAACAAAAACAAGACAAATAACTTATTATGAGGATTTGTGCGATTCTGTGTTTGCAGATATATAAATCTAGACGTAATTATTACAATTGAGAACTAATTCGATGTATATTAATTTGGTTTTCAGTTCATTACGTATACTGAATGAGTACGACAAAAATAGCTATCAAGTTCGATTAATAAACAGAAAATTGTATTCGTCCTACAAAGCATATTATTTCGTTTCTCTATTAAACCAAATCAATAGATTTTAATAAGATTGTTTGAGAAAATAACGCAGGAAACTCCAAATGCCCTTTGAGAGAATGCTGAAGTATTTCTAAAAACTGAATACAAGTAGTATAATAGATTTCGCATCGATGTTCAATCGCCCGACAAATGATGCTGAATGTTATTTTCGTTTTGGTAGCCAATATGCTATCGACATGACAAATTTCAAGTCAATTGGCTGGCAAAGTGAAGGAACTAATGGATAATGATTACAATAGAATTAATATGAAGTGGTATAATCGATTTCGAATCGATGCCTAACTGATGACGCGAGATTTATTTATTGTTTTTTTCTCGTTTTAAAAGGGAATTATTAATAAAACATCGTAGACAAAAATACTACAGTGAACAACAACATCCCGATTTTCATTAGCGATTTCTTTAGCAAGAGAAATATCTTATAATATGTCTGTCAAAATTAAGATGAAATAATAGTGGATAAACTAAAATAGCTTGAACAAACGAACTATTGAAGTCTATTTTTTGTAATTTGCCCTGAAAATTGGTCGTAAACTATGCATGAACATTAATTATTTCGAATACAAATGGAATCAACGACCAGGAATGAGGCACAAGCCGTTGTTTAGGAAAGAACTTTGCATATAAAATTCATATCCAAAGTTATTTAAACTATATTTCAAACGAGCTGTATCGATAATATTATTTTGCCCAAAACTTACTTGAAGGACTCTAAGTATGTCTATTGAAGTGATGTGATCGATTTCATATCAGTATTGTATCGATTCATGACCAAACAAAATCTGGATGATTTATTGTTTTTTTTTTGTAATTCAGAAGGAATTTTGTTGACGAAATTAAATTCAAAATGTACTGCTCCGAATAACATAATTCATGAGGAATTTATGGAATGTCTACGAAAGTGATTTAATCGATTTCGACAAACAGGAAATGATCTAAACGGCAATTAACGTCATCCCCCTGGATATGAAAAAAAAACTATACTGCTTTAGTTTTCGAACGTGCTATCGTGGTGAAGCTCATTGTAAAAGATGATGTGAGAAAATAGACTGTTTTCTAAGGTAGTATAATCGGTTCTTAAATCGATATTGCTTCGACTGTCAATAAAAATATCTGGAAGGTGATTTGAATGGTTTTCCTCCATGTTTTCATGAAAGTCATTTTCTAAATGTACTTTTGTAAGCATTGGAAGCTATTAAGGATTCAAAATCTGCTCTGATTTATTGTGAAAGGTACTATGGAACACTAAGATCTATTATGAAGTCCAAGTACATCTACGTAAATAGTATAGTCAATTTTAAATCGTTGTTATGTCGACTTACAGTCAATAATATACGGAAGGCGATTCCAATGATTTTCCTTCATGTTTCCATGAAATTCATGTTCCAAAATATACTATTGTAAATATTGGAACTGATTGTAGATTTCCAATTTTTTTTCAGAAGTAGTATTATCGATTTTTGATTGATGTTGAATGATTGACAATACAATAAGATCCAGAAGACTATCTTAAAGGGTTTTATCTGATTTGGTAGCATTTCCTTGATGAAAATTGTATTCAAATGTACTGTTGCGAACACTGGAAGTTATTATGAACTACAGGAGTAGTACGATCGATTTACAATAGATTTATTATCAACTGACAGTTAGAAAAAGTTTGGAAGATGATTTTAATTGTTTTATTCAATCAGCAAGATTTCAAGTGAGTCTATAGAAGTAGTTTAATCGATTTTTGATCGATGCTGGAATATTGACAATAAGAAGACGAATTCAATGGTTTTCCTTTATTCGAGAATATTTTTTCTCCAACACTGTTTTGAAATTTGCATATTCCATGACCAAAAATTATGTTGGAACGAATGACATTCCGAAAAATCGTTTAGAATGATTCTGTATGACATCAGACTCATTCCAACGAATCAGAAGCTGTTAGTTTGGTTACTACTATGGTTACTGCCTAACAATTCAAGAATTTATTTCTGGCTTTGAATTTGACATTTAATAATTTTTAAGTTCCTTCTGAAATATTGGTGAGTTTCCAAAGCCTTGTTAGAGAAAGTATGGTCTACAACATGTTTGAAATGGTGTATTCCACACTCGCGAATCGTAATCCGAGCCGAATAAGGGCCATTCCAATATTTATTGTAGAATATACTATTCAAGTTCATATGTACAATTGTAAGCGATAGAAGTTGCTCTGAACTCTAAGTTTATTTGAAGAGTAGTATTATCGATTTTAAATCGATGTTGGATGATTAACAGTAAGAAAAGATTTTGACGACGGAGTTAATGGCTTGCCTTGATTCGAAGTGATTTATTTTCGATAAATTTGTGATCAAATTATAAAAGCTAGAAGTATCCACAGACTAAGAATTGTATACGATCAATTTTGAATAGTTGTAGTATCGACTGAAAATTAGTAAAGATTTGAAAGCTGATGTCAACTGGAAAGATTAAATTTTGATATCATTCATGTTCAAAGGTACTACCATAAACACTGGAAGCTATTCTGGACTACAAATAAATCGAGTGATCGATTGAAATCGATGTCGTATATAAGTTGACAATGGACAAAGATCTGGAAGGCGATGTTGATTGTTTTTATTGATTTGAGAAGGCTGTGCTGGTTGAATTCATTCAAAAATATGCTGTCATTGAAACTAGTTTGTAATAAAAATTTGATCGATTTTTAATCTATATTGTATCGATGACTAACGAAAAGAACTAAAAGACGATTTCTTTCGAATTTTTGTATCTGGAAAATTCTGTGCTGTTAGAAATAATTGCCAAATGTGCTATTATAAACATTGAATCGATTTAATATCAATCGATTGATAACGTGAAAAGGTCTGAAAGGCAATACCCATGCTTTTCTTTGTTTCAAGAAGTTCTGGTTTGATATTGGTGGATATTGGAAGTTATAGACTTGGAATATGTTTACAGAAATAGTATAATCGATTTCGGATCACAATTGTACGATTCGAAATAGGATTAAGTAGGTGCTTTTTCTTGACTGGGAAGGATTTTTTTGGGCTGAAATTTGTGTTCAAATGAACAATTTTGAACATTGGAAGCTATAATTGTATGAACGATTTACAATAAGAAAAGATCTAGAATGATATTCTTTGATCCGAAAGGATCGGATTTAATGAGATTTTTGCTCAACAGTTCTATTGAAAATACTGAAAGCTATAAAAAGCATTTCCTGTTTAGGATAATGCGTTATCCTTGATTTCAATGATCTCTTTGTTCCTGCGAATAATCTATTCGGCTTTTCTGGTATCCTGTGACTTCTGGTTACTATTTTAAGTGGAATTGAACGTATGATAACAACAATTTGAATCTATGGAATAGATTAACGGAATGACAATGAAAATTGAAAATTGTGCCTCAGGGCTCAGGAGTACTTCAAGACGTGGTATGAATGTTGAAATCAATACTTTTATAAAATACGGCCAGTTATCTTTGTACTGAAATACTTATTTATAAATAGGGGAATCAATTGCATTACATAACTGATGATTTAGTATGCCATTATTGTTCCCACAAAACTGTGTAAATATTGTAATAATCTTCAAGTTGTTGATAGTTCTTCCGTATATTGCATATCTTCGATTTGCAACTTCATGAGGTCAAGAACAATTAGTCCCAAAATCTCATTACAATTGAAAGAATCTAAAAAACCATAACGTGTTAATTTGAATCCTAATTAAATAAAAAGAATGTAACAGCGGACAAATCGTTCACGGAGCGGAAATTTTAAATTAAATTCATGTTTTTCCGGTAGCATTTCTCCCGTGCGTTAGGAGATTCCTTCGCGGGGTAAAGGCGGATGACCTGCGAAAGCCTCTCTACATGATATATAAACCGCGAATACAACAATTGTGGTATACAGTCTTCTGCATCATACGCTAGAACCATGAAGATATTGGTAAGTGGTTAGTGGAGGTGTACGCGGAAGTATATACCGGATGTTACAGTGGATTATTATTGTGATGTGAAATAGTTATGTGAAGTATAGGAAGCAATATTGTCACGAGCATTAAAACACGAATCTTCAAACATTTTTTACGAGAAAAAAAAACCATATAGCTACAAATATTTCAACAATATTCATAAAAAAATCTTTGCTATTAGAATTGATAGATTAGTAGCTTGGAATGTAACTAAACAAGACTGTAGGAAACTGTTTCAATTTTTCAAATTATGGAACTAAGATCTAAATGAATATGAGAGAGACACATCATTGGATTTAACAATTTAACTCTGTCCTCGTGTACCCAAAGACTTGAACACACATTTTCAATCCTTTTACAAATATTTTTCTGCAAATCGTTTAAAAAAATTGTTTTGTCATAAATCAAATCACTCTTATCAGTAATGAAATAAAGCATCCGGAGCAAAATCGCGATATTTCAACAATAGAAATAATAATTTCTAAAATATTAGGCTCCAATTTAAAATAACGCACTAAATAGTAATTTGACTAACAGTATTTTCTTTTTTCAATTTACAGTGAATTACTGTAATTTTCTACAAAATAACAATTTTTCTTTTGAATTTATCTATTTGTTGTCACGCAAAAGGACCATCATTTTGAAAGTTGTACAAGAACAATTAATTAACGTATTTCTAGCTTACTTCTTATCGCAAAAAAGTAAATGTAACGTTGATAATGCCTATATCTGAATTTTCTAAAATTACGAATGAAAATTGATGTGTTCGCTATTTTTTAATCCTAGTTGTAGAGAAATCGAGATTTTATTACTAATGTGGGAAATAAATCATGATTTAATGAATTGCAGACCGATTTTTGGATTTAATTACGACATATAAGGCTTCATGGTATGTTTTCTAAGTAATTCATGCGTGAAAATAGAGCTGTTACATAATAGAACGAGGTGAAACATCGTTATTACGTTCTAAAACTGAATAACTTCCGAGAGAAATTAGAAGCGCGAAGATGATCTCGTTCTAGTGAAAGGTCATAACTCCGCATCTGGTTTTCTAGGTGTTCGTTGCTCTGATTGCCCTCGCAGCAGCAGAGAAAGCGGAAGACCAGAAAAAGAAGCGTGGTCTCTATGACCTAGGTTATGGATCAAGCGGACATGGAGGCGGATTCTCATCATACGGTGGAGATTATGGGGGAGGATATGGAGGAGGATACAACCTTGGAGAAAGTCATTCCAAATTAATCACCGTTACTAAAACAATTGGCATACCGGTTCCTGTCGAAAAACAAGTAGCAGTACCAGTTGAAAAAATCATACATGTACCAGTTAAAGTGTACGAGCCTAAACCTTACCCAGTCCACAAAATCGTCCATGAACCTTACAATGTTTACGTGAAAGTTCCATACCCCATACATAAACCGTATCCAGTAGAAAAACTTATCCCAGTTCCAGTACATGTACCATTCGACAACCCTGTACCAGTCAAAGTTTTCATCCCAGCTCCATACCCCGTGGAAAAACTCATTCCAGTTGAAGTAAAAGTCCCAATTCCTCAACCGTACCCAGTAGAAAAATCCGTCCATGTCCCTTACAAAGTAACCGTTCCTGTTGCGAAACCCTACCCTGTCGAGCAAGTGGTTCACTATCCAGTCCACGTTCCAGTAGACCGCCCTGTCCCGGTGAAAGTAGATAAACCCTACCCCGTGACTGTAGAGAAACCAGTGCCCGTTCCGGTAGAAAAACAAATCCCATACCCGGTTAAAGTAACAGTAGAGAAGCCTGTACCCTACCCAGTAGAAAAATCTGTACCAGTACCTGTTAAAGTACCAGTCCCTGCTCCTTACCCCGTGGAGAAGAAAGTACCGTATCCTGTTATAAAGGAAATCCCGTATCCTGTGAAAGTACCAGTGGAGCATCCTGTTCCGTATACTGTTTTGAAAAAAGTACCTTACACAGTAGAAAAACGGGTTCCTTATCCAGTTAAGGTAGCGATACCAGTGCCTGTGCAAGATCATCATGATAATGGGCAACAGTATGGACAGTACGAACAATATGGGCAGAAAATTCATCATTAACTTAATATAAATGCTCATTTTATTCTTCATGTCACTTTTGCTATCTAGCACCTCGTTGTTTGTGAACTTTGTGTTTTGTTATGAATGTGTGTATGTTTTAAATGTTTCATTTTATTGTACTGTGATTGTAATCTCATTTCTTTTATCATTTATGTTATAATAAAAATATAATATTTTTCATAGTTGTATTTTCGAATTCAGGACATATATCTGAGGTTAGATCCTTAATCTAGGACATAGAACTGTCGACCTCACTTGGTAAAGCTGTATTATTGTAATTCTTCGCAAAATCTACAACATTTGTTGATTTGCCCGGCCTCGAAAATATAAAAAGGGTCATAGACCTCATCGATTAAAACCAATTCCAGATCCTTCTTTCCATCAATATTGTACTAAATGATTACATTGTTGATTTTATTATTGGGAATAGGTCCAACTATTTGCCCCATATCAACCAAACTATTGTGACGCTACTGATTGAGATATTTATGCAATAAAAACTCGGCTATGTAATTCTGGTCAATCAGCATTAGGCGCTTACTAGTTGCTTTAACTCTTATGGCCGTTTTCAGGATTCTGAGTTGAATTAATCCTGTTTAAAGGGCTAATTTCCTTGGTAACAATATCAATTTCTGTATTTTTTGTGTCATCACTGGCCATCAGATTAATCAAATACATCGAAATCTAGTTTATTGGTCTACTCCTTGTCATTTTAACCCAGGTTAATTCAACTCCTGGTCATGAAATTGGGCATTCCGACGACTTAAATCCGATTGGAATCGATTTGTCGACCACCCTTCTACAAAATTTATTAATCAGATAAGCAAAATTGCTAAAAATATTAGGCAGATTCCTAGACTGTTAAACAAAAACAAGGAGTTGTAGAAGAAGGCAATATTTTAAAGAACTCAACTTCATTTTGATGAATGTTATACATAGGTAGCAGATACTTGAGGGGCCGTCATTTCGACTAGTCAAGTCTCATTGAATACGATTGATCGTCCATTCTTTCATTTAGCTTTCCAGTTGAAAGTATCGTGAAAGAAATGACACTAAAAGCAGAAATATCAAGAATTGTATGCAGATACCGTAACTATCCTTGTTATTAATTTTGTTGGAGAAATAAGTGATTTATGAATACTTTTTCGAACTTGCCTTACGTTCGAAAAAAATGACATACTTCAAAAAAAAACCTGTGCAAGAAGTATTTCAAGAGATTCAACTCTAAATTGTTCCAATGAACTTGGTTCATCATTCATTTCTTTATCTGCTTGTCAATTAGAAGTATCCCATAAGAATTGACACTTTGAAAGCAAAATTGTCAAGATTAGTATGTAGATTCCAAAACTGTCCTTTTTTTAACTTTGATGGCGTTTTAAGAGATTTTCAGACGCTTTTTTAGAACAAAGATATGTAATGAATACTATTAGTAATAGTCATTTGTTTTAATATTTTCTTAGCATCTATTCACTGCTGAACATCACTAGTAAATTTACACTCTGTATCCATCAAAAATACTCAGGGCCAGTTTCACCAACGCCAGTTAAATTTATCCAGAGGTTATTTTATACAAAAACTATTGTTGATACAATTGTAACTATAGTTACTAACTCAAAATAACCTCTAGATAAATTTAATTCCTTCTGTAAAAAGATCTTTTTGTGTAGTCAAGTTCGAATCGTCTTGTCTGCTAGCGCGAATCCGTGGCTTTTAGACATTTTGAACTTGATATTTCAATTCAAAATGGCAAGGAATTTTCTGTAAATTTTGACGAAAACAATGCCATTTACAATATCGTTTCCTTAGTTACCAACTACTACGGTCGTCAAACTGACATTTACAAAAGAAAAATTTCACATCTATGAGGTAGCACGTCAAACTTATCAGACGTTACTTCTGTAAATCATATTTATTTGGTGAACATAAAAGAATGAAATCATTCAAAAAAATAAAATAATTCTGTGTTTGGGTGTAAATGTTCTAGCACAGGCGTACTTTCATTATCTGTCTGCCGTGGTTTTAACCATAATTTTTTTGTTTGCCATCTTACATAATTATGGCTATTCTAATATATAAGTATGACGTTTAATCAATCGGTTTGCATGTATGTGATAGTTTTTTCATTTAAAATTTCATTCCAATTTCGCGCTGACTGCCAGCACTTTAGCCACAAGTAAACAGCCAACAATTTACCTTGTTTCTCAAGAATAAATAGAAGCTATTCTCATAATTATAATACATGTATCTTATATGAAATTTAATATCGTAATTTTATTTATTTCACCGGCCACCCCCACCATAAGGCACGGGATCTAGCAGACAAGAAGATTTGAAAATGCCTACACAAAAGAAAACTTTCATAATAGGAATCAGCCATGTAGCGATGTCAAACTTTTTTATGTAGCCCAGCTCTTAGATTAAGTGCATTCGAGAATTTTCACATTGTTTTATTTTTGATCGTTCCGATCTCCGTAAAATATAGTGAATTTTTCATGAATACTTTTTCTTTTGTGAATGCCAGTTCGACGGCAGCAATAGTTGGTAACTAAGGAAACGATATTGTAAATGGCATTGTTCTCGTCAAAATTGACAGGAAATTTTTTGGCAATTTGAATTGGAATATCAAGTTCAAAATGTCCAAAAGCCACGGATTCGCGCTGGCAGACAAGACGATTCGAACTTAGCTACACAAAAAGATCCTTTTACAAAAGGAATTATAGCCATGTGGCGAAAACAAGGTTTTTTATGTAGCCAGCTCTTAGACTATTTGTACGTATTAAACTGTTCTTAGTACCATAACAAGCCTATTTTGAACGCAAAGTATGGGAATATCATTATTTCAAATGAAAACAGACATTAGAATGCATTTAAATGAACAGAATATGAATATTTTGTCCTAAAAATAAGAAGCAAATGCAAGAACGCGCAACGAACAAGCGTTAAGCACAATATATTATTATATCGCAAGTTCTTATTTGAGGCAAGGATTTGAACCGGAAAATTTTGACAGTAAAAATAACCAATATAACAATAATTATATCTTGCAAGCCATTATTACAAATGTGCTTTCAATTTTGAGTGTAATTAAGTTTGCGAAATCAATGTTGGTAGCTGAACAATTATTTCATTGAGAAATTTTAAAATCATGAAATCTTGAATTTCGATTATTGCACAACCTGCACGAAATTTTTTCGCAGGCTATGATTTTTAAGGAAGATAGTCACAGCTATAAGCTCAAGATATTTGCATTCAAAAGTCCCCGCTAGGTATAATTACATATCGAAAAATTGATTTTAATTAGCAACAAATTTTTCAAAGTATGCCATTTTTTCGAATGTAAGACAAGTTGACTCAAATCTGTTCCGAGTTACGTTCACATTTACAAATTTACCAGACTATGCTTCAGGTACTCTTGGATTCATGTAGACCGTCAGCCAATAAACTTTTGGTTGATTTTATAAACTTGCATTACGTTCGAGAAAACGGTAGACTGTGAAAAGTTGTTCAAAGAAGCAATTATTTGTTGAAAATTAGAATCAATTGTTCAATATGCATTAACATCTAGCGGAGATTTTTAAATGCAATCATCTTAAGCTTACCTCTGTTAGTATCTTTCCTAAAAATGGCATCCGGTAAAAAATTGTTTCCATTTTTCTCGAGTGGACGGTCTATGTCTTCTGTTATCGACTAGCGCGCCAGCCTCGGATCTTGACAGTGAAGATAGCTATATAAATCAAGTAGTATTCCAAGCAATTAACTTTTGATATAGCTTTGTGAAGGAAATCACCATTTGTCAATCCTTCAGAATATTTATATTGTCTTCAAAACTATATGTATTGTAGATCCCTGTGTCTGTCTTTATGAGACAAGCTGTGTGAGTCGCAAGTCTTACCGAATTTTTATAAGTTTTATTTTCATCACTAACCTAATATCACAATAACAGTCTATTGATTTTTATGATGATTTGTCAAATAGTTGTATTTTTATAAGCAATTAATGGCCAGTTGCACCACCGTCACTTAAGTTTAAGTGGAGTTTATTATCTATGGCAACTATTGTATGGATAATTGTTACTACGGTTATTATTCCTCCCTTAAAATTAAATGACGGTTGTGCAACTGGTCATAAGTTGTATGTATCAGGAATAATTTGATCCTTTTGGATCAAAAATGATTTTAAAATCATCTGTGCATTATATCCTTGCGCAAAATGCAATCACGTTCTGTGAAGCTTGTGCTTAACCTCATAATCTATAACTATACATTGCAACTAGAATTGATTTTACGGCACGATTCTATTGTGTACTGCTTCATCGATTACTAAATATATTATTATAATTTCTCTCGTTTATATAGGTACAGCAGTTACAGATTTAGTATAATTATGATCCAGGTGGTAAAACTTTCCATTTTTCCGGAAATAACTTTTTGTGAATAATTAGTGACTATTGATCACATGTTATATCTTTTTAATACATTTTTTGTACCTAATCCAGATCAAAAATATTTGAGAAGCTTAATGACTAATTATGATTGATCTTGAAATGATTTACTTTCATATCATTTAGAAGTTCCTTTCACGAGACTCGGCTGCGTGAGAAAATTTCAGATATATGAGCCCAAAAGTATAGGTATATTTCAAGCAATATTTTTATTCACTGAGCAACTATTATTATTGACAATTTTTTTGTTTAAAAAAGCTTTTTATGATCTCTGGACAGAAATGATTTGTGATATAAATCAATAACAATGTGGAGATGATCAGTCAGATGCTTATGTAAATGCACTCCATAAAAAGTTTCACTTCTAACGCCGTTAGTTTTTGACTGACGCATATATGCTTTTGTCTCATTTGTATGATTGATACTCATTGTACTTGTCGTTGTAAATCAAGATTGATGATCATTGAGAAAAATATCGCTTTTATTACTAATTTCAATAACAGTTGCATTACTCTGTTAGATAGAAAGTATTTTGATGAATTGAGCGGGATAATCGCAAGCGTATAGCTTTGATTTTCGTTTTGGCGATCTCTGACGGACGCCATTTCAAGTAAAATATAATGTCACAACCAATTTTTTCAGGTATTATTATCAAATATAATGAAAACACCCTTATAAACCTAATTTATAATATTCGTTATATTGACTTTCTTCGGATTTTATCACAGGGGGCTTTTTTCCGGGAGTTTTATTTCATGGGGGTTTTTTTTCCGGGGGTTTTTTTCGGGGATTTTTTTCCGGGGTTTTATTTCCCGGGGGCTTTTTTTTCCTGTTACCGTACTTACAGTACAAAAATATGAATCTACCAAATCACACAGCATGATCTGTATGTATCATACCCAGAAATCGGTCAAAGAAGTGATTGATATTCATGAATTATTCTATATTTACCACGTGATACTACTAAAATAAGTTAATAAAAGTAAAATTAGTTCTATTCTATTCTCTAGAGAAGTAATTGACATTTTTTAGAGTGCTGTTTGAGCTTAAAGGGTTATAGAGCACCCTGACATATGTATACTATTTTTTTTATAATCATAACAATAATTGAGTATAAAAATAAATATCCTCCGTTATATGATGACTCCAGTTTTGGTAAGTTGTTTTCGTATCTAATTCATTATTTTTGTGATGATATAAAGGTAACTAAATATTAAAAATAGTATTTAGCAACGTTCAAAAAAAAACGTACGGAATTTCACTTAGAAAAATTTTGAAATGTTAAAATATGTCTATTCATTTTACGCACATTGAAAACCAAATGAATAACGTGAATAAGTCTTAAAAATTTGTAGTCTTCGAGAAATTTTACCCTAGATCATGATTTTTCCTCAGCTTTCCACCATTAAAAATAGATTTACAAATTCATTAATACTAGTGGTCGCCCAGTGGTCGGAATTTGACCGCAATTCATTATATTGCTAAGTTTAATCATTATTTAATTCAACTCTTCATACCGGGAGTTTAAGGTAAATTCTGAAATAAAAAATAGTGGTTCTCATTTAAGATTTAAGAGTAGTTCCCTTCCTGCACCCCGGAGGAAGAAAAAATCGTTAAGCTTTTACTTGAGACATTTTTTCATTCCGTGCATATTTTTCGATATTTCAGCAATGAATTACATCGTTTTCAGTGGTAAATTAAAATAAGACATCTTTCAGCTTTCTGCACTCCTCCATATGAACTTCAAGTATGTCAAATCTCACATTTTTGTGAGCGCGGTACAAAAATTTTCTCTTCACGTAAAATTGGAATGGAATACCTTGTACATAATTTTGGTTTTCTGCACTCCTCCATATGAATTTCAAGTATATCGAATCTCGTTTTCCTTCGTGCACCCGGTACAAAATTTTCTCCTTACGTAAAATTAAAATGAAACATCTGTATATAATTTGAGCTTTCTGCGCTCCTTTCTCATATAAACTTCAAATATGCCAAATCTCACATTCCTTCGTGTGCGCGGTCGAACTTTTCTCTTCACGTAGATTTTTAAGATGGTATACCTATATATTATTGTTCCATATAAACTTTAAGTACATATGTCAAATCTCATATTCCGTTGTGCCTGCGTTACAAAATTTCTTCTCCACGTGGACCTAGAATGCGACAACCGGTAGATATTTCTAGCTTTCTGCACTCCTTTTCTATATAAACTTAAAGTATGCCCAATCTTACATTCTTTTGTGCGTGCAATATGCTTAAAAGGAGTACCAAATTTTCTCTTCATATATCAATATATGGATTAAAATGGAACAACTTATATATAATTTTAGTTTTCCACAATACTTCATACAAACTTAAAGTATACTAGATCTCACATTCCTTCGTGCGCAGAATATGCTCAAAGAGGGATATAGTACAAAGCTTTCTCTTCACGTATCAATATATAGATTAAAATAGGACACCTGTATATAATTTTCGCTTGCTGCACATCTTCTTCATATAAACTTTGAGTATGCCAGATCTCACATTTCTTCGTGTATGAAATATTAGGATTAAAAGTTTTCTCTTCACGTATTAATATATAGATTTGTATATTTTTATTAACGAATATTTGTTATGAACTGAATTGAATCATCTTGCTCAGCAGGAGTTTCTCTGAGTTTAAGAAGATATCCAGGACAAAATTTAGCTTTAAACAATTTCCATCTATCCTCTCTCTAGAATCATAAAATAGTTATTGTATTTAATTGCGGTACCGAATATTCGTTATAAACGAGGCCATCTAGTGCAAAAATTATTTTTTCAACATTAAAATTGGATTCCTGATAGAATTTCACTTTGGTGTGTCTATTTTTGCCATTATTTTATTCAAGTAATAAATTCATTCTTCGCCAAATGTCAAAAAAACATGATATTTTTGTATTGTTATGGATACGTAAAGTTCGTAATTTTTTTCACTAGTAAAAAAATAAATTCTATTTTTGCACACCTAATCTGATATAATTCGGTTTAGTGATGCTACAAGGGTAGAAACAAACGGGCGTACACGAACTCGGCACCAAGAACATGAACTCGGCACCAACGCTAATCCTTTTAACGCGGGGCGCACATGAACTCGGCACCAACGCTAATCCGATTAGCGCGGGGCGCACATGAACTCCGCACTGTCAATTTTTAAATAAAACCACGATCAACCTGCAAGTTTTTGATTTGTAAGTTTCTATATTGATTTCAAAATTAATTTGTATTAAAAATAATGCTGCAAATAATATTTAATGAAACTTCAGAAAAAAGATTGGTTTGAAAATATTATTATTTAAAAAAAAACTTATTTATACATACATAACTACATAATTACAAATATGTATAGTTTGGCCATCGATCATTTAAAAAAGTATGAGTCTTAAATTGAAGAATTTAAGAGTCATATTTTTTGAAATGATCGATGGGTAGACTATAGAACAAATAAAACACTTTTTCTTGCATCAAATGAAAACAAATTATTATACATATCGTAAAATTATATAAAAAAAAACACATACTGTAAGTTTCACAAAATCTAATTCATTCATAATTTCAGTTATGTTAAATACTGATATAATAGTGTACTAAGTCACGCCTACAACTAAACAAGCTAATCAGAAAAGCCCTTAACGAGGAGTTGAAAATTAAAAATATTATGTAATTCCGCCTGGTCGTTCAAGATAAATGATTCATTTCTATGCAAGACTTTGATATCACACCTGTGTCCAGAAAATCTCACTCAGGTAGAACGATTGAGCTATAAGTCCTAATCCCTAGCATAGTGCCGAGTTCGAGTAGGGGATTAAAGATCCAGGTAGTTTGGTGCCGAGATCGAGGCCGCCCAAACAAACAGGTATTTAACAAAAAAGAAATATGAATTTGTACACAAAACAACTTATTTTTGAATATAAAAATTAATTGTTGACAGTTCTTTATTCATCAAACAACAATTGCGCATACTTTTGGTTACAATACCTGGGTGACTGCAAATTAATTATAGTTTGTACTTTTTTCCTACATTTTAATAAAACAATAATTATTGTTGATCTATTAATTTTTGACATTTGGCGAAAAAATATTGTTTGTATTTCGTGTGCGAAGTGATTGTATTTTGTTGCGCTTTCAAATGAATTTGTTACCTCGACCTTATGGTCTCGGTTGAAATTGACATTCTCACGCGCAACAAAAAAAAACAATCACATCACACATTTAATACAAAAATAACTATTCTATGCTTTCTGTACTGCAAAAATGTTGCAACACAATATAGCACTATAAGAAATTTTATCTGTCAAATGTCATAAACGAGTACGGATTTTTTTTTATAAATTGAGTAAAAATGCGAATTTCTGTCCTTTTTTGGGCAGATTCCTGGGAACAAATGTTTACTTGAAACTTTTTTTTAATTTATACCATAAATCTAGAATAATCAGCCAGAGTATATTGAAATTAAGTTTTTGAACTTGTAGCATCAAAATAGTTATCTACTATTTTTGTATCAATCGGCCAAGCCAAAAGTGCAGTTTATAAGTATAGCAGACATTCAGAATTTGCGGTATAAAACAATCAGTTCAATTGGAATGATAAGGTAGGCAATGATAATCTGTCGTCAATTTTTCAATTTTGTTTGACATTTTACGTGTGAAAATATTTTTCCCTAAATTTTATTTCGTAAGCATGACAAAAGCGACAAAATTGGATCAGAACATGGTTTTTTCATAGTGTTTCATCAAGACAAGATTTCTTGTCTTGATGACCATTTCTTGTCTTGTCTTGATTTTCAAGACAAGAAAATAAAAATTTCTTGTCTTGCCCATTTCTTGACGACGCATTTCTTGTCTTGTTTCAAGAACTCTTGATATTTCTTGATCTTGACTTTTAGGGGGAATCCCCTTTCTCCATTGTTTTATCCAATCTGAACACTCAGTTTAGCGTTAGTGTCTACCCTTTATCCTCCCTGTTAGTTATGTTATAAATCGATTCTAGCAACGTTTTCCAAGATTACCATCAATAGAAATAAATGAAAAGTCTGTCATTTTTATGTCTTAATCAGTATTTGCAATTGCTATTGTTATATGATATAGCAATGTTGCTGAGAATTAACTACTTTCTTAGAGTATTGGGGATTCTACCAATACATTTCTCTTCTACATAAACGGTTTAATCACCGGAAATTGACGACTTATGCTTTCGATATGAAAATCATAGTCACCGATACTTTTCACTCCCCCGAACAGGTTTTAATTTGAAAATTTGCTTTTTCAACTAGAAAATCTTGAAAAAGACTGTCCATTTTCAAAAATACTTATATTGTAAGCCGCCATCTGTCACCATAACAATGACTGCCGTCACTTCGACAATGACAGCTGTAACTTTGAAAATGACACTATCACTTTGAAAATGATGCTGTCACTTTTACAATGACGCTGTCACTTTGAACTGTCAGTTTGACAATGACAAATGTCACTTTGAAAGTTGGTATGATACTCCTAAATTCATGAAACAGTGATGAAATTGGCCATGAAATTTATTGTCGAGAAAAAACTGTGATGACCACAGCAGATTTCAATATTTCAATAACAGAATAATAAATATGCAGATTTGAATAATTAATTGTCAAGATATCAAGATTTCTTGACAAGAAGTCTTGATTCTTGATAGTGCGTTCTTGTCTTGTCTTGGAAAATAAAAAACACTTCTTGTCTTGGTCTTGTCTTGATTTCAAGACAAGATCAAGACTATTTCTTGATTCTTGTGAAACACTACTTTTTCAAACAAATTTCAAATTAATTTTCATTATGTTAGTCACACGGTCCAACTTTAATTTCAGCATTATTAACCTCCAAGTATACATATTTATCAAACCTCTTGAAGGCATGAAAAACAAAATGAGGCACTGAATTCTACGACTATCTGACGGTCTAAAAGTACAAGGAAATATTGTGAAACCGACAAAATTCACATAACGAGATTTTAATGGATATATCCGTTTTGAGCGTCCCTGAATCCATTTTGACTATTCTTGGCTTGATGTCGGTACGTACGTACGTATGTATGTGTATATGTATGTGCGTAGCTCGCAAATCTCAGAATTCATCAAACGTACAATGCTGAAATTTTGTATAAAAGACTTGTATAGGAACTAGGATCTTGATTCGCACCTCGCATCATGGTTGCAATCGTCTGTACTGGAAGTGCACTTTACCTGATACTTTTTTTGAATTCTCCGCGAAAATCTAGAATAATTAGCCATAGGATACTGGAATTCAGTATTTGAAATTGCTGTAGCATCCAAATGATCATCTCCTATTTTCGTCCCACTCGACTAAGCCGGAAGTGCACTTCATATTACAGACTTTTCGAATTTTACTCATAAATTCAAAATAATCATTCTCAGAATACTGGCACTTTTATAGCATCTAGTTGTGATCAGCTAAGCCGGGAGTGCAGTTTACTCGGAACATTTTTTAATTTTCCGCATAAATCCAAAACGATTGAACGTAGAATATTAGAATATAGTATTCAAGATGATAGTACTGTCTAGATGCTCATATCCTATTTTCATTGAGATCGACTAAGCCGAAAGTGCAATATACTTGACGATCTTGGAATTTTGCACATAAATTTAGAACTGTTAGTCGTAGAATCCTGGAAGTCAGTATTTAGGAATGTTGTGACATAAGAATGATGACGTACTCTTTCCATAGCAACCGATCAGCCGTGGAATGATGAGATGTTGTGTTTGATTATATATATCCAATGATGTACAAGTAAGTCACGTGATGTCCACGTCGGATTTTTTTACTCAAAAAGTGGGCCAGAACGTTCGATTTAATCAAAATAGCGCATTTTGGAACAAAAGTAAGGTCAAATCAGATTTGAGCTGAAATTTTAGAAACTAGATTATATAATAATTGAAGAATAAATATGGTGTTTCCAATCCTTAAAGGTGGTTCAGCAGGAAGTTCAGAAATAAGTTGATATCTCTGTTACTCTACTTTGAAAAAATCTGAAAATTTGTATACTTATATCAAAAAGATTGGTGAATCTATCAATGTTATAAATTTCAATGTAGCTCTATAAATTTTTGGGCAAAAATTTATCAAATATTCGAAGATTTATTGTGACCCAATTGTCCCAATTATATGTAATAAAAAAATTACAAGATAAATTGAGTTCAGCATCATTCAAACAGGGTTGAATAATGAAATTTTTGTTTTGAAAATAGATTATTGCTATCCGTTTTAGGGTATAATATTTGTATATTAATAATTCTGGAACTGTTTGAGATATCGACATGCAGTTTTCGATATTATCCTCAATGAGTACCAAACTTTTATTTTAAGGTGCTCATTGAGGCCAGCACCTGTTCTTCCGTAAGTCTTTACCAGTAAATTAGGACTTTAAATAGGATATATAATAAAATTCTGCTACAATATTTTTTTCGAGACTATTGTAGCTTTAACCTTATGATTTTAATAGACAAGTATCCTCCCGTAGATAGGCACCTCAGTAAAAAGGATCAGAGGACTATTTTCACATCTTTTAAAAGTAAGACGTTGTAGAACAATAAGAATCTGCCTTTTTGTTAGAATGCCAATATTAGCCAAAGATTGTACAACATATTGAAAGAAAGCTTTGGATATTGAATGAGAGGGCATGGAATTCAAGTTTGAACCTCAAGTAGCTAGCATATGACCATCCTCCAATCATTATCAGCAAATATGATATTTAATAAAATTCTTGGGAAATATTTTTCTGGGGACTGCTCCAGCTTTAATTTTGTGATTTGATTGGACAGCAAGTAGCCTTAATGAGCACCTCTTTAACTAAGTATGAGGTACTATTTTCAAATCATAAAAAATATGATGTAGTAGGATAATAAAAAAAAATTGTTTCAAGGAAATTTTTCTTTACTTCAATAGATTCTTTTCACTTTTTTGTTAACAGTTTTTACACTCCATTACTGTCGCATTTTTTGACCATAAGGTAAAGATTTCAGTTCAGTGAACTACATTAATTGGATTAATTTGGAATATATATGCAAATGCTTTGAAATCTATAAAGATTTCAATAAAAAGTGATAGCCAATAATAATGACAGTATGTCAAAACATCTAATAAATGAAATGGTCACTATTAATATCCACTTCTTGTTATCGAATTCAGACAGAGAAATATTACATAAATTCTTTGCGATAGCTTCAGGGAATACTTGCTTGAGTTTTTTGAGTGATAATTCGATAGTATTTTTTATTGTAAGCATACGTAATGACAAAACGAAAATGGTAACTGCTCTACTCCAATCACTTTCAGTTTTGGCGGAGCAAATGTGTGACACTTAATATGCAACTTTTCGATAGTTTTGACCGCAAACGGGTTCATACGAATTAATTAATTCTTGAGTGCGTGTAGCTAATTTTGTCATTTTAATACGTAATATTTATTTCCGCACGATTGGAATATGTGGAAGGGTAGTGCCAGCGAAAGTGTTACTATATATATTTTATCTCGGCTCTTGCAAGATTAGTTCACATTTGGTTCCCTTTGAATATCCCCATGATACTTCTAGTAAGTGTTCAATATCAATTATATATCCTATTAGTGCATTATTGTTTGATATAAGTTATGAGTACATAACGCCCTAGTGCATTAAGGGTTGTTATAGTGCTATTGACAATATTGACGCTTCGTCAGAATTTTCGGGCAACAATCTTCCAGCAAGTTTTAATCCATGAATCATAATTCATAAAAGAGGAAAAATTGATCGTTTCATCAATGTCCTGGATTCATTTTAAAAATCTTATCAATACATCATATTACTAGATGTTAAACTCTTTTTGGTTCAATACTATGATGTTGGTAATTGTGTCGCTCTTACATGAGCAACCATTACCGTCATATTCTTGTTGCTTTACAGTTATTCATTCAACAAGGACATTATTAGGATGAATATGATTTGGTGTAATTCCTGATGAAGCTTCTGTTATTTTGTTTGCCCAAAAAATCTAAATACGTATACAATAAACATAAAAGTGTCGATATCCCCATAACAGCTCTGATAGTTGATTTATTTTGAGCTTAAATTCATTCTTGTAGTAATGATTGTGAGCTTACTTGAAACTGAAGTGATGAAAATATACTTGAGGTGATTCAAGAATCTAGGACCGATATTTTAGTTCCCAGATTACTTCAATTGTTTCTATGAGAATTGAACTACGTTCAGGATGTACCAATGGATGTTATATTGGGCCAAAGGCCCTCATATTATTCTTGATTCATCCCAAGTTCAGCTTAGTTATTTTGTAACAAATATTGAAACATATATATACACCTAGGATGAACCAAAGACTGTAATACCGGATCTTGAGGATGGTATATCAGTCCTTGATTTTGCTGGAGTGCCTACTTAACTTCGTAGTAACGATTTTGGAAGGCAAAAGTATCCTAAGGTCTGGTTGTTCCATACAAGATTATTCACAATTCAACTGAAGTCAGTCTTTTTTCAATGATTACAAATGCCAAAACAGTAATTAACTTAGTTCTACTAAACCATAGATAAATTTTGAACAAACAACTGGACCTTAGGGTCAGTATTTCAGTTTTTGATTTACTTTAGAAATTCACTTATGGCCGATATTTTAGCCCTCGGTCTATCTCAAGCGAAGTTTCATTACCTCAATAAGAATTGTTCTAGCAATTATTACAATGGAAATTGAGCTAAGTTTAAGGTTAACCATGAATTGAAATACTAGGCCTTAGAGTAAATACTTCAGTCTTTGATTCATCTTAAGCCTAGAATAATCATAATGGTTGTCATGGAAATTAAACTACAGCTGATGGGAACTTCATGACCATCGATGCTTAAATTCAGTTGGAGTTTACTTATTCACTATAAAAACTGTGATCGGAACAATTGACGAAATTGTTTTTATTAGGATGAGTAAGTTCCCGGAAAAACTTGAAAAATAATCCTGTCCACATTGCTCTTATATATATAAATATATATATATATATATATATATATATATATATATATATATATATATATATATATATATATATATATATATATATATATATATATATATATATATATATATATATTCTATTGCTGATCGGTTTCGATTATTTAAATAATCATCATCAAAGACAGCCTCAACTACAATAGAAACGATCACAAAAATAGAAAATTTCGCACATGACTTTTCTTCAAGTTTTTTCGAAAACTTACTCATCCCGATATTATTTTCCAAGCAAATGTTGCAATTCAGTGCAAACTCTCTAGTCTTACGGATACATGGATTAATAAAAAAAAAGCTTGGCTTCAATTTGTTCATAAGGACCATTTCTTCATTGTGACTTGGTTCGTGAGTCAAGAATTTATGGACCTATTAGGTTTATAGATTTGCACAGAGTTGAAGCATTCATCCAACTAAAGTTTTTGATTTAACGTAGCGCACCATACATCCAAAATATCAATGATCAATAATGTACTATTGGTACTTCCAAAATTAATCGTCACATACAGAATCTTCTCTTCTATGAACTTGTCATCATGTCATTTGGAGATGATCAAAAAATCGAAATGCCTTGTTGTTCATTGAACCTCATGTACTATTTGCTTCATTGATTCGTAATTTCAATTTGACCTGTGTCGTAAAATACATTTCAACCACATTTTTCACTAACAAGTTCATTGAAGGTACGATTTCCAGCAATATTAAGTAGATGATGTAATCGTATCTTCTATGAACTAGTCATTAAGTTATCTGGAAATGACTGAAAACCAAAACAAGTCATGACCAACAAGTCTCGTTATTGATTGGATGTCGTGTAAGATTCACCACATTGAATCTTCATCTCAAATTTCGCATATTACCCCCAACAAATTATTTACTGAGAAGTTCATAGAAGTTACGATACCAACGGTACATTGCGAATGATGAAATTGCGGTTTTTCGAGCTGCTGGATTGTAAACGATAAGATGAAGTTCATGACGATTTCTTGAAGATTAAGAAGAGCATCGTCTTATCATCCTCAATCCAATACTTCCAAAAATCCATTATTCAATTCCAATTTTGAATGTTTGAAGCTCAGTTTTTATAGTTTGTGGTTTGTTGTAGAAAAGGTACCTCATCCTTGGTTTGCTAGCCTTAGCTGCCAGTGAAGGCCAGGATGGAAAGAAACAAAAAAGAAGTTTCTATCATTTAGGAGGACATGGAGGAGACTACGATTTCACCCAATTAGGAGAACTTTCTGAATCACATTTAGATATAGGATCCAGTCATGGAATTCAACTTGGCCCTTGGGAACATCAACCAATTATTTCCGAACATGGACATGAATTTGGACAGGGATTGGAACTAGGTGGACATGAACATCATCATAAAATAGAACTGCCAGAAAAGAAAGAAAAAATTGTAACAATTGAAAAAGAAGTTAAAGTACCATACCCAGTTGAGAAAAAAGTTCTTGTGCCAGTTGAAAAAAAGGTTCCCTATCCAGTTACAGTTCATGTACCGAAACCGTACCCCGTAGAAAAAATCGAACACTACCCAGTACATGTTCCAGTCAAAGTGAGGGTTCCAATTCATAAGCCTTATCCAGTTGAAAAAATAGTACATTATCCAGTCAAAGTCCATGTGGATAAGCCAGTTCCTGTGATAGTTCATGTACCAAAACCATACCCAGTTGAAAAAGAGATCACAGTTCCATATGAAGTGAAGGTACCTCATCCATACCCCGTGGAAAAAATCATCCATTATCCTGTTAAACATGAAGTTAAAGTTCCAAAACCATACCCCGTAGAGAAACTTATCCCCGTGAGGGTTGAAGTTAAAGTGGACAGACCTGTACCAGTACCAGTAGAGAAACCTTATCCTGTCCATGTCGAAAAACAGATCCCCTATCCGGTCGAGAAGAAAATACCGTATCCTGTTGAAGTTAAAGTAGATAAACCAGTACCTTACGAAGTGATCAAAGAAGTTAAATATCCAGTTGAGGTTAAGGTACCAGTACCATATCCAGTCGAAAAAATAGTCAAATATCCCGTTGAAAAAGAAGTCAAAGTACCTCATTACGTCAAATATGATCGTCCGGTACCTTACGAAGTCATCAAGAAAGTCCCTTACACCGTTGAGAAAAAAGTACCATATGAAGTAAAAGTTGAAGTACCTTATTACATTTACGACAAACCTGAAGAAAAACACGAAGAAAAACATGAGGAGAAACACGAAGAAATCAAATATGAACAGCCAAAACATCATGAAGAGCCCAAACATGAAGAACACAAAGAAGAAAAACATGAAGGAGGGGCATACTCATCAATTCAGTTCTCGCAGGGAAGTCATCTTGGAGGTGGAGGTGGATCTGGTGGATATGAAGGATTTAGTGGATTTGGTGGATCCAGCGGAGGAGGTGGTGAATCAGGTGGGTCCGGTGGGGGAGGAGGATCCAGTGGATATGGTGGACAGTCAGGAGGTGAAGGTGGATCAGGTGGTTCAAGTGGATCGGGTGGATTTAGTGGATTCAGCGGATTTGGAGGAGGAAATGGAGGATATTCGGGTGGTGATCACGGACTTATCCAACAAGAACACAAAAAAGATACAGGAGAATTTGGATATGGATTAAAATTAGATCATTTAAGCCAATCATTCAAAGCTAAGAGTTTGTGGTAGTATCAAAAACTTATTTATAAAATAAATGTTAATATATTTCTTGTATCTTGTTTGTACCTTTTATATTTTATGTTAATAAAACTGTTTTCATAAAGACTTAGCATTCAACTATACCTTTCTCAAACTAAGGTACAAATTTCAAATGTAAAATATGTAAAAGTATCAGTCAAACTTTTCTCAATGCAATAAAAAGCAATTAAACATAGTATAAGATTAAATTGACTGTCAAGTTTTGTAATGAGTGCGTGTCACACTAGAAAATGAAAACTAGATTAGAACATGTGTGTTGTGAAAGTGGGAAGCAGTCATGATTTCAAGTTATTTACTTATTTTCACATAACAGATTTCTTGCATAAAAATTCTTAGTGTTTATAAAAATATAAAGCCAATATATCTTATTGCTTATTAAATACTGTTAAATATTCGTTCTGAAAGTAAATAGCTAATGAATTTTGAATAGATAATTATGTTTAATTGGTACTAGTTTCGAAAATCAGGTTAGAAACAACATTTTAATGGATTTTTATGTTAAAGCATATTTAAGATAAGAATTAATTTCAATTCATGAAATCATACACCATGTGATCATATGGATTTAAAAATATAGTTTTCAGAATGCCAGACTTATTTTGGAACTCTCTCCTAACAAATACAAACTTATCTTCTTGTAGAATAATTGTGTTACGAATAAATTATTTTTCTACAATCGCCGCGTGTCATCGCGAAAAAATTGTTATACTGCTAACATAGTTTTAACTATTTATTTATTTCAACATTTGATGAATTCAAAAAGATTAATGAAACAAATTCTTTCTCAGAAAAAGGAATATTTTGGTCATAGATATTTCCGCGGACACCTTTAACTGTAGAAAAAATAACATCCATCACTCGTGGGGATCGATCATTCCGCCCTTGTGTCGGAATATACTGTTCCCTACCACTCACATCATTTATCTGACACCAAGAAAATTGAATCATAATTTGGGATTCATCCAAAAATATTTTCACCCTAATTAATGAAGCTAGACATTTTTTGATATTCAAATTCAGCTATACATATTTAAAATTGCATTTCTAATTATTTTGTGAAGCCATGGTCGCCAAACAATCGTTATATTCTATTTTCCTGACAACCATTCTCTCAAATTGTCTTTAATATCACTTGAAAGCTACTTGAATGAGGTAGACTTCAAAATACGCACATTTTGTGCAGACGTCCCAAAAAATCACCTACTATTGAATTATAAAGTTAAACAAAATTATCACTTGTCCCAGTTTCATGTCAATCACGGTTCGATGCTTTTCAAACACCAACACTTCCAATTCATTAATATTCAAAATACAATTCGTATCTTTTCCTACTTTATTTATCCCATCAGTCACTTTTTTTGTGATCTAAAGCCCTCTTTCTCACAGAGCAAGGACACGGCACGTGAGACCGAAATGCAAAATTCTATGGGAGTTTTCATACGGTGAGCGAGGGCCTTTGGGCCTCTAACACACATAGAGAGCCTTGCGGCAATTTTTATCGCTCCTACTTCCCACTCTTTCACACGGAGATCCTTTCGCATCAGATGCTAAGTACGTGAAAATCGCGATGGATCGTACGCGTGCTGTGGCTATTCATCTTTTTCACCGTCGACTCCGTCTTCGACCACAAAAACGCCGTCATTCCAAAACATATTGGGTCCATCCCATCAACCAAATGCGCGATGAAGCAGGAGTTTTTGTCACGCTTTATAAAAAACTTCGACAGGATGACACCAAGCTTTTTTTTTTATTTTCGGATGTCATTGGCCTCATTTGATGAGCTCCTTAGGAAGATTAAGGGTAGGGTCGGTTCCACACAGTATTTATCAGCAATTGATATCTACATCCATCTGGACTTTACGCTACGGAGCAAGAAACTAAAGAGCGAGAGTTGTTTTCGCTCTCTGTATGAATGCTTCCACTACTCCCGCTACATTTTGATGAAGAAACGCGACTCCCTCCCTACCAAGCGTGCGGCTTGAGATGCAAAAGTTCGCGCGCCTTAAAGGCTCTTGCTTTCTGTGTGAAAGCTTCTATAGAATCCTTTGCGAGCGAGGGCACAGCGCGTGAGACCGAAATGCAAAGAGTTCTATGGGAGCTTTCACACGGGGAGCAAGAGTTGGCACAGCTCTTGGATCTCGAGTCGCACGCTTTGAAGGAAGTCGCGTCTCTTTGTCAAAATGAAACCGAAGTAGTGGGAGCATTCGCACGAAGAGCGAAAATGGCTCTCGCTTTTTAGTTTCTTGCTCTGCAGCGTGAAGTTCAGATAAATTGTGATATCGAATTTCTGATAAATACAGTGTGAAATCGGGCCGCCCTTCAAGATACAAGTACAGACTCATACAAGGACCGCAATGATGTAGCTAAAAATGGGAGAGAAGTTCTGAAATTATGGCGTTCTTGTCGTCGGAAACAATGTTCACGGTGAAGAAGATAAATGGCCACAGCACGTGTACGATTCATCGCGTTTTTTATATACTCGCGCTCGTGCCGAAAGACTTCCCGTGTGAAAGAGTGAGAAGTAGGAGCGAAAAATCTCTCACTCGTGAGCAAGAGCCGTACGGCTCTCCGTGTGAAAGAGGGCTTACTTTTATCTAAAACAAAGGCATCATCGGCATACTGTACTATTTGTACAAATATTCACATTATCCAAACAATTCAAATCTGTATCAATTATTATAAAACTCTCTGAACTAGAATTTACATAAGAATAGCATTCCAATTATTTTAATGTATGAACAAAGAATCAAATTTATTTTTGAGTTAAAGCTTCCCCAACCTACTTTTTTATTTAAAAATCAACCTGAGTTTAGGGAAAGAATGATTTCTGGCGCTGTCCTTAATCTGTGGACACGGCAGTGCCCCCGCCAAGAAGAGCCAAGCGGAGCGCAAGGGCACCACCTACCTTTTCTCGAATAGCTTCGTTACTATTTTGAACCCTCATAACTTGGGTTTGGATTATACCAGATAAACAGAATAGTAAAATTATCAAGTTTGTGAAGTTTCGATCACATAACTCTTATACTTTAGATTTTATTGATATCTAAAAAACTACAATTTCGTCACTGACTCACTCACTGATTATCATCAAAATGTTTAAGGTACTTCCTGAAGTCCTAGAAATCTGAAATTTAGTATGTGAGCTAGTTTTAGTATACAAACAACAAAAAACTTCTAAAACTTGGAACTTTCATCCCTCAGCCCCTAAACTAAGGGATGGAATTTTGTATAAGATTTTTGCAAATTTTGATGCTAGAGGTCTGAAAATTGATATAGAAACTTCTTGTTACAGATAAATCCAAAAAAAAATGAACAGAATTAAAAAATATTGTTATAACCAACCCTCAAAAAGAAGTGAAATTTCACTAGAAACATTTTCATGTAAAATGTTGCCAAGAAGAGACTATATAGCTCGCACCGTCAGAAAGTTATCAGATCTCATATAGAGCCAAGCTTCTAACATTACACGCACTAACTCTACAAGCCCTAACTTTGCAAACTCTACACCTCAGTCAAAATATGTGGCTTGGCCATTCCGCTACAGTCACATTGGCATAAGGCGAGAAATTCATCCATTGTTCATTACTTTCCTGTTATGCAATAGCTCTTCTAGTAACGAAACGGCCAAGCCACATATTTTGACTAAGGTGTAGAGTTTGCGAAGTAAGGGCTTGTAGAGTTAGGGCGTGTAATGTTAGAAGCTTGGCTCTACATGAGCTCTGATAACTTTTTGACAGTGCGAGCCATATGGTCTCGTCTTGGCAACATTTTACATGAAAATGTTCTTAGTGATAGTGCATTTCAGAATTGATCTTCACATAGCAATTTTGAAGATCAAATCAGAAATTTCACATGGAACTATCAGCTTGATTTTTCTTGACGAAACTTTGTGTAGAACTTGTAAGTTTGAAGATATTGATCTGAAATTTGGTATATAAAAGTGGATTTGGTGGTCCCATCGAACTACACTTCTTAGAAGTAGAAATTCGACAGTCACTTGGAAATTTTTGAATCACAGGGCTTTTTTATAGTCATTTCCTAAGACGATCCAGATGGTTTCGAGAACTAAGTCTGTTAGGTGTCTGTAGGAGCAACGTTGAACAAATCTAAATTTGGAATACGGACAGAATTTCATCATGATTCAATCTTATCAAATTGTGGTTTCAATCGATTCAATAAAAGTTCATCAGGATCACAAATTGATTTTTTGGCTTCATATATAACTCTTCCAATTTTGAAGATATAGACTTGAAATTTGGTATATGAAGATAGATTTGGTGGGCCCATCAAACTACGATTCTAAGAGATCGAGACTATACAGTTAAGTACTCGAAATTTTTGAGACACAGTTCTCTTTTTATAGTTGTAAACATATTAAGTTTATCGTCACTTTTTTCAAGTCTTCCACTTGGTCTCTCCTGAAGGGACCATGGATACTGGTAGGGAAAGAAATTACTGAGGCAAGAAACGACCATTTTCTTTTACTTTGGAACGAACTGAATGAAATCATACGAAGTTCTTTATTGGGAAACACAAGTTGTTGGAATATTACATGATACGAACAATCCAAAAAATGATTGAATGATAAATGAATCATTGTATAGTTAATTACTTTTATTGATTGAGGATATTTTGGCTTCAACACTTATTTGAATCATGAAAATAAGCCTTGATGCCTTAGATCCCGGTTTTTAATAAAGGTCTGTACTATTTACATTTTTTTATTGCTAATTCTCAGCATTCAAATAGTTTCTGTAGCTGATAATTGAATAATTGATTAAAAAGTTATTGAGGTGTTCAAATCGCGAACACTCGATGCATAAAATAAATGAAATAAACTGACATCTGGTTAACGCAATATTCGAATTTACAACTGCAATTCAAGACACAAGTTTATATTTCTCTGACAATCTTAAACTTTCATCAAAGCCTATTATAAACCTATTATCAATATACTTTAAAACAATGAGTATAGTGTTCTTTTAGCATTGATACCTTGGAGGAATGGATACATCAATTCGTTCACTTTCTGATCATTTTAATTCATACGCAAGAATTATTGTGTTCGTGAAGAGATATAGTCATGTAAGAACCATGCTTACATTTTTAATGTAAGTTTCCGGTCTATAAAGTTTTTATGAACAATTTTCTTGAATGCTCATGCGGAATAATGATTACCTAGTTACCAGCAGGTATTTACTATTGAAACTTTAAAAAAATCAGGCATCTTTTTTCTATCTAGAAAATTCTGTAACTTTGCGGCAGTTTGACTTCAAGAGGCTCATAATTCATGTATCCAATAAATGTGAGGACATAATTAAATTCGACATTAATGTTTATTCAATAATTTATTAATTGCATTATAAATATTTGATTAACTCCGCCCAGAAAATGATAGCTTAAATTCAATAAATTAATTCTTAGTCAGTCTTCCGCAGTAATTTAATTTCGATTGGGAAACGAGACTCCCAAAAACCGGAACTACGAATCAACTTTAATTCGAGAACATTGACCTTAGCTCAGTAGAGTGCACTGGTCAATCCAGTTCTTGATTATTGTGTTATACTTTGAAACCATTTTGTAGTTCACTTTCTTTGATAATGCTGTAATTATGCTTTTCATTCGCATTAGAACGTTCATACATCATGTGCATAAATTATCGCAGAATATTCACGGTCTAATTTCATTTTCTATCAGAATTTTAACAGAAAATTTCCCATACTTTGGTACATAAAACAAAAATTGGACCTGAAATAGATTTTTGAATGCTTCGATTATTAATCATTTCAATTGATTCATTTTTGTATTACTTATTATATCAGCAATTAAAGTTTCATATATTTATATGAAACTACAGTTTATTGTTTGAACATTAAATAATTACACAGTCTTTGAGCATTCACGGACATGGATACATTAATACGTGTAATTATGAACTACAATACATGATTTACGTTAATTTCATATCATGATGAGTCTGCTATCCAACTCACACATTCAATTATTGATATTACTATGAATTTTTATCAGAAACAACAATATCTGAATGCTATATCCAATATTTATCCTATTGTCTCATAATTAACGCCATGGTGATCTGTAGAATGCTCTCGACAGCATTTGTTTAGAACGATTTTGTGTGTTATAATTGCTGTTCGAGATAAACTCGGACTTGATTGTTCAGTTTTTTGGAACTGGAGCAAGTCGGATTGCAACAGGACTAAGATTGTCTCAAAATAAATTTTTGACTTACTCAGGATACGTGGCAAGGAGTCAAATATCAGCAGTAAGCTTGAGTTTAGTTTTACTTGGACGTTTCTGCGTTGAAACGTCCCTCCATCATAAGCTTATGTAAAAATTTAGTCAACAATCTGATATTTTTTTAACTTCCATATAAGCTGATAATAGCGGGCCGCTTCGGCACCGAAACGTCCAAATGAAACTGAATTCAAGTTTACTGCTGATATTTGATTCCTTGCCAGGTATCCTGGTCATCAAATTCTAAGAAATTAGATCACCAATAGATGAAGAAATCAAAATAAGTTTGTTTGGAAGCGTGAATGATGCGATGTCAAAGAGTAACACAAAATTAATCTGTGAGGACGTCCCTGCATGAAAGTAGTCGTCTTCTAACAACTCTACAGAAAATACCAAAACTTTTTTTTCAAAAACTAATGCTTCCAAATCGTGTGTAGTCGACACATACATACTTAAAGCTCTAATAAAGCAATGTTGGTGTGAGACGGTTGTGATCTGTCCGTGGTTGTTCATTTTGTATATTTAGTCGGATTCATGTCAAAATTCCAATGTGACAATACCGTGCACTCCATTAATATTGACTTTAGATGATATGAAGTGAGTGCTGGTTGTTTCATGTTTTTATTAATTGAATTTTGCAGCTTCAAACAGAGGGTGATCATCAATAATCATAAGTCATGATGATTTTTCCGTTTAATTGTTGATATTCGGCAGGAATGTGATTAAATGCGGATGTAAACGTTGCTTGAAACAATTAAAGTAATAATATGTCACAAAGACTATACTTTTGATATATATCTAGACTTAGGTCCAATATCTAATGTTCCCTTGAAAAAACTTATTCTAATGGTTTCATGTAGAATTTTTATTTTATTTCGAGACTTTCTGAAATCTGATTAAAAGTCTATTTCGAATTATTTTATTTCGAAAGCTACATTTGACATATGTGTGAACTTTGGTTTGAATTTAGAAGGTCTTTGAGCTGAGCTCCTTCAAGAATCGTGAAGTAATATTTAAATGAAATCAATAAATATCAATCCCGCCTTTTACCCGATACGAGTGTGGCAGACACTTATAGTGCACTTGGTAGATTGATTGATATTTCCTGAGCCGTAGAGTGTAGAGTGCGGTTACCAGTCGTCAAACTACGGGTACTCTTAGTTTTCGTGGAGAGTACGCCACATTATATCCCAGTGAAAATTCTACTGACTTTTTGTCCATCGAAAAGATTCGACCCCGCGATCTCCGGACTAAAAAGGCAGAATATCTACACTGATCTATGAATATCCTAAATACTTTCATAATACTAAAACTTTTATGTGAAATTTTTATTTTGAGATTTTTCAAAATTAGATTAAAATCTATTTTCAACTTTTCTATTCAGGGAAGCTACATTTAACATATGTGAGGTTTAGTATTCGCATCTAAAACTCCTTAAGTTAGAGTCTCCTCAAAAAATATTATATTAATAGTTCCATGCACAATTCTTAACTGAAGGACACTTTGAAAGACAATGGAAAATAAATTTAGCGAAACTACATTTTGACATATATGTAAAATAAATAATTCCATGTGAGATTCTAATTTCGATACCTTTTAAAATGTGGTCGAAAATGTATTTCATATGAATTAGAGCAATACAATCGTTGTTAAACAACCCACGTCCCAAAAAATCAATACCATGTAAAAATTTAACGAATCAACAAATCAAAATGTAAATCAATAAAGCTTCATTTCAATATTTGCCTTATCACTTGAAGAAAAATTACTATAATCAGTTGCAATATGTGACTTATAATGTGTCCTCAAAAGTACAGATTGATAGACGGAAAGTCTTGTCATCTCTGAAAAGCTTCAGGTCTTAATTATTATAAATTAAAAAAATTAGTAATGTCTGGTTGTGGTCACATATTGCATTAGGATTGAACTGATAATCTTGCTATTAAGTTTATTGATTTCTGAATAAATAAGATGACAAATGACGTGTGGGTTAGAGTCGTAAAATCATTAGTAAAACTGAAAAGGCACAACAATTGAAAATGGCTTATAAAAATTGAAATAATTGTTCAATTGATACAAAAATTGATATGGCACTGTAACAATAGTTGATCAATTTATTGAAAAACAATCTTTAAAATCGGTGTAGATTTTCGACCTATAATGCGTCTTCATACGTACAGACTATTGGTCGAATCTTCTTAAACTGTTTTATTCTTAAAATGATTCTCACTTTCTTGATATAGACTGACAAATGAAAATGTGATTATTTTTGTCAATTATATCAATTTTAAAATAAGTAGTTTCACTTCATATCATATCGTGATAGTAGTATTTTTATATATTTTGTTTGAGGCTGTGCATCTTAAGGGATAATGCAACTTTTTTTCAATTTGCACCATTTTTTGACAATAATTCACGATAATGTTTGTGTTATGTGAGAATACATGAACTATAGTATAGTTTCTTGCTGAATATTTTGTAATAATGCTCTAGTGAAATCTGGAATAACTTTGCAAATGTAGCGTAATATAAAATATATGGTTTTTTCAAGTGTGGCGCATGGGTGGTTGCATTTAATTGTTGCTTGTGTAAATTATATTGAGCGGATGTAAATGAAGGCGAGGAAGGGGAACGAAGCATAGCGCTTGGGGGAAGTCGCGATGGCGAAAGTCTATAGTGCGTTGTATAAAAGACGAGAGCATCTCCATCCCACCATCCAGTGTTCATTTGGCAATCTCTTCTTTAACAAACACAGCCATGAGGTTATTGGTAAGTTAATACTGATCCAACATATCAATTTCATGTTTATAATTAATAATTATCTTCAGGGCTACACGTGTTTGTTTACGCTGCTCCTCTTGGTATGTGCTGAGAATACCAAAGACACTGAGAAAAAGGTGGAATCAGATACGAAGGCTGAAGAAACACAACTAGATGACAAGAAGCAGGATAAGCGCGGCTTACATGGCTTTGGTTTCGGCGGTCATGATTTCGGTGGACACGATTTCGGTGGACATGATTTCGGAGGACATGACTTCGGAGGTGGTGGAGATCACCATCATCATGAACATGTCAAGGTTGTAACGGTTGAGAAAAAAGTACCTGTGCCTTATCCAGTCACGAAACATGTGCCTTACCCAGTTACTAAAACCGTACATGTACCAGTTAAAGTACCAGTACCACATCCCTATCCAGTGGAGAAGAAAGTACCATATCCAGTAAAGGTAGAAGTTAAAGTACCATACCCCGTCCCCAAACCATACCCCGTCACTAAACACGTACCTTACCCAGTCAAAGTTCCAGTAGACAAGCCTTACCCTGTCAAAGTTTACGTACCACAACCTTACCCTGTCACCAAAACCGTACATGTACCAGTTAAAGTACATGTTCCTGCACCATATCCCGTTGAAAAGAAAGTTCCATACCCCGTCAAAGTCCCAGTACATGTACCAAAACCGTACCCTGTCATCAAACATGTACCATATCCAGTTAAGGTTCACGTAGACAGACCTTACCCTGTCCCAGTACCCAAACCATACCCAGTGCATGTAGAAAAGAAGGTTCCATATCCAGTGGAGAAACCAGTGCCCTACCCAGTCAAAGTTGAAGTGGAGAAGCCAGTACCTTACCCAGTAGAGAAAAAAGTGCCCTACCCAGTTAAGGTACATGTTCCAGCACCTTATCCAGTGGAAAAGAAAGTCCCATATCCAGTAGAAAAATTGGTACCTTATCCAGTTAAAGTACCAGTTGAAAAGCCTGTACCATACACCGTGATTAAGCACGTTCCGTACACGGTAGAGAAGCCAGTACCGTACCCAGTTAAGGTACCAGTTCCAGTTTACCACCATGAGCATCAGGAACACCATGAAGAAAGCGAACATGGCGGCGGAGAAGGCGGCGATTTTGGTGGACATGATATTGGTGAACAACACGATTTTGGTGGACATGATTTTGGCGGACATGAACAAGGAGGAGACGATGGAGGATACGGCCATCATTAACTAATCAACTTACATCTTTCGCGTACCTTCATTTCATGTATTTCATCAGTATTACCTGTTTTTATTAAGTTTCTTTCTTGTCGCTATGTTGTTATAATTTTTAAAAATAAAATAATAAAAAATATGGAGAAAATTATTGCACTTACCTTATGTATGGTATATTGGCTGGAATGTGGTACTTTGATCCTGGATCGAAGTCGATTTCTGATCGTAAAACTGGCGGCTTCAATCCTGAGTATTGTTCTCTGTAAGAATAGTTGTGTTTAGTTCAAGAAAAAAGAGAAATTTTTATTATGTAACCTCAATCTCCACCAGTGACAATTGTATTGTTCTTTGTTGATGTTTCCTTGGAAGACATCCCATCTCCATTTATCCATAACAAGAGCAAACGGTAAGAACGCAACTTTATCAAGAGCCATAGCATACAAATAATTAATATCAACTGAAGGATCATCAATTGAAGCTTGTACTAATCCAAGGGCTTGTAGATGTTTCGGAGTTCCTACACTCAAAGCAATCGCCTCGCCGATGGCCTCATGGAATCCTGCAAACAACAATTTTTCATGTTCCACACATTGATTTTCATTTACCGTAATAATATCCGCAATTACTATTAGGAAAGTTGTACAGCTGACATATATGCTGTGATAAAACTTTCACTCTTTTGCCTTCCGTCAACCATATGTCTATACACTGTTAAATGAACTACTATATCTACGAAAATTATAATGTTTAATTATTGCACTTTCAAGTACTAGTTTCTATTGTTGATGTTGCGTAATTTCAATATACGCAGAGGAATAATCACAACGCATGCGGAAGTTGTTCTCAGAAGCGGATGTAAACAAGAAATAAGTAGTTATACACACAATACAGATCCGGACCACTAATCATAAATCTTAATACAGTATATTCTCTTGTTCAAATGATTTATCAACGGCTTAAGGATCGAATTTTGGTTGAAGAAAGTAGCAGCTACATAATAATGAGTATAATAAAAACAACCAGTCATTATTTTACTTCAAATTAGTTATAAGTGCAAAAATCATGTCACTTTCGATTTGACCGGATATTGTATCACCTACTTTCAAATAAAACAAACTATTTTTTTCAAATTCTCAAATGTCCAAATATGAGTGCATCACGTATCTAATTTCATAGCTAGAGCATACATTGACAAAACTAAGTGGTAGGGTAGTAATTTGAACTTGAAGTGGAAAGGTCAATATGATGATAAGTGGTAACTGGTAACACTTGCACTTGTAGAACAAATGAGTCATCAAATGTCAAAGTTTTGAGGTTGTAAAATGTATTTTCATTTTTATCGAACTATATTATTTTGAACAAAATTTGAATATGCAGAATGGTTTTCATACTAATCGAAGAATCTCGTCGAGAGCCTTGATGTTTTGTGCTGAATTACGGCCTGCCGTCATGAGCGCAGCGACACATCTCTATAATATTAATTATTTATTTTGTCTTTGTGCTCTTCCTCGCACTTATGAAGTTTAATTGACACGAGTGAGAAAACTGACGATTTCGAGTTTTGTCAAGAAAATTTCGTCGTCGGACGACCAGTATCATAGTATCACTCTTGACAGTTCAATTTCGTGAACATATTTGCTTATTGGTGCATTCTATCGAAAGTACTACATCAATATAAATTTTAACAAAAATTTAGTATAATTAGCAGATAAGCAAATGATTTATAATACATTTTGATTGATATAGTTCATATTTTTAATATTTCCAAATAAATGCTGCTTCAAGATTTATGTTTTGGCCGCATTGTGAGAAAACTATTCGAATAAATGTGTTTTGCATTTGATGAAGATAGTTAATTATCAAAGATTGAATTAATTGAAGCGGTTTTCAGGTATGTGTTCAATTACTCAATCCAATATATTTTTGGCACTTTGAGGAAGCTATTGAAGAAAAATCTTGAGCAAAAAAATATTAGTCAGTATGCGGCATTTATAATATTCCTTTGTTGTAGTTTGGATTAGTGCTCAAGATTGAATAAAACTAGATCAAATCAAGGAAACTTGGGTTGGTAACGACAATGAAACTACCAATCAATATTTTCTTATTTGTAGAAAAACATAAATTTTGTATATTGAGAAGAGTTTAAAGGCTTTGAAAAAATGGATGAAATTTGTAAAAAATCCTTTGAAAAAGTGAATAACTTGGTTCTGTGCTAATTGGTAGAACTCTCTCAAAACTCTGGGCTAAGATTTGCGGAATTCGGAACAAAAAAAAAAAATTACACAGGACGGAGTGCATTTATTTGGTAAGAAACAGAAAAAAAGTTATCCATTCTAAAGAATGCAGTTCGTTCTGTTTTTTTTTTGTATTGAATTCCGCAAGTCTCAGCACAGGCTCAACTTTTTTACTTTTCTAAAGTGTTTTTTACGGATAGTTTATACAAGGGAAAGCCAACTTTTGCGTACAAAAGAATATTTTTTATCCAATAAATGTGGTGCGATCAACTAACAAATTTGTTTTTTACCATTTATACTTTCAACCACTTGAGTATAGTATAACTTAGTTTTTTTAGTGTACCTAGTTGTAAGATATTTCTTATAATAGAATCACTGATTTAAAACAGTGATAGGCATACAAAATACGTCACGTATTATACTTAATTTTTTGCATTTAAAAAAACCTTTTTTTACATTGAATTATTTTCCTATTTTTTCACGGAAAAAACGTAAAATATGTGAATAACCGAAAATTGAAGCTGATTTTTCTTGTGATGTTTACAATCTTATTAGATTAGGATATAAAAATGTATCATTTGAATCATTAACGGTTTACATTTGCAATAATTCAATTTGCTTGGACAAAAAGTTGGGTTATGTTGTTCCATTTTAAACAATCGGGAGAAGAAGTTAAGTTAAGGACAAAGATGTCAGTATGTGTGAAATTGATTTCTAATCATGTTGCTATATTTACATTCCGCGGCCGTCCTCCTAGACCTGATATATTGACTTTTGATCATATTTATCGGCAGAACGCTAAACTAAAATTCTACATTTTTTTTTTTTACGTTTCCTACATTATTTACCAATTTTACATATTTTTTACACTGTAAACGTGAAAAACATTTTTTTCGCCAACTGTCAAAAAAACATGATATTTTTGTATTGTTATGGATACGCAAAGTTCGTGATTTTTTCACTAGTAAAAAAATGAAACATATTTTTCACTAGTGAAAAAATGAGCATATTTTTTCACTAGTGAAAAAATAAATTCTATTTCTGCACACCTATTCTAATATAATTCAGTAAAATAATGCTACAAGGATAGAGACAAACAGGTATTTAACAAAAAATAAATATGAATTTGTACACAAAACTCCTTATTTTTGAATATAAAAATTAATTGTTGACAGTTCTATATTTAACAAACAACAATTGCGCATACTCTTGGTTACAATACCCAGGTGATTGCAAATTAATTATAGTTTGTACTTTTTTCCTACATTTTACTGAATAAAGCAATAATTATTGTTGATCTTTTATTTTTTGACATTTGGCGGAAAAATATTGTTTGTATTTCGTGTGCGAAGTGATTGTATTTTGTTGCGCTTTCGAATGAATTTGTTACCCCGACCTTACGGTCTCGGTTAAAATTGACATTCTCACGCGCAACAAAAAAAAACAATCACTTCGCATACTTAATACAAAAATAACTATATTTCACGTAAATGCCCATTTCTGATTTCAAATAATCGACTATCATCTGATAAGGTATAAAGAAGGAAAAAACTTTTCAGAACTTATTTTATAAATAAATATGTTTTATTGGGTATAAGTTCTGTAATTTATTAGAAACACAACGTTTCAACAGCAAAGTGCTGCCTTTTTCAAGTGAAAAGAAATATTTCTTTTCACTTGAAAAAGGCAGCACTTTGCTGTTGAAACGTTGTGTTTCTAATAAATTACAGGACTTATACCCAATAAAACATATTTATTAATAAGGTATATTTTATTCAGTAAATTTTTTTTCAGAAAGCTTATTTTAAGGGTGCGTTCCACTAGGCGACCGTAACGATTTGCATACGATCGCAGTTTTTGCCGTTCCATTAAAATACGATTGCCGTGGTTAGTGCTTCAGGTGGAATAGTGCAAGTGTCTGTCAAATATCAAATAAACTGATAATTTGTGATGAAGATCAAAAAGTAAATCAATAATATTATTAAACTAACCTGTAGCAAAAAGGATAAATATGTAAATGTAATGAATCAGATATGCCTGCGTAAATTAATCTCTCATAAATAATAATGAGAGATAGTGCAATTATCTATCATGTTGACAGATAAAAACTCTTGAATCAGTCGACATAGTTCGGAATCGAAAATACAAATTAGAAAGGCATCTTTTTGAATAATTTATTTTTTTTTTGATCCTGAACAGAAAGACCGTGATTGTCTCATGCATCGATTACTGAGGCGACTTGAGCGTTGCAGTCATCTACTGGAACGTATCCTAAGTGTATGAATAATAGGAACCAGAAGGCTCAAATTGTAGTCTAAAGCTGAAATATGGGCTTTTTTAGGACCGTTCGTCATCTTTTCCAAATAAATCAGGCTCCAGACCTTTCTTAACTCCAGTTTTTTTCAGCAATTACTTCTAGTATTGTAGCCATGATAACAAACAGTAAAACTCATTCCGAAAAAAAATCAGATTTTAATAGCTTCCAGATACATTTTAAACAGAAAGAGGTTGTAGACGAAGTATGGTACTTGACTATTTTACAGTCAGATAATTACAACGCTTGCCTGTGGCTCGTGTATTCAACTTCATTCGTGTGAAATGTAGTGTACATTATATGTTCATAAGTGAAGGCCCAAATATAAGAATAGACTATTAAATATTGGAGTTTCGATGATGATTCTAAAAGATGTATTCATTAATATTTCAGCTTGAGATTACATTGACTAAACACAGGCTAGGAATATGAGCATGAACTAGGTCAAGTAGCAAGCAGGGGCTGGAGAATCTCCAGTAACGTCCAATTTGTTACAGCTTGAATAAATTTTTACTTACGAAAATATTTAGAGATTCTATCAGTCAACTCAACCTACTATCATCTAGGCAATATTTAAATTCTTTCCAGGGGTGCTTTCAGAATGAAAAATATGTTTTGGGAAGGAAGAATTATCATGTATGAAATATCTCTGAGAGCCAGGAGAACCTGGATACTCGCTGAGATGATACGAAAAAAATTAGGATGGATCGACGAATCGAAGAGTGGTGAAAAATATTTTGAATCTTACGAAAAATAGCAAATAAGGACAGGCAAAGTCGCTGGGAAATCCTCTATAATAACGAGGAACTAGATCACAAAAGTGCCATCCTGGGACCAACGCCCCATAGAAAGACGGCCAGAAACAGAACGACGAAATCAAATAACTGAAAAAAGAAGTAATATAATGGGAAGAGAAGGCAAAAGATGGGGTTTAGTAAAAGAGGATCTTTTCAAAAGTTGAGATCCACTAGTGACTGAGAACACATTCAATGATTGATAGATTTGTGTTCGATATTTGATAGCAGATATCTACATATGGATCTCGTCTCCCTTGAAAGGAGGACGTTATGATTTCATGAACCTCATTTCACTTCATCCACATCTATAATCCTATTCATACAAGTTTGCTCATGTCTTCCGCTCAGAAACTTTCCCTCCCGGAACAAATCAATACTTAATTCACCAGCTTGACTACAGGTCGTTCACGATTGTACCAACATAAATTTTTTTCGGCATATTTTTCTGAGTCTCCGTCATTTGAATAGATATTTGAGAAACAAGTGTAGAAAGTTATTTTTTCATGCATGAACGGCTTGATTGAAATTACGAGCGAAGCTCCATGAGTGCATTGGAGACTTTTTACGAGCGTCCTACAATATTTTATCTTAGATCATCCTTATTTTCGTGAAGGAGTCAATTATATATAAATATTTTTTCTTTTGTAAATTTGTTACAAAGGAAACAATATTATTAATTGAACAGTTTCCATTGAAGTTGACATGAATGTTTTTTGAAATTTAAATTGTCTAAAAGTTATTTTAGTGTTCTAGATGAGTTTTAAAATATCTCTCAAATGTTTAAATTACTGATAATTGGAGCTGACGGACTTTCTCACTGAAATCGTGCATTGAAAGGGTGCAATGAAACTTTTAACGCACAGTTTTTCATAAAAGTCTACTTTTCACATAGAAAAAATGTGAAAAACTGTTACTTCTCATATGACAGTAGATAAACATTATTATAGGCCATTTCCCATTTCGAAGAGATAAATATCGAAAGTAGTCTTATGGCGTATAATAGAACCCAAAATTCCGCACATAATTTGAATTAGTAAAAATTTCTAGAGTATTTCATTCGACATAAGGAAGCTATACCATTTCCGGATAGATGAAAGTGTTATTTCCTCGTTAACAACATCTTATGTTTCTTTTACTAGAACAGCATGAGATATTCGAATTGAGATAAAGCGTATCGTTTCATTTGGTCAGTATGCTTATTTATAATTAATGAATATTCAGAAGATAAATTGCAGTTTGAATAAATATTTCGGTCTGTGCAGTACATCGAATCGCATTTTTATCAATTCAATTGGTACTGTGGTTCAATAACATGATTTTTAAAACTAGTTTATTGTTTGGATCGATTTACTGTCGAATAAAAATTATTGATCATATCAATTAGACATTTTTAATCATATTCATTCAATTGTATTCACATTGGGGCCCTTAGGCATAGCTTTAATAGGGCCCGGAGCTGTCGAAAAATATATTTAGGAGCTTTTGGATACGAACTATGATACTTGATGATGTTTTATTGGAAATATTCACAATCCTAGTCAAATTTTCAGTTGAAATATAATAGATATGATTATTCCTTTTCAATTTTTTTTTAATTGCCACATTTTTACCATTACACTAATATATGAATTGAATTTGAAGTTTGACGGGACGAAAAAAATTAAATAACATAATTTCAAGACGACAAAAAGTTATTCTAGAAACGTCTAATCATGAAAATTACATAAAATAATCACATAACAATCTAAATAGATGTATGAACAGATGTACTTGTTTGTCATCTAAACACAATGACACAAAAAAAGTAAGAAAAACTTGCTCTATAGAAGACTTGTTCTTTATGTAACAGCACTTATTAAATTGAATCTCATGTGAAAATTGCATCAGAAAGTACAGTAATCTTCAACTGCAATAAATAGATATGTTCTTCTATTACGCATGCTAATATGTAATTTCACTGTGCCAATTTTGATTTTATTATATGTATTTTAGTGAATCAAGTTACTGATAAATTTTTAACAAAATTCTGAGTTTTTATTGTAATAGTAACAATATTTGATGAAAGGTTTGATGAAGAGCTAAAAACTATCCTCTCTTTTCGTTGATTGTTCAATTTAACTTCAAGTTCTTGAACTAATAAGTCTGCCGATTAGCACAACAGTACAAGAAGCCACAGATGGAAGGACAAATAGCAAAAGAAAATGTTCCTAACGTACATAACATGAACTATTTTCTTACCTGGATTAGCACCATCCCTAAAAACTTTTGGTTGATTCTTATAGTGCATGAAGTAGTGAATATGGGCCATCTCGTGGTGTGCCATTATCAAATCTTTCATTGCTATCTTCGTACACATCTTTATTCTATAAAAAATTAAATAATTCATCATCGAACCATAAACAATCTCGGTGAAGTATTGAAATGAAATCAAATATAGATTAATGGTTTATTCAAGGGATGAATATACCTCAAATATTAAATACAGTTACATGAATGGCCATTTGAGAGCTCAATATCTGATACAGATCAATTTTATAGTTCTTTTGCTCGTAATAGAATGCTGCATTGTTAATCAAATAATTTCAATTATTATTTACCGAAAATCTTGTCCGTTACAGAAGTCCCACGCAGATGGCTGACACAACACTGGTCTATCTAAAGGCTCTTCCAGAACACTTCCAGACCAGAAATTTGGAGGCATGGCGCTCATGTTCATGGATACGAAAAAGTCTTCGGCGAGACGGAAGATGTCTAAAGGTGTGTACCCCTGAAAATATTAATTTTTATAACTGAATAACTATTAGAATTTTCGAAGAATATTAATCCAGAAAATAGATGAGATTATAGCACTTCTCGTCATACAATGACCATAGATATGATTGATCATCATTCATCGTATCAAAGTCAAAGTGAAACAGTTAAAAAAAAATCATAGTATTATTTTCATCTGGAAAAGTGAAATTACAGACTTATCTGAGACAAGAGTTCATGAATTGTAGAAAATTGCAAACTTATTACATTTATTGCTTTAGGCTTGAATGTATGAATTAGTTTCATTGAATGTATTACACTCTCATGAATAATTTTTTATAATTTTATTTTTAAAAGTTTGTGCACACATTAAGGCAATTAGATAGTTTAATATTTATTTTCTCAACTTTCTCTTAGAATCAAAAGTCAGTCAAGCAGTTCTTACGTTTATTTTTAGTCTAATTTTTATTAATCACTTATGCCATCTTTATTTTTTAGAGTGCATTTCACTATTACTCAAGAGATATCTAGATATTATGTATTTGAATTTATAATAAGTAAACAGGGCTGGCTTTAGGCAGGAAGGAAAATAAGCGACGCACTTAAGCGCCCAAGTCAAAGTAAAGCGTAGAGCTTGCTCTGCACATAACAATATGAAACTTGATTTATTTCAGAAAAATTGAAATAACAGATGAGGTCATTTTGAATTTTTATTGTTCGTATTAGTCGTTTTTTTTTTTCATCAATGAATCAATTGATGATTGATATTCTCCTACTCATGAATAGTCTATTGAAAAGTTATGAATGTATAATTTGTATTTTTGCTCATGTCACGAATCGAGAGGAAATCTCATAAATATTTATTGTTTATCAGTAAACAATACTTCAAAGTTAGCTTCAATATTGCCGCTTGGATCAGTCAAGTTATCGACATGAAAATAAATCCAATTGAATAATCGAAGTAATAATTATCGATAAATATCGATAAATATCAATAAATATCGATAAATATCGATAAATATCGGTACATATCGATGAATATCGATAATTATCGATAAATATAGATAAATATCGATAATTATCAATAAATATCGATAATTATAGACAAATATCGATAATTATCGATAAATATCGATAAATATTGATAAATATCGATAATTATCAATATCTATTGATGGAAGTCAATAATTATAGATGAATATCAATAATTATGGTTGAATATCAATATTTATTGAGTTATATCGATAATTATTGATGAATATTGATAATAATTATTGGAGTAAATATCGATTGGAAAAAATGGAATATTGAGACGCACGAGACGAATTCGAGAGCAATTCTCACCTGAAAGATTGAATGCACTTGAGTCCTCTGTTATCTACGCTATTATTCGCACTACCGTATTATATTGAATCATAATAGTCTGAAAACAGATTATTCAATCTTCCAATTTTGACAACAAACTTGATACAAAAATCACCATAGTACCAAGGCTGGCTACAGCAGTCGTTGAATAAATAAGCTTGCTTTCAAAAAGATGAGTGCGAAATTTGATGATATTGATAAGGCTACAGAAAAGGTAAGAAGAATTTACTACCCTGAAAATCTAGAAAATTCACGAACAACAATACGATGCATTTGTTAAATTGTATAAATTGCAATAATGCTGATATAAAGGTTGATATAAATTATTATCAATGATAAAGATAAAGTACTTCGATTATTCAATTGCCTTATGCCCGGTTTTATAAAGGGCAGAGTATTTCACTTCCAGAGTAAATGATATTTACTCTGTTAGATGACAGTCGATTATTTGACAGCAATGATTTTGTTGTCATAAGGAAGGTCAAACTGATAAGAATTTGTTTCATAAAATAAATTTACTTCAGGAGTAAATTCACTTGGTCTTTATTAATTTATTCTACTTTGGTTCTTTGGAAATTTTTATCATCTCAGATGCTTCTGGACTAAACCCAAACTTAAATCCCTGGAATAAGAGATTCAATTCGTCTTCTACTCCCGGGATTGCGGAAAAACTTTTTTGCAAGAGAGAATTCTCAAATTATTATTATTTATCCGCAAAATTTTCACAATTTTCCATGCAATTGTGTGTTAAGTAAGAGGAGTAGTCATATTTTCTATGAACTTTATCGAAAAAAAATCTTCGTCAAGTATTGTTGAATACCGATGATTACTCTTAATGAATATAAATTATCGACAACTATCGCTAAATATCAATAATTATTGATAGCTATCGAAAAATATCGATAAATGTCGATACATATCGATTATTATCGATAACTATCAATATGTATCGATTATTATCGATATGTATCGATAATTATCGATAAATATCGATAGTTATCGATATATTGATAAATATCGATATTTATCGATAAATATCGTTGAATGTCGATAATTATCAATGAATATCGATAATTATCGGACTATCGATATATCGATACGGGAAAAATGAATATCGAAGTCCGATATTTGGAGAAATATCGATAAATATTTTTCCCAGCCCTACCGTTTTCTAGGATAAGCTAATTTTCCGGAAAGACAGAAGACGATCACAGCTTCCTATCGAGAAAGATAGAAATTAATTTTAAAAAAACAGGCAAGCTTCATGGGGGAGTTTCTTTTCCAACATGATGATATCCCTAGATATTCTGTTCGGGAAGCAAATTATATAATTTCATGTCACCCTCTTTATAGTTCATATCTTACCAGATCTCAAAATTGAAAATAGAATTGGAGGAAAAACTGTGGGCGACATTAAGCAAAGCTAGAGCTTTCGTGATGAGGTGGTTTAAAAAGAGTACCTCTTTTTACATTGAGAGCGAATATGTCAGAAACAAGCAGAGTCCTTTTTTGATGAACCGTCCAAGTAAAGACTAGATAGTCTACCCCTTATGAGTTGCAGGACACCAGATTAATAACAGGACTTATAATGGAACACAGTACCATTTACAAACACTTTCACGTAATGCAGAAATTTTGGATACAAGGATGAAGTTTCTGAACACGTGATTAACTTCTAGGTGCAAAAAAAAATCCAGTGAAAAAAAAATTGTTAAGAAAAAAATTAAAGAATCATCTTGATGATCAAAGCGCATTTTTGGTAGTTCGTGAATGTTTGTTAGCTTAGAGATTTTGCAAATTACCATCTTCCACAATAACTGAGCTTAAAATCAAGCAATTTGGGCAAACCTAAGAAACAGCAGCTTTCATTTAGGAGGTACCAGTTTCAAGTTGTGACTATTTATACATAACTTGTGCACGTACTAACTTAAAAGGACCTTGCAGTCTTTATTGTTCAGTTATTGACTGATGGGAGATCATGTACTGTGCCCAAAAATAATAATATGATCTTTATCAAAGTTATATAAAAAAAGATCCTTGAAAATTTGGTGCAATTATCTCCAAAACTACAGATTTAGGAAAATGAGTAACGGGTGATCATGTACTGGCCTGAATTGATCATAAAAATATGAGTTCAATTCATTCTGATATCAAAATCGAGATCCTCATGTCAATATCTTGTGTAACTTCCGAGATATTGAGTTAAATAGTTTCTACCCTTAAACGAGTATTAAGTCATATTAGTTTGAAATTTAAGGTATAAAATCTAGTTTCTGTTGCTAATCCTGTGCAGTTTTTTTTAGATTTCAGATATGCATAGTTCAGCAGTAATAAGCTTTTGAATTTTTATTTAATTTTTTATCAAAAACTGGGATTATAAATAGAAAATCAAGCAGTTTGTGCAAAAGCAGCAGCTTTCATTTAGTACCAGTTTCAAGTCTGTAGGTGCTGTAGTTGCTGAGAACTCAGCCAACCAGATAGCCATAGTGAATATAATTGCGTATTTTTATGCAAAAATGCGCTAAAAATGCACTCTCAGAACTTTAAAAGAGAAATCTGGAGAAAATTAAGGACTCCTAACTGAAGAGTATAACAGAAATCGCAGTACAGGATTTGTTTGGGAAAACACTTTTGTTCAATCCTGAATTTAATGTGTGTGAATCGTGCTGTTCTCAAGGTGAAATCTGATCTATTCCAAATGTACATAACGATAATTTCTGGTCCTACAATACAAATATCTCCAATTAATTTTTGGCGTCTTCATAATAAACATTCCTTTTTTTTCGTTAAGATTGTCGAATAAAAAATTATAGCAATTTGAAATAAATAATTGCGATAAAAATATAATAACCTGGTACTGGATTTTTTCCGTCATTTACTTTTCATGAATATGTGGTTATAAAAAACAATGACAAATATAGAGAAAAATACAATGCGTACATATTCCAAATTGAATTCTGAGAACATATTTTTTCCCATAATAATTAGATGTCTTGAACAAAAACCTACAATATTATTGTAGTGCTAAATGACAATAAACACTACAATTTTCGTGGTCTTCCTGTTATTACCTTAATACTTACTTGTTTAATCATTTCTGGTCCCACGTCCAAGAAATCCTTTCCAGGGTAAGGAATAGTTATATCTAGAATATTAGTCCAAGATTGGGCCCACATGTTTCCTAAAATATGGGCTGGAAGAGGAGCCTGTCGGCTTATTCTTTCAGGACCGTAGAAATCGCGGAGCTTCCTTCGAACATAAGCGTGTAAAAGGTCAAAAAGAGGTTTGACTTGTTCCCAAGTATCTTCTACGTCTAGCTGGAAGCTTGGAGAGTCGAATGGGAAGGTCCAATAGTCAGCTGTGTTCGAGAAATCTGAAATACAATGGAATACAGGTTATTATTGTCGAAAAAGAGAAACCTGGATTGCAAGAACAAATTTTGAATAGATGATAGATATATTAGTACATGGTAAATTATCCATAGAAGCAGACACTTTTAGCAAAGATTAACACCGATGAGAAAACCACTCATTTCTGTGAGTGAAGCAAGATTTTGGCCAATTATTATTTGGTGTTTACAGACATACGAGGGTAATTCGGAAAGTTCTCGGCCGTAAGCATAGATGTCGCTAGTACGACCATAATGCTATTATATTAATTATAGACTGATAGAATTAGCGCAGACAGGCTAAATTCAGGAAAATTGATATCCAATATTTTTTTTTTAATTTGCTAGTTCATAACTTATCTCACTTGAACGCGGGTACGTTGTCGAGCAGGCTGTCAAAAAATTGTCAAGAACTACCAAAAACGGTTTTCCACGTTTCACAAAACTACTATGCATCTATAAAAAAGTGTTCTGGCATAAAAAATGCGCAATCGGAAGTTAAATTAGTCCAGTAGCTCTTGGGTAAATTGCAAAGAATCGTAAATTTTTTGCCATTTTTTCTAAAATTCATAACTCGTGTTCTATTTAATATTAGGACTTGAAATTTTGACAGAATGTGAGCTCTGTAACTTCTAATATACGCATCAAATTCAAGAAATATCGACTGTGAGCTTTTTGGAAAACGTTGAAAAAAAACAACAAAAAATTGAAGAATCATCTTGATGATAAAAGCGCATTTTTGACAGCTCATGAAGGCTCGTTACTTCAGATATTTCGCAAATTACCATCTCCAATAATCACTGAGCTTGAAATCAAGCAGTTTGGGCAAACCTACGAATTAGCAGCTTGCATTTAGTACCAGTATAAAGTTGACTATTTGATATAGGTACATAATTTGTGCACATACAAATTCAAAAATACCTTGAAATCTTTATTGTTAAGTTATTGACTGATGTGAAGTCATGTGCTGTACCTTAAAATAATAATTTGATCTTTATCAAAGCTATATGAAAAAATTACCTCCAAAGCTACAGATTCAAGAAAATAAGTAACGGGTGGTCATGTACTGGCCCAAATTGATCGTAAAAATAGAAGTTGAAATCATTTTAATTCTAATAACATCGGATAACGGAAACCGTATGTCAATATCTTGTGTAACTCGCGATAAAAAAGTTGTTAGCTAACGTAGATCAATTTTACGAACAGACCCTCTTTTGCCAAGAATTACTCTACAAACTACTCAAATAGTGTTTTCTCTGAGGAAAAGAATAGACTGCAAAAAACCGCAATTTTGGGCTTGGCCGCTATTCTCGGAAAGTCACGTTGAATTCGCGTAAACTGTCTCCGCATTTTTTGAGCATTGCAAGAAATTACGGTTTTTACAGTTTATCCAAGAGATACTGGACCGACCATGACCAAAAAAACTCATGTGATCTATCATTTGATTGCTCATTCATTTCACCCAAATCCTTTTTCCGCCGGACTTAAAGATTTTTTATAAAACGCAAAAAACCGTTTTTTGCAGTTTTTGACAGTCTGCCTGAAAACATAGTCGAGTTCAAATGGGATGTGTTATTCGTCACGTTATAAACTAACAAATTTTTAAAAAAAGCTATCAATTTTCTTCTCGGATATGTTAATTCTATCCGACTATTAAATAAAAACCTTCAGATGGCACTGTACAAAGTTTTAGACTTGTGTGTTTCAAGTAGATTTGTTGTGGCAGTGACGATAAGTGAACGATTTCTGTCTGTCTTCTGGTATAGATAAAATTGAAGCTTATGCTGTGATTAGGTATTTTATTTTGAATGGCTTAAGATTGAAGAGATAAAAAACTGATTCTACATCAGAGGAGTATGCTTCTTCATTTTATACTGTTGAAAAATACGTGGCCATACATCAAATCAGGTTGATGAATGCACGAGACGCCCAAAAACCATCGTGATCGACAAAATCATTGCGAAAATCCACAACTCCGTACTAGATTATCATCGGCTGAAAATTCGAAAAATTGCTGAGGTACACGTCCACCATATTTTACGTGACTGCTCGCTTAGTGCTGCGCCTATTAACAGTCTATAAAAACGCATTCGTTTGAATATTTCTCAAAAGTGTCTGGACTTATAGACCAAGAGCCAGCGACGGTCAGACCTTCTTTATTTTATAAAAGCTGAAACTTTCTCTGTGTATGTCTCCAATACAGGTAATAACGATGCCCCACTATATAATTTGGATCATGATAGCTTTAGCAGGTAGTAGGTAGCAAAGATGTATAAAATTGCACCTCGAGTTCCTTTTGTTATAAAAGTCAGTTTTCATATATTTCATTTGGAATAATATTAGAAGTCACGTCGTCCATTGTCAGAAGCTTTGTAAGGTTCCAACCCCCAGTCAGACATCTTTAAGCTATAATAAATTGTAATTATACTCTCCTTATAAAATAAAAGCTGAATTTTATATATGTTTCTTGGGGAACTATCAAAACATGTTTTCTCAGTTGTCAGACAGTTTCGATAGTTTTTATACCAATGACGTATTAACAGTAGACCCAGCACGCGGCATTTGTTTTGATGCAGGAATAAACAGTGGGGTGAGGAAGGTAAACATCGTTGTATCGCAGGTTGCGTTTTTCATTTGAAAAAATATCGATTGTGAGATGTGGGAAAAATCTCGTATTTTTTTATTTTGAAGCAATTAATATATTATTACTTCTATTTCAACAAATATATACATACAGTACAGAATAAAGGCGCGCACTTCTCAAACATAAATAAAAGCAGGCAAACCGCTTAACAAGCATATTTACTTCCTTCGCTTCTCAGAACCCCTCACCTTGTAAGTGCTAACATCACAACAAACTGTAGTCTGCCATAGGACGCGCTGGGTCTACTTTAATAATACGTCATTGTTTTATACCTTGTCAGACACATTGAAAGTTTGTCGGAAGTGCGAGTGAGATAGTGGTCTACTGCGACGTTCTACTGCGCATTATCTGTCGTTTATTCTGTATTGTTGCGGTTAAACTCGAGAAACTTCGATTCCAAATGCTTCCACATGGGGCAGATTTGGCTCCCAGCAATTATTTCTTTTCTCCAACTTGAAAAAATGGATAGGAGAGCAAAGATTCACTTCGAATGAAGATGTCTATGCTGAGACAAACACTCAGTTTGCAGACTTGTACGCATTATTATTCTGATGATATTAAAAAGTTAGAGCATCGTTGCCATCGTTGGACTAAAAGTATTTAATTGCAAGAAGACTATATAGAAAAATAAGAATCAGGCCAAAAATTTATTGAATTACCAATTATGAAATGAATTAATGATTGATTTAAAGTTGGAAACATAATTAATTCCTATCAAGACAGTTTCAAATGATTACATTCGAAATAATACTAAAACCAGGGTCATTCATTAGGTTGGAAAAAACTAAATGATGTTAATAAACAGTTAAAGTAGTGTTCCACATTAAATTTAATTAATATATGAAGTTTTGATGTTGTAAACAAAACTGATATGATAATCATCCTTGGCAGATATTTATCCTTGTCCTTTGGTGAATACAATAAGTTTTATGGCCAATTTTAGAACATTTGCAAACAATCCAAGAAACTGGCCACCTTTCTCAATATCTTACATTATTAAAATGCACAGGGTTATATTCTGTAATATTTGCATAAAATAATCGCATTATCATCTTAACAACAGCGTGAGAAAACAATCAGAAGATATGCAATTAATATGGGTATTAAAAATAACTGCAATTAACTATACACACCTCACCAAGAGGAACAGTTGCAAAGTAATTGTAAATTACAAGTATTATGATTATACGTTTTACAGATGCATCGGATGATTGTTTTGATACTTTTTTTGTCTTCATTCATGATTTACTCCATTAAAATTCATATGTATACAGGCTTGGGCAAAAATACGAGAAATTATGACAAATAGATCGAGAGAGAAGGTCGTTTGACATGATGCATTGAATGTTGCATTTCATTACAAAAATTTGATTCTTCTATTAAATTCAGAATGAAATTGAAATGACAGAAATTAATCTCTCACCCTGTATATGCTGCATCTAAGCATCACGACATGAAAAGATAAAATCTACATATATGATCTTGAAATGAAATATATTGTTCTGTTTTTCTAGTTATTAGGTGCGGTTGCCTTGATTTTTATATAAAAAATTTGCATTCTTCAAGAATAATAAAGAACAAGCTGTGCTTCATCGGAATATAATTGGTTCTGTTATATAACTTATTTTTATGCGCATTCTTTATAAGAAAAATGACTAATATTACCATCAAATCATGCAAAAAATTATCAAGCAATTTATATTTGCGTTCGGCAAAAAACTTTATTGAAATCAGGTTAAATGATTCGAGATTACTTACTATTTAATCTGGAAGCCTCGTTGCTAAGCACGGTCATCTGTTCATACAATTCTTTGATGTTTTGTCCGGTTTTCCGCCTCCATTCGGTCCAGACATATTGTAGCTCATCCCAATTCCTGCTTTTTGCCATTATGTGGACCAAATCTGGTTGTAATCTCAATTCGCATCTAAATGGCTCATTCATGGCGCAAATCGACGCTCCGTTATAAATTGCCAGCATGTCATTTATCAGGCGATTGTACTGAAAAATAATTTACTGTTAATGACTTTCTGGATCAAACTTTTATCATTATTGCCATTATTTTACATCTGATTTTGGATATTCTAGTTTTGTAGTTTCTGTACGATAAGTGAGGGTAGTTCAACATGTTTTCACTCTTTTGAATTCTTCTGTACAGGGCGCAGCAATTAAATTTAATGGTTTTTGATAATATTATCGATCGTTGGTGAATAATTTTGATTTATTAATTATAGACACAAAAGAAAGAATAAAAAAGGTGTCTACTCAAAAAAAAATTCGAATTTCAGGTTCCTGCCTAATAGTCAATGAAAAAGTTTAGTATTCTAATATCAATTGAATAGATTAGTAGGTTGGTCAAACTGTTTCTCTTGAAAGTAAAGACCTTATTGTGATGAAATCAAGTGTGCGAAATAAGTAAAGATCTCATATCTCTTTAGAGTTTGGAAAACATCATTAGACCGGAAATAGTACTTTAATAACATTTCCTAAGTATGAATAGTAATTTCTCTAAATGAGTGAAAGTATTCTAGCAACATTGTTTACTTCTAACTTTTTTGGAGACTTTATTGTGCTAAAAGCACATATGATTATCTCAATTTGAAGTATATAAAAGCAGCGCAAGTATTGTTCAATTTTGCAACCCTTGTAGACAGTACAATTTGGAATTAAAAATATAAAAATTATTGTACCCTGTCAAGTTGATTTGGAGGTAGAGCAGCAGGTCCAATCATGGAAAGCAGTCGTATTTGCCGCCATGTTTGAATATCTGGAACTTGATTCCTGCCAAGTTTAATTAAAAGGTTCCATACTTCATGCTGGAAATCGGAGTAGTGTTGCTGGGCTTGTAACTAGAACAGAAAACAAGAAAAATTACAATGTTATTACAACTAAATGACACGTTCATGACATTAAAGTAACAAAAAGTTCAACAACATTCGAATTGGATCTGAAGATTGTTAGAAGTTGATTTTATGAACGAAAATTGAGAAAGATCCTCAGTGGCTGGTACAGGATGCACCATTTTCGATAAAGTAGTCTGCAAAATTTTATAGTAGTTGTATCGACCTTTTCATGTTGTCGACAGGTACGGCCTTAAAGTAGAACTATTTTACTCTTTTCAAGAGTTGACCCATATTTACTAAATGATAAAAACTACCTCCAAAAATCTCAGAATGTAACTCTTAATTATAGAACCGCAACCGGGCAGAAATACTGATACACTGTCATATATCTCCTCAGACTGCCCTACTTCAACCCTGTCTCGTATTTCTATTTCTGTGCTCAATTATTCTGATCATTAATTCATTAAACCGTTAACTGACTCAGAAAGGGATTCACAGATTCTTAATAAATACTTCAAAAATTTGCGGAGTAAGATGCTAACTGTTTTAGTTACCGCTGAAGTAAAATATTCTTCAATACTGTAGCTATGCACTAAAACATAAGTAATAAGAGTTGTACTTTGGTCAGACATCCCATAAGAATATTGGACATCACATCATCAGATTCTTAGTATCAAGAATATTCTTAGACCAATTGGCGAACATTCAGAACCAATTTAACATGGGATGTCTGCCTAAAATGCAGTCCTTATTACTATCATATACAACATATTTTATGTTAGTATAATTGTGTATGTTATGATGCTGCATTGAAATGCCACTTTTAAACACTGCAAGTAAATACAAAATAGAAGACAAGGCACTAAGGCATCACATACAGAATATTGTGTAAATCATAATGCATTATTTTATATCAAAAGGATTTATTGAATACTGCATTTGGATGAAAAATTTCATATAAAGAAGTATGCGCTAAATACATCATGATTTGATTGTGTGTCAAGTCACATTTTCCCATCTTGGAATGCTACTTTAAAGTGCCAGATTGGAGTTGTTTTATTTATGTAATGCTCTACTAAAGTGCAGAATTATTTGCACTCAGTCAAAATTAAAAATCACGCTTCATCGTTCGATTACTCTTTGAATGATTTACTATCTACTTGACAGAGATAATCATATGTAGAAGTGTACTGTTTGTTGTCGTCGGTGTTAATTGCAAACCTTCCGATCAGATCAAGATTGAGACACTCTGGGGCCCTAGGCAGAGAGCATAATGGGGCCCTTGAACTAGTAAGAATAATAGAATAGTTGTGAACCACCAAATATTTGGAGTAATAGTGATTATGCGTCTTGAATTTTATAATTGTATGAAAGAAAAGGAAAACGTCATTCTGCATTATCCCTCAAGTACTTACTAGTTTATTATCCCTCAATTTTTTTGAGTCGCTAATTTAGTCAGGAATAGATTATTTATTTCACAAGAACAGACAGGATCACTGTACCTATTGTGATTTTTAGTGTTGAAGACTGTAACTGTATGAAAAGAAGCAGGACGTTATTTTGTCTTTGGTACTTTGACTCTACGCCCATCGTCAGTCAAACTACAAAATTTGGAGTTTTTTGATTCGCTGGCCCACATAGAAATTATTAATTTATTTTGCGAAAATGAATAGTACTAATAGCGTTGTAATTTTGAGTTTGAACACTATAACTGTATGAAATAGAACAGAGGTGTCTTTTTTCTCTTCAATTATTCAATTCTACAACCCCCTTAGTCAGATCTTTTTTTTTGAAACGCTGGTCCAGTCAGGAATTGATGATTCATCTCAAGGGAACAGGTAGGATTATTATACCTATTCTGATTTCAGGTTTGAATTCTATACTTGTGTGTCTTGAGTATATTAACCCTACATCCTTCCTTGGTCAGCATTCAAATCTTCAAACAGCTGAAATCGTTAGTTCAATCAGAAACTAATAATTTATTTTTAGAGGGAGGGTAGATGGGATTATTGTATTTATTGTAATTTTGAGTATTGAACTCTATGAGTGTATGAAAAACAAAGAGAACGTCATTCTGTCTCTAGAATTTAATTCTACATCTTTCTTCAGTCAGAACTCACAGTTTTTAGAATTTTTTGAATTATTGGTTTATTCAGAAACTAATAATTTATCTCGATAGGACAGATTGGATTATTGTACCTATTGTGATTTTTATTGTTGAACACTGTAATTGTATGAAAAAAACATGGACGTCGTTCTGTCTTCGGTAATTTAGTTCTACGTCCTCCTTCAGTCAAATCACGAAGCTTCAATAATTTAAAGTCGCTGGTTTAGTCGGAAATTGAAGATTTCTTTCTAAAGATAAAATAGATTGATAGAATTATGATTTTTAGTTTGAACACCACAATTGTGAATAAAGAAGATTGTCATTTTGCTCTCAGTAATTTAATTCTATATACTTTTTCAGTTAGCACCCACGTCACGATTTAAAACTGTTTGAATATTTAATTCAGTCAGAAATTGATAATTTATCTCAAGAGTACAGATGAGATTAGTGTATCTATTGTGATTTTGAATATTGAACTCTGTAAGTATATGGAAGAGAAAGAGAAAGTATTCTCGTTCTATATCTTCCTTCAATCAGACCTCACAGTTTCGACTTTTTCGAATCGCTGGTTTAGTCAGGAACTCATAATATCAAGAGGCCAGATAGGATTATTGTACTTATTGTAATTTTCAGTGTTGAGCACTATAACTCGATGGAAAAAAATAACGTTGTTCTGTTTTTAATACTTCAATTCCACATATTTTTTAGTTAATTACAAAGTTTCAAATTTTTAGAATTGCTGGTTTAATCAGGAACTGATAACACTAGTTTACAAAATTTAACTATTTGTCTGTTGCTGTGAATTTTATGGTTGATAATGTTCACTTATGACTTGTTTTTGTCAATGATGACTTAAATTTCTTTTTTACAGCTCTAGTTCTTTTGTTTTTGATTCTTATCATTCCTGCGTATTTATTCGTCGATAACGTGCTTATTCCACTGTGCAAAGATTGATATCTGGAGTTTTTGTGACATGAGTAGTTCAAGAAGACGTTTTTTAAACAATTAAAATCATTTTTGCTGAATATGCGGAGAATATGTGTTCAAGGATTGTAGAAAAGTTCATCAGAGTTGGTTGAAAACACCTATTTTCTATATTTTGGTATGCTCTTGGATAAAAATGGCAGATCTTGGGCTCCTGATCGTGTTTGTAACTCATGTGTTGAATATTTAAGATTATGGAAAAGTGGTGGAAGAAGTGCTTTCAAATTTGGAACACCAACCATTTGGCAAGAACCCCGAAATCATCTCGATGACTGTTATTTTGTAGTGTGAACATAAATGGCATAAACGCTAAAAATCGAGCTAAATTGCAGTATCCAAGTTACAAAATTATTTTACCACCATTGCATATAAAACTGCGCATCATAAATCAGTTTATTAAATCACTAGATAGAGACGGGGACTGCTTTTCTTCTGTTTGCAAAAAATTTCCTCAGCTCACTATTGAAGATATTAGAACAGGTATTTCTGATGGCTCTCAAATAAGACAACTTACGAAAGATACTTGAATCAAAAATTCCTAGACTGAGCTTGAATTAAGGGCTTTGACAGCTTTTGTCTCTGTGATGCAGAACTTTCTCGGAAATACGAAATCAGAAAATTATATTGAACTTGTTGAAAACCTAAAACCTATTTTTACAATTAAAAAATATGGGGTGCAATATGAGCAAAGAACTCCACTTTCTCCATAGTCACCTGGACAGGTTTCCGGAAAATTTACGAGATATGAGCGAGAAGCAAGGAAAGCGTAAGCTTCAGGATTTACACGTTATGGAAGAACGTTATAAAGGTTTCTGGGATGGTGTCTGACTATAGCTTTTCTCTGATACGCTATTTTCCTAAGTCTACACATAAGAGAAGAGCTCTAAAGCAGAGCTTTCTAGAACTCAATGATTAATTTGATTTTTCAATGAATTTTTTCCATGTAAATACATGTTTTTCATGTTTTAAACGTACATAGCTGGAACTCAGAAACAAGAGCTGATAAAAAATTCTGCTTACATATTTAGAATAGGGATAACATATTTACTCAGCAACAGCTAAAATTTTTCCGGCAACAGATGTACTGTAAACTAGTGTAATTTATCTTAAGAAGACAGATGCAATTATTGTACCTATTGTGATTTTTAGTCTTGAACACTATAACTGTATGAAAAAACATCATTCTTTTTTTTAAATATTTGATTCTACATCCTTCTTTAGTCAAATCACAAAATTTTGAGTTTATTGTATTTCTGGTTTAGTCAGGAGTTAATAATTTATTTCTAAAGAATAAATTGGACTAATAGCATTGTGATTTTTAGTTTGAGCAATTGTGTAAAAAAAAATGGAAATGTCATTCTGTCTACAACAGTATACTAATTCTATATCGTCTCTCAGTCAGCACTCATAATTTCAATTGTATTGAAAGGTTGGTTTGGTCAGGAACACAATTAGAATTCCAGAAGAACATGCTCTTGTCACTTTATTGTTCTGTATCCTTCGGACTAAATTATATTCCGGAAAAGTTAATCCGATGCTTTAATGAACTACGAGCAATAATTTCTCAGTAATTTTAAAATTTCTGGCATGAAATTTCCCAGAACAAATTATTCAAAACATTTTGTTTTGCTGCTGTTAAAAGTAGAACACAGCTACAAACGATTGTTACGCCATTGATAGAAGACAATTAGGGCACCAGCAAACAGCAATTACTAGGGCTCTTATCATTCTGAGGCAAGCCCGCGAAGCCAGTTAATTACACCATGTTAACTTGTATTACGCATACGGACAATCGTCTAACTTAACACTTATTTAACGCATTTAGTTTCTCAACTATTGTGAAACTTAAATAATGACATAGTCAAAAGTAAAATTTCTTTGTATTTTTACTGAATGTGTATTTCATTTATTTTTCTGAGTTCGTATATGTAATACATGATCTACTTTCTGAAGGTTGATTTTTGCTGTTGAAGATGCAACTGGAATATTAAATATTATCAAAAATTTATTAATATGAGCAATAATTTTGACAGTTTAAGGACATTTTATGCTTGCTCCATTTATGGTAAAAACTTGATGGGAATAATAATTTTTATTTGCATATTACAATAATTTGATATATTTGCAACAAACCTATGATTTCATACGAATGTAACAACCTTATTTCGAAACCAGAAATGTTCAGAATGTTAATTATATCAATATTTTTGCCGTTTATAGAACTAGAAACAAATTAAAGAAAAATGATTTTACATGCTTGTAAACTTTCGAAAGTTATTTGAATGGGATTGTGGAAGTAGATTGGACCTGAAATTTGATCAAAATGATTACCGAAAATATTATTTATCCATAAATTGATGAATAGACTAAACTTTGGATTGAATGAATTTACATCTCTGCAGAAAAATGTTCATCATGTAATTTATTGGAAAAACACAAAAGAATTTCATGTCTGAAGGTAGTATTGTCAGTCAAAACTTTCAATTGATTTTGTGGACGATTGAAATACCTTCTCCTCTTCTAGGATTCTATTCTATTTCGTAGAGACAGCTTGGAGACATGTCGCAGTCTCTATTTCAATTTCATCAAGACATACTTACATTTATGGGTACTTGAATATTGTATATTGATGCAAACAATATAATCTACTAATTTATATCGCTATAGTAACGACGATGCTTGATCTTAGATTTAACTCATGATTATTTATTTTTCTGATTCAATATTAGTCATAGCAATCAAATATTGTTCTATTGTTACTATTTGATGATATATAGATGTCAAAAAATGATAAATGGCTCTAAAATGACGTCAAGAAAATGTTTATACGAATTGAAGTTGAACCTAATGTCTCTCACTTGCAGAATACTTCTTCTTCAACACTCAAGAGTGACAACATTTAATTACTCCTCCAATTGTCTGCTAAGTAGTAAAGTAGTATATGAGACGAGAGTCTCCAAAATGACGTCAAGAAGTTGCTGTGCCGACTTTACTAGATTATCAAATCATTAAAATACTAGGCAACACAATAATATATCGTAATTATGAATGTCACAAGATAATAGAGCTCAATGTAGTCATCAAGTTTATTTATATTTTTTCTATATTTGACGGAAATGCAATGATTCATTTTTACTATGTTGATAAATACACTTTTTACTGTATTCTGGAAACTCCTGATGTATACACTAATTAATTATTTCCTGTATGATTTAGCATAGAAAATGCGTTTGTTTTTAGAATAACAAAGCAGTAATTTCAACAGAATCATATTTTAGTTGCATAAGACCTAACGATGATTCTACAAATTCTTTTCAACTAATGTTCCATGAGACTAGAGACGACACGAGCGACAAATTTTCATGTTTTCCTTTTTGTCACATTCAAACTCCCAAATCATAGCACAGGCGATCAAAGTTTTCCGCGATCAATCGCGAATTACAAATACGTCAACCAGGTATTTTTAATTAATGTACTTATCGTAATTATTCTAAAACATGGTTATGTAACAAACACTAATACATACTTAGATATCAGCCTAAGTATACAGTCGCACGTATATGTAGCTCTCTTAACGAAAGTAAGAAACACAATACATAATTGCGAAACTAACAATTGCCTCTAAAACCCGAGAAAAATACACGAAATTTTCTCATGGAAGATTATTTATTCTATGTTGCATTCTTATCACCTATCCGGGATCTGCATCGAGTACCGTTAGAAGAAGGAAAAGTCATGTTTTTATTAATGTAAACAGAGATGATGAAGGAATTAGAAGTTGATATTGTGAGTAAAAGATCTATAGATCTTTTATTTGAATTTGATAACTACAGGAAAGTGGTTTCTAACTAAATCAAAATGTGATAAACGACAAACAGGATATAAGGCAAGAAGCTATTGTTTATTCTACAAAACCCAACTGTCACGAATTTGCATGGTTGTAGGAATTGGGAACTTACAGGCCTAATCACGCATTTTTTTGATACCTAAGCTCCAACGTTGCATCGTTCAAGAAATTTTGGTTTAAATGGTGACTGTTTTTTTGTTGGTCAAAATTTTGTAAAAGGATAGGCTTTGGTTACATAATAAGAAATCCGGAACATCTACAGAAGAATTGATATGAAAAATTTTTTGGATCTTATACGATATCTTGTTGATTGAAGTATGTCAGAAGATTCTGCAGGACCTTTTAAAATCAAAAAATTACTTTTTGGGATAAGCAACCATATTCTTGGAGGCAGAAAATATTCTTGTATCACGACAACGACCAGATGAATTATATTTGGCCAATTAATCCAAATTTCAGTTCAAATTATCCAAGATTCCTACTTTATTGTTGCAAGTCAGTTCTCAACCTCTTTATTGTATAAAATAATACAAAAAAATTGTGGATGAATGAGCTAGGACTTGAATAAAGTCATTGAAGCAATTTAAAATAGCTTATAACAATTAAACTATCCATAAAATCATCATAAAAATCGATAAGATCTTAAAACACTTATTAAACAACAAAATAAAAAAGTATCACTGAAATCAATTAAAAATTTATGACCTATAACGTGTTCTCATACGTACAGACGTCAGGGATGCATGTCATATTTTAAAGGCAAATGATCATAATAAATATTGAAAAATTCGATCAAAACTCAAAGCTGGCTCACCGTGCAAAGTATACTGTATTCTTCGTAGAGTTCTGTACTTCCAGATCTTTCAAGGAACTCAAGTGGAATATCTTTCAATTCTCTGCTTTTGATTTGTGAATCGTGCATTGTGTACGAAACCCTATGTATATATTAAAGCCATCTTTTTGACAAGTGAAACTGTGCAATTAACATTGCTATTGTTTCATTACAAACCTAATTTACTTCGCTTGTTGACTTTCTTTCATGAATAATACGTCCGACAGATCTAATTTATGGTCAAGGATACAGGAAATTTTTTGTCCTTGTTTTTATGTTTTATATAATTCTAGATCCACCAATTGATTGATTCAACATGTGATCATTTTACCTGTGTTTATATACAAAAAACAATAATTGTTACCACACCTTTGGAAAAAACAATACGATAATTTGTTTGTGCACTGTCAAAAGAACATAATTTATTATCCTGGTTTAGGTTGAAAAAGTAAAATCGGAATATTGTGGTTTACGATTTAGTTCAATAAAACTTGTAATTCGTTTCTTGCATGCTAATATTTCATCTGTTATTGAATTTAATGTCGACCACATGATACAAGCAATATTTGAGTTTTTCACAATTTTCTTATTTTCAATGTTTTATAGAAATGCAATTTGACATTGATGTGATTTTCTAATATATTTCAGTAAAATATTTGAAATTTTCAGTATGTCTATCACGAAGGTGTTCAAATTTCTGTCCAACTCTTTCAAAATCTGCAACTAACGCTCCATACATTTGAAAATAAAAAATTATATGTCAATCCTTGAACATCAAGCCTTTAGTTCTGTATCCAAGATGTTTGAACTTTGAATCTGATTGTTTGGGAATGAATTTCCAGAATACTTTAATATGAAAGGAGATCCTAGTCCTAGTCCATTTTCCAAATGACATTAGCGACAAATTCTCGAACAATAGGATATTTATTCTTCTTCTATTCTGAAGAAATGTTTCCGAAAAAAAGATTACTCGATTGTTTAATCATCTGATATTCAGCATAACCGAAACTAAAAATTGTAGGCCTATAGAGTTGTTAAAAGACGACTAAATTCCTATTTTGTGACAAGGGACATCTTTTACGCATGAATTCTGTGGCACTCTTTCAAAGGTAATGCACCTATCAAACAAAGATGATTTTTGCCGGGCGCAATATGATGACAAATTCCGTACTTGCTGTTTTTTAGTGCTGGAAAGCTCCAAAAATTTCCTAAAAGTGATTTTTGAAAGCTGTGATCTTGTATAAAACCCATCTTGAAGTAATAACAACGAAACGGCCTATTATGAAAATGGATGCTTGAGGAAAAGTGCCGACCATTTGAGCGAATAATTTGGAACTTGATCCAAAATTTTTAACTAATAAGGTCAGTAGCTACTACCAGAATATCTCAGCTTATCCATGCAGGTCGTTCGGATAAAAATATTGCTATGATTCGTCCATCAATTCTTCGTCGATTGTATAAATTGGATCTTTGGTATTCTGCTAGGCAGCGTATTTTAACGGAATGATATAAGAATTGAGGCCTAGAGACTACTAACTGTTGAAAGGGTGTATGAACGGTGAGTGATTTCAAAAAATAGTTATTTTTGTATTAAGTGTGCGAAGTGATTGTTTTTTCTGTTGCGCGTGAGAATGTCAATTTTAACCGAGACCGTAAGGTCGATGTAACAAATTCATTCGAAAGCGCAACAAAATACAATCACTTCGCACACGAAATACAAACAATATTTTTTCGCCAAATGTCAAAAAATAATAGATCAACAATAATTATTGTTTCATTCAGTAAAATGTAGAAAAAAAGTACAAATTATAATTAATTTGCAGTCACCTGGGTATTGTAATCAAAAGTATGCGCAATTGTTGTTTGATAAATGAAGAACTGTCAAAAATTAATTTTTATATTAAAAAATAAGTGGTTTTATGTACAAATTCATATTTCTTTTTTGTTAAATACAGGTTTGTTTCTATCCTTGTAGCATCACTGAACTGATTTATATTACATTAGGTGTGCAAAAATATGTTTCATTCTTTCACTAATGAAAAAATCACGAACTTTGCGTATCTATAACAATACAAAAATATCATGTTTTTTTGACAGTTGTCGAAAAAGGTTATTTTTAATGACAAGGTGCATTGTCACCTTTGTAGTTCCGTAAAAAAGCTGCTGTGGCCATCACAGTATTTGCCCGTTCATAAATTTGATATCCACATGTTCCATAAATTAATTGCATATTCTAAAGTGACAGATATCATTGTCAAAGTGACATAACGGTGATATGAAATTGGACTTGACATAATCTAGAGAACTTGTGGAAAAAGCAATTAACAATTGAAGATTACTACTAAATTAATCTCCCCGAGAGCTTCAAATTGATATCAAACTATAAGTAGTTCATTTATTTTTTAAGAAGTCAGTATGGAGAAGATAGGGCCTATTTGACCTTGATCTCTGATTGGTTCAAATCGCGGGCAAGTGTACATAGATGATATTTAATTGTTCACTCTGAATGTACTTGTAGTATAACTTCTAATGTTTTTTGATGTGACTGTACTTTGAGGTGACTCTCAAAATTGAATTATTGAATCTAAACGAGTACATATGATGTTGAAAATTTTGTTCAGATTTGCGCTTACATTATTATTACATGTTATAATTGACAAATTGCTTATATTATTTCTAAATATTAAATATTCATGAAATCTCGATTTGTGAACGTTACTAAATGACAGTTGTCAATTAACCAGATTGAAAGTTTTCCACGGTGTGACTCAGTTTTCTAGTTACAGAATTCTTGACAAAAATAGAGTATAGACAATATTTGAATAACTTATGAGAAAAACAATTGACAATCGGTTAAATATTATTTTTGTCACTTTTACTAGGATTATTAACGCAGGAGCTTAAATTTAATACCAAAAACAATAAAACTAAATTACCTATTTGAAAAAAGCAAATGACGAACGTTTGCATGTGATGTCTAAATATTAGCACTAATAATTCTAATTTCATATCATGATTTTCTATATATGCATAATTTCTTCGCATGTTTGAAAAAATATAACAAATCTTATAATAATTCAAATTTCAGTAATAACAAATAAACCACTGATAGTTTTTGAAGTTATTTCAAGTTAATGTTGATCCAAATTATTCCAGGATCAATTTCAGTTATTCTATATTCTATGATAAATTGTACCGTTTATATAAAAAACTAAAAAGTTTCATCAATAAATTATAGGCACCACTGGTTGAAAAAAGCTCATTTATGTACTTTTTCTTAGAAAATGCTTGGATAAAAAATAGACGAAATCACATTCTTGAGACCGACTTTTTCCCAAATTATATTTTTAAGGTTTAATAAGGTTTGGGTCTCGAAGAATTATCATAATTTCGAACTGTCAAGTAATCACGATCACAATACTTTCCCTAATTCGTAGAGACCATAGGAGTAATAAGAAAAATGGCCGCATTTAGAGATATAAGAATTTATAAACCATTTGACACGATGCATCAAATGTTGCATCTTAGTTTGCATAAAACAGTGTCAATGAAAAAAAAATTGTGTGACTCAGTGCACATTTTTATTTACATTAAAAATTTTGTGTCTAACGACTTTTAGGAGATCATCAAGAAATCTAATGGAATATAAAATAATATTCTATTTTCAAAACAAGCTGAGATAAATTTAAGTCTCTGCCATGTATTGTTACATTATAATTATTTTGCATCAGATTCTAGTTCACTAATGTTGCTTTAACTTTGATAAATACTGAACCATTTGAATCAAAAAAACAATCTTTAATATAATTTACTTTTGAAATAAAGCTATAATCAATCTATTTCACTGCAGGAGGTTATTAGTTTTTTCTGTGCCAGATGGTTATGAGCAATAATTATTATGTTTTTGTAAAAGGAGCCGACCAATTTTTCTTTGCAAATTGATTATTACTCAGAGTTTTATTAAAAGTATACTGGCTCTATAATTAAAATATACCTAGTGGCGTACTCTCAGCAAAAGCTAAGAATTGAGGCAACCCCAATTTACGAATGTGCACTGAAATCAGAGTCCACCACACTCGTATCAGAGTGAGGGCATTTTTGATCGGACTTTGATGCAGAAGAGCCATGATTACATATCTATTTGCAATTTTACAATGTAAACAACGTCAAGCGACCAAAAATATAATAGATAAGGAGCCAAAGATCAGAAAGATCAGGATATGTATCCTCTCTTGACCGTGCATTCAATTCTAGCTGACTTTGAAAATTTTCTTGCCCAGTTTAACAAATAAGTATTCAGGATCATCTATTATGTGAAATAACCAGCTTTCATCTATAGGAAAACTTTTTTTCACTTAAATGACGGTCCAGGAGTTGAACCTCACATGATCATATTTGGAGAGCTTGAAAATCTAATATATTTGAAATAGGATCATTTAAATTGACATTAAACTGTGATTTGAGGGTAGTTTGATGCGGTGCATCAAATACTGCATTCTAATGCAATAAAAAAATGCAACTCGTTGTTTACAAAGTCTGATAACAATGCACAATATTTTATGTCAATGGTGCCCTTTTGAATTAATGCGCCAGCTCCACAAAAACAACAAATAAGCGAGTGAGGAGGAAAAATACTTTTTCTAAGGACCAGATGGAACGATAACTCAATGCAATCAAAATACATAGTAAATACCTTAAATTTATACTTACTGCCTCAAGTTGGGTAGCCTGATTGATATTAGTTTCATAATTCCATTGCGCGCCGACATTATTCGTACATTGCTGCCACCCTTGTTGATCGAGCTGTCGTAACAGATGCCTGATATCTCCCCTGAAAGCACTTTGATCCTGTCTCGAATCAATTTGTTGATTTGGATCAGGATACTGTTGCTCAGGATATTGATTAGGATATTGATTGGAATACTGCTGCTGAATTGGCGGAAGGTTCAATTGTGGATCACTTCTTACTGATCCGAAACTAATCGCGCTGATCAGAAGCACTACCGGCAATTTTCGCGTCAGAATTTGTTCACACATTTTGCTGGATTCAGTGAAGCATGGTAAAGTGTGAACTGCAGTAGCTTCGGGCAACAACTGATACAAGTAGCATTGTTCATTGAAGATGACTTCTTCAGGTGCCCTTCAAACCACGTGGGAACTTACCTGAAGTGGGGGTAACCTCTCTGACGATGTCACACGCGACTATTGTACATGAGGGAGTAATTAACTATTGTGGTGCTCAAAATGTTTCTCAAGATATGTATACTTTATAAGGGAACTATTCTAACTCATATTTCATGTTCTTCTGGACGACACATCATCAAACTTTTGAGTTTTTTGAATGTACGGCGTATGACATCCCAGGAGCCTATAGGACACCAGTATTTCAAGGCGTTAACCATTCTATTGATACACTATCTGTTTTCTACATCTTTTATGTACAATCTGAGGAAGAAACAGTCCATTTAGGTATTTTAAAGAAGAATAAACAATTAGAATCAGTCAAAAATTCACTAAACTGCTAAATGAGGATGGATAAAATTGGAAAGGTGAGGAACACGTTTCATGAGAGTTAAAATCGTATTTAACAAAACGAGATGCGTATGGAGAAGTTTTGGCGAAATGGGTGTGAAGATGCAGTCGAGCCCGGGACTCCGCTGGGTGTTTTGAGAAATCCAAAGGATTTCAGGCAACAATACAAATACGCAAATCTTGAAGAATTGACGTGAAATTTGTGGTAATCACAAATGAAATTGAGAAAATTGATGAATTAAATTGTTTGAGGGATCCTGCGTTAATCATTTAAGGATGAGATCACAAGAATAATTCTATTGACGAAGTAGACATCTGAACAGTAGTGAGTTTCCATTGAATAAAATACACACGATATGCATTCTATTGTATTCACCGATATATTATTCGTTTCCATTTGAAGGTTACCTTCATTATATATCTTTAAAATTACAATAAGTGTGTGTTTGAGAGAATCATATAAACCGCCATAACCTACTTCGAGAATAATGACTGGATTGTTTGTTGGAAAAAGTAAAATAAGGAGGTCTTTACTTTTAAACTATACTGAATCATGAAAGCACACCCAAAAAAATGTTGAAACATAATACATAAGATAATATTACTCCAGCATGAATTGGAAATTCATAAATTTTTGGATATTTCTTTTAATTTTCAAGCATAATTCGATTTAACAGCTAGGACAAATCCTCCTAAACAAATGATCATACCTAAACCAACTTTATTTCAATGGCAAATACCTTACTTAGGATGATTTTGCTCAAGAAATGCCCCAAATAATGGAGCTTTAAAGAAAGAAACAAACGATTCCCAAAGCAAGCCTTTCCATTTTCTTCATCCAACTACTCATAGATCACTTATCGTATCTGGACCAAATTTTGTTCTGTGATAGCTTCTATATCAAAAACAGTTTGGATAAACCAAAAATTTCAATTGATAGTGTTGTTCAGCAGCAATGGACGCATCTTGACCAAATTTTGCTCTTTGACAATCTGTACACCATAGATTGTCCAGAATCTAAGGGTCATTCTGGATCCTTCACTAAATCCCAAGGGTCAAGACAAATTTTGATTGGTCGTTAAATAAAACTTCTGATTATTGTTTTGTAAGATTTACTCCATTGTAAATTCAATAATGTGATCGAAAAAGCAATGACGGGAATGTCGTAGCAGATACTGCAATTAGAATTAGGAGTGCGGTAATTTAAAGATCCCTATTTTAGAAGGGAATCTAAATTGATTTCGTTATTTGGGAATAGTAAATGGGGTTGTAAAAAAGTGGATACTTTCGTATTTTTTCCGTACAACTACTTTTTCTGAACTAATAGTTCCACCTTGACCAAATTTTGCACGGTCATAAAATCAATACCACAAATAATTTTAATCGAAAGTGAATTTAAATTATTGGTGTATTAGAAAAACAAATTTCCAAAGAAAAACTCTTTTTATATCCTTCAAATCACTGCTCCTGAACTATTATTTGCATATTGATAAAATTTACCACAATTACCAATATTGTGCCACAAATGGTTTTGTCCAAGTAGATAATCAAATAAAGGAATGAAGCAAGTACTTTTAAAGTTGAATAAGAGAAGGCTTTTGATTTTTTAACCACAGATCGTTTCTTGAACAAATTTTGCACTGTGACAACTACTACATGCTTAGTAGTTCTGGTCAAAGTCTGAATAGAATGTATTTTTCAAGAATAATCAATAAAACTCGAAATCTTGATATTTCTCCGCTCCACTTGAATCAATAAATTCTGCACGTTATAATCTCCATACCCCAGGGGGTCTTACCAAAAAGTAGATTCAAATTGTTGATAAAATCAAAGGTGTAGACTACGTGTCCAATATCTATACATTAATACATGTAGAGAGAGCTTTATACCGCTTTTTGAGCATATTGCGCGCATGAAGGAATGTGAGCTTTGGCATACTTAAAATTTATATGGAGAAGTGCAGACAACTGAAGTTATATATGAGTGTCTAATTTCAAATAACCGCTGAATTATCAACACTTTTATCGTTGAAAATGAAACTGTTACACTAGTCAATAGAACAGAAGCAGTTGCGCTGGGTGAGCAATAAAAAAGCTGCAGAGCACACTAAATTAGGAGAAGTTGAAGCGTTAAAAACGTAAACTTTGCCGACTGGACCATTTATACTCTATCATCTGAACTAGTACATAACATGCTCTTGATTTAATTCATACTAGATGATCAAACATAGAGAAAGCTTCAGTGTAAAATTGCTTGAATAATTATTGGATTATGCAACAAACTGTAATTAAAATCGATACAGTCTGATTTCGATAGATAACCAACTGAAAAAAGAGCAAATCACTGGAATCAATTTAGAATTTTGACCCATAGTGTGTTCGTCCTCATACGTACATATTAAAAGATAGAGATGCATATCATTTTTGGAAAGTAATAAATATTCATAAAGATCTAGAAGTGGCCCCATTTATAGAAAAATATTATCACTTTCCAATGGGCTATTTATTATTTTTAAAGTTATCGTTACTTTTATGGTTAAAAATTAGTCTGGTGCGCAAAAGACAGAGATGCATAATCATTTTTCGAAGGCAATAAATATTCCAAGAGATCTAGGAGTATCCCTATTTATGAAACAAGAACTCCACTTTCTAATAAGCTATTGATTATATGTAAAATTATCCAAAGTATCATCACTTTTATCATTGAAAATTAGTCTCGGGTGCTAGATATGTATATATCAAAAGACGGAGATGCATAATCATTTTTCGAAGGTAATAAATATTTCAGAAAATCTAAGAGTGGCACTGTTTATAGAAAAAGATCTATTGATTATTCATGAAGTTACCCAAATCATTACTTTTGTAGTTGAAAAAATTAATCTGGTGCGCTAGTAGATATTAAATATATACATATCAAATGAAAGAAATGTATAATGATTTTTTGTAGACAATAAATATTCCAAAAGATCTAGGAGTGGCACTATTCATGAAAAAAGATCTATGCTCTCCAATAGGCTATTGATTATTTGTAAAATTATCGAAATTATCTTGAGGATTTGGGCAGCAAACGAAGCTGTTTTCATATCCTTTGTTGAACAGTTTCTGAATCAAATTTAAACAAATGATTCGTTGACAACTTACCTCAAAAATCAATAATTCTCGGAATTTTCTAATGAATCATATTTAATAATCATTTATTTTAAATATCTGTTATGTAGCACCTATTGTTCATGATAGGAGTGTCAGGGCGTGCTATGGCATTTTCCATAATCCCAGTAATTGATGGAAAACAGCTCCAAGTTTTCAAACCATTGCAAAATGATTTATTAATACCCAGCTTAAATCCTGTTATCAAAACTACATATTTTGATATTTATTCGCTCTCTCCTATTCTTTATTTTAATTCATGGGAAAGATCTACAAACCTCAATCCATTTCTCAAGCATTTTCAGTCTAAATTTCTTTTGTCTATTTTGAATTGAATATAATAAAATGAGCAATTTCAAAGTCAGTAAGTCACTGTAGTTTGTACTGTGTTTGCATTTAAAAATACATTAGAAATGATAAAATTATCTTCTTGATAGTTTATATATTGTCGTCCAACGGGTTTGCGATAAGTATGTTATGTTGTTATATTTTACTTAAAAGCTCCCATAAATGCTTAATATACAAGGAAGAAACTGTAAAATAATGTCTTTGACATGAAGATTAATACAATTGATGTTAGTCATTCAATTAAAGATATTTCTAGAGATCCTTGAAGACAGAATTATTAAAATGACGGTTTAATAAAGATGCAAGTATACGATCATGCATGCAAAACTAATTATGTATATTCACATGCAATTGTGAGGGATTATATAAGATGAATCATAGATTCCTAGATCAGACGATTTACTCACAAGATTTTAGTCATTTTATTGTCATATCTTATTGCAAATAAAGCATTCAAGAAAGGTACTTTTTTTTATAATCAAATATTTATTGGAAACTTGAATGATGAAACAACTCACTTTTTCAATCGAAAATATTTATTTACAACTTCATAGTTCTTGAGGGCTCACAATAAAGTATATCTCATACAAAACATAAATGAGTTAACCTCTTAGCGTTTTTAAAAAAATCTGACGTTAACATCACATTACTTACTTGTGCATCATTGGATATATATAATTAAACACATCTCATCATTCCACGACTAGTCGGTTGCTATGGAAACAGTATGTCATCATTCTCATGTCACTACACTCCTAAATACTGATTTCCAGGATTCTACGGCTGACAGTTCTGAATTTATGCGCAAAATTCCAAGATCGTCAAGTGAAGTGCACTTTCGACTCAGTCGATCTCAATGAAAATAAGATATGAGCATCTAGACAGTACTATCATCTTAAATACTGTATTCTAATATTCTACGTTCAATCATTTTGGATTTATGCGGAAAATTAAAAAATGTTTCCAGTAAACTGCACTCCCGGCTTAGCCGATCACAATCATAATGCAAGGTGTACAACTAGATGCTATAAAAGTGCTTAATGCGAAATCTCAATATTTTGCGACTGATTATTTCAAATTTATGAGAAAAATTCGAAAAGTCTGTAATATGAAGTGCACTTCCGGCTTAGTCGATTGGGACGAAAATAGGAGATGATCATTTGGATGCTACGGCAATTTCAAGTACTGAAAATTCAAAAAAAGTATCAGGTAAAATGCACTTTCAGCACAGACGATTGCAACCATAATGCGAGGTGCACATCAAAATCATAGATCTTATAACAGTCTTTCATAAAAAATTTCAGCATTATACGTTTGACGAATTCTGAGATATGCGAGTTACGCACATGCACACATACATACGTACCATCGTACCGACATCAAACCAAAAATAGTCAAAATGGATTCAGGGATGCTCAAAACAGATATTTTCATCAAAATCTCGATAGGTGAATTTTATCGGTTTCACAATACTTTCTTGTGCTTAGTACAAGTAAGTGGAAAGCATAAATTCAAAGGGTACAAAAAACAAAATCCGTAGTAATCATCGAGATGATTCTGTAAGAAGACTTTACTCATGCAATTATTTAATTGAGGAATGTCGCACAAATCCATATTTTCTAAATAAAATTTTGTGGACAGATGAGAGCCACTTTTCCAATAACGGTATATTTAATAGGCATAATACGCATTATTGGCAAACTATATCAACCTATATCCACGAGAACCATGTAGAACTAATTTTCAAATACGTTTTTCAACTGATGTGGGGTACGGAATTTTTAACAATATTATTCTGGGTTCATATTTTTATGGAGGCACTCTAACTCCGCAAAGATATTTGTTTTTTTTTTTACAAAATGAACCAAGAGATTTTTTCGATGATATACCAATGCGAGCAGATCTCCGTGAAATGGTATTTCAACAAGATGGTGCCCCTGCGCACAATTCCATAGACGTAAGAAATTATTTAATTCAAGAATTTTCAAATGCCTGGACTGGATTAAGAGGACCTGTAATATGGCCTGCAAGGTCTCTTGATCTATCGCCCTTAGATTACTATCAGTGGGGTGTCATTAAAAACAAAGTTTATGTCACGCACGTGGCTACACTTAAATAATTAAAACATTGAATAAACGAGTTAAATAACCAAATTAATAATATTGTGTATCAACATTTATTAAAAAGGATCAATTTTTGTATACGACGAAAAGGTGAAAATTTTGAACAATTTTTATAGTGTTACTCTTATCAGTATTATAATAATTTATGTACATTTGTATATCTAGAGGTACCCTCAAAATTCAAGCTTTACTGGTTCAATCGTCTGTAATAGATGTTTAGAACTCAATAATTTTGTTTTCATAGCCAGCTTTATTTTAATATTTTCTTCAATATCATGACTTCTGTTGAGTTTAAAAGGTATAACTTATTGAACTTTTTCGAAGCAAAAATCCTATCCTACCAAATAGCATGAAAATATACAGGCCGTATCGTGAGGAAAAAGTCAAAAATAGGCATATCTCCGAAAATTAGATTTTTTTCTCTGATTCACATTAATTTGAGTAGCTTACTAAAAACACTAGCAAATTTATACGAAATAATTTTTTGTATATCTAACAACTTCCGAGAAAAATCGCGTTGTGTGTATGTAGCCAGTAAATTTGAAAAATTATAAATATTGTTGATAATTATAATAATGTTGACATTTCACGCCTAGTTTTTTCCATTGATCATAAAAATATTATTTAATGGTACGCTAATGAGAAATAATTATTCTTTACTGTAAATTTCCCTTTGAATAGCTCAGGCTCTAATTTCGAACTTGATCCTTCATTATTAGACACGTTGCTTCATATCCCTTATTATTCTATCAGTGGCAATGTTTAATTCGATATCAGCCTTTTTTTCTTTTGTTCATCAAGAATAAGATAGGAGACCTATTCTAATTGTAGCGACACTTATGTCTTGATAAGGCACTAAATACATGAGTATTATCATCCGCCATTTTGTGTCCTTAGAAAACGCTTTAGCAAATGTGAACAGTGCAGGAAACGCGATGATTGAGTCAAAATACTTCAATCTTTAGGTAAAAAACGTGATAAAATGATATCAGAGTCTATCAAACTATTTATTATTGGCATGATGTATTATTTGTTATCAAATTACATGCTTCAATTTAGAATTTTTAGTTTTTGAATGTTGAATCAAATTATTCGGTTTTCAATCATATATAATTAGAGTAATATTAAATACTCAGAATATCATTATGGGATTTTGATTTATATTCTGTAATACAATTTGACAGAATTTTTGCATTTCAGGATCTTTAAATATGTAAAACTCTATCGTTTATCTTCAAACTTTGTAATCTTTAACTTTCCTAGAAAAACTTTCATGCATATTTATTGGAAGATTCATTATTTTACTGCTCTCATCCAAGGGATAAAAATCATGGAAGTCTACTATTTGCAATTTTCTATATTGCATGTCTTGATAAAAAATTGTGAGTTCGTATTATTTTACTTATCAGAGAAATAATTGATTATATATTATTTATACTTATAATATATTTATATATGTAAATATATAATATATATTGTATATAATAGGTTCTTATGTATAATACATAAATATATTGATCAATTATTGCTTGAAATTGAGGTTAGATTCTATGATCGTGTCTAGAAATTTAGATAAAAATATATATTGAAATGAACTGAGATAACTTCAATTAATATTATAATCTGATTATAACTTTAAAGGCAAATTTTGACTGAATATACGTACTTTTATATAAAATACTTATAATTCGTCTGTGAATCTCACAGCAACAATTGCCGCTAATAATGATGATAAATCATTCGGCACATCAATGAGTCTCTCCGGTACTATTTTCTTTAGTTTTTCAAGTTATTATAACATTTCATCCTCGTCAAACAACGCATTTCTTGTAATGTTTACATTGGTTCACGTATGCCTTCTCTTATTGACAGGACACAAAATGGTGGATGATAATACCTATGTTTCAGTGCTCTAGTCTTGATAACGTCATAATGACGTCATGTAACCTTGCTAAGATTATCAACATTTAGTTATTTTAAGTTTATAGGTTGGCACAAAATAAATAAGTTGGTAATATAAGGACGCGTCTTTTATGAACTTTGTTTTCCCGTTATTTAGAAAATTTTCCATTTTCTTATTGTGTTCTGATGATAGTAGTTCTTGTGTGCTTTTTTTTGTGCTTACTCGATATTTCTTTTGATAAATCTGTCTTTTTCAAGACAATTTGTTCCTGTTGTTTCTCTATTTCTACAATTTTGTTGTGTTTTTGTGCTTGTTTTTCTGTTTTATCCAATTTTAGTTTATCTTTTTCTCTTGCTGCTTGTTGTGTGTATTTTTCCCTGTTATTTTAGCCTCTGCTGTTCAGTTTTTCATTATTATTATTGAATTTCGTTTGTTGTTGTTACTGTTTCAACTTTAGTTATTAATTTTGTTATCGTCAGATATGAGCAGGAAAACAGAAAGAGAGGAAAGAGTTTCCAGTGAGCAGTAGATTATATTGCTTGCTTTCATGGAAGAACATGATTATTTCGCTCGTGGCAAATTGCTAGGGATGGAAGGACGAAGAGTTTGGCAATCGCTGTGGGAAGAATTGACCAAGAGTTTAAATAATGTGGAAGGTCCCAATAGAAATAGCAACGAGTGTCAGAGGGTGAGTTTTTGTGTATAAATAATTATCTAACAAAGTTCAATATTCTTTAGTTTATAAAGGTATGGACGGACATCAAAAATAAAACGAAAAAGAAGGCTTTGGCAATTGGTCGACCGATTTTGAAGATGGAGAAAGCAGTGTTCGGTCTTGAAAGACCAGATGGGATTCCTCCATGGAAGGGACTGAAGAAGACTTAAGGCGTATGTATAAAATATAATTCTTAATTAATACAATTTTTATGCGATAAATAATTTTAAAAAAGTGGAATAAAAGATTTGATTTTCAACTCGAACAAAGGTAATTATAATGTGAGACTTCAATTTCAGAATCAAAACGAAGTAGAACGTCGACTTCGTTTAGAATATATGAGACACTTGCTGAACGGAATACAGAGTTGAACAACTCCGTAAGAGAAGTTAATTCATCCCTGCAAGAATTAATCCTTTTGAAAAAAAAATTAAAATAAATTCGAATAAAAAAGAATTGTATATATTCCTGACGACTGAGCCGAAAATTCGCTCGAAATTCCGCATTCGCAATCCTGAAAGGATTTTGTGTAGCCCTTATTAATCGACGCGCAATTCCATTCTCTGCTCTTCGCTCTTCTAATTCAACAGCCTCAATAACAATAATTGAGGCACACGAAACGCCACATCAATTGAAACTCACTACAATAAACTCAGAACAATCGAAAAGTATACAAGATAAGCTCAGTTTCCCGCTAAATGTCAAAGTTATCAAGTCGCTATCTCCGTAGCGACACTAGCAGAGGTGTCGCTAAATCTATCAAGACAACGGTCTTATCAAGACCTATACGTCACGGATGATGTATCGCACGAGCTTCTTCAGCCATCCGCTAGATGCGTGAGTGAGTTATCAAGACATTGTTAAGTTATCAACGTTATCAGCTTGATAAGTTGAATTAGAATAGGTACCCAGTCCGTAGTAAATTACATTTGTAAATAGTTAGCCCGATCGATCATATTTAATATTTCAAGTTCCCTTAATAGGAAACATGTTCTCCTTGACATATTTTTTCACTAATTCACTTCATATATCTAAATAAGCATGAATATACTTTATCGCTCTTAATTTATTGACTTTTGAAAAATATCTAAACAAAAATTAATGCGAAACACTGTTAATAAGAGTATTGAACTGAAGCAAAGAGCTCCAAATTATTTTAGGAATAATATGTTCAGTATAAATCTGTTGGTACGTACATGTCCTAAGATTTTTCTAGAAGATATAAATATGTGTTTCTTCCAGAAATGTTTGTTAAGAATATTATTCGCATTACCTTTTATAGAGGCTGCATATTGTGGTCGAATATTAGCCTTAATAGGAACTCATGTGAGAAGCAGTCACATTGTGTTTACTGGTTTCATAGAACACATTGCGCCATTCCATAATATTACTCTGTATGCTGACTCGAATATAAAATATAAACCATCTCCCAATGTTGAGCTGAGAGGCTTCAGTATTCCTGACCCAGCATTATATTTCAAGTAAGTAAATATCAATTTATTTTTGAATGGAACCAATAAAATCTCCAAGAATCATTCGATTCCAGAAAGACTCATACTCTAGAGACTTGTCATGTCGATTCACATGAATTATATGGAAATTATCTATCGGATATGACTGAAATTTATTTTGAAGATAACATGAAAGCAACTGGTATCTCTCATCTTTTCAGCCGGAATGAAACGTATGATCTTATGATCGTACATGGATTTGTTTCATATCACTTATATTATTTGGCTCATGTGTTGGATATTCCTCTTGTACAGGTACTATGATTATTTCAATAAATTCGTCGCATAATATATTTAAATAAGCAATAGAGACAAGAATATTCAAACTTGTATCTAAGATTCAAAGTTGAGAGTTTGAGGAACCCAAGTGATCTATTCATTTTACGTCGAGTATGAGGACGTTTCGGATAACGTGTCAATCATCAGCTCAAATCTTGGGAAGCAAACAATAATTTCGTTTTATCTGCCGCACACTTGTGGATATTCGGGAGTTTTTATAACATTTTGTCCAGATGTCTCATGTAGTTTTTCTATTAAGATTTGAGTTTATGATAGGCACGTGGTTGTTCGAAACGTCTTCACATACAACTAATATTTCCTCTGATCACTTTAACCTAGAATACTCAAAATTGTATCCAAGATTCAAAGTTGAAAAGTTGGGATTCAGGCAAAGTAATAATAGTCCAGTCAATGAATGCCTAAAAGAGGGGTGTAGAGGGAAATCGAGAGAACACAATTTTTGACTTCTGGACTTTTTTTGAACTAGGTAGGAGTTGAACATTAAAATTAACATTTACATCCTTATTTCTAGGAGGCGAGCGGAGGACAGCAAAACACGTAGAAAGCCCTTCATTCGATTTTTTGTTTATATCTCAGAAACTATGCATCCTAACGATAAGATTATCAGACACAAAATTGAAGCTAATAAAATTTGATACAAGACTATACTCCAAATTTTTTTGCTACTTTGCATTATTTCCGAGATATCCGCGCTCAAAACTCACAAATTTTGAGGAAAGACTTTGCCCCACATTTTTTGTTCAATTAAACTAACATGATAATCAGCTTTTTGTCCTACAAAAAACTCATGCAAGATGAAGAATATATAATATTTTACTTTTATCTTCCATCGTTCAAAAGTTGGAGCCATTTCAACTTTATGTGAAAATTTTGAATTTTTGCTGAAAATTTATAAATAACTTTATTTATTAACACATTACTAACTTATTATTGTTTTGTCAAACTGTTTCATTCGGTTAATGGCAATATATTTACATCACACCGTTGTGTATCACACAATATATTGCATTCAATACCTGGTTCTCTTGGAGTAGGAAGGTCCTGGCTTGTAATGGGACCTTGGTCCTGCGATAGGTTCTATTTTACAATCTTCTTCATCTGATAAAAAAAAAGATACATCTTTGAGGATAACTGGCAGAGGATCACTGTCTTCTTTCTCATCCCAATAGTCCAAGAAAGGGTTCCTATTGAGGCAGTTCTGGCAGTTTTGGCAGGTAGGGAAACACTTGAGAGATGCCTTTTTGCAGCCGCATTTGGTGGTGCCATAATCCTTTGTGTACCGACAAAGAAACATTTTTAAAATTCCATTCCGTGCAGCCTCCTGCTCACTGTGCATCGGGGTTATTAATTTATTGGAAGTTAGATCCCATCCATACATATAAGAAGGCAGCTCATGTCTCAACCATATCTGAACTCGGTGATTTGTCCTTAGAAGATGTTGTTTCTTTGCTCCTTCAGTTGGTGGGAGGCATGAGATGTCCGGTTTGATATTGATACTGATCAAGGGTTGGTAACGGTAGGCGTTCAGAGATTTTTCTCTGAATGGGGTCCCATCCCATCTCAACATACACTTCTTCCCTGATATCATCCTTGCAAACTGCAGGAGCCTCCTGGAAGTTTGGAGACCTCAAATACATTTTGATTAATCCCAGCTCACTCTTTCGGAATGCTGCTGAGGTAGTATCACATCCAGTAAAGGCTTGTAGAAATAAAAAGCCCCTGGGTCTGAAGCTCCTGGGTAGAAACCAATGAAATTTTTATCTTTTCACGTCCAGGCTTGATGAAAATTATGCCTTGGTCACTTGGTCTTTACCATCAACAAGTCTATGAGGTCGATGTTCTCACCAATAACCGCAACAGCGGTTGAATTTGACAACCCCATAGCCGTGTCTGCAATGAGGACGTCCGCATCGCTCTGTGCTTAATGTATTCTGATTCCATGTGTTTGTAGTTTGAGCTGCTTCACAGTCATGACTGTCTCCTGATTGAAATGTATATCGGCTGACTTGCTGAGGCGGTATCGTCTCAACTGCTCAACAAACTTCGTGTTTGATGATGAGCTCGTATAGCCATCAAACACTGCAGTGTTATTCTTTCCACATAAAGTTTTAATTGCTCTTACTTCTGAGCAATTGAAGATAAAAGTTAAATATTACATATTCTTGGAGGAAATTTGATGCTTTACGAATTCACTTAGCATGATTTTTTTTTAGGATGAAGATCTAAAAAGTTTGCTAGTCAAATTGGGCAAAAAGTTCAAGATAATATTTTTCTCCCAAAATTTGTGAACTTCGATCGAGAATATTTCGGAAGCTATGCAAGGTAGCGAGAAAATTATCTGAAACAGGCCTGTAGCAAATTTTATCAGCTTTAGTTTTGTATATGATGGTCATATAGGTAGGATGTATAATTTCTGAGATATAAGCGATAGATCGAAAATAGGAGCTTTCTACATGCCTCCCTGCTCCCCGCTCGCCTTCTAGGAATGAGGACTCTTAGTATGTTAACTTCCTACCTAGTTCATACAAAGTTTCAAAGTCAAAAATTGTGTTGCTTTGATTTGCTTTTACACCTTTTAATTGACTGGACTATGAGGCTTTTAGAAATTTAATGGAAGCATATTTATTTAAGTCGTGTATGACGTGGAAAATAGAAAACTCTTTATAGTTCTAATTTATTTCAAGATGACGCCATCTTTGCTAATGCCATGGCACAGTGATGCTATTGGTAATCCTTACTCCTTGATAGATGACTTCATCTTCTTCAGTTCCAACGATGTGCCATCCTTCTGGGAAAGATTGAAAAAAATGGTAAGAATAAATTCACAGACTTTTGACTGTTACTATGACTTATATTCACTTTTAATAGTACATTCATACATGTAAAAAGACTATTTTAGAAGTATTCCATAAAGCCATAACAATAAACAGTGGACTTTAAGTGATCTATTGTCTTCCAATTTTTGTACTTTCATCATTTAATTAAAGGTGAAGTCCGCATTATTGATCAATTACTTCTATAATGTTCATATAACAAGAATGGATACAGCTGCCAGAAAATATTATCCTGCGGGAACGCCATCATGGCAAGAAGTCAACCAAAGGACAGATTTAATTTTTGTCAACACTCACAGTGCTATGGGATACTCTCGTCCAAATATCCCTACAGTCGTAGAAATCGGTGGAGTACATATTAAACCTAGCACAAAACCACTTCCATCCGACTTGGAAGTATTTATTTCTGGTGCAGGAAAACATGGGTTTATTTATTTTAGTCTTGGAACCTTTGTTTCCACAAGCATATTGAATGAAGATATTCAAAGGAGTATTCTGAATGTATTCAGGAAACTACCACAAAGAGTGCTGTGGAAATGGGATCAACAAGTGTCTAATCTGCCTAATAATGTCAAAATAACAAAATGGCTACCTCAATCAGATATTTTAGGTTGTTTTATTTACAAGATGATTGAAAAAGTATGCTCACAGCTTCAGGAATTGCTTACTTAACATTAAAACTGAATAGAGATCAAAAATCACCTACTTTCTGACGCAATTGTAATCGACCTCGAGATTGTGTTCATACTTTTTACATCACCCGTCTTTCTATTAATTTGGATTCACTAATTATTAAAATGTTTTAGGACATGAAAATATTAAATTATTCATTTCTCATGGTGGAATGCTATCAACACAAGAAGCAGTATATCGCGGAGTACCTGTTTTGATCATACCAATCATTTTTGACCAGCATACCAACGCTTTTCTAGCTGAAACAAAAGGTTTTGGTAGATCTTTCAATTTGTGTGATTTAAATGAGCAGTCGTTCGGTGAAAATATAATGGCAATCTTGAATAATTCATCGTGAGTTCCCTTAATATTAAAAATTTCAATTTGCTTACAAATTCTATTTGTAGATATTATGAAACCACAGAACAAATGTCCAGAACTATGAGATACATGAATAGAGACCTACAAGAAAGAATAAATAGGTGGATTAATTTCACAATTGAGTTCAAAGGAGCTAAAATTTTGAAACCAATCCATTCGTACCATTTGTGGTTTGGTCTATCATATGAATTCTTGTTGTTCTTCACAGTTTCATTTATTGTAATAATCCATTTGTTGCATTATTTATTCGTGTATTCAAGCAATAGTTTTGTTATTATTTGGTCCAGACAGAAAAAAAAAACTAACTAAATCATATATGTGCTGATGTGACTTTACTATCTGTCAGTTGCATCAGCTGTTAACCGTTCATCAATTATAAATAAATTTGTATAATTCGAAGTTTCTCCATCCATCCAGGTAATATAAGAATATTTCTGTTGCCTCCATTTCTTGAATTTATTTCCAGATAACTTTCTTTAAATTCTTTAATCGATGAGAGTGAATCGCGCTTGCCTTGTGGTCAATCAGATATCTCTGTTTTCCAATATATTAAACTCTCCAACCAATAATATGTGTACTAATGAAATTATTGTTGGAATGATAAAAAAAGCCCAGTTTTTTAGTATTAATTTAATTATGGTTCAACTGAATTTGCCTCATTCAATAATAGTAGCAATTGCTGCAATTTTGAGAAATAACTAGTCATTTCTCAAGAAGAATAAATGAAATAACTATGGAAGAAATTATTGTTCCTAGTCCATTTGTGATTTATTCATCCAACTGTCTACAATTTTCAGATGACGCAAAACTGCTTAGCAGGCACTTAACAATCATTGAGTGGATCAATTTCTCGAATTTGGACAATTATAACCACATAACATGACATTGAAACAGAAATAGGTGGTTTAAGATAGGACTGTACTACTTGTCTTTGTCTAATAGAGTTTTGTTTTGAAGTAAATCAGGCTTACAGAAGGTTAGGGATTATGGCGGGATAAACTAGAATTTAAATTTGACATTTCAAAAGATAAACATTCAGACACTAAAATTAATGCTCGCATACAAAATAAGTGTCATATATATATATATATATATATATATATATATATATATATATATATATATATATATATATATATATATATATATATATATATATATATATATATATATATATATATATATATATTATATATATATATATATAAATTTCACTGGACTTATTGCATAATGACTATATGAAATTATGATATGAAAATGTCCCAAAATTCACGCAAGAAGTAATTTTGATAAAAAACATGTTTTAATTTAAAAATTATGGGTTTTTTATTGAATCATAATCTCAACACGCTTACGACAACTACTATATTTCTCAATGTGAGCTTAATACTAAGTCAGATCCAAGTTCATTTTGGAAATTTATTAACTCCAAAAGAAAATCATCTACATTTCCAAATACCATGATGTTCAATGATAAAAATCTAAATCCACCGGAATTGATTGCCAACGGTTTTGCAACTCACTTCGAATCGGTTTATTCTCCATCTTCTAACAATAACTGTCCTACTTTTTCTGTGGTGTCCGATGACAATATTACTCTAAATCATATTAGCATGGATGAAATAATGAAATCAATTTATAATTTAAAATCTAGTTTCACAAGTGGGCTTGATATGATTCCTGGTTTTTTAATAAAAGATTGTTCATATTTGTTGTCTAAGTCTAATGCTTTTTTTTTATATATTTAATTTAGCTTTAAAAACAGAAACTTTTCCAAATATATTGAAACTTATTCGGATAACCAATCTATGAAACTGGGTGCACTTCTCACATAAAAAATTATCATCCGATTGCTGTTCTCTCTAATTTAAGCAAGGTATTTGAGAAAATTATTTACTGCACAATCTGTTCAAAAATTAAAAATTAAATATCTTTTTATCAGCATGGTTTCACCGAAAAGCTCTCAACTGCTACAAATCTCTCTTATTTTACCCACTATGTTTCCAAAATTTTAGACAGACAAGGTCAGGTTGATTGTGTATACACTGATTTTTCTAGGGCCTTTGACCGTTTGGACCATAGTATATTGATTGAAAACCTGTCTACCTTCTTCATTCCGTCATCGTTAATTACTTCATTGTCTTTTTATTTATCTGGTCGTCAACTATTTGTTAATTTTATTGGACATAGATTCTCTTATTTTTCTTCTCCGTCTGATGTTCCCCAAGGTTCAAATTTAGGTCCCCTTCTATTCATTCTATTTATTAATGACTTATCTGATATTTTACATTGCGAAAAACTTTTATTTGCAGACGATTTGAGAATTTTGTATACAGTAACCTCCTTGAATGACTGTCTTATTCTTCAAGAAGACCTTTACCGCTTGATCGAATGGCGTTCTTCTAATAAATTGAATTTAAATACGGACAAATGTTTTATAATGTCCTACACCAGAAAAACTTCGTTTCTAAACATGAATTATACAATTAATAATATAACTTTACTTAGATGTTTTAAAATAAAAGATCTCGGGGCTATTTTTGATGTTAAATTGACATTTATTGAGCATATGAATAATATTTATAAGGCAGCAATCAAAATGCTCGGTTTTGTTATACGCAATACGCGCGATTTTAACAATATTTTTCCAATCTTTTATTTATATTACTCCTTTGTTCGTTCCAAACTTGGGTATTGCTCTATTATGTGGAATCCTGTTTACGAGACACGTCAGGACCACATTGAAACTATTCAAAAAAAATTCCTACGTTATATATATTTAAAAAAATGGGAGAATCATCTAGATGATGAAAGCGCATTTTTGACAGCTCATGAATGCTTGTTACTTCAGAGATTTCGCAAATTACCATCTCCCACAATTACTGAGCTTTAAATCAAGCAGATTGGGCAAACTTACGGAACAGCAGCATCCATTCAGTACTAATTTCAAGTTGACTATTTGATAGGTACATAATTTATGCATGTACAAACTCAAAAACACCTTTTAATCTTCATTGTTTAGTTATTGACTGACGGAAGGTCAAGTGCTGTACCTTAAAATAATAATTTAATCTTTATCAAAGCTATTTAAAAAATACACCAAAAGTGAACAAATTTTCATCCAATAATAATAATTCATTCTAATAAGCTTCAAATTCGCGTCAAACAAGTCATTGAATGAATCCCGGACAGATTTGATAACTGTACATAATAATAGTGACACCCGCGGCGAAAGTTGTAACTAAATTTTCATCTACTGCAATAAATTTTAGTTACCATATCCCTAATGTCATAGATATCTATAGACATTGTTTCACTTGAAACAAATAATTGAATAATTTAATCTTCCACAATCACTGAGCTTGAATTAAAATAATTTGTGCAAACCTACGAGACAGCAGCTTTCATTTAGTAACAGTTTTAAGTCTGTAAATAGTATAGTTGCTGAGAACTCAGCATCACGTCAGCCAGCCAGACAGCCAAAGCGAATATAATAGCGATATTTAGCGCATTTTTTGTAAAAAAGCGCTATTATATTCACTTTGGCTGTCTTGCTGACTGGCTGGCTGACTGGTTGACTGGCGTGACGCTGAGTTCTCAGCAACTATACTATTTACAGACTTGAAACTGGTACTAAATAAAAGCTGCTGTTTCGTAAGTTTGCACAAATTGCTTTAATTCAAGCTCAGTGATTGTGGACAATCAAATTATTCAATTACTTGTTTCACGTGAAACAATGCCCATAGATATATACAACATTAGGGATATGGCAACCAAAGTTTATTGAAGTAGATAAAAATTTAGTTACAACTTTAGCCGTCAGTGTCACTATTATTATGTACAGTTGTCAAACCTGTCCGGGATTCATTCAATGACTTGTTTGACGCAAATTTGATGCTTATTAGAATGAATTATTATTATTGGATGAAAATTTGTTCACTTTTGGTGTATTTTTTTATATAACTTTGATAAAGATTAAATTATTATTTTAAGGCACAGCACTTGACCTCCCGTCAGTCAATAACTAAACAATGAAGATTAAAAGGTATTTTTGAGTTTGTACATGCATAAATTATGTACCTATCAAATAGTCAACTTGAAATAAGTACTGAATGGATGCTGCTGTTTCGTAAGTTGGCCCAATCTGCTTGATTTAAAGCTCAGTAATTGTGGGAGATGGTAATTTGCGATATCTCTGAAGTAACAAGCATTCATGAGCTGTCAAAAATGCGCTTTCATCATCTAGATGATTCTTCAATTTTTTACAAAAAATGCGCAAAAAATTTGATAACCATCCAGATCATACTGTAAGCTACAAAGATCTTTTGAAAATATTCAATTTTCATTCATAATACGAACGTCGTGATTTACGATGAGATTGACGATCCTGTATCTCTCAGCCTTCTACCCTTCCACACTCCATTTCTCCACATCTGACATTCTATTTATCTATCTATTCCTAGAACTAACATTTATTTTTCATCGCCCACTCATCAAATGTGTTCGGTATATGATTCAAAATTTGCAAATGTGGATATTTTTCTTTTTATTCCTAAATTGTTAAAGATACATGTTTTAGATATTGAGTATCTTTAGATTTCACGTGATTTTTAAATTAATTCATCTCTAATATTTTGTACTTTTTCCTGCCCAGTTAGTGGATTTGTATCTGTTGGGCAGTGTAACTTAATAAAAATAATAACAATTACTCGTGGATTTTCTGAGTCACAAATGCGACAATTTTCACCATCAAAATTAAAATGAGCGTCATCGCTGAAAATTGAGAGTAATGCAGATTCGAATCAAGCATTATTATTTGTAGAATGACAGATTCCAATAATAATTGGAGGACATGAATTAAATATTTTGTCGCTCTATACAACTTCAAAACTATGATATTGATAACTTCAAATTCTCAGCTGTACACTTCCAGCTATAGTAGCACTTGGTAAACTAAAAGAGATAAGTTTTATGAAATTAGATTTAAATTCAATTTTTGATATATTTATCCTATGAACTTACTGTAACATTGTAAGTCAGATTTGTCAAATGAACTCCGAACCATTCTTCTTACCAGTATGACAAGATCGGTGAAACTTCGATTGAAATCAATTTTTTCGGTTCTTGAAAGATTGATATTTGAATATGTGAAGCCAAATATAGTACCAAAATATTATATATATAGATAATATTTTATCAAACACAACCAGAAGCAGATATTCAAAATGGTTCTTGTTACCAAAATCAGCCATTCGCCATTTGTCATCTAATAAATAAATAAATGATAAAGTTGATTGGACTAGGATAACAAGCCATTGACAGCTGTCATGTAATACAACATGTCGATACTAGATAGTGCCACAAAAAATATTTTCCTAAATTATCATTTGAAATATACTGTCGTTGAAATTCCAGAGAATATTGTAAAATATTGCTAATGATTTTTAAATACCATGAATATACTTTTTCTGCCTATTCAATGTTTCTTTATAACAAAATCTATGATTTGAGCAAAAAAAGAAGTTAATTTCTTGAAAACTATAATTCTTACTACTCTCAAAAAAATATATTATCTTCAAAAAATATTTGGCCTCAGAATGAAACTTTTGTTGAAATTGAAGGTGTAAATTTCAATATAGAATAAAAAAGTACAAAAGGACATCAGATAGATACCCAAAATATCGAGAATTTTGAGCCCAAAATTCAGAAACCGATGTCAAAAAAAATTAATTATCTAAATGTATATACTTTTTGAATATTAATATTATACTTCTAGGAGTACGCAAAAAGTGTTATTAACGAAATATTAATTATTAAACTCAATAATTTTCACACAGTACCCTGAGAATTATCATTTATTATACCATAAGTAGTTGAAGTATTATCGATTATTTTTGTGGTGCTATCACGAATGTTTATTGTGCTTGCGTTTGAATACCACGAGTGTGCAGCACGAGTGGTATTCACAAGCACAATAAACATGAGTGATTGCACCACAAAAATAGTCTATAATACTTCAACTACAAATGGTATATGGAGGACTATTCCAGGAGTCAAACCATTTTTTCAAACTAGTTTTCTATGAATCAAGTAATAAGTCACGAAATTTTTATAGGAACGAGTAAACAAACTTCTATCAAATTGAGAAATTAGAATTTCTTGCATTTTCTTTGACGAATAATAGAGAAATAAATTGCGTTTTGATATGGAAACTAGTTCAAAAGAGTTTGGTGATAAATCAGAAGATGAAACTGATGAAGATATTCAGAAAAATATTCCATTAAATACGAAGAAATCACGAGATTACAAATTGAAGGTATTCACATCTTTGAGTAAAATACTCACTTTAACAACTAGTGTAATACCCGATTGTATTTCTACGTGTCTAAATACACACTGAAATTGATATGCACCGTTTCTATGGCGATTTAGCATTGTTAACTTTGTTATAAATACCACGAATGGAATAGTCATCTATAAATCTACTAAATTATATCCTGAAAAACTGGATAGTCTCGGAGAAATTATTAGTATTTTTAGCACTTATAATTTTTTTTCGAAATTTTCAAGGTAAATTTTTATTAAAATTTCTGTATGTAGCCTACTATTTAAATTTTTCCAGTTAAGAAATGATAAATGTTTCTGAGAAATAAGATTGGCAGGCAAATTTCATACGTTAGCACTAATTTAATATGGATTTATTGCAGACATAGTGAAACTGACAAATTATTCAATTTTTGATACACACACCTCTGAAAACTTTGTTAATCTTTACTAATATTATAAAGAAGAAAAATTTTCATTTTTGTTTGTAATGAATGAACTCAAAAGCTACTGAACCGATTTCAAAACTTCTTCCACCGGTATAATTTTATATTATCATTGAGTAGCATAGGCTATAATAGACAACTTAATAAGAAGTGGTGCACGAGCCGTATTTATTCGTTCGAGCACCGTTTATCCGCTTCGCTCGTGCCTAAAAAACTCATGTCTAAAGAGACATTTATAAAACATGTTACATAATGTACTATAAAAAGTTTATATTATGAAGTTATAGTCTTTTTGCCATCACTTCTCCAAAGTCCATGGATAATTGAAGTTTTTGTGGTCAACTTTTAAAATTCTTACAGTTTTTTGTCAGTATTTTCTTTAATGCCCTTTATTTCTCGATATAATCAGTTTTTATTAATAGAAAGTACAGAGTGATCAATAATGACTGACCGTCACGTGACTTGCAAAAGTTCGCATTATGATCAAAATTATCTTAATGGAATAATGTTAGTATAAAATTTATTTTGATGACCTCTTTACCGACATTTCAAGAACACAGTGGCGTATATTTTGCATATTTTATGACGGATTTATCCATAATTTGATTTCAAAAACAAAAAAGTAAGTAAATTGCTGTATTATTGAAGGATTATTGAGAATTTATTATCATTCTATCAAATTTTTAGGTTAGAATAGTGTTTTCAGAGGAACTGTCATCTGTCACTTGTAGCTTACTGTCTCAAGCAGGCGGCAAAGAAAAAATCAATACAAGGCGGCACAGTCAATCATGTTTGATCACTCTGTAGATAGTTTCAAGGATATTAGCTTATTCTATCTTATTATTCCAAGCGGAACAGAAGAAATTAATGTTTTTGGGGAAAGTCCACGTCCTATCATTTATGTTAATCTGAATGAGATAAGACATGAGTAACATGATCTTCATACGTATAAGTTTATGCTTATTTAAAAAAAAAATAGACATATTTTCAAAAGAATTTCGATGGAATCAGGTGTGTTTTGATAGGAAAAATACCCACGTATATAATTTACTTGATTTCATTGCAGAATAATCGAGTAATTGATATTTTCATGTATCCAGATCTCCGATCTGTATTCAATGGCTTATTACAATAATACTATTGTGCAAATTGATGCAAAATTGAAAATATCTGATGTATTTTGTTATTTTTGATCATATTAAATCAGAAGTTACAATCTTTCTGCAACCACTTTCCCAAAATTCATGAATAACTGAGAGTTTTGTGGCCAACTTGACAGAATTTCCACAGTTTTTCGTCTGTATTATAAAATGGTTGATCTCTCGGAAAATACACTTCTGACACTATTTTTATTCTATTTTCGAGACTCACATCCACGGAACTATACAACATCATGTCTTTCTCAAAATATTCAGGTTCGAAAATTCATAAAAAATACCCTCTGCTTTTCTTGCTAGATTGCAGCTATTTTTAGTCTCCTCTCCATAAAATTGGTTCTGGTTGTTCAATTATATTGAAATTTATTACATTTATAGTAAATTGTACGTTTAATCGATTGATAAGATTTCCAAGCAGATATCTTCAATATTTTTCAAGATACATTTAGGAAATATCAAAATTTGGTTTGAAAATTTGAGGACAGTAAAATTGAAAGACGAAGAATTTTTATTTTAATTTTGTTTTTTTGAAAAATTTGAATAGTATAAAATTTTGCAAAATACACTGCAGACACCATTTTTGATCATTACCTTAGTTCTTCAATTGTTTTGAAGGTTAAGACCCCTATCGCAAATTTTACATTCGATCGATTGGTGCTCTTGGCAGCTAGGTACCTTCAATATTTTCTGAGATAATGAGGGAGAAATGATTGGTGCTATTGGCAATTGAGTATCTAATATTTTCTGAGATAATAGGAAAAAATTACAAGCTAAAGATTTTTGCGAGCACATTTTTCTCTTTTGAGGAGATATTTAAAGTTGGTTAGAATTTATGTAGTCATTAATTTGAAAAAATGATAAAATAATATTTACTCACATGAAATAATTGATATTGTTGATAATGATATGTATATTAGAATGAATAATTTTGGTCTGATAATAACGTTGGTATTTTATGTCTAGCTTTTTCCATTTGTCATCAAAATAAGTAATTATTTAGAGATATGCTAATGAATAAGCATTAGTTATTCTAGCTAGACCATGAGCGGGTAATTTTATTTTCAATAAAATCAGAAGGATATCTTATTATTCAAAATAAGAAACACGATTCATATCTCTCAGAATTTTATTTTGAATATGCTCAAATTGTTTCCTTTGTATAGGAGTATTAGACCTTCTTTTCTCTTACTTTTTGGAAGCTCCTTCTTGGCTTGTTACATTCAAGTTATCGTGAACTTATCTTTAAATAGCTTAGAATCTAATTTTTATCCTTTATTACAAGATGAGTTGCTTTATTACCCTCTTCGATCATTCTATTAGTGGCAATGTGAGGTTCGATACCAACTATTCGTTTTTGTTTATTTCAAACTGAATAATATTTTCTTTGTTTAATTTTGATCAGTGATACTTCGAATGATCAAAAAACAGATCAATTCCTAGTGAATTATATTTGTTAATAGTTAGTCCGATGAATCATATTCAATGTTTTAAGTCCTTTCTTAGACCCAGTTTTACAATCTAAGCTTAGTTAAAACGAACTCATTTGCTATGGTTACAATTGCTGAAATAATTATTATCATAGAAAATTGACTTAGTTCAACTTAACTGTAGATAAGCTCAAATTGTACAACCGGGCCTTAATTGGAAAAATGATTTTCGCCTTGTCATATTTTTTTCACTAAATTCATTTTATATATTTAAATAACAATAAATAAACTTTATCGTTCTCAGTTTCTTTGTTTTTAATGAATATTTAGACAAAAAATAGTATGAAACACTGTTAGTAGGAATATTGAACTGAAAGAAAGAACTTCCAATTATTTTAGAGGTAATATGTTCAGTATGAATCTGTTGGTATGTACATGTCCCAAAAAAATGTTATAAGATATAAATATGTCTTTCTTCCAGAAATATTTAGTAAGAATATTATTCTCATTAACTTTCATGGAGACTGCATATTGTGGTCGAATATTAGCCCTAATAGGAACTCATGTGAGCAGCAGTCAGATTGTGTTTACTGGTTTCATAGAACACATTGCACCATTCCATAATATCACTTTATATGCTGACTCGAATATAAAATATAAACCATCTGCCAATGTTGAGCTGAGAGGCTTCAATATTCCTAGCCCAGAATTATATTTCAAGTAAGTAATTATTAATTTATTTTCAAATCGGACCAACAAAATCTCCAAGAATCATAGTGACTGTTTCTGTTCCATTCCAGAAAGACTCATACTCTGCAGACTTGTCATATTGATCCACATGAATTATATCAAAATTATCTATCGGATATGACTGAAATTTATTTTGAAGATAACATCAAAGCAACTGGTGTTTCTCATCTTTTCAGTCGGAATGAAACATATGATCTTATGATCGTACATGGATTTGTTTCATATCATTTATATTATTTGGCTCATGTGTTGGATATTCCTCTTGTACAGGTACTATAATCACTTCGATAAATTCATCCTATTAGTTATTTATGTATCTAGTGCGCGAAATTATACTTTGGTGCTTGAGAATGAAAGTTTTTTGTCGAGGCGGTAGCCGAGACACAAATCTTCCGAAAGCTCCAAAGAAATTTCGTGCACGTGTAGCATACAACATTTTTTCTACAGACGTCAAAAAACTAAAAAAATATATTAAAATCATATTAAAATACAAAAATTAGTAGAATTTTTTTTCTTGACAACGTGCACAAAGTACTTTGTGCCCGTTGTCATGATAAACAACTCCAAAGCGACATTTCGTATACTAATATTGATGTACAAATGTCATGTTTTTTTGACGTTTGTAGAAAAAATATAATTTCACTTCTAATATGAGTCTTTAAGCACTAAAAACTAAAATACTCAAACCTGGGGATATACCGTTTGAGCGCGGCGGTCAGTTTTGTCCTAATCCCATAGACCAATTGGGCATTTTTCTCGTAATCCCTATATACCGTTTAAGCCAAGTTTATTACTTTAATCTTTTAATCTGATATAGTGAAAATGAATCGCTGTTCGTTAGTCTCGCTAAAACTTAACAACAGTTTGACCGATTTGACTATTTCTTTTTTGTATGGTTTGCTTTAATTTAGGGCTGTCGATGAGATCTGAATATCCGAATACCCGGATTTTCATTTAAAAAATATTCGTTTTTTTCCTATCCGGATAAACCGGATAACCGGATATGCGGATTTTTTCATGCGGATAAACCGGATATCCAAATATTTGGATTTTTTTCCGCATAGACCGATTATCTGAATATCCAGACAAAGCAAATATTCGAATATACCTATATATTTAGTTGTATTTTTTTTCGGCATACGCCGCAATGTTTTTGTGGCTTCCTTTTTGTCCTTCCGTCGTATGCATCTGCGTTATCAGATATCTTTGTAGTATATTCCCGCAACATTTACACCATCTGAGCAAGTATTTTTGTCAGCTGGTAATATAGTTTCCGCAAAAAGGAGTAGTCTACTCAACAAAAACGTTAATAAGTTAGTATAGTCCAGTCAAAATAGACATTCACCCTTCATTCCCAAGAAGCTGAAAATTGACATTATAATGAAGTTGTGGAAAGTCCCCAACGATCCCGTGTGTGCAAAAAATTTTATGCGAGGTCAAAGTTCGCAAAAATGGGTTTTCTGATTTTTCTAGCGGAACGATCAGTTTTATGATATAAATAGCTCAATTACAAATTGTAGATCTTTCAATTCTCTACAAAAATGATATCTATCCCTTTATTCCTAAGATCCACTATTTCTGAGAAAAAGCCATTCCAAAGTTATATTCTCCATTTATGCACACGTTGCCACGCCACCTATGAGGCGCGTATTTTTCAATGTGGTTTTTCCGGTAGGCCTACTCTATGGTCCTCTTATTAAAGTTTAATATTATATTAGGTCTTCTTATTCAACTTCTTCCTGAGCTGACGTAAATTGCTCAAATAACGATACAACAGTTGTTTCATCGTTGATATAAGGATTATCTTCTATTGAAGATTTAATATTTGAACACGACTGACTTTGACAGCTGGTGCAGTGGTGCATGCTTGTGAACAAAATCATCTTACTTTTTTGCAGCCAAATTTCGAATTATACTTCTTTCCGTAGCTATGAAAAATAGTATTAAGGAGATTTGCCAGTGCAGGTGGAAGTAGATTGTGGATTGATTCCAATACATTATTAATTAGCTTCCAACCCCATTCTTCTGGGTCCAGTTGATTACCAAGTCACACTTGAACCTGCTAATATACTTGATAGAAATGTTGATGAGCAGAAGCCGAGGTTGGAAGAAGACAAGCTAATTGAACTCGTTTTTTATTAGGTGTATGTTTTGCAAAAGATACGAAACGTAACTTATCTATGCAAGTAATTTAAAGTAAGTGAAAGACGGACACTAAAATGAGGGACTGGGTTTCTGTCATATACTTATAAATATATATACTGCTGACCTCCTATCCTAACAAGGAAGCGTCTCCGTACGGTATCTTTTATCTCTTTTCTTCTGCAAGTCTAAACTGCGCATGGTCACAGTCTTGAATTTCATTGGCTGATGCTTGAAAGCTTGTGTTCGGGATGATTCGGAGTCAAATTTATTTTCTAAATTAAGACTTATCTCAAAATGTGACCATGCGCAGTTTAGACTTGCAGAAGAAAAGAGATGAAAGACCCCGTACGCTGTCAGGTCCAAGTCGTTGGTATATATATTTATAGGCATATGGTTTCTGTTCATTTCATATTCTTAGAATTATCATTCAATATTAATGCACGAGTACTAGTTACAGACTAATAGTTGTACCTATATTATACGTCCATAATGTACATAGGCAGCGTTGCCATGCATATTATTGAGAAAATAATTCTAGAATGACTTCTTCTCGAAAATGGTGAGCCTTAGGAAAAAAGAGATATAGACCATTTTTGTAGAGAATTGAAGGATCTACAATTTTTGTCTTAACTATTTTTATCATTAAATTGACAGTTCCGCTTGAAAACCCAGAAAACCAATTTTTACGAACTTTGACCTCGTATAAAATTTTTTGCACACAAGGGATCGATGGGGACTTTCGACAACTTCATTATAATGGTATCTCTAACGTTCATGTCAATTTTCAGCTTCTTGGGAATTTATGCAAGAGTACCTCTATTTTTAAGGCTAACTTGACTGGACTAGTAATTCTATATCAAAGTTCAAAGTAATAACATGAGTAAATATTGAAACTATCAATAATCAATGATTAATCTGTGTAATGCATAATTATTATATTCTTCGTTTTTTTTTCTGTCGAATACAATTCATTTATTTTATAAAGTTACAATACTTATGGCCTGTAGCACTTTTGTAGTTCAAATTTTGAACTCTGTTCAAAATTATATTTATAATTATATATTTAACTCTTACTATAATTTCTTATTTTTTCTTAGTTCTCATTAATTTACTAAATTACATTCGGACACCGATTCCTTGGAATTATTTTGATATCGATTCATCCGAATTTTTGTTTTATCCGGTTATCCGGATGCACGGCTATCCAGATTTATCCGGATATCCGGTTATCCGTTGTGCTAAGCCGGATACCGGATATACACTTGAATGGATATCCTGATTGGCATTTCCATATTGACAGCCCTACTTCAATTCAGTGGTGGTTTAAATGAAAAATTATCAACAAACATCAAATAGTGCACGAGCCGTATTTGTTCGTTTGTGCACCGTTCATCCAAATGGATTGTAATATTCTGTAGTTGTTGGTGGAACTATCGTGAAGGTTTTTACTATAGTACCATCAACATGCAGTAAGTAGCGCACGATCCGTATTTGTTCGTTCGTGCATCGTTTATCTGATTGAGTTGGAACCACGGTACAAAATTTCACTAAAAAATATTATAAATTTCAATTAAATTAGAAATACTAACCTATTTCTGGAATGATATCGCTGTTTTGTTCTCCTTTGCCGGATAAAGTACTTTTTCCTAATTTTGTAGGTGGTTCTACATTTCTTGTAGTCGGTAATTTTCGTTTCCGCACATTTCTTGACAAATATGAAGGACAATTTGGAAAAATAGTTGGAACTGCTCCTTTTCTCAATGGAATTTGATACGGAACCTATTTAATATAAAAATGCGTAAAAACTGTTCACAAACGTTCCTTTGTATACTTTTTTTAATTTATTATTATTTCAAGAAGTTAATTAACAGTGTTAATTGCTATTCTGTATTATATTGCCCATTATTTTGTATATTAACTTGTTCAAACTAATTTTTAAATAATAATTGATAACTTACCCTTGTGAGACCATCTGCAGAAATCCATTCTCTAATAATATTGTCTTGTGCAAAATGTCTTTCGCAAACTCTATCATTTAAACCTAATTCCCGATCACTTCTAGGAATTGCTTTGTCCCAAATTTTTATCAAGTCAAGTGGAGCTCTAAAAACACTATATTTTATCTTGCAACTCTTATATTCAGAATAACAATTCGGGACAAAACATTTTCCAGGCGTTTTAATTGAATGTTCATTTGTCACACGGCTATCACTTTATTAAATTATTATTTATTTACTGTAATCTGACTGTATTCAACGACACAAACACTAAAATCAAACGCTTTTCAATTGGCAACTAGGCCCTACATATCCGCCATCTTGAAACATTTCCTCTCACCTCTCACGTCCACATGCTTGACGCAGTCAGCGGACACATTTTTCGTAGACCGGCAATGAGAGTTGTGGGGGCCTGGTTGGAACTTATAAAAGTTGTTGTTGGTATTTTCGTTAGTGTTCTCATTGTAGTGTCATTAACGTGGCGTACAAGCCGTATTTTTCCGTCCGCGCATCGTTTACAGTTGTTGTTGGCTCTTTCATGAAGGTTCTCATTATTATATATTCTAAATGATCACCGGATGATGAATGAAATGAAGGATGAAGAATTATTGAATCATCTCAGTTGCAAACGTTTCGGTTTTCTACTGAACCTTCATCAGTGCTTAGAGAAAAGTAGAGTATAACCAATATTCTACTAGATTGTGAAGAATTATAATTTACACTTCTACAATAGAGAAGCTTTTTTATCCTTTATTTTATCCATCATCCGATGATCTTTTGAAATTTCTAATTCTCGCTGGATACGATTATTTACTAATTTAGTGCTAATTATTGTACTATCAATATACCTGAAGTGTCGCACGAGCCGTATTTGTCCGTTCAATATCGTTCATCTGATTGAGTTGGAACTTCATATAGTTGTTGTTGGCACTTGCATGAAGGCTTTGTACTAACGGTATTTGTTCGTTTCGTTGTTAAGCTTCCGCCTTGCTCAAGTGGTACATAGGGATTAGGGAAGACCTTGCTATACGGATTAAAAATTTGACCGCCGTGCTCAAACGGTCTATGCCCCTCAAACATGTATCCAAGATTCAAAGTTGGAAGTTCAAAGAATCCAAATTAGTATATAGGAAAAGTAATAAGACTTTAAGAAATTTTGTGGAAGCAAATCTATTTCAAGACTTGTATGAGAAAAAAAATTTGATGAATTATTATGGAAGATTGAGAACACTCTATAATTCTAATTTATTTCAAGATGACGCCATCTTTGCTAATGCCATGGCATAGTGATGCTATTGGCAATCCTTATTCCTTGATAGATGACTTCATCTTCTTTTGTTCCAATGATGTACCATCTTTTTGGAAAAGATTGAAAAACATGGTAAGATTTATTTAGACACAGATTTTTCACTGTTATTGTGACTAATATTTATACTCAATGATACATTGATATATTTCAAGTTATATAGCCATAATAACAAACATTGGACTCCAAGTGCTTTATTGTCTTCCAATTCATGTACTTAGGCTTTCGTTTGAGTCAAATTCAAAGGAGAAATTCCAGTCTCTAATTGGTATAATTGAAACTACTATTTTGGAGGCATCAACTATTTGTTTCAACAACTAGAATCGGTTTCAATGCAATCAATTTCTGACTTTCGGGAACATAAGATAATCTTCAGGATTTCGGTCGAGGTTTCAAAAGTTGATTTAATATTTTGATGTTTTGCTGCTCTAAACACTAAATTGACTCATGATCTTTTTGTGAGATTGTATTATCTTGATTTGTCCTTTTGGATTAGTCTAGGAGGGATCACCTTTAAATGCTCCTTCCAGTTACTGGAGTCGTCGTTGACCAAACACCATTTTTGATCCTTCAGAACGTGAGATAATCTTTATACCTTTTATCGGTACTGTTCAAAAGTTGATCTAATCATTCGATGTTCAGTCACTCTAGAAGCTAAACTGAGTTTCGAGCTCTGTGTGAGTTCATATTATCATGGTGAAGGACGATTTGTCGTATGGATTCATCTTCGGCAAATGAATAATTGTATACCAGTTGGCAGTTTCAGCTAAGTGTGTTTCAAATATTTAGGGATTAGAGTTGATCTCTATTAATTAGCTGACACATAGTTCCAATGTGATTATGATAGCTGCTATTCTTAGTAAACTTGTCCTGGGATTGTCATCGAGTCCGGTGTGACGTTGCAATGCACAGTAATGATCGTCAATTGATACGATACTTCATCACCTACAGCAGAAATCAATTTAAAAACTTTCTGCGACTTGATCTCTTTTCATAACTCAATGAAATCTTGAAATCAGGTCAACGAAATATGAGAATAAATATTGAGCTCTGACGAATGATGTGGCTATATGCAACACTGAAAAAGACAAACTCTCGTGAATCATTACATTCCCTCAACTAAGGTGGCATGAATCAAAAATCAATCATCAATTAGTATCGTAACAATCCTAGATAGCCTTTTGTTAATCATATAATTCAATTAAAGGTGAAGTCCGCATCATTGATCAATTACTTCTACAATGTTCATATAACAAGAATGGATACAGCTGCCAGAAAATATTATCCTGCTGGAACGCCATCATGGCAAGAGATCAACCGAAGAACAGATTTAATTTTTGTCAACACCCATAGTGCTATGGGATACTCTCGTCCAAATATTCCTACAGTCGTAGAAATCGGTGGAGTACATATTAGACCTAATACAAAGCCACTTCCATCCGACTTGGAAGAATTTATTTCTGGTGCAGGAAAACACGGATTTATATATTTCAGTCTTGGAACCTTCGTCTCCACAAGTATATTGAATGAAGATATTCAAAAAAGTATTCTGAATGTATTCAGGAAGCTACCACAAAGAGTGTTGTGGAAATGGGACCAACAAGTGCCTAATCTACCTAATAATGTCAAAATAGCGAAATGGCTACCTCAATCAGATATTTTAGGTTGTATTATATACAGGATGATTGGAAAAGTGTGCTCACAGCTTTAGGAATTGCTTACTGAACTATAAAAACTGGATAGAGATTCAAAAGACCAACCAAAGAACAAGAAATCATCTACTTTCTAAAGCAATAGAAATCTACCTCAGAAGTTGTGTCCATACTTTTTATATCATCTGTGTTTCTATTAATATGAGTTCACTAATTGATAAAATGTTTTAGGGCATGAAAATATCAAATTGTTCATTTCTCATGGTGGTATGCTATCATCACAAGAAGCAATATACCGCGGAGTACCTGTTTTGATCATACCAATCGTTTGGGACCAGCATATCAACGCTTTTCTAGCTGGAAGAAAAGGTTTCGGTAGATCTATCAATTTATGTGATCTAAATGAGCGGTCATTCGGGGACAACATAATGGCAATCTTGAATAATTCATCGTAAGTTCCTTTCATATTAAAAATTGCAATATGCTTTAAAAATCTATTTGTAGATGTCATGATACCACAAAACAAATGTCTAGAACTATGAGATACATGAATAGAGACCTACAAGAAAGAATAAACCGGTGGATTAATTTCACAATTGAGTTCAGAGGAGCTAAACTTTTAAAACCAGTTCACTCGTATCACTTGTGGTTTAGTTTACCATATGATTTCTTGATATTCTTTCTATTTTCATTTATTGTATTAATTTATTTGGTGCATTATTTCTTCATATATTTAAGCCATATTTTTGCTATTATTAGGGCAGTAGAGAAAAGAAAAACTGATTAAATCATATACTTCCAATAATTACCTATTTATTCACTCCCAAATCTAAAGTGAATTTTACTATGTGTCAGTTGCATTAACTGTTAGTTGTTCATAGATCATCATGAATAAATTTTTGCAGTTTGAAAATTCAAATTTTCATTTATCCAGTAATTATGGCATATCTTTGTTGCTTCCATTTCTTGAATTTGATCTCAGAAAACTTGCTTCAAATTCTGCATTTAATGAGCGTGAATCTTGTTTGCATTTCGATCAATCATTTATATCCCCGCCTAAATTTTCTCGAAGCCTCTAGAAAGTTCTAGTGGCTTTGAGAAATTTCACCGGACGTCACCACGTCCTTGGCGTATATATGACTTGGTTGTGTCTCTCACTCTTTTGCCCGGCGTGTCGTAATGGAAGTCTAATTTGTAGAGGTATTGTTTATTACAATATATTGAAAAGCAGTGGTGCTTCGCCGAAGTTGTAAGGTAACTGTTGGTACTATTGGAATCGATTTCCTGTTACATACATATTTTTTTTCAAATATGTTCTAAGTAGTTCAATGAGCATTTAATCATCCTTTTTTTCACTTTTTAAAAGTTTTTGAGCACTCCCGTTTCGGAACCAAATAAGATCGGTGGATGTGCAGTAACCGCATGTGAAAATGCAATAATATGCTCCTCTGGAATTCTACTGAGCACTTAAGGCAGACATGTTCCAGTATTATATTTGGCAATAACTATCTTCTACCTTCTATTAATTGCATTTATCTGTACTTTTGAAGAATACTGCATACCTTATTGATAACTAATTGCTTTTGGCTATTGTATTTCATGAATCCATACACGGCTCTTCTGGCATGCAGTACGTCAGAGAAAAGTGTATAATGGTCAGTTGCACCACTGTCCCTTGAATTTTAAGTGTCGCTTAATTGAACGAAATCGTATCAAGATAACTTAGTTATCAGATCTGCCTTACATTTACAAATTGCACTTCTGATGTTTCTATTGCAATCAAGATGAAAAGAAGAGGATTTATTGAAAATGAGAAGGTAGTAGAGAACAGATCATTTTTGAAAATAGTTCAATAACAATTCATTCAAAAAACTCAACATTATATGAATTTGGAATCTGAGCAATAATTTTGTCGGTTATCACTGCCTCTACTTGTCAAACTTTTTCTTCAACATCGAAAACATGCTCCAACTTGAGGAGTTTTTGGCCTCTCAATGTGCTCTGCCCACGCTGTCGATCATTGTTTACTGGCCGAAACCATAATTTTACAATTTCAATTTCTGAAAAAGACCGTTTGTCAAAGAATCGAAACGTCAAAGTTTCAAATAAATATACAGAATTTAAAATCAAAAGTAGTTCTTATTCAATGAAATACTGAAAATTGTATAGATTATTAATATATATTACATTTATTGCCCTGATTTAATGTCTTCATTGAGACATGCATCAGGTCTGGGAAGTTTTTTTTTTTTATTCGCGATGTTTCGCTACTGTCGGCTTTTGTACTAACATCTATGGTTTTTGCACGTTTCTTATTTTACTTCAACTATCAAAAATAAGTTTGATCCGAGTGAATTACATTTCATACTGTCAACTCAATGGATAATATAATCCATATAATCTATGTTATCAATTGTATTTCAAGCCTCCTGAATCAGAAAATTGACAATAATGCTTCAAATGATAAAGAATCAGATTAGCTCTGGTACCACATCGAGTCGACATTGACATATTCCGATCCTGTCTTGAACTTCCAATCCTTGTCATCATTATCTAATTCTTATTTTTATAGAAGGATAACCTGACCTAGTCTCTGTTATGTCCTTGTGATGACTATTAAGTAGAAACATGTTCAACTTGCAAGGCAAATTGACAGTTGAAATGAGGTCGATGTCAATGTCAAGTCGTTATAGTTCCACCACAGAACTGTTATCCCGGTGGATTATACAGAGTGAACAATAATGACTGACCGTCACGTGACTTGCAAAAGTACGCATTATGATTAAAACTATCCTAATGGAAAAAAGTTAGTATAAATTTATTTATTTTGATTACTGCGTTACCGACATTTCAAGAACAGTGGCGTATATTTTACATATTTTATGACGGATTTATCCATAATCTGATTTAAGAAACAAAAAAATAAGTAAATAGTATTATTGAATGATTATTGAAAATCTATTATTATTCTACGCTGTAGCGTGCAGAATAGGGGTCATTCCGCACGCTCAGGGGCTCCTGAGAGAGCCGCGTAGCGTCGCGAAAAAACTGTTTCATTACTGTCATAATTTTGATTCTCCTTGATTTCCTTTTCATTCCTCTTCAAAATGAAGCCGATATGAGTAATTTTATCAACATTTGATGAATTGGAACGAGATCAATGGAGCAAATTCTTTCTCAGAAAACATGTGAATTCTGCCACTCGACTTCGTCTCATGACTGAATTATTCACATTCGCATGGAATGATCTCCATTTCGCACTTGTATCGAAATATACTATTCTGGATATTTCCATTGAAGATGCTTGCAGGAACAAAGGTTTCAAGAATTAATTAAATAAATTCATTATTATTCTATCAAATTAATACGTTGGATTATTTTTTTCAGAGGAACTGTCACTTGTAGCTCACTGTCTCAAGCAGGCGGCAAAGAAAAAATCAGAGCAAAGAGGTCAGTCAATCATTCTGTACTTTATAGTATTTTAAATCTTCCAAATTGGTAAAAATATTCGCCGCCTTTTCATTATTGCATACTAAAATTCAATCGATGACATCAAGGTCTCTAAATAATCATAAATATACTCTATCTTATCTAATTTATATGCTTTTTAGTATTATTTATACAGAGTATGGTGTAAATTTATATGCATCAAATATGCATAAGTGGAATAAAAAACTACAGATACTATTTTCATTAACAATATTTTAGAGGAATTATGTGCAATATGAATCTATTCGTACGTTCAGGTTTTTATAAATTGATACAATACATAAATATTTTCTCTTTCCAGAGATATTCACGAAAAATATTATTCGCATTAGCTGTCATTAAATTTGCATATTGTGGTCGAATATTAGCTTTGATAGGAACTAATGTGAAAAGCCATCTTATAGCGTTTAGTGGTTTTATGGAACATATTGCGCCATTCCATAACATTACTCTATATGCTGATTCAACTATAAAGTACGAACCATCGTCCAATATCGAGTTGAGAGGTTTCAATGTTCCTAATCCAGACTTTTATCTCAAGTGAGATTAATTTATTCCTCATTGAGACCATGAAAATATTCAAGAATTTGATTTCAGAGGAACTCATACCCTGCAAACTTGTAATGTCGATTCACATGAATTATATCGAAATTATCTATCGGATATGACAGACATTTATTTTGAAGATCATCTCAAAGCAAGCGATGTTTCGCATCTTTTTAGTCGAAATGAAACATATGATTTAATGATCGTAAATGGATATGTTTCATATCATTTCTTTTATTTGGCTCATATGTTGGATATCCCTCTTATACAGGTACTATGAATACTCCATTTTATATATCTCGTAACATAATGACGCATCTAATATGAATCTTCAAGCACTAAGAATTAAAATACTTCAAATAATTAATAATATAGTCTTGAGGTAAATTATAAATAAATAACAGAAACTCCTAAACCTAAGTTTGAAAATCTTTGTACGTATTTCGAGAACTGAGCTCTTATCATTAAGTGAAATTTATTAACAACAGGCTGCATTTTTGCTCTTGAGATATTCTCTTCACCACATAGTCTGAATATTACTTCTTAAGTTAAGTTTGTTCTTCGCCATAAGTAAAGTGAAATACAACTTAAACCGAAAATATTGCTTCAGTATATACAAAGGACATTTTTGTATAATATTTTACAAAAATAATTCATAACTTTTTTGGTACCTACACTCTTAATCTCCAACCGAATTTGTTGATCACGATGAGAATTTTCTATTTCAATATTGAGATGTATTTCATTTTCTGATCAAAAGAGAGTATCTGATGGATTATTATTGAAAACTAGGAAAACACTATAATTCTAATTTATTTCAAGATGACGCCATCTTTGCTATTGCCATGGCATAGTGATGCTATTGGCAATCCTTATTCCTTGATAGATGACTTCATCTTCTTCAGTTCCAATGACGTGCCCTCATTTTGGGAGAGATTGAAAAAAATGGTAAGATCATATATTTAGAACTATTGGAACATATTTAGAAATCATTTTAAAATTTATGGTACATTCATACAATCATATTAAAGGAGGACTCTATTTCAAGTCTTGCATATAGCCATAATAACAAACAGTAGATCGACTTCAAGTGCTTTAATGTCGTCCAATTTACGTACTTTTGCATTCGCTTGAGTCATATCCAGAGGAAACATTCCAATCCTTGATTGAAATAGTTAAAACTATCATGCTAGAATCATTGACCATGCAGTCCTGATCCTTGGCAACATAATACAATCTTTAGGATTTGGGTCGAGATTATTCGACAGTTGATCAAATTTTTGATGTTTTTATGCTCTAAACACTTATGGTGGGATTCTTAACGTTTCTATAGCGTTTATAAGAAAGTCTATAACACCTTACAGATTCGATAGGTAAAATGATATTTTGAAAGAATTCATAGCTTATAGATTTCTTTAAATATATAATAGAGGTCGAAGTAGGTCTAAGACAAGGGGATCCTTTATCTTTAACACTATTCAACCCTATCCTCGAAGTGATAATGCGTAGAAGCGGATTGAACACTAAAGGCTTAATATATGACAAGAAACACCAATGTCTCGCATTCGCTGATGATATCACAATAATTACAAAATCAAAAAAGGAGTTGCAGTACACAGTGAAACGTTTAATACAAGAAGCAGAAAAAATGGGATTAAAGGTTAGCACCGAAAAAACCAAGTACATGCTGATGAGCAACAGTGAAAATAACCTTGAAAAAGAATTAAAAGTAAACCCAGAAAGAGGGGAAGAATATAGATTTGAGAAGGTGGAGAGCTTTACATACCTAGGAGTGAAAATCACATCTAAAAGAAAAACTGAGGAGGAAATAAAAGAAAGACTGATGAAAGGAAGTAGAGCAGTAGGAATGATGAACAAATTACTAATGAACAAAGATGTATCTCAAAAAGCCAAGGTACATATATATAAAACGGTTATAAGACCAACAGTGCTATATAGTAGCGAAACTTGGACTTTGACTAAACTAGATGAGCAGAAGTTACAAATATGGGAACGTAAGGTGCTGAGGAAAATCTATGGAGGAATTGCGGAGGATGAAGGTCTCTGGAGAAGAAGAACAAACAAAGAAGTAGAAGAAGTGTACATGGAACCAAATATTACAACAAGAATCAGGATGCAGAGAATAAGATGGTTGGGACATGTGGAAAGAATGCCAGAAGAAAGAAATCCAAAACGGATCATAGGAAGGGTGCAAGACGGGAAAAAAAAGAGAGGCAGACCAAAGAGAAGATGGATAAAAGAAGTAGAGAAGGATCTTATCACAATGGGGCAGAAGAATTGGAAAGCCAAAGCAAATAACAGAGAAAAGTGGAGGAAAGTAGTTTATCAAGCCCAGGGCCTTCAAGGCCTGTCGAGCTAATTTATATATATATATATATATATATATATATATATATATATATATATATATATATATATATATATATAACATTAAGATTAGATGAACTCTAACCATAGGACATTTGAGATATCAAAATAAATAATAATCAAGGTGTTTTGATACCATGTACTTTTTTCTGGTGATGAATTTTTGTAGACTCGCATTTATTTTCGATAATTGTATTGAGAATTCTTTCAAAAATTATGTGAGATTGATAAAATGAATCTAAGTAATGCAATAAGCTCATTCGCAGCTCCACATGAACATTTTTAACAATTGTTCCGCTGGGATAATACAATTGTCCATAATTTGATATGAACTTTGCATCAATTCGAAAATGGTCATTCCAAAATACATCAATAAGAAATATTCAGGCTCAAGAATATAATTGCAGGTTCTTGCCACTCAGAGTTCTTTTCCATTCACTTATATCTAAATTTGAACCGTCTCCAATTGAATTCAATATATTCTTCTGATTTATTATTCAAATAATTGTCATCTAATGTTGAATTTATAGTATTACTCTTGAATACAAGATCAGATTTTTCATAGTTTATGTACACTTATTGCTCTCTAGCAATATCTCCGGTTCTCTTCCGAGGACACACAATGTTTATTCATTCCATCGAACACTTTTGTAATGTCAATAATCACTAGAAGACCTTTATGTTTTAAGCTTTTCGCAAAATTCTTCATATCTCAATTCAAATATGTCAAAATAATCTGACACATGACAACCTGAGTGAGAACAGATATGAATTAAACCCAGATGATTATGACTTTATTCACATCCTTATATGACTTACTCACTCAAGTGGATCAGAAGCGTGAATAAAATATATTAATCTGTATTTTTGAACAAAAAATCCAAAAGTAAAAATCATTCCCTAACCTATTTGTAACATTGAACTGTAAGTTCCAATGAACGGAAGTATCATGACGTCATAACTCATAGAAAATTTTTCAGAATACCATTTTAATTGAATCTATAAGAACTCCACTTATGGATTCTGATAAGCTTATAGATCTGTAACATTATAGAAATTTAAGATAATGCTCAGAATCCCACCAATAATTGACTATTAATCTTTGTGTGAGCTTGTATTGTCTGAATGAAAGATGAATCGTCCTTTTGGATTGATTTAAGGGAATACAGCAATTACTTCATGTTGTTTACAAAGCTGCATCAACTGTTCCATCTGGTTACTTAAGTCATTGATCAAACATATCATTTTTGATCCTTTAAATATTAGAACGTGAGATACTCTTTGTACCTTGAGCCGAAAACATCACGTGACTTACTTGTGCATCATTTGATATATACACAAATTTATTCAATAAAGTTTTCTGTCACTCCAGATTATAATTAATATGATTTTAATGATATTTTGACATGTACAATGTCAAACAAAATCAAAAAATTGACAACAGATTATCATTGCCTTCCTTATCATTTCAATTAAAATGATTGTTTTATACGGCAAATTCTGAATGTCTGTTATACATATAAACTGCACTTTCAGCTCAACCGATTGATACAAAAATAGTAGATAACTATTTTGATACTACAACAAGTTCAAACACTAAATTTCAATATGCTATGGCTGATCATTCTAGATTTATGCAAGAAATTCAAGAAAAATTTAAAGTAAAGTGCACTTCTGGCTTAGCCGATTCATACAAAAATAGCAGATAACCATTCTGATACAACATCAAGTTTAAATACTGAATTTCAACATCCTACAATTGATCATTCTGTATTTATTAGAGAAATTCAAAAAAAGTTTTAATTAAAGTGCACTTCTGGTACAGACGATTGGAATCATAATGCAAGGTGCAGAACTAGACCCTATACCAGTCCTCAATACAAAATGTCAACATTACCCGCTCAACCAGTTTTGAGATTTGCGAGTTACGCACGAACGCACGAACGAACATACGTACCGACATCAAGCCGCAAATAGTCAAAATGGCTTTATGGATGCTCAAAACAGATATTTCCATCAACATCTTGATGGGTGAATTTTGTCGGTTTCACAATACTTCCTTGTACTTAGTACAAGCAAGTAAAAATTAGTCAATTTTACAATGTGTCGCGTATCAATTTTTCTTGATCAGTTGGCACCTAGTATCAATATATTTCTGGTGACTGCTATTTTTTGTTAACTTGTCATAGAATTGTCATCGAGTTGTTGGAATTCACAGTACCAATCATCAATTAATGCGATGCTTCATCATAGCAAAAATTAACTTGTGACTTGATCCCTTGCCATAGCTTAATGAAACCTTGGATTCTGATCGACAAAATATAGAAATTAATTTTGAATTTTAACGAATGATGGTGGTTATATGCATCACTGGAAAATACAACTCTCGTTAATCATTCCATATCATCAAATGAGGTGTGACGAATTAACAATCAACTATCAATTAAAATCGTAACAGCTCTAGATAGCTTCTTGCGAACCATATATTATTTAATTTCAGGTAAAGTCCGCATTATTAATCAATTACTTCTACAATGTTCATATAATAACTATGGATACAGCTGCCAGAAAATATTATCCTCCAGGAATGCCACCATGGCAAGAAATCAACCAAAGAACCGATTTAATTTTTGTTAACACTCACAGTGCAATGGGATACTCTCGACCAAATATTCCCACAGTCGTTGAAGTCGGTGGAATACATATTAGACCTACAAAAACACTTTCATCCGACTTGGAGGAATTCATATCTGGTGCAGGAGAACACGGATTTATTTATTTTGGTCTTGGCACCTTCGTCTCCTCAAACGTATTGACTGAAGATATTCAAAAAAGTATTCTGAATGTATTAAGGGAGCTACCACAAAGAGTGTTGTGGAAATGGGATCAACAAGTGCCTAATCTGCCTAGTAATGTCAAAATAGCAAAATGGCTACCTCAATTAGATATTTTAGGTAGTATTATATAGTCCAAGATCCCAGACCCGTCAGAACTTACTTATTTTCTGAGAAACAAAATTTGTGGATTAGAATAGTGTTAGTCGGTACTTTGATCATACACATATTTGCTAGTTTGTGCTGACGGCCAATTTATAGATACGAGGTGTTATAGGTACATCAAGACAATACTCACTTTTCTTGAAGTCTGAGTGCTGATTTTTATGTATGTTATGCAATACTTTTTATAAATATCCAGACCGCCAGACCAAGGAAGAATTGGATGTCCATAGATACTTCACTTACTATCTAGCCTACAAATAGTGACCTCGCGCTTTTACTCACAGCAATATTTTAGATGTGTCTGGGGGATGTTTAGCCCTACGATTAATCTAGCTGTTAACAAAAAATATTGAAATTGTACCCTGAGTGTCATATATGAAAATTAGCACTCAAACTATAAGCAAGATCACGTTATTCTTTGTGAGCTTTGGAGAGTCTAGTAGAAATCACCACCGATGGAAAGTGTCTAGCAGTGTTGATTATCAATTTTTAACAATATTCTCTGAGACATACCTCAAAATCAGCACTCAAGACCATAAGAAAAGTGAGTAATGTCTTAACGTACCGCTAGCACCTGTATCTGTAAATTGGCCGTCGCCACAAACTAGCTAGTATGCGTATGATCAAAGTACATACTAACACTACTCTATTCCACGCATATTGTTTCTCAGAAAGTAAGTAAGGTCTGGCGGGCCTGGAATCTTGCTCTAATATACAAGGTGATTTAAAAAGTGTACTCATATCTTCAGGAATTGCTCACTCAACAATGAAAATTTAATAAAGTTTCTAAAGATCATCCAAACGGCAGGAAAATTCTTGAAATTTAATGCAACAATAATTGACTTCTGAAGTTGTGTCTATATTTTTCATATCACCTGTGTTTCCATTAATTTTGGATTTACTAATTATTATTAGAATGTTTCAGGGCATAAAAATATGAAATTATTCATTTCTCATGGTGGAATGTTATCAACACAAGAAGCAATATACCACGGAGTACCTGTTTTGATTATTCCAATCGTTTTTGATCAACTTACCAACGCTTTTCTAGCTGATACAAAAGGTTTTGGTAGATCTATCAATTTATGTGATTTAAATGAGCGGTCATTCCGGAACAATATCAGGGAAATAATGAATAATTCATCGTAAGTCCATTTTACATCAAGAATTGCAATGTGCTTACTTAACCTATTTGTAGATATTATGAAACTACAAAACAAATGTCCAGAACTATGAGATACATGAATAGAGATCTACAAAATAGAATAAACTGGTGGATTAATTTCACAATTGAGTTCAGAGGAGCTAAAATTTTAAAACCAATTCATTCGTACCACTTGTGGTTTAGTTTACCATATGAATTCTTGTTATTCTTTTTATTTGCACTAATTGTAATAGTTCATATAGCACATTATTTATCAATGTATTTATTCAGCAATATTATCGTTATTTTCAAGACAGTAGAGACAAAGAAAACCAATTAAACTATACAATGAATAATCATCTATTTCTATTCTATATAGTAATCTATTAAAGAAATTATTGTTCCCATTTAATTCAGGATTGAGATTATATTTACTTGTGATGCTGGTTTATTGATGAGTGGTAAGTTGAACATCATACGAGCATTTTTCTATATTAATTGAGAATCAATGCTTTCTGATGCCTTGAATTGTCAAATACGGTATGCCAGACTTTGATGACGGAACACTACCTAACATCTAACAACGAGGACTAGAAAATCATTGAGTTAGAAATCTTTCGAAATTTGGACATTTATTACCACACTTCATGACATTGAAACAAAATTTGCACAATATGTTAAGAATTTCTTAAAAATCAAACAAAAATTGAGGCGTTGAGGTGAACATGCTGCACTGGAAGGACAATATTCTGGTCTAACATCCTCGCTCAGAAATTATCTGCAGGACTTCTTCAACCTCGACTCAGTGACTGGGCAAGCTCTGTAGCATAGTTCGTGCTCTATACTCATAAGTTGATCACTGGTAGACAGCACTGATTTCAACGAGCCCCTATGGCATTCAACAATGTCTCTTCAGCCAGCTCCTGGCAGCCAATCTATGTCTTTCAGAGCTTGGAGCGTGGCTATTAATACCCAAAAATGTATTGATCTAAACTTAACCTGTAACTTAAGATTGTTAATCTATTTGCTTTGTTAAAAAAAATCTGAGACCATCTGTGGTTTCGTAAATATTGTTACAAAAATATCGTCTTACCTCTTTTTTGTACAATTTTTTTCTCATTCCATACCTATGTCGCCATCTATATAACAAATTTGCACTAATTTTGTAAAATAGTACTTGCTAATGACACTTGATTGAAGGCGCTAATTTGAGGAGCATGCGCGTCTGGTTCGCCCTCTTTGTTTCCTAAGCGGTGGTTGCTGAGGTACTTGTTTTGAGCAGTCTTGTAATTTTTCTAGTTTCTCTAAATTTTGTGGTTATTTTATTCTTCTAAAATCAGTGTTATGATTTTGTGAGTATTTTGTTTATCATTTTTGTTTACGTTATTCCAAATTTAGTATCATTTTTGCTAGTGATTTCGTTCGAGGCGACCTGCGTGGTTAACTTTTAGATTTCCAAATTTATCTCTTTCATCCTTAATTCTTTGTTAGTTTTTTGTGTTCAGAATCTTTTTACAACCTTGAAACATTTATATTAAATTAATATTTTTGTTTTGAAATCATTTTTTTTTTAAATTTGATATATACATTCGAAGTAAAAAAAAAACCTACGAGATTTGTGGCTATTTTCGTTCCTCCATTTACCTTTTCTCACCTAAGTATGTTTGTTGTATGAATGATTAGTGAGAGTGGTTGATGAATACATAATTGAACTATATTTTGGATCCAACGCGTTGTGGATTTGTCATTCAACAACTCGTAGTTTGGTTTCTTACGTTGTTTGTGTAGTTTTTGGTTTCCAAAGCTCAAAATATTTTATTGTGGGCCTTAGTTCCCGTTTTTAAGCTGGAAAATCCTACGAGTTTGTGAAGATTGATCCAATTTTTTCAGTAACGAACCACGTTCGTAAATGTATCGACTTGTCGCTAATAAATCCTTATTCTTGTGTTGCTCGACTTTGTATCTTCTTTATTTTTCTTCTCTCTAATGCTCAGCGTAGTTTTTTTTTTTTCACTTTGTAAATTTTTAGTGCTAGATCTATTTATTCAAGTTTAACGCTTCACGTTTAAAGAGAGCCCTCCAATTTTTTTATAGGAACCTCCTGTTTCAGTTGAATTAGATACTGGTTGGGTTGTTTGTTTTCAGTATAAACTGCTAGGGATCTTAGGAGCCCGTGGCCACTTAAGACTAGTTTCTGGCCAATTTTACGTTAAGAAAAGCATTAACACGTCTACGAAATTAAGAAGAACATTAATACCTCCCGAAGTTGACTACCGGGCGCACGGCCAACCTTAACACCTTCAAGGACCGTTGGGTATTTATCAAAGCCCTATAAGACGCAAGATCAACTTTACTTAATTCAGGGAACGTTCTTGTCTGACGTTGTTTTTGTGGCTATCAATTCGTCATTTATCTTCTCTGCCGATACTAGTCTTGAGTTCCGCCTGAAGAGGATATTTAGCTAGTTTTTGTAACATAATTTTGAACTTCTGTGACGTGCTCTCCAGTTCCCTCTTGGCTGTTGCAGTGAGATTTTTTTGTATTATAGCTTTAACCATTCTCGTAAGTTACCAAATTTTTTTCAATTATAATTTTTGGAATTATTTGCTTTAAATTAATAATAATTTTGTTTATAATTGATTTCGACGTCTATGCTTTATTCCTTTTTTGCTGTCGCTATTGTCTCCCAGCATAGTACTTTTTTCTCCTTTGATCATTTCCTGGGAGTGGCGCCCATTTCCTATTTTTCAGGTAAAATATTTCTAGTGCCCTTATCAATAGCTAGCCTGGGTCTTCACTTTTAAGGTAGGATATTCCAATACTTGAATTTAGTGTCAATCAGAAGTACATTAAGTTTTTGCTACCAAATAGTGAAGAGACATTACTGTTTTTTAATTTCCTACTGCCACCTTGGAAGTAGGAGAAGGTACAATATAATTAATCAAGTAAAGATAAATTCGGTGATTATGATCAATTCGATAAAATTGAAGTGGACAGTAAGATTGATTTATGAGGAACAATAAAATTACCTTATATTTAGCAAGTTCAAAGTACACAACAAATTTTTTTTTATAGTAACAATTAATTATGTAAGTTTACTGCAACCATTACATTTAAATGGTCAGTATTTACATAGTTTATTATACGAGCGGTCAGTAGTACACCAATTGACATAGACTGGATAGAATAATTCAACAGCTCTTCTAAAATATGGTCAGTAACGTGAATATATTAGAAATAAATAATATAGATTAAGTTTCGGGGTTTGAGATAGTAAAACCTGAAACGGTGACTAATTGCAATGTTTTTTGTATAACCTGAAGCTGGCACAAATAAAGAAGTATATTTGGGTACTATAAAGGCGAGTAATAGGAGAAATATTAGGATTTTGGGTGCTTTATGTATATAAAAAAAGATACATGACTTGAAGATGAATTGATGTATTATGGTGAATGTTTAGCGCGTCTACAAATACATGACTGATGTGAAATAAAATGGTGGTGGTGAGTATAGTAGTATGATAGAGAAAATTAAATGCGAGTAATTTTGATGATTTTATTCTATCCTTCACACCTTTTAACCATTTTTTTCTTGGGTAAAAATCTTTGATTGTCCAGGACTAGGGTTGCCAGGCCTTGATATACAAAAGCCAGACTGCGCACTGTATTAGGCTGGACATTTTATCCTAGAAGCCTGACCTAATTTTTTATTGGCTCCGTCTTTTGTAGGCCTTATGTCAATCAAATAAAATGGTCTAATCAAAAAGCCTAACAAAAGCAAGGCAGGCCAGACATGTAAATATTTGGCACGAATGTAAATAGCCAAACAATTTCATAGTCTTACTGGAATAACTCAAAATTACGCGAGCTCAAGACGGGGAGTAAATCTCCGAACGAACGCTACACGAATCTAGAACGAAATTGTCAATTATTTGTAAAAAAATTTGAAAAGAGAATGCTTGATGTATACGTGGATGTATATGATTGTTACTTCATGAATTGAAAGGAAGATTACAAGAAATAAGATTAAACGAGTTTGTATAAAAAGAACTACGGGTATGGGTTGATGGCTGGTTGGATGTTGAATGAAACTCGTGGCAAACTTATTTGTGTAGATGGCCTGATCTATATGTACTTATGTATGCCTCCACCATCGAATACCTGTAAAATTAAATACAAACTCGTAATTTGTCTACTAACAACAACTTGTATGTCAAAGACGACGCTGCGTACAAGAATGCTACTTCGAGAAAATTATTATAATATATTCATTTGAAATAAGAACAAATACTCTGTCAAGTGGTTCACTTTTGACGATAAGTTTAATTATTATTTGTCATGTACCCGATAGTCATTATAATTTGTAACAGCATTCTTGCACGCAGCAACGTCTCTGTTGATTCCTTTTTCGTGCATACCCAGATATTCCACTCTAATTATTCAACACATTTAGAGGTATACACAAGGCTTGCACCCATTATCACGAGACGATGTAAATATACAGTACATTTGCTAGTCTAAAACCTCGATAATTATTGATTGGCGGCAGACATGACTCACAGTTTTTTCTTTCAGAATTTCAGAATAATATTATTCTTCGTTATATGCGTGAGCTGTGCAAGATGTGCCAAAATTCTAGTTATAGCTATAACCGACATGAATAGTCATTTTACTGCAGTAAGTGGCTTAATAGAGCACCTGTCACCATTTCATGATATTACTTTATACGTTGATTCGTCTTTAAATTATGAACCATTGCCAAACGTTACTTTAGTGAGTGTAAAAACTGCTAGCTTCGCAGAAACTATGAGGTAACTGTTTCATTTAGCGCCGATCATCTGCAACCGACAGATGCGATACTCTTTTTCGTAAATATCACTACTAGAAAATATGGAAATATTTAGTATTTAGTTGTTACAATTTCAATATTGTTGTATCCACCTTTATTGACATCTTTTACTACGAACGATATTTTCTGCTGAAGCACAGCGAAATTGGCAAATGTCGCATCTGTTTAAGAATATTTGAGTAAAATAACTGTAATAAAGTCTTTTCAGAGGCAATTCTTTTCGATCAAATTCTTGTTATATTGATCTATATGATCTCGTCCGTAATTATTTATTATATACTAACGAAGCACATTATGGAGCAGTACTTAAATCAAGCGGTATATCTCAACTTTTTAACCGAAAGGAAAAATTTGATCTCATGATCATTAATGGATATTTATCAGAGCAATTCCATTTTCTGGCTCATGCCTTAGATGTTCCACTTGTGCAGGTATCTCTATATAACTCTTATTTGTATTGGAACCTCTGGTAGAAGTGGATATTAAACAGTAGAAGTGCGAATTATTATGTTTTGAATATTATTTGTTTGTAGATAACGCCATCTATTTTATTGCCATGGCATCATGATGTCATTAATAATCCATATTCCCTAGCAGATGACTTTGAATTCGTCGGAACCGATAGCAGAACCAGTTTTTCGGCAAGATTATACAAATTTGTAAGTTCTTCAACAATATCATCATTTCCATCTTTCTTAAAAGTATAGTATGATACAAATGTATACTAATGCCCAAAGGCACTTATACACGTGTAAGTCTTGTTATACCCGCATATGTGTACCACCATTTCGACTTCAATTCATTTCATCAAGGGTACGTTCCACTAGGCGACCGCAACGCTTCTATAGTCTCAATAATCGTTCCACTAGACGATCGCTGCCTTTGCGTTCAAGATCAATATGTCATAGGAGACCTCATAATCACGACCACTTCAAGCTCACAACTCTGTGATTGAAAGATGGGTTAAAGCAGTCGTTGCGTTCATTTTTGCAGAAACAATTAAGAAAGAATTAATTGCAAAGGTGTCTCGATTCCAAATAATATCGATTGAATTAAAATTCCCTATTTGTCAATATGACATTAGGCGACTACTAGTACAATTAATTATGCAAACTAATCAATGTTACTATTTGCATTAAGTAGAAAAATATTAAAGATTCATTCACAATTCACAAATTTTTGTTTTGCATCTAAATCATTAATTTCTCATTTTCGTTGAAATATGCAACCTTTGACTTCACAGGAATTAATCGCTGTTCAGTTTATTGAATGAAATCAATTTCTGAAGAAATGACTTGATTAATATCCGACTTTTCAATCACATTAAACAATTATGAAATCAAGAGTAGTATTCAAACAGCACCATGACATCAGTATGACGTCATTCAAGACCTAATTGCTGATACATTCTTATCTTATTTGCTTGTTTTATGAAATTTGCAGTTAAGATAAAAATAACGTATTATAAATGATTTCTTAAATCATACATGCAAAAGTTGAATCCGAAAATGAACTCAGTGTTTTTCTTTACTTTCCGTCCCAATCAGAAGATATGAGATAAAATAAATCTAGTATTTCCGAGATTATTTATACACATTTTTATTTCAAGGTCAAAGCTGCCTTAATAACCTACTATTACAATAACTATTATCTGGAAACAATTAATAGGGCTGTCAGTAAGTTTTACCCTCCCGGAACTCCACCATTTAATGAAGTCAATAAAAGAACGGATTTAGTGTTTGTAAACACTCATAAAATGATGGGTTATGCTCGAGCATATGTTCCTACAGTAGTAGAAGTCGGAGGTTTGCACATCAAGCCCCCAAAATCACTTCCATCTGATATAGAACAGTTCATATCTGGTGCAGGAGAGCACGGATTCATTTATTTCAGCTTAGGAACTTTCGTTTCTGGAACAATTATAACAAAGAATATCCAAAAAAGTATCCTTAATGTATTTGGTAGAATGCCTCAAAGAGTGCTGTGGAAATGGAATAAACAAATTTCTGACGCACCTAGTAACGTCAAATTTTCAAAATGGCTTCCACAAGCAGATATTCTAGGTTAGGCCCAACATATTTATCACCGATTCTGTTTCTAATAATTGATCAAATATTCTAGCACATGAAAATATTAAACTATCAATATCTCATGGTGGTATGTTATCAGTACAAGAGGCATTATATCATGGAGTACCTCTTTTGATTCTACCTATCCTGTATGATCAAAACACCAATGCATTTTTAGCTGAAAAAAAGGATTTTGGAAAATCCCTTTCCTTTTGTCACTTCAAGGAAGATTTATTCGAAAATTATGTCAAGACATTAGTGAATAATGCGACGTAAGCTTATTTTATATTCTAAATAATTTGAATACCAATACATTTTATATTACTTAATATAGATTGCGTCAGAAAGTCAAACAGATATCTCGAGGAATAAAGCATCAGAATAGGGATCTACGTGAAAGGATAAACTGGTGGATTGATTTCATAGACAATTACAGAGGAACCAAAATTCTTGAGCCTGTACTACCGTACCAAAAGTGGTTTGATGTATCGTATGATTTATTTTTATTCTTTTTATTCATATTAATTGTCACAATGTATTTAATATTTTATTTATGTAGTATTTCAATGAAAAATGTAATTATTATCAGATCCGCAAGAAGAAAGAAGAATGAGTGATCAAATAGGTAATAATTATAATCAAAGAAATTATGATACTCAACAATCTTTGTTTCAAATTAAAATCTATCTTCCTCTTAGTGAAGACTTAATAAACAATTGCTAAGTATGTGAACACTAATAATTACAGAGTGAGAAAGTAGGTACTCTACTTATCAAAAGAAAACTAAAGTGGTATCATCTTGAATTTATCTTGAAACATGAATTAATTTTCAATTGTATCACATTTTAGAGATCTGGTCTTTGGAGGTTTCATTTTGAGATCAGTAAAGCTCAAGAAATATAATAATACCTATAAGTAAAGATCCTAGTGTTAGACGCACCTGGAGATAAATAATAATAATAATAATCACATTTTTATTCATTTAGTTTCGCTAGTTCATCACAGAAATATAGATTATACATGATAAACATATATATAATTTGTAGGTAATACATTCCAAAGATATCATAATAAAGTTATGGAGACAGATATAATTATGGAGACAAATACCAGGTTTTCAGCTCATTTTTAAATTGACTGAGAGAATTTACATTCTTAATATTTGTGGGCAGCTTATTAAACTGTATTAAGCCTTTGTCAAAGATTGAGTTTAAAGTACATTTTTTGTTTTAACATCAATAATTCATTGCAAATACGTCGTTAGATAATCTATGACACGCCGTTTTGCTATTTATCAGCAACAATTCATTCCAGTTAAATTTGAACTATACATTTTTATCATCTTGCAAGATTATTTTAATGCATTGGAATAATATGATTGAATAAAAATTATATAGATACATAATGATAATTCAGAATTATTTTCATACTGCAGGATAATTTTGAATGTTGGAATTCAGTACTTTAGACGATAGAACCGTCTAGTTAGATGCTCATATCCTATTTTCTCTAAGATCGACTGATCCGGTAGTGCATCACTTGACAGTCTTTTGGAATTTTTCGCATAAATTCTAAACGATCGGCTGTAGAATATCGAAATTTAGTAAATTCAGTCTGCTATAGCATCTATATAATTGCCTACTGTTCTCATAAAAAACGACTGAACCGAAAGTGCACTTCAGTTTAGTCGCAATTTTTTTAAATTTTGCGCGTAAATTCAAATAATTTAGGAATGTTGTAGCATGAGAATGATGACCTACTCTTTTCAAAGCAACCGACTAATTATCGTATTATTATATGAACAAAATAAATCCAATGATATACAAGTAAATTACGTGATGTCCACGTCAGAGTTTTTAATGATATATGCTGATAAATTAAATTAAAGGGCAACCGAGTCTTATTGTCAATAGTTATCACCTTGCCCATATTTATAGTGTTAAAACAAATATTTATAAATAGATTTTTTGGTTTTAATTCTGCATATTTATTTTTGTTTTGACGTTTCCCCATGTGTTATATTGATTAAATATAATAATTGTCAAGACTAATATCGTTGGTTCCTCTGTTTGAAGTTTTTGCGTGGTTTTTGGACTTTGGACGAATGCCAGAGGAATTTTGTTCTTTCTGCACAAATTGTGGAGCTCACGTTTTCACATCTAGTAATCTGAATATTTTTTGCCTTGTTCATTTTTGTATGATTTTTTCTGAAGAAAATTTTCGGATAGAAAGTCGAAACGTCAAAATAAAAATAAATATACAAAATTTAAACCAAAAAATCTGTTTATTATAATATAATTCTGAAAAACATATACAGATCATTAAAACAAATATTTCACAAAGTTTCATCAAAATCGACAGTCTGACAAAAATTTTTTTTGTTTCTTAAAGTGAAACATCACCCTGAACAATTATAAGCAATATGTTGGATGAATACTTTCTTATAATAGATTTTAAAAAGATTTTAGTGGTGTGTATATTAAAAATTAGATAATTTGTCAAAGTGTCATTATGTCTGCAACAGATCCGTATGAAATTAGTGCTAACATATGAAATTAGCATGTAAATCCTATATCTCAGAGACTTTGATAGCTACTTATCTGAAAAAAATATATATACTAGGCACTATACTTGTAGTTAACATATAAAAATTTTCATGTAAAATTAATGTAACAACTTCGAGAAAAAAATAAATAGTGCTAAAAATAGCAATTTCTTCAAGATTATCCAGTTTTTTGTGACAAAATTTCATAGACTTGTAGATGACATTATTCCTCAGAGTGCTGTGCAAAATTATTGATTTTCAATCATTCATATTCCATTAATAACCCTTTTTGTGCACTTCTACATATATATTTAAGTATTAAGGTCAGTAAGAACAGTTTACCGATTAAGAATAATAGTTTGGAGGCCAAGCCTTGACGTGATGCTTATAGATTTTTTTGCACGTTTGGAAGATCTATCCAAAATATGGATTCGAATTTTCCTTTTCAAATTAAGTTACTCCTGATGCTTGTATATTCGATGTCAGCGGTCAAGTTTGACATTTTATTTTGAATATTCAATTACAAATAAAGATGAATGAATGAATATTTTTTGTGAAAATACACAATTTTTACTTACTTGTACAAAGTACAAGGAAGTATTGTGAAACCGACAAAATTCACATATCAAGATTTTGATGGATATATCCGTTTTGAGCATCCCTGAATCCATTTTGACTATTTTTGGCTTGATGTCGGTACGTATGTTCGTACGTGCGTTCGTGCGTGCGTGCGTAACTTGCAAATCTCAAAACTGGTTGAACGTATAATGTTGAAATTTTGTATTTAAGACTGGTATAGGATCTAGTTGTGCACCTCGCATTATGGTTCCAAGCGTCTATACCGGAAGTGCACTTTACTTGAAACTTTTTTTGAATTTTTTGCATAAATATAGAATAATCAGCCATAGCATATTGAACTTTCGTATAAAGAACTTCTATAACATCTTATTGTACATCTTGCATTATGAATGCGATCGGCTAAGCAAGAAGTGCACTTTACTTAAAACTTTTTTTTCAATTGTCCGCATAAATTTAGAATGATCAGCCATAGGATACTGGAATTCAGCACTTGAAATTGCTGTAGTATCTAAATGGTCATCTACTTTTGTAACAATCGGCTGAGCCGGAAGTGCACTTTATATAACAGACTTTTCGATTTTTTCGCACAAATGCTAAACAATCAGTCGTAGAATATTTAAATTTTGTATTAGGCATTTCTATCATATCTACCTTGCATTATGATTGCTGTCGACCAAGCCGGAAGAGCACTTCATTTGAAACATATTTTGAATTTTCTGCATAAATCCAAAACGATTGAATATAGATTGTTAGACTTCAGTATTTATGAAGATTATATCGTTCAGATGCTCATATCCTATTTTTATTGAGATCCACCAAGCCGGAAGTGCACTTTACTTGACAGTCTTCTGGAATTTTCGCATGGATACGAAACGATCAGGTGTACAATATTGAAATTTTGGTATTGCAGTCTGCTGTAGCATCTGAATGATTGCCTACTATTCTCATAACAATAGACTGAACCGGAACTGCACTTCAGTAAGAATTTATTTTTCAATTTTGTGCATAAATTCAGATCTGTTGGTAGTCGTAGAATTTTGGAAATCAGTATTTAGCAATGTAGTAGTATAAGAATAATGGCCTACTGTTTCCATAGCAACTGACTTGGCTGAAAGCGCATTTTACTTGACAAATTCTTAGAATCGAAGATATATATGATCAAACACAAAATCACATCGTTTCAAATATATATTCAATGATGTACAAGTAAGTCACGTGATATTCACGTCAGATTTTTTTTACTACAAATTAGTTTGATCTTATTGATGGTTTACTTTTTGTTTTTAACCACGAATTGTCAGTTTATTTGACATTTCGACTTGGAGCACCAGCCACAGCAATCATATGTTAGTGGAACGGCAAAAACTGCGGTCGAAAGCAAATTATTGCGGTCGCCAAGTGGAACGTACACTAAAATGCACTATAAAGGAGAAAAAAAAAATATCCATAAATAAAATCGTAAATTTTATATTGGCGCTATTTTATAAAAAAATAGGCTTGGGACATGATGTCGAAAATCTATTTTCTATTGAAAATGACTTTGAAAATCGATAAATTCTCGAACCGCTCGGAATGGCATTTCAGCAGTGTGACGTCATGATATTGTTGTAAGTTTGAGTCGGAATTTGTAATTGTGTGTCTTGACTTAGGGAGGATGTAGAAATAATATACTGAATACAGCATGACGTTCGCGTTTTCCTTTACATAATTATAGTGTTCAAAAATTGGTCCAACAATTCATATTTTCAGAAGCTTAGGGGCCCCATTAAATTAAAATGGATCTCAATTCGGCACTGCGAATATGAGTACTCAAACAAGAAATTATCATGCCTTAAATAATAATTCTTTAATAGAGTGTGTGGTCCACATTCCTAAATAAGGACGAATAGGTAAGAGTATTTGCATAAATAAAAAGAAGTGTATTTTTAATTCAATATTAAGAAGTAATGGAAGAATATGTACAAGCTGTAATCAATGACAGATTACTTTTAGGCATATTAGGTGTCATTTATTCTCTACAACCAGAGACCCTAATAAATATTGTACTTAGGGGCTCTAAAGTGCCCCAATCTGGCACTGTATTGAATATAGTGAAGCTAATATAGCTCTGCATCAACACATCCCCAAGCCACCTTGATTTTAAAAATCTTGATAAATTTACTCTTCATCCAACGTATGTATTTATTTGTTTCTGAATAAGTACCAGATTTGAAGCATTTGTTTTTCACTTAATGCCATTTTTTTTCCCCTGATATAAATTAATAATAGGACTTACCCTATGATTCAGGGAATAGCTGACTGCTTACTGCTAGCTTCTCTCTAAACTTCACTTATCTGTCCCTCTATTTAAGAGAGGAATTAGATATAACATTTAGAGGGAAGTAAGCATTCAGTCAGCTACTCAAAGGCCTCCGATTTCAGAAATTTCCTTTATCATTGCAGCTCAATAAAATACTGTGCCTAGGAGCCCCAATTTATATTAACACTCTGTATATTCCAAATTTTTTCATGAATAAATCATGTTCCTGTATTTGGAACAAAAGGAGGTCATATTGTGCTGGTTATATTTGCATAAATTTTCTGGCTGAATTCATAAACAAATATTTTCATCCAGCCTGTATAATATAAAATTATAATGTATAAACCATATTACGATATTTCAGACAACGGGAGGTCATGTGCTGTTATATTTGCTTCATTTGCACGAATTTAATCATAAATAATTGTATCAACAAATGCTCAGCCTGTATAATTTGACTTTATAATAATTAAATAATTTTGTTATTTCAAATAACGGTAGGTCATATGCTGGACTTATTAATTTCAAATTCATATTTCTATTTAATTTTCAATCAAATTTACCAATAAATAGTGTTTTAAAAAAAGCCATACTGTATAATTTAAATTTATTGTGAATAAATAATATTTTCATATTTTAAACAACGGGAAGTCATGTACTGGCAATTTTCACTTTAAATGTACATCTCTATACAAATTCATTTATTAAAAAATTCATTTCTCATCAAGTTTAATTATATTAATTTCGCTTGTCTGCAAGTGTGTTTCGTTTATCGCTACTACAAGCGATACGTGACTATCACTGTCTCGTTCTAACTCATTGTAATCATTGGCTATTTGAATGAAGTAGTTCTTAGTTTAATATTGATTTGTGATGCGACGCTTGGTGTTGAATTTATTGTTGTTCGAATATTCGTACTGTTTGGATCTACGTCGCTCGACTCTAGATCAAATCGTTGATTTATAGTACTTTAAAAGTGTTCAAGTGTTATATTTGGGGTTTTAAATATTGCTTATTAACGTAGAGATCAAAATTTTGTGTATTTAAATATGTAAATTGGGGTGATTTTGTTCCGCATTGCGTGTACATTAGGTGCATGTATTTGCGATGTTAGTCTTTGCTTTTATTTTGTATTGAATCAATAAAATGTCTTGGTTTTTTTGCAAAGGCCTGTAATGAAAGGTCCAACGTGGGAATCGGTGCACACGTAGGTACCGCTACGAGAGGCACCCCCCCTGGTGAGCACCACCGCGTGGATTTGCAATGAGTTCTAGGGCGAACGAGCGAATTAACTAGGGAGTAACGGCATACTCTCGATATGTACCTATCGGCAGTCGGAAAATATGGTAGCTGGCGGGGGTCCTTGATTAAGTTCAAGAAACAACATTAGCTGAGACCGATACTTAAGGTTACCATATCGCGTAATTAGGCGGTATCGCGGGCCTCGGAATATGCATTGGCCACGTATTCGAAACAACGTACTTTTTCTTTGCAAACGACGAGCACACCGGTGCTTGGGTGTCTGAGCGCTCAGGCACTCATTGGGGTAGTAAAGTAGAGTCAATATCAGTAGCATAATATAACCGAACACTTTTAAATTATCTCGCGAAATTAAAAAGCAGCAATCAATCGCGTTAGCTAGCTCTCCGAATAAATGAATCCGTTGAAACGGCGCGAAACACACACAAAACACGTTTGAATGTTGAACGAATGTTGAATGAATGTAATTAATTAAAAATTCCCTTTCAGCTTCTTCTTTCAACACCACCTCCAACAAATTAAAACCAGGACGTAAGTTGACTAATAAACTTTGCTTTTCAGGCTCTAATTATTTTTCTTTCATCTATTATGTATTGTTTTTTCGCAGATTTCTAATCAATTTGTATTTTTTCAGATCATTTGCTGAGGATGAGCCCAGCTGTTGAGGTGGATGGACATCGAGGGAATGGACAACGTGGGAAGAACTGAGGATGAGCCCAGCTGCCAAAATCAATTCTCAATATTTTTTTGTTGAATATGATTCACCAAAATATGTTTTGAGTTTCTGTTTTAGGTCGCCGGCCGTAGATCTTCATAACATCACCGTATCATCAGCTAGGTAATATAATATTACTCATTATATAACTGTTTTTTCAACTACTGTAAACACGTAAATAATGATTTTCAATTTATTGATTTATTTGTATTTTTTATGTTTTTAGGTCATCCAGCAGCGGAACCAGAGCCCAGCAGCAGAATCCGGCTTCAGAAGCAGAATAAGAACCAGAGCCCAGCAGTAAGATTAGAGCCCAGTAGCAAAATTAGAGCACAGCAACAGAATCAGAGCCCAGCAGCAGAACCAAAGCCTAACAGCCATCCAAGAAGTCTTCCAGCAGCAGCAGAACCAAAGCCCAATAGCCTTCTAAAAAGTCCTCCAGCAGCAGCAGAACCAGAGCCCAACAGCCGCCCAAGAAGTCCTTCAGTAACTGCAGAAGATCAACACATCAGTAGCAACTGTTCCAGGCCCCAGATTCAACTCAACTTCGAAGAAGTCAACTGATTAATTTTGTCCGCCGCTTGCAAAGTTCAAGTGAGTTTAATTTGTTTTTGAATTTTCCGACTTGTAATAATTATTTTGTTGTTTCAGTTGCAGCAAGCGAAGAAGCCACTTCTCTGGTCTAGGTTTCGCTGGGGTTTTCCTAGGCCCAAAGGGAGAATTCCCGGAGAAGAGTTCGTCTCTTTCCCCTTAGTCATTGCCTGGGGGCGAACAAGGCTTACAACACGCAACAACATCGCGAACAAGACTTCCAACATCACGACAGCATCGAGTAATCAACAATTAATCTTCGTACCTTTGTATCCTTTCCTAATTTCCAAAATAAACTCATTCCCACAAAATTTACAGTCTTATTTATTTCAAAAACCTATTTTTAGTGTTTTCAGGAGTAGTTAGGAAAATAAATGTATTGTTAATTAGTTTGCAAAATAAATTAAATTCAATAATAGCTTGTATTTTTTATTTTTGATGTAAATACAATTGGAAATTCAATTTGTACTGTTAAAATGTAAATATATTATTAAAATCAAGTTTATATTATCATTTTTTCATTCAATCTATTCAAAAATAATTTTTTTCAGTCAAGAGTAAGGTTCAAAAATTTCTCGCAAGAGGCAGCATCTGTCAATGAGTGCTACCAAAAGTTTATTTTTGAATAGATTTATTTCTGCTATTGCAATCGCTCAAAAATATCAATTTTAATTGGAATAAGATACTCGAAATACTCTGGTATAAATAAATATGCCAAATAGTCGCTATTTTCTGCCATTTGAAAAATTCAATTCTAAAACGTGCTAGGTACTGTCATCTCTGACAAGCAATGCAAACTAATATGTATTTTGATATATTGGTGTTGACATAGATAAAAAGGAATTTTCACAGCTTATTTAATAATTTAGCATTTGCCACTATCGACTTGGCAGCTAGTTTTGTGATTTAAAGCTTGGAATTTTTGATTATTCAACTTTAGAATCGGAAGAAAGTGTTCTTGTCTTAATTGCAATAGTGGGTACCCAAGTTATAAGGAGAAAATATCTGTTTTTAATGCTCCGAAGGACTAAAAGACAATATTAAAGTATAGACGAGTAATACCGCGAAGAGATTGGTTATTGTCATTCAATCTTTTTTTTTTTTCTTGTGATATTTTCAACTATTATTATTGTTATCTTTAGTATTTATTTATGAATATGTGAATAAAAAAATATGATGTGAACATCCCGTGACTTATTTGTACATCATTTGATATATACACAAATTCATTCAATAAAGTTTCCTGTCACTTCAGATCAAAATTAATATAATTTTAATAATATTTTGACATGTACAATGTCAAACAAAATCAAAGAATTGACAACAGATTATCATTGCCTACCTTATCATTTCAATTAAACTGATTGTTTTATACGGCAAATTCTGAATGTCTGTTATACTTATAAACTGCAATTCCGGCTCAGCCGATTGATACAAAAATAGTAGATAACTATTTCGATGTTGCAACAAGTTCAAGCACTAAATTTCAATATGCTATGGCTGATCATTCTAGATTTATGGAAAAAAGTAAAGTGCACTTCTGGCTTGGCCGATTCATACAAAAATAGTATATAACCATTCTGATACAACATCAAGTTTAAATACTGAATTTCAATATCCTACGGTTGATCATTCTGGATTTATTAGAAAAATTCGAAAAAAGTTTCAAGTAAAGTGCACTTCCGGTACAGACGATTGGAACCATAATGCGAGGTGCACAACTAGACCCTATACCAGTCTTAAATACAAAATTTCAACAATATACGTTCAACCAGTTTTGAGATTTGCAAATTACGCACGCACGCACGAACATACGTACCGACATCAAGCCAAAAATAGTCAAAATGAATTCAGGGATGCTCAAAACGGATACTTCCATCAAAATCTTGATAGGTGAATTTTGTCGGTTTCACAATACTTCCTTGTACTTAATACAAGTGCAATCGAAGACGTATAACACGTTAAGGGTTGAAAAATTAAGGGTTGCACTGGTTTTATAATAAATTGTAATAAATAACCTCCCTAATAACGTTTGTTTCAGCATTATACGATTATTAGTTCAAAAGATATCAGCTTTTAGAGTTATTGCTTCATTTAACCCGCTATATTGGCAAGGGTTGGGATATTAAGGGCATGTCACATGACATTAACATTAACGTTCATTACATTATACTACGATTTTTATTTCCGGAGATACAAGTTTTTAATGTTCTTGCAAACATCCAACCCCCTATAATATCAGGGTTGCAACTGATTTCAAAATAAATTTCAATGCTTGGTTCATCATTCTACGGTTAATATTTCAGGAGATACAAGCTTTCAAAGTCGTTGCACCATTCAACCCCTTATAATACCAGGGTTGAATGATACAGAATTTAAACTGGTTTCATAGTAAATAGCACTACATTGGCTCTTAATAATTTTTTTGCTCAATATTATACGATTATTATTTTAGGAGATATTAGTTGTCAATCTCCTATACTAGACCGAAAGCGCATTCTACTTGACAGATTTTTAGAATTTTTTGATGAATTCAAAACGATTAGCCATGAAAAGATAAGATTTTGTATTCGATTATCATATGCTAACAAATCCAAAAGATCAAAATGTATATAAAAATATATTCGATTGGCAAGTCAACACCAATTATTCAATTGCATACCTCTGTAACGGGAGCTCAGTCCGACTCGTTAGACTTAACCGGCGATCGACGCGTAGCTTGCCGGCATTGTATTTATCTAAATAACTCTTGAATCACTATTTCAATAATTAATATACACCAACTATTCTTATCAGAATTCAATGAAGAGTATATTATCGATCAAAAATCATTGATAAATTATTAAATAAGCTGTGAAAATTCCTTTTTATCTATGTCAACACCAATATATCAAAATACATATTAGTTTGCATTGCTTGTCAGAGATGACAGTACCTAGCACGTTTTAGAATTGAATTTTTCAAATGGCAGAAAATAGCGACTATTTGGCATATTTATTTATACCAGAGTATTTCGAGTATCTTATTCCAATTAAAATTGATATTTTTGAGCGATTGCAATAGCAGAAATAAATCTATTCAAAAATAAACTTTTGGTAGCACTCATTGACAGATGCTGCCTCTTGCGAGAAATTTTTGAACCTTACTCTTGACTGAAAAAAATTATTTTTGAATAGATTGAATGAAAAAATGATAATATAAACTTGATTTTAATAATATATTTACATTTTAACAGTACAAATTGAATTTCCAATTGTATTTACATCAAAAATAAAAAATACAAGCTATTATTGAATTTAATTTATTTTGCAAACTAATTAACAATATGATAAGAATGATTTAACCCTAGTGTGATATAAATAATATTGAAAGTTAGAAGAAAAATAAAGTCTTGTATCACACTGTTCAAAATTTTATTTTTTGTTGACCGGTTTCGACTACTGTGTAGCCATCGTCAGAACCGGGAGACTAAAACAAGAAGATACATGAAAGCTTGAAATTCTAATTTGGAACAAATACAAATGTAATTTAATGATCATACTCACACTATATAACTACAGGATTCAAATATGCTCTAAAGTTTCAAACGTAGATAGATGGTTAAACGTATAACTTGTATAAATAAAATAGAATATATAAATTAATTTGTAGAAAATAGGAGTATATCGTGAAAAATTCTTGAAATAATCAAAATATGTCAATGAAAAACAAATTGACAAAATTTTGAAAAGTAAAAACTAGATTAAAACATTGTGTAATTTTGATGTTGTTAGATTTGTTTGATCATTCAGACATAAATATTTATTATTTTTAATGAATCTTTTGATTTCCAAAACCTCCAAAAAGTCTAAAGTTGAACCATATTTATGTATATGTAAAATTTCGAAATCTTTAGTAATATTAAAATCATGTCCTGTATCAACTCATGAACGCTGTCTACGACTCGCGTGCGGAAATTCAAGTTTCGCAGAACATTTACTTGATACAGGACATGATTTTAATATTACTAAAGATTTCGAAATTTTACATATACATAAATATGGTTCAACTTTAGACTTTTTGGAGGTTTTGGAAATCAAAAGATTCATTAAAAATAATAAATATTTATGTCTGAATGATCAAACAAATCTAACAACATCAAAATTACACAATGTTTTAATCTAGTTTTTACTTTTCAAAATTTTGTCAATTTGTTTTTCATTGACATATTTTGATTATTTCAAGAATTTTTCACGATATACTCCTATTTTCTACAAATTAATTTATATATTCTATTTTATTTATACAAGTTATACGTTTAACCATCTATCTACGTTTGAAACTTTAGAGCATATTTGAATCCTGTAGTTATATAGTGTGAGTATGATCATTAAATTACATTTGTATTTGTTCCAAATTAGAATTTCAAGCTTTCATGTATCTTCTTGTTTTAGTCTCCCGGTTCTGACGATGGCTACACAGTAGTCGAAACCGGTCAACAAAAATAAAATTTTGAACAGTGTGATACAAGACTTTATTTTTCTTCTAACTTTCAATAATTAACAATACATTTATTTTCCTAACTACTCCTGAAAACACTAAAAATAGGTTTTTGAAATAAATAAGACTGTAAATTTTGTGGGAATGAGTTTATTTTGGAAATTAGGAAAGGATACAAAGGTACGAAGATTAATTGTTGATTACTCGATGCTGTCGTGATGTTGGAAGTCTTGTTCGCGATGTTGTTGCGTGTTGTAAGCCTTGTTCGCCCCCAGGCAATGACTAAGGGGAAAGAGACGAACTCTTCTCCGGGAATTCTCCCTTTGGGCCTAGGAAAACCCCAGCGAAACCTAGACCAGAGAAGTGGCTTCTTCGCTCGCTGCAACTGAAACAACAAAATAATTATTACAAGTCGGAAAATTCAAAAACAAATTAAACTCACTTGAACTTTGCAAGCGGCGGACAAAATTAATCAGTTGACTTCTTCGAAGTTGAGTTGAATCTGGGGCCTGGAACAGTTGCTACTGATGTGTTGATCTTCTGCAGTTACTGAAGGACTTCTTGGGCGGCTGTTGGGCTCTGGTTCTGCTGCTGCTGGAGGACTTTTTAGAAGGCTATTGGGCTTTGGTTCTGCTGCTGCTGGAAGACTTCTTGGATGGCTGTTAGGCTTTGGTTCTGCTGCTGGGCTCTGATTCTGTTGCTGTGCTCTAATTTTGCTACTGGGCTCTAATCTTACTGCTGGGCTCTGGTTCTTATTCTGCTTCTGAAGCCGGATTCTGCTGCTGGGCTCTGGTTCCGCTGCTGGATGACCTAAAAACATAAAAAATACAAATAAATCAATAAATTGAAAATCATTATTTACGTGTTTACAGTAGTTGAAAAAACAGTTATATAATGAGTAATATTATATTACCTAGCTGATGATACGGTGATGTTATGAAGATCTACGGCCGGCGACCTAAAACAGAAACTTAAAACATATTTTGGTGAATCATATTCAACAAAAAAATATTGAGAATTGATTTTGGCAGCTGGGCTCATCCTCAGTTCTTCCCACGTTGTCCATTCCCTCGATGTCCATCCACCTCAACAGCTGGGCTCATCCTCAGCAAATGATCTGAAAAAATACAAATTGATTAGAAATCTGCGAAAAAACAATACATAATAGATGAAAGAAAAATAATTAGAGCCTGAAAAGCAAAGTTTATTAGTCAACTTACGTCCTGGTTTTAATTTGTTGGAGGTGGTGTTGAAAGAAGAAGCTGAAAGGGAATTTTTAATTAATTACATTCATTCAACATTCGTTCAACATTCAAACGTGTTTTGTGTGTGTTTCGCGCCGTTTCAACGGATTCATTTATTCGGAGAGCTAGCTAACGCGATTGATTGCTGCTTTTTAATTTCGCGAGATAATTTAAAAGTGTTCGGTTATATTATGCTACTGATATTGACTCTACTTTACTACCCCAATGAGTGCCTGAGCGCTCAGACACCCAAGCACCGGTGTGCTCGTCGTTTGCAAAGAAAAAGTACGTTGTTTCGAATACGTGGCCAATGCATATTCCGAGGCCCGCGATACCGCCTAATTACGCGATATGGTAACCTTAAGTATCGGTCTCAGCTAATGTTGTTTCTTGAACTTAATCAAGGACCCCCGCCAGCCACCATATTTTCCGACTGCCGATAGGTACATATCGAGAGTATGCCGTTACTCCCTAATTAGATCGCTCGTTCGCCCTAGAACTCATTGCAACCCCACGCGGTGGTGTTCATCAGGGGGGGTACCTCTCGTAGCGGTACCTACGTGTGCACCGATTCCCACGTTGGACCTTTCATTACAGGCCTTTGCAAAAAAACCAAGACATTTTATTGATTCAATACAAAATAAAAGCAAAGACTAACATCGCAAATACATGCACCTAATGTACACGCAATGCGGAACAAAATCACCCCAATTTACGTATTTAAATACACAAAATTTTGATCTCTACGTTAATAAGCAATATTTAAAACCCCAAATATAACACTTGAACACTTTTAAAGTACTATAAATCAACGATTTGTTCACGAGTAACGCGACGTACATCCGAACTGCACGAATTCTCAAGCAACAATGCCATATCGCATATACAAAGCATTGTACGCTGGCCTGAACACCTGCAGCCAAGCAAGTTGAAACTTCGTTACTTAATAAAACCAAGAGACAAGAATGTTTTAATCAATAAATTTATATACAGATGTACTTTTAAAACAGAAAAGCCAATACATGACCTCCCGTTCTTAATATTTAGCAATATTATTCATTTTTTAATTTAATCGTTGCCTAATATAAATGAATGGGGTCAAATCAATTTGAAAATCATTCTTAGGAAGTAAAATATGTTCTTAAATTTTGTAATAATTCATTCCCCAAAAATAAAATAAATTTTATTCACATGTTATCATTTTATGGACGAGAATATAATTTTTCATGAGGTGAAACACCTCTTCGAATGAAATTCATGAAAGTTTTCCAAAAATTTAGGAATATTATTTGGAGAGTAACTTTAAGAATTTGGGAAAGTGTCTTTTTTATTTATTTTTAAACTATAACTTTAAAAAAAAAAAAAATTGAAAATCAAAAGCTAGAATGAAGTTTTCTTCTAACTTTTAAATTAAGAGTAAGTAGAATATTATTTCTCAAAAACTACAGTCCTAAAAATATTTTAGAATTGAATCTTGTGGGAAATTAAAAGTTATGTAAGTTTTATTCGAAATAATTGTCCCTAAACTTTTAGTTGTCGAGCTATTGTTAATTAATATATATGCAATTTGCTTCCAGGCTTTAAGTTAAGGGAAGTTAATATTATTTCCCAAAAACTATAAGTTTCACAGTTAATTTTAGCTAAGAACAATCCAAGGGCTCCTATGGGACTGCGGTCTATTTTTTTAATGTCTTGAGAAGCTTACAAGGAACAATGATTATTTGACAGAATTTCGGAACTAAATTAATTGAAGAATTAGAAACGTTCATTTGAAAAATAAATGTCACATCTTTTAATCATGCGAAAATTGATACACTCATATATCAGATTACAGTATTATCCATTATTACAGTATAATATAATACAGTTTGTAAATAAATGAAATTAAGTAGGAAGATACAGCTACAAATTCGCAATGTTATTCATCAAGTTCTAGTATTTGTATTTATGGAGATATTTCAATAATAATTTATTATTACAATAGAATAATTTGTGCAGAATACAATATTTTTCCCCCAATTTAATTATCTCAATTTGTTTAGAAGTTACAGAGGCAAAAAATGTGTGCTCCAGATTCGTTTATTCTCTCCTCCGTTCGTTTGTCGCGTTATACTCCGTGCGATTGTAGTGTCCTTACGGCTAGCACAAAATTCGTTATAAAATTGAAAGTATGATGTTTATAACAACAAAAATGATCGGAATCGATTCTTATTGATACATCTCATCATAAAATATAAAAATTTCAGGATATTTAGGTCTCATATTTTAGAAATCAAGCAATATGAGTGATTAAGTTGAATTTTTGTCAAATAGTTTTTTCACTGTATGTTCATTTTTCGTTGAAAAAATATTACCTAGTTAGAAATACATGATTTCAAGATATTTGTATCAAACTGGTGGGAAATCAATTATGAACGAACAATTCCAAATAAGCTTGACTATTCCATTCATAGTATTTATAACAAGGTTAACAATACTAAATTGCCATAGAAACGGTGCATATCAGTGGGTATTTGGACACGTAGAAATACCACCGGGTATTACACTAGTGGTAAAAGTGAGTATATTACTCAATGATTTGGATGCCTCCAATTTGTAATTTCATGATTTCTTCGTATTTAATTAAATATTTTTCTGAATATCTTCATCAATTTCATCTTCTGATTTATCACCAAACATTTTTGAACTAGTTTCTATATTAGAATGCAAATCTCATCGTTCCACAGTTAATCGTTTTGGATTTACCCAAGAGATTCTAAAAATCTGCCAAGTAAAATGCGCTTTCAGCCAAGTCGGCTACTATGGAAACAGTAGGCCATTATTCTTATATAACAACATTCCTTAATACTGGTTTCCAAAATTCTACGACTACCAACCGATCTGATTTTATGCGCAAAATTAAAAAATAAATTCCTACTGAAGTGCATTTCCGATTCAGTCTATTGTTATGAAAATAGTAGGCAATCATTCAGATGCTACAGCAGACTGAAATACCAAATTTCAATATTCTACACCTGATCGTTTCGAATTTATGCGAAAAATTCCAAAAGACTGTCAAGTAAAGTGCACTTCCGGCTTGGTGGATCTCAATAAAAATAGGATATGAGCATCTAGACGGTAAAATCGTCCTAAATACTGAATTCTAACAATCTACGTTCGATCGTTTTGGATTTATGCGGAGAATTCAAAAAATGTTTCGAATAAAGTGCTCTTCCGGCTTAGTCGATAGCAATCATAATGCAAGGTGTACAACTAGATATTCTAAAAGTGCATAATACAAAATTTAAATATTCTGATTGTTTAGAATTTATGCGAAAAATTCAAAAAGTCTGTCATATAAAGTGCACTTCCGGCTCAGCCGATTGTTAGAAAAATAGATGATGACCATTTAGATACTACGAAATTTCAATATGCTATGGCGGATTATTTTATATTTATGCAAAAAATTCAAAAAAGGTTTTAAGTAAACTGCACTTCCGACTTGATCGATTCATACAAAAATAGTAGGTAACTATTCTGATATTAGATCAAGTTCAAATATTGAATTTTAGTATCCTACAGCTGATCATTCTGGATTTATGCGAAAAATTCAAAAAAAGTTTCATGTAAAGTGCACTTCTGGTACAGGCGATTGCAACCATAATGTGAGGTGCAAATCAGCACCCTATACCAGTCTTAAATATGAAATTTCAACATTATGCGTTCAACCAGTTTTGATATTTGCGAGTTACGCACGCACGCACGAACATACGTACCGACATCAAGCCAAAAATAGTCAAAATGGATTCAGGGATGCTCAAAACGGATATTTCCATCAAAATCTCGATAGGTGAATTTTGTCGGTTTCACAATACTTACTTTTTACTTTGTACAAGTAAGTAAAAATGATGTGTAAAGATACTTTTCACTATTTCTTCTATTTCTTTTTCCTATGTCAATCAAATGCTGATAAATAATTATTCCTAGTAACGTGAGACACCTGGATTATTTTGAAATTTATATCATTGATATTGAATCAAGTCCATTATAAAAAATCTAACACAATTAATTTCAACTACCTATCACTTTCTTCCGAAAAAATGAATTATTCTAAAAATAGAAAATGATTTTCAATCATAAATAAGTCAGGTGATAACAGGATGTATGAAAATCGTGATAATTAAAAAGATTAAAAAGTATTTATATAGAATTTAAAATCAAAAATAATTTATTATTCATTAAAATTCTGAAAAATGTATAGATTATTATTTATTAATTTAACAAAGGACGTTTCGGGTATCAATTTATTTGAGTAAATCAAGACTTCCCACAAAATGCGCATTTGTTCCTTTGCTGGAAGTAATAGAAATTTTTGTATGTATCTTAAGTAAATCCATGATTTTTATTTTAAAAAATCGCATAACAAATCATTATAAAAAAATCATTTGTTTTGAAATAAATACAACCTGATCAATAATAAATATACTAAAAATTTTGAGTGATTGTCTAGAGCTGTTCCATGTTAATACATGCCTACTATCTTCCATCTCTCTTTCCGTTTTCTGTGCCGTGAACAAGCGCTTCGTTTCAACTCCTATATGTATTATACTTCGTGCCTAACATCTAACCTAGCTGAATTTTGTTTTGGAGATATTTTTTATGTAATTTATAGTATAGTATTAAATATAGAATAACGATTTTCATCCCGAGAAAATTGACGAAGCTGTCTATCCTGCCTATTCACTGATCTTCCTGAAGCCCGACTTACTCCAAAACAAGATTAGACTAGATAGAGACAGCTAGTACCATTTCACCTTAACTGCATGTATATCTTAGATCATAAATAATATCCAGATGGAAAAAACTGCGGACGGTTATGACTTGAAGAGATGGAAGATATATTGTGAGAAAGCTGAGAAAATGAACTGCGCAAACGCGATAATAATCAAATTTCGGTTTGTCAAGCCCGCACAATGACAGACACAGGATGTAACGAGTTTTTATTCTGTAAAAAAATATTTATATCTATTCGCCGTTTTCTAGTTGCAAAGTTCATCTTCTTAACATTACTTTTATTAATAGCACATGAAATTTGATACACATGCGCAGTTTGGTTCAATTCTTTTTCTTTCATTATATTTTATTTATTTCATATCTTTCTGGCGTAACCGTTCGCATAAATGTATTGTGTGATATAGGGCTCCTTCCATCTAAATATATGATTTAAGATTTATATGCACTGTTTGAATGCTAATCTTAGATCATGAATAATATCTAGATGGAAGAAACTGCGAACGGTTACGACGGAAAGAGATGGGAGATATATTGTAAGAAAGCTGAAGAAATGAACTGCGCACGCGTGACAATAATCAAATTTCGACTTGTCAAGCCCGCAAAATGACAAACACATGATGTAATGAGTTCTTATTTCTGTAAAAAATATTCAAATTCAATCGCCGTTTTCTAGTTGCAAAGTACATCTTCTTAACATTAGGTACTTTTATAAATACAAATGAAATTCGATAGACATGCGCAGTTCGTTTCACTTCAGTTTTCTTTCAATATATTTTATTTCTTTGTCCCTCTAACGTAACCTATATTTTCTTCTCTTTCTGGCATAACCATTCGCAAATATGTATTGTCTGATATAGGACTCCTTCCATCTAGATATTATTTATGATCTTAGATGCTACTGCAACATAATAAGTGGATAATGGATATCACACACTGATCTCTATATAACACTGGATTGGGTTTAGACCGTATTCTGGCATCTGAAAGCGGCCCCGATTGAACGGCGGCCTTGACAGTAAAATTGAGGCTTTGTGTTCCTATTCGGCGGCAAATTCAAAACACTTATAGAAGACACTCGATGAAATTCAAAGTATAATGCAAGTAAGATGAAGAAATTATTCTCAATATATATTAAAATACATACATTAATAATCAACAAAAGTTAAAAATTGTTATAATAGTTGAAATATTTATTAATAGTTAAAAATATTTGTGAACTTTTTAGTGTCAGTGTTTTAACTATTTTTTAAACATTGTAGTTTAGTATTATTTAATCCGTTCAATAGTTTTATAAATTTTTGTTACCTAAAATTTAAAACTATGAATTTACCTATATGAATAAATGAAGTGCATTTCTGCGATAATATTGCCTATTCAAAACTAATAATTTTAAATATCTACTACACATGATAGGAGAATAATAATACATTTAATAACCAAATTGTATTGTTCGTAAGTAAGCACAAATTTGCAGTCCAGCTATAAATTCTGTGAGCAAGATATTTTATATTAAATTTGATATATTACTCAAATTTGTTATCATAACTTACTTATGCAGCGTCAAATTTCTTAATGAATCGGCTTTATTTCAGAAGAACATGCATTTGAACACCATGATTTAAAAATTGCGTCCCAACACCATACTGAACTGTCACCAACATATGTCACCAATTGAACACAGAACCTCATTTTTGCCAAGATGGCGACATTCAATTGGGGCCGCATTCCAGCGACCTAAACCCAATTCAGTGTTATATTCAGATCAGTGATATCACACAAGCGCGCTACAGCTATACAACCAACACAGCATTCAAACTAATATTTTGCTGCCTGTAAGCCTGTATCAATGAAATTTAGTATTTAAAGCAATTTTAGTATTTAAATGATAGATCTATATTTTCATAGCCGTAAGTAAGTTTTACTTGTCATTTATCTCCAGTTTTTCGCATAAATTTGGAACTATTGGCCGTAAAATTATAAAATTTAATATTTAAGACTGCTACAGCGTTTTAATAAATTGTAACAGCTGATTGATCACCTCAAATTTTGATCATAATCGATTTTGCCTTATGTCAATGTCATTGACAACTGTCAATTATTCAGTCAAATAGTCCACATCAGACTTTTCAAATTAGTAATACTTGAGATATTTTCCAGTTTTTTATTATATAAATATACAACATACAAATATAGGCACAGGACGAAGGCGTAAACTCGTGATATTAACTTTAGTTTGAATATTGGATAACGGAGACTGGATCTAGTCTTCTGGACTATATGGGGACTGAGCTCCATATTCACTTAATCACAACTGAACTTGCTCCTTAAGATTGTCAATACCTCAATTATATAAAATAAAAGGGAGGACATATTTCTTCCAGAGGAAGTAATTTTTTAAGCGATGATTATGAGAATGTTGGGTTACAGGTTGAGGACATGTATTTCGGAGCTCATTACCTATTTCATGAACATTTGTTACTAGCTAGCAAATATGTTCGTTGAGTATCAATAATAAATATATTTGGAACTCAATCGACTTTTCTTTTTTGTGATAGGCTGGTGATAAAAATAATCTTAAATAAATATAAGCAGAAGTGATATAAGGCATACAACGTGATTATCGATGCAATGACGAAGAATAATAGTATATCATAAGGTATATAAAACCAAGTTTTGTATGGAATAGCTGGTTTCAAAATTTTAGTTCCTCTGAATTTGATTACAAAGTCGACCCATTTGTTAATTCTTTCTGTTAGATCTTTATTCTGATGTCTCATTGCTTCAGAAACTTCTTTTATACTTTCGTAATATCTACAAACAAATTTTGTTATTAATTTATCATTTACAATTCATAGATCACTCACAATGGATTATTTATTATTGACTTTATTGAACTTTCGAATAAGTGCTCTGTGAATTCACAGAATGAAATAGTTTTGCCATAGCCTCTCTTTTCAACTATAAATGCATTGTTGTGTTGATCAAAAACGATTGGTAAAATCAACATAGGCACTCCATGATAAATTGCTTCTTGTGTTGATAGCATACCACCATGAGAAATCAATAATTTGATATTCTTATGCGCTAAAACATTCCCATAATTAATTAAACAAAATTAAAAATTAAATATATGAAGCCTTACCTAATATATCTGCTTGGGGCATCCATTTTGCTATTCTGACATTACTGGGTACATTAGTCAGATTTCTATTCCACTTCCACAGCACTCTTTGTGGCAGTTTACCTAATATATTCAAAATACTATTTTGAATCTTTTCAGTGATAAATGATTCAGGAACGAAAGTTCCTAGACTAAAATAAATAAATCCATGCTTTCCTGCACCAGAAATAAATTCTTCCAAGTCTGAAGGAAGTGGTTTTTGAGGCTTAATATGTACGCCACCAACTTCTACAACTGTAGGCAAATTTGGGCGAGAATATCCCATAACACTGTGAGTGTTAGCAAAAATTAAATCTGTATTCCTGTTGACTTCTACCAATGATGGTGTTCCAGGAGGATAAAACTTTCTAGCAGCTTTGCTTGCACTTGCAGTAAAATGATTGTAGAAGTAATGGATGTATAATGCACTCTTGATCTTGAAAAAAATATGAATTGACAATTAAAAAATTGCTCCATTATATGGACACATGTTTTCTCCTCAGAAATTATTGCAGAAGTAATATAAAAGAATTCAATTGTAACACTTACAAATTTTCTCAATCTTCCCCAAAAACTAGTTATTCTTTCAGAAACGATAAAATGAAAATCATTTACTAAGAAATATGGATTACTGACCGCATCAAAAAGCCATGCATTTATCAGAGATGGCACTACCTTAAAACATCAAAAATGTATTCAAATTTAAATATGTTGGACTAGGCAGAAAAGCAGATTTATTGCTGTGGCTGTAATTTCATAGACGAAATAAAAAAGCTGGAAATTCACCTCAGCAGTAAATTGTTTTTTTTGTTTGGTTACATGCAAGATAACGCTATAATTATTGAGAATTAAACATCAGAAAATTCTGCAATATAAGACAGATATTGCTTAATAGTACATTATTAAAAAACCCGCCATATTCATCTGATTTTGGCAACATGCGACTTTTGGCTGCTATAAAAAAATATTTCGAGTGGTTGAGAGTTTTTCTCAATAATTATAACGTGACGTTTATTTACACAAATAGTACCTGTACAAGTGGAATATTCAATATATGAGCTAACGGTGTAAATTGCTCAGAGGCGTATCCACATAAAAGCATTAGTTCAAAAGTCTCATTTTGAGATAAAAGCTCTGAAACACCACTTGATTTGAGAGTTGCTTCAAAGTATGCTTCTTTCGATTTTACTAAATAATCAACAAATATTTCATATGAGTCTATATCGCATGGTTTTTTCAGGAAAAGTGGGTTGTCCCTAGAAAGAAAATAGTTTCAGTAATTCAAATTTTATCGCGAGTCACATAATGAAAGAACAAACATAATTGTAAATAATTGTTAAGAGTTGCTAGAAACTTTTACTATCTCTTATCACTATGCAATTAACAATAAGCTGTTCGAGCAATCATAGTTTTCTTCGAATAACTACTTGAAATGTTAAGCAATTTATCATAATGAAACGTTTCCATGAGATATATGGTGCTTAATAGTAAACCTATAATGCTATACTGGTTGGAGAAAACCGCATTTGTTTTGGAACAAAAAGACAGTTTTCATGACAACTTCTTTTTTCGGCAATTATATAAATTAATCAATTTCTTTTTTATATACACAAGGTGATTTATTGGCCCCTATAATGAGTTCTTGCAAAATTGAAATTATTGATATAACTAAAAATAAGTACCTTGAGTGTCATCATAATCATCATAATCATATATATATATATATATATATATATATATATATATATATATATATATATATATATATATAAGTGATACAATAATCAAGCAAAAATCTATTATCTATAAACATTATATTATCAAATAAATCACTACAAACATCAATAGAATTTAGTATTAATAGGTAGTTATTCAATCAAAAACAAGAGAAATCATTGAAATTAATTGAGATTTGTGATAAATATAGTCAAAGCATAAAAAATTATTCTTGGTCGATGATCTGCTTTTTCCAAAAAGCCATATTAAAAGTTGATTCATGATTTATTATTGCCACTCTTGAATTGTTACTTGAATCGTAAGTCCAGTTGTCACAGATTCTAACCTCTCATAAAATGTGATATAGCTAACATTGGGCTCACTGGTAGCTTTTTGTGTGTAGAGAAAGAAAGAGAAATCTTTGCAGCTCTAAAGTGTATGCTAAGTTCATAATCTCGAAAACAAAATCGAAAATTTGGTTTTTGCGCTATATCTCGAAAAAAAAAACGAGAAAAATCGAAAAACTAATAGTACCACCTAAAAGAGCGGAAAGTTTTACTTGAATTTATATTACAAGTTTTTTGAAAAAAAATTTGCATCATTATAAAAAATTATTAAAAATGAGAAAGCGAATTTGAAAACTCCACGCGCGCCAAGCCGCTGAAAACAAATATTCGAGGGAAAACTAAAATTTCTTCATCTAAAATATATGCAAAACAAAAAAATAAAGAGGGTCTTGAAGTGGAGATTCTAAACTTTCTGAAGAAGCCATTAGTTTTTGATAATTTTGTTTTCTCTCATAGAAAATTTGACCGGAAATTAAAATTCCTGAAATTTTCACAGACTTTTATGAAATTGAAGATATATATTAATAGAGGCATGAAAAAATGGAGTCCTTGTACATTTATCATCACTATACTTTCACTTTTAATGTGAAAATAATTAAAATGATAAACATTGTCTCTGCTTGATAAAACTCATGTTTCAAAATTATCGTTTCTTTTCGTAGCATTCATTCTACACCATTTTCATTCTCAAAATGCCTTTTATTCATTTATATGAATCAGTAAATATCATATCTGTCTTTTTAAATGAAGTTGAAAATACACTTCATAATGTGTAATAATTCAGAAATTGATTCAACTTGATATGTTTGAGTAATCTTTAATATGAGAAATATATAAGAAAATGCATTTTCTTTGCTTATTCTATTTTTATTGCGCATTCAGGTTATGAACATTGATTGGAAAATGGACGATACTAACTCAAAAATATCCAGCCCTGTCAAAATGACAAAACTGCCAACTTCGAAATCTATTTTGGATTTAATGTTTTGCAATTATTGCAAAAAAAAGATGTGTTAGAGCTTATAATTGTAAATTAACAAATTTACTAAGTTCCAGAATATGTGATTATTGTTTAACAGGTGATGTTTGTAGAAATTCACTTAAAATTTCAGTGCTAGAGCATGACAGCGATGTTGAAGATGTTTGTAATGTCAAAGAATAGGAAGACAGTAAATACAAATTTTAAAAAGAATTTTCCCAATTTTTCAATTGGTTTTTAAAATAAATCTTATTCTTTTGTTTATTTATTGACAAATTTTTACTTATTCTAAAAACCTATATAATGATCTTAGTCAGTACAAAAACCATGTTCATATCACCTGTTCACACTTTCAAAATATATAAATTGAATTTTAAAATATAGAGATTAAAAATTTTTGGTACGTTCTAAATTGCAAACATTATGGCTGGTACCACAAGCTCTGTTTTTGGCTATACTAGCAGTGTTATTTTAAGAAGGGTTTTAAGGCAATATAAATATTTCAAGCTATTTTAATGGAAAATATGCAAATAAATTTTGTAGATATATGTGTTTTCTGTAATTTGTATCTGAAGATTATTTTCTAAGGTATTTAGGAAAATTCTAATTGCGTTAAAACACATCTTGATACAACGCTCTTAGTACCGCCAAAAACAGAGCTCGTGGTACCAGCCATTGTATCCGCCATTTCCAATTTTGAAAATCTCATATCAAATTATTATTCCGCATCCCAAAAAAACCCTGGGTACTCATTCTCAAAGATATTCATATTGCTTTCATTGAACTTTATTATTTTATTCGATATAAAAATTTTCGATTTTGTTTCCGAGATTATGAAATGAACATACACTTTAGAGTAGCAAAGATTTTTTTATTGTTTTCTACACTCAAAAAAATACCTAAAGACATAGTTTTTGGTCTGAATTTGTCTCTGATAACTGGGCTACTATACAAATCTGGCAAAATATAACGACTGTAGAACTAACAAGTGTTACCGAAGCCATCTCTGTTATAAGAACAGAATATTGTGAAACCGACAAAATTCAAATATCGAGATTTTGATGGATATGTCTGTTTTGAGCATCTCTAAGTCCATTTTGACTATTTTTGGATTGATCTCGGTAAATATGTACGTACGTATGTATGTATGTGCGTTGTGCGTAACTCGCAAATCTCAGAACCCGTCAAACGTATAATGCTGAAATTTTGTATTTAAGACTGGCATAGGGTCTTGATATGTACGTCGCATTATGGTTGCAGTCGTCTGTACCGGAAGTGCACTTTACTTGAAACTTTTTTCGAATTTTGCGTGTCATACGGGCTTTAGACGATAGTAGCGTCTAGATACTCATATCCTAATTTCATTGAGATCGACTGAGTTGGAAGTGCACTAAACTGGACAGTCTTTTGGAATTTTTCGCATAAATTCGAAACGGTCGGCTGTAGAGTATTGGAATTTAATATTTCTGCTGCAGCATCTGAATGATTGCCTACTATTTTCATAAAAATAGACTGAATTGGAAGTGCACTTCAGTTGGAGTCAATTTTTTAATTTTGCGCATAAATTCAGAACTGTTAGCCGTAGAATCATGGAAACCAGTATTTAGGAATGTTGTAACATAAGAATGATGATCTACTGTTTCCATAGGAACCGACTAGGCTAAAAGCGTATTCTACTTGACAGATTTTTAGAATATTTTGGATAAATCTGAAACGATTAGCCGTGCAATAATAACGAGTAATTCACGTGATGTCCACGTCAGATTTTTATGGTCGTTTTCACTATAAACAATTCATCAATCTATTCATTACTTACTTGAAAAATGTCGTCGTACTAGGAACACTGTAGCTTCTTAGGACAACATTAGGTGGCGGTTGATACTTCAAAGATGAATGAACATACAAAGTGATATTATGAAATGGTGCTAAGTGTTCTATTACTCCCCTTAATATAGCGAAATGGCTATTTAGGTCAGAGCCAGTTATAGCTAAAATTCTGCCACATTTTGCCACGTTCAGGCAAGTTATTGAAATTAATATTACTAAAGAATAATGCTGCAAGAGAGAAAAAAGTGATTGTTTGTACTTTTTCCTTATATATAAATTTATGCTTACCATCACTGATTCTCTCATAATAATCTAGTTTAACATAAACAAGTTTCTTTTATAGCTTTTTTCGTGAATACGTTTATTTATGAGCATGATAATAATTATAATGGGTTGTTAGTTTAGTCATAGGAAATAGAACACCTATTACGCAACTACAAACGATACGTTTATGATCTATTTCTTGTTGGAAAGAGGACATATAGCTTCCTGGACTGTTTAAAAATTATGCATTAAAAGCAAAAAAAAAAAAAACAGTAGTAAAACTAAAAAAAAATCAGCTTTGGCCATCATACCCCGACCTTGAATTTTATGGTCAGTTCCATTCATAGATCAGTCATTGTAATAGGGTCTTCCTGAGAAAAATCAATATACTCAACATCTTTTTGTTTCAACGTAAGCTTTATAGCCTGTAATTGAATATCCCGTAGAAAAATCTTTTTTTTATACTACCTTATATCAACGAACTACATACAAAATAGTGAAATTTGGTCATGTGACCGATGAAACGCTGCTATTGGCCAAGTACTTATGTGACGTCATCACGCATGCTGGTGATCAGAAATTAGTGCATAAGAGATAGGAACAGTAAATAAATTCGACTTAGGCCCGAGATATCCACCTCCTTTGTCTGCACAATTGATACCATAGTTATTATTCATCAAATAAATTTATTAGAAGGTGGACATCTCGGAGCTTAGAATAAAATCAGACAGAAAATGAGTTCTGATGGGTTGATAAAGGAACAATCAGATAATTTGCCAGAAGTTCACGAGTTAATGGTTGCCGACTTTTTCTCGAAAAATATTTTCTAACACAGGTGGAACGAATGTTAACAAAGTCTTTATTATGAGTCTCTCTTTTGACAGTATAACGTTTATTTTTGTGTGCAAAATGTAGTAAAATATTGTTTTAGTGATTTATTAATATTAACACGTTATATTGAACTACTGAAACGTCTAAGTGAATATCCATTGTCAATCTATAGAACATTTGTTCACATAGCATAGACCGTTCGAGCACGGTGATCAAATTTTTAATCAGTATAACAAGGTCTTCCGTAATCCCTATGCACCACTTGAGCACGGCGGAAGCTTAACAGATTATTGGATAAACCATAAACAAAGATAGTAAGCAAAATGTAAAATCTTTGATGTACAATGCAGATAGCCGAAATAAACCAATCACATAAGAATAATGAGAAAAAAGCACTCAAATTGGACTGGGGATATATCGTTTGCGCGCGGCGGTCAGTTTTGTCCTAATCCCATAGACCATTTGAGCATTTTTCTCTTAATCCCTATATACCGTTTGAGCCAAGTTTATTACTTCAATCTTTTGATCCCAAATAAATGTATCATCTCTAAATGCCAAAAATTGTGAGTTATATTATATACTTAATTGTATATGATGACGAGTTTTTAATAAAATGAATTGATAGATGTAGTAAAATGTAAATATGTTATATTTCTTCTACCTATATAGTTTTTATCAGTCGTTATTTGTTTATGATAAAATAAAATTAATTGTTATCCAAGTTCGTTCATTATATAATTTTTTCGAAAAATGATAACTAATGGCTTTTACAAAATTAATTTTTGTAATACTCCTATTTCTGTATAATTGTATTAATTATTATTATACTCTTTCCTTTTCAAGGACTTAATGTTGGTCATTTTTTGTTCAATATGGATACTAATATGTAATAGTGAACAATAATAATTAATGAATACTAATGGAATGTTATATTTTAGTGTCAATTTATACACTTACCATTCATTCAAAAAATTGTTCAATTAGAGTGTTTTCTCTCATTATTCTTACGTTATTGGTTCATTTTGGATATCTGCATTGTACATTGAAGATTTTACATTTTACTTACTCTCTTTGTTTATGGCTAATCCAATAATCTGTTAAGCTTCCGCCGTGCTCAAGTAGTACATAGGGATTACGGCAGACCCTGCTACACGGATTAAAAATTTGACCGCCGCGCTCAAACGGTCTATGCCCATTGGACTATTTTTGTAATGAATAATGTAGGGGTAAGTATATAAATTGACACCAAAATATAACATTCTCATTAATATTCATTCATTATTATTGTTTACTACTACATATTTATATGACCAACATTAAATCTTTGAAAAGAAAAGAATATAATAATAATTTAATAGAATTATATAGAAAAAGTGATATGACAAGAATTTTGTAAAACCTATAAGTTATGATTTTTAATATAAAATTTAAATAATATACATACCTATATACTTATGTAAATGATGACGAGATTTCAATAAAATGTATTGATAGGTGTAGTAAAATGTAAATATGTATATATGACGAGTTTTCAATAAAATGATTTATGTTAATTGTAAGAAAGTGTAAATATGTTATATTTTTTTCTGCCGGAATAGTCTTCATGAGTCGTTATTTGTTTATGATAAAATAAAATGAATTATCATTCGGGTTCTTTTATTATATTAACTCACAATTTTTTGCGTTTGGAGAAGATACATTTATTTGGGATTAAAAGATTGAAGTAATAAACTTGGCTCAAACGGTATATAGGGATTTAGAGAATAATGCTCAAATGGTCTATGGGATTAGGACAAAACTGATCGCCGCGCTCAAACGATATATTCCCTTGACTTCATTTCGTCAAATATATCAACAATAATTTAGTGTTCATTTGGTGAAACTTGGAGAATACAATTTTGATTGTATAAATTTACGCTCATATTACAAGAAACTAGCCTAATATTTCAAATGCATACAAATTAATGAATAACAATATATCTTGATGGTTGTTGAATTCGTTTTCTATTACTTGTTTTGAAAGTTTCAAATAGTTTGAGGTTTTCTTGGTATCTTACAATACTTCGAAAACGTGATAACTACATGATTGTATATCAATTCCATAGACAGCTAATTATGTATATCGACTTTTGTCAATGATGTATTGAGCATAATATGTACTCACATTGAAATGATATTCACAAAAAAATAAGTGAAAAGTCAAACAAGACACCCGCGATATATAGTCGGATTTTTTGTAACCTCCTTTTTCGTATCTCCCTTGCTGAGACATTTATAAACATCTTATTTGGTTCGGGATGACTGTTGCTATCACACTCAAGTACAAAACAATACTAATTTGCCATCTACAGCTGATGCCAACGTGCGTAGTGACGTCACAGCGACATAATGATTTTCCGTGACGTTTTCAATCTTAATTCGTATTGAAATCATGTTTGCTAATCACAACTATTTTCCTCAACAAAAAAATTAGTGCCGATAGTTTTTTTAATGGGCTCAGATCTTTGAAAAATCGTGGAAGCCCCTATTGGGAGTCTCTGATTTCAATTCGCAGAGTTTGCTCAAATTTAGAACAAATCTTGCACCACTTTTTGTAGCTACTTTAGTGAAGCCAAACTAACTGATCACAATTGACTATCCTAGCTTTCGAAACTAACAATACTGTTTACAGCAACAAATCCTAATATAATGTAAAGAACTCAATCGTTTTGGCGAACGACGTCTGCGATCTCCATGTTTCGGAAGAACATGTGTTATTCTTCTTGCATGCTTGCTCGTTATTCCCCAGTATACCAGAAAATCTAATTTTGAAGAGAATTGAAGAGAGCTCAGAGGATATTTCAGTATACACGACATTATTTTTACCAGAACTCATAGAAGGTGTCCGAGGCTCATGTTGGGCCGAAATTCAGTCTATAAATTAGTGTTCAAATGTACGGTTGATTTTCAGTCTGGTTTATTATTAATAGCATTCGAGTAGGGGATTGAAGATCCAGGTGGTTTGATGCCGAAATCGAGCCCGCGCATAGGAAGTTGCCTTAGAAATGAGATTTTATCTTACAGAAAGTTGAGACTAATATTTTTGAACACATTTCTCATGAGATCTTGTTTTACAAACTTTATGTTGACGACATAATATTAATAACAAGTAAAAATAAGGTTGATATTATCCATCAAGCTTTTAACAATGCAAATGATAGACTCAAGTTCACAATTGAGATGAAAAATCAGATATAAAACATCCACACTAATTGGTATCGTAATGACACTTATTCAGGTAGATAGCTTAATTATTTTTCATACACTATCAGAAATTATAAAGGATATGGTCACAGCTTTGATTGATTGAGCTACATTAGTGTCTGAAAAATGTTATCACCCCCAAAAAATAGCGTTTGTGAAGCATGTTCTCATGAGAAATGGCTATCCGGAATCTCTCCTCAATCGTGTCATCTCGCAACGTTTGAACTATCTCAATAATTAAAATAATAATTATGAGCGTGCACCTACAGAGAACAGGACATATATCAAGATAGCATATCATCATAAAATTAACAACGGCTTGAAGAAAATACAATGGTTCACGGAATTAAAAGATTCTACGAATATCATGGACGCCGCGGGCTTCGTTTACCAAATCGAGTGCGGCGCCGGCACCAAGAAATACGTGGGTGTAACAGAGCAACATCATAGTGCCGTAAGCAAACATTACGTAGATTTTGGACACACATTTGACTACAAGAACCCTAAACTTTTGCATATTGAACACAATAAATATAAGAGATTTACTTTAGAGTCATTATACATAAATTGGAATGAAAATGATAACATCAACAATCACACAGACAACAATAACAATTTAAAATACGCGCGCTCAATAAATATTATATCTCATCTTCATTCCGCTTAGCAGCATCCACTCAATCCTTTTCTGGCGATTTATTGCCATTCTTGACCAGTTACCCGAGGTGATAGTTTGTATTTCTGATTTTTACTTACTTGTACAAAGTACAAGGAAGTATTGTGAAACCGACAAAATTCACATAACAAAATTTTGATGGATATATCTGTTTTGAGCATCCCTAAATTCATTTTGATTATTTTTGGCTTGATGTCGGTACGTATGTGTGTATGTGCGTAGCTCGCAAATCTCCGAATTCGTCAAACGTATAATACTGAAATTTTGTATAAAAGACTGGTATAGGATCTAGGATCTTGATGTGCACCTCGCATTATGGTTGCAGTCGTTTGTACTGGAAGTGCACTTTACCTGATACTTTTTTTGAATCCTCCGCATAAATCTAGAATGATTAGCCGTAGGATACTAAAATTCAGTATTTGAAATTTTTGTAGCATCCAAATGATCATCTATCTATTTTCGTCCCAATATACTAAGCCGGAGGTACACGTCGTATTACAGACTTTCAGAATTTTTCTCATAAATTCAAAACAATCGGTCGTAGAATATTGAAATTATGTATTAGGCACTTCTATAACATCTAGTTGTACATCTTACATTATGATTTATGATTGCGATCGGCTGAACCGGGAGTGCAGTTTACTCGAAACATTTTTTGAATTTTCCGCATAAATCCAAAACGATTGAACGTAGAATATTAGAATACAGTATTCAAGATGATAGTACTGTCTAGATGCTCATATCCTATTTTCATTGAGATCAACTGAGTCGAAAGTGCACTATACTTGACGATCTTGGATTTTGCGCATAAATTCAGAACTGTTAGCCGTAGTATCCTGGAAATCAGTATTTAGGAATGTTGTAGCATAAGAATGATGACATACTGTTTCCATAGCAACCGAATAGCTGTGAAATGATGAGATGTTGTGTTTGATTATATATATCCAATGATGTACAAGTAAATCACGTGATGTCCACGTCAGATTTTTTACTTACCGTTCTCTCCTTGGCGGTATGTCAGCATAACTATAGTTATCACAGTTTGCTGATAAAATAAACATACCACCTCGAATAGAGGGCCAGTAAACATTTAAAAACGCCCAGTCGTGCAAAAAGCATAATATTTTACACTTTTTTTATTCTATAGCAGAATTTACAGATTCGGTTTTAACACAAAAGTAATTATATTCCGTGTCCAAATATTTTCTGGAGACTATTTCACTCATGTCAATTATACTGACAAATTTTGCATAGTTACAATGACAATTATAATAATAAATTCTCGTTGGCAAGCGATTTATCGAGATAAATTGCCTTTGTCATGGAGAAACAATACATAGTTCTAATATAAACCAGAAACAAACAATCAGTTCTCGAAAATGTCAACATTTATTCGTTTTGTAAATGCCTTTTTCGCCGAAAGTAATGTAATCGAAAACAAAAAGTCTAAAAATACAAGAGTATATCTCAATTTAGTGCATTTTTCAATAAAAAGATCAGTAGTTGCCACTAACATTATTTAATAGGTACTTATAGTAGCAATATTTCATTCGAGAAATACCACTCGCGAATTTAATTTTATCATAAATTTTTCTTTCATACATTGATTACCTTTAAGCAGCATCCTTCGCGTCATCTGCTCACATGAAATCCCTCGAGCTACGCTCTAGTGATTCAATCGGACAGATGACTCTCACGATGCTGCTAGGTAATCAAATTTTCAAGAAAAATTCATTGGTAAAATTACAGTCCCTTGTGATATTATATACGATAATATATTTTTTTGCGAGTAGTAAAAATCCAAGTTTTTAAGAATTTTTTTTTTGTCCAAATCATAGTTTCTCACTAGAAATAAATATTAAATGAACAAAAAGAAAATATCTATATCATGAGAAAATGAACTGCGCAAGCGCGATAATAATCAAATTTCGGTTTGTCAAGCCCGCACAATGACAGACACAGGATGTAACGAGTTTTTATTTCTGTAAAAAATATTTATATTTATTCGTCGTTTTCTAGTTGCAAAGTACATCTTCTTAACATTACTTTTATTAATAGCACATGAAATTCGTTACACATGCGCAGTTCGGTTTAATTCTTTTTCTTTCATCATATTTTACTTATTTATCTCTCTAACGTAATCTATATTTTCATCTCTTTCTGGCATAACCGTTCGCATAAATGTATTGTGTGATATAGAGCTCCTACCATCTGCACTGTTTGAATGCTACTTCAACATAATAAGTGGATATCACACAAGCGCGCTACAGTTATACAACCAACACAGCATTCAAACCAATATTTTGCTGCCTGTATCAATGAAATTCAGTATTTGAAGCAATTTTAGTATTATAATAATAATAATAATTCTTTATTGATATATACCATACATTTACAAAATAACAATATGCCAAAAAATAATTTCAATACACATAAATAACGTAAAAACATCCGGATGAGACACACAAGCTGAACAATTAATTGTAATAACATCAACTTACAACTGAGCTAACACTATGGAAACACACACTTAACATGATTTTTGAATGAAGTTACGGATAGAGATTTTAAATGATAATAATCAAGGGAGTTATATAATGACGGTGCTAAATATGAAAAAGATTCCTTGAATTTTGATATTCTGAATAATGGAATAATATAGAGGATTTCAACTCGAAGAGTGTAATTATATTCTGTTTGTATTGATTTGACAAGCAAGTAGAATAGAATACTTGTTTTAATGATTTTATGTATCAGACAGAGATACAGGGACTTGACTCGATTATTTATGGAGATCATATTGGCCAGTTGACGTTAATTACTAATATGATCGTATTTACGCACATTGTAAATATAGCACAAACAAGAGTTTTGAATCAATGTGATACGATTTTTATCAGTTTCCCTGAGATTGGGTATGTAAGTGCAGGCACAATAATCAAATATTGCTAGAACAAGAGAATTCATGAGACGAAATTTAATGGATGGACTAAGGTTTCGCATTTTTTGTTTTGCAGGATTGAGTTTCTGTTCAAATGCTGTCTGAAATTGAGATCTGTATTTATAAGAAGACCAAGAACATTTATGAAGGGACTGCGTTCAAGTGTAGCATCATTCAATACCACATCAGGCAGGATGTCACAATTACCAACAACGAGAAGAGGATTTTGAAGCATTAATTTTTAGACCGTTATTTTCATGCATATGGATAACTCATTAGGTTCTTTATTAACCATAAAAACACTCTCATGCACATTTAAAGGATGAAAAGATGCCAGAATTGTTGTATCATCTGCATATGAATGAGCAGTACAAAAATTGAAAACAGATGGCATATCAGCAATATAGATAACAAAGAATAACAAGCCCAAAATCGATCCTTGCGGTACCCCACAGTGAAGATTAAAGTTGGTTGAGATCATAATATCCGAATTATTTGACATGCAAACACTGAAATTTCTATCATTTGAATAGTTCGAGCACCATTGGATCGCATTGATAGAAAATTTATAGAATTTCAATTTGGCAAGGAACATCTCGTAATTTATCATGTCAAATGCCTTGAAGAAGTCTACCTGGATCATCGAAGATATATTAGATTCATCAAAATTATTCAACAACTTGTCAACGATATTGAGAAGACATGTATTGGTACTATGCTAAGTTCTAAAACCAGATTGATTGGTGGGCAAAATATTACTTACCGATATGTAATCCATAATTTGATTACAACATACTCTCTCAATGACTTTTGAAAGAGTAGGAAAAATACTTATAGGTCTCAAATTGTTGAATACAGCATATTTATTATGTTTAGCTATTGGTTTTATAATTGCTGTCTTCCAAATATCAGGTATTACGCTTTCCAAAATGCTGGTATTCACCAAGGTTTGTACATACAAAGGTTGCCTCAATCCCATAAGCTCTGTGTATTCGGTGGTGGGAATAGTAGTGGGGATAAATGACGTCAGCGCTAGACCCAGAGAGATAGGCTGCTACTGTCTAGCAAGTAGAATGATATATTTATATTTTTTCTAGCTCTTTTATTTGAATTAATAACCACATTTAATAAGAGGCAGATTTAGGTCTAGGCCTATGCGACTCAGACTTTGGTTCCCAGAATTTAGGGGGCGCCAAATTTTGAAGAATGAATAAAAGTTAAAATTAAAAAGGCAAAATATATACTCTACCTATTTTGATTTAACCCGAATTAGGAGAAAACATTAATTATCTCTCTAGTAGACATGATTTTTTTGCCTTCAATCCAAGTTCTAAGAAGAAATATTTATCCTAACCGATATCCTTCTCAGAATTACAATATTACTTCCAAGAACCTAACAGATGGTTTGTCTTTTATGTTCTATGCTATGCAATGTTCATCTAAGGGAGCTCATCAAAAACAATCTAGTTGAATCTGCCTCTGCATTTAATCATATTTAATCCAAGGTAAATCAAATTTTTCTAGATTGAGATTGAGATGCCAGAAACGCGATGTACTGTTGCTACGTGTGATAATAGTTTGACCAAGACAAAAAAATCATCGCAGCAAATATCATACTACAGTTTTCCGACAAACGAGTGCATCAGAAAACAATGGGTGCAACGATGTAAAAAAGATAGGAAATGGAATGCAAATGCATGTCATATTTGTTCCGAACATTTTTCGGAAGAAGACTACACCCGCGATTTGAAGGCGGAACAATTGATTGTATGTAGTATGTTTCAAACATTTCTGCTTTTTACCTGTATACAAGTAGAACAGTTTAGAATGAAATTTACTCGTATATCATTCAAATAGTTTCTGTTTTCAGTGCGTTTCGTATTATTTGTAGTGTAAAATAAATATCTATATATTTATATATATATATATATATATATATATATATATATATATATATATATATATATATATATATATATATATATATATATATATATATATATATATATATATATATATATCTAAATAAATTTGTCTGGCGACTGATAGCTATGATTACGAGTGCTTCAACAATCGTAGTCATAGTTTTTAACTGTCAGATAAAATTATCAGCAAGCGATGAAAAAAGCCCTCAATCTTTGAAATCAAAACATATTATATGGTTCAAGTCATAATAATTCAAACAATATAAATAATCCAGATAATTTTGCATGCATATTTCAATTTTTAATATCTCTATTGCAAACTAATATCACAAACTCTCAATTCGTAGTTATTTTTAGTGAAATATGTGAATTTCAATCATTTTTATTATATTTATTTCATTTGTATGTACATTATTATTAATAAAACAATTTATATTTCTTAGAATAAAACCATTTTTTATTTTGCCAAATATACTCTTCTTTTTGTACACAAAATGACAGACAAAGAAATTTTGCAAAAATTAAAGATAAATGACTAAAAAACTGTGTTTAATCCTATCATCCTATCCAGATAATGTTCTTCTAAGAGTGGAGGGTCTAGCGCTTACGTCATAAAGTAGCGCATGCGCATTTTGAATTCGTTGAATGAGGCAACCTTCTATATTTATAAGCCTTGGGTATTCACAATGTGCGTTATATAATCTAATATTACTGGCAATATAATTAATATTATTTTCAAAGAGATGTTATCTGCACTAACTGCGTTGGATTTCTGTTTCTACAAAATTTGTTCCACTGTGTATTACTGTCTACACATTTAAACTCAAATTTTTCATTTAAAGATTGGAAATAACTCTCATTCAAAAAATGTGTCAACAAATCTTGACTAACATTAGTGACACTAGTCGGATCACATAAGTGTTGACCGTAATTTTCCGGATCACATAAATTATTAGGAATGCCTGTTGCTGAAACATTTTTTACACCCAGTCGATTTAAGTCATTTCAACTGTTGTTGGTATTATTTATTTCGTACTCCAAAAATGCTTGCTTTTCTCTGCGTATAGCCGCAGGCGTTAGATTACGCAACTGTTTGCAAAAAATTAATTTAACTTCTGTTTTGTACTTTTTGTATTCGCTCAGAGCCTTATCTTTCTTCCTTTGCATAATTTTTATGACAGGAGTAATCCAAGGACAAAGATTTTCAGAGACTTTCACGGTTCCAATTGGAGCATATTTAACAAATAATGAGACAATATTATAGTTCAATTAACTCACTTCATCATTTATATCCTGGAATGTTGCAATATTATTCCACTGTATTTATAAGCAATCTGAGAGTAGAGATTCAGCATCAAAATCTTTAAAATCTCTATACGTTCTCATTTTATGAGGAGCGATGAATTTAGGCAGATTCAAAACAACATAAACTGCGAAATGATCTGTGAAGTTTGTACTGTCAATCACACCAGCATATGTACATAAAGAAGGACTAGAAACGGCAACAATATCTAAAAGAGCTCTTAGACGCAGGACGTGTATAGCTTTGAATTACTTGATGCATGTTATACGATAATAACAAATCCAAAATGAATGACGACCGCAGATCATTTACAAAAAGGTTGCACCGGAAGTGCACTTTACTTGAAACTTTTTTCGAATTTTTCTGATAAATCCAGAATGATCAACCGTAGGATGCTGAAATTCAGTATTTGAACTTGATCTAATATCAGAATGGTTATCTGCTAGTTTAGTATGAATCGGCTGAGCCAGAAGTGCACTTTACTTGAAAAATGTTTTCATTAATCTTGAATTATCAGCCATAGCATATAGAAATTTAGTGTTTAAACTTGTTGTAGCAACAAAATAGTTACCTTCTATTTTTATATCGATCGGCCAAGTCGGAAGTGCAGTTTATGAGTATAACAGACATTCAGAATTTGCGGTATGGAACAATCAGTTCAATTGAAATGATAAGGTAGGCAATGATAATCTGTTGTCAATTTTTCAATTTTGTTTGACATTTTACATGTCGTAAGTATGACAAAAGCGACAAAATTGGATCAGAACATGCTTTTTCATACAAATTTAAAATTTATTTTCATTATCTTGGTCACACGGTCCAGCTTTAATTTCAGCATTATTAAACTCCAAATATAGATACTTATCAAACTTCTTGAAGACATGCAAAACAAAATAAGGCGCTGAAATCTAGGACTATCTGACGGTCTAAAAGTACAAGGAAATATTGTGAGACCGACAGAATTCACATATTATCGAGATTTTGATGGATATATCCGTTTTGAGCATCCCTGAATCCATTTTGACTATTTTTGGCTTGATGCCGTATGTACGTATGTATGTGTGTTTGTGCGCAACTTGCAAATCTCAGAATTCGTCAAACGTATAATGCTGAAATTTTGTATAAAAGACTGATATTGGATCTAGGATCTTGATGTGCAATCGTCTGTACTGGAAGTGCACTTTACCTGATACTTTTTTTGAATTTTCCGCATAAATCTAGAATAATTAGCCGTAGGATACTGTAATTCAGTATTTGAAATTGCTGTAGTATCCAAATGATCATCTTCTATTTTCGTCCCAATCGACTAAACCGGAAGTGCACAGTATTCAAAATGATAGTACTGTCTAGATACTCATATCCTATTTTCATTTAGATCGACTGAATCGAAAGTGCACTATACTTGACGATCTTGGAAATTTGCGCATAAATTCAGAACTGTTAGCCGTAGAATCCTGGAAATTAGTACTTAGGAATGTTGTAGCATAAGAATGATAACCTACTGTTTCCATAGCAACTGACTAGCCGTGGAATGATGAAATGTTGTGTTTGATTATATATATCCAATGATGTACAAGTAAGTAACGTGATGTCCACGTCAGATTTTTTTATTATATGAATATACAACATACAAAAATAGGCACAGGACGAAGAGGTAAACTCGTGATATTAACTTTGAATATTGGATGATGGAGCCTGGATCTAGTCTTCTGAATTATATGGGAACCGAGTGCAACTTTATGAGCTCCATATTTACTAGCTAATAAATATGTTCGTTGAGTAATAGATATATTGGCATCTCAATCGTCTTTTCTCTTTTGTGATAGGCTAGTGATGAAAATAATCTTAAATAAATATAAGCAGGAGTGATATAAGGCATACAACGTGATTATCGATGCAATGACGAAGAATAATAATATATCATGAGGTACATAAAGCCAAGTTTTGAATGGCATAACTGGTTTCAAAATTTTAGTTCCTCTGAATTTGATTGCAAAGTCGACCCATTTATTAATTCTTTCTGTTAGATCTTTATTCTGAAATCTCATTGCTTCAGATACTTCTTTTATATTTTCGTAATATCTACAAACAAATTTTGTTATTAATTTATCATTTACAATTCATAAATCACTCACAATGGATTATTTATTATTGACTTTATTGAACTTTCGAATAAATCCTCTGTGAATTCACAGAATGAAATAGTTTTGCCATAGCCTTTCTTTTCAACTAAGAATGCATTGTTGTGTTGATCAAAAACAATTGGTAAAATCAACATAGGCACTGCATGATAAATTGCTTCTTGTGTTGATAGCATACCACCATGAGAAATCAATAATTTGATATTCTTATGCGCTGAAATATCCCCATAATTAATTAAATAAAATTAAAAATCAAATATGTGAAGCCTAACCTAATATATCTGCTTGGGGCATCCATTTTGCTATTCTGACATTACTGGGTGCATTAGTCAGATTTCTATTCCACTTCCACAGCACTCTCTGGGGCAGTTTACTGAATACATCCAAAATACTATTTTGAATCTCTTCAGTTATAAATGAATCAGGAACGAAAGTTTCTAGACTAAAATAAATAAATCCATGCTTTCCTGCACCAGAAATAAATTCTTCCAAGTCTGATGGAAGTGGTTTTTGAGGCTTTATATGTACGCCCCCAACTTCTACAACTATAGGTAAATTTGGACGAGAATATCCCATAACACTGTGAGTATTAGCAAAAATTAAATCTGTATTTCGGTTGGCTTCTACCAATGATGGTATTCCAGAAGGAAAAAATTTACTAGCAGCTTTGCTTGCACTTGCAGTAAAATGATTGTAGAAGTAATGGATGTATAATGCACTCTTGATCTATTAAAAAAATATGAATTGACAATAATAAAATTGCTTTATTACCTATATGGACACATGTTTTCTCCTCAAAAATTATTACAGAAGCAGTATGAAAGAATTCAATTGTAATACTTATCAACTTCACGACCTAAATGGCCGCGACTTAGGACGTTGGCACATAAAAGACCTAAAGCCTCATCCTTTTGATGATGATAATTCTTCAAATCAATAGTTTTGTTACAAAATATTTTACATTTTCTTAAAATTCTTTTTACCCATATTTCGTTACGTCCCAAATCGACCCCTACTTATAATTTGCTACCTCCTATTTCGTCCCTATTCTTAGAAATTTTTCTTTTCAAGAAAAATTCCTTTTTCGTGGAGGGGCAGTGTTACAAAAATTTCGTCTGACGTCTTTTTTTTTGTACAATTGTTTTCCCATTGCATACCCATGTCGCCATCTATGTAGCAGATTCGCACTAATTTGTAAAATAGTACGTTCGTCCGACACTTGATTGAAGCGCTCTCTTGGGGAGTCGACGCGTCTGCTTCTTCCTCGCTCTCTTGCTTCCGAGCTGTTGTTGCAGACGTTTGTTTTTGAGTAGTCTTGTGATTTTTCTTGTTGTTCTAAATTTGGTGATTATTTTATTTAATTAAAATCAGTGTTATGATTTTGTAAGTATTTCGTTTATTATTTTGTTCACGTATTCCAAATTTAGTATTATTTTTCTAGAGATTTCGTTTGAGGCGACCCGCGTGGTTAACCTTTTGTTTTCCAAATTTATTTCTTTCATCCTTAATTATTTGTTAGTTTTTTATGTTCAGCACCTTTCTACTATCTTGAAACTTTTTTACAAAATTAATATTTTTGTTCTAAATTTATTTTTTTTTAAATTTTATATAAACACTCGAAGTAATAAAACCTACGAGATTTGTGGCTATCTTCGTTCCTCCCTTTACCTTTCCTCACCTAAGTATGTGTGCTGTATGAATGATTAGTGAAAGTGGTTGATAATAAATAATTTAACTATATTTTGGATCCAACGCGTTGCGGATTTGTCATTCAACAACTCGTAGTTTAGTTTCTTACGTTGTTTTAGTAGTTTTTTGTTTCCAAAGCTTAAAATATTTTGTTGTGGGCTTTAGTTCCCGTTTTTAAGCTGGAAAATCCTACGAGTTTGTGAAGATTGATCCAATTTTTTAGTAACGAACCACGTTCGTAAATTTATCAACTCGTCGCTAATAAATCCTTTTTCTTGTCCTCCTAGACTTTGTATTTTCTGTGTTTTTTCTTCTCTTTAATGCTCAGCGTAGTTTTTTTTTTACTTTGTAAATTTTTAGTGCACTATTTCAAATCAGACAAATCAATAGCTTACTGATTATTTTATTTAACTTTTACTAAATTTACAGTTTATCAGTTTTTTTAATTTGAATCTAAATTTATTCATTCAAGTTTAACGCTTCACGTTTGAAGAGAGCTCTCCAATTTTTTTTGTAGGAACCTCCTGTTTCAGTTGAATTGGATACTGGTTGGGTTGTTTGTTTTCAGTGTAAACTGCTAGGAATCTTAGGGACCTGTGGCCACTTGAGACTAGTTTTTGACCAACTTCAAGTTAAGAAAAACATCAACACGTCTACGAATTAAAGAAGAACATTAATATCTCCCGAAGTTGACGACCAAGCGCACGGCCAACCTTAACACCTTCAAGGACCGTTGGGTATTTATCAAAGCCCTATAAGACGCAAGATCAACTTTACTTAATTCAGGGAACGTTCTTGTCTGACGTTGTTTTTGTGGCTACCAATTCGACATCTATCTTCTCTGCCGATACTAGTCTTGAGTTCCGCCTGAAGAGGACATTTAGCTAGTTTTTGTAACGTAATTTTGAACGTCTGTGACGTGCTCTCCAGTTCCCTTTTGGCTGTTGCAGTGAGATTTTTTTGTATAATAGCTTCAATCATTTTCGTAAGTTACAAATTTTTTTTGAATTATAATTTTTGGAATTCTTTGATTTAAATTAATAATAATTCTATTTATAATTGATTTCGACGTCTATGCTTTATTTTTTTTGCTGTCGCTATTGTCTCCCAGAATAGTACCTTTTTCTCCTTTGATCATTTCCTGGGAGTGGCGCCCATTTCCTATTTTTCAGGTAAAATATTTCTGGTGCTTTTATTAATAGCTAGCCTGGGTCTTCACTTTCAAGGTAAGATATTCCATTACTCAAATTTAGTGTCAATCAGCAGTACATTAAGTTTTTGCTACCAAATAGTGAAGAAACATTACCTTTTTTAATTTCCTACTGCCACCTTGGAAATAGGAAAAGGTACAAAGTTTAATTTTGAGAGAAAAGTTTTGAAACACCGCTTGATTTGAGAGTTGCTCCAAAGTACGGTTCTTCCGATTTGACTAAATAATCAACAAATATTTCATATGAGTCTATATCGCATGGATTTTTCAGGAAAAGTGGGTTGTTCCTAGAAAAATAATAGTTTCAGTAATTCAAATTTTATCGCGAGTCGTCATGGAGTGTCAAAATAGAACTACGTACAAAAAGTAGAAAGTAAACTGATAATGAAATAACAAAGATAATTGAAAATAATTTTTACTATCTCTTATCACTATGCAATAAACAATAAAGTGTTCGAGCAATAATAGTTTTCTTTACATAACTACTTAAAATTTTGAGCAATTTCCATGAAATATATGGTACTCAATAGTAAACCTAACATGCTACTGATTTGAGAAAACTGCATTTGTTTTGGAATAAGAAGACAGTTTTCATGACAACCTGTTTTATCGGCAATTATCATGAAATAATCAATTTCTCTTTCATATTCACAAGGTGATTTATTAGATCTCATAATGAGTTCTTGCAAAATTGAAATTGTTGATATAAATAAAAATCATACGTGAACATTACGTGAATTACTTGTATATCATTTGATATATACACAAATCCATCCAATAATGTTTTCTGTCACTCCAGATTATAATTATTATATAATTTTAGCAATATTTTGACATGTACAATGTCAAAAAAAATCAAATAATTGACAACAGGTTATCATTTCAATTAAACTGGTTGTTTTATATGGCAAATTCTGAATGTCTGTTATACATATAAACTGCAATTCCGGCTCAGCTGATTGATACAGAAATAGTAGATAACTAGTCATGCTCATATCCCATTTTCATTGAGATCGACTGAGTCAGAAGTGCACTATACTTGACAGTCTTTTGGAATTTTTCGCATGAATTTGAAACGATTGCCTACTATTTTCATTAAAATAGAGCGGAATAGAAGTGCACATCAGTTGGAATTTATTTTTTCAATTTTGCGCCTAAATTCAGAACAGTATTTAGGAGTGTTGTAGCATAAGAATGATGATTTACTATTTCCATAGCAACCGACTAGGCTAAAAGCGTATTTTACCCAACAGATTTTCTAAATCTACTGGATAAGTCTCATAGAGAAAGATCGCAGGCCCGCCAGATCTTACTTATTTTCTGAGAAACAAAATGTGTGGAATAGAGTAGTGTTAGTATGTACTTTGATCATACGCATACTAGCTAGTTTGTGGCGACGGCCAATTTACAGATACGAGGTGCTAGCGGTACGTTAAGACATTACTCACTTTTCTTAAGGTCTTGAGTGCTGATTTTGAGGTATTTTTCACAGAATATTGTTAAAAATTGATAATCAACACTGCTAGACACTTTCCTTCGGTAGCAATTTCTGCTAGACTCTTTGAAGCTCACAATGAATAACGTGATCTTGCTTATAGTTTGAGTGCTAATTTTTATATATGACACTAATGGTAAAATTTCAATACTTTTTGTTAACAGCTAGATTAATCGTAGGGCTAAACATCTCCCAGACACATCTAAAATATCGCTGTGAGTACAAGCGCGAGGTCACTATTTGTAGGCTTGATAGTAAGTGAAGTATCTATGGGCATCCAGCTCTTCCTTGGTCTGGCTATTCATAAAAAGTCTTGAAATTGCTCACTGAGTATTATATATAAAAACTAGGACTCAGACTATAAGTAAGATAATGATATTTTTTGCGAGCTTCAAAGCGTTCAGCAGGAATTACTGCCGATGAGTAGTGTTTGGCAGTGTTGATTTTCAATTTTCAACAATTTTCTCTAGGACATACATAAAATTCAGCACTCAGACTTCAAGAAAAGTGAGTATTGTCTTGATTTACCTATAACCCCTCGTATCTATAAATTGGCCGTCGGCACAAACTAGTAAATATGTGTATGATCAAAGTACCGACTAACACTATTCTAGTCCACAAATTTTGTTTCTCAGAAAATGAGTAAGGTCTTACGGGTCTGGGATCTTGGACTATAAAACGATTAGCCGTGGAATGATAAAGTTTTGTTTTTGATTATATATATCCAATGATGTATAAGTGAGTCACATGATGTCCACGTCAGATTTTTTATGATCTTATTCACTATGAACAATGCTTTCTTTGGCTTTGTGGATGAATAACTTAGCAGGAAATATTGCAGAGAACCAAAAATCAAGGCAAATGCACTAAAAAAGTGCTGCCTTTTCAATTCTCTTGATAAAGTTAATCGTTTAGACGATATAAGTGTCTGGAATTCACTAGTAGGTAGCATTTTTTTTTACTCATACAAAGTTTTTCTTTTCAGAAGATGGGAAACAAACAACATTGCAATCCAGTCAAAACAATTCATCAATAGCATTGTTCATGAAATATTTTCGAAAATGAGCATTCGTTATTGACTTCTCTATATTGTTTCGGACAGTTTCGTTCTAATAGGCAGCAATGATAGGACTAAAGCCGTTTTTCGATATCATATTGAATGAATACGTGATTGATGAGGCAACATTATTGTATGATGAATTGGAAAAACATTCCTACCTTCAATTGAAACGGTGGTTGAAGTGTCACGGACGGAAAATAAGAGGCAGGCTAGCGAAACGAGAATATGATTTGAATTTATCATATTATTCTCCCGCCATCTATACGCGGTCCCATGGAACTATTGGAGATTTATGATCAAATGATTTCATTTCTGAATTTTTGAATTGTTTGGCTTGAATTTGTTTCAAAGTGAGCTGCAAAGAGTCCTAAGTGTCAATTATGGTGGTAAATGATTTTGAATGTCACATGAATAAATAAGATGTTAGTATACAATTTGTGTATTTTTGGTATTTTTGCCTTGCTTGTTTGGGAGAAAATATCAGTTCATTCTAACATTGTATTCCTCAATGAAAAATGGTCTGGAATTTGAATCACTCTTTTATAGCAGAATACCATCAAAATTAAGACAAACTTGAAAAACAGAAATAAAATGTCACATTGATGATCCTTCATAAGAAAAAAACGATAGATATGTATACATATGGACATCAAAATAATTTGAAGTGACTAATGATCCGGCTGCCGGAGAAATAATATATTTTTATTTGTCCGGTTATTTTTTTCGCTCGCCAAATGATGGTCAATATTTATCCGTCATTCAGTTAGGTGATAGTAGAATTAATTTATTATTATTAATTTAACTCTCCAAAATCAAAATGTATGTTTGATTTAAATTAATTGAATTTTCTAGAATTGATTTGAGTACATGCAAAAGTAAGTTGATAAATAGTATATTACAATACAAGTGAAGAAACTATGAGTTTTGCTCACGCGGGTGGCAGTTTTGTGCACGAGGCGCCAGCCGAGTGTGCAAAGGCACACAAGTGAGCGAATTCGTTTCTTCACGAGTGCTGTATAGCGTTTTGTTCAATCCTATTATTGAAACATTCATTAAAACATTAAAATCTATTACACTTCTTAAACAAAGATCATGTATAAAATCTAAAGTAGCATAGGCGGCGGATGCGTTGTCATGGATCATGTAAATATAAACATCCGCAACGATCAAAAATATTAAAATTGTTTTGTCCTGATATTTTTACAAATATAAATTGTGACACTAAAATGGAACAAGATAATAATGAAATTGTGCGAGGAAAATAATTAACAAAGAAGAGAAAACAAGTAATAGAAATAGCACTCAAGTTGATATTACACAAGTTACTACGATAACTACAGAGTCTCATCAGTTTTCAGTTGCTGGTATATCTTGTTTAAGTAACGCAATTTTTAATAATTATGGAGTCCATTTTCATATCAATAAATACATGTAATAAAATGTATTGTAGTTTATTCTTTATTTCGTTATGAAAGAGATTGAACAAATATATTTGTTCAATCCTATTATTGAAACATGCTATTTTTTACTTGAATACCAATCTTGAAACTATTTGTTTTGTCAACTTCAGTGATTTCTATGACAACGGGTGGGCGAAAGTAGTGAGTGTAATTACTTTCGTCCACTCACTCTTTCATAACGAAATAAAGAATAAACTACAATACATTTTATCACTTGTATTCATTGGTATGAAAATGAACTTCACAATTATTAAAAATTGCGTTACTTAAACAAGATATACCAGCAACTGAAAACTGATGAGACTCTGAAGTTATCGTAGTAATTTTTGTAATATCAACTTGAGTGCTATTTCTATTACTTGTTTTTTCTTCTTTGTTAATTATTTTCCTCGCACAATTTCATTATTATCTTGTTCCATTTTAGTGTCACAATTTATATTTGTAAAAATATCAGGACAAAACAACTTTAATATTTTTGACACTTGCGGATGTTTATACTTACATGATCCATAACAACGCATCCGCCGCCTATGCTACTTTAGACTTTATACATGATCTTTGTTTAATAAGTGTAATAGATTTCAATGTTTTACTGAATGTTTCAATAATAGGATTGAACAAAACGCTATACAGCACTCGTGAAGAAACGAATTCGCTCACTTGTGTGCCTTTGCACACTCGGCTAGCGCCTCGTGCACAAAACTGCCACCCGCGTGAGCAAAACCCATAGTTTCTTCACTTGTATTGTAATATACTATTATTCGTCTGATTCTCAATTATTAAAAAACTCCGATCTGTCATATCGCTGTCCATATTTAGATTTTTTGTGTATATTTTTATTTTGTGAAGCATCGATTTGATGGGATATAAGTCAATATGGGTAATTTTTAATTAATCTTTTATATATTTTTCTTTAAATAACTCATTTTTTTATGTTTTATTGTAGAATCTTCATTCAATCTCAACAGCGATGTTGTTACTTATGAATCTTATTGCCAGGAATTTTCTGTTGAAGAAGGAGAATTTAGAAATGAAAGTAAAATCGATGGGCAAGAAGTCAAGGATAAAACTGAAACTGAAGATGACGGTGATATTGAAGGAAAAGAAAAGATTGACGACGATGACGAGAAAAGAGAAGATGATTATGTTGGAAAAGAAACTTCGATTATTGATGAAAATATTGATCATGAGAATTTCATAAAAATTGGTGAATTATTTGAATCATACGAAAAAGTAGGTAAGAAATTGGAGGAATATCAAAATAAATTTAATTGCTTATTTTATCATCGAGATTCACGCACCATAGATCAGGCTAGAAAAAGAGGAATTGAAAAACACATCAAAGAAGATTTGAAATACTACCAATTGAAGTATGATTGTGTTCACGGGGGAAAGAAAATTAAAACCAAGTCGAAAGGAGTACGAAAAACTTCTACTTTCCAGAAGGATGCGACGCATTTTTCAATTTTATAGTTAGTAATGATTGTGAATATCTTATTGTAAACAATTTGAATTATAAACATAATCATGTGCATAGTAAAAATCTTTATCGTCACTATCGACGTTTAGATTCTGAGCAGCGAAAAGAAGTTTTAGAGTTATTAAATCTAGAAGCAAACAGAGTTAAAGTTAAAAAATTGATGGAACACAAAACAAACAAAGTTATTATCTTGAAAGATCTAGATAATTGTAAAATTGATAAAGGAAAACAAAATTTATTGATTCCTACTCTTGAAACTCTTGAAGAAAAATTTGGAGCTCAATGGTTCCTCTATGAAAAAGAAGATACATTTGCTGGACTTTTTTTTGTGACTGAGTTAATGAAATCAGTAATGCGTTCATATCCTGAATTCATTGGTATCGATGCAACGTTTAAGCTTCTAAATATCCGAGCACCAGTTTATTTAATGATTGCTGAAGACCCTAATGGATGTTCTGAAGTAGTCGCAGTTTGCATTTTAGTTTCTGAAGATAAAGGATCTATCAAGTGGATGATGGACTGTTTTAAAGAAGCTCATCCGAAGTGGACTGAAATTAAATGTGTCATGACTGATAAGGATATTAATGAAAGAGAAACTGTTGGCACTAGTTTACCTTCTGCAAAGCTTATAATTTGCGCATTTAATACTTTACGAATATTTAATCGTGAGATTACCACAGATAAACGTAATATAAGATGTGCTCAGAGAGATGAAGCTGAAAATATTTTGCAAAGAATGGTATTTGCGTCAACTGGAGATGAATATGACTTTTTGTATAACCAATTAAAGGAAATGTCGCAAACTATTCTGGATTATTTTAATGAACATTGGCATCCTATCAGAAATCAATGGTCAATGAATACAAATTTCATGCATCATAATTTTCTCAACACAACGAATAACCGCCTTGAATCTTTTAACAGTAAAATAAAAAAGGCTTGTAATTGTTATATTTCTCTTGAAGAATTTGTTGAGAAATTAATTACGTTTTTCTGTTGTTTGAGTACTGAACGAGATCATAAAGCAGCTTATTCATATCACAATACTAAAATTACTTATTTTGATGATAATTCATCTTCAACCCTTCAGCCGTGTGGTGGGGTATGTCATACCCCATAGATGCTACTCATGTTCGTCTCTTCATTATTTGGTAGATTACTGTCTCAAAGAGGTCAGTAGCTGTCTTACTTGCGTTACAGAATATTTTAGTGGTAGGTTCATCATTATATTTTTTGCTGTTATCGAGTTATAGCGTTTCAAAGTTGTTCGGGGTATCATTACCCCACCACACAGTTAGTGTAACAAATTAATGTGGTATAAGTTCAGATTATAGTTAAGCAAATATACCTCTAGGAAGACCGTCTAATGGTTTAAGTACTTCGAAAAGGTGTAACATTTGTACTAGAACGAAAGAACGTAAGACATTTTGGCCCGTAGTCAGGACGTAGTCTTAAACCCGGTTCTAGGTCTGGTTTATGCATAACCATGACAACATGTCAAAACAGTGTTACGTCGTCATAGCTATATATAAGATAGACTCAGGCCTTGGTTTAAAATCGCGTTCTGACCACGGGCCTTTATGTTTGCAACAAATGTAATGAGGCTGTTTGTTTAGAACATGCCATTTTTTCATGCTCAAATTGATGTAGAATTGAGAGTCCATAACTTTTTTGTGTTACAATATTTTTGTATCAAAATTTCTCTGTTCTTCTACCGATAGTTAAGTGTTTATTTCATAAAGAATGAGTTAGTTTCCATCTCACATTCAAGTTGTAAGATGAGGATGAATAAAATATATTTTTTTAAAACAGTCAATTATGGACATTGACAATTTTCCCTACCATTTATTGTCTCTACTCCTCAAGAAGATTATATATGTTTTGTTGTGTTCAATATATACCAAGTTGAGAATCATCAGAAGAATCTAAGTTAAAACTGTAAATTTGTATATTTATCTTGTTTTTATTGTTGGGGTATGTCATACCCCACCACACAGTTCCTGCAACTTTTTTCCACCACACGGTTGAAGGGTTAAGGACATATGTCAAATTTTTGACGTCCTATGCTTTCAAATTTGTGGAAGAAGAATATGAACAAGAAAATAATATGATTATTGATACCGATAATTCAGAATCGCAAACAATCTTGACGTATGAAGGCTCAAGAAAAATTGTAACTACCATTTCTTCGTGTGATTGTACGAGATATGCAGCAATGCAGTTACCTTGCCGGTACAAAATATATTTTTATTACAATTTTTACTTCTATTTTCAATTATCATCTGTTTAAATATAATATTTTCGACTTTTATAGCCATATATTTTCTGTCCGAGATTTTAAGAAAATTGGTTTGTACGCCGAAGAATTATTTTTGGAACGTTGGAAAAATAAATATTATTTTAAGGCACAGCGTGTCTTCTCAACTGCTGACATTATAGAAGAAATACCTACATAAGTGCATAATTTCATCCGGTGAATTGAAAAAAAAAGTACTCTCACAACATGAAAAGTTCAAGAAAGCGTCTCTTATAATAAAAGATATACCGGGTTTGGTTGCTGAGATGAGTAACGATTTATATGTACAAAGAGTGCAAAATTTACGTGATGCTTATCAACAAGGTGAAGCAGTAATGATTGTTAAAGTGAACAATCCTCATCGTCAATCCCTACATCAGAAATAGTAGAACTAATAACAAAAATATTGATAATCATAATGAACAAGAAAATCATGAGTCATGGTCATCTGCTTTATCTTCTACTTCTCATTCTTTAATATGTGATCATCAAAATTGTCCAATTTCTTCTATAATTGAAGCTGTTGATACAGGCGATAATGATCTTGACTCTGATAATACAATAAATTTAATTCATCAAAATTCTCCAATAGCTTCTACATCTCATTCAATAAATACACAAAACGTCAGTTTCGTTAATAAAAGAAGAAAGATATTATCTGAAATAAAAGTTCAGCCAGCTTTAAAACAAAGAGGACGAGCAAAAGGTTCAAAGCAAACTGCAATTGGCTTTAAAAAATCTAAATATTCTATTCAACCGTTTTCAAAGAAAACATATCATGAAAAATCAAAAATCATCTTGAATTGATTTGTTAACGTTGATATTGCATATAAGGCATTAAATAATGACTACTTGATTTCTGACAAAGAAGTAGAAACTTCACCAAGTAAAGTCTCATCTGCTGTTCTTGATGAACACGTTAATATAAATTCTGTTAAAAGATTTTTTACTACAGAAGCGTAGGAAATTGTTGAAAAAATCTATTCCTTGAAAAAAAGAATATCAGAATGAGAATGTTTTTATTGTAAAAAAAATTTGGATGTAACAATTGATAAAGACACAAAATTCAATAAAAGCATATGCTGTGATTATTGTAATGAGTGGTATCATTTGGAATGTTCGGGGCTTAAGCGGTTAACTAAAAAATTATGGATGTGTTATAAATGTAAATTGTAGTATATTATGCTATTCAATGAATTATAATTTCAAGACATTTGACATTGCTTTCATGATTTCTATCTAATGGAAGATTACATCTTTATAATAAATGAATTACTTTGTAATTCTATGATGTTCGAAGACTTTTCAGCATATTATATTCACTTTGACTACTTTAATGTTTATATAGTTGATAATAAAATTGATAAATCGTGGTTTGGGGGAGTTTTGAAAATTACAATGTAACCTTTAAAAGTGGACTGCATTTATTAATGCAGAATAGAACAATTTATAATATTAGATTTTTCTAGCCGGATAAATAAATATATATTATTTGTCCGGTTACCGGAAAAATTTTAAGAAATATATCGTCCGGTTACCGGACATTTTATTATTTTCTGTACTTGTCATTCATGTATATGTATATCCTCAAAGTCATCTCATTAATAATTTTGCAATCAGTTATTACAAATTCAAATAAATGACAGCTCCGTGATCATATTTATGGAAAATGTCAAGCGATTGTGTATTCGCATAGTGATACATGTACAATCTTCGTATAATAGAAAATACCTTAATTTTCAATTATTTGCTTGATATTGGGTTATGTTTGGCTTCTGTGGACCCAGTGCTACTATAAAAATAAGGAGAGCAAATATATGTTTCGTGATCCAGAGTTTGAAATCTTCCACCTCCAGGTCGACATGATTTCATCCACGAATCACATTTTGCACAGCGCAGCGATTTTAAACGACTGTCACTTTGACATGTAGCTCCTTTTCGGCTTTTCCGATCCTCTATAATCAACCAAGCTCAGTCACAACCTTTTATAATATCAATTATCCGTTTATATCAATAAACTACTTGTATTCAACACTGGAAATACACATTAACACAACAATATAATGGAGAACGCATACTAAGTTTCGGAATTATTTCATGAACAATGCTATCTATTTATTACTTACTTGAAAAATGTCGTTGTACAAGGAACATTGTACCTTCTTTGGACAACATTAGGTGGCGATTGATACTTCAAAGATGAATGAATATACAAAGTGATATTATGAAATGGTGCTAAGTGTTCTATTACCCCTCTCATTATAGCGAAATGGCTATTTAGGTCAGAGCCAATTACAGCTAAAATTCTGCCACATCTTGCCACGTTCAGGCAAGTTAATAAAATTGATATTACTGAAGAAAAATGCTGCAAAAGAGAAAAAAGCGATTTTTTGTACCTTTTCTTTTTATATGAATTTATGTTTTATACTTACCATCACTGACACTCTCATCATAATCTGGTTTAACATGAACAAGTTTCTTTTATAGCTTTTTTCGTAGATACTTTTATTTATGAGCATGATAATTATTGTAATGGATTGTTCAATCAAGATAATTTTACTTTAGTCATAGGAAATAGAACACCAATTACGCAACTACAAACAATACGTTTATGATTTATTTTCTGTTGGAAAGAGGATATAGGTATAGCTTTCTGAACTGACTGAAAATTATGCATTAAAAGCAAAAAAAAAAAACCAGTAGTAAAACAAGAGAAAAATCAGCTTTGGCCATCACAATATTTCCCCGACCATGAATTTTATGGCCAGTTTCATTTATATATTATAATAGGGTGTTTCTGAGACAAATCAGTGTAACATTTTTGTGTCTCAACGTAAGCTTTATAGCCTGTAATTGAACATCCTGTGGAAAAAATATTTTTTCTTCTGCCTTATATCAATAATAAGCAACATACAAAATAGTAACATTTTGTCATGTGACCGACGAAACGCTGCTATTGTCCAAGCGCCGCTGTGACATCATCATCCTTCATCCATGTTGACGATCAGAAATTAGTGCATAAGAGAGAGGAACAGTGAATAAATTCGACTTGGAATAAATTTAGATACAAAATGAGTTCTGATGGCTTCGTGAAGAAACAATCAGATAATTTGCCAGCAGTTCATGAGTTAATGGTTGCCGAGTTTCTATTTTCTAACGCAGCTAAAACGAATGTTGTTAAAGTTCAGAGGTAAGTCTTTATAGTATATTTATAGTGTATGTATATAGTATATGTATATAGTTATACATAGTAATTTTCGTGACGTTTTCAATCTTCATTCGTACTGAAATCGTGTTTGCTAATCACAACAATTTTTCTCGACAAAAAAATTAGTGCCGATAGTTTCTTTAATGGGCTCAGATCTTTGAAAATCGTGGAAGCCTCTATTGAGAGTCTCTGATTTAAGTTCGCAGAGTTTGCTCAAATTTAGATCAAATCTTGCACCACTTTTTGTAGCTACTTAGATAATTGACTATCCTAGCTTTCGAAACTAACAATACTGTTTCCAGCAACAAATCCTAATATAATGTAAAGAACTCAATCGTTTTGGCGAACGACGTCTGCGATCTTCATGTTTCGGAAGAACATGTGTTGTTCTTCTTGCATGCTTGCTCGTTATTCCCCAGTATACCAGAAAATCTAGTTTTGAAGAGAATTGAAGAGAGATGAGAGGATATTTCAGAATACACGACATTATCTTTACCAGAACTCATAGAAGGTGTCCAAGACTCATGTTGGGCCGAAATTCAGTCTATAAATTATGTTCAAATATACGGTTGATTTTCAGTCTGGTTTATTATTAATAGCATTCGAGCAGGGGATTAAAGATCCAGGTGGTTTGATGCCGAAATCGAGCCCGCGCATAGGAAGTTGCCTTAGAAATGAAATTGCAGACTTTATCTTACAGAAAATTGAGACTAATATTTTTGAACACATTTCTCATGAGATCTTGTTTTACAAACTTTATGTTGATGACATAATATTAATAACAAGTAAAAATAAGGTTGATATATCCATCAAGCTTTTAACGCTGCAAATGATAGACTCAAGTTCACAATTGAGATGAAAAATCAGATATACAACATCCACACTAATTGGTATCGTAATGACACTTATTCAGGTAGATAGCTTCATTATTTTTCATACACTGTCAAAAATTAAAAAGGATGTGGTCACAGCTTCAATTGATTGAGCTACATTCTTGTCTGAAAAATGTTATCACCCCAAAAACATAGCGTTTGTGAAGCATGTTCTCATGAGAAATGGCTATCCGGAATCTCTCCTCAATCTCGCAACGTTTGAACTATCTCAATAATTAAAATAATAATTATGAGCGTGCACCTACAGAGAACAGGACATATATCAAGATAGCATATCATCATAAAATTAACAACGGCTTGAAGAAAATACAATGGTTCACGGAATTAAAAGATTCTACGAATATCATGGACGCCGCGGGCTTCGTTCCCAAATCGAGTGCGGCGCGGGCACCAAGAAATACGTGGGTGTAACAGAGCAACATCATAGTGCCGTAAGCAAACATTACGTAGATTTTGGACACACATTTGACTACAAGAACCCTAAACTTTTGCATATTGAACACAATAAATATAAGAGATTTACTTTAGAGTCATTATACATAAATTGGAATGAAAATGATAACATCAACAATCACACAGACAACAATAACAATTTAAAATACGCGCGCTCAATAAATATTATATCTCATCTTCATACCGCTTAGCAGCATCCACTCAATCCTTTGCTGGCGATTTATTGCCATTCTTGACCAGTTACCCGAGGTGATAGTTTGTATTTCTGATTTTTACTTACTTGTACAAAGTACAAGGAAGTATTGGGAAACCGACAAAATTCACATATCGAGATTTTGATGGATATATCCGTTTTGAGCATCCCTAAATTCATTTTGATTATTTTTGGCTTGATGTCGGTACGTATGTGTGTATGTGCGTAACTCGAAAATCTCAAAATTCGTCAAACGTATAATGCTGAATTTTTTTATAAAAGACTGGTATAGGATCTATAGGATCTTGATGTGCACCTCGCATTATGGTTGCAGTCGTTTGTACTGGAAGTGCACTTTATCTGATACTTTTTTTGAATCCTCCGCATAAATCTAGAATGATTAGCCGTAGGATACTGAAATTCAGTATTTCAAATTCTTGTAGCATCCAAATGATCATCTATCTATTTTCGTCCCAATCGACTAAGCCGGAAGTACACTTCATATTACAGACTTTTAGAATTTTTCTCATAAATTCAAAACAATCGGTCGTAGAATATTGAAATTATGTATTAGGCACTTCTATAACATCTAGTTGTACATCTTGCATTATGATTTATGATTGTGATCGGCTGAACCGGGAGAGCAGTTTACGCGAAACATTTTTTGAATTTTCCGCATAAATCCAAAACGATTGAACGTAGAATATTAGAATACAGTATTCAAGATGATAGTACTGTCTAGATGCTCATATCCTATTTTCATTGAGATTGACTGAGTCGAAAGTGCACTATACTTGACGATCTTGGAATTTTGCGCATAAATTCAGAACTGTTAGCCGTAGAATCCTGGAAATCAGTATTTAGGAACGTTGTAGCATAAGAATGATGACATACTGTTTCCATAGCAACCGAATAGCTGTGAAATGATGAGATGTTGTGTTTGATTATATATATCCAATGATGTACAAGTAAGGCACGTGATGTCTACGTCAGATTTTTTACTTACCGTTTTCCCCTTGGCGGTATGTCAGCATAACCATAGTTATCACAGTTTGCTGTTATTTTCTGGAGACTATTACACTCATGTCAATTATACTGACAAATTTTGCATAGTTACAATGACAATTATAATAATAAATTCTCGTTGGCAAGCGATTTATCGAGATAAATTGCCTTTGTCATGGAGAAACAGTACACAGTTCTAATATAAACCAGAAACAAACAATCAGTTCTCGAAAATGTCAACATTTATTCGTTTTGGAAATGCCTTTTTCGCCGAAAGTAATGTAATCGAAAACAAAAAGTCTAAAAATACAAGAGTATATCTCAATTTAGTGCATTTTTCAATAAAAAAAGATCAGTAGTTGCAACTAACATTATTTAATAGGTACTTATAGTAGCAATTTCATTTGAGAAATACCACTCGCGAATTTAATTTTATCATAAATTTTTCTTTCAAACATTGATTACCTTTAAGCAGCATCCTTCGAGTCATCTGCTCACATGAAATCCCTCGAGCTACGCTCTAGTGATTCAATCGGACAGATGACTCTCACGATGTTACTAGGTAATCAAATTTTCAAGAAAAATTTATTGGTAAAATTACAGTCCCTTGTGATATTATATACGATAATATATTTTTTGCGAGTAGTAAAAATCCAAGTTTTTAAGAATTATTTTTTTGTCCAAATCATAGATTCTTACTAGAAATAAATATTAAATGAACAAAAAGAAAATATCTATATCATTTAAGAGTAATGAGCATTTTTTTCCTTATTTGTCTGAATCCTAGCATCAATAAATGATAAAATAATAATTTTTTGTATATATTTTAAAATTCTTCTAGTCATTTGTGTATGGCTTTCGATTTCTGCTTGCTGCCATCTGAACTTCGAGCACGGCACCACAAAGGAAAATAAAAATATGACATTCCTCACCTAACATCTAACCTAGCTGAGTTTTGTTTTGGAAATATTTTTTATGTAACTTATAGTTTGGTACGGTATTAAATATAGAATAACGATTTCGATTCAGAGAAATTTGACGAAGCTGTCTATCCTGCCTAATCACTGATCTTCCTGAAGCCCGACTTACTCCAAAACAAGATTAGACTAGACAGAGACAACTAGTACCATTTAACTTTAACTGCATGTATATCTTAGATCATAAATACTATCTAGATGGAAAAAACTGTGGACGGTTATAACGCAAAGAGATGGAAGAAATATTGTAAGAAAACTGAGAAAATGAACTGCGCAAGCGCGATAATAATCAAATTTCGGTTTGTCAAGCCCGCACAATGACAGACACAGGATGTAACGAGTTTTTATTTCTGTAAAAAATATTTATATTTATTAGTCGTTTTCTAGTTGCAAAGTACATCTTCTTAACATTACTTTTATTAATAGCACATGAAATTCGTTACACATGCGCAGTTCGGTTCAATTCTTTTTCTTTCATTATATTTTATTTATTTCTCTCTCTAACGTAACCTATATTTTCATCTCTTTCTGGCATAACCGTTCGCACAAATGTATTGTGTGATATAGGGCTCCTTCCATCTAGATATATGATCTAAGATGTATATGCACTGTTTGTATGCTACTGCAACATAATAAGTGGATATCACACAAGCGCGCTACAGTTATACAACCAACACAGCATTCAAACCAATATTTTGCTGCCTGTATCAATGAAATTTAGTATTTAAAGCAATTTTAGTATTTAAATGATAAATCTATATTTTCATAGCCGTAAGTAAGTTTTACTTGCCATTTATTCTCAGTTTTTCGCAAAAAATTGAAATTATTAGCCGTAAAATGATAAAATTTAATATTTAAGACTGCTACAGCGTTTTAATAAATTGTAACAGCTGATTGATCACCTCAAATTTTGGTTATAATCGATTTTGTCTATGTCAATGTTAGTGTCAACTGTCAAGTATTCAGTCAAATGGTAAGGTGTCCACATCGGGGTTTCAAATTAATAATACTTGAGATATTTACTGGTTTTTATTATATAAATATACAACATACAAAAATAGGCACAGGACGAAGGTGTAAACTCGTGATATTAACTTAAGTTTGATTATTTTTACCATCCAAATTTCGACCAATAGAATTGCACCATTCGACGTCACGTGGTACAACCTACACGGTTTTCAAGTGGAAGTTTTTTGCAAATTTTGTCTGTTGGTTATATATACAAAACAAAGAATATTCAGCTGCGTTGACTCAGCATCTGTCAAACTGACAGACAGATTGAATGTGAAAATGAGCAGATTCAGAGTCGAGTCTCTGGAATATATTGATGGATTTTGATGGGAAAAATAATCTTCCGAATACCATTCGTGATTAAATTTAACCTGGCAAAATTTTTAGATTGTTACAAGAGCTTGCAACCATTTTTTTTCGTGATATTGATCAAAAATCACTCGCTTGACAGCTCGTGATTTTTCTGTCAATATCACTCAATAAATTGCTAAGCAACAAGCTCTCGTAACAATCTAAAAATTTTTTCGGTAAAATTTAACCACTTATGATATTATATATGAATATTGGATAACGGAGACTGGATCTAGTCTTCTGGACTATATGGGGACTGAGCGCAACTTTTTGGGCTCCATATTTACTTAATCACAACTGGACTTGCTCCTTAGGATTGTCAATACCTCAATCATATAAAATAAAAGGGAGGACATATTTCTTTCAGAGGAAGTAATTTTTTAAGCGATGATTCTGAGAATGTTGGGTTACAGGTTGAGGACATGTATTTCGGAGCTCATTACCTATTTCATGAACATTTGTTACTAGCTAGCAAATATGTTCGTTAAGTATCAATAATAAATATATTTGCACCTCAATCGTCTTTTCTTTTTTGTGATAGGCTGGTGATGAAAATAATCTCAAATAAATATAGGCAGAAGTGATATAAGGCATACAACGTGATTATCGATGCAATGACGAAGAATAATAGTATATCATAAGGTATATAAAACCAAGTTTTGTATGGAATAGCTGGTTTCAAAATTTTAGTCCCTCTGAATTTGATTACAAAGTCGACCCATTTGTTAATTCTTTCTGTTAGATCTTTATTCTGATATCTCATTGCTTCAGATACTTCTTTCATACTTTCGTAATATCTACAAACAAATTTTGTTATTAATTTATCATTTACAATTTATAGGTTACTCACAATGGATTATTTATTATTGACTTTATTGCACTTTCGAATAAATGCTCTGTGAATTCACAGAATGAAATAGTTTTGCCATAGCCTTTCTTTTCAACTAAAAATGCATTGTTGTGTTGATCAAAAATGATTGGTAGAATCAACATAGGCACTCCATGATAAATTGCTTCTTGTGTTGATAGCATACCACCATGAGAAATAAATAATTTGATATTCTTATGCGCTAGAATATCCCCATAATTAATTAAACAAAATTAAGATTGAAATATGTGCAGTCTAACCTAATATATCTGCTTGGGGCATCCATTTTGCTATTCTAACATTACTGGGTACATTAGTCAGATTTCTATTCCACTTCCACAGCACTCTTTGTGACAGTTTACTTAATACATTCAAAATACTATTTTGAATCTCTTCAGTCATAAATGATTCAGGAACGAAAGTTCCTAGACTAAAAAAAATAAATCCATGCTTTCCTGCACCAGAAATAAATTCTTCCAAGTCTGATGGAAGTGGTTTTTGTGGCTTTATATGTACGCCACCAACTTCTACAACTGTAGGTAAATTTGGGCGAGAATATCCCATAACACTGTGAGTGTTAGCAAAAATTAAATCTGTATTCCTGTTGGCTTCTACCAATGATGGTGTTCCAGGAGGAAAAAACTTACTAGCAGCTTTGCTCGCACTTGCAATAAAATGATTGTAGAAGTAATGGATGTATAATGCACCCTTGATCTTGAAAAAAATATTAATCACTTTATTATATGGACACATTATGTCTCCTCCTTAGAAACTATTGCGGAAGTGATATAAAAGAATCCAATTATAGCACTTACAAATTTTCTCAATCTTCCCCAAAAGCCTGTCACTCTTTCAGAAAGAACCATATGAAAATCATTTACTAAAAAATTTGGATTATTGACCGCATCAAGATGCCATGCATTTGTCAGAGATGGCAGCACCTTAAAACATCAAAAAATGTATTAAAATTTGAATATGTAGGACTAGACAGAAAAGCGGATTTATTGCCGAGGCTGTCATAGACAAAATAGAAAGGATAGGAATCCACCTCAGCAATAAATTGTTTTTTTGTCTGGCTCCATGCAAGGTAACGCTATAATCACTGAAAATTGAATATCAGGAAGTTTCGCAAAGCTGGATGCATAAAACAGTTAAAAATGTTGCATGTGGTTAGAAGTTTCTCTCAATAATTATAACGTGACGTTTGTTTGCACAAATGGTACCTGTACAAGTGGAATATTCAATACATGAGCTAACGGTGAAAATTGCTCAGAAGCGTATCCACATAAAAGCATAAGATCAAAAGTTTCATCTCGAGAGAAGAGCTCCGAAACACCACTTGATTTGAGGATTGCTTCAAAGTACGGTTCTTTCGATTTGACTAAATAATCAACAAATATTTCATATGAGTCTATATCGCATGGATTTTTTAGGAAAAGTGGGTTATCCCTAGAAAGAGTTTGTTTTCATTAATTCAAATTTTGTCGCGAGTTGCTATGAAGTGTCAAAACAAAATTATGTACAGAACGTGAAAAATAGACTGACAATACAATAACTGATATAATTGGAAGTTATTGTTTATAGCTGCTAGAAATTCAACCATTTTTTATCACTAAGCAATAAACAATGAGGTGTTCGACAATCTAAGTCTCCATGAAATATATGGTGCTTAATAATAAATTTATAATGCTATTGATTGGAGAAAACCGCATTTGTTTTGGAACAAAAGGATAATTTTTTTCGACAATTATTATTATAGGTTAATCAATTATTTTTTTATATTCATACAAGGTGATTTATTGGCCCCTATAATGAGTTCTAGCAAAATTGAAAATAAGCACCTTGAGTGTCATATTCATATATTAAGTGATACAATATTCATGCAAAAATCAATTGTCTATAAAAATTAAACTATCAAATAAATCACTACAAAGATCAATAGAACACAGTAGTAATAGTATCTCAATTAAATAAAAAATCATTGGAAATAATTGAGATTTGTAATAAATATGCTCAAAACATAAAAATAGAATCATTCTTGGTCGGTATTCTTCTTTTTCCGAGAAGCTATAAGTATTAGAAGTTCTAAATCTGGCAAAACGCTGTAGAACTAACAAGTATTACCAGTGCTATCTGTGTTACAAGAATTGAGCATACAAGTTTCTGCGCAGTAACGCCTCTATAGTCCTGTCAATTTAGAGGAGAAATAATCCAATCTACCGAATAAATTGAACTGGTTTCTTGTTGCGGGAATATATTTGTTTTGGATAGTACAATGGATATGAAATAATCATATTGTCAAATCATGGTGCTTCAGGAGATATCGAAGGCCAAAGATCAAAGACCCCTTTTCGACCAGTTTTTCGCGGAAATCACATTTTCTAACGGTTGTAGAGCTTTTGGGTTCATGAGTAAAAATGAAGTACACATTTTTCTCTACAAAAAAATTGTATGATTCATTTGCGTATCTATAACCGTTAGCAAGATATCACACTTAAAATGTGCGATCTAACGTTCTTAATAGAAAGTATAGCTAATGTATCGGCGATATGAAATAATGTTTCGAATTATTTACTTAGTTGCAAAGTTGTGATACATTTATCCACCTATTGAGCATCTCTGAGTCCATTTTGACAATTTTCAGCTTCACGTCGGTACGTGTGTACGTATGTACGTATTTAACTTGCAAATCTCGAAGTCCGTCGAATGTATAATGTTGAAATTTTGTATTTCAGACTAAACTAAGGTCTAGTTGTGCAACTGGCATTATGGCTGCAAGCATCTGTACCAAAAATGCAATTTACTTGAAATATTTTTGAAATTTTTCGTATAAATAAAAAATCTGACGTGTACTTCACGTGACTTACTTGTACATCATTGGATATATATATATATATATATATATATATATATATATATATATATATATATATATATATATATATATATATATATATATATATATATATATATATATAATTGAACACAAAATCTCATCATTCCACGGCTAATCGTTTTGGATTTATTCAGACGATTCTAAAAATCTGTCAACAGACTGTGAAATAAAGTGCACTTTCGGCTCAATCGATCTCAATGAGAATAGGATATGAGCGTCTATTCTAGACGATACTATCGTCTTCAATATTAAATTCTAATATTCTACGTTCAATCGTTTTGGATTTAAGCGGAAAATTAAAATATGTTTCAAGTAAACTACACTTCCGGATTAGCCGACCGGAATAATAATGCCAGGTGTACAACTAGATGTTATAGAAGTGCATAATATAAAATTTTAATATTCTACGCTTGTATTGTAATGTTTATTGCTTGATGAATCACTTTCTAATTTAATCAAGGTCACAGATATTTATATTTCACTATTTGTATATACTCTCACTTCACTGTCACTGTTTATTATTTATTTCCACTGCTACTATTATTATTGTACTGTCTACGCATCTTTGGCTCGGCCTTATATAGAGAAACACTGTCCTTCTCGAATTTTCGATTTTGCGACTCTTTCCATTTCCAGGAATCGCTAGAGGCTTCCATTGGGAGGGGTGATGTGCTGCGACATGGCGCGGCGTAAGAGGCGACAAGAAGCCCCTCCCCATACTGCGTCGTATTCACGAGCTCCCCTCTCACTCCTGCACGTCACACTGCCCTCTTCTTGAGAATGTTTCGTCCCGAAACACATCTTCATGTCTATGCCGGAATCGACACTCGCCGCCCTTGGTGCAACCAGTAGTTTGGTGGAAGTAGCAGTCGACAGTTTTTGGTTCGATCGGGCCTGCTGGGTGGAATCAGCAGACCAATATTTGAATTCCGCTGTTCTGGAATGTTACCTCTATCATATTTCGAACGATCTTCCAATCTAATCCATCCAGACCGCAGCCCAATCTTGGTATTGCCAGTTTCAGAATGTCGTTCTGCATTAAATGGCCTCGCATGTCTTGCAGCGTTTCCCACATGGAACGGTAGGTTGGTTTATGATGAAATTTATCTTTCGTTACCATGTGGTAAATATAGCGTTCCTTGGTTGTCGTATTGTCCCGCAGACAGATGGTCTTCCCTACTGTAGGCTTCTGGTGTTCTGGTCTGCCAAACTTCTTCTTGAAAACTGCTGCTATTCCTCGGGACATCTCCAAATCTCCTGATACACAATGGGCCAAGGAGTAGTCGGCCGGGACTCTGAATAGATCCTGCTGCACTTCGGTAGTTATTCCGAATCGGGCCCGACGTCCACTTGAAAAAGTCTTCATGAACTCCTCAAATGAATCTTCCTGCGCATGGATCTTACGAGCACGTGCGTCGTTGGGATCTTCATTATTGTCTCCTGCAAATGGTGCTAGCCGATTGAAATGCACCACTCTTGATTTGCTCTTGGGGTTGCGTCTGATTTCGTAGATTATGTCGTTAATACTTCTGATGACTTCGTAAGGCCCTTCCCAAGATGTCTGTAATTTTGGAGACAGGCCACGTCGCCGCCCTGGGTTATAAAGCCACACAGAGTCTCCTGATTGAAAAGCCCCGTCTTGTGCCTTGACGTCATATGTCTCTTTCATCCGGTCGCTGGCATCCTGGATGTTTATACGGACTCGGGAGTGGATATCGTCCATCTGACGCCTTAAATTAATGACATAATCTTCACCAGCCAAGTCTTCTCCAGGTTTGCAGCCGAACTTTAGGTCGCATGGTAGCCGAAGTTCCCGTCCAAAAATAATTCTTGCTGGAGTCTGTCCGGTTGTTTCGTGTACGGATGAGCGGTAGGCCAAAAGAAACAGATGGAGATATTTGTCCCAGTCTCTCTGGTGACTAGAGACAACTTTGGTCAGGTGTCTGTTGATGGTCTTATTCATCCGTTCCACCATTCCATCAGACTGCGGATGTAATGCAGTAGTTCTGGTTTTACGAATGCTCAGTACTTCGCATATTCCTTGGAAAAGTGTGGATTCAAAGTTTCTTCCCTGGTCAGAATGAAGTTCCAAGGGTACGCCAAAACGACAGATCCAGTTCTTCACTAGGACGTCTGCAATAGTAGCAGCCTCTTGATTAGGAAGGGCATACGCTTCCGCCCATTTACTAAAATAGTCCATGACGACAACAATGTATTTATTTCCGAAATCTGATTCAGGAAATGGCCCTGCTACGTCGATGGCTATCCTCTCGAATGGACTGCCGACATTATACTGTCGCATCGGAGCTCTTGGTCGTTTCTGCGGTCCGTTGCTTGAAGCGCACGTTGTGCATTTCCTGCACCATTCCCTGACGTCTTCTTTGCAGTTTAGCCAATAAAACCGCTCACGAACTCTCTGCAGAGTCTTCGTTACCCCAAGGTGTCCTCCACTCACTCCATCATGGAGATGTCTCAAGACTTCCGGAACCCGACTTCTAGGAACGATCAGCTGTTCTCTACTCTTGGTTTCATCCGGATCCTTCAGGACACGCTTCAAGACGCCTTCATCCAGGATTATGGAATCCCATTGCGCCCAGTATGATTTGACTGTCGGGAAGTATGGTGCCACCTCTTGCCATGTCGGTCTTGTTCCTTTCTTCTTCCATTCTTGAATAATTTGCAACTCTGAGTCGCCATTTATGTCCTTTTCTATCTCTTGTGGTTGCCAAGCATCGTCAATGACAGTTGTCCTGAACGCCTTCGCTTCAATCTTAGAGCAATGATGACAATCTTTTGGACATGGTCGTCTTGATAAAGCATCAGCATTCTTATGTGCTGTACCGGCTCGATGTTCTATGTTGAAGTCGTATTCTTGAAGTCTTTCGATCCATCGAGCGACCTGACCCTCAGGATTCTTGAACTGTAGTAGCCATCTCAGAGCAGCGTGGTCAGTTCTTAACAGGAAATTCCTACCATACAAATATTTGTAGAAATGCTCGATGGACTTCACTACTGCCAGCAGTTCCCGTCTTGTGACACAGTAGTTCCTTTCTGGCTTCGACAAAACCTTACTGAAGTACCCGATCACTCTTTCTTGACCCTCCTGCAATTGGGACAGGACGCCCTTGATACCGACGTCACTGGCATCTGTGTCCAGAACAAAACGTCCTTCCGTCTTCGGGTAGCTCAGGATTGGTGCTTGGACTAGGAGTAGTTTCAGTCGCTCGAAAGCGACCTGGCAATCTTCATCCCAGCTGTATCTGCGATTATTTTCCGTCAGTCCGGTCAATGGTTTGGCGATATTGGCGAATCCATAAACAAATCTTCTGTAATAGGTACAGAGCCCAAGGAAACTGCGCAGCTGATGTTTATCCGCAGGTACCGGCCATTCTTGAATTGTCCTAATCTTTTCTGCATCAACTGCTACGCCTTCTTCGGAGACAACATGCCCCAAATAGTTCACCCGTTCTTGAAATAAGTGGCATTTCTTTGGACTAAGTTTCAAACCAGCTTTCTTCAGTTGTTCAAATACCTGCTCCAGATTCTTCAAATGGTCTTCAAATGATTTTCCCATCACAATTATATCGTCCAGGTATACCAAGCAAGTTTTTCCCGATAGTCTTTTCAGTACGGTCTCCATAAGTCGCTCGAAGGTAGCAGGAGCATTACACAGACCAAATGGCATGACTGTAAATTGCCACAATCCACTGCCGATGGTAAATGCAGTTTTTTCTCGGTCTTTCTCATCCATCGCTACTTGCCAGTATCCACTCTTGAGATCTAGAGTCGAGAAGATCTTTGACCCGGCCAGGGTATCTAAGGTGTCATCAATCTTGGGCAGAGGATAACTGTCCTTCTTGGTAACGTTATTCAGCTGGCGATAGTCGACACAAAATCGTGTTGATCCGTCTTTCTTCTTCACAAGTACCACCGGAGAGGCCCATGGACTGTTCGAGGGGTCAATGATGCCGTCTTGCTCCATATCTTGAATGATGACTTCAGCGTCTTCTCTATTCGCAATCGGGAGTCGTCGTGGTGCTTGCCGAATTGGTCGTGCATCGCCTGTGTCAATTTTGTGATGGACAATATTTGTTCTTCCTTTTCGCCCCTCACTGGTTTCAAACACCTCTTGGAATCGGCGTATCAGATCTTCTGCTTGTGCGCGTTGTCGATTGTTTAATTGTTGACCCTTGGATAGTAATAGGGTCGTTAATTCCTTCGAAAGTTTATTGCAGTTAGGCTCTATCTTTGTGTCTTGGTAGGTGAGTTTTATTCTTGCGAGGCGTTCTTCTTCATGTTTGGAGTTATCTTTAGGTAGCATCTTCAGAGGCTTCTTGCTTCGACTTTTTGGATGACCTAGTTCTCCACAGTTCCAGCACCGAAGTTGTCTGGAATTCTTGAGATCTTTCACTGCTTCCTGGACCAACCGCTGAACCTGGGCTTCCAAGCTTTCCGTGGTATCGGAGTCGCAGGTAATCTCTCGCACTCGAGCATTGCTTCTGGACGCCTGCATTGCCGCTTCGTATTCCAATGCATGAGCCAATGCTTCCACCAGCTTCTTCGGCCGCGCCAAACGTAGGGCTTGCTGCGTTTCATGGTCTCTGATGCCGTCCACAAATATTCTCACAGCCCAGCTTTCCAAGAAATCATCCGGGCCAGTTGGATATGCCAGTCGAACTAGGCGTGCCACATCAGCTTCGAACTCCTGTAGACTCTCGCAGGGACGTTGGTATCGGTTCTTGAGCTGCGTGTGATACACTTCCTCCAAGTGTGCATGGCCGTATCGCAGCTCCAGTCGCTTGACCAATTTTTCATAATTGTTGTCTTCTTCCGGTGGAATAGCCTGTAAAATGTTTACCGCATCTCCTCGGAGAGCAACTGTAAGTGCTGAAACTTTCTCAGTATCATTCCAGCCATTAGCCTTATAGACTGGGAGCTAGTGACAGGTGGGGTTCTCCAATTTTATACCGCTTGCCTTTTTGAGGGTTGATAATTTACCTCTTGATAAGAAAGATAAAAATGTTATTGAGCGATGCATGCTTTCCGGTCATAGTTCAAATTTCAATTAAAGGTCTGAGAAAAAAATGGTTTTTTCCGTGATATCGTAATGCATGCCTTTGTAATGTTGAATAATTGGAATAAATCTAAAGCCAAGTACTGGAAGGCAAGCGATTCGCAACAGCCCAAGTGGCTCAAAGGGATGCGTGAACTTGTGAAAAAAAATATGAAAAATGCCGTGTTTCCAAATTGCATGCCAATTGAAAGATTTGAAGTTTTAGTCATAAAACCCTTGTAAAAAAATTGGCAAGCATTCCTCGCTGGCGCAAGGGTTTGAAATTTGGGGGTAATCTTGCATAAATTTTGCACCAATTAGTCGTGATTTCAAATTACCTCAAATGGAGCATAAACTTTATTTTGAAGTGAAATAATCATAAATTCAGAATGGCATGCATGTTGCTTAAGCCCTTCATATTTTAAATAATAATGAAAGTTGCATAAAAAACTCGCAATATTTCTCTGACTTTATTCTGCCTGCTATTTTGTATTACATCAATAAATGCTGTTTTAAATTGATTTGGGAAATGGCAAGCATATTTCTCAAGCCCTTCATATTTTAAATGATAATGGAAGTTGCATAAAAAACACGCAAAATTTCTCCGACTTCATTCTGCCTGCCATTTTATATTACATTAATAAATGCTGTTTTAAATTCATTTGGAAAATGGCATGCATGTAACTCTGTCCGATCAATGAAAAACTTTGGAAAAAGTGGCAATAAAAAGTAAGAATATTCCTGTGATATTATTTTGTATTTCAATAAAGAAATACTTATGCTTCAAGTTAAAATCAAAAGAATTAATGCATATGACATTAGACGAACATTTACAAATGAAAAAAAAAATCAAGAAAATATGCCCTAGAATCAACTTAGTTTGTATTTATAGACATGGCAGGAGGTAAATCTTCCATAATAGTGCAGATTATATATTCAAAGTAATACAATTAGGATCATAAACAATACTTTTATACCACTAAGTTTTCCGTTTAGCGTAAATTAGTGAAGAATAGTATGAAAATGAATAGAGTTAAAGAGCATGATTTTTTTTCATTGAGGAAAAGTTGAAACATTTTGAGTTAATAATTGTTGGAAGAGTTAAGTTTCAATTTATGATTTATGTATTTTTTATAAAAAATATACCTGAAGATGACTTCAAAAGTCGAAATGGTCATCGTAAATCAATAAAGAAAATCATAAATTGGAGCCTAATTCTTCCTACAATTATTAAAGAGCATGATATTGTAAAAAGGGCCGAAAATAAGGACGATAAGGATAAATCGGACGATGATGACAGCGACATTTATTCTCAAATAGGTGGTGAAACTACTGAAGAGGAGCCTGAAATTGACAATAATTATGATGAAGAAATGGAAATTTGAGCAATTATTGCCAATTTCAGATTCCTCTCCATTCCTATTTATTTATATTATGAAACATTTAAGCTATTTAAATATGATTTTTCTATGATAATAATTTTTTTTTCTGATAATTAGCTTTTTCATTTTTTCATGATGATAATAATATTTTTGCATGATAATGAAGATATACCTACTCTTAAGTTCCAGATGAAGGCAATTTAACTTTCAAAAATATATTTTGTAACAATATTCCATCCACATAACTTAATCACATTCCCGGGGGAAAAGTAAGAACGTAATTATTATTTTTTTCGTTGTTAATATGTGTGAATATTATTTTATTTATAGCAAGATTCAAAACCTTAATGTTTCACAAATTCAGAAGTTGGGATGTCAACTGTACATACGTGTTTCGTCCTTATTTGGACTCTTTGATATAGTATTATTCTAGTGCCTTATTGGTTGCAATTTAATGTTATACCTGCAGTTAGAGCTAATACTGATGTTAATGGGAGAATTTGATGTTTCCAGTGATTTCAATTGAATATTCTTGGAATTGTTGCTATGAGAACATTATGGATAATTTAAATTGTAGCTCTCTGCAATATTTTGGAAGAGACTCATCTACGCCATTATTGTTTGAAATAAGTCAAAAAATTTAAATAGATAAATTCGCAGAATAATTCCTGTTAATTTGACTGAATTAATTTACGAGCACTTTTTCTCAATCCTTTTTCCAAAATTTATCAATGATGAGCCTGAGCAACATGCTTGCCATTTTTTGTGTCGTCTAAAAAAAATAATTTTGAACGAAATACACAATGGCATGCGAAATAAAATGACGGAAATTTTACCTCTTTTGTTTGCATCTTCCTCGATGCATGCCTCCATTTTGGGACATCCTGGGGTGCATGCACGGAAAAAAGTAAATGTCAACATTTAGTAAGATTTCTACTAGTTTTTGATGTTTTGAATAGTAACCCGGAACCTGCCTCGAAATTTGTCACTTATTACAAAGTGAAAAGTGGAAAAATATATCCTTGATCCACTAAAATGTATTATCTCTAAGGAAAAATAATACAGAGTCAAGATACAAATTTTAAAGTTCCAAATGATAAAATTTTCTATTCCTATACATATAATTCCATATAGAAGTATATAATATGTAACAGGGACTATGGTAAATAATAACTCTCAACCTTTAAATTTTAATGTTTCAAACACTAAAAATCTCCTATCTCATTTATAGAATTTCACGTATCAACACTATTTTTTGAATATATATAATAGTAAATATTCCTATCTTGATTTAAAATTTCGTCATTTCAAACAATAAAAACTAGCAATTCTTTCAGTAAAATATTTACTTTTACAATATACTTATCGAAGTTTGAATTTTCATTTTTTTAAATATCAATAAATATTTTTTTTATTAATAATTGGTTCTTGAATGCAATATCGTATTTTTTTTTTCATTTCAGTTTGACATTTCGATCTTTTAACAAAGTATCACCATCAGAAAATTATGATAAAAAGGAAACACGGCAAGTATCAAGATAATGAAAAATATACAGCAGATCAGATGAAAACGTAGATTATACATCTAAGACAAAAAGAACAATAAACTTCTGACATTCATTCAAGGTTTGAGAAAAAACAACACGAGAGAGCCTCAAGCAGAGGAATTTATAATATTAGTCTTGACAAATATCATTGTGACTTGAATTATTTTTCCCTTTGTTTGAGGTACTCTCACATGGTTTTACTTAAAACTTGGATGAATTGCAGGAGATTATTGATTCTTTTTATTGTAAATGTTGAGTCCACGTTTTCATGTCAAGGCTTCTGTAGATCTTTTACTATCCAGATTTTTGCTTTGTTTATTTTTGTATTATTGTTTTCGATGATGATTATCGGTTTAAGGATCGAAACGTCAAACTGGAATGAAAAAAAATACACAGAATTAAAATCCAAGAGCCAATTATTCATAATTGAATTTCGAAGAAATTGATTTATTTTTTTTCTTACCTTGCATTTTTGTAAACATGAAATATGCTATAATAAGGCTCAATAACTCGCGTTCGGTAAGTAGTAATTTGTCAACTGAAATAAATAAATAATATATTCACAGCTTTTGTTTCAAAAGTGGTAATTTTTATTTTTAAAAATAATACACTCTTACATTTTCAGTACAAAAATAAAATAAAAAAAATAAAAATAAAAAACAATTATTACTATAAAATAATATCAAAGCGATGATCGACTGGATGGGTGATGAATGAAAACGATGATTGGAAGTCAGTCACAGTTTAAAATTTTATTCACACAAAAACCGACGTTTCGCTCACTTTGTTGATATTGTTGCCATCTTTAGGGATATGTGTAGTCTAGAAATAGAATTATTATGGCATAAATCTAGTATCACACAAAACGGATATCTCACATTAGAAAAATAAATTGACACACTGTTGAAATTATAGATAAAGCAATAAATAAATAATTTAGAGTCTAAAAAAGTTTCTATAAAATTCCCTGAGCTCAAATTACAGATCATTCTCATAGAAAACTTCATTATTGTTGCAGGATATTATCAATCTAACCGAATTCTCTTAGATAAATCATGTTATAAGATCATGAACTTCCTTCATTTCGTGCAAATTTCAACTTACAATACTTACATCGTACTAATTGGACATTAGAAACATCTCAATTTGTTCAACTTTTGGAGTATGATTTCTCAATTCGTTGATAGGAGTTCGAACTACTTGTTGTTTTATTTGGTATGGAATTATGGATAAAAATATGATTTATATTAAAAAGTCGGCAAGTAGGGCTAGAAACACGTGATCAAATATTTGACAATGTAATTAACCTTAACAATGCTTTATACAACTGGATCTTTATTGATATTAATGTAAATAATTAATATTTTATTGCTATGCATCACTTACCTATTCTGTTAATTTTTCTTAGAGATAACCACTTAGCAATTCACTTGGTGGCACTTTCACTGCAAACTTTAGAAGCTTGTAGCTAATAATAGACTACAAATCCTATGGGCTCTAAGCGCATTCGAGGAAAGGGTCAGAGAATCAGGTTTCAAACATGAAAAATTATAATGCAAATGATAAAATTGTTGAGTTCGAAATATACTTTTCACAAGCTGATGATTATAATAATTATAAAGTGAATTTAGTATTGTATATAAAATTTACCATTTCACTTAAGTAAATTTTCATGGAGCTCATTGATAAGAATTAATAATTCTTTTAATATTAAATACACTTCAGAATTCATTATTTTATATTGAAATAGTATAACTTAATATTCATTCTACATAAAATATGAGATCTGTACATGTACATTTTCATTATATATAATATATTAAAAAGTTCAGTTTGACTTACAAATTTTATGATTTGTCTTTGAATATTTTAGCTTTCAGACTATGAATTTTTACTTCCTAAACGATAAAGATTGAGTTTTTACTCAATAATTATCACAATTTCATTTTTTCAACAAGCACATTGTAATTTTTAATGTTTATAATACCAGTTTTTTGCATATAAACTTTAAATTTGAGTATTTAAACAATGATTATTGTGAATTGATTGTCAAAACAAAGGTATTATTGCTTAAAAGTGTAATAATTAATGATCATAACACTGCTTATTGGACATCAATCTTTATTTAGTATAATTCATTTTTTTCCGTGTGCCAATTTCCTCAATAACAATTCATCGAACAAATTACTTATAGTTGAAAAGGCATGCAATTTCAAATCACGGCTAATTGGTGCAAAATTTATGCAAGATTACCCCCAAATTTCAAACCCTTGCGCCAGCGAGGAATGCTTGCCAATTTTTTTACAAGGGTTTTATGACTAAAACTTCAATTCTTTCCATTGGCAGGCAGTTTGGAAACACGGCATTTTTCATATTTTTTTTCACAAGTTCCCGCAACCTTTTGAGCCACTTGAGCTGTTGCGAATCGTTTGCCTTTCAGTACTTGGCTTTAGATTTATTTCAATTATTCAACATTACAAAGGCATGCATTATGATATCACGGAGAAAACCACTTTTTTTTCAGACCTTTAATTAAAATTTGAACTATGACCGGAAAGCGTGCATCGCTCAATAACATTTTTATCTTTCCTATCAAGAGGTAAATCATCAACCCTCAAAAAGGCAAGCGGTATAAAATCGGAGAACCCCACCTGTCACTAGCTCCCAGTCTATTAGCAGCGGCTTCAATTTGCCTATGGTAATTAATCCAAGATGTTTGACCATCAAAGGTTGGAGGTTTGACACGCATTTTTGTAGTTGAGTCAAGATTTGGTGTAGATAATTCAATTATCTCAGCTTTTGAAACTTTTTCCGGAGATGATACACCAAATTTGAATTTTTCTTCAAAAATCTTCATTCTTTCATCCAATTTTGCATCCAATTCTTCTTTTAACATTTTACAATTATCTTCAAATACTTCCTCCCATACCTTTGAATTTTCTCTAAATTTTTCCAGTTGTTGTTCAACTTTCTTTGAATTTTCCTCCATCTTTCCATGCAGTTCTTCTCTCAAGTTTCTAGAATTTTCTTCTAACTTTCCTAAAAATCTTCTTTCAAACTCGTAGAATTTTCTTCCAATTTTAATTCCAAATTCTCTTCCAAACTTGTAGAATTTTCTTTTAATTTTGACTCTAAATTTATAGAATTTTCTTTTAATTTTGATTCTAAATCTTCTTTTAAACTTGTAGAATTTTCTTTTAATTTTGATTCTAAATTTATAGCCAAATCGGTTAAAGAAAGTTGAACCTCAAACAAATACGTATCAGGGTCCTCACCGTCTTCAGTCATAGCTCCTCGAAGTCGTTCCATTAAAACTTGTTTGCGGCCACTGGTTTCCAAATCTCGCTCTTCCAATTGATATTTCAACTCTGCGACCTTCAAATCTTTCAACAGCTTTGTAGACGCCATTATCCAATTTTACGAAACAGCAATAAACAAAATACTAAATTGTTTATAACAATCCCACTCCTGACACCACTGTTATGTTTATTGCTTGATGAATCACTTTCTAATTAAATCAAGGTCACAGATATTTATATTTCACTATTTATATATACTCTTACTTCACTGTCACTGTTCATTATTTATTTCCACTGCTACTATTATTACTGTACTGTCTACGCATCTTTGGCTCGGCCTTATATAGAGAAACACTGTCCTTCTCGAATTTTCGATTTCGCGACTCCTTCCATTTCCAGGAATCGCTAGAGGCTTCCATTGGGAGGGGGATGTTCTGCGACATGGCGCGGCGTAAGAGGCGACAAGAAGCCCCTCCACATACTGCGTCGTCTTTACGAGCTCCCCTCTCACTCCCGCACGTCACAGCATCATTTATGCAGAAAATTCGAAGAGGCTGTTATATAAAGTGCACTTCCGGCTCAGCCGATTGGTACAAAAATATAAGATAATTATTTAGATGCTACAGTTATTTCAAATACTGAATTTTAGTATCCTACGGCTAATCGTTCTGGATTTATGCGGAAACTTCAAAAAAAGTTTCAAGCAAAGTGCATTTCCAGTACAGACGATTGCAACTATAATGCTAGGTGCACATCAGGACCTCATACCAGTCTTGAATACAAAATTTCAGCATTATACGTTCGACAGGTTTTGAGATTTGCGAGCTACGTAAACATAAACATACATACATACGCACCGATATCAAGCCAAAAATAGTCAAAATGAATTCAGAGATGCTCAAAACGGGTATATCCATAAAAATATTAACATGTGAGTTTTTTAGGTTTCACAATACTTCCTTGTACTTTGTACAAGTAAAAATTGTGGTTTAATCGTTGCTAACTAGAGTATTTCTTTCATAATTTTTTGTAACACGTACACCGAATGTACCCTATTACTGAGCTGATTTCTGCTTCGAAAGTTCACAATTACAAACCATGGTAACAATTTTTATTAATTCTCTATTGACTGGGAATTAATGGATATTAATTTCCGCTGGATAGAAATGAAATTGTAGAAATGGATCATGGATGCCGTTGGAATTTTTTATTTCATTGATATATGTCAAATTTGTATTATGGAATGTGTTTGTTACAGTATATGTGCATTAATTGTGAACGGGATGGCACAGAAAATGTGAAAAATATCAATCAATAAAATAAATCATGTAAGTTATGTTTCAGTGTATTAGTCTACTATAATGTGATTGCATTTGCAAAAATCTGTTTGTCGAATCGATAAGATAGTTTCAATTCATCCAAATTAATTTAAAAAGCTTAGTAATGACGGTACTTCGGTGCACTTGTTACAAAAAGTATCGTATGCAACACGGACACTGAACGACTGTCATTATTGTCACGGACAAATTTGGCTGCACGGAGCTACACCTTGGGCTTTGCCTTCGTCTTCACCGAATGCAGCCAAATTTATCCTGGACAAAAATGACAGTCGTTCGGTCCTTGTAGCATAATATACTATTAAATTGATATTATGATTCTTTTTATATACGCGAATACATTTTTCATCAAAATATTGTTTTTTAATATATCAGGCTTAATTTTCAAGCGCCGCGACTTTTTTTCAAGCTTATAAAAATAATTTCTCGCATGTACCGCATCAATCAAAGAAAGTTTCACATCTATTTCATGCATCAAAATTTGTCTGTCAACATGTTTTTTACTATGACAGACTTCAATTTTTAAATGCTGCGACTACATTTTTTAAAATCTTACAATTCTAAATTAATATTGTAGATCCCTTGTATATACTGGAAAACATTTTTTCATTAAAATGGTAAATGCAGTAAAAATATTATAAATACAACAAAAAGTACATAGAAGAACTTTTTTATTTTAATAAATTCTTCTAGAACAATGTTGTTTCTATTGCTTTCTTGAATGAATACCAAACAATATACTTATCGTAAGTTGAGTGATAGACTACTATAGCGACAGGAGTCTTCATAGACTCTACGGCGTGGGCCCTGATCAATGTTAGAGGTATCAATCAACAAAAATTGTTAGGAAAACAAGATTTGATAGATAGAAAAGATCTTAAGCTTTATATTAAAAAAAAACAAGGAAATGTTATAAAGTGCACTTTCATAAAAAAAAAATTGTTTATAATGAATGGTCTGCCAGAAATTGGTTAACAAAAATTATCAGCCAGACAAGTTGTAATAGATAGAAGAGATCTTAAGTTTCATTTTAAAACTAAAACCAAGGAAGTGTTTTCAAGTGCATTTTCACGAAAAAAATAATTTATAACAAAAGGTCTGTCAGAAGTAGATTTTTCAAAAATAGTTTATTATTGACTACAAATTGTATAAATTTCAATCAGGTGTTCCGAAAAAAATCATTCTTTTTTAACTAAATTCAAAAATTAATAACAAATAACAATTACTTAACAAATTTTTGCCAGTCTGCCGGGCAGAATTCTATTCTCAATATGTATGTACTTAAATAATATTTTTCTGCGAAATAGGTTGCTCTAATCATTATTATTTAGTCGCGAACTATTCATATTATTCCCAGCCGTAACTATTACTAGTGTCCGATTGAAGATCAGTTGTATGTCAACTGAGTGCTACGTTTGGCTTTGGTCAAATATTTGACCAGAACTGCAGCTTTTTTTTGCCAAATCCAATTGGCTTCGAGGAAACAAAGTTTTCAAAAGTAAATGGCAAACAAACAACTTGACAATCCAGTCAAAACAATTCATCAATCTATTCATTACTTACATGAAAAATGATGTCGTACAAGGAACACTGTAACTTCTATGGACAACATTAGGTAGCGGTTGATACTTCAAAGATGAATGTACATAAAAAGTGATATTATGAAATGGTGCTAAGTGTTCTATTACCCCCCTTAATGCAGCAAAATGGCTATTTAGGTCAGAGCCAGTTATAGCTAAAATTCTGCCACATGTTGCCACGTTTAGGCAAGCTATTAAAATTAATATTACTAGAGAAAAATGCTGCAAAAGAGAAAAAAGCGATTGTTTGTACTTTTTCTTTATATATAATTTTATGCTTACCATCACTGATACTGTCATAATAATCGAGTTTAACATAAACAAGTTTCTTTTATAGCTTTTTTCGTGGATACTTTTATTTATGAGCATGATAATATTATTTATAATGGGTAAGCCAGTTGAAATTAATTTTACTTTAGTCATAAGAAATGAAACGTCCATTACACAACTAGAAATAATACGTTTATGATCTATTTATCGTTGGATGGAGGATATATAGCTTCCTGGACTGATTAAAAATTATGCATTAAAAGCAAGAAAAGCAGTAGTAAAACTAAAAAAAATCTGCTATGGCCATCAAAATACTTCCCCGACCATGAATTTTATGGCCAGTTTCATTCATAGATCGGCTGTATCGGCTAAGCGCCGCTGTGACGTCATCACGCATGTCGACGATTAGAAATTAGTGCATAAGAGATAGGAATCGTGGATGATTCGACTTAAAATAGAATCAGACATAAAATAAGTTCAGAGTTCTGATGGATTCATATAAGAACAATCAGATAATTTGCCAAAGTTTAACGAGTTTAAGGCTGCCAACATTTTCTGGAAATGTGTTTTTTAACGCAGCTGAAACGAGGATTGTCCAAGTTCAGACATAAGTCTTTATTATGCATCTTTCTTTCGACAGTATATGTCAATTTTTGTGTGCAAAGTGCAGTAAAATATTGATTTTAACACTTTATATTGAACAACTGAAAGGTCTTGGTGAATATCTACATCTAGTATTAACCTATAAAAGTTATGTTGATTCTGTCACGTCAAAAACATTAATAATAATTCAATATTTATCTGGTGAAATTTGAGGAATACAATTTTGATTATATGAATTCGCCATCATGTTACAAGAAACTAGTCTAATATTTCAAATGCATACAAAATAATTAATAACAATGTATCTTGATGGATGTTCGTTTCCTATTACTTTTTCTTGGAATCTTACAATACTTCGAAAATGTGATAACTACATGAGAGATATTTTGTACTATACTGGAGCTCTCAAAACTATTTTAAGGTTATCGTATTAATTTCGTATGTCTCTTGCTGAGACATTTATAAACATCTAATTTGACTCGTGATGAATACTGCTATCACACTCAGGTACAAAACAATACTAATTTGCCATCTTTTCTCTTTAAAGCCGAGATTTCCTTTTGCTGACTGTTGAAAACGATGCTACAGCTGACGCCAACTTGCGCTGTGACGTCACAGCAACATGGCGGTTTTCTGTTACCTTTTCAAACCTCATTCATTTTAAAATCATGTTCGCTAATCACAATAATTTTCCTCAACAAAAAAATTAATGCCGATAGTTTTCTGAATGTGCTCAGATTCTTGAAAAATCGTTAAAGATCCTATTGAGTGTCTCTGGTTTCGGTTCGTACAGTTTTCTCAAATTTGGATCAAATCTTATACCACTTTTTGCAACGGGCACACCCCAACTCGGCACATTTAATCTCTCGATGGGACATCAGTTAAGGGTTAGTGATCGGAATGTTAGTTAGTTTATCACAATGAGTCTTTAGACTTTGGGATCCAAGTCTTGACCATCTTGGGCTTGGCTATACTGTACTGAAGAGTCCTAATAAGGACGAAACATATGTCTACAGTTGCATCCCCGATCTAAGATGATGGTGGCTTTAGCCCCGACTCTTAGGTTTGAAATTTCTATGGAAATATTCTTTGTTAGAATTATTCATTCTTTGAATGTTCCATAGCACTTCACATTATTTCACAATTTTTTGTCTGAAATTATTATAAATGTGATTTCTTCTTTAGTGATAATTCTTATGACCAACTCGGCACATTTAATCTTCCGATGGGACATCAGTTAAGGGTTAGTGATAATTCTTATGACCAACTTGGCACATCTTAAACAGATGTTTGCAGAAAAACCCAGCCCTATTACTGGCTTAATACCTAAGAAAAATTTGAATTAAAATGATTTGTTCAGTAGCCATCTATTATCAAGGGAGTACTGGTGTTCCTCCACTTTTACCTGTTTTAATCCTCGACCGTAAGGTTGGAAGTATAATCCTATAGCTGAGTTCCTCCACCTTCACTTTTAATCTTAATCTACTTAAAAGGACCAGGTGGCTACGACGACAAATTGTTTCAAGAACTTGAAGAAGATTTTTAATGAAAACTTGAAAATGATTTGCCAATGAGAATGGGGGGGAGTTGAAATGATATATTTATACGAATATATATTTGTGTAAGCAATTTCAAATTTCATTGTTCAACCAATTTGATCTTTAACTTGTTGAAATGGATGCACAGTTTATACTTAGTGAGAAAGGCAAAAAGCTGCTTTTGGTGAAAAATTTTAAGTTTTTTGAAGCGCACGTCGCGAAATGTGGGAAAACTCGTTGGTGGTGTGTGCAGGAAAGTTGTGACGCTAAAGTTTACACGTGTGATGTTAATAGTGTTATCGTATTAGACAACATTTTACCTAAACACAACCATAGTGAAGATGTGAATATAAGCAGACAAGCTGTTAGCAACAGTGCTAAAAGAAAAGCACAAGAAGAGTTATACAAAAGACCTTCAAAAATAATTCATAAAGAATTAAAAAGAAACCCATTCTCGTCCAATTTGACCACTTATGATATTAGTTGCATAAGAAATAATATTTATTCTCATCGACGTGACAATCTTCCTACTTTACCGAAGAGCCAAGATGATGTAATCGAAATTGTCCAAGGTAAGAACCCATTTTTCCGTCTTTGAGTATCGATAGTAATAAAATAATTTATGTTTTCAGATATGCAACCGAAGACCCACAAACAAAAAAATTTTCTAATTGTTTCAGACAGAATCAACAGAATTATCATATTTTCTTGCTATACAAATCTAAGTTTTTTATGTTCAGTAGATACATTGTTCATGGATGGTACTTTTGAATTCGGTACAAAAATTTTTCTTCAAATGTTTACTATACATGGCTATAAAAATGGATATTATGTTCCGCTTGTGTTTTGTTTGTTACCAGATAAAAAAATGCCGACGTATTCGGTATTGTTCAAAACTCTCACAAAAAAAAAGTATAGAACTTAATTTGGTTTTCGATCCACAGCAAATAGTAATTGATTTTGAAAGTGCAATTCATAACGCTGTTCACTGCATATGGCCGAGTGTTAAAATCATAGGATGCAGATTTCATTTAGGGCAAGCTTGGTTCCGAAAAATTCAAGCATTAGGTTTAAGTCAAGTGTATAAAGAACGTGATTCTTTTGGCAGCCAATTTTTAAAACAATTTTTTGGTATCCAGTTTTTAAGTCCAGAGAAAGTAGGCGATTTCTTCGTATCGGAAATATTTGGCAATGTTCCATTGAATGATTCCAAATTAATAGAATTTTGTGATTATGTACTAGAAAATTATATTAGTGAAGAAACTCACTTTCCTCCCGAAATATGGGCCTGTGCTGATGGTTCTATGTACAGAACAACAAATTCGTGTGAATCGTTCCATTCTAGGTTCAATTCAAATTTTTATTCAAATCATCCGAATATTTTCCAATTTTTGAATGTTTTACAGAATTTTCAATCAGAGACTTATGTGAAAATTCATACAGCTAATAAATTCATTAAAAAACTCACAAAAAAAACCAGAAAAAAACAAGATTTTTTGAAAAATAAAATTTTCCAATTAGAAAACAAGGAAATTTTTGAAAAAGAATATGTTACAGCAGTATGCTATTATCATTTGCCAATTTAATATTATGTTAGCTGATAAATTATTCTTCCTTGTAAAATTTCTAATGTTTTGTAAATAAAATACATTTTAAATAAAATATCGCTCTTGAATGATATTTATATGATACGTTATTATTTATGACCTGAGCATGCCCTTCAAGTTCCCGGACTTGTTTTAATCCCTGCGGTCATCGATGGTGGAGCAACTCAGGTATGGGATTATAGCTACCTGAGGTCTGGTGGAGGAACTCCCCTATGCCCATTATCAATGGCAACAGGAAATAAAACCCCCGGGAAATAAAGCCCCGGAAAGAATACCCCGGAAAAAAAGCCCCGAAAAAAAACCCCGGAAAAAAAACCCCCAGGGAAAAAAACCCGCGGAAAAAAAGCCCTCTGTGATAAAAATCGGAGATATTTTATATAACGAATATTATAAATTAAATATATAAGGGTGTTTTCATTATGTTTGATAATAAAACCAAGATTTATAAACAACAATTATTCTATATAATGTGTGATGTATAATGTAACACAGACTGTTTTATTTATCTGTTAGCGTCAATAATAGTTTAGTGCAGTAAAACATTTACATACATTTGATTTTTGTGCATGTTTAAGAGACAATCTTTAAAATATTTTAGTTTTTTGAAGAATTTCTAGAGGCCAAAAGATAATGACGAAAAATTGATTTTGGTCGATTGTTTATTCTGTAAATAATTCCTGAACTGTCGGAAATCAAGTAAAAGGTTTCATGTAAAAAAGTTAAACATTGTTATTAACCAGACAGTGGCGTGCGTGAACATTTTTATTGTAGGGCATATTTTTCAAATACGACACAAAGTTATAATTTTTTAAATAGAACTAAACTTATGCTAGTACCTAGCCTCGGGCCTAAATTTATCGGCGATTCCCAACTCGGCACATTTGCAGGTAGTCTCTGCTAATGACTCCCCAACTCGGCACATACGAGTTTCACAGGTACCTGCAGAAATACCCAACTCGGCACATTTGCAGGTAGTCTCCAAATGGAATGACTCAGGTACCCCGTCGCTACAGAAAGCAATTAGAAGCAATGCTTTCGGGCCCTGGCTCTTGGGGGCCCCTTTAAAAATTTATTTGCTCATTATATATAAATCATATATGTTTTTTTAATTTTGTATATAAATATCGTTTAGAAATATTGAAATATCAAATACATTTATTTATTTGAAATTAAATTATAACTACAAAACAACGGCTGCAAAATGGAGACAAAATAGTATATTATGGTATAAGTTTCATAAGACATGATTTTTCTAATGAACAAGTGACCTAAAATATCTTATGAAACGTGCATCTTATACAATTTTTTCTATTTGGACTCATATATGTCAAAAAGTAATAAATTTTGAATTCTGAAAACATTGATAATAGTAGATTGTTTGAAAGTGAGAGTTTTCTAACGGGTGTAAATTTTTCAATTCAAGACCAAAAGTAACAAACAAGTGAATTAAATCTACACGAGCAAAGTAATATCGCTTTGCTTACGTGTTGAACATGCTATACAATAGAAATAATTTTCTACAGAAATTCTAATCAAGCTTGTGTTCTGGCAAAAAACATAGTAACGGTTTTGACAACGGCCAAGCAAAGCATAGTAACAAATAAACAATATTAAAAATTAATTTGTCAGAAACGTCAAAAACTAAAAATCGAGACAATTTTTGTTTTGTTACATGTTTAACCTGTATTTTTTTCTTAATTAGGTCAAAGCTGTCATTTGGGCGCGTGTCAGAGCATTTTTTGCTTGTTACTTCTGTTGCTAATTGAAAAAGTGTTGCTAATAGGTACCTCCACCTCAATCTAATTACTATGAACTGGTCATAAAAACATAAAGTAAATGTAGAACTGTGGCCAGTAATGCAGAAAGTTTTCGAAACAATTCGTTTATTTTAAAATTATTCATAAATTAAAACTACTTTTTTGAATTTTTGCCGGCGCCATGCGCAGAACAAACATTAACTTTGTTGTCGTTTTATCGTTGTTACCTCGCGAATTGACATCTTTGATGTTGTTGACCGGACTGTTAGATTGATGATAGATAGCTACTAAACAAAACATTTTAGTTTATATTCATCTTAGGTGTCAATTTCATAATAAGGATGGATTTTTCTGCAAACACCTGTTCAAGATGTTCCAAAAGGGCTACACCGGGATAAGTTTTGGGGATTAGAGAAAACCCTGCTTTACGGATTAAAAATTGACCGCGCAGCTTAAAGATCTATGCCCGTGCCGAGTTGGTCATAAGGATTACCACCAACTCTTGGCTGATCTCGCATCGGGAGATTAAGTGTGCCGAGTTGGGGTGTGCCCAAATTTATAAAAGTGATGAAACTGGCCATGAAATTTATGGTCGGGAAAGTACTGTGATGGCCACAGCAGATTGTTATTTTTTATACAAATTACAAATATCTAGCTTCAATATAAAAATATTCTATGAATAATGTTGATTATTTCCAATTGTCTTATATTATTTAAAGATATAAAAGCTAGGTACTAGCATAAGTTGAGACTTCAAATTTAATTCAACATAAAATACAGAAATTGTAAAATTTTGAATGTTGTACCAAAATAACGAGAATAAATTTCATATCATTGAAATAAAAAAAAAATGTAGTTTTTTGCTGTTATTTTCAGGTATTAGTTCTATTCAAAAAATTATAACTTTGTGTCGTATTTGAAAAATATGCCCTACAATAAAAATGTTCATGCACGCCACTGTCTGGTTAATAACAATATTTAACTTTTTTACATGAAACCTTTTACTTGATTTGCGACAGTTCAGGAATTATTTACACAATAAACAATCGACTAAAATCAATTTTTCGTCATTATCTTTTGGCCTCTAGAAATTCTTCAAAAAACTAAAATATTTTAAAGATTGTCTCTTAAACATGCACAAAAATCAAATGTATGTAAATGTTTTACTGCACTATACTATTATTGACGCTAACAGATAAATAAAACAGTCTGTGTTACATTATACATCACACATTATATAGAACTAGCTTTTTCCCGCGACTTCGTCCGCGTGGAATAGTTATTTTGGACAGCATTTAGGCATATCAGAATCTAGAAAAAAAAACGTAATAAAACAGAAGAAAATCTCCTACCTGACCTATACGAATCGAAAATGTTCTTACTTTAATTGTAAAACTATTTTTTCGTAACACGTATACTGAAATTGCCCTATTACTGAACTTACTTCTGCTTCGAAAGTTCTCAATTCCAAACCATGGTAACAATTTTCATTAATTCTCTGTTGACTGGAAATCAATGGATATTAATATCCGCTGGGTGAAAATGAAATTGTAGATTATGGATCATGGATGCCATTGAATTTTGTTATTTCATTGATATATGTCAATATATATGTCAAATTGATATTTGAAAGAAAGTATTATAGAATGTGTTCGTTATAGTATGTGCATTTATTGTGAACGGGATAGCACAGAAAATGTGAAAAATATCAATCAATGAAATAAATCATGTAAGTTATGTTTCAGTGTATTAGTTTACTGTAATGTGATTGCATTTGCAAAAATCTGTTTTTCAAATCGATAAGATAGTTTCAATACATCCAAATTAATTTTAAAAGCTTAGTCATAGAAGTACTTCGGTGCACTTGTTACAAAAAGTATGATATGCAACACGGACACTGAACGACTGTCATTATTGTCACGGACGAATTTGGTTGCACGAAGCTAAGCCTTGGGCTTTGCCCTTGTCTTCGCCTCCTGCTTTGATCTCGCCCTCGCCTCTTACCTCGGGCTTTGCCCTCGTCTTCGCCGAGTGCAACCAAATTAATCCTGGACAAAAATGACAGTCGTTCGGTCCTTGTAGCATAATATACTATCATTGAACCAAATCAATAAAACCGCTATAACTATTTACAATTTATTTTACTTATAAACTCAATCAAAGCAGAAATTTAAAAGAACTATGGATTACGAAACAACTCATTCATTTTTTATATTCGCACTCGCCTGCCCTAACGTGACTGGCCGTTCGGTTAGCCACATTCAGTGATATTTCTCCTACTACTCCGCGCTGCGCAGGCGTTTGGATTTCAATGCGAACTTTCATCTCCTATTTCATCCATATGTATATCGAAATCACAAAAACGCTTAAAGAAATGTTTGTTCACTTATTATCAAGTGCCTGATGCCTGAATACAAAATTTCATGGTCTTATCTTCGGAAATGACGAACTTCCATACATTCTATCATCCCCTATTTTAACTCCCTTGCAATAAAAGGTAGCCTATGTCCTTTCTCGAGCTCTATTTTGTCTCTGTACCAAATTTCATCAAAAACGGTTGAGTGGTTTAGGCGTGAAAGCGTAACAGGTGGACAGAATGACTTTCGCATTTATAATATTAGTAAGGATTGTTGTTTATAAATCTAGGTTTTATTATCAAACATAATGAAAACACCCTTATATATTTAATTTATAATATTCGTTTTTTTTCCGGAGGTTTTTTTCCTGGGGGGTTTTTTTCCGGGGTTTTTTTCCGGGGCTGTTTTCCCGGAGTTTTATTTCCCGGGGGCTTCTTTTCCTAGATTTATTATCAATCCAACAGTTCAATCAACAACATCAAAGATATCAATTCGCGAGATAACTAGACAACGTGGTAAAATACTATTGATTGTAGAGCAACTTAAATCTAGTGAATCAAATCGAAAATTTTTATCTGGTGAACTGAAATGGCGGTATATCAATGAAAAGTAATAACGGCAAAAAGGTTAATCCACGATAACGCGAGGGGACATACGAATAGGGACTTATGATTTTTAAATTTCACTATGGCCATCTAACGAGCGTTAATGCAACTTCTCAATGGCCATCTAGCGTATGCTAGCTAAATTTAGTTGGTTATTTGGTTGATGCTTGAAGTAATAGTTATCACGTGATCACAACAAATCGCTATCATATTACATGCATCAAGAAGCAGCTTAATATAAATATGATTTATCCAGTTCATTTCAAAAAATGACAGATTATTGTAAGGTGAATAAATAAATTACAATCTATTATGCTATTAATCTCCAAATAGTAATGCTGTACTAATACAATTTTTTTTTTTATATAAAGGATTGATTCATGAAAATGAACGCATAGAGCCTACTTTTAACATTAGGTACAAAATAGAATGAATTATCATGTATGTTACTAGTTTTCTCTATAATTATCGGTCATAACATAACTACAAGAAAAGAAAAAACTGCGGAAAGGACTGTTTTGCTCATCTCATTGGCTTTTGTTAAGTTGTCCCATCTGTAGGTACGTTCCTCTTAACGACCGCAACGATTGTGTCGCCCATTTTGCGTTCCACTTGAAGCCGCGGTTGTTGCAATCGAGGTTTCAAACGTCACGGACACGTCACTAGTGATGTCACTCCTAAGGACTACAACGCTCGCAGTTTATGAGCATGACTTTACTTCGCTAATAGCATGCTAAACCGCGGCACAGCGTGAGATCTGTTTACCAGTGAAAGAGGGTGGTATTAAGAATATTTTTCTTTTAAGTAAATTTCTGTATTTTTCCTAGAACCTAATATTTAGAAATAAGAAAAAAGTATTTGGTAATTATTTTATATATATTTCAATTTTAAAATTTGAATTAATACTCAAACTGTAACTTTATTTTAAATTCAAGCTAATATATAAAATAAAAGTCGAAATAATTTTAGTACAACCCAGAAAAAAAAATTTATTAGCTGCTTATAGCCCCCTAACTGTGAAGATTTCCTAAAGTCATGCTAAAATAGCTGTAATCCGTACCTACAAACTGGGCACGACAACCTGCGATAATCCTCTTCAGTGCACAGGTATAAATTATGAATAGGACCAAGCTCGAAGAATCTTGCGTAAATTAAAACAGTGGCTTCGCACCAAAACGGGCTTCACCCGCTCTGACCTAGTTTGACGTGGAATCTTACTAACCTGTAACAGTGATTTTGTTTTCAACCAGCGATGCTTAGCACAAAAAAAGTGTTCTGTAAATCCTCGATGGGGATGTGCTTATTCTCCGTACTCGGAATTAGTGGCCCAAATAATTAAAATTGGTAGTTTTTACAAGGAAATTCCAAATAGTTTCCAATAGTGTACTGGAGCCCCTAGAGAGAATTAAATGGCACAAAGGACTAGTGCCGTTATACTTCAATTATTATTTCAACTTTTGTTCTTAAAAATCTTTAAACTATATGCTTCATCTCTAAATTGAATATTCTGAAACTATATCTTTAGAATCTGTTTTCAAATGCATTCCTATCATTGATGGTGCGAGCGTGTAAAAAATCTATACAATTTTAACTTTAGTTATCTTAAAATCTACGGTGTATGCATTGGGCTTACAATAAATGTTTTTGTACCCGATGGACAAACAAGTTTTTTCTAGAATTTGTGTTTGCTGCACCAATTCACTGGTACCCAACCAAATAACTTATTGAAAAAACAAAAAACAATTGACGAACGTTTGCACGTGATATCCAGATAAGTTTAAAAATAATTTTCATTCAACATTATGATTTTCATTATTTTCAGAGATGGGCATGTAAAATACGTCACGTATTATACTAGGTTTTTTACATGTAAAGTAACCCTTTTTTACATTAAATTATTTTCCTACTATTTTACGTGGAAACGTCAAATATGTAAATAAACGCAAATTAAAGCCAATTTTCCTTGTGATGTTCACAATCTTATTGGATTTAGATATAAAAATGTATCATTGAAACATTAACAGTGTACATTGGCAGTAATTTAATTCGCTTGGACAAAAAGTTGGGTTATGTTGTTCTTTTTTTAACAATCGAAAGGAGAGGTTAAGTTAAGGACAAAGCTGTCAGTATGTGTGAAATTTATTTCCAATCATGCTGCTAAATTTACAGTCCTCGGTCGTTCTCCTAGACCTGACATATTGATTTTTGATAATATTTACGATTCACAAACTTGTTTTTGAGGAATGGAGTATTTAACCTATAAATTTGACGTATGGAAATTGCACCTATCGGTAGAATACAAAACTAAAACTTTACATTTTTCACGTTTTCTACATTATTTACATATTGTACATATTTTTTACACTGTAAACGTAGAAAACATTTTTTTACACGTGAATGCCCAACTAATATTTTCTGCGCATTAGTTTTACAATAATTCAAATTTTGATAATAACAAATGAACCGCTAATAATTCTAGAAAAATTCCAGTTGTCTCATATTTCATGATAAATACCATCGTTTATAAATTAAACGCAAGAAACTAGAAAGTTTCATCAATAACATATTGTTATGTTTATTGCTCAAAAATAAATAGTTTATGATTAAATAAAAATCACTATTTAATAATTGAAAATAATATAAAAGTTTTATTCTTCCGGATATCATTTACAAACACTATATTATCTATTTATCACTTACTACTATCTCAAACAAAGCCGCAGATATTTATATTTAACTATTTATGTACACTGTGTACTTCACTGTGTGATATTCACTGCTTTAATTCCACCATTACACTTTCACTTCAAGTCGTTTGCTTGCGTTTATATATGGAAACCCGTTTTCTCGAAAGTTCCAGATCTAGTCTAGCACATGTTGCTAGATTTTTCCATTGTGCGGAGCGGTGTGGTGCGGTGTGGTGCGATACAACAAGGACGAAAGGCCCCACCCAGACAAGGTCAGGACCAAGCCTACTCCACTTCTACGAATTTCTATACTTTCGCACGTTACAATATTGAAAAAATATCGCCGTGAGAATGTTCTCACCTGTACATCATTGAATATATATAATCAAACACAGAATCTCATCATTCCTTGGCTGATTGTTTTGTATTTATCCAAAAGATTCTGAAAATCTGTCAAGTAAAATGCGCTTTTAGTTTTAGCCGGTTGCTATGGAAACAGTAGATCAACATTCTTACGCTAAAACATTCCTAAATACTTATTTCCAAGATTCCACGGCTAACAGTTCTGAAATTATGCACAAAATTAATAAATGAATTCTAACTGAAGTGCACTTCCGGCTCAGTCTATTGTTATGAAAATTGTAGGCAATCATTCAGATGTTACAGCAGACTGAAATATCAAATTTTAATACTTTACAGCCGATAGTTTCGAGTTTATGCAAAAAATTTCAAAATACTGTGAAGTAAAGTGCATTTCCGGCTCAGTCGATCTGAATGAAAATAGGATATAAGCATCTAGACGGTAGTACTGTCTCGAATACTGAATTTTAATATTCTACGTTTATTCGTTTTGGATTTATGCGGAAAATTCAAAAAATGTTCCGAGTGAACTGCACTTCCGGTTCAACCGACCGCAATCATAATGCAAGGTGTATAACTAGATGTTACAGAAGTGCTTAATACAAAATTTCAATATTCTACGACTGATTTGAATTTATGAGGAAAATTCGAAAAGTCTGTTATATAAAGTGGACTACCGGCTTAGCCGATTGGTATTGGTACGAAAATAGAATACGACCATTTGAATGCTACAGCAATTTCAAGTACTGAATTTAAGTATGCACTTCCGGTACAGACGATTGCAATCATAATGCAAGGTGCATATCAAGACTCTATACCAGTTCCAAATACAAAATTTCACCATTATACGTTAGACGGGTATTGAGATTTGCGAGTAATGCACATACATACTGTAATATTTATTGCTCGACGAAATCAGTTTTTAATCAAATAAAAGTCACTATTTAATAATCTTAGGCCCGAGATATCCACCTCCTCATAAATTTAATTGATAAATAATAACTATGGTAACAATTGTGCAGACAATTGTTGCCATGGTTATTATTCATCAAATGAATTTATTAGGAGGTGGATATCTCGGGCCTAAATGAAATAAAAGTTTTATTCTACTTGTGTGACTAATATCACTATATTTATATATTAATCACTTAATTCTAATTTAAACAAGGTCACAGATATTTATATTTCACTATTTATATGCACTGTAGACTTTACTGGTCACTGTTCATTATTTATTTCACCACTACTATTCTTACTACTGTACTGTACTACACGTCTTTCGCTTGGCCTTATATAGAGAAATATTGTTCTCGAGTTTTCCATTTCTCGACTCTTTCCATTTCTAGAAATCACTAGAGGCTTCCATTGAGAGGGGTGATGGGCTGCGACGCGGTGCGGCGTAAGCGGCCGAAGAAGCTCCGCCCCATACTACGTCGTCTTTACGAGCTCCCCCCTCACTCTCGCACGTCACAATACGTACGAAAATCGTACATACGTACCGATCAAGCAAAAAAAAGTCAAAATGGATTCAAGGATGCTCAAAACGGATTTATCCATCAAAATCTCGATATGTGAATTTTTCCGGTTTCACAATCCTTTCTTGTAGGTACTTTGTACAAATAAGTAAAAATTATTACGAGATTCACCAGACTCAGATTGAATTGTAGTAATTCTGAACCAGCCTCAATAATTAGGATGTTACAATGTAAAACTAAGAGCGTGTCAGTTCATAATATGTTCGCCTCTTCACTCGCAAGAATTCGCCTTATATTCACCTTCATATTAGCCCTTTGTTCGCGAGGCTTCGCCTTGTATACGCCTTATATTTTCCCCAGGTTCGCCCTGTGATTACCCTAGGCTCGCCTCATATTTGCCTTATATTCGCCCTATGTTCGCTCAATGTTCGCTCTATTTTCAAACTATGTTCGATCTATATTTGACCTATGTTTGCCTTATGTTCATCTTATGTTCGCCCTATGTTCGTCCCATATTCGCGAGGGTTGACATTAATGTATTGTGTAGCCTCAGACGTTACAGCATAGTTTCAAGGTATTTTTCAAGCATTTTCCATGACTAATAATGAATAATTGACGGCTACTCCTCTTTTTCTAACATAAAAAAAATATATAGTAGTCATTCAAATGAAAATTTTATAGTACCAAAACGTAGGTCTTGAGTTTGTCAAATAAATAATAATTTGTATTGAAATATGAGTTGTGATAACTTTTCCAACACTTTAATAATCTTTCCTTCAGCATTTCGTAAGGAAAAATAAATTATTCTTTTTGAAAAAGATGACGTAGTTTCCCATTAAAATTGACCCAAATTTATAAAAAATTATTAAGTGCAAAAAAATGTGCTATTTTTCCACGTTTATCTGTGTGATAAATTATCTTGCGCCACAATTTACAATTTTTATAGACATGCACGTGGTTGAAGTAACTTTATCTCTGTTGGTTACATATTTTTTTTTATCATATTTGGAATTAGAAATAAATATCCCTTTATAAGTTATGGATCTTTCAAATATTATGAAAGCATATTGTTGATTTAAAACCCTAATTTTTTCACATGAAAAAAATATTAGCAGTATATATACCTCTCTGCAAGACTACTCAAGATACCCCATCGAGCTTGATTGAAAAACACAATAATACTGTCTCGATTCTCATATCCTATTTTCATCTAGATCGATTGAGCCGGAAGAGCACTTTACTTGAAAGTCTTTTGAAATTCGGTATTTCAGTCTGCTGTAGCATCTGAATGATTGCCCACTATTCTCATAACAATCGACTGAACCGAAAGTGTTGAAATTTATTTTTAATTTTGCGCATAAATTTAGAACCGCTAGGCGTACAATCTTGGAAATCAGTATTTAGGAATGTTGTAGCATGAAATTGATGACCTACTGTTTCCAAAGCAATCGACTGAGCCGAAAGCGCACTCAACTTGACAGACTTTTAGAATTTTTTGGATAAATACGTCTGATCAAAATTTGTGTATGCACTGTTTGAGTGCTACTGCAACATTATACGCGGATATCACGCAAGCGCACAGCATTTATACAACCAACACAGCATTCAAGCCAATATGTTGCTGCCTGTATTACTTCTGCTTTAAACTTCCCGCCTGAATTGAACAGTTGAAAGTCGATCTCTATTTCTAGAAGCTCCTGTACCAAACAACAGATGTCGCATGTCCCTATTTTATTTGAGCATTTTAAATTGTATCATCTATTTATTGCTAGGTTGAGCTCAGAATAATGCAAATGCAACTATTGTCCCACAGAGTATAAACTGTCAATCAGATATTTTTAGTTCAGTATAATTCCAGTAGGGAACGCTCAGGCAATTGAGAAGCAGTATGGTGGTTTCTGTAGGTGGGAGTGTATCTGCTTGTGCATAACCTGTCTGACGTGTTTTAATTTCTGATCCAGAAATGTGTTAAAACAAAATTTAACCTCATTTTGATTGTTTTCTAAATGTAGTCGTAAATTGAATGAATACTGTGCAGTTTCCGATAGAATAGTGTGGTTAGTTTCGTGCTCTTGGTACAGTTGTAAACAAATGTTACAGAAGTGTTTCTAAAAATGTTGTGGTTTAATTTATGACAGTGAATGGCTAGTGTGTCACCATGAACTCGCGGGCCCATCTTCAACCTTTCTTAAATAACTCTTTGGCTATCAGACAAGAAATCCAGCGATTTGAGAGTGTGCATCCTTCCATTTATGCTATTTATGACTTGATTGAACTGATCCCCGATGCCTGTGTCGCCCAACAGATCAGAGATCACGTCGTGTGCATTGAAGGTTAGTTTTATTTACCTTTAACTCCAAAAAATTATGAAGATGCATCTACGAGATGCAGCAGTGTTTTTCATTTTATTGTCAAAGGTTTTACCTGGTCACAGGTAGCAACTATATACTCCGTACGTGCCCTCAGTTAAAGGTTGCACGACAGGCACTATTATTTAATGCAACCCAATGTATTTTCCGAGGCATTTTCAAATAAATTAGATTCTTTTATAATACTAGTACAGTTTATTAATAATATGTTATTAAAAAGCATCATGACTTCACCACAAATAACAAAACAATAAACAGAAACAAAAGAGTAACTGTAATAGCAATTGTTTTTTGAACAGGAAGCTATGCTTGATTTACCTATGGAATAACTTTTCATTTCGAACTGTTCTTTTGTTTTTTCAAAGGTTTTTTGTTTTTTTAATTTAATTTATTTGAAATAGCTGGGATTTGTTTGTCAAGGGAGTAAAGCTCAAATAGAGAGTACTGAAATAAATTCATAGACATTGTTACTGATAGTTTGACAGTTTTCATAAACAGCAGCAGCACAGAACATCAAAATATAAGATAATTAATTCATATAATACAGTCAACAGATAATTTAACCTGAAAATAATAATGATATCGTTTATTTTTTGATATTTTGAAGTTTCTGGTTAGCAAACAAATATTTTCAAATGGTTTTTGATCAATACCTTGTATCTGAGGAAAAAAATGTTCAAACAAGAAACGTAGAGGATGAAATTATGTACATTTTTTTGACTGGATCACAATTCTGTAAAGATCATACGTAAGGAGTTAGACGGCGCTGAAGCTACCAAAAATAATATATTCTTATATTTTTCAACGTCAAAGTTATCCATTTGAGTAATTTTTAATAAGTAATAATTTTGTAGAGATTGGAAAAATATAAAGCAATGGTCAAATTATATAGAGGTTCACGAATTATGGCGCTTCTAAATCACTATCAAGCGTTTCCCGTTTTCTGAAAATATTTTCAAATCATTTTTTAATAATAACATGCATGACACGAAAAAACTTTTCAGGTAAAAAGTGTAGAGGACGGAACAATGTATTTTTGTCTGAATCACAATTTTGAAAGGATTATACGTAAGGAGTTAGATGGCGTTCGGATGGCGCTGAAGCTACCAAAACTAATATATTCTTGTTTTTCATTGTCACAAGCTATCCGATTGAACAATTTCTAATAAGAATTCCATAAAGATTGAAAAAATTCATGAAAAAGATCGATAGTACATATAAGTTTTATTACACTATTCACGAGTTATGAAGCGTCAAAGTCGCTTTTAAGTTTCCTGCCTTCTGAAAACATTTTCAAATCTTTGTTTCCTCAATACCATGCATGTGAAACATCCAGAGTACATATAATTCTATTTCATGGTTCACGAGTTACAATACGCCAAAAATCCCCTAAAAGTTCTGGAAACAATTTCAAATCGTTTTTTATGAAAACTGTGCATCTGAGACAAGAACTTTCTCAATCAAAAAATGTAAGGGACGAAATACTGTAATTTTTTTTGGTCTGAATTGTAGTCTCAATCGTAGCTCTGTTAAGTTGATAGGTACGTAAAAAGTAAGATGATTTTGAAATAACCAAAAATCACATTTTATTTGTTTATTTCATTTTTTTCTAAATGTTATCCAACTAGAAAATCTTATAAGAGAATTATATTAAGAATAAAACAATCTATGAAAAACGTCAAGAGCACGTATAAATTTCATTTTACGATTCACGAGTTACAGTGCGTCAAAAATCCCTTTAACGTTGTAAAGATAATTCCAAATCGTTTCCTATAAATACTGTGCGTCTTCGGAAAAAACTTCTTAGACAAAAAATGTGGAGTTCTTCATCCTTTACATTTTTTATTCAGATCGCAATTCTGTAAAATTGACACGTAAAGAGTTAGATGACCTTGAAAGTACCAAAAGTTTTTTTTTGTAGGTTTTGCCTTCTACATAATTCCTATTTGAATTTTTCCAATTTGATAGCTTTTAGACAGTGAAAAACAGAAAAATATGATTGCTATTACATTTAGCGCCATCTAACTTTTTAAGTATCAACTTAACAGAACTGCGATTCAAACTAAAAATATAGATTATTCTGTTCTCTACTTTTTTTTATTTCAAAAGTTTTTCTGCTAGTTGATCAGTATTCGAGAAAAAATATTTTCAAGAAGAAAAATGCTTGATAATAATTGATGCACCAATTTGAATTTGGTGCTTACTAATTCTATTTTATTTCCAAATGCTTGCTGAAAGTTTGTTCTTATAATTAACAAAGTTATTAAATGTTATTCTAATAAATTTACGATAATTATATCGTCCGGTAATGGCGTAAATGGTCTTCATTGTTCCCAGCTTCCAATTATGCAGATTTACGCCAAACACCTTTAACTAAATCAACGTAAATATAATATTAAGTTACACTCAAATTGAAAGCAATTTCTTGATGTTTATTTCTTGAAGTGGTAATTTTTTTTTGATAATTTCTGCACTAGTAAGTCTGGTTATGCTCTATACTACTTTCTATCATTATTTATAGCAAACTAAATTTATAAATACACACACTGTTATTCAAAAGATCGGGAACCAAGTCCAACAATTCTTAATGAATTTTTTCTTTTTATTTTTAGAAATTTTTAGCATTAGTTGGCAAGTTACGTATGTATTTGCGCGCTACTCACCTGACAATTGAAGATTTTTGCCCTCCTCCCAATTGTACATCAAGCTTTCATCCCGGTCGAAACAAAAATAAAAACTCCGCCAATTTTTACTCATTGCCTCAAAAAATCATAAATGCTGTAGATGTTTCTATATATCACCAGGATACAAAAAATCATCATTTATGATATGATTATTGATTATAAATGAATGAACAAATTATTCAATATTTATTAAGTAGATTAGGTGAATCCAAGACCTACAAAATATTTTAGTAAGAGCATCCGCTCTACATTCGTAATTTTATTACTTTAATTTGTTTGTCATTGTTTATTATTACTAATAAATATACATGTTTTGTATAAGACATTTCCCACTATTATCTTGGGAGCATGAAAATTCATTCTTAATGCAAGCAAATTGAAACATTACCCCACATATTGAATGTGTGAACCGGTTACTATGGCTTAATTCATCTACGTATAAGATATTAACTTCGAAACGCCTTGTATGCATATTAATTAGAGTGTATTGACAGTAATAAATAATTTTACGACTACAAGATACATAGGTACTCTCCACGGAGCTGTTACTGTATGTTTGAGTTGTAAAGCGGGTAGTTGTGTCAAATTATGTTAGTCATATTCCCTTTGAAGGGTATAGAGAAAAGCATATGATATTTGCATTATTACCATACGAAAAGCTATTGATCAAAGACATTTAGGGTCGTGCTTTACCCCAGTATTTTGCCATGAATATATCTTGAAGCATCTCTTCGGTGTAGATCTAAAAGATTTGAGCAAATAACTTCAAGCATAAAAAATTTCGTGCCTCAAAATGTTCTAAAAAACAGCAAGAACTTGACGTGTAGAAAGTGTGGTTCAATCAGACCGTCTAAGCTGCCTTTGCATACCAAATTTCAAGCCAATTTCTCACATATCATAAAAGTTATGCAAGAAATTAGGAATAGTGTGGTACCTTAAATCCAATTATAATGAAATTATTTTCGTTTGCTAGAAATTTGCAGTAGGTTTACTACAGGTTTTTCATTTTGCTACAAGGTTGCTTATATACAAACTTATAGCAAACCCGAGCAAACCTATGGCGAACCTACGACATACCTATAACAAACCTGTGACAAACCTATAGCAAATTCATAGCAAATCTATAGTGAACCCATAGCAAACCTATTGCAAACTTATGACAAACAAAGAACAAGCCCCGAGCAAACCTATAACAATCCAATAGCAAGTCAATAGTAAATCTACAGCAAACCTATAGCGAACCTATAACAAACATATAGCAAATTCTATAGCGAATTCATAACAAACCTATGGCAAACTTATAGCAAACCTATAGCTAAATAATAACAACCAATAGTAAACTTATGACAAACCTAGAGCCCATCTAAAGTAAACCAAAAGCAAAACTATAGTCAACCTATGACGAACATATATCATTCCTATGACAAACTTATAGCAAATCGGATAGCAAAATTATGACAAACCTAGAGCAAACCTATAACAAACCTCTCGCGAGCCTAAATAAACCTATAGCAAATTCAATAGCGAACCCAGAACAAACTTATAGCAAAACTAAAGCTAAATAATAGCAAACCTATAGTAAAGTTATGATAAACCTAGAGCAAATCTATAACAAACCAAAGGCAAAACTATAGTCAACTATGACGAACATATATCATCCCTATTACAAATCGGGTAGCAAATTTATGACAAACCCATAGCAAATCTATAGTGAACCAATAGTAAACCCATAGCAAACCTGTAGCAAATCTATAACACAAAGTTATGGCAAACTTAGAACAAGTCTATAGCAAACCAAAGGCAATCCAATAGCAAACCTATGAAAAACCTTTGACAATCCTATAGCAAATCTATAGCAAAATAGTTAATCTATAGTTAAGCTAAATCAAACGTATGAAAGCCATATAACAGACCTTTAGAAAACCCATGGCGCACTTATGACAAACCTATAGCAAACCTATGGCGAACCTACGACATAAGTACCTATAGTAACCTAAAGCGAACCTATAAGAAACATATAACAAATCTATGGCAAACCTATAGCAAATCTATTGCTAGTCCATAGCAAACCTATAGTTAACTTATGACAAACCTATATTAAACTTACGACAAATCTAAAGCAAATTTATAGCAAACCCAAGGCAAACAGCCTATAAGAAGTATATTATGTCATCCCCTCGATCATCTCTATGACAAACCTGTTGCAAACTAGGTAGCAAGCTTATGATAAACTTAGAGCAAACCTATAACCTCGCCTTTAACAAACCTATAACCAGCCTATAGCAAACCTATGACGAATCCATAGCAAATCTATAGGGAACCAATAGTAAACCTATAACAAACCTATGACAAACCTAGAACAAGCCTTTGATAAACCTATGACAATCCTAAAGCAAATCTATAGCAAACCAATAGTAAATCTATAGCAAACCTGTAGCAAAGCTACAGCAAATCTATGAATTCTATATAGCAGACCTATAGCAAACCCATGGCGAACCTATGGCAAACCTATAATAAACCTTTGACAAACCTATAGCAAACGTAAAGCAAACCTATTCACAAACATATAGGAACCCAAAACAAACATTATTACAAACCTATAGTAAGCTTATGACAAACCTAGACCAAATCTATAGCAAACCAAAGACAAACCTATATCATTTCTATGACAAACCTATAGCAAATCTATGGCATACCTATAGCAAACCTAAAGCGAATCTATTAACAAACATAGAGGCAATCCGGAGCAAACCTATAACAAACCCATTACAAACTTATAGCTAACCAATAGCCAACCTATAGTAAACTTATGAGCAAATCTATGACATACCTATTCTAAACCTATGACAAACGTACCTATATCATCTCTATGACAAACCTATAGCAAATCTATAGTAAAGCGGGTAGCAAATTTATGAAAAACCTAGAAAAAACCTAAGGCACATCTATAGCAAACCTATGACAAACCTATATCAAACTTATGACAAACTTAGAAGAAACTTATAGCAAACCAAAGGTAAACCTATGACAATCCTATAGCAAATCAATAGTAAATCTATTGCAAACCTTTAGCAAACTTATGACAACCTTATAAGTATAACAGACATATAGTAAACCCTCGAGCAAACTTATGACAAACCTATAACAAACTGATAGCAAATCTAGTGATAATCAAAGTAAGACCAAGATCAAAATATCTGTGGTCTTAGTATGCTTATCTGGCGTTAATATTGGTCTTGTAAAGATTGTTGCAGTCTTGGTCTTGATATTGTCTTGTGGGCTCAGTTTTGGTCTTAGTCTATTAATCAACCTTAATCCTTATACTTTTATTTGATTTCCATAATTAAAGGAGCTGAAACCAGAAGAGTTATGGGTGACGAAATATTTTTTTAAGCTGAATCTGGTTTTAAGCTGAAATACTGTTTGAGCGCATGTTTCAGTTGTCATTTTCAAAGTGATTGCAGACTAGTCGTTTTGAAAGCGAATTATTTTCATAAAATTATAGTCTATTTCAGTTAAGAACTATTCAAGCCTCTTATTGGATTTCAATTGAAGTCTTCTGATTGGCAGAAATGCAAACCAAACTAAACAGCCAAAATCAAATAAATGAAAAATTGTATCCAGTAGTCATGTACAAATAATATTATTGAACATCGATGAAATTTGTCAGATCTGACATTCAGGCTTCAATACGAACTAGTTTTGGTCTCGTATATTTCATCTTGGTTCTCGTCTTGGTCTTGTCCATCAAGTCTTGGTTTTGCTGTATTGGTAAAATAAAACTAAAACAGTGGTGATTGTTTTCAACCGGCGCCGGTGGTGCTTAGCATCCAACTAATAGGCGGGCCCAGCCCGCTCTAACCAAGGTCGAGGTGCCATGCTCAATGATTTTAAAAAGTGGCTTTTGTTTGCAACTGGCGGTATTTTGCACTCAACTAACACGTGGATTAGAATTGAAAGTGAAGATGGAGGAACTCTGCTATGGGATTATCGTCCCAACTTCACGGTCGAGAATTGAGACTGGTAATAGTGGATGAACTCGGTATTAGTGAACCACGGATAAGCCCTAGGAGGTACAGGAATATCTATATTTTATGTGGAATACTTTTATTCCCTATAGTATATTAAGTTTAAAATATATTTCCTAGAAAATACTTCTGGAATACTTGTATTTTCTGAGAATCCCTGTTATTCTTTAGATATATCCCGGAAATATTTGTATATCTTGTGGAACAATAAATATTTATTTTTTATTGAAATATCTGAACTCGTTTTTATATAGCTGTAGTTTCCATGAAACATCTGTACTTTGTAGGGATCAAATATAACAAATAAAAAATGGGCTCTTGCTGAATTGAGGATTATTTGAAATATTGTAACGAACAGAACCCGTACAGGTTAGACTTACTGGATAAACGGGTGACGAAGAAAACCGACTCATGCACCAAGGACGTAGTGACGCCTAGTGGAACCTCTGGAAACCACTAGAACTTTCTAGATGCTTCGAAAAACTCTCAGCGGGGATATAAAATTCGGAGATTATTGTAGATCAGAGACCTACGGAGCGCGTAAGATTGAGAAAAAATAGCGAACCAGTTGAGATAAATAATAAGCAGAGAGAGTAAATAGCTGTGTAAATAATAGATAATTTTGAGTCTAGTTCAGTTATAGAAGTTTCGTTCGTTATGCCAAATTTGTGTAACATGTTGATATATTTAATGATCAATAACAAAGATACGATAACAAATGAATAGATTATTTGATGTCTTACTCACTGCATTATATTCAACTCTTGTCCTCATAACTCCTGCTGAATTTATACGGAATCATTAAACATTGAGCATTATAATCTGTACGTTTCTTTTTCATGTATTTCCATGATTCGTTTTGTTATGAGTCAAAATGCAAAAAATTGTTGGTTTCTGGTTTTTCGCCCACAGAAGTGGTTTCTCTCCACAAAAATTCACTGTGGCGATAGCAATTTACATTCCTTCAGACTAAATTGAAATTATCGTTCATGGCCAACCAAACAAATAACTTTTGTTTTTATGAGTAAAACCGAGAAAAATTTTAATGTTGCGTATAGTTTTTTAGGAGTATACTTTTGTGTTGGAAATTATACACACTGTGGTAATAATTATGTATTGACAGTATTTGGGGTTAAAATTTAATTATTTCGTGGAAATGTTGTCAATACTTTTGTTTGTTTTACCTTTAATCGCTTAATCTATAATAATTAATTGTGTGAGAGAACCAACATAAAATTATAATACTATTCGTTTCAGAATATTTATTCAATAATGATATGCATACATGCTGCAGCAATCGGTATTCAATAAATGACTGTTGACTGCCGACTCTCTCGAATTTGTTCTCAAACAAAATTAATTCTGTAATTCACATTTTATTGTACAGTTCTGGAAAATATATTGCATTGACATTTAAATATTATTTTAAATGTCACATTTTTTATGATGTGAAATAGCACCCTTTAATATCTCCCCTTGGTTTGCCTGGAAATTTTACGTGCTTGTAGTTTACAGAGGGAATAAAACTTGAGAATGCCGATAAATATTTTACAACATTTTTTTATTACGGAGATAACAATGAAGAACCTGCAATCCCAATATTTGTCAGGGTGGTAATGTAATATATAATTGTAGCAGAGTTGAGTGCATACCGCACCAACCAATATCCATGCCGTCGAATGCCCGCTGCGTCGAAAGTCCATACCGTCGAAAATTTATCCTCACTACTGCTTTATGGTCCTAAGAAAGTGGTTTTTGTTTCCAACCTGCGGTGCCTCGCATTCAACTAACAGGCGAACTTCTCCCGCTCTGACCAAGTTCGACATGCCATGTTCAATATTTATAAACAGTGGTTTTTGTTTTCAATCAAAGTTGATTCTACACCAGTTTCAAAATATTAGGCGCCAGAGTTTACCAAACGTAGCAAGGCTCAAATATGAGTTTCCAAAGTATAAAAACTACCCTCTTGGCACACAGCTGGAAAAATTTCCAATAATGTCAAAAGGTACATCAAAAATTCAAATTCATATCAGTAGCCCAACAGTTCTGCAGCACTGTATGAACCGCGGTTTGCAAAAAAGTTCTACGAACATTTTTCATTCTAATTTTGTTAGAGCGCACATGAGAATATTTTTGGAATATTTACCCCCTCTACGTTCGCACAGGCGTCGCGACGCGTCGTCTGGACGGCGCCCGCATTGTCGAGGGTAATAGAGGTGGTGGTTTTGCCACTGCATTACGGACCAAATGAGACATGACAGCTATATTTTACGGCATATTGTACGCCTCTAAATTTTGTTGGCAAATATTTTATTTGGTAGACTTCCTCATTGATTGAATGGCAAATCGAAATATACATTGTCTGTATTACTTCTATAGAAGTCGGTCACGAACAGGACGTTAGTCATTGTTATATGACGTCATTTTCGCGTGTTTTAGTATTATCAAATATGGCTGAATTTTGCTTTATTTCATGGGCATAATAAAACTGTTATTGTTGATTTTATAGTGTAATTATATTTTATTTGCGCTGTTTTTGAGTAGTATTTTTATTCAAATTAAGACATTTGTTTGCTACAATTTTAATTGAAAGATACGAATACACACAGGGAAGAGGTGAAACCGTTGGACTAACCTAATGAGCTCCCCCCGGCAGTTGACGCCGATTAAGTCTTTCAGGGAATATCATAAAATTATTTATTAATATACATTATATTCCTTATTTAATGAATTATAAAAAAGCTCTCTTTGATTGTTATGATAAGTTTACTCATTAACGAATTATTACGAACGTCACGTAACTTACTTGTACATCATTTGATATATACACAAATTTATTTAATAAAGCTTTCTGTCACTCCAGATTATAATTAATATAATTTTAATAATATTTTGACATGTAAAATGTCAAACAGAATCAAAAAATTGACAACAAATTATCATTGCCTACCTTATCATTTCAATTGAAATGATTGTTTTATACGGCAAATTCTGATTGTCTGTTATACTTGTAAACTGTACTTTCGGCTCAGCCAATTGATACAAAAATAGTAGATGACTATTTTGATGCTACAAGTTCAAACACTAAATTTCAATATGCTATGGCTGATCATTCTAGATTTATGTAAAAAATCTCAAAAAGGTTTCAAGTAAAGTGCTCTTCTGGCTTGGCCGATTCATACAAAAATAGCAGATAACCATTCTGATACAACATCAATTTCAAATACTGAATCTCAATACCCTACGGTTGATCATTCTGGATTTATTAGAAAAATTCGAAAAAATGTTTCAAGTAAAGTGCACTTCCGGTACAGACAATTGGAACCATAATATGAGGTGCACAACTAGACCCTATACCAGTCTTAAATACAAAATTTCAACATTGTACGTTCAGCCAGTTTTGAGATTTGCGAGTTACGCACGCACGAACATACGTACCGACATCAAGCCAAAAATAGTCAAAATGGATTCAGGGATGCTCAAAACGGATGTTTCCATCAAAATCTCGATAGGTGAATTTTGTCGGTTCCACAATACTTTCTTGTATATACATTTTGCTGCTATAAATGCTCATAAATACTTAACCGTCAGGCCTATAGCACTTAATTTCAATAGACTTCCACAAGAATTATAATCGAAAAGACTAAATGGAAAACTGGTGAATTCGTTTATAATTACAATCTCTAGAGTGTCCAGTACGTACGTACGTACGGACAAATTGATACTTCATGTTAAATCACAGTCAAAATAGTTATTTTTGTATTAAGTGTGCGAAGTGATTGTTTTTTTTGTTGCGCTTGAGATTGTCGAGACCGTAAGGTCGAGGTAACAAATTCATTCGAAAGCGCAACAAAATACAATCACTTCGCACACGAAATACAAACAATATTTTTTCGCCAAATGTCAAAAAATAATTGATCAACAATAATTATTGTTTTATTCAGTAAAATGTAGGAAAAAAGTACAAACTATAATTAATTTGCAGTCACCTGGGTATTGTAACCAAAAATATGCGCAATTGTTGTTTGATAAATAAAGAACTGTCAACAATTAATTTTTATATTCAAAAATAAATAGTTTTGTGTACAAATTCATATTTCTTTTTTGTTAAATACCTGTTTGTTTCTATCCTTGTAGCATTTCTAAACTGAATTATATTAGATTAGGTGTGCAAAAATATATTTCATTTTTTTTACCAGTGAAAAAATCACGAACTTTGCATATCCATAACAATACAAAAATATCATGTTTTTTTGACAGATGGCGAAAACATATATTTCAGAGCTTGCTTCACAAAAATATATAATTTTTCTATCATTGTGATGAGTATGCTCATGACCGAATGATCTATTATTATGATGAGCATTTTCATTTACAAATAATCGCGAACAAACAAAAAACAATCAAAAATTGATATCGATCTACGTCTTGGATCATAAAAATGCTTATATTTATTGAACTGAGTTGCTTATCACTTTGAATTTCTATAGACTTCTACAAGAAACACGGATAAATAAAATGAAAAAAAAAATTAACCAATCCGTTAATTTAACATTCTTCCGACATCCTTCCGAGTGTCCAGTACGTTTGTACGTACAGACTAGTTGATACTGTAATGTTCTTAGGTAAGAAAATAAATCAAAATTGAAGTATTTGATGAAAATTAGCCCATTAAATCACTAAAACAAAAGGATAACTACCTATACCTAACGTACACCAAACTTAACACTTCATAATCTAATTATCATTGCAATATTTATCTTACACCGTATTTATTTATTAACTACAGCAGTGTCACTCCTTCTCTATTCGTTAAACACCCTTCATTTCCTTATGTGAACTTTTCCAATGGGGAAATTATGCTTATACCTCTACCTGCGTTTATCTGGAACACCTTAGAACAATCGAGAATTTGGTTGGAACAATTCTAGACTCTAATTCGTTACACTACTACATATTTAATTGTAATCAAGGCTTTGCAACTTATTTTACATAAATATATACACATTTTTTTATTGGTTTCTATCGACTCGAGTTGTCTGGACGATAACTCTCTCCGTCTGCAATCTATATAACCTAAACCTCGAACTGCTTGAATATTAATAATCAATAATGCGCAAAATAGGTAATATCCAATACAAAATGCTTATTTGATGTTGATTTTGGGTCAGGTCAGTTGCCCTGCACCCTAACTGGTGCGTGACGATAACATAAAAGTGATAAAAAGCCTCTCTTAGTACTGACCTACAAACAGTCACGATTTGAATTCATCCTTGTATTTTATTATCAGAGAAAGAGAAACTAAACTATATTTTATTTAATAGCTGAGTAATTCTTTGAATATAACCTCCATTGGAATAAATGGAGATCTTTGATAACAATCAGGTATTTTAAATGATGTGTGAATATTTCGGAGCTGCAGTGAATTGCGATTTGGTGACCAATGGTGTCAAAAAATGGCGTGGGAATAGTCTGATCGAAAGACCCCGACATTCTAATAGAGGCAACTGCAGATTTTTTTAAATAAACTTCAAATTGATTACCATTGGAATAATGTAGTGTTGAACTGTATGTTCTACTCTCCATTAAGTTCAACACTTCTCTCATCATATATTCCACATCAAAGGGTATCATCAATGCATGATGGTCTCCTTTCATCACCTTTGCTCAATATTTTCATATATACTGAGTGGCTTAGGTGCAGATCAGTGTGTGAAGTTTTCTATAGTATGTGTGTTGCTTACTCACCCGGTATAATTAGATAGCGGTGTCTACCTACCTGCAGCTACCTGTGATCAATACTCGTCTAGAAATCGTCGTTGAATGGGAAAGAAAGAAATTTTCAAATCACATTTCGTTCAACGTTAAACGAGCAATGCCAAAATAATGTTATTTATTTTAAGACTAAATATTTTTAACCTTGCTTAATAATAACATAAGCATCTTGGCATGATACGCAAAATTGACGAAAACAAGATTAACTGATATGCATATCATAATTATAACATTACTGAAGTTTAGCATCAAAGTTTATAAATCATTTGATACTAAACCAAGCATTAAATCATGATTATATTAACATGAGTATGAATACAGTCTTGTATATTAAATTTCTACTAACAGATGCATCATCTGTTAATGTGGAATACAATATTTATAATCTGTCAAAATAAATGGCCTAAAAGCCGTATAAATTATTCATCTCGACGGCGACGTAGAAATTATAAAAGGTTTGAGAGAAAATGTTTTAATCCATGCAGAAACTGAGTAAACAAAATAATTTTTATTCCATTTTACACATGAAACACTACTGTTTCAAAATAAAAACGAAGTCTCAGAAAGCATACGAATTAAAAATGTAGGTAGAGTTAATGTTGTTCATTGTCTATGTTGTCTTCTTAAAGATATATCAGAGGGAGCACCCTTTTTACAAAATTATGTACACTTCAATACGTTCCTAAAGGATATCTGTATTTCTTCAGGAATACCTGCGCTTGCTGCTTAATACCTATACTTCCTGTAAAATACCTGTACTTCCTGTGAAATATCTGCACTTCCTATAGAATAAATGAACTTCATGTAAAATATCTCTGCTTCCTGTAGCAAACTTGTACTTCCTGTAGAATACCTGTAGTTCCTAGGGAATGCCTGTGGATTATATTGTCACAAATATGAAATATTTGTAGTAATTAGTTCACATAATTATTTATTTGAATTCATTGTAACTGTAACCCTAGTCAGTATTGACAAGGTCGATGTTCCATTGTCGGACATGATTGACAGACTAGATGTTCGGTGGTTGCCAGGCAACAACTGTTAGACAATTGAATGTTGACCTATTGTCGGTTTAGGTATATAAGAGCATGAGCTAGGAGAGGAATTCATTCAGTCAGTGATTCAGTTAGAGTAACTGTGGCGATATTGTGAACATACGAGTACATAAAATAAATACTGGCACTGTAACCTGTGTTAATAAATTATTCACGATAAAATTTGTGACAATATGTACCTGCTTTTCTAATTTTCTTCCAGAATAATCGTACCTCCTATAAATACCTGTACCTGTGAATTACGTGTACGTATTTCTTGCGAAATATCTCTTTAATTTTTGTTCTTCCTTTGGAATACTTTAAGAATATTTGTACTATTTGTGGAACACTTGTATTTCCTGTAGAATATATGCATTTCATTTGGATTACATCTTAATACCTCGATGATTACCCTTCGGAAAGTCATTACCTTCTGCCAACAATTCTTCTACTTCCAAAAACACAACTTTTCATCTCCTCTTCCTAACCAAAGTTTTTTAACAATTTCGTGAGGTCCTGTCTGGCAGTTGACGTAGTTGAAACATCTCGTATTCCACCAGAAATCGCTAAAATAGTGCCTAACCATCAAACAAATTGGGCTACTTTTTTTTTTTTTACTGCGTTACTCAATCGATTCTGAATCTCGAAGTAACACTCTTTATCCACTGTCTCATCTTTTAGAGTATTTTATTGTTGGAAACATTTAAAACACACTCCGGGTCAAGTAAAACTCACTTCGAGGCGCTTCCTCATCTCATTGCTTTCCGATTGCCTTCTATTAAGACAGTATGAGCTTTTTACTCAGGATCATAAATTAATTGCCGTACCCTTTTTGAAGGGTTATTTGAATGAGATTTTTTTGTCATACGTTGAGCTGTTTTGTGAAAAAACTCGCCCAGGCTCCTTCTGAACCAATTATGATTTTAGTTCAAAATAGTACATACAAATAGGTAGGTATGACTCAAAGTTTTTCCTCCGATAAAAATTTGAATTTTAGCATAAATATTTATCGCAATGCAGATGTTTCAGTTGAAAAAAATTCTCGCAGCTGTAATAATATTTCCAAATTTCATTAAATATTATTTATAAATTTCCAATTTGAAAGTTTAGTGACTATTTATGACAACACATAAATCAAAATTGTATTAATTTGATGCATCGACGATACGAGAATTAATATGTTATAACATAACACTTTTACTAAAGCTAGAATAGACCTCATTTCAAAACGATTTGAAAAAAAGATATATATTGAATAAGTACTGCACGAATAATTGCAGTTTGAGCAACGTGATGACTACTGTCTGTATTTTCTATGGAACACCTGATGGACTGCATATATATTTCTTTCTATGTACTTCTTCTGAAATACAAGTACTTTCTAGAGAATATCTATAGATTATATGTACGTATTCCCTGCAAAATTCGTATAGAATACCTGTATTCCCATCTGGAATACTTGTGTTGGAAATGTGAGTAGATGTCGGAAAGAAAGTAGTGTAAATAAAAATAGACAAATAAAAAAGTAAATTGTCAAATATTTCATTTGTGTGATAGAGAAAAGGCGAGAAACTTAAAAACACTAGATATATCTTACTAGCAGGAATGAAGAAAAGTGGTGTAAATTCAGACAGGATTAGATTTATCATGAATTTATAGAAATTTAATTTCTTCCGAACTGTCATTCAATTCATATCTGCTGAATTTGCGAATCTATTTTTATTTCAGGAGGAAGTATATCGCCGGGTAGGCTTTGTGCAGTTTCTCAAATAATTTAACTTGTATTGCCTGTGGAATACCTGTGTTTTCTGTAGAGTATCTGTAGTTTTTAGAGAACATTCGTAACGTATATACTGCAAAATTCGTATTCGCAGGGTGCAAAGTACGTGGTGGGGGTAATTAAATCGACTGCAGTGTGAGTAGTGAACAAAATAAGCATTATTATGCGCTGATATTGCGAGAACAGTATTATAAAAAAATGGACCATCATAGTTTTTGTGTCGTTAATTGCAAAACTGCAAGCACAAAAATCAGTGAATGTAAATTTTACCCTTTTTCAACTGCAAATTGAAAGTTTGAACCTAGAAAAAAATGGATTTCTTGTATGACATGACATGTTGCCTTTTCTTTTGCTTCATAATAGAGAATCAAAATGCAAAACTAAATGCAGAATTCGATGCACCGTGTCAAACGGCCCTAATACCTATTTATCAAGCATTTATCTAAAAATAAAATTAATAAATACAGAATTTAAAAAACACCTAATGCAATTTAACTAGCATAAAACGATGTTTTATAAGGAGCCAGAGTAACTGATGTTTGTCTTATTACCTTGCATGTTATTGAATGACTTATTCTTCCATATCTCTGACATGTTCTGCTGTTATCATCAGTAGCTTTCCCTTCTGCATTGTCTGAGGTTAAAATAAAATAACTATGATCATATTATAGCTGAAAATTGTTAAAACTCTTCCAATAAACTATATCATTAATTCAGTATTTTATATTACTCACTTTGATAGTTCCAGAAATTTTTAAATAAATTTTCATATGCTTTTGGTACTCTCTCAATTTTTGACATATAACCTAATTTTGACATAATGCAAAATAATAAACATAACATGCTTAAAAACATTTTTGATACCTTCTCCTTACAAGAACAATAGTAGTTAATTTATCAGCTTTTCGATTTCGATAGACTTCAAAATTTACTGACTTCTCAAAAAAAATTTATTCATTCATATTTACAAATATCAATGATGTTACATACTAACAAGCCCGGAAAAAAATACGTCATAGAGGGCATTGTCAGCACGCATCCAGCGTATAGAATACCTATTTACTATATGGAGTACTCCAGGAATACCTAAATTACCTGTGCTGTATTTTCTGTATAGTATCTGTACTTCCTATGGAATAATCGTGAATAATATGTAAGTATTTCCAGCAGTCTTCTGGAATCTCCTTTGAAATACATTATTTCCTATACGGCATACCTGAATTTCTTATACGGCATACCTAAATTTCCTATGCAATACCTGTACTTCGTACGAAATACCTGTATTCCCTATAAAATTACTGTACTTCTTATGGAATACCTGTACTTCCGGTGTAATATCTGTACTCACATTGATTATACATATATTTTCTGTGGTATAAATTTTGTATTTTCTATGGAATAATTGTGCTTCCTATTAAATATTTGTACTGACTATACAAAATGCCTGTATTTTCCAGTGATTATGTGTGGACCACATGTACTTATTCCAAATGTTTCTTTGGTATTCTCCAATAATATTTGGATACCTGTATTTCCTCTGGAATATCCTAGAAGCTCTGTATTTCATTTGGAATACTCCTGAATTTCTGTATTCCATATGCAATACTTTAAAGAATACTTGTACTTTCTAGAGATGTAATTCTGGAATATCGGTAGATCCTTTGGAATACTCCAGGAATACCTTATAGTCGGGGAGCCGGCCGCACCTTATGTTCCCTGATTGGACTTACGGCCTAATCGTATATGAATCGATTCAGGTCAAATTTTTTGACGCAGCTTCCCTGATAGAACTTTCGGTTGAAATTAGTACCTATCGATAGTGATAGTCAAGTACTTTAATAAAAAATCAGAGTGACACCTCCTGTTCCGTCCAGGTGGGCGGCAGCCACCTCTAAGTGTAACCCATTTCCGTATTGAATTTTCCTGCTTGAACTTACGATCATTATTTTTTGCACGATTGGGCGTTTTCATATGTTTACCGGCCCTCTATTTGAGGTGGTATGTTGATTTTACCGGCAAACTGTGGTTTCTATGGTTATGCTGACTTACCGCCCATGGGCAAAGGCGGTAAGTGAAAAATTGTGAATTTTCACAAAAAAATATTCATTTATTTATCTTCATTTGTAATTGAATATTCAGAATAAAATGTCAAACTTGACAGCTGACAGCGAATAAACAATCATTAGTAGTAATTTAATTTGAAAAAGAAAATTTGGACCCATATTATGAATCTTCCAATCGTGCAAAAATTTTTGTAAGTATCACGGTCAATAAGTACAGTACCGATTTCGTATAATATTTGGGAACCTCGCCAAGGCTCGGCCTCCAAACTATTATTCTTAATCGGTAAACTGTACTTACTGACCTTATTATTTAAATAACTTTTTTTCAAATTAAAGCTCGAATCTTCCTCTCCACAAAAAATTAAGATATCGCTTCTATACCTGTCCAGGAGGGCGGCAGCCACACTTAGAATTATTATTATTTTTCCTAATTATAGCTTGAGCCTTCCTGAACACGAGAATACCGAAGTACTGCTTTCCACCCTGTCTGGAAGGGCGGCAGCTACTCTTAATTTCTATCCGATTTTTAGGTTCCAATTTCGAACTTATTTGTACTTCTCTTATCGAATGTACCCCGGTTTTTTCATGTTCAGGGAGTTTTAAACTCCAAATTGAAAAAAAATCGTGAGTTCAATGAGGCAAGCCGAGTACGAAAATGCTTAGGGGTGACTGTCGTTCTCGTAGACAGGGCTAGAGGCAGCACTTCGTTTTTATTGTGTCCAGGAAGGCTCAAACTACAGTTAGAAAATATTATCCTTCATTCGATAAGAAAAGTGCAACTGCGTTCGAAATTGAGACCTGAAAATTGAATAGTTTTAAGTGTGGCTGCCGTCCTTTCCGAACAGGTAGAGAGGCGATACCTTGGACATTTTGTGGTCAGAAAGGTATAGCTTGAATTTGAAAAAAAAAATAAAAATTGGCCTTTTTTCGGCACTCAAGACAGTACTCTGCATTTATGAAGTTTGGCGTCCTGTTGACCTAAGTCCGATCAGGAAACATAAGGTACGGTCGGCTCCCGGACTATCACTTCCTATAGCGATCGTATGCCATCTACACCAGTGAAAACCAGTCATGAATTCAATCCTACCCAAAAATATAAGGCATAGTGGAGTTGCTCCACCAGATCTCAGGTAGCTATAATCTCATAGCTGAGTTGCTTCACCATCGATAACTGTAGGGATTAAAACGATTCTGGGAGCTTGAAAGATATGTACATGATAACACATCATATAAAAAATATCATTCTGTACGGGCTATTTTATTTACAATGTATTTTGGTTACGAAACATTAGATACGAGTTTCTTGTTCTGTACATAGAACCATCAGCACAAGCCCATATTTCGGAAGGTAACCAAGCTTCTTCCCTCTAATATAACTGTCCAGCACATTATCACAAAACTGTATCAATTTGGAATCACTCAAAGGAACATTGCCAAATATTTCCCGTATTTCCGATACAAAGAAATCGCTTACTTTTTTTTTGACTTAAAAACTAGATACCAAACAATTGTTTCAAATATTGGTTGCTAAAATAGTTACCTTGTTTGTACACTTAACTTGAACCTAATGCTTGAATTTTCCGGATCCAAGCTTGCCCCAAATGAAATCTTCGCCCAATGATTTTAACACTCGGCCACACATTGCGGACAGCATTATGAATTGCATTTTCAAAATCAATAACTATTTGTTGTGGATCGAAAAACAAATTAAGTCCCATACATTTTTTTGTGAGAATTGGTGAGAATTTTTTATTTAGTAGCAAACAAAACACAAGCGGAATTAGGATTGAAAGTAAAAGTGGAGGAACTCAGCTACGGGATTATCCTTCCAATCTAACGGTCGGGGATTAAAACAGGTAAAAGTAGAGTAACTCCGGTACTCCCAAAATATATCCATTCGCGCCAAACAAAGGCCCGTGCACGTAACCGTCACTCAGGGTACTTCTGTGGCTAATACGGAGGGCTTTAGGAAAGATTTTACTAAATTTCAGTAATATTTAGACTCCATTTCCATTTTATTCAATAAAAGAACAAATTAAAACACGTTATATATATACTCACCTATGTATTGTATTAATTTTACATTTTCTGCGTTTACTGGAAATTAATCCTTTGGTGCAGTTGGTCATTTTGATTAAGTTTTAAGTGTTGATGCAGATGTTCAATGTGATAAGGAATTCATACATGGTTTGGTGCATAATGTACTTCCTAGAGAATTCTTGTGAATTACATATATATTTTCTACTTGATTGTCCAAAATTTTCTGAAAAAATAATATACATATTTCCTATGATTTACTTGTTCTAATTATAAAATACCTGTACTCCTAGAGGCGAATCTAGGTTTTTTTAGGGCCAGAGTTTCATTTGTTATCAATTTGGGAACATTAGATAGATTAGGGTTTACAATTATACATTATTTTTGTACACGGTCTAATAAACCACTCGGATTCTAATTTTTCTCTATTGTTCCTTCTAGAACGCCTAGTTTCTTTCACTTGATTAATTGATTTTGATCAGCTCTCTATCGCAGATAAATACTGGGCGGCCTAAAGCGAGAAATAAGTGGATATTAGAATCCAAGTGGTTTGTTATACCCTGAAATATTTGACTAGATGTACCATCCGGCTATTTACCGATAGATGGGTGCTGAATGTGGCATTCTGATAGTTGAAGACAGAACTGCGTTAGTGGAGAGACTGAAGCCAGCAACATTGTGCAAGCGCTGTATGAATTATGCAATATGCTTTAATTGACGTTTTTGACTCAATTTAATTAACAGAATTGGAATAATTGAATTCAAATATGTAAATAACCCAGAGAAAGAGAGAGGTAAATTCGTATGTAGAGTGGAATTTATGTTTCTATATACTTTTAAATCAATATATAATTCCAGAGCGTACAAAAATAGATAATATATATTGTGTATTCTGTCTGTATAAATGGTATTCGTTTTTTCCGTGATAAGAATGACCGACAGTGAACTACAACTGTGAAACAATACATTATCACTTAAACGTCATCGTACATGCTTACCACATAAATATAATGTTCTCAGCCGATGTGGCCGTTATATTGATAAGGTAAAATGCATTCTAATCGGAATTCAAATTACGATGAATGACATTACACTTGCAAATGCGTGGAAAATTTTAACGAGAGGATTATCAGTTTATTTGACTTTAATGGAAACTAATTTTGAATTTCAGAATTATTTTTATTAACTATAACGCTAAATAAAACAATCCAGTTCATTTCACAAAAATATGCTCCAAATATTTCACATGCTACATACTAAACTGAAGAAACGTTTCAGAAAATGATACAAAAACAGGTCTGCTGATAATTCCATATATTTAAAAATCAATTATTCCAAAGAACACCTCAAAACCAAATTTAAATAATCTCTCTGGAACATTTTCACCAGATAATTACCTCTGGATACAATAAAAACATTGAAAGCAGATGGAAATGTTTTCAATTCCACATTTCTCGTTAGCATCGATTGAAAATCATGTGAATATTTCAATGGAACAATGTTATCCGACACCTGCGATAATGTAGAACAGTGAAAATTTCATGTACATTTCCAGGAATATTTCCGCGATGGTTTTCAGTGAGTTTCCTCTAATTGCTCGTTGTGGGCTTGTTTGGTTAGCCGAATATCCTGCAGCACTCAAAATTGAATCTGGATTTTAATAATGTGTCAGTTCACACGATTGAAATTTTACAACAATCCATTTTTTAGTTTTTATTTAAATCACATTACTTGTTTACTGCCTGTGAATAGTTTGATCATTGCTAGGTAATATTCAAAAACACAAAACATTTGACACTATGACATTTTAGCTCAAGTCTGTGATACATTATTTTTTAAGTATTGGAAATACCAAATGTTGTAGTTGCCTTTTGCGTAAATAATTTATGACCCGCTGTGCGCCTTCCGACAAAATACTAACATGTGCAAACCATTTAGTTTCTTTTGTAATATATTTTCTCTGTCTCGAACTTCCTCTAAATCCTAATTGTTGTTTTAAACGACAGCCACACAAAAAAATATCTTTTTTCCATTTATAATAGGTACACTATAATCACCTCAGCCTTAACATCGAAAATATGAATATTGTTGGATGTCATTGCTGAAACTGCAGGCTGCAGTGCTTTAACAAACAAACTGAATCCTACGAACAATCATGACAGTTATACTACGCAGCTAAAGTAAACATACAGTATATTTGTTGTATTAAGCTTCCTTATTGTCTTGAAACAAAATCTCATTCTTCACTAAAGCCACTGAAGTATTTTATGTTCAAAGTATTAAAAGGTACTTTGTAAGAAGATCTCCCATGGAAAATACATTCACTTTTTCTTTACAATCTTTTATACTCAGCTAACAATGCTTGAAAGTCCGTGAACCGTACTGGAATCAAGTCATTTATTTCATTCCACGAATTCTGACATCTTGAAATGATGTTGCAAAAACGAATGAGAAATGTTGAAGTTTATTTGATGCTGAATGATATTTCTCCGGGTAGGAAAGACTTGTTGCATTGAGAAAGCAGCTTGATCCATTGGAAGTGTGTTGAAACTAGCAGCTTTTATCTGAAATATTGGAAAGTATGTAGCAGGTCATTGATAATCACAAAATAATGTAAACAATCGTCGAAAGCACATTGTATAAAACGATAAAGTGATATTTGGTAAGAAAATCGCTTGTAAAACTCTAGGACGATAAATTTTGATCAAGTTTACTATTTTTCATTCACCTGCTGTTTTGCCTATCTTTTTGTTTCGTAAAAATTTCATAATCGATTTGAAACTGAATTCCCGCGAGCTACAGAAGAAACTTCAAACATAGTTCAGAACTGGATGACAGTGCAATATCCACTCGCGTTTTTTGTCTGCTTATCTGTCAATAATCTTGTAATCGAAATTCAGCTATTTCCTAGTTGCTAGTGCTGAACTAAAAACTAGAAAATGAAAATAGATGAAAAACTTTCAAGTTGAATCATCTGCTGTACTAAAAACTGAGAGATAATTAGGACACAAGCTTGAATCTTCTTGAGATTCCGACGTCTGGTAATAAATCGTGCAATACTAACAGTGCTGCCCTCTCGTATCGGATGCCAAAAGGCACTTTGTGTGTAATAATCTGAAATTTTTAATAAATAAAAATAAAAACGTAAAGCCTATAAAAACCTATATAATGACTGCATGATTAAATAAGAACAACTTATCCAGAAAAATGTGCTTCGAGGCCCACTAGAAATGTGCTCGAAATGTACCTCACATTTTTATTTCAGTATGTTAAATTTCGCTGACACAACGACACAAAGTGCCCCTTGGCATACGACAAGAAAAGACAGCACTGCTAGTATTACACGATTTCTCACCAGACATCAGAATCTCAATCCAGGTTTATGTCCTGATTATTTTCTAGCTTTTGGTGCAGCTTATGATTCAAAATAAAACCGTTTAACTTAAAAGCTTGTTTACTTTTTTTTTAATAAAATTTTTCTGTATTTGGTTTCTACAAAATGATACTCCAAATTAGGTCTATGGAATCATAAATAATAAAATTATGAATGCCAAAGTAATTGCTTATTAATGAAAACGTTTAATTAGGAGAGTTATTTCTAAACATAAATATTTTATTGAAAGTGGAACATGCCATATGTTTATTTCTATTAATATATTTATTAGAAATTTTCGTGCGTGATTTCAATAACACAAGCATTTATTTCGGAATTTGTTGTGTAGAAAGTATAAAAATTCATCTCTTCTACACTCAATCCATCAATGATGAACGGCGAAAAGAATTTTATTTCGCAAATTTATTATTTAATAAATGACAAATAAAAATATAGTGCGAACTGTCTCATATTTCAAATCTTCTATAAATCTAAATCCAATTAAGATGAAAAACCTTGAAAATCTGAAGCACGCGGTGTTTTTTGTTGCGAATTTATGCACACATGAATGTTTGGCAGCGATAAATAAAACAGGCTTTAAAAATTCATCTGACGCGACTTTCAGCGGGCGAAATTACAACCCCCAGCATGGGTGAGAGTAATAAAACGTTTTTTACTTTACAGCCGGAAAATTTATGAGCCATCCGCATAAGAGAATCAATAAAATAGAATTTAACTGCGCGAGATGTATGCTGTGTTTAAAGAACCTTCCACGGAGGAAACAAATTTAATTTTCCTAGCACGCACTATCGAAAAATGCAACTATACATATACATTACACTTGCGATGTTCTGAATACTGATACTATAGAATTCCTGGAAGAACGAACTGTTAAATTGCTTATATTTTGGAGATCAGAAGAAATGATCGAACTGAGAAACGGATCCCTGAATACAATACTTATTTACCACCAAAATTTTGTACTCTTCAACTCCTGCATTTGTTATTTCTTATAGAATAATTATATTGCACTTCCTATGTAAAACTCATGGATTAAATGTACATATTTTCTGCGGAATGCCTCTGGAATATCCTTCTGTATTTGGCTGCAAGTGTATCAGAAATATTTTATGAAATAGGTGAATTTTCTATAGTGAATTCATTCGCAGATTTCGTTTTATTAAGAAGTCTGCAAACTTTCTAGACAATACGTGAAGTTCTTGCAGACTGTCTGAGCAAATATGAATATGAACTTTAATTCGTTCTCGTAAAACATAATTTATTACTTAAACTTTTCTCGTGCGCAGTAGGACGAATTACTCATTTAGTAAACGTCATACTTTTAAAGTGTTTCATTTGAAACCATCCAATTTATCATCGAACACAAATTACTCTTGAAAACTTGTGAAATGTTGTCTGTCAAAACAAATTTCATGTTATTTATATGATACCTGAAGTTGACTGAATATTCATAATTATAATCAATTATTCTTTCTATTGACTAAATCTGTCTTGACTTCCGCGAACGATGTGAAAACAAGCTTCCGTCGATGACGTTCTGCGTCAATGACCATTCTCCGCTTCCCGCCTTACTTCCGGTTTCCTGGCAAATCATTGTCGAACCGGAAGACAACACAATCTACAATCGCAAAGACTGCATTTAGATTATGCATAAATTATAATTTGTAACAAATAATTCTTCCTTAGTGCTTTCTTTACAAATGAATTCATAGTTATTTCCAATATTGTTCTTTCATAATTCTCAATCAATGACACCACTTCCTTTAATAAATTTATTGAGATATCATCAAACTTCGCTGCAAACTTCGATTCAAGGTATAACCAATGTAATATTGTGGCATATCTAAACCATGTATACCATAATAATTGCGGTATACTTATTTGGTTTTGATATGCCACAAGAAATTTGTAGTATTCTGTAGGCAATATCACGTACGCGAATTATTTTACTGACCTGTAAAAATATTTCTAAGCTCAGTACTTTCTTAAAATTAATTATTAATAATATCTTAAGTTTACAAATTAATTTTCAACGCAAGGTGCTCCTTAATCAAGATGGTATGGAGAAGGTGATGAATGAGGGCAGGATATAAGCGGACTCGCGATCAGACAGCTTATCTCGTCTTAAATGTAGGTAGTTTATCAACGACAACATTAACTTTTGATCCCGTCCAACTAATGGCTTTTGATCGATTTGATGTATCACCTTTAAAAGTTTTGTCTACTCGTAGCAGGAACTTGATGATGTAAATTTATGATTTTTTTTTAAATTTTCATCTTCACAGTTCAACAAAGTTTTCAATTATCTGATAATCTTGTTAATCTTAGAGATTACCTGCTGAATCTCTTTCAATCTGTTCTGAATACAGTAATTTTTTAAAGAGCTTGAAAATGATAATTTAAATTCTTCCAGCACTACAACAAGTGTTATCCTGAAACGTATGTTCATAAATCCCGCTTTTTATTGTGATTTATATATGAAATCATTATTTACTAGATTTGAAATTCTCTTTGTAAGTAAAGGTTTTGATGTGCTTGTCTTGTTTTCAAAATCTGGCTATTCTCCTCTTCAATAATGCTCTTTCATTTCATTTTATACTTCAATACTTCCTTTATGAAAGGATATTGGTAAGATTCTAGCTCAGTATAGGAAGAAGAATTGCTTGTTCAACTCTGCAAAGAAGTCTTTGAAAAAATTTATTACACAGGAGAATCACCGAAATATTAATTTTAACAGGGTTGAGCGAGGGATGAACCACCTAGAGAAATTTGTACAGAGATTGCCAAAAATGGCAGTACAAAGAAGTTTATTGCTAGTACTGCTAGTATTCCTGCTGTACTGCCAATTTTACTCAAGTATTGTCAGTATTTCTCAATTATTGCCAGTACTATCAAAGTATTCCCAGTATTTCTGCTATATTGCCAGTAATACCGAAGTACTGCCAATATTGCTAAAGCATTATCTGTATCTTCGAAGTGTTGCTATTATTATAACTGATGCACTTTGGATCTACTTTAATCAGAAATTCACTGCTTCTATTATTTCAACAAAAGAAGTAAGAACTATAGTTAGTTCAATGTATTATTGCTTTTTATAATTACTGGAATAGTTATAGTGTATAAGGTCGAAAACTAGGTTGAATATTCAGAAATTTATATTGTTGGATTATATAGTACCTAGGAAATTCATGTATTCTTCGGCGTCTATTCATTTTGACAATTCGTTGTTTTTTTATTGCGAATGATTCCATTAATTGCAACTCAATTTTTCAAATTTTTGAGATTGATCTAATGTTAATAAATAGATTTTTTGGATTAAAATCTCTACATTTATTTGTATTTTTTGACGTTTCGACTTTTCCTCTAGAAATCTTTATCAGAAAAATTTGATATAAACATAAAACAAGGTAAGTATCTAGATAATTAAAAATCAAAAATTGAGAATATACATATTACTACATGTGAAAACGTGGATTCCACATTTAATGCAAAAAGGAAAAAATTCCTCTGGCATTCACCCAAAGTCTGAAGAAAAACCACGTAAACACCTCAAACAGAGGAATCAATGATACGAGTCTTGACAATTATCATAGTGAAAAAATATTTATTTATTATGCTATAATTCTAAAAAACATGTATAGATCATTGATATAATGTTATTAATACTTAAGGCTAGCGATATACTTCAAGTTCCGTGATTACTTGCATAAGAAGACTTCTTCAGAGTTTCAATTTTTCATTCAGGACGACAAAAAACCTTTCGTCAATCAGGAAGTTGAAGAAAATTTTACAAAAACGAAACTTGTCAAAAAAACTCGGATTATAGTATTCTGTGACATTACTATGACTATTATAACCAATAAACTTTATATAAATTGTATCTTTTCCTATTTCCAAGGTGGCAGTAGGAAATTAAAAAAAAGTAATGTCTCTTCACTATTTGGTAGCAAAAACTTAATGTACTTCTGATTGATACTAAATTTAAGTAATGGAATATACTACCTTGAAAGTGAAGACCTAGGCTAGCTATTAATAAGGACACTAGAAATATTTTACCTGAAAAAAAGGAAATGGGCGCCACTCCCAGGAAATGATCAAAGGAGAAAATGGTACTATTCTGGGAGATAATAGCGACAGCAAAAAAGTAATTGAAGCATAGACGTCGAAATCAATTATAAACAAAATTATTATTAATTTGAAGCAAATAATTCCAAAAATTATAATTAAAAAAAATTTAGTAACTTACGAAAATGGTTAAAGCTATATTACAAAAAAATCTCACTGCAACAGCCAAAAGAGAACTGGAGAGCACGTCACAGATGTTCAAAATTACGTTACAAAAACTAGCTAAATATCCTCTTCAGGCGGAACTCAAGACTAGTATCGGCAGAGAAGATAGATATCGAATTGGTAGCCACAAAAACAACGTCAGACAAGAACGTTCCTTGAATTAAGTAAAGTTGATCTTGCGTCTTATAGGGCTTTGATAAATACCCAACGGTCCATGAAGGTGTTAAGGTTGGCCGTGCGCCTGGTAGTCAACTTTGGGAGGTATTAATGTTCTTCCTAATTTCATAGACGTGTTAATGTTTTTATTAACGTAAAGTTGGTCAGAAACTAGTCTCAAGTGGCCACGGGCTCCTAAGATCCCTAGCAGTTTACACTGAAAACAAACTACCCAACCAGTATCCAATTCAACTGAAACAGAAGGTTCCTATAAAAAAATAGGAGAGTTCTCTTTAAACGTGAAGCGTTAAACTTGAAATAATTTATATTCAAATTAAAAAACTAATAAACTGTAAATTTAGTAAAAATTAAATAAAATAACCAGTAAATTATTTATTTGTCTGCTTTAAATAGTGCACTAAAAATTTACAAAGTAAAAAAAACTACGCTGAGCATTAAAGAGAAGAAAAACAAAGAAAATACAAAGTCTAGCAGGACAAGAATAAGGATTTATTAGCGACGAGTCGATAAATTTACGAACGTGGTTCGTTACCAAAAAATGGGATCAATCTTCACAAACTCGTAGGATTTTCCAGCTTAATAACGGGAACTAAAGCCCACAACAAAATATTTTAAGCTTTGGAAACCAAGAACCACACGAACAACGTAAGAAACTAAACTACGAGTTGTTGAATGACAAATCCGCAACGCGTTGGATCCAAAATATAGTTGAATTATGTATTATCAACCACTTTCACTAATCATTCATACATCAAACATACTTAGGTGAGTAAAGATAAAGGGAGGAACGAAGATAGCCACAAATCTCGTAGGTTTTTTCTACTTCGAATGTACATATAAAATTTAGAAAAAAAAAATTTTAGAACAAAAATAATAATTTAGTATCAAAGTTTCAAGGTTGTAAAAAGGTTTTGAGCACAAAAAACTAACAAAGAATTAAGGATGAAAGAGATAAATTTGGAGAATAAAAAGTTAACCACGTGGGTCGCCTGAAACGAAATCACTAGCAAAAATAATGCTAAATTTGGGATAACGGAATCAAAAATAATAAACAAAATACTTACAAAATCATAACACTGATTTTAATAAAATAAAATAACCACAAAATTTAGAAAAACTAGAAAAATTACAAGACTGCTATAAACAAGTGCATCTGCAACCACAGGTCAGGAAATAAAGAGGGCGAACAAGACGCGCATGCTCCCCAAATTAGCGCTCTCCAATCAAGTGTCATTATCACGTACTAATTTACAAAATTAGTGCAAATTTGTTATACAGATGGCGACATAGGTATGCAATGAGGAAAAAAAATTGTACAAAAAGACGTAAGACGAAATTTTTGTAACAAAATCTGATTAATAATCATTTAAAATTCACGCTAATAAGATTCATTATACACCGTATTTCCATTTATTTACTACGCCACTTTGTTTATTCATCATTCGGCTCACTAGTCCTGTCTAAAACTTAAAGAGAGTTAGTTGCGTGGTAACTTCTAGAACACCGTCGAACAATCTAGACCGTGCTGCTAGAACTACTACTAGGGTATTCAAAAATAAATACGCCGGGTATAGATATTTTCCAAGAAATACAGAGGAAGTTTGAATATGCTTGGAAATTCACAAGAAATGAAGGTATTCCTGAGATATTCCGCAGGAAATATGTTCATATAATCCTCGAAATAGCAGGTATTCTGTAGTACGAATCGGTATTTCATGGAAGATACAGGTATTCCATAGGAAATTCAGGTATTCCACAGAAAATACTACGTACGAGAATTATACTGCAAAAAATCTAGAAGAAAACGTGACAGCAGCGCCAAGTAATGTATGAATTAAAGGGCGCTATTTGAGTTTTCAGTTGACAATTTAATTGAATGAGACTTCGCAATTTAAAATTTTAATTATTGGTTTTAATAAGATTCTATGGATCTATAAAACAAGTTAGTGGAAAGTTGAATCTATTCTTATATTTTTATAATATGGAAGAGCAGCCTTAACTCCAATGATAATTTGGTTAAGTAATGTCAAAGTATTGAAGAAATATCAAGTTAATAGACCAGAATATTTATAGACAATAATTAATTCCTGTCGCAATATATAATCAAATTCAAGATGAATCAGACAATTTAATTGAATAACACGGAAATGTAATCAGTTTCTTAAGTGGTGTATCTTCAAATTGATTGAATTTGATCGTCAGCAAGTAGATTGCAAGCAACAATGTCACCGCATCGTGTCCCTCAAACCACAAACTAGCATTAAATAGATGAGCAGTGAGTAATTAAATTCTATTGTATTCCATACACGGTGCTACTTCCGTTATGACCTAATTATCACGTCAGTTTGAATCTGATGGTAACACTTGCTGGTAGTGAAAGAGAAATACATAATTTGTGCTGCAACACAGAAAACGCTCTCCATTTTATTCAGAATTAAATTTGTAATAGTAACAAGTTTTGAGCTTGTCAGACGAAGGTTATGATGACCTTCTGTTGCATTTCTAGTTTTGCATTTCCGATTTTAGTTCCGCGCTATTTGCTCGTTCCACTAAGAAATTCTGACCTTTTATTCTATTATAGTTAATTTTGCATACTTCTATTAGCGTAGCAACAAATTCAAAACATCTAATATAATAAAATAAAGCAATTAAATTAACAGCAGAATGTTGTGCTATTATTAATATTATCGCGTTTGTGTACATTAAACGGCAGGCAATTTAATCTAAACAATTTGATATGAATGTTTCTTTAATATAAATATTTCAATTGCAATATTAACATGTTTTATGTTTCGAGTTTTCGCGCATATCATACTTGCAAATCAGTTGTTAGTCACGTTTTTATTTTAATCCACCAATGACATTGAAGCTTGATGTGTAAACATTGTTTATGTTTAATATCAGGTAGATCACATCGACTTTCATAACAAAAACTAAGAAGAACAATTCGAAGTTTTAATACAACTTGTATAATTTGAAGAAGGCAGGATGTTAAGAGCCTCTCTCTTATTTGCCTGGATGTGTTTAATGGAGCCAAATCGCTTTTCTTTTAGCCAAATTTCTAATACAGGAATCAGGTGGAAGTAGGCAAGGTTTAGATCATTAAAATTTGAAGATTGCGAAAACACAGGAATATGAAATTTGGCCAAAAACTCTAATTGAGAATGCAGAATGAGTCGGTGCGTTATCGTGAGGGAATTGAGTATATGTCTTCACTGCTGAACAAATATTCCGCGGTAATATTTTTAGAGCATTCCAAGGACAAAACAAGCTTTCATTTTCACATGCGCAGCCAAATTCATCCCCTTGTATTGAGCAGTGGCAATTCCTGTCTTTAAACTTCCCAATCACACCACAAAAAAGGCTACAATATCAAACTTATTTCTAAATGCAGCATTTTGAGTTACGTATTCATGTAACAAAATAAATGATAATAATTTTTATCTTTATTTTTTTGTTTGTTGTGAACATGGCATAATAAAACTATAAATAAATAAATAGCTCATTAAACGTGGCAACAAATTTTTTGGAACATATGTTTCTTGTTTACCCAACAAAATTACTAAGCCATAAAATTATCCAAACATTTATAAAACTGCATCCGAAATATTCAAACAATTCTATCCACATAGCATTCATTATTGTTTGAGTTAAAACTTGGAAATTCTTCGCTTTCAAGTTCTGTTCGGTGTCGCTAGATTTATTTTAGAACGTCTTGACATTCACAAAAATATAAAAGGAACAAGGGTGACCCAACTGTTCTTCAGTGCTAGATTTAAGAAATAATTTATTTTGTCCTCCATCCGACAGCATGAATCAAATATGTCGGAGTTTTTCTCACAAAAGAAACCAGAAGTAGTTGAACATTTTACTGCTAGCAAATGGAAACTAAAATAGCTGCATATATGAAATATATCACAGGAGTTTTATTTGAGCTAAATTAGGACGAATATTTTGTAGTTTTTTTTTGAGCTAAATTTAAAAGGAATTTACAAAAGCAAGTATGCCGCTTTTAACAGAGAAATGGAATAATGCTATATTATACATCAAGGAAAAAGAAAAGAGCAGTTTCATAGGTTGAAAAAAAAAACTGACAATCACACTTGTAATGGCATAGAAAAACTATTACCAAATGATTAAAACGAATATACAGTAAAAATTTATTTTTTCAGATAAAATAAAGGTTCAAAATCAAATTTAATCCTTTATGCACAATTTTATATTTAAGAAGGGATCAATAGTAACCAAAAACAACAGAACTAAATTTTGTATTCAGCTTTTCCTGCCAAATTCTTTGACACCCTGTATATTAAAAACTACTATAGTATATGTCTCAGAGTTTAAAGATTTTAAATTAACTAACAAAGTATTTCACACAACTTCCACATCCATATTTCGGCAAAAATTGACAAACAAATTTATAATATCGTAAGATAAACTTCTTTCCCAATATTTCAATCATATATACAAGAAAAACAAGTTTTGACCCACTTTTTTTTTTACAAAAAAAGGAAGATCCAAAATCAAATTTGATCCTTAATGCACAATTTTATACTTCAGAATGGTTCAGTAATAACCAAAAACATTAAAAGAAGTCTATGCATTTAGTTTTCTTCGCCGAATTCTTTGACGCGCTGTATATAAAAAACCACTAGAGGAAATTGCTCAGAGTTGAAAGAATTGGAATCCCTCTGTTTCACATCAACTAATAAAATATTTTTGACTACTCTCACATTCATATTTTGGCGACAGTTGACAGTGAAACTTATAATGGCGTAGTGAACCCAAATGATTAAATCGAATATATAAAAAACAAAAGTTTCGAGCCACTTTTTTAGATAGAATAACGGTTCTAGATCAAATTTGATCTTTTGTACACAATTTTATACCTGCAAAGGATTCAGTAGTAACCTAAACATCAAAAAAATCTTTAAATTCAGCTTTTCCCGCGGAATACTTTGGCGTGCTATATATAAAAAACCACTTGAGGAAATTTCTGAAAGTTGAAAGATTTGGATTCTTTTTATTTCAATCAAACTTTCGATGGCGCAGGAAGATGTATTTTCAATGGTTACATAAAAAAATACTGAACTTGTTTTTTTGGAATAATAGAGATTTATAATCTTTAAGCCTTCCAGCACAATTTTCCAGTTGTTGAGGGTTCAGTAGTAACCAAAAACAACAAAAGATGTCAATGTATTCAACTTTTGCTGCCAAATTCTTTGGAGCCCTGTATACCAAAAACCACTGGAGCAAATTCTCAGGGCTAAAATATTTTTGACTACTCCCACATTTATATTTTAGTGACTATTGAAGATCAAATTTGTAATGCCACAGAAAAAATATTCCAAATTGTTTGGATAATTATACAACAAAATAAATTTCGTATTTGTTTTTTCTTTAAATTGAAGTCCATAATGAGTTTTGAACCTTCAAGTATAATTTTATACCAAGACAGAGATCAGTTGTCACCATCCACAGAAAAATACGTTAGCCGGTGCATTCAGCTTTCCTGTTGAATTCTTTAACGCGCTGTATTTAAAAAACCACTGGAGAAAATGTCTCAGCGTAAAATAATTTGTACTCCTTACATTTCAGTTAGTATTTCACAAGAATCAAGAAATAGTCTTGATCTTGTCTTGATCTTGTCTTGAAATTAAGACAAGACCAAGACAAGAAGTGTTTTTATTTCCCAAGATAAGACAAGAAAGTACTATCAAAAATCAAGATTTCTTGACAATAAATTTCTCAAATCTGCATATTTATCAATCTATTGATAAAATATTAAAATCTGCTGTGGTCATGACAGTATTTTCTCGACAATAAGTTTCATGGCCAGTTTCATCACTGTTTTATGAATTTAGGAGTGTCATACCAACTTTCAGATTAACATTTGTCATTGTCAAACTACCAGTTCAAAGTGACAGCGTCATTGTCAAAGTGACAGCTGTCATTGTCGAAGTGACAGCTGTCAGCGTCAAAATGGCAGCTGTCATTGTTATGGTGACAGATGGCGGCTATATTTTAGTCCTCACAATATAAGTATTTTGGGAAATGGATAGTCTTCTCCTAGACTTTCGAGTTAAGAAAGCTTATTTATAAATTTCAACTTGGCTTTTTGATAAAAAACTCAAATATCAAGTTTCATTCAAAAATTGGTACGGGTTCTCTAATTATTATACCTTCAGACAGACAGACCGACCGATTTCATTTTAACTTATGGTTTTTTGGGTTCAGTAGAGTCTAGAATGTGAAAATTCATCAGTCTCGGACTATCAATGAATCACAATTTCAATATTTTAATACAATATAAGTCGAGGAAGTGAAAAGTATCTGTGGCTATGATTTTTGAAACAAATATTTGATACATATCGAAAGCATAAATCGTCAGATACCGGTGATTAAACCGTTCATGTTGGTGAGAAATGTTTAGGTCTAATCTCCAATATTCTAAGTTAATAACTCTTAGAAACATTGCTATATCATATAACAAATAATAATAGCAAATACTGATTAAAATATGAAATAGACAGACTTTTCATTTTTTTCTATTGGTGGCAATCTTGGAAAATGTTGCTAAAATCGATTCATAACATAACTGACAGGGAGAATAAAGGGTAGACACTAATGCTGAATTGAGTGTTCGGATTGGATGAAGCAATAGAGAATGGGGATTCCCCCGAATGTCAAGATCAAGAAATATCAAGAATTCTTGAAACAAGACAAGAAATGTGTCGCCAAGAAATAGGCAAGACAAGAAATATGTCGCCAAGAAATTGGCAAGACAAGAAATTTTTAATTTATTGTCTTGAAAATCAAGACAAGACAAGAAATGATCATCAAGACAAGAAATCTTATCTTGATGAAACACCAATTTCAGTTAACTGACAAAATGTTTTTGACTACTATCATTTTCATATTCTGGTGACAGTTTACAGTCAAACTTCTAATGTTACAAAAAAGTTGGTTCCAATGTTTAAATCGTTTATACAAGAAAAACTAATTTTCTTTCCGCTTTCGTGAAAAAAAATAAAGGTTTGAACCTTTAGGCTAAATTAAGTTTAGTAGTTACCAAAAACAGCATAAATTCTGAGCCTGTATACACAGTTATTCCTGCTGAATTCTTTGACACGCTGTATATCTAAAATCACTAAAGAAAACTTCTCGACAGTAAAATATTTTGATTCTATATATTTCAAATTGTCTAACAAAATATTTTTCACGACTCTTACATTTATATTTCGTTGATAGTTGACAGTCAAACTTTTCTTGTTGTGATACTTTCAATGACATGGAAAAAATCAATTCAAAGAACTAAATGAACGATTGGTCAATTTCTTCATCATTTGTATATTTAGAACGTCGTCTGCTTCTATAGTTATGCCACAAACAGCACAAAACTGAAGCCAGTAAAAATAAAATTGTGCACAGGAACACCTCAGATATACTAGGAATGATTGTATGATAATAAAATTCTCGCAGAAGTCATTACGATCATTGGACATCAAAATTAACGTAATGTAAATTAAGATGATACAGATTAATAAAGAAATAAGAGTAAGCTTATTATTTGTTTTATGTTTGCTATCTGCGGGGTATCTAGAAGATATGTAGATTATTTAGACAACTGATCAAATGTATTCTGGAAATAATGTTAAATGTAATTGTTGCTTCACTACAATCTCGTGGCTTGATTCCGACATTCCCTTCTTTTTACTAAAGTTTTTTTGGTTCGTTCTCCTGCACGTGTTCAAAATTATTTTATATCAAACAAAAATTACTGTACACTTTTTCATGAAAATTATTATAATTATTTCCTGTCCGCGAGGCACACAAAAAAACTCACATGTTATAAACAAAAAGACAATGACACAATTTAGCTGGAAGTGAGATGCCTAGCCTACTGGCATAATTTCTTCCAAAACTGGCTTAGCGAGCTTCGGATGTTGTTGACTTAGTTCTCAGATGGCAAGGTCGTGTGTGAATTCAATGACCTTGCATTGTATAACATCTGAGTAGAAGAAGATATGAAATGCCACAAAAGATGGAAAACAAAGAAAATGAAAGGGTATTGTTAGAAAGTTTTCCTGAGAAAGATTTTAACATGGATACAGTCACTGCTGTAGACAAATATGAACAAATTTCGCTCCATTTATTATCCAACGGATGTGTATCAAGCATGAAATAATAGTATATGATTTAATGGACATATAATGGAGACTATTTTCCAAGATAATGCTTAGAACACGAGCAAAAGGTCCAAACGTAGTATTTCCTATGATATACCCATATTTTTTTTGAAATTCCTATATTTTTTCTGGAATATCGGTTTTTTCTGTAAAATACCTCGAAAAAATCAGTACTTCTTGGGAAATATTTGTATATTAATCTTCTGTGACATTCCTGTACTTCCTAGAGAATAACCGTGGATTATATAGCATATTTCGTACGGAATACGTCAGGAGTATCTGTATTCCCCTTGGAATAGCACAGGATTACCTGTATTTCCTGTGGAATATTTATATTTTCTCTATAAAGTAATATCGTTGAAATTTCATCAGATATTGATCACATCAAGAATTTGTTGAGTTTGGCTCCCATCTAAAAAAATAAACGATGAGGTCTGGTTTATATCTGAGTTCAATCTATCTATTGTTAGTAACAAGGTACTTTATTGCTTCACAAATAATCATTTCTAAATTATGTTCAATTTGAATGTAGCTCGTGCTCAATGAAAATAAATCAATATCTACCAGAAGATTGTATCTGATTTCACAATGGACAATTTATTGAATTTAGAATTTATATCGTGCTTTTTGTTCCCTTCACTTCTGGTAAATGTCAGTTGACCATTATTTATTGATAATTTTCCGAATTACTGCCTTTGCTCGCAAATTTGTGAACTAAAAGAGATGCATCTATCGGCAGGCAGGGTACGATACGAAATTTTCCCTATTGTCGAGACTCTACTGTTATCGAAGCTCCTTATTTTGTGGCTGGAAAGCCTCGCCATCAGATTTATGATACAAGTAAATTTTGAACACAGTTAAGGGTTCAATATCGGTTCATTGGCTTGAAATTCATTGAGGTAGCAAAAATATGATGCAAAATATTGTAGAGATTAACAGGTTGTACACAGTAGCGCTGAAAATTGAATATGCATACCCCAGTTTGTTAGAAAACTACTCATTTCACTAATCTGGATACTGAACTGCTCAATATTTGATTCTATCGGATGTTGGAGTATATTAGATAATAATAATGGACATAAATACATTTCAACTTAACAGCTTCTTTATGGAACGGTTCGGGATTATATATCTTTTCTCTACTCCACTTCTTCGTCAATTATTATTATTCAGTAACTCTAACATACACACGTTCCAAAATTATAATTCTTTCATTTGGTAATAGTAAACATCAATTTGAATCCATTTTCGAACTGAAATTACTCAATGTCCGATTAGAACAGAAACTATTCGTATCTTGAACAGTTCCATATCTCATCGTAATATGAACGATCTGCTACCCGAAATCGATCACTTATCCCACTATCCAAAATCGATATTCAAACAGGACGCGTTCAATAACTAAGGTATTGGATATCTAAACTGGACGAATATTTGGTCCTGATGGAGTAACCACTTTATAAAGACCTGTACATCAATTTACGTAGGTGATATTCACAACAGAATACTTATATTCCTCTAAGAAACCTTTTTTCCTGTATTCCTTGACAATAATAATTGTTTCCTGTAATTTCTGCCCACCAAAAATATTTTCATGTAAAATGTTGCCAAGACGAGACCATATGGCTCGCACTATCATAAAGTTATCAGATCTCATGTAGAGCCAACTCTACACGCCCTAACTCTACAAGTCCTTACTTCACAAACTCTACACCTTAGTCAAAATATGTGGCTTGGCCGTTTCGTTACTACAAAAACTATTGCATCACTGAAAAGTAATGAACAGTGGATAAATTTTTCACCTTATGCCCATGTGAATGTAGCGAAATGGCCAAGCTACATATTTTGACTAAGGTGTAGAGTTTGTGAAGTTGAGGCTTTTAGAGTTAGGGTGTGTAGAGTTAGAAGTTTGGCTCTACATGAGATCTGATAACTTTTTGACAGTGTGAGCTATAGGTCTCGTCTTGGCAACATTTTACATGAAAATGACAATATTTTTTTATTTTGTTATTTTTTTCCTTTTTTTGGAGTTTACTCTACTATTATTTATAACAAGGAATCCCTATATCAATTTTCAGACCTTTAGCATCAGAATGAGCGTAAGTCTCACTTCTCACAGAAACTTCCGCCCCTAGTTCAAGGGGTTGGAGGCTTAAAGTTTCAAGTTTTAGAATTATTTTATTGTTTTTGTATTAATACTAGCTTTCATACAAAATTTCAGCTTTCTAAGACTTCAGGAAATAATCTAAGAATTTTGATGATCATCAGTGTATGAGTCAGTGACGAAATCGGGATTATTTAGAAATCAATGAAAAAAAGTATAAGAGCTATGCAATTGAAACTTCATATGTTTAATAAGTCGACTATTGACATTATATCCCGAGATTTTTGTTTATCTGGTTTCTGGTATAATCCAAACGACGAAGCTCTTCGAGAAAAGCTAGGTAGTGGGAACGGACGAGCTAGACGAGATAGACGTCAGTTTTCAAACAAAAGTACACTTGTCCTTAACAGATAAGCGATGATTTGGGTTCTGGTTGGAGTGGGGGAAGTGGCTTCACTTGTGCATCCACTAGCTCTCTCCTTTATATTCTTACCTCCATGATTCAAATTAATTTATTAAACTGTTTAAATTGATGAAATTCTAGCAGTAGGTATAAACGATTTTATGAATACTTTTCTATAATATTCATTAGAATAGTATATTCTACAATAATTATTGGAATGACTTTTATTCCAAACGAGCGAAAAGTTTGTAATCCGAACCGAAGGCAAGGATTACAGTTTGCGAGTGTGGAATACGCCATTCCAAACATGTTGTAGACTATACTTTCTCTAACAAGGTTTTAAACTCACCAATATTTCAGAAGGAACTTAAAAAATTATTAAATGTCAAATGCAAAACCAGAAATGAATTTTTAATCATTCTAATAATAATAATAATATTTATTCGAACTAGCATGTTGCTAAAAAAAAAAATACAAATGAAATACATATTCAGAAAATAAAAAATAATTTTAAATTCAAAGTTAAAGTGGTAATAATTAATTTACATACAATATTGCTTGCAATTCAACTTAAATTCATTTAAAGACTTGGAGTTTTTTACATTACTTGGTAAATTATTGAATAATATTAAACCTCTATGGAAAATAGACATTGAAGTTTTAGCTTTGTTTGTTTTCGAAACATGAAAATTATCTACTTGACGTGTAAAGTAATTATGAGTTTCTGACACATATTGTACATATTCATTCAAATATGATGGTAATTTCCCATTGATTATTTTGTATATAAAAGTAAGTGTATTAAATTCTACAAATTTCTCTATACTCATCCACTGTAATGTGTTCAACATGTAGATAATACTTGTATATCTATTACATTTCAATATTACTCTCATTGCTCTATTTTGAAGCAATTGGAGTTTATTTAAATCGACACTAGTACACATGAAAAATATTGTTGAACAATAAGTAAAATGAGGCAGGATGATGGTATTATATATTATATTGGTACTCCACGTAGTCAAATATTTCGATATTCGCGAAAGATAATTAATTTTTTTTGCAATTTTCTTGCAGACATACTGAATGTGCTTATGAAAATTCAAATTATTATCAATGATGATACCCAAATATTTTATTTCAGTAACTACTTCTATTTCTTTTTTGTCTACAAATATTTTGTTGTTGCTACTTAATGATGCACATTTTCTAGATGATGATGATAAAAACATAACTTTTGTTTTGTCACTATTTAGTTTTAATTTGTTACTAATCAGCCATTCATTCACCTTTACCAATTCTGAATTCATTAAGTCAGTAACCCTGTTCAAATCATCACCATTCAAGTAAATGAGGGTATCATCCGCAAATAAATGAATTTTTCCTACTGAAACAGCGTTTGAAAAGTCATTAATGTATACAAGAAATAACAGTGGTCCTAAAACACTCCCTTGAGGCACCCCCATATCAATGCTTAATCTCTTAGAATACACGTTTTGAATTTTTACATATTGAGTTCTATTACTTAAATAATTTTGAAACCACCCTAAAGCATTATCTTTGATTCCGCACAAATCTAGTTTTTGTATTAGAATGTCTCTGTCAACAGTTTCAAACGCTCTTTTCAGATCTAGAAAGATTGCACAGATTGTTTCATCTTTATCCAAAATCAATTTCCACTTATTAATTATACAATTCAATGCTGTCTCACAGGAATGATCTTTACGAAATCCAGATTGTTCTGAAATTAAAACTTTATTTGTACTGAAAAATGTAGTTACTTGTTTGTGTACAATGAGCTCCAAAATTTTTTCGCAAAACGGTAACATATTTATGGGTCTGAATTCTTCAATTTTACGAGTCCCAGTAACTTTAGGAATAGGGGAGATTGTACTATTTTTCAGTTGATTAGGCACAATACCTGACTCTAAAGACATATTTATGAATTGAAGAAGGGGATAACCAATTACATGAAAATAATCTTTACAAAATTTTACGTTGATACCATCATCACTAAATTTGTTCTGTTGATTGAAAATTATATTTTTCAGTTCATTTATAGAAATTGTTGAAAACTCTGTGAATTTGGTCCACTCAATTTTTCTTACTGTATTGAGATCATTAAGAACAACAGGAATGGAATCTCTAACTTCATTAATACTGTCAATGAAATAACTATTGAATATATTCGCAATATCTTCAGCACTATTAAACTTCTCGTTGTTGAACATAATGGTCTCAATATTATGAGATTTATCAGTAGATAATAATTCCTTCAACGTTTTCCACATTAATTTAGAATTATTTCTACAATTGTCGATATTTTTAGTGAAAAATGCTTGTTTTTCACTTCTTGTTACCGTAGTGACATTATTTCTTAGTTTCTTAAATTCAATCCAATCGCTCTCTTTGTTGGTAAATATAAATCTTTGATAAGCTATATCTCTTTCATGTATAGCCTTTTTAATATTACTATTAAACCACTGTTTATTTCTTTTCGTACTAAAAGTTTTAATTTCAGTGCTCTGTTCGATACTATTTAATATATTATTACTGAAATTACCAAAATATTCATCAATATTACAAGTATTAAATTTCCAGTCACATGCTATAAGTTTGTTCGTAAGCAGTGAATTATTAATATTTTTAAAAATTTTAGTGTCCTTATTGGCCATGTTTGACGAATAAGGTAACGTTACATTAATTATAGCATGATCTGTAATAACAGGTGTATATCTAACTTCACATTGAATCTTATAATCATTTGTTAATACATAATCTATAAGTGTTCGGGATGTTCCAGCAATACGAGTTGGCCTATCAATGATTTGTTTATATCCACTTATTTCCACAGCATTTCTCATACTCACACAATAATAGTTCGTGTTGTCTAACCAGTCCACATTGAAGTCTCCAACCATTAAATGAGTCTGACTTATTGCCTCGTAATTTCCTAACCATTCGTTAAGGAACGTTATGAAAGTTATTGGACTGCTACTGGGTGATCGATAAACAGCTGATAAAAAATAATTAACTTTGTCACACGCAAAACTAATTGATAAAAGCCACCAATTATTATGTTCACAAATTTTATGTAGCACTTTAAATTTTATATCTGATCTCAAGAGCATTAACACTCCACCTGTATGTCTAGATAAAGAATCACAACGTACCAACACATAGTCACCTATTTTGAGTTCAGACTCTTCAACAGCTTCTGTAATCCTTGTTTCCGTTAGACAAACAATAAATGGTCTTTCATTTAATATAAAATTTTCTATTTCCGTTCTATTAGCTAAATAACTTCTTGAATTTATGCAGATAATATTTTCGTATTTTCTTGTCTGCTGTAGTTGCTATGAGTATTGAAATTTATTTTTTTGTTTTTCAGTAATTTTAAGGAGAACCTCGCAATTACGATCAAGTGCACTGTGGCTAGTATCCAGTTTCAATTTTAGTTTCGTGTTAGTTTTACAGCAGTTAATACACTTCTCCGCTACGGATTTACAATCAACATATCTGTGATTTCCACCACATTTGCTGCATGTTATTTCATTTTTGCAGTTATTTGATTTATGTCCAAATCCCATACATTTATAGCACCTGATAATGTTGAATTCCTCGTAGACCTTACATCTGTCCCAGCCGATATTTACTTTACTCTCTGACATAACTTTAGCGAATGTTGATGAATCTACTTCAGCCACAATATTAATTTTGTTATTGTGTTTCCATTTATTTTTAATTTGTATTTTAGAGTCAGCTGTTATCGTCGAATTTTGTTGTTTCAAATTTAAGAGTATCTGTTCTTCTTCAATATCTTCGGACAGACCTACAATTTTTACCAACGGATTTTTCAAGCTTGATACCTTAACATCGTATTTATCTCCTAGTTTTCTTGTAGCTTCATTCTCTAATTTCTTCACATCATTTTCCCTTAGACATTGTACTATTATACCACCATTTTTCACATTCTTTACTGAAGTTACTCCAACAGATATTTCAGAAGGGTTAATATTTTTTTTCAGTTCTTTCCTTGTTTCTATGCATTCTTGTCCTATTTTTGGCTTTATTACAACTACAGGGTTATTTTTTTTAATAATATCTGCATATGATTTTTCCGAAGAAACATTTTTAGAAATATCTCCAACTGCAATCTTCTCAATCATTTTCTTCAAATTATCTATCTCATTTATATACTCAAGACGAGCATTATCAATTAAATTTTTAACTTCATCTTTCGTCAAATAATAATTTGCTAACATAAGACAATTATTGCAATACCATTTCAGACCTTTGTACGAACTTATAGTGGCGAAATCTTTATCCTTTATATTAACACATTTTATATGATACCAATTTTCGCAAGGGCCTTCGCAACCTATGACCATATCACCATCAAACTCTGCTTGACATTTGAAACAGCATTTATCATCGTCTTTTGATTTTTTCTTCCCCATCTTAGAAACATTTGACATCCACTGGATTTAAACAAAGTAAGCGCAGCGCACGCTGACTTTACTCAGCGACTTAACGACTGTCCACACTTGTTTAATTAAAAAAATTGTATTTTTGTAGAAAAGAAACAATATTTGAGAATAAAAAATGAATATATTGATCAAAATATGCTTTAACTGAACTATCACAAATAAACTTTTGGCGAAAAAAACAAATACTCATATCATTTTATCCCGCACATAAAATAACTTAAGAACTTCACTTAGATACCACTTTAAACGACAATTTAGAATGTCATTGGTTCCAGCATATTTTTTGGTTATAGAATATACAAATTCCAAAACAGTGTTAGAGAAAAATAATCAAATATTAGTAACGTATGTGAAGGTGGAAAGAGAAGTAACAAAACAGAGCCAGTCTGCGGCAGCACTTGGTCACTTGTACGAAGAATATCCTTTTTAAGTAAGAAAGGAATAAATAAGGAATTAAATAGTTCCCAAAACAAATATAAGGGATTGAAAACACATTATCTCCAAAATTGATTTGGCGCTAAAAGTGAATCATGTGAATAATAAAAGTCCCGAAACCAGTTATACTCTCAAGACTTCTGCCTACTTTTAGTCATTCTCGAGTCATTCTCATTTGAATGCCCGATGAAAGCTGAAATGAATGGCAAAGATCCGATGTCTGATATCAAATCTCGGATGTCGGACGTCTGTCTGTCATTGACAAATATCTGAAGCTCCAAAACAAGCTCTTTTAATTGGCCTCGAATACCTACGTCTGGGTCGGTCTAGCACTGAAACACTGCACAAAAGTTATCCAATTGCACTAGCATATTCGCAGAATTGTCTGGCCTTTTCGGGACTGGTTAAATTTTGTGAAAAAGTATGAAGATCGCTGAATTAATTACCTTTTCCCATTAGATGAGCCACGGTCGTTCACGATCCATTTTAAGGAGTTCTGCAAACATTCGCATGATGTTCGGGAATAATTTTGCAGTGTGTGGTTTCTCTGGTTTCACGTTTAGTAATCCTAAATGTATTTAATTTTGATTTCATTAGTTTTACCACGATATTATTCCTTCACTGTCCTGATCAACATCCTGGTCCTTGCAAAAGTCCAAGTATCCCAAAAATTAATTAAATTATTTTTAATAAAATAATTGAGAAGTGAAGAAAAGAAATCACTTGTGAATTCATCTACTGACGCCCGAGAAAACTTTAATTAACAAGGATAAGTTTAAAAAAATAATCTAATAGATAATAATCTTGTTAATAAAATAATTAATTGAATTATAAACTATGAAAAGTAAATTAAACTGAACAATATTTACCCTACTTCTACGAGTTTTATTTCGGGGGATTATTATATTTCAGTTGCACCGATTGAGGGATCAGCATATGATTCCCAACCCAGGGACAGAGTAAGTATAGACTTTGTTTTAATAAATACTGTACTATAGCAGTAACATTGAAATACAGGAGCTGGCATCTGTCGTGGGGTGCCCAAAGGTTCTTAGTGTGATCTAAAACTAATGAGATACATTCACCACACGTTTTACCGTTACAATACCTATATTCCTTTTGGAATTCTTGTAGCTGTTGCAAAATATCTTTTGTTTTTTTTATTTTTTTGGAATATTCGTTTCTCGAATATTTTCAAAACTATTAGGGATCAAAATTATAACGATTATCGATTTCACTGCTCGCTACATTCGGAATTGAACGCACTCAACTACCCGGGTATCGGATATCCGAGTACCTGGTTCCAGAATTTACCCGGACTCAAATTGTTGGTTCTTGACACCAATATTACGTGACTATTTAATTTTTTGTCAAAGCGGAACGTTCCTTGCGGAATTATGTGAGGAAAAAACTTTTTGGTATTCTATAAGTTAATAAGGAAGGAATAATAATACTAAGACAAAGTAATTAAAACACTAATAAATAAATGAGTTGCATAAGTTAATATTTTTATATTTCTCGGCTAAACAAATCAGTTTTCAAATACAGGTCTGCGAGTGTACAAAATAATTGTTAATTAATTAATCATCTGGTCTGTTTGTGAAAGTGGGACTTTCATGCCCTCACTGGGGACAGCAGGACAGACAGCCTGAAAGCGGGACATTATGATCACGTTACACCAGTTGTACAAAGAAATCAAATTTAGGAACGTGAATACGTAGCACAGCGGAGCTATGCTCCTGTCCCTTCTTTTTTGTATTGAATCGTCGTTTTGGATTCATAAATATTCATCAATCTAAGGCACGAATTAATTGTATTCATGTCTGTTTGTATAATCTAAATGCAAATATTATTGATTAACCACCTAAAGTGCTGGAAATTCGTTCGACTTCCGGGAAAATTAAGCTTTGGAATCACAAGATGGCATCGCTTGACTTTCATGTAATTTGAAAACGAAATGTTTGAACAACATTATGTCAAGAATATATAGTTTCTATAACAGTTTTTCCTTAAACAAAGGACTTTGGATTGGTGGGAATGCATGTAAATATTTTAGTAGTACATATTCACATAATTACACAAATTGAGATTTTTGGTAATTTGTAATATATTAGATCTATGTACATATTTTTCGGTAAGGATTTTTCCTTTTTTCTTTATGCCTACAAAATATAAAATTTAAGCTCTTGTTCATCCTTTGTAGTGCATGTATCTTTTCACGTGTTTCTCTCTAAATTTATTACTCTATTTTTCAACTAACTAATCTGCAGAACATCTGTTTTTTGTTTTTTGTTTTTTTGTTTTATTCTCGCTATCTGTATGCTGCACTTATTCCCTTTCCAAAAACAGTTCATCTTTACAACTCTTACTGCGTACAACTCCCTTCGATCCGCACTAAATTGTAAATTAACGACAATAACATGAAATACATCTTCTTATTCATCTATAATACAGCTTTTCCTGATAATAAACTATTTTAAATAAAAGAAAAGGTTTTGACATTGAGTTATCTCAGGATTCTGAAAATAAACTACTCAAAAGTGAATAGAGATATTAAAAAGAAGTAAAATTACATGTTTTCGAGAAAAAAAATATTGAAAATTTATCATGTACAGTTTAAAGCCCGCCGCACACGAGGCAATTTTCCATGCAATTTTGTTCACTCAATTTGCAGCAAGTTTTCTTGCGCACTGGGCCACTTTGAGGTACACTTGGTGGGACACTAATTCTCGCATCACACGATGCAAGCTGCGCCACTCATTCTAACACTAGAACGTAGACTTGGTAGATTTTCACATTACAAGTATGGATGTTGCCGAAACTAATCGTCGGAGAAGAGCAGGAGCATTTGCTGCAGTTGTAGCTTGCGAATTACGAGACAGAAAAAAAAAGAACAAAAAACTTTGGTCAAGAGAGTGACTTTTGAGAAGGAATCAAGGCCGCAGAGTTTTCAACATTTTGTTTGACGAGCTAGTAGGGTGTATACCAAACGTAGAAAACCTGGAAATGTCAGGGAATTTAGATAAACTGGAAATGTCATGGAATCGTCAGGGAATTTCTGATATTTGTCTGGAAAAAATACATCATAGGATATTTATGCATTATTACTCATAAAAGTATATTTTCACTCTTTAAGATACTAGGGCCATCTGTGCAAATCTATAAGTCTTCCAGATCTATAAATTCATGAAAAAAATTTTTATTAAAGTACATTTACTTTTGTCGACTAATGTAAATTCGTTCATGATATCAAGTTCGTTGCGATTTTGTTTTTAATTCACAGATTTATAGGGTTCACACAGAATTGCAACATCAATCTGTGATTATATGTAAACTTGTATCAAACTTTTGTTTTTTACTGTCTGGAATTTTATTGAAAATAACCTGGAAAACCTGGAAGTCAGGGAATTTTCATTTAATTTTTTGGTATACACCCTGAGCTAGGGTACGTAAACATTACATTATTTCCACTAGCCATAATTTTTACTTATTTGTATCTTAAAACACCACAAAACACAATGTACTAACGAGGCACAGCATTCTGATGCGACATACAACTCAGTGATGTAATCACGTGATTTCGTCGTCTGCTTTGATTGGCTGTGGACAGCAGTCAGTGGCGCAGCAAGTGCGAAAAATAGCACCGAACCTATCTTGAAAAACAAGTCTCGTGGTAAGTCTAGTACCCCGCATCGCACCAAATTTCTTGCATCGGAGCAAGCGTGGCACTCAGTGCGGCGCCAAGTGAACAAAATTGCTTGAAAAATTGCATCGTGTGCGGCGAACTTAAGTTTCCAGTTGCCTGTACCGCAGTATCGTCCCCATGCTTGTACGATTGCTTGGCATCTTATTAGCTTGCTTAAAAAATGTACATTTATCAATATGTTGCTGTTGTACTCTTTCCCACAGTGTAGGCAAATACTTCTGCGGACTGTCTTGGGGTTGTAGGATGAGGAACATGTTTATGTAGCTGTCTCTGAAGCATATTCCATACATGCTCCATCCGAGTTTGAAGATAATGGTGGAAGGGTAAGATGGTTGATATGTAGTTATCAAGAGTCTGCAGCACTATTCTAGTTTGGTACGGACGAGCATCTTCAACCAAAAACATAAATTTTTGAGGTTCAATGAGTTCGCGACTATTCACATCATATTCACAAATGATCTTGTCTCTATAATATTGTTCAGTGACTTTACTATCAAACACATGTAGGTCGGTACGCAAGTCTAAACAGATAAATCCCTAAGCCATAACACCTCTATCTTCAAATGGGACCATCGGCTGCATATACTGTGGCAATGATCGATGCCCTGCACTCCTATATTCTCTCCGATGTTAGCTGTCATCATGGATACAAAATCTAGACTCATCCATGAACAAAGCTTGTTTCCACACCATTCTTTGACGTCGGTGACGAGTCTTTGAAATTGATCTTAATGGTCGGTTTGAAGTCAAACCAGTCTCTCACAATCGGTTTCACATCATTTGATCACCAGGACCCCTCTGACATTATGAAGATCTTGCTGTAATAGTCACACAGTTGCGAAAGAATGTCTCTTCGCTTGTATTACAAGATTTCGGTCCTGTCACACTGTGGTAATGCGACTGGATCCACTACCAGATTGTGCCTAGTTCTCTGTACCAACAAATTAATCTCAAAATCACTCTTTGAGTTGTATTGAAATTTGTTGCTATGTCGACCTATCAATTACCTCACTGATGCATTTGTAAAACTAAATTAGCACATTCTCTTGAGAGATGATTCCTCTGCGTTTCTTCATTCAATAAAAATAGTACAATTTTTGACTGAACGGTCGCAAGTGTTCTTAAAGATCATGAGAAACCTATAGTAAACTGACAATTCCACATTTTTGTCAATATTATCCATCTTATACAGCAGAAAGTAGTCAATTTTCACTTGAATAGATTTTTGTTCGATTGATCGTTGATACATGGGAGAAAATAATAATTTGTTATAATGAGAGACCTTTTTTTTTGATATCCCAGTTCATTTTCGAGTAATATAACATCCAATGGTAATAATTCCAATGAAATTGAATTGATCATCTTAGTATGAATATTACATTGTTGCATTTTAAATGAACATGAAATATAAACGATGATCAAGCTTGACAAAATTGACCTTTATATTGAATTAGAAACCTTAACAATAGAACGATTATTTAAGTGGTTAACCATGTAAACTTTATTATACTGTTACTGTCTGAATATCTTTAATAGGATCTAATTTGAACTATTGGTGCATTTGATTCAATGAGATATGAAAAGTATATGATGATGCGTACCAAGTTTTTAGTTTTAGGCTGATAGATAGCGCCACCAATCAAATGTCAAACAAAAAAAAATATCCTCCATATTCAGTTGAGCTAAAACCAAAGTTTCAGTACGATACGTAAAAATATCTTAACTATAGCATATTTTACAAGTTATCAGAAATATGTTCGATAATTTTTTACAACTTTCGAAGTAAATTATCTCAACAAAAATGCCTTACCGAGTTGGTTTCTGTTTTGGTAATCGGTCGAAAGTTTCTCGGTAGTATGGAGAATTCGAACGTGGACGAAAAAGTCTTAGCAACGAGCCAAAGTCAGATTTCCCAAAAACGGCAGTCACTCAGAAAAGCATCAATGCTGTACGCAAGCTCATCACCGAAGATCAACATGTGACATATCGCGAGATTATTGAATATTACAACTAAACCTCAACTTAAAAAAAAAAATTGGATGAAGAATTGTGTGTAGACAAATTAGTTTCTCATTGGATATTTCATCTGTTGACCGAAAATTGCTAGGGGCAATTAGTGTTACATTCAACGCAGCCAACTTTAAAAACGTCTACAGCATTGTCAGTGGTAATGAATCGTGCATTTACTCATTTGAACCTGGACATAAATGCCAGTCGTCTGTTTGGGTGTTCCAAGGTACGAAACTCATCCGTTCTCGAAGTGTGTTCAAAGGGATGGTCGCGAAGTTTGTCTCAAAAGTAGATCATATTGCAACAGTTTCTCTGCAAGATCGAATAACTAATATTGCCGGTTGATTAGCAACCATTAGTTTGCCGAAAGTAATTACTGAGCTTCGAAAAACCAATCCTGAATGACGAATCATCCTACACCAAGACAATACAAGCCCGCACTCCGTTTGCAAGACTATTGAATTTTTACAGCAGAAACACGCCGAATTGTTAGACCATCCTCCTTATAGTCTTGACAAAAGTCACAACGATATATTTACTTTTTCAAAAATCAAAAACAGACTGCGTAGTCAAAAGTTTCAGTTGCCAGAAAAGCAGTCGACGCATTCATAAATGAAATTTTGTCAGTATCAGCAAACGAGTGGAATAACTGCTTCCAAAACAATAAAAACATGAAAATATATCTATTGTTTTATTTAGTTTCTAAATGCAAAACTAAAACTGTTGGAGGCAGGTGTACTGAGCCCAAGTCGTCTAGTCCACTCAATGTCACCATAAGCTAATAAAGCGCGCAACCTGCTCGTTATATGTCACTAAGTACACTTGCCTGCGTGCTATTATATTTATGTTCACAGCATTTGAAGCGTGCTGCAAACGATTGATTATTGTATTGACATCGAAAACTGAGATTCTCTGAAAGTTTGAACGTGCTACAAAATCACAAACAATCAGTCAGACAAGAAAGCGATATGATATTGCATTGTAATCCAGTTCTGAACTATATTTGAAGTTTCAAGTCTCTAGCTCATTTGTGCCGAACAGACAAAGGGACAGACCAGAACGCGACCTAATAAAAACATATTTGGCAGCAACTTTTGTTGGAAGGTGTAATATACTATTGTCCTTGAAATCCTTTTCCACTTGTTAGTTTTGTTGAAAGAGAACATAATTCACAACGTGCTTACTGCATCTATTTGTGGCTTAGAAAACTTTCAGTTTAGTTTTGATTGGATTATTACGGATTATATTCAATGTTCGATTGTTCCGCTAGAATAGCTTTTGTTTGGCTATTGTTTTGTCATTGCCGGAAGTTAATGTTCTGAATTTAAACAATGGCACGCAGTATTCAGATAGTCAAATGTTAACAGTTGTGAATTAATAGAATGGTCGTATATGAAGGGTTGTTTTGGCCTTTGGCCTTATACTCTTTGTTGAATTATTAGTGGGCAGCTCTAATTAGCTCTTTGAGAGTTTTAACATAAAATTGAGTTTGAACGACGTTGAATATTTTTCTTGTCAAAGTTTGACTGCAAGATTCACTGTTAATAATCAAGTCTTCAAACATTTAGAACAAGTGGGAGGATTAAGCAATGTGCTGTGGTTGCTAACGAAATAATTTCATCATGTCTGAATGAAGCGTGATGATAAATGATGGGAAGCTTGATTAATACGAGAAAGTACAGCAGTTTATATAACAAGAATTTCGTAGAGATAACTTGTGAGAAAATATATTACGCTATTATTCACTCTGAACAATTGGAGTATAATTCTGCGATGTGAATTCGCTAATTTTCTGTAGGTGCTTGTGATTATTGATTAAGATTGTTCCAGTCAAGAAGACCTGGGTAGTAAATCCTCCGCCCTTCCCGATCATTTATTAATAATGCAATACTTCATACCCTCTCGAAATTTGCGATATTGATTCATATCTCGTGCTTTACAAATCGTTCGACCTTTCTGTTTTGTTTGCTATAACACTCCAGCCCTTTGATAGGTAATGCGCAAATTGCCTACGGATGAATTGATCCCGCATGCGAGAGATGTTATTGCAAGCAGGAAATTGAGATACGGAGGAAATGGACCCCCTAAAAATAGAGCAATATGCAATATTGCAGGGGATAAGCTCAAAGATATAAAATAAGGGAATGTACTTTTGCTAAGGTGTGGGGGACTGTAGATGTGGTGGTTTGTCAAGAAATTGTGCATGTCTCCGTCTTTCACAGCAGGAGTGTCTTCCAAACCGGAAATTACTTTAGACAATTTTGAATGCCAATTTTGTCAGAAAACATTCAACTTATTTACCATATAGACAAAAAATATTTCAAAAGCAATGAGTCCAATCGCTGAAAGATAGATCAGGACGACGAAAATGCAACAGGCCCATATTCACATTTGATATAGTAAAACGATATTCTGATAAGTGCCTGGTATAGCGATGTTTGCTTTTTGGACGCCATTTTCTAGCGATCTTTCATTTTTTGACGTCGAAGTTGTAGGTTGTTTGGGCTCCAATCAGCTCTGCGGCATTGCTCCTGAAATATAACTGCTGGATAGCTTAAGAAAAATGGTAGGGCTCGTAAAAGACAAGTCAGAGAGTTTGTGTCACATCTGGACTATTATATCCGATTCTAGTACAGGGCCAGTCTGATGGTGCCGAAGACTTGCGTGTGAAGTCGGTTTAATATTGATACAGCACAAGGAATGACCACGTTTACCTCGATACTTGGACATTCCGAGAAGCGAGGCCCAGCTGAAAGAAAATACTCTAAGATCAAAAATCGCCAATACAAAACTTCTTACTGTCTCAGTGTTGAATACTCAGTGATCGGTGCGGTATCCTGCTGCGGGTAGCTTAAGCTCCAGCAGATTCTCCTACATTGAAGAGTCCGATTTCGAGGAGTCTCTCAAAGAGTAGTGTAGTCTAAATGAATAGAATAAAAATTGGTAAAAAAAATCTTTCAAGGCCCGGTAGTACGATCCAAGCTATCTACACTTAGATTGAGCCGAACAATTTGCTATGGTTAAGCCGATTCTACACGATGCTACGAACGCTCACTCTAATGTTGGACCGAACGTTTGAAACAAGTAAGTTCGACATTGATGCAACAAACGTTCCTGTTACTAATCGAATGTTTGGTCCAATACATACGGCAACAGCTTGGTACAAATGTTTGTCCAGTTGCAACAATGGACGAAGATAATAATAATGTTGCTATTGCCGGTGCTGCTGTTGTATTGTCCTGTAAGGAATCACTTGGGAAAAAGAGTGGTGAAAGACATAGTAAGAGGTGGTGGATGTAATCTCTAAATAGAAGCAGAGAACAATAAGTTAATTGAGGTATCAGAATATGGTATGGTATCAATGAAAATCAAGTTTATGCTTCTAGAATATAAAATGGTAATGTGAAATATTATTGAGAAAGATAAAACTTGACACGAGAATCTCACTTCCTCACTTTTCATATGAACGATTCGTGTAGCCGTCGAACCATTGAACATTTTCCTTCAAACGTTGGAAATATCCCTTCGACTTGGTGCAAGAATACCTACATCGGCCGGAAAATGGCCAAATGCAAATGTTTGATACTCGCCATTAGACACTCGTAGTTTGAACTGCGGCCACACAATGTGACGAACTATCAAACCTCCAACATTGGAAGGTGTTCGTAGTTTCGTGTAGAACCGGAAGATTCAGGTTTGTGTCCTAATCGTTTTCTATTTTTTGGTACAGCTGACGATTTAATATAAAACTGTATAACTCATTTTTTTATTTTCTAGTTTTTAGTCATCATAACGCAAACTCCTCATCCTTTTCAATTCTCTCATTGCATCTTTGTTACATGGGTTCGTACCTGTCAATTTCTCACAATCAAGTTTCTCAATACATAGCTCTTCTTGAAGAGGTTATTAGTAACCATTGAAGAATTCCACTGTCCACCTTTTGACTCCATCATCAGACCTTCGTCACCAAAATGTATTTTATAGGACAGTCGTCAAAACCAACCAAATGAGCTAAAACTCGTAGAAGTTACTAGCAAGTGTCCTCCTCCTGACTCCATCATTAGTCCCTCGTTACTAAGTTGTAATTATCATAATGTTGTATTGTTACCGGAACTCAATGTGTGTGCAATTCAAAGTTCAAATATATGGAGTGAAGCTAAATGACTTTCTTACACCTGACCTAAAACAAGCAAATTCAACCTAATTTCTCTTCGGTAACACCTATTACCTCTTCATTAGAACGGAATTTGTATCCTTCAAATGTGTTCTCTAGTATGCGGATGGATTTCAATCTGATCTTAATTAAACAGGTCGTATGCCATATAAGCTCTTAATCTAGTCATGAAGTTGATCCTACCCAAAATTATGGACATTTGCGCCAAACAACGGCTCCTGCACTTCTAAGACTAATACGATGAGTTCTAGAAAAGGCTGTATTCAACTTAATAATCCTTAAACTTCATTTTCATTTCTCCACAGTGAAAAATATTTTAGTACAGCAATGTGAAGACAAAACATAAAGTACATCATTAATGGAACATAAGAAAGAATATAGCTCAACAAAGAATAAAACTGAAATAAATCAATCATACTGAATAACATATTGGTATGAGGAGAATACAACATGATGATAGATATCCTATATAAAAATAAGAGGGTAATAAAAATTGCTTTGTGGACCAGTATTTAAATGAACCGAAAATCTCAACGATACATGCTCTGCGTTTATTGGGAATTAATCCTTCGGTGCAATTGGTCATTTTTATTTTTACCTGGTTTTAAGCGTTGGCGCAAATATCCAATGTGATGTTCAATTTGTATCTGATCTGGTGCAGTTGCAGTCGCCCGTTGAACATGGGAGTATTAGAAATGGTCAATTAGATCAAAGCGAGAGTATCACCACTTTTCAAAATGTTGTACGAGAGTAGTTCGAGTAGAGATTGAAGCTTAATCTGTTGATAAATATGTTTTATTGGGTAATCAGCTCTGTACTAATTGATTTGAAACACAACGTTTCGATAGCAAAGTGCTGCCTTTATCAAGTGTAAATATGAAAATAAATGAACGAAATTGTCAAGACAACAAAAATAAAAGTACAAATATTAACTAGATTAGTTTAAAATATTAACTCCTAAGAACGTAGAGTTCTGCCTGTGGTTTATGATTCAATATCCACAGGTCTTCAGGAGATAATAATAAAGGTCTAAATAGGGAAAATTGTCAACTCCGGCTCTACTCTTTTTGGTTTGGCGCAGAACTGAACCATTTACAGATCTTCAGCAGGTGATGATGAAGTGACTCTTGCTAGTAGAATTCGTAGATAAAAATAACTCGAAATTATGAACAAATGATTGGTAGCCATGATCGATTAAGTTCATAGCCGGTATTCGAACTAAAATTATCCGGTGATTTTTTTAATTTCAATTGCTTCTCTTATAAGCCCCTTGAACCAATTGTTCTCTTAAGCTAGAAGTTTCGTATTCTTGAAGTCAATGCCATGTAATTCTTGAATAGCATGCTCAGCCATTGCAAATTTTTCTGGATGGTTCAATCTTATATGACGAGAATGTTCTTTCAATCTGGTTTCTACAGTCCTCTTGATTTGTCCAATATATACTTTGCCACATTGACAAGGAATCTTGTGTATACCTGGATACTGTACAGAAAATCTGTCTTTAACATTACCAACAAGATTTTGAATCTTTAAACTGGAAGTGTATGGAGTTTTTATGTCATATTTATGTAAAAGTCTTCCAATTTTATCCGTTATATTAACTACGTAAGGCAACGTGACAAACATGATAGAAAGAGAAATAGGAGAATCCATGGCAACACCATTAATTTGCTTGTAGATATTACCATTGAAGATGAAGAAACAAGAAGTCAAACAATGTTTAAAAAGCTTGACAATATCAGATGAAAAATGATCTTCTAATAATTTTAGAGTATCAATGATAGGTAAATCATTATCTGTCAATGTCATATCACTAATCGAATCCACAAAATGTCGGGAATCCTTGATATATGATGAAGTATGACCAATCCTCGGCTTCAACAAACCATCCAAATATTTGGCTAATCCATATGTTGTTGAACCTATTGAATTGACAATAGGTCTTAGAGGAACATCTTCTTTATGAATTTTCGGAAGACCATAAAACTTCGAAATGACAGGATCCTGGGGAATAAGCTCTTTCTGAATATCTTGAGGTAAAGATCATTCTTTCAAAAATTTAGTTGTCTGATATTTTGAAGAGCTAAATGGATTACTATTAACTTGAACGTAGGCAGCATCATCTAGTAAGTCATTTGCTTTTTTAATGTAATCTTCTTTATTCATGATGACTGTTGCTTTGCCCTTATCAGCTGGTAAAACAACAATATCCTTATTATTTCTTATTTCTCTTAGGCACTGAAGTTCACTTTTTGATAAGTTGGATCTGACTCCTGGAGCTTTCTTCAAAATACGCACAGTTTCATGACGTTTTTCTTGAGACTTTTCTCCAGGTAGTATATTGATAGCAGCTTCCACATTCGTTATGATTTCTTCAATTAATTCAATTAATTTAATTTCTTGTTGAGCTAATAACGATTTACAAAAGCATTACTCCTTCAATTACTTTTGTTGACGTTTATCTTCACGTTTAGTTGATAATAAAGAATAATATTCAACAACTATTTTTTTATTATGTTGTTAGTAATATGTCCCAAAATATGGAAGCGAGAGTTCTTCCTGCTAATTTCTGTGCTTGAACTTCTTGGGGTGAAGTAAGCCAGTATGACTTCACTAAAGTTAAATGAATCCTCTTCAAAACGACTACAAATCAACTTGAATGATGAGCACATCTGAAGCAATGAATCTTGGGTTTGGATTGCTGGCTCTTAGCGAATCAATGGTGAGTTGATTAAGAAATTGCGAGCGAGGACAAAGCGCGCACATCAGGATTTTCTCCTGCCAAGGATGTCCATTATAACACATTCATTAGTATGTCCCCAACGGATGTAGATGGTGTTTATTTTGCAAACGTGCCTTTTCAACTCATATGGTGGCGTGTTTAACGCGATATGTAAATATAATGTGCTCTTCCAGGAAATTATGTTTTTTGTCGTCTATTTTTCAAAAAAGTACTTTACAATTACATTAACGAGTAGTGATTTTAGTAACGCCAGGAAATGTAACTTAAATAAATTGGATTGCAGAAAATAAACGAGACGGTGAAATAGTTTCAATTATAATCTTTAAAACTTGATTTGGATTGCAGTTGAACGACCATACTTACAACTTTTACAGCATTCTTTTCACTAAATGATTGAATTTCGGTACATATAATAATTCATAAAGTAATAGTCCTCAAAATGAGGTCAGAAATTTGATGTTCGATTGAGGAACAGAGCTGTAAAGAGGCTCGCATCAAAACTACATCATTTGATACCAAAGCTAGGTTAAAACTTCGAACACACTGTATTATATTGCAGATGATGTAATTATTTGTTTTTATCATTGATTTTCTGTTTCAGGTAAGAAAAGCTTCCAGTACTTTTTTCCATCATCGATGTTATGCTGAACCTTTAGTCAGCTGTGTTTTCTCATGGTTTTGGTAAGATCCTTCTGTTTTTTTTTTTGCGTTATTGGTTCGTACTGCCATGACATATTGCTTCTTCACAATTTACAACTGTATCTGTATAACTTTACCTTTTTTAACACAAACAAATAGAAAATCGACAAACTACGAACTTATTTTTGGATAAAGAAAGATATATCTGTGGAGGAATATGATTTATATTTGGATTATTTTTATTGATAGCATATTTATTTATTTTAACGGTTTTTGGAGCTCATAACCATTAATTTGATTGATTGTTTCTGTTTCATGTTTCCATTTATTTCCTCTCCGATCGTAAATTGTATCTTTTGTTTCCAAAACAAATAGATTACATTACAGATAAATTTTTATTAGATAATTACATCCTATTTAATAGCTGATGAAGCGTTTCACTTAATAATTACTCCTAATTACTTTGAAAATGAAGTGGGGAATAAATAAATTATAGGGTGAGTGTTTACTTTCAAGAACTGTTTAGTTTCACTTAAAACGATTACTCTTATATGTCATCAATTTAGACAAGTTTATTTTTATTTTTATTGAGTCTAGAGAAAATATTTAAATTCAAATAGAGGAAATTAGTCTCCATATATTTTTTATTGTAGTAGAAATAGGGATTTTCTAAGAATCGTGCAAATAAACTCTGAGCACATTGAAAAAACTATTGTGATTAGCAAACATGATTTCAAAATGAATAACTTCTGAAATGGCCACGAAAAACCGCCGTGTTACTACGACGTCACTACGCACGCTGGCGCTCAACTGTAGCATCGTTTTCAACAGTCAGCAAAATTGAATCTTAGTTCTAAAGAAAAAAAGACGACAAATTAGTATTGTATTGTACCTGGGCGTGATAGCAGCAGTCATCGCGAACCAAATAAGTTGTTTATAAATGACTCAACAAGAGAGATACGAAGAAAGAGGTTACAACAAATCCGACGTGATACCGCGAGTGTCTCGTTCGACTTCCTACTTACCTTTTTGTGAAGACCATTTCAATGTGAATATATATGTAAAAATCGATATACATGATTAGCTATCATCGGAATTGATACGATATCCTCAAAATAGTTTTGAAAGTTTCAGTCTAAAACAAAATACCTTTCACGTAGTAATCACGTTTTCGCAGTGCTGTGAGATTCCAAGAAAACGTTTAACTATATGAAACTCTCAAAACAAGTAACAGGAAACAGACTCAACATCCATCAAGATACATTATTATTAATTATTTTATATGCATTTGAAGTATTAGGTTAGCTTCTTGTAACATGACACAAATGTAAATCTACACAATCAAAATGGTATTCGACATTCACCAAATAAACATAAAATTAGTATTAATGTCTTCGACGTGACATGGTCAAGGGCTATGTTAACAAATATTTTAGAGGTCAACAGTGGATATTCACTAAGACGTTTCAGTTCTTCAGTATAACGTGTTAATATTAATAAATCACTAAAATAATATTTTACTACACCTTGCACACAGAAATAGACGTTAAACTGTCAGAAAAAAAAACATAATAAAGATTTACCCCTCGTTTCAGTTGCATTAAAAAACACTTTTCAAGAAAAAATTGGCAACCATTAACTCTTGAACCTCTGGCAAATTATCTGGTTGCTTTACGAACCCATCAGAACTAATTTTGTGTCTGATTCTATTCTAAGTCGAATGAATTCACGGTTACTTTCTCTTATGCACTAATCTATGACCGCCAATATGCCTAATGACGTCACAGCGGCGCTTGGCCAATAACAGCGTTTCGTCGGTCACATGACATATTCAATAATAACACATTATGTACGCTATTTTAATAAATACAATCCGAAATATGATGAGCAGTAAACATAACCTATAATTTTTGTTTATTTTAAAACGAGTAAATGTTAAACGAAACCGCATACATACACTGTATTCTATTGCTAAAACTAATTACATATAATGTTATTCATGATCTGTCAAATTTATTATGATACTTCATCTCTTCGGATAACCTTACATCATTTCTTACGTCTGTCTGGATTGGAAAAAAAGACTTTATCAGGTACATTTCTGATAATATTTTGCATTCAAGCACAATGCAATACTTATAAACTGACTTTTGAGCTTTTTTAATGCTGAAATATGTTGAGAACGAATACACCTGTAGTAAACAATGGACTGTAATATCACTGGACATGTTATTTGACGTCATAAATAGAGCGCGCAAAAATGGCGGCGTTCAAACAGCTCAAAACTATTCTCAATTTTAAATATTTTTTAAACTTGATTACAGCACTTTTAAACATAATTCATATTATTGACTATACCCTATTACAGGCTACAAACCTTACGTTGAGACACGGAAATGTTGTATTAGTTTTTTTGAGAGAGATCCTATCCCAACCTCCTACAATTAAACTGATTCCCGATCAAGGAGGTTGGATAGCAATGTAAAAATGGCGCAGTTTATTTCAAATTTTGTGCAGATGTTTTTCCAGGCCACATACATCAAGTATCAAAATTTGAAAATTTTCTATCATTCTATGCCAAAGAAAATTAATTTTGAAGTAAGACTCCGATTCACAGCATTCAATGAGAGAATATTTGGAAAGTTGTGACGGAGCTAGTCTCTACCGTTCGTTCCTAAAAAGGGTGAATTCCCAGAAACCCGAACATTTATAATATTTCTGTGAAAAATTTCTACTGCTCGCGCTGTGAACATAACCTACAAACCATAGTGGATTAAAACATTTTGTGAAAGAAGATAAATTCACTTACGTTATACCATTTACTGAGTTAAACAGTGTTAATTAAATGTTAGAGTAAGTAGTAATACCATAATTAAGTGTTTAAATAAGTTAAAGTTATAATTGTTGGACATCTATCAGATTTGATAGATAGAGGCGCCATTGCGCAGAAGTATGTGTAACCAAGATGGCGGCGATAAGTGTATGTTTTAATTTTGTAATAAGAGATGGCGCTGACGACATTTAATCGTGCTACTGTCATAAAGTCGCGATGGATTCAATAGAGTAGGCTTGCATTTGATATGAAATCCAAGAGTTGCTTAGTACTTGAGGTATGCACTTTCCACTTTTTACAATAATGGAAGCACCTTCTTCGTGAAGCGCTACGCTATCTAATTACAATGAGACAACTGACTTCAAATTAGATTTTCAGATTTATTTCATTTTTTCTAAATGTGAACTGGTTGGTGGCATTGTTGGGTTTGAATTAGCACCTTCTTCGAGAAGTACTTGTTCAACAATGAAATCAACCAGGACCAAGAATAGGCTGTTCTATTCCTCTTCTAAATTATTTTTAAAAATTTTAAATTTATTTCAAAACGCCAACTCTCTTAAAACCAATAATTGTTTATGATAAATCAATCCGTTGTAATTATTGTTTGGTTTATGATTTATTCCTTTACCTTTTAAATTGGATTGATGAGTCAATCTGTTGTTTTGTTCATGTTTTATTTATTTTTCTTTGATCAAATTAAATTTCTAAATCTCATTCTATGGTTTCATTTTGAGGAAAATATTTTCACATTTCAGAACCGGACCTCCTTTGATAATAGTTCCAATGTTTTGCTTCTTTTAAAACAAAGAGATCCTGGCACCCGAACATATAAAACCTCATGTGAGTAAGTGAGGTGGTAAAAATTGAGTATCCATTTATTTCTAAAGATAAGAATAAAGTTTGAGTAATGTATAAACTGTAATTACAACTGTCATTGTGGTTGTTGTGCTTTTATAAGTCAATTTAAAATCTTGCATTGTTGTCTTTTTATTACATTACAAAGTATTGGACATTTTGCACACTGCATAATCAAAATAACCTAAAATATGTGACACAGACGTCTATAGTGCTTATATTGATTGAGGTGTTTGCCGTAATTCTCACGTTATTATGACTTCAGTGAAAAATTGTTTACATTTCTTCAAATAAATTTTTTTATGGCAAGAGTAAGAATTTGTTTCATGACTTCTAATTTAATGATGTTAGCTGTGTTTCACTCAGTACCTCGTAAAAGGTGTTATAAAATCCACCGAAAAATTGCTTCACCTATTCAACTTTCTTCTGCACAGTCCATTAATTTCAGCACTAAAAAACGTCCTGATTTAAAATCTTGCTGACTCCATTGTTAATTTTTTGTGTGTAGTATTTTGTTATACAGATGTTTGAGCAACTGGCTAGAAATACTTGTATTTACAGTAAGAGTAATGTGCATAATCATTGCTCTGCGTCTGCAAACAGACAATTAACAGCTAAAAGCATTATCCTTACATGCTTATCAACTTGCGTTTAACTGTATTTACTTACTTCACCTAATTCTGCTAACTTGAGCTAAACAGATGAGGAACTTGCCCTACATATATACAGCTTAGTAATCTCTTAAAGTAAAGTAAAATGTTTAATAATATCATTTAGCTTCTTTCAGTTGATATATCTACATTCTGACATTTCAAAATTATTGTTTTGGAAACTTTAAGATTATTGAGAATACTCGCCCTTTCATTTAAGGTGTAAGTATTTCTGTGAATTTAAACATGGTTGATGTCCTCTGAAAAATGAACAGAGACCATAAGAAAATTCATCTATCTGGACAATTAGCTACTGTTTCCGATTGGTTGGGCTGTACTGTCAAGTCCTAATAAGGATGCATATGTCAACAATTACCGCCCGATTTAAGATGTGGCATGGAACCTGATTTTCAAACTTCAGTTTTTATAGGAGCCAATCGAAAGTTTACTCTGTACTCCTGCAAACAGAAATAAACTTTCAGTAATTTTTTTATTTCAAATGGAACCTCATAATGGAAACATCTTCCAGCAAATTCTCGTTTCCAATATTTACCAAAAAAACAATTTTCTGAAATCTCTTCATCTTTCAAATAGCATTGATTCCCTCTTCAACCTGGTTAGACATCGACATCGCGATTGCGGAGTATTTCTTGCGGAAGAAATGAAATTTCTCAACTAGTTAAATGGTTGGATGCGTAATGTAATAGCATTTCCTTGTACGGAAGATGTAAATTCAACATGCAGAAGTTCTCAGTAAAGAGCTTTTGTCAACTTCGTTTCGTGAGGTAAGGATCCTTTTACACTTGTTTTATGCAATTTACCGCAAAATTTGTAGTAAAAGGGGACATAAAGTTACAAGATTTATCGTTCAATAAATTTTGCTGTATTTATTTCTATCGATTCTTCATTACTTTGTTGATTACTGTTTTCAATAAATACTTGGAGCTTTCAAAGCTTCAGTGGCTCCTTGTATCACTTACCAACAAAAAATAATGTAATTTGTATCGAATTGATAAAAAGACTCTTAAAACAGTTTCTTTAGCTCAAATTAAAATCAATTTTCAAAAATGATTGATTAATAATACGTATTCCTCAATTACGTTTAACAGCTAACTACAAATTCAAATATTTACATGCTCAAATATCGTAAATTTCCTGTAATTTATTACTGACTTCCTTTTCAATTTGCGTTCAATAAACATATCCGTGTCCTAGAAAACATATTTTGTTGGTAAATCAATAGTGATTGGGCTAGTAACTCGATAATTCAACTTTATAAAACCTACTTTTCTTGAAAATAATTATAGTGAAATCTAAAAATATTAAAAATAGGTATGAATCATCTTTAATTGTATTTTGTATTGAATTTTCAACAGTAATTGCTATTTGCTTCGTTGCGCTTATCTGTGGCTGTAAAAAGTAAAACCACATTTAGCACCAATTATTTATGATTAATTTATGCCTAGGGCTCCTTATAAAAAGTGGGCACATGAGAAAGTTTAATTCAATTCAAAATTATTAATTTCTTGAAAACTGCTGCATTTAAAGACAAAACCTCAATTTTTCTGTGACCTCAGCTAAATTATTCATAAATTATAGATATTTCAATTTTCTCGGATCAAGAACTTTGGAGCTAAGAGTGATAAATAATTTTTCTACGCGATTCTGATGCCGGCGCAGCACATATAAAAATTAAATTAATATTGAATGTCCTTCTGAATCATTTATCATATTTTGTCTCCTAGAGAAGATGTAGACAAGCCTCATATATGTCAATGCCAAATTGTATTGTGATAGCTCTTGTAGTTTCCAAAATATCGATTGTAACATACGAAAATACATCGAAACCTCACCTATAGGTCTCTTCACGTATATTGCGTAGTATGGAATCGTTTCATATCAATTTCCATGTTTTTGCTTAAGAATTAGGTTCAACAAAGTCTAATTTATGCTATCGCCAAATTACATTGTAATAGCTTCTGTAGTTTCCGAAAAATCGACCTCAATATACGATCATACATCGTAATCTCATCTACAGGATTCTTTACGTACATTGTGTGGTATGTAACACTTTCAAATCAATTTTTCATATTTTGTTTTCTAGATTAGGTGCAAGCAAGCTTAATCCATAGCAATGTCAAATTTCATTATGATAACTCCTGTAGTTTCCGAAAAATTAACTGTAAAATACGTACATACATCGATACCTTATTTACTGGGTTATTTTCGTACGTTCCAAATGAACTTTTATATTCTGGCTCCTAGGTTAGGTGCAGGCAAGACCAATCTATGCCTATGCCAAATTACATTGTGATAGCTTGTTTAGCTCCTAAAAAATCGACTGCAACATACGAACATACATTAAAATCTTGTATATAGAGTTCTGTATGTACATTATGTAGTATGGAACTATTCCAAATCAATTTCCATGTTTTGGCTTATAGATTAGGTGCAAGCAAACCTTATTTATGCTAACGCCAAATTTCATTGTCATAGCTTCTGTAGTTCCCGAAAAATCGATTGCAACATAGAAACATACATCGAAATCTCATTTGCAAGGTTCTTTAATTACATTTTATAGTATAGAATTCTTTCAATTTTATTTTCATATTTTGGCTCCTAGCTCCTAGATTAGGTGCAGACAAGCCTCATCCTTTGTCAATGCCAAAAAAATTAAGATAGCTTCTGTAAGTTCCCAAAAAATCGACCCAAGGGGCTCTCTACGTACATTGAGTAGTATAGAACCATACCAAATCATTTTCTATATTTTGGCTCCTTTTGGTGAATCTAATCTATGTAGTTTCCGAAAAATTGTCTGCAAAATACGAACATACGTCTTTAACTTACATGATTTGTCACATACATTGTATAGTGCAGAGCTATTTCAAATTAATTTTTGCTTCTTAATTGGTTACAGGCAAGCTTCATTTATATTGTCACAAATTTTATTATGAGTAATTTATTAACACAGGTTACAGTGCCAGTATTTATTTTATATACTCGTATGTTCTCAATCTCCCTCAATGTTACTCTTCTAAATCACTGACTCACTGACTGAATTCCTTTCCTAACTCACGCTCTCATATACCTAAGCTGACAATGGGTCAACATTCAATTGTCTAACAGTTGTTGCCTGGCAACCACCGAACATCTAGTGACCATAGCCTGTCAATCATGTCCGACAATTGAACATCGATCTTGTCAATACCAACTAGGGCTACAGTTACAACGAATTCAAATAAATAATCATGTGAAGTAATCACTACAAATATTTCATATTTGTGACACTATCAATACCAAATTACATTGTGATAACTCTTGCAGCTCCTAAAAAATCGACTGAAACATGTGAACATACATTGAAATCTCTTCCTTAGACTTCTTTACGAACATTGTGTTGTATGAAGCTATACCAAATAAATCTTCATGTTTTGGCTTCTAGATTAGATTCAGGCAAGCCTTATTTTTATCAATGCCACAAAAAATTGTGATAGCTCCTGTAATTGCCCAATAATCGGCTGCAACATACAATCATACATCGAAATCTCATATGCAGGATTCTTTACGTACATTCCAAATAAATTTTTATATTCTGGTCCCTAGATTAGGTACAGGTACAGCCAAGCCTAATCTAGGACAATTTCAAATTGCATTGTGACAGCACCTATAACTCCCAAAAAATCGACTGCAAAATACGAACATACATCGATATTTCACTCACAAAGTTATTCATGTACATTGTGTAGTATTAGTATAGAGCTATTTCCAAACAATTTTAGTATTTTGGCTCCTAGATGAGGTGCAGGCAAGCCTCATCTATGTCAATACCAAATTACATTGTGATAGCCCTTGTAGTACCCAAAAAATCGACTGCTACATACGAACATCCATAGGGTTCCTCACGCAGATTGTGTAATATGGAACTATTCCAAATTAATTTTCATATGTTGGCTCCTAGATTAGGTGCAGGCAAGCCTCATCCTTTGTCAATGCCAAAGAACATTGAGGTAACTCCAGTAGCTCCCAAAAAATCTATTGCAACATACGATCATACTTCATAATCTCATCTGCAAGGTTCTTTATAGTACAGAACTGTTCCAAATCAATTTTATATTTTGGCTCCTAGATTAGATGCAGGCAAGCCTCATCTTTATCTGTACTAAAATACAATGTGATAGCTCTTGTAGAGCTAAAAAAATCGACTGCAACATACAAACAGATATCGAAATCTCACATACAGGCTTCTATAAATGTCATAGAAGAATTAAAGAATCCGCTGTGGCCACACAGTACTTCCCCGACCATAAATTTCATGGCCAGTTTCATCGCTGTTTGAGAAACTTAGAGTACAATTAATTGCATTTTTCAAAATTCAAATTAAAAGCTGTCATTTCTAAAGAGACAGCTGTCATTGTCAAAGTGACAACTTTTATTGTCAAAGTGACAGCTGTCATTGTTGAAGTGACAGTTGGCGGTAATTTTTTTTATTCTTAAGGCTGGTTTATAATGGATGTAACTGGTGATTTATTCTGCAGTCTTTGAAATTAAACTATATGCATTTCCACATTGACGTTCATAATGACACGAAATATGATGTTAACTTATGTTGTAACCGTAAAGTTCACCAACTTTCAAGTTTAACATCATACAGCTTATTCCCAACCAATAACGAGCGAGCATTGTATCACGTGTATGCGTTGCATTTATTTTTGTATTTCAGCAGACGTATTTAACCTGTATTTGACATTTCGTCATCACATCAAAAAGTTTGTATTGCTGTTTGAAATGAGTGATTTTGATATAAAGTTAATTTGGCTTGTTGAAAAATTACCGCATTCATATGATAAATGTAACGTGGACTATAAAAATAAATTATGTAATGGAAATTCGTGGAAATACATAGCTGATGAATTAAGTAAGAAATTACATGAAATTATAATACATTTCATGGTAACTCCTCTGTAATAATTGTCTCATATTTTAGCAGAATTATTGAAAATATGACAGAATCGTTATACTGTCAATCAATTTGAAAATCATTCTCTAGATCCATTTCTGACACGATCCTAAAATTTTAACGTTTGATTATGAACCAAGCTGTTGAAAATAACATCATACATTCTGCATCATAAGTTAACATATTAAGCTTACATCCATTATAAACAAGCCTTTACGTAAAATAAGTACTCTGGAAATGAAGGGTCGGGGTTTTTAATTCATTGAAACATATAGTTTCGACATTTGTTCGCCGGAAGTGTAATTGGAAGATTATAACTTGGATTCCACTGATTATTTATATTTGATATCAACTAAGCCTATCTCCCCGAGAGCTCAAAATTTCTACCAAACTAGACGTCATTTAAATTATTTGTGAGAGAAACAATTGACAATCATTCAAATATCTTTTCTGACACTTCTACTAGAATCATCTCCACAAGAGCTACAATTTGATATGAGCCAAATTACTTATTTGAAAAAACAATTGATGAACATTTGCATGTGATGTCAAAATATTAGTGATAATAATTCTAACTCCACATTATGATTCACGTTATTTCTTTGGTTCAGAAAAATATAACGGATTTTATAATAATTTTGATAATTCCACTCCAATATAAAGTAAGCCATATATAAAAAACAATTTTATCGTTTTGACAGCGGATAAAAAGGAAGGTAACTTTTTGCAAGTGATAAAACGTTTTTTACCTTTCTCCTAGCAACCAAATCCAAACACTCATTATATTTATGTCATTTGCCTGATTTGTCCATGCTCAAACTGCAAAATAAACAGAATTTGGAATATTCCGGAAGAAAATATAGAAGAAAATATTAAGAAAAGTGTGTCTATAAATACAAAAAACAATAAATCATGTATCTGGACACAATTTATTTTATTTTGTGAAAACCAGAATTATGTATTAGAAAGAGGTACAACGGTATGTCAAATTTGAAATATTCTGCTAGATTGGACTTAAAGTATGCGGAGAATTAATTAAGAAAATCATAAAGAATACGTAGTGGAATCTGTCAAATTAATCGTGAAACAATGTATAATAATTGTACTCTTAATAATTGCACATTTGAATAAACTTTTTCATAAATAAAATGTCGTTAAATTATCTCGCCGAATTACACTAGCATTTCATTTTTCTTGGGATAAATTTCAGTTTGACAACTCAACCTTGTAACCTGACAGCAATTTGACTTGAAAACTGTTCAAAAAATAAAATCACTCCACCTACGGTGTCGTGATTCTATTAGGACAGTTTTCTTGTCAAATTGCTAGGTAACAAGGTTTCGTGAAAACAGAAATTTACCCATCAAAATAAAAAGCTCTTGTGTAATTACTGTTGATAATTACAAATGAACCGCTGATAATTTTGAAAAATGTTTCGTGTGAATGTTGTGCCAAATCATTCAAAAATTAGTTTTAGTCATTTGATATTCTATGATAAATACTACCGTTAAACACAAAAGAACTAAAAATTTCCATCAATAAAGTTTTGTACCACTGGTTGAAAATAGCTCATCTACAAACTTGATCCTAGCTTTTTAATGAAAAACTTAAATATAAAATTCCGGTCGAAAATTCGTAAGCGTTCTCAAGTTATCGTGCTTGCAGTCAGACCGACAGACCGACTTTTTTTAAAATTATGTTTTTCGGGCTCAATAAGGTCTAAAACATGAAGATTCATCAAAATCTCGAACTATCAGAAAATCACGACCACAATACTTCCTCTATTATATTATAGTTCGAGGAAGTGAAAAAAGCAAAGTAAGGGATGAGAGGATTTACTTATCAATCTTTGTGATTTAGTTGACGCAGAAAAATGTTACAAGGGAAAACGTGATTTTGTGTTATTTTAAATGACATGCACTGTGACTCACTTTCTCTCTTTTTGTATGCATTACCCACTCACACTTTGCGTTAAACGTATCCAAAGTTCAGCATTTAATTTTGTATATTTCATAGACATTTATTTATTTAATTCGAAATATATGTAAATAAGACTCATAATATTAATCACTTTTTCAATCTATTGTAGGTGTGAAATACACAGGTTTTTAAATTGATATTTCTATCTCAGAATTCTTTTATATTAAACTTTAAATGTTTTATCAATAGAAGCCTGCGCCAAAGTACGATTTATGTGCGAAAATAGAATGACACACCTAGGAGGCGACCGAAGCTCGATAGAATCTCACCGTATATTTTATTATGTCACGCGAACTTGGAAAATGAATCAAAAGTAACATTCGCAATTAAAATCGCATTAATTTCACAGATAAACTGGAATAAGAGATTCTATTACAAAGTGACACATATTTTCTCTGATTTGACATTTTCAGCATTGATTCATTTTCGCACATAAATATAGTAATTAATTACTGTAATAGTTAATTGTAATAATGTATTAAAAATCGCGAAGTTGAGAAAGTTCACTAATGATTAATTCGCATTATGCGAATCATTATAGCGTGGAAAAATGTTTTTCCGTGAAAGTATAAAGAAGCAATACATTAAGGTGTGATTTCATGCATTCATGATTATATGAATAAAGTGAAATTTATTTCATGGGAGCAGCCAGAAGAATGTTACCGAAAATGCGAAAGAAAGCTACAACAGTCAAAGGTCACTCTTTGAAGTTTAAGAAAACAGTCTAATTATTTTTAATTGCTACTAATACGGAGCTAATTTGCTCATTACATATTTAATTTCAATTTCTGTTTTTGCTTCCAAATTAATTTTGTAATTGATAATTGAATACCAAGTTCTGGAAGCTATTCAAAAGCATTCAAATTAAAGTCTCATCAGTCTAAATTCATCATATGAATCGAACGTTCGCACTAGGTCAGGCCTTAAGCATCAATCTAGAGCAGCCCTGATTGGAGATGTCTAATGACAATCACACTTTCTGGAACAAATCAAATTACTTATTGAAGTCACCTGCCGAGTCAAAATCAAATCTCCGTATCCCTTTGCCATTTCCAACACATACACACAATGTACAACAGAACACGCAAATAAATTCAATTCGTCAATAATATAAAACATGATGTTGATAATTTAATCATGAAATCGAACTGTTAATTTATCGGTCTATCAATGTGTCTATGACAAAATAGAAATGATAATTTGTGTAGTTGTTGAATAGCAATGTACTAATTTATTCATTTGGATTATTCGAATGAGAATTAGAGTGCAAAATTGAGTAGCTGTCACAAATTAGAATATTCAAATTCAAATGTTATTTATATAAATAACAAGTCTCATTTTCTACCGAATTCATAGAATTCCAAAGATATTGAAAAATGGAAGTAGTGGATAATGCTGACTGTTAGATGATATGAAGAACACGAAGTGTGAGAATTAAGTCAAGAGTTTTATTTTTATTCACTCCTGAAGATGGTCCAGGTGGGACCGAAACTGTAGAGTAGAATAAAAATAAAACTCTTGACTGAATTCCCACACTTCGTGTTCTTCGTATTGAAAAATATTTAATAAATTATTATTTGGTTGCGTCTGCAACTTGATGGACGTAGCTGTTAAGCTGGTTGCGTTTCAAGTACGCCAATCTCACTGTACTTTTTTAAAAACAGTTTGCTCATTTTTTGAGCCTAAAACTGATATTTGGAACTTAAATTAGCTGAAGATTGATGAAGTAATAAGTAAAAAATAATTCGAAAATCAAAAGGGTACATTACAGGGATGGTTCTATCGTTTTTTGTTTTTTTAGAGAAGGGTTCATTTTATGTAGATACGGATAGCCCCCAGTATCACGTTTTCAATGATGAATAGCCTTTGATATATTTAAAATCAATATGAGCCACAAATAATTTCGAAAAAATTAACGAATTAGTTAAAGAATAATTCATGTTAAGCTCAAAAATCAAGCATATCCATGTCATGTTGTGTAGGTATGATTTAATCGATATTAATTCATATCTAATTGCTTCGATATTAGCTGAGTTTGCCTTACATAGAAAAGTTGTGTGTAATGATATTCCAAGAACGGAAAAAAAAAACTGAAAATAAAAATGTAGTTTTTATATTTGTATCTCAATTAGTCAGGAATTAATATTGAATTTTACTCAGTTGAAATTTAGAATTGGAGTATAAGAAACTGACGTTTCGTACTGTAACGTTTATATATTTACTAACACTAGGTATGTTTTTAATGATTAAAATTGAATTACAACTTATAATTATTTAAATGAAACTATCACACTATAACTCAACTCTATTTATTTACACGTCAATATTAATTTATTTGCACTAGCAGTACTCATATTGTAACGAATTTAAGTCTATAAACTAGTCATTTCGGCTTCACCGGTGCTTAGAATTATTGTGGAAATATTTTACATCATGGAATAGAACCAAATATATTTGTTTCCTAAAAAATTGCTGGCACCTTCTAGCGTTTTCTAGAAAAGCCTGGACGTTTGTGGGAAAAACGTAGTGGGGAGAGACCCACGGTATATATAGATGACTGACTCGGCGAGGATTATTATTGATTTTTGGCTGAGTGACCCTATAATGTGGACTGCTAGTGTTTAAAATAAATTATGTTATTTAAAATAAATCAATATTGACATAAATAATTAAAGTTGAGTTATAGTGTAGTGTAATAATCTTCAGTTTAAATTAGAATTATTTATTAGAAATAGTGTTAGTTATCTAATTCATTATTTTTAGTAACTTTTGCTCCCTAAATTAAAATAAATAACGTTACAATATTAACACTTTAACAACTATTATTTTTTTACATGATAATGTGACTATTTGGGCTGCCTATTTATACCCTGTAGACTTTTTGGAATTTTTTGTTGAACGACTCGAAATAATCTAGAATTTCACATGTTCCATTGTCAGATACTTCTAAAATACAACTGTATCTGCTTTTAATTCTAATGTAGAATTTTTCTACAATAATTTGAGAGCTAAAGCTAACAAATCCGATACAACTGATCAATACAATTGCTTACCACATAGGTCTATGCTGACGAATAGAAAAAAAATTATCCTTGCTTGCAATAAAAAAAAAAAAACGTGATTGATTTCATCATGTATACAAAAAAAAAGCATATGTACATAATTATTCATATATAGTTGTTATTGTCAAATTAAATTATTGTTGTTGTTCTTGTTACTTAACACAACTGATACAAACAGTGTTTTACTCATACTCAGTACTTATTCAATCAAAATGTTTGCCTCTGGGCGGTGACTAGTTGAACTACGGTGGTCGTTACACTGGTGGGCTATTTTCACTGCTGGAGCTATGAGTAAATACATCGTTCATAGATGGCAGGATAGTGTACACGGTCGTATAGATGGCAGCACAGTATTTCATTACAGAAAGTGCCTGATAGATGGCAATAGCACGGCATGTTGTAACTAGTTGTGTTGAACGCTCACCGATAGATGACGCCATAATATTTTCAACACAAATGAAATTTTATTCAAATATTCTCTTCGCAGATCCAAAAAGAACAACAAAAAGGTGTCAAACAAAATAGACTTTTTGTTTTCTATATAGCTCGCAATCAAAACGGTTTCCATGTGATTAAAAATCCTGGACTGAATATTTCATATGAATATGAATATGATCTCAAAATTAGAATATGAGGATGTATCAGATACATATTTGTTGTTTAATTGTTTGAAATTGAATATACTGTGAGACATTAGAATCAAATCGTAGGATTTTTTTAACACACTTTTCTTGGTAATGTGAGAAGATATTGGAAATGGGTTTCAATATTCGAAGTCAGTAATTTATTTTCTACTCAATTTTGATTTCTTCGAAAAGAAAAAGCTTTTACTCCACACTAATTTGAAAGTTGATGTAATAATGCATATGACATTCTTATTTATAACAAAAAATTGTTGAAAAATATAAGAAGTGCAAAGAAATCAATTATATCTTCGTCTAATTTTTGATTTACTATATTTTTTGAGATTTACTATATTTTTTATAGCTCATTTTGAAAAATACTATCTTTCGACGAAGAAATGCTGGCAGCCCTAGTTGACATTGACATTGACATAAGGCAAAATCGATTGCAACCAAAATTTGAGGTGATCATTTAGATGTTCCAATCCACTAAAACATTGTAGCAGTCTACGGTCAATAGTTTCGAATTCATGCGGAAAATTGAAAATGATTGTCAAATAAAATTCACTTCCGACTTAGTAGATTGCTATGAAAATATAAATTTATCATTTGAATGCTATACAATTGCTTACAGCGATCGTTCTGAACTTGTGCGAAAAATTCGACAACTGTTCATTAAACTGATGCATTTCCAATTCAGCCGATCGCAATCAGAGGTGTACAACTAGATGTTGTAAAAGTGTTAATACGAAATTTCAATATTCTACGACTGATTGTTTTAAATTCATACGAAAAATTAAAAAAAACTGTTATATAAAGTGCACTGCCAGCTAAGCTGATTGGTACAAAATAGGAGATAACTTTTGAGATGCTACAGCAATTCCAAATACTGAATGCCAGCATCCAACGCCTAATCATTTTGGATTTTTGCGAAAAATAAAAAAAAAAATAAATAAAGTTCATTTACGTTATAGATGATTGCAACCATGATGGAAGGTGCATTACAAGACCCTAGACCAAATACAAAATTTCAACATTATAAGTACCGACGCCAATCCGAAAATAATTAAAATGGATTTAGGGATGCTCAAAATAGATATTTTCATCAATATCTCGATATTTGAATTTTGGCGATTTCACAATCTCTCACTTTGTACAAATATGCAAAGATTTGTTTCTCAAAATTTGAAAGCTGATTCCACCATTTTTCAGTACTTTGCTCATAAATAGCGCAATTTTTTAGGTATTGAACTGAAATTGGGCATCTAAATGAATACAGTGGACTGAATTTTGTGTTGATGATCATTTCTTGTCTTGATGATAATTTCTTGTCTTGTCTTGATTTTCAAGACAAGAAAATAGAAACTTCTTGTCTTGTCCTTTTCTTGAATTCTTGATATTTCTTGATCTTGATATATAGGAGGATTCTCCTTTTTCTATTGCTTTATCCAATCCGAACACTCAGTTTAGCGTTAGTGTCTACTCTTTATCCCCCCTGTCAGTTATGTTATGAATCGATTCTAGCAACATTTTCCAAGATTGCCACCAATAGAATTGAATGAAAAGTCTGTCATTTTCATGTTTTAATCAGTATTTGCAATTATTATTATTTGTTATATGATATGGCAATCTTGCTAAGAGATAACCACTTTCTTAAAATACATTTCTTTTCTACATGAACATGAACGATTTAATCACCGGAAACTGACGACTTATGCTCTCGATATATTATCATAGTCACAGATACTTTTTACTTCCCCGACTTATATATATACTAGGGAAAGTATTAGAATTGTGATTTTTTGATAGTTCAAGACTCTGATGAGTTTTCACATTTTAGACCCTACTGAACCCAAGAAACATAAGTTTGAATTAAATCGGTCGAGCTGTCTGTCTAAAAGTATAATAATTAGAGAACCCGAAGAAATTTTTGACTAAAATTTCATAATATTTGAGTTTTTTAATAAAAAAGCAAGGTTCAAATTTGTAAATGAGCTTTTTCAACCAGAAAATCTAGAGAGAGACTCGCCATTTCCAAGAATACTAATATTGTAAGGACTAACATATAGCTGCCATTTGTCACCATAACAATGACAGCTGTCATTTTGATAATGACAGCTGTTACTTCGAAAATGGCGCTGTCACCTCAATAATGATGCTGTCACTTTGACAATGACGCTGTCACTTTGAACTGTCCGATTGACAATGACAAATGTCACTTTGAAAGTTGATATGACATTCCTAAATTTATTAAACAGTGATGAAACTGGCCATGAAATTTATTGCCAGGGAAAAACAGTAATGGCCACAGCAGATTTCAATATTTCAATAATAGATAAATAAATATGCAGATTTGAAAAATTGATTATCAAGATATCAAGATTTCTTGACAAGAAGTCTTGATTCTTGATAGTACTTTCTTGTCTTGTCTTGGGGAATAAAAAATACTTCTTGTCTTGGTCTTGTCTTGATTTCAAGACAAGATCAAGACTATTTCTTGATTCTTGTGAAACACTACTTGAATTTGATACTTGCTTATTGATTGATCAGTGTGAAATTTGGTATACATGTTTAACGTACTATAAGGAATTGAGCGCATTTTCAGAGTTATTGTTGGGAAATTTGGTTTTGTCCCAAGCTTTGACATTATAAAATTGTTGATATATCGGTAACTATATTCCAGATTCCATTTTTGATCTCAGTTTCGTAATCCACATCCACGAAACTATAAAACCTTATGCATTACTTAAAATATTTGGGGTTGAAAATTAAAAGAAAAATGTCAAGGGGTGTCCCTTGCAAATTTTTCAGATTTTAGTCATTTTTAGATAATTTATCATAAAATCACTATTTGCTGTTCAATAATATTGGAATTTGGTACACTTGTGGTACATTTTATGCCCGATTGATTGGTGTAATTGGCAATTGGGTATCCTCTATAACCCCTGAGATAATAGGGGAAGAATGGAAAATCATGGGATTCTTTGGACGCACTTTTCTTAGAAATGTGAGGAGATAGTGCCATCTTTACAGAATAACATAATTTTTTTGTATTATATTCTGAGTCTAACAAATGAACACGGTTACCTGAACTATCTCTCAGTTTTAAGCTGAAAAGTTTATACTATTACGCTGTACCCCAGCGTAATGCTGGTTGCTAAATTCAATTCGTCCTTTGAGACGTGATAAATTCACTGCTAGTTTTTGGCTGATTCATTTATTACCTACTTCATTTAAATGAGATTAGATTTTCAATTGTTATAAGATTTGGGTAAGAACCATAGAATAATAACTTGATGCTGAATATACAAAAACAATCTGACGTGGACATCACATGACTTACTTGTACATCATTGGATATATATAATCAAATAGAAAATCCCATCATTCCACGGCTAATTGTTTTTGATTTATTCAAAAAATTATAAAAATCTGTCAAGTAAAACGCGCTTTTAGTCTAGTCGGTTACTATGGAAACAGTTGGTCATCATTCTCATGCTACAACATTTCTAAATACTGATTTCCAAGATTCTACGGCTCACAGTTCTGAATTTATACGCAAAATTAAAAAATAAATTACAATTGAAGTGCACTTCCGGTTATTATTATTGTAAATAGTAGGCAATCATTCAGATGGTACAGCAGACTGAAGTACCAAATTTCAATATTGTACAGATGATCGTTCTAAATTTATGCGAAAAATTCCAAAAGATTGTCAAGTATAGTGCACTGCCGGCTCAGTCGATCTCAATGAAAATAGGATATGAGCATCTAGATAGTACTATCATCTTAAATACTGTATTCTAATATTCTACGTTCAATCGTTTTGGAATTATGCAGAAAATTCAAAAAATGTTTCGAGTAAACTGCACTTCCGGTTCAGTCGATCACAATCATGATGCAAGATGTACAACTAGATGTTATATAAGTGCCTAATACAAAATTTCAATATTCTACGACCGATTGTTTCGAATTTATGAAGAAAATTTGAAAAGTCTGTCATATTGTTACGAAAATAGGAGATGACCATTTGGATGCTACAGCAATTTCAAATGCTGAATTTCAACATCCTACGGTTGATCATTCTGGATTTGTCAGAAAAATCCGAAAGAAGTTTCAAGTAAAGTGCACTTCTGGTACAGACGGCGATTGGAACCATAATGCGAGGTGCACAACTAGATCCTATACCTTAAATATAAAATTTCAACATTATACGTTCTACCAGTTCTAGCAGCACGAACGCACGCACGAACATACGTACCGACATCAAGCCAAAAATAGTCAAAATGGATTCAGGGATGCTCAAAACGGATATTTCCATCAAAATCTCGTTAGGTGAATTTTGTCGGTTTCACAATACTTTCTTGTACTTAGTACAAATAAGTAAAAATTGATGAGAAATTAAATGAATATCAATGAATTTGACTTACAATTGTATATTAAATATTGGTAATACATTGCTTTTTACACAAAATTACGGAAAATATTCCTTGTATTGATAAAATGCGTGGGAGCTTCGCTCTTTGCTAGAGTCCAGTGATCCCCACACCATTTTTTATTGTCGCTTTATTTTTTGAATTCTTTATACTTTTCATAAACTCTATAAATTCTCTTTATTTCCTAAATTATTCTTATTCTATAAATTCTTTATAGTCTCTTCACTAAATTCTCTATATTTTCTAAACTTTCTAAATTCATTATATCCTCTAAACTTCCTATATTCTTCCTATTCTCTAAGTTTTCTTTATTCCTTATATTTTCTATATTCTCCAAGCTCTCAGAATTCCTTAGTGCCCACTCTTGTTCCTCTTAGCTTTGCCCATATTTTTGGCGTGGAATTTAATTTCATGTAACAAAACAGACTATGGTAGTAGATACTGCACTGAATATCGAGGGGGGGAAGGATCCCTAAATAATCACGACGGCCGGAAACAACTCTTTGATCAACCTAAGTTCTTATGACAATTAATTTCGACTCACTTTGTATCGTCCAGTAGTCACTCTATAACAAAAATACATCCCAAAGTATGTATAGTACTCCTTCCTCTATTCTAGTTGAATAAAAGTGAGTTGTAGTGGAAGTAACGCGATTAAATCCCGCTCAAAAAGCCATTCACAATAAAATTAACACGGCAGCTGATGTCGACTCGTGCCTGGTTGACCACCGCATCTAGTTGACCATTGACATGGCTGAAATTTGATTCGCGACAATGTAGACGTTCCATACGATTGCCTAGAAATAATATGCTTACAGGGCTGTCATTAATGCAAAAAACTATGAATATATTATATATAATTTGATAGACAGTGCTGAGGGTGGCATTTAAATGCTTTTTGAATTTTTAAATTGAGCTAAGTGAGCTGTAAATAGGGGAGTTGGTAGAAACTTGCAGTAGTGATTATCAGTAGCGTGAAATATGATTGAAAAATAATCTTAAAAGTAAAAGCAAAATTAAACTTTTATGCTCGTTGTATTGATTTCCTTTTTGTGAAGGGTTTTTTCCTCTGACGGTTGTATTCTTTTGTGCAGACATCAAGAACGTACTCAGCACTGAATTGAAATCAGCATGTGTTTTAAGCAGGGTACACTCATTAAAATCGCCCGCAATGGCCATTACAGCTCCAAATTTCCATTGTGAAGTCAAACAGGCGTGTTGACGCTATTCAAACGCGAAAAACTCTATTGTCGCTTTGTTTATTTAATTGTGTATTGTTTAACGCACCACTAATTTACAGAACATGGAACAGACTTACTAGAAATGCAAGTTTTTATGTAGAATTGACTGTTACATCCTTACGTCATCTTTCTTTTCAATGAAAGGATTAGCCGTCTCATTCATATCCTTAGGAAACACAGGAAATAAGACGCGTGCGTATCCATATCCGTTGTCTCCAACAAAGCAACGCCAAATACGAGCTTCCTCCGATTACAAGCAAACATTGCTCTTGCAATGAAGACGTCTGCCGAAGAGTATAAGTTACATAAAACTTATGACGTCATGAACTACGTACACATCCGTATTGTTTTGTTTTTTGCTTGTCTGTAACGACAAGACGTCTGGAACTCTCGTTTCTTTTGAACTAACTGGCGCCTGGATTACTTTCACTACGTTGTACAAAGTTAATTCATTCTACAAACCTTCATTCTAGAGCAAGCAAATAACAAAATAGCAAAATAAAAAATGCTCATTCTGCGTCCACATTAACAAATAATTATGCAATAATCAATTGTTATTTATATAGTCAAAACTCGATACATGAAAATCGAAAGGACATTATTCTGATAGTTAATTGATCTATAAAAATAGAATTACCATAATCAGTCAAGAATTGCGACCTCTAACGTGCCTCATTTCTCAAAAATTATTCGACAAATGGATATATGATAGATGTTGCGCATGTAAATGCACAGAAAAATAAAATGCAGGTCTCGAAACTTGAGTACAACGCGTATATTTATAGTATTATAAAGCAACGTGTGAGAGTGTGGAGGTTCGTAAAGGTGACCTTGCCTGGGCGGAGCCTTTCGTCCTCATTGCGTCGCACCGCATCACATCACTCCGCCCGATGGAAGCCTCTAGCAATATTCCAGAAATGTGGTAGAACATTCGAGACATGGATATTTCTATATATAAACGCAAGCAAACGATTTGAGAGTAGTGTAATGGTGAATCTAGAGCAGTGAATATCAAACAGTGAAGTTACCAGTATATATAAATAGTTAAAAATAAATATCTGCGGCTTTGTTTAAATTAGTATCAAGTTATACATAATTAATATAGTGTTGTTAGTGATATCCAGAAGAATAAAACTTTTATTACTATTTAAATTATTAAATAGTAACTTTTTTTTAAATTATAAGTAATTTCCAAGCAATAAACATTACAATAAGCACAATAAAAACCAAAAAACGCTCAGTTAACGCATCATTTGCTATTTTTAAGCTAAATTGATCTGTAAGATGCTGAGCAATTTAAATCCTGATTCAATAATGTTACTGAAATATCAATAAACTGCAAAAGCAATCGTAATTTGATCCAGTCAATCCAATAAACCATTGCTATATGAGTCAGCATCAAAATACTATTAGAATTAAATCATCAGAAGCGAAAATCTATGAGTGAGGGGCGTTACAATTCGTCCCAGAGGCGACTAATGCTATTATCACAATTCGGAAACTCTTCTGGGGGCAATCAGCTGCCAGATTTTTGAAAAATGAACAGGAACGTCTGTGCGATTGAAATTATGGCGGAAATTTTGCCAGAGGGTTGTTAAAATTAAGTGTATTTGCTCCTTTTATTCATTTTTAGGAGTGAATTATGCCTACAATAACTGAATTTTATTAACTTTTGAAGGTATAATAAATATAAAATCAACCACAAATTCCAGCGAACGAAAAATCACGTCTGGAGAGGTGAACAACTCAGCATACTTGAATATGATATACGAATCACACGCAGTGGCAGCAATGCAATATAAATCACACGAGCTGTAGGGCACACAATGCACGTTCGTTTCAAACAGCGGGTAGCGATGCTATAAACGATCTCTGCATAATAGATTCACATCAAAATATTCATGCTGATTGTTGAAAACATCAGGACAGGGGGTTAACACAGACATTAATATGAGCTATTTATTGCTGCATGTTTTTTAGCTTCAACCGCAAAAACAAATAAAAATAATTTTACTATCTCATATTGCAACATATTTGTCAATATATTTTAATGACTTTATCATAAAATATCTGCTACAAAGATTCTCAAAGCGAGTATTCCAGTTTCCAGTTGAGTGTTGAAACAATCAAAATTGTTTTTTTAAAGGCATCAATTGCTCTTTTAACGACTGGAATCTTTATCCACGTAGTCCATTCTTGATCCTTAGAAATCTCAAATCATCTTGGAACTTGGGTCAGGATTGTACGGAAGATGATCTGATAAAATCCAATGTCTTACCCAATAATCTCTCATGCTGTATTTGAGATCGCTTTGTCTTAGTGGAGGATAACTCGTCGTATTTGGTTCATTTTTTTGGGCCAACAAACGGTTTTATACCAATTGGCATCAACTGTTTCACGATCTTGTAAAACAATTGTAGCTCATAGTCATTTGACTCAATTTAAAAATAGGCATTTCGGTCTTCGGTTTAGACACTCAAAATTGCTTCTTTTGGCGACTAAAACCGTCGACCACGTAACCCATTCATGATCCTTAGGAACCTCAAATCATCTTTAGAACTTGGGTCAGGATTATACGGAGGATGATCCAATAATTTATAGTCTTGCTGTTTAATACCCAATGATCTTTCAAGCTGTTTCTGAGCTTGCATTGTCTTAGTAAGAGACGATTTGTCTTTCTAGGTTTATTTATACCATGAAACACGGCGATTACTTTTGGCCAACAAATGGTTATATACTAATTAAAATCAAACGTTTCACAAACTTGTGAAGGAATTGTAGCTCGTTTGACTCAATCTCAAAGCAGGTATTCAAGTCTTAGGTTTATACCAGTGTTTCCCAAAGTGGTCTCCCTGGGATCCACAGGTGATACAACGAAGGTGTACGTCGACGGAAACAAAATTAATTGGAGATTCACTAGTTGTAGGTGGGGGTCCACGAAAAGGGATTTGTGGTTCACCGAGACCAGTAAAATTCAGAAAAAAGCCTACGAGAAAAAATATATCGGATCCTCTAGTTTAGACAGTCAATATTGTCTCTTCTTGCGACCTGAATTGACAACTATGTAGTCCAATCTTGATCCTTGGGAACCTCAACTCATCTTTGGAACTTGGGTCAGATTTGTACGGAGGATGGTCCAATAATCCGATATTTTGCTGTCTTCAAAATTTAATTACCTCTTCAGCTGTGTATGAACTTGTATTGTGTTACTGCAGCATAATTTGTCGCTCTGGGTTTATTTTACGGAGCACGGCGATTCCTTTCGGCCTACAAATAGTTGACATTAACCGTTTCACGATCTTGTGAGAGAATTGTAGTTCGTTTGACACAATTTCTAAGTAGGCATTCCAGTCTTAAGCTAAGACAGTCAAAATTGCTTCCTCTGGCGATTATAGTCAATTTTTTATGTTTGCTAATCTAAAATCATCTTTGGAACTTAGGTCAGGACTGTACGGAAGATGATTCAATAATCCGATGTTTTGCTGTCTTTAAAACCCAATGATCTCTCAAGCTGTATGTGAGCTTTCATTGTCTTCGTGGAGAACGATTTGTCGTTGTGGATATATTTTACTGCGATTCCTTTCGGCCTACAAATAGTTGTATAGTTTAACGATATTGTGAGCTTGTTTGACTAACTCTCAAAGTAGGTATTCCAGTCTTCGGTTTAGACAGTTAAAATAAATTCTTCTGGCGACTGGAATCGTAGACCATGAAGTCTATTCTTGATCTTTTCGAACCTGAAATCATCTTTGGAACTTGGGTCAGGCCTGCATGGAAGATGATCCAATGACTCGTTGTTTTGCTGTCTTCAAAACTCAATTACCTCTCAAGCTGTATATGAACTTGTATTGTCCTACGAAAAGACAATTCGTCTTTGTAGATTTATTTCACAGGGCATGGTGATTATTTTCGGCCAACAAATGTTCTTATACCAAATGACATCAATCGCTTCACGAGCTTATGAGAGAATTGTAGCTCGTTTGACTCAATTTCAAAGTAGACATTCCAGTCTCCTGTTAAGACAATCAAAATTGCTTTGTTCTGGTAACTGGAATCGTTGACCACGTAGTCCATTTTTGATCTTTGCTAACGTTAAATCATCTTTGGAACTCGGGTCAAGATTGTACGGAGGATGATCTAATAATCCTATGTTTTGCTATCTTCAAAACGCAATGATCTCTCAAGCTGTATATGAGCTCACATTGTCTTAGGCCCGATCTTTCCACTTACGAATAACTTTATTCGGTGGATAATATCCACAGCAACAACTAATGCAATAATTGTTACAATAGTAATTATCTAACGAATAAAGTTATTTAGAGATGAAAAGACCAGACCTTAGTGCAGTACGATTTCTCGTTTTTGGATAATTTCACGGAGCACGGCGATTCATTTCGGCCTACAAATGGTTGTGTATCAAACCGTTACACGATGTTATGAAAGAATTGTAGCTCGTTTATCTCAATTTCAGAGTAGACATTCCAGTATTCTGTTGAGACAATCAAGATTGCTTCTTCTGGTGACCGGAATCGTTGACCACGTTGTCCATTCTTGATCTTTGCTAACCTAAAAGTAACTTTCAAACTTGGGTCAGGATTGTATGGAGTATGATTCAATAATCCGTTGTTTTGCTGTCTTCAAAACCGAAAGATCTCTTAAACTTGAGCTTGCATTGTCTTATTGGAGAACGACTTCTCGTTCTAGGTTAATTTCACGGAGCACGGCGATTCCTTCCGGCCTATAAATGGTTGTACCAAATGGCATCAACTGTTGCAAGATGTTATGAGGGAATTGTAGTTCGTTTGACTCAATTTCAAAGTAGTCATTCCAGTCACCAGTTGAGACAATCAAAACTGCTTCTTTTGACGACTGGAATCGTTGACGATGTAGTCCATTCTTGATCTTTGCTAACCTGAAATCATCTTTGAAACTTGGGTCAGGGCTGTCTGGAAGATGATCCAATAATCCGATGTTTTACTGTCTCCAAAACCCAATGATCCCTCAAGCTGTATGTGAGCTTGTATTGTGTTAGTGGAGCATAATTTTTCGATCTGTGTTCATTTCACGGAGCACGACGATTACTTCCGGCCTACAAATAATTGCATAGTAATTAACAGCAACCGATTCTTTCAGGCATATAAATGGTTGTGTACCAAATGGCATCAACTGTTGCACGATCTTGTGAGAAAATTGTAGCACGTTTGACTCAATTTCAGAATAGGCATTCCAGTCTCCATGTAAGACAGTAAATTTTTTTTTTCTGATGACTGGAATCATTGATCACGTACTTTATTCTTGATCTTTGTGAACCGGAAATCATCTTTGGAACTTGGGTCAGGATTATACGGAGGATGATCCAATAATCCGATGTTTTGCTGTCTTCAAAACTCAATCACCTCTCAAGCTATATTTGAACTTGTATTGTCTTAGTGGAGGGTGACTTCCCGTTCTGAGTGCATTTCACGGAGCACATCGATTTCTTTCGGCCTACAAATAGTTTTGTACCAAATGGCATCAACCGTTACACGATGTTGTTCAAAATAGGCATTCTAGTTAAGACAGTCAGAATTGCTTGTTCCGGCGACTGGAATCGTTGAACACGTAGGTCATTCTTGATATTCGCGAGCCTGAGATCATCTTTGGAACTTGGGTCAGGAGAATGATCCAATAATCCGATGTCTTGCTGTCTTTAATACCCGAAGATCTCTTAAGCTGCATGTGAGCTTGCATTGTCTTAGTAAAGGACGATTTATCTTTCTGAGTTTATTTCACGGAGCACGGTGATTACTTCCGACCAACAAATGGTTATATACCAATTAAAATCAACCGTTTTACAACATTGTGAAAATTTTTTAGCTCGCTTGACTCAATCTCAAAGTAGGTGTTTCCGTCTTTTGCTTAGACAATCTAAAATTGCTTCTTCTGGTGACTGAAATTGTCGATCACGTAGTCATTCTTAATCTTTAGGAACCTTAACTTGTCTTTGGAGCTTGGAGGATGAACCAATAATCCGATGTTTTGCTATCTTCAAAACTCAATTATCTCTCAAGCTGTATATGAACTTGTATTGTCTTACTGGCAGACAAACAGGTCTATTTCACAGAGCATCGCGATTATTTTCGGCCAACAAATGGCTGTGTATCAAATGGCATCAATCGTTTCACGATCTTTTGAGAAAAATATAGCTCGTTTGATTCAATTTCAGAGTAGGCATTCCAGTTTCCAGTTGAGTCAATTGAAATTGCTTCTTCTAGCGACTGGAATTGTTAACTACGTAGTCCATTCTTGATCTTCAGGAACCTTAAATCATCTTTGGAACTTGGGTCAGACTTTTACGGAGGATGATCCAATAATCCTATGTTTTGCTGTCTCCAAAACCCAATGATCTCTCAAGCTGTATGTAAGCTTGTATTATCTTGGTGGAGCACAATTTGTTGTTCTGGGTTCATTTCACGGAGCACGGCGATTTCTTTCGGCCTTCAAATAGTTGTATAGTTATTGACATCAACCGTTTCGCAATTTTGTGAGGGAACTTTAGCTTGTTTGATTCAACTTCAAAGTGGACATTTCAATCTTCAGTTAAGACAGTCAAAATTGCTTCTTCTGGCTACTGGAATCGTTGACCACGTAATCCATTCTTGATCCTTAGGAATGATGAATAATCTTTGGAACTTGAGTCAGGATAGTACGGAGGATGATCTAATAATCTTATGTTCTGCTATCTTCCAAACGCAATGATCTCTCAAGCTGTATTTTAACTTGTATTGGACGGTTTGTTGTTCTAGGTTAATTCCATTGAGTTCGACGATTCTTTTTGGCCTACAAATGATTTTACCAAATGGCATCAACCGTTACACGATGTTGTAAGGGAATTGTAGCTTGTTTATCTCAATTTCAAAGTTTCTATTCCAGTCTTTAGTGATCTTGATCTTTAGGAATCTCAAAATACCCAATAATCTCTCAAGTTTTATATTAATTTGTATTGTCTTAGTGGAGGATAATTTGTCGTTCTGGGCTCATTCCAAAGAGCACGACCATTACTTTAGGCCAACAAATGGTTATCTACCGATCAAAATCAACCGTTTTACTATCTTGTGAAGGCATTGTAGCTCGTTTGACTCAATCTCAAAGTAGGTATTTCAGTCTTTGATTCAGTCAAAATTGCTTCTTCTGGCGACTGAAATTGTGAACCACGCAGTCCATTCTTAAACCTTAGGAACCACAACTCATCTTTGGAACTTGAGTCAGATTTTTCCGGAAGATGATTCAATAATTCGATGTTTTGCTATCTTTTTTAATGCATTATTTTCAAGCTATTCGTGGAAGACTAACTTTTTGAGGTTAATTTATCATTTTCCAAATTTTCCCAGCTTTCCACAGGACAGCAACTTTCATATATTATTTTACAACTTATCAACTACCTATATATTGGAGCGCAGGGTGTATTCTTGACTTCAATTCGGAAAAAAAAAAACAGTAAATATTGCTTTGCTGTTGCTCTGATTCTAACGTGCTTCTTTGGCTTGTCATTCTCCGAGCGTCTTTCACTAAGAAAGTCTGAGCTTTTGTCTCAGAGTCATAGATTCTCAATTTTTGAACCATAGCAATATTTACTAAACAAATTTTTTTAGCAAAAAATGCAGAATCTCTTTTCGCTTGGTGTAGGAAACTTGGATACTTCCAGAAAAAACCATGTAGATGCGAATTGAATCAGGGCATGTGGACTTTTTTGTGACCTGAACTTGTGTAGACACTCGGTTTCAATTGAAGTTGATTAAATTTTGTATCAAATGCAAATGACGTTAATTAAGACTCTTTATAACAAAATTTTCAAGTCATCTTTAGCAACTTCCAGATGTTCGAATTCTTGAAACTCGTTCGTACTATTTGTTAAACTTCTTTTAATGTATATGGCCCTTAATGAGATATAAAATTTGTTGCATACGTCTCTAAGGTAGACAACGAACGTCTACTCAAATGATTTAGCATTCGCTGACCCTAGACAACGTTCCTACCCCAACTTAGGGAGAAATCAGGGCCTGTAAATCATCTCAAACGGTAGTCTGATCAAAGTTTATTATTCTAACCGCAGTCTAACGTTATTTTGAATTGAATCTTAGTGGAGATGCGCGAGGAATTTTCTCATTGTAGTCTGAGAATGTCTGTAGACTTAGCATGTAATATCGCACTGTTTTGAATTTAATTAAAAGAGTAATGTGCGAATATGTTACATAACTGCAATTGTCACTCCAAAAAAGAATTTCTTGTTAAAACAAGCGGAGTGAGAAAAGATATACTTTGAATCAAGTATTTGAGCAACCTCAAAAAAATTAGGAATCAGGTTTGTATAATCGCGATTTTCCTAAAAGCACATCAACCGATTTGAATGAAACGATTGCACAATTATTTCCAAGACTCAAGAAGGATTTTAGATTTGTGTCCAATCAACATAAAAATTTTTTCATTATCAGAACAATCTTAAGTCGAATCGACCTCACGGAAGTCGTTGGAGGTTCGGGTGATTTCAACGTAAATCTTCATAATCAAAACGTATTATCATGAATTTCCAATTACTTGGCAACGGTTAAAAGCACTCAACTTGAGAAAGACCGTTATTAAAAATTCATTGTAGGCTGAAATCTCTCACAAACAGTAGAGTATCATTTTCCGTTCAATCTTAAGAGTCCTCTGTGCTGTCCGGCATTGTTAGTTGTAAACCACAAGCAAACCACTTGGAACCACTTGACACTGACTCGCCTCGGGTGGTATCTTTTATCCTGGGATATCAAAACATCTCCAAGCTCTTACAGAACAATATTTGTTACTCTTACAAAACGGTACATGAGAGATCTGATCGTAACCGGTTCCACGGCGAAATGTTATTAATTTAAAATTAGCAATGAAAGGCAGAGACGTTACTTGAAGTGGGTTTGTTGCCCTAAGCAAAAGCAACCCTTCCGAAGAAAAATATATGATAATTTTTAAGCACAATAGCCCAGATGTCGAATAAAAAATCATGTTTTGCTAAGAATGACGAGGTTGATATATGGTACGTACCTCCTAGGAGGGTCTTCGAAACCTAACTGTACTGATTAGAATTCTTATTATTATCTTCTCATTATTCATTAATTTACGGTCTCTACAATTCAACAAGCTGAAAAAATACAAACATTGTTCAATTATATTATGCATTTCATCCTGACATCTGTTGCGCAATTTCCTCCAAGACTATATTTCCGTTGAATTAAACTGAAGTAACCGTAGCGTACAATTACGCCTGATATCATTTAATTTTAGTTCCAGATCACCTTTGGTGTGTATTTCACGCACGACACGTCATTTAGAATTAATGATATCTTAATATATTGTAACAAAAAGTTTTGTGGTACAAATCGACCACAGAACCGCAATGTTCTAGAAGAGATCATTTATTAGGTTCGGGTGACATGAATAGGCTCAGATTACTAGCGATTAGTTTTCTGTACGCATCGTCATCACCTAGGATACCAAAATAATATGTCTTCAACAACTTTTGAACAAGAACATCGATTAGTAAGAACATGACACGTTAGGAGATATTTAGGACTTTATAATACAATATTTTATAGAATATTAGAGACTTAACCATAAATTTTTTTTCTGGTGACTCATAAGCAATGACGATAAACCTGTTGACCCGCAATTGGTTATTCTAAAATCTGATAATTTAATAGTTATTAATATATAAACTGTATTTTGCCAGGACGATGAAAACGTCGCAAATACGACGGTTGCCTTTTTGGCGTTGGATATAGCAGCATATAGAGAGTGCCACTAATAAATTGTCTAGGGGCAAGATTAACTTCAATATTTAGTGCATCCAAATCCAGAATTCCATCAAGATATGGCAAGTGATTTAGTCACAATAAATTCTTCAAATTAATAAGTAACTGGATCAGTTCATCGGATGTAGCTGTCATTAAACTCAAATCATCGAAACAACATAATTCCTTCTAAAACATCATGACTTACAACTCTCATTCAAACAATTTCCAATCTAAATCGTATCTCTCTTATGTTGCTTTATTTAATAAAGAAGTTGATTGTTTCAACCTAACTGTAACTCCGTACTTTCGTGCCTGTAGATGTATGCTGCGATAACACAGGTAAGTAACTTAAATAGGTATCTATCGTGAATCTACGGCCCTTGTTCATCAGATAAGATACAAGTTCACGAGTTATTCTTGTTTGTTAAAGTTACAAGGATTGAAATCGTGACCATGTAAGTCTCATTATGAGTTGTCGGCTGTTAACTTTAACCTTTGAGGATGGGACCTCCTGCGGATCTAAACATTATTTAAATGAGCATTAAATTGTAATGTATTTGAATTAACGGATTATGAGCGTAAAATAATATCTTGATGACGATACCAACGTTCCAAATCCTCAAAAGTTTGGTGATCATCTATAGATTCAAAATCAGCTTTCCTGATTCTGCAGATGTTTGATTTGACTTGAATACTGTAGTATTGTGAGCATATTCGAGTAGTAACCACAACCACAATAGTACTACAATAGTTCTCACTAGTTAGTCATTCTAAAAGCTAGCACAATCCTTGTTAGAGAAAATCTTATTCAAATATTCTCCAAAGTCCTCCAATTATCTCAACTTTAATTGCGCTTCAGGGTAATCCACCCTTTGTTGTAAATAAATGGTGTATTTCTTCCGCAAGAAGAAGCAACGTGAAGTGGAAGACACAAAGAGGACAGAAGGATAGGAACACAAAATAGACGTATGGAATATGGGGACGATTGCTTGCTTGTTACATGTACATCTCTCACAAATCGGTTTCATGCGTGAAGAAATTTTTCCGACCTTACACCTTCCTTCTTCTTGATGCTAACCGGATTTACCACCGTAACGCCCTGACATAAACGAAGAACACCAGTGGTACCAATATGAATAAAAAGTTACTAATCTTGAAGAACAGAATTCATATGGATTAAAACAAATCATGAGTATTTGTTGGACGTCTTGAATCAAAGTTTCTACGTGCCTTTTGGAATGAGAAGGCATGGCCTATTATTCCACAAAGGTACTGATGCATGATTGATGTCTTCTATGGATACATAACATTTTACCTGAAGGCCCTACGTTTTCATAAAGCCCCGTTTTGAAGTGCTGAATTGCAGTACTCGTGCATCACAACACGACCAGCTGGAATAGATGTGAATTTATTTTAGGATATTATTCATTCATTGTTCAGTAATGTTCTGGTTTTTCACTTGTTGCCCAACTTACAAAAGAAAATTTCTAGGATTATTAATAGAGTTTTATTAATCATTGAGTATTAATCTTCAAGATAAAATGCATATCTTTGTATACAGTTTCTTTTGTACTATTCCCAAAAAGGATTTGCGAGTAAGAAGCATATCTAAAGAGTATATACACCAAGATAAAAATAAATAGGTTAAAAAAGTTTTAGGGAAATCTATTAGGCACTACAATTACCAGATTGTTCCGTACCTCCACACTTTCATCACATGTCTATATTTTGGGACCTGATATTTTCTGAAATCAAAAAACATATTACTAAAGTAGTGTCCTTGAAATAACTTCTCTATCAATTTCATAGAAGAAGTTTCTCCTAGACCACATCTTGGCTCATATAATTGCTTGTAACTATTGAACTGTCTGACCAACCAATCTGAATTCTCATAGGCATTCTGAATTCTAATAGACATCTGAAAAGGTCATAAACGAATTATGTTAAAAAAGTTTTAGGTCAATTTATTTAGCACTTCGGACACCAGACTGTTCCGTACTTTCATCACAACATGTCTAAATTTTGATACATAATCTTTGTTGAAATCCAAAAAACATATTACAATAGTTAAGTCCTTAAAATCAATCCACGACATCCATTCCATGATATATAAAAGAGTTCTTTCTAGACCAAATATTGGCGGCTCATATTATTGCCTGTAACTATTGAACTGTTCGACCAACCATCCTGAATTCTCATAGGCATGTGAAAAGACCGTAAACGAATAGGTTAAAAAAGTTTTAGCTGGATCCATCTAGCACTACAGTCACCAAATTGTTCCGTACTTTCGTACGAACGTACTGATCAACACTCTTATCACAACATGTTTAAATCTTGACTCATATAATTGCCTGAACCTATTAAACTATCTAATGAAACATCCTGAATTCTTATAGGCATCTAAACAGACCATAGAAGAATAGGTTGAAAAAAGTTTAAGGTGAATCCATTAGGCACTACAATTTCCAGAGTGCTCCGTATTTTCGTACGAACGTACTGGTCAACACTTTCCTCACAACATGTCTAAATTTTAGAACTTAAGAACATAAGAAGTACATAAGAAATACATAAGACATGAAGTTGAACATGTGCGATTCTTACGGCCGTGATCACAGTGCTCTTTCGTATTTCTTATGGTTACATAGTGCATGACAGCTGCATAAGAAAGTTGAAATTATCTTAACTTTACGTATAATTTTTGCTGAAATAAAAAAAAAAGAAACATATTACGACACTTTGTCCTTAAGATTACTTTAGGACATCCATTTCATGATATATATATAAAAGTTCTTCCTAGACCATATCCTGGCTCATATAATTGCTTGTAAATATCGAACTGTCCGACCAACAATTCTAAATTTTCATAGGCATCTGAACAGACTATAGACGAATAGATTAAAATTGTTTCATGTAGATTCATTAGGTACTACAATCTCCCGAGTGTTCCGTTGTGTCCTTAAGATCACCTCATGGTATACATTGAATTCTCCGTCAATTTCATAACCTATATGAAGAAGTTCTTCCTAGACCACATCTTTGCTCAAATAATTACTTCTAACTATTAGACTGTTTGTCCAATCACTTTAAATTTCAAAGGGTACTTGAAAAGATCATGGACGTATTGATTTAAAAAGCAATCAAGAAAATTCACGAAGAACTACGATTTTTATCGCGTACTGTATCTACATACAAATGTACTGGTCAGGAATCATGATGAAACATCAAATTGAACTCTGTATTTTGTTATCTAGCCGTTGCTAATATTGAAAGAATATACCTCAAATATTGTATCCCTGAGATCACTCAACGGCATCAATTATATTCTTTACTCCATGTGCTATGAAGACGTACCTTATGAACCGCGCCTTCGCTCATATAATTGCTCGTAATTAATAAATTGTTCGACCCATCATTTTCAAAAAGTTCACTGAGAACAATTGTCATTAATGTGTACCATACGTACAAACGAACGTTCTGATCAACCGTCATTCCAACATGTCAAATTAAAATTTACATTTTGAAACCATGCCTGTTGTCAAAATCGAAAGAACATACCTTGAACGTCGTATCTTCAAGATAACACTCATTGAATTCTTCATTTCATGTACTGTAAGGAAGTCCCTTGTAAACCACGCTTTCGCTCATATAATGGCTTGTAATTATTTGATTGTTGGACCAATTATCTTGTATTTTTTTATGCTACTAAATGGATTATAGATAAATAAATATCGAAAAGTTCAAGTGATTTCATTGAAAATTAGGATCTACAGGGTGTACCGTACGTACGGAAACGTACGAATGTACTAACGAATTGATCAAGTGTCAACCAGTAGTTGGAACAATTTATCTCGAAGTCTCTCTACACATGAAATCAGGATTTTTTTGTTTTATTGATCTTGGCGATTCAATAATGATTGCCTCGATCGCAGCACATTATTCCATCGTAAACCGGCAATTTTCTCTTTAAATCAATAAAATTTGGAAGTTTTCTCTGACACACTTTGTGGCACATCAAATGAAGATTCATTCAATAGCTTTACACTTTATCCTGGCCTTAAATAGCCAACTTACTTGAACAGTATTTAACTTCAAATGAATATCACATAGGTTCAAGTTTAATTGAGTTTACTAACAATCTACAATTAAATTATGTTTAACGACTTTAAAATCAATTCCTTCAATGGCATATAATTACTGCTCAAGAAAATCTCAATCTCGAGTGACTTTCTCCGTCTGGGTCCAAGTTTCGTTCCTATGCCGTGTGCCTATTGTTCCTTGCAACAATCCATGTCAACTTCAAGGATCGCACGACGGCCGTCAAACGGCCAGTTGACAGCTGAAACTTAACCTGATGTTTCTATAAACGTTACAAATGTAACACTATACAATACTCTATATAAGGTCTTGTATTTGATGCCAAAGAAATTTGTACAGCTTTTGTTGGAGTATGTCAATCAAGTTCGTTAGAAAAGTTTTGTTCTGGAGATGATTTTTGATGGGTGGGATGAATGTTTGATAATATTTAGAGGACTAGGAATGGTTGATGTCAAACTCATGAGAAATTCATTGTATAAGCAGTAACTTACGCAACACAGACGTAATTAGGCGTTGGTCAGACGAGAATTAATCCCCGATTCAAATACAATTCTTTTTCTATTTTAAAAGTTGAAATATTCACCAAGATTTTAGCAATTCAAGAAATGAAATAAGAATTTCTTTCTCCATTTACCCTCTTCTTGTTAAACGTTCTTAGTTGATTCTCCTCGGTTCTTATAAAAGTTTCCATTACCAAAACGATTTCTGCGAGTATATGCTAATCCGTTAACTTGTCCCTCAATATAAAATATCCAATTTCATGGTCCCAATTTCTTGATCCGTAAATCAGTGATATTTTACGCACAGGTAGATTTAAGATTGCATCAGTTTCGTTACAAGATTTATAATCGAAATGGTTACGAAACATTACATCGAATCAGATCGGTATAACTGGTGCTGCATCACAGGATGTTCCGCCTTTAACCGCCTAGTAATAAATTCTAATTGTAATAATAGGGATCGCTTAGAGGAACAACAAAGGCATCAACTAACCTACTTGAAGTTGAAGACAATTGTGAAAGTAAAGAAGGTTTCATCAAATCTTCAATATCTAATATTCATTTCAATAGCTTACAAAAAAGAAGGTGAGAAATCTATTTTATACAAACAGTCTCCGTATTGAATAAACACAAACAAACCTCTCCCATATTTATAGTTTTCCGATAAAACTTTTTCCTGCAGATTTGTCATGTATTCCTTTTCTTGCTTTGGAGCTCCAGGTTGATGTCATACATATTTATTTAAGATTTAAGGATAACCAAGGGCTACAGAATAGTGATTTTTTTTTGTCAGAAATCCTGGCGTAACGAAATCTGGTTTAGTTGAGATGAATTTGTGTATGCATGACCTCTACCCTCCCCTAGTCCGGCTGTATTCTTCCTCTTCCGGATTCTTTCCCTTGGTTGCTGCAGATCACCGTTGCTAGAAGAATGATGTTGGTGCGTGCCGCCATATCGACAACAGAGATCCTCAAAATTTTTCAATCTATTGCTTTGCCAAAAAATTGCAGTTTTATTATTTGGTTCTTCTCAAAGGTCTTGCACTTCTTCTTTAGGACAAATCAAACTTGGATAATAAAATACCTCAGCTCTCTTAATACTTTTAAAATTAATTGCAATCATCGACTAGTTTGATTGCTTCAATGCTTAATATGGTTTATATTAATTCGATTTGAAGATATGTTCATGATCCACAGGGAAAACATTATGAAATTCTCAAGAAGTGTGCTTTCTGACCTTACTAAGTTTACCATGCGAGAACTGAGCTAGCTACGACTAAAAAGCGTATAGTTATTTTGTAAATTATCTAATACTTTACAAAATAGTTCTTGACGGCATTTATCTAGCTTTTATTGTTTAGGAGCTACGGTCGTCGTCATCTAAACGATTGGCGGTACTAATCAATCATAACGTCGTGCATTGAAAGTAAAAATCAAAAGTATTTGTTCAAGACAAAGTTATTAATTACAAATAAGAATTATTGAGGCTCGAGAGGTGTGCTCAATGACATTTTTTGGCTCATGGAACGATAACCATACCAGATACGACAAAAAGTTATGGAGCTTCTATATGAATCATTGAATTTCCTACATAAAACTCGCAGCTGGTATTTATCTATCTCTCATCCTTTATGAGCTACGGACGACGGAATTCGGGCGATTGAAGATACTCCGTAAAGTGATATGGCAAAAAATCTTATTGATTCTGAGCGGCTTCCGGAACCTGGACGATTGGAGATACTTTTCAATCATGACATAGTCCATTAGAAGTGCAAAACAGAAATGTCTGCTCGAGGCAAAGTAGTCATTTAAAGAGAAGAATTCTTGAGACTCAAAAAGTGTGCTCCAAGATAATTTTTGGCTTATGGTATGAAAGCCAAACTAGATAGGACAAAAACTTATGAATTTTTCATATGAATCAGTGAATTTCCCACAAAAAACTTCAAGGCGACATTTATCAATCTCTCATTGATTATGAACTACGGTTGCCGAAACCTGATCTATTGGAGATACTAATAAATCTAATCGTCTTGTTTGAGAAGCTCAAAATAAAGTCATTTTGATTGAGGCAGAGGAATCAATTATGGAAAAATTATCGAGTTTTTTTTTTCAAGGTTTGCCTTTTGTCATGTCAAGGATTATGGAGCGAGAAACAGGCCAGATACAACAAAAAATCATGAAACTCTTCTATAAATCAGTGAATTGCCTACAAAGAATTTCTAAATGACATACACCCATCTCCAAAAGATCGAAGATACTTATTCCATTCGTCATGTACAGTAAGTACAAAATAAAGACAATATTTGATCGATTGTGGTTCAAGAAGTGTGTTTCATGACATTTTTTAGTTTATGGAGCGAGATCCAAGGTATATACGGTAAAATCAATGAATTTCTTATGAAAAAGTCCGAAACTGTGTGCATTCATCTCTTATTGAACTACGGTTGCCAAAACCTGAGTGATTGGAGATCATTAATAGTAACGTCATGTATAAAAAATAAAATAAAGATAGTGTCTGATCTAGACAAAGTATCGCTTAGGTTTGTGAGATGTGCTTTATGACATTTTCAGTTTTTTCGAAGCGATAATCAAACCAGATACGACAAAAAGTTATAGAGCTTTTATATGAAACAGTGAATTCTCTACAAAAAACTCCAAGACGACATTCATCTATCTTTCATTGATTATGAGCTACGGCCACCGGAACCCGGGCTATTAAAAAAATTTATTAATCGAGACGTCGCTTTTGAAAAGCTTGAAGTTTAGTGTATGTATGATCAAGATAAAGTAATGAACTGTGGGAAAAAGGTCCTATTCATTGAGAACCTAATGAAGTACGACAAAAACTTTTGGAATTCTTTTATGAATCAATGGATTTAATACAAAAAACTTCCAGATGACATTCTTTTATCTCTAATAATTTATGATCCACGGCAGATGAAACTCGGACAATTTTAAGCACTTATAAATCCAAACATCGTATATACAATGCACAAAATGAAGGCAATATTTGATCGTCAAATAATGATCGATTAAGAAAATACACTATTGTGGCTCTAAAGTTGTGTTTTATGACATTTTTTTGGTTCATGGAGCAAGAACCAAGCTTGATACGACAAAAAGTTGAAGAGATTTTTTGTTAATCATTGAATTTTCTACAAAAAAAGTCTAAGATGGTATTCATTTAACTCTTATTAAACATGAGCTACGGTCGCTGAAACATGAGCGATTGAAGATATTTATCAATAGTTACGCTGCGTATAAAAAATTTAAAATAACCACTTTGTTTAACCTAGACAAAATACTCAATAATGTAAAAAATTGTTGAGACTTGTGGGGTCTGTTTTATGGCATTATCAGGTTTACATAGCAAAAACCAAGTCATATGCTACAAAAAGTAAAACTTTCATATGAATCAGCGAATTTTCCACAAAAAACTCCACTATGACATTTGTCTATCCCTTTTTGATTATGAGCTAAGGCTGCCTGAACCTGGGCGATTTGGGATATTCAAATTAAAACTGTATTTGCCACAAAAGAAAACTATGCCATATACATTCATCTCTTATTGATTTTGAGTTACAGTCACCGGATGCCCAGTGATTAAAGATACTTATAAATCGAAATGTCGTGTATCAGAAGTTTAAAATAAGATCAATGTCTGATCGAAATGAAATAATCAATGAGGAGAAGAATTATTGAGGTTCAAAAGGTATGTTTTGTTCATGAAGTAAGATCTGAGCAAGATAGGACAAAAAGTTATGGAACTTTATTACAAAATACTTCCACACGATATTTATCTATCTTTTTTTCTTTATGAAATACGGTCGTCGACACCTGACGTTTGGAAATACTTAGTAACGTGTGTTTTATGTAATTTTGTGGCTTATGAAGCGAGAACTAGGTCGGGTACGGCAAAAAGTTATAGAGTTTTTATATAAATCAGTGAATTTCCTACAAAATACTTCCAGACGGTTTTGATCTATCTCTTATTCCTAATGAGCTAGAGCCGTCGAATACCGAGCGATTGGAGTTATTTTGTAAAGTAAAGTAAAATGTAATTTGAGGCTTGTAGAGTGAAAACTAAGCCAGATACGGTAAAAAGTTATTGAGCTCTTACATAAATCAGTGAATCTTCTACAAAACACTTTGGGACGATATTCATCTATCTCCTATTCTTTCTGAGCTACGTCCGCCGGGAGGCGAGCGATTAGAGATACTTCGAAAAGTGTGTTTCATGTAATTTTGAGGCTTATGGAGCGGAAACCAAACCAGATACGACAAAAAGTTATAGAGCTCTTATATAAATCAGTGATTTGCGAAAATCCTAATTATGAGCTACAATCGTCCAAACCTAAGCGCTGAATTACCCATTTTTCAAATGTTCCACATTTCTTGCTCTGATTTTGTGAACAAGTAGAAAAACAAATATTTATGATAAAGTCCATGACATTCCCAAGTATAAATCTATATAAATTTCAGACGGTCATTTAACAGAAACATTCCGATTGTCTGAAATTATGGAAATACTGTTTTTCTCTATATTTCTTGAGCTACACAAGGAAAACTGAACTAGATACAATAAAAAGCCGTAGAGATTTTTTGTGAATTATTGAATTACCTTCAAAAAAGTTTGAGAAGACATTCATCTATCTTTTATCAATTATGAGCTACAGTGCCTGAATCTGATCATCAAAATGCCTGTATTTCACATATTCTACTAGAAATGTCGTTGCATCGGCTCCGTAAACAAATTAAATCTAAGCGATTATGTGAATTTTTCAATTTATCTCAAAGAATTATAAAGAATAATTATGTGACTAATGCACAGATCTTGAAGAATTCTTTTTTCATAGTTAGGGTTTGTACCGTTCTCAGTTTGAGAGCCACTCTCGCCACTACTTGTCATCCAAGATAAAGAGGGATGACGCACCCCAATTTAAACTGGGTCTTCTGCTCACCCCTCTTGCAATGGTTTTCTTACTTCTTCCACTACCTGGCCTCGAACCCAGAGACGAATCCGCGTACCGTGCGAACCGTTCGCTCTTTTCTGTTACCTTTTACCTTTGCACTGAATCGATTCGTCGACATGTGACTACAAATTACGTTCGAACTTCGATTCGTAATCCTGGTTTTCTATTTTACTTTTTCTGTTCACTGAGTTTCACATTCCTTTCTCATGAACATACAAGGTGTGATTTTTTTAGTAGACATATTTTGTGAAGGAAATAAACACAAGTTCTACTCCCTAGTATTATAACAGACTTGAACAGACTCCTGAGGCTATTCAAAATAAGGTACTTCTCAAGTATTGCCTCATAATAAGTCTTCCTCCGAAAAGCGTAAAAGTGAATATTAATATACAATAAAAGTTTACGCGTTTTGATTTTTATGGCTTTAAATTTATGGTTTGTCCATTTACCCAAGTCCCCTCCAAATTTATCTAGTTTCTCGCAATGTATTCAAAGTAGTTTTGAGTGTGCCAACCACTGTGGTTAATGTTTTCTAAGCAGCCCAATGATTTATGTCTAATAAATAGTGCGTTCGGTAATGCAAATCTTTTCACTCCATCTGCTCTTTTGCGTTCTTTAATTGCAAAAGGCGTAAATGGTACAGAGATAGACCGGAAATAGTAACGTTCGGTAATAGCAGAGTGGAGTGTTTGGAGCTCACTCTCAATGCACCAGCGTAAGAGGTGGTGTTTGCGGAGTGAATACTTCAAATCGCGCCAAATTATAAACGTACGCGAACCTGACAAGAACTTATGAACAAAAATGACAGAAAATAACTTATTATATTTGTGCTATGTTTGTAATCAAACTTATACATCTTTTGACGAAGTTCTAAAAACATTCTTTGTTTGCTAAACACCACGATGTTATCATTATTTGTTTGTCTATTTGTAATTCATGCCTTGTTTTTGCATTCAAATGAATAAAAGTATGTAGTTTTGTCAACAATACTTCGAATGTTGTTGGCTGTATTCTAAAATACGATTTAAATTGATTATCTTAACCTCGAGGAACAGTTTCTTCTGCATAATTTTCTATTTTTCCTAATAAATAATAGATACACCATTTTCATCATCATTATTATCGTCAAAAATTAACTCATGACCAATTTGAATCGCATGAACTAATAAATTGCTCTTATTTGTATCTTCCAACCGTTCTCACGCCAATAATTTTTAAATTTTAGATATATTTGACAGTTGAACCGTTCTTTAATTCACGGCGTAAATGGAGTGATTTGACATCACGTGACTTAGCTCGAAGCTCTGTACGCTCTGCGCTCGAGCTGCATTAACGAACGCACTAAAACTAGTTTTTGTACCAAAGTGTTTAGTAACGATAAAATGGTAGGATCCTCTTCACACAATAGTATCATCACCCTTAGTACGAAGCCTTTTTGTCTAGGAATTTATTCCATCAAGTTTTTATGAAATTTATAGCTTTTTGATTTCACTGGTTTCCGTTTTACTGTTTTTTAGTATAGAGTTTTGGATGTGTGACGAAAGCAATGTTGAATTCGAAAATTTTAACCGTAACCAAAGAGACATAGGTAGATACTAAAGGAGCTTTTCAATTTTTATAGGGTTGTGCTGATTGGAAATGCTCTTTTTTGCAAAAATATTTTGAAGAGATATGCGATTATTTTTGATGCGAACACATCTTTGGATTTGCTTCATAGTCAAAAAATCGGGGACGGCGGTTAGAGATCGCGATGCGCGACTCGTGGCGCTCGTATCGAATTCAACGCGTCATTCAAGCTCCGCCCCTCAAAGCTTCAAAGAGCTAGAACTGTCTTTATAGTCTTATTCGATAACTCTAATCAATAGCTTTAAATTTTGTGTTAAAACGTAAGTAAGATGTTTCATGGAGAATTTACATGAGGCTGAATTTGGAAGTTCACAAATTTGAACAATTGGTCTTCGAAACGTCCTAAGAATTAGAAAAATCGTTTTCAGTCGGTTCTAACAATTCAACAATATCTATATGGCCTTATAATATAGATAGTTTACGTGACAAAGACGTATTTATGTCTTCCATTCTTGAATCAATGCAGTCAGCAGGGCGCGCGACGCAAACTTATCGCGTCAGAAGATTTTCGCGCCGTTCATCTTCAGACTGGGTTGAGCTACGATGTTCGTCATGGTCTTATTTGATAGCTATATTCAAGATCTGTTGATTTTATGGTAAGACATATGTGTCTGATGTTTTAGAGTGAATAAAATCAGCACGATGGACGTATTCATGCTTTCTGCTCTTGATTGGACAAAAAAACGGCACGCGTTGCGAATTCTTCGCGTCTGAAGATCTCCGCGCTATAAATTTTGTGATAAAACATATTTGTCAGATGTTGGAGAGTCAATTTACGTAAGTAGAAATTGAAAGTTGACAAATTCCCGTCCCAAGTTGTTGTGAGAATCAGAAAAATCGAATTTGGTCTGTCATTTGACTCCATATGAAACGAGCTAAACAAGTGTGGTGAGCAAATAAAGTCAGTATGATGAACTTATTCATGAATTCTCTTCTTGACTTTTCAAAAAAATCTGACGTGAACATCACGTGACTTACTTGTACATCATTAGATATATATATATATATATATATATATATATATATATATATATATATATATATATATATTTATATATATATATATATATATATATATATATATATATATATATATATATATATATATAATACGATGTGATTTTGTGTTTGATCGTATATATCATTGGATATGTATAATCAAACACAAAATCTCATCGTTCTACAGTTCATCGTTTTGGATTTACCCAAGAGATTCTAAAAATCTGTCAAGTGAAATGCGCTTTCAGTCAAGTCGGTTGCTATGGAAACAGTAGGCCATTATTCTTATACTACAACATTCCTAAATACTGATTTCCAGAATTCTATGACTACCAACAGATCTGATTTTATACTGAAGTGCACTTCCGGTTCACAGGCAATCATTCAGATGCTACAACAGACTGAAATACAAAATTTCAATATTCTACACCTGATCGTTTCGAATTTATGCGAAAAATTACAAAAGACTGTCAAGTAAAGTGCACTTCCGACTCGGTGAATCTCAATGAAAATAGGATATAAGCATCTAGACGGTATAATCGTCCTAAATACTAAATACTAAATTCAAGCAATCTACGTTCAATCGTTTTGGCTTTATGCGGAAAATTCAAAAGATGTTTCGAGTAATGTGCTCTTCCGGCTTAGTCGATAGCAATCATAATAAAAGGTGTACAACTAGATATTATAAAAGTGCCTAATACAAAATTTAAATATTCTACGACTGATTGTTTAGAATTCATGCAGGTAATTCAAAAAGTCTGTCATATAAAGTGCACTTCCGGCTCAGCCGATTGTTACAAAAATAGAAGATGACCATTTAGATGCTACAGCAATATCAAATGCTAAATTCCAGCATCCTACGGCTGATCATTCTGGATTCATGCGGAAAATTTACAAAAAGTCTTAAGTAAAGTGCACTTCCGGCGTAGTCGATCGCAATCATAATGCAAGATGTACAATAAGATGTTATAGAAGTGCTTAATACGAAATTTCAATATAATAGGGCTAATCATTCCAGATTTATGCAAAAAAATCGAAAAAAGTTTCAAGCAAAGTGCACTTCTGGCTTGGCCGATTCATACAAAAATAGCAGATGACCATTCCGATACAGAATCAAGTTTAAATACTGAATTGCAACATCCTACGGTTGATCATTCTGGATTTATTAGAAAAATTCGAAAAAAGTTTCAAGTAAAGTACACTTCCGGTACAGACGATCGAACCATAATGTGATGTGCACAACTAGACCCTATACCAGTCTCAAATACAAAATTTCAACATTATACGTTCAACCAATTTTGAGATTTGCGAGTTACGCACGCACGCACGCTCGAACGAACATACGTACCGACATCAAGCCAAAAATAGTCAAAATGGATTTAGGGATGCTCAAAACGGATATTTCCATCAAAATCTCGATAGGTGAATTTTGTCGGTTTCACAATACTTGTTACTTTGTACAAGTAAGTAAAAAAAAATATATTTGGTCGAAAAGATCATACTTGGTCAGTCATTTGATATCATATAAACTAGCTAAAGGGGTGTAGTGAGAAAATAAAGTCAGTGTGGTGGACTTATTTATGCTCTCCGTTTTTGAATCGGTGCGAATACACGCGTCTTGAATTCATCACGTCAGGGAAATTCCGCGTCATTTATTTTCAAATTGCATTGAGGTAGGCCGCCTTCTTTGGTATTTTACAATAGATCTATTCAAGACCTATCGATATGTGTAAAAACTTGAAGATTATTCATGCTCCCAGTTTTTAAATCTGCATAAATATTGGCGGCGCGCGTCCGCCAGGAGATTTTCAGTCTATTTATCTTCAAATTGCGTTGAAGTAGGATGCCCTTGGTGGTCTTATTCGATAGCTCTATTCAAAACTTGTCGATATGTGTCAGATATTGCAGAAAATTTATACTCCCTGTTTTTGGATCAGCTCAAAAATTTGCGGCACGCGTGGCGAGTTCACCGCGACAAAAAATTTCCGCGCCACATTCCTTCAAATTGCGTTCAAGTATGATGCCCAATGTGGTCTTATTCGAAAGATCTATTCAAGACCTTTCAATATGTGTCAAATGTTGAGGAAATATTGCAAAGTATTCATGTTCCCCGTTTTTGAATTGGCAGAAATGCTCATTGCGAATTCATCGCGTCAGGTGATTCCCGCTGTATATATCTTCAAAGTATGTTGAGCTACAACGCCCTATTCAAGATCAAGATCTATCAATTTTGTATTTAAACGTATGAACCCGATGTTTGAAGGTAAATTTACGCGGGATTGAGTTTAAATTTTTTTCACAAATATCGACACCAGTGGCTTATACCACGAAGTCGAAAAAATTGGGAGATTCATATTTGATTGGAAACATAATTTTGTTAGCAATCTGATTATATTCATAATTCCACATATAAATGGGCAAAACATTTACGGGAACGCAATAAACTCAACACGGTGGAGGTATTCATGGTGTCGTTGATCTGATTTACCAAAACATTGAGCCTCATTTCACTTGATGATTGATTGGAACTAATTGAATCAATTATTATCACTTATAATTCAAAAATTATGATACAAGATTAGCTGTGATCAAGGATGAGGGTTGTACATTGTACAAAATCTAAACTGGTCTATCAATTTATTATTGTTTTAATAAATATGTTTTATTAGGAAAGTTCTGTATGAAAATAATTGGAAAAACAACGTTTCAGCAACAAAGTGCTGCCTTTTTCAAGTGTGATAAAAATGTATAATATATAAATAAACAAAATTGTCAAGGCAGAACTTTTCCCAATAAAATGTATTTATTAAAAAAAAATGAGCTCTGAAAAGATTTTTCTTGATTATTATTGTTTGTTCAATCACGAATGATAAATAAATGGTTCTTCCGATTATTACTTCCTGAAAATTGGAAACCTCGATTCCAGGCAAAAATAATACATTTCTTCTGTTCCAGCTATTGGCATTCGACGTATTTATGTTCTTATATCATCAAAGAAAGGTCAAAACTCATAAACAGTAATAACTGTATTCTCAGTCTGCCTTTCTTTTTTGTATTGGGATCATACCCACAGTTACCGTCAATAATACAATACCCTTCAATGATCTACCAACTTCGCAACATGAATGTTGCAACATCCCGCTGAGCCATTCTAACATCCTGTAGTGTTCCCTCTCTAGGGGATGAACTTTACAGCATCAATTTTATTTCCTTTTTTCTCGAATTATTGTCGACTTCTCACTGTCATCATGGATTATCTAACATCTGATGTAATGTCTATGAGTATATTATAATAAAGTAGGACAGATGTTGGTATGACTGGTCAATTTTGGAAGTTTATAATATATCAATTAATCACTTTAGGTGTTTTTGAACCGGTGAATAGAGTTGAAAAGCTGTTTACTTTTGTGATGTTGTTTTAATACATGATGGATTTCAATTTTGAAAAATCTGTATTCAAATCTATGAACAACTAATTTAATTGCTTTTTGTAACATTGGCGTCGTCCTGGTGATTCCAAGTAAATAAACTCTACTCTTGCGCATTTCCTTCATTTTCCGCTCTGCAGATTTGGATTAAGTTCATTATGCAATGCTAGATTCCTCCCAGGGTAGCAAGTGACACTTTGGATGACGTCAGCAGGGATTTCAACCCTAGAAACGAGAATGAGTCATCCTGAACTAACTAAGGATGCAGGAGTTGTAACGTAGGGGAGGATGAGTGGAATAAAAATTAAGCGACACAAGTGGAGGGAGATAATAGTCATCCTAGAAAGATGTTGATATTTGAACAGGATTTATCGACTTTGTATTAAATGTCATTTACACTGAGTGCAGGATTATTCTGACATGACTGATCGATGAAGATTGGTTAATAATTTGTTCATATATTGAGATATTATTACATATATGACGAATTTTCATCAAAATTTATTAATACAAAAAAAGGACACAAACTGGAACTTCTTAAGATTCTGACGTCTGGTAAGAAATCGTGCAATACTAACAGTGCTGTCTTCTCGTTTCGAATGCCAAGAGACATTTCGTGTCGTTGCATCAGCGGAATAAGTTATAATCTGGGACTTTTAACGGACTAAAATAAAAACATGGAGCGTATAAAATCTAGCATAATTTGATAAGAACGACTTGTTGAAAAAAAAATGTGTTTCCAAGCCCACTAAAAAATACATCCCACGTTTTTATTTTGGTCCGTTGAAAGTCTAATATTATTACTTATTCCGCTGACGCAGCGACCTAAAGTGCCCCTTGGCAGCACTGTTAGTATTGCACGATTTCTTGCCAGACGTCAGAATCTCAAGAAGGTCCAGGATTGTTTTCTAAATATTTTCTAGCTTTTGGTACAGCTGATGCTTTAAAATAAATAATGTGATACTAAAATCCATAAGCATTCCCCTTCACATACATATCCATACCAATAAAAATGCACCCTTAACTCAACCGAGATTAAAAAAAGAAAACAGGGGAGAAGCTGAATTATAAAGCCACGTCATTTGACATTCGGCTACGTGAAATAGTAGGCGTAATTATTTTATATATGTGTGGAAGTTCAATGTTAATTAATGCAGTTGCAGGATCAAATTAGGGGGAGATTTCATGGGGTGCTTATTCAGAATTAGACTTATATGATAAGAGGAATACTTATTAGGGGTGCTTGTGGAATCAGTCACTGAAAGACAATTAGATTTGAACATAAATAAAAGATTTAATTTTAATTCTTGCTTTATTCTTGATATTCTTTTGCATGTCAAGATGATGATTTTTTTTCTGCAAGTAAACAGAAACAAAGGAAAAAATGCTACCGTTTCATTTCGCAAAACAAAAAACCTTGCTTAGGGTTCATTGCACTCACATGTAAATTAAACCCAAAGCTAGAAAAGGCAGACACGTTTCATCATCAAAATAAAAGTGTGAAAGTAGGTGGAGGAGTTACAGCACCTGGTTGTTCGGTGCCCAAGGAGCACTCTAACCTTGATCTTCGTTATAACAGTGTGATTATTGATGAACAAAAAGTATACTTATTCGGACGAAGATACGGTAGAATTATAATATCATTTAATTTGGATTTAAATTAGATTAGAATGAAGTTGGATATCTTGTCATCAATTTCTTCAGGAGGTATGTATTTGTATTAACCTCGTATTTAACTGAATAACTACAAGACTTCCGGCTATGCTATGGATTACACTGTGGTCTGATTGAACTTTTGTAAGCACGCAAACTTCGGTTGTTGATTTGTTTTGCTGCAAGAAGTTTATTTGATATCTGTATTTTGAAATTTCCTTCTTGTACTTTGTGATACACCAAGTTTTAACATAGAATAAAGGCTAAACACTATTTACAAATAACATAGATAGTTGGACTTTAAAATTAATGGGCAAAGGGGCTATGCTTTTTATTGAATTCGTTAACGTTTTTTAATTATCTGTCCTAAGTTTATTCTAGGTGTATGAAAGATAATGTTAAGGATGATTAAAACAATTATAGAATCTTCCATACGCTGCAGCATCTCCCTAATTATTTTTCTTCTCTTTAGGCTTATAAATGTTCCTCTTTTCAACTTTTATAATGTAACGTGCTAAAGTGTTCGTAGAATTAAAATAGAGCCTGAATCCATCTCTGTTGTCTGGGCGGAGCCTGATATCTCTCTGCGTCGCGCTAAGCGATATTCGAGTATAACGTAGAAATTTCTAGATGTTTGGTTTGCTTATATATAAGAGTGAACAACCTGACTGAGGAACAGTGAACAGTGAATAAGGTGAGTATTCATTGCGTGAAAACTCTTATTTTCTTTTCATTTATCTAATAATGACTTTTATTTTACCTATAAACAATTCTTTGATAGCAATAAACATTACAATATGATACAATTCCTCATTTTTCTTTAAGTCAATTGATAGCCCAATAAATAAACAAACTGTTTTAAATACACCTGTAAGCTCATTGACCTCTGGAGTCGTCCTAGATTGGTTACCAACTCAACAATCTTGCATTGCTGGTTGCAGACGTCTTCAAATTCTTTTCACGTACTCGACCTATATAATAGGGGAAGTATTGTAATCGTGATTTTTTGACAGTTAGAGATTTCGATGGATCTTTACGTTTTAGAATTTAGACCTTACTGAATCGAAAAAACAATTTTAAAATCTGTCTGAAAACTTGAGAACGCGTATGAATTTTTGACTAAAATTTTATATCAAGAACCTAGGATCAAGTTTGTAAATGAGCTTTTTTTCAACCAGTAATATCAAAACTTTATTGATGGAAATTTCCATTATTTTGCGTTTATTTTGTAAACGGTAGTATTTATCATAAAATATGGTCCCAGAATAATTTGGCACAACTTTCACCTGAAACATCTTTTAAATTCATCAGCGGTTCATTTGTTATTATTCAAATTCGAATTATTATGAAATTCGTTATATTTTTTCTGAAGCAAATGAATAATGAGAATCATAATGTGAAATTAGAATTAATATCACTCATATTTGGACATCACATGCAAACATTCGTCAATAGTCTTTTTAGAACAAATAATTTAGCTCTATCGTGTTCGGTATTTAATAAAAGCTATTGCGGGAATAGTTCTAGTAGTGGTATCAGAGAAGATATTTGAACGAGTGTCAATTGTTTCTTTCACAAATTATTCAAATGATGTCTATTTACTCAGGAGTCTCGGGAGATGAGCTTAGTGTAGATGTATATATCAAAAGTAAATCGTGAAATCCACGGTTCCATCTTTAAAATATATTTCCGACGATCAAATGTTAGCTGTCACTTTGACAATGACAGCTGTCACTTTGACAACGGCAGCTGTCACTTCGAAATATGCAATTAATTGATGCGATACTCTCAATTTCTGAAACAGTGATGAAACTGGCCATTAAATTCAAGATCGAGGGAGTAGTGTGTGGCCACAGCCGATTTCCAGTATTACTGTGATTGTACCAGATTCTAGAAGTTGTTACATAGTGGTTTTAAAATTTAAAAAAAAATACAGGGTGTAACAGAAATAAGTACATTAATTTTAACCAGTGATTGTTCTCGTCAAGCCTAACAATTTTTCTTAATTACTTTTTCCCGAATTCTCATCCTTTTTCAGCATTTTTTATCCCCTATAATTTAATGAGTCGTTCAGGTGCATAATTATCGGATCCAGTAGCAGTTGCAATAGAACAATAATTGATTTTGACATATGTGAGTTATCAATTCCTTCAAATAAATTCTGGAATGAAACCGATTATAAATTATGAATTCTGTCTACGGGCAGCTTAGGATTATCTTAGCGAATTTATTTGGAACGATCTCTGAATTGTAATTTTTTACTAAAAATTGAATTATTATGATTATGCTAATGTATTTAATGTCGACATATCATGCACTTATACATTATGATGAGAATACCATGGGATATTTAGAACTTAACGTTTATCTGAAACGTAAAACAGCAGATGAGATGAATGAAATACATTGATTTATAAATGAAGCATCTGTGTATTAGTTTTTCTCATATTATTACAAACTTCACACTCAGGTCGTTTCAATAAAGTATGCACAGTGAGTTGATCTGTTGAATAAATAAAATATTGTATCATATATTCCAGAAAATATTTAAAATGAATTACCAAATTCAGTTTGATACATTTATAGGTTATATTTTCTGTTCTTCAAGAACATAATCTTCAAAATTTCATGTAGCAATACTTCCATTGAATTATTCAGTGTATTAATTAATTTAGAACTGCATTCCATTTAATATTCCACCGTTTTCTTCAAATAAATCGTTGAATGATTTTCTCTTTCTGTTTCTGATGAAGTAAGTTGGGAACAGCAACTACTTTTTGAACTAATCGTAGATGGCAGCACTGTCTGACACTCCTGACACTGTTTCAGACAATACAAATCAGCTGATTCAAGTGCAATGAACTTGTGCAGACAATGTTATGTTTAAGAAATGTACTATCCGAAAATATACGTGAAATCCCTGGATTCCGTAAAAATGATATATAAATACGACTAAAAGACCAAATTTTTTATTTCAGAAACAAACTTATTCTTTCTTTTAACGAATGCAAAAATATAATTATCGAGGTGAGCGAATATCAATATATTGCCAAAATACTAATATTCTTTCAGTTTCAAATGAATGATTGACAAGATTACGATGGCTCAAAGTTGCAAAATCCCTTTCAATCGACAGCTGTCAATCTTCCAACAAATGACTAACATTCAGTTTGAACCATAGGCGCACTATGAAATTTTTGACAAAACTTTGATGAATTTTTACTCTATATCTAGAGGATTTACGGAAAAAAGTTATTAAGAAAAATTGTTATGCTTGGTAAATTGCATTACAGGTTAAAATTATTGTACTTATTTTTGTTACACCCTGCATATGTCTCATATGCTGCATCTTCTCTATTTTTCTCTCATTTGCGCTTATTATTGCTCCCTACTTCAGCCTATTTTGGACATTATTTATTATTTTTCTCTAGCATCAATAGTTGACTCAATATATGAACAAGTTGTTTTTAAATCACACCTGTAGGTTCAATGACCTTGGAAGTCCTCAGAGACTGGCTACCAACTTAACAATACTATTCTGCTGATTGCAATTCAATTCAATTCTACGTATTCCATTATAGGGACATCTGCCCTCTTCGGTGTCTCGCGTTTAGTCTTGTTTTTGTGTTAGCATCTTCGTTTTTCCTTTTTTTTGGTGCTTGCTTATTCGTGTTTTGTCTTGATTTCATTATCTCTTGATTCTAAGCACAACAGTTATAAGAAGAACTGCTGGAGGGTGAAGATATTTCTGCAGAGGTCTTCCCTTCATTGGAGGAAGGATTTTCAGAAGGGAGTCCCGTAGAGGGCTAGATGTGGCAAATACCGTCTGGTTCTTTCTGAACCGATGACCAATAGGTTCAATGTCTGCTAGTTGGTATATGTTTGCTGTTGGATATCATGGTGGCTGGTTACGTATTCGGCGGAGTATCTGCTCCTCTGTTGCTTGCATAGCAGGGAATATGTGATTTCTCACATTAGAGAACACGAACAATATGGCATAGTACTCAATCGCAGATCGGATGAATGTATAATAAATAAGCTGGTTGCAAACGCTCCAAAGTATCTTTCAATATTGCGAAAATTTATGTCATGGTGACTTATGTGATTTTTTTTTGTAAATCTTGCTGGTGTTCGTATTGAAATTCAAGGATATTTCTTGGAGTTTTCCAATATTATAGTTTGTCACCGTGATTGTCAATCACATGTAATGTAACGAATTAGCTTGCTTTCCTGTATTCATTAATAATCAATTTGAAACGACATTATTGAACATTAATTTGCAGTCCTGAATAAACCGTTTCTGAATATTTCGACTAGTTTCTAGCCCTCCAAAAATACGTATCCTATGATTCATATCTCACATATGACACATCATTAACTTTGTCATACCGTAATCGCTATTGTGATCATGATCACCTCATCATTTCATCTATTAATGACTTAAGCTGACATATGTAAATATCCGTCACATGTTTCATCACCTACCTAATGGTACATATGAACAATGCTAGTCCATACTCTAACCGTGGTGTGTGCTGTTATAAAACATAGGTAATTAACGGTTAACAAATTACGGACACGCGTATAACATATGTTTTCAAGTGGTTGCAATCGACGCGGAAAGCAAGCATACAGAGTGAATACAGAAACACGAAACATAGGAATTTAACATGGAAAATGAAAAGCGAAAACTGCTCATTTATTCAATAAGGTCCTCATTTTGGTTTTTTGAAAGGTGGCAACTACGTGTTGATGACTTCAATACTTTTTCAAATGTTGAATGTGTACATCCTGTATAACTCCACATCGAAGTTTTGTGAATGTGGATTATATATCTCACATCTGCTGTGCTGATCTCTTAGCAGATCTATGCCCGCAGGGCCTTTGGTTACGCTTTGGTGATTAGATGATGGTCAGTTGGGAGAAGTAGTGGATTAATTGCAAACAACGGTATTTGATGTTGAGATACATTTGTATTTATGGAACTGTTTATGAGCTTGAATTAATTGTCAGTAAATGTATAGGAGAACACAATAAATCTGCTACTTCGAGTCCGACATGAAATTATGATTTACATATTTCTTTTTCTAATTTTGCTATTACAATTATCTAATGTAGTATTTTTTTGTTCCAGGTAAGAACCTACAAATTTTTCCTGCAATATTGTGAGTATATTTCTTAAAAATTCTTTTTATGGTCAACAGCTGAAAAGGCCAACATAATTATGCAAATATAATTTTTTTCGGCCCCTATACTGAATTTCGGGCACCTGTCAATTTTGAATCTAATATATGCAGGCAAAGGTGCATATTGCACTCCACTAGCTCCGTCATTTAATTAATTAACGGACAGCTTGGTGCTAAATGTCAGATTTCATCTAAAGGGCTGGGATTATAGTGCGAGGGTTGACCAGAGCCACCCTTAACATGTGACCACTTAGATCTTATCGGGTTTGTTGTGTGCTGTACCGTTGAAGTCTTTCGACAAATGCTGCGATTTGTTTTGGTTTTAATGTTACTAGGGGCGAACATTTATTGTATTCTTTTTATTTCGACTGATCTTCGTGAAACTTAATTCTACTACTAAAAACAGTAATTGTCAAGTCTTCTGCCACGCGCCTCGCTGTCTTTACTACTCATATCGAGGCAACTATCAGTTGTAGACTGATGATGTTCTCAATTTTTTTGAAACTAGTGATCACTATAATAATAATTCATCAATAAAAATATACATCTAGTACGGTTGAGGTATTATACCAGCAAAATCGTGTGCAAATATCTTTTTGTAACACGTACACCGAAAGTGCCCTATTACTGAGCTGACTTCTGCTTCGATTCAATTCCAAACCATGGTAACAATTTTCAATAACTCTCTGTTGACTGGGAATTAATGAATATTAATATCCGCCGGGTAAAAATGAAATTGTAGATCATGGATCATGGATGCCGTTGTATTTTTTTATTTCATTGATATAGGCTATGTGCAAGGGGGCGGAGTTTGAACAAATATCGATGCGAGCGCTCATGGTGAGCACAATTGTAAACATCAAACTCCATTTCTCAGAATACGTCATTGAGCTGTCATTGAGCATTGTAGTTTAAAAGTGAAAATAATTCCATATAAAACATGAGAAAACGTTTGTTCTGTTTCAGGCTGTTATGTTAAGAATGATTCAAGTAAAATATAGTTTCATAGATTTCATGTACCCAGTTATAACATAAAAAAACGAGTTAAGTGAATCAAAGCAGTAAATAGAGTATTGTCTGTCTTTCATTATTAATGTACATAACAAATATATTTGTAATTCAAATGTGAAATTAGAAATATTCATCATCGATTTGGGATTCATGAATTTACCTCTATCTCTAATTTGTAAGATGTTTCAGTGATAGAAGTTTGTCAGATGCACTTCGCAATAATTTTGTTGTAAATATTGTCAGCAACATATTCTTCAGCATGTTTAATATGGCAACACTAATTTCACGCTTTTCTTCAATGCTTCCTCGGTAAAAGGGATACAGTGTTTGATAAATACAAACCCGATCTGCAAGATCATCGGCGTCATAATTTGAGGTTATCCTGTCAATTCGGACGAATTAAGACGTTTTCTCTATGATAGGTACGTTATAATTGAAGAAAAAAATACTCAAAATAAATAATTACAACGTGTCTTTCATGCTATGCAAGTTATATTATACGCACACAGCTGAATTAAATAATATTAGTACATTTAAAAAATTATAGGTATGAAACAATGATAAAATGGAGTTCAATCGTTCTCCATTGCCCGCTAGGGGCGCTAGTCAGGGTGTATACCAAACCTGGAAAATCTGAAAGACCTGGAAATGTCAGGGAATTTAGATAAACTGGAAATGTCATGGAATCGTCAGGGAATTTTCGATATATGTCTGGAAAAAAATTATAGGATATTTAAGCATTATTAATAAAAGTACATGCAATTTTCACTCTGTCATATAAACCACAGTGGCACAGTGAATACAGTGACTGATTCATGTTGCAATTCTGTGCAAATCCATAAGTCTTACAGATTTATAAATCCATAAAAAAAATATTAAAGCGCATCTACTTTTGTTGATCAATATAAATTCGTTGATAAGGACATCAAGTTCATCGCAATTTTTTTTTAATTTACTTATTTATAAGGCTTACACAGAATTGCAACATTAATCTGTGATTATATGTGAACTTTTATCAAACTTTTGATTTTACTGTCTGGAATTTTATTGAAAATAACCTGGAAAACCTGGAAAAGTCAGGAAATTTTTATTTAATTTTTTGATATACATCCTGGCTAGTAGACTTCATGCACGTAGCCTATATGTCAAATTGATATTTGAAAGAAATGTGTATTATATAATGTATTCGTTATAGTATGTGGATTTATTGTGCACGGGATAGCACAGAAAATGTGAAAAATATCGATCAATAAAATAAATCATGTAAGTTATGTTTCATTGTATTAGTTTACTGTGTGATTGCATTTGAAAAAATCTGTTTGTCAAATCGATAAGATAGTTTCGATACATCAAAATTTATTTAAGAAGCTTAGTAATGAGGGAACTTCGGTGCACTTGTTAAGAAAGTATCGTATGCAACATGGACACTGAACGACTGTCAGTATTGTCGCGGACAAATTTGGCTGCACGAAGCTACGCCTCAGGCTCTACCCTCGTGCTTCGCCCTCGCCCCTGCTTCGGGCTTTGCCCTCGTCTTCGCCAAATGCAGCCAAATTTATCCTGGACAAAGATGACAGTCGTTCGGTCCTTGTAACATAATATACTATTTTTCCTCACATTGCTAAATTTTTTTATCCATCTTCCAGTTTTGATTGCATTAATTAAAATGAATTGTAGCTTATACATTACTGGAGGCTCCAAGGAACAATATGTTTAAGGTTTTATTGGAATCGGTGCAACAATCTTTGAATTAAATCCCCACAAAACCAACAAACCTATATTGGTATATTTAAAGTGTAATTTAAAAGGATTTCTACAAAATTTGTTGAGAGGATGCGAAAGAGCCTTGCTACTGTTATTCAATAGTCTAAGCTTGAACGTTTTTTGATTAATGTCACAGTAATATTTTTAACTGTCTTCGTGACGAAATGATTCATTGTAGCTTATAATGCGTGAAGTTTCACTTGAAACGTTCGAATTCATCGTTAATTTGATTTTGAATCCTTCTTGTAACATCCTCTCAATTATATTAGTGTAGAGGAGAAATTACGTTGGAAGCATCAAAAGTTTCCGCATTGGGTATGAAAAAAAAACAGAGGGAATATTGAAAAAAGATAAATCTTTCTAAATAACCATCCCCTATTTCAACACAGATATTATGACGCTATATAAACATTTTTATGCTTTTATATCAATAAGTAGTTTCCTTGGCATTAAAATAGTAGATCACTGCAGCTGTTTGAAGCCAAAATCTTCGCTGGTGCTCACTTTACTGAGCATTATTCGTTTCTCGCCAACTTTACGAAGTGATCGAATTGGTCGTACGACCAGGAAGTGTTTACTGGAGGCCTCTCATTTCCCGCGTATATTAACCAAGTCACTCTCAAGCACGTTCAAACATGTCAAACCGGGGACTTTTGGCGCCCTCTACGTACATAATATGAGTATCGAATCACAAATCTCGAATAAAAATTATATTCGGGCAGTACAGAAATGACATTACTACAAGAGCATGGTGAAAAGTCTCTAAAAAATTAAACAAGAAATGATTTATTTGGTCAAAACTCGATATACTTCCGAATACTAGGATTTCGAGAATCCTTCGAAATAGGCGTCTGTTTCCAGCGATGATCTCATCGTTGGAACTAATCTTTTCACCGAGCCCTTTCTTTAAGTTTGAAAGTAGATAAAAGTTACAGGGGGGCAAATCGGAGGAATATGGTGGATGATGAACCAATTCGTAGCGCAATTCATGCATTTCTGCCATTGCGACTGCGGACCTGTGCGCCACACTTTTTCTCTACCAAATGCGATCGTTTTCGCTTCAAATTGGCGTTGAATCGATCTAACAGCCGAAAACTGTTCCATGACTTGTTGGTCGATTAAGCCATTTTATTCTTTTTCGGCTTCGATTCGCCAGGACAAATCCACTGTTTCGACTATTTTTTGGTCTCTGTTGTATTGTGTGGAGGTTTTTTCGGCGGTTATAACACGACTCAAAAAGTCCTTGTTGCGCTTGAACATCGCCAAACACTTTGAAATTGTCACACGGCTACGTTTGTTGTCAACAAAATTTATACAAAATGTTCCGTACCCTTTCAGTTGAGATTCCCATAGCCTCAGCAATCTCGTGCATTTCCACTAGCTGTTCATTTAAATCATATCATGGATTTTATCAACAATTTCGGCGTTGTACCCTCAATGAACGTCCAGAACGTTCGATGTCTTTGTGTACTCATACCACCACAACAAAAATCGGTAAACCACTTGTGAATCGTTCCAATGAATAGTGAGGAGTCCCCATAATGTTCAACAAGCGATGCTCTGGTTTGTGTAATGATAATCAAGACGCGAAATTCACTGCTTGCTTTCGAAGGGTGTCAAGACAGAAATGAATGACATATCAGCCTGAAAATTTTATTGCGGTTTTCTTAAAGATAGTACTTTATAAATGCCACATGTGATTTGCGATTGTAACGTCATTCAGAAGGTTACAGTCTGTTTTATCCGCTGTATGTCACAAGCTTATTAAATTAATAAATTTTTCTTGGCGTGTCTGAATTCCTCCACTTTTATCTGTTTTAATGTTGGACCCTAAGGTTGGAACGATAATCCTATAGCCTGGTTCTACCACCTTCAACTTTGCAGCTATTAGCAGGGTTAGCAGTAGCTCTCATACTATCAAATGTAAGGGACAAATTGAAGACTTCTTTTGACTCAACAGAAGATGTTTAGCGCACACTAGATTCCACACGTCGAGCTCGGTCAGAGCAAGTTGAGCCCGCCCATTCGTTTTGATGCGCAGTACCGCCGGTTGAAAACAAAACCACTGACAATGTTTCATTTTATTAGTGAGCTTGGAGTATAGCTACTTGAGGCTTCGTGGAGAAACTCGAATGCGTCCGTAATGCCTTGGAAGAGATGTTGTGGAGAAATTCGGATTATAGCTATCTGAGGCTTCGTGGAAGAGCTCGATGCCTCCGTTTTTCTAAATAAAATCAGTTATAATAAGGGTACAAAATTTGAACTGGAAATAGAGGAATTCCTGCTATCCAATCAGATTTTCGCCCTGAATTATTAAAAAAAATACTATTTTGCTGAGAGTCTTTTTAGAAATAAGGTCAGTATTTTTATGGTCATCTCTTCACAAATAAGTTACGCTTCAATTTTTGGTAATGTGTAAATGAAGATACCAGTTCTGGTAATCGAAGATTGGATTCAGTTGAAAATTATTTTGATTCGTGAAGTAATTATGACAACCAAAACCTGTGAGGTGAACTGAAGGGTACCGTAGTGGAATTAATTAATATCTGGAATAATAAACGGTACCATTTAGTATCACTTTTAGAAAATAGTAGTGTTTATATTTCACTTCACCCCAACAATTATATCATTTTATATTTCCATCTGTCACAATAACAGTCAAATTTCAATCAAACTGTACCTTAGTACCATTTTGTACCATTGTCTTTGTTAAAATTTCGACATATGCGTAACTAATCACCCCCAAGCCAGGGCCCCAGCAACATTGTACTACACGACATGTACAGAATGCGTGACAACTCACCAATGTCCACTCTTCATCTACTGAGTGTTCGGTAAATCACGATACTAATTTGCATCGCCTACAGCGGCGGCATTTTGACATTGTTTATTTTGGCCATGATCTGACCACGACGGTTGGACAGCAGGTGGTGATTTGCATATAAGAGTGACTGGTTTGATTGTTTTTCGGTTTTTGGGGTTTTGTGCACCTTGTGTGTTTGCTGAGAATTATGTTTGTGTCTTATGCGTAGACACACAAGTCTTGTTTGCCTTGTTTGGGGGATGAGAGAATAGGCAATACTTGAGTAAATATTTGTATTTCTGATTTAGATTCAGATCGTGTAATAAAGTCAGGAAAGTGGACACTAGAATAGTTTAAGTTCCTTACATTATGTTTAGATTATTGCCCATCGTTTCACGATAAAAGATTCTTATTCTAGTTATTGATTTTAGATTATACGATCATAATATTAAAGGAAGTGTATTGAAATCAGGATTGATTGGTTTTATACTTCAATAATTATGAGCAATTGTTCGAGCATGGCTTCTGTGTGATAATTATTCCTGTAATGATTGCTCTTTTAACGATCTAATTTCCGGAATTGTGCCCATTAGAGATTGGTCTTGAAGTCAATCAAGCGTATTTCTTCTAACTGTGAGATCGTGGTTTATTCCCCGCGAATCGTTTGTGCTATCGTCAACATCTGGCATCCGTAATCCGATTAGTTCAACTTCCCTCTTTTTATACTTCATTTGTTCCATTAATCCCACCGCAAACACTGATCCAAGATGATGAAAAATCGCAAGAATTGTATCGAATCATATTTTGAAAATATATCACTTGAGGCAGGATTTATCGAGGATTATTTTTAGAAAGATTCAATAACCTCTATAAGAAGTGCCAAGAATTGAATTAAAATTCAAGGAAATAAAATAAAAATTGGGGTACAGGGAAAAGTATTTTGAATCTTCTAAGAATAAAGATCATATGCAAAGTTTCTAGAACAGTTAGTATTTAATTAAAAAGGTTAGTCAGATGTCCAATTTTTTAACTAGCGAAAAGATCATTGTTCCATTTTTGTTACAGTGAATCACCTTTTATAATTTGTGTATGTAACATTTAAATATGAAAGTGCACTTGAAAGGCGTCTTGACTGTCATGACGAAGGCTTAGCAATGTTGTGCTTCAAGCTTAAATGTACACGATTGGCCAAAGTTATCAAATTTGAATTAATGGTTGCCCATTTACAGACAAATTCCTGAACACAGGGGACAAAGAAAACCTCTTAAATTCCATATTTCAAACAAACTTTAATTAAGTTCTCCCTTTGTACGTATAAATACATTTATGCAGAAACTTCAGACTAACTTTACTTTAGTTTATCTAAACTTGAAATTAGAAATTAGCATATAGCGTGCCCACTGATGACTTCAAACAAATAGTTGGTTCATATCCATAAATACACTGAAATAAATGTGTCATCCAATGGAATGAAAATTACAAGATTTGAAAATTGTTTACATATGCAATTAATTTAGAGTGATTTTAATATGTGAGGAATTTATTGCGGTACTGAAAATTTGGATGTAATTTATACTACGGAATAGATTTGTATTTTAGAACATATTCTCACAAACTTCATTGGTTTTGTTCCGTATATAATCCAGACAAAATAGACGAAAAAAGTGCTGAGTGTGCATTAATTCCCAACAAGCTGAATTTTTGTACGAGCTTTGTATAAGTCGGCAAATGCTATGTCAAAAGTCCCCAGCGATCCCACTTGTGCATTGTTTTTTATTCGAGGTCAAAGTCATCAATTGGCTGTCTCGTTGCTTCATATGGAGCTCCGAAAAAATGGGATCGATAGACTAGCACAGATTTTTGAATTCCGTGTAAAAGAGAAGAAACAATAAAAAAGTGCAGATATCTTGTCTCCCTTCAACATCTGCTTCTGCTTATCAACAATTATTTCGTGTATTCTACTAAGTGCAAGTGTAGCTGGGCAATGAACTGAATCCTGAAGACTGGGGCTTGAAATTGATGAATAATAGTTTGGAACCAATCCAGACTTTATTTTCACCTGCTTCAGAGAAACGGTTGAATATAATTTTTTGTAATTTCAAGAAAAACTGCACGAATAATTGTGGGTATAGAAAAGTTGTTTCAATTGTCAAGATTACTTTTGCATTAATACTAAAACAAATAAAACAGATGGAGATTTTTTCGAAATCGATGAGGATCTAACTTATATGTCTCTTTTCTTAGAGCAGTCAACACAAATTGAGCAAGAAACGAGTGATTATGTAGAATTTGATGATGAATAATGTAATTTTCTTGCTGCTACAACTATTTTTAATATAGGTAATAATAAAATATTGTTCCATTAAATGGCCTCGATCGAAATATATCGTGAAGTATTCCTACTAGAAAAATCACTTTAAAAAAAAGCGCCAAATCCACTACCTCAGAGGTAGTGCGGCAATGTATGCATACTTACGTTTTGAAATCGTGATAACTCGAAAACGGTGCTTCGTAGGAGAAAAAGTATTGATACATTTTTTGTAGAGAATTTTACGATCTACAAATTTTTTTGCTTCATTTTTCCAATAGCTGTCACTGTTTCAGAGATATACACAAGTGTAACAAAAATCTAATTTGTTGGGAATTAATGCAAACTGGAATATCTATATTGTCTGGACTAATAGTACTGTTGATCATCAAAATAATCAAGATAATTTCCGTAGTCTGAAAACGCTAAAATACAAACAGAGCATTGAGGAATCTTTGATTTTCCGCTTGTAACTCTTCATAGTTAAATCAGCAAGGTTTCGGATTTTTCTAAGCATATAATAAAGAATCTCAAGAAGTGATTGGGTGTGGATATTTGTGTCCATTAAGCCTACATCTAAACTGCTTTGCCAATTCAATTAAAAAATCATAACTAGCAATCCTAAGGCATCTTGTAGACGTACCTTCCTTTAGTTTTCCAAAATGTTTTTAGTTGTTACTCTAGGTTGCCTGGAGGATAGAGCCCTATAATATAATTTAAAAAAAAACTGTGTGTCTATTAATTTATTTTAATTCACCATTTAGTTCAAAATTCATATCTAAGAGACGCCAACTATATTCATTTTTGTTAACTCACTTATTACCCTTGCAAAACCGTAGAATCGCCTCAAGATATTTCCTGGAGGTACTCTTATTCAGTTTTACACGATTTAGAAGATTAGAGCTCGTTTTTTAGTTGGTCAAACTTTAAAGAACCAATTGCTTGTCGTACCTCTGTTAGTCTCTAAATGATCCATAGGTGAAGTTAGTACGGCATGCCGTACACCTCAATTATCATTAGTTTGTTTCAGTGAGTTGATCCCATGCCTAAACCGCTTTGCCAAATTCAGATCATATTGCATATCTAGAAGCTGAAGCATTCTCTAGTGGTATAGCTTGTCCATCTTCCATTTGAAAAAATGACTTCTAAATTCCTCCATAAACACTAATCGCTACTACTGTGTTGAATTCTTGGTTTCAAGCAAATATATTTTCTTTGCAGATTAAAAAAAATATGTATAGGAGAGATTTTCAGCGAATTGTTGTTGAGAGTAGTAATCGCTTTTAATCATTGTTAACTACTTAGATAATCCGTTAAGTTAAATCAGTTTAAAATAGTGCAGAATTTTTATAATTGATATTGTTACTGAGAAGTAACAATTTTGGCCATCCCAATTAACTACGGACAACAAATTGCTAATAATATATATAATAATATTAAAAAGCTGCAGCAATAAAAAGAACCACATAGTTGACTAATGTACGAGCACAGTAAAAAGGGCTAATGGGCTGACAGTATAGTACCTCACGGGTGGTCGTGGAATCCTACTAATTGATTTTATATTTATTTTATCGGAAAATAATGTGTATTATTTTTGCCAATATTCATAAATAAATTTGATACTAACCTGTACATTCCGCACTAAATATTTCCTGTTGCACAGTTCAGTATTGTGCATGTGTTGCTAAGTTAAGATAGGAAGCACAAGATAAGTATTTTACTGAATAACTACGGTCGTGTCTATGAAGGTACAATCCAATAATCCCTATCTGTATTGGAATAATTTTCAAACAATTTTTATCTCTCCTGCATATTTTTTGTAATCTGCGATGCACCAAGAATTCTAACCAGTAGCAGCGATTAGTGTTTTTGGAAGGAGTTAAAAGTAATTTTTTCGAATGAAAGATTGACAGATTATACCTTGCTTCAATTTTCAAAATCTCCAAGGTTTAAGGCTCCTTTTTTGACTTGATTGAATTTCAAATCATCTATTCTAGTTTATAATGAATTTTGATGGGCCCAAAGTGTAAGAAATGATAAAGAAGGAGAAAGGTTTTCAGAAATAAATGGTGACTTGTTTTGACAAATTATTGACCATTCTCATGGTGACATCGGCGAGACTCTATAGGACAAAGGTACAATAAGATGAAAATCGAAGTAGAATTCTTCAATTTTGTTATTCTTTTAAATTTGGTTTTCGAATATAAAAGAATGAAGCAGAATTTTTATAAATTTTTTGTCTGATTCAATTTTTATCCTATAGTCGAGTCGGTATTACTATGAGGTGGCCACAAATTTACGAGATTTGCGACAATCAAAGACTTTTTAGAATTTTTATTTATGAAAAATATTCTCCTCTCTTATTCTAGTTTGCATGAAGACTTCTTGTATAAAAGGTGGAGCTCTATCTTATTCTATCTCAACTAGTTTCAAAAGAGGCAAGAAAGTTACCATAATATCTAAAAACCCCTGAAATGGCAAATTATATGCCTGTAGTTGTCTGTATTTTGAACCTACCGGCCTGAGCATAATAAATAGCTTTGCTAATTTAGCTTTAAATGCATATTTAGTAGTTTTGAGCTATTTTTTATAGGTACCTTCATTTAGTTTTCAAAAAGTCAATAAATTAATGCAGGCTTACTGAGTTGCTTGGATTTGATTGACTTTATGTTAGTTTATATGAAGACTTTATTCGTAGAAGAATGATTTTTTCATGTTGTACCTCTGCTATATAAGACAGTAAAGAAACAAGAAAGTACGGATTGATCTCATGTAATCCATAAGGCCTATCAGCTCAAAATACATATTTAGAAACTACAAGACATTTTTCAGAGATGTTTTGCTCTAGTCTTACAAAATTCTAAAAATCAGAACAGATTTCTTGAGTTGATTGAATTTCGAAAAATCTATTCTCTGTTTTAAAGCTCCTATTTAATAAAGAAATAAGAAAGGTAATACAGTATACCATTTATAATATTTACAAAATCCTGAAGTAATAATATTTTTCTGTGTCCATTCATATCTAGAAGCTGTCCACTATATCCCTTTCAGCTTGGATGGTCAGTGAAGACCTATCTTAAGACATGAAGACATACTTCATACAATAAAATCTCGCTTGCAGTTGCAGTACTTCTGTTAGTCACGTGAGAGACAAAAAAAAGTCGGTACGACACGAACCATTGTCGGATTACCACGGATATTATCCGCAAAACCCAAATATGAAATATATTTTGAGATGAACCATGTACCTTATTAGCGAATTTAAGGACATGATTGGTCAATTGACTGGAGTTAGAATACTCTTCCAGAAGCATCAGTCAGACAAAGAAGCTCGATTGTAGAGAGAGAAAAAGTTTATCAAACGGATTTGAATGTCCAATCGGCTACTCTCGCGAAATTTCGTTGATGTTCAATGCAAAATGCTTTGTATCAGAGTGTGCGGAACGTTCTTTGCACTCCATGTGTATAGTGCCTTTAATTTTCAATACATTCGTTTATTTCGTGTTGAATTGAAGAATACATGTTCTTCTCATCATTATCTTATTTATCAGGAAAAATATTTTAAAGGCATTGCAGTCCACTTAATTTTATTCATGTTACTATTCAATGACGTTTCGGATGAGCACCCATCCATCTTCAGCATTCTACAATAATTTTAATGATACATGAAACAATATTAAATGGGATGATGATGAAAAAATGTGTACATGTAGCTTTGAGGCTACCTCAAAGTAACATTCACACATTTCTTGTGATTTTTGAGTCAATTGTTATTTTCCTATTGTTTTCAATTAATATTGGAAGTTAATCTTCACAACTATGCTGTATACAACAATGTTATAGGATTGTAATACTTTATAAGGTAAATATTGTGGCACATGTTTCAACATTTTTTCATCATCATCCCATTTAATATTGTTTCATGTATCATTAAAATCATTGTAGAATGCTGAAGATGAATGGGTGCACATCCGAAGCGTCATTGAATTGTAACATGAATAAAATTAAGTGGACTGCAATACCTGAAAAAATTTTTTCCTAATCCATATTTGGGTCCTTCAATCTGCATTAAAATATCTTATTTATCCTTATATAAAAAATACATTCTGATATGAGCTGCTGTAAATTATTATTTTCTTATGGTGAAAATGTTTAATATTCAATAACTAGACAGACAGACAGAAATTCTAAAACCGGTCATTTATGATTGGGCATCGTTTGAATAGCAGTTCTCATTTTTTTTTGTTAGAAATATTAGAGTAGACTCCTTATAAACCTCCACCAACATGGGATGGATTATCGTTGAACCACCTAAATTGAGCAATTTTATGATGGCGCGATATTTAATTTCATAAATAAGTACTAAATACTTTCAAGAATCCAAAAAAAAACCATCCAACAAATCAAATTGATATTTGAGATTTATTATAAAGATCCATGTACCAACATCTCAAAAAAATCGTCCATACGAGGGCAAGGTGAATATTCCCTGAAAATTAGCCTTAAAGATACTGATGATCATCAACCCTTTTTGCGTATTGATGAATTCTAAAGTAGCAAGGCTACAAAAACTGAATTTGAAACTTCACATAAGCTTGTTAATATCTTCCTATATCAAGAATTTGAGACCTGATGTATCATCTAGATCGAAATTACGACGGTTCAAATGTTCACCAAATTACTATGTCAAAAAGAAGGCAATGTTAGATTTAGAAATTAAGAGAGAAATATTATAATATTTTGGGAAAGCTGCAGAAGCCATCATCAGATTTAATTATATTTTAATGTGATTACTGTAAAATTACCCTGACTTTTGGGGATTACCATTAACATAATTTGGAACGGTACATTAGTATCGATTTTCATTTTAATTTTTTTTTGTTGTATTATTGACTTATCGGCGTTATCACCAAAATCCATTACGATACACAGGTACTTTAAGAACAATCTTTTGTTATTGATTCCAAATAAACTATCTTGTGGATGTGGATTTACCAATAACCCATTGCATTATCAATAGAGGGATACTAACGGTAAATTTTATGTACCTGGGACTATACTCTTAGCAACTAGGTACTGAATATATCAATTTCGCTACACATGATCGACTTTTTTAAATGCGTATTATTCCCTACCATTCATCTCGCATTCTGTATGACAAATTGTCCAAATTTATGGGCTCAAATTCATACCACGACCCACTAAAAAAATATAATGCCCGTTAGCTACTTTCTTTATTTTCACTTTTATTATCTAAATTTGATCAAAAATTATTGTAATATATTAAAATTTATTCATAGCTCGATGTATTCCATATGGTATCTTGTAGATTGTCTGCCGTAAAAGGTTTCTCCAAGAGTTCGTTGGTTTAGCAAAAGTTGACTGCCTTAACCCAGAAGCGATTCAAGATCAGCATCGTTTGAAGATTTTTTCCTTTTAAGGATGTTGTTGATATTGCATCAGGATATGCTGCGAATATGGAGCAGATATTTCATGGTTTACAACACTTTGTAGTCTGTTTGTTTCTTTCACAAAAAGATATTAATCATTTTCTAAGCAATGTGACGACTAGGATATAGGAAACCTAGATTCTTGACATAAGAATAAGAATGTATTTCTTGTTTTATAAAACCTGCAGACCATACTTTTAAGGCATAAAATAGTGTGTAAACTTGAGCGTTATGACATAAGGCTTTCCCAGTTACGAAATTGGTGTCTAAATGTCATCACTTTTTTCTATCGCCATAAATTTCAATGCAGAGCTAACAAATGGATGGGTGTCAATATGAATTACGGCAGTGAAACGCTGTTGTGTGAACGTTGTATTTTTCAATGATTCTTCATTAAATTTTGATTCCAGAGGGTGGAATACTGTGCAAGGATTGAAAGAACGTCCATCAACAATCATCAAAAAGAAGTAGGGGGCAATTCAAAAAACAAATTAGTTTTATATGAAACGCAAAAATATGGGATTGAATTTCATGAATATCCTTGAAGTTTTCGGAAAATCTATTAAAGAAACACCGTTTTCAAGCGAAACTAAGTTTTCGTTTATATTTCTTATCATTATTGCTGGAAAAAACAATTCCAAGTCACATAATTTAGATAATGTAACCACAAACCACAATTTCCGAAATATATAGAAATTAAAAAAGTTTTCGCGGATTTTACGCTGTAAGGAGATACCAAGGAAAATCCAATATATTTCTGATAAAACATTTGCCATTTATTTTAGAATAAACGAACTTAGCAGGGTTCTGCAGAAGCCCTACAATAAAAATAACGTATATTTTTATACATCATATCTAATAGCATATCAAGCTGTATTATTTGGCCCACATATTTACGAAATTACAGACATAAATTCTGGGAACATAACTGTTAAAAGTCCCGTCAAAATTCGCAGCTTGCAAATGGCACACGCTTAAATATGCGGGTGCAACATACCTACGGGTAAATTGAATAGCGTTGTTAATAAGTTGGTAACATAGGGATGATACTCCGTTGTGAGGAACACAACCAACGCTGATAAATTGCATACGAGATGAGCTCGAATTCGAGAGAAGAGAACATTAAAATTTAAGCTGAACAGCTAATTTGACATAGTTTTTAAATAATGAAAAGTTGCGTGATATTCTGACGTTAATCAAAACTGCTCATTTAGATAAAAAAAGGTGATAGAAATAGAGTTACACAATTTTTATGTGTTTTGTTTGAAACTATGTTATTTTATAAGTTAACTTTTAAGATTTTTGTGATGTTTTGTTCCGGGTGCGCTACTCATGTTATTTCTCCAACGGTGATTGGATGCTGCTTTTGCATTCCTACAAGCCTTGAAAAATATTGTGCAATATTATTTTGTATAAAAGATCAATTTTGCTTACATATCTTTGTTAAACTACCTCTACTACTTCAGAGGTGTTTATTTCCTGAAATAAACCCTCTAATTCAATGAAAGCACTCAACCCGCAATAACGGAAGTAGGTTTAATGTTATTAACCTTTACATGTGGAGTTATGTTCCCTCGTAAAGTATTCAAGAGTAACCCCAATATTTTTATAGGCGGAATGTCAAACACGGCCATTTGAAATTAATACAAAGGTGAAATCTGTAAGTTTACAACAGGTCGGAGATTTTTACGGCCTCGTAAAGATGTAATCTTGCCTCCTGCTCTTGTAGATCGCATCACCATCATCACATTATGCAGTCCACGCACGCGCTTTCTTCCGACTTGCTCACAGAGATGCCAAAACTTTTTTGGAGGCCCACACGAGAAAACAAACTGAAATGCTTAACTTATTGAATTATGACCAGTAAAATGTGTTACCGAAGCAACCAGAGGTAGAAACTTTGTGTGAGCGATGCGGTACCCATCGCTCGATCTCTTATTGCCTGAAAAAGTGAGTTGAAGAACAGTACGCCATCTTATTTTTGAAATACAGCTTGCGCGGACAGCCTGTGCAGCACAAAATTAACCACGGGCGGACTCGATCTCGGCACCAAACTACCTGGATCTTTAATCCCCTACTCGAACTCGGCACTATGCTATGGATTAGGATTTGTGACTCAATCGTTCTGGTTGAATGAGATTTTCTAGAGACATGCGATTTTATATTAATAATAAATCAGACTCAAATTTAGTCGTACTTTTAAACGAATATAATCACACGTGTGACATCAACAACTCAAAAGTCCTGCATATCGGAAACAAAATAAATTATAATGTCAAAAATACCAAAAAAAAAATAATGTTTCACTTTGTTCTACACATATTTGTATGTTTTTGTAATAATGTAGGTATGTACGGACATATGTATAAATACGTCTTTTTCTAATAATTTTTTTTTTCTTGAAGTTTTATTAAATATTATTTGCAGTATTATTTTTAATACAAATTAATTTTAAAATAAAATATAGATACTTATAAAACCAAATCTTGCAGGTAGATCGTGCCTTTATTTAAAAATTGACAGTGCCGAGTTCGTGTGCGCCCCGCGCTAATCGGATTAGCATTGGTGCCGAGTTCATGTTCTTGGTGCCGAGTTCGTGTACGCCCTTAACCACAGTATGACAGCGAGTATCGCACCAATACAAGTGAAACTATGATCCTGTGAAACCCTTTCAAGCTGAAATCGTCCAGAAATAAGTCGAGGTCATTCCTAAATCTTGTAAATTGCATCACCATCATCAAATTATGCAGTCTACGCACGTACATTCTTCCGACTTGATTACAGAGAGGCCAAAACTTTTTAAGAGAGCCAAACCCGAGAAAACAAGCTGAAATGTTCAACTTGATGAATAATGATCAATATAACGCGTTAGTGAAGCAACAAGAGGTAATTGCCTAAACAAATAAGTTGAAAAACAGGACGCCATCTTATTGTTGAAATATAGCTAGCGCAGAAAGCCTGCGCAGCTCAAAATTAACTTCAGTAAGACAGCGAGTGTTGCACCTATACAAGTGACACTATGATCCTGTGCTGCTCTTTTCAGTTGAAATCGCTCTAAACAAGTTGAATGTCTTCATCTTAGGTCATATTCAGCTCCATTGGAGAAGAAACTTCCTATGGGCAACGCGCATCGTCCCTATTTTTTTATTATCTATCATCAACAGGCGGTGATATGGATATTCGACGGTGCGGGCTGCTCCGGAGTACATCGTTTTATTATGTAAATTAAGCTTGCATAGATAGCCTACTTCAGTAAGTATGCTAGTAGTCAAAAGTAAAAAAGGAACTGTGATTCTGGGGGAAAATTTGTTCAACTTTTGCAACCCCGTCCAATTGTAATCAATCGGAACTAGTAAATTGTTAGCTGCGTTAGCTAAACAACTGAAGCTAGGAATATCGTATGAGCGATGCACATACTCACTCAAAGCATGTTGCTCCGATAACGCGGGTCTTGTGCACGCGCCTATTTTTTATTACCTTGAAATAATACAAAATTGTGTTTATTACAGCAACTTCTGGATCCCACACAAAACTATTTACATCACAACAACTTTGTTTAAATTCAAGTAATTTGAAGTAGCATATAAGGATGACTGTTTTTTTTTAATTTCATAAAAATGCTGATTGGTTTCGATTAATTAAATAATCATCATCAGAGCCGACTCAGACCACAAATAGAAACAATCTAAACTGGTTTTTATGATGATTATTTAAGCAATCAAAACCAGCCAGCATTTTTATTAAATAAAGATAGAGAACATTGTTGACAAGGTTTTTTTGAAGACCAACTGATTCTTATATTAGTTTCCTCACATGGATGTTCTTCTCTTTAATTATGAAGTAGAATACGCCATGTTTTCATCAAAATATGATTTGCGCAGATAGCATGCGCAGTTCAGAATTCACTTCAACAAATTTGCGAGTGTCGCATCTGTAGGATAGTGCTGAAAAATAAAAAGTGAAATTGAAATTACGAAAAATCTGAAGTCACATAGATTCTATAACAAAATATATTTTCTAAGTAAGATATTTCAAGCGTTTTTTCTTTTTTTCATCATATATTCAATGATAAAACATGAGAAAATAAATATTAAATAGTATTATACAATATTTATTTATCTGAACACCAGTACGTCATTTTTAAAGAGCTAAAGTTGTTATTTATGTACATAAATTGTCTTATCACAGGTTCTTATCTCATGTGTTTTATATTCGTGCTGAGAAAGTTTCACAAAATTCTTAATAATTCAATATAAATTGAAAAATGTCCAATTGTGCTGCATTAGCGAGGAAAGGAGTCTGTGCGAGCGATGCTGTAATTGTGGGAATCATGCAACTTTGCCATTTTGATCTTTGTTGAATCACCTCTTTTTTTATTATCAGAAAAGTCAAATGATTTTTTTTTTCATTTCTATTTGGTACAAATTGAGTAAAGTTTGAGAATATCTGTCCAATCGGACATCCTCCAATTTGAAGTTGGATGTGTAATAGTAATAGAAGTAGTCAAGTGTCAAGTCCACTGAATTTGAAGGGTGGGGATTCCTCCGGGCCCGTACGCTCTTGTGGTGGGGGTCGGCCGTACTCTTCGCACTCTGTTGGCACTTCTCATCGTTTTTACACCGCGTAAGACGTGCCTGTATGATCTACAGATCTAGACATCGACGACTTTGACAACTATCAAAATGACAGTGCAATAAAATCGTTTAAAGACGTGACGAGTGTGTGATTATCTGTGGTAATAATGGAGTATTAGTTTTGTGACTTTTGTGCGAAATGTTGGCGGTTCGGAATTGGTTAATGCCGGAGCGCAAGGCTCCGGATAATCCGAAGATGCGGATGCCGGAGCAGCTACTCCGGTCGTTCAGGAGACGATCGCTCCGGGTGAAAAGGGCTAAATCACTCGTTATTCCCGAAAAAAGAAAATCCGGTAAGATTATTCAATTGAGGATAACTTTAAATTATTTTGAGTCTTTTTTTGATTTCAATATATTTTTGCTTGTTTGTTTAACAATAAAACAAATAAAATGAACTTTGTAAACATTTGTCGTCTCCAAGATGAGCCAGTGTGTCTTAATACTCGTTTTATAGTTGAGAAACCAGCAGATTGTAATTCAAATATTTAAGTGCATCAAACGATCTTAAATTTCAAATTACTCCTATAATAATCGTTAATCGGGTTAGTATATATGGCAGTGACAGTTTGATATCTTTACAATTTATATTTATGTACTGGAATTAATTAAATACTGTCTAGATAATCCGACGTTCCCGTAATTCTTGTAGATAAAACATTGATTATAGATTTCTATTTCCATTTATTTTGCTGCTAACAACTTAACGATTTCCTTTTTGACTCAATTCATAAATAAACATATCCTGAAGGTACAGACATAAATTTTCTATGTTAATATTGTACAACGCAAGCTGCAATTAAAAACACAATTGACACTAAATCAGACAAGATTTGACGGCATATTGATCATTATGTGTTTTGATTGTCTGGTTATTAGTGGTGTGTTGGAGCGGGAACGCGCGGGAACGATGTTTTCCACAGCTTCCATTATCCATATCATTTATTGAATTTCTGAAAACCCAGCGTTAATCAGCGAGCTCAGATATAACCTAATTCTATGCTCTTTGGCATCCTAGTAAAGCATATATACACGAGTTGCCTTATAATTTGACCGTATTTGACAAATATATTTAGCGTTCCCACACTGGAAAATTTGCCACTACATCACTGCTGGTTATCTTCAGGTAATTGTAACAAATGTTCTATCAAAGTACAATTCAATGTAGCAAATCATGTCTGACATCAAATGAATCAAGCTATTCATCATTATGTTGGTCACAACGCGTTTCAAGGTATATTCCGATCATTTTTAAACTATTTGGAAACTCTCGAAAATTAAATATTGCACATAAAAGTTAGCTGTTATTTGTTGATATAAATATAATAATTATCATGTTTTGTCCAGCATTTCACTCGAATTATTAGAATGAAAATGCTTATTTCATTGATGACGTAACAGTCACTATACTTGTCCAGCTGTACCACAGATTTATAAAGTAGACCACACATTTTCTGCTAGTAATCAGTTGGGATGTTCAGTTGGGTAGCGCCACTGCAAATTACTCGACAAACGTTTACATTTTATCTCAGCGTACACGTATGTCTTACAACGTTCTTACGATCTAGTGACAATGACGTCATCGAGACTTGATAAATAATTCTCGGCTTTATTTAAAAAATTTTTGAGAAAATAAAAGTGACGGAACCTATATTTCTATAGATTCTCAATAACATTATGTAAGAATTGAAAAATACCCGAACAAGGCCATTAAATTTAGCAGACCATACATTATACCAAAGAGGGGATCCTGAGCTAATCAATAAGTCATATGGATCTACAGACATTAGTACCTTCCAATCATATTCCGGTGACTAAAAACAATATAGCATGCACTGAATCAAGCACAAAACTTAATTATAGATTAACCGCAATGCTTTACGATTTTTCGACTGTCCTTACGTTAATGGAGCAAAGCTTGAATCAAAGCGCAGTTCAACATAGCAAACCATACTCGACACTGAATCAATCTAAAGGCTTGAAAGTTGAACACAACACGTTTCGGTCTTTCTCTTACCTTCAGGGAAATAAGACAAAGCTTAATCATTCTATCAGTCTCAGTGCAGTTCGATCTATCGTATTATCTTCAGCTGGCAAGACAAATAGTGAAATTCAATGTAGCAAAATCATACATTGCATAGTTCCATGTAGTAAGACTTGAAGGCACGTCAACCACAACACGTTTCGATCTTTTGATCATCTGTTCAACTTCAAAATACGTGGTCAACATGCTGGGTGAATCTGTTTATTGATTTCTGCATGTGGATTAATTTTACATTTTTTAAAGTGATGGAAATCGACCGGAGTATACCGTGAGTTCATTCTCACGTGAAATATAGGATGTGTTACAACCATGGTTACGAATTTGACAAACGTGTCCATTTGAAAATTCAATTGAATTATTTATGTAGTCAGCTGTGAATGGGGAAATATTTGTGCATACCGAGAGTTCATTTTAACGTGAAACATAGAATGTGCTACATCTGGGGTTACGAATTGAGCAAAAATTTAATTGGATCATCTATATATTCAGCCATGAATGTAATATGATTTTTGTTAGTTGGTACACTATTTTATTCAATTGTCTGTTATTTCGTAATTTTTTCGTAATATTGTTTGAATTTATCATGTAAGTACGTTCCACTGAACGACCGCAGCGCTCACCTCATTTAAACATCGTTATGATAGTTCAGTTTAATCTTATTCATCACCTCAAATTGTCGATTTATTTGTCATTTAACAGTCACTTGTATTGTTTTACTTGAAGCACCGACCATAAAACAGTGGAACATCAAAAATGGCGGTCGTGAACAAAACGTTACGATCGCCTGAACATACTTGATGGGCACGTTGCACTAGGCGACAAAAACGCTCATGTCGCCTCAATAATCGTTCCACAAGAGGATCGCGGTCTTTACGTTTAGGATTAACACATCATAGATGACATCATTAATTGCGCTTCAAGCTCACAAAGCCCACAATTAAAAGGTGAAAAAGATATTTGAATTGATTGAAACAGTGTCTTTCCAAATTGAACCTTCGGTTCTAAAATATATCGATTGATTGGGGATTTTTATTTGTCAATATAACAGATAATTCCACCATCTTTCATTATCATCAATTATTATTTATTTAGAGATTTATTTATTTGATCTTGAACACGAATTGTTAGTTTATTTGACATCAGACAGATACTTGTATCGTTACATTTAAAGCACCAACCACAACGACCATAAATCTGTGAAACTTTAAAAATTGCGGTCGTGAACAGAGTAATACTTCATTATGTTTCATTTCAAAATAGATACTTCAATACACTACTGTCAATTTCGTAACCGTGGATATTGAATGTCTCATGTTTCACGTTGAAATTAATCCACGTTATAAAAAATATACTGTAATTTTTTTTGATGATGGCATTTAAATGTGAAATGATCTTATCAAACGTTATTAATTTAATGATGTCAAATTGATTAATTTAATTTGCGATCATGCAAACGAGCATTAGTGTCGTGTATGGTTTGCTTCATTGGGAACCTCCTTGAATCGACCTTTTCTCAGTCACCTGAAAATGATCTAAAGGTCAGAACTCGTTGCTGATATACTATCAAGTCTTGCCAATTAATTCGCTGTATTGAAGACCAGGGACTAGATTAAAAGAGCGAAGAGTCAACCAATGAATCAAACTTTGATTTTATTAATCAATTCTATTGGCCAACGATGACACAAAAAGTGGAAGAATTGATATTGTTATTACCAAATAAAAGATCTATTTAACCCGCGTTCCTAAAAGCGAACATTAGAGTGTATGGTTTGTTTTGATTTGACACTTGAATAGGGTCGAAGCTCCTTGTAGTCAACACACTGTAAAAGGTTTTGTGATAGATTCAGAGTCGGGTATGTTCTGCTACATTGAACATTGAATCATATTTTAACTCAAGTTTGGTTTTAGTCAACTAAAAATTATTAAATGATCAATCAGATGATTCAGTGTCGGGTATGGTTTGTGATTTGATTCACTTACTGATGAGTTGATAGAAGGAAAAATTTTGTATACTATTGATGTTATCGTGTGATTTTGAAATTCTGGTAGCTGCTGTTGAATAAATCCATAATAAATGATTCCTCTTCTTATCTGTGGATCTATGCTCAAGTCGTTAAGTCACCTTTAAAGTAAAATATTATAATTTATTTTACTAGGAATACTGGTTCAGTCATTCAATTGCAAGATAAAGATATTTATCGATATGTCATTAGAACGATTTAGTAATAAGATTTAATCTATAAATTACAAGAATTTGAATCGTTTACTACAGGAAATGCTAGTTTACAACTTTTTATTCGTATTTTGATGCTCAGCATAACATTATTTAGTGACAGACATGATTTGAAATCAGTGACGTCAAAATTCTCTAATGAATTTTTACTTGTACAAAGTATAATTTTCAAAATTTTGATTTGAGCATCCTTAAATCCATTTTGACTGTTTTCGGCTTGACGTGTGAATGTTTGTATGTACTCGAAAATCTCGAATCCCGTCAAATGTATAATGTTGGAATTTTGTATTTAAATTTGTAAAATCAACTGTCAATTATTTTAGTCAAGAATGTGGTGTCCTATCGGATTTTTTTGTTGTTTGCATATTCCTTTTTTTTGTTTGTAATGTACAAAACAATAATAATTACTTCTGTGAGTTTAATGATATAAAATTACCCTTTTTTGATATGATTATCGAGTGTTGAAACCATGACTATTTTTAGTAAAGATAACATATATAAATATAGCTATCAAATCGGACATTGGGAGTGGGATGAAAAAACTATAAGATTATATTTGACGTGAATGATACAAAGCCTCCTGAAATTGAAGCTAAATGTAATCTAGAATATAATAGTGATTAATAAATGATTAAACAAGATAGGTACATGTCATTTGACAAAAATATTGTTTTGAAGTGACTACTTGAACTTCTATGAAACAAAAAATGCTACAAGGTTTATAATCCGAACCAGACAGTAGACTAAGACCTTGAGTCGATACTTGAATCTGTATCTGATTTTATTTATTCACTTTTGTGCCTACATACTTAAATTCAGACAATTGTCAATTAAATTGGATTTGAAACCGAAAATGAGAATAATCTTTTGTTGTCTAGTTGTGTGCCTCCTTCACAATCATTAGAATGATTGACCACAATAGCAAAAAAATGATACGATCGTGTGAGCAATGTGCCAACTATAGGGCTTCAGGGTAATTGAAGTATTATTTATAGAGCGCCCAATATATATTTGTTTATAATGAATTATGGACCATCGCAGACATGACGTCATGGATCCCACATAAAATTTCGAAAAAAATTCATGCTAACCATCTTTTTAATTTTGTTTCCCGCATGTGGCGTTTCAGCACAGCTATCGCGTCTTTTCAAACATTGCACAGCTGTCGACAAAAGCAAATGTACACAAAAGAAAGTAATCCAAAAATATGAGACAAACTATACTCGCATTGCCAACATTTGGCAGATGACAGCATGTAACCAATACTTCCTAAATCAACAGCTCTTTTTATCATCAAAGCTACCGGATTTGTTTAAATACTATTTACTGCAGTAGATTACAACAGCAATTATTATTAGTTGTCCGTATGTTTAACGTCTATTGTAATCACTAAATGAAGTATTATTGCGGATTAATGTCGGAATTACTAAGTCAGATTTATTTTATTGTCGAATTAAGATATAAAAAAGTTTAGTTTAATAGTTCTGTCAGTTGACAGATGTTAAAAGCACGACCCTATTAAGTTACTCATAGAAGTTTCAAGTTATTGATGTGTAATAAGATATTCATGATTTTTATTTTTTTTTTTCATGTGGTAAACCGGGTTTATGCATAATTAATAGGTTTCCAAAATTAGTGAATTTGAAATAATTTCAATAAAATAAATTTAATTTGAAAAAAATTTAAATTAGCTACAAAATAACTAATTGATCTCAAAAATTGATAATTCAATTTTATTATGATAATTAGGCCTCTATAGGTTGGCCTCCTGTCTCTTGAAAAACTCAAAACTGGCAAAACTACACGATTTTGTTTTTGTGTGGGTAAAATCTTTTTCATATTTAGAAACAGGCAATAATCAAAAAAAAGCAAATCTGTAAGATAGAGAGGGATGCGAAATGAGTTTGCACCCTAATTTCATCAATTTCGCGACCTCAACTCCAAAGTAGTGAGTTGTAGGGTTGTAGAGATGAAAAAGAACTTTTTGTGGACCAATTCTAGGCGTTTTTCTTGCGTTTCAAGCAACGATGCAATAGGCACCCTTTTCCAAATAGTCGACGATTGTCATAATGTCCTTTTCCGAAAATTGTCATTGAAAGTTAACATTTACAAGGCAACTAGAAACATGCGAAATGATTATTTTGTTTATAGGACGCGAAATACTTCGCAGCCAGAAAGCGAAATATTTTGCAGCTAGGATGCGAGATATTTATATAAACTGTATTAACGTTCAAGTAAAAGCTCTTCTCTGCCAGCCTTTTTTCATGTTTGGGAGCAAAAAAGCCCAAGCGAGTTAATATTGAGATGTGAAATGAGTTGGATTCCTAATTTCATCAATTTCGCGACCTTAACTTCAGAAGAATGAGCTGACGAATTTTGTAATAAAAAAATACTTTTTTGAAGACCATTTGTAGGCGCTTTTCTTGCTTTACAAGCATCGTTACATATATGCAACCTTTTACAAATAGTAGACGAGGATTATTTCTTGTAAATCATGAAAGACATCCTATCTTTTTTCATACAGACTCTGTTGACAATTCAATGTTTGAACTGTACTTTGATCCCAGGGGCGAATCGATCGATGCCTAATGTTCTAATAATTGCAGAACGTCTTTGCCAACCACTTTTTCATGTTTGGGAGCAGATGAAATCCAATGGAGCCAATTCTGGACAATTTGGGGATGCGCAAATCTGGACAATCTAGGAATGCGCAACGAGTTGGAACCTTAATTTCACGAATTTTCAAGCAACCTCTTTCCAAATAATCGACAAAAATTATTCTTTGTGAATTCCAAAAGACATTCGTCATATTCATCCCGCCTTTTTTGGTACAGACTCTGTTAATAATTCAACATTTGAACTGTTCTTTGGTCTCAGGCGTGTAACATTGATGTCTCATAGTCTTTTAAACTCTGTTGAAATAACTGCAAACCGCCATTTCAACACGTTTGAGTAAAACATCCTCTCTGGCGATCTTTTGTTTTCATGTTTGGGAACAAACAGCCCCCCGGGAGTCAATATTAAGATGAGCAATGTTTCAACTGGTTTTTTTTTATCTCAGACGTTTTGTGCACAGTGACGAAACGACGTCTAGTCCCTCGGTTTCCGCTGAAATAACTGCGAACAGTCCTTGCCCGCCATTATTAGAAGGAGGTGAAAGAGAGCCAAATGTGGAAAATATGGGAATGCGAAACTAATTCAATAAATTTCGCGACCAGTACTCAAGAGGAGTAAGATGAAGCGTTGTGGTGGTAAAAAAGAACCAATCATGGACGTTTTTCCTACTTTTCAGGCAACTCTTTTCCACAGAGGCGTTCGTTAAAGCATCTCGCCTTTTTTGATACAGAAAAAAAAAAACCAGTTGAAACATTGCTCATCTTAATATTGACTCCCGGGGGGCTGTTTGTTCCCAAACATAAAAACAAAAGATCGCCAGAGAGGATGTTTTACTCAAACGTATTGAAATGGCGGTTTGCAGTTATTTCAACAGAGTTTAAAAGACTATGAGACATCAATGTTACACGCCTGAGACCAAAGAACAGTTCAAATGTTGAATTATTAACAGAGTCTGTACCAAAAAAGGCGGAATTAATATGATGAATGTCTTTTGGAATTCACAAGGAATAATTTTTGTCGATTATTTGCTGACAATCCAAAGTTTGAACTGTTTGTTGGTCTCAGGCGTGTAGTAGTGTATTGATGTCTCGTCCAGTGAGCTAAAGTCTTGTAGATTCCACTGAAATAAATAGAAACCGCCTTTGCAACACGTTTGACTAAAATCGCTTCTCCGCCAGCCATTTTTTCACGTTTGGGAGCATGTGAAATCCAAGGGAGCCAAATTTGGGAAATATGGAGATGTAAAAGGAACTGGAACACTTATTCAATTGATTTCGCGGCCACAACTCCAGAAGGGTGAGCTTGGTGGTTTGTTGTAATGAAAAAAAACTTTTTTGGAAGCCATTGAGGGATGTTTTCCTTGTTTTTTAAGCAACGGTTTATGATAGGCACCCTTTACCAAATAGTCGACGAGAAGTCCCAAAGTTGAAGAAACGTCCCTGAGTTTTTGGGTGAAGACTCTTTGCTGGTAATCCATTGTTTGGACTGTCATTTGATTTCTGGGCTGTGGTATAACGCCTAAATTGATTTGGATTCAGCCGGTTTCAGCTAAAACAACTGCAAACCATCCTTGGTTTTCGTCACACGATTTTACGAGCAATTAAGGAACTCATTTTTTGAAAGGCTTTTTTATGTTCAAATGTTGGTCCTATAGTAATCCAATTGTTATTGATGTGATTCGCTTGCTGTCCTATTAAATAAATCCCCTAATTTACATTGATAAATCATATCAATCTTTCATCGTCCATGGATGAACCGATGAACTTTCCAATTCCTGTTGATATTATAAAATTGCGCGTCGGATTGTCTGGCTCCCAGATGTTAAAAACATAATGCCACAGACTTATGGGAGTGTTATGTCAATTGTTACGTAAAAAACTCCCCCCTCTTCCAGTTTTCATGGACCGAGGCACACAAATTGCTGCTATTGTAACTAAATATTGTAATACTGCAACAATCAACAAAGCGTAGCTAATTGTTTCTAAAATTAGATGAATTTTCTGCGAGATCAAAAATATTTTAAGGTAAATGTAATTAAATTTGTATTAGTAATCGTGGCTGTAAATCTATTAGGTTTGGAACCTTGAAGAAATTCGTTTATAATTAGTTTTGGAGAACCATGATATTTTGTTTTGAAAAGATTTATGCAAATGAGTTACGGACGTGCTTTACTGTTCAAAAGGTACATTAGGTGTTGGATGAGTCATTTTGTCAAAAAGTTGAACAAAAAACTAACTACTATCTGTAGTGTTTATATTGACTGAGCTACTTGCACTCTCTCTACAATTTCCACGTTTTTATTTTTTGTATTGATTTTTCAATGATTCTTTTTGTCTCTTAATGGCTAATACTTGTATTCTGCTATTGTAATTTAACATTGGTAATCTTTTTCCTTCATCCCGTAGAAGGCAGTCGTTAAAAAATAAGTAACTATTGTTCTTTAGGGGCTAATTTATGTACCAGGTCCCAGATTTTCCAGTCACTGTGCTGCCATCTTAGATCTAGGGATCTTTTTTTTATGCTAGTTTAATCAAGGTTATAGGTGAAATAGTTCATTCAAGACACTTTAAAGCACATCAAGAAAAGGTGGTATTTGTTTTTTGAAAATATCCTGCAGAATCTTTTTCCTATTACCTATGCTTCAATACTATTCTGTGGCAAAATTAGTTATCTACAAAATGAAGACTGAACTATTTCATAAAACTGACTGTACCTTGCTAATCCAAGGACAAAGTTAGCAGCGCGCATTTCGCGTTAAATAAATTTTTTACAGTTTTGTGATATAATTTTCGCTAATGGCATATAAATTTATTGTAAACTTCTAAATATTATATAATAATAATATATTATATGTAATTATTCTACCAAATATATATGACCTTTTAATCGGCATCACGCGTGACCTATTTGTAAACTACAACCTTGATTTTAACTTCATTTTATAGGGGAGAAAATATAAAATAAGTTTGATTGGAAATACATTTCAGTATGATGAAATAAAAAAAAGTTGTATGATAAAAGCAAACCACTCCTAAATTATATTTTCAAATACATTCCGGAAGTCTCTTCAGTAACTGCCCCCCTTACCAAGAATCAAAGAAATCAATGATCACAATTATCTTTGCAGTTTGATCCTTCATCAACTACCATCTCATTCTGAAACCCCTCGAGAAGTTAATCAGAAAAGCTTTGTTCTTCCAACTTCCCTAATTCGATTTGTCCGTCACTGATCGACCGATTGAAACTTCGGACGTGTCGCAGTACTTTCAAGGGTTTCCACCCACCCAGTAAATTAGATTACGCTGTTAATAAGTTATAACGAAAAGGGAGGGATGTACTTGATAAGGGTGATTTCGCAACAAAGTTTTTTTTGTTGGACTTATACAATTTATTTTGTTGAAGTTGGAGATTGGATATCAAAATATCAAATAATCAGGAGGCCTCCAGAATCTTTTATGCAAAAGAATTCCTTTTCATTTCCAGGACAGCAGATGTGCTAGACAAGTGATCTTTCCACTAACCACGTTTATTGTTACCTTCCTTATATGGCCTATAATTTGGTGTATCCTACCGCTCTAAGGGTAACATCTGCTCCATATCTTGCAGAATTCTGAACGGAACAATGAACAACATTGATTTTCTCGAGGAGGGAGTACTGGACGCTTTGTATTTTATCCTATTTTAAATTCACTGTCCTGAATTTGTCTTTTAAATATTCATGCCCGCAATAAATGTCTACTGGGTGATGGAATATCATGGATCAATTTTAATTTTGTGTCTTTGTCGTAACTTTCATGCATCTTGAACTCAAGAGGCAGCACACTGCAATTCGCCTATTATTTTGGTTGAAATGCAATGCCAGATTCAATCCCAGATGGAAATTAATTTATATTAATCAAAAATCTCTCTTGTAATGTACCTTTCACTGTAATTCATGAGTACCTTTGATTGACGGCTAAGAACTGCACTTACAGCTCAAAATATCGATCTACCAAATCACGCAGTATGATCTGATTTCGTAAACACTAGAAAAATTGGAAAAAAGCATGATTGCTATTAATTTGGACTGAAATGCCAGCGAGTCGAACAAACAAAACAAAAAAGCTCTGTTGTCCATTGTTATCCTCGGTGTTCCAAGATGTCACTTATATCCATAAGTACCTGTAGTTATCGTTTGATAACCGCACTTACAATCCAAAAATTAATAGGGAGTTTTTGCAAGCCTCCGCTATTGTTACGATAACGCTAACGTAAAAAACTATTTTCTTGAGAAATGCTTGCTCAATAATGCTAGCTGCAATTACAGTGTATTCACAAGAAACTTCAAGGATTAGCAGACATCAATAACGTTACAATGAACAAATTTGTCATTTTCAGTACGGATGCACAAAGGAAATAATTTTTGACATTAGCGTTGACGTTTCATTAGCGGTAGCTTGCAAAAACTCTCTAATGTCTTGAAGCACACAGCGTGATGTGATTTTTGTGCCACATCCAAAAACACGCCTATGCAATTCGCTATCTTAAATGTGTTGCAAAAGTGAAGCCAAAAATGTAATATTGTTGGAGAGAGAAGGTAACTGAGAGATATGTAGAAGCGGGCCCATGTTTGTATGGAGGTAAATGGCGAGTTTTGCTCTATTTAGTATTTTCGTGTGGAAATATATTGTAAAATAGGAAGAAAATGTTTTGGGCCAAATTGTAATAGAGGGTATGGAGCATGTAAAGAGAAATATTCTCTTCTTCTATACCTAAAAATGATATTTTAGTAAATAAGTGGCGCAAGAACATACCACGACAGGATAGAACATTGGAAATCACGGAATACGTTCGTGAAAAACATTTCAGAGAGGAGAATTGTCGTCTAGAGATGTAAAAGTGAGTAGAAATTATTTTAAAACTATAATAGCAGATCTACTGACAATTCTATGTTGAAAATTGGAAGGTTATATCAATGTTTCAAATTATTAAACGTATATAAATTTATAAGATTAATAGATTCACACAGAACTGCAACATTAATTTCTTCACTTTTCATCAATATATAAAAGTTATTGAGAATATAATTGTCAAAAGTGAGCGAAGCAAGTGTTCTTGTTAGCCCTGTGGCATATTGTTTGTGTATATTTTTTCAATTTTATGACGTCCATTGTAATATAAAATATTCATCAAATCATTTATGTGTCTATTATAATTCATAATCAGAAAACTCGTGTCCAAAGAAACATTTATAAAACATGTTTTATAATGTACTAATTTATTGCAGGTTTTAATGAATAGAAATACTAATTTTCTTCTACTTTTGCCCTTCATTTATTAAATAATGTAGTATTTAATGTAATGAAAATGAGATGTCTATCTGGCAATTGTATTTTATTGAAAATAATTGAAATATAATCTTATTTCTGCATATGAAGCACGCAAAGCCGAGCCCGCTCTCGCTATCTCTCTCACACCTGCCGCATTACATTTTAAGCTTCATGTTTACCAACTGAGTGTCCGTTCCTCTATTATTCTCCTTCTTGTCCAAAAATGACTAAAAGGCTGTCAGTAGATGGCTGCAGGGCCCTGATTTTGTAACTAGAAAGCGATACTGAATACATTTTCGTTACCTAGCGCCATCTTAAGTCGGCCATTTTCTGCTATTCTCGATTGAATAGGCCTATTCAGCTGGTCGGGACCAGACGAATACGTATTTGGCAAAGTGAATATAGTTGATGTTTAGTAACGTTAAGTTGATTCAAGTTTTAATTCAAATTTTGTTCCTGGAGAGTTTATAATTATTGTATTTCAAGAATTTCAAGATGTGAGTATTTGTTTCTATTAATCTGCATCAAAATTTATACGTTTTTATCTTCTTGTTGTCTTCTGATACTATATTACAAGTATTATTGTGATAGAGTGCAAATAAGCTGTAAGAATGTAGAATAATAAACCTTCTATTACTTTATCCAGATGGCTTTTATGGCACTATGGTATTACCGGGAGCTCCGCAGGGAAAATATCCAATTGCGTATCGATAGGCGGAGGTTAAGAGATGCTATGGATCCTTTTGAACTGCCGGATGACAATTTCTTAGCAACTTTTCGGTAAATTTATTGCATTGCGAATATTTTGTGTCATGTTTCAAATAAATTTATAACACGCAGATTGAATAAAGCTGCTGCAGAGGCGTACATCGAGGAAATTCGACCTTTTGTTTACAAACGAGTTACCAGCAAGCGCCGGAACTCCCACCCAAGTCCCTAACATGTGTTTTTTTCAAATTGCTACCACAATACGCATGCGTTACAACAGAGGAAAATTAATGTTTGAAATACCTTAGAATTCGCACTGTTGAATAGAAATCCAAGATGGTCGTCATTCAACACATCGCTATTTTTTATTTCTATTCGGTATCGCTTTCTAGTTACAAAATCAGGGCCCAGTACAGTTTTGACTGCCTTGGCGGCTTGCTGCAATCAGTCGAGCTTAAAGTCTGTTGTCTTACTAATAAACGACTTTAGTACGCTGCCTACTAGTGCACGACGTTTCGCTGCTTACTAGTGATCAACTTTAATCCGCTGCCTCAAAATCTAAAGCGCGAGTCGTGCCACAGAGCTTTCTTTTCTAACATTGTACAGAATCGAAGAACTTCGATTTTAGTGCTTCCAAATGCCTCATATCTGCCAGATTCGGTTTCCAGCGATTGATGAATGAAGTAGTCAAAGTTAAGACGATCACTTATTCTGATGGTATTTGGAAGTTAGACCATCGTTGGATTAAACTAGAAGATTATTTAGAATTTTTTTAAAAATAAACCCGAAATTCAAGCCGGAAACTTCTTGAACTACTCTTGTACCTAGCCGTTCAGATATGTTCACCAGAAATGGCGCCCGAGATAACCACCAGCCCGAACCCGAGTACAAATAATCATTCTTGTTATCTCAAGATCATATGATTTAGTTTTCTGGTCCAATTTGTTTTTATCGAATTGAAATTGTTGATGGCATGATTAAGCTTAGAAAATCAATAATTTCTTCTTGCAAATCTATAAATATATTTATCTTCTCATCCTGAAATATTGCTCATCGCTAATCAGATTTGTATGTTTGCATTTTCCAAGAAAAAAAATAATTCTTGTGTAGATAAATGATTTGCAATTATTTCATAGATGTTAACAGGATATTGACTGCATTCCAATTCAATTTCCAATACAAAATGAATAAAACTATGAGATTTATCGAATCATATACTCCATTTGACACTGAGTCTTTTCTATCGTAGCTCTAAATTCAAAACCCCATCTGTTTGTTTCAAAATGAATAGAGCTATCATATGGGACCCTACAACTTCATACTGATATTAATTAGTATAGGGGCTGTCCACCACCCAGGAAAAATTGAATATCCGGTGGACCTAGGCGACCAGAAAAAAACTCAAGTAAATTAATTAAATGACGAAGAAGAACGTTGATGCTGCTACAGAAAGCTCGTCACTAGAAGACGGTTCATTGACGAAATCGACCTCTGATGAACTAAAGTCAACCCAATAATACAAAATAGCCGCGGACAATATAACTGCGACAAAATAACCACAACAAATAAGTAACTGCGACAAAATAACTGCAAAAAAATAACAGCTGACAAAATGATCATGGACAAAATAAACGTGAACAAAATAACCGTGGACAAAATAACCGTGAACAAAATAAACGAAATAATTCAATTTGTTCACTTTTATTCAAGCGCAGTACACAAAAAAGTACATATAACTTGATATAGATGTCGTACAAGAATGCTACAAGAAAAAACGTGGCTGTTCTGCGTTTTCCTTCTACAGCAGAATTCTCTTTGAAAAAAATGTTTAAAATTAAAAATGACATTTTGTGTTATGCAACTCTATCGCTCTGTAAGGGTGCAATATAATACTAATGATGACATCTCCACCCCCTAATTACAGGAAACATATTAAATATCACTTAATGGTGTTTATGACCGTTACCCATACTCGCATCACCAAATAACCCTTCTCAGTTTTTTTTCCGTTATACACGAAACCCGTACACAATCAAAAATTCAATTGTGATTGAGAAAGAAGCATTTGGTGTCAATAAATGGCAGGTGCGTGTTTGAATTTACTCATTGAAGCAAACAGGAAACTGTGGTGAAGTAACGTGACTTCCGGAAGGAGTTTGGTATGAACTTCTACAAGAGTTTAAAGTTTAAGTAAATTAGGTAATTTGGTTTGATGGAAGCTGGTTTTAAGGGCTTTTGGAGCCAAATTAGGGCATTAAATCGTTGAGAGTTTGTTAGGGGAACTTCAGCATCATTAATCACAAGAATTTGTATATTTATGATAAATAATAAATAGTACATTATATATTTGAAGATTGGTTACCTGAATATTTGAGAAATGTGTTAAATAAATCTATATTAATTGCATTTGCCGATAATTACCTATTATTTCTAGTAGAGTTTGCTTGATTAATGATTAGACGTGGTTGTTATCAACATCTTCCGCTCGCCAGAATCAAGAAAATTAAACTATAAAAGAGTGATTTATTGTAATTTCTCCTTGTCTTAAAAATGGCTCACTTCCGGCTTGATAAAAATATATTTCGTGAATAATTTATATCATATTTATTCAAAGAAATCAGTTACTTTCTGAAAGTGTACAATTCTGCAATTTTAATGTTTGGAATGACATAAAATTGTGAAAGCTAATATTAAAATACAATCCTTTTTTAAGACATAAAGAAAGTACAAATCTCTTTTCATCTTCCATTTGTAATTACAAACCTTCGAATATTAATCACTCTTCACTACAAATAAACACAAAATAACTTTCCATTTTGTACGAATCAGTTTTATTTCTGATAGAAACCGTCTCGAAAGTAAATTCTTGCCGTTTCGATTTCTCCGTTTCTTGTTGGATTCTCCGATATCACGACTAGCGTTAGCTATACAGAACTAAATGATACCCAGAAGCACAATAGCTGCTATTATTACTTGGGTTGAGTTCCATGAAGCTATAGCGATGGAAGATAATATACGTTATATCAGGATCACGTTTCTGAACTAAAAGCGAAATTCGATGCTACCAGAATCATAAGACTATATTTGAACGCAGACTACAAATTTGATCGCTATCAATGTCAAAATAGTTACTCCCCTGGGGCCTGATTCTTGAAATTTTTCGTATGCGAAAGTATGTGAGATGCGCATACGAACTGCACAATGGTATTCTTGAAGTTAAAAGTAGGTATCGTGTACGCAAATTTCGTGCGCAACTACATCGCACGGTAAACACCCTTCGAAAGTTGACATTCGTATGCGAAACTTGTAACAGATTGGAGGAGGTTAGTTTTTAAATACGTCAAATTTAGACAGTTGGACTTAATTAACATATTAGACGAAGTTGAAAATTATGACGGTGTAAAAAGAAGAGTTTTTAAACAACTAGATGCATTTTCCGTGAATGAAAATCAATTTATGAAGTTATTTCGACTTACAAAAAATGTTGTATTAGAACTGAAGTAAATTGTTTGTTTGAATATTGCAAACTTCAATATCATGATTTAAAATATAATAGTAGAATTATTACGAGTAAAAATGAGGCTTTATGTGCTATTTTTCTTTTAAGACGAGTACCTAAATTTGTAACACAAGAAATTGATATATTAATTTTTAGTGCGATGCAATTAGCTCTAAGATCAAGTCAAATCATAATACCGAATACAATTTTGTCATGGTTACGTTATAAACAAGCATAAAATTAAATTGAAAACGAAAGTAAAAGTGTCATCCGTGTTATCATTATAGCTAATAATAATAATCTCCCAGCTGAAGTGAGTGCAAATGGTTTATTTCAAAACCTAATTTTTCAATAACTGTACATTCACAATAAATATTACTAGATTATTTTGTTGAAATATTAGATTTTTTACTTCATGTGATTAGGCACATAAAGTAAACAAAAGTTAGTATTTTATCTGCCTAATCAGATAAAGTGACACTTTTATTTTGGCAACAGAGATACCATGTCACTTTTTTGACGTTTGAAAAAAATTAATTTATAGGTTTTAACAGCACAGCATTTGCGAATCTTTATATGTAAAATCTTTTGAGAATTTTCCTAAATGTATTTGTGAGTTCTTTCTCACAAATTCAATTAATATATTTTTTTATTCAATAATAACATTATCAGCTAGTTTTGCCATCATACATTTGAAACTAAAAGTGATAGTTAAATTAACCAACAAAAGTAGATGTTCGAAACCAAAACAAAATTCATATTAATAACACAATTTCATTGGTTGAAAGAAGCTGCGTTCGTTTGCCTCTGTTATTTTTGTAATTCGCATACGAAACTTCGAAGCACAGTTTCTATCACTAGTCAAGAATACCACTCATGCGCAGGCGACTGGTCGTGTACGAAAGTCACTACTCGAATATTTGCGTACACGAAAACTTTCGCATGGTTTCAAGAATCGAGGCCCTGGCTGTATCCATAGTCTTATGCGTATCCTCAGAGAAATCTACTGGTAGATCGAAAAACATGTTTACATGCATGAAAAATAATGACTCAAGAAGTCTCAAGAAACTGCAAGATCTCAACCTTCAAAGAGTCTATTTGTATCCAAATCAAGTCGATACCGTCAATATTATGGAAGTTACTAAGAAAAAAGCATCAACAACCACAATTAAGCTATTCCTTCACTTTTTTACGGTTTTTTGACCTTTCACATAGATTCTTTTGTTTAAAATTACTATAAAACTGTGAAAATTATCTTTAATACATACTCAAATTGAGAATCTCATATTCCCAGCAAAAATGCATTAGAATACCTAAAGACATCTCTTCTGGAATACTAACCATCGCAACAGTGCTTGAAAATCCCACGGTTGTTATAAATCACCTCTGGTTACGATCCACGTATCATAATTCCCAACACCCTGCAACATGAATAATTCAAATCTTGTAAGACAGGGGTTAAAACAATATGGAAATAAACAATAATCGTGAGCGCAGGAAACATTGAAAAGAAGAAAGCATTAGACAGTCAGATGTCACTCAATTTAGATTTCATAGCACGGTACAATGTTTTAACAAGGAGACTTGATGAATTACTATGTATTCTACGTGACGGAATCTTCTGAGCTATTTGGAAGTTGAACTGTTTGAAAAGCAGGCTGAATTAAGTAACATGGGAATTATATTCATTATTATTATTATTGGGCAATTTTAGAACAGAAGAATTTTGTAATTTAACTTCTAAATAGTAATATTTCACTAAATTTAGGTTACGAAACTTAAGTGGCACTCTTTTGTATGGTGGAAGAGTTAAGATACATAAATGCTTTGTTTACACATTGTTTGATATCTGTAAATCATTATTTGACCTTAAGAAAGACTCTTAAAACTTCTAGACTCGCACTATTGTTTGTTTCATCTACAAAAATTCCTCTTAAAGAGACTCTTGAACCTTTTGTATGTTTCTGTTGCAACTGCTCGTAAAATCCAACCTTAAAAAATCTCTCGAAGCTTCCAGAAGTTCTATTAGCTGTTCAAATTGGAACAACCCTGTAAAGTCGACCTTAGAAAGACTCTCGAAGCTTCTGGTTGCGCTATTGCTTGTTTGAATTACAACAACTTTGAAAATTCGTCCTTAAAAAGACTTTTGAAGCTTCCTGATGTTCAAATCGAAACAGCCTTAAAAACAACATCTTAAAAGGACTCTTGAAGCTTCAAGGTATTCCGTTCAGAATACAAAAAGACTCTCGAAGCTTTTTAAATCGATATTGCTGTTTTGATCATAACAGCTTTAAACGTACCACTTTAGAAAGACTCTAGAAGCTTCTAAATGTGCCATTGCTTGTATTAATCGCAAAAGTCTCGAAAGACTCTTGAAACTTCTTGTAGCGCTGTGACTAAAGTTACAACGGCGTTCAACATTGGATCTTAGAAAGACTCTTTAAACTTCTTGATGCCCGATTGCTAATTTAAAACCAAATAATCCCATAAATTCAATCTTAGAAAGACTCTCAATGCTTCTTAATTGCTGGTATGAATCGAAAAATACCCAAACATTTGAACTTAGAATGATTATTGAAGCTTCTTGATGCACTACTGCTTCTTTGAATTGCAACATTCCTGAACTTTCGATTTCAGAAAGACTCTGATTGCTTGTTTAAAGCGAAACAATCTCCAATACTTGACCTTAGAAAGATTCCCGGAACTTTTAATGCAGTATTGCTTCTTTGAATGGCAATAGTCCTAAATATTCGATCTTAGGAAGACTCTCGAAGCTTTTTTACTTTTTCTAATCGAAACAAACAAATATTTGACCTTAGAAAGCATTTTGAAGCTTCTTGATGCTTCTTGATGCTTTATTGCTTGTTTGCGTGGCAACAGTTCTAAGCATTCGACTTCAGAAAGACTCTCAAAGCTTCTTGATGCTCGATTGCTTTTTTTAATTGAGATAGTCCTAAACGTTTGACTCTCGAAGCTTCTTGATGCTCTGTTGCTTGTTTGCATGGCAACAGTCCTAAACATTCGACTTAAGAAAGACTCTCGAAGTTTTTTTATACCCGATTGCTTGTTTTAATAAAAACAGTTTCATATTTGGCCTTAGAAAGATTCGAAGTTTCTGGGTGCTTTATTGCTTGTTTGCATGGCAAAGGTTTTGAGTATTCGCTTTCAAAAAAAAATTTCGATGTCTCTTTATACCCGATTGCTTGTTTTAAGAGAAACAATCCCAAATATTTGACCTTAGAAAGGCTCTCGAAACTTTTTGATGCTGTGTTGCTTGTTTGCATGGCAACAGTCCTAAAAATTCGACTTCAGAAAGACTTTCAAAGCTTCTATATACCCGATTGCTTGTTTCAATCGGAGCAGCTCCAAATATTTGACTTTAGAAAGACTCTCGAAGTTTCTTGATGCTTTATTGCTTGTTTGCATGGCAACAGTTCTAAGCATTTAACTTCAAAAAGACTCTCAAAGCTTCTTGATAAACGATTGCTTGTTTTAATCGAGACAGTCCCAAACGTTTGTCTCTCTCTCTCGAAGTTTCTTGATGCTTTATTGCTTGTTTGCGTAACAACAGTTCTAAGCATTCGACTTCAGAAAGACTCTCAAAGCTTCTTGATGCTCGATTGCTTGTTTAAATTGAGACAGTCCCAAACGTTTGACCTCTGTTGCTTGTTTGCATGGCAACAGTCTTAAGCATTCGACTTCAGATAGACTCTCAAAAACTCTTGATACCCGATTACTTGTTTAAATCGAAATAGTCTCAAATATTTGAACTTAGAAAGACTCTCGAAGCTTATTGTAGACCGATTGCTTGTTTTAACCAAAATAGTCTCACATATTTGATCTTAACAAGACTCTCGAAATCTCTTGATGCACTAGTGCTTGTTTAAATCGCGACAAACTCAAATAATTGATCTTAGAAAGACTGTTGAAGCTTATAAGAGAGCAGCTTTTCAAAACACAACATCTTCTAGGTGTTTTATTGTTTGTTGAAGTCTTAACAACTTAGATTTGTTCATCTTAGAAATACTTCTTGAAGTGCTGTTGCTCGCTTAAAGCGTAACAGTCGAAAATTTTCGACCTTAGAAGGATCCTCGGAGCTTCTACATGTGATTTTGCTTGTTTAAATAACAACACACTTAAAAATTCGGTTTGAGAAAGACTCTTGAAGCTTTTAAGTAAGCTGTTTAGAACGTAAGATCTTCTAGATGTTCTCTTTTTTGTCCAAGTCTCAATAACCTATAATTTTGCTTCTTAGAGAGATTCTCGAAGCTTCTTGAAGCGTTGTTTCTCGCTTTAAGCGCAACAGTCTTAAATTTAAGACCTCAGAAGGACCCTCGGAGCTTCTACATGTGATTTTGCTTGTTTTAATCGCAACGCACTTAAAAATTCGGCCTGATGAAGACTCTTGAAGCTTTTAAGCAAGCTGTTCAGAATGCAACATCTTCGAGATGTTCTATTGTTTGTTCAAGTCTCAATAACCCAGAACTTTTCTTCTTAGATACTCTTGAAGATTCTAGATGCATTATTGTTTGTTTAAATCGCAGTGATTTGACCTTAGACAGATTCTTGAAGTTTCTAGGTGTGTTATTGTTTTTTTTTTTATCGCAATAAACCTGAAAATTCGACCGTAGAAAGACGCTTGAAGCTTCTAGATGCGCTGTTCAAATCGCAACAGCTTTTAGGTGCGTTATTTTGTTTCAATCTCAACGACCTGTAAAATTCCATCTTAGAAAGACTCGAAATCTTGATATCCTATTGCTTATTCAAATCACAACAGTTTCAAATATTCGACCTTTAAAAGACTCTCGCAGCTTCCAGATGCACTATTGTTTGTTTATATCGCAATTACCTTAAAAAAATTATCTCAGAAAAACTCTTAAAGCTACTAAGTGCGTTTCTTTTAGTCACAACAACCTTACGTCAGAAGAACTCTCGAAGCTTCTAAATGTGCTAACACCTCTTTCAGTCCCAACCACCCAGAAAATTCAATCTGAGAAAAATTCGAGGCTTCTAGATGCGTTATTATTTGTTTGAATCGCAACTTATTCCATTTCCTCTGATAATTACCATAAAATATACTTTTTGTCTTCCGCTTCAAGTACGTGTGACAAAATAAAATATACCTTGCTTTCTCAAATGTAAAATTAATATTATTTTAATTCCAATGGAAAAAGAAACTATACAACACTGGGGTTGATCAGAATAAAAACTTCTTGAAAAACACTTATATTCTCCGAACCATATCGCCACGGTAATACGCGTGGGAGTGTCCACAAACCGTGAAAACTATTCCAACTTATAGATACTTATGCAAGTGTTATTATATTTGTCCAAAAAACCGTTAGGAGGCCACTTGATGCACTTTCTTTGTAGTTATGTTCTAAGAGAAAATTTAGTATCTTATCTCATGCGTAAATTGGAACAAGCAAATATTTGCTCCATACTTACTTTTAATTACAGTGAGCTAAAATGCTTTGAGAATAAGATTTGTGAGCATTTCATCATGTTACGAAATCAGAAGATAATAAACAAAAGTTGCTATTTGTTCTAATTCTCAAAAATAAAACAATTGAAATTATTACGAAATCAAAAAATTACTGAAATAAAATTTTCTTTGTCGTTATTTCTGAATATATTCACGCCGGTGCTTATAGATTCTTCCCTCCTGTGAATCATAAATGTAACTTCCTGTTTACTCCGATTTCCACCCTTCGATCTGCGTATTTCTATTTCTATCAGGATTATAATCACTTCGATTTTATAATCAATCCATTGCAAAACGACAGCACCTGAGCCTATAATGAAACTTCCGGTGCAATTGATCCCGACGTATTTCGGTTTCACGCCTGTAAAACACTTCCGCTTGCGTTGCGTGCCCCTGGCGACCAGCAACTGAACTACCGACGCGATTATTTCTTGCTTGGATGGCGGCTAGCTGATGTATAAATAATGAGTATTATGTACACTTGATGGCAAAAATATTGCTGGAATAAAAAATTAGAAGTGAACAGTTTTTGATGCAAATTATTATGATACTTCCTTTTTTCCTTTCCAGTATCAAGATCGCAGTTACACATTCAAATTTTTCTATTTTGAATAACAAATGTCTTATACACTAGAATGCCTTCCTTTAGTCCCTAAACAAGCCATTTTAGAAGAACTCTTGATGTCTATACCTACAATATTCTATTTTAGAATGACTTGAATCTTATGAAAGCGTTATTGCTTGTTTATATCACAAACGCCCTGAAAATTTGAGAAAGAAAGACTCTCGAAACATCTATATGCATTATTGCCCATTCAAATCGTATCAACCATAAAAATTCTATTTCAAGTTTGACGCCTCCAGATCCGCTATAGCTGAAAGAAATCAAAGTAGCCTAAAAAAATCAACGATAGAAAGACTCCCTAACCTTATTGTTACGCTGTTGCTTGGTTCAATCACAACCGTCTTGGACATTCGACCTAAGAAAGATTCTCAAATCTCGATGCGCTGTTGCCTGTTTTAATCGGAACCGCCATTAATAATCGACCTTTAGTCGCAGTCACCCTAATATTCGACCCTAAAGAGACTATCAAAGATTCCAGATACACTATCGTTTTTTGAAATTGGAGTAGCCTGGAAAATTCGACGTTAGAAAGATTTCCGAATCTTCTAGATACAATTGATTCAATTTACAACCGTCTTGGATACTCGTCCTAAGATTCTCGGATCTTTTCGTTGCACTATCGCCTGTCATAGTCTGAACCACTCTAAATATTTGACCTTAAAGAGACTCTCAAAGATTCCAGATGCGCCTTTGCTTTTTGAAAAATTTGACGTTAGAAAGACTCCTGAAACTTCTTGATACCCTATTGCTTGGTTCAATCTCAACCATCAGAGACATTCGATCTTAGAAAGACTCTCGAAGGTTCTGGATGTGCTATTGCTTCTTTTTGTCGGAACGACCCTAAATATTCGATCCTAGAGAGACTCTCGAAAATTCCAGATGCGTTATTGCTAGTTTAAATTGCAACAACCCTAAAAATTCGACCTCAGCTTTTGAATGTGCTATTGACTATTTCAGTCGATCTAGGAAAGATTTTCGAAGCTCTTAGGTGCGCTTTTCTTTATTTGAGACACTACTGTTCAGAGCATTTTATCTTTGAGAGTTTCTTGAAGCTTCTAGATACGTGCTTATTGTTTGTTCATATCGTAATCATTGAGAGCTTTCTACCTTAGTAAGACTCTCGAAACTTTTAGATGTGATATTGCCTATTTTAATCGCCATTAGACCTAAAAGGTCTTTTGGAGTTTCTAAATGCGTTATTGTTAGTTTAGATCACTATAGCCTTAAATATTTGACCTGCACATGACTCTCGGAGCTTCTTGATTTGTCCTTGCCTGCTTCAGTCAAAACCGCTTTAAACATTATGCCCAAAAAATACTCTTGAAGCTTCTCTATGCGCTATTACTTTCAGTCGCAATCGTCCAGAACATAACATTTTAGAAAGACTCTCGGTGCTTCTGGATGCTCTATTATCCGCTCAAGTCTCAATTTCCTGGTGAATTCTACCTCAGAAAGACTCTTGGAAGTTCAAGAGGTCGTATTATTCGTTTCAATCACAAAAGCCTTAAATATTCGTACTTATAAAACTCTTGAACTTTTAAATGTAATATAATCTGTGTTTTAGTCATAATAATCTCAAATTTTTAGCCTGAACAAGACTCTTGAATTTTCTAAATGTGCCATTGTCTACTTCAGGAATAACTGCCTGAAATGTTGTATCTAAAAAATACTCTCGAAGTTCTTTGATGTGCTATTATCTCTTCAGTCACAACCAGCCAAAACATACGACCTTAGAAAAACTCTTGATGGTTCTAAATGCGCTTTTGATTATTTAAATCGCATTCGATCTTAAAAAGACTCTTGGAACTTCTAGATGTAATATTGCGTCGAACATTTGATCCAAAATAGCTCACGAAGCTTTAAGATTTACTATTGCCTATTCAATCAAAAACGCCATGGGACTTTCGATCTTAGAAAGGATCTCGAAGCTTACAAATGTGCTTTCGCTTTTTTAAATCGCAACAGCTTCAATTTCATTGACTTCAGAAAGACTCCTAAAACTTTTAGGTGCGTTACCGTTTGTTTAAATCGCAATAGCCCTAACCATACGACCTTAGAAAGACTCTTGAAACTTTTCGGTGCGTTATTGTTTGTTTGGATCGCAACCGTTCAAAACTCGAAGCTTCTAGATATGCTAACATCTTTTCAAAAATAAATGCTTAGAACATCCAATTTTCGAAAGACTCTCGAAACTTTTAGATACTTTTTTGCTTGTTTCAATTCCAACAGAGTTGAAAATTTGATTTTAGAGAGACTCTCGAAGTTCCTAGGTGCTCTATTGCTTGTTTCAATACCAACAGCCTAGAAAATTCAATCTCAGAAAGACTCTCGAAGCTTCTAGGTGTGCTATTACTTGTTTAGATCTTAACAGCTCTGAAAATTCGACCTTAGAAAGACTCTCGGAGCTGCCAGGTGCGCTAACATCTCTTCAAAAACAAATGCTTAGAACATCCGATCTTAGAAAGACTCTCGAAGCTTTTAGATGCTCTTTTGCTTGCTTCAATTCCTTCAGACTTGAAAATTTGACCTTAGAAAGACTGTCGGAGTTCAGGTGCGCTACTGTTTGTTTAAGTTGACTAGTACACTTGAAGAAATTTTCGAAGTTTTCAGTTGTGGTATTGTTTGTCCGAGTATAGAATATCTGAGAAACTTGATTCTTGATGCATTTTTAGTCACATCACAGGAGAACACGCCACGCAGACAAAGATATTCTGCGTTCTATAATACGTACAAATTCTCTAAGGATTGCCGAAATAATTATTGTTTCTCTTTCAGATTCGTTTGTGAATAGTCAAGAATGGACGCTATCCCGCGGTGTTCCAGATTTGAGGCTAGGGATTGTAGGATCCTTGTCTTCCGGGAAGTCAGCCCTTGTGCATCGATACCTTACGGGGTCCTACATGCAGGAAGAATCACCAGAAGGAGGCCGCTTCAAGAAGGAAATTCTTGTCGATAACCAGAGTTACCTGCTGCTTATTCGCGATGAAGGTGGACCGCCCGAATTGCAGGTACATAAAAAAAATTATATTATTTTATAATTCTCTTCAAAATTCAAATGTCAATAATGTTTACATCTGATAGTGTTATGTTAAAAGTCAGAATTGTGAAGCACTGATAATATTCATGTCAAAATTCGTGACAATGTCATGTATCTAGAGCATCCGGGACCGGGATGACCCACTTGAGCAGGTGTTGTTTCTGTCCCACATTCCCGGGAACTCTTACACATAATTCCTATTTTTCTCGTTCGCCAGAAAATTACTTTTCGTCAGATAGATGATAAATAATTCGGTGTAACTGGCAATCTACTTTAAATTACAACAAAATGTTTTTTCAGCACATTGTCTATATGTATATAACACATCTATATTCAATCAGGTGAAGATGAAAATATTTCAAATGATTTTCGGATCGTGATGTGGAACATTTGATGTGTGAAGTTATTTGATCGATAATGCGGACAAGAAGAGGCATTCTGGTTTATTTATTGGAATTATTTGGATGTTTCAGAGGCAATAAAGCATATCAGGAATCTTTATGTTATATTAAATCGTGCGGTTATGGTGCTATATGCCATTACGAGAAATAAAATAAATCATTGAGATGGAATATGTTATACATTAGATATTTTTTGAGTTTCAAACGCAACCGCCCGAATCATTCGGTTTTACGAATACTCTAGGAGCTTCGAAGCTCTCAGATGTACTATTGCTTTTTCAAATCGCCACAGCCTTAGGTATTAAACTTTAAAAAGACTCTTGAAGCTTGATATGCCTTATTGTTTTAGAATCGCAATCGCTCAGAACTTGCAGAATTATAAAAACTTGAGGCTTCTAGATATATTATTGTCTGCTTCAGTCCTGACCCAATAAGACTCCCGAAGATTTTAAAATCTCCAACGATTGTTGAAATCGGAACAATCTCAAACAATATATTTTATAAAGGCTCTCGAAGCTTTCTCATGCACTATTGCTGGTTTAAATTTTATCAGTTCCTAATTTTCGATCTTGGAAAAACACTGTTGCTTGTTTTCAACAATTGACCTTAAAATGTTCGACCCAAAAAAAAATATTGAAGCTTCCAATCGTAACCCCCCACTCACAAAGATTTGAAACATTCTATTGCCTGTTTCAATCGAAATGGCCCTGAACAGTAGACCTTAGAAAGACTCTCGAAGCTTCCAGATGTACTATTGCTTGTATAGCTTGCAGCAGTTCCTAACATTCGATCTCTAAGCTTCCTCATGCACTATTGGCTGTATATATTGCAACTGTCCTAAACACTTCACATGGAAATGACTTTCGAGTCTCCAGATGACCTGTCTCTTGTTTAAACTGCAACAGCCCTCAACATTCGAATTTGGGAAGACTTGAAGATTCTATATGCGTTATTATTGATATTCAAATCGAAACCGTTCAGAACTTATGCACATAGAAAACTCTCGAAGCTGCTAGATATGTTATTCTCTGTTTCAATCATAACCAATCATAATATTTCACCTTCACAATAACCTTATAGCTATAAGATGCTTTACTGTTTGTTTAAATCGGAATCGTCTTGAACTTCAGACCTAGGAAAGACTCTCGAAGCCTTATCGCACACTATTACTTGTTTAAATTACAAAACATTAGACCTGAAAAATACTGGGAGCTCCTAAATGCGCTATTGCTTGTTTAAATTGCAACAGTCCTAAAAATCCGACCTCAGAAAGACTCTCGAAGTTCTTATGTGCGTTATTTTTTGTTAAAATCGCGACCGTAAGTGTTAGCTACATTAGGAAAACTCTTGAAGCTTGAAAATGAACCATTGCCGATTTCAGTCACAACCGTTTAGAACATTCAACCGTAAAAAGATTATTGACTGTGAGATGCTCTGTAGTGTGTTTAAATCAGAATCGCTTCGAACATAAGATCTGAAAAAACTATCAAAGCTCCGTTATGTATATTGCTGTTTGTATAAATCGAATTCATTCTGCATATTGGAATTAAGATTGACTTTCAGAGCTTCCTTATGTAGTACTGCTTGTATAAACTAGATTCGCTACGAACATTAGACCTGAGAAAGACTCTTGAAGCTCCCTTATGTACTACCATTAGTATAAATCGGAATTGGTCCACACATTAGACTTAAAGAAGATTCTCGAAGCTTCTCTACTGCTTGTACGAAACAGATGCGCTCCAAATATTTTACCTAAGCAAGACTCTCGAAATTCCCTTTGTACTACTTGTTTAAATCGGATTAGGTCTACACATTAGACCTAAGAAAGATTGACGTTTAAAGTTTACTTATGTACTGCTACTTATATAAATCGAATTAGATCTGCACTTTAGACCTAAGAAAGATTCTCGAAGTTCCTTTACGTACTAATATTTATATAAATCGGATTTGGTTCTCACATTGGACTTGAGAAAAACTCTTATAGCTTCCTTATGTACTACTGATTGTTTAAATCAGGTCCGCTCTGCTCATTACCCAAGAAATATTCTTGAAGTTTTCTTATGTATAATTGCTTGTGTAAAACGGATTCAGTCTGCACATTAGACCTAAAAAATAATCCTCGAAGCTACTTTATGTACTACTGCTTCTATAAATCGGATTCGCTCTTCTCATTAGATCCAAGAAAGATTCTTGAGGCATTTCTATGTATTACTGGTTGTATAAAATGGATTCAGTCTGCATTAGATCTGAGGAAGACTCTTGAAGCTTTCTTGTGTACTACTGCTTGTATAAAACGAATTCGCTCTGAAAATTAGACCCTGAGAAAGACTCTCGAAGTTCCCTTATATACTACTGCTTGTATAGAACGGATTCGCTTCGAACTTTGTACCTGAGAAAGACCCTCGAAGCTCCTTCATATACTTCTGCTTGTATAAATCGGATTCGTTTTGCACATACAACAAATTATCGAAGCTCCCTTATGTACTACTATTTGTATAAATCTAATTAGGTCTGCAGATTAGACCTAAGAAAGACTCTCAAAGTTTCCTCATATACTACTGCTTGTATAAATCGGATTCGTTCTGCATATCAGACTTGAAAAATAATTTTGAAGCGTCTTTACTGCTTATATAAATTGGATTTATTCTTCAGATCAGACCTGATAAAAGACTCTCGAAGCTTTTTTATACGCTACTGCTTGTGTAAAACAGATTCACTCTGCAATTAGACCTGAAAAATACTTTAGAAGCTTCCTCATGCTCTACTGTTTATTTGAATTCTAACAGCGTTGGATATTAAATCTGCGAAAGACTTTCGAAGTTTCCTCATATACATACTTACTACTGCTTGTATAAATCGAATTCGCTTTGCATATTAGACTTGAGAAAGACTCTCGAAGCTTCCTCATATACTACTGCTTGTATAAATCGGATTCGCTCTGCAGATCAGTCCTGAAAAAGACTCTCGAAGCTTCCTTATGTGCTATTACTTGTATAAAACAGTTCACTCTGCACATTAGACCTGAAAATTCTTTTATTATCTGACTAGTTTACTATTTTTCGATTGGAATACAACAAAAGCCAGACAATGGACATTGAAGGCACCACGGGAGTTGAACAGACAATAATGTCTACGGTAAACGTACACACCTCGGATCAGAGGCCATCGCAGAGTACACTGTTGACCTCAGGAATTATTGTCCTTTTAATACCCGTGATACCTTAATTACTATAAAGCTTCCTCATGCTCTACTGTTTATTTTAATTGCAACAGCCTTGGATATTGAACCTGCAAAAGATTCTCAGAGTTTCTAGATGCGCTATTGCTTATTTAATAGTATCAGCCTTAAAATTTTAACCTTAGAAAGACTCTTAAAGCATCTATTTGCTCCTTGATGTGCTATTGTCTGTTTCAGTCGCAACCGTCTGTAACATTTATCTTCAGAACGACTAGCAAAGTTTCTCGTGTAGGTACTAGGGCTGTCAATATCCGTGGAAATGTCAATCCGGATATCCATGCAAATATATATCCGGTATCCGGAGAAACCGGTATCCGGCTTAGAACAACGGATAATCGGATATCCGGATAAATCCGAATGACCGGATAAAACGAAAATCCGGATGATCCAGTATGTTTTTCAAATGACATGAGTCACAATATGGCTTTTCATAACGATGTCTGTACAAAATTTTATCCAATTCTGCCAGAATAATTTTATCTATATTTTTGAATGAGAATATTTCTCACGTTACATCACAAAATCAGAAGACCCAAATAATTCTGAAATATGTAGGTACTCAAGCAGTAATACAGTATCTTCATGTAATTATTTTAAATTTTGGTATGAAATTACCAATTTATCAACGTTTCCGGTAACTATATTACCAGCTGACGAAAGTAATAGTTCAGATGGTGTAGATGTTCCAAGAATATCTAATTGCGAGGATGCATACGACGGAGGACAAGAAGGGAGCCACGAAGACATTGCGGCGTATGCTGGAAAAAGGAGATATACAAATATCCAGATATTCAGATAGTCCGTTTATGTGGATAAAAATCCGGATATTTGGATAGCCGGTTTATCCGCATGGAAAAAATCCGGATATTCGGATATCCGGTTAATCCGGATAGGAAAAAAACGGATATTTTAAAATTGAAAATCCGGATATTCGGATATCCGGATTTTATCGACAGCCCTAGTAGGTACTATTGCTTATAAATTGTTACTTTTGTGAGCATTAAACCTTAGCAAGACTCTCGGAGCTCCCAGGTGCACTATTGCTTGTTTAAATTGCATACGATCTTCAAAAGATTGTTGAAGCTTCTTTATGCGTTATTGTTGGTTTAAACCATAACCTTAGAAAGTCTATATATGCATGTTTCATTTGCATCCGTCCGTGTAAAGACTTGAAGCATTTATGTGCTCTGTTGCCTTGGAAGAACTCTCGATGCTTTTAGTTTAGATGCAGCTGCCTTATCGTAAAATTTGAACTTTTCAATTTGAGTGTACCACCTTCTTTTGATGGACAACAAATCCTTTGTTTCATTTTCTTCGATAAAAGTATTAAGTTCTATGTATTTATCCTAATGGTAATGACCGAAGGGCTGCAGGTCTTTCAGATGGCGCCAAGGGCGTCTAGACGCCTCGGCGTCACACGCAATGTATCACACTCTTACCTGTTACCAGTCTTTCATTTTCGATTTACACAGCTTGAGAGTTTCTGTTTGTGTTTTGTTTCTTAGCATCGCTTCCTTTTGTTCTCTCACTTTTGTTTGCAAGCTTTTGTTAATGACGTCAGTGATGATGTTGATGATCATTTGTGTTTGTAACAGGAAACCTAATTCAGTTTAACATTTTGGAGAAGTATGAGGTAGAGAAAATTACTTATCGGTAAAAATGCAACAAAAACTTTATCTCAACAGTATCCCTTCTCCGAAGTTCAAAGTCAGCATTTTTCGCACGTTGAACCCTCGTCCCTACCAACAAAATATTAATGATATTCCCTTTTGCTCCTGTGCAGTTCCCTTTCATCCTGTTTCAGGATGCATTGTCGATGCAATGACGCCTGCATTTGCAGCGTCGAGCGCGCGCGATGCTATCGATCCGACGCAGACGTAGTTCGACGCCACCTCAAAAGAACGGCGGCCAGCAACCAACAGTTCACCGCTCGACGCTCTAGTGGAGTGTTGTTGATGGTTGGGTATCACTGTTTGTTGTGAAGTGGAAGAAAGATCAAAGAAAAACTTTTGGGATTGTAAGTTTTTTTTATTGTCTGAATAGAGAGCATTATTTTGGAAAATTCTAATTATTATATGTACTCTGTTATTGTTTGTAGCTGTGAGTTTTGAAATTAGAACCTTTGATATCCTGTTTCGTCCAAATTGAAGATCAAAGTTCCAAATGCAGGTTTTAGAGCAAAATATTATGAAAAAAGCTCGAAAATAAGGCTGGTCATGAAAGTGGGACAAGTATACAAACGAGAGACGTTTGAAGAAAGAACAAGGATAGCAGATGTTTTTGAATTAGGATTTTAACGTCTAAAAACAATACGCTCTTAAATTATCATGAACATTTCAGAAAATTTTATCCATTAAATAATTTAAGGTGTCCTATGAAACAGTATATTTTTTTTAACAAAGTTGGAGCTTTAACTGGAAGAATTGGCGGTAATATGATGACAGAATTGGAAATAAAAGATCAGAGAATATATTAAAATATTAATGAAATAAAAGTTTCTCTTTAACATTTATTTTATAAATAAAATGTAAGATTCAGCTCATTTTCTACTTTTTCAATTATTTGTCATTTTTTTTGCCCATCTGGCAACATTATTTGATGTGCCTATCGTATTCTCGTCGCCTTGCATATGCAGAAGCCTGTCTTTGCAGCTATCAAGCTCCTCCCACACTGTCAGTATAATCAGTAAGAATCAGTCATTACAATTGTTACGAATCCCTCATCTTTCGCTACCCTATGAAAAAAAGGTTTTCACAAAAGTAAACTGTATGGAAGCGCTCGTATATAGGCTAATAACGTCCAAGCAGGCTTGCTCCTTAAAAAGTGACATCTGTTAGTCAAACACTTGTAGCAAAAAAAAAAAATGTTGGTCGGTAATGTACATATATTATGTAATGTATAAGAAGGATGGAGCTATGAAAGAATGTTGAAACAGGAGATGAGTAAAAAGAATTGGAGCTATGGACTAGATAGAGATCGAGGATGCAGGGGCGGGGCTCTGTATTCATTTTTCATCGTCATATTTCATATTAGATTTTTTTTAGCTGTTCTGATTGAATGATTGTTAATATTCAATTCAAAATCTGGTAGTTTTGGTTTATATTTGTCAATTTTATCGCGACAATAACCAAAAAGTGGCACATGTCTCTTGTCCTTTATGTATCATTTCATCTAAATCTTTCAATCTTTTACGTGAGTATTAACTGTTATTTTCATTACTTGTGAAATGCTCACCTATAAGAAAGGAGTCAAAAAAATAAAAATATTTGAAACTGTTGTAAACTCAAGCAATAAAATTGTGCAAGTAATTACAAACAGCATTAAAAATCTTCAAAATGTAACTTATACGCAATCTTTCCAACAAAATCTCTTCAAGAAAGGCATTAACTATAAATTCTTCACGCAGCTTTGGATTTACTGCGGTTTTATCCGCAAAGTAAATCCGCAGAAGAAGAAAAAACAACACTAAAACCTAATGCAGTTCAAAATAAAACTCAAACCTTTATGTGTTGGGGACAAAACTTGTTTTGCAATGAAAAACTTTTTATTCATCCTACGCGCTGTTAATAAATTACTTGTAAACATCAGGGCGTCAGATTCCCAACAACAAGAAGATGAAGACATTGAAGGGTGCATTGTATAATTTGGTGCTGCAAATGGTCTGTGATATCTCGGCTAACTTTTTGGCTTTGTTTGTCTGGGGAAGTTTTCCTAGTTGAGACATTTCAACAAATTTGTTTGAGAATCTTATCAAGGAAAACAAGGGGAAACTGTTTACTGCTGTCATCAGATTTGTTTTATTTTTTGTTCAAATTGCATTTCGCACAAGATTAGTGAAATAAAATCTAACAGCAAAGATAGAACTATTCTGCCAGTACTTGACAAGACGAGATGGGGAATTAATTATTAAAACTACCTTTGTATACCAAATATTGTGGACTTTATGCTAAATTACAACTCTTTAGGTGGAAAACTTCACACACCAACCAAAAAACCAAATTCACTCTGGAATTCATCTTCATCGTCCTGGAGAACCTCAATACAAACATATCTATCGTTAATCCTTGCATAAAAAATTAATTTAAGACTTTTCTAAGGTCTAGTTGTGCACCTAGCATTATGGTCGCAAACGTCTGTATCGGGAATGCACTTTACTTGAAACTTTTTTAGAATTTTTCGCTAAATTCAAAATGGTTAGCGTAGGATGCTGGAATTCAGTATTTGAAATTTGTAGCATCTGAATAATAATCTTTTATTTTTGCTCCAATCGGCTGAGCCGAAAGTGCACTTCATAAAACAGTCTTTTCGTATTTTTCGAATAAATTCAAAACATTCAGCCGTAGAATATTGAAATTTCGTATTAACACTTCATCAACATATAGTTGTATGTATCGCATTTTGATTGTGATCGGCTGAACCAGAAGTACAGTTTACTAGACAGTTTTTTGAATTTTTCGCATAAATCCAGAACGATCAGCTGTAGAATCATGAAATTTAGTATTTATAGCAATTATAGCATTCAAATGATAACTTTATATTTTTATAGCAATCTACTGAGCTGGAAGTAGACTTTATTTGACAATCTTTTCTAATTTTTTGCATCAATTCGAAACTATTTGGTAGAATGATGAAATTTAATATTTGAGAATTCTACAGCGTTTTACTGAATTGTGGCATCTAAATGATCACCTCAAATTTTGGTTGCAATCGATTTTGCCTTTTGTCAACGTCAGTGTCAACTGTCAACTATCCATTCAAAATGTGTACAAATGAGTCGTCAGATATTTTTTTTTTGTTTTCAATACATATTTTCTGCTTTTGAAGGTCCAATTTGCGAGAACTGAAACGTGAATAACACGCATATTAACCACAATCTCACGTATTAGCTGATTCATGCATAATCTGTGAAATGTGCGTTTGATGCCCAGTTGTTTTTACATTCACATCAAATAATATGCACGGTTGTTTACTACATTTCAAAGATTGCCCGAATTAACAATGATAAATTGGTCTATTAATACTGCGAATATTGCAACTATTATTGACAAAATCAAATTATTTGAAAAATATATTGCCCCAAGTCCGACAGGTTGTTGATAAAATATGCCAACGGAAAATGCATCAAATAAGTCGTTGGTGGTGACTAATTTGGCCGATTAGACCAGACGCTCGCGATATAAAAGAAAAAACAATTCTTCAATCCCGCTAGGTTTTAATACATATTGAAAAATCCACTGTAGCCATCCCCGACCATAAATTTTATGGTCAATTCCATAGCTGTTCCATAATTTTAGAGTGTCGCATCAATTAATTGCAAATTTAAAAGTGAAAGCTGTCATTGTCATAGTGACAGCTATCATTGTCAAAGTGACAGCTATCATTGTCAAAGTGACAGCTGTCATTGTTAATGTGACAGATGGCGATTTTTAGCGCATTTTTTGGAAAAAAAGCGCTATTATATTCACTTTGGCTGTCTGGCTGGCTGGCGTAACGCTGAGTTCTCAGCAACTATACTATTCACAGACTTGAAACTGGTACTAAATAAAAGCTACTGTTTCGTAGGTTTGCACAAATTGCTTTAATTCAAGCTCAGTGATTGTGGAAGATTCAATTATTCAATTACTTGTTTCAAGTGAAACAATGCCCATAGATATATATGACATTAGGGATATGGCAACTAAAGTTTATTCAACTAGATAAAAATTTAGTTACAACTTTAGCCGTGGGTGTCACTACTATTATGTATAGTTGTCAAGTCTGTCCGGGACTCATTCAATAAACTTGTTTGACGCGAATTTGATGCTTATTAGAATGAATTATTATTGGATGAAAATTTGTTTACTTTTGGTGTATTTTTTTTATATAACTTTGATAAAGATCAAATTATTATTTTAAGGTACAGCACTTGACCTCCAGTCAGTTAATAATTAAACAATGAAGATTAAAAGATATTTTTGAGTTTGTACAAGCATAAATTATGTACATATCAAATAGTCAAATTGAAACTAGTACTAAATGGAAGCTGCTGTTTCGTAAGTTTGCTCAAACTGCTTGATTTCAAGCTCAGTAATTGTGGGAGATGGTTATTTCCGAAATCTCTGAAGTAACAAGCATTCATGAGCTGTCAAAAATGCGCTTTCATCATCTATCTAGATGATTCTTCAATTTTTTTGAGTACTTTTGAAAATAAAAAGTTCTTTTCTAGATTTTCGGGGTCTTGAATTCATTGGAACATACAGTTTCGACATTTGATCGCCGGAAGTGTAATTTAAAGATGGTAACGTGGATTCCACTATTTAATCATGTATTTTTGATATCTTTCAAGCTTATCCCTCCAAGAACTTGAAATTGATACCAAACTAAACATCATTCAAATGATTTGTGATAGAAACAAATAAGAATCGTTTAAATATCCTCTTTGACACTTCTACTAGAATTATCTCCACAAGAGCTTTAATTTGATACGAAACAAGATAGGGCCAAATTACTTAATATTTAAAAAAAATTTACGAAAGTTTTGCATGTGATGTCAAAATATGAGTGATAATAATTCTAACTCCACATTATAATTCTCATTATTTCTTTAGTTCAGAAAAATATATTGGATTTCATACTAGTTTAAATTTTGATAATAACAAATGAACCGCTGATAATTTTGAAAATTGTTGCACATGAATGTTGTGCCAAACTATTCAAGGATTAGTTTTAGTTATCTCATATTTTATGCTGGGGCCACACTTACGTCGAATGTCATTAATTAAGGCGTTATTCAATAATGAACATATTGTCAATGACAATATGTCAATTGTCATATAACGCCTTACTTAACGGCATTAGACATTAGTGTGGCCCCTGCAAGATAAATACTGCCGTTCATAAAATAAACGCTAAAAACTAAAAAGTTCCATCATTAAAGTTTCGGTAACACTTGTTGAAAAAAGCTCATTCACGAACTTGAACCTAGATTTTTGATGAAAAACTTAAATATAAAATTTCAGTCGAAGATTCTTACGCGTTCTCAAGTTATCGTGCTTCCGCACACTATTATGCTGGGGCCACACTTACGTCTAACGCCATTAATTAAGGTGTTATTTGACATTGAAGGAAGATGTAGCCACGTCTTAGCGAGATAATTTATTTACGGCATTGATAATGACGTGAGGCGTTAAGCGATAGATCGGTTGGCGGTTCGATTCGACACATCAAAGTGATCAAGCGCGTTATTTATTGCAATGTTGTGGCTACACTTGCATTTGTCTCTGTCAACTGTCATTGTAAATTTTAAATGTGCGAATTCAAATTCAGTAAGTCTTTCATTGGAATAATGGTATCATCAAAGTTATTCAATGAAGTGGTGCAATGAAATAGCCATAGCATTCTTAGAACTGTTTCAAGAGGAACCTTGCTCATAGAACAGTGCTTTGACGGCCAATTCAGTGACATTTATGATAACATGTATCATTGAATGCTAATGTGGCCATTCAATTTGACGCATAACTTAGAGCGTTATATTTGACACGATATCTATTGCAATAATAGGCATTAAACGTTAACGTAAATGTGGCCCCAGCATTATAGTATAGGTCAGAGAAGTAAAAATGGATAATGACAGAAAAAAAAATGTTTCTTTGAATAATTTTTACAATCTGCTATTTTTGGAACGTAAGACAAGTTTGCAAAATCGGCTAAAAGTGTATTGTAAAAAATTTATCTAAATAAGCTTTGCTGATGGACTCATGTAGACCGTCTGCCAATAAACTTTCAGTTAATTTTGCGCACTTGCATAACGCTTGAAAAATGGCAGACTGTAAAAAGTTGTTCAATGAAGCAATTTTTGTTATTAATTAAAATCCATTTTCCAATATGCATTAACACCCAGTTAGGACTTTTAAATGCAAATGGCAGTCTAGATGTCATGTAGCTCGTGTCTCAAATCTTCCAGACTATAAGATACTAGCTATGCTATTAGAAGGACATCGGCCACTTTAATGGCGAATAGGGACATAACGGTTTATGAATTGAAACGTCAAGTAGATTGGAAATCTTATGCGATAGCTGCTAGTTACATTGAAGAATCAGCAGGTGATATATTGAATGTTTAAAATCGCATTGCCTTATTTGTAAACAGAGATAATTTGGTTTTAACATTATCAACTAGCACTGTTAGTTAATACAGTCAATGTTAAAATGAATGAAAAAAAAAAAACAACTGATCTTTAAATATTTTGTATCTGAAGTTAATGTTCACAAAAAACTCTTGCAGATGTTCTTTCAAAGTAAAAAGAAAATTATCCTGCCAGGAAGGAAAAAAGTAGGAAAAACAAAGTTCACTTACCTTGATAAATAGCGTGTCAGTCGCAATTGCTGGTAAACTATATTTTTATCTGTAACTGTAATCAGTGAAAATAAATAATTAAACCTTCAATAAATCATTAGGCTACTGGATGTTGATAATTTCATATTTGAGTGTAATTCTGATTCGAAATTGTGTGAACTCATTTTGATTTGGTTTATTGATTTATTCGATTTCAAACCACGGAGGGATGACATAATTAATACTGTTGAAATGTATCCGTGAATTTTAATTTGTAATTACCTCGTAAATTTTTTGACGAGCTCAGAATCCAATCAATAAACGAATTCAAATAAAAGTACACCAATAATCGCATTAAGTAACCAAAATAAAATTGTCAGAATCAAAGAAGAATGCTCACATATTACCAATTCTTGAAAACTGGAGATGAATACATAAGTGAGAAAAATATTAAACTTTTCGGCCAGAAAACTTCGGGCACAAGGCAAAGGGACTTACTTTTTAAATTATTAGTAGTCTGATAAGAAAAAATCTCTCAATTCAGCTCCAACCCTTGACATTTCTGAAAAGAGGACATTAATTCAACTCTCTCCAACATCAATTTAGTTCTCTGGAGCTTGAGTTTGAGTCAAACTTTTGTCGTAACGACTACATTAATTAATTCTGAATGAAAATTCAAATAGTTCAATCAAAAACTTTGGTCACTTTGAATATAGGGTAATCTATTAGCTTTATAACAAACTTTATAATAGATAAAAGCTGATGGAATCACCTGAAAATTTATTATTAACTCAACTCCTTCTAATCAAAAAGTCAGAAACTGTTGGAAATTTACTACCCTTTCAATAAAATAGTCTCAACTTTGTAATTACTTACTTGTACTAAGTACAAGAAAGTATTGTGAAACCGACAAAATTCACCTATCGAGATTTTGATGGAAATATCCGTTTCGAGCATCCCTGAATCTATTTTGACTATTTTTGGCTTGATGTCGGTACATATGTTCGTGCGTGCGTGCGTAACTCGCAAATTTCAAAACTGGTTAAACGTATAATGTTGAAATTTTGTATTTGAGACTGGTATAGGGTCTAGTTGTGCACCTCGCACTATGGTTCCAATCGTCTGTACCGGAAGTGCACTTTACTTGAAACTTTTTTCGAATTGCTCCAATAAATCCAGAATGAGCAACCGTAGGATGTTGAAATTCAGTATTTTAATTTGATGTTGTATCAGAATGGTTATATCTGCTATTTTTGTAAGAATCGGCCAGGCCAGAAGTGCACTTTACTTGAGACTTTTTTTCTAATTTTCCACATAAATCCAGAATGATCAGCCGTAGGATACTGGAATTTACCATTTTAAATTTCTGTAGCATCTAAATGGTCGTCTTCTATTTTTGTAACAATCGGCTGAGCCGGAAGTGCACTTTATATGACAGACTTTCTGAATTTTTCGCATAAACTCTAAACAATTAGTCGAAGAATATTTAAATTTTGTATTAGGCACTTTTATAATATCTAGTTGTACACCTTGCATTATGATTGCTATCGACTAAGCCGGAAGAGCTCTTTATTCGAAACATTTTTTGAATTTTCCGCATAAATCCGAAATGATTGAACGTAGATTGTTAAAATTCAGTAGATCTAGATGCTCATATCCTATTTTTATTGAGATCCACCGAGCCGGAAGTGCACTTTACTTGACAGTCTTTTGGAATTTTTCGCATAAATTCGAAACGATCAAGTGTAGAATATTGAAATTTGGTATTTCAGTCTGCTGTAGCATCTGAATGATTGCCTACTGTTTTCATAACAATAGACTGAATCGGAAATGCCCTTCAGTGGGAATTTATTTGTTTATTTTGCGCATAAATTCAGATCTGTTGGTAGCCGCAGAATTTTGGAATTCAGTATTGAGGAATGTTGTAGTATAAGAATAATGGCCTACTGTTTCCATAGCAACCGACTTGGCTGAAAGCGCATTTTACTTGACAGATTCTTAGAATCTTTTGGGTAAATCCAAACGATTAACTGTGGAACGATGAGATTTTTTGTTTGATTATATATATCCACTGATATATATGATTAAACACAAAATCACATCGTATTACATATATATCCAATGATGTACAAGTAAGTCACGTGATGTTCACGTCAGATTTTTTTAGTTTTAACTTTCCCACGTGATATATTAAATAAATCACTTCAACATTGTCTGTTATTTTGAGACTCTAATCTGTTGAAAGACGAATAGAAGGTCCCCGTTAGCGGAATGACCAGAGCCAGTAAAGCTGCTCAAATTGCAGAACTTGAATCGAATATGTCCGACTCCAAATGGTGCCAGGAAATAGAGCTAATCTATTATTAATACGTGAAGAGAAAGCTTTGTAGTTCCTTTTAAGCATATTGCGCGCACGAAGGAATGTGAGATTTGACTCAAAGTTTATATTGAGAAAGAGTACAAAAAGCTAGAATTATATACAAGCGTCTAATTTTAAGTTATTGCTGAGAATATAGACCAGATGGAAAAATGTCTGACTTCTGATTCCCATTTCGCCTGAAAGAGGGTGCAGGAAAATAGAAGGAAGTCATGTTGAAATCTTGAATGAAAACCACTATTTTTATTTCAGATTCGGATAGAGCGTCAAAAATTTAGTTATAACTATCTGAAACCCTCGGAGATGGCAGGTTAAATTTAATAGCGTTCAACCACTAGTTTTGTTTAAAGTCGATATCGTTGAAGGAACATATCTGGTAGTCACAACCTTCTTCCAGCAATCCTAATACCGGAAGCTATCGTTATATTCGTTTCGCACAATTATCAACAATTCGTCGTCCTTTGAATCTCCAAATATTTCCACTTGCGAAATATTTTTCGAAACAGACAATACCTTAAAGTTATCAGGGCTGCATGGCAGCTGACTAAGACTAAATATGCCGTATTTGACCAGAAGTAACTAAGCAAAGTACCTTGATATGTTTCATATCCAAGGTTACGAATTTGGCAGAAATGTATTTGTGTCCATTTCGAAATTTAACATATAGGCTACGTGCTTGAAGTCTACTAGCGCCTCTAGCGGGCAATTGAGAACGATTGAACTCCATTTTATCATTGTTTCATAGCTATAATTTTTTAAATGTACTAATATTATTCAATTCAGCTGTGTGCGTATAATATAACTTGTATAGCATAAAAGATACGTTGAAATTATTTATTTCGAGTATTTTTTTCTTCAATTATAACGTACCTATTATAGAGAAAACGTCTTCATTCGTCCAAATTGACAGGATAACCTCAAATTATGACGCCGATGATCTTGCAGATCGGGTTTGTATTTATCAAACACTGTATCCCTTTTACCGAGGGAGCATTGAAGAAAAGCGTGAAATTAGTTTTGCCATATTAAACATGTTGAAGAATATGTTGCTGACAATATTAACAACAAAATTATTGCGAAGTGCATCTGACAAACTTCTATCACTGAAACATCTTACAAATTAGAGATAGAGGTGAATTCATGAATCCCAAATCGATGATGAATATTTCTAATTTCACAATTGAATTACAAATATATTTGTTATATAGATTAATAATGAAAGACAGACAATATTCTATTTACCGCTTTGATTCACTTCACTCGTTTTTTTATGTTATAACTGGGTACATGAAATCTATGAAACTATATTCCACTTGAATCATCCTTAACACAACAGCCTGAAACAGAACAAACGTTTTCCCATGTTTTATATGCAATTATTTTCACTTTTAAACTACAACGCTCAATGACAGTTCAATGACGTATTCTGAGAAATGGAGTTCGATGTTTACAATTGTGCTCACCATGAGCGCTCGCATCGATATTTGTTCAAACTCCGCCCCCTTGCACATAGTCTATAGGGAATAAGTTAAACTGAATTATTATATTCCAAAATTATAAAAAAAACTCACTAAACTATAAAAAAATAGCCAAAGTAACAAATAAATGAACAACAATTATAAAAAAAAACTCAAAGATTCCTCCATTCATGGTTGAACAATGACCCAATCGGTTATAAAACTCTTGAATAACATTCGAAATTTGGGCAGCTGTAATAATTCCAGACACGTTTCCAACTCGAATTTTCAATTGCTCTAAATTAATTATGTTCCGTGTGTACACATTGGTTTTTGAAAATCCCCAATAAAAAAAAAGTGTGTGTGTGCCAATCGCACACGGCAGAAGTGAAACTTCTGAAAAGTAGCCTACGAGAGATTGAGATGGATATAGAGATCAGGAGTATTAGGATTAATGTAAGGTTTATTATTTTTTACCAAGCTTAATGTAAAATATTATGTTACATATATTACATATTATTCAGTTTCCATGTTTTCACGTAGAGAACTCAGTCCTGGAGCAAGCTTAGTACAATATACAGTCGGACATCCCTATAAAACTATTTTCTATATTTTTTATAAACCATGCGTCGCGTCGCGATAGTTTGAGAGAGAAACTAATAGTCTTTATAACGAGGTTCGGCTGTAGATATAGGTATACCCACTATCTCACTTAATCCTATACATTTATGTGTTTGTTTCTTTATCGTGATGCATTTCCGTTTCACCGAGTTTCAAATCACAACGATTCTAAAGAAGTTTCACTTCAAAAAATCGAGTGGTTCCATTTCTGCACCTCGTTCAATTCAGCGACGTGAAAATATATCATTTGAGAAAGCTCAGATATTCTGAGCATTGTACGCAGGGGCACCATCATGTTGAAACCATGAATCTTCAATATTCAAAGCTCTAAGGGCAGGTATTATTTCATTTTGGAGAAGATTCAAATAATTGTGAGTCGTAATATCATTATCAATAAAGAAAAGTCCTACAATGTGGATTCCAAACATATTAGCCCAAACGTTAATTTTCTCAGGCCGTTGAGTTCTTTTACTACGACATAAGTGCAAATCTTCCCTACTCCAATACCTATAATTTTGCGAATTCACTTTACCATGTAAATAAGAAGCTGCCTCGTCCGTAAAAATTATATTCTATGTTTCACGTTAAAATAAACTCACGGTAGACAGAAGTTTCGTTTCCTTCTCACTGCGTTACGCAATCGCTTCAAAACTTCAGAATAACACTTTTGAAATCTTTTCGAGACACAAAACACACGCCAGGTGTCCTCCCATGACAGGATTTTGGCTTTTGCTCTAGGGAATATATTTATTCATGCATGATTCATGTCTCCAGTAATTACAGTAGAATAATTGTACAAAAAAACATAGAAATCGCAGTAAAATACATAAATACAGATAGTTATACTAATTAACATTCTCTCACTGAAATACTTCCAGTTGAAGTAATATTTTATAAAATAATAGCACAAATAGAAGACACCTCTTAATTGCTATCTCTACTTCATCGCACAGTGCTTTATTTTTCGTGTGCCACGAGTCGATTACTCGATAACGTAGTGGTTTCTTTGGCTCTCAACATCTTATATTCTCTTTTATGTTTCAGTTCACCGCCTGGGTTGACGCAGTCATCTTCGTCTTCAGTTTAGAAAACGAGTCGAGTTTCAACGCTATCTATAACTATTATACGAAGATGGCACACTATAGGAACTCCGCGGAGATACCCCTCATCCTTGTTGGAACCCAAGGTAGGTGCAAGAGAAAGATTTACTTATTTTATCGCTCAAAAAAAGAAAGATAGTGCTTTTGGAAACAGAATACGAACCATTGTGATAATATATTTTACAGAACATTTAACAATCTGAGCTACTTTTGGTGTGCCTGCAACTTGCACAGCAAAATTGTTAAATTGGTAGCTTTTTGGAAGGTTATTGACTTTGTCCGTTTTTTGTATCAACTATGGACTTTAAAAAAAAAAAAACATTGGAACTCGTACAAGTTAAATCAAGACCAATTATGAATACTGTAAAACAAAATACGGAGAATTATTTTTGTTATAATTGTTCTCTGGATATGACATTTTAATGGAAATAATTAATGCTGGTTTATTAAGCTTCCTCGTTTAGTACATAAAACATTCATATGCTCTGTAAAAATAATTTTTTAATTACTGTGCATCAAAATTATTGCTCTATACGTACATCTTCTCTTTTAATTAATTTTATAAATTATTATCATGATTTTTAATTAAATTTTTATCTCATTTATATCGTCTCGCTTCTTCTGTTTTTAAATTCAGTTATTTTGCGAATGAAACTATTGAATAATGAGACAATAGACAATGTTGTACAACAGTGGATAAAAATAAATACCAAACGACGGGGCTTCAACGAACAAAACGGAAACTAGGTCGTTTGCTATCGGATTTCTGACAGTTTGCTCCATTTCAGATCATTTACTGTTTAATCCGCATTTCAAACATTCATTGGTTTGGATGCCTCATCTTTAAAAATAATGAAATTGCTCAGAGCACTGTCATCCTGAATTAATCAAGTACTCAAATAAGAATTTTACCGTACATCAATCGTTCAACTTGTAATTCAATCAAAACAATAAAAAAGCTTGCCCATATGACAAAAATTAGCTAATATAAATAGTATATTATGCTACAATGACCGCACGACTGTCATTATTGTCCAGGATGAAGTTGGCTGCACTCGATGCAGGCGTAATCTCGTGCAACTAACTTCATACGTGACAATAATGACGGTCGTTTAGTGACCTTGTTGCATACGATTCTTTTTATAACAATTGCACCGAAAGACTCCAATACTGAGCTGTTTAAATGAATTTAGATGTATTGAAACTATCTTATCAATTTTACAAACAAATTTTTGCAATTGCGACCACATTTACAGTAAATTAATACTGCGAAACATAACTTACCCGTCTTATTTCATTGATTGATATTTTTAACACTTTCTGTGCTATCACGTTTACAGAAAATGCAAACACTATAACGAACACATCTCATTATATAATTTTTTTCCACATGTCAGTTTGACATAACAATGAAATTGAAGAATACCAACGGCATCCATGATCCACAATTATAATTTTTTTCCCTGCGTAGGAGATCAATGTTCATTAATGCCCTGTCAACAGGGTATTAATAATTATTGTTCCCATGGTTTGGAATTGAAACATTCCGAAGCAGAATTCAGAATAAGCAAACGCGTTAAACAAAGATACTGCACTGAATTTTAACAAAAAATATTGTTTAGAAAACATTGCTTTGTTTCAAAAAATCTATGCCCGTGAGACAAACGCCCAGACTCCCACTATGAAATACACTCGAAATACAACAAGCCGAAGAAGCGCATCAGAATCAGAGCAATATTAAATATTTTTCATTAAATTAAACAGTGAACAAAGAATACTACTACGAAGTTCTGAAGCAATTACGTAGAGTCTAATTGCAACTTTAGGTCATTTATTCAATGGAAAAATACTTTGAAAAAAATTTTTGAAGGCAGAGGGAATAAAGGCAATGCAACAAATCAGCAATTAGCAACAGGGCGAAGTGAATAAAAAGTGTGCTTCTGAAAATAGAAATATTGCTGGAAGAAGATTTTGACTTTGACTCTGTTAGCCTATCGACAATTTTCAGCCTCTGTTTAGACTACCGACAAACTAAATCAGTCGCAAATATTTTATTATTAATTTAAATGCGTTCTGTCATTGAATGCCTAGGATAAGGGATGTCTTCCAGCCTCTAATCAACAAGGAATCATCATTTCACTCACGGGTGCAAGAAATACTTTTTCTTAGCACAATAATTCTTTCCGATGACTCATTTAATTCTTACAATTGTCGAAAACAGCAATAAAGTAATAATCGCACACATTTTTTCCTTGATGTATAATATGGTATTTTATATGACCAACAGTGTTGCTAAACAAAATAAAGTTTTGTAATTGCTTACATTAATAATTTATGATAATTATTACTTCCAGATGCGATTAGTGAAAACAACCCGCGCGTAATCGACGACTCGCGAGCTCGCAAGCTAGCGAACGATTTGAAAAGATGTTCTTACTATGAAACTTGTGCTACCTACGGCCTTAACGTTGAACGAGTCTTCCAAGACGGTGAGTCATTTCGACCTTATAACCCACACATCAAATCGTACACCTGTAAACTTAACTAATTTTATGTTTATAGCTTGTCAGAAAATCGTTCAACAACGGTTGTCATCCTCAGCGAGTTGCCTAACACCAACGAATTCGCGTCCCTCAACACCTAGTAACAATCACCCAGGGCCAGTGCCCATCCCGGCGCCTAGACATCCGCACCATGCTGCGGTACCGTCGCCTACTCACAACGGTTTTAGTTCCTCATCCCCACACACCTCGGCTGGGTCTCTGGCCTCCAACACACTTAGCAACGCGTCACCTAGTCATAATCACGCAATCTCACATAAGGTTTGTTTCTGTTCTTTTTCAAATCAATTGCAATTTAATAAGGTGATGATTTCTTCCTGACAGGAATCTATGAATTTATCATCATTAGGAAGTAGACAAGCTCACACATTATCTGCATCAAGTCATCATCTTCATCGACACGCTGACAAGCACGAAGTAACCTTACGAAATGCAGATGATAAATGGGGCTCAGGCTCCACGACTCTCAGTCATGGTACTTCGCAGTCCGCGAGTCTCCTTATGCAGACAGAAAACAACAATGTCCCAAAGTTTACAGCTCCTCAAGCATTAGATAATTTACAATTGCCGTCTCAGTCGGCTTCTAAAGATAGTAAAGATTTACCTACGCCTAGTTCGACGCCTACTACTTCGAGGAAAAGTCGGAGGCGGTCGAATTTATTCACACCATCGAAAAAAGGGGACGACAAACTCAAAAATGGGGAATTGGGAAGTGGGAGAGCTATTCCGCTGAAACAAGGGGTACTTTATAAAAGAAGTAGTAAGGCTTTGAATAAAGACTGGAAGAAGAAATATGTTACTCTGTGTGATGACGGTAGACTCACGTACCATCCCAGTTTACATGTAAGTAATTTTGAGTTAATGTTTTTTTTTGTCCGACACCTAAACTGAAACTCAAGTTGGTTGAATAATGTGAAAACCTCTGGAAAATGACCATTTTTCAGAAATTTATAACTTAACTAATAGAATGCTTTTAGCATCGGTCTTGCGCAATAAACTAGTAATTATTAAGCACAATAAGTGGGCAAAAGAAGAATTCTGTCGAATCTATAATTTTTGCACAATTGTGTACTTCCCCTGATTAATGTATGTCAAATGCTTACACGGATTATTAAAGTTCAAAATTCAAAGAACAAAGTGTATATTTCACTTTTTTCTGTTTAAATACTTATAAGTATTCAAAAACGCATCTAAATTCCGTCCGAGCGCTTGGAAAAGTAGCGACGGTGGAGCGGTAATGGAGGAAGCAGTCTTATTAATATCATATTTTAGGATTATATGGAAGATATTCATGGGAAAGAAATCTCCTTGCAATGCGTGACAGTAAAAGTACCCGGCCAAAAACCACGCGGGTCAAAATCTATTATTACCGTAGCAGGGAGCAATGGGAGTGCCAGTATTAACGAAGGTTTGGGAGGATTATCATTATCAGGTAGGTTGTTCTTCACATTTTAATATGTACATATTGAACATAAAATGTATTATAGGCTTTAAAGACAGACGATTAACTGACAAAGTTCTTCTCACAGCGTTCGACGTTTTAAGAGAACCTGGTGTTAAATATGGACAGACAGCTAGTGGTGACGAAGGAATGGTTCTATCTAATAGTAATTCATTTCTAAATGGCGACTCGAAATTGGAAACTCCTAACGTCAAAAAACGACATAGGAGGATGAAAAGTAGCGGGCTGAAAAACTCAGAATATGATGGTAATAATATTTATAATTTTTTTTTGCTTAAATACTTATTTTTTTTTCCGTTTTTCAGATGCAGATGGTTACGAATTTTATATTGTTTCTCCTTTCAACAAGCAATGGCATTTCGAGGCTTCAAACTCTGAAGAACGAGATGAATGGGTATCAGCGATAGAGCAACAAATTCTTAATTCGTTACAAGGAAATGAATCTTCCAAAGCGAAGCGAATTAATAATCCTCTTGAGGCTGCGTCTATTCAATCAATTAGGGCTAGAATTGCCGGAAATGCAACATGCGTAGATTGCGATGCTCCAAGTAAGTTTTTTTTAAACAAACAAAAATTAAAAAAATTATTAATTATTAAAATTATTTGGTTTCAGATCCAGATTGGGCAAGCCTTAATTTAGGTGTTCTTATGTGTATAGAATGTTCAGGAATTCATAGAAACTTGGGATCCCATATATCTAGAGTGCGATCATTAGATTTGGATGAATGGCCGTAAGTATTCTTTTTTCTGACTAATAGTTTTTTTAGACATATCTTAAGTTCCTCTATAACTCAATCTTTCTTTAGTCCTGGTCATCTGAGCGTGATGCTCGCAATCGGCAATAACCTCGCAAATTCCGTTTGGGAAGCGCGAACTTACTCCCGTTCAAAACCTAATCCCAATTCGAGTAGAGAGGAAAAGGAACGATGGATCAAGGCGAAATACGAAACCAAAGAATTTTTGCAGCCTGTAAATTCCAACTTACCTTTAGGACAACAACTTGTGGACTCGGTTTGTCGATCAGATATGAAGTCAATTATTGTTGTTTTGGCGCATGCTGAACCTGAACATGTTAATAGTACAGTCAGCAGCAGGGATTTGAGAACGTCGCTGCATTTGGCTTGCGCTATGGGAAACCTTGCTGTAGCTCAACTTCTCATATGGGTAAGTGAATTTTTACTATTTTTATAATTAAAAAAAAATCGGAAAATAAGTGGGCCATTTATATGTTCCACTCGTAGTTACCCAGCGATTGTCAAACATTTCGTGAAGCTGTTCATACACTCGAGGAATATTGTGAGCCGGCGCTCCATCTTCAACATTCCAATCCATACATTAAAACTCCTTCTTCGTTGATAACTTCTTTCTCTAAATAAATACGGATTTTCTTCTGCTCACACTTGATCATTATTTTTTTTTAATAAACCATTATCTATAAATTTCGACTCATTGGACCACAAAAGTAGATAATTATTAACTTGATAATTCACTAAAATCCACTCGCAAAACTCTATCCAGCGTTCAGTCTCATTATTATTATTCATAACATGTAACAATTTGTAAGAATATGGTTTCAAATTATATTTTTTCAAAATTCGTCATGCAGATATTTTTGAAATAGAATGTTCATGAGCAATTTCACGTGTGGAGACATATGGGTGGTGGGCAATATAAGCTAAGACTGCATTTTCTATTGCTTCATTGATTCATGTACCTGGGAGGGCGCAGGGGCGAAGATTTAGTCTAAATTAATTGTGAGTTTTGAGAGCCAATATAGGATTCGATTATATTTAATCCGTGTACAAAATGGAGCATTTCATTCGTATCGCTATAAATTCTGTCCAATATTATGTTCTATTCTCTTAAAAATCAGTAAAAACTTTTGCAAAGTTACAAGTTATAATTAAAGACATTTGAAAGTTTATCAAGAAATATTTATTAAATCCATTTCAATTATTTTGCGAGCAAGTAAAATTCATAAAACTTCGTTCAAAATGTATCTAGGAGAATAATAAATAGTTCTCTGAGTTGTTGAAATTTTCTCAAATATTAAATTTGGATTTTTGAGTCTATCAAAAATATTTTGTATCATTGAGACATGAAGTTGAATTTTTTATGGATATTCAATTTGATAATGACTATCAACAATTATTTGATGAATTCACGGTCAGTAATCTGCATCCTTATCCTACAAGTAATTTCCGCGTCATTTGAATTTCATGGGCTTGCATCAAATGAAGTTCTCTACATAAAAATTAGTTATGAGTTTTGAGGGTAAATATAGGATTTGATAATACTTAATCTGTGTACAAAATGAAGCATTCTATTCATATCGATATCAATTTTTTCCAATATCTTTTCTACTTTGTTAAAAAACAGTAAAATTTTTTGCAAAATTATTTGATGTTCATCAAAAAATATTTATTAAATCCATTTAAATAATTCTGTGAGCAAGTAAAACTGATTAAACATCATTCAAAATATTAGATTTCGTTTTTTGAGTCTAGCAAGAATATTTTGTATCTTCGAGACATGAAGTAGTATATTTCATGGATATCCAACATTATAATGACTATCAGCAACTATTTGATAAATTTACAGTCAGAAAACTTTATCCTGCTCCTATAGGAAATTTCCGTCAGTTATTTGAATTTCGCGGGCTGGCATCGAATGAGGTTCACTCAATGACGTCAAAACATTAGACCCAGCTTGCTAGCATTTGTTTTGAAGCAGACATTATGGGTGCGGGAAACGGGGAAAGATCCAAGTTGGTAGTGCAGGTTGTATATAACTTTCAAATGACATATTATGAAATTATTTTTTCTAACCTTTATCAAATTTAAAACTTAATTCTTCATCAGAAATATATGAATTGATGAACAAGGCAAATGATTTATGAATATTAAAAGTTGTGAAAACGTGGATTTCACAGTTAAAATACAATTCACAAAAAAAATTACAATAAGTTAAAAGCCATTCATTTTATAAATAAACTGTATGATTTTAATAGGAATTGATAAATTTTGCTAGTTGATTATAAGATTGTAATTATTTAAAACAATAAAGCCACATTCCCACCTCTATCATAATCATAGTCATAAGTCTTTAGTCGTAACCTTGAGAGTTTGACATACGCGAAAACATTAGAGCGTCTCCTGCTCTTGTCGTAATCTTAGTCATAAGTCGTAAGTCTTAAGTCGTAATCATAAATAGAAAGAGATGGATATATGTAGCGCTATTTCATTTCATGGAATCGTTGTTAATTTCACTTCTGTTATTTACTTTTGTCATAGAAAGAAAGGTTATAGATATAAAAATATGAATAGAGATCAAATTATCAAATACGACACCAAGTAAACAAAAATCAAGATGTCAAAGTCAACATGAAGTTAATAAATTCAGTGGCCTAGAAATCACTACTAATCACGATATTTTCTCAAATAAATTAAAATAATATTGTTTTAAATATTTCTGCATATTTTACAGCTTTTAAAGTAATTCTTTATAGAATATGATTTATTTCATATATGTCATTCCATATTTCAAAGAGTTATGGTATGTTCACATACAATTGAATATATTTTATATTTGCATTTATTATTTATTATTTGTTATTCAACATATTATTTTTTTCCTCAGCAAAGTAGTATTATTTCTATGCAACAGTAAAATTCAATTATTAATCATTTTGAATATATTTCACTACTTTTCAAATTTAGTTGTGAACAAAATATTATGATTATGATAAGAGCTGGAAACGGTCGGATTTCCTTACGACTTATGATTATGATTACGACTATGATTATGATAGAGGTGGATATGTGACTTAACAATACACGTCATATAAATAGTTCAAACTTGGATAATTCCCTTTCCTCCCTACCCGCCAATGCCTGCTTCAAAACGAACTGTACACCAACATAAGATGTGCGGAGTCTTAATTTATAAGACGTCATTGGGTTCACTAGATAAAAATTAATTGTGAGTTTTGAGGACAAATAAAGAATTTGATGATACCTAACCCGTGTATAAAATGATATCATTCTATTCATATCGATATAAATTCTGTCCAATATCTGTACCAATTTTTTTAAAAACAGTAAAAATTTTGCGAAGTTGTAATCAAGGAAATCTGATCAAAAAAATATTATAAATCCATTTGAATTATTCTGTAAGCAAGTAAATTTTGATAATCTATACATTTTTTAAAATTTATTGAATAAAAAGTATTTTTGATTTTAAATTCTGTATGTATATATATTTTTTTTTTTCGTGGATATTCAACTTTAATAATAACAAAAATAATGGCGCTGACTCGTTTCGCCGATACACCTATACATGGTTTACTTGATGATTAGCATATATGCGACTGGACGATTTTAAATGAAATTGGCGCTTAGAATCTGATTGCGCTTTCGTAGTAATAGTTCGAAATTCGGACGTTTGAACTTTGAAATTTCGAAGGTCAGAGTTATTCTCGTTTCGTTGTTGCTCTGCTCTGCTAACTTTGGTCTTTTTAATTTTTAGTTTTATATGTGTCTCCAAAAAACTGAATTATAATGTAATGTAAGATAGGTAAACTTTTGATCAGATTGCGTTTTTGACCGATTCCTAATCTAAAACTTTGCGCCAAGAGTTTTTAGGTTGATTTGAGAGATTTTGATATTATAAAGTTTAAGGGCGGCTGCACAATAGCCCTAGAACTAGAACTAGAACGGTAACGGAAAGCTATCGAGAACGACAACGGGAACGTAAACGCCGACCAGATGCACAATTGCAGCACGCGAAAGACCGAGAACACTGTTTTGACGGGCGGCCTCGATCTCGGCACCAAACTACCTGGATCTTTAATCCCCTACTCGAACTCGGCACTATGCTATGGATTAGGATTTGTGACTCAATCGTTCTACCTGAGTAAGATTTTCTGGACACATGCGATTTTATATTAATAACAAACCAGACTCAAATTTATCCGTACTTTTAGACGAATTTTATCACACGTGTGACATCAACAATTCAAAAGTCCTGCAATCGTAGAGACAAAATAATTTGTTTCCATTTGATGCAAGAAATTTCAATGTCAAAAATATCTAAAAAAATTAAATGTTTTAGTTTGTTCTGTACATATTTATAAGTTTTTGTAATAATATAGGTATGTGCGAGCAATGTATAAATGAGTCTTTTTTTAATCATATTTCTTTTTCTGAAGTTTAATTAAATATTATTTGCAGTATTATTTTTAATACAAATTAATTTGAAAATAAAATATAGAGACATAAAACCAAATCTTGCTTTATTTAAAAATTGACAGTGCCGAGTTCGTGTGTACCCCGCGCTAATCAGATTAGCATTGGTGCCGAGTTCATGTTCTTGGTGCCGAATTCGTGTACGCCCGTTTTGACAGATAACCTGACATTTTATATAGTTATTTAAATATTCTTAAACATGGATGACGAAGAGTTACAGGTTTTCATGGCATTTTTAATACTTCTTTATAATTATCTACAATTAGAAAATCAAAACAGGAGGTACGATGATGCACATTCCATAAAACTCTTTGTTTAATCAAAATTTGTTCTCTAGGTGGTGGATTAGACCAATTAATCTTGAAAGAAATACAAGAGGAGCATTCGTAAACATATTTAGGCATATGAAGGAAGCTGACCATGAAATGTTCTTTAAATATACCAGAATGAAAGTGCGATGTTTTAATAAACTTCTCAGCTTATTAAGGCCAAAATTTTCATTCCCGGCCGACCTTGGTCTTTCCGTTCCAGGAATCTTATTGTGCATGTGTACATACAAAATACACTGTTCAAGTTTATTCCCGTTCTAGTTCCCGTTGCCGTTCCCGTTCTCGGGCTATTGTGCAGCCGCCCTAAGTCTTAATACACAACATATCAAAAAACAAGAATCACATTTGGATTAGTTCAATAGATGTTTGAATCCAAAATCAATACTTTTTTTTACTTATACGTGGGATCTTATAAGACGACAAAACAGATTTGCTACTGTTTTGGATATTGTCGCGATAAACAGTAAAAGATATGAACAAAAAACTAACAGTTCATAGAATGACTATCCACAATCATTGGATCCGAAATTTCAAGAAAAAAATATTTTAATAATGAAAAAACTCAAGAAGTCCTGCCCCTGCGTTCTCTATCTCTGTCTAGTTTCAACATTCTCCATAACTCCGTCTCTCTTACACTTTATATACAGCATCAACAGTATCGATCTGCATTGTTGACTAACAGAATGGAAGTTTTTTCGTAGAAAGTACCTTGAAATTTGACGCTTTTAGTCGAATCTGAGTCTCGGGCTGAAAAAGGAGGGGGTGAAAGTAGTTCTTTGTGGTTTCACTGCACATGATGAATTAAAGAGGAATTGAGATAAGCTTTCCATCTTTTCTCTTTATTTATCGGGGTAATTCGTAATGTTCCCACTTACATGCACTTCTCTACTCTCTCTATAATATCTGTGTATGTTACACGTGACGTTGTTCAGTTGCCCCACTTCATCGCTTTTCTATCACCGATTCTTCTAATTTTTCTTTTATCTCTACCAAACGGTTCGGAAAACAATTTAGAAAATTTGAGCTTCATGAAAATAGGTCTCTGAAATAATTCAGGATGAAGTTAGAGTTCTATAACTTTTCAACTTCTAACTTAAGTTCTAATAATGACAATATATTTTTTGTAGAATAATGCTAACGTAAAGCTAGTGGATCACGAGGGCCGAACATGTATAGCATACGCAAAAGTAGCGGCAAATCTAGCTGCTGCTAAACTACAAACCGGAAATAGCGTCCCCGCGGAGTTGGCGGCAGCAAGTACGAGGGGTTTGGTGGAACTTTTAGTCACCAATGGATGCCCTGATGTTTTAACCGTCACCTCCAGCGGAACGCTACCCCGACGTAGGGGAAGCGTGGGAAGGAAGGATCCTGCAGTGCCACCTTTTGAAAAACTACCGTCATCTGTCATCTAAGATAGTCAATTAAATTATTGCGATTAATGTATCCCTCAATGAAAACAATTGCACTTGATACACAATGCCGGCACATTAAATCTGTGGTATACTAAGTTAGTCAGCCCAAAAATGTCAATTGAATACTCGTCAAATGAATTCGACTGTTGCACTATGTAGTTCGTCTAGACTTAATAAATAATGACCACTTCTTATCACTAAGTGAGTAAAGTAAATTTTTATATATGTGGTTTTGTAATATTTGTATGTGATCTTCATAACTGGCACTTACTCATACTGACTTATGTCAAGTTGTCTATGGCTTGTGTGTTATTAGTCTGAGAGCCAGCATTGTCTTTTCTACGTCATTTCCTCCAAAATATTAACCACTCTGTTATTTTTGACAGAATTTTGAATTGAAAGACGAATTACATTAATTGGCAAAAGCTTTTCAAGTAAAAAATGTCGAGAATAATATTTTGCATATTTTATGTCTTTACTTGAATCTGTACAGGTCATATTTCAGGCGTCAGAGGGTACAAGTTTTTTTAAAACGATCTTGTATCCTAAATGTAGAATTTAATTTTCGCTAGGCAAAACTTACTTACCGATCCGACTTTGAAGCTCTGTAAGTCACGGGCTATTTGCAATGATCATATGATTTTAACGGACTTTTGTACATTTTATTGAGACCTACAATATTTATTGCAACATGTATCTACTAAAATCTCTTCCATGGGGTGATAATGATGGAAGAACGATTTTTGGTAACTGTTGTGCCCTCTGGTGGCTGAAATATGAACTGTACGAATTTGTTTGAATGACAACAAATGTTGAAACAGTTATCTCTTATATTTTTTGTTTGAAAAGTTTTTATCTGCGGGTAAATAAACGAGAAAAATCTCAACTTCTAAGAAAGCATATTTTTGAGGTTATGACAAGAATAAAACCCTCCTAGCTCATTTACTATGTATTTGTTTGTTTTGTCCTGTGAAAAAATTCTCATATTTGTTTTTGTTATGTTCAATTGTAAATAATCTGGCCAAAGAGATGTATGTATTGTTTGTTTTCTTTTGTATATAAGTAAGTACACAAAATAGCTAATAATTCTGTACAGAAATTATATATGTTGTTCTTAATTGGATTAAAATGTTATTAAACATAAATTACGATTTTATTTAAATTATTTTAAAAATCTACAATTATAGGACTTTCACAGATTGTCTAAATAATTAACACGTTGTACCTTCTGAAAACAAAACGACACTTGTAGTATTTATATTTAGTAAACCAACTTTTATATACATATGAGAAAAACTAATTTCTTCCTATTCTTTAAATGGTTCCTCGTTTCTATTAGATATTATCACAATGTTATCTTAAGAGTAAGGGTTAAAAACAAATATAAAATCATTCATTCAGTACACTTTCACTCTGGAAGAAATAAGGTTACAATCAGTACATCTATTATTGGCAATGTATATCGGAGATGCCTTGTTTTATCTTAGGACGTAGCGCCCTTTGCATGCCAACTTCAGATACTTATTGAAATTTCCTTTAAAAAAGTCAAAAGATAATATTCCTTGTAAATCTAGACCTCAAATATTTTATTTGATTCAAGTTGCATAGTATTTCAATGCTACAATTTTTTTGATACGCGAGACAATTGATATATTTTGAAAATTGGGTCCTCGGGCCCTATTCTAATTCGTAGCAACAGATCCCAGTCTCTATGTCATTTTCGTCATGACATAGTTACATTTATTTTATAGGGACTTGAGTGTTGCAAGTTGCAAACAATACGGTCTACAAATTTATTTGATAACAAATGAGAACAATATTTGAGATCAAATTTAATTCAAGATTATTAATTCTTCTAATTTATTATTAATCATGTTATTCTATTGTTACTATGTGATGACATAGTAATGTCAATAAGTGACATCAAGGTGAAGAAACTGACTTGATCATGTATCTTTCTTCTGGAAAACTGTCTTCGACAAGACGACATAGAATCAATTCTACAATCATCCGCTATGTTCTAGGTGGTACATGTGTCAAGAGTCTTTAAAGTGACGTGAAGAAACTGTCTACGAATTAAAATTGAACCCCTCATCAGCGCTCATTCCACAACAACCCTGATATTTTCATTAAAAAATTTAACAATTCCACCTTGAATCAAATAAATATTATCAGTTATAAAATATAATATTTCAGTTTATTTACTGATCTGTGGATTATGACCCATATTTAAAGGTCATTTCATATTGACAGAGCGTATGTATATGGCAGCGCTATTCCATAACTCGCTTCTATATTGTTAGCAGCTCATTGCCTGTCTAGCGACTAGACCAGTTTTATTTGTTAAAAGCGCTTCCAGAATCAGGTTTTGAATTCAGGTCCTTATACTCCAGCTAACATTATCCTTAAAATCATGTTTCGAATATAATTCTTTTTGAGAATGATAATTATTAGAAGCGCTGAAATCACTTCAACATGCTAATGCTAGAACAGCTTCCAGAACCGTATTTTAAATATGGGTCAAGGTACTAACTTTGATTATATAGCCCATTTTCACAACTCGCTTCTGGAACTGTTTTTTATATGTAGAAGCTATTTAACCACTTCCAGCTTATTGTCGAACATTTTGGAAGCGGTCATATCAATTTTATGTATTGAAAACATTTCCAGAATCTTGTTCCATCAATAAGTCCTTGACAGTAATTATTATTAAATTACTAAACAGTTTCCTGTAAAATTACTATCAAAATAATATTTTGCAGGAGTGTTGTTGATCACTTCAACATGCTATAAGCGATTCCTGCTGAAATAGTTTCGAGAATCTTATTTCAAATATAGTCCAGAGTCATCTCCACAACTAGATTTTGGAACTGCTTCTGCTTGTTATATGTAGAAGTGATTTAGTCGCTTCCAGCTTATTGTAGTACATTTTACAAGCGGTCAAATCATTTTTATATGTTAAAAACGCTTCCATATTCTTGTTCCATTAATAAATCCTTGACAGTAATTTTTGTTAAATTACTAAGCAGCTTTCGGTAACATCGCTTCCAGAATTTCATTTTGCAGGAGTTTCAAAAACCATGTTTGAAGCGATTCCTGCTGAAATAGCTTCCAGAAACTTGTTTCAAATAAGGACCAAGGCACATATTTCTATTAAAAATAGTGGCCCTTCTTCAAAACTCGATTCTGGAATTGTTTTCTATAAGTAGAAGCGATTTAACCGCTTCTAGTTTATTGTTGTACATTTTTGAAGGAGTCAGATCACTTTTATATATAAAAAGCGCTTCCAGATTCTTGTTCCATTAATGTGCCAATAATGCTTGTTAGATTACTAAGCAATTCCCGGTAGCATCGCTTCCAGAATTATATATTTTAGGAGTGTTAAAAATTACTTCGACATGCTAGAAGCGATTTCTGTTGAAATAGCTTCCAGGATGTTGTTTTAAATATGGACCAGGACACAAATTTTTATTAGAAATGAAGGCCCATCTTCACAACTCAATTTTGTAACCGCTTCTTTTTCTTATATATGAAAGTGATTTAACCTCTTCTAGCTTGACAGTTATTCTTGTTAGATTATTAAGTAGTTTCTGGTAGCATCACTTCCAGAATTATATTCTGAATATTTTGGAGGATTATTCAAAATCACAGCATTTCTGCCAGAATCGCTTCCAGATTCTTGTTTCAAATATGATAACGAGCACAGATTCTCATTTGAATATAGTCCATTTTCAGAACTAGATTCTGGAAGCGCGTTTCAAGATGTGGGAGTAATTTGATCGCTTCTAACTGGAATCTTTGCCAGAATACTCTTGGAACATTACTGTTTCTATGCTTTAGCAATGTATTATAAGATATTCTATGTGATAAAAACACTTGCAGGAATTGTGTTATTATTATAGGCTCTTGTTAGTTCACTCGTAAAAGTAAAAGTAAAAGCGATTCCTGATTGAATCACTTATTGGAAGTGTTAAGAATCGTTCTGACGTACTGGAAGCGATTCCTGCTCCAAAATCTTAGTTTAAATATGGGCAAAGATGGCAATTCTGGTTGAAAACAGTGAATCAATCTCAAAATCTGATTTTGGAAGCGCTTTTAGCAACTTTCCTAAATGGTGGAAGTAATTTGATCGCTTCCAGCTTGAATCATTGTCAAAATGATTGCTGCCAAGCTGAAAGCGGCGTCTAAATATATATTGTCCAAATTTTCGACATACGTCTTTTAAGTGCGCTTCCAGAACGCCCTTCAACAGCGATCTTTATTGACAGGCATTTCGCAAACGTTGCAACTATTTAAAAGCGATGTCCCAAAAGCTTCTATCATCTGCCAGAATTTCTAAATATGGGCCCTTCCATATAATAAAAAGCGACTTCTGCTAGAATCGCTTCCAGAATCATGTTTTGAATAGTGATAGGTATTGGAAATGTTGAAAATCGCTCCAACATGCTGAAAGGGATTACTGCTTCAGAATCTTATTTTAAAAGTAGACAAAGGAGGCAATTTGGGAAGGAAACAGTGAATCATTTTCAAAGCCTGATTTTGGAAGCGCTTCTAATATGTTTATCAAGAGGTGACAATAATTTGATTGCTTTCGGCTTGAATCATTGTCAAGATGATAGAAGCTCTTGAAAAGTTACTGTTTTATATTGTAGTTACCTGCTACCATACTGGGAGCGATTTCTGAATATCTACCATTCAATTCTTTGACATGCGTCTATTAGAAGCGTGAAGTGCTTCCGAATCGTCCTTTACAGCGATTCTTATCAAACTAAATGATTCAACTATTTTACTGCTAGAATTTCTAAATATGGGCCTTTCCATATAACTCACTGCTATAATCATGTTCTGAAGACGTATTGCAAGCGTTAAAATCGCTTTAACATGCTGGAAGGGCTCTAGTTTCAGAATCTCATTTCAAATATGGGCAAAGACGCACATTCTAATTGAAAATAGTGAATATTTCTCAAAGCCTGATTTTGGAAGTGCTTTTAGCAAGTTTACTTAGTAGTAAGAATAATTTGATCGCTTCCAGCTTGAATCGTTGTCAAGATAATAGAAGCTGGAAGCGGCTTCAAAATATCATCCAAATTTTCGACATGCGTCTACTAGAAGCGCTTCCAAAATGCTCTTCGCAGTGATCCTTATCGATAGACATATCGCAAACGATTTAACTATTTTACTGCCAGAATTTGTAAATAAGGGCCCATCCATATAATAAGAAGCGACTTCTACTAAAATCGCTTCCAGAATCATGATTTAAAAAGTAATACTTATTAGAAGCGTTAAAAATCGCTTCAGCATGCAGGAAGGTGGCAAATCTAGTTGGAAACAGTAAATCATTTTCAGAGCCTGATTTTGGAAGCGCTTCTAGCAAATTTTCCAAGTAGGAGTAATTTGATCGCTTCCAGCTTGAATCATTGTGAATATGATAAAAACTTCCAAATATCTACCATCCAAATCTTCGACATGCTTCTTTTAAGAGCGCTTCCAGAACGCCCTTCACAGCAATCCTTATTGATAGATATTACGCAAATGATTGAACTATTTTATTACTAGAATTACTCAATATGAAATATGGGTCCTTACATATAAAAGAAACGCCTTTAGCTAAAATTGCTTCCAGAATAGTGATACGTATTGGAATCGTCAAAAATCAAGCAAACCCTACTAGAACCACTACTAAAATCAATTTTGAATATGAACAAAAGCAGCGATATTTGTTAAAAAACATTTTCAGAATTTGTTATGCAAAAACTGTGCTCAAGATGTCTGGAGATAACTTCTGAATATCTACGAACCTAATAATTTTTGATGTCTTAATTGGAAGCGCTGCCAGATTCAAAATTGTATCCAGAATTCTTGGCAGCGGTTTTAGTTGGAAGCGATTATTTAATTTTCAAGTAGTAATAATATAATTTGACAGTAACGCTTCCAAAATCGTGATTCAATATGAGTTTTCGTGAGAACACTTCTGTCGCTATAAACAGTGCTTCCGGAGTCAGAATCGTGAACCGAATATGAATTCTTGTCAGCGATCCTTTCTGGAAATGATTATTGTGTTTTCAAGTGATAATGATATAAAATCAGAAAGATGATCGAAATACTTCATACACTTATACATAGAAAAGCAAGTCCACATAGTTTTTTTTACACAACCCACGCAACACGACTAACCCTTTCAGTCGCAGCAGGTACAGTAAACCCACTGACGCCTCCTATAACACTAACCCCCCCACTTTTGCCTCTTTCGGCTCTGAGTATAGGTCAGTCGGGGTCATATTTACAATCTATTCTAAGTACTAATATTACAGCTAAGATGGTCAGCGTCGCCAAACCAAGCTCTATCCCTGCTAGAATGGACACATCACTTTTCATGGAAAAGTATTCTGTTTCCGGGAAGTCCGGATCGATTGTATATTGTGGTTTGGCGAAGGTGAGAGTGACGTTGACAATTAAAGCGGCTTGGAAAGAACAAGCGATGCCCCAGAGGATTGTTAGTGGAAGAGCGATGCGCACTGAGGGGCCCAGGAAGCGAAATGGTGAGCCTGGCATGCAGGTTGATGGCCGGTAACCTTCGAAACCTCGACTTGTGTGGATACTTGCAGCTGGAACAAAACACACTTTAAAATAGAATTCTTTCAATGGAAAACCTCCACTGTTCTTTTTTTCCAATTGGGATCCTTCATCAACGCATAAGACGATTTATCAAAAAATTATGTTAAAACTCCGTCCAATTAGAAAGATACAATATTTAATTAACTCTTCGTTTGGTACAAATTTTGCAAACGATTTACTAATTTTGAATTTCATAATAATCTGTTGTAAAAAACGATTTGAAACATATATTTTGTATTATATTTAATTGAAAATCATTTATTTTCGCGCTACAGTAGAATTTTTAATTAAATACGTTGTTCAAACTTGTCAGTTGGTTGACGCTGTAAAGAAACCTGATGTTAATGGTGAATGTACGTGGAATAATGTAACTTTAGGCATAAAAATATTGTGAATTAGTTGTTTTATTCAAGTGATTTGAATTATAGTAAGTGGATATTATGTCTTGATGTGGTACACATTAATTTGTAGAAGAATTGGAGATTTGGAGCAGCCCAGAAAACTTCACAAAGGTGAGTGACTATTATAAAATTTATAAGAGCCCTAAGAATTCACGCCTGGGACAATTTTTTCAAATGAATATTGAAATGTGCCATTTGTGCCTCGTGCTGTGTAATATCTTCCAATTCTAATTATAAATTAATTTAAAATTTATGATGCCTAGTAAACTGGAAAATCTGAGCTCTGTGTATCGTTTTAAACAAAGTGGAGCAACTGGAAAATAACTCAATTCTCTTTACGATTGCTCAGGGAATTTAATTTCATTTATCTTTTCTCAAATGATTTATTTGAGGGAAGCACGCTACGGTTGCTCATTTGTTTGTGGGAAATTAGATTTGTCTTTGTTATAACAACTGAAGTAGAGGCAATTATTTTCTTAACTATCTTGTTTACGTATTTCCATAAGTAAAATTTCATGAAACAAGATATTGGGGAGTCTTATTTCTAAATAATAATAACTATACTTTATTTTTTAAGAGCAAGAAGTTGATGGTTGTACAGATTAGTCATAATGATGGCTTTCCTTCCCCGACCTATATATAATATAGTCTGAAAGCCGACCAGAAAACCAGAAGCCAGCAAACAATTATTTATTGATGAATTATCTGGAAATTTGATACACATGTTAATCATACCATAAGAAATTGGAATCGAATCAAAAATTTACAACATTGAGCTCATTTTTAAAGTTATTGTTAGAAAAGTTGATTTCGTTCCTAATTTGGCATTATAGAATTGTTGATATCTCGGAGATTATATCCTGGACACAATTTTTGATTCAAGTTTTATAATCTACCCCCATGGAACTATTTAACCATAGTTATATCTAACTCAAAATATTTGGAGTACCCCTTGCGATTTTTCCAGATTTTAGTCATTTTCAGATTTTCTTCACATCAAATTTGTATTTGTTGTTCAATTGCTTTTAAATTTGGTACACTTATGATAAATTGTATGCTCGATTGATTTTTCGAATTAGCAACTGGTTATCTCTGATATTTCTTGAGATAACAAGGGAGAAATGGAAAATCATAGATTTTTTTGAACGCACTTTTCCTGAAAATGTGGAGAGATATCAAAAATTAGTTTGAATATTTGAAATCACTTATATAGAATTATAATGAAATAATACTTGTCTTGCTTTCAAATTTCTCAAAAAATTCTATTCCTTGAAATTTGAAGGCTCATGTTATCATTTTTCATTATTTGACTCATAAATAGTGCAATTTTCGAGGTATTGAACTGAAATTTGGCGCATTAATTATTAGGTCTATATCTAATTAAATACATGCCTGTAATCGAAAGTTACAGCAACATCCAAAAATTGATATTTTTTCTCATTGAAGGTACAAATACATAAATCATTGTAGAAAATTCAACAAAAATAGCCACGAAAAGATTAATTTTTGATCAACTATCGTGAAATTTAATGTACATGTTATTCATACTATAAGAAATTGGAATCGAATCAAAAATTTACAACATTAAGCTCATTTTTTGATTGGTGCAATTGGCAATTAGGCATTTTCAATATTTCCTAAGATAATGGGGCTGAAAAGAAAAATAATAGGATGTTTTTGAATGAATTTCTCTTGAAAATGTCTCGGAGAGATAACAAAAATTGGTTTGAGTATTTGGAATCAATTGTATTGAATGCCGATATCGATTTCAAATTTTCAACTCCCAGAAATCCGAAAGCTCATTTTATCATTTTACAGTATTTTGCTCATGAATAGATTCACTACAAGGTTTTGAACCTATTATTCACTCAACGGACTATTTCATTACTATCAAAATTTAAGAAAATTTCATGAAATAAGAAAGTATCTTTCAAACAGGAAATTCTATACATATACAAATTCTTACAAGATTTGATCTTATTCATGAAAAATATTTTTGCATTATCAATTGATGTATCTAAAAATTATTAAGAATGTATCGGAAAAGTTGAAATAGATTTTTATGCTTTGAATGTTATTCAGAAATATTTCGAAAGTATTTGAGTTTAATATGGAAAATAAATGTAGCTACGAACCCTACGAACTATTATTGACAACTGAAATTACCGTTGGCGGCAGCACTGTGTTTACAAAATGACGGATCAAAAGTGGCTTACGGCCAGTTTGTAGTCTGTTTACAATGTAAATACGTTGATATTCACCAAAGAAATATTCGTATTTCATTAAATGATATAATTCAATTCCAATTGTGCGGGAAAGTATTGACTTTCTTCTTTTATAATATATAGTTTTTTCATTCAAAATCATTTTATTTATATACGGTTTTTAGTTGTACCTGGAAGACTGCGTGAGGTTATAAAATTCATAGCTTCAAAGAAAATAATATTACGGGGAAGTATTTACGACATTTCTGTATTGTACATTCCAGCTTTCAGCTTTTCTTGTACGATTTTTTCGAATCCACACAGCTCGTTTATCAACTAATTCGTAGTTGCCAACTTTATTTACTACAGACACTTTCCCCCTTTTTAGGAAAATTATGGAAGCTCAAATCCATATTTCAATTAAATTTGGAATAACATCCATAAACATAGCAATTTTTTTTCACCAATTGTTCGATTAAATTCCATATTTTGAAGAGTATAGTCTTGAGAAATACTAATTTTGAGGTTATATAATGTAACAATAAAGTCGAAAGCCAAGTATTTTCCACTGAATTAAGTTAAACAAATCCATTACGAGCTATTGTAGTATAAAATTTCATATAAACTATCTCAAAAAAGTCACTAAAGCATACTTAACATACGATTATATAGAAATTTAGATTAAATCCACTTTACAATATAGTTCCGCTTATAACCGCTTGGTGGCTACGAGTTAATTTTAGTTACCAATTGGCAACTGAAATTACCGTTGGCAGCAGCACTATGCTTACTATCGTTGGTGCTTACAAAATGGTGGATCAAAAGTGGCTTACGGCAAGTTTGTAATCTGTTTACGTTGATATTCAGCAAAGAAATATTCATATTTTGTTGAATCATTCAATTCGACTCTAATTGTGCAGGAAAGTATTGACTTTTTCCTTTCATAACATATAGCTTTTTCTTTTAAAATTTTATTTATATATGATTTTTAATTGTAACTGGAAGAATGCGTGATATTATAAAACTCGTAGCTCATAACTTTTAAGAAAATAATATTACAGGGGAGTATTTACGACATTTGTGTACTGTACATTTCAGATTTCAGCTTTCCCTGTACGAATTTTTTTAATCCACACAGATCAACTAGTTCGTAGTTCTCAAACTTATTTACTAGACACTTTTCTTTTCTCCTTTTTTGGGAATTTATGGAAGCTCAAATCCACAATTCATCTAAATTTGGAATGACATCCGTAAACACAATAATTCTCAACAATTCTTCGTTTGGATTCCATATTTTGGAGAAAATAGTCTTGAGAAAAACTAATTTCAGTATAGCCATGAGGTTATATAATTTAACAATAAAGTCGAAAGCCAAGCATTTTTCACCGAATTAATTAAGAATTATCGTAGTATAAAATTTCATGCAAATAACCTCAAAAATGTTACTAAATATTGCTAATAAAACCAGTAACATAACATATGATCATATTATGGAAATTAAGGTTGAATCCACTTTACAATATAGTTCCGCTTATTACCGCTTGGTGGTTACGGGTTAATTTCAGTTACCAATAGGATTTCGCACGTTATGAAAAACTTTTAAACATAAAAATTACTTCTCGAGTACTGCCAGCTTTTTTTGAATCGCATTTATTCTAATACTTCTATTTTTCCATCCATGCCTCATGGAAAAATAAAATTTAAAGATATTATAATAGTAGAACAGCCCAAAGCTAACAATTTTTTTTTATTTCTAAAATTGTCATGTTATTAATGGAATTTTTTTTTATAAGAATACTATTTACGAATAATTAACTACCTATAATATAGCTCACGGTTTTAATTGAGTCTCCAATATTGCGTAGTACGTAATTAAATATCAATACATTTACTGTAATCCCAGGTTAAACTCAATATTATCCAATGGATTGTATCACTAAATAAATAGTTATAAATTTAAATTTAGCTATGGAAATAATTCTTTTACAGAATATTTAGGTAAACAGAGATTTAATTAATGAGGAAATGAGTCAATAATTTATTTTTGTTTTTATCAATGCAATAGTTAATCAAAAAATTATTTGATTATAGTGAAAAGGCAAATATCACTATTCTCATTGGGTTACTTGATTTCCTACAATTTTTTTATGCATAATACATGAGTGTTACTTTTGCATTGATACTATAAAAAAAATCTGACGTGGACATTACGTGACTTATTTGTACATCATTGGATATATATAATCGAACAGAAAACCTTATCATTCCACGGCTAATTGTTTTTGATTTATCCAAAAAATCCTAAAAATCTGTCAAGTAAAATGCGCTTTTAGCCTAGTCGGTTGCTATGGAAACAGTATAGACTGGGAGCTAGTGACAGGTGGGGTTCTCCGATTTTATACCGCTTGCCTTTTTGAGGGTTGATAGTTTACCTCTTGATAAGAAAGATAAAAATGTTATTGAGCGATGCACGCTTTCCGGTCATAGTTCAAATTTCAATTAAAGGTCTGAAAAAAAAGTGGTTTTTTCCGTGATATCATTTTGCATGCCTTTGTAATGTTAAATAATTGAAATTGATTTAAAGCCAAGTACTGAAAGGCAAGCGATTCGCAACAGCCCAAGTTACTCAAAGGGTTGCGTGAACTTGTGAAAAAAAATATGAAAAATGCCGTGTTTCCAAATTGCATGCCAATGGAAAGAATTGAAGTTTTAGTCATGAAACCCTTGTAAAAAAATTGGCAAGCATTCCTCGTTGGCGCAAGGGTTTGAAATTTAGGGGTAATCTTGCTTAAATTTTGCACCAATTAGCCGTGATTTCAAACTACCTCAAATGGAGCAAAAACTTGATTTTGAAGTGAAATAATTATAAATTTAGAATGGCATGCATGTTGCTTAAGCCCTTCATATTTTAAATAATAATGAAAGTTGCATAAAAAACTAGCAGAATTTCTCTGACTTCATTCTGCCTGCCATTCTGTATTACATCAATAAATGCTGTTCTAAATTAATTTGGGAAATGGCAAGCATGTTTCTCAAGCCCTTCATATTTTAAATGATGATGGAAGTTGCATAAAAAACAAGCAAAATTTCTCCGACTTCATTCTGCCTGCCATTTTATATTACATTAATAAATGCTGTTTTGAGTTCATTTGGAAAATGGCATGCATGTAACTCTGTCCGATCATTGAAAAACTTTGGAAAAAGTGGCAATAAAAAGTAAGAATATTTCCGTTATTTTATTTTGTATTTCAATAAAAAAATACTGATGCTTCAAGTTGAAATAAAAAAATTTAATGCATATGACATAAGACAAACGTTTACAAATGAAAAAAAAAAATCAAGAAAATATGCCCTAGAATCAACTTAGTTTGTGATTATAGGCATGGCAGGAAGTAAATCTTTCATAATAATGCAGATCATATATTCAAAGTAGTACAATTAGGTTCATAAACAATACTTTTTCACCAGTAAGTTTTCCGTTTGGCATAAATAAGTGAAGAATAGTATGAAAATGAATAGAGTTAAAGAGCATGATTTTTTTCCATTGGGGAAAAGTTGAAACATTTTAAGTTACTAATTGTAGGAAGAGTTAAGTTTCAATTTATGATTTATATATTTTTTATAAAAAAGATACCTGAAAATGACTTCAAAAGTCGAAATGATCATCGTAAATTAATAAAGAAAATCATAAATTGAAACTTAACTCTTCCTACAATTATTAAAGAGCATGATATTGTAAAAAGGGTCGACAATGAGGACGATAAAGATTGATCGGACGATGATGACAGCGACACTTATTCTCAAATAGGTGGTGAAACTATTGAAGAGGAATCTGAAATTGACAATAATTATGATGAAGAAATGGAAATTTGAGCAATTATTGCTAATTTCAGATTCCTTTCCATTCCTATTATTTATATTATGAAACATCCCATTAGCTATCTGAGTATGATTTTTCTATGATAATAAATTTTGTCTCCTGCCAATAAGCTTTTCTATTTTTTCATAATGATAATAATATTTTTGCCTGATAATGAAGATATACCTACTCTTAAGTTCCAGATGAAGGCAATTTAACTTTCAAAAATATATTTTGCTACAATATTCCATCCACATAACTTATTCACATCCCGGGGGAAAAGTAAGAAGAGAAAATATATATATTACTTGACTGTAGGATAGATATTGGAAAAAATTTTTTCTTTGGAATCAGTCATAAAATTTATTATATTATAGGTCAAACCACTCTACCAAGCCGAAATTGGTGGAGTGGTTTGACCTATAATATAATAAATTTTATGACTGATTCCAAAGAAAAAAAATTTTCCAACACGAAAAGTAAGAACATAATTATTATTTTTTTCGTTGTTAATATGTGTGCATATTATTTTATTGATAGCAAGATTCAAAACCTTAATGTTTCACAAATTCAGAAGTTGAGATGTCAACTATACATACGTGTTTCGTCCTTATTAGGACTCTTTGATATAGTATTATTCTAGTGCCTTATTGGTTGCAATTTAATGTTATACCCAGTTAGAGCTAATACTGATATTAATGGGAAAATTTGATGTTTCCAGTGATTTCAATTGAATATTTTTGGAATTGCTGCTATGAAAACATTATGGATAATTTTAATTGTAGCTCTCTGCAATATTTTGGAAGAGATTCACCTAGGCCATTATTGTTTGAAATAAGTCAAAAAATTTGAATAAATAAATTCGCAGAATAATTCCTGTTTATTTTACTGAATTAATTTACGGGCACTTTTTCTCAATCCTTTTTCCAAAATTTATCGATGATGAGCCTGAGCAACATGCTTGCCATTCTTTGTGTAGTCTAAAAAAAATAATTTTGAACGAAATATACAATGGCATGCAAAATAAAATGACGGCAATTTTACTTCTTTTTTTTGCAACTTCCTCAATGCATGCCTCTATTTTGGGATATCCTAGGGTGCATGCCAATTTCCTCAATAACAATTCATCGAACAAATAACCTATAGTTGAAATGGCATGCAATTTCAAATCACGGCTAATTGGTGCAAAATTTATGCAAGATTACCCCCAAATTTGAAACCCTTGCGCCAACGAGGAATGCTTGTCAATTTTTTACAAGGGTTTTATGACTAAAACTTCAATTCTTTCCATTGGCATGCAATTTGGAAACACGGCATTTTTCATATTTTTTTTCACAAGTTCACGCAACCCTTTGAGCCACTTGGGCTGTTGCGAATCGCTTGCCTTTCAGTACTTGGCTTTAAATCAATTTCAATTATTTAACATTACAAAGGCATGCAAAATGATATCACGGAAAAAACCACTTTTTTTTCAGACCTTTAATTGGAATTTGAACTATGACCGGAAAGCGTGCATCGCTCAATAACATTTTTATCTTTCTTATCAAGAGGTAAATTATCAACCCTCAAAAAGGCAAGCGGTATAAAATCGGAGAACCCCACCTGTCACTAGCTCCCAGTCTAGTAGGTCATCATTCTCATGCTACAATATTCCTAAATATTAATTTCCAAGATTTTACGGCTCACAGTTCTGAATTTATACGCAAAATTGAAAAATAAATTCCAACTGAAGTGCACTTTCGGTTATTATTATTGTTATGAAAATAGTAGGCAATCATTCAGGTGCTACAGCAGACTGAAATACCAAATTTCAATATTCTACAGATGATCGTTCTGAATTTATGCGAAAAATTCCAAAAGATTGTCAAGTATAGTGCACTGCCGGCTCAGTCGATCTCAATGAAAATAAGATATGAGCATCTACAAGACGGTACTATCGTCTTGAATACTGAATTGAAGAAAATTTAAAAAGTATGTTATATAAAGTGCACTTCCGGCTGAGCCGATTGGTACGAAAATAGGAGATGACTATTTGGATGCAACAGCAATTTCAAATGCTGAATTTGAACATCCTACGGTTGTACATTCTGGATTCATCAGAAAAATTCGAAAAAAGTTTCAAGTAAAGTGTACTTCCGGTTCAGACGATTTAAACTATAAGGCGAGGTGCACAACTAGACCCTATACCAGTCTTAAATACAAAATTTCAACATTATACGTTCAACCAGTTTTGTGATTTGCGAGTTACGCACGCACGTACGAACGTACCGACATCAAGCCAAAAATAGTCAAAATGGATTCAGGGATGCTCAAAACAGATGTTTCCATCAAAATCTCGATAGGTGAATTTTGTCGGTTTCATAATACTTCCTTGTACTTAGTACAAGTAAGTAAAAAGTGTGAAAAGTGTTGATGAGCTTTAGCTAGGTATGGGTGCTGATCTATTCTAGTTTTGAAGAATACTGAAATTATTTGATATAACATACCAGCAGCAATGATGGTAGCGCCTCCTGCAGGAATACCAAGTCCTAAATTTAATTTTCCTTTCTCTTCAATGATAGCCACGGTACCCATCACAAGTGCTGCTATTCCGCAAACAATCTGTAAAAAAATAATGAAATTTATCCTGGAAATATATCTATATTTATAATTATGTAACAGTAGACTGTGGATAGGGCAAATAATAAAGTATTGGTAATGGTTAAATTGAACTAAACTGGTAATTGAATTTTTTTGAAACTGAAATGGAGTTTCTTGTTTTTGAAACAGCCTTCGGGGTATTTTATTCACAGTGACATACCTTATTTATACGAGGTTGTTTACTAATTCCTGAAAAATTTTAATTAGCTTTTGAGAACGACCAAAAGTGAAGCTTTTTGTATTTGTCTCAAAGAAGAGTATTCAAGTGATTCATTAATTTAACTTCTTTGAGAAAATTAATGGAAAAATAGAACATACATTTTCAGATTCTGAGTACCTTTGAATCTAATATCAGATGAGAAATATTTAAGACGAATGATATGATGGATGTGACATGAGAGTAGTACAAATTTTCGCGAAAATTCAAATATTTTACCGCAGCAGCAGTCGATATAAAGTAGGATAAGACTCATACCAACCACTCAAATATAAGTGCAGTATATTTCAAGCTTTCAGATAAATTGTATGGCTCTAAAAGATCGAATAATTTTATTTTCAAAATGACAGCACAAGAAATGTTGGAATAAATTATAGAAGAGTAGATTCAAACAAAATGTGGTAAAGCGCGTATTTCATTCCGAAAAAGTACAATTATTGTTTGATTTATTTTCGGTCATTTTGACATTGATTGTGAAACAGTACTAGCTGAGGATGTTGAAGCCAAATTATCTCAGCTTTTTCAATTTAGTACCGACGGACTCTTCAATGTAAGCTATCGCAGATTTCCAAGCTACTTGGTGTTTCAATTCATCAACTGTCATGCCAATATTCATAATTAAAGTGGCCGATGTCTTTCTAAAAACATGTACTACAGTCTGGAATATTTAAAGAACGAGATACAAGAAACCAACATGGGCCAAAAGTGCTAATTCCAATGACTTGTTTGATGCATTTTGCTTTTTAGTCATATTAGGATTTCACCTCGGAATGAGAGATAATTAGCTGGAGACTTGCAGAAATCTTTATTTTGGCATTCCAAAAGCTGTCTCGAAAGTCTAATAAAATTTCGGATTTGCGTCTTAAGTTATTCAAGGTCAAAAGTCTCAAAAATCTTTTTTTTGTAAATATATTAATTTCTATGGCTCCAATGATGTTGACATTTATTACAAAAATTGTAGAGCATGAAATTTGCAACAAATTTTGTTCCAAACATTTTCTCATGCGCTCAACTGTCTTTGAAATAGAGTGCGGAGAATGTGCAGCCCTCGGCCATACATAATCATAATGTAATGCAAGGTCAACTGTGAATCTCGGTGAATAAAGTCAGTAAATCATTAAAATATCCTCAACAATGAATAGTTTATATTATTCATTGATCGGTACATTATATTCAATAACATTTTTCATAATATATTTATTCAATCATACTTACCTAATTTTTATAATTAGAAACTCATCACGTGAAATACTTATTAGTACAGTCCACGCCTATGCAATTCCCTAACTTAACTGTGTTGCAAAAGTGAAGACACAAATGTAATATTGTAAGAGAGAGAAAGTAACTGAGAGATAGGTAGAGGCGGGCCCATGTTTGCATGGAGGCAAATGGCAAGTTTCACTATATTTACTATTTTCATTTGGAAATATATTGTAAAATAGGAAGAAAATGCTTTGTGCCAAATTGAAATAATGGGTACAAAATATATAAAGAGAAATATTCTCTTTTTTCTGTACCCAAGAATGATATTTTATTAAATAAATGGTTCAAGAACATACCACGATAGGATAGAACATTGGAAATTACAGGTTACGTTTGTGAAAAACATTTCAGAAAGGAGTATACTATAAAAGAATGGTCGTTTAGGGATGAAAAAGTGAGTAGAAATTATTTTAAAATCATAATAGGAGATCTACGGACAATTCTATGTTAGAAATTGAAAGGCTATGTCAATGTTTCAAATTATTAAACGTATCTAACCTAAATTTTTAGTGAAAAATTCAACTTCAAGAACACTTCTTATCTATAAATTTATAAATTCATAAGATTTATAGATTTGCACAGAATTTCAACATTAATTTCTTCACTTTTCATCAAAATATGGAAGTTATTGACAATACAATTGTCAAACGTGAGCAAAGCAAGCGTTCTCGCTACCTCTGGGGCCTATTAGAATGTTTTTTTTTTTATTTCTCCTGTGCTGCTTCCGAAAAATTGAAATTTAAAATAGTATATTGTGCAACAAGTGCGATAAGTTGATTGCCCACGAGAGCTCAAGTGGGCAACTGACAACACCGCACGAGTTGCAGATACTATTTTTTATTACGAATGTGGGTAAATACTATTTTGCACTTGTTTTGTCCGGGCGGTGAATTATACTTGGCGCACGCAAAAGCCAAAGAGCCATTTACCGCCCGGAGAAATGTGTGCAAAATAGTACTTATCCTGCATGAGTAAAGAAAAACTATGTTTGAATTATTGATATACCAACTGATAGAATAGAGTCAAGTAATAAAACTTTTATTGCGCAGTTTAATTCAATAACTTTTTTTACACTAGAAATTATGTCAAAAACTGTTACTTTTTGTAAAATCGTAGCTGTATATTATATTTTTGTTAAATTTTTCGTGATTGTTCAACAAACAAAAAATTTTTGCAGAGTAGCATTTTTTATTTCTATTTTTCTTCTAGTGAATCAGAAATTGTTTGTGTATGTTTTTTCATATATATTACGCCCATTGTAATATAAAATATTCATCAAATTATTTATGTGCCTATCATAATTCATAATCAGAAAACCAGTGTCCAAAGAAATGTTTATAAAACATGTTCCATAGTGTACTAATTCATTGCAGGTCTTAATAAATTTAAATGCTAATTTTATTTACTTTTGCTTCTCATTTAATAAATAATGTAGTATTTAACGTAATGAAAATAAGTAATCCATCTGGCAATTGTATTTTATTAAAAAAATTTGAAATATTATCTTATTTCTGCATATGAAGCACGCAAAGCTGGACCCGCTCTCTCTATCTCTCTCACAGCTGCCGCATTATATTTTAGGCTTCATGTTTTCCTGAGTGTCCGCTCTTCTATTATTCTCCTTCGAGGTACAGTCATTTTTCTAAAAAAAAGGGGTTACCTAGAAAGTTTACCGGGAGTTTTGAAAATGGGTAATTTTATAGATTACGATGTGCTCTTTCCGAATTTCAACCTTGCCACCTCGTATCTTTGCCGCTCGCGCCGTCATATTGGAAAAATGGGGCCTAAAAGCAGTTTTTTGACAATATCTCCCTTCCGGCTCATTTCACGATATAAACATTTATGTACGAAATGAGACTAAGGAATATCCCGTACATTTTATGTATCAACTTTTTTTTTTGTATAATCAATAGTTTTGGCGTACGAGCACTGCAAAGTATTGTCACAAATATGAAATATTTGTAGTGATTAGGTCACATAATTATTTATTTGAATTCGCTGTAACTGTAATCCTAGTTAGTATTGACAAGGTCGATGTTCAACTGTCGGACATGATTGACAGGATATGGTCACTAGAGGTTCGGTGGTTACCAGACAACAACTCTTAGAAAATTTAATCTTGGCCCATTGTTGGCTTGGGTATATAAGAGCGTAAGCTAGGAGAGGAAGTTAGTCATTCAGTGATTCAGTATAATTAACTGTGAGCGATATTGTGTTCATACGTGTGTATAAAATAAATATTTGTACTGCAACCTGTTTTAATAAATTATTCACAATAAAATTTGTGACAGTATTATAGATCTGCCTACGCCAACCCGTGACATTTAATTTTGACTGATTACATTCATGAATTTTAAAATTAACTTGAATCTAAGAACTGAATTAACAATAAATATTTTACTATGCGCCGAAAAACCGACTTACTATAGCTAAACTAGGAAAAGGAAAAATTTCACAATAAATATGTTCAACAAAAAGTATCATGGATAAAACAACTCCAGATCATATTTTAATCTTGCATGCCATCAGTGGCTGTGACACAACATCAGCTATATTTAATCAAAGAAAAATAAAATTTATTATTGTACTTCAAAAGAATCCAGATATAAATAAGGTTACTCGGGTATTCAAGAATCTGAATGCTGATCCAAAGATCATTGCTAAATCTGGAGAACGCTTCTCTCTTGAATTATACAGTTACAGTAATGTGAAAAGTATGTCTTTAAATAAATATAGATATGCATGCTTCACAATATAAGCATATAATAGTATTTTCTCCAACACTGTTTTGGAATTTGCATATTCCATAACCAAAAATTATATTGGAACGAATGACATTCCAAAAAATCGTTTAGAATTATTCCGTATGCCGTTTAGAATGATTCTGTATGCCGTTAAAATCATTTCGACGAATCAGAAGCTGTTAGTTTGGCTACTACCATGGTTACTTCCTAACAATTCAAATATTCATATCTGGATTTGATGTTTGACATTAAATAATTTTTTAAGTTTCCTCTGGAATATTGGTGAGTTTCCAAAACCTTGTTAGAGAAAGTATAGTCTACAACATGTTTGGAATGGCGTATTCCACACTCGCGGACCGTAATCCTCGCCTTCTGCTCGGATTACAAACTTTTCGCTCGTTCAGAATATAGGCCATTCCAATACTTATTGTAGAATATACTATTCCGATACAAATGCAGAATGGAGGTCATTCCTCGTGAATGTGAATAATTCAGCCACGGGACGAAGTCGAGTGGCAGAATTCATATGAGCATGGAATGATCGATCTGCACGAGGGACGGATGTTATTCTTTCTAAAGTCATAGATGTCTGCGGCAATATCTATAATCAAAATATGCTGTTTTCTAAGAAAGAATTTGCTTCATTGATCTTTTATCAATTCATCAAACGTTGATGAAATTACTCATATTGATTCCATTTTGAAGAAGAATGATAAGGAAATCAAAAAGAAATTAAATTATATAAGCAATTAAACAGTTTTTTCACGACGCAACGCGACTTTCTTAGAAACTTCTGAGCGTGCGAATAGGTATCATTCTATAGTGATTTAATATTACATCGTTACCACCAACAGAATCAGCAGCACGACAACATTCCTTCCAAACTTATTACCAAGTTCAGCTGTGATATGGGAATTAACAAAATGCAAGGTAATGGGGATGGAAAAAAAACAAGGACGGGTTGATTTCTGTCATCACACTCGAGTCTTCAGCTCCGGAAAGCTTGTTTAAACTTATTTCTAGCATATGCAAAAAGAGATGTAGAAAGCCTGTGGATGCAGAAAGGCTGAGTTGAAGTGTTCCGTTATTTGCATGAATTGTAGTGGTACCTGTGATAACTCGCAAGTTCCATTGTAAGATAGAGATGAAGAGAAAGGAACGGAGACTAAATAAATATGTTTTATTGGGATATAAGTTATGTACATTATTTAGAAACACAACGTTTCGACAGCAAAGTGCTGCCTTTTTCAATATATATTTCTTTACACTTGAAAAAGACAGCACTTTGCTGTCGAAACGTTGTGTTTCTAATTAATGTACAGAGCTTATATTCCAATAAAACATATTTATTTATAAAATGAATTCTGAAAAGTTTTTTCCTTCATTAGAACGGAGACTATTTTCGAGCAAACGTATGATGAAATCGAGAACTTAGAGGATTGCGACTCAAATGATAATCTCATTGCGAATAGTGTGGAAGAAATTTTGGACTGTGACGTTTCGATCGGTACTAAACACAATGAGCTCGCAGAACCTGGTCCATCAAGAACAGCGAAACGAAGAAGAATGCGCTGTATTTTGGAATAGTGAATTGCATGTGGATTAGGCCTACTGAAGATACCATGACAAAAAAATGCGCTGTTTTCTCTATCTCAAGGTGGTGTAGAAATGAGTCATTTTACCAAAACGCGTGTTTAACTACATTTTGTGGTGATCGTACGCTTAAAGTATTGATTTTACTAAAAAAAATGGTTTATTACATAAATTGTAGAAAATTTTCTCTAGTTTTATTCTGTATATAGATACTTTTATTGTGAAATGAGTTGGAAAGGAGATATTGTCAAAAAATTACTTTTAGGCGCCATCGAAATCCATCTTCAAAACTCCGGAGAAGCTTTCCAGGTGAAATTATCAAATGATTACTATATAGTATACCTTAATTTAATATAAATGCTGTCAATTTATATTACACAGCAAGCTTGCTTACTAAACTGGCCATGAGCTGAATTGCATTGCAACCCTGATTTTCTGCACCCGCAGCGTGCACCACAACCATTTTTACAGTTGCAAAATATTGTGTTTACTAATTCATTTGAAGCCGACAGTAATATTGTTGTCATTGATTCCAGAAATTCATTTTGTAGCACCCAACCCTATTCCTGCATTATAGTATGTATGGCTGAGCGCTGCGCATTCTCCGCGCTCTATTTTAAACTATTGAGTGCATGAAAACATGTTTGAGATGAAATTGGTTGCAAATTTTATTCCCTAAAATTTTTGTAATGAATGTCAACATCGTCGGAATCATATGAACCGATATATTTGTAAAAAAAACTATTTTTGCGACCTTTGACCTTAAATAACTTAATCGCAGATTTTCGAGACAACTTTCAGAATGCCAAAATAAAGTTTTCCACAAATCAGCTTATTATCTCTCATTCCGAGATGAAACCGTCATATGACTGGACTATTTGGCTTATTTTGAGAACATTCCATCGATGTATACATTCTGCGGACGTAGCAGCCTCGTAAATTTGAGATTGAGTAATAGGTTTTCAGTTCGGGTGACCTTATTTTTAGTTCGTAACCGTTAAGGTCAAAGGATGAAAGCTGAACTTTATCATTTTTGTTGCAAGGAATACCAATGTTTGTGTTTGTGTTATTTTATTTTCACACTTCTCTGAAATGGGAACTTGAAAAATGTTTATCTATTGTGAAATTTATTTCTTTGATATATATCGATGTCCCGATTCGTGGAAGTAGTTTTGTAGGTGTTTTATTGGAAGATATACAAATTTTTATTAAATTATAAGAGCCCTCCATCCGAAATTAAAGCTTAGGAAATATCAATCAATCTATAAGTGGCTACTATAGCCGTATCGGGTAAAAGACCCGATTGATATCTATTCTATTTAATTTCTTCTGATATACGAATGTTTAGAGCTTCGTTATATAAAATTACATTTCTCAAACAATAACTGCCGTAAAAAACGAAAATGGAAATATACTCACGTCAGGAACAAATGTAGAATTGTATCAAGCAATATACAGAAACTCGTGCCAGATTTTTGTTGAAGCACTTTTGCTAATTTCATTGGTTTCATAAATTTAGAGTGTCGTTTCAATTAATTGCATACAATGTAAATAAATTATATTTAATGTATTTAAATTAATAAAAATATAAATAAATAAATATATATTATATATTAATAAATAAATGTCATCGAAAATTATCTGCTGATAGTCCTCCCTTTATTTACTGCATGCTTTCATTTAAATCGAACGAAATGGTTTTCTTTCCGTGACTGGGCTCTCTATGAGGACCTGATCCTCCAAAATATTGGGTCATAGTCTTTCGTCTCTCTTTCCCTTCTGAAATCATTGCCCCCCATTCGAATCGATGTTTATAATTATGTTCTGCCACAAACTCTAATGTTTTTTTTATTTGAGTTTCATAGCTTTTCATGTATTGCTCTTTTAATTGTTTTCGGAATTCTTCTGGAATATCCACCCGATATTTCATCTTTTTCTTAATTTCTGGTGCTGTAAATACTTCTTTTTTAGCTCTTTCGAATATTCCATCTTTCGCTTCTAACTTTTTTCGGACATTTTCTTGTTTTTGCTTCTGTAGTCGCATCATTTCACGGAGTGGTATTTTATGTTTCTCAATTTCTTCTAGGTTTAGTTTTTTTTGTTCGAGTAAACTGTTATACATCATTGTTTCCTGCTTTTCTTGCCACTTTATTTCGTTGCTTTTCACTTCGATTGGTTTTTTCTTTTCTTCAACATTTGTTGGCTGTACAAATGATACTTTCTTTTCTTCTTTTTGCAGATTTTCCTGCGATTTTTCATGTTTTTGATCCAAATATATTGATTTCCATTTTTGTAGCCACGTATTATATTTTTCTTTTCTTTCAAATAATCTGTGTAAACGATTTTCATCCAATTGTTCTAATTTTTCTTCTGGATTTTCCTTTTGAACTGTTGGAATACGATATATTCTAACTGCGCCAAATACATCTGTCGTAGCGATAGTTTCTTTCTTAACATGTTTTCTTCTGTAATCACTTATGTAGTCTATTATTGGGTTTCCGGTCATGCGTATAACTTTGCCAGGACTAGCAGTTTTACTTAACAATGTCCAAGTTTCAACGTATGTATCTTCTCTTGCAAGTACGACTGCTCCGACTTGTTGGGAGGACCAAACACCCCCGACGTATTTACAGTGACTTTTCCTCCAAAATATCGGCTTGGTTACTTTAGTTGGAAACCAAATAGCAAATATTCGACCTCCAATTGTTAGAATGATATTTTGGTCCCTTTTGCTATTAAGACATGTTTTTATTGGGCCATCATGAACCAGTTGAAAGTCTTCATATTTTATATCTTCAAAATTTATTTTCTGTCCTTGATCAAAGTCATGACCATCAAATCTTCCGTTGAAAAAATTCCCCAACATATCATTTATTTGTATGACATTATCGGTGACATACGGATCTGGAGATACAATTGGATCAAAATAGGTTCTTTTGAAAATATCATCTGCCGTTTCAGGATTACGAGGTTTGAAACGGAAGTTTTGATTTTTGATATTAATGCAAGAAATTGGATGGGGCAGCTGTGTTATTTTATCCTTGACGAATATTTTATACATGGGTGTTAATGTCATATTAAGTGATCGAAATTCGGATATGTCTGTTGTTAGGGCAGATGGCACCACTTTTAATCTACCTTTTTTCACTCGAGATTCTGCCTTATCAATATTTTCAGGTGTTGAGAGTAAGTCCCAAATCAAAATACATCCATCTAAGGCACAGGTCATCATTTGTAAACTTTCGATACCTTCTTCCAGTTTGACAACTTTACCATTTCTTGTTATTTTGTAATCCTGCATTACAAATCTAATTCCAGTTACGGCACATTTATGAGAATGTTCTAGGTTGCTAATGACAGTTGGTTGTACCACATTTATACCTTCACTCGCTTTCATCCATGTTGATAGACTTTGCATGATTAGTCTGTGTTTTTGTTGCTTTTCTGTTAAAATATCTCTAGTTTCAACTTTTTCAAGTCGACCTTTCAGATCCCATACAACAATTTGCCCATTTTTCAAACCTCCTATTAATATATCCGGTCTGGAAGGGCAATGTCTTAATTTACTTACTTCCCTAAAAGCTCGCAAATAGAGTTTGGGTTTTAAGGCATCTGTATTGCACCAAATCAAAACCAAGTTATCATCAAACGTAACTGCGTTAACTTCATCTATTTGCGACATTTCAGTTATTGCATGGTTGAATGACCATCGGCCGTACGCTGCAGCTAAAACGCCAGAATAAAATGGATCTAAAGTGACATCCGTAACTATTTTACATTTACAGGTAATTACATCACGAAAAGATATTAAATCTCGGTTAATTAAGACCTCTCTTGGACAGACATACTTGTAAATATTCTCATAATCATCGCTGTACAAATTAATATGTTCATTCAGATGAATGATTTCGCTGATAGTTTCACATTGATCCATAACGAATTTCACTAGATTTGAACTTTTTTGTCTATCAAGAATTGGCTCATCATATTCGAAATTATATTGAGTCCATGTGTTTTTTGGGTAATTAGGATTGGTTTGAGCTTCACTGTCTGCAGTAGGTTGAGATACTTGTACTGCAGCATCGATTCGCTTTCGGTATACATTTGTTATAGGAAATCGACTTGGGAGAAGCTCTATGTAACCGTCTTTCGCATCTTCAACCAGCCGTAGCTTGAATGTTTTTTTTTCTTTATATAAAGGATATGTAGATTCGATTTCAAGTTCAATTAACGGTCGGAAATTTTTTATAATACCATCATCTACCTCTGTTTCACTTCCATGGCTTGCCCATTGTCCTGGAGTTTTCATAACTGATCGTTTTAATCGCTCTTGCAATTCCTCTTTCTGTTTTTCTAAAGTTTCAACCACAAAGTCTTTGGCTTTTTTTGTTGAACAAAAAAAGAATTCAAGTTTATCATCTTCAGTTGGCTTATCGAAACCAATCAGGATTTCTTCTTCAGGGTATTCTAAAATCCTATTTTTGAATGGTAAAAATTCTGAGCTTTCTTCATGTAGCTCAATGTTGTCTTCTATTTTTTCTTTTTTGATGAAAATCCATGGGTAATCAGTTGTTAAATCCTCCCCCACAACACAACCAATTGCTTTTTGTGTTATCGAAGATAAAACAATTTTAACCACCCCTTCAACATCAAATGTAGTATCATAATCTTTGAAGATGGTATGGTGCTCTTCCCTTTCGTGAACTCGTTTCTTCTTATTTTTTCTATCGTGTCTCAATTTTTTTTTATCCTCAGGTACTTTCATACGGGACGATAGCATATTCAAAAAAATATTAGTAAACTCAAAAAAGTCTAAAAAAAATATTTAGATATATTTGTCACTGTCAAAGTAAATAAAAAATTGTTTTCAACTTTTTTTCAGTTGTAATCATGACATCTTGAAACTGAATTACAAGCTCAGTATTTGTTTAACTTTAAAAATATTTGAAATCAGCAAATCTCATTTCTGTTCAAGTGAATAAAATACTGATAGTAATTTTTTCCAATTCCTGTTCGAATTTTTTGTTACGGAGCTGCCAATCTTAGAATTGCGGTTTCTTCATTAGTATTTCCGTATTATTTATTTTTTATTACCTTTGCGGGATAAATACCACTTTGCGTATGTTTTTCCGGGCGGTAAATAGCTCTTTTCTCTTTGAGTGCGCCAAGAATAATTAGAGTGCGACAAGTAAACTTGTCGCACGCAAAATATTTACCGGCCGAAAGAACAAACGCAAAATAATAATCATCTCACATTCGTAATAAAAAATAGTTTTTATCACTCATGCGGGATAAGTATTACTTTGGGCACGTTTTTCCAGGCGGTAAATAGCTCTTTGCTTTTTGAGTGCGTCAAGTATAATTTGAGTGCGACAAGTAAACTTGTCGCACGCAAACCATTTACCGCTCGAAAAAACAAACGCAAAATAATACTCATCTCACATTCGTGATAAAATAGTATATTGTACAACAAATACAGAAAATTACCTATTTCACACGAGGTGTCGAGTGCTGGAATCACACAAGTGTGAAATAGGTGATTCTATACGTATTGTACACTATACTTTCTCTACGATCACAGTTTTTAATGAAATATGTAGCTAAATCCTTCGTATAACTGAGATTTTAAAGCTATTTTCACAAATGTAAAATAATTTAGGCATTTTAATTGTTTGCTCTGCTTATTTATTGTGACATTAATTTTAGCTATGATTTAGAACATTATTGATATATTTTCTATCAGTTGATTGACATTTCATTGTTGTGCAATCTAATTGTTGCAAACTACGAAAAGATTGTATCTGATTGGCCCACTCTCACCAAGCGAGTTTTCTGTGATCTCGGGTAGCGTGTTTTCTAAATTTTCGTCACTAACCATTTTCCAACTGCAGTAATGATATTTGTGGATATCTAATTTGGGTTATGATACAATAATTACATACATAATTTCTCGATTTCAACAGAATGTGATGGAACGTGTGTTGTCTGCTTCAATTTGACAGTTGTGATTCGTAGTGTTGCCAACCTTCGAAATATATATTACAAGAATAAGAAAATAATTCTAACAGAACTTAGTGCAATTCTGTTATATAAATGTGGCTTATAAAAGAGCAAACAGAGATTTATATCAAGTCCGAGATATTTATCAATAATCTAGCTAAATATATCATATATATCATTTAAAGAATATTCAAAATGAATCATTAATATATAAGTTGGTCAAATTGGTGTGAGAAATCATTTCTCACGACTTTTCGCACAGTTATGTGAAATTGTAAGTTTTCTACTTGTGTTTTGTATGAGAAATATGTTGTTTTCTATAGTGATCGTAGAAAAAATAGTATCTGCAACTCGTGCGGTGTTGTCAATTGCCCACTTGAGCAAATTAGCGTACTCACTTCAATCGTGCGCCCAACTTTGCTCTCGTGGGTAATCAACTTATCGCACAATATACTATTCTTCTTCCTATTTTGACGTCACTCGTGCGGTGATAATTACTCTTCTATTGCAAAATTATAGCATATTAATAAATAAATGTAGCGATATATTATGCAATTTTTACAAATTGGTGATCATATTTTGTTGAATCAACTATGACAAGCTCATTAAAAAAATTTGTACTATCAACTCCGTTCTTATTCTGATTCTTGATCCTGTGGAGGAAAATTTGGACAGTGCAGAGTTTTTTTTAATAAAAGCCATTTGGAAATATTAATCTATTGATTGATATGCAGTTAAAAGTCTGGGCACCGTGGACCAACAAAAGTCTCATAATTGCGGCACCACTCATGTGTCTCAGTTTTTCGAAATATATATTTAGAAAAATTTCCGTAAAACAGAATCTCATAAATTGTTGAGAAACAGAATTTGAAAAATTGTTGAAAATTAAAACCAGATTGTTGCAAGAAATTATAAATTCAGGAGTCGGTTTTTACACCAATATCCTGACCAGAGTAGCAACTGTAGACAAGTGTTTAATCCTTATTAGAAACTCTTCAATACAGTATCGCAAGTCTCAGATAGTCGAACTTGAGAGCCGCGAACGAATTTATGAAAATGGAGTTGATACATGGCATGCAGAGATATGAATCTGCAGCAGTGCCATCTACCATAATGCTGCCGAAGTGGTAAGTTTGAAAGAATTACAGGACACTGTGAAGTGATCTTTGGAAAATATTTGTGACACAGAATTTAATAAATGATTCTGAATACTGTACTGGAGAGTCCTAATAAGGACAAAGCACGTGTCTATAGTTGTCGCCCTATTCAGGATGATGGTGTAGAAACCGACGCCTGAATTTGTAATTCTGTGAAACAATTATGTTTTGATTTTTAATCATTTATATGAAGTTGTATCCAATTTTAGGAGGCTTATCCTTAAGCTTCCTCAAATTGACATCATAATATAATCCAAGGATCCACGTTTTAAAAAAGTTTTATAATATTGTGTTTTGAAATCAAGAATCAATCAGATGGATGTAAGAGAATCATTGGTATCAGATAGCGTCGTGAAACCAGACGTCGTTTCTAAATAAACCGCATTTTCAAATTACTTTCAATTAGAATCATCACTTAGTTGCGATGCCTGATGACGTGATTATCCACTTCGATAGGTGAAGATTAAAAGGTACATGGAATATAATAAATTGTGTATTGAGGATTGTGGATTATAAATTGTGGATTGTGGTTTGTGTATCAAAACATTTTCTACTATAATAGATTATCAGTTGTTTAATTGGTTGCATGTTATCAGAGCCACGATATTAAAACCATCTAATCATGTCCAGATACTCAAATGTAAAATAATGATTCAGTTATTGGTTATGTGACGTATTATTGTTGAGCATAATTTTAAGGAAAATCATGTTGCAATGGGCGGCCACGATTTTGGCACCTAACTACTTGACCCTTTAATCTCCTACTCGATCTGAGCACTATGCCATGTATTAGGGCCAATGACTTTTTCTCGGTAATACATATTTTCTTCTCAAATTACGCTCAATTTTTTCGTTCAATTTGTTTTTGATCAATTTTTCTGTATTCTTTTATGAACTAAATCATTGAAAGCAAGAAATCCTGTACGCAACGTATCTCAATTTTTTGTTGCATGCGCATGCGAGCTTTATTTTCATTTTTTGAGAATTATACCGACAAGCTGTAGCTGTCAAACATTTATTGTCAATAATGGGTTATATGGAGGAAATTGATATCCTGGTGTAGTTCTCGCAGTTGCAGCTACCAATTTAATTATGAAAAATTTGCGACACATTCATTCAACATTGTTAAAATACCATCGTTCGCTTCTCTACGTTGTAGCCAATACGCCATGTCAATAGCGCTGTGCGCGACGCGAGCTCTGTCCTCGTGGTGACAATTGGCATTTATTTACTAATATATTTAAAATCGTGACAATCAACAAATTCTGACGTATTCATGTAATTTGCAAAACTGGCACTCAGAATTAGCAGAAAGTTTATTACAATGACAGTAGTACTTCGAAGAAATTAAAAATAACGAAGAAGATGTAAAATTACGGGAGCTACTTTGCGCGCAACGCCTGGCGCATTTAGTGATGGAACAAATCCGAATTTGTATAATGTATTGGTCGAGATATATGTAAATTATTATAAGTATAAACATAGTGTTCTACTTGACATGATAATACGTACGTTCGGGCTCACTTTATGTATGTTCTATTTAATTATATTGTCTGAATATTAAATCGATAAACAATATTAATTTTTCCTGTGATTTTACATAACTTCATCTGATATTTACGAGTTATTTTTATAAATTGAAAATAATCTGTGTGACTATTATAAAAACTTCTTGAGTTGGTGTCTTTTGAATTCTTCAGTAAGGAATCAGCATCATTCATGCCTGATGATTTAATATTTGCTTGCCAGATACGAGTTATCCGAAAGCATCAATCATTTAAATTAGTGAAAATTCATTAATAAGGATTCATTCATGATATTTTGTCTTCAATTTATAATCAATGATAATATTGTTGAAATATAATTTTAATAATTTAATATTGACGCTGTACAAACATTATACAATTAAAAAAATACTAACTGCTCATTTCTAAAGTTTGCTAATATAATAACAAGTCTGTGTTTTTTTATATGAATGCTATAAAAATTTATTGAAACAGGTAAATTTAGGTCGAAAAGTTGTTAATATTAGTCGCAACTGCAAACATGCGCCTGCAGTATGCATATAAATTAACAAAAAGAATCTTCTTCAAGACTGTCCAGCCAATGATTTGGAATCGTCCAGCACAATTGGATGAATATCATAAGAGTCCAAGGATTGATAGTATGTACTATTGAACAAAAGCAAACTGAGGAGATAACCTTTTCACAGTTTCATATGCCAATTCGCGATTCGGAAATAAATAAAATTTCAGTTCACCATTGCGCAATTGTGTGTGCAAACACTCAGGAACACAACAATTTAAATCTTATCCCGATGATTTCCACTTTTTCAAAGAATTTTTCATATTTATTTGCCTCAAAAACTCAGTTTGGCTTTATACTCTTTTATATTTGTTTTGACAGCTCCAGTCAGTATTAGTAAAGAGCTTATAATTTCTACCGCATGGAGTCGCGTTCGTCGCTACTGACATAGCGTATCTCTGCTCCATTTATTTCTTCTTTTCTTTTGCATTGATTTTGTTTCGTTTTTTTGTCAAATGATACGATTGTATTTTTTATCTCTGGCTATCACTGACAGCGCAATGCGATATAGTTCGCATATTATCTGCGCAATTATTTGACAAAAACATTGAATTAAATAGGGCAAGTTCTATTATTGCATTGAACGAAGAATTGAGTGAATCATTGAAAATTTTAACCTGTTTGCAACAGTCAATTTTTTCACAAACAGCACATTGAACTGGATAATGTACGAAATAATTGGGCGTGTCATACGGGCTTTACAATATGATTTGTTAGAAATTGATAGGGTATGTAGGTACATAGGTTCAGGTGGTTGTTGTCCTGTTTTGAAATATTTTTGAGTATTTGGTAGTACAATCTATTACACATATTTAAGACTGGATTCCAGTCCAATGTACCCTGATCGGTCTTACGGCCAAAAGAATATAGTGCTCAATAGGATGCCAGACTTTATAAATCTAGGATCTTGTCCTAAGTATCGAGGAAAGGGCTATTTCCAGTCAATTTTTTCGGCGTCAACTTCCTTGATAGAACTTACGATTGAAACTAGTACCAAAAAATCTGACGTAGACATCACGTGACTTACTTGTACATCATTGAATATATTTTTTGCATATATTAATACGATAATCAAACACAAAATTCCATCGTTCCACGGCTAATCGTTTTGGATTGATCTAAAAAAATCTAGAAATCTGTCAAGTAAAGTGTGCTTTCGGTTGCTATGTAAACAGTAGGTCATAATTCTTATGCTACAACATTCCTAAATACTAATTTCCAAAATTCTACGGCTAACTGTCTTGAATTTACGCGCAAAACTAAAAAGAAAATCCGACCGAAGTGCATCAGTTTATTGTTAGAGAATAAAAGGAAATTATTCAGATGCTAAAGTAGATTGAAATATTATATATCAATACTTTACAGCCAATCGTTTCGAATTTATGCGAAAAATTCCGAAAGACTATCAAGCAAAGTGCACTTTCGGCTCAGTCGATTTCAATGAAAATAGAATATGAGCAACTAGGCGGTACTATCGTCTCAAATACTGAATTATAACATTCTACGTTCAATCGTTTTGGATTTATGCGGAAAATTTAAAAAATGTTTCGAATAAAGTGCACTTCCGGTACAGACGATTGCAATCATAATGCGAGGTGCACAGCTAAATTTTTTTTTCAAATTTATGCAGAAAATTCGAAAAGTTTGTTATATAAAGTGCACTTCTGGCTCAGCCAATTGGTACAAAATAAGAAGATAACTATTTAAAATAGAATGAGGAGGAGCCAAAAGTATCAGAAATACAAGAGAGAAGAGAATGGTTTTCAGAAATAAAAATTCCAAAAAGTCTTCTTTTCACACTGTTCTTGTAATTTTATTTATTTACCGACCGGTTTCACCCACTTGGTGGCCATCTTCAAGGTGGTACTGGCGGGACTACACAACAATAAATGTAACAATACAAACAGGTAAAACTAAATCATTTCAAATCAAAAAAGATAAAATTAAATTTCAAAAAACTCCTAACAACAATCGATTCCCAGTTCGAATGATGTACAAATTTCTTAATAAGAATTCTTTGAAAATAAATAAAATGAATATAAAATAGAATAAAAATTCTTACATATAAAAAGGCTACAGAAAACTGCTAAAACGACGATGAAAATATACAAAATCCAAGAAAGACATCGTAGAAAAAATTTAGCATATTTTTTTGGAATTTATGGGTGCATTTGGCTGGTTTTTCATAATAAATCTTTTCTACGATGTCATTCTTGGTTTTCGTACATTTTCATCGTCGTTTTAGCAGTTTGCTGTAATTTTTCATGTGTAAGCGTTTTTATTCTATTTTAAATTTAGTTTATTCATTTTCAAGAAAATTTTATTAAGAAATTTGTACATCATTCGAACTGGGAATCGTTTGTTGTTAGAAATGTTTTGAAATTCAATTTAATTTTTTTTTATTTGTAAAGATTTAGCTCTACCTGTTTCTATTGTTACATTTATTGTTGTGTAGTCTCGCCGGTACCACCTTGAAGATGACCACCAAGTGGTCGAAAAACCATCCTCTTCTCTCTTAACCATTCAAATGCTACAGAAATTTCAAATACTGAATTTCAGTATTCTGCGGTTAATCATTCTGGATGTAAAAGAAGTTTCAAGTAAAGTGCATTTCCGGTACAGTACATACGATTGCAACTATAATTCGAGGTGCATATCAAGACTCTAAACCAGTCTTAAACACAAAATTTCAGCATTATACCTTTGACATGTTTTGAGATTTGCGAGTTACGAACATACGTACCGACTTCAAGCCGAAAATATTCAAAATGGATTCAGGAATGCTTAAAACGGATCTTTCCATCAAAATCTCGAAATGTGAATTTTGTCGGTTCCACAATACTTCCTTGTACTTTGTACAATTCAGAAGAATTCACCACCACACAAGGCTTAAGACAAGGAGGAGCCCTTAGCCCATTGCTATTCATAATATTTTTGGATGATATATTGAAAAATATAAGAAATAAAACTAAAAAACTAGAAATAGGATACTATAACTTAAGGAGAACAACGATATCACAGTGCGCATTTGCAGATGATTTAGCAATAATAGCGAAAAGCGAAGAAGATATGCAAAACAACCTAAACGTATGGGATGATGAATTAAAGAAACATAAGATGACAATAAACGTAGAAAAAACAAAAACAATGGTCATATCTAAGGAAGACATAGCTACTAACATTGTAATAAACGGAAAAACAATAGAACAAGTGGAAACGTACTCGTACCTCGGAGCAACCCTAAATAATAAAGGAAGCATGGAACATGAAATAAACAAGAGAATACAAGCCACGAATATAAGTTATCATGCAATAAACAAAGTAATACTCAACAATAAACAAATTTCGAAGAATACAAAAATGATTTTATACAAAACAATCTACAGACCAACATTAATAAACGGTAGTGAATCATGGGTAATGAATAAGAGAAATAAAAGCAAAATACAGGCAACAGAAATGAGATTTCTTAGAAGAGTGGAAGGGGTTACAAGAAGAGATAGGATAAGAAACGAAACAATAAGAAACAGTCTACAAATTGAAAGTATCCAGACAACTATAGAAAAAAAGCAGCTTGCATGGTACGGACACCTAGTAAGAATGCCTGAAGAAAGACAGACTAAACAAGTATGGAACGCAAGAATAATTAAGAAGAAAAAAAGAGGCTGACCAATGAAGACATGGGAATACAGCATATAAGAGATATTAAACAAAAATAACATCAGTACGCAAGAAGCAAGAACAAAAGCAAGGAACAGAAAAGACTGGAAAGAACTGATCAACAATATTAAATAAAGTGATGAACTAATCGCGATACCCGAAAGGGTACTAACCGATTTAAAATGATAATAATAATAATAACTTTGTACAAGTATGTAGAAAACTAGGTTGCTACTCTCTGACCTGTCCGGCAGGGCAGCAGCCACCGTCAAGCTAACGTGAGCATAAGTTCCTCTTTCAGGCTGTTCGTCCCGCTGTCTCCAGCAAGGGGATTTGCTCAGCCGATCATTGCTTCAATCTTTTCGTACTAGTATTAGTATTCCTTCTTTCAAAAAAACATCCCTAATCGAACCTACGATTGTTGTCTTCTTCCCAGGACAGAAGATGGCATCATGGTTTTGTCTCAAAGCACTTCACCTTTGCTATTTATATAAATTTAAAACAGGGTCCTAGATTCTCATATACAATTTAGCCGTAAATCCGATCAGAGAAGATAAGCTACGATCGGCTCCTGGACTACAACATCAGAAGTTCAGTACATTCTTCTCGACTGTCTCGGGCTCAAGTTTTGTCCTACAGGCGGACGCAGCAAAATTCAATAATATTCAGCAATGTTTCTCGAAAGTGCGAGCGTAGATACACATGAACACTTTTAACTTACTTGTACTAAGTACAAGAAAGTATTGTGAAACCGACAAAATTCACCTATCGAATTTTGATTATATTCGGCTTGATGTCGGTACGTATGTCCGTGCGTGCGTTCGTACGTTCGTAACTCGCAAATCTCAAAACAATGTTGAAATTTTGAATTTGAGACTGATGTAGGGTCTAGTTGTGCACCTCGCATTATGCTTCCAATCGTGTGTACCGGAAGTGCACTTCACTTGAAACTTTTTTCGAATTTTTCTAATAAATCCAGAATGATCAACCGTAGGATGTTGAAATTCAGTATTTGAACTTGATGTTGTATCAGAATGGTTATCTGCTATTTTTGTATAAATCGGCCAAGTCAGAAGTGCAGTTTACTTGAAACTTTTTAAATTTTTAAGCATAAATCTAGATTGATCAGCCATAGCATATTGAAATTTAGTGTTTGAAGTTGTTGTAGCATCAAAATAGTTATCTACTATTTTTGTATCAATCGGCTGAGCCGGAAGTGCAGTTTATATGTATAACAGACATTCAGAGTTTACCATATAAGGACGAGTTTCACCAAAGGCAGTTAAACTTATTCAGAGGTTATTTTATACGAAAACTATTGTTGATACAATTGTAGCCATAGATATTAACTCAGAATAACCTCTAGATAAATTTAATTGACTTTGGTGAAATCGGGTCTAAAACAATCAATTTAATTGAAATGATAAGATAGGCAATGATATTCTGATGTCAATTTCTTGATTTTGTTTTACATTGCACATGTCCTGGTGCATGTCAAAATATTATTAAAATTATATTGTAACGTTATTTATTTTAATTTAGGGAGCAGAAGTAACTAAACACTACTATTTATTTTTATGATTTATCAAAATAATAACTTAGATAACTAACACTATTTTTAATAACTAATTTTATTTCAAATTAAAGATTCTTACACTACACTATAATTTGACTTTAATTATTTATGTCAATATTGATTTATTTTAAATAACACAATTTATTTCAACCACCAGCAATCCATAACATAAGGTCTCTGAGCCAAATCAATAATCCCCTTTGTTGAGTCAGCTACTGTTAAAGCTGGGTTTACACATGCATGTTTCTAGTGACGCCAGTCATAACTGGCGCGCCACTAAGCATGAGCTTGCATGTGTAAACATGTACTTGCGAGTAAGTGATATGATAGCATGCATTGATTCCAAAAGTTGGAAATCTCCAACTTATTGGCGCGCCAGTGCATGTTTCATTATTTTGGAAACAAAGAATTTTGTGGTGTTCTTGTAAATTTTGTTTTTGAGATGGCTGCTAAATTAAAAAAGTGGAATAGTGACCTTATTATAAATATTTTTCGAGGTTTATGAACAGCATCCCGGTTCGGGCGGCCTCGATCTCGGCACCAAACTTCCCGGATCTTTAATCTCCTACTCGAACTCGGCACTACGCTATGGATGAGTCAACCGTTCTGCCTGAGTAAAATTTTCTGGACACATGCGATTTTATATTAATAATAAACCAGATTCAAATTTAGCCGTACTTATAAACGAATCTTATCACACGTGTGACATCAACAACTCAAAAGTCCTGCATATAGTAAATAAAATAACTTGTTTCCACTTGATGCAAGAAATTCCAATAAAATACCAAGAAAAATTGAATGTTCTAGTGTGTTCTATACATATTTGTATGTTTTTGTAATAATGTAGGTATGTACGGACATATGTATAAATAAGTCTTTTTTTTAACAATTTTTTTTTTCTGAAGTTTCATTAAATATTATTTGCAGTATTATTTTTTATACAAATTAATTTTAAAATAGAATATAGAGACTTATAAAACCAAATATTGCAGGTGGATCGTGGCCTTAATAAAAAATTGACAGTGCCGAGTTCATGTGCGCCCCGCGCTAATCGGATTAGTATTGGTGCCGAGTTCATGTTTTTGGTGCCGAGTTCGTGTACGCCCCCCGGTTCATGAGATGTCTTTTCAACAACCTATAAAGATAGGTTCGCTAAAGAAGAGGCATATTTAAACATTGCAAAACCAATGGATATCGATGGATTCGGGAAGGAAGAAGTCAAAGCGAAAATACGGTCTCTAAGAAATGCATATACTTTAGAATTAACAAAAATGAATAAAAGTGAAAAATTGAATATCATCAATAAATAGTTTAGTGACTATTTTTGAAGCACGCCGGAAATGATTTTTTTTCTCAATACACATTTTAAATTATTTTTCAATGAAGTTTAATTGATAGTAACAGTAGTGTAACACAACAGAAAATGAAATGGCGACATTAACGTGGGACTACGTGTAAACGTTTACTGGCATGCAAGTATCACTGTCGTGCATGCTGGCCCAATAGAAACATGCACGTGTAAACCCAGCATACCTCGGGTCTCTCCCCACTACGTTTTTCCGCAAACGTCCAGGCGTTTTTAGAAAACGCTAGAAGGTATAGTACAGGACAAATTATTTTAGCATGGCTTTAGGAAATCCTCACAGTAAGGGAGCTATAAGCAGCTAATAAATTTTCTTTTTTCTGGGCTGTACTAAAATTATTTTGACTTTTATTTTAATATTAGATTGAAATTAAAATAAAGTTAGAGTTTAAGTATTAATTCAAATTTTAAAATTGAAATATATATAAAATAATTACAAAATACTTTTTTCTTACATCTAAATATTATGTTCTAGGAAAAATACAGAAATTTACTTAAAAGAAAAATATTCTTAATATCACCCTTTTTCACAGGTAAACAGACTTCATGCTGTGCCTCGGTTTACCATGCTATTAGCGAAGTAAACTCATGCTAAAATAAATTGACCTGTACTATACCAGCAATTTTCTAGAAAACAAATATATTCGCTTCTATTTCTTGACGTGAAATATTTCCACAATAATTCTAAGCACCAGTAAAGCCGAACTTAAATTCGTTACAATAATAATTATAATCTGAAGTGACAGAAAACCTTATTGAATAAATTTGTGCATATATCAAATGATGTACAAGTAAGTCACGTGATGTTCATATCAGATTTTTTATAGACTGGATTTTAGCCCAACATGAGTGATTTTAAGGATATACGAGCCTCACTCCACTTTTTAATATTTTTCTTATCATCCCCATGTCTAGTAGAAGCTTTGCCCAAAATTTAATTAATTTGGAGTTGGCGCCCCTCATCAACAATATTGCCGATATGAATTATAGAGTTTTGCAAAATGTTTGATAATGCCTCGCCATCATTATAATATCAAATCTTGCAGGATGATCGTGATTTTATTTTATATTGACAGTACCTCGAGTTCGTGTACGCCCCGCGGTAATTTGCTTAACATTGGTGCCGACTTCATGTCCTCGGTCCCGAATTCGTTTATGTCAGTTACAATTACCGTCTTTGAGAAATTAGAAGAGAATATAAATTGCGGCCATCAAGTAGATATCTAGATTGTTACGCATTAAACGTTGTACAATACGAATGTAGGGCAGAGTTGAAATTCGGTGTATGGGTAAAATATTATTATAATTCAACCATATTAATTTGTGGTCGAAATTGGTTCGTCGAAAGACTCTAGTATATCTCAGTGATCCTTTGATTTCTGTATAACCTCCATAATAATGAAGTTATTGACTTGAAATTTGACATATAGAGGCAGTTTCGATTAAACTACATTTTTAGCGCATTTTTTGTAAAAAAGCGCCATTATATTCACTTTGGCTGTCTGGCTGGCTGGCTGGCTGGCTGGCGTGACGCTGAGTTCTCAGCAACTATACTATTTACAGACTTGAAACTGGTACTAAATAAAAGTTGCTGTTTCGTAGGTTTGCACAAATTGCTTTTATTCAAGCTCAGTGATTGTGGAAGATTAAATTATTCAATTACTTGTTTCAAGTGAAACAATGCCCATAGATATATATGACATTGGGGATATGGCAACTAAAATTTATTAGAGTAGATAAAAATTTTGCTACAACTTTAGCCGCGGGTGTCACTATTATTATGTACAGTTGTCAAATCTGTCCGGGATTCATTCAATGACTTGTTTGACGCGAATTTGAAGCTTATTAGAATGAATTATTATTATTGGATGAAAATTTGTTTACTTTTGGTGTATTTTTTTTCATATAGCTTTGATAAAGATCAAATTATCATTTTAAGGTACAGAACTTGACCCTCGTCAGTCAATAACTAAATAATGAAGATTAAAAGGAATTTTTGAGTTTGTACATGCATAAATTATGTACCTATCAAATAGTCAACTTGAAACTAGTACTAAATGGAAGCTGCTGTTTCGTAAGTTTGCCCAAACTGCTTGATTTCAAGCTCAATAATTTTGAGAGATGGTAATTTGCGAAATCTCTGAAGTAACAAGCATTCATGAGCTGTCAAAAATGCGCTTTCATCATCTAGATGTTTCTTCCATTTTTTGAACTAGTTTTTTTTTTTTTTGAGCTTATAGATTGAGGTTAACCTTCCAGTAAGTCTTATGCCATGCGACCATGTATAGATACTGTCGGAAAAGTACTGGGGTGAATCACAATTGATTCATTAGATACTGCAGTCGCATCTATTCTATATTTGGAATGATATTCTACTATTTTCTCACTAACTTAAAGCAAAAAAACAAAGAGTTATTGTACCTGAAGATATTAATTTAATGAGGATTTTTTTTGCATTCAGGAATTAATAATAAGTATTCAAAATTACATTTGTAATCAAACAATGAAGAATTAGTTCTATCTACCATGGCATGAAGGAGTTTTGCCTCAAATAAATTTTCAAACTTTACAACTGATTTATTGAAGTGTCATTTGAATAACAAGACACGTACAAATTGCTTGCTTCCCCATTTGAATAAAATTTGGGCAGCTTTATATGAACGTAATTTCAAATCTCATCGTTTTCTGGAGCATACATACATCATACAATATTTCAAGTATATTCAATTTCAAATTAAAATTATTTTATTTAAAAGTTATTATTTTACAATAATTTTTGTACTAATCATTCTATTCGTGCTCCTTATGCTCCACTGGATTAATTTTCTTGAAACCAAATGTGATATTTTTTTTCAAGGAGCTACGTTCTCTGCGAAGTTCCGATCCTCCAAAATATTGGCTCATAGTTTTTCTCCTTTCTTTCCCTTCAGAAATCAGTGCTCCCCATTGGAATCGATGCTCGTACTTATTTTCTTCTACAAATTTTAATGTCTGTTGTATTTGAGATTCATAGCTCTCTTTATATTGTTCTTTTAATTGTTTCCGGAAGTCTTCTGAAATATCTACTCGATATTTCATCTTCTTTTTGATTTCCGGTGCTCTGAATACTTTTTTCTTAGCACCCTCAAATATTTCTTCTTTTATTTCTATCTTTTTCTGAACTTCTTCTTCTTTTTGTTTTTGCAATTGGATCATTTCGCGCAGTGGTATTTTATGTCTTTCAATCTCTTCCAAGTTTAATTTCTTTTTTTCTAGCAGACTGTCATACATAATTTTTTCTTGTTTTTCTTGCCACTTTATCCGCTTGCTTTTTTCTTCGATTGGTTTTTTCCTCTCCTCAACTATTGTGGGTTCTATTATTGATTTCTTCACTTCTTTTTGAAGATTTTCTTCTGATGTTCCTGATTTTTGATAACCGTGTAATATTTTCCATTTTGCTAACCATGTAGCCAATCCTTGTTTCCTTTCAAATATTCTGGATAAAAGTATATCACTTAGTGCATTGTACATCTCTGGCTTATCTATTTGTCCAACTTTTGGAATACGATATATTCTAACTGCCCCAAATATATCTGTTGTAGCAATAGTCCCTTTCTTGACATGTTTTCTTCTGTAGTCACTTATGTAGTCTATTATTGGGTTTCCGGTCATGCGTACAATCTTACTAGGACTAGCAGTTTTAGTTAACAGCGTCCAAGTTTCAACATATGTATCTTCTCTAGCAAGTACGATTGCGCCAATTTGCTGGGAAGACCAAACACCTCCGACGTATCTACAGTGACACTTCCTCCAGAATATCGGTTTTGTTAACTTGTTTATGTACCAAATAGCAAATACTCGACCTCCAATTGTTAAAATACAATTTAAGTCTCGTTTATTGTTGAGACATGTTCCAATTGGCCCATCATGCACCCGTTGGTAATCCGTATATTTAATATCCTCAAAATTAATTTTTTGTCCTTGATCAAAATCGTGTCCTTCAAAAGTTGCATTGAAAAAATAACCCAACATGTTACAAACTTGGATGACATTATTGAAGACGTATGGATCTGCAGAAGTTACAGCATCAAAATAAGTTCTTTTGAAAATATCTGTTGTTGTTTCAGGATTACGAGCTTTAAAAGAGAAGTTTTGGTTTCTGATATTCATGCAAGTAATTGGATGCGGCAGTTGAGTAATTTTGTCCTTGACGAATATTTTATACATTGGTGATAGTTTCATATGTAAACCTCGAAATTCGGAAATATCTGTTGTTAAAGCAGGTGGCCGTTCTTTCAATCTTCCTTTTTTTGCTTTTGGTTCTGCTTTATCATCATCCGTAGGATTTGTGAGTAGATCCCAAATTAAAATACTTCCATCTAAGGCACAGGTCATCATTTGTAGACTTTGTTTACCTTCTTCCATCTTTACAACCTGACCATTTCTTGTTATTTTGTAATCCTGCATCACAAACCTTATTCCAGTAACGGCACATTTATGAGACTCTTCCAGGTTGCTAATGACGGTTGGTTGTACGACATTTATACCTTCACTGCCTTTCATCCAGCTTGATAGATGTTGCATGATCAATCTGTGTTTTAGTTGCGTCGCTGTTAAAATATCCCTAGTTTCAACCTTTTCAATTCGATTTTTCAGATCCCATATAATAATTTGTCCATTTTTCATACCACCAATTAATATATCCGGTCTGGAAGGACAATGTCTCAATTTACTTACTTCCCTGAAAGCCCGCAAATAGAGCTTGGGCTTCAAGGAATCTGTATTGCACCAAATCAAAACAAAGTTGTCATCAAATGTAGTTGCATTCACTTCATCTATTTGCGATTTATTTTCAGTTATTGAAAGATTAAATGACCATCTGGCATATGCTGCAGCTAACATGCCAGAATGAAATGGATCTAAAGTTACATGTGTCACTAATTTTGATTTACAAGTAATAACATCTCGAAAGGATATCAAATCTCGGTTACTAACAGTAAGTCTTGGACTAAAATATTTATGAATATTCTGATAATCGTCGCTGTATAAATTAATATGTTCATTCAGATGAATAATTTCGTTGATAGTTTCAGACTGCTTGGTAATAAATTTCACCAAATTCAAATTTTGTTGCTTATCAAAAGTTGGTTCATCATATTTGTAGTTATATTGAGTCCATGTGTTTTTTGGATAAGTAGGATTCGTTTGAGCCTCATTGTCTACAGTTGGTAGAGATACTTGTACTGCAGCATCGATTCGCTTTCGGTATACATTTGTAATAGGAAATCGACTTGGAAGAAGTTCCATATAACCATCTTTTGCATCTTCAACTAACCGTAGTTTGAATGTTTTCTTCTCTTTATATAAAGGATATGTAGTTTCAACTTCAACTTCAATTAAAGGGCGAAAATTCTTTATAATTCCATCATCTACCTCAGTTTCACTTCCGTAGCTCTTCCATTCCCCTGGAGTTTTTATGACAGATTGTTTTAATCGCTCGTGCAATTCTTCTTTTTGTTTTTCTAAAGTTTCAACCACGTAATCCTTAGCGTTTTTTGTAGAACAAAAAAAGAATTCAAGTTTATCATCTTCAGTTGGCTTATCGAAACCAATCAGGATTTCTTCTTCAGGATATTCTAAAATCCTATTTTTAAACGGTAAAAATTCTGAACTTTCTTCATGTAGCTCAATGTTGTCTTCTATTTTTTCTTTTTTGATGAAAATCCATGGGTAATCAGTTGTTAAATCCTCCCCCACAACACAACCAATTGCCTTTTGTGTTATTGAAGATAAAATAATTTTGACCACTCCCTGAACGTTGAATGTACTATCATAAGGTTTTAAGGAGGTACTAGGTTGGTCTTCTTTTTCATGAGACCTTTTCTTCTTTTTCTTTCTCTCTTCCTTCAATTTCTTTTCATCCTTAGATACTTTTACGCGGGACGTAAACATTTAAAGTTATTGTAGAATATATATGAAAAATATAAGTTTAAAGACACAAAAAAGTAAAAAAAAAAAATATTTTTGAAAAATATATGTCACTGTCAAAGTGACAATAAAATTTGTTTTGGATTAAAACTCCATTATAATCAAGACAGTATCAAAATCCATTTTGAAACTCATCCATCTTCTGGGAGAGTGCTATCTTGAATTTAAGCTATGTTAAACAACCGTTAATGCCCTTTCCATGAAACGTGTCTTAATTTTGCTGAAGTGTACAATGCAAACAAAGTTTCTTAGTTCAATATCTGTACTTTGTGCAACCCGGATAGTTAAATTAAACAGTAACTTGAATCTCCTTCCAATAAAAGTTTTATCAATTAAGTTTTCAAGATTCTGTTGGCTTTGTTTGAGAAAACAAAAGTTAAATAACGGTTCATCATTTTTGCGTTTATTTCACTTCTCCTGTACTAGGGACACAACTGAAAATCCAATAATAATGTTTCATGTTGCACCTCATAGACTATTGGTTATATCAGAAATCAAAGGATGCTACCTGCAACTTGAAGGATCAAAGAATTCATTTATTTTTCAATAATACTGATTGAACGGAAAATTAGTGAGAGAAAAAATGAATTTCAATGAAAATTATGAATTTCTCTATATTCACTAAACCCACTTTATTATCTAAACCCTTTATATTCTCCAAATTCTTCGAAATCTCTAGGTTTTCTAAATTCTTTATATTATCTAAGCCTTCTGTTTTCTCTTTATTTTCTGAATTCTTTATATATTCCAAATTCTCTATTCACTCATATTCTCTAAACACTCTAAATTTTCTTTACTCCTTAAATTCTTTTCATTCTCTATGTTCTTTTTGTTCCCTAAATATTTTATATTCTCTTCACTTGTTTCTCTATAATTTCTAAGATTTCTAAATTCTTTATATTCTCTAAACTATTTATATTCTTATATAATATAAGAGATATATTCTTCAGATTTCAGTCAATTTTAATTTTATTTCTTTTCTGCTTTACAGTTTCGGCTGCACCTCAGCCATCCTCAAAAGCGCTACAATTTTATTTGATTACTAATTATGTATATATGAATGTCAGAAATACTTACAATTGAATTATTGTTTAAACAATTTAAGTTATACATTTGTTTAAATTTATATTAATATTAAAAAGCAAAAAAAGAAAGAGAAATTTTCTCTTGTCATATGCCACACCCGAAATCTATGGAAGGCATTGGCTAACTGCGTGTTAAAAATCGTGCGTGCACGCATTGTCAAAAAAATACATATTGACACTGGTAGAAGTTTGTCAGTTGTGGTGTCAATCAATTAAAATTGTGCATCACGCAAGGTGTCAAAAATATAAACAAAAATCAAAAAAGTAACATGAGCCTAGATCTGAAGGATATTGTTGTAAATCGTGCTAAGCGCTATTGTATCTGTCTTTTCATTAATATTTTGTTTGTCCTGTTTTATATATAACATCTCTAATGTAAGTCTTTTATTTAAGTATACTTCATCATGAATAATACTAGTTTCATCAAAATTGAATATATGACCTGAATCAATGCAATGTGTGACTAGCGCACATCTCGGCGTATTTTTATTCAATTTTTTACTATTTCGTTTGTGTTCATCAAGCCTTGTTTTTAAATATCTTTTAGTTTGTTCTATGTATCGTGCATCACAATTATTACACGGTATTTTGTAGATTAAATTAGATCTCAAGTTTTTATCAGTTTTATCTTTTATTTTGGAGAATAAATTGCCCACTGTTTTGTACTGTTTGAAACAAATTTCAATTCCCTCTTTATTTTCGAATACTCGTTTAATCAAGTAACTAACGCTACCTATGTACGGAATTGTGAAGTATTTATCAGTCAAAGATTTTGTCTTTTTTTTTGTCATTGTCATTTAAATTAGGTGAATGATTCATGATTTGATTTTTGATACCGTTTATAATGCCACATGGATATTTATTGGAACGAAATAAGCTAGTAACTGTGTTGATTATTCGGTATGATAGTTTTCAGAGGTCAATTTAAGTGCCCTGCTGAACATATTTCTAGCAACATTGAGAAGCGGATGATTGGATTGAAAACTCAAGTATCTGGTACTTGCTGAGGGCTTTTTGTACCATTTGGTGGTAATGTTGCCACATTCTTCTTTAATCAGTACCATATCAAGAAAAGATAAGCTGTTTTTAACCTCTGTTTCAACTGTGAATTGTATGTGAGCATTAAAACTATTGAACATAGTTACAATCTCATTTATTTTAGATCTTGGCACAGCTGTAATTAAATAATCCACATACTTTTTTATGAACGGAATTTCAAATAACAACTTTGCAATTACCTCTTTCAGAACTAAATCCATAACCAAATTAGCCACCACAGGAGACATCGAATTTCCCACTGCTGCACCAAATATCTGTCTATAAAGCTCACCATTAAATTTGAAGTAACAACTTTCAAAACAAAATGTAATCAAATTCAACAATTCATCTAGTGGTATTTTTGTACGTTGAGATATGATATTATATTTTTGTTCTACAGCTTGCAGTACTAGGCTTATTGGAATATTAGTGTATAAAGAAACAACATCTAATGAAATAAGAACATAATCTTGATTTAAATTTACTTGAGTGACAAACGCTTGGAATTCAAATGAATTTCTGATGTAGTACTCATCTTCATATAAGTCACTTAGTAATCGAGTTAAATATTTAGATAATTTTTCTGTTGGGAAATTAATATTTATATTCTCTCTATTTTTCAAATTCTCTTCATTTCCAAAATTCTCTAAATCCTCTTTACTCTCTAAATTCTCTATATTCTCTTTATCTCCTAAATTCTTCAAATTCTCTTCATGCTCTTAATTCTGTATATTCTCTTTATCAACTAAATTCTCTATATTTTTTTCATTCTCTAAATTCTCTATATTTTCTAAGCTCCCTGAATTTTTTATATCATCTAAACTTTCTATATTTTTTTATTCTAAATATTCTCTTAATTCTTTATGTTTTCCATATTCTCTGATTCTTTAAATTCTCTTGACTTTCCAAACTCCCTTCATTCTCCTAACTCTCTTTGTTCTCTTAATTTTCTAAATTCTCTTCATTCCTCATACTCTCTGAATCCTCCCTATTCTCAAAATTCTTTATTTTCGCTTTATTTCGTAGATTCTCTACATTCTCTAAATTCCCTATATTCTCTAAGCTCTCAAAATTAAATATATTCTCATGATTTTCTATATTCTCTCTATTCTCTTTTTCTTCATATTCTCTAAATACTCTATATTGTTTATATTTTCTAAGCTCTCTATTATTATCTAAATTCTCCATATTCTCTAAGCTCTTTGAATACTTTCTATCTGCTCCTTATTCTCTAAATTATTTTCTTCATTCGCTGAAGAAGCTCTAAGCTCTCTGAATTGTTTGTATTCCTCATACTATCTATATAGTATTTATCTTCTAAGTCCTCTGAATTCTCTTCATTCTCCAAATTCTCCTTATTCTCTTTATTTCCGCAATCATCTCAGTTCTTTTTATTCTCTTTATTTTGTATATTTATATAAAAATACATGTGGAGAAAGTATTGTACCCCTTTCAAAATATATTGTGCGCACGAAAGAATGTGAGATTTGGCATACCCAAAGTTTATATGGAGAAGGAATACAGACAGTCCAAATTATATACAAGCATCCAATTTTAATTTACCGCTGAAAACAATATTGTCACAAATTTTATTTAGAATAATTTATTAACACAGGTTACATTGTAAATCTTCACTTTACAAACTCAAATGATCACAATATCGCTCACAGTTACTTGTACTGAATCACTGAATGACTGAATTCCTCTCATAGCTTACGCTCTTACATACCTAAGCCCACAATGACCAACATTCAATTGTCTAACAGTTGTTGCCTGGCAACCACCGAACATCTAGTGACCATAGCCTGTCAATCATTTCCGATAATTGAACATCGACCTTGTCAATACTAACTAGGATTACAGTTACAGTAAATTTAAATAAATAATTATGTGACCTAATTACTACAAATATTTCATATTCGTGACATTATTATTTTTTGTTGGAATATCTCGACAAATATACACCGAATGGTAAAATGTGACAGCCAATTCTTACTTCTCCAGGAAGAATAGGGAGGGGAATAGAAGAAAGTTACGTTAAAATCTTATTCAGATTCAGATAAAGCGTCAAATACTAAATTAATTCTACCTGATACCTCCGGGGATGAAAGGTTAAATTCAATAAAGTTCAAACTTGAAAATTTATTAATTACGGTAAAATTTTGACCACTGGGCGACTACTACCTCTCTTCATTCCCTTAATACTTTACATTCTTTTCATTCCCTAAGTTTTCTATATTTTCTAAGTACGCTTTCAACAATAATCCAGTGATGGTTTACGAATTCCTCATGAGTGAATAAACGTTATCGGGAGCGAAAATAGTTTCAGTGGCGCGGTCACGCATCAGTAAATCTGCTGTGGCGGCGGTCAAGCAAATAGATAATGAAATAGTTTCTGCGTTAAGGTCCCAATATAAGAATAGTAATTCTGTATCATCCGATCTTTTGGAGAACATTGCAGACGAATTCATGTTTTTTATCTCTATCCGTCACACAGGTACATATTTTTTTTTTAATTTCTTGCAGAAGTCTTGCGGCTCTAATTATTCGGCCAAAGAAGGCCAAGAGTTGCTGGTACACCCGTAAACGGACAAAATATCATGACCTGTGTGTGTGAGTGTCGACAGAGGAGTCTTACATTTCGGTTCTGACTTTGGCTTCTGGATATTGACTTATTGTATGTTGTTGTATTTAAATTCGGTAGTATTGGTTTCGTAACCTTGCTGTTTATGTGCTAGACTCGTAGTTGCTAGTCAGATTCAAATTATAATAAGGTTTAGAGCAACATGTTTTTAAACAAAAGATGGAATATTTCTTTAACAGATTCTTTCTGTTTGTTATGCATCTAATTAAAAGTTGCTGTTTATATAGCAGACAAGTGAAATTCACTTGAAAACTAATTTTTCTGTCAGTCTCTGAACTGTAGCATACGACTGGAAAAGAGCAGTTTTACAATTAGATTTCCAGCGGAAAATTGGTTTCAAAATAAGATTTGTACGATTTTTTCGCAATGAACTTAATTTTAGCGGACAAGAGAACTCAAATGTAATAAAGTGTATTACCTGAAGGACTCGTAGTCTGAGTACAACAGCGAATGGATAAGGTTTCTCGTCTGTTGGTTCCAATGGCTCGTTGTCATTTTCTGTTGGCTCGTTTACTTTTTCTTCGGAGTGATCTTTCCTCCGGCTCAGACTCTGAAACGAGGAAAACTGTATTTTCAATTATTTCACTTGAACGAATTAGTTACACCTCCATTTAACACATCGGAAATATTCTAATTGAAATAGGATAACTAGTTTTCCTTAGTTATCAAATTAAAAGTATGTAAAAATTAGTATATTTCTTCTGATTTATTTGATTTTATTGGAGATAGAATACTTAAGGAACAGAACTGTTATTTTTTTTTTCTTTCAGTAGCCCTTGTTCTTTTTGTATTGATTCTGAAATCCACACAAAATTGTATCTGGAAACACTGCACTTAATTCACGTTAGGAATAAAGCATGGCTCAGATGAAAATGTGAACCAAGTTTGCCCAATACAAATGTAAGTTAAAGAAGCAGATGAAAAAACTTCTGGAAAGAAAATATTTTATTACTCAAAAATCTCAGCTTTCTTGGTGTCAACAAAACGTGAAACAAAAATAAAATAATAAATCTTTGTTACGTCACCTAGTGTTCAAAATTGAATACCTACTTTCGTGAAATTCTGCGTGAAAAACTGTCAGGGCGTCTTAAAAGTCAGGGCTTTCACTGCTTTTCCACCCAATAAAGCCTCGTTTCTTGGTTGAGTTTTCGTCTCACGTCATTTGCTAGCGAAATTGTTCGTAGGAAAATTGAATCTGACAGCGACTGGAGACACTAAAATAGTTACCGGGGGAACTACGACCTATTTTCGCTCTTTCTAAACCTTTGTATCACTAAAAGAATGAATAAATTTCCTTGCTCTGGTATCGGATCAGAATATTAAATTACGCTACACTACTCGATATTAACATATTAACGTTGAATGAAGGAACAAGGATGCTATTCTGATAAAATATGACACTTATATCTCGATTCAGTAATGATGATTAATATCATCGTAACTTTGGTGTATTGTTTGTATGAGGGATATATTGTGTAACTTTATACAATGTATGTTTGATACTTGACAAGTATATGCTATTTATCATAATGTAATGCTGTTGTAAAGTTGTTTTATGTGGTACTAAAAATTCTGGGGAAGTTCTATATTTGAACAAAAATCTCCCCTGTTCGCTTAGAAGTTGCTACGCTCCAAAATCATATTTAATGTATTCACCAACCTCTGAAGTTTGTGGTGACATTGTTAAATATGAGTTTATACGTTTTATATTTTTTCAGTGAGTTGTTTGCAAAATATTATCATAAACGTGAAAGGAAACGCGCATTTTTGATGAATAACCAATAAATAAAAGTGAATATAGCAACAGCGCTTCAGTCTTCATCACTACTTTTTTAACCCTTAATATAAAATACTATCCATAACAAGTATTGAATGAATAAAATAGATCTATATCTAACATTTAGACAGGGGCATATATTATCGACCAACAAACAATGCTTATATCGACTGAGCTGCTTAAACTGTTGCCATCATTACCACGTTATTATCAGTATGTTAAGAAATTGTTTATATTACTTCAAATTATCATTTAATCAATTTTTATGATAAGAGTGAAGAATAAAGCAACTATTTTTCTATTTTTTAATTACTCTTAGCTGTTTTTACCCATGTACTCTAGTATTTCTTGCACCCCGTAGAAAACAGTCAACATTATCCTTGAATAGTTGAATACAAGAACAATATTGAGAATAAAAACCCTGATTAGGGCATGACATGTACCAAATAAGACTTTTTTAAAATGAAAATAAGGCAGAAACAACGAATGAGGATCTGGTAGCGATGTAACACAAAGAAACCATCACGATTAAAAATAAAATTAATAAGCGCAAATAAAAAATGGAGAAAAAGGAATGAGAATAAGAACTGGAACAAGAATAACGAGTGAGGATCTGGTAGGGATGTAACCATCAGGATTGAAAATCAAATTAAAGGTCTGTAACACTTGGTGTAAGTTTTACAATTATTTTTTTTTGAGAACAAAAATTCGACTAGAAAAATATGTTGTGAAATTCACACCAAGTGTTACAGACCTTCGAATCTATTATTTAATCCTGATGGTATCTCCGCGTTACATTCCTGTTAGATCCTCATCGATATTCCTGCTCCAGTCCTTATTTTAATTTTAAAAAATCTGACCTGTACTTCACGTGACTTACTTGTACATCATTCGATATATTTTTTTTTTGCATATAATAATACGATAATAGTAGACCTTAGATCAGTCTTAAATACAAAATTTCAGCATTATACGTTCGATGATTTCTGAGATTTACGAGTTACAAACGCACGTACGTACCGACATCAAGCCAAAAATAGTCAAAATGGAATAAGGGATGCTCAAAACGGATATTTCCATCTAAATCTCGATATGTGAATTTTGTTGGTTTCACAAAAAAGCTTGATTTGTTGCCTATCACCGAATCTATCAACATTACCATCAGGATTGCTTTATGTATCCTCTTTATCACCTTGTGTGGCATTAATCAGGATTCCTTTTGTAATTCCTCCAATCAATTAAGAAGATTCTTGAGAAAATCTGTTTTTGAAAAAACTTGCTTTTCTGTGATTTTTTTACAGAAGTAAATTCAAGTGTCGTCCAAGTTGGTCCTAATAGGTCAACCAGATAAAAAATAAATAACTTCCTTATAAGATTACCCTGAGAATAACCTCAGTTGGTCCTGAATAGAAAAACAGATAAGAAACAAAAAACAAAGAAGCTCTGCGTGAGATAACCTTGAGTCCAACGTGGTATTGAACAAGATGATCCAATAAAGAATAAATAATTTTAACTTACTTGTACTAAGTACAAAAAATCTGACGTGAACATCACGTGACTTACTTGTACATCATTGGAGATTTATATATATATATATATATATATATAATACGATGTGATTTTGTGTTTGATCATATATATCATTGGATATATATAATCAAACACAAAATCTCATCGTTCCACAGTTAATCGTTTTGGATTTACCCAAGAGATTCCAAGAATCTGTCAAGTAGAATGCGCTTTCAGCCAAGTTGGTTGCTATGGAAACAGTAGGCCATTATTCTTATACCACAACATTCCTGAATACTGATTTCCAAAATTCTACGACTACCAACAGATCTGAATTTATGCACAAAATTGAAAAATAAATTCCTACTGAAGGGCACTTCCGGTTCCGTCTATTGTTACAAAAATAGTAGGTAATTATTCAGATGCTACAGCAGACTGAAATACCAAATTTCAATATTCTACACCTGATCGTTTCTAATTTATGCGAAAAATTCCAAAAGACAGTCAAAATCTCAATAAAAATAGGATATGAGCATCTAGACGGTATAATCATCCTAAATACTGAATTCTGACAATCTAAGTTCAATCGTTCTGGATTTATGAGGAAAATTCAAAAAATGTTTCGAATAAAGTGCTCTTTCGGCTTAATCGATAGCAATCATAATGCAAAGTGTACAACTAGATATTACAAAAGTGCCTGATACAAATTTAAATATTCTATGATTGATTGTTCAGAATTTATGCGGAAAATTCAAATAGTCTGTCATATATAAAGTGTACTTCCGGCTCAGCCAATTGTTACAAAAATAGAAGATGACCATTTAGATGCTAAATTCCAGTATCGTATGGCTGATCATTCTGAATTTATGCGGAAAATTTAAAAAGAGTTTCAAGTAAAGTGCACTTCCGGTTTAGCCGAGCGCAATCATAATGCAAGATGTACAATAAAATGTTATAGAAGTTCTTTATACGAAATTTCAATATGCTATGGCGGATCATTCTATATTTATGCAAAAAATTCAAAAAAAGTTTCATTTTCATTTCTGGCCTGGCCGATTCTCACAAAAATAGCAGATAACCATTCTAATACAACACCAAGTTCAAATACTGAATTTCAACATCCTACATTGATCATTCTGGATTTATTAGAAAGATTCGAAAAATGTTTCAAGTAAAGTGAACTTCCAGTACAGACGATTGGAACCATAATGCGAGGTGCACAACTAGACCCTATACCAGTCTTAGATACAAAATTTCAACATCATACGTTCAACCAGTTTTGAGATTTGCGAGTTATGCACACACGCACGCACGCACTAACATACGCTCCGACATCAAGCCAAAAATAGACAAAATGGATTCAAGAATGCTTAAAACGGATATTTCCATCAAAATCTTGATAGGTGAATTTTGTCAGTTTCACAATACTTTTTACTTGTACTAAGTACAAGAAAGTATCTGTAGTAGTCTGTAGTAGTCTGTACCGGAAGTGCACTTTTCTTGAAACTTTTTTCGAATTTTTCTAATAAATCCAGAATGATCAACCGTAGGATGTTGAAATTCAGTATTTAAACTTGGTGCTGTATTAGAATGGTCATCTGCTATTTTTGTAAGAATCGTTAAGGCCAGAAATGCACTTTACTTGAAACTTTTTCTGAATTTTTTGCATAAATCTAGAATGATCAGCCATAGCACATTGAAATTTAGTGTTTGAACTTGTTGTAGCATCAAAATAGTTATTTACTATTTTTGTATCAATCGGCCAAGTCGGAAGTGCAGTTTATAAATATAACAGACATTCAGAATTTGCCGTATAAAACAATCAGACTAATTGAAATGATAAGATAGGCAATGATAAAATCTGTTGTCAATTTTTTTAATTTTGTTTGACATTTTACATGTCAAAATATTTTTCCCTGAATTTTATTTCATAAGCATGATAAAAGCGACAAAATTGTATCAGAATATGCCTTTTCATACAAATATAAAATTAATTTTTATTATGTTGGTTACACGATCCAGCTTTAATTTCAGTATTATTGAACTCCAAATATGCATACTTATCAAACCTCTTGAAGTCATGAAAAACAAAATGAGGCACTGAAATCCACGACTATCTGACGGTCTAAAAGTACAAGAAAATATTATGAAACCGACAGAATTCACATATCGAGATTTTGATGGATATATCTGTTTTGAACATCCTTGAATCCATTTTGTCTATTTTTGGCTTGATGTCGGTACGTATGTACGTATGTATGTTCGTATGTGCGTAACTCGCAAATCTCAGAATTTGTCAAACGTATAATGCTGAAATTCTGTATAAAAGACTGGTATAGGATCTAGGATCTTGATGTGCACCTCGCATTTTGATTGCAATCGTCTGTACTGGAAGTGCACTTTACCTGATACTTTTTTTGAATTCTCCGCATAAATCTTGAATGATTAGTCGTAGGATACTGGAATTCAGTATTTGAAATTGCTGCATCCAATTAATCATCTCCTATTTTCGTCCCAATCGACTAAGCAGGCAGTGCACTTCATATTACAGACTTTTCGAATTTTTCTTATAAACTTAAAATAAAATCAGTCGCAGAATATTGAGATTTCGTATTAAGCACTTTTATAGCATCTAGTTGTACACCTTGCATTATAAATCCAAAACGATTGAACGTAGAATATTAGAATACAGTATTCAAGATGATAGTACTGTCTAGATGCTCATATCCTATTTTCATTGAGATCGACTGAGTCGAAAGTGCACTATACTTGACGATCTTGGAATTTTGCGCATAAAATCAGAACTGTTAGCCGTAGAATCCTGGAAATAAGTATTTAGGAATGTTGTAGCATAAGAATGATGACCTACTGTTCCCATAGCAACCGACTAGCCGTGGAATGATGTGTTTGATTATATATATCCAATTATGTACAAGTAAGTCAGATGATGTCCACGTGAGATTTATTCATGAGCGTTTCTAAAGAACAGTCTCAATCAGTCCTAAATAGGACGACCATCAAGAAAAAGAATCCTTTTTTATAACGTTATCTGCAGAAGAGCCTTATTTTATGTTAATCAGCTGGTTCTGGAAGAGCCTCATCTGGTCCTAAACAGAATGTAGTAAATTAAAATCAAATTACTCTTTCATGAAGTTATCTTAAGAAGAGTTTCAGTTGCTTCTCTGTAGGATGAATTAAACTCAAATAACTTTTTACAAGGTTGTTTTGAGGTTACAAAAGTGTAATGGACGTAAAATTATTTGTATCTAAGGCTTTAAACTCATTGCGAGGATGGGTGTACGGATATGTTATTTCTTATCAGTATAGCCATGAATTGAAATCCAAATGTTTATTTTACGCTAAGTCAAAAACTTCACCTTACAAGATTAACTGAATCGATGTCTTGCCAAGAATTTTGTCGTTTTTCTACAAAAGTTCAATAATTCAGATTTCGAAAACAGAATATCGATGAGCTTTTTACTATCGAAGAATTTAAATTAGTTGAGCATAACAAATTACAACTCAACCAGAGGATTTGCGTCATTCAAATGTCAAATGCAACATTGTAATTATTTCTATTACAATTTATTACGCCCTGAATTCAATAATTATATGCAAATGATACAGTTCATAATATATCACAATATTTCTGTGAGTTGTGACATATATATCTGCACTCTAAATTGCCTATTCTACTGAATAATTTATTATAATTATTTTCTATATACTAGATGATCTTTACACTCTAAACTGAATTACAGAGTGGATAGCTTGGTACGACTTTATTTTTACTGCAGAATTTTTGTGTTTTTGAACACACTGCTTCTGCTACTAATGGATCAAGAGATGGACAACAGTAGTTCCAAATTCAGACTTAAAAAAAAAGAAATATATCAATCATCCCTCTTGCCCGCTACGGGTGTGGTAGATACTTATAGTACACTCGGTAGAAAAAATATCAATCAATCAAAGTCAATCTCTTCCTGCTGTGCAGTTCACGACGTTCGTGGTTTCAAACCCAACAACAGGTGAGGCTACAAGATGCCGCTGGGTCACTTCAAATATCTTAGGATACGAGTCAAATTTCAAGGAATGGATTTGTGTTACCTCGAGCTCTGTGCACTTGAGGTATTTTGTGTTTATCGGTGTGGTAACTACTGAGATCCAACATTTTCAACAGAGCTATGTTTGAGTAGTTGGCAAAGAATATAATAATTTAAATATAAAAGTCTTTGTTCTGTTTCCTTGTTACGTTCCAGTTTCGCACCTTGTTCCTATTTTTCCATTTTCCATATTCCAGTTTTCTATCCATTCCTTCTTGCTACAATTTAAACCTATTAACACTAGTATTCCAGATAAATAAAACATTTCACTCACCTTACACTTGTTGTTAATATTTGACACATTGCTAATTAATGACGTATTTTGGTTTCGTATTTTTTAATTCACGTAGTTGCTGCAAGATGTCAGAAGTTGACAAGGCGCTCTTTCAGAATTAAAATCATTTTATTTAAAACTTAGAATTACATTAAAATAACACTCAATAAAACACATTCACACAGTAAAATCTATATAAATAAAATCCTAACCCACTTTTCCATCTTGCTTCCAACTTTTCTTCTGTACACTCCCCCTTAATTAGCTGAAACCAATGACATTCAAAATAAGTTAAGTAAAAACGGTTTTTTATCGATTAAGGATAAGAGTGATTCGAGTTAAGGCAAGTCCGGCAATTAGTAACAAAAGTTCTAGAACAAGCGGTCGTGAAAAAGTTTTCTAACGGAAAATCTACGAAAACTTCGTGAAATCGAGGCCGCTTTTCGGGATTAAAGTAGATCGACGTTTGCTTCGGGTCGCGTGGTGTTTTGAGTATCAAAAACGCGAACAAGCAGCCCATTTTGGGGATTTAATAAACTTTTCATACCTCGTGTTCTGGTACGTTATTTTCCGCCACGAACATCTGCGGCGAGTTGTTCGACCTCGTGGAGTACACAACCAAACGAGTGTCGCATCCGGTTGTCCTGCAGACCAGCCACAGGACCCTATCCTTGACGCCTTCTCCACGAACCAGCAGTTGAACCGACGCCTCCACCAGGTCGGTCGGCGTCATCTTCACCGTTCCGGACGTCAGTGGGCAGCTAAGTGGACTGTACCTTTTTTTTGTGTGCTTACTTAGGCTTTGGGGTGTCCTAGCTAAGCTAGAGGCACAGCATTTTGGTTATTATTTTCTTTTGGGACTTTTTTTGGTATCAAGGAACTTCATTCCTTTGTTTACTTTCAATATTACTATTTTTTTGTGTGTTACGCGGATTGGAGGTAGCGTTGGTTGTTGCGCTCTGGTTGTGGACGCGCTATACGTCCGATTTTGTAAGGCTAGGTCGATCTAGTTAGCCTGTTGGACGACGTAGACCCTGTGGTCATTTTGTGATTGGCGCAGGCGTATAGGGCGTCGTTTTATTGTTGAGTTTTCGGTCGTGAGGGCGTGCTGCCGTCCAAGACGCATAGTATTTTACTTGTTTATTTGCTTGTGCAAATTTTGGAAGCTTCACTTCATCTTTTTTTGTTAACCTTTTTTTAATAGTCGAGTCATACTTTATCATTAGTGTTTTTGTTAGATTTATTAACTTCATTTACTTTAACCTCAGTTTTTTTTGTTTGTTATATCTATTATTCACTTATTTTATTTGCGTTCAGTATTAAAGTCACTTAGTTAAATTCAATCGTTTGTTTTATTGTTGCTTGGTGGGGAACCCAACCGTTTTATTTCATCCTTAGCTACCACAGGCCCCGTTTGAGGGTAGATTGATATATATTTTGTATGGTAAGTGTCGTCTTACCAAACCGACCACCTGGTGGGTGCAGAAGGTCATTGTGCGGTCACGTTGTCCCGTACTCCAACGTCCAAACCCGACACCTTATTTTCCAGGCACTTTCGTGGTTGTGTGCTCTGTGGACGAACCAACAACTACGTGGCGCCCCGAGTAATGCTGGTGTTTAATAGTGAGCCTCAATATACTCACGACTACCCTGAGCAGAGAGTCGATCTACGTCAAAACTAGGTCATTTCATTTTTGGCGAAGCAGAATCGCTGCCTCAATTTTGAACGTTACATCCTCAAGAATCTACAGAATTATTATATTCTAATTTTTTTTTTTTTTAAATAGTGCCGGTCAATCCAAATTGTTTTGATTAAAACTATTCGATTAGTGCTTGATCCTTTGACATTTTTGAACACGATTTCTAGATATAAGTACCTAGTTATTATTACATAGCTAATTTGCTAAGTCAATGAATCCTTCTTGAAAAATACTCATAATCCATTTCAATTTGAAGATTGAAAACAGCTGTCATGTTTAACAACTACTTCTCTAGAAATCTCTGCTCTTGAGTATTGATTTATGGTAAAATCCTGCGGAAACATCGTAATTAGAATTTGTTTTTGACATCTGAAAAGCACTGATTTTTATTACGATAGTCAAAGCTCCGCATATCGAATTAAGCTTAGCGATAACACATTAATTAGCATGAAATTAACGACTGCGCAAGCAACTCGATTTCGATATATAGGTTAGTCGAAAAAGGATTCTGTGATTTCTAAGCATTTATTTTCCTAGAAATATCTAGATATCGGATAAATAGTGCTTATATGAGCTTTCAGATCGTCCGCACACGGGGCAACTCAAAAGCAATTCAGCAGCGATATAATATCTTCTTCCTATCATTTTCTGAATGAAAGGGTGGGGACGTACCAATGTGGCGATATGAAAGCAAGGTATCGGCGATTCACTCAACGTGCCCGATCTCAACAATCCGGGAAATGTGTAGTGAAGTCGTTAGCACGTCATATTGCTCATACTGCTTGTTTATATGGAAGCACTGGCTGTTTTTTATATGGCTGTATTATTTGAGATATTTCCGAAGCTATATTCCTCTGGATGTAGGAATAAGTTCACTTCTTCTTGCGGCTACTTTTTTGTCGAAACCATCCTTACCGGTACATGTACATAATTTTTTCCTCACTCGAGAATTGGGACTTACAAGAACTTTCTGATGAATAGAATACCATACATATATGGAGGTATCATCTTGTTGAATAGCACGAGCTTATTGTCTGAAATGGTATGCTCAGATCTTGACTTTATCCGCACACAGAGCAACATAAATGTGATTAAGAACACTTTAAACATTCACCTACGTGTAGTGCTTTTTTCCAAAAGCTTTTTAAAAGTCATACATGTCGAGTGAGTTAAATAAGGGATAAATGCTGTATATGTACCAGAAGACACTGCAGGAAGTATTGAATTCACCCAAATGTAGAAATTATATGTCATATTTTTTCGGGTGTACTCGTAAGTACTGCTTTTTTCATAGCTCCCATGAGTTTCATATTGAACGCCTGACAAGTGGCATCTACTCAGTTTGTGGCTTTGAATCCTTTTGAAGGACATTAATGTCACCAATGTTCATCATGTCATGTACAAAGTGTTGTTTGTCGCCTCTTCTAGATGACATATTGATCCTCAAATCATCACGGAGGCCGGAAACAACTTTATTTTGAACGTAGTTAGAATGATAGATTTCTGATTGAGTCCTTGTAACTTGGTTTTGACTATAACTAACGCAAACATTTAATCTAGTGCTGTCACTTTATTGTCTAGAATGACGGAATCCCATACTAAGAAATGACACTGTTAAAATTGATGTTTGTATTGATGATAGCCAGAACCGAGTCATGAGGGATCAAAAAGGCATCTATCTATCCATCTACACTGAATACCTTAAAAAAAAACGTTGTTTTCTGGAGGAGGAGACAATTATACTTTGTAGATACATACATCAAAGTCCTTTGAAAGGATTCAAAGCCAAAAATTAAACAGATACTTACTGAAAAAATATCAATATATCTTTCGAATGTACTTCGACGTCTTTCGATTTTTAATCTCTAATTTTCTCTGCCCATCCAAAAATCTTCTTCTAATCCTCTTTCTTCTGTATCGATTCCTTCTCTCCAACTTTGTTTAGGTCTCCCTCGTTTTATTCTACCCCGAGATTCCTATTTTATCATTTGTTTTGGTGGCCGATCATCTTCCATCCTTTATACATGTCCATATCACCTTAGTTGGTTCGTTTTAATTCCATCCGTTGTGGTATGCGTTATTCTCACGTTCTCTCTTATTCTCTTATTATTGATTCTTTCTAGCCTTGATTTTCTGGCCGTTCGTCTCCAAAAATCCATTCCCGTGGCCTCCAACTTCCTTTGCGTCATTTTCTTTAGTTGCCATACCTCACTGCTGCATATTATTATACTTTCACAAAAGGGTTATACATTCGTTGTCTGTTTGTTTTGGATATACTTTGATCCCATAATATGATGTTCATTATCGCAATCGCTTTTCGTCTCTGGGTATTTTACTATTTGATTGGTTTGTCTAATGTACCGTCGTTTACTGAATACTAATAATTCTCTTAATGTTGAATACTATATCCATCTTCTTAAATCCAATCTTTTTGCTGTCCTCCCTATATATGTAAATATATACTGTCTTTTTCAAGTTTACTTCTAGGCCTCCTTGTTCATGTTCTTCTATCAACCAGATCTTCGTATTCTTGTGCAATTGATATCTAAATGCCGCTTGTCCTAGGGCTATGATCCTGGAAGATTAGATGTTGTAAAACCTTACTTTTGGAGTGGTCATCCAGTTGCGACTTTTGATCGAAGTCTCGTACGAGGGTACTTCGCGATGCTCTTGATCGGAAGTATAGATGACGCTAGTATGACCATATTACTACATATTATATAAATAAAATAATAGAATAAATAGTGTGCTTGGTAGATTTGTTATAGCAGTAACGATAAGTAAAGTATTGGTGTTTGTACTTTGTTTTGAAAGGCTATAGATGAGCAAAGATAAAAACAAATAGTCCATGAGACAGGGCATAAATTTTTCGTTGATTACTGCTCACTTAAAACTTCGTGGGTGACTTCATTGTGATGAGTCCGACAGATCTCACATTTGACGAAATTCTTGATTTGGGGGCGTTTTTCAGCGAGAGCAAATTGAACATGTCAATTTCATGAAGTCTTGAGAATATATTGCCGTCATAGTGATGTTTACACTAATCGAAAGATTTTTTGATCATAAAATGAAAAATAATATTGTCCGACATGAATATTGGGGGCCAGCGGCGAGTCCAACAAGCCGCACTTGTCACAAGTATGTTGGTATGAAAACAGATTATCGCTAGTCTGAGACTCTGAGGACGTGTTCAATTTTTTTTCTCTAAAATTTGGTCATTTTGTCCGACAAATTTTCGGGGGTGTTTTCTCAGTCCGACACTGAAAACGTGTCAGAATTATAACAGTTCCAATGTTCAATTAGCTCTCGCTGGAAAACGCCCCCAAATCAAGAATTTCGTCAAATGTGAAAGCTGTCGGACTCATCATAATGAAGTCACTCACGAAGCTTCAAGTGAGCGGTAATCAACGAAAAATTTATGCCCTCTCTCACGGACTTAAAGTTAGATCAACATTAAAATAATCTGTTCCTTCATTTTCGATTGTTAAAAAATGGTCGGCTGAATTCGAGCGTCAATCCAGGCAATAGATGTACGGGACGCTCTGAAACTGTCGTGACTGACGAAATTGTCGCTATAATCCACAATTCCATACTAGACGATCGTCGACTGAAGGTTCGAGAAATTGCTTAGGCTGTAAACATCTTGACTGACCGCATCCACCACATTTCACGTGATGTTTTGGGTATACAGAAGCTTATTGCTCGTTGAGTGCCGCGTCTATTAACAGTTGATCAAAATAGTTATTTGTGTATCAAGGTCGTAAAAGATTATCTTTTTTGGTCGAATCAGTTGTTTGCGACCGCAGCGCAGCTGAGGCTGCAATTCAGGTGAGACCAAAAAAGAACTGTACGCCGAGGCGCACACAACGTTTTTTAGGCGATCATCATGAAATAATTCAAAACCACAAAATTTTATCTATTAATTTCTAAAACATTGCAATTGTAAATCTTAGTTGCCGTTGAAATTGTTTCATTCTATTGTCTTCTATCAAAGTGACATTTGTAAATAATGCGTATCAATTTCTTGAATTGCACGAACCATGGAGGTAAGAATATAAAGGAGAGAGCTAGTGGATGCACAAGTGAAGCCACTTCCCCCATTCCAACCAGAATCCAAATCATCGCTTATCTGTCAAGGACAAGTGTACTTTTGTTTGAAAACTGACGTCTATCCCCTCCCTATTCGGAACCAAAAGTGGTGTTCGTCCGTTACCACTAGGCTTCACTCCCCTCGCCTAAACTATAACCTCATGCTCACTCCTTTCTATTCTAACCTCCTTGGCACGAACTATTAAGGTTGACGGAGGAATATAATATGTATTTCGGCGGAAACTGTATCTGAAAGTGTTCATCAAGCAGCCCATATAGGTAAGTATGAAATGTTTTTGAAATAGTTCAGTCCCAAAAAAGTAGTGTTTGACAGATCAGTCCCAAAAAGTAAATTTTGACAGATGTGTACCAAAAAGTGGAGCTTCACGGTCGCAAAAGGAGCCATAGAAACACTTTTTTTGTTATGATCGCCTAAAAACGTATTTGTTTGACTATTCCATTCGTAGTATTTATTACAAGGTTAACAATGCTAAATCGCCATAGAAACGGTGCATATCAGTGGGTATTTGGACGTGTAGAAATACCATCGGGTATTACACTAGTGGTTAGAGTGAGTATTTTACTTAAAGATGTGGATGCCTGCAATTTGTGCTTTCTTCGTATCTAATGGAATATTTTTCTGAATATCTTCATCAATTTTATTTTCTGATCTATCACCAAACCTTTCTGAACTAGATTCCATATCAAGACGCAATATATTTCTCTATTATTCGTCAAAGAAAATGCAAGAAATTCTAATTGTTCAGTTTGACAGAAGTTTGTTTACTCGTTCCTATGAAAATTACGTGAGTTGTTACTAGATTCATAGAAAACTAATTTTAAAAAATGGTTTGACTCCTGGAATAGTCCTCCATATATCATTTGTAGTTAAAGTATTATAGACTATTTTTGTGGTGCAATCACTCATGTTTATTGTGCTTGGGAATACTACTTGTGCTGCACACTCGTGGTATTCAAACGCAAGCACAATAAACATTCGTGATAGCATCACAAAAATAATTGATAATACTTCAACTACTTACGGTATAATAAATGAATATTTCTCAAGAGTTTCTAAGCTTACTTTCGACGTTTCATCACTATAGAATAATCTTGGATTCATCACTATTCGCCGGAGACAAAGCAGCGGCAAAATCATGATATCGGTCCTCTAGGACTCTGATGGTGTAGACTACTTACAAAAACTGTCAATGGGACACACTTCTCCCTATTACTGGATAAATTGAATGATGCAATCAAAGCTGAACGTTCCCATCTGGCAAAAAAGGAGGTGCTATTTCACCATGAGGTCCAGGACGTTTCAGCGCCGCCGTTTCGTCACCGAGTCAGTTCGTAACCAGCCAGTTCAGCGCCGCATATGAATAGAGCATTGATTAATACTTGAATTATGAATTTAAGCTCGATGTATGGAATCTTGCGTAACTTGAAACAGTGGTCTTATTTTCAAACGGCGGTACTTCGCGCCAAAACGAACGGACGGGCTTCGCCCGCTCTGACTGAGCTCAACGTATGGAATCTTGCGTAACTTAAAACATTAGTTTTGTTTTCAACAGGCGCTTAGCGGCAGATGCTGAACTGGCCGGCGACGAATCGACGGGGTTGAATGGTCCCATCCCTCAACATGATAATGTACCTCGCTTTGTTGCAAAACTCGAGGAGCTTCGATTCCAAGTACTTCCACATGCCCTTTATTTGTCAGATTTGGCTCCTAGCGATTTTGTGTCTTCCCTAACTTGAGGAAATGGCTATGGAAGCAAAGATCGAAGCTGAGATGAACGCTCACTTTGCAGGCTTTATGTTGATGGTTAGCACATCGTTGGACTAAATGTATTAAATTTCAAGAAGATTATGTAGAAAAATAGAAAAAAAATGCCTGAAAATCTTTTGTTTTCTTCATCAGGCCGAGAATTTTTTGAATTACCTCCGCACAGTCTGTATGAAGAGTTGCAAAGGGCCCAAAAACTGGCTAAATTTCGTTGAAAAACATATTTCCGTTGATTGCGCTAATTTCACTGAGACATGGCTCGTATAACAGCTTGAGCCTCTCCCCTAGGCACGTTCTCAATTTGATAAACAATAATATTGCATCAATATTCTGCTGATAATTTATATATAGACTATTCCTCTTAAAACCTCTCCTGGTGGATATTGATTATTGGTGTAGATTCTGCGAAAGCATCATAATAATTAGAATTTGTTATTGACATCCGATCACGATCATAGTTCAGTAAATTTGAAATAAAATCAAAGATAACGCAGTATTGTAAACAACAACAGTACAACCATCTCGATTTCGAAATATGACTGCGTTCTATTGTTTTTTCATTGATGGTAGAACAGAGAGACAAGGCATATTGTGCGCCGTAAATAGCGTCTCGCTTTAGAATTTAATTAGGTTTATAGTTAGTTACTCGACCCTCTGTATCACGAGAGCCCTATTGAAATTATAATTTCCATTCCACTTGCTCTGTTATTCTATTGATTGCAGGTGGAAGAGCTCATGTGGATGTTACAAAGGCAATATTAAATGCTCTACTTTGGTGACATATTAATATCCATTTAATATCAAAATGGAGGTTTATAAGCCCTTCTAAAAGGAAATTAATAATTATTAGAAACTTTGGCAACAGTTTAAATTAACAAACTTGAAAAAATTCGCTCTGGCATGGTTTGTTGTATACGGTGGCACGATCGGCGCAGTCCAGAAGACGATTAAGTTCTGGGCTTGCATTTATATCATTTATTTATCAGAAAATACTACAATTTCATAAATTTGCGCTTTCAAACTTATTTAAAGATGAAGTTTATTGGAATATCAATATTGTCAGTATTTGTCATCATTAAAATGAAACTGAGGGAATATACACCCATTGCTGGTTGTATTTTGATATAAATCCTGCTCGTTGTTATAGAAACAGAGATGTAGAACTGAGAGATTGAATTTCAAATATTTCTTAATCTTTTTGCAGAAGGTACTTAACGGAAAATCTGAGAGATGTAATATTAATGAGAAGCAGGGACAAAGACTGCACTAGGACTTATTTTCGTGACTCAAAGTCAGCGTTTTTAATATAATCGTACTTTGTTCCATGAGAAATATCTTTTAGATATGCATTTGAAGCTGAATATCAGAGAACTATTGATAAAATTGTTTTATGCAAAATAAAATCAGCAAAAATAGGAATATTACTTTTAATTAAAATAAATACAAAAAACCTGAATATTTCAGTACATACGCAACATCTGGTTCATTTTGCAGATATATCGTCTATTTTCATAGCAAATACACATAAACCATAGCACGATTTATTGGTCCATTAAAGTGAGAATCTGGACAAATGGCAACTTGGACTGAATATTTTTCTAACTTAAAGCTCTGTGATTATGATGATTTGCCTCCATCTTGTACAATAACACCTTCCACTATTAGAAAAAATTATCTCGAAAGTTTTATTTGAAGTTTGTTGAGCTCACCAAAACCTTACATATATTTTAAACTCATTGGTAGCATCACAAATACAAATGATGTGACTGCTACGGTAAATAAAATGAGAATTCAACTTATAAACAGTATTCTGTTTCCATTGAGTTTTGTTCTTGTTTTCGTTTCCAGAAATGAATCTTATCCAAGCACGATTATACCAAATGCAATAGCGGCAGAGTTGGATTTGAAGACGTTCGAAAAAGTAGAGACCCTTTAAATTCAAGAATATCTCCTAACAATTTTAAAATTATTGAAAAATTTTTAATAAACGTGAACAAATCGAAAGTGAATAGAGATATCAAGAAAAAGAACATTTAAATTTTTATCGATAGATTTCAGTGAATACAAGCATAGAAGAAATAAAATTACATGTTGCCGAGAAAAAACTATTAAAAATTTATTATGAAACTTCTGCAAAAATCGATATGCATAGTTTGAGCTTTCAAATACGATGTACCGCAGTATCATCGGTATGATTTTTTTTGTTTCAGTAACTTCTAGCACATCCCCGTGTTTCTACGATTGTTTTTTTTCGGAGGAGGTTTTGAATTTTTTGAAAGTAAAAGTAGAAAAACCAACTTGCCTAAATAACATATTTTTTCTAATAGCCCCAATTATGAGAATCAAATCACAGTTTTAAGAATAAATCTTGATCAAGCATCAAGTCTGGAGATAATGATGGAAGAACAGGATATGCAGTTTAATCTCGCTCGGTGCGGACAAGCATTTTCATCCAAAAAAATTAGGTTTCAATGAATTTGCGGCTGTTCACAACATATTATCTGTAATATTGTCAAGTGACTCTACCATCAAACACATGTAGGTCGTTACGCAAGCTTGAGCAGGTAACTCCCTGAACCATAGCATATCCATATTCAAATGGGATCACTGGCAGAATATGATGTGGCAGTGACCAATTTCCTCACTCCTATATATTCTCCAATGTCGGCTGTCATCATGGATACAAAATCTGGATTTACTCATGAACAGAGCTTTTTCCTAAGTGATATCGTCATTGAGTCACTTGTTAGCTTACTCCACTCTTTAATGTCAGTGAAGACGAGTCTTTGAAATCGGTCTTAATGGTCGGTAAACAACAGGGTATATTCATGAATGTATTTTATATTTTTAATTCACTGATTACATCGTTATAACATGGTAAAAAATATAAATTATGTTTAAAAGTGATGTAATCAAGTTTAAAAGAATATTTAAAATTGAGAATAATTGAATTATTGTGGTTGTGCTAATGTATTTAATGTCAAAATATTATGCACTTATACATTACGATGAGAATACCATGGGATATTTAGAACCTAACGTTTATCTGGAACGTAAAACAGCAGATGAGATGAATGAAATACATTAATTTATAAATGAAGCCCTTGTGTATTAATTTTTCTCATATTATCACAAACTTCACACTCAGGTCGTTTCAATAAAGTATGTCCTGTGAATTGATCTGCTGAATAAGCAAAATATTGTATCATATATTTCAGAAAATATTTAAAATCAATTACCAAATTTAGTTTGATACATTTATAGGTTATATTTTTTGTTCTTCAGGATTAGAATCTTCAAAAGTTCATGTAGCAATATTTCTATTGAATTATTCAGTGAATTAATCAACTTAGAACTACATTCCATTCAATATTCTACCATTTTCTTTAAATAAATCGTTGAATGATTTTCTCTTTATGTTTCTGATAAAGTACGTTAGGAACAGCAACTACTTTTCGAACTGCTTGTAGATGGCAGCACAGTCTGACTCTCCTGACACAGTGACACAGTTTCAGACAATTAAAATCAGCTGATCCAAGTGCAATGAACTTGTGCAGACAATCTTATGTTTAAGAAATGTACAATCCGAAAATATACGTGAAATCCCTAAATAAAAATCAAACTTCTTAAAACATATAAATACGACTAAAAGACCAAATTGTTGATTACAGAGACAAATTCAGTCTTTCTTCCAACATATACAAAAATAGAATAATCGAGGTGAGCGAATATCAATGTATTGCAAAAATACAAATATTTTTTCAGTTTTAAATGAATGATTGACAAGACTACGATGGCTCAAAGTTGAAAAATACTCCTTCCAATCGACAGCTGTCATTCTTCCAACAAATGAGCAACACTCAATTTGAACCATAGGCGCACTATGAAAAGTTTTGACAAAACTTTGATGAATTTTTACTCTGTATACAGAGGATTTACGGAAAAAAGTTATTGGGAAAAATTGTTATGCTTGATAAATTGCATCCCAGGTTAAAATTAATGTACTTATTTCTGTTACACTCTGTATATGTGATTAGTTTTAGCTATAAAATACAATGTATGTATGCGGCTTCGTTAAACATTTGCTCGTTTTAAGATAAACAAAAATTATAGGTAATGTTTACTGCTCATCATATTTCGGATTGTATTTATTAAAATAGCGTAGATAATGTGTCATTATTGAATAATTACTTTCCAGTGTTCACTCTTTTAACTTCAGCGGACGTAAAATTTGGATTTGATAGAAAATAAGACGACATCATGAATAAATAAATTCACAACACATACCTTATTATTATATTTTCTAATCAAAAGCCTGCAATGCCATACAAATGTAAGCAGTGCGCACTTGTTGGCATAGTATTTGACGTAACATTTTGTTTTAACCAATGGTGTTGCGTTTTAGAACTTTGAATTTTTATTTATTCATTTCAAACAATTAAAACGGTATTAAATTCCAAAATGATGGATTAGTACAAAAATCCAGCTAATATAAATTCGGAAGAAAAATATTTGAACCAAATTTAAATTTGATGCATATTCCCTATTTGGTCACTGACCAGGATTCCAGTAGCATTATGACGATCCTGCTGTGGTAGCCACGCAGTGTTGTATATATTATAAAATTTCGGTCCTGTTACACTGTGGTAATGCAACAGGATCCATTTTCCAGATCTTTTTGAGGGGGTTTCTGTCCCCTGTGCCGACAAATTAGCCTCAAAATCACTCTTTGAGCTGTATCGAAATTTGCGGCTATGTCGACCTATCGATCACCTCGTTAATGCATTTGTAAAGCCAAATTAGCAAATACTCTTAAGAGTTGATTCCTCTGCGTTTCTTCATTCAATAAAAATGATACAGTTTTTGACTGAACGATCGCAAGTGTTTTTGAAGACTGAGAGAGACCTATAGTGTACTGAAAATTTCACGTTTTTGTCAATAATCTAGCTTAAACTAGCAGAAACTATAGTTGATTTTCACTTGAATATATCTTTCGTAATACCTGCATTAGAACAACGCGTTTCAACGCCTGTTTTGTCAGTTGAAACAAGACAATTTCACACAAATGCAAGTGTGTTCCAAACAAGCCTGTTTCTGCCCTAGGGAAGAAACAAGCTTGTTTCTGGCCGCTGAATTTGTTTTCTAAATCGTTTTATCCCTGGCAGAGTCATATTTGTTCATTGTCAATCTCCAAATGAAAACCATATAACCTCAGTTAATTTGACAGTTGCTGTATTCGTAACTGTATATTGAATTGAAAAGACGATAGTTTCAAGAAAAAGAGTAATAATACGACAATTTCAAGTACATCACAACATCTTATTGCTTAAGCACGAGCAGTTACTCTCGACTTGTTATCTGCAAAATCGAAAGAAAAATATTCACTTTGTAATGAAAAATTTGTAAAATGGAAAGTTTCAAAAGAGGTATTATGAAAAATATAGTGTGTGGCACGGGACAAAACACGATTTCAGCCGAGTGTGATGCCTATCCTCGCTTCGCTCGAGCAAGCAACACTCACCCTCAGCTGAAATCGTCTTATTTCGTCCCTAGCCACACAATATACTATTTTCTACAGTCACTATAGAATGATACTCATTCCACACGTTGTTGTGTGCGGAATAGGGGTCATTCCGCTCGCTTAGAAGTTCCTAAAGCATCGCGAGAAAACTGTTTCATTACTGTCATAATTTCATTTCTTTCTGATTCTCTTATCATTTCTCTTCAAAAAAGAATTAATATAAGTAATTTTATCAAGGTTTGATGAATTGGAATGAAACCAATGAAGCAAATCCTTTCTCAAAAAACGGCACATTTTGGTTATAGATATTTCTGCGGACACCTTTGACTGTAGAAAAAATAACATCCGTCACTCGTGCGGATCGATCATTCCATGCTCATGTGAATTCGGCCACTCGACTTCGTCTCATGGCTGAATTATTTACATTCGCATAGAATGATCTCCATTCCGTACTTGTATCGGAATATACTATTTCATATCTGGATAAAGTGGAGGCCCTGTTTACCCCGAGGTGAATCCGGTGGTTTGCTGATTTACAAACACATGACACACGCGCTGTCGCATTTATAACTTGTCAAGGTGGAAATACCACATTTTTTGAGTCATTTTATTTTCAATTTATGCTGGACTATACACATTTTTTTACTAGTGGCGGGACGTTTTTTACTTGTACAAAGTACTGGGAAACCGACAACATTCATACATCCAGATTTTGATGGACATATCCGTTTTGGGCATCCTTGAATCCATTTTGACTATTTTCAGCTTGATGTTGGTATGTATGTACGTATATTCGTAGCTCAAAAATCTCAATACTCGTCAAATGTATAACGCTGAAATTTTGAGTTTAAGACTGGTATAGGGTCTTGATGTGCGACTCCCATCATGGTTGTAATTCAGTATTAAAGATGATTATACCATTTCAAAGCTCATATCTTATTTTCATTGGCTGGTTCCACGAGCTCTGTTTTTGGCGCTACTAAGAGCGTTGTGTCAAGATGTGTTTTAACGCAATTAGAATTTTCCCAAATACTTTAGAAAATAATCTTCAGATACAAATTACGGAAAACACATATGTCTATAAAATTTATTTGAATATTTTCCTTTAAAATAGCTTTAAATATTTATATTGCCTTAAAACTCTTCTTAAAATAACACTGCTAGTATAGCCAAAAACAGAGCTTGTGGTACCAGCCATTGTGATCGACTCGAGTCTTTTAAAATTTTTCGTATAAATTCAAAACTATCAGAGTACAACGTGCAGTATTGAAATTCAGTATTTCAGTCTAATGTAACATCTGAATGATTGCCTACTATTCTTATAGCAATCGAATATACCGGAAGTACAGTTTTTTTCTTATTTCGCGTATAAATACAGAACAGTTAGCCGTAGTCTTGGAAATCAGTATTCAGGAATGTTGTAGCATAAGAATGATGACCTACTGTTTCCAAAGCAATCGACCGGGTCGAATGTGCACTTGACAGATTTTTACAATTTCTTAGTTAAATCCAAAGCTAATATATCCAATGATGTACAAGTAAGTCACGTTATGTCCACGTCAAATTTCTTTATTAAGAAGTTTCATGAAGAATATTTTAAACTAGTAAGTCTATCATAATCATACTAAATAAATAGCGACATGGAGCATTGTGACATTAGTAGACAACGACGACTACGCAGGAGAACCTGAGGCGCTCAGGTGCTCCTGCGTAGTCGTCGATGAAAATCGCATAGCCTGGGCAATAGAAAACTTAAAGCCATATAAATCCCCAGGCTCAGATGGGATTGTACCAGCCCTTCTTTGGTGGGGGTGCAATCTGTTAATGCGTCACCTGGTTTAGATTTTTAGAGCCTTCATTACCCTCACTTATGTTCCACACCTATGGAGGGAAGTAAAAGTAGTCTATATTCCAAAACCCGGGCGTGTAGACTACTCTACACCAATATCCTTTCGCCCTGTGGACGATTGTTGTTAACAGTCTTCTGGAACTCTTTAGCAATAACGGTTATCATACCATCGGATACGCGGATGATATTGCAGTTCTGCTCAACGGTAGATTCGAGACCACTCTTGCCTGTATAGCAGGTGATGCTCTCAAACTCACTGAACACTCGTGTAAAGAACATTCTCTTTTGGTCGACCTAACCAAGACGGAAGTAGTCCTTTTCACAAGGAAACGAAAGATTGGCACACTGAATATGCCAAAAATCTTCAACCAAACACTAAGTTTGTCTAACTTCGTCAAGTACCTGGGCATCATACTTGATAGCAAACTCAACTGGAGTTTACACCTGAACTTCAAAGTTGAAAAAGCCTGTATAGCCTTTTGGCAATGTCGTCGAGCCTCAGGTCAAACTTGGGGTCTCAGCCTAAAGCTTACTTTATGGCTCTACACTGCTATTATTAGGCCAATGATATCCTATGGTGCACTTGTTTGGTGACCTAGATTCAGACAATCAACTGCACGATCAAAACTAGAACATATACAACGGTTAGCCTGTCTAGCAATTACAGGTGCCATGCGCACAACTCCAACAGCAGCGATGGAAGTCCTTCTATGTCTTACCCCTCTTAATCTTCACCTAGAGGAGGTTGCTACGAAGGAAATTCTTCGCCTCCTACACTTAGGTTTGTATCCTAAAACTGGAGCTAATACCAGGCATTGCTCCATCCTAAGGGAGGCAACATCGGGTGCTCCTCTCCTAGAGATGAGTACCGACTCCATTCTTCCAAAATTCTACTTTGATAAATCTTATCAAATCATATTAGATGGTCAGATATTAAAATATTTACTGACGGTTCCAAGAAAGGAAAAGGTTCTGGTTCTGGTATCTTTTCAGAACAAATGAACTTGTATGTCAGTATACCCTTAGGATAGTACCCCAGCGTCTTCCAAACAGAGATCTTTGCAATTTTGCATTCCGCGACATTGATCAAAGAACGCAAATTTATAAATAGAAATATAAAGATATATACAGACAGTGAAGCTGCTCTTCGCAGCCTAAGTAGATGCAAATTCACATCTAGGCTTGTCGAACTCTGTCACCTTGCATTGTCAAATATATCTCAACACAACGTTGTGGAACTTATTTGGGTAAGAGGGCACAATGGAAATGAAGGCAACATCTGTGCAGATAACCTTGCTAAACAAGGCTCGTCAGTTCGACCCTACGGTCCAGAACCAATGTTGCCCCTATCAAAAACTGTTTTTTACAACATAATCCACAGAATTACTTTTGAGAAATTCTCCAGCAGCTGGAAAACTTCAACTAACTGCAAACAAACGAGAAATCTTATCCCCAAGCCATCCACCGAGCTGGTCAATTATTACCTAAGACTTTCAAGGAGGAATCTTAAACTTCTTACAGAGGTCCTTACAGGGCACGGTCGCTTTAATAAGCACATGCACCGAATAAAAATTTCGAGCAGCCCTCTTTGTAGAGGCTGCCAGGACGACGATGAAACAGTGGAGCATATTCTTTGCGAATCTCGTAGAAGAAGATCCATACTGGGGGAAGCATGGCCTTCCATGGCTGCACTTAGCACAACTCCTGCTGCTGACTTGTTAGCCTTCTTCCTCAGCGTTGACTGGCTTCATGACCAGTAGCATGTAGCACAATGGGCCCTTAAAGTGGCCTCGGTGCGCGTGTTCTTCAGCTTCCCCTTCTCTATCTATCTATCTAGTATTTTGTGATGAGGTTTGCAAATTGCGAATATCAATGCTTCTTCACACTCGTGTTGCATATAAGATTTGTTCTGCGGCCATCAAAATTAGAGAATACGGAATTCAAGTAAACATTCACACTTTACATATAATCTGATAAATGATGTTGCACACTGTATTACCAGCTTGAATTGACAGGAAATTTAAATCCAATCAAAGAAGCTTAATTGTGTTAAAACTTAGTTTATGCAATGTTTGCGATGATATAAATTAAAATAGACTCTACTTTTCTACTTTTGAGAAATTCTTCAAGATGTTGCCTTGCCAGGGATTGGTCTGACTACTAAATGCCTAAAATGCAATACACTCATTTATCTTTAGCTCTAGACAAATAAATATTTAATGATCTATACATGCTTTCAGAATTATATTGTACTAAATAGACTTTTTTGGTTTTAATTCTGTATATTTATTTTTATTTTTGACGTTTCGACCATCCAACCGAAAGTCTTCTTCAGAAAAAATGATACAAAAATAAACAAGGCAAGTAGCGGAATCCACGTTTTTACATCTAGCAATCTGTATATTCTCAATTTTTAATTTTTAATTATCTAGATACTTTTTTGCCTTGTTTATTTTTGTATTATTTTTTCTGAAGAAGACTTTCGGTTAGAGAGTCGAAACGTCAAAAATAAAAATAAATATACAGAATTAAAACCAAAAAAGTCTATTCAAATAAATATTTGTTTCATGTTCATTTTTGAACCATCGTAGTCATGTCAATTATTCATTTGAAACTGAAAGAATATTTGAATTTTGGTAATGCATTGAGATCTTCACTTACCTAAGTAATTCTATTTTTGCATATGTGGTAAGATAGATTGAATTGTTTTTGGGATCAACAATTTGCTTTATCAGTCATTTTTATATCTCACTATCAAGTTAATTGATTTCTATACGATTAAGAAACATTGTTAATCTCGGCGAGTTTGTTACTGGTTATTACAGTTACTGTATATAGGCCAGGGAAGTGAATATTCCCTATTCTTTCTTTTATTGGGTGACAGAATAAAACCAATAATCTTAAAAATCAGACCAGATAAACGAAATTCAGTTTTCCAGATGACCGAAACGAGCTTAACTCAATTTATGGCAGCAAATATATCTAACAGGGAAAAAAAGTTGAGCTTCAAATTTCAATACTTGATTCTCTTGAAGATTACATTGTATTTTCACGGTGTACTCAAGTTGTTCGGAAGACATTAAATTACAATGAATAAATGCTCTATTAGTTTATATTCTTCTCCATTTTAAAATATATGTATATTGTTTCATTGAAATAAAAATGATGAAACCAGCCCCTTTATCATCTGTTCTGTTTCCAATATCTTTTTATGCTGGAACCTGCTGTACACTTTGAGAATAATAAAAAATTTGATTAAAAACTCACGAGATATAATAATTCTCTTTCTATTTTGATGATAATATGAATTAGTTTTTTGTTATTTATTTTGTTTTATATACGAGAAAATACTAATCAGATTTTTACGCTGGAAAATTCTGGCTTCAAGCGCAAAATTGTATTTATAGTTTAAATGAGCTTTTTAAATTCATTCCTATTTAATTTTTTCCTGGAAAGAGCTTTGTTTATACAAACACTTAACAGAAAAATAGTTTCTCTCATAAACTGATGGATCATCTATAAACGACATTCCCAGAAATTGTTCACAATAGATCAAACAGCGGTAGCAGATTGCAACTAAGCTTCAATGTTCTCATTCATCATTAAATCTATAAAAGAATGATTTTCTATATACTTGTGAACATTATTTTATTGCTGACGAGTACAATAACTGAAAAATAAGTATTAAGCATTAAATCAAATCGAAATTCATACAGTTTACCATGCAGTAATATCTCTATTCGCGAACTGTTTCAATGTTGCACAAAACAGTGTAATTGCATGAGCAATCAAAATCTAATGCAATAAACTGTATTTAGTGACAGTAATGAAATTACTCTTCCGTGTTTGCGTGTGCATCATTACTGATTGCAAACAGGTACCACAAACTAACACTGTAAGCGTAGTAAATCTCTAATTTGATTTGAATTCTGGTACGTGCCCAGCAAAACTTATATGGCACACATTCACATATTTAATCTTAAATGACTATACCCTAATTTAGACGTTGATAGTGACAGACGTAATCGTTGACTGCGTATTTTCGTCTTTGGAAACAAATTTATCTAAAAATCTGATAAAGAAACACTAAAAAGGTACGTATCCTTCACACCCACTGGTAATTTTTGGTTCAAACCATTTACTTTATTGCTTGAAATATTTCTTTCTAATATTTTTCTCGAATCCCTGATCCAAATCAATGCATTATCTAAAATTCGTCTCAAAATATAAACACCACACCTATTTCTAATATTTTTGCTGTCATTTATGTGTCCAAACACCAGTAAATTCAATTAAGTTATGTTTGCCTTCGGTTGTAAGGGAAATGAAGCAAACATTCAAGTAATGCACGCAAACTTACATGAATGCAAATTTGTTACATTAATACAAATAGTAAAAATGGAATTCAATGCTCTAAACGCCATGATTCAATAAGAAAATTGGTTTTTATTATGTTTGTGGAAACAGCATGTTGGAAGAGTTTACTTCAAGAAGGATATATTAAACAGTTCAAACAATTTATACGCAAAATATCATGAAGATGTTTACAGCCTCAGCAACTTTTCGAACCTTCAGTCGACGATCGTCTAGTACGGAATTGTGAATCTTCGCGGCAATTTCATCACGACGGTATTTGGACGTCCTATGATCGTTATCCAGGATTGACATACGGCCACGTTTGAATTCAGCCACTTTTTAACCGTCTAAAAGAAAGGAACAGATTCTTCTAAAGTGGAATCAAAATGTGTGAAACCGACAAAATTTTTATTCCGAGATGTTGATGGAAATATCCGTTTTGAACATCCCTTAATCCATTCAGACTATTTTCGGCTTGACGTCGGTACGTATGTATGTATGTATGTAGCTCGCAAATCTCAAAACTCGTCGAATGTATAACGTTAAAATTTTGTATTTAAGGCTGGTCAAGGGTCTAGTTGTGCACCTGTTAGAATTCAGTATTTAAGACGATTGTACCATCTATATTCTTTTTTCATTGAGATCGACTGAGCCACAAGTACACTTTACTTAAAAGTCTTTTAGAATTTTTTGCATAAATTCGGAATGATCGGCCGTAGAGTATTGAAATTAAGTATACCAGGCTGCTCTAGCATCTGAATGATTGCCCACTATTCTCATAACAATCGACTGAGCCGGAAGTGCACTTCAGTTGGAATTCTTTTTGAATTTTCCGCATAAATTCAGAGCTGTTAGCCGTGAAATCTTGGATATCAGTATTTAGGAATATTGTAGCATAAAAATGATGATCTTCTGTTTCCAGAGCAACTGACTGGGCCGAAAGCGCACTCCACTTGACATATTTTTAGAATTTTCTTGATAAATACAAAAGAATTAGCTGGGTAACGATAAAGTTTTGTGTTTGATGTACAAGTAAATCACGTGACATCCACGTCATATTTTTTAACTTCTGCTGGTCTCAAGTCTTTCAGTACTCCCCGTCACTCAATACGCAAAAAATTTAGCCGAATATGTGCCAGCGCTATTTTCAGGATCTAAATTTGTTGAACGATTGAGGAAAATATGAGGAAGCTCTGGAATATTTTAATTGAAAATTAAAATGAGAGAGACCTGTGTCCTACTAGATTTCATATCTAAGAATCGGGTTTTCAAACCATCAACTTAGACAGGGGAGATGCTGTATACACGTGTTTCGTCCTTACTAGGACTCGTCAATATAGTATAGCCAAACCCAGATAGTCAGAATTTGGATCCCAAGATCAAAATTCACTTCATCCGGAAATACCTGCGATGTGTTTCTAGATTAAGATTATATCTTGCACATTCTTTTTCAACTTTTCAATCTGCGACGTTTCTTCCAACTTTTTAATCTCCTCTTTCTGGCCTTCCTTTTTTGATCCCCATCGTTTCCGATGCAAATTTTCTTTCACACAAGTATTGAAGACTTTACGTCTTTCTGAACCTTCGTTTATCATCGTATTCCAATTAAAATTATATTGATAAGTATTTGCTCCGATATATTCCAATATAATTGAACTATTTTTTCGGACTTCCATCGTCATTATTATTATAAAAATACACAACGTTTCGATTGATTTATATATCTTCAATCGTCCCCTCATTGGCCAGCTGAAGCTTCATGATGCGAAACCGTCATAAATCATTACATCTCTAGTATATAAGACGTAGCTTTTAGTTTTTAGTTCATATTCACTTGAAAACGATTGAAGATATATAAATCAATCGAAACGTTGTGTATTTTTATAATGATAAAGACGATGGAAGTCCGAAAAAATAGTTCAATTAATAATTATTCATCATCTACAACCTTCAAAGAAATATTCCAATGTATTCGTTTCAAGTCTCTTAAAGCTATTGTAGTATGATGGTAGATGAGCCACCGATACTTTGATATCTCTACGAGGATTTATTAAAGATTTTTAGTCTTGTTGAATATCTCGTCTTTGCTAGATAGCATTTGTTTTTCTTCTTCTTTTAAAGTTGTTGCTTCTTTTTCGGCTTGTATTTATGGTTGTGTACGTTTTTCGATTTCCCTTAAATCGAGTTTCCTCTTATCAATCAAAATTTTGTACATGTAATCGTATTGTTTAGTGTTCCATTTTTTTGCATTTTCTCTATCGACGTTCACGAATTTATCACTTCGCATTGCACTTTTAATTTCTGACAGATCATCCAAACGAGTTTCAGTGCGAAATTTGTCATCTGAAATTACCACCAGATTTATCAATACGTGAATAATATTTTGTTTTCCATTGTACGGTCCATTGTTTTAATGAATTCCGTCTGTTCTCGTGGTCAAAATATATGTTCTTGGCATGTTCTATGGAATCCTCCTCGACTTGTTTAGTATTCGGAACTTTATAGATTTTAATAGCTCCTGAATTATCAACAATACAATAGGTATCCTGCCTAACATGATTTTTATCAGTTTCACTGAACGCATACTATCAGTATATACTAGGACTCGTCAGTACAGTATAGCCAAACCCAGATAGTCAGAATTTGGATCTCAAGAACAATATTGTCTTATAATGATATATGATGAGCAGAGGTGAAATTCACATGCAACACCACCTATCGAGACATGGATATGAATTCTTGTGGGACACAGGTCTCTTCAATTTTAATTTTTGTTGAACGATGTTTCTTCTTGAAGTACATTTTTGAACCTTACAGATTTCTAATTGGAAAAAATATTGTCATTGCCCATAATTTCAAATCTTGTGATGGTCATTTCTTATAGAAATATATGGTTGACTTGTAGAAACTAACACCTGGAATGTTGATGATTAATGAAGCTGAACCAACTACAAATATCTGACGTGGACATCACGTGACTTACTTGTACATCATTGGATATATATAATCAAACACCACATCCCATCATTCCAGTCGGTTGCTATGGAAACAGTATGTCATCATTCTTATGCTACAACATTCCAAAATACTGATTTCCAAGATTCTACGGCTAACAGTTCTGAATTTATGCGCAAAATTCCAAGATTGTCAAGAATAGTGCACTTTCGACTTAGTCGATCTCAATGAAAATAGGATATGAGCATCTAGACAGTACTATCATCTTTAATACTGTATTCTAATATTCTACGTTCAATCGTTTTGGATTTATGCGGAAAAAAAATGTTTCGAGTAAACTGCACTCCCTGCTTAGCCGATCACAATCATAATGCAAGGTGTACAACTAGATGCTATAAAAGTGATTAATACGAAATCTCAATATTCTGCGACTGATTATTTTCAATTTATGAGAAAAATTCGAAAAGTCTGTTATATGAAGTGCTTAGTCGATTGGGACGAAAATTGGAGATGATCATTTGGATGCTACAGCAATTTCAAATACTGAATTCCAGTATCTCACGGCTAATCATCATAGATTTATGTGGAAATCTAATTATATCTTTCGTATTGGACATGCGTAAGTTGGGTATTGAAATTATAGCACTAGATAAAGCACAGCTGACTCGTCCGCCATTTTGGAGCCCACTGTCAGTTGTTTGCCACTTACCGATGTGTGAACTTCAATATAATTTAATAAAATAATTGCAATTGACGGGCTGTTCTGGGCCCAGTTGTATTATTCATTTAATATACGGGTTCTGGTTCTACAGATGAGTAATTTTCATCTCTCAATACATCATTTGAATGTGGAGAAATATATTCTGAGCTACTTAACCTCAATTTAAATTTTGAGTTTAACTGTTCGATTGTAAGAGGTTGAGTGCATTATTAAGAGTAAATGTCAGCATCATTGCAAAAGTCTTTGTCCTTCAGCTATATTGTTTGTTAGAGCACTACACTGTTTTGAGAGATTTGGGGATTAGGAATTTTGAAATTTCAAGCGAAAATGAAACCATCAGCTACAATTCCAAATGAGCTAACAAAAAAAAATACAAGAAGCAAGTAATTGTGTTTCATTCGATTTGAACTGTATTTTAAATCATTATTCTACTGATATCTTATGAGAAAAACTTATTTTTTTTTGCTTATTATTATTTATTATTTAACCTGCTTTGACCCATGCAAATATTTAGGTACTTACCTAGGTACCTATTTGTTTAAATTACCATACAATCTACTCCAACTTCATAATTGGAATACTAAACATTTACAGATTTTGTGTAGAAAATTAATGCAAGCAAATAAATTTCTTAAAGAACAAGGAGCACAATTGCCTACTATTTCAGTCTTGTTATTATTCATCTGGAAACCTACATAATTTACACAAAATCATAAAAATGAGGATATTAAATGTTTCACAGAATTGTCAGTGGGCTCCAAGATGGCGGACGAATCAGCTATGCTTATCTAGTGCTGTAACTGAAACAATGAAGTAGCAGTATTGAGACATGGATGTTTACAACGGATACATTTTGAATAAAAACAATAATGTGAATTGTGAATATATTTCTTTAAGAAAATACGATTGCTATTTTTCCTGCGACTGGATATCGCTGCTTCAAAATTATTTTGAATATTTAGATTGTTTGGATGATGTGGCAAGATGTAGAATGTCTATAATGGCTGTAAACAATTGAATAAGTGGTTCTCGATTTCAAAGATGAAGGCTATACGGAAAATTAAATCGTAAAATTATATTTGTGTATCGGGATTGCTTGTATCATGGCTGCCCAAAATACTATCTTCGTAGCAGAGTAGAAACTGGATATTATTTTGACGTCATTAATATGGACATGCCTTATGTTATGAGAATATGTTAAGATAACAAATAGTTCTGAAATCTACAGATTGTAAGATATTGAAATGTGGAAATGCAGTATGCAGATGATGTTATTCTTTTGATTGAAAGTGAAGAATAATTGAAAGGAATGATAAAATACATGAAGCTGGAAAGAAAGTGAATCTTATTTTGAGATGTTGATAAATTTAAAGCTTTGATGTTTGAGAGAAGAAAGTCGGTGATTGATTGCAATGTTCTGGAGAGTGGCGTGAAATTGGAACAAGTGGATAAGTTTGTGTATCTGCGTGAAGTAATTTCAAATGTTGGAAGAATTGATAAGATTATTGAAAGAAGGGTATCTGCTAGATGTAAAATTTTAGGTGCTTTAGGGACATTTGCACGGAATATGAATGTTTCAAGGGATGCAAGATCAAAGCCCGCCGCACAAGGGGCAAGTTTTCAAGCAATTTAGTTCGCTTGGAGCCGCGCTGGTCCTGATGCTGGAAACTTGGCCCGTTGCTTGGTGCTGCGCTTGCCACGCTACTTGTTTTACAAGATAGATCCGGTGCTATTTTTCGCACTTGCTTTGCCGCTGGCTGCTATCCATGGCCAATCAAAACGGGTACCGAAATCACGGGACTTCATCTATATCAGCTTTATGTCGCATTTACCACGCCACACTGACTTGTATTTCGTAAGATTTTTGAGAAATAATTACTCTAAAGGCTTGCATATTCGATTATTTATAATTAATCATTTGATCCTCATACAATTAAATAGGCAACGCAGCGAGTTCAATCAATTGTAAAGAATTAGTTGGTAACATTGCTTGGTGATACCATTTAGATCAATACTTAAAACGTTCAAAAGATCGAAAGGTAAAAATGAGAAAAAGTTTTCCTGCATCCTATACAGAAAACTAAGTGGTAGGGATAATAATTTAAGTTGTAATCCCTAACAATTTGAAGTGGTAAGTCAATGTGATGGTAATTGGTAAAGTGTTGCAATTTGAATTATAAAATATGATCACTTGATTGATAGCCGGTACCACTTGCAATTGTGACACATAAAGACGTCCAGCGTAAAAATTTTGAGATTAGGAAATGTATTTTCATCTTTGATACCAAGAGAAGTCATCTTTTGCGTACATAATATCTACTTTTTATCTCAAAAATATGTTGCAATCGACTTACATCTTCAATTTCCACCACTTGAACTTTACCACTTATACTTCTAACTACTTGAATAGCGCAATTCAGTTTTCTCAGTGTAGTTCGTTGAGCATGTCAAGAAAACCACGGCCTAACAACTCTTTCAGTAGCCACTCTCTTGAACATAGTTTTCTCTATTATTTCTTTTGTCCACATTTGAATTATTTCGCGAGCTGAAACTGCTTTTCTCTGACGATTATTTTTGGCAACATCCATATTCATGGTAACAAACCAATCCACGTTCTGAAGTCACTATAAGTGGAGCAGCTTGCTTCGTGTGCTGCGGAAACTAGTGTCACATCAAGCGCAGCTCAAAGCGGCCCAGAGCGCAAGAAAACTTGCTGCAAATTAAGCGAATAAATTAACCTAAAGAATTTCCCTGTGTGTGGCGGGCTTTAGGGTATATAACGGAGAACTCGTACCTGCATTGATGTATGGTAGTGATTGCTGGGCGTGGCAGCAGGTGTATAAACGGTGAGTGACTGTCGTGGAAATGAGATTTTTCGTGATATTTGTGGATATACTAAAAAGGATCGAATATGATAGAGGGAGTGGGCATAGGTCAGTACGTTGTTCTGGGCATGTGAAACGATTGTCGAGTAGAAAACTAAAAAAAAAAAATTATTTATTATGAGGTTACACGAGACGATCTGTATGAAGGTGAATGGATATATAAGCACACACTAGATGAATCAGAGCGATTTTATATTGGCTAGCCAGTGTACTTTAAACGCATTTTGAGAGCAACTGCTTTCTCTCAGTACCAATACAATATCATCGACGTAGTTATTGGAAAACCTAGGGGAGTTTCATACACAATAGTGGATCGAGAAAGACTGATGGTGAGGATTCGATATTATTCTTTCCCTACTGCTAAATAAAGGTTATCCCAGTTCGTTCCAGAGAAAGTCCTCGTTCTGTGAAAGCTTTATGAATACTCACAATTAGGTACTTGAACTTGGCTCTATTTCTCATTTCACTGTTGATCACGCGATGTGGTCTTATTTTTATATTATCGTGTTGGGAGTAAATAAAAAAAAATTCTATTCAAGCAAAAAGCTTTTACGGATATATCCATGACGAATGTTGTACAGCCTAAATCAGTCCCATAGGTCCGTTAAGACGACGATTTGAGGTACATATTGTCATAAATTTTATTGTAAATAATTTATTAACACAGGTGAGAGGGTGATCTACCTAAGACGACATGGACCAACATTCAATTGTCTAACAGTTGTTGTCTGGCAACCACCGAACATCTAGTGACCATAGCCTGACAATCATGTTCGACAATTAAATATCGACCTTGTCAGTTTTTACAGTTACAGCAAATTCGAATAAATAATTATGTGACGTATTCAAATATTTCATATTTGTGACTATCTAAGAGTTGAGATATGAATTATTAGCCTACCTCTTGTAGTTATCTTGCCGCGTTGTTTATCAAGTAATTATTATTGTAGGGTTATTTTGATATATAGGATGCACTGAATATTTCTGAATCTATTGAATAATATATTAAGTACTAAAACAGTTCTAGCGATCGAAGCATTCATTAGTTTAGTTCCACAATTTTCATATCCAAAGTTAAGTATTGAAGCACACATTACACTATTTAGAATATCAAATGTTGGAAGTACTTTGTAATCACTTCATCCGGAAATACCTGCGATGTGTTTCTTGATTAAGATTATATCTTGCACATTCTTTTTTAACTTTTCAATCTGTGATGTTTCTTCCAACTTTTTAATCTCTTCTTTCTGGTCTTCTTTTTTTGATGCCCAGCGTTTCCGATGCAAATTTTCTTTCACACAAGTATTAAAGACTTTACGTCTTTCTAAACCTTCGTTCATCATCCTATTCCAATTAAAATTATATTGATAAGTATTTGCTCCGATATATTCCAATGTATTCGTTTCAAGTTTCTTGAAGCTTTTGTAGTATGATGCTTTTAGATGAGCCACCGATACTTTGATATCTCTACGAGGATTTATTAAAGTTTTTTCGCAAAGTAGATTTCTAGTCTTGTTGAATATCTCGTCTTTGCTAGATAGCATTTGTTTTTCTTTTTCTTTTAAAGTTGTTGCTTCTTCTTCGGCTTGGATTAATGGTTGTGTACGTTTTTCAATTTCTATTAAATCGAGTTTCCTTTTATCAATCAAAATTTTGTACATGTAATCGTATTGCTTAGTGTTCCATTTTTTTGCATTTTCTATATCAACGTTCACGAATTTATCACTTCGCATTGCACTTTTAAATACTGACAGGTCATCCAAACGAGTTTCAGTGCGAAATTTGTCATCTGAAATTTTATCACCAGATTTATCAATACGTGAATAATATTTTGTTTTCCATTGTACGGTCCATTGTTTTAATGAACTCCGTCTGTTTTCGTGGTCAAAATATATGTTCTTGGCATGTTCTATGGAATCCTCTTCCACTTGTTTAGTATTCGGAACTTTATAGATTTTAATAGCTCCTGAATTATCAACAGTACAATAGGTATCCTGCCTAACATGATTTTTATCAGTTTCACTAAACGCATCGACTATCAAATTACCAGTGTACTTAACAACATAATCCGGGGATTTATTTTGTTCTAACATATCCCAAATTTCAAAATGAGAGTCACTTCTGAACATGATAATTATTCCTGGATGACGGGAAGACCAGGTACCGTTCAAATATCTGAGGTTTGTTTTCCTCCAAACTATAGGGGTGGGTTCATCACTTAGTTCATTCCAAATTGCAAAAATCCTACCACCAACAGTTAGAAGCAACTCTGGGATGAATGGATTACGAAGACATGTATCTATCGGTCCATCGTGGATTGAAATGCATTTGGTTGTACCAAAAGTTTCGACGAATTCCGCTTCTGGATCGATTTCATAAGATTGCCAAGTGTGTTTCAATATCTGCCCAGTGTTTGATGTTAGAATAAATTTAGGAGGAAAGACCCATGGTTTTTCGTCAATTTCTAAATTGAAACAAGTGCTTTTGCTTAAAGAGTTATTTATTGGAAAATAATTCAATTTTTGTGGACAAGTAACAATTTTATTTAATGGTATATCAGTTCCCAATTCAGGATCGTTTATATGAAATTTGAAATGTGGAATCAAAGTTGTATTATATTTTGCAAACTCGGATTCAAATTTGGTTAAAGTTACGGGTATTTGTTTTAACCGTGTTGAATGTTTAACCTCGCTTAGCAATTCTAATTCCGGTTCAGTTTTCAAGTCCCACAAAAACACGGTACTATCTTCGCTGCAAGTTATAAATTGTAAATTAACTTTTTCATATGGGACAATATATCCATTAGGCTTCACTTCATAATTTGATGGCATCCATGTAATATCGTTCACCGCCAATTTGTGGCTAAAATCAATATGCGAAACAGCAACGGTTTTCATGACAGGAATATCCTGAACATTTTTCAACCAATGCATGTACGAATAAATGATCACTCGATGTTTTTGCTCTTTTTCTGTAAGAGATTCAGTTTTATTGCAGGATTTTAGCGCTTCGGTTATATCCCAGAGAACTACCTGTCCATTTGTGCAACCTCCGATAATAATATTTGGGTTATAGGGGCAGAAACTAATGCATTTAACGGATCTGTGGGCTTGGAGGTACAGTATTGGTTTCAGATGATTAGTGTAGGACCAAATGAGGCAAATATTTTGTCCGTCCTCTAAATTAGAATTGATTAAAGTTTCTGATGAGTAAATCTCGTTACAAGATACTCTGGAATATGCAGCGGCAATTAGACCGGATATTTGTGGATGCCAAGTGACTGCAGCTACAGATTTATTTCTACTAGAAATAACGTTTTGAAATGAAATTAAATCTTGACGAGGAATTTCTATTTTAGAATGCGATCGTCTTACTAAATCTCCATAATCGTCAGTGAAAAAATTAATCGACTCATTTACACGAATATTATTATCGAACTCTGCTAAATTACCTTTTAGGAAGTTCAATAGGTTTTGTTCCCTCTGTGGACTTTCTTTCAAGCAATAATCAAATTTATATTGAACCCAAGCAGTTTTTGGATACGAAGGATTAGTTTGTGCTTCATGAGTTGTTACTTCAGCTGCTACTTGAGTGGCTACGTCAACTTTACGCCGATAAATATGCCCTGGAGGGTCACGAATTGAACGTAGTTCCACGTATCCATCTTTAATGTCCTCAGCAAGCCGCATAGAAAACCTTACTTTAGTGTTAGACATGGGCCATTTAGCACTGGACTCAATTTCAATCAAAGACCGCATGTTTCTCGGCTGAGTTTCATCAATTTCTAACTCACTACCTTGGGACTTCCATTTCTTAGGAGTTTTCTCGATGAGATTTTGCAGTTGTAACTGCAACTGGTCTTTCTCTTTCTCAATCACGTGCAAAATTGATTGTTTTGCTGTCGTTGTGACACATACAAAAAAATCCTCTTTTCGCTTTGCCTTTGTGTCGAGAACAAGAAGTACGTCTTTTTCCGGATATTCAATTATTTCTTGCTTAACTGGAAGGAAGACTGATTTTTCACTGCTCTGAATATCGCCTTCCAAAGTTTCTTTTTTGATGAAAATGCAAGGATCGTCTATTGTTACATCTTCTCCAACCACGCAACCGATTGCTTTCTGAACGATTGGAGAAATCACTACTTTTGTCACTCCGGGAATATCGTAATTATCCTTCCTATTCTCCTCTCTTTTTGATATGGTGACTGCAGTTTCTAGATTCCGCCAGGTGCCCTTTTTCCTTTGCGATCTATCCATTTCACAAAAGCACTTAATCACTGAAAAGCAAGTTATCCGCGACGAACTAATGACTCAACTGAACTCAATCGACGGCGCGGTAACTTTTACTGGTTACTAGGCTACGATCAGGAGGGTGAGTTTATTTATCCTGACACATATTGGTACTAAAGTTCAGAATTTACCATCGATGAAAATGTTATTATTCATTTCACACATGAATAGTTGATGTGGCTGCATGAGGTAAGTGTGCAGTAAAATGTTTTTGAATGTCAATAGTCTTATAGGAATGGAAGTATTTTAACTCATAAAAGATATTACGTATATAAATAATAATACCACACATAATAAAATATCTAATGTCTTAAATTAGAAATATATTAATGTATTGCTTTTTCCTTTTTACCAAGTGAGAAAGAAACGCAAAAATTATTGTATCTCTTGCAACATAATTTGAATAAAAAATTACTAAATGGGTTCCTTTATTCAAAAAATTTTGCTCAAATGATAATATAAAAACGAAACAAAAAAATGCTTGCCTTAATCCTCAACCTCAAATACAGTGATGATACGAATATGAAGTTGCAGAAGATTGAGACTGGGGCTATTTCTAGCTATGTTTGTTGTCAAAGGGAAGAAAGGTAATTTACGAAACACACTAGAATAATACATCATAGCGACCTGCGCTTGACATCTCTGCTATTCTCATACCTTTCGAACAACAATCTTATTTCAAGTTAAAGTCTGTTTAGATACTGAACTATTATTATTAGGGTGCAACTGAGAAGAATGGACCCCAGTTGTGATAGACAACACATTCTTTGTCTATGATATTGTTCCTGCCTATAAGGCTGTATTTTATGCTAAATAGCACATTACTATCCTCCTTTGACCTTTCTACCACCCTTGTCTCAATCTTATTACTAAAGTTAAAATCAGGGCTGAAAGAACGACGTTTCGATTCCGATATTATTTTCTTTGACGAATATTCCAAAAGAAGCTCTCTAGAACTAGAAGGTGGAATAAAAACACTAAAAATTGTGGATTCACCCTGTCAATGTGCCTGCTAATTTAGCCTTGTTACTTTGTTAACCATCACCGGGCACCCCATATTTTTTCTTCTTCTTGGAATTGACGAGTGCTTGCCTCGAAAGACTCCGTTTCGACATAATTCATTGTTATTGGCTTTGAAGAATATTCCAAAAATTACTCTTCAGGACTGCGTGGCGAAATTGGAACAACGCTGGAAATTACTTCAAGAAGAACACAGTTGTGGCAAGACAATGTGCCTTCTCACTAAATATATCAATTAGATAGTTTTATGCAAAAAATCAGACTTTTGTCTCTCCCTAACCTCATCAGTAGTCTCCTTATTTTGTTTCCTATGACTTTTTACTGTTGATTGGTCTTTTGAAGATATTTTAAAAGAAGCTCTCCAAAACTGTGTAGTGAAATGGAAACAACAACAGTGTGAAGAGACCACATTTGTGGCGAGACAACACATGGTTTCTTCATTATAATAATGCACAGGTCTACTCAGCCTTGCAATTCGTTATTTTTGTGCCAAAAATCAGATAAATATTCTGCCTAGTCTAAGTCGAGATCAACGTTTGGAGGATGACGTTTCAAGACCATTGATGAAGCAACGAGAAATTCGTCAGTGGCTTTCAAAAATAGCCTGAAAATATCTTTCCAGGACCATACGATGTAATGGAAACATCGCTATGATAAGTGTGCGAAAAGACCACACATACATGGTGTCCTCATCATGACAATGTGCCTGTCCACTTGACCTTGCAACTTACGAGTTTTGTGCCAAAGCTGTCCTTTCCGGCTACGCAAAAACTTTATTCCTTGTTACTTTTTGTTGCTCCTAAGTTGAAATCAGTGCTGGAAGAACGCTATTTCAATACTATTTTTCACTGGTTTCCAAAGCTATTTCAAGACTGAATGATGTAATGGGAAAAGTATACGAAGATATCACAGCTGTGGCGACACACACATGTTTTCTCTATAATAACAATGCGCCTGTCTACTTGGCCCTCTAATTTGCGACTTCTGTAGCAAAAATCAAATAGATATCCTGTCCAGCCTCTTTACGTTCTAAAATTTTGTTTCCTGTAAGTTTTCCTTGTTTCCAAAGTTGAAATTAGTACTAAAGGACGCCGTCTTAGCACCATTGATGCCGTTAACAAGAATTTGTAGCTGTTGTAACTTCACAACATATTGTGTCTTAGTGATGACAATGCGTTTGTCTACTTAGCCTTGTAATTCGCCAGTTTCAAACCAAGAATCAATTTGATTTTCTCTCCAGCCTCGTCTTCTAAAAGAAACTCTCTGACTGCACAGTAAAATAGAAATACTTCTGGAGCAAGTAGGTATGTAAAAAGACCACAGTTGTGGGAGTATATTATATGATTTCTTCATCATGATAGTGCACTTGTTCACATGTGCCAGGAATCAAATAAATATATTTCCCAGCCTCCCTGCTTCACAGACCTTACTTTTTGGTACTTTTCTTGTTCTTTAAGTTGAACTCAGTGCTAGAACGACGCTATCCCAACATAATTCATAGCAATAGAAAAAATTAAGACACCACTGGGGCAAATATATACAACTGAGGAAACCCACCCATGTTTTCTCTATAATAAAAATGCGCCTGTCTACTAAACCTTGCATTTCATAAATTTTGTGTCAAAAAAACAAAGGAATGCCCATTCCAGCCTTTTCATGTTCCAGAAATTTGCTTTCTGTAACTTTTCCTTGTTCCCAAAGTTGAAATCAATGCTAATAGGATGCTATTTTGACATCATTGTGAGCCTTAAGAAGGAGTCGTTACTGGTTTTGAGAAATATTCTAAAAGAAGATCGCCAGGACTGCGCGGTTGAAGAGACACTGCTAGAATAAATGTGTGAAAAGACTACTGCTGCGTACTTGGAATACATGATTTATTCACAATGACTTCACCAGTTTTATACCAAATATCAACTTAGTGTTCCTTTCAGCCTCCTTGCTTATCTCAGAGCTTGTTCCTTGTTACTTTTTCTTTTACCTAAAGTTAAAATAATTGCTGGAAGGACGCCATTTAGACACCATTGATAACACTAAGTTTAATTCGTTACTAGTTCATAAGGATATCCCAAAAATAGTTTTTCATGATTAAGTGATGACATAGAGACACCACTAGGACAAGTATTCGAAGATATCACAGCTGTAGTAACACACATGATATCTCTATTATGAACAAGCGCCTGTCTACTTAGCCTTGCAGTTTGCGAGTTTTGTGCCAAAAATCAAATAAATATTCTCCCAGTCTCTCTACTCTTCCAGATCTTACTCCTTGCTAGGTTTTTTTATTCCTCAAAGTTGAAAGCAGTTCTGAAAGAACATTGTTTCAACACCAATGATGGTTTGAAGAAGATTTCGTTTCTGTCTATTGGAAATATGCCAAAGGAGCTTTCTAGATCTGAATAGTGATATGGAAACACCATTGCAACAATTATATAAAGAGATCACAGTTGTGATGAGACAACACTATGTCAATTCGCAAGTTTGTGGCAAAAATCAGATAACTGGGCTCCCTTACTGCCTATCGTTGATAATAGGAATTTTCAATTGGTATTGAAGGATATCTCCAGAAAAGTTTTTGAGGACTGCAAAATAATGTTGGAGCATTGCTGGGACAAGTATATGAATTAAGAAGAGGAAAGATTTGGAAGAGACAAAGACCAATATTTGTTAGATATGTACTCGTACTCAGAAACTGGATTATTCTATTGCCTATAAATCATTTCAAGTAGCGAAGTCGTATATTTATTTGAACTGAAGATTAATAAGTATAACGATAGATGAAAAATTGACAGGCCAGAAATTAGGCAAAAAGATAGCCCTTGGTGGGCAAATGCGATCAGAAGTTGACGGAAAATTGTATCAGGAATTATCTGATGTATTAGAAAAATAATATGCGGTTTCATCCTCCAGAGAGCTTACTTCATTATATTCACTCAATTATAATCAGGATTCTCGGTGAATCGTACAATTTTCTTCCTTTGAAAAATAATGTAGAACGCTAGAATTTTCTTGAAGCCGCATAAATTCTCAAAATGGTTTTCCATCTTTCTGACAGAGATTAGCATTTATAATTGTAATTACTCGTTGTCATGGATATTCATGTCAAAGTTACCAGCCAAACACGCTATCCACCACAACGCGATAAGAATTATGCTTTGTATTTTTGCGATTGATGTTAAGGCCATGAAATATAAATACGAGCATCTTAGAGTCAATTATTATTTTGCCCTCTTGTAAAATCATAGATTTCTATTCCTTGATGTATAATCTTCTTTTATATTGCATAATTCGAATTTCTTATGACCTGAATTTGCTTTTGCATAATGGCATGTGCCTCCGTCCGTTGATCTGTTCGTATGAGGACACATTACAGGTCGCAGATTGCAATTAATTCAAATGATCCTTTTTTTTATTGATTGAGCAACCATCAACATAGAATCTTATTGATTTTTGTGATGATTGTATGATTATTCCTGATAATTAACTAATGTAAACTTATGATTTGACCTTTATATTTGTACATGAGATACCAACGATTTTCTCCTGTTTGCTCAATGATAAAACTTATTTTCTCCAATAAATTTGTGAATAGTTTGTATTTAATGCAACTTACCATTTCCTGCTCAGTCATCCTCGGCACAAACAAATTTCACCACAAAAACAACTTTTGAAGTTTTACAAAAACTCGCGAAGCTTTATCTCTACGTAACTTTCTCTTTCGACGGAGATATTTCCACTTGGATGCTTTCTCCGTGGCGGGCGAGCGTCGAATGACAATTACAGGTTGTGGACGCCGACGCAACCAGAGCCTCCAAGCTCTGAAGCTTCCACAGAGCGCAGAGTCGGATTACAAAGGTTGAGTACGATTGGCTTCATTTTATTCACCAGAATTATTGGAGATATTCGCTTTTGGCATTGGATTATCTTACAGTTGGCTGTGTAGTATTATTTAATCAGCAAAATTTGAGCCTTTATCGGAAATTATATTTTCCTTATATCCTCTAACATTCATATCCTCTTTGGGGCTTTCTTGAGATATTTATTCAACTATATTTTATCTTGTAACAAGTTTTCTGGCTCCATGATGAATTAGAGATTCTTATTAACTAAAGGAGACGACAAATTACACATCATGAACGATCCAAATTGAATGTATTCCCACTTATCATACGGCTGGAATCGTGGAAGATTGGTTGTTGAAGAACAATATTCTACTTTTAAAATGGACGTCTAGTAATCCAGATCTTTTGCTGATCAAATAATTATTGTAAATCTTGAAGAAGAAGATTCGATCACAGCCAACAAAAAATGTTTCAGAGTAACAAGCTTGTCTCCTGAAAGTCAGCATAATTTCACTCCAGATGATTGCTAAGCATGAGTTGACACTTAAGGTAGTACGATCATTAGAGCAAGGTGGATATAAAAGGCTGTTCTTTTTTTGTATATTTCAACCGAATAGAATACATCTGATCTAATTTTTTGAGAAAGATCTGACGTATAGTTTTTGTGCAATAAATTTTTTAAAACTGTGTATTTAACATGTAGTCAATGGGAACTCATCTCTTATGCTCTGTGAAACGCACATTTTTCATCTTATTCAACCACAGTTTTGGATAGAGAGATATAAAAAACTGTGATTTATATTTGCCAATTTTCGTAGATCACCTCAAAACTATGACAAGAAATTCTGACGTGCAGTTTTATAGATATTTGAATCTAAATGATCAGAGATTCACGAAAATATTTATCAACCATATTGAAATTGGGAACTTGGCGACGTTGGATGAATGTATTAAATACTGCAGATCTGTTTTTTTTTCAATAAATTAAGTATTGTCATGAAAAATAGAATGAAAAGGATAATAAAAATAATAATATTCTGATTGTGCATGTAGGAAAATAATATAAAATCTGTAATAGAGAACAAAAAATACTTGAAATGTAATTATTGCACATTTTTGTTTAATTCATCTATTTTTGATTGTGTATCGGAGTTCCTACATTTTAAATGATTTTCTTCATAAAATCACTTGTATTTTTATTCCATGTTATAATGTTTCCTTTTGCGAATCTTCCTTTATATCTAAATTGAGATGTTTTATTATTCATTTCTTCAATTTATGAATGACAGTTAAAAGAACACTTTAAATGACAACAAACATGTGCTTGGGTTAGCTGCAATGTTGCCAGCTCTTTTCTTGCGAAAAAATACACAAGTCAAAAGATATTTATTTAATGTTTTAAGTAAATAAACAATGAGATGAATTCATTCATAAGTTATCTCAAGTGACATCTAAATTCAAGTTATTAATTTATATGTCCACATTTCTGATTTTAGTTGAGAAATAAAATAGATTTTATTATGACTTTCGTGGTAGTAGGCGTTCAACCTTAAGTAGCCGAGAAGGCAAAATTTCCAATTTTATTTTGTATATTTTGACTAAATCAAGAGATGCTTGGAGTTATGTCCTTTTTCTGTGCCAGAGAGTCAAGTGCACGATCCATTGCTGGAATCAAACTAGCATTCATAGGTATTTTGTTGTTTTGAAGGAAGCGAATAAACAAACAACAAGTGTTTGCAGTGAATACCGAGATATAAATGGAAAAATAGAGAACTCAGATTCTAAGGGCAAGTATGCTCCAAAGAATATTTTGAAATCTAAATCCTTGAAGAAAATTGTCGGATTTGAGTAAACAGATCTTTGGAAAAAACGCTGAATCTGTGAAATTGTCTATTTGGATATTTTCGTCCTTACAAAAGAAAATCTGCTTGTGAAAGAAATCCCTCTTCATTCATATAAATGGTCGCCACTAATTCAAACCTAGATAATATTTTCCGTTTTTAAGTTCTAAATGCTGAGATCTTTGATGTCCTGATTTGATGTAACATATTCATAATTTATATTACGAAGCTTCAAAAATTTAATTATATTTTTGACTGGCTTTTGACGCAATATCATTCCAAGTAGGTTATCTTTGAAGATGTCTCCTAGTTCTTTGAGTCTTGCACATGTTTTTACTCCCAGCATAATTTCTCATATAATATTTCAAAATATGGCGGAAATTTAATCTTGAGGACTCAAATACTTCTCCGTTTTTAAATGAGATGAATTTTCTTGGGATTATATTCAGAACTGTTGCCTCAAAGGTAGATATATGTGTAGAACGGCGATTCATGCTTTTTGATTGGCCTAAATTCGAGCTACAATTTGTATTGCTACAAATATTTTTAAGGCAGTGCAAGAAGATCTCCGATTTTTGCTGTCTTGAATTACGGATTTATTTTTGCATAATAGCTCACAGATGCAGCACCAATTAAATGTCGAACAGAAAAACTAACCTCCATATTTAATTGAGTTAAATTCAAAGTGCAGCGAATTTTTAAAGTTCATAAGTCATTAGAAAAATGAAATTGCTTTCAAAAGTTTTCACACACTATTTTTTTACAATTTTTGAAGAGAATTATCTCAACCAAAATGCCTCGTCGAGTTGGTCTCGGTTTCGGGTAATAAAGTACTACATCAGTCGATAGTTTTCGGGTGGTATGAAAAAATGTGGACGGATAAGTCCTAACGACGAGTGAACGACAGGTCCCCCAAAACGAGCAGTCACTTAGAAAAACGTCGATGCCGTGCGCAGGCTCATCAATAAAGATTGACATATAAAATATTGTCAGATTAAGGAATCATTGAAGATTTCAAGAAGCGCATCCAAAAAAATTTGTATGGAGAACTGTGTGTAAAAAAATTAGTTTACCGTTGGGTACCTTATCTGTTGACTAAAGAACATATAGAAGCTAGGGTCAAAAAACTCTAGACCGATTCAACGCAGACAACTCTAAAAACGTGTACAGCATCGTCAGTGGTAATAAATCGTAGTTTTACTCATAAGAATTCCAAAATAAACGCCAGTCGTCTGTTTGGGTGTTCCAAAGTGAAGAAAATTCGACAAAAATCATCCGTTCCCAAAGTATGTTCAAAGAGATGGTCGCGACGTCACAAAAGCTGGTCATAGAGCTACAATTCCTTTGTAAATTATTACTGCCAATTGGTATACCACCATTTATTTGTCGATAGTGTTTGCTGAGCTTCAAAAAACCAGCCCTAGACGACGAGTCCTTCTTCACCAAGACAATGCAAGTCCCAACAACTTTTTTACTTTGTCAAAAATCAGAAACGGAATTCGTGGTCGAAGCTTCCAGTCCCTTGAAGAAATGCAATTTTGTCAGTATCAGCAAACGAGCAGAATAACTGCCTCCAAAGTTGGTTTGAACGACTGCAAAACTGCATCAAAGTTCGTCCAGAATACTTCGAAAAATAATTAAGTCATTTAAATCCATCAACCGTTTCCTTCCGTTTCGAAATGCGAAACTAAATATATATCTGATTTACCTTTAAAATTGAATAAAAACATTTACAAACCAAATGTGCTTTCAGCAGCACCAAATTAGGCATTGTCTTGCTACTCTAGAAGTCCTGAGCTTTGGATATTTTACAAGTATCTTATTCATTCTCACCAGCTCAGGAGCCCTATTAAATACAGTGTCTGGGACCCACAGCATGTTTCAAGCCGGCACTGGATTTTGCAGTGTAATGTTTGCAGAATGGACGATGATACATTGCTGTCAAGTACAATTAACCAAGCGTGTTTCATCCTCTTGTATTCCTTATAATTTTATGTACCTTTGTACTTATGATTATAATCCAAAGCTTAACGCTAATGGTATAAGAGAATGAATTACGTGATATAATAACTTTTTTATGCTGGTACTAAGCTTAAGTTTATCTAAAACGAACGCAGTGCTCGCTAGGTTTGAAAATCTATTGACAGATCCGTAATGTGCAAATATTAATTAAGGTTATCATGATCCCTATTTCACGCCATCTACAGATACATTGCAATCACTCATTGTTTATCTTACATTTATCAACATTCAAAGTGAGATTTACGTCATTTCAAATTGCATGTATTTTTCCGCTAAGACAACAACATCATCTGCATACGTTAACGCAGGGAATACACCTAACCAATAAGCACACCATCCAAGCCATTCATAATAGAAGAGAATGCAATTATGCTGTCTCCATTTATATTATGCACGATGTGTTTGCTAATTTCTAAATGTTACTATAATGTACTTGCTAGAAGCAAAGTTACAAAGTTCATCTAAGGTAGACATCACTGAGTTTATTATCTCTAACCTTGATACTTCTCTTCAAGTGTAGTAACTGCAACTTCATACAATGCAACTAGTGAAGTTGATCTTCCAGGAAATTTTTACTGTAATATACTTAACCAAAATGAACGAACGAGAAAGTTCAAAATCGATCTGGAATAGTGCCCGTAGGGAGAGATAGATTGTGTAATTCGGTTGCACGTCTTCCAAAGATTAGTGTAGAAACTCCTGAGAAATTCGTAAATATAGGAATGCGATTTCTGTACTCTATCAGTCGACAACTTCGCTCAACCTGAAATAGATTTTTTTATTGGATTGGTGATGAAATTACATGAACTCTTAACATCACCTAAGTTTATAAATATATAACGGAGGAAGACTTTTAGATCGGTATTTCTAGTAAGGTTTCAGAATTGCTTCATAAAATTGGTAATTCAGGGTTTAGTAACGTGACACATTTTCAGATGATGAAGTGGAATATATACCAGATATTTATTTGGAATTCTGAGCAGCAATTTCCAGACTTACGTTTCAGATTGGCTATACATCTCCATCCATCAATTTTCGAACAAAAATATACTGAAGAGATGACAATCCGAAAATGTAATTTTGTAATTACTATATTTAGGATTCATGGCAGATACACGTTTGTACTAATTTTGCTTTTTGTGTTGCAGGCCTCTTTTCTCGTCTTTTTGAAGTATTGGGGTGAGTTTCATTATTCTTCAATATTACTGATTTTTATATAACTTCTCAAATCTCCAAGAAAAATGCATTTTCCATATCTCTCCAATTATCTCAGGAAACATCAAAGCTATGTGCCTACCAATCATTTACCAACAAATACTAATTCTATATGGAAATACATCTAAAAATCGCTAAAATCTAATAAAATTACAAGGGCCACTCTGAGGATTTTTTTTGAAATTTTCCGCCCCAAGTATTTTAAGTTAGGCGTGAATTCAAATAGAATAATGAATGTAGATTACGAAAAATAAATCAAAAATGGCGTTCGGAATGTGGTTTCCGGAATATTAATAACTTTATAATGTCAAAATTAGGAACGAAATCCAGTTTTCTCTCATTCACTTTAAAAATGCGCATTAGGGTCCAGGTTGTGAATTTTTGATTCGATTCTAATTTCTCATAGTATGTTCAATATGTACACCAAATTTCTCAGTAATCAATTGATAAATAAACTTTTTGTAGTTATTAAACCTTCACATTTCAGAAAAAAATTGCATTCAAAAATATCCTATAAATCTTCATTCCTGCTACTCTATCTCTGGGAACGATAGAGATACCTGATTATCGATTACACCAACCGATTGGTCATAAAATTAATCATAAGTTTTCCAAATTTCAAAATTATTGAATAACAAGTACAAACATGGGGAGTAATCTGAATATAGCTAAAGTCAGAAAAAAAAATCGCAAGGGGTACTTCTTGGATTCTTATTGAAATTTTCGACTACAAATATTTCAAATTAGGCATGAGGTTATTTAGTTTCATGGGGGTAGATTTCGAAATTCAAACCAAAAATGCTGTCTAAATTGTTGTTACCGGAGTATCAATAGCTTTATAATGTCAAAATTAGGAACGAAAGTCAGTCTTGTAACAATCATTAAAAAAATACGACCAAGGCTATAAATTTTTGAAGTGATTCTTATTTCCTATAGTGTATTTAATATGTGAATCAAATTCCACGATAATAGATCAATAAATAATTGTGACGATTATTGTTAAATGTTCTAAAATCATTTTTACATTTGAAACTTCAACAAGAAAAATTTTTTGATTGCATACATGTATGAGATATCAATCTACTGTATTTAATTAGATACAGACTTAGTAATTGATGTGTTAAATTTCAGTTCAATACCTGAAAAATTGCACTATTTTTGAGTGAAACACTGAAAACTTGTGAAATCAGCATCCAAATTTCCATAACTGATTCCAACTACTCAAACAAATTTTCGATATCCTCTCACATTCCCGAAAAAATTGTGTTGAAAAACATCGTATGATTATCAAATTCTGCCCAATTATCCTTGGAAAAATTGGAGATATCTGATTGCCAATTACACCAACTGAATGGGCATGAAATTTGTCATTAGTGCTACAAATTTTAAACTAATTGAATAAAAAATAGGTACAAATTTTACAGAAAAAAATCTAAAAGCGGCTAAGATATTTACTATTGAAATTTTCGAAATTCAAAACAAAAATGGTGTCTGAAATGTAGTTACCGTGTTATCAATAATAATGATGTTAAAATCAAGTGCAACATCAAGTTTCCTAACAATCACTTAAAAAATGCGCTCAAGGTTGTAATTTTTTGATCAGATTCTAATTTCTTGTAGTATGTTTGAAATGTGTACAAAATTTTATGATAATCGATCAATAAATAATTCTTTTATGAATATTTTTGCTAAAAGTACTATGATTTGTACCTCCAATAGATAATAAAAAATATTAATATTTGAAAGATTGTAAACTTTGAATGCAGATAGTTATTGGATTTCAATTTACTGTATCCAATCAGGTGTAGACTCAGTAATTAATGTGAGAAATTTTTGTGCAATTCCTGAAAAATTGCGCTATGTATGAGAAAATTGGTGAAATCAAATTATTAGATTTCCACATTTTTTTCCCAAAGAACTCAAAATTGAGATAAATATCATTTGATTATCTTTGAGTATCACTGATCACAAATCAATTTTCAATACCTTCTCACATTTCCGAGAAAAGTGAGTTCAAAAACACTATAATTTTTCATTTCTTCCTCATTATCTCAGAAAGAATTGAAGTACTGGCAATAACATCAATCGGTCAAACGTAAAATGATCCATAAGTTCTCTGAATTGAATAAAAAATACAGATACTATGAAGAAAAATATAAAAAATGCTAATATCTGAAAAGATTTAAAAAAACTATTTAGTCCCAAATTTTTTGAGTTTGGCATGAAGTTATATAGTTTTATGTAGGTGGATTACGATCCTCAAGTAAAGAAGGGTGTATCCAAACGGGCGTGTTATAGTTGGTACTAATCCTACCTTGCAGTTGGGCCAACATCATGCAACCGAGGGATTAAAGCAATTCTCGGTAGTGGTGGCTGGTATTTTTGGGATGAGTAGGATATATTTTCTATAAATTTTAAATCTCGAATAAATTTATCTAGTTTTTACCCATATTTCAATCATGGAAGCTGTGAATATTATATGTTGAGTGAAAAAGGTAATCAGTTGTTAATTGTGAATAATTTCAAGTTTTGTTTTGCTAATTCTTCGCAAAATGGAACTGTACACTGGAGATGTGTGAATAAAAAATTGAAGTGTTCTGCAAAACTTTACACGACGGCTGAAAATTTTGCAGAAGTTCTACAATTTAAGTTAAACTATAATCACGGAGCAGACACATCCCTAACCAGACAAATCTTGATTAATAGTTTAAAAAGGAAAGCTTTGAAAAACCTATATGAAAAACCGTCAAAATTATTGCACACGACATTCAGAGCAAATCCAGCAATTTCAAAGTGCATAAAAAATGTGGCACACAAGCAAGCTCCAAGTTCTTAAACAAATGTATATGTATGTGTTCGACTGTAATTATATGAACCAAATGTACTAAACAATTATGAAAAAAAATATCTACTTCTGTCATGCGGTATTCTATTTTATAACCTTGCTTAATGATCAGATGCTGTCATTTGGCCCAACTGTACTGTGAGACTAGTTGACCCTTGGGATTAGAAAATTTCTAGCAGGTGGACTGGCCCAACTATACGTCTCCGATCCAAACTGCGCCGATGATAATCCTTTACCTGATAAGAATGGCAGAAGTGCGCTGACCATCTAAACGATCGCTATAATCTCCTAGCCTAACTGCGCTGTACTCCCCTGAACAGCCGTGTGAGAAAGCATCACTGATCTCTATAATAACACTGGATTAGATTCAGGCCGCTGAGATGCGTCCCCAATTGAACGTCGCCATCTTGGCAAAAGCTGAGGTTTTGTGACAGATCAATACCGCGTTGGGCCGCGATATTTAAAATTTAGCTGTTTGGTTTGACGGTAATTTACGTATTTTATTTATCAAACATGATGATCGAGTGCATGTTTTGCGGTAAGAAACCTGATTCATCGAGAAATTTAACACTGCACAAGTAAGTACAACGAAATAACCTGAACTAACTGGCGTTATGACTGGAATAAGTGAACATTACTTATTTTTGTTGCTATGCTATGATGTGAATATTTTCAAGATTTTCATCCGATGAACAATCGTTCTGAAAATGGCTCGAACAAATGAGTTTGCCAAACTTAGAAATAGAAAAGATACATGACTCTGGAAAATGATGTTGTTCCGACTATTTTCAACGAACTATACAAAAATTATAGCGTTAACTGCAAAACCAAAGAAAAATTTTCAAATAGTCACACAATTCTCAATACGATTTATTTATTGTTTAGATTTATAACAAAAATCGTGGAGCTATTCAATGAATTTGATAATTCAGAGCTAAAATGTTTAAAAAATAGTTTAAACACTGATACTAAAAAGTTGACAAATATTTTGAGCTATTAATAAATATTTTTCAATATTTTAACTATTATAACAATTTTTAAATACTTTTAACTATTATTGATTATAAATGTGTGCATATTGACATATATTGAGAATAATTTCATCATCCAACTTGTATTATGCTTCGAATCTCATCGAGTATCTAATTTAAGTATTTTGAATTTGCCGCTGAATCGTGTCACAAAACCTCAGTTTTACTGTCAAGGTCGCCGTTCAACCGGGGCCGCTTTCAGATGCCAGAATACGGCCTATACCCAATTCAGTGTTATATAGAGATCAATGGAAAGCATACATAAAAAATTTATATGGTAGAGTTTGTGTCTTGAAATTGAGTCACATTTCTTCGATCACGTAATGCTAGGAGCCAAAAGTACATAATAGGGGAAAAATGACATCAGACAAAAATTTTGTACTTATATTCACAGTTTAGTTGGGCCAGGATTAGATATTTCTATTTTATAATTATTTTACACATTCCACTGATTGTTTTTACAAGTTCCCGCGTTGAGCGTGATCAGAGCAAGCGGTTTGGTGCGAAGCTATGCCTTGAAAGCAAAAATCACTGTTGCCACTGATACAGTGCGCATATTGCATTACATAATACGTATTACTCAAGATACCGTGTGTATCCTTGGGATTGAATAAGGAAAACAGAGATTTTAAATTTGCCCTCATTTTTGGTTCTTCTCAAATCAGCGGGATACCAGCGGAGATATGCTCAGAGATTTAGCCAACTTTTTGGATCCATAGGATTAACCCAGGTAAATCAGCGCACTTATGCCCCGTCGATGAAAAATGGTGTCTGGAATGAAGTCTCCGAGATATCAACAATTTCATAATAACAAAATTAAGAGCGAAATCAACTTTTCTATAGAAAACTTGGAAACTTTGGGCAATACTGTTGGTTTACCTTAAACGTAGCATAATTTCTATAGTGATGATTATTTGAACAATTGTAACTAAAGTAATCAAGCATTACTTAAGATAAACCGAGGACTGAAATACCGGCCCTTATAGTATAATCATCACATGTAACAAAAATATTCAAGATAATCTATCAATAAATTAATTTTTTGTTGCTATTTTCTTTAATTTTCATTATAATGAATAATACATCCGTATCTTTATTTTAAAAAAATATCAGATCTTAAGGGCTGTTGCAATTGATTGCAGATAGGTATCAAAATTTACTGTATTCGATCGGTTATCAACCAATAAATATATTTGCAAAATTTAAGGTCAATATCTGTGAAATTTCAATATTTGTAGCCAAAACACTGAAAATGGCGAAATAAGCTTTCAGATGTTCAAAGCAATCTTCGATATTTCATATTTTCGGAAAAAGGGGATCAAAAACATCCCATGATTTTCTATTTTTTCCTGATTATTCAAGGAAATATCATGGGCGTGAGATGAACCTAGATATTCTCTGTACTTTTCAATATATTTTTTTTTACTTGTTATACTCTATTAATAAGTCGCAGGCTGTCAACTTGAAAGTTTTGCGTTATTCTGAAGACTACTTGATAAAAAAGAGTAATTTTGAACAATAGAACCTTCCTTCTGTATTAAACTGTCATTCATAACTTAATGTCAGTGAGTAATTATTACAAAACTATATCCTGAAAACTTCAACATTCAAATAAACTGCAGTAATTATTTTGATTCAAACTTTAATTCTGATAATTATCTATTCGTATCTACTCACTTAACGCTTTACTCCATTGCTTCAAACGAAGCTGTATTGCAGTGGAAATTGAATAAAATTGGAAATTATCGATTGAAAAGAGTTGTAGAAATAGATGAAATCACTGGTGAAACCAAAAGTTAATTGCTCATTAAAAATAAGTTATCGGAGAAATTTTCATAAAAATCAATAGAAATATGTTTCTATACTTTGCTTATCGACAAATTGAAAAATCACTTGAATTAGTTGAGATATGTGGCTTGTTGTATCTTCTCATACGCACAAACCATTGTATAGAGATGCTTGTTATTTCTGAAAAGCAAATTTAGGTCATAATAAATAATAAAGAGCTCAAGAATCATCTTGATGATCAAAGCGTATTTTTTGCAGTTGATGAATGTGTGTTAGTTCAAAGATTTTGCAAAAGACTATCTTCCACAATCACTGAGCAGTTTGTGCAGACCTACGAAACGGAAGCTTTCATTAGGTACTAGTTATGACTATTTTATACTTAATTTGTACACGTACAAACACAAAAGGACCTTCTGGTCTCTATTGTTTGATTATTGGCTGACGAGAGGTCGTGTGCTGTACCCTTACATAATAATTTGAACTTTATCTAAGTTATATGAAAAAAAATCTCTAAACAATGCAATTACCTCCAAAACATCAACAGATTCAAAGGGACCCATACATTGTCAAATAAATTGCGCAGAACATGCTGTTGCGCAATAATTTGCCGATGTATGGCAGTGTTTGATGCATTGCACAAATGTTTGACTGGTTTCAAACATGTTTGAAATTCGTTGTGCAACTAGAACGTTTGCGCAACGCATTGTGTTGTGCATGTGCATTTGACGCCCCTTGCATAGTATTTTTGAGTTATCGGCTGATTTTCTTAGTAGAAAGTTCACTTACGATCATGACAACTATTCGGAATATAGGATGTTGAAGAGAATTCATTGGAATATACAGGGACCTACCTGAAGTATGGAAAACTAAGAGCGTTATCTATAAAAATAGGATTCTGAATGATCCTGCTTACGATAAGTTCTCAGAAAAATTGAAAGAAATTGAGCTAGGAGCTGATCGTGAAATGGTCTTTAGTCATTCTATCATCCGAATTCTTTGATTTCGTTTTCGTTTTCTGGTAGCATCGTTATCATCTTATAGGTACATGTGATACCTGAGGACATGCTTGTCGTACAGTTCCCAGCTTATGACTAAGGTTTGAACAAAATTTAGCCAAGTGTATGGATGAAGCAATTATGCAACGCAACGTTGTGCATCCTTTTGTTGTGCAATTTGTTTGATAATGTATGGGCCCCTTAACATTGTAAACCGCATGTCAATATCTTGTGTAACTCGCGGGACATTTAGATAAATAGTTTAGCAGTTTGTGCAAACCTACGGAACAGCAGCTTTTATTCAGAACCAGTTTCAAGTATATAAGTGCTGTAGTTGCTGAGAGCCAGCGTTATGCCAACCAGCCAGACAACCAGACAGCTAAAAATGCGCTAAGAACTAAAAATAGTATCAACTATAGGGCAATATAGGGCAGACACTGTATTCCAAATTACCAAGTAAAAATGAGATATAATAAGTAAGTATCTCATGCAATATCAAAGCTACAGCGCTTTGTCTGAGAAAAATGCAAAATAAGTTGGAATCAAATAGATAACATATAACAATTATTAATTCTGCGAGTAGCAGCTGTTATTCCACTGATGTACTTGGTTTTTGCGTTTTTCAAAATCTGAAATATTTTAATACCCACTAAACAAATTTTGCCAAGAATATTCGTGAAACAATGTGCTGCCGGGAAACAAGCACGAAAGAGAAATTTCATTTTCCGCAAATTGCCTTGCCAAATATCACTCCCGGCAGATTTTCCCAGGGAAATTTTTACTTTGATGGTTATTGCTTCAGAAAACACTCTTGCTTTTGCGCTCATGTCGATTTTCATCTTTTCAAGCCGCTGTAAGCACGACGGCAGAAATTTCCCGGATAATTCTATATAATTAATAACTATATTATGCAATAAAATCAGTCTCCAAGTGAATATTGGATTATAAACAACATCCATCAACTTGAAAAGAAGTTTCAATCTCTTCCTTATAAAATTTTAACCATCAAATTCATGATGATCCTGAAGATATAAGAAGGACATGCCGACGACACATTCCCATGTTAATTCGTATTCATATCTATGCTGGTAGTATTCTCTAACTTCGAATATTAGGGATCTTGACACATCGTCATCAGATATTTTAATGTCTATTCTGCCAAATAAAAGCCGTAGAACATTCAGAGCATGTGGACATGTCGCTAAGTTACAAAACAATGCTTGCTAACATTTTCATATCCTTTATACATTTTTTGGTTGAAGAACCGAAAAAATGGGGCTTTTTCTATAGACTCCATCGGATTTTTGACTGGGAAGGCCATCTTTATGAGCCATTAAGAATTAGTTTGTTTCATGAACGTAGATTAAAAGGATTCATAGCCATCTCCTAATGATGGATTTCACAAAAAATTCATTTTAATTTCGTTTTGCCATTTCCAGTAAAACTGGATGTAATGAAATTCGGACAGTATTACAATCGATCCTATTTATAAAGTTTTGTATTGAAAATCCACTATTAAAAAACTGAATTATGAGCTAATAAATTCGATGTATGCATTGACTGAAACCTGATATATGAATTCACTGGTGAGCTTACTATTAATTCACGTTTGTGTCAATGTTTATACAAACGATACACAAAGAAAATTGTAAAATATGGTAGCAAACAAAACGTATCAATGTTCATGTTTGTTTGCTTATTTGTTCTACACGTTTAGCAAAAAGATATTTTTTGTGTCTATTTCCTTCCAATGATTATAAAGCACATCATAGAAAGTATGATCAATAGCTTTGAGTTTATTTGAATATCAATTCCAAACTGTGTCAGTGATAAATATGATTATGAACTTATGTCTACGAAAATGTAATTGGAAGTTTTGAGCCTCAACATAAAGATGGCATAGCTTGCTCTTCTGCACGACTCGCATTTCTTGTTTTTCGGTGTATCATCTTGATGATCAAAGCGCATTTTTGATATTTCATGAAGATTTGTTAGTTCTGAAATTTCGTAAATTACTACACTCCCAGTCACTGAGTTTAAAATCAAGCAGTTTGAGAAAAGCTACGAAACAGCAGCTTTCATATAGTACCAGTTTCAAGTTGTGATTATTTTATACATAACTTGAGAATGTAACAACTCAAAACAATATTTTTGTCTTTATTATTCAGTTTTTGACTGACACGAGGTCATGTGCTGGACCCCAAAATAATAATTTGGTCTTAATCAAAGTTATATGAAGAAGAATTACCTAAACTTTGGTGCAATTACCTCTAAAACTACAGATTTCAGAAAATTAGTAACGGATGGTCATGTACTAGCCTAAATTGATCATATAAACTAGATTTTATTCCATTCTGATACTAACATAGAAAACCGCATGTCAATATCTGGTGCAACTCGCGAGATATTGAGATAAATACTTTCTACCTTGAAATGGATACTGACCTATATCAGTTCGTAATTTAGGGTATGAAATTTGATAACTGACAGACGCACTCAGTGCAGAAGTCTCAGATTTCAACTAGCATAGTTCAGCAATAATTATCTTTTAAATTTTTATTTAATTTTTTATCCAGAACTGAGTGTATGAACAAAAACATTCAGTAGTTTGTGCAAGCCTACAAAGCAGCAGCTTTCATTTGGTACCAGCTTTGTTGTTTCAAGTCTGTAAGTGCTGTAGTTGCTGAGAACTCAGCGTCACGCCAGCCAGCCAGACAGCCAAAGTGAATATAATAGTAAATTTGTTTCTTGCAAAAATGCGCTGGAAACATTTATTAATAAATTTCAGCATGTCAGGAATCCCTATAGGGCGCCATGGACTTAAACGGAGCGCCTACTAGACAGCATTGTTTCAGACAGGGTGTCCACTAGTCAGCATGTCTTTAAACGGGACGCTGAATAAATCGCTTTCATATTGATTTATTTTCTAATACCTTCTGATGATGACATAAATCTTATAATTGATCAATAATTTCTTTATCATTCAATTTCTCTGCAAAACGGTTTGAGAACATTCTGGAAAGGAGATTAATTAAGCCCGGGCCTGAAACATCGGATCTATGTAGCCCGGGTCAACAGTAGGTGTATAATTCAAATGTTCATTTCCAATGTAAATCAGATTTTATGTAGGTAAACGGTGTGAAAGGAAACAACCTCATTAAATTTTAATTTTGCTTAAAATGAGGTAGTTATAAAGGCAATCTCTATTCATTACTTCCAATATTCAAATTAAAATCAAATACGCTTACTCAAATCTTTTGTTAGAATGTTCAATACTGCTTCAATTTAATTCAAAAGACATTAAATTATCTACTTTTCTTTGGAATTTTCCTCAACTTTCTGTTTCCAGCTTTCAATCAAAAGAAACTCAAATTCATTGTTAACTTTAAATAACCTAATATATCTGCAAATGATTTGCAGCGCTAAAATATTTTGCTAGAAATACGATTGAGTCTGTTTTGTTTTATCAACGTCAAGACGTGAACACGGATTAAAGCTTGAACTCTAAGTTATTTATCTGAAAGAAGAGATGTTATTTACTGATTTAAAGCAGATATCGTCAGAAGAAGTTCACTGTGCGGAAATGCAAGATTCGGATCTTTATAACTGAACATGCGAATTGTCTCAAGTTATAATTAACATAATTATTCAGCTTCTAGTCCTTTGTATTTTCTAACTACAATGAAGTCAGTGCTTCGCACAGTACAAATTTTCACAGGGCCTCTAATACAAAGTATGGGTTTTTAGATTAAATGTCCACTGGCTTTAGACAGTGCATGGATTAAGACAGGATGTCACTGTTCAGTCGGGACGTCTGCCTGAAAGCATGGCTTTGGATGGTGAGATCACTAGACAATAAATCCAATACACTGCATAGATTTAAGTGCGTAACGCACCGTCGAATACTCATTCCAACGAATGTCCGCTGCGATGAAAGTACACACCGTCGAATACTCATTGCGAGAATTTACACCCACTACCGCTTTGTGTGAATGTCCGTTGAGAAGAAATGACTGTAATAGCGGTTTGATAAACGTTGAGCATGGCACGCCGAAGTTGGTTGGAGCGAGCGAGTCCCGCCCGTTATCTGGGTGCGGCATACAAAGTAGTAGTGCGGACAAATTAGCCGCAGTGGGTATTCGACGATGTGGATTTTCTCCGCAGCGGATATTTGTTGATTTGGAAAGCGGTTTTCTGTGAACAGTAAACACAGTGAGTATTCAAATGAAAGAACAGTCATTCAATCACGGTCTACAAGAAAGTGTCAACTCACCGTACTAGGATGTTGATAATTATTTTTTTTTGAATCGACAACAGAGCTAGGATATATTCTGAGGGAAAAATTAGATATCAGATATTTGGATTTCTGCTAAGACATTGGAAACTCTATCGGAGAACACAAGCAGTCGCAACTGCTTATTGTTCAATATGAAGAACAGCATCGTTTCAGTCACTAGACAGTATAGCATCCACTTAATCGCATGGATTTAGACGGGGTATCTACTAAAGTTTAGTTGATAGCCCGTCTAAATCTTTGTCTAAACAGTATAATCACAGTCGTAGCGCTCACTGGACATCATAACTTCAGACGGTGCGTTCACCAGAACACAGTAAAGAAGAGATGTTATTTCATAAAACGATTAATTTTTGAACAGCTGCTACAATATTAGAAGGTGTGCTTTGAAAATTTTCCCGAGGAACAAAAGGCATAGAGCACATAGAACTTGGCGAAGCAATCATAGATGCATATTGCTCAGTATAAAGAACAGCATGCTAGCAGTACAGTATTAAGTATTTGAAATATGGATTTACGTAATCTCCTACAAACCAATCGTAGCCTATGTCTTCAGTTTGCTGAAAAATTTCTCCAATGAAGCTATGAAACCATCTAGGCTATATCAGCATTCAAATAAGATGCATGCTGTTGAGAAGAACAAAGATTTATCTTATCTTCAAGAACTGGAAAAGCAATATTTAAGACAGCCAACTATATCAAATCTTTTTGAGCTGTCTTTTATACTAGATGATGATGACTACGAGCCTCATATAACATTTTATTTTCAATTACAAAGATATATCAAAAACTGTTCTTCATCATAAGACACCGACGGATATCATTTAAAAAAAATCTTTCCAGTAATGTTTCAGTGCATAGAAGAATAGTTGGAATGGCAAAAGATGTTTTCATTCAACACGATGAATCATCTTCACCAAATAAAGAAGCTCTACTATGATTTATAAAATAAGAAAAAATTTCTCAAGAGTTATCATTTGCTCAAAAATTGGAATCTGATACCAAGGCTGAATCTTCATTTTATACTAAAAGTTTTTAAGAAAGAGAATATTTCATCTGCTTCAGCAATGACCGGACGTTATAAGGGTTCCATGTCTTTATAAATATTTGGTTCCAATCATTTTGAATGAACGCCTTTATATGTCGCTTCATTACGTTATTATAGTAATAATATAAAAATATCAAGGGTGTTAAAAGGAAAATAATGCCTGAGGTCAACAGTGTACTTTCCGAGATCCTCCGGCCCTAGGTGTGTACGTTGATCGTAGGCATTGTCGTTCGTTCAACGCCAGTGGTGCCTTGAATGTTTGATGTCCGACTTTTCTACTATTTCAATCAAAAATTTTAGCAATGTATGTTCTGTCATTATGATTTCTGTCAGAGAAATAACTCCAGTTATTTGCTATAACTAGGAAACTTGTTTGTTATTTTTCAAATAATGCCCTCATTATCAGCGGTCTCTGCAGGACCGGATGATTTACCTTCTTACTGCCAACATTTGGAAATCCTCCATGTTGACTTTACGAAGGGCTTGTAAGTTGGGTTTTGGATCCTCCGCAAACACAATAAATGAAGGGACTAGGGACTAGGAGAAAGTTGAAATTTTTGTTTAAAATAATGAGAATTTAGAGAATAGAATGTATAGAATATAATGAGTTTAGCGTTTAGGGAATATAAAGAGTATAGAAAATTCAGAGAATATAGAGTTTAGAGAATATTCCGTTACTCTCTAAATTGTCTATATACACTAAGCAGTCTAAGCCCTCAAAATTCTCTTCTTCTTATTTCTTATATCTTATTGATTCTGTTGACTTCCAAAATTTCAGTAAACAATTTAATTGTACATTTGTTTGTCGTTTTGTCAATTTCTGCTTCATGATTCTAAATAGATATTAAATTAAGTACAGATTATATGCAACCATTTTTTACATATCATTTGGAATTGACTATTATGGGCTAGGGCTAGGGACTAGGAGGGCGTTAGAATTTTTGTTCTCTTTTTAAGGTAGGGGGAGGGTCCAGAAAAGGTTAGGAATCTCCCCTTAAGACGGTGTGCTCACTAGACCACATATATTTGGACGGGCATAATTCCTGCCGTGACGTGCACTAGAATGCATGACGTACCGCTTACCAGACCGTCCTGTCTATAGAATGCAGAGAAACAGTTTTTCATTAATTCATGCACAACATTGCTTGGTAATGTCATATAAAAGATGCGTAACAACGTCATTTATCGAAATCTTCCCTGGATTGAATACTAAAAAAATGCAACTATAATAATTTTTTTTGACGGTGCACAAATGATGTTTGTACCGAAAAATAGACAAGCAAGCACCAAATCAGAAGGGGTATTGATGAATTTTGAGAATGAATTGTGGGGATGCTGTGGTAAAAAGATATATATATTACAAGTCCTGTTAGAAAAATCGTTAAGTAGAGATTCTGTAGTGGACTGCATTTGAGAAGCAAGTCGAGATATGGATACCTGATAGTGCAAAGATTTCCGTCCAGTCACCGTCGTAACAAATTGACCCAAAGGAAAGTGTCAAGAAAAATAAATAATATTGTACTAAATTTCTCCAATTAATATTTAAAATAATAGCTTTATTTCAAAAGTATATAATATTAGGCAGGTACACAGTACCTAACTTCAAATTATTTTTCCTATAAATATTTCTCACAAAAGATCATAATTATAAATCTACATGAGGCGAATATTAACATAAATATATGGCATAATGCATGCTAAACCTAATCAGTCGTTCTAAAATATGACTAGACTAACTCTAAAATGCTCTGCAATCTCAGCATCTAAATAATAAAGTCTTTCCAGCATCAGACGAATAAATCTTTCACTGAAATATTCATCACATCATCACGTTAAAGTTTCTTGGCTTTCACTGTGATTTCGAGAACCCTCAAACTCTGCAGACACCAGAAGATGCCGGACAACAGGAAGAACACTTCAGCGGAGAGTAGCAATGAAGAATTCACTTCCGGTATTACAGCTCTCTGGATGTAAGTGACAAGGATCATACATCTTGCAAGCTCAAACACGCAGGCGTACGGATTGTTATCGAAGAATAGACCGAATATTATTAAGGACGCCATGATGTACAGCACGAAACAAAAGACTGATATTGGACTCATTCCCTGAAAAAGAAAACGTATTTTAGTCACCACGGAAACATTAAACGGAATTTGTAATTAGGTAAAAGTTTGAGATATTTGATATATATATATATATATATATATATATATATATATATATATATATATATATATATATATATATATATATATATATATATATATATATATATATATATATATATATATATATATATATATATATATAAACGACCTTGGGACAAAAAGCGTGCCACTCCGAAGTTTTAAAGCGATTACGTAATGCGGTGAGAAGAGACGGCCTAATTTATTGAACGCTTAATCACAAAAAAGCACTGTCTATTCATTCTAATTTTTTGTCGATTTCTGGTGAACTTACCTACGTCAGCTGCCATATTGCTTCCTCCAATAAAAAAGTGAATATTGTTAAAAGGTGAAAAATGATAAAGCGACTATTAAAAATTGTGCGAAGCGAATATAAGAAGTGCTTCCGAAAGTAGAAGGATTGTCGGAAGAAAGTTGTAACATTAAGAAGATAATTTCGATATAATCTGCTGCTACAACTGGAAGTCGAATACTTTCTATATAGATCCATATCTCCAAACTCATTTTGGAAAACCTTTCTCCAAAAATTGTGACTTTATCAATAATGATATCTTCTTCGAAATATTACAGATAAAATCCTGTCTTCATAGTCTGAAATACTCGAATTATGGATGAATATTACTCTACGCCATATTCTCTTCCAAAATCCATACAAGCTAATGGCAGATAAGAGAACGCAATGTAAATGTATCATTTTACCTGCACTCAGAAAGTTCTCGTCTTGCAGATCACAGACTAATGGTTTTACTTATGTGTTCTTTGGGTTGGTAACATAAAGTACATAAGCGTTAAATACGTCGGCTTCAAAATAATATATTTCTGCAACATCATGCCAATTTTTGTTGCAGTTAAAAGGTTGGTTTTCTATACAGCCACCTCAAAATCTATTGATTTGTACATCACAAGCGATGCATAAATGCATAACAGCTAAATTTTATAGGTATTCATGCTGGTAGCATTATGCGCAGCACTCTATCAGTTTATCTAATAAATTATTTGTGAAGTCTGAACGTCAATTTGTGCTCTATTTTTTCTGTACATGTGAGGAAATATAATTACATGCGAAAATAACTTTTGTGGCCTCAAGTTATAATGTCTTGTTGCATGAATTTCCTGTTAGGTACATCTCCTCGGTAATATACAGAATTAAAATTTTATTATCACGTATTATATTTTCTTGTTGTTGTTATCTGACATCTCAATTTATGATACAAAATAAAGACTTCAAATCTGTTTTTATTTTCGGTTTCTTTTGAAGAAGTGATCTCCTTCAATAAAAGAACTTCATGCAAGCTTTTATAAGAGAATATATTCTTTCTTTATGGTCATTCTCCCCGACAAAAAAATAAACTTCGGTTTTGCAGAATAATTCCAAGTCTACAAAACAGCGCTCCTAGATATAAAACTGTGTATAAAAATAAAGGTCTGGTTGATATCTTCAAGATACATAAATTTCAAATGCGTATTCTGTAGTAAAAATACACAATGTGTTGTTTTTCTTCAGCTGCGGAATCATTTCTGCATTAATAAAATGTAATTGTTTACTCAACGGTCGAATAGTTTCGCACAAAGCGTATTAGAGTCGCGGAAAGGTTATCCAAAATGAAGGCTTATAAACCTGATGAGTCTACGAATTGTTCCATGTTTTCAAAATTACTTCCTCAAATTAAAACTCCAAGGCCCAAGGGAATACTTCAACAGAAATGTCATCCCCACAAGAAATATAAAATATTGTCATCGTAATTCCGTACCACAACGGGAGATTCTTGTCTTGAGTACTGAAGCAAGCAGTAAAAAATTCAGATGCGATTATGTTGTCCAGGACGTTCGTCCTTAAAGCGGATGATGCTTTAAGCGAAGCGAACATTGTGACCTATTGCCCATTAGCGTTACTCAAACAATATGATATTGCATTGCAAATGTAGGGTATAGATTTGGTGCAGAATCCGTAGAATTAGTTTACATGTTGCTTTGTCTGAATGATTTGGGCTTCGTTTGTGAAATAATTAATCTGGTATCAACCCTTCATGTACAGACTCTATGTTTATCATTGTTGAAAGATATAATTATCAGTCAGAGAGATTATTATCATCTGCAGGAAGCATAAATTAATTCCATGCTGAATAGAGTAACAAAGGATTAACCAGAAATATGAAGCGAGCTAATATATAGTAGTACATCAATCATTCAGATGTACTTTATTGTTTGAAATTTTGTGCTCTGTAGTTGATCCATTCCACAAACGGTGATTATCATTTTCTCTCAACAAAAATATCAATGGCAGTGTTGCATGAAGCCACATTAAGAGCGCCACAAATGAACCATAAAGAGTTTAAATTGACCTTAATATCCAATTTCATTAAGTTTCCAGTGAATTTCGAAAATTGCATTCAGGTTATTATGACGATATCTCAAATTGGTTTCTGCTTTTGGTGATGGAGAACCACATCAGTCGGTATTCTGATGCTGCATATTCTAATGTGGATGTGGATATTCAGAAAAGGTCATCAAAATATCGATACTGTGCGTCAAATGATCAAGGAATACCGACATGTGATCGTTTGTAAAATTGTGACATCATTAAGTATTAAAAGGATGTCAGTCATAAAATACCTACCAGATGAATAAGGTATGAAAAAAATAATCTTCCTCTGAATGCCAGAATAAATTGAAAAACAAAAGACAGCCTTGATCATTCTGTATTCAACAGAAGATACACTTCTTGAAAATCCCTGTAATGCGACCCTTTGGTCTATTGTCCGCTCGATAACTACTTTATAGTCAGAAGTCCTAGATGTTTGATGAATTTAAGGATCTTCTTCATATTTATCTATTACAAGGTCTCACAGCGTATTTTTTATTGCTCCCAGAGGACTTTGTCTACTAACAGTCAATTCCAATGACATAACATTTATGGAGATTTCATTCACTTCGCTGCAACCTCTGCATCGTGGTTTCTGATTCAGTTCTATTCTATGTAGGTGTTTTATTAATTGCATTATGTACTGTTATGTGTCTTGTTATCAACCTGACCTGTTGATTCGTGAGGAGCAGACTATCCGTCTTTTTTGTCTCTCACATGAACATTGCAAGTCAATAATATATAACGCGACCTGGGGTTTCATTCGCTTCTTACAATCTCAGCTTAATTACTCCTGATTAGGTTATCAATCTGATGCTCAATTCACTCATTAGGAGTAGACTATTTGTCCTTTTCTCGGCAGGTTCATCCAGGAAGAGACTCCCTTGCCTTTTTTCTTATAATTATTGTATCCAGTAAATCTTGAGCCATTATCCTAGGAGACGATGTCTGCTACTAGTCAATGCACCCGGTGTATTCCTAACTCAGAACGTGCCAACTTCATGAAAGATCTTAATCATGTTAGCTGGAAGCAAGTACCTGCGCTCTTATTAATGAATACGGACGCATCCAAATTTCCAGGCCTAGACCTTTTTGAACGTTTTTTAGCAGCTCAACAGAGAGCCATGTCAGGTATTAAATATAAAATGTACGTAAATTTTCTGTATGTATCCAATTTGTTTTGATTTAAAGATATATACATATTTTGCTATCCATGTTGCGTCCCTAAGGTCAAATTTTTTGATCTTTGGATTACTTTATCTGTCAGGTAATATTTATAGCTATAATTGTTGACACTGTTATAGCTATAGATATATAAACAAATTCAAAAAGTCAATTTACCATAAGACCGATTAGAATGTATCCTAGAGACTTGACAGCGATCAAATTCTATAAAAGAAATGAGGGTTCAAGATGATATGAGATTATGTCAATGTCGATTTGATGTAGTATCAATTTGTCAAACTGTCAAGAAAAGCAAGTCGCAAAAAAAATCCAGACCGAGCAATTGAGATGAATCCGCACTTGTTAATATGGGTTGTAGTTGGCTATTTCCAGCAAGCACGATTAATACTTTTATTGGTGTTAGCACGTTAAGAGCCTTGCACCAATGGATCTTAATGATATATCACATATTCGGGGGTCTTTTTTACTTTCTCAGAGCCCAAGTTTCCATACATGCTTCAATGTATTATTCGAAAACAGACCTTATTTCAACAGACTTTAGTGCTTTTAAAGCGGTTTGACTGTCTGAAACTATGGAGATTTCCCTATTGTTACAGTTTGTCTTGCTAATCAAAATCAACTTTGTCTTGAATGGTTAATTCTGGAAGAATGTGGCTAGCCCCTAGCTAGCTTCAATAGATCCTGTGCTATTATCGTATCCTGTTTTGCTTATTCTATTGAAACTTCGCAAAGATGCCCTGATCCAATAAGAGTGTTAAATCTGTTACTTTTTCAACTCTATGAGTGCCCAAGTTTCCATACAAGCTTAAGTTCATAATTCGTTTTGACAATATTGAATTTGGGAATGGGCCTAGGATAAATTCAGATCTTGATTTAAACGATTTCAATTCTTTTATAGTGGCTTGACTGTCTGAAACTATGAAAACTTCCTTTTTCTACAAACGTCAAAAAATCATGACATTTGTACATCAATATTAGTATACGAAATGCCGCATTGGAGTTGTTTATCATGACAACGGGCACGAAGTATTTCGTGCACTGATTTTATCTTGACAACGTACATAAGGTACTTTTTACACGATTGGGTGTTTTCATGTGTTTACCGGCCCTCTATTTGAAGTGGTATGTTGATTTTACCGGCAAACTGTGGTTACTATGGTTATGCTGACTTACCGCCCATGAGCAAAAGCGGTAAGTAAGAAATTGTGGATTTTCACAAAAAATATTTATTTATTTATCGTTATTTGTAATTGAATATTCACAATAGAATGTCAAACTTGACGGCTGACAGCGGATAAGCAATCAACAGTAGTAACTCAATTTGAAAAATAGAATTAGGATCCATATTTTTGGTAGATCTTTAATCGGGCAAAAAATTTTGCAAGCATCACGGTCAATAAGTACAGTATCAATTTCGTATAATATTGGAAATCTCGCCAAGGCTCGGCCTCCAAACTATTATTCTCAAGCGGTAAACTGTACGTACTGATCTTTAATACTTAAATAACTGTTGTGTACGTTGTCAAAAAAATTATTCTACACATTTTTGAAATTTTAATATGATTTTAATATTTTTTTTAGTTTTTTGACGTCTGTAGAAAAAATGTTGTATGTTACACATGCACAAAATTTCTTTGGAGCTTTCGAATGATTTGTGTCTCGGCTGCCGCCTCGACAAAAAACTTCCATTCTCAAGCACCAAAATATAATTTTGCGCACTAGATACATAAATAACTATTCTGTCCCAGTTTTTCTCACTAATCTCAATCGCATTTAAGTCATTTTGGAACACTGTTGTTCTTGACCTGTTCAACCAATTGGTTATGTATTAGTCCGTTTGTCGATTATATTGATGACTTTGGTATAAAATCGTCTTTATGCATCAGACTATTTATTTGCTTTCAATTATAACTAGCAAGCATGTATTCCTATTTTGTTGTTTCTTGCAGTGGCACAATTGATATAACGGTCAGGAATCACCATAGAAATATGTCCATCCAGCTTGCTCCAATTGGTCGTTTCAATAAAAGAGGAACTAAATACGTTCGTAACATAGCAAGGTATTGACGAATAATGGATTATTTGCCAAAATGAGGTCAGGAAGCTGCAATTCCTTCACAAGATCAAAGAACGGTTTATGTCATTTGATATACAACTGTTTGCTTGCTGGAACGAAATTGATAAATTCTCTAATATGCATTAACAACGAGCGTAGATTTTTGAATGCTGATATCTTAAGCTTAGAGCTGTAAGTATCTTTCCTATAAATGGCAGCCTGTAAAAAATTGTTCCATTTTTCTGTCACGAGCGCCCCCTCTATTTGCAAGTTTCAATATACTGCTTTAAAAAGAAAATGTATGAGTCGATAAGAAAACAAATACTTACAATGTGTCTGGCAGCGAGTTCCTGGAACCCATACACCACCACACAAAAATGTACTAGGAGATAGACGCTGCACCAGGTTGGAATTGTAACATTGTATTTCTCCCGTGGCCCGACCTAAAACAACATAGAATCTCCATCAGTATCTACATCGGAATAAACTTCACGTGAAGAGAATTAATTGTGGAATCACTGAACCTTCTAGGACCTTCTAATGAAGACAGATTGGTATGTTTGTCGAATCAACTGATAGGGACGTTCAAAGCGAAATTTTGTGGGTGGTGATTCATTTGATACATCAATAGAAACGGGAACGGAATAAATCCGTAAAAATACAAAATTCATTCTTAAACTTGCAAATGAAATTCATTTCACAATTCCAAATGTAAATGAACTGGGTATTGTATTAAAAAATTTACATTTCATAAATTCATTGGGTGACTGACGTAAGGAAAATTTAATACATGCTACCGGAAATGTAGGAATATTACTAAACTTCAAAAATTCATGACCTGTGATAAAATTTGTAGTGATTATATCAAAAGAAGTTGGATGACCAATAAAAATTCTGGGACATAAAATTTACAACAATTTTTCAAATGAATACTTCTACAAGCTCAATGCTCTTTTTATTTTGTTTTTCGGCGCCATACAATTATTTTGTTATATGTGTAACAACACATAAACTTTTTGATAGAAAAATAAAATTTAACGACATTCTCGTGAGATAATTCCTAAATAAGATCGTTTAGGGTGACATCTTCTCTATTTTTCAATTTTGTTAAAGCTTGGAGAATTTACGAGGGTCAGAAGACGGTTCAAAGCAGTTTTATCTTTGCGTCTGTTTGATTAAAATTTGGCGAAGGTATCTGACATATTTTATGTCCTTTATAATCAAGAATGCAAGCTTGAATCGTCTGGAAATACCGTATCAACTAGAAAGGAATAAATTTCACTGTTACTTTATTTCTAATTGGACAATAGTAAATTCCAGCTAGTAGCAAATCTCAGCGTGCTAGCACATAACTTTCTGTCTTTATTAGAGCCAAATTGGGCAGTTGGTTTCGAAGTTGCACAAACACATTTAGATTTTTTGGGTTTCTTATATTGTTCAAGTGATAAATGAATGGCACAGCTTTACACATTGATTTCTTTGCTTTTCTGGGACTGCTAGAAGACTGAATGGTGGAGTTTGTCTTCATGTAAACTGTCCTGAATTCTTTGAATCAGTTAAAACTTGGGAAATTTTGGAGAACCAGGTAAAGGTACCTCTGGAAAATGACTTGAAGCTCCTAGATAATGGTTTTTAGTATAATCGGTTCAAAGGATTTAGCGTGATTGACAGACACTCATCCATTTTTTTTATTTCGAGGTTTTTTAGACGCTCATTTATATAACTGATTTAAATTAATCAATTTTTGGGTTTTCTTGATTCTGCCAGTGATAAATGAAAAAGATAGCACTCCGCACTTTCTTGCTTTTCTGAGACCAATAAAAGACATGAGGGTAGAGTTTGCCCTTCGATTGAGAAAGTCTTTATCTAAACTTAAATTATTTGAGTTAAATGGAGAAATTAACTTCAATTTAATCAATTTTGGACAAATATCAGAAACTGTCTCTAGAGAATGTCTTAAAGCCAGTACATATTAATTTTGAGCATAATCGGTTCAATGATTTCAGCATAGGGTTGATAGACAAGCACATGTACACACATTCAGATTTCTTTATTTCTCAGACTCTATTGATGATAAATAAAGCAACTCTCTTTCAAATACCTCTTTCTATTGCCAATTGTTTGACGTATAGTCTGTACTTTCAAGTCATCAACTGACAGTACAAAATTTGTACCGGATATAGAACGGACTTCTGCTGTATAATCAGTTTTTACATAGCAACCTTGAGGCATTGTCCCGACAAAAACTACCATTACTAAAAATTTCGTCCTTCAAAAAATGAGCTCAATATTCCAAGATTGCTACGGGATTAAGAAAAGGTTATATTTAGCGAAAAAAAAACATGTGGGTTTCCAAAAAAGTAATTATACGGAAAGCAAAGTTTAGTCGTAACTAATTTGAGGCTTTCACATTACAAAGTAACTTTTATGCAATGAAATGTGAAATGTTAAATTATTCAGACATGAAATATATAATCCGTCCCTGCTTTTTAGAGCATAAATTTCAAAATTTCACGCTGAAAACACAGCCGAAATTGTGAGAAGGGTCTGTTTAGCATTTTGCATACAATACTTACTTTAATTTTATCTTCTTCATTTCCTAAACGAGGACTTCCTGGCGTCCAACTGGGACCACATATAATAGCACTTATTTTGTTCTTCCATCCCACCATAGATCTGCATTTTTCAATAGCGTAAGCCGTGTAGAAAGTCTGAAAAAAGTTAATTAATTTTTAAATGAAATAAAGTGCATTACTGGAAGTTTTGGAATTTTATCATTAGTTTAATAAAACGTTATGTACAGAATTCTAATTAAATTCATATTTTAAGTTTGAGTTCACTGGTGGCTCCATCTATCCAGTAGCATTAACAATAAATAATTCAGTCTACATCAATTTTATTTTGCTTACATTATTCTTTCCAGTAGAAATCTAGTCAAATAATATTTTCATGATAAATGTGGCAAGCATAGCAAGCGTAGTAAGCGTAGCAAATGTGGTGTGCAATTTCAGGAATTTAAACGTGGTACCGTTCCAAGTTTTATTGCTCTTGCACTGTTTTGATGAATATTATATTAACTATCCTAAAAAGTATATAAGCTTGAATGCCACACTTCCAACTTTGACCTGCATACGGCGCCACAATAATACAAAGAATCTATTAGTCAGTTCCTCAAAGCTACGCTATCAATGGAGCCATGAAATGATACGTTAATTGAATGTGTTCATCCAAAGCGAATATTTGTGTTTCGTTCTACAAGGGAACTGAAAATAATTATCTTTGCCGAAGGTAAGACCGCGAGAAGTCTCTAAATTAGAGCATGTTAGTATATTGCTGAAATAATACTGAACATTTATTTCATATAGATTGAGAAAGAAATATTTTTGAAGGATTAGGGAGAAATGATAAAAGGTGCTTTAGGAGCTGGGTTAATCAATGACGTTGTGCAAACAAAGCATGAACTTTCCCATACACCTCTGAAAATCAAAACTAAATGAGATACGATATCTGTACTTGCGAATTCGTGATTCCTACATCAAACATCACAAAAATAAATTGGCTAAAAAATCTTGGCAAATCTTTGTGCCTGTATAGGATCTCCTATAAACATTCTGACTTTCAGAGCCATACGTAACCTAGCGACACATTAGATTTTCAGTTTATCTTCCTTTTACCTTTTCATCTGAAACCTTAACGGGAAGTGACGATATAATTCAGCGAAGCGTCCGTTTTACGTAAGCAAATTGCTAAGCGTCAGCTTACAGACTCTCCGTTACGTGACAGCAAAAATTATATCCACCCCTATGAATCTCATTAGATATACAATATAATTTTTTTTCTGTAACATGGATTATTCGATATGAAATGAGGTTATGCATCTCCAAACATTAACATGAAATTTCTATTAAATCCGCGAGAAAGGAATTGTATTACCGGATTCACATTTATGTTGAAATATGAGGCAGATATTTGGCTACATTAACATTTCATGAATAATTATTGAGATATAATTTCATTTGATTATTTTCAAGAGTATATTTGTAGGAAGCTTCCCTCTAATCCTTCGATATGAAATGGCTGGAATTAAATTGGTCTTTCATGCTATCTCGCACGGCTGCATGCATTATTTTATCGGCTAACGCGCTAGCCTCGAGTTTTGGTAATAGGAGTAATTATAGCTTGAGGAAAGAAGTTTTGTAGGAATGGTCTAAATCCTTTGAAGAATGATAAGCGTCTCTGTACGCTAGTCTGTATGTATGGACCAACGTTGCATGCCTTAAATCTCAACCGATTTTAATATTTTTTTTTCGTATTGTGGTTAACTGTTAAGATAGTTTTTCATCAATTTTTATGATGATTTGTCGAAAATATTAGTTTTTATGAGCAAATAATTACTGCATAATTTTTTGTTGTAATTAAAACGTACTGGCATCACTTAAATATACGAATATGAGATACAAGGTGTGATTTATTAACGATTTTAGCTCAATGGGGGTAATAAACCTATGACCTATGAAAGATCAAGATCTTATAGTAACATCCGAACCATTTAAAGCCAACTAGATATTTTTTAACTTCATCAATTGGGTTACTGTGTCGTTTAATATCATTCTCAGGAGTAGGTTATAAACAAATCTGTGCCTAAACCTGATATGCAGAGTGACATAAATTTATTTAGAAGAAAAATTCTGACTATCCACGATTTCTGAAATTGTTTGACTCAAAAGAATCGTACAATAATAAGGCTGATTCCAATACGCAAAATAATCTTTTATAATTTTTTAATTTGTCCCTTCTTTCCTGATATTCTTAATTTTCAAGGAATAAAATATTCACCTGAAGATGTAGAAGATTGAATGATGGCTGATTGACGACCAATCCGTACACGATTTCTTCTTTTTCTGTATCTTCAGCAAAAGTTCCAAATAATCTGTCCCAAATAATCAGAACGCCACCGTAATTCTTATCCAGACACCAAATATTACTTCCTGAAATGAGAAAGAACTAATAAACCTTATTCCAGACGCTGCAGCTGCTGCAGAGTTAATAGCACAGAGCAAAGAGAAAAATTCTTATAGTTAAAATGACTTTTTATAAGATTGTCACTAATTAGAAAATCTTGCTTGTCATTAGTGTTTTCTTTCGACTTTTCATGTACGTTTTGAACGCGAGACTTGAAGGAAATTTCTTTGAGCATTATATTCAGCTCAGTAATCTGAGTTTGCATTTCTATTTTTTGTACTGCAATTTGCCACATTAATTTTGCAGTTGGTATGAAAATTAGACTTTAAAATGAACAATTATTCCAAGAAAATTTTAAAAGTCGGACACAGTTGATCAAAGCGCACCTAGAAAGCTTCAAAAATCTTTTGTGGCTAAATATATACGCGAATGCGACACTAAATTAATGTAAATGCATCTAAAAACTTCGATAGCTTGAAATAGTCGAATATTATGAACTTTTTTTTAGTATATAGATAAAAAACATTGCTGCAAAACAACAGTATTAAGTATTTAGCATTAGACGACGCACACTGAGCATCTATCAACTCCATTCAAATTAGTTGAGTAAATTGTGAGGCATGCCGTTCGTCTATCATGTGATTCCAAAATGAGAGCTTCAAATATTCTTTGATGAAAAGTATTTAAAAAATACAGTAATGTTCTATTGGAAAAATATAGTATTTTACGAAATAATTGGAGACAGCAAACGACAAACAAACAAAATGACTACCACAATATAAAAACATCTATTTCAAACAAAGTATTGTCGTTCTGCTTTATTCAAAGCACTTCTTGCTTTACTCGTCATCCCCTAAATTATTCGTAATAATAGTTTAAAATCGTGGTGGTAATAAAAAGGAGTTTCTAAACGTTTACTCACCGTGGTGGACACGATGATGATTGGGGGTATTCATCACCCACTCCAGCGGCCCCAAACTCCTGACAGCTTTGGTATGAATCCAAAATTGGTACAAAAGATTGAACTGTTGATGTGTTAGGAAATGTGCAGGCGGTATTATAGCAGCCAGGGGCAGATAGAATATCTATGAAATGTCACAAAATGATAAATGATATCGGCGTCAGTTCGACTTCATTTGCCAATGTTTGTGATGAGATTAATAAATAATTCGCTCCAAAAAAAGTATTCATTCATTAGAAACAAAGTTTGTTTTTGCGTTAGAGGAGAATCATTCATTCGTAACATTTAGAATTGGAACAGGTCAGTGGATAAATTAATGCACACATATGGACGAGAATAGGGGTAAACTTTTCATCAAACAAAGCGGGTTTCAAACTTTATTTGGATTTGAAACATTATTCTCGTTTTTCTTCCGTTTCAAACTATGCTTCTCTTTATGAAATAATGTAAAACTGAAATATCTGTTGACCATTTGAATTTAATACAGAATAGTACATAATTTAATGAGGGTATAATCGAGGATATTTTTCTGAAGGATGCAAGCCAAATGCGATTTCAATTAGAAGTACAACCAAATTGATGTATATTCTTATTGTGTTCATATATTTGGTTGATTACTTACAAATCCGCACCATCCTTGCACCACGGACTGCCTCAATCCAACTGCCATATTAAACTCTTCAGAACTATGATGAACTTGGTGCTGTGCCCAGAAGATATGAACCTCTACAACAAAAAAAAAAACATCGATATATAACTTCTCTCGCATTTCAGACAGTGATATCAATCAATAACCAGTAAGACTTGTCCAGTTTTTCTCAAGACAATTCAATGCCTAAAAAAATTATAAATGATCTTCGGAGAGTGACTTCAAGCGACAAAAACTTTTACGAGGATCTGAGAAATGAAAGCACTGCTAGCGACAATGGTGTAAGAGTTTTCATTGAGTATCTTCCGTGGTATTCAAGTGAACTTTCAAAACTTTTCCAATATATTTACATAAAATCACCATAAAGCTAACACAAGGATTTGTTCTACGTAAAGCCCTCGCCAGCGTAATACTCCATTTGAGTTAATTTCATACAAATAGAACCATCTATTTAAAATAGAAGCAGTAGAAGTAAATTTCATGGAAATTATGTACAAGCTATGCAGCTACATAAAATATTTCAATCAATAATAATTCTAAACGTGGTCAGAAGCTAGAGAAGAGTTCTAGAACATAATTGGAAAAGGGTTTAGGATGTAGATTTGGAAATTACTTAGAAAATCGGTCGTGCTTCATCACAATACTTTTTCTAATAGATCTTCTCAGAAAATAGAGCAAAAAGCAGCAACAAACTCAATGAAGTTAGTTCAAGAAGTCACAATAAACTGCAGAATCCCAATTATCAGATGGAACTATCGAAACTATTTTGTAGACCGAAGACATTAATAGAGAAGTTCTATCCACTGGTGTTGGATGCCAGGACGGAAGAATGAAGCAAGACAGTTTTTGTTTTGCCATTTCGGTCGAAAATAAACAGATTTATCCCAACATTCACCAGATGTTGTTGCTAGAAGTATTGTGTGCTTGAAGACGAGAAAACTAAAGCACTTCGGAAAAATCACTTGCACACAGGCACAATACACTGCTGCACCAGTGATACCAAATTTTTACAAAAAAACTGTAGGATCCCAGCTACCAGATGAGACCATCATCAAATTTTGTGGATAATTACCATCTTAACTCTGGAAATCCTCCTTAAAGACTTCAAAACTAAAGTTCTTCCTACTGGTGTTGAGCGCCAAGGAAGAAAAATAAAAAAGCCAGTTTTTGGGGCCATTTCTGTCGAAAACCAACAGGTTCACCCTCTACATCCACCAGATTGCTGGTGCTGGAAGTATTGTCTGTATGAAGACGAGGAAATCAAAGTACTTCAGGAAACCACTTGCATACAGCACAGTACACATATGGTGTTATCCGAGTCGGTCCCCAATTAAAGAGTGCTGCACTAATAATACGAAATTTTCACAAGAAACTGCAAGATTCCGACCACCAGATGAGACAATCAAAACTGCTTTGAACATTAAATTTTGTGGGTAATTACCGACTTTACTCTGTAAATTCTCCTGAAAGACCTTAAAGCTCAAGTTCTTTCTTCTGGTGTTGATTGTCAAGGAAGAAAAATGAAGAAAGGCAGTTATTTGGGGCCATTTCTGTCACAAACATCCGCCAGATGCTGGTACTGGAAGTATTGTGTGTTTGAAGGCAAGGCAACCGAAGTACTCCGCGAAAACCACTTGCACATAGATACAGTACACATGATGTTATCCGAATTGGTTCTTAATTTGAGACTGCTGCACTAGTGATACCAAATTTTCACAAAGAACTGCATGCTTTCAACCATCAGATGAGAATATCGAAACTGCGTTGTACACCAAATTTTGTGGATAATTATTGACTCTACTCTGGAAATCTTGCTGAAAGAGCACGAAACTAAAGTTCTGTCCTCTGGTGTTGGGTGACAGGACGGAAGAATAAAAGAAAGGTTATTTCGGTCCATTTCTGTCGAAAACGAAGGGATTTACCCTCAAATCCACCAGATGCTGGTGCTGAAAGCATTGTGTGCTTGATGGTGAGGAAACCAAAGTAATAATTATACAATGAATATAACCTTCTATGAACTCTATAGACAGTGAAGGATTGAAGATAATGCTCAATGTAGGGTTCAAAACAAAGATTGATATAAAGTACAATTCAATGTAGCTAACCATGCAAAACACTAATTCAATCACATTACTTGTCACTACGTTGGCCACAAAGCGTTTCATTCTTTCGAACATCATCAGGTGTGGACTGGAAACCGAAGTACTTCGGGAAAAATACTTGCACACAGCACAATACACATGATGTTATCCAAATTTGTTTTTAATTTGAAACTGCTGCACAGGTGTTACCAAATTTTCTCAAATAATTGAAGGATCCCACCAGATGAGACTATTGAAACTGCTTTGTATACCAAATTTTGTGGATAATTATCGACTTTACTCTGGCAATCATCCTAAAAGACCTTAAAATTGAAATTCTTTCTACTAGTGTTGAGTACCAAGAAAGAAGAATAAAGAAAGACAGTTTTTGGGGCCATTTTTGTTGAAAACGAACAGATTCACTTTCAACATCCACCAAATGCAGATGCTGGAAGAACTGTGTGTTTGAAGGCGAGAAAACTGAAGTACTTATAGGAAACTACTTGCACATAGCACAGTACACATGACATTACCCGAATTGGTCCACAATTCGAGACTGCTGCACTAGTGATACCAAATTTTTCTCGTTTTGTATTATTGCTCGAAGCAATGTCACGTACATGCAAAAATATTATTGTTCATTGCCTTGGATAATGGTTTGAAATAGAAAGCACAAAACACATATCAAGAGAAGGTCAAAATTTAGCTTCATGTTCAATCGATTGGAGTCTAAAGTTCAACAACTTTAGGAGAGGACTATTCTGATAATAATGTCTTTCCATGTTGATTTCTGTTATTGATGATGAAATATTATACCAATCAACAATTTTCCGTTGGTACTTCGATCCCTAAAGTGGACGCATCAATCTCTGTGACCTTTTCTGATATGTCCACAAAGGATAAAAATATCGATACAATAAGGCGGTTGATCAAGAAAGATCAACATGAGACATAATTCGGTGTTTGGATATTTAGAAATGTAAAAGCCATACATTTGAAGTGGCCACAACATTTGTCTCATAATGAGGTTGTGTTGTTACAATTACTCCACAAGACCAAAGAACAATTAACATCAATCGGTATACAACCATTTTTGGCAGAAGTAATCACCATGATCCAAAAAACTAACCCAAAATGACGAATCATCCTCCACCAAGATAATGCAAGCTCACATACATCTTAAAAGACAGTGTGGTCTCTAGATTCATTGGATTATCTTCCATATAGTCAAATCGACATTGACATAATCTCATCTCGTCTTGAACCCTAAATACTTCTAACTTGATCCAGATCATATTTTCATAAAAGAATAGCCTGATCACGTCCATGTCAAATTCCTCTGATAAATTGCGATCGGAAATGTCTAGCTTCCAAATTGAATCGACTATAATTATCAAGTCAATATCAAAGTTAATTCATAGTGGTCGACCACAAGTCCAAGTCCCAAAGATTCTTTTACATTCTCAAGGATCAAGAATGGATATTATAAACAACGATTTCAGTCTAAAGAAGGATGCCTCCAGAATAGCACTTTTGACTGTCTGAACTAAAAAGCTGAATGCTTGCTCCGAAATTTATTTGAAAGAATTCGCAATTATGACTGGAAAGACAACCCTCCTACACGTCATCATGATGAGATAAATGTCATTTATTGGACTTAATGTCAGGAAATAAATGGATTTTGCAGTTTGATGCAAATTTTTTCATTTAATTTATTCTTACCGTGGCAGGAACGATGCACCCAATAATAACAAAAATCCACTCCAATAGCTGCCAGATACCAGGTCCAAATTGAATCCCATTCCAAATCAAAGAGACGATAATTTTCATACAAGTAGACGTACAGGTAACTTTCGGCTCCCCGGAAAAGTAATCTGGAAGAATTAAAGACGTTATTTAGGAGGAAAATAGAGTTTAAGTTATTGAGTTGGTGAGTCGTAAAAGGAGAATGATTTGTAAATTGAATATCGATTACAGATTTTGCTAACAGAGATTCTTAGGCACTTGGAATCGTATTTGAAGTAACCCTGATGTATTTCAAAACAACCTTAGTATATGCTGAAGTTGTTTTTGAATACATTTTTGCACTTAAATTTTCAATTTCTGTTTACAATTTTTTATTATATGTTACTTCTAGTAAGACAATTGTCGATCAATTTTAGTCGATTTTGCAGACTCACCTTAGATTTTAAAAATGACAGATTGAAGAAAGTTGTTCAAAGAAGTTATATTTTGTTGCTAATTAAATCAATTTTTCAATATGCAATAACACCTAGCGCGGATTTTTGAAAATAAATATCTCAAGCTTAAAGTTTTGGGTATCATCCCTATAAATGACAGCCTGTAAAAAATTGTTCATCTTCTTCTGTCACGAGCGCCCGCTCTAAAATAGCCAAAGGCAGATGAGAGCTTGCTTTCAAGACAGAACCCTAAACTTGAAGCAAAACGCAGAAGTACTCAAGTACATGTCCTGTTTACGTTTATGAGAATGTGAGTTTTAAAATCTGCAATTACCCAAGAGGCTAAAACTTTACGAGTGAAGCCATAAAGCAACGCAATAACATTACAAATATATTCTTTGTATGTTAAACTGTATCTAGCAGTTTTTCTCATTCATTTATTATTTTGAATAGTTGTAAGCTTCGTTCAATAGTGATATATGTGTCTGAAAAACATCATGCATTGATTATAAGTCATAATTCATGAAACTGAATTCAAGGGAATTGGAATTGTCCATTAGGATGATTGCTGTTACAAAATAACACTGTTCCTGTGGTAGTCCTAATTATGAATGCCATCAATTCGAATTAAATGCAAATATAGCACGCCTTTTTATTTCTGCCCTCTCTATCATCATTAGAAAGACTAGCAAAAAATTGCGTCCCTTCAAATTGAGAAAGATTACAGAATAATATTAGTCCTGATAAGAGCAAGTGTGCTTGAAAAATTTCTGAGTCCATTTCAATTTTTCATTATTGTATTGTGAATTAAAATGCATCACGTTTATTTCCTACGTCACAAAGCATACAGAATAGATGATCGAACAAATTGCTGCCGGGTCTTCATTACGTCACGTTTATTTTAGCGTGAGATACCGGTTATTAGATTTACTGCTTCGACCGGTAAAATGATCAACCTGATGATTCGACGACTGATTCACACGATGATAATAATGCGCTTTCCGGAATGCTGAGGATAATTCAAATTTTTAAGAATACTCTCACAGGAAGAATAATTTTTTTTCATGGATAGCATATGACAAGCGTGAAAATTGTACATTATCTTATTTAGACGGATATTTCTTTGGATCTGCATTTTCTTTCATGGTCAGAGTCCTGGATTCATGTCATTCAAGGATATTAATCTTTCATTCTTAGCAGGAAAGTCATTAAAGTTGACAATCATAGTAGTAATTCATGCCGATATTTAATTTTTCGTAATTTGTCGATCACTGTCTGGAATTCATGACAACCTTTGTATTAAATTCAATTTGCGAAGCATGAGATGAATGATAATCTCGGTTTGTGAGCTAGTTAAGATACTTAACTACTGTCCCTTCCATTATTCCTTGCGTAATCCGGTCTGAATAACAACATCAAGTCCAGAGTGCACTTGCTGTACAAAATCAGATCGAAGATTGGAAACTGCTCTTTCAGGAAATATCCCTGAGATAGTTGAACCCTTGAGAGGCAAATAAATAGAACTACAAGCTAAGTAGCACCCAACTGGAGTGGAAATTCTATTATACATTAAATTAATAATCTAAAAATAGGAACGGCAGATGATAAACAACAATATGCATACAAACTTTATGAAAAATAAACTAGAAAATACAGCACAAACTAATGGAAACCCGCTTCTGGAAATCAGTTTATATTTAATATAGGTTTGACATTTTGTCGAGCAGATAATGTTGTTGGAAAATATGTTTGGAATAAGAATGTATTTATATTTAACTTTACATTCTTCAAAAATCATTCATAGCTCCTCAATAAGACTTCATTTGTACGAAATCCTAGTCCTTCCAACTATTTTCTTGTTTTGTTTTGGAAATAGATAAAAGACCAATGGTTTAATCATCCCAATTTCTAATTCATTGAGTTTTGCAGAGATAGCAACAATTTGTGAGCAGGAGCACTGACTTATAAAAAATGCATCTCTTCAGATAATTTTCTTCGCTGTGCTATTAGAATGTATTTATGAGCTTCAATTAATAATGAAGAATGTTATTTTTCAGTCACTATTCTGCCATTTTGTAATGATCAGTACAAAGTGCCCCATTTTTGTCCCAAAAATGGAAGTAAATACTTGTTAAAAATTTTTGACCATTTTGTTGTTTTTGGATCATATAATCGAAACTTTATCTATCGTTATAGTTTGATCCGTGGTGTTATGATTGTATGATGTACCTACGCGCATGTGTATACATCTGTCCGTGTCACACACTGACGTCATCTTGGGAGCAATGGAAGTGTAACATTCACTGATTTACCAGATCTTCATCGTGTTTTTTTTTTTTCTGGTATATGATACATTATAAATATCTAATAATTCTAAAATATGAGTAACAATGCCATCATGTGCATTTTATGGCTGCGGAAATTATTCCAGAAAGACTAAAAATATTCGATACTACAACAAGCACTTCCACCCAACTGCTTTTTCAAGATACTTAAGCATGAATTATTTGAAAATACACCAGAAAGAGGTCTTGATTTAAGCAGTACGCAATATCTACCGAATTTTCACCAGATCAAAAGAATAGTTTGAGCGGTATTAGAAACGAAAGACGTCAAAAGCTAGACAAAATTAAAAAGAGGGCATCAATTATTGATGAAACTTTAGGAAATGTAACGAAAGCACATGGAGATACTCAAGACAATTCAAAAGACTCAGAACAGTTTTAAGTAACTCAACAAGGTATAATAATGGAGCAACAACTCCCCTTAAATTCTGATTCTACGGATTTCTCGCTTCTTGAAATGAGGGTGCATGTAAATAATAATTGATAGCATAATAAATTTTCATAATATTCCAGGAAGAATATGATTGAGCAATTGAAGAACCGCAACATGAATCTAAAAAAGAAAACAAGATTTCGCAACAAAATTTGGCGTCTGTAAGCACAGAATTGGATTCCATAAAAGCCATAAGAAAATAATTTTGATCAGGTTAAATTAAATATAAACTTCCGATGGACACCGGAGGCCATTGCATCATTTTCAGGACTTGCAAGACGGCGAAGGCTACATTTTCTGTATTAATTAAACAGATATTCATTTTTTGCTAAGAAATTTGGTCAATATTACTTGTCTAACATTTGAGTAAGCCAAATCCAATAGATTCGATATATTCTAGCAATATTATTTATTGAAGTATTTCGTTGCATGGGAAAGAGTATAGCAATATTTGAATCTGCTCCCAAGCTGACATCATGCGCAAACCGAACGAAAACGGCACTCGCTCTGGAGCACACCATACAATCCTGATACCACGGTTCCAATAAAAAAAAATGAGTTCAACTATCTTCAATACGACTACAGTCTAAAGCGTAATTAATAAATTTTTGGAAAACCTAGCAATGTCTTCAGTATCCATTTAGACAATTTTCCTGAGAGTTTCTCACTTTATTATAGCAAGATTTACTTGATAATGTGAAATAGCATTCCTCGCTCATTAATTTGTCATTTTGTGAGAAATTTATCCGAAGTGCATTGTCTTTGTCTCAAATAATAAAGCTTATAACTTTTTTTGCTGATTTCTGTACGTATAGTTTCTTGAGTCAATGTGAGCTACACTTCCAACTGTTACTTTGTTTCTGGATCATAATAATGATGCAATTATTCTGAATGCTAGATTAATCCCTTCCAAAATTAATAGGAATCAACTTATAGAACTTTTTTTATTGAAGGTGATATTACATAGCCTAATTATTCAAATCTACTCCAAAATAAAGTAATCCTGCGCTTAGAGCATTGAATATTGGAGTCTCATAATTTCAACATGATGACGCCCCTGCGCACAATGCTCAGAATGTCAGAGCTTTCTGGAGTCATGCATTCAAATTCATACAAAGTTCAAGATCTTTACAAAAAACTTAAACAAGAGACAATAAATTTTCTTTTTATGATGGTAAAACGTCACAAGACTGAAGTTAAAAAGTCTATCTAGCAATCAAGAGTTCAAAAAGTTCTCCAAGTGAAAAAACTTGTTCGGTGAGCTGAAAAAGACGACGTATCTCACTCCATTTTTTACCATCTCACGTTTTCTTAATTAAAGTAGATGAATTGTTTCATCGCTAATTGGAATTTTTTGTTCCATGACGTACAAATAAGGATTATGAATGCATCGTTCGATAATTATATTGCATGCTATGTTCTTGATTGATTACAGGTTGAATTTTTCATATAATTCCACAGTTAGATGACATAAAAAACTGGACCATAAACAATACAAAAAAATTGATTTGTGCTATGTTTTTGTTTTGAATGTTATGAATTATAGCATCAAAACAGTTTTTTGTACTGATTTTTTTTTTATCATTGACATATAAGACTTGCAAAATGTTTTCAATAATAATAGTAAGAATCATGACTGGATAATAACTGCAATTGCTATTTGAATTTGGTTCATGTCATGCAACTTTGAAACTTCACGTTGCGGTTACTTTTTTGCACGTGAATCTCCTGTTGCATGTCAATTCTCACCAAGATTGTATGACAGCATTTTGAACATAAGTGGAATGTGATCTGAAAGTCTGTTCCACATTAATATATTTTTCTTCTCTTGTTGGGTAACGTATTACATTTTACTTTCTCTACCGAGATTGGGTTCTTATTTCATGGTTTAGTTTGAAATATGATATTGCGACAAAATTGCAATCTAAATTACTTTAAGTTGACAACAAGCAAGGTGAAAGGAATATTTTGTTGCATCTATTGCTCACTGTCTAATTTGAAGACGATAAAACATTATCCTTGTACTGTGCCATCTTTTGTTTGCTAACAATGCTTTTTTTGTCTTTAAGAAATGTCTGCGCCATCCACCGCATATAAAAGACAATATTAGGCAACTTAATATGGAAGAGACAATTTTTGTAAATTTAAAAGTCAAATGCGAATAATTCAAAATTCATTCCGCTATGATCGTTTCTCATCTAATGCATTATTAATCTTCAGCGTACACTAAATGTTTTAGTCATTAGGCTCACAATCTTCCGTTAAATGCGACATGTCCGTGAAATTGGTCCGTAATTCAAGAGAGAACAGTAGAGAATGAGATAACGAAAGATGACACCCGGATTTAAGACTGGTTTACAAAGCTCTAGTCACTAGTCACTTGGACAACTTGATTTTCTTCATTCAACTGTGAATCTCTTTTTTTTTACAAGTGAATATTGTTACAAAAATTATGCGATATGTGTTCCCAATTGGGTCTGTAAAATCCATGCAGAAATTAAAATTACTAAATTCTTCTTTCCTGGTTCACATTTGTTGGTTCCTTCCACATAAAAAATTGGCATTCATTCTCGCAATCATCCCCTCGTTTGGCTGAAATCTTAGGTATTGAACCATTTAAGCCAAATTTCATTAACAAGGAGGATCTGGGATGTGTTGGAATTACAATTTCATCAGTTTAGCGATTGCCTTTACCAAGCAATATTGGAGCTTCGTCGTGATGAAAAAGGCAGTTTTCTGGACCACTCATATTGCAGTCTGGTCCTTGGTAGCAACTGACAATAGTATAAATATAAATTCAACCGGCAATTTCCAACGTAATGATCTCAACAGGACATTCAGAATATTTATGCCCATGGATCGTACAAAAAAGTTTGATACGCTCTTTTTTCACCTCCTGAGATAAATTTACTTTTGATAACGTGATATTTGGCTCTCACACTTCATCTAGCACCATAGTTTGTTGGTACCTTCCAAGTAACAAAATAGATGTTCGTTTTCGCATTCACTCTCTTGTTTGAATAAAATCTAGGGCCTAAAAGCAATTTTTTATGTTTGGAGAACAAGTGGTAATCCAAGGAAGCCAAATTTGAATAGCAAAGAGGTTTTGGGATGCGTTGGAGCTTCAATTTTATCAGTTCATCGACTAAAATTACAAAGCAGTATGTTGGTGCTTTGTTGTATCAAAAAGAAAGTTTTTTGGCCACTCAGGCATTTTTCTTGTAGTTCTGTCTTTGGTAGCAACTAATTATAGTATAACCAGGATTTCAACTGATTAATTCTGAACTAGTGGTCTCAACAGGCATTCAGAACGTTTAGAACTATTTGTGCCCATGGGATCGCAGAAAAAATTGTTTTTATTCCTAATTAAAAGTTTAATGTAATTACAATGTTCAATAGGTTTCTTTTCTGTACCTATTAACATGATTTATTTTTGATAAAGTGATATTTCGCTCATACACTTCGTCCAGTGTCATAGTTTGTTGGTCCCTTCCAAATAACAAAATAGCTATCTGTTTTCGAATAAATTTTCTTGTCTGTATGAAATCCAATTCCCAAAAGCCATTTTTCATGATTGGAGAACAAGTGGTAGTCCAAGGAAGCTAAATTTGAATGGCAAGAAGGACTTAAAAGCTTCAATTTCAACAGTTCAGCGACTATCATTCTAATGCAGCAAGCTAGTGATTTGTCGTGATGAAAACGGAAGGCATTTATCTCATAGATTAGTCCTCAGTTGACAATTTGACCCTGAATTCATCCTATTATTTCTGAAGTAGTGACCTTTTCAGGGCATTCAGAACGTTCAGTATTATATTTTAAGCTCGTTAGATCGCTCAATTCGAAACTATTTCTAATCGAAAGTGGAGAGCAATCACAATATTCAATAGCCTTTTTTTTTGCTTCCCGAGCTATTTTGTTTTTGATAAAGGGATATTTGGCTCACACATTTCGCCCAACACTAATTTGTTGGTCCTTTCCAAATAACAAAATAGGCATACGTTTCCGTACTTGTCTAAATGCTATTTTATTTTATTGGGAAGCAAATGGTGGCTCAATAAAATCAAGTTTGAATAGCAAAGAGGGTTTGGTAAGCATTGGATCAGTTTAGCGATCAAAATTACAAGGTAGGAGGTTGGTGCTTCATCGTGACGAAAAAGAAAGTCTTTTGGGCCAATCAGACATTTTTCTTGTTCCCGGTAACAACTAACTATAAGTTCAACCGATTATTTCTGAAGTAGTGATCTTAACATGCCAATTAAAATGTTCAAAGTTATTTGTCTCCAAACTGTTCTAACTTGGAATACAAATTAATCAAAATATTCAGTAGGCTTTGTTATGCCTCCTGAAGTAATTTACTCTTGATGAAGTGGTATTTGTTACACATATTTCGTCCAAAGCTCCTGTTTGTTCCAAAAAACAAAATTGACATTTGCTTTTGCGATCACCTACTTGCAAAGGATTTTTCTGTACTCAGTAGCCATTTATTTCATATGAAGGAGCAAGTCCAGGGGAACCAAATCTGAATAACAGATAGACTTCAGAATGAATTGGAATGTTACTTTCATCAATATAGGAACCAGAACTGAAAAGCAGTAAGTTGGTTCTTTGTCGTTAACGAAAAGAGTGGTTTTTGGGCCAACCAGTCGTATCTTCTATATTTCGGTTACAATTGAAGACCAAACAGTACTTTTTTAGAAGCTCAGGTCTCAACATAGCTTACAAAATGTTCAATATTATTTGATTAGAACAGAAGGAGCTTCTCTGATATAAAGTTTTAATAGTACAAAATTTCTGAGCAGGATGGTGATTTGATGACTCATGTAAATATTGATTTGTATGGGTCGGCTTCCTATATACAGAATGGATAAGTTTACCATTATCTTGTTTCTCCAGGTAAACGTCCAGAAAGGAAGACAGTTATTTTCTTCAACCTCAATACTGAATTTAATGTTCCTATGTTGCATGTTAAGATGATTCAAAAAAAAACATTCAATCCATCTCTACCTTGAGGCCAAACAGCAAAAACATCATCAACGTAACGAAGCCAGACAGTAGGTTTCTTCATAGCAGTATTTAAAGCTTTTTGTTCAAAATTCTCCATGTAAAAATTAGCGATAGGAGGAGAAATAGGGGAACCCATGGCGACACCATCAATTTGCTTGTAGAAATTACCATTGAAGATGAAGAAAAAAGAAGTCGAACGATGTTTAAAAAGCTTGACAATATCAGATGTAAATTGATCTTCTAATAATTTCAGAGTATCGATGATAGGTACTTTCGTGCTTCTTTGCCCTAGACAATTTTCCATTTCTCAAGTGATGTTTAGCGAGCATGAAATCCTCTCTGACTCACTTTTTTAATCAATCTCCTTCCTTGAACACCATCGAACACCAAACGTATCTAGCTGATGCTCTTTGTCCCTTCAACTTTGTACGTGTTTTTATGAATAGTTTCGTCTGAATAAGAGTTCTTTTGCACATTTGAAAGACAACCTTAGAGGTACATATTTGTCTTGCCCAAAATTTTTCCTTATAATCACATAATCATGGCAGAATACTGACTTCAAATGGATGGATGAGTGGTAGATTAACCACAATGATCATCAAGCTTCTAAAAACTGATTTTTGGTCAGTAGGAAATCTCCTTCAATCTATTTCCTATTCTAATAGACCACTTCAATCTGAATGAACACCAAATATATTTGCCTGATGATGTGTCCTTGTCTAAACATCCTTTAGGAGCTACATGTAATTATGGCAGAAAAATGAGTTCCAATGAATTGAATAGAACATGCCAAGATTATGAAACAACATCTCATCACCTTGCGCTTATCCATGAAAGGAATTATTTAAGGTGTCGTATCCATAATACAAGCGTAACTGTGCAGTGTGAAACAGTCTTCAATTCTCCCTTCGGGAAAGGATCACGCAGACTCTCGACGTCACAAGGATTAAACCTTTCATTAGGCTAAATTGAGAGGACGAAGTTTGGAATAGTCAAATGAACTTCCCAAACTAGTGGTCAGTGCGGTACAAATACCACATTCTGTTAATTTCAATTCACTTTACAATTTATACACTTTGTGTTTGTCGTACTTCAATAAACAGATGAGCAAGCACACAAACAACGTGGCAACATGCTTCATTGAATAAATAACAACAGAATGTCTAATTATCTTTGTGTATGTTCACCTGCAGATGAGAAGCACAACAAAAAGAGATTCCTACATTTGCTCAGTGATTGATCAACCTTGCAGAACGATTATTCAGTAAATAATTTTGGAGGTCACTGACGTGAATTGTGTGTAGAAAATGTGAGCAAACACCCCAAATTGACCAATTTTAACAGAGTTTGCGAAACAATCGTTGTTTGTTCCGTAAATAAAAGCGAATCGAAAGCAAACAGATCATCAGAATGACGAACTGTGCTAACCGTTGTTATATTCTATTATCTAAATTGTTTGATATTTTACACTTGTGCTGATATTGAAACAAAAATTAGAGGAGATAACAGATGTGTAAAAATATTTAATGTTTGAAGAAAGCAATCAATCTTGAGGAGCTCACAGACATCGACAAATATCATTCCATCTATTCTTTCCTGTTTCTTGTGGATTAGACCAACGTAAAACAATCTAGAGACATGTTACAATATCAACAAAAAGCTGTTGTCTGCGAGGATCTATCCTATGTTATTGTCGAAGTTTGTTGCACTGTCTGAACGGTTCCAATACGTAAAATATTGGAAATCTTATCTAGCAAACATTGAACTCAAACTTTACTTGAACTCCCAAGACAGATAGAATCTCTCCGTGCAATGCATTCCAAAAATAAAACTGAAAGTTGTGATCTGATTATTACAAACAACCCCGGAAAATTTGAATTCATCCATGCACATAATAACATCTAATGAATTTTGCATTACTGCATTATAAATCATATTTTCATCTAGTGTTTATAATATAAAACATGAAAACACACTTTATGGATTTAACTCTGGAAAATAAATGCTGGAGGTATAAGCTTCGACCTACATTCAGAATGAGTAATGTTTTCCATTTCGTACTTGATGTCGACCTATCAATCGTTAGATATTTTTTTATATCTATTAATTTAGAAAATGCGAAGTATATCAATCAATACCAATTACATCTCTAAGCAAATTTTTTTGAGCTTCTTAACGTAGGCTCTTCAACGCTGCTCCACTTTGTTGATTACTTTCAAATAATCTTATTGTTCTATCTATGCAAAATAGGCAATCATTAGAGTTACAGAGCGTCCAAAATATTTTTGATCTCAGGTAGATATTCTCAAAAATTAATTCAACGGAGGTACAGATTCTCCTTAATGTCTTTCATTCTTTCCTTCAGTAAACTAGCTATTTCATTATATCAAGTGACAAGCCAAATCTGGAGAATGTACAAGTCGTAGAACTAATTCAAACTCTAGTTCCACCATTTTTTCGGCCCGATCTCTAAAGGAGAGATGAGAACTGATGAGAGAAAAAGGGCTATTTGGTTGAATTTCACGTTTTTCGAACAGTTAAATATTGATGAAATCAGGCACATATAACAGTATAACTCTTTTTAGTCCAATTGTCAGAGATTTTGACCTCTCATAAAATGTGACATAGCTGAAATTTGGCTCGTTGATAGTTTTTTGGGTGTAAAAGAAGATAGAGAAATCTTTACAGCCCTAAAGTGTATGCTAAGTTTATAATCTCGGAAACAAAATCGAAAGTTATGTTTTTACCCTATATCTCGAAAAATAAAATGAAAACCGAAAAACTGATAGTACCACCCGAAAGAGCAGGCAATTTTACTCAAAGTTATATTATAAGTTATATGAAAAAATTTTTTATTATTTCATATGAATCAGAAATTATTACATCTGCTTTCTCAAATGAAGTTTAAAATACACTTCATAATGTGTGATAATTCAGAAATCGATACAACTTGATATGTTTGAGTAATCTTCAATATAAGAAATATATAAGAAAATGCATGTTCTTTGCTTATTCTTATTCCTGCCACATGAAGCAGAGCTTCAAAAAATTATTGTAACAGAGAAAATTGAAGTTAGAATCCTGAGTTCACTGATCTCTATAATAACACTGATTGGATTCAGGCCGCTGAGATGCGTCCCCAATTGAGCGTCGCCATCTTGGCAAAAACTGAGGTTTTGTGTCAGATCAATACCGCGTTGTGCCGTGATATTTAAAATTTAGCTGTTTGGTTCGCCGGTATTTTATTTATCAAACATGATGATCGAGTGCATGTTTTGCGGAAAGAAACCCGATTCATCGATAAATTTGACACTGCACATGTAAGTACAACAAATGAACCTGAAATAACTGTCGTTATGACTGAAATAAGTAAACATTACTTATTTTTATTGCTATGCTATGATGTGAATATTTAAAAGATTTCCATCCGATGAACAATCGTTCTAAAAATGGCTCGAACAAATGGGTTTGCCAAACTTAGAAATAGCCAAAAATATAAGGTTATGTTCTCAAAATTTTGTTACGTCCGCGAAAAGATACATGATTCTGGAAAATGATGTTGTTCCGACTATTTTCAACGAACTATACAAAAACTATAGCGTTAACTGCAAAACAGAAAAAAAATTCAAATAGTCACACAATTCTCAATACGATTTATTTATTGTTTAGATTTATAACAAAAATCGTAAAACTATCCAATGAATTTGATAATTCAGAGCTAAAATGTTTAAAAAATAGTTTAAATACTGATACTAAAAAGTTAACAAATATTTTGAGCTATTAATGAATATTTTTAAATATTTTATCTATTATAACAATTTTTAAATACTTTTAACTATTATTGATTATTGATGTGTGCATATTGACGTATATTTCATTATCTAACCTGCATTATACTCTGAATTTTATCGAGTGTCTTCTATAAGTGTTCTGAATCTGCCGCCGAATAGTGACACAAAACCTCAGTTTTACTGTCAGAGTCGCCGTTCAACCGGAGCCGCCTTCAGATGCCAGAATACGGCCTAAACCCAATCCAGTGTTATATTAGAGATCAGTGCCTGAGCTTCAAGAATATATCAATTATTTTTTGAATACGCGTTAAGGTTATAAGCAAACATTGATTGGAAAATGGACGATTCTAACTCAAAGATATACAGTCCTGTCAAAATGACAAATCTGCCAACTTCGAAATCTGTGTTGGATTTGATTTTTTGCAATTATTGCAAAAAAAGATGTGGGAGAACTTGTAATTGTAAATAAAGAAACTTACTGAGTACCTAGTACCTAGAAACCTAGTTTCAGCGATATCACATTTTATGAGAGATTAGGGTTTGAATTTATCACTGACAACTGGGCTATTTCCGTATAATAGTTCTCAGATTGATAATTGAAAAAATTTGAAATCATTTATAAACTGTTCTAAACAAATATGCAGCTTCCTTCTGATAGATAGACCTTTTTTAATATTGATTAAGAAGTATTAGTACATAAGAGCAAAATTTGAAGAATATAGAAGCAGTGGAACGAATTGGATCCTCAATTGTACCAATTTTGTGGCCATGACTTCTAGGATGGGAATGGAGTGTTATCGCGATAGAATCAAAAACTTCTACATCTCTAACAACGATCTCACGCATCTTCACTCATCTATCATCCATCATCCCTAAATAGATTTGATCAATGATTTCCTTGATTGTGATCTTAATAGGGCGTCCCGAAAGCTCTTCGTTATTCATGCTTATACAGAGTGTAACAGAAATAAGTACATTAATTTTAACCAGTGATAGTTCTCGTCAAGCATAACAATTTTTCTTAGTTACTTTTTCCCGAATTCTCATCTTTTTTTAGCGTTTTTTATCGCCTTTAATTTAACGAGTCGTTCAGGTGCATAATTATTGGATCCAGTAGCAGTTGCAATAAAACAATAATTGATTTTGACATATGTGAGTTATCAATTCCTTCAAATAAATTCTGGAATAAAACCGATTATTAATTATTAATTCTGACTACGATTTCACAGGCAGTTTAGGATTAGCTCAGCGAATTTATTTGGAACGATTTCCGAACTTTCATTTTTCACTAAAAATTGAATTATTGTGGTTATGCATATGTATTTAATGTCATAATATTATGCATTTATACATTATGATGAGAATACCATGAGATATTTAAAACTTATCGTTTATCTGTAACGTAAAACAGCAGATGAGTTGATTGAAATACATTGATTTATAAATGAAGCACCTGTGTATTAGTTTTTTCCATATTATTACAAACTTCAGGCTCAGGTCGTTTCAATAAAGTATGCCCCGTGAATTGATCTGCTGAATAAATAAAATATTGTATCATATATCTCAGAAAATATTTCAAATCAATTACCAAATTCAGTTTGATACATTTATAGGTTATATTTTCTGTTCTTCAAGAAGAGAATCTTCGAAATTTCATGTAGCAATATTTCTATTGAATTATTCAGTGAATCAATCAATTTAGAATTGCATTCCATTTAATATTCCATCGTTTTCTCTAAATAAATCGTTGAATGATTTTCTCTTCATGTTCCTGATGAAGTAAGTTGAGAACAGCAACTACTTCTTGAACTGCTCGTAGATGGCAGCACAGTCTGACACTTCTGACACAGTTTCATACAATTCAAATCAGCTGATTCAAGTGCAATGAACTCGTGCAGACAATCTTATGTTTAAGAAATGTACTATCCGAAAATATACGTGAAATCCCTAAATAAAAATCAAATTTCTAAACAATGACATATAAATACGACTAAAAGACCAAATTGTTGATTACAAAGACAAAAGTCTTTCTTCCAACATATGCAAGAATAGAATCATCGAGATGAGCGAATATCAATGTATGGTCAAAATACTAATATTCTTCCAGTTTTAAATGAATGATTGACAAGACTACGATGGCTCAAAGTTGCAAAATACTCCTTTCAATCTACAGCTGTCATTCTTCCAACAAATGAGGAACATTTTTCCGGACCATAGGCGCACTATGAAATTTTTGACAAAACTTTGATGAATTTTCACTCTATATCTAGAGGATTTACGGAAAAAAGTTATTAAGAAAAATTGTTACGTTTGACGAGTTTCATTACAGGTTAAAATTAATGTACTTATTTCTGTTACACCCTGTATATTACTATTCCAAATAATTTAACTGCTTTAACTAACAGTACAGATTCAGCATTGTATTTATGAAGCTTTCGTTCAGCTAAATCACAAGAATATAGGAATCGTGGAACAAATTTGGATCTTTTTTTGTCAATTTTGCGATCAGAACTTCAAAGGAAAGAACTTTTGTATGGTCGTGATAAAAAAAGACTTTCAGGGGCTAATCAAGAATGCCTTTATCTCAAGCAATATCTTGCACTGTTGCTTATTAACCGTTCATCAACATATAATAAACTTTATCCATGATTTCTATGATTGTGGCCTCCATAACGTTTTCCGTCATTTGTGCTCCTATGACCATTTCAAATAATTTTAAATCACTCATAAACTGACCTAACTAAAGGTGCATATTTCTTATGATGTTTCTTCAGCTTCTAATCAGCCAAATTTAGAAAATATAGTAGGTGTGGAACCTTGATTCCATCAATTTTGCGACCACAATTCTCAAGGAAAAAGCTGGTCCGTTGTTGTAATGAAAAAGGACTTTCGAGGGTTGTTCGAGAGTGCCTCTACCTCTAGCAATTTCATGCACCATTGCTCATTTATCATTTATCATTTATCAACATACAATCGATTTTATTAATGGTAACCATGATTGTGGCCATTGTGAGTTTGATAGGGCATCCAGACAGTTCTCCGTCATTTGTGTTTGGATTACTACTTTAAATAATTTGAAACCACTTATTTACTGCTCCAACTCAAGTTGCAGCTTCATCATGATGCTTATCAAGCTATCATTCAGCTGAATTACGAGAATATAGAAGTCATGAAACAAATTAAAATCTTATTTTGTCGATTTTGCGGCCAGGGCTTCAGACGGAAGAACTGGTGTGTGGTCCTGATGAAAAAAAGATTCTTGTGGGCAAATCAAAAATGTTTATCCATTAGTCATCAGCATATAATTGATTTTATTGGTGATTCTCGCGATTATGGCCTCAATAGAGCATCCAGAACGTATGTGCCCATACGACCATTTAAAATAATTTGAAACTGTTTATGAACTGCTCTAACTGAAGATGCAGACTCACTTAGCACTAATTTATTTAAATTTAGAAAATTATAACCTTGATCTCATCAAGGAGAGAGCTGGTGTGTTGTCATGATAAAAATGACTTCCGTAGGCTAATCGAGAATGTCTATACATTTAGCAATATTACGCACCGTTATTCATCTATCATTCATCATTATATAGGTTTGATCAATGATTTCCAGGAAAGTGGTCTCATTAGGGTGTCCGGTTCGTCCTCCGCCGTTTGTGCTCATATGGCCACTCCAAATAATCAAAAACCATTCATAATTCACTCTAATCGAACATACAGATTTGTCATGATTTTTATTGAGCTTTCATTCAGTGTTTTGAGCCGATTTGCATTTCATAAAGTCGAATGAAACTGACCTTCATTCACTTTTTGAGAATCACTTTATTATTTTCACTTCCTTGATTTTACGCATACTTCTCGGACAATCCTCGTTTGAACTATAAAATATTGAAAATGAGGTTTCGATTATCTGCAATATGCAATTGATTCATATATGTAAGAGGACAGTCTAAGAAAGTATTATTCTTCACTTCTGACTAGATTGTCTAACAGATATCGCGTTATGAAAAAGCAAATCTTAGATTGGTGTGAACAAAAAGTTTGTAGGATAAATAATTGCATGTGCAAGTATTGATTACGTACTCCACGTGTATAAGTTTCATATTCCATTCATTAACTTTAGCTTACTCTCAAGATGAAAGAGAATTGAACTACAGGGTGTATTGCTCGCTAATTACAGCTTCAAGATAACTGTTAAACAGATTTGTACAGATGTTTCTCGAGTCTATAGTTCTGAATGTATATTCATGTGAATCCTCACATTCTGGGAATACATCTTCGTAACTGTTTCAACAAACTTGGAAACCATATGCAAATTCTGAAACTATAATAATGTGATCTCGTATAACCAGTTAACTGCATTTAACAATATATTCCAGAATATGCAAAATCTGAATATCCGTTATGGGAATATTTATTTTTAGATTACATGATGTGGTATAGATTATTTTGTTGTTGCAGCAAACATACAGGGCTTTCAAACAAATGATTTTGATGTATTCTCGTGATTTCATGCTCTCCCAATTAGTTGAAGATGTTTTGCATACAAATTTTTGAATACGAGTATTTTTACATGTTGAAATATTGTTATACCATCCATCATCCCCTATATATTCCAGAAAGTTCAATTTATCTCTCAACATGGTCCTCTTTTAGCCTTGCACAATTCGTTCAACAATTTTCCAATTTTTCGATGATCTCCGAATTGAAGCTTAGAATTTATGGAAAATGACATCAATTTGATATTACTGAAGTCGATTACTTCACAACCACTTCTTGTGTGCATAGCTCAATCATTCTTAATCAAGGTGCAAACTATTAAACGATACTGTGTAAGGAAAGCATAAAATGAAAGAGAGTATGAGCTGTGTATGCGCATGTCGCTAAAGCAACGCTAAGCCACGTTTTCCCTTGAATAAAATAAAAAAAATCTGTCATGTGTAACGACACACAAAATAATTTCAGTTTACATTTTGCAGTATAAATTATTTCAACAAACATACAAACATTGGTATATTTGTCAATACAAAGCATATTTTGCCTGAGTAAATATGTTCGAGGTTATTATTCGAAATTTAAATACAGAAACGCGATATTTCAATATTTAATCAGTTCAGCCCTACATTTATTGTTCAACGAAGTTAATGGATCAAATTATTTTTCGGGAATTCAATTTCAGGGTATACCCGAGATTGAAGGATCAATTTCCAATAAGAGTTTCGTCAGATGGAACTAATTCAATTTAATTTTGTATATTGCAGATTCTTACCTTCCACATTCCTGCAACAGTCCATGAGAAATGCTTGTAATGCTATCGTTCAGGCGGAGGATCGGTTTCCTATCCAACCAGAGAACAATATTTTCCAAGAGGATGAAAAGAAGAAAATAAGGCCAAGCCTGGAAAAATTATATTTGTAAGTAATCAAATATGAAGAATTTGAACTTTAAAATTAATTAATTATGATTAAAAAGTTCTCTACGGCCATCTCCAATTTTGAACATTTACACACCGCTAATACAGCTTTAATTACCATCCAAATAAACACGTGACAGTCAATTATTTATTGAAGTATAAACATTTGAGAGTGTTTTAGGGTAGGTAAGACCGCAGACTGTAAGTCTCGTTGAGGAACTTGAATCAGTTGCGCCCACAGTCACAGCACTTATATTATTATTTATTATTTATTTTTAATAGAATTAATTTCGACCATAATTAGTGCAGTAATGAGATTTTTGCTAGAATGTCCTTATTAGCATTTAACGTAGAAAAAAATATGACGCATAGTTTGCTTATACAAATTATCCATAATTTAATTTCAACTGCCTCTGTGCCTTATCAAATCATAAATTGTGGTAAAACAAGTACCACATTCGATAACAATTTTTATCGACTTGTAATTTGTTCTTTCCTTATCTCTTAAATATTGCGCAAAATATTGAAAATTTATTTTTTGAGTCCAAGTGTGTGATATGCACGTGATATTAACTTTGTTTTGTTTAATAATCCACAGTTCATTTGTTATTGAAGTTTGTTTACTTTTCTTTCAAAAAATATTTCCGATATTTGAATTGTTACAAGGTCTAAAACAAAGATAAATTTTTCGTCTGTCACTTGCTCTATTAATACTTTGTAATTGAGTGGTTAAAACTAAAAATAAATCTATACGTGTGACATTCTTATTCTATTTTAATCCAATACTTCAAAGATTAATGCAGTTACGTTAAGAAATCTTTATTAATTAATAATAAATATCAGCTAACAGTTGGACATTGAACGTGTACTCCGGCTATTTTCTTTACTTGCTCCAGTAATTATTGCATTTTATTCTAATTAAAATGAGCAATTAGAAATTATTAATCATCAGATTAGGATCAAAGATCAATTAAAATTTAAATCAATTCGACAGGTTTACAAAAAAGTGAGAATCCATATGAGGTTTACCTTACAGATAATTTTCTCATAGTTTTTTATTTACTTTAATTGATAAATTGTCTAAATAGTTCGGTATTGTATCCCCCATACGGCGGTGTGCATGCTATTACCGAGTATTGCGCCATCATCGATTTTTGCCGATAAAAGGAATTAAAACTTCAATAATTTGGCAATAAATATGAGTTTCTGGAAAGAAGAGATCTGGCTCTAAGAGATGATACCATTTTTTTGCACTTAATTGTGATCTTTTGCCTTTGAAAAATGGCATACATCTTCCTTTATTTGCCTGTTTGTATGAGGACACGTTACAGACCACAAATCTCAACCGATTTTAATGATTTTACTTCAATCAATTAAATAACTATCTCAATTGAACCCTATCGATTTCTAGAAATATTTGCTGGAAAGTTAAGTTTTTATAAGCAATTGATTTTTGTATGACTATTCGTCAACATAGTATCAAAGCCGGCCGGAAACTTGGATAATTATATATGTAATATTGATTTTTGAGTAAAGCAGATCTTCTTCCCAGAATGAATACTATTTTTATTTCTCTAAATTATTTATTATTCAAAATCTTCGGAAATAACATGCAGCTTCGCCCGTCCATTAGTTTGTTTGCATGAGGACATGTTATAGACCATGAATCTTAATTGATCCGCATAATAATTTTTTTACATCAATTACCCAACTATTTGAATAAATTTTATTGAGTTTTAAAACGATTCATTGAATAGTCCAGTTTTTATAATCAGTCGATTATTGAATGGGTATTCGTCATGGTTAGCTAATACAATTAAAAGTTCAGCGTCGTTTTTCCGATATAACTTGAGTAATTTTGCAAGTAATACGTTTTTTTTTTTTTAGAAAGAGACAGTATCATTCTATTTCCTTTATACTACTTATTATAACCTAAATTTGTCTTTGGAAAATAACATGCATCTCATAGTCCGTTCATTAGTCTGTTCGTATGACACTTTGTAGGTCGTGAATCTCAATTGATTTTAGTTATTCTTCTTTTTTCAACTATTAAAATTGATTCTATTGATTCCCAGAATAATTTTAATTGTTTCAACTTTTTAATATGATCTGATTTTTCTTAGAAAAATGATTTGCCTCTCCGTCCATTAATGTAGACCCAGCGTCGAGGTTTGCAAACGGAAGTAATTATAACTTAGTTTATTCAACAAAGAGTAAATTTTTAATACAGCTTTCTGAAAAGAGAAGATTTTCCTCTGAAAGAGGATTTTTATTTTCATTTTGGTTTTATTGACCTAAATGCGCTTTCGAAAACGAAATGCGTTTCCGTCTATATTAGTTTGTTCGTATGAGGACATGTTAAAAGTTGTAAAGTTCAACCGATTCAATTTGTTTTTGATCTAATCGATTGGTTATCTTTTTTAATAGAGCCTTTTTGATTTTTGAGACTATTTATGTAATAATTTAATTTCTATGAGCTATTGTGAACTCAACGCGTAATGCAAATATATAAATAAGATAATCGGAATGTTCATTTGGAGTTTTACCAACAATTTTTATTTACGGAAATGTTTATCCATTGCTCTAATAAACTGTACAAAATGAGGATACTTGGAGTTATTGAGATGATCAATATCACTGACCTGTCTATAAAAGTGCGGCACATGCTCGGATCGACTATACGAGGTCTCTTCCGGGTTAACAATGTAAAACATCCTTCCCAGCCCTTTGAGGAACATCAGAATATTATCATTAAAAACGTCCTGCACGACAGCATCTTGCTTAATCCGAATAAAAACCGAAGTGGTCGTTTCACAAATATTACGCGGTTCAAACGGTGAATCTATAGAGAAGGTTGCCATGGTTACTCATGAGTAATATCACGAATTATTCAATAATAACAATATGTTGAAGTTGATAATAACAGACACAAAACAAGTAATGCAGCTCACCGGTCTTGTGGCTTATATAGCTGCTAGAGATAAACAAATACGACTTATAAATAATACCACGTTTTTGTTAGGAAGTGGAGGTGGAAATCGTACTATGTCTACTCATTCGTGGACATCGGCGCCAGGTTTTATCTATAAGAAGTTATAAAGGAATGACAACCAAACATTTAATGCACTACATACGAGGTCACGCTATAATAGCTCATATCTTTCAGGATCTTGTTTTGAATATGCTCAAAATAGTTTTCTTTCACTTCCTGGAGGCTTTAAATCACTGCTATTTCGAGATACTTTCAGAATAATGATGAATCGCATCATTAATCTTATCTTCAGAAGTAAACGTCCTATCTCATAGTTTTTTAGCTTAAAATATAATCAAAGCTTGAATAATGCCAAATCAGGTGAGTTTGGCGAGCTCTTTATTATTTTACTCTGTTTTTTTCAATCAAAAACTGAATTTTTGCAACAAATGTAAGCAATTTGACTCTATTGAACCTTCAGGCAAATATTTTCCAATGTACTTTTCAGCACTTATCGTCTTTTGTCCATCCAGTACATTTTTGCACAATGCTGCATTACATTTTCCAAGGTTCGTTATTTCTTGATTATTGTTGGAGATTCCTTATCTCCATGAATCCATACATGACTCTCCTGATGTGGAAATATGACAAAAAAGGGCTTATAAGTTTCAACGCTCAACGGTCAAAACTGCTGACGGTGTGCTCGGGCGCCAATGCGGTCGGTGACGCAGTCTCTAAGGCTGATGACTGGATAGCTTAGAAGGGAAGGGTTAGGGTTGTCAAAAATAATCATCAGGAGGTAGGTGTCACAATGAGATTTATTACACATAAAAACGACGACGATAAACATAGAACATATATTTTTCAGGACACTTGCAGGGAGATACTTGGCTGACAGTGACGGAACGGCTGTACATGACACTTGACACCAGCGATCGCAGTACGGACCCAGACGGTCACAGATGACGAGAAACTTTGAAACAAACAAATTGTGAAGCGATTTCTCAAACGGTGGATTAACTTATCTTCGACGCTTGTGAAACCAAACTGGTTCCCAAGTAGTGACTCTATGTTAACTTGTTCAACGCTGTGAAGCCAACGATGACCCTCTCAACGGTGATTCTACGTTAAAACAATCAAACGCTGCAGAATCACGAAGACTTCGTCAGCGACGACGCTACGTTAAGTTAATCCAACACTATGAAATCAACAAGGATTTCGTCAGCGATGCTTCTACGTTAAACTATTCAAACAATCTGAAGGCAACCAAGACTTTGCCAGCGGTGATTCTACGTTAAATTATTCAAACACTGCAAAGTCGAGAAAGACTTCGCTAGCAGTGATTCTACGGTAAATTATTCAAAAAATATTCAAAGTTCAAAAACAGCAAAAATATTCCAAGTTCAAAACAGCGAAAGCAAACAAATCTAAGTTTCTTTTACGGACTTATAAAAAACAAACAAACTGACAGATTGTGTCAAACAGTTGTGCTAACGGACTCAGCACTTGAACTCCACTTGGACGGTAAACCCTCTGAAGATGATACTCGGTATCAGAACTAGAAGCGTACTTTGGAACGGCTGATCAGAAGACTGGACTCTCAAAGAAGTGACTTAAGTCGGCCAGAAGGTCTTATTTATACTTAAATTCTAATGAATCCTTACTCAACATATTTTCAAATTAAATTCATATTAGCGCTTCTAGTAATGTAAAGAAGACATACAGATAAAAAAGAAGGAGTAATTTTACAAATACAAATTTCTTTACAATAACATCTTTCCTATTACCTTCCTGTCAGATACATCCTCTCCTGATTTTATTTCCTTAAAATTAAAATTTTCCCAAATATCCTTTTATATGTCGGCAATGTAGTCAACTGTCAAATGTCAGATGTTTACTTGTGTATGGTCAAAGGTCACGAAGAACGTCAAACAAAATATACAATATACAACATATTTACAGAACAACGGTTGATTACATTTAGATTTATCAAAGGTAAGACACATGACATAAATACAGATCAAGCAATAGCGGTTGCATTCAACTACAGATGTTTCAAAAAACCCTAACCTCATTCCACCACATGTGAAATATTAAAACGTATTTATTTCAGTTGATGACTTATGAAATAAAGGTAAGCGGTGTTGCATGTTTGAGCAGAATTACAGAATTTGAAATTTATAGGGTGTGCAAGATCTAAACTAATTTTGATGGACTTAATAAATGTTTGACGGTAGCAGAAGGCTCGGGGATGTGCAACTGTGACGGAGTTTCGGGGCATAATTCGTCACACAGGTCTAACTTGCATGGTAAATTGACAATATTATCAAGTCAATGTCAATGTCAATTCGTTGTCAGCTCCAACACTGATGAGGCACAATTTGACTGATTTTTTAAATGCAAATATCGTGTGTGATTTTTTTGATAGCTAAAGATCTAATTTTGAATTGATGCTCTATTATCTTCTTAAAAGCAGGAATGTTTTGTTCAGTTACTCATTTTTGATGGTGAATAGAGTTCTACTTTCATTAAAACTATTTATATCAGCGATAGATTGTAGCTGAAGAAGGTGCCTCTCTACTAAAAATTGAATCTTTACTTACCTTTCACTCATAAGCGTTTTAAACCTTTTCAAAATCTCAATAAAAACAAGATGTATGTTTTGATTTAAAACGACACTTCAAATAATTAATAAACCTACATTTTTTGTTGAACTTAAATTTTGAAACTCATATTGCATTGATAGATAAATAACTAGAACAATTTTTGATCAATTTTCCTATTTATTTATTTTATAATCAGTGTCAATTTCCGATGAATCAAGACAACTAAATGAAGGCAGATACAATGACGTGTATTTCTGAACAAATTAGTCAGACTTTTTACATATAACTTAACTCATACATACTTAATAATTTTTATCTGCTTATATTTGAGTCCATTCTAATTTTTTACTATTTTGTATTTGCTGTTGTCAACAATGACTAGTGATTATTATTCTTTTGTTTATCGGTAAGTGACCGATGAATTTCAATATTTGATATTGAAATTGCATTTACAAGAGCTTTTTGTTTTACCGAATAAATTTCTGTTTGTCATGAAATCTTGTGACCTAGCAATTTGACGAGATTCTTTTCAATAAAATCGACCGCAAGTATGGTTGTTCTGTCGATTTGGAATCGAAAGTATATATTCAAAAGATATCTTTTCAATTGATTCAATTCAAATTTCTTGGTGATTTCTGCAAAAATTAACACAATGACGTCATCTGTGACGAATTAATCTTGAACGCAAAGACCGCGATCGTCTTGTGGAACGATTGTTGAGTCGACGTGAGCGTTGCGGTCACCTAGTTGAACGTACCCTCCTTGAAAGATTAGAATAAAAGATTATCACCAATGAGAAATATACTGTTTCTCTCTCTTTCTCTCACTTTGCTCTAGCAAACGATCATTAAAAAAAAAATATAGTTTTACATTTTATAGATATTGTTAGCTCTACGAGTTCATTCCCCATCCCAAAACTAGTAGGGTTCCACAAAAATATTCACTTTAAAAAATGTATTAAGGCACTTACGATAGTGAAGGCAGTAGGCACTCCGTTGTCGTATGTGATTAATCACTTGTATCATAAAATATTTTTTATTTATGGCTCACTTCATATTGATGTTGAATTACCGGTGGTATAATGCAGATACGAGTTTCAATAAACATTACAGACCAAAATCTGTTACACATTTCAATTGGATTTGTGAAATATTGAACTGGAAACACGATTGGGTTGTATTTGTTTTTATTTTCTCTCCAATGGAACATCAATTCAAAGTTTAAAATTTGAATAATTTTAACTTTAATTTTGAACATAGAATAGTATTTGTATCGCGTTAAATATCATCCTCCTTCAATATGACTTATGGGTAATATATATCTATTAAATAATATAGTTCATGCAATTTTCAGCGTTGAGTAAAGCAAAGCAACACGATGATTAATCTATCAGAACTCATAAAATATGCAAAAATATGAATAAAAAACATGGTGTGTATTACGTCATTATTTTTAGATGAAATTGTTCAAAGTACATTTGAAAGTACATTCATGAAAATATGTTTACTAGCATTTGAACATTTTGTTTTCAGTCTGGTTCCGGATTTGAATAAATTCGATTAATAATCAGCTTACTTCCCATTAACTATTTATTAATTGCCGTAAATATTTTTGTTTGCTAGTGGTAATAGTTACCAAGAAATACAAAATCAATAACAATATTATTTTACTTTCCATGTTCTTGATAAAATAACACACTTCGACTAGCTCGCCAACCTCGTTTTTTGACAATGTGAACATTTATCTATACATCTATACAGATGAATAAAATTGAATTGTCTGTCTGTGATTTCAAAATAAATACAAAAATTCAAGTGAGAACTAATATTAATCATAAATAACCGATTTTAGAATTTTTTGTTTGTCTCAAATAGACTCCGAAATGACAACAGATTGCAATGATAATTTCAGGGATTGAAACAGGAATTTCAAATTTTTGTGTACTTTTCATTTCGATATCTTGCAGGGTTCAGAAGATAGAAGTATAGAAATATTTGTTTGCTTCGTGTCTGCACCAGTCATAAATCTGCAGTATCAGCGTAACTGTAAATGATAAAAAGTATGCGCATGTATAAGGTCAGGAAAAGGAAATACTTTCTACTTTATCGTAAAGTAAGCGAAATCCACGTATCATTTGCGCGAGTGACTTATTGATGTGCAGTTCTGTTACAGAATCCAATTGCTCTCTTTAATGATTATAATTTTCAGAGAAAAAGCAACGATATCATTATTCACTCATTTCTTACGATTATTTATTCCTATTATGGTGATTAACGAAGTCGAAGCTGCGAATATAACTTTTTGAAGAATGCATGCGTTAACGTCCGTTGCTCTGTATAGAATTCTATTAATTGTAATTGAAATCGAACAATTTTTGGCACAGAACAAGCTAGCCTAAAATGGTTCCGCTTTTCTATTTTAAGAGATAGAGCTGCAAAATGAGGAACTGGGTGCAATATTTGAGATAAAGTTAATTATTTAGTATCAATTCCCAGCAAGTTTACCATGACTCAATTCTCAAGTTTATAAATTGAAATATAAGTCTATCTCATGAACAAGGACGATTTTGAGACGATAATTTGTTTACCCAAATATTTATCAGGAACAAATTCACCTTCAGGGACTGTCCTAGAAAGTAGATAATTATTCGAAAAATAATCGTTCTTCTGTTTCTGATCTAGTTTTTTCCAATTTTATTTCAATTTGCTCCGTACTAAAATCATTTTATCAATGATACGAATCAAAACCGTTAGTGAATTATCACGAATAATCATTAAAAATTCAATTGCCTATAAAAATTCCTGAACAAATCATTATAAAAATAATTAGTGTTTTATTTAAATGGTTATTTGATTGATTAAAAAAAGTTACAGAAATAATTTGGTATTTAATACCTGCATGTAGCATACGTACTGAGCTCCAGACGGAGACGCATGCCATTTTCAAAAGCAAATTAGATCATGATAACTATTTGAAAAAATTATATTCATTCTCTAGAAAAGAGTCTTCTCATCAAAAAAGTTATATTCAAATTGATTACTAGTAAAATTATTCGAATTACAGTCACTTCTTTCGTTAAAAGTTGAATAGAGCATACACCGCCGTGCATTTTTGTTAAAATGCTTGATATTAATGAAATTATAAGCTATAAATTAATGTAGAGATTCAAATAAACAATATACTTAAACGTATGAATTAATATACCTATTAACTGATCAAAAATTGATCACTAACACGCCAAAAATAGTAATTAATTGGATATAATACTGTCATGGATATAAATAAATATGTTCAGCTAATACAATGACATTCGTTTAATTAATGAATTCATTCGTCTGCCTTGACAAAAACTTTTAACTTAAAACTCATTTCCGGACGAGAAATATTATTTTTTGGTAGGTTTCATCAGCAGATCTCTGTCTGCTGAAGTTGCGAGTTCATCACTCTGTTTTTTAGATAGTAGATGAATTGCAATATATTTATATATAAAAAATATTAATTCCCACAGGAATATTACCCATAAAACTAAATAAATTTTGTTTAAAATAGTTTTCTACTTACTTGTACAAAATATAGGTGAGTATTGTGAGACCGACAACATTCACATATCGAAATTTGATGAAAATATATGTTTTGAACATCTCTGAGTCCATTTTGAATATTTCCGCCTTGATGTCTGTACATAGGTGCGTTCGTAACTCGCGAATCTCAAAACCCGTCGAACGTATAATGCTGAAATTTTGTATTTGAGACTGGTCTAAGGTCTAGTTGTGCACCTCACAATATGGTCGCAATCGTTTGTACCGTAAGTGCACTTTACTTGGAACTTCTTTTTAATATTCCGCATAAATCCAGAACGATTAGCCGTAGGATACTGGAATTCAGTATTTGAAATTGATGTAGTATTTTAATGGTTATCTTATATTGTTGTACCAATCGGCTGAGCTGGAAATGCACTTTATATAATAGACTTCCTAAATGTTCCGCATAAATACGAAACAATAAGTCGTAGATTATTTATTGAAATCATGTATCAAGTACTTCCATAACATCTAATTGTTCACCTAGTATTATGATTGTAATCGTCTGTACTGGATTTGCACTTTACTCGTAACATTTTACGAATTTCCTGCATGAATCCAAAACGATTGAATATAGAATGTTAGAATTCAGTATTTAAGACAACAGTACCGTCTAGATGCTCATATCCTTTTTTCGTTGAGATCGACTGAGCTGGAAGTGCATTTTACTTGACAGTCTTTTGGAATTCATCACATAAATTTGAGACGATTGGCTGTAGAGTATTGAAATTCGGTATTTCAGTCTGCTGTAGCATCTGAATGATTACCTTCTATTCTCATAATAATAGACTGAACCGAAAGTGCACTTCAGTTGAAATTTTTTTTCAATTTTGCGCATAAATTTAGACTTGCTGGCTGTAGAATATTGGAAATCAATATTTAGGAATGTTGTAGCATAAGAATGATGATCAACTATTTCCAAAGCAACCGACTGAGCCGAAAGCACACTTCACTTTACAGGTTTTTAAAATTTTTAAGATAAATCTAAAATAATTAGCCGTGGAACGATGGAATTTTGTGTTCGATCATCGTATTATTATATGCAAAAAATATATTCAATGATGTACATGTAAGTCACGTGATGTCTACGTCAAATTTTTGTTCATCTCAACCAACCTTGTAGCTTTTACCATTTTCGAGGAATCAATTGATTACAAATTATATGAAAAATATTTGTAATCATCATAAAATTATTCAAAAACAAATAGAATTGAGATAAACAAATATCTTACTGTTTACAAATTGTTATTTATTGATAATTTTCATTCTGGGTTTTACCTAGCTATAATCAAGAACATGATAAGAAACGATAAAATATCAATTAATAGATAATAAGAGAGAGTAAAACACGCTAATAATAATAATACAAGATTTGTTTCATTGACATTGAATTCATTACATACAAAAAATAAATTATCATCTATAATCATGTCGCAATATACAGGTTCCATTTCATTATTCAAATAATTTATTCTGGGGCTTATATTATTTTGAATTTAGCAACAAATTGCTCACTAGATAATACACCAGCCGAGAGAAATATTTTTGTCCAATTTAAACTAACTGTAATGGGAGATTTCTACATTTTATTCAAATCAAGAAAAAGAAACAATGCAATCTTTACCGAAAGTTACGTCACATTCTTATGGAGGTGAACTAGGTGATAGGTATCTTGACATTTTTATTTAAAATCTCATGTAATGTTATATATATCTTCATCATAATTTTACATCTTTTTTTCTTAATAATTGATACTAGTAAACAATGTTGTAAATGTCACAATTATTACATTATTATTAATAACTGCTGACTAATGCTACAAACAGAAAAATATTATTAAAAAGAAAAAGGTTATTCAAATGTACTCAAAAGTAAGAAATAATTTTGGTACCAGTTACTAGTCCACAACTTGAAACGTAGGGCGCATTTTATTTATTCATTTATTTATTTATGCATTCGGGGAGCCAACAGTTTCTCGATAAATAGGCTTATACAATTCAACAATTGATACATAAAATCATACGTGCAGTGCCAGAGACAATAAAGTAACATAATATGAATATATAGAGTGTAAAGTAACTAGGTAGCGCCATTTTTCGCGGAAACTATTAGATATACAAAAATATATTTCAAATAGAGTTGCAGTGTTTTCAGTAAGCTACTCAAACTGATGTGAGTCAGAGAAAAAAAAAATAAATTTTGGAGATATAGGTACCTGTTTTTGACTTATTTTTTTCAATCTACGCCCTGTATATTTTTATGTTGTATGGTAGCATACAATTTTTGCTTTAAAAAAGTTTAACAAGTTATAGGTACCTTTTAAACTTGACAGAAGTCGAGCTATTTAAGAAAATATTAAAATAGTTTCTCTGGAAATTAGAGTTGGCTATGAAAACAAAATTTGACATTTGTATTAGTTCATTCTATTATTATTGGTAACTGAAATTAACCCGTAGCCACCTAGCGGTTATAAGCGGAACTATATTGTAATGTGGATTCAACCTTAATTTCCATATGATCATATGCTATGTTAGCAATATTGAATGGCTTTTTGAGGTTTTTTATATGAAATTTCATACTACAATAGTTCATATTGGATGTGTTGCATTCAGTGAAGAATACTTAGCTTTCGACTTTATTGTTAAATTACATAACCTCATTGCTATATTGAAATTGGTTTTTCTCAAGATTTCACTCTTCAAAATATGGAATCTAAACGAAGAAGTGTTAAAAATTGTTGTGTTTATAGATGTCATTCAAGATTTAGTTGAATTTTGGATTTGAGCTTCCATAAATTTCCTAAAACTGGAAAAGGAAAGTGTCGGTAGTAAATAAATTTGGAGACTACGATCCAGTTCCTAAACAAGCTATGCGGATCAGAAAAATTCGTACAGGGAAAGCTGAAAGCTGAAATGTACAATACAAAAATGTCATAAATACTCCCCTGTAATATTATTTTCTTTGAGACTATGAATTTATAACCTCATTCAGTCTTCCAGTTACAACTAGAATTCATATATGAATAAAAAGATTTTAAAAGAAAAACCTAAATGTTATGAAAGAAGAAAGCCAATACTTTCTCGCACAATTGAAATTGAATTGAATCATTCAACGAAGTATGAATATTTCTTTGCTGAATATCAACGTATTAAAATTGTAAACAGATTACAAACTTGCCGTAAGCCACTTTTGGTCCACCATTTTGTTAGCACAGTGCTGCCGCCAACGGTAATTTCAGTTGTCAATACCTTTGTTAAATAGAATAGGATATATTGATGAATTAATTTTTATTTCAAATTCAATGTCTACATCGTTATAACATAATAAGAAATATAAATTATGTTTAAAAGTGCTGTAATCAAGTTTAAAAGAATATTTAAAATTGAGAATAATTTTGAGCTGATTAAACGCCGCCTTTTTCGTGCGCTCTATGGATGATATCAAATAACATGTCCAGTGACATGACAGTCCATTGTTTACTACACGTGTTTTCGTTCTCAACTTATTTCAGCATTAAAAAAGACCAAAAGTCAATTTATAATTATTGCATTGTGCCTGAATGCAAGGTACTATCAGAAATGTACCTGATATAGTCTTTTTTCAATCCAGATAGGTTTTAAAATACGTAAGAAATTATGTAAGGTTGTCAGAAGAGATGAAGTGTCATACTAAACTTGACAGATCATGAATAACATATGTGATTAGTTTTAGCAATAAAATTCAGTGTATGTATGCGACTTCGTTTAACATTTGCTCGTTTCAAAATAACAAAAATTATAGGTTATGCTCACTGCTCATCATATTTCGGATTGTATTCATTAAAATAGCGTACATAATGTGTTATTATTGAATAATTAGTTTGCAGTGTTCACTCTTCTTACTTCAGCGGACGTAAAATTTGGATTCGAAAGAAAATAAGACGACATCATGAATGGATCTATTCTTGCCAGATGATCCGATTGTGCTTTTACAGAACCATTTTGTCTTAAATGATTCATGATCTTACTAGGATGCTAAAATTACACTTGCACAATAAATGAATTCACAACACACACGTTATTATTGCGTTTTCTAATCAAAAGCCTGCAATGTCATACAAATGTAAGCAGTGCGCACTTGTTGGCATAGTATTTGACGTCACATTTCGCTTTAACCAATGGTGTTGCGTTTTAGAACTTTGAATTTCCCTCGCTAAATTTGCACTTTTATTTACTAATTTTAAGTAATTGAAAATATATTAATTACCAAAATGATGGTTGCGTACAAATGTCCGGCCAATAAAAATTCGAAATATAAATATTTGAATCAAATTTAAATTTCATCCATATTCCCTATTATTGAATTGATGTTAGATTATTATTTGTTTTGAAAATGGATGAATATTCAATTAACGAGAAGGTGAATATGTTGAAATGTTTTCATTCATGAAGCAATAATTCAAGACAAGTTCTGCGATTATACCAGCAACAATATCCTGACCGCTTTCATCCAAATTAAACATACTTCTTCAAATTAGAAAGAATGCTACGTAGAACTGGTTCCCTTAGTATGGCATCAAATAAATGAAAATTTGGAAACTGATGTATTAGCATATTCTAATTTGCATCCGGGAAATTCAACTGGAGAAGCTGCACTAAAATTAAACCTATCACATACACAGTTACGCAAGATTTAAAAAAAGCATAAAGTCAAAGCTTATTAAATACATAAAATCCATAATCTTCATCCTGATGATTCTGTAAGAAGACTTTATTGTTGCAACTATTTAACTCAGGAATGTCGCACAAATCCACATTTTCTAAATAAAATTTTGTGGACAGATGAGGGCCACTTTTTCAGTAGCGGTATATTCAATAGGCATGATACGCATATTTTTATTAAGGTACTCTTACTTCGCAAAGATATTTGTCTTTTTTTTTTACGAAATGAACTAAGAATTTTTTTCGATGTTCTACCACTGGCAGATCGCCGTGGAATGATATTTCAACAAGATGGTGAACCTGCGCACAATTCCACAGACGTAAGAAATTATCTAAATCAAGAATTTCTAAATGCCTGGATTGGAACAAGAGGACCTATAATGTGGCTTGCAAGGTCTCCCGATCTATCGCTCTTAGATTTCTATCTGTGGGGTGCCATTAAAAACAAAGTTTATGTCACGCACGTGGCTACACTTGGAGAATTAAAACATAGAATAAGACAAGCTGGGAACGAGTTAAATAATAAAATTAATAATACTGTGTATCAACATTTGTTGAAAAGAGTCAATTTTTGTATACAACAATACAATGAAATTTTGAACAATTTTTATAGTGTTACCCTTACCAGTATTATAATAATTTATGTACATTTGTATATCTAAGGGTACCCTCAAAATTTAACTGGTACAATCGTCTGTAATAAATGTTTGGAGCTCAATAATTTTGTTTTCATAGCCAGCTTTAATTTCGAGTGAATCTATTTAGATATTTTCTCCAATATCTCGACTTCTGTTAAGCCCCGCCGGACTAATCAAAACCTTCCCTTTCAGCTCAAAATCATTGTTACTACATCAATACGTAAGATTCATTCAAAAGAATGATTAAAAACTTTACTGATCTTCAATTTATTAATTTATTTGTTTTGTTTATGTTTTTAGGCCATTCAGCAGCAGAACTAGAGCCCAATAGCATGATCAGAGCCCAGCAGCAGAACCAAAGTCCAGCAGTCGTCCAAGAAGTCCTCCAGTAGCTGCAGAAGATCCGTACATCAGTAGCAGCTGTTCCAGGTTCCAGATTCAACTTTCGAAGAAGTCAACTGAATCATTTTGGCCCGCCGCTTGCAAAGTTCAAGTGAGTTCAATTATTTTTCAAATTTTCTGGCTTGAAATAATTGATTTGTTGTTACAGGTGCAGCACGCAAAGTAGCCACTTCTCTGGTCTAGGTTTCACTGGGGTTTCCCTAGACCCGAAGCGAGAATTCCCGGAGAAAAATTCGTCTCTTTCCCCTTAGTCAATGCCTGGAGGCGAACAAGGCTTACAACATCAGAACAGCATCGAGTAATCAACAATTAATCTTGGAACCAATGTACCCTATTCTTATTTCCGAAACAAACTCATTCCCAAAAAATTTACAGTTGTATTTTTATTTATAAAACCTATTTTTTTTGTTTTTAGGAGTAGTTAGGAAAATGAATGTATTGTTAAATAGTTTGTAAAATGAATTGAAATCATTTATAACTTGTATGGCTTATTTTTAGAGTAAATAAAATTGAGAATTGAAATTGTGTTGTGATTTAAATTTATTTCTAAAACCTATTTTTATTGTTTTCAGGAATAGTTCAGAAAATAAATGTATTATTAAATAGTTTGTAAAATGAATTGAATTTATTATTAGCTTGTATAGTTTATTTATGAAGTAAATACAATTGAGAAAGAAAATTGTATTGTTGAGATTCAAATATTATATCAAAATTTAGTTTATATTCTTATTTTCTCAATCTTTTGAATATTCAATTGTAAAGTTCAGAAATTAGCTGCGAGGGGCAGCATCTGTCAATAAATGTTAACAAAATTATATTTATAAATAAATTTATTTTTACTATTTGAATTATTGGGAAATATCAAATTTATTCGGAATGAGACAATTAGAAAGTTCTGATATAAATTTACATGCCAAATAGTCAATATCTTTAGCTATATAAGAGATTTGATTCCAAAACGTGCTAGATGCTGCCATCTCTCACTAGATGAACAAACTAGTGATCATTCCAAATTGTCCTTCATTTGAGAAAGTTGGGAGGTAAATTCATTTCTCCCATAAATAACACATTTGTACACCCTAATTGAGATTTGTAGACTCTAAATAAGTACTTAGAATTTAATTTGGACCTTTAGTTATTGATTAATTGGAAAATAAAAAATCATGTAATTTTATGCAGATTTTTATTTGAAATCTTAAAGACACAAGATCGTTTCTTGATTGATTCGATAGGGTCGTAGGGACCTGGGATTAGAGTCATTGGATAGGTCTCTCCAAGCACATTTCCGTTAAAATAGCTACTTTTGGTAGCGTTAGTTCGAGGATTTTGCGATATCTCCAAGGGTTTTCGAGATAATTGAGTTTAAAGACTTTTACACTTAACTCTTGAAAATCAACCCTAATTTTGACAATTTCAAAGAGAAAAGTATATTTCTACGCCAATTGGAGCCTGCTGATTACGAAACTGGAAAGAAAATTGGACAATTCCTTCATTTGAGAAAGTGTTGAGGTAAATTCATTTCTCTCATAAATAACACATTTGTACACCCTAATTGAGATTTGTAGACTCTAAATATGTACTTAAAATTCAATTTGGACCTTTAGTTATTGATTAATTGGAAAATAAAAAATCATGTAATTTTATGCAGATTTTTATTTGAAATCTTAAAGACACAAGATCGTTTCTTAATTAATTCGATAGGGTCGTAGGGACCTAGGACTAGAGTCATTGGATAGGTCTCTCCAAGCACATTTTTGTTAAATTAGCTACCTTCGGTAGCGTTAGTTCGAGGATTTTGCGATATCCCCAAGGGTTTTCGAGATAATTGAGTTTAAAGACTTTTACATTTAACTCTTGAAAATCAACCCTAATTTTGACAATTTCAAAAAGAAAAGTATATTTCCACGCTAATTGGAGCCTGCTGATTACGAAACTGGAAGGAAAATTGGAAAATTCCTTCATTTGAGAAAGTTGTGAGATAAATTCTTTTCTCCCATAAATAACACATTTGTACAACCTAATTAGGGTTTGTAGACTCTAAATATGTACTCAGAATTTAATTTGGACCTTAAGTTATTGATTAATTGGAAAATAAAAAATCATGTACTTCTATGCAGATTTTTATTTGAAATCTTAAAGACACAAGATCGTTTCTTAATTAATTCGATAGGGTCGTAGGGACCTGGGACTAGGGTCATTGGATAGGTCTCTCCGAGCACATTTTCGTTAGTAAAGCTACCTTCGGTAGCGTAAGTTCGAGGATTTTGCGATATCTCCAAAGGTTTTCGAGATAATTGAGTTTAAAGACTTTTACACTTAACTCTTGAAAATCAACCCTAATTTTGACAATTTCAAAAAGAAGAGTATATTTCCACGCTAATTGGAGCCTGCTGATTACGAAACTGGAAGGAAAATTGGAAAATTCCTTCATTTGAGAATGTTGTGAGGTAAATTCATTTCTCCCATAAATAACACATTTGTACACCCTAATTAAGGTTTGTAGACTCGAAATATGTACTTAGAATTTAATTTGGACCTTTAGTTATTGATTAATTGGAAAATAAAAAATCATGTACTCTTATGCAGATTTTTATTTGAAATCTTAAAAACACAAGATCGTTTCTTAATTAATTCAATAGGGTCGTAGGGACCTGGGACTAGGGTCATTGGATAGGTCTCTCCGAGCACATCTTCGTTAAAATAGCTACCTTCGGTAGCGTAAGTTCGAGGATTTTGCGATATCTCCAAGGATTTTCGAGATAATTGAGTTTAAAGACTTTTACACTTAACTCTTGAAAATCAACCCTAATTTTGACAATTTTAAAACGAAAAGTATATTTCCACGCTAATTGGAGCCTGCTGATTACGAAACTGGAAGGAAAATTGAAAAATTCCTTCATTTGAGAAAGTTGTGAGGTAAATTCTTTTCTCCCATAAATAACACATTTGTACACCCTTATTAAGGTTTGTAGACTCTAAATATGTACTTAGAATTTAATTTGGACCTTTAGTTATTGATTAATTGGGAAATAAAGAATCATGTAATTTTATGCAGATTTTTATTTGAAATCTTAAAGACACAAGATCGTTTCTTAATTAATTCGATAGGGTCGTAGGGACCTAGGACTAGGGTCATTGGATAGGTCTCTCCAAGCACATTTTTGTTAAATTAGCTACCTTCGGTAGCGTTAGTTCGAGGGTTTTCGAGATAATTGAGTTTAAAGACTTTTACACTTAACTCTTGAAAATCAACCCTAATTTTGACAATTTTAAAACGAAAAGTATATTTCCACGCTAATTGGAGCCTGCTGATTACGAAACTGGAAGGAAAATTGAAAAATTCCTTCATTTGAGAAAGTTGTGAGGTAAATTCTTTTCTCCCATAAATAACACATTTGGACACCCTTATTAAGGTTTGTAGACTCTAAATATGTACTTAGAATTTAATTTGGACCTTTAGTTATTGATTAATTGGGAAATAAAAAATCATGTAATTTTATGCAGATTTTTATTTGAAATCTTAAAGACACAAGATCGTTTCTTAATTAATTCGATAGGGTCGTAGGGACCTAGGACTAGGGTCATTGGATAGGTCTCTCCAAGCACATTTTTGTTAAATTAGCTACCTTCGGTAGCGTTAGTTCGAGGATTTTGCGATATCCCCAAGGGTTTTCGAGATAATTGAGTTTAAAGACTTTTACACTTAACTCTTGAAAATCAACCCTAATTTTGACAATTTTAAAACGAAAACTATATTTCCACGCTAATTGGAGCCTGCTGATTACGAAACTGGAAGGAAAATTGAAAAATTCCTTCATTTGAGAGAGTTGTGAGGTAAATTCTTTTCTCCCATAAATAACACATTTGTACACCCTTATTAAGGTTTGTAGACTCTAAATATGTACTTAGAATTTAATTTGGACCTTTAGTTATTGATTAATTGGGAAATAAAAAATCATGTAATTTTATGCAGATTTTTATTTGAAATCTTAAAGACACAAGATCGTTTCTTAATTAATTCGATAGGGTCGTAAGGACCTGGGACTAGGGTCATTGGATAGGTCTCTCCGAGCACATTTTTGTTAAATTAGCTACCTTCGGTAGCGTTAGTTCGAGGATTTTGCGATATCCCCAAGGGTTTTCGAGATAATTGAGTTTAAAGACTTTTACATTTAACTCTTGAAAATCAACCCTAATTTTGACAATTTCAAAAAGAAAAGTATATTTCCACGCTAATTGGAGCCTGCTGATTACGAAACTGGAAGGAAAATTGGAAAATTCCTTCATTTGAGAAAGTTGTGAGATAAATTCTTTTCTCCCATAAATAACACATTTGTACAACCTAATTAGGGTTTGTAGACTCTAAATATGTACTTAGAATTTAATTTGGACCTTAAGTTATTGATTAATTGGAAAATAAAAAATCATGTACTCCTATGCAGATTTTTATTTGAAATCTTAAAGACACAAGATCGTTTCTTAATTAATTCGATAGGGTCGTAGGGACCTGGGACTAGGGTCATTGGATAGGTCTCTCCGAGCACATTTTCGTTAGTAAAGCTACCTTCGGTAGCGTAAGTTCGAGGATTTTGCGATATCTCCAAAGGTTTTCGAGATAATTGAGTTTAAAGACTTTTACACTTAACTCTTGAAAATCAACCCTAATTTTGACAATTTCAAAAAGAAGAGTATATTTCCACGCTAATTGGAGCCTGCTGATTACGAAACTGGAAGGAAAATTGGAAAATTCCTTCATTTGAGAATGTTGTGAGGTAAATTCATTTCTCCCATAAATAACACATTTGTACACCCTAATTAAGGTTTGTAGACTCGAAATATGTACTTAGAATTTAATTTGGACCTTTAGTTATTGATTAATTGGAAAATAAAAAATCATGTACTTTTATGCAGATTTTTATTTGAAATCTTAAAAACTCAAGATCGTTTCTTAATTAATTCAATAGGGTCGTAGGGACCTGGGACTAGGGTCATTGGATAGGTCTCTCCGAGCACATCTTCGTTAAAATAGCTACCTTCGGTAGCGTAAGTTCGAGGATTTTGCGATATCTCCAAGGATTTTCGAGATAATTGAGTTTAAAGACTTTTACACTTAACTCTTGAAAATCAACCCTAATTTTGACAATTTCAAAACGAAAAGTATATTTCCAGGCTAATTGGAGCCTGCTGATTACGAAACTGGAAGGAAAATTGAAAAATTCCTTCATTTGAGAAAGTTGTGAGGTAAATTCTTTTCTCCCATAAATAACACATTTGTACCCTCTTATTAAGGTTTGTAGACACTAAATATGTACTTAGAATTTAATTTGGACCTTTAGTTATTGATTAATTGGGAAATAAAAAATCATGTAATTTTATGCAGATTTTTATTTGAAATCTTAAAGACACAAGATCGTTTCTTAATTAATTCGATAGGGTCGTAGGGACCTAGGACTAGGGTCATTGGATAGGTCTCTCCAAGCACATTTTTGTTAAATTAGCTACCTTCGGTAGCGTTAGTTCGAGGATTTTGCGATATCCCCAAGGGTTTTCGAGATAATTGAGTTTAAAGACTTTTACATTTAACTCTTGAAAATCAACCCTAATTTTGACAATTTCAAAAAGAGAAGTATATTTCCACGCTACTTGGAGCCTGCTGATTACGAAACTTGAAGGAGAATTGGAAAATTCCTTCATTTGAGAAATTTGTGAGGTAAATTCATTTCTCCCATAAATAACACATTTGTACACCCTAATCAAGGTTTGTAGACTCTAAATATGTACTTAGAATTTAATTTGGACCTTTAGTTATTGATTAATTGGCAAATAAAAAATCATGTACTTTTATGCAGATTTTTATTTGAAATCTTAAAGACACAAGATCGTTTCTTAATTAATTCGATAGGGTCGTAGGGACCTGGGACTAGGGTCATTGGATAGGTCCCTTCGGGCACATTTTCGTTCCAGGATTTTGCGATATCTCCAAGAGTTTTCGAGATAATAGAGTTCAAAGATTTTTTACACTTTACCCTTAAAATCAACCCTAATTCCAACAACTTCAAAAAGAAAAGTATATTTTCACGCTATATAAGACCTGCTGAATACGAATCTGGAGATAAAATAGAAATATCCCTCTATCCTGAGAAGTTGTGTGAAAATTCGGGATGAAGTTTCTTGTTTCTCTTAAATAACACCGCTGTACACCATCATTAGAGTGTGTGGCGTTCAAATATGCACTCAGAATCTGAATTTCTAATTTTCGAGAAAATTGAAGTTTCATTTTTATTGTTGAAAACATAATCAGTATTATCGACAGCTGGTGTCCTCTGGTGGTGATTACTTGAACTATATACATGAATTGAAGGGAAAAAAATAATACAGCAATAAATGATTCTATTATTAATTTATTAACATACGGTAAAAATATGTACAAATATATGAATAATAGATATTTCACAATATATTCTTCTAAAATATAAGGGATGAAAAATGAGATATTACTCTTTATTGTTCAAAAGTTCATGACGGTAAATGTGACAGAAAAATAATATATTATTACAAATGAGTCAGTGATTACATGAAGAAGACAATATTATAATGAAATATAATAAAAATACTCAGAAACTATGATGCACGAGCTTTGAATCCCATTTTTTTTTTCAAATAATCTTGATTTCTACTTCATCTTGAATTTGTATTGAACCCAAATATATCTAAGTAAAGCACATTCAAAACTACTCAAAAATACATATTAGAACACAGCAACTTTCACAATGGTATAAATATATATATATATATATATATATATATATATATATATATATATATATATATATATATATATATATATATATATATATATATATATATATATATATATATTAATCTATCATAACAGTATGGTCCGTAATATTCTTGTTTTGAATACATATTCGTATTATTCAAATAAATTTAAAGGGATCCTTCCAGAAAAGAAGAAAATTGAAAGGAATGTAATTTTTGAATGATCCGTTTCTGATTAACGGAATGTATTTAGAATACACTTATAAGACAGCTCATGTTACGAAGTTTATATAATTGAGGCATTTTTGTAGGGGAAACTGCCATTCCAATTGAGTATTTCTCAGAATCACTGCAATCAACTGTTGAATTTATCATCCATCACAGTGAAAGGTCTCCAAATTTGTCCAAATATTCTGCTATTGCTGTCCATTCAAGACTGATGAATTTTGATGTCCTTCTCAAGCTGCAGAAAAAACAAACTATTAATTTACTTTCATCATTTCAAAATTGTTAAAGTTATCAAATATGTATTTAATAAATAAATAAAATCAATTCATGAATGATATTTATTATTTATATTAATTATATTAATGATGATCTGTCAGTTCTACAAAAAAAATATGAATTTAACCTATTTGCAAATGATACATTGAAGTTAATTGCTTTTAATTTCTTGAAAACAAGTACACAATTTATTTTGAAATAGTTCTTGTAGGTTATGAACGGAGTTACGTTATAGTATTTAAAGTCCAAATCTGCAATCCGAATTTAAATAAGGACCTCAATTCGCACGTAAGTCACATTTAAAGTTGATGGTTTTGAATAAATTTCGAAACATGTTTAATGGTTCATTTGACTCTCTAATTTAAAATAAGATAGTGTAAGCTCGTCTTGCTACAACCTGTGAAGTTCAAAACTGCAAAATTTTCACATCTAGAAACGTAGCACCGTTGTTAGTATTTTTCTTAAGAAATAAGTTATGCATGCCAGACAGAGAGAAGAATAAATTGTGACTCTTTTAAAAAACCGTAAAGAAAAGTGCAGGAAATTATGGAAGTTGAGCGTGCAGGAGTAATGACAGTGCCATTGGGAATCCTTACCATTGAGGACGAGATGTATCTGAAAATAAAAGCTGATCCCCCTTTGAACATCATTGTTGATAGAAAAGGCGATGAAATTAAAGCATTAAAATAGATATGTATTATAGTTAACTTTATTAATTTATAATTCTTTTATAAAGTTCTCATATGAATTTGAATAGCCATATTGACTATCAAAATAATATAAAATCAGAAGAAAAATATCCTTATAATAATAAAATGCGAACTAGATATTATAATATTGTAAAACGGTATTAAACAAATCATGTTAATGAATAAGTACTTGTTATATCCTTAATCCAAGAATGTACAGTGTGAGAAACATAATGTGCATATGATTCATTCTATTGATCAGCTTTTGAGGATCATCGAGTCAATTAAAGATTCCAATTGTGCCTGTGGAGTGGATAGTCTACATGTTTAGATGACGACAGTTTGTGACAGATATAGCGCGAGATAGGGACAGAAGAAGAAAGAGAGTGAGATGAATTGTTGGCACGATTTTCCGACTTTTATGTCGCCAGCATTACATGCAATGACATCCACCACTCCACTTACTTGCTAATATCCTCAGAGACACTACAAATATTTCTAACCGATTAAATCAAATTCAAGATAAGACTGTACTTATTACCTCTGGAGTAAACCAGGCTTTTGAAATGATAAATTTGTAATAATTTATATTTTCTTATATCAGTATCATATAACAGATTATATAAATCATTGAAAATTGTAAATTTTGAGGTTATGATAAATGTCAAATGTCAGTTGGACATATCACGACAAAAACCACACTCACAACATAACAAAAACTAGATGTGACAATTTTTCTATTAATTTCTAATGAACCTCCAGGATTATTAGATTTCAATTTTTTATAGATTTGAAAGACGTCTCTGTTTGGATTTCGGTCATTTTCAGTTCTGTAATAATTATGAACTCACAATCAAGTCCTAAAATTAGTATTTCTCCTATTTTCGAGTTTCATTGAAATGCCAATATTATCACAGAGTTTAAAATTAAGATTAAAACGTTTTCCAAATTGATGAATATGTATTTTTGATATGCACACCCTACAATTTTTTTCAGCTTCCGCGTCCGTTTTGATGGTTTGGTTATAAAAATTATAGTGTCTCCGTAGATGTTGCTTCCGGAATCACACGAAAGTTCTATCCTAAAAATTGGAGTAAATCCTCAAAATAAAAATTGATTTCAGTTTTCCTTTGGTGTGATTATGTTGCGAATTTACTGCTTTTAGGTTCCCTGTCTTTGACTCTGGATTCTCGCAAAGATCACACATGTACTGTGTAAAAATAAAACAGCACAATTTGGAAAATATAACGCGGCGCGAGGCGACCGCGCGTTACTATATATACTTCTTTATAATAAATATGTTTCTTTATCGTATTACAAGTTTAGCAGATTATAGATATATTAATTAGTTAATTCAATTATCTACTATATATCATATAATATATATATTAATAAATATAATAATTGTCATATTACTATGTAATTCATTTTTATAATAGTTTTTCTTGTGTAAAATGTAATAATAAATCATGCAAGAGTAGGCAGACTATGGGCCTCGATTATCTTACACACTTGATGATGAGTTTCCCTCTTACGAAACGTTGTATATATATAATGTAATTTAATAATATATTGATAAAATCGGCTCACAGGACCGAGCAAGGGTTATAAAATACGCGTTAACATGAGCGCCCAACTGGCGCAGCAAGCGTGTCATCACGACCCGCCAATCGCGATCTTTAATACTGAGATTCCGTCGAACTACTACTAAACTCCTATAGAGACTCTGTTTTACTTGTGGTATGTGTGTAGTGATGCAAAGTAGTATGTGAAAACACGGCCCATTTGGATCGCACTGCAGTCGGCTACGCCCTCGCACTGTAAATTCGAGCGGATGCTCAACAATGCGGTCCATCTGTAGCTCCGAATTTACACACACACCGAATCTATAAATATATGTTTTTATATCAAAAATAATTCGATTAAAACCAAGAGCATTGGCGTTTGAGCCAAACTGCAGGGAGATCCTCTGCCGTCAAGCGAAGCCATGTTGTTAAGTGTGTGTGTTATTTGTTTCATCTACCAATATTTGTAAATAAATAAATAAATAATCCAATAAATACTTAACAATTAAATAGTAACATTGCAACTTATAATATAATAAGTACCCATTTTAATGTTTCTAGTGCTTCGTTGTACCAAAGTTCAATACGATTTTTACAGTAACATCAAAACGCTTATTTCTATACAAAGAAATGTACAATACAGTTAGCCACTTATAAATATTAAATAAGAATCATGACTAGAAAAGAGTGACTAGTTGCTACACTAATGCCAAGAGTTAAAGCTAGAAATTCGGTTTTGTACGAACAATTCTAAGTATTTTACACTTCAGGTAGAAATGGTATAAAACTCCAACTTTGGTACAACATGCACCTTCCAAAATATAAATAACAATTTGAATGATTTAATCATATGTTTGGTTTCACACACTTAATTCAATTGTACAAATACATGAGCTCTTGAAGCTCACATGGCTCATCACTGATGAAAAAAATTGATATGATCTATCGGAAAATCAATAGTACCAACACTGAAGTAAAAGAAGTAAAGACATGAAGACGTGAAGCGCGTAGAAAGTGAAATTGATTCTAATTTGTGGGGAAATTTGTTCTTGAAAATTTAGAGCAACTAACCTATTCAGAAAAAATTTTACTTTCAAGAAGTTAATGATAAAAACGAACTACCAGAATTCACTTCTAGGTTCACATTTACATTAGGCATACGTCAATGCGCTTGCGCATATTTCGCAAATTTGTTGACGTAAGCAGTAGCTCTCAAACACAGGATCAATTCAAATTCGTATATGTGCCCACTCGTTAGCACCACAGCACCTCTATTGAAAAAGTCAGGAAAAAATGTCAATTTTCTACAAGAAAAAGCACCTTTTTCGTGCCACTAACAAAATTTTATGCCTCTAGAGGGTTGCTAGTATTGCCATCTCTTAAAATTGTTCGAAATACGCCTATTGTAAATGTGTACCTACTTCTGAATTTATGAATGCTCTTCAGTAAAGTATCTCGGATGTTAGAGGTCGTCATCTGTTGAAAAAAAATAATAGTTGGTATTACAGACAATGCATCACCAAGTTGGCAGGATGTAAGTATTTCAGAAAACAAAGTATCAGTATTTACTGGATTTTCTTCATAAATCAAGGCATTCATTAAAATAATTGAGGCAAATAATATTGATGACAAAAGACAAAAGAAATTTGAAGAAACATGATATGCTCAAAAGTATATCAATTTTGGATTTGCTTTCTTTTACAAATAAAAACCAAATCTCGTTTCAGCAAATATTCTAGTAACAAAACACAAGACTCAGAAAGACTAGGAATCAAAATAATCTACAAGCAATAAGCAAAAATATATTAGGAACCAGTAAGGATTTACAATTTCACCGTTCTTAAGATTTATATAGCAAACGTTTTCGATTACTGTTTTCAAAGAGAATAGGGCAAATTCAAACATACGTAGAATTAGATGTGAAAAATCTAACAAATTGAAAAATAAAAAAAATAGTAACAAAAGAATATAGTGTCATTAAAAACAAGAATTAATTGGAAAAGCGGTGAAAACTAAAATAATATAGAAAAAGACAGGAAGGCATAATAAAGATCCGCGCCGTAGGTTTTTCGTGAACACATCGGGATACAATCATGTTGAACTTTTGGATTTTTCAAATTCCTTTCGACGCCAACTATCCGCGCATATTTACGACTCATATGAGACTACATCTCTATTTTTTTTGTAATTGCCAATTTAATACCAATTTTTACATATATTTTAAAAATATTTTTTTTTGTTTCATTTTAAGTTCTAGTAGTTCATTTCAAGCTCTTTGCATTTATTCTCAGGCTACACTAATTTATAATTTTATACAACGCTAATTTACAGCAAACACGCGCAGGCGTTTACACTAGCCTGATGATGTCACGGGTAAAACTACAGCACTAAATAAGCATAGCTGACTCGTTCGCCATCTTGGAGCCCACTGATAAGTCTGTGGAACGTTTAATATTCTTATTTTTATGATTTTATGTAAATTATGTAGGTTTCTAGATGAATAATAACAAGATTAAAATAGCAGACAGTCGTGCATTTTGTTCTTTGAGAAATTCATCTGCTTGCATCAATTTTCTACACAAAGTTTGTTGATGTTTAGTATTCAAATTATAAAGTTAAAGTAGGTAATATGGTGATTAAAACAAATAGGTACCTAGGTAAGTACCTAAATATTTGCTTTGGTCAAAACAGTTTTTTTCATAAGATATCAGTTAAAGTAAATGCAATAAAAATTTAGAAAACAATTCAAATCGAATAAAACACAATTACTTGCTTCTTTTTTTGTTAGCCCATTTGAAATTGTAGCTGGTGTTTTCATTTTTATTTAAAATTTCAGAATTCCTAATCCTCAAAACTCTTACAACAATGTAGTGCTCTAACAAATAATTTGCAATACTGCAAAACTTTGGAAAATTATGACAATTTAGTAGCAAATCATTAAGAATATTACTGAAGGACGAAGATTCTTGCAATAATGCTTACATTTACTCTAAATAATGCACTCAGCCTCTCACAATCGAACAGTTAAACTCGAAATTCAAGTTGAGGTTAAGTAGCTCGGATTATATTTCTCCACATTCAAATGATGTGTTGAGAAATAAAAATTACTCATCTGTAGAATTAGAGCCCATATCTTAAATGAATAATACAAAAGGCCCAGAACAGCTTGACAATTGGAATTATTTTATTAAATTATATTAAAGTTCAAACATCGGCAAACGGCAAACAACTGACAGTGGGCTCCAAAATGGCGGACGAGTAGTTATTAGCGATTGAAATCTAACGGTAGTTTTTAACACAAAGACGTTTTCATGTCAACATTTTATATCTTAATTTATACAAGAAAAAATCCAAACTGCATCTGAAAAGAAATGAGAAAAGTTCAATAACAGTTTGGATTTCTTGTTGATCTTATTAAGACATAGAAATATTTATATTAATTTATTTTTTACCGCTTTTTCAATTGGTATTTTTCATTGTGATACTAGTGATCTGCTTGTTTTTTTCTTGTGGAGGTACTGTTGGATTGTTAGATTTTTTACATCTACTTGTACTTATATTTGAATTTGTTCTCTTTTCTTTGTAGACTGTCCGGTAGTCTTAAAATGCTTACCCAGTGATCGAGACTGGTTGCTGAATAAATTTTGAGAACAGTGTTATCAAAAATTTTCTGTTTCTTAGAGTTCTTTTTTTTTCAAATGTACAAAAAAAATTGAGTGTGTGAAACAGTGGCGGATAATAAATTATGTTACATGTTATATGCAAGCGCATGGCTTAGGTTCCCTCTAATACTAATGAATACGATCACAAGGGCCGAACTAGCGATGCTGTGCGACAAATCAGAAGTAGGTATACCTGCACTGGTAAACCAACCCGTTGGTCCCAAACTAAACAATGATGACAGCGAAAGTACGCTAATAACAAAAATTGTAATGAAACTAATTTTGTACATGACGTAATTTCGCTGGTGATTCGATATGGTTGAAAGCAAAACAAACGAACGAACAAGAGAGCAAGTACACCACCTTATCGGCCCACAAGCCTCGTATGCCACAATTTCGACAGTCAAACTGGTTTGGTTGGTACAAGATTGTGAAGCAGTAGAAGTTGTGACACACATTTGCAGTAATCCATACTCAGACTTCTTTTACTCCGTAAATTACGTCCAGCCTGAGTGGACGGATCTGGGCAATTATTATCGGACGTAAAAGAAGTACAAAAAATTGAATTTGCAATATTCGGCATTTAATTGGGCCTCACACACTATCCGTTAATTTCAATAAGAAAAAGAGAACCACTACTCTAGTCAATGAAGTTAGGTACAAGCAACAAATTTAAGCATGTTAATTATTTGGCATTGTCTAATCTAATTGAAGCTCATTCAAAAGTCATCTAGGTTTTCTTATGGTCAATTCCACTCTTCAAAATTAAATATCTCAATAATAAGAAGAGTAACAAAGTGACTCGATAATTTCATTTGTGAATGAGCCTCTAAGGTGAAAATGATTAGAAGCAAGAATGAATGGTGAGAAGTGGATAGTGTTATGTTGGCCCTACTGCTCGAAGCTCATCTCGGTGTAGTCTTAGTGCATGATCTCGATAACAATCCCATCCCAATGCGACCTACTCCTTTCCGCGTCATTCTAAACCTTCTTACTTACTATTAAAAAGTTTTGACTACTTTATAATTTGCCTATACGCTATGTATGTCTACCTAAATCGTAGCTAAAATAGAATATGTTGAGGCGATAAATGACGGCCGGGTCATATCATGCGAAACGAGGAATCACTCACGAAGCGCTTTTTCTAACATGACTTGCATCTAAAATATAAAAATTGATTTTCATTTTGTATAATCGACAGGTACATTTCTTGTCTTTGACACAGAAAGAACCATATACATTTGTATAAAACGGTGCGAGTTAAATGGACCCCAATATGTACAGAGCATTTTTTTTTCGATTTTTTGTAATTTTATCTATTTCAATAATGCGTGATGACACCAGTGATGAACCATCAGGCAGATGAGGGGTCATCTCAAGAAGTAGTCACCAGCACCCAGATCGGCCAGCAGATTTAATATTTGATGAAGGGACGATGGTCAAATGGTCAATGGCGTTATGATAATGGCGCGTCTTGTTTTGTATGTTACAATTTATGCACAACTACATGTCATTATGTATATAATATAATATTTTTATCATTACGTAATAAGTACAATATTAACATTACGGGATGGGTGTGTATGTGTTTATATATAAATATGTATGTGTGTGCGCCCTCCTTGTGATTAGAAACAAGTACACAAATAATTGCAAAAACATACCCTGTATCCTAGAATCACTTCACTGCGCATTAAGTCAAATAGGATTGATTATTCATTAATTATTAATTATTATTATCCGATCATGCTTTGATTGGGGAACCACAAATCATCTCTAATCAATTATTTATTTTTATGTTTTTTTTTTTGTATATGTATGTATATATTATATATACGTCATATAAATTACGATAATACCGTATAGACTAGATTATAATATTATTACAAGGTATATTTATATTATGAATATATGTAATGAAATGGGTCCGAACGCTGATGATAAAGAATCAGTGAAGTTATGGCACGTCAGACTAGACTAGATTTTAGACTAGAGCTAGAACTAGAAACTAGAACTAGAAGAAGAAGAAACGAAGTTGATAAAGTGCAAGTGTTATTCCAGCGCCGGAGGAATGTACAAGCAAAGCTGGAATGCAACTGAGCAAGCAAGAAACAAATTCGTACTATTGAAAAAATTAGTACGTCCTTGTGTATGTAATGTGTGCGTGTGTTGGTATGGAGATCGCAACAGATTTCAGGATTGAAAGAGTATACAATTTGGAGTTAAGACCAATGATTTCCAAGCTACTTTTAGAGACCAGATTAAATATATTAGAGTTTTCGAAGTTCAATGCCACAATAATAATTATACACAGAATATTATCTTTTATCTTCAGATAGTGATGAAGAAGAAATGATTCTAAACAATAACTCAGTCACATTACTTGTCACAATGTTAGTCCCAGCGCGTTTCATTCTCTCGAACATTATCAGGTGTGGACTCCTAGTCCACATCTAATGATGTTCGATAACATGAAACGCGTTGTGACCAACACTGTGATAAATAATGTGACTAAGTAAATGTTTTGTATGGTTTGTTACATTAAATTGTACTTTGCATCAATCTTTGTCTCAAACCCTACATTGAGCATTATTTTTTCTCCATTACTGTCTGAAGAGTTTATAGTAGGTAATATTTTGTGTATAATTATTATTTAGTACAGGCACTGATGTAGATATTGTCGGTTTAGATTCAAGCATTCAACTTACAAAAAAACATTTTCAATTAGCTACTATCGAAATAAAAAGTATAGGTAGTCCAAGTTACTTTTCGAAGTACTGTCAGAAATATATTTTTGAATGGTTTCAGGATTTTATACTCGGCATATTCTCCGAATCCCTGAATTTATATTTTTTCACTGAAATTTAGTGTTTAGAGGACAAAACATTCCATTTAGTTCAACAAAACAGTCATTTTCACAACGTTCAACTCCGTTTGACATAATTTCATTTTTTATTTTCAATCTTGACGATAGCCAGAACAGTCTAACAGTTTTCTTGTTTTGTGTCGCTTAGAAACAGTTCTATAAAGTGGCGGAGCTCGTGACTTATGTTCCTGAGAGGGTGCAGGGGCGAAAGCCTAATGTACGATAAAAATAATAAAGCTAATAAGAATCGCACGAAATATCACTTACTATTTGCTAAGTATACCACAAGTTTTACCACTAGCTCTAGCGCGGTGGCTATCATGACGACCACTGTATCGATTTTGGGCGGAATATGTAGAGCTTATCGCAATGCAAGCGAAGCAGAATATCCGTTGATTTTCTACTATTTTTTTGAAATAATTTCGTAAAGCTAGATTAATTTGACAGGGAGGACGGCATTCCCGAGCCCTTCCGTACCGATCGCCACCGGTTCTATTATTAATTTTATTGGTTTATATGTAGTTTAAATGTTTAAAGTATTTTGAAAATATTATAGTGTGAATATCAATCAAAATCAAGGGTGAAACTAATAACAAAGTATCCAGAGATACATCATTTTGAGACGTTCAATTCTAATTCGTAGAGTTAGCTTGGATACAGAACACAGTCGCTGACTTGGAACAATATGATCTATGAATTTATGATGGTAGCAAATAGGGATGGTGCTATGATTCAGGAATCAATCCGTGATCATTCATTTTTTCAATCTTTTAATAATCATAGTAGGTGTTCATATAAAGACTGACACGAACAAAGAAAACTGACTTGACTCTATCTCTTACTTCTAGAAAATTGTCTCTAACGATGACGACATTTTGTTACTTATCCAGTTGTCCATTAGGTGGAATATGTATAGAGAGTCTCTAAATTGATGTCTTTACAAATTAAAACACACGGTATTATGAACTATTGAATGTTTTTTTTTTGTTTTTGGTATGATGATATTCAAGGTTTATACTACATACGTTCCCATTATTGACCACTTAGGTACCTATACTTCTTACTCAGATAGTAATCAATAATCAACTTTGTATTGATGTTGATTAGTAAATATTTTAAAAGTGCTACGAGTTCACGCAACTTTGAGATTTTGAAGTGGTCAATTCCATGACAAAACTGACAACATTCACAGGTGTGACTGAATTTTGTAGTCTTCATTGATGTTAAGTTGCAAAACTGTATATTCTTCGACCATAAAATCAGTTGTGATTTCTTGGACTACATTAAAAGATATGGTGTAGATGAAAATGCGCGAAATACGTTGAGATAAAGTGAGGAAAGGAAAGAGTTGTTATGTTGATGAGCAATGCTTGGCTATGCTACTTTCTAAAGACGCTACGCGGCTAAACTCAAAACTTTTTAGTTCATTTCAAACATCCAAGATTAACAAAATGATGTTTATTGTGTTCTTCAGTCGATCTGTGTGTTTATATTATATAATATTGCACAAATGTATCAGCCAAAAAGTAAACGTAAAAATTTATAAATGGTATATATAATATATAATATGTTATGTATACGTTATAAATATTATATCAGTTATATAATATATTCTTATTCATCTCTTAAGAGTAAATCAATTTAATACTAATTGAATTAGCTAAGTGCGGACCTGCGGCCGCGATAATTTGACTAGAATGACTCTGCCGAGTTGCGTCCAAAACTCTTAGCAAAAGTTAACTAACTTCAACAACTCTTTGGCAAGAAACAATCTTCAGTCGAGAAGATTTAATGATAAAACTTGAAAAGAACGTTTTGCCCTAAGACCGATTCACACCGAATTTGGCCACTGGTCATAGCCGCTATCTAAATATAAGTTATCACCTAAATGCTATGGTATCATTAACAATATATCGTCATGATGTCTCGCTGGGTTTTTGGTACTTGCGGTTACTATCAATGTACCGTTAAACGTAGCTTACTTATGCACTGTAGCGACTTCCGACTTGAATCGTAATTCATTTAAGATCATTGTTAAATATAATAATGTATAATACCTTAGTATATAGTAATAATAATAATATGTTACATGGCTGTAGCGCTTGTGTCTTTCTCTCTTTGTGTGAGGACCAAGCGCTATTGACCGATAAACTGCACGCAATGCAGCAATTTCATAATGTAATTATTATTTAGTTAAGTTAGTTGTGTGAGTAGTAAGAAGATACCTTGTGTGGCCCGGCCCGCGCAGTCGCAACAGCCTTCGGGCGCGCGCCCCTTCCTTTCAGTTCCATAAACACACACAGTACTTACTACATATTTAGGTAATAACATTATAGAGTAGGTCAAAATATTAAATACGTAACATTTCACGAACGAGAAGACAAAACGGCCTGTACAATCAAACACTGATTTGTTATTTAATCACAGCCCATTTGGAATTCCTCGAAAGGCTACGGGGAAGTGTGTGCGCACGCAGGCAGTTGCAGACGACGCGGGGCCTTTTCAACTTCCTCTCATTTCATATATGTACATGCAGTAAGATTAACATTAATCAGATGGCTGGGATGGTGTGCTGGTGCTAGTTGCTAGCCGCTAGCACGGTTAAAAGGACGCTGTGGTCGCACTGCCCAGGGTTAGTACGGCCTGTTGGCGTCCTTGGGTCGCTTTAGTTGCACTTTCAGTCGCTTCATGCCGATCTGGAAGCCGTTCATCGCCTGGATGGCGGCTTGCGCGCTTGCCGGGTTGTCAAACGATACAAACCCTGCACACAATCACCACCCCAAACATGAGTTAGTACAAATCCACTACCTTCCCTTCACCCCTCCATACCAAAAAATACATTTACAACCAATTTCAACATCATTTGATTTGTTCATGAATTCATGAAATTATTGAGCAGTTACCTTAAAAACCAAGTGATTCGAAGAAGAGTCGTCTTAGTTCAAATGAAAAATTTCTCTCGACGAGGGATTTGACGATACCTCACTTCATGCTATAACTATCCAGACGTACAACCGGGCCATATTTTGATTGATATAAGCTGAATTGAGAATGTTTGAACAATAAAGGCACAACAAAGCAGCTACTCGTGCAGCTACATATTTTATTTTGTGAATATTCAAAACTTCAGAAGGAAAAGAAAGAGGGTTGGTGGATGAAGTCCAAGACTAAGAACTTGCTTTGTACATGTCAATCTAGATGAGTGGCTTAGAATACAAATATGTAACTGAGATCGCCTGAGCTACGAGCGAATACATCTTCGTAGGAACTTGGCTTTCAAGCTAAGGTAGCCCTGACAGTGTGTCAGTAAATGGATATGAACGGGTGTGAATTAGTTCTTCAATTAATTCTAGAACTAGGTATTCCTATATGCAATACCCGAATAGTTGAATGCGTCTGGTTCTCTTCATCGGTTCCGAATTATAGATTCGATACTCGACCCCGCGTAGTGGAACTGATAGTCGAATGCAAGTGGTAGAACCAATACTTGCATCAGAATGAAAAAATTTAAGCTTGTATAACCAAACCGGACCTCGAATTTGAATATTTGAACCGGAACACAAACTTAGATTTATGGGACCTCTAGACACAGTATTTAAAGGAGCCCTGAGCTGGTGAGAATATATGATATACTTGGAGAACATCCACAATTGGAGGCTTTTTTAAATTTCTATCGAATATTACGTAGTTTGGAGCTCGGAATCGAATTGAACCATGCTCGTTTGCCAGTACTAGAAGGAAGAGATTGAACCATTGTGGTACTTATGAAGGATATGAGGATTATGTCAATCACGAGTTTCTGTTAATTTCCAAATGTCTGTGTTTGGTTGTAAATGTATTTCAGATTTGAGCCCATTTTGTTAGCTACATGTGGAGCTCCCGAAAAGTTAGATTGACCAAGCAACATCCCCAATATTTATATTTATAGAGCATAAAACTTACCGAAGCACTTGCTTTGATTAGTGGCCCGATCGATGAACACCTTAGAGCTGATAACATTCCCGAATGGCAAGAACATCTGCATGAGCTCTGCGTCACCGAATTCTTGCGGTAGGTGGTAAATGAACAAGTTGCAGCCCTCTGGACCCGAGATCGAACATCCTAGGGACACCAACATTCTCATTAAACATCCATACTTGGAACTATATTGCAACTATCCCTAGATCTCAACTTTTGATAGACGCGTAGATTATTTTAATAAAAACTTCAGACCTTATTGACAATAACAAGATGAACAGTAGATTTTAGCTTATATTGTGAGATTCACAAACGATGAAAAGAATAGGATGATTTGCTAAACTTTATTTTCCATTATGCCTGCAATACTGTGCACAAATTCGTTTTTTTTTTTTATTAGTGAATCCATCTATCGAATGATTGATGAATTTTGATACTTACAGAATGTAATTATGGTGTAAAATGTTTAGAGACAGGAAAGAGGTTTGAGGATAGACACAACAACGATATACAGAACACGTAGACACCACAGCGCCGGATATGTATAACGAATATAGCCAATGCTCGACACATCCAGTGCATCAGAAAACATTGAACACTTAATCATTGACAGTTAGTGTGTGTAGCATCGCGCACATTAAAACAATTAACACGGACACGCGGCAATTTGGAAGAATTATTTTGATGGCCTAACACCAGAGCAAACACCACGTACAAGCAGAAGAATCTTTACATTGAAAAAGGTGAGATATATAGAGTGTAATCTACTGGAATGTTAATTGAAATTTTGGCAGATCGAAGGCAAAAACCGTTCACCGTTAGTTAATTCATATATAAAACATTGAATAATATGAAGGTAGCTCGAGAAGATCTCAGCTTTCTGATACCATCAGAACTTCTTCATTTGGAGTCAATCTTCGCCCCTTCAGACATTTCTTCAAGTTGAGAAAAAAAATCGCTGTGAGCCAAATCTGGTGAATAACGAGCAAAAGAAAGTATTTGGAGCCAAAGCTTCTCGAGTTTTGTCACAACACGAGACTTTTGAGCATGATGAAATATCACCTTCTTTCTGCCAAACGGAAAGACTTAACTCTGACTGCATTATTCAATTTGTCCAGTTTTGGCTACATTAGGCGCACTTTTTTCCGTTTCAATCCATTATTTTGACTATTGCTTTGTCTCTGGTGTGTAATGGTGAAACCAAGATTCATCTGCAGAGATGGAACGTCGAAGAAACAATGAGACTGCGTTTAAATGAATCTAGACGCACTTAAAAAATGTTTAAACGGATGCGTTTTCAATTGACTGTTGATAGACATGGTACCCAACAAGCAGTCAATTTCTGCATTTCTCTTCGATTTTTGGATATACTTGAGATTTCATTTACAAGAAAGTTTTGCCACCGCGACAATGTGAACGAATTCAAGAAGGAATGACTACTGTATTTATTATTAGAAATTAATAGCACATTGAATCATTCAAGGCCGATTGTGATAATAATAAATAATCACAAATGCTGGATTATATTACCTTTTCTACATAGCTTTCTAATCAACGTGAGAATGCAGCCACTTCATGAACACGGTTGCTAACTTAGAAATGTATTGCTAAGCTGAAAGTGACTTCTGAGAACGAATAATCATCCCCTGAAGAAGTGAAAATTATCATAAATTCTCGTTTTAGGTAGAGCACCTTTTTGTGTTAAATCTGCTTGTACGTAGTGTGAAAGGTTAGGGAATAAGATGGTTGCGGTTTTCCTGTCCTTACCTTCCCTTTGTGTGGGGGGAACAGCCGACATCGGTTGGGGAATGGCCTGCGGGAACTGTCCATAAACCGCGGGGTAGGCTGCTGACAAATTTGAAACAAAATCACACCAAACTTAACCACCGAGATGCAGATATTGCATGCACTTAACTACTGACACACAACACACAATCACACTCAACAATAATGCATTGATTGATTCTTTTACATAAAAAATTACTGATATTTTCACCTCAAGATACTTTATCTGAACTAATAGAGATTTTAAATGTGGATACTAGCTTTTATTATGAATTTTGTTGAAATTTTGATAATATAATGACTTGAGGCCAACATTATGATTAAATATTCAACAAATACATAACAGACTTCCACAATTCGCTACTGGGTCACTAAACAAAGCTAACAGACAGGAAATAATTAGATGAATAATAGAAACTAACAAAGATGTACAGAGAAGCGCGGGTAATTGAGTGTACATTAATAATTCAAGTGATTATGCACTGCTTGAGTATGAAATGAATGTTATGAAGTGAAGGAAAATAGTCACTGTTTTGTGAAAGTGTAAGGCATGCCAGTAGTGGAAAATTGAAGTAATGTGTTGTGGACTTACCGACTCCAGGATAAGGTTGCATTCCGGGGTACGCCGCATGTTGCAGGGCCGCCTCCCCATTCGGGAGCCCTTGGGCTGGAATGGACAGATGAAGGGCATCTACATTTCAGTAAGCTTAGTACTTGTCATGTAGTGCAATCATCGCTGGAGAGGCGCGGCAACCACAATCCACATTTTACATTATACAATTCACACGTAAGAACTATGAAGACGTATTACATTCAATCGGAAAAGAGTCACATTAGGAACCATTAATACTCAAAGATTAGGTGATAATAAAACCGAACGAATTATTCCAATACAGTGCCAGGAATAAGGGCACTAGGGATCAACATACATATCAATGTAAGTATGTTCATCAAAGACTATTTCTGGCAGGTTGTCCATAAACTAATATTATGGGAAGTAAATGTCTCGACTATGCGTTTTTATGTGAAATAGATGTGGTTGTGGTCGACGCGCCTTCTTCACAGAAAAGTTACTTACGTCCCGGGTACGTCTGGGGGATGCCATTCGTGTAGACGGCTTCGGTGCCACCTGGTTGTCCATTGGGCGTCTGAGCCGCCATATTGAACGTGGGCATAGTAGGAGAAGGCAGACTAGGGATGGCTCCGTTCACTGGTTGCCCTGAACCAGTACCTATTATGAGAGCTGATTAGTTAAATTAACATTACTATATATTTGCCCTTCAGACCTCGGTCCAACAGACATGCCACACAAAAAGCGACACTCACTAGATGCGAACCGGCCTCGTTCAAGGAAGCGGTCGCACATTGACCAATCTGTACAGGGCATCGTAACTAACTAAGAATTTATTTTTACGTAGGAGCGGATGAGGAAAAGAGATTCTGCAATGGAAGCGACTGCGTTAATGATCGTACACACCTGAAGTAGGCGGGACGACCGAATTGGCCATGCCGTTGAGGGTGGCGTGCGGAATCTGGGTCGCCAATGCCGCCATGGGGTTGATGTACGTCGTGCCTTGGGCCGTTGCGGCGGCCATTATCGCTGCCTGTTGCTATAAACATACAGAAATGTGATTGAGGATACCGTTACTGAAAACAAAAACAAAACTGAGTTTTATACAAGAGGGGCTCAAAATTAACTTGAGCTCGATTTCTTCTGATTAGAAGAGATCAAATATTTGCGGAAGCAAGTATTTTCAACTTTCAACATATAGAAGAGAAATTAAGAATAACCTGTACTCAGCTGTTTGGGAACAAAAACGGTCATGGATGGAACTGATATTGGTGCAGATCATCTAGTATATACAGATGTGAGGCATATCAAAATTGCCACATTTCCAACAACTTCAGTAAATCTTGAGAATATTCAGGAAAATTATCATTTCATATGGGGCATCAAGCTTCGATACAGTCTATATAAAAAATTGGCCCAATTTAACAGGAGATTCTAGAAGCGTTTTTAAGAAGGCAAAAATTGGCCATTTTCAGCAAAAGTCGTTCAGAATTCAGTTCTAGAAGCGTTCTAGTTTCTGAAACAACAAAGTGGTGCAAATGTTTACAGTTATGTAGTAGCATGCTATTGCCAAGCTGAAAGAGGCCTCTAAATACAAGCCATTGCTTATAAGTTTGGCTACTTGGACGATAAAAACATATAAATGGCATCGCTTCCAGAACAATTTTGATGTTTTTGAATTGACCAACTCTGACATTTACAGCTTAATTTTGGAGGCGTTCTAGCTTTTGAATTGCGAAAGTGATCTTACTTCTTCTAGCAAGTATCATTACTTGTTCAGCAACCTGATGCTAGAATATAAAGGCGATTTGTGAATAGAACACTTCGGCTGAGTAGCTGAAAGTGTTTTGAATACAAGCCTTTGCATATTTGGCAGCTTTCTGCTAAAACGATAGGAGCAATTTGTGAATATACCAAGTCAAGAACATCTTTGGTATTTCTAAAATATGAAAGTATGACCACTTTTAATGAGAATGATTGATTTGTATTCAAAACTCAATTCTAGAAGCGTTCTAGCTTCTGAAATGTGGAAGTGATCTAACAACTACTTCTAGTAAGCATCATTACTATATTTAGAAGCGTGTCGTTAACGCAGTAGAGGCGATTCGTATATAGAACATTGATGCTGAATACGAGTTATTGGCAAGATATTTGGCAGCGTTCTGCTGAAAAAATAGCAGTAATTTGCGAATGAACCACTTGCAGAACATTTTTGTAGCTCGACTTCTTCTTATAAACATTATTGACTTATACTTGGAACTTAATCCTAGAAGCGTTGTAGCTTCTGGAATGTGGAAGCGGTCTGACTACTTGTAGCAAGCATCATCACTATGTTAAGTGAATGAGAAAGTAGAGGCGACTTGTAAATAGATCATTGGTGCTATAGAGTACAGAAGTGCATTGCCAAGCTGGAAACAAGTTTTTGATACGAGTTATGTGTTTTTACTGAGATTATGATAGCAATTTGAAGATGAAATCGGTTATAGATCATCTTTGATGCTTTTGGAATGTATAATTTTTGCTTTTGACAATAAGTATTAGCCCAAATACAGAACCTGATTTTGAAAACAGGTTAGTCCCTAAGATGTTCTTGTAAAATGGTCTGAATACTTATCACAATATTCAGCAGTGTGTTGCTCAAACAGTACAAGCAATTTGTGACTAATAGAACTTTCAGGAAGCTAATTGCCAAACTTTAAGTGAGCTCTGAATACAGACCATAGTTAAGTGACTCGAAACACCTTTGGCAGATGGCTTGACAACGCATTATGCTGACTTTTGAATGTGGATGATTATATTTTAACTTCTCGTGATGGGAATACTGAAGCTACCAAAGAGATGATGAGGCTTCCCGTTCATTGGGAGCGTAATTAAGTCGAGCTCGTATGAATTCGGACGAATGATCCATACGTGTGGCTTAGAAAGAAGTCGCATCCACTAGACCGTATAGTTTGTCAGTGTTAGTGCGTATCGCATCAAAGTGAATTTTTGCTGGGATTCTACTTGCAAATTACTGCTGACCTCCGATTTTCAATAAAACGAAAAACTCAAATCCAAATCAAATTTGAGCCACCCTTGTACAATATCTTTACGTTTAGGGAATATTCAATTCTTACCTGTGCGAATGCGCCATAAGCGCCGAATTGGTTGAACACGAAAGGATTTAAAAGACTCATGTTGCCGGCCATCTGCTGCATGCGTCTGAGTTGGCGTTCTTTTTCAGTATCTGCAAACTTTACCACTAAGCTGGAAGAAGCTCCCTGCAACAAAAGAAAAACATTCTATCACACTTTCTTCATCACAAATTATACAAATATTCAATTAAAATAGCAGTCAGGTAAATCAATAATAGACTGGTATGTTGAAAATCAATCCTGTAGATGAAAAGTCTTAAATAAATAGCAATGTCAATATTTTTCTTACGAAAGTATATCAAATGATGTATGTACATATTGAGTGCTCATTTGAATGATACAGATGCTGTCCTCAAGGTAATAACGATAATTTACATCAAGGGAGCCTTAGATCGCGCTGGCTTCATCCTCATGCATGTTTAATGGCCGAGACGCTCCAAGGGACATTTTATTCTTGCAGTTAATGGGAAGTCTTATTCAATTTTGAGCAGGAATTAAGTTATCTGTATATAAAAGCATCGACTCGAAGTGTTTCAATGTAGATGGGAGAAGAGGGGCGCTTGACGTTGAGCTCCTGCTGCGCTGAGGCTGAAGAAGGCTTGCAAGGAGGAATTGAACGGCGGATCTGCCGGTCGAGGGTTTAACGATTTCTAATAGATTTGTGCCTTGCTGGAGGGTAGGCGTGCGCTGTCTGTCTGAGAGGGATTGTGGCGGATTGCCATAGATGGCTGCGTCCTGCGTCGCGAGTGAACGAGATTGATTTGGCCCCAGGCTCTTGTTGGGTTACTGTCGGTCGGTCAGTCTTTCTCTCTGCCGTACGTCAAGCCGCTTTCGCTTCAACAACGTCGGAATTACATGCACCCTCATCTCTCCACATATTTGTGTATCGACAATTGACATTCCCTCACTCTATGAACTTCAATGACGTCGAGAACTCAATGATCAAGTCCATTCTAATAGATAAATATTTCATTTTTTGATTACTAATAGTAAATTGAACATTAAGAAAGCATTCGATAATGAGTCCAATATCTTATTTACTTTCAGAACGTTATATGTAAATAACTTGCCAACTCTTTTACTTCAATTTTCGATAGAACGGTAAATGGAAATTTCCATCGAAATAAACAGAAAATTACATGAATAGAATCCAGCTCAAAAATTCCGATTTATATTTATGCAATCGAGCATAAATAACTCGACTTTTTATTAGGAGTGGTATTAAATTGTGAAGCATTAAGGAAATTTCCATCAGGACGAAAAAACACAAAAAGCCATGAAATATAGGAGGGAACAAAAACGATCACACAGATACATTTTCCTTTTTGCGAACGGTCATTCAATAAAGAGTAAAAACATTTGAAAGCGTTCGAAGAACTCAACAGGTGGTCAGTTATTTCTCGTTTCCTGCAGCACAAAGCAGACCAATGGCGATTATGATTTGTGACACACTACACACACATTTCTGGATCCTTTGAATTATTATGCAATGTGGAGTACGAGAAGGAAGCGGAAACATATATGAAAATAAAACGGGAAATGAGAATGTTGAGCCAGGACTGGTTCTTACCAATAAAATTAAGCTGCACGTTCCAGGACCCATTTCTTGCCTTTAGTCACCATGTTTACAAACAAAATATGAACCAAGAATTGAATATAATTAAATTATCCATTCTACATTTGCCTGCTATAGAATTTGCCATGTGTCTAATTGTTTAGCAGCATTTTGACAATTCAGTTAGTTTCACACCATATTTTTCTATCAGAATGAAATCACTCGCCTCTCCAGGATCTCTTGATCAATCAAAGACCATATTTCATTTCCAGAAGTCGCTTTTAGCATGGCATTGCGTTTCCAAACTGCCTGGCAGCGGGATTCAAAACTAGGTTATAGAAGCGCAACTAGTTGCTAGCCGCTTTGATTATGGTAAAATGATTTGACTGTTTCCAAGATATATTTTTTTTTTATTGGAACATAATCATTCGCGACTCTAGGACTTCCTGAGTGACTTCAGATAATCTCTTATATTCAGAAGTCGCTTTTTGCTTGGCACTGCATTTTCAAGATATCTGGCAACGATATTCTTGAAGTAGTGCCACTAAAAAGTCTCTTTCACCCTCCTTGTAGCATACTGCCAAATATTCTGTCCGATTTATGTTCAAAAATCGATTTAGGTAGCACTTTCAGGATGTGAAAGTAATCGCTTTTAACAAATATTACTTCCAAGATGTTCAACAGTATCTCATTTATTTTTTAATCGAGCATCAACATAATGGTTGATCCTATTTCCATCAGATCGAATCAAAACTCAGTTATGGTAGAGCCACTAATTGGTAGTCTATTTGAGAATGTTAAAGTGTCCCGAGTGCTTCCAACAAATTTTATTGTCTAGACCGGGCTGACAATTCAACACCACTTTTTTATTGAGCAAAATTACTCGTCAGGACCTATTGAGTAATTTGAGAAGATATTTTATATTCAGAAGTCGCTCCGGAGCTTCAAGATGTCTGGCAGCGGTATTCTGGTACGCAGTTACCCTCTTTGCAGCAGGCTGTCTGACAGTTTATCAGATCCAAACATATATGAAAATAAAACGGAAAAATCAGATCCATTGTGAGAAATCGATTCTGGAAGCGCTTCCAGAACGGGGTAATAGTCTGATCGTCTTTGATAAATAATACCGACTACCTAAACTATGATTTCAATTTATCTTTATCAAATCAGATTGGAATTTGGTTTTGAAGGGCCTCCAATTGCTAGCCTCCTTGAAGATGTTAAAGAGGCCTGACTGCTTCCAACAAATATTGTTGTCCAGCAGCGTGTTGACAATTCTTATTGAACCATGATCACTCACCTCTCCATGACCTCCTGAGTAATCAAGGTACACTCTACCCGGTCAATATTCAGAAATTGATTCTGGTAGCGCTTCTAAGATAGAGAATTGGTCTGGTCGCTTTCAGTGGATATTGCCACTAGGGTGTTTAGTAGCATCTTATTTATTTCTTGATAGGTGTCCATGTCTCATTCAAATTAGATCAGCCACATCGAGTGGACATTGACATATTCCCATTTCGTCTTGAACGCCCAATCATTGTCATTATCATCTAGATCTTATTTTTATAGAAGGATAACCTGATTTGGCCATTGTCTTGTCCCTATAATAAATACTGATCGGAAACATGTCCAACTTGTATGTTAAATTGACAATAATCGTCAAGTCAACGTCAATGTCAAGTCGTTGTAGTTCCACCACTAAATTTGGTTATGGAAGCGCCCCTTTTTGCTATCCATCTTATAATATATAATAATATCATTGTCTAGCAGAATAGAGACAATTACGTTGATTCCATACCACTTTCTTATTGGAACAAAATCATTCTCCTTTCTAGAACTCCTTGAAAAGGAGAAGAATAGATTCCATATCCAGAAGTTGCTTTTAGCTTGGCTTTCTGACAGTGGTGTTATGCAAGTCATTCAACTCTTGAATTGCTCCTACCGCCTTTGCAAAACGCTGCCAAACATCTTGTCTGGTCTATATTCGATTTTGGAAGCGCTTTCAAGATATATAAGTGGTTGAATGATTATCATTGTCAAGATGCTTAATAGCATCCCATTTTAAATTCTCTCTCTGTTAGTTTCATTCGAACGTTTATGAGCCTTGGGCTCTCTTGTACCTATGTCAGCGCTTTCTACGGTGAGAAAGCTTGTTACCGCTTGAGTTCACTGTGGTTATTATTACTTTTCAGCCTTAAAAATATGCTTCGGCCTGAGGCAGTATTTTGAAGGCTGTATTTCATCATAGTCTACTGCTGCTTGAGCTAATGGATTATTATGCTGTTTCATCAGTGAAAGCAGCTTTATCGCATCGTTGCGAATTAGGTTTTCTACCGTCTCTATTTTGAGGTCTTTGTGGATGACTTAATTCCTGACGTAGCATTGTGCGTCCACAATGCAACGCAGCACTCTATTTTGCAGTTTTGTTATTGAGGGTCAGGAGGCTTTTCCTACCTAGCAGCGGTATTCGCGAGCTGATGATGGTGATTCATCCTTTTGTCGGTGCATATTCCTAGGTACACTTTCTTGTCTCTCCAAGGGATCTCGATGTAGGGAACGAATCTACGACGAGTAATAAGAATTGCCGTACTTTTGTCAGAATTGACAGCCATTCTCCATTTCTTGCACCAAACTTTCAGTTTATCTACCGCTTCTTGTAGATTGGACGTAATGTGTTTCGGCCTACGACTGTTATGTATAACCGCCGTATCATCATATTGCGCAATTTTAGTCATGCTCTCTGGTCTAGTTATATCGCTGACATAAATATTGAATAACAACCACGAAAGCATAGAGCCTTGAGCCATTCCTGCTGCTATTTATTTCTCGGTAGACAGTGCACCCTGGAATCTGACTCTAAATGATCTTTTTTGTAGGTATGACTGAGTGGTTCTCACTAAGTATAGTGAAAAGCCATAGTCCAGTAGATTGGCAAGTAAGCTTTGATGCCAGACCTTGTCAAACGCTTTAGCAACATCTAGGAATACTGCTCCTGTTGCTTTGCCGTGGCTGAATCCAGCCGTGACGTGATTCACTGCTCTGACGTGCTAGTGGGTCATAGGTTTGTTTCTAAACCCAAACTGCTCACTGGGAATGATAGTTTTGAATTTAATATGAATTTCTCACTCGTCTTTCAAAAACCCTTCAAATTAATGAATATGATAGTATATTTCAAGAAATCGCTTTCAGCTTTACAGTGCGTTTTTAAGATACCTGGCAGCAATATTCTGTTGAAACGCTACTCACAGCTCGCTTCTTTACCTTTTATGCGGCTAGCTCAATTCTAAAAGCACTCCAGGATGAAAAAATAGCCTGACTGCTCCTGATAGATATTACTGTTAAGATGTATAGCAGTATCAGCGAGATTAGAATAGAGATGCTTCCAGAACAACGTTGTTACATAAGATCAGAAGCTCACTGCGAAGTTGAAAGTCTTCTTTAGAACATCGATTAGGATTACGCAATTCGAAAACTGATGTCAACTTTCAATATTAGTAATGCACATAATATTGGAATACTTTTCAAGATTATATCTGAAGAGAGAATACAGGAGTAGGATTTAGGTGAATCAATGATTAAAAGCTATTGTAAATGTTGAAGGCATCTGGTAAGAGCTTAAAGATTTACTGGAGCATTTTCTTGCTGAAAAATTAGTTTCTATCTAATAAAGGTATTGTTTGCGATGAACTTTTTGAAATTCGATTATTACTACTTTATTTGCAACTAAAAACGTATCGCATTAGTTGCTGTTGGTTAGTAGGTGGAATTATTGCCAGAAAAGACGAAAAAGATAGGGAAAAAAGAGGGTGGATCCATCTCTGCATATTGCTCCTCGTTCCTGTGAAGCTTTGTGAGAATAAGAAGCAACTATGCATACATGTATTTCAATTTCGCGATATGATTGTGTACACGAAAGGAACTTGATGCGAATGTAATAAATATTGAAGGATATATTTCTTGCTAGAAGAACTCGATTCTCAATTCAATTCGATGAGAATTTCAAGATTATATGCGCTGTCAATAAAATGCATTTTTCCCGTTGACAATACTTATTCACAACGTACTATATCGAGGAATATTTACTTCACATTTTTATTTTGTCAGATGAAATACTCTGTCTGATGTTACATGACAAAAATTATTAATTTCATTTCGTAGTAGAAGAAAAACGCTTTCATGAGGATTGATATTCGTTATCCGTAAAATAGGCTACTTTTCTTTTACTTGTGGGACTATCGTCAAAGGACATATTTTATTTACCAAAAATTATTCTATTCAATGCTTGCTGAGGACAGCTTCCTTGCAATTACTCACCATATAGGATTTTGTAAGTGTATATTACCACCTCTCCCTGGAAGGGGTAACGACTGATAATTTGAGGGAATATTCTGCATTTCCTGACCAGGGAATTGACAATCTCTTACATATCGCAACGAATATATTGGATGAGTACATATTTTGCGGAGATAGAAATAATTTTTATATCATAAAGCACGACTACTTTTTGACATTTGCATGATGAAGCTCTAAATAAAATTCACAAAACAAGCTGACGGCTGTATTATAATGCTTCATGTATTTGTTCACTCATACCATATTTAAATATTTTTTGCTTGGGTACTTAAGAGCACGCTATTTTAGAATTCATCATGCAACTACTTTCCGCAGCGTGAATTTCATATGAACCAATGCACGACGAGAAAATGGTTGGATGATTTCGAAAAGAAATTCTATAAATATTTTATCTCAAGGATTATTCGAAAAATTGAAGCTTTGAAGAGTCTATACTAATAATGGAGACTATTTATGAGCACAATAGTTTGTTCACGATATTAACAAAAATAGCTAAATTGATTTTAGAAATTATTTCAGAATTAGGAAAACTCAGCATTAAGGTTGCATACAGTCAAAAATTTCATTAAGCTACGTCGTAGTATAAAAAAAACGCAGATACTCTCGGCTATTGTTGCGAAAAGGTTTGAACAATGTTCGACAGTTAATGGATAGGTATTACATGAAGAGCATTGTTCTCCAGATGATGCAACAAGTACAAGGATAGCCAGTAAAATGGCAAGACTATCCGGTATACCAGTTAGAATCTATTCTATATGTATTTGGCAATCATCTCGATCTTGGAGGTCAATTTCCAGTAAATACGTGAATGGGAATGTCATTATTACTTCATAGAAGACTAGAAGCAGGCTTACAAACATTATAGTATACCTGCAACGTCGATTGATTTCTGAATGAGCAGAAGTGACGTTAAAGATTTCATCCACCCTGTTCAGGTCGCTACCTTCAAATTGAAGGTAATTTGAAGTTATAACATAAATTTAAAATTTAACTTGCAAAGAAAATGCTCAAGATGATCCCATAAAATTCATTTTTCTGAACGATACTTATTAGCACAGTCTTTTGGAGTATTGGCCTCGGAATTCATTGAGATGTGGCTTTTACAGATACCATATCACCTCTATATTCCAAATCTGGTTTTATTGGACTACTATTTGTTAAGCGAGATGAACAATCACTAGTGGGACGGAAATTCAATCTAAACGAAAAATTGTGGGCTCGAAATAGTTGAGTTAAAATTTCAACCCGTTTCATATCTCGTCTATATTCTTCTAAGATTTCATTGAACTACCATGCATTTCTTGTTCAAAATAAAAAACCTCTAGCATGAAGGAGATTTGACTCCGTCGTGAAGTATTGGTCCCAAAAATGATGGAGATGAAGTTTCAATTCATTACTTATCCCCACCAACCTCCAAATTTGACTTTATTGGGCCATTACTTGTGAGTGAAATATAAAAAAGTGTTGGAGGAAAAGGAATTTGATCTCAACGAGAAGTAATGGCCTCCAAATTGGTGAAGTTGAGATTCCAGCACCTTCCACATGTCTTCTATTCCTTAAATTCACCTTCATCGCACTATTATTTGTTAATAGGGGTATACAAGGTGCCTGGGGCGCCCATCAAAAAGTGATGGGCCGTCAGTCAAATAGAAGATATGTTTAGCATATATAACTAACATAAAATACCTCAAATGTAAATAATGATGCTTCAGGAAAGTAATATTGATGGAATGCTCATATGTATGTGAGAGAAGAAAATGAAGATTTGAACTTTCCCAGAACGTGATTTGAACTTGGTACTTGTCGAACCACACACGAACGCTATACCTCTGAGCTATAGATTGCTGTTATAATTTGTTGCTATAAATGATTGATATCTATATATCTACCTTAAAGCGTTACGGAGCCAATTAATCAGTGATGAGCGTAAATAAATATTAATATAAGTGACTCATGTGAACAATCGCTAGCAGAAAGAGAATTTAGGCTCAACGAAGAATGATGGACTCGAAATAGTAAGTTGAGATTTCAAGCCATTAGATCCCGACGTGAAGTAGTGGCCTCAAAAATGATGCAAATGAAGCTTTAATTTAGTACACATTTCCACCAGGATCAAAATTCGAATTTATTGGGCCATTACTTGTTATTCAATATGGAAAATTGTGATGGCCTTGAAATTGGGGAAGTCTAAGTTCCAATGTATTCCACATATCCTTAATTCTCCAAATTTGACTTCATTGGGCTACCATTTGTTAATTGATTAACATGAAAAATTGCTAGCGGTAAGAAGATTTGAGCCCAACGAGAAATGATGGCCTCGAAATAGTAAAGTTAGGGTTTCATCTTCTTTATCCTTTGAAGATTTAATACGAATAACCGTTAGCAATGTAAACATGAAGAAGATTAGATTCTGACGTAGAGTAGTGGCCTCGAAAATGATAGAGATCAGGTTTCATTTCATTACATATCTTCACCATACTCTAAATTTGACTTCATTGGGCTACTACTTGTCATCTAACATAAAAAGCAGCTATAAGGAAGAGGATTTGAAACTAACAAGAGGTGATGGAGCATTTTATCTTCATTGGACTACAACTTACTATTTAATCTGCAAAACTGTCAGCTGGAAGAAAATTTGATCCTTACAAGAAGATGCTTGCAGAAATAAATTCGAATTGGAAGAATTATATTACTCGGAAGGAATAAACAAACTGCAGCAGTATTGGATAAGGTGTATGAGCCTGAAATTGATGAAATGAGACTCCAAGTCATTCCACGTCACCTCCATGCTCTAAATTCAATTAATTTGTACTACTATTTGTGTTTTGATAAAAACAAATTGCTAGTGAGCGATTCATCCCAACGAAATAAGGCTTACGGATGAAAATGCATAAAAATAATATTTGGAAGAAATGAATAAATTGGAGTTTACGTTCGGAAATAGAGTCGTTTTCATTTTTTCAAAACCATTTTCGTGTGACAATTATTTGAGTCAAGTTAATAAAAAAATAGCAGGAATTTGTAATGTGAAAATTGTGTTTGACGTATGTAAACATCATCATGTTGATTGACGGAAGTTGTCAATTCTCTTAACCTTTCCCTATCTTGTCAGGTTGACATTGCACATTACGGAGAGAATTATTTGAGCCGTCATTGCAATAATTTATAGGTGGTTCGTTCGCAGCTTACACACGCTGCTGAGCATGATCGATGCGTGAAACGCGCGTGAGTGTGATAAACAACGCAGCGATGCTGGAACATCATCATGCGATGACCGACAGTCGACATACACACCCCAATGTTATACAGAATCCTATCGATTCGTATCATCATTATTAACACCCTAATGCTTTTGAAATATTGTATTGGATTTTGCTGAAATTTCCGATGGAAACTTATAATGAGATTGATCCGATTATTTTCGGATTTATCTTTGGTTAAGCCCATAGGAAACAGTGATAGAATTGCAATTTCCCGAAAAATTACTACCGAATTACAGTCTTCTGAATTACTTTTCGAGACTGCTATTTCGAGAATAATTTGGATTCAGAGAATTACAGCATCAGGAGGATTATTTGGGTCAGTTCAGCCTTGAATGGATTTCATTCTAATAGACTAAACGACTATATTAATTCGAATTTTAGATAGAAAAGCAGAGAATATGACTTCATTTGAGGATTGCCATTTTTAGAGTTTTAACAGGCCACAATATATTCTGTTAGTATGATTTGATTGCGGTGGATGCATCTTATCTTTACGTCCTCATCAACGAAATTCCAAAAGCCTATTAGCATTTAAATGAAAGATACAGTCCACTAACTATATCATGGACAATCAATTTTCGGTACAGTCAACAGAGTTTGCAAATTCGCATCGGGGTGAACTCGCTTCCAGTACGTTATGGTCACGGGGCAGTAATGACATTTCACATGTCAGTCGGCTTGTGTAATTATCGCGGGCCGGTCGAGCGAAGGGGGCGCCACAGCGGGTTAATTGGTACAGCGCAGCAGCATCGAGTGCCGATAGCCGCGCTCTGGGGAATGTCCCCAACACTAGCAACGGACATCACGAAAAACAGGTCAACGCCTACAGCGCCAATTGTGTCGTTCTACTGCTCATTATACTGGGATTATACTTCATTACTTGACCCCGAACACACAAAGAGAAGTGGATGTTACCAACCGAATGCCATTACACACAAAATACCCAGCGAAGATGTCACTGCATTGATAGATTTAAATGGTGAGAAATGTACGAACGGAGGAGGCAAATGGTGGAACACTGTTGGAATCCAGTCAATTGGTGAAATTTTATTTTCTTCCTGAACGATTCTGACATTATATATGACTTTTTCAGAACACAAAACTCTTGAACAGTTAAAGTCATGTTGGAGTAGAGAACGCTTGTTCTTTAATAGTTTCCGATTAGGACTTTTTTGCTTGTTCCTCCCTTCCTTAAAATCTCAATGAAAAATTGAACAGTTCAGGTTTCCACTTAGCAGCAAACATAAATAGCAAACATTTTTAAATGTATTATTCAGAAGAAGCTCAACTTTCAAAAAGGGAATAAACAAAGAAAGAGAACAGTTGCAAAGAGAGAGCAACATGTTTAATTTACTTTCTCTTTGATACAAATTCCCGGAATGAGTATTTCAGTAATTGAAACAGGTAGAAATGTCACGTGCATTACCTCCCTTTCAACCTAAGCTCAAAGAAGAATTCACAATTGCAAATTTTATTTTTTCTTTGTATATTGCTGAAAAAAAAATCAGTTATGAAGTAGACAGAAAAAAGAAACATGAATAAATTTTTGAACAAACAAATGATATGATTTGGCTACAACGGTATAGTTACATTTCATTATACGAGAATAGTTCCCTATTAGTCTCAGACTACATTTATGTTGTCAGCCATATTTTGCTAGGCGCAATCGTCAATGTATAGTTACGAGGAATACATCAAATTTGAAAGAGCATAAAAATAATCCGGAGTGGACGTCCCGAAATGCGAATGTAGTCGTCTTCTAACAACTCTATATTTTTCTCAATTTTGATACCGAATAGGTTGAACGGTTCCGTCTCAGAGTTTTGGTAATCTATAGAATATTCCGTTGTATTTTCAGAATCGGAGACAAAAAACAAGAATTTAAGAATATATAGATAAAAAAAACAGACAGCATATGCCAAATATAGACAACAACGAACAACAGAGAACTAAAAGACAAGAATGGAATGAATTTGGTAAGCAGCTGGAGTAATACTATAAAGAAAACAAGAAATTGTCCTACAAAACTGCAAAAAACCTAAGAAGAAAGGAAGGAGTCTCTCTAAAACAAATAAAAAGACAGCAATGGTAGCATCAATAATGATATCAGAATGAGGAACATGTCGAAGAACTATCAGAAACACAAATAACTAATGAAGGAAATACAAAATACACAAATGGAAACGTGACTTAAGACCCAGAAGAAATATAAAAATAACCAGATGGGGTTGAAAATGAAATAAATAGAATGAAATTTGGAAAAGTATTAGGTTATAATGAAGTTAGACCTAAATAACTTGAATACATTGAAGAACCAGGCAACAAGATGCTTCACGTACTATCAAACTAAATTTGGAATCAGAGAAATGTGTTATCAAAATTAAAGAAAACAATAAGAAAGACAACAGGATCTGCTTGGACTATAAAGGTACAACCCTACTGTCAGTAGCAGCAAAATTATATTAAGCAATTCTAACATCTAAGCTCAAAACTGAAGTAGAAAATAGACTTGAAAAACCACAAAGCGGCGTCAGACAGGGATACTGCGCACAAGACCACATATTCATTATAAGACAAGTAACAGAAAGAGCATTAGCATACAACAAAGGTATATTTCTATGCTTTATTAACCGAAAAGCATTTGATAATGTTGATAGGAAGATACAATGAAAGACATTAGATGGGAGATAAACTGACAAGAGGAATACGAATTATGTACAAAAACCCCTAAAACCTTACGAGAACAGAAAATAATTTTCAGAAGAGTTTACAAGAAACCAGTGTATAAAACAAGGAGAAAATCTGAATCCACTTTTATTTATAATATACTCTAATGATTTATTGGAGAGAACAACAGAGGAAACAACAAATACAACTGCAGGATATTTTAATCTCCACAGAATCACTGTATCTGATTTGCTTTTCGCAGATGACATGATTATAACTGGAACCACCATAGAAGAGCTGCAATAGAACGTTACAATATGGAAAGATGTACTATCCAAAGCTGATATGAAAATAAATATAGATAAAACCAAAACAATCATGATAGGAAAAGTACATAAAAGTGTAGATATATAGAAAAAATAAAGAAAGATCAGCCAGGTCGAAAGCTTCAAATATCTGGGAAGTATTATAGAAGCAAAAGGAGAAACTAACTCCAATTTAGCAAGTATACTCCATTTAAATGTCTGAACAGACAAACAAAATGTTCGCCTGTAGCTTGTCCCTCAATATTTCTAAGAGAAAGATATAAATAAAAAAAGATATCCAAAAAACAAAACTGTCGATGAATCGTTCTAGAGCTGTGCATCAACTGTACAGATTGACATTCAAGTGTTGCCAACAGAAGCATTAAAAATATTACAGGAGGGTTGAATTTTCGACTGGATAATTTCCAGGAAAGAAAATATTGGAAACAGAAGCAGAGAAGGGAAATATTGCTGTCAGTTTAAGGTCTGCATTTATAAATGTTCGTTGAGTCGAAATGATATTTTTGGCAATGTTGTGTTTCGAATTTATCTGCCATAGAGCTAGCACATCATCCTGCTCATTCTTTTCTCTGTAGTAAATGCAATATATAAATAAAAGAATGTCTAGATTGTACTATATCTACCCCGTTAATGTTTTCCGCTCTAGTTGTCGTCTCATACGCGCAAGGAGGAAAATTAAATGATTTCCATGAATAGTGCCACAACGTATTTAATTTCCAGTTCAGCAACAGCGCGGTCTACGTATTTAAACGCACTTTGCAATTTCAACGAACCGAATACTCATGTTGGGATAATAGCAATGTAATTATTTCGCACAGTTATTCAAATGTACATGTGAAAATATTTTGTGCGGCGGAGTAGCGATCAGGAGGAAAGCAACGTGACATGTTGTGAGACACGTCACGTACACGCGACACTACCCTCATGCGGTTGGACAATGGTTAGCTGCACCACGGGAATTCCCTATTTCCTGTCGAACTCCAAAGCAGCTTTCAATGAACTCAACCTATTGAGAATTGACAGCAAAGGAATTAACTTCAAGTTCATAAAAGCTCACTATTTTTCATCTGATACAAACTTTTGGTCAGTTGTAAATTTCAAAAATGACTTAAGATTATGCATCATTCAAGGTACCCTATTTTCTAATATCAAGTACGTTTTTCATACCGAAACTGAAATAAAGTAACATTCTGAAGGTCCGAGCAATATGGAAAGTATTACATTGTAATCACTTATACCAAGAGGTAGCATTTTAATCCTTTATCTATCTTAAACCCAGTTTAATTATCTTAGTAACAATTGTTGTAGCTTAACGTAAACCAAGGGTTGAAAAATCGGCCCTAAGAGACTATAAAAGCTAGGTTAACGAATGGAGCATCGTTAAATAAGAAAAGGTTGCATTGTCACAACGTTTGGGGGCTTTTGGGAATTCCCATAGGTAGTGTGTTCAATAGACAACATGCTTTCAGACAAGGCGATACGCACTTAGAAAATCTTCCTGATGTATTTTAGATAAGATTTTTTCAAGTCGTGAATACGTCTTTGCATTAGGACTGAGTACCTTGGAATTCCAGGTTTCGTGGATTGTATAGCACTTTGAAAATCATTACTATGAGAATCAAGCTATGCTTAACAAAAATCAAAGACGAAAATACTGGCTTCAAGAGACAACAGAAGTCAGACGAACAATCATAGGATCGTCGGACAGGAAAATCAAACTGTCGTCAATCTACACTCCTTCTATGGGTCAGTCTTGAATTGATCATTTTTGGAGTGAACGTAACAGTTTGCAATTGGGAATTTCATGAGGTCATAGTTGGTTTGCTTATGGATCGTCCCTGTCTTTGAAAAACAGATGCTAAAAGTCGAATCGAAGAACGAGGAGTGAATTCAAGTTGGTATGAGTACTTGGGCACTAACCATTTAGATAAAGACGGGACAAATTTATCATTTATTGGACCAAAGATTATCGGTAATAGCACAAAATTTATTGAACGCAATTACCAGGTTAGAGACAAGCAAGGCTCTTCTTGCATCAACCACCAAAGAAACGAACGAATAGGCTACTCCTAATGAGTGAGCACAACGTCAGATTAATAACAGGACTCATATAGGGACACTTTGTAATAAAATAAAGACCTACATATAATTGGACTGGACCAGGAACAACTATGCAGAGCTTCTGGAGGAAAAAACGGAACACCTGAACACGTGATATGTTACTCCGAGCAAGAAGCTACACTCTAGATCTGTGGAAAAGTTAAATCTGTAGAAAATCGTTCACTTCAACAAACAGAAAGGACCTTTATAGGAGAAGTGAATACAGGAGTAAAAAAAGACTGAAAGGTCAGAGTACACGAATTTACATCAAGACCATTTCCTGTTAAAATAATAATAGTGGAGTCATGCAAAGAGCAAGTTTGGAAGTAACATCCATTTTGTGATGGACTGTTGTTTCAGTGTCTTACGCGGAATTTATTTAAGGCAAAACCCACGTCGATATTTTGATGTATCACTTAAAATATATGAAATTCCTGAATTGTGGGTGGGTGAGAAATAATGAATACAGAAGGTACAATGGACCAGTAGGTCAAAGTACAGGGATTTTCAGCATGACCACTTACTGTTAGAATGATAACATTGAAGTCCTACGAAGAACAGGACTAGGAAGTTCCATTCACTCTGCAGTAGATTGCCGCTCCAATGTTCCTTTCGAAATGTGTTCACAGCAAAGTATTGCGATTAAAACCTAGGCCGATATCGTGAATTGATATAGAGAATTCAATAGACCAGAAAGGCGAAGTACAGCTAGTATAACAACTGCCTATCAAAATAGTAATAATGAAGTCCTACAAAGAATAGGACTGGAGATTTCATTCACCTCGCGATTAACAGTTGTTCCAATGTTCTACATGGATTATCTTCAAGTATCAATATGCGAAATCTCTGAGTTCATTTTGAATTGAGGGAGATCAATGAATACAGAGAGTCAATAGACCAGAAAGTCGAAGTGAAGATTTGCAGCGTAGCCACTTTTTGTTAAAATTATAAAAATGGAGTCCTACAAAGACAGTACTGAAGGTCCAATCTACTTCGCAGTTGACAGTTGTTTCAATGTTCCACGCATAATGTATTTACGGCAAAGCCTTGCGACTAGAATGATATGTGACAGGCCTTGACTCATTCTGTTTTGGAGCAATAAAAAAAAGGAGATGATGAAAGACCTGAACCTCACGAAATAAAAGTGTAGGAGTCATCCATATTGCCATCTTTGTAAAAAATGGCTAAACTTGAGGCCCAACAAATAACGAATCTATCCACTCAACAATAGACTGACGTTGCAATGTCCCACGCAAGATGAATTCACAGGAAAGCCTTGTGGTACAATTTAAACTAAAACCTATGCCAATTTTTCTCAGGAGTAACTAGCTAGAGATGTGCAAGGCATAGAAAGAAGCGCTTGAATCAGTTCTCAGTTAAGACACGAAAATTGATCCAAGGTTGATTGAATATCCAGGCTCCATAGAATGAGAATAGAGAGGTTAGTAATTACGTATTGAATTTCATGTAGGATGGTATTCCTGCATAATGCCTTACTAATTTTGGATGACATTTAGCTAATCGTTCTCTGAAATATGGAAAATTGAGTAATAAATTGATTCTCTACTGATTGGGACTTTCTATAATATTGTGCATTCAATTTCCTGTACGGTGATATTCTTGCCCATTACCTTTCTATTTTTGTTTCTCTAAAAAATGGAGAATTAAATCATCAGGACTTCCTATATTCATCTAAAATTTCATGAAAACAACCATTAGGCACTGATTTGCTGACAATCCAATAAACAAACACATGCATCAAAATTGAGTTAGAGTTAATGTTGTTATTGTAATTATTTCAAACTAAGTTTAAGCTAAATGCATTTTTGAGATAGTTATGGGAAGGATATAGCAGACATGTACGGAATTCTATTATAAACTTTGAAATAATGAATTTGAATGTAAGTGAAGAGTTGTATGATTGTCGCTGTTCTACAGGGCGCATGAACCATTTATAAACTCTCTTACGCGGAGCTTTTAGTCCCAGTGAACAGTTCCTTGTTTCTGCTAACTGACATAATTTTCCTCTTAAATGCATTAAGTGCGGAGAGTGCAGAGCTGCGGTCCGAAACGCCGGGCTCAGATGACATTTCATATTTAATTGACACGCTGTATAACCACAATTCCGTGGGCGCGAACTCGCATATAAATCACCACAACAAGCAGCGGAGATATGAATGAATTGATGCAATTGGCGACGCTCCTACTAGGACATTACCTTAAATTATCTTCTATATTGCGCCGAGGGAAGCTTCCCGTCTCTTCCTCTTATTATTTCTTCTGCTCTCCACTTTCATTTTAGTTTCGTAGCCTCGTTTTCGATATAAATCTCAATCTACTTGTACCATGGGGTCTAGTGTCGTCAGAGAAATCACCATTTATTAAATTATCTTGTTATACCCACTGCCACCGTACAAATTGCGCCTTGTGTGAAATTCATACCCAGAAAAATATTGGAGATTATCCACACTACAAAAATGTATACAGGAAATGTCCGAGCTTCCTCTCTTGTGGATTCAACACTGACCTGGACTAAAGGACGAAATATTGTTTTTTAACTCAATTTAAAGTTCAAATGTTCTTTCGAAACGTCCATTAATCTGTTTACTGTGATAAAAATAACATTGTACAAATCTAGAAAAGAGCAAATCGAAGAATCTCGTGATGAAAAATTGCGTGCAGAAGATTTACTGAGTTGAAGACTTCAAGAGCGTTGGGGTTGTATAAATTTAAACCCGACGTTATTTAGCTGTTCTTGTCGTGTCACACGTCACAATCATAGAGATTGTTCAAGTAGCACTCTTGCTGACAATGTTAAAAGTCGACAGACGACTTAATAAAGTAACCGCAATATTTTATATCACGGGTAAAAGTTTGTTTTATCGCGTTCGCATCATGACAAACTGTGCTTTCTTCATAAATACGGCATTCGCGGTGGAATCCGCGCCAATAAATAACGGAAATAATCTTCCGCCTGTCAAATTACAAAGAAATGCATTAAGAAGTGCAGCAAATGCAGCTGCCACTACCACTGCCACCATTTTGCGCGCTGTCGCCTCCGCACAACAAAACTTCACTTACTGCCTTATCTTCGCTACAACTGCACTTTTTCTTATTTATATGCACCTCTTCACTTTCCAATTGTGTTATTCTCCTGCTTTTCGTACTTTGATTCTTCCGCAAATTTGTTGACTGTAGCATTTGATTCATGCCAGAAGCTTGAAACTATTTGGAACTGATATAAAATTAATTTGAATGAGTAATCAATACGATTTATGATTTGGTATCGATAGAGCCTTAAAAAGTCAATTTGGATGTATTTTTGACGTGAGTACGTCTGCAACTATAGAAGGCCTATATAAAAAAAAGTTTCTAAATATTTTTAAAACACGTCTAAATCATCAGTTGGTCTGAGGATCAGAGAATTTATGACAACAATCGTTCGACATATCATGAGAGGATCACAACGTCATTTGGTGTCGAAATTCCCGCTTTTATAACTCTTGCACTAGTAAGATCCAAAAGATCTCGGCCTGGGTATGTAAACGACAAGAACTACGTGGACCTTCGTCCATTTTTTGTCCTAGCAACAATTGTTGTAGCTTAATGTGAACCAAGGGCTGGATAAGCGGCCGTAAGAGACTGTAAAAGTCAGATCAACGAATGGAGCATCGTTAGGTAAGGAAAGGTTGCATTGTCACAACGCTTGGAGGCTTTTGGAAAATCTCAGGTATTGTGCTCAATAGACAACATGCTTTTAGACAAGGCGATACGTACTCAGAAAATCTTCCTGATGTACTTTAGATGAGATTTTTTTAATATCTGAATACGTCTCTACACTCCCTATATGGATAGAAATTGTGTTTCGGTCTTCAAATGATCATTTTTCAGAATGAATATGTCAGCTTTTCGTTAAGAATTTAATAAAGTTATAGTCGGTTTGTAGCTGAGAGCAAGAATTGTGTATGAAGATGTTGTGGAATAAGGCTCATGCAAGACAATATTGATATCAGAACGTTTTTGCTTATTGATCGCCTTCATCATTTAAAAATAGATGCCAAAAGTCGAGTTTTAGAGCTAGAAATGAGTTCAAGTTGATATGGATTCTTAGGCACCAACCATAGATGAAGAAGAGACAAATTATTCATTTATTGAACCACGCCCTGGTGTACAACGGGTAAGATTTCAAATCACCAACTTGAGAGTTACACTTGCAGATGATGATTTGCTGAAATTTGAAGTCGTTCAGTTCTTAGCCCTGTGTGATGATTGCGTATCCGACCGACGAGTGCCCATTCCGCCGAATGTCCACTGCGTCGAAGATTCACACCATCGAGTACCCACTGCGGCGAATTGATCCACAGTACTGCTTTGTGTGTCAGTGTCACTAAAATTAACGAGTGGGCTTCACCCGTTCTGACTAAGCTCAATGTTTGTCAAACCACTAGTACATCATTTGTTCTCAACGGACACTTACACAAAGCAATAGTAGGGGTTACTTGGCCGCAGTGGGTATTTGACGGTGTAGACTTTTGTCGCAGCGGACATTCGACGAAATGGGTATTCAATGGTGCGAGCTTTTTCGTGTGTGACGGGTACGAATAGGAAGTTTCAAATTCATTCCTTCAATGGAAAATAAGCTATAAAAGACTTAAGACTCAACAACGGATTTGTTGTTCCAGGAGCGGATTTGTTCATACCCCTTAAGTTTGACAATGAGGTTAATTTGTAATTTCAAACAAAGGAATTGAAGCGTTTGTTTCTAAGTGTCAAGCTAATGAATAATAAATATTTCAGAAATCGCTTTTATTTCTGTTGATAAGCTCAATCGTCAAAATTGAGATTTTTGGGTAATTCCATTTAGCAATGCGTATGACTATGTAAACAATTTACTATAAGTGCTAAACAATCAGAGTCATGTTGTGGAACGATTCAAAATGATCTGAAAGATTCAGCGTTGGTTGGGAAGATTTTTATTGTAAGTTTGTTTATCAATAGAGAAACCCAGCAAAGTTCAAAGTGATTAAAACTTTATCTCGTTTGAGTTAGAAGAGAAAAGATAAAACCCATTTAGGAAATATTGTGTGGAGCGCGGTGGTGTGTGAAGAACATCGATTCTACTTCAGAACTGGAAGATGGACGACTGCTGGAGTACATTTTGTCCTCTTCTCCCAATGCACTTACCCTCTCTTTACGTTCCGAAGATTTTAACTTACAGCGACAGAAGCTTTTAAAAGGAACGTCTATTTTATGGTCTACCTGTGGCGACCTACATTATCTACAGGTATAAGCAACAAAGGAAAAATCTGTATAAAACTTTTCCCGTATATTTTTTTGTATTTACTTTTTGGAATCTTATTCGTTTCAGTAGAAAATCCGCTTTGAATCTCTTTTCGTAAAGGAGCAGATGCAAGGTTTGATATTTGCTCTCGAGCATATTTCTTTCACTGAATAATAATCTTTCAATTTAGATTTGGTGGAGGATGATCAAAATGAGGAACTATACGTTTTGAATATTGAGACGCGGATTATCCGCCCTTCTGGTTTCCAGAGGATGAATTCCACAATTATTATCTAATAAATATTCTCTCGTTATATTAACAGATAAAGATTTAAGTTCAATCACAATGATGTCAATGCTTTTGCCGTTGCTTACAGCCAATAATTGGAATTGAACACGGTATAAGATGATATTCTTGAATTCAAGAATAAATTCAGCATCTAGAAGTTAGTTATGAATATGAGTATTCCGAAGGTTTACAAGAATCATTTTCAGAAAAGGATTGACAAGAAGAAATATGGCTGGTTACCAATTTTTCAATTCATATTTATTCATAAAATGTGAACGAATGATATTTTTCTTTTTGGTTTGTTATAGTTATTGGATCTTTGGAGATTCTGCCAAGTTAATTTCCATAAAATCACAAGCGGTAATATATGCGTGAGTATCGAATCGAGTTGGTTTTTGCTCTGAATTCGTGAGCTCACGACGAGAAATATCAGCAGAGGTGAGGCAGCAGGCTTCGGATATTATTCTATGTAAATGTGTGCAGGCCTGAGGCAGTGAACGTTTGCAAATTAGCCTCACAGTCGAACAGACAAGCGACCTGGGGCCCAAGGTATGTGTACTCGCTACTCAGTCATTAGACGCAAAACTAGCTAAGACTTTCTTAACAAATACACTGCAGGTGCTATTTTAATAACATGAACTTCAAACTTATTACAATATCAGTGCTGCCAACTGCTTGGAATTCGGAAAATTTCATAAACATCAATATTACATAAAGGAATTCTTATTGAAAATTCTAGACATTGTTTCATTCAAAAAAGTCTACATCAATAGAAATATTCGCATCATCAGAGAGAAATATTTTTGTTCGATGCGATACTATTTTTCAAGCATGGATGATTTAACTTATTTAAAAAGTAATTTGCAGAAATATATAGAACATTTGGAAGGATCATTCCTTTCTGTTTCGAACAGATGGATATATTCAATCGCTCTACGAAAGAGAACGAAACGGAGAAGATAATGTAACTATAAAATTATTAGCTCGACCGGAACATAAATTCTTCAGTCCATCATTTAACAATTCCATCCTTTCAAGACTAGACTACGCCGGGCCATGAGTTCAGCCCAAAATTTAGAACATTTTGAGATTATCTGAACTACTCAAAAGTGAATAGGGATATCAATAAAAGGATATTCTATCCCACAGTGTGGGCAATACTTCTGAGAACTGTCTTGGGGTTGGAACATGATTATCTAACTGTCTCTGAAGCATATCCCATACATGTTACATCGGGTTCAAGTCTGGAGATAATGGTGGAAGGAAAAGATGGTTGATATGCAGCTTGTCAAGAGTCTGCAGCACTATTCTCGCTCGCTCCAAAAACATAAAATTTTAAAGTCCAATGAATTCGCGACTGTTCACAGCTTAGTCTTTAGCTTGTCTCTATAATATTGTCCAGTGACTCTATCATCAAACACATTTAGATCGATACGCAAGCCTAAACAGGTAACTCCCTAAATTATAACATCTCCATCTTCAAATGGGACATCGGCTGAATATACTGTGAGTGATCGATGCCCTGCACTTCTAAATACTCTTTGATGTCGGCTGTCATCATAGATAAAAAATCTTGATTCATCCATGAACAGAGCATGTTTCCAAGTGTTAAAGAGTTTCTAAAATCTAACCTTATGGTCGGTATGAAGTTGAAGCAGCCTCTCACAATCGGTTTCATAGAACCACCAGGACTTCTGTGAGGCTATGAAGATCTTGCTGCGATAGCAGCGCAGTTGCAAAGAATGTCTCTTTGCTTGTATTACAAGATTTCGGTCCTGTCACATTGTGGTAATGCGAATGGCTCCACTTCCAGGTCTTCTTGAGTTTGTCCAAGTTTCTCTGTGTTGACAAATTTGTCTCAAAATCACTCTTTGAGTTGTATTGCGGCAATGTCGACCTATCAATAACCTTGCTGATGCATTTATAAAACCAAGTTAGCACATTTTTTTCACAGATGATTCCTCTGCGTTTCTTCATTAAATAAAAATGGTAAAGTTTTTGACTAAACGATCGCAAGTGCTCTTGAAGATTAAGAGAAACCTATAGTTTACTAACAATTTAACAGTTTTGTCAATAATTCATCTTATATTATTATTATATTAGTCAATTTTCACTTGAATAGATTTTTTGCAAATGCATTAACACCTTTTGAGGATTTTTATATGTAAATATCTTGAGCTTACAGTTGTAAGTAGCTACCCTATAAATGACAGCCTGTAGAAAATTATTCACTTTTTTCTGTCACGAGCGCCCGATATAATTGAATGCCAAACTTTTGATGGGTTGAAGGTATCAACAAGAACCTGTATCCTTGTTTTTGTCTTGCAAAGTTTTTCCATGAGAAACAATGAAAAAGAAAAAAGGTAAATAGTTAGCCAAGACATTGATCCATCTAATGATGTAAGAGAATCAAATATATCGTTTAAAGGTCTATTTTCGGACCGTCAAGTACTCAAGTATGAAACTTTTAGACTCATGGAGATGATCACATTTTGTAATACAGATGCGAACTTATCAAAGGCAAACCTATATTTTTATGTGACGTGACCTCTGAAAAATGTCCGTTGAACAGAGTTTGATTAATTTATTGTATAAAATCAGAACCTGAGTAGTCTAACAAAATTACAAATTCAGGAGCCAGTTGTCACACAATCGTCCTTAATTTGTAATTTTGTGGAACTACTCAGGTTTCGATTTTTACCAATTTATCAGACACTGTTTCACAGACATTTTTTAAACTTCACTTCATAGTATCCTGTATTCCTTCAAACCTACCACTTCGGCTGTATTATGGTAGATGGCACTGCTGCGGATTCATATCTCTGCATGCTATGTACTAATTCATTTTTCATTAGCCTTGCGACTAGAAGTCCGACTATCTGCGGCTTGCTATACTGTACTGGAGAGTCTTAATAAGGACGAAGCACATTTCTACTGTTGCTGCCCTATTCAGGACAATGGTGTAGAAATCGACTACTGAATTTTCAATCTTGTAAAACTATTCGGATTTTGATTTTCAACAATTTATATTTATATCATCATTGTACCAACAGAAAGGTATAATTTTATTTTTCGATGGGGAATGAAGTGCTTCGTTCTGTTTTTCGATTGACACACAGTGAAGGATCTTCAGAAGTGTTTTTTTTAGCAATGCAGTTTTAAGAGCTCTAAGGCTTTCAATCTACTTTCAAGAGTATAAATTATGTTATAATGAAGTAAGAGATTTAAAAGAAGTTCAAATTTTTCATAATACATGTGTTTATAGTTTGATAAAAATATTTGTTGTTTCTGTCTGGTACTTTGAATGTAGGTATCAAATTATGGATATTCAATCAACAGTTCTTATATTCCTTTTTACTCCGCAGTTTCAGTCCTGCCCTGACCACCTTCAGGAATGGAAAGAATTTGTGAGTTTGAAATTGAATAGAATATGTTGACCTTTTTACACATTGAACAAACGAATGTAATTGGTAACCGTTTGAACATAGTTGCTTATCAATATTTGAATGATGCCAGATCTTTCTTGCTGGAGCAATTTTAGACCAGGATCAGATCATAAATAGGGACAGAAGCATTTAAATATCCTTCAAAATATAGACGCTTGTTTTGGATGAGCCTTGAGGTTTGATTATATTTTGACAAATAGTCACCGAAATAATCAAATGTGGGGGATGGGTATACATGATGATTATTATTATTGTTTAAGATGAATTTGTATATATTATGATAAAAAATAATATTTATGAGACTCACCGGCATAGTTTGGCTCCCGTGCAAGCTATTAATCGCCGCTTGTGCTTCCTGGTGCGAACTGAACTTCACAAAAGCACAACCTGAAACACAACATACAAATAATTAAAATCTGAAGTTGTAATTTTCCGAATAATTGGAATACTAGGAAATACGAATATGCGTTTTCGGTAAATTCTCCAATAAGTGCAATATTTGCACAGAATGTGAACAACCAGATATAACAGAATTCGACATTTCAATTCTGAAAATTCAAAACGTGCAAAATGATTTTGTGCACTTTGAAAATAGCATTTAATTGGCAGCTCTCCAACTATCATTGAAACTGATATTCCCTTTCGAAAATTCATAACGTGATGATTTCCAAACAGTTTGAAACACTCGGTGCTTTCACAATAATTAATTTGTTCCAATATTTCGCAAATATTTTCCTGAATAATTTCAAATTCAATTAATTACATATTGAAATTGTTGTCACGTGTAGTACCCACAAGAAAAAATATCCGTTTCAATATGAGTGATAATTAATATCAAGAATGACTTTTATAAATTACATAAAAGTTTCATCACAAAATAATTACGAGACTAAGTTTCCTCATTTGATAATGAGTGATTGGAAAGCTAGTTGTTAAGTGATTAGTTCTTCTTCTCACGGTAGATCATAAGAAAATGTCAACTGATGTTCATGGAGTAATTTTTCTAACTTATCCTAAATTAATGAATGGATGATAGATTGCTTTCTCACAATATTTATAACAACAATAATCGAAACCAACGCAAGAGAATTTGAAAATTGATGTATAGCTGTCACTCAGTAATAGTTCCATAAGAAAAAAAACTGCAATAGCTGTTGTAGTCCTGAGAGAAATTCTGTTTTTGATCAGAACTTTTATGAGTACAGGCTTTATTCTATTCCTTCAAATTCAAGTCAGGAAGATAATACACTTCTCGCTTCTGATGTACTAGCTGATCTCCAGATCCTGAATTAAAGTTTGACATGGATTTTAAGCCCAACAGCAGAAGAAGTCACAAAATGTTTTGACTGTTCAATTTGTGGGTATCATAGAGGTCGCTCCTCAAATTATTTGTAAGGAATCCCATATTGATTTAACAGTGCTTGAAAATTTTAACGCGTGCTCATTCTGCGTATGTGGTGGATAATTAGGATTTGAACTCAAAGTGGTAGCCCGCGGGTCTGACGCAAACACCGACCATAACTTGGTGAGTCTCCACGTGGTGCAGCACTATGCAAACCCGCAATTGGAATTGGAAATTACAGGTCTGAGGCAGGCCGGATGTTGGTTACCACGGATATTAGATATTTACCACTCCCGTCACACCAACATCCTCCCTATTGAGGACGCTACTGCGTAAATTACGTCGCGACCCGCAATTTTTGTACTCACCTCGCTAGAGGCTACGATTTTACATAAAGGGTGCTCGGAACGATGTCAACTTGTTTTGCTTTTTGCAGAAGTTGTGTGTGGTACTGTTATAACAAAACTAGATGTTTTTCAAACACTTTCAGCACGAGGAATATTCCAATTGGAAACAGGAGCTTCAGGACAAGTCTATATTATCTAGTCAGCTTCATACTTTTTAAAGTCGCAAGAATCTTACCTTCAATCCATATTTTTGCAAAAAATATTGATAGCTTTATTCTTTGCTATTGTTTTGATCCGATACGAGTAATCGCGGTAACCGTCTAGCGAAGAGCTTCTTCTTGCCCATAGATACATTTGAAAAACTTTGTTTATCAATAATTAAAATAATTTGGTCTTTAAATTTTCCAATAAAAATTCTAAACGAAATAAAAACTATTTCAAATATTCATTTCCCAATTTGGTAACAATTTTATGGTCGACCAATTCATGGCAATCCAATATTTATTATCGAGCATTTCGGTTCTGTTCTCAAATAAAATTTATTATTGGGCATACGCGTTTTGATGAGCAAAAATTTTTTCAATTATCTTTTTTGTTCTGCTGATGTATCAATACAGGTGAAAGGTTTCAAAGGTCCATATTATAATGTGAATTTGAGGAAATTGTTCGCTTGATTTGCCATGTCAACGTCATTGTTCGATTGTGATATATGTTTAATGCGCAGACTACAAAACCATCACATTTTTTTAAAAGGAAGCTGTGAGCTGTTGGATTAATTAGCAATTTGGTGAATCATAATTGGGTTTCATCTGTCGCAGGACAATAAAAACAACAATCGTTGTTTTTTTTTTTGTACTTATTTTCACTGGAAATATCTGCTATTCTATTATATATATATATATATGAAGCAACTAGCTGTGAAAATAATCATCTCATAGTTTCAAAATAGTTAACGAATATAGAAGAGTCAGATAAAAGAGCGTTTGATCCTTTGTTTATTAGTAGACACTATTGATGTAGTAAAAATTACATAAAATACTGGATAAATCACATTTTCTCCCCTGCTGTTTGTTTTTTGTGCTGTTTCGCGTTAGTCGTATTTCATTGTTTAATTAAATTTCAAGATTCGCGACGTGTAGCACGGATTCTTGATGTCGAGTGTGTATTAAAGTCGTAGGTAATGAATCACCGTATACATCCAACAAGTTTTTATTCAACTTTAGCTTTTCCTTTCCAAGAAACAAATAAGCAAGATACTTTTCAACACGCTCCTGTGCTTCACCATTTACATCTGAACAATTCCGTATAACTATTTTCAACAAAGTACGAAATTAAAATCTTCTTTGGATTTAATTTATAGCAAGGTTAATTAAAGCTTTATGCCGGTATTCGCAGAATGTTTTTGAAGAGTCTTGCATTTAGTAGTAAAATTGCCCATTGACATTTTATCCTGATTTTGAACTGTTAATCATGCAATGAGAGATTCAAAAGTGATCTATTTCGAAAGTAAAAATGCATAGTACATAGATCAGCCGACTATTAGAGCCACTGAAAAAGATAATATAATCTTATTGTGTCTCAACGTAAGGTTTATAACCTATAATTGGACATTCTGTAAATTACTGCGTTATGTCGACAAACAAAGTACAGAATAGTGAAATTTTCAAATTTTGCCACATGGCCGACGAAATGATGATATTGGTCAAACGCCGCTGTGACGTCATCACGCATGTTGGCGATCAGAAATTAGTGCATAAGAGATAGGAATCGCAGATTTATTCGACTTAGATTAGAATCAGACACAAACTGAGTTCTGCCGGGTTCGTAAAGGGACAGTCAGATAATTTGCCAGAGGTTCACGAGTTAATGGTTGCCAGCTTTTTTCGGAAAGTGTTTATTAACGCAGCTGAAACGAGTGTTGTTGATGCTCAGGGGTAAATCCTTATTACGGATGTCTCTTCTTCAGTCCTTTGAAAACGGGATAATTACATGAAAGATATTTTGTTTTAGGCTGGAGCTCTTGAAACTATTTTGAGGTTATCGTAGCCAATTATCCATATGATGTATTGAAAATATGGACTAACATTTAAATGGTCTTCACAGCAAGATAAGTGAAAAGTCAAACGGATCACTCGCGGTAGTAAGTCGGATTTGTTGTAAACTTTTTTTTCGAACTTTTCTTGTTCCATCACACTCAGATACAATAAAATACTAATTTGCTGTCTTTCTTTTTTTAGAACCAAGGTTTTCTTTTGCTGACTATTAAAAACGATGGTACAGTTGAGGGCCAACGTGCGTAGGGACGTCACAGTAACATGACGATTTTTCTTGACATTTCCAAACGTTGTCGTTTACTTTGAAATCGTGTTTGCTAATAACAACGATTTTGTCAGCAAAAAAATTAATGCCAGTAGTATTTTCAATTTGCTAAAGATTTTTGAGAAATCGTGGTAGGCCCTATTCAAATGAGGCCGTACATATATTAAAGATGATCCGCGCAGTGGAAGACCGGTGTAAGCAGCCCCACCTCGAATCGTGACGAAAGAGGAGGAGCTTGTCCTTTAGTACCATCGATTGGAAGCTTCTTAATTAGTTACAAAATGTGGTATTCAATGGCATCACCTCTGGAAATCCTGCACGAATATTTAATGATGGCGAAGGTTGGTTGTTGATGCCTTAGCAGAAGCAAACTCGTGTTTTGACTTCGAAGAAAATCTGGACCTGTGTGATGAAGACAATAGTTTTTCTTTGCCTAATGGTTCACCATTTGGACCCGGAGACAAAACAAGAGTAGTATTACAATGTCGTCCGCCAAGAAGGTGATGACCACAATTATTCAGGATATGGAAAGTGGGCTTTTAATTGATCATCGTATCCGCAAGAAGACGATAACAGGCAACTACTATGTTGAGTTATTGGAAAGACAGTAGTCCTGGAAAACCGATTAGAAAAGTTCAACCATGGGGTGCTTTTGCTCCACGACAATATCCCTATTTCAAGTCATGTATTGTATCAACTTGCTGCACGTGATTATGAGTTTAATCTTGCCCAGAGCTCAGAGATCTTACCTACAGCGATTTTTATTCACCTTGATATTTGAAAAAGCACGTACGAGAAGAGAGATTACTAACCGATGAAGAAGTCAAGTGAGCAGTTCCTTCAAGTCTCGTCGCAAAGGATTCAATCCTTTTTCTGACAATATTGAAGCTCTTCCTACCAAAATGTATTCTTCAATTGAATCTCGTCCTTGATTTCTTACAACTTTGTTTTCAAATATATTTTTGTATCTGTGATAACTTCCGAATAAAACCATGTGCCCAATTTTCGATTTCACCCTGTAAAGGTAAATTAGTTTTGAATCTTGTCTTATTTAGTCAATTTATCATCAGACATCAGCCGAAGACGAAGCAAAATGAGTTCACTAATATTGGAGAACGGTAATGCACAAACAAGTAAACCTTCACCCCAAAGTTGACGTGATAGAAAAAATCAATTATTAGTTAGTGGACATTTTGTAATTTCCATCAAAGGGCATCCAAAGTTTCTCCTGAATTGAATTTATAGCAAAAACATGAGGTTAATTAGTGAGCTGCACAGGTATTTGCAGAATGTGTATATTGCAATAAGCTTGCAGTAGCAAATTTTTGACACATTCTCGCTAACTCTAGTTATCAATTATTCCTCGACTAACTTCGAGCTTGTTAATCTGAAACCTCAAATTGTTGTCAGGAGTTTGTCACTCTAATTAGACGAAACTATTTCACATTTCAATTAGATTCGGTCTGAAATCTATTTCAGAGTATCTACATTCATTACTTGTGCTGTACAAAACATTAATTTCTCACTACACATTCTAACATATTAATTCCATTAGAACAAGATTTATCTCATGAACCCTACGATATATCTGATGTTTAATAGGATTTGTGAAATTTGGATTACACATGTGTCATATTGAAGTATTTTTTTATCTGTTCATGTTGAATTGCTTGCAATATTTGAGTCATACAAGTATTGAGAAATCTGATGAAATCTCATTTTCATTGTATTTCAAATCAAATTAAATTATCATTTCAGACTAATTCAGCTCTACGACAGCATATTCCTTAATTAATTGTTCTACACGGAGTAATGCAGTGATAGTGAACGATACTGAAAACATGGAATTAGTAATAAACATAATCCTAGCTTAGCGGAGCACAGCTTGGGGTAATTTGAAGAAAATTAGGTGCGCTCACATTAAACAGAAAGGAAATGCTTCGGCAGTATTTAGCAAACATTCAGAAGGATCATAATATAAAGTCAAATAAATGCTTGGAGATCCTCGATCTGAGCATTTAAAATCATGCCCATGTCGACTCGTTTGGAGCATAATCACAGAAGTGAATTCTGTCTACGTGAAGCTGAAGCACTAACATCATCTCAGGGGATAATGATGTTTTGTAATGACTAAAGTCGCTCTTAGCCCAATAAACAGTCTCTGTCCTTCTCTACCGCCTTGTAAAAAAGCGGAGCTTTATCTAATGGTTCTCGTCAAATCCACCAGACGAGCTCACGAGTATTTTTTTAAAGTAACAGCGAGATTACATCATGTTTTTTATGACTTGAATTTCTTTTTTATTTGAAACATGTTGGATGCAAACACTCAAAACTTTTATAATTAAAACGCCAAATGGCTCTAGGTAGACCGCTTTGACATCGTTTCAAAAAACGTATTGGAAGATAACAACCAAAACTCATCAAACACTATATTCCAAGAGGGTACAGGCATATTCTAATGAACCATGAGATATAGTAACTGTATAATGGAGCAAGTACAAATCGAGCTGGTCAATGACATGCAGTTTTGGCCTGCTTGCTCGAAATTGTTATTGAAAGCCCATTTTTTTTTGCTCATATTATTTGGCATGGCCCTTAATTCGTTATTCAATTCGTCCTTGGAGAATATTCATGTAATAAATCTAATCTAGGCTGATTAGGTCACGTCTTTTGGGGAAAATTGGATAACTGCTTTATACCAAATAAAAGAGAGCAAGAAGTAGGTATCAACACTAAAAAAAAGTATGACGTTACTCCAAGAAATTTGTTTGTATACCGTCCGAGAACTGGATTCAATGCAATAGTTCTGAACATATTATTTGGTTTTTCATCAAAAAAACTTTGTGGATTGTTATTATAAAAAAAAAAATACAAAATGTTGTTAATCCTGATAGTATTGGGTGAAAATATTCTTCAATAGAGGGAAAGACTTAGCTATAGTAAAGGAATGAGATTCATTACCTTTAAAATCATACGAAGGTCTATGTACCATTCTTACAACATTCTATGGTCGTAATGATAAGGGGACAGAAGTTCTAGTAGGGACCAAATCTCCGGAATGATGCCAATGGGCTCAACAGCTTAAATAATATTAACCATTTATCAGAATTTGAAGAATTTAATTAACTCTTCGGGAATATCCCGATGGATAACACTCCAAAATACGGATTGGCAGGATAAGTTCGAGATTTAAACTGAATTGTTTAGTTGGTGACACAATAAAATGTTATTTGACGTGAAAACGTCTTTTCGCTCATTGAGTACAGTGGTAGTCAGTCAAACTTTCTTGTGTTAAAGAATACCGTTAGAATTCAATAAGCGGCCTCGATCTCGGCACCAAACTACCTGGATCTTTAATCCCCGATTCGAACTCGGCAGTATACTATGGATTAGGACTAATGACTTAAACTTTCTACCTGAGTAAGATTCTCTGGACACACGCGATTTTATATTAATATTTTTTTATCTAATGAATCTCGGAATTCCAACCTGATAATTATATTAATTATGAACCAGACTCAAATCTAGCCGTACATTTGAACATTCATTTATAGACTGGATCTCGACCCAACATGAGAAGTTCAGTGCACCCTTCTCAGCTGTCTTGGGCTCAAGTTCTGTTTTACAGGCGCGCGCAGCGCAATTCGCTTATATTAAGAGATATTATTCAAAAGCGCAAACTTAGCGAGCTAGCCTGCAATAATTGTTAGCTGTATTACGGCCGAACATAATTAATTCCAAAGTTGAATTCACTAGTAAGACCAAATATTGCAGGTTGATCGTAGGTTTATTTAAAACTGACAGTGTCGAAATCATGTGCACCCCGCGCTAATCGGCTTAGTACCAGTGCCGAATTCATGTTCTTGGTTGTTACAAAAATTTCGTCTAACGTCTTTCTTGTACAATTTTTATCACATTCCATATCTATGTCGCCATTTGTATAACAAATTTGCACTAATTTTGTAAAATAGTACGTGCTAATAACACTTGATTTGGAGAGCGCTAATTTGGGGAGCATGCGCGTCTTGTTCGCCCTTTTTGTTTCCTGAGCCGTTGTTGCAGACGGGTTGTTTTGAGCAGTCTTGCGATTTTTCTAGTTGTTCTAAATTTTGTGGTTATTTTATTTTTCTAAAATCAGTGTTATGATTTTGTAAGTATTTTGTCTATTATTTTTGTTTGCGTTATTTCAAAATTTAGTATTATTTTTGCCAGTGATTTCGTTTGAAGGCGACCCACGTGGTTAACCTTCTGTTTTCCAAATTCATATCTTTCATCCTTAATTCTTTGTTAGTTTTTTGTGTTCAGAACCTTTTTACTACCTTGAAACTTTTATACTAAATTAATATTTTTGTTCTAAATTTATTTATTTTTTCTAAATTTTATATATACACTCGAAGTAATAAAACCTACGAGATTTGTGTCTATCTTCGTTCCTCCCTTTACCTTTACTCACCTAAGTATGTTTGATGTATGAATGATGAGTGAAAGTGGTTGATAATACATAATTTAACTATATTTTGGATCCAACGCGTTGCGGATTTGTCATTCAACTACTCGTAGATTAGTTTCTCACGTTATTTGTGTAGTTTTTGGTTTCCAATGCTTGAAATATTTTGTTGTGGGCCTTAGTTCCCGTTTTTAAGCTGGAAAATCCTACGAGTTTGCGAAGATTGATCCAATTTTTTTAGTAACGAACCACGTTCGTGAATTTATCGACTTGTCGCTATTAATCCTTTTTGTTGTCCTGCTAGACTTTGTATTTTCTGTGTTTTTCCTCTCTTTAATACTCAGCGTAGTTTTTGTTTTACTTTGTAAATTTTTAGGGCACTATTTAAAATCAGGCAAATAAATAACTCACTGATTATTTTATTCAACTTTTACCAAATTTACAGTTTATTCGTTTTCCAATTTCAATCTGAATTTATTTATTCAAGTTTGACGCTTCACGTTTGAAGAGGGATCTCCCATTTTTTTTATAGGAACCTCCTGTTTCAGTTGAATTGAATACTGGTTGGGTTGTTTGTTTTCAGTGTAAACTGCTAGGGATCTTAGGAACCCGTGGCCACTTGAAATTAGTTTCTGGCCAACTTTACGTTAAGAAAAACATTAACACGACTACGAAATTAAGAAGAACATTAATATCTCCCGAAGTTGACTACCAGGCGCACGGCCAACCTTAACACCTCCAAGGACCGTTGGGTATTTATCAAAGCCCTATAAGACGCAAGATCAACTTTACTTAATGCAGGAAACGTTCTTGTCTGACGTTGTTTTTGTGAATTCGACATCTATCTTCTCTGCCGATACTAGTCTTGAGTTCCGCCTGAAGAGGATATTTAGCTAGTTTTTGTAAAGTAATCCTGAACGTCTGTGACGTGCTCTCCAGTTCCCTTTTGGCTGTTGCAGTGAGATTTTTTTTTTTGTATTATAGCTTTAATCATTTTCGTGAGTTACCAAATTTTTTTAACTATAATTTTTGGAATTCTATTCTTTAAATTAAGAATAATTTTATTTATAATTGATTTCGACGTCTATGCTTTATTTCTTTCTTGCTGTTGCTATTGTCTCACAGAATAGTACCTTTTTCTCCTTTGATCATTTCCTGGGAGTGGTGCCCATTCCCTATTTTTCCGGTAAAATATTTTTAGTGCCCTTATTAATAGTTCGCCTGAGTCTCCACTTTCAAGGTAAGATATTCCAATACTTAAATTTAGTGTCAATCAGCAGTACATTAAGTCTTTGCTACCAAATAGTGAAGAAACATTACCTTTTTTAATTTCCTACTGCCACCTTGGAAATAGGAAAAGGTACATCGTGCCAAATTCGTGTATGTCCATTTATATCGCTAATAACTACGAGACTGATACTGATAATGCCATAACAACGGTTGAGATTCCAATGGATAGAGCATGTCTGTATGTATTTATCGTGCAGCGTTTGTTTTTCTCGGAACGTCATCGGGCTAATGTAGGCTCCTGCGCGTGATTGTTGCGAATTAGTGTAGCGCAAGAACAGATTTAGCTAGAACATTCATTCGAATATCATTGTAAAGAGCTTGAGAAGAACTACCAGGACGCAAATCAGAGGCAAGTATGCATTAAGAAGAATTTAAAAAACCTAAAAAGTCCAGTTCCAAGCGAATACACATGATTTCATCCCGACGTTTCCAAGGAAAATCCACGGCATGGACGTTGATTACGCCTTCTGGATCATTCTTCATTCAAATATACAATCATTGAGCACACTCCGTTGATGAAAAATACCAATAAATCTTTTTTTCACGGCCTCAATATTATTTGATGTAGATTATCGAAGTTATGGATAAGATCCAATTGAGCCCAACTTCCGGGTTCTTGTATTTAGCGTACAAATCGAGAGATTCGTATTCAATTCAAGTTTGTTGTTTATCATTCTGTTAGTAAATAAATATTCAATTGAATTTTGATAGTAAAAAGCTTGGAATAAACCGATTTGCTCCGATACATGTGAAGAATAGATATTAGCGAAATAAATAAGGTCTTTTTGTTATTTTAGGAATACTCGGAGGGTATCTAAAAGCTCTTTAGTCTTATCATTGAGTAACAACATGAATCTAGATAGTAATTCAATTAAGAATTGTCACGTTACAAATTGTGCTAGGCGTGTGGAATGTTATTTCCTCTGATCGCGGTTATCCAGTCACGCAAAGCAAGGAAACGAACAGGCAACTAATACATATAGTAATAAAAACACAGAAATTAGTGTTACTGGTAAGCACGCCACCCGGTGCATGCAATGGAATATAAATATTCGTGTAATGTTAATTAGTACATTACAGTAGAGAGCAATCCAAAAACAGAGTATTTCAATAGAATTACAAACATTTTTATAGCTACTATAACTACAGGGAGAGCTATATTGAACTACATGATTATAATTAATTAATAATGTAATGGTTGTAGGTTTCCAATTCAGCAATTAAAGCTTGCCAGAGGATTTCAGTGAGATGAAATGTTTAGAACTGTAAACAAATCTGGTCAATTGATGAAAATTCAACACAGCATTTCCTTTCAAGTTTCCCAATTTACGCCATCTGAATGGCCAGTCAAAAACAGATTATGTTTTGTGTTTCTTTGTAGGCAATATTTTCATCATTTTCCATTTACTACGAGTGGTCGTTCTTCTGAAAAGAAGAATAACCGCAGAATTTCAGAAAAAATAAATTTGCTTTAAAAACGAAAACTTTGCCAAGTCCTCTATTGAGTCTCGTCCAGAGGAATCCAAAGACCAACGAAGCAAGAGTTTAAGGATCTCGTTTCCCTTTCGCTAGTCGCAGTCGCGGATTTCGACAAATGCGAGACTTCAGGATTGAGGGTTGAGACGACCAGGGAATTCGCCGGTCAAGCGACGAACTACGAACGGCTTTGTTCCCTCGGGAATGCTTTTAGAGCTTCCAATCAAATTTAAACGATCAACTTCCCACGACTAATCGAAACAACCACTATTGTAAGTTATTCCTGCTGCGGTCATAGCGACCTCAAATTGAAGTCACATTTATATAATTAGAGAGAACCAATTCTATTATGTGACTGTATTCAATTCCAGTTTGACCAAACAATAATATATAAAGTGCACCAACAGCTCCTAGAAAGACGTAGTCATGGCAATGATAGATGAGAACGGGAAGAAATTTTGACGTTGTCACTGCAGCAGATAAAACACTTGAAAATTCATGGCTTTCTTTCCTTCGCTCTGGCAATCATCTGAGGCTACGAGACAAGTGAAGGCGATCAGTAGATCGTCATTTATTTCGTGCGCGGGAAGGTGATTAGGGAGGCGGCTCTGTTGTGCAGGAAGCCAAAATGAATTCGATTTGTTTCGTTTAGCGCTGCGAATCAAAATCTCATTACATCTTCAAAGCGGGAAATAATTACTTTTCATGGAGGTGAGGCTGAAGATTGAGACACAGACAGGTACGCAACACGAAATAAGCAATAAGACGAGCGACGGTCGTCTTGCCTTGAGCGCGACGCTTTCAAAAGAATTCACAATGTTAACTTTGTCATTCATATCTTTTCAAGACTTTGTTATACATTCGTATTTAGATTAGAATGAACTAGCTCTCCATAAGGAAATTTCTTTTTCTGCAAGCTCTGATTTTGCTTCAAAGCTTCCTGGAAGATATATTAATAGTATACAGCATTCAAAGATGAGTACACATGAAAAGATATGTGGAGCAATGCCAATATTGCATCTTTGCTCATAAAAAACTTCAGAGATATTTTGAGTTTCATGGACTCTCAAACAAAATATTATTATCACGACAAAAGATGAGATATATGATCATAATGCTGTTATAATAATCAAGTGAAGACCTTCAGATGGCGCTGTGCAAAGTTTCAGACTTGTGTGTCTAGTAGATTTGTTGTAGCAGCGACGATAAGTAAAAGTTAATGCTGTGGTTAGATGCATCATTTTGAAAGGCTTACGACCATCAAAGATAAAAAATGAGTTAGATTCCATAATCAAAGAATCTGCTCTCTCATTTTCGACGCTTGAAAAGTCAGCGGCTGAATTTAAACGCGGCCGTATGTCAATCCATGATAATGAACGCACGGGATACTCAAAAATCGTAGTGACCAACGAAAGTTCTATATTATCCAATGCTAACTACTAGTTTAACGGATGCTTGTGTTTTTCCAGGAAACAAAGTAGGCTGAGAAAAATTTTTGGTACTGAATTTCTCGGCTGTTGGATTCATAAATGTGAATGGAATACTGGATCATGCTAATGTTGATCTTTTTCTACGTATTTCGACGTCATGCACGCTTTTCTTCCAAAAGCTGGTGTTAAAACCAATAAGAGATGATCGGGCGAAACAGAAAATTCCTCGATGACATCATAAGTAGGCCTTCCGTAAACCCAATTTCATCTGAATTTGTAACTTCAGTGAGTTTGGCTGATGTTCAAGTCCTTTCATCTCGATCGTTATGTACTTTTCAGAAGCCTCGGATACACTACATAATGTTTACCAAGAATAGAAGTGTATGTACTTCTATCTCACAACATACTTCAACAAATATTCAGAGACTTTGGGATTTTTTTTAGCAGCTTTGTCAATGTTTATGCAATTTGTCTTGAACCAGCTTGTTGGATAAAACGACTCTGTTATCCAGTCGGTTGGAATTTCATCAATTTAATAAATGTTTGTAAGTATTTGATGAGTATTGGATTTATATTGTAATATAGATGATTTCATGCTACCAGTTTCAACGCCATGAATGCATTTTCCAAGAAAAAGAGGTCAAAACTGGTTAAACTAACTCCATGAATTCAATGAATAATTGTAAATATTTGCTGAAAGTACTGGATTTATGCTAAATTTAGATGATTCTGTGCTACAAGTTTCTACGCCATGAATGTTCTTTCTTTTCAGAAAATGAAGTCAAAATCAGGTCATGAGAACACGGAAAAAAATGAATTATATTAAATAAAGATTGATGTCCAATAAGCAGTATTATGATCACTAATCATTACACTTTTAAGCAATAATACCTTTGTTTTCACAATCAATTCACAATAATCATTGTTTAAATACTCAAATTTAAAGTTTATATGCAAAAAACTGGTATTATAAACATTAAAAATTACAATGTGCTTGTTGAAAAATTGAAATTGTGATAATTATTGAGTAAAAACTCAATCTTTTTCGTTTAGGAAGTAAAAATTCATAGTCTGAAAGCTAAAATATTCAAAGACAAATCATAAAATTTGTAAGTCAAACTGAACTTTTTAATATATTATATATAATGAAAATATACATGTACAGATCTCATATTTTATGTAGAATGAATATTAAGTTATACTATTTCAATATGAAATAATGAATTCTCAAGTGTATTTATTATTAAAAAAATTATTAAATTTTATCAATGAGCTCCATGAAAATTTACTTAAGTGAAATAGTAAATTTTATGTACAATACTAAATTCACTTCATACTTATTATAATCATCAGCTTGTGAAAAGTATATTTTGAACTCAACAATTTTATCATTTGCATTATAATTTTTCATGTTTGAAACCTGATTCTCTGACCCTTTCCTCGAATGCGCTTAGAGCCCATAGGATTTGTAGTCTATTATTAGCTACAAACCCCTAAAGTTTGCAGTGAAAATGCCACAAGTGAATTGCTAAATGGTTATCTCTAAGAAAAATCAACAGAATAGGTGAGTGATGCATAGCATTAAAATATTAATTATTTACATAATTATCAATAAAGGTCCAGTTGTATAAAGCATTGTTAAGGTTAATTACATTCTCAAATATTTGATCACGTGTCTCTAGCCCTACTTGCCGACTTTTTAATATAAATCATATTTTTATCTACAATTCCATAATAAATAAAACAACAAGTAGTTCGAACTCCTTTCAACGAATTGAGAAATCATACCCCAAAAGTTAAACAAATTGAGATGTTGCTAATGTCCGATTAGTACGATGTAAGTATTGTATTTGCACGAAATGAAGGAAGTTCATGATCTTATAACATAATTTATCTAAGAAAATTCGGTTAGATTGATAATATCCTGCAAAAATAATGAAGTTTTCTATGAAAATGATCTGTAATTTGGTCTCCGGGAGTTTTATAGAAACTTTTTTAGACTCTAAATTATTTATTTATTGCTTTATCTATAATTTCAATAGTGTGTCAACTCATTTATCTAATGTGAAATATCCGTTTTGTGTGATACTAGATTTATGCCATAATAATTCTATTTCTAGACTACACATATCCCTGAAGAAGGCAATAATATCAACAATGTGAGCGAAACGTCGGTTTTTGTGTGAATAAAACTTTAAACTGTGACTGACTTCCAATCATCGTTTTCATTCATCACCCATCCAGTCGATCATCGCTTTGATATTATTTTATAGTAATAATTGTTTTTTATTTCTATTTTTTCATTTTACTTTTGTACTGAAAATGTAAGAGTATATTATTTTCTTAAATAAAAATTACCACTCTTGAAACAATAGCTGTGAATATATTATTTATTTATTTCAGTTGATAAATTACTACTTACCGAACAAATTATTGAGCTTTATTATAGCATATTTCATGTTTACAGAAATGCAAGGTAAGAAAAAAAATCGATCAATTTCTTCGAAATTCAATTATGAATAATTGGTTCTTGGATTTTAATTCTGTGTATTTTTTTTCATTCCAGTTTGACGTTTCGATTCTTAAACCGATAATCATCATCGAAAACAATAATAAAAAAAAAACAAAGCAAAAATCTGGATAGTAAAGATCTACAGAAGCCTTGACATGAAAACGTGGACTCAACATTTACAACAAAAAGAATCAATAATCTCCTGCAATTAATCCAAGTTTTAAGTAAAACCATGTGAGAGTACCTCGAACAAAGGGAAAAATAATTCAAGTCACAATGATATTTGTCAAGACTAATATTATAGATTCCTCTGCTTGAGGCTCTCTCGTGTTGTTTTTCCTCAAACTTTGAATGAATGTCAGAAGTTTATTGTTCTTTTTGTCCTAGATGTATAATCTACGTTTTCATCTGATCTGCTGTATATTTTTTATTATCTTGATACTTGCCGTGTTTTCTTTTTATCATCATTTTCTGATGGTGATTCTTTGTTAAAAGATCGAAATGTCAAACTGAAATGAACAAAAAATACAATATTGCATCCAAGAACCAATTATTAATAAAAAAAATAATTATTGATATTTAAAAAAATGGAAATTCAAACTTCGATAAGTATATTGTACAAGTAAATATTTTACTGAAAGAATTGCTAGATTTTATTGTTTGAAATGACGAAATTTCAAATCAAGATAAGAATATTTACTATTATATATATTCAAAAAATAATGTTGATACGTGAAATTTTATAAATGAGATAGGAGATTTTCAGTGTTTGAAATATTAAAATTTGAAGGTTGAGAGTTATTATTTACTATAGTCCCTGTTACATATTATATACTTCTATATGGAATTATATGAATCGGAATAGAAAATTTTATCATTTGGAACTTCAAAATTTGTATCTTGACTCTGTATTATTTTTCGTTAGAGATAATACATTTTAGTGGATCAAGGATATATTTTTCCACTTTTCACTTTGTAATAAGTGACAAATTTCGAGGCAGGTTCCGGGTTACTATTCAAAACATCAAAAACTAGTAGAAATCTTACTAAATGTTGACATTTACTTTTTTCCGTGAAGAGATATCGGATGGATCTGCCATTCACAGAGTACGAATATCATCAATTAAATGAATGCTTGTAAGTATTCGATCAAAGAAAGTATTGGATTCTCAATGAATTATAGTTGATTTCATGCTACCAGTTTTGATGCGATGAATATTTTTTCTAGGAAAAGGAGTCAAAACCAGTAAAATTGAATTGGTAGAGGAGAGATCGGATGGATCTGCCATCCATAACGTACGAATTGTAAATATTCGCCGAATGACAGTCCTGGATTCATATTGAAATTTAGATGATTCCATGCTGCCAGTTCCGACTCTATATATTTTTTTTCCAAGAAAAAGTATCACGAAAAGTGAGATTGGATGGATCTGCCATCCATAAGATCCGGATTCCATCGATCCAATAAATACTTGTGACTATTCCATTCGTAGTATTTATAACAAGGTTAGCAATGCTAAATCGCCATAGAAACGGTGCATATCAGTGAGTATTTGGACGTGTAGAAATACCATCGGATATTACACTAGTGGTCAAAGTGAGTATTTCACTCAAAGATGTGGATACCTCCAATTTGTGCTTTCTCCGTATTTAATGGAATATTTTTCTGAATATCATCATCAATTTCATCTTCTGATCTATCACCAAACCTTTTTGAACTAGTTTCCATATCAAAACGCAATTTATTTCTCTATGATTCGTCAAACAAGATGCAAGAAATTCTAATTTTTCAGTTTGAAAGAAGTTTGTTTACCCGTTCCAATGAAAATTGCATGACTTGTCACTAGATTCATAGAAAACTAATTTGGAAAAATCTTTTGACTCCTGGAATAGTCCTCCATATACCATTTGTAGCTAAAGTATTATAGACTATTTTTGTGGTGCAATCACTCATGTTTATTGTGCTTGTGAATACCACTCGTGCTGCACACTCGTGGTATTCAAACGCAAGCACAATAAACATTCGTGATAGCACCACAAAAATGATTGATAATACTTCAACTACTTATGGTATAATGAATGAGTATTCGATTAAAGACAGCACTAGATTAACACTGAAATTTAGAAGATTCTATGCTACCAGTTTCAAGACTATGTATTTTTTCTTCTTTTCCAGGAAAAGAGGTTGGAACTGATAGAATTGAGTAATGAGATGAGATATCTAGTTGACGTGTCATCTAAAAGGTCCAAGTTCCATCAATTCTATAAATGCTAGTAAGTATTCGAGGAAAGACAGTATCAAAATACTGAAATATAGATGATTTTGTGCTACCAATTTCAATGTATGGTAGATTTCTTTGGAAGAAGGGGTCGAAACGAGAAAAAGTAGATCATGGGCGGAAAGATCAGGTGGATCAGCAGAGCCCTCAACGACATCGTGTACTAAATTTGAATGTCCAAATAAATCTGGCTTTCTAAATTCAATCAATTGTAGTGATTTTTCCTTTATTGAGAGAACTGAACTGCACTACTCAAGTAGTACTAAAGTCTCACTTTAGTTGGGTAGTGAAAGTCAAGTGGTTACATTTAAGTGGTAAGAACTGAGATATAAGTTTTCAAAATATGTTCATGAAAATTGGCCGTCCCTGGTAGACCATTATTCAAATTTTGTACAAACAAATATAGTTCGATGAAGGTGAAAATATATGTCCTAATCTGATAAGTTTGACGTTCAACGTATTTGTTATACAACTACTAGTGGTACCACTTACTATACTATACCAGTTAATATACAGTAATATAATTTCACAATTCAAGTTGCACTTACCACCACATCAACCTCAACACTTCAAACAGTTAGGGATATTACTTAAATTGATACCCAAATCATTTAAATTGCAACTCGACATATCTGATTCCCCCATTTTATATACGTAATATAGTAGAACAATGATTGGCAATTCAATGAATGCATTGATGTACTAAATGCAGAGCAGAGATCCGGATCAAGAACTGGAACAATTGACAGCTAATAATGCACCTTGTGAATGTAAATCCTGTTTTGATCGAGATAAGAACCGAAATATCTTTGTTAGTATTTTCAAGTAACTGGTTTGTATGATTGTTCATTTTGTGTCCATTCATTTGAAAATCTTCTACTCATCACCAGAGTGCATCCGTCAGATATGTGCGAGTAAATCTACCTCGAAGTATAATTCAGTAAAGGCTTGTGATGAAACGAATGATGTAGATAAAATTAAATGGAGACATTTGTAATTGATATATTCTAATTATTAGAGTGGTTTGAATATGTGGTTTACCTTTACTAGTACCGTCGGGACCTCGAAGAATAGTACACTCCTCTATAGTTCCAAATGGCGCGAACAACTGTCTGACATCTTCTTCAGTTTGTTGCTTGCTGAGCATGCCCACGAACAGCTTTCGGTCTAAAGTACAAACAAAAATAGATTAACAAACAATATATTGGCTGTGGACAGTTTCACACATCATAGTACATAACAACACAACAACTGAACAGACTGCGCGGCTAGATGCGTCAGAGGTGCCCAAGAATGAGAAACCATTTATCATGAACGTCATCGCGATCGATGTGACTTGGATCACAGACAGATAGCCATCAGAAGGTTTACAAAAAGGAATTAATAACATAGGAGCCGAAGAGAAGAGACGTCCGGAGTAATTGGATCAAGTCACTCTGTAAATCCGGGACAGAATTAATGAGAAAGGATGAAGCTTAGTTTGAGAGTGGGAGGGATGAGAAGGAGAAGAACATCAGCCTGCCTTTGCGAATATTCAGCTAGCTCGTGAATACCACGAACCATTATGGCATCATGCAACTGGTAAACTCTTCGTATTCATTATTTTACTAATCTAACTTCTAGGCAAGGCAAAAAATGAGTCAAGGACTTGTTGGATAATCCAAGGTTTTGCGCGTGGCTTCAGCTACACGACACTTAACAAAATACGAGCAGTTGAAAGAGAAAACTAACATGGATACACCATACAAACAATTGTGTACTCTACTGTGCACGATTAGAACAAAATATAAAACAATGTACGTTTAATGTCAAATATCGTGAGAGTACAACAACGAGGATGCAGTGTGTGTAAGCTGCGCTAAGTTGCCAAAGATTCATTTATTCCACGATCCTCATTTCAATATGTTCCAAAATTTATCTATGCACGATTTCGAAATTCATCAAGAGCAACATAGCATAACATTCATTTGGAAATGTATTCTATGTTGAGTTTGATAAACTATACACGTTTATGATTATGTGAAATGAAGCTGATGAGAGTTCAAAGTCAAAAATCATCTGCGGTAGGATATAAGGTTCCGATAGGATAATAATGTTGAGAATTGTAAAAAACACTTATACTTGAGATAGTAGAAAAAATATCACACCACACAATGTGTTCATGAATTCAGTTGTACATTAATCGAACAATTGTTGCTCAATATAGTTAAAAAGTGAACAGCACTTAATCAGCAAGAAATGATAGGGTTAAAGTGATGGGCTGTTATGCCAACGTCTTCGAAGTAACAATGTCGTAACAGCTTCATCATTGCAAAATTTCTTTTTTCTAAGTCATTTTTTAAACAGAGAAGTATCGAATATATTAAAATATGATTTCTAGCGGAAAGATTATACTAAAGAACAAATGGATTGGTTAGTTGTTGACTATTCAATGTACAAATGAATCTACATACACTTCTCTAGTTCATCATTATTGACATCCATAAAAGTTGGTGCTCGAAAACTTCCATGCCAGTAAAGTTGTTAATTTTGATTCATGAGTCCTTTCTCTAAGATATAGTCAAGTAGTTGTAGAAAAATGCAGTTTAGAGTTTCAATTCAGTTCCCTTCATTTCACATAAGAATGATTGGCGATGAACGGTCTGGATGTGTACTTACCATAAAGGGATAATTGGATAAGAACATAGATAGGATATGTTGATGTAATGTGTGTACAACAACGGCTATATATGTATAGAGATATTAGGTAACATACATCGAACGAACGAGCTGAGTATCATGGCTAGCTGATGGCAACAGGAACAACGTTTAACGCACTACACCACGCACAACAGTCTAAGAGTTACGAACGACACTGTCACATCGGCCACAACAAGGACAGGAAGTGGTCTTACTTGACCATATGGGTTCCAGGCCGAGGCCGAGAGCTTGGGAGGAAGCTAGCTATCTCCTGGAAGTCGAAGTTACCTTCAGCGAGCGGTCAGGGCGCTCCTACTTCCAGAAGACGCCACTGCTGCTTCCGTCCTCCACCACCACCATCATCATGCACTCTGTAAGATAAAACAGAACTAGGAAGCGGACATGTCGAGGTCCTGCCACTCGCTGAAAAAACAATTACCACACTCCAGCCTGACAAGTTACATCTAATTAAAAATATACCTCGGCTAACATCTCCCAAGATGTCAAACACTAATTAGTTGATTAACCGGTTCGGTGCTGAGCGGAAATTACCTTAATTACACTCTTTGAGGTGCCAATGTTCTAATTAATCACCATTGTTTTCAGCGCACAAACTTTGGAATCCTAAAGAAGTCACACTCCTAATTGGTAAGTAAAAATGCTACTAATATATTATTGAGCAATTTGACCATGACAAAAGTATGCTTGACATACTTTTAGATGTAATTTGGAACTATTATCAATTTTTGTACCGGTTGCTTGGAAAATTAATGATTCCAGCACATTCTCTATGACATCATGCATCATATAAAAATGACAATAAAAAACCACGACTCTACTTGGACCTTATAATCAAGATATTCAACGTTTTATTTTGGACGGAAGTAAACATCATGGACGAGTTGAAAATGGTTGAAAATTGATTGCGCATTGTTTGTATTTGCTCGAGAAGACTATCTTTTTGATTGATAAAAAAAGTCTCAGGAGAACAAGTTATCAATTTGAAAGGGTAGATATTATTGATGTACTGTAAGAAAGTGAGAGATTATTAGAATACGACTGAAAGAATTGAGACTGAATTGAACGTTGGAATCGTTATACTTATAAAGACTATCTCATGGAAACAGAGAAAGACAAGAGCTTCGGTAAGGAGCTCGATCAATTTTTCGTTTTACTTCATACCTACGGATATCATCTGAAATAACCATAAAATTTACTTATTGGTCATCAATTTTCGCGTCCTAGTTGAACGACAAGACGATCCCAATAGGATATGTTAGTCTTTAGCAAATGTTCATCTAATTCAGTGTATGACTACTAGCCCGCATGATTACCGACACTCGACTTCATCAATCAGTGCAAGGATGATAAGCAAAGAGATTCCAAGTTCCATTCCGGGTTCAAATAAATGCACCAATCCACGATAAGCAGTGAACTCAATTCCGGACATTCAATTCCCGACGTATTATGTAGTTTAAACAAGTCTCGTAGCAAATGAACTTTGTGTCTCGCGAATATCAGATATCGTAGACGCCAACAGTAACTTAACGACTACGCGCGAAGTTACACCAAGAAATGCCACCTCCTGAACTTCATCGACATCAGCCTTCCTAATGAGCAAGGAAATTATTCAGAAAGTGCGTAGTTTATGACACTATTCTAGAGAGAACTTCCACTATCTTGTCGTAGAACCCTTTGGTACATTCCACCCCGTAGATATTATTAAAGATTTATTATAATACTTCACTGAAGAATATAATCAATCTCGAAGATCACAACGATTCGACTGCTAGGTAATTCTCAATTTTGTCTGTTAAATTCACATGTAAACCGATGTTGGATCATCCATTTTATATATCATTGAAAGATGTGATTTGGAAGTTGACTGCTTGTTGTCAGAAGTTTCAGTAAAGCAACTGTTACTATCCATGAAAGATGAAAATATGAAAACGATAATATTCCTAATTGTTATAAAAATTGTAAAAGTTCTCTGCTGGATTTTTCCAGATTTTGATGAGTAAGGAGAGGCGTGACGGCGAGGATTTTATAATGAAGCAATTAGACGCTACAATGACCTCATCATGTAAATTGAGAATCAAATCGAGTCGATTTTTATTTGACAAACGCCTTACGTTATATTGGCGCCTTTTACGGCTGGAGATAAAATGTTTATCCGATCAACACTCAATGCCAGCAACACTCTGTTTCGATTTATTACTCAATATAAGTTTAGCGCAGCGCGCTATCACTGGACCAAACGTTGTGAAATTATTTTGTTACAATTTCGTCACTTTTTACTGCACTGTCTTAGTTTATATTGCATAGAAGTTACTTTGTGAATGATGTGTGATTGATTTACTTGAAAAACACTGAGACGGAATCATCATTAATAAATACATCAAGATTTAAATATTCGTTCTGTTTCCAATATAAAACTTTCCAATGGTTGACTCACTTAAAAATGTATTTATTCATAATAAACGAGTTCTAGTTTAGGTTCGATTGGATCAAATGTGGTTCCAGTTCAACAAGATTGGGTAAGGAACTTACAAGGTATGATCAATTTTGTTTTAGATTCAGATCAATTCAGTTTGGGGGAGGTTCTAGTCGAAGTTAATCTTAATTGAATGCGGTTTAGCTCTAGGTAGAGTGAGTAAAGTTAAGGTTACAGATACGGGATAATTCTTTTGGATATTGCATAAATTATGTCTTGTGCCTTACACTTAACTAAAAGTCTTCGATTATTACAATAGTATTCATTCAACTAACATACATACTGTAACAAACAGAGCCATTACTCTAATTTGGAGACTGTAGCGCTCACAAGGAGGTGCTTCCATAATTAGTCATCACAGATTCAGAAAGTGAACAGTGCTACTTTTTGTATTATTGCATCTCTTAAGAATTTCATGAATACCAAGCTTATTCAACTAAACCAGCCAAAACCTCGCGACTGTAGGTCTAACAAATGCTATTAGCGCCATCTCTTATTACAAAAACAGAACTTACAGGCATTAGCTCATGTTTTGATACAAAAGTGAGCGAAGGGAGAAACTAGCTTCTCCACAGTAGTGGTAGTATCTAGTTTAGCGTCCGTTACAGGTAGAAGTATTTATTGGTAGATCTTCAGTCATATTATTGCAGCGTTAAGTGAAAATAAATTTATTCAACCAACAAATAAGTTGAGTTTCTTCACAATACCTATGAAATATTTCACGTAACAGTTATACATCTCAATTAAAAGAACTGTACCTTGTATCTCTATATAGAAGCCTTAATAAACAGTAGAAATTAATTAAAACTCTCTGTGAGTAATAAAGCTCAGTATTTTCATTCTCTTCCTTTCCAAATTAATTATTATATAATCATATGAAGCACATCATACTTCATTTGCTTTATATTGAGGAAGAACAAAAGAATTCTCTTTATTTTCCTTTTCACCTTATATATTAGCTTCCACCATCTATCTATGTCCGCTGTTCTACAGGAAGTGGTTGAAAATAACTTGAGCTCAGTTACATTGAATTCGATCATTCAGAAATAGACAATGCGCTTTGATTGCAGTGAAATTTGATATGGTAATAGACTCTTATATATTTTGAGGGGGGCGGGAAGCTCAGAGACGGAATATATTATCAGGTTTGTGGTTTAATAATCAACTATTGATCACATTGCTCGAAATAACATTTTATCAAATCACTAGAATGCAGTTATTTATTGACGTAATAATAAAAGATGTAGTAGATATCAGCAAGTTGATTATTGCATTTTCCTTCCTAGCAGTCTAGGGCATCTATTCTTAAAGTGATGTATAACTTTTAACAGTTAGTAACTTGCATACGGTTAACAACATGCGCACAGGGCATACTCTCGAATGAAATGCGTAACTTCACTTCCATATTCGCACACCAATCACATAGAAGATAATGTACCACGTGGCTTAATGCACATGTTTCTTCATTTGAAAGTGTGGTAAGATATTAGAAATAAGTTGTACGAAACCAAGTGCTCATGCAATGAAGAACAGTACAAGATTTTTGTATACGTAGTTAGAAGAATGATTCAAGAAAACTGTTATAGAGACCTCATGCATGAAAATAGAGCCCCAGTTCACATAAGGTTATATACGTTGAATTTTCAGGGACTAGTTTTCATCAATTCATTTTTTTGGGTCCGGTCCTGATGACTTTTCAGCATCTGATATTTGATAGCGTAAGTAATACCGTTAACATCAACATTCTCAGTTCTAATATTTCATTATATCCGACTGATTCAGGTTTTACTATAAGGTTTAAATTCACATTTGTCATAACGTAAAAATTTCTCTCGCGTTCTACGGTTGTAAATATATTTAACGAAATTAAGCGAGCACTACTGCCTGTATTTTTATGACCAAAAAAGCATATTTCTCGGAAAATTTCTGGGGTGGAAAGTCGTAAACTTTGGAAAACGACACTGGAGACTTAGCACATTAAAACTATAACATAAAATCAAAATAAAATGGAACTGACATTAATTTTAATATACCGCCTGGGGAGTTTGCAAACCACAATTATTTGGTTACGCTCCAATTAAGTTTTATCCATTAATCACATTTTTTGACAGTAAAATGTGACAAAGTCAACAAGTCAGACAAGAGAAGAGAAGAATGTGAATTCATCACGAGCCATAAATGGGCTTGTAATTAATATTCAATATTATTGTTCAAAAAGCCATCATCTAACTGAAATCAAGAAATTGTTGCATAGATGACTCATTTCATCATCGAAATTATTGATTCTTATTTCAGTTGAATCATTTTTTCGTAACTTCCAAAAGCTTGCTGCCAGAACAAATACAATATATTTTTTATCTCTGCGCTCATGGATTTAGCTCACGTTTACAGTAAACAGAAACTGATGAAAATTTCAATTATGAATGAAATGAAAGCGCTCGCAACTTGACAAGTATCGAATTATTCCATGACTACAGTACTTATGTCAAGAGCACGCGTAATGTTGTATTAAACACTTTGTAATTTTGAAATGAAATAAAAAAGGGAAAGCATCCCGGAATACGTTCGCTCGCAGTGAATAACCATTGGACAAAGAACGTGAAAGACTGAGTGAGATAGGCTGTCAGATCCACACGCCTGGATGCAAGTCCTTAATTAATGACGTAGGGTGGAATCGCGTAACAAGTTGGAAGAAGGGGGTTAAAGACAGAGAAAGCAATATTTTATCTGTTTAATACATCGCCTTAGCTTTAAAATTTCCTGTTTTAGGATTAACTAGCATGTAACGTGATCAAAGTAATTTTATAGTCTTTTGAGAAGAGTTGTTGAAGAACATATGGACAATTCGCTACTCCTTAGATAGGAGAGGCCTCGAGCAAGTGCTACAAGTTCAAACAAATCTTAGGCTACTCTTTTCCCGGTAGGAATATTTAAAAATTGGAAACTGTTGAAGTCGATTGTAAGTAAAAACATAATGAAACTTTCAAGTGACTCCAGGAGTGCCAGGAGTGAGAATCATCAAGATTCATCAGTCTTTTACTTCCGTATTCAACTATTGAGGGACTAGGTGTGAAAATGTTCCAATATGTTTTTACTTACTTGTAAAGTACAAGTAAGTATTGTAGAACCGACAAAATTCACCTATCAAGATTTTGATGGAAATATCCGTTTTAAGCATCCCTGAATCCATTTTGACTATTTTCGGCTTGATGTCAGTACGTATGTGCGTGTGTTCGTTCGTTCGTAACTCGCAAATCTCAAAACTGGTTCAACGTATAATGTTGAAATTTTATATTCAAGACTGGTATAGGGTCTAGTTGTACACTTTGCATTATAGTTCCAATCGTCTGTACCGGAAGTGCACTTTACTTAGAACTTTTTTCGAATTTTTCTAATAAATCCAGAATAGGATGCTGAAATTCAGTACTTGAGCTTGATGTTGTATCAGAATAGTTATCTACTATTTTTGTATGAATCGGCCATGCCAGAAGTGCACTTAACTTTAAGCATATTGAAATTTAATGTTTGACTTGTTGTGGCATTAAAAACAGTTATCTACTATATTTGTATCAATCGGCTGAGCCGGATGTAAAGTTTATATGTATAACAGACTTTCAGAATTTGCCGTATAAAACAATCAGTTTAACTGAAATGATAAGGTAGGCAATGATAATCTGTGATAAATTTTTTGATTTTGTTTGACATTGTACATGTCAAAATATTATTAAAATTATATTAATTATAATCTGAAGTGACAGAAAACTTTATTGAATAAATTTGTGTATATATCAAATGATGTACAAGTGAGTCACGTGATGCTCATGTCACGATACAGTTTTATTCAAAATTGGATGCTATATCCTATAGTTCTTAAGTACTCAACAATTTCTCCTTCGTCTTCTCTGATCTCATAAATAAAATGCGAATAGGTTTGAAATCGGATTGGGAGGTGAATGTAACGCGGCACATCGAGCTTGGGCAGAGCAGGCGAAGACCAATCGTTAGTTGGGTGCGAAGCACGACCGATTGAAAATACATATTACTGTTTATGACTGTACTAGCGGTTTGTCTGGGAAGTGAGAATGACGGACTTGGTTATGATTTGACAACTGCACTATTATTTCTGAAGTTGGGTATTCTAATATTTACTATTTGAAATAGTGATAGAAAAATAGTGGTAAAAAAAATACGTTGGTGATAAAAAGGATTGATTGTAAAAAAGAGACGGCGGTAAAAATAGGGGCAAATCATATTTTTACATTGCTGAATCGATTTTGTTATTTGAAATATTTGTGAAAAGCTATTTCCTAATGCATAGGCTGTTTGTTTAGAAATTAGTGTAAAACAAGTGTTTTGGGAAGATTTTTTGTATAAAGTATATTTTATAAATAGTTTTTGTATTACAGATGTTACTTTGAGGACTATTAGTTATTACTTACGGAAAGGATAATGTGATTCTTAATTCAACTGCTATTGGAATTGACATTAATGGTTTTGGAAGTTTGGGTTGAAGAATTGAGTGTGTGATGTTGAATCACGAGGCGATTAGCCAAGTGTTTTTATCACTCAAGTTTCATTACACTAGCTGTATCAAACGTGTATCATTCAATATTTTATCTACGGCGGCCTTAATTGTTGCTAAATTAGATTTTTTTTATTTGATGTTTGACATTCGAAAAACATTTAGTGTAAAATTCATTGCTTGATCAAGAAGCGTTTTATGGCAACTATTTGTTTGTTTGACAGCTGTCAGAGTTATTAGTTATTTACGATACAAGTGGGATAACAGCATTATTAAGATACGCATGTGAAGTTTGCACAACGAGGCGTCAGCCGAGTTGTGTAGTCACATAAGTATCTTGATATGCCTAAATCACACGTGTATCGTACAAAATTTTATCTACGCCCGGTCAAAGTTAAAAAATTTAAATAATTAGAATTTTTGTTAAGAAGAAAATTGATCCAAGTAGTTGCTGTGAAAATGTTTTAATCCATGACGACCACAATTTGACATAAACAACTTAAACAATTTGTTGATTGTTGTAAGTAGTTACATTTCATAAATTCTTCACGCATTTTGTGAAAATGAGTGATTCTGGAAGTATTGGTTTAGATATTGAAGAAGAAGCATCTGAAATTATTGCTGGCCTTTTACCTGAGAAGTCCAAGTCTAAGTATGAACTTATACATACAAAATATGAAAAATGGTGTATCGAAAAGAAAATTCAGAACCTACCAAATGAGAAGGTACTGATAACATAATTTGCTCATTTATCTAACACATCGAAGCCTTCATCTCTCTGGTCGTATTATTCTATGATACGTACCATGATTTCCATAAAAAAAAATTGATATTAGCAAATAAATGAATTTAGTTGCACTGCTCAAAAGAAAATCTGATGGATATCGTGCAAAGAAATCAAGAGTAATATTGAAAACGGATATTACTAAATTTTTGCAAGAAGCTGATAATGAACAATTTTTATTCTCGAAAGTGGCGTTGATAGTTGGTCTTGCTGGTGCTTGTACGCCTACTCACAATTCATAAATTTACTTTTTTGTAATGTAAAAGACGAAGGGCAGTGTTTACACTTTTTGTTACCAAATACTAAAACCAAAGTATCAAGAGAATTTTTTGTAACTGCTGGAAATATTGATAGTATGAATATGGTTACAATTGTTCGGGATTATATTGGTCTTTGTCCAAATAATGTTGATCATGATCGATTTTTCATCCAATACAGAAAGGGTAAGTGCTTCAAACAGCCTGTGGGAATTAATACGTTTGGCTCTTTGCCCCAAAAAATAGCTTCATTTCTGAAGTTTAAACATGCTAAAGAATATACCGGTCATTGTTCACGGCGCTCATCTACGTCATTGTTAGCCGATTCAGGCGCGGATTTGCCAACTATAAAGCGCCATGGTGGTTGGCGATCAAATACTGTCGCTGAGGGCTATATAGAAAGTACGGTTGAAAATAAAAAAAAGATAGCAACAGGCATTTTAAGTGAAGAAGAAAACAGGACCAGTGCAAATAATCAAGAATTAAATGTAGTCAACAAAAATTCATCGCAATTTTCCTCTTCATCAGGAATTAATTTAAAAAATTGCAAAAATTGTACAATTAACATTTATAATAAATAGTTCATTCTGTATTTCAATAAATTTATTATTTTTGTTGCTATTATTCATTTTCAAAACTCAGTGCGTTAATGAAAAACGGGTGCGTTAATGAAGCTCTTAACTCACGCGAAATGAGTGGCAGAAGTGGCAGTTAACTCCCGGGCGTAGATAAAGTATTTTAAATGTTGTAAATTACTTCCAAAATACCTCCCGCATGTTCAAAACTCTGATAAACCTTCTGATATATCCTCCAATTGAAATCGTGCAATAAAAGTGTGCAATTTAATTGTTTTTTTTTTTTTTATAAAAGCTAACTTTTCACAATTATATTTGTGTGAAGAACTGCCTCAAATAATAAGATAATTTGAGTGTATTTCAACGTCTTCTACCATCGGTTTGCACGCTGCCAGTTATGGCTCTAATCGAGGAGAGTAATCAAAATTGATGACATTTTGAAACTAAGCCTTCTACCCTTACTTGGTTCTCTTATGACCGATTCTAGTTGAATTTATCTGGTTTAAATAGTTCATTTCCTTGGTAACCATATTAATTTCTTCATTTTTTTGTCATTAGTGGCCACTCCAATGAATTGAATTAATCGATGCCTAGTTTATTGGTTAACTCCCTGTCATGGAAACGGGCATTAGAGCACTGTGCAAATTTCGCAAAGCATCGTAGGTGATTTTTTGTGATAATTCTATAGCAGCCTCTCGAAAGGTAAACAAACCCCGCCTTTTGCCTATATAAAGGACTGCGTCGTGCAGAGCAGGTTAATAAAAATTTCTGTGATTTCTGGAAATAAAAGCTAGTTGCATTATTATTATTAAGAGTAGGAAAATAAATGGATATAATGCATTTTCAGATGCATTCAATAAGCTTTGATCTTCATAAATTTTTTAATGATAGTATTTCGAGCCCTAAAAACATTCGATTACGGACAGTCATGCCTTAAAATATTGATGAGCTGTGCGTGTCAAAAATATCGATTATGTATGAAGAATGTATGAATTGGAGTAACTTCTATGCATATTAAATGTCTCAAGTTAGGACCACTACCTGCGTTTATTGACATCACCATGCGCCAATTGATGTCCTCGCCGTGTGTGAATTATTGAGTAATGTTATTTCAGAGTGTGCTGCCATATTGTATTTTTCGATTATTTTTATAGCTAGCGTTTGACATCACTAAACGTTCCTGTAATATTAAGTAAAAGTTCATTACGTCTGTACATCCTGTCCCTAAATGACAAGAATTAATTATATGATTCACTTCTAAATTAGATGCTTAATTCTCACCTCCGCGGTTTTCACTGTCCGCTGGTTTCACTTGGATGGGGCGGTTCATCTGAAATGAAAAAAGAAAATGTGTTATTGATCGCTTTCAAACACTCAAGAAGTGAGAGTCGTTTGATGAGTATTCAAATCACCATTTAATATCTCTAATTTAACTTATTAAAGAAGATTTCCAATTTAATTCAACTTTGAACACTTCTAATTATAATTCTGAACGACAAAAGTTGAAAACGGAGGTTTTTATATTTTAAAAGAGAGATCCTCATAGATACCATTCTGAATGAACTTTTTTTTCTACAACTCTTGATAATTGAAGATTTATAGATATATATTGTTAAGAGTTCGTTTTGTGATCTAGAATTGGAATTACCGCATCAAATCATATTATTTCTCCTTAATAAATAAATTAATGACAAAAATAATGAAAATATAGACCGCAAACTTTATGATTTGAAATATGCTGCAATTTCAGGATATAAAATTATTTTAATAATCGCTCGTGACAAATATTTGCACAGTATTTTAATTTTCAATTATTGAATATGACGCACTCAATTAAACTACAAATATTAAAACTGTATTAGCATAACAAAATATTTTGTTTGCATTTCACTTCCAACAAACAAAATAAATTCTATCTTGTATTCATGACCAAAAGAGTTGATATTCATGTAGTGGAAAACATTTCTTCTATTGCAAATAAAATCACGTCCAAGGAGCGCGCAAGCGCAGTGTGGCGAGAAATAGCACCAGGACTAATATTGCGGTTGGTTGCATCGTCGATTTGTTGTTGTCAACGTTATCTCCATAGTTACAGGCCGGACCACACTGGCCATAGAGACATAGGCGCGATAATAGGTCTTGTGTTGTTAATAATTAACAACGGACGCACAACAAAGATGAGGGATTGAGAAAGGAAGCACAGGATTTGATTTAGACTATGCGGTGATGATGATGAAGGTGAGGACAATGACTAGGCTGGAAAATACAAAAGAAATCGCTCTGGCAAACATGAAACATGATTATCTTGATTCGAAATTTACTTTAATTCCTAAGATGATGATATCTAACTGGTGTTTTGTATATCGAAGGGAGATCATGTGGTACTTTGAAAATATAACCCGGAAATTGATTGGATTTTCAGAAGAATTGTGGTCGTTTCTAATTCTGACAGATCACAAGCTGAATTTTTCCTGATATTCTTCAATTTTTGGGAATAATTTATTTTGATGATGAAGGATTATAATTTAGTCATCATAAGGATTTTGTTTCAAAAGCAATTGACTGCGAGATATTGGAGAACCAGCCATAAGAATATGTTAAATGATTTGTACACTGGTATATCTGTTTTCGGATTCCCAAGAAGATCACTGCCTTTATTTCTCAAGTAACCACTTAAAATAAAACAGGAATCGCACTTATTCAACAGAATTCAAATAATTCTCAATTCAACATACCAAAAATCGAAAATATATTTTATGTTCGTATGAGCTTTAACTCCAATATATAGTTGATCATTAACAATGCCAAAGCTTTGATAATGAATCAACAGATTTTGATATGTCGAATGAAACAGCTGCCTACCAGATGTCAACTGCAATAACTGTGGTGAATGAAAATATAGTCTCCCTAACAGTAATTTGATTAACTTAGTGCTGGAAAGACAATCTCTGAGGTCTTGTCGAATAAGAAAACAACAAAATGAGTATAGTGGATTTCAAGCAGTTGTAAGGGATGTTCGTAAAAGTGGTGATTGTCTTACTTACAAGTGTCGGCAACTCCAGACGAGCCGACTTGTCCGTATCGAGTACTTGAACCATATGGAAGACTTGTGTAGGCGATCGAAAAACAGGAACACTGTTGATTTAAACGATCGCACGGGACACGAAGAGATTCACGAGCACTAGGAGAGGAGAATACAAGAAACGCACAGTTCGGCCGCTCGTGCCGCTCTGAGCGCGCGACGCCACGAACAAAGGGGTGGTTCGACGTCTCCCGCCCCGCCCCGCACCGCCAATCAAATTCCACTAGGGGTGGATGGTGGTGGCGTCGGGACGCACGCATACGCACCTCTTATATCCATTAGTTTGTCAGCATCGATCGACGAGGAACGCAGCGTGGGTTGACGATGACACCACAATTCCCATCTAGCGCAATCGACTATGCACTGATACAACAACGCACTAGGTGAACTTCCGCTCCTCCACCATTCTTCGCTCTCGTTTGACATACTCAAATGTTCCAGGCAGTAATTAAGATATTGCCAGGACAACTCAATCCATCATTATACGCTTACTTAAAGCAAAAAACCTCAAAATAATTTGATATGAAAAGAAAATGGCAGTTTCTAGATCACGTATGAGCAGAGTGATGTCATGCGGTTTATACCATCAACCAACTTATAATAAAACGAAAATGCAAACTGCAATTGGTAGATGTTTATAAAAATCGGAAAAACAACGTGATATTAGATCCGTCTTTCAATATTTTCATCAGTTACAAAGATAGGAGTTAATCTATCGAGTTTGATACTGATATTGCTTTTAAGCCTTTGGTATCTTTGAAATGAGAAAACTGCAAAGAAATAGACGAACAGCCTAATCTGGCGTATATAAATTGAACTGACACATATGTGTGTAAAAAAAATTCGAAACAAAACAAACAAAATCACTCAATACCGTCAGCCACAATCACTGCATACTCCAGATTCATTTTAAATTACGAGTTTTCAGCTTTCAGCTGTGATGTACTACTCCTCTAATTATGCCCACACTTTGTCGTACATAAGCGAAAGCTTGGTTTTCAAAGTGAATTTCATTATAAAATCAGATGTTTGATAACGTGAAACATTAGAAATGATAGTATATAATATAATCGTCGACGGTTCTTCCATTAGCATTACCATTACTTGCTATTAAATATAATCTTCATTTATGATTATTAATAATTCTTGTGTGTTAGCATTACTTCCATTTATGTCATCTTCCCATGACGCTAAGCACCGCTTTGTTTTCTTATTTTCCAGCGAATGTAGAGCTACAACAACAAAGTCATGAGAGTTTGAAATAAAGTTTTTAAATTTGTGCTTTAGTGATTTTGTTTCTCTTAATGTCCAGTTGTGTTCCGGGTTTCATGCACATTATTGTACAGTGTACATTTATATAATATCTACTTCGTTCTTTTTCCTGTTCTTGTTTTCGTTTCGTGCTGCTCTGCCTGTTGCTCCCAACAAAAACATAACTGAGTTACATTTGAACATACGTTTCCACGAATTTGTCGACATTGTGTTTGTATATTTCATATTTCGTTTTGACTTACACAAAAAGGGTACTGTATGAAGAGCTTTTTTTGACGGCTCACAAATAATTTTGTAGCATAGACCTTTGAAACATTTTCCTGGAGAATGATTAATTATTAAGGTGTATACAACCAGATTTAAACCCAACACAGTCCAATTCCAGCGTAGATTTAATAGTTTGTATGAAGGGAACAACAATGCCCTTCATGATCCATTCTCTAAAACATGTCGATCAAGAAAAAGTGTGCTATACCGATTATAAATATCGATTGTGGATGATGATGATGATTTCGCTTGAATATGTACTCAATCCAAGCAATAGTTTAGACTTCCGAATGCCTACACTTTGTTGATATCCCCCAAGTTTTGAGCAGAGTAAATCCATGATATCCACCGCTTAGTCCAAACTGTCGAAGTTTTAATTTGTCGGTGTCTAGTCTTTGTAATAACATTGTAAGCCCTAGTTATCCGAAGATCTTGATCGTAAAGTGTCTCCTCGCTCACAGCTTTCATAATGGCATACATTTCAATAATTTATAGATGCTAGGAGAGTCACTGAATTACGTCTGGTTCTATACGTAATTCAATATCTAAGAACCTGAAAAGCGTTTTTATTGTAGACTGCTTCCAGTGCTCCCAGATTAGAGCTCAATTTTTGTGACAACAGGATGGAATTGGTGCTATGAATTTCTTAGTTGGAAAACTCATGCAAAATTGGTTAATCTGGAATGGATATGAGGGTAGTAGTGCCGGAGTGAAATCCAGTATTAAGAACCTTCTATTTATAAGCTCTTGTAACAGCGACCTGGATAACATTTCAGGCTTCACTTTCAGTCATGATACTATGTCAATTATGTGATTATCAAAGGATCTGATGTGGAGGCTCGACCAGGAGGCCTATTCTAATTCAACTTATCAACTTGATAACTTAACAAGGTCTCGATAACACACTAGCGCATCTAGCGGATGTATTTAGAAGTTAGGCTGATACGTCATCTGTGACGTATAGGTCTTGATAAACTTAGCGACACCTCTGCTAGTGTCGCTACCGAGATAGCGACTTGATAACTCTGACATTTAGCTTGAAATTGAGGTTATCTTGTTCACTTCTCGACTGTTTTGGAGTTCTTTTTGTCAAATTTTGATTGATATGGCGTTTTGTTTACTTCAATTATTGGTTGTTGGGGCTTTAGAATTTGAAGAACGAAGAAAATAGAACTACGCGAAGATTAATAAGGGATGAGCAAGATCCTTTTGGAATTGCGAACTTAGAATTTCGTGCAAATTTTCGGCTTAGCAAGGAATGCTGTTTGTATATATTGTGAATAGTTTAAATAAACATACTGACATATATCGCAATCGTGTGCCAGCGCATTTTTGGGTTGAGATACTCTCTTGTATTAGATACAATATAAGAATAAACATGATTTTTTTCTTGGTTCTCAGATTTTATGAGCCTTAAAGAATGTCATGATTTGGTATTTGATGCGTAGATAGATATTTTTTTCCAAAAATAAATTCATAAGCGCGCGTCTTTTTACTAGCAACTTATTTATTTGTACCAACCTATAAACTTAAAATAACTAGATGTTGATAATCTTAGCAAGGTTACATGACGTCATTATGACATCATAGTTATCGAGACCTAAGTGTCGCTACAATTAGAATAGGTACCCTGGCGAGGATTCATATCCAGCGATGATGTGAATGATACATCAGTTGTATTGTTCCATCAACATCAGTCAACTTTACATCCCCTTCGACGTTAGGCTCGGTTTAAAACAAGTTTTTTGAATATATGTCCCACTTCTTTCTATTTAGCGGGCAGATATTGACAACGTCCTTACTTTTCGAGTAAATTGATCACATGAGGTATCAGGTCTTTGTCGTCAATTATCTTCTTGTTCAGATCACTTATACATCACTTTCTTTCATCAATCTGATTATCGAAGGATCTGTGATGCTGATGCACGATTTACGGAGGGGAATCTAGGATAAAAGAGACCAGTGATAATGATACATTATCAGTTGTATTTAATTATTGACAATTCGTAACGCCTTTTTTCGGTATTGGAATAAGTTTCTTGAATGTATGTGCCAGTCATTTTTATTTGGTAAAAAAGTACTCTCAATGTCTCAATCTGTCGGGTGAATTGGACGTGTGTGGTAAAACGTATTTGTCATCGACTGTTTTCCTGTTCAAGTTACGCCGGTCGATTACTAATACTCCACTTTCTTCTACCAATTTGTTTACCGAAGGACCTGGTGCTAAAGCATTATTTGGGAGAGGCCTGTGATAAGAGAAACTAGTAATAATACATTTTCAATTGTATTTTATCATCAACATTAGTATCTCTCAGGTCCTAACATTAGGTTGGAATTTGCAGTGCCTTTCTTTGGTATTAAATTTTTTGAATTTATGTCCCAGACATTTTTATTTGGTAGAGAAGAGTTTACAATGGGACATGTAAGGTCGAGTTATTTGTTGTCGATTGTCTTCTTGTTTATGTAACGAGGGTCGATTACTTCCACGCCACTTTCTTACATCAGAGTAATTATTGAAGGACCTTGTGTTAAGGCGTGATTTGAGAGAGGCTTAGGATAAGAGAGACTAGTGATAATGATACATAATCAATTGCATTTCATCATCATCAGTATCTCTCAGGTCGGATCCCAACACCAGACTCAAATTTGTTGTGCCCTCCTTTTCAATGTATGTCCTAGTAATTTCTATCTGGTGAAGAAGTTCTCACAATGTCTAAATTGATCGGATGAATTGGATGTTTGAGGTAAGAAGTAACTGTCGTCGATTGTGTTCTTGTGCAGATCATAGTAATCGATTACTTATACGCCATTTTTTTCATCAGTCTGGTTATTAAAGGACGTGGTGTTGAGGCATGATCTATTAGAGGCCTAGAATAATGATACATTATCAATTGTATTTTATCACTAACATCAGTATTTTGCAGGTCACGACCCAACATGCTCTTCTTTGGTATTGAAATAAGTTTCTTGAACGTATGCCCAAATAATTTTTACCTGGTAGAGAAGTTATTACAATGTCTCAATTTGTCGGGTAAATTGGATGAATAAAATAACGGATATTTGTTGTTGATTGTCTTTACGTTCAGCTACGCTACTTTCTTTTATCGATGTTGTTCTAGAAGCTGATGTTGAGGTGCGATCCTGGGAGCTCCATGCACATTGGTGGAATTAGTAGGACTGTGATTATTGATACAGTAGCAATTGTATGTATAATGTGACAGGTATTTGACATCGATTGTCTTTAAGGTCAGCTTGTACTACTTTCTTCCATTAATGTTGTTAAAGGAGGACCTGGTGTTAAGATTCACCCGTAAAAGGTCCATACCCACCGGTGGAATCAGTAGAACTGATATTAATGATATAGTAGCAACCTTATTGTATTATTAACATCGGTGTTTCCCAGATCGCCCTCCAACATGAGGTTGGAAATTGTAGTGCCAATCTTCAGTGTTGAAAGCAATCATTTGAATGTTCATCTAGGTTATCTCAAGTTAGTGGAGAAATACTGATGTTCATCGTCGATTTTATTCTAAGATAGCGTCTCAACAACAGGTTGGAAATTATTGAAAGTAGTCTTCAGAATACTTACCTCAGTCATTTTCATCAAGCGAATAACTACTTATATCGTCCTAATTTGTTGAATGAATCGAATGTAAAGAGTAATAGGTATTTATCATTGATAGTCTATTCATTCAGTTTACGGTATGAAGCACTTTTTTCTGTAAATGAGTGGGAATATAACTTAATCTTAATCCTACAAGAATTGTTTGGACCTATTACAAACAGGTCGCGCATCCAATTTTTTCTGTGTTTCTCAATGTAGAGACTATTGATCAAGACAAAATTATTTCGAATTGATATATGACCGTTCTTGTTTTAAACAATTCCAATCGCAACGACTTATTGTGAGTGACTCTTCAGCTCTAACTGATGTGAACTGATGAAAGATGCGCTCATTTGTTATAGGAATGCGTTGACATGCAGCGCCTGTTTGACACATATATTCAGGCCATTTCAACGCCTGAAAATAAACAGTTTTCCATTCTAGTCACGAGCTTGACATATTAAGAAAAAACGTAAAGTTACGAACATGTTTCGAGTTTCGCTGTTCGCGGCTAGGACGTGCTCGCTGCCCCCATAATAAGAATAATTACATTGCGGTTTTCATTGCGAACTTTTCCTCTATTTTTATAACAAAAGTCGAAAAGTTGCGTCAGAGTCTCTCCAAATTTTCGCGCAGATTTGAATATTTAATCAGGTGTTTCAAAAGAGATTTCCAATGCTTCACAATGACACATTGACATACTTCTAAGTACTGGTTGATTTTGTATTCCATGCCTGCTGGTGGAATATAGGGGAATGTGCGTACAAATATAAGATATTCCGAAAACTTCCTGGAAATCTGACGCAGATTGAATACGATTTATCGTTGACTAGCAATGAGGTCGTACTATTTATGTCCTTACCACCACTGTATCACGATTAAGAGAAGTCCACGTATCTTGCCTGTTGAATGTGTTTGGGGTGGAGAAACTCCTGTGGTCACTTTTCAACTGGGGATAAGTTTCAGTATAAGTTCTCAACTGGTCTTAATACCGGCTGTAAGCTCTGCACTATCGTTTTGAAAACATATTGTGGCCGTAAACCAGAACAGGAGCTTGCTACAGCAAATTCTAGAGTAGGAAGGGCTTTTTGGCCCTCAGGAGCAACGTATGGGGTGAAGCACTGCAACCCTTTGTTTTCGCACACCGCAAGCAACTCTAGGGCTGCATCGAGGAATAGGGGTATTGTTTGCTAGAGGCATATCAAACTTTTAATGGGGAGAGGACATCGACCCTTGGAAAAATCCAATTTTGCCAGGTGTGCAGCGATGCACTAGAGATTTATGCAAATTAATTTAATGTTGTAAACATTTCGAATTGGTGGATCAATAAATAATGTAGTTCACACCTGCGACCTACTTAAAGTATAATACGGGACTCCAATTTCCAATTTTTCCGATAAAATTCGAATAGATAATTATAAATCCTGAAATACTGCAGACGTTACGATGGATGCTGCAATATTCCAACAGGTAGCGATTGAACCCCCACATATTCTTATGATCAGATTCAAGATAAGTTTCAGGAAGAAAAAATTGAACTTAGGTCTTTAATTCCAAATGAAATGGATGTTTATTCAGTTGTTTTTAATGCTAGCAATCGTTGAAGAATTTTCTGCTTCATTAGTATATTTGAATGGTTGGGTGCCCAGAATACGACTCTAAGTTGTTTAACTTAGCGAAAAATAGAACACTTCATCTGAAAGTTCTGGGATACCTGTGCAGCAAACAATGGAAGCTGAGATTTATTTTCAAGTCGCAAATTAAGTTGCGTTGACGTCGAAATAAACCTGTCGCCCTGACATCGATTCGTTGTGGATTTCTCGAACTTTTCGTGTGATTTGAAAAGTCAAATTAATTGAGATTCTGAAAGTATTGCCCAGTGAAACAAGTCAAATCTAAATACATCACTAAAGAAGTAGAAACTCTCCTCCTCAAGAAAACATATATCCTGGCAACTTTCAATAGCTGTTGATAATTGATTGTAAGTTGGAAAAATAACAAGGATTTTGGCGTTATTCTTTTCAACCTTCGGTTACTAGATTGGAATTCCATTCAGTGATAGTCATAGGAGATACCGATCATTTTGGATTTTTCAAGACCTCTATTCCCGTTTTATACTTCTTACTTCTTTTATGCAGCATTTGTTGAAAATTATAGACAATATCAAATCGAAATAATAGTAGTATGATTCAGCGTAAACATCACAATTGATGTTTTCCAAGTAGTTATACTCTCAACTTGATAATAAGGTCTTCTTGAGAATAATTGCAATATCTTTCAACAGAATAAGTACCTACAGAGCTTCAGAGCTCACGAAGAAATGATTCCTGAGAAATAATAAATCCTCTTTTCCCTTTACAAAGAAAAGTTCTTGTTACCTGTTTTCATCTTCAAGTAATTTTTAGTGACTACTTATCAATAAGAAATACATCCCTCTGCAAACGGTTATATACTCTTCAATTGTTAAATTCACTTGAACTGTAGAATAGGAATGTTAAACGAAGATCAAGTTTGTATTGTTCCAAGTAGACGTGTTTATCCTACGTTTGAAATTCAATGAAGAAATGCATTCGAAGATAACTATCCAAGTACTTTGAAAAAAGATTCCAGTTACTCATTACATGGAGTGAGTATTGAAATAAAGCTCGATATTCAATTCAACATTAAAATTTTATGTATGTGGAATAATGATAGAATATTTTAATGTTATTATTTCTTATGAAAACCAACTTTTTCGATTTTGAGAATAATTTTATTTTGTTCCACATTTAAGTGGTTAATATTGTAGGAAACATTAATTGAAACCAATCTTCTAATATTAAGAAGCAGAAGTTCAAGTAGCAAAAAACAGCAGAAGTAAAACAAAATAATTGCAATAAAAAAAGAACCTTATTCCTTCTGTTTAAAACGCACTTGAAGGAAATTAAATTTTTGTGAAGAGGAGTATAATTAGTGCGCAAAATTGCTAATCTTCAACAAGTACTTTCTTCTAAATTTGATAAAATTTCGTTTAGACACTCAACTGACATTGAAAGGATGCTTCAGTTCCATAAAGCTTCAGGTAATTAAATTTTATTAGCCAATAAAATATAATAAGAAAGGAAACCCACAAAATATAATATAACAACAAAGTATCACATAGAGACGATATGAGAAAGGATGGAGTTTTTATATGATGCTTGCGAAATACAGATATGAAAGAAAACAGTAAATGTGTACTTAAAACTCCAGTAAGGACTCATGTAGTGTGGCAACTAAACTACGGAAGTAGTTTCCGACTAGTCTGCAGTTTTAGCTTGCCACAAGGATAACATAAACATGATCTCATGTTTTCCGGAACTCTTAGCTATGATCATTTTCAGATATCACTTTTATGAAGAAATACACTTTTGATAATGAACAAACTTTGTCAAAGAGAAATAGAAGTTGAGTGTATCGGAAACATTGTAGCACATTATTGCAGATATTTTGTTTGATATACTTTTCCTTTCACTTAATTAACTACAAATTGGGATACGAGAGGAAGAAAGAATATAGAGGAGCCCTAGAAATACAAGCTTTCTTGGCTTCCAGTGAAACAGCGTCCATTTTAATATAGCTTGATAAAAATGAGAATATATTACCTAGCATCATAAGTTTGACATTCGACCTCTTATTTGTTTTACAACTGCTAGTTACCATTGCTTACCATTCAAGTGGTAAGATTTCACCATTTGAGTTGCAAGAAATTATTACTTGGGCCTGGTTGTGCAATCTAAATTGTCTACAGTTTAATTTTACCAAGTTTATTTCCTATGATTACAATTATTCCATTAACTGTAACCATAGAAAATTATTCAATTGTGAATAAGCTCAGATTGTAAAACCGGGCCTTACCATCACATCGACCTTACAGCTTAAAGTTGTCAGGGATACATACCATTGAAAGCTCCATTGAAGTTTCTACCCGTACCTCTTGTATTGTTGTCTTCACCGTTTGGTATTTCCAGTAGTTATAACTATTTTTATTGAAGCAGCGATTCAATAAGGAATACATAACATGTGTTTGTGGGAGCAAAAATTGCAATTAGACACCTAAAAGATGATAGGATTTAGAAGTGGGTGCTTGGTGAAACATTTTAATCAACATAGAAATAAATTTAACACTTGGTTGAGTCTCACAATATCATGTTTAAAGATCATCATCAGGTAATACCGTTTTACCTGATGATGACTTTTTAAATCGAAGTATAAATTTAATATTGTGAAACTTAACCAAGTGTTCAATTTATTTCTTTGGTACCTCAAAAGAGCTGTATCACATGAAAATCCTGGATGAAACAGACATAACTCCTACCGGAGTAGACCACCACTTGTTGAATAATAATAATATGAAATTTTCGTGAAAAGAAATAAAAGATGTCAGAAGAGTATAGTTCTAACTTACAGTTGCAAACATGGCTGTTCTAGAATGAATAATTTCGAGGACCGGAATATTTTTTGAGTTCATTATCAATCAAGTTAGCCTCACTGTCATAGATTTGAGAATATATGTTCAATTTGTGAAGACAGCCAATTCTCTTCTATTTGTTCAAAATTACACAGCCAAATTCCATCGACTTTGAACATCTGTTGAACGTAAACCGACTGTATAATATAACATCAGCCTCATCTCTTTGCAATAGAAAATCTAATGATTGATCCTTTTTGTTTAATAAACAAAAATCTGTCCTCATTTGTTACCCTCATTATTATTTCACTTCTCTTTTCTTATTACTTCAGCTAAGCTGGGTACTATTCACCTGTCTCTCAGTCTATCAGAACAAATGCATCAGAGTATGACTATTAAAAGGCTACATCTAAATGATCAGGACAGCCACCCATCAGACAGAGTATTCTGGGGTCCTATTCTAATTCGTAGACAACTTGGAGACAGGTCTATGTCAATGAAGCCATGATATAGTAGCATTTGTAGGGACTTGAAAGTCTCTAAAAGTCTCTAAAATTACATCAATAAACGCGAAGATGGTATACAAAACCAGTTCTGCCAAGAAACTGAGTCGAAAATGGTACAAAAGGTAGGAAATTCGACAAACAGAATGCCTTACTTATTCACGCAAGAAAGCTTGCCTTATAGCATCCAAGTGATAAAGAGCAAGAAATTGGAGACCCCACCACTTAATGTGGAGCAACATAACCCAAACCCTGTACTTCTAGTCTTCCAAGTCTTATTTTAGCTGCTGCAGACCATTTTATATTTACGCTATCATTATTATTATTATCATTATATTCCAATTCAGAGATCATTAAGAAAGGTTCTCGGAGTTTCCATAGAAAAAATTGAATGTTTCTATTTTTTTCAGATAGTAGAAACAGGTTCCTTTGCTCCACTTCTTCTATCACTGGTTTCGTATATTGTTGTGATAATTGGGAAGCCTAGAAGTAGAGACTGTCAAAATTATTTCGTTGATTATCAACAAATTGAGTACCTGTAGCTTGACGGTTGATAACCGCACCCCACGGCTGAGTGTACTATAATTGTCTGCCACACTCAATAAATTGGATCTGGCGATTTTAATTCACCTATCACTTCATGAGTTACTGGAAGCTTCTTCTCAAATACTTAAATAATTACCTTCAAGAACGTTTCTCCATTGAATTCAAAGATTCTTTTTCTATGCATAATAGTACAAAAGTAAAATAACTATGTCTACTTGAAACAATTCAAACTTTGTTTCTGTTTCACGCAGGTTACATCCACGTTTTTATTTTATAGTCCAAATGAATTCAATATCTGAAGTGCATATTACCATCCGGGAGAGATGAATCTCTTATTAATAAGTAGTTAACAAAAATTACTTGGAGAAGAAAGCAGGTAACAAGAACTTATCTTTGTAAAGAGAAAAGAGGATTTATATTTCTACGGAATTATTACTCCGTGAGTTCTGAAGCTCTGTAAGTATTTATTATATTGATAGATATTGCAATTATTTTCGAGAGGATTCAAAGATCCAGTTGAGAGGTTAAGTTCCTGGAAAGCACTAATTGATCATAAGCATAGTTGTATAGAAGTTTCCACAAATGTTGCATGAATAGAGTAAAGTATGGAAGACAAAAATAGGTCTCAAAAGATTCAAACTGATAGGTTTTTCTAATGACAATCGTTGAATGGAGCTAAAATACCTGTTTGTGGTCTCTTTTGATTTAGTAAGTAACGGTAGAAGCCAATAGTTATAATAAATTTAAATAAACCATCGCACAGACGAACGCACTCACTTGAACGAGTCGGACAAGTTTTGAGGAGAAGCCAGATACTCCTTCATCCCTAAAAGTGCAGTCTCCATAGACGCGAACCGTTATAGTAAATATAGTATGTGTCAATTTCAAAGTTGTCACATCTGTCATGTATAAAGGCGCCACTGCGCAGAAGCTTGTAAGTTCTGTTCTTGTAACAGAGATGGCGCTGGTAACATTTGTTAGTTTTACAGTTGTGACGTCCTACCAGATTTTATAGACCGTCTTGAGTTAAATAATCCAAGAGTGGCGATAATATGTGGAGTTAGCTCTCTTCATTTCCTAATTCTGTGTTTCCTGATTATGGAAGCACTCTCTTTTGAGCGCTACATAGTTCAAGCAGCCCAGATGTTCGAAATATAATTTGGTTTGCTAGATCAACATTTCCTTCTTTTATATGTGGGCTGATTGATTTATGTTGTTGGGTTTATCAACAGGATCCTAGTCAGGTGAATTTTTGGGTCAATCGAGCACCTTGATTCTATCCTCCAGCATGGAAGCCTGCAGCAGTCCCAAACTGTGATGAGAGGCCAAGTCGCGTTGGAATGTCCCATCGAAGGCTCGTACGAGTAAAACAATTTCACCGAGTGATATTTTGAATGATACAGTTGAATTCATTATGCCTATAAGCTTCTAGCGCCATTTGTCGTAAAAACCTCCTACAGCGGGTGTTTTATATCGAAATACTATGCCGTAGGATCGTTGCACACGCGAATCTTCGACTGGATCCAACACGATCCGGTCGCGGATTACAAATCAAAACTGGTCAAGGCCTGTATGCTGGAAAACAAAATCAAAGTTCCTGATTGGCTCAACCTAAATCCCATCGAGAATCTGTAGAATATTGAGACGAAGCGGTCAGGTAATTGTACGACAGAAAAACGCCTGACAGATAGTTCGAATCAAATGCGTTCATACGATGATGAACTCAAGAAAACATACACACATACACCAATTGAGCGGAGGCAACACCAAAACATCCTCAGGAGACTATCTCTGTCAAGGAAAGGCACACGTCATACTGAAAAATGCACTGTGGATCTATGGAGCCAATAAAAGCACAGTCCTCTGGAAAAAGCATCTCTCATCCTGTCCGAATCAATTTGCACAGTATAGTAGATATAATTATTGTTTTCATGATTTGTTACTTTTTATTTTGTTTCAATTGAATCCACAAAACTCATTCTGTAGTTTCATTTCGGGGAAAATAATTTCAACTTCTAGAACCGGATTTCTTGAGATTAAAAGTTCCAATAGTTTTTTCAAATGTTTTGTTTCTTTTTAAATGAAAAGACCCTGGCGTCCAAGCACAAGTAACCTCTAGTAAATAAGTGAGGTAAAAATTGAATATTTATTCATTTTTGAATGTGCGTCCAATGACTTAGTCAGTTGTGATTTATTATTACAAAACAATGATAATTTATTTGAAATAAAAGGATTACCAAGTGAATTTGATCTTTATTTCATCTGATTATTCAATAATTTGAATTACCATATTCTCCCGCCGATATTTTACTAGAAAATACTCCTTTTGATCAATTGTTACTATCACTCCTAGATTCAATATTCTTGTACCACAATTTTTCCATCAATCTTCTTGAAAACATCACTTCCCAAATTATTCAGCTTTACCAGAACAATTTCCGTTCTAACAAAAACTAAATTTTTGCAAATCGTATGAGAAATAGAAAACAACTTTCATTTTCTGGAATGCGGCTTACCGAAATGATCTCGATTTGAGATACATACCTTCCACCTATAAAGTAATCATTCAGCGAAAATCTGGCTTGGAAAGAAGGTGGCTGAATTTGATCCCATCGATGGATTTGCTATAATGAAAATCAGGAAAAATCTCATTTCAGCCAGAAAGGCTACGTCAAAATTGGAAGATCCTAGCAACTATAGGCACAGCAACTACTAGTTGAAGGTATCATGGATTATTATAAGGTACTATCCGTTTTTATATGGAAGATGGGCTTCTTGTGATCATATTTAAACGATTATAATCATTCACAAATCATCGACTGATACTGTTGCTGAGTTCGTCATAAACCCAACTCGTTTCATCCCTCAAATCTCAAGAAAAAATAAAAAAAAAACTCAGCGAATCGAAGTCAGAGCGACAAGTTCATTTTGACGTCAACGCAACTTAATTTGCGACTTGAAAATAAATCTCAGCTCCCATTATTCGCTGCACAGGTATTGCGGAAACTTTCAGATGAAGTGTTCTATTTTTCGCTGAGTTAAACAACTGTTAGCTACTGTTAAACTCAGGGCCGTATTCTGGGTAACCAGTCATTCAAATGCAAAACATGCAAATTGTTTTTATTTCTTATGTGTTGATTAATGGAGCAGAAAATTCGTTGATGAAAACTGCAGATTGGTTTTTGTTATAACTTTAAGTGAAAAGTTGATTACTGCTTCGGAATCATTTGACTTGATTAGTTATTTTGTTAGAGACGAGTAGCTATTTATTTCCACTTTTGGGTGTAGGATTCCACGTTGCTATTTGGAAGCAATAAATTCCAATCAAGTATAAATAAAATACGGGCATGTCCTTTCATGAATTAATTTTGCCCCGGCCCTGCAACGGAATTCGCCAAACAGCATGTCATAATAGATAAAGGTGTTTTTCGGACAAGTTCCAAATTGGTTTCGAAACCGTGAAAACATATAAAACAGTAGAATATATAAAGTGGTAGTGGCTTTATCGTGCATGTTATTTAGAGACAGGGACAGCAATAAAATCGATAGGTGGAGTGGAAGACGTCGAGGGGTTTGAGCGGAGATTTCATCATAGAGAGCCGTGCGAAAGCAATCACGCGGAAAGCACTGGTGTCGTTGGGTTGTAGCCGATTCAGGCTACACGGCGACGGTAGCGGCACAAACCCTGGACTGTCACCATGGAGACCAGACATCAAAAGAAGATGAAACCTGTACGAAATAGAAGCCAGCAAAGCCCCCTGGCCTTCTATATTGCATCACTACAACTCTGCAACATTACGAATGTAAAACTACACTTTCAAACTAATAACATCCCACCTAAATGAAATACTCTACCAGAGTAATCAGTTCGCGCTGGATCGTATAATGTACCAAAATAAAATATAAAATTCACTGAACAGGTAGATTCCGAGAAAATTAGATTATCACGGAATATTTTCTCTGAAAAGCATTTCTCTGAGGAAATATAGTATCAGAATATGGATTGTGGAATATTTTTGCTGTAAATATTCACCCTATCCGTTCAGATTCTTACAAGTTCACTTTCCATAATCTTCAGACCGAAAGATGTAGGGTACTTTCTGCAATTTGTACAAAATTTCAGATCCCAAAATATGGAACCCAAACTTAATGAATGGAGTTATATACAATATCACAATATTCATTCGGAAATAATACCATAATATTAATGCGAATAAATTCTCCACCGATTCTAGAGCATTAACTATGACGCGCGCTAATGGAAGGTTGGGATTGTCGATATAATTCCCATCGGCGACACGCTCTAATCCAACACAAGGACAGAAGATGATGATATAATAAGTTATGTCTACACTGTGATAAAAAAAACGTTACGTGATAAACAGTGTGACGTCTTTTCCCCAAGGGAAGTAGTAAAAGAAAAGCAAAAGTAATTACAGAGATCTGTTGAGCCAGCACATAACCTACTGTTCTTTGAGACTAACATGATCTTGTTTCATTTATTATCTGAGGATTTCTCTGACAATATTTTTTCATTCTTAGAATTTCCGAAGATAAATGATGCATTCCGAAGAAATCTAGCTGTTGCGTATTACATATCCCCACGCACGATTTTGTGTAAGTATGTAATTCATATTTCGAGAATTCACCCTTTTATATTGGCTTATCTTCCCCGGCCAGCCTTATGTGGTACAACGCACCGTTAACCGCAGACATGAAAAATAACGACCTTAATAATGCTATCAGCGTTCGATTCCTTGATGGCTAAAATCTAAGAAGTGCCCATTCGGGTTATAAATACGCTGCGGTATGGATCCGCTAGCCGGACGATTGAAAAACAACATTCGTTATTCGACGCTGATCGACATATCGTGAGTTGAACGTTTGGGCGTTTTGGTTATGTGAACGATAAGTGAATTTCCGGATAATTGGATTCGTTATGCCTTTGGCATGAGAATAGATTGAAAAAACATTGGGAAGAGTAGGAGAACATGATTGAATACATATTTTCCAAATTGAAGATTTATATTGAAATGTTATTTTACGAAGAATGTTTTTTTTCTTTTATTATAAATGCTTACATAATATGATAACTTGCAGACCACTTCACTCAATTTTTATTTACTTGTACAAAGTAACAAGTATTGTGAAACCGACATAATTCACCTATCGAGATTTTGATGGAAATATCCGTTTTGAGCATCCCTGAATCTAATTTGACTATTTTTGGCTTGATGTCGGTACGTATGCTCGTACGTGCGTTCGTGCGTAACTCGCAAATCTCAAAACTGGTTGAATGTATAATGTTGAAATTTTGTATTTAAGACCGATATAGGGTCTAGTTGTGCACCTCGTATTATGATTCCAATCGTCTGTACCGGAAGATCACTTTACTTGAAACTTTTTTCGAATTTTTCTGAAAAATCCAGAATGACCAACCGTAGGATGTTGAAATTCAGTATTTGAACTTGATGTTGTATCAGAATGGTCATCTGCTATTCTTGTATGAATCGGCTAAGCCAGAAGTTCACTTTACTTGAGACTTTTTCTCTATTTTCCGCATAAATCCAGAATGATAAGCCGTAGGATACTGAAATTTAGCTTTTGAAATTTCTGTAGCATCTTAATGGTCATCTTCTATTTTTGTAACAATCGGTTGAGCTGGAAGTGCTCTTTATATGACAGACTTTTTGAATTTTCCGCATAAATTCTAAACAATCAATCGTAGAATATTTAAATTTTGTATTAGGCACTCTTATGATATCTGGTTGTACACCTTGCATTATGATTGCTATCGACTAGGCCAGAAATGCACTTTATTCAAAAAAATTTTCGAATTTTCTGCATAAATCCAAAATGATTGACCGTAGATTGTTAGAATTCCGTATTTAGGACGATTGAACCCTCTTAATGCTCACATCCTATTATTATCGAGATCCTCCAAGCCGGAAGTTCACTTTACTCGACAGTCTTTTTGAATCTTTCGCATCAATTCGAAACGATCAGGTATAGAATATTGAAATTTGGTATTTCAGTCTGCTGTAGCATCTGAATAATTGCCTACTATTCTCATAACAATAGACTGAACCGGAAGTGCACTTCAGTAGGAATTTATTTCTTAATTCTGCGCATAAATTCAGATCTGTTGGTAGACGTAGAATTTTGGAAATCAGTATTTAGGAATGTTGTAGTATAAGAATAATGGCCTACTGTTTCCATAGCAACCGACTTGGCAGAAAGCGCATTTAACTTGACAGATTTTTAGAATCTCTTGAGTAAATCCAAAACGATTTACTGTGTAACGATGAGATTTTGTGTTTGATTATACATATCCAATGATATATACGATCAAACACAAAATCACATTGTATTATATATATCCAATGATGTACAAGTAAGTCACGTGATGTTCACGTCAGATTCTTATAATAAATGTTTGGAATAGTCAATAAAACTTCAATACAGAATACTGTGTCCTTAGGATCCTGCAACACTAAATTAATCAAACCAAGTCAATCCAGACCAAATTTCTTTCCTTCCCACTATCCTCTTGATTATTATTACATAATTGTACCTCTTACGAGCTTGTGAGAGAGTGGAATGTCCAACAAAAAGGCAAATGTAGCAAACCAAATAGGGTCCTAAGACGACCACAATATGCAACTTAATGTTGGTCACAAAACGTTTGAATCTCTCTATAATCTTAAGGTCTCTGAAATACAAACTGTGAAGTACATGCCAAATTTTATCTTCACTTTGATTCGGATTGATTTAGATGCGCTTAATATAAAGAGAGTCTGAATATGTACGCAGATGATTCTTGAGGGAAGAATCTTAAACATGCATGATTCAATATTTTGAAATTTCATAGTTCTAATATAATTGAATCGAGTCCACATAGCATCAGTCGGATGGGAGCATAAGTAGTGCTTGCCAAAGAAGTACCATTTGTTGCTGGGTAGATGTCCCACTGAACGTTAGTATCTAACGGAAACCAAACTACAACGATACCATTGCGCGGTCGACGCTTTACCAACGTTACTTCATTATATCTAGAAGTACAAAAGCAGCCACCCATTTACATTTGTTGGTATAGAGCAAGATCCCAGGCCCGTCAGACCTTACTTATTTTCTGAGAAACAATATGTATGGAATAGAATAGTGTTAGTATGTACTTTTATCATACGCATACTAGCTAGTTTGTGGCGACGGCCAATTTACAGATACGAGGTGCTAGCGGTACGTTAAGACATTACTCACTTCTCTTAAGGTCTTGAGTGCTGATTTTGAGGTATGTTTCAGAGAATATTGTTAAAAATTGACAATCAACACTGCTAGACACTTCCCATAGGTGGTAATTTCTGTCAGACTCTTTAAAGCTCACAAGGAATAACTTGATCTTGCTTATAGTTTGAGTGCTAATTTTTATATATGACACTCAGGATACAATTCCAATAGTTTTTGTTAACAGCTAGATTAATCGTAGGGCTGAACATCCTCCAGACACATCTAAAATATCGCTGTGAGTAAAAGCGCGAGGTCACTATTTGTAGGCTTGATAGTAAGTGAAGCATCTATGGGCATCCAACTTTTCCTTGGTCTGGCTATTCATAAAAAGTCTTGAAATTGCTCACTGAGTATTATATATAATAATTAGGACTCAGACTATAAGTAAGATAACGATATTTTTTTGAGAGCCTTAAAGCGTTTAGCAGGAATTACTGCCGATGAGACTTGTCTGGCAGTGTTGATTATCAATTTTCAACAATATTATCTAGAACATACATAAAAATCAGCACTCAGACTCCAAGAAAAGTGATTATTGTCTTGATGTACCTTTAACACCTCGTATCTATAAATTGGCCGTCGGCACAAACTAGTGAATATCAAAGTATCGACTAACACTATTCTAATCCACAAATTTTGTTTCTCAGAAAATAAGTAAGGTCTGGCGGGTCTGGGATCTTGGACTAGTAGAGACTTTCCATGATCTCAGATTTTATTATACTATTGAGTTCGGATTCAATCTGACCCTGGAGCTATTTGAAATCTGGGAACAACCAACTGAAATCGGAACGTCATCAGGAACTTGAGAATAATGAGAATAATGAGAATAATACCCACATCCTTGACACAATGTTGAAATGGAATAGTATGATTATACAATATATTTTTGTTTTGTTCATGTGGAAACCATTGAAGTCTGTTTGATTGTTGCACTCTCCAGTACAATCATGAATCTATAATTTAGAAGAATGATTCAACTAATACGCTTTACAAAGGCACTCAAATTAAAATATTTGCTGCAATATGAAAACAAATTAGTACCTTGAGAAATCCTCCAACGTTTATTTCTCGTATGTAGTGCAAAATAAATTTCAATCTTCATAGTTACCAGTGACCTCATGTTGCAAATAGTCCCCTAGTGTGCGGGTGGAGGGTAGTGAAACCGGTAGTAAATAAACACAGGTATAAACATCACGTGTTATTGTTTTATCGTAGGGTTTGCGCAAGCGTAAGTGAGATAAATAGAGAACGGCTCGTGGATATTAAAGTGGTACGTGCAGGGCGACCGCAGCACGACATTAGAAGGAGAGGAGATTGGACATTCGAGCTCCACAATACCTCAGAGATGTAGCCAGGGCCGAGTGAGGAGGGAAAATTTTGACGAAGGGTAAATTAGGGTGGATACGTTAAAAAGAAATCTCGGCTGATAACTGCCGATTGTTTTTCAGAGCTCGATGGTTATGAGTCCACAATGATCCGCTATTATTGTCCGATAATAAGAAGGAATAAAATGATGATGTGAATATTGTTTGATCAAACTGTAACGAATTTATGTCTATAAATTAGTCATTTCGACTTTACTGGTGCTATGAGTTATTGTGGAAATATTTTACATCAAGAAACAGAAGCGAATATATTTGTTTTCTAGAGAATTGCTGGTACCTTCTAGCGCTTTCTAGAAAAACCTGGACGTTTGCAGGAAAAACGTAGTGGGGAGAGACCAACGGTATAAATCAGTGGCTGACTCAACGAGGAGCATTATTGATTTTGGCTCAGAGACCTTATAATATGGACTGATAGTGGTTGAAATTAATTGTGTTATCTAAAATTAATCAATATTGACATCAATAATTAAAATTAAGCTAAGTAGTGCCAAGTAACTTTTGCTCCCTAAATTAAATTGAAATAAATAACGTTACAAAATGATATGTAAGAAAATGTTAATGTTTGAAGCGAGCAGAAAACTGCAGGCCATTCTACAAGCAAGTCCTAAACAAAGATTCCTAAAATAGTATAAAGCGGCATAGTCTACAAGGAAATAAGCTTCACTGTGTCTATCAAGAGAAATTCGTATGAAGCTTGCTACAGATACTAGAAAACTCCAATATAAGGTTTAACGTCATCAGATAATGTCACTAGATTCATGACGTCATCACGTACTGCACTTTAGAAAGCAAAATGAAAGCAGTAACTAAACATGTCAATTCGTACGATATCGCACTATGAATTTACAACCGCCGCAACTTTAGCCAACCGGTGTATAAGAAATTCCACTGCATTTCATCAATTGACCAGTGGCAGCTTGTTAGTTCTGAATTAGCTTGGGTGCAAGAAAAAACTTTTTGCACACAATAATCGGCTCTATCATTGATAATAAACGAATGATAAACAATATTTCTCGTTTTAGAATTCAAAATGCGACGAAAATTACGAGAACAGATGAACAAACACACTCTTATATATAGTATAATAGATATTGACATGCTGTTCGGTGCATCAAGCTTAGCATATAATCAAGCATTGAGAAGATTACTGAAGTTAGCCGGATCAGTTCGTGCGTAGATACATTTCAAACTGTTACCCTGCAGGCATCTACAGCTCGACGGAGCACTTGACCTACGGAAAGAAGGTTTAACTCTATGTGCGAACGGAAGGAACATTTGATACCATTTTTATATTGTGATTGTGTAACGGTGTGAGTGTGAGGCAAAAGTAGAATAACGCACTGAATGGTGACTGAAATACTCATTTCTTTCCGTTTATCCAGGCGGTTGGGAGGGCCCTTCAGAGCCAGTTGCCTCTATCATAGAGTAAAATTGCTATTGTAAATACAATATAATTAATTCTTCAATTGCTGAGCTACAGGGATCTTCTTGACATCATAATCAACGCAAGAAGTGAGTATCATCCGTTGCAATTTAGTATGTTATCAAAAACAATTCAAAGAATAAAAGTTCATCTAATAAAAGAATGGAATAACCATAAATAAGAATTCTCCTAGCAAGTTGATCCTCTTGGGCCCGTCCCTGGATAAACTTCGAACTTTTGTTGTTCAAGCGACTGAACGTTTGCGGCGATTACTTTTATATGCCCTTATCAAAATCTCGGCCTAGATCGTTTACCTCGTACGCCCATTGACAATTATACCAAAAACTGCGTACGCTTGATGTTTTTTAAAGTCTCTTCCACATGGTAGAAGCCTCCTACAAGATTTTATCACAGATACTCCCAAATAATTACTGAACTTTTGTTCATCACAAGTGATATTGTTTTAAAATTGATACCCTTTTGATATGTGATACATTGAAGCAAAATTGAGATCTTGTTCAAGTGATGAAAATATGACAATAATTGACGGTTATAATAAAAAGTAGAGTGCTCTTTGAAATGATGCCGTAATGTTACCTGAGAGTGTACTAAGATTTTATTGAGATGATGTGAAAAACGGGCGAGCGTGCAATGGTTAGTGTACTCTGCCGAGTCCCAAAGTGGGTAGAAATCAAGGGAAGATCACGTCAAGAGCTCCCGAGGCCGCAATAGTACGAAAAAGTTGGCACCTATATGTACGTGACCGATCTACCGTCCCGTGGGAACTACAATACTCACATTTCCTCTAAAACTTCTGTGGAATCATCCATCATGACGTCAAGAACAATACCAAGAAATTTCATCAAGTATTTATGTTATACGGAAGGGTTTGGAAGCATTAACGGCTGCTACGAGGAAATGAGTCGTGTGATGTGGCCAGATGAGCAAATCTATCTTGCGACACATGTAACACCTTATAAATTGTTATAGAATGAGCTTTCACAATTGTTCGAAATTCCGATCTTGATGACATTCATTGTAGCGAAGTCCAATGCGGCCATCAAGTGACCTCATGTCTTTTTCGCTGAGTAAGATCAATAAAGGTCAGACATTTTAGCACGAAAGTATTGAAGTTTTGTAAAAAAATTTAACAGCTATTTAAGTATACCACCAAGTAAAGTGGATATCTGGGAGTGAAATAATTGAGAACTGCCCCCAATTAATAATATTTCAACATTGCAATTTGCGATTTTGATTCTTATGTCACAACATTCCTAAATACTGATTTCCAGGATTCTACGGCTGACAGCTCTGAATTTATGTGCAAAATTCCAAGATCGTCAAGTACAGTGCACTTTCGACTCAGTCAATCTCGATGGAAATAGGATATGAGCATCAAGACAGTACTATCATCTTGAATACTGTATTCTCATATTCTACGTACAATAGTTTTGGATTTAAAAGGAAAATAAAAAAAATGTTTCGAGCAAACTGCACTCCCGGCTTAGCGGATCACGATCATAATGCAAGGTATACAACTAGATGCTATAGAAGTGCTTAACACAAAATCTCAATATTCTGCGACTAATTATTTCAAATTTATGAGAAAAACTCGAAAAGTCTGTAATATGAAGTGCACTTCCGACTTAGTCGATTGGGACGAAAATAGGAGATGATCATTTAGATGCTACAGCAATTTCAAATACTGAATTCCAGTATCCTACGGCTAATCATTCTAGATTTATGCGGAGAATTCAAAAAAAGTATCAGGTAGAGTGCACTTCCAGTACAGACGATTGCAACCATAATACGAGGTGCACATCAAGATCCTAGATCCTATACCAGTCTTTTATACAAAATTACAGCATTATACGTTTGAAGAATTCTGAAATTTGCGAGGTATGCACATACAGACATACATACGGACATACGTACCCACATCAAGCCAAACATAGTCAAAATGGATTCAGGGATGATCAAAACGGATATATCCATCAAAATCTCCATTTGTGAATTTGGTCGGCTTCATAATATTTTCTTGTACTTTTAGACCGTCAGATAGTCGTATATTTCAGTGCCTCATTTTGTTTTCACGCCTTCAAGAGGTTTGATAAGTATGTATATTTGGAGTTCAATAATGCTGAAATTAGGGCTGGACCGTGTGACCAACATAATGAAAATTAATTTTAAATTTGTATGAAAAAGCATGTTCTGATTCCAGTTTTGTCGCTCTTGTCATGCTTACGGAATGAAATTCAGGGAAAAATATTCTCACATGTAAAATGTCAAACAAAATTGGAAAATTGACAACAGATTATCATTGCCTATCGTATCATTTCGACTAAACTGATTGTTCTATGTCACAAATTTTGAATGTCTGTTATACTCATGAAGTGCACTTCCGGTTTGACCGATTTATACAAAAATAAGATAAGTAACTATTTTGATGCTACAACAAGTTCAAACACTAAATTTCAATATGCTATGACTGATAATTCTAGATTTATAGGAAAAATTTAAAAAAAAATTAACCCCCCATTGCGCGCGCCTCTTATCACAACAGCAATGCTCGCGCGGCGTCTGACAGACACCAAATAAAAATGCCCAGAATTGTTATTTGTATTTAGATTTTCATGTTTATTTTGGGTAATATATGAAGTATGATTCTTTCTGTAGACGTTTATTGAATTAAACATCAAAAAAACATGAAGATTGAATTATATCCATGAGAAAACTAAGAACACTGATATAACGTATTGAGTTTTGCCTCTTTAGCGATATGTTCCACACCAGTCAAATAAGTAACTATATTTTGTGAACAAGTCCACACGTTGAGAAGAGGATTTTTCATTTTCCATTTAGTATTTTTGTACTTCCCAAGAACAATATTTCAGGTCTCATCATTACCATCTCCATTTTCTACATTATCACTTGACACTTTATGTTCTAAATCGCTTGATTCAAGTTGTGCCTCAATATGATCGTATTCATCTTCGCTGGCATCATTTGACTCTGAGAGCTCCTCATCATCAAACTGCAATACTAAATTCCATGAAATTATCAGAATTTTCATTAATATCTGGACTGAAAATTTACTTTCGATCCATGTCAATTGATATTGAATATCGATATTAAATATTATGTGCAATTTGATGGCTAAAGTACATGACTATCACAGAATAGCTGAGTGTCGTATTGTTAAACAAGTACTCGCGGGGAGTCTGTGAGACACCATTAGCACCTATCTCATGACCAACTTGTGATAGACTGAAGCGGAGTGGCGTGATTTAACATCGGCTTGTGTTAGGAAGGTACGTAGGAGCTGACCGTCCTCATCTTCCGCTTGCAAAAATTATGTTGTATAATACACTCACTGGCGTCTCGCAGACGCCGCACGAGCAACGGGGGGTTAAAGTAAGGTGCACTTCTGGCTTGGCCAATTTATACAAAATAGCAGATAACCATTCTGATACAACATCAAGTCCAAATACTGAATTCAACATCCTACGGTTGATCATTATGGATTTATTAGAAAAATTCGAAAAAAGTTTCAGGTAAAGTGCACTTCCGGTACAGACGATTGAAGCCCATATCAGTCTCAAATACAAAATTTCAACATTATACGTATAACCAGTTTTGAGATTTGTGGGTTACGAACTCACGAGCGCACATACGTACCGATATCAAGCCAAAAATAGTATAAAATAGTCAAAATGGATTCAGGGATGGTCAAAACGGATATTCCTGTCAAAATCTCGATAGGTTAATTTTGTCGGTTTCACAATACTTCCTTGTACTTAGTACAAGTAAGTAAAAAGGCATCCAAAAATTGCTTCTTCCGTCCGAGCGTTTGGAAAAGTGGCGGTGGTGGAAGTAGAATAAATAGTATGTTTCTGCAGTTTTTCGCATGAAGTTATACTCTATTCTTCCCGAATGATTTGTTTCCAATGATTGTCCATAAGTACAATGATGCAATCGAACAGAAATGTATATCACATGTGCCTAACATACATACGAAAGCGAGAAAAAGTGAACCTTTGTTTTGAAGCAAACAACATGAAAAATGTGTGGTACAAAAGGTGAAGAAAATAGAAATTTAGTGATATTTCCAACGGAGTATAATATTTTTTATCGCTGCCTCACAAAATAGAACGGAAGTGTGCACGATATAAAATTATAAAGTAAGACAAAATACATGGGCATTAAGTAAAACGTGTGTAAGCGACAACAATTTATCAAAATAAAACTCTAATATTCGCCCATTTTTTAAACGGTGGGGTGAAAAATGACCACGTCAGTTGAGCGTAAACGGAGGCAAGATGGGTTAAAATACAGCAATAGTTTTGTCGTACTTCTTAATCGTGTTAATTACGGGAGATTTATACGCGTGCTGAAGTAGGGGTAGATGGTGGTTCGAGGGACAAGAGAAATGTTCGGTGTGAAGCAGCGGTAATGCAGAACGTGCCGGCGTCTGCGACCAGAGAATTCAGCGACATATTCAGCAAACAGATACCCGGAGATGTGCCTGAATACAATGTCATGTAATACATTGCTCACGATTACCAGACCGTTTCATTGAATTGTAGACAAATACCATCATCCACTCAATTTTTCGACCTGAAAAACAGTCTTACTAGGAAATAAAGGAGTTTAGAACAGAATTTCAAACTAAAAAGCAGCCCACAAAGATTCACTAATGGAAAGAGATAGCTTTTATTCAAATTCTCAAGTGATGGATTTAATGATCAGCTTTTTTACTATTGAAGGACCACAGTTTTGAAAATACAGGGTAATAAAGACTTCAGGGATCGTCTATTGGAAATGCATAGCAAGTCCATAGTTTGTTTCCAATGGTTTTTGAGTTGTTAAAGGCATTGTTTATTCCAAATACAAACTCCACATCGTTTGGAATACTTGAGTACAATTGATCACTTTCTGAATGCGACCACAGATGCAAATCGAAGTGTAAACCTGCAATTGAGAATGAAGGATATGATTTTTAACAATTATTTCTTATTTGGAATCATCTGTGGGAGTCTCAGGATTTCTGATTTCCAATTGTATTAGTGATCGACTTCTGAAACTGGGTCTATATCTTTTGAATCAATCTTTATAAGTCCTACAGTTGAGGTTCCGTCTAAATGGAATTGGCCTGGTTTTGAGAGAACGCAGGAGCTTAGAATCAGAGTTTGTGATTGAAAAATTGCGTTGATAAAGTGTGCTTAAAATAAATTTGACGAGCAAGCTTCAGAAACTCAGAGACTTACATAGTTTAAATTATCCAAATATGAACATGATGAGGCCTTGAATCTGTAGCCTTCTTCATGAGCATCTCCATTAAAAAATAACGAAGTACGGAATTAGGAAGAGCTTTCAGGTTAAGAAATTTTTAGAGTAGGATGACAAGCCTGTAGTAGGACTGATCTCCGCAGGGGCTGAACCGGAAGATTTATCCCGAACAAACAAACATGATCAAACAGTGGCGCAGAGAAGGAACTAACTTGACGCACAGCTGCGGACCTCATGGGAAGTCTCCGCTCTCCTCTTGCCTCCTGATCTGAATAGTGCGCCCGCGGATGTCATGTTGCGACCCTGCGATTTCCCTGGAGACCCGCCGAATCCCCCCGAAAAATGCGGATTTTCTCCAAGCCCGAACTTTGGACGAGCTAGTGATTTCATCCCGCCAGCATGGATGTAGATGCATTACAGTTTACTGAGCAATTTCATGTGCTTTATAAATGGAATGGAAAGAAATGTGTCATTGAGATTTCTTTAAGATTCGTAGACGATATTCTCGATTATGGATGTGAATGTTTCCAGCTTCAAGCGAGGCTTTACAAGCATTGATACATAATACTTCTTAAAAAGTCAGTTCAGATACCTGATTGAGTGATCCTTCTATCTTTCAGTCTAAATTTCTACTATTTTAATGATAATTCGTTCAAGAATCGATCACAGCAAAGCCTTCTCGACAATGTATCTGTGTTCCACGTATGTATAACTGGAACTATCCATCGTAGCTAATTCAGGCTACGAACCGATTATAGGTTAGTGTCTCCCCTAAGCCAAGCCAGATATTATTATTTGGTGATGACTGCAGTCTCTCTTTTTATATCAATACATACTCTACAAACACACACGTATAATAATTGATCATCTGATTAGGTCTGGAATACTTTGAAATAATTCTAGCGACCTTTCGAAAAGCTAACACTGGTGACAGATACCTCTTCCTCTGTCTATATGAAGGACGGCATCGTTTGTTCAAGAGAATTAATAATAAATTGAATATTTGGATAGTAAAGGAAACAGCAGAACATGCCAATATTAATATTCTCGGTTATGAATATTAGTTGCATTATTGTGTGTAGAGTAATAAATAGTTATGGTGTATTATTAGTACTTTGCTTTGTTAACATCACATTATCATTGCGGAAGAAACTTCTTGTCAAAGTTTGAACCTAAATCCAAGAATAATACAGATGCTCAACTAACTATATCGATTACTAATAGAGTTGTTCATTCAGATTGTGTAAATCAGATCTTATATAAATTTGGAATACGCCTGGGGCCAGATATGAGAATATCGCGTCAAGATGGTTAAAATTTATATTGTTTGTCGTTTAATACGCTGTTTGATAAGGTTGAAGTAGTGCAGCACATTTAAAGCAAGAGGAGAATAAAGAGGCGCGCTGAAGTGTTCGTCGTGCCGAAATGGAAGATGTAAAATTTGATTGAAATCTTTTCGCGATTCAAAGAAGTCTCCAGCGAACGCGGCTATGGCTTGGATGGTATATTGCGAAGCCGCTCCCCGGCGCGATCATTAGATTACTCAAACACAGAGACACACGTAAAACTCCGCCGCGAGCAGCGTCTTCCTTTGATGGGAATAAAGGAAGATACTTTATAAAGTAATCTTAACGTAAGCAATTTCCCATCGACGATGTGCGGTACGCCACCCAACCATTCAACCGTTCGTTCGCTGGTGCTGCAGCTTTGATCGCGCGGTTTCCTCATGAGCCACTCGCATGGCAAATTAGCTAGTCTTTAATGGCGCAGGAAACCCACATCATACGTAGATTCACCACTTTCTGAAAATGAATCTGCAAGAAGTGACTCTGGCAGAAATTCAATAGAAATTCTAAATATGAAACAATTAATAGAAAAAAGAGAAGAAGGAAAGAAAAAATTACAAGAATGTAATAAAGATTCTATCTTAAAATGGAGAGACTTTTCTTAGTGTTGGCTCATGTCATAAAGACTGCTGCTGCGTGAGTAAATATTTGAAGCAAATCTAATTCAAATTTATTTCGTTGGATATTTGTTCGCCCTATTCTTTCCATGCTTTTTAGTCTTCTTACATGAAATAAATATCGAATATAATATGTTTTTGCTCAAGGGTATATTTCTTATATCTTATCTGTTACTCAAAAAATGGTTGTTTCTTATTGAATTTTAATGTTCACTTGACGTGTACTGACCGAATCCTCAAGCAATCTACGAAAATGAGAATTATGTTCACTAGATTACGCACCAGTCCCCTTGGCTGTCAAACATTCAGAAGTTCCTTGTTCGATACGTCATGCGAAAGCTGTTGGCTGCCACTCTACAAGGTATATCAAAACCGAGAAAAATGAAAATAAATTAGTAGCAGGACGTGCAGGAAGAGAAAATCAGAGCTTGCAATCAAGGAGGCAGGAGAAAGGGGCGCGAGCATTGGCCGGGCATGGGGTTCGTTCTTCCCGTTCTCATTAAGTGGTCTCCCTTGGTAACGGTTGTCAAGTCTCGTCAGTTTTCAGCAGTAACTTTGTGTTATGAGCAAGCAGAGAGTCGAAGAGACGGAAAGTGGAAGCAGCAATCGCAGAGTCAAGCGAACCGAAAGAAATTCAGCTATGAAAAGGTACGATAAACTGGAGCGTGGATGCGAGAATATTGCCGTTTCCTTTATCGATGATTCCTGTATTATAAGCAGAGTATACTCTAGTATAAAATCAAAAGTCAATTTCATTTCATGGACTGATCCTCAACTACTTATATTACCAAACCTCAATAAGCCTGGTAATTCATCCATAACAATGGCCTACATTCAGAAAAGACAAAGATATCGATTGAAAATTTGGAATGATAATTGAGCCCAAGTGTATTTCATTCAATATTCTTATAGGTTGAAGTGAGCTGAGTGAAGGGTGAAACCCTAGAGAATTGTAGCAAAAACTGCATTCACTCTTGAGGTACATCAGATGAAATCATAATGAAGGACCAAAATTATCAATGATTTTCTTCATGTCCAATTTAATTACACAACCGACTGGATTTTTTTCTTCAAAATAAGAACGTATTAGTGATGCAACGAAGGAAACACATGGCTTAAGCTCCTCCCCGTGGATTTGCGACACAAACAATGTGGTAATTACTTGTTATTAGATGGTGGTAGACAGCTGAGGTGAAAGGGGGGTCACAAACATTCAGTGACATGTAGCGAGGGAGGGTGCTTTTCCTCTGGCTCCAGTGATGGCAGGTATTGATCGGTTAGGTAACAGGAGAGGAAATGGCGGCGTTTCAAATACGGTATGACAAGACAGATGTCAGATTCTTGCAAATAGCCGCACGGTGATGTCACACAGCATCAGGTGTTAGAAAACAACAAAGTCTTTACTTTTTGCAAACTTCATAACATATGTGATTCTCCCTGTAATAGAATTTGTAATGCTCTAATTCGTGTTGGAAAATTGAATATAATTTCCACTCAATTAGAGGAGAATGTTGGGAGTTTAGCGAGTAATGCGGTGTTGTACGGGGATGAAATATGGGTTCTTTGTGAGAGGGAGACAAACAGTGCGCTAGCCTTTGGGCACCTGCCAATTACAGTCGTGCATAAGTGATGTTTCTATTACATTTCCATGAAGCGCGATAGCGGTACAACCACCAGTTGCTCGGTGCCGGGCGCTAGACAGCTCGCCCATGCTCATAACGATATAGTTGCCTGTTGCGTCCCAAAAACTATTTCTTGATGTTGGTTGATTTATTGCTACATCGCGGGTGGCGACGTATTGCCTACGCTGTGCCAAATTGTTTCTGGTGCACATAATTAGGCCACGAAGATAAAACTGGTCCCCAGATCATAAATATTGACGACCACTTGTTGTTTGCATTGGCAAGACGACCGCTGCGTGCTGCGAATTTGGAATCAGACAATAAAACCCGGAGACGCTGGTAGTCTTATCCGCGCACACTTGCACCCTCTTTTAGGGGTTGAGTTCTCGTACGCCGTTCTGTGCCAACGCCGTTTTAATAACGGTTATAAAAACGACTGAGACCCTATGATCTATGGCCAGAGCTTTTATCGTCCACAAAACTTGAAAGCATTCAGATGACCTCCCTAAATTTTAATTTGAAACAAGGCCAATTTTATTGCATGCTTAATTTTTCGTTTTTGAAAGCAAGGATTTTATGAGAGATAAATACTGCTAATAAAAAGTATATTGCATTTAGATTCTTGTGCTATTGTAGGATGATCTTATCGTCCAGGCATCTGACCATAAAAAGCTTACGAAGTCAAAAATTGAAACGGAATCACAAGGCTTTTATAATAAGTTTAAATTATAAACCGGAATTCGGAATACTAATTATTTGTTTGTCCACATGTCACGAATTGAGCAGGTGATGAGAATTTCAAAAGAGTATCCCATAAATAACATCTTTATTGCGCTGTTGAAGATATTTTTAAGCTGCATTAAAATGATTTACCTATAATTTCTTCTTGAAAGATGAGACGTTGACGGCCACAAATTCATATAAACATTTAAAGACGTGCCAATTTCCCTTATACGGGAAAAAATTTAACGATGCAATATATTTAATGTACCCCCGTTATCTAAATTTTATGGTGCGCATGTGTGTAGAGCCAATAACCACGTATTGGATGTTTAAAACATGAGTGTAGTAGCAACGGTTCGATAGAAGTTCCTCCCGCAGATGTGCTGTAATGTCCTGTCGTCCATCTTTACTCGCACACAATATCCCTGATGCGCCATTGTATACGTTGGTGGCTTCTATTTTCTTTTCTCCTCGCACTTCATTTATCTCAGCGAGGTCTTCGGATGTGACTGACCTGAAGGGTACAAGATAGACGGACAGCACTTGCTTTTGTGATTCTGACACTGCTTCCAATTTCAATCTATCAAGAATTGTGGCTTATGTGACTCGAATACAATGGAGTATTTGTTTTCGAACGATCGTGTCATTCAATCGTGTTCACAGATTATGTGAATAATCATCACAACTTTGTGACAAGCTTCCATGGGAAATGCTTTTCCAATTATGACATGACAGTATGGTATGAGTTTAGCATACAGCTACAACAGAATTTGATGTTATTGATGGATATTCTCAAACAGTATACGCTACCCTCGCCAAAACCTATAGGACAGGTACTGATGAATGTAAGCTCTAAGTTACTGACACTTTTGCAACACATTGCACATTGCATGATATTTATGGATTGTCTTCAGTACCATAATGTAAAAGTACTACCTGACAAACGCAGATTTTTATATAAGTGGTTGGGAACAAGCATTGCCAATACATAGTCAAATTTTTGGTGCTCAAAGAACTAGGGAACAAATGTTTCTGTCAATCTTACGTTTCGATAATCATATTGGCAATGACGGATGTATCAAATGTTCGACATCTGAAAATGCATTCCAACTGGTAAATGTGTGAGGCTTAGAAATATTAGGAGTTTCCCTGAAGAGCTATTATCCTCACTCAATACAGGATGTAACATAAATGAATACATTGAACTCAAGTATTAATGGAACTCGTCGAGAGCTCCGAAATTTCTTGATAACTTCTCTCCAAATTCCCATTTTTACCTACTTGTACAAAGTACAAGGAAGTATTGTGAGACCGACAATATTCTCATATCGAGATTTTGATGGATATATCCGTTTTGAACATCCCTGAGTTCATTTTGACTATTTTTTGCTTGATATCGGAACGTATGTTCGTGCGTGCGTGCGTTCGTACGTGCGTGCGTAACTCGCAGATCTCAAAACTGGTTGAACGTATAATGTTGAAATTTTGTATTTAAGACTGATATAGGGTCTAGTTGTGCACCTCGCATTATGGTTCCAATCGTCTGTACCGGAAGAGCACTTTACTTGAAACTTTTTTCGAATTTTTCTGATAAATCCAGAACGATCAACCGTAGGATGTTCAAATTCAGCATTTGAAATTTCTGTAGCATTCAAATAGTCATCTTCTATTTTCGTATCAATCGGCTCAGCCGGAAGTGCACTTTATATGACAAGATTTTCGAATTTTCTTCATAAATTCAAAACAGTCGTAGAATATTGAAATTTTGTATCAAGCACTTCTATAACATCTAGTTGTACATCTTGCATTATGATTGCGATCAGCTGAGCCGCAAGTGCAGTTTAATCGAAACATTTTTTGAATTCTCCGCATAAATCCAAAACGATTGAACGTAGAATATAAGAATACAGTATTCAAGATGATAGTACTGTCTAGATGCTTATATGCTATTTTCATTGAGATCGACTGAGCCGGCAGTGCTCTTTTCTTGACAATCATTTGGAATATTTCGCATAAATTCAGAACGATCATCTGTAGAATATTGAAATTTGGTATTTCAGTCTGCTGTAGCGTCTAAATGACTGCCTATTATTTTCATAGCAATAATAATAATGACTGAAGTGCACTTCAGTTGGAATTTATTTTTCAATTTTGCGTATAAATTCAGAACTGTGAGCCGTAGAATCTTGGAAATCAGTATTTGGGAATGTTGTAGCATGAGAATGATGACCTACTGTTTCCATAGCAACTGACTAGGCTCAAAGCGCATTTTACTTGACAGATATTTGAAATTTTTCGGATAAATCAAAAACAATTAGCCGTGGAATGATGAGATTTTCTGTTTGATCATATATATCCAATGATGTACAAGTGAGTCACGTGATGTCCACGTCAGATTTTTTTCTAGCATTCTATTTCCCAATAAATTAACGAACCGATTGGATGCTTTCGCTGAACTCTAGTTGGGCATTCGGTAAAGGGTCCCTTAATCTGCGTTTTCCAGTTGGGCATTTTAATCCCTTACAATACAGATATCAGATTTACCTGTGTTCCTGACCGCCTCGGTACTGTATGATTATAATATTTGCAAAATATTTATATATTTTACATTTTTCATAACATTCATAACTCCGCCTTCTACTAATACTATGTACTGATTGGTAATTTTCTTAACTGTAGGTATCCCTTTAAGATTTATATATTGTTTGCTTTCATTGATAAAAAAAAGTGAAGTAAATTTATATTATGTTTTATCTATATATTTTATGTTTTCTCGATGTATATTTTACTTATGACCGATTTTTTCTTGAATAAAATGCCTTATATGTATTTCATACATAAAGAGTTTTCATGAATATCCTAATTCTTCATTGCATAATACACAAAATCTTTATAAATTGTATCATAACTTCAGAGTCTCCCTTGATAATTAAAATTTGACGGCACGCAAATAAAAACAGTTTGAACTCACTATCTTATCTGCAGAAAAATACAGGTAGAGAAATGCCCAACTGGAAGAGCTAATTACGCCTACCTTTTTGGTTGCAAGGGATTATCTCAGGTAAAATGCCCAACTCGCATACAGCCTATGCTTTTACAAGTATTTGATCCAGTAACAATAAAATGATTGAGTTCCACATAATAAGACTTCAAATAAATTAACAGAAATTTAAACCTGTGGAAATACATATCTGAACTAAAATCGATGTCGCAGGCATACAGCTATATGAGTAGGTTTGGAAAACCCCATGATTAGCCTATCAAATTGGGTTAGGCTAACGTATTCCATGACAAAATCTTGTCTAATATAATGATAGAAATACTTGAGGTATTTTTTAGAAATCATTTTCTTTCATAAATGCAAGACAGCAGATTAGATGACTGTGAAATCAATTAATTTAAAAATGGAGCACCTGATGGAAAAGTGAATGTGTACTCGTTCTTTCTTTTGCTATGATAAAATTTGAATTCAGATCGTTTTAATGATGTGTGCCTCATAAAATAATCTTATATTCATAATATTGCATCTAGTATCTCAGGAAACAATTGATTCACTTACTAAATCTAGTTTCATGACATTTACAGTCTATGTGTTTTTTTTTCTATAGGAGTAGGAGTTGATACCATTGAGGCCATATTTCTAATCAAATTCACCTAATTTATTATTCTAGAATGAAATTTCAAATGATGTTCCACTGTTATTTAATTTTGAATAAGTCGTTAGATAATTTTCTTGATGTTGAGAATAATAGATGGTTCATTCTGGAAGCACAGATTTTGACTGTTTTCCTCAGCTGTTATCTGTGAAAGTGTGATGAACTTGTAATCTAGTTGTGAGAAATGTACTAACTATGCATCTGAGAAAATATGCAAAATCCCTGAATATGAATCAATTCACTTGACAGTGAGATATATCTTTCTGCAGTTATTATTCCGACTGCTATGAGTTTACAGTATGGGACAGATTTTTGGTAACAGTTTCATGATAAATTGTACTATATTAGTTCTCTAGCTACGTTTGTCTCATGATTCTGCGATTAACGTTTTGATAGTTTCAAACAGAGTTCTATGGTATTTGAACTACTTTTCTGTATTCAAGGGTTAAACGACGTAAAGTCAAAACTCTTTATCCGTATCAATTTATTTTTCTGCAGCTATTATTTTAATAAACTTAAGGCTTCAAAAAGTGACAGTGACATTTGACTCCTATACCATCATGCTTGAAAGATGAAGGGTTAAAAATTGGTTCCATAATAAACAATAGGAAAGACCTAGAAGAGTTGTGGCAGAGGAGAGTTATGAGATAGTCGATTTCTTGGAAACTGTGGCTGTTAACGAGTTGACAACATTGCGCGTTCATTGTTTCTGAGACGCGCTATCTGACACAACGTCAACGGTGCACATATTAAAATGCAATTAGTAAGTTTTCCATCAAAATTTTTATTGCTCATATATCGTTACGTCTCATGTTCACATTCTTATAATAATTCTTCTCAAAAATTTAAGTTTTCCAAATTTCATAGCGTGACACTATTTTTTGTGTTGGCATCTTGTTTCGAAATTACAAATTATTATTTTGTCCAGATCAAAATTTTTTGCAACTAGGCGAGTGTGACAACTTGCCACAACTATACCATTTTTGTTTATTTTTCTGGAAAGGTTTTTCTCCTGTCTTGTGATGTGATATTGTATGCTGAATTGCTATTTCTTCGCCTCAGAGAGTCAAAAAAATATAAATGAAAGACTTATGGGAGCTTGGCTAGTGTAGAAACTCATGAACTAGTCTTTGAAGAAGTCACTATTTCATGCCTAGTCAAATCACTGATAGTATTTTGCTCAATCCAGAAATCGAGGAATACCCAGAAGAAAGAACTCCAGATCCAACTATCGGTATTGTTGAAAACGAAGACATTGCGGTCAGAGAATCTAATATAAGAGCAAAAAACTCCACTCCAAGTATGTCTACATATCAGAACATGACATCTTCCAGCAATCCATCTACTCTGAGCTATAACGCCAAAGAGCCAGTTACCCTCACGTTTAAAGCCCGTAGTTCTCCTGCCACTACTTCTGATGTAATCTCGCCAGAATCACATAGGCCGTTGCCAAAAGCTCCATCAAGAAAAAAAAAACCATATAGACGCAAGATCAAATCTGCTGTGTTTACTGACACATCTTCCAAGGATGAAATTGCTATCATAGAAGCCAGTAGAAAGTTAAAAAATGTGTAAAAGCATGTTTTAAGTGAAAAGAAGAAGAAGCCTGAGAAAAAGAAGACTTATAAAAAAAGTGAAGTTGATGATGAAGACGATGAAGACGGAGAAGATGCGGGAAATATATTTTTGCTTGTGTTGTCTTGAGCCCCTAGCCAATAACAAATCAAAAGATAATTGGGTTCAGTACCATGAATGCCAATGGTATTCTTTATTCACCAAATAGTCTGAATACATAGGTGTCACAACTTACCTTGATATCTGTCAGAACTTACTTCCGTATTAGGAGAGTTGTGACACAAAGAGTAGTTTCTGTTTTTGTAGATATAGACGTAGTAATGATGGATTGATGCTGAAAAATTTAGTGGTAAATGCAAAGATGGGAGACGCTTATACGTTCAGACATAAACGTATTCTTAACAATGAAACTGTGCTCAAGTTGGGTATGTATATTTAAAAGCTTTCCTCCGCAAAATGCGGTAGATTCCAGCTTTCGAAGCAAGTACCAGCAAAGAGAATAACATATAGTTATGTCAGTAAAGACGTTAGCTTCACCTAGGCTCGTGAGTATTTCAGAGGGTGTCATTACTTATGCATTAAAAGGCACAACGAAGCGGAGGTGGTGGCAGTCGGCGTCTTGCAAAGCGCTCCCTAGGGGTCACCGATGGTTTTCACCTGTTGAATGGCGGCGGTGCGCCGGATAAAATTCAAACAGAACGCGAGCAGAGCGTGTGTAGCGCGCGAATATAACGCTTAGTTAGCCACGCGAGTGCCGTGCTGTAAATCCTGCTGCACAGCGTACATACGTGAGGCGAATGCAGCCTACGCCTCGTTAGATACACACCCAACGATTTGAACAAGCTACGGTTACTGTTATTTCTTGCAGATGACCCTTTTGTTTCTTTATTTTTCTTTCCAGTGCGTCCAACTGCTTTCTATCAAGAATAGCTTAGTTCAATATGATCTAAGTGTCGCAAATTTGTCAATAAGTTCACTAATACAGATGAAATAGGTAAAAGGCTAAAAAAAATACTTTCATCCAAAATGAAGAAAGGTCTCAATGAATTGATCTCAACTTCTGTATAAACTAGTGAATGAATGTCATATGTAGCATATTCTAGAATAATTAATCTATTGCAAGCACGATACATCAAAAGTTTTAATGATAGATGCACTTAACAGACGCAAATCAACTCAGAAGATTGAGTTAGTGATTCGCGGGGACCCTTAACGCATGCCTAATACAATTTGTTCATAATATAAGGCGCTGTAAATAAATTAGTCATCATATCCAGTGGAATATGTAGGACGAACTTGCCTTACAACATGTTTTAACATCGTTAAGAGACAGTAGCGCTGCACTATTAGAGAAGCTTTCAGGAAACTATTCTAGGTTGTAATGGACAAGCTGAACAAGTACATCGAAAATACCCGTGTCTTTTAGCTTGAAAGCCATCATACGATCCGTACGTGCTATTGTAAGGTAAACCTGATTTTCCATTCAATATTTTAGTTCGGTGTGCTTTTAGCTAGACACTTGATTGTTCTTGCATTACATTCTCCTTCATTATAAATTATTAAAGATTTTCTTTGTTCTACATAGGATAGAAATCAGGACAACCACTTTAAAATAAATACATTATTCAATCACGCCACCCTCTTGATTCGTGACAGTCAATATTATGTGCATAAATTGATTGATATCTCCTGAACCGTGATGTGCGGTAACAGTCGTCATGGGTATTCTTAGCACATTGACTGATCCATCCATAAATATCTTTCAATGTTAATTAGAAGTGCTAGGTGCTCGATTAACTAGGTGCAGGTTTCACTAGTACTAAAAAAATTAAAAAAAAAAATCTGTGCACGATTGAGATCAACGTAAATGAGCTTCCTCCGCTAAATTTTGGCTCATGCATGCATCATGTACTTAAAATGTGCAGCCGTATGTATTTTAGAATGTGAACCGCTTGACATCAACTTATGCGGTAAACTAAATGTGTGTATAAACATCGTTGAACATAGCTAACGTTTTTTTGATTTTTTTTGGGACTGTTATGACTAAATCATCAACGTATCCCACCATTATCAGAACATTGAATGAAAGCCGTGGTATAAGTAGATCCAACACCAAATTTGTGATCACTGGAGGCAACGAGCCTCCCATGGCTGCACCAAAAGTCTGCTTGCAAAATTCTTCATCAAATTAAGAATAGTTCAATTATTCAAATTTGTCGTATTCCTGGAAATGTTCCAGGTGGGAGCAAAACAGTATAGTAAGAAAATATTAAAACTTCTGACTAAATTTTGAATCAAGTGCCCTTCTCTTCCTTTACAGTGTCATTTGCATTTATAGAGCCATGGTTTGTAATGAAGTAAATTGTTTTATTTATGCTAATCCTTTTCATTAAAGTGAACTGATTGAAATAAAAAAAAAGGATTGGAGATTTGTTGTATGTCAAGTACTAAAAGAAAGGACAAAAAGGATGAATTTTTGTGGGACTCAGATCGATAGTGGTTCACGATGTATATTGAAAACGGTATAATAATGAGAAGTTAATCGCTGCATCTTTGCTTAGGGGAAGCTATGTCACGACTTCTCATCCACAACTGCGATCTACGGGTCCAACTACATTTTGCGGTGTATTGATTTTTTGAGTGAAAAGGTCATTACATGAATTGTGGGAAATTTTTTCTAGTTTCATTTTCTATACAGATTCTTTTATCGTAGAATAACTCGGAAACGGGATATATTCAAAAAACTGCTTTTAGGCGCTTTTTCTCTAATATAGTAACGCGAGCGGCAAAAAATCGAGGTGGCAAAACTCAAATTCGAAAAGGGACATCAAAAACTATGAAACCATCCATTTTGAAAACTCCCGGAAAATTTCCCGGATAAAACCACTAAATGACTGTACCAATAGGCCAGGGAAATGAATACTAGAGGACTCTGGTAGCCTATCATAGTTTTCATGTGAGAAATGGTGTTCCTGTGTGGCAAGAGTATGATAAGCAATTAAACTCTAATAGAATTTCTGCAAGCTACATTATTCTTATTCATTATTTTTATCAATAAACACAGTAAACTACTTTTCTTCTTCTTTTTCCGTGTGTTTTTCTGCCCAAGTACAGTTTGTTCCTTTTGTTTGCTCGTAATACTCATAATTTAATAGGTCCTTGTATATAAAAGGCAAGGGAATTATTGTTAAATACAATGAGGTTAAAAATGTAGCAGCAACATGGATGCAAGTTTGTGATTTTTTCTCCTTAAAGATACGAGGTGGCTTACGTTTTACTGCTTGCTGGATTTACGGCCTATCCTCAAAACCTTACCGCTCTAAACATTGAAATATATTGCACACACACCAAGGCTATCTTAAAGTTTAATTAAGTCATTTCTGTGCTTTACACAAACGATGTCAAAAACATCGGTGAATCTGTCTGTGTTTGTGTGTCCGAGATTCTGTTTCCGGCCAATGAATTCATGAAATTAATGTGCAAAGCAAATTTGACTTTAGCGCGATATAATCAAGTTCCATTTCTCAAGAATTCTGTCTCTTTGAAGATTAAATTCATGGTGTGCAGGCGATAAAAACAATTTACGCCAAGATTTTCTGCAATTAAAATTCGTTTAATCTTAAACATGTGTTCCAGGAGGAGTTTTCCAAATAAAAGTTTGTTATAATTTAGTGAAGAAGAAACACTTTGGAAGTTTTTTAGTGGAGGCAAAAGAACGTTGAACTATTTTAATTTGAGGTGCCAAGCTCACGTAGTAATTTTAATAAATCGCAGTCTCAATTAAAATAGGTGGGTGTTTTATCACGACTATAAAGTAATTTTCCCTGTCTTGCTCCCTGCAGGCAATTTATCTTGCTTGATTAGTTTTTCTTGGATTAATTGCTCCAATTGTTTTTCTCATTTTACCTCTGCATATCTGTCTTGGCCCCAAATTCTACAAGGGGCAAAAGAAGAAACCTTTTACAATTCAGGCGATTAGCGGGGATGAAACCCGTTATTTTTCAGCCAGACATTTTCATACAGTTCATTTATCTCTTTCTCAAGTATAAATGAAAATCTGGAAAATACCAATAGAAAGATGATCCTACAGCGGCCGAAAAATAGTTTAATACTCCCAGTCTTAGTTCTAGTCTTTTTAGGAGAGAAATTTGGCTGAGTTTCGGTGCACGGTAGTTGCAGTGAAATTCAGAGCAGCCAAGTTTAGAAATGAGGATAGAGGCTTATAATTAATTCCTAGTTCATGTATGTTGGATAATTATCCGAAAGGCAGACTGCTCTTCTAGTTGCTCTGACATACCTACTTGTAATATTCAAGTTTGAAACTTGGGGAGTCTTCTGGTACGCACTTCAGGGAAGAGAACAAGCACCAATAACAAGACTTGTAAACGCGGTAATTATGCTTACGTTTACGACTTCAACTTCTCAAAATAGCGCTGGAGCGTACAGTTTTCCTGGAAATAATTATACGTGCACGCGACAAGACAAAGATAATAAGCAAAAATTTTCACGGCTTTTGTAAACCTGACACGAGTATGAAATTTCGTTCTTATTCATTAAATACCGAAGCACATTACATTCTTCACATCCTAAATGAGTATTCATCATATAGGAAGACAGAGATTAGAATATTTTTTTGTGCTATGTTGCTTCTTTGATGAGAGGCCACCTCATATAACTCATATAAAAGTAATACAGTTTGAAATTTCTTATGATGACGACATGACCTCGTTTGCCGTTTACCGAGCACCGCACTAAGCGCCTAACAATAACTGTCAAAAAATTTTGATCATTTAACTACCTAAAGTGCTGAATTGTAACGATAGATAAGACCTAAGATCCCAGCATAATCTTCTCTACCGAGCACCGCACTGCACGCCTAATAATAACCGTTTGAAATTCTCTGCTCATGTGACTATTGATTCATGTAATTTGATCTCAAGTAGAAACGATTGTGCGAATTGGAATGTTGTGATTGATTAAGTTCCAACTGCACTAAAAGCAATTAAAAATAATATTTAATATACATGAGCAATCAAATCTGAGAAGAGCTATTGAATGAGGCACAGATTAGCAACCTAGTGCAACGAAGTTATATTGTACTGAATTTTTATGATAATACCTGAAATGTAAGCGCGCCTTTCTCTACCGAGCATCGCAATTCACGCCTAATAATTTGATCTCAGGTAGAAACGATTGTGCAAATCATATCGCCTGATTTGGAATGTTGAGATTAATCAAGTTACAGCTTTGCCATGAACAAATTGACATGAATATTTTATTAATATGACTAATGGAACTTGCGGGAAGCTGTTCACTGAGGCAAAGATAAGCAACCTAGCTCAACGAAATTATTAGACCTGAAATTTCTACGTGCCCTCCTAAATCGAGCACTGCCTACACGCCTTATAACAACCGTTTTGAATTCTTTGATTCTACGACTATTGATTTATGTAATTTGATCTCAGGAAGAAACTATTGTGCGAATCATACCGTCAGGTTCAAATTATTGAGATAAATCAAGTTACAACCTTACTATAAGGAACTTGACACGAATATTTTGTCCACATGACTGATGTAACCTGAGAAGAGCAATCGAATGAGGAAAAGATAAGCAACCTAGTCGAATGAAGCTACGATGAATAATACCTCAAATTTCAGCGCACTGTCCCTTACCGAGCACTGCATTAGACACCTTATAGTCAGGGAGCCAACCACACCTTATGTTCCCTAATTACGGCAAAATTATATGATTCGATCAGGTATTTAGTGATCGATAAGATTCCAGACATTATAAATGCAGGATCCAGTCCTAAATATCGAAAAAAAGTCAATTCTGGTCAAGTATTTAGACGCAACTTCCCTGATAGAAGTTACGATTGAAACTGATACCAATCGATAGCAAAGGTCAAGTACTTTGAGAAAAAAACCATGGTTTTACTCCCGGTCTTGTCTAGGAGGACGGTAGCCGCTTCCAAGTGTAACCCATTTTCGTATTAATCTTTCCTGATCGAGCTTACGATAGTAATATTTTTTTTCTTAATTGAAGCTTTAATCTTCCTGCCCACGGAAAATCCAAGATATTGCCTCTTTACCTGTCCAGGAGGACGGCAGCCCTATTTGAAATTATCAGATTTTCAGGTTCCAATTTTGAGCGCAGCTGTACTTCTTTCATCGAATGTACTATAATTTTTTCTAATTATAGCTTGAGCCTTCCTACAAGAATGCCGAAGTGCTGCCTCTCACCCTGTCCGGAAGGGCGGCAGCCTCTTCTAAAGGCTATGCGATTTTTAGGTTCTAATTTCGAATGCAGCTGTACATCTCTCATTGAATGTACCCCGATTTTTCGTGGCAAGGGAGGATGAAGCTTCAAATTTACAAAAAATTTAAGTCCAATAAGGGAAGTCGAGCACTTGGGGGTGACTGTCGTCTACTCAGATATAAGGAGAAGCAGCACTTTGATTTTTTCTTGTTCAAGAAGGCTTAAGCTACAATTTATAGGGAATAATCGTACCTTCGATAAGAGAAGTAAAAATCAAATAGACTTTAAAAGTGACTGCTGCCCTTCCGGACAGAGTGGGAGACAGCACTTTGGTATTTTCGTGTTCCAGGAAGTTCAAGCTACAATAAGAAAAAATAATCGTTCATTCGAGAAATACAGCTGCGTTCGAAATTGGGACCTGAAAATCGAATAATTTTAAGTGTGACTGCCGCCCTCCCAAACAGATAGAAAGGCGGACCTAGGTTATCTCGTGGTCAGGAAGATTCAATTTGAAAAATAAGATAATTATCGTAAGCTCGATAAGGGAGGATGATCATGAAATTGGGTTACAACTAGGGGTGGCTGCTGCCCTCCTAGACAAGACCATGGTTTTTTCTTAAAGTATTTGAGCTTCGCTATTGATTGATACTAGTTTCAATCGTAATTTGACCAGAATTGGCCTTGTTTTACCCTTAGGACAAGACCCTGCATTTATGAAGTCTGGCATCCTATTGACCGCTAAATATATGATCGATTCATATACAATTTGGGCTTAGATCCGATCAGAGAATATAATGTGCGATCAGGACCATAATGACAACCGTTTTGGATTCTTCGAATCTTTGATTATCCGCTGGTGTGATGCGATTCGTATCGCAATATTAATTTCAAAACTCATCAATTTCCAACTAAGCAAACACTCTTTTAAGAATTTTTGTATACATAATTGACTGAATTTAGGCGAAGCCACTGAATAAGAACAGAAGTAGCATTTTAGGCCAACAGTGTAAAAGTCATAAAGTGTGAACCTCTCAACCTTGATATTAAACTATCCGATGAGACTAGAACAATCATAGTAAGTTGATAGAATCTGAAGCTATACAGCAAGAGATTCTCTGCAATGAGTCAAATTTTTATAATCGACTAGCCCGATAATTCAACTCTTCTTTCAATGTAACATCTTGGAAAAAGAGTGTCTTGACCTGAGTTTGTCATTGAAAAATTATATATCCGTCCGTTGTTTTGCTCGTATAAGGATACGCTCCAGATCGCAAATCTTGACTGATTTCAGTTTCTTTTTCAATCGATTGAGCAATTGTAAAAATAAAACCTTATCGATTCTTGTATTAATTTGTTTAATAGTGAAATTTTTATCACTGGATTTGAAGAATTATATATGTCTATCCGTTAGTCTGACCATATGGGACATGCTACAGATCGCAAATCTTAATTGATTTTAATAAATTTCTATTTTATATAAAGATCAAGTATTAGAATAAAATCCTATTAATTTTCTTGATAATATAAATTTATATCACGCTTATACATAAATTAAACTCAGAGGAAGTACATTCGATTTAAGCAACGATTCTACTGCCATAAATATTCTCTTAAATGGTAAGTATATTCAAAGACAATTCAATAAACCTTAGAAATCCTATTGGATTGATATTCTGATACAGAATGCTCAAACTAAGATGTCTGAATGGTGAGCTTAATATTGAGAGTGATCTGTTCGAATTAATTCCGTCATTACGTCGTTGTTCCACATATGACTAAATCATGTACCGTGAAGACAACAGATCTTGTATAAAGACAAGAGACAGACGCTCGCAAGACAAGTGGCTTGAAGCTTATAGTGAAGTACAGAGAAGCTATAAAACGACTTACGTCAAAGCATACTACGTCTGTATGACTTAAAGTCATCTTGTATCGCACAATAGTCTTCCGGAGCACAATAGACTCTCAGCTCTCGTCTAGCGTGAAATCAGAGCACAACAAAACTTCACACACTCACAGATGTTAGCGAATTGAGATATCTTGCACTATTAATACTCGCAATTAAAAGAAGAGACCACTGCAATTACAATTCTGAAATATTCTTCAGATATCCTTTATGTTTATTACTAGAGAGAAGAAATTATCAAAGGAAGTTTCCAGCGAGAAGAAATTAAAGAATTCTTGTAGTACTTCAGGCGTTTGGGAAGTTTATTTTTACGGAAAAATGAGAAGGAAAGAGTTGTGAAAATGGTAATTACGGTCTATGTAAGTTTGAGTTAGCTCGTAAAAGAAACAGTCAAAAGTGAGATTAAGATAAAATCAGAGCGGATATAACTGGCATTAAACTGATAATTTTTTGAGTAGAGTTCTCAAGTTGAGGGCAGTTTCATATCAGGGTAACGTTGGCAAAATGTGCCGACAGAAGCGACATCGTCGTCGACGGCTTTCGCTAGTACCTCTCAGTACATCGCATCGCTAATTGAGTTAACGCACTGCTCCAAGTTATAATGACGTGTAATGTGATTAGCGGTGACGTCACTCGGAACAATTGCCTCACCTAGGAGACGATGAAGCTCTGAAACTAAGGAAGAGGGCGCTTCTATCTTCAGCTTGTTTTACACGAGCTCTACGCCTTCGAAGTTCCCAAGTTACGTTCCAATTGAAAGTTTTGCCGTAGACTTTGTCAAAGCTTTAATATTTTCTGAAACTACTAACAGTTGAGGTTGAACTCTCTTTTGAAATGATTAATTACCCAGAATTTAAATTCGGAAGCTTTTGTTTTGTACAATTACTGCAAATTAACTCCCTGAGCAATAATTTACCCTGATTATATTGACATTTATTATCACTGCTCGCTGCCGAAAGTTTATTATTTCTCAATATCGAAACAATATTAGGGGAAAAAAACATTATTGAAACTGATATTTCAGGTCTGTATCAAGAAATTCTCGGGAGATATCTTTGCACCAAAACAACCAGTCAAGTACTCTAGGAGCAATAAAAAAAGCCCCATCAGGGCAAAGAAATGATCAGTTTCCTACTGAATACTATCAAATAATTTATTAAGTGGCAATGATTTTGTGAAAACTTATAAAATCAAAATGAAGGTTAACAAAGAGACCGGGGGACAAAGACTGCGCATGCTTATCCTGATTCACAATAACGAGCAACGTAGAGCACGCTGCACGGAGAGTCTTGTTCACTTTCAAGGTAATATTTATTAGAGGTTCCAGCCAATCATATTTTACAAAAATCTGACAGGCATGAAACCTTTACTCATCATAAAAAAAAGATCCTTGCTTTACCTGGAAGGTATGATTATCGGCAAGCAGTAGGGAGACATATTTCACGAACGAACTTTAACAAAGTACATAATAGATAATCGAACGGGAACAAGAAATAACTGCCGAAAAAAAAATTTTCAATTCCATGATTATTTTTAAATCCGGTTCTGGGACTTCAACAAAGAGTTCCTAAATCTGGAGCTCGTGTCCCTAATTAGGAATGAATGTGAAGAAGTAATAAGAAAGTCAGATAGTCAATAAAACCCCTCCATAAAATGAAATCAGGGCGATGTCGGGCAGAGAATACACGACACAACCGCGACCCATTGTTCGGGTGTCGTGAGAACAGAACAAGTGAGACACCCACGGCGCTGATCCTGCATGTCCGCGCACAATGTTACCGCTGTTGGCAACCACCTCATGAGAAATGCATGATCGCGTAAATAATACCTCAGGAAGTGATAGTCTCGCAGGAATGTTCGATGAATAGGATCAAATACGCCACTAATGCTGAAGTCTCCCTCTTCATTTAGAAAAAAAAAACTCTAATGACGATTTTGGGGAAGCATAATCATCTGATGCCACAATATTACCTATAGTGCCACCTTCGGTGCTAAAAATGGGCCGAAGGCGGCATTCAGTATCAGCCGAATTTGTGGCCCAAATTGAACAAGATATTGTTTTTCGAATATGAAGTGGATGCCAATATAGATGTATAACTTTCTTTTCATTTCTGTTTATGTTCAAGGAATGAGAAAACAAAAGTTGAAAGGATTCAAGAACGTGATTACGAAAATATTGTTTGAAATTTATGAAAGGGTATTAAATGTCGCGTATCGAATACAGAATCTGGATGAAAAGGGTCGATTTTTCTTTTGATTAGTTCTTTCGTAGATTGGGTCACAGTAAAAAAAGCAAATTAAAAGTTCACAAGAAATAATCCTCCTATCGGCTGCCATGATAAGTAATAAGCTTTATCCATGGCTGCGCATAATCCGTGAAAAGAACGAATAAAACTGGTGATGAATCACAGTAAAAATTGAATTGACTTGGAAGCGAGACAATGCAAATGAGATCGGTGATTTTCTTTAAATATGTGCATGCAGAGATGACGAAAGTGCAAATTAAGCGGCTCAATAATTGCAGGATGATTAGATATTCAGGGTTATTTATTTTGAAATAAGAGAAGAAGGAAGTGGAAGAAACGAAAATGTCGCGACTCTGTCAACGTGCACTTTCGCTGCAGCGCATCGGCGTAAATTAGCCGCGCGTTTTTATGACACGTTATGTGCACTAAGCTCGCCGTTTCTTGTGAGCAGGAATCACGGAACTGTGTGAAAACCTCGTGCAATAACAAGATGACTGAGAAAATAGCGTCACAACTTAATTTTGCTTACTTTTTTCGCTCTAACTGTTATGAAATTGGTTGACGCGTTTATTTGTTACAGCGTGTCGACATGAATCTGCCGCGCATTGTTGTATTAAGACTGAAAATACTTGTACACCTTTCTCATTCTGTTCATCTTCACGGTTATAAAGAGGTCAAACTCAAAGTTGTAGATGTATTTAAATATAGCGGCTCCTTGTTTGCCCGGCCGCTAAGTGCTTGGGAACCTCCGCAGAATACTAATTAGCACTTCGACATTGATGAGCCCTGTGACGTGTCGTCGTAAAAACCCATTATTACGGAATCGTTTAGTGCGCGGTCGCCGTGCGAATATTTACTCCGGCTCGTTAGTATTCATCCCTTGGAGTGATCCGAGAACCTTCGTTTCACCTGCACGACCCCCTCAATATCACAGCGACTATTAAGCCTTCTCGAGTGCGATTCAAAATATAGAAAATTTTATCTCAATATTGAAACAATAATGAGTAAAGTAATAAAATTGTTTATAACTGCATTTATGAGGCGTATGCAAAATATTGTTAATATCTGGGTCAAATGAATATACAAAGTCATAACGTGTTGTACAAAAGGAGACATCTCACATAATACATTCAAAATTGTCAGTGTTAACCGGCAAAAGCAACGAACAGTACTCGATATTAAAAACGCAAGACAACGAACGAAGTTGTTCCTTCCGCCTAATGAAATGATATACGTTTTACAATGAACGTCAGTCTGCATTCAAATGACATGGTCCCTGTGCTTTCATTTGAAGGAAACATAAAAATACACTCAGACCATTCGACGAAATCTTCGCTCAAGTAGTTCGTCCGAGCGCGTTTCGCGTCGTCGCTTTCATTACGCGCTGTAATGGCCGCCAGTAGGGTGACAGCCCCCGCTCTGCTGACGTACCCACCACTCCTGGATAGATAGAGAATTAGATGAAAAGACGAGCTCAACTTTCAAGTTATACTATAAATGGAATGTTTCTGAACTGATTTCTAGACTCTAATGAGCTGAATCTAGCTAACTTAAATATTTTCCATTGAGTTTTCAGTCCAGGAATTATAGCACGTGCTTCCCTAGCGTTATATTCGATCTACAGAATATTTTTGTGTGAAAATTCAAGTCGTGCAAAACTTGGGGATCTCATTAAAGTCTGGATGCATTTGGATGCCGAGATTTCATCTACAATGACGACGGGGTCATTCATCGGCCACAACATCTCAATTTGTATGGTAATTCAGGGCCGTTTGCCCTTTACTGCGCCAAGCAAAACTGGGGGTCACTTTCGTCCTTCCACCTTTAGGACATTCACATGCATGTTAATCGCTTCACCTTGTTAACCCTAACCATGATATCTATTATCACCTCGTTCTCATATTTTTTCCTCAAGTTATTGGTCAATTTATCACTTGCAAATTGCCTGTACAAAACATTTTCAGATTTTTTATCTTTTCTGGAGAATTAGTGGGCATAGTTAAAGACCATCAAAGGAAAATGCGGAATTCATGATCATTCTAGATTTCCTTTAATCCCGTTGGGTACATTAGAATCGTGTCGCAAATAAATGTATAATCACATCTATTTTTCAGCACATTTTTTCGAAAAAAATAAGCTATTATATTCACTTTCACTATCTTGCTGGCGCGACGCTGAGTTTTTAGCAACTACAGCACTTACAGACTCAAGAAATTCTATGACTATACATAACTGAAATCTGGAAATTGCTGCACAGAATGAGCAACATGTCGGTGATTAATTTTCATATCTTAAATTTTGAATTGATATGGATTAGTACCTATTTCGGGATAAAGACTATTTATCGCAATATTCCGCGACTTGCATAAGATATTGACATGCAGTTTTCGATGTTACTATCAGAATAAATTAAATTTTTGTTTTTATGATCAATTTAGGCCGGTACATGACCACTTGTTGCTCATTCTCTTAAATCTATAGTTTTGGATGTAGTTGCACCAAATTTTCAGGGCCTTTTTTTATGTAACTTTTATTAGGCTCAAATTTTTATTTTAGGGTAGAGTACGTGATCTCCCATCAGTCAATAATCTAGAAAAAAAGACTAGAAGTTTTTTTGAGTTTGTACGTACACAAATTATGTATGTATTTGCACAAACTGCTTGATTTTGAGCTCAGTGATTGTGGAAGATAATAATTTGCGAAGTCTCTGAACTAATAAACATTCATGAATATCCAGAAATGCGCTTTAGTCTTCAAGATGATTCTTTAATTCTTTCGGAAGTCTTTGAATGTCATCGAGAGGAACATCTATGTTACAACTTAATCATACAATTATTCACTTATGTACTGCAATCCCTACTAGTCCAGTTGGCATGTCGAAAAATAGGGGCAAATTAGGAAAGAATGCGAACTAGATAAAACTTTGGTATATTGTTTTTGATCACCTAATAGTATTATATGTATATTTTCCGACCAAAATTTCGCGAAGCAATTTCCAGGGGGAGGAAAAAACCACGAAATTTTGGCACTTTTTTCAGTTTTCGTCCTGTAACTTTTTCCCCTTCATTCCTACGCCTTAGCTCATCAAGTTCAATTTCGTAGAACATTAAATTTTCGATAAGTTTGATATTGAAAACTTGTTTGTAGACCCACTAAGTTCCAAGATACAGCACTTCAAAAAAGTGAAAAATTTCTTAAAATCTAAAAAACATTAAAAATGGGGGCTTTCGCTAGATATCTTTTATTTTTCAAATTTTTTTATGGAACTTAGTTTCATTCTGACGCAGAAATCAATCAACAACCCACTTCTCATCCTGCCCACCTATGCCACTATATCTGGAGGCACGGTAATACCTCCATCAAGACCAGTCAAATGAAGCGCAAGAGCACTACATACCTTTCTCGAAGAGCTTCGTCCTTTTTTTGAACCCTCATTTCGTCACTGACTCGCTCACTGATGATTATCAAAATTCTTGGTTTACTTCTTGAAGTCCTAGAATGCTGAAATTTGGTATGTAAGCTAGTGTTAGTACACAAATAACAACAAAATTCTAAAACTTGAAACTTCCACTCCCAACCACTTAAACTAGGGGATGGAAATTTGTATGAGACTTTCACAAATTTTGATGCTAGAGGTCTGAATAATGTTATGAATCATAGTGGAATAAAAACTTACTAAAAGAAGTGGAATCCCACTAAAAACATTTTCATGTAAAATGTTGCCAAGACGAAGCCATATGGCTCGCACTGTCAAAGAGTTATTAGATCCCATGTAGAGCCAAGCTTCTAGCTCTACACGCTCTAATTCTACAAGCCATAATTTCACAATTCTACACCTCAGTCAAAATATGCGACTTGGCCATTTCGATACATTCACATGGGCATAAAGTGAGAAATTTATTCACTATTCATTAGTTTTCTGTTATACAATAGTCCTTATAGTTCCCTTCTAAATGAGTGGTGGCTGGACAGGTAGATGTACAAGGAGGCTTGTAGAATTAGAGCGTGTAGGATTAGAGACTTGGCTCTCAATCTGACACATTTTTGACAGTGCGAGCCATATGGTCTCGTCTTGGCAACATTTTACTTGAAAATATTCTTGGTGGGACTCTACTTCTTTCAGTCAGTTTTATTTTACTATCATTTATAACAAGTAATCCCTATATCAATTTTCAGACCTCTAGCATCAAAATTTGCGGAAGTCTCGTACAAATTTCTTTCCCCTAGTTTATAGGATTGAGGGATGAAAGTTCCAATTTTCAGATTTTTTCTGTTGTTTGTATACCAATACTAGCTTACATACCAAATTCCAGCATTCTAGGACTTCAGGAAGTAAACCAAGAATTCTGATGATCATCAGTGAACGAGTCAGTGACGAAATCGGGGCTTTCTTAGATATCAATAAAATTTAATGTATGAGAACTAAGAAATTGAAACTTTATGGCTGGTACCACGAGCTCTATTTTTGGCGATACTAGGAGCATTGTGACAAGATGTGTTTTGACTCAATTAGAATTTTCCCAAATACTTTAGAAAATAATGAAGGAAAAAACTTTTCAGGACTCATTTTATGAATAAATATGTTTTATTGGGTATAAGTTCTGTAATTTATTAGAAACACAACGTTTCAACAGCAAAGTGCTGCCTTTTTCAAGTGAAAAGAAATATAAATATAAATAAACAAAATTGTCAAGACAACAAAAATAAAAGTACAAATAGTAACTAGATTAATTCAGAATATATTAACTACTAGGATCGTAGAGCTCTGCTTGTGGTTGATGATTCAATATCCACAGGTCTTCAGGAGATAATAATGAAGATCTGAATAGGGAAATTGTCAACTTCTTGTGGTTCTAGGTCAATCTAGCTCTATTCTTTTTGGTTTGGCGCATAACTGAACCATCCACAGATCTTCAGGAGGTGGTGATGAAGTAACTCTTGCAAGTAGATTCGTAGATACAAATAACTTGAAATTATGAACCAATGATTGGTAGCCATGATCGATTAAGTTCATAACCAGTATTCAAATTCAAATTATTCGGTGATTTTTTAATTTCAATTGCTTCTCTTATAAGCCTCTTGAACCAATTGTTCTCTTTAGCCAGAAGCTTCGTATTCTTGAAGTCAATGCAATGTAATTCTTGAATAGCATGCTCAGCCACAGCAGATTTTTCTGGATGATTCAATCTTATATGACGAGAATGCTCTTTCAATCTTGTTTCTACAGTCCTCTTGGTTTGTCCAATATATACTTTGCCACATTGACAAGGAATCTTGTATATACCTGGATACTGTAGAGGAAATCTGTCTTTAACATTACCAATAAGATTTCGAATTTTTAAACTGGAAGTGTATGAAGTTTTAATGTCATATTTATGTAAAAGCCTTCTAATTTCAAAACTTCATACACTACAATCATTTGTTCATAATTTCAAGTTATTTGTATCTACGAATCTACTTGCAAGAGTTACTTCATCACCAAACCAAAAAGAGTAGAGCCAGATTGACCTAGAACCACAAGGAGTTGACAATTTCCCTATTTAGACCTTCATTATTATCTCCTGAAGACCTGTGGATATTGAAACATCAATCACAGGCAGAGCCCTACGATCCTAGGAGTTAATATATTTTAAACTAATCTAGTTATTATTTGTACTTTTATTTCAATTTTTGCTGTCTTGACAATTTTGTTTATTTATATTTATATTTCTTTCCACTTGAAAAAGGCAGCACTTTGCTGTTGAAACGTTGTGTTTCTAATAAATTACAGAACTTATACCCAATAAAACATATTTATTTACTTTAGAAAATAATCTTCAGATACAAATTACGGAGAACACATATTTCTACAAAATTTATTTGAATATACATAGCTAGTATATCCTAAATCAGAGCTTGTGATACCAGCCAATATATTTAATAAGTCCACTATCGACATCATATCCCGAGAATTTTGTTTATCTGGTATAATCCAAACCCAGGTTATGAGGGTTCAAAAAAACGACGAAGCTCTTCGAGGAAGGTAGGTAGTGTTGTTGCGCTTTGCTTGGCTTGTCTTGGCGAGAGTACCACCGTGCCTCCAGATATGGTGGCATAGGTAGGCAGGGTAAGGAGTGGATTGTTGACTGATTTCTACGTCAGAATGAAACTAGGTACCATAATACCATAAATAATGTCGAAAAATCAAGGATATTCAACGAACTTTCAGGAGTTTTTCACTTTTTTGAAGTGCTGTATCTTGGAACTTAGTGAGTCTACAAACAAGTTTCGCGTATCAAATTTATCGGTGATTGGATGTTCTACAAAGTTGAACATGATAATCAAAGGCGTAGGAATGGAGGGAAAAAAGTTACAGGGCAAAAACTGAAAAAATTGCCAAAATTTCGTGGTTTTTCCCTCTCCCTGAAAATTTTTTCGCGAAGTTTTGGTCGTAAAACATGGAAATAACACTATTGGGTGATTAGAAACAACATACCAAAGTTTCATTAAGTTCGCATTTTTTTCGACCTCAAAGTACATGTCGACTGGACTATACATCCAAATAGAATAGATTGTCTATCGAAATATATTTATAATTGAACAAGAGTTTCGCGGTACAATTAATGAGAATTGGCAGCATACTTGATGAGAATCGACGGCAATCCAATTTAAAAAACATTGCGATGAGTTTCCAACAAAACCATGAAATGCGTGAAGTATATAGGAATCAATATACTCTAATTGATCTCGTCAATAAAATAATCTGTAGATAGTCCTGCTAATTTTTTGCGATGCCTTCAGGTTCATTATGATTCGCGGATTCAAGCAGTATGTGAGTAAATATCATTAATATGAGTAAATAGCAGAAGAATTTAGTGATGATTGAGACTTCAAATGATATTTGGAGCACCATCTTGGTGGGATTGGCACAACCAACAAAAATATATTCTTAACAGAAATTTGTGAACTTTTGAACAATCTATTTGAGTTCATTACTTTCCTTATTTATTTATGGCCAGTTACACCGCTGTAGCCCAAATTTTAAGCTTCACTCAAACAAAAAATTTTTGTCACATTTAGCTTTTCTGTTTTGATACAATATTGTAAACCGGCATTCAAAATTAAGTGAGAGATAGACTTGCTTTTAGGGACCTACCACATATTCTAAACATTTTCTCACATGGTCAAAATACAGAAAATTAACAAAGATTTAATAGAAATCTTATTTCACATTATATCACCTTTAATCGACTATCTAATACCGTGAAACGTTTCAACATAGTGTCAATTGATATTTAACAATAATCTGGAGTAAAATTGCTCCCAATTTTTTGGAGACAAGTATGTAACTCTGAAACTTTTCATGCGAGCTGTGATCGCTTTTCTTTTTATGATAAGTTACAATGTTCTGATCGATAAGAGATCAAGACCATCCAATGTATGAATTAAAAATGACATTTTGTTCCCCAATATCCATTCTTCCATGATTACAGTCGCATGACAAGCGGCGTCATCTTTTCGAAAGATATATTTAATAAAAAAGATATTACAGGATAAATTTTAACAAATGTTATGCTGTGGAACATTTGAATAATAGAATTGTAGACACGTGTGCTCTGTACTTCCTTGCTTTGTGCTCTATAATGTTTTCAATCGATAAACGCGTTTGTTAATTACAGCGCGTCGACGTGAGTTAGCCGCGCGTTATTGTTGCACGAATGCCATTTCCTCCCATGGGTAAGAATTACAATCCATCGTGAATAAATAGTATTTTGGAAACGATCAGCTAAGAACTATAGTCGATTATTATATTTTCCTAAATATGGCTCCGCATTATGTGAATTGGCACAGTCAACGAGAATATGTTTTCAACGAAATTAAGGAGGTTTCTAGGCAACTTATTGGAATTTTTACAGTGCAGTTTTGGCTATACTGTACAATTCTACAGTTGCTTTCTGATATAAGAGGATGGTGTCAAAATTAACTTTTAGATTCGAAGTTTCATGGGAAAAATGAATATTTGGAAATTTGAATTTTCTATATATTCGATATTTGGAGGCTTGTTAATGATTTTATCAATTTTCATCATGTTGATTACAAAGTGTAATTGTCGTCTTTTCAAGTTGACATGGATTCTAACACTATCATGGAGGCCGGAAACAGTGTTATTTTCAAAGCAACTAGTGTGAGAGATTCCTTCTCAATTTCTCATGATTTGGTTTCGGTTAGATGATGCTTCTTATCACAGGGCTAGTACCGTGAAAGACTGTATTTTAAAAGACTAAATACTCTTTTTGATATAGATATTTGGTAGCCCAGATCGCTTGCCGATTGTAACCTTGTAGCGTATAATAAAAAAAAAAAACTCCCAATGTAGCTTGCTCGGAAAGCTTCATAGTTAGGTACTCGTCTCCAAATAAAATAGGAGCAGTTTCATTCCAGATGATTGTTATGTTTTTATGTTGGAAGTTATCAAGGCGGTGGATAATCGACTGAAGGAGATGAGCCCAAAAAATATTTTCCATAAAATTTTTGTAAGGTTTATGTATTTTAATGATATTTTCCTCTTTTTGTTATTTCAAATATAGCTAAATATGTAGGAAGTTATCGAATAGTCGACGGTTAATAGAAGACAAATAATAATTCCAATAAATTGCCTAGAGACCTGCTTAATTTCGTTCCAAACAAATTCACGTTGGCTGTACCAATTCTCCTAAGGCGGAGCCATATATAGGAAAATATAATATTTGGCTATAGATTTCAGTTGATTGTTCCCAAAATACTATTCACGAAGTGTCGACATTCTTACACATCTGGGAGAATGACATTCATGAAACAATAACGCGCGGCTAATTCACGTCGACGCGCTGTAATAAGCAAACGCGTCGACCGATTCAAGATATGAAACATAAAGCGAGTAAAAATTGACATTAATACTTTAAAGATAATTAAAAAAATTGATCGAAGAAATTTGCGTTTACGTAAAAGACCTTGTCCATCATTTGCTGTTCCTGGAAAACTATAATGCATTGAATATCTTTATGTATCAAAGTATGTAGCTTTGGATTAAAGCTGAATGCTCCTAATATATTGTTCACGCAGTAATAGACTGTTATGCATGGAAAAGGACGTGATTTGTGCAAGCAACATGGTACAATAACAAGTGAGCGCGAATCAAGACATTATTAGGCACACATCATTGAATTGTGCAATGTGTTAGCAATATTAATTCATGAAAAAACTAGACTAGGTAATGAAACTAACCTGACTCGCATTTATTTGATGGTAGGCATTGCACACTTAGTTCACGCATTGTTTGCAATATGTGGACCACCATGTTTAGATATGACCATATGAAAATTACTATCATGAAATGCTATGCTTTTTTTTTTTGTTATGACGGATAATTGGTAATGAGACTGAGAAAAGAGTACCACGAACTAGATACTGAGATAAAGTCAATTATATTTTTTGCACCCGGTTCTCGGACATTCATTCCCACTTGTAATTGCGAAGTTTTTGGGAAGAGAATAACGGGAAAGACCGGATTTACTTTTTGTCTCCGTGCTCTTATCGCAAAAGTTTGATGGGGGAAGAGTTAATTCTTAAATGTGAGTTCGGAAGAAACCGCAATGCATTACGTCATTTAAAGAGTATTATGTAAAATCCTGGAAGAATGTCTGGATGACGGCTGCTCGTCTGCTGACTTAACAGTGCTAGAAAGAACGAACGGACAATATCCCTGCTCCCGGGTTTTTAAAGAATCGCAGAGTCGAGCGAATGTCATAAAGAGAGAAACGCAATCACACTAAAGACGAAAGCGGCGAGTAGAGCGAGCAGCAATGGAAGCAGCAGCAGGCGAATAGCATCCGGATTAGAAGAGGCAATCGGGAGCACGCCAATCATCCGCGCCAGACGCGACGGAGCGGAAAGATGAATTGCTCTTTAATATGATGAGGTTTGCTGCTGCGGCACACTACGTATAATGTGCCCGAGACCAAACATGATTGATACCACAAAAGGAGGCGTGCAACTATTATATCCCTCGCTTTTACAAACGCAAAGCTAAACTGCATTGAATTTATTCCGAAATTTTGATTGATGTTCCTACCAATCCACAGAATCCCTCAAAACATTTTGATAAGTACTTACATTCAGATCAACGAACACGACGACAGACATCGCAGAAAAATGGATTGGTACTCACCTAAAACAAACAAAAAAAGATTTAGAGCTGTACATAAAAGAAAAATTATAGTTAACAAGTATAACATACTGAGATTTTATAGAAAAGTTAGAGTAATTCTTCGATTTCACCCTGAATTGAATGATGTATGTACGGGTTGCTTTTTATGTGTTCAAGAATCTGTGGGATTAAATCTTAGCGTGGCTCTGTATAAAAAGGTGATAGAATAGGTGAGGATGATGTAGGAAGCGCAACGAAGCATCGTTCTAGAACAAATGAATTATCTTCAGTGCGCTTTCTGTTAATTAGCTTATGCCCGCAGCGTTACGGAGTTCATTAGTTTTAAAGGTTCATTATACAGTTTGGTAAACTAGGAATTAATGGCAACGTTGTGTATCAAATTCGCATATAGTGTTAACATCAGCCCCGAGCAGCACAGTCGCGATCTGGGATCGATACGGCATACATTTTCCCTAACATCACGTGAGCAAGTGTGTTGACACACGGATTCCAATCTATCTCGCCAAATTCGCGGATATGGGACAATATTTTGCTTGCTGGAACTACTTTACTGACAAATTCCTCCAACTTCCAGCTCAAAATCTTTCAGGCAAGAATATTCTCGTCGTACAATCCATTCTTCGCAGTTTTACATCCGGAAATCTTACACAATATTCTCGAAACCATCAAGTATCACAGCTGCTCCTTTTCCTAGAGAATGTTGTATCTTTTTTGAAACCTTTGGATTGGAGTTTCATTTGAGAACTAAGTGACCAGAAGAATGCAGTCATCCCTTCACCCAACTATGTATGTATCTATAAACAGGCCCTGATTGACTTTGAAAGAGATATTAGTACAAACAGCCATAGATACTTGCACATGTCTCATTCTGCAGGTGGTACATAGATAATTATGTTCTCGACCTTCAATTAACTGCCTGTATTATACTTGTAACGCATATTAGTAATACCTGTCCCAGTAAACGAAAAGATTCCATGTATGCGATGTGATGCAATAGCGCGCGGCTGATTCACGCCGACGCACGTCGTACTGAGCAAACGCATTAACCGATGTTAGTTTCACGCCCAAAATACCCATGATACTTATTCTTTTTGTTCTTGTGCAGTGTTTATAAATCTATAATTGACTAAGGAATAACAAGTCTAGGCCGAAAGAAAGAAAAAGACTCAAATGTACTTCTACATGAGCATGTACATCATGGTGAAGCAAAATGATTTCCGCTCATTATCCTGTTCATGTGGAGTGTCCTGATAATTTTCTTTTCCAAGTAAAATGGAAGAAATGCAAAGTGAGTTTAATGATAATAAGTTGTAATTTGCACGAGTCCTGCAAAATAAGATAAATATAAAGATGGAGATTTTTCTCTGTGAGGAATGTTAGAAAGACGTGACTGAATATAATTAACAAATATATCTTGGGAGTATTCTGGAAGCCACAATGAGTCGTGATTCGCACAACTTATTTTCTCATATTCATGAACCAGGAGGCGTGTAAATAAACACGGTGAAGTAACAACGCGACAGGATATCGCGTAAATAACTTTTGTGAAGGAAAGTAACGGTAGAATGCAAGCGAATATTTCATAAAAATTCTCATTAAAAACCGGCATCCATTCTCTCCTGGAGTTGAGTCAAGACGGCCTGCTTTCTGTCTTGCTAATTTAAATTACACTGAATTTGTCTTACTTTTGGTTAAAAGTTTTTTCTCGCCGAAATATATATCTTCTCATTTAAAAGGCTGCGGCGTGTTATGAAATTTTGCTATGCACTCCGCCGTGATAATTTATTTTACGGCCGCAGACTCAAGACGCCAGACGATCTCGTTTCGTGTTTATTTGTCGCCCAACCTCAATGAAAACTGTACTAGATACAATGCATAAACGGCTCTACTGAAACACTACACTGTTACATAAACTATATTGGACTATATACCTACTTGTTCATTAATATTAATAGTTTCTCAAGACGTACCCGTAAAAAAGCTGCCCGAACCGTAAAATCTCTCCAAATGGATTCGCAACAATATATGCATCATTTTCTTCGCCAGATTTATTCCATGAAATTTTTATTGCCCTGAATATATATGAATTCGGACCAAAATGGTCCATACTCATATTTTACAGCGTTATTAAGTTAATAGCATTATTCATGACTCAATTTCGAATTCTATTATCTTTATTGAATCCCTATATATCATTCTTTTAATTGAAATTCGAGTTGAATATGAATTTCAAAATCATATTTATTGGAAATTATTCACTTTGTATTTCTACGGCTCAGACTCCGTGGAGTGTTCGTATCTAAACAATAATTTTGTGTACAGGAAAAATTCGCTACATTTATTATTAAATAAGGAACACGCAACATAGAAATACAAGTGCGACTATCCGAAGTTTGCCACTACACTAAAGAGTCTTTATGAGGAAGAAGCACGTGTCTACAGTTGTTACTCTATTCAAAACGATAGTGTAGCAATCTACTTCTGAATTTGTAGTCTTGTGAAACAATCAAGTTTTGATTTTTAACAATTTATTCAGTCATTAGGTTGTTGTTTCGTCTACTCAAGAAGAGAGAACTACCTGTGCTCTTGAATTTAATTCCAGAAAGAGTCTTGCTTTTTATTATGTATTTCTGTTTATTTTACTAATATACATATCATAAAAAGGTACTAAATATAATATTCATTTTGATAACAATGACCATGAGGTTGCAATCGGAACAACTGTCAAAAAATCTCCGCTTCCGGAAGGACGCGGTTCCGTGCAATCCGTATATGGGTGCGTTCGCTTGAATATATATAACAATGCCTTCCCCTTAAGGAATTTACAGGTCCAATCGCTCGGGCTTCTTGCGAATGCGGGAGGATCTCCGTAAGGGTGTTGTAACAGGACTCTTCGGAATAACTTGCTTCGGCGTAGGAGATAGTGGTATTGACTTATCTTCTGATGACGTTGATGGTATTTCCGAATTTGATTTTTCTTTTATCTCGAGTTTTTCAGTACCATTATTCTTCTCTTCTACTGAATTTGTTTCTGTCCCGGTTTTAAAGTTCATTTCTACATGTTCAGTTGCACAGACTATAGTATCATTTCCTTCGACTCCTGTTTGTCGTATTTGGTCAAGATGTCGTACATGGCTTTGTCCATCTACTAATACAGAATAATGTAGAGAACCGATTTTGTCTTTGATAATCCCAAATTTCCATTTTTCTCCATTATAAAATCGTATTTGTACTTTATCACCTGGATTGAAACTTCGAATTTTGGTGGGTGGATACGTCTCTGATTTCAAAGATATTTCAGACCTGATGAGATCTATTTTTGTTCGGATTTGCCTATTGAGCAATAATTCGGCAGGACTTTTCCCCGTAGTAGAATTTGGTAGTTTTCTATACTGCATTAAAAATTGGCACAATTTCAAATTTAAATTATTTGGGTCATCCATCAGCGATCGTAGCCCTTGCTTAACAGTCTGGACGTATCGTTCTGCTTGACCATTAGTCGCTGGATGATATGGTGCTGACGTTTTGTGAGATATGCCGTTTTTCTTCAAAAATGTCTCGAATTCTTCAGAAACAAATTGTTTGCCGTTATCGGACACGACAGTAACCGGTAATCCAAATCTTGCAAAGATTTCTCTCAATATTTGTATGGTTACTTTAGAAGTAATCAGTTTAGTTGGAATTACTTCTAACCATTTAGAATACGCATCGACGATTATCAAAAAATTTCTTTCGTAGAAGGGTCCAGCGTAGTCAATATGGATTCGTTGCCATGGTTGCTGAGGGTACTCCCACGGATGCGTATTTATTTTCTTTGGATTATTTTGTAATTTGCAGCAAATTCTGCAACTTCTTGCCATCTCTTCGATATCTCTATCAATATTTTTCCACCACACGTAACTTCGCGCTAGCGCCTTCATACGAACAATGCCAGTGTGAGCGGTGTGTAATTCGATTAATATTTTATTTCGTAATTTCTTCGGAACCATTACGCGTATTCCATTGAATATGCAACCATCCAACAAGGAAAACCTTTCCTGCGCTTCCATTGTACCAGATTGTAGTTTTAAGTAAATTTCTTGGCATTCTGGATCATTTACGGTTTCCTTTTGAATATCTCTTTTTGAAACTGGTAATTCTTCAATTTGGTTTAGGTAAAAAACTGCGTCATCGTCTTTCACATCTTTCTCTTGTAGAGTAATTTCTAGTGGAAATCTGGATAAATAATCTGCATTTGAATGTTCTTTCGTATTTCGATAACATATTTCGTAATCAAATCCGGACATGAAATTTGCGTAATGTAATAACCTCAGGGCAGACGTTGCTGGTAACTCTTTGTTAGGGTTAAATATACTCGTGAGGGGTTTATGATCTGTCACAAGGATTATTTTTCTTCCGTAACAGTATTGGAAAAACTTTTTTAAGCCCCAGACTATGGCTGTCGCTTCTTTATCAATCTGACTGTAGTTGGATTCAGATTTAGTTAGTGATCGTGAAGCGAAAGCGATAGGTCTTTCGCTGTTGTCTTCTAACCTGTGAGATATGACTGCTCCGAGTCCTGTGGGTGATGCATCCGTTGCGAGTATCAGTGGTAATTTTGGATTATAAGAAATTAATACTTGCGTGCTTGTAATGTCTTCCTTAAGCTTCTTAAAAACATTTTCGCACTTCTTTGTCCATATAAATTCTTCATTCTTCTTCAAGAGATTATTTAACGGATGCAAAAGTGTTGCTAAGTTGGGTAAAAACTTTTGATAATAATTGATTAACCCAAGAAATGTTCTTAATTCCGATACAGATTTTGGGCGTTCACTTTTTGTAATGGCTGTAATTTTATCGGGCATTGGATGTAATCCGTTTGCGTCTATGACGTGTCCCAGATATGTAACTTGATCCTGGTAAAACTTACATTTCTTCATGTTTAGATGTAAGCCATTTTGACTCAAAATTTTGAAGGCGTTCTTGAGTCGTCTGTATAATTCTTCTAATGTGGCTCCTTGTATAATGATGTCATCAAAGAAACAAGCAACCCCGTCTAGACTTTGAATGGTTTGATCCATGTAACGTTGCCAGACGTTTGGCGCTACTTTTACTCCAAACATCAATCTATTTACTTTGTACATGCCTTTATGGGTTGATATAACTTGCATTTTTGCGCTTTCTTCATCGACTTCCATATGTAAATATGCCTTGTGTATATCCAAGGTGCAAAAATATCTACCGCCAGTCATTTTTGTAAATATGTCTTCTACTCTCGGAATTGGGTAGTTGTCATCTTGCAGATGTTTATTAAGTGTTGCTTTATAATCCGCACAGAGTCTTACTTCGCCATCTTTTTTGATTACTGGTACTATTGGTGTACCCCATTCGGAGTTTTTAACCTTGCTTATAATTCCAAGTGATTCGAGTCTATCGATTTCTTTTTCAATTCTTTCTTTTAGAGCATACGGTACTGGTCTTGGGCGTAAGAAAACAGGTTTCACGTTTTCTTTCAATTTCAATGAAACATTGTAATTTTGTATCTTTCCAATAGAATTATTAAATAATTCTTTAAACTCGCCGATCAATTTATTGAGTTCGCGCTTATCATCGATTTGTTCAATCTTATTTAGGGCTGACCAGTCGATTTGAATTTTACGTAGCCATTCTCGTCCCATGATGGTATCCAATTTACCGTTCAGGATGTATAAATTTCCTTTAGTAGTTTGATGATCATTCTTGATCGTTACTTCACACATTCCGATTGGAATTATTACTTCATTTGTATAAGTTTTTAATTTTATGTGTGTACTTTGTAATTTCTTATTGGGAAACAATTTTGAAAACGTTTCACTTGAAATCGTTGATACTGCTGCTCCAGTATCGACTTCGAAATTGCATTTCTTCCCATCAATTTGTAATTCTGTTACAAATTTATTGCAGCTATTTATTGCATGTATCGTACTTATCGTGTATATTTCCTCCTCCTCAAGAGTTTGTAGTTCATCTTTTTGTATTTGATGTTGACTGGAATTGTTGACTTTTTTCAAGCATACCTTCTGTAGATGGCCAATTTTACCACAATGGCCACATTTTGCTTCTTTGTATCTGCATTCATTTGCTTTATGGTTCGTATGGCCACATCGAAAACATTTCCCCCACATTTGCTGAATACCTTTAGATTTGGGTTTGCATTCATTATTTCCTGTTCTATTTTTCACAAAATTAGTGTTTGTCGAGTGTTTCTTTTCTTGCTTTAATTTATTTACTTGCATGTTAGAGCAAGACATGCTTTGGCTTTCCTTTTTCGAATTTTCTATAGCTAAAGCAATCTTCACGGCTTCTTCGAACGAAATATCTGAACTTTTCTGTAATAATCTTTCTTTAATGTCGTTATCCCTCACTCCTCGTATAAATTGAGAGCGAAGATGAGTATTAACTGTAGTTTTTTTGCAATGTTCGCAACAAAAATTGCAATTAGTACAGAGTTTCTTCAATTCAGTTTGAAAATGCTGAATAGATTCACCTTCGTGTTGTGTTCGTAATGCAAATTTATGCTGTTCATGAATTTCATTCGGTTGAGGACATAAATGAGTTTTTAGCAAACGTATCAATTCTTGGTAATCTTTAGTTTTTGGTAATTCTGGTGCAGTCAGACTCGTAAGTGTCTGGTACATCTTTGCACTTAAGCAGTTTATAAGAATTTGTATTCGTATCTTATCATTGTTTGGTGTATGTTCTTTAAGATTGCGTAATTCCAAATAATTTTCAAAGCGCTGTAAATATGCTTCAAAAGTTTCGTTTGATTCATCAAAGGGTTGTAAGCTTAATCCGCGTAGATCAGCTTCTTTACTTTGGGTATGTTGTTGAGTCGTTGTAAGTACTGCCGTTTGAAGTTGCAATGTCTTGGACATTTCCTGTAACGCTTTCATCATTTGAGCAATTTGTGCATCCATATTTTTTGTAAAATGTTGGGAAAATGGAGCTGTGATATTAGGGAGTCGCCTAGAGGGCTGTCAAGGCTTTGAATAAATTTTTGAAAGCCCCTGAATCACAGGATTTGTTAGGGTGGAACAAAAGAATTGTAATTTGTACGTAATTTCTCTTCTTTTCTCTTTCTTCCCACTGTAGTTTCCAATTCCTTTTCTCTAAAACAATGAATACACAATACGGCAGTATCTGTGTAAAACACATGAATTATTTTTTTTTTCCTAACCTTTCTTTTCTTCTGTACTCGTTCTCCGAATCCTCGTCGCCACTTATTATGTATTTCTGTTTATTTTACTAATATACATATCATAAAAAGGTACTAAATATAATATTCATTTTGATAACAATGACCATGAGGTTGCAATCGGAACAACTGTCAAAAAATCTCCGCTTCCGGAAGGACGCGGTTCCGTGCAATCCGTATATGGGTGCGTTCGCTTGAATATATATAACACTTTTGATCTGGAGATTGCATCCAATGGGTCTTGGACCATTGCTTGAATCTTTCTATAGGAATACGGCAAACAGACTATGTTCCAGTGCTCCGTCTCTAGCTAGTTGTTTTCAATTTTTGAATGTTTAGATACCCATGTTAACTTCAGTTGTTTGCTCGCTCCTAGACTGTTGGATCTATGCAGAACTAGTCCACATTTTATTTCAGAAGATTAACAAAGCGGTCTGAAGAGATTCTTCTATAAGGCTATCCAGCCATTGGGAGCAGAAAACTGCAATCTGCGAAATGACGAGTTCGTGCGAATGCTATTGTTATGAAATCATGCGGATGCCCATCGTCCATTACTGCAATATTTGCATAGTATTTGTATAGACTATAGAAGATATGGTGCTGGCACTCAAATAACATTTTTTTGTGTGATGATTCTAATGAAGAATTTATAGCATTGGAATTATTGCCTTTAATACTTCGACGTATAACACACAAAGAAAATATACATTCGGCTAAATCTTTGGGAGAATTTCTTCGAAGTTTGAAAAAATGAACAATTCCTCCAGAAGAATGACTAGTTTTGATATCACGGTAGATGTGATTCGCACCAATTCGCAAGTAAAGTCCCAACAAAGTGAGATCGGTCCGCAATTCGCAGGAATACGCACAAACACTGACGAACGATACGAATCTAGTGGACGTGACTACCTTCTAAACAACACATTTAGATCATTCGTGCATATTCAGATGAGCGCGATTCCGTAAATCTCCGTAGCTTTCCGCTTCCAATGGACGGAAGTTATATAACTTTTCTTCAACTGACTAAAACCGCACTGTATTTATTTCGAGTCCAACCGACTGAACGCCTCTCAGTCCTTTTGTTCATGTATGATGGTTTGGAACCATCAGTATAATTGACATTGTCATTTTCGTGTACCGGATTATTTATTTGCTCCCAATCAGCCTTTGCAGAAATTTTCATTCAGTAAGACATTATTTAGGAGTGTCCTCCTCAGCACTTTTTTTCTTTCAAGTGAACTTTAGTTTTATTTGTGCAGCCTGATGATCTTGCTTAAACAAGTAATCGTAATGGAGGTTGATTTTTTTGAAATTTTCATTTCTAGAATCGGTACTGTTCAATATGTTAACCTTTGCACCTTGCTTAATTTATAAGCTAACAGTATTTTATTGATTTTCTTCACCATCAGGCTATACGAGCATATTCTATGACTGTTCTGATCATCACTAAGTAAATTGATGTCGATAGACCCCAGATTTTACCAAAAATTTGTCAGTAGACCATTACGTCCTCACAGATTCCATAATACTTCTTTACTTGTACTAATTACAAAAAAGTATTGTGAAACCGACAAAATTCACTCATCGATATTTTGATAGAAATATCCGTTTTGAGCATTCCTGAATCCATTTTGACTGTTTTTGGCTCGGTATGTAGGATGTTGGAAATCAGTATTTAAACTTGATGTTGTATCAGAATGGTTATCTGCTATTTTTGTATGAATCGGCTAAGCCGGAAGTACAGTTTATGAGTACTACAGACATTCAGAATTTGCCGTGTAAAACAATCAGTTTAATGGAAATTATTAAGGTAGGCAATGATAATCTGTTGTCAATTATTTAATTTTGTTTGACATTTTACATGTCAAAATATTTTTCCATAGATTCAATTTCATAAGCATGACAAGAGCGACAAAATTGGATCAGAACATGATTTTCATACAAATTCAAAATTAATTTTCATTATGTTGGTCATACGGTCCAGCTTTAATTTCAGCATTATTAAACTCCAAATTTACATACTTATCAAACCTCTTGATGGCATGAGAAACAAAATGAGGCACTGAAATCTACGACAATCTGGCGGTCTAAAAGCACAAGGAAATATTATGAAACCGACAAAATTCACATATCAAGATTTTGATGGATATATCCGTTTTGAGCATCTCTGAATCCATTTTGACTATTTTTGGCTTGATGTCGGTACGAATGTACGTATGTATGTGAGTATGTGCGTAGCTCGCAAATCCCAGAACTCGTCAAACGTATAATGCTGAAATTTTGTATAGAAGACTGGTATAGGATCTAGGATCCTGATGTGCACCTCGCATTATTGTTGCAATCGCCTGTACTGGAAGTGCACTTTACCTGATACTTTTTTTGAATTTCCCGCATAAATCTAGAATAATTAGCCGCAGGATACTAGAATTCAGTATTTGAAATTGCTGTAGCGTCCAAATGATCATCTCTTATTTTCGTCCCAGTCGACTAGGCCGGAAGTGCATTTCATATCACAAACTTTTCGAATTTTTTCGCATAAATTTGAAATAATCAATCGCAGAATATTGAGATTTTGTATTAGGCACTTTTATAGCATCTAGTTGTACACCTTGCATAAGGATTGCGATCGTCCAAGCTGGGAGTGCAGTTTACTCGAAACATTCTTCAATTTTCCTCATAAATCCAAAACGATTGAACGTAGAATATTAGAATACAGTATTCAAGATGATAGTACTGTTCAGATGCTCATATCTTATTTTCATTGAGATCGACTGAGTCGAAAGTGCACTGTACTTGACAATCTTGGAGTTATGCGCATAAATCCAGAACTGTTAGCCGTAGAATCCTGGAAGTCAGTATTTAGGAATGTTGTAGCTTAAGAATGATGATCTACTGTTTTCATAGCAACCAACTAGCCGTGGAATGATGAGATTTTGTGCTTGATTATATATATTCAATGATGTACAAATAAGTCACGTGATGTCCACATCAGATTTTGTGCGCATTTTTTGGGAAAAAAGCGCTATTATATTCACTTTGGCTGTTTGGCTGGCTGGCTGGCTGGCTGGCTGGCGTGACGCTGAGTTCTCAGCAACTATACTATTTACAGTCTTGGAACTGGTACTAAATAAAAGCTACTGTTTCGTACGTTTGCACAAATTGCTTTAATCCAAGCTCAGTGATTGTGGAAGATTAAATTATTCAAACACTTGTTTCAAGTGAAACAATGCCCATAGATATTAATGACAGTAAGGATAGGGCAACTAGAATTTATTAAAGTAGATAAAAATTTAGTTACAACTTTAGCCACAGCAGTCACCATTATTATGTACAGTTGTCAAATCTGTCCGGGATTCATTCAATGACTTGTTTGACGCGAATTTGAAGTTTATTAGAATGAATTATTTTTATTGGTTGAAAATTTGTTTAATTTTGGGGGATTTTTTATATAGCTTTGATAAAGATTAAAATATCATTTTAAGGTACAGCACTTGATCTTCCGTCAGTCAATGACTAAACAATGAAGATTAATAGTAATTAAGGTATCAAGGGTGTTAAAAGGACAATAATGCCTGAGGTCAACCATGTACTTTCCGAGGGCCTCTGGCCCGAGGTGTGTACGTTGACCGTAGGCATTATTGTCTGTTCAACTTCCGTGTTGCCTCCAATGTTTAATGTCCGACTTTTGTTGTATTTCAATCAAAATTTTTAGCAATGCATGTCCTGTCATTGTGACATCTGTCAGAGAAATTACTCTAGTTACTTGCTGTAACTAGGCAACTTATTATTTTGAAACATAATGCCCTCGGGTATTATTTGTTACGTAACTACCCTGAAAACAATGTTATTATGACAACAATAATATACTAGTCGGACATTAAAGATATTTTTGAGTTTGAAAATGCATAAATTATGTACCTATCAAATAGTCAACTTGAAACTAGTACTAAATTGAAGCTGCTGTTTCGTAAGTTTGCCCAAACTGCTTGATTTCAAGCTCAGTAATTGTGAGAGATGGTAATTTGTCAAATCTCTGAAGTAACAAGCATTCATGAGCTGTCAAAAATGCGCTTTCATCATCTAGATGATTCTTCCATTTTTTAAGTGTGGTTTGAACGTAAGCCTTTCATATAAGAGAACCCCTATATATTTGACTCCTTGCGACGTGGTTTTCCTATACAATATAATACCGTTTTTATTGCAAATGGTACGACTATAGTCTTTGAAGGATCTATCGCAACATTTTTCAACAAAATTCAGGACTTTTTGCGTGCCCCTACTACACTTTTCAAAGTGTCGTACTGGTCGAGGAGTCAGCCGCATTTAATTTTACCTAATCGGATTTACGACCAAATTGTCAATGAATTGATCGTGAATATAGTAATGAATGAGATGCCGGACTTAATAAATTCAGGATCCTGGCCTAAGTGTCGAAAAAAATGCCATATACGGTCAAATGTCCAGGACAGGATGAAGGGCCACAATCGTAAGTTCGGTCAGGAAAATTGAACATGAAAATGGTCCACACTTAGAGGGGCTGCTCCCCACTTCGACTACATTCTCTGCTTACAGCTGGGAGCAGGCTTTAGGCATGGGACTATAACACGCGACTAATTCACGCTGAGGCGCTGTAACGAGTGAACGCGTTGACTGATTTTTGTATTTTTTCGAGAGAATTGTAAAAAAAAATTAATTTCACTCGACCTGAACGTCGGTATGCCAAAAAAACCAGCGATCTTGTCGACGGTTTAGTCAACCCAATTTTTTTTTATTGGTGAAGTTACAAATCCAGTTTCTGTGTTCTTAGATGGAACTTTCTACAGGTGACTTGTGCATTCATCTATTTACCTCAATTAGTTTTATTCAAGACGACTGAATGTATCGACTCGATAAGTAAATAGATATAAATTATTCGGATATAAAATACAGGCTCCAAATTCATGAACTAAGAAAGAACGAATTGATGCTGAGTCTGTGAATTGAAGCAAGCCTATGTGACTCATTATACAAAGATATCTAAGAAATTAAAGGCAGTAGTTTGATATTTCAGCGAAATTTATTGAATACAAGCTCTGTATTTTCCACACATTCAAGTAATATCAGAGAAAATAACTTATTTGAGGTTGTATAAGTGAGCTGTACCAGGAACAGAATTATAATCTGTTGAAAAGTTTGAACAGATTGTAACACGTGTGTGCGATTGTTTCCATTTCAACGCGTTCAAGAATCTTCTCGAGCGACTTAACCTTCGCTACACCTCCTGAGTAATCCGTATTGTTCCTCATTTGAGTCAATTGGACTGGAAATAAACCTATACAACCAATACAAGAATAGGGAATTATTCTCATGAATTGTTTAAAGAAAAGAATACGCCCATGATCGGAAAATTAACATTTACAAGTTGCAGCGCTGACGACGCGAAATGGGAATGAGATGATGAAAAGGTCTGGGAATCGGGACACCTGTGAGAGAACTAAAGACTTTGTGTAACACGCCAAGAGAAATGTAGCAGAAATTTCATTTGGAAACTTTACACAACTTTACTTGTATTTTGTGTTCTGTTATTTTATATAAATACTTGTTGACGTTACAACATAAATTTAGATGACGTTGAACTAAACGAATGTTAGCGGAGAAAATTTATGATATTGGGTATTATTTGAAAACTTGGACGAGTTACTTCTGCATAAAATTACTCATTTTATCATTGATTTTGTATGGAATCACTTTTTTAATTTTTTTTACATAAGAAAATCCTTGATAGCATCATCCTTGAGCGATATGAAAAGCGTTATATCTCAAGCAGCTAATCCTGAAATTTCTACGAGCAGTGATTTGAATTATAGTATGGACCTTTTCTTTGATCGGGTTGTCTAATTGACAAGGCAGGACATTCAAGTTATGATTAATATTATCAGCCCTTGAGCTATGATGACTCTAAATTAGCACAATATTGATATTTGACTTGTTTATAATTGATATTATTACTTTATTCAACAAAACAAATGACAAACGGATGCGATATAGAGTATCAACATCAACAGCCCGCGCTGCACAGCAAATAAAGTTCAATTGTGAGTTCATAGAGAGATATTGTGGAAATTCAATAATAATATTTCCTCAAAAATATTTCGACAAATAGTGTTTGAAATAGCAAACAAAACATATCCACATAAATTTGAATATATTATGTGATTAGCGAATTATATCTGTTATTCATAATAACTGAAATGGAACTAAAATGAGCGTTTGATAAATTGTCATTCAATTACGTTCATCGTTCCGAAACAAATCGAGAAAAAGTGATGCAGCCAACAGACCTCTTGTATTTCTTAGGTTTGGTGAGTAATACCACAATATTATCACATGCACTCCATCGCATCTCAATTTTCTGCTCATATCTAAGAATTATGTCGTATTGATCTTGAAGCTCTTTATTCTTTCAAAGAGGAAATAAGGAGAACGTTCAAGCCTTATATATCCGTAAATTTCTACATTAGTCAAATAAAGGCAACAATTGTAGTCTAAGAATAACGTTCATACATGAATCAAGCTTTCGAAAAGAAATACAGGACAATTGTACGTATATAAGTGACGGATTTATACATTTTACAAGTATAAGCTGTTAAATTTTTGCTGCCATTACCTCAATTGTCAGTGTCTAAATTCTTTTCACATCCGACAATTTGATTGAAATTGCACAAGAAATAGAGGAGAACTATATCCGAAAGATATCTTGTTGACTTCTCTCTGCAAGACATCAGAAAACCGTCTGACAGAATTTTTTTCAAATTTCTGTAAGATAGCTAGAAAAAAGTCAACCTTCAAATTTGCCGCCCCTGAAATCTGCCGTCCAGGCTCAAGTCTACTCAGTCTGCTGGTAAGTCCGCCACTGCGTATATTGTTGGCTAGCACATTATAGACAGATTGAAATAAAAACTCATGAACGTTGTTTTTTGTAGTGGAGTCAAAATGAAAAGTAGTTTTTTTGATAATCTATACATTTTCCAGAATTTTATTCAATAAATACGACTTTTGATTCCAAATTCTGTATATTTATTGGAAACTTCGACATTTCGATCCTTCGACCAAAGATCTTCTTTAGAAAACAATGAGGCAAGGCAAGTAACTAGATGATAAAAATATACAGAATACTAGATGTGATAACGTGGATATCACACCTGAACAAAAAGAATGAAATCCTCTGGCATTCACCCAAGACTTGAGGAAAACCACGTGAAAACACCAAACAGAGGAATATGTCCTACTTGATACAGCTCCGCACACACCCCAAATCACAAAATACACGAAATTTCAACAAGACAGCATAGCGCTACTCTTTGCTATTGGTTTGGCTCACAACTGCAGTGTCAAATAGTCTTCAGTGTACTTTATAATCCAGAATATACACAGAACTACACCAACTAAAACATAGTAATTATATATGTGTGTTATTGATTACAGAAAGCAAAACATTTGATAATTCAAAACCATCAGTATGGTTGAAGTTATTTGGATGTTCAAGTAAGTATCTAATAATAATAATAATAATAATAATAATAATGGTAAATTGTATATCAAGTGAATACACTTATTACAAGATAATTGGCAAGTTTCATTAATATTACATTATAATCATTTTAACAAGAGTAAATCCATTTTCTTTTTTTTTAATTATATCATACATTTTAAGCAGAACAAATATAAATTACCGAAAAACAAGTTATAATATTTTTAATGAAAGCATAAAATATTAGGTTCAACTTCATTCATTTTTTATAAAAGATCTGAGTTTTAATGCAGCTAAAAAATAGTTATATATATTATAGAGACAATAAATTTTTTTACAAACTTCTTTGAGGAGATCTGCCATTAAGTTGTCGGATCTTTGAACTTGGGTCAGGTCTTGTAGAAATTGAGTTCGAATAGGGGTGAAGATAGGGCATCTGAATATGAAATGTTCTAAAGTATCATATTCGAAAAGATTACATAAACTGCAGTAGTTGTTAGCATCAAATATATAGGTTGTTCCATTTATGAACAATCTTGGTTGAGTGATTTTGATAGTTCTTAGTTGAGATATAATTTTGATAGCGTTGTATGAGATATTTAAAAAAAAGTATGATCTCTCGTCGGGATACATTTTGTAAATTGGGTTGTATGTCGAATGTTTTATTCTGTCAAGATCTTCTTCCAAAGAGAGCTGCAAATATTTTTCAATAATGTTATCTTGTTCTTCTCTCAAATGTATGCAACTTTGCGATTCCCAAAGATTAGTGTAGCCTACTTTTTGTGTTTAAGTAAGTATCTCAATTGCTTTTCTGACCAATCAACCATGATGGTCCAATAGCAAAAAGTAGCGCTACGCTGTCTTGTTGAAATGTCGTGTATTTTGTGACTTGGGACTCCAAGTAGGACATATTCCTCTGTTTGGGGTTTTCACGTGATTTTCCTCAAGCCTTGGGTGAATGCCAGAGGATTTTATTCTTCTTGTTTAGGTGTGATATCTATGTTATCACATCTAGTATTCTGTATATTTTTAATATTTAGTTACTTGCCTTGTTTTATTTTGTATCATTGTTTTCTAAAGAAAATCTTTGGTCAAAGGATCGAAATGTCAAAGTTTCCAATAAATATACAGAAGTTGCAATCAAAAGTCGTTTTTATAGGTAGTTTTTTTGTTCTGTGCACTTCTTTCACCGTTTCTGTAGTGCTCCAATACTCGTAGACAAAACTCATTCATCATTACTTTAAAATTTCTTCTTACCTAATATCTCTTAGAGTTCAAATACATGAGAATCGCTTAAGATGAGATGAAAAAAATAAAAGGACGTGATAGACTTTCGAGATCCAAGTCATGGTAATATGTGGCCGTACGTTGTCGTGTTGCAAGAATACCATTTCTCAGAGATCCTCGACTCTTTAAATTAAATGAAGTATGCAATCCTCAAGAAAAAAACATTTTTATATCACAAGAAAGAGTCAGCATGATCTCTCCTGCCGAGAACTATATGTCATATTTTTCGTTTCTAGTTTTGGCGAAAAAAGTGAGTCCAATCTTTGTTTGTTCATTTTATTCAGGTTCATATCCATTCAAAATTTGAGTTTCAATGATGGCACCCCTAATTATTCCTACCATGTCTCTCGTAAGGCCTTCTACATCTTGGAAATGATATTTCTTTCAACCTGTAAGACCAGCTTCTAGTGAATTTTATGGAGCACTATCAAGGTTCCCATTTGACTTTGATAGATTAGATGCATCTATGAGGACTGTCATCTTAGCTTTGCATACTGGCAATCAATTGTCAAACAATAAAATTGACCTCCATATTCAGTTCAGCTAAATCTAAGATTCCAGTAGGAGACGTATAATACTTATGTAGCGAATTTTCAACGTATACGCGTTATCAGACATATGAAATTCACTGAAGAAAATTTTCGCGCAATGATCATTTACAACAAGAATGCCTGGCTGAATCGATTTCTGTTTTCAATAATGGAGTACCACAACAAATTCTCTGCAAAATCTAAGAACTGTTACTGCCAATTGGCATGCAACCATTTGTTTGCCAGAAGTAATTGCTGAACTTCGTAAAACCAATCCTGGACGGCGAATCATCCTTCACCAGGACAATGCAAGCTCCCATACAGCTCACAAGACTATTTGATTTTTTAGAGCAGCAAAAATTTCAATTGTTTGACCAGCCTCCTTAAAATCCTGGCCAAGTCCCAACGACCTTTTCACTGTTCCAAAAATCTGACGTGAACATCACGTGACTTACTTTTGTACATCATTTGATATATACACAAATTTATTCAATAGAGTTTTCTATCTCTTCAGATTATAATTAATATAATTTTGATGATATTTTGACATGAACAAAATCAAAAAATTGACAACAGATTATCATTACCAATCTTATCATTTCAATTAAACTGATTGTTTTATACGGCAAATTCTGAATGTCTGTTATACATATGAACTGCACTTCTGTCTCAGCCGATTGATACAAAAATAGTAGATAACTACTTTGATGCTACAACAAGTTCAAACACTAAATTTCAATATGCTATGGCTGATCATTCTAGATTTTTGCAAAAAAATTTTAAAAAGTTTTAAGTAAAGAGCATTTCTGGCTCGGCCAATTCATGCAAGAATGACAGATAACCATTCTAACACAACATCAAGTTCAAATACTGAATTTCAACATCCTACGGTTGATCATTCTGGATTTATTAGAGAAATTCGGAAAAAAGTTTCAAGTAAAGTGCACTTCCGGTACAGACAATCGGGATCATAATGCGAGATGCACAACTAGACCCTATACCAGTCTAAAATACAGAATTTCAATATTATACGTTCAACAAGTTTTGAGATTTGCGAGTTACGAAAGAACGCACGAACAAACGAACGCACGCACATACGTACCGACATCAAGCCGAAAATAGTCAAAATGGATTCAGGGATGCTCAAAACGGATATTTCTATGAAAATCTCGATGGATGAATTTTTTTGGTTTCACTATACTTCTTTGTACTTAGTATAAGTGATTAAAGATTGAAAACAGACTGCGTGGTCAAAGATTTCAGTCGCTGGAAGAAGCAGTCAACGCCTTCATGAATGCAATTTTGTCATTATCAGCAAACGAGTGGAATAACTGCTACCAAAGTAGGTTTCTGCGAATGCAAAACTATATTTACGTTCCTTAAGAATACTTCGAAAACAATAAGGTCATCGAAATTTATCTACTGTTCTCTTCCATTTCTATTATGTGAAACTAAATAGACAGTCAAGTCATGTGATTTCTCCTACGTCTTGTTTTATTTGATAGAACAAGAAGTAATAGGTATTTTTCTATCAATATCCATAGTACAACTGTAGCTTTCTCTAGTGGAAAAATTCAGTTGATAATTTTTTGAGCCTGACTGTTCTTTCTGGCACATTCTGTAGTATATTGCTAACAGTAGTTGGTAGATTATGATCCTTCTCATTCATTTGTACTTCCATTCCAGCAATCGTACTGTCAGTTAACCCAATAGACTGTATAATTACATTTTCTTCTGTACAAACTAATTTGGTTATGCTTTAATAATTTAGCTGTAATTAACAAACTGTTTCATTTGATAAGAGTACAATAAAAATTTTCATCTTTCTTTGTTGCCTCCTTAGGAAACTAATTCAAATTCATTAAGTCCTGATGATGTGACCTGGAGCTAATAAATGAGGAATAAGTTGCAAATCTGTAGAAATATATTTCGAGGGTGAAAAAGAGTGCAATAAGCAGAATCAGAGACAGAGTAAAACATTTGTACGCCGTCAGTTGGATCACATACACTTTGAATTACAATTTCTCTCACAGCAGCAGGAGCGAGTCAGCCAGCGGATGACTGATGACATCGCGCAACTTCTCTGTCAAGAAAATGAAATTTAGTCGCGACTTCATAACATTCCGGCCAGGGACAGCGACAGAGTGGAGGATAGCGTGCACGTAGAAGTCTCGGTTAACTTTTTCACTCCCTACTGGAATCTAAATTAGGAGGTGTTTGATACTGTCCAAAAAGATAGAAGGAATATTTTAAGAACGTGAAATTGCAATTTATATGTCCAAAATACGATTGGATATCATCTTTTTGATATTTTATGAGAGTTTGTGAATTAGGAATGATTGTGTGGTATGATAACTAATATGCAGCCTTTAAACTTGAATCATTGACAAACTTAGGCCTTAGAGGCCTGCTAATTTTTCAATTCGGTGTCTATAGATAGCTGCCGTTGTTATTTCAAAACAGAATAATTTGACTGATATGGTCATCTCGAGTTGTTCTCTATTTCAGATTAAAGTTACCTCTTTTATTATTAATGAGACTATAGGGTGGCGTAAACTGATATCCGGCCAGGTTATAGAAATATTGTTCGATCACGTGCATCGATCATACGGAGATCTAGCTCCTGTAATTCCGCTAACGTAGCTCATTTTAAAGCTATATTACCATTTCGTTACACGTGTTTAGATTTATCGCATACTATTACTAAGGTTGAAGGCATGACTTGAAAAAAAATTATTGAGTTTTTGATGTATTTTCTATTGAAGCGTAAGCGCTTCCTCTTTGCTACTTCAGTAGAAATATTGACAGTCCTTTACACCAGCGTATGTAAATTTGAAGATAAATTACGTAATAGAAAAAAGGCATCCAGTTGATGATGCCCCATTTATCTTGCAGAGTGCGAACGTATCTAAAATCTCCAGGGTTTTGGATATAAAGCGCATAATTCAGCGTAGCCTAAACATGGTATGTATTCGCGTCTGACATAGCAACACACAGTTCAACATATCGACTTCGTTCGCCTTGTCGTCCTACACAATAAGACGATTCTTCACGTCATCTCCGACGCGAGAAAAGTGAACACCGCACGTTGTGCGAATACGAATCGCCGGCAAATGTTACCATCCATTGAAAGAAACGTCTCAAAGCTGGAGTTCGCGCCAATAAATTCGCGCTCCAGGCATTAGTATTCGAAGAGAGCTTGTGCGTCGATATCCAGATCGAGATGTCGCAACCTCGCGGTGTCAGGTGCGACTAGGCAGTTTTTCAACCAACTTTAAATCTCGATACGTGATCATAGATTTGATTACATTACCCAAAATATAGAAAAAGTAAAAAACCATCATACAATGGCTCAAGATCAAGAAAGCCGCAGAAATAAGCTACGAAGGAACAGAAAATTTATTGATTATGAAATTTCGCTGTATCCAAAGTAGACATTTTCGTTGGGCAAAAAAGTAACATGTAGCATGTGAAATGTTCGTTGAACATGACGCTATTTGTATCTGACAAAAAAAACGTGAAAAAAGTATGTAAAAAATGTGTCAATGTTGTCAGCCGCAACCTGCCACGTGCATAATCCATGCATCTCGTTTTTCATTAGGCCCATGTCGTTTTTATCACAACGTGATATCAATTGAAATGTCCGCCGAAAGCATTATACGACACCGGCTGCTGGACGTGTCCACTCCCTATGGTTGCGTGCGCGATAATTATTGAGCGGAAGAATTCAGAGTCGTACAATGTTCAAATTTATAGAAAGAGAAAAAAATTACCGAAGACGAGAGCAATAGGCAATCCAAGATGTAGATTTCGTATGACTCAATAGAATCATCTGAGGATTCCTAATTAAATGAATATCGTCCAGTCGTCATCTAGTTGAATTAAACACATGATGAAATAGTCATATGTCAGCCTTATGTGGCAAGATAGTCTAAAGAAAGCTGAGTCTTCAAGTACATGCATATTTATTCTATTGTCTGGTCATTATGATTGCGCGACAACCTTATGGTTTCTGTTCCAATTCGATAAGACAGCTTGAAGACAGGTCTTTATATCAATGTTGTCATGACATAGCTATATTTATAGGAGCTTTTTGCAAACTAAATGATCTACAAAATGTTAGCAGCAAGTAAGGATGATGCTAGAAATCAAATTCAATTCATGATTATTCATTTCTATGATCTATCGTCCATCATAATAGTTGAATGCTGTTTTATTGTTATTAATTGACATAAAATGTCAAAAATTGACATATCAAGCTAAAGAGATTTCTGGAAGACTGTCTTCGACGATGACGACATCGAATCACTTCTCCAATTCTCCGCTAGGTGGTACATGTGTCTCTTAAATGATGTCAAGAAACTGTCCCTACGAATTGGAGTGATACTGTATGACCGACCGCTCTGGAGAATGGAGATGTTGCGTGCCTTTGGAATCAAAGTTTAATCTTTTAGCACTTCTACGATAAAACACTCATACTAAACAGGATTCGTACGTCCCATACGAACAGTAAACTCTGTAGCGATGGCTGTTCATCCGACTAAGAGGTCGCAACTTCGAATTTACCGGCCAACAATGTGTGATCTGTCGTAAAATGAAGATGCAGCACACTCAGGTGCTATAGGCTGCCTACCAATACAGCTTGAATATGTAGCAATATGGCACGAAATTCTAGTCAGCAGCACGGCAAGTTCTATTGTGGCTCGGTATGACTGATAAGAAAGGCCTAGGCCTAGGCTGTTAGGCCAATGATGATGATGATGATACGTACAGTGCACAGCGCACCAACGCACCGAACTATCGGGTTGACATTCTGTGGAAGTATTAGCAAAGAAGAATTGTGATAGCTTTCAATGCACCCCATATAGCTATAAAGTAATCCTCATGTTCTGGGCAAGCTAAGTACATCATTAATAAACAAATATGTGCAGTTTTTGTGAAGATGAGCCGACCCGTTTTCCAGCACTGCAGGGTTAGGAGCTAGCAAACTGGCTACCAATGTGCTGCTACACGTCTTTCTAGGATGCAAGCCTGCCTTGGACCTATCTACTGCTTGATATAAGCTATGAAACTGTGCAGTTCTTCTTGTCCATATTCGATTTGAATGCTCAATATTGTAGCACTTGTACGACTATTAATACCGACTAGGATCCGAGCCGGAATACGTCTGGATTCGTACACCTTGTAAGTACAGTGAACAGCGAGCTGATGCATCGAACTACTGGCCCGCCGTTTGGTGGTAGTCTCATGAAGGAACTTTGCACATGAATTTTAATGCATCCTTCATAAGTAGAGAGTAATCCTGATGTTCTGGGCGAGCTAAGTTCATAGTTAATCATCAAATTTGTGCAGTTCTTTTGAAGAAGGACCGTTTCGCCTGCCGGTACTACAAAGTTTAAATGAAGAGATCAATCTAGCCACAGGTAACGAGCTACCAAACTGGTTATCAGTGTGCTGCCAAACAACTTCCTAGAATACAAGCCTGCCTCTGACCTACTTACTATTTGCATCAGTGCATGAGCTGTGAAATTGTGCAGTTCCTTCAATGACTACAATGTTTGTCAACTGAAACTAGAGACCATCGCCTCAGTACGACTCCAAAATAGCGTGCCTCTTACAATGACCATCTGGAAGATCTGGTAGGTTCCAATGGAGTATCATATGCTGCACACAGCAGTAATTTTGGGAGACATCAAAAATCAGTTTCAATATTTGGAATAGTTGATATGTCGAAGAACTCATCTCAGGCACTAATTTAGACATGATTTCTGTGATCTACAACTATGAATCTATATATAGTTGGAAAACTTCTTGCTGAGAGTTTTGCATCAAGAGGTTGATACCCAATTGAGATCTTGCTACCCGTTATTTCTGGGAGGGTTCTTCGAAAAAGATGAACTAAATCCTTCAGCATTCCCTCAATATCTACTCTCTGCTCCAGTAAGGGACCACTTGATTCACAGAACGATATACTTCTTCAAAAGCACCCTCCGGTCTAGTGAAGGAGTAGGTACCTACCACTTGGTTTACAGTACAATATTGCTACAAGGACTCATCAACTTTGTGGCAGTTTTTGCCGCTGACCACTACTGGAGGAGTTTTTCGAAAAAGGCGAAGCCAGTCATTTAACACTCCCTCAAAAGCATCCTCCAGCCTGGTGAAGGAGCAGGTCCATATCATTTGGATTACAGTACAATATCGCCAAAAGGGCTCATCTGTTTTTCCGGTAGAGTTCAATCATTCAGCACTTTTTCAGTATGTACCCTCCGGCCTAGTAATAGAACAGGTACAAACCTTTTGGTTTAGAGTACGATATCGCTAGAAGAGCTCATCTATTTTTTTGTCTATGAACATGAAGTATACCCGCTAACCAGTACTGTGTTATGTCCTATCAAATTATTCCTTAGCGAACATTTTTTGAGACCTACGAATATTTGTCGTGCAGATCTAGTATAAGAACATGATGGCTGATGATTCATGAATGGTTGATATTCAAATATTGTAGTTGTACCACACCAAATCGTCATGGACATAGTTCGACCTTGTCTTGAACTCTCAATCTGCGTCATCGTGATACGGATCTCATCTTTATAGAAGAAGTGATCTGATTTGGTCCTTATCAATGCTCGGTGATAAATTCTAATCAAGTTCATGTTGACTATTATTTTTAAGTCAATATTAATATCAATTCGCTGTGGCTCCACCCATGATTTGGCAGCCACATAGCAAGAAGACACTGTAATTCCTATCTCTGAATGAATCTACATTCAAATGAACGATTGAAGCTACAACAATTATTGTAAAGCCACAGTCGTGACGTTTTCATCCTTAAAACAATGTAACTGACTACTGAAACGTGTATTGCGGGTTTGTATGTTATTCTCTGTTTCTTGAGACTGTTGAAATTTGTTTGTAACATTATATATTACATCTGTTCTTGAATTTGGTTCACACCTAATGTCTTCATGTATTACTCGTATTTCACCGGTTTGTTCAGATTTCAGGAACTCCAAGCAGTCCATAGATTCATTCACACATGAAGCTTTATAGCACTGCATCAGAGTACTGATTTATTTATGCATCGGTTTAAGGATATAAATTATGCTACGGAAATTATTTCTTGTGGTAGTCTCCTGATTATATTTATCAATGTATTTATTTTATTTAGTGTGCAATATCAGCTGCAACCATTCCGGTCCATGCTCCACGTTGTCAGGTGGTTCGTAATGCTGTCATTATGAAGGTGTCAACGCGGGTTGATGGATGAGCCCGACCGGCCGCGATATTGATGATCGTCGAACAAGTGCGGTCGCTACTACCAGTGCCAGCGAAATGCGCGCTCTGTCGAGCGTTCCCTTTTATTATTTGCGAGTAATTCGCTCGTTATATCGTCAATGGACACCTACACTCAAATTAATTTTCCATGTTCAAGTTCTTTGTTTATTTTATGTTGATAACAGATATTGTCTCTTTTATGCATTGCTGCTGAATTTTTCACCGCGAATGCGGATTAGAGTGATTAATGGAAATGTAATTGCCTGATGAGGCATCGCCGTTGGAAATTCAAAATGCAATACGACGCTTTTCTAGAACCACGACAGGCTCTTGAGAACAAATAGTCTCGGAAGAGCATATGCATGAAGTGTCAGAAACTGTTTTACTATGTCCTAGTTTTGACGTCTGTTTGCATCACTTTAGACGGATCGCTCCCCATCCAATTCGAATTTTTATGCGCTGGATCTGGCTATAAAGAAATTACTTCACGCCCAACACTCCCTCACAGACAGCGTTATTCAATAAATTTTGAATTTCAAATACTAATGCTCATCTTCATCCATTTGCATCCTCCTTGTCTCCTTGGGTTTCGATCCGGTTCCATTACGTCAGAGCTTACGGCGCCCTGTACCTTCCTTATTTCCATTCTGTCTCACGGATTTGCTCGCGACAATTGCGTTTATTGTTTTGTTTTACCCTTGTTCGTTGCATCCTATCGTATAAAGCACATGATTCCCATCGATTTCTTTCTGTATCCATTTGAATTAATCCTTAGACAAAGACATTATTCATCTAACGCCTCATATTGAAACTGATATCTTCAATTATTATGTCCACGATGTTAGTAAAGCTCAATTGCAGTGTATTTTGTTGTAAAACTACATTCGAATTGTGTAGTCATCAGTGACTTCTCATTTCAGGCAAGCTGCTCGCTGCTCCATATCACTTTGAATATGTCTTTGCATTTATAGAGACTTTAGCTTCGAGTTCAGCTTCACTACATTGCATTTTTTTTTATGTATAGCTACCTCTAGGTGGTGCAGCTTATCGTGATGCCTTTTCTTGGGCATACTGCTTGCATTCATACTGTTGCAACTCACCAGCTTTCAGGTTTCGTATTGCAGGTTGTATATGTTTAATATAACGTGTATTGTGATGCTCCTGCTAATCCTGGAGTGATGTATAGCTTATATAATATAATATCAGCATTCCTATTTGCGAGTAGTAGCAACGAAAGCAAGTTACATTGAGCTCGAAAATTAAAATAATTCAATTCGGGTAATCTGTAATACATGTAACAAGTAATTACAAAATACCGCGTCGGGATGTAATCCCCACGAATGAAAAACTAAATATAATCTAAAAGAACCCTCAAAAAATCATATTTTACTCATGAGCAACGAGTAACGATTAAACGAATCCAGACGCGGCTTAGGCACAAAGAAACAAAAAACAAACATCTATTCAAATAGGATGCGACAAACTGGAAACAGGCGAGTGCGAGTAGAATGTGCATGTATGTACGTTGTGTTGTAGCGGTCCGGAGACTGGTCGAGCGATGTGCGATGTGTAGAGGGTTGTGCAGAGGCAGGGGACAACGAGCTGCAACCCTCGCGCTCTGGGCCTATGTAAATTTCATTTCCCAGTAATCCACTCGCTGAGATTGGTCTCGATTGATGGACGTAAATTGGAAAGCAGAGAGCCAGCGAGGTTGGAGGGACAGAGAGCTGCAAACTACGTAACGCTACCATGCAACCCCAAGCCTTCACAACACCCAAAATGGACCTTTCACATCACGGCAAACATTAATTTTGGCAATGTGATAATTACTTGATTGTACAGACTTAGTGAATCCCTCCTAAAATGAAAAACTATATTGACAAAATGAAAACGGATTATTCATTTTGCTTTCCACGATTGCTGATCTAGAAAAAAGGTTCCTAATAAGTCGGCTCAAATTGATTTCTAATTTTAGATTGGAGGAGATCGAAGATGAGATTGTTTTTTTAATGGAATATTTTCCACTCTGTGAAAACAAAGAAGTAACATGCATGACAAAAAAAAATGCTGGACAAAGGGTAACTGACTCAAAATGTAGATTCATCAAAGAATAGGATTATCTGCTGAAAAAATAACTTTTTCATAACGTTATACTAAAAAGAATCTTGATTGATCCTGGATAAGATGACCAGATAAGGAGCAAACAACTTTTTGAGAAGATCATCGTTAGTCTTAGAAGAGTTTTGGTTGGTCAAAGGTCAAAGTTCCATATTATTCCACTATAGTTAAGTTGGGGATAAATATTCAAGACAACAAACGATAGTACCTACAAAATCAATTTTTATGGAGGAGGAGGAAAATCATAGAAGTGCGTTCTAGCCGAAATTTTCAACCAAGAATATTCCCAAATATGAACTGTCGGACAAGAATTTCAATCATAGTCTGCATCACAAATGTCATCCTCAAGAGAATTTTGGAGCTAGTAGAACTACGAATTTTTTTGGGCGCTGTTTTGGTCTTCCACTGAATAATGTAGCAAAAATTATGTGCACAGTTTTTTCCCTGGGAGCTTCTGTTACAAAGTTTGAATCGTATGTCACTGTTGATTCGGCAAAAAATATTGATGGTTCAAAGTACAGTGGTTGTGAGAGAAAACCGGAGCTCAAAGTTTAGTGATATAGTCCGCAATTGATTATTCGTCGAAGGCGCCAGGAGTCCTAGCACAAGTTGCACATTGCTGGATTTGGAGAGGTGGCACGGTCAAAGTTTCAGCCACCAGATAAACAAAATAAATTGGGTAAATCGACGCGACAGCGCAGCGGCAGCAGCGATGGCGTTGGGTGATCGTGTACCTAATGCAGGGTAATAAAACAGCGACCCGCGCCACCGCAGACCGGGTTAACTGCCGCTGATGCTCCCGACTCTAACTACGTCTCCAACTTGCAGATACCCGCGCGCTGGTGTTGTGTTCTTATTCTTTGTTTTGGCCACACCGCATCGCACGAGAGCTTGTTTAATGCCAGCTTATAAATGCGTCCGTAAATCTTACATTGTGTGTTGCATTTGATCTGAAACTTTGCTGCATGTCTTTGTTTTCCAATGACAGGCTTGTTACATGATACCACTGCTCTGCCTCAACAACTGACTTTAAGCCGCAATCTAACTACAAATTAAATGTACAACTTATTCATCTCAAGTCAGAACAAGGTTCGAACTAAAGAAATTAGTCCTTATGTATTTCCAAACCCAGACGTAACATAATTATATCACGAAAGCGACTGACAATTTGAAATATCAGGCAAATTCTCTATGATCGTCAGATACTGTGTTGATGATTTAACTCCTCATCAAACTCAAAATCTCGATGCTAACATATTCTTTTGAATCAGTGTTGCGTTATCTCATTGAACATGAGTTTGAACTCTGGTCTCTTCGCATTTCGGCTTTAAATGTCAGAGCTTAGTCCAAAAATATAATTTGGTTTATTACGGATTAGTTTCATTTTATCGTATTACCTACGCTGAGCTAAATATTCAGTTTTTCAAATATATTTTTGGGTTCAAATAAAATGATTTACAATAGATATTTCTTATCCTGTATTTCAAACGAGCGTTTGACCCAATCAAAAGAGAAAAACCGATGACAGCTTTGAAACAACTGGAAAAATCAAGAATAATTAGTATTGTAAAACAAAAAGGAGAAACAGAAGATTTTGTAATGAATAAGGGAGTAAGACAAGGAGATATGCTATCAGCAAATCTATTCAATTTAGTATTGGAATATATGCCACGAGACATAAAAAAGTTACATGAAGAACAAAAGCAGGACAAATAGTAGCATACATTGATAATATAGCAAACATAATGAGAAAAGAACAACCAATGGAAGACATATTACAAGAAATAATAACGGGAGGTTATAACATGGTATAAGGAATAAATATTAATAATACCAAAATAATAAAATTCAAGGAAACAACAAAACAAAAAAATAAAGATTGGAGAATATTCTTTTGAAAAGGTGAATATATTCAAATATCCAGATGACACAGTAACAAATAGACAGGAAAGAGAAGCAGGAATAAAAGGGAAGATAACGACATTAAACAGAACTTTCTACGTCAATGAGAAGTTATTGAAAGTTAAAAAATAACAGAAATGAGAGTATATAAAACAGCAATGAGAACAATAGTACTCTACGCTACCAAAACAATGACAATAACGAAAAAAAAAATCAAAATTAAGAACAATGAAAACATAAATCATGATAACAATACTAGGCCTAGAAAAAGTATCAGAATATATAAATAAGAACGACGAAAGAATCTCGAAATAGAAAAAGAATCAGAAGGAGCGACATAGTGGAAATAATAGAACAACGAAGAATAGAATGGTTAAGACACGTATGAATGGCTGGGGGATAAGATACAATAATGTTAATCCTAGAATGGAGCCCAGCAGGAAGAAGAAAGAGACAACGACAAATATCATCATGGATAAGAAGATCTGAGAACAGTGAATATAACAAAATAGATTGAGAAAACAAGAGAAGGAAGAAATGGAATGATAAATCAAATAACATCTAAAACCAGAAATGGATAGTGATCCCCTAGAAAGATTAATCTAGAAAGCTTCGTTTAGGAGCGATGAAACTTCACCTTATAATAATTTATTTTTGTTGATCTATGTTATTTTATTGAAGATGAAATGGTAGTACTCGCTCTTCACTTTTACCAATTATATTTGTTCGTAGCTGTCGCGGCTTGGACTGCGTGCGCTGCAGACAAAGTCGCGCGGTAATTTTTCAAGTTAGTTGTTTTATGTTTGGCCAGACTGAGTTTTCGCTTTTTTCAGCTTCATCACTTCATATCAATTTTTTTTTTGTATATCGCAATAAGCGTCGGCCAATGTTGTGGTTATGTTTTTCAATGAAAAATCGTTTTTTTAATTCAGTCAAGTCGACCGAACGTGATTTAATTCCAGTCTTTACTTATTATTACTTTCAAAGTTTTGTGGTTTCAATGTGGATTCGTTGTGGTACCAAATTTATTGCATTTGCCATCTCAAGCCTTTGCTTCGGTCGAATGTCTCGGAAAATTCTGACCTTTTTATGTCATTCGCCGGAGAAGCTCACGTGTTGAGAGTTATTCAAATTGTGAGTGATTGCTCCATTTTTCATCGCTACCATCCTGCGATCGAAATTTATCCAAATAAAGCCACGAAGTGTAGAAGTACCTGAGCTCCTGCCTGGCTTTTCTGATCACTTGTTCAAATGCAAGGCAAAGTTATCAATTGGGATTTCCAGCGACATCGCCAGGTAAGTGCTTAAGTTTTTTACTGCTACTCAGACTTGTATTGGTGCTATTCGCTTATTTAGGGTCTTTTGGCCTCACCAGGCATCTAATTAATATTTTTTTGTATAACTCTGCGGTAGGCATTATAGTCACTTTTTTTTCTATTACTACGTTATGAAAGCTACGTCCTGCTGTGAACAAAATCGATCGACTTCGGATCTGTTCTCCATTCTGTTGTATTATTTTTTTAAGTGGTTTTATCAGATTATAATTGTTAGGAGTTATTGAAGTCCGTGCTAGGGACGTGAGTCGTCGCCATTTTGTTTTGCATTTTTTGATAATGTTATCCAACTTTGCTTTGTTGTTGCACTACCTTAAGAGCTACTATTATATTATTCCACTTTTTTTTTGTCATTTTTGAATCTTCTTTGAGTTTCATTGAGCATTTACTAATTTGGCCATCATTTTGATTTATTCCTCAATCAACGCCGACAGATTCAATTGTTCCTTGATTTTTATATTTTACCTATTCATACTACTATTCTATTTTTTTATAGGTATTTACGCAGTTGTGTGCCTGGGGATTGAAAATTAACAATTACGTGGCGCTCAATATCAATTTCTCTTACAAAGATCTGATTTTGTTAAAACTTAGTTACACTGCCACATAGTCCGGCCCTGAGCTGGGCAGTTTTGAAGGTAAATTTTGCAGATAATTTATATTAGCTGATTTAGTTATAACTTGGTCCACATGAGATCATTGATTGGTAAAAATAATAATGACACAGAAATGCGAAAGTTCTGGCAGTAAAGCTTATTTTTCTCTGAAGATTTGAAATGCTGCTTCAAAATTAAATGATGTTAGAAACATAAATTCCTCTTCTTTTTCTGAGCCATGAAAATGTGCTACATTGTGCACTGTATCCTGTATATTTCTATTAAATTACATAATGATGTAAAGTAGATGCAAATGGCTTTGGAGGTTTGTGAACACAATACAGATCAGAACGTTAGCGAGTGGTATCTGTTATTAATATCTACATGCTAAGTTGTGAGCACCTGTTGACTACACTACATCGGCGGGCTGCACGCATATCCTGAAAGCTTCTGAAATTCTCTTGCTAATACACTGTCCGCTTCCTTTGAATTTATTACCCTTCCTGAATAATATATCCATTCTAAAATTGATTATTTGTGTTATATTCCAATGATTACCAATTTAATAACGTATTTGTAAATTGTAATTAACAGCAAGATTAAATAAATATGCGTTCAACGGACAAAATTATATCGATTCGTATTTTGCTGCATTAGTTTTTAAATTATTTATCTAATTGTGTCATTCAAATTATTTATTAAGCTTCAAATAAATACAAACACTGAAATTCATCTATTTGCACAAATTAATTTTCGAGATTAATTTACATAAATAAATATTAAAAATTACTGCATAATATATCTCATGGTCGAGAGCTTTTTGAGTATGCATCCAATTTCAATAGTTCAAAGCGAAGCCTCAAAGCTTCAACTCGATTCAGAACGTTTACTGAAGCAACAACTTTAGAAAGAGGTTTTTGAAGCTTATACCAATTCTTCGAAGATAATTATATTTCCGATTCCAATTCCGTTAGTTTCTAATTTTAGTGAAGCAACTGGAAAGTAATTTGGTGCATTTGAAACTTTAATTGTTCCAATATGATTGCTTTGTAAAGTTACAAGAATGTTGTTCAATATTGGTGTTTGAAGTCTGTAGTTCAGAAGTTTGCAGTAGTTAAATAATTTGGATTAAATTTGTGCAATTTTCTTCTCCCCAACAAACTTGCGAAGTTGTGTATCGAAGTGAAGAGATAATAAAGAAGTTAGTGGATAGATAGTAGAAACACTTTATTAAAAACACGTAGCTAGAAGTTGTACAAGAGCGCAGAAATATGTGGGGAATGTCGAACTAAAAGTAATAATAACTGTGAGCGGGGAAGGCACAAGAGCGCCGCTAGCCATTATGATGTTCTTGAAAGTTCGGGCACTCAAGTGACCATGTCGCGTTATATCTGGTCATCGCCTCAATCCTCCGCCACGGACATATAGAAAGCACTTCTTCACGCTCTGCTGGCTTGTGAAAGAACGAGTACATTTAAAAGTATGGTCAGACCATTTCGGCTCCGGTTGACAATCATGCGAGATCAAAGAACGAGATAGCTTGAAATATTCCGCTGGAAATCACAGAGGCTCAACTCGTATCTCACTTTGTATTTTATTAGGGGCTTCCGGCCTTCATCTCCCACCGTAGATAACTCATTCTATAAAATAATATTCTTTTATCAGAATCTACTGATTGAATAGCAAGATTTACTGCTTTTTTCGAGATGGTGCTACTAATACTTCAGAAATACTATGTCTACCCTAATTTTGCTTTAGAGTTCCAAGTTTTGAATTTTGAAGGCGACTATCATACCTGGAAATAATTTATTGATTCGGCATAAGATATTTCTTAGTAAGTATTATCCAAAACGTTCTTCTGTTTATTGGTACGAGGCCCTCAGCTTGCAAGTTCAAGTAGATTATGAATCATTTTAGTCAAACGGTTCTAAGGCAGCAATTTTCCAACGCTGTGAATGCGGGGGTTGTAAGTTCTAGTTCCATTTTTATTTGATTTACACTGTTATTGGAAACTCATCCTGTTGCATATTACTTAATCAACTTTCTCATTATAGTTTAAAATTGTTCTGCAGAATTTGTCATCCCTCCTTCACTTCAATAATCAAAGTGATATAGAGATCAACTTCAAAGTTTCCTGCAAAGAGATTTCTGCTTCATAGATTCTTAAGATGAGAGCTTTATTAAAGTATGAAGTTAATAAAAGAGTGTTAATAAAAATTCTAGACAAATCTAAGGAAAAGTTGGTAGCCGTAGTAGATCATCAGCAGTTCTTAATTACAAAGAGTGAAATGTAAGTATGAGATAGAAGAGTGGATGAAAGGTGGGCAGGTGAGGCCGAATTTCTAATTAAATGACGGCAGGTCACGAATGCTGTACGCCTCCACGCCGTAAGGGATTCCATGCGGTTATATGAACCTCTCTAGTCACACATAAAATACAGACTGCTTGGCTTCCCTCGAGAAAAGATCTCTTGCGTTAAACGGACCCCAGTTTCTCTGCCGTGCCGACATGTATTTAAACATTTTACTTCCCTAAGGCAACAGCCTCACAAATGTGAATTACCCTCGACGTATATGAGAACGAAACCATGAAATGAACCGCGACACAATTATACTCCTACCCATTGCTCTTTAAGAAAGAGATTACACAAAGACACTTTCTAACAAAAGGATCAACCATTACCCACAACTAATGTCGAAAGAAAAAGTGAGCGATATTCACCCCAGCAAGCACAGCATGTGGTGACATATTTCACTCAATATCAATCAAATGAAGCTCATCATTCCAAATCCTGCAATTTTTGTCTATAATTATTATTCACGGAAGAAAAACAAAAGCAAACGGTTATAATTTGTAGACTTCGGAACAGTTCAAACTATCAGTTTGGTTGTTCTTTCTATCTGGCTGGAAGTGTCAATTCATTTCTACTTCGAGAACTGCCTACCCCCATCTATATCCAAATCGCGCTGGGTAAAGCTCTTTCTAAATAGTTTCCTAAACTTTTTATCTCTGGATGTAACGGTGAATTTCTTTTCAGATCTGCTAGTCAATTACGATTCGATAAAAGCTGGAGGAAATTGAGAGCACTGCAAAAGAAAGAAAGAATGAAGATGTATTTGCAAAAACGCAGATATACTGGCAGATAACGTCGTAGGATCAGATTCAATAAGAAAGACTTAGCAGCGGAATGTGGGAGTATGCCTAGGAAGAGCTAGTTTGTGATTAATTGTCTCTTAAGAATAATTCACTCCACACTTTGTTGCATCTTATGAGTTTAAATGTTTCTTCGATAGTTGTGCTACGTCTAGTTATAGACAATTATGAAAATTGTGCCCTTGATGACAAAAATTTCTATCTCTTCTGGTGGTAAAGATTTGCACGTCCAGAAAATGGATGACTTTGATGCCTAACATGTCAAGAACTATCTGAAAGATTGTTTGAGAAGCTCAAAATCAAGTCGATCATGATTTGACGATCTTATCAAAATTAATTTTGACTGAAAAGCAGCTACCTTTTTGACCTAACTTGCTTCTGAGAATAACCCTGGTTGGGTCGAAACGTTAAGTGTGTAAATAAAAACATGAGATGCTTGTTCTGAATTTCTGTATTCTCCTTTATCAAGATGTTTTCTACTAGGTATTTATTTTGGGTGGCAGTTGTTCCAAAAGCCCAAGGTTATTTTCAAATATTATGGTTAATGTATAAGATGCTGATCATTCTATGCACTTTTTTAATGATGTTGTATTTCTCCATTAGAAAGACCTCCATGATCCTTTTGCATCTTGTATACATTATATTTGAAAATACCCTAGGGCTTCTTTCTGCTTACCAGAATAATTAGAAGAGAAAATTTCAATGAAGAAACATATAAAAGTCCAGGAGAAACATTCCATGTTCTTATTTAATTTCTCAACATTTTGATCCAACCAGGGCCATTCTCAAGAGCAACTTGAGTTGGAGAGTTAGTTTTTTTCCCTGATTACATATTTTCAAGATTTAGACTGCGGTACAGAACCCCTTTCTCCCGATTATTAACACTCTTTTGAAACTTTGTGTGTAGCTTCATTTTGATGAATCCGACAACTTTTTTATTTGCGAAAATCTTGGAAACTGCTGCATTTTCCATCGAACCACCTAAAAAGACGTCGATTTTATGATTTATTCTTGATCAATAACATCACTCTCTTTTATAGTTCAATCGTAAGATAATAATAGCAAAAACACACACAATATTTTGTCCGACAAAAATATTGCGGCGTTCGGCGTAGCTCCCCTCTCCAACATGTCAAAATTATAAATTTTGTTGGATTATTAACATTCTGTTGGAATTCTCAGTAATATCAAACAAACATTAGTGAAGTTGAGTAGTGATACTGTCGGATAAGATTTCTGCTGCATATTTTCAGTCCGGAACTGCTGTCAATTCTATGAGTTTGGTTTGCTGATTAATACTTGTCGGACAAAAATCATACATATAGGTGAGTATATTTCTTTTTTGCCAGTCTGAAAATAAAAAGATAAGAAGTAGCATTTTCTGTATATGTATGCGCACAATATTGAATCTACCTTTCAACCAAATTTTGTACATCTACTTGTGAGATCAAAGAATAGTATTCTCTAAATTTCCATGTCTTTATTTCAATAACTTGGTCCATAGCGATTTTTCATTCGCAAGATTTTTTTCTTATATTTTGACCACAATATAGTGCAACATGTAAAAAAAGGAATTAAAGAAATATATTGATGTAAAACTGAACATACAATTTGAAAATATCATTATTATAGAGTAAACTTTTGAAGGAAAGTGGAAAATTGGAAGCAGATGTGAAACAAGGAACATAAAAACATGCTTAGAAAAAATTGTTTCATCATTAGAAAACCTATCGAAATGATATTTTCCATACGATTCTAAAATATTGATATCTCAAAAATCCCCAAGAATAATGTGAGAATTTAAAATTGAATTTGTATAATTCATATAAAAGAATACATGCTTAGGAAGAAATTAATTTTGAAAGCAAATATTCAATTGAATCAGTATCAGATTCATCCATTGATTGATTTTCATTATCTGCACGAAAGTCATATTCATTGTCTTCAGTAGTGCTACTGTCATCCTCATCCTCATTATTATCTGAGTATGTAATCAAATCTCAAATATATATTCAAGTGAAGTAGAGTATATCTATGAACTAATAATGAGATCACATGGGGTCCGATGACACTTGCAGATATGTTTCAAATATGAAAAAGATGGAAAGCGTAGGTATGGAGACTATTGCCAGGTAGAAGAAGATTATTCTTTCCACCTTCTATATTATTACATAGGAGAATATCACGGTACTTATCTTCAGAGATCGATTTCAACATATCATTAGTGAGAAATTGCGACATAAATTTTTTGAGTTTTTTATGAATATGCAACAGATATTTTGTCGGACAATCACACCAATGTTTTCTGTACATCATTCCAAAGGAAAAAACATTTAAAATAAATCAGTGTTAATCAGCAAGCCAAACTCATAGAATTGACATTTTCAGAGCTTCGGACTGAAAATATGCAGCAGAAATTTTATCGGACAGTATCACTACTCAACTTTACTAATGTTTGTTTGATATTACTGAGAATTCCAACAGAATGTTAATAATCTAACAAAACTTGTAATTTTGACATGTTGGAGATGGGGGTACGCCGAACGCTGCAATATTTTTGTCGGAAAAAATATTGAGTGTGTTTCTGCTATTATTATGTCACGATTAAACTATAAAAGAGAGTGATGTTATTGATCAAGAATAAATCATAAAATCGACGTATTTTCATGCTGTTCGATGGAAAATGCAGCAGTTTCGAAGATTTTCGCAGATAAAAAAGTTGTCGGACTCATCAAAATGAAGTCACTCACAAAGTTTCAAAAGAGTGTTAATAATCCGGAGAGAGGGGTTCTGTACCGCGGTCTGATTCGTTTTCAATCAAAATTAATTTTGAATCATCAAATCATGATCGTCAGCGTCACTATTAACAATTTCTCATAGGTTTTTGATAGCATCAATTTTCAGTTGATATGTGTCAAAATTTCATGACACTCCAACTATTAGTTCACAAGTTACAGTTGTTTTTGGTTCTGGTCACGCCACACTGAAAAGGTCTTAATTTAAAAAATACCGTTGAAGCTTAGCAATGGATTGACTACTTCAAAAGCGGTCGTACAAACATTGTGATTCCGAACACTCTGGTCTCCCCAATTTGGCAGTTGTTGCAGAAAACATGAAAAAAGTGCACAAAATCGTTCTGGAAGACCGTAATTTATGGCACGCCGTTTTGCTATTTAATAGCAACAATTTATAACAGTTGGAATTTAACTATATATTTTTATATCGTGCAAGATAATTTTAATTCAATGAATTTTTATGATTGAATCAAAATTATGTACATAATGGAAATTCAGAATAATTATTATCTTGCAAGATAATTTTGATACATTGAATTTTTATGATTGAATCGAAATTATGTACATAATGAAAATTAGGAATTCTTATTATCTTGCAGGATAGTTCAAATTCATTGAATTTTTTTGACTGGAATGAAATTATGTACAAAATGGAAATTCAGAATTATTATTATTTTGCAAGATAATTTTGATACATTGAATTTTTATGATTGAATTGAAATTATGTACATAATGAAAATTAGGAATTCTTATTATCTTGCAGGATAATTCAAATTCATTGAATCTTTTTGACTGAAATAAAATTATGTACAAAATGGAAATTCAGAATTATTATTATTTTGCAAGATAATTTTGATACATTGAATTTTTATGATTGAATTAAAATTATGTACATAATGATAATTCAGGATAGAGAGTATCTAGCAAAATTATACGGAGCTGTTGAATTTTTATGATCGAATAAAAATTATGTACATGATAAAAATTCAGAATTATTATTATCTTGCAAAATAATTTTGATGCATTGAATTTTAATGATTGAATTAAAATTATATACATGATAGAAATTCAGTATTCATATAATCTTGCAGGATAATTTCAATTCATTGAATTTTTATGATTGAATTAGAATTATGTACATAATGGAGATTCAGAAAGATAATTTTTTTGCAAGATTCATTCAATACATTGAATTTTTCTAACTGAATTAAAATTATGTACATAGTAGAAGTTCGGAATTCTGATTATCTTGCAGTATAATTTTGATTCATTGAATTTCTATGATTGACTTAAAATACTGTACATAATAGAAATTCAGAATCATTATAACCTTGTAAGATAACTTTAATCAATTGAACTAAAATTATGTAGATAGTTTTAATTCGATTTATATTCAGTCATAAAAATTCAATGTATTGAAATTATCTTGCAAGATAATAATAATTCTGAATTTCCATTATGTACATAACTTTGATTCAATCAAGAAAAATAAATGAATTAAAATTATCTCGTGAGATAATAAGAATTCTGAATTCCATTATGTACATAATTTCAATCCAATCATGAAAGTTCAATGTATTAGAATTATCTTGCAAGATAATGATAATTCTGAATTCTTACTATGTACATAATTTAAATTCAATCATAAAAATTCGATGAATTGAAATTATCCAGTAGGATGATAAGAATTCTGAATTTCTATTATGTACATAATTTTAAATCAATCATAAGAATTTAATGCAAGATAATAATGATTCCGAATTTTCATTATGTACATAATTTTAATTCAATCATAAAAATTCAATGATTCAATATAATTTTGCTAGATAGTCTCTATGCTAAATTATCATTTTGTACTTCATTTTAATTCAATCATAAAAATTCAACGCATCAAAATTATCCTGCAAGATAATAATAATCCTGAATTGCCATTATGTACATGATTTTAATTCAATCAAAAAGCTCAATGAATCAAAATTATTCTGCAAGATGATAAGAATTCCTAATTTCTATTATGTACATAATTTTAATTCAATAATGAAAATTCAATGCGTTGAAATTATCTTGCAAGATTATATATAACCTGAATTTCCATTATGTACATAATTTTAATTCAATCAAAAAATTCAATGAATTAAAATCATTCTGCAAGATAATAAGAATTTCTAATTTCCATTCTGTACATAATTTTAATTCAATCAAAGAATTTAATGGATTAAAATTATTCTGCAAGATAATGAGGATTCCTAATTTTCATTATATACATAATTTTAATCCAATATTAAAAATTTAACGCATTGAAATTATCTTGCAAGATAATAATAATTCTGAATTTTTATTATGTACATAATTTTAATTCAATCATAAAAATTCCAAAAATTGAAATTGACCAGCAAGATAATAATAATTCTGAATTTCTATTATGTACATAATTTTAATTCAATCATGGAAATTCAACGCATTAAAATTATCTTGCAAGATAATAATTCTGAATTTTCATTATGTACATAATTTCAATTCATTCATAAAAATTCAATGAATTGAATTATATTGCAAGATAAGAAAGATGTATATTTCAAATTTAAGTGGAAAAAATATCTGCTATTAAATAGCAAAACGGCGTGCCATAGTAAATTGAAGTTGCGTAAGATAACTGACACTTGAAAGATATTAAACAGCAGTGTATTTACTTTTTGCATCTGATATATGACAATGGATGGAACATGGATTCATCACCACATTCTAAAGTTGAATCGGCAGTCAACTGAGTGGATATCAGCTGCCGAAAGCCGCCCAAAGCGACCAAAAACGTAAAAGTTGTCTGGAAAAATAATGGCGTCCGTATTCTGTCTATCATATCAACTATGTTAAGAGGAAACATAAGATCGATAGTTGTCATTATATGGCGTTGTTAGTGCATTTGAAAAACATATGCGCCAAAAAACGGTCCCAAATCAAGAAAACACTGCACCGTGCCTCAAGTCAAGCGCAACAATAGCAAAATTGCACTAATTTAATTTTGAATTGCGTCCACATCCGCCGTATTCTCCTAAATTTGCCCTCAAAAACTATAACCTATTCGCCCACCAGAAAGAAATATGGCTCTATTGAGGTGACAAAACGAAACTGACACGTATTTTAAAATGTTGTATGAGAGAAGCATATAAATTATTATACTATAAGGAGACTATGTCGATAAATAAAGACGAGTTCTGCATAAAATCTACAATGAAAATAAATAAATATCAATCACGCCTTTTACCCTTTACGGATGTGGCAGACTTTTATAGTGCACTCGGTAGATTGATTGATATTACCAGTCGTTAACCTACAGATACTCATAATTTTTGTTCTATGAGGCATTCTACGAACTTATTGAATTAGTACGATGTTTTGCTCAGGTTGAGAATATAACTGAAGAAAATGATGACGCGCAGCAGATGCATGGATTTTAAAATGGAATAATACGCAGACTGTTATGAGATGATTAGTTTTTTTTCTTATTAAGGCTTGAGATATCTACCTCCTTATAAATTTATTAAGTTAATAGTAACTATGGCAGCAATTGTCTGCACAATTGTTACCATTGTTATTTCTCACCAAATAAATTTATTAGGATGTGGATATCTCGGACCTAAATAACACAGAGAATTTGAATTCACACGGTTTTAAGCAAAGTGTCCATCAAATGGTGCCTTTCTCATTCCAAACACTAAGTAAGTCTTTTTCTGAAGTTTTCATGCACTCTTCAAAGAATTTCAGCGATTTGAGTTCAAATATTGTTTTTGAGGACTTTCGGAGTCCTGGAACCAAATGAAACAAAAAATCGGTTAAAATCACCTCTTGAAGAAATCAGGCACCTGGAGAATCTGTTTTCAATTTTTGGACAACAGCCATCTCATAGCGGTGCAAATGAGGATGTTCATTAACGGTTCATTAAGTAGAACACTTACAAATGCCTGCTTCCGAATTAAACGTCTGGATAATTGTTGAATTGTAGCTTGAATCCAACGATACTTTGACATTCCCAAGAAACAAAAATTGGTTACGTGATCAACTACAGTCATCTGAAAAATCAGTTGATACCTTCAAAATTCAAAATCATGGTTGCAAACATTTTAATGTGTCAATGCTTCGAAATGTGCATGAAAACTTTAGAAAAGGTTCACTCAGTGTTTGAGAGTGCATGATCCCATAGCCTACAAATTAGAAAAAAAAATTGCATTCATGCATCTGCCGCGCGGCACCTGTTGCAACCTGGTCGAAATGCAAGAGACCCAAGATTCCCAACGTAAAAATATTTTTTCTGATGGATGCAGAGACAACGGTAATCTAGTTCAACTTCGAGCACGACTATTTAAAAAAGTCTATTTTCTTACTTCCCACACGTCGTTCATCTTAACAGTTTCTCTGCTAGATCCTCTTTGATACAGCTGATAGGTCTGCGTCTGATGATGTAGGATTGACCCTTTCTGTCCTCGGGCCACATTATAAACCTTCAAGTGCTCCATTCCGTATTTAGTTCTCTTTGCGAATGTTACCTACAGAGCTGAATTTATCCGACCGTGTATTAACAACACTTGACCCATTTCACCACATCTTGTACAATAAGACTACATTGTTTGCAAGAAACAGATCGCAATTGTATAAAAGCATGTGCTTTAGCGCAACCAAGATACAGGATAGTTTTTAAATCTCATTCCATACAAAGCACAGTCCAAAATGAGAATTACTATGTTTTCTGGAAAAGTTATTCCTGAATACTTGTTCTTTTCCAAAATAAAGTTAATTCTTTCCTATACTTGCTATATTTATCTTGTATATATCTTTTCGTCCTTAATCGTCACATCTCTACGACAATATGTCATACAAGTTGTTCCTAATGAATTTACTTCCTCGTTCTCGCAAACATACACACATTTATCGCAGAATCTATCAGAAACGTTGACACAACACGCCAAAAAGACAAATAAGGCAAGGAGCCAGAGATGCCGAAGACCGAATCCTTGAGTGCTGAGCAAACGTTATGTTGGGAACTCTACCTTCATAGAATCCAATTGACACGTCTCATCAGAAAAGTGAAGGTGGTGTAGTCAGAGATGGGAGATTGTGCTGTACCTGATGTACCGATATGCGACTTTGAGTTGGGATTTTGTAAGAAGTATCAAGATTTTCATCAACGGGTACCGGGCGGAATGCACTTCTTTTGTGAAACGAGGTCATGAACTTTTTTGAGGTTACATCCAAAATACTTCAATAAAATATTGATGATGTCATCATTAGTTTTGATAATAGCAATAAGAGCAAGTTGATAATAATATCTTGTGCACAACATATTTGTGTTGGAATATTATGGATGACATCTACAGGCTGATCTTTCAGAAAATTGGTCATAGAATCAAAAATCTATCAAGATTCAATGCGTTTCAACAGGTTAAATAGACGATACATATTTTTCAGCACCTAGGGGCTCAACTATCATTCCAAAAGTAATTTATGCCGCCAATATGGAAATGTAGTTTCGTCAAGTGTTCTATCAATCGTTAATTCTGTGCCAATAATAGCAAGCAGCTACTTCTTGAAGTTATTCATCACAATAAGAAGGAGATGTGTGATTATGTATGTTTAGCGTTTTCGTTACCTGAATGTGATTTTTTCTGTCAGGAAGTATTAACCAGTAGTAAAGTTCAAAGCAAAGTGAGTTAAAGGTGAAAGAGTTGTGTGTTTGTGGCAAAAAAATCCGGTGGTAGTATAAAGTGTAAGGCAGGTAGGTCTTGCGTGAAATCCCACGTAACCAGTTCTAGCAGCGTGACCGTGCTCACGCTCACCGTGTTTATACTAACGAGAGAGCAGTGGAACCGGTGTGTTTGTCCTGCTTGCTGAAGCGACGAGGCGACCAGGATAAGGAGCACGCTCGACGGAGCACAGCGTGTGTGCAAGAATCGCCCGCTTTGAACGCTTATGCGCAAAACAAATGAATCCACTCATTTATTTATAACGCGACGTCTTTTCGAAAGTGAAAATCGTGTCGCAACGAGCCATACTTCTCTTGATCGTGTGTGTTTGTTTTGTATGTTTGTTTTCTGGTTTACAGCCACTCCACGCAGGTTTGTTTATCAGAAACATTATTTACATGGCTTTTAGCACCGCTATTTGCATACTGTTTGAGCGACTGCGGTAGCACTTCTCGTTTTTAAATCAAAACCGCTGCCACCAAACTACTCGTTTATCACACGCTCTCTAGATTCCAACATAAATAAAACTAAATCAAAATTGTGTACAGAGTTTAGTAGTTCAATGAATATCATCTAGTCCAAGATACTTCTAAAAGCATTAGGAATTACAGATTCCATTCATTAATCCTTCAGATACTCATTAATTTCCCATCACTATCGTGAAAGCTTATTGAGGAGATGTAACTCCGGACAGAGAGTTTCAGCTGTCAATTGCGAATAACAATAGGCAATTAGCTTCAAATTAGGGCCAATACATACAACATTTTTTTGAAACTCTCATAGCATGCGGTTAGTTATATTAACTAACTCCTTCCTATAAATGAAAAAGACGGTAATCATTTTAAAAGATGGAGGAAATTATTTGCATCATGAAATGTGTTCAAATTGGTATTAATAAATGACAGATGGGAGAGAGCACTGTACGACGACGATAAGAAATTTTGTGAATATGCAAATAGCAATGCGCGAATATCACTGTTCATTTTCGATTTGCAGTGAAATTTGAGCGTGAAAGTCTGAGCGCGTAAATCAATTATGAACCGAGGAAGACGTATTTAAACATCAAAGTATAAAACTACACCTCGGAAAAACTTCAAAATTTAATGTGATGAATTTTTTCGCAGAGAATTCTTCGTAATTCGCTTCATAAAAACGCCCGAAGTTTTTGAGAGGCTTTTCTACTCGTACGAAACCTAGCTGTTGTTTTCTGTAAATAATGGGATCTGTCATTTTCCATTACCGGTAGAGAATCTCACAAACACACGCAGAGAAAGAGAGTAGACTGCTTGTCTCTGCAATGGCGCCCATTTGTCTCAATAAAATCTTTTAGTACATTCCGACGATTTCAAATAATTGCTATTTCAGACCACTAACAACTGTCATTACCATCACTAGCGAGACTACTGAATTTTAAATCAGGAAATATCACTTTGACCTAGTGAGGATTATATCAAATTTTACGATCGACACAAGAGATTTAGCTACTAGTTTGATCTCCACGTGATAAAATATCTCGAATTGAAAGATGACACTGTAGGAGATATTCTATTCAACTGCCTGAGAGAAAAAATTCGGTCATATTTCTAATATAATATAATCGTTGTGACCTGGACCATCTTCAGGAGTAAATAAAATTAATGTGTGTGTGAGTTACCATCTGTGTGTGATAATAAATTATATAAAAGTCGATGTATCAAAAATGAAGAAAAGAAAACAATCATGTTTTTGGTCAAAAAAATTGAAAAAATATATTAAAGAAACAGTGCTTGGCAACACTAATAGTGGTTTACACAGTCGTTCGCCGGCGATCTACCAGCGATCCGCCAGTGAATACTCCGTAAGCGATACGTAGAGAAACGCCAGATATTAGGGAGTTTTTGCAAGCCACCGCTAATGAAACGTCAACGCTAACGTCAAAAATGATTTTCCTAGGGCACCGTTACTGGAATTGACAAATAAATTCATTGTGATGTTGTTCATGTTTGCTGATCCTTGAAGTTTCTTGTTAGTCAAGCTAGCACTATTGAGTGAGCATTTTCCAAAAAATTTGTTTTCTACGTTAGCGTTATCATATCAATAGTGGAGAGTTGCAAAAACTCCCTATTGTGCTGGTAAGTCGCCGGCGAACGACTGTGCATACCGCTGTAAGTCTTGGGCTAAGAAAAATAAAACTCCTGACTAAATTCCCACACTTCGTTTCCATCATTTAATATCCACTATTACTTTCTTCAACGAAGGTCGATATATGACATATTGCAGGATCTAGGCAATCTACTGTTGGATACCCCATCTGTTGATATACAACCATTTATTTACCGGAAGCAATTGCTGAACTTTGAAAAACTCTGGACGACGAATCATCCTCCATCAAGACAATGCAAGTTAGCATACAGCTTGCAGGACTATTGAGTTTTCAGAGCAACGATTTTTGTACTTTTCTATGAATCAAAACCGGATTGTGGTCAAAGATTTCACTCGCCTGAAGAAGCTGTCGACATCTTCATTAACGTGATTTTTTCATATTATATGTTAGTTGTAGCACACAACATTTAGATCCTTGTTAATAATAGACAGAGACTAACTTGGCAAGGCATCTTATTGAGATAATTTACTTTGAAAGTTGTACTACATGAGGAATTTCTCGAAATAATTCCATATTTCTGATAACTTGTAAGCATTGGAGCTACAAAAACATCTTACTTATCGTACTGAAACTTTGGTTTGGAATGAACTTAATATGGAGGTTGTTTTTTTTGGTGGCGCCATTTGAGCGGTAATATATAGGTAAGACTGAAGTAGTGTAAGTCAAGATTGATTTATTCTAAATGAGCAATATTTCTGCAACCTACTTGCACCGTGTGGGGCTGCTAGTCCTCCTTCGGGTGTCTCCCAGGGTAGTGTATAAGAAAAAGTCTAGTAGATTTGGTGGATACCAAAGAATGAAAATATTCTGGGCACTCCATAACTAGCACTGCTGCCTTGCAGTCAGGCATTAGATCGTCAAAGGCTAGAGCAAGATAGCCCGAAGCAAAAATTCTTAGCCCTCCTAGAAAGGGAATTAAGCGCAGGATTAATCCTCCAGCCTTGACAAAAAACTTGGATTATGAGTCCATATAATCAACCTCGGAATTGACGAAATAAAGGGAAACTACAAAAGCAATGGAAACGGACAATTCATAAATTGGAAGCTAGAAGCATAAAGCACTGGAAATCTATACCAAGCATGAGCTTCAGAGGAACTAGAGGAAGAAGCACAAAAATATGATATAAGAAACCAGATGACCAAACAGCGCAATATTGGCACAAATAAATACAATCCTAATACTATAAATAGACTAGGAGGAGAAACTAGGAAAAAAAGGATACCTGGCTAATCTGATTAGCAAAAGACCCCAAGGGATACCGAAAGCAAGATGGAAGGACAAAGCCCTCGAATATATTCAAACAGCAATAAGAGATAATTGGAGGAGAAAAGCTGAAAACAGGGAGGAGTGGAGACAAATTGTCAAGGAAACTAATATCTTACTAGGATAGTATAGTCCGTGAGACAGCGCATAAATCTTTCGTTGATTACCGTTCATCTGAAACTTTGTGAGTGGCTTCATTGTGATGAGTCCGACTACTTTTTCATCTAGCAAAATTCTAGATCTGTGGGCGTTTTCCAGCGAGGGCTTATTAATTAAAAGAATATTACCGTAATACTGATCTTTACACTAATCGAAAGATTTTTTGATAATAAAATTAAGAAAAAATATTGTCCGACATGAATATTGGGGCTACCGGTGAGTCCGACCAGCCGCACTTGTCAAAAGTATGTTGGTACTTATGACAAGTCGGACTCACCGCTAACCCCAATATTCATGTCGGACAATATTTTTTTTTCATTTTATGATCAGAAAATCTTCCAATTGATTAGCCCTCGCTGGTAAACGCCCCCAAATCTAGAATTTTGCCAAATGAAAAAGTTGTCGGACTCATCACAATGAAGCCTCTCACAAAGTTTCAAGTGAGCGTTAATCAACGAGAAATTTATGCGCTGTCTCACGGACTAGTAGTGCTATATATTATAATTATTCAAGGAAATTTGCCTTCGCAACAAGTGACTTACCATTTGAAAGATCTCCAGCGATTGTTCTATCAAGATTGCATGAGAACTTTTAGAGCAGCACTCGAATCGATGACTTGACTAACTTGCCAAGAATAAAATGCAAGAATGGAAATCAAGAACTATCTAAGACCGTGCACTATCCAGAGACATAAAATGATAGCAGAGATACACTGAGCATTTGTGATAGAAGAAAAGAAACAATTTTTTATGAACTGATATTTATAAGCAATAAAAAATATCTGCTAGTTGTTAATCTATATTGGAAAATATATTTTAATCGGTAACAAAAAATAACTTCTTCAAGCAATTTTCTACAGTCTGCCATTTTTTCGAACGTAAGGCAAAGTTGCAAAATCAACTGAAAGCTTACTGGCTGACGGTCCACTTGAGTCCAAGAGATATTAAATTCATTGCGTAACTTGGAACAACTTTTACTTATTTGTAAAAAGTTGTGCAAAGAAGCTATTTTTGTTGTTAATTAAAATCAATTTTTCAATACGTATTTACACCCAGCGAAGATTCTCAAATGCAGATATCTTGAGCTTACAGCTGCGTATGGCAGCCTGAAAAACATTGTTCCCTATATTTGTCACTAGCTCCTGGTCTGAGATGTCAAGCGCAAAGAAAATCATAGAAATCAAAAGCAAAATTTGGCAAATTCTGCGGATGTATATCCGAAGCGGTTAACAACGATGGTTCTGCAGTAACCAACGCCCATATTTCCCATATCTTAGATTATTTTTCTTTATTCAATCATTTTCAAAATAACAACAAATCAATATTCCTAGTTCCTCACTGCAAATAATTCTGATGTAGATTTATCAGATCTCTCAGCATTGCACTGAAGCTAGATATAATTTTTTTTGTGACCAGCATGGCAAATTCTCATTTTGTTCATTAATTTTTACATGTACAGGAAGTACTCTCGGAACTTCGATGTTTGTCAGTTATTTCGTATTGAAATCCATGATCTTTGCCCCTTTGCGTGTTGATCAATTTTGAAGAAGCCGCGCTCTAATAACAAAATTCGATACATCATATGATTGAGTAATAACATTCTATAATTGAAACTTTAGATCTGAAGAGTTGCTCAAACATAAATTACGAGGGCTCAAATATACAGCTGATCACTTCAAGAGAAGTTACATTGTAGGCATGTTTTCAAATAGGTGCGTATTAACGATAAAAAAAGATGGACGCTTTTCTATCAGCAAAACAGTAATGAAATATTCGAAAACATTGTGATGTCCATCAACTCTAATAAAAATACCATACTTTCTCCATCTATAAGAAAATGGAATCAATTCAAGTGGTAGGGACGTGATCCAAATACGCAGTAGCTCCAACAATTCACGCGAACAGGGCCGTGCAATTGTTCAAGCCGTTATCTTTCCCCCGAGAAACTCCTGACTTGTGCTAATTACACCTCCGGCACCAGCGAGAATCGAAAATAATTCCGCCGTTCCATGTAAATAACTCATTTTGTAGCCAAACTCTGTGTTATGCTAAATAAAATTATACAGGAGCAGGGATATTCACTCTCCGTTTTTCTAATTTCCATTGCGCATTTGTTTTTGTTGAGATATACAAATATTTCGTTGAGCGAATTGTTAAAATAGGAATTAAAAATATGAAATTTTTGTTTCTGTGAACAGTTTCACGCATTACAAACAACAAATTTATTCCTGAATAAAACAAATTTTGGGGCACAGTCCGTGTTATTATGCAATGTATGTAGGTACACAGGGAAATTTATGTTCAATAAACGCTTGGTGGGTGAACAAATCCCATTTTAGAGGATAATCCGTCGACAAAAAAGATATATATGCCGTCAGAACTCAAACGAATGACAGCAAATAAAAACCAGTTCATCCGTAATGCGCAAGTAATTAAGTTGAAAACGCTTTACAGCCGATGAGCGTGAATTCTGCGTAATGTTTATCAATAGGAAATAACCGGACTGGTGCAGAATATGTTTTAGTTTTGGTGCAGCACGGCTCGATTAACCGATGGAAAGTAAATGAAAGCCGCACAACCCGCATCGCGTGGCTAACCTGTTATTTATGTTTTGTTCATGTCGGAATGGAATTCAATGTAATTCAACCTCTGTGTCACAATATTACAGACCAAATGTATATATGTTAATAATGACCATTGTGCGTAATGTATACGATTGAAATTGTCCAACGGCAACCATCAACAATTGTCCATTCCTTGCATACCACCTAATTTCATTCACTGACATGATGATTATTGGAAAAGGATCATAGACGTGTTTAATCCTTATTGGGACTCATTATCACAATCCAAACAAGCTTCGAGTGGTCTACTATCTCATTGACTTAATAAATAGTGAGCAAAAATAACATCTACAGCTGTAACATTATCAGTTCACTAAGGACGGATTACATGGCTAGAGATGCTACCCGATTTGAAATAACCCAAACTTGAGTTTAACCTTGTGGTGATACTATTGTAACAATAGAGCCTTCCTGAAAAAATTAATATAACCTTTTTGTGTCTCAACAAAAGTTTATAACCTGTAATTGAAAATTCAGTAGCTAAAACTTTATTTTCTACTGCGTTATGTCGACTAGCATACATAATAGTGAAATTTTGTCACATGACCGATGAAACGCTGTTATTGGTCAAATGCTACTGTGACGTCATCACGCATGTTGGCGATCAGAAATTAGTGCATGAGAGATAGCAACCATGGATTGATCCAACTTAGAATAGGATCAGACACGAAAGGAGTTTTGATAGATTGGTAAAGGGACGTATGAATAATAATTTGTCAGAGATTCACGAGTTGAAGGTTGCCGATTTTTCTCGAAACGTGTTTTTTAACGTAGCTGTGACAGTATGATGCTATTTTTGTGTGGAAATTTTAGTCAATTGTTGTTTTAGTAATTTATTTATTCCAACACGTTATATTAAACTGGAATGTCTCAGTTAATACCAAGTGTTAACCTATAAAGGTTTTGTTGACATAACATTTGCCCCTATCACGTTAGAGACATTAATAATAATTCAATGTTTATTTGGGAGATACCATGTTAAATGTGTAAATTTATATTAATGTCATATTACCACTAACCTGATATTTAAATGCTTACAAAATATTGAATAACATGTATCTTGATGGATATCAAGTTCGTTATCTGTTACTTGTTTTGAAAGTTCCATATAGTTAAACGTTTTCTTGGAGTCTCACAGTACTTTGGAAGCGTGATATCCACATAGGAGGTGTCTCGTTTTGGACTAGAACTTTCAAAAATATTTAGAGGATATCATATTAAGATAAGTGGAAGTCAAACAAGACACTTGTGATATCACCTTGCAATTGTAACCTTTCTTTTTGTATCTTTGTTGTTGAGATATTTATAGACAACTTATTTGGTTCGCAATGACTGCTGCTACGTCACCCAAGTAAAATTTAATACTAACTTGCCGTCTTTTTCACTTTGAAATCGAGTTTTTTTTTTTGCTGATTATTGAAAACGTTGCTATAGCTGAGCACCAACGTGCGTAGTGACGTCACAATAGCCTGACGATTCCTTGTCAAGTTTCAAAATTTTAAAATCATGTTGGCTAATTACAACGATTTTCGTTAGGATAAATATTATTATCAATAGTTTTTTTGATGGGCTTAGAGTTCATTATCTAATACCCTAAATCAAGTTGCAGTGTTTTGTAGTTTGCAATTCAATCAAAACGTCAGCTATATTAAAATTGTTTTCTTTGAGATCCATTTTGTCTTATTTGCGACAGAACAATTTCTCAGGTTCTCCAAGAAACCAGAAATATATTAACATGGATGTAGACCGACTTGATAGAAAAAAGAGATTCCAATGCTAAAACAATCTTGTTATATCACCATAGAAAAACTAATGAAATCATGATTTCAATAATATGAATAATATTTTGGAAGAAGTGTTACAACAACTGTGCACAAGTGAATTGATTGTTTTTGAATGAACCCCAATATAACTTGCCCTGTTCATCAATTTTTACAGTTTTATTATGTTTTCAATTCATTCAATTTAAAATGTTGATTACATTTTGTAATTTTGATTCAGAGAATTTGTAACAGAATAGAATGTACAGTGTTGGTCTCTATATTAAATGTAGTTTACCAGACATGGAAAACATTTAAACTGAAAATAAAAATAAAACTACAGTGCACAAATATAAAGGTAAACGAGGAGCATGCATGTAATCACCAGATGGACCCGATGTCCAAAGCGGAGAAAATACAAACACCGATTCACATACATACATGCATACATTGTGAAACGTTCAGGGCAGGTGGAGAGAGATTACTTCATTTTATAAATGGACATTTTGCCGTTGCACGAAGTCGAGAGCTGCGGAGCGCTCAATTAGCATCGCAGTTTGTGCACAAACACGAAGGGCGCCTAATGGAACTGATGGACCGGGACCGATTGGACTTAATTAGTAGTTCCTGTGTGTTTGCTTAAATCGTAGCGAGGAATAATGGACGCGAGAAGTGACTGACTCGGTGCCCAAACATCACGCTCCAACGCGTGACGCCCCTACCATGTTACCATGTTGCTGTTTTTCACGCTGCGACAAATTAAAACTTGCCAGTGTACGTAATCTGACACTATGTTAATGCTCAGCAGCAATCATGTGAGATTGCTCCACCTACTGCAACGATAATAATTAGGTATTTGAACATTGCCCTCATAAAGCCATATTTTGTGCTACATGGTAGTTGATTCATGATTTTATTGATACTATTTTTTTTTACCAGTAATCAAATCCATTTCCTATTCTAACTACATACGAGTATAATTATTATTCTTCTTATTGTTTACGATTACTGTACAAATAAGTGATCGAACGTGATAGTAATTCAGGTATCAAGAGTGTTAAAAGGACAATAATGCCTGAGGTCAACAGTGTACTCTTCCAGGGCCTCTGGTCCGAGGTATGTACGTTGACCGTAATCATCATCCTCCTTTCAACTCCCGTGGTCCCTTCAATGTTCAATATCAAACTTTTGTACTATTTCAATCAAAAATTTCAGCAATGTATGTTTTGTCATTGTGATTTCCGTCAGAGAAGTAACTCTGGTTACTTGTTGTTTGCTATTCTTCAAAATATTGCCCTCGGGCTTCATTTTGAAATATAATGCCCTCGAGTATCATTTGTTACGTAATTACCCTGGAATCAGTATTATCATAGCAACAATAATAAATCAGTCGGACATTATAGTAATTAAGGTATCAAGGGTGTTGAAAGGACAATAATGCCTGAGGTCAACAGTGTACTTTCCGAGGGCCTCTGGCCCGAGGTGTGTACGTTGACCGTAGGCATTATTGTCTGTTCAACTCCCGTGGTGCCTTCAATGTTTAATATCCTATTTTTGTTATATTTCAATCAAAAATTCTAGCAATGTATTTCCTGTCATTGTGCTTTCTGTCAGAGAAATTACTCTAGTTACTTGCTGTAGCTAGGAAACTTGTTTGTTATTTTCAAAAATAATGCCCTCAGGTATTATTTGTTAAGTAATAACCCCGAAATTAGTGTTATTATGACAACAATAATAAACTAGTCGGACATTAAATAAATTAATGTATCAACAATATCATATCGGAGACAATATGGCATAAAACCTGACATATCAACATATATTCATATTGATATGTTATCCATTCTATTATATTCTCTCGATATGACATTATTTTATTTCACGTTTGGTCACCTCTGGTGTGTGCACAAATCACAACCAAAATTCTAATTTCTACAGTAATTACAAGTCGTATATCCTTCTTAGGTCCATTAGTATCTAGCGACAACGATACAACTGCTGAAATAAGAAGAAGGGTATTTTTGGCCAATAAAGCGTATTTTAGTCTCATAAAACTCTTCAAATCAGATATAATATCGGTGACTACAAATTGTAAACTGTATAAAATACCAATCAAGTCTGTCTTGACTCATGCTTCGAAAACATGGGTCATGACTCAGGCGGATGAAAGCGCTTTAGGGATCTTACATCCAAGAATTATATAGGGATTATGATGGACTGGATATGAAAACAAGTATCAAAGCTGGCAGACTGATGTGGAAGGGTCATGTTGAAAGAAGAGAAAATCTGGAACCCATAAAACAAATAGCTAGGCACTTACCAATAAGAAAACGGAGGAGAAGCAGACCGATGACTAGATATATAGATCAAGTATAAAGAGACGTCAGACGACTTGAAATAAGAAATTGGAAGATAAACAGTCATAATAGGGAAAAATGGAAGCAATTCCCAAAACAGGTCAAGACTTTTTAAGGGTTGTAGTTACCGGAAATGATGATGGTGATATTTTTTGCTCAACATTCATTCCAATACAGAATTGCAAACACGAAATTATAACCACTTACAATCCGTGTACATCTTCAGAACTGATACATATATTGAAACTAGTTTTTGACTATTACGAAGGTCGCTTCATAAGTCCGTGGCAGAACAAAAGAGGTAGCAACTGGATTCAAGATTACGATATCCATAAAAAGGCAGGTCTTTCAAAAGAATTGACACAAACTTTCGAGTATCGAAGACCTCAAGCTGGAGGCTCACAGCAAATCGGATTTTTTTTTTTGAGGGAATCCAGAAGCTGGTAGATTGAAGCTAAAAGTGCGTTGACTGCAAGAAGAATAGATGAATATCAGTATCTTAAGAATAACGGCTTAGGTTTTGCTACGGACGACCGCAACTTATCTTCCTTGTCCTGGTACCACAATGAGTCGACATTGATATATTCCCATATCGTCTAGAAACTCCCAATCCTCATCATCATCTAGATTTCATTTCCATAAAAAAATAATCTGATCTAGTCCCTGTCAAGCCCCTATGTAATCGGACGAGCCCCTAATCGAGAACATTGACAATAATTATCAAGTCAATGTCAAAGTCAAGTCGTTGTAGTTCCACTAATGATCTCACTTAAGGCCATATTATATAAATCGATCTAGAATTTAGAGTCCTGTCCTGAGTGTCGATCATATTTTTCGGAGTCAACTCTCTTGATTGATCTTACGAATGAAACTAGTATGAATCAATGAAAGAAAAACAATCGTGAGTTCGATCAGAGAGGTAGAATACGAAAACAAGCTACACTTGGGGGTGTCTGCCGCCATCCCACTTAGGGCAGGAGGCGGCACTCTTGGTTTTTTGTCGAACTACTTGACCTATGCTATCGATTGGTACCAGTTTCAATCGTAAGATCTATCAGGGAAGTTGACCAGTTCAACCTTTTTTCCGACTCTTTTGACAGGATCCTATATTTATAAAGTATAAAACCGTATTGACCTTTATATTCTCGATCGATTCATAAACAATCTGTTCGTAGATCCGATCAGGAAAGATAAGGTACAGTAGGCTTCCCAACTTTGATGGAATAATCTTTTGACATATCCTAAGATCATCTGCTTTTTAACAGAATACTTACGTCATGAGACATAGTCCACCATATTTTCAAACTCATCTGACAGCCTATTCCTAAAATTCACTAAGAAAGCTACATTTCCCAAATAATAAATATGCTCAATTGATCAATAAATCAATAATGAGGAGACGACTTTCTTTCATCAAAACTTCTTCGAATCGAACTGGATGTCGGAATCCGTAGTCTCATTCACGAGGTAAGACTGTTGACAATCCACCGATAGTACCTGATTTTGAAAACTAGGTAATAAATAATAATCTGGTCACCGAGTGACCACTCAAGTCAATTTCATACATCAAAGACATGAATCTGTATCCTCAGCACTGGAACAAAAGAGCAATAAAATGAGGAAAGATTGTGCATTGAATTCTAGGTAGAAGCGCATCTTCAATTGATAAGAATACGGACCATAATTCGAATATAATTTCTGCAGTATCAACTTCGATTGATTATGGAAGTTATGGTACGTGAATGGGAATCAAATGCAATTCTACTATCAGTCTTTTGAAGAGCATAATTTGAGTTTTCAGAAAAATATTTTAAACTCTGTGTTTGCTGAAGTGAATTCAAGTGAAAAATTCATTTCAACATTAGTTCACAAAAGTGATTTGCACTATTCCGCTCCAGCGAACAATATGAAATGGATAGCATTTTTTCTTGTTTGTTTTTAAGTTCGTAGTGGTTAAAACTAGTAAACAAATGCAGAACATATGTTACACGAATGTGTCTGAAATAAATCCGAAGTTCCACTAAATGATGGATGGTTATCGTACGATTACAACACAACCATATGCAACTTTTTTGTACTTAAAGTACAACAGTCAATCTGAAACGAAGTGATAGATATTCCAAAAAGTTTTCAGAGCCTGTAATCATTTAATAGTCGTTCGATTGATTGATTGAACGGTAGGATAAGTAAATGCATTTGAAAGCCAAAAGAGCGGAAGACGATAGGAAATATTTATATATTCTTTATCCACTTTTGCTTTTTCGGTTGTCTAAGTTGTTATATTATCTTAACGCTACATGTTGCTTGTTACGGTTTTTCTTGAATATGTCTCCTACCTAATTTCCAATTTGATTTTTCTCTGTTGTTCCTATTTGATATATCTTTTTCAATTTTTTCTTCATTAATTCGTATTTATTGCATTTGCTTGTTTTTCCTTATTTTACGGTTACTGGTTCAAAATCATTCTAGCTCCTGCAGACATTATGTTCATAGCCATTTGGGCGCTTCGTGAGCCTCATTCCAATCCTTTTCAGAAACGGTAAAATATACTTGAATTGCTATATGTACAAATGCCGTGAGCCCGATGTATACTAAATATCATTGAATTCAGGAGCGTTGTGTCTATTTTTATATATATGTTCTTGTGGTCATACGTGTGAGCTTGATTAAATTGTGAACCCGGTAACTTTTGGATATTTCCAGGGAGTGTTCAGTAAACACGAAGCACAACAATTACACGCCTGATGGGTTTAAATCTGTCGTATTTATTCATCGGACTGAATAAATATGACATGTTAAATTGGAAATAGTACTGCGATAATGGATTCCAATACAGTGCGTGCGGGCCAACATTCAATCGGAAAATTAAAACAACGTTATGTATATACACATAGGACATTATTATTGACACAGTTAAAGTAAATATTTCAGGGAAAGAAGAATAAATTGTTTATAATTATTTTATTAATCTGCTGTAGTGAAAATGTTCGCGGATCACAACGTTAATTTACATTTAATTCCCTCATGGAACAGTGGAAAAGTCTGGACAATGAATTTATATTCATTACGATGAAAACCACAGTGTACTGATGATGTTGCTGCATTCATGTGAATTGTGCCTAATAACATTCCAAATGCGAGTAGTGTTCATTACTGAATTAAAGGCTTTTACACGTACTCTATCCAGAAACTTTTCAATTGATAATTCACTCATTGTTATGCTCTAAATTCTCTAAATACTAGTGCTGTTAAAAACCGGAATAAAATGGAACCGGTTCCACGGTTCCAAAACTAACCGGGTACCCGGGTACCCGGTTATCGAGTCCAAATTCGATTCCGATTCGAATCTCGATTCCGGTCCGAATCTCGATTCCGGTTCGAATCTCGATTCCGGTTCGAATCTCGATTCCGGTCCGAATCTCGATTCCGGTTCGAGTCTCTATTTCGGTTCGAATCTCGATTTTGATCCGAATCTCGATTCCGGTCCGAATCTGGGTTTCGATTCGAATCTCGATTCCGGTTCTTAATACCGAAAACCTTTCTTGGCAAATATCATTTCTCTACTGCGTTTAAGTTACAAATACCTTCTGGGCTTTTAGTTGAGCGTTTTATTTTATTATACTGACTCGTCCCAGAACAAACAGAACATTTAGAATTTTTAAGAATTATATTTTGTACATTATAGTTGCCACACATAACTACATTTACTTATTTCTACTTTACTCCTATCGGTGACACTGCAGACTTTGAAACATGAATGAACGTAAAGTTCTGAACATCAAAGAGGATTGCAAATTATCCCGAATATCAAATATTACTATTTTCTAAGAGATCCTATCTTTCTATTAGTTTATTGAGCAAAACAATTACATTGAAATGAACTGAAAGAGGCTAAAAATGGTAGTATGCCATCTGCTCATAATCCGGCCATAAAATTAATCTTACCCAAAACTAGAAATAGCAAGCGGCATCATGGGTAGTCTTTGATACTAAAACTACCTGATTTTGTCAATACACTCAATTATTATTGTCATAATATCTCTAAATTTTCATCACACTTTGTCGTCGATTATAAAATTAAATAACTACATTATACACTATATATTTTTGTTTAAGATGTTGAAATATTTCACACATACTGAATACTGATAGTTCATATGTTCAATGACTGATTCGAAAGGCTAAAATTAGTCTTCATAACATAAAACCAGTATAGGTGACGCAAATTAATTATATGTGAAAAAAAAAGAAAAAATGCCTTTTTTCGGTTCGTTTCGAATCTACTAATTCGAAACAGTGCATCGGTTAGGTACAGAACACATTATTTTTCAATGGATACTGAAAATAACTGTCTAAAATCGGAATTTCTCTTCTCGGTTCTGGGATCGAGTCGAAGTGAACTGGGAATCGAAAACAGAATCGGAAACCGATTCTGGAATTGGAGCTGAAAACCGATTCTGGAATCGGAGGAATCGGAATCGAAGGAATCGGAATCGAAAACCGATTCTGGAATCGGAATCGAAGACCGGTTCTGGAATCGGAACCGGACTCGGAACCGAGAACCGGTTAGTTGCATATTCAAATAACCGGGTACCCGGTTCTTACAAAAACCGGTATCGAATAGTACCGATACCGGTTCCCACCACTACTAAATACATTACTCAAGTTCTTAATTTGTGAAATACATGAGATTCTATTGATTACTGAAGGTAAAATGTTAATGAACAGCAGTTTTTAAATCAGCATACGCGATGAAGGAAAGTCATACCACTAACATTCAATAGTAACTTGGCGTGATTAGTTAGGATTTATTTTATCATTCTCTTCTATTGTATCTGTATTTAATATATTTCTATTCTTATACATATCCATGAATTAAGGCATTTTTCTGACAGAATAGAGAAGAAATCAAGGAAAGACATGCAGAGGCACGAGCGAAGCGAAGTGCGTAACTGCAAAAACAATTATATTTTTGAGTAAAATATACCTCATGCTTGTCAATCCAAATTTTGCTGAACTTGCTATTTCCATCCTCAAGCAACAATTGTTAACAATCATAAAAGGATAAGGATCATTTACATGTATTCCCCATATAATTCAATCCATTATGATTATATTCCTGCAATAAATATGGCAAAATTATTATATCAAGTCGATAATCTAGCAAAACTATTGTGGTGCTGCCACCTATAGGTACTGTAAAACAGCAGACTTTAGAGCTCTCTTCGAATTCCAACTTGGGTGTCGAGGGAAGGACCAATAAACTGAATTCTTGAAGAACTTGTCGATGAATATCATACATGAAATAGTCTTGATTGTTTATACAATTACTATATATTATTTGGCAATGAAATTAATTTATTCTCCTGAATGAATTTCATGAACTCGGAATTGAAAGTTGGTTGTTCCCTAGAGGAGCAGGACGACTACAGAATAATTATTTGAAGCTTTTCTTTGTAGAATGTCAAAACTTTGTATTACGTAATGAGAATTTGATTTAATTACACTATTTTTTTTCACTTGGAGCTCAAGTAGTCGGCCCAGTTATGGCACGTAGCAACGTCTAAAGACATTAAAGGTGACATGAACAGTCAAAGTATTACCATAACAGTTGTAGCGCACGTGCTACCTTCCAACACACTTGATCCTTAAGCGCAGGTGCTGATAATAGTGACAGCTTACCCGCTGCTCCAGAAGACGATAAACTTTTATATACCGAACAAGTTTTCGAGGTTTTGCTTTGGAATAGGTAGCAAGAGGCAGAGGCTGCCAAGATGACTTTTATTTTAAAACAGATACTGAAGTGGAATTTGCAAAAGCTCTTTACAACGAAAGGATTATATAGAAGCTTTGAGAGATAGATCCTTCCAAATTTGAAGCTACTTCCAGTAGCAGGACATGACGATTGATTTATTATCCACTTTTAAACATATATAAAAATAATAGCAAGCTTCTCAACCTCAAACAAGTTATGTTCTTATTAGTAGCTAACTAGGTGAGAAACATCAACTTGGATCTTGAAACAATGCTTCTTCCATAGGTACGGATATATTCTGTACTATTGTCTATGTGGAACAGAGCCTTTAAAGTTGTTAAATGAAAATCAAATCATGATAGAAGTTTTGACAGTAGAAAATAGCGTTATGATTTGTAGCTGCGAATTAAATTTCTGAAGTTCTGCGTTAGCATTAGATCTGCTAAACTGATGTGATAACACCCTTTACAGTTTGTGAAAGAATATTTGGGGTATTTTTTTGTTAAATGTGGCGTCACCCCATGTAATTACGAAGTCACAAGGGATATATACTAGCTGGTTAACAACAATTTGCCGCCAGCATGTCGACCTGTCGAGAGCAACAAGATTTTAATAATGGTAATTTATTTTTGACGAAATAATCTGCTCCCGTTTTTGCTCAGGGCAGCCTAGCAGTTATTCATTTACCTGTTATGTGAAATGACAGCATGATATATTTTTAATAGCAGTGCAGACTACATAAAAAGAGTGATTTTGCCTCCAACGTATTTACGGATATGTCACACGGTATTTTGTTAGATTGCTTGTCACAAAATCGTTACTGGACTGTGGATTGGTGCTTCAATATTTTATTAACTGAATGTAAATATTTGAATAAGCGTTGCTTCAACACATTGTCGCTAATTAATTATTAACGTCCCCTTGTGCTAGAACTATCAGTTGGAGTTCTACTTTTCATATCATCATTCATATGTACGTAGGGTACTATAAATCAAAATGAATAATTTCTTTGAAAATACGTGTACAAATTTCTATGACTATTCCATTCGCAGTATTTATAACAAGATTAACAATGCTAAATCGCCATAGAAACGGTGCATATCAGTGAGTATTTGGACGTGTAGAAATACCATCGGGTATTACACTAGTGGTCAAAGTGAGTATTCCACTCAAAGATGTGGATACCTCCAATTTGTGCTTTCTTCGTATTCAATGAAATATTTTTCTGAATATCTTCATCAATGTCATCTTCTGATCTATCACCAAACCTTTTTGAACTAGTTTCCATATCAAAACGCAATTCATTTCTCTATCATTCGTCAAAGAAAATGCAACAAATTCTAATTTTTCAGTTTGACAGAAGTTTGTTTACTCGTTCCTATGAAAATTGCGTGACTTGTTACTAGATTCATAGAAAACTAATTTCAAAAAATAGTTTGACTCCTGGAATAGTCCTCCATATACCATTTGTAGTTAAAGTATTATAGACAATTTTTGTGGTGCAATCACTCATGTTTATTGTGCTTGTGAATACCACTCGTGCTGCACACTCGTGGTATTCAGAAGCAAGCACAATAAACATTCGTGATAGCACCACAAAAATAATCGATAATACTCAAACTACTTATGGTATAATATATGATAATCGGATGAAAAGTTCACGCGTGAAAGAGTAACAAAGCAACAAACAAACTCACATTCACATTTATAATATTAGTTAGGATATCAATTCTTAGAACACCATTGCTGAATAATTCGAAATGCTTTGTTAAGCTGGAAGTGAGTCCCATATAAGAATCATTAGCTTCGAAAAAGTAGTACAAGTATCATGATCCCGATCGTGAATGTAGTGGTCTTTAAACACATATTTCTGAATTGCAATTCAATCCGGAATATATACCAATTTTTTTCAGAATCGAATACTCCCGGAGCAGTCGATTCGTACAAAATACAAGAGTCTCCCTGAGAGGTATAATTTTTTCCGGACTTGTTAGATGTAATTGAGGGCTTATATTTGTCGATATTTGAAATTGTATTGCTGCCTTATGATTGTGTGATGATTTTTTTCATATTCAAGTATTGGTACAGAGGTACACCTTGCCTGGATTCAATTTTGTTCCGAACTCTAAGCATTATAAATGAAGGTAGTCCAAAAAGCTCTTGGCCTGATGAAGAAAACACAAGATTTCCAGGATATCTTGAATATCTTTAGAATTATAAGATCCGTCCGGGGCAGTAAAATGGGCGTTCTTCTTAGCTTCGAACTCTTCATTCGAAGTGAATTATGCCCCATCCTCCCCAACTATTTCTTCAAGTTGTGGAAACAAAAAATCTGACGTGAACATCATGCGCTTTCAGCCAAGTTGGTTGCTATGGAAACAGTGGGCCATTATTCTTAAACTACAACATTCCTAAATACTGATCTCCAAAATTCTACGACTACCAACAGATCTGAATTTATGCGCAAAATTGAAAAATAAATTTCTACTGAAGTGCACTTCCGGTTCAGTCTATTGTAATGAAAATAGTGGCCAATTATTCAGATGCTATAGCAGACTGAAATACCAGAATTTCAATATCCTACACCTGATCGTTTCGAATTTATGCGAAAAATTTCAAAATACTGTCAAGTAAAATGCACTTCCGGCTTAGTGGATCTCAATAAAAATAGGATAAGAGCATCCAGACGGTATAATCGTCCTGAATACCGAATTCTAATAGTCTACGTTCAATTGTTTTGGATTCATGCGGAAAATTCAAAAAATAGTCGATAGCAATCATGATACAAGGTGTATAACTAGATATTATAAGAGTGCCTAATACAGCATTCAAATATTCTACGGCTGATTGTTTAAAATTCATGCGGAAAATTCAAAAAGTCTGTCATATAAAGTGCACTTCCGGCTCAATCGATTGTTGGAAAAATAGAAGATGACCATTTAGATACTACAGCAATTTCAAATGCTAAATTCCAGTATCCAATGGCTGATCATTCTGAATTTATGCGGAAAATTGGGAAAAAGTTACAAATAAAATGCACTTCCGGTTTAGCCAATCACAATCATAATGCAAGATGTACAATAAGATGCTATAGAAGTTCTTTATATGAAATTTGAATATGCTATGGCGAATCATTCTATATTTATGCAAAAGATTCAAAAAAAGTTTCAAGCAAAGTGCACTTCTGGCTTAGCCGATTCATACATAAATAGCAGATGATCATTTTGATGCAACATCAGGTTCAAATACTGAATTTCAACATCCTACGGTTGATCATTCTGGATTTATTAGAAAAATTCGAAAAAAGTTTCAAGTAAAGTGTATTTCCGGTACTGACGATTGAAATCATAATGCGAGGTGCACAATTAAACCTTATACAAGTCCTAAATATACGTTCGACCAGTTTTGAGATTTGCGAGTTACGCACGAACGCACGCACGCACGTACGAACATACGTACCAACATCAAGCCGAATATAGTCAGGGATGCTCAAAACGGATATTTCCATCAAAATCTCGATAGGTGAATTTTGTCGGTTCCACAATACTTACTTGTTCTTCTGTACAAGTAAGTAAAAAGCTTGCTGGGAGTCAAATCTGTTCAACGAATTTTGCTGGTTGGGGATGTTTAACTTCGATTGCATCACTCAATTTGTCCAGTTATGAAAAGAAATAGTGAAATTGTGTTTAAATAAGCCTAGACATTCTCAAGAAATGTTGGAACAAATACGATTTTGATCGACCGTTAAATAGACGTGATACCTAGAGAACAGTGACAGTGGTATGCACAGTCGTTCGCTGGTAACTTGCTACCACAATATTTGGCGTTTCTCTACGAGTATTCACTGACGGATTGTCGGCGAACGACTGTGCATACCACTGTGAGCTTCCGCCTACTGGAAACATTACGTAAGATGTTGTGGTCGTGGTCTATCGAGATGTTTACAGCTGTTTCAGTCGACGATTATCAAGGATTGTAGATTTTCGCGACGACTTCGTCGGTGACAACAGTTTTTGGGCGTCCCTTGCATTCATCATCCTAGTTTGATGTACGGTTACGTATAAATTTAGTCACCCTATTTAAACTACTGGAAATGAAGAAAATGAAGAAGTATATTCTATACTAATTTTTTATCTATGTTGGTCTAGAGCCTTAATCACAGCACGAACTTCAATTTACTAATCTTCACTGCTACAATAAATCTACTCAACACACAGAAAGACGGATAAGTGACTGCTGTGGAAATGAGATTTTTGCGTGGTATATGTGGGTATACTAGAAGAGACCGCAAGCAAAGAAATTGGTGTATGAGGAATGTAATATTGGAAATATCTGGTAGAGAGAGTGGTCATGATTCAGTTACTTCGGTTTGGACATGTAGAACGAATGTGGAATGAAAGATTGCGTGGGCTGGCTGTATGTAGGGGAATGAATATGATAGTGGGCTTGATGCATGAGAGAGGGTATAGCATTATGGTCAAACTAGCAAAATTTATGCGTCCGGCCGAGAGCTTTTCGAGCTACATCTTCACTTTCGATTACTTGATATAACTCCTAAATCAGGAGTTTTCTTTAAACTGGCTAACAATGTTTGATTAATTTAGATAGCAGCTCAAGAAGTGCATAAAATCATTACGCTTTGTTTATTTCAGCCATCATGGTTCTTATGCTTCTAATAAATTTGGCATGACCCTTGTACTATCGATGAAATTTTCATGCATATTGACTATTATGATCCCGAACGACAAGACATAAAGCGCAATCTTCATAAAGGTAAGAAATATCATCATAAAAATGAGATATTAAGTCGTAACAGTTTTCTAGAGCATAATATGATCCTGATGTAGATTTATCTTCGCCCGTCTGAAGAATCAAATTTTAACTTTAATATAGTTGATCTAGTTTCGTAACTACACATTCAAGCGAAGAACAAAGGCCAATCTAATTCTTATAAGGTTATAAATAAGATCGTCAGAGTATAAGTTCCCCCATAATTATATATGAAAAGAAATACTAAGTTTCTTTACGTTCCAATTTAGCTGAAGATCAGTGTTCTTGGGAAATACGAACCCGAGCAATAAATGTTATATAGAGATCCGTTATGAGAGCCTGCAACGAAGCAATAGCGATTACTTCTTAAGATTTAAAATTTCATAAACCCCTCTATATATCATTTCATAAGTACGATAGGGACAGAGGAATTATTAGGGCCGTTGTCTGGCGAATTCTCCCTGAACTTTATCGTTCTCGTATATGACAGATATACTACGTCCTTAAGTCTTTCGTGTTACTCATAATAAAATTGATTTCAGGATCATTATTTTTACACACATTTCAGAACCTGATTCGAGATTTTTATGACGTTATCGTTGACCAAAGCTCATCAGCTCCGCAAATTATGTCAATAAAAGCATATATGGAGCAGAATGAGTGTGATTTTCGAACTGAAGCGAATAATTCTTAATAAGATATAAAAATCCGAATTGTAAAGGGGGCCGTGACAGCGCAATAAATAAGAAAAAATCAGCGTAGCATGAACCGAATCCAAACGAAAATCAAACTGGTCCATTTAACTTTCATTAAAAAAGCTGCAATTTACTGCTTCGGGGTGAAAAACACTGTCAACCGCTGCCATAACTTTATCTCAAATCATTATAAAACATTGTAGAATTGCTAACGGTTGCCGAACAAAGCAACGACAAGCATAAGACTTCAACTTCGATTGTCAAAGCCCTGTAGAAATGGGAGGGGATTATTCAATTACCGCGAGAATAAAGACAGAGATTTCAACACATTAAGTTAACTTGAAGACCTTTGGGCGAAAAGGCAGGGCAGAGCTGTGTTCGTTAGTGCGGCTGAAGAAAAGATGCTGATTGATTAAATATGCTAATTTGGCATTGTTCCACAGACGCCGTGTTCTAATGTTATTACTGACCCAAGCCAGGGCATCGTACTGAAATCCCACTGTGCAAAATTGCCCAGAATAAAGTGTTTTGTAGTGGATTCATTTAGCTTATATCAAAAACCAAAAAAGCACGCGTTGTGTCTGATATTTTTGTATCTAAATGATGTGATTTCACCAATAGGTTTAAATTCAAATAATTGAACAATGGTCAAGATTTGCGACCAACGAACAGATGTGAGCTGTAACTATGTACACCTGTTAAGATCACTTACAATTATCATAGATACCATGAAGCATACAGCCTACATTATGTCTATTTATCGAAATAACCATGAAATATCAAATAAAAATTCATCATGCCTGCTTTAGGGAAGACTGTGAAAATGAGGGCAAATATTCCATATTAGAATGAGACAGAAATGTGTAACGCAGTTTATTATATCGTCTTCCTGCGGAATAAAAATAAAACCGTCAGCAAGTTTTGTAAACGCAGAAGCGTTGTACGTCCTGTCATCTCCTTTCGTTTTTTCGTGACGTCGATGAACATCCTTTCTAAGGGCAGGAAATTCCCATTTGAGAATATTCCAGGATTTCGTTAGATGTTCTGCTGACTGATTCAATTTAATGCAAATGAAAATTATGAATGTAGGGTATTGGGAATAGGTTCTTCCTGGAAAAATTTTATATAGCCTTTTTGTGTCTCAAAGTTAGGTTAAAACCTGAATTTAAACATCCTATAGGTAAAACTTCATTTTTCTACCACAAAATAGTGAAACTTTCAAATTTTCTCACGTGACCGACGATGAGAGGCTGTTATTGGCCAAGCGCCGCTGTAACGTCATTACGCATGTTGGCGATCCGAAATTAGTGCATAAGAGATAGGAATTCGACTTATAATAGAATCAATCACAAAATAAGTTCTGATGGGCTCGTAAAAGAACGTCAGATAATTTTCCAGAGATTCACGAGTTGATGGTTGCCGACTATTTCTCGAAAAGTGTTTCTGAACGTAGTTGAAACGAGTGTTGCCAAAACTCAAAGGTAAATCTCTATTATGGGTCTTTCTTCTAACAGTATAACGTCTATTTTGGTGTGCAAAGTCTAGTAAAATATTGTTTTGATAATTTATTAATTTCAACACGTTATATTGAATAACTGAAACATCTTAGTGAATAACCAGTGTTAACCTATTCAAATTTTGTTGACATAGCATTAGACCCTGTCACATCAAAGACATCAATAATAATTCAGTGTTTATTTGATGAAATTTAGGATATATCATCTTGATTGTATCAATTCACATTTAAGTCATGTTGTAAGAAACTAACCTAATATTTCAAATGTATACGAAATAATGAACAATTCGTCTTGATGGATGGTACATTCGTTTCCTGTTTGGTGCTCGTTCCAAGAGTTTCACATAGTTAAACATTTTCTTCGAACCTCCTAGTACTTTAAAAACGTGATAACTACATAAAAGATATTTTGTTTTAGACTGGAACTCTCAAAACCATTTTGAGGTACCGTATTAATTCCGATGTCAGCCAATCATGTCAATCGGTTTTGGTCAACGAGGTATTAAAAATATGTGCTAACATCAAAATGGTTTTCACAACAAGATAAGTGGGAAGTCAAACGAGACACTCGCGATATTACGTTGGATTTGTTGTAACCTCTTTTTTCGTGTCTTTCTCGTTGAAACATTTATAAACAACTTATTAGATTCACATTTACTGCTGCTATCACATCCAGGTACAATGCAATTCTAATTTGTCGTTTTTCCCTTTAGAACCCAGGATTTTTTTGTTGACAATTGAAAACGATGCTACTGTTGAGTGCCAACATGCGTAGTGACGTCACAGCAACATGGCGGTTTTTCGTAACCCTTTCAAGATTTGCCCATTTTGGAATCATGTTTACCAATCAAAATGATTCACCTCAACAAAAAAATTAGTGCTTATAGTTTTTTCATGTGCTCATAGTTCATTTTCGAGATTTTTGAAAAATCATGGAAGACTCCACAATAAGAATTGTACGAAACTTTTTCCGTTAGCTTGTATAGATACAACGTCTCAAACTACAATCATTCGATAATAATCCAAGTATTCATCCGTCAATATCATACGAAAAATTCAATATTATTTTCGAATTCTTGGTGAATATTGTAAGGTGCAGTGGGGTAAGTTCGTAAACGGGCCAAGTGCATAAACGGGCTATTTTTATTATAATATGAGTGAAATCTCTTCAACCAGTGTTTGGTAATGTACTTTAAGTTAATATGAGCTATTCGACATAGATTTCGCGCAAGATTGAATTTGTCTTCTTCACTTATATCAGTCAATGCTGAACAATCACATGTGAAGTACATATGCAACATTGATGTCACTATAAACATGCAATAGTTCTTAAGTAAATCTATATCCTATGATTTTACTTTAGGTGGGTATAAATAATATAGATGTGAATTTACATTAATAGAATAGTTTCTTTAGTTTTTTGTCTCAATTTATTGAAAAAAACACTAGTCTGATATTGCCCCGTGAATTTTATTAGATGGAGCAAGTGCAGACCATCACAAAAAAGGTTCTTGAGAACGAATGTCTCTGATCTTCCTGTCAATTTAATATACGATGGTCAATTTTTCAATAATTAAATGTTATGTTTATATTTCAAACATTGTTCTATTTTTCTCTACCTTCTCCTATTACTCAGCAGATAGACTATTTTGTTTGAAAATAAATGACAATAGAGCTAAACAATATATTCTAATGCGGTAAAGAGCATATTATAGAAGATTTTTCAATTATTCTGCTCTTGCCTCATTGCATATGGAACAAGGTTTCAAAGCATTTCTAACTATCGGTTACGCTCTTGCCCCCATTTAGGGGAAAGTGCAGAGTAGATGACATTTCAATAATTTTCTATCAAAATGGAAATTCTTAAGCAAAATTAGGGTCTTAGTTATAATTAATCAAATAGAAATAGCTATGCAAAGCGTTTGATATCGACAGCGTTAAGAATTCACATAGAAAATTTAAAATACACTGGTTTAATTCCAACTTTACAAAAACCAGTCTGCACTTACCTCACTTCACCTTAATAGAATTCATCTTGTAAATATCCTCATACTTGAAAATCTGATGGGTTTGAAACAAAAGACCTTGCATAAAATAGGACTATTAGTACCAATCTATTAGTAACCAAGTGATTCGTTAAGATTATCTGTAGCCTGGCGACAATTATGTGCAGGTGCTCCGTCTTGATAGCAATGAAGGTATCTTCAAGATTTAATGCTAGAGTATCTTGAATATTTTCCTGAACATGATCTTAAAAACTGTAGATAACGCTCTTTCATTGATGGACCTTCAGATAAATAGAAATAGTTATTTGTGTATCAAGGCCATAAAGGTTATCTTTTTTAGTCGAATCTGTCGTTTGCGGCCGAAGCGCAGCTGAGGCTGTAATTCACGTGAGACCAAAAGAGAACTGTAGGCCGAGATGCACACAATGTTTTTTAGGCGATCATCGTGAAATAATTCGAAATCACAATATTATTAAGTAGTTTTTAACAGATCAGTCCCAAGCAGGAAAATTTGAAAGATGAGTACTAAAAAAAAACGACCGCAAAAAGGGCCATAAAAGCACGTTTTTTGTTATGATCGCCTGAAAAATACTTCATTTAAAATACAGCACCAACTATTACCATTAAATTCTCGTTGAAAATCTATTAAGTATGGAAAAGTATCTATTTTGATCACCCAATGAAGAAATCAACGGGATAATTGTTAGAACAGTATCAATACTGTCAATTTTATAATTTGTTTGTAAATAGAATCATATAGCCATTGTGTAGACACATGTGAGTAAAATTAAACGTCCATGCATTATTTGCGGATTAATAAAATACACTCAAGAAAGTAGAATCAACCATTCATGATAAATAATGAGCCATGAAAGTAATTTCGACAAGGAGAAGAGGCTAATAGAATAATTGCGGTGTTGAAGATCAAAACCAAATTCTAATAACGAATTTTTCCGAAACAAGTTTAAATTGAGTTAAGAAACAAAGCAAAAGATATCCACAGGAATCTTCGGGAGTTATATTAAATTGTACAGCGTAAGCTGGGTTCAGCCATCCAATACGTAGATTTTATTGGAGTTTAACCTCTACACCAGAGGCAAGCGTAGGTCGTTCCGAGGATTTGCCGAGACAAAAAAATAAACATTTCAAACCGAGTTCCAGTTCAAATTAGGTTTTTTTACTTTGAGCAGACACACCCAAAGGTTGTTAATTCAAGAAGGAATCCCTTCCCGTCTCTGTGCAGCGATCCGGCTGCTGCCACCAAATAGCGAGTTGGTTTACTGTTCGACAAAGGCTGAGAAACTCCCGTAAAGAAAAATTGTTTTCCGATATTGGAATCGCATTTCTTTTTACCACTGTTACATACGGCGGTACACACCCTTGGTTTTAAAAATGTTTATTATCCTTGCACCCACAAAAGGCAACGTTATGAGACTGAAAGGTGGGGCATTTTATTCGCTACTTTGCAAGTCTGATTTTCGCACGCTAAAAGAAAACTAATTTTAAAATTGATCTTAGTATTACGTGCTTTTTTACCTTTCACCTGATGGAACAGTATTAGATTTATGTTGTTTGCTAGTGTGGAAACTTGAAGAACTAGATTTTAAATCTTTTAGTAACACCTCAAATAATAAATCTTATTCTTAAAAGCTTGCTTCTGAGAACCACACATATAAATGCATGATTCCTAGATGAATATTGCATTGCGGAAACAAACTCATTATTCATTTCTCATCTAATTCAAATACAAACCAAAATTTGAATGAGGGACAATTTGAAAAAATGTGCAAAAATATTTTGTTTGGCAAACTATAATGTCATGTCTTTATAGAGGTAGGGATTTGTGTAAGCGACGTATTTACGTCGACGCACTATAACGAGTGAACGCGTTGACCCACGACATGCTGGCTGATTTCAGACATTTCCATTTCAGCAAGAATTTACCAAAAGTAATCAGCTCGTCCAAACATTGTATCATAAATAAATAATGACTAAAAACAACTTCAAAAACTTTTTTCATCCTCCTCAAATTCATGTAAAAATCTTTATTGAATTCAGGGTGTGTCCAAGCTAAACGAAACACTCAAAAACAAACCACGCCCGCACTAAAATTTGATGTGGTACTTGACGCCGCGTTATTACACTTTGTATGTGGGCTCCGTAAAAATATACGCACTGAAGTATGCGATATGTTTATGTTTAGTGTTACGCGTAAGCTTCAGCCGTTGAATTTCGAAACTTTATTAATAATATAAAAGATGAATGGGATGGAGTGCTACAAGAATATGAATTTTTAAGACTCACGCTAATTAAGAAGGTACCGTAAAATAACGAGCTGAGGACTCACCTGCAACAAAAACAAAATAAATTAGTCGTTGAATAGAATACAGTGAATTAATAAATACACCACAATATTTTCAGGTTTTTATTTACCAACTTTAAAAGCAGAATAAGGGTGTTTTTGTCACTCTCTGATGAACTGCACAACGCAGAATTGCAACAAATGTTCAACCCTGAGATAATAAATCTATCACATGAAATATGCGATTTAAATAGAGGACCAAATAATGTTTGTATGATATCAAGGAAAGCCTTGTTCTAACCCGATTAGATTTTCGACGTACTTCAGGCAAAACAGGAACAGAGCTCATAGGTATGTGATTATATTGTAATTATTTTATTTACGATTTGAACTGTGACTGCATCGTTTCGTAGGATGTAATTTCTTCATCCAACAACTTTATTCTTTCACAAAGAAATCTTCAGGGGAAAGAGGGCAAGAATGAATGAGTGGTTTGGGAGACGAAAAGACCGCGCTAGGACGTGTTGACGTATAGTCCGGCCTGAGTGCGTACCGTTGTGCGATAACCTTTCCACCCTTAGTATGGCTGTAACACCAACATAGACTTAGGGGCTACCTCCCCAAAGCCAACATCATGACGGAGTACAAGCCATGAAGAAGGATATCTTGGATGCGTAAGTCGAAGAAAAATTTCAGGTTTGATAAATTACTCTCAGCTCTCGGAAACACGCAGGTAAGAATAATCTCAGGACTTGGATGGAAATAAGGAATTCATCATGGATATTTTAATGAAAAATTACAAATGACATGGAACAGATTGTGTAGCTAATGGAATATTTCACTTGCAAATTCAATTGTTTGAGACTTATGGATACTGGAATAAATACTGTTTGTATATTCTATGGAAAGGCCTTCTAAGCACTGATGAATAGACAATTGATTTCGAAACATATTTAGAATATTAGGAGTCATGAGAAAAATACTATTTGGTGCTCCTTTCAGGCAAACTTGCAACAATATTTATTTGATACTGCAGAAAGTATGCTATATCCTGTTCCTCTCTTTTTTTATATAGAGGTAATCATCAGCATCAGCATATGTTTCTTATCGCGTATCTTTTGACTGCGTATCATTCGCTCGTCTTTTTCCAAATAATACTGTGGCATACCATACGCACATCGATAAGAGGATCAGAATAGGGGAGACAACGAGGGCATTCCCACTGGAGCCGTCTTATTCTTTCCTTTTTCATGTCGTGATGTCATTGTCTTGACAGATACATCATGATAAGCCACATTGAGTTCTTCAGAGAACTATTTGAACTCAGAAGCATCCTTAACAACCTCACATCGTCTGTAACCTGATGGACATATTCCTGCATAATCACTAACAAATTGAATGTTGGCTATTATAATCAACATATACACGAATACATTAAATATTTGATATATGTAAATCCAGTATTACAATTAATCCTGCCGAAATCAAAACTGTAGTTTTGCTATGTTAATGATTATCATTATGGAGTAAATAATCTAGTGATTATCAGTTTATAGGTGAGTACATGGAATATGATGTGAAAGATTGCTTTCGCTTGTGCAAATAATAACAGATTTAACAATTGAGGGCTAGAAGGTTTATTCCCACGTGACCGTTTGACCTTGTGTTGACATCAAGTCTACGCGCCAACCTCAGCTGTCGATAATAATGAAATTCAATTACAGAGTGTCGTAAACATGTGTTGAAACTAAGTGTCACTTCCCTCGCACCCGCACTCCTCATTGCGAAATTTAAAGCAATTTATAATCACATTAGATACTCAAATTAAACTCAAGTTAGGCCCGATTCATTCGGTAATCAAGCGAGCGTCGTGTCGAGTTGTAATTATAACTTAGTTCAGGTAAAACAACAAACAACATTGGAGAATTACATGACCAGTGAAATGGATTTCAGGAACGTGCAATCCTGCTACATTTGGAGGGAAACGTTTGACGTATTATACTCCTGGGAACAACATTTCTGAACACGATTTTTTTGTCTCTTACTTTTGTTCGCCACTAAACTTTAACCACATGGAAGACAAAGCACCATCCAAGGACTGATATGTCTTTATTCTTTCAACAAATGTTGTAGCGCAGATATCAAAAGCTGATTGGGAATTTTTGCACTAAATACAAGTTCTGAACTCATTCGTCTAACTGATAAAATCGAATTGAAGGAATAAACAAATATACCAATATACGACTATATATATATATAAGCAGATTTGTTTTTAGCGACTACAAAGAGATGACTTTGTGTTCATGTGAAAATGAATTCGAGTATCATGTCGTACAACCTTTTTCAAGTCTCTAATATTTCTCTAGCTGGATACATTACAAAGATTTCATTGAGATCACAACCATTATTTTTTTGTTCTTCAAAAACCCAGGATTCCAGGTGCTATATTCAAATTTGATCAATATGAGGTAGAAGTATGGAATACCTATACAAAATGTAGTTGGTGAGTCTAAAACATCATTACAATCTTGTAGTCGTCACCCTGAAGCAGATTCAATATGTAGAATTGTAGAAAAATGCCTCAATTGTAAAGAAAATCGTATGATCAGGGACGTTCTTTTGCCGACGTCCGAGCTGCGGTTGATCCTTGAATCTGATGCTAAATAGCTGTCTAACATCAGATTCAAGGATCAACCGCAGCTCGGACGTCGACAAAAAGTACGTCACTGATCGTACAACTTAATTTAGAATTGAGACGATGTGATCCAGTTGATTGATATTAGTTTGCCAGTTTGGATCGTGATCTAAAACTGGAATGAAGATTGGATGAGTAGAAACAAAACAAATGATACCAACAATAATCTTCAGTAGGTTTTAAAAGAGGTAGCTTTTCAAGTTTGAATCAAGTTGTTAACCGTAGTTTTTGCTCAGACTATCACTGGAAAAGGCTGGATTAGGTCATATTCTAGCAGTCTTCGATATTATTGAAGAAGCCTATCACTTTCAGATACCAACTATATCAGAATTAGAAATTTGAATACTGAACAGCATAAAGAATAATCAACCTAAAAGTATAAAATCTGACGTGGACATCACGTGACTTACTTGTATATCATTGGATATATATTCAAACACAACATCTAATCATTTCACGGCTAGTCGGTTGCTATGGTAACAGTATGTCATCATTCTTATGTCACAACATTCCTAAATACTGATTTCCAGGATTCTACGTCTAACAGTTCTGAATTCATGCGCAAAATTCCAGGATCGTCAAGTATAGTGAAATTTTGACTCAGTCGATCTCAATGGAGATAACATATGAGCATCTAGACAGTACTATCATCTTGAATACTGTATTTTGATATTTTATGTTCAATCGTTTTGGAATTATGCGAGAAATTGAAAAATGTGGCGAGTAAACTGCACTCTGGGCTTAGCCGATCACAATTATAATGCAAGGTGTACAACTAGATGCTGAAAAAGTGCTCAATACAAAATCTTAATATTCTGCGACTGATTATTTTAAATTCATGAGAAAAATTCGAAACGTCTGTAATATGAAGTGCACTTCCGGCTTAGCTGATTGGAACGAAAATAGGAGATGATCATTTAAATGCTACAGCAATTTCAAATACTGAATTCCAGTATTCTACGGCTAATCATTCTAGATTTATGCGGAGAATTCAAAAAAGTATCCGGTAAAGTGCACTTCCAGTACAGACGATTGCAACCATAATGTGAGGTGCACATCAAGATCCTAGATTCTATACTAGTCTTTTATACAAAATTTCAGCATTATACGTTTGACGAATTCTGAGATTTGCGAGTTACGCACATACACACATACATACGTACATATGTACCGACATCATGCCAAAAATAGTCAAAATGGATTCAGGGATGCTCAAAACGGATATATCCATCAAAATCTCGATATGTGAATTTTGTCGGTTTCGCAATATTTTCTTGTACTTTTAGACCATCAGATAGTCGTAGATTTCAGTGCCTCATTTTGTTTCTCATGCCTTCAAGAGGTTTGATAAGTATGTATATTTGGAGTTCAATAATGCTGAAATTAAAGATGGACCGTGTGACTAACATAATGAAAATTAATTCTAAATTTGTATGGAAAAGCATGTTCTGATCCAATTTTGTCGCTTCTATCATGATTACGAGATTAAATTTGAAGAAAGATATTTTGATATTTAAAACTATTTTGATGCTGCAACAAGTTCAAACACTAAATTTCAATATGATATGGCTGATAATTCTAGATTTATGGAGAAAATTAGAAAAAGTTTCGAATAAAGTGCACTTCTGGCTTGGCCGATCCATACAAAAATAGCAGATGACCATTCTGATACAACATCAAGTTTGAAAAATTCGAAAAAAGTTCTAAGTAAAGTGCACTTCCGGTACAGACGATTGGAGTCATAATGCAAGGTGCACAACTAGACTCTATACCAGTCTCAAATACAAAATTTCAACATCATACGTTCAACCAGTTTTGAGATTTGCGAGCTACGAACGGACGCACGAACGCACATATGTACCGACATCAAGCCGAAAATAGTCAAAATGGATTCAGGGCTGCTCAAAACGGATATTTCCATTAAAATCTCGGTAGGTGAATTTTGTCGGTTTCATAATATTTCCTTGTACTTAGTACAAGTGAGTAAAAATATTGTGAAGGCTATGGCAATAATTTTGTATATATTTCTTGGGTTAAGGACATGGTTTCTCAGGAATATTCCAATTCCATAACGTTCCAATAAAGTAAGACAGTTATAGCGATTGCCATAATTGCATTTCGAATAGCTGCCTTTTCCAAATTGGAAAAAATAATTAACGTGAATTAAAGTGCTGGGTACAGAAAATCTTGAACGCCAAACTGAATCAAAATGCATTTATGTATGCATAGTCCGCTTTCTCATCAATAATTTAGTGACAAGTCAACGTCAAAAAGTGACATCATGGTAGAGAAACAAACTTGATCCCTTCTTTTAATTCTAAAAGATTGTTTTTGACGATGACAACATCGAATCACTAGTTTAATTATCCATTAGGTAGTACATGTAATAAAAGTCTCTAAAATGATGTCCCTACGAATTAGATTTGAGTCCTCATTTGCTGACATGGTGTTCTTTACTTTTTGTCCACAATTTCATGAAATGATCATTATTTTTGCCCCCTTAATTACGCAGCTTCTTTGTATCAAGAATGAATGCTCCAGTTGATTGCTGTTCATGTTGCAGTTTTGTCTATGAGTGTAAGTGAAGATTCCTATTTCGTCTATTAAAACAAACTGAATAAAATTGATAGACTCCTCAAAGAGACTTCGATAAAGATGAACACTTTTGAGATATGATCATTTGTCTGAATGCAATTGTGACTCTCATTTTGCACATAGAATCGAATCAAGTGGTACGCCTTGAACGATTGTTTTTGAATATGGCATGATACTTCGACTGATACCTACTGGAGATTTGTTCTAAGCATATCTATCCGCTGTTTATCTCTACTCCAGATCATGTTTCAAACTGGCAACATAATGTGCAATTCAAAAATTTGAGTTCACACACTAATTGATAAAATGATTTCAAGGCTTAGCGAATAAAACTATAAATAAACTTCATCAAAGCCTCGTGGTTGATATTTCTGAACCACTCAATTAGAACTTAGAAGTCTTTATTATTATTGTAAAAAACATGAAACAATTACGGGTACACATATCAAAATGAAAACATGAGAAAACTCTTCTAGTTTGTTGCCTTAATTAGTAATTAAACGAGTAAATATAGTTGAAAGAAGTCATTTCATATTTATGCACTTTCTTTGATGGAACATCCAAGTACTATTGAGTGAAGATGAGTGAAGTAGCCGCTTTTTAATTTGATGCTAGTAGATTGTTTATATTTAAACAGTGAGTCAGTCTCGAAGACGAGGCAACGCAATTGCCGAGTTTGTTTTATGAATTATTAACAAGGATCTGTTTTGAACTTTATCATTTAACATCCCTTTAATTTTCTCTCCGTCGCTCGATATCCCCTCTTTCGTTTCGAGTTCCCCTTCGCGACTCTTGTGTCGTTTATGTCGTTACAGCCGATTTTCCTTTTCACGAGTCCCAATTGTTATAATGAGCCTTTTGTATACAATAACAAGAATCGTTTGTTTTGTGCACGTGACGCTTGCCCTTTTAAGAAATGCTACCAAGACAACTCCCAAGACAACAACAGACGTTGACTGTATAGATACTGTGTTTCACAAAAAATTCAGCATGCTTTGAAAGTGTTTCACCGTCAGAATATGCTCTTCAAGTATTTCATCTTAAAGGATAATAGTTCTGAGTATTTATTTTCTAGGAAACTCCATGAGTCATGAGTATAATCTTGTTAATGGTGCATTTTGAGGATTTGGAACATCAATTCTGGGTGACCTGAATATGTGCATTTATATAAAATTAAGATTTATTGAGTGGAAAATTGTACGTCACAAATTATCAGAAGAAACAACAAGGAGATGTTTATTGATGATTCACTATCCTTTCTAGAAATCATTCACTTGGATATTAAGTATTATTGATGGTCTGTCGAAATTATGACAAATAGTGAACAGACCATCAGTTCTACTTAGGTTCCTGACAGTCAGTTGATTATACGGTCAATCCAACAACAAAAACATTCTGCATGAAATTTATCATTAAATTCATCCAGTGATTGATGCAAGTATGACTTTTCTACATCTACTGTCAAAATATGGGCTTGAACTGATAGTCCCTGGAAGGTAAACTATGTACTCCAAGTTGGTTGAAGTACCCAATGCAACTTCCAACAAGAAAGGTCACAAGACCAACTGGGTTATGGTGCTTGTTTCAAATGAGATTACTTATTTCCAAATGGTTTGCAGAATACCTTGAACAGCTAAGATGAGCAGGAGTAGTTGAATTCCAGAAGAGTTAGAGCCGCATTTAAATCAAACCGTTGCAATTGAAGAGAATTTTGGGTAGATGTTGAAAACCAGTATTCAACTTCTCTTCAGAGTTATCTCAGCCGATTTCTAAAGCTGACTGAAAATACAGCTCTACACTCCTACATCTGACTGCTTGATGTAGTTTACTTCCATGGATTATAAATCGAGCCTTCTAAAAGTAATTCAATAGCACCCATCACCATTACTTCCCAAAAAATAATGTATGCTTTTCGTATTACTGTATTACTGATTGTTTCTTAGATGGTATGCAATTAAGTGAGAAATCAATATATACAAAAAGAAGATAAAATAAATAAATTTTATTTCTGATCCCGGTAAAAATAAAGTTTTGGTATTTGGGAGGGGTGAAATATTAAGCGGTTGCAAATGAACGGTGTGAATGGTTTGGTTATTTGCATGGCGTTATATCGTGTGATAATTGTTAAGGAAGAAGAGAAGCATTTTCAGATTTTGAGATTTTTGGTCCGTTATAGGAACCTCTGTATGAAATTATCTATAATCGACTTCTGATTACAGCTTCAATCCACGTCCAAATATATCTTTCTTCAAGTATAATTCAGTAAACGCTCATACTAAAATGATTGATGTACATGAAATCAAATCAAGACTTTCATGAAAGTGGGTATGGCTGCAGAAGAATAAACGAGTAATAACTATTGTATAAATATTTATAGATACTAGATACTAGATTCGTTATTTAATTCAACCTTCATACTAGTGGCGAATTTATCAGCAAACTGAGTAGACTCCAGCCTGGAAAGGCAGGTTTCAAGGGCGGCAAAGTCACAAGATATCTTTTCGATGACTTGTCGCTCTTCAGCCGTTCATTCTATATTTCTTGTGCAATTTCAGCCAAATTGTTGGATTGTAAAAATAAAATAGGAACAGTTAGTCGGGGAGCCGGCCGCACCTCATACTCTCTGATCAAACATACGACCAAAGTGTATATGAATCGATCGGAAATATAGTGGTAAATAGAGTGCCAGTCTTTATAAATCTAGGATCCTGTCCTTAGTGTTGTAAAAAAGGCTCCTTCCGGAAATTTTCTAGGGATCAACTTCCCCGATAGAACCTACGATTACAACCAGTTAACTAGTACCAATATATAGTGTAGGTCAAGAACTTTAAGAAAAAACCAAGATGCTACTGTCTGTCGTGTCCAAGAGGGCGGCAGGCACCCCTAATTGTAACCCTTTTTTGTTTTCAGCTTCTCTGATCGAACTTATGATTGTCTCGAACAGGACAAGACTGAAGTACTTGTCTGCCGCTATCGATTGATACTAGTTTTAAGTTAACCCCAAAAAAATTGACCAGAAACGTTCGTTCTTTTGACACTTAGGATAGGATTCTGGATTTATAAAGTCTGATATCCTACTGACTACTATATTTCCGATAGATTCATCTACAATTTGGATCATGGAAGATAAGGTGCGGTCGACTCCTGGAATATGACAATTTTAGAAGTAAGGGCGGAAAAAATTCAACACCCTATAGTTGGAAAATGTGTAAATCCAACACTGCATACCCAGGAGTCTCAAGTAAAATTAGCTCAATCTTCGACACTATTCGAGTGTGAGATTTCAACGTGACTTCCTCACCTCCCTTCCTGTCTCTCAGGGAGTGAGAATTAGATATCAGTCATTTTCCCATTCGGCCTATATTTTTCGAGATATTCCAGTGAAAAATTATATCGTTTGTAACGGTAAATCAAAATGCAATATCTGTCTATAATTTAAGCTTTCTGCACTCTTTCTCCATATAAACCTTAAGTGTGCAAAATCTCACATTCCTTCGTACGTGCAATATTCCTGAAGAAGGGTACAAAGTTTTCTCTTCAAGTATTAATATATAGATAATAGAAGATACTGAAAGAGATTAAAAACAGAGCAAATTGGTTTGTGAAGAATGATAGGTAGTTTGTTGGAAGAATGATGGGTAGTTTGTTAGGAGAATGAGGATTAATCACTTAAAGTAGGTACATTCACGATTGAATTTGAACGTGACACAATTTCATGCTAGCTTTTAATTCAAAGTTAAATATATGCGCTCAGTAGTAACCATTAACAGCTAAAATTCGTTGTCCGCCTAGTTTAGGTTCGAATTGCAAGCTTTCATTTCAGATATGGTAAGTTGGCATGCGTTTTGCATCTCACGTACTTTTCACGCTAGGGGCGCTGGCGCTGATGTATTTACTCAACATGTATTCCTGATATTTAAAATCAAATAGAAGCCTGACTAACAAGTATCTTTCATCAGCCGCATATAATGGACCGTTGAATTTTAAAATATATTCTTTTAGACAAGAAAAAGAATAAAGTATTTATTACTCAATATTTACTCAATTTTGTGTTTGTTTTCATAGATGGCATTACTGAGTTACTATGTGGGGATGTTAGTCCTTTTAGATGAGTTTGATTTCTGAAACCTTGACTTATAATAGTTCTTTGAGCATAATATATGAGCCCTAGACTTTACACTTCAACGTAAATAAGTCAAGTTATTACATACATTCATTACTTGATACTTGTATAAAGCACTAAGCACAGTTAGTCAAGATTCGTAGCCTCCGAACGCTCTTACTTATAGTAGTGAGAATAAATACACAAAATTTCAGCCCTCATACTTTAACGTACGTCTGGCAGGCGCTGACTCTTAGTCCATATGCAGAGATTTATGAATATATACAGGTGTAACAGAAATAAGTACAGTTACTTTAATCGGAAATAGAATTTGTCAAGTACAACAATTTTTCCTGATAACTCTTATCTATATGTCCTCTGGATATCTAGTTGAAATTATTTGAAATTTTGTCAAGAATTCAACTGTACACTCAAAACCTGGATGTTCAACATTCATAAGAGGAATGACAGCTATCGACTGAAATGAGTATTTTGTGACTTAGAAAGATCGTACTCTTATTGATTATTTATTTAAGTCTTGGAGAATATTTATATTCAGAAATCTATTGAATTCTCAGTTCTCCTTCATATTTCTATTTCAACAAATTTTGGAAGATAGATTTGCCGGATATCGTTATATTTATGCCTATCTGTAATGAATTGACTTCTTTTGAGGAATAATGATAAGCTCGACGTACCCCAAGTTAAATCTGAGCGTGGCAAATGTGCTTTCTCCGTTCACGCATCTAATGTATACTATAATGTACCTGAGTATATCAAAGAACTAGCAGTTACTACTTTTGAATCATGTTTGAAAAAAATCTATGTTGGATGCGAGTTTGTAGTACGGTGTCAACTTATTTAGTATTTTTACTTTTATATTATTTTGTATTGTATTGTATTTTTCTTTTTTGTGGTATTATTTGAAAATCAGCTCCAACTGAATCTAATACCGTTTTTGTACATCAGTTTGTACAGAATAAACATATATTATTATTATTATTATTATAATATTTGATGTCATCTGCTGTATCCAAAATATCGTGATGATTATATCACACACCTTAGCAACAACCAATGAAATCAAGTGATTTTGCATGGTAACGTGGTATATCGCGATAATATTTTCTCCTAACTCGATATACCACAGTAGCTTTTTAAAAAATAATAAAAAATATAACAATCAATAAATTTTATGGTTTGTGGAATAATCCTTGCAAATACACCTCAAGATTCGGTATATTATCGCATATACCTTGAATTTAACTCAAATACTTTTTGTCTTGGATGATTTTTTACTCGGCAAATTTGGAGATTTATAATCAACGATAATATCCCTCGAGCTAAAGCTCTCGGGTATTATCAGATTATGAATCCCCAAATTTGTCTCGTAAAAAATTCCCCAAAAGACAAAAAGTATATTCGTGAAATTCTTCGATATATCGATAATACACCTCTCTATCGGTATATTACCGTTGATAATAACAGCATCACCAACAAAAGATGACAAAATAGTCTTGCATTAAAAAAATGAAAATGTGTTAGCAAGATGATGAAGCGTAAAAGCGGACAAGACGAAGATGAAACCAATACTTGGTCGGTACTTTGGATGTATTAATGGCGTAACGCAATCTTCGCTAAGTGAATAACAGAGCACTACCAACTCTGCAAAACATAATTGATTATACTCCACAGTTGGGTTCTGATATAATTTATGTCATAATAATTAGCAGTGGCGGCTAGAGAAGCTTTGGACATGTTGAACTACCAACACCTGATGCTCTTAAATGAAATTCACGAGATGTATACAGCACTTTTTCACATGGATTATAAATGTAATCACCGTTATTGTTCACATTTTGATTCAAAATAGCGCAGCTTAAAAAAATTATAGTAGTGTAATTGGAAAATATAATGACGTAAGTATAATAAGATATGATATTTCATTAGATTTCTTTCGTATTGAATGAATTTATTGCTTATTATCTATCAATAAAAATCAAATAAATGGCTGGAAATGAACATAAAATAGGAGCTTAATACCGTTCTGTCGCGGTTTCCACTTTGCTGCTTGTTCAAAGCTGAAAGTGGGTACATAAATCTCCCCTGACTGCACATTCTAATAATGGTAATTGCTCACAGAAATAGCTTGAATAAAATTTGAGTCATTCGTTATTAAATTCATACTTCTACTGAGTTCTTATATTATATTATTTTCTCACACAAAGTTTTACTTTTGTGCCTTCAGTACAATGTTTGTCTAAGTATTTTCTTGAAGTAAGTTTGAAACTAAAACTAATCATCAAGAGTTCTGAAATTTGTACTAAACATTTACATTTTGAGTTTACACAAACTTCAAAATTCAAACTAAACAATAAGTACAATAGACACGCGGCCAAGTTGGCAGATTTTCCGTCCGATTATCAGTTAATAATGGCAAGCATTATTAGTTTAAGTTTTGATATAATCTGACACTTCACATCTTAAATGAGGTACAGAATTCATTTATGGGACTCTTTCCATGCCTGATGTAATAGAAACAACTAAGATACCATTTCAATGAATCTAAATTGCGAGCAATTCACAATAGCATAATAACATGTTCTGTGTCGCACAGAATGGCGATAATTTGTTTAATATCTTGAAGAAGAAGCATAGCTCCTTCTTTTCAGCTCAACTTGTGCGTTTTGGTGCCAAAAACATTTTGAACCGAATGAGAAATGATAGATCCTCATCGAACCGCCTCCAACACAGCTTCCTGATAAAGTCTAGATGAATCTCAAAATGAAGTAGGTCTATAAGCTCAACCAATCGAATTGAAGATACTTTGAAACTCCCAGTAATACACGATAATTAAGATTTGAATGGGAAGGAGGGATTACTTTTTTGAGATTAATATACTCCTGCAGTAAATATATATTGAGTTAACTAATGAATCATGCTCCAAAATTGCCTACATTGAGCCTCACCGATTGGTACTTTGTAATTCCATGAAAAAAAAATATCTTGAAGTTGGGCTCACAACGTTATGAATGTTACAGAAGAGAAACTCTACCAAATGATCTGCTAATGACAATATTATAAATAAACAAAGCCAGAACCGTTAAACTCCATTCTCTTGAAGTTCATGTTACAGAATTTATAACATCGGTGACACTCTGACAACTGACACACGTCCAATACAGGCAAGTGGCAATCAAATTGTTGTGAACAGCGGCTTGATAAGTGTGCAAGCATAATTGGTTCTTGTGGAAACTGAGGCAAGAAGGCGGACAAGAAGGTGGTGAAATCACTGCGGCTTTGGCTTTACTTCTCCCAAGAGATTAACTGGAACTACGTGTCGAAATTACGTTCCATATGCCAGATTCTCGATTTGCCATTGAAGTTCTCAGTATAATCAAGATTAGTTGATTGGTGGGTGGTGAACGCAAGAATGTATATATAAATGAAAAATATATATACCTCATATCAAAGAAAATTTTACTTGATTTATTCAGTAATCATTGAATCACGTGTCTCTAAGTATAATTTAGTAGAGGTTCACCATAAAATAAGTGATGTGTATGGGATTAAATGGGAACTTTTATGAACTTGAAATTTGGTGGAGGCGAAGATGAGAGTCTGAGATAAAAGCATGCCCGCTAGTGAGTTTCTCTAATACATTAATTATCGGGTCTTCTACATCTATTACAGTATAAATCTGAATACGCTTTTAAAATCGGTTTCAATTTTAATCTGTTGAGACTCCTCTCGTTCTTAGATATGATATAAAAATAGAAGGGAAGTAACTTCCAGACATAATATTTCTTCCATCAGAACGATTAGTTAAGTACTTCTTGGTGGAGTTGTAAAGTCAATTAATCAATGAAGAGTAACCCTTCATGAAACAAAGATTGACAGGCATGTCTAATGTACGTTTCTTGTATCAAATATAGTAATTAAGCTATGAACCAATTGGATGATTCACTTTACTCCGCACGTCATATTCATTAATTTTAATGCACTGATGATTAATTATACGGTAATTGCATGCTGTACTGACATCAGTTTTTGCTTGACTTTTGCAATACGTTTGAGGTATGAAGGTTATGGAAGTTGGATCCAAGTGAAGCTTGATACTCAATAATCTACTGATAAGCAAGGATATCAAAAGCACAGAACAATTGCAGATATTTGTATCTACTCTGAAGCTTACCATCCTCTGATTATTGAATGGATGCCAATGGTGGCGCCCTCAATGGGCGATATGACTTTAGATGGAGCGTCTACTAGACAACATTGCTGATAATATCACTGTAGCTCCTAGGTATATAGCAGACATAGGCTAATCAATCTACCCAGTTCTCCCTTCCAAGACATTGAGTTATAAGTATTTAAATGTAGAATTATGATTAATAAAAAAATCCGGGGATATGGGCCGTGATCGATAGGATAGTGGTTGCGTAGACAAAGATTATTACTAGTAGTCTCAACAGCAATTGAAGCTGCTGACCGCAGAGCTTTTATTTTGACCAGCCAAATTTTTGCCGTCAGAAATTTTTCATTTCATAGTGCTACGTAAATAATATAGTGATAGTAATCAAAAGTAAACATGACTCATAACACAACATAACCGTATTAAACGGAGATCTCAAAAAATGGAATATGGAAATCAACAAAGACTAATGATCATCAATAGGAACCAGAGTTAACATGAAATAACTATTGGAGGAGCACGCATACAACAAGTGGGAGTTAACATAGAGGAAAATGGTAGCTTACAGCAGACAATTCTAGAAAAGGTGAACAGAAAGAGTACAGTATTTAATGCTTTGAAAGAAAAGGTTCCAGCGGAAATAAATCTCAGTGATAACATACGAATGCGAGTCGTGGACAACAAATAGAAGACTACAAAATGAGAAGCATTGGAATGATGTTTTTAAGAAAAACAAATCAATCGCATAAGAAACGAAGCCAACAGATGAAAATTTGATTCAAAACCTGTAAAGGATATTGGACAATACGGACATTTGTGATTGACAGGACGTATAGATCGAATAAGCGAAAGGCATATAGCGAAGTGCATGTGTGAAACTACACTGACAGGTGAAAATACCCAATAAAGCATAGAATCAAGAAATTAACAGAAAAATTCCAAAGGAGCAAAATCACTCATGCAAGATCGAAAAGAGTGGAGGGATGCAAGGAAAAATACCTCGAAGACGACAAAAGATTGGAATGATAGACCATAGCCTACATTCAAATGTGGGATTAAGTTAGTGAGTGAATGATTTTGTCGCTTGCAAAAAAAGATAGTCAATTGGACCGGTTGACAAAGGCGATTATACCGACTAACAAAGTCAATAACTAAACTGGATGACATAGTCAATTGGATTGATTAATCATCCTAAAATAAAACAACACAACAAATTGATAGCACAGGGCTTCCGCATGCTGTGCGCCATAGATTCGACATAGGTTTGCCATAGGTTCACCATTGGTTTGTTATAGGTTCTTCATAGGCTTCGATAACATAGTTTATAGAGAATATGGAAAGTATAGAGAATATAGAGAGCTTAGGTAATATAGAGAATTCAGAGAATATAAAGAGTCCTGAAAATATAGAGAGACTCGAGAGTTTAGAGAATACAGAGAGTATATAGAGACAATAAAGAATCTAGAGATTTCAGAGAATTTACAGAATTATAGAGTTCAGAGAATTTAGAGGGCTTAAAGAATATAAAGAGTTAAGAAAATATAGGAAGTCTAAAGAATATGAAGAATTAGAAGAATATAGAGAATATAGTGCCATAGGTTTGCTATAGGTTTGCTATAGGTTAGCCATACGTTCGCCGTAGCTTCGCCATAGGTTCGTCATATGCTTGTCATAAGTTGGTCATAGCTTTGTTATAGGTTCGTCATAGATTTGTCATAGGCTCCCTATAAGTTCGTCATTAGTCAGCCATAAGTTTGTTGTAGGTTTAATGAGTGACTTGACTTTTGTCCAACAATGTTGAAAAGTATGGTTACAGTGTATAAAAGAACTGAGAAAATTGGGCTTCAACAATAATGAATTTGAATTTCAGGATCCTATCAACCACGGCGACCACGGCCCATCAGCCCAGATTCTTTTGTTGATTTTATTGATCCCGGTAGTGAAAACCTTTGTTATCACAGAGCTGGGTAATACTTACAATAAAAATACTCACAGTATTACTTAAAGTAAATTGTATACTTGAAGTACTTTACTTAAAGTACTTTTTCCAAGTGGTACTTATTACTGGTACCTAAACAAAAATTTATATGTACTTGATAATGAAAGTAAAAAAGTATTGTGAGTATTCTAAAAGTACTGTAAGTACTCAAAAATATTGTAAGTACTCAAAAGTACTTTAAGTATTTTAGATGTACTGTAAGTATTCACAAATACTTAAAGTACTCTAAAAGTACTTGAAGTATCGTAAATACCAGAGTTTTCACTAATGAATGCAAGTTGAAACTTGTTGCAATTGGGCTAAATGGATTCTATGATTAGAGTTAAGTGTCATAGCATAGAGTCCAACAGACAATTTTTTATATTTTACATTTAAATATTGTAGGTTAACCTTTCACTATCATATCCAAGTGGATAATCAGAAAATAATTTTGAAATAACGTATTTTATTATAATTTGTTTTTGGTTATATCTTCTCTTTTATAATACAGGTGGATTTTATTCCTAATTTATAACTCAAAAAGAATGACAGTTCAATAAGAAGATATAAAATTAAATTATTATTTTGTGAAGAATTAGTACTTTAATTTTTTTAAATGGAACGAAAGACAGAATATTTGAAGTTGCAAACCTTCAGAGATGACCTGCATAGACTATAAATTCCAATTTCTCACTATTAAATCTAAAAAAATCAACATTAATTGTCTTAATACTCCGCAAAACCAACGATTTTATCAGTTCTGATAACTTTTTCGATTTTTATGACGACGATAAAATCGAAATCGAGAAAATAGTGGATACGAACAAATAATCAGTGAACATATTTGAATTGAAATTACTAGAATATTTAGAGGACAAACGAACAGATTTAAAAATGCGAAATAATTTTCATTAGGAAGTTCATAAAATATAATACAATTTTTACATCATCAGCACCCGTAGAACGTTTTTTTTTTCACTGGAATAATTAATTCATTAGGACTTCGTGCCTTGAGAGATAAAATTTGTGAAAACTTATCGCTTTTGAAAGCAAATCATAACTATAATACTATTAGGAATTAATTCATCTCTTCTGATTCTTTCAATAAACTTTAGTAATATGAATTCAGCATAGAGAAGGTACTGCTTTCTGGAATAAATGATTTCATTTTGATATTAAACATTATGCTACTTGGAGATATCACTTGTAACTAGTGATTGTATACCTATTATCCCTATTAAGGACTGAGGTATATTATATTTTGATATGAAGTACTTATACTTAGTACTTAAGTACCTTCAGAAAAGTACTTTAAGTAATACTGGTACTTATACTGTAAGTATTTTCCTGAAAGTACTTAGTACTTAGTATTTCAGTACTTTTTTTGAGTACTTATCCCAGCTCTGTGTTATTAAGACGTCAAATTGTTCCTATTCTCCTTTCTAGAGGATTAACCAACATTTTTTTGTATACAGCTCCAGTTTAAAGGATTATAAATCAGATGAAATTGATGAAGCTGACTGGATGAGTGAATTTGAGTCAGTAAAAAATTTTTGGGAATTCAGTCAATTTTTTATTCTAATTTCTTTTCTACTTTACAGTTTCGGCTGTACCTCAGCCATCTTCAGAAGCAGAAAGAATTATATTGTGTAAAATTAAAATTGTACATTCATGTGTGATGTCGAGCTTAATAGAATAGCGGAAAAAAATTTTCTTCTATCTGTCAATTGCCGCAACCGACATCTGTGGAAGACGTTGACTAGTCAATGGCTGAGGTACGACCGAAACTGTAAAGTAGAAAAGAAATTAAAACAAAAATTGACTGAATTCCCACAGATTATAAATCAGCCTGACATGTGTACACTATTTTTTACAATTCCAACAGTAATTGAAATATGCTTTGCTGTATGATCAATTCAGTTTTAGTGTGATGTTTCCGGGACAAATTTTTTACTTTTGCTATGATTTAAAGAAGAATAAATATTGAAAATTGTACTAAGCAAAGTTGACAAGAAGATATGTCTTGAAAATACAGTTTTAAAATTTTTGAGTTGTCGAAATATGTTTGTGTCCTTTTGAACATAATGAACGATGAAACACCAGGCAGCTACTTGAATAAGTCGGAAGAAGTAAATTTTGACTGCAAGTTCGTGATCTTCAGAAAATTTTGCCCTAGATCAGAGTTCATCCTCAACTTCCTAGCATTTGAAATATAATTACAGATTTGATGATATTTATAAATTTTAGAGACAGATATTTGTCATATAGTCATCCTGCTCAGCAGAATTATTTTTGAATTCAGGAAGATATTCGAGACAGACTTTGACCCTTCGACAATTTATATCCATCCTCTGGAATCATAGAATGATGATTGTTTTGAATTGTATCAATACTTGTATACAATATCAAATATTCATTATAAACAAAGTCACCTACTGCAAGAGGAATATTTCGAACTTTGAAATTGGATTCCTGACAAAATTTTATCCAATATGAATTTTGTCTTCGTTTTTTTTATTTTTCAGAATTTATTCATAATTTTTAATTATATTTTCATCAATTATAAAATTCATCCGTCTGCTTTTTGTACTGCAGAATTGTTGCAACACAAGTCATGGAAGAGTACGAAGAATTTTCATAAAATAATTTAAAATGCAAATTTCAGGCATTAATCCTATTTGGATAGGCTCCAGAAAACAGAGAGTGCTTTTCATAAAATTAGGAGGAGGAAGAACGATTTCTACTCAGAAAGTGGACCACAACGTTCTATTTGATCAAAATAAAGCATTGTGTGAAAATATTAAGGTTAAATCAGATTTTAGCTAGGATTTCAGCAGATTTTGAAATAATTTTTTGAGGTGTTTCAAACGAATGATCTCAAGATTTTGAGAATGATTCAGAAAGTAGATTAGAAATTAGTTGATATCTCTGTTGTTACAGCTAGGATAAATCTTAAAATTTGTACACTTCTGTATAGAAAAGATTGAGAAATCGACTTATGTGATAAATTTTAATGAAGCTCTACCCATTTTCGCTTGAGGAATTAATCACTTATTCAAAAACTAATTGTAGCAAACTGTATGTACCTAGTGAAAAATCTGCAAGATATATGAATACAGTATCAATCAAACAGGATTGGATGATAAGTTTTCGACTTCAAAATAGGTTAGTACCACCAGCTTCCGTGTATAATCTTTTTATACCAGTATCTCTGAAGGTATTCCGAATATTGACATTCAGTTTCCGATATTATCCTCAGTGAGTTTTAATTTCAAGGTACTGATTGAGGCCAGCACATGATCTTCCGCAAATTATAACCAGTAAATTAGGATTTCGAATAGGATGTTCAATAAAATTTTGCCAGAATTTTTTTTAAGGACTGCCCCAGTCTTGATTCTGTGATTATAATCCTTGTCAATAAGCACCTCAATAATTAGGTTTAAAGGACCATTTCCAGATCGAATGAAAATCCAGCGTGGCGTGCTATAGTTTATATATATTTTTCTTCAGAACAAGTATCTGTGTAATCAGACATTTATTATAAGCTTCGAGTGATTGATAAGTTTCCCGAAAAGTAGTCAAGCTGATGAATAAGATGCTTGAAGGTTTCTAACTGCCACGAAATTGACTACAAAGACCAACCCATGAGAGGATTTATGAAATTCTAAACAATTAAAACTGATTTTAATTAGCAAACTGTAGTAAACAAGATGCATGTGAAATTTGGAAGCAAACTTTGTTGATACCAATTTGTTGCACGTACACTAGACATTTTAATGACGTGCACACCAGTAAATTGATGTGATCATTTGATGTTACAGTGAATTATTTGCAGAAGTCCCGAAACAAATATTCAGGTTGCTTGAATTCAAATTTAGTATTGAGAAACCCTAGAATTATATTCGAAAATATATAATAAAAATGTTAAGAAGCTCCACATGTGGAATAGGAAACCGAGTCAGCAAACGCGGTCAAAATATAAAATGATCTGTAAAGATGATCTCGTCGAGGCATCGCACCTTGACATCCACACCAGGATGGAGCTGAAACACATTTACTTCTACGTCGCGCGATATAAGACGTGTCATGAGCAGGGGGATCGAACTACCGACATGAATGCGGAGCTCTAGAAGCTTCACCGTATGCTGCTCCTGGTCGTAATCATAAATATGCAATTGGTTCAGATACTGCCAGACTGATTGTGATTACCATAAGTGAAGGTAAAATTTATTCCCCATCGCACACGGTACGCAAGCCAAATCAAATAACACACCACGCACCACGAAATAATGATGAAATTCATGAACTGATTGCTGACGAGAATAAATGTGGAAATGGACAGATACTGATCAGTGAACAACACGGAATAATCACACTTGTAAATGGAATGGTATAATTCTGATATCTGTGATAACAAGTTTATGAAAAAATTAGAGCAATCAGAATAATGCCCCCTACCATATTAAAGACAGCTCGATTCAGAGAAAAGATCAGGATTGTTTCCTTTCTGGGACTAATCATTTTTAATATACTTTTCTTCTTCAGACTCGCTCAGTTACTTACTACTTTGTTATGCACGTATCATTGTTTTCTTGATGAAGATTTTTCGTGGAAAAGTCGAACCACAAGAAGAAACAGTTGTGAAAATAATAAAGTATTAAAGAAGCTAGTTTGTTGAGCTTGAATAATTATTAGAAAAGTTTAAGATTCACAAACTTAGAAATGGTTCTCTATTCTATAATGCGATAGTATAGATCATAATCTTGATGATTCGAAATTGCGATCGTCCACCCCAAGTAAATGATACAGCAATAAATTTGATCCTCGAAAAGAATATAGATACGTACGGGCATAGTTTTATTTACCTGGTCGTTCCCTAGCGAAATGCTTACCAGCGTGCATATAGATAGGCATTTAAGAGCACATTTTAAATTTTTCATAGTCGTAAAATAAGGGTATTGGATTGAAGGCAGCAAGCAGAATACTTTATCGCAGTGTAAAGCCTGCACAATATCAACATGGTGAGGTTTAACGGCCGTCGTGCGATGAAATACCGCTCGAAGACAAGATATATGCGTGCAGACGTAGCAACAACTAACAATTTGTCGCTGTGCGCCACCCGCCGCGACGTCGATAAGTATTACAACTCGAAGCTCTAACCTCACTAAATCCAATTTGATTTATAAACAGCACGTAAAAAAAACGATAGATTGTGTGCGAATCCAGAAAAATTATTCTAGTCGGGCGCCCACATCAATGCATACATCATTTCTGTCGAAAGAGATTGGCCCAAGTTAATCTAAAGTCTTTGATTTATTATCCAACAACGGCTAATTTTTTCTTTTGTTTCTTCCCGTAGAACATCTGCATACCATATCCATATTCTCGATTTATTCAGATAGACATAAGTTTGAAGAATAGTTGAGCACTGAAACGAGTAATTGATTTTTGTTAAAGTTGGGAATTGGTAGCAGGCACTGTGTGCAGCGATGTGAAGGGTCTGCCTTTGCTTTGGTTGCTTGTTTACTGTTTGGAGAGCGCCGCCGGCTTCGCGAAGAAAGTTTGTTTAAATAAGCAAAATTTCAGATACATTTTTATTTATTTTTCGTTAGAAACGAGAATTAATTCTGTAGTCTCCTTTATAACAAGGACTAAAAGTTGGAACATGATTAAAAGTTTGACGTGTGACTAACTTGAAAATTACATCAGCGATGTTGAGAGCAGATACAGAACTGACCTAAAACAACATGTATGATTTACGAAAGAAGACGATGCATCAGCGAAAAACTTGGATACCTGTGAACCGGACATGAAGATGGACGTTTCCTCAGTAAATTAAAATAAATCAAGCAGTTTGGACACAAATCCCATCGATAAGTCAACAAACAGCACTTGGTGTAAAGTTTGGGTTGCAACATGATGAAGTGCATGAAGTAGACGTAAGTTAAATCCGCAAGTTTGGGAGCGGGTAGCGGGCGCGCCTCGCAGTTATATTGAGTTTTCTCCACGTCGATATTTATTGGGGCCAAGGGAGCGGGGCTGTTTGGTTAGTAACCAGAGATGCGAATATATACCTATGCCATCTATATACGTATGTTACGGTGTAGCGGTGAAGGAGCAGTAGCAATGCACACAAAGGCTCGGCCGAATGTTTGCCGAGCGTCAGAGCAGCACCGCGAGCTGGTTATCGCCCCGCGACCGTCTACCATGGACACAAACAACTGTTGGCAAACACCTCTAATGATTCCAGTTGAACCCGTCCACCTACACGATATGGGTATAAATATTTGAACAGAAAAAGCAATAAAATTCCACAAGAAAAGCGGGGCAGCCAATAAACGTCAATGACGAACGAATCCTGGCACTAATTAGAACTAAGTATCGGCTCGAACAGCAAGAGAAATAGAGCAATTGATTGGGGACGAAGGTCGCTGCAACATATAACGACGGTTGCAGCCACACACTCTCTTGTTATCTCTCCAATGCACTGGAAGAGAAATGTAAATCCAGCAACACATTTTGATAAGACGCTCATTGCACATCTGTGATGTACGAATCCTGAAATTCCAGGTTGGAATCCTGGCCGGTATGTATGATTTTTGGTAGCGTGCTGCAAGGTTAAGCACTGAAAACATTCAGGTACACCATGGGCTTAGATGATATGGTGATGGTACGTGTATGCATCAACTCAAGGCTACAGCCCTCTCATACTCGGAAGTAGAGAGCTACGGGAAGTGGCGAAATTCGTCTAACTTCACACGAACTCAAATGTGTGGTTTGGAGAAAGTCGCGTCCATTAGATACGTACTGTTCGTCAGAGTTCGTGCGTATTGCTGCGAAGTGGGAATCAATCTCATTTTGTTGGGACTCTACTTGCGAATTAATGCAAATTACACAAAGCAAAACCATAAGATGAAAACAGAATAATTTTTCACTCAATTTTACTGTAATGTAAGAGCTGGTGGAATTGTATGAAAAATCACAGTGTTTTTCAAGCTTAGAAGAAGCTCTCTCAAGGATATAGCAAAATTTGTTTCTTCTCTGTGTGGTATATGTCGAAAAATCAAAGGTAATAATTCCATTACTATGAATTAATCATCAGAATCATCACACGAATCTTTTCTGAATGCCAGCGCCTTATTGTCTGTACGAATACTGCAGCAATGGACAATGATCACTCGCACGATTTCATACAAATGGCGTTTGCTTGAATTTGTCAATTTTTCTCTACCGACCGCTTCCTCAGACTTGTCATCCCACAGATGAAATGCAAAAAGTTAGACACAACCTCAAAGTAACAATGGAAGGGATAGTAGTCTACATCAGACATTTGTGAGTGGAAAAAATAATATCATAGCGAGTAAAGTGTTTACCGAGTTGGAGAAATCAATTATTGAGTCAAAAAGAATTATGTACGAGAGTAAAGCCAGAAATAGTATATTAAATAGCGAGGGACTTAAGTGCTTGATTTAATCTTAAGGGTGGAGCTTATTGCACGAGACGAAGTCGAGGGCAATACTCACCTGAGGAATAAAAGGCACTCAAGTCATGTGTTATCTACGCTATTTTTCACACTACCGTATTATATTGAATTACAAAAGTCTAAAAGCAGATTAATTATTCTTACTATTTTGACAACAACAAGCTTGATACAAAAATGTTGAGTGAATTTACCACAGCAACAAGGTTGGCTACAGCAGTTGTTGAGTGAATATGCTTGCTGTCAGAAACATGAGGGATAAAAAACTAAATCTGACATATAAGTAGGTACTTTGATTATTCAGTTGTCATAGGAAAATTTGCCTATTCTACTTTGGTCCCTTGGGATTTTTGATCATTTTAGATCCCTTGGAACTAAACTCAAACATAAGTCCCTAAAACTAGGGATTGAATCGTCTTTTTCCCGGGAGTGCTAAAAGACTGTTTGGACGCAGATGACGGGTGATAGTGTCCGAACAAAAATCAATCAGCAGAAGCCAATGTTCGGTTATCGTCATTACCTCTAGCAGTCTACATGTATTGCTAAATTTCGAATACACGACCAAAAGTTCAGTTTTCGACCGAAACTGCGAAAAATCATGCGACTTGGATTTAGATATTAGTATCGATTTACTTGAGGATTCTCGCATTAATGCTCACGATATTTTTCTTATTGACTCATGAAAATATGTTGTTGCACTCTACATTCACAGTCTTTATCATGATTTTCGCAACGGTGAAAATTGCTCAATCCAGATTCAAAGTTGAATTCCTTGATTTGCGACTGTTGCTTCGTAATCTCATATGGAGCTTCAGAATTTTGTGAGGCAATTGGATCGAGCATGCGGAACAAATAGTAATTTACGCGGTTGCAAGTCATACTAATGACGCACTTAAATATTCAATGACGACGTGCGGAGAGATTATGTAAAGCCAAAACGACACAAGTTAGGATAAACCTGAAACTTAAATTGAGTAAATTGTGCACGCTGCCGCTTTATTTACATGCGAAATTAGACGCTGTGTGAGACGGAGTAACGACGCTGGTGACAGCAACAGCTAGAGGGCGCGCTAATATATGATGCCCGCTTTAAGAGGAAGTCTACTGAAGAGAATCTACTCGTCTCCAGGACTTCAACAAGGACACGGAAGATTAATGGATATTAAATTCAACATTAATAAGAATTCTAGTTCATTCAAAGAACTTTGTAGTTCAATTAGGTTACAATTTATTCGCATCAATTAGAATAGAATAGTTGATGAAGCACTGCATTTTTTGCATTGTCAACAACCCAATTCCTAATAAAGATTTTGTCAGAATGTTGGAGTAAACAGTAAGTTCCAATGAAGTGTCTGAATCAGTGTCTTTACGCACACAACTATAGCACTTGTGAATGCTTGTCATTGAGGGATCTTAAGATATATCTCCATGAACCGTTTAACGGTAAATGATCATATCGAAATATGTTATCTTTATGCCAAAACAGTAGTAATTCATTTATTGGTACACTCTTCATCAGAATTTGTATATTTCAGTTACAGTAAGTCAGGAGAACGTAGCGAACAATTGTCTCTCCACCATGTTTAATTCATGACCAACGTCGCTACCACTAGCTCCACGCCGCAAATCCAGCATTACGGTTTATTGCAACACCCACTAAAACACATTACCGCTTCGCCGCGTATGCCGACATTTTTTTGCGGTTTACGCCGGATGTGTTTATAAACCGGCAGTTGTTTTGTTCATGGGATTAGCGACAACGTCGGACACATCATTAGATTATTTTTAATGTAGTGTATTACATCTCCTAAAGTAATAAACAAGTCCATATTCAATGGCTAATACTATCAAAAATCAATGAAAAGGACAAATCTCGCTGCATCATCTCATTTGTAGTAATAGTATTTATCTCTAGGCTTGGCAAAGTCCACGACAATTTAAAGTGATATTCTCGTTTCCTTTGGGGTTGAGACTGGGCTGAAACTACGGTTTTGCACTCAATTCAACCCAACGTCATTAGTCTCCGTCTTGTTATGGACCAGGGTCGTGCTGGGTAGCGAGTATCAGGGTGAAGCTTTCCGAGTATGTACATTATGATGTTGATTAACATCGATAGACGCGACTCGAACCGACAGCAACGCCATAGCCTGGCAACTAATTAACTTTTTACATCCTGATCATCGCTTTATGCATTTCACTATCAACGAGTACTAGATGAGAGTAATTAACAAAATGATGCAAGAAAAAGTTAATTTCACAAAATATCCGAAGAGAGATTATATGTGTTCATAGATAGAATACTATAAGAAGTAATGCATATAATTTCTGAATACATTTTCCAAACAAAGCTATCGAAGATTAATTGAGGCTAGTGACGTCAAAACAATTGAACCTCATAGAACAGTAGACCTGTTGGCAACATTTAGACTATCAAAGCTGGTTCTCCCAAGTACATGCCAAGCGGTGTTTCCTCATCAGAGTTTGAGATTTGTTATATGCCGCCCTTACTACTGACATTTTGTACCTGCACCCCACACTGTCAGGATCTCATTTTGCCTCCAGTGTTACAACTTTCTCCCCTTCATATTCTGCATGTAACTGCATTATGTCTCAACATTTTATAACCGCAAATATTGAACCGATTCACTAAAAGATTGGGTACAATATATCAGCTACCGATCAACCTCTAGATCAATTTTATCATTTCAAAACGCGTATTGCAGATAGATTATTGGATTAACAATCAGCAGCAAGATTACTAACTATCTAGCTCACCTAATTCTTCAAAAGCTAGAAAACCAAATCAGGTCTATGTAATTTTGATATAATTTCTATGGACGTTATGTGGATGATTCCTTGGTTATGGCACACACTAACAAAGCTCAAACTATCTTAAAGTGATCCAAGTATCAACTTATACATTTGAAATCTTCAATTGAACATGAATTTGACAATGCCAGAAATTAATTCAATGTGGGCAGTATTATTAATAACTGATGACATGACTGATCTTTTAAAACCTAGAAAACCAGATCTAGAATAATGTGAATTTGATATAATTTTTATGAATATTATATGGATTAATACTGATTATTGCACACATCAGCAAGGTCATAGCCGTCTCAAAGTGCTCCAGTTCTCTACGTTCACGCTTTCAACTTATAAATGAACAGGAATTGGATGATGCCAGGAATTATTGCTTGAGTACGGACAGCATCATGATAATCTGTTTGTTTAAGAACTGGAAGATCAAGTTGGGACTAATGTGATTTGGGATAATTTTTATGAACGTTGAGTGCATGATTACTTGATCATTGAACTCACTAACAAAGCTCAAGCTATCATAAAGTGCTCCAGTTCTCAGCTTACACGTTTAAAATTCATGATTGAATATGAATTTGATAATGCCAGGAATTATTTCAGTGAGGCAGCATCATTAGTAACTGTTGACCTAGCCTGATCCTTCAAAAGCTAGAAAACCAGATCAGTCCTGCTACCACATCGAATCGACATTGGCATATTTGCATCTCGTCCTGAACTCCAATTCCTTGTCATCATTATCTACATGTTATTCTTATAGAAGGATAACATAATCTGGTTTCTGACATGTTTTTATGATGAATACTAATCAAAAATATGTCCAGCTTGCATGGTAAATTGACAATAATCATCAAGCTAATGTCAAAGTCAATTCGTTGTGATCCCACCACAGGTCTAGTTCAGATTTGGTATGATTCTCTGCTTGGTTATTGCATATATCAGCAAGGTCTTAACTCAAAGTGCGTCAATCTTCTGCGTTCACGCTTTTTACTTATAATTGAACATAAATTTGACAATGCCAGGATTGGCTCAAGTGTGGGTCGCATTATTAATAGCTGTTCTGCTGACCCTCAAAAGCTAGAAAACCAGATCAGGTCTAGTATACCTAATGCTGATTGAATTTTTAAGAACGCCATGTGGATGATTGCTTGGTTATTGCATATACCAATAGAGTCTTATAATAATAATAAATCAGCTCTGCGGGCCCTGCAGGTCCATGGCTTGTTTACATATCGCTCTCCACTGATCCCGGTGAGCGACTTTCATTTCCCAGTTTTGTATGCCCAAACACCTAATGTCCTCCATCACCGCATCCCACCGTCTTCTCTTGGGACGTCCTCTTCTCTTCTTCATGTTAATTCTTCCTTTAATGACACTTTTAACTGTCCTATTTCCCGGTAACCTCATTGCATGACCCAACCATCTCAGTCTTTGTGCCCTAATACATCCTACTATGCTACAGTCATCGAATAGATTCATCACTTCTGTATTACTTCTTCGTCTCATTATCTCACCTTCTTTCTTACCACCAAATATCTTTCTCAAAATCTTCCTCTCCCAAATTTCCAATTTTTTGACATCAGCTTGTCTCAGCGTCCATAGTTCACACCCATATAGGACTGTGGGTCTTATTACAGTCTTATACACTCGCACTTTTGTCGTCCATGACACACTTTTCGATTTCAGGAAACTATGTAGCGCCCCTACTGATCTTCCTCTCGCTAATCTGGCTTCCACTTCACTCTCTTCTTCATTGTTATTGGTGAGGGTAGCTCCCAGGTAGATGAAGCGGTTAACTTGATCAAATTTATACGTGGCTCCACCCTCACTTCTCACATTTAAGCTCGTATTCTCTTCATCTTTCTCCGTCGTAATTTTCATATATTTCGTCTTTTCTTCGTTAATTTTCAGTCCTACTTCACTAGCCGCGCCTTCTAATTTCGCTACAATTCTTTTCAGCTCCTCCCTTGTTCTTGTCAGCATCGCGATGTCATCTGCGTATGCCAAAGCTTGATGTTTTCTCCTATAGATAGTCCCTTCTGTGTTTATTATTATTATAATAGAGTCTTAGCTATATTAAAGTGCTCCAATTGATTGAATGTGGAAAACATTATTAGTAACTGTTTATTTGACCTAATCTTTTGAAAGCTAAAAAACTAGATCAGGTGTAACGTAATTCTGGTGTAATTTTCATGAACTTTATGTATGCAATAACTTGGTTGTTGCACACACGAACAGAACCGAAGCTATTAGTGCAGGCTCCCATGACAAAAGAGCTACCCCATCGAACACCTCAAAATTATAAATTGAGAATGGCTGAAAAACATGTATGAAACATATTACGCCCGCCAGACTAGTAAAAATTTGTTAACTATAATTTTTTATGAATTTTTGAAATCAGCTAAAAAAAATGTTTTTTCTCTTCGAAACATCTGTGTGAAATTTATGGAATTTGTAGTAAGTAATGAGCTATTTTTGAAAAAAATTGTCTGACTAATAATTCTTGTTAATTAACGACAGACCTTTTATTGAAAATAATTTTTTTCATGAGAATGCACTTCATAGCACCTCTTTGGTCTTTTTTTTCAAAATAAAGTATAAGATCCCTTCTATCTATTATAATTTGTCTGACTGACAATTTTTGTTAATTAATTTGTCAGACTCAATTTTGGATGCGCAGCATCAATACATCAAGGTCACGCCCATGCAATTCCCTATCTTAGCTGTGTTGCAAAAGTGAAGCCAAAAATGTAATATTGTTAGAGGGAGAAGGTAACTGAGAGATAGGTTGGCGCGGGCCTATGTATCTATGAGAGTAAATAGCGAGTTTCGCTCTATTCACTTTTTACATGTGGAAATATATTGTAAAACAGGAAGAAAATGTGTTGTGCCAAATTGTAATAGTAGGTACAAAACTTGTGAAGAGAAATATTGTCTTTTTTCTGTACCCAAAAATGATATTTTATTAAATAAGTGGCGCAAGAACATAACACGACAGAATAGAACATTGGAAATTACGGATTACGTTTGTGAGAAACATTTCAGAGAGGAGGATATTATAAAAGAATGGTAATCTAGAGGTGTAAAACTGAGTAGAAATTATTTTAAAATTATAAAAGCAGATCTACTGACAATTCTATGTAAAAATTGAAAGGTTATATCTATGTTTCAAATTATTGAACGTATCTAATCTAGACTTTAGTGGAAAATTCAAATTCAATGAAACTTTTTATCAATAAATTTATTAATTCATAAAACTTATAGATTTATACAGAATTGCAACAATAATTTTTCCACTTCATCGATATATAAATTTTATTGAGAATACAATTGTCAAAAGTGGGCGAAGCAAGTGTTCTTGTTAGCCCTGTGGCATATTAGAATAGTTTTTTCATTTCTCCTGTGCTACTTTCGGAAAATTGAAATTAACAATAGTGCAATAAGTTCTCGATTGCCCACGAGAGCTCAAGTGGGAAACTGACAACACCTTACGAGTTGCAGATACAATTTTTTATCACGAATGCGGGTAAACACTATTTTGCGCTTGTTTTTTTTTTTTTCGGGCGGTAAATTATACTTGGCGCACGCAACAGCCAAAGAGCCATTTACCGCCCGGAGAAATATGTGCAAAATAGTACTTATCCTGCATGAGTGATTAAAATTATGTTTAAAGTATTTATTTACTGATAGAATAGAGTCAAATAATAAAACTTTTATTGCGCAGTTTAATTTTAACAGAAACTATGTCAAAAACTGTTACTTTTTGTGAGATCGTGGATGTATAATATATTTTTGTTAAATTTTTCATTCATGTTGAACAAACAAAAAATTTTTGCACAGCAGCATTTTCTATTTGTACCTTTCTTCTAGTGAATAAGAAATTGTTTGTGTATATTTTTTCAATTTTATCACACCTATTGTAATATAAAATATTCATCAAATTATTTATGTGCCCATTATGATTCATGATCAGAAAACTTGCGTCCAAAGAAACGTTTATAAAACATGTTTTATCATAATGTACTAATTCATTGCATGTTTTAATGAATAGAATTTCTAGTTTTGTTTTACTTTTGCCTTCCATTCAATGAATAATGTAGTATTTAACGTAATGAAAATAAGAAATCTATCTGGCAATTGTATTTTATTGAAAATAATTTGAATATAATCTTATTTCTGCATATGACGCACGCAAAGCTGGGCCCGCTCTCGCTATCTCTCTCTCAGCTGCCGCATTACATTTAAGGCTTCACGTTTTCCAACTAAGTGTCCGCTCCTCTATTATTCTCCTTCGTGATCAAGATTAATCATTAACATCTCAAAACACCTTGTTAAAAAAAAACAACTGAGGTTCGGGATGTCCTCTGCATATAAAAAAAACCTGTCATTAAAAAAATGATTTTACCATGTCAGATTCAATTTTTAAGCGCCGTGACAGCAAGAACATAAACTTCTTCAAGAGCCTTGTCAAAACACCACCTTAATTTTTTTCTGAAAGAAAGTTTGACATTCATTTTATGCATACAGATTGGTCTGTTAGCGAAAAAATGTTATCTACTATGTCAGACTTGATATTTTAAGTGCAGCGACTACATTTTTCAATAAAAAATGAGTTGTAATCGTTGTTAACTGAAAACTTTAGATTCTGCAATACTAAAACAATAATGTAGATCCTTTCCATATACTCGAATACATTTTTCAACAAAATATTGGTTTTGACTATGCCCGACCTAAATTTTAAGCATCGAACCGGCTTCATAAAAATAAGCTTTCACAACGGCCGCGTCAAAACATCATTCTAATTTCTTTCTGATTCCATTTACATTACAATACATATATAATTATAAGAACATATTAAACTTAATTTTAATAATGGTATACGTACGCAGTGTCTCTGCCGGCCCGAAGGATTTCCTGGAATTAGAATTTTGGTCCGTGCTTGAAAATATTTGCCCACCCCTGCTGGTATTGGTACTAATCGTAAGCTGAATGATAGACTACTAATAGCAGAAGAAGTTGCCATAAAGTCAATGTGTCTACTCCGTAGACACTACGGCGTGGACTCTGGTCAATATTAGAGGTATTAATCAACAAAAATTGTCAGGCAGACAAGGTTTAATAGATAGAAACAATTTTAAACTTGATGTAAAAAAAAAAATCAAGGAGGTGTTATTAAGTGCACTTTGATTTTAACAAACATTCGGATAAATTTTATAAATTCAAAACCTGATAAGTTCCACAAAAATACAAATTCAGGGCTCGGTTTTCACACCATCATCCTGAATAGGGCAGCAACCGTAGACACTTTACAGTGTCCTGCATTTCTTCAAACAAACATTCTGTCAGAAATTAACTAACTAAAATTGTCAGACAGACAAATTGTTATAGATAGAAGAGACCTTAAACTTTATTTTGGAAAAAAAAACCAAAGAGGTGTTATGAAGTGCATTTTTGCAAAAAAAAATTATTCATAACAAGAGGTCTGTCAGAAGTTAATTAACAAAAATTGTCAGTTAGACAATTTTTTTCTAAAATAGTTCATTACTTACTACAAATTGTATAAATTTCAAACAGGTGTTTCGGAAAAAAAACATTTTTTAGCTGATTTCAATAATTCATATAAAAATATATTCAACAAATTTTCACTAGTCTGGCGGACATAACATGTTTCGTACATGTTTTTCAGCCATTTTCAATTTATAATTTTAAGGTGTTCGATGGGGTAGCTTTTTTGTCATGGGAGCCTGCACCATATATTTATGTGTTCAAATTCTCAGTTTTTACGCTTTTAAACTTTTGATTGAACATGAATCTGATAATGTCAAGATTTACTCAAGTGTGGATCACATCAATAACAGCTGTTCAGTAGATTTTCAAAAGCTAGAGAACCAGACCAAATCTAGTATAATGCTGACATAATTTTTATGGACGTTATGTAGATGGTTATTTGGTTTTTGCACACACCAATAAAGTCCAAGCTATAATGACGTGCTCCAGTTCTTTACTTTATACTCAAAACCCATAATTAAAGTGTCCAGGATAACTTGGATGTATGCAGCATCATTAGTAATTGCTGAGCTGACCTGATCTTCCAAAAACTAGAAAGCTAGAGCAGGACTAGTAAAATTTTGGGATAAATATAATGAACGTCATGTGTGTGATTGCTTGGTTATTGCACACACCAACAAAGTAGAATCTGTCTGGAAATGTCCCGGTTTCCAGTTTTTGCACTTAAAACTCATAAATTAACTTAGATAATATCAGGAATTACTTACGAGTTTTGCCAAAACGAATCTCAGAAATATTGGTTATGATGTACTCACCTGAAACAAGAAGAAATAAATTAGAAAACTTTACAAACAAACTTAATCATTATTCAAGAAGCATTGAACAAACGATTGAATTACGGCACATCATCATAATTCATTCATTCTTTTTACTTGAAAATATAATCATATCAATCAACGTACATACAAGATGTCCATGCAACCGTAATTCGTAAGCTCTCGTACACCCATTCTCGTATTCTCTCCGACATAGAATATATTTTATCTGCTTATTGATAGTATATCCACAAATTCTGAATATGCAGGTAGAAAAGCCAACAAAATGTATTCCAGTTCTTTACTAGAGATGATGATAAAGTGAAAAACAAGAAATGTTTTTGAAATCCGTCACCCAGAGATATTTGGTAATGTTTCAGGATAAGAAGAGAATAGTCTGTGGCAGTTTGCGGTGCATGTGTCTGATTGTCCCGACGTTATGTGGACAAATAAAACAAACAGTGATCTACGAGCGAAGAAGAATAAGATTGGCACTGCTGGCAACTCTGCCAACTTGCTTCGGTCTACACTTTTTTGTTTCGTGTGAATTTAAATCGCCTGATTCCGCAGATTCAATGAAGTGCAAAATTTGATTTGAATGAATCTACATGCCAGGCATGATATACTCCGAGATGGATTTTTTGATTAAATGGCACAATATGATTACTTTTTGTAGCTTATGCAAGATTCAGATAAACAGGTCAATGTATATTCCATTTTTCCGTTATTAAATTCTTATGTAAACCTTAGAGGATTGCTTCGATATTCGAGAAGCGCTGGAACAGAAATGATTGACAATAATGGAGATGGAAAAGAATAGGGTGAATTTTATACAGGTGTCTCAATTCATAAATATTTTACGGCATTGTAGAACAACAATAATACATCTGTATTCATATTTGGCTTGCTCAAGTATCGTCTGGAAGTAGTAGGACAATATAAACCCATCTCACATCATCAATAACATTTATTCATATCTAGAGACATCGATCGCGGAGGCTAACGCCCGTGACATTTTCATTGTGTGAATGTCGCGCTACAATTACAAAGGTTAGAATGCATTCTCGCCGTTTGCTAGTCCTTGATTCCCAGCTCAACTTGGTTCTCGGTTTTAGCCATTAAGAGCGCCGCCGCGGTATTTACCCGTCTTGCAAGACAGTTTGTCTCGTTCATGTGCAGCCGGAGACACTGGCACTATTTATATACGCTGGAATGACTACTAAACATGAAATTGAGACCTATTGCTCCCGACGACTAACAAGGAACATATTCTAGCACAGCGCGATATTGCAACAAAGGGATATTACATTTTTCTCGTGTTCAACTCCAATAAAACAAACGGTAGTTATTACTATGTGAGCTGCATATATGGCAGCAAAAAATTCTAATATTCTGTATTCCATTATTTGCTGTATGGCAATTAATCCTATTTATCAAAATAGATAGGGAGTTGAAAAAATGTTCACTTAGCTCGGTCCGTATTCAGTTTCTCATATGGGAAACGCATAAATCTCCTGCAAAAGCCGCATACTCTTATGTGAGATTTTCGCATAACCAAACAATCATCCACATAGCGTTCATAATTTTTTGCCAGAATCCATTAGACCTGATCTGGTTTTCTTGCATTTGAATACTACTAATGCTGCTGTCTATTGTGAATTTATCAATTTATCTGAAATATGTGTCTCAAAATGATGAAGTTGTTGGCTTTAATCTGATACAGCTAATACTAAAGCAACTAGCAGAATAGGTCTAATGATATTTGTAAAAAAATATGAACGTAACGTGGATAATTGCTTGGTTATTGTACACTCCAACTGATCATCGTCAGTGCTCTAATTCTTAGCTTTTATGCTTGAAACTTATAATGAACACAAATTTCAAATTCCAGGAGTTACTTGGGTATGTAACTGAAAATATCTGATAATAAGATCATCATAAAATGGTACAGATGTTAAGGAGGAGGACAGCTCCACATGAATATTTCAATTTTATCTCAGGTCTGATGAATTTTGGTAACAAATATATAGACGTTATGTGAATGACTGCTTGGTTATTGTACACACCAACTAAGAGTACTGAGAGTACTGAATGGTCCAATTCTTAGCTGTAATGCTTCAAACTTATAATGAACATGAATTTGATAGTCTCAGAATCACTTGAGTGTGTAACTAGTAAGATCTGACAATAAGATCATCATAAACTGGTACAGATATTTGGAAGGAAGAAAGATCCATATAAATATTCGAATTTTCTCTCAGATGCAATTAATTTTGATTAAGAGTTTATGAACGTTATGTGGATGATTGCTTGGTTATTCTACACACTAACTGAGTGTCCCAAGTGCTCAAATTCTTGGCTGTTATGCTTAAAACTGATAATGGACATGAATTTGATATTCTAGGAGTTACTTGAGTGAATACTTTTTTCAGGAACTTTAAAGATGAAATCAGGATATTCAATGCCGGGTGAACAATGTTTATTCATCATCCCGTGTTTTTTCTTGAGAAAAATTTTTGAATAAATTATCAACGTATGATTATCTGCAATAATTTGATTGGAATGAAGTGAATAAACTTTTGGACACAAATATTCATGAAACATTGATTCCATCGCTGTCATTTTCTATTTCAAGATATACAACAAGTTTTTGGAAGATCGTTCTAGACTTGAACATAAAATCAGCCGATAACAAGAGCAATAATACAGTGAAGATGTCAAATATCACAAGAAGGCAAAAGCTGGAAAACCAGATTAGGTCTAATTTAATTATAGTATAATTTTTATGGACATTATGTGGGCGATTGCTTGATTATTGTACACTCCGACAAAAGTCTTACGCTTGCTATTTATAATTGAACAATAATTTGATAAGACCAGAAATCACTCCAATGTTCAACGAATAAAGTGTGACAAGAAAATCATCCCAAATTGAGTACCCGGAAGTCTGTTAAATAGGAAAATTCAAGGTTATGTTTCTTTTACAATATATTAACAGACAGACCATCTATTTCTATGAGTTTCTACACTCTGGAATCCAAACACTGGCTATCCTGGGTTTTTGGCTATTTTGTACTGACGAGTCTTAATAAGGACGAAACACGTATCTACAGTTGCTCCCTGATCCAAAATGATAGTGTCAAAACTGACTCTCCGATTCGAAAATTTTGTAAAACCTAAATTTTTAATATTGACTGTTGTTGGATGTTTCAAGCAAAATTAGTCATGTAATGTATCTACACTGTAAATCCATGTCCGATGTCATTTGAGTTACACAGCCGAACATATACTGTGGAATTACAAAACATATAGAATCTGAACATATACGTTATACTTTTGCTGATTATTGTCATGTGGTCGGTCGGAATGTGCAACAACTCTTAATAGATATATTTTTGATGCTCGCAGCTTGAATAACGCGATATGACTTGCTGATTTATATGCCTGATATATTCTCATCCAACAAATAATTTATATTCAAAATGGATTACAAGGGAATATTTGTTCAATGCATGCAGGTAGGTTCATAAAAGCGCAGGATAGTATTAGAAAGATCAAGTCAATCGCGGCAGTCCATGCTGGAGTCATTAGGGGTAAGTACGTGCGGGCGAATGAAATTAGCTATCCCTGGGGCCACAGCAATCCTTGCCCGCTTCAGCGCTTGCCATCAACGGTCGAGCGATTTCTCAAAACTACAAATATTATTCTCGTTTCCTGTGGGAAATCAGAAACAGTAATACGCGGTAATTAGCAAGGGAGGAGGATCTGTGAATCCCACTCAGCCGCATGCAGATGGGAAGAGCGGTTCCTGTACGCTGACCGCCAGCGGAGATAGCTGGTCCCTTCTGTTCGTGCTCTATGTTCTATTTCTCGTCGTTGTGCTCCATCCGTTTGATAATACAAATGTTGTCCTGAGATAAATGAAGAGAAATTAGGACAGACCTCGCCAATATAACAATGTCTACGATTGAACTACACTTGTAATTATGATTCAGTTGGACAAAGGGAGATTAGTGTTATCCAACTACAGAAATTGATTATGAGAGATATTGAATGAGCACAGACTGCAGTGAGATTGCACAAATGTCAAAAGAAGATAATCCTTTGTGGATGCGTTAGGTGAGTTGATTTGAAAATAATTGATTCATACTGGAATGAGCACTAACGACTAGCATTCAGACAATCCTATTAGAGATTCGAGTCTGCAGTAAAAAAACAGGGTTTTCATCTGGATAAGATTGCCTATAAAATCAGTTGGAAGAGTATCAATGCATGTTTTTTTTTCTTTTAAGAAATACACTTGTTATTTGAGACTTGGTTGCACTGAACTAAAGAGTCCGAATAAGGACAAAGCACGTGTCTACAGTTGCTGCCCTATTCAGGATAATGGAGTACAAATCGATTCCTGAATTTGTAATTTTATGATGCACTAAGGTTTTGAATTGTCAACACTATTTGAATAATTTGACAGTGAAGTCTGAGGTTCGTGGGCAGATCATGCTGAGGTCCTTAGTAACAAATCCAGACGGTAAATGTCCTAATCATTAGCTCACAATGTGATTATTAGATCCCCTGGTCAAACTATTGATTTGAATATCGGTTTGTGATGGGTGAGTCAGAAGAATGGGGGTTATTGATTTGGTGGTAGTTTAAGACGGTCGAAGGTGAATAAAGTAGAATGGTTTTGTGTATAAGTGTGCGTGGATGTTTGCCTGCGGCAAGTCGTGTAGCGACCGATGTCCTGCCGTATTGATTAAGCGCGGGTCATCCTTTGTGTTGCGTGCATGAGCGTTTCCGCTTCGTCAATGGTTTGAACGCGCGCACAAAGCCAGCGGCGAATGCTGAATATGAACCTTTCTTCCTCTCTCGTCCGCTTTAATTATCCTATATATCCTATATTCCCGTCCATCTACCTCTCCTCTCACTCCTAGAGCCTAGACAACACAACGAATGCAGTTTGAAATGTGTCAATGCCGCGGAATGCCAACGCCAGGCATCGAGGCGTCGAGCGTTGCTACATTTGCATGTAAATTGAATAAGGACGAGAAATGGCAACGCGACAACAGACTCTTTGGCGAGTGTATCAGATTCTGAGATGAAAATATGAGAAGCAGCGATAAATCCGCTCCTGCACTATCCCTCTCGTGTCTCACGCTTGTACATTGACATCTGGAGCTGAAGATGGGTTCTATTGTGCGGAAAGCCGCTGTCCAGCACAGCTTCCCTACTAAAAGCCAAAGCTGTCCTCTAGACTCTCAGCACATCAGCCCTTCTCTACCGAGAATTTAAAAGCTATATGATGGACATTGAACGAAGAGTGCTCACATTTTACTCTTCTATTTAACTTCGTATATAATAAAGCTCTGCTTGCCATTTGATTAATTCTGACATACTTTCTTTCCCTTAAAACTTAGATCGGACAATTTGAATTAGATTTCATCGTGCGCAATTTCTTCCAGAAATTATCATAAAACTGAATAACCACATTAGTTCAAGCACTGCTGTTTGTGATATGCATTGATTTCACTTACAGTTGGCGGATTCGTCATGAAATAAATCTTTCATCGTGTCTTCATTTTATGATTTGATTACACCTTCGCTCAATTCATTGATTTAGGAAGTCAGCATCACCTGAATATTTTGCAATTAGCATTGCGAGAATTGTTCTTTTCAGATTGTAATTACTTGATAATTGTGTGGAACAGATTCATCAGCACTCTCGCAGGTAGTACCCAAATAGTTTTTGTACTTTTCCAGTTTGTAGTTAAGCGTGGTCTTTCGGGACATTACAATCCAATGTTACACACTGCCAAAATCATTCAGTGCTGACCTGTATTTACTTGCCAAATAGATCCTTCAGTCAGTATTCAAATAATTTTTTTGATTTTGCAATTTGTGTCTTGAATTAATTGCTTTTGGACTTTTAAAATAGTTCTACATGTTGCAATCTCATCAAGAAGGGGGTTTAAATTGAGAGAATACCATAAAAATATGTAAGTATATGTTGATGAAATTGATAGTTGATATGCAATCCAGAAATTTGTGTTTGATAAACCTCAAGAGATTCAAATTCGTTAACATGCAAAGCAACTATTTAACCTGCAATTCTCTGTGAATTAAAATAGATATGTCGACTGATAGCTGTGCTTTGCATCATCGGATGGAACCCAATTAAACTCGAATAATTTCATGCACGTGTACAAAGTAATCTTCACCAGATAATCAAATAAACTTCAATTCACGTAAAATATAATACATCACGGTACGGGATGCTGAAAGCGCCAAATACTAGCAGTAATTAATGAAGCTATTGAAACACGAGGACGAGTGAGTGTACATGAACGGGGGATATTGTGTGTACGGTTTTTCCTGTCCGCATCATTTCAACTTAGCTCCAACAATGCAATATCGCGGTTGTGATATTTTACAAGCACCTTTCATCATTCTCTGCTTACTCGCAAAATTATCCACTCCGTTTCATCGACCCTTCCAGTCTAATTTGCAATTAATGTACTTGTTATATAAACATCACAAATTATAAAGTCATTATCAATTTGCATGCTGAAAAACTGGGATAGCGAGCAATTATATTTTGCTCGAATAATTGGGTCTATAATCATTCATAGAGCATTTGTAGAATTTGAATATATCGAAAAACTATTGGACCGTACATACTTTTGATCGAAATGGTTTTATCTTATGAAGATCTTGCTACAAGATACCACATATATTCGCACGGAATATTAGTCGTCATTTACGAGTTCTAATACTTTTCTGAGTTAGTTACTGCAAACACTGGACAGATTTTTCTGAATAAGCTGATCATGAATGCTGAAATTATTGCAGCCTTAGACAATGTACCATCTTGTCTGAGTGGAATTGGCGCAGCCAACAAATATATTCAACGAAATATTGAATACCCAAAGACCAGTCCTCCACGACTCCAAATGTATGACAGTTTTTTTCAAATTCGATATTTTTCGAACGAATCCATTCGGAGGCTAGAAGGCATGAACTCTGATAAATTCTTTTTTGATTTCTCATGACTTGGTCCTGACTAAAACCAACGCAAACATCAAATAAGTTCCATTGAACATAGTTAAGGACTTCGTCACTCCATGCTTCAAGCAAACGGAACTACATTTGAAGTTTGCGTTGGTAATAGTCAGGACCAAGTCATGAGGAACTAAATGGAAATCTATCACACTAACTGCCTTTAGAAGAACGTCTTCTTCCAGCCTCTATGATGATTCAAGGATCCATGTCAGCTAAAAAGAATGACAATTACACTTTATGAATTACCAAATCAGCATCCTTCAAAAAATAAAAAGTATTTGAAACGTTCGAGCAATACGAAATCTATCATTCTAAACATGAACATCACGTGACTTACTCGTACAACATTTGATGAATATACAAATTTATTCAATAAAGCTTTCTGTCACTTTAGATTATAATTAATATGATTTTGATAATATTTTGACATGTACAATGTCGAACAAAATCAAAAAATTGACAACAGATTATCATTGCGTATCTTATCATTTCAATCAAACTGATTATTCTATACGGCAAATTCTGAATGTCAGTTATACATATAAACTGCACTTTCGGCTCAGCCTATTGATACAAAAATAGTAGATAACTATTTTGATGTTACAACAAGTTCAAACACTAAATTTCATTATGCTATGGCTTATCATTCAAGATTTACGCAAAATTCAAAAAAAGGTTCAAGTAAAGTGCACTTTCGGTACAGACGTTTGGAACCATAATACGAGGTGCACAACAAGACCCTATACTAGTCTTAAATACAAAATTTGAACATTATACGTTGAACCAGTTTTGAGATTTGCGAGTTACGCACGAACATACGTATCGACATTAAGCCGAAAATAATAAAAATGGATTCAGGAATGCTCAAAACGGACATTCCCATCAAAATCTCGAAAGGTGAATTTTTTCGGTTTCACAATACTTTCTTGTACATAGTACAAGTAAAAATCATGCCGCATATCATACGTCTGGAATTGTGGAGGACTGTATGTTGGAGAACAAAATTCCACTTTTGATATAGACATCTAGTAGTCCGGATCACTTACCGATCGAGACCCAGTTGCATCACATAAAAAAGAAGCTCCGATCACAATCCATTGATGTTCGGGCTTATCTCCAAATGACTAGGAGCATTTCACTTTAGATGATTACTAAACATCAGTTGACACCATGTTAATAGTAATTGAGGTATCAAGAATGTTAAAAGGACATTAATAATTGTCCGTTCAACTCTTGTGGTACCTTCAATAAAACATGAAAGTTATTAAGGTGGTGGGTAGCCGATTCAAGGCGATGTAGCACAGAGGTAATTCTTGTTGGCTTTCCGTGTCCTGGCTACATTATAAAAGCCTTAAGACCTTTTTTTTGTTGTCTAAAATATAGTCGAATTTTTAAATATGTGGAAAATGAGTTAACAGTCTCTTGATGGATTGAAAAAGATGTGATTTCCAATAAATTGCCCAAAAACTGGCTAAATTCTGTTAAAAATAGGTTTTTGTTGACTGCGCCAACTCCTTTGATATGGAGCTTGTACACTCTATTCGTTCGTCTACTTGATTTGAAACGCAGCTTGTATCAAGACTCTAGAACTTGAACTACATAGCTGTTTCCTTTCTTGGAACTGAAAAATCCAGTTAGTAACCATATTGCTTTCGGAAAAGTCTCCTCAGTCTTATAATAGGCTCAGTATGCGAACAATACTCTTGGCCCTGAAATGGACACAAAGTAGTAACGCTCCTACAAAAACTAGCGTTCCATTAAGGTTTTCTAGTGCCTAATATGGATCCAACAAATGGAACGAATCGTACTCAATGATTACAAAGTGAGCCATGATTTCAAAAAATTCTGAGTGTTTGGATATAGGATCTAGGATTAATATTTGAAGCAGCAGAAGGTTAAAAACAGGAAAAATTAGGGGAAGGATATTATGGTATAGAATTAAAATTGTAAGGAAATAGTCTGTGAGGCGCAATAGCGAATGATGGATTGATACGATAGATACATTAGTCCGTACAAAGTAGGTATCTCCAGTTTGGCAATGCACTTTCCAAGCTATGCAGTTGTGCTGCCAAATGCTGACAAAGCCATTTGTTTGAAAAGCTTCTAACTGGTAGCACTCTTGAAATCAATAATTTTCATATATAAGAATTCAATTTAGAAACGGAAGCACAAAATTAGAAAACGTAATTGAGGTCATCTTCTAACGATTGCATTTACTCTTCAAATTTAAATGCCAGAAATAGTGGATATTTGATCTCGGACAGTCGGATAATCGTAAATATATATTCCGTTTCCTCAATTTTTCTTTCAGAATCGGAGAAATGATGGATAAATGCTGCATTGAATTGCCTCATTTGTGTCTCAAATATCGAATAATGCCAGTAACGGATCGTTATTAAAGTTAGAAGATTCAGTGTCAAAGGGTAAATCTGCTTCCAATTCCATATTTCTGGAATGTGATTAGGTATAACAGCAGTAGATCAATTACAACCGTTGCAATCGAAACCAACCAGAGCAAATCAAATGGAAATAGCGATGCAAAATATCTAGGGGAGATCACACAGAGCAAACTATCAATAGTCGAAACGATGCAATATATGGTGAGCATGTCGACGGCTATTGACTTAATTTTCGAGTACAGCTTTAGTGTGGTGCGAAGGGGTTTCGGGGAGAAGGGTGACTGCCACGATATACCTGATTGGCGGACTCGCATCAAAACACGGTGGCCTGGAGACAAGCACCCTTGCTGCTGATAACTGAAGCTGCTGATGCGGTCACCATGGTGACACCATGCCACTACTACAACCCCTAATTCGAGATTCACTCTCTGTGAGAGACTTTTTACTTTATTTTATAGCAGAAGTGGTCAACGCGTATTTCATCCTTGAAAGTTCAAATTGATTTGTTTGTAGTCTACCAGGAAAACTCTTCACTGAATGACAGATATGGACAAACAGACACTCGACCGCAACTAAAACAAACTTAACGATACTTTGTGTCGTTCATTAAGTGTGTTTGTTGTCGTTCCTGCCGTCAGTCAACGCGCGGATTCCGTAATAGGGGAACGCGCGTGTAATCACGGCACTATTCACGCTGCGTTGATGCCAGGCGCGCAAACCGGCACTTCCATGGTTACCCGTCAGTTTGAATTATTAACTAGACTCACGAATCACGGCCTGGCCTGATTCGCACGACCCAACCACCGCAGGATTGGGATTTGTATTCGTTGAATTGTCGCTTCCAAATTGGGTTATGATTATGAAGTATTGTTTCCAGTTTTTGCACACCGTAATATCTTACACTTGACAAGCATTGGATTGCCATTTACGTACAAATATGATGTAAGGCCATGTTTGCGAAAAGCCCTATATAAATTCACCCACACAGGTTTTCAACCAATCACAAGTTAAATCGTCATCAGTATTATGCTACAAACATTAGGGTTTCTAGATTTTCAGCATCAGAATCTACAAATCCACCAGGTTAAAATCGTTGGTCGAACCAAAATAAAATTCTTAACCAGTTTTCTTCGAAGAATTATTGAGTTGTGGAGTAATCAGATGGTCAAAATAATCGCGAATATTCACTACTTGAATTACTAAGCTATTATTATATTCTTCAACTATTCTTGATGTGAATCGAAAGCTGTATCAGGGTTAGTGTGATGAATATATTCATATATAGTATGAGGTACTTTTCAAAATAAGGCCTTCAGTGTATACACTACTAATTAGTAAAATGATCTATTCCTCAAAATTGACTACGGGTACAAGCGATGCTGTTCGAGTATCGTTATTACAAATTTCTGACAAATAATTGGTATCGTTGCCACGTACAAATGAACATCGAAGACCAATCGTCAATCGATACAACAACGAAGGCAGAATAAGCAGCCAATTATTCGAAGCAGTACGAAGTGGAATTACGCTGTTATAAACGGAAGGAATAGGATATGAGCGGGACGGAATGAATCACTGCGCACGTCATTACCTCTACTTGTTATTTTCAAGGTAAAAACACCACTTTCCAGACCAAAAACATTCCGTCCTTCGATGTGCATATAAATTCCAATTTTACGGAAAACACCTAGCATAGTTCAGGGTTTGTTGAGGAATAATTTTCCAATTTTTATAATGAAGTGAAGATCAATAATAATGTTGATGCAAAGAATATCTGGTATCATTTATTCTTTATCTAATTAGTTCATAATCACCAGATGATCCAAATTTCAGAATGTTTCGGTTGTAGATTGACCAACATGCTTTGTTAATACAGGAGAAAAAATTACGATAAAATTCTTCGATGAAGTTAGGAAAATATAACCTACAGGGTGCAGGAGAAGCAATTTGAGATATGTCGATGAAGTGATAAGAATATAACCTACAGGGTGCAATACTGGGTGCACATATTGCTCACATCTATCGAACTGTTGAAGTTATTCAAGCGGGATGAAAAAAAGTGTGCGACGATGTTATTCAAACAGCAAACGATGAAAGCAATGGAAGTGCGGTGCGCGGAACGTCACAAACTGCAAATGTAGAATGTCTTCTTACGCCGAGTGGGCTGTCTTGAAAACATGAAAAGAAGGAGATTAAAAAGTGATGAGTTGGAAATAAGGAAAATTTAATTCGCAACGAATGGCGCTGAGAATCTAGTCAGAGGGTGCGAGAACATAAAGAGGCTCAGAGAAATTAGAACTTTAGAGAATAATTCGAGGGAAAGTGACGACAAGCAGGATTTTTCGAGGGATGGGTAAAGACACGTGACTTTTCTGCCACCAGTTCTCCATCTGCTTTGAATTTCAGCACACACTTTTTATAGTCATTACACACATGAAGTTTTCGTCAGGTTTTTCTCAAAATGCTCTAGATTTTGTATTAGAAGTTGATGAAGCATTTGATTGACTCAGATATTGAAACAAGACTTTGATTTGAAAAATAGTCTACTGTGATACTTATATGGAGTCAAATATCTAACACTGTTCTGAATTTCGAAGCGGTTAGATCGATCTACTCACGTTAAACCGATAGGCTCCACAACAATGGCTAATACTCTGTACATCACATAGATCAACAAGTGATCATATAATTACAGTTGCATCCCCGATCTAAGACGATGGTGGCTCCAGCTCCGACTCTTAGATTTAAATTTTCTATGGAAAACAATTCTTTTTTAGAATTTTTCATTTTTTGAATGTTCCATAGCACAAGTACCTCACATATTTCACAGTTTTTGTGTGAAATTTTTATTTATGCGATTTTTTCTTTATCTTGTCAGCCGTGCAATCGGCATTTGTGCCCGATAGATGGTGTTGTTTGTAGTTTTTGCTGCAGCGCACCTTTTATCGTAATGAGTTTATACACTCTTGGGATCCAAGTCTTGACATCTTGGGCTTGGCTATACTGTACTAAGGAGTCCTAATAAGGACGAAACATATGTTTACAGTTGCATCCCCGATCTAAGACGAGGGCGGCTTCAGCCCCGACTCTTAGATTTGAATTTTCTATGAAATACAATTATTTTTTAAAATTTTTCATTTTTTGAATGTTCCATAGCACAAGCACCTCACATATTTCACAGTTTTTGTGTGAAATTTTTATTTATGTGATTTCTTCTTTGAGTGATCATATATTTGAATTCATACCCCAATCACTGACCTAATCTCCAAAATCAACGTCTTTGTTCTGAGAGAGTTCAAATTATTCTTCAGACCCGGAGGGAGCTAATATCCGTTCCGAGACATACGTAAGCTGTGACCCAAAAAAATACATTTTGTACGTGTCGACTACAAACAATCCGGGAGCATCTGATTCTGAAAAAAAAAGAACCGTACTCTGAACTGTTCGATTGTTCGAAAGGGAGTTATTCACTATATACTGAAAATTAAATTTAAAGAACACATTACTTTATGCCAAGCTTCCAAATCCGTATCTATCTATTGCATCATCCACGATAGAACCCAACGATTTGAAGTGATTTTTCATGGATTCAACATACTAGGTTCGATTTTTTCCAGCTCCGGAAAAGACTGGGCCAAATTATACTACAAGTTTTAAGTTGAAAGGAAAAAGTTTTTGAATTGCACGTTTGGATATGACATTAGGCTGATATCACCAATTATTATATTGCTCCTGGTAGAATAATCAACGCAACAAGCACAGTAATTATAAGCCAAAGTGGCCGCATAGCCAAATTGAACTATAAATGAAGTTTGACAAGAGAACAAATGGCATTATGTAATGACAGATTAAACACAATAAGTTGAATAGCGTGGCTCGTCCCTCTTTAAAAGTAAATCGTTGGGTGTTTTCATGTAAGTGCTTTAATAAAAGGGGAGTACGCACTGTTAAAGGGATCGCGTGTCTTGTCTTTGAAGCAACCAACACGAAGGAGAGTGGCATTCGCGCTCGTTGTTTTTCTTTTGAGAAATCGACCCACAAATCAACTTTCCCTTCTACCTGAAAGGTCACGCACAGTTGTGACATTTCTCCAGAAGTATATAAGCAAGATTCATTAAAGGGTACCAATTGATTTGTGGTTGTCTCCTCAGAATTTACTATTCGATACCTATTTATCACCGGTGATTCAATATGTGGGGTGAATATGCCTCAATCTTTCATCATTTACGGTTTGACCTCATAAATCTCAATTTGATATTCATGTCTGTTCGGGAATCAATAAGACGTTGGCTCCGTTCAAGACATTTTAATTAGCGTACGACGAGAAGTTTGACAAGCCGCAGCTGTGCTACGTGCTTGGTCCTACTTCTTTCGTTCCGAACTTCAAACTTGACTATATATTCAATAACAGAATTTATGTCCAGTATTCAATCGACAGAAACATATCAAGAGGGATTTGAGCTCTCGCGTGAAAAGGTAAATTGAATTCCCGGTTGGTAACAACAAGCACGCCGTAATCCTCGAAGTTTAGTGTGACGAAGATGAAGCATAAAAAGCTGACATCGTGCGAAATCATACACACGATATCTGTTTCGGATTAGAAGCAAGCGACGAGTGGACGAAGGCCGCGGTAGCCAGAGTTTTCTATTTAATCCTCGGCTGTGCAGTTTACTCGCAAAGCAGAATGCCTGATCCTTGCACCAAGTTTTCCTTCTGGAACGGTTAATCCGCTAGTCGTAATGCCCACGCCATGCGGAGCCCGTCTGCCTCACATCACGTCGCCAACAATGGTTCTAATCCCCAAAGAGTTGGTCAAAACAAACGAACTATCATTTCGTCTAACAATTCCATTAACTAACTTTCCTCTAGTCTCCAATTTAGGGAATCTCGGTTTACTTTCGAGCGCTTTCTACGAATCCTCCCCTTACTAACATACAGCCTACAAAGGAATGGCAGTTGTTTGAGAATATAAAAAAAGTCATCAGATGATAAAATGCATCGATATATGATAACGACCTGTCGTCAGGTGATCCGGTCCTAAAACCGACAAGCTTCCTAAAATTCGGGTTGATATCGTTAACCTTCCGTAAAAGGTTACGGTGACACGGAGGGTGCACTTTTCTCCACCCCGTAATATAATCCGCGCCACATCGGTGTTGAACATGAGCCCGAATATACGTGAACGTGATATCAGGCTACGATTATGGATCATAAAACGAAGAAAATCTACGAGTACAATGTGTCGTCGACGGCGCGCTTATAATGCATCGTGATTCCCCTTCTTCTTCTTATTTCAAGAGGAGAAAGAGCAGAGAAGGAGAAAGACTCGAAAAGATTTTGCTTTTTAAATAAAAGGAATGCGATAATTTGTGCCAGTTTTGGAAGTTTAATTGTTTTCCGACGTGACGAAGCGGACACTTTTGTACGGAAGAATTAAGTATAAAAGAAATCTGATTCAGTACATTGGCTGTCATATTCTTGGTGAGGGCAGGAACGTGGCTCGCATTTTAATTAGCGCTTAATGTGAAACCAGCGAATAGCGATCCCGATTCTAATGACAAACTTTGCGGAAAATTGGTCGTTGTGCTAGAAGCATCAGACTGTTCTGTAATTTATAGTAGCTATCAGAAAGTGTGCTATATTCTATGCACATATGTTCAAGTTTCTGACATGACGCACTTTGGAAATTGCTGCACAACACCAGCCGCCAACTTGCCAAACAGTGAAAGTTTACTGCGTATATTGTACTTACAATTATGATCAATTGGTGGCACTATCGAGCGCCTAATTTATAGTTTCATTTCCTAAACGCAACAATCGTGCAAGTAAGCCAATATGATAAACAGGTCAAGACAGTATTCAGTATGGTTTGTTGCCTTTTTGCTTGAGAGAAATTTGCAAAGCAAATAAGTTTGAGTTTAGGAATTTGAATGAGAGAGCGGGAGAGTGGATGGTGTGGGGTAGTTGTGGAATGGTTGTTGGACACTGTCACTACGCGAACATATCACCAGCTCACACACATGCACTTTGTACCTGACGAGTGTGATGCAGAGGTTTCACATGGAGGCAGCAGGCAAAGCTTGAATCGGCGTGGCCGGCTCCGGCTGGCGTATTGAAGACACAGCGACAGGTGGAGGAACGCGCTGCCTAACAATCAGGGGCTACTAGCAACAGGCAGTCTCGCGGCGCCCGTCGTGCAGGGAGGAGCCCGGCACACGGCCGCTGACGTCACGTTAGAGGAAGGCGGTGCGCGCCGTCGCATAAACGCAGCTTGCCGCGTTGCCCAGCAACGTGCTTTTGCCACTGCCGCCACCGCACGGCCAAGTGCGAAAATGCATACAACCAGCCGTACAACGCCACATGCTGCCTTGTACTCTTATTCAACAAACATACACATAAATATCCAACACGAATACATACCAAGCTTCTCTGTGTACCGACAAAGTGGGCGTTCTGATAACAAGCTTGTTATAAAATAAAACCTGACATGAACCTGAAGCGCGTAGGCTAGCGAGCAATTTGAACCAAGCGGGCGAGAGTGGAGCAAGCGACAACGTGTTGTCAAACATCCCCCATCCTCCCGTACTTATTGCAGCTTCTATATCAATCTGCACCAGGTACCATGACAACCGGTGTAATAGGTGTGCTTATTACGCACATTAGACCTTCAACCATCACCCAATGTACATACATAATAGAGTTCCAATAACGTTGCTATATGAATCGTAATCCTATTATCCATGAATAAATTTCTATTGTGGGACAGTGAGGATAGGTGATTTTTTTTGTTTGCGACTTTAAATCACTTCTTTAATTGACCGCTAGGAGAAACATGCATCTAAATGGATGTGAATATTATCAGTCTAGTGTGCTGCTTCCAACGGAACTGATCGCTTTAAAGTTCCTGATTGACATTTTCATATTCCAGATATAAGCACTTCGAAGCTAAAAATTGATCAAATTTGATACCATTGACTTCGAGGTATGGCAAACAACGGTTGACTAACGACAGACTGTTAGCACTCTCATTTTATTCAATCAATGTTATAATAATCGAATGGTTTACAGATATTTTACTTCATTCAATTTCATCATTCCCAGATGAGGTCAGTCTTAATCGAATAGATTCAGCTGCAACTGTTAAATATTGTCTAATACCATGCTGATACATACATGTGAAGGTGAGGGTGACTACATTTTTCAAATCCCTGCTTTTGTATATGCGGGCTGTTTTCATGTTTTGCATATAGAAATAGAAGAAAAGATCCTAACGGCTTTATATGAATGGTATTGCATTATTGCATCCGCTCGAACCAATTTAGGGAGCAGTTATACCACTCGTATGTTGGTTCCAACAAAATTACTAGGCTTTTCCGGCGATTGAAACCTTCAACCACGTAATCAGTTTTTAATTTCTGGAGGAGTGAAAAAATCGTTGGAACTTTAGTCAGTCCTGACTCAATAAAAAATTCAACAGGTTTGCGAGCTATGTGCGAACTGTGTGCGAGCTTGCATTGTTTTGGTGGAGGATGATTCGTCATTCAAGATTGGTTTTCCGAAGCTCAGCAATCACTTCCGACAAAAAAATGGTTGTATACCAATGAGCCATAATAGTTCTCTGATCTTGCTGAGGAATTGTTGTTATATGACCTGCTTTTGAGTCAAATACCACGACCATCTTTTTGATTACACTTCGAGAACGGAAAACTTTTGTCGGATTTTCTTGACCTTGGAACACCCAAACAGAAGATTGGCGTTTATTTACATGTTCATATCAGTAAATCTACGATTCTTTGCCACTGAAAATGCTGAACACGTTTATAAAGTTGTCTGTCTTGAATCGACCTAGAGTTTTTTGACACCAATTGATCTTGGTATCTTCCTGTTCTTCAGTCAACAGATCAGGCAACTAATTTTTTCACACACAATTCCCCAAGAAAAAAAATACTTATTCGTTCACGTTTGAATTCTTCATACCACCGATAAGCTGTCGACTGATGTAGTGCTTCATTAGCGAAAACAGAGAACTTGGAGATGATTTTCTTTGAGAGCAGTGAATTATGGCGCGAAAATTCGCTCGAGTCAATTCCATACTTCTGATTACTTGTGTACTTTGAAGAGTTGCTATTAAAACTCTAGATCTTGTTCAGCTGAATATGCAGGCTATTTTTTTTCCTTTGATATTTGATTGATTGCGCCATCTTTGAGCCACTATGCAAAATTAAGATGAGAGTCCTCGTGATGATCGAATGCTCTTTCAGATGAGATCAATCTCAGTCATTTAGATTCAGATGTAGACGTCAAGTAATGAGTAATAGCACACTGTGGCATACATACTATTACAATTTGAAAGACGCTCGCTCAATATTTATTCAATCATGATCCAAATAGGTATACTCTCAACTTGTAGTCTTTCAGAGCTAATTTGAAAATGAAAGCTACCAGCATCACTATTTAGCTCGCCGCATACGATGCAATTTTTCAAACAATTTCGTTCACTTGGAGCCGCGCTAGCTGCTACGCTTGCTCCAATACTAGAAATTTGGTTCGCTGCGGGGTACTAGACTTACCACGAGACTTGTTTGACAAAATAGATCCGGTGCTATTTTTCGCACTTGCTGCCTCACTGGCTGCTATCCAAAGCCAATCAGAGCGGACAACGATATCACTGACTTGTATATCGCATCAGCACGCTGTGTCGCATTAGTGCATTGTGTCTTGTGATATTTTGACATACAAATAAGCAAAAATTATGGCTAGTGGAAATAAAGTTATGTTTAGGTACCCTAGCTCGTCAAACAACATGTTGAGGACTTTGCAGCCTTGATTCCTTCTCAAAAGTCACTCTCTTGACCAAAGTTGTTTCTTCTTTTTCTTCTGTTTCGTAATTTGAATTAATTCGCAAGCTATAGTTGCAGCAAATGCTCCTGCTCTCCTCCGACGATTATTTTCGGCAACATTCATACGTGCAATGAGCAAATCTACCAAGTCTACGTTCTAGTGTCAGAATGAGTGGCGCAGCTTGCATCGTGTGATGCGAGAATAAGTGTCACACCAAGTGTACCTCAAAGTGGCCCAGTGCGCTAGAAAACTTGCTGCAAATTAAGTGAACAAAATTGCATAGAAAATTGCCTAGTGTGCAGCGGGCTTTAGCTGAAGGTATTCCAGATGACCCACACTTTATGACTAAATCAGCGTGTAATAGCAACTTCTAGTGAATCTTGTATTGTGAAGTACGGTATGTTTTATGGAAGTGACTGTATTTCACTACTACGACATTCAATTTAGAATTTTATTTTGAATAGAGACTTATTCCAATATTCTACATTCATGAACTGAGTTGAGAAAGTGGCTATCTTGCTTAAGAAATATCAAAAATATTCTTGAGGAAGTAGTTGATCACTTTGATGTGTAAATCCTCTAAAGATGGACGTGGGTATTTGTGAAACTTTGCTAAACGCCCGAAGTCTGTTGTTTCGGGAATAAACACAAAGCTAACTAGCTTTGCTGGGGCAGTAGACGGTTTCTCATTGAATCAGCCACAAAAAAATGAAAGCCAAATTTGATCTGCCCCCGTTATTCATTGCTGAACAAACCAAATATTGAAACTAAACATATTTCGTGGAGTTTCAAGTTGAAGAAAGTAAGAGAGGCCGTCAGAAAATCTGATTTATTTGTTTTGTGTAATGCATAACAACGTCAATAAATCAAGTTTTAATAAATGTTTCCGACCGATGCGACGGTAGGTCGAACTGTAGCAGACGGTTCTTACGTTTATTAAATCACCAACTTTGTGCAAGGACTAGCAACAGATCCTAAAAATAATAAAAAAATAGTATGAGTGATACATCTGGTAATTTGATTTTTTTGAAAGTGCTAGCATCGTCGATGCTATCTAAATTAGAATATCAGTTCTAAATCAGTCTTGCAGAAGGACTGTGATCAATATCATGTCATATTTCCAGGTATAACTAGTCCAAGAAGAGCAAGACATCATCAAAGCTAGCAACAACATAATGAAGAAAATCAAATAACCTGTATTCGAGTACACACTGTTGAACTACAAAGAATCTCAAATCTGTGCTAAAATTGAATTCTGGAACAAAACAATCTCATTTGAACTTAAATAAAATGAATAAGAACCAGAAATCCTTGAGACTAGAAGAATCTTTGATCATTCCGTTTGTAGACCATTAAAACTTTCTTCAAGATTGAATATGTGCAGCAATAAATATAAATATTCATAGAGCGAAGCTTTACAAGTGTAGGATGCACCAGAGATGCGAACAATACGGAGTTGGTGAACAAGGGTGTAAGACGATCCAGTTAACTTAGTTTGGGAATGTCGATAGTCTATGTTTATGGCTTTGTTTACTCGACTCCTTACTCTAAATCCATCTCATCAGAGATGCACCTTCCTGCACTAACTGCCCCGGCTTGGATTACCCAACATGACCCTTTTCACTTTACCATGTTTTCCAAGACTAGTTTGCTTGTTTACTTCAACTTTATCAACTCCAGCTATTGCTTCAGTGTATGTACAAACTATTTTTTACTGCAGTGAATTTCGAAGTTTAATTTTGTAAACAAGCTGACATGTAAATAAGAAAGGAGTGGCAGAAAGAGCTCTTAGACTCAAAAGCAAATTATGTTTCGCTAAGACCCTAAGATTTTTATGTAGTGTATAATATAATAGTAATTGAGGTATCAAGGGTGTTAAGAGGACAATAATGCCTGAGATCAACAGTGTACTTTCCGAGGACCTCTGGCCCGAGATTGTACGTTGACTGTTGGCATTATTGTATGTATAACTCTCGTGGTGCCTTCAATATTAACGTCCGACTAATATACTATTCAATCAAAGTTTGAAGCGATGTATGTCCTGTCATTATGATTTCTATCAGAGTAATTACCCTAATTACTTGCTGTAACTAGGGAACGTGATATTCTTGTTTGTAATGTTTTCAAAATAATGCCCTCGGATATTATTTGTCACGTGATTACGCTGGAATCAGTATCAATATGACAACAATAATAAACCAGTTTGACATAAACAAATTACTGAATATTCAGAAGTTATGTCACTTTTCAGACTCCTCGAGATGATCAGGCCTCATCCGATTACCTGCTCTATCCGGAATTTACCGATTAAAAGAAAGAAGTTCTAGAGGATAGCATGATAGTTCTGTTACTCCTATTAGGAATAAAGAATATCTGCTTCATTTCAAAATCCATATGCGTTGAAATGAATATTGAGGTGTGAAACATCAAACGATACCAGTTTCATCCACATAATACCATTAACAAATTAAAGTTAGATCAATACCCTTCCAAAATATGTTAATTAAAGTCCGAAATACATTTGGAATAATTTTAGCAGTCTTTCGAAAGGTGGTAGAGCCTTTCTAGATCAAGGTGAGTAAAAAATCTCTCTGCCTATATGAAGAGAATAGATAGCTGCGACGGACAGATCAATAAAAGTCAGTGTGACATAAATATTCTCATGAATAAATATTGGTTGAATTATAAGGAATGCAGAGTATTTATTTTACAGAACTCAATTTTCAATTATTATCATAGTAGGGTTTTATTTTATTTCGAACCCTAGAAACATAGGGATATCAAAATTTTAGGTAGGGCCAACTTTTTAATCGAGATTGGAAATATATGAGTTTCTAGTATTGCAGATTGAATCTGTTAGGTGACCTTCGAATTTAACTGAAAACTAATGAGAACAATACTGATAAATGTCACTGACAAATTTATGATGCCGAGTTTCAATGAGCAGCAAATTTGCGAGTGGAAACGGCGGTGAAAATTTAACGCCAATTGATCGGACAATTAAATAACAATTTCTGGTAAATATGACTATTCATGAACAAGAATTATAATGCCAAATTAGATATACAAGTAAATTTAATATTCATTGCTCATTACGTACGTTTCTGCGAAAATATTCAAATTACAGATATTTATTCAAGTCAAAATAATTTGAAAAGCTAATTTGAATTATTACAGCAAAGTTAGATAAACATATTTATTCTTCCGGCGCCGAAATAAATAAAATTCATTCCAACATTCTATTAGCGAATGCAAAACTAAATTGAAACAAAACGAAAACTAGAAAGAAACAAAGGCATTTCCTTTTATAAGAAAAACAGTTGGCGTATAAAAGAGCAAACAGAAGAATAAAAGTGAATACAGCAGCAGCTTTCCATTGGTGTAAGTCTCAAAATTCAAGTGCTGATATATTTTATTGTAACATCTAAGGGTTAATTTGCAAGCTATGTTTTTAAGTTCTCCACCAACCTCTACTAGGCTGCACCATTCAACTCGACTTTCGCATTCATAAGTCTTGTACCACGACAACGAAATCGAATTAATATGAATAATGGTACGTAATTAACTAGATTATTACGGCACTTCAGGAAAGTTGACACAGACCGTAGCTATTTGCATATAAATACATACACAAGTATTTATTAATTACCTGGATTTGATAACAAACCATATTTACATTTTGAAACTGGAAGTGAATATAGGAGGAGAAAAGCCATCACAGCTCTACCAACGCCATTATGATAAATGAATCTTGCACTAGCTAAAAATAGGAATTAAAGAAACGATGATTGAGTTATATTATCAGAAAGCGTTCAAGTATTGCCTAATTGCTTTTGTGGAACACTTGTATAGCTCATATTATTTTTGTCGATGCTGCACATTTTATTTATTCATAGTAGGAATCTATCTAGTTTATTGCCTGAACATTATTAGATGTGCTAGCAGTGGAAATAATAAAATTCAGTCAATTATATATTTCTTTTCCTTTGTAAAACTCCAATTTCGGTACTTGGAGTTAAACTCTAAGAGTAAGCTTAGATTTAGATTATGTTCTCACCAATATTCCGACTCTCCTAGTACTTCAAGCCGTAGAACAAAAATATGATCTAAATGTACAGACATACCACCGAACGAGTTATTAAATTCATTCACATTTTGTTTTAAAAGTTTTTTCTTTGAACATAATAGAGAGCCTTCAAAAGTCATTTTTGGTGCAGCAATGGGGAGTTAGACTCAAGTGCCCTAGTAATCATATTTCTAGCAGTATTGAGAAGTTGGTTTTTTGAATGGTTTGATTCAGACTCAAGTATCTGTTACTTACTAAGGGCTTTTTGAACCATTTGGTAGTGATGCTGCTGCAATATTTCCTAACGCAAAAAAAAATTGTTACAACCAACTAATTAGGCAGTTAATTTGATTGTGTTAGCTACTTATTGTGAATTGGTTCCCAATATTATCGATTCGATATGGTTCTTTTTCTTTGTTCATTAATACGAATTCATTTTTATATGAAAGTAAATCATGCGCAAGCACTTTGATTTGCGATAGATTTGATGTTCATTCATTTATTTAGTTTTTCCTTAGTTTCATACTACCATACAACCAACGCTCCTTTCCTAATATCGATATATGAATTGCTAAGATCAACAAAATACACTCTAGCACCACTTGTGCCGTTTTATATTCAACAAAATCACTCAAATGACTTTTGTCTTGTTTGGGTCGCTTTCGAGTCAATTGATCTACTGATTCTTAACTACCTTAAGCAAGACGGAAAAGAAGGTCTTCAGACTGATGAAAATGATAAGAATGATGAAAATCACTCCCTTGGAATAAGGGGTCATACCTTAATATAGTGCCTCCTAAATTTAATACCTAATTGTCACCGCTTCTTTCCCACATTTAATGAATGGACTCATCGCCACTTGTGCCTCAATGTGTTGCATAGCTTGATCAAAATATGCCAATTGAACTTATTTGGCCCTATGTAGTACTGCAGATCATTCCGACCGATTTCCACACTAAGAAAATCAAATTACACCACTCAAGTCGTTGAATTTAAGTGGTATAGCTCAAATGGCAAAACTCCTATGGTATAAACCGAATTTTGAGAGTAAAAGTAGCTCTTGGGCTCACAAAAGTTGCCACCCCTATTATAGATTTAGTTTTAAGACTATGTTCTGTATTCAAATTCTATATATATATATATTATTGGTTGTTGAGAATGAATAGTTATTTGAGTATTAAGGTCAGTAAGTACAGTTTACCGATTGAGAATGATAGTTTGGAGGCCGAGCCTTGGCGAGGTTCTCGAATATTATGCAAAATCGGTACAGTACTTATTGACCGTGATGCTTACAAAATCTTTTTGCACGATTAGAAGATCCATCCAAAATGTAGATCCGGGTTTTTTTTTCAGATTGAGTTACTACTGATTTTATTGCGAATATTCAATTACAAATAAAGATAAATGAATTGATATTCTCTGTGGAAATATACAATTTTTACTAAGTAGCGGTAAGCGGTAAGTCTGCATAACCATAGTAACCAAAGTTTGCTGGTAAAATCAACATACCACCTCGAATAGAAAGCCGGTAAAGATAAATATTTTTCAACCCCAAAACTTCAACGATTGACGTCTTATTTCTTTTTACAACTGCAAGTGGTACTGGTTATTACTCGAATATCATTTAGGCAGCAAGACTTCACAACTCACCATCATAGTCCAGTCGGTATGTCGAAAAATTAGGACGTATCAGGAAACAATGCGAACTTAATGAAACTTTAGTATGTTTTTTTTGATCTCCCAATGATGTTATTTCTATACTTTCCGACCAAAATTTTCAGGGGGAGGAAAAAACCAGAAAAATTTGGCACTATTTTCAACTTTCAGCCTGTAACTTTTCCCCCTTAATTTCTACGCCTTAGATCTTCAGGTTCAATTTCGTAGAGCAATAAATTTCCGATAAGTTCGATTCGTAAAACTTGTTCGTAGACCCACCAAGTTCTAAGATACAGCACTTCAAAAAAGTGAAAAATTTCTGAAAATCTAAAAAATCGCAAAAATGGTGGTTTCCGCCAAATGTCTGATATTGTTCAATATTTCTTAGGGTATTATGGTAACTAGTCCCATTTTGACGCAGCAGACAATCAAAAACCCACCCCCTACCATGCCTACCTACGCCACCATATCTGGAGGTATGGTAGTGCTTCCGCTAGGACGAGCCAAGAAAAGCGCAAGAGCGCTACCTACCTATTCGTTTTTTTAAACCCTCATACCTTGTGTTTGGATTATACCAGATTAACAAAATTTTTGTCAATATTGGACTTATTAAACAAATAAAGTCTCAATTGCATAGCTCTCAAACTACAGATTTTATTGATATCTGAAAAACCCGGATTTCGTCTCTGACTCGCTCACTGATGATCATCAAAATTCTTAGGGTACTTCCTGGAGTCCTAGAATTCTGAAATTTGTCATATAAGCTAGTATTAGGACACAAACACCAATAAAACTCTAAAACTTGGAACTTCCACCCCTCAATCCCTTAAACTAGAGAATGGAAGTTTGTATGAGACTTCCGCAAATTTTGATGCTTGAGGTCTGAAAATTGATATAGACTCCTTTTTGAAAATAGTGAAATAAAAACTCACAAAAAGAAGTGCAATCTCACCAAAAACATTTTCATGTAAAATGTTGCCAAGACGAAGCCATATGGCTCGCTCTGTCAAAAAGTTATCAGATCCCATGTAGAGCCAAGCTTATAATTCTATACGCCCTTTTTCTACAAGCCCTAACTTCACAAACTCTACACTCTAGTCAAAATATGTGGCTTGTCCAATTCGTTACATTCACATGGGCAAAAGGTGGAAAATTGAACTACTGTTTACTATTTTTCTGTTATACAATAGTACTTGTATGTAACGAAACGGCCAAGCCACATATTTTAAGTAAGGCGTAGAGTTTGTAAATTGAGGGTAAGTAGAGTTTGGGCGTGTGGAGTAAGAAGCTTGGCTCTACATGAGATCTGATAGCTTTTTGACAGTGCGAGCCATATGGTCTTGACTTGGCAACATTTCACGTGAAAATGTTTTTAGTGGAATACATTCAAGACTCTTATTCATCTACAAGAATTAAACTCATTCATAAGGATTATAGGAAAGGACAATCCCTTTTACTAGGACTGATATTATTCAGTAGCGTTTCACCCCTTGAATATACAAGTTGCTTCAAAATTTGAAGAGGAAGATCAACCAGAACGTTTTTAATTGTTATCGTTAATATTTTTTATTATTACTATTATTATTGATATTCAATGATCGATAAAAATTCAACACATGATTGTAAAAATTTATTTCAAATTTTTTTACGTAGTTCCCTACTGAATTAGTACTTTGAAGCAAGTGATGAATAGACAGGTATATGGGGAAGGGAGTTCAATCGATCGAATGATTGATCAATTACTGTGTCAGAATGGAAGTACATACCATAATACCATAAAAAATATTGAAAAATTAAGATATATAGCGAAGACCACCATGTTTTGACGTTATTTTTGATTTTAAGGAATTTATCACCTATTTGAAGTGCTGTATCTTGGAACTTAGTGGGTCTACATACAAGTTTTATAAGTCAAACTTATTGGAAATTTAGTTTTCTACGAAATTGAACTTGACAATCTAAGTCGTAGGAATAAAGCGGGAAAAGTTACAGGGCAGAAACTGAAAAAAATGCCAAAATTTCGTGGTTTTTTCCTCCCGCTGAAAATTGCTTCGCCTAATTTTGGTCGGAAAACATGGTAATAACACTATTGAGTGATCAAAACCAACATATGAAAGTTTCATCAAGTTCGCATTTTTTCCGACCCCAAAATACATATCGACTGGACTATCACATAAACTTATGATATTAAGTTCCTAGGGATATTAGTAGAATTGCTACTAGCTCCACTTAAATTGCTATCTTCACCACTTAGTTCTCTTAGTATGAAGTGTAGATCACAAAGTGAGTTCACATTTGATTTAATAATGGAAATATGTTCAAGAATGCCATTGGGCCAAAGAAAAAAATTTCACCACCACTATTCAGTGCAGGAACCATCAAGAAATTGTTGTACCATGCCAACTTCATCAGCAAACTGGAGCTCCAGAGAACAAATTTGAAAATGTATATTCTTAAATTAGCAAAAGACTAAATTCTACAATCGGAGAAGAGTAGTTTGCAACATTTTCTTCATTTTAAACAAAGGAATGTAATAACACTTATTACAAAGACAAAGTTATTAGCTATATAGCCACAGCTTTTCCGAAGACAAAGTTCAATCAACTGCAAGATTCTGATGTACAGTATTACCTATTCCTGCGTTTATAACAAAGCAGCAACACTGGAATAAATCAGTACTTACAGAGGACAGGCCAAAATTTTATGAAAGAACTGGACAAAAACAATGTCAGAGAATATCCTAGCCGGAGCTCTACAGAAAGTCGTCTAAGAGAATTACAACCAAGGCGAAGAATTGCGCACGAACCGTTTGTGTGTTCTAAACACTGAAATGACAGGATATAAAAGGACAAGGTCAAAAAAGTAATCTCCAGTCAAATGAAATTCTGGAAGTCCAATCCTTTATTTTTGTTTATACATTGCTTGATCTGCAAGAAATGCTTACAATTGCAGAGCTTCTTAACGTTTCCTGAATTTGTCAGTATCATATGGCATACACTAGAAAAGACGTTTTTGGCCTTTCCTCGACTACCTTTCAATTTGGTTGCATTTTTTGGTTTCTTTGATGAATGGTTCCTCCCAGAAATGATATTATTAGTCGTAGAGTGCGTTATTTCATTCACGAAATATTTGTTTGATAACTTGTCTTACTGAAGAAGTACTTTACATGCAAGATCATGAAGTTAACTACATCTTCATCAATAGAGTGATCACGCTGAAAATATTTCTGTAGACCACTTTTTAATCACCTACGAATATTGTGCCTTTAGATTACAATACCATAAATTTGAAATTAGGTTTTTCTGGTGGCGCTGAAGTATAACAAAAATTAGAATGAAAAAAATCAGAAATGAGATATCGGAGGTCCCTAGGGCGGATGTGTAAGAGAGAGAATATGCAAATGAATCATTGACAGAGCTCGCGGATTCCCAGAGCAACCGATGCTGAAAGAGAACAAGATAAAACCATTCATGAAGTGTACATCGGCCTCGGCTTCATTAGTAAACACGACCGATGCATATGTGGCCTCTGGCAAGAGTAATGAGCAATGTTGGAGCCGGAAACGGATGAAAAGAGGACGCCATGCTACAATCTGACCGCTGGCTACTGACTTTTCCAGGTTTCATGTTGCTAAAGAGAATTTATTCGCTCAGCCATTGTCATTCCATCCAAATTTATTTTACCAAATGAAGTGATGTTGCCATTTCGATGCCCCGTCACCAACAGTCAACGAATAATGGATAGGACTATGAGAATAATGCGAAGTATGGAAGGAAGATGAATATGCGTGTGAAAATTCAAATCACAATATTTTAAGCACTATTATAATTCATGGAAGATACCACAACCAAAAGTTGGACAGAAAAAATCGAATAGAATTTCAAAAAATAGGGACAAAGTACGAATAATTTCAATAAAATCATTCCAAATATGATAATTATAACTGCGTTAAGTGACATGAAGAGTTTGAAGAGGTGAAGCTTGGCTCTACTTCAATTTTACATCAAGTTTTTGGATCTAGGATGAGATTTGTGCTGGTGAAAAAGTGGTTCAACAAATAAATTCCAAAGTTTCGCAAAAAAGTCCTTCAATCTAGTCCAATTCTTGAATTAATTGGATGAGGTCAGGAGGAAAAGGATCGCTATGATGATATTGATCAAACTGATACTGAATGCAATGATTTATGAGATAATTCAGTTATGAGATTGTCTTGATTGATTTCACTGATAATCTCCTCAATATATCTCATCAAAGACACAGATCTGTATAGTTGTAGGCGCGAATACAAATGCGCTAAGATTATTCTTAATCTGTTCGCTAGCAACCCGTTATAAGGAAAGGAGGGTGAAGTAGAAAGACGGAGAAGGCGTCCCGCGCTATTCTTGATGAATTGACGAACGCGTAGACCGTAAAATTAGTCAATCGCGACTGACGTTACGTATAACAGCAATCTCGAGCATCGTTCATGCGAACTTATGGTGGAGGCGCCGGAGCACATCATTTTACAGTGACACTACACAGGATCGTATTCAAAATTTCGATGCTAGAGACTAGCTTCATAAGCAAGAATAAATTGATAAGATATGGTTGGATCAAGTAAGTAACTGTTCATTCATTGAAATTGGAGCAAAAATTATTTGCAATGGGGTAAATCAATACACCCAAGGACCTTCTTGATCATCGTGTAAGATTTGATTAGGATGCAACTGGTGGATTACTCTTATTGCATGTTTTTTGTCAGATCTCATTCAAGGTAAGATCAGCATTTCAAAAATGAAATAAGGAATTTTATATTAGCTATATATTGAAGAAAAGCTGTTGATTCAATTGTTAGGGATTTTATTAGGGTGCTGATCATAAAAAAAAAGAAATGTTGAAGACTCCCAATCTGCCAATTGCTTTAAGAGTGATAATATTCCTTCGAAATGACGTATCTGAATAAAAAAAGTCAAGCGGAGGCACTGACTGGTCTGTAAACTTTTCTGACCTCAACTTTATCACTTTTCGAGCTAACCAACATTAAACAAGATGAATGCTGATTAATTTAACTGAAAGCTTTTCGAAATTTGGAGCTTGAGAATAAGAACATCTCAGTCGATTTCCTTCACATTGTTGACATCTCTTATTGGAAGCTGCTTGATCAACTCCTGTTCCAGGATAGATTTATAAACAGCCACTCTGATAAAACATGCTTTGTCAGTGTGAAAGATATTTCCGTTTCAATTATGGATATACCAGAATCGATTCAACACTCTCACAAGAAAATATCAGTGAGCATTAAATATAATCTTCTTGAAGATTTGAGGAAATGAGATTCTCGAATCCGGTGATTAAAGTGCAGCAGGTAACATAAAACTAACGCGTTAAAATTCAATTTGGGAATAGGTTATGTAAATACAAGTTCACACTCCGTCTCTGTTACATTCACACTTCGCACAACCAGAGAAGCATGTAGCATGGTAAAGGCGAGAATCTCCGCCATCACTGAGCGCCCTGTGCAATTTGTTCGAATTAAAACCGAGATAAACACGACAACGGAGTTCCTCGTTAAAGTTTTGATAACGAATTTCCAGCGCATATGCGCCGAATCACATTCTCGCCATCAAAACTGGAATTTCGAGTGAGGAAATGTGTTAGTCAACGTCATGGTTATAAATACGAGTATTCCAAGATGCTACGTACATATACGAGTGGTTTACCGAATCCACATCAGCGACCATACTGCCAGAAGATTGATCATTCATTCTCATTCAACGTTGTCCTACGAAGCTCTAGAGCATCAATTGAGTACATGATAAAGAGCAAATGCATCTAATACCATCATCCAAATGATTTTGGTTTGATGGATGATGGAAAATGAACAATGGTGGCGTAGGGGCATTTTCGATGGTTGGCAATCCTGGGATTATACGACAATGTTAGGCACAGTTCAGGTATCATCACCGCTACTGCTCAAGTCTTCATATAATTAATCTAGATTAGCGTCAACGGACATTTTAATTCAATTACGCTATATAGAAAATGTAATTTAATTAGATATACGAGATGAAATTGAGGATTAGAGGCATCAGAAGGTCTGGCGAACCGTGTTTCCGCTATGTACTTTATTAGTCCTGCAGCGGTTTGTACGCCACGTTTTATGCCCGGGCTTATTTTTGATTACTGTTTTGTGTCTTTTCCAGCACTGAAGCCTTGTTCAAATAGCAGTGAAAACGAACCAATCTCGACTTTTCAGAGTAATTCAAAGATGACAAGTTCAGCATTGAACATTTGAAATGGGTCAATCTTTCCAGTATCTCATGAAAATTTGGCACGTGAGGTGTGAGATTCCTGAGATGATGTATTCAGTATAGTACTCTGTGCATTGTCCTTTAACTAGAATTTGTAGGTACATTCCACGCATGCTTACACGGTTGCATGGATTTCCGCTCGAATAATTCACAGTGGAATAGAGTTTCCTTTACGGGAAACGCTTGTCTCCTGTTACCACGCATCATTTCCTGCTTTACTACTCCAGCGCTAATTACAACAGAATGCTCACAATTGAACATGAAAGAAAAAATTAGAGAATGTTATAAAAGCTTATTATGATCATAATTCTCAGAAATATAATGCTGGAATATGAAAGCTTAGTTTGAAGATTTCATTGAAATAGATAAGAGTTCATGACTGCGTTCATAAGTTGTTAAGTATTACAGTTTTCAAAGAAAAAAGTTTCAAAAAGGTCATCTAGATACATAATCTTCAACTTGACATCACAATCTTTGCTTGCTTATTAATTAATTGATGCAAGAAACAGTGCTCTCTATTGGGCAGCCTAGTCTATCATCTCTCGTTTGACATAAGATTATTAGACTGCTGACCCCATGTATATTTGGTTCCAACTCATATTCTCTGATTAAGAGACGAGATTGAGCATTACTCGATACTTCATCATAACATCATCATCTGTTGAGCAATCGAATATCAGTCTAAGATTCTTCAAACACCAGTCACTAGTGTAGTAGACCGCAGAGCTCATAGCTGAATTTCTTGGAACAGATAGTCCAGGAGCCGACCGCACGCGCACATTATCTTTCCTGATCGGGCTTACTGCCAAATCATATATGAATTAATCAAGAATATTGTGGTTAATGAGATGCTAGACTTCATAATTCTAGAATCCTTTCCTAAGTATCGGAAAAAAGGCCACTTCCGGTCAATATTTTCGGGGTTCACTTCCTTAATAAAAAAATCAATAGCGCAGATCAGGTACTTCAAGAGAAAATAGGAGTGTCACTTCCTGTTCTGTCCAGGATAAGAAAAAAACAACAATTGTAAGTTCAATCCGAGACAAAAATTCACACAGGGGTGGCTGTCGCCCTACCGGATAGGCAACCTGGATTTCTTGAAGTGGTTCCAATCGTAAGATCTATCAGGGACGTTGACCTTGGAAAAATTGACCGGAAATGGTCTTTTTTCAACCACACAGGACATAGAATCCTGAATTCATAAAGCCTGGCACCTGTTATATTCCCGATCGATTTGGCCGTAAGTCCGATCAGGAAACATGAGATGGGGCTCAGTAGCATAAAGCATCGTTAACATGTCATTAACTAAATTTTCGAATGACGATTCAGCACTACAATATCAGCTAAATTGTAAAACAACTATATATAAGACTAGAACTGGATGGAATAAAACTTAATTTTATCCTCTGACAAGAAAGCTTGTTCATCTCACCCCAACTTGGTCGAGCATTAGAATGCAAGATATGATTTAGAAATGCTATTTGTATGTTGGTCGCTTGTAGGGGAAATTTATCTAAGCGCTAGCTTAATTAAATCTGCAGAATGACAATAAGAGTGGCTGGTGTAATATAAACTAGCACTAGGGTGGTATATAGCATCGCAGCAGTAAACTTTACAGTGGTCATATATCTCTTTTAGTTATAACATTTATGAGCATTTTTATACTGACCACATGTGCTAAATAGAAGCTACGAGAGACATATAAAATCATTTATTAGATTTCATTAACATCCAGATGAGAATATGACATTGATCCCCCTCTAACGCTTGTTTTCAGTCGACAATCGGCACTATTCTGTAACTTACATTTTTTGGGATGCAACTCGAATTTCAAAGGTTATAAAACAACCTGACAACAATTTCTATCTATTCCCTAGAATCATAAAATAGTTATTGTATTCAATTGTATCAATACTATTATGCAGTACCGAATATTCGTTATAAACGAGGTCATCTGTTTATTTTATTTGAGAATTCTATGTGTCAAAAATCTTGAATACGAGAAACTTTCATAAAATGAATAAAAATGCAAATTTAAGGCCTTTTTGGACAGACTTCAGAAGACAAAAGATTCTTTTAATAAAATTCGGGTGGGGAAGAACAATTTTTCAGCCAAGAAATGGAGCAAAACATCCTTTTTGAACCAAATAATGCATTATGATAAAAAAAAGAAGTTACATCGGATTTGAGTTAAAACTTTAGCAAACAGAAGATTAAATAATAAATGGTGTCTCGAACGAATAATTTCATGATTTTAAGGATCTTTCACACCTACAAAACAATTTGAAATTAGTACACTTGTATAAAAAAGATTGAAAATTCTATGCATGCTATAAATTCTAGTCCAACTCCACCCATTTTCGGGTAAAGAGATAATTACTAATTAAAATATTTATTGTGGCCAAACTATATTCAATAAACAAAATTTAAGATGTAATAAATACAGTATCATCCAAACAGGATTGAATAATAAATTTTTTGTCTTCAAAGTAGGTTTGTGCTACCCATTTTCAGGTATAATCTATATATAGGTATCAATATCTCTGGAACTACTTGAGATATCGATATGCAGTTTTCAATATTATTCTCAATGAGTATCAAACTTGTATTGCAAGATACTGAATAAGGCCAGCACCCGACTTTCCGCAAAAAATTGCCAGTTAATACGGACTTTGAATACAATATTGAATTAAATTATTTCAGAATGTTTTCCTGAAAACTGTCCTAGTTCTAATTTTGTGATTTTAATGGACAACAAATGACCTTCCGTTAATAAACACCGCAATGAATGATGATAAAGGACTATTTTCACATCTTATGGAAGTATGATGTGGTATGATAATAAAAACTAGGAATGATTCATTGCAATATGCTTTCGTTTTGCTGTTATTTCCTAGAGACCGTCTCAGTTCTAATTTCATAATTTTAATGGATATCAGGTGACCTCTCGCTGGTCAACATCTAAATAAATGTGATTGAGGGACTGTTTTGCCATCACATGGAAGTATGATGCGATAGGATAAAAAAAAAACTGAAAATGATGCACCAGAATTTCTTTGTTTGAATGCCAATATTAGTCAAAGATTGTACAAACTATTGATGGATAGCATTGAATATTGATTAAGGGAGCATGAAACTTGAGTTTGAGCCTCAAGTGGCTAGCACATGATCACTAGCCAATAATTACACCGGTCCACAAAAAAACAAAGATGGTCTGTACATTTGACCGCACCCGCCTATTTTTATGAATTTTGACGCGCTGGGTCCGAATCTGAAGTCAGTTCTGCCCGTACAATCTCAAAATTTTGAGTTAATTGCAAAAAACTATAGAAATATCCAAATATTTGCAGTTTTGGTGAGAAAAAAGTTTATGAAACTTTAGACTTTAGACCAACTATGATTATTATGTATTTTGGTCCGTTGAATCCAAATCTGGGGCATTTAAAATTCTAGTAAACAGCGAAAAGAAACCCGAAAATTGCAAAAAATAGCCAAAATTGAAGATTAGTAAATGATTCTCATAACAACATCAATTTTCTGAAATTTTCAGATTTTTTGCTATTTATAAGCCAAATAGGCTCAAGATAAAGATTCAAAAAATCGAACTACATGAAAATCATGATTGATCTATTAATCTAGCTCTATAGAATTAATTTTATTACAATAACTGCAATTTTTTGCTATTTTCCGAAATTTTCAGGGTTTTTTTTTGCAATTTACTTAGATTTTAGAAAGTTTATTGTTAAATAAACTTTAGATTAGAATTTAGCGGACCAAAATATGAAAAAATTATGGTCTCTAGTTCCATAAATTTATTCCTTAGCAAAACTGCTAGTTTTTGGCGATTTTTATGGTTTTTTGCAATTTACTTAAAATTTTGAGGGTGTACGAACAGAACTGACTTCAGATTCAGATTCAGCGCGTCGAAATACATAAAGTTAGGTATGTCTGGTCGAAAGTACAGACCACTTTTTTTTGTGGGCCGGTGCTATCAGTAAATCAGGGCTTCTAATATAATATTCAATAAAATTATTTTGGAATATTTCCTGGGCTGTCCCAGTTTCAATTTTGTGATTTCTAAGGACAACAATTGACATTTCGTTGATAAGCATCTCAAAAAATAATATTATAAGATTATTTTCACATCTTATGAAAGAATGATGCGGTTTCTTTTTGGGATGACAATATTAGTCAAAGAATTTACAACATAAAGGCTTTTAATATGGTTTGAGGGGACATGAGACCTAAGTTTATGTCCCAAGAGGTCAGCAAGTGACCACTTGTTATTCGTTACTTAAAATTCGCATTTACTTTAATGTTTATCAAGCTCCACATTGGGCTCTTGAGCCTATTTGCCTTTCAGAAAATCATCTCTCATCATACAAAATTCTCACTTAACTTGGGCAATTAGCAATAAGTAATGAACCAATATGACTGAAACTTGATATAAATATCTTCAAGAGATGCTTTTTATTGTAAATTTGGATATGCATCAGTGATGCTTCTTTGGTGCCCTTGCACCTTTGTATCCATCATCAGTCTTTTTGACTGTTGAGAAGACCAAGAGTTATCCTTCCGTAAGTTTTATAAAATCTGCTTTATTAACCTCACACAGACAACAGACAGTCCATACTCGAATATAACGTTCGAAACACAACTTCAGCTCCAATCTATTATAAATATTAACAATCATATGTCACTAATAATCTTCTGTTCATAGTTATCCAGAATACCAAGGACAATCATGAAGAATGTTTAAAGATAATTGTCAATAATATTCTCTTATGTCACTGAAGACAAGGTGTGATATTTCTCAAAAATATCTCTACCGAAAATTAGAAAAAATATTACCAACAATAAGAAATATATTATTTTAGCTCTCTCTATGTTCTAGCAAACGGTCATTCAGAGATATTGTAGCTCTACGAGCTTACTCTCAATCTTAAAACTCGTAGTGTCCCAAAAAAATTTCACTCATAGAATCAGTTGATAAATTGAATATATTATTCCTCTGTACTTTGACTACGGAAAGAATACAGAAGATCTATTTTGGCATGAAATTTTGTTATTTATCAGTTCATATCTTGTTTAAATTATCTTGATCAAATATCTGTGAAATCCCAAGTCGGTTGATTCCAGTTTACCCAGTTTCAATATATTCAACTTTCACTGAATTTTCATACTATGTTGATCCTGTCATGGTAGTCTTTGGGTCAATAAAACACCTACACTCGCTACGCTCACTCGAGCAATTATTTGCTTCAATACACATGACTTTAGTTGGATTCGATGTAATTCAGTTTATAAACGTACGTCGAATATTAGTTTTGAAGGTACACATCGACGAATACAAATAATTGCTGAACAAAATTTACTCTGTAATATTCGGTAAGCAATAGTCCACTCGGCGAAGAGTCTTTGAGTTTGTATTTGTTCAGCACAAAATTGACACGATTACTAGAAATAACTCTGAAGGTTCATGATTGAGATTCGGGATCAGATTATTCTCTTCTTATTACTTTGTAGGACACGCCACATTCAAATTATGCAATGCGATCCGGCTGGATGATATTATAAGCAGTTGAATGCGTTCACCAGCCATCAAATAACAGTAAACATATGATTGTATGTGTTGCGAGAAGATGATACATGAATTTTAAAATTATGTTGAGAAGGACAAATAACTACAGTTTGTATATACTTTTGTGGGTCCGACAAAATAATCATGATCAAAGATCAATTCACAGAGTGGTATCCTCTATAATACTAACTCGAACTAAACGACAAACAAGTGAGTGTTTAGTTATCAGCTCCATTAGAAATAAGTGTAAAACTCTGTATGAAGATCGCTCTCTTCAAATTGTTCGTCAATACTGTTTCCATCTCACTGTTGACTTCCAGTTCAGGCTCCGGAAGCATAATGCATAAAAAATTGGAACGGTAGCAGTGCAGAGGTCCCGAAGGAAGGAATGATGTGAATGAAGCGACGGGTTATTCGCAAATATGCATATAAAGAAAAATCGATAACTAATAACAGGCAAACGTAAACACGGATAGCACATCCGACACATCCCTTTGTTTACAAACGGAAACAGAGTACAAGGAAGAGTTTGAATTACACATCCCCCGGAGCTAGAATGAAGTTAGTTACAAAATAAACTTGAGTTTATTATTCGCCAAACTTTCCTTCCAAAATGGCTGTTGCCTTCTTTCCGCTCCAAGTCGCGTTTGTTGTCCCCGTCTACCGTCTATCGCCGGATTCACTTACGAACAGGGTAATGGAACAGTTCATAAATAACGGACGGAAAATTCGAGTTGATAACAGCGCCATAGCGACCTGAACCTGAACGACTCTTTGTTGCATGCCCGACAAATTGATTTCTCATTCGTAGTATTGTTACATTTATATTATCCGGAGCTTAATACAAATTTTGGGAGCACATCACCGTAAACAGAACGCAAGACTGTTGCAGCTTCATTATTCTGGCAGCGACGCTGTTTTCTACTTATCACTGATGTAAATAGGAACGTTATCGTACACAATATTGATTTTATGTTTGTCTTCCTTGTCACTGATTTTATCACTTTATCAATGTTTGGTGCTCACCATTTTATCATCCCGATGGTCCAAGTATATTCGTTTTTATTATTTTTTAGGTTTTCTCATTACCGTATTATGCGTACATCAAGCCCAGCTAATAAATTACCGTTTGTGAGTAATAATTTGATAAAACAATAAATCCACATGATGATTTGAATTCTTCAAATCGATAATGCGATTCATGGCTGGATGTGTGCGATGCCAAGGGGGTGTGTATTCAAGCGAGGTGTCAGCCACCCTCGTCAGAGTCACACGTCAAACTTTTATAAAACTTCATTGTATATACGTGTGTATTAATGGGTATACTGCGCCCCTTTGCTGGTATGTGTCAATATACACTCCTGGTGCGCACTACCCTTCATATATTTTACGTTACGCTGATCTAAAAACATGAATTTGATGTCAAGCGAATGTAAAACACATTTCATATATAATGTGAATGGAACTCACGCAAAAAGCATCTAGTTATATGATGTAAACTTTTGGATATCCCTTTTTTGCACCATACTTTGTATATTACAAGTAATTAACAAGACTGAGAAAATATGAAACCTCTCAAAGGCACTCGTCCTAATGAATATTTTTCAAATCGAAACGTATTCATTGAAGACAGGCAAGTACAAAAAATTGATCTAGATATACCTAGAGAACGACATATGGCTTTTGATATATATATGATAATATGAAGAAGAAAGAAAAAAAAAAACACTCAGGTCAATAAGAAATTTATTTTCCAGACACAAACAGAGAATTAGCGCCCCATCATCAATTTCAAATCTAACATTGAATTTTCACACTCTCCTAGGCTTAGTTATCATTTGATCACGTGAAACTGAACAATAAACATTCATCCCCTATCATTTTCTCCCTATTGTCATAGGGAACTGATTGAAAGTTATGTTATACTTTTTCTATCTGCTTCTCACTTACTTGTTCAAAGTAACAAGTAAGTGTTGTGAAACCGACAAAATTCACCTATCGTGATTTTGATGGAAATATCCGTTTTGAGCATCCTTGAATCCATTTTGACTATTTCTGGCTTGACGTCGGTACGTATGTTCATGCGTGCGTTCGCGCGTACGTGCGTTCTTGCGTGCGTAACTCGCAAATCTCAAAACTGGTTGAACGTATGATGTTGAGATTCTGTATTTGAGACTGGTATAGGATCTAGTTGTGCACCTCGCATTATGGTTCCAAACGTCTGTACCAGAAGTGCACCTTACTTGAAACTTTTTTCGAATTTTTCCAATAAATCCAGAATGATCATTTGTAGGATCGTAAAATTCAGTATTTGCAATTATTGTTGTATAAGTATGGTTATCTGCTATTTTTGTAAGAATCGGTTAGGCCAATAGTGCACTTTACTTGAAACTTTTTTTGAATTTTTTGCATAAATATAGAATGATCCGCCATAGCATATTGAAATTTCGTATATAGAACTTCTATAACATCTTATTGTACATCTTGCTTCATGATTGCGATCGGATGAACCGAAAGTGCACTTTACTTAAGACTTTTTTCAATTTTCCGCATAAATTCAGAATGATCAGCCATAGGATACTGGAATTTAGCATTTGAAATTGCTGTAGCATCTAAATGGTCATCTTCTATTTTTGTAACAATCGGCTGAGCCGGAGGTGCACTTTATATGACAGACTTTTTGAATTTTATGATTGCAATCGACTAAGCCGGAAGCGCACTTTATTCGAAACATTTTTGAATCTTTCGCATAAATGCAAAACGATTGTACGTAGATTGTTAAAATTCAGTATTTAGGACGATTATACCGTCTAGATGCTCATATCCTATTTTTATAGAGATCCACCGAGTCGGAAGTGCACTTTACTTGACAGTCTTTTGAAATTTTCTGCATAAATTTGAAACGATCAAGTGTAGAATATTGCAAATTTGGTATTTCAGTCTGCTGTAGCATCTGAATGATTGCCTACTTTTTTCATAACAATAGACTGAACCGGAAGTGCACTTCAGTAGGAATTTATTTTTTAATTTTGCGCATAAATTCAGATCTGTTGGTAGTCGTAGAATTTTGGAAATCAGTATCCAGGAATGTTGTAGTATGAGAATAATGGCCTATTGTTTCCGTAGCAACCGACTTGGCTGAGAGCGCGTTCTACTTAACAAATTTTTAGGATCCAAAACGATTAACTGTGGAACGATGAGATTTTGTGTTTGATTATATATATCCAATGATATATATGATCAAACACAAAATCACATCGTATTATATATATATATATATATATATATATATATATATATATATATATATATATATATATATATATATATATATATATATATATATATATATATATATATATCCAATGATGTACAAGTAAGTCACGTGATGTTTACGTCAGATTTTTTTTCTGCAAATTAACAATTAGTTCACTCAAAAAGTCAGAGACACAGGCTTCAGCCACCAATTTTTCTTATTTCAAGCTCTGATAAACAAGTGGTTTTGTAACAATGGCTGAAACAATCAATTAATATGGGAGCATTCTATTTTTTTGGAAATTTGAAATCCATCTATCAGGAAACTCAGCAGCAATTAAACTCGATATCTTTTTGAATCGGTCAGTTTTATCAATGCCTACATTCCATATCATTGTTAGCCACAATAAAATCATATACCCGTATTGCCACCAGCTTCCTAGCTATCATTCTGTGACCTCCTAAATAAACGTTGCGGTCCTTTATACAGACCTGCGCTAGCCTGGAACAATTCTCCAGTCTTTCGAGAAGCTGCTAGAATTATCTTGAACTATTCCAGATGTAAATTTGGAAGATCCGTTACAATTCATTCATAAAATTTTACATTTTTCCTTTGGTGCCAATAAATCTCCAATTTGATCTCTAGTTATTTTGGAAAAACGATAATGCATCATGGGAAATTGAGATTTTGGCCAGCTTTGATCCTCCGTTAACAATACAATAGCATCGACGTTGTAGTAGTCCAAGCAACGAAGGCATAAATAGGCCAGATAGCGATGAAAAATTATGTAGAAGTCAATTCCGGCACAGATGTAGGACAAGGTGACTTTTATAATATTGTCAAAATTCTGATGGGTTGCAGGGGAGCTAAGAAGGTGGAAGTATTTTGAAGGTCCTTTTTTCCAGTTTTTATCAACATAGTGGTCATATACTGAATTAATCAATAGAAACTTCTCGACGAAGAGTTTTGTATACATTTTTTCCGTGGGATCAGTACTGAAGGCGATATGGAAGGGGGAAATGGGAAATTATAAGAAAAATGCTTAGATCACGTATTAATGACTCTTCTACATGTAAGTTCAATCATGTAGTACATAACGGAAGAATTTTGTGCTGAGAGAATTACAATAATGTACATCTATAGGGAATGAGGTTAGAGCTTTTCTACTTACTATATTCAGTGTATCCTTTCTAGCGACGCTCGTCAGTGTTCTCAGGTTGGAGATTTTACATTTAGATTTAGCTTTTTTGTACTCTATGTGGCTTTTCAAGGGTGGAAAGTTTTTCGTAAAAAAATTTCCATACTTCAATTTAGTATATAACCATTATTTTGCTAGAGGCAGTAGTTTTTGAGTAATTACAAAAAACTGAAAAAGGGACTTTCAAGCTACTACCACTCATCAGGACTTCTAGTAGGTATGTTATAAGTAAGGACACTTGGCCCTACATCTGGGCCGAGATTGGCTTTGACATGTTTTTTTTTTTGGCTATTTTTCCTTCGTTGCGTGGACTATTGTTATCAGAGGCTTGATGTTGAGGTGCAATCCGGTGCAAGATTGTGCCCATTGATAGAATGAGGAAAACTGACTTTTGAGTATAGAGTCTTCCATAGATCACATCACGTCAGGTCCTTCGATCAATAGGTCGATGAAATTGTTCTCCTCAGGAAGTGCTATGACTATTTACTCTCAGATGAAATCAGCTCCATCTATTGGATCTTGTAACATCTTACTACTACACGAACACGAGAATGCCTTGTTTTAACAGAAATTCAAGAATACACCAAATCGTTTGAGAAGAAGGTGAATATTGTTGGATCTGGCAGAGATCCTGATTACAATTTTTTTATTATCTTTATAGTCAAGAAGAGAGTAACTTCTGGAGAAGAACCGCAATTTAATTGGACTACTGCTGTCTGATTAATTTATTGGAAACAAAAAGCTGTGGACATTTTCCAAGAGACACTTGTTAACTTGGCTTTCCAAATTGCCATGTGATCATACTTTGAGAGACCTTTTGCAAAATTCTGTTACGGTATCCATAAATAGGACAGTGCAACGAGTAAAATAGTAAACAGTGACCGTTAAATTATTTCCGAAGAATTGGAAAAGCGAATTAATTGGTTTAGTGATCTATGGTGAAAGCTCCAGGGTGAGCAGAGGATTTGCTTCAAATTTTTTTACAGGTCTGGTTGTACAATCCAAACTCATCTGCAGTTCAGTATGAATCAATTTATCTCCAATTATTCTCGCAATTGTGACTATAATGAATAAGCTTGGTTCAACTGAACAATAGATAAGCTCAGATCGTACTACCTGGGGCCTATTGCATAATAAAATACAAGTTAATACTTTTAGTGAAAATGCACGTGAAAACGCTAATAATATTAACTTGTATTTTATAATGCAACAGGTCCCAGATCTAAAAGGGAATAGAATGAATGGCCCACATATTCGTCCAGTCAAATCAGTAAATTGGAGACAAACAACTTAGTATGGGTTAGGACTCACTAGGGTGATTTATCAAGTCAAGTGCATGATGCGAGGACTATGATTCAAGACCCAAAATATAATCTAGACCAAAGTAACAGTGGTTCAAGAGCACGGCGAATTTCTTTGAAAAAATATTGAAAATGTTGAACTGGCAGAAAACCAAAGAGAATTGTAGTCTTTTTTATTATCATTACGGTTAAGACTTAGGTAGTCTATACTGCGAATGATCGCATAAACTTCTGAATAAACCTCAATTGATGTTGACTGGAGTTGTTTGAGAAGAGTTATCCTCAAATAAGCATTTGATTATACTCTAGAAGAGCTCTTTCAACAAAACGACACAGTATTTAGACAATAACCAAAATGGTAGGCAGCAACCAGAGAGCCAATTTTTAAGGAGAAGAAAGGCGGTTTGCTTCGAAATGTCTTCAATTTCTATTTAGACAAATATTCGAATGAAATATAGTGCTATAACGGAAATAGTGAAACAAATAGAAATAGAGCATCGAATTCAGAGAAAAAACGCTTCTACAAGGAGTAAAAATACGGAGCTATGAATTGCTAACAAGAAACAGTCAGGTTTTGATTTTCTAGTATTTATTAAATTTTATAAACAAAGTAAGATCAATGAAGTAAGATCACCTCACAGTGTGTTGTATTTCTTCATACCTGCCACCTTGGCTGTATTATAGTAGATGGCATTGCTGCAGATTCATATCTCTGCATGTCATGTTTCAACTCAATTTTCATAAATTCGCGGCAACAAGTCCGACTATCTGCAGCTTGCTATTCTGTACTGAAAAGTGTTGATAAGGACAAAACACGTGTCTACAACCGCTGTCTTATTCGGGACAATGGTGTAAAAACTAAGTCATGAGTTTGGTATTTTGTGAGACTATAAGGTTTGGATTTTTAACAATTTATCGAATTGCTAGCACATCCAACCAAGTAGCGAGGGTTCGATAACACTCCTAATAGCTTGGAAAAAGAGTATTAGACTTGACGGAGAGCCAGAACAGTTATCAGCCTCATCATCCATAAGTGTTAGGTTTAGTAGTCTATTGGTCACGACAGGGATGACTGCTACTGCCGAACGAAGCTGTTTGAGACAGAAAAAGCTGAAGATATCACCCGAATTTCATTTCTAAGTTTTCTTTTGTTGAATGATATTCTAACTCACTCCGGTAGACAATAATTGAGAAAAAGACCAAACAATAGTTTGAATGAGAGGGAACAACAGAAGAGCTAATTTTGGAGGAGGATGAAAGCGGTTGAATGAGTTCAGAGGGCTATGATGTTGGCTTGTAGGTTAGTGAAACATTCTCTCCAAATTGTTTTCAAGAGAAAAGACGATAAATCTGATCAAGTGACAAGGGTTTGATAATATAACGAATGGCTTCAAGAAAAGATGGACAGCGTTGGACTTGACGAAAAACTAAAAGGTATTGAATTAGATATTCTCATACTGTTCAACTCAAGAGCCCACATCAGAGCAGCAATTTATCAGGGCAGAAATGACTACTACTATCAAAAAAAAAATGTTTAAGACAGAGAAGACTCATCTGTAAATCTGATTCACAGTTTGAGGAATTTTCTGGCCTAATTTGATACAGAAATCTCAAAGACAATTCAAGAGGAGAAAGAAAGTGGTTATATCTATTGAAATAGCTACGATGACATCTTCCAGGAAAGAAAAAGTGCTCACTCAAGATATTTCTAGAAGGGAAGAGAATGAATTACGATCACATTCAACCAACCTAATTAGAAACTTTTCGTAGAGCTCAGTCTGATCTGAGACGAAATTTTGAGACAACATTTATCAACCTAATATTGTACATCACTTTCTTGGCTAATCTTGAACTTCAATCACCAAATATTGGAGAAAGCTCTCCATCTCATCATCCGATTGTTGCTTGAAACGCTATTCATCCCCTTTATATCTATTACATGGAAATTTTGGAAGAGCAGGGCACAAAGTAGAATGGTGAAGGTAACTACTGAGTATACTGATTTGATATTATCAAAGAACATATGAATGCCAGGAACCTAAATAAAAGTAAATTGTCGTCAAAAGTAGCTCATCACTATTTAGCGCGATGTAATATCTCTCTTGATATCAAAACGGATTAACTTTCTCAATCTATGAGTCGTCTAATTTCCAACTTATGATCGTACGGAAACATAATTACCATTTCTCTTCACTTCAATCAAAAATAAAGTTTATTTTGGAAATAAGGCAAACTAATAATAATCCAATAAACATGCAAAGCTAGTTTCAGTGGGAGATTTATTTCCTCATATCACAAGTTCGTAACTGAATGAATGGAGAAGTTTTCTACGATATCAGGTCGAATCCCAATCGCAGCCTTACGAGCGATATCATTACTGCAATAGCATCAACTTCATGGAACTGTAACAATTAGCCAATGTTATCTCTCTGCGATAAAATAACTCTACAACTGGTTGGGTTTTACCCAATATGGCTCTCTCCCAAAGAGAACTAATTATTTTTATGAGACCAATAAAAATGGTTGTTCTCGATAAAAATAAATGCTCCTGGTTTACGGATAGAATTAAATATAAAGTAGCACTATTTGTTTTCTCTTTGTTGATGTTTATTGTAGGTATTGGAATCGATATTTTTTGTTGGTTTTTTATGCTAGTTATACAATTGGGACGAGTTTTCGTTGTTTGTTTTGTGCACAGGATTAAAATTTAAATGCAGTTAGTTTAAACATGGATTCACTGGAACTGTCTACTTGATTGCTATTTGCTCAGTGTAAAAGAAATATAGTATACAAATTCCGCTCAAGATCAAATTTGAGATTTATTGGCACCAAAGAAAAAATGTAAAATTTCGTGAATAAATTGTAACAGATCTCCTAAGTTAACATCTGGAATAATTCAAGATAATTGTAGCAGCTTCTCGAAAGGCTGGAGAATTGTTTCAGGCCAGCACAGGTCTATATAAAGGACCGCATCTTTTATTTAGGAGGTTACAGAATGAATTAAACGGTCGCAAAGCAAATAGGACTACGGGACAAGTCAATTTGAAAAGTCTTTTGTTATTTCAAACCCACAAGAAATTTCAATATTGTCATATTGAACAGTCTAAAATAAAATCTTCTGATGAATTCGAAGATATCTGATTAGGTCTATTTTGAGTCAAAAACTGAGCTTCACAAATCAACAACAAATATTCATCTTCACCAATTAATTTTAAAAAAGAATTGAACCTCAAATGACATTACATAGAATATTTGATAGCATCCACCCTTCTAATTTTGCACCCCTGAATCTCAATTATCCTCAAATTATGTTATTTTGCAAACTAGGATCCTGAAAAATCATGGCTAATTAAATTATCGTAAATCGCTAATGTTGATGATGGATTTGCAAGTGTTCTCATTATACTAACAAAACATTGGAAAGAACTTAATACCAGGAACACTCAATTATTATTTTATCATGAATCCCACAACATCCATTAAACGAATTAGTATTCCATTTTGTTTTTATGATATTACAATTAAAATTTCATCCTGCTGACAGACAAAAGCTACGAGGTATAAAATTTAATCATTTAATGGGTTCTTCATAATGTAACAATCGATTTTATGTTCCAGTGCACTGGAAAATATTGATGATTCTCATTTATCACAATATATTTTGAATGTAGTACAGAAATCCCGCTGAGAATCATAAAGTATTAATAATCGTTAATTACTTTGGCGAATAAAACATAAAGCGAATTTTTAATGCAGTTACTAATGGATATATAATGGTTCATAATGCAACAAGTCTTTCAGATCTTTCGTTATAGACCGAGAGATGATGACAATTAGGGTACTTTGATTTCTCACCACATTTTGAGAGTCGAAAATAGAAAGATTATTGACCAATGCACGCTCTCCGATCATAGAGCAAGCTTCATTTACAATTTGAAAGAAAAATGTGTTTTCCGTGACATTTTGCATGAGTTCGTGACGTAAATAGTTGAAAGTGATTCAAAGTCTAGTATAGAAAGGCATGCAATTCACAACAAACCAAAAGACTTGGAGGCTGGCTGGCATGACGCTGACTTCTCAGCAACTATATCACTTACAGACTTTAAACTGGTAAGTACTATATGAAAGCTGCTGTTTCGTAGGTTTGCACAAACTGCTCGATTTTTTTATTCATATATCAAGTTTTAAGTGAAACATTAAATAAAAATGCAAAAGGTGATTACTGCTGAACTACGCATGACTGAAATCTAAAAATTGCTGCACAGAATGAGCAACATGTCAGTAAATAAATTTTATATAAACATAAGTTTATCTGTGGTTCTAGGGTTGAACATCATTGATATTCTCTCCCTGATACGTGAAGAAATCGAATCAATATAATTAAATTATTGTAATATCGTCATCTTTGAATACCAGAGAGACTATCTCTGGAAATTTCATTATTATATTTGTCGCAATTTAATATTTACTATTCACGTTTTCTAACTTTGTAATATGTAACAGATCGTATTCAATAAACTCAGTTCAAAGTGTAGAATCTATAAAAATGGCGGTACAATGTAACTTACGACAAGAATAACAAACAGCTATTTGTGAAAGGGGGTTGTAAAATGAAAATTGTAATAAAATTTCATGGTATGGGGCTCATAAAAATACGAACGTTTTAGGAACGCTTCGAGTCTCCAAAACTTAAAAGCAAGTGACCGCATTTTAGTCATTCTTATCTCAGAAATTATTGTTCACGAACCTTCATTCTATCTTATGTGCCAAGTTTTGCCCAAGGACTATTTCTTGTAAGAAAATAATTTTGGGAGGATAAAACTATGGAAAAAGACAATCATCGTAATAATATATTTCGGATGTTGAATATTGCTGGTAGGTACAAATGTTATAATATTCCTGGGATAAACGAAATTACTTGAATGCTCAATTCTTTTACAGATATCAGATGATTGAATCTAAAAATAATTCAAGGCGATTGGGCTTCCAGATTAATTTCTGAGCTGTAAAAATCGCGATTGGAATTTTTATAGAAAATGCCTTAAACAGATGTTACCCCCCCCCCCCCCAAGTGGGTGGGTAGATATTCGAAATTTGATTCCACCCGCAATACTCTGCTCCGCGTTCCAAGCCCGTGGCGTTTAATATGGTAATTACTAGGCCGCATGACAGAAGATCGATGTGTAATCATTGGCTAATGATATTCGGGATTTCCGATTTCCGTTGGACCACAGTGAAACAAAACATCACAGGAAATTAGAGGCGGAACGCATGCGCCAAATATGCATACATAAACAGCACAACAGTTAAATTCCATACTGTAAGCACAGCATGACATCAAAATCAAATATTATGCAAAATTAGCGAAAATTGATGTTTCTGAGAAGCGCAGGATTCAATTAATTATTTGCTGTAATATAATAAGCTTTATCATAATTCAGAGAGCTGTGTATTTCAATAGCTATGATTATGAAATTATTATACATAGGAATTAAATCTGTATATGATGCTTATGACTAACAATGTTTTATTCCAAATTTCAACATCAATCTTGTGCCGATATGGAAATTGATTTCGGAGTTTATCATTAATTTACAATGCAAGTTTGTCAATTGTAATAGTAGAATTCCCAGAAGGCCATCATATTCGTTATTACACATTATCATGGGTCAATTGAAGCCATTATGGATGATGCTTATTACTTTAGAATCAATCCATCTTAGAAAAATGATAGCATGTAAAGGTCTTATGTTAAACATTTTATCGTCTTGTTTCTATAAAAGAGAATATGTAAAAGTAGATTTCGGAAGATTGCAGAATTCAAATGTAATATTTATCCAGAAAACAGAAGGTCTATGGTTGGAGTTGAAAATACTTACGCTTATTGCCACAATCATTATTTGGTTTGACGTCTGACATGAAATATACCATGTCTATAGTCCCTTCAACCTAGAATACTGGTATGCTCAGTCTTCTACTTGCAAGACTATTGCAAATTTTGACCAGTTGCCATTCGGTGTTACTATAGAAATCAAAGGCACCTTGTTGATTTGAGCAAAAGATCAAATTAAATTCAGGAATGGAAGCTGATCAGTTTCAACCTCTCCAGGGAAGATCTAGATATCCTACAACACATCCTGGCCCAGATACAAATATTTACATGACGGAGCAGTATAACGACAAACTCTATAAGAGCCACTCGAAAAGGTAATATACATTCTAGAAAAAAGAATATTGAAGAAAGAACACTACAAAATTAGGAGCTGCCAATACCATAAAAGGCAATATTTGTTTTTATAACGGTGCAGTGTGGCGACACTCGGTGATTATATTATTATCCTTATCGTAGTCGTTGTAGCTATTGCTAATAAATCAGAATTTTACTCACTGGGTGAGGGGTCATAGTTTAATGAACACTCTTTCGCCTTCATCTTCGTTCTCACAGCTTATTTGTTCTTGTTGTCGTTGTCGTTTTCGTCATTAACAAGGGATGTCATTGTTAGAATTAAGACTAATGTCAATTCAGATGCAATTGGAGAGCCTGCCGCAAAGAAAATTTGGAAAAACCATCAATCCACGAGAATACAGCAACATATTTGAGAATATTGAGCATTGATTGATTGTTGTTGTCGTTGTCTTTGGCGTCATCAAACAAGAGTTGCTATTGTAAGAATTCAGATGAAATAAAAAATATTCGACCAAATAACAACTGTCTTTACATAATTGCAAAACTTACCGCAAAGAAAATAAAAAAAGAGCATCAATCCAGGAGGATACAAAAGCAATTTTGGGAATACTAAACGTTGATTGTCGCCAAAAGAGGAAGATTGGAGAGTAGTACTTACACACTTGACTGACCAAAGTAACATCGTCATACTTCTTCGAGTGTTGATATTGGGTATTTAGTTTATGTTGGTTATTCCGGCTGTTTGCTTCCACCCATGCTATTTGGATATTAATAATAATAATAATAATAATAATAATACATTTATTTCAAAGATCAAGAGTACATGGTATAGAAAAAGTCAACAAAAGCATGAAAAGCAAAAAAATTTACAAGATAAATAGTTGAAAAAGTATATATATATAGATATATTTATATATAAATAAGTATTTTAAAATCATTTGGAGGTATCATTAAGGAAATCATTAACATTATAATAACTCTTTTCTAGTGAAAATGATTTCAGATAATTTTTGAAATTATTCATATTTCTAATGTTCTTAATGTTTTGGGGGAGTTTGTTGTATAGAGTCAAACCAAAAAAATTTGGATTATTTTTTGTTTTATTTAATTTGAGTTTAGGCATTCTCAAGTTTGATTTTCCTCGAGTATTAGGGTGTGGATGTCACTATGCACAAGCAAATTATTTATTTCGGACTCAATGTGCAGAAGTACATTGAGGATATAAATACTTGCTAAAGTTAGAATTTTTTCTCTACAAAAAATATCTCTGCACGATGTTCTCCTATTGAGTGAAAATATATTTCGAACTGCATGTTTTTGAAGTATACAAACACGGTTTACCGATGAGGAAATACCCCAAAACATGATGCCATATCATGAGGCTCTATGCGAGTTGGGCATTTTACCTAAGATAATCCCTTGCAACCAAAAAGGTAGGCGTAATTAGCTCTTCCAGTTGGGCATTCCTCTACCTGTATTTTTCTGCAGATAAGATAGTGAGTTCAAACTGTTTTTATTTGCGTGCCGTCAAATTTTAATTATCAAGGGAGACTCTGAAGTTATGATACAATTTATAAATATTTTGTGTATTATGCAATGAAGAATTAGGATACCCATGAAAACTCTTTATGTATGAAATACATATAAGGCATTTTATTCAAGAAAAAATCAGTCATAAGTAAAATATACGTCGAGAAAACATTAAATATATAGATAAAACATAATTGGCTATAAAACAACATATAGATTGTCAATAGGTACATATTTACATAAGGATAGGAGATTTTATATATATATATATATATATATACATTAAATTCAAAAAAATAAAATATGTCATAAACATAACATTAACGAAATAATTAAATACTGTCAATCAACTGGCTGCAAAACTCAAACATATACATTGTCAATACATCACAAAGTTAAATATTTTGCAAATATTATAATTATACAGTACCGAGGCGGTCAGGTACACAGGTAAATCCGATATCTGTGTTGTAAGGGATTAAAGTGCCCAACTGGAATACGCAGATTAAGGGACCCTTTACCGGATGCCCAACTAGACTGCAGCGTAACATGATATAGGATAGAATTTTCCGTAATAAAATATTTTAGCTGATGCTATGTCAGACATTGATCTTATTTGTTTGATAAGATAACATGAGGATGTCAGAAAGCTGCAGATTTTGTCGATATGAGGGTCCCATAATAAATTTTCTTGTAAAGTTAATCCTAAAATTTTAGAACTATTCACTTGTGGTAGTGATTGCTCATTGCAAATAACAGATATGGTAGAATATTTTTTTGTACAAGAAAAGCTCATCACAGCAGATTTACTCACATTTAAGGCAAGATTTAATGACGAAAGCCAAGAAGATAAGTTATAAGTTAGCTAAAATGTTACTTATTCCATCGGAATCTAATGATAAAAATGAAACATCGTCGGCATAAGCAGCAAAAACGTTCGATTTTAGAATGTTTTTTATACCATTTGTATTCAAAATGAATAAAAAAGGACCAAGGATTGATCCTTGTGGTACACCACATTTTATCAATCTAGGGTCAGATTTATGATTATCATGAATGACAACTTGCTTTCTGTTTTCCAGATAAGAGCGAAACCATTTTTGACAAATTCCCCTGAAACCATAATTGTCTAAAATATTCATATATAATATCATAATTGGTTAAATTTTACCGGAAAAATTTTTAGATTGTCACGAGAGCTTGTTGCTTAGCAATTTATTGAGTGATATTGACAGAAAAATCACGAGCTGTCAAGCGAGTGATTTTTGATCAATATCACGACATAAATTGGTAGCAAGCTCTCGTAACAATCTAAAAATTTTGCCAGGTTGAATTTAATCACGAATGGTATTCGGAAGATTATTTTTCCCATCCAAATTCATCAATATATTCCAGAGACTCGAATCTGAATCTGCTCATTTTCACATTCAATCTGTCTGTCAGTTTGACAGATGCTGAATCAACGCTGCTGAATATTCTTTGTTTTGTATATACAGAGTGATCAATAATGATTGTCTGACAGGTGACAGGCAAAAGTTCGCATTATGATCAAAACTATCTTCATGGAATAAAGTTAGTATAAATTTATTAATTTTGAAAACTGCGTTACCGACATTTCAAGAACACAATGGCGTATATTTTGCATATTTTATGACGGATTCATCCATAATCTGATTCAATAAATAAAAAAGTAAGTAAATAGCTGTATTATTGACTGATTATTGAGAATTTATCATTATTCTACCAAATTATTAGGTTAGAATAGAATTTTCAGAGGAACTGTCATCTGTCACTCGAATGTCACTATCTCAAGCAGGCGGCAAAGAAAAAATCAGAACAAAGCGGCACGGACAATCATTTTTGATCACTCTGTATAAACAGACCAAATATCCAAAAAATTTCCACTTGAAAACCGTGTAGGTTGTACCACGTGACGTTGAATGGTGCAATTCTATTGGTCGAAATTTGGATGGTAAAAATAATCAGGAGAATTTCATGACTCACACAATCAAACGCTTTCGACAAATCTATAAAAATACCAAATATGTCATTTCCCTCATCAACATTACTGTAGACATAATCTAAAAACTGACTTAAAGCTGACGTAGTACTATGACCTTTCCTGAAACCGTGTTGTTCATTGATTAAAATCTTGTTCTTATGTAAAAAAATACTTTACCGCTTTTTTGGCTCTTTTCAAGTTTAGGCTTCAGTTTTTTCTGTGTTGTCTACGTTCCAAATTTCTTTTATTTATTTGTTCATATACATACACAACAAGAATAAATTCATTATGAAGACAAGATGATTATGAGCCACAATTCCTTGAGTAATTATAAAAATCTGCTGTGGCCACACAGTACTTCCCCGATCATTAATTTGATAGCCAGTTTCATTGCTGTTCCATGAATTTGGAGTGTTGTATCAATGATATACATATTTCAAAACGATAGCTGTCATTGTCAAAGTGACAGATAGGGACTATATAAAATTATTATTTTTTGTAACACGTGCACCGAAAGTACCCTATTACTGAGCTGACTTACGCTTCGAAAGTTCTCAATTCCAAACTATGGTAACAATTCTCATTAATTCTCTGTTGACTGGGAATTAATGGATATCAATGTTCGCTGGATAAAAATAAAATTGTGGATCAATCATGGATCATGGATGCCGTTGAAATTTTTCATTTCATTGATATATGTCAGATTGATATTTGAAAGAAATTTGTATTATAGAATGTGTTCGTTATAGTATGTGCATTTTATTGTGGACAAGATAGCACAGAAAATGTGAAAAATATCAATCAATAAAATAAATCATGTAAGTTATGTTTCATTGTATCGGTTTACTGCAATGTGATTGCATTTGCAAAAATCTGTTTGTTAAATCGATAAGATAGTTTCGATACATCCAAATAAATTTAAAAAGCTCAGTAATGGAGGTACTTTGGTGCACTTGCTACAAAAAGTATCGTATGCAACACGGACACTGAACGACTGTCAATATTGTCACGGACAAATTTGGCTGCACGGAGCTACGCCTTGGGCTTTGCCCTCGTCTTTGCCTCGTGCTTCGCCTTCGCCTTCGCCTCGTACTTCGCCCTCGCCTCTGCCTCGGGCTTTGTTCTCGTCTTCACCGAATGCAGCCAAATTTATCCTTGACCAAAATGACAGTCGTTCGGTCCTTGTGTCACAATATACTATTATTCTACAATGACCATAAGGTCTATGTATTGTTGCTTCAGTTGACTCCAAACTCGACATAATCTGGTTAAGTTTTCAAAAAACAATTATCAGGCAAAAAAATTATTGATTCCAAATTTCTACTATCTCTCCGAGAGCTTCAAATTGATTCCAAATTAGACATCTTTGGTTAAAGCGAAATGTGACGTCAAATACTATGTCAACAAGTGCGCACTGCTTACATTTGTATGTCATTGTAGGCTTTTGATTAGAAAACATAGTAATAACGTGTTTGTTGTAAATTCATTTTTTGTTCAAGTATAATTTTAGCATCCTAGTGAGATCATGAATCTTTCAAGATAATGGTTTTGTGGAAGCATAATCGGATAATCTGTCAAGATTAGATCCATTCATGATGTCGTCTTATTTTCTTTCAAATCCAAATTTTACGTCCGCTGAAGAAAAAGAATGAACATTACAAGTTATTCAATAATAACACATTATGTACGCTATTTTAATGAATACAAACCGAAATATGATGAGCAGTGAGCATAATCTATAATTTTTCTGAATTTTAAGACGAGCAAATGTTAAACGAAGCCGCATACATACACTGAATTTTATTGCTAAAACTAATCACATATAATGTTATTCGTGATCTGACACTTAATCTCTTCTGATAGCCTCACAATATTTCTTACGTATTTTAAAACCTGTCTGGATTGGAAAAAAGGACTCTATCAGGTACATTTCTAATAGTATTTTGCAATACTTATAAACTGACGTTCGACCTTTTTTAATGCTGAAATAATTTGAGAACGAAAACACCTGTAGCAAACAATGGGCTGTTATGTCACTGGACATGTTATCTGACGTCATCCATAGAGCGCGCGAAAATGGCGGCGTTTAAACAGCTCAAAATTATTCTCAATTCTAAATATTCTTTTAAATGAAGAAAGCGAAATGTGGGAGTTAAGTCAAGAGTTTTATTTTAGTCTACTCTACAGTTTTGGTCCCACCTGGACCATCTTCAGGAGTGCTATATTGTACAAAAGTGTGAACATGAGGGATAAAATGACGAGGTAAAATTAACAGTGTACTTACAATGAAATTAAAGTGTGTATGTGTTGACATCTGTGTGTAATAATAAGTTAAATAAAAGTCGGAGTAATAAAAATAAGGAAAACAACCATGTTTTCGGTCACAAATTTTAAAATAAAATATTCAAAATATTCAAAAAACTGTGCTTGGCAACAACTGACCGTTATGAAAGACCAAGATTAAGTGCTTGTTGAATAAGGTGTTTGCCCGCTTAATGCGGATTCTTGTAAATCAAGTTAGATCTCATGTTTATATCCGTTTTGTCTTTAATTCCATGTAATGATTGCACTTCACATTACACGCGTCAAACCAAGCGGTATTTGAAAACATGTTTGGATGAACATAAACGCAATTGTAAAAATGCCAAAAAAGATGGTGCTAAATGTGCGTTGGTTAGTCACTGTATCAAGACCGGACATTCTTTTGATTTTGCCAATACGCGCATTCTACAGAATCAAGCAATTCTTAATAGAAGACTAACATTTGAAATGTTACATATAAAACAGGACAAAAATAATATCAATGAGAAAACTGACACTGTAGCCTTAAGCAAAATTTATAATAACATTTCGAAATGATTTGAATGTTTTTTGTTTCCTTGGTTTTTTGGTTTTTTCTTTTATGGCTTGCATCCCTTGATATCGTGATGTGACTCTTATCCAATGGTTGACTTCATCAACTGACTGTTATCGACCTGTGTGATTTTGCTTTTCCGCATCAAGCGGGCAAACACCTTATTCAACAAGCACTTAGTCTTGGCCTTTCATAACGGTCAGTTGTTGCCAAGCACAGTTTTTTAAATATTTTAAATATTTTATTTTAAAATTTGTAACCGAAAACATGGTTGTTTTCCTTATTTTTATTACTCCGACTTTTATTTAACTTATTATTACACACAGATGTCAACACATACACACTTTGATTTCATTGTAAGTACACTGTTAATTTCACCTCGTCATCTTATCCCTCATGTTCACACTTTTGTACAATGTAGCACTCCTGAAGATGGTCCAGGTGGGACCGAAACTGTAGAGTAGATTAAAATAAAACTCTTGACTGAACTCCCACATTTCGTTTTCTTCATATCATCTAACAGTCAGCATTATCCACTAGTTCTATTTTTTTAAACTTGATTACAGCACTTTTAAACATGATTTATATTTTTTAGTATGTTATAAAGATGCAAACAGTGAATTGAGAATACGAAATAAATTCATCAATATACCCTATCATTCAAAAAAAATTGACGACCGTTTGAATATCATTTTTGACACATACTAGAAATACTTTTACAGTAGCTTTAACTTTCAGGCAGTGAAACCATGATTGCAAGATCCAAAAAACTTGCAGACAGAGAAAGCAACGAAGGAACGAGGAAACTCCAAATAGTGTCACTGCAAAGAGATACTCAGAAAAAGACATAAAAAAAGCACAAAAAAGGACGGAAGCCAGCAACAGATGCTATTTTAAGAACAAGGTAGAATCCATATTCAATCCAACCAGGAGAATAAATACGATTCTATGAATCTCAAAAACAGTAATTTATATTCACTCAAATTTATGCTTAAGTAACGCAAAAAAAGAGGCAAGAATAGAGTTTTCAAAAATGTTGATTCATCCATCGATGGAAACTATTTAAAAGCTCATATACTTGTTGATGTTGACAGACCTCAAGCGATAACTGAACAAAAGCGAAACAAGATAGGGGAGAACGAATAAAATGTAACAAATAAATATTGGAGTAGTAAAATGCGAAAGGTAGAATAAAACAAAACAACAAAGCGAATGACACAAAACCATGCTCGAAAGGAAAATAATTGAATCACCGTTCGCCTGTTAATTGAAAGTTTGAACTGCAACACGCAGCGACGACAGGAAACAGGAAAATAACAAAGTCATTATTATGAATACACGGCCCGGAATTAATTTGATTTTCATTGCGATATAACAAAGTGAACCAAGAAGTTCCAGAGACCAATAAATCAATACGAGCAACATTGCAAGATTTACGCGCAAACTTGAGCAATACCGCAGCATGGGTGCGCGTCTGCTGGCGACATTGCCAAATCTACCTTCCCACAAGATTTGGTTTCATGCTGACAATTGCAATTATGTATAATAACATCTTCGGGGGCTCAGCAACTCTGCCAAATCCACTTCTAAATTAATTAATTTGTATTTATTGAGCTCCAGCCTATTTCGCTGTATTAACACTTGATTTCGCACAGATTCTACTGAAATTTACATGTAATAAGCACTTTTGCCAGATACCCCACACTGCAATTTTACTTATTTGAATATTCAAAAGATATTGAAGGATTAAAACGATTTCGGCGATATCTGCGGACTGAATTAGTAGGGCGGAAATTGCAGAAAAATTCAGGCTAATTGCATTCAAAACTGTGATCAGAATTGCCCAAGAAGAGCACTAGTCGATTCTAATAAAATTGCAGCTTCATTAGATTTGAATAATTGAAAGATATTGCGTTACAGAACGATCATTGAATTCGGGCAGTAGAACTGATAATTGTGATAGCTCAGAAGGTTAAACGACAACATGTGGAAGATTTTTTTTGCCTTGTCACATGTCGATCTTCATTGATGAGCTCACGCACGATACTGACGTTCCCCTGAGTGATTGCCGTTTTTGGGAGGACTGTCCTTAGCTCGTAGTTAAGACTTATTTGTCCACGTTTGGATTCTCCATACAACGAAAAACTGTCGACTGATCTAAAGTCAAATTGCCCTAATCTCCTGAAAACGAGCACGTTACTCTGGATCTCTTCATGCGGTCTGTGATCGGAGTTTCTTCCTAATAATATACTACAAGGTTGCGATCATCAAGAGATCTGAACTACTTAGTGATCACTTTTAGAATGGAATTTGGTTTTCCAATATCCAATCTTCAATGATTCTAACTCTCCAAAAAGTGGCATCATCTTGTTGAAAGATAAATACATTCAACATTTATTCAATTTGTAGCCTTAAATCTTTTTAAAGAACGTTAATGTATCTTTCAGCGTTCATAATGTCGTTTACACTCGAACTGACATGGATTTCTAGTTCATCATGGTATCCTGAAACAACATTCTTCTGATGATTGTTAGTAGGAATTTTTTAGTGTTCTAATGACTGAGCTGTGTCTGTCACCGCCGCAAAATTCAAATCTAGCCCTGTCAGTTCATAGTATCAAATGAAAGTCTCAAATTATGAAGAGATGATGTTAGAATGAAGTCCGCGCTGGTAATGGCCGAAGTCGAGCCATAAGGATTCGAGAAGGAATCTATCATATTAAATGCCCTTGGAAAAATATTGTTCTCGGCCTCCGTGATAGTTGGGAGTCCATGTCAACTGGAGGAGACAGAAATTACAATAACACTCTGCTGATGATACCATGAATGCTGATAGATACATTAGCGTCTTTCGAAATGATCTAAACTTACAATTGGAAGAATTTCAAATGTGTCTTTCAAAAAGATAATACCGTTCGTCATACGGCTGGAACCGTTTAGGATTGGATACTGTAAAAAAAAGTACTGCTAGTAAAATGAGCATTCAGTAGTTCAAATCTCTTGCTGATCAGAGCCTTATAGTATTTCTTCGAAAAGAAGCACTGATCACAGCTCGCCGAGAAAGTTTCCAAGTCAAATATCAATCATTTTTGGTTCCATCGATTGTCAGGAGATTCAGAATTGGGGATCAAAAATCGAGTATTTGAAAATTCGAATAGTCAAGTACCAGGATTTAATAGAACCGTGTTTGTTTGCCAGCAATGCTGGATTAGGATATGTTGGGCCCCTAAAAACAGAATTCCATGAGTTCCCTGATGTGCTGTGCCGGAGACTCCTAAAGTCAAGGGTTCCTAGGCACGTACCTCATGTGCCTTATTACTAAATGAGCACTGGTCTCCAACACTATCGAATACAGATGTATAGTTGTAGTAGGAGATAGAATGTGCTTTCAGTAGGAAAAAAGCCATACATATCATGTGAATGAGTTCCGACTGTATATGTCAAATTTTTGAGGGAAATATCCGCTATGTATGTGGATGGGGTGATTGTAAAATCGTACAAAAAACTTATAATTTGTAGAAAAATGATGAATTTCATCCTTTTCCGAGAATAACATATATATATTTTCATATCATACAGACTGCAATCAAAACCCAGAACATCAAAGAGCCCTCGATTCCAAATATAGATACTAAAGCCGTCACTAGTCCGAATTAGCCTGATTACTCACTGAATATCTCTCTAAAATTCGGGCTCTTACAGTCGGGTGCCACGTACACCCTTCTGTGGCTCTAAAGTGCCCACATGCACCCAGGTGGAAATGACAGCCCCGTGTCCTATCGGGTTAATGTCTCCTCCACATCAATGAACGTGATCTGAACAACTTTGCTTGCGCTCCATAAAACATTACGCTCGGGGACGTGAGCTTGAAGAGCGTGATCGAAACAGAAGAGATTCTGTGAGGAACTCATCAAGAACAGATACAAAACTTAACGTATAAATAGTTTGGGGTCAGGATTTCATCATCTACTCTAATGAAAGGCGCAAACAATATTAAAAATGGATAACTAGATTGTGAGAATTCCAAAATATAATTAAAATTTGTTGCTTCGGATTTAATGAGAAAGAAATTACGAGTTCCATATGAAAAAATATATTAAAATATGAATACGCGTATTTCCAACAAAGCATGCAATAAGAGGATAAAAAAAAAACGAGCATTTGTGTGAAGTATGGAAAAAAATCAAAAAAACCGCCTGCAGATTAATAAAAACATTTTGTAAATTTGCTGTTGGGAATATTGGATTTATATTTGTATAATTTGCAAATTAAAATTGGAATGAAAAACAAAATTCCTCACAAAGGATATTAATATGGCTGGAAACATGATTAACTTTTCATTTTTAGGGTCTCTAATATTATATTCCGGTCTTTTACATTCTGCAGTTTAATTTAGTTCCGCTAGATGCCATGTTACAAATACAGCGGTATTTGATTGGATTCAACTTCAAATATAATATTTCTACGACTTCACGCAAATTTTCTGCACTAATTAATTTTATTTGCTCTTTAATTATATCACATTTATTAAATTGGAGCATAGCCAACTCAAAACGAAGAATAAATAAACTAAAATTACTAATAAATCATAATTTTAGGAATAAACAGAGTTGGCAGCAGTTCCAGAATATTGAACGGTTATTTGACAATGCAAGACAGAATTGTTTATGAGTATTCATAGCTCAGTGCAACTACATTGGCTTGAAATCCGATGGTCGTGGGCTTAATCCTAATAATTTTTTTGCACGATTAGGCGTTTTCATGTATTTACCGGCCCTCTATTTGAGGTGATATGTTGATTTTACCGGCAAACTATGGTTTCTATGGTTATGCTGATTTACCGCCCATGAGCAAAGGCGTTCAGAATAAAATGTCAAACTTGACAGCTGACAGCGAATAAACAATCATCAGTAATAATTTAATTTGAAAAAGAGAATTTGGACCCATATTTTGGCTCTTCCAATCGTGCAAAAATTTTTGTAAGCATCACGGTCAATAAGTACAGTACCGATTTCGTATAATATTTGGAAACCTCGCCAAGGCTCCAAACTATTATTCTCAATCGGTAAACTGTACTTACTGACCTTAATACTCAAATAACTATTACTGAATTATCATAAACTCTGTGATGTATTCTACACAAACGCTTAAAGTAACTGCAACTCGACCGTAATTTAACCCGATCTTCGGTCCTGTATTTGATTTTGATAGAAGTTACTCATATCGTTCAATCTGGATATGGATAAAGCAAATAGCAACCGGATATAAGTCAAATTGGATTGGATACTCTTGAATCAGCCCGTATTTCTTTAGGTTGAATGTATAAGGCCTGTATTAAGAACATTACTAAAATGTGTATTCTCATCCGAGACTCAGGTTGGATAATAGCTACATATGTCAGGCTCTGACCTGTAAATTAATATTGGTCAATTATCATGCTCCTAAATCGACCAAATAACTTCTAGGTGGAATATATAAGACCCAGATAAACCATGTTCCAAGCAAATACCTGTATTATATATGGGGGAATCCGATTGCGGAAGAAAGACGATGAATTATGGATAGAATATGCTCCCAACTGTCCAATTTTTCGTCAAAGAAGTAATCAGCAAGTTTGTCATCAAAATTTGATGATCATGTAGAGTTGATAGGTCTTGTCTTAGCTGATCCAATTCTCTGGAGCTAGGAAAGATTAGATCCAGCCTATTGTCGACCATATTGTGTCTGAAAAAAACTGCTACAATTTATTGGTAGCCTAGTGTAATCGCAACTTTCAGGAGCTGCATTCTGAGGTCCAGAGCCAGTCCTTGGTGTTTGAAGGTGAGCCCTAATTGAATACAAATTTATCTATAATTTTCGAAAGAGGATTGGAACTTCTCATTTTCACATTCACTTGGTACTGCTTTTGGGACGTTTTTCAATCTACATTATATTACAAAGGCTCTTCCACTTAAGTCCGTTTGTAATCCGATCGAGACTGCAATCCGATCTAAAAGTAATTCAAGGTGCAATGGATTTATTCAATTTGCAAGAGTAGCACAGAATTCATCCGAAGGATATCTCGAAACATAAATGCAGTCTTTTCCTAGCATCCTGAAAAATCAGGCAATGCGGATCATCAATTTTTCGAAGTGTATCTGGTTGACATGTAATACTGGGATTTGCTAAGCCAAGAATATGATCACGAAATGAGTATTTAACTGAGTTTATCAGTGTGCAACCTTGTAATCTCTAACTGTATTTGAATAGTTTCTAAGCAATTCTCATCTTTCCTACATATTTTTTGTAGTGCACATTTTTGCTCGCAAACAATAATTCTGGATGATAGCATCGATTTCAGTTTATGAAAGGATCTAAAAGTAATTTTTTAAATTGAATCATGTCGTGCTAGGGTTAGGTTAGTCTCGGATTGGATTCAGGATAAGAAGGAATCGAGTTCGGATAAATCATTCTCGGAATTGCAAATCTTTAGTACGTAAAACATTCATGCTCCTCTTTTGATTGTTATGTTGAAGTCCAAATTTGTATTCAGAAATAAGAGTTTGAGAGGATTTTGGAGACTTCATACGTTATATTACTGAAGCCCATTAAAAAAATAATATATCATTCAGGACTTTGGCTGGAATATGAGCCTTCAGTTGAAAACTACCTACAATCGTCGCATCAAAAAAATTTGGGTACTCGAATATTTTACTTGAAATTGTGTCAATTATTGTAGTGATGAATTTATGGCTTCTTTTGCTCCTCTGTACTGTGCATTCGAATATCTACTGGAACCTTTGTTTCACATGTTATTTGATTAGAATTTCATTGGCAAAATCCACTCTTTGTAGCTTTATGTTCTCGGCAACAAAAGTTACACATTGTTTCAGAGAATAAAAAAGCTAGCGAAAAAGTGCATAGCATCAAATGAAAGCGTAACTTCAGCAAGAGCAAGTGCAGTTTTATTACACGGAATAGAATTTATGCGTCATATTTTTGGCGGAGCGCTCAAAGAAATGCCCGGAGAGGCTTGGCGTATGGTATCGGATCGCACGCTCAGCTTTGCCCACTTTGAAATTCATTTTGCTCGCCCCTTTTTATTTATTATTGAAAAAAGGGTTCCGGCTCATCAGATTTATGAACGAATAATTTTATTTCAGCGCTACGTGCTCGCGGTTAGTGCGCTGGAACATTGCCTTTTAACCTCGTAACGTTGTTATATGGGAAGCGCTCGGCTCGAAGAGTCGTACTCTTGAAACCTGCAGCCTGGACTTCCAATACAGTCTTTTTGTTTTGCTTTTGATGTAATAAGACTTGCTGTGTTTTATTTCTGTTCGCGATTCTCTCACTCATACACCGAACGAAGCTTTTATTCTCTTTCGAGCTATCACTGTTTTACTGCTATATTTTCTTTTTTCATTAAATTAGTACTAAACTCTAACAAGACGAGAATCCAAAATTGGAGGTATTTAATGATAGCAAATAATTCCGGAGAATTTACTGTGAAATTGCACCTTATGAAGCTGAATGAGAACCGAGTAATGACACGAATCTAAAAATATAAGTCAAGGATTTCTTTTATGAGCTCACCAATATATCAACTAAATTTTTCTATTCCCTGGATAACTAATATGGATAAATAAATAAAAGTATATAAGATCCATGTAACTGATCCTCAAAGGAAGATATTTGCTCATGCCAACAAAAGCTACCAGTCTTTACCCCTATTCAATTCTTTATAAAAGTATTTCATCATCCCTTTTCCATCAAACAAAGCTGTCTGCCTTGTCAATCAGTTATTGAGTCTACATGATATCCTGATACAGTTCCATGCTTCTCATCCATTCTGTCTAGTCGATTCTGACACAAAAATGGCTTGACATATTCAATCGTAATGTGACGAGTAACATAGAAATGTACGAACACACAAACAGGGTGGAAGGTACTCTGTGGACATGTCATCCAGTATCATGTGAGACAGTGCACCCCGATATTCCCAGAAAGTAATAAATGAATGAGTGTCAGTGTCAATGAAGGAAATGACATGTGCAAACATACCGTTGATCATCGCAATGTGACACTGGAGAACGTAAAATGTGAACCAGAGATGAGATTGTTACACTTACCTGAAACAAAAGAAATTATTATTAGTGATAACAAAAATAGTTTAAGAAGGTGGATCAAACAATATTTGTGTACAAGGGATTGGAATTTGCTGATATCCATTTGAATTGGATTATATTATTAACTGTCCAATATATAATAAAGTTTGATGGTATCTAGAGATCTGCACACATAAATATTCGTACAAAGTAGTGCAAAAAGTATTATCGTTTTGTGATGCCAGTTAAGATAGTAAGGCTCAGATCACTAGATTTCTTTTTCTCACGGCTAAAAATGACTAATCCTATATTCGTCAACCACAAGCAAATATTGATCAACTTTTTCCGGATCAAGAGAAATTTGAACTATGTAGTCCAGTCCTCAAAAAAAGTATACTGGTGAAGTCAGTAGCGCCCGTTTCTGGCCATCAATTCCAAACAGCTAACTTGTAGACTTGAAGTAACGTAGATCGTGGAGAAGTCAGATTTTCAAGGTTTGACCTATGATCTGAGGTATTGAGGTATTCAAGGTCAAAAGTAACAAAACTTCAATGAAATTATTGAAGGTGTATAACAATCATCTCGGCGCTGCACAAGAAGAGTGACTAGGCGGGCAAATGAAGCTGGAAAACTTCAAAGAATGGTCGACAATATATCCACAGCGAATCGACAACAAGATTGGAGTGTTCGGAACTTGATCAGAAAATCGTAATATACGTCCGTGAGAGTGAAGAGTAGGACGACGAACTCTGAGTAGTAGTTTTGCGACGAGAATACGTCAAACCAGGCCCGAACACGAAAGCCTAAACTGAAAAGAAAATAGGTAATTTTGCAGCAAGAGGTCGTGTCAAGTCACAAAATTGTATTCCGGATGTCATAATGCTTGTTTTTGAGTGTATTGGTTACGTTACTCTCAGGCCCCTCAATTTTAATAGTGTGATAATTATTGCTCACGTACACTAACTGACTCCACTAGTAATCAGATGAATTTTTCAATGACAGATGCCACTAATATGAATTTATAAAGAGATCATAGAACTTGACCATATGGCAGCAGAGCTGTAACGGAAAAGAAGCGTGACTAGAGTCGTAGTTGGGACCTGGCAACATGTGCATGCATTAGGGACATAGCCAAATAATAAATCATAATGAGTAATGATGAGCATGTTGATAAGTGCCGATATCTCGCGGCTGGTGGGGTCGTTGACTTAAGCGTCGCTGTCGAAACTGCAGACGGTATGCTCGGGCACCAATACGTCGGTGATGCGCTACTAAAGACGGATGACTGGATAGCTCAATAGAAGAGGTGAGCATAACATATATATTGCAGGAATCGGTACGCAGGTAGATTAGCTGAAGGTTGATGACGACGCGGTAACTGCCCAAGACCCACGAAGTTTGCGGAATCGTGAAGCGATTTCCAAACGGTGGATTACCTTTAGACATGGTTCTATATTTGTGAAACCAAACTGATTTCCAAGTAGTGACTCTATTTTACAGTTCCAACGCTGTGAAGCTAACAATAACCTCTTCAGCGGTGATTCTATGTTTGAGTCCAACGCTGTGAAGGCAATAATGACCTCTTCAGCGGAGACTCTACGTTAAATTTGTCGAACGCTGTGATGCCAACAATGACCTCTTCAACGGTGATTCTACGTTGAATTAATTTAACGCTGCGAAATCAACAAAGACTTCTACATGAAATTAATCCAACATTGCGAAATCAACCAAACAGAATCAGGACAAAACTTTAACGGTAAGCACTTGAGAATACTTTGGAAGACTGCTCGAAGAACTTACTTTCGAAGAAGTGGCTTAAATCGACTACAAGGCCTTTCTACTTACTTGTAAAGTACAAGTGAGTATTGTGAAACCGACAAAATTCACCTATCGAAGTTTTGATGAGAATATCCGTTTTGAGCATCCCTGAATCCAATTTGACTATTTTCGGCTTGATATCGATACGTGTGTACGTGCGTTCGTTCGTAGCTCGCAAATCTCAAAACTGGTTGAACGTATAATGTTGAGATATTGTATTTAGGCTGGTATAGGGTCTACTTGTGCACCTCGCATTATAGCCCCAATCGTCTGTACCGGAAGTGCACTTTACTTGAAAATTTCGAATTTCTCTAATAAATCCAGAATGATCAACCGAAGGATGTTGAAATTTAGTATTTGAACTTGACGTTGTATCAGAATGACATCTGCTATTTTTATATGAATCGGTCAAGCCAGAAGTGCACTTTACATATAACTTTTTCCTAATTTTTTGCATGAATCTAGAATGATCAGTTATAGCATATTGAATTTAAGTGTTTGAACTTGTTGTAGCATTGAAATAGTCATATTTACTATTTTTGTATCAATCGGCTGAGCCGGAAGTGCAGTTTTTATATATGACAAACATTTAGAGTTTGCCGTATGAAACAATCCATTTAATTGAAATGATAAGATAGGCAATGATAATCTGTTGTCAATTTTTTGATTTTGTTTGACATTGTATGTACATGTGAAAATATTATTGAAATTACATTAATTTCAATTTAAAATGATAGACAACTTCCTTCATTAAATAAATTTGTGTATAGATAAAATGATGTTTACGTCAGATTTTTAACATTCAAATAATATCGCAACAAAATGATTTATTTACATTGTCAGTTCAGTTCATGGTCAGTAGAGTAGTGGTGGTCAAAATGTCTAGCGCCGAATATTTATTTGTTGAGTCAAAGTGCACGGTAAACAAATGCAGTAAACAAAATATACAAAGTATTTAACAAAACAACAATCGGAGATATTGACGGTGAGTACATGCCATAAACAAAGATCATATAATTACAAAGTTATATTCTAGGTATTTGAAATATGACCCAATTCCAACCACATGCTGCGAACGGAAAACAATATACTACTTAAAGTATCAAGGGGATTGAAAGGACAACAATGCCTGGAATCAACAGTGTACCGAGGGCCTCCGACGGCATTATCGTCCGTTCAACTCTCGTGGTGCCTTCAATGTTTAATGTCTGACTAATGTACTATTCCAATCAAAATTTTCAGCAATGTATGTCCTGTCATTGTGATTTCAGTCAGAGAAATTACTCTAGTTACTTGGTGTAACTAGGGAATGTAATATTCTTAACGCCCTCGGATATTATTTATTACGTAATTACCCTGAAATCAGTCAGTTTTATCATGACAACAATAATAAACTAGTTGGTCACTCAAAATACTTATTCGGACTGGTTATAGTCCAGTCGATATGTACTTTGGAGCCGAAAAAAATGCGAACTTGATGAAACTCTGGTATGTTGTTTTTGATCACCCAATAGTGTTATTTCCATGTTTTCCGACCAGAGTTTCGCGAAGCAATTTTCAGGGGGAGGAAAAAACCACGAAATTTTAGCACTTTTTTCAGTTTCTTTTTTGTCCTGTAACTTTTTCCCCTCCATTCTTACGCCTTAGATTATCATTCTCAACTTCGTAGAGCATCAAATTTGAGATAAATTTGATATGTGAAACTTGTTTGCAGACTCAATACTCAACTACTGAACTCCAAGACACAGCACTTCAAAAAAGTGAAAAATTCCTGAAAATCTAAGAAAAAAACATCGAATATGGCGATTTTCGCTAAGTATCTTTTATTTTCCAACATTATTTATGATATTATAGTACCTAGTTTCATTCTGACGTAGAAATCAGTTAATAATTGATACAGGGACTACTTGCTATAAATAATAGTAAAATAAAAACCTACTAAAAGAAGTGGAATCCCACCAAAAATATTTTTATGTAAAATGTTGCCAAGACGAGACCATATGGCTCGCACTGTCAAAAAGTTGTCAGATCTCATGTAGAGCCAAGCTTCTAACTCTACACGCTCTAATTCTACAAGCCTCCTTGTCCATCTACCTGTCTAGTCACTTTTCATTCAGTAGAGGGAACTACAAGAACTATTGAATAACAGAAAAGTAATGAATAGTGAATGAATTTTTCACCTTATGCCCATGCGAATGTATCGAAATGGCCAAGTTTTGACTAAGATGTAGTTTGTGAAGTAATGACTTGTAGAATTGGAGCGTGTAGAGTTAGAAGCTTAGCTCTACATGAGACCTGATAACTCTTTGACAGTGCGAGCCATGTGGCTTCATCTTGGCAACTTTTTACATGAAAATGTTTTTGGTGGGATTTCACTTCTCTTAGTACGTTTTTATTTTACTATGATTCATAACAAGAAGTCCCTATATCAATTTTCAGACCTCTAGCATCAAAATTTGTGGAAGTCTCATACAAATTTCCATCCCCTAGTTTAAGTTGTTGGGAGTAGAAGTTCCAAATTTTGAAATTTTGTTGTTATTTGTGTACTAATACTAGCTTACATACCCAATTTCAGCATTCTAGGTCTTCAGGAAGTGACCCAAGAATTTTGATAATCATCAGTGAGCGAGTCAGTGAAGAAATCGGAGATTTTTCAGATATCAATAAAATTTAAAGTATAAGACAATTGAAACTTTATATGTTCAATGAGTCCACTATCGACATTATATCCCGTAAATTTTGTTTATCTGGTAGGTATAATCCAAATCCAAGTTATGAGGGTTCAAAACAACGACCAAGCTTTGCGAGAATATGTAGTGCTCTTGCGCTTCATTTGACTCGTCTAGGCGGGGGCACTACCGTGCCTCCAGATATGGTGGCATAGGTAGGCAGAGTACTCCTCACTCTGCCTACCTATGCCACCATTGGTGATTGATTTCTGCGTCAGAATGAAACTAGTTACCATAACACCATAAAAAATTGAAAAATAGAAGATATTCAGCGATAACCCTAATTTTTGATGTTTTTTTAGTTTTTCAGAAATTTTTACTTTTTCGAAGTGCTGTATCTTTGAACTTAGTGGGTCTACAAACAAGTTTAATGAATCAAGCTTATCGAAAATTCAATGTTCCACGAAATTGAACTTGATGATCTAAGGCGGGGGAAAAAGTTCGTGGTTTTCTTCTCCCCCTGGAAATTGATTCGCGAAAATTTGGTCGGAAAATATACATATAACACTATTAGGTGATCAAAAACAATATATCAAAGTTTCATCAAGTTCGCATTTTTTTCTACCTCTATTTTTTCGACACGCCGACTGGACTATTAGTGGTACTACGGTAAGTTTCTAAAATTCACAGGGAGAACAAAATGTGAAAACTGATTGTGAATAACCTCAAAACAAAATAGGTAGCTGAAGGCTCTATGATTTGAAATTGTTAGCGAAGAATTGAAGAAAATTACAAGGGTTCGTTACAATATCTAAACTTTGAAGGGCGAAGTATGGAAATCTCGTCCTGAGTACTAATGATCCCAGCTACGAAGCTGTGCGTGAATCACTAATTTGGTAGCTTGTGAAACATATGTGAATCGACATCACCATTTCCTATCTGCTTCGTCGTTATTAAATCTCGCGATAAATAGAGGAACAGATGAGCAAAATCTGTCATCAAGCTTCACTCATTGCTGACCATCAAATGGCTCAAGTTGCAGGCTATATTTTTCAAAATGTCGCAATAAATCTGAATGGATACGTGTCAAGCTACGAATACATTGCACGTCGTGCTTCAGTTTAAGATCTATATGTGATAATTTGGGCGGGAATAGGCCTCAACCATTTTTGCTGTGCTTAATTGAATCATTAACGTGTACTTATGTGCTTTTTTTTTGAGGATCACGCTTCTAGAATTGACTCCAAAGTTTCTGATTGAAGTACCGTCGATCGTCTCTGTAGTCTAGTATGATAGCTCTTTCAACAGTGATAATATTCGTCCTCAATTCGCCCTTTCGAGACGATACAATTCCAAGAATATCTAACGTTTTCTACTCCTAACAAAACATCTTCTGCTGCAAACGGCATTTGATGGAAAATTCTACGACTTAGATTTCCCAGAAAATACATTGTACAACATGTAAACAGCTTTCAGAGATTGTTTATCCTCTTAAGAACGATATGGATTGTGCAATATTACGAGTACGTTGGAAATTCTCAATAATTCGCCTACACAAGGATACTCATCAACAATAATTAGTTCTGGAAATATAGAAGCAGCATCGTACCTACTTTAATTGGATAATTTACTATTTCACACCAGTGAGCAAAAAGAGCAGAATTAGATCGAGTTTCAATGCTCACTCCTGTGTATTTGACTTATTTGACTTATTTTGAAAGAAAAGTTGATATTCCAGGAATAATTCTAGCCCCTACAATAATTGCAAGAATACAAATAAATGAAGCTTATCCATGTCAATGAACACCAATATTTGTATATATTAACTTGAGAAGTGATGTGAAGTGCACCAGGAATTGATCATCTCTATAGTTTATTGAAGTTGAGGATAGATCTCATAATACTTGGAGGTAACACAATTCACACACATTAGATGCAGAATTCAAAGGATATGTTTTGATCATACTAAACTAAACAGACTCAGGATTTATCCTTAACATGAATCAGTTGTAGTGCAGCAGTTTTAAATTGAATATCAATCAAATTGAGGAACATAACCTCATGGGGCTAGCGTTCACGTCACGTATACGATATTCTAAATCGAGTCAGGGCAAGAAGTTATTTCGAGTCACGATTAAAAATATCTTCAATCCCTCATTCATCAAGTGGTATTAAAAATTTTGCCATCATACAAAATTAAGCTGTTTTTTGTACTATATGCATCTAATTTAATTTTTGACGTAAATCACATATAAAAATACTGAAATTCCTGCAATATTTTCTCTTTGAAATTATGCATCAAATAAATTCCATATTTTCGATGAAAATTAGTTTTTAATATACTGAACTCATTTACATTTTAACAACGAATTCATATTGTTCCGCGTTAAATTTATTGAATTTTTTATGAAGCAAAAAACCTAATTAACTTGCAAATATGAACTACATTGGTTCATTACATTTTTAGTCAAACGTAAAAATATGTTAAACATTAATTAAGACACAAACAATAGGCGGAATTTCTCAGTGCGAATAGGGCAATAAAATCGATCATAAAGAATTGAGAGCTCCGCTAATAGTTCAACTCGTGGATTATTAACTGAGAAACACAAGTCTTACTCCAATTAAGTAAGTGCTTGGCGTAAATTTTACACAGTAATAAAAATTTTACTCTAAATGTTGAGTACTGAATGTGATGTCTTTTAATCCCACCATTGCTGAAACTAAGTGTTTGCATCTATAACTTGGTGATTATATGTGTAAGGTTTCTTGAGAACAGTAAAGTCTGATGAATCTTGGGTGATTTCATTCTGATCCGACAAGAAGTCTAGACTCACTGCAAAGGAATATAATACTGCAAATTATTGCTGACTATATTGTAGAATACAACCAGATTCAATAGTGTAACGAATTCAAGTCTATGAATTAGTCATTTCCGCTTTACTGGTGCTTAGAATTATTGTGGAAATATTTTACATCAAGAAATAGAAGCGAATATTTTTGTTTTCTAGAAAATTTCTGGTACCTTCTAGCGCTTTTCAGAAACGCCTGGATGTTTGCGTTAAAAACGTAGTGAGGAGAGACCCCCGGTATATATTCGCTGACTCAACAAGGAGTATTATTGATTCTGGCTCAGAAACCTTATAATATAAACTGCTAGTGGTTGAAATAAATTGTGTTATTCAAAATAAATCAATCTTGACATGAATAATTGAAGTTAAGTTATAGTATAGTGTGATATTCTTCAGTTTGAATAAGAATTATTCATTAGAAATACTGTTAGTTATCCAATTTTTTATTTTGATGAATCATAAAAGTAAATAGTAATGTTTAGTAACTTCTACTCCCTAAATTAAAATAAATAACGTTACAATAGCATACGAAATGTTATCTACAAGATATCTTATAGTTCGTATAGTCTCCTCATTTGATAATCTTCAGACGTCTGTAATCCTGCTGCTGAAAATTGATCGTTTCGCAAATTTGAAGTAGATAAATAAGGCCGACGATAAAAATGCTCAATGAATCCATACAAAATGAATTTGGTGAACTTTATTAACGAATTATTGGTATTATACACCATTCTAAAAAAGAAGAAAAGAGACACGGCAGGATTATGATTTCCATCAAATGTCTTCCTTCTTGGAGAAAATGCAGTTATATTTACACATTCATAACAGCGTATCTTGATGATTATATCACACACCTTAGCAACAACCAATGAAATCAAACGATTTTGCATGGTAACGTGGTATATCGCGATAATATTTTGTCCTAACTCGATATACCACAGTAGCTTTTTAAAAAATAATAAAAAATATAACAATCAATAAATTTTATGGTTTGTGAAATAATCCAAATAATAATAATAATAATAATAATATACTTTATTGACACCTAGTCAATGGCGGGATTCAGCCAGAGGCTGCTCTTCCATCCAACCAAATACAAATAATCATATTTATACATACAAATAAATGACTGCCAGAAAATTACAAAATTCAGTTCAATACAAAATTATTCCAATTATATACAACAAAAAAAAAATGAGAAAAAAATCAATAATATGATACACTCATAAACATATATTTTTTACATGTGATTTAAATGTGCTTAATGACAGAGATTCTAATTCATAAGACAAAGTATTATACAACATAGGTGCTAAATAAGAAAAAGAACATTTAAAATTTGATTTTCGAAAACTTGGGACAACGTATAAATCCTTCATTCTCAAACTATAGTTATAAATTTTAGGTATTAATTTGTTATGCAAATACATAGGAATACCGCACTTTAAAACTTTATGTGTGAGTACGACAATGGATCTTTTAGCTCGCGATTCTATATTGTCTATGTTTGCCCGTAATCTGTAACTAGAAATATGATCGTACTTAGATACCCCGTATACATATCTCAAGCAAGTATTCTCAAATACAGTTATTCGATTTTTATCGGCTTGCCTCAGATTTGGTACATATACACTTGCACAATAATCGAATAGAGGTAGAACTAGTGATTTTACCAATTGCAATTTAACAGGAGATGACAAAATGTTTCGATATTGATATAAATGTCTCAATCTAATCCTAGCTGCTTTCAATTTGCTTTGTAAATGAATGTGGAAGACTAAATCCTCATCTATACTCAGTCCTAAGCTTTTACAAGTATAAGTACGTTCCAAAGTAGTGTCACCCAAAACTATCGCTGGTACTATTTCGGCCCCGAAAACCAACAAAGCTGATTTGTTTGCATTAATTTCAAGTCCATGATTAATCACCCACTGAGACAACGCTTCAAGATCTTTATTAATAAGATTGCATGAACTTTCAATGTCATTATTTTTTGATGAACCTAGAACTTGTGTATCATCTGCGTATGAATGAATTTCACAGTAACTCAACGTTTGAGGTAAATCGGCAGTATATATGAGAAAGAATAAAGGACCAAGTATAGAGCCTTGCGGCACACCACGTACTAAAGAAAATCCATTAGAGTTCATTATCGTCGAATCATGGGTCATACTAATTTTGTAAGTTCTATTTTGAAGATAGTTCGTTCACCAGTTTAAAGCATTTTCAGAAAAATTATAATAACGCAGTTTAGCTATTAATAAAGTATGATTAACCATATCAAAGGCCTTTGTGAAATCAATTTGAATTAAAATTGAAATTTTGGAATTATCAAAATTATTTATTAAATTATCTATTAAATTTAGAAGGCATGCATTTGTACTGTGACCTGGCCTAAAGCCTGACTGTGTAGTTGGTATTATGCTGTTTTTAGAAACAAAACTAAATATTTGCTGTGCACAAACTTTTTCCAAGATTTTTGATAATACTGGTAGAATACTAATAGGTCTAAGGTCATTAAAGGAAGAAGGATTTGTATTTTTGGGTAAGGGTCTTATTATGGCAGACTTCCATGCATCGGGAAAAACTCCTTCTAGTAAACTAGTAAACACCTCAAGATTCGGTATATTATCGCATATACCTTGAATTTAACTCAAATACTTTTTGTCTTGGATAATTTTTTACTCGGCAAATTTGGAGATTTATAGTCAACGATAATATCCCTCGAGCTAAAGCTCTCGGGTATTATCAGATTATGAATCCCCAAATTTGTCTCGTAAAAAATTACCCAAAAGACAAAAAGTATATTCGTGAAATTCTTCGGTATATCGATAATACACCTCTCTATCGGTATATTACCGTTGATAATATCAGTCAGAAGCAATTGTACTACTTTAAAATCCTGGAATCATTTATATATATTTAGCAATCGCCATCATCTATATAAGTATTGTGTTCTCAAGATTCTGGCAGCACTGTCATGAAAGAAATTTCATTCACAGCTCGCATCTATTGATTTTGGACCACCACTAACCATTTATACATTCTAAAGGTGTTTCTAGCTAACAGCGCTTCCAAAATCGGGTTCCAAATTTATTCAAAAAATGACTCTATATCAACTTGAAGTTTCCAAAATTCTGGTAAAGCTACTATGGAAGAACTTCTATTTACAACTTGCTTCTTTTTACTTCCGGTAACTACTATATCCTGGAAGCGGTTTTCACCAGCAAATCTTACAGAATGAGGTTTTGAATATAAACTGAGACCGATTTTGACTGAGCATTGCGTTTTTCATTTCTAGTAGCGCTGTCATGGGAGCAATTCTATTTGTAACTTGCTTCTATTGTTATTGTACCACTATGGAGCGTTTCTATATTCTGAAAGCGGTTTTAGCTAGTAGGGCTTCCAGAATCGAGTACCAAATATATTCAGAGAGTGATTTTATACTAGTTTCCAAACTCTTGACAGCGCTATCATGCATGCAATCCTATTATTTCCAACAACTTAGTTCAAAAACTTCTATGTCCCTGAAATCGATTTCAACCAGCAATCGAAGCTCAATTTTGCCTGAGTATTCCGTTTTGAAGCTTCTGATGGAACTGTTACGCAAGTAGTTCTATTTAAAACTTACTCTTACTGACTTCATATAGTTTTCACATCCTAAAAGGAGTTTTAACTGGCAGCGCTTCCAGAATTGCGTTCCAAGTAAAATCAGATATCGATTCCATTTCAACATTGAGCTTCCAAGTCTCTGGTAGGGCTACCATAAAATCAGATTTATTCATAACTCGCTCTTTTTTACTCCAGACAGATAATATATCCTGCAAGCGGTTTTAATTAGCAAATTTCTCAGAATTAGGTTTTCCATTTAATCAGAGATCGACTTCATCTTACCATTATTTGCTTAAGCTTTTGATAAAGCTATCATAGAAGTGATTTTATTTACAACAGGCTCATACTGACTCAAGACAGCTCCCATATTTTAGAAACAGTTTTGACAAACAGCGCTTCCGAAATTGCGTTTCAAGATCAGAGATCGATTCCATTTTAATATTGCACTTCTAGGCTTCTGGCAGAGCTGTTATAAAATCAATTTCATTCATAATGCACTTCTACCCACTTCAGACCAAACTCTGAACCCTGGAAACGATTTTGATCAGCAAATCTTTAAGATTCATGTTTCCAACAGAAACAAGAAATGTGCTTCCAGAATTGCGTCCCAAATAAAATCAGAGATCGATTCCATTTCAGTATTGCGCTTCCAAGCCTGTGACAGCACTATCATGAAGTCAGTTTTATTCATAGCTCACACTTATGCCCGTACTTATAATCGAAACTCAATCTCGTTCTTGAGTATTACTTGGCCAAGTCGAGGCGAAGTCACCATAGATACTTACTTGAAAATCTATCCTATAGTCGATACTCTGTAAATTTGTGGCAAAGCCTGAAATTTTTTTTTTTGACATATATTTGATTGATATGTTTGACGTTCATGACAGTATTTGCGAGATATTCCTAGTTTGTCTACTGAATTTGAACTATTTTTGGACAATTTGATTGGAAAGATGAGTTTCAGTAAGTATGTATACCTCTATGGCGTATATTCATGTTGGAAATACAAATGTCAAAAATAACTGGCACGAATACTTAAGCACGACTCAAGGTAGCCTTGTAATAGACTCAAATAAAGTCGGAGTCAAGCAAACGCGAAGTATTACTCCGTAGCCAAGTAACGACTATTGGTAATACTCGCATACTTGAGCAATTCCTAAGTATGAGATCGAGCGAATTATCGACTATAAGTACCGGCATTTACTTTAGACAGATTCTATATCCTAGAAGCGGTTTGAATAGAAAAAATCTTGCAGAATTAGTATCCAATGAAAATGGAGATCGATTCTATCTTAATATTGCGTTACTGAGTTTCTGATAGAGCTGCCATGAAAACAATTCAATTCACAACCTGCTCTTACTAACTACAAATAGCTTTCATATTCTAGAAACGGTTCTAAATAACAGCGTTTCTAGAATTGTGTCTTAAATGAAGTCAGAGATCGACTCTAATTCAACATTGCACCTCGAAGCTTTCTGGTAGCGCTTTTATGAAATCAGTTTTATCCACAACTCGCTCCCACTTACCCCAAACAGATTACAAACTCTGGAAGCGGTTTTGATTGGCAAATATTTTAGAATTAGGTTTCTAATGGAATCAGAGATCGATTCCATTCTCGCACTCTAATAGAGTTGTTATGAAAGCAATTTTATTCACAACTTTCTCTTACTGATTTCAGGCAGCTTTCATATTATAGTAACGCTTCTAATCAGTAGTGCTCCTAGAATTAAACTCAAGCATTGAGTTTCCAAGCCTCTGGTAGGGCTGTCATAAATTAGTTTTGTCCATAACTCGTTCTTCTCCAATTCAGACCGATTTCATATCCTGGCAATTAGCAAATCTTTCAGAATTTGGTTTTTATTAAAATCAGGGATCGATTATATCTTCGCATTGGGTTTTGTAGATCATAGTAGGGTTGTTATGAAAGCAATTCTATTTACTATTTGCTTTCACTGGCTTCAGATACCTTTGCTATCATAGAAACAGTTCTGACTAACAGCGCTTCCAGAATTGTGTTCTAAATGAAATCGAAAGTCGATTCCATCTCAGCATTGAGCTTTCAAGTCTCTGGTAACGCTGTCATGAAATTAGTTTCATTCACAACTTGCTCTTACTTCAGACAACTTCTATATTTCGGAAGCGGTTTCAATTAGCAAAACTTGCAGAATCAGGTACCCCATGAAATCAGAGATCAATTATATCTCAGCTTTGATAAAAGCAATACTATTCACAACTTGCTCTTACTGACTTCAGACAGTTTTCATATCCTTAAAAGAATTTTGACTAGCAGCGCTTCCACAATTGAGTTCCATATTTGCATTGCGCTTCCTAGCTTCTGATAGTGTTGTAATGAAATTAATTTTATTCACAACTCGCTCATACTGCCTTCAGAAAAATTTTATATCCTGGAAGCGATTTTAGATAGCAGCGCTTCTAGAATTAGGCTCAGAATATGTTCAAAGGTTACTTTTATCTCAGTATTGTATTATCAAGCTTTTAATATCATTTTAATGCAGGCATGTCCATTCACAAATTGCTTTCACTGACTTCAAACCATTTTTACATCCCGAAAATGGTTTTAACACGTTTGGGCTTTGAATGTACTAAGAGATTGACAACATCTTAGTACTAGATTTTTAAGCTTCTGGTAGCGCTATCATGGAGGTCCCTTCTACCGATTTCAGATAACTTCTATAAGCTGAAAGCGGTTTATCTAGGAGCATTCTCAAAATCGAACTCTACATATATTCAGGAATCGATTCCATGTTGGCGTTTGGTGTCATGATAGCAGTTTTATGCTCCCACTAACTTCGAGCCACTTCAGATCATTTCTGAATCCTGGATGCAGCTCCAGCTAATCAATTTCTGAATATAGTCAGTGGTTGACTTCATCTTAACATTGCATTACAAATGCTTGCTCTTATGATTGCGCAGCAATTATAATATAAATATTTTGACAACAGCATCGTATTATGCAATTAACTCTGTATGAAAGTTGACTTTTGAATTTTGTGCATCAAGCAGTAAGAAAATCTCAAACTTGCTCGAAAATATTATAAAGTAATATGAACTCAACCGTCTCATCATTTAGTATGCACGCCACGCACCGTCACAATATTCCTGTTATACTTTTTCATGATAACGTTCTCCGTGACTTTGCGCACAATGTGTGACTACATATGAATATACACACGTAGCAAGGGAACCTTATAAACACGAAGACATATGAATATCGTTGTTGTGACATCCATTAGCTCGCTATGATGAATAGAGTGCCGTGCGAATTTTGAATTACCTTGAAATATCAAAGGAATCACACACGCAGAACTTTCTTGTAAACATTTCACAAGGCCTCGCTCTGTCAATATGTGCTTTTTTATTAACCGAATTGTGTTATCGTGAGGAAAATGACAATGTTAGGAACGAATCAACAGTCTACAATTTTTTTTCATATGGAATCGTTTTGGGAAGTGAGGCTGAGATTATGGAGCAAACCCTAGAAACAGTAGACTGTTTCCAATGAATATTGACATCGATTTATCTCAAGATTTGATTTGAATTCTTCTTGAACATTGAACTCAATAATACACCTCGTTCAAAACAACAAATATAGTAGTGTTATTCAATGGTTTGATCATCTGGTATAACCTACATTATACACTTACCAAATAATATTCCAATTTCAATTTATTGCTCAAATGTATTTGATATGTAGCTGCATTCTTAGCGAATTACTTTTGATTGGGAACATGTATATTTTTGAATAAGCATGGCCATTCTAAATACCTGTACAAGTTGGGTTTCCTATTCCCTCTGCAAGATTCCTCTTTTCCTGCTGGATCATTCATAATAAAAATTTATATAAACATAGTTCCATAAACGTCAAATAGTCCACACGACAGTTAAAACATATCACGTCACTATTATTCCACTTTTTTGTAGGTATTAAATTCTCACTAGAAAACACCAAAACGCACATATCAGTCACCTTCGACAAACCTAAATTATTAAGAGTATATATGCATATAGATCAATAACAAACAATTCTAGACCTTATAACATCACTAAACTAGAACATAAACATATTCAATGAGATTGTGCATGTTCATACTGAGATTCATCCGAAAGAACAATTGCCCAGACAAACAGCATAATCTTGAAGAGTGCATGAAGTATATCCATGATTCGTCTGAGCTACTTAAATAAATATTACATGAATATTTACATTTATTTTTCCCAACTAATGATTTGTTTGGATGGAAAACACAACATATACCAAAATAGAAATTTTTTAGGACAGTACAGATATAATATTTTCTCTTTTATTCCAATAAAGGGCGAATAAAAAAATAAGAACAGAGATTCATTGAAAACTCGAATTGAATGGTCCTTGTATTGTGACCTATAAGATAATTGATAAATTACAATGAATCTATATAGCAATACGTAAAGAGAAAACTTTGTACCTCTTTTTAAGCATATGGTATGCACAAAGGAGTGTAAGATTTGATACACTTGAAATTCATATGAAGAGGGAGTGCAGACAGCTAAAACTATATATAGGCTGTCCCATTTTAGTTTCCTGCTGAAAACGATATTATTCGCTGGGCTATCTCGAAAAATATACACCGGATGAATAAATGTCTGACATATATTTCTCACTTCCACAGGGAGGAGGAGCCGTGAGGGGGTAGAAGGAAGTCAAGTTAAAATCTTAAATGGGAACTACTATTTTCATTTCAGATACGGATAAAACGTCGAATATCAAGGTAATTCCTCCTGAAACCCTCGAGGATGGAAGGTTGAATTCAAGAACGTTCAAACTTGAAAATTTAATTAATTATGGTCAAATTTCGACCACTGAGTAACGACTGGTTCAAGTCGAATTGATGTCAGGAGAGGGATCTTGAAGAAAGAATTGAATTGAACTAAAATCAAGCTTGCAGTGCTGCGAAATATTTGTTTCCAATTCCCACGTCGAAAAATATACCACCAGCTAAAAATGTTGATGGAGCTTGAGAAAATATCGGCAGCTTAACAGAATCAAGCTATAAAAGGTGTTTAGGTGTAGAGATGAGAAACGATCTACAGGTGAAACAATTGAGTTGAAGAACATGGATTAATATACGGAATTCATTGGGGTGAAGCGACAAATCAAAAAAATTGGATGTTATGATGAATTATATGAACCTCAGTCTTGAAAGAGATGATGCTGCTCCACGAATAGCATGACATCCACGCCAAGAGAAGTTGTTGCCAATTTCACTCGAAGACCGACGCCTGAAAATATTGTTACATTCTAGTCCAGAAGCCGCTAAAACCCTATCGACTCAGATTGGACCTATGGCCAAATTATATATGAATCTATCGGAAATATAGTGGTCAATAGAATGCCAGACATTATGAATCCCAAGTGTAAGAAAAAGCCATCTCCAAACTAGTATCAATCGAATGCGAAGGTCAAGTACTTAGTGAAAGTACTTAAAAGGGTGCCATCCCTTGGATTTTTTTGAGGTACTAGACCTTTACTATCGATTGGCACTAGTTTATATAGTAAGATCTATCAGGTAACTTGATCCTGAAGAAATTGATCGGAAGTAGTATTTTTTTTCGATATTTAGGACAGGATTTTAGCTTCAAAAAGTCTATTCCTAACCGATTCATATTTAATTTGGCCGTAAGTTCGATCATGGAATATAAGGTGCGGCCGGCTCCATGAGTATTCAATTTCAATTGATTTCGAAGAATAATGGCTGGAGTGAGGAACAAAAATCAGTTGTACTGACTGGAGTGCTCCGGGAGACAGCGTTAACTATGCTATCAAACTCAGATTAGAAAAAGCTGACATCTGAATTTGGGCTGCACCTCCGTGGAAGTGTTTAGTCAGTCTATTAACGGCATCAGCGACAAAGGGATTGGCTAATCCGAACACTGTAAAAGAAGCATTTAGAGAATCTTTTGAATTCAAGTATTTTTCTCAATTCCAAAATATTCAACTCAACCTCTCTGATGCTAAGAAATTGTAGTTTTGCTCAATCATTTAGTACGTTTCTCTTACTTAATGCTGTCATATAATTAGAAAATATTTGATTTCATTCTCATCTTTATTATTCATAATTTGATAATCAGGAGATTTACAGTGTAAAACAAGGACTGGTGATTGATGGAAGAAGATATATTATTTTGTAGAACTGTGAAAATATACTTGTTGATGTTTGAAAATTAAAACTGAAATTACCTTGAGAAAGGAAGTAGAATTGGAAAAACAAGTCATTTTTCTTACCGATTTGTCACTGGTAGGTGAGAAACAGAAACAGTCTACGTCACCAGCGCCATAGCCGACGCCGACGGCGATGAAGTGTAACGCTAGCGCAATATCCGGTGCCATACACCGTCGTTGCAACTACTTCCGTTGCTCGCTGCTCTCAACAACCCTTATAAACTGATGACTTTTATATTACACCGCGCGATTTGCACTCATATTTCACATGTTAAATTTGCTAATCTCGACGCACTTCACGATTTGCTCGCTGTAATTTTGCATTCGTGGAAATGTAAACTACTTCATTCATTCAGATTCTTGTTAATGAAATGTGAAATGCAATGTTTTTGCACTCAAAATGTGAAATTGAGTATGGAAGGGTATGATTGAATTTTTTGTGCTCATTGTGATGTTGAATGTATAATATGAACAGATTCACTGCCTATACAAAACAAATATCTATTGCTCAAAATTTGATCCTTGAATCAAGAAATATCACCTCGTCGATAGAAGTAAACAAAATTTCATTCTCTTAGTCACGTTCAATGATAGCACAGCTTTGAGCTCAACAGTTTCTGAATATGTTAAATAAATTAATGTACTCTAAACGTATTCATTTGATGTCTCTTGAAGCGCCTGATGAATATTCATTTGAACGTTAAGTTTTGGTTTATATCCCAAAAGATTTTTAGAATTTTAATTGAGTGTTTAACGTAGCATTTAAAGTGTAATACTTTGTCGTTGCAACACTGACGTTTTCAGTCGATTTTGTTACCGTGTTATTTGAATATGATATAAAGTGAGAAGATTCATACATGTATTCAGCAGTTAGGGTCTATTTTATACTGAGAAAAGGCTCATTTATGAATAAACTTAATTTTGTGGTAATAATTGATAATGATGTGTTTTCACATTTATTTGAAACATTGGAAGCAATACCAGCTTTTCTGGTTGTGAATATGTCACCATACAATTTTTAATTCAAGGCTTCTCTTTTTTTCCGCCTTGTTTGCAGTGGATGCTCACGAGAACAATAACCACAAAATAATTATTGGCAGACTCGTCAACCTCTTCTAGAGGAATCTGAAAGAGAGCTTTGCTGGGAACTATTATAACCAACAGGTTCCCTATGCCGGTTAAACAGGTGACGTACGCAATGGAGAAGCATACGACTGATACGTATCAAAGACGTGGCGACGGCAGATCAAATTTAAATTTCTTGACAAATCGAGAAGCAATAGCCGGATATGTAGAAACCGGGAACTGAGTCGAGCAAGTAATAGGAGAGAATTAGGAGTAATAGGAGCGGGTGGAAGTGAAAATAGCTGCTAGATCGGCTACAGAGTGCGCAAAAGTGAACTAGTGGAAACAAATAAGAAGAGTGAAAAATAAATAAAGAAACAGAGGAAATAAATAGAGGACAGTGTTGATGTTTAAATAATTAATAAGTGAAGTGAAAGTGACTATTTTAATGTCAATTAATAATAGAGATATCAAGTAGTGGATATTTTCAGTTATATATGTGGAGCCTAAGGCAAAAATAAATGATTAACCCACGAACGAGAGTTTCAGATTCGTTACACTATAATTTCACATAGATGAATTTCGGAATAATCTTTAAGCAATATTCCATCAACATCTCAAAGCCACACAACATTTGAGATACAAAATTCAAATAAACTTCATTCTGCGATACTAATTTGATGATAATCCCTATTTACGAATTGAAGCTATGTGTCCACACTTTTTTTTTTCACTCATTGTTGAGTTCCATACATAAAATATGGAAGAAAGAAAAATATCAGAAGACTAGGAAATGGGACAAATTGTCACAAAATGAAAAAAGAAGATCAGAAAGTATGCCAAAATTACAGAGGAATCACACTGCTGAACACTATGTGTAAAATCCTATCCACAATTATACAAAGAATGTTAGCAAATATAACAAGAATTACCTTCGGACAGTATTAATGCAATTTCATCCAAGGAAAATAAACAACGGACACCATACATATAGTAAAACAAATTATCGAGAAAACCATAGAATATAACATGAATACTACAAAGATACTGTTCGCATATTTCAAACAAGCTTTTGACTAAATCAAAAAAGGAAAACTAATGACAGCCTTAAAAGAACTAGAAATACCGAGAAAACTGGGGTGACTAATAGCAATGACATCGAGAAAACCAAAAATCAGTATTGTAGTACAAAAAGAAGAAACAGAAGATTTTGTGATAAACAAAGGAGTAGGATAAGGAGATGCGCTATCAGCAACTTTATTTAATTTGGCATTGGAATATATAATATACGAATCATAGAAAAAAGAACATTAATAACAAAAGCATAGCAAATAATAGTATACCCTGACAATATAGCGATCATAGCGAAGAATAGACAAAAGATGAAAGAAATGTTATAAGAAATAGTAACGGAAGTAATGACATAGGACTGGAAATGAATATCAATGAGACAAGAATAATGAAATTCAGGAAAACAACCTAGGATGAAGAAATAAAGATTGGAGGATATACTTCTAAAATGGTAGACATATTCAAATATCTAGAAGAGCAGATAGTAACAACAAACAGAACTTTCTACGCAAATAAAAGACTAATGAAGAGTAAGACAAAAATGACAATGTCGAAAAAAGATGAAGAAGGTTTGAGAACAATGGAAAGAAGAATCATAATAATAATACTAAATGAAGAAAACGAAGTGTGGGATTCAGTCAAGAGTTTCATTTTTATTCTACTCTACAATTTCAGTCTCACCTGAAACATCTTCAGGAGATCTACATTATACAAAGGTGTGAACATAGGTGAGCGATAAAATGACAAAGTGAAATGAACAGTATACTTACAATAAAATTAATATGTGTGTGCTTTACATTTGTGTGCGGTAATAAATTATATAAAAGTCGGTGTAATAAGCATCATTTATAATAAAATGTTTAAATGATTTGAATGTTTTTGTTTCATTGGTTTTTTTTTTGGTTTTTTTTCTTTTATGGTTTGCATTTCTTGATATCCTAATGAAGATTTTTCTTATCCATTGGTTGACTTCATCAACTGACTGTTATCGACCTGTGTGATTTTGCTTTTCCACATTACGCGGGCAAACACCTTATTCAACAAGCACTAAGTCTTGATCTTTCATAACGGTCAGTTGTTGCCAAGCACAGTTTTTTGAATATTTTAAAGATTTTATTTTAAAATTTGTGATCAAAAACATGATTGTTTTCCTTATTTTTATTACACCGACTTTTATATAATTTATTACCACACAGAGATGTTAACACACACACATTAATTTTATTGTGAGTACACCGTTCATTTCACTAAGTGATTTTGTCCCTCATGTTCACACATTTGTAAAATGTTGCACTCCTGAAGATGGTACAGGTGGGATTGAAACTGTACAGTTAAATAAAAATAAAACTCGTGACTGAATTCCCACACTTCGTGTTCTTTATTTAATCTAACAGTCAGCATCATCCACTACTTCCAATAATACTAAAGACAGAAAAAAATATCTGAAAACGAATAAAGACTAAAAATGAATCACGAAACAGAAAAAAAATTAGAAGGAGATGACATAGTTAAGAGAATAAGATAGCAAAGAGTATAATTGCTCCTACACGTATAAAGAGCTGGAGAAGAAGACACAATAAAGTCAATCCTAGAATAGAACCCAGCAGGAAGAAGAAAAAGAGATATATCATCATGGATAAAACAAGTGAAGAAGATCTAAAAACAATAGGAATAAAAAAATGGAGAATGAAAACAAGAGATAGAAAGAAATAGATTAATAAAGCGAATAACATATGAATCAGAAATGGAGAGTGATCTCCTCCGAAAAAATGGATCTAAAAAGCTCCGTTTGGGAGCGACAAAACTTCACAAGGCGTGCTAAGCCACATTATCATTATTATTGTTGAGTCCAGTTGAGATTCATCACGAAATAGTTATTTGAGTATTAAGGTCAGTAAGTACAGTTTACCGATTGAGAATAATAGTTTGGAGGCCGAGCCTTGGCGAGGTTCCCAAATATTATACGAGATCGGTACTGTACTTATTGACTGTGATGCTTACAAAATTTTTTGCACGATTGGAAAATCAAAAGTATGGATCCGAATTCTCTTTTTCAAATTGAATTATTACTGACGACTGTTTATTCGCTGTCAGCTGTCAAGTTTGACATTTTATTGTAAATATTCAATAACAGAAAAAGATGAAAAAATTAATATTTTTTCTGTGAAAATCCACAATTTTATACTTACCGCCTTTGCCCATGAGCGGTAAATCAGCATAACCATAGTAACCACAATTTGCTGGTAAAATCAACATACCACCTTGAACAGAGGGCCGGTAAACACATTGAAATGCCTAATCGTGCAAAAATAATATTGAGATTATCGACGGTGTAAGCTGAAATCACCGGAAGTCCTCTAACGCATTTCACGAGTCCTCACATACAATCGCGGAAATTGGAGAACAACGTATTTTGAATAACACCTAGTGGGTATCATAATATGACATTCAAGAAATTTTTTAGCGAGATACAAGCTTTGTATGTATGATATGAAAAAAAAAAAGCTTGAAGAGTATGGGTTGGTTTTAAGTACCGCTAGACATACGATGAACTACGCGGAAAATGCAGAGGGCGCGTGAATGACTGGACCCTCATAAATATATTATTTTGAACAGTAGGCGTACCTAACTGTCAGTAAATCATGCATTTTAAATTTTTCGGTTAGTCTAAATACGGATTCAAGTTTTTCACATGTTATGAAGTGGCTGTGGTTCACAAAATTGGTTTTTGAAAGTAAGAAACGACACAGTACTGATGTTCAAGGTAATGTATCGAACAAACTCTCCTGGTAGTCCACAGGCATATATTTTGTCACATATTACTGTCACGGTGTTGACAGAATCAACCTCAAGGTTTACATTCTGTAATGTTCTTGGGGTTCGCAATGAAACACTGAATAATAATTTGCAACTTTAACTTATTTTTGTAGAATATTCATATCGCACCAAATTTATTTTGACCTCCGACTTGCTAACTTTTCGACCACTTGATCAACTCTGACCTCCGCTGAACGACGCGGTCCTTTATATTGACCTTTGTCTACTTGCAGTGGCCTGGATATGTCCTACCGTATTTCGACAGACTGCTAGAGTATATTTCGAATATTTCAGACGTTAATTGAGAAAATTAGTTGTATAGAGCCTAAATTTTGCAGAACCTCCTTACATATTATATTTGAATGTCCATTAGGTGGTCACTCGATTGGAATAAAGTCAAAGTCAAGTATTATTGATCAATCATTCGTTTAATTTTTTATCATTTCTACGTATCTAGTTTGAATTTGCATAGAAATGAAAAATGTTAACCTTAATAGTCTTTGAAAATTTATTGGTGGAGTTTTCTCTCACTGAGAGGATCTAAATTTGGCCTGGCTACTGCAATTAAAATATTTTATTATTCATTTGGTTGTTCGATTGCGCGTAGAGCGTAGAGCGCACCAGGTTACCTTGTATCTAATAATCTTTGTAAAGTGCTATTGCACGATATTCTGAACAAATTCCATTCGTCTGCCAAGTGCTTTTAATTACACCTAGTGGCGTGGAAATTAATCCTACTGCGTATGCGCTGCGTTGTTTTCCCTTTACCTGCGATACTAACTGCACCAGTAGTTACAAAATTGTTTGAACTGAAAAATCACGTGTTGGGAGATAACGGATGATCGAGACAAATAGATACAGATAACTATTGAGTTTTTCAGTACATCTGTTTTCAAAGTTCCGGATATGATGACACTGAATAGCGAACCACAAAGAGTCCAGTTGGAAGTTTTCTAGCGAAACCTTCTCTCAAATCTTGACAAAGAGTAACATTACAAGAAAAACTAAATTGGAAAGCTTCATAGCGAACACTTAATTTGGCTGAAAACTAAACTGCTCACAAAAATATGATAAATTGGTATTCCATAATCCAAACATTCTAGATAGACTTCTTTCTCACAATTCCAAAGATTGATTTATTAACTAGCAAAAACTAAAATCTAAGAATCATATTAGACCAGGTAACAACTGAAGACCTGTGTTTCGTCCTTATTGGGATTCATTACTACAGTTAGTTGAAAATTGGATCTCAAAATTTGAATTCAAGATATTAAGGCTGCATTTTCATGGATGCTTTGCAGATTCAAGAGAGACAACAGTCTTAAGATCAACAGTTTTTTTTTATCCTGAATCCGATATGAAAATATTTCGAACAAATAATGGATATCAACTATATTGTTTTCTAGATGTAGAAGTATTGGAATATTTTCAGGACTGCTGTGTTCTGCCCTCTTAGCTCTCCCTGCTGTTGCTTCTTCCGAAAATAACGAGCATTTTCCTTGTCTCACAGCCAGAAGCAAGTTTTCCACCCCACTCCATACTTTGTTACGTTTACATTCCTGAAATTAGTTCGAAACAACCAAACTATCTTTTTACTTTATAATTGCGTCCTGACAAAACAAATTATGACGTAAACATGCCAACTTGTGTGTACCTTCCTTGATTTAATAAACATTTAATTAACTTTCTTACGGAAACTATAATATCCAACTTTTGAATAACAAAATCCTGCAGAAGATTGGAATAGAAGAGATGGATGGTTGCCAATTTGGTTCGAAGAGCGAACTATCGGGAAACCCAAATTTTGAAGGATAAGTAGTGGAAAATAGGGAAAATATAATATATCCTGAGACAGGATCTAGGAACAAAAGGAGTTTTGGTAGCTCTATCGGTTGAAATCATGAGTACAACTCCTGCCAGAAACATGGAGACTGATATTTGTACAGGCAATTTATTTTGATCTAATTTATCATCATTATCGGAATGGTTACTTTCGTTAATGTTGGGTATTCTAAGTCGATTCCCAATGTCCTTGTAAGTAATTTTTGGCAGAATCGCTGTTGTTTCTTCAGTCGGTTTATGTGAGCTTCAGCTCTAATCTAACAGGGTCCAACTGAGTAATGTACGATCTTGTTTCTTTATCATTACTCATGAAAGAATAACTATATCTAAAAAAGTCATTCCTAACGTTTCTCAATCGAAACATTTTCCCTGCCAAAATCCTGATTATCAAAATACTTCGATTCTGAAAAAGTCGTGAAATATGTAGCAACAGAAAAAAGGCAGTTGTGAAATCAAAAATGCTATAAAATATGTATCTTCGAAGTGTTGTAAATTGTGCGAGGGAAGTAAACTTAAAAAGTATTTGGTGGACATCGTTTTCGTGGATCCCTGCGGCTTCATAGATCTTATGTTGCTCTCAGTCCCTCGGGAAATTGTACGCATAAAACATTTATGTTTCCTTTATGCTACTTCTTTCTGTGTCTGCCTAACTTTTTAATTCACTTAGAGAAGTTGTGAATGGTGTGACACAACCACCGAGCAACTGACAAGTTCGTTATGTGAAAGATAACCGACACAAGGCTGCATTCGATACACGCTACTTCAGAAGAATTATTCTCTATCACTAATTCAATAGCCAAAACTTCTAACAATGAAATACGAGACGGTATATTTTTATGACCAATTCACTAAATATCCATCTGTCTTGGGTGACATGTGGAGCACAGCTAAAACTTTCAAGTTTTTCATTCTGACGTTCATGTTGGTGAATGAATGAAATACTTCATTATTACTTGAATTTATTGACATGACCTGCTTTTAACTGCTTGACTTCCTTGAGCTCCTGCTTCCTTTCAGTACAAAATTTGTTCTGAAGAGTGAGAATTGAATTAATCTTGAGCCCATTTTGAAGGCTATTGTCAATATCTTGCAGATATGAATCTATCTCTCGGACTATCATAAAACATCACATTCAGCTTTTCATTTGAATGTAGTCTCAAAATTTCATACGATTAATGACCTCCTAAACCAAACTGAGGAGGAATAGAGGATTTGGAAAAGCATACCATTACTTTCCATATTAGATAGAAGATAGGTGGATATTTCAAGTGACAAGTACATTCCTTGAATACTTTGAAGGCAGCAAATATTCCAAAGGACTCCGTGATGTTGTCTGAAGATTGCTTCTTTTATTTAAGACATTCAACTCTTCATTTGGATGCATTTCCAAACTTTTGTCGTGCAAATACTATATGTGAGTTCACAAACCATATTTAGAAAAAAGAAATCGGGCATCAGACATCAGACTGCAGGAATCGGAATCACCATAAAGCTTTATATCATACATTTTAGTATCACCTCAAGAGACTGAAAAGCAGAAAGAAAACCTTATTGAATAGAAGAAGGTATCGCAAGGAACAAGTACATGCATTAGAAACCGTAGAAGCAGAGGTGAGTGGAAAATATTACCAGTTCCTGTTGGGAGCTATCTTCAAGATCCTCAAGATGTAGCTCTGTTTTTTAGAACATGTCAGCTCTTTGATTGGCTGTAGTCTCAAAGATTTACAGTGCAAATGTGATCTGTAGATTCCCAAACCATATTTAGGAAAAGAAAGTGGAAAAACCAACTGAAGTATTGGAGATAGCATCCTATCACTACAAAGCTTCATGTCATTGCTACCCGTACCATTTAAATTGCTATCTCTACCACTTGGTTTTCTTAGAGTAGATATTGCAAGGGGCAAGTTCATACATTAGAGGTCCTAAAGTTAACGGTACTCCGTACTCGGAGGAATCACAGGCTCATGTTGGGGGCTGTCTTCAAAATCCTTCAGATTTTGGGACATGTTAACTTATCATTTAAATATAATCTCCATTCCGTACCCAGAAAGACTAATTGAGGATAGATTATGAAGCGATAAATCACATGTTTTAGTGAAACCAAAGGGCAGCAAAAATACATATAAGAAACGAGGGGTAGCTATTCTTAGGGACAAATACATATTTTGAGAATATGTTTGGCAGCTACATAATAAGATCAAATTATTTTAGTTGCAAAATTCAACCACTCACCATCACATCGACCTCTGAGGAGCTTCGGAGAGATTGAGATCCCATGTGAGGGGCTGCTTTTATTGTCGTTTTGATATACTATACTGTGCAAATTAATTGGGACAGGGTAGGAAGTAGTGCTTCTTTCAGAGGAATGTGCTTTTGTTGGCTTCGTAGGCCTGCAGTGTATTTTTCAGTATGACGTATGTCTTCCCTTGGCGAAGCCGACCTCCTACAGACGTTCTGGTGTTTCTTCCGCTAGAATGGTGCATATTCTCTTGAGTTTATCATCATATAAACGCATATGAGTAGTATTGTCTGTCATGCGTTTTTCTGTCGTACAATCCGTTTTGTTTGACCGCTTCGTCACAATATTCCACAGGTTCTCGATGGAATTCAGATTGGGTCAATTCCTGGGTTTACTGAAGGAAGCGATTCTTTCATTTTGTCTCAACTAGTTTGCACAGTACAGTAGCTCTGTAATTAAGCACATGTCATGGAATATCACATTTGTATGTGGTACAAATACAAGTACTGAGTTTCCAAACCATTTTCAGGAAGAAGAACTACAAGCACGTGATAACATAGGAAGCAGAGCGAGTTCAAAAGAATTCCGAGCTTATGCTGATGCAAGATCATTTTGAATTATCTCTGTAATTTGGCACATGTCATGTCAATTTATATGTGATTCAAATATAAGTACCAAGTTTTTAAATCACATTTAGGAACAGGAGCTACAAGCACTTGAGGAGATTCGAAAGAACTCCGAGTTCATGTAAGATTTTTCTTAAGATCATTGTGATATAGCTTTGTTATTTGGTACAAAGATTCGAAGAGACTTCGAGCTTATGTTGTGGGTTACTTTCAAAATCATTTTGATATAGCTCTGTTATTTGACACATGTCATGAAAGATCACGTTTAGCTCTTCATTTATGTGTGGTCCGAATACAAGTAAAAACATTGAAAGCAGAGGAGATTTAAAAGGAGTCCAAGTTCAAACTGGGGGTTGCTTCCAGGTTTTTTTCAATATAGTTTTGTAATTTGGCATATGCCATAAAGTATCACATATGGTTCTTAATTTCTATGTAGTCCAAACACTTTTACCAAGTTCCCAAACCATATTTAGGAAAACGAGCTACGGAGTCACAATCAAGTCCTATAAATCTGTATAACATCAAGACACCAGAAGAAATCCTTATTAAATAGAAGACAGGTGAATATTTTGAGTACATACTCCAAAAGCCTCTATAACAGAGGAGATCCAAATGAATGGGGGGAGCCAATGAAATTCCGAAAGCCTGCACCTATCATGAATATAACAGATTCTATGGACTTTAGATCTCCTAATCTAACATAATATAGATGCAAACCTGATATTGCCTCTAGAAAAGATAAATTGAAGAAGTGTACTGAAATGCTCGACTCCTTAGAATAAAGACGTACAGCTCCTGATGTTGAGGGTGTGAATATTGACAAATAATAATTCAGAGTGCCTAATTGAATCCTACTTCAGGATCATTCTCTTATATTCATGTTTTTTTTTGACCTGAGCTCAATTAATCTGCATTCAAGCAAAAAAAAGATATTTTGATCTTGTCCTGTACCATTTTAGTGTTCAATCATAATATTGAGATGTGAAATTCATTTCGTAAGACGTATTCCTCCAGTAAGAGGAAAAAGAGATTTTTTTATTATTGCTCCATAGCTTACGCTTCTTGAATCGCTTATGTCCAAGGAAGTGAAGAAATAACGTTGAGTCCCGTGATGAAATTCTGATTGAAATTAATAAGGTGAAATTTAATTTGCATCAGGTCGAGTTGGTAGTCGGATTTTAATAAATTTTTTATGAGATTTGTGAAAGCGGGAACACGAAACATGGAAAGGCAAGCTAGACATTTGTATGCGCGTTGTAATGAAACTATACTGGTATTAATTTAAATGTTCTATTTGAACACATACGAATAAAAATGTAGAAGGCAAACAATTTCTGAGAGAAAGTTTTTTTATTTGCTGTGTATTGACACTACAAAGTGATGTAATAATGTGCTACGCGTCTTCAAATAATAAAATGTGGAGAAGAATATTTCAAGCGAATGGCTTGCCAAACAGGCGGATGGCGGATGGTGTAATTTGTAATATCGTTTGATATTTGTTTGTTGACATGAACAATGCCAACGTCATTCTTTTTTCTCTATCTCCAATAGAAATAAAAAAAAAACACAATGAGCGCACAGTTCCTCATAGATTTTTTAGTTCTATTTAAGACTGGTACTCCGTCTGCTTCTTTTTTTGAATTATTAATAGAGTAGGGCTTAAACTGCGAGACTATATTGATCGCCACAAAATTTTGTTTTGAAACGATGTTCAATCTCAAAGTTTCCCATTATTCCTGTTCAGAAATCAGAGAAGTCGCCGCCTATGAAACATGTCCTCCCCTGAGGCGATCAACTTCATCAGCATCAGTAGGACCTTGTTTACTATCGACCCTGCTGAAACTCACTGTCCAAAAGCCGATTCTGATAGCTCCAGCAAAGTAAATATTTTGAGCAGGAACCTTCTGTATTTATCAAACAGTTTGGAACATTTCAGAAGTATGCTGGGCTTCATACTCAAATGCATGAAATGAGAACGTCGTATGAACACAAACCCGTCCAGAAGTCCAAAAAGCTCACAAAAATCAGTTCTGAGCGTCGACAGACTCATCAACAAAGTAAGAAAGACACGGCGAATAAGAACCATGGGCCGAAAGCAAATAACAGACGATCTCCATCTGAGTACGTGTACCACAATCAACAGAAAGTAAAATATAAGGAGGTTATAACAATATGAAACCGCAGTCTTCTGAGCAAAATTTTGTACATTACTTGATGTTAATAATTTTTCCTGTACTTCCATTCTAGATTCTTGCAATTTTTGTACTTGTATGAAAATAAAATACGAATTTCTCGTTACATTCTTGAAAAGTTACGTCCTTGAAAAGCTACATCCGTGAGAGCAACAGGAATGACAATAAAATCTGCTATATCATGTCTAGAGAAAACATAACCCAGTTTTCTCCAAATAACTGCGTATATTGTTGAAATTTATATTTTTGGCGTAAACAAAATACTTGAGCTCTGCAAAATCTCAAAGAAACATATTTAGCAGCTATGTTTGTCTTTCCAAAAATATATACCTGCACATAAGCATGTGATCATTTCTCGCAGCAAGTTGCCGAGAGACAGAAAACAGAGAAGCGATCGAACGGCAAACAAGTGTTCCGATTCTTGGGAACAGTTATCGGTAAACCGTTATATTCGTTCTATCGCTCCGTCGTCATGACTTCCGCTTCTTTTATTACGCCTCGTAAATATGAGAAACACCAGGAAATGATCGGGAAGAATTTAAAATAAAATGCAGCGGATCTTTTCCTGCTGGCGAATCGAAAGAGATGATACTGGCGGTATTCACAACGTGGACAAAGAGGTAAGCTACTTATTGCGGGACAAAGGAAAAAGATGAAATTTGTTGGAAGATATGAGGTTTCTTCAACCAATTTGTTGATATGTTCATATTGATTTATAGCAGATTCATCTTTACATCAATATTTTCAATTTCTTAATATTGCTCTCAAAGAAAGTTACCTCTAGTTACTTCTAATTATTTTATCGAAGATACATGGTGAGAGTTTTTTTTTTCACCACCCCATAGGAAGTAGGCATGACTAACTGTAAGAGTACGGATATGTGTCATTATACATCATAGATTGACAAGAATCTTAAGTCTTGATTTGGAAAATAAATTTGACTCCGAATCATCCCGAACGTCCGGAACACAATCTTTTGAGCATCAGCCAATGAAATTCAAGACTGTGACCATGCGCAGTTTAGACTTGCAGAAGAAAAGAGATGAAAGATACCGTACGGAGACGCTTCCTTGTTAAGATAGGAGGTCAGCAGTATATATATTTATAGGTATATGGTATATACACAACCTTCATCTCATTCACTTCTATGATCCTGTTTTCTCCACAAATGAGTTTATATATAATCATGAAATAACGTCCAAGTAAATTTATATTTCCATTGGGTGAGTTTTGAGAACTATAAGCTGTGCTGAACCTTCTTGTGAGTGAGGTGGTAGTAATTACTCCACAAATCATTAAAGGTGACGGTGGCAAAATAGTTGCCCAAGTTGTAGTAAATTCCGCACTTGACAGTATAACACTACGCACTGGGACTTGGGGTGTGCAGCTCAAGTATTCCTGCTTTCTCTCCTTAACCCTCACGTGTTTATGATTTACGGTTTCACGTCGCCGCGACGCTTTGTCCCGCTAACGAGAAAGTGACATCCCGCAGACTGCCGTTATCGCACGTACATCAGCAAAACTAGAATCCATCGTAGGATAGCAAGCACACGAACGTAAAGCCACGAGGAAAAGGTGTCGCTGCATATTACTTTGTGATTCTACCAAGCGAACGTTCATCTTCCTGGGATGGAATTCATCAACCAACTCTATCCTAGAAACACGAACTAGATCAGCGACCTCACCCATCACTTCTGGCCAAAATTCGGATGACGTTGATTTAATGCATGAAGGAAGTATGATGCGAACGATCTCATTTGTCTTGATTGCGAAGGAATATTTAATGAATAATAAATTGAGCAATATTCTATCGTTCCAAGTCATAGTTTGTAAGACTTAACTATTAAACAAACGCAGGAAAGACAAAAGGGGAAAAGTGAAACCGAGAAGAACGAAACGAACAACAGTTTTCCTAAACACGTTCCCATGTTTAGATATCATTTCCTCTTGGAAAATCCCATTAGGGACTGGACACGAACATTGCGCGGGCAGAATACGTTTTGAACGCCTGAAGCTGCGTCGACAGTGGACAGACAGAAACACTGGTCACGATGATGGAATCCCAACAAAGGACATTATATACTGAAATACAGATTACAGTCCAAAGCTCGTATAAATGGAGTTATATTTCTAGCGGTTAGTCCTCACTCCTTTCACGACGTGACCAACATGAGGACATGATGTTCTCGTTGCCTAACACTCTGGCACGGATAGTTGCTAATTTTGACCTCATTTTGCATTTGATAATCAGTTTTTCCATTTTTCTCCTTATATGTTTTGCAGATCTATCGAAATATTCACATTCAGAGTACTTCACGTCAAATAAAATACTTATTATTACTGCTCCCAGTAATAAATCCTGAAAGTTGGAGTTTCCGATCATGTTATTAAAACTAGAGTTTATTCAAACAGATCTCCAATTAGCGAATCTTCTTTACCTTGGCACAAAATTTTGGAGCTGAAATAAACTCATTTATATGGCATATAATGTGACTAATAATCAATTCGCAATATTCCTGGAATATTGAATTCAATGCAAATTAAATTACTAACAGTGCATGTATACATTTGTACGAGGCGTACAGTTGCACTGAAATCCAATATATTTCATGTTACTTTTATTCAGATTGCAACTGCATGTATTATAAACATCATACATTAGCAAATTTAATAATCCGATATCCAATAATACTTGTTTACCCTTTGATTCATCAATATTGAACCACTACGAACCCTACAGGAATATTTGAATATTCTGCTTATTAGTCCACCAGTCTGGTTGGATTTGTTGAAGTACAAACGAAATATGTAATACAGATATTCTACAAACATGAACATCCACACATTTATGTAAGTGCGTAATATTATTTCGCACTAATTGAATATAACGATGTGTATACAAGTATGTATGCAAAAAAGTCTTGATGAATATCGCAAATAGAAGGTTTTGGAAGAACGAAATATGTTATATCCGCTCATGAACAAATTACAATGGAAAACCGTCGAATGAGACAAGAAGTACAGAGGTTTGAATTAGACGACTTTGCAGCCATGATATTTCCACCACAAACATCTTCGAGTTCGGCCACCCCCATACTTACCCAAGTTCGATAGCATCTTCAATCTACTTATTGTTACAATTTCTCGAGGTCATTTGGTGCAATGAAGTTATAGAATATCCTGGCAAGTAAAGAAGTTTGAATGAGACGATCCAACAGCCATGACATCTCCACCAATCAAACGTACGAAATCTTGAGATATACCATAAAAATAAAGTACGAAGATTAAATTCAGACGATCTTGCAACTATGACATCTCTGCGACGATAACCTGCGAACTCTTTTGGAAACTTCTACACTGACTTGAATTCAGTGACATCTTCAATCTACTCATTATTGAAGCTTTTTGAGGTCATTTAGAGGCGTATCGTACACTGAAGTCTAAGGATATTTTGCAAGAAAAGAAGAACGGGAGTTTGGATCAGACAATTTTGCAGTCATGACATATCTGCTACAAGAACTGCGAGCTCTTTTGGGAACTCGTACACTGAATCGAATTCAGCGGCATCCTTAATCGTCATTGCAGATTCTCGAGGTCGCTTAGAAACGTAGCGTACACTGAAGTTTCAAAATATCTCTTAAGACAAGAATTACTGGGATTTGAACTAGTAGATCTTTCAGCCATGACATCTCCGCCACACACACCAGCAAACTCTTTCTACAGCTTCCATATTCATTCGAATCCAGTAGTATCCTCAATCTACTTGTTGTAGTCTCTTGAGATAATTGGTACCTCAAATTTATAAGGTTACAGGATATCATATAAGACAACAGGTACATAAGTCTGAATGAGACGATCTTACACCATCTTCACCACAAGAACCTGCGAACTTTTTTGGAAGCTCCTATTCTAACTTGAAGTCAGTGGAATACTAGATCTACTAATAGCTGCAGCTTCTTGAAGTCATTTAGAGGCTTAGCGCACACTACAGTTTTAGGATGTCTCTCAAGAATAGAAGTACGAAGGCTTGAATGAGATGATCTTGCAGCCATGATTTCTCTACCACAAGAGTGTACAACTCTTAAAGTTAGTGGAACACTTGATCCACTAGTTTTTGCAACTTCTCGAATTTATTTGGAGGCGTAGCGTACACTGAAGTCTTGGGATATCTCTCAGGAGGGAAAGTATGTGGGTTTGGATCAGATAATCCTGCAGTCATGACATATTTAGCACAAGAACTGCGAACACTTTTGGAAGCTCTCATACTCATTCTTGATCTTCTTGTTGGTACAAATTTTTGAGATCATTGGAGCGTTCAAATATCTTGCAAAAGTCTATTGTTATTAAGTGGCAAGCAAGAATCAATATCATCCCGGATACAAATTTGTGGTACCTCAAAGGGTTTATCTTGCGCGTTCGGAAGCAGGTTAGGTAAGTCCTAAATTCATGAAAGAAAATGTACCAATTGTATGGATTTTGTAGAAAAATGAGAATTTCCTTCAGCCCACACATAAGTGTCGTACAAAATTTAAACGTAGTTTCATCAGTGGAAAGAATATTGAGGTCCTCAGCATCATTGCGTAGAAACGAGCAGCAGAAAACTGAGCGAGCTTGATGATCGAGTAGATTGAAGGTCTGAACTCGTTGTATATGGTATGCAAGAAGCTGCTGCTCTTGAAGACACAAATTTCCACTTCAACTAATATTTTCTGCAGACTCATTTCTGCATACTGCTCTTTCTACGCTAAAATTACTTCTTCTGCTCCGGAGATGGACACCGATTGCGGTCCTTTGGAATCATAGGACTACTGCATGAATCAACAAATATTATGCTATCCTTGGTACAGATTTATACAAACATGACTTGGAGAAATCTAGAATGAACCATGAATGGAATTAAAATCGACTAACTCAATATTAGAACTATTACATAAAAATCAGCAACCAAAAATAGAATTAGCTTCATGATCTATTGAGGTTTTATACTCGTTGTATATGATACGGAAAAAGCTGCTGCTTCTAGAGACACTAATTCCTACGTCACTTGATATTCCCTGCAAACTTGTCTCCATATTTGGCTGTATTCGTGCTAAAATCGCTTCTTCTGATCTAGGGACAGACACCGATGACAGTATCTGGAATCGTGAGATTAGGGCTTAATAATTTACTAGAACTTGTTGAACATAGTATGGAAGAAGCTACTGCTTCTGAATACTCCTCTAGATGATTGGGACACTGGTTTTTATGTCAGCAAACTCATCTCCGTATTTTGTTGTATCCGTACTGAATTTGCTTTCTCTGCCCCAGGGATGGACACCGATCTTGGTCTTGAGAAGGGATCTGGCAACTGAGATGAGCGTCAACATGAAGCAAGGCTATATACGGAATGCATGTTAACAAATTCAATGTTGGGAATGTGAAAACCAGCAGCAAAAAAAAAAAAACCAAACGGACTGGATGATCCAGAGGATTGAAGGCCTGAGCTCGTTGTCCATGATATTAGAGAAGCTGCTGCTTCTGGGGACTCCTTCGTATAAGAATAATTCTAATTATTATTTCGATGCTTTGAGACTATAGTACAAATGTACCATTATTACAAACTGGAGGGATCTGGACTTGAAGCAAAATCATGTCAACTGAACCAACATGAACAAAAACAAGGTCAATCCTCTGTATCGGTGTAACAGTCAATTTAGAGATCCATGTTCATATTTTAAGACAAACAATGTCCTTGTGAAGTTTGACACTTTTTGCAGCATCATGTAGGAAAAGAAAAACTTAATACCGGAAACAGGAGAATTAAATTCCCTTCTTGCAAAAAAGCAAACTTGTAACTCAAAGTTAAATGGAATTTGATTGCCTGAATATAATTCAGTTTGTGACTTCGCATGCTTTTTCAATGAATGTTGCATACTGCCTTCATTGTACTTCTTAATCGCGAAAAGATTGCCTTGATGTTCCAGGAAGAACATGATATATTCATTGCTCACGCAGTGAAGTAAGCACCCTATAGGCTATGTGCAAGGGGGCGGAGTTTGAACAAATATCGATGCGAGCGCTCATGGTGAGCACCATTATAACCATTGAACTCCATTTCTCAGAATATGTCAATGAGCTGTCATTGAGCATTGTAGTTAAAAAATGAAAATAATTGCATATGAGACATGGGAAAACGTTTGTTCTGTTTCAGGCTGTTGTGTTAAAGATGATTCAAGTGAAATATAGTTTCACAGATTTCATGTACCCAGTTATAACATAAGAAAACGAGTGAAGTGAATCAAAGCGGCAAACAGAGTATTGTCTGTCTTTCATTATTAATCTATATAACAAATATGTTTGTAATTCAATTGTGAAATTAGAAATATTCATCATCGATTTGGGATTCATGAATTTACCTTTATCTCTAATTTGTGAGATGTTTCAGTGATAGAAGTTTGTCAGATGTACTTCGCAATAATTTTGTTGTTAATATTGTCAGCAACATGATCTTCAACATGTTTAATATGGCAAAACTAATTTCACGCTTTTCTTCAATGCTTCCTCGGTGAAAGAGATACAGTGTTTGATAAATACAAACCCGATCTGCAAGATCTTCGGCGTCATAATTTGAGGTTATCCTGTCAATTTGGACGAATTAAGACGTTTTCTCTATAATGGGTACGTTATAATTGAAGAAAAAAATATTCAAAATAAATAATTTCAACGTACCTTTTATGTTATGCACGTTATATCATACGCACAGAGCTGAATTAAATAATATTAGTACATTTAAAAAAATATAGGTATGAAACAATGATGACATGGAGTTCAATCGTTCTCCATTGCCCGCTAGAGGCGCTAGTAGACTTCATGCACGTAGCCTATGATGAAAAAAAAAAACAGTCAATCCACTATTAGTCCAGTCAAGTTAGTAATAAAAATACGAGTGCCCTTGCATAAATTCCCAAGAAGCTGAAAATTGGCATGAATGTTAGGGATACCATTATGATGAAGTTGTGAAAAGTCCCCATCGATCCCATGTGTGCAAAATATTTTATGCGAGGTCAAAGTTCGCAGAAATGGGTTTTTCAAATTGCTCAACGAAATTGTCAGTTTTATGATCGAAATAGCTTAGCCAAAAATTATAGATCTTCCAATTCTCTACAAAAATGGTCCTCACACTTTTTTCACAAGATTTGCCATTTCTGAGAAAAAACCATTCTAAAGTAATTTTTTCAATAATATGCATGACTACGCTGCCTATGTACATTATAGACGTATAATATGAATAAAACTATTAGTCTGCGTGACTAGTACTCGTACATTAATATTGAATGATAATTCTAAAGATATGAAATGAAAAAGAGACCTAGTCTCTCATTTTATGTGGCCATGTAGCCTTAAGCAACATTTGTCTTCTGTTCAATTGTCAACGTGGCAGTGTTCGCCTGTTACTTACTTTAAATTACTTGCATAGATAAGTTGCATTACTTAGCTTTTGCAAAACATACTCGTAATAAAAAAAGTGTTCAATTAGCTTCTCTTCCTCCAACCTTGGATTCTGCTCATCAACATTTTTATCGAGTATATTACCAGGTTCAATTGTGGCTTGATAATGAACTGGACCCAGAATAATGGGGTTGGAAGCTAATTAATGATGTATTGGAACCAATCGACCCTCTACTCCCCCCTGCACCAGAATAGCTCCTCATTACTATTTTTTCTAGATGCAAAAAAGGATGTAATTCGAAATGCGGCAGCAAAAAGATAGGCTTACTTTGTTCACCAGCATGCACCAGCTGTGAAGGCCAGTCGTGTTCAAATGCTGAATCTCCAACAGAAGATGATCCTTACATCAACGACGGAGCAACTGATGTATCGCTGTTTGAACAGTTTATGTCAACTCAGGAAGATGAAGAAAAAGAAGAAGCAGTTGAATAACAAGACTTAATATTATATTGAACTTCAATATAAAGACCGTGGAATAGGACTATCGGAGAAACCACGACGAAAATTACGCACCAAGTACACTACTTCATAGGTGGCGTGGAAGCGTGTGCATATTATAGAGAATATAACTTTAGACTGGCTTTTTCTCAGAAATGGCGAATCTTGGCGAAAAAAGTGTGAAGACCATTTTTGTAGAGAATTGGGAGATCTATAATTTCTGTTCAAGCTATTTCTATCATAAAACTGACAACTTCGCTAAAAAACTTGAAAATCCGTTTCTACGAACTTTGACCTCGTATAAATTTTTTTGCACACATGGGATCGATGAGGACTTTTCACAACTTCATCATAATGGTATCACTAACGTTCATGCCAATTTTCAGCTTCTTGGGAATTTATGCAAGGGTGAATGTCTATTTTGACTGGACTATATTTCAGTTGTAAGATGAGCAGTGTGCTCAAAAAATGGTATGATGGAAGGTTACTAACATCAGTTGGACCATATAGATGATTTACTTGAAAATAGAGAATAGTGGAGTTGCTTTCCTGTCGCTACTACTGCTCAGTTATAAAGGTTCGTAAACCTGTTTCTTCCGCAGGTGAAAATTTATGAATTTATAATTGAACTAAAAGCACTACAAGTTGTATGACAAAAAGTTTATGGTTTGTCTGGATCAGATTTTAGTTGAAACACAGATGCAAAATTTATGAGATTAGTAAGATTAGCATCAGGCATCTAGGGGTGGATAAATAATGGCGCACAGGTGCACATGTTGCTTATTCCTTCAGCATGTCAATTTTCTTTTGATATTGAAAACACAGCAGAAATCTTTTATTAATTAAATTTGTTTAATTTACGAGCATCTGAGTGAGAAGTTAGAGTAGATATTTCCATAGAAGTTTCTCGGCAGGCGAGACTTTCCAGAAGTATCTGTTTCTTCGTATCTCGTTACACGGCAACTTTGAACTTGCTGAAGAAGAGCCGGAAGAGGATATTATAACCTGAGCTAGGTGCGCATATAGAGTGAGGAGGCCCGGGGTTTTGAGTATTATTAACGAGTTTTGCACGTAACTTTCTGAGCATTTATCATCGACGCCCCTTCGACCACTATACTCTATCTTTCCGACCCTACTACAAGCTTCAATTTGTCATGAACGCTGACTATTAGATGAGAGTTTTGGACACTAATTCAGAATGAAATAACTGATCAGCAATTGATATCTTGAGATAACTTTATTGCTTGTTAATTTTTATTTTCACAGTGAAATTGGGTTAGTTAGCTATAAGAAGAAAGTTTACACTTTCCAGGTAATGAAAGGCTGAATGATTGCGTTCGTATTCCCAAAGATATTTTCTGTGCAGCAAATGAGCTTAGCATGAAGAATAAAGTCTTAATGTGAATGTGAACACAGCACATCTCAGCAAAAAAGAAAATAGGATTTACTACTCGAAGTAAAAAGCGACTGAAAGGAATTTCTCCCAAGCCCTAGGAACATCAATGGTATAACTACTTCAGATCCGTCGCAGATAGCGCTCATGATTAGCGTTGATGGAATTATTTTTATATAAGACTCCAGCTCGAAGGACCAGCAAATTCCTTCAAAGATCGGAATTCCATCTTATATTAAATTTCGATAAACGAAAGAGCAATATTGTATGCGGGATATTAAACATAAGATGGTTAGGAATAGGAAAAAAAGAGTGGAGGTTTGCACAACAAAGAAGAAAGGAGAATGCTTACCGAAACGTGTGGCGTTTTAACTGCAACGTTGCTACGGAAAAGGATTTGAAAGTGAAAAGTTGGATTCTTAATCTAGTTGAAAGCTTCCAGTTTCGCAATTCTGCTCGGTCTTCCAGCACTACAATGCGCTCGGCTATTGTTCCAGTTGCTTGCGCCACAATCAAGTAATTAAATATCTAATCACGAGAAACATCTCTTGGGACACATTCAGGGAAATTATTACTACATTTATTAAGATTTATCTGCAGAAATGAGACATAAATAAGAAGCACAATTTTCTATTGCTCGTTTATGAAAGAAAACAATGATTTGAAGCGGTCAATTTTTTTCGATAATAAACTGAGAAGTTTGAGGTTTATTGTTCTACACCTCAAACTGTGAGAGCCAATCGGATAGCAGAATTCGATATAAAGAAGGCTATGATCGCTAGTAGTCACAAACAAGAAACTAATTTATGTTTTCCAACTATCCATTGGTGTTAATTTGAATCTGCAATACATTGCTGAACTTTGAAATAGAGTCGCTATTTTCCCCTGCTTCATTTCAATTTTTATAAGGGAGGGCTCTGTTCTCTAGATCGTTTTAACGTGGAAGCGTTATGAAATGTGCGAAACAAATCCGGTCTACGAACAACCTCTAATTAAGTTGAGATCAAAGTGGCAGGCTGAACTAGAATCCACCTAATTCAACTTACAACCCTAAAGTTCGAAACAAAGCCGAGTAAGTGATGCAAGAGCCAACGGAGGAAAAAAGTTTTTCAGGGACGTACGTCATTCTTGCGACCTCAAAATGACGTTGAAGGTAAGAATAGAAGAATAACAAAATGTTCAGCAGACTGTTACTCCAAACATACATCGAACGGAGGACGAATAACTTTCATCCAACATTTCATAAGTCATTATAATAATTACAGACGTTGAGCCATTCGAGCACAATTTGAGCTTTAAGAAGAAGACTATAAGAGAAAACAAGCTAATAAAAGAATAGCTGGCCAAACCAAATATTTCTGATCTTGGCTATCTTCTTTACCATTTATACCTGAACTAGGACAGGGATTATCAGTAGCGGGTAGTAGTAAAGTCAATATAAAAATATCCATATCCATAAACTCACTTTAATGAAACATAGGAGTAGATACATTGCTTGAATCTATGGATTCTCTCATTGACATCTCAGAATACAAGGCAAAACTCAATTAATTTATCAACAAAGTCTTTTAAATTCTCTCAATGCCCTTCGGAAATACAATGTCTCCAAGTCCTCAAGATAGATCTCTGTTCTAGCGATGACCTCTTCATTTGATCTAAATCTCCTAACACCGAAGTACGTCCTCTAATTTACAAATAAATAATAGTCGAAGAGCAGTAAATTGGAGAATAAGTTGGTATGTTGAATGAGAAACCATTGTGACTGCACTTGAAGCACCGATGCATTATTCCGGTGAAAAAACAGTCCTGTGATTGTTTTGTCCTTTTCCAGATAGTCGATGTAGATGGTACCGTGTGCATCCCAAAAAAAAGAGGACATAACCTTGTCAATCGACCGATCCATCTTAGCCTCCTTCGGCTTAGATTCACCTGGAGCAGTTCACTGTCACTACTATTCTCTGGTCTTTGGTAAAATGCATGTTACATGCACAGTCACGAAACGTTGCAAAAGTCCTTCTGATAGCGGTTGAACATTCACAACAATCCTTCGAAATGGTCAGATGAGAGCAAATCCGGTATTCATTCCAAATATTCGTGAAAGATATTGAATACCTGTTTGGTTGAGATACCCGTGGCCTCAGTTAACTCGTATTCAGTCACTCGTCAATGAAAGATCATCATTGCACGAATTTATCGGCCATTTCTGACGCGGTGACCCCTTTCAGGTCTCCCATCAATTGGAAGCAGAGAGCTGCAAACTGTGAAATGACGAATCCTGGCGAGGGCTATTCATACGAAATCATGCGAATGCCTATTTTTTATTGATGCAGTATTTGCACGGTATTCGTTAGACGATATGGCGCTGGCACTCAGAAAATATTTGTATGATGATTCTGATGGGGAGCACGGTCTTATACACAGGTCTTGACACTAGCAACCAGTACCATTGTTGCGTAGTGACTCTTATTGAAGCTAAATTTAGTTATTATTTGCTCCGAGAGAGGCTACTACGATCGAGCAGAGTATGCAGAAAGTTGATCTAGGAAGCAGCGATCATCAGATGAAAAATATTAAAAAATTATCTGTCACTTTTTTGAATATTGTCTGTTCTTTGACTGCAATAGGAACAGTTTAAGATTTTGCTTCTAATTAACTGTGAATTAGTTATATAGTTATAATTAATTGAATATGCCTAATTGTTGCATCGTACCACTATGTAAAATGGGGCGAAAACATCTTGGACTGAAACGTTTAATTTTTGAAGTCCCAAATAATTAAGAATTAATTGAAAAATGGCAAGCTGTAATCCCAGGTAATAAGAAGTTAACAAATATACCAAATACATCTGTAAGCGATATTTCAAAACCGATGATATCAAAAATTATCGCCAATTTGATCAAGATGGAAAGTTAATTGTTGACGAGAGTAATGCTATCTTATTATATCTTTATTAAATCGTATAGTAAATAAATCATAAATACACATACATATATATCGTGACTTATTTAAATGTCTAATACAATTTTTTCTTATAGGTTTCTTTGAAACATTCGCGACTGAAAAATGGTGCTTTTCCATCGAATTTTGTTCCTAATCAATTAACGTTGGATATGTCTTTTGACAATATTACGATGATTCCTGATGAAAAAACTGTATAGATTCCGAGCATAGACCCTCAGATCGTTTCTAGTGATGATATTCCATACAATTCTGTAATATGCAATGCACAGGTTATTTCTGACAATGACATTCATAATGATGGCAGTGGTTTCGTTCCGTTAGGTCCTAATAACGAAATCCAGCACATATCTGACGACAATATTACGCTATTGAATGAAAAAAATAATATATCTAGCTAGAGATTAAGGATGAGACAATACACTAATCAAGGAAATTTAAAATCAAAGAAAATACATACCTACTGTAAAATTTATATTCAGTGAAATTAATTTGTAATGAATTGTAGTTAATAATAATAAATTTACTTATAATAATAATTTAATGAAAATTTAAGAAAATATTTATTATTACAAGTTCAAATTTCCATTTTTGTGTAATAATTCCAATAGAAGATAGGAATAAAACTTAATTATGAAATATAAGATGACCTATTGTTATTTTACTGTCAGTATTTTGAATATTGAATATTGAACGATATTTGTAAATAAACTTGGTGGTACTAAATTAAATATTTAATTATTTAATTAATTCATTGCTATGCCATTCATTGAGATGATGAGTAAATCCATTCGTTACTTGTATGTATGCTAAATTAATCTCGCCAATGCCACCACAAAAATTCAGTTTTTCAAATGTAGTTATAAGACATGATAACATGCATTTTGTATCTCCAGAAAATGTGCATACATTCCAATTCTTCGGTATAGCTTTGAAACGCTCAACTAGGGGAATATTGTTAATATCATTGATAATAGAGTGCCCTTTCAGAGATAGCTGTTCTTCAATGTTATTTTTTTTATTCAATAGCGTAATATTGTCGTCAGATATGTGCTGGATTTCGTTATTAGGACCTAACGGAACAAAACCACTGCCATCATTATGAATGTCATTGTCAGAAATAACCTGTGCATTGCAAATTACAGAATTGTATGGAATATCATCACTAGAAACGATCTGAGGGTCTATGCTCGGAGTCTATACAGTTTTTTCATCAGGAATCATCGTAATATTGTCATAAGACATATCCAACGTTAATTGATTAGGAACAAAATTCGATGGAAAAGCACCATTTTTCAGTCGCGAATGTTTCAAAGAAACCTATAAAAAAAAATTGTATTAGACATTTAAATAAGTCACGATATATATGTATGTGTATTTATGATTCATTTACTATACGATTTAATAAAGATATAATAAGATAGCATTACTCTCGTCAACAATTAACTTTCCATCTTGATCAAATTGGCGATAATTTTTGATATCATCGGTTTTGAAATATCGCTTACAGATGTATTTGGTATATTTGTTAACTTCTTATTACCTGGGATTACAGCTTGCCATTTTTCAATTAATTCTTAATTATTCGGGACTTCAAAAATTGAACGTTTCAGTCCAAGATGTTTTCGCCCCATTTTACATCGTGGTACGATGCAACAATTAGGCATATTCAATTAATTATAACTATATAACTAATTCACAGTTAATTAGAAGCAAAATCTTAAACTGTTCCTATTGCAGTCAAAGAACAAACAATATTCAAAAAAGTGAGAGATAATTTTTTAATATTTTTCATCTGATGATCGCTGCTTCCTAGATCAACTTTCTGCATACTCTGCTCGATCATAGCAGCCTCTCTCGGAGCAAATAATAACTAAATTTAGCTTCAATAAGAGTCACTACGCAACAATGGTACTGGTTGCTAGTGTCAAGACCTGTGTATAAGACCGTGATGGAGAGTTTCTGAACTTGAAAAATTCATTAATATTTCTTAGCCAATGTCGCCAAATGAATGTGATTGGAAAATCACTTAATCCGTTTTTTTTTTTCAAACAGAATGAGATCGGTTCGCTCTTCGTTGCAACAAACATGAACACTGACGAACAATATGGGCCCAGTGGACGCGACTTTCCCATAAACTATATATCTGGATTCGGATGGGTATAATTTTCGCTTAGACGAACTGAATGCTCATCATTATAAATGCTTCTACGATCGCGGTTAAATTTGGCCGTCGAATATTAATATATTGGAATAGAGGGTCCCACGTGTTCATAAACATCATTCAGTTATGTTTACTCACTGTAAATGGAAAGTAAGAGTCTATCGATCTTCTTATGACACACGAGAATCAACTTATTGGGAGTTAATTCAATCTTCTGAAGAACACACAGTAATCATCGTAAAAACTTGAAGGTTTAATGGAAAATTTCCACCCCAAGAACGGTAATTCTTGAACCCTCCATTAATAACGATTATCACGCCTTAATAGATCATTTTAATTTGAATCACAATTCATGAGATTCATTCCTGCTCATAATTTACATCAATAACAATAAATTCGCTTGCAACAACATCTCGTTCAGTTGTTCTGTAGTAGAACATCGCGGTGAACAAATGACGCTCACCACTATGTTGCTTGGTAACTGTGACGTGTACATGTACGTAATTCTGCGTGACAGAGACAGTAAAGTAGCAGAGGTGAGACGGCAGGACTGGGAAACCGGATGTCCTCCTGCTGTGACGGATGACAACAATTTCCGTGGCCTTTCTGGGAGACACCAGAGTTCATCATCTCTGCAGTGTATAAGAGGAAGTTCACTAACACACCAGCCAGGTATTGTCAAACTTCCACCCAGATTACTTGGACCCCATAAAGATGAATTTAGTGAAAACTTGAAACAGTACCATGATATTTCTTGTTTGTTGTGAACCATCAAATTTAGATAAATATCAAGTGCTCGTGAAAGAGCCGCAAAAAATTTAAATGTCTGTTCCTCAATTCTATTTGTACTTTATTTCTAGGACAGCCAATGATACAAACTCATATCAAAGTTTCAATGTACACGCACATTAAGCATAACGTACATGTTAGCAAGTTATTTCAATTATCGAGCTAATAGCAAATACTTCTCGAATAGATAATAATTAAAATCGTGGAACTATCTGCAAGTTAATCTAAATTTAGTTGACAGGTTAATATGGTGTAACTACACAACTTGTACGTACGTTCCCAGTTCACGTGCAGCGCACAAAATGAAGTAGCTCGCGGTAACTAATAATCATGCGGTTTACCGTTCCACGCAGGGTTAAATTCACATTTACCTGATCTATAGACCTCCTCCGTAGTTAAATTCTCCCACATCAAAGAAACAAAATCTGGCTGAGGCACCGCATGCTAGATACTCTTGCCGCTGATTAAATTTGGTTTTGAGTGAGCGGAATTGATACAGCCTGAAAGAGAGTCTCACTTTGTGGAGGAGCGCTACGGCTCCGTATTTATTTCTCAAGTTTAATTTTATTCTGCAAGAAATTTTAATTACTTTTCTGCTCTCAACAGACCACGTTCAGGATATTTGATGTTGATATCTTCTGTTGCTCAGCGCAATAATTTCAAGGTTTAAAAGCTGGTAATTATCAATCAATTTGTTTAGGAAATTAATCTTGAATTGACTATTTGATATTTCTTTTATAATATGAAATTTTGATGAAGAAACAAATTGCGAAGCAAGTAGGTGATTTTCAAAGAAATCGTCGAGCTCACAACGTTATTCCAAAGAAATTGCTGAAATAGAGAGAGCTCTTATTAACCTCTAGTGCAAGATTGAAACTGGATCAAATATCACAAAGAGGTCATACGAAAGTCTCGCATCTTGATTTCTTATCAAGCAAAATTGAAATTATATAGTCCTTCCCTAAGTAACAAACTTCATTGCTGAACTATAACAATTTGGAGCTCTGGTAATTATAGGGACGCCTTTACTTGGTAAGAAATTGACTACCATTATGTTTCAAAGTATCCCCAAATGATTCAAACAGGCCGTTATCATTTTCGGAGCCAAATGACCAATTCCGATTGATTGTGACATGCTAACATTTGATAATCCACTTGAAACTTGAATACAATCGATAGATTTTTTTGGTTCTAGTTCTGTATACTTATTTTTATTTTGACGTTTAGACTTTCTATCCGAAAGTCTTATTTAGAAAAAATTATACAAGAATAAACAAGGCAAGAAGGTAGATATAGATAATTTCAATTGAAAATTGAAAATATACAGATAACTAGATGTGAAAACGTGGGTTTCACATTTTGGGCAAGAAGAACAAAATTCCTCTGGCACTCACCCAACGTTTGAAGAAAAACCACGTAAAAACCGCAAACAGAGGAATGAACGATATGAGTCTTGACAATTATTAAAGAGAAAAAAGATTTAATTAATATAACACATGAGGACGATGTCCCGTTTCTGCAACGCACACAGTTCCAAAGTCCAAATATGTCGTAAAAATTTTTTAAAAAACGAACTAAATTTCAATAATCTACATGAATGTAACAACAACACATCAAGACAAATATTCCACAAATCAGGTATGTCTATTACAGAGGAATAAAATAATATGAGTCTTGACCATTGTAATGGTCAAAAATGAATTAATTCATATAACATACAAGGACGATGTCCCGTTCTTGCGAACGCACATAGTTCCCAGGTTCAAACATGTTATGATTTTTTTTTTCACAAAAGAACTGAGTTTTAATAATGTACATAAACGTGATAAGAATAAAAATCAGGACAAATATTTTACAAATTAGGTATGTCTATTATTAATTATTGGAAGCCAAACATTTACCAATTCAAAACTCTCAGTATGGTTGAAATTATTCAAATCTCTATTTATTTCAATCGCTTCCCTGATCAGTCTACCATGAATGGATGAGCATCTAGCATTTAATATTGTTTTTCTACGATCACTATAGAAAATAACATATTTCTCATACAAAACACAACTAGAAAACTTACAATTTCACATAACTGTGCGAAAAGTCGTGAGAAATGATTTCTCACACCAGTTTGACCAACTTATGTATTGATGATTCATTCTGAATATTCTTTAGGTGATTTATATAATATATTGAGCTAGATTATTGACAAATATCACGGACTTGATATAAATCTCTGTTTGCTCTTTTATAAGCCACATTTATATAACAAAATTGCACTAAGTTCTGTTGGAATTATTTTCTTATTTTTGTAATATATATTTCGAAGGTTGGCAACACTACGAATCTCAACTGTCAAATTGAAGCAGACAACACACGTTCCATCACATTCTGTTGAAATCGAGAAATTATGTATGTAATTATTGTATCATAACCAAAATTAGATATCCACGAATATCATTACTGCAGTGGGAAAATGGTTAATGACGGAAATTTGGAAAACACGCTACCCGAGTTCACAGAAAACTCTAACTAATGAACCAATCAGAAGGTCGCTTGGTGAGAGTGGGCCAATCAGATACAATCTTTCCGTAGTTTGCAACAATTAGATTACACAACAATGAAATGTCAATCAACTGATTGAAAATATATCAATAATGTTCCAAATATTAGCTAAAATTAGTGTCAGAATAAATAAGCAGAGCAAACAAAAAAAATGACTAAATTATTTTACATTTGTGGAAATAGCTTTAAAACCTCAGTTATACGAATGATTTACCTACATATTTCATTAAAAACTGTAATCGTAGAAAAAGTATAGTGTACAACATGTATAGAATCACCTATTTCACACTTGTGTGATTCCAGCACTCGACTCCGTCTCGTGTTGAAAATTACACACCTCGTGTGAAATAGGTAATTTTCTATACTTGTTGTACAATATACTATTTTCTACGATCACTATAGAAAACAACATATTTCTCATACAAAACACAACTAGAAAACTTACAATTTCACACAACTGTGCGAAAAGTCGTGAGAAATCATTTCTCACACCAGTTTGACCAACTTATATATTAATAATTCATTCTGAATATTCTTTAGGTGATATATATGTGTTCGCGTATGAATGTTTTTATTAAACGCTGAGATAAAAGTTCTTTGGATTATAGTAGAAATAGTTTATTTAATCAGATTAGTAATACATAATTTTTCTTTTATAGTATTAAGCACTATAAATACATACAATAAAACTCTAACTAAAGTTCTGATGGATTGACTTTGCAATCATATTTGAATAAGATTGAGGTTGACAATGATATTCTCCTATTTTTTAACATGCATGATATTTTATTAACTTAACAGAGCATAGTTGAAGTGGGGGTTGGCTAAAATTGATAATTTCATTGGTTGCTTAAAATCACATACTTATTCTATTGGTGGAAAACAAAATTTTAGAGAGGGCTGACAATTATAAGAAATAATATGGATCAAGATAACTACGTGCAGTTTGGTAATTTGAGAAGCACTGCCCTATATTATTTTAAGTCATGATGTCAACCACTTGACCACAAATTTATATAACACGTCACAAAATACAAGGGCTTAAGCAAAAACACTTAGAGTTTTGGGGTTTTTTAATGAGAAGGACCTGGTGCCCGGCAGACGGCAATTCTGATAATTTATGATATGCACATGACAGGCACGTTTTCGTTATGGCAATTTGTAAGATAAACATTTTTTAGTTGATTCCTAACAATATGATATATTGAGCAAGATTATTGATAAATATCACGGACTTGATATAAATCTCTGTTTGCTCTTTTATAAGCCCCATTTAAAAAACACAATTGCACTAAGTTCTGTTGGAATTATTTTCTTATTCTTGTAATATATATTCCGAAGGTTGGTAACACTACGAATCACAACTGTCAAATTGAAGCAGACAATACACGTTCCATCACATTCTGTTGAAATCGAGAAATTATGTATGTAATTATTGTATCAAAACCAAAATTAGATATCCACAAATATCATTACTGCAGTTGGAAAATGGTTAGTGACGAAGATTTAGAGAACACGCTACCCCAGATCACAGAAAACTCTAACTAATGAACCAATCAGAAGGTCGCCTGGTGAGAGTGAGCCAATCAGATACAATCTTTTCGTAGTTTGCAACAATTAGATTACACAACAATGAAATGTCAATCAACTGATAGAAAATATATCAATAATGTTCCAAATCATAACTAAAATTAATATCACAATAAATAAGCAGAGCAAACAATTAAAATGCCTAAATTATTTTATATTTGTGAAAATAGATTCAAAATCTTAGTTATACGAATGATTTACCTACATATTTCATTAAAAATTGTGATCGTAGAAAAAGTATAGTGTACAACATGTATAGAATCACCTATTTCACACTTGTGTGATTCCAACACTCGATTCCGTCTCGTGCTGAAAATTACACAACTCGTGCGAAATAGGTCATTTTCTATACTTGTTGTACAACATACTATTCTTCAAACTTGATGTGCAACTCAATGGCATAATCGGCAACCGAAGATTTATCTGGATGATTGAGTCTTATGCATTCTCTATGTTCAGCAATACGTGTGCTTACACTTCTACCTGTCTGGCCAACATAGTCTTTCCCACAGATACAGGAAATCTTATAAATACCCGAAGATTCTAAAGAGATCATGTCCTTAACAGGTCTCAAAAACTGTTTGATTTTCGTGACAGGAGCGAAGGGAACTTTGAAATGATCGAGACAAGATCCTTCCGATCTTCTCTGAAACATTACTGACATAAGGTATGACGTATGGCTGCAATATTTGTCCGGTATTCGTATACAGACTATATGGCAATGACACTCGTTTTTTTTTTTGTGAGGATTCTGATGAAGAATTTATACCATTGGAATTATTATTTAACAAAGCAGATACATTTTCCTACATCCAAGAGAAAATCTCTTCTAAGCTTAAAAAATTCAGCGAGTTAGCTAGCTGTTACATTCCAACAAAATTGAATAACAAATCATTCTATCTGTTTTTTTATTGGTTTGCACTGAATGATTTGTACTAATTCGTAAATAAGATCCCAACAAAATAAAATTGATTTTCACTTCACAATAATACGCACGAACACTAAATACTAATACGGACCTATTGGACGCGTCCTCTCTTTAGGTCACTACTTGGATCATTCGTGCGAATTCGGAAGAGTTTAACTTCGCAGCTGTCCGTAGCTTTCTGCTTCCAATGAATGGGAAGCTTTAGAGTGATGACACTTTTACACATGTTTTTTTTTTAAGCATCATCAGACTTGCTTTTTCTAATTATTGTGAGTGAGCATCTGCGGATAATAATAGCATATAGCTAGAAAATGTTCACCTGATTCTGAGGATCTGATGACGACTTGTTGGATCGCTAAAGTTTCACTGAAATATTCATGTAGTTACGGTACATCTATAAGTTCAATCAAATTTGATACGTCTGTTACAAATTATCAAGTTCATGCTTACTTATAGACTAGAAATGTGGTAGAAATTGCTCAAAATGTGTTAGGAGCTCTCAAAATATCTACATCCAATGGTATCAAGTATTATCCAAGTTCTGCAAGAAAAAGATGTGTTTATAAGAACTTTAGGTCTGCATTAAAAAATATCACCTTTCATCCGAAACATATAGAAACAACGTGAAAGTTTGTGCTCCCGCAGCTGAAAAGTTAGTAAGTTCATCATAATTTTTTGCACACCATGCAAATTTTTCAATCTGCTAATGTGATATTCATCTCATTCATGCATTTTAATTAATAAGAAGTTGATTTTATCAACACAAAAAATGGTAATTTGAACCCATGAATCAAAAATATAACTCATCCTCTTAAATTCATGAGGGAGCACTATCTCCTGGTGAACATTTTAATGTCTATCGCTGGGAGCTAAGCTGCCATCCATAATGATTTTAAAATAAGTCACATCCTGTATGCAAATCCATTAACTAACGAGTAATTCATTCATTTTGTAAGAAGCCGTCTAGTCGACGCATCGTTAGCATAAATTTTGTCATTTTGAAAAATATGCAGAGCTTGTGCGAGAATGGAAAAATCTGGTGGAATGCGACCGACCGCGCACATCGAAGGCTCTGTACTAATCGTGGAACAAGTTGGTATGGTGAATATTTTATTGTTCGAGTACCAATTATTTCAAGAAACTTGATTCAACATTGATTAAATTTGCACTCCTTTTGATGTTCATTCTTGTTACGAGACAACATGTAACTTTGTTCTGGAACAGACGAGAGAATAAGCAATGAACGACTTGCATGTTCCACATGACAACAACAGGTGCTATAGCTAGTACAACTATTTTCTGCTTTCTGAAGAAACATAATTTGCTGTCTAAGGAACTTGTGCGCCTCTCGATGTCTATCCGTCTGACTGGATAGGCCTTGGTTCTAGGGCAAACGAAAGGATGGGCATCAAAAGGTGTACAAGTTTTATATAAAACGGCCAAAGGTGATATGACTTGGCCGCCTACTTTCTCCTATCTGAAAAAACTTTATTTGCTTCCTATGGAACTTGTAGCCAATTATTGCTCAACGTTGTGACTAGGTTCCAATAACCTTAGTACCAGGTGAAAAAATGAGCAACGAATGATCTATAAGTCTTATATTAGACAATTACAGGTGCTATAACTAGGCCAACCACTTTCTGCTCTCTAATGAAATCAGAGCTGGAACTACAACGACTTGACATTGACATTGACTTGATTTTTACAGTCAATTTGCCGGGCAAGTTGAACATGTTTTCAATTATTATTTATCATAGGGAAATGACAGGGACTAGATCAGGTTATTCTTCTGAAAAAATAAGATCTAGATATATATGACGAAGATTGGGAGATCAAGACAAGATAGAGCAAGATCCCAGGCCCGCCAGACCTTACTTATATCCTAAGAAACAAAATGTATGGAATAGGGAAGTGTTAATTTATACTTTTATCATACGCATACTATCTAGTTTGTGGCGACGACCAATTTACAGATACGAGGTGCTAGCGGTACGTTAAGACATTACTTACTTCTCTTAAGGTCTTGAGTGCTGATTTTAAGGTATGTTTCAGAAAATATTGTTGAAAATTGATAATCAACACTGCTAGACACTTCCCATCGGTGGTAATTTCTGCCAGACTCTTTAAAGCTCACAAAGAATAACTTGATCTTGCTTATAGTTTGACTGCTAATTTTTATATGTGACACTCAGGATACAATTCCAATACTTTTTGTTAACAGCTAGATTAATCGTAGAGCCAAACATCCCCCAGACACATCTGAAATATCGCTGTGAGTGAAAGCGCGAGGTCACTATTTGTAGGCTTGCATCTATGAGCATCCAACTTTTCCTTGGACTGGCTATTCATAAAAAGTCTTGAAATTGCTCACTGAGTATTATATATAAAAATTAGGACTCAGGCTATAAGTAAGATAACGATATTTTTTTGAGAGCTTTAAAGCGTTTAGCAGGAAATACTGCCGATAAGACTTGTCTGGCAGTGTTGATTATCAATTTTCAACAATATTATCTAGAACATACTTGAAAATCAGCACTCAGACTTCAAGAAAAGTGATTATTGTCTTGATGTACCTTCAACACCTCGTATCTATAAATTGGCCGTCGGCACAATCTAGTGAATATGTGTATGATCAAAGTACCGATTAACACTATTCTAATCCACAAATTTTGTTTCTCAGGAAATAAGTAAGGTCTGGCGGGTCTGGGATCTTGGACTAAGAGTGGAATATGTCAATGTCGACTCGATGTGGTACCAGCCCTGATTTGCTGTCTGAAACTCATTCATTTGTCGACACCCATCCGTCTGACTGAACAACGTAAGCCTTGGTTTTCGTGCAAACAAGAGGATGGGAAGCAAAAGGCGTACAAGTCTAATATAAAACAACAAAAGGTGCTATAACTTGGTCACTACTTCTTTTTATTTGGATAAATTCAATTTACTTTCTTGCACGCCTTCAGTTATCCATCGTTGTGACTAAGTAGTATGAACCTTGGTACCAGCAGAAATGGGCAGAAAATGGCTCCCAATATTTAAAAGACACCAGCATGTGATATAACTCGACTAAAAACTTTCTGCTATCTTGACGGACCTGATTTGCTATCTATCGAACTTGCAAACCTTTCGATTCTCATTCTTTTGATTGAGCAGCATAAATCTTGAGTTTAGAACAGACGAGAGGATAAACAACGAGAGACCTACAAATTTCAGAGAGAATAACAATAGGTGCCATAATTTGGCCACCTTTTAATTCCTATCTGAAGCCGCTTCAATAGCTCTCTATGAAACTGATATACTATTGTTGTCTTTTGTTGGGACTGAGCAGCATAAGCCTTAGTTCCAGTACAGGTGAAACGATAAGCAACGAATGTCCTGCAAGCTTCATATAAGTGAACAAAGGTGCTATAACTTAGTCAGCTACCTTCAACTTTCTGCAGAGAAGTAATTTTTTGTCTGTTGAACTTGTACGCCTCTCAATGTCTATCTCTCTGACCAAGCATCATGAACATTTGGTTTAGAATAGACAAGAAGGTGTACAACGAAACACCCACAAGTTTTGTGGAGCATAACAGAAAGTGTCATTGCTTGGCCACCTACTTTTTCCTATTTGAAGAAGAGTACTTGATTCTTTGACCATTTGTCATCAGTAAGAAAGTATAGTGCCTTCCTGATCAACCTACAGCCCTATTGATATCCAAGCTGAAGCCTGGGGAATACCGGTGAGAGGTCTCCTGATGAACAGCTTCACAAAAAAGTCCACTAAGTGGTTAAAGGAAAAAATATTTTTAGAAAGCTGTTTATTGTTTCAAGTCATTGAAAACTGTTCATCGGTAAAACAAGCTGTCACAAAACTATTCGTAGATATCTGTATAGAGTTATAAGGTGTATTGAAAGATACAATTCCCCACCATCATTAATGTTGATTCGAAGTTATAGGTTGATAAAATTACGCTATGCAGTAGGTTGATTGGAGCCTCTGACTTCTTTTTTCATCGAGTATACAGCATTCAATGCCTTTGGAATAGCATCAAGTATTCGATTTCTTTCACAACCTTCATCGGGAAAATTTTGTATGAGAAATTGTATTTCAACATACGTCGATATATGAAAAAAATTGGTAATTTGTAATTTTTGCATATTTCGATTTGAAACAAATTAAAGTTCGTCATTCAGATCAAAATTATCCCGACAAGTTTTCCCAAATTATATGGTCTGTATGCCGAGCATAAATGTGAATTATTTCATATATTGACGAATGTTGATCTTGAGGCATGATGTTTATAGGTAACACATTTGCGAGCTTTGGTATAAAGTGTGGTTTTTCTTCAAGAATAAGTTCAACAAAGTTTCAAAGCAAAGGCGGATAAATACTTTGCTCCCAGAATACGTGTATTCACAATGCGTCTGCAGTAGACATAAAAGGAAAACTGAATTTCTAAGTCAATCGATATTGTTATTCACAAAAAAAAAAAAAAATTGATACTGTCATGGAGAGATGTTTGTATCTTATTTATTTGTTTCTGTGAGACATATATTGATGGGTATTTTTGAATACCTTTATTTTCATTGAAAATGTATTGTTGCTAGATCAAAAGAACTATGAAATACCTGAATATATAACATATGAAAAAAGTTTTAATGAGACAATTTCTCTCGTTTGATTGTCTTTATAACATTGGGAGCAAATGGTTCATGTCAAATTATGGATATATAAAATTCCAATAACTTTCCAGCTTCGAAATGGCATGAACAGAGCAAACAGGAATAATAATCATCGCATTCAATATTTCCGTGAATATGGTCTCAATCTTCAGACACAAATTCTTATATTCCAGAAAAAAATATTGTAGAGCTTCGAACATATTTGGGAACTCTTGTGATCAAAGTGCAGAGACATATGTATTTGGTCTAACAAATTCAATAATATTTCCGTGTCATATATTTTCGTTTCACAGGCATTCTTTCTGTATCGTATACGAAGAAATATTTGTACTTCTAGAGTGAAGTAGGGATTCCAAGTAGTAGGAAAGGGTAGAGAAAGACTGGATTCCGATCGAACCCTTCATGTCACGCCCTACAAACATTGGTTGTCGCCCTTCCTAAAGGTCTCGCCTTTTCACACCCAACCCTATGCCGTACTTCGTATCTGTCATTGACAGATTCCGTTGTACAAGCCACCTTACAAGCACGAAAACGACCTACATTTATGGTTCATGGAATATTCAATGCTATGGTAAATACAGTCTCATAAAAGGAGAAATGTTCATGTCGATCTGCTTGAGATTATAATAGATATAGAATGGGTTACTTTACTTTGATGTGAATAAGAAGCTTGTCTATTCAAAATGCAAAACGCTTTCCAGCCAATCCCACATATAAACTGTGTTATCTATGAATAACTGACAAGCCTCAACTATCAATCCGAGCGGATTCAAATCAATAGACTGTTTCTTGATATCTGTTCTAAAAGCAAATGAACATCAATTTGATGTGAATCATATGTCCATATAATTCATGGAGATATAATTGCTACTCTGATGACGATCTATGAGAGATATGAATGATTTTAAATCAAAAGACAATAAGTAATGATCCACGATGTTTTGACTTGAATTTGTATGATATCCACAGCTATTACCATAAACATTGAAAATAATAGAAAGTTGCACCAAATGTCGTTGACAACTTAAAGCATAATACAATTGATAATCTGCTGTTGATTATTATGATCAAGATATCGTTTTAATCTTGATAACGACGTATATATTGTATGATCGATTACGGTCGGTTCAAAATTAATATAAAATCAATCGGCAACAAGAAAAGATTCAGAAAGTTCTACAGATTGCTTTGCTTCATTTGAAAAGGGTTCTGTCAATCATATACATATCTACAGCTACTAATATGAATATTGGAAATGAGAAATAGCGTAGGACGTTTATTGAACGATGTCTGAACGAGAAAATTATAGAAATGAAATGATGATCATATTTTGCATTGAATGTCGTAGATGATAGCTCCAATTAATAACTTGCTGATAATCAGCTTATCCATATACTTCATGAAGAAGTCACTGTATCTTTGATGACGTATAAAGTAGGCATAGTTGTCCACTGCCAACGAAAAATGATTACTTGAATTTGAAGGCGCTTTACCAATGAGGTAATATCATGAAATAAACATAGAATTTTCACTAAACGATCTGTGTAACAACAAATCTTTTTGCACTTGATGTCGCTGACACTTTCCAGCATTACCGACTGATAACCCACAGGGAAACTTCAAACTTGATTAAAACAGAGTTAAAAATGTCGAAGATAGTTGTTTCGGAACTGAAGCTCCACTTTAAGTCAATGGACAATAGTTTCCCGCTTCATGCGTATATTTTTTCTTGCCATAAATATGTTATTCTATGATAATTTCAAGTTTGTCGAAATAATTCACTAACCCAAGAAATTGTATTCTTCTTGTAGCTTCCTAATGAAACCTGAGATATTTAGGTTGAAAATAAATTAATAATATATCAATGTTCTGGATCTCTTTTTGTGGTCACAATCATCGAGTTCATTTCCATTTGAAATTTGATCTCCTATAATTTTTGACACCTTGAAGTCGGCTAAAATGTTCAAATTGGGCATCTGCATCCGTATCCGCAATACTTATCAATGCGGATGTTCATACGGATACGTAGGTCGCAAAAGTGACCGAGCCAAATTAAAAATAAAATATTTCGAGGATGAGAAACACGGAGGATAACGTTTCAGTTTCTCTTGATGTCGATGGGGCTGAAAGAATAAGAATGGAAAACTCATCGAAAGAGCTTACAGAGCAACCAGGGACGTTCGGTATGGTACGGTACGATCTTGCCATGATGCTGGATTCTTCAACTGAAGATTAGAGATAAAAAATACCAAGAAATGGAAGCGCTGACGCTTATATAAATAAAAATCTACTCTAATCGTGGAGTTTTTATAGCGAAGAATTGAAAATATCAACAATATCATGCAGATTTTATCGCTATCAACAGCCAGTATTCCTAGAGAACAGTTTAGATTATGAGTTAAGCTAAAAAGGCGCTGATATAACTTCTTATTGCATATAATGCACCAATTTTCAACTTCACCCACTAAATATTTTATTATTGATTGAAAATACTAAGGATTACTATTTTATGATTACATCCTTGTACCCATTTGCAATTTCTTGAAAAAACTCAAGCTCCGCATGCGTGCCTCCAAATATTCGCATCCGCATTTACATGTGCACATGATTTGGCATGTAAAGATAAGATAAATGCACTATTATCTTTACTTCCTACATTGGAGCCAATTTGATTGTGTCGAAAATCATGAAAGATTCATAAAAATGTATTTATTTCTTTCAGGCGGTGTTTCTTCGAAAGAAAGATTCGGATATTCACTTTTTTAGTGGAAACAACGGGAACACTGGAAATATTTAATTTGGTCTCTGAGATGAGTCACACCCATTAAATAAATCCAATTATAGGGTCCAATATAGAATTAAATTCTTAATTTTTCCATTCTTATTTCATCATAAGGGGTGGAGTTTTATCCTCAAATTTGAATGAAATCAACCTCAAAATGTAACATATTTGTTTAAAAAGCAACATTTCACCATTAGATGTAGAATTTTCAGTCAAAGTTCAAATGGTATCAATCTCGAGGTAGAGCCTATCCAATTAAAACAGAATCATCTAAATCGGTCTTCAATCAGCGAGGATATATACACACTAAAATTATTATTCCACCCCTAGGGGTAGAACTCTTCCTTCAAATTGATATTCAGCTATCTTTTTTATAGAAAAATCTATACCAGTTGTTGAAAGATATCACAAAACATATATAAATAAAAATTATCATTCGACCCATATTCCACCATTGTGGTTGGAATTTGCCGTTCAAATCATTACGGCACTACTCCTGGAATACTCTGTGCTTAATGAAAAGAGAATGGTCAAAATCAGTCCATTTGGTACATACATAAAAAAAACTGATGAATTGAGAACATACAATACTCCTTTCTAGAAGTTGGATAATAAGAAATATTGACAGATGCGATGCAATCAAAAAGCAATATTTTATTTGATATTACTATTTACTTGATCCAGAAAACCGAATAAACTGGAAGAATGAATAACATCTAATTGATTGTGCGATATTCTGAAATGGTTAAATTTTTTAAAATTATGCGGCAAAACCGACTTTATACTATAAAAATTCATATCTAGCGCATGAATATTTCAAAGAAAATTGTGTTGTAAACTTAGAGGTATAATATGCATACTTGTGTATATATCGTGTATTTGACCTATAACTTCGCGTAAAACAAATATACACAATGTATTTAATAAGTTTTCATATTTTCTTCATTCAAATTTCCACATAGTTCTCTTTATATTCCCAGATTTCAAGGATACCGCAAGGATATTAGCTATCCGACCACACCGGTGGTCTATTTTATTAAGATTACGGAAGACAAGAGAATATACTTCCCTCAACGTCCAAAAACATGTATGTGCCAAGAAGAATATCCTGTCATTTCACTACAAAGGTTGAAGGTCTAATTTTGCTAAGCAGGCCGGGAAGTTAGCGTAATATAATAAAGTATATAATAATAATCATTTTAATAACGACTCCAGACAATTATGCTTCTATGGAGTCTATAGCCTGGAATATTTGTGCCGTTAGGACATCATACACAACATAAAAAGCATTCTGATCGAAAAATGTAGAATTCATCATCAGACTTACATGACATTCCATTCGAAAGAGGACAAGAACATACTCAGGACTTTGGACTTACCTGGAAAGAAATAAGATTATTAGAACGAATATAAAACATTCTTACTGCACGCTTCTACTCTAATACAATTGAATAAATGGAGGAGCTACAAGTAGTATTACCAGATGTTTGGTATTTGATTGTTCCATCCGGGTGACAAAATACAACTTTTTTTTAACATTACAGTAATAAATAATATTGCGTCACACGATTACAAGTTTTGCGCTTTATTGTAGCCACTCTTTCTCCTGTTCTCCCTATGTAGTTGAGTGAGCGTGATTCGTATTTCAGCTATGTGCGTCAGAAGCGCGATAGGGCACTAGGTCGTTCAAGTACCTTGTAGGTTAATATTTGACAGATTTGATTGCTTATTTTGATCGATTTATCAGAGTTCAATCTAATCAGTGTGCCTATTTCTAGCATGTAGGCAAGCATTAAAAATTCGTCCAGAGTTTTGAAGTCTTTGTTTTACATCCACATAATGAATTCCTTATATTCTTCTAATAGGCACCTTCTGATCCTTCAGGATTCAATCGTGTAGTGCCTTCAAATTAGTCATGCGTACTTTGGAGGCCCCCTGATAATGTTTAGGAAATTTCTATAAATAGACCAATCTTGTTTAATTTAAAATTTTTATATCAGGAACGTTTTAATTTCTGTCACATTACTCGCATTAAATAGCAGGAGAGCTTGTTGTAAGAAAACATAAAAATTTATAAGTAGAACAAAACGAGTGCATCCGCAAGATAAAAGTTTGTGGGGCCCGTATACACAAGCGAATGGGTTTGGATAACTTTGTCCGAATAAGAAGAGTTCGGGGCGCAAGACGAAAGGGGATGGAAGCCAGCCAGGAGAGTCAAAGTTAATTACATGGGAATATCTCGGTTTATTAGATGCAAGTATGTGAGCGGGAATTTCCAATTCAAACTAGGCGACGGTGGGGCTGCCGTCTTCCGGCGGATTCCGGAATCATTTGCCGTTCGCCTCCGGAGCTAGGCGCTTCTGCCTCGAGTCTTCAAACTCATTATTATGAAACAAGTTATTGAAAGATTTGAATACTAACTACGCTGCTCGCATTATTAACCCCGCGAGGCGTACGCCGTCGAAGCATTAATTTATCATCAAAAAATATTAATATTGAAGGAGCTATGTTGTGTGCTATTCATTGATTTCATAAAAAGAAGAGTATATGCGTTCACTGGCGGAATTCATATTGAAAAATTGTATTGTTACTATATTGAAAAATATAATTAAAATTTCAATGAGTTGGTTCTATCAATAATCGGGTGAAGGAGCGTTTAAAGCTAGTACATCTCCTTAACGCTTCAATATATGAGAAACACGACATCATCTTGAAAACACTACAAATCTTGAAGACCCATGGTTTATTGGGCTTCCCATTGCTTTTGATCTTTCGTATTCTGTTCTCAGTTCTCGATGATTGAGTATTGTAGCCAGTTATCTTTGAGTCTTCCTTTTCTCTTTTTTGTTACAATAGAACATCTTTTTCATAATTCTGTCCGTAGTTTTATTTGAATGATCCAGCTTTTTCGATCTCAGGAATGTTTACCATTCCCATTATTGCTTTTGATATCAATTACGGAGGCAGGAATTTCTTTGATGACTGAATATTTGTTATGCATGGAAACAGACATCTTGTTCATGGGTGCTTCACCATGATGCGTGATTTCTTACCGCACATTCCCAATCATTTTTTATGACAACCAGAGAACCTTTTCAAATGATTTCAGGACCTGTATTCTACTGTTTATTATAATCTACAGAATAATGACGTTTCCAGTAAAGCGACTGATTGTACCTTCTTTAGATCATAATAACTACTCTGGCAATAATACCAACTTGACTATGATTTCTACTTGACTATGATTTCTAAAGTAGAGTCCAGTCACAAAACAAGAATCGGATTTCACTTACCTAGGACAAGGTGTGTACCAACAACAGCAAAAAATTATGAATCAGATTTTACAGGTGTTCGATGAGTTGTATTGTCGGGCGGAATGTTCTCATCGCTCTATGATAATTGGTGCAAGATATGTGACAACTATAATCAAGTTCTTCGTTCTGAAAGATTTTAGATCGATAGAAATATAAAATTTAAATTAATGTGCTCCCTTGTTTTTGAAGGTGACATGAAGGAAGACAAGATATGAACGTGGCCTTACGTTAATCCAGAATGATGGACGTAAGGGACGTACGAGAGTCAAAATCGTTGCGAGAATCCATAGCTCCATATTAGACGATCGTCAACTGAAGATCGAATGATTGCTGGGTTTGTAAACATCTTGATAGACTACATCTACCCGATTTTATGTGATGTTTTGGGTATGCGGAAAATAACTGCCCGCTGGGTGCTATGTCTATTAAGAGTCTTTCAAAACGCATTCACTTGAACATTTTAACGCAATCCCACTACGGCCGAGCCATACAATTCAGGCTTATCGACAGTTTAGTTGAACCTAGTTTATTTACTATGACTACAATTGCTGAAAGAACTGTAGATAAACTTACATCACTAAAGACTAATCTAGAACTCATCACCACAGACCAAAGACAAAGCAGCAGTCTAAACAATGGTTTAAGGTAGGAGATATTGCTCCTGAAAAAGAAAAAAGAAAAAAAAATGTTCACAATATGGTAGACGTCGTTTGCTGCTAGTTATAGTAGGTGAGCCAATCTGAGAATGATGCCAATTGTAATCTCGGCAGTAGCAGCCATTTGAACAAAGCGAGAAGCAATATATACTACAAACTGTAAACACCTGTATACACGACCATAAATCCTCATCCATACAAAATCTCAAATCTAAATTCATTCAATTGTTTCACATGTTCTCATAACATCATATTCAAAAGAATATAATTGACACCTTTTTGATAGATAATCCTTATGTTATTGATGTGAATGATTCCTGTAGATTATGGGACTCTGCTATGGTATAAGGCACTCTAAGCATGGGTACTACATGAACTTTGTATATTTTATCTCATATTGAGCAGCTAAAAACTACACAGTAAATTATTGAGCAAGCAATGACTTGGAGGTGTCTTAGCTACCACTTTGTCTGTACCAAGAAGAGGAAAGATCAATGCTCCGATGGCTACTATCTTATACCCGAATGTCCTTGACCGTCGGAGCATTGATCTCTTCCCTTCTTGGTACAGATGAAGTGATGATTAAAATATGTACCTTCAAGTCATTGCTTGCTCAAAAATGTACAGTGCAGTTAGTGGTGGCTCAATGTGAAATACAATACACAATGTTTAAGTAATACGCATGCTCAGAGCGCCTTATACCATCGCAGAGTCCCATAATCTGAAGGAATCAGTTACGTTAATACCGTAAGGATTACCTGTTGAAAAGTTGTCCGTTTTATCTCTTTCAATAATAAAAGTAACAACTATGGTGAAATTTACGTTTTGGATCTGATGGAATCCAATAAATCAAATAAAACCAGTCAATCCTACAAGAACCAGCACTATCTTTCCAAAATAAACTCATCCGTTTTAGGATGATGAATTGATATGGACGTTAACAAAATTGTGTGCCGATCGATCTCCCAAATGAAATATAACAATTAAACTGGGATAAATTCATCAAATCGAGAAGCTACGTGACTTTTGGTCTCTACGCGAGGGAGTAGATATATTCTGTGCGTTGTTGGAACTTTTCTCATGTCTACGGCGCTCGTAAAATCGATATTCAATCACATTACATTTAAACGCCAGTGCTGTTTACTTGTTTGCATTTAATTCCAGTAACATGTTGAACTTAGCAACGTTATCCGCCGTATGTAGAGTCGACCAGATTTTATTGTTATTTGCCGCCAACATAATAATTTAATATACGTTTTATGCTTGCTCAACCCCACGGAATTTTTTGTAAACATAAAATTCATGATTTATTCATGCGTGTTCTATGATTATGAAGAAGAACTATTGCATCCAGGGAATCAAAAACTAACTAATACTATATGTTTTCCATGATATTTTCCCCTTCATTAGAATAAACAAACAATATATTCATTAAATTCCATTTCTATATACATACAATTCTGCAGAATGAAACTCATCAGAACTGTGTACTCTCTATAGGATCCATTAACAATTTGTCACAATCTGTGCATTCTACTAAAATATTTATTGCATATGTTACCAAATCTCCTATCCGATTTTGCGTGATTTGTACGGTTTTCAATTTCAAATTTGAAACAATCACATTTACAGAACTGAAAGTTTCGAAAAAGTCGATGCTACTTTCTATGATTGTATTATATATAGGGTTACCAGAAGTGCTTACAAAAAAAAGCAGGCATGGTTAGGACACAGGTGGAAGAGAGCGTTATCAACAATAAGCGATAAAATCTTGAAATGAACGATCCATTCATTTAGTTTGACGAAGCAATCGAAATGAACAAGTGAATTTACTAAGTACTAACTTACAAGCTCTCACAAGCCTTCTCGCTCTTCTGACACACGCTGATACACAACCATACAGTTGAAATATCGAAATACTAGCCACGCGCACTCAAACTACGCAAACAGGAGGTCAAAGGCCTACAAAAATTATAAATTGCACCACAGCGAGTGATATACTATTCGAAAGGTCTTGGAAAGGTCTATAGATCGGCTTTATCCCAACAAAATCGCATGAGAACTTCCAAAGCAGCGTTTGAATCAATATTGGACATGACATGCTAAGAATTAGATGCGAGAACAGAACTCGGCAATGAAGATATTCTAGGAATCGAACAGAGCAGACAAACTCGGAAGCGTGCAGCATCGTCGACTGCTGGGTACTGCGAGTAAATGTTCAAAGTGACAAAAAATATTTGAATCGAATTCTTGTTACGTATCAGTTTGGCATCTCGCTATTTTTTTGGATATTCTACGGATTTAGAGCTGTAAAGTGAGTTTAGTTATTTCGGATGGATCTGATTTCATTGTTCACATTTTTTACAAGTTTCAATAGTTTTCAATCTATATTTTTATTTATTAGTTCTTTGTTCCATTCCCTCAAGCTTTATTTCTTCTAAAGTCTCCTTTTATGGTTGAATAGGCGCATAACTTTATTAACTTTCATTAATTAGATCGCTAGTACGAGATTTTTATCAATAGCTGTCGCCATTAGTATTTGATATGTTCACTGTTTTGGCTATCGTCAAATCGAGGAAAATGAAGTAGGTTAAGTCAAGTCCAGAAACCAAAAAAGCTTCTAGAACTGAAGAGATTGATTCAAACTCGAATGAATAAAAGCCATTTTGTAGAACTATTGTGTATTTACGTTTCAGTCCGATCAAATAAAAATGTCCTAGGAAAAAGTATGTCGGTCGAACAGCACTCAATAGAGATTATTGAGAACTTGAAAATCACCGTTCTAGAGGCCCCAGTGGTTCGGCTAAGTATACTATTGTGGCGACTAAGGCCACAAACCCATTTTATTTTCACTGATTCCAGAGATCTTTCTTGAAAGTAAAATTCGATTTCAACAACGTTACATATTCTCGAATAATTTGCACATGCGATAATTACGGTCCGCTCGTAGGGCAAAATCGGCCTACTGCATCGAAACATGAACCAAAATTTCTTCCAGATGCGAGCGTAGCTTTGTCCAAAGTTCCTGTGTTCAACATATTTTTGTTCCAAATGTATGAACACGCTAAAAGATATCGCTCAGGAACAGTTCATCTCGTTACGAATTTAATTGTATCATAAATTGTTTTTTGTTTTCTTGTCGCTAATTATTTTCATTGTGTATCACTAGTCCATATTATAATATGTTCTATTTGGATAAGTTCTGTACATAAAAATGATTAGAAACACAACTTTTCGACAGTAAAATGCTGCCTTTTTCAAGTGTAAAGAAATATGAAAATATATATATATATATATATATATATATATATATATATATATATATATATATATATATATATATATATATATATATATATATAGATATATATATATATATATATATATATATATATATATATTATATATATATATATATATATATATATATATATATTATATATATATATATATATATATATATATATATATATATATATATATATATATATATATATATATATATATATATATATATATATATATATATATATATACCGTAAACCGGGGCTACTTTGTGACTGAAGGGGTAACAACTTTATGACACCAGACCTCATAAAGCAAAATCTTGATTTGATACAATACCATCAACCAAACCCAGTTTTGGGAAGTTACTACTTCTAGAAGAGTCTTCGGCGCAATCTATAAAGAGGATGCAGCATCTACATACGATTACAAATGGATGTGTGATTGCAGTTTTTCGTGCTTAGAAAAACAGGTGTTTGAAGTGTGTCTGTATACTTTCTAGTATGAGACTATAATCAATCGGGTATCAAAAAATTGAGTAGGTTCAATTTGTTTCACATCTTTCAGAGATCATTTTGTACTATGGAGTTTAGTTCTGCTATTATTAGTTTTGATGTTGTTATTAGTTGAATTAAAAATCAAAGCTTTGAGGGGCTACTTTGTGACACAAAAAGCAAGTCTTAAACCGTTTGGGAACTATTGAGCATTCAAGTTAAACACTGAGGGAATCAACGCAAACAAGGCAAATAAAAAAGAATTATCTGATGTCTTAGTAATGCACGAATTTTTTTAAATAATTTCATCTAGCTTACCAATATTGTTTCAAGATTTTTCTTGTGTTTGTTGTATCTGAAAGACATGTTGATTCACCATTTCTATTTTGTAATACATATGCGCAGAAAATACATTTTCTATCATCAACTAGGTACCTGATTTTATTTGCTTTATATTCATTACACGGCGTGGTTCGAATAATTTTACTCATACATATATTTTTTTCTGGTGACGTTGTTAGGTTACTTTGTGTCAGCAGTCTATTCAGAGGCGTTTTCATAGTAAAACATGCCTGTCACAAAGTATTTATATATATATATATATATATATATATATATATATATATATATATATATATATATATATATATATATATATATATATATATATATATCTATATATATATATATATATATATATATATATATATATATATTCATATTTCTTTACAATTGAAAAAGGCAGCACTTTGCTGTCGAAACGTTGTGTTTCTAATCATTTTTATGTACAGAACTTATCCAAATAAAACATATTTATCAAAATATGAGTTCTGGAAAGTCTTTTTCTTCATTAGTCCATATTATATTTATTATTATTTTATATTATTGTTTGAATAAATACTTACTCCATGTTATTCATTCATTTATATTTAACTGCCTATAACATCACACTATTATCTTTTGATTATTTATTTAAGCTATTTGTGGCATTTCCAAACCAATTAGAAACTCAGTTACATATATTCATATGCATATTTTAATCTCGATTGTAATTTATTATAACGGTTAGTTGTTTGTACTAGGTGCGATCGAAAGCCGTAGTTGTTAGGCATTGCGTTAAATTTTTTTTGCGCCACAAATATTGGATATTAGGCTATTTTGCTTTGGTTCATATCTATGTCTAACATTCGCAGTATCGATTTATTATGAATACTGGCATTTGTTTCTACAGACGTCAAAATTTCAAGAATGGTAAACTTTTGTGTCAACTTTTCCAACCAATTATGGATATAAGCTATTCTGGGAAATATCAGTATAGAATATTCCACAACTCCATGTTATATAGTAAATTGTTATTTATAATGCGAATGGATTGACTAAAGGCAATCACAAAAAAATTGCACATCCATTTAACAAAAATCAATATGAGAAATGTGTAGTACGAGCCATGTAATAATGTGATGAAATATTTAATGCAATCACTTAGTGTTCATGTTAATTAAAATACGCAATATTCAGCAGAATTAAAAGGACCAAAGCTTACTGAAAATAAAAGAGCACATTGCCGCATCTGCTAATGAAAAAATCCTGCACACGCACTCCAATATCAATATATCAATATCTAGAGATGGAAGCTAATGTGATTATAGTAAAAGAATATTGTATGAACATTGAGGTAACAGCACTAAAATGGAAAAATAGATAACTTAGAAAGAAGTGAGCGGCCACCAATCAGTTGATTGTCAAACAATCCTTCAAAGGTATGTAGCTCAAGGAACTGCAATATCGAGCAAATATCTTTTTATTTCAATACACAATAGATATATTGACAATTCCACTAGCCCGTGTTCGTAAAATATTCACCAATCAAATGTTCAATCATGCACGAATATTTAAATAAAATCTTTGTTGCGTGCTGTATTGTACGAACCATGAGAAAGCAGGAACAGAATTTGATAGTGGGATTGGAAAAGAGCGCAACAGTTCCGGGAGCGTGACAAAGAAAGGAATGAAAGAAATTTCGAAGACAAAATAAAAGAAGAAAACCTAGCAATGTTTGCTTCTCCAGTGGGATACTAAAAACACTTAAAAAGATCTTGGAATAATTTAGAATTGATCAATGTGTCTTATTTTGAGTCACAATTATTGAAATCGGATATTAAATTGAAACTAGGATTGTTTATAATTGGTGAATTTATTGACATCCTCTAGCCCGTGAGATGCAGTTACCAGTTGCTAATCCACCTATAATGAGTCAGTAGAAGAATGCTTGTTTACTACAAACCAATTATAATACAGTGCATAAAATCATTGAATGCATGAAATTTTGAATAGGAATCTGTACTTCTCACTGAAATGAAAATACGAAACATTTCAGCTATAATCGCTGAATAATGCATTCAATTTTATAAAGGCGAACTCAAACAATAGCACCAATATAATGAAGTTAATAATGCAGAAGATAATGGGTTTGGATATTTAATTAAAATAAAACACTATGTACATGGGAATCCATCCAAATATATGTGCATTTTAGAAACGCAAGCATCTATATTTTGGGAATCAGTAATTATTGGGAATTGAAATTCCAATCAATTCATATTTTTCATATAACTATATCAATAATTGGGAATTTCATTATTGTATTCATAATACCAACCAATAAGAGGAAATAAATATAATATAGCATATATTTCGAGTTCTGATGAATTGAATAATTATTGTTATTTGGATGTATTGAATTATAAAATTCCAGTAGAATTCTGATGCAATTCTATATGGGAAAAACGATAATTCCGTTACGGCCAAAATTATGTTGCCAGATTTTTTTCCTAATGCTCAATACATAGCGCTAAATTCAAATTATCCATTTCAAGTCACATTCTGATTGATTTCAGATATGTAAAATATTGTACTCTATCGAAAACCTCAACCTAGACATCCCATCCGTCTATTTACCAAATAGCGACAATCTAACTGGTAGCAGCACTTGTATGTGTTTAATGTGACGTTTTTCAAACAACTTTGACATCCCTATTTCTTACACATGCATTGCAAATTTCAATTTTTACATGAAATTTGACGACAGTGTGTTTGAACGACATTAACAACCTTTCAAACGCAGGACTTTCGCATCGTAAGTAGTATGTTGCCCTGTCGTAGAAATCCTCCCCGCTGTCACTACTCCACTTCCGGTGGAGCAATGCACGCCCCATTAGCTTTTGCATTGAGATTTTCCATGAGCAGCTGTAGATATTTACGTGAAATTTTGCACGTGCTGTGAACTACAATTTTATATGTTCTTCCCTTATTTAGATATCGAGACAGCGTGATGCTCTGTTTTATTTTCATTTGTTTTGGTCCTTTACTGCGCTTCTATTGGAATTTAATATTTTCCGTTAGCGCTGAATTGCCCTGATCTGTTTTGTTACCCATGCTTGGAACTTATACGAGCATGTTGCTCATTTTATACACTTCCTTTTTATTGCTCTTTTTCGTTATAGGTGACAACATTTTTAACACTTGGAAAGAGGAAGACTATCAAATAACACAAGGTATAAATTTTGGCCTTCTGTAAAAGGAGCATACAGTAGAATAGACTTTTGATAATTCTTTCAGGTTTTAATTGCATGTCCATCAATAGTTTCATAATTTTTATCAACATATTTCATTGAATATAGATCAAATTTTTTCAGTGGAAGTAGAAGTACTACGGAAAGTGATTGACAGATTTTCATTTCCTCGACCTATGTATAGGCTACGTGCATGAAGTCTACTAATGCCTCTAGCGGGCAAAAGAGAGCGATTGAACTCCCATTCTAAAATTGTCTCATACCTATAACTTTTTAAATGTACTAATATTATTTAATTCAGCTGTGTGCGTACGATGTAACTTGCATAGCATAAAAGGTACGTTGAAATTATTTATTTTGAGTATTTTTTTCTCCAATTATAGCGTACTTATTAGAGAAAACGTCTTAATTCGTCCAAATTGACAGGATAACCTCAAATTATGACGCCGATGATCTTACAGATCGGGTTTGTATGTATCAAACACTGTATCCCTTTCACCGAGGAAGCATTGAAGAAGAGCGTGAAATTAATTTTGCCATATTGAACATGTTGAAGAATATGTTGCTGACAATATTAACAACAAAATTATTGCGAATTGCATCCGACAAACTTTTATCACTGATACACCTTACAAATTAGAGATAGAGGTAAATTCATGGATCCCAAATCGATGATGAATGTTTCTAATTTCACAATTCAGTTACTAACGTTTTTGTAATACAGATTAATAATGAAAGACGGATAATTTACCGCTTTGATCCACTTCACACGTTTTTTTTAAGTTATAACTGCGTACATGAAATCTATTAAACTATATTTCACTTGAATCATCCTTAACACAACAGCCTAAAACAGAACAGAAATATGTTTTATATGCAATAATTTTCACTTTTAAAATACAATGCTCAATGACAGCTCAATGACGTATTCTGAAAAATGGAGTTCGATGCTTACAATGGTGCTCACCATGAGCGCTCGCATCGATATTTGTTCAAACTCCGCCCCCTTGCACATAGCCTTTGTGATCGTGATTTTTCAACCGATCTAGACCCTAAAAATCAGAAGTACATTTTTCAAAAAAGGTTGGTCTGTTAGTCAGGAGGCACAATAACTTAAGAACGTTTACGAATTTTAGACTAGTGGTTGCCCAGAGGTCAGAACTCATTAAATTTTCAAGTTTGACGTTATTTCATTCAACCGAATATGGAATGAAAAAAGTGGTTCTCATTTACGGTTTTAACGTGACTGCCTCACCCCCACCCTGTCTCTCGGGGTCTGAGAATTAGATGTCAGAAAATAATATCGTTTTCAGCGATAAATTAAAATGGGACACCCTATATATATTTTTTAGCTTTCTGCACTTCTTCTTGACATGAAAATTTGCCAAATATTATATTTCTTTATGCGTGCAATATATTAAAAAAGAGGTACAAAGTTTTCTCTTCACGTATGCCTCTTGGGAAGGATGTCAGAAATATTTCCGTTCGGTATATATTTTTTGGAAAATAATATAATATAGTTCTCGACGATAAATTTCAATTGAAAATCGATATAATTTTAGCTTTCTGCACTTCTTCTCCATATAAACTGTAAATATGCCAAATATCACATTCCTTTGTGCGCGCAATATACTTAGAAAGGGATATAGAGTTTTCTCTTTATGTATTAATATGTAGATGCTGGTTTTAAGTATAAAAATAAAACTTTTTCAACCAAAGGTATCACAATAACTTTATTGATGAAGCTTTTTAATGAAGAAAAAACTTTTCATAACTCATATTTGATATGTTCCATTGGAAGTAAGTTCTGTATGAATAATGATGAGAGACACAACATCCCAGCAGCAAAGTGTTCTCTTTTTCTAATGAAAAAAATTATAATATGGAAACAACAGGGACAACAACAATACTTATTTATGTATCTAGTGGGCAAAATAATACTTTGGTGCATGAGAATGAAAGTTTCTTGTCAAGGTGGCAGTCGGGACACAAATCATTCGAGAGCTCCAAATATATATATATATATATATATATATATATATATATATATATATATATATATATATATATATATATATATATATATATATATATATATATATATATATAGATATATATATATATATATATATATATATATATATATATATATATATATATATATATATATATATATATATATATATATATACCGGGTGTTTCAGACCACCCATAGCACTCAAATATCTCGCGAAATGCTGAACGGATTGAAAAAAGAAAAATATATGTAAAATGATTTCTAAGATTCTATTGAATAGTAGCAGATTCAAGTCCTCCTCATTACCCCCTGAGGATAAGGAGGGTGCAACTTTTGAATTTTAAATAGCAGCCCCTACTTTTAAATGCAGACTTGGATTCTCAACTGAAAAATATGAAGTTTTTGTTTGAAACTTGTTTTCATGTTCCTGACAAATGGTGCTGTAATCGCAAAAATTAGTTATTTTTCATAATTACTTCAACGGCTAATACTGAGTAATAAATAAATATTTCAGCTGTACTTTGTTCATAAAATTGCGGCGTAGAAGACATGTTTATAAACAAAATCCGGCAAGACTTCTTGAAAGTTGCACCCTCCCCATCTTCAGGGGGTGAAGGGGTGGACTTGAATTTGCAACTATTCAATAAAATCTTAGAAATCATCCCGCACGTATTTTTTCTTTTATTAATCCGCTCAGCATTTCGCGAAATATTTGGGTTGTACGGGTGGTCTGAAACACCCGGTATATATATATATATATATATATATATATATATATATATATATATATATATATATATATATATATATATATATATATATATATATATATATATATATATATATATTAAAGTAACTAGATAAATATTATCAACTCCTGGGATCGAAGAGGTCTGCTTGTGGTTTGGCTCATACTCAATTACATTGTTCACAGGTCTTCAGGATATACAAATAGATGTTCAAATTGGGTACCTGTCAACTTCTATAGATCAATCTGACTCTACTCTTTTTGATTTGACTAATAACAGCCAGTATTCAAATTTGAATTATTTGGTGATTGTTTTATCCCTATTGCTCCTCTTATCTGTCTCTTGAGCCCATTTTTCTCTTCTGCTAGAAGCTTTGTACTGTAGGAACAAGATTGAGAGAACATTCTTGTCATACAAGATTGAATCATCTGGGAAAGTCTGTGGTTGCTGAATATCTTATTCAAGAATTACATGGTACTGACTTTAAGACTATAGAGCTTTTGATAACAGGGAAGAAGTGGTTCAAGAAGTTTATACTGAACATGAAAATTATGACCATTGTAAAATAGAATAGCAGTTTCATATAACTGTAATCTGTTCCTTTGATGATGACAGCTGTCACTTTAAAATAAGCAATTGATTGATACGACACTTCAAATTCAAGGAGCAGCACAGCCGATTTCTCTATCTTATACGGGATACAACATGTTGCATTTTAAGATTCAGCTGAGGTAAGAGAAGGCAATTTGCTCCTTGATAAAGTGAGACACTTCAATCTATTTAATATGAACTTCGAAAAAAGGAATCCATGATTTGCTCATAAGGCATTTAACATTCTCTCACAGTCAAGACCTTCATCATAACTTCAACCCATAAGACATTTGGAGTTGTGATTGTAAAGTTGATACTTCAAATAATACAGTATTCATTCCTACTCCCTGAAATTCAAGTTTCTCTCGATCACTGAAAATGATATTTCATTTGAACGAGGTGGTTCTTCCAGTAGCCTTTTTTGTAACTTTGAAGAAATAAATTGGTACTACCATTACGATGAACAAAGTTGCGACAGTTCACCTGTATAAAGTATCTAATGAAATGATGAGTGTCTGCTATTTCATAATTATCTTTCTTCCATCATCGGAATCCAAAGAGTTATTGAAGTTAAAAATGATTGTTGAGCACGCAACAAGCTATCATTAAAATCCAGTGACACTACTGTTAACATTGCGTGTTTCCAAGTGCTTATATATCACAAGTGATTATATCTTGCAACTGTTCATTACATTTATAATATACTATAATCTGTTGAATTATTGAAGCTATTTTTCTTATAGCATAAGTTCTAAATTTAGCACAGTGTACTTTCCAGTATCAGATAACTTTCCTGACCACGTTTCGAAAAGTCTTGAAGTTATTTGTGCTGCGACATCAGAGACGAGGTAGAGGAAGCACTCTCGTTGATTACTTTGAGTCAAGTACAGAGTACACGTAGGTACCTCAACAGTTAGTGTTTAACCTTTCATTAGCCAAACAACACCAAACGCCGTCCATACGATTCACAGAAAACAGCTTCAAACAAAATAGGACATTAGGGAATTCACTGACAAAAGACATACTCAACAAATTATCAACGATTGTCTCTGTTTTGTACATTATTGATTTTTTTGATGATCCTGGATATTTGACTAGCAATATTTGTACGGCTTGAAAGTATTCGACTAGTCAGTCCAATTCTTGTGAATTACGAGGTCAAAACGTCGATTGGAAACTAATTAATTCTAGAGATGTTGAGTGAGAATTGTTGAGGTGATGTAAACGTCAATTGGAATATGATTGAAGCCGAGACCAAACTGACCACAGTAGTGATCGAAATGTGTGGTTGATTCGTAGTTACCGATTGTAGTGGTGAAGTCACACTAACAGAGGTTAAAAATCAGGATCAATGCATTGTAGTTCATCTACAACTCATCAACAGATCTTATTCTATTTTGAGCTTTTGGTTGACTCTTGTAAGCTATATGTTTCCTTAGTATCATTTGCTAATTAGCGTTTTAGTAGACTGTCGCCATTTTAGCGAATGAATTTAACAAATTCATGGACTCATTAATTTCTGAGATCCTTGCAGCGTGAAATCTTTTAGTTTGCATTCTTTAATTAAAGGCTTGTTAGTACCTCGGTACCTTGTGCATTCCATTCTGCTGTAACAATAGCGTGCACAGTTCAAGAGTTATGTATAGCCTGCTAGGAGATTATTAATTTATAATTTCTTAGATGTTTGAATTTCTCCAAGAGAAAACTGAATAGGATGCAAAGGGATACAAAAAAAAAAAATTGGAGACTGACTAAATGAATGACAATAGAATATATTTCAATGAAGAAATGTTTTCTCTGCATCTCACTAACTTCTGAAATTACTAGGTAAAAATTACTGCAAAATTCGGTTGCTCGACATTCAATCACAGTTGAGAAGCATGATAGTTTGGCTTGTATATTCGTATAGAGACATCGTCGTGGTTCTTACACTGCACTGAGAAAACTAAATAATAAAGGTAGCATTTATGTCGTATAGATAGCAATTCTAGTACGTTTGAAGACACTTCTTTGCGGCCCTTTATCCCTGATCCATTTTTCCCCTTCTCTTATGTCGGAGTTTGAATAATTCGGATGGACACTTATCATTCAAAATAAGGATGATTGGTAAAATATTTACAAGTGGATAGGTGAACTTGGAAAAAGAGTACCGAAAACAATCTAACTTAAGTACTATTTTTGAAGCTACTGCGATAACTGTGGCATCGCAATTTGATGATGGATTTTTGAACAGATTTTTCATCAAATGATAGTCCACCAGAAAATCCCGGTTGAAGTAACTTTTTTCAGGTTTTCTGGTTATCCCCTCATATCCCAGCTCTAAAATAAATGATATGATGAAAAAATATATTCAGGGGACTAAGTATTTCAATTTAAAAAAAAATAAATCTTGCAAATATGTGGACATTGAACTAGTAAGTGGATCTTCTCTCAAAACTCAGCAGAAAGGCCAGGAAGTACAGGGTTATGCTGACGACATAGTTATTATTGTACGAGGAACTTTTGATGACACTATCTCTAGTCTCATGCAAAAAAGCCTCAACACTGTTTGGAACTGGTGCGAGGAGATTGACCTCACAGTTAATCCAAGCAAAATAGTTCTTATCCCCTTCACCAGAAGATTAAAGCTTAATCTAAAAGCTCCAACTCTAGGTAATACCATCATTCAGTTCAGTGATAGTATCAAATATCTTGTAGTCACGCTAGAAAAAAGGCTGACCTGGACTAAACACCTGCATAGAACTACTAATAGAGCCACAAAGACTATGTGGTCCTGTTCTAAACTTATTGGAAAAACTTGGGGACTGCAGCCAAAAATGGTCTCGAAATGCTACCATGCTATCGTCAGACCCACCGTCACATATGCTTCACCGGTCTGGTGGCCCAAGGTAGATGAAGTGATGACAAAACAAAAACTGGACAAACTGCAAAGACTAGTCTGCCTTAGTACCACAGGAGCTTTACGCTCCTGCCCTACGGCAGCGCTGGAAGTCTTACTAGATCTAACACCCTTACATGTGCATATCAAGAAGGTCGCACTAACCAGTGCACTTAAATTAGGGCATGTCAATCAACTTAAGTCTGGAAATTCAACAGGCCATTTCAAAATTCTCAATGAACTAGAGGACTCTTATATCCTGAAAATCCTGAAGGACTAGCTGACAATCAAAGAATTAAATATCGAAACCAATTTTGAATCTATTATACCAAGTCATCAAGATTGGTCGGACGGAAAAACACTCTACAAAAAGAGCGCATCTGTCTACTACACTGATGCATCATTTTTGACTTGGGTACCAAGCCATTCAGGAATTGGGGGCAATAAAGAAGCGGATGTACTTGCCAAAAAGGAAGCAATGTCCGCATTCATCGGTCCGGAATCTTACTGTGGCATACCGTATACACACGTAAAAAACATTATAAACGCATGGGAAGAGCGCAACAAAGCCTCTTTTTGGCGCAATGTTGAAGGACAACGCCCTGCCAAAAAGTTTATATCACAGTCGAGAACAAAAGCTACGGAACTACTTAAACTCAACAAACAGGATCTCAGAACTATAACGGGACTCCCAACAGGTCACTGCAACCTAAAACACCATCTCAAAAAGATGGGTTTATCCAACGATGATACCTGCCGTATGTGTCACGTAGAAACAGAAACGGCAGAACACATCCTGTGCGTCTGCACAGCAATAGCTTCAACAAGATTATTATGTTTCGGTCATGATACCATCACGCCTGAAAACATTAAACAATCAGCCCCCCACAAAATCATTGAACTATTAAAATGTTTGAATATACCGGAGATATAAAAGAGCAGAGGAACGATAAAATAGATCGTCAGGTCGGATTATCTTAGGGGTCTCCAACCCACCTCACTACTCAATAATAATAATAATAAGTAGATATGTGGATATTAACTAACAGTAAAGAAAAACAAATGTTTCTGCAAGAAGATTCTATTTGCTATCATAATTTTATTTTATTGAGCGTGTGCAGCAGTGCGGTCGAAGCTCGTACATCATTAAAATTATTGTTTAATTGCGTTTACAACGATATAAGCTAATTGTTTTTGTGCAATTCTAATAAAGTTAGTTCATAGTTATATCTCACCCCATTATAAATTTATCCCATATGCATTCCCATCATAAATCCGGAAATTTCATCAACGAGTTCTCGTACACTTTATTATTATTTTATTCGGCTATTTATTATACTATGTCAAATTATAATAAATACGGTGTGAACTATCTTGCCAATAAAATAATTTATAAAACCTCGTCAAGTTTAACACCCTAGTTAACAATAGTTTACAAGCAAATAAAATGATAACTCTGAATAGCACATCAAAACTACTGTATACTATCCTTACACAATGCACAACCCAGGCACAAATATTCCCCCTAGACATAGGGATTTATTATTCTCGGATATATAACACAGCTCCTGTTGATGTGTCCGACAGATATGCTTGTTATATACTGACTCTTGAATTGTAAGCACTATTGTTTGGACAAAGGACAACAAATTTTGAATACTTACAATTGATAACAAGTTACTAATGAATGAACAATTTGTAATAAATAAAAATTACCATATCAGACTGTGTTTAATACGAACAGATACGAGAGGAGATTCAAAAATACACTGACTCGACAGACTGACTGAGCTACTTACTTGTTGTCACAAATATGAAATATTTGTAGAAATTAGGTCACATAATTATTTATTTGAATTTGCTGTAACTGTATTCCTAGTTAGTATTGACAAGGTCGATGTTCAATTGTCGGACATGTGGTCACCAGATGTTCGGTGATTGCCAGGCAACAACTGTTAGACAATTGAATGTTGGCCTATTGTCAGCTTAGGTATATAAGAGCGCGAGCTAGGAGAGACAGTCAGTCAGTCAGTGATTCAGTACGAGTAACTGTGCGCGATATTGTGTTAATACGAATATATCAAGTAAATATTGGCACTGTAACCTATGTAGATAAATTATTCTGAATAAAATTTGTGACAAATTGGTTGTGAGAAATTATGTTCAAATAATTTTGGATCCGGACGACAAAAAGAGGATTAGGTTGCAATGTTGTGAAGTGTTTGAAATTGTGTCGGAACTGTCGTAAATGCCCAAGACCAGAAACATGGCCACCAGCGAAATGCAGGATAAGCTGAAAATGATGATGGAATTCATGAAGACTTCGGCAGCTGAGCAGAAAGCGTCGGCGGCATCCAGAAGAAGATGTCTGAATCTACAGAAGCTATGGAGAAGAAGCTAACCGAATCAAAGGAAGGTATGAAGGCCATGGACAAGAGAATAACGGAGTCTTCAGCGGAGCAGTTGCATTCCATTGAAGAGAAGATGGCCGAATCTACGGAAGGTATGAAGGCCATGGAGAGGAAAATGGCTGAATTTACTGAAGGTATGAAGATGGAAGTAGCTGAAGAGATTTCGGAGCAGAACTAAAATACCTATTACAAATAGGATCCAGAGGATTGAAGAGAAATTTGACGGCGAGCTCGTAAAGCGTCAAGTCATGCAAGTTGAACGTGAGCTGGAAGCAAAATTGGATTCTATTGTCACCGAGAAAATGCAGAGCCTCAGTCTCAGTAGCGATGGCGTAGCCCTACGAATAGAAACTGTTCCAGCATCTACATCAAGGGAAGTTTTAGCAAATTTCACAATTTCGGAGAATAATGGTTGAAGTGTGAAACAAGAAGTTACTGTTCTGGCTCGAATGCTCCGGGATACAGCATTAGCGGTACTTTTAGGACTATCCGAACAAGATCGCCTACATTGACGTCTGAATTGAGACTGCGTTTCGGAGAGGAGCACATGAAAGAAAAACTACATGGACAGCTTCGAAACCGCACACAACTGCATGAAGAATATCTGAATACATTCGCATATGCTGTGCAGAATCTGGCTAGGAAAGCATTTGTAAATTGTCCTGGCCTAACACAGGAATACGTAGCAATAAGACAGTTCATAGACGGCATCAGCGATGATGAGATTGGGCGAGTTGTTCGGTTAGCGAATCCGAAGACGGTGAGAGAAGCGTTAACAAAGCTTCTGGAAATTGAGGCGGCCACGAAGGCGACAAGACTGGTGACGAGAGTTTGGTGGCTTGAGCACAATGAGGAAGAGCCTGAGGTGAGAAGGATCACGACTTATACAGAAAGTCGCGAATAAGGGCGATCTTCTCGATTTGTACCTACCTCACCTGGACCAAGAAGAAGAACTAAAGTGCGGCAAGGAGGATCATATTCAAATAGATTGTCGTACCAAGCATACTGTCAATTATGGCATGAATACGTCATTTAGACGGCAGATTGCGGAGGATGAGATTCTGACAGTGTGGTCAGGAAGGACATCTTCGAGCGAACTGTCATACGAGGTACACCGTTGATTGTGGTTTGAACACATCGTCGGCAAAAATCAAGTTCACCAATCTAGAGAAGCAGTAGCTGATGGGATCTCCCATCAAGAGTTTCAAGCCCATTGATCTTCAAATGCGGAGAATTCGAACCAGTCCAACCGTGAAAGGATTTGTGGGGAATTGTGACAAAATCATGACGTGTTACTTTAAGCTCAAAAATTCCAGATATGCTGAACATCCATTGAAATTATTGATCCACACAATGAGAGATCGGTCGAAGCAGACACACCAGAAATTGTGACGAAATTGTTCTTGAGGACCGTTGATTCGAAACTTCTCATTTAGCTACAGAATGTGGCATTACAATAACATCAGCTGTAAGAGTTCTGCATGAACAGTTAATAATGACGAAGGCTGGTTGATGTCACCTTTGCAGGAGCAAAACCATGTTCTGATTTCAAAGGGAAATTTGGACTTGTTCAATGGAAGCAAGGATTTCTCTTTCACTAAAATCGTCACAGGTGTTGAAATACGGAAGCAGTATTAGGACCTGGTGAGGTAACAAGAGTCCATGCAGTGGGAACGCAAAAGCTGTCCCACTAAGCCATTTGCTGGGAACAAGATAATCACAATTTTTTAGTGATGTTATAGCGAAGTATTTTGTTGAGTTTTAGGAAATTTGAAGTCAGCAATCTGGAAAACCGACAAGGAATGTTCAGTCATGCTCTACTAAGGCATGTAACTATGGGATTCAGAAACTTTACCATCCTGTTTACAGCCTAGATTTTGTCCTAAGCGACTTTTATTCATTTCGACATTTGGAAAAAGAGGATGGAGGAGCCTAGCGTTGAGTTTCTCTATCTTCCGCTCAGAAGGATTCGGATCTTCTTTGTGACGGTACTGAAGCCTTTTTAGCCAACTGGAGCAAGTGTATCGACTAAGGAGGAGGCTATATTCAAGAATTTTTCTCTTTCATATTAAAATAGATTAGTTTTGAATCTCTGCTTGTATTTCTATATTTTCAATCGTGCAAATGCTAGACAAACAATTCTACGAGGAACCGATCCCGTAAAAGTGCTGTTAACATACTCCATTCACTGTGAAAGTTCTCGTCGCGTCAAAAAGAAACTGATTTTGACTAAAAATATTTTTTGCACGATTGGGCGTTTTCATGTATTTACCGACCCTCTATTCTAGGTATCAGGTTGATTTTACCAGCAAATTGTGGTTGCTATGGTTATGCTGACTAACCGCCCATGGGCAAATGCGGTTAGTAAAAAATTGTGGACTCTCACAAAAAATATTCATTAATTTATCCTCATTTGTAATTGAATATTCAAAATAAGATTCCAAACCTGACAGCTGACAGCAAATAAACAATCATTCAATTTGAAAAAGAAAATTCGCATACATATTTTGAGTGGATCTTCCAATCGAGCAAAAAGTTTTGTGAGGCTCTGCCTCCAAACTATTATTCTCAATCGGTAAACTGTACTCACTGACCTTAATACCTAAATAACTATTGTGATTTAGACACCTTTCTGGATTATTTTCTACCACTTCATGTTTCATTTAAGCTAGTTCGCTTCTTCACACACACGCATACAAACACATCCATGTAAATTTTATATCAAGTTTTCGTATCTACACAAAACACTTGACACTATGATATTTTAGCTTGAGTAATATATTATTTTTAAGTATTGTAAATGCCAAATGTCTTTTGCGTAGATACTCCATAGCCCACTGTGCATGCTTCCGGCTACCAGAACCTGTCAAGATCCTTTTCAGAATTAACTGCTTTAGTTTTCTTTTATACTAACATGTGCAAGCTATTTAGATTCTTTCGTAGTATATTTTCTTTATCATGGACTTCCTCTAAATCCTGCATGTTGTTTTCTCTAATGTTCTTAAATCAAGTCATCCTCGACTCTCATCCCATAAAATTCATCTTCAACGCTTATCCGATTGAATTGACTCTTTGACTTGTTGCGTTTGTGAGTACCCGCTTTTCGTATACACTCAAATCAACCAAGTCGTAGAGTTATAAACAATAACTACACAAAATATCCTTGTCTTATTAATAATACACCCTAATCACCTCACCATTCATAAAGTCTGGCATCATATTGCACTATATTCTCGATAGATTCATATACAATTTGGCCGTGAATTCGATCAGGAAAGATAAGATGTGATTGGCTCCTGAATTTTTAGAGGTACCGTAGAGTTATAGTTTCTATTGAAATATAAATTTTCATAGTGTCTCGAACAGTCTCTAGATGTTTCTACTGGACATATTTGAGAAGTTCCGCAAACTATTTGGTAAGCTACCTGACGACGTGATGAAGCTACAGGTGAAGCTAGAGCTAAATATTCTGATACTTGGATAGAATGTCTTTGCACCCAAAACTGAGCTGGCACTTATTTTTCGAGAAAGTAAATCAGAGAATAAACAGGTCCCTGAAATATGGTCATTCCAAGCAAAATACAATTTTCACTTTGCAAATGACATAATAACTTGATGCTCAAAAATATACATCCTTGGTTTGCATTCATTCGAAATTTAAAGTTGATAGATCCATCCGCTTCAGAAGAAAACGGCTGTGATTGATGAAGGCATGAATCATACTATCAACATATTTACATGCACTATTGTACCACCAACGCACTTGCTTGGTTCTTTTTGAGTTCGTAATCCTAGAAATCTCTAGAATGGGCTGTTTTGATTCATGGTTGCAGCTCGTTGCAAGACGAAAGATTGTTTGTCGAAAGATTCTCTCTGTAATGGAAATTTTATCCTGTTGAACTGAAGTGAATGAAAATATGAATATCCTAAGATAGAACCTGAATACGTAATTATCTTACAACATCTGATTCTCTGCTGAAATTTCTTTTTCCATTTTGAGTGAATGGATAAATCGGTTCTAATTCATCTTTCTGATGATCGCAACGATTTGCAGTAAGGATCTCGTCATAGTAAGTGCTTTCCTATGTGTACCCTTTAGTCATGAAGATGAATGAAGTGCGTGTATGTGTGAAAGTGGATTGTAGTCACCTGGCAGGTGAGTGGCGACGGCGACGGTGACGCGACGGCGTGGTGACTTCCACGTGCCACGCCTCGGCCCGCTAACAGGTCAATATGAAACTGGGTCATCCACTCGCGCCCAACGAAACATCGTCGCGAGGAAAAGTTGAACTCGCGCCAAGCACCAGCTCCGCCCGGCCTACGGTCATTGGTTATTACGGACCCAATAGACGCAAATTGCCACATTGTAGCATACCCACCAGCCACCGACTCATGGACACGGCCGCGAACAGATGCTCCACGTCGACCGAACACGCGACATAAACACGGTTGTCATAGTTACATCTCCAGAAGCTTTACAATTCAGAGAATACGTGCACAACGATTTCAAAATGGATAGGACCTAGCAACGAACAATAAATTCTCATCAGACAAAATAGTGCTCGATAATAAAACTTATTCAATATATCCGACTATAGAAACGTTGATACTGAGGAGACTAGCATCACTCTGTCTTTTTCAACTATGGATCACAGGACATCTTCGAAGCATTTGATTTTTCTTTTGTTTGCGCTACTTTCATATTGCACTTATCTGAATATTCAATATAACATTCCTGTGACAAATCAATCAGTGCGATGGATGACAAAATTGTTTTCCAATGATAAACAGAATGCAGATTCATCCTTGTGTAATTCACATAACATATCCGCATAAACAGCTTCCATAAAATACAATCGTGAATTTGAATCGAAGAGTGATTTACAACAAGCAAATCCTTTTTCAATTTCAAGGAATAAACAGATCTCAAGGACACATCTCAGAGAAAATTCGCATTTTCTTTTTTTATACATTGAGGGGGTAGAGAGATGAGAAAAAATTGATCTGGAGAGCCAATACCGTCTATTCATTCACAAGATTCCTAAATCATCCTATCATCTCGATGTAATAGAGCTTGGAGTCAAATGTCCTACTCTAGGTTAATTGTTCGTTGAACACTCCCTGCAAGAGTGTTTTGACATCTTTTTCTGTTCCTCAGTTCACACTCAAATACTGTTTGTAGAAACAGTAAAGTTCTTCCAATCACTTGAATGTGGTTGGAAAATTACCAATACCAATTGATGAACAGATCTGTCCGCTTGATAGATCAAACATATGACACCACATTCATCTATAGAATCTCCTCATGCAGTATCCATTTACAAGTCCATGTGGATTGCAGGTTGTAACAGAATCCTGCAGCTTGTTATACACGATAGGGTGAAATGATCATTAATCAGAAGGGTGACCTGACCTCGACGCAAGCGGCACACCTTCACTACTTCTCATTTGTTACCTCATTGTGACACTCAATTACCATGCTGCATCACGTCGAGCAAAAGGATGGAGGATTATGAGGTCCAAGAAATATTGGCGTCAAGATAATTAGGACTGGTACACTCTTTCACCTTCAACAACATCATCACTTCCATATACTAATCAAATAACATCGAAGTTTTAACACTTTACTTATATAACGACAAATAAAAAACAAACTATTATCACCACAATCTTCAACGGAAAAAGATCTAATTAACTATGTGAAGCTTGGATGATTCCCAACAAGAATATTTTGGGTTTTGTACAGTTTATCCTCTCAAACAAATCAAAAACAGAAGCGTTGTATCTCATGTGAAATTACCATAACACAAAATATCTGAAACAAAATATTTTCGTTGTGTTTCAGTTGAGTCCGCCTACATCAGATTATTCTTCATCGTTTTTCTGCAGAGTTTATTTTTGCCGGAGTAGATTACACGCATTACAGATGAAGAGCGTCGTGAGTCCGTGTATATTTCTGTTTCATACGCTCCGGGAAGTATTTCCACTTGGGAAGCGTGGCACTGACGCACTGCAGCGTGAGGATCCGTCCACCGTTATAATTAACGTATCGAAGTACGTGGAGAAGGTATAAACCAAACAATGTAATTTCATTTCGTTAGAACTCAAATTACTGGTCCGGAAAATCAGTTTGTATTTTCAAATAACTACATTTATTCTCATCCGGCGATCATAAAGATCTTGTTCCATCATCGACACTTAATGTATTATTAGCTGGTTCAAATTAACTACAATATGTTATTTTATTGACTTTCATTTTCTATTCGGAGTTGGAATATACCGAAAACAGAATTATTTGAAATGAAGGCTTTCTTGCCGTTGATCATCTAGTTCACCATTTGCAAGTCTTTGTTTCAACTAATTAGATTGAAGATTAACAATCTATCGACTGATTGATATATTGGTCTTATCGTGTCTTCCTGTTCTGAACCTAATATCATACTATTTGTTCAGGTTGTAACTGGTCAAGAGTCAAATCAAATTTTGTAATACACTTCTATTTGCTTCTATCATGATTCAGCTTCAAATATTTTTAGCTTTCCTTCAAAAACATGGCTCATAATTTCATTATCCAATCGAAGAGTCTAATACAAAGCACCCAATCCTATTGTTCATTTGATTTTTTTGGGGTTGTTTGAGGGATAGTGGTTTTTCTTATACGTCATCATTCTGAGTACACTGTTCTGTAACAAAGATTACAAGATATTGGAATTACTATCAGTCAGGTTGAAGTAGTTGGTTGCGTTGGATGGAAGACCGAAACCACATAATATGTACGGCATCGTTTGGCATAAAAGCTGTCCAATAGTATTTATTGTGGTAAATTATTTATAAGGATCCTGCCAACTAGTTATAAGTGACACTGGCTTCCGAGGTGAAGAAGTCATCACGTCTTAGCTTTCAGTAGCTGGTCCTCTGAAAAGGAATAGACCAATCCAACGGTACCTCTTGTGATCCACTCTTTGGCAGTCTAGTGGCATCTCAACTCACCATATCCCGCTACCGCACCGTACACACAATCATTTAGTCATGCTCTGTTCTTAAGATGAGAGAACTTCATGTGTACCAACTAGGTATAAGTGTCACTGGCTTCCGACATGAGAAAGACATCACGTCTCAGCTTCCATCAATTACTACTTTGGAGAGGATTACACTAATTCACCGACACCTCTTGATATCAACTCTTTGGCCTTACCAACTCAACTTATTGCGCTACCATACCGCATACACAACTATTTAGTCATGCTCTGTTTTTGAGATAGGAGAACTCCGTCTGTGCCAACTAGGTATAAGTGAGATGAGAGAGACATCACGTCCTAGCTTTCACTAATTGGTCCTTTGGACAGGATTACACCAATCCAATAACACCTCTTGATATCCACTCTCTGGTCTTACCATTGCAGAAAAGTGGCACCTTAACTCATCATATCGCACTACCGCACTGTACACACAACCATTTAGTCATGCCCTGCTCCTGAGACAAGAGAATTTCATCTGTGCCAGCTGAGTATATGTATCACTGGCTTCCGAGGTAAGAAAGATATCACGTTTCAAATTCCACTAATTAGTCCTTTAGAAAGGACTACACCAATCCATTGACACTTCTTGATATTCACTCCTTGGCCTTATCATTGCAGTCTAGTGGCGTTCCAACTCAAAATTCCTCGCTACCGCACCGTACGGACAACTTTTTAGTCATGCTCTGTTCTCAAGATGAGAGAATTCCGTTTGTGCCATCTAGGTATAAGTGTCATTGTCATTGGCTTCCGACATGAGGAAAACATCACGTCCTAGCTTCCACTAGCTAGTTCTTTGAAGTGGATTAGACCAATCTACCGGCACCACATGGTATAAAATCTTTGACCTTATCCCTGCACCTTGATGGAATCCCAACTTACTATATCGAGGTACTGTACCGTACACACATCCATTCAGTCATGACCTCTTTTGAAATATGTGAATTCTGTCTGTGATTTTGTTACCCGTGAAAAAAAGGCACAATGAGACCCTGACTATAGTACACTCACAGTCAATATCAAGCCATCTTGTTATCCTCGCGTGAAACAAGCGCCATTAACCATCAGAAACAGCAAACGTGCGAATTCTGCTCTATTGATACTTTCCTTATTTCTTTTCTGCCTACGGTACCCTTTAACAACGGACTCCCGTTGTGCCTTATTTTTGAGATAACGAAGTCCCGTCCCGTAACGTTGCGAGTATGCCAATCGTGCTCTACTCACTTCTTTGACCAACTAAATGATCACCTTAACATTCACTGCTACCCACTATTTTCGTCTCGCCCAACAAACACCAAAGTCCTGAATCGCTTCATACACAAGAAACCAAGTCACATCCTTCCTCATTTGAACCTGCCTTTATGTAGGATATGTAGAATATTTCTCCAACGTTCCCAAATATCACCAAATATCACCAAATATCACCAAACAACTTACATTCATACATCACATACAACTCCTCCCAATCACCTTACATGCAAAAATACATTCAAAATGTCATTACCCATCAATAAAAAGAAACCTATCAGATAAAAAAATAGGTCGTTCCGGAGCATTCTATCCACTGAGGCAGACCTTATCCAAAAATATTTCCACCAGTCTAAATGTTAGGTTACGAGCCTCTTCACACTCACTCAGTAATCTTAATTTTGTATCCCAAAAACGAGCTTTCACTTCACTTTAACACAATGCAGAGTGAACTTGGATTCTGATAGAAACCATTGGTCATAACTTATATGTATTTTGGATTTTGACTGAGGTCAATTTGCTCCTGTAGTAAATATCTGTTGATCTTCATTCGATTAACATGACTCCTATATCTAAATTTTTTATATAAAAAGGTGCAACCATATTGTAACACAAAACTGATATCTGAACTATGAACAGATTCAATAAAGAATAAAATTTCAACAATTTGATCGTTATAAGTAAGAAATTCATAGTTGTTTTATATTAATTTCACTGGGGTATCAAACAGGGGCTCCTCTAAAATGAAATCACCATTACGGCTATCTCACGCGAAATCTTTTTATGATAATAATATGGAACGTGACTAATAAAGTGAGGGTTTATAGTTTTCAGTTCAGCTTTACAAGTACTTCGCGATTGCAGCTATTTGCAACAGTTTAAAAACGTGACTTCATATCTGCCATTCCATGGATTTTATTCGTAGATTCTGTATGGACAAATATAGCCCCGGAGGGTGATTTTCCGATATTGCAAGTCGTATTTTTTCGGTTTTATTTACAAGAGTTATAAAACGATCAAACACATCCGTTCTGCTCCAAATTACACAACAATGCCCCAACAGAAAATGAATCACTATGTACCAAATTTACTTAGCTTTTAACTCATGTGTTAATGGTTATAATTATTTCCGCCGGTCAAATTTGATCAGGAACAGATATTTGTCCAAATAAATGTTAACCATTCAGATATGAGTTGTTACCAGTCAATTTTTTTTCTAATCATCATCCCTTTGACACAAACGAACAGACAGGATAAAAGATCACATTTCTGATCAAAACTAGTATGTTTTATCTGGAAGGTTTTTCATTAGTTCCCAAATAACGCCACAACTACTATTAACCATTATGGCGTCGCTTTGACAAACCTGCAGTTATATTAAAACAATTGAAAGTTTGTAACTGTCGAATTTTCGCTCCACAGCATCTCTGTTTTTAATTACAATGAAATCCCTTTATCGGTAGCACGTACACAGGGCCTTAAACGTGGCTAGTGGACATGGAGTGACAAGGAGAAGGGTGTTAGAGACAGACACGGCGAGATACGAACTCCCTGGGGTCGAATTTGATCACCCGATATCGAAGGAACGCTGTTACCAGCACGACGACAATCTGCACTGCCCTCCAGTGTCACTTGCCTTGTAATCGATAATCACTGAATAGTCTACATGAAGATTGCATGTTGGAAATTCACACTGATTTGGAGATTTAGTTTTCGAGTTAGATTTTATGGTGGCTATTAAATTCTAGTTTAAAGTTATTACGTCAAAACTAGGGCAAGTTTTGAAACTTCCTGAACCTCCAATATTCCTTAACCAACTTCATATCACAAATTCTTACAATTACCCTCGTTAGCATATTGTTCGTCTACATAATCAAAATCGTGGCCAGTAAGAGAAATAAATGGTATCTCTAGTCTCTTGCTCTGGAATAAGTTCGCAGAGATAACAGTTTTGGAAATTTCTGCCATTTTTTTACTCTTAAGACTTACTGTTGGAGCTAACTTTCCATTTTTAGTGTATCCTTGATGTTTTTCATAAATTCCATTTGTTTTTTATCATCTGCTCACTTCTTACTCCCCACCATAAAGTGATTTGTACGAGCCAAAATTTTAAATCCTGGTCCTTCCAATCCCAACTACTTTTGAATTCGGTCCATTTAAGCAGGTTTCCGTTAAGGACTCTACCGTCTTAGCCAATTTTCAAAGTGAAAAATTCAGGTCCTGCTCAGTCCGACCTCTACAATTTTAAGGCCTAGCTCAGCCCGACCTCTAAAACCCCAGCTTTAAGAATTTGAGACCCAGTTTAGCTTGACCATGGAATAAGCCTGTTAGGTAATGCCTCCTACTACGAGTCCTAATTCAAATATCAGATGTTATCTGGATCCTAAGCTGTAGCACAGGGTGCAATCAACTCTCAGTAAGTAAAATTGACATGGTTTTTTTTAGCGCATTTTTTTGAAAAAAGCGCTATTATATTCACTTTGGCTGTTTGGCTGGTCGGCTGGCTGGCTGGCTGGCTGGCTGGCTGGCTGGCTGGCGTGACGCTGGGTTCTCAGCAACTATACTATTTACAGACTTGAAACTGGTACTAAATAAAAGCTGCTATTTCGTAGGTTTGCACAAATTGCTTTAATTCAAGCTCAGTGATTTTGGAAGATTAAATTATTCAATTACTTGTTTCAAGTGAAACAATGCCCATAGATATCCATGACATTAGGGATATGGCAACTAAAATTTATTAAAGTAGATACAAATTTAGTTACAACTTTCACCGCAGTTGTCACTATTATTATGTACAGTTGTCAAATCTGTCCGGGATTCATTCAATGACTTGTTTGACGCGAATTTGAAGCTTATTAGAATGAATTATTATTATTGGATGAAAATTTATTTACTTTTGGTGTATTTTTTTTATATAGCTTTGATAAAGATCAAATTATTATTTTAAGGTACAGCATTTGACCTCCCGTCAGTCAATAACTAAACAATGAAGATTGAAAGGTATTTTTGAGTTTGTACATGCATAAATTATGTACCTATCAAATAGTCAACTTGAAAATAGTACTAAATGGAAGCTGCTGTTTCGTAAGTCTGCCCAAACTGCTTGATTTCAAGCTCAGTAATTGTGAGAGATGGTAATTTGCGAAATCTCTGAAGTAACAAGCATTCATGAGCTGTCAAAAATGCGCTTTTATCATCTAGATGATTCTTCCATTTTTTAACTTATTAGGACACTTTCGGTATTTTGAACGCTTCAAGTGCTAGAATGGATTATGAGCTTTCATTTGCACGGTTGTAGTCCTCGAGGTTCAAAATTTGCGAGTGGATCCAAGCCCAACAGCGGACGAGGTCAGGAGATATCGAATTCTCTCTCACAAATATTGATGACTGTGCTTTCATAATCCCAAACACTCAATGAACGTAAAGCAAATAGAAATGAGCATTTCTAATCTTTTCATGTCAGTTGCATCACGCTGCACAGTTGTCCAATTCCAGCCAAAAATTGTGACGCTCTCTTTCGTTGCAGCTGACGATTGAGATCTCAGATGCCTTTCCCTAGATACATCTCCTAAAAAGAATTTTAGCGTTTTTGTCTATTGACAAGGCTCAGGATAACTGGTTTTAATATTTCAATCGAAATCAAGGTACCAGAACACAACAAATACATACACAACTGAAAGGCGGTTGGAAACATAAACAAAAGAACTCAAAATTCTAAGCAGCCAGGGTAATTCGGCTGGAGACAGCGCACTTGGATCACACACTGTTCTACGTAAATGGCAATGCAGCGTACTCGAAAGTAAAAACTTCATCATCCAATTGGCGTCGACTCACGTGGATAGAGTTGACTAAGCAAACTAGCTCTCTATGGTCAGCGTATTCGGAAGGACACTGTACTAAGTCTCTGTAGACAGCGTACTCGACGGCACACACTGAACTCGGTGCTAATGCAGCTTTTATACCTAAATTTTAATTGAACTTCACTTTACTTGTGACTTAAGTTTCGTTATTGGATGTTTTACTTGAAATATTCGCCTATAAATTGTAATTTTATTATCTGACTCTTTCTCTGCATTCACTTCACTTTTTCAATCCGGTTTCAACCCCATTTCACCCTACCACGTTTGCTCATTTCCTTCAGTGTTCAGACAAACTACAGCTGCTCTCTCCTAGATTGGCCTGGTCTGTAGCACTTATTTTTTATATTTTCTCAATCGCAATCTTGATCGTAGCCTTGAGTAATGTGCTAATATAGATTATTTAATGCTTGTAATGAGATGACTTTTGTATACTATATTGTGACCCATGAACTAGAAAGCTCGTGATCATATCCCTGAAAATGCATTGAAAATTTGACAGAGAAATAGTGATCTTTGCTCCCTATTTTCCATTCTAATAATCTGCGAGTACTCGGCTCTCAAGATTCTTTTGATGTTTAAGCTTTTGTGTTCATAATTCCTTCTTTTTAATTAAGGAAAGTTTGAAAGAAAGTTAAAATCAATAAAGGATTGTTGAAATAGTTGAGCAAACAATGTAAATAGATAATGAGCTTTTCAAGTATGAAAACATCGAACAGGAAACCATTAGCATCACTAGCCTAATCCTATTGATGTTCGGAGCGAACGGCATCTTAGATTATTGGCGGATGGCTCCGATGGTTCGTACAGTTTGACGTGGGTGGCTCAGCCATAGCTAACTTCCTATAGTAGCAAGAGGATCTTATGAATAGCCTCATCTAGTGTGCCTCGTGCCTGCAGCTTACTGTCTCTAATCCCATTATTGCCAGAGTTCATTTAACTAACACTACGACCAACTACTACCATCGCCATCACATTAACTCTGAGGTGTACACAGAACTTTACCCAGAATTACACCTGACCGGCATAACACGCTTGCGATAATTACGCTTTTGTTTTGTAACGCGGTTATTGCGGTAACCACCGGTCGGGAAATTAGTTGTAAGTAGCCACAAATGTATCTGAACTGCAAATGTTTAAACAGTCAACATAAATAAAAAAGTTTTCATGCGGCTTTGTTACAGACTTTGAATAAAAGTTTCACAATTGTGGTTTGGAGATAAATACATCTGTCGTCAGAAATAATGAATAATAGAACAGTCGCTGACATTATTCGGGATGTAAATGAAGAGAAGCTACACGAAGGCTGAATGGGCTGCAAAATTATAATCAGAATTTGATTGAACATCGAGACTGTTATTTATATTGACAATATCGTGCAATTATACTTTGAATTTGATTGTACAACGCATAGTTATCAGATATTACGACTGCAGTTCATTACATAATTCAAAAGTTATTTTCCCTACACTAACTAGTTCGGAGTCATCCACGATGTAGACAAGGATGTCTAATGACTCCAATAATTTTCGGTTATACGTGATGCATGATATGGTCTCTTGAATCATAAGAAAATACCTTTCCCACTTATTCACAATGCACAATAATAAGATGCACATCGATCAAATCAATCTTGAAATCATTACTCCAACTAACACCAAAACTGACTTTAAGTAACATCCACATCTGTTATCGAATAATTCAAGTGATTCCTTGAAGACAAAAAGCTTGATTCCAATGGAAGCATAGTCACAGTAGCACTCCTCGCCCATCTTTTCACAAGGCATACTAATAAGTAGCATATTGATGAGATTGATCTTGGATACATTACTTCAAATTTGACTTGAGCTTGAAGTGACTTTCTTGTCATCACATGTAATGTAAAAAATCTTTCTTGGGTCACGATAATATCGCTTGCTCACCTACATACAAAGCACAATAACGAGTGACACATTTTCCACATCGCTTTTGGAATTTTCAATCCAAATACCAAATACTCCAAAATTGGCTTGGAGTGACTTCCTCGTCTTCCAGTTCGCAATTTCAATCATGGATTTGACGGAATTTATCATTTCTATGTCCTGATAGGCCTTCTCTAGTAGCCCTTTTCCGTCCTCTCCACTCCTGTGAAAAAACCATGATTCCCAAGTCCACGAGTTCCACATCTGGTGATGATGTGATTTGCTTGCATCCCCAATTTCCTCGTAATGTTCAAGGTCGAACCGATGTTTGTTAAGAAGAACTACCTGTGGCAATGCTGTCTAGGGCACGGTTCGAGAAAAAACATCCGCTACATCTTGAAAGGAGGTATGATGATCATTTCTGAAAGTATCACATAATCCAGAATGATCTTGAAGGGACTTTCATTTCTTCCAGTTCACGACAATCGCGTTTGATCGTGGATCTGGTAGATTTCAGATCTTGGTATGCCTTCTTCGATCGCTCTTCTCTATTCTCACTATTACCCGTTGTCTGGAATCCATGACTTCCACATTTAATGATGGCATGTTTTGCCTGCACTCTCAAGTCCCTTGAGTCCTTGCCCTTCTAGGTCAAGGCTTACTGAAGCACAGTCCAAGCGAAATACTTCCGCTACAATTTCTAAATGATTTTGAACTCATTATTGCATATTGATGCAGTTGGAAGGACCCAGGAATAGATTCAATAAAAAAAATTGTAGGTGTTTGTAGTCCAAAAAATTGTATATTTTATTTCTTCAAGAGAATTTTAACGGACGTTCCGGATGTGCAATTCCACCCATCTTCAGCGTGACTGTTTCCTGTATTGGCTATTTTTTCCATCGTTTTATTATAAAATTTAATGTAGCTGGTGACATCTTGCCCAAAAAAGGCAACCATGTTGTGGAAAAAACCTAAACAGAATACTATTTTCGCCACGGTGGATGGCGGTAGAATCCAGGGCGCAAACCTTTTTCCTGTTACAACAATGACTCAACAGGGTTTTTCTCACAACATGGCTGTCTTTTTGTCGCACGCAAACCATTTACCGCCCGGAAATATAAGCGCAAAATAGTACTTATGCCGCATTCGTAATAAAAAATAGTATCTGCAACTCTTGCGGTGTTGTCAATTGCTCATTTGAGCGAATAAGCGCACCTCTCGTAGGCAATCGACAACTTATCGCACTTGTTGCACAATAAACTATTATTGAATCTATTACTGCAACTTTTACATAGGGCAAAGTTGTCTTGAAATAACATTTTTAGGTTATTTGAGAAGTGCTTTCAGGGCATGAGGCTTAACGTCCAATAAACCGTGGAGCAGAAAAAAAATTCTTGAGTCTGGACAACACTCCTTATCCACTCATACACATCGATCAATTTAGGTTCAAAATCAAGATCTCAACTTGTAAATAGTTCAAATTTGGTGTGAAGTAACTATTATATTTTAACGTAATCCAACAAGTTTTTTGAAGAATAAGTACAGAAAATAGTCTCTTGTATTACGATAGCATCCCTGCCCACATACTCATGTGGCACAATGAAGAGTAACACATTGATCGAATCGATATTGGGAACATCACCTCACCGTAGTCTAAATTTGGCCCAGAATGATCCTCAAATCTTCATAGTATTAACGTGGTTTTTTGAAGGAAAGGACAAAAAGTGGAGTTCAATTGGAAAGTAGTGTAGGACTAACTGCGACTATACTTCAAGACAAAAAGTAGACTACAGAAGAAAGCCACTTGTAACCCAAAATTGCCTATTGAGTGAAAAAAAGAATCGATTATCCTGAACAATGAATTACATTTATTTAGTTCAGTTTAGTTCTTTCCGGGGCTTTTTAGAGGGTATTGACTAAAGTTCCATTTATTACATAACTTGTCTGAGGCCCAGTTGCACTCATTTTGATTTATCCAAAGCCTAGCTCATTTACCTTTGTAACAAATGTTGGAGCAATTGTTAATAAGGTAATTAAGCTACGTTCAGAATTAATCTAGGACTGTGCAACTGCGCCTGAGACACTTAAAATGGTTTTAAAATTTGGTTTTTGATTGTACAACGCGTCGTAGTAGCTCTCTTCTGAGCTTCACACATAAAGAAATGTAATTTATTTCAAACACAAAAAGATGAAACGCAAGTTCATCTTCAACCCCATTTCCACTTTATCGATGGAAATGATTATCGACTGGAGAAAAGTAATCATGAAGTGTGGCCATCAAACTCGGTCATGTAACAGGTCTTCATCTATTGCGAAGTTATCAAGAATTTCTATCAAAGGTTTCAAAAGTGAGAATGGCTGTAAGAAATTTGAAAAGCCTCATTCCCTCACGTTATTAGTCTTTACTCGTTGCTTCAGTGTGCAGCAAACAAAATGAATGGACTCGTCAGACGTGAAAAACGAAACTTTGTTTTGGAAAGCGTTTCACATAGTGAAAAGCGACGAGTGGCAAGAAAAACCTGTTGATGGCATCGGTGAAATACTTCCAGCTTTTAAAACTACATCGATTGCATTCGCCGCAGGAAATAATGGGGCGGAAGTCGGCGCCGGAAGTTTGGGTCGTTACGCGGAGAGTTTGCGCGCCAAGCGCCAGAAATTAACGCGGATAAATCAAGCGGGAGATTTGAAACTACAAGATGAGAACCTTACCGCTGATAATAATCCAATTCTATAGATTATCCGAACCTGACCCAGAACCTGATTCTGTACTCGCTTCTGGAGTTAATAAATGGTTATTAAATTGAAGTTGCAGTCACAAATTTCGAGAAGACCGTAAAAAGAACTGAATAGCGGGATTCCAGGAATTGATGTATGTGATACTTCATTAATAATATGAATTAGAAGAATACAGAATCGAGGATTGATCTAATGTTGAATGTTAGGATCCAAAACACTTAGTCAAGTAGAAAATTGTGACTGTAATATTTTATTTATTGAGAAGAGAAAGCAGTGCGTCTGGTGTTTAATTAAAACACTTTAGAGGTAGACGCGATAGCAAGATGTGAAGTCTTTTTTAAATCATAGAATTTAATAAACGTTGCGCGTGTTCTGCGACCTATGAACCGAAATTGAAGTCTTTGTTCTACGCTAAAAACAGTTTTCGCTTGCGTCGTGTCGGCTGCACGCTCCGCCGGAGAGCTCTTTGATGTCGTCGCCATGGTTACGTCGCTGCTTTCAGGTCGTGTGCATCCCATTAATAATGTTAGAGTTCGTAATGTAATATGGCAGACCGAACTTGATTTATAAAATTTAACCTTGCCTAGCTCGCGATATCTGTTTCTCTTCTATGTGCTTCACATATTGTGTTTTCCTATATTCTAACCCATCACACACTGAACTAGATATTAGCTACGTTGGAGTTCCTATCTTTGTAGTTACCATGACGACGTACAATTCACAAGCGGATATATACTACTCAAAGTCATAACTGATTTGCTAATTCAGCAATCCCTGCAACCAATAGCTTCATATGCACTAATTATAATCTCAAATTACTGAACATTATAATCTTTCAACAGAAATTCGATACAAAGCTGAAACAATTAGCTCTATAAACCAAAAAGACAACAGATCATGGATGTTCACCATAACTACTGTCTGATTTCCACTACATTTGAAGTAAAGTTTTGAACTCGAATACGGATGGTGTCTTCTATCACTCCTTTTGGGATTGATCAGAAGATTCTGATTGAGCTAGGATAACAATGAATTTGTTAGTTCACTAACCAAAAAACAATATCTGTAATTTCCTCTAGAAATGAGTAACCGATCGATGAAAATCAATATACATGACAATCATATTCTCAGCAATAAGCTCTTGTTTTAATAAAATAGTCAATTCCATTAAGTCAATTATTGTCCGCATATGAGGCAACAAGAAAACAACTGAAATCATCAGGTGATGATGATATTAGCGGTAAAGGCAATATCGATAGTTTGAGCATCAGGACATCCGCACATGAGCAATTTCAGTCAGTGAAATCGTGCCTTCCAAGAAGATACACGTACTCAGTATACAGACCATAATGTTGCTTCTAGAAGACTTTTAGAGATCCTACATCTTTTCTAATCATATCAAGTGATTCTGGTCAAGAAGGAATGCGGTACCTGAACCGATAGATAAGATGACGATGAAGAATGATTCGCAGAAAGCATTGGATTCATCCCTATATTCGAAGGACTAAATAAGGAGTGATGGAGGTTGTGATCAAGAGGTCAATGACCTTGATAATTTAGCATCAACTTCCTATTGAATCGTATCTTTGTTACACGTTAACGTAGTTTTGTCGCGATTCTAATTGATACAAATATCGAACTGCGAATTAATCTGAAATTCCTTGTGGAATATAAAGAGTCGCTACCGAAAAGATCGCAGATGGTGAATCAGGTCTCCACTTTTAACGTTATAATACATAGGTTAGTTTTTAAACAGAAGGTTGAGAATAGGTCGAAGACAATGAACGTTCTGCTTGACCTGTGTCTGGAAGAAACGGAAGATTAATGTAGCTGTGCGAAAAGACCAACGTCTGAGCATTTAAATGATCACGGATATTGTAAACACGAACAAAGAGACAGTACTGGATTATAAATGACAGAAGTGTGTGCGAAAGTGGTGCTGAAAGATCTCACTCTGGAGCAAAAAGGTAATCGAATGAACATTCACTGTGGCATCATAAAACAACGCAGACTTGCTTACAAAAGTTACTACTTGTTATGATTTTTCAGTATAATCTAGAAACTGGGAGACTCACAAACCACCAAGAATTTCCACATATCACCAGGAAGCTCTCAAGATCACCAGAAAGACTTCCGAATCACCAAGAGAAAATCGAAATTGAAGGCAATGCTGTTGGCTTTCCAATACAATGGTTTTATTATGACTAACTGGGTGCCTGAAGGATGAGATGAGAAAGAAAAAACAGAGTTTTGGAGGAAGGAGTCGTGGATATTATATATTTGTGGAACAGTTATTAGAGAAGGTGCGCCTTTCTGTACTTGATTATTCACCATATTCGCATCATGTGACTTCCATCTTCTCCCAAAAGTCAAAAGTGGATGAAAGAGACACATTTTCAATCTGTTGCCGTTGTATAATCAAAGGTGGTAGAGATGTTGAAAAGCCTTACATTTGATGAGCTACAACATTGTTTCAAATAACGGAAGATACGTAAGCAGCACTGTTACTGTATGGATAGGAAGGACGGTATATCCAAAGGAATTGAAGTTAAATGTTATCCCACTAGTCCCGTTCTTCAAATGACTTATCTCCTACGAAAGTAGTTCGAAAATTCCGGATTGAAAGCATTGATGTTATCAGTATGACCAGGAGGCTATCAAATTAATAAAGTAAGAACCTTCAGATAGCGCTGTTCGAAGTCTCAGACTGGTGAATTTGTTGTAGCAGTAATAAATGAACGATTTTTGTCTGTCTAATGGAATTTGAATTAATGCTGTGATTGAGAATTCCGTTTTGAATGGTTCAAAACCGACAGAGTTAAAAAATCAGTTGGATTCCACATCAAAAGAATCTGCTCCTTCAGTTTCGACAGTTGAAAATGAGCGGATGGATTTGGCCGTACGACAATCAAGAACGCAAAAATCCTCAGTTCCATATTAGATGATCGTCGATAGAGGGTTCAAAAAATTGCTGGAGGTGTGAACCGCACCTTATTCATACTCATAGTTTATTCCCTTTTTCAGAATTTTTGCTGATAATTGCACTTACTGCAGAGTTTATCGGAACGGGATAGGTAAGGAGATACTGATACTTCCTAACAAAATCGTAGCTAGGACCTGGCTAGAGAAGCACGCGCCAGGGGCGCAAACTTCGGAGGGGCGCCATCGGCCAAATGATTATTCATAATGAGAAATTTGAGGGACTCGACCTGGGTGTAAATGACCCTAACTGCGACACAGCTTCAAAACTCCTCTAGTATCTATCGATATCAGTAACTATGCTCTAATTATGAATGTTGTACTTTAGTCTCATAGGCCAAATAGAAATTATTGGTTACAGCTTATAGCATCGGCATTGCTAGTGATACTTTCTACAGTTTTCCACACATGGTATTTCTCTATTTTTCCAATTACTCTAAAGAAATAATCTCCGAGAGTAAATCACGTGTGATGACGGTAGTCAATGAGGCATACCTCCACCTTTAGCAAACGTCATAGAATGAGTTTCGTTTCGCAAAGGGATGTAAGAGGATTGCAAAGGAATTAGTACAGTGGCTTTGAGAGTCATGGCTTTGTCTGCGCAAAGCAATAGAACCTGACATTCGCCAAGTACACACATATCACGGTACGTGAATTCTCTTATCAATACCGCACGCCGCATGCGGATTATCTTGATAAAGCTCACGGATTTAGCAATAAACTGAATGGACCTACACGCTGAATCAATTCCACCTCGATATTTCCTTGAATTTAATGTGTGGACGCTTTGTTCGTTCATATTTCTATATAATACTACCTTTTTCCAGGGTATTTAAACCGACCGATACCACAAACTGATTGAAGAATATTACTTACGTTTATTCGTACGTCAAATCCTTCACCATGAAATATTTGATGTACTTACCTGCAAAAAAAAACATGCTATTAGTATAGAATAAACATTTATTTCGAAAGACATATAGATAAATTGGTACTACAGTCTACAAAATAAGTATATTTCATTCACAGCGACTAGTACTAGAAGAACTTTGTAAGTTCAAGTTGTTTGCTAGGCTGCTGACTTATAATCATCAAAAGCTGGATATGCAAGAAAGGTCATGAGTACTATTTTGTAGGATTTTCGTGTAGTGGTACATATCAACCACTTGTAAAAAGTACAACGTTTCAATACTGGTTGTTTAATCTGACCCAAACGACTAGACTGATGCCTCAGCATACGAAAAACTAGAATTGTTGCTGTGAAATTTCATGAGCTATACTTCGAACTGTGTATACATGCCCCGTATCCACCAAATGTGAAATCTCTCTCCAAATTTGAGTGAAATGACTCTTTGAACGTAGATTGATGTGAAATTATGAATAGGAAGCTGTGTCGTATCATACTAGATATTACAATACCATTAGTATGATACGACACAGCTTCCTATTCCCAATTTTACATCAATCTACATCCCAAGAGTCATTTTACTCAAATTGACATTACAATGCCATAACTTAAATAATTAGCTATAAATTATGTATATTGGTTACCAGCCTTTAGGTTTGGAGGGTTTTCCATGATGAATTTGAGAATCAAGTTGAAATTTATATCAGTAAACGAAAGTTGCTTCATCTTTTGATAAGTTCGGAGATCTGTTATTCTAGAACATCTGCACAGAGTACTTCCAAAATTAATTATAGAATTCAGGTCATATTTTTTAATTCCCTGCGAAGTCATGGATATAAATTTTGGTGCTAATCTCGTTTACCATCTTGAATGAAAATCTGTCTGCTCTAAATTAAATTTAATCGATTTCCTCGGATAAAATATGAGAGTTTTGCATAAGGGATCAAGTCATCAGGATTAGGAACTGCGCCGATCTCATTTCTCATTATATAATAATTATATTTTTCCCTAGTGCAACAAATACAAACAGTGGGAACTTAAAAGCAAATTAGACGCATTTAAATTAGTAGAAAACTTGTGTGCGAATGTCTCACGTATACATAAACATTTATTCTAACGAGGTAACGTAACAGTACGCCAGGGTGTCTGCTCGTCTCGACAAAGCACCCGTCTTCTTGTCCTCCCAGCCCTTCGGCTCGTCTCTCGCTGTAAGGAAATGCGGAGCAAAGTCTTTGTTATCAGACGGGATCTTCCGGTGCTAGTTTTTAATTACAAGAGCGGATAATGAGCTGAATTCCATCAGGAGCTTCGACAGCACCGTCGAAAGAATCTGAGAGGAAGAGCAGGAGATTACTAGTTCAACGACAAGTCGAGAAATGGCACGGCAATTTTCTCTCAGTTTCCGCGCGAAGATTGTAAGATTGTTCGTTGGAAACGCATTCTTCCACCAAATTATTTACTTGAAAGTTGCTATAGTTCCTTCCTAACCCAATTTTGCCTCAACAAAAGTCATTTTAACTTAGTTTTCTGCAAAATACTACCAGTGGATTCATCCGCTAGAAGCAAAAAGTTACTTGCGATCGTTATTATCACCAGTTGAAGTCAGATGCTGATTTTCAGCTTCTCCCACGGAATACTGTAAATCTTATTGCGTGCGTATACACATATTTCAAAATCAATTTTCCTGGTTCCTATTTTAACTCAACAGTTTGTTTCTACCTGAACCATCCTCAGATGAGCTATAAATTCACATAGTAATATTAGAGGATATTTACCTCAATATGGAGCAAACAACATTTGTTTAATGAAACTAATAAGTTCTTTTTTTGTTATTTCCGGCAACCGACTGAGTGCATGTCCAAAAATGTGCGTGCACGCATAACGAAAGTTAATTGATGGTTAGTAGTACAGGTCAACTAATGGAACAAGAATGAAATGAAGATGTCAAAAATAAACAACAACGTGACATAACAGATAAAATGTGAAAATCATTTCAAAATATTATTATAGGTACCGAATGTTTAAAAAATATGTCGCTACATTAATTTAATGAGACACATATCTTGAATAATGAAACGAGCTTTAAAGAAGATCAATTGTTGGTAGACTATGTATTTCACAAGATAAATGAATCCTGATTGAAAAAAAAATTAAAATTATATCTAAGCCCTTAGCACTACATATGTATGTAGTACTGAGGGCTGATAGCGGTTTTTTTCTATCTTGTTCTATATATAGTTTCTCAAGGATTGATCTTCTTGAACTGTACAAGATACATGTCCCATCAAAATTGAAAAAAACGATTAGGTTGTCGTATGTTATACGTATCCTAATTATTGCACGATATCTTATGAATCAGGAAAGTGTTGAGAAAGATATTTGGACCAACAATGGAAAACCATGATTCGTGGAGGATCAAGATGAACTATGAACTCTTAGATACATTTACAGAGCATGCAGATACTGTACGGTAGAACAAGGCACAACAGATAAATTGGCTGGGTTATATGATAAGGATGGGCAGCGAACGTGTCACCAAGTAAATAACAAATTGGAAATCGTGGGGAATAAGAACAAAAAGAAGACCGAGGGAACGGTGGAAAGACGATATTATAGAAGATCTCAAGAAGATAGACGTCAGAAATTAGGCGATGAAGGTTGAAAATGAAAAATCTTGTGAGGTAATAGTTGAGCAAGCTAAAATACATCAAGGATTGTAGTGCTATAGGAAGAAGAAGAAGAAGAATCCTACAAATTAAATCGAATCTCAGATTTTTATATGTTCTGTCCTTTATTTTAAATAATAAATTGGCTACTGCTTTGAGCTCTTTGAAACAGATTTTAATTTGATCATTGTTTTCAAAGATATTCCCAATCTTCCCACCTGCTCCATCTATAAAAGTAATACCCAGTCGTAAACCGGTCTTTGTTGTATTCAATGATTCTGATTTTGACGTGATTGGCTGCACTGAGAATTTTCAGACATTTTGTTCAAAAGGAATCAAGCCAAATATGAACAATAAAAGAGCATATGAGCTCTTGATGGAAATATCACTGCAGAAGAAGTTTTCTAAAAGGGTCAAAACATAAATTTTTCTGTTTTTCGCTCTCTCCCGGAAAATTATTCGTTGGTAAAAAAAACTCGCCCATTTATCCTGAAGAACAGTAAATTAATAAGCATCACCTGTTGAGCGCCACATTGAATATTGATTATGTCCGGGATGTCGCGATATGCAGCTACATCTAACGGGGACACCTGGCGAGTAGGCGCTGAACTACAGAGCGGCGTCGGCGCCAAAGCTCCGGTATGGGACTCTCCCGATAGATGTCCTGGCAGCCAGCGTCGCGACGCTCGATCGATATTCATAAACGTTGCATGAATGTGACGCAAAATTTATAATTGATTGCTAACTGTCTGCAAGTAGATGAGGACTTACACAAACAGTAATTTAATAGCTTTGAAGTGAAGTACAACTCAGGGCTCTTGAATTTAAGTAGTTTGAAACCCAGAGGAAGAAATTGTTGGTAGTTTGGAGCTAGTAATTCCTGCTGCGCAATAACTTCGTTCATTATCAAACTTCATTGTGGATAACTCGAATATTTCCACTTTGATTATATTGCTTCAAATGGATTGAAATATGTGATTCAAATCAAATAAAGGTGGACGAAATTGTGAGCTTTTCTTTTTTTCGATGTAATTTTTAATGTCATGAAATGAAGGAAATGTTTAGAAATATGGAAGCTGGATAAAGTAGAAAGTAGGAAAGTCATTAAATTCAACAACAGGCCGTAAGAATAGCGTAGGAGTAATGAACGACGATAACCGAACATTACCGGAGACAGCCGAAAGTATTCCGGTCGGGTAGACACGATGGGTTGCATCAGAGCGTGAGGGTACATTGACGTTATCCCTTCATAGGTACAGTCGTGCGAACGCCAAATGCCACATTGAACACAACATTGTTCCATATGCTCAGAATATCCCTTTTTTTCAAACAAATCAGATACGTTATCGGTTCGAGCAGAGATTTATTGAATTCGTTTGGTTATTAATATTTTTACTAACGACCGCCGATAATTTATTTGAAAAACAGGACTTAGTGTTTAATTATCGTTAACACTTTTAATTAGTGTGATGTATGAGACAACAGTTACCAACCAGTTTCAATTATTGATCCGTTTTAATGAGTCATTCATGTTTCTCATTAAAAAGTCCTATTAATTATTAACTTCGAGGAGTATAATGTTTTCCACTCAAATACGACTTGTTTATACGTTTGATCAACATTTTCCTTCCATGTCTGACGTTTAATATACTTATTTAATTATTCATAAGTACTCTCTTTTAAGTAGGAACAAATATATAAATAAGTTAGAGCCTTCTATTTGTATTTCCACTTTATAACATTAACTGATGTCTGGTATTCTTAAATTGCTGTACTTTACTAATCACCAATTCCACTAACTAAACCTGGATCATGTTAACTTACTAGAGAAAATATGCTGAAATTTCAAGCTGAAATTGCAAGAGACTTTGCAACGTTTCACTGTCTATACGATCCAGACAGATCAAATCCGATCCAACGATCCTAAATCACAGATTAAAGTCAAGTTCCCGTTTTCATTGAATCGGATATAGATTTAGTCTAGCAAGATCAGACAATGTTTACCGTTTATTTATTCACTGGTTCAGTAAAATTGAATCCAGAAGCCGTTTGTATTTAATTTTAGATTCACTGCTTGTGCCGTTACCGTTTTGTTATCTCGTTAATCTGCTTTGTATTTTCTCTTCGATTTTAATGAGAACGTAAAATCCAACATTGTCACTCCTATTTGTTTTGTTGTAGTTTACTCTTGTGGAGCAATAGGCGGCATCTTGTTGCTTCACCTGCTTACGATTTGTTTCAATTTTGAAAGTGAAGCAATAAGTTTGAAAAAAGCCATGTCGAGTCGTTTTGTTGTGAAGTCTTGTTATTAATTATTGAGTTATTCAATAAATTTTTATCAATTTCATTATTTTATACTTACTTGCTGAAGCTAGTTCTTTTTAATACGATAAATCTAATCCTGTATCAGTACTTAAGCTGCTTACATTATGAATTGCTTCTAGATCGTTCTGAGAGTCCGAGGTCATCGTCTTGTTTTGTTATTAAATTTGATAAGTTAGCAGTTCTAATATTAGCTTTGTTTTTCGAGCGAAACTAGAAGTCAGTCGTCACCTGACCATTTCTTCAATTACAAGCTTAGCTCAGCACTCTGGTATGAGTACTCGATTTACCTATTGTAAATAAATGTTCTAAGATAAGTTGAAGATAAACCTGGACTACTTTAATTTCAGAGTTTTACTAAAGTCTCGAAAGAACCCACAAGTTGTAGTGTCGAACATCAACCTACCGCTCGGCACAAGACATTACAACAGTTTACTCAAGCTTGCAAACTATTGTACGCTCCAACTTTTTTGTTTAGACCTCTATTAGTTCACAGTATATGATAATTCTTGTTCAAAACAATAAATGGAATGACATGCTTCGGACAAACTGTTGTTCTTTGCTGTAATCTCACGCATTTCACTTCGTTCGTGCGAAGCCTATCTTTCAATAAGCAATAAGTCTTGAAAAAAGCCTTGTCGAACCGTTTACTCGAAGTTGCGAGTTATTACAGCCTCAATTTTCTTGTGCTTCGATCATTGTTCGTTCATAGTGTGACGAATTATGTCCCAAAACTCCGTCACAGCTGCACTTCCCATAGCCTTCTGCTATCGTCAAACATTTCGGAGTCCATCAGAATTAGTTTACATCTTGCACACTTTATAAATTTCAAATTCTGTAATTCTGCTTGAGCATACACCACCGCTTACTTCAATTTTATCAGTCATCAGCTGAAATAAATTTGTTTTTTATATTTCACATGTGGTGGAATGAGGTTAGGTTTTTTGAAAACACCTGAAATTGGATTCAACCGACATTGCTCGATCTGTATTTATGTCCTGTGCCTTATCGTTAATAAACTCTGAATGTAATCAACCGTTGTTCTGTAAATATGTTCTATATTGTATATTTTGTGTGATGTTATGTTCGACCTTTGACACAACAAAATAAAAAATCCGACACTTGACAGTTTCAAACTTACCGACATAGCATTACCTACGTTACCGACAGATGAAAAGATATTCAGGACAATTCTAATTTCAAGGAAATATGATCATGAAAGGATGTTTCTAACAGGAAAGTAATAGGGAATTTGTTATTGTGAAGAAATTTGCATGTGTAAAATTACTTCTTCTTTTCATGTGTAGGTAAGGATTCATTGAAATTTAAGTGTAAATAAGGCCTTCTGGCCGACTTAAGTCACTTCTTTGAAAGTCCAGTCTTCTGAGTAGCCGCTCCAGAATACACTTCTAGTTCCGATTCTGAGTGTCATCTCCAGAGTGTTTACTGTCCAAGTGGAGTTTTCGTGCTAAGTCCGTTAGCACAATTATCTGACACGATTTGTGAGTTTGTAAAAGGAACTTAGATTTGTTTTTTTTTGCTGTTTTGAACTGAAAATACTGTTGCTTATTTTGAACTAAGAATATTTTTGCATAATTTACCCAAGAGTCGCCGCTAGGGAAGTCTTAATTGATTTTACAGTGTAAGATTGTTCTACCGTAGAATCACCGCTGGAGAAGTTCTTGTTGACTTCGCAGTGTTTGAATAATTTAACGTAGAGTCACCGCTGGCGAAGTCTTTGTTGATTTCACAGTGTTGGATCAACTTAACGTAGCGCCGCCGCTGACGAAGTGCTCGTGATTTCGCAGCGTTTTAATGTAGAATTATCTTTGAGAGGGTCGTTATTGGTTTGACAGCGTTGAGCAAGTTAACGTAGAGTTATTACTTGGGAATCAGTTTGATTTTACAAGCGTCGAAGATAAGTTGACCCACTGTTTGGGAAATCGCTTCACGATTTGTTTGTTTTGAAGTTTCTCGTCATCTGCGATCACCTGGGTCCGTACTGCGACCGCTGGTGTCGAGTGTCATGTACAGCTGTTCCATCACCGTCAGCCAAGTCATCACCGTGCAAATCCAGTAAAATATATGTTCTATGTTCATCGTCGTCGTTTTTATGTGTAATAAATCTCATTGTGACACCTACCTCCTCATGATCATTTTTGACAACCTCAACCCTTCTTTTCTGAGCTATCCAGCCTTCTGCCTTAGAAACTGCGTCACCGTTTGCATTGGCGCCCGAGCACACCGTCAGCAGTTCTGACCGCGACGCCAAAAGTTAATAACCCCGTCATCAGCGAGGTTATCGTAATAAAAATTCCTGTTTCAAGACAATAAATGGAATAATAGGATTGGGACATGTTATTGCCCTTTGCTGTAATGCTCACGCACTTTGTTTTATCCGTGCGAACTTATATCACAATCATAAAGAAATACTGCGTTTTCTAAATCTCATTTACCATGAATGAATCTTTCGAAACATTATTTTTTTATATTAGTTGGAAGCTGATTTTTTTCATCAAGATAGTGATTTGATGATTCGAATTACATCATTGACTACGCAGTGATACAGGCTCCAATGGAATAGCATGCTTGAGGTATCTTTATTTTATTACTCAGGCACTTCGCTGCGCTCGTGCGAAATTCATCTTCCTATCAATATATCAATAAGAATTTCAAAATATTAGCGAATATATCAACAGATTAATAAACATAACAGAAGTTTCAATAATTTTAAATGTACTTTAAACATTGTTCATTGATCAATTGGAAAAAGAACAAATTTGGGCATTGACAGGGATTCGTGAGAATGTTCCTGTTGTAGATTGGGAAGAAGCTTACTGAAAACTGTTTTTCAAATGAGTTTCTGACTTCTCCATGAACAATGGAAGATGAGTTACTACAAAGTAAGATAGACTAAATCGCTGCCACCAAATTTCTAGTGTGCTTAGTGAAACAAAGAGTAAAAAAACAGAGTAATGATCTTTCCAAGTCAGCCAAAGCTTGAACGGTCAGTCAACATCGCTAATATAGCATAAAGAACAAACCACGAGAGCTTCGTCAATTACGACAGGAAATAAAAACACGAGGCCTGCGTTCGTCTATCCCTCGCCCCCGAAAGAAATCAATAACACGTGACGAGGGGATGAAAGAAGCGGCAGGTGCAGTAGCGCCCCAACTGGGGCGCACCATCAACAGATAAATACTGGAAGAATATTTCAATCACTGTGATAAAGTCAGTATCCAAAACCCGCAACTAGTATGGACTAGGATGTATGTAAGAACAATTATTCGAAAGAATAATGAGATTGTTTTACGATAATTACTCATAGTCAAATTTAACACTATACTTAAGTTTTTTAATCGTTAGGCAACTTCAAATGTAAGATCATATCTATAATAACCACAATGCTTGAACAGCCGCACAAATAGTAATTATCCTCTAGTTAGTATGACATATTGAAAAACCTAGTTTCAGTAGAAAATGTTCAAAGGCTGAGATAAGCTCTTTTCTAAATGTCTTATTTGCATAATGGATATTGCTCCAAATAATAATAAGAACAGGATAATACATCCAGTTCCTGGCGTAATAATGGATTTGAGAATACTAGATTTTTGAGCCATATTATAGTTATTATTATCCTGTTTAGTTTTTCGTAGGAATAAATCGGATTATAATGAATACCTATAACAAACAACTGTTTCTATGTTGTAATGTGGCAATAAAAAATACATCGTTAGGAAAACTGATATTACGGATAATCACATTGCTATGGTTAATAAATGTTGTTTGGTTTGTTTAATATGCAGAAAAAGGATGAAATATGTTTTTTCGTCCATTCGTTTATTTATAAATTAATAATATTGTTCAAGTTTCTCCTCTCCAATCGTGGATAAAAAAAGATCTTTCTTTTTGTATGATCGTATGGAATATAAAAAATGTATGAGAAATATGCTTCATTGTAAAAAAGATCAAGCATTTCCAAAGAGAACGGACCCTACTGCACATTTTCGATTGTGCTGGTTGGAACAGCCTGGGCAAAAACCACGAGGACGGTGGATGGCAGGATACAAATGCTCGAATAAATTACTTCACGTGAAGAATTGGTCTCCGAACTATCGCTATCGACTGCACTAGAGTTCGATTGTACGCAGAGGTTTGGGGTTGATTGCTGACCAATGACCTTATGCCAGTCACCGTGACTGAAGAATGACGGAAGAATCTATGCCTTCATAAATTAGAAGATTGTTGTACGATGGAACTCCGTATTCACAAATCATTCGTTGGAAGTATTCTTTGTGTAAGTGCGTGTAGACTTTAATTAAATTCCCTCGTATCAGCAGTTGGCCCCATTTTTGAATAAACGGACGCGTCTCGCGTTGCTTCCCATAAATATCCTTCTATCTGATTGTAATGTTTTATCAGGTTATGACGTCCTTTAGACCCATATAAAACGCTTTCTAACCGTTCTGTTTTTTCCACCGATCCACTCAATAACTTACTTAGTTTGGCTCGCCATTATTTACGACGCAGTGAGCAGATACATTCTCCTAACAGGTTTTCTTCGGAGCCGAGTTTAACGTTCAGCATTTAAATCAATTTTGTTTCACATGCTTTGTTATCGCCATCATCTCGGCCTGAACTTTTGTACATCAATCATTCATCTCCCCATTCTATTCAAGTCAATAATTGTGATATCAGAAAAATAAGTGGAAAAGATTTTGAGGTGAAATAATTAAGAGTTATGGCATCACATGACGTCATATTCTCAGGAAAAACAATATGCGGCACATATCTAAATTGTATTCTATACCAGCGAGATACAGGTACAAAATTTACATATTGGGTCTTATATTGTATATTCTAGCATCTTGCTCTCGATATGTTGACACAATCTACCGATACATCGCAGTAACTTGGATATGACGTCATTGTAGGAAACGTGTTGCTGATATTAGCAACAGTTGATGCAACTGCACGTGAGATATATGAAGTCAGAATTATCGAATTAAATATAGTTCATCAATAATTGGTATTTCATTGAATCAGTCAAATGTTGCGGAAACGAACAATACTCATCGTTATCAACTCAACCAATCCTTGTTAGATTTTCTGTCAATTACAAATATTTCAAGTAATCGTACTCATCTATAACTGTTGATTCTCGAGCGCCAGTGGTTAATACCCCAGTTGATATTAGATTATTGACAGCTTGAACTCTCATTTGGGTCAGTAGAATAAAATATTTTGAATAAATACAGTTGATCAATAATTGGCAATAGGACAATACTAACAGTTACACGAGCAATAAATGTTTCAAACAGCTTATCTCTTTGTTATCAGCTCAACCAGTACTTAGATAATCAATTTAATAGATGTTCGATCAATCACAAATATATGGGGTGATTTAATCATTTCACAATTATTTTATCAGTTAATCTGGGGCACCAACGGTTATTCTCGTGAATATTTCTCCAATTATTTGGTTATTAATAGCTCAGACTCTCATTCTGGAAAAATTGGTTCATCAATACTTGGCATTTCATTAAAAGAGTACAAATGTAATAAGAACAGGATGTTATCTTTAGACTTGAAAAAAAAATTAAATTTGAATGCAGAGTATCTGATAACTATTCGTAATAGAGCAAAATTCCAGGCTCGCCTGACGTTACTCATTTTCTGAGAAACAAAATGTGTAAAATAGAATAATGTTAGTATGTACTTTATTTGTACGCATATTTGCTAGCTTGTGCCGACAGCCAATTTACAGATACGAGGTGCAAAATATACGTTAAAACATTACTCATTTTGATGAAGGAAAAAACTTTTCAAAACTAATTTTTAGTAAATATGTTTTAATGATCTATACATACTCTCAAAATTATATCATAATAAATAGACTTTTTTAGTTTTAATTCTGCATATTTAATTTTATTTTTGACGTTTCGACTCTCTAATCGAAAGTCTTCATCAGAAAAAATGATACAAAAATAAACAAGGCAAGAAGGTATCTAGATAATTAGAAATTAAAAATTGAAAATATACAGATAACTAGATGTGAAAACATGGATTCCACATTTAGTGCAAAAAGAACAAAATTCCTCTGGCATTTACCCAACGTCTGAGGAAAAACCACGTAAAAACCTACAAACCATCCTTATGTTTACGTTACGTGGATGATGTTCTTGCAATCTGGCCTCATGGTCATGACAATTTGAACAGTTTTTTGAATCATTTAAATAATGTTTAAGAAAACATCAAATTCACATCGGAGCTAGAATGTAATGGCTCATTGCCTTTTCTTGATGTGAATCTAGAACGAACCAATGATGGTAGACTACTACACACTGTTTATAGGAAGCCAACACACACAAACCAATATATTCATGCAGAATCACATCACCATCCTTCACAGAAGTATGAAACAATTAAATGTCTTTTCCAATGATATCTGTCACCCTGATAAACTTGATGAAGAGATTGATAATCTAGAAGTAATTTTCCAGAAAAATTGTTTTTCTCATCATTCCATTAGGAAAGCACTTCGACCAAAATCTAACAATGCTACTGTTGCGGATAATGGCGTGAGTAAAAATTATGTTTCTGTACCCTATGTCAGTAATGTTTCAGAGAAGATCGGAAGGATCTTGTCTCGACATAATTTCAAAGTTTCCTTCGCTCCTGTCACGAAAATCAAGCAGTTTTTGAGACCTGTCAAGGACATGATCCCTTTACAATCTTCGGGTATTTATAAGATCCCCTGTACCTGTGGGAAAGTCTACGTTGGACAGACAAGCCGAACTGTGAATACTCGCATTGCTGAGCATAGAAGATGCATAAGACTCAATCACCCAGATAAGTCTTCGGTTGTTGATCATGCCATTGAGTTTTTACACGACATCAAGTTCGAAGAAACAAGAGTAATTGCAAGATGCTCATCCATTCATGGTAGACTGGTCAGAGAAGCGATTGAAATAATTGAAGATCCGAATAATTTCAACCATACTGATGGTTTTGAGTTGGCAAATGTTTGGCTTCCAATAATCAATAATAGACATACATAATTTGTAAAATATTTGTTTCGATTATTATTTTTATTACGTTCATGTACATAATTGAAACTCAGTTTTGTAAAAAAATTTTTATGACATGTTTAGACTTTGGAACTGTGTGCGTCCGCAAGAACGGGACATCGTCCTTGTATGTTATATTAATTCATTCATTTTTGACTATAAGAATTGTCAAGACTCATATTATTTCATTCATTTGTAATAGTTATTCCTGATTTGTGAAATATTTGTCTTGACACTTGTTTTTGTTATATTCATGTAGATGTAGATTATTGAAATTCAGTTTTTCTGTTAAAAAAATTTTATGACATGTTTGGACCTTGGAACTGTGTGCGCTGCAGAAACGGGACATCGACCTGATGTGTTATATCAATTAAATCTTTTTCTTCATAATAATTGTCAAGACTCATATCGTTGATTCCTCTGTTGAGGTTTTTACGTGGTTTTTCCTCAGACTTTGGGTAAATGCCAGAGGAATTTTGTTCTTTCTGCACTAAATGTGGAATCCATGTTTTCACATCTAGTTGTCTGTATATTTTCAATTTTTAATTCCTAATTATCTAGATACCTTCTTGCCTTGTTTATTTTTGTATCATTTTTTCTGATGAAGACTTTCGGTTAGAGTCGAAACGTCAAAAATTAAATTAAATATACAGAATTGTAACCAAAAGAGTTTATTTATTAAATATGTTTTATTTGGTGAGGTTCTGTATATATAAATTATTAGAAACACAACATTTCAACAGCAAAGTGCTGCCTTTCTCAAGTGTAAAAATATGATAAATAAATAAACAAAAATTGACAAGACAACAAAAATACAAAAGGTGACTAGATAAAATATTAACTCCTAGGATTGTAGAGCTCTGCGTGTGGTTTAGCATGGGTACGTTCCACTTAACGACCGCAACGATTGTGTCGCCCATTTTGCGTTCCACTTAAGGCCGCGGTTGTTGCGGTCGAGGTTTCAAACGTCACGGACACGTCACTAGTGATGTCATTCCTAAGGACTACAACGCTCGCAGTTAGAGCATGGGTCTGTGCGGTCGTTTGGGATTTTTCGCGCACTTTTAAAATCTGACAGCTTGTATACAAACAAGAAAATGGCGGAAGGACAACAAATGCAGAAACTGTCTCTCATAAATGCTGAAAATAATAATGTTGTTGAAGTTTTAGTAACTCCAGAAGAAGACTAATTATGGGGCAATCTTTTACTGCTCTAGTTAAATCTTTCCGTATAATTTATTTATATATAATATAAATTATCAGCTTGAATTAAAATTTTTGAATCTTACAAGCGAACAACATAATAAATACAATCAAGTTGTCAATTCTCACTCATCTAAAATGGCTTTTAAATTCGGCTCCATTGTAACGGCCAACAACTTCAGGATAGTTTGTGATTCGAGGACAACATTTTCGCTTTTTTCTTTTATAAAGAGCTGCTTCCCATTCTTCATCAGATTTTGAACTTTCCGAAAACTGTCTATTTATTCGACGCCTCATATATGTACCAATGACAGCAGTAGTAGCAGTCATGTTCAGCTCGGCAGATATTTGTCTATTGACACATATTCACAAACCCGTTCCACTTAAGTTTTCGCCCGCGACGATGCCTAGCTAGTGGAACGGAGATTTGGTCGTTGTGAGCGCGGTCGTTGTAGTCGTTAAGTGGAACGTACCCCATATAGTTCAATGTCCACAGGTCTTCAGGAGATAAAAATGTAGGTCTAAATAGAGAAATAGTCAACTCCTTGTGGTTCTAGGTCAATCTGGCTCTACTCTTTTGGGTTTGACACATAACTGAACTAGCCACAGATAATGGTAAACTCATCCATTCAGTATATGGGAAGCCGACTCACACAAATCAATATTTACATGAGTCCTCCGATCACCAAACAGCCCAAAAATTTTGCACCATCAAAACTTTATATCAGAGAGCCTCTACTTTATGTCATCCAAGTAAACTGTCTGATGAAATCAAATTTTTGGATGATGTTTTCTTGAAGAACGGTTATAATAAAACACAGATCAAGAGAGCACTTAGACAGAAGAATTCTATTCCTCCTGTTCAAGATCCAAATAATAAGAAAATATTTGTTACGTTGCCTCACGTAGCTAATATAACAGATAAAATTGGAAGACTTTTACATAAATATGACATAAAAACATCTTACACTTCCAATTTGAAAATTCGAAATCTTATTGGTAATGTTAAAGACAGATTTCCTCTACAGTATCCAGGAATATACAAGATTCCCTGCCACTGTGGCAAAGTATATATTAGAGAAATCAAGAGGACTGTGGAAACAAGACTGAAAGAGCATTCTCGTCATCTAAGATTGAACCACCCAGAAAAGTCTGCAGTTGCTGAGCAGGCCATTCAAGAATTACATGGCAATGACTTTGAGAATACAAAGTTTCTGGCTAAAGAGAACAATAGGTTGAAAAGGCTAATGAGAGAAGCGATGGAAATGAAAATAATCACCTAATAATTTGAATTTGAATACTAGTTATGAACTCACTCGATCGTGGTTACCAGTCATTTGTTCATAATTTCAAGTAATTTTTATCTAGAAATCTACTTGCAAAAATTACTTCAACACAATCTCCTGAAGATCTGTGGATGGTTCAGTTATGTGCCAAACCAAAAAGAGTAGAACCAGATTGACCTAGAACCACAAGGAGTTGACTGTTTCCCTATTTAGACCTTCATTTTTACTTATTTGTACTAAGTACAAGAAAGTATTGTGAAACCGACAAAATTTACCTATCGAGATTCTGATGGAAATATCCGTTTTGAGCATCATTGAATCCATTTTGACTATTTTTGGCTTGATGTCGGTACATATGTTCGTGTGTGCGTGCGTGCGTTCGTAGGTGCGTGCATAACTCGCAAATCTCAAAACTGGTTCAACTATAATGTTGAAATTCTGTATTTAAGACTGGTATAGGGTCTAGTTGTGCACCTCACATTATGGTTTCAATCGTCTGTACCGAAAGTGCACTTTACTTTGAAAAAATTTCGATTTTTTCTGATAAATCCAGAAGGATTGACCGTAGGATGTTGAAATTCAGTATTTAAACTTGATGTTGTATCACAATGGTTATCTGCTCTTTTGGTAAGAATCGGCCAGGCCAGAGGTGCACTCCACTTGAAACTTTTTTTGAATTTTTCGCATAAATATAGAATGATTCGTCATAGCATATTAAAATTCCGTAAAAAGAACTTCTATAATATTTTATTGTACATCTTGCATTAGGATTGCGATCGGCTAAACCGGAAGGTCACTTTGGTTGAGACTTTTTTTAATTTTTCGTATAATTCCAGAATGATCAGCCATAGGATACTGAAACTTAGCATTTAAGATTGCTGTATCATCTTATTGGTCATCTCCTATTTTTGTAACAATCGGCTGAGCCGGAAGTGCACTTTATATGACAGACTTTTTGAATTTTCCGCATAAATTCTAAACAATCAGTCGTAGAATATTTGAATTTTGTATCAGGCACTTTTATAATATCTAGTTGTACACCTTGTATTATGATTGCTATCGACTCAGCCGGAAGAGCACCGTGTTCGAAACATTTTTTGAATTTTCCGCATAAATCCAAAACGATTGAACGTAGATTGTTAGAATTCAGTATTTAGGACGACTATACCGTCTAGATGCTCATATCCTATTTTTATTGAGATCCACCGAGTAGGAAGTGTACTTTACTTGACAGTCTTTTGGAATTTTTTGCATAAATTCGAAACGATCAGGTGCAGATTATTGGAATTTGGTATTGCAGTCTGCTGTAGCATCTGTATGATTGCGTACTATTTTCATAACAATAGACTTAACCGGAAGTGCACTTCAGTAGGAGTTTATTTTCTAATTTTGCGCATAAGTTCACATCTGTTAGTAGACATAGAATTTTGGAAATCAGTATCTAGAAATGTTGTAGTATTAGAATAATGGTCTACTGTTCCCATAGTAACCGACTTGGTTGAAAACGCATTTTACTTGACCGATTTTTAGAATCTTCTTGGGTAAATCCAAAACGATTAACTGTGGAACGATGAGATTTTGTGTTTGATCATATATATCATTGGATAAATATATATATATATATATATATTTATATATATATATATATATATATATATATATATATATATATATATATATATATATATATATATATATATACATATATATATCCAATGATGTACAAGTAAGTCACGTCATATCTTTTTGAGCCTGAGGACTGATTTTCTTCTATGTTCTAGAGTATGATGTTGTATATTTATACTGTTGGACATCTCCCATTCGTAGTAATTTGAAGCTCGTAAAAAATAACGTAATCTCACTCATGGTATGAGTCCTAATTCTCATATATGATACTCAGAGAGCAATTTCAATACTTTTTGTGAACAGCCAGACCAATCGTAGTGGCCAATCATCCTCAAGACACAATTAAAATGTTGCTGTAAGTACGAGCGCGAAGTCATGATGTGTGCGCTTGATAGTAAGTGAAGTATTCATGAGCATCCAGGTCTTCTTTGGTCTGGCTGTTTACAGAAAGTATTGAAATTGTTCCTTGAGTATTATATATAAAAATTAGAACTCAGACTATAACTGCGATTACGTTTCTTTTTGTGAGCTTTGGAGCGTCTGGCAGGAATTACCGCCGATTCAAATTGTCTGATAGTGTTGGTTATCTATTTTTAAGAGCATTCTGTACAGTTTATGCTAGTGGTGCGCTCCGGGGTCGGCATGAGGGGAGACGAGTAGGAGGCGGGACTTATAATAGCGGACCATTTGTAGTATTCAGTTGAACTAAGCTCTCGCACTGTTATCTACAATCGATGTTTTTTGGCAGCGTACTATTAGTCTACCTACCGAAATACTTATTTGTACAGAGATATAGGTAAACAATTGTTTTATTGTTTCCGTATGAATAATAAACATGAAATTTTTTCAAATAGGTACTTCAAATCAGACCATACTTACATTTATATTACTTCTGTAAAATAAATAAATGAATATTGTATGTATTCACACATTTCTTTTTGGAAGAGTTCTAAAAATGATTAGTACGGGAATAATTCATTTAAAATAAATATGAGATTGCATATAATTGCGCTAAGATGAAGCAGTTTTATATTTATTTTACATGAATAATTCCTATACTAAATATTTTAAAACTATAACAAATCGGAACTATCTTGAAGATAAATGAAATATCTTTAGAAAGATGCAACAATATATACATTAAAAATCATATAATTTCGCAAAACCCTGGAGAAAGTCTTGTACGTCAAAAATGTGGGTAGTTTAATTGTAAATAAAGTTTGTTTGAAAAATAAACAAATGGTAATATTCACAATAATCGAGTAAAAAAAAAAGAATATATATATATATATATATATATATATATATATATATATATATATATATATATATATATATATATATATATATATATATATATATTATATATGAATTTGGTTACATAATGAATGAATTGGGCTCTCAACTTGCTTATTATATTTATACAATTATACAAAACCATATAATAATTTTAATCAAAATAATTTTTTTACACATGTTTTCTTTTTTTCAGAAGCCTTAACAATATAGTCTGGATCTCTAATTTTCATGTTTCGCGTATAACGCGGATCCACTAACTCTGGAAGCACACAATACAAATAAAAATTTTCTAGTTTAGGCACCATAGTTTCCCAAAACTCTTTGTCCATTTTGATATGCTCAATTTTCATGGGGTTGATATTATGCCCGGTCCATACACCAAATATGCATATATTTCTGCTGGTTATATTTAATTGACCTTGCACTTGGAAATACCAGTTATGTTTTTTGTTTACAACATATTCATCAGAATCCTGCAAATAGTTCCAAAATGTTATTTTTTTCAATTTAATCGCTTCATTAGGATCTAATTTGTAAGAAGAAGACGGACATTTAACTTCAACTAATGTTTTGCTATCTACAATACCATCAGGTGATGCACCTAAATAAGGTAACCTTTCAAAAACAAATAGTCCACAAGGGTTGATTTTGATTTTTTCTTTTTGAGCTAGGCAATCCAATGCTATTTTTTCATTTTCTTTTCCGTGGCATAAAGATGGGATATTCATTAGCTCTGTTTTATATAGCAGTTTCTCTACTAATTTGCTGCAGCTAAAATCAAATTTATTGAGAAAGAATATATTCAAGTAATTTTTAACTTCTGCTGAAGAAATCAATCACTGAAGAAAAATTAATAGCATAATTGGACCTTGACCATTCATTTTCATCTAAGATGTACAAAATTGGAAAAAGTGTAAAAATTTTAAAAATTTAATATTACATTATTGAAAGAAATTGAAGTTAAACTGTTAAAATAACTCTATGTTCGCTTCTTCATACATACAAGAATAAAAAAATTATAAATAAAATTACTTACCTAATTCAACAATAGGCTTTTGATTCTATGTCACTTATTGTCTTTTAAAAATCTACTATAATCCGCAAATGGCAAAATCAAACTACACAAAATAAACACACCTCACGCCTCGCACTACCAATTCACTATAACTCCAGAAAATTTCCAATCGTACTATTTTTCTGTTTATGGGAAGGACTTTTCTTCCCAATAACTGACTCACAATTTCAATGACACGGTTACAACTGCAAACTATGTCTGGTCTACTGTAATACAGTGATGTTAGAAAGATTGGCGCTAGAGAGCAGTATAGTACAGCCATGAAAAATGAACTTTTGGACCTGATTCCCTATACAAATATTTACTGTATTATTGTATGGATATGATTAATTTTTCCAAAAGTTGTTCATAAAGGTTCAATGAAGGTTTCCTATGTTTTAGATTTTGCATATTTTGCTTCAGACCCTTTCAAAATGAGATTTAAAAAGGTTCAATTTAGTGACAATTTGTTACCATTTTCTGAGGAAGATAGATAAATAATTGAAAAAATTGCACATGGGAAACATAGCTTGATCTTTTATCTTTCCATATTTCTTGATTTCATATCAAAAATATATACCAATTGACCCGTAGTTGTATAGGCGCAAAGCGCTTTTTGGACGTAAATTTTAGCTGTACAGAATGCTCTTAACAATATTCCATGATACATATATAAAAATCAGCACTCGGACCTTGAGAGGAGTGAGTAATATTTTAACGTATCTCTAGCACATGAAATTTGTGAATTGGCCGCTGGTTCAAGCTAACGAGAATGCGTGAGATCAAAGTACATACTAACACTACTCTAATTCACACATTCTGTTTCTCAAAAAATAAGTAACGTAAGTTTCGGATAAGACGCCCAGTACATTTGCCTAAAAGCTTTTCTGGAGAGCATAAGAGTAGGTTATTTACGCGGCTTATAGTTATTCACAGTTGCACAAGCCTTGAATAATTATAAAACAGTAGAATGTCTAGAAATTTATTTTATTTGCAAGCAGCACTGCTAACAAAATATATTATATGCGTTGATGGCTGCTTGAATCAGCGTTAGCCAAGAGTTGCTTCAAATGAAAGTAAGATAACTTTCTACCATATTTCTTGGGTGTAGCTTGCTTGATAACTATTCCAGATAGCACGGAACCGGTCGATCAAAATAGGACAGCACTGAGAATAGGTCCTCAGTCTGAGTCACTGATTTCTATTGATTGAGAGCTTATTTGGAAGCTCCGTCCTGATAACTTTTGTCAAAGCATTCGTTCATATATCATGTCTTTTCAAAATTAGTATTTATTGTCATGTGTTGCTGTGAGTCATTCGAGATATAGGAGTAATGAGAAATAAGAAGAATAAACCTCAAGGATTGAAGCAGCTTGTGCACATGTAAGAAAGTTATCGTCACGAACACAAGACAACACCAATATAAAAACCTCCCTTCAAACTCCATTGTCCGGGAATCTTCCTCAAGGGAGCGTGCAAGGCGGCTTATCTTGCAGACACCACTCTTCTTTTTTATACTGACTCTGTTGTAGTAGTTAACATTTACAAGCGCACTTGCTTTCATACCACACTACTCCACGAAGAAAATCACATATAAGGGGTCACTTTACACCTAACCTACCTTTTTTGGAGAACTGTTGAGTATCATGATATCTATTTCATAACTCAAGTTCTACAGAAATGGTACATAAGATATGGCGAAAGTTTGTTTCATTGTGAACTAAAAAAATGATAGTTGACTGAAATACAACCTGTAGTTCAAGTAGTTTTACAACTGGAATGTAGAATGCTCAGCTAGTTTTGCTTCAAAAGACCATTCATATCAATTTCCTTCTTGAACGTGAATCAGTACAGTTAATGTTGTAGTTGGAAATTTGGACAAGATGTGACAGGAGTTCATGAAGAATTGATTATTGAGTTACTCTTCCTCAAAGCATTATTGAAGCCATTGGACATAATTTGCTTTAAATGCTTAGGGTTGACTGTAAGATAGGTATGACAACACCATGTGAAACATCAAGAACTTTTCATTCTCCTCGATCAATTTTTGTAATAAAAGGTTGTTTCTCTTTGAACGACTTCACATTCCATGTGACTGTTCCACTGTATCATATACATCACACTTCACATACAAAGTCATCTACACCCTTTTCGGAGTTCAACCATCTAAAAAATAGCTTTTCTCGGTTGTTGTTACTGTTAACGTAAGGAAGTGTAAGGGACAAAAGGCAAGTTGTCAGACGGTCGTAGATGGCTCCACAAGGAGTAATTCCTCTAGTCGCCGATTGTTGTAGTGGAGCTGCGTGTCGCAGTTAACTGTTAGCGTAATGGTTTCCTCTCACATACCACCCTTCCCCATATTCTATGTTCTCGATAACTGCTTCACAAACCCTTGCAGTGTCAGTGACACCATGTGCATATTCGACTTTTTTTCTTATCCCCTTAACTTTATAAGCAGTGGCCGCCCTTCCCTCCATGGAGTATTATGTGTCACTTTCCCATGTGTGATAACATCAATCAATTTAGGTAATACCGTCCCCAGGGAAATAAAAAGGGATGAAGGAGATCGTAACGCAAAGCAAACTAATTAATATAATAGCAAATGTTTATAAAAGTAATTCATTATGAGTACTCTATCATCTTCGAGCATTAAAAACATAATTAGATGAGAAGATAGAGAACGATTGTAATTATATATTGTATGATATGTTTTACAGGATGATGGATGTACTTTTTTACATAAGTACAGAGTATACAACTTCATTTTCAAGTTCAGATTACTCAATCAGGTCTTATAATTTAATCTGGATATTAAATGATCACATCGTGGCACTTGCTATAAGAAAAACTAATCAAAAATCAGTGATATATAAAGTGTGTGAGAGAAATAATGAGACTGATTTTTTGTCTACCAAACTCTTGATTTTTTTCAAACAAAAATATTGTATTCTTTAGAGAAGTTATTTTAAGCCGCTATACATCGGAAAAATTGATCCAAGTTTTGGTAGCAGCACTGAAATGTTTTAACTGGTAGAGTCTTCAACATGTCGGTCAGATTCTTTTGAATGCTTCCCGGAGTCCTTGAATGACGTCCTCTTGATGTATGGTCACTTTTCTTACTTATTATCAAACAACAATCTGATCTAACAAAAGCTCACACACGTTTGACATTTTCGTCGTTCTTTGAAGTAGAAGGTCTCCCTTGGCAAAGTTCATCCTCAACGTTTGCTTGGCCTTCCAAAAATAATTTGTGCTTGCTAGAAACTTGTGCTCTTGATGATGAATGTTACTCATAGGCCTGTTTCAACTGTCAAAGTTAACACAAAACCTGATCGCATGTGCAAATCTTTAGTAAAGATTTGATGTACGGTGAAAGCGTTTAAGTTTAACAAGTCACCCATCATTTTATTTGTGATTCGACGGTTTTTGAAATTGAAAGTCTTCTTTAGTGAGGTTTATTTTCAACGTTTTCTCGACCTTCCGAAAATGATGTGCCAATGAAAAGCTTCTAGGCCTGTTCGAAGGTCACATTTAAGTTTAACTTGATGGCATAACCTTGATCTAAATTCCACTGTAACACACAACAAAAACACAATTGATGACACTCTCAAAAATCTTGTGATGGGTGAACAGAGCTGAAACTCAGACTTAGCGTCTGGAAGAGATGAAAACAACTGTCTAGATGAATGGAACTACAAAGTTTTGCCAGATCGTTCTTTAGTCTTATTATTCTCCTCGTATTTCTTAATTTAATATTATTTGAGTTACCTAAGGTATCCAAGACTTTTGCTTTTCTTAGTCCTCATCGATTCAAAACTGTCTCTTGTCAAAATTCTATCTTTAACACTTTCCATTGCAAAGACATTCTTTTTTATGTTGATTAGAACTATGTACTGCCAAAATTCGATACCAGCGATTCCCAAAACCATTTGTTCGAGTAGTAGTTTTAAAATATGTTTTAGAAAGTGTCTGTAAATTCCGACATAACCTTTCCAAGAGAGGCCCGTCGTTAGGCATAATGGTGTACTTGTGTTCACTTTGATGTTCAGAAATTTATGCTGAATGTGGATGAAGGAGCATAAACACAGAATAACAGCTGCAAAAACTAGGAGGGATCAAATATGGAATAGAGACTTGCCCATAAAGCTTCAGGCTACAAATTTATTATCATTAAAATATTCAAATATTAAAGTGAAAAATTCACAAAGGCTCAACCTACGTGCTCCAACTATTTGTATTATATTGTTAGAATGATGACCGTGTATCAAGATGTTGAAGAAGCTGCTTCTAAGACCCCCAATTCGTGATTATTTCCAGTTTGATTTGGATGTAATACGATCAAATATTGCTTTGCTAATTATTCCGCAAATTGGCTCATACTTTCTTGTGACTTTGTTGAGCATAACAATATGTCAATATTGTTGGAGAATAGCGCAGTATGTCTTCTTTAACCAAACAACGGAAAATGATAGCCTTATTGCTCCTTTCTCACACATGCTCGCCTGCTACACCGCCTTTACATCCGATTTATTCCTCGCATCCTCGGTCGAAATTTATTCCTTGTTGGTCATTCTTCTCTCTATCACAACATATGCTTAATATTACTATCCCTGCACAATAACCTTATTGGAAAAGTGCTCAGAATATCGTGGACAATTTTATGTGAATATATCATCAGATGTATGAGACTTTTTGAGAATGTGTGGTTGTATCGTATATCGTAAGGCAAGTAAGTAAACCACAGCACGTCCTCGTCCTGTCGTCTCTCAGCTTTAATCTCCAGTGCGGCCGCCATCATTGCGTCCCTCCAGCCTCTACTGCGTCAATCCCATCGCCTGCTCCTGCCTGCTAAAGCCACATCCACAGCAGCAGCATCAGCACCGCTCCTCTTCTCGTCACATTCTATTACCATCTAAAAGGTTTCGTGGAACAAAAAGAATGATAATTTGGCGGCCGATAACAGTAATCAGCGACTGGAATGGAAGAAGAGAACAGGCGAAATGGGAAAGTGCCTTCTGATACGTACCGCAAGCTGCGACAATCATTTTCCTTCATTTATTTTTATCTTGCGCCAACGAACAATCGCAACTTCTACGCGAAACCGAAGCTGGACAAGATCCCATCGCAATGACTTCAAATTCGCTAAGATAAAATTACATGGAAGAGAACAGTGCTCTCATTTGATTTTACCAATGTTCTTTGCTGATAGTGATGAAGGTTCTCTCGAAAGACCCTTTTTCAAATGTTTGCGAATGTCGAGTACGTACATAATAAGAACTAACAAACGACAGAAGATACTGTAATGCTAAGCTCATTGCCTGATATTCTAAATTACGCTGTAAAGTGGATTGACTATATTTATTTTGGATAATTGGAGAAAGTTGAGATATGGACTTTATAGTATACCAAATAATCCAGCACCAATCAAAATAACCTCTATATACATTACGACATGTTCCATTAGGAGAAGGAGAAGCTTTTAGTGACAATCAGAAATGGCTCATATCTGATAATAGATTCCATACACTTCCTAGGTATCTGATTTAAAATTCTTTTCAGTTATCGACTGGAAACTAAGCTTATAGTGACTTCAATAATAATGATTGATTGAAGGAGGTCCATTCAGGGAGAATCGGATAAATGAATTTTATTAACAAACTTCTTCCAGCGAAGCCTTCCATTTCTCCAAGCAGACCAGTTTTTGAAATGGTTTCTTAGACTCTGAAAACGGCGTCCTTTCAGCACTGATTTCAATTTCGCGAATAACAAAAAGTCACAGGGAACCAGAAGAAGTGTGAGGAAGGACACTGCAAGAACCATGTGTTGTTTTGCTACAAGTCTGATCTCGTTTTGTAATTTTTTTGCGTAAGCGTTGTAGATTTACTATTTCACCTCAAGACAAGAAATCAAAATGCACAATTCTATTGAAGTAGAAAAAAACAGTGAGCATCACTTTGGAATTGATGACTAAACTTTGGTCCCAATGTCGTTGAAACATTATTCAGCTTTCCAACTCCACCTTTATTTTCAGTGATTGTGCATCTTATGATCAGTATTTTTGCTTGACCTCATCAAATAGAGAATGTGACTTATTCGAAAGTTCATCATGAGAAGAGCATATTTGCGTAAATACGATGGCTGTTTGTATACAGTTGGTGCAATTACCTAATAGGTTAAATTAAGGCGTGCACTAGCAATAATTTATTATACAACCTGCCCGGATGGGAATAGTGCATTGCTTTATGTACACACGGCATCTACTATGGAAATTATACATACACTCCGACCTACAAACAGTTGATTATATTTACTTGAAGATTCCGGTAGCATAGCATACTAAGTCATGTTCATACAGGTAGGTAACTTACACCTTCATGTATTTGGACCTCTCTTGCAGATTATAAATTCAAATAGAATCCGCCAGGTAACTACTAAGCAAAGACCTAATTATTTTATGGAGCTCCTACAGTGATTAATCCGTCAGACCACATGCTAATCTACGTTAATCCAAAACATGTTCTAAACTTTTGTATACGATTTTAAACTACGAAACAAATTCTAGTTGCAATTTAACAAGAGGGTCAAGCTTTTTCTTCCTATTTCTCTTTATTCAAATACCTTCACATAAAAATTGAGATTTCTGTGACAATTGTACCCTTATTTTGTGGTGACTTCTGTAAAGGTTGAAAGTTGCTTTCATCACCCTCATCACCATGAAGTTCAAGTGACGCAGTTAAAATAGAGTCGGGTACTTTTATGCCGGTACTCCCAGTCGACAAAACTGTCTTTCTATAAATATGTCATGTTTCCGACCAATCATCATTCGGTATCCACCGAAATGGGTAATTAACTAATATATAACGGTGTACACCAGTGTTAAAGGATGACGTTCGGAAAACAACTACCAGAACAACAAATCAATTACATGGTTCTAACAAACCACCAAATGTTAATACAATAGATTGAGAAGGCACTAATAATATTTTGTGAGTAAGATTGTCATAAGTAGTGTTTCCAAATCCGCGCGAAAAGTAATTCAATGAGAAATAATGAATTTCTCATCAAGTCATAAGGTATACAGTCAAGAGTTATGTATGAAATATACATCGGGCTTTCTTTTGTCGAAAAGTCCAATGACCGTTTTGCATATGTACCTGAATTTAGTTGACACAGCGTTCAATTTCCTCTTTCAAGGCGTGAATTGTCCTGAGTTTGTTGAAATAAATCTGAACTTCCAAAAAAAAGCTTCAAAGAAAAGATTCCAGTTTAAATCGTATAATCTGAGCGATCAGTTTTGATCACCAAAACAGGAGGCTACACGATTAGGTAATAATTTATATAGTAGGTGGTTGGTTGGTTGAAACTACATGTCGTCCACATCTTACAATTTAAACATACTTGATTATCATATCGCGACAGCGAGCATAATTAACTTGTATTACCTGATCAACCACATTTTCAATGTCTCCAACCCAAAATTCGCACCAAACAGTGGATGCATTTGTGCTTTAACTAATGCTGCCACGAGATTTGAGACCAGTCTCGGTCTTGTCTCGTCTCGCTTCAAAAAGTCGAGATAAGACCACAGAATGGGTCTCGAGCTAAAAGTCGAGACCGAGACGAGACCAGAGTCGAGTCTCGGCGAGTCTTAAAATTAATTTTCAAACAAAAATCCAATAAGCTTTTTCCAAAAGCAATCTTATAGAGCAAGTAGATGGACACAAATTGCAGTAATGATAATTAAATTAAGATGTTGACTTATGGCTAAGTTTCTTATTGAGGTAATCACTTTCGGAGTATTTACTTCATATTTAACCTGAAGAATAACATTTTTTTGTGAATGGTTTTCATAAAGTAAGTCACTAGGTCCTTCCATGTTTACTGTCAAATCAACGCTCCTGCGAGAATAATTCTAATAGAAGTGTGATATAAGATGATTTGTTTTTTCACAAGTTATTTGAATGATATCTAGTTTGGTATCAATCTTAAGCTGTGATAGGCTTAGTATAAATATAAGATAAATAATCAGTGGAATCCACGTTACTATCTTCCAATTACATTTCGGTGATCGAATGTCAAAACTGTGTGTTTCAATAAAAAAGACACCCGAAAATCTAAAAAAGGACTTTTCATTCCTAAAAATACTTATTTTGTGTAAGAATCTAAATAAAACCGCCATCCATCACTTTAACATAGCGGTCACTTTGACAATGATAGTTGCCTCTTTGACAATGACAGCTGTCACTTTGAAATATGCAATTGATTGATGCGATACTCTGAAGCTGTGAAACAGCTATAAAACCGGCCATGAAATTTATGGTTGGAGGAATACTATGTGGCCGCAGCAGATTTTATATAATAAAATTGTGCAATAGGATGAATTCCAATACTAGCACAACACTTCTGGTTATATTTCTGCATCTCGCCTAATTTCATTCAAAATTATATCAGGTTAGGCTGGACTGGGCCATAATAAGAGAAAATCAATATAATTTTTCTGTAAATTTCAGTAATTTGAACCATATATTTCGTCATTTACAGTCAATAACATAACCTCATTTCAAAATTTGGTTTATCTTCATCCATCTCTGAATTTGATGGTTTACACATCGCAAAAAATGCGTAAACTTAGCATGTAGGCATCTCAGATCTACAATCAATTTATATGAATGATTTTGTACTTGAATTTAGTTTATTAATTCATATTGAGAATCGTAGAAGAAATATCGTGTGGCGCGAAACACATGTGCGAACTAGCATTATGAAATTTGAAAAATATCTCTGATAACTCAGCGACTTTTGCCTTGAAATATGTAGTCTTAACCTTGTCATAAGGCTCAAGTCTACACATTTGTTGCATAACACTATTACCTCTTTGTTATCTCGAATCTTCGTAACTCCTGGAGTCTTATTTTAACTCATAGAGAAAGCTTGGAGACAGATCGCAGTCTCTACGTCAATATTGTTATGTCATAGTTACATTTATAGGGTTTTGAATATTGTATGTTGGTGCAAACAATATGATTGACAACTTTATGCTGGCAGTTAGTTAAGAACGATGTTTGAAATCAGATTCAATTCATGTTTAATCAGTCTCCTTATTTTAGTACAATTTTATTCTATTATTACTACTTCATGTCATATGAATGTCAAATCTGACATCGAGCTGAGAAAACTAACTTGACCCTATCTCTTACTTCTGGAAGGCTGTCTTCAACAATTATGACATTGAATCAAAAACAGTTTTCACAAATTGGAATCAAATCCCAGAGCAATTGTTGGAATTGCAAATTCGAGATAGGTTGTACGCTAAGTTTATTCAATACGCAAGCGCGTTAAACGTGATCACGTGATCATAACTCCCAGAGCTGCTCAGTTAAGTGAGAATAGTTGTGTTATGCGCGAAACTCAAAAGACACATTATTTGTAGCGTAGTGTTTTTGTGGTTCTTAACGATTGTGAAGTGAGCCAGGGTCTATGACCAAGCTATGAAACATAACTTTGCGCACCAGACACACAGTTTCATATTTTTGGTGAAATGTATAGCAAATAATAATTAAGTAGAACGAATTGATTCCCGCATGTAAGAATATGTGATTTTGAAAAATCATGGCGAGACTCTCGTCGAGACTCAAGACCGAGACGAGACTGACCTACTCGAGACCAGGGCGAGACCGAGACGAGACTGAGCTGGGCGCGACCAAAACGAGACTCACTGAAGTCTCGTCTCGTCTTGTCTCGTGGCAACACTAGCTTCAACTATCATTCTTAGATCTTTCAAAGCTCAAATGTGACAGTTTTGACGATTAACGAAGCAATCAAGATAAAAATGAGCCTCAACAGTGGAAATGATTCCGTTGCAAAAATCAACATCTTCTTGTTCCATACGGACTCTCTTCGCTAGGTCTGATCAGGAGGCTACAGTTATTGAGTCAATTGAACTTCGTGAGCATATTGACTGCAGTGCTAAATTGATTTTCCTGGACTCTCAGCAATACTGCTCCGATGCCTCATTTTAAAAGGCTTGTTAAATGACGGTTAGAATGTCTATGATTACCAATTGATCTAGATTTTCTTAATTTGGCTAACAATCTTTTCAGAATTGAAGTTTTTCATTAAAATTGCAAAACTGCAGTTTCCAAATCTTTATTTTTCTTGAAATATCGCTCAATGAAAAAATATGTTGTTCTTTCGAGTAGCGCTCCACTTTTATCAGGTCTAAAACTGTTAGCTTGCATTTTTTGATTTTAGGTGATAATAGCCTGCAGCACAAATGGCACGACGGAATTCAGATCTTGCGTGAATAAATTATGAGATAACTCATTGCAAAGTGATTTTCCATTCACTCAACTCAAAGTAGGCGCACATTGGAGCACGATACTCAACCAAGCGTAGAAATATACCGGATGGAGTCTAAAAGATTTCAAGCAACGATTAACCATAACAAAACTAAACCTAGAGGTCAATCGGAGCTTTGAACATTGAGGAGTACAAAATCAACTCAAAAATGAACGACTGGTCAATCAATTGCCGATATGTTGACGTATTTATCCATTGGAGCTCGATATTCAATCGAGCGTTGAAATATACCGGGAGGAATCCAGCTATAATAAAACGAAACCCAAAATGCAATCGGAACATTGATGAGTACAACATCAACTCCAAATGATTGAACGACTGTTTAATCAATTGTCAAAGTAATGGCGTGAATTTACTGACAAATAGATTATTTCTAAAGGCTATATGAAGACGTCAAAAGTTATTACTGGTCAATCCAGGTAAGTTGGAGAAAAATATTGATAAGAATCATTGGAAGGAACCTAGGTAAAAACTCATGCTGATAAAATAATTGGAAGCGCAACTTTATACCCTGAGGCTATGTAGGAATAAATTGTGAACGTCATCACCTCTGAGAATCTGAAAGATACTAGCTGATAATAATTGGAAGATACTTCAAAAAATGAGAAGCTAATGCAAAGCACCCAACTAAAGATCAGTCTATCAGCCAGTCGAAGCCAAAGCCAGTGGTGCAACGAGATTACGCCCCACATTAACCAAATCAAAACTTTGATCAGACACAAGGTTCAAAAAGAGCCAGGACGTTATTCAAGTGCAGTTTACCTCATGAGTTTGTAGTCATGAATGTTCCCCATGTGATTCTTTATATACAAACTAGTTAAGATACTAGAACATGAGATTTAATTCCAAATCTAATCTAGAAAACTATACCGAGAGCAAGTATTTAGTGATATTTGTACTAAAATTCATTTAAAGTCGTAAAATTAGCATTATTCGGTGATATTTCAACAGAAGCTCTAAACCCACGTACTTTAATAATGGTGTCTGTAAACTCTACTGAAAGTGGAATTGGGCTAAGATTTCTTCGCAATAAAGATAAAAAAGAAGCAGAAGCTAAGTGACTGGAATACAAAATCCCTTATGAGAGACAGTACGACAGAGATAACAAATATTCAAACTGGAACAGACACATTTCTATGCATAAGAACCGAAGAACCTAATTTAATAACGAGTATGATACTCTTATTGTCCTCTGAAGGATTATCACGGAGCTTCGGCAACGTCGCTCCATGAAGATTTCAATTAATATTCAATGAACACTTCTGAACTTTTAATTAAATGTATCACGGAATAGTAATGCATTTTACCGGCATTGTTCTTGGCCGCAAGATAACCCAAGCCGGCGTAAATTTAAGAAATGATCGTAAAAGCCACGAGTTCACGGAGCTTTACGTCTTGACGGATGCTGCTACATTGTGCTTAAATTTTTAATGACTGCTCTAGTTAATTACATTTAAATTTATTGTACGAACAAGGTGTCTGCTCAAGCTTCAACATCGACTGAAATTAAGCACAAAGTGGATACAATGATTAATGATTTCATACTCTGTTGGACCATTATTTTCAATTACAAAAAACAAAAGTTTTTAATCAAATTGTTCGGCTGATCCTTCCATATAATCAATTACATTCCCTATTTCCTTTGTTATCTGCGGAGTGTTTCAGATAACTGTTAGAAGATTCAATAGATTCTTGATTGAATAATAAAAAGAATTAGGCGTGCTTCGCCCCAGTACTTCTTCAGTAGTACCCATGGTCGTATGACATTAATTTTTTCGAAGGGTCTCTTCTATTAACCAATTATTAAAAACCACTATGGCTCAAGGGGTCTTGAGGAACTGTAGGATCCTAGCCTTCTAGAAGCGTAAAATTAACTTTTGGTACAGTTTTATGCTGATCAACTTCCTCAACGGCGATAGCCCAACATCTTCAATCTATTCATAATTGATCAGGTTACATGTACATATACGAATATTCATTCTTTGAGCGACTGTATTGCGCTTTTGCCACAATTGTTCTTACTTTATTATTCTCCATAGTGTTCTAGATGTCTGTCGCAAGGCTTTGTAAATTTTAGATTAAATATGTGTGACATAAAGTAACACATATGCGAGAGCTCTCATAAAATTGGGAAAAAATTTCCGCGTACATGAGTTCACACAAGTTGTTGCACATGGTACGAAGCACAATGTTCTGCGAGGCGTATAATAAAAACGACAAGAGCTTACATAAACTCCACTTCATATTTTTCGGCAAGTCCACTAAATGTGTGATTAAAAAAAGTATGGGCAAACCCAGCTGTGCTCGACGCGCTCCCAATTCCATATCGAATTGCAATAAAAGAACGCAGTCTGTTGGAATAACAATTTTTCTGGGCAGGGAGGCGACGTTCGTTTAATTAGTGATAGAGGGAGAGAGAAACAGAATTGAGAGACACAGAGGGCAAGTTAAACGGGGTTGAACAGTGTCGTATCGATCGCAGTTCATCCCAAAGGATCACCTGGCGAGCAATTACGCAATCACTGGCTAGGTAATTGATTATCAAGTAGCTTGTAGCGGCCGCCAGGTGATATACATGTCCGCGATGCATACGCAGTGCTTTCCAACATCTTGACAATGATAACTATTATATTAACAACAATATAAGAATACCATTTTCTCCTAGATTCATTGCTGTTTCTGATTTATCTCTACGAGGACATATTGAAGAGTTCCCAGAAAGTTCCAGCAATATCTATATTTTATATATTAACTGATACTTTTTGACGTTACATTAGAAGCTATATTTTCAAATTCCTCGTTGAAGTGGGATGAAACACATCAGCAATCCATGAATTCTTGATCCAAAAAGATAAGAATAGTGTATCAGACGACCACAGAGAAGAAAGGCCATCGATCTTACCATACAATGATATCAGCAATAAAAGGGTTGCAGTTCATGAAGTAACTGAAAGAATTGGCATTGCATACGGATCAGCCCTACCAATTTAGGAGATCGTTCAAAATCATCGGAACTCTTCCTCCGTCAAGTGCCTGAATCGTTGTACGGATTTATGAAATTATGAGTTCCATTTTGAGCAGACCTTCAAAATTTTTATTGCCAGATTGTCAACTTGATTCACCGACAAGACATCGAAGGCAAATTTCCGTTCAAGAATGACTGAGAATCATCAAAACCAAGAAAGATCAAAATGGACTGCACTGTTGCAAAAGTTATGGCTACCGTTTTCTAAAATGATAAGGAAGTGGTCTTCTATTTTTTTTTTTTGATAGGACAGAAGACGACCAGGGATGTTAATTGGAGAAGACCATGCAAGCTTTGATACTCCTGCACATTCCACCCAAGGGACAATGAAAATTTTAGGAGATTTCTGGTAGTATATTCTGTTTGACTCCCTTTCTAGCCTATATCTAGTTCCCTCTGATTCTATTCAGCTCCTTTCCATATATTTGTTACTACCTGTGTTTCAAATCTTACAACACCTTTTTCGACTTCTTCTACTGAACTGATTCTTATGGAGTTCTGCACACACATTAGGTTCCCGCGTTAACACAATATTATGATAACTAAAATTTAGTAACGGGGATCTAATGAAGGAGTCAGAAGGTTACTAGTTACCCCTACAAGTTCAAGCTCAGTTGGTTGGTTTTGACGAGTGTCCATTAAAATTTGCTTAGTGACACTTCAACGGTTACTAGTAACTCCTTCAAGAGAGACTACGTACTGGGGGCTATGTATTGAAAACTTGATTGTGAGAAATTGATAGGTAACGAACCGTGCAACAGAGATGCAATTAGAGATTTAGATAGGATAAAGAGTTTGCGTAACGATACAAGCTAAAATCAAACTGAAAATAAAAAAAGATGAAAAAAAATATATATTTCAATAATAAATAGACTTTTTTGGTTCTAATTCTGTATATTTTATTTTATTTTTGACGTTTCGACTCTCTAACCGAAAGTTTTAATCAGAAAAAATGATACAAAAATAAACAAGGCAAGAAGGTATCTAGATAATTAGAAATTAAGAATCGAAAATATACAGATAACTAGATGTGAATACGTGGATTCCACATTTAGTGCAAAAAGAACAAAATTCCTCTGGCATTTACCCAAAGTCTGAGGGAAAACCACGTAAAAACCTCAACAGAGGAATCAACGGTATGAGTCTTGACAATTATTGAAGAGAAAAAGATTTAATTGATATAACACATTAGGACGATGTCCCGTTTCTGCAACGCACACAGTTCCAAGGTCCAAACATGTCATAAAAATTTTTTTAACAGAAAAACTGAATTTCAATAATCTACATCTACATGAATATAACAAAAACAAGTGTCAAGACAAATATTTCACAAATCAGGAATAACTATTACAAATGAATAAAATAATATGAGTCTTGACAATTATTATAGTCAAAAATGAATGAATTAATATAACATACAAGGACGATGTCCCATTTTTCCTCAGACTTTGGGTAAATGCCAGAGGAATTTTTTTCTTTTTGCACTAAATGTGGAATCCCCGTCACATCTAGTTATCTGTTTATTTTCGATTTTTAATTTCTAATTATCTAGATACCTTCTTGCCTTGTTTATTTTTGTATCATTTTTTCTGATGAAGACTTCCGGTTAGAGAGTCGAAACGTCAAAAATAAAAATAAAATATACAGAATTAAAACCAAAAAAGTCTATTTATTATGATATAATTCTGAAAGTATGTATAGATCATTAAAATATATTTCATTTTATTGGCTGTACCAAAAACTAGAAAATGATAACTAGGACTCTAGCCTGGACCTCCTTGAGATTCTGACGTCTGGTGAGAAACCATCTTCTCATGTCGGGTGCCAAGAGGCACTTTGTGTTGCTGCATCAGCGTTGTCCCTGAAAAAGTATAAAACAAAGTTGCTGTTTGCTCCTGTCTGTTTCTCCGCTTAGATCTTCTAAGCCCCGAAAAGGATTTTGATACGGTTTTCAACAGAAGAAAGAGCGGTCAACGGAGGAGGTTTACGTATATTATTCACAGAATGGCTGAGCTATTATGGTGTTTTTTCAAAAAAACCATTTTTGTACACTTACATAGCTAACGCTAGTCAAATAATAAGAGATACATCAAAACAATGTATTACAAAAGTGCAGGTCTTAAAAAGGCCTACAGAAAAATTCACAGCAGGATGTGTCCATGCCGTAAGGTTCACTGACAATAACCATTTTATCAATTGAAATTATAAGGAAACGATAGGTTATTTGCTATTCAGATGGATAATATGATATAAATATAGATCAAAGCTTAGCCACTAAGAGAATTTGAAGGAGAGGTTGAAAAAGTGGATGAAATAATTCTTACCTGAGTGAATGGGTCTTACAAAAATCTAGAGATTGATTTAAATGTAGCGGAAGACTTGCGAGCTCAGAAGACGATACTTCATGTAATCTAAATTGAACATGTCAAGAAAGTATTCTGGTCAAAAAGACCTAAGGTTTAGGCCCGCGAAGCGGGTTGGAACGCTAGTAAGTAGTAATCTAGAACTTTTAACAGGCTAAAAAAGAAACGTAGGGCACATAGAAACTTATGGAACGACTGTATGATAAAGGACTTGTCAAGAAAAATGTGCCTTCAAGCTCAATTAAAAAAATATTCAAATGCACCCACCGTTTTTATTTTAGTCTTGAAAGTCCTGGATTATTTCTTATTCCACTGACAAAGCGACATGAAGTGTATTTTGGCATCCAACACGAGAAGACAGCACTGCTAATATAGCACGATTTCTTACCAGACATCAGAATCTCAAGAAAGCCCGAATTCATGTACTAATTATTTTGTGGTTTTCAATACAGCTGATGATTTAAAATGATTCCCTCTAATTTTCATTCCTGAAATTAATATCAAATTAGAAGAGAACGCAGGCGAGGATCTTGAGTAAAGCAGAAGCTTGCATTGACAAATAGTTCAAAAAGGAGAAGGTCTGGAAACAGGAAAATACCTATTATGGAAGTATTTGGATATTAAGAGCGATTATGTGGTGGAATAGTGAGTGCGGATGGCCGAGCGTGTTTGTTCACCTGTACATGCTGTGACGTCACTCGACCAAGAGGTCGCAGGTTCGAATCCCCTCACCGACAATGTGTGATTTGTCGTAAAAATAACAAAGGCAGCTACTTGCATCATCACACTCGGGTGCTACAGGCTGCCAACCTATACACCTTAAAATATGTAGCAATGGCACGAAATTCTGACCGGCAGTACGGCGGTGTTATACCGCGGCTCGGTGATACCGATTAGAAAGGCCTAGGCCCTAACAAGGGCTGTTGCGCCATTGATGATGATGATGATGTGGTGGAATAATATAAATTTTCATTCCAGTTCGAGACTAATAGAAGTATTTTGAAAATATTTTTATCAACCTTACCTTCAATCGAATCCTGACTGGATGAATTGGCATTAAGTCGCATACGAACTAATGCCATAAAACAGTTTCTATAATTCCTTATTTAAGAGTGAGCGTAGGACATCTTCTCTGTACTTGAACCATATTATCTCCTTGAGTGTAAAGAGCAAGTCAAGAAATTCATGGTCCTACCGACAACGTTGATTAGTAATTCCTGTGTGCCATATTTTTATTGAAAAAACTGATTATCTGAGCATATAGGAAAGTGGATGATGATCACAGTCTTGTTGCACATCAATGTTGGAAAGCACTGTGTTCTTCTTTTCGTCGGCGTTAACCGGACGATGGTGCGTCGCGGTGCGTATTCTAGTATGCCACATCTGCTGAATTATAGTCATTTGTTCTATTGATTTTAGGAGCCGATACATTCGTGAATGTGTTCGGATCATTGTCGTTTTTATTCTAGAACCGATGTTAACTGTTTGGAAGTTACCCTACTGTGCTTCGCAATTATGTCTAATGACTGGAAAACGTCCTGTAATGGTCCCATTTAATTTCAATGGAAAAGTAATGATGTGATGCTCTAAATATCACCCATTTATTTTCCAAATTTTCAATTGAGTACGAAGGAAACACTGCTTATTGTTTTCACGACTTATCCATTTAAATGGGGATTATTTGAGGCAAGTGGGCACATATTTGATTCCATATCAAGAGCTCATGAATATTTCACTTGGGTTTCTGTATGGAGCAGGCGTTGGTGTTGAATGCAGCCCATCCTCGCATGTGTGCGAACAATTTCGTTGGGAGAGTGATGGAACGGTTGGCACCCCTGTCTGATAATCCATTGCGGCTGTCCTGCCACCGCCATATATCGCACGCCCTCACTGTCCCCCTCGATGGCCGATGTCCTGCCATCACCCAGTAGCTACCCCCTGCCTGTATCCGAGTGTACTGTAACCGTTGCATTCGAATATAAATCATTGTCAGCTGGTGGCGGCGGCGCGGTTTGGAGGCGACACTGTTGGCCGCCTCCGAGAGGATGCGAGTCAGACTGATGATGCTGCGCCGACACCTAGGGCTCTACCCCTTTCCATCAACATACAAACTTACGTCTTAAATCTACGAATACATTCATGTGGGAACATGCACATTTGTCCATTTTAATTCCAGTTGATGTATCTTCTTGTGGTAAATTTTGTCAGACACGACTGCGAGGACTCATCGTACTTTCTATTAAAAGATAGTTAGATTGCAAGCAGATATTTGTTGAACGAATCACGATACTCACTCCAAGCAATTAGAGTGGTACAATTCAGAAAGTCTACCTGAATCTGTTTGTACCAAAGAAAGCAAAGACAGTTTTTCTTCGAGTTATTAAAGAGATTGTGACGGCGCTCTAACAAGTATTTCACTCTAGGTTGATTTAAATCGTGGCTCACTGTTTGTTCACAAAATTTAGTAAAATTATATTTGCATATCGAGATGTAGGACATTTATTTTAATCGAACTGAGTTGTTAATGAACTCTGATCAAAAAGGAGTCTTCAATTTGAAATAATGTTTACTACTGTTATTATTTGCGATGTTAAAGTTGGCTATCGAAGTGTTGGTATATCGTTCAATGAAAATGTTGGAAAAATTCTATAAATGAAATTTGCGGATGACCCTTTTGTCCGCAAAGTACAAAGAAAATAAAGCCTGGGATTGGTAATGAATATACCCCTGCTGGTGGTATCATCGTTTACTAATGGCAAACCTCGATGGAATGAAAATATCAGATCGGAGCTTAATTTTCCAAAAAATGCGTATTGACGTTTGGGATTAGCACAAACGTAAACTATGCAAATTAGTGAAAAGCCGATCCTGCGCGTGACATAAGCCCATAAACTAAAATAATCGACGAGGCGGAGTCATTCTGTTTTGAATTTAAAATGGATGGAAAAATGGAGGGCACTGCGATGCGTCAATCATTAAAAATTTTAATAACTCAACTGACAAACTTTTTCGAATATGACAGACATCCAGTTTGAAATTTCAAGCGCTTGACGCGACTGTAGTGTGTTGAAAATGTTTATGATAAAAGTTCGATAATGACTTTAATTTAAAAGCTTCATTTGCAGATATTGAGTGTTCGTGTCATATCGTATGAATAGCGCATTTTCATTTTTGTGTATACCAAATGCATTGTGCTGCCATTTTTTATTTGTGACGCGTCAGAACGTCAACTCATCAGATAGGAATACATTAATTATATCAATCTCACCTTCTGTCATTCACATTTTAATTTAATATTACTTTTTTGTGAATGGACAGAATTCATATTTTATCTTTCCATCACATATTGAAATTTTCGAACTTCAATTACTAGATGTCAATATATGAAACAGTTGGATTAATATTTGGGAGGCACAGCGAAATCTAGAACAGTTTGTTACGCGATACGAAGCTCAATATCGTCGTAAAATATGGGATGAGCCCAAATCAGAAAAAAAAATATAAAATGCGCTGCAAAGAGACAATAAAGCCAGGGGATTGACGGTAAGTGGTTGACAGATGGCGCGGACGTGCCAAACAATGAAGGAAATCACGGAATCAGGTTCCGAATGAGCCTCGTGCTCGGAATATCAGCGGAAACACAGCCTTGCAAACATGCATCAGCCACAAACGGCAGGAATTTAAATTGAACACTGTGGTCAGTCGAATCGGACACTGATCGCTATTTTGCCAAATGAAATGCCACGATCAATGCGGTTCTTTTTTACCTAAAACTCATCTCTGATCAAGAACGATTTCATGGATTCCACTACAGTAAATGCAAGCATTCCGGAAATACAATAAAATTGAAGTAGACATTTCAAAAACTGTAACTGCATATTCTGGATCGTAGCAAATAGTGGCTTCTAAATCAAGCTATCTGTTCCACACCACCGGGTTTCCTCATCTGTTTTTGCAAGGATTCCATAATAAAGTTTAATAAATGTCACATTTGTTGTATGTTCCATTATCAAAAGTTATTGTAGCATCCGGATTTATGTGGCTGCAGCGCGTTGCGCGTAGTGTCATGCGCCTTCACATAAATTCACATCACGTCACACGCCTATCCCTGTCCGAAAACCGTGCAAAACTTCCTCGAAATGCCACTATGAGGCGTGCACACTCACAAAATTTACATAGAGGAGCTGCAATCACAAACGTTAATATTTTGTACCCAAACTCAACAGTAAGACATTTGCGCAGTCTTTGACTGGAAAGCTAAATTATCTATGACAATGAAATAGGCTATAGACTCGGTGGATATGCTCCTGACATCAATTCCTGTATCACCTTGACTTTATTTTATGTCAATAAATGCAAATTGGGCTGAACTAAACTGAACAACAAAGTGAAAATCACATCTGCAAGCTCGAATTGAAAAATTATAGGTCCAAGAGTGACCGATTGAGTGCAAAGTAAATTAATATTATCGTCTTCGAGTGGGATTATGGAAATATGATCATGTATATGGATGAAACGCACAGAGAACTAGTGCATATTGATTGTAGTTTTTATATTGGTGTAAAGTTTGTGCTAATCTTATTTGATAATATTCATGTTCCTCAAAGATACAAAGTAATAATTACATTGTATTGTCAGAAGTAGTATACTAGACTGAGGGACGTCCATGCTTCCTTGTTGAGTCTTGATTTTCACTCATGAAATGTGATTGATATGTTATCAAACAAATTGTGAATCGAATGGAGCTTATGTTTACTGCCTCCATATTTGATAATTTCATATAATTCGGCCGTCAGAAGTTCTTTTCTTCATGGAAATAGATTACAAGAAATCTCTCGATCGTCCGCGTTATGTTTTCCGTTGGTACGAACGCCGCCATTCAGGCTGTCAGGCGGTAATCCCACGTCATTTCCGGCACTGCCAGTGCGCATCCGTCGCGACTCGACGCATCGGATAGGAAAGTGTCCGCGCTTTACAAACCATGGCTGTGACGCTGCCACGTCGACAGTTTCGTTATATGTTCGCTTCGAGCTTTTCTCTTGTGTTCTGTCATGTGCGAGATGTAGAAAGGAGAAAGCTTCCCACAGGGGCAAGGAGGCTCAAGTCCTCTGTATGAAAGCTTGTTTCCAGAATAAAGCTGATTTGATCATCAAACTCGAAGAGCTCACATTTGTTTCAATCAGGGGATTCGAATAGTAGTCTTGAACTGCTATAATACTGATAAAGAGATTCAGATCCTATTCAGGATGTAGACTTATCAACAGCGGACAGTGCTTTAATGAAGCTATCAGTAAGACCTGAATCACTTTGAGGATAGTACAAGTAAAAAAATGATATCAAAGCTTTGTTCTAATAATCAGCAGAAGATTTGATGTCAACAATTTGATTACATAATATGTGAGTATTGGAAAATGGTAATTTAGTCTTTTTACATTACAGTTTCGGTCCTACCTAAACCATCCTCAGAAGTAAGAAGAACTGATGTGTGTGTAATTCAACTGCATATTAATTGAACAGCACATGTTCTCCAAGTTGTCTTGTTTATCTATTGAGCATAAAATTCTATCAAATTACAGTCTTTGAAGTCCACGCTGAATTTACAAGAGACAAGAGCTGACGCATCCCATTTCAAGTGATATCATGGATCTGGGACATTATCACGTGTGCTTTATGCCCTATTATTCTTCACCCTTCCTTCCTGTCTTACACATGAAGAACATCTCAAATTTTCCACACGAGCCGCAATTTGAATAATAATTTATCTGCTTTTTCTTCATCAATTCTTCTTTCCCAGTTAGTATCTAATTGTCACGCCTCTGTACCACTGGATCGTTGAAAGACCACGCTGCACAGCGCCTCCACCAAAAGCCACAATGGCATTGAGTCAGTGTTTCCCGAGAGAAATCCACAACTTGCATAATCTGCAAGCGAGGCAATTCGACTCCGACGTTCATTGCATGGAATGCAAACAAAGCCAGCTATCTAAAGCTACTAAAAGTGCCACCCAATATTTTAATATCGTCACAACTACATTAATTAAAAGCTCAGTTAACGACTATAACTGTATCGAATCGCACTCGCCATTTGGTACAGGATGATGTGAAGTTTATGGCTATTGGAAGTTTATAGGTTGTACGATACTAGCAAGTTAAGTGCCACAGATTCATAAATAATACGATTGTTATACTTCATAAGTTGGGATATTATATCATATTTTATAACCCTGATATTTTTTCTTGGGTGATATTGGCCAGTTAAATATTAAATATCATGAGTTAACTGTGTTTCGAATGTGTTATTCCAATTTTTTAACAAAATAGAATATGAAAGAAGACACAGAATGAGTCTACTACTAATTTTAATCTAAGCTTCGATTTAATTTCATTGCCTTCCCTTCCTAAACATTTGTAGGATTCCACTTGATGAGATAATCGTTTGGAGGATTTTGATGATGCTACACTTTTTGGGGTAAAGCTTGATTAATTCAAAAAGTACTCTACATATCACTCCACATTCACAAGTACGTATTGATCAAGAAAATTTTTCGTCTGGGTCACTAAGATCAAGGATAAGACATTGTAGATACGTGCCAAAAGTGTTTTTTTCCGTAGCGTTGATTATTTAGAAGCTTGTTGCCTCTAACTTCACAAAAACTGATTTTTGTGATGGATGATTTAGTATTCTTTTAGCTCAAATGATGAACGGTGATTGAGAAAAATCGATTTGTTAGATTTTGATAAAGAAGTCTCAATTTCAATCCTCAAATGTATTGAATTTATGGTTGTGGTATTGGAAGATATGATAGGGTAATACGAGCTCTAGTTCCTTTTTAATCGTGAAATAATCATATTGAAATTATTGGTTGAATAGTTGCAAATTGAGATACAATTCATTTTGCATGGAACATATATCATTTCAGGTAAATGAGGTCATCCATTTTTGATTGATGTATTAGTGTCTTGATATTTTATTGGACTATTATTGGAAAAACGAAAGTAGATAGTTTGTTGCATGCGATGCAACTGTAATATGGATGAATTCGAATATATGAAATCAACACATTTTGTAGAACTTGGAAGTGAATCTAGTACAAGCTCTATAAAATTTTGTGAATAAAAAGAAGATACGCCATTGAATTTGATTTGATGCCCACGAAAATTTGCCCAACAATTGGAAATAAATAAAATTATGTATATATTTTTATTCCCTCAAATATATAAAAGTTCAACATAGAAGATTGTGCGGTCAAGTTAGTAGTCAAGGAAACAATTTTTGCTTGAAACATCAGCACCGACTTCGACAGACATCACAAGACATGCATATCCCTTCAACGTGCATTGGCATCTTGGCACGGCCGGATCCGGAAACGAAACACAATTACCTTTGTGCCATGGCGGCAGCACAACATAACACGTAACGTAACCATCTCCCATCTTTGTGAAATGCGAAATCAATCGACGAGAAGGCGCCAGCAATTGTGCCAGAGCCTGCAATGCGGCTAATACAGGCCTTCGACGCGACATCCTTCCATCAAAATAGAAAAGACATTCGAGAAAAACTCCTATTGGATGAAATATTACTCACATTTTTCCACCTAACAAAAACGAAGTAAAGTGCTTGGGTACACATTTCAAAGTCATATAAATTCATGGATAATTTACTGTAATAGGAGAAACGACTTCCTGGAATCTTTTGATCATTATGAAGTTGACACCTGAATTTGATCTCAAGGTTAATGGACACCACACAAACAAATCCGCAAGCTCAGTTTAGTCATCGTTTGTTCTAGTTGTCATGGCAAAATATTGCACAATATTGTGTTTCTATTAGCTCCTGAACTGAAATTATTCTTGATTCTCTTGAATTACTGAATAATAACATTGTCAACATTTTCTCACATATATTGCTTCTTGAAATCATGTCCTAACTTTCCGACTTTCTTCTAAATATCTGATCGGTGGTCCGTTATTCACCGAAGATCAAACCGACCACTTCAACCTACGCTGAGACCGAAGCCAAATGTATAACTATACCAGCATACAAATTGTGAATAATTTGATGATATTGTCATTGTACGTTCTAATAGATCCCACTTTTGGATTCTGCCAGTGTTTAACCTTTTCAATAGACCTTAAACAATAATAGTCTGAGCAATGTGAAGAGAAATATTTTCGACATAAAAGGGCTGTCATTTGAGTTTTGCATTCTGGCACACCTCACCTGACGACCGAAGAACAGAAAGAAGCTAGGGCCATTTAGTATCAAGATATTCTAGACTGACTCAATGCAGCCAACTCTAAAAACGTGTACAGCATTGACATTGGTGATGAATTGTGAATTTTTTCATATGAATCCAAAAAAAAAACCAGCCGTCTATTTGGGTGTTCCAAGGTGGAGAAAAACGAACAAAAGGCATCTGTTCTTGAAGTGAATCTAAAAAGATGGTCGCGATATTTGTCTCATAGTTCGTGGGACAGGGCATAAATTTTTCGTTGATTACCGCTCACTTGAAACATCGTGAGTGACTTTGTGATGAGTCCGACAGCTTTTACATTTGACAACATTCTTGATTTGGGGGCGTTTTTCAGCGAGAGCTAATTGAACATGTCAATTTCATGAAGTCTTGAAAATGTATTACCGTCATATTGATGTTAACACTGATCGAGAAAATTTTTGATCATAAAATGACAAATAATACTGTCCAACATGAATATTGGGGGCCAACGGTGGTATGAGAACGGATTACTGCTAGTCTGAGACTTTGAGGACGTGTTTAATTTTTTTTCTTCTAAGATTTGGTCATTTTGTCCGACAAATTTTCGGAGGCGTTTTCTCAGTCCGACAGTGAAAATGTGTCAGGATTAGAAAAGTTCCTTCATCAATGACCGCTTGTCGGACCAAAACAGTCATAGTTCAAAAACATATCATCTGTCCAAAAAACATATTGTCCGACAGAAATATTGGTTCTTATCGTCAGTCCGACAAGAAAACGCATATATATAGCTCAGTTTTTGACGTATTTAATATCAAGAGATGAGTAATGGACGTTGTTTATAAGCTAGTAATAAAAAGTTTATTACCAAAATAATTGAAAAAAAGTAAAATAGGGAATAGAATAAGAAATATATCATTATGTCGCTAGTAGAATTAAATTGGTATTCGATGCTCCATTCGAATCTGAAATTAGGATTAGTAGTTCCCATTCAAGATTTCAAAGTGACTTTCTCCCCCGACTATAGGAAGGGAGGAGAAATTCTGGAATTTTTTCATCAGACATTCTCCCATTCGGAACATATTTCCCCAGATATACTTCAAATATGCCATATCTCACATTCTCTACACAGACTTCAACTAAGCCAAGTTTCACATCACCTCGTGTGCGCGGTACAATGTTTTCTCTTCACGTCGTAAAATTAAAATTGGACACCTGTATGTATTTTCAGCTTTCTGCACTCGATCATATAAACTTCAAGTATGCCAAACATCAAATTTTTTCGTGCGTGCAATATGCTCGAACGGGGATACAAAGCTTCCTCTTCACGTATTAATATATAGATTGAAAAAGAGCACCTGTATATAATTCTTGCTTTCTGCACATCTTCTCCATATAAATTTTGAGTATGCCAAATCTCACACTCCTCCGTGCGAGCAATATGCTTAAAAAGAGGTCGAAAGTTTGCTCTTGACGTATTAATATATAGATATCACAGTTGAAGGTGTATTTGAATGATATTTGAGGTGATTATCAAGTATACTGACTTTATATCACACATTTGATTCCAAAATAATATTAATATATTGGTGGACAGGTCTTTTTTCAATTATTCATAATAAATAATCATACTGACTTGATATGCATTTCATATATGTATATGCCTATGAACGCAACCGCATTCATACAACATATTTTTGATTTTCTGAAGTATTGCCCCACTTAAATTGTCGGACATGTATACAGTATTGTTCTAGACACTATTTGAATGGAGAATAAAAAACATAGAGATGAGCGGTCATTGATGAAGGAACTGTTATAATTCTGGCACGTTCTCAGTGTCGGACTAAGAAAACGCCCCCGAAAATTTGTCGGACAAAATGTTCAAATCTTAGAAAAAAAAAATTCATCACGTCCTCAAAGACTCAGACTAGCGGTAATCCGTTTTCATACCAACGTACTTGTGACAAGTGCGGCTTGTCGGACTCACCGCTGGCCCCCAATATTCATGTCGGACAATATTATTTTTCATTTTATAATCAAAAAATTTTTTGATTAGTGTAAACATCAATATGACGGTAATACATTTCCAAGGCTTAATGAAATTGACATGTTCATTTAGCTCTCGCTGAAAAACGCCCCCAAATCAAGAATTTCGTTGAATGTGAAAGCTGTCGGACTCATCACAATAAAGTCACTCACGAAATTCCAAGTGAGCGGTAATCAACGGAAAATGTATGTCGTGTCTCAGAAACACGCCGGATTGTGAGACTATACTCTTTATAATTTTGACATAAGTCTCGAAAACTTTCTACTTTTCCAATAATTAAAAAGAACAGCAAAGTCAAAGGTTTCCGTCGCTGGCAGTCGACATTTTTATAAATGCAATTTTGTCAGTAGCAGCAAAGGAGTGGAATAACTACTCCCAAATTTAATTTGAACGAATGCAAAAATACATTAACGTTTGTGGAGAAATGTTCTCATAATGATTTGTTGCTTCGATGAAACTTCGTTATTTCAGAATGTAGATCAGGTGGTAGTTGAAAGTACTTATTTAGAGAATAGAGTGAAGACTGAGTAGTACTTTGGAAGATTTCCAGACCAGGTGGCACAGCTATATAATTATGGTATACCATCTGGAAGATAGTGACTAGATGGAACTGCGATATACGGTATGATTTGTAGATAGTTCTGTGACTGTATATCAATTGGTGCTAATTCCTATCACTGTAGGTTGAGTTTTCTTGAATTAAAATAGCTGTGATTGCGGGTTTGTGCCGAGTCAGTAGCTCAGTGCGTTACTTCTGTGACGTACGAATCCAGGGGACTCGGGTTCGATTCCTGGCCGGTTTATATGATCTAAAAGACTGCTACCATCTGTATGTCTTGAAGGTAATCCTGGTAGTACAACAAAACTCTCTGATGCCGCACAATTGTTGCTTATTTAAAATCGTCGCAAAGATTGAGGTTTCAAATTAACCAGGACGATGTACTTCAGACCTTGGTCCTACCAGGGCTATCGTGCCACACAAGAAGAAGATTGAATATGTATGAATATTCTAGTTAGGCATGATCAACAGTAGGAATGAATATAAACATGTGGTATGTCGACTAGGTGGCACTTTAACTGAATGATACTTAGATGAAATCGTATACATGACCAAAATTGCATTTTCTGGTGGAAGATTGTCATTTAGAAGAAATCAACCTGATGCAGTTCTTCTTTAATGTTTCAAAATTTTGTATTTCACCCTCTGGCTTTCTCAGAGTTTGCTTTCTTCCCCTGATGAATGAGCTACAATGCAATACGGTCCTGCTTAAGCTCGCCGCATTTCAAATATTTATATTTATTCTTCCTTCGTCAAAACGACGGTGTCTTATAGACCTGAAGGATTATACCGATGTTGCTTTTCATACAAAACTGCGGAGCGGTCGTTACGATACATCAAATAGGAGCTTTGGAAGCTTTTTGTTTGCTGTTTTTGTATTACGTATTGATTGGTGTACATACTTGTTTTGACAGAATTCATCAGTTATACAAAAAACAACGGCCATATTTTGTTTTTAATTGAAAATAGCGGTTGTATATGAAAGCTGTTCCATTATAAACGCATCGATTGAATTCGTGTATTAAAATTATGATCCCAAATAATTTATGTTTACAAATGTAAACTGGAATAGCATTATAATCTGATATATCACTAGCGATATAATATATGGAATATAATATTTCAAATATGGTTTATTAGTTATGTATTCACTGAAGTATGTACTTTGAAATAACCTGGCTTACATTATGATGTAGTTTATTGATGAACGATTAAATGTAGATATTAGAAGCTACTAGTCATTTATGGAGTCCATAAATTATTTCACATCCATGGTTCACTTCTAATTGTCCATCAATTTATATTGCCATCATATCGCAAAATCAATATAGTAGATGTTACGTAGGTTCTTCCTACTTTTCAAATACAGCTCATGTTGTCGGTTATCGTATTTGTGTGTAAGTTCGCAATTCCCTCGAAAATGGAGCATCGATCAGAATGAAGCATTATACATGATAATTTCATAGATTCAATGAAGGTTCCCAGCTGATATCTATCATTCCACATATCTATTTGTGTGAGAATCAGGTCACCTCTGATCTTTTCTTGTCCAATGAAAAGGTTAATGGTAGAACCACAACGAGTTGACATTGATACTGACTTGTTAAGTGTAGTCATTTCACCATAGAAGCCTCAAATGCTCTTATTAAAATTTATTATGGATAGTTGTCAAAATAATATAAAAATAAGATCCAGACCAAGATGACAAGGCTTGAGGGCTAAAGACAACATGGTATTATATCAATGAGAAACCATCACAGAAATGCTAATAGATGTTGTTCTTCTCTGCACCTATTTGTTTCCATTAGAGATGAATACAAACAACAATTGCTGGAACAAAACGAGATCGCATTATTGGTTTAATTATCTGCAACTATTCCCGTCCCGGATGCATCTATAACAAGGACAAAGCGTTATTCACTGACAAGTACTAATTAGTAGTCCAGTTGCTATGTTCACGTTCGTAGCTTTAATTAACGCAACAAAACCTTGTAATCAAAGAATCGTTCAGTCATGCCGATTATACTTTCATCTGCATGCAAAAGAATGAGATAAGGGAGTGCATAACGAGGCTGCTCCGACCAGCGGAGTTCATCCACTCTTGATGTCACAATAGAATAATAAAATATTCCAATTGGAAATTTAGCGGTTGTATTTGGCACTTAGAACCGATCCTTGCCTGGATAGAAATAGATTCACTTTCTGACTGGTTTTGACTACTTAGCTGTCATCCTCAGAGTAATTATCAATGAGACTAGCGGACGTTGATTGATTGTTAAATTGGTTACACACATACTTTAAAAATCAATTAAACAGCCAATCGTTGCCGGTATAACTCTGAGAATGATCTTCAAGTGGTCGAAACTGGTAAGTAAATAAATTTACGAGAATAGTGTGAATTGAAAGCATATTCTTATGGCTGACTTTCAAAAAGCAGTTCCATTAAAAATTAATTACTCATAAACTTATCTGAATTACGATTATTTAAATGGCTCTTACAGAATTAGTGAATAGCTCAACATTAGCATTCTGCAAATGAAGTTATTATTGAGAGAATACCCTGCAATTCATTTACTCTAGAAAGTTCTATCCGTATGAATGAGAAAATATGGGATTGGTTACAATTTCCATTTTTGTTGAGATAGCAGATTTCGTGACACCGCGCACTTAATTTAAACGACGCGTTGCAAGTCAAGAATAAATTATTGGAAAGTATCCAATCAATGTAAGTGCAAGTATCCAATAACTTGTGACTGTGTTAAATAATTCCCACTGTTTGAATTATAATGGAGGTCAACACCATTAGGATTATTATTTGTAAAATCTATCTATCAATTTCGTTTGAATAATCATGAGGTCTGAATGTTTTTTGTCATATCAGCTTTCAGTTCACTAATGTTGAACAAATGGAATGAAACTCACGCATGAGTCACTTTTTTTATCGATATTCACATAAAAACTATTTTTTATATTTTTGTTGTGAAAGGCTATTCTATTTTGAATCTAGTTTGAATTGGAGAGAGGTTTTATATCCAAAACTGAATAGAATTAAATTGTTAAGCTATACCCTGCAAATTATTTAAGCTATATCACCTACAGCCAATACGCAGATAGGCAGATACACTGCCGGATTTTGCTAGTGATAATTCAAGTTATCATATAAAAGAAATTCAAACGATAATGAATAAAATTACCAGACAAAAAATGACCCAATACCTAATAAATGCCACTGTTTTTTTTGCAGAAATATCTTCGTTTTAGCACGTAGAATGAGTGTGCAAAAATCATATTATCAAATCATGGTGATTCAGGAGATATCGAAGGTCAAAGATCAAAAACAGCATTTTTGACCAGATTTTCGCAAATATCTCATTGTCTAATGGTCATAGAGCATTTGAGGTAATAAGTGAGAATTAAGTTTGAATTTTTCTCCACAAAATAGTTATTTATGTATCTAGTGCACGAAATTAAATTTCGCGCGCGTGTTACATACAACATTTTTTCTACAGACGTCAAAAAATGATGGAGAAAAAATCATTAAAATCATAGTAGAATACAAAAATTAGGATTTATTCTATTGCAATCTAGTCTGTTGTTTTGTAACTACGCAAAACAAAATTTAACAAATGCTCGCATATGTCAGTTAAATTTTTCTAAGTAAATTTGGTCAACGGCACTTTTAGAAAACCTATTTTCAATCGATGTAAATGTTGGAAATGGCAGAAGATATCAACGAAGTAGCAAATAGTGCAATTGCTAATCTATTACCCGAAAAATCAAGAATACAATATGAAAATGCATGCAAACAATTTAAGGATTGGTGTTCGCTCAAAAATGTATCAAGAGAAAATGAAAACGTTCTTCTCGCATATTTTGAGGATAAATCCAAATCAGTCAAATCTTCTACACTGTGGTCACTATACTCTATGTTAAAATCTACTTTGGACATTAAAGAAAACATCAATGTGACAAAATTCTCGAAGTTAGTGCCGTATTTAAAGAAAAAATCTGTAGGATATCAGGCAAAGAAGTCAAGAGTTTTAACGGAGGAACAAGTTAATCAGTTCATATCAGAAGCAAATAATGATGACTACTTATTGATGAAGGTTATTTTTTTGATTTTTATGTAATTAACATTGAAATCATGAGATTTTTTTGAGGTTCTGCTGATTATGGGTATTTCTGAAGCGTGCCGTCGGAATGAACTCATGAAGAAGACAATGGATGATGTAGAGGATGCCGGTCGCGTATTAATAGTCAAAATACCCTATACCAAGACAAATGTTTCACGAACATTCACAGTGATAGATCTCAATCACATCAAATTATATCGGAAGTATCTGACCCTCCGTCCTATTCATACTACAAATAAACGTTTATTCTTAAGATACCAAAAAGGTAGATGTTACAATCAAGTAGTTGGAGTTAACACCATTGGTTCAGTTCCGTCAATGATCGCAAGATACCTCCAACTACCAAATGCCAAAGCCTACACCGGCCACTGTTTCAGGAGGACATCTGCGACACTCCTCGCAGATGCAGGAGCAGACATAAGCTGTCTGAAGCGCCATGGAGGATGGAAATTCTCCAATGTTGTCGAAGGGTATATTGAAGATTCCGTAGAAAATAAAATAAAAATATCAAAAAAAAATTCGGATTGTGAAACTGAAAATTCATCTTCACATATTTCCACTAGTACTAATGCCCCACCAGCACAATGTACTATAACCAAGAACATGAAAAATGAAATATGTGAGAATAGATTGTCAAAGAATGTTTGGATGTTTCCACAAGTGGAATACATATAGAAACATGTAGCGGTTGCACTATTAATTTTAATATGTATAGCAATAATGATAATAGTTAATGTGTTTTCATAATATTCAGATAAAGCGATTTGTTTGATCTATTCCAATTTATTTTGAAAATGTGATCATTTTCGTCGTGCACAAAATATTTTTCGTTCTAGTGCGCAAAATACTTTGTGCACGTTGTCAAGATAAACAACTCCAATGCGACATTTCGCATACCAATATTAATGTACAAATGTCATCATTTTTTGACGTTTGTAGAAAAAAGATAGTATGACTCACTTGCGTATCTATAAATGTTAACGAGAGATTACGCGTGAAATCGACGATATAAAATGATATTTCGAATATTTTACTTGGTTGCAAAGTTGTGATACATTAATATATCTATTTTGATGAAGAATATCCGTTTTGAGCATCTCTGAATCCATTTAGACAATTTTCGGCTTGACATCAGTACGTGTGTACGTATGTATATATGTAACTCGCAAATCTCGAAACCCGTCAAACGTGTAATGTTGCAATTTTGTTTTTAAGACTGGTCTGGGGTCTAGTTGTGCATCGCGCATTATAGCTGCAAAAACTTGTACCAGAAGTGTACATTACTGATAACGTTTTTCAATTTTTCGTATAAATCCAAAATGGCTAGCCGTATGATGTTGAAATTTAGTATTTGAAATTGCTGTAAGATCTCCTATTTTTGTGTTGATCGATTGAGCCGGAGGTGCACTTTGTATAACATATTTTTCAATTTGTTTTGTATAAATTCAGTGTAATCAGCCGTAGAATGTTGGAATTATGTATTAGAAACTTTTAACACATTTAGTTGTACACCTCGTATTATGATTGCTATCGGCTCAACTGGAAATGCAGTTTACAAGACAGTTTTTCGAATTTTTCGCAAAAATCCAAAACGATCAGTTGTAGAATCTTGAAATTCAGTATTTGAAGCAATTATAGCATTCAAATTATAGCTTGAAATCTTTTTAGCCTTGCATTCTACCCCAGTGGTGGTGTGGAAAAAATGCATGATTGGACATCGGTGCACGGTGTATGTGCAGTATCCCATTTACAGTTAAATATACGAAAACCAGTCATACAATCTTTCTTGTAGAGGAAAATGTTCACTTTAATTTTACTCATGACATCAAATGCTTCACGACTGTTAGTAAATTGGTCAAAAACGGAGTTTTTCATCTTAGGCCTCCGATATCTCCAGAGGCACCATGATTTGATGATATGATTTTTGCACACTCACTGTACATGCCAAAACAAAGATATTACCACAAAAAAAAACCGTATCAATTATTCGGTCTCCAGCCATTGCGTCACCAGGTTCTCCAGTCTCGAACTTAGTGAGCCGTAGTGAGTTATACACATCAACGCGTCCTTGTTGAAGTTCTTCTAATGTGTCCGGCAGTGAGCGCGCCATCTTTATTATGTTATAACAATATATGGTTTATAGCAGAGAAATGAAAAAAACAGTTGGTCTCTGGTTCCCAGATTCAGTTTAATTGTTCACCCATCATCTTATTGTTTAACGCCTCACACGTTCGAAGTTTGCTTCGGTTTTTAAAGTTGAAGATCTGTTTTGGCCAAAAATGATTTGTGCCTGCGAAAAGCTTGTGCCTTGATGTTTCAACTTTCCAAAAATCACACTCGCTTCCTTAATTCAACAATTCAACAAGGAGCCTTATGGCATGACGTTGCTCTAAAGTTTACTGCTGCGAGAAGGTGCTAATTCAAACCCAACAACGTTAATCAACAATGGAAGAAAAGGATACTTATTCTAATAGACCATATTTCCATCTTAAGCATCTGTCTTATTTGAACTATGTAGCACTCACGAGAAGATGCTTCTCAGTCAGGCTACATAGAATCAGAGAGTGAAGACTGCAAACTTTGAATCGCAACTTTTGGATTATTTCTTGAATCTCCAGACGGTCTTCAGTGATCCCCAAAGTGGTCCAGGTGGATTCCCTGAGGTCCACAGGAGACTCGACAGGGATCTACGTTGGCAAGAGAAGAAACTGAAGATTCACAAGTGTGGTCCACGAGTAGGGATTTTAGGTTCTCCAGAACCAGTGAAATTTTGCAAGTGGTAGCACTAACAAGTGTTACCAGCGCCACCTCTGTTATAAGATTAGAGTTCACAAGCTCCTGCAATCCTGCAATCCGAGCAAACATTTTCTGGCTTTTTTGAAATAAACCATCTCGGCACAAAACTTTTTCATATACTTATGGAAAGAGAAGGGCGGGGGCTGAGTGCAGTAGGAGTGGATGGACCAAGCTCGACGTGGAATCTTGCGTAACTTGAAACAGTGGCTTTGTTTTTAACCAGCGGTGTATTGCACCGAAGATTACTGATGCATCAAGTCAGAGTGGATACTTCAACTGATTCTCTTATGCCCGTACTTATAGTCGAAACTCAATCTCGTTCTTAAGTATTACTTGGCCAAGTCGAGGCGAAGTCACCATAGATACTTACTTGAAAATCTATCCGTCAGTCGATACTTCGTTAATTCTTGGCAAAGCTTGAGATTTCTTGTTTTTGACATATATTTGATTGATATGTTTGATGTTTATGACAGTATTTGCGAAATATTCCTAGTTTGTCTACTGTATTTAATCTATTCTTGAACAATTTGATTGAAAAGATAAGTTTCAGTAAGTATGTATACCTCTATGGCATAATATCCATGTTGGAAATACAAATGTCAAGAATAACTGACACGAATACTCAAGCACGACTCAAGGTAGCCTTGTAGTAGACTCAAGAAAAACCGGAGTGAAGCAAACGCAAAGTATTACGCCGTAGCCAAGTAACGACTATTGGTAATATTCGCATACTTGAGCAATTCTTAAGTCTGAGATCGAGCGAAGTATCGACTATAAGTACTCGCATTAGTATCGTGATATTACTATACCTTGGTGACAACACTTATAAATGTACAGGAAGTAGAGAGGAATATTTTGATTTGGAGTCCGTGATTACAACTGCTATTATTTCAATCCTGTTTATACGCCGGAATTCACCAATTATTTGAACTGTAATCATGCAGGAATGGAAACTATTCAATTGATAACCTTCGAATAACAGGATAACTCAAATTCTCATTAAATTTATTGAATGTGGAACAAAATAATAGCCCCAGCATCATTGGTGATAAACTTGCTTACAAATTTAAAGTACGTTGGTTTGAAAACAGGTCTATTAGATTATAATTGTCCCAGTTTGAAAATATTCCAAGAGCCGTGACGCAATTCGCTGGTTAATTTTATTTTCGCAGTATTCGCCATGAAATTTTAAATTCAAATCGGGAGTCATTACCGATCTCTAATTAAACAACAAAGCGCGTCCTAGCTTATTATCGAAAAATAATGATCGGTCGTTAATGAACCAGACGGTTGGTGGTTTTCGACACTGGTTGAGCGGTTACGTGGTTCTGTGTACTGTGAGACATAGCAACCCTGTCTGAAAATTACACGTGTCTAACAACCAAAATGACATCCTGACCTGCGGTATTTCTACCGCAATGACACGCTGATATAATTTTTTTATTTGATGTAGAGGGAAACTTTGAGGTAGCTGTTTCAATTTTTGATCCTATGGGGAGAATTAGAGTGATAATATAGCTTCAAGCTACATGATAAGAAATATGCGTTGGCATCGTTATTTTAAACTTTTCTCGTTTGCGATGAGGAGCAGATGATGTGACAGGCCAGCATACTTCTTACAAGATGATTTATCTTTGATGAGAGATGGATTAAGACGGAAGTCTGTTTCATGGAGCTCACCTCATGAATATTTTGAACGAAATGAATCAATTTCGATCCACGAACTCTTTTCAGTCCGATCTGCAACTTTATTAGAGGAATTATTGGAAGCATATGATTGGGAAGTAACAGCTCAATTTTCTTGTTTTGATGCGCATTTTTTCCGCTTGTGACATGACATAATAAATACTGAATATACCCTTAGACTAGGTCTTGTTGATTCGACGTAGTTTATTTCATGATTATTTTTTTTGTTAGGGCTAATGATGACTTCATTGTTTGAATATGGTTTTATAAGTTTTTCCTGTTTCATTTGTATTGTGCTTTGGAAACCTACGGTTTCAGTGTTACAAAAAGTCTCTTCAATTTCTATTAGAATCGAGCTTCACCTAAACATAATACAATTATCAAGTTTAGAAGCAGAAAGAGTTGATAACAACGGTGTTTATCCAAAATTTGCCTGGTCTGCGGAATATGAATAAATATTTCTATATTCAATGATAAGCGAATATTGTGGTGAATATTTTGAATATCTATAGTATGAATAATATTTTAAATGCAAATGTTGGAATTATTGGATTCCAGGAATGAGTTCGCCTGGGTAGTCATTATTTTGGGAGCCACGATGATATTAATTATTAGATTATCCTATAAATTTAATTAAATGATTAAAATTCCATTGAAATTCCGTATTGGATTCATGGAATCCGTACGACTGATCGCTCATAGATATATATTTCATTTTATCAATTTTAGAATACATAAATATATCAAATTCCGGATACTCAATTTTTGTGGTATAATCGAATATTACCGTTTGGTAAGATTGATTATGTATCCATCTGTTTATTCTAAAGCAATCATTCATCAAATTTAATTTTTTCGTTCTCATGTTTTAGCAATACCGGTCGTGTGATAATTTGATCCACTCTTACAATTTCATCTTTCGATCAATCATGGTTTCCGTGGCAGGCCACGAGAAGCTGGAGAGGTGGAGGGAAATAGCGTCGCGCCACTCTTAAAGATTAATTTTTATAACGTCTTCCTGGAGTTGAAGAGGAGACTGCTCACTGCTCGCTATTCGCGGCTCAGGCATCTTCACTCTCCGCAAACTTGTTAAGCTTTTTTCTTCTTATTCTTCGCCAGAGTGTTCTTCTTCTTTCTTTCTGTTTCCATACATATAATGTAATGTCTCAGAGTACTCCCGAGTAGCCATTAGAGAATGCGATATTTTTCTTGTAGGATGGAGATTATAATTTCGCGGTGCACTACTCTACTGATTTTATCTTTCAAGTTCTTTTCGTAGAATGCATTGATGATTTCTTGGTTTTATTTTCGACATAATCTTATATATTCTTGAACAGTTATCGTCACTCGCTTGCTTCATTCTACTTACTCTTATATGGGAAGAGATGTTGATAAGCTTTTGGCCCGGTATAGAAAGAACAAGCAGATTTAGAATCCCGAATTTGTACATTCAATGTTATTTATTTCAAGTCAAATTTGATTTATCAACAAATAAGTCGTCATAAAAGATATACATCTGAACAAAATGTGTTCCTTCAAATGTTTGCTCTGTTTCACGAAAAGATGATAGTCTGATAGTATTGCATCAACTCAAAACATAATTCGTGCGTTTCTCTGCAAAGATAAAGAGCAACAAGCAAAGTAAATCAGTATTAGTTAGAAGTCTAGGGAAGAAAAGTGATCAGACAAATGTTCGGTGGCAAGATGTGCGAGGGAGGATGTGTGTGTACGCAGGATAAATGATGAATAATGCTTATATTCAGCAGACAGGTTATAGAAGAAGTGATAAAAGTGTAAAGACTAAGGTGGGTAGGGCATAAAGTGTGAATTTCAGAGAAGACAGATCAGTTCATGTTGTATGAGAATGATATTACAAAGAAGACAAACAGATGGAAACCAAAAGAAAGGTGGAAGAACGTAGTTCTCAAGAATTCAAAGACTACAAACTTTAAACTGGAGAAAAAAGGCTCTAGACAGAGCAATGACGAAATATCGTCAACAATAAAGGAGTATTCTGGCACCAATCGATTTTTTTCTAGCACGGTACTCTTACTAATGTTGGCTTTTCTTCCATTGAAATCCAAAAGCCAAATTATGAAAGGTACTGGAAGTAAATTATTTCTTCAGTATATTGAGCGAGTGACATTATTTTTTTTTCTAACGGATGGATAACCCAGCCATATTGCCATTAATGAGTTAGATGAATAAGGTATCATATTTATGCACATAAGCTTACATAAGCGGTCCTCTTCTAGTGCAAGTATATTATGATATACAATGTAAAAAGCTGACATCAAGTAGAAGAAACTAACTTGACCCTGCCATTCATTTCTAGAAGACTGTCTTCAAGAATGACGACATTAAATCACTTTTTCAGCTGTTTACTAGGTGGTACAGAGTTTCTATGAGGATCGTTCCATCAGTCCGTGACAGATTCGAAGCGTTAAGAACTGGACACAAGGTTGTGATATCCCGTCATAGACAGACCCTTCAAACTTCCATTCATCTGGATCAAACAGTGTCAGTTTAGTTGCTTATTTTGTGCGTCAAGTTAATAGTTGCTGCGTTTATGTCGGCTATTGAACGATCGGTCTATACCTTCCCAGTATGGAAGGTTTATCTCCTGACGAAATCAATTCGCGTTCACTGAACGTGTATGGAACATCTTCGTTTGAAATTTTGACGAAAGAAAAGTGAGCCCAGCTCTTTCGGTTCGGGAGAAAGAGCGTTGAAGATGGAACAAGGGAGGGTAGGCCTCAGAAGTCATCAACGTTGAAAATATCGAGTTGATTGAGCAGACGATTCTGGATCATCGGCGTATAAAGATCAAAGAAATTCCAAAAATAACTGAAGTTATTATTATTATTATTATTAATGGACGGCTTGTGCGTCCAACCGCCTGTATCACTGCAACCTAAAGATCTCTTGTAATGTAGCCCTAGTTATTCAATCCTGTGTGATATTGAGGCTTTTAAAGAACCTTAGTATCCTTCCAGGACTAGAATCTTTCACAATGTTGACCGACACTAATGACTTTCCAAAGTGAGATTTCCTATGAGAGACTACAGCTGCGCATTCACACAGTACGTGCTCTGAAGTTTCTTCGTCTTCTAGACATAGACGACATATATTATTTTCAGCTTTACCAATTTTGTGTAGATGGTAATTAAGAGGACAATGACCAGTTAGAAGACCTGACAAGGTTCTTGGGTCCCCTTTGCTGAGAGAAAGTATCTTCTCCAGGTTTGTTGGTGAAGGCTGCAGAAAGGCTGCAGAAAGCGTTTTGCCTGTTTATTGCCTTTGACGTTGTCCCAGTATGAGGCTTTTGCAATATCCTTCCATATTCTCAATTCTTTCTTTATGTGGCTCTTTAGAAGACCACAAGAAGGTTCAGGTCCGCAAAATGGTAAACCAGCTTCCTTCTTAGCAAGCTCATCCGCATTTTTATTGCCTTGTACCCCTTAATGCCCTGGCACCCACCAAAGAATTACATGGTTTTTTACTGCCAGTTGCTGCAGGGTATTTTTGCAATTCCAGACCAGCTTTGATTGACAGGTGTGGGCACCTATAGCATTCAAAGCGGCCTGACTGTCTGATAATTTATTAATTGTTGCTCCTTTGAAACCTTTCTCTAGGTTTATTCTGGCGCAAAGATTTATAGCATATACTTCAGCTTAGAATATTGTGGCGCTATTACCTAAAGACTCGGAAATTTGAGTTCTTGGTCTCGATATTCCCACTCCAGTTTCACCACTTTCTAATTTTGAAGCGTGTACTGACTTTTCAAATTTGTGAGGCGATGCTTTTCAAAAAATGTTACCTCTAATTGTAACTGGGGATTAAACTTGAGTATATTTCTATGATCCAGAAATCAAATTGATGTCAATGGAGTAGTAGTCCAAGATCCCAGACCCGCCAGACCTTACTTATTTTCTGAGGAACAAAATTTGTGGATTAGAATAGTGTTAGTCGGTACTTTGATCATACACATATTTACTAGTTTGTGCCGACGGCCAATTTATAGATACGAGGTGTTATAGGTACATCAAGACAATACTCACTTTTCTTGAAGTCTGATTGCTGATTTTTATGTATGTTCTAAAGAATATTGTTGAAAATTGATAATCAACACTGCCAGACACTTCTCATCGGCAGTAATTTCTGCTAAACGCTTTAAAGCTCGCAAAAAAATATCTTCATCTTACTTATAGCCTGAGTCCTAATTTTTATATATAATACTCAGTGAGCTATTTCAAAACTTTTTATAAATAGCCAGATCAAGGAAGAGTTGGATGCCCATAGATACTTCACTTACTATCAAGCCTACAAATAGTGACCTTGCGCTTATACTCACAGCGATATTTTAGATGTGTCTGAGAGATGTTTAGCCCTACGATTAATCTAGTTGTTAACAAAAAGTATTGAAATTGTATCCTGAGTGTCATATAAAAAAATTAGCACTCAAACTATAAGCAAGATCACGCCATTCTTTGTGAGCTTTGAAGAGTCTTGCAGAAATTACCACCGATGGAAAGTGTCTAGCAGTGTTGATTATCAATTTTTAACAATATTCTCTGAAACATACCTCAAAATCAGCACTCAAGATTTTAAGAAAAGTGAGTTAGGTCTTAACGTACCGCTAGCTCCTCGTATCTGTAAATTGGCCGTCGCCACAAACTAGCTAATATGCGTATGATCAAAGTACATACTAACACTACTCTATTCCACACATTTTGTTTCTCAGAAAATAAGTAAGGTCTGGCGGGCCTGGGATCTTGCTCTATAGAGGAGACCAGGGGAGACAGTCCCAAGAAAGTTCAATGTGCAGCCATCAGCTGGGAACGTGATGGCCACGATCTTCTGGCACCGGTTCCACTACCACGGTGAATGCTACGCTACCGTTTTGAAAAAAAAGCGAGCCAAAATTGGCAGTAGAAGACGGAGAATACTTTCATCAAAAGTCTTACTTCTCCAAGATAATATACCTGCACATTCATCAAAATAAGGGATAGCTGCTGTGCTCGATTGTGGTCTTAAAATTTTGGCGGATCCACCCTACAGTCTAAATTTGGTTTCGAGCGATTATTTTCTCTTTCCAAATTCAAAAGAAGAACTGAGGAAAAGGCTCTTCTTGAGCATCAAAGGCTTCAAGCTGGCAGTTGCACGTCATTTTGACAGCAAATCGGCATAGAGTATTCACAGCAATTATTGCAATGGCTCTTATTCCAAACGAGCGAAAAGTTTTTATATCCGGGCTGAAGGCGAGGACTACGGTTCGCCGGTATGGAATACTCTATTTCAAGCATGTTGTAAACTTTACTTCTCCTAAGAAGATTTTGGAAATTCACCAATATTTCTGGAGAAATTTTTAAAATTATAAGACGTCAAACGCAACGCCTGAAATGAATATCTGAATTGTTAGAAAGTAACCATTGTAACCAAATTACCCGCTTCTGATTCATCGAAAATGATGATCGAATGGTTCTACACGGTATACGGAATTATTCTTAACGAAATATTAAAATGTCACCTGTTCCAATATAATTTTTGATTATGGAATATGCAAATTCCAAAACAGTGTTGGAAAAATTGTGTTCAATCCGAAGTTATCTTTTAGTTCTATCATACATTGTTTTTATTGAGGTGTGTGTTAAGAAAATGACCTACAGAATTGTCTTATTCATGCGACTTCACAAGTTGAGAAGTTTTCACACTTGTCACAGCCTTGCATATGCATCTTTGGTTTGCTTGTATAATATAGGACGATGTCAACTATCAGAACAATCTATGCAACGACGTTGAAAAAAAATAGGTACCCAACTGAACAATCTGAATATGAATAAAATACAATTAAGAGACTACGCCGACTTCTTGTTGACATAATCCTCAATTTTTACTTCCTCCATCCATTCATAATCATAATAAGAATATTGTGACCGTGATTTTTTGACAGATCAAGATTTTGACCCTACTGAGCCCAAAAAATTCAATTTAAAAAAAGTCAATCTGTCTGTTGCTCTTGCTGTCTGGAAGCACGATAAATAGAAAACGTGTACGAATTTTCGACTGAAATTCAATATTCAAATTTTTCATCTGAAAATTAGTTTCAAGTTCTTGAATAAGCTTTTTTCAATTAGTGGTTGTACAAGATTGTGAGAAGACATGTTTTTCGTCTCATCATCTGTTCAAAATACTGAACCAATAATGTATAATTTTTTTTTAATGAATACTGGTGGTAATCAATGAAGCTTTCGAAGCAAAGAATGTACAGACAGTCCCATATTCATCAATTTTTGCTATACATTAGAAAATGACAATAATAAAAAGTTATCATGAATATTTCATATATATGTATATTTCTATCGTATCAATGACAGTATCAGGAATAGAATAATATATTTTGACAGTTGAATATTGATTTTTGTTCGTCTATATTTATGAATAATGTATACGTCAAATGACACTTGATATATCCATCGTCAATAATGTTATAGATTCGTGTTGAAGTAATATAAACCTTGAACAAGGATTTTGGAGATTCTTTGTTGCTACAATATATTCACTTCTACTATCGATGATATATTTCACTTTGATTAGAATGAAGCGTGCACGAAAAGTAAGGGTTTTATCCAGAGTGCGGCTCTTTAGAAATAATTCGATATTAATTACTATTCACTACGCATAGTACAGTAGGATCCTTAATGTCGCAACAATAGCGCTCAATATTTCACCACTAAGTTATGTGGCTGCTACTTTGGGCCGAGTTTAATTATCAGCATCATGCCGATAGGGCTGCGTCAGAAAGCACAAGGCAGTGCGAATATTACGGTGGAAACGTAATTACATTTCAAGTGAGGCCGGGCTTTTGCAAGAATTAAAATGTAGTTTAAGTCGCAATCTGTAAGTGGAGCACGGCAGGAAGGGATCGTGAGGACCAAGCCTTGCATTAAAGTTCTATCCACGTCTTAGTTCATCCCTTGTCGGCTTCATGTCTTCATCTCCGCTGCCTGTGCACGCGCCATCACCACCCGCCTGCCCACCTCCGTTGAATAATAAGGAGACGAACCATCGTCAATATGGAGATGAATATGTAGATGCGCGCTGAACTTTCCCAACGATCTCGTTACGGCCCTGACTTCCACTCTATGTTTGTACGAGGTGCCAATGAAAACTTAGCCCAAATTACTGATTCCCCGAATGAATCTGTTGCGAATTCGTGCTGTTTGCTTAACATGATGAGCCTTCATAGTCACTCTTTCCAAATAGAGCCCCGCAAATATATCATCAAGAAGCTGGCCGATAAATCATGAGTACAACATAATCTAAAATAATTCCCTAGTACTTAATCAATTTGCCTACTATGTGAATGTAATTCTATGTCAATATATCAATCTTAACTGTTTTAGCTATTACTACGAGCAAATTTGTGTCTGGTCATTACTCAATATCAGTTTGAAACAAAAGTGGAATAACGCTCAGATATTTCTCATAACTTGAGCAGCCATTAATTCAGCGCAATCGAGAAAAATTTGCAATGCAAACGGGCGTATTAAACGCAGCAACCTGCTGCATGTGATGTTAGCGACGTGACTTAAAACAAATGTCAATGCGTAGCGAGTGTCGTTGGCCTCTTTCCAAAAGAAAACTCTGACGAATGAAACTGTCAGAAGAAACGACGGCTTTGCTTGACACGTGTACAAATCCCACCCAAGACAGCAGACATATCTATCAAAAATTCATAAACTCAAGATTGGGTCAGATATTTTTAATGTTTGGAGCACTCAAAATTCGGTTTTAAAATGTTGATCATCTTCAAAATAAAACTAAATATAAGTAAAGGGTCCAGCATGAAACCGAGTGTCAAATCTGATGAAAAATGGCACTGTGGTGGTTCTAGCCTCGCAAGTAATCTCTCCACAGCGTCATCTTCTATCAGCGTTGCCGTTATCACCCGGACCAGTTCTTGTGCGCTCGCGAAAATGCGATAAATGTTAGTTTGGGATATACGGATGTAGCGTAATATGTACATGGCTCTCGAACAACTGTTTCATGAACTTCGCTGACGCGTAAATCTTCCACCACATTCAGAATTGCAAGCGCTTTGTTTTAATTAACGATATACGTGCATGTGTTCCCAACCTAGTCTCTTTTTCAACATTTCTGCTCCATTTGCGATTTCAATGAGAAATAATTTATACACACTATAAATAATTGCACTGCAATTGCTCACAAGAAAACAAAAGACAATTAGAACTTGCAAATCAAAGACATGATGGATATGGACCTTTTGTAATTTGAGTCATGATTGTATGATATTTTTGAGCTCAGCAACTTGGGCTTCATCTCCAGCAAATACTGATATTGCATTTTTCTCTCTTTAACAGTGTATAAGACTTCCAGTTTACAGCATACTCAATAATATAGTACACACAGTATATCTGACTACGAAAATGTGTTAAATTCTCACACATTCTGCAAATTACGTTGGATCAAAGGCTCATAGTATCATACAAATCTAAATTTGTGATAAATATACTTTTGGGAACTCTGGCTCAACGAATGCCTCACTTTACTTCACTAACTTCGACTCTGCTGATATTACTTCAAACGTTTTTGATTGTCCAAGTTTCACAATAAGCAGTCTTATTTCTGATTAGAGACAGTGGAGCTTGTAAAAGTAGGTAGTTTTTTTGTGAACTCGTAATTTAATCTGTGATATCCAAATTCTTTGAGTAGGGGAAACAATGAGAAGCTTAAAACACACTAGTAGAGAAGAGCTTATTTAACGGTCGGGCGAGCCGATCCAATGAAACGAAGAATGGGCGAATAAAAGGACGAGGCATCGCAAGATATTTTCCATCTGAACAGTCAAAGCCCGAGCAAAGTTATAATGAGCGCTCCCGCCTCTGTGAAAGATACGCTGTCATGTGCAAAAGCGTCTATGTGAAAATAGGGGATTAAACACATATCCACTGCGAAAATAATACGAAACGGAAACCCAACGGGGCAACTAAATAGAAAAATAGTGCAAGAGGGAAATCGAGAGAGCACTATCGCTAACTTTCCATCGCTAGGTCCGAACTATTCTAGGAGGAAGACGTCAAGAGAAGTTTACAAGAACTATATAAAGTCTCATTTGTTCTTAAGGAGTCAGGACATTTTAACTTGTCATCGTGCGCTTGAAACTTACTGCATTTGATAACCTCCTGACCTCGTCATCCCAGAGCATGCCAAGCATTTCAATCTACACTGCTTTTCTACTAGAATTTGATGATCTTTCCCCTTATCAATATCTTGCACAAAGATAATTTTTATCTAGTCAACTAGACGACGTGCTATCCGAAAATAGCATAAATAATACGAGGACTGTTCTATAAATGTCAAGTTGCAGCTCATGGAAGAGGACAACAAAAGTCGGATCAGATTGAGGTTGGCAGTAACAAAACGCTTTTCGTGCAATAATTTTGTGCGATTATAGAAGACACATTTGAAAAGTGGTTCCGTAGATCTAAACATGAACGGCGACATCTGGAAGATGAACAGAGACCTAATAACAATAATACGAGGACTGTTCTGAATTTGTTGAGTAGCGGGTCTTACAGAAGGAAAATAAAAGCAAGAACGCACGTTAAGAGTCCATTCGTCTGATCCAACATGAATTAAGGTGAAGTCTAGCGTTATTCATCCAACCGGATATCGTGCAATTATTTTGTGCGATTATAAAAGAGGCCTAACGTTCCAGCAGAGTCACCGAAATCTGGGGGCAGCTTTTTAGAATAGCTGTCTTTCAGTATCCACATTTGGTAGATGGTACCGTAGATCTAAGTGTAAACTGTAATACCTGGAAGATTAACAGAGACCCAACAACAATAGAACAAGGACTGGTCTGAATATGTTAGGTAGCGGGTCTTGGAAGAAGACAACAAAAGCAAGATCACCCGTTAAAAGTCCATTCGAATAACCGTTTGTATATGCGTTTCCAAAAGTATTCAAATAAGATGAGCAATAAAAGTCGGGCGTTAGTCATTCAGTCACTTTTCGTGCAATGACTTCATACGATTATAGAAAAGGTTTAACGTTCGAGCAGAGTTACCAAAATTTGGTGGCAGCTTTTTCGGATAGTCATCTTTTGGAATGCACAATAAGATGGTAGTTCCGCAGAAGTAGACGTAAACGATGATATCTAAAAGATGAATAGAGATCTAACAACAATAATACGAGGTCTTTCGCGTAGCGGATCATGGAAGAGGACAACAAAACCAAGAACACACGTTGAAAGCGTTTGTATCTGAGTTTCCGAGAATAATGTATTGAGGTGTGACAAAGTCTAGTGTCGATCATACAGACGGTTCTCGTGCAGTGATCAGAAGAAAGTTTCAGGTAAAGTGCACTTCTGGCTTGGCCGATTCATGCAAAAATAGCAGATAACCATTCTGATTCAACATCAAGTATAAATACTGAATTCCAACATCCTACGGTTGATCATTCTGGATTTATCAGAAAAATTCAAAGAAAGTTACAAGTAAAGTGCATTTGCATTACAGACGATTGAATCCATAATGCAAGGTGCACTACTAGTGCCTATACCGGTCTTAAACACAAAATTTCAACATTAAACGTTCAACCAGTTTTGAGATTTGCGAGTTACGCACGCAAAAATAGTCAAAATTGATTCAGGGATGCTCAAAACGGATATTTTCATCAAAATCTCGATAGGTGAATTTTGTCGTTCTCACAATACTACCTTGTACTTAGTGCAAGTAAGTGAAAATGAGAATAAGCTTATAAAAATTGTGCCCAAGAAATGCTCAAACAATAAAATTATCTGTTTTCTACAGAAAGAATAGTCCAGTGGCAATAATTCCTCCTGAGGATAATAGAAGCGTGACACCAGATTAATATACTTATAGATTCGTCTCAATCCTCAATGAATTGCGTTAGGAACGACCAGCGACAACACAACTCTGCAAACATAAATCGAAAGTCGGACTAATCAATATCTGGAAAAAAATTGTGTGATGGAAGGTTTTCTGCCGAAAACTCAATCATTGTAGAATCACTTGTCCGATTTGAGAGATTGTTTTAAACTATGAATAAGTGTATTTACGTCAGAAAGGACTACTTTAAGAGACAGTAGAACTGTTTTCTTTTATAACCTTCTAGTTTTCCTTGGTATTCACAATATTTGAAGAGAGATTGAAGATGTCATTCATATGGCACATTGCAAAGCATAAACTGGAAGCTCGTGACAGAAAGAAGGAACCATTCTTACAAACTTCCATCTATAAAGAAGATACAGCTGTGAACTTGAGATATTTGCATTTGAAAATGTTTCCTGGGTGTTAATGCATATTGAGAAGTGGATTCTAATAAGCAACAAAAATCTGCTCCTCTGAACAATTTTCCACAGTTTGCCAAAAATTATATCACCTGGATATGCTTTAGTCTTAAACTCATGTAGATCGTCTGTTGATAAAACTTCAGTAGATTTTGCAAACTTGCTCCACGTTCGAAGAAATGGCAGACTGTAAAAAGTTGTGCAAGGAAACTTTTTTTTTTGGCATTCAAAATAAATTTTTTGATAAACATTCACATTCAGCAGAAATCTCAAAATGTACATGGTTTACCCAAAAAATGAAAATCAATAAAATATTGTTTTTTTTTGCTGTCTCGAGTACCTACCCTGTCTAATAGAAAGCATTGGAATTAAGGGTGAAAATAACAGATGTAGAACAACACAAATTCACAAAACAATATCGGAAAGGACAACTAAAGAAATACTGGGAAAAAATGGCACACGATAAAAACTCGAAAATCCCAAACAATCTGGATATTTCTAAATTAGGGGATTCTGACACATTGTTTCGACAGAAGCATAAGATGAGGAAGAAAACATGTTTTATGATTGAATTCACCTGAATCTAGAGCTGTGGATGGGAAAGAAGTTGCTGTATGCGACAAATTGAAGAGATACCGTCAAAAAAACGGAGTGAGGTGTAAACAATTTATCACGAAATAATGCTACCGTTCTGATGACATCCTTGGAACAGATTCTAAGAACCTTGATATTTTTAAGGTCCGGAGAATTTCCCTATCAAATTCACACACTGTCTGATATTCACATCATGAATATATTTATAAAAATCCGATTTACTCCGTTACTGCGAATTTTTAGCTATTTTGTTCTGTCAGGGACAAAATTAAAACACTTGAGAGGGAGCGGCTTGCTCGGTGGAAATTAGAAAATACACCACGTGCAGAAGTGCATGGAACTCTTGAACAACATTTACAACGCAGCCAGAAATCACAATAACGTAGTCGCGCTTTGTTTCAGAACGCTGTGCTAATGTTTTAATTAGGAAGGCTGTGCAAAAACGTACGTTATTTACACAGCGGCTCCTACCTGAAAGAGCAGCCATACAGGCGAACTTGTTTTATAAAACTGAATTAATGTGGAAGCCCTACGCATGCAAATTGTCGGCCGACTCAGCATGAAAATTCGCACCCACTTGACGCTTTCAACTAAAAAAAAAATCACTTTTATCACTCCACGCTACCGGTTATTTCATTTTTTATAACAAAATTGTTTTTTAAATTGAAACTAGTGCAGATTTTAATAGCTTCCAGCTCTATTGTAGAGTTATATTCTTTTCTGAGTCTGCGCATTTTGGGGATGTTTTATATTCAAGTAGTTGAATCGTAAGCACGAAAGGCATGTGGAGGTCAATCAGAACAGTGTAAAGCTTAGGATTGGGACGTGAAACCCAAAGCATCGAACCAGAGTCAGTGGTGGCAGTTGGCTCGTCGCGACGTCAAACACCGGCCGAACGAGCGGTCGACGCCAGCAGAGGCGCGGGTTTTACGAGCGTCGGCATTAAAGCTCCGTCTGGCGTCTACCCTGCTTTGCTTCATAAAGCGATGTGGTTATTTTACACCGCTATAACACGATACTCCTCTTTATCATCCCTCGCTTAATTCATCATTAATTCAAATCATTCCAAAATGATATGCTTTTTATTGATTATCAAAATTTAATGACATGATAAAGTCATTAAATTAGATTTGAGGCTGAAGGATAAGTTATGTAACTTGGCAAAGTGGCCATAATCCTTACAGATTGGTTCGAGAATAACGGCATTGCCTCGTAATTCATTCACAAATGGACAATAAACAAGAAAGCGGTTGCTTTACCGGACTACGTAAGACAGTTCTATATGAAATGCAGATCCTGTGTACCTCGTAAACATAATCACTGCACCAAGTATATAGACGATGGAAGAGGTATAGACGCCGAGACTTCAAGCCGAAACGACGAACAATCTTATTCAATTTTTGTCACCGAGCCAAATCTAAATTGGACCCTATTCCCTCGGGAAATAAGGAGTAAAATACCCATAAAAACATCCCCCAAATTAATCATTGGCTGGGGCAAAAAGTAACCAGACTCGCATTCTTTCTCTAATCTGTCTGCTGTAATTTGAACTAATGGGGAAATATTATAAACGAGCTCACCCTTTTCTCCACAAGAAAAGAAATATTTGTAGAATTAATCGTAAAGTTTGCAATTAGGACAAATTATTTTGAGTTTATTATAGTTGGACACTTTAAAAGGCTCATCCTTTCTTGGAACAAATGAAGAAGAATCAGACGAATCACCACACTATTCCGTTCCGTTCAAAGATAATGGAAAGTTCAAAGGTAATCGGAGTGAACGTAGCTGATCGAATGTCGTTGTCGTTTAGCGCATTCCCGGCTTCAAAAAAAGTAGATAAATGAGGCGGAATCCGCGCAAATGCATTTGAGAAAACCTAGATTCTCCATTTTGTTTTATATCGACGTAAAGACGCAAGATAGTTGTCGACACGGGTTAAACGGTTCAAACAATTTCAAATTTAATGCACGTTATAAAATTTTACGATCTTACATTAAATTTTTATCAATTCTACGTTTCCGTAGACTTTCATAACTGTATTTATTCCGCACACGGATTTGCATTCCAAAAATCCTGTAGACGAAACTAAATTCAAATTGACATTAAGCAATTCCGGATTTCACCTTGAATCAACTAATGCAAAATAATGTAAACTGCAATTAAATTAAATGTAATAACACGTGAACTAAATCGATTCTAATTGGATATTATCTTGCAATTAGATTTGGTATTGCGTATTTCTGCAAATGAATTTCGCAGCTACGAAGCAAAGCAGGTACTTAATAACCGATCATTTTATTTGCATCTGAAATGATGGATTATGGAGCTTTAGAAGCTGGTGAATTTATCTGGCAGTGCAGGTCATTAATTAAAAAGTATTTTCCCTAAATTACGATATTTGTAGTCGTAGAGTCATCAAGGGATATTACGTTCACGCATAGGAATGGTAAGTTTTAATTTCAGTGGAAGCTGAGCTGTGCAGCCGCTTCCAAGCACCCATATCTCATTTCGAGGTCATAAATAATCGCGTTGGGTATCGAAAACTAATTATTAAAATTATTTTTCCGAGAACGCTGCTCGGAATCACATCATCATTCACCCCGTTAACGTCGTATTAATAACACGTTTCCAGTCGAACACTTTCGTACTTAAACGCCGATAAACACTTATTGGGAAAGCAGAGCCCTGTTAGAAAGAAGACTATCGCAAGTAGTGCGTGATATGGGATCTGTTTTCTCTATCCTCCAGCAGGGCGGTTGCGCAACGCTTTAATCCACTTAAGTGGTCCGCTAAGAAAGAATCGGACTGCTGTATCTGAGAGAAAATATGGTGGCTTAACATGATACCGGTTGCTCTTCAGCACGAACCCACCTTGTAATTAGTTACTGCATTCAGCTAGAAGGATCCGATTCTGTTTTTACTCTTGGTTACTGCCGTTGCTTTCCAACTCTAATGAAGATGAAGTGACACCGCAATGCATATGCATTTATACACGGCTGCCAACTACCACTGCATATGAAAGATATCCTAAATTAGGATCTACGGCCACCGCACATCCCACATTACGTAAGAAAGAATTATTATGCTCTGCAGAAGCTATCTTCATTCCGGCGATAGAATGACATACTCAAAACGATTTCTCGCCGGTATATTATATCACCAAACTTTTAGAAAAATATAGAATGCTAGAAGACGTTGCACTAAAAATCGGACATCTGTACTGAACAAAAAAATTGAACCGTTCATTCTGAAAAGATAATAGAACTAAGTACTTGTAGCTGTACGACTCGATTAAAAGCCATAAAAAGCTGAAAATATTTGAGGCAACATCATTTCGGGGAGTACATGAGGCGAAGACAATTAAATATTTGAACGTGCCTGGCTTTTTCTGTCCGCAGTGAAGCAGAATACAGTTTTTGTCATCAGCGCTGTACAGTGTTTCCAGAATGAAACTAAATTGGAAGATGACGTCAGGACAAAACGTTAGACGGCCTCCATCTCCTTCTCGTCAACTTTAAACAATAAAGTCCGTGCAGACAGACACGAGCTGGAATTCGCCGCCAGTCAGCTATTGTGGCGATAATGAAGAATGATGATCATGAGAAGAGACGACTGTTTCCAGCGCCTCACACTTTCTTGTATCAAGATTTCAGCCTTGTTGGGATATGCTTTCTTAAACAGTAGTTTATAGATAGTGTGCTCGTTGTTTCAACAGTCCATCAATAAAATGAGGAGATTTTGTTGGATTTTCAAGAGATATGATTCTATTTCTTTCAAAGTTTGCATTATATCAATTATTTTATGTTATATACTATGCTGGCAGCAAAAAAAAAAACATGCTCTTCAGGAGACTATTAGTAAAAAATAAAGTGTATTGATCAGTAATAAGCTCTTACGTATGTTATCCTGCATTAGCTCCTGAAAAGCCATCTCAAAGAAGAGCCTTGTACAATTAGGGAAAGCTTTAGTCAAAGCTGTCTACTGTCAAGGTTACCGAGGCGACTCAAGTTTCGTTCCCACCTTATTTATGAAGCTTCCTAAGGGTTAATTCAAGAAATAGAGTTATGAAAAATCCCTCTTGCCATTGAGAGAAGAAAAATTTCACAGATACCTTGAATTTTCCGGAAATTGGGGATTAGCCTGTTGATGTTTTCAAGGATAAAGGCCACGTCAAAGTGTAGAATTACGTACTTCGGGTTATATTAGTTTCCAGTATAATGTCATGTAGAGTCGGTGTCTTCAAGAATTAATCTAATCTCAATTTCAATACTAGATATTTTTTATCGGGAGATAGGTTCTGTATGAACTGATTTGAAACATAGCGTTTCGACAGCAAAGTGCTGCCTTTTTCAAGTATAAAGAAATATCAAATTAAATAAACAAAATTGTCAAGACAACAAAAATAAAAATACAAATAGTAACTAGATCGTAGGGCTCTGCCTGTGGTTTATGATTCAATGTCCACGTGTCTTCAGGAGATAACAATGAAGGTCTAAACTCCTTGTGGTTCTTCATCATACGTCAAGGATTCTCGACATTTTTTGGATTTGAGTAGTGATATGACATTGACAGATAATGATCTACTTGCCAGTTTTGACGTTTTATCTTTATCCACAAAAGTACCTATCATCGATACTTTAGAATTATCAGAAGATCAGTTTTCACATGATATTTTCAAGTCTCTCAAACATTGTTTGACTTCTTGTTCTTTATCTTCAATGGTAATTTTTACAAGCTAATCGATTGTGTCGCCATGGGCTTCCCTGTCGCTGAGTTTTACATGAGGAATTTCGAACAAAAAGCTCTAAATACTGCTATGAAGAGACCTACTGTCTGGCTACACTACGCTGATGATATCTTTGTTGTTTGGCCTCATGGTAGAGATGGATTGAATATATTTTTAAATGATCTAAACATGCAACATAGAAACATTAAATTCAGCACTGAGGTTGAAGAAAATGACTGTCTTTCTTTTCTAGACATTTACCTGAAGAAACAAGATAATGGTAAACTTACCCACTCAGTATATAGAAAGCCGATCCATACAAATCAATATTTACATGAGTCATAAAATCACCATCCTGCTCAGAAAATTTGTACTATTGAAACTTTATATTAAAGAGCCTCTTCATTAGGTCATCCAAGTAAACTATCTAATGAAATCAAATTTTTAGATGATGTTTTTTTGAAGAATTGTTGTAATAAAACACAAATCAAGAGAGCACTTGGATAGAAAAATTCTGCGCCTCTTCTTCAAGATCTGAATGAGAAAATATTTGCTATGTTGCCTTACGTAGCTAATATAACAGATAAAATTGGAAGACTCTTACATAAACATGACATACACTTCCAGTTTAAAAATTCGAAATCTTATTGACAATGTTGAAGACAGATTTCCTCTACAGTATCCACATATATACAAGATTCTTTGTCAATGTTGCAAAGTATATATTGGACAAACCAAGAGGACTGTAGAAACAGGATTGAGAGAGCATTCACGTCATATAAGATTGAACCATCCAGAAAAATCTGCAGTGGCTGAGCAAGCTATTCAAGAATTACATGGCATTGACTTGAAGAATACAAATCTTCTGGCTAAAGAGAACAATTGGTTCAAAAGGCTTATAAAGAAATCAATTGAAATTAAAAAATCACCTGATAATTTTAATTTGAATACCGGTTATAAACTTAATCGAACCTGGCTACCAATCATTTGTTCATAATTTCAAGTTATTCTTACGAATCTACTTGCAAGAGTTATTTCATCACCACCTCTTAAAGATCTGTGGATCGTTCAGTTATGCACCAAACCAAAAAGAGTAGAGCCCGATTGACCTAGAACCACAAGGAGTTGACAATTTCCCTATTTAGACCTTCATTATTATTTCCTGAAGACCTGTTGACATTGAATCATAAACCACAGGCAGAGCTCTACGATCCTAGGAGTTAATATTTCAAACTAATCTAGGTACTATTTGTTTTCCTATTTTTGTTGTCTTCACAATTTTGTCCATTTATTTTTATATTTATTTAATATTGAAAAAAGGCAGCACTGCTGTTGGAACGTTGTGTTGAATTAGTTATTTTTGTATTAAGTGTGCGAAGTGATTGCTTTTTTTGTTGCGCGTGAGAATGTCAATTTTAACCAAGACTGTAAGGTCGGGGTAACAAATTCATTCGAAAGCGCAACAAAATTCAATCACTTCGCACACGAAATACAAACAATATTTTTTCGCCAAATGTCAAAAAATAATAGATCAACAATAATTATTGTTTTATTCAGTAAAATGTAGGAAAAAAGTACAAACTATAATAATTTTGCAGTCACCTGGGTATTGTAACCAAAACTATGCGCAATTGTTGTTTGATAAATAAAGAACTGTCAACAATTAATTTTTATATTCAAAAATAAGTAGTTTTGTGTACAAATTCATATTTCTTTCTTGTTAAATACCTGTTTGTTTCTATCCTTGTAGCATTACTAAACTGAATTAAATTAGATTAGGTGTGCGATTGTAGAATTTATTTTTCCACTAGTGGAAATATATGTTCATTTTTTCACTAGTGAAAAAAAATGTATCATTTTTTCACTAGTGAAAAATTCACGAACTTTGCGTATCCATAACAATACAAAAATATCATGTTTTTTTGACAGTTGGCGAAAAAAAGCATATTTATTATTGAAAATGAGTTCTGAAAAGTTTTTTCCCTCATTTAATTTTATTTGATGGGTTTCTAATAATTGAATTTTATCTCGTAGTTGTAAACTCACAGTAAAAGATTCACATTCTCATGTCACAGAGCTTGAACCGTTTTGTGACAATAGACTGAATATATTGAATTAAAAAGAGCATATGTAAAATAATATGAACAAAATTGCTCTCAAATCTTGCATTTTCTATATCAGGCTTAGAATTTTTCGAACTGCTCTAATAAGTTTGGAGGTTTGGCATTTGTCTGGTGGTAGGCAAAACTCATTTGAATGTGTATGACGGTAGTATGCTTAAAGCGCATTATTAGATTAATATTATACACGAGTGTAATTGTGTTACAAAGCAGACACAAGCAAGAGAAGGAATGCTATAGGCATTAGGGTAAGGGTAAGGTGCTTGCTGACGACGTACGCCGCTGCCACGCCACACATTTGCATGTTAATTGCGTGCACAGTGCAGAATTACCCCGGCGCCGGCGCATCTGCGTCTCTTTTACCAACAATAGCTTCTTATCTGCGCCCGCATGTGCCAGATAAAAATCAAATTAATACCGGACCCACCGACGTCGCTTCAAGAATAAAACCTTTCTTCTTTGCATTCGTAGCCACCCGCTTGCCAGTGTTCAGAGTCTTTCAACTTCCTTTACTTTTTTTATCCTAATTCCACAAAGAGACAATAGTCGCAGAAACCACATGTGCACAGAAATTCAACTAAATTACTATGTACTCCATCTTGACATTAAACAAACCTTTAATTCTCATCTGGATTGAGAATGATACAATTTGAACTGTAAAATTATCATTTGCTTTAAAAATTATTGAAAAGAGTGAATTGCTTCTTATGACATATAGTTATTATTATCAGAATCAATACATCTTTCTACACGTTCTGTTGTATTTCCACAAAATCATTTTCAAAGCACGCCTGGAAAATATATTCAGGAATCGCGAAAAGAGAAAAAGTTTCATCTCGTTATTTACATTTGTGATAAATATCACGTGTTGAGTTTGGATAAAAGAAAACATGTAAATTGATTTCGTCCAGCGCGTCGCCCCATTTCCGCCGTCAGGTCGTCTCACGCAGAGCAGCACCCAGTTTTATTATAGGACGGTCGTTATTGATAGTTGTGTGTAGAGCTGTGGAAAAGCTTAAGGGTGCGGTAAAGGGTGAGGAACAAGATGAGGATGAGGCGTCGACGACGAAGACGTGCACGGAATTTAACGGTGCGCATTATACGCCGCCCTGATCGGTACGCTCTCTGCTCTCATCGCTCCTGAACCCATCATATTTCAAGGTAATTTCGCACGGTCATGCCTGCAGGGAGTGCACTTTGCAACCCAATTTACCCATCCCCCTTACTTCACTCTACAACATGATTTCACTCACCCATCACACCAGCATTCAATTCTGGAGGACTTACCTGAAACAAACAAAACTTCAATTAGTATCATGAAAGGAGCAAAGTGAGTACAAAATATTACAGTTGATAAATTCACTCATGCAAGCAAAATCATCAACAGCAGTGTCGAATAACATTCATATTTCCAGAGCTGGAAAGTTTCTAAATTCGCTGAGCTCTTTTACTAGCATTATTTACATCAAAGGACACTTGATTCGCAAGGAGTTTGAGAACCTTTCAATGACGTAACTACTGCACTGAAACTTTGTTTTGTGGGAAAATATTTGGATAAAGCAGAAAGATTTAGCATGTACATTGACTACAATTACAAAAGTGGTTGTTACAGATCCCTGAAGTCTAATAACAGACTTATATTTTCATCATAAATGAGGCACATGACGTACGGTTATTTGGCAGACACAGACAAATAACTAATACAATAAGCTTTGTCTACAGACGGAACCATTTATAAAATATAAGCCGTCCAATTAGAATGAAAAAGGAGAAATGTAAATTTGTGATGAATAAAGGCGTGTTGTCCCCACGCTGCAACCAGAGGTAGAGCAAACAGACTACAAGCCAAATCAATAACACTCTCTTCATATCACAGCGACAAGCAAGCCGTTCAAGCCTGTGAATCCATCGAAACTGAAGGACAAAGGCGATGTGATTGGATCCTTGCCAGACGTGAAGGATGGACGCTACTAGCATCCTCTTTTTATCCTTACCCTCACCTTGTGAACTCACGCACCCGTTCTGAGACGTTTTCCATCGCGTTGGAGATTGCCCACGTGGAAAACATTAGGAATATTCTCACTTCGATATCACTTTAACTCAATGTATACCAAAAAGGCTCAATTCAATCATAAATTCAAACGACTTGATATTAGCAAGAGAAGTAAAACAGGTCTTCCTATTTTTCACAACCATTTAGACATTTGGAATATGATGAAGGTTCAGTCATCCAAGAACTGTAATTCAGCTTCTTCGTCAACTACCCACATCTGTCACATCTATAACGTCTTTAAACGCCGTGTGACCAATTTGAATTTAAATCTGACAATTGGAAATGTCGGTTCGCAGGCATTTCACGCAAATCTTAATGTACATTTGATGGCAGCGCAGATGAGAACACAGTAAACCCATTTAGAACATTACACATTAATAACCAAGAGAACTGAGAAGAGAACGAGGGTGATACTAAAACGTCACTCAGTATGCAATAAACAGTAAACGCTATCTCACTCACCCCTACATTCTCTTTACAACTCGAATAAATACCAACAAATTAATAACAAGCAATCATGACCCGAAAATGTTTGCATTTAACAATGAAACAAGTGGAGGAAGAATGTTTTCTACCCCGTAAAATAAAACAGGTCATGAAAGTGTGATAATATCATTTTATTTGAAGAATCCGTCATTCTTGAGTCATTCTCAGCCATCAATAGCTGTTTTTCCGTTTACGATGTTAAATAATGTATGAAATATTCCGCAGTGGAAACGGCATATAAAGTGAAAAACAGTCCAGCCTTTGCGTCTGACGACAGTCATCAGTTGAATTGATACAAGGAAAATGTAAAATTTCCAACGTTTTCATGGAGCTATTTGTAGGGGTAAGTGGTTCGCTTTGTTTGTCCAAAGTTGAGCTATATCTCAACGACCGCTCGAATCGTTTGTAGATGACAGCCACCCTGGCGTCCGCCCATCGGGTAATGATTCGTAAGTTTCTCTGCACCACGTGCTTCGAGCGATGAGCCGTGACGAGTTCACACGTGACGCACACATCGAATTGGGAACCATCCATAATTCTCAAACCACCAAATAAATAATATTTTCTACATATACCTATATCACCTATGTTTTTTCTTTTCTTGGAACTTGGCCAATATTTTTGGAACCCATCGACACAAGAAATAACATTTATCTGTTTCACATTTCCTTTTTCTGGACCAATAACAACCTTCGAAAACAATCATCATAACTTTCTCATATCGCATAATCTCGTGAGATAGAATGAATTCTGCTCTGTTAGCGGTATTATTGATTTAGAATAAAATCCTGACTGTAAAAACATCAGAGGATCTACAATCTCTTTAGATTTGAGCTACAGGGATATCACGTTTGTCTGAAACCTTTTAACCGTACTACTCAGATCATTTTAGGTTCATCAAAGAACTAAAATATGCCTTACGTTCGAAAAATAGCGGGCTGTAAAAAGTTGTGCAAAGAAGCTATTTCATGCTGCTTACTGAAGTAAATTTTTCGTGCATGATATCACAGAAGACTGTAATTTTATCGATAAATTTTTCTTGCAAACATTTTTTACCTAGCAACATCGTGAGAGTCATCTGTCCGGTTGAATCACGAGAGCGTAACTCGAGAGTTCAATCTGAGCAGATGACTCGAAGAATGTTGCTTGAAGGTAAAAAATGTTCCAAAGAAAAATTTATGATGAAATTAAAGTCGCGAGTGATATTTGTGGAGAGTATTTCTCGAATTGAATTGCTATTATGAGTTCCTATTAAATGATGTTGGCTGCAACTACTAACCTGTTCTAATGCAGAATGCACTAAATTGTCTCCAAAAACTGATTTTTTGTTTATACTAAAACCGTAAATTATTTCTCCATGAAAAAGCCAATTTATCACGATAAAATGGTCTTGTGAATTTACAACAATAAATTTCCGTTGGCAAGCTATTTTTTACTCCAATCGTCATTGTAATCTTGCTAAATTTATCAGTATAGTTGACATAAGTGAAATAATCAATATAAATTAACACCTAAAGGAAGTTTTAAAGTGCAAATATCTCAAGCTTACAACTATAAGTGTCTACTCTATGAAATACAGTCTGTGGAAAATTGTTTTTCATATCTTTCTTGATGACTGCAATGTATATGAATATCAAGAATATTCTATATTACACTAACGACATGTTTGTAAAAAATATTCTATGAGATGCAAGTTGAAGGAACGTGATAGTTAATTACACGCAGCATTCACATGTGTATCACGTCACGTCCACGTGTACCTAGAGTTGGCAGATCCCGGCACATACACTCCAGCTACGTGTGCAGAATCATCACTATCCCAAAGACATACATCTCTGCGCTACCCCTTCAATACAAATGATTCCGTCCCTCTGAGAGTCTCTATAATCCTCTTTTCAATCTTCCTGATTTAGGATATTTTTGTACAACTCCCCGAAGGAATATTTTCTAATCCATTTTGCGGGAGTAACACCTGCTTGTTTATCTCAAAAGGGGTAAAGGCGGAGGATCAATACTACCAACAGACAACACAGGGCATGAGGTTTGATTGTGTGTGGTTGCGTACATGAGGGTTAGGTTGTTGACATGAAGATTTCTCGAGTACCCTCGAGTAGAGCATGGTGCGCGCACGGCTTAGCGAAGCCCGTAACGACATGAGGGATCGTGGATCGGACGTACAAGTCTCTAATCAAATAGCAGCGAGTCAGCCAGAGCCAGAGATCCACAGCCGGTGTTTAAGTAGAGCTACAGGCCGGCATCACAATGAGCACACGCGCGTCTGGCACCTACTTACCGAATTAATCAATCCCCAGCTACATGCCAAACAATACTCTAACGTCTAACACAACATCACTCGCAGGATATGTGCACGTGTGCCGTGCACCACTTAGAATCGATCAGTGCGTAGTAAGCCACATCACCTTCAACCATACGCACCATCGACAAGTTATTATTCATTCAACTTTGAGTTTACGATTAACATTTATATCGATGGAAACGGTTCAAGATGGTACGCAGGTCGTTGGTATAGCATGTACTTGACAAGTGGGTAACAACATCAATGTGATCCACACAACAAACAAATCTCTAAACATTTAGATAAAAACTGAATAACACCGATAACAACAACAAAGGCATTATCATAATATTGGGTAAGGTATAGGGCACAAGTGGACGTACCACAAAACCACCATTTGTGATAAATGCGAGGAGACCGAGCCGCCGTCTGCGGAGCCGGCGAACGCGCGGCGCCAGCGGTCAGTCCCTGCAACAAACAAACGCACATAATCATCATATAATTGTCACCCAATAACTTGATCCATATTTTGCGATTTCCATAGCTTGGGTGACCATATACCTTTCATGAGTATGCCCAAATAGACTAACATAACAACAAAACCAACTATACAATCATCTCACCAAGCTTATAATTGTTGATCATACACTCTATAGAATCTTGATGAGTTTTTTCATTCCCAATCTAATTTTTACTCACTTGTACAAAGTACCAAGAAATATTGTGAAACTGACAAAACTCAGGTATAGAGATTTGGATGGATATACCTGTTTTGAGCATCCCTGAATCCATTTTGGCTATTTTCGGCTTGATGTAAGTGCTCGGTCTTCTAAATCTCAAAAACGGTCAAACGTATAATGCTGAAAGTTTGTATTCAAGACTGATATTTGGTCTTGATTTGAGACTTTTTTTGGTGTTTTCGCATAAATCCAGAATGATTAGCCGTAGGATACCGGAATTCAGTATTTGAAATTGCTGCAGCATCTTAATGGTCATCCTATATTCGTGTACCAATCGGCTAAGCCGGAAGTCCACTTTATGTAACAAACTTTTCGAATTTGCCGCATCAATTCAGAACAAACAGTCGTAAAATATTGGAATGTTATAATAAGCACTTCTGTAACATGTAGTTGTGTACCTCGCATTATGATTGCAATCGTCCGTATCAGAAGTGCACTTAACTCGAAACATTTTGGTATTTTCCGCATAAATCCAAAACGGTTGAACGAAAAAAAAATTGAAATTTAGTACTTAAGACGACTGTACCATCTCAATCCTCATATCTTATTTTCATTGGGATCGACAGAGCCGAAAGTGCACTTTACTTGACATTAGAATTCCTCGCATAAATTTGAAACGATCAGTTCGTATAGTATTGAAATTCAGTATTTCAGTCTGCTGTAGCATCTAAATGGTTGCCTATTATTCTCATAATAATCGACTGTACCGGAAGTGCACTCCATTTAAGATTTTTTTCTAATTTTGCATATAACTGTTTGCCGTGAAATCTTGGAAATCAGTATTTAGGAATGTTGTAGCATAAGAATGACCTACTGTTTCTATAGTAACCGATTGGGCCGAAAACGCACTCCACTTGACAAATTTTTTGAATTTTTTGGACAAATCTAAAACTATTAGCCGTAGAAAGATGCGATTCTGTGTTTGATTATCATATTTTTACATGCAAAACATATATCTATTGATGTACAAGTAAGTCACGTGATGTTCACGTCAGATTTTTTTTCGCTTAGAATACAAGAGAGAGAAAAGTGTTCCTATTTGAAGTATTTCAATTGTAGATACATCTACACAAGAAGCAGCATACACGTGGATTATTACTATTTCAATTTTACCGTGGATGTCTTTACAGTTTCATAACACACAGATGGCTCAGAAAAAATACCTGCAGATTGAAAAAATAAATAAATATTGACTCATATCGAAATCAATTCGAAACGATTTACATCAAACTCCAATCAAATAGGTTCTATTCTAATGGTTTCAATTGAAGACGAGTATTTTTGAAATAAAAAATTGATTGGAGCATTGAGTATTATCTGTTTAAATCAATGACGAGTATTTACCTAAAAAAAAAAAATTGATGGCGGCTTTGGAAATCATGCCATCTCTATTCGATCAAAAAATAGTTGGAACAATAACGTCGCACCAAATAAGATAAGAACCGTTTTTTCCATCGGAAAGGTGATACGTTTTTGGGACATTCAAGAGATAGTAAAAATAAATAGTATCTGAAGAAGTAAAGCTATCAAGAGCACTAATTTTTCATCAGGTTTAAAGAACTTGAGAACCAATTTACAGGAGGAATTCTAAGAGCTCCTTTCTTATCTCATTAAGGAAGAGCTACCTTGATGACCACAAAATTGATCGAAATTTTACATTGCCCTTATTCTTTATTTAAATTAACCGCTTTGGACTTCTCAATACAGCTAGCTGGGAACGAGAAGATGATTGTGAAAGCTGATGCTCATTTTGTAAAGAAGAACGACAATATGATCTGAAAAAGGAACAACCATTTGAATTATATTTGATGATATGAATGATCACATTTCTTTTGAAAACATGATGAATTTCATTCAACTTATTAGTGATTATGACAAATATAATCAACTACTGGATTAATTAATTGGTATGTACAGAGAAAACCAAGTGGTAAGGGTATCAATTCAAGTAGTACTGATGAAAATGTTGATGGTATTCTTAACAAAAATTGAAGTTGTAAGATCGATGTGATTGTGGGTGGTGGAGGCTTGCAGCTTGAATTCTACCATTCAATTGGAAACCGGTACCACTAGCAATTGTGAAACAAAAAAATATCAATCATCAAAGTGTTGAGGCTGGGGAACTATATCTCTTCGTACAAAATTTGAATAAGAAAGACAGTTTTCAAACTAAAAATCTACACCAAGGATACTAAACTTTTTTGTACATAAGAACTTTTTTTCTTCTTTGAAACTTTGGTTCTCACCACTTGAACCTCACTATATAAGTGGTGAGACTTTACCACTAAAAAATCAAACCCTTGAGTGGTGCAATGCAGTTTTCTCAGTGTGCACTAGATTATGATTAAGATATTCAGATATATGTGTTTCTCTACACGAGCATTTCACTCCTTTGGGACAATAAGCAAATAATTGGTTCTCTTGAGGTTCTATATTTGCCCTATTCTTCAGGTTTTTTCCTTAAAAAGGAAGAATAGCTGACAGAAAGTTGCGAAGTGGTCATTATAATGAATTTTTATCTTGCGAGATGAGAATATTATTATTTGGAAGGAATAAGCATTGAACTACGTGGAAATGTATGTCATCGATAATTCTAATAGTCCGTGAGACAGCGCCTAAATTTTTTGTTGATTACCGCTCATTTGAAACTTTGTGAGTGGCTTCATTGTGATGAGTCCGACAACTTTTTCATCTAGCAAAATTTTAGATTTGGGGGCGTTTACCCGCGAGGGCTAATTAATTGAAAGAATATTACCGTAATACTGATCTTTACACTAATCGAAAGATTTTTTGATGATAAAATGAAGGAAAAATATTGTCCGACATGAATATTGAGGCTACCGGTGAATCCGACAAGCCGCACTTGTCATAAGTATGTTGGTACTAATGGTAAGTATGTTGGTACTTATGACAAGTCGGACTCACCGGTAGCCTCAATATTCATGTCGGACAATATTTTTCCTTCATTTTATTATCAACAAATCTTTCGATTAGTGTAAAGATCAGTATTACGGTAATATTCTTTCAATTAATTAGCCCTCGCGGGTAAACGCCCCCAAATCTAGAATTTTGTCGAATGAAAAAGTTGTCGGACTCATCACAATGAAGCCACTCACAAAGTTTCAAGTGAGCGGTAATCAACAAAAAATTTATGCGCTGTCTCACGGACTATAACGCACATGTATACATTTCTTTGATCTTTAAAATCATTTATATATAGTGAGCTGTGAGAAATATATAGTGAGAATATATGGTAACCTTTACACGCTGCAGGATCTATTCTAGAACCTATCTGAACGCAGTTAGAGCAGCATCATAGCCCAGATATTTCATGCATAAGCAATTTATTCTGATCAAAATTTTGTATGCAAATTTGCTGGATATAATGTACTGTTAATGTGCACATAATCGAAATCTCTTTATGCAAAATGAAACTATATTAATTGAAGTAAAGTATGCCTAGTTGAGCACTCAGCATGATAGTTATTTTGAAGCGGAAATAGCTGAATCAATAAAATTCAGTAGAACCGTTCATAGCAACGCTTTGCTGTTTTGTATGAATATTAGTTGTCTGTAAATGAATTCATCTCTGATGTTGAGTTTGCACATTTCTATTTTTTTCTCAATTTTTATGTCTGGAAATTGAGAATCATTATCATTGCTTCATTTCACCTCTAGGTATTTATTTTTGGTAACTGGCGTCAAAAAATGTGCACATTTATTTGAAGATCGATGACAATCAGGAAAGGATTATTACAAGCAAAAACAGAAAGTTCAGGTTGAGGGTTCCATTCTAAATATACTGTCCTGTTCATGAACTCCAATTAATTGATGTAAAATATGGGAAATTTTCCACCTTTTGTTATTCTGGCTTATCGAATTTATCATGAACAATACAATAAGCCCTAATTACAAGTAATATTTTACTGAACATATTTTAAAAACAATCGACTCCATAGCAAATATGTACAGAGATAATTGCCAGTAAAACAATGCAAAACAAATAAAACTAATTACATTATAATCGAGTACAGCATCAAATATACGCGAATGTAACTGCTGCAAATGACATGCACAGATCCTAAGTCCTTTTCATAGTGAAATGACACGACGAGTATTCCCCGTTCGGCCGAATTAGCCGTACATCGTTTGTATGTATATATTGCGTAATGAACATTGATAATTTGTATTGTTAGAAACTGCCTCGTCCGCATGTTTGCGACTATAATTACAACTTGATTTATGCTGATAGCGCTACATTACTCACAATTACCATAACGAGAGGACCACACCTTCTGGGATAAGCGATACGGTATGGAAATGTGAGAATCCTATAACCGCAAATGATGCACAAATACTCATTTTGGTTGAAAATCACTCATGAAAGTACTTATGAACGAGTTTACTGGTCTTTTGGCAAGACTGAAAAATTTTACTCTCACTTTGACCTAAGTAACCTAACAATCCGTGAATGATTTCTGATGATTTTCGTCGATCATAAGTCACTGCAATAACTCTGATCACACGATCGGTCAATACAAATATGAGACAGGTCGGTTGTATGAAGATTAATGAAAATATGGTTAAAATAATCTTGACTATTCACAAGTTATTATCAACACGGAGAAATCTCCGCGCAATATTTTTTTACAACTTTCGAAGAAAACTATCTTAACAAGAATGCCTCGTCGAAAGTTTTTCTGTTTTCGATAATGAAGTAACACATTAGCCGACAGTTTCTCGATGGTATGGAGAATACAAACTTAGATAAATGAGTCTTAGCGACGAATCAAGGACAGGTTCCTCAAAAATGGCAGTCATTCAAAAAAACGTCATTGCCATGCACAAGCTCAAAAGGAAAGATCGACATGTGACATATCGCGAGATTGATGCATCATTGGGCATTTCCAAGAACACAATTCAAGAAATGTTGCATGAAGAATTATGTATGAAGAAATTTTCTTGTTGAATATCTCATCTGTTGACCTAAGGATAGAAATACGCTAAAATCGATTGATACCAAACAACTATAGGCCGACTCAATGCAGGCAGCTCTAAAAATGTTTACGTCATCGTCAAATATGATGAATCGTATATTTACTCATATGAACCCGAGAATAAACGCCATTCGCTTGTTTGGGTGTTCTAAGGTGAAGAAAATCTAACATTGGAGATGGTTGCGATATTTATTTCAAAACAGATCATATAGCAATGACTCCTCCGCAAGATCGAAAAACTGTTGCTGCCAATTGGCAAGCAACAATTTGTTTGCTGGAAGTAGTTGCTGAGTTTTGAAAAACCAACTCTGAACGACGAGTTATCCTTCAACAAAACAATGCAAGTTCGCACACAGCTCGCAAGACTATGGAATTTTTAGAACAGCAAAACGTTGAACTGCTAGATCATCCTCCTTATAGTCTCGACCAAAGTCCCAACAGTTTATTTTTTCGTGTACTTGATAGAAAACAGCGTCTTTTCTGGATAGAAAATAATAAAGAAAAGTGCTACTTTTCTCGTAACACTTTTCCACTTAACAACACTTTTCTGCATAGAAACACTTTTCTTCATAGCAACAATTAATACAAACAAATTTATTCATTATCATTACTCTTATTAATATTAATTACAAATGTACAATTATGTAAATTATTGAATGTTGTGCCAGAAGAAGATGCCATCGACTGGAAATCCGAAACTGACAAAGACGTTCTGGCTCGTTCACTTGATGCTACTGTTGATGAGACACTAGAAGTTCCAATAGATGAAGGTTGTGCTGGCCATTGAAAATTCTTCTTGTCGTATTTATTTTATTCTCGATACTCTTCTCAACGTATTCCTCGGCAACGGTGCTCGAACGCCATCCTCCATGCCTTTTCAACATTTGGATGTCAGCCCCACTCTCTGCAAATAATGTCGCAGAAGTCCTTCAGAAACAATGTCCGGTGTAACTACTGGCATTTGGAAGTTGTAAATACTCTGCAATTTTTCTTGGTATACTGTAGAAAGTATTAATTCCTACTGGCTGCACAGTACATTTACCTTTTCGGTAACATACGAAGAACCTACGATGACCAATACTTTTTGGTCCTAAACTCAAATATGTTCGATATAATGCAATTCCATTGACACCTCCAACATTTGATAAGATTGTAGAGACACGTCTTTTCTTTGTTTTTGTATCATGCAATGTGACAACCAAAACAGATCCGTTATCTTCAATGTTGTCAACTTGTAACATACGTAGTTCATCACCTCGACATGCACCATGAAGAGCGAAAATTAATACAACTTCCATGAACAGAAATAAATCATCAGGAGCTTTCGACAAAAACATTAAAGCAAGATCCATCGTCAAAACTTTAGATTTCTTTGCCATATACCCTTCATTTTGACGTTTTATATATGCAATCAACTTTCTATATACAGAAATGTCCACATTTACATTAATTTGCAACGTGCTTTTCAACATAGAATACACTGACCACAATGTTGAGGATTTAAAATTCTTAGCCTATAAAAATATGAAAATTATGATAAAAATATTAACAAGTTAGACTATAAAACTAGCCTTCTCAAAAAAGTAAGCTATTAAAATATCTGCATTATTTCCCTGAACTTTCTTTATTATTCTCCACTGGCAAAATAATTCGTAACATTTTTCGTATTTTTCTTTTGATTTTGTCGGGAGTAAATTTGAGGTTGCTTCTGACAGAGCTTTTAAAATATCAGGAAACTCTTCTTGATCCATTTCGAAAATTGTTTATTTACTCGTCATTATGATGTTTTGTTACTATGACCATGTTAACAATGAAAATTAAAAAAACAAATCTGACATAGCTTCTTTGATAAAAACATTCATGTAATGTCAAATTTTAAATTTTCATGTTATTTTTGTATACTTATTCTTGAGTACACGAAAAAATAGCATGATCAACACGTAAAGAAAAGTAGATTTTCAAGTTCGTGTATTATTAATGCACTCGCTACGCTCGTACATTAATCTTATTCACTCACTAGAAAACTACCTCATTTCTTTACTTATTAAACAATCTTCTATTTCCCTCAAATATCAGTAACGGACTGCACGGTCAGAGATTTCAATTGCGGGAAAAAGAAGACCACGCGTTCATAAATGTAATTCTGTCAGTATCAGCGAACAAGTGGAATAACTTGTTACGTGCCAATTTGGCTTTTGGTCACTTTTTCTGCTGGGTTAAACTCTAAAATGAAGTTTGGATTAATTTTGGTTGAAGATATTTTAGTTTTCAATTCTAGTTTCAATTCATATTTCCAATTTTTAGTTTCGTTTCTCTACTTTAAGCTCTGTTTTTTTTTTTGTTAGATTAGAAACGTGTTTATTGTTTACTTTTATCAAATAATGCGCTGTAGTCAGTGACGTGACTGAGTTTTTTTTTTTGGAAAAATGAAAAACGGTTTATTTTTAGTTGAGTCAAACCGATCGGATTTTACGTTTTTTTTTCTCTTATTTTTCTACTACTACAATTTTGTGGGTTTTTCCAGAGTTTTTGTTGCCCAAGTTTGAGGATTCTCTTGGGAAAAACCTGTGCTCCGGCCGAATATTTTGAGGCGGTTGGTCATTTGTTTTTATTCGGCGGAGCAGCCCACGTGTTGGGGATTAGTTGAAATTGTGAGTGGTTATTCTTTTGCTTTCGCTTACCATCTGCGATAAAACGTCGCCGTCGCGTCGTCCGAAACACTGTGGGAGTACCCCACTTCCACCCTGGCTTTCCTGATCATCCGGAATCCAGCCCAAATCAGATCCCAGGCCAAGATCCAGACACCCGGCAGACGAATCAATCAGGATCTCCAATGACGTCACCAGCTAAGTGTTAATTTTTTTTATGATCAGAGTTTCATTGGTGCTATTTTCCTAATAAAGCACCTCGTGGCTTCACCACGATCTTTGTTAATATTTTTTTAGGCGATCATAACAAAAAAGGTGTTTCTATGGCTCCTTTTGCGGCCATGAAGTTTCACTTTTTGGTACACATCTGTCAAATTTTACTTTTTGGGACTGATCTGTCAAACACTACTTTTTTGGGACTGAATTGTCAAAAATTACTTTATAAACATTTAATACTTACCTATATGGGCTGCTTAATGAACTTTTTAAGATACAGTTTCCGCCGAAATACATATTATATTCATTCGTCAACCTTAATAGTTCGTGCAATTCAAGAAATTGATAAGCATTTTCTACAAATGTCACTTTAATAGGAGACAATAAAATGAAACAATTTCAACGGCAACTAAGATTTACAATTGCAATGTTTTAGAAATAAATAGATAAAATTTTGTGGTTTTGAATTATTTCGTGATGATCGCCTAAAAATTGTTGTGTGCACCTCGGCCTACAGTTCTTTTTTGGTCTTACCTGATTGCAAACAACAGATTCGACCAAAAAAGATAATATTTACGGCCTTGATACACAAATAACTATTTTATTGCATAATTTTGCGGTGGGCATTCGTCGTCGCCTTTTCTTTTTTATGCTTTTTATACATCAACTTAATAAAACTTTTTTCGTTTTCTCATAATTATTTTTCATTGACGTTAATTGAATATTCACTACTACTTTTGTTTATTTGATTATCATTTACTTTGTCAAGAAAAAAATACTTACCACTTTAATTCTCAGAGAGTGATTTTACTTAGTGTTTTCTTACAGCTATTTGAGATATTGTTTTATTTTAGGTTCTGCAGCATCTTGATCAATTAACAATTGAGTGGCACCCTTATTTTTTGTTTCATTTAGAGTTAGTTTACGTAGCGTCCAGTATATTTGTTTCAGTAAAGATTATATATTTTTTTTCTCTTGAGGCTAACCTCACAACTACCCAGTCCGGCCCTGAGATTATTTTGATTACTTTTTTGATACTGAGCTAGACCGTTTTGAAGGGTAGAGTCGCTACCCCAATACTGCATGTTACAAACAGTTTCTAAAGATGGTTCTAGTGAAAGCAAAAATGCAGTAACTTTCATAAAGAATACTCCAAAAAACAATATTCATTGAGTTATATTTACTGCTTTCTTGCATTTCTGTATGCAAAACTGAAAATCTCTTATAGAATATTAATTATTCTCATTGCTCATGTCTAGTTTTGTGATTCAATATTTCTTCATTATATTCGCTAGTAATCTTAAAAATAATATAATTGATCTATAAGATTCTTCATATGATGTGTGATCCAAATAATTGAAGTTGAAGTAGCCATGGGATCAAAAATTAGATTCTTCTTCGCTGTTTGGACGTTTCGGCGCCATCATCAGCTGCTAAATGCTAACGATTGTTACATAGTAGTTATTACAAAATAGTCAAAAAATACACATGCCATTGTGCCAACCGTTGGCGCCATGGCACGTGTAGAGTGTTTTGGTTTTTTTCTTTGTATTTTCAACTTATTAATTAATATCACTCATAATTTTATCGTATTTTTTTGACTACTTTGTAACAGCTATTTTGTGACAACTGTCAACATTTAGCAGCTGATCATGGCAGGTCGTTCCGGCGCCGAAACGTCCAAGCATTAAACAAGAATTAAATTTTTGATCCCTTGGTCACTTTAATGATCTATAAGATTTTCGCCTTTGTCCAACCAACTCGGAGTTATTATTAGAAATCCACCAAATGAACTGAAATTGGTATTTGTTTTATATGATTGATATCTAGTAAATATAATTTGTACCAAAAAGTAATAAAACATCGTACAAATAAATAAGTCAATCAATCATACCGATATAGCGGATTTATAAGTAATTTGTGATCATTATGGAAACAAACCATTTCATGTATTTATTCATTGATTATTTCTACGTTGAACTGAGTATTACTTATAAAAGAGAAAATTACACAAATTTAAATCTATTTACTGCATGACGCACTAAATTATATGAACTCTGCTTATTCGAATATGCAACTTAATTCTAGATTACACAAAGCCTCAATGTGTAATTGAAATATCTGAAATTACAACTTGATCATTAAGGCATCGCTGTAAGAGCAAGCCTAATTTTTGAAACTTCCAGAACTGCTGTTGTATTTTTTTAGTTGAGACAATAATCCATTTTGAATCATAGAGATAGTTGTGACCGAACAAAGCAATAGTGGCACTCTTTTCTTATTCATTATCACTGCATGTATTCATTGATTTATCAACATTTGGTTCAAAAGTAAAAAAGCGCACTTGATCAGTCAGTAGAAAAATACCTTATTCTTGTTAGGTTGGGTCGTATATATCAAATATCCAATCATCAAGTTTTGATCAATATATGACAAAATCATTCGTATGATAGTAATAATTCATCTCAAAGAAAAGTGCAGTAATATGGAGGCAGTTATTCACAAGAACGAATGAATGACTCTTTTTGATTCCCAATTATTTATATTGGGAATAATTTGTTGAAAGGTTACAGACAAATTAACTCGTGTTCCGTCTTTACCATGAGTAATTAGTTTCGTGCTTTTAAAAACGGTGAGCATCAGGTGGCTCGATTTGCTACCCTCTGCTCTTCTTCATCCCTTGTCCTCCACATTAATGTACGTGGGGCTGTTCAACCAAAATTGGTGCGACTATATTGTGTGAGTGCCCCTTGCAATTATTTTCCACGCAATGCTGCAGGAGGTACTTTTTTTTATCAAAGAGTCACTATTGTGGATGTATGATTCAATTAATGAGTATTCCGATGTAGGCCATTATTCCTCTTGAGCTAATGACGATACGAATTCAATATCTAACTAAAATAATTTGATGAAAATGTAGCTGTACATGAAAACATAATTAACTTACTATGTTTCAAAATATCATGCTACATTTGATGTCCGTCATTAGAGAACATTCATAGTGAACGTTAATTTGTTTTTCATGACATAATTACGACATAAAATAATTTGTAACCCTTGTCAAACTAATACACATCAAATGAATTGTAATTTGAGGATGGTTAGGTTACAATTCATTAATGAGAAACTGCTGATAGCATCAAATTCTAATAAACAATATGCTATACACAAAATACGAGAATGGTTGTTAATGGAATAGATAGATACAACGTGATAAACAACACGAGTATATTATATCGAATCGAGATTATTCGAGCTATTACATCTTGCAATTAATTTGATACTTTCTGTAATATATTTACAATTACGTTTTCTTTTGCTTGCATTCTGATACAAAAACAATTCTTGCAAAAATATGATCGTCCATAATAGTAGAGCAATAAAACTTCATGAGATGTGGTTTCTGGACGACCTGAGCTAGACCTATACTAACTTAGTAATTGATATTTTATCATGACCTGTACCTTTTCCTATTTTCAAGGTGGCAGTAGGAAATTAGAAAAGGTAATGTTTCTTCACTATTTGGTAGCAAAAACTTAATGTAATTCTGATTGACACTAAATTTAAGTATTGGAATATCCTACCTTGAAAGTAAAGACCCAGGCTAGCTATTAATAAGGGCACCAGAAATATTTTATTTGAAAAATAGGAAATGGGCGCCACTCCCAAGAAATGATCAAAGGAGAAAAAGGTACTATTCTGAGAGACAATAGCAACAGCACAAAAGAAATAAAGCATAGACGTCGGAATCAATTATAAACAAAATAATTAATAATTTAGAACAAATAATTCCAAAAATTATAATTAAAAAAATTTGGTGACTTACGAAAATGGTTAAAGCTATGATACAAAAAATCTCACTGCAACAGCCAGAAGAGAACTGGAGAGCACGTCATAGACGTTACAAAAACTAGCTGAATATCCTCTTTAGGCGGAACTCAAGACTAGTATCGACAGAGAAGATAGATGACGAATTGGTAGCCACAAAACCAATGTCAGACAAGAACGTTCCCTGAATTAAATAAAGTTTATCTTGCGTCTTATAGGGCTTTGATGAATATCCAACGGTCCTTGAAGGTGTTAAGGCTAGCCGTGCGCCTGGTAGTCAATTTCGGGAGGTACTAATGTTCTTCTTAATTTCGTAGACGTGTTAATGTTTTTCTTAACGTAAAGTTGGCCAGATACTAGTCTCAAGTTGCCACGGGCTCCTAAGATCCCTAGCAGTTTACACTGAAAACAAACAACCCAACCAGTATCCAATTCAACTGGAACAGGAGGTTCTTTTAAAAAAATTGGAGAGCTCTCTTTAAACGTGAAGCGTCAAACTTGAATAAATAAATTTAAATTCAAATTGAAAAACGGATAAACTGTAAATTTAGTAAAAATTAAATAAAATAATCAGTAAAGTTATTTATTTGCCTAATTTCAAATTGCGCACTAAGAATTTACAAAGTAAAAAGAAAAAAAACTACGCTGAGCATTGAAGAGAGGAAAAACAGAGAAAATATAAAGTCTAGCAAAACAAGAAAAATGATTATTAGCGACGAGTCGATAAATTTACGAACGTGGTTCGTTACTAAAAAAATTGAAACAATCTTCACAAACTCGTAGGATTTTCCAGCTTAAAAACGGGAACTAAAGCCCGCAACAAAATATTTGAAGCTTTGGAAACCAAAAATTACACAAACAACTTGAGAAACTAAACTACGAGTTGTTGAATGACAAATCCGCAACGCGTTGGATCCAAAATATAGTTAAATTATGTATTATCAACCACTTTCACTAATCATTCATACATCAAATATACTTAGGTGAGTAAAGGTAAAGGGAGGAACAAAGATAGCTACAAATCTCGTAGGTTTTCTTTATTTCGAATGTATATATGATATTCAGAAAAAAAAAAATTCAGAACAAAAATATTAATTTAGTATAAAAGTTTTAAAGTGGTAAAAATGAGCACAAAAAACCAACTAAAATTAAGGATGAAAGAGATTAATTTGGAAATCAAAGGTTAACCTCGCGGGTAGAAAATAATTCTAAATTTGGAATAACGTAAACAAAAAAAATAAACAAAATACTAACAAAATCATAGCACTGATTTAAAAAAAATAAAATAACCACAAAATTCAGAAAAACTGGAAAAATTACAGGACTGCTCTAAGCAAGTACGTCTGCAACCACCGCTCAGAAAACAAAGAGAGCGAACAAGACGCGCATGCTCCCCAAATTAGCGCCCTTTAATCAAGTGTCATTAGCAAGTATTATTTTACAAAATTAGTGCAAATTTGTTATACAGGTGGCGACATATTTATGGAATGAGGAAAAAATTGTACAAAAAAGACGTAAGGCGAAATTTTTGTAACAGTCTGTCTCATTCCATTTCTGAACATAGCTATCCCCAAGGCTAGGCCTCAGCATCAGGCTCTCCGGTGACCACATTCATGACATTTTTAATGAGGAGTTTTTTGAAGAACAGATGTGGTTTTTGGAGAACCTAGAGTGCCTAGTAAAATTCCTATAGCAAAGATCTGACAAAATGCTCCTGAGATTGTATAAATAATACCAGTCTTTCTTATATTTAATCAAGTGCCATTAAGTATTCGCAAACCTGTATTGGGTAAAAGGCGTGATTGATATTCATTTTATATTTATTTCTTATTAAGCTCCTGGACATAGGTCAAGTCACAACATCAGATTCTCTAGCAACCGCATCGATGATACTTTAAATGAGAAGTCCCTCTATAAACAGTCCTTGTGAAAACGAGCTCGTTTTATGATTACAGAACAGTGAAACATTGTGAAATATGATTCCTGAAGAACCTTAAGTAGGTTTATGCCCAACAACAAAACAAAAGACAAATGGTTATACAAAATGCAATTAATTTTGTATCATTGGCATCAGTCTCTCCCACTTCACTACTGGACTTAGTTCTTTTCAAGGTGGGACCCAATATGACATTTTTGATAATGGATCTTTTGAAGAAAAATATTCATGATTGAGGAACAGTAAAACGTTCTGGAGGATTTGGGGTTGGCCTTTGTCAGGCAATGGAGTGAAAAAGACTGGTTCCGATGACAGAACGCAGTTATTATTGATTCCATCAACATAAGTATCTCTCTTTACAGCTAGGACTAGTACCTTTCTAGCATCAGGGTCTTTTGTCACCCATTCGATGGTATTTAGAATGAGGGATCCTTCAAACCACGGTCTTATACACAGGTCTTGACACTAGCATCCATTACCATTGTTGCGGGTTGACTCTTATTGAAGCTGTATTCAGTTATTATTTGGTTCAAAAGAGGTGCTGCGATCGAGAAGAGTATGCAAAAGATAAAGATGGGGAGTATGTATTAAATACGGTATTAAAGAAAGATAGAAACTATACGATTGAAAATACTATCAAATCTAACTTAACTAACCTTATCGTGCTTCATATTGAGTAATTAACTGTGAATCAATAAAAAATTGAGAGTACAACTCATTGAATATGCCTGATCGTTGCCTTATACCACGATGCAAGACAGGGCGAAGCACCTTGGACTATAGCGTTCAGTTTTCAAAGTCTCCAATAATAAAGAATCACTGAAAAGGTGAGAAAATGCTATATTTTGTAGTTAATAATTATAAATTCACTTACAATAATGATTCAATGAGAATATAGGAGAACATTTATGTATTCCAAGTTAAAATTTCGTATCAAAAGGTTTTTTTTTTTATTAGATTCTGTATATTCATTTATATTTTTTGACGTTTGACGTTTAAACCAGCTGTTTCTTCTCTTCCTAATGCACATTCTTTGTTTCTTTCGCACTATTATCTTTTCGATCGTTACGCCGTATGTGTTAGTTTCAAGAACTAGAAACTGCTTCAATAAGGGGTACCCCCACTACTGACGAGTGTCAAGACCTGTTTATAAGACCGTGCTTCAAACACAGTCCTCGCCTCATGATTGCAGAGTAATAAAACGTTATGAGATATGGTTACTGAAGTACTGAAAATAGGCGTATGCCTAGAAATGTTGAGCAAAGTCATCTTCTACAAGATCCAATATCAGGTTCCTTGACAACCACATCGAGGATAATAAGAATAAGGAATCCCTTCAAAGACAATCCTTATGAAAATAAGGTCGTCTCATGATTGCGAAGCAGTGAAATGTTATAAAAAGTGGTTTTTCGGAGAATTTGGATTTCTCTTCCTTCGTCAGGTTAGGCCTAAGCATGAGGTTCTTCGATTACCACATCAATATTTTCATGAAGAATTCTTTCAAGAACAGCTTTTGTAAAAATAAGATGGTTTCATAATTACGAGGCTGACGAACCTGATGAGGTATGGTTTATAGAGGATCTGAGGTAGGCCTTTTCTAGCAATACAATGAGAAAGATGGAAAAATGCAATTAGTATAGAAAACAGTCACATGAAAAAGGAGCAGTGAAACATTATGATTCATGATTTACGAATGACCTGAAGTAAGCTCATACCCCGTAATAAGTAAAACTAATAATGACAAAATGCAGTTTGCGTTATTAAATTCACTGCTGGACATACACCAGGTCTTATGATTGCAGAGCAGTGAGACATTATGCAATATGATTTTTGAAGGACCTAGTGGGAAGCAATAACTGTTTCAATTCAAAAACTAAATTGATATTGCATCATTAACATCAATCTCTCTTATTCAAATTCCAGGCAGTCCTTTGCCAGGTCGGATCTCAACATCTAGTTCTTCGGTGATCACACCGATAATATTTCTAATGAGTCCTTTGAAGAATAGTCCCCGTAAAACGCCAATGATTGCGGAGGAGAATTCGAGGAGTTGGAATCAAGTGATGGAATAACAAAGACTGGTTTCAATTACAAATAGTATGTATCAATATCAGTTTCTCATTCCACAAATAGGTATAGTACTATTTCAAGTCGGACTCCAACATCAGGTTATCTAATCATAACATCGATAATATCTCGTATATGGGGTCTCTTCAGAAACAGTCCACGTCCTAGGATTGTGAAACATCAGAGCTCTATGAGATATGGCTACTAAAGGTCCTAAGGTAGGTCTTATGCCCAGCAACATCAAGGCTCAAATCAGGTTTCTTGATAACGACCTCGATGATATTGTGAATAAGGAGTCCCTTCAAGAACAGTCCTCGTGAAAATAAGATCATCTCATGATTGCGAGATAATGAAATATTATGAGATGTGATTTTTAGAGGACCTTAGTTTCTCTTCTTTCTGAACACATCGATATTTTTGATAAGAAATTCCTCCGAAAACAGTCTCTGTGAGATTGTTTTATGATTACGGGATGTGGCTTCTTCAGGACTTGGTGTGGGCCTCTACCTAGTATTGGAATGAGGAAGATAGCATGATTCAATCGATGTTGCTTGGAACATCAGTCGCCTATTTCATAGCTAGGTAGTCCTTTCTTAGATCAGGCCACAACATCAGTAACCACATCGATAGTATTTTGAATGAGAAGTCTCTTCAAAAAAAGTTTCCGTGAAAGTATGGTCGTCACATGATTCCTAAACAGCAGAATGTTATAAGATGTGCTTTCAGGAGGACCTGGGGCACCCAGCAACGAATGAGAGAATGCTATTGATATTGCATCATTAACATCAGTCTTATTAAAATGCTAGGGATGGCCCAGGTCTAGTTTCAACAATAGATTTTTTGGTAACTTCATCAAAATTCCTCCAAAAATAGTCTTTGTGCAAATGAAATCGTTCTATGATTATAAAGCAGTTTAGCCTTATGAGATGTGGTTTCCAGAGGACCTCTCCCAGCAATGTAATGAGAAATACAACAAAATTTAATTAATATTGTTTGCAACTTAGGTCTCTTATTTCATAGCTAGATAGTCCTTACTTAGATCGGACATCCAAATCGGTTGTCACATCAATGTTATTTTGAACAAAGTCCCTCCAAAAACAGTCTTTGTGAAATCAGGATCGGCTCATGATTGCGGAATATTAAGACGTTATGAGATGTGGTTCCTGAAGGAACCTAGGTTAACTCATGTTTCGCAATGAAATGAGGAACTCTAGGTTCTTTGATAACCAAATCAATGATATTTTATTGATAATGACATAAAAGCCTAATCCCTCGAAAGCACCAAGCTTGATTGAGTTAAGTTAAAAGAATAATAGATTCATAACCTATAGAAATGTATTATATTCAACAGATACCAATATCTCGTAATAGAATCCTTTCAGTATTATTCCTCATCAATTTCTCATCATCTCCTCTATTATTAATCCACTGCTTCGAAGTTATCTCAATCACTCTTCATATGTCTATCACGTATCTCACGCTTATAGTTCACGCGTGTGTGGAAGAAGCGTTAACGCGTGTGCATGACAAGGTCGCGATTCGTGGCGTGACTGCATACAATGTTCCGTAATCAGCGCACAAAGGAGTACATGCCATAGTGCGAATACAACGCCTGATGTCTGATGCACACCGTACATTCCAAATGGTTTCATACGTGAATCAGGTTGAAGAGCCTCCGGTAGGAATGTGGAGGAGATTGTCGATGTCAAAGCAACTGGTTAGGGAATTCAATACAGCAATCAAATTACTGAAACTGGAGCTCACACAATAGTATCGATCATGTTGATAATTACTTTATACTTTTCTCGAGAGAATGGAGTTGGCTGTATAAAAAAAAATAATAGTTTTTGGGAGAATATTCTGATTACGTTCTACTATATTCGGTAGGAAAATAATTCCTCGACAAATATCACATTAATATCAAAACTGTTTCCTAGTATATTTTCCTTTTTCCTATTTGGTTAATAAAGGTTTTTGGTTCTGGAATTTCAAATGAAATGTCTTATACGTGAGTGTAATCATCATGTTTTGAAATTTAGATCCACTTTTCACTCAGTGAAATTATTCAAAGTGATAACTCTTCATGTGGAAATTGCAAGCTGTTGCACTGCTGCCACGAGTTTGGTTAAAGAAACTATTTATCTTGGAAATTCCCTTAATGTGAGGGTCGAAGATGTAGCACCCAGCGATCTAATTAGAGGCATTAGAGTCGACAGAATTCTATTTAATGTGCATAATTTAAGCAACATTAAACGTCAAATATTGCGTTAATTGAATTATTCGGAAAACGCGCCATGCTTGGAAGCGTTAACCACGACTCTTGCACTCATCAGAGTTAGCCATGATTTTAATTAATTTCTGCAGTACGCGATGAATAATGATTTAATCTTGCGCTGACTATAGTCGTAAAAACGTTCAGATTACAACCTAACATTGTTGCCATATTACTCTAGTTACACATTTGCATTTACTGCGGTTTTACACGCTGTATCTTGAAATCTAACATCAATGTTATACACGTAAAAGTTACAATATATCGTACTTAAATCAATATGTACGATGTAGGTACAACAGTTGATTTGAAACACAATTGTATACAAATTGAACAAGCTATGTGCAACTTCAAATTCCAATATTTTACTTTCAATGATAACGAATTTATTTACTCTTTAATTGATTCAATATCTAATGAGAATCTTGAGCTAGAATTGCTTTTTTTACAGGTGGTAATCAGCAGAGCCCTCTGATATCAATACTCTATTTCAATATGCATGAAAGAGTCATGTCATCTGATTTTTTTCTCCTTCATGGAAATCGTCGTTTTTATACTATTGTAACAAACTTTCTTGAAAAAAAGTTTGGAGTATTTCAGATAATTTCAGCAACCCTTAGAAAGGCTGCAGAACTCTTCCAGGCCACCACAAGCTAACAAATAAAACCCCTCTCTAACTCTATATAAGGGACAACGTCATCAAGTCGACATGTTGTACTAATAAATTAAAAGAACTGAAAGATATAAATAAATGAATAGAGCCCTGGCCAATACTGAGAACCAGAAAAGACCAAATCATCCCTAACAAGATTAAGAGTAGGACATTCAAAACTGACCCACAGCCACATTATTAGTAAAGAAGAACAAAAGGAATGTATACAAATTATGACACAAATTCAATCGTAGATCATATATAAGAATAATGCCCTCAATACAGAAACAAGAGAGCCATGCACCAAATATCACAAAATATGGAGGAAGCCCTTACAAACAACAAAAATACTGCCCAAAAAGGGCTAAGCTACCTATAAGGATATGGTAAAATATAATAATGCGTTTCTTTTTCTTCCCTCTCTTCCTCCTCTTTTTACTCAATTTGTGTTCAAAGCTCTAAGAAGAGAGATATATCAATTCGATCCTCATGGATTCCAAAAGAATCTTCTTCTGTTGATTGATTGATTGATTTCAGTATTAATGAGTGGCTTAGATTATGTGAACAAAATAATCCTACTTTCCTGCATCCACAATTGTTCGTGCAGCCTTTCTTGCAGTTATAAAATAATGTATTTAGCAGTTTCTCTGGAGCAGGTGGAAGTAAACTCTGGATTGACTTTAAACTTTTATTCATTATTTCAGCTTTAGACTTCAGGATTGAGTTCATTGCTCAGTCACATTTGCAATTGGTAGAATACATGTATAGTATTTGAATGCATGAGTCACAAAAACCAATATTCCAAAAATTTGTGACTTTTGACCTCGAATCAAGAACAACTCGCAAGTGGAATCGATAGGGACTTTTGACATAGATTTCATAATGACGTATTCAAGACCTGTAGAAAAATCCAGCTTGTTGGGAACTAATGCAAACTCTCTATTTTGACTATGTTACAGATAACTCTGGATTTTTTCATGCATAACGTGATTGGAGCTTCTATTTATATGCTACAAGGTTATGATTGACAAGAAATCTAGACTATTGGATGTACACTTTAAAAATGGTATTTCGTTTCCCAACATTCAATCTCTAACTAATTCAATCGTATAAGAAGAGGCAACATCTTTTCGAAAAATACATTTGGTCTTTCTCAGAACGTATGTATCTATTCAATTTGTGGCCTTAAATATTTTTCTCTGAAACATTGGTAAGTTCCCAAAACCTTGTGAGAGAAAGTATAGTCTACAACATGTTTGGAATGGCGTATTCCGCACTCGCGAACCGTAATCCTCGCCTTTGGCTCGGTTTACAAACTTTTCGCTCGTTCAGAATACAGGCCATTCCAATATTTATTGTAGAATACACCATTAAAGACGTCAAATTTATCTATCAGCGTTCATAAGAAGTATAAGTGCCACACTTCGCAGCTGACGTAAATTTCTTAATCATCATAAAAGCTGAGAAAGATTAGTCCATATTCTCGCCTTTTGAATAAGCAAAAATATTGAGAAAAACAGATGGCGCTATGTGATAAAACATGAGGTGGTAAGAGAACGTGCATAAATCTTTAGGAAGATGAGAATATGGAGTTATGTTCTTCTAAAGGCAACTATTGTGATAGATTCCTTGTTCTAGTTGTCATCGTATTAAAAATTCAAAACTGGTGTCGTTAGATGGAACTAGATTTGAAGTTTACGTTAGCATGTCAATTTTACTGAAGCCAGGCACGTATATTTGATCCCAAGCAGTTCTCACCACAGTCGTTGGATTAATATGAAACTTGTGATGTAGATCCAGTCCAAATACTGACGTCGACAGAAAATCTGTTCCAAAGAAATTAAAGACCGTTTCTTGAACTGGGGAGATTGAAGATTGCCAAAAAACAATCCTCATATACTATATATAAGAGTATGATACTATTGCAGGTGCATTATAGAACTGTTCAATAACAAAGTTGCTAATTCGCCACAAAAATCATTTTTTGATATTAAAATATATACCTTTAAAGTTGTGGCTGCAATTATATTATAACTCGTGTTACATTCTCTCATTATTTAGCTCAATCAGATTAATATTTGTTTCTCATTGACTTATCTACTGTAGGAGACCACCAGCCCGCGAATAGACTTGAAATCGTTTCCAAAATATAGGCTCGCTTATTCCAAGACGAAGCCCCGGTCAGTTCCTTTTGCTTTTGCTAAGTCAAGAATTAGTATTGCACAGAAACAACTTAGTCATTTCCAGTATGTGAATCGATGTTGTTTCTTGATGTTAAATTTGCTGGAGAAAAAGAGATTAGATTCGAAAAAGACAAATATATGTGAGAGGTGCATATTTTCAATCATTATTGAACTGTTTAATGATCAATGGTTGTAACTCTCTTGATCATTCTACAATTTTTTATTACTTAATATTTGGTTCATCTTGTTAGAATATGGAGAAATAATCAGTGGATAGAGTAATCACCGAATCAACTCCCATTTTGTGGACTTACATATCGATGAAGTAGGACACTGCTGGTCTGATTATATGGACCTTCAACAGGACCAGCTTTTATTCTTGTGAAGACTACAAAAGCCATTTCCGTCAATGAAAGTTCATTCACATCACAAAAGTGTGTCCAACATTTTTGATACTGGGAAAATAGATTGTAGGACATATTCTGTGCATGATTATATCCATTTTACTGCTCAATAGAAAAAATAACAATGTTGTTATGTTAACATGAGCAGTTATGTAGAAAACAGAGTTGTCAGTTGTACACAAAACATCACACACTCTGAACTGTGTTCTGAACCACAGTCTACTACCACTAGACAAAAGTCCCTAGAAAAACATTTCATATTGCCAACCTTATATTTATAAACATGTACATTTGAAGTGCAAACATCAACTCAACAAATTTATTTCAAATAAATCGATAAAGTGGGACACCGTTGGTTTCATTGTATGGGTCTCTAACAGGGCTGTGATAAGAAATTGAGGTATAGTGAGGTAGATTTTATTCTTGCGTTGACCACACAAATAATTTTCGACGATATAAAAAGTAATTATATCACATAGACTTGTCCAGCATTTTTATATACTGAAAAAATAAATTATAGGGCATAATTCGTGGGTAATTATGCCTAATAGAAAGAATAACATGCATATTTAAAGAGCAAACATCAACTTAACAGATTAATTCATTAAAAGTCATTGTACGACACGGAAACAAGTCGTGTACTTGATTGTTTGACATTAAGTTTTAAATGTTAGTATATTAAATTTGAAATATTTATTGAAACTATGTGGGTAGTAAATTATACCTGTTGGATACTCATTGATCGATAGAAACTAATACATAGCACAATAATAATACATTTGGTCCCATTATCGTTTATGTGGTGCAAGAATGTTTAACAAAAAGATATTTTATTCTACTAGACATTGCATGACATGTGATTTGGAGAATTTGATATGAATTGTGTACTGTAAAAGTTCAATATTTTATTTTTGAATCATTATCAGACGATAGAATTATATGTATAACAATTTTTCCAACTGTTTCTTTCAAATTCATTCTTATCTATTCTCTCCAACATTTTAGAGCAATGTAAATCAGTAAAAAAGAATTAGCTCAACGTGATGACTTCAATATATCGTTGTTCATTCCGACGGACACATTAACTGCCTGCTGGTAAATTAGAACATTTACATGGAGTTGAAACAGTGGCAAGGCAGCAAAAATTGTCGTCATCTAATGAAGCGTTCTGCGCTCATAATAAAGTGAAAGCCGTGTATTATGCATGCGTTCTGTTGTTTCAACAATAACAACCATTAGCCTGCGACGTAACTGTTGGCATTAACATGTTCATTTGAGAGTTATGAGGAAGTTGTTCAATGTTTTGTTGTTAGTACAACTATGGCCGTTGAATAAACAATGAAACTAGATGAGGGTTGTCGTACCTTCGCCTCAGCCCTAGAGCTGGAGGGTCAGAATTACGTCGCTTCTGACCTTTTCAAATCGTATTTTATACACCTCTCCTTAAAGCTCATCATTCAATATGTTGAAAGTAAGCTGGGGTAGCTGTATAACCCAGAAAAAATATTTTATTCAGGAATTACTCACAGAGAGCTACTAAATCACATTGGCTGGTACCACAAGCTCTGTATTTGGCGCTACTAAGAGCATTGTGTCAAGATGTGTTTTAACGCAATTAGAATTTTCCCAAATACCTTAGAAAATAATCTTGAGGTACAAATTACGGAAAACACATATGTCTACAAAATTTATTTGAATGTTTTCCTTCAAAATAGCTTGAAATATTTATATCGCCTTAAAACGCTTCTTAAAATAACACTGCTAGTCATCTTTATTCCTCTTATTTCACTTGGAGTTAGGTGCAGAATACCCTTTCTAATACCTACAGTATCTCATTTCTATATGACTTATACTGAGGATATCATAGACATATGTTTTTTAGTCAGAATCAATTTATTATTTTCTAGATTCTGAAGCTTCTCGAAAGCATTTACTTGCATTTAGAACTGTTCTTCCACGATTTTCTGAAGAAAGGGTAGATGTTCAAAGTCATGACTAATCAGGAATTGTATATTTTGAGGATAAGAGATTAACGAGCGAAGCAAAGTGCGCAAATCTAGTTTAGGACATTATCTTGCTTTATTGCAAAGACTAAAAAAACTGACGTGGACATCACGTGACTAGTACATCATTGGATATATATAATCAAACGCAACATCTCATCATTCCACGGCTAGTCGGTTGCTATGGAAACAGTAGGTCATCATTCTTATGCTACAACATTCCTAAATACTGATTTCTAGGATTCTACGGCTAACAGTTCTGAATTTATGCGCAAAATTCCAAGATCGTCAAGTATAGTGCACTTCCGACTTAGTCGATCTCAATTAAAATAGGATATGAGCATCTAGACAGTACCATCATCTTGAATACTGTATTTTAATATTCTACATTCAATCGTTTTGGATTTATGCGGAAAATTAAAAAATGTTTCGAGTAAACTGCACTACCGGCTTAGCCGATCACAATAATAATGCAAGGTGTACAACTAGATGCTATAAAAGTGCCTACTACGGAATCTAAATATTCTACGACTGATTATTTTAAATTTATGAGAAAAATTCGAAAAGTCTGTGATATGAAGTGCACTTCCGGCTTAGTCGATTGGGACGAAAATAAAAGATGATTATTTGGATGCTGCAGCTATTTCAAATACTGAATTCCAGTATCCTACGGCTGATTATTCTAGATTTATGCGGAAAATTAAAAAAAAATATCAGGTAAAGTGCACTTCTAGTACAGACGATTGCAACCATAATACGAGGTGCACATCAAAATCCTAGCTCTTATACCAATCTTTTAAACAAAATTTCAACATTATACGTTTTACAAATTCTGAGACTTGCGAGTTACGCACATACATACATATATACGTACATACATCAAGCCAAAAATAGTCAAAATGGATTTAGGGATGCTCAAAACGGATATATCCATCAAAATCTCAATATGTGAATTTTGTCAGTTTCACAATATTGCCTTGTACTTTTAGAACGTCAGATAGTCGTAGATTTTAATGCCTTATTTTTTATTTCATGCTTTCAAGAGGTTTGATAAGTATGTATATTTGGAGTTCAATAATTCTGAAATTAAAGCTGGATCGTGTGACTAACATAATTTTAAATTTGTATAAAAAGCCTGTTCTGATGCAATTTTGTCGCTTTTGCAATGCTCACGAAATGAAATTTACTGAAAAATATTTTGACATGTAAAATGTCAGACAAAATTGAAAATTTGACAACAGATTAACATTGCCTACTTTGTCATTTCAATTAAACTGATTGTTTTATACGGCAAATTCTGAATGTCTGTTATACGTACAAACTGCACTTCCAGCTCAGCCGATTGATACAAAAATAGTAAATAATCATTTTGATGCTACAACAAGTTCAAACACTGCATTTTAATATGCTATGGCTGATCATTCTAGGGTTATGCAAAAAATTTAGAAGAAGTTTTGAGTAAAGTGCACTTTTGGCTTGGCCGATTTATACAAAAATAGCAGATAACCATTCTGATATAACATCAAAATCAAATTTCAATTCCAACATTCTATGGTTAATCGTTCTGGATTTATTAGAAAAATTCGAATAAAGTTTCAAGTAAAGTGCACTTCCGGTACAGAAGATTTGAACCATAATGCGAGGTGCACAACTAGATCCTATACCAGTCTTAAATACAAAATTTCAACATTATACGTTCAACTAGTTTTGAGATATGCGAGTTACGCACGCGCGCACGCACTCACGCACGAACGAACATACGTACCGACATTGAGCCAAAAATAGTCAAAATGGCTTCAGGGATGCTCAAACGGATATTTCCATCAAGACTCAGTACAAGTAAGTAAAAATTAAGCTACCTTAGCGCTTACTAAGGATTTGAACAACACTTTGGCCTCACACTATACTCTAGGTTCTGAAAAGGCGATCGTTCAGTTACTATATGAAGTGTTTTTTTTTTTCACGCGGATTAAGGCTATTTAGACCGGTTACATTTCCCAGCTCCAACCTCTACAATAAGTATATGATTGCTACCTAAAAATCTGAGGCACGGCCGGGTCGAAGTTGTAAATGAGTGGCGTGGTGGTGTAATAATTTTGAACTGGTAAAAGTTTACACGTGGTATGACAGTGCGGTGGTACCGAAGTGGCCTGCAATGCTACTACATCTCTAATTTAATCATACAAAATGTTGTCTTCGGGGGATGAGGATGTTTTAGTATTGATTCTGAAATAATGCGAGAAAATAGAGATCTTTAGCAATAGCCTTTCGCGATTTACCTTGCTAGAAGTACTTGCTGGTACCATTCCAATTGCAAAACACCATGCCATCGTCACTTCACCCGATTGTACGCTATTGCATTTGTTCACAAGATTTGAGACATTCCACCTACTAATTAGTCACCACGCTACTCGCTAATGTGCGCACCTCGACTGAAAAATTTTCTGACTTTTCCATATTAAGCTACAAAGTATTAACATTATTTATTCAGTAAATATATGATACAAAAGTGTTCTCACACCTAAGTAGATTGAGACGATACTTTCAAATGACTGAGGTGATTATGGTGTATCATGAATAAAACAAAGATATTTTGTTCTGCCGTCGTGTATTATTTTATGATTCGGATGGGTATATGAACGCAACAAGTCAAAAAATGATCTCAATTGGACGAGAGTTGAGGATGAGCTCAATTGGATGCAAGTCGTGGATGAGCTCAATCGGATGCGAGTCAAGGATGAACTGACTTGAAAATCTTCTAGGAAGTAACATGCAGGACTTAGAGGAAGTCAGAGGCGAAGAGAATATACGATAAATAGTAATTAAAGTATCAAGGATGTTGAAAGGACAATATTGCCTGAGGGCAACAGTGTACTTTCTAAGGGCCTCTGGCGCAAGGTGTGTTTGTTGACCGTAGGCAATATTGTCTGTTCAACTCCCGTGGTGCCTTCAATGTTCAATTTTCTACTTTTTGTTGTATCTCAATCAAAATTTTTAGCAATGTATATGTATGTCCTGTCAATGTGATTTCTGTCAGAGAAATTATTCTAGTTACTTGCTGTAAGAAGGAAACTTGTTTGTTATTTTTCAAAATAATGCCTGAAGGCATTATTTTGAAACATATTATTTGTTACGTAACTACCCTGAAATCAGTGTTATTATGACAACAATAATAAACTTGTCGGATATTAAGAAACCAAATAGCTTGTACATGTTAGTAGTCTGAAAAACTAAAGCAGTTATCTTGAGATGGATCTTGTAAAGATTCTTTAACTGAATGCATGCATAGCAGAGCAATAAGTATCCACACAAAATGCAACTAGAACATTCAGTACTCACGATACTCAAAAATTACAAACTGGAACTAAATTGTAGTTGACAAGTGTTTGGAATAGATATGAAAACTATGTGTTTGTGTATGTACGTATGTATGTATGTATATGTGTGTACAGGGAATGACATGTATTTTTGTGTTTATTGTCACAAAATTGATGAACAATTTCGCTAACAACAGAAAGACCGACAGCTCGAAAATCTGAAGGATTAGTTGCTGTCTTCGGTAAGCCTAGAATCAGAGTCATCACTGTAGCTGTTTGCACCCTTAACACCTTCTACTATAACTACATGATTATTGACCGAATATCCAAAAGATTTTTCGACTTTTTCACACTATACTTTGAAGTACTAATATCAATCATTCAGTAGCTATATAATATAAAAGTGTACTTCACTTTTTTTGAGCAAATTGAAGCTACACTTGTAGTGAGCTGATCAACATTTCATTTGTTCTTTGAAGGAGCTAGTATTAAACTGAAAAACAACAAGTAATCGGTAACTCACAAATAGTTGTAAGCAATGAGACAACAAAAGACTTATATTTTGATCCATTCGATGTCTATAATTGTCTTCGACTGCTATTTACGGCTCAAGCTCCTTTTCCTAAAACTATTTTCAAGTACTGCAATCATCAGAGGATAATCTAGAGGCATGAAATTTTGTGGTGGTCATGGCATGACAGCTAACAAGTTCGCCATTTACACCAAACTACATAGGTACTTCAAGTGTATGAAAGCTGCACGTACAGCTCCATGGAAGTCAAAGTCATGTACTCGTTTATTTCTGATCGGTTGGCATGTCGATAACGATATTTATAGATGTGTGTGATTAAGCGCGTCCGACATATGTTCGCATTAACATTGGACACGTTTAACATGCGATAAGATATAATTTTACCCTTTATCGATTCTCCTGTGCTGCATGTCAGTGTTTGACGTTATTTCAACATGTTGTAAATCCATAAAAATATCCACCTTGGCTATCTACATGAAGCCTAATTTACTTTGGAACTCTTTATCGCAACATATGTTTGCGCTGTAAAGGTTTTTGTTCAATTTTTATTCAATATAAATAATATATCAAACTGTTCGTTGATTATCTGCTCCATTGTTGTGGAATATTAGTTTTAATGGTCATTTCTATGAATAAATAATACCTACGTTTTGAATAAATGATGTGGAATATGAATGAATGGACTGAATCATTCGTCACAATCTTTCAAGCCGTTCTTATCATGAATAATTTCAATGCATGAAAATATGATTGATTCAGAGTAATTGCGCTGTTCATCGGAGTCTGTTCTTTGACATTGAAATAGGAAAATAGAAGATTGTCCAATACAGGAACTTCCAGTTTCAATATGTGGTGGCATTTGGTTATTCATAAGTTTTGGTACATTTATTGATCACGTAGCAGGAAAACGATTAAAGATTTATCAGAACCAATTGCAATCAAATGCTAGTATTTATAGTGCTTCCTGAAAATTGAGTCATCGAGTGGTTATCACAGAGGCTGGCCTAATCCTATCAGTATTGAAGAAAAAACTGATGTTGATGACACAATATTGGTTGTTGTACGTCAGTAACATCAACTGCTTACATTTACCGCTGAGCACAGGCCTTCCTTGGTTTGTTCTCTGACACGATGTGCCCCGATATTGGTACTACCGACAAATTCATATAATTTTCAGATGGAATCCACCTTCAAACAATATGTGTCAAGATTTAATGAGTTCGATCAATAGTTTACAAGTTACAGTGATCTTAGTGACGTTACTTTGGTAATTTTCGGAACAATGAAAACGTCCTTATTTCGTATTGATGAATCCTTGCTTTCTGATGTGTGGAAATACCATTCAAACAAGACATCAAGACAAATGGTTCAAAAACGGATAGCTGATTTTAAGCGCAGCCATTTAAATACCGATGATGCTGAGCGAGCGGTCGCCCAAATTTGGCAGATGGTCCAGAGAACAATAATTTTTGTACTTCACCACAAATTTCAGACTGTAGTCTACTCTCCATGGATTGATTCAAATTCAACACTTTTGGCAGAGAATCAACTTACGTAGGATCCTGAAGAAGATCCAGCGCAGATCAAATAACTAACAACTTCCAACATTCCAACGATGCTTTACCTGTCTCTGAATATAAGTGACTTTAATTGTGGTACTTGTCATGTCACTTGGATCTTCAATCCATCTTGGTGCCATCCTGAAACGAATTTAGTGCCAATAGATCCTAAGTGAATAGTACAGATCTTGGAAACAAATTATTCCAGCAAGATAAGACAATATTCAGCGCAAAAAGCTATTACGAGGTTTCTTTATTGTTTTGTCTTATGTAATGAAGAAAGAATTGAGACATGCAATCTTGAATATTGGTTTTCTCAACTAGCTAAGAAATGGTTGAGAATCATTGTTGATAGTGTAGCTGGATTATTACCACAAGACTTTTTCAAAAATAAGTTTATCATAAAACAGTTACTATCTTAGGAGATGGTACTCCATTATATATTCTTTATATTCTATGAACTCTATGCCCTGTTTATCCATTGAGCTCTCTATATTCTCCATATACTCTCAATTCTCCTGATTTTCCATATTCCCTATATTTTCTACATTCTTAATATTCTCTCCATGGTCCTTACATTCTCTAAATTCTCTATACACTCTATATTCTCCAAACTCTCCATATTCTTTCAACTCTCTATACTCTTTTCATTCTCTAAATTCTCTATACTTTTCATATATTTCGATTGCCATTTTTTCTCAGACGATATGAACCTTCCACATTTCTCAAAACACGATATTATTGTTGCCTTTCACCAACCATGTCCTCGAAAATACCTGTAATATATTCACAAATGATCTTTGTGCTTCCCTACTCCATATGACTTTACGTTTCTATGAACCCTTCGACTTGACCAGGCTCCAAAAGAAGATAAGCGTAGATTCAACCCCTTATAGACTGGGAGCTGGTGACAGGTGAGGTTCTCCGATTTTATACCGCTTGCCTTTTTGAGGGTTGATAATTTACCTCTTGATAAGAAAGATAAAAATGTTATTGAGCACGCTTTCCAGTCATAGTTCAAATTCCAATTAAAGGTCTGAAAAAAAAAGTGTTTTTTTTCCGTGATATCATATTGCATGCCTTTGTAATGTTAAATAATTGAAATTAATCTAAAGCCAAGTACTGAAAGGCAAGCGATTCGCAACAGCCCAAGTGGCTCAAAGAGTTGCGTGAACTTGTGAAAAAAAAATATGAAAAATGCCGTGATTCCAAATTGCATGCCAATGGAAAGAATTGAAGTTTTAGTCATAAAACCCTTGTAAAAAAATTGGCAAGCATTCCTCGTTGGCGCAAGGGTTTGAAATTTGGGGGTAATCTTGCATAAATTTTGCACCAATTAGCCGTGATTTCAAATTACCTCAAATGGAGCAAAAACTTTATTTTGTAGTGAAATAATTATAAATTTAGAATGGCATGCATGTTGCTTAAGCCCTTCATATTTTAAATAATAATGAAAGTTGCATAAAAAACTAGCAAAATTTCTCTGACTTCATTCTGCCTGCCATTCTGTATTACATCAATAAATGCTGTTTTAAATTAATTTGGGAAATGGCAAGCATGTTTCTCAAGCCCTTTATATTTTAAATGATGATGGAAGTTGCATAAAAAACACGCAAAATTTCTCCGACTTCATTCTGCCTGTCATTTTATATTACATTGATAAATGCTGTTTTGAATCCATTTGGAAAATGGCATGCATGTAACTCTGTCCGATCATTGAAAAACTTTGGAAAAAGTGGCAATAAAAAGTAAGAATATTTCCGTTATTTTATTTTGTATTTCAATAAAGGAATACTTATGCTTCAAGTTAAAATAGAGAAATTCAATGCATATGACATAAGACAAACATTTACAAATGAAAAAAAAAATCAAGAAAATAGGCCCTAGAATCAACTTAGTTTGTAATTATAGACATGGCAGGAGGTGAATCTTTCATAATAGTGCAGATTATATATTCAAAGTAATATAATTAGGTTCATAAACAATACTTTTGTACCAGTAAGTTTTCCGTTTGGCATAAATAAGTGAAGAATAGTATGAAAATGAATAGAGTTAAAGAGCATGATTTTTTTTCATTGGGGAGAAGTTGAAACATTTCAAGTTAATAATTGTAGGAAGAGTTAAGTTTTAATTTATGGTTAATATATTTTTTATAAAAAAGATACCTGAAAATGACTTCGAAAGTCGAAATGATCATCGTAGATTAATAAAGAAAATCATAAATTGAAACTTAACTCTTCCTACAATTATTAAAGAGCATGATATTGTGAAAAGGGCCGACAATAAGGACGATAAAGATGAATCGGACACTTATTCTCAAATAAATGGTGAAACTACTGAAGAGGAACCTGAAATTGACAATAATTATGATGGAGAAATGGAGATTTGAGCAATTATTGCCAATTTCAGATTCCTTTCCATTCCTATTTATTTATATTATAAAACATCCCATTAGCTATCTGAGTATAATTTTTCTATGATAATAAATTTCTTCTTCTGGTAATAAGCTTTTTTATTTTTTCATAATGATAATAATATTTTTGCCTGATAATGAAGATTTTCCTACTCTTAAGTTCCAGATGAAGGCAATTTAACTTTCAGAAATATATTTTGTAACAATATTCCATCCACATAACTTATCCACATTCCGGGGGAAAATTGAGAACATAATTATTATTTTTTTCGTTGTTAATATGTGTGATTATTATTTTATTGATAGCAAGATTCAAAACCTTAATGTTTCACAAATTCAGAAGTTGGGATGTCAACTGTACATACGTGTTTCGTCCTTATTAGGACTCTTTGATATAGTATTATTCTAGTGCCTTATTGGTTGCAATTTAATGTTATACCCAGTTAGAGCTAATACTGATATTAATGGGAAAATTTGATGTTTCCAGTGATTTCAATTGTATATTTTTGGAATTGTTGCTATGAAAACATTATGGATAATTTAAATTGTAGCTCTCTGCAATATTTTGGAAGAGACTCACCAGACCATTATTGTTTGAAATAAGTCAAAAAATTTGAATAAATAAATTCGCAGAATAATTCCTGTTAATTTTACTGAATTAATTCACGAGCACTTTTTCTCAATCATTTTTCCAAAATTTATCAATGATGAGCCTGAGCAAGACGCTTGCCATTCTTTGTGTCGTCTAAAAAAAATAATTTTAAACGAAATACACAATGGCATGCAAAATAAAATGACGGCAATTTCACTTATTTTTTTTGCAACTTCCTCAATGCATGCCTCCATTTTGGGACATCCTGGGGTGCATGCCAATTTCCTGAATAACAATTCATCGAACAAATTACCTATAGTTGAAATGGCATGCAATTTCAAATCACGGCTAATTGGTGAAAAATTTATGCAAGATTACCTTCAAATTTCAAACCCTTGCGCCAACGAGGAATGCTTGCCAATTTTTTTTACAAGGGTTTTATGACTGAAACTTCAATTCTTTCCATTGGCATGCAATTTGGAAACACGGCATTTTTCATATTTTTTTTCACAAGTTCACGCAACCCTTTGAGCCACTTGGGCTGTTGCGAATTGCTTGCCTTTCAGTACTTGGCTTCAGATTAATTTCAATTATTTAACATTATAAAGGCATGCAATATGATATCACGGGAAAAAACACTTTTTTTTCAGACCTTCAATTGGAATTTGAACTATGACCGGAAAGCGTGCATCGCTCAATAACATTTTTATTTTTCTTATCAAGAGATAAATTATCAACCCTCAAAAAGGCAAGCGGTATAAAATCGGAGAACCCCACCTGTCACTAGCTCCCAGTCTATTAATGATGCTCAACTTTTCAAAATTCTGATTATTAGCGATTTCAAATGTGTCAGTGAGATTTTCATCCCATCTCAGTGTCTATTTGAAAGATCTGCTGTGGTCACACAGTACTTCTCCGATAGTGAATTTTATGGCCAATTTCATTGCTGTTTCATAGATTAATAGTGTCAAATCAATCAAATGCGATAGCTGTTATTTTCTAAGTGGCAGATGGCGGTTATATGAGATCTATTTTATTATTCAATGTCCATAAGTCTTATGTTCAGGTGCTCTAGTGATCCCAAACTTGGCATAATCTGATTGAGTTGTGAAAAAGCCTTCAACAATTCATCAAATTCTGTTCCACAGACATTTTTTAAAAGACACTTCACAGTGCCACTTTGCATTATGTAGATGGCACTGCTGTACATTTATGTCTCTGCATCTCATGTATAAACTCAATTTCTAGAGCCATGTGGTTCACAATTATTGTACTGGAAAGTCCCAATTCAGGATGATGGTGTAAAAACCGATTCCTAAATTTGTAATTATGTGAGACAATCAGGTCTTGAGATTCGATAATTTATATATGTCCTGATCAGAAATCAAAGCGTATGTTTGAAAATTGGATGAATTTCTGCATAAAAAAGATATAAATAGTTATTTTTGATTCTAGATTACGAAATGTCTTTTTTACATTCGAGTATAAAAGACTTTTTGTGAGCGTAGCGAGCATAAAAATTATCCGAAAATGCAAAAGAATTTCGCAATCATGTATCAAACAACGTTTTCTCGAAGACCACGTCTCGAAATTAAAGAAAATGTGAAGAGAAAATATTGACATTTTGAATCAATTGATATCACTTCACCAATACATCCTGGCTGCGAAATAAGTATTTCGCGTCCTGAAAGCAAAACAATCATTTCGCATATTTCTAGTTGCCTTGTAGATGTTCACTTCTAATGACCATTTTCGAAAAAATATTTATATGATACTTCATTGGTATCGGAAGGAGACGCTGTGGATACTTCCAAATAATTTTACTTGGTTTTGTTACGAGATCAAGAGACTTGACCTTATTTCTACAAGAATTGTTTTGGATGGGATAATTTTATAAGTCAAAAGATCATAGCAATGATCTAGTTATGCGAGACTCCAAATTGTTCTTCTTTTAGGTTACCTAAAAAAATTTTCTTCTGTGTATTATATTCTGTGTGTTGCAAGAAATAGTTCTTTTCGAAGAGTAGGTTTGCAATAGATGTGCAAGCAATATTGGTCGTGATATGTGTTTATCGAATGGAGTTGAAAACAAAAAATTAGTACTTAAGTAGATGTATTAGGTGTATTAAATAATATAATAACTACTCATTCTTGTTGAGGATTCCGCCCGCCTTGAAAAGTCGATAGCGTGCGTTGTTTGCAGAGTGTGCATATTTCATCCGGCCGTTGTTGAGAATAGCAGCAGCTGTCTTTTAATCTGAATACATCACATGAATTATTGTCATTTTTGAATCGATCGGCAAACACCACTCGCGATACGCTTGTAGCGCTGTTCAGCACTGCCATTTAAAAAGGTGTGCATGCTTGATCGCCCATACAATCGCTTCTTCGCTGGAGGATGATTAATGTCTGGAAAATATGTTCACAGTTTCGTTATTTTCTGCCTGTTGAAAGCCTCCACTTCGGTTGCGCTTGTTTCCCTGTTTTTGTGCCTTTGCTCGTTTCTTGCCACTTCTACTCCAAAGTTACTTCGTGTTACGACGTTCCGTTTTGTTGCACCACTGTGATGAGAGATATTTTGCTTGGTTTCTTGACGGCATATCTGGAAACCTCGTTATTTTTGATTGATACAAACCAGGAATGGCGACAGAAGACACAGCTTCACAAGACATCACATTATCAAATGCAAGACAAATAAATTTCCTGTAGAAATCTGATCGCGAAGCATGTTGGTAAGGGAACGCGCGTGCGTACGTGTCCGCCATTTTGAAGCACGGTGAACGTCGTCTGATTAGGGAATTTATCGCGTTGCATGGTATTAGGCTCATGCAATATCCAAACAGTCTAATGGTTCGGCCGCGACGGCAGCAACATCAGGGTATACTGAAGGCAAAGAGGCAAGGCGGAATGTTCGTGTTCTTCTTAAGTAGAGTAAACTTGCGTCCCAGGAGATTGCTTCGCCTTTGAAGAAGCCGCCCGCTCTAAAATATTCATTGCAAGAAATTTTACTTGTGTGTCCCATAAATAGTAATTCATTTTGTAAGTTGGCGTTATTTAAAAGTCCTCCAGCAATTTTGTATTCCATTAGCTCCTTTTAAATATTCACGGATCCCTAAGGGGCTTGCTCGATTTTTATTCAACATGTGCCAAAGTGATTATAAATTATATTTTCATAACGTGGTGGAACAATGTGAAACATTGATCTACCTCCAGACAGACTAGAGAAGCGCACAACGATTCGAAACGCATCATATATCCTGCGATGTACGATATTGAGGATGCACGCCTCGATGATCATCTTGTTCCGCAATATATTGATACGATTTGCATGTTAAATTCATTCAACATAGCTACTAGTATATACTTATTATTCGTATCATCTCTATTGATCCAACTGCTAAGTGAAAGAGCTACTAAGAGCTTGGAGTAAATAATAAAGTTATAGAGTCTCTCTACCAGAAACATACAAAATAGTGGCATTATCAAATTTTGTCACGTGACCGACGGAATGCTGTTATTGACCAAGCGCCGCTGTGACGTCATCACGCATGTTGACAATCAGAAATTAGTGCATAAGAAATTGGCACCGTCAATTACTTAGACTCAGAATAGAATCAGACACAAAATGAGTTCTAATGAATTCGTAAAGAGACAGTCAGATAATTTGCCAGATGTTCACGAGTTGATAGTGGCCGACTTTTTCTTGAAAAGTGTTTTTAACGCAGCTGAAACGAGTGTCAAAGCTCAGAGGTAAGTCCTTAATATGGCTTTTTCTTTTGACAGTGAAGTAATAATTCCAAAATAATTTCAGTTACACATCATGGATTAACGAAGCCTCTATGATACCTACTGTCTTAGAGTTGCTGAAAATAGGAACTATAAAATCGATACTGTAATAAGAAACTTCAAGGAATACCGTTCCAATAAGTCAAGTCGTGCGTGTGAGCGTCATAATGCTTCATCAAAATTTATACCGACTTGTGTACCCACTTTGAATTATTAATCAAGCGGTTGGTGGAGTGATGTAAAAAAAACAAGAGAAAAACCAAGCGTGAACATATGTCTGTGTGGCGTGGGCATACGTGCACAAATAGATTCAACAATTTTAATTTTTTCTCCCAACAATCAAAACATGTGATGAACGCTCCGGCGTTTCTGTCAACACTGTGTTTTAATATAATTTAAAATTTTAATCTAATTTATAATTCAATTTACTCACACCTATGCTGTGTTATTTTTACGGCAACGAGTTTTAATTGTCTAAAAACAAAAAGGGAAAACTCAATTTCATAGTAACACGTAATTTCCAATGTGCATAAACTTTGCTTGTTTTTGTTTAATTAACATTGTATATTTTTCGTGTTCATGCAAGTTTCAGCCCTTTTTGATAGTGGCGCTGTTGTCTAGGATGCCTCTTTCTGTGCCCTGAGCCTTTGTACCCAACGGCCATGGAAAAAAGTGAAAATTTATCTTTTAATTACCATATTGAAATTGCGTTCCCGTTGCTTGGAATTGTTTAATTATTGTAAAGTGGATTTGCATGAGAGAGGCCCGTGCGGGCTGAAAAGGGCGTAGGGCGAACCCAGTCGACAGTGGCGCCGCTGGAATATTGTTTCTGTTGTGCCTTTGTATCAGCAGCCGAATTAATTGAATACTCCACACTTTGTATGAGCATGAAAGAATACACTACCGTTACACTTCTTGATCATCAATTTCATTTTTATTATTAATCAGCACTGAATCAAAACATTATCCCGTTCAACTCAGAGAAGTTTTGAGCACCCATATCCAGAAATAATCAATATAATTAGAAAATTCTAGAAGAATTTGCAGTTACCCCTACGTGAGATTCAAGCTTCATCACACACAGAGCTCAGTTGTCGAAGGATAACTGAATTCTGTTCCTGAGAGAGTTAGAATCCATCCCTATACACCTACGTGCATTCCGCAACCGCAGTCCGAATGTTATGCCTAATTTGATACAATTTTGTAACATTTACCACATTATTGCTACTTATTTAGCATCTATTGATTTTTTGTCAATATTTGATCGTACCAAATCACCCACTTATTGATTCGAGTAGGAATTGAAGCTTGTTTTAAGACAGGATAGAAGTTTTTCATATTGCTGTAGTTACTATTGTCAAGGAAGTTGTTTTGCTTGATCTTCTAGAATCTATGTTTGATTCCGTTAAGTTATCATACCTCTGAAACATATGCGCTATTAATTTTAGGAAAATCTCATTACAACTTCTGATACATCATTTTAGGTACAGTTGGCGGCTTTTTTGTGCAGCGTGCTAGGCGTTGTTTGCTATTTTATCAAGCATGCGCAGCTGTAGAAGTTCAACAGAAGTCAAGAGAGAGAGGTATATCTCTAAAATAGAATATTATAACCTGGCTTGAGTCCTCAGGAATCTATAGGAAAGAGTTTCATTGAAAATAAGATTCTGATAGCCATTTTGCCATAGTAAATCTCATTAGAATGAATGATTCCAAAATAGAAAATCTAAATGTGGTATTTGGTTGTATCGATATGGGATATTGAATTGTATGCATACCCTCATTTGACGCCTCTGTAAAATTACAGAAGGGTGCCATGTTAGCGTGTAGCAACCACGCACCAATTTTCTATCCGGTCCGCTTTGAATTGATGCACGTAAAGTTCATTGCTGTTGACACTCAGTCAACTACTTCAACTCACTCATTTACATTACTCCAAACGTAGTTATTTTCCTATCAAGCCCGCACTTTTCTTCCTTTATCGCATTGTAATTCTGACGAGTAAATTGCTAAATAAGTCAAGAGGTACGCTGTGGCCCGCATTTCAACTGATAAAATTCATTAATCACAAGGTAACCGGAATTTATAAGATCATATCACAACGACATTTTCATACTTGCGTTTACAAAGGTACCTTATCATATTGGGAGCAGTTTCTTGATTGGGGTTACTGTAAAAATGTCATTAGTAGCATTTTATTTTGTAAGCAAATTTGATTTGGATACGATCGGTGGTTTAGGAGGAGTTTAAGTGGACATCAAACTTCAGTCTAAAGTTCGCCCATTAGACTCATATAATTTTTTCTAGCGATCATTTTCATCGTCGTCTTATCCAGTAACACAATGCATATTAAAGACGACGTTTCAACGCTTTGTGATTCAAATTTTTGCATATTCCCTTCGCACGCAATTTACTCTGGTATCGATACCATCAAATGGAATTCATTCGTAATGTAATTTTTCTGTAAATGTTTCTATTGATTAATGAGAACATTCATCAAATTCGCTGGATCATAACATTGATACATATTTTTAATTTGTAAAATGTAATAAAATTTCCGCTCTAAAATAATAAAAATGTCCAATGGAAAATGTAAAACAGTTTCATGGCTGACTAATTTTTCAGATTCATTGAAACATGTTTCAACGTGTATTCAAATCAATAACTCTGAAATACAAACAAAATAAAATTACCAAAACATATTTCATCCGAAAACCAAATTACATCCCTCATATTTTCATTTCTGCGCAATTCGTTTAAAATCCAAATACCGCAAGATAAGCAACACATATTCGTGAAATAATCAAAAATAGCATTAGTTTCAATCACACAAAAATATATCCCGTTGAATGATAAATAATTTCCTGGTCGAATGGTTTGTTTTATTCAATATTTCACCCTCAAATATATTTTTCATCAGTCCCGATGGAAATGAATTCATTAAGTTTTAACACAATGCTAAGAGCCATTCACAAAACTTGACTTTACAGTACGGATCATATCGCAACATTAATCAATTTTTCTACTCTTCTTCATACATTATAACTTCTCGACAGCTTTCACTCAATTCTTTCTTACTGGCCATGTCCTGAGAATCGAAGCACATAACAGTGTGGATTATCATCGCAACTAAATTGATTCTAGCATATTATTCTTTGAATGAAAGCTTCGCTATTCCAGCTTGTCTATTTCCTAAGAACCATTCACCTGTCTCTACATCATAGTGCGGATCTTTTATTGAACACTGATTAATTTTGGAATATAATTTATCAAATGGGAGCTCTTTGAAATGTATTGGTAGTTTCAGTAGAAAAAATTGTCTCAAAGACTTCTTGTAGTTGTATCTACATTATTTATCACAGCTCCATCACATTTACCTCATTGTTGTTTGCTTATTGAGCCTTTTTTTGATTTTATCTTCTTTGCGGTGTTGATATATATTCGCATCTAATCACTCCTATTATTAATTCTAGTGATGATTGAAGATTGTTGTGAGACTGATTAGGAGCTTACTGTGAGTGAATTGAATTATAAATCATCTGCGTTATGAATTTTGAGGAAATCTTGTATCAACTTCAGATATCATATTTTACGTGAGGTGAAGATCTATCTTTCCTATTTAGCAAAATAATGGGTGCAACTGTTGGCAGATTTTCTATGCAGTGTGCTCCAAGTTATTTGTTATTCCATCAAGATAGGCATACGCAGCTATATAAGACCACCAAAATGCATGAGAGACATAGATATCTCCAAAGCAAAATATTCTGGCTTGGCTTAAATTCTCAGGAATATATCAGGAAAAAGTTTCATTGAGATAGCTTCTCAAAAGCTATTATTTGATTTTCCGTTAAGCAGCAACGATTAACAATGCTTCACTTCACATCAATTAGTTTTAGAAATTGATCTGTTTGATGAAAACCCTGTAGTTTACATTTAATTACTAATTTTGTTCTATGAGCTTGTTCAGGAGATTTTCTGTAATTTTGATTCAAATCCAAGGTCTAATAGACTCTTCTATCTTGCTTATGTTTCAAAAGAAATTCATAATGCTCCTCTCTTAATTAATCGGTTCCAGAAAATGATTTGTTTAATGAGAGCCCATTGTGAAGTCAGGATGAGCCAGGAAAAACGCCTCCTCCTTTAAATTTTTCATGATAAATAATAGAAAAAATAATTTATATACAAGTTTTATTATTTCAAGTATACTATCCGATGGCATATGTGGATATTTTTAGCGCATTTTTTGGGAAAAAGTGCTATTATATTCACTTTGACTGTCTGGCTGGCTGGCTGGCTGGCTGGCGTGACGCTGAGTTCTCAGCAACTATACTATTTACAGACTTGAAACTGGTACTAAATAAAAGCTGCTTTTTCGTAGGTTTGCACAAATTGCTTTTATTCAAGCTCAGTGATTGTGGAAGATTAAATTATCCAATTACTTGTTTCAAGTAGAACAATGCTCATAGATATATATGACATTAGGGAAATGGTAACTAAAGTTTATTCAAGTAGATGAAAATTTAGTCACAACTTTAGCCGTGGGTGTCACTATTATTATGTACAGTTGTCAAATCTGTCCGGGACTCATTCAACGACTTGTTTGACGCGAATTTGAAGCTTATTGGAATAAATTATTATTATTGGATGAAAACTTGTTTACTTTTGGTGTATTTTTTATATAGCTTTGATAAAGATCAAATTATCATTTTAATGTACAGCACTTGACCTCCCGTCAGTCAATAACTAAATAATTGAGATTGAAAGGTATTTTTGAGTTTGTACATGCATAAATTATGTTTCTATCAAATAGTCAACTTGAAACTAGAACTAAATGGAAGTTGCTGTTTCGTAAGTTTGCCCAAACTGCTTGATTTCAAGCTCAGTAATTGTGAGAGATGGAAATTTGCGAAATCTCTGAAGTAACAAGCATTCATGAGCTGTCAAAAATGCGCTCTCATCATCTAGATGATTCTTCCATTTTTTATAAAGTCAGGTTTACAAGATATGACCATCAACTTTCATTTTTCAAATAGCAACCTATAATTATTTTACTTGAAATTAAACTGTCATTTTTTTTTCCAGCGATGTATTAGTTTTTATTAGTGTATTTGGAAAAATATGGCAGTTTTATTTCAAGTGAAATAATTACAGATTGCTATTTGAAAAATAGAAGTTGATAGTCGTATCTTGTAGACCTGACTTCATGAAAAATATCTACATGCGCCATCAAACAGTATATTCTAAATATTAAACTTTTCTCTATTATTTATAATGAGAAATTTAAAGGGAAGGGGCGTCTTTCCAGAGTCATCCTGTATATTTGGCAGATTGATCATAAATTTTCGGTCCATAAGCTTGCCCAAAAGACTATTATTCCAAGAGCTTTTCGTGCCCATATCTCCAACATATAACGCATTTAAGAATATGTTCTGCAAATGAGAATTCTCTGAAATGCATTTGTTGCTTTTGTTTGTTCCAACGATTTCCTGTAGTTTAGTTACAACTTTCTGACATATCCACTTCGACTTTTCTGCTTGCTTATGTTTTAAGAGCGACTCACACTGCTCCACTTTACCTTGATCAATTTAAAAAAATCATTTTTTAAATGAGAAACTTTCAGAATATATTTAGCAGATTGATCATGAATTTTGGTCCCACGAGCTTATCCAAGAGACTTCATATAATTTTGGTTTGAATCCCAACAGCTTTATTACACTTTTTTAACTTGCTTATATTCTAAAAGCCATTCATAATGCTCCATTTAACATAAATTGATTTTAGAGAATAATTTGGTCGATAAAAACCCATCGGAATATATTTGGCAGAAAAATTACGAATTTTTGTCTTAGAAGCTTGCCTAAAAGACTTTCTGTAATTTGAGAATACGTTCCGTCAAATGAGAAGTCTCTAAAATGCATTTCGATATTTTGGTTCACTCAAGGCCTAAGAATCATTCTGATTACAGTATGAATAATATCACAACATTGATTGATTTTATAGTATTGTCTGTCAAATGAGAACTTTTCGAAATATATTAATAGCTCAGCTATGAATTGGTGTTTTATGAGCTTTGTCTTGATGTCTTTCTGGAGTTTTTCGGTGGCTTTATACCGCATTTTGGGCTTGTTCATGTCCTAGAAAGCATTTAAATGGTTTCACGTTACAGTGTAGATGATCATTACAACATTGATTGATTCAGAAATATGATTTATCAAATGAAAACTCCTCGGAATGCATTGGTAGCTTGATTTCGAGTACTAGTCTTATGAGCTTGTCTAAAAGTCTTCCTGGAGTTTTATTGCAGCTTGAAAATACCTTTTAGCTTGTTCATGTCCTGAAAACTTGACATACATTACAGTGTAGACCATCATCACAACATAGGTTGATTTTAGAATATGACTTGTGGAATAAGAACATCTAGGGATTCATTGGTAACTTAATAACGGGTTATTTGCTAATACCATGAATTATGTTCTTGGCTGTTTTAGGAGAGCTGTGATAGGGAATGATTAAAGATAATAAAAATTTACCAAATTTCTCGAATGTATCTTCCTCAAACAAGTATTGTGGGTATGCAATTTATTTCTCTGTTATTTGTATTTAGACATTTTTATTTGAGTAATTTGGACCACTCTTGTTGCCTTGAATTACTTTTTGAAGCAACCTTCTTGAAATAGTTAAAAAAAGTGCTCGTGGTAGTGGCCATTGTATTTAAAGCTTGTTTCGAAGTTTTTCTGGAGATTTGGTGCAGCTTGATATCATCTTTTTGACTTGTTCATGTCCTGTACAGTGTAAATCATCATCATAGCATTTATTTATTATAGAATATGTTGCATCGAATGAGAACCTTGCGGAATGCATTGATAATTTGGTTACGAGCTATTGTCCTATAAGCTTGCTTCAAATTATTGTGTTTGGAGCTCTGGTGCACTTTTTTCTCAATTTCCTAATTCATTTCCACCCTAAAATCTTTTTACAGAGCTCCACTTCACAGTATGGATCATCATCGCAATAATTAAATCATTCTAAAATATGAATCATCAAATGAGAGATCTTTGAGATGCACTGGTAGCTTGATTATACATTTTTATCTTGTGAGCTTGCTTCCAATTCTTTTTGGACTTTTGATGCACTTTCTTTTTAACTTTTTGGCTTGTTCATATCCTAAAAATCTTTCACAAAGTTTCTCATCACAGTGGATCATCATCACAACAATGATTAATTATAGAATATGTCACGTCGGTTTAAAGCTTTGCAGAATGCAAGGATAGCTTGATTACAAATTTTTATCATATAAGCTTGTCCTAAGTATTCCCTGGGGTTCAATTATAACTCGTAGATAGATTATTGGCGTCATTTTAGAGACTCTCGATACTTGTACTATCTAGCGGATAACTGGAAAATTGATTCAATGTCGTCACCGTCTTCAAGAAGTGAAAGACAGGATCAAGTCAGTTACATTAGTTTTATAATAACAATAAAAATATAGATCAAAAATTACCTACTTTGAATAATAGTGAATGAAGAAATGAGTAATCATGAATCACTTTTCACTTGCTACCAAGATTACTTTGTAGATCATGTGGTTGCACCCAATTTCTCTATAAATATAATTATGTCATTACGACATTGACATAGAGACTATGATCTCTGTCTCAAATCTATATTTATGATTTAGAATAGGACTTCTGTAGTTTTGCTCTCACTTCCTAACTGCTTCACACTTATTTTGGGTTTGTTCATGTCCTAAAAACCATTCACAAAGTTTCATATTACAATATGAATCATTACCACAACATAGATTGCTTCCAGAACGTGTTTTATCGAATAAAAACTCTATAAAATGCATTTTTGTCTTATGAGCTTGACTAAAAAACTCACGGCAGATTTGCTATGACTTTTCTAGAATTTCACTTCGCTTTTTCTATTTTAATCAAAGTATGTGATTCTCGTATGAGAACTTGTTCTTGATTACGAGTTTTCTGTCTGAAGAGCTCGCCTGAAAGACTTTTCAAAATTTTTACTCTGCATTTTTGGTTGGTTCACTTCCATGGTCTTTTAAAGGGTGTTTCAATTCTCAGAAATTTTCCAAAATTCAAGACTTGACTTCAGTGTGGGATGAATTTCAAGACTCATAAATTGTAGAATACTATCAGTGCCTTCTCAGATTCTAACAGCGCATTTGCAATGTTGGTCAGCAATGTTCACTCTGGGATTCGATTGTAACATGTGGTCCATGTTTGATATGGGCACCATTTTGTAACAGTGCAAGTCAGTGGTCAATGTAGAATGGCGACAGTTACATGAACAATACCACAGCTGACGAGATGAGAGACATAACTAGAACAACAGAACAGTTGCATTATCACCAACTAATTGGAAATCATATTCATTCAACATTATTCTAAACAACATTCCTGGAAACAGATAGGTGAGATTATATTGAAAATTGATGGAACAAAAGCAAATAAATGGAACAATGGATGTATTCAATGAGAGATAGCTGAGCGTCTCAAATCAGTCAGCAATCTGTGGTTGCAGTGAAGCTTTCACTCCAAGTTTTCCAGAATCAATCATAAAAATATGCTTCCAACATTTTGTTGGAGCTGTCTAACATAACATATTGAGTTCTATTGAAAGTTATTTCGGAGGTGGACACCATTCTGACGAATTGATTTTTGCACGGAACAAATTTCCTGTGCTATTTCTCGATGTGACACGTGAATACGTGGCTTTGAGTGTGTGCACATGAAGGAGACACGAACATTGTACAGTACCTCGCAAAGTGGTGACAGGCGAACTGATTGAATCTAGAGAGTCATTGAAAACTGTTTTGTATCCGGTTTGAACTAAATCAAATTGAATTTCGTACTAGATTTTCTATTTGCTGAGTTCGTAGTGTCCAGCAAAACTTTACCAATAGAACTGTCGTCACGTTTTTGTCATATATTGGAACATCTGTGCAGCGTTTGTGAGAAAAAATACTTTTTAAAGGGTTTGAATACCAATCAACAGACAGAATAACTTGATTCCTAACAAGTAGGAAGCAATCCCAGAAGTTAATGTTAAACTTGTTTATTGCAACAGTTTCAGATTCAAATCTCGGAACAGTTGGAATTTCCCGGAAGTTTAAATGAATTTTTTGCAAGTTTTCAGTAACATATATTGCGTTCATGAACATTCCAATCTCCGTTTTTCGCTTCGCGTTACCTGAATAAAGCCGACGTAGCAAACCCTACACTGTTACGCCTCCTGGATCAAACAAGCGAGAAAATACCCAAGCGAATGGAAATCGGTAGAAAACGATTACACAGCAACTACGCACTGCTTCGTTCGGAAAACTTCGAAGTGAATTGAAAGCTGGATTCGCGACTGCCCAAAACCAATTTCAGATTTTCCACCGTTCATGCTTCCATACGTTTGGTAGTCATTAATTTTAACAATGATATCTTTTTGCCGGCAAATTTTGCTGACTAGGTATGGAAAATGCACAAATTTTTGTGGCTGCAACTCATCGAATAGATATTCAACTTTTTGAACAAAACTTCTTTCCCTCATCAACACATAATACGGTCGGAGTCTTCAAGTTATTTTTTCCACGTGCCTTAAAGTGGAAACTTCCCTTTCATCTCGCCTACTTCACGAATTTTATCTTCCTATTTATCGGTTCACATTCCAGTGAATGATTTGAAAGGAAAGTGGTCCGAATTGAGGGTTCGTTCATGAGGTTTTGCGAAACTTATTTAAAAGCTTGCGACCACTCCCAGAACTAAGGCGCGTGTGCGTGCGATTGATTAGTGTGTACCGGAAGTCTACACCAGCTCCACTAATACGACACGCGGGAAATTAACCAGAAGTGTGTATTCATGCATGCTTGCTTTACAATAGGAATTACTGCACCACCATTTGTTATGGGTTTGCGATCGTTCCAGAGGCTGACGTAATTTACATTAATTAAATAGTTTGAGCTTCTTCGGAAGGTATAAATTCAGTCCATTAACTCGACAGTGAAATAAAAATTGGGACTTGATTGTCAAGTTACTTGATAGCTTATAGAGTTTAGTTCAGCAACCTCCGACAAAACAGACTTCCATCTTCGTACAATAAAAAAGTTTTATGTTATACCCTCGAGTACACAAAAAAACACATCGAAATAACTACACAGAAAGTTTGTTCATGCCTCCGTAATAAAATAACAACACCTCCATTTAGCGTCTAGAGTTGGAACTGGAGTCGGGTTGTTTGAAGTAAGACATCAGTGAAGATTAATAGCGTAAGTCCAGCAACAAAGTTGCGGCGAAGTAATGTTTAATTGCGCTCCGGATCAGATATCGCTGATAAATCACCGCCGGCCAATTACCGGAGGATCTGCGTGAGGATTCAAGAAGAGAAGGGCCAACTTCATGAATGTATGTTGATGATAATGAAGCATGCAATTCGCGACGCCACTCTGAGAATACGAACAACTGTTGCCATCCAAGCTTGAGCCTCAATATGAAAAAAAACTGCGAGAAGCGCTCTAGAGTAACTGATTTTCTTTTATGGAATTTATTACTAATAATGCAGGTAATCATATATTTCATTCCCGTATCTATAAATGATTATTCGGTCATGACTAGAGATGTTTCATACTATGCTTAACCCAACTTGGACTTATCATTAAACGTATCTACATCCGTTGATTCCTCATCCACTTATTCATTATTAATTCCATCGTCGAAGTATTGTGATGCCTTCAATAATTTCTCATAATCTCATATCAGTTTTCCTGTGGCTGAACTATTCGTCTTCTATATTCTTTAATAGTTTTTTTCACAAGTAGCTTATTGCTATCATTCTTTTATAGTTTCCGCCATTAGTTCCAGTGCTTGTCATTTTTCTAGGATATACCCTCACCACCGGAGTTTTACATTTTGTGTTCTTCAATTTATTGCTTTATTAGAAATAAGAGTCCTGGGGTTCTTTTCTGATTCGTAGAAATAGCTTCGAGACATAGTCACATTTATTGAATCATGATATTATATGGAAAGGAAAAACTTCTGGAATGCAGTCAATGGAGATTTATTCTTACTTTTCTGTTTTTACTAGTTTCGACACCACTTTTGTCATTCTCAGGAACCATAAATTATTATACAGACGATTAATAAGTTGATAGTAATTACAATTTGTTTTCTGGTTTAACTGTAAGCTACTTACATGAAAAAATTTGTTTTTAATAAAATCGTCGTAATTTTTTAGCAACGCCATCTATGTATATTAATGAGCAGTAGATAATGTCTTCTTTCTCCACTTGTCTAGCGTTGTTTTTAGAATTTTGACACTTATTTATCAAGCTGTTAATTAACCCATGAGGATATCCCTAAAGCAGTAGCAATTTTTTGATTTTATTCAAGATGTCTCCATGATATTGTGGAGAAGTTAATTTTAATGCTCTATTATTTAAATTTTGAGCTGTATCAAGACAGTGAGTCAATGGATGATTTTAGTAATAGCTGAGATATCTTGTTGATGCGCTTGGTTTTATGTACCATGATGTGGTTATATTACCCTCTTCATCTGGTATGATAGAAATATCTAAGAACGGTATGGAATTATTCTGTTCTACTTCTACCGTGAACTGTAAGTGTTCATAATAACTGTTAGATGTATCCAATGTATTTTGTATTTGATCTTCAGGTACAGCCAATATCAGATCATCTACATATTTCTTAATGAAGGGAAGCTTAAAAGATAATTTTTGTATTACCTCTTCTTGTGAGCAATCCATAACAATACTAGCTAATACTGGAGATTACGAAGAGCCCATGGCAAGACCAAACGACTGAATGTAGTATTTATCTTCAAATTGAAATAAATTTTCTTTGATACAGAATTTAATTAGTTCTAAAAATTCTTGTAGTGGTATAATAGTTCACTGTGCTATAGCTGCCCAATTTTTCTCTATCTCTGCGATCATCACATTTGATGGTACATCTGTATATAATTAGATGACATCCAGTGAAATTTACACGTATCCTGTATCAAGTTTTATTTACGTGATGAAATCTTTAAACTCGAATGAATTTCTTACAAAATACGTCGTATTTTCCAAGCCTTTTGAAAGATTTGCTAGAAATCTTGCGAGATTGTTAGTTGGTGAATTTATACCACTGACTATAGGTCTTAACGTGTGGTTGTCTTTATGTAGTTTTATGAGGCCATATATTCTAGGAGGTACTGCATTGTTAGTGGAAAGATTATTTTTCACATTTTTTGTGATGTATTGTCTATCATTCAAATTTTTTATCAATTTATTATTCTTATTCTGTATTCGTTTGGATTGGTCCTTTTGTATTAGTCTGTTGGTGGTATTGTCCGATAATAAATCATTCATTTTGTCAATGTATGTTTGTTTTGTTTTTATCAGTTTTGTCAGCCTCTAGGATTATGATATCATCTTTATTTTTTAAGAATTGTTTTGTTTTGTGAAATTTCTTACTTAAGTTTTTTTTTTATTGTGTTATTTTTACTGTCTTTGTTGTCTTCATAATATTAGTACATTAAGATCACAGGGAGTCTTGTACTTCTTGATCATCAGTGGTTTGTAAAATGTATTCTACATCTGCTACTAATTTGAAGATAGGTAATAATAATAAATAAAATAGAGACATTACCTACTGCTCATCAATATACATAGATGGCGTTGCTGGAAGATCACGAGGATTGTTTAAAAAGAAATTAAAAATTCGGATAGGTCTCAAAAAGAAAAAGCTTTAGGGCAATTGTTCAATAACTTGAAATCTAAAATAAATAAAAACCACCAATCAAATTTATTATATAAAATAACTTGTAAGAATTGCAATGTCACATATACAGGACAAACTAAAAGATATTTATCGACGAGATTGAATGAACATAGCAAGAATTGTCAGGGCAAAATAAATATAACGACAGACGAAATTAAAATAATGGATTTTGGACAAAGCTTGAATAAGAGATTGACACCAGAGATGCTACACATCAATGCAGATAAAAACAATATTAATGTGAAAACTGACACAATGAGTTTGATTAAGGTTCACAATAACTTACTCAAATACAATAAAACAAAGACTTGATTGAATATAATTCAAATATTATTGTAACACTCTAATTGGTTCCTGGGGGTACTTAGTTCTTCTTTTTTATATCAAAATATATATTTCCACTAGTACAAAAATGATGTTCTAACGGTTTTCGTAGAACAGAAGACATTTTCTAGTTTATTTTAACTTTGACTACATTTAAAATATTTTTATGTAACTCCATTTGGAATATTATTCCCATGAAGGTTTCATGTTTTAACATTAATTATTGATTTCACTGAATTTTATTAGAAATTTTCCATGTAAGTAAACAATTAAACTAGAAAACAAATTGTAATTACTCTTAACTTATTAATTGCCTGTATTATAATTTATAGTTTCTGAGGATGACACAAGTAGTGTCGAAACTAGAAGAAATAGAAAAATAAAAATTAATATCCATTGACTGCATGCCAGAAATTTTTCCTTTCCATCAAATTTCCAGTCAAGAAGTATATATTTTCATTGATATTATATGTTGGTGCAAACAATATGATCCACAAAATGTTGGTAACAAGTAAAAGTGATGTTTGAAGCCTAATTTTATTCATATTATCTATAGTTTCTAATCTATTATTAGTTATTATAGTAGTTGAATATCAGTCTGTTGTGATGACATTTAAAAATCAAAAACTGACATCAAGCCAAAAAATTGAATTGGACCAGTCTTTTACTTCTGGAAGACTGTTCCCAGAGGGTAATGACCTTGTATCACTTCTCCAATTATCCGCTAGGTGGTACATGTGTCAGAAGTCTCTGAAAAAGTGCCAAAATTATCTCTACGAATTTCAGTTATAATTTTTTGCATAAAGTTGCATGGGTCATTATTAGTTTTTGCCTTCTTTTTCGATTCTTTGATATCGTCTTTCACAAGAATATTGATGGAAACGCTAATGATAGATCCAAGAAATAACTACAAGCGACAATTTCCTTTGTTGAGATGAATATGTATACATGGAGAATGTTTTTACTGATTGTACAAATGGGAGAAATAGTTATGAATACAATTACGTAAGTACCTGAAAGCTACTGCTGGAATAATGGGGTACATAATTCAATCACAGTTTTGAATTGTAAATACAGGAATTCCGGTTTCTCACTAAATACAACAGTACCACATGTATATAGTTAGAGAAATTCTGATAAAACCATACCAACGTAAATGAGCATGCGTTAACAATAGCTGCATGAATACTTCGTTTACTCAAAAAGGTTTTCTATTTCGTGAAACATTGGCGCCATGGTCGACAACGATGAGCTTGTTAACTAGAACTCTACTAAGGTATGGGCGTTTGCTTCAGAATTTATTCTTTTGATATGGATTCTGTACACGGTCAAAAAGACCTGCTCATTTGCATGTTAAATATATAATAGTTTCGTACCAAGCGAGGTAACGAGGATTGAAGAATTCATAATTTTGAGGTGGAGGTGATTAAGAAGAGAGCCAATTTTCTCAAGAGCCAGACGTGCATTGTAAGTCTGATGCAATGTGCTTTCAGTAGAATAGAAGAGGAATTCTAAGATGTACAAAATGATATGAACCGTTCAAGTACTGTTTTCATTTCACGACATGATATTCAACATCATCGAAACTATCTTTCTATCGTCATAGGTACACTTTTCAACCGAATACAGTTGATGTTGCACTAGTATTACGATTATGAAGCATCATCCTATCGAAAAACTACCTTTGTGTTGGAACCAGATTATTTTCTCTTATATAACCTGATACAATTTCAAATGAAATTATATAATGTAGTTCACTGACGCTTCAGGGTGTGATAAACTATTGAAGATTTTCCGGTCTGACGAACATAAGGTGCGACCGGCTCCATGACATATTCCAGGAAAAAAAATCTGACGTGAACATCACGTGACTAACTTGTACATCATTAGAGATATATATATATATATATATATATATATATATATATATATATATATATATATATATATATATATATATATATATATATATATATATATATATATAAAACGATGTGATTTTGTGTTTGATCATATATATCATTGGATATATAAAATCAAACACAAAATCTCATCGTTCCACAGTTAATCGTTTTGGATTTACCCAAGAGATTCCAAGATTCTGTCAAGTAAAATGCGCTTCAAGCCAAGTCGGTTGCTACGAAAACAGTAGGCCATTATTCTTATACTACAACATTCCTAAATACTGATTTCCAAAATTCTACGACTACTAACATCAGATCTGAATTTATGCGCAAAATTAAAAAATATATTCCTACTGAAGTGCACTTCCGGTTCAGTCTATTGTTATGAAAATAGTAGGCAATCATTCAGATGCTACAGCAGTCTGAAATACCAAATTTCAATTTTCTACACCTGATCGTTTCGAATTTATGCGAAAAGTTCCAAGAGACTGTCAAGTAAAGTGCACTTCCGGCTTGATGGATCCTGATAAAAATAGGATATGAGCATCTACATGGTAGAGTCGTCCTAAATACTGAATTCTAACAATCTCCGTACAAAAGTTTTGAATTTATGCGGAAAATTCAAAAAATGTCTCGAATAAAGTGCTCTTCCGGCTTAGTCGATAGCAATCATAATGCAAAGTGTACAACTAGATATTATTAAAGTGCCTAATACTAAATTCAAATATTCTACGACTGATTGTTCAGAATTTTGCGCGGAAAATTCAACAAGTCTGTCATGTAAAGTGCACTTCCGGCTCAGTTGATTGTAACAAAAATAGAAGATGACCAATAAGATGCTACAGCAGTTTCAAATGCTTAATTCCAGTATTCTACGGCTGATCATTCTGGATTTATGCGGAAAATTAAAAAAAAGTCTCAAGTAAAGTGCACTTTCGGCTTGGCCGATCGCAATCATGATGCAAGATGTACAATAAGATGTTATAAAAGTGCTTAATTCAAAATTTCAATACGCTATAGCTAATCATTTATGCAAAAAATTCAAAAAAGTTTCAAGTAAAGTGCAGTTCTGGCCTGGCCGATTCATACAAAAATAGCAGATGACCATTTTGATACAACACCAAGTTCAAATACTTAATTTCAACATCCTACGATTGATCATTCTGGATTTATTGGAAAAATTCGAAAAAAGTTTCAAATAAAGTGCACTTCCGGTACAGACGATTGGAACCATAATGCGAGGTGCACAAATAGATCCTATACCAGTCGTAAATACAAAGTTTCAACATTATACGTTCAACTGGTTTTGAGATTAGCAAGCTACGAACGCACGAACTTACGTACCGACATCAAGCCAAAAATAGTCAGAATAGGTTCAGGGATGCTCAAAACGGATTTTTCCATTCAAATCTCGATAAGTGAATTTTGTCGGTTTCACAATACTTTCTTGTAATTAGTACAAGTAAGTAAAAATATGGTATACATGTTTCAGGTTGCAGCCAACTACAAATAAACAGCATTGTATTTGCGAGAGTCCTACAGAGAAATGGCGTCCTTTGTGATACACATAATATTTGATACTTATAGTAAATTAGATGTCTTACGGGTAGGTTATCAAGATTAACTTCTCTTTCATGACTTCAAGTCAATATCCTTATTGATTAAAAGTCTTACGGAATCACTTTGCTGTAGATGACTGATTTCTTGAATGATTAGGTTCATGCCCCTATTCTCTCTTTTATCAAGAAACGCACCACTTTCCATCGACTTCAATAATGGTCAGAAACAGACAAATATATCGATTTACTGTTTTGAAGGTGGAAGTAGGAAATATACCATCAAACCTATGAATATTTTCCTCGGATCTTACTTTATTTCATACTTATTCAACTGGAAATTCCAATTTGGATGAATGCTCCTCGTACTTTTCTTAAAGTATTGTGCTTTCAAATATTCTTCGAGAACTTTTGTTGCACATGATACGCTTGAAAAATATCCTCAATTTGGAAAAAAATTACTACAGCTTTCAGGTATCTGTAGCTTATTCGAATAACACTTTTTTCTCTATTCGTGTATTTCAATACAACGATGGTTTTATGTTCGAGAGCTTTGTGACTGCTGTAAATCAATACGGTCGCTTTTACTCTTTTTATGGAAATATCGTTTTTAAAACATGTTTCGCCAGATGCTATACATACGTACACTTGAAGTAAATAAATGATGAAGTCATTTAATTTAGTAATTTATTTGTTAATTATATAGCAGTCAACTTTGATTAATTAATAAATACAGCACATCAAATATAGGTTTTTCATCTACATGAGAGTTCCAAGTGTTCAAAAAAAATTCGGACCATTTTGTAATAAAATAAAACATGGAAATGACAGCTGTCAGAGATAATTTAAATTACAGCTTTACAATTCGTATTTCGTAGTGCTCTCGAACATTCAGTTTAATCCAGTTGACAAATACACACGTGATAAATTTGCAACTTTCCAATAAAAGTCTAACTTTATTTTATTGAGCCATGAAAATAAAAACTAATGGCAGCGGCTGTGTCCTTCTTAGCGGGTCCCTGGCGACCACTACCTACTACTTGTTCATCAGTTTTATGTTCTTAACGCATCGATCCAGCCGCTTTTTTTTTATCAGAAACGCGAGGTCCAGTCCGAAGGGAGAACTTTTGAAAATTTAAACAGGAGTACGTCTGCTGTTCCTGGAGAAATGGCTAAGTAATAATAAGCTATGAAGTCACAGCGGAGTTCAAACTTTACAAAGCTTGCAGAACCTTTCCGATTCGACCCTCATCATTTTCTGACATTCTTCTCGAATCTCCTACGTTATTTTACTGAATGTAAGTGCTTTATTCGATAAATAAGAACTGAGTTTGTTCAAAAAGCTTGCCTTTGCTTCACTCTGCAATCAACCAAACAAGTGGATAGCATTTACACTTCAGTAAAGAAGGATTCCAGTAGTTCTAATTTTCAAAACCTCATTTATTTGCGATTGATCAATCTCTCAATCACTTTTGTGGCATTCAATTTACATGCTTCAAAACTAAGACTGGATATGTTCGCACATCAATCAAAAATTAAATATCAAGTGCTCTCGCTTACTACTTGCATAAGGTCGGGCCCTTAATTAATCTTCTGAGTGTAATTACAAGAAGTGGGACAAGCTCACATGCATTGTATACCCAAGATGCACGCCACTGCGCCAACAATCAATGCAAATTGAAAATCTCTACCGCCCCGGAATATTCCGCCCAAACAAGATTTAAATGCAGTGAGAATTATTGTGCACGATACTCCACTACTTCAATGCAATTCCAGTTGGGTTATTCAATTATTCTACTATTCTATGGCTGTAATTAAGCTTTAAAGAAGTACCAGCTAGATTTATAGGCTTCGTTGAATCACCTAATTTACATTTGTACACATATAACAAATCTTCCGAATCAAGTGCTTGATTTTCCAACAAAGAATGCTATGAAAAAGGATTTGAATTCAAAGACACTTCATCTTCAATATGTAATCATTCTTTACAGAACAGTGCTGCAAATTTTTATTGGAAACACATTCCCAAATTTAGAGCTACCTACTGCAAGGACAAATATCCAAATGATGCCCGACAGATTTCATATTGAAAATGGAATAATCAGAAGATTAATTATGTCTGGTAACATACCCTCTTGTTCCATACTGCAGCTAAATCTGCGAAATAATTGGGATATGGGCAAAGATAGTTGAGGTTTTCAGGCCTGCAATGGTAGCCACTATATGAATATTTGTATGGAAACTTAGCAACTAATAACAGACCTGACTTCAGGATGATTTGAGATTGTTGTAAATTGATATTACCAATGCGCTTGTTACAGAAAAAACTAAACAATTTTTCACAGGCTGCAGCTGTAAGCTTAAGATATTCGCATTGAGAGTACCTGATAGGGCCAATGCACATTAAAAATATTATTTCAACTGGCAACAAGAAATTGTTTCATCAAATAACTTTGAACAATCTGCTATTTTTTCGAACGTAGGTCAAGTTCACAAAATTGACTGTAAGCTTATTGGCCGACGGCTTACGTGGGTCTAAGAGTAAAGCATATTCAAGTAAACTTGCAAATTCATTGTGTATTATTATTATAATTATACAGCGTTAGGAACGCCTGTATAACTGCAATCTAGAAAGATCTTCTGTAACATAGCAGTCTTATTTGCTTAATCTGGGATTATGATCTTTTACCTTGCTAGCCTTATCAAAAGTGTTGCAGCCTATTCAAGCTGCAGTCGAACATTCACATAGAATGTGTGTTTTTTTTCTTGTCATCTTAACAATAACGACAGATGCCGCGATCAGCTTTCCCAATTTTGTTTGAATGGTGATGAAGAGGACAATTATCAGTTGAGAGGCCTGTCAGAATTCTTAGGTTTCCTTTGCTGAGAGAGTACATCTTTGGGGTTTGCTGAAGCATCTTAGTTTATTACCATTAGTATTTTGCCAGTGTGAGGCCATGGATTGTGTCTTCCATACTTTCATTATCTTTCTTATGTAGCATTCTAGGAGTCTTTTTGAAGACTCTGGACCGGTGAACGGTAGTTTGGCTCTTTTTTTTCTCTTTCTCGTTGCTCCTGACTACATCATGCTCTCGTACCCATTAAAAAGCTACTCGATTTTGCCCTATCAGTTGCTGTAAATTTGCAATTCCAGACTAACTTAGATTGACAGGTGTGGGGTTAAAGTCTTTCCTCAGGTCTATTTTGGCGCAAAGATATTTCCACCTAAAAGATTGTGATGATAATGCCTGATGATTTACGTGTTACAGCTGTACGGTCTTTCCTATAAATGACAGCCTGTAAATAAATGTCCTTTTTCTTCTATTACGAGAATTCATATTGTTCGAGCCCCAAGTGAGGAGAAAGCATACAATATGTATTGTAATCAGGACTTAGCTTCGATGAGATTATCAAATGCAAAAATGATGAAAGAAATAATTAATGGGTCATAAAAAAAGTAAAGTAGAGTATATTTTATCATTGATAGAGAAATTTTGCAGAAAATGCAAAAATTGCAGGAAGACAACAATAATAAATTTGGATTCCATTACTACTGCATATTTCCGTCTTTTGGCAATGAATGCTTTCTTCGTGTGCTAATACGCCGATACAACTGATAGAAAATTTAAAATTCAAATATCCCGTGTCTTTGAAACTTTCATGTGTGCAGTCACAATTCCATATCCGTTTTCTGTAAACCACGAAAAGAAAAAGGATTTCGGACAGAATTATTGCATTCGCGTTGGATCATTACTTCTTTCATTCCTTGATATAGCAACATATAAAATATAGTTGAGGAGAGGATATTATTCATCCATGGCTCTAGAATGAGTTTCTTTGCAACATTTTATTGTAGCTTCAATATTCGAGATTTAACAAATGATGCAAAACATTCGTATGTGAGAAACAATCTCTTTTCCATCGGATCGATGATACAACAAACAGAACTCCAAGTTTAGACAATATTTTTCTAGTTTTATGTATCTTGATACCTAAATTCATCATAAATAGAAAACTCATTCACTCATGAACCAACCACATTACAATTGTAGACAAGAAATTGATTTACATGCCTGAAGTCTAAGGAATAATCCAGAAGGTAAGTTTCTCACAGAAAACAAAGACCGTTCATTGAACCAAGAGACCTATGAAACTACAGGAAAAGGAATTATTTCCACAGATACATATATTGATAGTCATTGCGCCGTTTTGGGATAAAGTTGCATTAGTAACGTTCAAAATTGATCTACAATTGTCATTGTCTTCACGTACCAATATACTGTTAGAAAATTATGACCGCAAAACTGATTAAGCTATATTTCTAATTTGTTCCATTCCTATTATCAGCCTCTATCAAATTTCAACTCATTATTCAGGAAAGTATAAATAAAAGAAAAGAGATTTCACCTAACAAGGAGATGGTTGTAACACCAAGTATCTATTCAGCATGTTGGAATAAGGAACAACACAAACAACTATAACCAGGTACTCATCATCAATATTGGACAATTTTTTCTTCATAATACCTGCATTGAAACAACGCGTTTCAACGCCTGTTTTATTAGTCGAAGCAAAACAATTTGAGACAAATGCGAGTGTAGCCGGGAAGAAACAAGCGTGTTTCAACCCACTGCAATTATTTTTTACATCATTTTATCCCTGGCCGAGTAGCATTTGTTCATTGCCAATCTCTAAATAAAAATCGTATAACCTCAGTTAATCTGGCAATTGTTGTGTTCGGAACTGTAAATTAAATTGAAAAAACTATTAGTTTCAAGAAAAAAAGTATTGATACGACAATTTCAAGTATACCACAACATCTTATTGATAAAGCACAAGCAGCTACTCTCGACTTGTTATCTGCAAAATAAAAAAAAAAAATTTACTCTGTTATGACAAATTTGTAATGTGGAAAGTTTTGATGTAGGTATTATGAAAAATACAGTATGTGGCACGGCACAAAACACGATTTCAGCCGAGAGTGATGCCGGTCCTCGCTTTGCTCGGACAAGCAACGCTCACTCTCGGCTGAAATCGTCTTGCTTCGTCCCTAGCCACACAATATACTATTTCATCATTACAACACTCCAGCTTATTTGTTACTACAAAATTTATTAAGCTTAAGCTCCAATTCGTGAAGAAAGAAGAGATTTCATTCAAATAAAAGAATGGTTGAGGAAACGATTATCTTATTTGCACTACCACAACTAGGAACAATCTAAGCAACAAAGTTGGCAGCAGTAAGTCTGCGTGAAAAACAGTCCAGGCAATTACTTCAGGCAAAAATTTAGAAGTTCAGCTGGGAAACTCCTTCAATTGAATTAACAAACAGAAAAACTATATTATCATCATTATTGATTCATTTAGAAACCCGATTGTATGAAAGATGTTCACACCTGATTCACAAAAAATCTTTTGAGTATGGCATTTTACCAATTCATACTTTTGGAGTTGTGACCGTAAATGTTATAGATCTTAGTCTCCTATTCTCTAAATTAGGCTCCCTCAGACATTTATTTGTTCCTCGATAAAACTGGGAATCAGCAAAGAGATTTCATTCAATCAAGGAGATGTTCATGAGAACGAATGCCCATTTTGCAAGGCTAGATCAAGGAACAAGTCATAAAAATGGTTGTCAGCAGTAAATTCTGCACGATAAAACGGCTTACACCACTTCTTCAGACAGAGGCTCATGGGACTAACTGGTAATTTTCTTTAATTGAATTAAAGATGAAGCAGACTATCACGGGTACATATTATCATCATTAAATCTTAAGCATGCTTCATTTCCGTTATTCGTCGGATAAAGCTGCAAATCCATCCGAAAAAAGATCTCCAACGGTAAGTCAGTACCAAGAACTTCTAGACGAAAGATCATAGAATATTTCATATCTGAGATGAGCAGAAAATTATAGGAAGTTGAGTTCTCTAAGGACCTTGCTGCATGAATAACGTCTACAACCAATCAACAAAAATTTATTTTTTTCAATTATACGCATCAATCATTTCCTTTGGAGTTGTTACCGAAAGACTGATGGAACTGAAGCTGAGATTCCAACTCGCTTTACCTTCTCTATTCTTTAAATCAAGCTCCTTCGAGACTTTCATTTGTTTCCCAAAAACAATGAATGGCAAGCAGGAAAAATACTGCATTCAGACGAGGAGATGAATACGAGGTAAGCTCGTGTCAAAATGAAAGTGAGTTCGAATTATTATTATAGACGTTGTATTCCATCTTGGAGAGTCGGAGTCATATTTTATTATCACATCCAATACAGGCAGTTCCACAGGATATTTGAGTCTCGGTTCCTGATTGTCCGTGAGACAGATTTTTCGTTGATTACCGCTCACTTGGAACTTCGTGAGTGACTTCATTGTGATGAGTCCGACAGCTTCCACATTTGACGAAATTCTTGATATAAGGGCGTTTTCCAGCGGGGGCTAATTGAACACGTCAGTTTCATGAAGACTTAAAAATGTATTACCGTCATATTGATGTTTACACTAATCGAAAGAGTTTTTGATTATAAAATGGAAAATAATATTGTCCGACATGAATTTTGGGGGCCAGCGGTGAGTCCGACAAACCGCACTTGTTACAAGTATGTTTGTATGAAAACAGTTAACCGCTAGTCTGAGACTTTGAGGACCTGTTAATTTTTTTTTTTTTTTTTTAATTAGATCATTTTGTCCGACAAATTTTTGGGAGCGTTTTCTTAGTCCGACACTGAAAATGTGTCAGCTCCTTCATCAATGGCCTTGTCGGACCAAAACAGTCATAATTTGAAAACATATCTGTCCAAAAAACATATTGACCGACAGAAATATTGGTTCTTATCGTCAGTAAGACAAGAAAACCCTCGCACATATATAACTCAGTTTTTGTCGTATTTAATATCAAGAGATAAGTAATTGACGTTGTTTATAAGCTAGTGATGAATAATTCACTAACAGAATAATTGAAAAAAGTAAAGTACAAAATAGAAAAAGAAATATATTATTATGTCGCTAAGTTAAAACGTTACTCACTTTGATCTTTCATCCCCGGGGGTTTCAAGTAGAATTAAATTGGTATTCGATGCTCCTTCCGAATCTTAAATTAGGATTAGTGGTTCCCATTCAAGATTTTAAAGTGACTTTCTCCCTCGACTATAGGAAGGGAAGAGAAATCTTTGAAATTTTTCTTAAGCCTCTTTCTCATTCGGTGCATATTTCTCTAGATATACTTGAAATATGCCATATCTCGCATTCTCCACACAGACTTTAACTAAGTCAAGTTTCACATCACCTCGTGTGCGCGGTACAAAGTGCTCTCTTCACGTCGTGAAATTAAAATGGGACACATGTATATACTTTCAGCTTTCTGCACTCGATCATGTAAACTCCAAGTATGCCAAATATCAAAATTTTTCATGCGTGCAATGTGCTTGAAAAGGGATACAAAGCTTCCTCTTCACGTATTATTATATAGATTAAAATGGGACATCTGTATATAATTTTCGCTTTCTGCACATCTTCTCCATAGAAATTTTGAGTATGCCAAATATCACACTCCTCTGTGCATGCAATATGATTAAAAAGAGGTCGAAAGTTTGCTCTTGACGTATTATTATGTAAATATCACAGTTGAAGGTAGATTTGAGTGATATTTGAGATGATTATCACAGGATACTGACTTCATATCACACATTTGATTCCAAAATAATAATAATATATTGGTGCACAAGTCTTTTTTTTATTATTTATGATCAATAATCATACTGACTTGATATGCATTCCATATGTATATGCCTATGAACGCAGCCGCATTCATACCACATATTTCTGCTTTTTCTGAAGAATTAACCCACTTAAATTGTCGAAAACATGTATACAGTAATGTTCTAGACACGATTTGAATGGAAAATAAAAACATAGGGATAAGCGGTCATTGATGAAGGAACTGTTATAATTCTGACACATTTTCAGTGTCGGACTGAAAAAACGCCCCCAAAAATTTGTCGGACAAAATGACCAAATCTTAGAAAAACAATAATTGAACACGTCCTCAAAGTCTCAGACTAGCGGTAATCCGTTTTCATACCAACGTACTTGTGACAAGTGCGGCTTGTCGGACTCACCGCTGGCCCCCAATATTTATGTCGGGCAATATAATTTTTTTTTTTTTTTTTTTTATTCATTTTAGAGCATTTCAGCCATTGGCTACTAATGCTTTGGTACATTGTATTCTTACATATTATTTTTGTTTACTATTCATATTTTGTTTAATAAATTAATATCTTTTAGGTATTTTATTATATTAGTCATAGATTCAATTTTGTTTGCCAACGCTTCTTTTGATGTTGTTGGTATGTTGTGCCGTTGTCTTTGTATGGTGTATTTGTTACATTGTGTGATGATGTGTTGTATAGTTATTTGTGTATTGCATGTGTCGCAAATTTCTGGTTGTGTTTTTTGAAATATGTAACTATGTGTGAGTCGACTGTGTCCTATTCGTAGTCTAGTTATTATAGTCTGGTTTCTCCTGTCTTCTAGATCTGTCCATTGTTGAGTTTCTTCTTTTATTTGTAGTAATTTGTTGTCGGTTTGGGCTCTCCATTGTTCTTCCCGCTTTTCTTTAAGTTTCATTTTTATTATTTGTTTGAGGTCTTGGGCTATAACTGGTATGTCTTTGATTTTTTCTGATATTGCTTGTTTCGCCGCTTGGTCCGCTTTTTCATTTCCAGGTATACCTACATGTGATGGTACCCAGATTATGGAAATTTCTTTGTTTTGTTCACTAATTGCTTCGTGTATATAATTCTGGATGTTTTGTATGAATTTGTTTTTCGTGTATAGATCTTCTACGCTCTGAATAACGCTCAGTGAGTCTACGCATATAGTGAACTTGTTTTCTATTTTCTGCGCTATTAATCTGGTGGCTTCTTCTAAAGCATAGCATTCTGCCGTGAAGACGCTGCATTGTGGGGGTAGATGAAATTTGAGTTGCGTGTTGTCCTCAGTTATGACACTGGCTCCAATTTTATTATTTTGTCTAGACCCATCTGTACAGATGAAGCGGTATTGATTGAGGTCATTTTTATTTGACATGAAAGTTTTTCGGTAGAGCTCAGGTGGTGTTTGATTTTTTTGGTGTTCTAGGAGTTCAAGGATTATTTTTGGTCGTTTTATTGTCCAAGGCGGGAATTTATGGAAGGAGAGGTTTTCTGTTTGAGGAAATGTTTCTTGTATTTCGTCTAGGTATGACACTATTTTTTGTTGTAGTGGTGTCTCTTGTTTTATTTTTCTTTCATTGTCGTATATTTGGTTGTATGCTGGATTATTAAGCAGTCATTGATGAAGGAGCTGTTATAATCCTGACACGTTTTCAGTGTCGGATTGAGAAAACGCCCCCGAAAATTTGTCGGACAAAATGACCAAATTTCAGAAAAATAATTATTGAACACGTCCTCAAAGTCTCAGACTAGCGGTAATTCGTTTGCATAGCAACGTACTTGTGACAAGTGCGGCTTGTCGGACTCACCGCTGGCCCCCAATATTCATGTTGGACAATATTATTTCTCATTTTATAATCAAAAAATCTTTCGATTAGTGTAAACATCAATATGACGGTAATATATTTTTAAAGCTTCATGAAATTGACGTGTTCAATCAGCCCTCGCTGAAAAACGCCCCTAAATCAAGAATTACGTCAAATGTGAAAGCTGTCGGACTCATCACAATGAAGTCACTCACGAAGTTTCAAGTGAGCAGTAATCAACGAAAAATTTGTGCCCTGTCTCACGGACTATGATTGAAATATAAGAAAATTATCCTTAAGAACTTCTTATTTGGAAAAGAAAGTAATGTTGGGATAGAATGCTTGACGCAGAAGCACATTGTGTGCCTCAGCTTCCTCTACTATCTTTCTCCAGAACATTTCATTATCATCTGAACGTTTCTTGTTTTGTCTATCCTTCAGAATCAAAGAGTGTTCATTGGGAGCTAGCAACATAATTCATTAGAAGAATGTAATATGATCTATACATGCAAATTTTGTGAAAGAAATAAAATGGTGGAATAATGTTAGTTCCTGACAAAAAGTCGTACTGAGTGCATCGAATGTGAAAATTGCGAAAAATTAGGAGCTCTTATTATGTCTGGAATTTGAAATCCTGTGGTTAGCGTAATTACTGGGTAATTAGAGCGTGCAGAGTCGTGATATGTGCGATAACATTTTATTGTTGCAAGCGGAGAGTAGAGACTCCTTTGTGAAAATATTTTCAATTGCTGTAATTTGCGGTTTTACTGCGGACCATGTTCACGTTCGTAATTACTGCGTTGCAAATAATTTAAATGCAATAAACGCTTTACCCTCTTCGGCGTGGCATGGCCTAGTGGTAGACTGTCGACTCGCGTTAGGGGAATTATAGGTGATAAACGTTTTTCATTTCAATTAATTGTTATTTATACCCTACTGTTTTATTATTTATTAAAATGTTCACAGTTTGCTCGCCAGGATTCTCCTAAACTATGTTTCCTCTGAATAATTGCTGTTTCACATTGCATCATAGAGAAATGTAGACAGAGTTGTACTGAATATTTTAGGCCCCAAGCAAACCCGTCAAGTACACAACAGTACGCATTATGGAAAATTTTAATCTAGGATACAATTATCAGTCCTAAATATCAGTCGAAAAGTCGGTAAATCACTCGAACCAATTTGGATCATGACACTGTCTCAAGTATTTTGTCCCATTATTTTTATTTTAACTGTCCATATAAAGAAACCCGAATAAAATAAATTTTATCAGGATTATATACTATCTTACAGACATGGTCCTTTGGAAGAGCTCCTGTGTAAGATAGATAGGACAAAGGGCACAAAAAGTGGGAGAAGCAAGAAGGGACATCACCTCGTGGTGTTCAGTGGATGAACGCAAGTTCCGCAGCAGGTGGCCGACAAGAATTGTCGAACAAAGAGATTTATGATATGAATTCGAGGTGTCACGCCAAATGGACATAAAAAATATATGTCACTAATTTCTTATCATGCAAGTATATCGCACAATAAGTACTTACGTAAGCAAGCTTTATTCATGTTAAATACTGTTTTGTTTCGCCCATTTTAATATTTAGGATCTTACACGTTTAATGAATAGATAAAATACTTCCATATTATAATCAGCAAATGGTGAATAGTCTCAAGAAATGTTTAGTACTTCGTATAATTCAAAAAGTATGCGTAGATGGAAGAGAAAAATATCAATCACCAAGTTTTTGACGACGTATGAGCTTGCGTAATTACTCCTATTTTGTGTGTGATTTCCGATCATTCGTCTCAGGTCTCGCCTGATCCGAAAATCCGGCATAACAACAGCCAAGCGTCATAAATTCAACCAACAGTACTATAAGATGTGCCGTTCGAGCGTCGACGTCTACTATGTCTGCAGCTTGCGCATTTAGGCTTTCCGTCCACTGGGAGCTGAAGATACTCAAGAATATAGAGAAATATGTCTTTTTTGTGTGGTATACGTCAAAGTATCAGATATAATAATTCAATGGATTCTTCATAAAAATCCTCACACAAATCTTTTCCGAATGCTAGCGCCATACCGTCTGAATAAATACCCGGAAAAAACTGCAGCAACGGACGATCAAGCGTCTGGAAATCAACCGACATACAAAGATGCGGCATTCAAGTGCCATGCGTTGTTGTAGATTAGAGCATTTATTTCTGTCGACGCCAAGGCTCACGAAGTCACTCCAATCTCGAGGAAGACTTCTCTAAATTTGTATCACGTTTCGTCCGATCAAAAAACACGAGATTCCTAATTATACGACAAAAGCCATGATTGAGTTGTGAGCTGTCGATCTGCGTCAACATACGTTTGTCACTCCCGGCGTAATTTTGAATGTGACTCCCTTCAAGTTGTCTCTAGTCCCACCGGATCAATAAATCTAGAATAATGAAAACTGAGCGTCAGAAAAATATCCGACCAAGACTGGAAGATACTACGGTTGAGCATCGTGCATCGATAGCCTTTTATGTTTGCCACTGTCGATATTTTGTGTATGTCTTGCTTCAATTTGTTCAAGGTCTCACCTGACTTTAAATATTGAGAGCTAAGCGAAAGAAAAACAGCGGACAAAGCGTGGAAGACGAGGCGATCAAGGGCCCGTGCGCTGCTAGCAAGTTGTCGACTTGCAGTTCAGTACGTTTGTCACTGTCGATATCCAAGCTTATATATATATCTCACTTGATTCAAAAAACGAAATGCCAAAAGTGTTACAAAAATTTCGTCTAACATCTTTTTTGTACAATTTTTTTCCCATTCCATACCTATGTCGCCATCTGTATAACAAATTTGCACTCATTTTGTAAATTAGTACTTGCTATTGACTCTTGATTGAAGGGCGCTAATTTGGGAAGCATGCGCATCTTCTTCGGTCTCCTTCATTTCTAAGCTGTGGTTGCAGACGGATTTGTTTTGAGCAGTCTTGTAATTTTTCTGGTTGTTCAAAATTTTGTGGTTATTCTATTCCATTAAAATCACTGTTATGATTTATTAGGTATTTTGTTCATTATTTGTTCACATTATTCCAAATTCAGTATAATTTTTGCTAGTTATTTTGTTTGAAGGCGATCCGCGTGGTTAGCCTTTTGATTTCCGAATTTATCTCTTTTATCCTTGATTCTTTGCTAGTTTTATGTATATACATTCAAAATGAAAAACCTACGAAATTTGTGGCTATCTTTGTTTTTCCTTTATCTTTCCACACCTACTATGTCTGATGTATGAATGATTAGTGAAATTGATTGATAATACATAATTTAACTATATTTTGGATTCAATGCGTTGCGGATTTGTCATTCAACAACTCCCAGATAGCAATAACGTCCTGAGAATATTCTCTAGTTGTCCTGTGAATGCCCTGGATATTCGAAATATTCATGGTATATTCCAACAGCCTATAAATCTTCTGGAAATATCCTATTTTGCTTATTCTTGGAATATTCATAATCAATATACATAGCATATTCCTATATACTATGGATCATCTGAGAATAGTCTATCTAAATTATTCCTAGAATATTTGATACAAATATTCAAAGATTATCACATTTTGTATATTCTCAGTAGAATATATGATAGATATTCATGTTATATTCTATTTTGCTTTGCTTTATAAACTTTATTCATAACTGAGAACGATTGTTGTTCGTGAGACCAATGGAAACTTTAATGATTGTTTTATCACAGGTTAGGATGAAAGAGATGAACGACTTCAATTGTAACCAAAACAAGAATTTAGATTCCAACAAACCTAATATAAAAACAGATCACAATTATCGCAAAATTTTATAAGAAAAATTATATCTAAGTTTTATTTTCGTACTTTATGTACATTTCTCGTCGAACAAAAAGAAAAAATAAATGGAATGAATTTAACATTTTTGTCTGGTGAAATATTGGGAGCATATGAAAATACTCAAAAAAATTTTTATGCTCCCAAAGTCTTTTGTCAAGATTTTAATTCTTTCATTTCTGCAAAAACTTAATTTCTTTATTCAAAATAGTTGAAGACAGGAAAATTTCACATCTATCTTATTTAAATATGCATGTTTTCATTACTTGATCATTGGAATATGGCTTGAATAATTGATTGAATATTAGTCTAAATCATTGACACATAAAATTTTCAAATGGATTTCTGTATCAGAGTAGTTTGAGACATGACTGAATGGAAGTATTTTGAAAATGAGAATCAAAAAAGCCTCGTAGTAATTGGGAAATTTTTTTTTAGGTTTGGAAATTTTCCGTGACGTCCAAATGTCTATTGTCACTCAAACGGTGGTCTTATTCATCATCAAACATTTTGAGAATATACGTGGCGTTATTGTCTGGCTTGTTGAACATCATCTAAATCATTTTTAAGATTTTTAGCTAGATCACGAGCTAGATAAATTATATATTTAACAAATCCACTTGTCAAAATCGCGCTTCTTTCGACTAAACAATATCCAGTACTCTGAAACTAAGCTTTCTCTTCTTGCGCATGCTCGTAAAACTCGGTAGTCTGTCAAAATGTTTCTAAGTAGCATTCGAAAAATGATACAATGAATGATATATATGTCAACTCTTCCCATACATTTCCACTGATTTACAAGTACATCAAGTTATAACATAACATAATTTTTTCATGATTAAGATCAAATTTTCTAGGAATTTGTACACCTATGAAGCCCACTGTTTGAGAAATATAATAGACCTTTGGACGTCATCATGACGTCTTATAAGTATTAAATCGATCTTTCATTAGAACAAAGCAATATTGAATATAATTTTTATAACTTATACCTATTATTTATCCAATATTTTCATATTTTCATAAAAGTTTATTAAATATTGATAGTAGTGGAGTACCTACGGCATTCACGCAGTAAAAGAAAATAAATAAATAATAATAAATGAATGTATAATATTTTCAGACACTACATTCAAGACGTGATATTTTAAAATGTTTTGGAATGCATGGAATATTTTTGTTAAATCTTGACCTGTAGAAGATGCACAAAGCTCTGCCGATTTTAGTGAAAGTTTTAAAGCAGGGTTATAAAGATGTGAGTCACCGTGTCGTATTTATCTCGGCCACATGGTATCAGATATTTCTTTGTTTGTGTGAATATTGGCTCCGAAAAATGTGAGTATTCTATATTATTTTCATTTTAGCTATTGATTGAACAAAAAATAAAGATTTCTTGACTGAACATTGAAATTATTATTCCCTTCTCTTGAATCAATACTCATTTATATCACTTGGTGTTTGTATGAAACCCTGTAAATATACAGAATAAATGTGTTTCCAGGTATCCGATGGCTCAAATTAAAGAGGAAAATGTGGTCAAATTGATAAGAAGAGTGATGACAAGAATTCTAGCGAATGAATTAGCCACTGGATATAGTTGGCAGGACTATAAAGAGAACAAAATATTCAACAAATTCAAATTGACTACTGCAATTATTGGTAAAGCATTGTTTTAATATAATTAATATTATCTGTTTCAAATGATTTCTCATTTAGGAATCTGCCAAGAAGAGCTTTACCGCCAGGAATGTCACAGAGGAATAAATTGGATTGAAAAAACCAAACGGCTGAGCAAGGCTTCTGAACATATGAAAATTAGAGATCAATAGATTATATGATGTATATCTACATTCGTATCTTGTTTTTATCGCAAATATGGTTTTATTTTCTTCATATTATATATATATATATATATATATATATATATATATATATATATATATATATATATATATATATATATATATATATATATATATATATATATATATTTATTCAATTCTGGAAGCTAAGTGCAATACGCAATGTAATTTTACATTTTTGTGAGTTATATGAGTGTAATTTTTTTTTTCTTAATTGTACTTATATAAGAATATATATTTCCTATTAATTTAATTTCTTGTCACAGATATGATTTTATTTCCCAAAAAAATATAGTTCTAATATGGTCATAAACCAGCCCAGAATATTCCAAGAATATGATTTCAATTATCCCTATAATATTCTTAGCATATATTAAACATTTACTTCATAGAGATTCATAGATTATTCCAGGAATATAACATCATATATTCATAGCATATTTCAGGATGATTCCTGGGATATTTATAGGATATGCAATATCGGGACATGGGAATATTCTATCAATATCCCACAAATATATACCGATAAACATAGGATATTCCAATAATAGCTGAATATTCGGAAAAAATATTCTCTGCTTATTCTTGGAATATTTCTTTGCTATCTGGGCTCGTAGTTTGGTTTCCCACGTTGTTTGCGTAGTTTTTGGTTTCCAAAGCTCAAAATATTTTGTTGTGGGCCTTAGTTTCCGTTTTTAAGCTGGAAAATCGACTTGTCGCTAATAATTCCTTTTCTTGTCTTGCTAGACATTGTATTTTCTTTGTTTTCCTTCTCTTCAATGCTCAGCGTAGTTTTTTTTTTTACTTTGTAAATTTTTAGTGCACAATTTGGAATAAGGCAAATAAATAACTTTACCGATTATTTTATTCAATTTTTACAAAATTACAATTTTTTTGATAGGAACCTCCTATTTCAGTTGGATTAGATACTGGTTGGGTTATTTGTTTCCACTATAAATTACTAGAGATTTTAGGAACCCGTGACCACTTGAGACTAGTTGCTGACCAAATTTACGTTAAGAAGAATATTGACACGTCTACGAAATTAAGAAGAACATTAATACGTCCCGAAGTTGATTACCAGGCGCACGGCCAACCTTAACACCTTTAAGGACCGTTGAGTATTTATCAAAGCCCTATAAGACGCAAGATCAACTATACATAATCCAGGGAAAGTTCTTGTCTGACGTTGTTTTTGTGGCTATCAATTCGTCATCTACTTTCTCTGCCAATATTAGTCTTGAGTTCCGCCTGAAGAGAATATTTAGCTGGTTTTTGTAACGTAAATTAAAAGTCTGTGCTCCTTAGTTCTCTTCTGGTTGTTGCAGTGAGATTTTTTTTGTACTATAGCTTTAATAATTTTTGTAAGTTACCAACTTTTTTTTCAATTTTCATTTTTGGTATTATTTGCTTTAAATTTATAATAATTATGTTTATAATTGAACTTGACGTCTATGCTTTATCTCTTTTTTGCTGTCGCTATTGTCTCCCAGAATAGTACCTTTTTCTCCTTTAATCATTTCCTGGAAGTTGCGCCCATTTCCTATTTTTCAGGTAAAATATTTCCGGTGCCCTTATTAATAGCTAGCCTGGGTCTTCACTTTCAAAGTAGGATATTTCAATACCAAAATTTTAGTGTCAATCAGAAGTACATTAAGTTTTTGCTACCAAATAGTGAAGAAACATTACCTATTTCAATTTTCTACTGCCACCTTGGAAATAGGAAAATGATACAAAAGTTAAGTCAAAAAATGCGGTAGTTGAGCGCTGTACGCCGCTTTTAAGTTGTGTGCCAATATCGACGTCTAATCTTGCGTACGATTTCCCGTAATTTGTATCAAATATTAACTGATCCAAAAACATGAAATACCAAAAATTAAACGTCAGAAATTTATCCGACGAAGTATGGAAGATGTGGCAATCAAACACCGAACTCCGCTAGCAAGTTGTCGACCTGCAGCTCAGTATGTTTGCCACTGTCGATGTCTTAGCTCACGCATGTCTCACCTGATAAAAAAAAAAATGCCAAAACCTAAGCGCCAGAGAATTATCCAACAAATGCTCAAAGATGTGGTGGTTAAACGACATTGGCGACCATTAAGTTGCCATCCGCAGTTCAGTACGTTTTCCACTGAACATCAAATCTTGCGGTTGACTTCCCTCAATTTGTATCAAGTCCCGACTGATCCAAAAACATGAAATACCAATAGTTAAGCGTCAGAAATTTATCTGACAAAGTATGGAAGATGCGGCGATCAAGAGCCGTGCGCTGCTTCGTCAAGTTTCGTCTGATTCAAAAACATGAAATGCTAAAAGTTAAGGGTCAGAAAATTATCTGACAAATGTTTAAAGATGTGGCGGTTGGACGCCGTGTGCCGCTAACCTGCAGCCTGATACGTTTGCCACTGTTGACGTCTATACGTGCATAGTTATTCCTATTTTGCGTGCGAAACTAATATCACAAAGTGATGCTGTTTTACGGCTCCTGAACAACAATATATAATAAAAATTAGTCGAAATATATTTCCACTAGGCGAATTGGTATTCATAATCCACGCTATAAAAGCTCTATTCTGGTGATATTTTCATTTTGTCATGCTATGAATATATAATAAGTAATCTAAATAATGAAATATATGTATTATTGTTATATTCAAATTTTGATGATTTTAATTTCGTAATAAATTTTCAGCGTTAGTTTGTTTTCACTTCATCTATATCTGATATTTTGGATGCATGATATGATGATTGCTTCCATGAAATATAAATTTTTCTGCACATCAAATTGAATTATTTCTCATATATCCGTTAGGTTCATTTTACCAATAAAACACTCATTAGTAGAAAGTTTGATACACCATAATTTTGTTGATTCAACTTTTAAATTTTTTTGCTTGCTTCTTTATGTCAGTAATTGTAACATGCTATTGAATCATAAACGTTCATGATTAGTTTTAGAATAAAACTAAAACATGAGTGCATAGGGCATTATGACTATTCCGAAAGCTTCCCCACTTTATTGCTAGACGAGTCGATCTCTGATTCCGTCTCTCTCAACATAAATACCTTGCTTCATACAATCGCGTGTTCCTGTTATTCAAAACACGTTATTTAATTAAAATATCAGCCGAGCTGCGGGATGAATTAGAGCTCTGCGTCACAAGATATCAGCAATGTATGCGTACTTCTTCCTAGTTTGAAATTATGCTCATAGTTCGCATCTACGTAGGTTAATAACGAGCCTTCGGCCGCAAGGGACACATGCTGCTATAACTTAACCTCAAAGAGTAGGGGAGAGCATGGTTAACGTATCAACAAACTTTATTCGATAACTCTTACTATATTAGACTAACTGCCTCACGAAGGCGACAATTCGAGCTTCAACCACGAAAATTGTTGCCAAATTTTTGGCATTATTAGTTCTTTAAACTTGTCTTTATACACAAATAACTCAACTTGTAAAAGAAATGCTATTTTAATTTACTAATATAAAATTATTTCAAGATGAAATTTTATGACAGAATTCATTGTAGAGCTCCAGATGAGAAGTTATGCAAAATCTCTCTAATTCAGACCACGAGAGAATTCAAGTTTTAATTCTATGAGCAAGATACTTCTAAAGTGACGTTGCATCAAGCAAAATGGGTCCCACGTTGCGAGAACACAGTGACATTATCTCCAATGAGTCAAGTTCATGTCGAATGTCAAGCAGAAATCTCTTGAAGAGGTTTCTTCACGACGCCAGCAGTAGCAGATTAGAGGTGCAATCTTACCGCTGCCTGAGCAGAATTACTAACTCAGACGATCATTAAAGTAATCTGCATGCAAGCGGACTACCCGCTTCAGACATTAAAACTCAGTTAAAGAAAATGTTACCTTAACTTACATTCGTCCCAGCTTCCTCCAGCAAAAACTAAAATGATTTAATGCGGAATGGAATAAGGAAGGAGTCGTGTTTACCAAATTTATTAATTTATCGAACAGTAGATACAGGAAGAAAAACAAACTCGCAGTCCCACCTGGGACCGATAAATTACTTTTAGATAAAAACTTCACGAGGAAGCAGTCACGCAGACACAATAACTAACAAGTTTATGAAGATGAACAATAATTAAAAACATGAAATATGGAGACCATATCCTATAGTAGAGCGTTTATAGCAAGGCTTTACTGTTAAAATGCCCAGCGGAAATGGAGAAATGTATTACGTGCGGAAAGTATACGAGCCAGGCCCTCTAGGATTACATACTGTGTTACAACGTCGTTTCACATGCATTATACAAATTTCTAAACTACTTCACGTGTAGATCTCTACATACTATTGCAGCAAATAACGTCGATATCATTCTCGCCATTCCATTCTTACAATATACTCCTTCATCATGTGATGCAATGAAAAATAGAGAGAATGTACAGGATAGGTATTTAGAAATATAAAGTTTCAAAAAACAGTGTATTATTATGAAGTTTGTGGAAAGAGTCCTTGGAGCACTGAGAAGCGAGGATCATAGATCGACGTATCAAACAAAAACTGATTTACGTTGAATCCGACCATTTTTTGGTGATTTCCTGGATGATATTACTGCAATTCAAATCAGTCTATGAGAAGATAGGAGACTGATAGGTTTTCTTGATTCTACTAATGCACTATGAGGGCAGATAATAGAAGCAACATATCTGAAAAAGAAGAAGGAAAAGAAGCTGAGATGTGAATTACACCTGAAAAAAATTGATAACAACAAATCCAAGTGAATGATATATACATCCGAAATCAAGATTGTAGAAAAACAAGGATTACTCAAATAACCATCATGAAAGACAGAAAGAAATAGCATAGGAACAACAATACTGGAAATAGAAAACAAAAATAAACCTTTGCAAAATCATGAACTAAATCCCTACATCTTGTAGCACATTGTTATATTCCTATATATCAATATCAATCACGCCTTTTACCCACTACGAGTGTGGCCGTAGGGCGAGATTATATTCTTAATATATTCTTAGATTCGTAATATCAAAATGTGACTATTCGAAGAACAGATATACAAATCTGATTCGAATAGTACTATCAGCTGCTAGAATGGTGAATACATTTGAAAACAGAACAGTGGATGACAGCAGATCACACTCACAATCAAAAAGAAAGATTGTGGAAGACGGAGAGATACATGGGTAGCTATGGTAAAAAAATTGGAGAAGAGAAAAAAGGACGAAAAGAAATCAGTACTGCGAATAAAAAATAAAAGATAAGGAAGCTCAATGCATGATCGAGAGAAAAACTAGTCCCTACACCTTAATCCTCCTCTACTCTTCCTTCTTCCTGTACTGTCCTCTATTCCTCTTTTACTTTTCCTATACTTCTACACTTTTCCTCTAATCATCATTTGTTTCTCTTTTACTCTTCCTCTATACACCCTCTACCTCTCCTTCACTTCTCAACCTTTTGCCCAATCCACATCTACTTTCCCTCAGTTATTCTTTTATTCCTTCATTGCCCTTTTCCTCCTCTACTACTCCACTCCACAATTCCTCCACTTCCTTTATTATTCTATTCTTCCTTTATTCCTCCTCCACTTCTTCACTGCACCACTTATCCTCTATTCGTCCTCTACTCCTTCCATACTTCTCCACTTTCCTACTATTCCTCCTCTGCTCTCCTCTTCGTCTTTTTGAGAGATGATTTTCTGATTTTTATGTCTGTGCAACAGAAAGCATGCAAATAGTCGTTTGCTTGAGAAATCAAACTTATAAAACTTTCGGACAAACAGAAGTCTTGCTTAATCATAGTCCTATGTTGTGCCGTGGACCGTTCTTGACGTAAATACTACTTTACCTCTCTATTCCTCCACCCTCTCGCAATACCTACTTCTCCGCTCATTTTCTATTCCTCCTCACTCCCTTACCTCTTTTTGAGTGTCAATATTTTGATCTTTATGTTTGCACAATAGAAAAAATCATTCGGAGTCAATCTGACGAATAAAAGGCATGTTGGAGCAATTGAATTCAAAGTTCCTCAAGTTTTGCAGCAACAACGAGAGAACTTATGCGTAGGTGTATTATCATGGTGAAATAGCATCTTCTTTTCTGCCAGATAGAGACATTTAACTTTGATTGCATCATTCAATTTGTCCAGTAATGAAAAGTGATAGGCCTCAGTGATAGTTCTGTATTTTTTGCAGTCATCTATGAGCACTTTACCACGAAAATCCCAAAAGACTGATGCTATGACTTTTCCGGCAGATGGAACTGTTTTGTTTTTCTGTACCGTACTTTTCTCTACTTTAATCTATGTTTTTCAATTTTCAGCATTTGTACTCTGATGATGATAACTTAGTTATCGAAATGTACATTTGTATGAGAATAAATTTGTGAAGATAAGGTCAATTTTACTGTGTTTCAAGCTCTCGAACCTACAGTCGACGATCGTGTAGTATGGCATTGTGGATTTTCGTGACGATTTTTGGGTATGCCGTGAGTTCATCATCCTGAATTGACGTACGGCCATACCCGTCCAAACTCAGCCGCCCACTTTTAAACCGTCGGCATTGAAGGACCCTTTCCATGTAGAATCCAACTAATTTTTTATATATGTCGGTTTTAAGTCTTTCAAAGTGAAATATATAATCACAGCTCGAGCTTCAATTTCATCCATTTTGTAAGACAGGCAAAAATCGTTTATTTATCGTCACTGCTAAAACAAATACACTGAATGATCATACTAGCGACAGCTATGCCTCCGGCCGAGAACTCTTCGAACTACCTTTGTAGACTGTAGAGAGGTCACAAAATTTTGAATCCTTCATATTTCATGAATAAATTCACAATACATATTTTTCTTTATTGGCAGCCATTTCTGATTATATAGTTTACTGAAAAATCTGAATCTCATATTTCAAGGATGATATTGAATGTAGATACTATAAATTCGTCATGCGATCGGAGTTTTCGCAACGCTCTAAAATTGTATGCCCTTAGCGAAAAGTCTCAATTCAAGAATATAATTTAGGATATGATGGAAGGACATACTGCACAACAAGAGTAGGGACTTGAGGAGAAGAACAAAAGCAAAACGAAATGTAATTTCATGTGTAACAATAGCACACACAAGGCTGATAGTAGTGACTTGCGACAGTCTATTGTATCGTCCCGGCAGACTGGGTCGGAGTATTATACGTGGTGCACAGTGGAAGGCCCAGCAGACACGTTTTATCACTGTACAGGATAAAGAAAAAACAAAAACACCGAAAGAAAACATGAAAAGAACGTTGACCAAACATCATCAAAACGCGCTTCATTGTTTGAGTTCTTTTGTTGCTCCAAAAAAAAAAAGATCCGTTCACCTGATTCCTTACGGCAAAGCCATTAAAGCGAGGGTTGTACATCGGTGCTTCCATTTGGAAAAACAATTAAACACGAAATAGATTGTTTTTGTTGCGAGTTATGAAATCACACAATGAGTATTTCCCCAAAACAATAAAAAGTCAATACGGATGGATGAGTTTTCACATATATACACATGCTTTCCAAATATTCCATTCACTGCAGAAAAGAAACATCATGTTCTCGTTATTATTTGGAATTTAAATATAAAGAACATCACATGAAGCAAACAACAGTGACGAGAAGTCGGATATCCCATATTTTCAAAAAGTTGCTGTTGTTTATTCTCCTCCATAAAACTATAAAAAGTTTTGAGTACTGTCAATAAATCTTGGGCAATAATTCGGTATATTTTATCGATTGAACCATTTTCTTATTCGTCGCAGAGAATAAAATTCGAGCCCCAAATTCCGCACTGAAATGAGAGGTATTTTTTCTTATTTATTGCCGTTCAACTTGGTTTGTCTTTTAGTATGGAAAAAAATGCCGCAAAATCGTTCGATAGCAAATTTATTTTATTATCCCTCCGAAGTACATTTTAATGCATCAAATTAAAGGATATCAACATTTATCACTGTTTACCTTCGTCAACACATGAAATTCTAATCACATTTAATGACCAAAGTTTAGGATCAACAACTCTACCCTCCGATTTTGCGAACATAAATTTTTATTCCCTCTTTCCGATAAACAGTAAATACGAGGGAACTAAAATCAAGAAGTATACTGATGTAGCAGTAAAACTACAAGCCGAAGTAAGTACCGTAGGTAGAAGTCACTACGGAATAAAGTAAGAGATCCCAAAGAGATTTTACGATAACAATACTTAGTGCAAAGTGAAAACTCGGCTCCATTCCGATTCCGATCGATCAGGTATTCATGCATTTGATGTTGGTGCATTGGCCGCTGAACGCAGCAACGCAATGGAAGGTAAGTTGGAATGGTGCGCTTCGCCACGTTTCTGGGTTAATAGAAAAGGGAATTGGTTTTTGCACGAAGTGTGCCGAGATGCGCTCGGAAGCTGGCCAAAGCGGATTATGTGTTTATGAAACCGAAATTACGACCCTAGGAATTTTTAATATCCGCCAAGATGAAAACATTCTCGCTCATAACACAACATATTTTACTATTAATGCAATCTTCTCGGGATTAAACTCTGGGTAATTTTATTCCGCTTACTAGGTGATTGTGGCGTAAATTAAAAGGAATTCAATTAGTTGAATCGATCGTTGACGTCTCGACACAAAGTTCCCGCTAACAGCGTCGCGTTACACGCGTATGTAGAATTTAATTACTTAAAAGCAAATATACAATACCATAAAATGGAATATTGCGTTAGTAATCAAATGTAACGCGGCGCGTTGCTGTTGCAGTAATGAATTTATACATCTCCTAACAAAGTTGTGCGCACAAACTATTCACACAACTTGTGCATTATTAGCAGAGCATTCAGAGCACACAACGAAAATGAAATCTCAACTTTGAGGCAACTTCATACGATTGACAACATAATAGGATAGGAAAATTGAGCTATGATTCTGCGGTTTGAGAGAGTGTATTCGAATCTTAGTTAACCTATAATTAGTAATTCAACATATAGAGTGTAACAGAAATAAGTGCATCAATCTCAGCCAATAATAGAGCTCGTCAAATATAATTCTTTTTCCTGTATGACCTCTGGATTAAAATCAAATTTTTTAATGCTTCAATCCGTTGGAATAATGACAGCTGTTGATTTAAATAAGTATGTTATGACTTTAAACGATCGTAATAATGTCAATAATTCAATTAAAACTTAAAGAATATATGTATTATGGCAAAACATCGAGATCCAAGCTTATCTGGGTAATTATGGTTTTGCATATTTTTTTCTCTGAGATCGACCATTTGGTCTATTAGTCATTGTCAAGTGAATTGATTCCTATTTGGGGATTTCACGTATGTTTTCAGATGCACAAGTTCATTGCACTTTAACAAATAACAACTAAGAGAAACAGTCGAAGTAATTACGCTGCCATCTATAAATATCATTCTCAAACATTGAGAGGAAATCATTCAACGATTAATTTGGAGAAAACAGTGAGATATTGAATAAAATTCAATCCTAAAATAATGACTTTAGTAGACTTGATAATATTGTCACAATTCTAGCAAATTATTTTCCTATGAAACAGAAACTCCACATATATTCAAACTTAATTTGATAAGTATATTAATTGTTCTCTGAGGTACTAGATGCAAGGCACAAATTATTGACACTCTTATCTGACAGTTTCTTAACATCTTAAAAATTAAGTAGTTGATGTTACAAATCACAAACATTACTTAGGACGCTTCTCATTTATCAACGACCAGATTCTAATCTGGTTTGTTCAAATTATTTGTATTGTTGGTACTGTACCTGCACTACGGTAGACTTTTTATATGTAATTTGTACCATCTGAAGACAAATTGTCTATGGTTCTCTCAAGTGAGTAATCATGAGCAATACTTTAGAAGGTGCACGATAATGGATAGTAGACTTTGACATTCTGAAGATCTCATTCAAAAGTACGTATTTACAGCCCTACTACAACACAGTTGACTTCAAAATTTCACGCAAGTTTTTGGAGCTTTGAGGTTGTAAGTGGTATGCTATTTAGGAAGCAACGATCTCCATACCATAATTATGCTCAACGTCTTCAGAAGTAGAGCAGATTAGGTCACTTGAGTCTGTTAATTTATGGTCGTGTACCATAAAAATGAAACGCAAATGATTCAGTCTGACAGTTTGTTGACCATGTTAGAGATTAAGCAGTTGATACTCCAGATGCTTCCATGTTATCAATGACAAGGCTACGTTTTAGTTGTGTCAAACTTTTGATTCAACTGAAACTGTGTCTGTACTGGACCATACGTACTCTGTTCCTGGCGGAGATATATCGTACCCTCAAATATTGAAATGTTACTCTCAAAAGTGTACCATAACGGATAGAAGTGCGAGTATAATAGCCCGGACAGTAATTTTTCATCTAGGTTAGTCATAATTCCAGACTGTTCAAGAAAAACTGTGGGGACTTGAAAATAGTTGCAGTCGAAGACACTTCAGTAGGAAGGTCACTAACTTACAATTATTGCATTCCCTGTACTTCAGCTGCCATCATATCTGTTAGAGTGAAGCTTCCACAGTCTTACTTGAAACATACGAAGCTATTGACCAAAGAGTAATTCCTACACTGATAGCCCCTGATTAGGGCACGTTAATAATTTGAGATGCTGCACTGCCGTAACTCGTACCCACTTTCAACCTAACACAGCTTCACTCAAACGATTCGGAGTTATGTATGATACGCCTTGATTGCAAGCGATTATTGTTACATTGGTGGCGCCTGTATAAGGCACGTCAGAAATTTTTGAGTTACAAGCATTCTTATTAAATTTCTTTTGCTTGCTGGTACTTTTAAATGTCATTAGTTCTACTCAAGTCATCCGGATGGAAAATTATCACCTTATCAGTTATTTTCACACTAGTAAATCCTAAATAATGCACGTCATTTTACTGAAGTTATTTGGAATCATTGGCCAGAAGGTGATTTTCACACTAGTACCCCTGACTGGGGTACGTCATTTGGGACGGAAGTAGTTGAACAATTCAGCTGCAGTACCTCAATTCGCTGCCACTTTCAAGCTTCCAATACTTCACTTAAGCGATTCGAAGTTATGGTACGCCTAAATTGCATATTACTACCCAAAGAGTCATTTTCACACGGGTGGCCACAGCTTAAGGATAATTGGGAAGTTAATACTTTCCAGTCACAAACATTCCTGTTGAATTACCTCCACCTGCAGTTACTTACAAGCAATTCAGAAATATGGTACGCGAAGATTGCAAATTACTACCCCAATGATCATTTTATCATTGATGGCTCCTGCCTAAGATCCATCGAGAAGTCTGTATTTCTAAGATACAGATATTCCTGTTGAAATGCCTCTACTTGCAGTTACTCACAAACGATTCGGAATTATGCTACGCTCAGATTGCAAATTACTATTTTTGATTGGTTGCCTCTACCTGGTCCAGATGCTGATCAATATTTTCCATTTACAGTCATTCTTGTTGAAGTGCTTCCGCTTATAATTATTTACAAATAATTAAAAGTAATGGCACGCCCATATTACCGGTTTTTACCCAAATGGTCATTTTTAAATTAATGGCTTCTGTCTTAGGTCCATCAGGTAGTCAATATTTTTCAGTTATAGGCATTTCTGTTGGAGTGTCTCCACTTGTCGTTACTCACAAACGATTCGGAATTATGGTACGCCCAGATTGCAAATTTTTACTCAAATGGTAATTTTCCATTTACAGGCATACCTGTTCAAGAACTCTCGCTTGGAGTTGCTTCCAAATAATTCCAAATTATGGTACGCCAACCGTCATTTTTACATTTATGGCTTCTGCCTGAGGTCCAGCAGGAGGTCAATACTTTTCAGTTACAGGCATTCCAGTTGAAGTGCCTTCGCTTGAAGTTACTCACAAACAACTTGGAATTGATTATTGCCCACACGGTCATTTTCACATTGATGGCTCCTACCTGAGGCCAATCAGGAGATCATTATTTCTCAGTTGAAGGCATTTCTGTTGGAGCGGTTTTGCTGGCAGTTATTTTCAAGTATTTTACCCAAGTAATCATCATCAACGGTCATTTTTACACTGGTAATTCCCGAATTATGAGCGTCATTTGAGATGGGGGGGTGTTGAATACTTGACAGTAATGACATTTCTGGGATGGTTTCCTTGTTTGTAGCTACTTCCAAGCTTTCACAGTCTTATTCAAGCAATTGGGTATAATGGTTTGTGGAATTGTAATTTGCTGCCCAAATAGTTGATGAATACTGCGACATTTTGAAAAGGCTCAAATCGAAGGATTCTTGAAAAAATACGCAGAGTGAATACTTTCAAAGGGTTCGTGAGAGCTCAGAACTATATTTTTTTTGTTATTGGAGTTTGTAATGGCACCAAATATTAGACACGGAGTTATATCAGTCAAATCAGTGAAAAAAGGTACATCAAATGTTATTTTGGGCTGCAGACAAATCAAGCTCATGATCATTCGACCTCAAATACATGGAGATAATACTAATAAATCAAGAAACTCTTCACACTCTCTCAAGTAAGATTATACGTCGCTACAAGCAATACAACATTAAATATGTAGTCAGCAAGAATTTTGAAGTGTTCTTTGTCTGTGATAGAGTTTTGGAATCAGTCCTCCAAAGTTTGCAAGTGGTACAGCAATTTTCATGGTTTTTAAGCGAGGAATCGGTAAAATAACATATCGATTGCAGAACTGTCATAACTATTCAATTCCACATTGCGGCGTGGATCTGAAGGCGTAGCATCAAAGGTTCCAGGCTTCTAAATTTGCAGCGCTGTTGTTATTCTTGTTGAGTGGATATAAATTGCTATTATTATCGAACTAACAATAATTTGGAATAGTTAATAAAATCTCCACCAAAATACATTGACTAAGTGATCGTTTAGGTGTAAAAAAGCCCCATTTGTGACGCTACCATGAAAACATGTTGGAAATGCACAGCATGCAAGCTACACTCACTACGCTTGCAGTAATACAGTACAGATTCTATGCATTGAAGTATTTTACAAGTAGTTTGTATTGAATATGAGCTTTGTGTCAACTTGTACTCTTATTCAAGTACTAGGATATAGTTAATCGTATTTGTTACAAATATTGTATTGCAGAGATTGTTGCTACAAAACATTGTCATGGATATTGCCAGTTCAATAAGCATACAAAATGACCAATATATGGCACGAATAGCGCATACGTTAATTTTTATTAGCCATAAAGTGCGTAATATGACTGGTTATTATTCATACTAGAGTTAATCAGCGACCAAATCGCCATCGACGACGAGAATTTTATGTTCACAGTCCAACACTAGATAGCAATTTTGTGTTATATTCTTGAAATCCCAATTCGCAATCATGATTATTGCAATAAAATTTAATACCCAACATTACAATTTATTTTAAGTAGAATGTCTCGGAACAACTGTAAAAGAATGAAATGAAAAAGTAGAAGAAAAGAACCAAGTTGGTTGAAAGTTTGAGAAGTAAAATTATTAATTTCATTCTTCCAGAGCAGCTTTGCAGGCAAGTGGAAGAGTGGAATTCGCCAAGCGCCCGGCAATAATAACCAACTATAAAGAAAATAATTACAAATGTCCAATTTAATACCGGTAAGGTTTACGAGCAAAAAGGTGCAGCACTAGTTTCAGTGGATGCCGTCTACTTGTCTGCAGGGTGGTATTCACTGCTATTTGGCATATAGTCATTAATCACGCACTCGCATCAAGAGGGAATAAATGCAACGGAAGCTGCAAACACACCGCGACAGTTGGCAGCCGTGGCACGTACGTGGGAGGAAATACGTCTTGCGATGCGAACACGGTGGTGTTGATTACTATGCGCAGCAGTCCGTCACTCCGAATCTAATTATCACCGACATGAATATTACATTCTAGGCTCCTGCTTTTAATAATAGTTATTTTAGACGTCTTTCATTTTAATAATTTGACATCACTCCTCATAAGCTAAGAGTTGCTCTACTTTCTCCGCACAAAATGGTATAAATAATTCCGAAATCTAAAAACTCTAAATTTTTGTCCATCTATCAACTCTTTCAAGATGGCTGTCGAGTATCTCCTTATAATATTGCCAAACTAAACACTAAGGCCAAGATTTTTAAGTGAAACTTGTTGTTTAGCAATAGTAGCTCGCCAGCAAAATCTCGATGCATCAAACATCGGTGATAAATATTTTGTATGGTTTTTCTAGTGTGCTATGAATAGTAGTTTCACTACAAACAGTGATTATGTATTGTTTTCCAATTAATATTCGAGTTAGCAAGTTGTTGAACGACTAGGGTCTTATAAAGTGCTCAGCTCAACAGCTTTCAGAGTTTTCGACTGCCTCGATGAAATAAAGATTGATGGTTCAAAAATTCGCTTTCTAATCTACATAGAACATATTTCATGGAATGCTAACAAAACTCTTATCTCAAATTTGCTTTCATCGCCCTCCTATGTGTTGCTCAACAAAATGCAACTAAATATACATCATCTATCATTCGTCTTCAAGATTCATGGACCACGATAACATATAAACTTTTAATATGAAATAAATGCTGCCATTTATTTCCGAAACATTTTCATTTCAGCGTACTTTATTACTTCTTTCGTAGCAGCGCGCTTGAAATGACAAGACGCCTTTGCTATTATTTATTCTTAACCCCCAAGTGAGGGGAGTTTTATGTTGGTACAGTTGCCACATTGGAACAGCGCGTGCATATAAACATGCTAAAGTTTCCAAAAGAGACATCGTATAGTTACGATTATTTCAGTTTTAGTGACATTACATGTTAGTTTCTGTCAAAATTTTATTTGCAGGATGTTTCGGTTATAAAAAGATATGTAATACCTTCAGCTCCAAACTGTGACAAATTGTATCGTAGAAATGTAGCGTAGATACAACTGCATAATTTATCAATCAAATTGTGCAATATGGGTGATCTATAGATTGTCAATTGACATTTCTTCGCTTTTTTCAGTGTATCGATAGCTTTCAGCTTTTCTTTCTCAGGCTCGTTCAGTTTATCATGCACTTGATTTCCTGATATCATAAACCCGTTATTGAGCACCTTTGATATGATGCAGCTTAATTTGATTGGCTTTTGTGAATCTTGCGAAACATCGATTTGGTATTAAGTTATTCATTTGTACTCAGCCTTCACAGACATTGAATGCCTCAATATCTCAAGCCAAAGGTCAGATTATCTCACCCTCAGTTCTATGTGAATGTAAAATTCAGTGTCAATTAGTTAGATAACTACTGAGACTTTCCGTTAACAACACAATCTTATTCATAGTGGATGAGAAAGAGGCTACACTCCAATAATATCTTGGAAAAACAAGCAATATGGCTCTTCGCTATAATTCTATGTAAAATTATTGATTCTGCATCCACTAGTACAAAAAAAAATGGTGTGGGGATTACAAAGAACGGCAGCCAGCAGCAGTAGAGGCCGTTTGGGTGGAAAGCGAGAGAGAGAAGAGCGCTAGAGAGCAGCAGCAGCAATCGCGACTATTTGGTGCAAGAATCTATCGGTTTTTGTCATTCCACTACTAATGCGGAGAATCATATCGTCGTGATAGAAGCTCAGCTTGAAAAATCGAGCCTATTTTCTTCAGTTCAAAATGCAGTTCTAATACCTAGAAGTTGTAACGATAGTTTCACTGATGACGGGATTGCTAACTTTGGCGTCGCGGTAAAACCTGCTGACGGTGTGCTCGGGCGCCAATGCAGTCGGTGACGCAGTTTCTAAGGTTCTCAAGCAGTGACTCTACGTCAACTTGTTCAACGCTGTGAAACCAATGATGACTTCCCCAACAGTGATTCTACGTTGAAACAATCTAACGCTGCTAAATCGCTAAGACTTCGTCAGCGGCGACGCTAAGTTAAGTTGATCTAGCACTGTGAAATCAGCGGTGACTACGTTAAATTACTCAAACACTGCGAAATCAACAAGGACTTCTCCAGCGGTGATTCCACGGTAAAACAATCTAACACTGTGAAATCAATAAAGATTTACTCAGCGGTGACTACACGTTAAATCATTCAAAAATATTCTAAATTCAAAAACAGCAAAAGTATTCCAAGTTCAAAACAGCGGAAGTAAACAAATCTAAGTTTTTTTTACGGACTTATAAAAAACAAACAAACTCACAGATTGCGTCAGACAGTTGTGCTAACGGACTTAAAATTATCTGGAATTCTTTTTGTCTGTCGGTCAAATAGTTACGATTTCGTCCTCTGTCGGTTAACTGTCAAATTTCAGATCTTTATTTGTTTATGGTCAAAGGTCACGAGGAACATCAAACAAAATATACAATATACAACATATTTACAGGACAACGGTTGATTATATTCAGGTTTCATTAACGGTAAGCACAAAATATAAATACGGATCGAACGAATATAGGTTGCTTTTTATTTCAGATATTTTCAAAACCTAGCCTCATTCCACCACATGTAATTAAATATTAAAATGTATTTATTCCAATTGGTGACTGTTGATACTAAGGTAAACGGTGGTGTATATTTGAACAGAATTACAGATTTTTAAATTCATAGGGTGTGCAAGATGTGAACTAGTTTTGATGAACTATAAAATATTTGACGGTAGCAGAAGGCTCTGGAATGTGCAACTGTGACGGAGTTACACAATAAAACCTGCTTGTTCATCAAACATGGCACAGATTCGTCATGAAAGACTTGATTTATCACATCAATTAGCGAAAGGGTTCCTATTCGGCAACAACTTATGCCTACATATATTTCTTCAAAGTAAATTCAAAAATAAGTTCTATATTTAATGTATCTCTCTAAAAATCGAACCCAAAAGCATAGGTCCCAATTTGTAGATTATTTCATTTTTGATAACGTGAGAAGAGTGAATCATGGCATCAGCGGTCACTCCACTTTTTGGCTTTTGTCAACCGTTGCTTGTTGAAGGTCAAAAGCTATCATGGCGCACAGACGTGTGATGCTGATTTCAATGTCAAGTCGAAGGAAATCCAAGCGAAAACTTCTCCTTCTGTACATATTATATGAACCAAGTAAAAATTCTCAAAATACTTATTGTGCTCTCGCATGAAGGAAGATAATCACGTCACTTTGTTTGCTCTACACATTCAAAGCTTGTTGAGGGTCAAAAGCCGTCCTAATGCATGGAGGTGTGATTCAATTTTGCCGTTATTAATATCCAGTCGTATAGAATTGGAACTAAAGCTTTTTCTGCTTTACAAATTATATGAACCAAGTATATATAGTCAACATATTTTTGTGTTCATCTAAATTTGAGCTGATGACGAGCACATTGTTGCATGAAGCGACCTTATATACAACTTGAAATATTGATTTCTTGAAGCTCAATCTCTTCTCCTCAATACCAATTCGAGTCCTTCCAGTTTCCAACTTCCAACTGACAATATTTGGTGATAATTGAAAAATAGATTTGGAGCTACCATTGTCTATTATTATAGAAGAGGAAGTTGCTCAAGTGTGATAGAAGACAAATTTCAAGTTGAATAGGGTGTAAAAAAGTTCAGCAGATTCAATGCAAACATTTTTTTTAAACCTGTCACAAATATGAACATAGAAATATGCGGAAAAGTTGATGTGTCATCATCCACAGCAAGATCTGGTGTTTATAAGCTGAAGTGCAGTACATGTGGAGCAAGTTATGTAGATAGAATAGATAGGAGTTTCATGATTCGGCTCAAAGAACACAAGCACTGTTTTGAATATAATACTCATTCGCAGATAGAATTATCAAGATGTCAAAATGATTCAGAAATTTTACAAATCCAGAGGAACGGCACAAGTTTAAATTCCTCTGAACTAATGTGTACATAGATATATCAGTTGATAATATATAATTCAGGACGATAATTATGTTCGAGTTGGTTTCCCAAACACAATACTTGTGGTCTCATATTATATATATATATCCCTAAAGGATAAGGATGTTTTAATATTTTCTTTGTATCTACTACAATAGAAACAAACCATTTGTCTATTTTACATGTATAAATTCTACATGAAGTCAGGTCACAATACATTGAAAAGTACACCATTAAATATGTATTTTGAGAATCACATGTCGGTATCGACTCTCCTTCATTATTCAAGTAGAAACCATTGTATGATCTCTTGTGGACATGATAAAAAATTCAAGTTGCTAAAGTAGAACACAGGCGTTCCGATTAAAAAGTTTGGCTGCCATCAATTACAAAGTTACGGTGATCAATCTTGAGAGGGAACACTCGCGTCGCGAAGCGTCGTGAAGCGTCGGTCAGCAACGCTGGACACGTCCCACTGCGTCGCAAGACCCATACGTCCATCGCACACGTCATTTGTAACTGCTTTTTACAAAAACACACCCACATTAATCTTCCATGCACGAATTTAAATTATCATGAAGGGAATACAAAGTTCAATATTTAGGGAAAGAATTTAGACCAACTGATGTAATTATTTTAATGAACTGCAAATAGTGACGTGCTAATTAAGTATGATTCTACGCTGTGAGGTTGTAATTATATCTACTCCATACATAATTATATATTGCTGGTCACGCCATTTCATTCACGAACTTACATATTTCCTGATTCTATTCTAGTATGCTGTCATCTAACTAGATCACAATAATTATTCTCATATACTTCGAGATGCAATAATAAATATATTTTCAGAGCTATTTGCCGTTAACTTAATTAATATTGTGATTTTTTTGATAACTTGCATTAGCATTATCTCTTGTTATCTACACGGATGCTAGATGTTCTTCTGTTCATTGCAGTGACACATTTTTAATGGCAGTGTCACCTCACGTCACCAACAGAGATAGGTCGACTGGTAAGTAATTAATTTTCCAAGTCTCTCAACGTGCCTAGTAATAATTTAAGCCCAGTAGGCTGGGAGAAGAATGAATGGCGTCATCCTCAACATTCCACTGGTTCACAGTATCTCCTGCCATTATGCACACAAATATTTGAATAACATAAAACTCTGTGACTTAGGAGTCAGAAAACATCCTGAGACTTGAAAGAATTTTTGAAAAAGCTGTCCACATCTAAAACATATCTCAAAATTCATTATTGTGAGTTGAAAATAAAGTGCAAATATTGTACATTTTGTACCACTCATTTGTTCAATGATGTAAGACCCCCTAAATGAGTTTTGGTACACAGGCCCTATTATCAACAGCTTGGTTAAACTATACCAATGTGTCCTAAAGGGCAAAGCACGTGTTTACAGTTGCTGCTCGGTTCACGATGATCTGAAAACTGATTTGTGTTTTAAATTCACTCTGTACTGACATGTCAAAAATTGCCTTATCGTTATTTGTAATTGTATTGAACTCGCCATTTTCAAGTAGATGACTTCGCGAAATGATAGCTCCACAGCCTCTCCTATCCAAACTTGACTCCTATCTCCAAGTTGGCGAGTCCTGGAAACCTTAGTAACCCAGTCGGAGACGCGATGAACAGACCCGATGAAAAGTTGGCTTAGGGCAGATGGAATGGTTCTCCAAAACGATGGCTAGACTTTGGGTTAACTACCTACTTTCGAAGGCAACTGGAAGAAAATATTCAGACGACTTGAGCAGCAAAACATTTGATCTACGGATATGGAACATGCAAACCCTCCTCAAAACGGAAATATCAAGGCTTTTCGCCTATTGGGAGTGGAAATGACAAATCCGGGCGAAGATCATTCGTACAAAATCATGCGAATGTTCATCGTCCAATGTTGCAGTATTTGTCCGATATTCGTAAAGACCGTATAGCACTGGCATTCGGAGAAGACTGGTGTAATGATTCTGATGAATTCATATTTGATACATCGACGTGAATCACATTTTTCTACGGCTTAAAAAAAAAAACGAACGATTTCACCAGAAGAATGGCTTAGCAGTTACATTCCAGTAATGTTATTTTCAATTTACAAATAGAACCCCAACAAAATGGGGTCAGTTTGCACTTTTCATCAATATGCATGAGCCTTGACGAACGATACAGACCTTCTTCTAAACTACACATTTGTATCATTTGTGTGAACTCGAAACAGTCTAATTTCGAAGCCCTCCGCTACGGAAAGCTACTTTCCGCTCCCTAAGATAAAAACAATACAAACATTGATGGACAATGCGAGCCTAGTGTACGCGACCTCAGTTTAAATCACACATTTGGATCATTCGTGTAAGTTTGGAAGAGTTAGATTTCGTAGCTTTCCGCTCTCAACGGACAGGAAATCTAATATGAAAAGGACACGTAGCATAGAATCCAAAATTGTACCAAATAGCAAGTGGTAAGGGAAAAGATCACAAGATGGACCTAGAAAAAGATGAGAAGGCATAGACTAGCATTAGACAGCGAAAGCTGGAGGCAAACATCAAAGTCCAATTTAGGCCCGAATTGAAAAGAGATTGGCACTGAATACAATCTACCATTTTGATAGGATCATTAGATATAGAAAGCTGGAAAACTCGATTAGTGCTGCAGTATTGAAGAGATTTCACTCAAGTTTTTTGGAGTCTCACCTCCCATACTTGCATGTACAAAAATTTGTCTATCAGAGCCCGTTTTTGAGAGACTAAAATAAGTACATGCAATATTTTCATACCATTACGTAGCTCAGGACCTTAGCTGAACTTATACACTTTACTTCTCCTCAAATCTCATAGCTCGTGCCCGAGTGAGGTAACCAGAAGAACGCACTGCTTGTACACGTCGACGCGTTGTAATGAGTTGACGCGTTCACTGATTTGAGATATTTCAGAGGAATTTACCAAGCCGCAGAAGTGTGGACGACAAATCCATCAATAACTTGCAATGATAAGGAAGTCACTACAAGTATCCCCATCTCAAAACTGCATTAGTATCTGACGCCTGGAGTCATGTTCATATCTTCAAAAGCATCTAGTCCAGTATTGATTATAACTCACAAGATTCAGCTCCTGAATTAATTAAATGCACAACACAATAAGCTCTAGGTGTGAGGAAACTTTCAAGACTGGAATATTTATCAACCACCCCTTCATTTTAGATTTAGGTGGCTATATATCAAATTCCATTGAGTGACTTAGTCATGAATTCGAGCTTCATCTAATAAACTTTTTAAATACTCCAACGAAATTTGTTTGGCTTGAGTAAGTACAGATGAATAATGACTGCTTCTTGGAAAATGCTGATAAGACCTGGCGCAACAACAGAATTCGCAGCATCTTTGTTTGTTGAACAGGATAATCTAAATAACAAGCACATTATTGCCAACTTTCTTGTTTGAAGAAACAGGGGATGATGCAAGATATAGAATTGTGACGTTGGTAAATGAGGACCTTCCCACATTCATTTTAGGGGTAGTAAATATCTATCGGCCCACAGCATTCCTAGTTTTTACTTCTTATTGAATGTGGAACTATTGTGGCGTGGTAGCTGTCAGTGTAAAATATTTTGTTGAAATGTAACTTGCGAAAAACTGTAAGAAAGGTGAAAGTGTTCCAACGTCCTAGTTCCCTCATTCATTCTCTATCAAGTTTCTTAATTCACGTTGACATTTTCCTCGTTAATAACACGGGAAATGTCAGTCTAAGATACTGGAGGAAAAGCGGAAGTAATGGGTGGGGGGTCGAAGGTGAAAAATAAACATCAGCGCCGATGACACGTCATGTCCGGTGTTACGATATTAACGGTGACGCGTGTTCGATTTTCCGGCGCCAGCTAATATTTGAAATAGAGGTGGAGCTGTTTGCGTTTCACCACGCAGTCAAGGAGATAAAACCAACCAAAAAACTCATATTTTAATTCATCAACTTCGTGATCTTCCACATAGCGTCATCCAAGGACTCGAATCGAACCAACCTTATCAAATATTTTTCGTCCGTATTTGATTTGTACTGAACACTTATAGGGCATTGAATCGTCTATTCCAGTATCTTTTGATACATTTCTGATTGTTTCCTAGCTTTCCATAAGTTGTGTCAAGGTCTGTCTCCAAAAAATGGTTTCCAACTTCAGTTCCATGGTACAAAGAAACTGCTGAGTTCAAACTTTTATATGCTCTTGTTATTTCAATTAATATAACAGTAGTATTTGTATTTCACTTTCACTTCTTAGACATGGAAAGATATAAACAGGAAAAAAGACACCAAAAATGTCGAGAGGTGTACTACCCACATGTAAATCAATTCAGGATCAAAGAGGATAATGGACAAGGTTCCTACCAGTCTATTATTAAGTCAGTGAGAATGTAGGAGACCACAGAATCATTAGTAAATATGCCTCACTCTCAGGATATTATAGTTGTTCATTTTGATGGTAAAGGAGCTCTAATAAATAACATATGATAATTTTCTTGACAGATACAGAAAGCGAGACTTCAACAGCATTGTTTGTCCTAATTAGAACTAGATGTGAGTGTGCCAAGGTACTTAAATTGGATAGGTCGTTAGGACCAAACTTTCCTAGTGTTGAAATAAATTAGTGTAACATAAGTTTGTTCACAGTTAGAGTTTAGCAAACTACTTTCTTCATTGAAATTTATTCTAAGTTTTATTTGCTACGACTAAGAACATACAGTTCAACATATAAAAGTGCTCAAGCTCTTAGATCTAATAGGGAATGGACTATAATTTAATCATTCTAACATTTTATCCTAATGAAATTTTCACTCTTTCTGTAACTGATAAAGAAAAGTTTAGGAGAGCTCATCACCAATACTCCAAGAGTCAAGTGTCTTCTTGACTTGATTATCATCTAAAATGTTGCTGATCATATAAGGATCATATCATTTGTGATGATATATTTGATGCTCCTTTTTTAATGTTGAGTGAAAGTTGTCTGATTTTCGTTCGATAAGATTGGCTTATGATCAGCGTGCTTCACGTTATCCATTAAGCATGCGCAATTATAAAGATGGAACAGTATGCTAGAGAGACAGACATATAGTCCCTTCGCAGTCTTTGAAATCAGGTTAGGTTTCCTTAGCAGCGTGCGCCACGTTACTTGTTGAGTATGTGTACTGATAGGGGTGGAACAGAATGCTAATGACATAGATATAAAAATTCTTCGTAGTCTTTGCATTCAAGCTAGTGTGATCCACGTTACCCGTTGAGCATGCACAGTTTTAGAGGTGTAACACAATGCTAGAGAGATGGATATATAAATCTTTCACAATCTTCGAAATCAGGCTAAGTTTCTTTAGCAGCGTGATCCACGTTATTTACTGAGTATGCGCACTTATGAAGGAGGAACAGAATGTCAGAGAGATAGATATATGAATATTTCGCAGTCTTTGGAATCAAGCTAGGTGTCCTTAGCAGCATGCTCCACGTTACCAGTTGAGCATACGCACTCAAAGAAGTGGAACAGAATGCATAAGAGATAGATACATGAATTTTTCGCAGTGTTGTTACTTTCTATGATTACATTGATTTGAAAGCATTTAGATTACTGTTTCGAAAATCAATTGGCAAATTCACTGAATATTGCTTTTTCCCAGCTAGATTCATTGAGCGAATAAAAAGAACACAAAAACGATATTAATTTCTGCCAATAGGAGAAACAATTCATCAGGGAATAAGCTGTCAGGAGCAGAGGCATTCGAACTACAGAAGCGATTACACAGTCTGAACTAGGAAAGCGTTTTCCACTTACATCCAATTGAAATCGAATAAATTAAACATAAACATTCAATAACCACAAACCAGCAGCAAAATAAAAATAACTTAATGCCAATAACGCGGAATCACGATTCACGTTGCGGAAACCGAATTTAAAACTGCAATTTCATTCTCCGCGCAAAATTGAAGTAAAGAGAAAGCAGTGGCGTATCCTTAGAGGTAAGTACTTTGAACAGAAGAAATCAGTTGAAAAAACATGGATATACGTAATTTATTCATCACCTTGTTTAGAAAAATGGGGATCGAAAACAACAGTGACATAAAACAATAATAATTTTATTGGGAATGTTGCTTGATGTAAGACTATAAAAAGATGTGCACTGGCATCCATAGTTGACTAACCTTAATAAGTCTTCGAAATAAAATGAGTATTTTGAAGGTAAAGTATGAAATCTCACACTGCAAAACTACAAATAATAACTATAAGAAATCTCTAGGTTTCCTGGAGATTTTTTGAAGAATATTCCGTCTCCGACGCGCAACTCACTCTCATGATATAAAACATAAATAAATTTTCCTCCCCAATATCTGTAATTTCAAATACGCCACTGAGTGAAACAACCACAGCGCGTGCAGTGGCTTTTGGCATGATACGAATCGCTGATGTGAACTCACAATATATTTATACAGTGAGCATTGAAACCAAGATGTTTCATGCTCCATTGAGCGCCGAAATCATGCTGGAAAAACTGCGCAATGCAATTTGTCGTATAAATATTAATTACGTGCGGTTGGATGAGCTCAGTTGCTGTAATTCATATTTTTAAATGTAACAAGTTACATAAAAGGATTCTGTCGTCTTTACGATGCCCATATTTCACCAATTTGTGTGGGAATATCCACATGATGTTCGCAGTTCTTTATATTCTTCAACGTACTTATATATTTCTTATAATACAGGGAATTTTTAGGGGAAAGACTGAGTTACTGTTGTTAGAAATTAATTAGTTGATCTATATAAAACACCATACCAACCAAGTTAATTTGAAAGATTGAAGAACTCGGGGTAAGGATTTCATTGATTTTCAGTTTTTTTAGTTTGAATAGTATCTTCAATTGATCTCTGAAAATGTTTCTACACGTTTGACTGAACATGTTCATATCTCGAACGACTACTGCCACTAAAAAATAATTCAAGCAAAATTGTGATGGAAATAGAATAACCAGTTGGCTGTTGTGATGGCGCAGTCGGCTATTTAGACTTCTGTATGCAGCTCTAAATCTAGTTGCCAGATTCTGACAGTACTATTATTTCAAATGGATTCAAATAGTGGATTGAATGTTCAATATTCTGTTCGTATTTCAATAAATTTGTTCTATTCCTGGAGCTAACATTAGCTGCTTAAATTCAACACCAAGAATTACCTGTTCCAATCAAAAATTTTCCCACAGTGAGATTCATATCGATTGTTGAATTTCCAGTGTTTAAAATTCACGAAACAGAGCAACTGGTAATTACTTTCCACGAAATTGCACTTCGCAATTCGAAGAAATATTCAATGTATACATTTTCCGGAAATTCAGCGCTGAGTGCAAAGCAGCCATGTTGAATGATGGACATAATTCATAGTTGTACTGCGAACCAAGTAGTTAGTGCAGCGGAGATATCATGAGGCTGATATTATGGAGTGTAGATTGCATCTTGGACAAAGTCGCGTGTTGTATTTGTAAACTCGCTCCATTGTTGCATATCCTTAATGGCGCCCGTTAAACACTTTGTATGTTAATAGTTTGTACAACAGTTGCTTCGACCCAGCGAATAAATAAAAGCTGTGTAGCACATCGTCAAAAACATTACAATAATATCAAAGTACCTTGATGATTAAATTAATTTTTAGTTTGTTATAAGAATGATATTTTGAAGCTCTCTTAATTGTTTGACGTTTCTTAGTGTCACCTTATCAGTAAAAAAAGTGAATTGATAATTTTAAATTAGGAATATATCCTATTCCAACAAAATAACAATAGTAACAAGGTAGGATTGTTTTGTTAAATAATTCAGTTTCAAATTGTAAGGTTTGTGTGTCGGATTAGCAGACCTGAGTGAAATACGAAGCGTGATGCTCTTCTTGATTTTGTCCTGGCGTAACACGGCTGATCCTTTGGTCAAATTGGTTTTTGTGGTGAGTTCAGTTAAATCCTCCAACTCTTGTACCCCACTTCAATATGCTTTCCACTTGTTAGACCTCGAAACTCCTTCCACACAACACAAATAGATGGTTTCAAACCACGTTACTGACGTGAACAATTTCCGAAAACTAATAAATCTTCAGGGAGATTTTGCAAGTATCTTCATTCCTCATGTAAAAGTATATTATTCACGTTCAGCTGAACTCAATACTGCTTATTTGTAAGAATGAAATAGTAGGAGATACCATCAAAAATATCGCAGCAGAAAATATACCACAACGTTCAATGTCTCATATGACGAGTAGATTCAGCTATTTATTTTCTACATTGTACTTGTTCAACTAATATGAACTAAGACCAACGTAATACTTCGCGTGCGGTTTAGGATGCAAATTGCTATTGATGATGCGCTGCCGCAAAAGCATTGTAAGGCAAAAATAGAACAATTTTCCTTTGAATGCGTGCCACTGCACTCTAGATTGTATAATTCTCATTTCGAATTGTCGCCATTAGTGGGATAACCGTCTTAGAAAATCCATTTTAATATCATTGCTCCTTTGAATTTCATTTGACTTTCTTCGTTTCCTTGCTACTTCTAACAGATTTCGTTCAGATTCCAATTTCTAGTTTGAGTATCATCCTGAAGGAGCACAATGACATAAAGATGTAAAATAGTTATTTGTGTGTTCACTGTGCAGTTCTAGTTCTAATTCCGATTCTTTGCTACTTCTTTTCAGACTAGATATGTTTCTAAAACAATTTTTCTGAAATACAGAGGGCTTATACCAGAAGTAGATTTGATTAGATTAATATTGCATTAAACAGTACAGGAGTGAGAGAAAACATTGACCAATCGCGTAGCTCGGCTCAATATAATAGGTTCAGCACAAAATTCAATAGTGTCTTCATTTTGGTACAAACGATGATAGTCACGCGTATGAATTTGCGAACATTCTATATTTCAGCAAAACATTGCGGTAGGATTGCAATACATCACTGAGTATTATGAACGGAGTTAACTAACAAGACTTCAAAGACACGAACAAGCACGGCTGCCCTTATTTCTATACCATGCTAGTAAAAAGACCTGAGACTGTAGATCAGACAAAGCCTCTGCCGTTTAATTTTTGTGAAAGTAAAATGTTAGGAGATTCAGAAGCATTTTTCAGTACTTGTTGTTCAGGTTAATCGATGAGTTTCATAGAAAAAACTGCTGCAAAAACAAGCCTCCGAAAATATCACACTCTTATTCTGAAAAAAAAATTGAAGAATCATCTAGATGATGAAAACGCATTTTTGACAGCTCATGAATGCTTGTTACTTCAGAGATTTCACTAATTACCATCGTCCACAATTACTGAGCTTGAAATCAAGCAGTTTGGACAAAGTTACGAAACAGCAGCTTTCATTTAGAACTAGTTTCAAGTTGACTATTTGATAGGTACATAATTTATGCATGTACAAACTCAAAAATACCTTTTAACTTTCATTGTTTAGTTATTGACTGACGGGAGGTCAAGTGCTGTACCTTAAAATGATAATTTGATCTTTATCAAAGCTATATAGAAAAAAATACACTAGAAGTAAACAAATTTTCATCCAATAATAATAATTCATCCTAATAAACTTCAAATTCGCGTCAAACAAGTCATTGAATAAATCCCGGACAGATTTGACAACTGTACATAATAAAAGTGACACCCACGGCTGGAATTGTAATTAAATTTTTATCTATTTGAATAAATTTTAGTTGCTATCCCTAATGACATATATATCTATGGGCATTGTTTCACTTGAAACAAGTAATTGAATAATTTAATCTTTCACAATCACTGAGCTTGAATTAAAGCAATTTGTGCAAGCCTACGAAAAAGCAGCTTTTATTTAGTACCAGTGTCAAGTCTGTGAATAGTATAGTTGCTGAGAACTCAGCATTACGCCAGCCAGCCAGACAGACAGCTAAAGTGACTTACTTGTACATCATTGGATATATATATTCAAACACATCATTTCATCATTCAACGGCTGGTCGGTTGCTATAGAAACAGTGTGTCATCATTCTTATGCTGGGGCCACACTTACGTCTAATGTCATTAATTGAGGCGTTATTCAATAATGAACATATTGTCAATGACAATATGTCAATTGTCACATAACGCCTTACTTAACGGCATTAGACGTAAGTGTGGCCCCAGCATTATGCTACAACATTCCTAAATTCTGATTTCCAGGATTCTACGGCTAACAGTTCTGTATTTATGCACAAAATTCCAAGATCGTCAAGTATAGTGCACTTTCGACTCAGTCGATCTCAATGAAAATAGGATATGAGCATCTAGACAGTACTATCATCTTGAATACTGTATTCTAATATTCTACGTTCAGTCGTTTTGGATTTAAGCGAGAAATTAAAAAATGTTTCAGGATGATCATTTGGATGCTACAGCAATTTCTAATACTGAATTCCAGTATCCTACGGCTAATCATTCTAAATTCATGCGGAAAATTCAAGAAAAGTATCAGGTACAGTGCACTTCCAGTGCAGACGATTGTAACCATAATGCGAGGTGCACATCAAAATCCTACATCCTATACCAGTCTTTGATACAAGATTTCAGCATTATACGTTTGACGAACTCTGAGATTTGCGAGTTACGCATATACACACATACATACGTACATTCGTACCGACATCAAGCCAAAAATAGTCAGAATGGATTCAAGGATGCTCGAAACGGATATTTACATTTTCAAAAATTTGAAGGAATGATGACGCAACCGCGAAATGCCTACCAGAACGGTACTTTCTTGAATGACCGATAACAAAAAAATCCAAAGTCAAAAAGTTTTCTAGCCTTGTGGGAAACGGGTTAGTCGAATGACTCACTAGCTCTCCTAGTTCTATAAGAGACAGAAAACTTTGAATCAGATAAAGTCTCTTCATGTCTCTTTTCGTAGGTCTAAGATTCCAGGGAAGCTAATTGCATTCTGCAGTGTTTATTTTTCGAGTTCATCATGATCGACTCAAACAGATTAAGGTGATGATGAAACCAGGCAAAACATGATGTCATTTTGAATTCAATTCTTCTTAAAAGAAGAGCTTGAAGTCTTCGAAAACTTTACACTCTCATACTGACGAAGAGATATATGTTACGGGCATTGTTTATAATGTCCGGGCGAATTGGAAATGACAAAAATCACTATTCTCATAAACATTGAGCATGGCACGTCGAGATTGGTCAGAGCAGGAGAAGCTCGCCCGTTTATTGGGTGCGAAGCACCGCTGGTTGCAAACAAAAACCACTATTTATAAAAATTGAGCATGGCACGCCAAGCTTGGTAAGATTTTAGAATTGTCCGGGCATTATAATTGATACTCACTTATTCACATTGCCCGTAACATATACATCAAGTCAGGATGCTGAATAAATATCTTAATAGACGATAATCTTTTATCAATAGGTGGAAGAAGAAAACTATTAATAATTTGGACTGCACGACGAGTGGACTAATGACTATGGATCCGAAAAAGCTTCTTTTTTTTTTTTCTTGTGGGAATAGAATTCCAGGGGTAATAATTGCATTCGCAATATTTGTTGAATTTCATGACGACTCAAATAGATTAATGTTAATAAAGAAGCCAGACAAAAAGTTATATCAACATATATCAAACTCTTCTTGATAGAAGACCTAGAAGTCCTCCAAAATCACATACTCTCATACTGAAGAAGGAGTATACATCAAGGCAGCTGATATGTAGTCTATGAATGTCCCGATAGGTGATAAAACAATAGATGGAGAAACTATACAACGTATTCCTTGCTTAAAAGATTAAAGATAGTGTATTCGAAACAACCTTTGACAGTTTCTTTTCGTAGGAACATTCTGCAATGTTTGTTGTTGGAGTTCGATGACAAAACTAATTCAAACATGTATCCAACTCTTTTTGATTGAAAAGCCATCACACTCTTTTAAATAATAAATAAGATGGAGTTGAAGGATCGTAGACTACGTAATGCTGGATAAATGTTTTGATAGGCAATAATATCTGTAGGTTGGAAAAAAGGGCTATTACTCAAAGTACGGCATATGAAATAATGTCGTCAGCGAAGCGTTATCAGTCACAAGTGCTGCTGTCGAAGTTTTTACTTTCTTCTTTATCATTCTAGTAGAAACAGGGTCGTCTTTGACCTATTGGAGATCCTAGCCACTTTAGGACAATTGAACCATCGCCTCTATGACTATGATATGACACAAGACTATTCAATCAACAGCATGCAAAAGGAGCAGGTGAGCAAAATTTCAAATATATTCAACTTGCATTCTCATTTTAATTTCTAGAAAATAAATATGCTAGCAGGAACTAGTAGGTCCCCATTGGATCGTAGAGCCCTGGGTACTTGTCCTGAGTAGCCTTAGTAGACGTACAGTTCGAACAACATATTATTTTCCTGAAAGACTAAAGACACAGAGTCAGATTCAGCCTCTGTCTATTTCTGTTCGAGAGAAAAGAATTACAGGAGACTTAAATAACAAGTCTACAAAATAGTATATTTCGATGCAAGTGCGAAATGGGAATCATTCCATGCGTATGTGAATAATTCAGCCACGAGACAGTCGAGTGGCAGAAATCACATGAGCACATGAGTAACGGATGTTATTTCTTCTACAGTCAAAGAAGTCCGCGGAAATATCTATAACCAAAATATGCCGTTTCCTGAGAAAGAATTTGCTCCATTGATCTCATTTCCAGTTGATCAAACATTGATAAAATTACTCTCACTGACTCTATTTTGAAGATGAATGATGAAAAAATCAAGAAAAAATAAAATTATGACAGCAATGAAACAATTTTTTCGCGACGCCACGCGGATTTTTTAAGAACTTCTGAGCGTGCGGAATGACCCTTATTCCGCACGCTACAGCGTATGGTATGAGTATCATTCTATAGTGAGTGACTGTAGGAAATAGTATATTGTGTGGCTAGGGACGAAGCAAGACGATTTCAGCTGAGGGTGAGTGTTCCTTGCCCAAGCGAAACGAGGGCCGGCATCACCCTTTGCTGAAATCATGTTTTGTCCCGTGCCACACACTGTATTTTTCATAATACCTGCATTGAAACTTTTCATATCACAAATTTATCATAACAAAGTGGATATTTTTCTTTTGATTTTGCAGGTAACAAGTCGAGAGTAGCTGCTTGTGCTTTATCAATAAGATGTTGCGGTTTACTTGAGATTATCGTATTGATACTTTTTGTTTAGAAACCAATCATCTTTTTAATCTAATTTCAATTACGAATACAACAACTGTCAAATTAACTGAGGTTATATGATTCTCAATTAGAGATTGACAATGAACAAATGCGACTCTGTCAGGGATAAAACGATGTAAGAAACAAATTCAGCGGGCAGAAACAAACTTGTTTCTCCCCTAGGGCAGAAACAGGCCTATTTCTGCCCGGCCACACTTGCATTTGTCTGAAATTGTCTTGTTTCAACTGACAAAACCGGCGTTGTTTCAATGCAGGTATTATGAAAAGATCATTCTTTCATCCTATAAGATGAGTAACCATCAAATTGACTGAAATTTTCATGTGGGTACTTCGTGAAATTGGTTAAATGTCTCAATAGGCAATTAATTATCATTAGAATATAGAAAAAAAGCTTCTCTGATATTCAATTGTCTCTCAGTTATCAAATAGCTGCTATACCGGAAATATAGAATTCACACTCAATGTTCAATGTGATTCAACAATATCCTTCATGTTCTAATAGCTTAAAATTTATGTCTCTAATAGAAAATCTCACTATAGTGGCTATAAATTCCTCTGCATGTGTTAATAAAGTGCTCCTAATAAATATTTATTGGTTGTAAGTGTCTTCGGGGCTACGTCAATATTGACTGTGGTAGTTTTCCAAAGCTGAGTGGAAGGGCAGAACGGGCAATTAATAGCAGGCAATGCAGATACAAGACAAAGTACTCTGCGAGGGTAATTGATATATTGTTCCAATGCGAGATTCAATGTGACAAGGCTGGCTATTGAAGGAACCACTTGAAGAATGGTCTGGATAATCAAAAGATAAAGGTTACATGGTGTCGCCGCTCGCCGCAGACTCTTCTCCGGAGAGAATAATATATGAACATTATATCACTCCGCCCGGCTGCGCGTTCGGGATCAGGAGGATTTTTCATTTAGGACTTCGTAATCAGCGGAGTTTTTTATACAGCACTTATTCCCTGATGGCCCATTCGTTATTCGAAGGCTTCTTCTACGCTAATGTGCCTCGGCAACTTTGCTGCCGTGATAGCAATCATATTATTAATGCCCTTTCATAATTTTTTTCAGATTCCCAATAGGCTTCATCAAGCTTACCTTTTTTAGTAATGAATTACAGGGTATTATTCTGGTTTGAATATAAATGAACATTATTAGCAATATCAATTTGGAACTTCACACAGGATTTCTGTCCGATAAATAATGTATTTTGAAATATGAGACAAATAGCCGGTAGATATATTTATATAATTATGCGAGTTTGGTGAATGTTTGAAACGTGAGGGTAGATAAATTCTAGTTCAATGTGGCGTTGTAAAACGTAGCAAATATATTTGAAACAGAACAGGTTTACAGGCCGGCAGACATGTTATCCCTGCAGCGTTTTAATACAAGCTGCGGTTGAATTACTCATATATCCTACATTTAGAGCCTTTTGGGCATATTTTGTGCGTTGAACTGTACAACAAAGGCCTCTGCCCTGCTGGTCAGGACAGGAACATGGATGAGAAGTCTGTGCTATTGACTAGACGAGAGGAGGCCTTTGGATACAACCAAATCCAAATGATAGGGGCTTCGAGTATATTGATTGTAATAATGACGGATACTGATGATCAAACATTACTATTGAGGCATTGGCATATACTCGAATATATACACAATCCTTTACCACTAGTATATTCACCGAAAAAGGGAATGGTGAAAATGCTACTTTATCATATCAGAGCTTTTGCATTGAGTTCACAACAATTCCTTCATTATCATGTATGCTTATGTATCCTTCCTTAAAAATTTAGATAGTGTTCTATATTCTTATAAAAAGATAAAGAAGACTGAGGATTAACTAAACTGCTGACAGTAGAAGAAAATTTAAAATGTGAAACATGCGAATAAGACGGTAGTGTGAGTGTTCAAGACCACAGGGAGCTATTTATTTTATTCTCATCCAAGATTGAAGAAGCGTCCCAAGTCCATCCACAAATCCTAGACAGAATCTTTACGATTCTGAATAAAACTGCGTCGTTACCTTTACCTTACTTCATATTGACCGTTAAACGTATGGAAGCCGTAAATTGTTGTTACGTTCATTGCGATTTTATTTGTGTTTTCCGTTTTAATAGGGTGACGAAATGGAATCAGCAAATAAACTTTTATAGAAATGCGGATGTAAACTTTACAATCATTTTAAAATTTTTACTGAGATTTCTCCAGTATCCATAAACATCCTTACGTCTTTACATCTCGTAATTCCCACTTCGCCGTTTTCAATAAAACCAGAAAATGACACAGAAAGATTCCAAACACGTATCAAGTTGAGCTATGTTCACAATAATTAATACCATTTATATAAATTCTCTTTTAGTATCTATGCTTGAAATGTTACGAGCTTAGAATGGTTTTATAACCATTCACATCGACAGAACTTGCGTTTCCGTTCGAATATAAGAGGACGAATGAATTTTACAGACAGATTTTGACTTATCTTGATAGGAATACCCAAAAATATTCATCGTTCATAGAACCACACAAAGGCATTTCGCTTGTTGTAATCGCAATCAATAATTTTTATGACCTATAGCTTCGAATTCCAATATATTTTGGAACAAACTATCATCAAAAATAATAACGATGAAACTTGGTGGGTCCTCCAAGAGTCTCGCACACAACATGCAATCCTGATTCTGAAATTTGATTCAATACGAAATTTGTTCGAAGTTAATTGAATTTTACATAAAAAATATCTGAATTTAAGGAGGCTACTTCAGGATAAGTATTGCTATACCGTTGCCGTTTGAGCTCTGCGTTCCTAGATCGACGATTATTTCCCAAAATTAGCTATTAGCTGGATCCAAAATTGATTATGTACAAAATTTTACTAATTTCAAGCTCAGAGTAATAAATGGCGCCTCCTTATTCGTTTCATCCATCTTGTCTGTCTGGAGCATCTTCCTGTTTGTTTGTCGCCGCTGATCAATCTGGGATCTGGCGGTTGCACAAGATGCATTCAAGTTGAAATTCAGTTCACGTTCTGACTTCTGCTGCCTTGTTTTTACTAGGCCCTGTATGCTGGATTCTAAGTGTAACAAGAAATATGAGGGCTAAAAACTATCCGCTGGGAATTAGAGTCCACCAGTTGAAAAACGCTGATCCCGGCCACGTGCCACAGCGCGATACGTTTGTTTACATTATTTTTTACTGGAAATACTCTCAGGTCTGCAACCCCAATTTATCATACACCTTTTACGCAAGTAGAATATCTGTAGGTACGTACATAGCTCAGCAGTTCGTTCACACTTGATAATAAAGGGGAATAAGCAAAAAATTAGTAACTTCAACTTCACAACAATTTTTGAAGCATCAATCAAGAGTTCTTTGATAAAACAAGTATCTTTTCTCCAAGACATTCACACCACCTTCTAACAATGCTTTTCCTCCAAGCATTGGTCACATCCCAAACAAATCTTGTTCACTAATGAATATAATATGGTTCAAGTCGAAGAGGAATTGTCGTTTCAAGTGCCATTTTTATTATAATGACTCCTTGAACCACTGTCCACATCTGAACCAAATTTAGCTTGTTGGCACTACGTTTGAAATATTTTTTCACTACGACTGCCCTTCATTGACTGGTCGTATCTGTAGATGCTGGAGCAAATCTTTCTTACTGATAACCACGAGGCTCCGGATGGTATCAATCAAAAATATTCAGATAAGAAGCTCCTGGTCCATAGACCACTGCATGTTTCAGGACTATTTCGAGCATATCTTGCTCTTTGATAAAAACCATGCCAGAGATTGTTTTAATCGAAAAGTAGAAATAAAAAATATTGTTTTGAAGATTAGCTCATCCATCCAAAGCTTCCACCTTTCAAGACACTAGTTGCATATCAACAAAATAATCTTAGTCAAGAAGAGCAAACTCTAATTGATGATCTTGTTGCTTATTCTTAGCCTCTTGTTGCATGTCTACCAAATTCAGCTCATTGGCAGGAAGCTCTTGTTCCCAAAACTCTTGCATCCCTTCTTACAATAATTTCTTTCCAATCTTTGATTGCATCTGGAGTTGCTGGAGTAAATATTGCTTACTTGTGGCCATAGGGCAGTTCGGGAGTTGCTGGAGTAAATATTGCTTACTTGTGGCCATAGGGCAGTTCGGGTCAAATGATTGTTTGTCCCAGACTTTTATATTTTCAAATGACTTCTCTTGGCCTCTTGTTGCATCTCTACCAAATTTAGCTCATTGGCAGGAAGTTCCTGTTCCAAAAGCTCTTGCAATCCATTCTCACTATAATTTCTCTCCAATCATTGATTACATCTGCAGATGCTCCTTAACTCAAGTCTTTTGCATTTAGTTTCCATGATTTCCACCCTTGATTTTGCTCACTGACAAATGGCGCGAATGACTTCACTCAAGGGACAGTATTTTCATTGCGTTTTTGTCCAAAACTTCTTCATGTTTCTTTTATAATGTCTTCTCTCAACTAGTGGTTGCGTGTCAACCAATTTTTTTCCTACTGGCTGCATCACATTTTTGAGATGATTCCTTTCAAATAACTGGTCGCATTTCCAGTAGATTTTGCTTTCCAGGTAGAAGCAGTCGAAAAAAAAGGTCCAGATTGGAAGGAAAGCTCCTCAGTCTGCGATAACTACTTATGAATTACTGTTTGTACCATATTTTGGTCATTGATAACTATCACTTTAAGGGATAGTGAAGTAATTGGGAACACTTAACTGCCAATGCTCGAAAATGATAGAAGAAAGTTACAAGCTGAATCAACCTTCTCCGCAACATAAACTTTGCTTATATTTCTACTTATAAGTAACAAATAAATCCTTAAAGCTCCAAGTTTTATTGGAAATATGTACCAAAACAGAAAACATTGCGTTTTTCAACTCGATACCATATGGGGTAATTGGGATCATCCCGCGGGGGAAATGGGAACGGTATGGAGTAATTAGGAGCAACACGATTAAATCTATATAATAAACTACAATTTCGTTGTGTGGCGCATATTACACACGTGAATTTTACTAGTTTCGCCGATAGTATATTGTTCATGTGCCCAGAGTTTGCAAATGGCGCACATGATCAAATCTTCTGTCAGTGGGGAGTCATACTTGTCGTTGCATGCAGAGACTTATCTTCCTTTCCATTACCTTATAAAGTCTTATCCAAATTTCTGACTTCTCCACCCTTGACTCGTGGCTTCTTTTGTATGGTTCTGATGTTCTTTTTTAATTTTCTAGTTGGAAGTTTCTCTTCTCAAGCTTTTCTCTAGCTCCCAATTACCCGCCTGACGACGTTCTCAATTGCACGAAATAGTAGATGAAAATCAAAATGGCCATCATTCTCAATGGTATTTTTGGTGAGCTTCAACTGACGTGGAGCTTGAGAACAGATAGTACGTGCATGGTAATATCGAAATGTGATGTCTGAACTCAAAAGTATGATATTCACATCTATTACAATATAGGATAGAAGTTATAACAGAAAAGCAAAAAAATTGTTTGTCTCATCGTGACAACATGCGTGTGGCCTTTCACTCATTTTTGCATACGTGGTACGCTGGGTGCGTCCGTTTAACAGATGCGATATGATGTAGCGCGGCGAGAAGTATTACTCTACTAGCTGCTCCCAATTACCCACAACTCTCAATTACCCCATACATATTATTTTGAACGATAAGAAGAGTCAAAATAGATGCTTCGAAGTGAAACTCCTTCACCTTTGCTTCTTATAGTTTCTCTACTAAGTCAATATTTGTATCTCAATCAAATTTTGCTTACTGATAACTCTCACGCCACGAATGGTCCTGATTAGGGAAATAAAACTGAAGTTGATTACATTTTCATCCTCAAACGATGACTTCTCTTCAACCAATGGTTGCACCTCAACCATACTTTGTTACAGATAGATTTAAATTGCCATGTACAGAGACCTCACATGCAAATACTCTTGTTGATAAATTGATCGCATTCAACTCGATTTCTTGAATTGCACTTGAAAGTAGTTCAGCTAACAGTACTGCCATAATGGGCTTTCAAATATCTGCCACTGGGAGTCCAGCATGATTTAGGTTGAAGATGAAAATTCTTCCAATCCTCCCAAGAACGTTGGACTTCCAATGGCCCATATTTAAAGCTCGATTTTGGCATTTACAAGTTGTAGAAGCATTGTCGAGATGTCTGCGGGATGCAGCTTTAACGTTATAAGGGAGTTGTTGACGTTGATTGAAGGACACACATATTTTTCAAGCAACGAATATGAACAGAATCAGTTACAGAACATCGCTGCTGATTTAATGCCAAATCTAAAATTGATTCATAATAATTAACCAATAATGTCCAGAAAAAAATATTTAGCTACTGGAAAATCAGCAATGTTTTGAACCAAATTGCAGCCATTTCCAAAAAGATATGTTGTATAGATTTCCAAGACATAAGAAACATTCTCTCAAATATCAATTTTTGTGGAACTTCTAATTAAATTCTTTATTTCATTCAGACAAGACAATAAGTAATTCAAATCATCTTTTGTCCAGTTATTTTATATACAGTGGCAAAAGTCCTCGTAAAAAGCCGGCTTCAAATATAAAAATCATTCAATAATGGAAATTATCACAGGAAACATAAACGTTCAAATTCTGGAACAGATATCTGCATCATGTATGATTAGTATTCTATCTGCCTACAAAAAAATCTATAACAGATACTCGACAGTTGAACTAATTACAAAAAGCAGTACAATCGCAATAAATTCTGCTCCTCGATAAATCGTGGAGTTTCCGCTCTGGAATAAGCTGTCAAGTCGCTGATTTAAAACTATTAGAGCAATAATGTAGATATTACTGCTCTCGAGTTCAACAGGATTATATTCCCAAATGATAGTAAATTTCCACATCAGATGTGCCCGGAATGCAATTGAATATCAGTTTTAAACACTTTGCTTTTATATAGAAGTAATAATACAACATTGACATTATTTATGGTATGAAATATAAAGTAGTGGATCTGGCGGGCCGCCAAAATCAATATATCTATAACATGGACATATGGTTTCAAGAAAAGTTTAATCCGCTGCAAGATTGTAACGAGTTACAATCTCCCGTTTTTCTGCACTGTATCTTTTAAACATAAAATGCTTTTGGCATAACCGTAAATCATAAGCTCTCGATAACTGCAATTACCCGTCAGACTTCTATTACGATATTTATTACGATACGAATAAATTACACTTTTGTAAAACCAACACGCCATCATTTATAAATCATTCTCAGGACAATTAGAGAAAATTACGCCGATATACGTCGTTGTGAATATAGAACAAGAGTATCACTGTGAATACTATATGATCACATAAATGATTCACTTCGATGAGATTTCAATTTGTATCTTTAATGACCACATCGTCAATATAGAAAAATTATTCCAAGATGTGCTTATTATATTCAAATTGAGTTATTTGCTCTGAACTTTGCGATCTTTGTGGTAATAGAACAGTCAAGAAATAGGAGCTACATATATTTTCACTCAGAATTTGTTAACTTCTCTGGCCCAAACAGTTTCTTGGAATAAAAGTTAGTACAGTTTAATAACTGCCCTGGCCCGAATAGTCCAAATAGTTTCCTAAAGTGAAAACTACTACAATTCATTGAATGCTTTTATCTGAGCAGTTTTCTAAAGTAAGATTTAGTACTGTTCATTGCTTAGGCCCAAACAGACTTCTTGAATGAGAGAGGGTAGCTTTCATTATCTATTCTGGTTGAGTTAGTTTTCAAAGTGAAATCTACATGGACTATCCTTGACTGTGCCATTTTCGGGCATGAGAATCGGTACAGTCTGTTGGCAGTTAACTGCCCAGTTTCGTACAGTTTTCTGGAGTGAAAGTTTGTGCAGCTCATTGACTGCCCTGGACTGAACAGTTCTCCTATCTTAGAGCTAATAAAGTTGGTTATTCGAGCAGTTTTCTGGGTTTAAAGGTCGAACAGTTCGTTGATTACTCTGACCTGAAAAATATTTCAAAGTTAGAGCTGGTACAGTCTATTAACTGCCCTAATTCGAACAGTATTTTACAGTGAGAGCTGGTACAGTTCGCTTACTGCCATAATCCGGACAGTTTACTGGCACTGCATTCACCAAATCTACCGAATCACGCAGCATGATTTGTATATACAATATACTATACCCAAAAATTGGTCGAACAAATTAAATTTTTTTTTTGAGGGTGCAATAAAAAGTTGAAGATTAGGAAGCATTTTGACAAGTGTATGCTATTTTCTCACAATCCCAACAATTGTAAGTAAAAATAAATACACCTTATTATATGATGGTCCCATAGTATTAGTACAATGTTCTCGCATCCACAATTTGTTTTGTGATAGTTGAAAATAATATTTGGCAACGTTTAGAAAAAGATATCTATAGCAAATTCCACTTCACGAAATTTCGAGATATTGACATATGTCTATTCCTTTTGCACACAATAAAAAACCAAAGAACAACGTAAATAACTTTTTGATTGCAAATTCGTAGTCCTTGAAAAATTTTAGCCTAGATAATAATTTCCTTCAAGTTTCTACCAGTAAAAAAAGAGTTACAAATTTATTTATATTTATATATTTTATAAAGGAATATTCGTTATAAATAGGGTTATCCTGCTCAGCAGGAATATTTTTGAGTTCAGGGAGATATCCAGGACAAAATTTGACCCTTCAGTCATTTCTATCTATGCTCTAGAATCATAAAATAATTATTGTATTCAATTGTATTGGGTGCTATTATTATACAGTACTGAATATACGTTATAAACGAGGTCATCTAGTGAAAAAATTATTTCTCTAACTTTAAAATTAGACTCTCGAGAGAATTTTTCTCTGGTGTGCCTTCTTTTCCTGTTATTCTACCATTAAAAATTAAAATATAAATTTTTGAATCTTCCATTCAATTAATTAATCAGTTCCTATGTTTTGTGTACTGCAGAAGTGTTGCAATACCTCATAGCGCTAAATTCTGTCAAGAGTCGTGAAAGAGTACAAATTCCAGGTAACAATTTCAGTCCTTTAGGCCGGATTCCTAAAAGAAAATTGTACTTTCAATAAAATTTTGGTGAAGAAGAACGATTTTTCAGTCAAAAAGTGGGCCAAAACGTCCTATTCGATCAAAAAAATGTATTCCGGGAACAAAGTGAGGCCAAACCAAATTTGAACTAAAATTTAAGCAAATTTTCAAAGATTTAATCAAAGGATGAATGATGTTTCAAACAAATGATTTCAGGATTCTAAAGATGATTCAGAGGATAATTTAGAAAGTAGTTAATATCCGTGTTATTACACCTATGAAAGATTTGAAGATTTGTACACTTATACAGAAAACATTAGGAAATCTATTTTAAGCTAGATCCACCCATCTCAAGGTGAAGGATTAATTACATATTCAAAAATTTATTCTGATGGCCAAACTATGTGTAGTAAAAAATTACAAGATATAATAGATACAATATTATTCAAACAGAATTGAATAATGGAGTTTTTGACTTCGCAATAGGTTTGTGCTTCTTGTTTTCGAGTATAATAATTGTATATCAATATCTCTAGAGCTACTTAAGATATCGATATGTAGTTTTTGATATTATCCTCAAAGAGTATAAGTCTTAATTTCAAGGTACTAAATGAGTTCAGCACATGATCTCCCGTAATTCATTACCGGGAAATTAGGACTTCGAATAGGATATTGAATAAAATTCTTTTAGAATATTTTTCTAGGCACTGTCTCAGTTTTAATTTTGTGATTTCAATGCAACTATTTCCCATAATGATAGCCTCAAGTCTTCTTCATGAAATGCTTTTTTTATATTATGATAATTTGAACTCGTTCCTGAGATACAGCGTTTTGAATGTTTGCCGAATTTCAGACAAAAACCAAAGAAATTCAATTACTCTAAATATGATTGGTCAAAATCAAAAAGTTTCTATTTTTTCATACATATATAATTTTCTGTATATAATATCACAAGGGACTGTAATTTTATCAATAAATTTTTCTTGAAAACATTGATTACCTAGCAACTTCGTGAGAGTCATCTGTCCGATAAAATCACGAGAGCGTAGATCGAGGGATTTCATCTGAGCAGATGACTCGAAGGATGTTGCTTAAAGGTAATCAATGTTTGAAAGAAAAATTTATGATAAAATTAAAGTCGCGGGTGGTATTTGTGGAGAATATTTCTCGAATAAAATTGCTACTATAAGTACCTATTAAATAATGTTAGTTGCAACTTCTAACCTTTTTTATTGAAAAAGGCACTAAATTGTCTCCATATACTTTTGTATTTTTGGACTTTTTGTTTTCAATTTCATCACTTTCGGTGAAAAATGCATTTCCAAAACGATTAAATTTTGACATTTCCGAGAACTGATTGTTTGTTTATATTAGAACTGTGTATTGTTTCTCTATGACAAAGGCAATTTATCGCGATGAATCGCTTGCCAACAAGAATTTACCAAGGTAACGGGAATTTATAGCAGTAAATTCTCGTTGGCAAGGAATTTATTATTATTATTGTCATAAATCAAAATTTGTCAGTATAACTGACATGAGTGAAATAATCGCTGTAAAAATCTGATCACGTGACTTACTTGTACACCATTGGATATATATATATATATATATATATATATATATATATATATATATATATATATATATATATATATATATATATATATATATATATATAATACGATGTGATTTTGTGTTTGATCGTATATATCATGGATATGTATAATCAAACACAAAATCTTACCGTTCCACAGTTAATCGTTTTGGATTTACCCAAGAGATTCTAAAAATCTGTCAAGTAAAATGCGCTTTTAGCCAAGTCGGTTGCTATGGAAACAGTAGGCTATTATTCTTATACAGGGTGGGGCAGAAAAACCTATCCGATTTCAAATCCCTTTTTCTCAGAAGAGGGGGCAGGTAGAGTAGTGGGGTAAAAACCGTTAGAAAGCCGGTTTTATGCCATTTGTCAGTAGTCAACATGCCTTGGTCTGGTGAACATCGTGCTTTTGTTATTGAGCGGTTTATCGAATGCGACGGTTCGATAATTGCTACACAACGTGCTTTTCGAATTCATTTCGGACTCGGGCGTCATGATCCTGTTCCACATCACGCTACGATTAAAGTGTGGGTGTCAAATTTTAGACAGACGGGTTCAGCATTGAAAAAGAAGTCGCCTTGACGTCCCAGGACAGCAACAGGACCTGAAAACGTGGCCAATGTGAGAGCCGCGATTGAACGTTCCCCGCGTCGTTCGGCGCGAAAACATTCGCTCGCTTTGGCGATTTCCAACCGCAGTATTCGGCGCATTTTGCACCGGGACCTCAAAATGCATCCCTACAAAATGGTTGTTGCACAGGAATTAATTGAAAGGGATTTTGAAACCCGTACGAACCTGTGTCGCGATCTCCGAGAACTCCCAGACGACGATGTTGTGCTCTTCACGGACGAAGCCCATTTTCACCTTTGTGATGCCGTTAACAGGCAGAATTTTCGATATTGGAGTGACGAAAATCCTCGAGAAATCCATCAGGAACCCCTCCATAGCCCAAAAGTGACTGTGTGGTGTGCTCTTTCCCGCCTAGGCGTCTGGGGGCCTTACTTTTTTGAAGAAAATGGGCAAACCGTAACGGTCAACAGCGAGCGCTATTGTTTCATGCTGGAAAATTTTCTTAGGCCCAAAATGGAAGAAAATGGCGTGGAAAATGTGTGGTTTCAACAGGATGGTGCAACCGCCCACACATCGCGACGATCAATGGACATTCTCAGGGAACTGTTTCCCGGTCGCCTCATTTCCCTGAGAGGTGATCTTGGCTGGCCGCCGCGCTCACCGGATCTCACTCCATGTGACTTCTTCCTTTGGGGGACCTCAAATCAAAGGTTTACCAGCATCGACCAAGGACCCTTCTTGCTTTACGAAGGGAAATTGCTCGGGCAATTGAAGAAATTCCTGTGGAAATGACGGTGAAAGTCATGGAAAGCTACCGCGAGCGCCTAAATCAGTGTATCCGCTCCCAAGGACGACATTTGAGTGATATGCTTTTCAAAACTTAAATTTAAAAATGGCATAAAATTTGCGATATGTTAATAAAAATTTTTTTTTGACAAGTTGACTGGTTTTAATTTTATATCGTTCAGAAATCGGATAGGTTTTTCTGCCCCACCCTGTACTACAACATTCCTAAATACTAATTTACAAAATTCAACGACTACCAACAGATCTGATTTTATGCGCAAAATTGTAAAATGAATTCCTACTGAAGTGCCCTTCTGAACCAGTCTATTTTCATAAAAATAGTAGGCAATCATTCGGATGCTACAGCAGACTGAAATACCAAATTTCAATACTCTACACCTGATCGTTTCGAATTTATGCGAAAAATTTCAAAAGACTGTCACGTAAAATGCACTTCCGGCTCAGTGGATCTCAATAAAAATAGGATATGAGCATCTGGACGGTATAATCGACCTAAATACTGAATTCTAACAATCTACGTTGAATCGTTTTGGATTTATGCGAAAAATTCAAAAAATGTTTCGCATAAAGTGCTTTTCCGGCTTAGTCCATAGCAATCATAATGCAAGGTATACAAATAGATATTATAAAAGTGCCTAATACAAAATTTGAATATTCTACGACTGATTGTTACAAAAATACAAGATGACCATTTAGATGCTACAGCAATTTCGAATGCCTAATTCCAGTATCCTACGGCTGATTATTCTGAATTTATGCGGAAAATTATAATATAGTTTCAAGTAAAGTGTACTTCCGATTTATCCGATCGCGATCATAATGCAAGATGTACAATAAAATGTTATAGAAGTTCTTTATACAAAATTTCAATATGCTATGGCCGATCATTCTAGATTTATACAAAAAATTCGAAAAAAGTTTCAACTAAAGTGCACTTCTGACTTGGCCGATTCATACAAAAATAGCAGATAACCATTCTGATACAACACCAAGTTCAAATATTGTATTTCAACATCCTACGGTTGATCATTCTGGATTTATTAGAAAAATTCGAAAAAAGTTTCAAGTAAAGTGCACTTCCGGTACAGACGCTTGGAACCGTAATTCCAGTTGCACAACTAGACCCTATACCAGTCTAAAATACAAAATTTCAACATTATACGTTCAATCAGTTTTGAGATTTGCGAGTTACGCACGAACATACGTAACGACATCAAGCCAAAAATAGTCAAAATGGATTCAGGGATGCTCAGAGCGGATATTTCCATCAAAATCTTGATAAGTGAATTCTAGTAATTACTTCATAGGAACCTATCCTGAGATGTTGACCGTCCATTTTAAGGCACCTAAACGTCATAGACTAATATTGAGGACCACTTATTGTATAGGATTGATGTTTTGCATGCACGCTACGTTATAAATTAATGACAGCAGTAAGAAATATATTGACCTTTCAGTGACTTTCGTGGTGGCAAAGCCTTCAAAGGACCCACTTATAGTCTCCTTGGTGTTACTCAAACACAATTGAATTCTTCTGGCCGTTCCCTTAACTTGAGAAAGGTTTGAACCTAGGATCTTGAAGTCCACTAATCATTTTGACAAGAGAGGTTATCCGCTGGAATAGAAGATATTTCATGGAAAATATTTTCTTTTTTATTCAGAACAACTAATATGAAGAGTCATAAAAGTTTTTTAGTACATCCATAGTGCGACTTTTGGAAGTTGAGATTAGATTGTAAATTTTTTATGTGTATTTTTTACATGCAATATCCTGTCGCTAGAACTTTTTGTAGGAAGGCGCGAATGTGGAGTGACGTAATATAACTCCACTTGTAACGAAATATTATACGACAGCGCCTACAACTATCTGCTAACATTACTTTATAGTCATATTTCGTGGCGAGGTGTGTGCTCTCGGGGTTTCGCTAGTATAAAGTCAGAGTTCGCTCGTATATCTGTCTCTCGGAGGTGGTGGAGGCGCTCGAGGCTTAGAACAATGGCCGCACACACGGTTCGTGAACGTGCTCAGAGCCCTAGCTGCTCCCCGTTGAAAAACAACGCATTTTTTAAAGCGACACTGAAGAATAATGGGCCATGTTTTAGAGTAATTCTATCAGCAACTCCGTATTGTTACGAAAGTACCAAAAGAATACAAATGCGATGTCTATCACTTTATTTTCAATTTAATCAAGTTCACACGCTATAACATATTTCACGAATTGCTAGAGTAATGAAAAGGTGAGAAATAGACACAAGAAAAATAGATTTTTGGTAATGAATGAAGTAATTTGTTTTTTATGCCTACGTGAGTATACGCAGATGTTGTTTCAGATAAAAGAAGAAAAAAAAAACAATAGAAAAGATAATTAATAAAATACATAATGTTGGAAAAGGGGTATTTGAGAAGGGTAAGACGGTGGCTCATTGCAATGCTTTGTTGCATGACGTAATACTGAATAGGTAGATGATGTAATGTTGAATAATGTGAGACAAAAGAACTGTTCGTAAGTTTTTGGATACATTAGATCCGTTTGCATTGAACTAAAGGATGTCAGATTGAGTGATCGATGTAAGGAGTGTAAGGTGATTAAAAACCCTTAAATGGCAGAGCAACTAGATGATCATTGACCATAGTCGTGAGTCTCTTGTTTCGTAGCTAAGATTATTTAAAAAATCTCCCTCGTGTTGTATTTTTTTCATAAAAAAATTTCAAGTCTCAATTTGTGTTTTTACAGCGGGAAATTCTCTCTGAAATGCGGAAAACTTTGTAGCTGGATGTTTCATCTCGCTTAGATTGAATTTGCTAATAAACCGCGCGAAGCAAAAATATATGTAAATTTGAAAAAAATTGCATGTGAGTATCTTCTTACGAACTTATTTATTGTTATTATTATTCAAATTTTATTCAAATTTATTCAATCTCTTTACAGACTGCGCGTAAACAAATAGGGTAACGTATACCAGACTATATCTATTTGAACGTTCCATTTATCCTACCTATGCATTATGGATAAACAGCACAATAACTTGCCGCTCACAGTGCATACATTTTGAATTTTGTCTTTCAAGATTTGGTGGTCCATCGCGGGAAACTATCAATTCTGCATTTTATATAAAGATTGATTGTCGTATATCTTATTTTGTATATAATTCCAGAGCAAAGTAGTTTTTTCGGAAAGATAACTGACTTTTATTTGTTTTGTGATAAAGTGGAGCTTAAACTACCAATAAAGATTATAAATTCAATTATAATAAATATTCAAAGCGAGGCACTACCAACCCTGTTTAAGCTTTGTCATCTCAGATAATATATCAGTACTTCTCAAGTCAACTTTCTGCATAGATCATGAAATGTAAGACTTAGCTAAAATTTAATGTAGTCTCAATAAGGATGAAACACGTGTCTGCAGTTGCCGTCCCATTCAGGAAAATTTTGTAAAGCTCGACTCCTAAATTTGTATTTTTGTGAAATATTTAGGCCTCAAATTTTTAATAAGTAATGAAATATTAAAGGATGGTAAGGCTTTCAACAAATAATTGGAAAAGTCTTGTCTACACTGTTCTATTTTAGCTTAAATCGCTGACTGGTTTCGATTCTTTGAAGAATCATCTTCAGAGCCGGTTAGACTACAACGAAACGAAGAAACAATCACATACAAATTTTCTGTAAATCTACAGCAATGTACAAAAATCACACAAATAAACAAATATTCAAAAACACACAAAAAATACTTACACTTTACAACTACAGAAGAAAAACTACGTCGACTAGATATATCAAGGAAAAAACAACCATGTAAAAATTGTAATAAAATATGTTTCATAATGTATGAAAAATTTTTTACCTGGATCTGCGCCTTGAGTACGCACGACTGCAAATTTTTTTTTGAAAAACATGATTATAATGGAGGAGAACGGGGAAATCCTGTCGCAGCGCCAAAATTCAATAAAATTTCCAAAAGCGCGCTATTTTTCAAATTCAACTGGTCATTCAAATTTAGCGCTCTGTTTGCTGCAATCGATCTTTTTATTTCTAAGTTTTCTAAAAAATCAAGTGCTTTCCCATTGTTCTTAATGTGTAATATTTCTACGTTGTTATCAATGTTAAAATCATGTCCTGTATCCAATATATGTTCTGCAAAACTAGATTGGTTGTTGTTATTTTTAATACAGCGCACATGTTCCTTTACCCTAGTGACAAATTGCCGCCCAGTCTTGCCAATATAATTGCTGCCGCATGCGCACCTTAACCGATATACCCCCGACTTCTCAAGTTGTGGCTTCCTGTCAATTTTTGTACACAACTCTCTACCAAGGCATGTCATCGATTTGAACACAAGGTCAATATTATATTGTTTGAATATTGCTCTTATTCTATCATTTATATTTCCTAAAAAGGGTAAGCTAATACGCAAAGGTGGGTTTGTTTCAATGTTTAAACCGTTATAAGCTGTTTTTAAGAGAATGTTTTGTTTCTTTTTGTGTATTAGGTTATCAACAATCTTTGGATGAAAATTATTTGCTATGGCCATTTGTTTCAGAATTTTAGTTTCATTTTCGATATCTGAGACATTTAAGTCGTATGACAACATTCTATGAATGTGTGACTTGAAAACTGCCAACTTGTGTTCTTTGCAATGATTGGAATTGTTGTTAATTGAGTCTATGGTTTGAGTTGGCTTGCAGTAGATATTAATTTTCTCCTTTATATATCCAGTCGACGTAGTTATTCTTCTGTAGTTGTATAGTGTAAGTATTTTTTGTATATTTTTGAATATTTATTTATTTATGTGATTTTTGTACATTGCTGTAGATTTACAGAAAATTTGTATGTGATTGTTTTTTCGTTCCGTTGTAGTCTAACCGGCTCTGAAGATGATTCTTTAAAGAATCGAAACCGGTCAGCGATTTAAGCTAAAATAGAACAGTGAAGACAAGACTTTTTCAATTATTTGTTGAAAACCTTACCATCCTTCATTCATTTCTACACTTGGGCGTTTCCCCTCTTTCAATAATGAAATATTAGTTTGTTGAGGACTACATGCATTTTAAAAGTAAGAATTTGGGGATCATAGTGACTCCAGCCCTCTCTGCGTCTATTCCTGAAAATGCTAGCTCCTTATTGAAGAGGGGCTATGTTTCTTGATTTAAACGCGATCAGCATAATTCCATTTAAATTAGTTGTTTCAACAAATTTTCAAGTAATCTTGAATTCGTTTATTTGTAAATTAGTCATCAGCTGTCTTGCCTCCAAGTCCTCCCAAGAAAAATGGTGAATAATCTCTTTTTTCTGTTATTTTTGTTCCTTGTAACTAATAAGTCAATCATCTCGTATATGGCACCACAAATCTCGTATCCAAAGCTCGTACAATAAAATGACCTACCACCCAATAGCCAAAGTTTGAAGAATTTGAGAAATCAAATGCGTGACGGAAACAAATTTTTACAAGCCATTTATAGGATAGATACTTACAGCTGTGAGCCTACAATATTTAAGGTGTTAATGCATATTGAAAAAAAGAAATCAATTGACAACAGAAAAAGCTTCTTTGAACAGCTTTTTACAGTCTGCCATTATTTTTGAACGTGGAGCAAGTTTGCAAAATCGACTAGAAGCTTATTGTGAAAATTGACTCAGGTTATGCAATATATATAATTTATTTTTAAAGTCATGTAGACCGTCTGCCAATAAACTTTCAGTCGATTTTTAGCACATGTCTCACGTTAAAAAAATGGCAGACTGTAAAAAGTCATTCAAAGGAACTATCTCTTGTTGCTTATTAAAATCGATTTCTCAATATTCATTAGCACTTAGCAGGGACTTCAAAATGCAAATATCCCAAGCTTACTTATCTACCTAATAAATGACAATGTGTGAAAAATTTTTTCATCTTTCTGTTACAAGCAAAATTCCTAGTTATATAGCTTCCGACTCTGTTGAGCTAGAAAGCTCGTTATAATCTCATCAGATAGCTTTGTCCAATCTTCATTGAATCTTTCAAATAAATATTAATTGATTGTCACAGGATTTGAGAATTCAAGAAAACTGTGAGCGGGTGCATTGCGCGATGCTCTGCGACGCGACGGTAGACTTGTTGAAACTTACGAACTGTATAGCTTCCGAATCCGTTTAGCTACAAGGCTCATATTAGTCTCAGTGAAAAGAACTATCCAGCCTCTACTGAATCCTATTCGATTCTTCTTTTAGATATCATTTGATAGTCAAAGGATCCAAGAATTTAAGAGAGTAGTAGGCAGGTGCGTTGTACAATTTTCGACGAGGGTGAACTTGGTGCCTTATTTTCAACATCACCAGACCTTAAAGATAGTAAGGAAGACACGATGGTCAGGCTTCTATCAGCACGATATCTCTTTTTGAATATATTTCGAGAGCTGCGTCTGTGATTTCGTTATCTCATAAGAGTCTGACTATAGTTCACTTGCTGTTAGAGGACACCATAGGCCGAATAGGAATAGAGTAGAGTTAAGATGTGGGGTGCACACGCGCACGGTATAAGATAGTTGATGGTTATACTTTCACGCGAGGATAACTAGATGGCGTGTGATTTAGTGCTGTTGGACAGATGTCCCCATCACCAGTCGTTGCTTGCTTTAAAGACTTGGTCACGTGTCTAGTAATGGAAATTTTCACTGGTCAAGTTTATCTCTAGCAAAAGAGATAATACGTGATGCCGTCACTGCATCACTCTTACTTTTTCAATTTTTTTCTGCCTCTAACAGCAAAACTCCCATAATGCTCTTGTTTCAAGATAACGAAATCACAGACGGACTTGTTCCTTATCTCAAAAAGAGGACACGATAGGAGTTTAACCATTACCCCTTCCTAACTTCTTGTATAAGTTCTGATGTATTTCAATAATCCATAAATCAACTTTCAAACAGCCATAATGAAGTTAAAAATTGGTAGATCCTAACAATATGTTGGACTATACAATTCAAAAATCTAGAAATCTTCTAGGAAAAAAATTGCGTCAGCAGTCCGATGCAACTCAAAAAAGCCTATATGAGAAAGTATACTGCTTCATTTATGTTTTCTCGGTATATGTTCAATTGTATAGTTCTGGGTTTCACGTGTTTTATTTATGGTTCCAGTTTGGAACGCTGGACTTGGGACGCCCTGTAGAGCTAATGTAATTCTCAGCACGCGATAACGTCGTTTTTGTATTTCACGTGACCATTATTGAAAGTGTCATTCTTTTATTCATTCATCCAGTCATAGATTAACGTTTCAGTTTCAAAACCTTTTGTTTTACAGTACATATTTTACGGTTGCCATTCCTGATAAAACACAAAATGGACGCAACGCAAAATCGCTTCGTTTTCACGCATTATTGATAACGTTTCACAAAATACAACACACACGTTCACAAACAATCTCGTTTATTCCATTTTAGAGCATAAATTCGATCATTTTATTTCTTTTCGAAGCATTATGCCATTTTTATAAATTCTAGAGGGAGATATAAAGTGGAATCATTGGAAAAATGTTGTGATGGAGAAGGGTAATTTCAAGAGCAGCAGATACGCGGTCAGACTACAAGTTGGAAACATTGCAAGTGAGGAGAACATCTTACTGCAAACTAAGTGGTACAAGGGACTCTCAGGACCAATTGAACAGTTTAGTTTGGCTCGGGAGAGAAAAGCGGCAGTGGCGTGGAGCATAAACGATCAGACTTCTGCACCTGACCCTTACTGTCTCGGACGCCACAGCGTATCAAGCGACAACCTACAACTTCCAATATTACTTGCTCTTTGAACTATTTTGGTCACTTTATGTGTTAAATATGTATGATAATTATTGATTTTCAAATGGAAACCTTCATAATATTGCGCAGTACATTTATACCTCATCAATAGTAATAAAATACTTATAAGAGATTGTTCTAGGAGGAATTTTCGTTTGATGGATATTATCTATTTCATTCTATCAACATGTTGTGAAGCTGAGTATTGCTGTTATTGCAATGAATTCAATTGCGTTTTATTCCAAGTGAAGCAACCAAGCCTGCGTTATGAATGGAAAACAATGATGTTAAGATAAGTGAATAATTAATTCCAACTTGTGCTAGGATATGAAAAGCTGGTAATAGTTCAGAGGAGGATTGACTCCATTTGCGGTCGTTAATATTTCAGTATATCCCCGTAGCTTCAAGTTAATTATGTGGATGACCGTGAAAAAATAGAGTATAAAACGTAGGTCGTTTTCGACAATAATTACCCAGTGAATTAAAAATTTAAAGAGTTTATAAAATAATGGGGTGCATAGAGTGGAAACTTTTATATTACAATATCAAAGACTCATTAAAAGTTGAACGTGAGGCGTATTACGGAAACTTCACAATTAGTTCACTTCTGAACTTTCTACATAACATAACTCATACAAACATCGCCGCCAGAAACCCTAATACGATACCTGCTTGTTCATTCATTATCGAAAAAAGTTTGAACCCCATCCTCCACTCGAATAGTGAACTCCGCCATCATCAAGAAGCAACGGAAGAGAATAGAGAACGCTATCATTGCCCGCAGGTGCTGCGCAAGCGCCGAGGCGATCACATCGCGAAGGGGAAATCTTCAATTAAAACTTTTCCTCCAACACAAAAACAAACACCTCCTTGGAACTGGTCGTTCTGTTCTTTTTCTATGGACAAACTGATGGAAATCCTCCTCCAGAGATAAAAGCCAAAGTTTACGCGGCCGCGTTGGACGGGAACGACCGACCAGCGAAATAGAAAAACCCGAAGTCACGAGGAGAGATCGATGAGTCTCATTTCCGACTCCGATATGCCGTTAACAAATTGTAAATTGGGGGAGCCCATTAGCAAAACATGAGGTGTTTTAGATGCACACCCGAGGGGAGCATTGCAGAATATGAAAAAAGAGGAAGAATTTAAGACAAAGGACGTGCTTGCAGCTGCACCGGAAGCTCAACTTCCATCAGACTACACTCGAGCATTCGGCGCAAGAAAAACTCATCGAAGATTCTTCCAACTTCTACTATACATTTCTATAATACTCGATTAACTTTTTGCCTTTCATGTACGATACAAAGATTATAAAATAAATGTAAACAAATTGTAAGTAAGTACTCAACTTTTACAGGTGTATGAATGTTTCTTGATTATGTTGAACGTCATAGAAGAGACAAAAATACAAAGACATCATCAGAGCAGTGTGGGGAGTTTGATATTCGATCGATTCTCGTTATTCTAGATAGTCGATAGTTCATTTATTCTGCAACGATTCTCACACATAGCTTTTCCCATTGGTACTTCTTTACTACGGTCTTTAAACAAACAATAAAGCTCTGGTAAACGACATTCGGTTTATTTCCGATTCAAGAGAAGCTCTTTATCTGTAAGAATAATAAAAGATTTTATGAACGGCATTTCTTCGACTTGATTCATGGCAAAAAAAGTCCATTTCCAATTCAGAATTAATTTAATTACTGAGAACAAAGTCTGCACCCAAAAAAAAACGTTAAACCAATTAGAGGATGGCTGCTCTAATTTATTGTGATGATTATTCAATTTAATAGTATGTAATGAAACAATGCAAAAATCTTCCCGTGATTCACTTCAAAAATAGTGTGCTCTAAAGGTCTTGGTGAATTTAATTCCCATGAATAGAGTTAGCAGCTCAGTCACGGCTAGTTACAAGCAGTAAAAAATTCAGGTGTCTGGTTCTCTCGGAAGCATTAGCCCCACAGCGTTTAGCTCGTCGTCCGTCGCTTGGTACCGGTAATTCCCTTGTCGACCCGTTTGACATTCTCAACTGACTGATTTTTAATAATTAAAGCCGAGTGCGACACTGTTCTTCCCTGCCTGTCCCTGCTTCCTAGTCACGTGTTGAGCTGGTAACAGTGCGGAACCTCCATTTTCCCTGTCTGTAGAACTGAAATAGGCTGAATCGTCGAGAACAGAAGAGTCTAATATTCCTTATTTACATCAATAATATCTAAAAGAATCAAAATAAATATTATTCACGCCTTTTATCCGTTACTTGTGTGATAAGCACTTATAGTAAACATTCAGCCATAAGGTACGGTTATGTGACTTATGTTTTGTGGATTTCGGAAAACTATACAAGATCAAAAAACTGTATCTGTACACTAGTTGAAACAGACTTGAGAACAATCCTTGTACAATTCTCTCTGCGTGCCCATTAATGAGTTCTATAGACGGTAGGGCTGTCGACGAAATGAGTTGTATTTCGCGAGGTCAGTGCGCAAATGGAAGCTTGGAAGCTTTCATAGAAGCTCTCCGCTATGATAAACACTCCATTGTGTCGTCCAACTCGAGCTACGCCGCACTAATTAAGTTTGTCAAAAAGCATCTGAGATGTAACGAAAATACTTGTTAGAGCCAAAGAAAACATGCAGTTGCTTCTGAATTTTGCTGCGCAGAGAAACACATCTGGTGGCAGCGCTGCAGTTTATTCTTACACTCACCCTAATAAACTTCAAAGTAAAGCGACAAATTCACTAATGGAATCATTATAGCTCGACGTAATACCCACATAACTTTGCGACGACTATGGTGGGACATATCTTAGTGAAGGTCTGCAAAATTACTTATTTAAATTATGTACATACAACGAGTATGAAAACATGAAGAACTAGTCGAGCAATGATCAATTGAGCTCAGCAGTTCTATCTTGGAAGATCTCGTTATACCTATATTTCACATAATCCACGTGTCATACAATTAACATGCCAATAGGTGGTCATGCCAATACATCGACAGATGACCAACTCGGAAAGTTAGGAAAAAAGCAGCTAACTTTATCGAGAACCACAGTATCGTCGTGCCACGGTAACAACATGCCACATTATTCACGTACTAAAACATCTATACTGTACAAATTGGTCATGCCAATGCATCTATGTATCATTATTCCTGACTATCATTATCTTATCGCTTATCAATTTTTCATTAGGATCATAGTTCCGACAGAACTATATAGACAAACGGAAGTTCCCTTGACCTCGATTTTCGCGCAAGCTGTTGAAAGAATCGACGCATTTCATGATGATAGTATATCAAAATTATGGTACATTGGCAGAGAAGCTCATCAACATAACATCATACCAAGGACTGAAAAATTGGTGTAGTTCTGTTGACAGCTACAATATAGTCGTACCACATATTTTTCGTGCTACTGCGTTTATACTTATGCTGGGGCCACATTTACGTCTAATGTCATCAGTTGAGGCGTTATCCAATAATGAACACATTGTCAATGACAATATGTCAATTGTCACATAACGCCTTACTTAACGGCATAAGTGTGGCCCCTGCATTACAATGCGAAATATCAATGCATCGACAATAGCATCAGCTTCGACATAACGCAAAAGATGAAGAGTCAAATCCAGGACAAGAATTTCGCAAAATTGTTGAAAAAATGGGTAACAACATATCGAAGATGTGGTATCCCGAAATCAAAGTATGTCAGTACATCGACATTGAAGTAAGTCAGTAAAGCACCAAGGCATGTGCCAAGGTTTTGCTTTCCCATTAGAACCGTTGAACAAATGCAGGACATCATAGTGACATGCAGAAACTGAAATATATAGACATAATAACATGAGAACTTTTTAAGAATGAGTGTGTCACTTTGTCGACGTACCAAAATAACGTCGTGCAATGATACTGGCATGCCGTTATAGTAATTAAGGTATCAAGGGTGTCAGAAGGACAATAATGCCTGAGGTCAACAGTGTACTTTCCGAGGACCTCTGGCCCGAGATGTGTACGTTGACCGTAGGCATTATTGTAATTTCAACTCCCGTGGTGCCTTCAATGTTTAATATCCGATTTTTGTTGTATTTCAATCAAAATTTTCAGTAATGTATGTCCTGTCATTGTGATTTCTGTCAGAGAAATTACTCTAGTTACTTGCTGTAACTGAGCAACTTATTTGTTATTTTTTTAAATAATGCCCTCGTTTATTTGTTACGTAATCACCCTGAAACCAGTGTTATTATGACAGCAATAATAAACTAGTCGGACATTGAAGGTATTTAACGAATATGTATGTCATAAAGCGGGCAAGGCTTGTCAACTTGTTGGCTTTTGAAAATGGTTGAGTTGTCTTGTTGACCAGATACAATATTGTCGTTACACAATATCGACATGTTGCTGGAATAGTTCGAACAATGTGTGTGATCATGGTGGCATGTCGAGACTGTGGTATGTCAAAATGAAAGCTTGTTAAATGGAGAATGAGTGTATTACTTTCTCGACGTCATGCAATATCGTCATGCCGATGAAACTGATGGAAGACAGGATGTATCGACGTGCTACAGTATTGTCGTGCCATTATAACAACCTATTTAGAGTATATCAATAGGATAACATGTAGACAAGGCAACACAATGAAATAATGGCATTTTGACACTTTGGCATGTTTATGGCACATTAACACCATGTCACTATGTCAAGTCACAGGAAGAATTGCGCAAAAGCTTCTTGAAGAATGGTTATCATTATGATGGCATGACCAAACTGATTCATCGATATGAAGGATGCCAACGTAGCACTTTGTCTACGTACAAAAATATTCATAGATCTGACAGAATAACTATGTTTATATGTATTTCAATACAACAGAAAAACAAGAAGGGACTATAATTGACAAACACGTCTATATGACAACTTATGAATAGTGTGGCATGTTGATATTTTGACATGATCAAACAACAACACAACGACACCATGCCTTAACGATAAACTGAATAACATATGTAAGGAGCTCTATTCAGAGTAATCAACTTAATGAAATCTGCGAAGAACATCGCATCATACAAAGAAAGATTAGAAAGTAATTTTGTTTAATAGTAGATAGTAGCTCAGTCGACTAGTGGGACTATTGACATATTCCCACGTGTCGGCCAACTAGTCTTTTGTTCAGTCGCTCATTTGTTTCAATGATAGCTCGTTCAAAGCGGCTAGTAGCGATAAAATGGAGGATTTGAGTTTCAAACACTGTTCTGTCGTAGAAGGGAATTGACTGGAAGTTATCAATAAATATATTTGAGTAGTTTACAGTGACACTTCATCTTCCTATTACGTGATAAAATATTGGGCTGAATAATTCAATTAGAGCCATAAATCCATTGAAAATGATCCACGCAGTGGAAGATCGATGGAAGCAACCATGCAAGAAATCGTACCAGAAGTGGAGAAGCTTGTCCTTGAGGACCATCGACTGAAAACTTCTCAATTAGCTACAGAATGTGGCATTCCAGAAACAGCTCTGAGAATCCTGCACGAACATTTCGTGATGACTAAGGTTTGTGCAAGTAAGGACGTACATCCAAGTACTGAAGATGATCAGCGGTGGAAGCACCCACGATAGAAATTTTACCAAAAATTAAGGGGCTTTTCCCTGAGCACTATTCATTGAAAGCTTTTCAATTAGCTACAGAATGTAACATTTCAGAAGCATCAGCTCTGAGAGTCCTGTAAGAAATTTGATGATGGCGAAGTTTGGTTGTAGAACCTGTCTACAAAAGAGAAGTTGTATCAATTGTTAGTTCCAAGAACTCAGCCATTCTGCTCACAGCCCAGACTTACCTCCAGCGCTTCTTATTTATTTCGAAATTTAAAGAAGCACGAGGAGTAGAATTTTCAACCGATAAAGAAGACAAGTGTACAGTTTCTTTATCTACCACTGAGAAGTGTATCGACTTAGAAGCAGGCTTCCGTGTAAAACAGAAAAAATTTTGACCAAGTCTTTTTTTCATATCTGGGTAGATTAGATCAGTGAAAGAAAACATGTGGTGTTGGAAAAATGTTGGATTAAAAAGTTTGTAGCAAAAAAACTAATTATTTACTCTCGCTGAGTAAATTCAGGCGCGAGTGGATGAATTCCGATAAGGTGTGTAAATGAATAATGCAAAATAAATATTTGAAAAATTCGTGCCCCAATTTTGCCTATCTGCGATGAATATTTATCAATCATTGTGCAGTTCTATACGCGAGACAATAGCAAACACGGGCTCAGAATTTCATTAAGAGTATGTCACGGCTTCCATTATTAGAAACATTTTCATCAGAGCTCTATCGCCGTATTTATCTTAACAAAATATTTCCACAGAGAGAAGCGCTCGGCTTCGCGTGGTTACACCCTCTGAACATATATTTACTTTCTTGGATGGAACGTAGGGACTTGTAACTTTTGACAGAGGCGCAAACTTTCACTTCGGAAATAAAATTGCGCCAGTTTGCATGCATAATGTATCATAATGTGTTTACAAAACGGCGACAACCTGTGTTTGTCTCATTTTTTTTTGTTCTGTTTTATTTTCGTTTGAACGTTGGTCATTACTGCATCCGCAAAAATGTATACAACTTTTGTCTCTTTTATAATATTCAAATGACCGTGAGGGCAGATCGTTAAAATTCACACCAACTTTTTATCTTCAGCTATGCGCAGTAGTACCAGAAATCGGTGGAGTAAATATTATGATCACATATATCAGATCATGCTCGTAGCTGTAAGTAGCTCTTATAAAATGACTGATGATTATGACCATATTTATTCGATTTGTACTTTCCACAACTATAATTCTGTGTATATTGTTTTCCATTTTGATATTTTAATGCTTGAATTCATTTTATATAGCATAAAAGTGGTAATAAAATAAAAATTTCAATGCATTAAAATATTTTCTATTAAATAAACATGTATTCGTATATTCATATGCTGCCATAACATTCAAGAGAATATTTTTATTTAATTACGCCGTTCGCTCATAGATGCACTGGAATATCAACAAATAGATTTTTTCCCAGTTTTAATTCACCTGGAATTATTTTTATATGACTGCTTTCAGCATTTTATTCGCTGTATTTAATCCCATAAAAACAAATATTTTCGAACACTTTTCATATAATACATTTCATATCAAAAACGAGTTCGGAAAAATAACATATTTGTTATTTTTTTTTGTGGAATTTTTATCAAAACAAACATGGTGAATAACAAATCCAATTAGATTTAGATTCGCTGTATCAGTTCTAATTGTTATTTCAGCAAAATCAATTATAAATGTCCAAGGAATTGATAAAGGGATGATCGACTTTTTAATAGCTACCACGTAATCACTAGAGCACTACAGTAGAGACGGTCGTGCCAGATAGGCAGTCTCCCATTCCATTATAAAGGATTCAGACATGAGAAGCAGTTCGGAACGCCCTAAAAATTCTATTTGGAACGTTTTTAAATACAAGGTATCGCTTAAAAGTTATGAACGCAAGAATGTTACATTAAAAGGAGCTGTGAACTCAGCTAATTTTAGTGACACAAAGTTGCAATTAAAACTAAATTACAGAGAATCAAAAGCCCCACAACTTTTATCTTAAACATTTTTAGGTACAGATCACTACCCCAAAGTTATTAGCAAAAAATGTTGCTTCTTCCAAAGAGTTTGACCGGGCTGCAAGTCGATCAATTTCAGTTACACGGAATAGTACCGTCAACCAAATTGTAGAGAAATGGAAGTTCTATAATTTTCAATAGAAAAAATTTTCGATTAAAGTACCGTTCAAAAATTATCAGCGAAAAAATCTTTTTAGAGTTAAAAGGAGCTGGAGCTAGAGTCAATTTCAGTTCCACGAGATTGTATCGTAAGCCTCATGATAAGGAATTGGAAGCCCTACAATTTTTATTTCAAAGTTACAGCTTCAAAATTTAAGCCCAAAGAATGTTCTTTCTTTCAGAGAGTTCAAAGAGATTGCAGCTCGACTGATTTCGATTATGCGGTACTTCATTTCATGAATCAAATTGTAGGAAATTGGGAGTCCTACAATTATTATCTAAAACATTTTTTGATCCAAGCTACAGCTTCAAAGTAATTGACGAGAAAATCTTCGCAAAGCATATTGAGGGCTATAAATCAAATAACTTTTGCTATACGAGGTTGCATCAAAAACTGAATTTTGGAGAATTAGAAGTTCTACAACTTCTAACTGAACAATTTTTAGATACAAGTTACACTCTAAAATTAAAAGCAAAAGAATGTCGCTTTTTTTACAGAGTTTGAAAAGATTGCACCTTTGCTAATATCTGTTGCACAAAATTGTATCGTTCTCTTCATGATAAGGGATTGGAAGCCCCACAATTTTTATTCAAAACATTTTTCGATACAAGTTATCGCTCCATAATTGAGAGCGAGAAAATGTTGCTTCTTTCAAAGATTCTTAAGGGGTTGCAGATCAGGCTGATTTCAATCGTACGAAACTCTATTCCTTGAATTATTGGGAGCCCTACAACTTTTATCTGAAATATTTTTTAATCCCAGTTATCGCCTGAAAATTATAAGCAAGAAAATATTTCTTTCTTCAAAGATTTCGAAGGGATTGCAGCTCAACTAGCTTCAATTATACGAAGCTGAATTGAAAACTGAATTATAAGAATTTAGAAGCCTTACAGCTGAAATCACTAGAAAATTATTATCAAGGTAATTTAGTCTTCTCCAAAGAGTTTGAAGGAATTGCAACTCGACCAATTTCAGTTGTACGAAGTTGCATCAAAAACACAATTATAGAAAAATAGAAGCTCCACAGCTTTTATCCAAAATATTTTCTGATAATACTTATCGCTCAAATGTTATTAGTGAAAGAATGTTGCATTTTGAAGGGGGTGCAACACGGTTTATTTTAGTTGTACTAAATCATATCATAGACCATATTGTAGGAAAATGAAAGCCGTATAACTTTTGTTCATAGAATTTTTCAATACAAGGTACCCCATAGAAGCTATCAATGGAAGAAATTTTTTTCTAATAACTTGAAGATGCTGCAACTGGGCTAGTTTAAGTTTCAGGAAGTTGCATTAAAAATTAAATTATAGAGAATTTAAAGCCCTGCAACTTCTATCTAAAACATTTCTTGGTCCAAGTTACAGCTCAAAAGTTATTAGCGAGGAAATATTGATTCTTTCGTACAAAAATGTTTTGTGGATGTTTATGGGGTTAAATCAATGCTACTTTTGAGAATTCTTTGATCCCTTCATTTAGCTAAACAAAGTATGTGATTTCTGCTGAAAGTAATTAGTGATGATTAAAAGCGATTACTACCCTAGGCAAAAATTATCGGGACCCTTTTAATGGTACGAGTCAGCACTACTTCAAGGTGGAGACAATTAAAAATAATACAGTGACACGCCCGTAACTCATGCAAAATAAGGCAAGCAGTTCATAGTCCGTGAGACAGGGCATACATTTTTCGTTGATTACCGCTCACTTGAAACTTCGTGAATGACTTCATTGAGATGAGTCCGACAGCTTTCACATTTGACGAAATTCTTGATTTGGGGGTTTTTTCAGCAAGGGCTAATTGAACACGTCAATTACATAAAGCCTTAAAAATGTATTACCGTCATATTGATGTTTACACTGATCGAAAGATTTTTTGATTAGAAAATAAAAAATAATATTGTCCGACATGAATATTGGGGGCCAGCGGTGAGTCCGACAAGTCACACTTATCACAAGTACGTTGGTATGAAAACGGATTACCGCTAGTCTGGGACTTTGAGGACGTGTTCAATTATTTTTTTCTAAGATTTGGTCATTTTGTCCGACAAATTTTTGGGGACGTTTTCTCAGTCCGACACTGAAAACGTGTCAGGATTATAACAGTTCCTTCATCAATGACCGCTTGTCGGACCAAAACAGTCATAATTTGAAAACATATTGTCCGACAGAAATATTCAGTTTTTGACGTATTTAATATCAAGAGATAAGTATAGGATGTTGTTTACAAGCTAGTAATGAATAATTCATTAACAAAATAATTGAAAAAAAAGTTGGAAATAGATAAAGAAATATATTATTATGCTGCTAAGTTAGAACGTTACTCACTTCAATCTTCCATCCCTGGGGGTTCCAAGTAGAATTAAATTGATATTCGATGCTCCATCCGAATCTAAAATTAGAATTAGTGGTTCCCATTCGAGATTTTGAAGTGACTTTCTCCCCCGACTATAGGAAGGGAAGAGAAATCTTTGAAATTGTTCTTCAGCCATTTGGTGCATATTTCTTCAGATATACTTCAAATATGCCATATCTCACATTCTCCACACAGACTTCAAGTAAGCCAAATTTCACATCACCTCGTGTGCGCGGTACAAAGTTTCCTTCTCACGTCGTAAAATCAAAATGGGACACTTGTAAATACTTTCAGCTTTCTGCACTCGATCATATAAACTTCAAGTATGCCAAATATCAAATTTTTTCGTGCGTGCAATATGCTTGAAAAGGGATACAAAGCTTCCTCTTCACGTATTAATATATAGGTTAAAATGGGACACCTGTATATAATTTTTGCTCTCTGCACATCTTCTCCATATGAATTTTGAGTATGCCAAATATCACTCTCCTCCTAGCATGCAATATGCTTGAAAAGAGGTCGAAAGTTTGCTGTTGACGTATTAATATATAGATATCACAGTTGAAGGTAAATTTGAATGATATTTGAGGTTATTATCACAGTATACTAACTTTATATCACACATTTGATTCAAAAATAATATTAATATATTGGTGCACAAGCTTTTTTTTATTATTTATAATCAATAATCATACTAACTTGATTTGTATTCAATATATGTATATGCCTAAGAACACAGCCGCATTCATACCACATATTTTTGCCTTTTCTGAAGTATTGCCCCTCTTAAATTGTCAGACATGTATACAGTAATGTTCTAGACTCTATTTGAATGAAAAATAAAAAACATAGGGATGACCGGTCATTGATGAAGAAACTGTTATAATCCTGACACGTTTTCAGTGTCGGACTGAGAAAACGTCCCCAAAAATTCGTCAAAATCATTGAATACATCCTCAAAGTCTCAGACTAGAGGTAATCCGTTTTCATACCAACGTACTTGTGACAAGTGTTGTTTATCGGACTCACCGCTGGCCCTCAATATTCATGTCGGACAATATTACTTTACATTTTATAATCAAAAATCTTTCGATCAGTGTAAACATCAATATGACGGTAATATATTTTTGAGGCTTCATGAAATTGACGTGTTCAATCAGCCCTCGCTGAAAAACGCCCCCAAATAAAGAATTTCGTCAAATGTGAAAGCTGTCGGACTCATCACAATGAAGTCACTCACGAAGTTTCAAGTGAGCGGTAATCAACGAAAAATGTATGCCCTGTTTCACGGACTATCAGTACTGCACTTAGAATAGCATCGCGAAGTGAGTACTTTACTGAGTATGTAACTACTCAAACCTTCTGGAGCACTATACATTTAGAATATATCAAAACTCATTTCAACATAGGGTTTTTGATTTTAAAAATATAGTCATATCTCCATAATTGATTCTGCAAAATCTCAAAAATCGAGATATCTATTTGCAATTCATTCTCTATAAAGGCAAATTCTCATTGTCACATTATCTGTTTCCATAGTGCGCAATTAGTGCTTCTGATTGTAACTACAGGAGCTATCAGTACATCAGATAACAGCAGAGCTAAAATCAATTACTGATACAACATTCTCAAATATCCAATTAGAGTGGTGAACATATCCGCCCTCCATTTCAAAACTATCAACTCGAATATTCCGAGCACAAAAGAATTGCCGTGAAAAGATTTCGTCGATTTGCCCGGAAATGTTAAATCCTGAATGTGGTGTAATGAATTAATGACAATCATATCAGATTGAATAAGTTTTTGTGGAAAGAAATGGAATTATGTATTCTATCACGAATTTTCAACGTTCTTTTCTTTCAAATGGGTACACATTCTAATCAGTTTATTAACGGAAGTGTTAATACATTATTAAAATAACTATATAAAATTCATTTCTTGTACTCCAATGATGTTGTATGTAAATTACAACTATTATTAAAAAGGTGGATATAATTTATGTTAGGTTTTATAGCGTGCTCTATTATTCCAGAGGAACTTTTTCACAATAGTGTAGATTTATTTATTACACGAATTTATTAAACCCTTTTGAAGAAAAGGTCATGTATTGCCCTTGATACATTTGTTACTGCCACAATTCTTCTCATTTGCGTGAATCTACATCATTTTCTTCAGTTTTTCCATAAAAATTATTGTTTTACGATAGCATTTTATTCATTATTCTACTGTTTCAATATTTTTCGATTAGACATGAAATTTATCTCGAGTGTACCCAATAATTCTGAAACAGTTGAACAACAAATACGAATTCTATAAGGGAAAACTGAAAATAGTGGGATCAGGAAAAAAATGCAAGAGGTACCTCTTGGTTTTTTTATTATAAATTTTCGAGCTCCAGTTGCTTTGAATTAGGTATGAGGTTATATTGTTTATAGTTTCATAGGCGTAAATTCCGAAAATCACATCAAAAATGGTGTCGTGAGTGTACTTTTCGGAATATCCACAATTTCATAAAGTTGAATAAATATCAGTCACCCTCTTATCCGGTACGGATCTAGCAAACACTTATAGTGCACTTGGTAGATTGAATGATACCTCCTGAGTTGTAGAATGCCGTTACCAGTCGTCAAACTACGGGTACTCTCAGTTTTTGTGGGGAATACGGCATAGAAAATATTATAATTCAGTGAAAATCCTACTAACATTTTGTCGGTCGGTGAAATTCGACCCCGCGACCTCCGAATTACAAACTTAGCATATTTACACTGAGCTATGAATATTGACTCCAAATTCTCAAACAAATTTTGAATATTTTTTGAAATGTCCGAAGAAAGTACGTTCATAAAAACGTATGAATCTCTATTTCTCTCCTAATATCTCAGAAAATATCAAAGATATTTGAATGACGATCATTTCAATCGATTGTATGTGAAATTTGCCATAGGTGTGTTGAATTTCAAAACAATTGAATCATCTTTATGTGTTTTATGGGGTAAAAACTGAAAATAGTTGAAGTCTGATCGAAATAATTTTCATCAAGTTTCGAACTTGAATATTTTGGGTTAGGCATGGTATTATCATTTTCAGAAATTCAAAATTGAGAAGAATGACTGATTCTGAATCCAAAAATGGTTAAAATTTGGAACAAATAAAAGAAGGTACCAACTGAGATTTTCACTCCAGTTTTTCATCAAATTCGTAGTTGCCATGATTAAATTCTGTTGATTGTTCAAGAGGCTCAAAGCATGATGTTTTGAGAAGTGTTAGGAATGTAAGTTGGTTTCAGGTGAGTAAGATGAGTATGAGGACGATTTTATGTTTCACTTACAGATGTAGGAAAGCTTGTTGTAAATCTATAATGCGAGAGTTGGGTGTATCTAATCGTAAATCGGCTGATTGATATGCTTTTGTAGAGAATTATATACAAAATAAGAACATAAATGACAGCTTGAGATCAGTGGAGAATTTTCAAAAAGATGCGGTGGTTTCTAGCCTGGTCAGAACGGGCGAAGCCCGCTCGTTTCTTTCTTGCGAAGTATCGCTGGTAATATTCGGTCCGAAATAAGAAGCTTCTGAGTGCTGAGCCATATAGAATTTTCAGAAAGAAGTGTTTACTTCTAGCTTGAAGCACTGCTGGTAATATACGTTCCAACATTAGGAGTTTGTTAGTGCTGGGTTACACTAAATTTTCAGACAGATGTGACGGCTTCTACTTTGGTCAGATTAGACAAATCTTGCCCGTTTGTTTAATTGGGGAGTGTATGGGTGCTTGGCTATGAATATAATTGAATCCCACAGAGAGCCGCCTCCATCTTGCTACTTCCAGCACAATTCTTTATTTTTTTAAAGTTTGAGCCCATATTTGGTACCACTGATAAAATCTCGTTTTACTATAGAAATGTCACTAACGCCATCTTTTAAGAAATTTGTCGAATGCAACGTGGTACTATTCTTCATTCCTATCAAGATTCCTATAGAGGTACATGATTTTCTCCCGAGTTTTTTCCGGATTCTCAAACATGCTGAAAGCTGCACTGCACTTCAAGTGATAAGCTTCTATAGTTTTTCCAACTCGCTCCGCTTGTTAATAAAGCTGAAGCATTAAAAATTGATTATTCGCATTTGAATATGAGCTATGTGAATACTATTTTACTCTTTGGCACATTAAGAACAATACAAAAGCATATTGATGGATATGGAGCTCTTAAAAGGGACAAAAAAATCAAGGCTATTCAAATGCAGTAAAGGCAGACATATGCTCCTCTTCCTTGAAGCACTTTCTAAATCACGTCAATACACAATAGTCCCCGCCTACTCTTCAATAAAAACCCCGAAATTCCCCACGAAAAATGTAAATACTGAATAAGTGTTTCCTCCGCAGCAAGCGACATTAATCTTGTGCAAGAAAACGGAGAATTTTTTTCGCAAGCCTTGTATTTACAAAGGAAAGAATCATTCACGATACATTAAACCAGTGGATAGGTACTAGAGTTCGGAGCAGTTCCGAAATTCGTGCAGAGTTCCGTAATGAAAACATTTCAGACACAATATCTGGAGTTGCCAAGACAGTTATTTGCGTAATGGGCACTGTTTCTACGAAATTACAACCGTGTTTTTATCAAAGCTTCGTTCTCGTTACAAAGGCTCTGTGCAGAAGCTTCGACTTGCTGTTTGTAAGGTCGTTTCGAGTGCTAGGGGAGCCCTTCCTTTATCTTTATATCAGCTCTAATGTTATCTTTAACTGCAAGCGGGATAATACAAAATGAATCATTATTTTTTAATGTCATTACTTTGATACAAATCCTTGTAATTGAAATGATTAACATCATTAGTGAAGCTCTTATTATCCTAATAATCGATGGGTTCACTGGTTTACTCCCCCCAACAGTCTCAATAGGTCATCTTAATAGCGAACTACGTGTTAACGTGAAAAATGAAGAGATGAAATGCAATAAATAATGTATGTAAGGATGTGTAAACATTTATTGAACTATGTCATACACGTTGTAAAAAATTTGGAACGCGATGTTTATGAGGATATGATTAATGCCTAAAAGTGCAGACGTGAGAGCTGAGTATTATAGGTACTTCTTTGTAATGTTTATAAAGATTTGTAACGAAAAAACTGCTCCTTATTGAACGATTATGACTTGCTTCAGGAGTTGAAACAATTCTGGAAGTACAACTAGTCCAATAAAAAAGTATGAAGTAACAGATCAATAAAAACTCTGATGCCGTTTGAAGTTTTTGGACTATTCAAAGAGGAGATATCGAAGACTGGAACACGAAGAAATACAACATGCATATTTTAAAAATATCGACAAGATTGCGACCAATAAAATCAGTAACTGTCTCCCTCAATTCTGGCGCGAAATATTAGACCTGAGAATTTCCCTCCCCAATCCATGCACGAAAATTGTTATGTACTGAGAAATCTGTGCTACATATCAGTTAAACCTATGTAAATTCAATATCCAAATCTCAGACGTACCAACAGAAATATATCGAATTAGATTTATAGACGAATAAACGTAATGGGGCCAGTAAATCATTTTAATCCGGCTATGCTTTAGTTATAAATAAACGACGGTTGCTATTCCCAGAGGTCAAGGGTCATTGCGAGAAGGGTTGAGGTTTAATAAACCCAGTTACGATTTCATCTTTTGCAGGGTATTAGGTTACGTGCGCACGTAGCGGACCTCATTCATTCACTTATCTTGGAGCATTTGTTTACTGGTTTTGTATTATGAATGAGTATTCTATTCCATTTTAAAGAAATATGGATCAGATTAGGATGTCAAATATATCATGGCTAAGAATTATTTTGAAATATACGAGGATAGTTCAAAAAGTTCTCGATCGGAATTATTCAAGTGCAAATTTCAAACTTGTGTGTTGAGTAGATTTGTTGCAGCAGTGACTGTAATTAAATATTTTGTTTCGAGAGATTCATGGCCAGTTGCACCACCGTCACTTAACTTTAAGTGGAGAATAATATCTGTGGCAACTATTGTATCGACAATTATTGTTACTATGGTTATTATTCCTTTCTTAAAGTTAAGTGATGGTAGTTCAATTGACTATTAAACCGATAGAGATAAAAAATTAGTTATATTTTACTCAAAAGGATCTGCTCCTTCATTTTCGACGACTGAAAAGTGGACTGTTAATGCCGAAAAAGGCGGAGCAAACAAAAGCAATTTTCTGAGCATTGATAAGCATTGCAAATGATCTTTATTGGATCGTAACTATTCATCCAATTAAAAAGAGCTGAAATGTTAAGGATCATCAATTTCTTGATGAGTTCGTATTACTTGAAGGAATCAATTTCTATTAGACAATCAGGCAATTCCAAAAAGATCAATCATTATAATTTCATGTTGCAAGCAGCGAAGGAAGTTTACATACCATCATCAAGTTGTTCGCGAGTGAAACATCGATTACAAAGCGTCCGCAAAATATCGAAATAGAATAGTTTTCTTCAGGCAAAGTTAAGTGATTACATTAAAATCCAATTAATCTAAAATGGCGCCGAGGGATTCACATTTCCGCAGCGATAGACGTCGAAGACGAAGGTCGATGGGGGTGAGAGCAATGAGAATGCAAAGGGAACAGAGTCAGAAATCTGTGCAACTCTACTGGAAATCCAATTGGCAAATTCCGTGCCGTCAGTCGACCGCAAAATAGCTGCTGGCAAGAGCGACCAATCTCACCTTCATCCATAACCACCACAGGGACACAGTGACGTACATCCAGAAATTATCAACCTCCGTTGAGCTTTAGGATGATAAAGGCTTCATCTACATCAATTCTTAATACAATAATTTTTAAATATGTGTGGCTTGAATTTGAGATAGAATTTGGCTAGTTCAAAAAGACGTTAATGGATAAATATATACGTAAATAACACACAATCATTTGTTATTCAATAGGAGTAGTAGTTTATTCTAGCAGAAAATAAGCTCCCGTTCGATTCTAGCTTGACTTTTACTATCGCGAGTATTGCGACAGCACGACTGAGTTTTACAATCGTCTTCTATGTCTAGGGAATGCTACAAATGCTTTTGTTCATATTTGAATGTTCACAATCCAGATTGTCAAGGGAAATTAACAGGGCAAAATATAGAAATACAAGATTAAGGGGCTGTTCATTTTATAGATTAACTCATACTGTTCCAGAAAAATAATGTAATCTTGTGAAATCGACAAAATGTGATATTGGGAAAAAAAATGACGCCAACAAACAAATGTCAAACACAAAAATTAACTTTCATATATAATTGAGCTAAACTTACAAGTTATCAGAAATATGGAATTGATTTGAGAAAATTTTCGTGCAATATTTTTTCACAATTGGAAGTACCGAATTAGTCGACAATTTCCAGGTGGTACGGAGAATTCAAACGTGAACGAAGAAGGCTCAATGACGAGCCAAGGATGGATCCCCAAAAACGGCAGTCACTCAGGAAAACGTCAATGCCATGCGCAAACTAATCAATAAAGAATGACATGTATCATATCACGAAATTAAGGCATCATTGGAGATTTCAAAGAACCTAATTAAAAAAATTTCGCATGAAGAATCATGTGTAAAAAGTATTGTTTATGGTTGTATACCTCACTCGTATGAACCCAAAAATAAACATCAATCGTTTGCTTAGGTGTTCCAAGATGAAGAAAATTTGACAAAAGTCATCCGTTCTCGAAGTGTCAACAAGATGGTCGCGATAATTGTCCCAAAGGCAGATCATCAAGCCACAATCTTTCTGTAAGATCAAAGAATTGTTACTGTTGATTGGTTTACAACTATTTGTTTTCCGGAAGTAATTGCTAAGCTTCGAAAAACCAACCATAAACAACGAATCATCCTCTACAAAGACAATGCAAGTTCGCACACAGCTGTTAGGTTCGTTCCAACAAGCAGTTCTGAACTGGTTCTGAATCGGTTTCAGATTTGATTCATTCGCATGCGCGTCGAATGAATCAGTTTCGGACTGAGTCGAACGTAGCGCGTGTTGGAACGCATTTCTGACAAGATTTGACTGTTAACTGTTGATCATATAATTTTAGGTTATAACTATTAAGTTGTAGTAAATATGAAAGATAAAATCAGGTGAGAACTAGAAATATGAAATAGTTTCTCAAATAAAAATGTAATTTTAATTCCTATTGACAATAATAGTGACATAATACACCTGAATTTCGATGGAGAGTCTTCTATATTATCCAAAGTGCTGTTTCTTCTGATCATTTCTCTTAAAATTATCTGCTATATTTTCAGAAATTTCTCTGCTCAGGCAAAAGTATTCAAAACACATCAAAATATTAGAGATAAACTATTTCTTCTCAAATAAAATTCGAAGACCACACAAAATAGAGTTTCAATTAATAATCCATACATTTTTCAAAATTTTAATGAATAATAAATTACTTTTGATTTTAAATTCTGTATATTTTATTTGAAACCTTCATTTCAACATATCAAATAAAAATGCCTATCTTTTCATAATTCTACATGCCTATATAATTCATATTTTCAATTTGATGTATTCCCACTGGTTTGGTTAAATCAAATTCATCACCGCTAGAATGTGATGAAAATTCATTTTCAGTACTTAAATCACTCATTTTTATTTGAGGTCATCTTATTTGATGAATAGTACAAGCATTGGTCCATGGACTGTTTTGACTGTCCACAAACTGGTTTGCGGATTGAGTCGCACGTTGTTGGAACGCTTGACTAATAGTCAAAATCCGCGTTTGAAATCTGTTGGAACGCTTATTTATAAATGCGCATGCGTCAGACAGTTCCGGACTTGTTTCTGTACTTGTTGGAACAAACCTATTAATTTTTTGGAACAGAAAAACGATAAAACTCTCAAATTCTTACAATCCCGACCTGAGTCTCATCGAGTTTTTTTATTCTCCAAAAGTCAAAAACGGATTGTGTAATCAAAGGTTTTAGTCGCCGGACTTTTGTCAGTACTAACCAAAGTTGGTTCAAGCAAATACAAAAATGCGTTAACGATCGTCGAGTATAATTCGATAAACAAGAATCTGTCAACAGTTTTCTTCCATATTTATATGCAGAACTAAAAGACAGCCTCCATATTGTCGTAAATCGGAGTATTTATTTCAAATTTAAATTATTTATAATTATCTAGTACTGTTATTCACTTTCGCTTCTCCAGATTAGTAGGGCTACGTAATATATTCCCCACAGAAACGTAATTTAAAAATTTTACTTCATAACTCCGCCAATGGAAAGGTTTTTCCCCTGCCTGTCCTTTGCCAACGGGTATGCAAAGAGATATGCTCCAGGAAACACATAACACAGATAATTTTTTCATCACTTTGGTTAATAGCCTGGAGAGGATGAAATTTATCATGAGCTGGTAATGGAAAATGGGAAAAACGGGGACGTATTAATATTCAATGTCGTGAGAATGTGGACTGCTCGATAGCAGGCCTATCTGGGCTGGCGTTATGGTGCGGAAATAATTAAACAAGTAGATTACCAACATACTTTGGGAATAATTATATTTAAATGTAAAAAATGTATTTTTTCTGCTCTATATATTACTCCGGTCAGAAATATTTGCGTGGGAAATTAATATTTATACAGCAGCAGGGCCTTTTCCAAACCAATGCAATAATGAGCTGTAATATCTTTCTAATATAATTATGGTGAATGAATTTGGTTTCGTTGAAGGGGAAATGAGGGCAAAACATCAAACAGATGAGATGTTACTAAACACACATGCGCGATGACAGAGTTTTGTTATTCTCTGTCCATTTCCATCTAAACGTTAGAAAGTATGTAAATAATTACTGAGGAGACCGATTAATTGGTCGAGAAGTCAATAATCTATTGACTACACTTTTTTCTATGGGGATGTGTAAAGCAGAGAAGATATTTCAAACAGGGTTGAAGAGCATTTTATAATGCAAATTTAAGTATCCAAGAGAATAGAAATATTCATAAACATTCTGTTTGAATTTATTCTTGACGTTTTTCAACTGTGCAAGTCAATATTCAAATCTCAATTCCTGCTCCTCTACAAACCTTTAGCTCGTTTCAAATCATTTTTCTCATCCAGAAACCATAACAAGAAGAATCTTTCGAATTCTATTGGAACATGTTTCCCATTTTATTTGTGTGAATTCGATTCAATTTTAAGGAGTTCAGAAAAAGGGAACATAACTCGAAATGTCAATTTAGTCACTTAATCCTGGTAACATCCCAACGGTTTTAGCCCTAGGAAAACTAACTTCCCTACAAAATCCCTTCACACCTCGAGTGAGTAGTTGAGAGTTTCTCCACAGCGCGCTAGTGTCGGCCCAATGACCCCATCCTGCTCTTGAAGAGGCAATCCCACAGCGCGCGTCTTATCATCGAATTTCACTTCAATTTATCTTAAAACCAGCGTGGTTTTCCATTGCACCCGAGGCTGCATATCACGGCTGTACACGCTTGGTGAAATTTTCATTTTCTCGTAGACACGTTTCACGTTCCTTGGTTGGAAGATACAAGCCAAAATGGAGAGAGGTGCTTAGTAATGTTGTAAGGTAGATAGGATGCCAGATCGGGTAAACATTATGCAAGTACAGGAGATAGAGACAACACTTTGTTGGGGTATGAATTGGGAGAGGTTTAATGATTGAAATTCCTATAATCTGATCTTCGGAATATCAATTTTTCCTGCGATGAGTAAAATTTGACACTAAGTAAGAATTTTCTAGAGCACGTAGTGCAAGATATGATTAATTATCGAAGTTATCAAATAAATCTTGAATATCTGACAGAGTGAGTACTAAGCTTATTTTTAGAAATGTTTATTACAACGGGAAGCACTAATTATTTACAGGTTGCGTTTGAAAATATAATAAAGATCGCGATATTATAAAAACCTCAACAATAACAATTAATAATCACTCACCAACTACGCAGGAAGTTAATTGGTCACTTACCTGAAACAAAAGAAACAAAAAGATTAATTTCATCTATTAAAGACTAAATAAACTGTCTACTCTATTCAACTTAAAGGGAATAAAATACTGAAATCCTCCAGGTAATGCAGTTACTTATCTGGACATTGAAATTCATCATTGCTCACGGATATTTCATAAGAGTATATTCTTCAACATGTATTGGAATGGCCCTTATTCCAAACGAGCGAAAATTTTGTAATCCGAGCCACGACGAGGATTACGGTTCGCGAGTGTGAAATACGCCATTCCAAGCATGTTGTAGACTATACTTTCTCAAACAAGATTTTCGAAGACGAGCACGTAGCTCTGGAACGTTTGCGGGCTGTAATCGAATCTTCTTCTATACAGGGTATACCAGCGAAACGAGATACCTGGAACAACTTCTATGTTTTTGAAGATACAATAAAATACTATAGAACAATCTTATGCAGGATTAAGGGGGACACCCAGTTATAGGAGAAAATATTTTTTTGAACCAGTGGTTCTCAAGCTATAACACAAAGTCACATTTTTTCAAATAAGATGCTATATATTATTTAGGCTCATTCAATAGAATTTGTTTTTTTGAATTCAATCATGTAATTGTTTTATATCCTGATAACATGGAAGTGTTGAGAAAAATGCGATTAAAATTTAAATAAGTTTTATTTTCATAGCTATTTTTCAGTAGGCTATGAACAATTGAACTACATGAATATATTAGATTACTTGTTAATAACTTCATAAATAATGTTCTATCTGATTCCATTTCTTTCTTAACATAATACAAATCTTTTCAAAACTGATTCAGAATAAGCATTATTAATTTCTTTCGTTGTTGAAGTAGCACACGCATCTCTTACGCGATCCATCAAATTTTGTTTTGTTGTTACTGGTGTAGAGTACCCTTTATAGCAATTTGCAGCAAAAGAAATTATGCATTAAATAATTCAAGTTGACAAATACCAGATTATGTTTTTCATAGCCTACTGAAAAGTAACTATTAAAATAAAGTATATTCAGATTTCAATCGCATATTTTTCTCAATATTTTTATTATGTAAGGATATGAAACAAATATATGGTTGAGTGTAGAAAAAAAAACTCTGCCGAATGAGTCTGAAAAATATTATAGCATCAAATTTGGAAAAATGTTACTTGTGTTGTAGCTTGAGAGCAATTGGTTCAAAAAAATATTTTCTTCCATAGTTGGATGTCCCCCTTGATCTTGCATGAGATTGTTCCATAATATTTTATTGTATCTTCAAAAACATCTTGTATAATATACTACAGAGTTTCAATCGGCATGAGATCTGTACAACTAGAGATCCATTTCAAAAAGCCTCTTTTTTTTTCAACATCACCTGCTTGGGAGATTCATTTGATATTATCCAAATTTGAGGTTATGAAACGTTCTGAAAGATCTTAATGTATTTATCAGCTTGCATGAGGTGTAGTTAACATCACAGAGATCGGAAGCAAAGCTCTTTCGGAGGCATTTAGTTTGATGGATTTCTTGATTAGGTACTTACGATCTATTTCTGGCTATGAAAATTTAAAACATCTACTCCAACTGCGTCACTTCATAGTATGACACTTTGTCTCTTCAAACTATAAAGTAAAAAAACTAAATTCAACATTCACGTTGGTGATAATAAAGCAGAAATCACTAATTGCTTCAACTCATAGTATGAAACTCCATCTCTTCAAACTTCGAAGTAATGAAGCTAAATCTGATATTTCCGTTGGTGATAGTCAATTTGAGTCATAAAGACTTGTATAGAAATCTATCATACCAACTGCCCTTGATGAAAACGTGGCTTTCGGTCTTTCTGATGATTTGGGGATCCATGACAACTAGAGGAGATAGCAAATTACATTTTTCGATATCATGAATGGAAAAGATTCAAAACCACTTATACAATATATTCATTTGGATCATGGAAGATCATATGTTGAGAAACAATTCGCAATACACGTGAAGTCGTGAAATATTAGACGTTGGAGAACATTATTCCGCTCTTAAAATGGACGCTCAGTAGTTCAGATCTCTTCTCGATCAAATCTTCGTAGCACATTACATTCCTCATATACGTTCTGGAGTTACGTGCTCATCTACGAAATGTTAGAAGCAATTTTAATTTTAATTATTGCTAAACATTAGTAGATTTAAGTCTATGAATTAGTCATTTCGACTTTACTGGCGCCTAGAATTATTGTGGGAATATTTAACATCAAGAAATAGAGGCAAATATATTTGTTTTCTAGAAAATTGCTGGTACCTTCAAGCGCTTTCTGGAAAAGCCTGAACGTTTGCGGAGAAAACATAGTAGGGAGAGACCCACGGAATATATCAGTAGCTGACTCAACGAGGAGTATTATTGATTTTGGCTTAGAGAACTTATAATATGGACTGCTAGTGGTTGAAATAAATTGTGTTATTCAAAATAAATCAATATTGACATGAATAATTGAAGTTAAATTATAATGTAGTGTAAATCTTCAGTTTAAATTAAAGTTATTGATTGGAAATAACATAATAGTTATCTAATTTATTATTTTGATAAGTCATAGAAATAAATAGTAGTGCTTAGTAACTTTTGCTCCCTAAATTAAAATATATAATGTTACAATACTATCTCGGAACATATCAAATAATTGGAAAGGTGATGTAAGGCAGAAGTAATCTATTCAATTTTTGTTGCTTTTCTATATTTATAAGCTGTAAAATATATCCGGCGAATAATAAATTTATCACAAAATGAAATATTCAAATATCTCACAGATACAGATTTGTAAACATGTACTCAAATATTAGTGACCTATAGATGTCGAAATAATTGCACCCTTTCTAACATTGGAAAAGAAAAAACAGTCATGATGTTTAAGCTTCAGAACCATTTAAATAAAACCAACTTTTCAATTGGATAAATGATCAAAGATAGATGTATGAAATTATGAAAGAGACCATTTGCTGCCATGAGAAAATTGATAAGTAGAGTATTCTTACCTATAATTGACATTCAAAGTAATTTTAGGTTAGTAGAAATCTAACTAGATACAATGTTAAAAATAACTTGTCCTCAATATATGCCATGATATTTGAAAATCAATCATTCATGATTTAAAACTACAATATTCCATTTTGAAATACCTTATAACCCATTTAATATCTCTCGACTCCAACCGGCATCAAAATAAAATTCCACTGTCAAAAACTCAAATATACACACGAAAGTGCACAAAGCATGAATAAAGTGTACATACAATTACATTTTCCACAGTTTAGCACATTATATTCGCGTACAATATGGACATAATATTCACAACTCCTTCAGCAATACTAACACTGTATATCTGAACAAAACTGAGCGTCCAGCAAGATTGATCTGGCACGTTCGCTTCCAATATAATTCTTGCTCATAGATTCTCGGGCATACTGGATGGTTCAAATAATATTAGAATTTATTTAAAATTCAATTTCAGACTACATCACGGTCTTATGCACAGGTCTTCACACTAGCATCCATTATCATTGTTGCGGGTTGACTCTTATTGAAGCTGTATTTAGTTATTATTTGCTCCAAAAGAGGTGCTGCGATCGAGAAGAGTATGCAAAAGATAAAGATGGAGAGTATGTATTAAACAAGGTATTAAAGAAAGACAGAAACTATATACGATTGAAAATACTATTAAATCTAACTTAACTAACCTTATCGTCCTTCATAATGCTTCAAATTAAGTAATTAACTGTGAATCAATAAAAAATTGAGAGTACAACTCATTAAATATGCCTGATTGTTGCCTTATACCACGATGTAAAACAGGGCGAAGCACCTTGGACTATAGCGTTCAGTTTTCAAAGTCTCCAATAATAAAGAATCACTGAAAAAGTGGGAAAATTTTATATTTTGTAGTTAATAATTATAAATCTACTTACAATAATGATTCAATGAAAATTTAGGAAAACATTTATGTATTCCAAGTTAAAATTTCCAATCAAAATGTTTTTTTTTGGTTTAAATTCTGTATATTCATTTATATTTTTTTATGTTTGACGTTTAAACTCGCTGTTTCTTCTCTTTCTAATGCACATTCTCTGTTTCTCTCGCACAATTATCTTCTCGATCGTTACGCCGTATGTGTTAGTTTTAAGAACTAGAAACTGCTTCAATAAGGGATATCTCCACTACTGACGAGTGTCAAGACCTGTTTATAAGATCGTGGACTACATTATCTTATCTAAGGCTTTTGTAATACAGTACATGCATTTTGATGCAAGGGCAAATGCACTGTTACATACATGGAATATTGTGTATGAAAATAAATTTTCGTGTACAACACGGTTCATTAAAATCAATAAAATACAGTTATGACACTAATATTTAAAATATGTGTACGACAAATGATAAAAAAGTAACATCATACTCTATACAAAAAATACTTAGGGTGGTTCTTGTACCAGTACAAATATTGTGAAACCGACAAAATTCAAATTTTGATATTTTTATGGAAATACCCGTTTCGAACATCCCTGAATTCATTTCGACTGTTTTCAGCTTAACGTCCGTACATGTATACGTATGCATGTAGCCATTGGCGTAGCTAGGAAATTTTCCGAGGGGGGAGGCAGTCGGCCAGCTGATTAGGCAATGCAAGGTTTTAGTTTCGATAATTCCATTTTATTTTCTTCTATTTTAGAAGCAACAAAGCAATTTAATGAGAGATACATACATAATGCTTCGAAGTTATAGAGTTCATTCAATCTCCTAGAGAATTAGCAACAAAAAGGGGCTTTTTTCAGAAGTCAGCAAGATTTTGCGCAGAGACATAGCTTTTGGAGTATTTATTAAGGTTTCAATGTCTAAACCAGAATTTGAGGAGTGCACCATGATTATATTCGCGTTTCCGTACGATTTATCGCACTTTTCAGCTAATAGTCCAAATTATTTTGGAAACTGTTGATTTTATCAAGAAAAAATGATGTATAAGAAGTTTCGCTATTAGATTGCCTACAGAAATCTTCGCAGCAAATTCTATCACTGAGCATGCTTGTTGATCAAATGAATAGTTCTTGGAATATAATTGATTTTTATCAGATTTTTATATTTGAGTATAATGATTTCCCAATCATTGAGAAGAACCAATATCATGCAATAGATCATTTTGTAGGCAATTTAATTACGAAACATTCTTATTCAAAATTTTCAATGGAATAAATAAGTCTCTGAATATATATATTATGCGAAAAATCGCGTGAAAACGCGAATACAACCGTGAAGCACCCTCCAAATTGGAGCATAGATACGTTATAAAGTACGGGCGTACACAAACTCGGCACCAAGAACATGAACTCGGCACCAATGCTAATCCGATCAGCGCGGGGCGCACACAAACTCGGCACTGTCAATTTTCAAATAAAGCCACGATCTACCTGCAAGATTTGATTTCATAAATCTCTATATTTTATTTTAAAATTAATTTGTATTAAAAATAATACTGTAAAATATTCAATGAAACTTCAGAAAAAAATTATTAAAAAAAGACTTATTTATACATTGTCTGTACATGCCTACATTATTACAAAAACATATAAATATGTATAGAACAAACTAAAATATTAGATTTTTTTAGGTATTTTTGACATTGGAATTTCTTGCATCAAATGGAAACAAATTATTTTGTCTCTGATATGCTGAACATTTGAGTTGTTGATGTCACACGTGTGATTAGATTCGTTTAAAAGTACAGCTTAACTTGAGTCTGATTTATTATTAATATAAAATCGCATGTGTCCAGAAAATCTCACTCAGGTAGAACGATTGAGTCACAAATCCTAATCCATAGCATAGTGCCGAGTTCGAGTAGGGGATTAAAGATCCAGGTAGTTTGGTGCCGAGATCGAGGCCGCCCTAAAGTACACTATAAACTAATCTTGCTAACCTCCGAAAGAAAAACCTTTTTTTGCTAATTCCCCTGGATCAAAAGTGGTGCCTCTGCAGTAAAATTGAAAATCTGACTAGGGAGCTAAATTTTTAGGGTAGGTAATGAGTTTGTAGGGTCGGAATTGCCCACCTGGCTCTCCCCTAGCTACGCTTATGTATTTAACTCGCAAATCTCACAGCCCGTCGAACGTATATTGTTGAAATTTTGTATTTAAGACTGGTCTAAGGTCTAGTTATGCACCTTGCATTATTGCTGCAAACGTTTATACCGCAAGTGCACTTAACTTGAAACTTTTTTTGTATTTTTTGCATAAATCCAAAATGGTCAGCCATAGGATGTTGAAATTGTTGTAGCATCTAAATGGTTATATTTTATTTTTGTATCAATCGGCTGAGCCCGAAGTACTCTTTGTATAACAGTCTTTTCGATCTTTTCGCATAAATTCAAAACAATCAGCCGTAGAATATTGAAATTTTGTACTAAATACTTCTATAACGTTAAGTTGTACAACCTATCATATGAATGCAATCGGATGAACCGGAAGTTCACTGAATAGTTTTCTAAGTTTTTCGCATGAATCCAGAACGATTACTACTCAAAGCAATTATAGCATTCAAACAATAAATTTATATTTTCATAGCAATCTACTAAGCCAAAAGAAAGCTTCATTTGCAATTTTCAAAATTCTTCGCAGAAATTCGGAACTATTGGCCGTAGAATGATAAAGTTCAGTATTTGAGTCTGTTTCAGCGTTTCAATGGAATGTTACATCTAAATAAATGATTACCTCAAATTTTGGTTTCAAGCGATTCTATTTTAAGTCAATGTCAATGTCAACTGCCAATTATTCAATGAAAAAGTATACAAGTTAATTATCTAGTGTCCACATCAAATTTTTATCATTGCCTTAGTTCTTTTGGAAATCGATAATTTACGTATGAGGAAAAATAATTTTTTCGTTAAAAAATTATCCAGGCAGTCAATAAAGACTTTATGAAATTTAAAACAATTGAGTAACACATGCCTTTCCCTCAATTCAAGCATCTCAAGTCCGTATCTACAATCAAAAATCAAACGGAAGCTCGCATCTGAATATGAAATTTTTGAGTTTAAATGAAATATTTGATGATGAATCTGAACTTCTAATTGGGATATCATGTGAATGAAAACAAGATTTGACATCATTTATCAATCAGTTTAACCTCTGAGAGGCTGTGTACAAAATTTTGAGGAAATCGGATACAATATTTATTTAAGTATTAAGGTAGTAAGTACAGTTTACCGATTAAGAATAATATAGTTATAATATTATCTGAAATCGGTACTGCAGTTATTGACCGTGATGCTTATAAAACTTTTTGCACGATTGAAAGATCCAAAATATAGGTCCGACTTTTCGTTTTCAAATTAAATTACTACTGATGATAGTTTATTCGCTGTCAGCTGTCAAATTTGACATTTTACTCTGAATATCCAATTACAAATAAAGATGAATTGATGAATATTTTTTTATGAAAATTCACAATTTTTTACTTACCGCCTTTGCCCATGGGCGGTAAGTCGGCATAACCATAGTTGTCACAGTTTGTTGGTAAAATCAACATACTACCTCAAATAGCGGGCCGGTAAACACATATTCGAATAGCGGCTCTAGTTTTCACGTAATTTATATTTAAATATGAAATTTTTGAGTGAGTTTTCGGGCTATTTTTCCAGGAATTGACCGAAATTGGAAAAAATAAAGTTTCGCATGTCATCCTCTCTATTCAGCCCTCTTAATCTCGAATATACAATGTGAATTTGATTAGAGTCCCTAGTTTTTACATTATTTGGAAGAGCTGTATACCCAGTGGTGGATTACCAGCAGGCTGAGTAGGCTGAAGCCTAGGTCGGCAAATTTCAAGGGGCGGCAAATTTAGTTCATTCATTTTTATCTCGATTCACAAAATTGAAAACAGCAATATTATACACACACAAATACAAATTTCTAAAATCGGAGAGAAATTAAAATATTCAACAAAAATTGAAATATAGTCCAATATACAGTGCTAAATACTGAATATTCCAACAGCTATACATAAACAATAAATTGCTAAACGCTTCGTGAAGTAGACTTGAATGATCATAATTTTTTGAAATATCGCAATAGCGATTCGATATTATAATCGAAATTCAGTTATTAGTTATTAGACCGTCAGATAGTCGTAGATTTGAGTGCTCCATTTTGTTTTCTATGCCTTCAAGAGTTTTGATATGTATATTTGGAGTATAATAATGCCAAAATTAAAGCTGGACCGTGTGGCCAACATAATAAAAATTAATTCTAAATTTTCATAAAAAAACATGTTCTGATTCAATTTTCTCGCTTTTGCCATGCTTACGAAATGAAATTTAGGGGAAAAAGAGTCAGGGGAAAACGATAGACAGAAGTGACCCACTTGGCCGTTTGGTATGAGGGCTTGATTGTGCAAAAAAATTATATCAATTGTATGAGATATGAAAGTTAATATCATGAGTATCTCGTAGAAACGAATGGCATTAGTTTTTTGGATGACCAAGCCAAGATATGTACGAATACATCTCGCGAAAATTTGAATGTTTTCGTGCATATTATGTAGGCCACACGGTCCTGCATTAATTTTGGCATTATTATACTCCAAATATACATACTTATCAAAACTTTTGAGAGCAGAAAAAACAAAATGGGGTACTCAAATCTATGACTATTTGACGGACTATATTGCATGCCCTAAGTGCGAGCGTAGCGAGAGCGTAGGTATGCTCTACTCTCGCCTAAAAATCAAGATTCCATTCTCGTCATGTTGAAATGTATTTTTAATTAATCTATAACACGAATACTGAACTGACTAAAAATACTGCTCATTGGATTAATTATCAATTTTAATAAAAAAATGGAAGAATCATCTAGATGATGAAAGCGCATTTTTGACAGCTCATGAATGCTTGTTACTTCAGAGATTTCGCAAATTACCATCTCTCACAATTACTGAGCTTGGAATCAAGCAGTTTGGGCAAACTTACGAAACAGCAGCTTCCATTTAGTTCTAGTTTCAAGTTGACTATTTGATAGGTACATAATTTATGCATGTACAAACTCAAAAATACCTTTTAATCTTCATTGTTTAGTTATTGACTGACGGGAGGTCAAATGCTGAAGGTACTTTAAATTGATATTTGATCTTTATCAAAGCTATATAGAAAAAAATACGCTAAAAGTGAACAAATTTTCATCCAATAATAATAATTCATTCTAATAAGCTTCAAATTCGCCTCAAACAAGTCATTGAATGAATACCGGACAGATTTGACAACTGTACATAATAACAGTGACACCGGTGGCTACAGTCTACTCCAATAAATTTTAGTTGTCATATCCCTAATGTCATATATATCTATGGACATTGTTTCACTTGAAACAAGTAATTGAATAATTTAATCTTCCACAATCACTGAGCTTGAATTAAAGCAATTTGTGCAAACCTACGAAACAGCAGCTTTTATTTAGTACCAGTTTCAAGTCTGTAAATAGTATAGTTGCTGAGAACTCAGCGTCACGCCAGCCAGACAGCCAAAGTGAATATAATAGAGCTTTTTTTCCAAAAAATGTGCTAAAAATCGTGTTAATATCTCATAGTGGAAAAAACTGTCAATTTTATGGCGCTGTGGTCACGATAACTGAAAATATATTCAATTTTAGGCCTTATTTTTCTTTTCAATCTTGTCAGTACACTTTATTGAAGAACTGTATTGAAAATCACGACTTGGTATTGTTCCCTTCTGTTGTAATTAAAATATTACAACTGACAGCAACCCACAATTTTCCATATTTTGTCCGCCATATGTGATGTTCTTATTTTAAACAGGAATCTTTTAGATTTTTAGTCAATAGGCGCATGTGTACCGACTTATTATAACTTACGAAACAGAACACATGAATGCGTGCAACTCGCGTTTGAAATTACACCTCGCGGAAAAATTTAAACAGAAACATTAAATTTATTTGTCATTGAACTTGGGAATTAAATTAATTTTTTATCATTCTTTATTTATTGACTCTTTTCTGCCATGTGCGTCGTAAAACGAGCGCTTAAAGCCTGCACATATACCTTAGCTTACTTTAAAAGTGGTACATGATTGAGATATTTTTTGCCTCAAATAATGTTTTTTGATAATTCTTTGCTGTAAAAATAATCAAGGATCTGCCACGGTACCTTGGTTCTCAATAATATTAACCATACGGGAGAAGTTGATATAACGAGGATAATGGAGCACAAATCATAAAGTTGGAATTTTATTTATAGAAAATGTAATCGATATGATTTTGAACTAAGATATCAAAATTCAGAGGCTGCAAAAATTGAATAGCCTACGGGCGGCAAATCTGTAAATTCGCCACTGGTATACCAAATTTCAACTAAATTGAACAGAAAGGCAATTTTTCGCTGGAAAAAATCAAAGTTATAGTCCAGTTTTTTTTTAATGTATGGAAATCAAAAATAATAGGTTACGTATATGTTTTTGGAGTACGGTCCTGGCAGTGAAAAAACAACAAACCAAATTTGCTCTCCGAAACTAAACTCAAATTGGGAGGTATCGAGCTCGCAAATTTGGATGAGGATATTTAGGAAGATTACTAACGTGGAAAATAATTACTGAAAACGATTTGCAAGGTCAGTGTAGTACATAAGCCTGATAACAAGCGCTGAAAGAATCATAACCTCTGAGGGGAAGCCCGGGTAAAGGTTCTACCGCAACGCACGACACGTAGCACAATACAACTGAGCCTGCGCGCAAGAGACAACGACTACAGAGCCGAACTCAGTCCTAAAGAGTATTTGGCAAAATGTCGAACAAAGAGGAGAAAGGGTATGATAGTGATACTTCCACAACAGAAGATCAAAAAAGGAAAAGACAATACGATCCCAAGGATGTATTTAGGAAATCAAAGAAAATAGTAAGATCGCCACAAAACAAAACCACTAAAGAAAATACTCAAGACATGGAAGAAATAAAAGAAATGTTTAAAATAATGATGGAGGAGATAGGAGGAATAAGACAAGAACAAAAGCAGTATAGAGAAGAGATGGAAATAATTAGAGAAGAAAACCAAAAACTAAAAGATTCATTAAACCTACTACAAGCAAAAGTTGAAAGAATGGAGAAAGCCGAGAGGAAAAATAATTCAAATCAAGGTCACAATCCCAAGCAGGAAGTAGAAGAATTCCTGAAAGACAAGATGGGAATCACAGTGAAGATCAGCGAGACAAGAAATATAGAAACAAAAACAAAGAAAGCATTAACAGTGGTCAAGTTGTCATCATGGAGCGATAAGAAGGTAATAATGGAACAGAAGAACAAATTGAAAGGTACCGAAATCTATATAGAAGATGATTATACTAAGGAAGAAAGGGACATCCAGAACAAAATTCGAGCACTAGCCCGTGAGGAAAAACAGAAGGGGTTTAGAATCAAAATAGGATACAAGAAGCTGATTAAAGGGGATGTAGAATGGAAATGGGACGACGATGAAGGCAAGCTCGTAGAAAAATGAAGAAAACACAGGTTAGCGAACTCAAAAAACTAACGAAGGGAGTCCTACGACAGACTGATGACAACACGGCAAAGAACAAGGAAAATGAAGCGAACAGAACTAAAACTAAAAAGAAGAGTAAAATAATAAACATAGCCTCATGGAACGTCAGAGGGACATATAGCGAAGGAGCAATGAAACAGTTGGAATTAGAGCTAAAAAGGTATCAGATTGAAATAGCGGCCATCCAAGAAACGAAACAAAAAGACATAGAAATCACAGAATTAAGTGACTATATATTCTTCAATAGCGGAGGAAAAGACAGAAAATTTGGGACGGGTTTCCTTGTTGGCAAGTGATTGAAAGGAGCAGTAATGGAGTTTAAAGCCATCTCAGATAGAATGTGCCACATTAGATTAAGGACGAGATACAGAAAGTTGAGCATTATTAATATACATGCACCTACCGAGGATAAAGATCTAGAACAAAAAACTGAATACTACGAAATGGTGGAAAAATGTTACCATGATATCCCAAAACATGATATAAAAATAGTAATGGGAGACGCGAATGCTAAGATTGGCAAGGAAGAACATTATTTACCGATAATCGGAAAAGAAAGTAAGCATCAAAATACAAATGAGAATGGAGAAAAGCTGATAGAATTTGCATCACAAAACGGAATGATTATCATGAGTACATATTTCACACATAAAGACATATACAAGGTAACATGGATATCGCCGGACGGAAAGACAAGCAATCAGATAGACCATATACTGCTAGATAAGCGCCACCAGCACCTAGTTAAAAATATCAGAAGCTACCGAGGTCCTGAAGCTAATACAGACCACTATTTATTAAAGATGATCATAAAAGAAGAGAGGCCAACAGTGAGTAACATTAAAGGAACCCAACAAAGATACAAAGTAGAAAAATTGAAAGAAGAAAAAATAGAGCAACAATACATAAAAAGATTAGAGGAACAAGAAGAAGAGAATAAAATACAAAATACGATAGAAGAAAGATGGACAGCAATACAAGTCAAAATAAAGAAAACAGCCGAAGAAGTGATAGGATTGAAGGAAGCAAATAATGCTAGAAATAGCTGGTTTGATGAGGAATGTCAGCGAGCTATCAATGAAGGAAGAAAGGCAAGGATAAAGTATCTGAAGACGGGCACCGAATTAGATAAAATAGCATACCAAAACCAAAGAAGAATATTCAAAAAGATGTGTCGAACCAAAAAAAGACATCACCTTAGAGGAAAAATAGCATCTATAGAAGAAAGTTATAACAAGAAAGAATTAAGAAATTTCTACCAAAAGATTAAAAGTGAAAAAAGAGGTTTCACCCAGAAAGCACTTGTCTGCCGAGATAAGGAAGGAAATATGGTAGGAGATGAAAAAACCAAAATGGAAATATGGGCAAACTATTTCAAAGACCTACTCAATAATAAGGGGGAAGTACAGAGGATAGAACATTATGAAGAGGAAGAAACAGAACAAAAAGATATACCGGGCCCAGATGAGAATGAGATAAAGAAAATAATAGATAATCTGAAGAACAATAAAAGTCCTGGTGATAACGATATCCCGGCAGAGTTGATTAAGCACGGAGGAGAAAATATGAAGAAAGAAATATTCGAATTAGTAGCAGCATGCTGGGAAAAGGAGCAGTTACCAGAAGTATGGAGAGAAGCGATCCTCTGCCCTATACTTAAAAAAGGAGACAGCACCAAATGCGAGAATTACCGAGGAATCGCCCTGTTAGATGTGGTATATAAAATACTAGCGACATGGATGAATGGCAAACTGAAAGAAAAAATGGAAAACATAGTAGGGGAATACCAGGCAGGATTTCGGAGGAATAGATCTACCATAGATCAAATTTTCGTTTTAAAAGAGATACAAGCTACACATTATGAGATGGGTCTAGATTTGCATGTACTATTCATAGACTTTAAACAAGCCTACGATCTGGTAGATAGGAATGAGCTATTTAAAGCATTAAGAGAGCTGGAGATCCCAAAGAAGATGATAAATGTTATCAGAGCCACACTGAAGGATACCAAAAATAGAGTGAGAGTGAATAATAAGAAGTCAAGCACGTTTGAGGTCGAAGTAGGTCTAAGACAAGGGGACCCATTATCTTCAACACTATTCAACCTTATCCTCGAAGTGATAATGCGTAGAAGCGGATTGAACACAAAAGGCTTAATATATGACAAGAAACACCAATGCCTCGCATTCGCTGATGATATCACAATAATTACAAAATCAAAAAAGGAGTTGCAGTACACAGTAAAACGTTTAATACAAGAAGCAGAAAAAATGGGATTGAAGGTGAGCACCGAAAAAATTAAGTACATGATGATGAGCAACAGTGAAAATAACCCTGAAAAAGAATTAAAAGTGAACACAGAAAGAGGGGAAGAATATAGATTTGAAAAGGTGGAGAGCTTCACATACCTAGGAGTGAAAATCACATCTAAAAGAAAAACTGAAGAGGAAATAAAAGAAAGGCTGATGAAAGGAAGTAGAGCGGTAGGAATGATGAACAAATTACTAATGAACAAAGATGTATCTCAAAAAGCCAAGGTACATATATATAAAACGGTTATAAGACCAACAGTGCTATACAGTAGCGAAACTTGGACTTTGACTAAACTAGATGAGCAAAAATTACAAATATGGGAACGTAAGGTGCTGAGGAATTAAGGAGGATGAAGGTCTCTGGAGAAGAAGAACAAACAAAGAAGTAGAAGAAGTGTACATGGAACCAAATATTACAACAATAATCAGGATGCAGAGAATAAGATGGTTGGGACATGTGGAAAGAATGCCAGAAGAAAGAAATCCAAAACGGATCATAGGAAGGATGCAAGACGGGAAAAAAAAGAGAGGCAGACCAAAGAGAAGGTGGATAAAAGAAGTAGAGAAGGATCTTATCACAATGGGACAGAAGAATTGGAAAGCCAAAACAAATGACAGAGAAGAGTGGAGGAAAGTAGTTTACCAAGCCCAGGGCCTCCAAGGCCTGTCGAGCTAATTAATATATATATATGTTCCCCTTGATTCTGTGATCAAAATTCGAATGGGGGCTTTAGTTTTTACATAATTTATATTTGAATATGAAGCTTTTAAGTCAATGTCATGTCATTATTTGTTGATTGATTTGATCATCTAATTGGAATATTCAGTAGATAAAAAGTATCTTCGACCATATTTATAGAAGAGTTTGACCTCTGAGCCTCTGTCTATGAAATTTTAAAGTAATCGGAGAAAAAAGCACCTGCCGCTAAAAAAAACATTAAGGCTATAGCCCAGCTTTCTTCAACAAATTCATGAAAATAAAAATAGTGAGTTACGTATGGCATCCCCTTAATTCATCCTTCTTGAGCTCAAATCTGTGATTCAAATATGAATTTATCGAAGAGTTTGACTTCTGAGAAGCTGTACCAAATTCAACGAATCGGAGAAAAAAAGCATTTTTTCGTTAAAAAATAATCAAGGCTATAGTCCACATTTCTTTTGAAGTTATTATGGAATTTAATGAAATTAAGTTACGCATTTGATCCTTCCAATTCAACCATTTAGAATCCGAGTCTGTGATCTTAATTCGAATAATGGCTCTAGTTTTTTCCATAATTCACATTTAATTATGAAATTTTTGAGTAAATTTTATGACAATTTTCCTTCCCTCAATTCAACCATCTAGAATCTGAATCTGTAATCTGAATTTGAATAGGAGCTCCAGTTTTTACGTAATTTACATTTAAATATGATTATAGAAATGTCAGAAAAAGTATTGTTTCTTCGTGCAGAATTCATTCCCTAATCGTTTTCATTTATATTGGTTTATTGTTTGACATTGACAAGACATGTTAATGATAGTAAAACAGAAATTTCAAAGTAACCATGAAATGATCGTTTTGATACTTATACTGCTCACCATGATTTCTTCATTATTGTCTCACTGGGTGACTAATGATGAGTATCATTCATTCAAATGACTATAGTAACAAGTTTATCGGTGTAGGATAATATGTAATATATTATTCAACTAACATTCGCAAAAGGCTTCTTTTTGGGAATTGACATTAAAGTAAGTTCGTCACAGACCTTAAAAGACATTCCAAAATAAACTATCTAAGACTTTTGTAACATGAAAAAGAAACACCGCTTGGAAAAGTGAATAGGGGAAAAGAGTACTTCAGCACTATAATATAGTTCCCCAACTTTGCTTTGAGGCTTGAAATCCAATATTTTATTCTATCCATAGCTGTGTTACCATTTTACTTTTAAAATCCCAATAGTTTAGTGGTCGGAGCAATCGAATTAAAAACTCATTTTGTCGAATTGACGTGATAAAATGAATAGGTTCGCATTGATTGAAGATAGCTAATATTGTAAAAATGGTTATAAATGACTTTGCTCCAAGTGTTGATAAATCTATCAATTTCACAGTGATGTGAGAATAATTCGTTTGTTTTGAGTAGGGTTAGTAATATTCAATACATTACGATGCAGTTTAGCTTTAGAAGAGTTTCAGTGGAAATGTATTTTATTGTAGCGTCGCGGTTGCATGATCAATCAATCAAGCAAGACTTGGCCGAAGATGGCGGTAGCGGTCCTATCAATCATGTTATCGCAGACTGGTAGTCGCCACCTGACGGACATCGTTTCTTGCTATAGCCCAGCGCGTTAACGTTCTGCCTCAACCCGACTTTTTATCACAGCTCTGACACATTAGTCCTTTTTTATTGTGCAGGATTCTCTGCTCCAGCAATGAAAACGAATAAACATCTTGCAAAAACACACTACCTGCTTATCGCTCTTCCAATTCAACAAAAGATTATTATGATCTTTCAGTTTGATGGTTCATGAAGTAATAAGCAGTTTTTAGTGATAAGAGGATATAATAATCAATCATTCTACAATCGTATCATTGGAGAGTCACCTGGAAAGGATGAGCTGTTGTGTGGTTTTCATGACCTAGGAAAGCCACATAACAGTGTTCCTAGCATCAATCTGCGAAACGTTGAATGCAGTATTAATTTGCGTGCTGTATAAAGAAGGTGAAGTTGGAGGATTAATTAATTGATAGAGTATTGATTTTGAGGTATGCAAATGTCTCTGTGGTTGTTTTATTCGTATTTGGATATGTTGCAGAAGACTTCAAAAGGTTAAAGTTGAATAGTGGTAGTGCTATGTCATGCGAGATTAATAAAAATATCTGCAAGTTTTAGATGTCAAGGATGTTTGTACGCTGCTAGGGATCAAGAGATGCACAATTCTCTCTAACAAGATTATATTCATATTCTAATCAGTTTCTTTTGGTTTACGTACAAATACTTCAAACTATACTAACAGCAATTGCAAAAATCCTATTTTTTGTTGCAACAATTCTTTACATGTAATATTATTCTCTTGCTAAAATGTGACAAAATGTGTATTCTTTTCTTACTTTGCAATCGGTTTTGATAATCTGATGAGATTCGAGGGATTAAAGTCTAATAAAGGCTGAATTTTTATGGGAAGCATAAATATGAATTTAATATGAAACCCGTCCAGTGCCACAAAGCGTTAAACAAAGCCCAGCAGTAAAACTAGATCAAATAAAATTTTTATTAAAACGTACGGCATACTTAAAACTTGGCGAGTAAAAACTCAATTTTGTGTAGTTATTTACCTATTCTCTGTGAACGCATCAGTTACGGTAACCACATATATATGGACATAAAGAATATGATATGAGTATCCCAGCCCAAGATAAAATTTTCTCGTAAAACAAACATGACCGCTCATAAAGGGGTAACCAAGGCGCATAATGGAATATGCAGTTTGTAATTTTGCACACAACCAGTAATACGCCATCGTTTTGTTTACGATTTCTTGATTACCGTTCTGCTGCATAGTCGTTTGCTAGCATTGTACTCTTAGCATTCTCAAACGAGATAACAAAGTTGTTTCCGTACGTAATACCCGCCTGCTCACATTTTTATGAGAAATTCTACACATAAACAAAAGAAACACACTCCAGATACCAGCAAAATATTTGCAACAGTAAATATTTACTTCACATTTTACATATTCAGATTAAAATTCCAAGCTTTTGCAGATTCATATAATCTCGCCATATTGTAGAATCTTTAGCAAATCTACGAAGGTAGGAAATAGAAGAGCATTATTATTAGATAATAATAATAAACGAATCTATCTTCATATTATATGCCATTTATGAGGATGTAGGAACTGGAACTCTCAGCCTAATTCTAGCTTTGAAATGCAGAGAAGAAGGTAACGAACAATAGGGTGTTCCCCTGTTTTTCTTTAATTCTCTTTTGTGATAGGACATGAATAAATAAAAGTTGTAGTGAAAATACGATTCAAAAAAACTTCGTAGTACTTGAGAAATATTGTGTCACTCAAATGGTAGATCTTATTCATCATCAAACATTTTGAGAATATTGACGTAAAGTAAAATAGATGGCGTTAGTGTCTTGCTGGTTTAGCATCATCTAGATTATTTTTATTATTGTCAGTAATACCACAAGGTAGATAAATTATACAGTACAAAATCAAGTTTCTTTCGACCAAACAATAGCAATAGTTTGAACCTTAATTTTCTCTCCATGTGCATGCCTGTGAAACTTGGAGGCCTCTCAAAATGTTTCTAAACAGCATTCGAAAAATAGAAATGATACACATTTCAACTTTTCCGATACACTTCCAATAATTTATAAGGAGGTACATCAAATTGCAACGCAACAATATTTTTTCATGAATATGAACAAATCTTCTAGGAATTTGTACACCTATGAAGCCCACTGTTAGAGGACCATAATAGACTTTTAGACGTCATGATGACGTCATAAAAATATTAAATTATCTTTATATTGAAACGAAGCAATATTCAATATCATTCTCAATACTTATACCTATTATTTAACCCATATTTTCATACTTTCATGAAAGTTTTTTAAACCACAATTTGGTCAAGTTTCAGTATTTCTGCTTCTGCTGCCATCCGCAATCAGCTTCCAACGCACCCAAATATTCCTAACAGCTCTTCTTAAAGCAGAAAGATTTGAATGTAACTGATATACAGTCTAATGAGGGATCCGCTTCTTTAATAGAACAGAATGTGATGCCAATAAGACCATGAATAGCAGTTAAATCTCTTCTAACAGTTGGCTCTTAAAGGCTTGGACATACTTCCAGGAACAATCTCCGTCGTGAGAGTAAAAGTCATGTCTCCAATCAGAATACTTTTTATTTATATTTTGGAGGACGTCTTTCGAATATGAAATGCAATAAAGATGAAGGGTCTTCAAAAAGTTCTCGACTGGAAGCACGGATGTTTCCAATATGTCCAAAATTTCTTAAAATAAATAAGGCAAAAATCTTTAGATTGCGCTGTGCCAAGTTTAAGACTTGTGTATTCACTAGACTTGTTGTAGCAGTGACGATAATTAAACGATTTCTTTCTGCTCTATGTATTGGATAAAACTGTAGTTCGTGCTGAGATCAGATACTTTGTTCTGGAAGGTTCAAGATCGTCAGAGATGAAAAATGAGTTATATTCTATATTGGGAGAATCTGCTCCTTCACTTTTGACAGTTAAAAAGTGGCCGATTGAATTTAAACGATGCAGTCATGGGACGCCCAAAATTCGTCGTGATTGACGAAATCGTTGCGAAAATCCACAATGCCAGACTAGACGATGGTTCAAAGATGTCTTCAGCGATGAACACAAAAATGTTAAGATCAATGGCAGTGTTGATTGAACAGCGCTAAAATATCACTACATTCCTTATTTATCTCTGTCATGAGAGACTGAATAGTTTTTTTCAAACATAATAGGCAATAAAGGCAAACAAAGGTTCGAAATATTACTGAGGCCAGTCGGTCAAAAACGTATTCGTTTGAACATTCCTCAAAAGTATTTAGACTTATTTAAACACAATCTCACTGAATTTTTTCGATATTTCTTCACTGTAGATGGATCTTGGATTCATCGCCAGAGACAAAGCAGTAGTCCAAACAATAAATTGAAGCAGGGGAAAGTGTACTTGAAGAAGTCAAAATAGTTCTATCTGCTGGAAAAATCATGACGATGATATTCTGGGATTGCCATGCTGTAGTGCTCATGAACAATTAGAAAAAGGTATAACTATCACTAGGGCCTTCTTCTCTTCATTGCTGAACAAATTGAATGATGCAATCAAAACCAAACCACAGGACAAGCAACAATCTCAGTCTGCGCTTTTGATCTACAACACTTTGGTTCCACTTTGGTCCGCTAACCTTGGACAGTAGCTTTCCAATATAAAAATAACCAAGATAATAAAAAAACAACATGTATTCATCAATTCATCACGAAATAAACAAAGACATTTATTCACAATTAAATGCATCTAATGCACATGTGAACCAAAGAACATTCCAAACACACTAGTACAGATCATTTTGCAACGAATATCGACAAAGCTTCGCGAATGTAGTCGAATGGGCATTTTAATCTGTTTCTTCATCCGACTGACGCTTCTGGAATAGCATTCTGTGGTTGAATCATCCCATCTGGCAAAAAAGAGGATGGTTTTTCACCATGATGATGCACCTGCGCACAGATCTCGCGTTGTTGCGACAAAACTTGAGGAACTTCGATTTCAAGTGTTTTCACATGCCCCGTACTCGTCCGATCTAGCTCCCAATGATTTTTCCCAACTTGAAGAAATTGCTAGAAAGACGAGAATTCATTTCGAATGAAGAGGTCGAAGTTGAGACGAACGCTTATTTCACAGATTTAGACGCATCTTATTATACTGATAGTACCCAAGAATTAAGACATCATTGGGCTGAATGTATTGGATTGCAAGACAATTATGTAGGAAGGAAAAATCGCTCGAAGCTCTAGTTTTTCCTTCATTAGGTCGAGAATTTTCAATTTATTCTTATACTTGTAGAACAGTCAGTAACAACGTTATTTGCAATCAAATGAAGTGAAGAAGTCATAGATTCAAATTGACTCTCGTCTACTTATCTTCAGTAACAAGAACAGAATCAAAATCGATTTTCTGACGAGTGCTGATGGCACAGCACTCAAGTATCACACTTTTTATTTTCACCATACAAGCTTAAAAGGCACCGAAAATAAACTTTCTAGAACAGTCAGTAGTAACGCTGTCATGAATAGAATTGAACTTCAGAGGGTTCAAAGACATCTTCAGCAATCAATACCAAAATGTGAAGAACAGTGATTGGACAGTGCTCAAATATCAGTACACTCCTAATTTTTTCTATGTCATGAAATACTTGATAGTTCCCTTCAAGCATACAAGGCAATAAAGACAAACAACTCTATAGAACAGTCAGTAAAAACGCTGACAACTGGAATAAGTAAACGAGGCCATCGATAGAAGTAAACTAAGTACCTTCTACCAGTTGGTTTTAGAAGACTTGGAATGTACGGAATCAAAGTCAAGCTCCTTACCAATGTATAGTAAGCAGCGCTTAGATACCAGTACATTTACTATTTCTATCTTGCGATGAAGCTCAAGAAGAAGGCGGTAGAAACAAATAAAAGAAACAAGTAACTCTCATTTACCAGTAGGCTTCAAAAGATCTGGAGACACCTTGATAAACAAGCTACGATAGGTAAAAGCGGTAAACAGAATCAAAGTCTATTTTCTGATTGAGCAGTGCTCAATAATCACTATTTTGTAATGAAGGACTGGCCAGTTTTCTTCAAGCATAGAAAACAGTATAGTCGGAGAACTTGAACAGTCAGTAGAAACTCTGACAGCTGAAATGAATTGAAGAGACCATGTATAAAAGTTGACTTTTCTACAATTGGCTTCAGAAGATTTGAAGATACCTTCAAGAAAAAGCAGCGTGCAGAATCGAAGTCAATCAACAGCGTTCTTATCCCTATTTCACGATAGAAGACTGACCATCTTCTATTGAGCGTAGGAAGCAGTAAAGATGATCAACTTGCAAAACAATCAATAAAATGCTGTTGACTAGAGAAAAAAATGCTTACAAGATAGTAATTCAAAAAAAGGGTACTTCCAGAAAGATTAGAAGTTTCCAGTACCACCTTTTATCCATCCTTCATAAATACTCTCACAAAGATGTTAGCGTGAATTAGTTGCCCCGACTTCTTGTAGCAGTTCAAATACACGCAGTTCACGAAGCTGATATTGCCAAAACACTGCAAAGGAGTGTGATAGAATGATTGATTGCTAAACTCATAACGCAACGCAGGTCTTGCATTCAGTAAGCACTTCATCAAAAATGTCCTCCGAAGTAAAACATTTGACATAATGAAAAGCTACAGGAAGCAAAGATAGTGCTATGAGCTCAGTAAGATGTTATGTAAACGATATCATTAACTAAAAAAGCAAATAACGCTGGAGCTTTTATTTTTTGATCTAACTAATGATTGATAGACAGAAAGATATGTGGCCTAAAGCACGTGGTGACAGTTCGAGTAATTTGTGATTGAGATTATGTTTTTCTTGTTTATAATATCAGGAAAACTATATCAGGCTGCGATACTGACATGAGCGGATCAATGATGATTCGAAGGATCATGACTGCAGAATAATATATCTTCCACATTTTGGATATTCGTATTCACTCATAAAACTTTTTGCAAATGTGAAATCCTATTTGTAACGTCAAACTTTGCGTGGATTTGTGTGAGAGAAAATTGGAAGTGATCGCATTGTCAAATATTCGTATCCAATCCGTCAACAAATACGCATCTTTATCTCCACAACGAGATAAAAAATGTCGCGACATATTCGAAGAAGAAGGCGACGTGTACGTTTCCGTGGCAAACAAGGCAAATCCTAACGGCGTGTTCCGCGCGACAGATTGCGAACAAAGTGAATTCCGACGTGCGACGTGTTTCAGGTGTAGCAGGAGTTGGGAGCCAGCGCCGAGAGAAATGCATTATCGAAGACGTAGAAAGGAAACATCTGCGCGCCGATTGTGTGTTTGGTCGCAAACAAGCGCAATGCTCAATGCCACCGTCGCCAGGAGAGATATGTACCATTGCTCCACTTCCGTTCTACACGCCTATTTGCTTTTCGATTTTGAGAAATCGAATCCAATGCCGATAACAAATTTCCACAGCCACACGTGATGGCCATTACTACAACAGGATAAACGATACCGCGCAAATCTCACGTTTTTAAGCTCGTTTGAAATATAAATGCGATATCACTTTACAAACAGCATCTAGGTCATTCACAAAGAGTTCAATACGTGATGCTCCACGAAAAAACATATGGCATTTCATAAAATAGAAAGAAGAACTAGTTCTTGCTATCAAATAACGGTACTTTGTCGTAAAGACGATATAAATCACATATCGGTCGCTCCTGAATCACAATAGGGTTCGTCAAAGACGTTTTCACTTTTAGGATGTGAAGAGAGTTTACAGGAAGCAAACTTAGTTGATGGTAGAAGTTTTGTCTATCAGATGAGCTGTGAATTGATTCATAATATCAACCAAAAGGCAACACTAAATAACGTACGGATATCTAGGAGAACACAGAAGATAAGTAGGAACAAATTCACAAAATTGCATCATTGCAGTTCCTCGCAGTGAACTGAATTACCTAAAATTACTTGTACATTATTGTCGGAGATTGAAAAGAACTGATGTTCAAATAGGACCAATTTTGTGACACAGCAATAAATGAGCTAAATTTGGTTGGAATAAGAATGAAGATCTGAGAAGAATGTGGCACAAATGTACAAGTCTTGTGGAGAGACTTTCGATTCAAGACACCATCAATTGAGTTTTTCAACCTTGACTATCCGCGACTTGTTGAAAGAAGAGTGGTCGCCAAAATGACATACTGTGAAAGTCTGGAAAATTTCGGAATGATTCTAGCCGCCTCTCGAAAGACTGTTGCTCTAGGCCAACACCGGTGAACAGAAGACACTTCTTCACCTGTCTATATGAAGTGCTGCGCCGTTTAGTCGAGAGGCTCCAGAAATATCTCCGATCGTTTGATTTATTCTTTTACCCCTCAAGTAAGCGATCCAGTCCTTTATATAGGCAAAAGAAGGAGTCTCTTCTATTTATCTGCGCTAGTCTGGAACAGTTCTATTGCCTTTCAAGAGGTTGTAACAAATATCTTGGTATACTCCAGACTCTCAATCAGAATCTGCCTATGGTATGACAAGTGGTTGTAAAAAAATAATACCACCTTATGGAAAGTCCCTTTCAGTCAAAGTTGAAAAGTGGAAATTTATTATTACCAATAAATATGCGATGAATGGTCAATGAGGTCAGTGCAAGAGAGATTCTCGTCATTCAAAATCAAGATATTGAGAAGCCTCATTCATCGCCTGTCGACTAGCATTGATAGATGAGAAAGAACGTAAATTTTATTAATTTTCATTCTTGCTGTGATGTGCGGCTTTTGTGGTCGCCGACGAACGATGCTTGAAAAAAGTTTGTAGATTTTTTGATGTTGTTAACAACGGTCATTCATAACGCAAGCCGCGGGGGAGAAAAATGTGCGCGTCCGACAGAGCGGTAGCGTCCGTTCCACTTGCTGTATTATCGCCACGCCATTAACTTTCCTCGTGGCCACAATTCTCCCAGCTTCCTGCCCAGTCCCATGCCCTTGCTTTCTCATCCTGTTGCAGCAGCGTGATGAAAAATTTAAATACCTCGCCTGCTTTCTGGATACAATCATGACACACTTCGACATTCATTAATAATTCCCCCGAGCGCCAACTATTGTTGGAAGAACAGGTCGATACTCTTCAAACTTTGGTGAAAGCTCACATAAAAAAGTTTTGTTGTCTAGTAAACCAACACTAGCACTACCCATTCTTTTCCACCGAATGGTAGAACAGAAAAGAAAGAATTCACGGAGAAGTTCAGTAATGTAGAAAAATTCCCCGATATTTCAGACTTCTTGGAATAATGAGATATAAAAACTTTTTTTTATGTGAAAGTTGGAAGAATGTTTTTCGACTAAAAAGTGAATATATCTGGAAGGGGAGAGTGAAATGTACTGGAGGTAGTCTCGTGGTTATTCGTTTCGTTTTGGGTTTTTTCTAGTTCGAAAGTGCGCCTACCGAGTTTCCCATTTAGCATGTACAATCGATAGTCCCCAGAGCATCGTGATTCGTTGTGAGCCGAGGAGACGAGCACACGTGCCCTGCATGTAGCGCTGTTGCCGCTGGGACACGTATATACCACCGCCAGCTACGACCCTCTCTTGCCTTGCTTTGCCTCTTTTCTCACATATATACATACGTGTACGGGTGCGTATATGTTTGTATTTGTGTCACCCCTCCGCACTTTCCTCCTCTTCTGCTCGCAACGCACCTACTTCAATTCTATTTGGGACCGGAGAGACTCCGAAGTCGAACGTGAAATAATAATGTCAGGAAAAATGAATATGAATTTTAAGGAGCATGCGATAGGGAAATTCATGTGTTTGTTGTTCACGCTGGATCGAAACTACTATCAAATTTACTGCCAATAAATACATTTTTCCATCCCAGAAACATTTTCACGTCGTGGGACCGCACAACATCATCCTTCCAAAGGTAATTACAGTGACTCGTACATTTTATTTAGGAATCGTAGAGGGCCGGTTCTGGAGAGTTAAGGCCACAACGCAGCTAAGATGTAATATTCGAGTGTTGGCATCCGATGTTTATATCAGTTTTACGTCCGTTTAGTAACCATTAGAACTCGACCAAGTAGCAATAACGCAAAATAATATCGTACAGTATTTACGGGCACAACGCTAATGTGCCACCAACCGCCGCCAACCTCACCAGTGCTGGACTTGCCAAGAATAACGCGAAACTTATGGAAATTAAACAGTAACACTAAACATAATTTCATTATTCCAGGAGAAATTTATGGGTATGCATTAAAAAACTCTAATTCTGTTTGGTTATCAAGTTCCAATACCAATTTGTGATGGTTTTATTGTTCAACAGATTTAAAGTGTCGTCAGAAAGATCCATTTTATTGTATAAGCAATGTTGAATCCCAAATTTCAGTCCAAGATGCAAACTATTAGAATTTGGAGCAAGAAAAATGCAGTCATCAACGTATCTGTGTGATCCCACACACACATTCTGGAAGCTCTTGACATGAATTGCAATATTTGTTTGTTGAATCAGGAGTTCAGACAATCAAAGAGAGAATCTTCACTTCATATTTCAGTTTGAATATTCACCATATAAAGTCGGTTTCTGGTAACAATTTGCTATGAATTTACTGTCTGCCACGACTGAAGTAACGTCTTGAAAATTCATTCTTTAGTAGAAACTGTTAAAAGTGACAAGAGTTCAATTCACCTTGTTATTTGGAGCAATGATAATATAGTCATCAACGTATCCATGTAATCCATGAATGCTCTCATGTTCACTTTTTCCAAATGGATGAAGGTCTTGACTTGCAGTAATGATATTTTTCTGTCAAGTCTCATAGTAAAAACAAATGTCAATTTTCTGCTCCACCCTTGAAAAGTGAGCATCATTCACATATGGTGTGATTAAATAAGAGAGAAAGTAGTAACTATTGAAATCTTGTTCATAATCAACATATAAAGGCATAATATGTATTATAAACAGACAGCTGTATGCCGCACCCTATCCTTCACACATTATTTCAATACAAAAACTTTCGACTTGTAGTTGTTTCGGTAACTGATAACTCAACGTCAGAAAGTTGTGAAACTTCACGTCATGATTTTGCAAAAACTTCTCTTCAGGTGAGAGAATCATCGTATCGCGTTCAAAGTTTCTATCGATTGAATTGCTTTCAAGCAATTATCTGCAAATGCCTCGTATAAAAATTTACGGGTAAAGAAAGCTCTTAGTCTACCACAAGGTGATTTATCTTTGACATTTGACATTCCATGCCTCAGGTACAATAATGACGATTGTTGGAATCTACATTCGTAATCATGGTGAACATGGCAACCAACGATGGTGGAATTGGTAGGCCGACCACACTGTTAACAGTGATGTTTCAAAATTGTCATCACACTTAAAGTAACGTCCGAATATTCTAGCATTCAAAAATTTGATCTATTTTGTCATTAGGAGCAATAATAATACAATCGTCAACGTATCTGCGGCATTCTACAGTCACTGCCTTTCCGTCAGATAAAGCAGTAGATAGTTACTCCAAATAATTACATTCAAAGTGATTTTAAATGATCTAACACTTAAAAGTTCAATTTCTTTTGTCATAGGAGTAATGAAGATAAAGTCGTCAACGTATCGGTCATTATTCTACAGTCACATTTTTTGGAATGATTGAATCAGTGACTATATCTATCAATAGTCAGCTCAAAAAATAGTCTTGTGTAAAAGAGTGTAATTTGGGCATACTGGATGGAACAATGCTTATATTGTCTTCGACAATATGATTCATGACTTTCAACGTGTATAATTTTACAGTCATTACCAAGTTATTTTATAATTGTTTCGAAGCCCTTCGTATGCAGATTATTCTCTTCAATGATGATTGCAAATTTTTTTCCAGTTTTTTCGGGTAACATAATATCATGCCGAATAAGGATGACAAAATGAGCTGCAAGCTGATGAATACTTTTCTGTAACTGTTTATGCAAGCAAAAAACTCATCATCCTTTCATTCCAATTATATCAAGTATTGGCAGAGAGATATTATTCAACGGTGCTATTATTTCATCATGAATAAGTACTCGCCTTTCCTAGCTGAGCCTCTTGATAATCCCGTAACTATATTATTGCAGTTGAAATATTCACGCTTGTCAAATTGACAATGGCGTCACATAGTGAAAACTCGTGTATTCAGTTGGAGGGTTTTGAGTGCGTGCTTGACACACGACACATCAATCAATAAGTAAACCTTATTGGATCCTGTTCTCTTGCCAAAGGCGCGCCTATAAGCAATCTCTCTTCACTCAGCCATTAACCCTTAAATTGCCTCTAGACTCTTCGGCTGAAGTTACCTAACTAGATTCTATCCACAAGAATTAGAAGCCCCAGAAATAATTGATCCACATATAAGGAGAATTCATTTATGATTTAAAAACTTGAGCTTATTATTGTTCTGACAAGCCTAATTGAGATGAATAAAGTTATAATCAAAAGAACTGTATTGAAATGAATTAGTTTTTCTATTTGTAATCAAAACCTAATTTTCTGTCCCTTGTTTTATGAAGTTGACAAAAGCGTAAAAGTTTGGCGCCACATCATGCATCACGCCGTCCTTTCTTCACTCTTCAGCGTAAAACACACGCCGAAGTTACAGAAAACAAATAACGTGAACAAAGTCAACAGATAATAACAGCTTTCGGTATTAATCATGGCTCGCCAACTAGTTGTCACTGTCTAATCTCTCCGAGCTAATTCATCGCAAAATAAATATTCCGGCATTCATTAATTATACTTTGATACAGTTTGTTGTTTCTTAAGACGATATTTCACACGGCGCGAAAGTTTTCAAATATATCAAAGAGAACATCGAGGGACTCCACCACGTCGGTTTAGTGATTACATCGGGAATCTTCGCTGTAGACGATCTTTCACGACGTAATGGATGATGGCCCAAGGGAAATATAATACCAAAAAATGGAATTCAGACATTAGAGACCTAAATTACTTTTTTATTTATTCTAGCAGGTGAGTTTCATTCCTTTTACAATGATTCAACAACGACTTGTTTCTTTTACATGTCATGGATGTAATAAATGATGTGGTTTCAAAGGTTCTTTACAAATAGTGTAAGTATGTTGGAAATGAATTTGCATTAAATTTCAATCGAAATTTTGTGAGCAAAATTGGATTTCCTGTAATGATACTGCAGCAGGTACCCACTTGACGTATTCTAGTATACAATTTCACAGGCTTGAAATTCTATAAAAAATAAGAAGATTATATCACAACGCTAAAATCAAATTTATTAGTCTTAAAGTTTCTTGAAACTGCAATGTATGAAATTTGATGGTCTCCTAAAGAAAATAGTTAAGTAGAAGGAATATCAAAAAGAGTCACATACCATTTGAGTCACATACCATTTGAATATTATAAATCGGTACTTGTTGTTGCAAAAATAAAAGGCACTAAGTCCGTCTATTTACGAACGCACAAAGACAGCAGAGATATAGAGCAAGAAAAAAGTCAGTCAGGAAAGTCCGATTACGTGCATGCCTTGCGAAATACGAAAGCATGCGGTATCACCTACTGCTGGGACTGTAAGTGACTGACAAGTCCTTAAATGTCAACTGATCAAAATGGCGCATGACCAGCTCGGAAATGCACTACAACCTCTCAATATTAAAGGATTCAGTCATAAATTGTGATAAAAAAGAGAAAAATTATTGAACAAAATTAAAGGGGCTTTTAGAATGCATCAATAAAACTCATTATCGCATTTCTGAATTGATGCACCTTTACTAAGATGAAATCGATGAATTCCCAGCCTCTAAAAGAAAATAACCTGCTTTGAGATGGCTGTTAAACAATATATAGACATTTATTCACGCAAACGTTTTTTATTACTAATGAATCAGTCTAATTTATTTGTTTGACCCTATGTACGAGTCGTAAAATGGACCCTCGAGAAGAATTATATGCCATAAGAAACTAAAACAGTAGAATGTAGGGATAATTTCGCAGTACAAATTCTACAATGCTCAGAGAGCAAGTAAATTTGAGGCTTTAAAATCCTCTATTCAAAATTCAGATGGGAACGAGTTTTCTAATTTCATAATGTTCATCAGAGAGATTTGGCTTCAGAATTTCGAACGCGTTTCACTCATTTCCCTTTCTAAATTAAAAATTACCATAATAAAAGCATGAACGAGCCTTCGTTGTATATTATTCTGGTGAAACCTTTCTAGGTTGTCTTTTACGAGATAAGCTAACACTCTCGCGTTGTCTCATCGAAGCTGCGTTGACATATGACGATGTGAGGGAGTGGAGGACAAAGGGAATAGAGTAAAGCACGCACGTCGTTTCCACAACTCATATTCTCTGGAGATAAAAACGTGTGACAAGCAAACTCCATTACAGAAGAAACTTGACCACACGTACTGACAAACGCGCACCCATTTACTTTATCACGTACATAAAACTGATGAGAGAACTGAACTTTCACCCAAGGAAAAAGGCATTTTCAAAATGAAGTGAAACTTCCACCAAGAAAAACTTGCGCTTTTAGATAGTGTTGAAAAATTGATATACCAACCAAAGGTGGCGAGATACCCGCAGGTCATTTAGCAAATGCCCTGTACTTAATACATAAAACGTCCAAATCAAGCCAAAGCTTTCAGTAGGAGTTACTGATGCATCTTCGATCATAACTTTACATGGATTTCTTGATGAACGAAGAAGTGCAACCAAACAAACATCAGAAGAGATACCAACAACAGAAAGGAGAAATAATAACCAATTAGTGATGGTATTGGTTCCTGATCGACATCAGGACATTTTATGGATCAAAAGATATTTCTGCTAATTTTCAGTAATTTATAAACAAAGTAAGAAAAAACGAACCAACATTGGAACAAATAACAGCAATAAGAAGTGATAGAAGACCAATTAGTTAAGTTAATTTTCATTGAGGTGTCGTGATGTTCTATAAGAAAAGAAGTGAAATAAGTGAGAAACTCAAGTAGATATCAACAAAAAAATCCAAAATAGACAAAGAGTGTTAATATCAAATATCTAACGAAGAATTCTCAATTCCATTAAAAAAATAGTTTTGAACATCCATTGTCTTTTCTGAAATAAAATTTATACGTTTCGAAATCATTGACCAATAATTAGTGAGCATCATTGGCTTGATGGTTTCAGAAAATTTTTACTACTTCATGTCAATACGCTTTCGGGTTATAATCTTGAGTTTTTATCTTCTGATGTTGTAATGCTATCTCCCTACATGATCCACAATTCCCAATTTTATAGCTCTACTCATTGTTGTGCCCTTTTGATGTTTCTTCAATATGATTTCAAATGTTTGCATGGAATTGGATGGATACAACGTCTTGCATCATTTTTATCTAGTTGAGTTCTGGTCAGAACGCTTCTTGAGGCTCCAGTCGATCGGAAATCTAGCACTGAAGCTTCTTTGACATGTCGAGAAATTGATTTATAGGTTCTTCTCGTTTTTCTTGGTATTCAATTATTGTGTCGTTGTCTTATAGTGTCTTTCATCAGCTTCTGATGTTGTGGAACTGCTCCAGACATGAACTGCAAATTTTGTCGCTTTGTCCATTCTGGTGCCCTTTTGGAGCTCCTTCAACATGTCTTCTAGTGCTTACATGAAATTTGATGGATACAAATTTTTTATAATTTTTATTTGGTTGAGTTCTGGTCGGTATGCCTCTATAGGTTTCACGATTGATCAAAGAACTATATTAATCTAGCACCGATACTTCTTTTACATGTCGAGGAATTGATTTGTGGGTTATTTTTGCCTCTCCTTGTGTTCAATAATTGCGTCGTTGTCTCATGTTTTATATCAGTTTTTGGTGTTGTAATGCTGTCTCCAGATATCAAGCCCAGATTATGTCGCTTCGTTCATTCTTGTGTCCTTTTTTTCTCAACATGACGTTTAGTGCTTGCATGAAATTTGATAGATAAAATCTTTGGTATAGTTTTTATCTGGTTGAGTTCTGGTTAAAATGCTTCTTGAGGTTCCAGTCGATTGAAAAACTATTAATTTAGCATGTTGAAAAATTGACTTGTTTAATGATTTCCAGTCGCTTCACTCATACTTGGGTCCTAACTGATGTTTTTTCAACATGACTTCTAATTCTTGCATATAATTTGATGGATACATTTTCTGTATAATTTTTATCTGGTTTCGAGTCGGAATGTTTCTTGAGGTTCCATTCGATGGAAAAACTGTACACTGTGGGCTCTTCTTGCTTTTTATGGCGATTGATTATTGTTTCGTTGTCTAATGGCATCTTTTTTGTATCAGTTCTGAATGAAATATGAGCTACATAGTGTAACGGCTATGTCACATAACGTCCTTTCCACATTATTGATGAGCCAACTGTTCAAATATCTCATATCCTCATTCTCATGTGATTGAACTATTGTCAGGATGTCTCTCAAGGATCAAAATATCCTAACATTGTAGTGTTTTCTCATTCTACGTTCTTCTATTGACATCCTTTGAGCTATGAAATGCTGAGGACCTGGTCGGTGAGTTCTTTATGTCTTTCTTGGAGTTTCAAGGTTCTGACTAGTCGTTTTCTGATACTGTCATCTATCAGCTTGACGAAGTATCAGCTCTGTACAAGATCTCCACGAATATTGTTGACTTCGGTTGCATGTTATCCAATTCGATAGCTTTGCTGTTTTTAATAATGTAACGTGCGAGAGTGTGGAAGCTCGTAAAGGTGACCTTGCATGGGCAGAGCCTTTCGTCCTTGTTGCGTCACGCCGCGCCGCATCACAGCACCCCTCCCAATAGAAGCCTCTAGCAATATTCTAGAAATGTGGTAGAACATTCAAGAGATAGATATTTTCTATAAATAAACGCAAGCAAACGATTTGAGAGTAGTGTAGTGTGATGGTGAAGCTAGAGCAGTGAATATCAAACAGTGAAGTCATCAGTGGATATAAATAGTTGAATATAAATATCTGCAACTTTGTTTAATCAACAGCAAATATTGCTGAACGATTTCGCATCATTTCTGTACCAGACAAGGTTTATTTTCTGCTGCAAAATGCTTGATATCTACGGCCTGATAACAAAAACATTTTTCCAATCTGATCAGGACTGTTGTATTATGGTTTCCGTATGGTTTGCAAGTTATCTGAGATTATCTTCCGCTTTTGATGCTTTTAAAGTCTTTTTTACGAAGATAGCATTATACTATAGCTATTTGAATCCGAAAACGAAGCAATGTGAAATCGAGAAGGTTTCCAGGTGCTACTTATTCGTGAAGTGTAGGTAAACGGTGAATAGTAGCAACAAGAATCATACTTAGGTTTTCCGTCCGTCGGGAGCAGAAAGCAGCAAACTGTGAAATGAAGAGTTCGGACGAACGCCAATCGTATGAAAACTTGCGAATGCTCATCGTTTTTTGCCGCAGTATTTGCCCAATATTTGTACAGATAATAGGGCGTTGACATTTGGAAAAGATTTGTGTGGTGATTTCTCTGAACTTTAAAAATTCTGCAATTTTTAGAAACGAATTCACCATAAAAATTAGAAGCGTTTACATTATGGTTAATGTTCTTCAAAAATCTTTCCATTTGTTCCTCTGGCTTTATACTGTGTGATACGCATACGATCAGACATTTGGATCATTTGTACAAATTCGTACGAGCTGGATTTCGCATTTTTTCGTAGCTTTTCGCTGCGAATGAACAATAGGAATTATGTAGTTATCCTACAATTCTGGATTCACTAGATTTAGATAAATGTATCTAAAGTGGAATTTGCGCTATTGAATAATGTCGAATGAAAGTCAAAAGAAACAAATACCTGCAGATCATTCAGCTTTTGACTTGAAAATAGTTTCTGCTCATTATGGAGCCTTTAACAATAAATACAAAGAGTACCATTGGTTCTACCTAAGCAAAAGTGCTTTACAAGCAAAAGTAATACCACTTTTGCACTAATTGAATAATAACTGAAAACAAAACGCAAAAACACTACTAATTAAGTATCTCACTTTGCAATTTGCGTTTTTATGGCCTGGATTGCTCATTATTGTTCAATTGGATCACCTTTTTACTAGAATTTGAATGTGATTGCCATTACTTAGAATTGCACTTATAGAACCAGTATATGCCCTCACTGTTGTTGCTTGCGTTAGATGTGTACTCTATGGACTATTTAATAGAAAGTCTTACGTTACCATCGTTCACGCACGAGGGTAGCTCAATTATTCAGGCAGTAAAAAACATATATTTCTACGCAACTGTCAAGCATCTTTACTTCGCAAAGTAACCAAATGGGATCATCAAAGTTTTATACACTTCGTTCTAAAATATTCATACAAAAAGATAACCTCATTACGACAGTGGTAAAAACATCCTTCAGCCCTGAATTTTCTAGGTCCACTCTACAACCCTTTGCAGCCTGAATTTACTTTCGCTCTTACACCATTGTATTCTATATGAAGGCAAAACCAACCTGCCACCCCACAAAAGGTAAACCCGGCCATGAGTAATATGAAGATGATTCGTTGGATCAACAGAAGGGACACGGAAATTCAATGCATATTTCAAAACAAACAAAATGACACAACACGGTGAAAGCTAAAAAGTGAAGTTTCTGGTAAGAATAAATAATGAAGAAATGGTAGGTCAAAATCATGAAGTGGGTTCAAATTCCATTTACACTAAGTGTGCTCCTGCTTCGTTCTGCTCGAGGCTTTCACACTGGATGAAAAATGCAAGGCGGAAATTTTAATGAGAATTTTCAATTGGAATTATTAAACGATAGCACGTATACGCGAATGAAGCTGTCCTTTTTTCGACGACGGCTATCGATCCTGAAAAACGCGGTGCTTCATTACGACATCAAATGGTAATTCAAGGTTTTTAGAGCTTGTACAAGTTTGATTTCATTCCAGCAGGAGAAAAAAGATTTGCTATTGTTCCACCAAAAAATTCATCTCTTGTTCGCTGCTATTTCACTTCATCACTGCTCTCGTTAGGACGAAATTTGATGCTCAAAGTTTCAACATTATTCTTTGTGCTTTTCTTCCATCATTCTTATAATTCAAATATCTTTCCAATCCCAAGAAGTTGTAACATTCGAAATTCGAAAAGGCGAATGCTAAAAAATTTGTGTTTGAAATTTGGTGGAAGGAAATTGGTATGCATATATACAGTAATACATTATACATTCAAGTAACTTATGTTCAAGACACGATCAGTGCTCCAGTCATCGCGCGGAAATCTCCAGAAGTTGCAGAGACGTGCGCAGGGGTAGCATGGAGGGAGATATAAATATCTCCAATCACACAAGGATCCTGCACGCGCTTTGAATCATCTCAGAACGGATTTGTGCTCGAAACAAAGGCAATTTCGACAGCGAGATTCTTCTCACCGTGTACTCTGCTCTTCATCAGAACAAAACATTTCCATTTGTCAACCTTCCGCGAATTGTAGATTGCATGTGATTCAGTTCTCACTGAGTCTCACACCACCAACATGACACAACATTGTGGTTCACCATTCCATTGGCGTACAAGCCCATATAATTTTCTCTCCATATTACAAGGTGATAAATAGGAGCTGATTCGTTTCAATAAAACCTTTGATGAACCTCAATCACCTGTCACATCACTAGAGCCTCCTTAGCTCAAATTTTTGTCATATTTATTATGAAAGACTGTCGTTTCCAAAATGCCCTAATTCTTCAAGGAAAACAGGCAAGATCTGTACTTAATGCAAAATTATCTTTTTGATAACATCAGCTCGTAATAACTAAAATTTCAGAGTCTGAATCCTAACTCTCAATGACACCATTGAATCAATTGAGGTTCCATTTACTGAATTATAAATGACGTAATTGCCAGTTTCAGTGGGTGGTTATATGCTGGAGTCCATGATAGAATACTTGGTGAATTTCATGATTGTTTATCTGATAGCTTCAGTTCAAATATTCTGAATTATTTTCAAAGTGCGCATTCCGGAAGAATCCATAATATTAATGTCGGTTAGACCACTTTCGCAATGTGCTTATCACAACGTCCGGCAACACAGCCTGCTTGAAGCCTCTGTCAGCAAAATCAAGCAAGCGATCCAGTAGCGAAATAATCTTCGGACGCAGACTTAGATGAAGATGATAGTACTGAGTCTGGCAGAATCTTCCACGACTCTTCTGGTGATCTTTTCCAGATGTCCAACACACATTTTTACTGTTTGAGCAATAATTCCCAGGTCCATTCCATCTATTTCAGGCAATCTTGATTATGGAACAATTTATTCATGAATTATCATTGCAAGCAATAAGCAAAACTTGTGACAAAACATTGTCGGAAGAACCAAAATTCTTAAGCATCGTGCTTCACGTCTCCATAAGTAGGGTTGGAAGGCTTGAGTCCAACAGAGCTAGAAAATTGGATTCTACATTGAAAGAGTTCGCTCCTTTATTTTTCGATGGTAAAACAGAGGAACGCTGAATTAAAACCGACGAAATTGTTGCGAGAATCCACAATTCCATACTAAACGATCGTCGACTAAAGACTCAAGAAATTTCTGAGGCTGTAAGCATTTTGATAGACCGCGTCCACCACATTGTGCGTTTTGGCTATGCGAAAGCTGACTCCTCGCTTCGTGCCACGTCAATTTATTCATTGAAAATTACTTAAGTGTATCTAGACTTATTTTATAACAATCCCACTGAGTTTCTTTGAAGCTTCATTACTGCTGATGAATATTGAGTTCATTACTAAACGCCAGAGACAAAAAAGCAGTCTGAACAATAGGTGCAAAGTGCACCTAGAAACCAAAACAGCCCCATCTGCCGGAAAAATCATAGCAACGGTCCTCTGGGATGCTCATGGTGAAGTGCTCATAGACTATTTAGAGAAAGCAAAATTATCACTAATGCTGGGGCCACATTTAGGTCTAATGTCATTAAATGAGGCGTTATTCAATAATGAACACATTATCAATGACAATATGTCAATTGTCGCATAACGCCTTACTTAACGGCATTAGACATAAGTGTGGCCCCTGCATCAGGCCTACTACTCTTCATTACTGGATCTGGCAAAAAAAAATGTATTTTCATCATGATGAAGTCCTTGCACACAAGTCTTGCGTAGTTGCGACAAAACTTGATTTTCACATACCCCGTATTCGTCAGATTTGGCTTCCAGCATTTTTTCTGTTCTTCTCAACTTAAACAAAGATTAGAGGAGCGAAGATTCACTTCGAATGAAGAGAACGAAGGTGAGACGAATGCTTATTTTGCAGAATTGAATGCATTTTATTATTCTAATGGTATTATGAAGTTGGAGCATCGTTGGACTGAATGTATTTAATTGCAAGGAGATTATGAAAAAAAAAAATTCCTCCCGGATATCTTGCGTTTTCTTTATCAAGCTTTTCGAACTGGCCCCACAATTTATTCTGATAGAATACAGTAAGACTGAATCAGCTATATGAAACTCTAATAATTCCTGAACAAGGTTGACTCAATAATTGATTTAATGCTTAAGCTTACCCACAACCTCTTCTTAAGGTCTCATGCAGGCCACTGTTTTAAGAATAAATCAATATTTTGTCTTGGGTGAACAGAAATAAATTGAGGCAAGTATTCAAAATTCCAATTTTCATTTCAATCACTGCTGGATAAAGATCAATAAATGATTGACTTTATGACTAACCGTACCTTTAATATTTCCTGGACGTAGCTTGAAAGTCCTCTGAATAACTCCAGGGAAGATTATTGTAAGGGAAAAAGAAATAAGTGCAGGTTGTAAGATATTGGGGCGCTTATAAAAAATGCATATGTTTCAAGGAATGCACCACTGAGTATTTATAATAAAATTCTTGTACCTGTTACGATGTGTAGTATTAAATATAATACATAGTTGTGTGTGCAGATTGCATAGTGTCTGTAGGTACATGAGAAAGCATAGAATGCAAAATGAACTAATGTGTGGAACGAGCTTGTATGAATAGAATCGAGATTCATTCCATATCTGGCGCAGATTGATTACCTGTTTAATGTAGATTTGAAGTTCGTGCCAGCTCAACTCAATATATTGTTCATACTCTAAAATAAGAATATCGACTTTTTTCGAGCTTCATTGATATAACTGAGTCTTACGCCCATCTAGCGCACCTAAGACAGTCGCAAGGAGAGAAGTTGTTAAACAATCATATGCTGATAAACTATACATTTCTCTTGCAGGGTGTTATTTAAAAGCTCTGTATCTTTCCAAATTGTGTTAATCATGGCATTCAATGTGAAAAGTTGAGAAAATTTGTTCCAGTAACATGAACATACATAATTTTTCACAGTAATCACCTACGAAGCATTTACCATTTACCATAGTGTTATCAGCAAGCTCCTAGATTCTATCAGTGTAACTAATTATACTTGCTGCATTTTGAACGCTTCTACCTATAAAGAGACCTATATTAAACTTGGGTTTACAGCTCAGATTACCATTTTAGAACCACCCATCAAGCGCTATCAAAAACGACTATTTTCATTATACAGCCAATGAATAAAAAAAAAGAAAACGTGCAGAGTCAGCCATAATTAAGTTCTTAGAAACTTAGTTGGAAGGTAGACTTATTTGGCTATATCCCGAGAAGACGGCGTTGCTATGACAACATCCCTTCGTGCTTTAGCTCACATTTCTCGTTCAACACGTTTATCCAAGAAATAGTTCCCAACACACATAACTTTGAATCAAATATTAATTGTGTGCGTACGAATTATTGAAATAGTATCAATAAAAAAGAGGAGTATTCATCTCTGGTCCCAGAAAGAGTTTGAAGGGAGTATACATCAGTCAAAAAATGATTCAGAATTTGAAATATGGAGGTAGGAAGATAGAGACATCCATAACGAACTGAACCACTGAAAAAACAGCATAATCTATATATGTGCATTGTGTGCAATGATGGAAGACAAATCATTGAAACTTCGAATTGAATGTTCCATCAATTCATGCGGTCCATAGGCAACAAAAAAATTAGCAACCTGATCGTCGGACGAGTTCAGGCTAATCCATTATTTCAGATTTTCGAATTATCGTCATCAAAATTATCGTCAGTAATTATATAATCTAAAACTGGAGTGTAATTGGAGTCGCTTTCATATATTCACCATATTTCAATTCCCAAAGACATGAGCTTCGTTTCCTTCATCTATTCAAAATTTATCCCAACTTCAAAGAATGCTCGTTAGTCACAGCAAGACGGTCCTAATTTTTATCCATAAAGGATGTAAGAGAAAGCAATGGTAGGATAAAAGAAATCCTGAGACACACCAGAGTTCCATTGCAGGAGAAATGTTTAGAATACTCACAGCTAGATTGTAATGTGATTTAAAACTTATGAAAAACAATAGACCTGCCTTCGTTTGGAATTTCTTTTGAATCTGACCAAAACAAAAGAACTGGCTGAAGGAAAAACGAGCCAAAGCTGTACTAAGTGCACTGTGAGAGATTTTAGAGCAAATAATCTCACTAGATTTTTATGCGAGAAAAGCTTTCAAATATTTCACTCAGAGATGTCCTTGAATGTGCGCATCCAAACTTGGAAGGCACTTGAAGATTTAATTCGTCACAAAATCTCTAACTCCTCCGTTTTGTATCGTTATTAAGTATAGTTCCAAAGAAAAATTGATATTATAATGAATAAAGACCTCTCAGAGCTTGTGGTTTAAATGCTATTCAAACATACATTTAAAATATTAGAATGTCTCGAGAAATAATGACTAAACTCAATCAATCGGTCATACTTCCTCGGCAGAGTCAATGGCCATTGGCATGTATTTTATCGAACCTCTTTTCGCGAGAAACCAACTAAAGATCTTTAAAAAATTCTTGTCCACCAGCAAAAGAAATACCGTGGCTCAAGAAGTTTCAGTGAACTGCAGAATCTTAGCCTTCGTGAATCATAACAACTGCCTTTGTTCACTAAATATCAAGTCGAAGGAAGCTTTGCAATAGATCCAATAACAGTACGGTCCTGATTCAAATTTCAACTCGATTGGTCCGATGCTGCAAGTGCTATCGTGGAAGATGACTTGCATACAGAATAACAGACCTACTCCACTGAGGACATTGCTATTATCGTCTCAGGGAATCTCAAAACGAATGAATCTGTTATTTTCAGAAAACAATATCTTCCATTGATGTTGAGGTTTGGGATAGTAAAATATAATTGTTCACGATTACAGCTCTATTGTACCACCTGTTAAAACAGAATCAGCATCTCAATATTGTTATAAGGTGCTCCAATTTCGATTTTTGAGTCCGCTATGCTCGACTCATCAAATTTGAATAAAAATCATCATGTAAAGACATTTTAATTAGTACAAAACGAAAATTTTCTTCCGTAGATGAAAAGCTCTCAGTATGTAAGTTATTTATTCACATCGTGGAAAGCTTTAGAGAATCTAAGTAATTAAAAGTTGTAGGAAATTTTAATTGCAAGCTTGTGATGAATATTCGTCGGTGACGGGACGTCGGGATACTCTGGAGATCGTTTAAGTGAATGGAGCACGCGGTGAAGACATCTCCCGGTCCCTCATTAAATTACCAAATTCCCGAATACATAATACAAGGATTCAAGCCGGATATGGGACGAAGCCAGTCCTATTGGCTGCCCAAACCTAATGAAATTTCCAACTACATCATAAGGAGAATTTATTATGGATATAAAAATTCACTTCAAGTCCTTTATTGCTTCATCGTCACACAACTCAAAACATTTCCGCCTTATTGTGAAAATACTTGTTTCTAGTTCCTTTTAATGACGCATGAAGACCCAGAAGGTGACATTGATTGTCCCTAAAGGTACTACTTCTAGCACTGAACTTTATATAACTATCCCAAATATCAAATACCTGCAGTAGAAAAAGTAAATGTACGAGAAGAACTAGCAGGTCTCAAATAATAGTTATTTGTTTAACTAGGCAACAAAAAAATAGAAGATTAACAGACGCGGCTAGTTTTAGAGACGAGGCGTAGCCGAGTCTATGAATCTAGGCAAGGCAGTAAATCATCATTTTTTTGCCGTGTTCAACACATAATTTTTTGCCGATTGTTATATTTGATTAATTTCATGATTAATTTCAATATTTTTGAAAAATGTCATCGCCATTAAATTATGTTGCTATGCATTTGTTGATCGGTTGCCAAGTTGTGATACGTATATTGAGCGGTTGCTGTAGAAACGACACTTTTACTGCCTAGCAGTATTTGCAAACTGTCAATAGAGTCGTACTTTCAAAAAAGGTTTTTGATGTTTGGGTTCCCTAAGTTTATCATGAGAATTATTTTTTTAGCAAAATAGTCGAAATAAGGTCAATTTCGATATTAGAGTCTCAATAGAAACAACTCACGTCATCCTCCTGTTATATATCAATCAGTTTAACTTGCGCACAGTGCTTCGCTCGTGCGTTTTTTCTTTCAATGTTTCGCGATTCTTAAAACGCTATAAGATGAGAACAGAAATGGAAGAAACGAAGACAAAAGTTCTAAATGGACAGTTAGCTATCGATGAGGAACTGTGAGGAACATTTCAACATATTCCGGTGAAGAAAGAGACGATGTACCGTCCCCTTTGCTCATCAGAACAATTCCATTCAAATCTAACCTAGTACCACATCGTGTTGACTTCGTCATATTCCAATCTAGTCTTGAGCTCCCAATCCTCGTCACCACTGTCTAGATCTTATTTTCATAGAGGGATAACCTGATCTAGCCCCTATCATATCTGTATGTTAAATACTGATCGAATATATGTCTAACTTGCATAGTAAATTCACAATAATTATCACACAATGCCAATGTCAGGTCTTTGTGGTTACACCACTGAAGCCCCATATACAACTTGAAGATCATCAAGGTAGTCCAACCAGATCAACTAACCATGTTGAAGTATGACCTTATGATGACAAAGTGCTTTGACCATACTATGGACATCGGGAGGACCTAATTTCAAGAATGGCTCCCTGTCTATATATGAATGGACAAAATAAAAAAGAAAAGAGATTGGTGAAAGTGTAAAATGCCAAAATAAATTTGAGGAAAGGTTATGTAGAGACAATAATCAATATTATGCCCAAAAAGCAATAAGATCTTATGCCTATCAACCTAATCTAATCTGAAATTGCGGAGAAACTTCTCAGTCACAATATTAAATTGTGGTGGGTGTCAGAACATGAGGGAGTTGAAGGCAATAAACGGGCAGATGAGCCTGCTAGAAATGGGACTCAATGCATCCAAACCTTCAGTTGGATTTTATCAAAACCACTTAAATAAAGCATTGAAAGTAATTGGAGATTCATGCGACACATCGTACTGAATCAGCCCAAAAAGAAGCATACAGATGCCAGCTACCAGCTTCCAGAGAAGAGACCTTCAGAAAGCTAAAAGATTTTGATGGGCCATCACCTTCTAGAATACTGTTTTTGTTTCTTCGTGTATATGTCCACTTTGGAAATAGAATGGTGAATTTATAACAAAAAAAAATGGCAAATCAGCTTTGGATACCCATGGCTTCTTAAGAACAACATTTGGGGATAAATGTTGGGGCCAACCAAATACTTTTGTCTGGTTCAATTAGTTTGAATCAATCAATGATTTCAGTCTGGGTGAATTTCAACTACAATATCGTACAAAAAACATTCTGAATATTCGAGATTCAATGCGCTTTGATTGTCGACTTAAAATTATACCCGGGAAGCTGATTGCACATTCTGTTGCCTGATCGGATTAACAGTCTAGTTGTATCTGAATATAGTGGTCACTAAGATGCCAGACTTCATATATCTAAAATCATGTTCTGAGTGTCGAAAAAAGGCTATTTCCGTTAATATTTCTTGGAATCAACTTCCCTGATAGAACTTTTTATTAAAACTAGGACCAGTCGATAGCAAAGGCTAAGTACTTTGAGAGAAAATGGAGGCTAGCTCTTGACCTGTTCTTAAATGTCACTCAATTCCGTATTCAACGATTATTGCTTTTCCCTGTCCCGGACAGGCACCCTGATTTCGTCTTGAAGTACTTGACTTTCGTTGTCAATTTTGCTATCAAGGAACTAAACCCTAAGAAAATTGATCGGAAATGACTTTTTTTCGATACTTGACATAGGATAATGTATTTATAAATTCTGGCACCCTATTGACCACCATAATCCCAATCGAGCTATATACAGTTTGGTCGTAAGTTCGATCAGAAAAGATGATGTTCAATCGGCTCCTGATCTTTTAGAGGAATGGTTGAAGACTTGTATCCCATAAATTTATTTCGAAATTGTAGTCAGACGAGTGTCAAGAACAACGCCATCAAGTTTCTCAATAACTATTTAATCAGGTCGGGAATGACACAGATTTGATGAATAAAGTTACCACAAACGACGAATTAAGAATTATAAATATACTATGGAAAGACGGCACAATCATTACAGTGGAAGGGTCTAGGTCCATCGCGATAGAAAAAGCGCTTCAAAGTCAGTCGAATGTGTAGGTCATATGGTTGATTCTCTCGATTCTAGGGTCGTTTTGCGCTCCCAGAGGGCAAGTAGTCAGTCAGGAATACTAAAAAAGTGTCGGCGACGAACAGATAATTTTTGGCAAAACTTCACTGCAGTTCCTCTATTTTCCTGATCTAGTCATTACCGACCTCCAACTATCTCCTAAATTGAAAGTTTCGCTGAAACGGCAGCGATTTGACTCCTTTTTTCTTGACATCCTTCAGCAACAATATTCGGAAATGCTTCGAAAAGTAGAAGCACCGGTAAAATCGGTGTATTCAGACAAAAGGGGGCTACTTCGAGGAAGATTTCATTTTGAAAGTACGAGTCCAGTCTTATAACTTTTGAACACACTGTGTATTAGGGCTCATGAAAAGGATACATTACAGAAGGATGACGTAAGTTGTGATTATTCCCTGTGATCAAGTTAATTTCGTAAAGTGTATCTGCTGAAAAGGCGATCCTGCTTCGAAGTCCTATACACTAGATGCCAGACTATTATTCGTTTTTTACATATACTCTCATATGAAACAAGAAAAAACTCCAGAAAAAAAATTTCAAGCCTTTCTGGAGTAGGAAAAGAGGAAAATAGTAGTAAAATGTTGGAACATGAAGAGATATTAGAAAAATGAGGTCGATAGCGAGGAATGAAATACCAGCTCATAAATTAATCAATAATTTAAATAATTTTGGGAGTGTCATTTAGTGAGTGTCGCTGACAGTTTCCGGTTGGAGATGGGTGGCAGCGACGCAGTGCCACCCGATCCGAATGTGGTAAATTTGGCAGCGCAATCGCGCGACGGCGACCAATGCATTTTGATTAGAATGTGTAATGAGTTTAATTAGTTTGTCGTGTTCTGCGCGAAAGCCTAATGATTTATGTTTGATTTAGTAATATTGCGCTGCTCTTCTTCAAGTGCGGATTTAATTATGGACGTATGGTGCACGTGCCTTCGCTCGCTGCCATCCCGCCTCTTGCGGTTTTAATTACAAGCTACAGAGTTAAACATGGCTTCGGTATTTTTCAATGTTTTAAGAATTAAATTTTTAGCACAGCAGCTTGGATTGATTAATTTTACCGCGGAAATTGAAATAGAAGATAAATACTTTAACATTGTTTACACAAAGCGTATAAATCACTCTACACCGCAAAACGCAAACAATCCAAATATTTATACTGGGTTCCTAAACATGAATCAGAGTGAATAGAAAAAGCCAAAAATATTTTGAATATGCACCGCGTAGTAATGAGAATTCAGTCCAGTTCGAGACTAGGCACACTAGTTGATGGAAAAAATAATTGACAAGCTCAGAGTTCAATCAGATACTTCTATTTGTGATTACGTGTACGAAATTGACAGATCAAGATGACAGTTCTGTCAAGGATTTTCCTTGAATATTAATCGTCCTCTACCATCGGCGTCAGACTGTTACCAATTATTTCACTTTATACCATAGTCTGTTTGAAGGTGCTTTGATTATGTACAATCACATAGGGTGACTTCATATTGACTTCAAATCAAATTAGTTGTCTTCAATTTCTTTATAAAGAGGAGTATTCAACTTTAAAAGAGAGGAAGTTTAGAATTTGAAACTAGATGTTTCCGTAGAAGAGTTGGAAACGATACAACTATGAAACTAGCATACAAATACAGACACAGGTTGATACTCAATTAGTGTCGGTAAATACACCGCTGCTAGCATCCTCTGAGGCATTAATGGTTTTCCAGAACAAACTTTGACTATAATATCCAAGAGAGTTTGAAATTTAAATATTTCTAAAACTTTGCGAACAGCTCTTCTTGTACAACTACTTCAAACATTTTAATTTGTGCATAAACTGCACTCGGGTGCACTAATAACTATACCTTCCCACCAAAGACCATTAGTAATTCAGCATTCTCTTTAATTAAAATACAAGAATCGTTACGGAAAACCCATTTATGGAAAATATTTAAAAGGAAAAAGGAACTTGTTGCTAATGTCACTCCGAGGGATGGCAACATAAAAAGGTCAAACGATCTGTTGCACTGTCGTCACTCATGCAGATATCATTATACATTTTACGGAGGCATTTGAGGATTACTTTAATACACAGAAGAATTCAATTCCAGTAAACGATAATAAAATATTTGTGGGCAATTGATAGACAGTTGAATAATTGGACATACTTTTTAATATTAGATTATGCTCTCAAATAATCAGTGATTGATTCAAAAATATGAATGATAGGAATTTTAATCTTTTGGTCTGTTCGTATGGAGACATTCTGAGTTTATATGAGCTGTTCTTTCTCAATTGAGTTAAGAGTGCCGAGTTTGACTTAATTCTAGTCAGAGTGTCTGCCTTAAGTCCTTGTTCAGGACGGACGTTATATTCCTTTCCTCTGCTAATTAATCTTACAATTTTGTGGGTCTATTCCAAAGTTTTGGCCATTTTGTGAAATTCGGCAAAGTAGCCTGCGTATTGGAAATTGTTTAAATTGTGAGTGGTCGCTCCATTCTTCAACGCTTACCACCCTGCAATCGAACGTCATCCAAATCAAGGCACAATACGGAGGAAGTAGCTGACTCTCACCCTGGATTTTCTCATCACCTGGAATCTAGTGCAATTCGATCTGAAAGCCAAGATTCGACTCTAGGCAGAGATATCAATCAGGATCTCCAGCGACATCGCCAGCTAAGTGATTCAGTTTTTGTGCAAAAAACTTAATTTTGAATAAAGTCGGTCTGTCTGTCAAATGGTTTGTTTGAAAGCACTATAACTTGAGAACGAGTACGAATTTTCGACTGTAATTTTATATTTGAGTTTTTTGTCGCGAATTATCGTCATTTCATTTTGCACTTTGAATTATTACTATCTAACTTTGCTTTGTTGTTGTATCTATTTAATTCATTGATTTGCTTATTTACATAATTTTTTTTTGTATTTACTATTTGGGTGAACTTTCAGACAATGATTCTATCTAGTGTTTTCTTTTAGTTGGTGTGAGTATCGCTGTTTAAGATATTATTGTTTTATTCTATGTTCTGCGGCATCTTGATCAACGCCGACATATTTCATTGTTCCTTAATTCCAATATTCCTCCTATCCATCCAACCACATTTTTATTACAGTACTGGAGCATTAAAACATAAAAACCTTGGATGAAATTTAAAGATTCAAAATGGAATGTTCAACTAATAATATAAATATAAGAATGTTTACCTATTAGAAAATTGTGATCTTGATTAAGAAGAAATAATATTATAATTGCAACAATTCAAACAGAATGATACATATTACTATTAGGCTGTGGTTGACACATCTATTTATATGAAGATAGTAATGCGAAAAAAGATATAAATCGAGGAAAATTGAATAAAAAAAAACAATTATCAATAAAACATTTGTTAAAATTAAATATACCAGAATTTCCGAAGCTCAACTCTGTAGATAGTAATGTAATGAAGATAATGCTCGTCACAATGTTAAAATCAACGTTGTGACAAGTAATGTGACTGAAATAGTGTCTTGTATGGTTCACTACATTGAATTGTACTTTGCATCAATCTCCAATTTCATCAGCAGCGTACGCCCCGGCGCCGAGAATTGGCGAATCCGCAACGCGCCTAAACATCTCAAAATTTATCAAATAAAATATTCGGAGTACCCTGATATTCTATGCCGAGCCCCATTTGTGCTAGTACCACTGGCAATATGCTCATCTCTGTCTACTGCAATAAGCCCGATTGTGTTATAGTTCTTATTATGAAAATAATTGATATCATTCTCAAAAATATATTTTTGGGTGAATGGTACGGGCCGCAAAATTATGAGAGTCTGGATGCGCGTTCTGGTAAAATAAACTGTTTCGGAGCATTTTGAAGCATATAGAATCACTGTATAACGTTCTGGAATGTTCTAGAGTATTTTGGAACGTCCTAGAAGATTTCATGGCATTTTGAAACGTTCTAAAATATTCTGAAACTTTTTATAACATTTTGGAGTGATCTAAGACATACTGCTAGTGTTTCATCAAGACAAGATTTTTTGTCTTGATGATTATTTCTTGTCTTGTCTTGATTTTGAAGACAAGAAAATAAGAATTTCTTATCTTGCCTATTTCTTGGCGACGCATTTCTTGTCTTGTTTCAAGAATTCTTGATATTTCTTGATCTTGACATATACGGGGAATCCCCTTTCTCTACTGCTTCATCCAATCCGAACACTCAGTTTAGCGTTAGTGTCTACTTTATCCTTCCCATCAGTTATGATCTTATGTTATGAATCGATTCTAACAACGTTTTGCAAGATTGCCACCAATAGAAATAAATGAAAAGTCTGTCATTTACATGTTTTAATCAGTATTTGCAATTATTATTTGTTATATGATATAGCAATGTTGCTAAGAGTTAACAGCTTATTTAGAGTATTGGGGAATCTACTTATAACATTTCTCTTCTACATGAACAATCACCGAAAACTGACGACTTATGCTTTCGATATGTATCAAATATTTGTTCTGAAAATCATAGTCACAGATACTTTTTACTTCCCCGGCTTTATATACCTAAAGGAAAAGTATTGAAATAGTGATGAATTTTCACATTTCAGGCCCTACTGAATCCCAAAAATATAAGTTTAAATAAAATCGGTCGATGTGTCTGTCTGAAAGTATAATAAAATTAGAGAAACCGTACAAATTTTTGACTGAAATTTGATAATATCTGAGTTTTTTTTTATTAAAAAGCCAGGTTTAGATTTGAAAGTGAGCTTTTTTAACCAGAAAATCTAGAAAAAGACTCCATTTTCAGAAATACGTATATTTTAAGGAATAAAATATTGTCGCCATCTGTCACCATAAGAATGACAGCTGTAATTTTTACTATGACAGCTGTCACTTCGACAATGATAGCTGTCACTTTGGAAATGATGCTGTCACTTTGACAATGACGCTGTCACTTTGAACTGTCAGTTTGAAAATTGGTATGACATTCCTGAATTCATGAAACAGTAATAAAACTGGCCATGAAATTTATTGTCGGAGAAAAACTATAATGGAAACAGCAGATTTTAATAATTACTCAATAATAGAATAATAAATATGCAGATTTGACAAATTGATTATCAAGATTTCAAGATTTCTTGACAAGAAGTCTTGATTCTTGATAGTTCTCTCTTGTCTTGTCTTGGGGAATAAAAAACATTTCTTGTCTTGTCTTGATTTCAAGACAAGATCAATACTGGATCAAGATCATTTCTTGATTATTGTGAAATACTACATACTGCAGCATTTTGGACCATCCTATAGCATTTTGAAACATTGTATAACATCCCGATGTGTCCTGGAATGTCTTAGAGTGATTCGGTACGTTATAAATTGTTCTGAGACGTCCTGGAGGATTGTATGGCATTCTAAGCCATTTTCTTATCCTGGAACATTTTAGACCATACTAAAGCATATAGGAACACTATAACATTTTGGAATAGTCATTTATTATACCGTAAGTAGTTGAAGTATCATTGATTATTTTTGTAGCGCTATCACGAATGTTTATTGTGCTTGCGTTTGAATACCACGAGTGTGCAGCACGAGTGGTATTCACAAGCACAATAAACATGAGTGATCGTCCCACAAAAATAGTCTATAATACTTTAACTACAAATATATATATATATATGGAGAACTATTCCAGGAGTCAAACTATTTTTTCAAATTAGATTTCTATAAATCTAGTAACAACTCACGTAATTTTCATAGGAACGAGTAAACAAACTTCTGTCAAACTGAAAAATTAGAATTTCTTGCATTTTATTTGACGAGTAATAGAGAAATATATTGCGTCTTGATATGGGAACTAGTTCAGAAAGGTTTAGTGATAGATCAGAAGATAAAAGTGATGAAGATATTCAGAAAAATATTCCATTAAATACGAAGAAAGCACAAATTGGAGGTATCCACATCTTTCAGTAAAATACTCACTTGGACCACTAGTGTAATACCCGATGGTATTTCTACACGTCCAAATACTCACTGATATGCACCGTTTCTATGGCGATTTAGCATTGTTAACCTTGTTATAAATACTACGAATGGAATAGTCATAAATATTTTGGGATTTTCTGGAATATTGTATGAGTATATGGTGCTCTAAGCCGTTCTTGAATATTTTGTAACATTTTGTAACGTTTCCAAGTATTCTACAATATTTTGCTACATTTTTGAGTATTTTAGAACATGAATTATTTTAAATCATTGTGAAACATTCTGACGTGATCTAGAATGTTTCAGAGTATTTTAGTACGTTCTGTAACATTGAATGATGTTTTAAAGCGTTCTGGAATATTTTCTAACGTTGTAGAATATTCTGGGGTATCCATGAGCATTCTGGAGCGTTTTAGAACATTCTAAAGCATATAATGTCACTGTATAAGGCTCTGCAATATTTAAAACTGTTTTGGAACATTCTGAAAGATTTTCTGGCATTCGGAGACGTTCCTAAATATTCTGGAACATTCTACAATGTTTTGCAGTGTCCCAAAACATTCTGTAGCATTTCAGAACCTCGTTCTTTTACAACCGTAATTAAAATGACATCTAACCATCTTGTTTCCATGACGCTAGATGACATTCCAAACATATCTTGATAAACCCGTGGCATCAATCATTTTGAGCACGTCCTGAAGTTGGCCCAGATTCATGAAGCACGGGCTGAAGCTAGCGTCAATAATTTTCATCATCAGTATTTTACATTTCTCTAAGAATATTTTTTTAAATAGATTTTTGCTGTCTTAATTTGCGTTTGTGAAAAAAATATGGTATGTAATTTGTTTTATAAACTTTTTCGACACGCGTTTCTCTAAGCACTCGCTCCGCTCGTTAGTAAAAAAACTCGTATCCAAAGAGACGTTTACACTCTGACAAGCGTAAGAAATCCTATCGGGTAAGTTCAGTTTTCATACGATTTGAGATCGGCAGACAAACGTCATGATACAGTTGTCCCTATCATACCATTTGTAAGAGAAATATAGATATTATTCGATCAGCCTATTTATATCTCAAGGAAAAAAATCTCAAGAGACTAATTACGCTTTTCAGAGTATATGAAACAAGTTAGATAATATATTATTAGTTGTACATTGCAGCTACCGCTACCGTTCTCCGTTCCACGTTTTACTAACTGTTCAAGGTCTCTACGACCCGTGATGCACTCAGCTATCTTTGGAAGATGTTCGTATATGTATATTCAGGTTAAATTCAACGTATAAAGAAAAAAAATATTATTCAATATCGAATTATATGCTCAAATATTTTTTTTTGTTTAAATAATAAAAGAAACAAAAGCACAAAAAAATTTCTGGGGAATTTTGTAGTTTATAGTGTGGAGAACAATATCCCACCTCAACTATATAAATTCATTCACTGTAAAAAAGGACCGAGATCTAAACTTCCAGGCACTCCACTACAGGCACTTTTAACGTTTAGTGAAGTTGTTGTACGAAACATCCTATATCATATATAGTTCTAGTTTTGTTGAATTCTATAGACCGTTTCAAGGTAGGTTTGGCGTGAAATTAATTATTAATTTATGTTTTTCGCTTCCTTTCAATTTTTTTACGAATAGGCGCCCAACGTGGGGCAGTTTGCTTTTAAGGGGATATACTCAAGAACCTCAAGTTTTTGTTACAATTTATCATAATTCTGGGTCTAACCTTTCGACACTTCTTTAGGTATTCTCCGAATAATAAAGCAGTACTAGAAATTGACCAATGTTGGATAAAAAGACTTTGCTGTTTAGGAACCTTAGGTTATCCTTTTTCAAAGCGCCAGTAGAGGTTAATTATTCCAAATAAACAAATAATAGTTGCAGTGTCCAAATGTGGTAACCACAATTCTCCGGCGTCCATCTTGGTTTTGTTATCCTTTGTCGTGTTCATAAATGATTCATGGTTGTCATGCAGCTTCGCAAGTAGTCATCGCACTTCAGTTACAAACAGTAGAATGCACGAAAATGTACAATGAAACTAAATTTCGTTTCCTCCTTTGTTCAAATCTTCCCTCTGGATTCTATTTGTTATAAAGGATCGAGACGTTGGCTGAAAGCAGGAGATTTAATTGTAACCCAGGAATGTACGAAACTTTCCAGCTCGTGGTTCACGAAAAAATGTTTAGTATTTCTTCCTATTCTCCACAAAGGACTTTATTACAGTTTGTTCCGTTTTATACGCAGCAATGGTTCCGGACAATGGACTGTGTTTTCATGATGATATTTAATCTTACCTACATATATGTTACAAACTATTATTCAGTTGTTCAAAATTAATCAGCGAGTATATTTGAATTAGTACGGAAACTCATGCATCAGTTATTATCATAATTTCCGTGATTACATTCGATAATCAATCATAAATTATTAGCTCTGAACTGAATTAGCAGAGTATTCCTTGTATAATGACACCGGATATTAAGTATAGATGGAATTATGTATTTCACTGCAACCAGCATGATCCCCGGCAGAATAATCTTGTTCCTAGGATACTTCAATAGTTTTGTTATCATTTTTATTCAACCTATGTTCAACTGTCTTGTTATAGATTCTGGGATCATCATACGAGGATTCAGCCGCATGTTATTACGTTGGTAAATAAGTATCTAGAGATGGAAGAATAAGGTCCTTTAGATAAAATATCAGTACGAGTCCTGAACACTTGACTTCTTTAGAAAAATTTATAGCGATGAATGGATGAAATGGAATCAGTTTATCAGAATAGTTCTATCATTTTGTAGCATAAATAGAGCGGGGAGTTTAAAGACAATTAAGAAATTAACAAAACAAAAAAGGTGAATTTCATCAGTACATGCAAGTCAGATTTGAGAGAAGCAATTGAAAACTTAACTTTGTTGTTTCCGCATAGCATGGTACCAAGTGCAGAAGTACTAAAACTATTTTAATTAGTAGGAAAAAGAACAAAACTTTGTGTAGTAAAATGAACTATAAAGAAGTATTTTCTCTGGAGCGCTTAGTAGAACTCTGAGAGAATAAAAGAGAAACTAGAACAAAGAAAACATTTCGCATCCGAATCTAACGCAATAAAGTCATCGTGGAGTCTCTATTTTTTTTATTTCTTGATAAAAACTGGATGTCAAACACGTAGGTACGTACTTCTCAAAATACTTGTAAGAATCGCGACGATAACAGTGGTGCACTGGAAACAGCAATTGTGCTGTGCATGCGTGCCAAAAGCTATAAAACCGAAATAGCCGCGCGAATCCGCCAGAGAGGCAAATCGCTTCACTCGCTTCACTCCGCACGCTTCAGCTGCCTGTACCATGTCGATAGCGAAATTAATGTTAGGAACGACGGCAGATCGGTTCAAGGAAGGCTTAAAAATAATATTATATCAACAAAGCTTGCGCGGTTATTTTCGGCGCTGAAGCAAGCACGTTGGACGCCTGAAGTAATAACAAACGCTAATACGCAGAACAGCCTTCTACGCTGCTTCATGACCAGGAATCAATTCGGAATCATGAAACACCAATATCCACTATCGAAACAATAAACAATCATATCCATTTCCTGCCAGATATTTGCGTTTCAACAAATTATCATATACTATTCAAAAATATTGGAAGTTGCTGTATACGTAAATAAAATGTTGTAGCACTGTCAATTGTTCATCTTGTAAGCAATGAAATTTACTATTTTGTGGTTGTGAACTTTGTTTTGGTGACGTCTTTACTAAACGCCAATACAGCTATGTACTTAACATTTGTTACAAGTATTTTAAGCATGTCAAACTTTTGGGAGCAATTATCGAACAAAAAAGTCTGCACAACTCAAAAGTGTGACTCCTTTAAAGCCAAAAATTAGTTGCTCACAGATCTTTTCAATTGGATGTCTGAAATATTCGGGATGACTCTAGCAGCCTCTAGAAAAGCTGTAGAATTGTTCTAGGCAAACGGGGGTGAATAGAGAAGACTAGTTTTAGTGTAATATAAGTACATTGCATTATTCACTGCAATGACATTTTTAGTTATTTCAAATAAAAGTGTTTGTGTTTTATTTCGCACCCAGAGTACATCACAATACCATAAAGACGGGGGATGTCCAAGTACATTCTACGCATGCTCAAAGTGCATTACAGGTAAATTTGCCCGTTTTTGAGCCCTCTCAGGACACGTCTTACTTTTTTATTATCAAGTAGCAAAGGCGCAATGGTTATTCAAAATATCAAAAAAATGGAAGAATCATCTAGATGATGAAAGCGCATTTTTGACAGCTCATGAATGCTTGTTACCTCAGAGATTTTGCAAATTACCATCTCTCACAATTACTGAGCTTGAAATCAAGCAGATTTGGCAAACTTACGAAACAGCAGCTTCCATTTAGTACTAGTTTCAAGTTGACTATTTGATAAGTACATAATTAATGCATGTACAAACTAAAAAATACCTTTTAATCTTCAATGTTTAGTTATTGACTGACGGGAGGTCAAGTGCTGTACCTTAAAATGATAATTTGATCTTTATCAAAGCTATATAAAAAAAATAAACCAAAAGTGAACAAATTTTCATCCAATAATAATAATTCATTCTAATAAGCTTCAAATTCGCGTCAAACAAGTCATTGAATAAATCTCGGACAGATTTGACAACTGTACATAATAATAGTGACACCCCCGGCTAAAGTTGTAACTAAATTTTTATCTACTTTAATAAATTTTAGTTGCCATATCCCCAATGTCATATATATCCATGGGCCTTGTTTCACTTGAAACAAGTAATTGAATGATTTAATCTTCCACAATCACTGAGCTTGAATTAAAGCAATTTGTGCAAACCTACGAAACAGTAGCTTTTATTTAGTACCAGTTTCAAGTCTGTAAATAGTATAGTTGCTGAGAACTCAGCGTCACGCCAGCCAGCCAGACAGCCAAAGTGAATATAATAGCGCTTTTTTCCAAAAAATGCGCTAAAAATTGACGACAGGCAAAACTAGCCTCAAAATATGAGTCCTATAAAAAATTATTCATATTTATATAACTTCAATGGTCGATTTCAGGATCTTGAGTGGGATTAGGCAGGTTCAAAGGGCTTATTTCTTTATTAACAATATCAGTTTCTGCATTTGTTTGTGCCATTACCGCCCAATCAAATTAATCAAATAAATCGAGCCCTAGTTTATTGATCACTCCTCGTCACTTTAACCCAGGTTAATTCAACTCCCGGTCATGAAATCGGGCGTAAATAATTGAAAATCGTCGATTTCTTACATTAGACCGGGCGATCGTGACAGAAAGAAGGCTGTCATTCAAAGCGAAGACACTTACAGCTGTAGGCTTAAGATATTTGCATATAAAGAATCCTGCTGTTAATGCAACTTCTTTTTGTGAATATTGATATATTTTCGTTTGAATATCTGATGATTGTTATACTTATATACACGATATTCGATAAAACAAATCTGGCAATACTAATTACAGGTCATGAGAGCTACTTATAATACTATTGATATTTTCGATCCACAAAGCAATAATTTATACAGCAAAAATGTAAACTTGGAAATCAGGGCATGAATATTGAACATGTGGTGACGATAGTTGTTGTTTGAATACCATATAAGTTGTTCTACGGTCTTAAAAATCATATTTCAACAGCTATGAAGCATACATCAGGAGCACAGAATGTAAAGATAGACTTTACAAATAATCCAAATAAATTTGTCGATTTGTTGATATGTTGTGCAGTGCTATATACGCCAAAACTTTTTAATATGATCTCTTTACAATAAGATACATTTAGTCGAACGATGTTTTAGCTCTTTAATACCATCAGAATAATAAGATGCGTCGGAGTCTGCAAAATAGGCATCACAGCTTCGAGATTAAGTGCCGTCCTTCTGGTCCTTCTTCAAGAGGAGAAAAGGAAGAAAATCGCTGGTAGCCAAATCTGGGCATGTGGAAGCACTTGAATGAGAGTTCCTCGAGTTTTGCAGCAGAATTATGAGACTCGTGCGCAGGTTCAATTTTTTTTTCAGTTAAGAGACGTGAAACTTTGAATGGATCATTAAATTTGTCCAGTAATGAAAAATAATAGGCCTCAGAGATAGTTCTGCATTTCTCTAAGTAGTCTAAGGGCACCACACCATGAGAATCCCAAATACCTGTTGTCATGATTTTCAGCAGATGGAACTATTTTGACCTTTTCAGGCGCACTATCACCAGATTAAAATTTACTACCGGTTTTGTTGGTTCTTTCGTGGAGATTTTTATTATCGTACCATCAATAAATCTTGAATGGCGCACGAGCTGTATTTGCCCGTTCACGCATCGTTCATCCAATTGAGTTGGAACTTTATGTAGTTATTGTTTGCACTTTCATGAAGGCTTTGACATAATAACGGTAATTGTTCGTTCGAGCATCGAAAACCGATTGAATTGAAACTTTCTATAATTGTTGCTAGCGCTTGCGTGAAACTTCCAGACAGTATCAACTATACCAGTGATTCCCAAAGTGGTACACAGGAGACTCGGCAGAGGTCTTCTTTTGACGGGAAAAAAAGTTGTCTGTTCACAAGTTGTTAGTGGAGGTCCACGAAAAGGGATTTGTGATTCACCGAAACCAGTAAAATTTGGAAAGTGGTCTACGAGAAAAGAAGTTTGGGAGTCTTTGATCTATACCAATATTATAAAGAGAGAAAATTCGAATTTTTGTTTGTAATGGATAACCTCAAGAACTACCAAACCGATTTTAAGAATTCTTCCACCAGTAGAATCCTATACCTATTATTATTAAGTAACATGGGCTAAGATTTACTTTAAAAAAAAGGTTTGCTCACAAAAACTTCAATAATGTAGCCGCGAGGGTTCATATTATAGTATCATTAACATGAAATGGTGCACGAGCCGTATATGTTCGTTTGTGCATCGTTCATCCGCTTGAGTTTAAACTTACTATAGTTGTTGTTGATCCTTTATGAAGGACTTTATTATTGTATCATTAACATACATCAAATGGCGCACGAGCCGCATTTGTCCGTTTGCGCATCGTTCTTTCGATTGAGTTAAAACTTCGTAAAGTTGTTGTTGACACTTACATAAAGGTTTTGACATGATACTACTAACGTGAAATAGGTGGCGCACGAGCAGTATTTGTTTTTCTATAGTTGTGACTGGCACTTATGTTAAAGTTTCTGAGGGTATCTTTTATTTATATCAATATTATAAAGATGAAAGATTTGTATTTTTGTTTGTAATGAATAAATTCAATAACTACTGGACCGATTTCAAGAATTGTTTCATCAGTAGAGACTTATATAATCACAAAGTATCATGGGCTATGATTTACTTTGAAAAAAGGAACTCTACGAGAGCTCCAATGATGTTACCCAAGATGTAATAAAATGACCAATAAAATTCCATATATTTATTTTATTAAATACTGGTGACGCTACCTATACATAGATTTACACACTTATTAACAAATTTTTACAGTTGAGGCTATGTTTTAATTGTGTTATTCAAGCAAGAAATGTGGTATTATTCTTGATAATCATCTTATACTATTGAAATATGCTTTAAAAACTCGAACAAAAATGTTAAATATTAATAAATGTTCACCCGTGCGAAAAACTATGCTTCCAAGATTCGTACAAAAATGTTGAATATTATTGAATGTCCATCCGTGCGAAGCCGGAACGGGTTGCTAGTATATTTATATATTCATCATCCCGGATCGTCGTCCCCGTGCAAATTCAACCGCCCACTTTTTAACCACCAAAAATGAAGAAGCAGATTCTTTTTATGTAGAATTCATCTTATTTTTTCTTATCTCTGTCGGTCCTAAAACTTTCAAATTAGATTACTTAATCACAACATGAGCTTTAGTCTTATCTATTTCATGAAGGCTGGTTTATGATGGATTTAATTTAGGAATTTACATTCAGGAATTTGGACTCATAGTTTTAGATCTTCATTCTCGATAATATTTTGAAATATAACCTAAAATTGACTTTTTGGTTAGCCATTTTACATCGCCAAAATTGTTTTATTTGCACAAATGATTAAGCTTCAGTTCGATTTATTACTTTTATAATAAAAACATGGGTGCCTCTCCACCATATTCATGATTTGAATATATTTTCTGTGACAGTTGAAAATTTGAAATTTTTGACATGTCAGCCAATGTCTTTGATTGGCTGGATTTATAATTGACAGAATCGAAATTTGTAAATTAAATCCATCATAAACCAGCCTTAAGACTGGTTCAACAAATTTACTGGACACACAAGTCTGAAACTTCCATCGTCCTGGATTGACATACAGCCATGTTTATATTCGGCCGCCTACTGCTTTTCAACAGTCGAAAATAAAAGGGCAGATTCTTTTAATATAGAAACTGACAAATTTTTCATCTTTGTCGGTCTTAAGCATTTCAAAGCAAAGTACTCATTCACAACACGCACTTTAATTTTATTCTTTGCATACTGCTACAACAGATTCATTGAGCACGCAAGTATGAAACTTCACACAGCGCCATTTGAAAGTTTTCATCTGATTATTTTGATAGCGATGTGCTCATAGCTCATAGTAGCGATGTCATTTGAAATAAAATTGATACAATAACTCGTCACAGCAAATATATACATAGTTCTAGTTTTGTGATAAGGAACAAAGAAATTGGATGACCCAGATAAGTAGAGTGACGAAACGGCATTGTTAAATATTTCATTCAAAAATGAAAGGTTAAGTAACTTCCTTCTGTCCTCAAGACTAAGTAAATTATATCTGTTTGACGAAAATCTTCTCGATAAAATTCTCAAAAATCTATTTTGTATATTATACCAAACTGCGAACGAGGATCAGTAAACGTACACACTCAATCTCAGTAACACGAGAATAGATGAAGATCGTTATAATGAATATTCAATCAAGAAGTTCTGAAACCAGTTCTAATCACGCAAATCACCTCATAGATCATAAGCACTCAACCGATATGATCGGAGACATCGCAATCGATGAATATACACTAAAATTTTATCCATGAATATAGATAGCACTGACAAATTTAAATTAACTGACTGAACGTGGCCAAAAACTCAAAGGTATCTAAAGAGGAAATAAGCAAACCAAACGTTAAAATCAATAATCAATCTGATATAATTTTTCAGCCCTTGAAGCTGGTATATAATCCACCTCACCTGCCTCAAGTTGAATCTTCATTCCTCAATCACCTGAAGATGATCGAAAGATCGAAACGAGATGTGGCCAATATTGAGTGCATTAAATATTATTTTAACACATTACTCATTGGCGAGTTCTTGAGGAAGTACGATGTTTTATACCACCAAACAGCAAGATTTGGATCTGTTATAGAAATTGCAAATTTAGGCAATAATCAAGAGATATTTTCCTTATTCTCAGGAATAGTTCATGACGTATGCCGACAGCTTGTCAATGAAAGTGCAAATATCTGAAGCTATATCATTCCAATGAAGGATATTTGAATAAATTTTGAAGAAATTTACATATGTTTCTATTCATGTCTCAAGTATCGAATAAAAGTCTCATAAATCAATGATTTAACGATAGACCCAGCAACATAAAAACTATTCCACTTGTGCCCCAGAATCAGCAGAAGGTTTCCTGCTGCCGTTGCTGAGCTTCTGTAAATATATAAAAAAGTATCGGATGTGGAATTAATTGGTGAACAGTCACGAAAGCAATAAGCAATCACTAACTTCACTTGCAGGACTAAATAGTATTATTAATATATACGTGTAGAAGATTCCTGCAATAAATAAAAATTAATGTGCAATCCAAAATGTGACATTATGCAGAGCAATTAATAATTTCTCGCATTAAAACCGTGAAGGTTTTATAAGTGCATAATTATGCAACTATAAAAATATTTTCTTTGTTGACACGCAGATAAGAAAATTTATTTTAAGCACGCTTCACGGAATAATAAAGATACGAACTAATTTTACTTTACGCATACCTCATTTTCTCCAAAGCCATAATTCAAAGTTCGTTTTACAAGTCTATGAAAAAAAGATGATCACATTCTGAGAGCTAGAGCTTCAGGTTGAAGGATAAGTATAAAATATTTATCTATAGTTCAATTCCTGTTTGGTAAGCGGCACCTTTTTCCTCAGTGTATGTTTGGAGCGAATAATCAGCAGCAAGATGATTCTCAGTACTATTCCGACATGATATCCGTATCATAGATGTTTGTGAATGACGGACGAGAATAAGGAATGAATCATTATTATTAACATGTTAAATTCTAAGACATATTCCTGTAAGATGAACGTTCGTTTTAATAAATGATTCAGACATATGTAGGACAAAGAATGGTAATACTCCTCCCTGAGTTCGATAGATAGTGACGTGCCGCTTACCAGAAGAAAAATGAACTATATTCTTCTTATCCCACGAAGCCACGGAGCGTTCACGAATCAGATTCGTCGGCCCGCTTGAAATATTCGGTTGGCTGAGCTAATTTATTACCCATATACTTACATGCACTTTGCATATCAAAATCCAGTTTGATTCGATGAAAACTACATTAAATTTAAAAGACGAAATTTATTGTTATTTTATGTCGCGATCTGCCTGAGAAAAATAGGATGCACGCTGACTTGATTTATCTCCACGGTGTCCTAGACAGCAGCAGAGAATATTTGTACTGAAAAACGTCGAAAACGTGGTTTTTATTTACAAGCTTTTTGAATATTGTTTTATTCGTTTTCTTTGCTGTTCCACCGTGGGTACTCCTGAAAAGAAATTTTGTGTTGGGGCCAACTTCAACAAATGGATATTACCGCCTCTGTTTACCGCACCAGAGATTTATTAAGGCACACCTCGCGAAATTCACATCGCTGCTACATCTCACTCTTCTTAAAACAAACAAACCTAATTAGGTTACACAAATATACATCGCTTCCTGCTTCTTGTCTCCCTCATACAAGAAAAAATACACATCACTTTCTTATCACCTTTAATATATCCTCCAATTATGAATACACAAGGGATGTACTATAGTATAGAAGTCACGCAATCATTAAAGAAATTCAATTCATAAACTCCTAATAACTGCAAATAGATTAAACTTACTATGGAACACTTCACAATTCCAAAAAATCAACCTAAAAAGCATTGCTTGCGAACATTCAAGAGACTTTTTGATGCAGCTCCAATTTATATGGTTTCTTGACGAGAATAGTTAGGCAATTCATTTTAAGATAAGAAAAAAGCATCCTGGACTGGCACAATTTGAAAAATCAAGCACTTTGTGACAAAATCAGCCATTTCTTGTTCCAGCTCTATCAAACATCATCAATTTATTGATGAGAATAGTTGACAATTTATATTAAAATCAAAGAAAGCAATCCAAATAATCGAATACAATCATGCATCTGTCTGCCTAGTCTTTTGTGGTTAAATATCTCAGTCGTCCTTCCATTCAGCTCTAGTTTATATTATTTATTATTCAAGATTGTTGAAAGTTCATATTGGAAAATCAAGTATGAATAATGTAGCATAGCTAGTGGACCAACGAGCAATTGTGCAGATAGATTTTTGTAGCAGACTTTCTCTCATTTCAGCTCCAAATTATATAAATTCCTGATGAGGTAAGGATACTGAAAAAATCTTATGGGGATCAAAGTAAGCAACCTGAAGTAGCACCATAGCGACAAAATTAATACCTTGTTTGCAGCTCTAATTCACATGATTTCTTGATAAATTTAATTGATAATACATATTGGAATTGGGACAGGCTTAATAAATCAGATACGAATCAACTAGCATTACGAGAAGAGGTCAACGAGAAACTATGTGAAAAGCCTTTTATGGTCAGATCTCTCAGACTTTCATCATTGCAGCTTCAATTCACAATATTTCTTGATGAAGATAGTTGACAATGTATATTGGGATTCAGGAGGCAATCTGAACTAGTACAGTTACAAAATTATGTACGAATCATAGAGCATTACAAGAGTACAACTTTGTGACAAAATCTCTCAGCCCTTCATCTTTGTAACTCTAGTTCATACCATTTCTTGATAAGGATAGCTGGCAATGCATAATGAGCAACCTTGAGGATGTCGTTTACCTAAATTTTATTTCTGTTCAGCTCGAACAAGGGACTCAATCATTGGGTAGTCTATATTTGAGTTTATTCAAAAGCAGGTAGTTCTCCTAATAGAAAGATTTATGACATAGGTTTTGGACTCATTTCTTTCCGACTCGAATAGTACCTGAACTTAATCTTTAGCTCAGTGTATAAAATTTCATCTGCAGATATTTAAAAAAAATTATTATACAATATCATGTTCAACTTAGAAACAAGATGTAAAATGAACCAGATATTTTGTAAATAAAACCTTCAATTGAATATCCAATCAACGCTAATATATGAATATATAATTTAGCGCTGCAGGCCAAGTAGGCCCATGGCTTCTGTTACAATTTTTCGCCATTTTTAAATTTCGTAATCCTAGTGTCTCTAAGTCCTTTTTCACCGCATCATACCACCTCTCCTTTGGTCTTCCCCTTCTTTTTTTTTTCACAACGCTAATATATAATATAAATTATCAACTGAATTTTCTAAGAAAGTCATGATCCTGCAAAGTAATTTTTCCCGAATTTATGGGGATATAAATAATGTATTTAATGATTTCAGTCAAACTTGATTCTAATAGAAAGTTGAATTATTCCTAATTTATAATAATTGCCAAGTCCAGGTCGTAATGTGGGTTAAATCTAATTTAATAAGTTATTTTATAAAAAATATGCAAAAAAAAATTGGGACAATTTTTTTCTTATTTTTCTCGTTCACGAACTTTGATACTTTCATAGGTGTTTCAAAATTTGCTTCAGACTTCTCTGAATTGGTTGAATGAAGGCTTAGAAACTTGCTTCGTTGAAGTAAAATATTTTCAAGATTATATTTTTTCCAGTTAAATTGGAAGGCGGCAATAAAGTTCTTATTTCAAATAGAGAATCTTTTTTATTTTATTATTCGATTATGGAAGTAATTTTGTATATGGGGTACTTAAATAATAGATTGTTTAACAAGTAGAGAAAAGTGAGAGTCTACTAGCGAGTGTAAATGTTTCAATTCACGAGCGAGAGCAACGAGCGAGCGAATTGAATTTACACGAGCAAAGTTATATCACTTTTCTTTCGTGTTGAACATGCTATTTTTTTGTATACTTGATAGAAAAATTTGAGTGGAAGACGCCAAGAATAAAAATAATCTTCTACAGGTATACTAATCAAGGTTGTGTTCTTGCAAAAACGTAGTAACGGTTTTGACAACTGCCAAGCAAAAGCATGATAACAAACAATAGTATATTGTGTGGCTAGGGATGAAACAAGACGATTTCAGTCGAGGCTGAGCGTTGCTTGCCCGAGCGAAGCGAGGATCGACATCACCCTCGGCTGAAATCGTGTTTTGTCCCTTGCCACACACTTTATTTCTCATAATATCTACATTGAAACTTTCCATATTCCAGATTTGTCATAACAAAATTGAAAAAATTCTTTTGATTTTGCAGGTAACAAGTCGAAAGTAGTTGCATTTGCTTTATCAATAAGATGTTGTGGTGTACTTGTAATTGTCGTATTAATATTTTTTTTTTCTTGTAACTAATCGTTGTATACAAAAAACAATATTTTCTGTATATATTATCAGAACGGGAATAAATGATTAAATATTATGAATCTGTGAACGGAATGTTATGAAGCAAACTTCTAGCAGTGAAGAGAATAATATTCCTTGAAATTGTATAGAACACGACTTTATATGTTTGAGGATGACTACAAACAAGTAAATTTTTCAAATCGAACTATCTAGTTTTTCAAAATATTGATGAATCTCTCGTCGAAAAATGGAATACTTCGACCAACATGCTCAGAGAAATTGAAAAATAAGCAACTTGGGAATGTTCATATCATTCAAACATTGTGTATCGCATATAACAATCGAGTTTATTATTTCAATTTTCAATTTTATCCCCAAAACTTTCCGGTGAAAATCAAAAATACTAATTTCGAATATAGACATAATTATTATTTTTTAATTCATTGATAATCTACTGCAAGTTTAATACTTGGAAAAATATCTTACTCATTGCTTAAAAAGTATGACGATCATAATGTGTCAGTTAGATTTTGAAATCTCAACACTGTCAAAAAATTTGCTAGGATTTCAAGTAAAATCTGCTTGAGGACACCTGTAAATCTATATTATTGATGAGCACTATATTTTCTTTTCGCATCATCATAATTACAGATAAACATAATTCACGTGATTGTGATAAAAATTCATTCTGATATTATATGAAAGTGGCAAGACGAAAATAACAGAATGAAATACATAACAATAAATTTATGTCTTTTGCATATTCGACCGCTCTGAGAAAGGTGTCTAATAAAGGAACAGGTAGTAAGGGATTATAAATATATGTAACTCACAGATAATATTGACAGCTCCAAGGAAAATGTCAAGCTGGTTGCAGGGGTTGAATATAACAGGCGAAATATTTTAAGGAATATATTCTGTTTTTTTGCAACAAATTTTTGCTTTTATCTGAAATTGAAGTGAAATAATTGAAAATTGGAGTAGTACGTTCTATAGACTATTTTTGGAGGTGAGTATATGTAAATTTTTGCATCTTGAGATATGATAAAATGTCACAAAATCACATTTGTTTATTTCAGTTAATGTGCTTATTTCTCGAAAAATATAAACAATTTCAAGATTCCGCTCACATGATTCCATAGATATAGTGATTTACAATATACTGAGAAAAAGTTTTGAAAAACAGTAGATTTCCGTGTGAAGCTCAATTTTTCAGTTTTTTGTTTATATATTTATGAATAAATGAAATTGGAATGATGCATACTCCTTCTCATATACTATCAACGTATATGCAATATATTATCAAGAGAAATCCAATGAAATAGTCATCATATGCAACTTACATTAAAATGATTAAATTTATATGAGAAATATATGCGTAAAAATTGCAAAATGTATGACTCTTTTTACAACAAATAGATGAAAATTTTGAAAATCAAGGAAACAGGTTCCATGCTCTGAAGATTTATCTACCAGAAGCACTACTTGATCATTAAAAAAAATTTATGTGTCGAGAAATAATTCGATATGCGTAAACCATGTTTTCATGATTTAGGTAAACGACACCCTTCACTAGTATAGTTTGAAAAATTAGCTACAAATCATTTATCATTAGAAGAATATCAACGAGCAACAGTGTGAGTAGCCAAGTGGTCCAATATCTCAGCCCATTTATCTTTGCAGCTTTAATTCACCTTATTTCTTGGAAAGGATAGTTGCTAATGCATATTGAGACTAAGGAGGTAGCTCAAACTAGCACAGATTGAAAATTCAGGAATAAATCATTTATTATTAGTAGAGTATCAACGAGCAGCTATGTAGATAGTATTTTGTAGCAATTTTTATCATTCCTCTATCGTTATAGCTCAAATTTACATTATTTTTTGATAGGAATATGACTATACATATTGAGCATTAGGAGGCCGCCTGAGTTAGTACAAGTTGGAATCGTCGAGCATTACGTGACCAACTGTGTGAATAGCTTTCAGTGGTAAGATTTCTCAAACCATTATCGTTGCAGCTCTAATTCACATTATTTCTTGATCAAGATAGTTAGTAATACATATTGAGATTAAGGAGGGCAGCCTAAACTAACACAATTTGAGAAATTGAGCACCACAAGTGCACCAATGGGCAACTGTGTAAACAGCCCTTTGTAGCAAAATCTTTCAGAACTTTTTAGTTGTAGCTCCTATTCGCATTATTATTGGATACGGACTGTTAAAAAAGTATATTAGGATTAAAATGGAAGTCTTGGAATCCACTGTCTGAAGACTTTCGTGGCAAAATCTCTGAGCCTCACATCGTTGCTGCTCTATATCACTTTTATATTTTGATGAGAAAAATTGGCAATACATATTGGGATTTGGGAGTCGGCCTAAACCAGCACAGCTTGAAAAATCATCTAGCATTACCAGAGGACCAAATCTAATTCAGATTTGATAAAAATAGTTGACTACATCTATTTAGATCTAGAAGGCAGCCTAGCACAGCTGGAGTGATCAAGTACGACTCATCTAGCATTACAAGTAGATCAACGGGCAACTGTGAATAGCCTTTTGTAACAAGACCTCTCAGATATTTTTTTTGCATTATTTTTTGATAAAAATAATTGGAAAAGCGTATTGGGATTGAAAGAGTAGCCTTGAGTTTGTAAAACTGGATACGAACCATCTAGCATCGCGCGAGGATCAACGAGCAACTATCTGAAGACTTTGGTGGCCAAATCTCTCAGCCTTCATCGTAACAGCTCTATTTCACCTCTATTTCTTGATAAGGATAGTTGGCAATACATATTAGGATTGAAAAGGCAATCAAACCAGCAACATTTGAGAGATCATCTAGTATTACCAGGGACCAACAAGCAACTGAGTGAATAACCTTTTATGGCAGAATATTTCAGCCCTTTATTGTCGCGGCTCTAATTCGCATAATTTATTCATAAGGATAACCAGCAATACTTATTAGGATTTAAGAAAGCAACCTAAAGTAGTACAGCTTGAAAAATCAGGTGCGAATCATCTAGCATTACCAGAGAACCAACGAGCAACTGTGAATAGCCTTTTGTGGCAATATCTTACAGCCTGAACTAAAACAACTTTAAAAATTAGGTATAAATCATGATGTCAGCCCTCAATGACAAAATCTCTAAGCCCTCTAATCCACAGCATTTCTTGTTCAAAATATTTGACAATGCATATTAAGATTAAGAGGCATTCTTAAACAGTACAGCTAGTACAAATCTAGCATCACAAGAAGACCAACGAGCAATTGTGTGAATAGCCCTTTGTGGCAAAATTTCTCAACCCTTTATTGTTGCAGCTCTAGTTTACATTATATTTTGATGAAGATAGCTGGAAATGCACATTGGTAAGGAAACCTAAACTAGTACAACTTGAAAAATCAGCATTTAGCCTTACGAGAGGACCAACAAGAAACTGTGTGAATAGCCTTTTTTGGTAATCCACTCAACTTTGTTTTATTCTAGCTCTAATCCACATTATTTTTTCGGAGGGATGTATAAAAACTCATATCAGAATTTGGAAAGGCGAGCTGAATTAACACAACTTGAAAAATCAAGCACAAATCATCAATCATGGCCAGTGGATTAATGAGTACCATTTCGTGACCAAATCTCTCAGCCCTTCATCGAAGCTGCTCAAATTCACAATATTCCTTGATAAGGATAGTTGGCAATGTAGTTTTAGTTCTAATCTACATTATTTTTCGAAAAAGATATTTGGAAATTCATATTAGGATTAGAAAAGGTGACCTTGATCAGCACAATTTGAAGAATCAATGATTGCTAATGAACCAACGAGCAACTGTATGAATAGCTACTCTTTTTTAGCAGAATAACTTAGTCTTGACTTACTTTAGCTTCAATTTACTTTATTCTTTAATTGACAATCCATATTTTATTAGGAAGGCAACTTGAACTAGCACAGCTTGTTTAATCAAGTACGAATCACGTAACATAGCGGATGGGCCAACAAGAACTATGAATAATCTTTTGTGGCAAAATTTCTAAGCCTTAAATTGTTTCAGCCCTAATTCACATATTTCTTGATAAGATTTGGAAAAGCAGCTTAAACTAGCGTGTAGCATTTCATTTTGTGGCATAATCTCTCAATTAAAATAAGTTGGTAGTACATTTCAGGATAAAAGGAAACAACTGGAATGAACACCACTGAAAAATCAAGTGCGAATTGTATTTTTATAGCAAAATTTTGCCGCCCTCTTCGGCTTCGGCTCTAATTTACATCATTTCCTTATAAGAAGAGTGGCATTTCTTATTAGGATCACAGAAGATAACCTGGACTGACATAATTTGAGAAATTGATATAGTATTACTGATAGACCAGCGAGGAACTATATGAATGGAATTTTGTGGCAAAATCTTGGCCCTCCTCTATTATTTCTTGATGAGAACTCACATAGATTAGAGAAGACAGTCAGAACTAGCTCAATTTCAAGAATCAAGTACAAACTTGAAAAAAGTATAATTCTGGAGATGATGACGTGAAATTTCAGATTGGTACGCTCATCAGTTCACTCATCTTGTCTAAGTGAAGAAAACAAGCTCCGATTCATCCTGTGAAACGTATGAACTTGCTGGTATTTTGAGCATCGCGAATTATGACGTTTATTCCACTCCACAGCATATAGAGTACTCTTGGACTATTTGAAAAAGGAAAGCCATACAGTCAGATGTTGGACAAATGCCCTCATCTAGTTAAGGAAATAGCTTCTAGAAATAGTATATTGTGTGGCTAGGGACGAAACAAGACAATTTTAGCTGAGGGTGAGTGCTGCTTGCCCGAACGAAGCGTGTTTTGTCCCATGCCACACACTGTATTTTTCATAATATCTGCATTGAAACTTTCCATATTACAAATTTGTCATAACAAAGTAAATATTTTTCTTTTGATTTTGCAGGTAACAAGTCGAAATTAGCTGCTTGTGCTTTATCAATAAGATGTTGTGGTGTACTTGAAATTGTCGTATTAATACATTTATCTTGAAACTAATCTTCTTTTCAATTTAATTTACAATTACGAATACAACAACTGTCAAAATAACTGAGGTTATATGATTTTCATTTAGAGATTGACAATGAACAAATGCGACTCTACCAGGGGTTGAACGATGTAAGAAAAAAATTCAGCGGGCAGAAACAAGCTTGTTTCTGCCCGGCTACACTTGCATTTGTCTGAAATTGTCTTCTTTCGACTGAAAAAACAGGCGTTGAAACGCGTTGTTTCAATGCAGATATTATGAAAATATTATTTTTAGTTGTCTCCTGTCGATCTTTGATTATATTTTGGGCATATGATTTTCGATACTTTCATAAATTGCTATACGAACAATATCTCTTGGGGTACTGTTCGTTTCCCCAGATATATGTAATCAGTATAAATCACTCCAGAGAGTAAATTATTAAAACGTATTCAACACGAAATCTACCTTTTCGACGCCTTTTCATCCGTATGTACTTCTGTCGTCTTTTTCAAAGCAATAACATCACTCATACAGAACTTTCCAAAGAAAATTTTCTCCTTCTTGCTGAATATGCCTACAAGCATTTATTTATCACTTGAAAAACTCCGAGTTCAGATTCTTTTTTTCAAATATCAAACTTGAGTGTAAAATACGTGGCAAAAGTTATATATCAAGCAGGATATATATAGTTTTATTTTAGAATTTCATTTGTGCGTCAGAACAGGTCATGGGCGTCACGAAATTTAATTTATTTGTGTACAAATACTAAATATGCAGGCATTACTGCACTTAGTGTCATAAATAAAAGATAATTTGAGATCAAGCAACAAGGATTGCCATATTAATGTTTGTAAATATTGTGAGAGCAGGAAAAGGATCGTGCTACATGTAATTCTATGTTTTATTATAATTATGGTAATGTTCTGTAATTACTTTAATAGCTCGTGTTTATTACATAATTTTTGTGAATTGTTACACACTATTATGTGCAAGTAATTTTCATGTGGATTTTTATAGCGACATGCCGTGCATTTTCGCGAACAAAGAGAAGGAATACCTTGAAGAAAATGTACGCAACTATTTAAGGAAACTGGATTTTCTCGATTTCCGTCATAGAAAATCTACGTTTACTTCATTCAACCAAATCTCTATTGAGTGAAAGAACGTATGTTTGTAGTCTATTAGATTCAAGCTATCCAAAGGTCAGGATGAAAAATAAATCAACTCTGACTTATCAGCTTAAAAATTCAAATAAGATATGAGGAAATAGAGTAGCCTTGCTTAAGTTTATGTATTTCAAATCAAAGCAAAGTTAATGCCGGCATTAGTTCATATGTTTATGTTCACCAAAATAATTTTGATTCTTTTCAAGTGGAGTACTTATATTAAAATTACAAGGAAGGAACATCTTGAAATAAATAGAAGATAGGAAAAAATATGGTCTGAGATACGAAAGCAGCTGGCTTCTACAGCGAATCGTGATTGAAGTCTGACCGAAGCCAGTGCCCACAAAAAGAAAGTAATAAATCTTCTTAAATATCTCAAGTATTGCGGTTTCTACGCGCCCTACTGCGGTCGTTGAATTATTAAAACATTATCGCTTCCTTGGCTGCGAGGTCACAGATATGATGGATTTCAAGGATGTATCTGTACATCAAACGGACAAGATCCAAGCAACGAGAATTATAACATGCACTGGGGTCTGATGCAGCTGCTGCCACCAGATTTCGCTACGGTTGCAGATCTTGAGATGCATCGGTGGCTACAAAAATTCATAAATTCTATCCAGAATTTTTTGGAAGAATACTACTGGATGCCCTTGACGCAAAATACAAAGCATTGAGCGGTACTGTGAAGGTACGATCATCATTTATATATGTAATCATAAGAGAAGATATCTTTGAACTGATTGCTTGCAGAAACACGTTGTTTGTAGCCTCCACGATGATTTGGCTGAAGAGAACGAAAATTATACTTTGTTGCTGACATTATGGACGCTCATAGATACATCGAAGTCCTTCAAAAATATTCACAGTCACAAAGTTCATGTATGCGTTCGAAAAATATAAAATATATCTTTCAGCTGAAATCGTGAAAAACTGGTAGTTGAAAAACTAAATTCCTCGTTCAATATGGAGAAACCAGACCCTTTGCAGATCGAAAACTTGTAGCATACTATAGAAAAGAAGCCCTGATCATAGCTCGTATGAAAAGTTTCAGAATTACGTGTTCGTCTCCAAAAAATTCCAATAAATCTTACTGGCGATGATTGCTGGACATCAGTTAACATCATTTAGGAACGTATTGAGGTGGTGAATAGTCGATTGGAAATGATATTTTCCTATTTAATTATCATTAGTTCACTGCATTTTGACAATATCAAGGAATTATTGGAATTTTTGTCTTCCTGTACTCTAAAAAATGTAGTTAAGTATGTGAACAAGCAGTCCTTAGGGAAATGGAACAAAATTATTATTGAAGTAAATTGCATTGAAAACCGACATATTTTCGTTGTCTGTGCCAATCCCATTGAGACGGGGCTCGTATATATGATATTAAGTCTTCTAAAAGAGCTTATGGAGTAAAATTTTGAACATTTACTACTACTATGCCACAGATGACTCAAAAAATCATCAAAAAATGTGGTTTTCAGTAGTTATTTCCACCAATAAGAACAGAGCCATTATGTGGCTAAAATCAGTGCTTGGACATTTAGCCCAGTCTCTGATAAGTGAGGGAGCGCATGTGCGTGGTTTTTCCGCGATTTTGATAGTCTGTGGGTTATTGTTTAAAGCTGCTGTTTTGGAATAAGCAAACATGGAAAGCAGGACAAAGTGTCATTTACTAACTGATTCAGAATTAAGGCGCAAAAATAGATCAAATTTTTTGACGGTATTTATGATACCATAACTTGTCAAATTGAAATTTTGTTGTCAAGCTCTAGAAGAGATCATTGAAGAGAGAAATTGCATCAAATCGTTTCTTAGCCTTCATTTAATGGGTGTACTAACCAAATATGAAATTTGAGACCTGATTCCCAACTACCAGATTTGAAACCAACATTACTGTGCGCAATGCACACAATATAATATCATTGTACAACAATTTTTGCCGAAGAGTGTGCAAGAGATGTAACTCTTGCTATCTAACCAGAGAACTATTCAAAAAATATTTCAGCCATTAGGGAAGACTGGCGAAGGCTCGTGAAATCAATTAGGACAGTTACAGATGACAAAAACCAGGTCTTTTTCTGATCAGCTTTTGGAACCGTGGCCTGACTACATCAAAGATTAGAATCAACTTCTAGAAGCATATGATTTTCATGTTAATAAACTGCAAGCAATAGGATTAGCTGCTTTGAGACCTGGGGCCCGATTCTAATTCGTACAGACAGCTTGGAGACAAGTCGCAGTCTTTATATAAATGACGTCATGACATAATTACATTCATAGGGACTTGAATAGTATATGTTGGTGCAGACAATAAAATCTACAAAATTATGTTGGGAGCAAGTCGGGACAGCTCTTAAAATCATATCCATATAATTATGATTATTATTTATTTTCCCAATTTAAATGACAGTAGTGGACTTTTATTATAATGTTACTATTTACTGACGTATAAATGTTAAAAACTGACATTGAGCTGAGAAACTGACTTGAATCTGTCTCATATTTCTAGAAGACTATCTTCAACGATAACTACATTGAATCACTTCTCCAACTATCCGCTAGGCAGTATATATTTTAACAGTCTCTAAAATTACGTCAAGCAGCTATCTCTACGAATTGGAACTGAGTCTCTGGAAATGACCGAGTCACATACGTTTTCTTGTGAACTTAATTTTCATACAAATAAACAGGTTACAATTTAATTGTTGAATTTAGGTATATTTTCACAAGGAAAGGGAGCTCTGAAACCTGTCAACTCAACTGTATTATGGTAGATGGCACTGCTGCAGATTTATATCTCTGCATGTCATGTATCAACTCATATTTCATTAGCTTCGCGGCTACAAGTCCGACTATCTGATGTACTGTACTGAAAAGTCTTAATAAGGACAAAAGACGTGTTTACAGCTGCTGCCCTATTCAGGACGATGGTGTGAAAACTGATTCCTGAATTTGTTTTTTGTGAAACTAATCAGGTTTTGATTTTTAACAATTTACATATCTATATACGAAGAGGAAGACGACTGGACTTATAATGTATTCTGAATCCAGCAGTTAAATTTGGAGAGAGACAGTCAGAGATTAACCAGGGATATCTTTGTATGAATTGACACTAGCTTCGACAAAAGTGTAGGCTGTACAACTGTAGTCTTTATATGCAAATTATGAGCACCTGGCAGATAATATTAGCTGTCAAAGTTATCGGAGGACTATTCAATCAACTGTTGCTTTTCGCTTCTTCCTTGCCGAAGGTTGGAAAGCTTGAGGATCTTCAAGAATTATCTTATATCTTACGATATCGGTGGATGTTTTGAACGATTAATTATCGCCCCTCATCAGCTAGATTAGATACATAAAATTCAATACAGAATCAGGCAAAACAACATTATCTTTGATTGGTCTTTGAGCCTTCCAACTTTCGACATTACATTCTAATCGAAGGATCCACAATGTTCATTACAATTTCTTTTTCAATCCAATACTTATTGGATGGTTGAACCGATCTTTGTACTCTGGCAACACAGGGCTGCTTCGTTTCATCTTGTGCAAGGATCACAGCTATTGCACCATCCAGCGTGCAAGATATTGTCGAAAGAATGAAACCAAGTCATGACCAAACGAAAAAAGATCCAACTGCTATACATAATGACAAATACGCATTGGTGGATAAGAAATTGTCTTCTTGAGTTCTATTAGAGCGCAACAAGCATTGCAAGCGTAAATTTCTCACCATTCACTACAATTGCTATCATATTAAGAACACTGTGTCTAAGTAGGTATCTAACCGATTGATAGAAATTTTTTATGTACATAGAGCTTGAGTTAATACACATTGCGACGGAACTCGCTGCCTGAGTTTTTTGAATACTTGGAAGAAAAAATTATATAATTTCAGTTCTCGGTCCTCATAATCGTAGCTACGAAAACTAAATTACGCTAACGGTAAACCAAGGATTAGAATACGGAGCATAAGTTCAATAACTGAAGACATATAAATGCCACAGTCATCTCGATGCCGAAACAAGGCAGACAAATGAAGCTACAAGAGGTCAAAGGACAGTTTATAGCAGTATTAGTCATTTATATGAAAAAATGACATCTAAGCCAAATCTCGCGCACTGACTACTCTAGAAAAAATATATTCAAATTGAGGGAAGTGAGGGAAGACATATAGGTATTTATTACATAAATTTGGTATCAGATAACCGTGAATAATAGGCAGATATGGTAATACCTATTTGATTATATTTCATTCATGAACGGCAGATGAATTCATATAAATGTTTATTCAAACAGAAATTCAAAATACAAAACAAAATAACGCAGTTAATGTGATTTGTTATTTAAATGATTTTCTAAATTGAATTATTAATGGAATAGAGATATTTCACAGATAACAGATATGATCGGGTTTATATGATTACATTAAAATTTGCATTTTATGTTTGAATAACTCCTGTCTATGTCGGGCTCACACAAAATATTTCAACGTATTGAAAGAAATCCGCATGAGAGAAGTTTTATGATCTTTTATGTGAATTGAATGTGACACAAGCTGAACGAACTTAAAACTTTATGGCAACCTAGTTTGAAATTTCAGAGCGAACGAATATTCTGCAAATTCAATACAGTATGCAAAAGTTTCGCTGCAAACATAAAATTTCCACCTACGTATCCGAATTTCTTCAAATTCAAAGCATTGTGGCATTCAGAAGTTCAGAGCAACTTCAGATTAATATAATCATATATTAAAACTTGAGTTATGGGAGGAGAACCATTTCGGCAGAAGTTTGGACTTTGAATACGAGCCACTTTGGAATTCTAGATTTAACCGTCGTCAGTACATTGTACTGCGTTTCAACCTACTTCGCAGGTTCAAATCCGAAAGCTTTATGCTAGGATTAAATTATCCATAATTTCAAATATATCCATGAGCTGTATTTCATTAAAATCCCCATTTCAAGAATGTGTCAGAAGCATTTACTGTGAAATGACAGCCGGAATAAGCGATCTATTTCGGTCTAAAGTTTACAAACAAACAAAATATAAACCATACTAACCAGCATTCCGTCATAGTACGCCAATAAGTCAGGAAATACAAGCATGTCGTAATCCATAACACAGAGTCGAGCCACCAAAACTAGCACAAGAAGAAATAAGAAACAGAACAAATATCCCAGCGCTTAGGCGTCCGAGGAGAAACTAACGCACTTGCGGCACATTTTTGACTTTAGGAGTATGCAGAGGCATGCTGCAGACTTTACAGTTTGTTTATATTAACACCGCGTACTATACACACATAAACGAAGACGGGAACGAATCTTCGACATGCTTCCGCCAAGCGAACCGACGAACAGCGTCGGCGAAGCGTCGCCAGTGCCGTAGGCAAAAGGGGGGATATTCGCGGTATTCACAACTCGCTCAGAAACGTGCGGAATTTTTAAATTTAAATATGACATTCCTTTGGTGTGCATTTTAATAAAACCGAGGAATGATAGGAAGTTGTAATTACGAATATTTTTCTGTTCTAGTGAACTAGGTTTCGAAATGGCATGCTTGAAGGACACAACTCAGATTCTTAGAATCACACAAAGTGTCACAAATTACAAAATTACTCTTACATTCCATATTTCAATCATTGTTTCCTAAAATTGTTCTTAGAAGAAATCCGTTCAGTTTGCTTCTCTATACTTATGTGAGAAAAAAGATGGTTCAAAAGGTCTATATTCACACTGTTCTCATGATTTTTTTCACTGACAGTTTTCGACTATTCAATGATTATTATCAGAGAAATGCCAGCTCACATTTATGAATAGATTTTTGTGTATCAGTCGGTACTCTAAAATATGTCCTTCTTCACGCTCCTTCAGCTTACAGTAATTTTTCATGATTTCACCGGCATCACTATGATGACTACAAAGTGAGCAAAACTGATCACGATGAAAAAGGACATATACGAGAGAACCAACTAACTTTAATGAAAGTTTACCCATAAATGTGCGCCTGTATTATTTTAATGATGACTACCGGTGGCTCATAGTGTCGAGGTATCCATACGATCAATAGTTTTGAATAATTCAATGACCCTGCTAAATAATGTGCAGGCAAATATAACCTAAGAGTTCAAATCAATAGATTAGGTTTAACTGCACTATTGAGAGAACTAGTCTCCAGTAAGTAGTGTCTTATATTCTGAGAGAAAAATTAAAAAGAGTGACTCACCCCTGGCAACGTGTGCTTTTCATGCAGAGCGTTCTGTGCGTTGAGCGCGCTCTCTGGACTGAAGTACGTGAGGAAAGCGCAGCCTGCAACAAAACATACAATAAAATCTACTACTTAAGATATGCAATCTGGAAGAAAATCACAAATTTAAATACAGGGATGGGAATATGAACACTCATGCTGTTCGTTTACAAGTGATGTAAGTCCTCCTACATAAAATTTATAGTAGGTATTATCATGCACTTCATGGACTGAAAAGCTCCAAACAAAGTTGTTGAGTTAGATTTGTAGTAAGATGATCAACTGGTGAGCCTTGATACTGCTTCAACAATAAAACATATGTGATCTTCGTAGCTTTACTTAATAAATATCTCACGAGAACTGATCCAAAACATCGAATCCAGTTAGGTATGTAAAACTTTGATATTATTTCTAAATTCACTTTAAAATATTTCCCTCCCCTATTTACACACTTTTCCCAGCGGTGTTTCCATTTTTCGAAGTAGTCCTAGTTCCTTTGAAATGGCTTTCAGAGTCATGACAAATTTGCTTCAATATCAGCAATGGTCTGAAATCGGCATCCATTCAGCACTAATTTCAGTCTCGAAAACACGAAAAAATCACAAAAATACCAGTTCTAGCAAATAAAGAGGATGAGAAAGAGCAATTATTCGATTTTTCACACAAAACTGACAAAGTGAAGTGTGCTGACGCATTGTCATGTCGCAGGAACCATGAGTTGTTTCCAGTCTAGTCTCTTCTTGAGATTCATTTCACGTAACAATTGTAAAATGGTTTGATTTACTTACGGTTCATTTTTGCACCTTGAGGTACATAAGAATCTGAAATGCACAATTCCATTAGTTCAAATTGAATCGTGATTGACGTGCTCTTTAGGATGTGTCAACTCACTGAGATAATTGAACTTTTGTCTCAATGTCGTATGAGATGTTTTAGCGAAATTTTTCCCCAGTTTCAAAAAAAAATTCCCACTATCACTTCAACACGTCGTACTCAAATGACAATATCACAAAAACTAAATCTGATATCAGCTACGACAAAGCCATGTTCTCCCTTAGTCCCTAAATTTGCAGTTTTCAGAGACATTTTTTGTGTTGTACTGTGCTCATCATCATTCATAATCTACAAACAATAATGGGTAAGAACAATTGGTGGAGGCGCCACTGCGCAGAAACTCGTTAGTTCTATTCTTGTAACAGAGATGGCGCTGGTAACACACTTTAGTTCTACAGTTGTATTGTCTTACCAGATGTATATAGATCGTCTTGAGATTTAATAAATAATACAAGAGTTGCGATAATACGTGGAATAAGCTCTCCTCACTTTATGATTATGTTGCCAGACTATGGAAGCATCTCTCTATGGGCATTACATTGTTCAAGAAACACAGATGCTCAAAACAGAATTTGGTTTATCAGATCAACCATCCTTTCCTGTGAATTGTGGGCTGGTTGGTTCACATTGCTGCGTTTGAATTAGCAACTTTTTGCGAGCACTTGTTCAGCAACGAAATCACTCAGAGCCAAGAATAAGCTGTCCCATTCTTACTTACTTTCACTAAGAACAAGGCAGTATTGTGGAACCGACAAAATTCACTTATCGAGATTATGATGGAAATATCCGTTTTGAGCATCCCTGAAACCATTTTGACTATTTTCGGCTTTATGTCGGTACGTGAGTGCGTTCGTGTGTTTGTTCGTTCGTGACTCGCAAATCTAAAACTGGTAGAACGTATAATGTTGAAATTTTGTATTTAAGACTGATATAGGGTCTAGTTGTGCACCTCGCACTATGGTTCCAATCGTCTGTACCGGAAGTGCACTTTACTTGCAACTTCTTTCAAATTTTTCTAATAAATCCAGAATGATCAACCGTAGGATGTTTAAATTCAGTATTTGAACTTGAAGTTATATCAGAATGGTTATCTGCTATTTTTGTATGAATCGGCCAAGCCAGAAGTGCACCTCACTTGAAACTTCTTTTAAATTTTTTCCATGAATCTAGAAATGTAAGCCATAGCATATTGAAATTTAGTGTTTAAATTTGTTGTAGCATCAGAATAGTTGTCTACTATTTTTGTATAAATCGGCCAAGCCGGAAGTGCAGCTTATAAGTATAACAGACATTCAGAATTTGCGGTATAAAACAATCAGTTTAATTGGAATGATAACGTAGGCAATGATAATCTGTTGTCAATTTTTTAATTTTTCCCCAAATTTCATTTCGTAAGCATAACAAAAGCGACAAAATTGGATCAGAACATGCTTTCTCATACAAATTTGAAATTGATTTTCATTATGTTGGTCACACGGTCCAGCTTTAATTTCAGCATTATTGAACTCCAAATATACATACTTATCAAACCTCTCGAAGATATGAAAAACAAAATGAGGTACTAAAATCTACGACCATCTGACGATCTAAAAGTACAACGTAGAATATTAGAATACAGAACCCGAGATGATAGTACTATTTAGTTGCTCATATCCTGTTTTCATTGAGATCGACCGAGTGTAAAGTGCACTATAATTGACGATCATGGAACTTTGCACATGAATTCAGATCTGTTAGCCGTAGAATCCTGGAAATCAGTATTTAGGGATGTTGTAGCATAAGAATGATGATCTACTGTTTCCATAGCAACCGACTAGCCGTGGAATAATGAGATGCTGTGTTTGATTATATATATATATCCAATGATGTACAAGTAAGTCACGTAATGTCCACGTCAGATTTTTTTTGATAAATTGTTTCCAAATCAACTGAATTTATTCGGCCTCTCTCTTAAAATTAAATCCTGTATATTAAATGAGTGCGAATGGCCGAGCGTGTTTGTTCACCTATACATGCTGTGACGTCACTCGACCAAGAGGTCGCAGGTTCGAATCCACTCACCGACAATGTGTGATTTGTCGTAAAAATAAAAAATGCAGCTACTTGCATCAACACACTCGGGTGCTACAGGTTGCCAGCCTATACACCTTAAAAAATGTAGCAATGGCACGAGATTCTGATCGGCAGTACGGCGGTGTTATACCGCGGCTCGGTGATACCGATTAGAAAGGCCCAGGTCCTTACAAGGGCTGTTGCGCCAGTGATGATGATGATGATTAAATGATATGCTTGATAGACAATATGTTATATTAGATAGAATTTACATTTTTATGATTCATTCCTTTCCACATTGATTACATTGATTCAATCAATTCAAGCCATAAAATTCATTCTGTGGTTTCGTTTCATGTCTTGTTCCTTTTAAAATGTTTTTTTTTTTTTTTTGATTGAAAAAACTTTTACGCCCGAGCACAAATAACCTTAAGTGATTAAGTGCGATGAAAATAATAGGCCCGCTAGATCTTACTTATTTTCTGAGAAACAAAATGTGTGGGAATAGAGTAGTGCTAGTATGTACTTTGATCATACGCATACTTGCTAGTTTGTGGCGACGGCCAATTTACAGATACGAGGTGCTAGAAGTACGTTAAGACATTACTCACTTTTCTTAAAGTTTTGAGTGCTGATTTTTATGTATGTTTCAGGGAATATTGTTAAAAATTGATAATCAATACTGCAAGACACTTTCCGTCAGTTGTAATATCTGCTAGGCCCTTGAAACCTTGCAAAGAATAACATAATCTTGCTTATAGTCTGAGTGCAAATTTTTATATATGGTATTCAGGGAACAATTTTAATTTTTTTTTGTATACAGCCAGATCAATCGTAGGGTTAAACATCCTCCAGACACAATCAAAATATCGCTGTGAGTGAAAGCGCGAGGTCACTATTTGTAGGCTTGATAGTAAGCGAAATATCTATGAGCATCCAACTCTTCCTTGGTCTGGCTGTTTACAAAAAGTATTAAAATTGCTCCCAGAATATCCTATATAAGAATTAGGGCTTGAGCTATAAGTGATATTCCTTCAAACTAGCCATGTTTTTGATATGTATCCAAATTAATGCATCAATATCGATCCGAATATTATCATCAAATATTAAAATATTGATAGACAAACCGTGGATATGAATTATCATTATTTATTGAAGTCAACCAAAGTATCGATCAGTAATTATCATATACTAATAAAAGAACTGATCGGTAATTTAGATAGATAATAAAAACGCAATTATCAGTAGATAATGTACCGCAATAGATATACATCAATTGGAAATTATAATATTTCTGATTGTATTTTATTATACACTTCGCTTCGCTGCCAACATAACTCAAAAAGCGCAGCATACAAGAAATTTTGTTCCCAGTTCCTCAAATTACAGAAACAGTGTTGTACCATACGTGGAGTAAATCAATCAACCTGCGTTAGACATAAACAACTGTACAAGACCATCCAATTTTAATTATACTAGTACCAGTCCCTCTCATTGCCAACTCTATTTTTTTCCCTATTCTGATAAAGCAAATGCCTTTAAAACAGCGATGTTTTTAAAATGAACCTTCAAGTCTGTAGGCATGTAAACAAATCCCAGTTTGATCCCATTAAACTTGCCTCCCTACAAAATGCAGCAAAAAAGGCGCGTAGTAAAAAGCGGCACGCTTTACTTTAACAAACACAAACAATTGTGTGATTTGTACGATGCTAAGCAAATAACGCATAATTAATCATTACACACAGTGCGTGTAGTTGCAAATAAAGCAGCTCATTTTGATGGCAAAGAGAGAAACAGTCACTGGATATCATCGCTAATATAAATATTACAAGTCAGACGCGTAGTCGCGAGTGCTCACAATAAATATAATTTAGATCTCGGATAATGTACATTATTTTTTCAATATTTATGGAGAGACATATTTAATGTGGAAACACAGTTATCTAGATGTTTCCTTTGTTTCACTTTTTCACACAAGATACTACAGAAGTTTATTGCTCATTTAAAACTAGTGCTTATCTTGGATTCATTTTCCTGCTTTTGAAAACATTTTTCAGGAAAACTTATATTTATTGCGAATCAAGATATCATATGTAGCATTATACCGCATAAACTATATACAGGGTTGGTTGGATTGATGTTATTTGACATATAATCAAAGTGAAACATCTCTAGTGATTAAGAAAGGGAACATTTTTGGGAAACACATTTCTCATTGAATAAGGACGACGTGAAAGTGACGTGGATGAGTATGAATGAAGGAGAAGTACATTAATATCAACTAATAATAAAATTCGTGAGGTATGACAATTTGTCTCGATAACCTCTTCCTGTAAGACCTCGAAAATCCAGTAAGAAAGTGCTTTTAAAAAAGTGAGAATTCGGAAAATAATTATAAAGAAATTTTGTTGCTCTCGACAAGTTCTATTGCTGATTTAGTTTGATGTAATTATTTCTGTTGTACCCTGTACGTATCAAAAGGAATGAACCTCAAATGGACTCGCAACAATAATTAACCAAAAGAAAATAGTTCAAGAGTTCAAGTTGAAAAATTGCGTATTTGATAAAACAAAAGCATGATCTTCAATTAAAAACTATAAGGCGACATATGCGCAATCAACGGAGTTCAAAATAAAAAGCCATTCGAAAAATATTTAACTTGACTTAATCTCCTTCCTCTGATAGTTTCTATAGTCCAATATTAAATCAAAAAGTTAATTATTCCAAATAATGAAAAATTATATGTAAGTTCAATTATTAAGCAAAAAACAAGCGAAATTTCCTGTTATTATTAATACCTGTCCCAATTAGGGTAGAAAAATCTTAATATAGTGAGCCCGGATTTCCGTGATTCGGTCACGGATAGTATTTTCACAGCTGCGTGTTATACTAATTTCAAAGGCATTAAGAGCTCTCGGAATGATCAGTAACCTTTCTGTTAGGTGAGAGAATAACAACCCCCGAATAAATATCTGCGCTCGGCGCCACTAATTCCCTGAGACACGCATTCACCGCGGGAAAATGTGATATGTGGCATATTTTTCCACGTGAGCAAGGAAAATCAAAAGTTAGATGACATAATGTAGTCCATGAGCAAATGTGCAGATCCGATGAGATCTCCATGAAATTAGAATTTGAAATAAAGAATATGACACACGCAATGTTGAATCAATATTTTTCGATTTCCCAATCCAAATGTAACACCTAACCTCATTCTAATGTAATTGCTAATTTTACATCATCACGAAACTATCACTGGTGAAATTCACTTTATCTAGATTGATTTGTAAAATAATTTCCCCCTCAATTTTCCGTATCTACAACACGAAAAAACAAACTACCCTGTGGTGAAAATATACGCACGGAAACAGCTTTTAATATTTGTGACGTTATCTTCCGATGTTGTCTGATATTTTGCAACACTGTATTGGTTTTGCGTCCTATAAAAACGCACCCATTTATCGCGTGGTTACTGTCAAAACTATTGGCACAATATTCGAATGACTTTTGGTGTTATTATTCATTCGCTGAGAAGCACTGTTGGATATTCAGGTTTTTGCGCTTTCTTATCTCATAAATCGATGTATTTTCTTTCAGAAATAAGTGGGTAGTCTGTAAGATGCATTTGCAATCAGAATTTGTATCATATATACTATACTTTCATTATTTCTAATTGCATTTTTTTTTTAATAGATATAAAAAGATAGAAGAATAGGTGCGAGCCTGTATCGAATCATGAATGAGAACATCGTTCATGAAGAGCTTATTCAGATTGACACCAAAACTCTTTCTAAGCAAATGGTTATTGTTCTTGGACTAAAGGCTAAAAGTTATTCAAACCCAGAATGAGGCACGCTCTCATGTCAGTCGCCACACTTTCAAATACCAGAACTCTTCGAATATCAAGTGGTCTAGTTAGTTCTTGGACTTGAAGCTAGTTTCGAAGGTATCGTGCAAATCGTATGTGTTGAGATTGATAATTTCTGATTTCAACCCCCTATAACTTCAAAATTGACAGACTAAGCTACTGTCTCATATCCAACATCGTTGGAGCTTGATGAGTTCCATCAAATAGAGCTGAAGAGAACATCCTATTTTAACGGAATCAGAAGTTGTACGAGATAGAATTAGCTCAATTACCTTAGGCCCAGTTGTACAGTCTAAGCTTATCCAAAGTGTAGTAAAACCAAGTTTAATTTCTATGGTTACAGTTGCTGAAATAATTGTAACCATAGAAATTGAACTTGGTTTTACTAAACTTTGGATAAGCATAGACTGTACCACTGGGCCTTGGTAACAATTGTTCTAACAATCATCACTATGGAAATTAGGCTACGTTTGAAGTAAACCAAGCACTAAAATACTGGAAATAAAAGAATATACATACAAGGTCTCCAACTTTGAAAGGCCCTTCAATGCTCACAGATCAAATACTCTATCCTAACGGAATCAGAACTTACACTAGGCAGAGATTTTACATCGTGAAAATCAATAAACAGATAAAAGTTGCAGGTTGAACCCAATGACAAAACAGGACTAGAGGTACATTTAAGTTTTGGACTTTGGAAGCTCCTTCAAGGCCTGCAGATCGAGCAATCTATCCCAACGAAGTCAGATTATATAGGTAGAATTTTCTGCGCTGTGAAGAGGCTGTGAGATAAGTAAATAAAGCAGAGAAGCAGTGTTCCAAAAAAGGATATCCATACAAAGTTCTGAACTTCAGAAGATCCTTCGGAAACCAACTTCTTATTTCTTCATTTACACATGGTGAAATTCTTTACAGTGTGACGAGGTTGCAGCATACAAACGAAGATAACAATATGTTATCAACTCAGGGCGACATCCATACAAGATCCTGGACTTAAGAAAGCTCTCCAAAACTCACAGATCGAATATATCACCTCAACAGAATCAGAAGTCACGCAGGATGCAACTTCTTGAGCTTTGGTGAAAAATGAAACCAGAGTAGCAATGCTTCATGAGTGGCAAGAGAGGACTAGATGACCATCGGTACAGAGTAGTGAACTTTGGAAGACTTTCCAAGACCCACAGGTCGAGTATCCTTTCTCAACAGAGTCAGAAGTTATGCGGTTGTTTACTAAAGCAATGTTTGATGGGCTTAGGTCCGGTGACAAGAGAGGACTGAGAGGATCCAAGCAGAGTTTAGGATTTCAGGAGACCCTCGAACACCCACATATTCAACCTCCTATCTCATGAATCATACAATTTGAAATTATTTGCATTGTGAATGAGAATAATGTTTCATCAATTCAGTTTCAGTAATAAAAGAGGATCAGGGAGACGTCTACACAAGATCTTGAATTTCAGAAAATTCTCCAAGGCCCACAAATCAAACAAATCACCTCAACAGCTTCAGTAGTTACACAAGATGGAGTTTTTTTTAGTTTTGTGAGAATTTACAAATGGGCAAATCAAAGTAACAATGTCAGATGAGTGACAAGGCGATCGTTGCATCTTAACAAAATCGGAAGCTATGCGAGTGGAATTTTCAGCGCGAGATAAGGACATAAATACAAAGAATTAGATTATTCTATCAACTCAGGACCAGGAAAGGAAATCAACGATATCTTTAAAATATTCCGGACTTGAGAGAACTCTTCAAGGCCCACAAATCTAACATACCAACTCAACAAAGTCAAAAGTTACATAGCTTGGAGATTCCTTTTGTGGCAGGAAAGGACTAGATGGACATTAATACCTTAAGAGACCTCTTAAGATCCATAGATCGAGCATCTTATCTCAACAGATTCAGAAGTTACATGGATGGAATTTGCCGCGCTGTCGAGGCTACAGAAGAAATAAACGTACTCCGAGAGTAATGTTCAATGGAGTCAGATTGAATGACAAGAGAGGACTGGGATAACATCCATATACAATCTTGAATCTTATGAGACCTTCGACGACCCACAAATCAAATTTTCTATCTTATACACTACACATAGTGGAACTCTTCACAATGTAAAGAGACTATGACATATAAACAAGAATAACAATGTTCTATTAATTTAGATCCAGCGATAAAAGAGAATTAGGACATACAAACAAGGTTCTGGAATTCTCCAAAGTCCTCAAATCGAACATATCACCTCAACAAAGTTAGGAGTTGCTCCTGCGTTTGTAAAGGCTGCTACAAATTAATTGGATGGACATTGATACAATGTCGTTGACTTTGAAAGAACCCATCAGATCCACAGTCTTGTATCTCAACTAACTCAGAAGTTATACCGGCTGGAATTTTCTGCCCGTGAGACAACTGAGCGAACCAGTGTTCGATAAGCTTAGATCCCCAGTGACAAGAGATAATTGAGAAAACATTCATATACAAAACCTGTGAAAAGATTCTTCAAGGTCATTATATCAAACATCCTATCTCAACAGAGCCGGAAACTATATAGACTGGAATTTATGCGTTGTGAAGAGGCTGACCAAACCACGGTAGAAATGTTTCGTCAACTTTTGTTCAGTGACAAGAGAGGACTAGATGGATACTCACACAAGGCTTGAGACTTTGAAAGATCCTTGAATGCCCATAGGTCAAACATCATATCTTAATAGAGTCAGAGTTTTGTGCATGATAAAGAGATTGTGACTAATGAACTTTAGTCCAATGACTGAAGAGATATCCGTGCAAAGTCATCAACTTCTAAAGATCTTCTAAAGCTTACAGAGCAAGCATCATATCTCAACGGAGTCAAAAGTTGCGCATGATGAGATTTTTAACATTGCTGTGACAGACGATCCAAGGTATCACTGTTTGATCTACTCAAGCTAAGTTATATGAAAGAATCCATTCAAGTTGGAACTTGGAAGATCCTCCAAGACCTATAGACAAATATTATATCTCGAAGAAGTCAGACGTTACACTGGATGGAATTTCTCACGTCGTGGAGAGTTACAAATAAAAGAGGCAATGTAGCAGCGTTTAATCAACTCACGTTCAGTAATAAAAGAGAATCCAATCAAGTTCTAGATTTTGAAAGATCCTCCAGGACCTAAAGACAATCTTCCTATCTCAAAAGAGTCAAAAGTTACACTGGATTTTATGCGACGGCAAATGAAAGAACCAAAGTAGCAGCGCTAGATCAACTCAAGCCCAGTGATAAAAGAGGTCTAGAAAGACATCCATTTCAGTTCCCGGACTTTGAAAACTCCCTTGAATCATAAGTTACACTGAGTACAATGAACATGTGAAGAGACTGTGATGAACGAAGAAGTCAAAAAAGCAGTGTTTGATCAAGATAGGCTTATGACAAGATCCATATCAGCTTCGAGACTTTGTAATACTCTTTAAAGTTCACAAACAGATTGAAGAAACGTGCACCAACTCTATATTGCCATCGCCCTGCCTAAAAGTATCTGTATAGCGGTATAAAAATTTGTTTCAATTTTTTGTCCATTTCCTGTATTTTCCTAGTAATTACACGCAAAATGGAACAACGAGTATCCTCTATAAAAAGTGAAGTGTTCAGCTATTCTAGTTTTTGTAGAGATTATAGAAATCAGCAGAACGATAAATGAAAAACAAAAATTAAAAATGCATGAATGCGGATTAAAAGTAAATCGTAGTAATTAATTTTCCCGTTGTGCGGCGCAGTTGTAGCAAACGCACGCCAGTGCGGTGAAATGAAAACGGTAAACAATTGCAAGCCATCAGATGAAAGGCACGCCTCACGTATCACTGAAAAATACAGTATGATTTGTATTTTTAATTTTCTCGCATGAAGTGGCTCGCCAGATATTGAATAGTAAAACCGACAACAGCAGCAGCAATGGTAGCTAACACATGTCGTTAGCGAGCCGGATTGTGGTGCTCGTAGCAAGAGTAGTGCCTGCTGGCGGTGTATAAATGAGACAAAGAGCTGACCGCGGCTTCATTAGGGGTTCCAGAGCGAGTAGGAAATGAAATCGTTTTGCTGGTCTGCAAGATGGACGACCACAGGACCATCCAAGACCTCCGGAACTCGACGCACAGCAGAATCTCCTAATTACATACTGAACCCACATTTTTCATCCACATGACGCAAATGTAAATTGAAATTTCTAATACTACTATATCCCTATTCCGTTTGAAGTCGCTTGCACTGTACGTCGAATAATTGGGCCATCATACTCGCAATAAAAGATAAAAAAGAAAGTTGAGTTGAAGTAGAAGAACGATGAACAATGATTTCCAGCATTGCGTCCTCAGCACTTTTTCTCGGAGTGAAAAAACAGTATACACAAAAGAAAGATGTATCATCATTGTCCTCTGACCACTCGTTAGCGATTAATCATCGGCCGAAGACAAGCATCATGATACTCATCGTCTCGCCACTTTATTTCTGTCAAGCGGAGTTTGATTCGGGTATTTGTCATTCCGTGTTTTCTTTGTTCGTTTCATTAAAAACTCTGTATAACAATTAATTACCCGACTGCGAATAGAAGATGATGAAGTTCGTAAGAATAAAGGAAAGCTGGTACAAGAGGAAAACTCAATCGGTTGTGCTTAAGCGCCTCATAAATTTGATAATTGCCTCGCAAGAAGGCAAGGATGCAAACACTCCTATTTCCGATGTGCGTGCTCCATTGTTTCTCCAGAAATATTTCCTGATAATCTTTTCAAAATACGCTTAACTAAGCAGTGAAATTACACAGCCATAAAAAAGCTATAAATATTTTAGCCTTTTCTTTTCGGCGGTCGTTGGAAGCGTATACAAGGATAAAGGAAATTTATGATCGGCATGACCAGAATCCAATTCAATCATGGAAGTCCCCCGCTAAATCGATGCACGTCCAATCCTATTTGTCCCGTGTCTAGCAAATGTGAATTTTAACCACAAAAACCTTTTATTATTTGTTCCATTTTTATACTGGTGGCAAAACTCCGACTGGAAGATATAAGTTTCATATTCTCAGACTTGGGCATCGCTTTCAGTCGCCCCGAGCCACGCCAAGACGCCTATACCATACACAGAAATATTACATTATCGTCGGAGTTTATGTTCCAGGCTAACCAAACAAACTCGTATCGATGCTACATCAGCACAGGTTCAATCTCTTTATATGTTCCAGCACCGATTCGCTCCACTTGTAAATCTCTAGCCATCGTACCCAAACTCCAATCTTCAAATAGAGAAAAATTAGGAATATACGATATATTCCGGAAATTTTCAGTTGTAAAATTACTTTGGGCCATTAAAATGTATGAACAAGTGCAAATAATAAGTCGTGCTTGCAATAAAATTTTATGATTGGCGGTCGCACGCGAAATGATATATTGTTCAAACACCACAATAAATTTAAAGCCACATTAATTCTCTGGAAAAACTATAGCCGACCACACACGATGCATTATTCGTAAAAGCATTGTGTAAGGGATATTCATGTCGAACAGGAGCTTTAACAATCTGTTGAAACATCATTTGAGTGGTACGTAAATTTTTATTCATATTGTAGCAAGAAGGTGAGGATGACCTACAAGTATATCTGAACTACATTCCAGTATCAATATTCTCGAGATACTATGGTTGGGAACATCAGAAGTGATCCCCTTTTTACGTAACAGCCTTGGATATATTACCGTGATGCCTTCAAATTTATTATCACCACTTACTTATTGTCGCATATTTTGAGCAATTCACATCATTTGAATGCGTGAAGCGGGTACAGGTATCTGCCCTGCTTATGGCTGACAATTTCTCTCTTCAATATTGTCTTATATAATTTTTATCCAGTTTCACCCAACAAATATATTTTACTACAAATTTGAAAGCTACTCCTCAAGAGCTCCTTCTGAAGTACGAATGGTCTTGTCATCAACAGAAGTATAAATTGCTCTTTTTCCACTCATCAATGTTACCATTCGCAGTTTGAAAGGTCTTCATTAATTAAACTGCAAGTACTTATTTCTGGTCTTAATTGACTACAGTAAAATATACCCCATTTCAAAGAATTAGTGGCTACTCATTCAAAACTTTTTTGTAAAACGTGCACCGGAAGTACCCTGTTACTAAGCAGAATTCTGCCTCGAAAGTTCTCAATTCCAAACCATGGAGACGATAATCATCAATTCCGTGTTGACAAGGAGCTGATGATTATTAATACCCTACGCAGGCAGAGGGCAAAAATATAATTGTGGATCATGAATAGCGTTTGTATTTTTCCATTTCATTGTTATAATGTCAAATTGTCATTTGACAAAAAATGTGTTCATTATAATGTTAGCATTTGCTGTAAACGTGATAGCACAGAAAATATGGAAAATTTCAATCAATAAAATGAATCAGGTGAGTTATGTTTGGTAGTATAAGTTTACTGTAAATGTGATCGAAATTGCAAAACTTTGTAAAATTGATAAGATATAACAAAAAGTATCGTATGCAACACAGACATAAATTATTGTCTCGGATGTAGTTAGCTGCACGAGACTATGCCTTGAGCTTTGCCCTCATCTTCTCCTTGGGCTTTGCCCTCGCCTGCACCGAGTGCAGCTAGCTTCATCCTAGATAATAATGACTAAGTACTATTCATGCTCTAGAAAGTGGTATCCACGGGTACTGCTTTCTAGTTTGTATCCGCAGTAGAAGTCCGCTAATTGATTACAATGATATATGTTCCAATTCAAAAAAAATTATGACCACTTCTCAAGAGCTCTTTCTTCAATTCGAAAGGTTTTGGCATAAACTCAAACATAAATTGCGACATTTTTCAATTTATTTCCAATTTCTAAGGTTACCTTACATAGTCTAGAGAGTGATCTGCATTGATTCTACTTTTCTTCCTCAGTATAAGTCCGCAAATTGACTACAGTAAAATATGTCTCACTTCGAAGAATTTGGTGGCTACTTCTTAAGAGCTATTTCTAAGATTCGAAAGGTCTAGCCACCAATGAAAGTATCAATTGTTCTTTTTTTAAGCAGTGGGCTATTATTTATAATGTCACATTGTTATTGTAAATACTTTACTTACACAGGTTACAGTGCCAAAATTTACTTTATACACTTGTATGATCACTAAGTCGCTTACAGCTACTCTTACTAAATCACTGAATCAATTGCTCTCCCAGCTCACGGTCTTATATACCTAAGCCAACAATGGGCCAACATTCCAATGTCCAACAGTTGATGCCTGGCAACCATCGAACATCTAGTAGCCGTAGGCTGTCAATCATGTCCGACAATTGAACATCGATTTGGTCAATGCTAACCAGGTTAACAGTTACAGCAAATTCAAATAAATAATTATGTGAGCAAATTATTCAAGATATTCCACATTTGTGACAATAGCCTAGATAATCGACTTTATTGATTAAACTGTAGGTGCTGCTTTTTTGCTCTACTCAATGAAAGCCCGCAAATTGGATACAATAATACGTTCCACTTGAAGAAATTTGATGGCTTGTTCTTAAGGACTCTTGTCACAATTCGACATTAACTTAAGCATCAATTGCGACATCCTCCAGCTGATTCAGTGATTCCTAACCAATAGGGTGGCCTACAAAGTGGTATGCATTCACTTAACTTGTTTTTTTCAGTAGAAGTCTGCAAATTGATAACAGAAGAATATGTTTCACTTCGAAGAATTTGAGGGTCACCCTTTAAAAGCTACTTCGAAAGGTCCTACCATTAACTGAAGTTTTATTTCCCCTTTTTCAATCAGCAAGGTACCATTCATAGCAGTTACCACCTCTTATAAAGCGAAAGTTTTTGTCATGAACTCAAGCATCACTTGTGACATCATTCATCTTATTTCTAATAACTAAAGTCACTCCACATGGCCTAGAAAGTGGTCTGCATTGATTCACCTTGTCTTTCTCCGTTAAAATCGGCTAATTCTTTACAGTAAAATATGTTCCACTTCAAAGAATTTGGTGAGTACCCTTAAGAGCTGATTCAAAGATTTAGAAGGTACTGTTATTAACTGAAGTATTAACTGATCTTTTTCCAATCAACAAGGCACTATTCATAGCCTATAGAGTAGTCTTTATTTATTCAACTGCATAGGTACTGCTCTCTTCCTTGACTACAATAAAATATGTTGCACCCCAAAAAAATTTGGTGGCTACTTTTGAAGAACGCTTCTACAATTCGGAAGGTCTTGCCATCAGTTCAAACATCAATTGCGATATCCTTCAGTTTATTTCTAATTAACAAGTTTATCCCTTTATGGTCTAGGTTCTAGGAAGTAGCCTGCATTAATTTATCTTTCTTCTTCAGTAAAATCTGCAAATTGATTACAGTATCAATTCAAGTATTAATTTTTCGCATCAGCCTTCTTGTCTTTCTTAGTGAACAGCTATTTTGCATAAATTGCACTGGTTTTTATCTTGTACTAAATTCTGATACGAATGCAAAAAAAACTCAATCTCAACTTTCGGCTATGGACATAATGCGAAAATTAAAAATTTAGGAATGGAAAAGAGGGCAGTTTTCTTGAAAGACCTATTTGAGCAATAAAGAGAGGATAATAGTAAGTTGCTAAAATGATCATAATGGGAATAAATAATAGAAACTGATTCACACACATGACAAGAATGAGCCCAGCCTCCTCTTGGAATGTTTTGCGTAAACGTTTCCCAATTCACTTACTCAACAAAAAAAAGACCTTAGGGTCTCGGATTGAATATTCATGCATCAAAATTCTTAGACTATCTTAATTAAAAGATGCCTAAACGATTTGATACATAAAGTATACCACAACTACCCAAGGACCAGCAAGGCTATGTAGATAACTTCTGAAGTCGCCTACGTAATATTGTGAGAATAAGAGCTTGAAGATTCTACACAGTCAGCGATAAACTATGAAAAAATATCTGTCGAAGACAATCCATAAACGGCGTTACATAAAAGGAAAATCCATCTCATTAAAAAACCGTTGGAAGCCAGCTTCACAACACCGAACTAAAAATCGATGATAGCAAGTGGGGCACAGCAGGATGCGCGATAATCTACAATCTTCTCGAGGGTGTAACGTGCTTCTTCGCCCGTTCCCGATATAAAAAAATACTAAAGAAGATAAACCTGATGTACGAGACCGATAATAATTTTATGGTAGCTGTTGTTCGACGTAGACACGCGATAGAAGCGCAGGAGACAACAACGAGGCCTGGAATGACGTCAGTACGGCCAGAAGACATTGCTGCGATTAACCCTATCATATTTCTCGCTTAATGGTATTCATATCTATATATCCACCACTTGTTTTATCTAGTTGAATAAAACAAATTTAATAAGCCATAAAATGATTTCAAAACTATTATAAGCATTAAAATAATGAAATTTTACAGCGTTCATAACGTTATTCTCCCTTTTTGATCCAAACTAAAATTTTAGTGGTAACTCTCATGAAATAATTTTACGAACATTTAATAAAGTAGGTATAACGTGCATGAGGTAATATTGTATATTACGTTGCATATGACTCGTCTAAAATGCAAAGCATATGAGTTAATCTGAGGTAAATGAAAGTTAAACATGTACCATATATTCGTACATTTATACATTATCTAAAGATTGAATGCTTGCCTTTTTAAATACATCATCGCAATCTAGATGGAACGTTAATTTTATAGATCTAGGAAATGACTTGATAAGCGAAGGAAACGCCGTGCGTTCAACCAATAAAAACCTCATGGTTCCAACAACGCCATATGCCATATCCCGCGTATATTATCCAGTCTAGGTGGTCATAAAATTTTGTATTGTCACACTACATTGTTGGGTTATGCCTTTATCGGATATAAAACTAATGCAATTTTATAAGCCCTAAGAATATTCCTCCATTCAATCAGCAATTTAATTTTCCGAGTAACTTCTCCTTTCTGTCAGATTAAGACGTTATCAGGCAGAATAATCCACTGTAAAACTCATAAAGTTAAAAATAGAGTAATGTTTATTATTAAGGCATGGAGGTAGTATGCCCTAACATGCTTCTTATATGTCCGATGTTAATATAACGAAGTACGTCTTTAACCCACGACCCCGATTGGAGCCCTGATAACACCCAAAAGGTAATCACTGCACAAATTAACACGAAAACTTCATTATACCTCTCGGAGGAGAAGTAAAGTAATGATCAGCAACTATCCCAATATTGGGAATATATTGCTATAGTCTCGGAAAGTTACCCTCAACTTTGATCACACCACTCGCAACATAATAGATAACGATGGAAAATTGAACGGAGATAAAAATTATATTCCACATTGAAAGAGTCTGGTTCTTCATTTTCGACGGCTGAATGAATGGCTGAATTTCAACGCAGCCGTACGTGAGTCCAGAATGATGAACGCACAGGGTGCCCAGAAACCGCCGTGACCGACGAAGGTTCGAGAAATTGCTTAGGCTGTAAACATCTTGAAAGAACTACATTGACCGTGATGTTTTGGGTATGCAAAAGCTGACTGCACGCTGGGTGCCGCGTCTATTAACAGTCAATTAAAAACGCATTCTTTTGATCATTTTTCAAGAATATTCAGATCAGTGATTCTCAAAGTGGTCCAGGTGGACTCCCTGGGATTCACAGGGGTATACGTTTGCGGAAAAAAAAATTGGAGGTTCACAAGCTGTAAGTGGGGATCCACCGAAAGGGATTTGGGGTTCACAAGAACAAGATGTAATTCTACTCTTTTATCACAGTGAATGAATCTTAGACTTATTATTCTAAACCAGAGACAAGGTAACAGTCCAAACAATAGATTGAAGCATGGAAAACGCGCCTAGAAACGCCCAAAAAATCCATTTACTGGAAAAGACTTGGAGGATACCCATGATGTAATGCTCATAGACTTAGAAGAAGACAAAACTATCATTGAAGCCTACTACTTTTCATTACTGGACAACCTGAATAATACAATTGAAGTTAAAAGTCCCCATCTGCCAAAAAAGAGGGTGCCATTTCAACATGATAATGCACCTGCGCACAAGTACTTCCACATGCTCCGTATTTGCCTGATTTGGCTTCCAGCGATTTTTCTTCGAATGAAGAAATCGAAGCTGAGACGAACGCTTCTTCTGCTGACTTGAACGCATCTTATTATTCTGATGGTAATAAAAATTTAGAACATCGTATTGAATTGCAAGGAGATTAGATGGGCAATTGAAAAAGTGCCTGGAAATCTCACGTTTTCTCCATTAGGCCAAAAATTTTTTGAGCTACTCTCGTAAGTACCTCTATCATACTTTTCACAAAGTGTCTTGAGTCCTACCGGTGGAAGGAAGTGAGTTTTGTTCATGCGACGTGACACAGAACTGCGCAGCTGATTAACGCCAACGCGCTGTAACAAATCAACGCGTTGCAACATTATTTGATTCAAAACCTCATGTAAATGCCTCACAATACTTTTCACGACAAAAAGTGAGCTTTGTGTATTCAATACGATAAAAAACGAACTGCTTATTCAAGTCGAAGCGCTTTAACTGAAAAACGCGTTATGACATCATATAGTTAAAGTCCTTAGCTGGATGTCCTTATTATACTATTGACAGAGTGTCGTAGTCCCTACTTATGGCAGAGGGTGCCTTAAAAACACACGATACGATGTAATGAATCAACGCATTATAAAATGATGTAGTTCAAGATCTCAGCCAAATACTTCACTGTCTTTCTTCACGTTGCTTCGTACCTTCTGCCCACAGCAGGAAATGGGCTTTGTGTACTTGACGTGATACAAAAACGTGCTGCTGATGCACGTCGACGCGCTTTAACTGTTATATTTTGTAGCTGAAAACTTTAGCTAAATGTCTTACGATGAAATGTCGTAATTTCTGCCCTCTCGAGTGATTCACGCCGATGCGCTGCAACGTATAAATGTGCTGTAACGTCTGAACGCGCTGCAATTTAAGGCGGAAAAAAAATGTTATTTCCCTCAATTCAGTCATTGTCAAGTTGAAACCTCCTGCTTCACTGCCGATGACAGAGCCAATCATTTCTTTCTTTGCAGTTTTTTTATTCTACTTGCTGAAAAGATTCGTTTCATAGAGCTTCTATATTCATAATCTATTCTATTCTTACCTACAGAAGAAAGACTAGATTTGTCAAATATTAATGACAATATTACTCGTAATGAATTATTTAGTTTTGACCTGAATAATGAGCTATTGAAATAGGAATCATCGTGTCATCGTTATTGTCACCGACTGAATAATATTTCTCTTCATTTCCATGAATATCTTATCCATCAGAAAATCTGATCAGTATATTGATTCTGTTGTACTGGAAGATTATACATTTTGAAAGAATTATCCAGCAGACTTTCATATAATAGAAATTCACTCACAAATGCAAGAATATTATATTCTACAACAAGTATTGGAATGCTTTAGTTTCACACGAGCGAGAGTTTTGTAATCCGAGCCAAAAGCGAGGATTACGGTTTGTGAATGTGGAATTCGCCATTCCGGTATATGTTGTACACTATACTTTCTTCAACAAGGTTTTGGAAACTCACCAATATTTCAATAGAAATTTTTAAAATTATGAAATGTCAAACGAAGAGCTAGAAAAGAATATCCGAATTGTTGAGACGTAACCATAGTTACAAAAATAACAGCTTCTGATCCATCGAAATGATTCTATACGGTTACAGAATATTATTCTTACACGAGGTATGGAGTGTCACCTGTTCCAACATAACTTTTGGTTTTGGAATATGCAAATTCCATAACAGTGTTGAAGAAACAATCTTCCAATAAAACGTGTGGATTATTTGTTCACGTTGATTCTAAAGATCCTAGGCCTGTATTCTCACCTCTTGAAAAAGTACTGTCTCTCTTTATTCCATGGTTTCCACTGTAGCGCTTTCCTTATTTATCCCAATTTTTGTTCAAGTTGTGCTTCAACAACAGGTGAGAATACGGATCCTAGTTCTCCTCAAGTATAAAACATGACGTTTAATGGATTCTTGTTGCCTGAAGCAAGTGATGACATCATCAAATCACGATTGTTTTTTATGAATCCTAGCCGCGAACGAAATGTGGATCCATCGCAATACATCAAAGATCAAGGAACAGCCGAGAGAGAAAACTACTCCTGGCGAATCGAAACCGAAGAAAACCAAGATGGACTGTTGATCAATAAGGCCATAACCAAAGTTTTCTGGGATGTGCATTGTGTCATTCACATCGACTACTTGAAAATGAACAAAAGACATGGTAAACCAATTTGATGCTGATTTGAGACGGAATTAGTCTTATTTGGCGAAGAAGAGCGTGCTTTTCCACAAGGACACAATTTCGCAGTCGCAATAACAAATCTTAATGAAGTAGTTCCTCATTCACTCCATTGCCTATATTTGACCTCCTCCAACTATCAATTATTTCAAAATTTTAACAACTAAGACCTATCCAAAGGTCCTGAAGAATATTCGGAAAGTAACGATAAATTGTGGGGGATAAGAGGAGACAACGCTGAGCTCCTATTTATGCTTTGCTGTGAAAAATCATGTTTGAAAGTATGAGTAATTGTGGTGGGTATGATGAAGCACATAAACCCAAATTGGTTTCAGAATGTTGCCAAATACCTCATGGAATTGAAGCAGCTTCTCTCCCCATTGCATTTTGGCTGTGTAGGTGAGAGTATTTTTTAATTATCTTTCAATTTACATGCCTGTATTAATTCCGTGGCGAAATTAAAAACATGGCCGCAAGCATTTTACAGAAACGATTTCAGGATGTCTGTCTTATATTCGGGGTTAATTCCCCTCAGTAGCGTACATCTACAGGCAACGCAATTTAGACGAAAACGCGCATAAAGGTTTGGCGCTTTAGCCGCGAAGGTTTATAGCCGTCAGCAAGATGAGGGATTTGCAAAACCACGCGATTTACTTCATCTAACGTTTTGCTTTGTACTTATGATGAGCTAGTGTTTAGTGAGGAGAATCTGTGCGGAATCTGGTAAAACAGATGCGAGTATGCGTTAAGTCGCTCGTTAAATTGTCAGCGACCTAATATCTAGAGACGTAGATTTTATTACATCTTTCAGGGCGACGCTAGACGCGACGAGCAGTGACACCGTGTGGTGTCTGTCATCCTTCTTCTCTCACACCACCCAAAAACCAAGACATCTCATGCAAACAAATAGATGTCATATTGCGAGCAAGAAAGATGGTGCCATCACACACTCTATTCCTCATTCACGAGAATGATGTTGATTTGAATGTTTCTGTAGGCCTAGCACGATAATCATTTATCCACACCCACGCCCACCACAATTCTCACACGAGAGAATTATTATTGGGAATCGAGAAATCAATTCTCAAACTATAACTTATCGTTCAATGATTGATAAGAGAAAGGTTGGAGTTTATGTTGAAGATTACTTGATACTGTCTGACATTTATTTATCAAATTGAAGTTTTATTAAAAGATAGAAGCTCCACAAAATTAAGGAGACTTAATAAAAAGAGAAAATGTACAACAGTTTACATACATTTTGCAGCAACAATACAGCTTTATTTAAAGGGGTGGAAAACCCGTCGGGGGTAGGACAGCATCCCCTAACTCAGTGAGCTCCTGTGGGAACGACCACAGGTGCGTTATAGCGCGAGGCCGCGACTGCGTGGTTCAACTGTCGGGCCCAAACAGCTCATCTTGTATAAATTATCATCGTAAGTTCCGATCTCACTGTAATAAACGTGAAAAATACAACCCTTCTTTATTAGTCCATCCTGTACGCTCTATGAACGTGAAATATGCGATACATCGTGCGTGCGAGTGAGAACGTTGTATAAGGATGAATTTTTTCCCAGATCATAGATATTACTTTACTCACAAACGATGATATATGCTCTTAAAGAGCTTACAGCACTTTATGTCTTGACGCTTTCCTTTTTCAGTTTTAATTCTGTGATGGACGATCCCTATACGTGGTCTGAGATTTGAAAAGATGCGCTCATCTCTTCTGATTTCAACACTATAATCCAGAAATTACATTTTCACGTACTCCACGGTCTTCATCTTAGTTTGAAAAAAGAACTCGTTCCTACCTGGAACATCTTTAGAAGTGCTACAGATCTGCTTTTGGAAGTACTTTTTGTTTTATTATAATAAATTGTCCATTAGTATCACAATTAGGTAAATCTGTAGTTTTCATGATAGTGGTCCAAGAAGGATTGAAATAATTAAAAATATGTGACTGAATTCTCTTATTTCAATTTCTACATAGCATTTGAAGTTCCTGTTTTAATGGTATTAATGCTGTATTTCTCCCAGTTCCATAAATAATAGTAAATGACATTTACAATAGTTCCGTCCTTTACGTCGTGGTTTGAGGTATTAGAAACAACATATAGTACAGAATACTTTATTACCAGCCGATAAGACTCTGGCATGCAGCAAGGAGCTCGAGCGAGAAATCACACAGTCGCATATACGCGGAAGCAAATTTCAAATGCAGCCATAAATCGTGCGCGTGTGCGTCGGCGGTGACGTGGCATTTCGTGCGATGGTAGTGACGTCACAAGGCGGTTGTCCTGACACCCTTGGTATGCGAGGGCGTCTAGCTCAACTAATTAGAACATAATGATGACATAAACAATCTGCACATGTCACCCAGACCCTCCAAGGGTGTACGACCTCTAGCACAAAAAATTCTGCCGTAATTCACGTTAAATTAGTTTTTATGGACTACGTTCAGAGCACTTACTGACACATTTTTCTACCTATTTTGAGGCAAAGCCTCTCCTAGAGTTGATGACTGACAAAAAAAAAATCGTACATAATACCACCCGACCTCAACTCGTCAAAATATCTTATAGGGTACCTAAGTTCACCGCATGACGTAATGAAGCTCCCACAAGACTTTTATTGATTCTCTTCGTACTTGAATGATTCTGATATCCTGTTGAAGCAAAACATTCAAATCTACAAGTTCAATTGCATTTGAATCGATTGCACGATGACTTGGATGACTTGTACCTTATACTCCAAAAACCAACATTTTCAAAAACCATGGTGTTCTCAATCCTTTTCCTCAAGAACATTTACGCTATATTATGAATATATTTGTACGTTTTGTTCGATCAGTTGTCAGCAGCAACGAAGATCGTAATGAAAATAAATCTTTGATAGAACTACAAAGTAATTTCAGTATGAATTGAATTGAACAACTTGTGTTGAAAAGCCAGAAACAGCATCCCATATCAACTCTGGTGCTAGTGACATGTGTAGATAACTTTGTGCCGCTCCGGGACTCCAGGACTTCAGGATTTTGGATCACTCGAAGTACGTTATCTATAGAGTGAAACCCGGAGTTTGGATTGTCAAGGGCACTTGTTCAAATCTCAAATCCAGTACGTCCAGAATACAGGCGAAACTTTCAAACAAAATATCCTCCACCGATACGAAAGAAAGTCATGGCCACTCTGTTGACATATTCAAATGCAAAACATATTGAGTATTCATTGAAGATACTCATCAAGACAGTGAGACATTTTGAGATCTGATAAGACCAACCTCAATAGATTATGAGTATTAATAGAATTCTTAGTACCAATACAAATATCATCAAAGTGTGGTTAAGGGAGGATCTAATGTTGGGACGAGACCGATCAGCACAATAAGTACAATAAGAAAGACTAAAGCGTACTGTCAGTAATGAAGTATCAATTATATTGTGCCATTAACATCAGCCTTTTTAAATTCTCTACTAGGTCGCGCCTCAAGTTCGCAGATTACAACATAAATGATATTTTATTGGTACTGAGAGCGCTATGAATATTTACAATAACAAAATTGGATTTGGTTCTCACAGCGTTTCACTGCTACGTGATCACAAGTCATGCTCCTCTATTTCTACTAAAATTGTTCTTGGAGGGATTTAAATACTTATTGCAATTTGCTTACACAACATACCAGATTTTTCCTCAAGTTTGAGAGGTCGAAGAAGAAAAATTATCGTAGGTACTTAATATGGACTAAATCAGCTTGTGTCGATTATAAAAATGAGCTCCAGATCAAGAATGTCAAATGAAGACCTGACAAGATATTAAATCCTTGTCAGGATTACTTTATATGACCCTGATCAGGATTCTCATGTTCTTCTAATAAGATTGAGTATTTCTGATCAGATTCTGTTGTAACTTTGTTTACACAGGTCAATTTTATGGCCACATGAGTTGGTCCTTTATAGGACAGTCAGATTTAAAAAATCTTTTCCGTAAGGTTATCCTAAGGAGAGTTTAAGTAGGTTCTGAATAGGATAACCAGATAAAAAAACATATAATTTTCTCATAACTGAGACTAACTTCAACTGGTACTAAACGAAATGAGTAACTGAAGAAGGAATAACCTTTTCTTTGGGTTATTCCAAAGCGAGCTTCAGTTGATCCTAAAAAGGACTACCAGATAAAAACAAATTACTTTTCCATGACTGTGTGTAAAATATGCTTCTTCGCGTTTCAGTTTTATCACCATTCAAATGCATAGCAGTTGAATATCTGTGAATTCTTGCTTATAGTTCGGATATTTGTTGAATCTAAATGTGAACTTATACTCTAAGCTCTCTTGCTGGATACTCATCAATTGTTAAATGAAAGTTGGGGGCCATGAAAAAAATCTTATATGCAATACAAATGTAAGCAAGCATTATGACATTCGGCCAACAATTTTAGTACGTCAGCCAGCCTCGTTACCAAATACTTGGCCTCACATCATGATGCTCAACTGTACACTCTTCTTGCATAAATTACTATTTTATTAAGTAGCTTCAGTTTGTATAGATCAGGATCACCTAATAGAAAACAATGACTCTTTTATTGAGTCATATCATGTCCTGAGCATGATCAGATGAGAAGATATCTTGTTCAGGAGGTTTCCTAGAAAAGCGTTCCAATTGGTTTTGATCAGGTTGCCCAAAGAATGGTCACAAGCACGATGACTGAATTGAAATATTGCTTATCTGAAGAGCTCAGCTTATTGTATTAGCTAGAGTTATTGGTTATCAGGGTAAGGTTTCCATATTGTGTCTTTTAAAGGTTGACAATATCTATTGAAATACTCATTATAATAGATCATTGCAGCTCTCCGAGTTTTGCACCCCTGGCACGTGCCCCTATTACCTATCCTATCTATGACCCTGCCTCAGTTACTGCTGAACGGAATGATCAAATGAAAAACATGTTACATCGTAATATCATTATCCTGAGAAGGACCTTAATTGAATCATAATATGGAAACCACCATTGGAAAGAAACTTATTCTGATTTGATGGTACTTCAGGTGAGTCAAGAATAAATTTCAGTCGGCTTATACATGACTCTCTGTATTATTATGTATACTAAATTTCAGTTTTCTAGGACTTGGAAAAGTACTTCCATGACTTTGATTAGCATGAATTAGTGACGAGATCAATATTTGCTAGAATGCTAGGATATCAAAATTGAAGGTATATTACTTGAGCTTAGTTATTCTAAAATTTTCAGACCCAAAATATTATCTAGAGGGCTCAAAAGTGAGCCAAGTCTTACTAAATAGTTATTTTTGCACGATTCGACGTTTTCATGTATTTACCGGCCCTCTATTTGAGGTGGTTTGTTGATTTTACCGACAAACTGTGGTTACAATGGTTATGCTGACTTACTGCCCATGGGCAAAGGCGGTAAGTCAAAAATTGTGGATTTTCACAAAAAATTATCATTTATTCATCGTTATTTTTAATTGGATATTCACAATAAAATATCAAACTTGACAGCTGACAGCAAATAAAAAATGGTCAGAAATGATTTAATTTGAAAAAAAAATCGGATCCATATTTTGGGTAGATCTTCCAATCGTGCAAAAAATATTGTAAGCATCACGGTCAATAAGTACAGATCCGATTTCGTATAATTTTGGAAACTTCGCCAAGGCTCGGACTCCAAACTATTATTCTCAATCGGTAAACTGTACTTACTGACCTTAATACTTAAATAACTATCAAGTATTAAGGTCAGTAAGTACAGTTTACCGATCAAGAATAATAGTTTGGAGTTCGAGCCTTGGCGAGGTTTCCAAATATTATACGAAATCGGCACTGTACTCATTGATCGTGACGCTTACAATTTTTTGCACGATTGGAAGATCTACCCAAAATATGGATCCTAATTTGCTTCTTCAAATTGAGTTACTACTGATGATCGCTTATTCGCTGTCAGCTGTCAAGTTTGACATTTTATTGTGAATATTCAATCACAAATAAAGAAAAATAAATGAATATTCTTTGTGAATATCCATAATTTTTAACTTACCGCCTTTGCCCATAGGCGGTAAATCAGCATAGCCGTAGTAACCACAGTCTGCTGGTAAAATCAACACACCACCTCAAATAGAGGGCGGGTAAACACATGAAAACGCCCAATCGTACGAAAAAGATATACAGACACTACTAGGCTTGGAGAGAGCATTGCTGTGTCTCCAAATACAGGACAGTCTCATCACTTTTCCAAAGAGAGATTTGTAACATATTTTAAGTACTGGTAATATTCATCAATTTGAGAAGTTTGTATGTAGAGGAGAACTCCTACGAAATCTATCACCAATACACACGCGAAAGACAAATCATTATTCGGAGAACTTTATTGATATGAGTAAATCCTGTAAAACAACTAATCTTTGACGGCAACTGTGAGATTTTTTTGGTACTGCTGGTCATAGTCAGCTGGGAAGACTATTGAATAGAACGACATGCTTCTTGGAAAAGAATACTACATTGAGAATGCTCATCCAAATTTTGATACAACTATCGAATTTCACCGACGGACAGAAGTCGGTAAGATCCATCAAGTGCACAATAAGTATCTGTCACATCCATATCGGGTAAAGGGCGAAATTGGAATTCATTTATTTCAAATTTTCAATATAGATACCTCTATCTGAGTTAAAGGTTGTGCTAATGTGCACTCGCTCTTGTACTGCATACGCTTTCTAGAATATTGAGCATGCGCAAATCAGCATCACCTCGTACGGCCACAGCAGAATGATAAAAACGCATAACTAGGCAATATTAGTTGTATGATCGTAATCTGAAAAGTATGCAAAACCTATTAAGTCGATGTAGCAAAAGAGTCTAATAAGTTTTTGAACCTACTGGTAGCCAGAACATTCTGGTTTTCATCATTTGGAGATTCTTTTTTGCGATTTAAAGGACCAAATTCAGAGACGTGACTCATATTATTGAATAGTGTTCATTCTTTGCTCTTATAACTTTTGAATTCCTGCTAATAACATTCCGCACATCCGTAAATATCGGAGCTAATATTTATTTGTCCATATTCTCACAAAGAGAAAATTTATATTTTTTTTTATATTCATTTAAATTCTCTGCATAAATTGATTTTGAATCTGTCGGTATGAATTAATTCCATCTCAAACGTCAATTAAATGACATCTATGCGCAAATATTTAGGAGTGACGTCATTATTTTATGACGTATTATCTCAAAAAACGATTTTTCCCATGAGTGACTCTTTCAGTCGCTTTACTGAATACGGAATTGAGGCACAGCTCACACTCAAGTAAGTGAAAACTGAGTTTAGGTTGAGTTAAGATGGAGGAATTGGAATAGTCATCATGTAGAGCCACAATAAATTTACTCCAAAACAACCTGAATTTGGTGCTAGAAGAACACACATTTGTTACAAGGGTTAGTTTCAGTTCAGTTCAGCATCATCTAAGGCCTTCTGAAGTTATCTTTTGGAAAAACGTTAAAAATGAGGTAGACATTGCGCAGAAATTTTCATTTTCATCTCTTCACGTCGCATGACACCGATTTGCAGTCATTCCAGGAGATTGCAGAATACGCAACAAAAGGAAATGCTTGCTTTATTAGTTATAAACGAATATCATTAACTTTTAAATAAAGGCGCCGCGACATTGTTATGTTGGGAGTAACGAGCTTTTGTACGCTAGGACGTGACTTTTTGTTGCTTTTAATACATTGTACTTTTTGTTTCAAATTATGAATAGGAACTGGCAGACCACCCATTCTTAAATTCATGATTTATTTAATTATTTATTTTTCTCTCATATTGTCTACCATTCTGCTTTTTGGGAAGAAAATATGTTTGATGGTATCAGTGACAAGACTGTTAGCGAAACAGGTCCAGGATGACATGGCATTAGGATCCAGAGATATTAGTATAATTTAGGATAATACAAGCCAACTTTGTGTAAGTGACTTGGTGCCGCTAGCTCACAGGATCCTCTGATCCTGAAGATAGCGCTGTGAAAAATACTGAGCCGGCAGACAATAGATGCACGGGAAAGATAGCGTTGATTTACTCGCCACCCATGTGCATAGGCTCTTCTTTGCCTCTGCTATCTCCATCCCTTCATTATTTGTAAGTGACGCGTCGCCGCGAATTTCTAATGGTCGCCATTCTCCACCCCAACATAAAAAATGCGTCGCATTCATTATAATTAGTTCAAGAACGACGCTGTTCAGCCCGTAATAATGGTTTCATGTTAATGCCAGTAATATTATCGCAATAATGGAGTGGAGGGTCATTAGCTGCACTTGCAAAACAATACACCGAAGATTGTGTCCGATATTCTGGACACTAAAAATGTTTTTTCCTCAATTTTTAATCACCCAGCAATTAAGTCCCTCCACCGTTTGAATATTAACAACGTACATCGAGTTTTCCATTAAATCCTATATGTTACTAGTAGGTCATGCATTTTACAAACTCCGTCGAACTGAAGAAGAATAAAAAATTGAATGTAGTCACGTTACACGTGATGAAGAGGAAAAAAGATAGCGTCCGGAACATGCAGTGAAATTTAAAAAAACTAAAAATAAATGCGCAAACGTCGTGCGACTGTATCTGATCGCTGCTAGAACATTGAACAGTCGTACAGTTTGCGAGGGAGGGAATCAGCCCTGCGACGCGAATGTTAAAATATATTAACGTTAGTCACGGCTCATGTACCTACTGGAAGATAGGGGAATGGAAAAAATCGTTAATTTGAATTTTTTACATTTTTATGGCCGCTAATTCCTCGGAAAGAAAATTGCCCTTGCGTTAAACGCGTAACCCGATTTTAAATGTGACTATTCCAAATGCTTTCTCGTATTCGCTTCCCGGCTTTCACATTCGAATTATTTTCCGCGGAACAGCAAAGAAATCCCCCTGTTGGAAATTAAATTCATCCTGAGCTGAATTATGTTAGTATGTTAGGATCAAGAGATTTTCGGCTGTTGATGTGCATTCGAGAATAGCTTGAAACTTGACTTCAAAAGCCTACCTATCAGCACAACAATACACAAAACCACAGATGGAAGAGTTAATAGCAATGGAAAATGGTCCTAACGTACACATGTCATTTTATAAAAGCCAATTCACGTCATAATGAGGGAAAAAATCTCCTCTTTAAAATTGCTTGTAAGATTGTACGCGTAAGATTTTGCATTCTAGTCAATAATACAGAAAACCACGATTCAAGCGCTCTCTTCTAACTAAAAATGTGGAAATTGCAAGGGGATGTGTTAATCTATTTATTGAGAGTGAAGAAAAAGTTTGAAATGACTTTCGAGAAGAGGCTAAGAGCAAAGTTTGTCAACCACGTGCTTTAAAAACGACACATCCTGTAATACTGTCACGTGATGAATTGCCCATCCCCCACCCTCTTGTTAATATTAACTTCTTGGAATTTGGGATTATTTATTGCTTTTATAATCTCGCTTGTAGCTGAGAAATAACTTTAGTGACAAAACTACATCTTGATAAATTTATCTCGCAGTAAATTGAAAAGTTTCACGAGTGCGCTGAATTTCAAGTGGGGCTTCGTTTACTTTTAAAACATTTATTGGTACCGTTTTGTCTGTGCGTGATGAACGTGACACTTTTATTATTTTCTCCAGTCAGCTGTAATTTTACAAGAATGCGACAGCCACGAAGTGCCTTCTCATCCTGCAGAAAGCGAAGAACCGTGAGAAGGAACTCTTAATGTTCTACACGAAAACAATTTATACTTGTTTAAATAAATGATGCTTGCATGATACCAAAAAATATTTTATTTGTCTTGAGTTGTTTCCAATACAGTAGCCATCAATTTCTCAAATCTTGGAGCTAGTTTTTATACGAGAATATTTTTTACTTTTTCCTTCATTGTGACGTTAACTAAGGCTGTAGAGTACATAGAACTACGTTTGACAACCTCATTATTTATCAAGGTGGCTTATAGTTATAACCTCATAAGTGAAATGTCATGAATATAAACAACTTTTGACTTTCTTTAAACCTTTTGTAACCTCAAAGATATGCAGCTTTAAGTTTAACTCTGACAGTTTACTTGCCAGCAAGAAAGAACAAAAACTCTCAAAATGAATGCTGAAAAGAAATGAATGGGTAGGGATAAAATAAAAATCTAGTTAAAAACTAATAGAGAAGTATGAAAGTTCAGCCGCCATCTGTTCCCGTCAGTTATTAATCTTTTTGTAACAATAAAATCAGTGAACGAGAAGTCACGTGTTGCCGAAAACGTAACGTGAGGTCGAAATGGTCCTTCCGATGACTGGTCAGTAAACGTTTTCGGTGAGGTTCTCGGCTCTAAGAACGGGAGTTATCCGTAATGTTGCTTTGTATCCTACAACCCTCGTCCTAGTCTGTTCCATGTCGATAGGGTTGCAACTTTATGGTTGCCAAGCGAACTGAGCGAGAGAAGAGATTTACAGAGGCGAACTCCGCAATTTATTGCGTACACGTTTATTCATAAAAACAACCGACCAAAACATGAATTCTTCTTTTGCGGTTTTGTTAGCTCTAAAAATACAAGCGGAACAGTATTCGAGACTTGGTTCATACCGAAAATCATTTTTATCAATCATTGTCTTGAATTCAGTTACAGTAATGAATTTCGTTGAAAATATGAAAGACGCAATATGACCATGCTTCTAGAATAAGAAATGAGATATAATGTGATCAGAACAAAAAAACGATTGTATGAATTCTTATTAGGGCAGTGTGACTTTGGCCTTGTGTGAATACTTGATTATATATCAGTCTGGCTACTTGCCTGTAGGTAGACGGTCAGGCAGTCGGACTCCTATGGCAGACCACATGCCGTCTACGCCTAAAATCCCTAAGCCAAGGCAACAAACGCAAAACCACAGCATTAAATCAATGGTAAAGTATTTCAGGCTATTTAATATTCGCCGGTTACTCCTCAAACAGTTACGCGAGTAGTTAAAGACAGAGTCTCATACTGTCACTATTGAACTGCAGGTAGACAATAAGGCAGTTGTTCGAGGAGTCCAGAACTAGCACTGCGGCAGACCAGACGTAGTCTACTCTAAAAGTTGTGAATTTTGCCACCCAATGCCTCTATCGAGGGCAACGGGCACAAAACAGCAGCATAAGATGTGAGGTTGAGTACTACAGACACATCAAACGGTTACTCGAGTGCCTAGAGGGCAGACTCCCACGTGAGAAAATGAAATCTCAGGGATGGTGGTTCCAACAAACAAATGCTACAGCTTCTATACAGACCTCTATAATACTCTCCACTGACTCATCAAACAGATATACGAGTATCTTGGATGAAAGGGAGCACTCACTTGCAAGACTGGCCTCCTTGTAAGGAGTTGGAGTCCCAGGGGTAGTGATTCTATGTCAGCTCTGTGGGTGAGTTGCGTAACATTTACAGCTTTGGTACAGACTTGGAAAGCCATCAAAATACGGATAGTATGCAGCCCTCATCTGTAGATCCAAATCAGGCTTACGTATTCAGGAGAAGATTGCTAGGCGTTGTCTGTCGCCAGGTGAAATGGATGAGCAAATCCCTGCACAAGAGCAAGTGCCGCTTGTAGCGCGGAACGGACTCTTTCTGATAGATATATACCTGTCTGCCAATCTATTCATTTGTCTACCTGTCTGCCTATCTCCCCGAGCTTCGGATCAGAATGGACATAACTGGTTAGGCAAAATGTTAGGCTACCAACAGGACACTGTACGATAAAAATATATTTACATACATTGAGACTGCAATAAGAAGTACTATGCAGAGATCTTGGAGAAGAGAATGAAACCCCAAAACACGTGATATCACTGTGATATATTTATTGCCAGTAGACATGATCTTCTAGAAGCAGAAGAACTGCACTCCAAAGTCCTAAAAAAATTGAATCTTAAGAAAATCCTGGACTTCATCAGACAGACGGGACTCCTGTCAGACAAGTAAATACAAAGGGTACAATGCGCCAAAAGGTTGCAGTACAGTGGTTGCCCGATACTTATTCTTTCGACGCGTAAGGACAAATACAGGGCAAGAAGTTACGCCAGGTTTGGTAAGCTTTATAAGCCTATGATACAATTTTAATATTTATTTAGATGCCAAAACCAAAGACAGACAGGCAGACAAACAGATATAAGGACAGACAGTCATTAAAAGGACAAACGCAATGTTCAAAATTCCCAATCGAACATTAACCCGCACATTTCACTCATTTCCGTACACTTATTTTTCTCATCACAATAGATTTAATGAATATCGTCGTCGTCGTGTACTACTTTGAATTAGCTCACATAGAAGAAAATGTCAGCATCGAAATCATATACCCACTTTGAAGCAACATTGAATGATGTATGAAAACAAGAAAGATGTGCTCTGAGAAATTTTGACTCAGAATTTTCCAACAAATTTCACTTGCTGAAGCCAAATACAATATAACAAATCTAAGTCAATCTGTTGGAGTGGTATGCCAATTGCGCCAGTAAAGAGCTCTTACTCTGGCCATAATTTTAATCCTACCTAAAAATATGGACATTTTCGCCAAACGAAAATTCCTGCACTTAACAAAAGAACTCTAGGAAAGGCTATGAAAAACAAAGCAAGATATATTATGCACATATATTGGTAAAATAATCATATCCAAGTTTAAAATATTTCAGTACAACAATAAGAAGACAGAACATTGGGTACTTCATTCATGGAACATGAGAAAGAATATAGGTCAACAGAAAAAAAAACTTAAGTAAAACATTAAGGTTCGCATTTTAGATAATATTAAAGCTCAGATAAAGGGTAAGCCCTTACGATACATATTCTGCGTTTATTGGAAATCTATCCTTTGGTGTAGTTGGTCATTTTTATTTTTACCTGGTTTTGAGCTTTCGTTAGATGTCCAGTGTGATAAGAAATTTATACCTGATCTGGTGCAGTTGGCAATCTTCAATTTTTAGGACATATATAAAACGTAGAAAAAAATAGTTGAAAGTAGGTTATATGATAATGGGTAACTTATGATCAATGTTGACTTAGTTCTTGTTATGTATACCTATATAGCATTGAATATGTCAGTCAGATTTAGATAGTTATGAGAGCCAGTTGGTTATAGACGATAATACAGCAGTAGTCTAGAATTTAAGTCAAGTAGTGTTCCACATGATAGTAAGAAAATATCAATTATATATGTTTATTCATTTATATATCATATCTTCTGTCATATTTTTTTTTTTTTATTTATTAACCTTTCATACAGTTGTCTATTTTTCATATTGTAATAGATTTCCTTGATTGACATTCTAGAATATTTTAAGATAATTCTAATAGCCTCTCAAAAGCTTGCAGAACACTATTCCAAATCAACGCAGGTATAGACGTGAAGACTCCGCTCTTTGCCTTTATAAAGGATCTAGCCGTTTAATTGAGAAGTCAGAGTAAATAGTATTACGGAACTTTGCAATATAAATCGGAGTAATATAGATAAACATCGAAAAATATATTAGTCGCATTATAATTGTTAAGTATAGAGTACTAAATAGCTTGGGGTATATTTTTCTCATTTCAATTTGATTTTCAATTATTTTTAAATAATAGTGCTTTGTTATTTTGAACCCTGAGGAAATTACAATATGCACAAAAACCTTCATCCTCCTTCCAGCAAGATCAGATTCAGGATGATACAACAAAATCTGGATTGGGTTCCACATAGGCTCCTAACACTTTCCCCAACAGAAGTACAGTCTTGGCATACAAAACTTACTGACACTTAACATGTATTCCACACTGCTACCATTGCTACTTTTTTTATAATTGATTCTGTTCAGTTTGTCGAACAATATTTTTTGATTAATTGTTAAAAATCAAAACTTGAATGTCTCACAAAATTACAAATTCATGAGTCCTAAATAGGACAGCATTTGTAGTCCTACACGAACAATTTCCAATCTCTTCACAGTGTCCTGTATTTCCCTAATATTTTTTGAACATTTATTTTAAAACAGGATAAATCGGTACACAAATTCACCAACAGAATAAAGAATAAAACACTATCTATAAAACAAAACCTGGTGTTGTTTTACTATAATTCTAGTGTTATGAGTCTTAATCCTGGTTTTTCAGTGATATGTTCGAGCTATGAAAGCAAAATATGCATTTATATTTAAATATATGTAATTACTTCAGCATAAAGATGAATAAAATTCAAATATATGTAAATGGAATTTGGTAGATAACAAAGGCCGCATCACCAAAAATTGCATCCCATAAATGATGCGCATAGAGAGCACGTGGAATAGAAGTCTAGAGGGTCAGAGCATTTTATGCAGGATTTGCATGTAAATTCCACATGGGGCGGCTCCCCCTGGGCCCTGTCCTAGCGCTCGGTGCTTGTGCATCGGTAATACAGGGAGTGCGGTGTCCAACCAGCCAGAAACTCAGATAACGAGAACGGAGAGAGTGGATTGGAGAATGAAACTTGAAGCACAGCTCTACTCTACGATGAAGAACGGCCGATCATTAACGTATACTGCAATAGTGAAACACTCGTACGAATCAATCTCCCTACACTACCCCGCACTCTCGTTCTTTCATCGTATCAAAGTAAGCAGCGCGTGCTCTGCTTCTCCATTGTTATACCAAGCTTTTGGTTCGTTGAAAATATGCATGGATTATTATTTTTTGCTGCTGAATGATGGAGTGCAATTACAGGACCAATAATTATCGATGAAGATAAGGTACAATTCTGCTCGAATCAACGAACACCACATTTTTGTCTACCAGCATTCATCTGCAATCTCCAGATGAACGTCAACGTATTCACTAAATCTTCTATGTCACATAGAGTTTTTTGATTATATCCAACATGATTAAAAGTTTTTAAAATGTACCAAAGCAAGATCCATGTGCTTATAGATGTGGAAAAAATGGACTTTCCGCAAAATCTATTCCTGTTTATCCATAAAAATACTTTATCTCATAGAGTCACCTCTCAAGCATATCAAACCTGGTCGAAAAAACTTTGAGTCCAAAATCCGAATTTGTCGAATCCTAAACAGAACCTTCGACATCTTATCAATAGTGGAAATAAATTAGTGTTTGCTATTTAGACAACGGCAGACTAACAAATTAAGGTGCGATAAGTGCGTTCGCAGCTATGTGTGAGGGTGATCTCAAAAGTATGTAGGAATCTGGAAAGATATTTCTATGTATCTGACGCTTGCTTGGATCAGTAATGGCTTTCGAAAGACCTAATATTGGGTTCAGTCGAAGGCGTCACTGACATAACTGGGAAAAACCTACCAATTTAGATTTGCATGAGTCGAATCTTGAATAGAACACCTTAAATCTTATCGATAATAGAGAAACAATTTTCGATTGCTACTACCAAATTGGACTATATTAGAAATAACGGAAATTGGACCTTATGGTCTGTTCAAGTGATGTGCTTTAAGTTACGAGGATGGTCTCAAAAGTATGTGCAGAATCAAAAATATATTCCTATGTATTTGGCCTTTTTTTAGTGTGTTACTACAAAAGCCCAATTGTTGTGAGGTGTCTTATGTCTCTTCTCCTTTTGCGCAATTTTTTCACTAATCGGTAACTCATCAAGAATTGGCAGACAACCAGTACAGAAGAACTAATTTTCTTAATTAGTTTCATGGCAATTAACGATCAAATGAACAACTAAGGCTCGGGGAAATAGAAGAATCACTTGTCGTGATTGCGAGCAAAAGTCATGATATTATTTGGTAGACGTTTGACGATGTGAATGAGCTAAAAGGACGATTACGTTGGGAAATGGAAATGAGTTATCCTGAACAGTTGAATTAGTATACCTTTGTATTTTCGGATAGAACAATAAAAATTACGAACAAGAAAGTTGGTGACTTAGCTTTAATTCTGCACAGGAATGAGAAAATACCAAAGAATGGAAGAAAGAGAAACGGCAAGAAGTTCGAATAAACTCTCTCCGAATTGTATTCGTCTCGCCGTTTTAATTTGAATTCATTCTGTGAAGTTCCTCGTCCCCCCGAATCGCGCCGCATGTAATTGATAACACTCGCGAGATGTATCCTTTTGCTTATACTTAAATTAATCGACGGATTTGCAATGCAAACCACTAGCCGTCGAAGTGCGAACACAGAATAACTTCCATGGAGAAAAATGAACAAGCCAGCGAGAAATTTATTGTAATTGTAGATTTTTCTCCTAGTTAACAATGAAGTGAATGTAAATATCTCGAACGAGAATCAACAGATGTTACATTTTTGTGATAAATTGTTATTGAACGTTTATTGGAAAACAACAGATGGCATTCGCAAAAAAAGTCGCAGAGTTGTTTGGTTTTAACTCAAACAGAGGCGAAATAGAAATGAATTGATATCGAGTAGGAAAGTCGGTTTTTGTTATTAAATGATATGATAAACAAAGAGCTAGAAGGGGAAACATCAACAAGTTTAGAAGTACTTTGGCCAAGTGTCGCCTGCAGACACCACAATAAATGCGATGAGGTACGAGTAGCTTGATTTCAATCAGAGAATTCTATCCCGTACCTCGCATACCTCATCAAATATTACTGAATTTAATATTCTACATACAACATTCCAATCTCGGCATTGTTTACATGACAAGCTGATATTTGACAGGATGAAATAGACAGGAAATGTGAAGCTTGTTTATGAGATATCGTGCATTGATAGAGAACACGTCCAGATATAAACACGATGGAGAAATGTTAGTTTCTTATTGCAGCCTATGTTCCCATTTTTTGTTAAAAAAAATGGACGATGTGAAAATAATAGATATTTATAAACTTATAATCCATATATCTTCAAAACAAAGATTCATCCAATTTTCTCGATTTTCTGCCTACTACTACACTTCTTGTTCACTTGTTCAGCGATTTTCCGCTGATTTGTTCATGTTTTTTGCTCCTTGTTTGTCAAACGGTACCTAGTTTGTTGTTTCTTCTGTCTATCTACTGATGATTGGTATTTATATCTTCATTTAATTTATTTATTGTTTTTTCTATTCTTTCTACTCTTGTTGAGAAGTTTTGTGCTGATTTTTTTATGTCGATTTTTTTTATGTCTTTTGCTCCTTTTTCTGTCTAACGATATCCAGGTTATTGCTCTTGCTGTCATCTCCTGTTGTTAAGTATTGATACCTCAATTCGCTTTCCTTATTATTTTTTTTCCTACTCCTACTACTCTAGTTCAGAGATTTTCGCCTATTTCTTGGTGTAATTTCTCATGTCTTTTGCTCCTTTTCATGTCTAACGATATCCAGGTTATTGTTCTTGCTATCATCTCCTGTCGCTTAGTATTGGTACCTTAATTCAATTCCCTTATTTTTCTCGTTATTTCAACTACTCTTGCTCAGAATTTTTCTGCTGATTTCTTGATGTTGTTTTCTTATATCTATTGCTCCTTTTATTCTGTCTAACGGTAACCAGGTTGTTTTTCCTGTCCATCTTCTGTCGTTTAGTATTGGTATTTCCATTGAATGGAACTTTTCTATCTCTCTTATTTCTGTTTTCCGTGGCTATTTGTTTGTGAGTTTGTTTCTCAATTTTAGTACCATCAATATTCTATCAATTCTACGTAGTGTGATATATATTGATTCGTAAACTGACTGTATTGAGAATGAAGAATACTCTTGCGTTGTCTTGTATGACGGTACCACGTTGTTGTTTTCTTCGTTCTAGTCGTCTGCTCTTGATAGATGGTCTGCTTACCTTTGTTTGGCTCTCTAGACTGTTGCTACAATTTTCTTATTCCTGTCTTATTTTGGATATCTCCATTTATAAATCTGTTTCCTAGTAGTACCCCTGTCCGTATTCTTTTTATTCTATGCTGTGTGATTGAAGGCTTTGGTATGTTCTTGAATGAAAGCAAACAATGTGAGATCCCATAAATACTGATACCTATACTGGGATATATATACGTGGAAATATTTGTGCATCATTCTGTCCTTTCTTTCTTATCTAACAATATTCATTTTTTTTTTAATCCATTTCCTGCCGATTGATTTTGATTTTGCTAACTACCTCCATTTGCTTCTCTAAATTATTTCTTGTATGTCTATTAAGTCTGTTATGTTTCGAAGCTTTTCATATTTTTCTGTTTCTGACAGTACTCTTCCTATTCTGCGCTGTAAAACTTCAGTATGTTTCTTGATGAAAGCGAACAATGTAAGAGCACATATATATTGACTGGTGTACTGAATATTTCACTAATCTCAGGAATTGAGGACATTTTTGCATTGTTTTATCCTTTTTTTTTGTCTAACGGTGTTCAAGTTGCTCTTTCCTCTGTCTGATCTTACTAGATTACCTGCCCACATCCATTTGGTTTTCTTGATTGTTCCACATATTTCTTCTACATCTATTCTGTTCATGAGTGTTTATATTTCCAATATTCTTATGAGCATATTTTCAGATATTCTAATCCTTAAAAAATTCTTTCAACTTCTACTAGACAGGTTGTTTTTTGTCCATTTTCCATCTTTTAGTCTTGCTACCGATCTTTAATCAGTTTTCTTGATTGTCTTCTGTTGTTCTCCGTAACTTTTTGTTTGTTACTCTGGTTCTTGATATTATTGCTGCTAGTAAACTTTCTGTCCCACGCTATGTAACTTGAGGGCTTAACATAGGCTTGGATGAAAATGGACTACGTGAGAGCCTGAAAATAATGATTCGTCCACACAATCCATGACATTTGGGTATTGATTTTTTTTTTCCTCGAAAGGTACTCTGATCATTATTATTTTTGTCCATTTCCCATTGTTTGGTCTCACTAGGTGGCCTGCCCATCTCCACTTAGATTTCTCATTTTTTTCCCTAATAATCCTGATTAGTTTTCCATTTAAAGCTCTTCAGACCTACTTCTGTTTTTAGTCTTTCCATTTCCTGTTGTGTTACTTCAAGTTTTAATTGATATTCAGGATATTAGTCTTGTCCATCTCTCGTTGTTCGATCTTGTTACGTGGCCAGGTTATCTGTATATGGTTTGATTAATTGCTTTTTCTATCTCTTCTACATTTGTCCTACCTCGTTGTAAATCTTTCTCTTGATTTTAATCCTGCCAGTATTTTTGTCTATTCAGTGCTATCTGACTTGATGTTTTAGCATATTCTTCATGTCCTGTAATAGTTGGGAGTGACAGACTTGAATAAAAATAAGACAAAGAAAGGATTTATTGAAGCAAGATCTTTTTGAGGACCACGACGAAGATATTCCAATTATTTTCTAAAAGCACAATGAGACTATAACGTATGTCAACTTATTCTGTGATTGTTACAGAATTCTTTTTACGATCAAGAGTGGCCTGAAAAGAGGTGTAATTACTTTTCAATTAGTTTTTTTTTCTCGGTTGTTGATAAGATCTAACGAAAATTTATAGAAGTGAAGCTACATTGAGAATTAAGACTTAGAGGGTATTAGAACGTTCGTGAGTGGTGTGTGAAATTTAGAAACAGTCTGACGAGGGTGTCAGGACACAATGCCCGCGAGGCGACAGCGCCGAGCGTCGCACAAAGTCGACACCCCGTCAGGCAAACTCGCTGGATAATCATAATGATTTCATTACGTGAACACATGGCTTCATGCTGTTCCATTCGTCTCTGTTGCAGCACTTCGCCTAACTGTTCGAAATTGTGGAAACTTCTGTAACGTAATTGAATAGTGACTAATGAATTGGCTTCATCGTCCATAAATCTACGCTGCGACGTGAACGTGAGCAAAAATAATGGTGTTCATTTAAAAATACTGGTGCTGTTCATTTAACAATGCAGATTGGATAGTTGTACATTGGATTCGCCTATTTGCCAGTCTCCGGACCATGTTTTGTCGTGTACCGCACCGAATAAATGACTTTTAACTTTGCATAAAAAACCAAATTGTTTTTATGCGACATTTATGCCCGGACACAATCACGCTTCGTACTCTGTATTATAAATTTACTAGAATCTTTTACAATAACTCTTCCGTCATACAATGTTACGAAAGAATTGTTGAATACTAGTTTTCTATGGAATCTGTTAAATATTTTTCTTCATTCTCTTTGTTTATGCGGAGCGAAATTTTTGAAACAAGTCTCAAAGGCGATGTCTACAGCGGAAGTAGCTAAACAGATTACAATTCGTTGTCGTCCGGAGAATTATTTCCCAGCACGTTTTGCCTCATCCGCCACCACAAAAAATCACTTCCCCGTCTCCCAAGTTAATTGCAAACGCGATCTAAATTTGCACAGTTCATAATTTCACCATAAATATAGAGGTTTGTGTACGTGAATGTGGAGTTTAATGATAGAAGGTTATTATTTATATCGATGTTATTAGCTCGAAATGATTGCAATCTTCTCCTGTGAATAATTTGAGCAATTTTCGTATTGAATGTCGAACAATTTCATAAATGGAATTGTGTGTACCAAGACATGTCCTTCGAATGATAAATATCGAGCTTTCACAGCAATTAAATCAATAATCTAACGAAACAACGGCAAACTAATCATAAAGCGAATGAAAATCGAAAAACGTCATGTAATTGAGCAGTGTTCTACAAATAGAATTACTAGATTTTTTTTAATGCAGTTAATTATGCATATCTTGTATCATCACATAATGACTCTTTTTTCCTTTCTAACCGTATGTCTCAGATATATAGTAAACAGCACGCTATCGCACTGAACCTCTGGTTCGGCACCAATGGGATCTAACCGCGGAATAGTAGATGTCAGTGAGTCAAATTTGATTGAGATGCAACTAGAAAGTATGAAGATGAAATTGCTTGGAGAGACTCCCCTTGGCTATAATTATCAAGTCAATATCAATGTTAATTCTTTATGGTTTCACCACAGATATTTTAATTTAAACCACTCGCGGAATGGTAGATGCCAAATTTGGCAAAGATATGTTGGAAAGTTATTCGAACAAACTCCACTCCACTATACCGTTAATTTAGTTATTCCATTGCGGAATGGTAGATATCAGTAAGCCAAATTTAATAGGGGTGCAACTGAAAAGTACAAAAATTTAGCTGTTCGAAGAAATTCTTCTTCACAGCACTATCAATTCATATTTTGCAACCCACAGAATGATACATGCCAAATTTGGTTGGGGTGGTACCAAAATATCAGAAGAAATATTTGTTTGAAGAAACTTCACTACACAACAACATTAATTCAGTGTCCCTAATGTAAGCCACCCACGGATTAATGGGTATCAGTAAGCCAAATGTGATCAGGTCGCAACTGCCTTCCACAGCCCTATCAATTCATATTTTTCAATACGAACCACCCGTGGAATGATAGATACCAAATTTGGTCAAGATGCGACTAAAAAATCGAGAAAAGTAGTTATTTGAAGAAACTCCATTTCATAGGACCATCAATTCAATTTTCCTAATGTAAGTCTTCCGTAAAATGGTAGATATCAGTACGATACAACTAGAAAGTCACGAGATGGATTTTCCTGAAGAAATTACCCTTCAAACTAATATCAATTCGAATGTTTCAAAGTATACCACCCACGAAATGGTGAATGCCAAATTTGATTATTCAGAAGTAGTTATCGGACTAAACTGCGTTCCACAACATCATCAAATCAGTTCATTCTACGTGAACCACCGGCGGACTGATAGATGTTAGTGAGCCAAATTTGGTAGATATACGACTGTAGGGTTAGAAGAAATAGTTGCTTGAAGAAACCCCACCTCACATCAACAACTCAGTTTTCCTAATGTGAATCGTTTGCAAAATGGTAGATCTCAGGGAGCCAAATTTGATTGAGATGCAACCAGAAATTGCGGTGATTTTTCTTCAAAGCACTTTCATTTCAGTGGTCGTACCACATCGAATCAATATGAACATAATCCCAATCTCATCTCATAAACCTTCAATCCTAGTCATCTTGGCTCAGACCTTATTTTTATAGAAAAATAGCCTGATTTGGTCCCTGTCAAATCCCTATAATAGACTCTAATCGGAGACATATCCAAATTCCACGGTAAATTGAATATAATTATCAAGTCCATATCAATGTTAATCTGTTGTGTTCACACACAGATCATTCAATCCAAGCCACGTACAGAATTGTAGATACCAAATTTGTTAACCCGTAACCACTGTGACCCTATTTCAGTTACATAGTTACTGTGACTGGGTCAATTTGACCATACCTGAATATCTTTGTTCAATTATAATATTTATTTGTATAATGCAACAAAACAACGCATATTACAAGAACTTAAGTTTATCTAATGAACAATTACAATTTTTTGTGGGTATAATCGTGATCGCTACCCATATCTCCAAAATTTTCAAATTCGTTGTCACTTTCTTTATATTCTTCCGCCTCATTGTACCAAATTGTCATTGGTATATTTGACCATTCTCGAACGTCTAGGACGACTTCTCATTTAAATCTCTTCTACAATATCATATATATATATATATAATAACAATCTGAAAATTCCAATCAATTATATACTGTATATGGATCAAATTGACCAGAAAATGAGTAATTTGATACCAAATTTGTCAAACTGACAGCTATACTTTAGCTGCTTTAACTAACCAATCAGTACTTGACACACTGCTGAACGAAGCCTGCGCTAATTTAACAGATACGCGAGTAATTCAAATATTGAAAATGCATATGGTCAAATTGACCCATAAACAGTGGTTACGGGTTAAGGATGCGTTTAGAAGATCAGAAGTAGTTATTATAAGAGACTCCACTCCACTATACCATCACTTCAATTTTTCCAATGTAAACCACCCGCGGAATTGTAGATGTCAGTAAGCCAAATTTGATTGTGATGCAACTAGAGAGTAGGGAGATGTGGTTGCCTGAAAAAACTACCTTTCACAGCACCATCAATTCAAATTTTTCAACGTTAACCACCTGCGGAATGGTAGATACCAAATTTGCTAAGGGTGCAACTAGAAGATTGGGAGAAGTGGCTATTCAAAGAGACTCCACGCTACAACAACATTAACTCAGTTTTTTTAATGTGAACCGTCCACGGAATGGTAGATATCAGTAAGCCAGATTTGATTGAGTTTCAACTGCCGTTCACAGCATCATCAAGTAGATGCAAGATTCAGTGAACTAGCGGATCGGGAAAAGTAGTTGTTCGAAGAAATACCACTTTGTTGTGCAACCAATTCAATTTTTCAATGTGAACCACCTACAGAATTATGGATTTCAATGGGTATGTAGTAAATATGCGACTGTAGCGTCCAGGTAGATAGTTGCTAGAAGAAGATCCACCTCAAAACATCATCAACTCAGTTTTTGTAATATAAACCATCTGCCGAATGATAGATCTTAGTGAATCAAATTTGGTTAAAATGCAACTGAAGGTTCGAGAGAAGTAATTCTTCAGACAGAGTAATAATGGTCCAGGAGTAAATAAGGAATGAAGATCAATGCAATGTAATCTTTTCAAGATGTTTGTGAAACAGAAAGGGTAGCAATGCAAGAATTCAAACACCTAAGTGTTCCACAAAGATTCATACCTGAAAGTTGGTTCTTGCAGCACCATTTTGGTTCTGACATCAACTGTAAATACATGTGCCATTTATTACAAACAATCAAATCATAGAAAACCAGACTAATGTGCCAGGCATATAATTCAATAAGTTGGCATATGGAACAGCGAGATAACAGTCAGGTAATGAAATTTTCACGGCTCATCTAGATCGATATTCACTCCTGTTACCTTTCCAAGTTAGGAATCAAATTAACTTGGCAACGATGAAGCTTTCTGGCACCGGCTAATTGTTGTAACATGGATCTGTACTGTTGACTGACAACACACATAGCAGCAATGTAGAAACGTGACAAGGAAAATGAAAAAATTGCTGTTTGTGCCTAAAAGTCAATCTAGGGACATAACTAATTGGTTCAAATCCCGAAGTTCATGAAAGAGACAGAAAGAAGCTGGTATATACTGTACAGCGGAAATACCTACATGCACTATTTACTGAATGGAAGCCAAGGTGGCGAACTGAGTAAAAATAAAGGTAATCGATATCAATTTATAAGAGTATATATTTGGCGCACAAGTCTAATCAGATATATGTGGCTTGATTGAACTGGACTGATGAGTCCCAATAAAGATGAAGAATATGTCTGCATTGACCACCTGCTGTCCGTAGCTCGAGAGAGCTGGAAAATAATTGAATTTTGAATTTTACGTCGTTCAATGTGCAGCTCTGCAAAACTGCAGACGGAGTAGTATTGCAGGCGTCCGGCCAGAATCCTTAACGTAATTTAGTATAAAATAATGATGAACATTTGACGTGCAAAGGGCTGCAGCATTGGACGCTCGTCATAAGTATACGTCTTAGTCAGCATTTATAATTGGAAACGTGCCCACGGCAGGCCAACAGCGCTCGACTTTACTAATTCATAACGACATGTGCAGTTGTTTTCTCCGGCACCGTAATTGAGCTTAGAGCTTGGTCACGTCACTTCCTGTTGTACAAGTTCCTTCCTTTACTCCAGCATATTATCCTTTTCCTTCTTCCATACACGCATTCTTTTGTTCTTGTTTTTCAGGATGAGCTGCGTTTAATGAATTAATTTTCTCTTAAAGTTCCAGACAATACTGCCCCAATCTTCTAGTGTTTCAGTAGGTGCTACATTCCTTACTGCGGATTACGTAAAAAAAAAACAGAGCGGTTGAAGAATAACCTAAATCACAAATTTTTTTTAGAACATGATTATATCGGAGAATTAAGCTCATTTCTAGAATGTACATTTATAGATAGATAACGTCATTGACTTTAGAACACTGGAGTGTTTAAATCTCGAGATTATGCACGCTTTTTACGTTTTTAATCAGTGATTATGATGCAAGACTAAGATCCAGACTAATTATGAAATATTAAGCTCTAAATTTTGATCTGTCGTTTTTGTACTCATTGGTGGTGATAGTAGTTGTCGTATTCCAATATATTCCGAGTATATTGACTACAAAATCTGTTGAATTTTTTTTCAACTTGCTTTAATAATATGATTATATTAAACGAAAACTTGTATTAGTCTCATATATCAGTTCTAAAGTTTAATATTTTTGGATATTTATCAATGAAAATAATTATATTTTCAAGTTATTTTGGCGCAATGCCCAAAACTGAATATTACTCTGTGTGAAGAAGCAGGAAGGCCGTATATTAAATCCACCAGTGGAATCGCAAGGCGCTGCTTGTGGTTTATGATAGTTTCAAATTATTTGTGACGGGCTAGCGTTTTATTTATACATTCCTTGCTGAATTATGCCACATGCACTTTTCTCCTAACTACCATTTAGTAAAAACAAATTCCATAAAACTGAAAGATGAATTACAATATTAATTCTTTGTGATCGCGCCTACATTGTTCTTCTGCCAATAAATGAACGAATCGATGCGAAAAAATGCTGGCCAAGAAACTTTGGCAAAATTTTCTGGGTCAATTAAAATTCCAATAAATACTTAAGAAGGAAGTTTCAGATAGCATCTAGCTTGTGGTTTAATGTGCAATAAAGTAGGAAAAGGTGGAGTAGGCTTGGCAGAAAATGAGGGAGGATTTTACATCACCGTGGTAGTGCGTTTATGACGCCGTAAATACGTGTGTAGCATATTTACACCCTTCCAGTAGCGCCTACGTACATATATATTTATTTGAGTGACTCAGACATTCCATTATTCTGATCGATAAGGCATTGGGTCGGGCTGAGTTACGACCGTCTGATACTGAACTTCACGTCGAGTATCGAGCCAACCCAAAACTTTTTTAAACTGGATTTCCACCATCATGAAATCCTAATCACGTTACTTCGATTTCGAATCATCACAGTCTTGAAACATTTACAGAACTGTACTTTCAGATATGTTCTATGAGAGAACTATAAAGTAAATGAAATTTAGAAGAAATATTTGTGCAAGTTGGAAGCAGGATACGACTAGATCCCCTAGGAACTGCTTGTCACTGATGCTAACAACACAACTTTGTTATAGCCGTAGTAGTAGACGACGCCGGGCGTCGAGCTTCAGAACCGGACACTGAATTTGCAATCAGCGCACCACTTCCCATGCTAATTTACAGATTTGTACGTAGATCTCACATTTGGACTCTGTCCTTCTGTGCCTTTGCTTTGCATCCTAATAAAAGCCTAACGAACACCCTAAAGACACTACCTTCACCATTATTTATTGTGATAAAAGATATCATGCATTATGCATCCATTGCAGATCTGTGCGACAAATTACTAAAAGTTCTTCGTCGTCCGGTAATGAAAGAGGCAAAAGAATACCAATTATACGCTCGTTTTATTTCGTTTTAATTGCTCTTGCTCATTAGGTGCAGGATCGCTGTAAACCGGCGATCCAGCCAGTCAATTCAGTACTTGAGTACAAAAATAATGGGCACATCTTCATAATGATTCGTTCCAACCGTAGTGCTAAATAATTGAACCGTTCTGGGAAGTAATTTGATATTCAAAAGTCTGAGTAATATTTACAATGGTGTGAACTAACAAGGTGCTACGGGTGATTCAGACGTTCAAGGTGAGAAGGATTTTTAGTGAGGCAGCGTTCTCGGTGCAGCGTAATTTGCAAGGCAACATGGTATGGATAAACGCAGTGTGCATCATAAATTTAATAATAATTTCCTCATTCAATAAACATGTCTGACAGGCAACGTCGGCGTCTACGATGAAAAGATAAGTCAAAACCGGCGCTGCGCTAACTCAGCGCTCAACGGCTCTATCTACTTCTACCTGCAGGAGGGTTGGAGGCAGCAGCAACCCTTATAAATTCCGAACACATTCCTTACGTATCCTATTATTCGGCAACGCAGGTACACGCGCCTTAATTAAACAACTTTTACGGCATTTGGCACGCCAGCAAATATCTTTGCGATCTAACATTGCAGACTTATTAATTCCACGAATATTTCACTCTTACGAAATGCAAGAAGATACCAGCCGGTATATTTGTTTCCCAAGATTCAGAAGTTTTCATAGTCTCAGGAAAGAAAGTTAAAATAAAACACATATCATGGAATTCTTCCAGAAGAAGATATGTTCTTGCATATCAACTTTATTTAGATGACTTCTTTTTATACTTCTCTATAGCTATAAGATAAAATTAACCCTGGACATGCACACTTCATTTGTTGTTGCATAAGTGTCAAACTGGGGTCTCAGAAACCCCAAACGAAAACATAGTGTTTCTGAGAATTGGATGTTGTTTTGACTAATTTCCATGATACGTAATTTATTCGGGATAATCATGAAAGGAGTAAGAGAACATTGAGTTCTTTAAGAGCATAATTTATTGAGAAAAAAGACAATGCATAAAAAAGTACAAATTTTTCGAATTTTTCTTATTCAATGCATAAAATATTAGATCTTTCATGAATTCACGTTCAAGTTTATCATTTATCAATGCAGAAAGATCTGTGAATTCCGAAGGAGTCAATTCCTGCTGAAATGTCAAAATGCCGAATGATAGTGAGCTTTCAGCTATGCTAATAAATCTAGCGCAAAATCCCAAACGAAAACGTGATTTCTCTGAGAAATGGATATTGTTTTGATTAATTTTCATGATATGTACTCTACTCAGGATGATAATGAATGAAGTGAGAAAGCATTAAATTTTTTGAGAGCACACTATATTGAAAAAAAGTACATATTTTCCAAATTTTTCTTGTTTAATACATAAAATATAAGATCTTTCATGATTTTTGCGTTCAAGTTCATCATTTATCAACGCGGAAGGGTCTTTGAATTCCGAAGTAGTCATTTTCTGCTGAAATGTCAAAATGGATAATAATAAAGAGCTCTCAGCTACACCAAAAAATGGAAGAATCATCTAGATGATGAAAGCGCATTTTTAACAGCTCATGAATGCTTGTTACTTCAGAGATTTTGCAAATTACTATCTCTCACAGTTACTGAGCTTGGAATCAAGCAGTTTGGGCAAACTTACAAAACAGCAGCTTCCATTTAGTACTAGTTACAAGTTAACTATTTGATAGGTACATAATTTATGCATGTACAAACTCAAAAATACCTATTAATCTTCATTGTTTAGTTATTGACTGACGGGAGGTCAAGTGCTGTACCTTAAAATGATAATTCGATCTTTATCAAAGCTATATAAAAAAAATACACCAAAAGTAAACAAATTTTCATCCAATAATAATAATTCATTTTAATAAGCTTCAAATTCGCGTCAAACAAGTCATTGAATGAATCTCGGACAGATTTGACAACTGTACATAATAATAGTGACACCCGCGGCGGAAGTTGTAACTAAATTTTTATCTACTTTAATAAATGTTTGTTGCCATGTCCCTAATGTCATTTATATCTATGGGCACTGTCTCACTTGAAACAAGTAATTGAATAATTTATTCTTCCACAATCACTGAGCTTGAATTAAAGCAATTTGTGCAAACCTACGAAACAGCAGCTTTCATTTAGTACCAGTTTCAAGTCTGTAAATAGTATAGTCACGCCAGCCAGCCAGCCAGCCAGCCAGCGAGCCAGCCAGACAGCCAAAGTGAATATAATAGCGCTTTTTCCGAAAAATGCGCTGAAAATCTAACGCAAACAGTCACACTGGGGTCTCAGAGACCCAAACTCAAACAAATTCATAAATTATGACCCACTTACTCCAGCTATCATCAAAATACATATAGCACATACTGAAGATATTACTAAATTAAATTTACGAGGTGGTCACATCGTACTATAGCGACTTTGTGCTTGTGCACAAGATAAAAATTGGAGCATGGGGTTTCTGAGACCCCAGTGTGCAGTTCCAGGGTTGAAAATACAATTTTTATTGTCCAATATCTGGATACCAGTTGTTCATTTTCAGTTATCTTAGCCACGATTTTTTTAACAGACAATATTTTCAATGTAACCAGTAGCTACCGTAAATGATTTCCAACCTACTTGACATTTCATGCCACAATTCGTCATTTAAGTGGACAATAACTTGCTGAAAGTGTGGTCAGTGTATTTTCCACCATCTGGGAGATTTGAGAGAAAAACTACAAGAAACGGGCATCGGTCTTGATATATACAGGATGTAACAGATATAAATACCTACAATCATTTGAGCCAGTATTAGACTCCGTCAAGTATAACAATTTTTTTTAATAACTATTTCCTGTGGACCCTCTGAATATTTAGTTGAAATTTATTAAAGTTTTGTTCAAAATTTGACTGTGCGCCTACGGTCAAATCTGAATGCTAGACATTTGTTGAAATACTGACAGCTGACGACTGCAATAGATACTTTGTAACTTTGAACAGTCGTAGACTTGTCACTTATACATTTAAAATTAAAATAATATTAGTATTTCTGCAATACGTTGAGATCTTAGCTTACCTCTATAATTCTATCTTTGCAAAATAGATTAGATTATCTGAGCAACGTCTTTAAGATCAACCATAATTATGATCTATCAATCATTTTCTTATCTCACTGTCAAGTAAATTTATTTTTATATATACGACTGCAACAGAACTCAAGTGGAAAGAATGAAGTTATTCTAAGAATATATATCACATATAATTTTTCTTCCTCGGCCTATAATATGATAGGGGAAGTAATGTTATTGTGATTTCTTGACATTTCGAGATTTTGACGAATCTTCACGTTTTAGACTCTACTAAACCCGAAGAATATAATTTTGTAAAAAGTCGGTCTGTTTGTCGATCTGTGTGGAAGCACGATAACTTGAGAATACTTGCGAATTTCCGACTGGAATTTTATATTTAAGTTTCTCATCAAAAATCAACTTCGTAGGTGAGCTTTTTTCAATCAGTGGTATCAAAACTTTATTGATAGAACTTTTTAATTTTTGCGTTTATTTCATAAACGATCGTATTTATCATAAAATATGAAATAACTAAAACTAATCCTTGAATGATTTGGCACAACATTTACATCGAACATTTTTCAAAATTATGAGCGATTCATTTGTTATTATCAAAATATAAATTATTATAAAATTCGTTTTATTTCCCTGAACCAAAGAAATAATAGAATCATAGTGTGGAGTTGGAATTATTATCACTCATATTTTGACATCACAAGAAAACGTTGGTCAATTGTTTTTTTCAAATAAGTAATTTGGCTCTATCGTGTTTGGTATCAAATTAAAGTTCTTGTGGAGATAATTCTAGTAAAAGTGTCGAAGAGAATATTTAAACGATTGTCAATTGTTTCTTTAACAAATTATTTGAATGATGTTATAAGTTTCAAGCTCTCGGGAGGATAAGCCTAGTAGATTTCAAAAATAAATAATTAAGTAGTGGAATCTAAATTACCATCATCATTTCTGGCGACCAAATTTCGAAACTGTATGTTCCAATAAATTTAAGACCCCTAAAATCTAGAAAAGGACTCTCCATTTCCAAAAATACTTATTTTATGTAAGGACTCGAAAATAACCGCCATCTGTCAGCTTAGCAATGACAGCTGTCACATTGTCAGTGACAGTTCTCACTTTAAAAAATGGCAGTTGTCACTTTGGCAATGATAGCTGTCACTTCGACAATGACAGCTTTCACTTCGAAATATGCAATTACTTGATGCAACACTCAAAATTTCTGGAACAGCGATGAAACTGGTCATAAAATTTATGGTCAGGGAAGTACTGTGCTGGCCACGACGGATTTTTTATAATGTGATTGATTCTATTAAATACATATTTTATTATCACCACCATCAATGTTCACTGTTGGACGAAACGCAATAGCATATAGGTAGTACATTCTTCAAAAATCATCAAATTGTTGTTTAAAAGTTTACTGCATTTCTGCAGATAATAGATGTGCTTCTCAAATATCAGGTATTCAATGGTTTATTCAACGAAAACAGTGGAATCTTCGTATATAATATCACAAGGGACTGTAATTTTATCAATTAATTTTTCTTGAAAACATTGATTACCTAGCAACATCGTGAGAGTCATCTGTCCGATTAAAATGCGAGAGCGTAACTCGAGGGATTTCATCCAAGCAGATGACTCGAAGGATGTTGCTTCAAGGTAATCAATGTTTGAAAGAAAAATTTATGATAAAATTAAAGTCGCGAGTGGTATTTGTGAAGAATATTTTTTGAATGAAATTGCTACTATAAGTACCTATCAAATAATGTTAGTTGCAACTACTAACCTTTTTATAGAAAAATGCACTAAATTGTCTTCATATACTCTTGAATTTTTAGATTTTTTGTTTTCAATGGCATTACTTTCGGCGAAAAATGCATTTCCAAAACGATTAAAATTTGAAATTTCCGAAAACTGATTGTTTGTTTATATTAGACCTGTGTATTGTTTCTCCATGACAAAGGCAATTTATCCCGAAAAATCGCTTGCCAACGGGAATTTATTATTATAATTGTCATTGTTACTATGCAAAATTTGTCAGTATAATTGACATGAGTGAAATAATCGATGATATCCATTTCAAAATTGATGAGCTTGGAAAATTTGATTCAACATATTGCAGGGTCACTTGTGACCCTCATGAATGAGTGCGGACTTGTCTCAATTGTCTAGATTAGATCTTTTTGGGGATTAGCAGCTGATCTTACAGCTCCGCACCCTCTGGTATAACTATCAGTCTCACTTCAGTTGCTGATGAGACTTCAAGATATAATCTTCGATCACGCAATCGCTAAAGATATGAGCAATTGCCAACTGCACAAGAGCAGGTATAAATTGCTTATCACATTGAACATTTGCGCCAACGCTTGAAGCCAGGTGAAAATAAAAATGACAAACTGCACCAAAGGATTGATTCCCAGTAAACGCAGAGTATGTACTATGAGTGCTTTTCCTTTTCTAGTCAACAAACCAATTTCTTTTTTTTTGTTTGAGTATATATTATCATGAAGAACTCTCATATCAAAATATTATTTAGTTGTACCACTAGCAAAAATGCCTATGACACATAGGTGAGTATATGATGTGGTATTATTTGTCCCTTCCTCAAATAAAATGAGAATAGCCTTACAGAAGTGCAGGAACCTTCATTTGGCGCTGAGGTGCATATTTTTGGGTAGGTTTAAATTTATGGCCGGATTAGCAAATTTGAGAATCAAAATCCTTCATTTGTGACATCTTATTGAAAAAGTAATATTTAAAAAAGTCTTGATCTAGGTCAAGCAATTGAGATGAGACGAAATTCATTAATAAGGGTTGCAGGTAACTGTCACTATGGCTGGCACGAATAATGGCAAAGTTGGCACGTTATGAATTAACAGTCCACCGATTTTCAAGGCAACGGGGAGAATTGTATGGAAGTTATTCAGGCTTTGTATTAGGTGCATTTGAGAAATTGAATCTTTGTTTGCGATTACGAGAGAAATTATAGATTTATTGTTAAATAACGCTAAGAATTTAAGAACTTTTCAGCTTCAAACATGAAAAGTTGACATGATTTCACACATTATAAAAACAAAAAATGCCTGCTTCGCGTAGTAGGATCCGATATAATAATAAATTATGTAAGTACATAAATAAATGCATGTGACTCGCAAGGAGAGTCTACGCCAGGATCCGGCGTGATTATTTACACTTTATTGAAAGTTTTATACCACCCAGAACTAGTTTTTCGCAAAAATCTAAATATTTCAATAATATGAACCTTAAACTTTACAATGTTGCTTACATAGCTTCTCAACGTCTATCAATAAAGTCACAGCATTCTTTTCTTTTTCTGTTGATTTTTTTGAGCAAGTAGGAGAGGTTGAACAGTGAACAAACTCCGTGTTTATCGTATGCATACCAATACTTTTTTAAATATTGATTTAAAATAGTATCACTTTTTATTCCTTTCATCCTGATAATCATCCCAATTCTGTGAGTTTCCTTGATTAAACCAGGGATAAGTTTTTACATATGCATTACCATTACCATAGCAGTCGATAAGAATGTTACATGTGACAGAGGTTGAACAGATTCGGAATAGTATCGACAAGAGCACAATACCCACATCAAGTAACTGACACTGTCGAAATACAGGAACAAGAGGGTTCATCCCTTCCGAAGCCTTATGCATACTATCATCTACATATCCGTGAAATACGTTATTCAATTATTTATATAATCAATAGTGAAGGTTTTCTTGCAAAGAGTTTCAATTTATGATTGTCTGCATTGAGTTTCTGGATAGAAGAAATTACGAAGGTGGATCATTATGCAGAGAATGTTATTCTGTAGCAATATTCGATACGTTATTATAATGAGATGAGATGTACGTAGTAGGTGGATTTAATGTTAGGCTAGGGTATTATCCGAAGACATCATTATGCCAGAGACCGATCGTTTCTTCCATGTACCCCTAATGAAGGTTCATAGTCCATAGAGGAGGGAAGGAGCCACAGCAAAGTTATAAAGCTGTTTCTAAAGAGATTAAAATTTAAGTTTATGAAGGGATTTAAAAGCTGAGCAGCGGTCTAGTTCACAGAGACGTAATGGCCTAATTCGCTCAGGATTTACTTTTATATTCATTGCGATAACCAAATGAGAAACTGTTTGCCCAAGACCGCATTCTTTTTCAATTAAGTTCCTACGTGACGAGGATTTTAAATTGTAGATAAATTAATTAATTACAAAGTTGGAGTGGACATACTTTTTACTTAGATCAGATTAGAGGAACTGCTGAACAGAATTCTCAATACGAATTCAGGAAATCCCAGGGTGATATACATTCTTACAACACTTTCTTCAAAGACTTGGAAATGATGGAGAAGATGTAAAAAACCTAAGAATCCAAAATTCGTAATGTATTAAACAATACTCAACCAATTTTTTCTTCAAAATTCAAACAAAACAATAATCCTCTATGTAGAACAGTTGTTTCTTTTGCAATACCACGTCATCATTTCAATCTTAATCAAACAGGGACAAATGGATTTTGCAACACTTCACTCAGCTCCACGACTGCCGTCTGTTAATATTAATAACACGTGCAGCCACGAGCCGCAGGTAATGATGTACATGGAGTACGTCATCCACTTTCATCAAAACATCTCCATCCCCTGGTGGCCGCTTTACTGACAAAGACAGCTCTTAACAGAAAATAATTAATTAACGCCTCTGGAAAAGAATTATGCTCGAAAAATAAAAAGTGTATATAATTTTTCCAGGAAATATAACAGAAAATGCATAATTATTATATCATTTTTACGGCATCCACAAAATAACCCTCTCGTTTCGCTCTTGGCCTCGCGCTCATCAGAGGAAAATGGGGACAGATAAAAAGAAGACCCTAATAAAAATGTTAATGCCTTCGTGACACATACCAGAAAGAGCTGCAGCCGACGAAGTATAGTCCCATCATGAAAAATTATTATTATTCCTAATATTTAACATCATCATGAAATTATTATCCCGACAAAAATTTCACCCTCATTTTTTGGCATCAACATCCATTTTGACCGTTCCCATTATTTACCACAGAGTTTATGTTCTTCTTTAATTTATTTGTTGTTCAATTGTTTTGAAATTTGACACACTTTTAATGCATCTTACGCCCAATCAATTGGTGTAATTGGCCATCGGGAATCTTCAATATTTCGTAAAAATTTGACAAAAATTAAAAATGATTGGATTTTTCTAAGCGCACTTTTTCGAAATTTGAAGAGATTTAAAAAATTGGTTCAAGAGCAATGTTGAAAGATATTTATCTCAAATTTATAATAGCACGTGAAAGTTTTCTCCTTCAAAAAATGGTACGCCACCTGACATCAATCTTATATCAGAAATCTGTAACGGTAGCTAGGACCTGATAGTCCAAAGATTGAAGATCCTTAAAAATAATTGGCGAGCATCCTTCACAGCGTGCCATTTCGTGTCGAATTAATAGTCGAAAGTACTGCACTGTGGTACAAAATCTGTCAATATGATTTGCTTAATATCTCTGAAATTATTGTTCAAGTCGAAATTAAGCTAAACCATTAGATTGTCCAAAGATCGTAGAGCTCGGTACTATAGTTGGTGAACATGCAGTGAGACGTTTTCGAGGGAGAGGATGTTTAGTAAGTTTTGTGCATGAAGCAAGCGTTGAAGTAATCGTCGGAAATTGTGCGCAATATTTCTTTCAAATGAGTTGAGCTAGGGCGTTTGTTCTGATAACCTTTGATAGACATCATCGAGTTCTAACGATTTTATGTATGAAACTACGTATCAATTGATACAAATGAAGTTGTATCAAATTAAACTGAAATTTGATAAATATCGACATTCCGATATCTGGTAACACGATTTGTTCAATGTCTCCGAAACTATTATTTCGGTCGGATAGTCCAAAGACTGTGGAGTTTTAGTTAAAATTGGTTGGCGTGTATTACAGCATTTCAAGAAGAGGAACTGATAAAAATAAAGTTGTATCAGGCTGAACTGGAAGTTGATGAATCACGACATTACAAGATCTGGCGATATGATTTGCTCAATATCTTCGGCAGTATTGTTTCAGTCAAAAAAAATGATTATATCACCTGATAGTTCAAAATTTGGAAGCTTTAAACTGTCGTTGATTAGCATGTAATACAATGTAATAAGGAGGGTGCAACGTAGTTTTTGTGCATACTATCATCAAAGTAATTATTGAAAGCATGTTATTTTCGACTAAGTTGAGCTAAGACGCTTGTTCAAATCTTATTCGATACATCTCGTCGAGTTTCACCAATTTTTTTGTACAAAACATGCGTAATAACTGGAAAAGATGAAATTGAGGATGAACTTTGGGTTGTTAGACATCAATATAACAAAATCTGTCGACATGGTTTGCTCAATATCTTCATGACTTTTGTTTTGGTCGAAAAGCTCATCATACTATTTAATAGTCCAATCGTAGAGCTTGAAAGCATGATTAGTAAGCATGTAAAACATCGTTCTGAGGTGGAGGATGCATAGTAGTCTTTGTGCATTGAATTATTGTCAAAGTAATCATCGAATGTTTTGCAATTTGTTCCATTGGATTTTGCTGAGCTAGAAAGTTTGGTTTGATCCTATTCGATAGATCTCATCAAGTTTTACTGATTTTGTATACAAAACTTGACTGTTTAAACAAAAGTTGTATCAGAATGAACTGGAAGTTAACAAGTCTCAATACAGCAGCATCTGGCGACATGGTTTCCTCAATATTTTCAAAACTATTGTTTTGATCGAAAAATTTATTATATCGTTCGTTAGTGCAAAAATTAAAGATGAATATAGCGTTGTGAGATGGAGGGTGCACGGTAGTTTTTGTTTATAAAACTTTCATCAATGTTGTTCCTCATCAACGGGTGAATATGAAGCTGTATAAGGTGGAACTAGAAGTTGATTAATGAAGAAAAACACTTTTTATTACTCGTTTTCAAATAAATATGTTCTATTGGGTATATGAATTCTGTATAAATTAATTAGAAACACAACGTCTTCAGGAGATAATAATGAAGGTCTAAATAGGAAAATTGTCAACTTCTTGTGGTTTGAGCTTTAAACATTGCTATGAAGAAAACTACTGTTTGGCTACGTTACGTTGATGATGTCTTTGCTGTTTGGCCTCATGGTAGAAATGAATTAAATGTTTTTTCAAACATCTAAACATGCAACATAGAAACATTAAATTCAGTTTTAAGGTTGAAGAAAATAATTGTCTTCCTTTTCTGGATGTTTACCTGGAGAAACAAAATGATGGTAAACTTATCCATTCTGTATATAGGAAGCCAACCCATACAAATCAATATTTACATGAGTCATCAAATCATCATCCTGCTCAGAAATTTTGTACTATTAAAACTTCATTATCAGAAAGCCTCTTCATTATGTCATCCAAGTAAACTATCTGATGAAATCAAATTTTTGGATGATGTATTCTTGAAGAATGGTTAAAATAGAACACAGATTAAGAAAGCACTTATACAGAAGAATTCAACGCCATCTGTATATATTGGACAAACCAAGAGGACTGTGGAAACAAGATTGAAAAAGCATTCTCATCATATAAGATTGAATCATCCAGAAAAATCTGCTGTGGCTGAGCAGCTATTCAAGAATTACATGGCATTGACTTCAAGTATACAAAGCTTCTGGCTTAAGAAAACAATTGGTTCAAGAGGCTTATAAAAGAAGCAATTGAAATAAAAAAATCACCGAATAATTTGAATTTGAATACCGGATATGAGCTTAATCGATCATGGCTACCAATCATTTGCTCATAATTTCAAGTGATTTTTATCTACGAATTTACTTGCAAGAGTTACTTCATCACCACCTCCTGAAGATCTGTGGATGGTTCAGTTATGCGCCAAACCAAGAAGAGTAGAGCCAGATTGACCTAGAAACCACAAGGAGTTGACAATTTCTTATTTAGACCTTCATTATCATCTCCTGAAGACCTGTGGATATTGAATCATCAACTACAGGCAGGGCCCTACGATCCTAGGAGTTAATATATTTTAAACTAAGTAATCTAGTTACTATTTGTACTTTTATTTTTGTTGACTTAACAGTTTTGTTTATTTATTCTCATATTCCTTTTCACTTGGAAAAGGCAGCACTTTTCTGTCGAAACGTTGTGTTTCTTATTAATTTATACAGAACTTATATACCCAATAAAACATATTTATTCAGAAGTTGATTAATTTCGACATGATATGATCTGACAATAATTGTTTTGATCTAAGAATTAATTATATCCTTTAAAAGGCAAACGATCGAAGAGCTTAAAACTGTGGTTGGTATTATGTAGCGCAGCGTTTTAAAAAAGAGGATGTACAGTAATTTTTGTGCATCAAACTGCCGTCAGATCAACGGTCTGAACTGTATAACTTTTGACTGCATTAAGGTAGGACGTTTCTTCGGACTTGATTCGACAGATCATGTCAATTTCTACTGATTTTGTGTACAAAATTCCCACATCAACCGATGGAAATGAAGTTGTATCAGGTTGAATTAGAAGTTGATGAATTTCGACATAACAGGATCTGCCGAAATAGTCTACTTCATATCTCTGAAACTATTGTTTTGGTGGATAACCTTATAACATACCATTTAATAGTCCAAAGATTATAGAGCTTAAATGTATGGTTAATAGGCATGTAATACAGCACTATGAGAAGGAAGGTGCACTGTTCATTTTGAGCATAAAATTTTTGTCAAAGTAATCATCGAAAATTTTGCACTGGGTTACTTTAGACTGCGTTAGGCCAGAAGGTTTGTTTTGATTCAAATTCTATAGATCTTTTCGAATATCATTGATTTTGTGTACAAAATTCGACTAGTATAACAGAAGTTGTATTAAGATGGGCTAGAAATTGATGTCTTAATATAACAGAATCTGGTGCTACGATTTGCTGAATATCTCCAAAACAATTGTTTCGGTCGAAAAACTATTAATACCATTCGATAGTTCAAAGATTGTAGAGTTTGAGAGTATGGTTAGTAAGCATGTTATACAGCGTTGTTAGAAGAAGGATGCACAGAAGTTTTTGAGCATGAAACTATTGTCAAAGTAATTATCGAAAATTCTACACTGTGTTACTTTCGACTGCATTTAGCAAGAACGTTTGTTCCGACCTTATCCGATAGATCTCGTCGAGTACCATTGATTTTGTATACGATATTTCTGTATCAGCGCATAAAGTGAAGTTGTTTGGTGGTAAAAAATGGAAATAACAACATAATCTGGTAAAATGATTTGTCTAATATCTCCGGTACTATCATTTCGGTCCAAAAATTGAACACATTACTTGATAGTCAAAGGATTGAAGAACTGTAAAAAGTGGTTGACGTGTGTTCATTCTTCAAAGATAGACGCAACAAAATGATCATCGAAAATTCTGCACTAGCTTAGTCTCTAAGTCGAACAACAAGAAATTGAGTAGTCCTGCTACATGCTCATTATTCACCTTTCTGAAGAGAAAGGGGCACAGTAAATTTGCATCAAATTCATCGTACAGGAATTACGTTACATAAGTTTTTATTTCATTGAGCTATAAATGCTGCATAATACTAATGTATCAATACCTCCGGATCTCGTTGACCCAAAGATCAACAAACGTGTAATTTAGTAGTTCTTCATGTATAAAAAATATTGTACGGAATTAGACTCTTCAGAAAAAGTGCATCACATGTTGAGATAGTATTTTTCAGGAAAGATAACCACACCATCAAATCAATTATATGTATAAGACCCCATATGAACGAGTCAAATGATACCAGACAGTCAAGTTTATAGTCGCCAATCACTTCCAGAGTAATACGCGAACAAAGACGGGAATTTTAGCTATTAATGTAACAAATAGATTGGTATCCGCATCGAAATGCAGCAGTAACAGACTTCTTCAATTAGAAGTTTGGAAAATTTGAGAGAAATCTAGCAGCCTCTAAAAGGCTGTACAGCAGGTAAATAAGGAAAGCCCTTCTCTCGGCCTGTAGGTATAAGTAATTGTATCATTTAATCGAGATATTAGAGTCGGAGAGTAAACAAGTCAGGTCAAAATAAATTTTATAGGTACCAGTGAATTTTGTTCAATAAATAAATTTTTATTTCCAGTTATTTTTTAGTAATAGTGTTTGTGTTTTTTTGCGAACCTTCAGAACATTACAATATCATCTTTGACGACAAAGGATTCATTATCTCTTTCAGCTCTTATATTCCTGCGACATCACAAAATATCTTTCATGACTCCGTCCACATCAATATTTCTTAAGATTTGTTCAGTGCTGCTTGACGAAATTTACGAGAAAAACTATTGAGTTAAATTTTTATTGCTGGTATATCTTGGGCTATTTGCGTCTAGCATTACTTAACATATCGGTGAACACATCGCTCATTTATTACTTAGCCACAAGAAGTTCACTGACTCAGTAATGCAAGTTATTTTTGTGGCAATTGTCGTGCTGCGACGGATATCCAAGTTTTACTGCTTCAGACTATAGATCTCGGTCGATAACTGGATGTAAATGACTTTTGATAGACGCCAATGTTTGCTTGCGTTACCTACGCACTTCGCGGAGCAAACTTCCAGACCGATATATCGTTCTTTTATCGTTCTGAGCTTTCTGTCTGTCGCCCTCAATATTACTAAACGTACGCGAACTGACAAATGTCTCCTTACGTTAAATTTATACTGAATAATAAACTTCACTACTATATACGACGCGAACGGAACTTGGAAGGATATTTAACCCATTAGTTAATTTAGTGGAACAATAAAGTTTATTAATTGCTGAGGATGTGGATATTAGATGATTGAATTTATGTATCCCATCAAGATTGTAATTGATCGTAGTTGTGATGGTTATTTTTGTACATGTGCTCTACTCTCTTTTCGGCAAGTGTCTAGTGAGCACGTCAAACTCGCTGTTTCGCTTGCGTGGCTTGCAATATGATCTGATGTTCCTCTTCTTGAAATAAAGAGTTTCATTTAACACATAAAATTGCTTGAAAGCTGTGATAAAATCCATTCTCCCCGAGGTATTTTGTGCAAAAGTAATTTTGATGCAACTGCAACTAAGTTTGGGTGTAAAATGTAATGGCAAACATTGGTAAGCACCAAGTACTAATCTAGCAATGTTTAGCGTATCTTAAAGCAGCATTTCGGCCATTATTATTTTCTCACGTAGAACAACAAACACGTAAAGCGCTAACTACCGGCCGCTATCTGAACCGAGTTGCCCCCAACTGACTAACAATACGGTCACATTACCGGGTTATATTTGGTTGTGTATAAGTTATATTCCCGATTAAAGATAGTGAGTTGTGCCATTAGTGGAATTTCAGCCTCCACCGCCTCTTGTTCAGTTAATTTCCCAGCCATCGACGACGACGAAGCAGATTATTAGCTGATTAGATCTTTTGGAAATTCTAACAGAAAGGTGCTTATTTATTGCTGCTTTGGTTTTGGCTAAAGGCTTGAGGACCTTAATAACCTGCAAGAGCAAAAGTTCTATTGGCGATTACAACCAATGACTTGGAAGTCTATTGTGGCGGTAATTTATACAACTATGTACATGAACTGGTCAGATAATCATCTGGGAAGTCTATATATAGAATATCTCGAAGAAATATCACAAGGTTTAGAATGAGGATAGATTTCCGATTTAGGATTAATCAATTATAAACCTTCAGATGGCGTTGAGCAAAGTTTCAAACTTGTGTGTTCAGTTGATGCAATGACAATAAGTGAACGATTTTTGTCTAACAAAATGAATTCAAATGAAGTTAGTGCTGTGAATGAGTATGAATTTTTTCTATAATATTATTGTCCAGCAGAATATTTGGATTAAAACTCCAAGAGCATATTGTGTAAAATATTCTAAGGATGGATAGGAGTCTCAAAAATATCGCAATACTTCTCGTCGAAAGTACTTTCTCATTCTAAACTATTTGCATGAGGTTTTACGGACTTTTAAATTGAAGGGTCGTTAAATTAAAGGGATAGGAACACACCATTAACAAATTTGCCGGCTAATAGCTCGCGAATGGGGGTCAAAATGTAAATTACCAAACGACAAGTCTAATGGGTTTTTAAAAGACGAATTGAACATGATCCCATTTGACGAGATACAAGGTTTTTTAATGGTAGCACTTGGGTAGTATATTATAGAAGCTACGAGGGAAGTTTGAGAGATTCTCAGCTGGAAGCATAAATATCACTAGTATGATCATAATGCTATTAAATTAATCAACTAGAAACTCTCAGACGCCGCTGTGCAATGTTTAAGATCGATAGATATGAAAATGAGTTAGATTCTACATAAAAAAGAGAAGTTAAAAGAATGGGCGGCTGAATTTAAACGTGGTCGTACATCAATCTAAGATGATTAATGCAATTTGAGTGTGCAGTTGAGGGACTGGAGTACCAACGTGAATTGAAAAATAATAAATAAAATTTCGACCAAATCTTTTCTTTCATATCTAGGTAAATAATCAACTTCAGGACAGCTCTAAAGACATATAAGACATGAAAAATTGGATGTATGAATCTGTAAGATGTTTTTAATATATTTCCTGCCTAATTCAATAACAAGGCCATCGCACTAATGATTATAACATTAATCAAAGTGAAGCCTCTTTCTTCTGATGACGTAAATTCTGTTGCAGTGAAATATGGATATAGCCAGTGTTCCTGTTGCTTTAGAACTAGTTGTGGTTGGATATGACAAGACTGTAGCACTTTCCGCACATTGAAGCCATCTCATCGGAAGCTTGGCGAGTAGAGCGGGTGCTAAATGTCACGAGGAATAACCATTCATACACAGCGGCCCGACCGCACTAACCACATCCAGCAGCGTCGTCCTGGCGTTGTCCTGGCACAGCCATTAATTCCTTTGCGTCCCATTGTAGCGGCTTCGTGATCTAGCGCCAATCCCTCGAGGGAAGGTACATTCACAGCGTCGTACAACCGCATGAGATTAGACTAAGGTAATTTAAGACATCTGGACCACAATCCCAAGACCCTGCCTCTTTACTTGCCTGAGTAAATCATTAGACTTGGCCGACGAGCTACTTGGATACGATACAGACCACTTAATAGTGTGAACCCAAGCCAAAAACGGAACTGTCAGGCTGTATAACCGACACTATATCGTAATAAACAGTTGTTGCTTTATTGTTAACTCCGAATTGCTTGCTACATTGTATAATATTTTTTAGCTTAAGCGGAAAAACGACTGGAAGAAGTTGTCGCAAACGTCCAAAATCATTTCAATAAAACATTCGTATAACTGATAGAAAAACAGACATCTGTTTTTCGAGTCAGAAAACTATTCATTCATATTACCTCAAGGAAACGAAATTAGAAAAGAATACAGAGTTGCGTACGTCCTGCTAATAAATATCCCAATTCAGGCCGGTTGGACTTCCAAATTATGTCATCAATATCAATTCAACTAGCCAATTAATTAAATAGAATCAGAAAAACAACAATGAAAAACTGATATCCACGTTTTCTTCTCATGTTTTATTCATATAAATGTTTGAAGGCATTTCGGTTCATGACCACTAATGCCTCGGTACATTGTCTTTCATAGAGTTTTTTAATATTGTATTTACATTCTCATTGCATTATATTTCAAAGTTTATGTTTATTTGTTTTAAATATTTCAAAATGTCTGTTGTTTTAGACTGGCTATCTGCAAGTGCATCTTTTAGTTCTGTTGGTATACGCTACTGTTGTCTTTGCTTGGTGTATTTGATACAGTCAATATTAATGTTTTGTTTTATGATTGTGATGTCTTTCTTATACAAGCGTGACATATAGTGGATTGTATTTTTCGGAGTAAGAAGCTGTGTGTATGGGATGTGTGTCTGATTCTAAATTTGGATAAAATTGTTTGGTATTTTCTATTGTCCGGGACTTCTCAGTTTGACGAGTCTCACGTTTTCTTATTCAATGCTTGAACTGAGTTCTCTCACGACCTATCACTCATCGATTTTTATGAATCTTGAGACAGAAAGTTGAAACATGCAATTTGATCTAAAAGAAATTTGTGCTCCTATTCCAGTCCTCGGTAGAAGCCATCTTGAAAGGACTAGAATTATGACAGGTAGCAATTATTTCCCAACGCATATAAGCTGTCTTCATTCCAGTTCTTCCAAAGAAAAGTTTTCAAAACCAAGAGTTATAAAAATGGTTTGGTGGATTCGAGTCTGGATCAGCATTTCTTATAAGACCTCTAGGTCAGTCCATTTTTCCAAAAAATGAGTTAAATTGGGTCTAGAAGAACTATGAACAAAACGTGGATTTCACAAACAGCAGGGTACCTACAGAAAATCTGCACCCAGAAAAGCAAAGACTGTTCTTTCTGCTGGCAATGGTATTCTGATCTGACTGTATTTTGAGATCCACGACTACATGGAGATGAATAAAACTATCAGAGATGGCATTGCTAATACCTATTGAGTTTAAATTAACTAAGGACCATCCGGGCTGATCCACGTCATTCCTACATAATATTGATGGAAGTGAATATTGAATTACTGTAAACAAAATATTGACCTTTACAAATCTGAGATCAAATAACAGTTCGAATAGTAGGCTGTCAACAAGCAGTCCGCACCAGAGAGAATAATAGCTGTTGTTTCAGCCAAATAGACCATCACGTCTGTCTTTCGAGATTTAGAAGGGTTAAAACCTTTTCGACTATATGATGTAGAGCACTTTTTGGAAGAGAATCAGTTCGGACTTGTCCTCAACAAATAAATAGAATCTAGAGTTAATATGAACAGAGCATTGAATAATTCGAACAGTGAGCCATGAACAGGCAGTCTACATCAAAGAAAGCGGAGATCGTCTCTTCTGCTGAAAGGGTTATTATGACTATATTTTAGAACATACAAGGATTAATCCTCATCGACTATACTGTTGACGAAAAAAACTATCAAAATGACACAACTGATGCGTGCCGAAGTTAGATTATTCAAAGAGAGTCAAGTCAAATCATTTCTGGAAAAATTAATGAAAACAAATTTTGATCTTCACAAGCCTAAGATCAAGAAGTCCGAATAGTAGACTATCAACAAGCAGTCCGCTTCAGGGAAATTATCAACTTTACCTTCGGCCAAAAAGGTAATCACGACTGTCCTTTGAGATTTGAAAGGGTTGATACTTTATCGACTATATGAAGAAGGGTTAAACTGTTACAAATAGCATTGCTGATGCGTATTAAGCCTAAAATTCGCACAAAGTATCTCTTAAAAGAGAATCAGTTTGAACTATTCCTCAACGAATAAACAGAAGAGAATCTAGAAGTACTGTAAACAAAACATGGAATAGTCTGAACAGTGAACTGTCAACAGGCATCAAAAAAAGCGAAGATCGTTTCTTCGGCTCAAATTTATATCAGGCATCTCCCAACGCACGCGTCAATACGCTTGCGCAAATCTTGCACATATGTTGATGTAAGCAGTAGCTCTCAAACAGAGGATCTTTTAATTGAATTCATACACGTGTGTTTTGAATCAGAAGACTATTTCAAGTCAGGAAAAGCGGTTAATATTGGACCTGGTTATGAATAAATTATCACAGATCCATACATTCGTCGTTATTGAGTCTTTAGAGATTAGGATGCTATAAAATTCACAAATAAAGAAGTCTATTTCATATCGACAGCTCCTCGAAATTAAATACAGCAAAAAGAATAGGGGGCTACCAATCTGTTGCTTATTGATATTAATTCTAAGATGCATCATTTTTGGACTATTATTTTCCGTAATATGAAGAAATGGCTTGCGAGCAGGATATTGTGGAATAAATGCGTGAGACCTTAATGATCTATTACAGCTTTAATGTTCTGCAATTCTTTTTTATTACTATTGTTCAAAGAGAATTTTGTTATGGGTCTGCATATTAGAATTTATTTTCTATTAAAGTGACATTAAAAATTTTAATTTCCATGACAAATAATTTTATGTGTGGCTACAATTTTTTTTAGGTTGCTTTCACATAGAACACTTCTGCGTTTTTACTATTTTGGAATGAAATACAGTTTTACTGCTAACAAAAATGAAACTAGAATTCAACAACTTTTATTACACAATATAAACTATATTTCCATACTAAAGTGGGTATTTAATAATACTAGACGTACTTATACAGATTATATCATTCGACGTAAAAGCTGTAAAACAACTATTAACTCATGTCCTACAGAAAATAAAAAGCTGTCATAACTTCAAATTCAATTTCCTTCTTCCTGTTAATTTGATTAAAAATTCATTGCTTATTTGCAAAGTCCACTAAGATATAGCACAAGGTTTCTGACAATTTTATTGAAGATGGAAATAAAGGCATGATATAAGATTTGAGAAGAGTTGTACCCTTTTCTTGAAGAAAGGACACGAGGTACAGGCTTAAAATGGATAAACGAAGTTTGACATAGCTCTCAACACTAGGAACAACATAGTTTGTTTTTATATTTTTCTGACTTATTGAACTATGATTGTATGTATCAAGTTTTGTTGAATCATCCTATGTTCCTTTTGGTGACACTTTGCCTCAAAGAAGTAATTGAAAACTGAAAGCAATTACGAATCCAGTCTCATGAAATAAAATCGAATAGGTTGACTCATAGAGGCCTTATCGATTCAGGAGAAGTTCAGAAGGAACACGTGTAACATTTAAGTGCCTCACGCATTGGCTTGAATAAAAGATGTCCATCTTCTGATGACCACTCGAATTGACGTAGGAACGTTCCATTTCAGTTTCTGCCGTCTAAAACGAAGAAAAAGTGGAGGATAATGTTGAGTGTCTTGTGCGGTTAGTCAAGAAATAATGTTGAGAATAAGACATCCAAATAAGTTATAGATTATTTATTTACACCTTTGGTCATTGAATTATAGCACCAAGCTAGCTATAGGGGAGAAGTAAATCTATTGCAAGATATGTATCAGTTGATTGATGACAACTCACCATCCGATTACTACAAAATTCGAAATTCGGATCATGAGATTTCTCCATTTTCTTTGTAAAAGAATGGATCGTGGTTTCAGAGCTCCAATGGTCCCGTTAGACAGAGTGCATGTATCTTCTCAAAATTTATTACTCTATTTTTCAACTAACTAATGGATCAACACATCTGCAAACTATCTGTTTGTTTCCGCAACCTGCATGTCGCACTTGTTCGTTTTACAAAGACAGTTCATCTTTGCAACTCTTATTAAGTACTACTTCTTTCTATCAATCACATAAAATACATCTTTTTATTCATAATAAACCATCTCACTTATGGTAATTAATGTGTGAACATCTCAGCTCTTAGCAGGAACTGCAAAAATCTCCAAGCATCAGAACGTTAATCTTGCAGATGTGTTTCCTCGCGCACACATCCACATCGCTGAGTATTTTTACCTATTGGAATATCTCAACAAGACAAAATCACATTTCCATATTCTATGAAAGTAGTTCGAAAATTTCTCGGCCTTATAGAGAAAACGCACAGTTTCTGCGACTTTTTCCAAATTTTCCTGCATAATCTCCTTGTAGTTAAGAAATTGACCGCACCCCTGGGCTGACTTGCGGCCAGAACGTATATGAATCAATCTGGAATATAGTAGTCAATAGGGTGTCAGGCTTTATAAATCTAAGATCGTGTTCTAAGTATCGAAAAAAGGTAATTACCGGTAAATTTCTTCAGGACTAACTTCTCTGATAGAAGTAACGACAGAAACTAGTACCAATCGATACCACCTGTCCAAGAGGGCGGCATCCACCCTTAAATGTAATATATTTTCATATTGAACTTTCCTGATCGAACTTCCGATTATTGTTTTTTTTCTTGTCCCGGACAGGACACAGGGTGGCATCCTGGTTTTGTCTGAAGTACTTGACATTTTTCTATCAAAGAATTTAGCCCCAACAAAATTGATCTGAAATGGCTTTCCCTATAAAAAGTAGGGCAGGATCCTAAATGTATCAATTATGGCACTCTATCAAACTCTATATTTCCGATCGATTCTTATACAATTTGGCCGTAAGTCCGATTAGGAAAGATAAGGAGTGGCCGACTCCTGGATCATTGTAATACCATCCTAATAATGAGATGCGTGCAAGTTCGTCTCAGCTTCGACCTCTTCATCCGGAGTGAATCTTCGTACCCCTAGGAATTTTTTAAATTGGGGAAAAAAAATATGGCTAAGAGCCAAATCAGGCGAATGTAAGGCATGTGAGAGCACTGGGGTCGAAATTCCTGGAGACATGTCTCTTGCATTGCAAGACAAGAACAAGAATTGGATTATGCAAGAAGATGCAAGACTTGGCAAGAAATGCGAGATTATCTTGCCACTCTTGTTCTTGCCAGAACCGCCACTCTGTATTTCAGTCATGTCGGGGACGGATACAAAAATGCGAACGTCTCCACGATGAAAGTACAATTATTGTAGTGTACGCCCCACGTAAATAAATAACTTTTTGATTGGCTTCGCGCTGCGCAGCCTTCTAGCAAATCCTATGAGTTAACTTGCCTCGTAAAGGCAAGACTTGTGTGAGAATCTTGCACAAAAAGCAAGAAATCCAGTAACGTCATCTATTGAAAAAGTGAAATACTAAGTAAAATATGCAAGACAAGAAGTTGTCTTACAAGAATTGTGCAAGATAAGATCTCAATACATTTCTTGTCTTGCACTGCAAGACAAGAGCAAGAATCTGCTGAGCAAGACAAGATTTCTTGTCTTGTGAAACACTAATAGCGGGACGTTCAACTTATAGTAATGAAGAATGGTGGGCTCCCATGATAGCTCTGTCTTTTTCTAAGTAGTCCACAACGTGAGAATCCCAGGAAACCGTTGCTATGATTTTTGGATTGCTGCTTCATCTCGGACGTGTATTGATTAATCCAAGATTTATCTACAGAAATGAAATTTTAAAAAAACTTACTGGTATGAGTCCAGACACTATTGAGAAATCTTTAAACGAATGCTTTAAAAGACGCGGCACCTAGAAAGCATTTAGCTATCTCACACTCAGAGCACCACGTACGGCCACGGTCAAATTCAGCCGCCCACTTTCAGCCATCCAAAACGATAGAGCAAATTATTTTAATGTAGAATTCAACTCATTTTTCGTCTCTGTCGGTCTTAAGTCCTTCAAAACGTAATACCTAATCATTGTACAAACTTAAATTTTATCCGCTTCATGAAACAGACAAAAATCGTTCACTTATCGTCACTGCTACAATAAATAAACTGAACACACAAATCCGAAACTTTGCACAGTGAGTACCATCTGAAGACTTTTACTTAACTAATATAATAGCATTATGGTCATACTAGCAACATCCATATTTCCACCAAGAACTTTTATTTACTTTCGTATTTGAGAATCGAACCCTCAACTTTGATGTACGAAATCTTGGCTGTTACGTTATGAAGCTCAATCCAATTTCTATGTTTGGTAATGAGAATTTTGAACTCAACAACATATCTGTGCTAGAGAATACTGATCTCGAGTAAAATGTGCACTATTTTCTTATGGTAATGATAATAGTGAAGCTCTCTTCGTAGCATGCAAAATTCTTGTGGGCCAATAAAACTATTAAGTGGTCCCAATACAGAGGCATGTATCTTGGTTTGGTGGAATCGATAACGAATTCGTTTTTATTTTAAGAGACTCGGCTGAATATTATAACGTTAGCGAGCTGTAATTGTGCCTTGAAATGTTCTTCGTGTTTGAATTTTTATGAAGAGAAAGTCAGGCACACGTCGTTGTTAAAGAATATGACGAACATTATATTCCGCTGTTTGAATATGACGCGACAATAACAACACGCGTCCCCTTATCAATTCAATTTTTCTTTTTTGTGGACTAAATGACTGTGCAGACAATAACAACACTTAGTCACATCGATTTAATATGGAATATGAATGAAAAATTCATGTTGATTACCCGCTGTTAGGTCATTTTTTCTACCTTCACAGCTTTTGAATGTTTTTACTGACAGGTTTTTTAACCTCGTTATTTACGGTTCACTATTTTACATTGTAGCACTACCTTGTCACAAAGATGAAAATAAAATTTTGCACTTCTATCGTCACTTTTTACTTTTCCGTCGTCTGGTCCAAGTTGGGAACCGGTCAGCGAACTGTAGGCTAGTTTACAGTTGGCGATAGCCTCATCTGCGGTCGTGGTACAGTTGAGCAGTAAAAACCGGTAATTACCCCATGAGAACTGCCGCCTGGTCTCTGAATAAATGATTTATTACTGTTGGATTGCAAACGGTATAATTTGCTCACGATTGTGAGTTAAGTACTTGTGGATGGTCTACAGTTGTCTATTGAATGTTGGTAATGTTGTCGACGGACTTAATAGCACCATGGGACTACTAATTATATTGTTTCAATCGGTAAATGAACTACTGAATGTGTTTTTATCACAAAAACAAGCTCGATCGATCGTTTGTTGTCGATGTTTTTCATGGAACTAATGGTTTTTTCGCGTTCACCATAAGCTGAACACTATTGTCAACAAAAGTGACAAAGACAATAAGTACTGTAAAGTATTATTCAATTAGTTCGTTCGAAGCTATTACCATTCATAAATAAGAAATATTGGGTGGCCAAGAACGAGAAGTATATGTATGTATAAAAGTGACAAACCGCCTGGATAAAAATCTCCTCACATTTTTCGCTCTAGGCCGCCTAGTATTTCTTATTGGAGATAGAGAGCTACTGAAAATAAAACTTTTGAAATAAATGCTATATGATTGACGTCCTAACGCAAAAAAAAAAATTTACTGGGCGTCTGAAAGGGCAAGATGGGGAACATCTGGATTTCAGAGGTGATCCGTTACACTGAAGCTTTACGCACTTATTGCATTTAGTATCACAGCGAAAGAAATACAGTCGTCTGTTGTAAAATTGCTGTTGATGTTATTAGAGAAATATTGAAAATATCTAAGAAAAATTATATTTCATAATTTTTTGGTGTATAGTTTACTATAATTTAGTCTATATATTCAAGAATATGCCTGAAGGCGTTCGTGGATAGTGTTGTCACAAGACTTGAGACCATAGATAGGGTCTCGAGCTAAAAGTTGACACCGACATCATAATCATTTAAAAATAATCTTTAAATCAAATCCAATAAAGAACTGTGTGGCCGCAGCAGATTTTATTTGAGAAGATTATGCAGGACGAATCTGAATACTAGCACAACACATTCAATTTCACAAAAAGTTATCGACATAATGGAAGAAAATATTATCATACTATAATTGATTTTCACTGGAAATACGTTACATAAATCGACTTGTATGAAACTTCTGCTTATATTCCTGCATCTCATCTAGTTTCATTCAAAATTATATCAGATTAGGATGGACTGAGCTATAGGAAGAGAAAGTCAATACTATTCTTCCATAAATTTCAGTAATTTAAACCATATAGCTCGTTATTCACAGTCAATAACATAACCTCATTTGGAAATTTGGTCTTTATTCATCCACCTCTGAATTCGCAAACAATGCGTAAACTGAGAATTTTGTAATCTCAGATCTACCATCAATTCAGATAAACGTTTTCATAATCTGAATCTAGTTTATAAATTTATATTGAGAATCGTAGGAAAAATGTCGCTTAGCTTGAAACACATGTGCGAACTAGCATTATGAAATCAGGAAATTAGTAACTAAGCGATTCTTGACTTGAAATATGTAGCCTCAATCTCGTCATAATGCTCAAGTTTACACATTTGTTGCATGAAACTATTACCTATCTCTTCATTATCTTGAATCCTCGTGGCTCCAGGGGTCCTATTCTATTTCATAGAGACAGCTTGGAGACAGATCGCCGTCTCTATGTCAATGTTGTTATGTCATAGTTACATTTATAGAGACTTGAATATTGTATGTTGGTGCAAACAATATGATCGATAACTTTATAGTCCAGTCAAAATAGACATTCACCCTTGCATAAATTCCCAAGAAGTTGAAAATTTGCATAAACGTTAGGGATACCATTTTAATGAAATTGTGGAAAGTCCCCATCGATCCCATGTGTGCAAAAGATTTTATGCTAGGTCAAAGTTCGCCAAAATGGGTTTTTTGGATTTTTTAGTGAAACGGTAGATTTTATGATGAAAATAGTTCAAACCAAAATTGTAGATCTTCCAATTCTCCACGAAAATGGTCTCAACACTTTTTCTCTAAAGACTTATAGTTTCTAAGAAAAAGCCATTCTAAAGCTATATTCTTCATAATATGCACACTTTTTCACGCCACCTATGAGGTAGTCTTCTTCGTCTTACTCTTCTTCTTTCTCTTCTTCTTCTTCTTCTTCTTCTTCTCTTCCTTCACCGTCTTCTTCATCTTCATCGTCATCTTTATCTTCCTGAATTGACGTAAATTGTTCAAGCAGCGATACACCAGTTGTTTCGTCGTTGTAGTAGGGATCATCTTCTGTTGGAGATTCAGTATTAGAACACGACTGGCCTTGACAGCTGGTGCATGCTGGTGAACAATGTAATCCTACTTTTCTGCAGCCGCATTTTGAATTGCATCCTTTTTTGCAGTACCAAAAAATAGTATTGAGGAGCTTTTCTGGTGCAGGTGGAAGTAGAGTGTAAATTGGTTCCAATACATTATTGATTAGCTTCCAACCCCATTCTTCTGGATCCAGTTGATTACCAATCCACACTTGAACCTGGTAATACACTCGATAAAAATGTTGATGAGCTGAAACCGAGGCTGGGAGAAGACAAGCCAATTGAACATGCTTTTTATTACGTGTAAGTTTAGCAAAAGATACGTAACGTAACTTATCTATGCAAGTAATTGTTTTTAGAGCTCCATATACAGAGAGAAGAAAGTGAATTCCGTTGGTAATTAGAGTTTCTGGAGCAGAGTTCACATCTTCAAAAGCTTTAATTAAGAATAATTGCAATAACCACGTTGACAACAAATCATCAGACAATTGTTGCTCAAGGCCACATGATCATAAAAAATGAGAAACTGGATTTCTTTCCATTCCATATTTCCAGAATTATCATTCAATATTGATGTATTGGTCACGCAGACTGATAGTTTCACTCATATTATACGTCCATAATGTATATAGGCAACGTAGTCATGCATACATATTATGGAGAATATAACTTTAGAATGACTTTTTCTCAGAAAAGATGAGTCACAGAAATAACGCGTAGGGACCATTTTTGTAGAGAATTAGAACATCTACAATTTTTGTCTAAACTATTTTCATCATAATACCAACCGTTCCGCTAAAAAATCTAAAAAACCTATTTTTGCGAGCTTTGACCTCACATAAAATTTTTTGCACACACGTGATCAATGGGGACTTTTCACAACTTGATTATAATGGTGTCCTCAACGTTCATGCCAATTTTCAGCTTCTTGGGAATTTATGCAAGGGTACCCCCATTTTTCGAACTATTTTGACTGGACTATTATGCTGGCAGTTAGTTAAAAACGATGTTTGAACCCAGATTCAATTTAAACTTAATCATTCTTCTGATTCATTATTGATTATAATAGTATAATTTCATCATATTGTTACTATTTTATGACATACGAATGTCAAATCTGATATTAGCTTATAGAACTGACCTAACTCTGTCTCTTACTGCTGGAAGACTGTCTTCAACGATGATGACATTGAATCACTTCTCTAATTGTCCAATAGGTGGTGCATATGTCGAAAGTATATAAAATGACGTCAAAACACAGTCTTTACAAATTAGAATTAAACTCCAGAGCAACTGATAGTATTGCAAATTCGACGTAGGCTATACGCAAAGTTTATCGAACACGCATGGACGTTGTACGTGATCACGTGATCATAACTTCCAAAGCTGCTCAGCAAGATGGGAATAATTGCGTAATGCGCGAAATTTGCAGGACTCATTATTTGTAGCGTGGTGTTTTTGTGGTTCTCAACGATTCTGAAATGAGCCAGAAGCTCACGTATGGGGGTTTATGACCTAGCTATATAACATAACTTTGCGCACTAAACACACAAAAAGAATATATAGGTTTGTTCCAACAAGAACAGAAACCAGTTCGGAATTGTCCGACGCATGCGCATTTACAAATAAGTGTTCCAACAGATTTCAAACGTGGATTTTGACTATTAGTGAGTGATTCAAGTGCTAAAAATGAGTTTTCATCACACTCTAGCGATGATGAATTTGATTTAACCACGGGCATAGTTCAAATTAAAAATATAAATTAAATAGGCATGCAAAATTATAAGAAAATAGGCATTTCTATTTGATATGTTGAAATAAAAGTTTCAAATGTAATTTACAGAATTTAAAATCAAAAGTAATTTATTATTCATTGAAATTTTGAAAAATGTATAGATTTTAATTGAAATTTTATTCTGTGTGGTTTTTGAATTTTATTCTAGAAGAAACAGTTTCTCTCTAATACTTTGACAGTTTTTTGAATACTTTCGTCTGAGCAGAGAAATTTCTGAGAATATAGCAGAAAATTTGAAGAGAAATGATCAGGAAATGATCAGGATAAACAGCACTTTGGATAATATGGAAGACTTTCCATCGAAATTCAGGTGTACTATATCACTATTATTGCCAATTGGAATTAAAATTACACGGTTATATGAGAAACTAATCATTATTTTTAGTTTTCACCTGTTTTTACCTTCTTTGTTTACTACAACCAAATAATTATAACCTAAAATTATGTGTTTGACATTTAACAGTCAAATCTTGTCGGAAATGCGTTCCAACACGCATTACGTTCGACTCAGTCCGAAGCTGATTTATTCGACGCACATGCGAATGAGTCAAATCGGAAACCAATCCAGAACCAGTCCTGAACTGCTTGTTGGAACAAACCTTATATTTTCAGTAGAATTCATAGCAAATAATAATCAGGAAAAACGAATTGATTTCCGTATGCAAGAATATATAATTTTGAAAAATCATGACGAGGCTCTCGTCGAGACTCAAGACCGAGACAAGACTGACTTACTCGAGACCAGGACGAGAAGAGACTCACTGAAATCTCGTCTCGTCTCGTCTCGAGGCAACACTATTCGTAGATATATCATAATAGCAATTCTCTGTAATTTTTCTGCAGATATTCTTAAGGTATCAATCCATCGAAAAAAAAGCTTGTTTGGTTATCTACTATTGAAACAAAATACTTAATTATGTTTTCTGGAGTCATTCCAATAGGAAAAACATCAGCAACAAGCAAGGTTTCATTTATTTGAGGATGAAAAGTTTGTTCTGGAAATATTCTCGTCACGTTGAACAGTGCAAACATCATTTCCACTAATTGCGGTTTACACATAGACCAATTGTCACCGCAATTCTATCTCATGAAAAACCTTCTTTAAAAAAAGAGGAAGAGAAAAATCTACTGCACCAAAACTCTCGACAATATATTAAATAAAATACCGAACACATCCCTGAGATGAAAAAAATGCTCTCCATATCAAAGAATTCAAAGCTTTGTCAACTTGTGTCGAGTACAAAAAAAAAAATTGTGGACTCAACTCACGACCCAGGAAATCAAGTTCATTCATTTTCTTTTAAATTGCGCAGAGTGTTTGCGACGATTTGGCGCAAAGTTATGACTGCAGCAAATAGTAATTACATTATGCGCGTTTTTTAGTCATAACACAAATTTTTTAGTCATCAAAAGGTCACAATTTCAAGTCAAAAATATTTTGTTTTCTTTAGCGGATTCAAGAAGGTGAATTTGATTTGACGACAAATTAATTAGCATAATGTTGAAGAGAAAACTTCAAGTCTACCAAAATTCTTAAATTTATCAATTTCCGTATCAAGATTAGTAGAGTTACGAACAAAAAAGCGCAAAATTAATTTTTTGCTGTTCAATTCATAGCTTTGCGCCAAATCGTCGCAGACATTCAATTTTTCGTGCAGCTTATAGCAAACTAAATAAACTTGATTTCTTGGGTCGTGGGTTGAGTCCACAATTTATTGCAACCGGTGAAAGTTTTCAAAGTTTGCCATTTTTTGATATGAACATTTTTTTGTGTGAGTGTGGTAGGGAGTGTTATGAACTTAGCGTCGGTTTAATTCACATGTCCTGGAAACAAAACTTCAAACTTCCAAAACTCAAAAATTTATCCATTTTTGATCGAAATCAACCGAATTATGGCGGTTTGATAAATCGGTACAATAAAATATTCTGTAACGGAACTATATGTGATAATATAGTGAGAAGATTCTGGGGATTAAATGACTTATTTAATGCAACACATTTGAGGAAAAAGCTGCACTATCCATGATCGTATGACATTAAACGTCTCCTCAGAAGAGACCTACTAGAAGATTTCAAAAAGAAAAGAATAGTAAAAAATCCAAACAATCAAGAAGTGTTGCTCTTCAGGAGCATCAATACTGTCTTTGTGGATCATATTTAAAGTCAATATCAAAGTGATGGATTATACCTGTATACCAAATCTTAATCCAATTAATCAACCGCTGGGTCTGCTATCGTGGAAGATTACACCGACACCAATCTGATAATCATCTCAAACGGATAAGGGACTCCAAAACGGATAAATATCCGTCATTTTTTTAACGAATAGAATGGTGCTAAGGGAGAAAATAGTAAAATATAGCCACTCTGGAAAATGTTTATGATGAATTTTTTTCATAATAAACACACAGCAACAACGTGGTTCATCTAGACCTCAACCTCGATATCCTTATATCTAATTGTTCTTCACGGTTCTCTCATAACTTTCCTAATGAAGAAATTGCGTAATTCATAAAAAAAATATTGTTCAAAGAAGTAGTGTTATATCATTTACAAATGATGTAGGCAATAAAATTCAGTGGTAGCACTTGTGATCGACTCGTATAAGTGAAACAGCAATCTGTATGCCCTCGCGTTTACTGAAACGCTGCCCGATATTTTTATTGAAGTTGGAAATGCAGGGTCCCAAGTTTAATATCGGCGATGCGAGTCTATTTCCATGAGTCACCTTGGTAGAGAACACAGCAGAGATCCCAGGGGACGTTAGTGTCGGTCCCCTTTAATAAGACGGTTCGTAGCGGCCGCGGAGCCAGTGCCCTGTCGCACGGTGGGTATTGATCACAGGACTATTTACCCGCGCCCCACAGACAAAGTTTCATTCGCTCCCTTTCAATGCGACTTCAAAATATCTGTCGGAGACGGTGGTGAGTTCAATAACGAGCTTGTCTGCCGCCGCGCCGCGCTGCCTACCTGCAACACCGTCTTTCTGAATCCGAATCCGAACTCTTCCGCGAAAGCCGTTTTAATTAAAGCGTTATCTGTAAAGTTTCGGGAGAACTGCTCCTTGCAGACTTCGTTCCTACTACACTGGATTAAATCATAACGACAGCCCTCTCAATCTCTTTGTGTTACTACAGAACATCTACATCCTGCACTATGCACTAACTCTAACAGAATATATCCCCGATGGCAGTCTGCACTAATTGCAGATTTCACCAGCTCATTCTGACTATTACCTATGATTATTTACTATTAGCTCTGTACTTCATGCATATTTACATTCAATCAGATTCCTGACAGAGGAGTCGAGGCAAAGCCTTCAGGAAGATGAGAGTGATTGAATTCTGTATCACATCTGCCAACAGTATCTGTGAGTACTTGGAAAGACTCGGGCGCTAGGAAATCTGATCGTGCTCCGTCGGCCAGTATCCTTTAAGTTTTTCTCAGAGCGTCTCTTCGAAAAAAACCTGCTGAAATATTAAAAAAACAGGAACGACAAATTTGAATCTACAAACTTGAGAAATTTCAAGAAATTGCATAAGCTTAACCTCAACCAAAAAAGCACTCCTTCTAAATTTAATTTCACCGGGCAGTTTTTCTATAAGGTAGAGCTCCGGAACTGATCATAGTGATTTAAATTATTTTCAATCTCAATTACCTAGTCCAGACAAGATAGATATTCCAGTTTTCATTAACTCCCAACAAGCTGGATTCTTGTATAGGTCTTAAATATGTCATTGCAAGTGCTATGTCAAAAGTCCTCATCTATCCCGCTTGTGCATTGCTTTCTATCCGATGTCAAAAATCACAAATCTTAACTTTTGGCTTATAACTCCGAAACGATGAGAGCTACTGGAATAATGGAAAAAAAAATTGTAGATCGTGAGATTTTTTACAAAAAAGGTGTCAATACTTTTTTGTCTACGAAGCACTGTTCTCGAGTTATCACGATTTCAGGCCATAGACATGCACACATTTGCGCATTACCTCTGATGTAGTGTTCTCAGCAGTGTTTTTAACGGAATTGATCCAGTAGAAATAGTCCACGATATGTTTCGATCCAAGAAATTCAATGCGAAAATATTTTATCAATATATTGAAAATTGCAGCAATAAGAGAATTTTGATTTGATTTGATATTTTGACGGCTCTTAAAGCATCTTAGCTACTTTTCATTTATAAATCAATTATAATGTTTCGTTTACATATTTTATATAGTATTCAATAACACACACAAACAGCCATGCCCCGGGTGGGATTCGAACCCACGACACTAAGGGACAGCGGAGAAGGTCACTTGAGCGCTGTCTAAACACGCTGAGCCATCAGTGCCGGCATTTTATTAATATATTGAAAATTGCAGCAATAAGAGAATTGAATTATTCATTATCCAATTCAACACGATCACTTGTTTCCTCCTCTTCTTGCTCAATTTGTGTTCACTGCTCTAAATAGAAAGATATATCAATTAGATTCTCATCGATTTCGAAAGAATCTTCATCTGTTACATGTGATTCAGCAAGAGTGGCCTTACAATTGGCACATATTGGTGCGCAAAACAATTCATCTTTTCTGCTCAACACAATTGTCCGTGCAACCTTTATTGCTGTTACAAGAAATTATATTCAGCAGTTTCTCTGAAGCAGGTGGAAGTAAAATCTGGATTGACTTCAAGCTATTATTCATCAATTTACAGGCACAGTCTTCAGGATTCAGTCAATTGTCCAACCACACTTGCACTTAGTAGAACACACGTAACAAGTGTTGATAAGCAGAAGCAGATGTTGGGGAAAGAAGATAACTGCACTCTTCCATTTCACCTTCAGTAAAAGATTCACTGCAAAGGAAGCAAACTTCTGAAATTTTTATAAAATTTTGTAATAGCACAGTTTAAAATGAAAATACCATCTACAAACACGTCTATGTACAAAAGAAAACCGTCTAAGACTGACTGGACTGTTGATGTTATTCAATGATAACCAACTAATGGAATTAGGGACGGCCGTTGTATCACTCAATCGCATGTTTTCGACGTACAGTATTCAAGTGCATAAATGACAAAAACCAATATTTCAATATGTTTTTCTTCAAATGATTCATTCTGGTCACATATGACTGCATATTCGTATTTTCTAGGTTTGAAATCGCGATAACTCGAGAACGGTGCTTCGTTGGAAGGAAAGTATGGATACCTTTTTTGTGAAAAATTTCACGTTCTATAGATTTTTGCTGATCTATTTTTCGGTAGCTTACGCCATTCAAGAGATATACGCGAAAACGAAAATTTGTAACTTTGACCCCGGATAAAAACAATGCTCAAGCAAGATCGATGTGAACTTTTTACATAGAATTAGTAGTGACGAATTAAGACCTGTACAAAAGCTTGTTGGGAATTATTGCGCAAACCAAGCAACTTTTTTTGTCTATTTTGCCTGGGTTGAATATCATCCCCCCGATTTCCTACATTCCAAGTTCGACTTGTTCAATAATCATTATATAAGGATAATATTGGATAAGTAGGCCTCCAGGAATCCAAATGTAGCAACACGAGTATCTAATTTAGGACTCTCTGGATGTGGGACCAACAAACCTGTCGAGGGAAATTTATTACAATTGATTCCGTTCAATTTACATAACCTTTTTGTTGTATCTAAAGATAAATGGTTTCGATTATTTTTGTTTCCATTTCGTAAATGTTGTTTATATATTGAATAATGTAGAGTTTTCACATCACCCTACTATTTGTGAACTTTTGGAACAGATATTGACAGCGACCACACAAAAGGTACAACCTCAAAAACCATCTAAATCCAATATCTATAAAAACGATTTGTAGAACTGAGATAATTTATTGATAGGAACTGATGCAAAAACTGTTCGGATGTTATCTATTTATCGACCTTAAACTATAAAGATTACCGAACTGTGTTCGAAGATAATAAAACAAAGAAATGGTTCTATATAGTTCAAGAATGTCCACGAGCAAGAGATAAACTTTTTAGTGTCCTTGTTCTCGAAGATATCTACCCTGATAGGAAAAGATATATTAATCTAGAGTGTATTATTCCATTGTGAGGTGATTTGTAGCAGGTAGAGCAAATTTAACGGAGTGTGGCTACAACATCAACAACAAGAACAACAGAACGCGAGTTGTTGTTGCAGAGCGCGCGGATGAACTCACTCAAGACGCAAGACGTTCACGGTAGCGCACAGAGCAATTAGCGAAATTAGATCCGTGTTTAGTTTGACCAGATTACCAGACACGGGGGAGGTTAGATCTCCCACCCTCACAACTCTGGAGGTAAACATCTTATCACGTCACACTTTCCAACTGCTCGTCTTCGAGTAATTCAATTACATGTGCACGTTCGTGAAAGCTTTAGAATTACAGGACGGAAAAATATATCCACATCCAACAAACTCACTCTTGGACTTGAACTTTTGTGCAACTTCTTCCTAACGTTATTTAAAATAATTCAGCGCCAAAAACATTGACTTTTTATGTACCCTTTATCTCAATACACATTTGTAATGTTTTCTAGTGAGATTATTTCTATCAGCCTCGTATCCTTCATATTGAAGAATGTTAACTGATTTTAGATAATTTTGTGACTGAATAATTATTTTCGGTGGGCCAACGTTTTATTCCAAAGACCTGCACGTACAAAAATTCACGATACAAAAATCATTTTGTCCATCATTGACTGTTTCTGACGAACTTCATGTAGCTTAAGACTTCAACTAACTGCTTTTGTATACTCTCGACAGGAATCTATAACACCTGCCCATGGGAGGAGGCGTCGTGAATCAAGAACACACGGCTGATTCACGTCGACCCACTGTAACGGATGAACGCGTTGACTGATACAACAAATTTGATAAAATAGTTTTTCTCTTATTCTTGTAAATGGATCACATATTCAGTTCTCGAAACAGAGGAATTCATGTCAACAAATAATTACCAGAATCCATAGATGGAGCAACATACAATTCAATGTTGGAACAATAGGATATATTCATGAATTCATTTTATATTTTTAATTCACTGATTACACCGTTATAACATAGTAAAAAATATAAATTATGTTTAAAAGTGCTGTAATCAAGTTTAAAAAAATATTTAAAATTGAGAATAATTTTGAGCTGTTTAAACGCCGCCATTTTCGCGCGATCTATTGATAATGTCAAATAATATGTCCAGTGACATTACAGTCCATTGTTTACTACAGGTGTTTTCGTTCTCAGCTTATTTCAGTATTGAAAAAGCTCAAAAGTCAATTTATAAGTATTGCATTGTGCCTGAATGCAAAATACCATCAGAAATGTACCTGATTAAGTTTTTTTCCCAATCCAGACAGGTTTTAAAATACGTGAGAAATGATGTAAGGTTATCACTTTATCAGAAGAGATGGAGTATCATAATAAATTTGACAGATCATGAATAACATTGTATGTGATTATTTTTAGTAATAAAATACAGTGTATGTATGTGGTTTCGTTTAACATTTGCTCGTTTTGAAATAAACAAAAATTATAGGTTATGTTTACTGCTCATCATATTTCGGAATGTATTTATTAACATAGCGTACATAATGTGTTATTATTGAATAATTACTTCGCAATGTTCACACTTTTTACTTCAGTGGACGTGAAATTTGGATTTGAAAGAAAATAAGACGACATCATGGATGGATCTATTCTTGGCAAATTATCCGATTGTGCTTTTACAAAACCACTTGGTCTTAAATGATTTATAATTTCACTGGGATGCTAAAATAACACTTAAACAATAAATGAATCTACAACACACATGTTATTACTATGTTTTCTAATCAAAAGCCTGTAATGCCATATAAATGTAAGCAGTGCGCACATGTTGGCATAGTATTTGACGTCACATTTCGTTTTAACCAATGGTGTTGTGTTTCAGAACTTTGGATTCCCCGCGCTTAATTTGCATTTTTATCCATCAGTTTTAAGCGACTAAAAAATTATTAAATACCAAAATGATGGTTTAGTACAAAAGTCCAGCTAATATGAATTCGAAAAAAAAATATTTGAACCAAATTTAAATTTCATGCATATTCCCTATTGTCTGGTCATGTGTAGAAAGTGAAACAAACTCCTCATTCATGATGAAATCGTCGAAAAATCTAGTACTACTCTTGAACGAGTTCCACAATTAAAGCACAAATGATATAAATGCTGCGATGAGTGAAATAAGACGTAAACATGTCATTCTGAAGCACAGGCCACTTATTCTAAATTGTAGAGATTCTTTTGGCTAACGTTAAATGATACATGCACATCATGTAGCGCAAGATCTCAGCTAACTTCCTTTCTATACTTTTAACAAAGAAATGTAACACCTGTCCGTGAAAGAAGACGACGTGAGTCAATAACACGCGGCTGATTCTGGTTGACGCGCTGGAACGGATGAACGCGTTCACTGTTACAACTTATTTGATATTGTTTCTAATACATTGTAATATATTTTCCCTCTAGTTTTTTTGGATGGATCATATACTTGATTTTCGAAGCAGATAGGTTCATATCGACAAATAATTACCAAAATTCATACATGGAATAGAATACAATTCAATATTGGAATGATTGTTTGATCATGTGTAGAAAGAGAAACAAACCTCTTATTCATAATAAAATAATTGTCAAATCAGGTACTTCACTTGAGGGAGCCTCAGAATGGAAATATGTACAAATGATTTGATTCCTGCGATGAGCGAAAAATGAGCTATATGATTCTAATTTGTAGAAAGCTTGGAGATCGCGTCATGACGTAGTTACATTCAAAGAGACTTGAATATTGGATGGTGGTGCAGACGATATGATCCACAAATTGTGCTACTAACAAGTAATAAGAGGCCTGAAAACGAATTAAGTTCATAACCATTGATTTATATAGATTATTTATCATAGCAATTAAAGAAAAAAGACTATTGTCATTATTTGAGTGATATACAAATGTCAAAAAACTGGCATCAACTCTGTTTTACTTTTGGAGGACTGTCTTAATGGAATCAGAATATGAGAAAACGTGCTCCAACTCCAATAATCTTTCGAAGATGCATGATTATATCAAATGCAATATCGATTTGTTGAAGAACAAGCCTACGGATTTTTTTCTAATAAAGCGCACGTGCTAGCGCATTTATAACTAGCCAATGTGAAAATACAACATGTTTCAAAGAATATAATTTCCTATTCCAAATAATCATACGACTTATTTGGATTTCTGCACTTGTGACGTCACATTGGATACCGTGATTCGTCAAGAAACGGAGAACAGAATCATATTTATGATTATTAGATTAGAAGATAAGAATTTTAATTCAGTCTATGTAAAATAACTGGATTGAGTAGCATATATTCCGCTAAATAATTTTCATATTATTAGATGGTTAAGTGATACCATATGTTCAACGAAATGAAACATTTAGTTGTCTATTAAGCACAGCAGTCTTGACACAACTGTCAAAGAATATGATGAGAGAGTGAGTGAATAATTCTTGAACATCTAGATCAATATGTGTATCGTTGTGAAACAAATGTACGGCAAAACAAATTTTAATGTCATGGGGTGTTTAATAAATTCTTATCTAAAAAGAAGGGAAGAAAAATGGATGTGGTAAAACATCCTCATGTTGCAGTGACGTAATGACGTAACAGAAGCAGAATGTAGACGATGAGGGTGCGGGGAAAAGAGAAGCACAACGGCTGGAACGCAACAAGACGAGATGGCGTCGTGCGGCGTTTGTTTCTCATATTATCCGGCTTTCGGGACCAAGGGAAAACCCGCCCCCGCTGATATATTCCATTAAAAGAGCGACCCCGATGTTATTGGCATTGTGTTCATATCGCCGCCACGCCGTGGCCGGCCAGGCCATCGCGCCTGCAACTGACGGCCGTATAATACGACTCCATGAGCTTTTATTATTTTTTTACTAACCCATTGTTTTCAGTTTTCAGTATTTTTTACTCACTCTTATCTTTTTTTCTGTTGCACAGTTTGAAACTTTTTGCGATTGGCGATACAGGTTCTCGTTATATTGGCGAATTATTTCACAATTTTCAAAGACTAGGGCGCATGGCGTGAATAACAATATCAGGACTCAGCCAACTGAGAAATGGAAACAGAAACAGCCAGTCAGCGCTCTAAAAATCTTTTTCGAATAACATTCTTTTTTGCCAGTTCATGGTTTGAGTATATTATATACTATATTATATATATATATATACATATATATATATATATATATATATATATATATATATATATATATATATATATATATATATATATATATATATATATATATATATATATATATATATATATAAAGTGTTTGATTTAGCATGAAATGTTTGGTGATTATGCGTGCGACGTGCAATTGCATGTGTACGAATTAAGCTTGACGTGCAGTCACACACGCTCCACGCCACATCACTATAAATTATAATCCAGAGCGCTGTAGTTGGAGATGAAAAATAGCACGTGTCAGAATGAGGATCGCACTTCTCAGTAAAGCCGGCCGGCCGGCCGGCGTCTGGCTTAGTGTGACGCCAAGGTTATCTCTCCGTGATCCGGCTGATTATTCATTCAGGCCGGTTCATTTATATGTAAATGATGAACACACCTACATGAAGAAAAATGTGGAAAGGAAGTTTTCAGACATATTTACACTCAGAGCATGAATAATTGGTGGATGGGAGTTTGAGAACTGGGTAAAATATTTGCTGAGAAGCTACAGGCGGAAAAACGTCAGACGTAATGAGGTAGTAGGGGTGAGAGTGGTGGATGAGTTACTGTGCCGGTTGAGGCCACGTGCTTACCTGTTGTGAACGAATGATTTGGCGTCTAGCCGTTGCAGTGTAGCTGTTGAAGCGTCAGACGGCATCGATCGAGCCTACCGTGGCGACGACCTGAGTGACAGGCCGGACACTATTTATGTATACGGTGCTGGTTGACCTTGGAGTGTGGGAGCACGTGACGACGTGATACGCTGTGGAACGGCAACAGGCACCAGGCACGTCGGCGTATGTTTGGTGATGTCACTCACCAGGCACTACACTACTGCACACAAAATACTTGTCCACGTCCACCGCGCGAAGATGATGTGTCTATACGCTGCTCACCGCCTCATGCCAGCGCAGAGCAGACTGAGCCGCGAGCCGGGCGCCGTGACGTCAGAGACAGCGTCTACTATCGAGCACGGGCGGTGCTCTACGTCGCGCGGCGTCCACGCGGGCCGTCTTTGAAGCAGCGCACGCGTAAACCCACGCCTGCGCGCAAAAATCCACCCCCTCTTCACAGGTACATCCACATCTCTGTGCATACACCTGACCCTGACGGACGGACTTGTTCATAAATCAAGTCACTTTTTATTTCAATGTTCTGTGCGATGTTCCTTAAAAAATTCCGAGTCATAAATCCTCATGCGAATTATTCCCCTGGAGATTTATAAGAGCGCTGCGACAACTACGTCGCATCTTGCTCATTGTTGCGCTCTATCGGCGTCGCTGCCTATTGCACCCCGCGCCCTGATGCAACGCCGTGCAGCGCCACTAAACACGTAGTGCGTTGCGAGGAAGGTCAGTGCACTAGGTACACTTTGCCTCACACATTTACTCCACTTATATACTTAAGGAAATGATGATGATACACTTTTTCACAAAATCCATAATGTATTAAATACTTCAACAATCCTATAATGTCATTACGGAAAAAGGGAAAATGAAAAGTTCAACATGTTCAAGAATATCACTTTCCAGATAAATCAGATCCAGTCTCTGTTATTATTCTATAAATTGCAAAGATTATTAAGTGTCAAGAGATCTTCAATTTAGAACGTTTTGGCGCCGAAACGTTCCACCATCATCAGCTCGGAATTTTCATAATAAGGTCCATTTAATATAGGATTTACAGTAGAAATATATAATAAATTCAGATTTACAATAAGGAATATTGATGAAATTTAAATTTGGTTCAAATGTTTTTATTCCGAATTTTTATTGGCCGGATATTTGTACAAAACCATCATTTTGGTAATTCATATATTTTCAATTGCTTAAAATATATAAATGAAACTGCAAATCAAGCGAGGGAAACTTGAAGTTCTAAAACGCAACACCATTGGTTAAAACAAAACATGACGTCAAATACTATACCAACAAGTACGCACTACTTACATTTGTATGGCATTGCAGGCTTTTGATTAGAAAACATAGTAATAATGTGTGTGTTGTGAATTCATTTATTGTTCAAGTGTAGTTTTAGCATCCTAGTGAGATTATAAATCATTCAAGATAAAGTGGTTTTGTAAAAGCACAATCGGATAATCTGCCAAGAATAGGTTCATTCATGATGTCGTCTTATTCTCTTTCAAATCCAAATTTTACGTCCGCTGAAGTAAAAAGAGTGAACACTGCAAAGTAATTATTCAATAATAACACACTATGTACGCTATGTTGATAAATACAATCCGAAATATGATAAGCAGTAAACATAACCTATAATTTCTGTTTATTTTAAAACAAGCAAATGTTACACGAAGCCGAATACATACACTGTATTTTATTGCTAAAACTAATCACATATAATGTTATTCACGATCTGTCAAGTTTATTATAATACTTCATCTCTTCTGATAACCTTACATCATTTCTTACGTATTTTAAAATCTGTCTGGATTGGAAAAAACGAATGTGCTTTGGACCACACAACTGAAGTAAAACTTCTTTAGCTCCATCCATATGTATATATATATACATATATGTTTATATATGTACATATATATATATATATATATATATATATATATATATATATATATATATATATATATATATATATATATATATATATATATATATATATATATACATGTACATACATATACATATATTTTTTACTAATTTCTACAATTTTCTACAAATATTTAAATCTATTATCGGCTTTTATTGATAAATTGATATTCTTGAATAAATTTTTCTATTTATTTATTATTTTCATTATCGGATACATCAGTAATTACTGTGGTTGATTGTAAGACCGAGACAATAGGCCTATTTTGTTATTATTCACCCAAAAATTCACAAAATATGAACTTTAAAATGAATTTACAACTTTATCCACTTTAAAAGTAAAATATTTAATGTATTGAACAGAATATTAATATATAAAATTGTTCAAGAATGAAAAATCACCGTTCGTGTAACGCCAGTAAACTCGCAAACCATACCAGCTGATCTATGTATATTTCATGCGCTGGCTACGAGAGCAAGAGAGAAGGAAAATGTGCGCGCGCACTGTTCTCTCTTGCTCCTACAGTGTGATACAGGCAATAGGCCGGCACTGTGCTTAGATACACGAAAGGTAATGGGCTATGTGAGGAAGAGAGAAAGAAAATGTGCGCGCGTACCTCTCTCTCTCTCTTGTCCCTACAGGTACATACGAAACGTAACTCTCTCTTTCCATCTCTACTAACATGTAACTCCATATCTCTCTCTTTCAACTTCCGTTCGCCTCGCCCGATCACACTTTTCGTAACGCTGTCGTCATGCATTCGCCAGCTTATTCCCCAAGCCAAGCGTGCCTAAAGAAGTTTTACTTCAAAAATACTTCATCAGGTACATTTTTGATAGTATTTTGCATTCAGGTACAATGCAATACTTATAAACGGACTTTTGAGCTTTTTTAATACTGAAATAAGTTGAGAACGAAAACACCTGTAGTAAACAATGCACTGTAATGTCACTGGACTTAGTATTTGACGTCATCAATAGAGCACGCGAAAATGGCGGCGATTAAAGAGCTCAAAATTATTCTCAATTTTAAATATTTTTTTAAACTTGATTACAGTACTTTTGAACATAATTTATATCTTTACTATGTTATAACGATGTAAACAGTGGATTCGAAATATAAAATAAATTCATGAATATACCGTATTCCGGAGAATGAAAAAAAAAACAGACAATAATTTGGAGACACCGTTAAGAATAACGCCAAATATCATCCAAGTTTTGGTCCTTTATCATTAAATTTAGATTTTTACATTGTGTTCACTTCGATTTTGGTGACAATATTTGTTACAAATAGAGAATTGATGATAGTAATAGAGCCATAGCATACCCCTTACAAGATCTACGCCAAGCCAGCAATAAATAGAAAACTTAATCAATTGGCTGAAGCACCCATCAGACTTATAGACATTCGTAGAGAATAGCTAGAGCATGTATTATATGAAATTACATGATATTGCTGAGTTCACATACAACAAAAGGTTTTGTATCATGAGTATTTTAGTATTCAGTATATCAGCCCCTATGGATAGTCTCAAAAAACCTGGGTATAAGGGTGGCGTCCCGTAATCGATTACCGTGAAACGATCAGACAGATAACTGTTACTCAATAAAACCAATTTACTCAACAAATTGAGACGTGATTAGCACTTCACCCGATAAAAATACTTTTAGCACCGAAAGTGGACACTACGAGCTCCAATCTGTGGTGGCACCACATTGAATCGACATTAACATAATCCCATCTCGTTTTTAGCCTCCAAGCCATATCATCTTGATCTGGATCTTTTTTTTATAGAAGAATAACCTGATTTGGTCTCTGTTATCTATCCGAGATTAATTCCAATTGGGTACATGTCCAGCTTCCATGGTAAACTGACTATAATAATCAAGTCAATATCAAAGTCAACTCGTTGTGGCTCCACCACTGATGTTGAAAATACGAGGATTCAATTTATTTGTCATCTCTATATACTTCGTCCAACGATTCTTCAATTTTCGATGCCCTCCGAATAGTACGAATTCTCCTCCTTCTCATTTGATCCAAAGCTACTACCAATGGGTCATTTCTTTAAATTTGGGAAGAAATAATAGTTGGCAGAGCCAAATCTGTAAGATATGAAATGAAAAGCCAATTTTGTAGCGCAATTCTTTGAGTAATGCCATAGAACTGCACTCTTGTCCTCCGGTGAGTTGTCCTGATGTGAAGCACTTTTTTTCCGCCAAATGAGCTGTTTCTGTTCCAATTCCATCCAACAGCTTTGCATTTTCTAGTAATCGATGGAAATGTACATATATCTAAGAACTGTGGCAATGACCTTCCTGATCGACGACCCACTTTGGCCTTCTTTAACTTTGATTTGCTAAGAGCAATGATCCAACTGTTCCTTGTTCCCTGATTATTACTAGTTATGATGTCTTGTCCTCGGTTACAGAACAGCCTGGAAATGGTACAGGTTACTTACGAAGAAACCGAAAAGAATCTCATTCACACAGTTCTCAAATATTTATTTTAGTTACTGGTTCTGATCACTGTATTGTTCAATCACTGCAGGATATTCGATGAGAAAATTAGAATGTCTGCCAAACACAATTAGTAAGATAAAATTGATGAAGCTGACTGGATGAGTGAATTTGAGTGAGTAAAAAGTCTTGGGAATTCAGTCAATATTTATGTTTTAATTTCTTTCCTACTTCACAGTTTTGGCTGTACCTCAGCCATCTTCAGAAGCGCTACAATTTATTTTTTTTTTATTATTAATTATATATGCTAAATTTATCGCAAATACTTACAAAAGAACTATATTGTGAAAAATTAAAAATGTACATTAATGTGTTATACCGAGCTTGATAAAATAGCGGAAAAAAATTTTCCATTTGTCAAATGCTACAACCGACGTCTGTGGGAGACGTTGACTAAGTGCGAGAGAAAAATCGTGCGTGCACGCATTGTTAAAAAATTACAAATTATCACAGGTAGAAATAAGTTAGTTGTTGTGTCAAACAATTAAAAATAGATGCAAGCTTGTGCATTAAGTAAGGTGTCAAAAATATAAACACAAATCAGGAAAAGTAACATAGATCTTGAAGAATATTGTTATATATAGTGCTAAGTGCAATAGTATCTGCTTTTTCATTATTATTTTGTTTGTCTTGTTTTATATACAACATCTAATGTAAATCTTTTGTTAAAATTGATTTTGTTATGGATAATACTAGTTTCATCAAAATTGAAAGTAAGTCCTGAATCTATGCAATGAGTGACTAGAGCACATTCTGGCGTATTTTTATTCAATTTTTTACTGTTTCGGTTATGTTCATCAAGCCTTGTTTTTAAATATCTTTTGGTTTGTCCTGTGTATTGTGCTCCACAATCATTGCATGGGATTTTATAAATTGAATTAGATCTTGAGTTTTTATCTGTTTTATCTTTTATTTTGGAGAATAAATTACCCACTGTCTTGTACTATTTGAAACAAATTTCAATTCTATCTTTATTTTTGAATACTTGTTCAATCTTGAAGCTAACGCTATCTATGTACGGAATTGTGAAGTATTTATCGGTCAAAGATTTTTTCTTATTCATGTCATTGTCATTCAAATTAGATGAAAGATTCATAATTTGAATTTTGATACCATTTATGATGCCAAGTGGGTATTTATTTGAACGAAGTAAAATAGTTACTGTGCTGCCAGCTTCGTTATGATACTTTTCAGATATCAATTTAAGTGCTCTGCTAAACATATTTCTAGCAACATTGAGAAGTTGAGCATTTTGGATGATTCGACGATTTGTACCATTTGGTGGTTATGTTGCCACATTCTTCTTCAATCAGTAACATATCAAGGAGAGGTAGGATGTTATTAACCTCTGCTTCTACTATGAATTGAATATGGACATTGAAGCTATTGAAAATAGTTACTATCTCATTTATTTTAGATCTTGGCACTGCTGTAATCAAATCATCCACGTACTTTTTTATGAACGGAACCTTAAATGACAACTTTGCAACAACTTCTTTTAGAACCAAATCCATAACCAAATTTGCCACTACTGGAGACATTGAATTTCCCATTGCTGCACCAAACACTTGTCGATAAAGCTCAACATTAAATTTGAAGAAACAACTTTCAAAACAAAATGTAATTAAATTTAGTAACTCGTAGAGTGGTATGTCTGTCCGTTTCGATATGATATCATATTTTTGTTCGACAGCTTGAAGCATTAGGCACAATTAGTTAGATTCACGGCAAACAATATTAATCTAGAACTTGTTGCGTCATTTCTCATCTAACCGATTTTGTTTCAACCACTCCTACCATAATACATTTGACATTGCCTGATAAGCATGACACTTCCTCATACTATTGCTGTACATAGGCCTCTCTAAGATCATAGCTCAACTTCTGGCTTTCAGATAACCACATCATTGTATTAACACCAATAACAGATCATTTTTTTAAGAATCAGTAGTAACATAATACTAATACTAACAATTAATTGCATTCGGCTCTTTTGGATTTTATAGGTTTAGTTTACTACATATTGAATACACCCGGCATGCCAAATTTGCACTTCAAAATCCTTTTTCATCATACGTATAAAATTTGTATCTCCATTTCAGTTCAAGTACATAGTTCTAGGAGGAATTTGGTTTCAGCCTTCTCGTTACTTGTAGAACCCAGTGTAAAAACCAAGCTTCAGCTATCTAGGATTACGGGAAGTACCCAAATAGTTTTGATGATCACTGGTGAATTATGAAGTCAATTGACTTGGTGTCTCCATCTCATCTCAAATTTTAAGTTTTGAAGGGTTCCAAAACACTACGAATCGTTTCGAAAGCGACTTGGAATAGACTCGAACAACATCAACGTCTAGATTGGTAAGAAACTCACATCCAAATTTATAATTTAATTATTTCCAATGGTCAAATCCAGCTCATTTTTTCTAGCTGATGCATACTGATTAATATGCATGAACTTCCAATCCAGCATAACCTGCAAATAAATCATTCCTCCAATTGTCCTTCTACTTCAAAGCTTTGCAAAGGGTCAATAAACTTCCTAGCTACCCCTTTTCACTTCAGCACCTGCCTCGTGTCCGTGAGAAGGGCTAACCCTTCACAGGGTGAGCGCGTGCCCTATGTACTGTCCCTGTGTCGCTCCAGCTGCACATTTGCATAATGCATGCAGTAAAGCAGGCACATGAGATCGTTGCATGTGCAAGAGACGTGGACACTGCTTGCAGGAGGACGTTGATAATGTATGATAAGATCCGAGGGGCTGGGATGTTAAATCAATCAAGGAAGACAGTGATGTATTGTATCCCTGTTGTACTGATGGCACAGTTATCTAATTTTTAGCATCTGTTTCACGATTTATTTCGTTCTTCTCAGAATTATAATCCGGAACGATATATGGGGGAGAAGGGAGTGATACTGCTTTTTTAATTTTTCCCCTGGTAAGACTAGTAATACACAGAGTATTAACAGAAACGCGATTCAAAATAACTTCATATTGTGCTCCTGCTGATAATCTAAATTCTCAGAATTCATGTTATTTTTCACTTTCAGGTCAAAAAATTCAGCAAAATAATCAGGTATTATGATCGTTAGCTGATATGGTAATATTGTTTTGAATCACGCTATTTAATTACAATTCGTTCTGTAAAAAATATGGATTAAAGCAGTCTGGCGAACTTGATTCTATTCTGGTACTCATGTTCTATTTATAAGGCTATTATTCTTCCAAGTTTTGAAATATTATGATTATTTGACCAGCTTTTGTTTGAAACATCCCAATATAAAGTTCGTTCGGGGGTGAAAAGTATTTTTTATGGTTATAATGAACAGCCTCATTTTCATAAGTAACAATAAAAGTTTCTTGGTAATATGGATCCATCCATCATAAATATGTATCAAGGACAAAAAGGAATCTATAATAACTGAGCCTAAGTCTGCTGGTTGAGTCAAACATGCAAAGCTTCAAAACTACTTTTTGTCGAATTAAGGCAAGTAAGTTCAAGTCTGATATAGGATTAAAGTCCACTTTTCACCCAAGTATGAGTATGAGTATATAGAATCTTATTCCATGTATTGGTGAACCAGGAGAGTAAACTATACAAAAGTGAATAAGGATATCAAAAAAAGAAACATTTAAATAATCAAATTGATATTTTTATGTGGGAACTAAGATAGAAGAAATCAAGGTACATATAAAAATATTGAAAATTTATTATTAAACTTCTGTGAAAATCAATATGTACAGTAGTACCGCAGTATCATCAATGGGATTTTTTTTTTGTTTTAGTAACTTGTAGCACATCTCTATGCTTGTACAATAGCGTGGCATCTTAATAGCATGCTTGAAATACAATTATCAATATGTTGCTGTGGTGTTCTATTCCGCAGTGTAGGAAATACTTCTGCAAACTGTCTTGGGGCTGTGGGATGAGGAACATGATTATTTAGCTAACTCTGAAGCATATCCCATACATGTTCCATCGGATTAAAGTCTAGAGATGATGGTGGAGGGGCAAGATGGTTGATATGCAGTTCATCAAGAGTCTGCAGCACTATTATCGTTCGGTGCGGACGAACATTTTCATCCAAAAGCATAAAATATTGAGATCCAATGAATTTGCGACTGTTTACAACATATTCGCAGATGATTTTGTCTCTATAATATTGTCCAATGACTCTACCATCAAACAAATGTAGATCCATACGCAAGTCTAAACAGATAACTCCCTAAACTATAACACCTTCATCTCCAAATTGAACCATCGCTGGCTCAATATACTGTGGTAGTGACCGACGCCTTGAATTACCATATACTCTTCGATGTAAGCTGTCGTCATGGATACAAAATCGTGACTTATCCATGAACAGAGCATGTTTCCAAGTGGTAGCGCCATTGAGTCACTGATTAGCTCACTCCACTCTTTGGTATCGGTGAGCAAAAGTTTTTCATCATTCACCAGAACCCCTGTGGCATTATGAAGATCTTGTTGCAGTAGCCGCGCAGTTGCAAAAGAATGTCTCTTCGCTGTTTTATAAGATTTCGGTCGTGTCACACTGTGGTAATGCGACTGGATCCACTTCCAGGTCTTATTAATGTTGTGCCTGTTCCTCTGTGCCGACAAATTAATCTCAAAATCACTCTTTGAGTTGTACTGAAATTTGCGACTATTTCGATCTATCGATGCATTTGTTATGCCAAATTATCACAATATCTTGAAAGATACTTACTCTTCGTTTCTTCATTCAATAGAAATGGTATAGTATTCTTGAAGACTAAGATAAACCTATAGTATACTGACAATTTCACATTTTTGTCAATACTCTTAACTTATACTAGCAGAAACTAATCAATTTTCACTCCAATAGATTTTCTTTTGATTGATCGTTAATACATATATGAGAAAATAATAGTTTTCTATCATGAGGGAATAGTGTTTCATCAAGACAAGATTTTTTGTCTCGATGATAATTTCTTGTCTTGTCTTGATTTTCAAGAAAAGAAAATAAAAATTTCTTGTCTTGCCCATATCTTGGCGACTCACTTCTTTTCTTGTTTCAAGAATTCTTGATATTTCTTGGTCTTGACATTTTGAGAGAATCCCCTTTCTCTATCGCTTTATCCAAACCGAATGCTTGAGTTTAGCGTTTACCCATTACCCTCCCTGTAAGTTATGTTTTGAAACGACTCTAGCAACGTTTCCCAAGATTGCCATTAATAAAAATAAATAAAAAGTCTGTCATTCTCATGTTTTAATAAGTACTGGCAATTATTATTTGTTATATGATATAGCAATATTGCTAAGAGTTGACAACTTTTTTAGACTATTCCATTTATAACAAGACTATCAATGCTAAATCGCCATAGAAACGGTGCATATCAATGGGTATTTGGACGCGTAGAAATAGCATCGGGTATTATACACTAGTGGTCGCAATGAGTATTTTACTCAAAGATGTGGATGTCTCCAATTTGTAATCTCGTACTTTCTTCGTATTAATGGAATATTTTTCTGAATATCTTCATCAATTTCATCTTCTGATTTATCACCAAATCTTTTTGTACTAGTTTCCATATCAGAACGAAATTTATTTCTCTATCATTCGTCAAAAAAAAAATTGAGAAACTCTAATTTTCCAACTTGACAATGTTTGTTTATTCGTTCCTATGAAAATTACGTGATTCATAGGAAACTAATTTGAAAAAATGTTTTTACTCCTGGAATAGTCCTCCATATACCATTTGTAATTAAAATATTATAGACTATTTTTGTTATGCAATCACTCATGTTTATTGTGCTTGTGAATACCATTCGTGCTGCACACGCGTTGTATTCAAACGCAAGCACAATAAACATTCGTGGTAGCACCACAAAGATAATCGATGATACTTCAACTACTTATGTTATGATAAATGACTATTGGAGAATCTAATTATACATTTCTACTCTACATAAACGATCTATTCGCCAAAAACTGAAGACATGCTTTTGATATGTATCAAATATATATTTTGAAAATCATTGTACATACTTTTTACTTCTCCGAACTTTATATAATAGGGAAAGTATTGAAATCGTGATCTTTTGACAGTTCGTGATTCTGATGTATTCCCACATTTTAGACCGTACTGAACCCAAAAAACATAAGTTCATATAAAATCGGATACACCGTCTACCTAAAAGTATAATAATTTGAAAACTGGTGCGAATTTTCAACTGAAATTTTATATTTGAGTTTTTCAATTCAAAAGCTAGGCTAAAATATATGAATTAGTTTTTTCAGCCAGGAGATCTAGAAAAAGACTCCCTATTTTCAGAAATACTTATAATGTAGGGACTAAAATATATGACGCTAGCATTCTGATAATAACAACTGTCAGCTTGACACTGATAAATATCACTCTTGCGAAGTTGGTATAACACTTTAAATTCATGGAACAGTGTTGAAACTGGCCATGCCATTTATTTTCGGAGAAAAACTGTGATGGCCACAGTAGTTTTGAATATTTCAATATTAGATTAAAAAATATGTGAATTTGAAAAATTGATTGTCAAGAAATCTTGATATCTTGACAAGAAGTTTTGAGTCTTGATAGAACCTTCTTATCTTGTCATGAAAAATAAAAAGTACTTCTTGTCTTGGTCTTGTCTTGATTTCAATACAAGATCAAGATTATTTCTTGATTCTTGTGAAACACTATGAGAGAATAATTTTTTGATATCCCTATTCATTTTTGAATAGTTTATTTACATTAGATACAATTATCTTATAGTTAATTGGATCAAGATACGAAAATTTTTTATATTGGAAGCATCGCCAGAAACTGAAAGCGTATTACTGATGTATAATTATCACTCTACACCTTTTGCCATGAACATTAATTTGTTTTGATTAACAAATCAAAGCAGGTGAAGCCCGCAATTCTCATATCAAGAGACTATTTTACACATATTCACCAAAGGCTACCTTGATAAAAATGATGTCATTCACTTTCCAATTTATTATCAAATAAAAACTAATAAGAAAACAACTATTTCATAATATAATATAAAATAAATAGCAAAACTAATCTAAGTTATGAGAATTATTCAAAATTCCTTTCGTTGGCTTGTATACTACGACTTTATCTAGAGTATAAATAGTTTTTTAATTTTTGTAGTTTATGGTCTTGTCATGTCTTTTAAAAATCCCCATAAGTAAAAATCTAATGGTTCAAATGGGGGCACTTTGTAGGTCATGAAATAGGACCATTTGTACCTATTCATTTGTTACCAAAAGATATTCTGTAATCTGGCGACAATTATGTGCAGGTGCTCCATCTTGATGGTAATGAATGTCTTTTACGAAGATTTAATAAGATAAGTACTTCCATTCTATTTGACTATATTTTATTACTTCATGACTTCTTGACTAAACTGATCGACTGATCAATTTGGTGACTTACTCTATATATAATATATCGCATATACTTAAGAAGTATTTAGTCAGCAATATTTGAAGTGCGACAAATATTATGTTATTATTGTTATTAGGTATAAAGCAGCTTGAAATTGAATACCTATTGATTTTACGATTTCTATGTTTACTTTAAATGTGCTGATGTGGTTATCGGCAGACATGATGCTGCGGTAGGACTATGTCTAACAGTGGTATAAGAAAAGACGTATTAATAATACAATACAGTTGATATTGTATTACCAATATCAGTTTTTCTTATTCTCCTACCGGACATAGGCCTCATAAGATAGTGCCCCAACATAATGTCTTCCAATAACTACATCGATATTACTGTATTGGTACTGAAAGAACCTGCTTTTTCTATTGGGTCTCATAACTTTTAACTACTACACCATAACAAGATTTGGCACTATCGCTTGGTGAGATTCATCATATTTCTCCATCAATGGTCGAAAATTAAGGTATTTCAGTATGGAAAATTATATTAACCGAGATATATGACTGCTGAAGTCTCCCAAAAATGAATTTGTTATTTATGAAAGTTTTGCCCGAAGTAATGAGAACAAAAGGAGCTGTTTACTGACCATATACTATATGGATACACTGACATAGTTAGTTCCCCCAGTACAAATTATATTCATAAATACAATTTCGCCTTCACGGTTGCGTGATCGAAACAGAAGTTACTCATAACTCAAAGCGGTTTTTTGAGTGCATTGTTCGTTTCCCGCCTGAAATAAATTGGTGAGCTTACGGCGTAGAAGAGAAATTGTTGCTTTCAGCTCGTGGAAAGTATTTTAATTGCTTTCACTGTTACATAATATTTTATTCAAGGTTGGAAAAATAGAAAGCTCCGTGACGATATGTTGATGAGTCACATTGTTTTCCTCTAAATCAACCGGAAGGGTTGACGCATTATTTATTGAAAAATCATATTCTTTCCTCAAATTATTGTAATCGGTTACTAATTCTTGAATGATTTTTTTATCGCTATAAGTGACCAATATTTGTTTTATAATAGAATAATCGACACGCCTCGCCCCCTTGAGTAAGTGGAATCAATACTTTTCACATGATGAAATTTATTTATTGATAGTATTTTATGCCTGAAAAGAGAACCTATTTTATTCAATCATGATAATATACAAATAAAATTGTATGATGTCGAATGTGTTTGGTAATCTACCGCTTTATTAATAGTAATATTTTTATCCATTCTTGGGTTATCTACCCTTTGAGTTTTTTGAAGATAATGGTAATAATCATCGCATAATAAAATATCGAATTGATAAAAACAGCTGAGCATTCAACTAGAAACACCTAATTCTAATATAAATCATAATAATCTGACTATATATTGAAAAAAATGAATATAGACTCCTTCCGCGTTACACGATTGTAATTTAATGCGTGTTTCTATAGACTTCCAGCCTCCTGTTCTTCCAGCGTAGTTTTAGTACGTGTGGCTCATATTTTGGCTGTGTATGTGTGTCAGAAGCGTGAGAACGCGATTATTCGTTTAAATACCTTATAGGTACTTTGCCAGTTGATTTAGTTGGACCTCTTTGATTATCTATTAAAGAGGTTTCTAGATTTAACACTGCTAAACAAAAGAGCGCTGTACATGTCTCTCCACTTGTCAGTGTTTAAGCTAGTTGTAAAAGAGATTGAAACTGGCGCTATTATGCACCGAATAGTAGCACAGTCAAAAAAAAATTGGCCCAAAACCGTCGAAAGACAATTACTTGAATAAAGACCTTTCTCATAGCAATAGATGAAATTTTCATCTCTCACTAGTTTATCAGAACTATTCAACATCGACATAAATGAACTCAAACTTTGGTTGTGATAGTATAGGTAGTTATCGTTGGAAGTTGTTATCGTATTGACAGTAAATATAACTTCCCATTTCACTTATACTGCAAAATAGGAGCATCTGTCATCTGATATCAATCGAAACTTATGTCAATAAAAAATATGGTATGAACAGGGTGTTCTAGAAAGAATTGATGTAGCATGGATTGCGAGAGATCTTGTACTATGTCAACATAGTGAGCACTATTAACGCCATCTACACTTACTGATCATATGGCAATAGGGAGTTTTTGCAAGCTTCCGAAAGTGATATGATAATGCTAACATGAGAAATTGATTCCTTCGTGGATGCTTAGTGAATAACGTTCGATCAAATTAAGCGTATCAACGCGAAACTTTACGGAAAGAGTACCTCGTCAACGTTATAATAAACTGTTGATGCACAGAAAAATAAGCAAAGCCAAAAGCAAGTATAGTGCAGAGAAAGCAATATATGAACAAAAAAAAAAACGGGAACGCACGGGGATGATTGATAAGTGTACTATTGTAAATTTAGTACTGTTTCGAAAATATACTATAAAAACAGTACACAGAAGAACTGCGCGTGTTTGGGGTCTAGTTCTCATCTAGAAAACATGCGCAATATACTTCGCGCGCTTTTAATCCCATCTTATCCGGTTCAAGAGACCTAAATCTCTTTTCAAGTCGCTGTTCAGCTGAACTGTAATAGTAACTGAAAATATAGAACAAAAACTTTCGGAAATGTCGAACTTTTCACCAACCTTTATGCATCCCGGTGTATTTATCCTTCAAGACTGTGAACTCATAAATTTTGCCAAATTCCTCGAACATCGGTCTGAGATCATCCTCCTCAAGATGTCTCGGTATCTGTCCAACAAAAAGCTTGATGGCATCTCGTTGCTCGCAGGCCATATGCTGATGATGCTGCATGGCTGCTGGCGGCGATGTAGGAATATGCATCGTACAAGAAGAAGAACACGACAAAAACACTAAGAATCACACACTTGATATGCCACCACCAAAACAGTTAGTGTCACCGATACATCTCAGAGATATCACAGAAAGAAAAGAAAACACTCTCACACTATTGCACGTGACGTCGTAGTTCCGTTGTTGATTGCACTGAAGAGTAACAATTTGGTGGCAGCGTTGGAGCTGCAGCGGTGAAGTTTGTGGGGATTATAAAAAACACCGAACAACACAAGAACAAGGACGAGACACACAACAACAAGGTGAGCGACAGGACGCGACTATAAACGCGTGTCCGTCTGTGCAGTGTGCCCCTGTGTCTAAATTAATGTGCGTCTTTGTGCCGCTTGCATTTCGCAGCGGGCATAGCCAATCCACAGCCACCCTTACCCAATAAAAGAGGTGAGGGTTCGCGGCAAGGGCGGTACACAGCTGACTCATACGAGCGCCCCTGTCTGCTTCACCCCTAGCCGCGGGCGTCCCTCGGCGCCCCAAAGTCCAAGCCCTACGCACTATGCACGGCGCTACGCAACGCGTGCAGTGATGTGCGATCTCCAGCAGAGCTTCGCAACCACTGGGGCACACACAGGACTGTAGCTTGAATAATTCACTCAAAACAATACAAGATGACTAAAATATATTCATTCTTCAATCAAGACTGACGAAAAAAAATCCCACCGCAATTCATCAAGAAATCTTATTATTTTCAATTTATCATTTACTTTTCAGTTGTTTAATAATGAGGACATGATCAATGATCGTTTCTCATCCTGTCGCTGGAAAATTCTGTTATAAAAGTTCAATTCCAAAATCTAATAGTAAACAACAACAGATAAAAAAAGCTCTGCCTGGAATACTTATAAGAATCTAATTCGATTTGAGTTGAAAACAGGCAGTCCACCTCTGCGTCACTATCACATCCCCCTTTCTTCATCCACCCCTCGCTATTCTCATCTCGCAGCCCTCTCGGATGTGAATGGATTCAGTGGTGGTACAGTCGCGCAAAAGTCCTGTTATCTTTCCTCTGGCTTCCATTCATTTATCTAATCACACAAAACTGACTTGTTTATGTTATGATGTGCGAATTTTGTGTTACTTTTCAGTACATCTGACAATTTTTGCAGGCGGCCATGTTTAGGTAGATAACTAAAAACGCAAAAATGCAAACTGAATCTGGAAATACTGCACCTGTTCCAATATTACAAAAGAGAAAACTAGGAACTTTGCAAACGGGAGAAGTTTCAGAGCAACTGGTGCATGAAAATTCGTTTCGTCGGGAAAATTAATGTACTTTCAGAGATAATTCTGAAATTCCAGAACAAAGTACATTTCTCTACTCTCTTTTTTCATAGATGATGAATTTAAATTTGAGCCTGTCTCACAATCAACGAGAACGCAAAAGAGAACTGGAGAATTGCTTCACAAATTTGTCATGCAAGTTTGAGTCGAGCCAATTGATTACTTGAAAAAAGACTTACTCCAGTTTCACGCCGTTCAACAAAATACTTTTCGAACATCAATATTTTATATTCATTAATATTGAAAATCAGATACGAGGGAAGATTTAAAAGTAGTCTTCTTTAATAGTAGAAATGTTTAGTATTGATATGACCCTATGTATCAGCGAACTAGTCCTTTGTACAGTTGCTTGTCATTTGTTAAAAGTGATTAGTTGCAGTAAAATAGGAAGTTTGAGTTTGAAACATCCTTTCGTCATAGAATTTTTAGTGAGGGTGGAAAGCAATGTATGGAGACACCTTCTTATTACGTTAACAAATATTAAGCTGGGAAATTGAAGTGGAGCTGTACATTTATTGAAGATGATTCACGCAGTAAAGGCCGGTTAAAGCAACCACACCAGAAATCGTGACGAGAGTTGAGAGACTTGTCCTTGAGGACCGTCGATTGGAAGTTTCTCAATTAGCAACAGCATTACAGTTCTAAGATACCTGCATGAACAATTGATGATGATAGATTAGTGCAAGATGTTGACGCATTTACAGAAGCAAAACTGTGTTTTAACTTCAAGGAAAAATTAAAGAGAGGATTTTTTCGGCTAAAATTGTGATGGATCTACCTTTGGAGTCTGAAGACGAGAATGGAGTCCGTGCAATGGGAGAAATTCGCACTTAGCCAGTATTTTGCGTACTACTTACAGCCCTTGCTGCGACACGTTCATGCACTTTAACAACTAATGGTCCAATAGTCAACTGTACCTAATCTTGTATATAAATCGATCAGGAATATAGTGTTCAATAGAGTGCCAGACTTTGTAAATCCAGAATCCTGTGCTAAGTGTTGAAAAAAAGGCCATTTCTGGTCCATTTTTCTTGGGTTAACTTTCTTAATAGAACAATCGATAGCAAAGGTCAAGTACTTTGGGACAAAACCAGACTGTAACCCCCTATCCTGTAGGAGTAGGAAAAAAGGAACAATCGTGAGTTCGGGAAGATGAATGCGAAAATAGGTTACACTTAAGAATAGCTGCCGCCCGCTGGACAAGTCAGAAAATAGCAACCTGGTCTCACCTTCAATCGTAAATTCTATCAAGAAAGTTTACCGCGAAACAATTAACTGGAAATAGCCTTTTCTGCGAAACTTAGGACAAGATTCCAGATTTATGAAATCTGGTATCCGATTGATTGCTCTCGGTCAATTCATATACAATTTTACTGGGAACTTAAGGTATGACCGGCTCCTTGACTACACAAAAACATCTCATATAAGATTGGCCTAGATATAGCATTCCAATTCTGAGCAGCGGGTTGACACTAAGTTCATTATCAAACTGAAAGAAACTCATCTGCAATCCACGATGTGTTTTTATGGGCCTATGAGGACAATGCCTTAAAGAAGATCGTAGCTCATAAGTAGATGAAGTGATTTGAGAAATAGAATAGTGTTACAAACGACCACCGTCGACTTCAAGTGATATATATATATATATATATATATATATATATATATATATATATATATATATATATATATATATATATATATATATATATATATATATATATATATATATATATATATATATATATATATATATATATATATATCATTGCTCGCGTACAAACCCTGTTAGACGAAAATAGAAAGATTCCAGTTCATGGATTTACTGAAAGAAATGGTCTTTCATACGAGTAAGTTCAATCAATTATGACTGATCGTTTAGAACTGTCGCAGCTTTCCACCCATTGGATTCCTAAAGCACTGTGAGAAGACCATAAACTTCAAGAAATGGTGGACTGATCTTCATATGGGCTTTTTGGACTGCAGTCCAGGGCCTTGTGAAAATAAGGGGCACCCAGCCTTCCTTTAAGACAATGGGCAATATCACGAATAATGATATTAAATATAACAAATTGAAGTCATATTGAATAATTGAATATAAAATAGTTATTTATGATATAAGTGTTAAAAGTGTCAATTTATTTTGTAACAAAGGAAGTTTGGGACTCGACGCGCAATGGCGCAACCCTTGGAACAAAATAAAATCACTTTTAACACGTATATCATACACTATTTTTCATACAAACACTATTGATAGTGATAATAATGCGAAATTAGTAGAAATTTATATAAATATAACATATCATATGGGGCATAGCACTTGAGCACGGCGGAAGCCTAGCATATAATTGGATTAACCATAAACAAAGATAGTAAGTGAAATGTAAAATCTTCAATGTACAATGCAAATAGTCAAAATTAACAAATCACGTAAGAATAATGAAGAAAAAAAAACACTCCAATTGGACAATTTTCTGAATGAATAATGTAGGGGTAAGAGTATAAATTGACACCAAAATATAACATCCACATTAGTATTCATCAATGTATATATGTATATATGACGAGTTTTCAATAAAATAATTATGCTGGTTGTATAAAAGTGTAAATATTTGTAAATATGTCATATTTTTTCTACCTATATAGTTTTTATCAGTCGTTATTTCTTTATGATAAAATAAAATGAACTCTTATCCAAGTTCGTTTACTATATTAACTCACAATTTTTGGCATTTAGAGAAGATACATTTATTTGGGATCGAAAGATTAAAGTAATAAACTTGGCTCAAACGGTATATAGGGATTAAGAGAAAAATGCTCAAATGGTCTATGGGATTAGGACAAAACTGACCGCCGCGCGCAAAAGATATATCCCCATCAGATGAACTGTCATTTATATAGCAACCAGGTACTTCCTGATAGCAACCAATGTTTTTTTGTTATTTACACAGTTTGACATATATTTTAAAGGAAATGGATAGTCAAGAAAGAGAATTAGTTCAAGCTTAAATTGAGGAAGCAGCTACTAGAGCTGTTCATAATCCATTACCTTCGAAGTCGAGATCGCTTACGGACATTTTTCAAAATGGTGCGAAGATAAAAATGTTTTTTGATGAATAGTATGAGACTGTTTTTTGTCGTGGGTACTTTGAGGATAAGTCCAAGTTGTGAAAATCGTCAACGTTATGGTCGAATTACTCTATATGTTGAAGACTATGTTGAAAATAAAAAGAATCAAAATATGAGCAGACATTATGTATTACTGTTAAAAGTGCATTACTTTCAACACGTCGCTAATGACATCGTGTTAAAAGTAATAACAATGTCATAAATTGATATTTTTAGTACGCTAAGCAACCATTAAAAGTCGTACTTTTAATAGTGTTTATATAAAATAGTTATTTGTGTATCAAGGCCGTAAAGGTTATCTTTTTTGGTCGAATCTGCAATTCAGGTGAGACCAAAAAAGAACTGTAGGCCGAGGTGCACACAACGTTTTTTATGCGATCATTACGAAATAATTCAGAATCACATCATTTTATCTATTTATTTCTAAAACATTGCAATTGTAAATCTTAGTTGCCGTTGAAATTGTTTTATTTTATTGTCTTCTATCAACTTGACATTTAACAAGAAATGCGTATTTATTTTTTGAATTGCAAGAACTACAGAGGTTGACGGAAGAATATATGTACTATTTAAGCGAAAACTGTTTCTTAAAGAGTTCATCAAGCTGCCCATGTAGGTAAATATAAAGTGTTTATGAAATATTTTCTGACAGATCAGTCCCAAAAAGTAATATTTGACAGATCAGTCCCAAAAAGTAAAATTTGACAGATCAGTCCCAAAAAGTGAAACTTCACGGCCGCAAAAGAAGCCATTAAAACACCTTTTTTGTCATGATCGCCTAAAAATATTTTTTCTACGATCACTATAGAAAGCAACATATTTCTCATACAAAACACAATCAGAAAAATAACAATTTCAGACAACTGTGGGAAAAGCCGTAAGAAATGATCTCTCACACCAGTTTGACCAGCTTATATATTAATAATCCATTTCGAAAATTATTCAGATGATATATTTAGCAAAATTATTGGTAAATAACCTGGACTTCATATGAATATCAGTTTGCTCTTTTATAAGCCCTATTTAAATAGCAAAATTGCACCTTGTTTTCCTATTTTAGTAATATATATTCCGTAGGTTGGCAACACTACGAATCACAACAGTCAAATTGAAGCAGACAACACACGTTCCATCACATTCTGTTGAAATCGAGGAATTATGTATGTAATTATTGTATCATAACAAAAATTAGATATCCACAATTATCATTACTGCAGTTGGAAAATGGTTAGTGACGAAAATTCAGAAAAATCCACACCCGAAATCACAGAAAACTCTACTAAATAAGCAAATCAGAACGTCGCTTTGTTGGAATCGGCCAATCAGATACAATCTTTCCAAAGTTCGCAACGATTAGATTACACAACAGAGAAATGTCAATCAACTGATAGAAAATTCGTCAATAATGTTCCAAATTATAACTTAAATGAATTTAACAATTAATAAGCAGAGCAAACAAGTTATTTTACATTTGTGAAAAAAGATTTAAAGTCTCAGTTATACTAATGATTCACCCAGATATTTCATCAAAAACTGTGATCGTAGAAAAAGTATAGTGTACAATACGTATATAATTACCTAACTCACATTCTTGTGATATACTCTTATCATCTCAATTTATTTCTATTCCGTATACATCATTGAAAAAAACAGGTTTTTGACAATATTGCAATTGGTTTATTTAGGTAGCTCCTCAAGCAATGTTAGCTCAGGGCCCCACAAATTCACGGTCTACCCTTGTAGCAGACAGAGACTGCAAAATTTTAGTACCGGATCATAACTAGAAATAAAACCTAAATTCATCAGAATGATTCCTAAAGCAAAGAGTGGCCCAAGCAATGGTTACCACAAAAAAAAAAAACTCAAAATCACTTTTGCTATGTCCACATTTTTTGTGATAACGAGACAATACTCTTGTCTGACTTTCTGAAAGGGCTTTCTATCATAAGGGTGTACCCAGAAAACTGAGACAGGAATTATTAAATCCAGGGATGTAAACGTAAACTAGGATATAATCTATTTTTTAGTTCAAATATGATGCTGTTTAACATTATGTTTTTATCCACGAAAACATAAATAAGGCTAGAATAATTCATTTCAAGTTTAACTTTCATCCAAGTTTTATGGTCCTCCAAAAATTCATAAAAAAGATGTTCCCCTAAGACCCATTATTAATTCAATAGGTTCAACAATGGATTAGCCAAATATTTGGATGGTTTGTTGAAGCCGTTGATTGATCATACTTCATCATATGTTAAGGATTCTAGACATTTAGTGGATTTGATTAGTGACATGACATTGACAGATAATGATTTACTTGTCAGTTTTGACGTTTTATCTTTATTTACAAAAGTACCTATCATCGATACTTTGAAATTATTAGAAGATCATTTTTCATCTGATATTATCAAGCTTTTCAAACATTGTTTGACTTCTTGTTTCTTTATCTTCAATGGTGATTTTTACAAGCAAATGCCATGGGTTCTCCTATTTCTCCGTCTATTGCTAATTCTTACATGGAGAATTTTGAACAAAAAGCTTCAAGCACAGCTATGAAGAAACCCACTGTTTGGCTACGTTATGTTGATGATGTTTTTGCTGTTTTGCCTTATGGTAGAGATGAATTGAATGTATTTTAGAATCATCTGAACATGCAACATAGAAACATAAAGTTCGATATTGAGGTTGAAGAAAATAACTGTCTTCCTTTTCTGGACGTTCAACTGGAGAAACAAGATAATGGTCAACTCATCCATTCAGCCGACTCATATAAATCAATATTTACATGAGTCCTCCAATCACCATCCAGCTCAAAAATTTTGCAACATTAAAACTTTATATCAGAGAGCCTCTACTTTATGTCATCCAAGTAAACTGTCTGATGAAATCAAATTTTTAGGTGATGTTTTCTTGAAGGACGGTTATAATAAAACACAGATCAAGAGAGCACTTAGACAGAAGAATTCTATTCCTCCTGTTCAGGATCTAAATAAATATTTGTTAGTTACTTTGCCTTACGTAGCTAATATAACTGATAAAATTATAAGACTTGTACATAAATATGACATAAAAACATCTCACACTTCCAATTTGAAAATTCGAAATCTTATTGGTAATGTTGAAGACAGTTTTCCCCATCCAGGAATATACAAGATTCCCTGCCAATGTAGAAAAGTCTGCGGTGGCTGAGCATGCCATTCAAGAATTACATGGCATTGACTTTAAGAATACAAAGCTTCTGGCTAAAGAGAAAAATTGGTTCAAAAGACTAATAAAAGAAGCAATAGAAATAAAAAAATCATCTAATAATTTGAATATGAATACTGGTTATGAACTCAATCGATCGTGGCTACCAATCATTTGTTCATAATTTCAAGTTATTTTATCTATGAACCTACTTGCAAGAGTTACTTCAACACCACCTCCTGAAGATCTGTGGATGGTTCAGCTATGTGCCAAACCAAAAAGAGTAGAGCCAGATTGACCTAGAACCACCAGGAGTTGACTATTTCCCTATTTAGACCTTCGTTTTTATCTTCTGAAGACCTGTGGACATTAAATTATAAGCTAAACCACAGGCAGAGCTCTACGATCCTAGGAGTTGATATTTTATCCAGTCACCTTTTGTATTTTTGTTGTCTTGACAATTTTTTGTTTTTTTATTTATTATATTTTTACACTTGAGAAAGATAGCACTTTGCTGTTGAAACGTTGTGTTTCCAATCATTTTTATATACAGAACTTTATCAAATAAAACATATTTATTATAAATAAGTTCTGAAAAGTTTTTTCCTTCATTAACAGAACTTGAGTCACAAGTTGAGTAAAATTTGAAAAACACTGAGTTCAGTGTGTACCTTCGAGTACGCTGCATACAGAGACATAGTATAGTGTGACTCCGAGTACGCAACCCACACTATTCTCATATACTGACGCTAATCAGATAATACAGTGTAGGGTTTGACGAGTTTTCAAATCCGGTTTTCAAAAACCGGTTTTTGAGATGAATTTGACACATTCGAAAACCGGTTTTTCAATTAGGAAAACCGGTTTGAAAAACTTCAAATTATTATGAGAAAATAAATTTGATTTGTTATTCTTTCTATGCCGGACGGCACATTTTTCCAACGTTGCAAATTCTTATATGGAAACCGATCCTGATAGAGAACAAATAGAAGGAACTACTTATCAGAGTAATGCTTTTTTGAAAATCAGTTGATAAGTTTCTTGAAGATTCTGAAGAAAAACTCACTAATTCAAGGACTCTGAATGCTGAATTTTCATTATTTGAGACAGCGAATAAAAGTACCCAAAGCCCAGATTTGGTATTTGATGCCCTGAAGACTATAAAACCAAGTTCATTAGCTAGTGAACGAGTATTTTCAATATCTGGTCCAGGTACTATTGTATTCAAAACAAGAATAAGACTTAACCACCGTTCATTGGATGTCTAATGTTTTTCAAAAGTTCTATTTTCTCAGGAAAAATTACAATTAGTGGGATAAATAAAAATATAATTTGTAATGGAAAACATCAGGTTTAATATGTAGAGATCAGTGAAGAAGAGTGTCAGTTCACCAGTTAGCAATACTTCACTAATTATCAACAAAAAATAACAAACAAAAAACGCACCACGACACGCGCCCAAATGACAGCTCTAACCTGATTAAGAAAAGATTACAGATTAAACAAAAGTACATATATGAACACAAAAATTCTCTCCATTTCGCCGGAAACAAATATGAAGTCACTGAAGTCGCTTCTTTAGCTGCATCCAAAATTTCGCGAGAATCTTTAGCTTCTGATTTTTTTGGCAAATTAATTTTTAATATTGTTCATATGTTACTATTAGCCCAAGAGCCCACGACGGCCAGACCTTCGTTATTTTATAAAAGCTGAAAGTTTGTCCATGCATGTCCCCTACATAGGTAAGAACGACCAGCGATTATAGAGTTTGGGTCGTGGTTACTTCGGCAGGTAACAGGTAGTAAAGGTGTATGAAATAGCACCTTAAATTCGTTAGAGTATAAAGCTCAATTTTTCTATATTTTCTCCGGGATAACTTTAGAAATCTCGTCATCCATTGCCAGAAACTTATGACAGTTGCTACCCCCTGCCAGACACCCCTAAACTGTTATAAATTATAATTATACTTTCGTTATAGTATAAAAGCTGAATTTTATATGTTACTTGGGGACCTATGAAAAGATGTTACCCCAATAGCCAGACAGTTTTAATGGTTTTTACATCTTGCCAGACACATTGAAAGTCCGCTGTAAGTGCGAGCGCGAGATAACAACTGTTCAAGCGAGTGTGAGTGAGATAGGGCGCCTAGTCGACTGCGATCTTTTACTGCGCATCATCTGCGGTTTATAGAATATTCCGAAATTGAACCACGGTAATCGCAGTTACTTTTTCGACAACCGGTTAGGTTTACGGAATGCGGCTGTCAAAATTCTTGGTTACTTTCTGTAACCAAACTAACCGCATTAGTTTGGCGGTTACGGTTACTGTTGAGGGTTTAAGGCGGTCATTTTGAAATATGCTACGGAACGGATAGTTTGCTTAGATTGAAATTTTTCTTCTTTGATGGATGTGAAAGTGTCTATTGTCTGGGATTTTTAAATTTTTCGGAGGCGATCTGCCAATTTGTGGAGCCCTAGACTATCACTACTTAGGAGCCAACCTAATTAATCAAACTAATTGTCATTTTGTCAATAAACTGTCTTCTACGATTATGAATACGGTTTACAATATAGAAAAAATTTAGGACAATAAAATTAATTTATTTAGTATGACTTCCGAGTTGCAACGTTACGATTGGAATTTTTAAAGTTTTAGATTATTTTTTTCAATTCCCAATATTTGAGGCTATTCTGTAACTCAATCGAAAAATTTTTATTGATCATTATCTATTTCAGCCAATGAACGTAGGTAGCACTGACAAAAATTCTGAATATTGTTTCTTGTTACAATTGTTTCCATTTGACAAAAATCTTATCGGTCGGTAATAAAATAATGATTGTGTGTTACAGAATACGGCCAATTGTCTAGCAGCCTATATATATTTTTCAATATAAAAATAAGAAATTTACTTTATATAAGATGGCTGTGAACGTAATGAAATTATTTTAACGTAATGAAATTATTTTTTCATTGGATATTTTTGAAAATCGCAATTGACTAAGCACTCGCGCTCGCACCTACAGCGGACTTTCAATGTGTCTGGCAAGATGTAAAAACCATTAAAACTGTCCGGCTATTGGGATAACATCTTTTTATAGGTCCCCAAGTAACATATATAAAATTCAGCTTTTATACTATAACGAAAGTATAATTATAATTTATTACAGTTTAGGGATGTCTGGCAGAGGATAGCAACTGTCATAAGTGTCCGGCAATGGATGACGAGATTTCTAAAGTTATTCCGGAGAAAATATGAAAAAATTGAGCTTTATACTCTAACGAATTTAAGGTGCTATTTTGTACACCTTTACTACCTATTACCTGCCGAAGTAACCACGACCCAAACTTTATAGTTGCTGGTCGTTCTTACCTATGTAGGGGACATGCATGGACAAACTTTCAGCTTTTATAAAATAACGAAGGTCTGGCCGTCGTGGGCTCTTGCTCTATATCTCTCGCTTGTGAATTGAAACATTACACTTGCTAGTAAACTCTCACTTTTCTCTACTTGTCAAACAATCTACTATTCTCCTACTCTATTCTTCTTTTCTGACAAACATTCGAAAACCGGCTAAAACCAGTTTTTTGGAAATCTGGAATTCGAAAACCGGTTTTTCAAAAAGTCGGTTTTTGTATAAATCCTAATACAGTGTGTACTGAGTACGCTGCATTGCCATCCACGCAGGACATGTGCAATCTAAGTGCGCTGCCTCCAGCCGAATCACCCCGGCAGTTTAGAATCGCCAGATATTCAGAGTGAGTCCTTTTGTTTATGTTTTCGACCGTTTTTCTGTAGCGTATTTATATTTTGTATTTTGGCACCTTGATATTGAATAAAATATTAGAAACAAGAGCCCTACCCATCTCCATTATAGCAACCTCGCCGTAAAGATTCTTTCTAAGAGCTGCATTAAGAAAAAGGCGCCCGAGATCTCAATTGCACATTTTGCACATTTTGCTCGTAACATTAAAAAGCTCCAGTAGATTACCACTAGGAAATTTTGTTTTGCTCCCCCTGTATCCTAGATCTGGCCTCGTTTGATCATTTTTTATTTCCAAACTTTAAGGTAAACTAAAGACAGAAAAAAAAATGGGGCTAAAAAACGGGTACCTATTTCTACAGAAAAGATGGAAAAATCGGAATATTTGGATATTGAGTGCGAATATTTAACTAAATTCAATCATCTCTCATTTAGGGTTACCTACAGATTTTTGTCGTACGCGTCGGGGCATATATTCTAATGAATCTAGTTTTGGTAAAATGCTGGCAATTTCTCTAGCAACAAAGCTTACAAAGCTACGTAGAAATACATCTAAATGAACGTTAGTATGTCTGTTCTTCTTTGTGTTCCTATCTCTGTCGCACAAGTATACAAGTGTAATATTAATGATGCACCAGTTGGTAATTATTATCCTAGTCTACTCGTGTGAACACAGCTATACTTCGGGAAACTGGACCAATAAATTATACAATTAGTAAAATAGGGCGCTTTTGTTACAAAATGATTAAATTATAAAGTTCAGGATGTCATATCTTCACGCGTAATAGAAAAACACTTATAGGGGAATTACTGGAAGATATTCCTTTCGCATTAGGCAGCTTGAAACTCTTGGAAATATAAAGGGATTCTCAAGATATCTCGAATCCAAGCTTTTTTAGAAAACCATTATCTGTCCCTTAAATATTCGCAGAAAGAGTTTCTAAGTTTGGAGAGGAAATGATTTGTAAACGAGCGCAGCGAAGTGCGTAGGTATGTCATTAATGCGAGTAAATACCATCAATATCATAAATACAAGTATACAAGGTGTAACAGAAAAGAGTATATCAATTTCAACCAGTTATAGACTTCGTCAAGTAGAACAATTTTTCTTGAAAATATTTTCCTGTGAGCCTTCTAGATATCCAGTAAAAAATCAATAAAGTTTTGTCAAAAATTTGGCAGTGTGCCTATGATCGAATCTAAGTTCTTGTTATTCATTGAAATGCTAAGAAAAATTGGGAATTTGGAGAAGAATTATCAAAAAATATTGCTGCATTCGATGAGTTCTACTACTGATTGAATTCGATACTTCAAATCTGTGATTTAAATTGATTTTAATTAAGATATATATATCACTGCAAAGCTCTAGTCATAGTCCGTTTGGTTGTAAATAAAAATTAATATAACTTTTTTGTGTCTCAACGTAAATTTTATAACATGTAATTGAATATCCTATAGATGGTACTTTTTTTTCTACTGCTTTATGTCGACAAACAACATACACAATAGTAAAATTTTCTAATTTTGTCACGACGCCGGCGAAACGCTGTTACTGGCCAAGCACCGCTGTGACGTCATTACGCATGTAAAGAGATACTAAGCGTGAAATAGATCGACTTGAAATAGAATCAGACACAAAATGAATTCTGATGGGTTCATAAAGGAACAGTCAGATAATTTGTCAGAGTCACAAGTTAATGGTTGCCGATTTTCTCCCAAAAAATGTTTTTTACCGCAGCTGGAATGAGTGTTGTCGAACTTCAGAGGTAAGTTTTTATTACGGATCTTTCGTATGACAGTATAACGTCTCTTTCTGTGTGCAAAGTGTAGTTACTCATTGTTTTAGTAGTTTATTAATTTTAACACGTTATATTAAACAATTGAAACGTCTTGAGTGTTAACCCATGAAAGTTTTGTTGGCATAGCATTCGACCCTGTCTCGTCAAAGACATTAATAATAATTCATTATTTATTTGGTGAAATTTGTGAAATACCATTTTGATTGCAGAAATTTACTTTTGTGTCCTGTTACAAGAAACTAACCTAATATTTCAAATGCATACAAAATAATGAATAAAAATATATCTTAATGAATGTTAAGTTCGTTTTCTGTTACTTGTTTTAAGAATTTCATATAGTCAAACGTTGTTTTGAAATCTCACAATACTTTGAAAACCTGATAGCTACATAAAAGACATTTTGTTTCAAGCTGGAACTCTCAAAACTATCAATTAAAATGACAGTCAATTATGTTAATCGTTTTTTGTCAGGGATGCATTGAAATATGTACTCACAATGAAATGATCTTCACAACGAGATAAGTGGGAGGTCAAACGAGATATTCGCGGTATCACGTCAGATTTGTTGTAGCCTTTTTTCTCTTACGTCCCTTGTTAAGACATTCATAAACAATTTATTTAGTTCGTGATGACCACTGCTGATGTCCCAGGCGCAATACTATAATGTTTATTGCTCAGAAATTGCTTATAATTGAAATGAAAATCACTATTCAATAATTTACAATGAAATAAAAGTTTTATTCTTCTGGATATCACTGAATAACACCATATTATTTATCTATCCCTCACTACTATCTTGAACAAAGCCGTATATATTTATTTTTAACTTTTATACACACTGATCAATTCACTGTTTGATATTCACTGCTCCAGATTCACCATTACACTATATTCTCAAGTCGTTTGCTTGCCTTTATATATAGAAATATTCATTTCTCGAATGTTCTACTACATTTCTGGAATATTGCTAGAGGCTTCCATCAGAAGGAGTGATGTGATGCGATGCGGCGCGATGCAAGGTGGAAGAAAGGCTCCGCCCAGGCAAGGTCAAGTTCAAGCCTACTCCATTTTTACGAGCCTCCACACTCTCGCACGTTACGATACAATACTAATTTAACGTCTTTTTTCCTCTAGAACCGAAGATTTTTTTGCTGACTCTTAATAATGATGCTACAGCTCAGCGCCAACGTGCGTAGTGACGTTACAGCAATATTACTAATCACAACGATTTTCCTCAATAAGAAAATTAGTGCCAATAGTTTTTTTTAAAGTGCTCAGAGTTAATTTTCGAGATTTTTGAAAAATCGTGGAAAACCCCACCAAGCAATTTATTGGCATAACCTCTATCATATTTCAGGATGTAAAAGAATGAGTAGGCAGCTACAATAGTGTGATATCTGAGAACAATAGTTGATACCTAATAATGCAGAGATGAATTCATATAGAAGATAGATCGTGACAGATACAAAAGAGGAGGAGATTAGAAAAGTCTAACTGGATATGGAGAAGTATTATTCACAAGTGTGGACATGGTGCGTTTATCATATGATCCCAGGAAGTAAGGAAACCAGTATTAAAAAGAATTGGAGATTATTTCATGTGATTCTCACAACAAAATTATAGCTATTATATCGAATGGCTCACTGATTTAAGAAAATGTTCGCAATTTACTAGCAAGGACATCAATCAGTCTTTTCTGGATGCTATGCGAATTTAAGTGATAAATGAGCGACCGCGAGAACGGGCTGTAATAGCGCAAAGAAAAACAAGGGTAGTAGGAGTAAAAAGCTCCAGAAGTAATTCGTTTTTGTTGGAAACAGAAGTATTCATGTACAAGCTAATTCTCTTGAAGCTCCATATTCTTGCTGGATTGTTCCCAAAAACACTAATCCCAACGGAATTAAAAATAAGACTATTACAAATTAATCGCATTGTCAGATATTTCTTCGAGTGTTTGTTCCATTCTTTGGCAGCTATAGACAAATGAACGTGTTGAAATAAAAAATGCCAGCTAGATGATCCAACCTCCTTCCGTCTTTTATCGGTTTTAAAAGCCGAGCTGTCATGCAGTGAACTTGATTCACTTACGCGTTTATTTTCAAGAGCTTTGAGTTGAAGTCCTCTTGAGCTTTGATGTTTTAACACGAAAAAAGTTTACAAATAAAGTTACACTATTGATCTCTGATAGATGGACGTGTGTGTAGTTGCTTCTTCAAACGAAATACGAGTATATTGTGTTACGTAATTTGCTTTCAAATATTTTTTAGTCTTTTCATCTTCATTGATTTCAATTTGTGGACACATTTATTGCGTGGTGATTTACTTATATCACTCGAAGTCTGAGCAGCATTTCTACACCAAAATCGTACCATAGAACTATAAAATATCAATAACGTAACTGAAAGATACATAAATCCTGCAGAATATAAATATGAAGTTAACATTTCATACAAAGATAAAGATATAGCAATGCCAAACATACAAAGTGGCATCCGGCTCATAACAACACATAATTTTCTTGGTAATGTGCATGAGACTAAAACTTACAACATAAAATTATGCTAGTGCACATTACAACATTTCTCGGGTCGTTTCTGCTCTGCCAACAGCTTGGAATGCATTAGTATGATCCATTCAACACGCTTGACAAATGTATATTATTTTTGTATTCCAATTCGGAAGCAAGACCGAGTAGTGAAAAATGACTTCATATCTGATGGAAAGTCGGGAAACTGCACCACTCGTTAGAATTTTATATTGAGTGTAAAAAATTATACGCTGCCAAATGTCCGTAGAATTCAAAAGAGGCACTGAAATTTTACTACCAGTGAGATGAATTGAATTTCACACAAAATAAATTCCTAATAAATCTGCACATAACAATGAATTCATATTTTTTTACATCAAAAATTTTGACTGTAGAATACTACTGAAATTTACTACCCAAAAAGAAATGAAACATCCCATTTTTCCGGATGATATTGAATTCCCAGCTCTAAAATTAGGTGTTAAGTGTTCTGTTCCTAAGAATGTATCTATCACGTCATTTCCGGTTCTTCCATTTGTTATTAGCAATATTATTGGAAATTGGTTGGTTTATAGGATCGGAATAAATCTTAGTCATTGTAGTAATTTATTAAATAGTCGCTGAAGATGGTTGCTGTGACAACCGAAACGTCCAAAAAAACTGTGTCTACAATGACTATGGTTTATTTTGATCCTTTAAACCAACCAATTTCCAATAATAATGCTATAAGGATAGGATCAAACTTCAAAATTTATATCATTTGTTAATAGGTGATCGTTGATACCTATATCGTTTTAGACAGATATCAATAAGTTGATTTCACATATAATTTATGAATGTGGAAGTGGGTTCAGTCACAGATTCTTCGTCGGCAGATGTCTCAATGCAGTTGATACTTCCCAAATAATATGATTACTCTACCTCTGCAACATGAGAATTACTCCCTACATTCTTTTTCAGTAATACATTTCACATTAATTGAAACATTCATAAAAATGAGATGAATATGATCGTTCACATTTTTGTTGGTATGATGTTCAAAATTGTCAAAAATCACTTCTTACAAGCCATTATTTTATATTGGACCGAAGAGCCAAATCTGTAAAGAGAAATCAATTCTGCGATCATAGCTCTAGCAAAATTAGGTCTTCTCTTAATGCCAAAGAACTTTCTTGTGAGCCAAACTCAGCTCTATTATGATTCTGAGAAAGTTCCACCCATATGCACATGGTCGATGATAATTACAAACTGAAATTCTCATAAAACTTCTAATCAAAGTGAGGGCCTTCTTGGCTTCAATTATCCCTTGGGCCTTGGCATATTTCATCCAGTGTGGCGAAGGAATAGCTCAGGTTTTCGTTTTTTCAAATCTCTTGACTCTCTCGATTCAATCACCCAGCTCAGAGAGTATAACAAACTGCCTGTAACGGGGTCTGTGCTTTTCTGAAAGTAGCTTTTAGTATTGTTAAATAAGAGGAATACTTTCCAAAATCCCTACACTGTGACCTTTTGTCTATTGATTCTTCTAACAGAAGTCCTGCCTCTCTGACGGAATCCAGAATTTTCTTGGAATCCAAATGTTTTAAAGTCCAATTCTTCTGCTCCTACGTATTCAGGAATTTCATCTTGTTCTTTACAAGCTCTGCTTATTAGTTCGCCACTATCAGAAAACTTGAGATGTGAGGAAAATACCCCAATTTGTTGTTACAGGCATTAGTTTTTGCGACCACCTCCTAGTTTGAGCAAAATTTGTATTTTGCTAGCCATTTCCTCAAATTGGTGTACAAGTAGTAATCGAAAAGAGCCAGATCAAAATAGAGAAGTGATATGGTACGATTTGCAATGTTAAACTCATTGATTTTTTCAAGCGTTTTCTTTGAAGATTCAGTATCTGTTTATCTGAAGCCGATGAGGATCATTCCTTGCGGATCCCGCACAACAGTCAGTCTGATCCTTCTAGTCGAGATAAAGGTGCTCGTCTTCCTATTGGCAATTAATTGGGTCCAAAAGTATTGAACGGAAGCCTAGCTTGGGTGTTCTTCTTGAAGATTCAACATCTTTATCTAAAACCGATGAGGATAATTACTTACGAGTCCCGAACAATAGTTGCCCTGATACTTCCAGTCAAAATGAAAGTGTTCGTTTCTTTCAGTGCGTAATTCCTATTGGCAAATAAGGCTCAAACATGATTAACTGTATTTTACCTACAATGACAAAACGATAGCCCTACCCATCTTTTCTTGATTCAAACATCCGAACAACAGTCATTATAATCCTTATAGTCGAAGTAAAAGCAATTAATTGGGCGGCATCCACCTCTAAGTACAACCCGTTTTCGTATTTAACTTCCCTGATATTGTTATTTTTTCCTGCCCCGGACAAGACAGAAGGGGGCACCCTGATTGTTTTAAAATACTTGACCTCTATCGATTGTTCTATCAAGCAGGTTGACCTAGAGAAAAATGGCCGGCCATGGCCTTTTTTTCGACACTTCGGACAGGTCCCTGGATTCGTGAAGTCTGGCACCCTATTGACTGATATATTCCTGATGGATAATTGCAGATGTCAGAAAAGTTCTGACAATGTTTGGTAAGCCATCTTTGAGTTTGAATTCAATAATATATTTCAATAAGCCCAAAGAACCGGGACTTAATGAGTTCTTTTTCACAGTCTGGATCTATTATAGCTACAAAATCTCGTCGACATATGCTCTCAAGTTAGAATTCTTCTTAATCTAAGTCAAGTTCATCCACACCCAATATCTTTGCAAGCTCTAAAAAGGCATATTTTGCACTAGATTTGGAATCTTTCTAGAATTTCAGCGGTTACTTTGTTTATTGATGAAATCACAGTTCGCCTCAAGTCATGTTCGTACGATAACTCAACATTCTTACTTCTATCGCCAAATATATGCTTCCTCCTGCTTTTTGTTTTTTTAATTTTTTCATGATCCTAATATTAGGACAAAGTTGTAAGATTATTGTATTATCATCGGTCCTTAATGCAATCTATCAATTGAAGTTTCGAAGTTGGCAAAAATAGTGTCCAAAGATCCCGTTACATAAATACAAAGTTACAGGTCAAGCTAAAATCGCGAGGATTGCCGCTCCCCCTTTTCGTATGCCGCCCGGGACCATGACCTCCTCTGCCCTCCTCACGCTACGCCACTGGATGAAACGTCGAAGAAACTCAGTGAAATTGCGTGCAAATAAGTCTAAATACTCTTGAGGAATTTTAGAATGAATACGTTTTTGATCGACTGTTAGTAGATGTGGCATCCAGCGTGTAGTCAGCTGCTGCATACCCAAGACATCATGTAGCAATTTCTTGAGCTTTCAGTCGTCTTGAATGGAATTGTGGATTTTCGCGACTTTTTTGGGCATCCCGTGTGTTTTTTTATCCTGGATTGATGTACAATAACGTTCAAACTCATCCGACTACTTTTTAACCGTCGAAAATGAAGGAACAGATTATTTTAACGTATAATCTAACTCATTTCCTATATCTGTCACTCTTAAACTTCTTAAAATGTAGTATTTAATTAAAGCACGAGCTTCAATTTCATATGACAGACGTAAATCGCTCACTTATCGTCACTGCTACAATAAATCTACAAAACATGCAAATCTGAAATTTTGCACAGCGCCATCTGAAGGTTTTTATACAATTAATATAGACTATGTGCAAGGAGGCGGAGTTTGAACAAATATCGATGCGAGCGCTTATGGTGAGCACCATTGTAACCATTGAACTCCATTTCTCAGAATACGTCAATGAGCATATAAAACATGGGAAGACGTTTCTTCTGGTCCAGGCTGTTGTGTTAAGGATGATTCAAGTGAAATATAGTCTCATAGATTTCATGTACCCAGTTATGACATAAAAAAACAAGTGAAGTGAATCAAAGCGGTAAATAGAGTATTGTCTGTCTTTCATTATTAATCTATATAACAAATATGTTTGTAATTCAATTGTGAAATTAGAAATATTCATCATCGATTTGGGATTCATGAATTTACCTCTACCTCTAATTTGTAAGATGTTTCAGTGATAGAAGTTTGTCAGATGCACTTTGCGATAATTTTGTTGTTAATATTGTCAGCAACATATTCTTCAACATGTTTAATATGGCAAAACTAATTCCACGCTTTTCTTCAATGCTTCCTCAGTAAAAGGGATACAGTGTTTGATAAATACAAACCCGATCTGCAAGATCACGGCGTCATAATTTGAGGTTATCCTGTCAATTTGGACGGATTAAGACGTTTTCTCTATAATAGGTACGTTATAATTGAAGAAAAAAATACTCAAAATAAATAATTTCAACGTACCTTTTATGCTAAGCAAGTTATATTATACGCACACAGCTGAATTAAATAATATTAGTACATTTCAAAAATTATAGATATGAAACAATGATAAAATGGAGTTCAATCGTTCTCCATTGCCCGCTAGAGGCGCTAGTAGACTTCATGCACGCAGTCTATAATAACATAATGATTATACTAACATCTAAGCTTACTTGGATAGGACATTTCTTTTGCGTCGATAACCCATGGTTTCTTAGGATTAAGAATGTGAAGAAGGAACAATGGGTGAAGATAAACTATAGGCTTTTATAGAATTCAAAGAATGTTCAAGAAGTAAAAATACTGCAGATCATTAATGTACAGCGTTAAATAACTCATCATAAGCTTACTTTGAATAAGAAAACAGACCCTCTTTTCATAGTGCGAAGCATAAACGTCGGAATTCAAGTTCTCTGGAAAGAATAACAGCTTGATGCAAATTCAATGATGGTGAATCAACGATTTTCCCATCCGGTTCGCTTCCGAAAACAGTCGGCTGGTAGCAAACAACCGGTTACAATTTGCGGCAACCAAGTGATTATTCTAATCACAGAAAGAGGTTGAATCGAAGCTGAATTCGTTCGACATATTCTCAGTGTTTACTGAACGTGTGCGTGTAGCCAACTCATGTAATATTAAACTGCGAATCAATGCAACTGGTCACCAATAATAATATTGTTACATATGCATGTGTTTGCACTATTCGCTTCACCGATTACAGTTATGTTTTATGGAAATTATTATTCATACAACGGACATCGATGGAAAAATTACAATACTCCGCTCGCTGGCAGTATTGAAATTTAAAAATAAATCAACGGCAGGATTGGGAAGATAGCATAAGTACTGCGTTACAAATGGATGAATAACACGTTTTCGAAGCGATAATATTTGTTTTAAACTTCAGAAAGGGTCATATTCTTGTTTATCTTCATCGTTGTTCGATTTCATTCCAAACGTTTACCTACCTTGGAAATATAACTGGAATTGAATTAAACTCGCACATTCAATATTCAGGGAACACTACGAAACCGTAGTTCATTTCAAGGTTATTTAAACTTTTCTGCAAAATAAGAAGAAGAAAATTTACTGAAGTCCATAACTTTCTCACTGAAATGTGAAATGTGCCATGATATTTGTTACTTTTGTGGCGGCTAAGGCCACACACGCATTTGTTTCTCCCTGATTCCAAAGACCTTTCTCGGAAGTGAAATTCGACTTTGACAGCGTTACATGTTCCCGAATCTTTTGCACATAGAGATAATCACTCGCAGGGCAAGGCATCAAGATATATACCAGAATTTCCAGCGAATGTAGTTCTGTCCAAATTTTCTGTGTTCGATACATCTTTATTTCAAAATCTGTGATCACGCTGAAAACACATGTGGAGCACGTAGTTTTCTCAAAGCTAGAGTAGATGAACTAAGAAGACTCCAGGACGGGAAGTCAACTAAAAACGAAGAAGTTAGTTCCTTGGGAATATCGCTTAAGAACCGTCTATCTCGCCATGAATCTATCGACGCGTCGCAATGCCGCGAAATCGTAACTTGTATTTTGTTCAATCCCATCGCTAATTATATTTAGTTTGTATCACTAATCCATATTATCATTATTATCATTGTTCTTATTTAATCTCATTGCTTAAATAAACATTTATCACCTTGCTATTTAGTTATAATAAACTGCTCAGAACTAAACGTTTACAACTTTTCTTGCTTGATTCTCATATTTCAATTATTGAAGACGAAGAATATCGAATAATTTTTTCCCCAAATATGTGTACCTTGAATAACCGGTAGACATACTAATACTGCTCTTTTGACCTCCGAATTAAAAGTTAATCGATTTGAAAGATGTGAACATTCTATTTAAAAGTGAATATATATTTGTAAAAAAAAATTACATATAATCAAAATTATGAAGAAATAACTTTGGAAGATGACACAATGGCATAAACCAAATAGACATCGCAAACAGATCATCGTTATATATTTTATCATCTCAATCGACCAAATCGTTGGAGACTTTAAATTAAATTGAGTATGTGCACCATGAGCAGATTTTCCGCCCAATTTCAGCGAAAAAAGCAAAAGTTTAATCGACTTCACCCACTTAAAATTCCGTCCATGATTCTGTCACTGAGCTTCACTTTCACCCATCATATTTCCGAGGAACAAAAGACCTAAGCGTCTATTCCAAAAGCGGATATTAAAATTAGTATAATCACTATAATATAATCATAATAATAAACTTTCTGAGAGAGGCTTTCAAGAATTGTGAACAGTTCGCCTCAGAAATTAAATGTGAAGGAAAAGAGAGTCCTTATAAAATTAATGTGTTGGAGTCACGATTTTGTTATTTCCCCTCTTCCAACAAAGCACTATTAAACTTTTAAATACAGCTGCTTTGTCTTGTTAGGCAGGGACCAACTGACATTCGTTACTTATCAGTATTCTAAATTCTAATCAAATATTAAAGCCGCTCGATAAAGATAAAAAATTCATTAGTTTCATGCATTAATAAAAATTGAAAATGAACTGAATCCACTCACCAGCAGAAAATATTTGTTCAGACTTCATCCTGCAACAGAAAATATTTAATTATTATTTAGTTCTTTGCTGATGGGAGAAAAAGTGCAAATAGATATATTGGGCCATTATCACTAAAGAGGTTTTATTTTATGTGTTATTATTGATATTGATATTATTGACCTATTGTATCCTCTGAATTTATTTCTCTGACAGGATTTACTTAAGACCACTCGCTCCTAGAAGACGAAGGTCCAAAATAACAAAAATGAGAAAATTATACACTATTATTATTTATTACTCTTCAGAGGTTCCCAAAAATTCTTTTCTCGTAGACCATTTTCAAAATTTTACTGGTTTCGAATCCAAAATCTCTTTCGGCGAAAAAAAAAATTAGAGGTTCACATGTTATAAGGGGGAATCCCTTATAACATGTGAACCTCTAAATTTTTTTCCGCCAACGTGGATTCCTGTCGAGTCTTCTGTGGATCCCAGAAGCTCCTCCTGAAGCACTTTGGGAGTCACTGCTGTACACTTAATAATAATAATGCAATTTTCAGGAGTATTTATATCATTTATGATTTATAGTGACCAACTCCGTAGTTTTGTTTACTTTCCGATCGTTTGATTCATTCTGTGACCTTTCAAGTATACTATGCATTTTTTTTATAGACAGAGGGATCCCAGATAGCAATAACGTCCTGAGAATATTAGAGAGTTTTTGCAAGCCACTGCTAATGAAACGTTAACGCTAACGTCAAAAACAATTCTCTTTGTGCATCCGTACTGAAATTGACAAATAAGATCATTGTAACGTTATTCATGTCTGCTAATGCTTGAAGTTCCTTGTGAGTACTCTCTGATTCAAGCTAGCATTATTGAACAAGCATTCCTTAGAAAATTAATTTTTTACATTAGCGTTATCGTATCAATAGCGGAGGCTTGCAAAAACTCTCTATTCTCTAGTTGTCCTGTGAATGCCCTGGATATTCGAAATATACATGGTATATTCCAACAGCCTATAAATCTTCTGGTAATATTCTATTTTGCTTATTCATGGAATATTCATAATTAATATACATAGCATATTCCTATATACTACGGATCATCTGAGAATAGTCTATCTAAATTATTCCTAGAATATTTGATACAAATATTCAAAGATTATCACATTTTGTATATTCTTAGAAGAATATATGATAGATAATCATGTTATATTCAATTTTGCCTTGCTTTATAAACTTTATTCATAACTGAAGACGATTGTTGTTCGTGAGGTCAATTGAGACTTTTATGATTGTGCTATCACAGGTTAGGATGAAAGAGATGGACGACTTCAATTGTAATCAAAACAAGAATATAGATTTCAAGAAACCCAATATAAAAACAGATCACAATTATCGTTAAATTTTATAAGAAGTATTATATCTAAGTTTTATTTTCGTACTTTATGTACATTTCTCGTCGATCAAAGAAAAATAAATTAAATGGAATGAATTCAACATTTTTGTCTAGTGAATTATTAGGAGCATATAAAAATAATCAAAATTTTTTTCATGCTTCCAAAGTCTTTTGTCTTTATTTTAAATCTTTTATTTCTGCAAAAACTTAATTTCTTCATTCAAAATAATTTAAGACAGGAAAATTTCACATCTATCTAATTTAAATATGCATGTTTCTATTACTTGATCATTGGAATATGGCTTAAATAATTGATTGAATATTAGCCTGAATCATTGACACATAAAATTTTCAAATGGATTTCTGTATCAGAGTAGTTTGAGACATGACTAAATGGAAGTATTCCAAAAATGCGGATCAAAAAAGCCTCGTAGTAATTTAGAGATATTTTTTTCAGGTTTGGAAGGTCTATTGTCACTCAAACGGTGGTCTTATTCATCATCGAACATTTTGAGAATATACGTGGCGTTATTGTCTGGCTTGTTAAGCATCATCTAAATTATTTTTAAAATTTTTAGTTAGATCACGAGCTAGATAAATCATACATTTAGCAAATTCACTTGTCAAAATCACGCTTCTTTCGACTAAATAATATCCAGTACTTTGAAACTAAGTTTTCTTTTCTTGCGCATACCTGTAAAACTCGAAGGTCTGTCAAAATATTTCTAAATAGCATTCGAAAAATAGGAATGATATATATGTCAACTCTTCCCGTACATTTCCATTGATTTACAAGTACATCAAATTATAACGCAACATAAATTTTTCACGAATAAGATCAAATTTTCTAGGAATTTGTACAGCTATGAAGCCCACTGTTTGAGAAACATAATAGACCTTTGGACGTCATTATGACGTCTTATAAGTATTAAATCGACTTTTCATTAGAACAGAGCAATATTCAATATAATTTTCATTACTTATACCTATTATTTATATTTATCCAATATTTTCATATTTTCATGAAAGTTCATCGAATTTTGATAGTAGTGGAGTATCTACGCCATTTACGCAGTAAAAGAAGATAAATAAATAATAATTAATGGATGTATAATATTTTCAGACACTACATTCAAGACGTGGCAAAATGTTTTGGAATGTATGGAATATTCTTATTAAATCTTGACCTGTAGAAGATGCACAAGCTCTGCCGATTTTAGTGAAGGGTTTACAGCAGCGTTATAAAGATGTGAGTCACCGTTCGTATTTATCACGGCCACATGGTATCAGATATTTCTTTGTTTGTATGAGTAATGGTTTTGAAAAATGTGAGTATTCTATATTATTTTCATTTTAGCTATTGATTAAACAAAAAAAATAAAGATTTCTTAACTGAACATTAATATTATTATTTCCTTCTCTTAAATCAATTACTCATTTATTTCACCTTGTGTTTGTATGAAACCCTGTAATTATACAGAATAAATGTGTTTCCAGGTATTCGATTGCTCAAATTGAAGAGAAAAATGTTGGCAAATTAATAAGAAGAGTGATGACAATAATTCTTGCGAATGAATAAGCCACTGGATATAGTTAGCAGGACTATAAAGAGAACAAAAAATTCAACAAATTCAAATTGACTACTGCAATTATTGGTAAAGCATTGTTTTATCATAATTAATACTATCTGTTTCAAATGATTTCTTATTTAGGAATCTGCCAAGAAAAGCCATACCGCCAGGAATGTCACAGAGAAACAAATTGAATTCAAAATTGCCAAACGGCTGAGCAAGGCTCCTGAACATATGAAAACTAGAAATCAATAGATTATATAATGTATATCTACATTTGTATCTTGTTGTAAACGCAAATATGGTTTTATTTTTCTCATATTATATATATTTCTTCAACTCTGAAAGTTGAGTGTTTCATGAGTGTGATTTTTTTTTTCTCAATTGTACTTATATAGGAATAAATATTGCCTATTAATTGAATTTCTTGCCACAGATATGATTTTATTTTCCAAAAAATATAGCTTCAATATGGTCATGAACCAGCCCAGAATATTCCAAGAATATGATTTCAATTATCCCTATGCTATTCTTAGCATATATTGAACATTTACTTTATAGAGATTCATAGATTATTCCAGGAATATAAGACCAAATATTCATAGCATATTTTAGGATGGTTCCTGGGATATCTATAGGATATGCAATATTGAGACATGAGAATATTCTATTAATATCCCACAAATATATACCGATAAAGATAGGATATTCCAACAATAGCTGAATATTCGGAAAAAATATTCTCTGCTTATTCTTGGAATATTTCTTTGCTATCTGGAGAGACTCTTCTTCATCTGCGTTATACCGTATTTCGGGTGGCTGCTATTTCAGACTTTAATTGAGGCAATCCTTTGCATTATCATTCTTTTGAAAGTTCCATCCTCTTCTCCACAACCTCTACATAATTATTCGTGCTCAGTCCCAATATATGTAGATGTGTATTTATTGATTGAATCCTGCCTTAAGTTTGACGTTTTGACTACTCATGAAGAATGAACTATCAGGCCTTTTCTTGAATGGTTCATCCAGGAAAAGGTCTACATGTTTTTGTTTTCAATTAATTCATTTCTATTTTTATGAATGTGATCTAGAACTAGTCTAGATCATATTTTAGATGACCTTAATGCTTCCAAAGCGTCTTGATTATCTGTTGCTATAAGCATTCTCCTATTACTATAGTTGTTTTTAGATTGATTTAAATCACATATGGTAGACGGTAAATCATTGGCGGTAATTGTAAACGATAGAAATGTGATAAGGATGCTATGGTGGATGGTGAATTAGCAGACGAAGATAATATCATAGACAGCAGTATGATTGCGACCATTTCGGAAAGCTTGCGCGGTAAATAGAAGTAATAATAGAGAAGGAAAACGATTCTTTAAACAGCAAACGGCGGCATAAAAACAAAGTGCCTGGATAAGTCACAAATCATCTGGGGGTATGGCAATGGCGTTATAACAGAAACAGCTTGCCTGAATATCTCACAGGCCGCATAAGCATGTGACGATGAAGCAAACGGGGAAGACCTCGAGGGCCTTGTATTCTGTTATTAAGAAAGCTTCCGTAGTCACAACAAACACAGCCTCGAGAACTTTCTGAACTACGGTGCTAGTAAAACGCCAGTGGAGTCTACTGCTAGTATACTTGGATAACTCACAGGTTACACTTGGGTTAGCCTGCAGGTGAATTCACACAGCTCCACCTCCTGTGATTTGGAAAATTTGCACAATCACAGCAAACATCCCTTTTAGAATTTTCTCGAGCATGTGGAGATGTTGCTCCAGGTCAGATTGACTAGTTTGTAGTTTGGATAGTTTGCAAGCAACCAGCTAGATCAATCGTAATACGATCTTCAAGTTCCACTGCCTGTGATTTGGAAAGCTCACACAATCACATAGAACGGTACCTCCAAATCGCCTCCTGGTTACAGTTACGTTTATTTGTACAATCTCATTGCTTTTGACAACAAATATGACTGATTTACGGTACAATTGTGAAGTACTCTAGTAATAGAGCTTACCTAGTGCTCACTGATGACGGGGTCAACAGACAAACTCGCAGTTTTTCAGGCACTTTGGATAACTCACACAAATTTCTTTATCAAACAACTGATGATCAAAGAGTTTTTGTTTAAGTTTATATACTGTTTTGTTAATTAAACCACATGATTTTGGTTGACTTTGGATGAACTTGTCTGCTATATGCAATATACCGAGTGTCTCATTTCTGATTAGAAAGGATTATAATTGTGATGATGGATAATGATTTTAAAAACCGTATTCAGGGTTTAGAAAAAAATTAATACTAATTATGTCTTGGTTGTTTTGCTCCATGTATTACTACCTCGATTCCATTGCTGGTTTTGGAACTGTTTGTGTAAGCGACAAAGTCATTTTTGTCTAAAAATTCGTTACCAAGCATCCTTTACAAGGAGTTCTATCCTGTGGTCTTGTTAATGGTATGTTTAGGTTAGGCACCATCTGTAAAATGGGATGCTTGTCGAAACTCAAGAGACAAATGTGACATGAATATTGCTGTCAATATTCCGATTCGATATTTTCTGTTTGAATGAAGCTTAAGATTCAAGCTAGAGTGATGCAACTGGTGAAACTGTAATGAAGGTAAACTTAGTAGTTATCGTTGCCGCAGTCGGTATTACCCACATAGCTCCCGTGATTCCTAAATAGGCTAACCTTTTCACTCTTGACAATGCTTTATCAATGTTCTTTACTACCAGGACATACTGGCATATTTTATTACTGGTTTGAACATTACTGAGTGCATCCAGTGAGTCACACCAGTGAGGCCCTTCTGGCTGTCTTATAATAACTTTTTTTGACTATGCTTTGAATGTAAGCCTTTTATCCAAGACTGCTCCTTAATTCTTCTATTTGGTGATTTTGTACTTCCATTCATCTTATTCCTGCTTTTCCCTTCGACTGATGAAATATCAATCAATCTGCTGTGTACACTATGAGTGTCTGCCACACCCATAGCGGGTAAAAGTTGTGATTGATATAAATATCAATTCTTATAAACGGTATGACTGTGTACTTCATAGAGTTTACTGACAGTCCCTTTTTGTTACACCAATTTTTAACATCGTTTCTAAAATGGTTTCCTGGAACTTCTCTGTTGGTCCTTTTAGGAGCTCATCCACCATAGGACAGCACAGAAGTAAAAGAAAGACCTCCTCTCTCTTGAACTTATACATCGAAGCATTAAAGTTTGTTATTTCATTTTTTTATACAGGGTGTTCAAAAATAGAGGTCACTAATTTAAGGATAAATAATACATTTCAAAACAATCAAAAAATTTAGAGCTATAGAGAAAATAAAGGATTGTAGAATAAACTTTTGAGTAACAGAGCAAAATTCATTTTATTGGAACAGTCTTAGAGCAGCATTGGTAAATACTAATGAATTTCCTTCAGCCAGTGTTTTTGTGTTCGTCAAATTTGACTATAGCTTGGTTTCTTTGTTCTTGTCATTGTCTTGTTGTTGGCATTTCAAAGCTAAATTCCAATTACAGTTAGAAGCTGTAACTGAACAGAAACTCAACAAAACAAGCACGGATTGTCGCGCAACAGAAATGCGCTGATTCAGATTTTCCAGTAGGGTGTGTTTTTGTTTGATTACGCTAATTGGTTGCCGATGACGTCACGTGACGTAAATTGGAGCACACTGTATAGATAATTAAACCACCCCCAAACCCACCAGCCCTTTATGGTACGAGCTTACAGGCACGAAGGCATTCAATTGATACAATAAGCCGGGAATTTATGAAATTTTAGGTGACATTATAATTGGAAATTCGTGAAATAATTCTCAATACCTACAAACAAAATTCCAATATAAGCAAGTACATAAAACAAATTTTCATCAGGGTTACTTGATAACTGATTTAAACACATTTTGTTAAGTATATTTTTTCCATACTAATAGAAAGGTCTTTTATCGGTGGAATAATCATCATTCACGACTCAAGAATCTTATTGATTGTAAAATTCGGTTCTCATAATCGATGGTGACAGACAAAATATGTCAACACTCTCTCAGCTCACTTGACGGCCAGATTCCTCATTTTATTAAAGATAAATCCACACACATCTTGGTTAGTGGTTTGAAACGGGGTGGCAGCAACAAGAATAATTAATTATATGTAAAGCAAAATACAAACGGCACGCTAATTCACGTTTAGTCGAGCAGTCTTGAACCATTAATTCACGTTTCTGTTCCGTGTTATATCTTCACTTCACGGACAGTTAGGGGATGAGAAAGTAGAATAAGGGCCTGAAGGAAGGAAGGGATTGTGCTGCGTTTTGTTATTGTGGTCTTCTGAAAGGAGATCTGTTGTCGTTGGAGATTCCAGAAAAGGATTCGCTGTCATACAAAATGAGAAAGACAAGAGGGATGGCAATGTCAGAGAAAAAGGTCAGCTTCATAACTTGAAATGAAAAAAAAAAAAAATGGAAGAATAAGAGATGTCAGTCAATAAGTGTGAATATTCTCTCCAGCACTTCTATAGGATTAGGGAATAAAAATCTAGTTAAATCCCTTCTTGGGTATTTCTCCCCACACACATTCACATATGTTTCCTGGCGTTAACAGATCAAACATGTGTGTGTTAGTACTCATGGCAGTGGCTTGGTGACAGCTCACTCAGTCGGCCATTACGCGCAGATGCTGTTGTAGACGTTATCACAGGACTTATCAGCTGCCGCCTCCACCGCCAGTGAGTTCATATCGCCGTAACATTGCGTACTTTAGCAGCAGCTGCAGGGCGAGGAAAACCCGCTGTCGCCGACTCTGAATCTGACAGTGTGTTGCGATATCAAAGTGGGGAGATAAAATATTAATTTAATTAGAATCGTTCCATAAATGAGACAATACATTGTTCTCTGGTGGAAATCTCAGATATTTCTTCTCTAAAGCTGTTGGAAATGAACATGTGTTTCCTCTTTTCAATATACTGTCTTTTATTCCATTTGTACTCTTTCATTTTCATTTAAACCGAGTTTACACATGAAGAAGCGTACACAATCTTATAAGTTAGCAAAGCTTTCTAATCAACTCCAACCAAAATCATGGTGCTGCGCAGTGTAACAGCAGGCTTCGCTTGGAACTATATAAGATGATTCAGCATTACTTGTGAAGTTTTGCTGCTTCTAAACGAAACTCTAGATCCATTTTTTGGAGGGAATCACTCTCCATTTCTAGTTTTAGATGTTATTAGCTATAATAATCCATTTCTTCCCATCTCTTGTTATTTCTACTGTTTTTGGATCTTCTACTTCTTTTATCCATGATGATCTTGGTCTTATATTTTTTTCTTCCTACTGGGTTTCATTCTAGGATTGACTTCATTGCGTCTTGTTATCCACTTTTCCATACGTGTCCGAGCCATTTTATTTTTTGTTGTTCTACTTCCTTCGCTATGTCTGCTCCTTTTTTGGCCTATACTCGTTTTCTAATACTTTCTCTGGCCCTAGTATTGTTCTTGTGATTTTTCTTCCCATTATTCTCCAATCTTCGTCGCCTTTTTCCGTCATTGCTATTGTTTCGGCAGCATAGAGTGATATTTTTATTTTTAACAGTTTTAATTCTCCATAGTTTCTATTCGCGTAGAACACTCTGTTGTTGATATCTTCCCTTTTATTCCTGCTTTTCGTTCAGTTTTTATTTGTTATTGTATCTATGTTTTCAATAGTATACTCCAGTCTTCACTTCTCTATCCTATGTTTCTTCTCTGAATTTTATTATTTCTGTCCTACTGATATTTATTTTCAATCCCATGATATTTTTTTTCTTTATTATAGCTTGTAACTTTTCTTTCATCGTTTGTCTATATTTTGTTACGATCATTATATCGTCAACGATGCCCTAGTTCATTATGTTTCTTTTTCTATGTTTCGTAGCACATACTCTAATGCTAAATCGAATTAAATTGCTGATAACTTATCACAAAACCTTCTGTTTCTCCTTTCTGTGTTACAATACCAGTTTCCGTTTTTCTTATTGTCATTGTTCTCTCAGTTTTTCTGGAATTTCTAATTTTCTCAAGCTTACATCAGTTTTCCTTCTTTGACTGAATTGAACGCTTGTTTGAAATTTACAAATAGTAACTCTGTGTTAATGTTGTAGTCAATGGTTATTCTAATACTTTGTTTTACTATGTGTATGGCGTCCGTTGTTGATTGTTCTTTGATAAAACCACATTAATATTGTCCGACGGTACCTTGAAACTATTGGAAGAAACACAAATTCAATTCAGCTAGAGCTAGAAATATTTTTCAGATAATTATTGGTCCTTGTCCTTTAAAAGTACTCCCCTCTTCTATACACATACTTTTCCCAGCGGTACTATCATTCTCAGAAGCAGTCCTGCTTTCTTTGTAATGAATTTTAGCTGTGATGAATTAGGCCCCAAAATCCGTCACTGTTGCACATCTCAGAGCCTTCTGCTACCGTCAATAATTTTTTAGTCCATTACAATTTTATTCACCTCTTGCGCATCCTGTTAACTTTAAATTCAGTAACTCTGCTTCAACATACAACGTCACTTACCGTCGTTCTTCAGTTTTCAACTGCTTCAAATACCGTTAATATTTCACATGTGGATGAGTAAGGTTAGGTGTTTACAACACCTGAAATTTAAAGAAATTGAGATCGTATGACCTGTATTCAAGTCTTGTATCTTACCGTAATAAAGTCTGAATGTAATCCACCGTTGTCCTGTAAATATGTTGTATATTGTATATTTTTTGATGTTATGTTCGTGACCGCTGACAAATACCCGAATAAAAACACCTGATATTTGACAGTTCAAGTTACCGACATAATCTACATTATCGACCGATTGGAAAATTATTAAGGACAATTTTAATATTAGGAAAATAAAATCAGAAAAGGATGTATTCGACAGGAGAGTAATAAGAAATGTATTATTGTAATGAAATTTGTATTTGAAAAATTACTTTTTCTTTTTTCTGTATTTCTTCTTTATATCATTGCTAGCGCTAATATGGATTTAAATTTAAAAACATGTTAAGTAAGGTTTCATTAAAATATTAAAACTTTGAATATTTTTGCTGTTTGGAACTTAGAATATTTTTGCTGTTTTTGAACTTGAAATATTTTTTGAATTATTTAACGTAGAAGCACCGCTGAAGATGTCTTCGTGATTTCGAAGCGTTTGATTATTTAACGTAGAAGCACCGCTGAAGAAGTCTTCGTGATTTCGAAGCGTTTGATTATTTAACGTAGAAGCACCGCTGAAGAAGTCTTCGTGATTTCGAAGCGTCTGATTATTTAACGTAGAAGCACCGCTGAAGGAGTCTTCGTGATTTCGAAGCGTTTGATTGATTTAACGTAGAAGCACTGCTGGAGGAGTCACCTGGTGACTTCACAGTATCGAACCACCTTAACGTAGAATCACTGCGAGGGAAGCAAGTTTGGTTCCACCCGCATAGAAAGTTTCTCGTCCTCTGCGACCGCCTGGGTCCGTACTGCGACCGCTGGTGTCGAGTGTCATGTTCAGCCGTCCGTCACCATCAGCCGAAGTATCTCCGTGCAAGTGTTCTGTAAAATAATGTTCTATGTTCAGCGTCATCGTTTTGTGTATAAACCCTTCCCGTCTGAGCTATCCAGCCGTCCGCCATAGAAAACTGCGTCACCGACCGTATTGGCGCCCGAGCACACCGTTAGTAGTTTTCAACAGCGACGCCAAAAGTAACAAGCACGCCATCAGCGAAGGGTATCGTTACATAACATTTGTGACATATTTGCTTTGATGTTTAATATAGTCTGGAAACAGCTTCCTGTCAGTACTGATTTCAATTCCGGAAACAGGAGAAAATCACAGCGAATCAGGACTGGAACTACAACGACTTGACATTGACATTGACTTGATTTTTACTGTCAATTTGCCATGCAAGTTGGACATATTTTCAGTTAATATTTATCATAAGGACATGACAGGGACTAGATCAAGTCATCCTTCTAAAAAAATAAGATCTAGATAATGATGACAAGGATTGGGAGATCAAGACAAGATCGGAATATGTCAATGTCGACTCGACTAGGAGGGTGAGAAAGGACAGCCATCTGATTTTAGCAAAAAACTGACAAATTGACAAAACTAAGTGTGTGGTCGTATTGCCATGATGCAAGATTCATGAATTGTCTTACCAAAAGTCTTATTTCACGTAACTGTTGTAAGACCGCTTAATAATGAGCACGCTTTACTCCGTAATTTTGAAGCAAGTGTTCAAAATGCACAATTCTATGCAGTCAAAAAAAATAACTTTGAAATTGGGTCGAGACTGACGTGCTTCTTGAGGTGTAGAGATCTTTTGCCAATTCACTAAAATATTTGAGTTTTGCGTTAATATCGTGCAAGACGTTTCTGTGAATTTTTTCCGCAATTTCACACAAAATTTAACATTGCATCGTTGCTTCAAAAAAATTATACATTCTAAAAGTCGCTACTTACTAATACTTAAATGAGAACGGACTGAATTCATTACATAAAAAAGCTTCATTAAGATACCATGATTAAAGGCGAATTTATGTTAGATTAATTAATGGTGCGATTCTGAAATTTTCTATAACGCAACAGAATTATAAATCTGAACAAAATCACATCATTCCTTGATGTCAAATGACACTAAATGTATTTGTCAACAAAAATTATTGCGATTTTGTTCATATTTATAGTTCTGTAACGTTATAGAAAATCCTAGAATCGCTACATAAATCAGAAGAAGATAGATTTCCATGGAAATAAGTAAAACTTCTATAGATAATGAAAAGAGTTGAATTCGACCAAATATCACGAAATCTAAAGCCTATATTAACAATCCAAGAACACGTAGGGACAGTTGTCACGTCCATTGGCCCGTAAATCAAAATATTCGGTTTGTTTCTGACAATCAAGATGATTTGAAATTATAGATATTTTGTATAATATAAGCAAAACTATATGTGGGAGCTCTAAATTAATGATTTGTCTGATTTTTTCTGGAAACTGTTGTGTTCTCACCTCACAAATTATCCATAACTATTCAAATCTTTCCTAGGTTGCTGATGATATCGAATGAATATACTGAACAAAGTAATGACCTCCATTTGCATAATAAAATAGTAACGTCAGGCGCTTCCAACTTTCCTCCGTCCCATTCTCTTAAATCTGGCTAAGAAAGCATAATATATGGAAACCAAGTCAACTCATTCAAATAATTCATACTTTTGTATCTTTTTCTCTTGGTATAATCCAAATGACATCCTAGAATGAGTAACTTCTGAAGAATACGAAACTTTCACGTTGAAAAAGAAAAATAGGGCAACAGAACAACGCAGCGTTGCTCGCCGTTGTCCATGAACTACGACCTTGGCGTAAAAATCGCGTTGAAACCTGCAACTCCTATCTCTAGTCGAAGTGGCGGCCGTCAGAAAAGTATAGGGTGAGAATCGCGTTTGGCAAGACCATTTTGCGACCAACGCACGCATTATTCGTAATTAACAAAGCGACGAGAAAGAGGAAGTCCTCACGGGAAGATCTGAAAGTTTCTGAAATAGAGCGTGGAGGAAAGGAGTTCAGAACAGAAATGATTGCAGTTAGTTAGTTGGGACTAACTCAGGATTATCTCAAGAACGAAGAAATTAACTGCTTTTCACTCAACAGCCTCAGAACAAATAATATCATGGATACAAAGATTCATTCAACACATTTGAGCCAGAGTATTTTAATATAGCTGCACCAGGAGGTAGAACCAAAAAATTCTTTGAATCACGATCTTCTCTCAGCAATTCTTCCACTTCCGAAAGCACCCGTTTATTCACTCCATCCTATTGCCAAGTGCTGCTCTGTCAATTTTTTTTCAATCGCTCTGAGTTCTTCAAATTCCCTTTTTATCGAAGTATTTTCCAATTTAGGTCGTAAGAAGCCCATATTTCATTGTAAATTGTAATGTACGGGCAGCAACTTTGTTGTTATCCATCCTCAACAAATTATATCGTTTTTTTCTCACCGGATTACAGAATTATTTTAGTACTTCGGAGTAGTACTCCTTCATAACCGCACACTCTTTAAATCAAAGCAGTATTTTCGACAAAATTTAGTGTAGAATCTTAGTTTACCGCTTTCGCTTATAACATGAGACTCGTCGTTCACACAACAACGTATCACAATCAACTGAGCTACTCAGTAGCGAAGGTTCCCTCTAAATTGTAATTGCCTCTCGTTCTGACAACAGTGCACTAGAAAAAGTTCTATGATTTAAAGTCGTACACTCTCAGGGCAGACCTTCCTTTTCTTTCTGATACTCAACGTCAGACAATTAAGTAGTTCTTCTTCCTCATTAACAAAACTTGACTCAAGTTTGGTTGGAAATCGGCTCATAGAGGACAGAAGTCCTATTGTATTACTTCATAGTTAATTTTACATGCAATCTCAATTTTGGGTTGTCGTTTCGATTTTTGAACATTTTGGTTCAGCGAAGCGGTCTTAGTTTAGGAATTATTGAATTTGTGAATGACCAACTGCGACGGAGCGTTGTCCTGACCAAGTCATAGGATTTCTGTCCAGCTGTAGTTAACTCCAATTAGATCCGAAGACGAGATCTGGAGGCTCACCATCAACCAAGTCCTTTTGTTTTCATGTTTCTGTGCAGACACTGATTGTCTAATCAGGCACTCTGTTAAATCAGTAATCATTCAGTAGTTCTCATTCGCCTTTTTTGAGGCTTGATTTGTTTGTTCATTTTGCGGTTAGCATTTTTCGTCGCCTCATTTTGTAATTTTGTTGAACGTTTGTTCCATTCTTTATTACATTTTGAACGTTATGTCTATCTGTAAGCCAAATCGGTCGATTTTTAGCCTCATATTCATTTTTTTTTTTGTACTTTTTGTTGAAAGTTCATTCTTAGTATTTTAATATTTTATCATGCTAAGCCATGTTGAATTGAAAATTGCATTGTGGTTCCTCTTTATTTGAAATCATTTTGTGTGAAACAGAGATTTTTTTTTCTGGTAGAGTTAATCACACAACTACTAAGTATTCTGTGATTGTTAATCAATTCAGGGATCTCCAACCTAACTTCTAGCATCTCTAATCCGGTTTGCGGTATCCGGTTCAAAATTTCTGGTATCTGATCCGTCATTGTTCATTTTGATCACATTGTTAAGTAATTGGAGAAGTCTGTGTGGCCCTAAGGCTTATAATTGATACTAAGTTAGACTGTTTTTGAAGAAACATCCGAAATCCTCCATTTTTTGATCAATCATTCAATCAAGTTTGTCATATTTGGTACAGGATTCTTACTGGCAAAAGATTTATGTCAATCTGTTTATGATGTTGTCATCATGAAAAATAGCATACTGCAGCAGATAATCCAACCAATATTTGTAATTGGAGCTCTGCATTCAAACAAATTTCTCACTATTCAGGTTATCTTTTCTTTAAGGTCTTCCAAAAATTATTCTCATCTCAGAAATTAATTTCAACAGGAACAAGGAGTATAACATTCCCATTGCGAATGTACTCAAGTCTGTATTGCTTGGCAATGTCTGTAGAACGACAAAAACCTGTGTCGCCGGTGAGTTAACACGGACAATTTGTATGTTGGGATTGCTTCCGGAGTTACTCGTAATCCAGAGCAAGCTTAGAGACTCGACTGGTATCAGAATAAAACAAATGACGATTGTACAAATGTTGCCCGACTAGGAACATTTTAATGGACACTACTTGAATAACTAATTAATTCTTTAGTCATTAACTCTCAAACTTTTTTTTGAATATACTAAAATCAAAGAAACCAGAATTATCGATGAATATTCTAATGTAGCAACTTTAGGGCAAAGGGTTCTAATAATAAATGCAAGTCCTGAAGCCTAATAAAAATGGAAGAATGAAACTTCGACTTAAAAAACCAGATAAATCCTCATATCGCGGTGGATAATAGATTTTTATTTGTAAAATAATGAAGTTGTACAGTGCAGTTAGTTAGTGGTGAGATTAGTACAACGTGTGGGCAGTACGCTGTAGTTTTCAATTATGCCATAGTGGAGCGCTTATGCGGCCATCCTACCGCCCTGCTGCCCGCCCATTAGGATTTCCGGTTCGCATAGCACTTACACTTGAATAATTTTCAATCCTCGAATCCTCAGATTAAAATTAAATTAGCTCTTGCGAGTATAATACACCTCATAGTACATAGTTTGCAGTATCTAATAATATGTTCCATGTAAACGGGTATAATAGGCGATTAAATATCGTTTCTCTATTTTGGTATTGAAATGAAGACTCGCATTGAAACACGCATGATGATTTTGTAATGACCTGTATCAATCGTTGACCTCTGATGATTTTTTGGGCTTTAATAGTAATCCACAAAGAATTAGTATTCGGATGTCGGTACCGACTGCGCCACTTAACAATCAATCCTCGAGATTTCGAGGAGCTCAATAAATTGCAAATTTTTTCAATAGATTCTGAATTGCACCAGAATATACACAGATGATTTAATCTCTATAATATACTGATTGTGTGAACCCTTCAAGAAAAACAAAAAGAATACAAGAATTCAAGAAATGATTTATAGGAGCAGAGATCATGATTATTATATGGAATATCATCAATTACGAGTCTCCCAAATGAACTCTCTCTCTTGTTTTCTTATATCTGTGTCAAATCTAGCGCTGTGATAATCTATTAAGTGTTGATGTTTCGTCTAGGAACATTAATTTTTTTTTATTTGCGAAATATCTTACGCAGTTATATCCCTCCTCTTTCGAAATTAATAACGTCGAGGAGAAAGGAGGACAGAATGCCTTTTGTCGCACAATGTCCAGCTCTTTGACCGCAATATCTGTGTCGACCCGACACCGAGCTTCAAGTCTGAATTGCTAAAGTTTACCCATCTCTCGTGATTTAGAAATACGCTGTTAGGGAGGCTAACACGAATGAAATTTGCTCTAAATATTATGCATACTGAAACTTAATTGCATGGTGCAGATTTTGCTGTAATAAAACTGTCTCGAATCGTTTCCCATTTAGCATAAGAGTTACATAACTGAAACGGAATCTAGGATACTTAATTGTTTTTGTACGACAATCAGTTCGTGTGTAATATTATACTGTCTTTTGATTTAATTTTCTCAGCATGCTGAAAGCCGCACTTCACCTGAGACTCTTCTATCGAATTAATTTTTTTATTTAATTACGAATTTTTTGTCCCTGTTTTCGACACGTGTTTACTGTTACTTGCTGTTGAACGCTTTATTTGAGAGATTTGAATTTATCTGCACGGAAACTTGACGCTGTTATGGGTCACCAGAATCCCGCAGATTCAATAATGTGTTCAAATAGTAATCTCTTACGTGTTCTTTTAATTGTTATTGGTTCGCTCTCATTATTTTATTGGTAAAGGAACAACATTCATGGTAATTATGTTTTGATTGATATCGATGTGAAATCTGTGTTTCATATTAACCGTTACATCTGCCGTTAACAGATATACTCTCAAAATATTATAGAAGAGATTATATGACTTCCTATTCAGTGTGACATACAGACGTCAGATGCTCACAACATCAGGATATCCATGAATATATACACCTACATGTTTCGAAAATAAAACCCAAATCATTATTTATGAAGCATCTAAATGCAAACATTATTCCCATATCTTTGTTTTAACATCAGTCATCAATTTGTCATAAACTCGTTGAAATATTCTGATACTTTAATGCATATTTTGCGCAGTAACAACTGAATGTGGAGTGCGAATATGGAGGCCATTCGTATTACTTAGGCTGACGATAAACCTGCAGACTAGGGGATACTGCACAATTTTCAGCTAGCATTAAACATGATTTGTGTGCGGTGAATTTACGTGTGCAATGGGAAATGCACAACCGTGCTTCAATACAGACAATCTGAGGAACAAAGACTCCTTTGGAGCAGGAGATGCCAAAATTAAATATTTCGTAATAGAAGATAGTATAATCTTCAGGTTGACTTTAATTTTAGTACATTCAGCCCAGATTTGATGATCCTGTATTCAAATTTCAACAGTCTTATTGGAAGGAAACTAAGAGAACCTCTTATATAACTGATTATGCTAATTATCTAATACTTATTCTCCAATGTGGCATTTTTTCAACTAAGAAATAATAAATGGAAAAAGACGATGAAAATCAAGATATCCGTTCAGTAAGTAAGTCTTCTATTGATCGATATAGAATTCTCCTGAACTTATACACAGTTTTTTTTGGTTCCTTCTGATTCTGATCATTCTATTCAATCAAATAGGCACTTCCCAATAATGTTATAAAGAGATTTGTTGCAAGATTTTCTGAAGAGATATATGATTTTGTCAACACGCTGAAAGCCGCACTTCACTTCAGGCTTTCATTAATGTTTTTATTTTCTAATTTCATCACGATAATTCTGTCCATGTTCTCAACAGATCACTCTATGTGCCTTTGTAAGCTTTATTCAGAAGACTTGATTGATCTGCACGAAAGCATGGCGCTGCTATGGGTTCCCAAGACTGTATTGTGCGGACAATATTATAATTATAAGTTGTACCAGATGCCATCCAGATCTGGAGACGCTGTGTACTATTTGCAACTGGCGTCAACAGACAGTATCTTGCAGATTAGTCATTTCATAATTTTATTATTTCATTTGTGTATGCTCGATATTATAGACCCCATCAACCTTTCTTCTGTCATAATTATGGCACAACTATCTGTCAATTATCATATCCAACGAACGTTTCAGATATTTTTATGATGAATCCTGATGTACAGTCATTATAATCTTGGAATAAGGAACAGATTTTGCCTTCTCTGATCATACTTCAACACATTTGTTTATCCGAAATTATTAATCATTATTGAAATGATCGTTATGACTAAAGAGTGTGGAACAAGCTGATCCTTGAATAATTTTTGTTGCCACAATTCCAAAAACGCGAGCTGGTGCATCGTTCTGTAGAAGGATTTTTTTTTTTGTTGGACAATTGTGAGTGTATTTTTATAGCTTGATTCTCAAACATCTAATGGCGATGCACCTGTGAAGGTTTTATTATACTTTTGCCCATATACGTGCAAAAAATGATTTCTTGTGCCGTTATGATCATCCTAAATAAAGAACGATTTTCACCTTCCCTAATGCAACTTGTAGTTTGATCTAGTCGGTTTCAAGGTCTTTGGCATTCAATCGTATATAAATGATCTGTTAATGATGACACTGACAGATCAATGGATTCAAAATCTTCCCAACATCCGATCTGGTCCTAAACTCTATGGACATTGGTACGAGGATAGCTCGAAAAGTTCTTGGTCTGCTAAGAAAACGCAAGATTTACGGTCAACATAATCTCCTTGCAAATCAATAAATTCAATCCAACCATGTTTTAACTTTTTAATACCATCACAAAATAATAATATGCGTTCAAGTCTGCAAAATAAGTGTTCATCTCAGCTTTGACCTCTTTGACCTACCTAGCCATTTCTTCAAGATGGGGAGAAGAAAAATCGCTGGGAGACAAATCTGGCGAATGCCGGGCATGTAGAAGCACAAAGTTCCTCGAATTTTATTGCAACAACACGAGACTTGTGCACTTGTGCATTATCACTGTGGAATGGCACATTCTTTTTTGCCAGATAGGGACGTTTAACTTTGATTGCCTCATTCAATTTGTCTAGCTATGAAGAGTAGTAGGCCCCAGGGAAAGTTTTTTTTTTCTAAGTAGTCTATGAGCACTACACCATGAGAATCCCAGATTTTTCCAGCAGATGGAATTGCTTGGCTTTTCAGGCGCACTTTCTCCAGCTGCATTCCACTGTTTGGATTGCTGCTTTGTCCTTGACGAGTAGTGATGAATTCAAGGTCCATCTACAAAGATGAAACGTCGAAAAAACTCAGAGGGATCGCATTGAAATTAGTTTGACACTCTTGAAAAATCTGACTTGAACATCACGTGACTTACTTGTACATCATTTGATATACACACAAATGAATTCAATGTAGTTTCCCGTCACTTCCAATTATAATTAATATAACTTTTATAATATTTTGACATGTACAATGTCAAACAAAAACAAAAAATTGACAACAGTTTATCATTGCCTACCTTATCATTTCAATTAAACTGATTGATTCATACAGCAAATTCTGAATGTCTGTTATACTTATACACTGCACTTCCGGCTCAGTCGATTGATACAAAAATAAAACTATTTTGATGCTACAACAAGTTCAAACACTAAATTTCAATATGCTATGGCTGATCATTCTAGATTTATGCAAAAAATTGTGAAAAAGTTTCAAGTAAAGTGCATTTCTGATTTGGCCGATTCATACAAAAATAGCAGGTAACTATTCTGATACAACATCAAGTTTAGATACTGATCTTCAACATTCTACGGTTGATCATTCTGGATTTATTAGGAAAATTCGAAAAAATTATTAAGTGAAGTGCACCTCCGGTACAGACGATTGGAACCATAATGCAAGATGCACAACTATACCCTATACCAGTCTTAATTACAAAATTTAAACATTAAACGTTCAACCAGTTTTGAGATTTGCGAGCTACGAACGAACGAACGCACATACGTACCGACATCAAGCCAAAAATAGTCAAAATGGATTCGGGGATGCTCAAAACGGATATTTTCATCAAAATCTCGATAAGTGAATTTTGTCAGTTTCACAATACTTCCTTGTACTTACTACAAGTAAGTAAACATGTTCAAACAAATGCATTTTTGATCGACTGTTGATAGATGCGGCATCTGGCAAGCAGTCAGCTTCCACATACCCAAAACATCACGCGAAATATGATGCTGTCTATCGCGATGTTTATAGCCTCAACAGTTTCTCGAATCTTCAGTCGACGATCGTCTATCATCACGACGATTTCGTTGATCACGACGGTACGTACAGCCACGTTCAAATTCAGCCGCCCACTTTTTATCTATCGAAAATGAAAGAGCAGGTTCTCTTGATATAGATTCAAACTAATTTTTTATCTCTGTCAGTATTAAATCTTTTAAAAAAAAAGAAGGTATTCAATCACTGCACAATCTTCAATTTTATCCATTTTATAGGATAGACAAAAATCGTTCACGTATCATCACTGTTACAACAAATCTTCTGGACACACAAGTCGAAAATTTTGCACAGCGCCATCCATATTAAGGGTTTTTGGACTATCCTCGTTATGCCATCTGCCTGACTTTAAATATAGTAATATACGACTAGTTTATTATTGTTGTCATAATAATACTGATTCCAGGTTAGTTACGTAATAAATAATACCCGAGGTCATTATTTTATAAAATAATACCCGAGGGCAATATTTTAGGAAATAACACACTAGAACATCACGGTTCCTAGTTACAGTAATTTTTCTGACAGAAATCACAATGACAAAATATACATTGCTAAAAATTTTGATTGTAATAGTACATTAGTCGGACATTAAACATTGAAGGCACCACAGGAGTTGAACGGACGATAATGCCTACGATCAACGTACACACTTCAGGCCAAAGGTCCTTGAAAGGTACACTATTGATCTCAGGCATTATTGTCCTTTTAACACCCTTGATACCTTAATTACTATTTCAAACTACTTACTTATTCTTACAGTTAAAATAAGGGATATGGTGATTTCCCTATTTATCCTCTTGATATTTAGGTACTGTAGGTATGCGAAGGTACCAATTGGAGTGACTAAATTTGCTCACAGTCAATGATTCTTCTACCAAATAAAATCATGTGGATATTTATTTTACTGCTAAAATATTTGATTGGAAATTCCGATGAATTCGGAGAGCGTGTGCATTAACTTTCAAATTGACAAGTACATTGCCTGAAATTATCAATTCAAATTGGACATGGAATTGAAAATTAATTTATTTTAAATTAAAACTTCAAAAACATTAATTAAAAGAGTTGAAGAGTTGATATTTGGACTCTCGACCCTCTGGACATCGTGTTGAAGTTCGGCATTTTGATTACAGGGCAGAAGGAGCAGGGGGAAGGTTCTTCTCTATTAGCACCTCCACAAAATATCGAGGATACCGACATTTCAAATTAATTATTTCACAATATTGTTCCAAATTGAATTGTTTCTATATCAGTTATTTGTTTTTGTTATTCAAATATTGAATATGTAGTTGAATATTTACTTTTCATGGTATTTTATTTAATATTTACATATATACAATCTGAATGATTATTTTTCTTGTATCCTAACTAATGAAAAATACTGTTTGAAACAGTCATTCCTTGGGATAATAAATGTTCTGGACTGCTCTAATTCCATGAAATTGTTGAGCATATTTTTACATCATAGTTGAAGAATAACACGTGTACTACTGGACTCAACTAGCAATAAATTCCAGTAGATTTGAAAAATACATTAATTCAAATTAGCAAAACATAAACATTTGTACCATGTGCAAAACATGATTCCAAGCAAGTTGTAATAGTAAATTTAAATTATAGAACGATAAACAATATAAACTTCCGTACTTGGCAACTATTGCACTATTTTACATTAAGTGCGCTACGGATGCGGTTGCTATCCAACCGAACAACAAGCCAACTTTGTTTTAATTCGAACACAATAATATCAAAGGCGATAATTATAAATAAGTATTAAACACGAGTCCAGTCGTACGCAGACTCAATTAGCATAATCCTTTAATTTCGGAACGAAGCGAGAATTACAGTAACGTTAAGTTAATTGCGGACAGAGGCGACTTGGCGTAAATTGCACGCGGATTAGTAAAAACGAAAATATACAGCAGTCACGTACTGGACCCGGTCGTCCTACGAAAACATATTTAGGAGAAAATCAGAGTAAATCGCGGATTTCGAGGAGCATACACTCGAGATGAACAAATTTCTCATTGCTAGCTGGATGAATTCAGTTTGAAAGCACACTAAAAGATGATTATTAGGATTCTACAACGTAATATTTCTAATATCATTTGTTATTTCAATCGGAATCGGAGTAGATTCAAAATTAAATTGATACAATTTTTTCTAACATTTTCTTTGATAGTGTATTCCTTGTTTTGCTTCGTCGACAATCTTCCTTCATTCAATTCTCTAGCATTCAATTATCATTTTTCTTAAGTTATCTGTGACATCATCCTGTCTTCGTTTCCTTGGTCTCCCTTTTTTTTCCCATATATTTTGCTTTTAAATATTCACTTCTATTGACTCATCTAGTCCTGCGTTGTTCCATATTCTCCATATGCCTTGTTCGAGTGCATACCGCACCGTCGACCCATGCCGACGAATGTTTGTTGCGGCAAAAGTCCACACCGTCGTAAACCCACTGCCTTTACTACTGCTCTGTGTGTCAGTGGCTCTGAAACAGTAGTTTTTGTTTTCAACGGGCAGTGCTTTGCACTCAACTAGCGGGCGAGCTTTACCCGCTCTGACCATGCTCAATGTTTATCAAACCAGTAATATAGTCATTTCTTCTCTGCGGACATTCATACAAAGCAGTTGTAGGGATAAAATCGCCGCAGTCGGAATGGATATTCGATGGTGCGGGCTACTCCACCTTGTCCTACTGCTTCAATGATTTTTTCCTAATATTCTTCTTTCGAATACTTTTAATTTTTTCTTGTCTGTTTTCGATAGTGTCCACGTTCACTTCTGTATGTCTTTATTTACGAAGTACGCAGGATTTCTTGCCAGTATTCTTTCATTCCTGATCTTAACTTCATAGCTTCTAAAAGAAAAGCAGTACATCACTCGAAGCTTCCAGAAAATGCCCTATTAGGCATTCCTGACGAAATATCTCTGAATTTACTATCCTACATCAGGTGAGTTATAGCGTACTGAATATTAAATTGTTAGAATTCTCTTGTCTTCTTGAGAAATATATATTCATCATACATAATAAAGGATTTACTAATAAGAACGTTTTTTCAACTCAATCCAAATAATTTTTATTCGAAATTTCTATCGATAGCATTTATGTTTCGAATAACACATTATTCAAATGTCGTACGAATGCAGAAGCGAATTTGAAGAGCTCAATTTTCGATCACTGTGTAGAATAAATATGCATTTATTTTACGACTACAGCGAGGCGATTGTCACCTGCACCAGGCCAGGTATTAATTTCTTATCACACTAGATATCTGGACCAACGGATAAAACCAGGTAGAAATAAAAATAACCAACTGCACCAAAGGATTGATTCTCAGTAAACGCAGAACATGTACCATGAAAACTTTGCCTTTATACGAATTCTAGTCCACAACCAATCAAATTTTCAGTAACTTTTTTTTTCAAGGAAGGGTATCTATTATCATGTTATATCCTTCTCGTATCAGCATGTTATTTAATCTGATTTATTTTTGATTAATAATAAGTTGTGAATGTAAAACTCGGTGTTTTATTTTAGTTCTGTTTTTCGTTCAGTTATCGTATGTTTCATCAATGAAGTATATCATGCTTTATTCTAATATTGTTGTACTCAAATGTTTTTGACTGTGATGTGATTATTCAATTTTGCAAAGCATATGATCTATTTTTTTCAAATAAATATATACATACCAAGTTTATTTTAATGTTTGTGCTTACTTTTCAGAAATTTCCAGCAAAAATGCCAGTATATGATATGCTATAATTTGTTCTTTTATAAAGTAAAGTGAAAATGAAGAGTAAATATTATTTAAATTTAATACAGCCTTTCCTAGAACTCTTCGTATTAGTCACAGATGTAGCTAAATAAAAGTCAAGTGCAGGGACCTCCGTTTGGCGCAAATGTCCATATTTTTATGTAGGATTAAATTTATGGCAGGATTAAGAGCTTTTCATTGGCGCAGATGACATACGATCATGCAACATTGTATATTGGTTTTCAGGTCTTCTAATGTTTGTGGTTTGTTCGCATGAACCATAAAAAATGTTAAATCGCAGCTCTTGGAGGTCAAGCATCTGGTCGAAGTTGTTCAATTCTTCTTGAATTTCTCGCTTAGCGAAAAATCAGTGTTTTAAGGAATATCTCTTCTTATATGTCAATTTTTTCAGCAGAATAGTGATATGTGGCACCGTCCTGTTGAAAGAGCGTGTCATCCAAATCCATTTCTTCCAACTCAGGCCACAAACCATTTCTTATCATTGTTTGATATCTTTCATCATTCACTGTAATCTCATCACCTTCCTCATTTTAAAAAATGCCACTACGCCATGAACCACTCCAGAAAGTGACTCTTCCTAAATAAAAGTCTTCTCAAGAGTCTCATGTGGATTTTTTCACTCTTAAAACGACAGTTTTGGTCGTTCACATATAGACCGTCAGATAGTCGTAGATTTGAGTGCCCCATTATGTTTTCTCTGCCTTCAAGAGTTTTGATAAGTATGTTTATTTGGAGTATGATAATGCCAAAATTAAAGCTGGACAGTGTGGCCAACATAATAAAAATTAATTTTAATTTTTTATAAAAAAACCTGTTTTGATCCAGTTTTCTCGTTTCTGCCATGTTTACTGAATGAAATTTAGGGAAAAAAGAGTCAGCGAAAAACGATAGGCAGAAGTGATCCACTTGGCCAAGGGTTTGTGATAAAGGGCTCGATTATGCAAAAAAATTATATCAATTGTTCACGTTCTTCTCGTTTCTGCCGTTTGGCCATATGAAAATTGTTATCATGAGTATCTCGTAAAAACGAATGGCATAAGTTTTTAGAATGACCAAGTCAAGATATGTACGAAAATAGCTTGCGACAGTCTGAATGTTTTCGTGCATATCTCGACTTGGTCGTTCTAAAAACTTATGCCATTCGTTTTTACGGGATACTTATGATATCAACTTTTATATGGCCAAACGGCAGAAACGAGAAGAACGTGAACAATTGATATATATGGAAGTGGATCACTTCTGCCTATCGTTTTTCGCTGACTCTTTTTTCCCTAAATTTCATTTCGTAAGCATAGCAGAAACGAGAAAATTAGATCAAAACAGGTTTTTTTATAAAAAATTAAAATTAATTTTTATTATGTTGGCCACACGGTCCAGCTTTAATTTTGGCATTATTATACTCCAAATAAACATACTTATCAAAACTCTTGAAGGCAGAGAAAACAAAATGCGGCACTCAAATCTACGACTTTCTGAACGTCTAATACCCGCTTGAGCAAAAATAAGCTTGGTCAGAAAATTTCCAAAAAAAAAATCAGGATAATTTTCAAATTTCTCATTACGACGCTTATGATGCTCAAGTGGCTTCAGTACTAAAGTCAGCACAATCTTGTACGGTTGAAAACCAAAATTCTTCCTAGAGATTCACCAAGTTGTCATCCTGGACAGTCCAAATTCTTGAGAACGATGATTTACCGATACATTGTATTTACATTCTCGCGAACACTGGTTCTTACAGCAGCAATGTTGTCTTGATATTTTGCATTTCGTCGTCGCTAAACAAACGACGCTTGAGTGGCTTTAGTACCTGAATCAATACACCTTGTAAAGGTGTACACCCAAATCTTCTCTAGAATTGGGCCAAATTGTTACCCTTAAAAGCTCAAATTCTTGAGAACGACGATTTACCGACACATTTGCAGTCTCTGGAACACTTGTTCTCACAGTAACAATGTTGTCTTGATTTCTTGCATTTCGTCATCTTCACATTCAAAGTTTTCCACGATTCGATAAATTGCAAGCACCGTAGGAAAATAATTTCATCAAAAATTTTTCCGTAACGAGCGACGAGTTTGGACGAAAAAAAAACTATTATTTTGATCAAAGTTTTGAATGATAAAGAGATGTTCTTCAAGTTGAAAGTGTGAGGCTCATCAATTTGCAATTAGACTTGTGAATTTTGGATAGGTGCCTGGTATCTGCAATCCTTTTCAATTCCCAACTGAATTATCCACATCTGTCACAAACATTTAACTGAATAATCGCCATTTTACACGTGAGCTACGAGAGCGGCAACGAGTACTTGTACAATATTTTCACACAGGCCGTCAATACTATGACATTTGCAGGGCATTACAGAACAGAGCTGGATTTAAATAAAACTCTGGAAAAGCTCCTGGAATACAATCAAACAATAATAGAAAAAAATAGATCCTATCATGATGATGCTTGTAAGATATGAGATACATCAAAGAGAGATGGGAATATTGGATGTTGCATAAGTCCATTTCGCTCAGTTTTCAAAAGGCTCAATACGCATACTCGTGAGTACTAATTACTATTTGCCACCGACTATTATGTCTCCCTAATCAGAAAACTTCAAAACTCCACTTCTGACTGATTGAACACATCAGTATAAAAATCCATTGTAACTCCTTTTGAACCATTGTAGTCTCACCAGTAGTCTGAAAATGATCACTGAGTGATCGAAACCGGTAACTAATAAATTTTATGGAACAGTGTGATCAAGAACTCTTCTACCCTTACCAGTTCCTTTTGAATTATTTGCGACAAACTCAGCTCATATCATTCATCCACTTCTTCTATAGTAAAAAGAACCAACATGCTCCATCGTGCCTAGGTATGTATTTAATGAGCCCCCTGAGCAAGTGGAAGCATCCTAAAGTAGGAGGCCCTTAAGAATGTGCCTAATGTAGCACTGATAATATTGATCCAAGCCTCTACAAACTTATACATACATTGGAAGAACAAGAAGTTTGTTTGTTCTTCACCATTCTCAATTAACACTTATTTTCCAAAAATATACCAGTGATTCCTTTTCTAGGACTCCAACTCAGGTTCCAATTCTTTCAAATTGACATATTACACTGCGAATTGCTGTCTTATCATGGATAAAACTGTTTGGGCTGTCAAGAATACATTCATCCGCGACAGGTTGTCCAAACACTTGAAGTCTATCAATTATTAAGAAATCCATTAAATCAAAAAGAAGTCCATCGATTTATATGTTCCCAAACCATTTGAGAAATTATTTTTTAACATCAATTGGGGTGTGAACTACATATAACACCGATGGAATCAATTAATAATACTTTTAATAACATTCAGAAGCAAAAAGAATGCCCTAAAATTATTATTTTGTGATCATCTCGCTTTTTACCAAAACGTCATGAAAACCCAATATACTGTTCACTAATAGTTTATTTTAAGTTTAATTGTTATAAAACCTGGACTCATACTAGTTTTGACCAAATTAGGTGTATCGACTGTAGCTCTATTTATATGGGACAAACTGGACGAATCAATGTTATGATTACCTATTAGATTGTTTCTATAGAAATACGGCAAGCAGCTTCTGACCTAATGAAGAATACTAGTGGTCAGTCCGTGGTGGAAACTCGACCGTAATGTATTAAATTTTTAAGTTTAAACGTTATTGAATTCAACCTTCGATCCCCGAGGGTTTCAGGTAGAATTAATTAAGTATTTGACGCTCTATTCTAATCAAGAATAAGAATAGTGGTTTTCGTTTAAGATTTTAACGTGACTTCTTCCTACTATTCTCCTCCAACACCCCCGAAAAGTCAGAATTAGGTGTCAGACATTTTTCCACTCGGTGTATATTTTTCGAAATATACCAGCGAAAAATAACATCGTTTTCAGCTGTTAATTAAAATGGGACATCCTGCATTTGATTTTAGTTGTCTGCACTCCTTCTCCATATAAACTTCAAGTATGTCAAATATCGCATTCCTTCATGCACGCAATAGGCTCAAAAAGGGGTACAAAGCTTTTTCTTCACGTATTATTATATAGATACCAGATTTATTTCAATATCTTAATGCCCTGGTACCCATGTGTGGAGATTAATCAACAATTCATTACCCAAGCGATTATTTTCATGCATACATTAGAAACTGGGACATCCCGCATATCTTGAATCCTATAGGATAAGAACTGACACTACAAAATAAATTATTGCTCTTGTGCCGAATACTGATATTATTTGTGACGAAAGGCCTCGCCCGCTGTTGGACTTGAAGTCGCACACCGCACAATACAAGAAACCAAAAATCACAAGTCTGCATGCGCTACTACAGTTTTCAAGATTTCCATCCCTAGTAACGTTCAAAATCTAAAAAGGACTGCAATAAGTTTGAATAAAGTCATAGCAAATTCTCCACTAAAAATTACGGATTCATTGCATGCTCTGCTTCAGTTTAGGATCTAAATACATAAGCTCAATTATCTAAGCAATGTGGTTTCCACTTGCTTTCCACTTTTACAATTAAATTATTCTTCATCAATGGGAAGTTTGAATTCTGCATCTCTTTGAGCAATAGTCCGGTCCTGTCCCAAGCTTTCAGAGACAGTCCGCCGCCGGTGCAATGTGCGCAGAGCTCCACTCAAAAAAAATTAATATTTTCACGTATCTGACTCAACGTGCGCTTTTTTCGGTTTATGTACTACATTTATCATTCGAGAAAGGGAAAAATATTGCCGCCGTGTTAGTATTTTGTATTTGGGGCCCCTATGAGTCGAATACCCACCAACTCGAGATTTAGGATACTAATATATTAATCATCGATGGATTCAACTGATACGACGATTTATACCCCTAAGCCAGAAATTGTGTTATGTTGTTGATTTATATTGCGAACATATTCTGCGAGTTTTGATGCTCATCATCTAATTTTAATACAATTGCCAATGATACACTCGCAGAGAGCCTATCATTCATCCCGGAAAATCGGTTTGAATCGTTGTAAATATGATGGATGGATATAGAAATAAATTAACTTGGAGCTCGGAGTTGACAGCGCGAAAAAGTTTAATTGGAATCAATGCGACAGTATCCCGGAAATTTTATATCGACAGTTTTTGGAATTGGGGAAAACATAATATGATGCATTACTATAATTTCCAGTGAAATAAACTATTTTCGCTAGCTAGTTGCTGGGATATAAGCACCAGAAGAATTTTAAATTCGATTTGACAGATTCTAGTGTTGTTCCAAGCCCCTGTACCTTCCACTGCCCCATCTGAGTAGTTCGAGGGTTTTCAGGAACACTCCGCAGAGAAAGGCGCCCGAGAGTCATAAATCATCCGTTCTTGAACGATGGATGCACGTGCCACTTCATGAGAGCTTAGAAATAGTAAGTTATTTTCGAATAGAGACAAAAAGATTCCAAAGAAAGATATTCAAAACTGAATATTGTAACGAACTTAGGTCTATAAATAAGTCATTTCGGCTTTACTGGTGCTTAGAATTATTGTGGAAATATTTTACATCAAGAAATAGAAGCGAATATATTTGTTTTCTAGAAAATTGCTGGTACCTTCTAGCGTTTTCTTGAAAAGCCTGGACGTCTGCGGGAAAAACGTAGCGGTATATATCAGTGGCTGGCTCGACGAGGATTGATATTGATTTTGGCTCAGAGACCTTATAATATGGACTGCTAGTGGTTGAAATAAATTGTGTTATTTAAAATAAATCAATATTGACATTTATAATTGAAGTCAAGTTATAGTGTAGTGTAATAATCTTTAGTTTAAATCAAAATCATTTATTATAAATAGTGTTAGTTATATAATTTATTATTTTAATAAATTATAAGAATAAATAGTAATGTTTAGTAACTTGCGCTCCCTAAATTAAAATAAATAGATAAAGTTACAATATCATACAATATAACAAACTTCAATTTATGATCGAATTTGCATTACGAAACCTTATTAATACCAACATATTTCAAACCCCAATTTCTGAAAGTGGATGAATTAAATTGTTTCAGGTGTCGTTGTATATATTCCACCAAATATTCACTTTGAGGGTATGTGAAGCCAGCAATGGCAACCTAAAATTTAAATAAAATCTAGTTGATTTATTTAATACGTTATTGGGAAGGCGAGACGCAAGCATCAAATATGTTCGCAGCGTATGTAGGTTTCATTCTCCATCTGAACAATGGTCTCTCGCTTTATTGCGATCTAAATCTGTCGTAACAGCCACGCCACTTGGTCAGCAGGAGAGTCACACATTTTTTCGCTTATCCATTTATGTTCAGAATTTATAGCGACAATATTTATAACCATGTGATACTTTTAAAATGATGTATTGTATTGCGAAAATTTCACACCGTTCTTTCTCAGAGTTTTACACAGTCTTTTCACGAGAATGCAGTATGATTTAACTTTATGGTATATGCTCCAGCCATTCACCATCTGCTTCTTTTGTGAGGAGAATTTCGATTTTAATTTGATGATGAAATTTGTAATCATTTTAAAAAAGTGCTTCGAGAAATTAATAAGAATTTATATTCCCTCATAAATCCTGGTTCGCACGATGCGTTGGTGGACTTGGCGTCGTGGGAAGGCTCGCAATTCGGCTTGCAAGAATCAAAACGTACTCTGATCGTCGTCGTCCAGGTAATCGCCGAGCCACAAGGTGTGGGAACCGGGCTCGAGGCCTACCGGGGTGTATTACCAGTGAATTCATTCAAAATGATTTACTGACATACTTCTCAGTCTTCTAACATTGTTTTCTGGTCACATCCGTAAAATATTTTTATAATACCTAGACTCAAATATTATCCAGCCAACGAATCTTCGTCAAAGTGAAATTGTCCAGCGAGGAAATTAATGGAAGACAAAGAAGAATAACTTGGAATGTAATCTTCACCTCTCAATAATCACAGACTTTCTCGGAATACATGGTGCTTCAAACTTCTTGCCTGCGATGTTCAATCCTTGTATATTATTCTATAGAAGAGAATTAGAAATTATAGCTTATATCCTGAACAATTTTTATATCTTCTACTCTATTTTTTTTAACAGTGAAGATATTAAGACGTAGAAAAGTTGCTGAGTATATTAGCAAACGTGTGATGTTTTTCTCGCACACTGCTTGTTCAAAATATAGGAAAAGTCTTTGCTAGCGTGTCACGTGATCCAAAAGAGCCCCTTGGCGGCTCTGAAATTAAATTACGAGAACGAGGCAAGCATTGCGTCGAGCTTCGGGACGCAAACTCACTAGCATCCGCTAGTGTGAAGTGTTTTCTATGTTGGTAGCATTGCAAGCCTTCACTGCAACCCAAAACCTTGAAGCTCTTTACTAAAAGGAAAACGACAATTTCTGTCGAGGACTAAATCGAAACCAAGAAAATCTTACATAGGAGGACAGAGCTCAGAGAAAATGTTAAGGAGGATGTACCATTGGTCAGAAAAAACTTAGTCAAAAATATTCTACAGATACACTTGTAATCTTATACAGTTCAGAAGAAGGTGTAGGATTGGTAATTGATTCGTTTTGTGAGTCTAATCCAATAATTGTGAAAACGTATCTTTGAATTTCAATTTCTATTCCAAAACGTAGAATAATCCTGTTAAGTTGTCATATGTAATTAACATTTAGTCCTTTTGAATGAGTTCTTCAACACATCAACTTTAAAGAATGCCCGTCACACAACTCTCATGCTTCTGCCTATTTATGATGTAAATGATTACGAAATAGCTCTAGGTAGTGACGTTCGGTAAAAGGAGTTGGTTTTGTCATTGATACAGCCACGAATACTTCAGAAGGGGATAAAATGTACTGGAAACAATACCAAGATGATCCAAACCGGCCAACGCGTTCACTCGTCACAGCGCGTCGACGTGATAGTCCAACAGCCCGCTCGGAAATACTACCTTGAATCGTTAGACGATTCTTACGTATTCTAAACGATTCATCGTGAAAACATTACCCTTAAAAGTCAACGGTGCCATTTTTAATTCTGCCAGAAGCAATTAATATTAATTATTTATTCTGTGAATTTAACGCACAAACTTCCTTTTTATGTTAGACACTTGAAAATTGCACTGGAACATGTATTTTTATGTGTAAAACAAGAAAAACTCACGGTGCCGAGTCTCATTCTGCCACAAGCCCCGGCACCGTGGCTTCAAAGTGGTTGTAAATATCGATAAAGTACCTTTTTCTGTTAGCCAAAAAAGTCCTATGCAAAAATTGTAACCAGAGACCTGACGAATTAAAAGAACCAACGGTGCCGACTCTCATGTTGCCAGAAGTCCTAGGCACCGTGGATCAAAGCGGTTGCTCGCGCGGTCTATTTTCAGTCAGAATAAAATTTGCATACATTTATTTTTGATGCAACAGTATCTTAAAAGGGAGAGTGTAAGGTGTAGTATGAAATAATATTTGATATACTTCCAACCTATCATCTAATGGGTAATGTTTTCACGACGAATCGTTTAGAATACGTAAGAATCGTCTAACGATTCAAGGTAGTATTTCCGAGCGGGCTCTTGGACTATGAATCAGCCGCGCGTTCTTGTGTCACGTCGCATGCATGAAGACTCCTTTCTCTAGTTGGAACTGCATATGAAAGTCGGTGAGACGTATAGTGCGGCTATCTTAAGCGTCATTATTATTGTTATTTATTGCAGGGCTTTTAAGCACAACTACTCGTAGTCACTGCAACCTGAAAGATCTATTGTATGGTGTCCCTGTTTGCTATTCCTCTGTCAGGTTTAGGCTTTTGAAGAAACCTATAATCTACCTGGTAGTCAATTCAATGTCCTCATCAGGATTTATAATATCCTTTCCGAATTTGTTCAGTCGTCTCTCAGGGATGGCTGGACACAGTGGCGTAACTATAGGGCAGCAGGAATGAAATTTTTTACAATTTCAGTGTTTTGCAATCTGTCACTATGTAAATTTTAAATAACACTGATCTATTAAAAAAGCTCTAGAATTTGTGGATATATATAAAAAAGACATGTCTGCATCATTTTCCAGGGAAATTCTCAGTTTTTGGTCCACTTTTAGAGACGAAATAGAAAAGTCTTCGTGTATTGGAGAACTTAATGATTTATTAATAATAAAAAATCATTTTATGTCCTGCTGCTTTCCTGAAGTATGTACTGCAATAATGTTATTTGTTACAATTTCTGTGACTACAGCTAGTGCTGAACGATCATTTCCGAAACTAAAATTAATAAAAATTTATTCAAGACACTCTATGGGACAAGACAGGTTGCGTTACTTGGCAATTCTGTCTATTGAAAATTCTATGGCCCGATCTTCCGATCCTCAAACTTTGATGAAGTTATGGATACTTTTACGGAACAGAAAGCTCGGAAAAAAGACTTTTATAAATAAATATCTTATTAAAATTAAATTGTTATTTCATTATAAATATGTGTAAACGTAATATGGTCTTGAAAATGAAATATATTTTTACTGGGAGTGCCCCGTCAAAAGAATTTGCCACGGGCCTCACATGGTATAGTTACGCCACTGGCTGGACAGTCACATATGATGTGCTGTGATATTTCATCTTCCTCATTATAAAGTCGACAAGTACTGTCAGTCAGCTACTATACCAATCTTATTGAGATGGTACTTTAGAGTAAGTTGGTCTGTGTAGACTCCTGTAAGAATTCTAAAGTCCTCCTTTCCTAACTTGAGGATTTCCTTCTTTTTGTTGCTAGGAACACTCAGAAATCTCTTAGCTTGTGTTGTTCCCGGAACTTTTTTCCAGTGTCTAGCTATAGATTTTCTGAATTCTGATTTTAAGTAGCTATTAAGAATGTCACAGAAAGGTTCTGGTGTTACAGAAGTGAGCCTGGTTCCTTTTTTGCCATAATGTCGGCCTGTTCATTTCTATATACGCCTTCGTAATCTGGAACCCACCGTAGTGAGATGTCTCTGAAGGTTTTAGACACAGTTCCAGATTACTTTCGATTCGCATGTGAATTAACCAACAGGTTTCATCGATCCTTGACTGTGTGTCATTATATTGATTGTTGCTCCCCTTAGTCCTTTTTTGAGATTAGTGCGGGTGCAGAGGAATATTGCGTATATCTCAACCTGAAAGATAGTAGTAGTAGTAGTTTCAAGGGTTTCATTAGCCCTACAGCCAGGTCCATATTCATCCAGTACCAACAGTACCGAGTACTTCCACTTTTACCTGATTTAATCCCCGACGATAAGTTTGGAACGATAATCTCACAGCCTAGTTCTTCCACCTTCATCTTCAATCCTAATCTCTGTAATAAGAACTAGGAGGCTATGGCCACAAATTGCTTTTGGAACTTGAAAATTATTTGTTTATGAGAAAGAGGTGGAGTTGAGAAGAATTTTGATTAACATTGAGCATGGCACGTCGAGCTTGTTCAGAGCGGGCGAAGCCTGGATGTTAGTTGGGTGTGAAGCACCGCCGGTTGAAAAAAAAATTCACTGTTATCATTTATGACCTAAACATGCCCTTCAAACCCAGAATTGTTTTAATCCCTACGGTCATCGGTGGTAAAGGAACTCGGCTATGAGATTATAGCTACTTGAGGTCTGGTAGCTATACCCTCCCACTCTTACTCCCCACTTTCTAGCTTTGATCCATCAGTATACCAGTTCAAGAATCTTGTTTTAGAGACAGAGCTATTCTGTCAGTTGTATTTTACCTGCACGGTATCTACACAGGTAGAGCCATTTGAACAAAGTTTTTGTCATGCAGAATCCTTAAATGACCCACTAGATCCCCGGATTTCATTGCATTCTTACTTTGCATCGTCTCCTTCTGAATTTGAATGTAGAGAGGTGTTAAGCCAAGCATGGCTTCTATAGCTGCAATGAAACATGTGCTCATGGCACCAGGGATGTTAAGACAGACCAGACGTTGCACTTTCTGCAACTGGTTCTAGGCTTTACTTAGTTTGTTTTTTACTACCATACCAGTGATGCATAGGTGATCATGGGTTTGACGATGACTTCGTTTTACCAATAGGCCATATTTGACTGTAGTTCCCAGTTCCTTCCCAATAGTTTGACGCACCTCTGCAGATGAGAGTTCAATGTCAATCTTTGATCGAGGATTACTTCCAGATATTCCACTTATTTTGCGGACTCTAATGTTATACTATTCAGAACTATGGCTAAAAAAGCCAGTTTCCTCCGGGTGAATTGTACTAATACTATTTTGGTTGAGTACTTTCCCACTAGTATGCGGCACGTGGAAATTACCACCAATGCTTTCTTCAGAATCCTCTGCAGAAAAGAATTCCATGTTTCAAGCGGCCTAATTTCACTTATAGCTTGCCAGAGATAGCCGATTATAGTCAAGTTAATTTGTTTTATTCATGCTCGTTACGCCTAACTCAAATAGCCTTGCTGAATTAGATACAAACAGATAGAGATATAGAATTCTATAATAAAGAATTTGAAAGCTTGATGGAGAAACATGGTATCAATATAGCACTACAAAAGTAAGTGTTGTAGATCGTTTTAATTGCACGTTGAAATCAACGATATCTCATTCAAATGAAATTGGACGATACTTCATCGTATTTGATACTTCGTTTTAATTATTCCAAGAGCTACAGACTACGAGACTAATGAGGTTGCCTTTTCGATAATCCGAAAGAAAATAATGAATCTATCGATTGAGAGAATTAATATTTTATTTGAAATTGATATGAATTGAAGTATACAATAAATGTCAAATGAAGTATATAACTCATTCATGTTCAGGTTTTTATTTCCCTGGGTTTAATAACATATAAACCAGTTTATTTCGGGGTCATTTATTGTAATATTTATGACGCAGTAAAATATCCCTCATCACGTTTAATTGCAGAACGTGGATTATAAGATTACACAAGGCCTTACAAATATCACGCAGAAATCGTGCTACGCAGCGATGAGTTTTTTGTCGGGTCGGAATTAACCCTTACTTATTTCGTAGCTTCTACTCATCCAGACAATTGCGGAAAAAAACGCATGGCTGTTAAGTGCGATCAAACAATAACCATCTTCATCATAATAATGAGGAGTGTTTCTAAATATAAGATTTCCGATTTTGTGAAACATGCATTTGAGCAGTGGTGCGGTACACGATTAAATAAAACAGAATTGATCGTTATTCGGAAGCAAATTTAGTAAAGTGTATGCAAAAAACTTCATGCTCGTTGATCCGTGAATGCAAATCGTTGGCGATCATAATTCCCTAGCGTTGCACATTCTCTTTTCCGGTGGAGCTCCTCTAACCCTGCACAGTTCGTACGATTCCACTTGTCCGTTTATTGCTTGTCCGACCTCTTTCCTTCGAATGCAGATTTTCAAGAGTGTTCCTTTGTTTGGCCACTTGACCTCTGGCTTTTCGACGACTTAGTGCTGCTTGCTGCAATGTTGCTACCTCTCTCGTAAGAGCAGTAAAGTATGTACCTAGTACTTGGATACTCCATCTTGCAAATGTACGTGATTTTGCGATTATGACGACAAGAGAACTAAAATGGGAATACTCCAGTCTTACAAATCTTAAGGAGGTTTTGCCACACTTCAATAGATACATATGTCCTGACAAAGGATGCAAAAAAATTCAACACACACCAATATTAAATTCTCACCCATTTTTATTGTGTGTGAAAACGAAATAAAGGAAATGAGGGAATAAGAAAACATTTGTGTAGGATATTGCTAAAAACAAGTGTATAAGATTAGAACAAATCCCCCATTTAGGAATTGTCACTCAACATCTCAGTGAACTTTTATCAAATGTCTGTTCCAACCACCTGAATAATATATCATTCTCCCTCAAAAAAAAAGTCCAATGTGCTTTGTTTCTCCGCTTTCCATTTTTTCTCAGTCACACAAAATATTATTATTATGTCTGCTACAGCAAAACCTTTTCAAGCAAACATTTTCCCAAGTGGATGAATAATGTGAGCGCGTAAATGAATATTAAATAAAGCAATATTTTTCAAATATCTTCAACGACAGATCAGTAGAAAATTGCTTTACCTGAAGGTAAAGTTGGAAGTTTATCCAGCCTTTTATCAAAATTAAGCAATAAAATTTCCATTTGCGCATTTCCCGATGAAAAATGGACAATGCAGAGATACAATCCTCTTATCATATTTTTAATTGCAACAGATAATCTTCTTTATTATGCGCACTGCACACACCAGACGACAAACAGCTACATATTACAAAAAATGTGTACACTTTGTCTTTGTTTCAATGCAAATATATGCGTTGTGCAACCACCAACCTACGAACAAAGAATGTCTCACTATTCAAGTTGTTTTAACCCTATAATTTATTTAATATTTCGCAGGGATAGCACATTACGAGGCTAACTCGGGAAGTTCTCAACCTGATAAACATAGCACAAGGTTTCCAGGCATTTTTTTTTATTTTCTACATAATCTCCTTACAATTAAATACATTCAGTTCATTCTAGCTTTTAATACCATCAGAATAATAAGTGGCAAAATAAGCATTCGTCTCAGCTTGGACTTCTTAGACCGGGAGATGATGACAGTCGGAACTCTCTGATTCTATATTGCATGCCTTTTTGAGGGTTGAAAATTTACCCTTGATAAGGGAGATAAAAAGGTTATTGACCAATCACGCTTTCCAGTTATAAAGCAAATTTCAATAATATTCTTAAAGAAAATTAGGTTTTTCTGTGACAACATTTTGCATGCCTTTGTAACGTAAAAAAGTGAATCAAAGCCTAGTACTGAACGGCATACCATTCGTAACAGACCAAAAGGCTCGAGCTAATTCCGTAATTTCAATTGCATGCCAATGAGAAAAATGGGAGTTTCAGTCATAAGATCCTTGTGAAAAAAATTGACATCGCTCTTCGTTTGCATAAGAGCCTGTCCCAGCTAATTGGATTCACATTTGTGCAAGATTTCCTTGATATCTCTCACCTCTATACCAACAAAAGATTTATGCCAATTTTTTCACAAGTGTCTTATGATAAGAGCTTCTATTCTTTTCATTGGCAAGCAATTTGAAAACACTGAGTTCCACATCTTTTTACATGTTTACGCAATCGTTCGAACCTTTTAGTCTGATGCGAATTGCATGTCTTACAGTATTAGGTTTTGAATTACTTTCAACTAATAAAAAGGCATGCAGAATATCGACACTTTTTGTTCAAGGTAATTGGGATTTGCATTATGACTAGAAAACTATGCATCAATCAATAACCTTTTTATCTTTCCTATCAGGGAGTCAATTCTCAACCCTCAAGAAGGTACGTGGTATAAAATCGAAGAGCCCCCGCTGTCAACATCCCTCCGATCTATCTTCATTCGTAAATAATCTTTGCCTCCCTAAACATTTTTTTACTCTGGGAAAAAAATGCTAAGTGTCAAATCTAACGAATACAAGGCATGAGGAAGCACTTGTAATCGAAGTTTCTTGAATCCCTCCGCAACGACGCGAGACTTGTGCGCAGGTGCATAGGCATGATGAAATAGCACCATCTTTTTTACCAGGGGACGTTTAACTTAGCTTGTATCATTCATTTTATCCAGTAATGAAGAATAGAAGTCCCCAGTGATAGTTTTGCCTTTTTCTAAATAGTCTATGAGCACTACACCATGAGAATCTTAGAAGACCGTTGCCATGACTCTTCCGGAATATGGATTTGTTTTGGGTTTTTAGGCGCACTGCTCTAATCCATTAATTGGATTGCTGTTTTGTCTATGACGTGTAGTAATAAATCCAAGATTCATCTACAGTGATGAAACATCGAAGAAACTTCATGGAATTGCACTGAAATAAATCTAGACACTATACAGAAATGTTCAAACAAATGCGTTTTTGATCGACTGTTGATAGACGCGATACCCAATGAGCAGTCAGCTTCCGCATACCCAAAATCTATCAAAAATTTTACAGCCTCAAACATTTCTCGAATCTTCTGTCGACCATCGTTTTGTATGGATTTGAGGATTTTAACGATTATTTCACTCATGTCAATTATACTGAAAAATTTTGCATACTTACAATAACAATTATAATAATAAATTTCTTGCCAACGGGAATTTACCTCGGTAAATTCCCGTTACTTCGGTAAATTCCTGTTGGCAAGCGATTTATTGCGATAAATTGCCCTTGTCATGGAGAAACAATACACAGTTCCAATATAAACAAACAATCAGTTCTCGGAAATGTCAAAATTTATTCGTTTTGGAAATGCATTGTTCGCCGAAAGTAATGAAATTGAAACCAAAAAGTCTAAAAATACAAGAGTATATGCAGACAATTTTGTGCATTTTTCAATAAAAAAAGGTTAGTAGTTGCAACTAACATTATTTAATAGGTACTTATAGTAGCAATTTCATTCGAGAAATATTCTCCTCAAATACCACTCGCGACTTTAATTTTAACATAAATTTTTCTTTCAAACATTGATTACCTTTAAGCAACATCCTTCGAGTCATCTGCTCAGATGAAATCCCTCGAGCTACGCTCTCGTGATTTAATCGGACAGATGACTCTCACGATGTTGCTAGGTAATCAATGTTTTCAAGAAAAATTTATTGATAAAATTACAGTCCCTTGTGATATTATATACGACAATTTCGTCGTTCTCGACGGTTTTTGGGCGTCCTGTGCATTCATCATCCTGAATTGACGTACGGCCATGTTCAAATTCAACCATCCACTCTTTAATCATCAAAAATGAAGCAGCAGATTATTTTAATAGATTCCAACATATTTTAAATCTTTGGCACTATTAAGCCTTCCAAGACAAACTTCAATCATTTCAAAAGACAGACAAAAATCGTCTACTTATCGTCATTGCTACAATAAATTTACTGATTACATAAGTCTGAGACTTTATACAGCATCTTCAAAGGTATCTACTTCATCAATATTGAAGGATTATAGTCATATTGTCGATATGTATGCTTCCAGTCAAAAATTTTTCGCACTGCCTTCGTATCATAACACAAATTTTCCCAAATTCCCTCAACCTCAATGAGACCCCAATCACTTTTTGATGAAAATGTTATCCTATTTGGATATTTGAATCTTGCAATGTCTCATAATTAATATATCAAGCGGTGGTGCCGCCAACAATTGTACTATAGCCTAATTCTGCAAATACGACTGTTGAAAACTCTCTTTATTTTTTCTCAAACAATTACCAACAGTTGAATTATCAAAAACAGGGGATATAAATCATTCGATACTCAAAGCACACTGTTGGTGACGCCACCGCTTGACAAATTTCTTATGATGTATTACAGGATTATAATTTTTTTTATATCATCCCAATTTGGGTTTGTCGTCGATTAATTGGAAATTATGTAAACACACCTTGTTTTATTCGAGAATGAGTCTGTCAATTCTTAGGTAATATATTTGAGAAGAGTATATATGTAAGGTGGCTCAGTACATGTGAAGCTTTGTCGCTCTTAAAAAAAACTTTCTAGATCCATTTTTTGGAGGAATCACTCTCCATTTCTAGTTTGAGATGATAGTCGCTATATCAATCCACCTCTTTCCATTTCTTGTTCTCTCTTTCCATTCTGTTATTCCCGCTGTTTTTAGATCTTCTTCTGTTTCTTTTATACATGACGATCTTGGTCTTCCTATTTTTCTCCTTTTTGCTGGATTCCATTCTAGGATTGACTTTATTGTGTCTGGTTCTCCAGTTCTCTATATATACCCGAGCCATTTCATTCTTTGCTGTTTTATTTTGTAAAGAGTATTAATGAAAAATCTTTTTCTGAAATGCGAGCTTAAAGCAAAATCAGAGATATTTCTTGAAGAGTGCAACTGCAACATTGCATTAAGTTAACTGACGGCCCCGTGATGCATTCTCTTCTCTCGTTATTGGTAACGACGTCGGTAACTCTACGCCACTGTGAAATATAGTTCCAGTGAACCGAAAGGCCATTGATGTAGTGCCATGCAAATTCCGATATAGGTTAACGGCACTCGACTGCGCGCCGCGTAACTCGATTAGCTAATTCTGACACAATCGAATTTGACGTCCATTTTATTTATATTCTGAATGCAGCGCTCAAATCGCTCTTTCCTACTCCCACTGCCATCGTATATTACGCTGCCTGTTCTCTTTTCATATTCATAAAGCTCAGTTGATCCCTCTCAATCGAATTTAGGACGCGACCAATCAGAAACAGGGATTTGCCGGGATATGATAATAAAAACACAAAAAGAGTATTAAACCGTAAATAGTCTTCGATTCGGTCATTCCAAGTTTTTACTTTGACGAAATAATACCGGCATAAAACGTGATTCATGTTTCTCTGATATTGGTAGAATCAATATAAAATCATTATGATGTAAAGTGAGGTCTCAAATCGGTCAACGCGTTCAGTCGTCAAAGCGTGTTGGCGTGAATCATTTTTCTGACATTTCGGCGTAGTATGCCCAAAATTGGCCACTCTTGCAAACAAGGGCTACGAGACAGCGTAAAAATATAGTGGATCCATCCGGCTACGGTCTTAAACTATATAATTCCATTGAGATATTGAATGTATGGCTTGTAGTTTGCCAGAAATAGCTCTCAATACATGCAGGCCTACAGAGTGAGATATTGTCACGTCAAGAAGAGAGATTGTGTGACAAAATACTTTTATGTCGCGGACTGAATTATAAGATTTCGTATTTAGATAAAAATGCTTCTCAAATGAATCAATTTGGGAAACTTGAGCTGCAATAGGATTTTCTCTGTTAATATAAATACGTTTTTAATGTATATTTTAAATACAAACTCACAAACATATACCCTGTAATTTTGCAGCCTGTAATCACTGGACATATTGAATTATTTATATTTTCATCCAAATCCATCAATTTGTATGCAATTATGCTATGAATATTATTTAAATAATCCGATATTACGAATATTATGACTAGTATGCCGTTCGAAATACACCAAGCTTCCATAATGCATTGCATGAACCGAAAAAATATTCATAACCATAACTAAATTATTTGTCTGTATTCAGAAAATGTCACGTTCATATTGTATATTTAATAAGTTTGATTGAATAGGAGTTCAACAAGTTTTCCAAGTTATTACTTTGCGTGCAGCACCATCTAGGGTACAATTATTATAGCGTTAATATTAATTTTTGATCGCCACTCATGCTTTCTTTCCAAGTGAGATATTAAAATTCCATAAGTCAACATTATAATTGATTTAATATGTATGTTTGCTACAAATTCTGAACTTTGTAGATTATTTTATCCCAAATTCAGTCTTCAGTAAAATCCCAGTAGTATTTTTTGCGCATTCCAGTTTGCGGCAATATTGTTTCTCTACCAGTATTTCGCATCGAGAAAATCTGTGTCCTCTTCTATATTTAATGTTTATCCCTTCGTAGCGCCTATTCCTTATTCTAATAAATAGTGCTCAAAATTCCTTCTTCTGTTTATAAACCTCAACTCAATGCACTACCTATCCCAGCTTTTCAGTGCTCCACCGCTGTTGGCGCCTGAGCCGAGCAGCCACCAATTCTGCGACGCCTAACATCACAATTTATTTCCAGAAGTTGATCTACAAGAGATGAGGCCCGAGCAAACCCGCTATCAACTCATAATTCTTGCAAAGCTTGAGACGTTTCGATGCCTTCGATACCTATCCCAACCTTTAAGTCAAACAATCAGCGACTTTACGCCGCTCAACGTTGTTGTACAGATGACGTCCGAGAAAATCGATTGTTAACTAAAATATTGTTGAGTAAATTCTAATTTTAGCATGCTTCGCAGCTTATTCATATGAATAAAAACTGCTCAACTCCTGCTGTGCCCACTAATCCGCGATGCACAATATCAAAATTCATTTTCAGAAGTTGAACTACAAGAAATGATGCCCGAGCAAAACCGCCACCAACTCACAGATCCTGCAGAGCTTGATACGTTTGAATGCGATCCGTTACTAAATCTAGCCTACATGTCAAGCAAATTCACGACGCTTAACGTCGTTGAATGACCGAAAATAATGTCCGAGCAAATCGATCGTTATTCGCAGTTTGCAGGAAGAATGCTCCCCAGCTCATTAGCAATTTCGCCCATATTATGCCCAAGTTAGGCATTGAATTATACAAGAATCCGTCTACTCGTGCGGGTGCTCCCTGTTATCTACCTCACCATTTAGGTTTACAGCAGCTACTTTGCCGCTGTTGCGTCCGAATTGGGCAATAAGAAAATGCGCGACACCAGACAACACAGTTTGTTAGAATTGTTGAATCGCAGGAGATTGGATCCGAGCAGACAGGCCATACACTCACGATTCCCAGAGAGTCTGTGATTTTTGGGTGTCCCCTGCTACTCACTTCAGCTCTTCAGGGTGGCACCCGAGTGAGACAAGCAGCAACTCCCCAACACCCAAAATCACAATTTGTTTTTAGTTGTCATTCGAGCAAACCGATCATTAACTCACAATTCTCTGCTATCCTTCAGTCTTTCAGTGTTTCCAGAAGTTGCTTTAATAATGTTGCGCCCAATTTGGGCTACTAGTAACTCCACGACACTCAACGATGAAGTACAGGAGCCGATACCCTTGCAAACCTACTATCAACTCACATTTTCTGCAGAGCTTGAGACATTTGGGTGCCTCTCGTCTCCTACCCAGCCTTCAAGTTAAGCAATCAACTACTCTGTAACATTCAACGTCGTATAGAAGCTACTTTACCGCTGTTGCGCTTGAATTAAACAACCAGCAAATGTGCGACGCTAAGCATCACAATTTGTTACCAGGAAATGAATCGCAGAAGATGACACCCAAATAAACCGATAATTAAGTCACAATTACCAGAAAGTTTGTAGCTTTGAAATACCTTTGACCACCTACCCCAACATTTCAGGACTGAACCAAAGTTTGACAATCAGAAAACTCCACAACACCCAGCATCCCAATTTGTTCTTAGGAGATGACGCCCGAGAAAATCAGTCATTAACTCTCAATTCCTTGCTAGTCTTTCAATGCTCCCAGAAGCTACTTCAATACTATTGTGCCCAATTTAGGCCACTAGTAATTTCACGACGCTTCGCGTCACAATTTATTCTCATATGTTGAGACATAGAAGCTACCTTTCTAGCAAATCCACTTACAAATCATAATTCCTGCAGATTTTGAGTTATTTGGATGTCTTCCTTCACCTATCCCAGCCTTCAAATAAGCAACTAGCAACACCGCGAGTCTCAATGTCGTTAAACGATAAAAGATGACACTCGAACAAACCGGTCATTAACTCACAGTTTCTGGAGAGATAATGAAGTTTGTACTTCCCAGTTTTTTAGTATCAAGACGAACGGTTGAACAATCAGCTATTCCACGAAACCTAGCATCACAATTTTTTGTTATTAGGAATTGGATCGCAGATCAGGCTAACTCTGTGTTACCTAAACGTCACAATCTCTTCATAAAATGTGACGTTTGAGTGCCTACCATTACCTGCTCCTATTTTGTAAGTTTACAAAAGTTACTTCGTCGTCTTCGCGTCTGAATTGGGCGACTAGCAAATGCGCGACGTCAAACATCACAATTTGTTTTGAGGAATTGAGTCCCAAGAGATGAAATCCCAGCAAACCGACCATTACGTTACAATTCCCAAAGAGTTTGTGATTTTTGGATGCCTCCAGCCACCCACTAAAGCTTCCAGTGTTGCACCTGAGTTTGGTAACCATCTCAGTCTTTTAGTGCTCTTAAAAGATGGACCCAATTTGGGTCCACGTTGCTCAAATGTTGAATCACAAGAGCTGACGCGCAAAAAAAACGGTCATCAATTACAATTCCGGGAGAGACTTGTGACATGCTTTTCGCTACCTATACTAGATTTCAAATGTTTACAGTTGTTCCTGCGTTATTATGCCCGAGTTGGACAGTCAGCAGCTTCGTCACAACTGCTTTTAAAAGCTTACTCCATTCTCCAGTCTTCTAATATTTACAAGAGCTCTTCTGTCGTGATTGGGCATCCAACAACATGATATCCGACATCAAAATTTGTTCTCAGAAGTCAAACAGAGAAACCGACCATCAGCTTTAAGGCATCTAAACGGCACAGTCCCTTCAGGATTTGTGACGTTAGCGAGTCTGTTACCCATTTCAGCTTCATTAGTGCAGTTACGCTTGTTTTTGGCTCTCAAAAGTTGTACTCATGCAAAGAGATCATCAACTCGTCACAATTTTTGGAAAGATTGTGAATTGTAACATCTGGGTGCTCCCAACTATCTACCCCAGTCTCTTAGTGATCACAGGAGCTTTGCTGCCTCTATTGCACCAGAAACTCTGCGACGCCCAGCGCCACAATTTGTTATTAGTAGCTAAGCCGCGAAAAATAACGCCCGAGAAAACCGATTATCAAATCTAAACCGTCACAGATTCACAATTATAAGGTCTCGTCTAAGTATTTATAGTCACCTACTCCAGCTTTTTCCGATTAAAGGAACTGTAGTTGATCTCCGCTACAGTTGCACTCAAATTGAACAACCAGCAAATCCGCGACGCCCAGCGTCACAATCTCCCCAGAAATTGTGACGCATTCCATAATCAGGACTAGAAAAAAATCTTGACTGAAAAAATCTATAAGTCTGTTTTCTATTATCATATCTAGCCAAAACGAATGTTGTTGTCTTGATCCCATGAGGTACTTTTTCCAAGAGCTTCCGTTATTTTTGCTTTGTAGCATAACATAAATAACACTTGAAAATATATTTCCGTTTGGTATCAAACGTTATCAAGTATTAGAAAATTTCCAGGTTATTTATTCATGAAAACAACAGTCGCATGACGTAAACAAAGACAAGTGAGCGTGCCTTTGTGATTGAGACCCACTCTAGCAAGGTCTACCCGACCTTCCCATGTTTTTGCCGTTGTCACGTGTGATAAACACTGCACATAGAGTCAGTTGTGAGAACTATTAAGTTTTTCCGTTACGACGTAGTCATATTTTACACTGTTCGCGAGATAACTTCACCCGTTCGTAGCACACACGCAAATAACACACAAGAAACTTTTCCATGAATTAAAAATAAGAGAATTTTCTGTCTTCTCTCATATTTTTTCCAGCGAATGAGTATACTTTATCCAAAATATAGCAATATAAGAGTTGAGATAGACGTAAAGAACTATTGTTATCATTTAAAGGAAGGAATATGGAAATTACTAAGAAAAATCGGAATAAAGTGAAAGAACAGTGAGAAATATATAAATATAATATAAAAACTCAAGGAAGAACACGAGACATTTGATATATCTTAAAATGTATGTTACACAGAACAGTTAGTTTATTTATTTACACACCAATTGTTTATATCAACAGCCTCTTAAGATTAGGGTTGCTGCGCAGAACGTGACCCAGGATCATTGATCAACAGCAGTCCTTTATAAAGGCCGAGAAAGGGGTCTCCTTTGTTTACCTGCGTTGGCCTGGAACAGTTCTGCAGCCTCTTGAGAGGCTGCCAGAATTATCTCGAAACAGTCCACACTTTTAATTAAGGAAATCTGTTAGAATATCATTGATATGGTTATTGAAGGACTTCATGAAGCGCAATCAAAAAAGTTCGCCTTAATCTCACAACTGTTACTATTGCAAGTAAATTTTTAATATCGACTTTATAATTGAAATGTGAATCATATTCTTATCCTACTCTGAAAGAGTAATGCTCGTGAAAATGATATAGTCAGGAGTATTTCATGGAATTTTTTATATTCATGAGAAGTTTTCTAATGTCAGGTTGTATTTTTAAGGTCATAAAGCGCAATACGACTCTGTGAATAACATTGCATTAGAAATAAAAATACACATCACGCTGAGAGAGCTCAAGCGTAGACTGAAGGATTCCACGGCAGGATTACTTAGAATTAGAATTATGATCTTCAAAAAGATATAAAACTCTCGACCAGATCTATTTCCGAGTAGACACCTAATCAGCCTTAAAAGAAAATTACATTACTTTCCAGTCGACTTCCCTTCGACATTGTTTAATGTTTCTTTTGAGAAAGCCTGCATTTGACGGACTAGAACGCAGCACAAAAGAAAAATTATTTAATAGCAACAGAACAAAAAAACTCAAGCAAAATTTTATTCCAGGCGTTGCAATTCTTGGAACGAGCAGTTGTTTTTAACGATTTTCCAAAATTAAAAGCGTGAAACGTGTGATGGCGTGATATAAAAATGGGGGCACTCCCGACGCCTGTGTTCGTTGCTGTTCCTGCAGGATAACGGAGTGGAGTGAACGAGTGGAGCTTTACGGCAGCAGCAGCTGCGTTCCACAGATAGGCACGGCTTAGCGAGTTTTATTTTGCGATGGCCGCCGAGGTACTAACTCTAAACACCCCAGACACACTTCGACAATTTTCAAATTTCAACTTGACTTCATACTCTTTCGCTGCTGTACTGTTGATGCTATGAAGCAAGCATAAAGTTTTTGCAGAACCAATGGGACATAAACTTGGAGTAGGTGTATACATCAGGTATTTTCAGAGTGAATAGAATTAAACTAACAAAAAGTTACAGAAGTGGAAACTCTATTCAGTTGATTCCAACATTTCTAGGATACAAATGGAATTGGATAAAGCGAAATAGTTTCCAACAGAATAAAACCAACAAACAAAAGCTGAACTAAGACCATTTTTAAATTGTGAAGGCATCAGGAATATGAATCCAGATTCTTATTATTTCATGATGCAGTTTCACCTCGACCACTTTCTACTTTCCTTTCTCAGGCTTGCTCAGTCAATCACTCAGTCAATTCACTAACATCTGTACTTTTTCCTTTTTCCAAGGTGGCAGTAGGAAATTAAAAAAGATAATGTTTCTTCACTATTTGGTAACAAAAACTTCTGATTGACACTAAATTTAAGTAATGGAATATCCTACTTTGAAAGTGAAGACCCAGGCTAGCTATTAATAGGGGCACCAGAGATATTTTACCTGCAAAATAGAAAATGGGCGCCACTCCCAGGAAATTATCAAAGGAGAAAAAGGTATTATTCTGGGAGAAAATATCGACAGCAAAAAAGAAATAAAGCATAGACGTGGAAATCAATTATAAACAGAATTATTATTAATTTAAAGCAAATAATTCCAAAAATTATAATTCGAAAAATTTGGTAATTTACGAAAATAGTTAAAGCTATAATAAAAAATCAATAAACTCACTGCAACAGCCAAAAAGGAACTAGAAATCACGTCACAGACGTTCAAAATTACTTTACAAAGTATCGGCAGAGAAGGTAGATGAACATGAAAAACAATGTCAGACAAGAACGCTCCCTGAATTAAGTAAAGTTAATCTTGCATCTTATAGGGCTTTGATAAATACCTAACGGTCCTTGAAAGTGCTAAGGTTGGCCGTACGCCTGGTAATCAACTTCGGGACGTATTGATGTTCTTCTAAATTTCGTAGACGTATTAATGTTCTTCTTTACGTAAAGTTGACCAGAAACTAGTCTTAAGTGGCCACGGATTCCTAAGATCCCTAGCAGTTTACACTGAAAACAAATAACCCAACCAGTTGGATACTGGTTGGGTTATTTTTTATAGGAGCCTCCTGTTTCAGTTGAATTGGATATTCAACTGAAACAGGAGGCTCCTATAAAAAATTGGAGAGCTTTCTTCAAACGTGAAGCGTTAAACTTGAATAAATAAATTTAGAATTAAATTGAAAAAACGAATAAACTGTAAATTTTGTGGAAATTGAATAAAATAATCAGTAAAGTTATTTATTTGCCTAATTTTAAATTGTGCACTAAAAATTCACAAAGTAAAAAAAACTACTCTGAGCATTGAAGAGAAAAAAAAAACAAAGAAAATACAAAGTCTAACAAGTCAAGAAAAAGGATTTTTAGCGACGAGTCGATAAATTTACGAACGTGGTTCGTTATTAAAAAAATTGGATCAATCTTCACAAACTAGTAGGATTTTCCAGCTTAAAAACGGGAACTTAAGCCCACAACAAAATATTTCAAGCTTTGGAAACCAAAAACTACACAAACGTAAGAAACTAAACTACGAGTTGTTGAATGACAAATCCGCAACGCGATGGATCCAAAATATAGTTAAATTATGTATTATCAACCAAATTCACTAATCATTCATACATCAAACATACTTAGGTAAGGAAAGGTAAAGGGAGGAACGAAGATAGCCACAAATCTCGTAGGTTTTTCACTTCGAAGGTATATATAGAAAAATCGTTTTCAATATCCGCCTGATCGCGTTTGGTAGTGAAAAAATCTAAAATTTAGAACAAAAATATTAATTTAGTATAAAAGTTACGAAGTTGTAAAAAGGTTTTGAACACAAAAAACTAACAAAGAATTAAGGATGAAAGAAATAAATTTGGAAATCAAAAGGTTAACCACCCGGAGGTCGTCTTCAAACGAAATCACTAGCAAAAATTATATCAAATTTGGAATAAAGTGAACAAATAATAAACAAAATACTTACAAAATCATAACACTGATTTTAATAGAATAATATAACCACAAAATTTAGAACAACTAGAAAAATTACAAGACTGCTCAAAACAAATCCATCTGCAACAACAGCTCAGTAACGAAAGAGAGAGAAGAAGACGCGCATGCTCCCCAAATTAGCGCCCTTCAATCAAGAATCATTAGCAGGTACTACTTTACAAAATTAGTGCAAATTTGTTCTACAGATGGCGACATAGGTAAGGAATGAGAAAAAAATTGTACAAAAAAGACGTAAGACGAAATTTTTGTAACACATCATAGTCTTTCAGATCTTGCAGCTTCACTTGCACTATTTCGATACATGTATAAACAAATCGGTTCTGGTACCCCTTTTTAAGAATATTGCGCGCACGAAGGAATTTAAGATTTGATATACTTGAAGTTGTATGGAGAAGAAGTACAGATAGCTAGAACTATGTACAAGGTGTCCCATTTTAATCTACCGCTGAAAACGATATAGCTTTTTGCTGGAATATCTCGAAAAATATTCACCGAAAGGAAATATGTCTGACATCTACTTTCACTTCCTCTGGTAAGGAGGAAGGTAAGTAGAAGGAATTCACGTTTAAATCTCAAATGGGAACCATTATTTTCATTTCAGATTCAGATAGAGCGTCGAATACTAAGTTAATTCTACCTGAAACCCTCGAGGCAGGTTAAATTCAATAAACTTGAAAATTTGATGATTACGATTGAATTTCGACCATTGGGCGAACACTTCTTCTCATAGATATGGGAAAAAATATGGACACAGTAATAAAAGTTCAAATATGGATTAAAATTGAGTTATTCAGCGCAAAAAGTGGTTTATATCAAGGATCTCATTTCTGCCTGCAAGTGGCTTTCGCGATGTTTATTTTGCGTTCCAGAAATCGTCCATTCTCTTGTTGCATTTTTAATTCGACGAATGGCACCACTTGTTATCAAATTATCGAGATCTGGATTGGAATTTCGTTGTGTGGAAAGTTTTTAACCGAATTATACAACGCGAAATTCTCATTTTCCACGCTTGGCGTAGTAAATGACATTGGTATTAGTGTACCATGTTCCAACTGTTTTTCGTGCTTCGTACGAAGTGCTTTATAATCGTTGTAGTCGTGGTTGCGTTTTTCAAAATGATGATTCAGCTTTTGCAGGATTTCATGTTTAGAATTATTTTATTGATATTTAAAAAATAAAGTCATTTCAACTTGAAGCAGTGCAATAACTAGTTTTCTGTAGAGGGATGAGTGAGGGAAGGAATTTTTTGCAAGGCATAGAATTGCTGATGTGTTTCTATTATCCAATTTTGTTGTAGTCGCCGAAGTCTGTCGCTTATTACGAGCCGCTACGATGAATTATTCAATGTACATACGTCAGTCGCTGCACTGAAATTGCAGTATGACATATGCACTTCGAAATGTGGTGTATATCTTGCTATGTCATCGCCTGGTGCCACTGTTTGTCTCAAGCACAGGATGTGAGCTTTCGACTCCTATTCGCGTAAGATACATTTCCTTGACTTAAAAGTCTGAAATATTCCTAGATAATTCTAGCAGTCTCTAGAAAGTTAATATGTACCTACAGATAATAGCAGAAATGTTATAAATAGGAGGCACCATTCCGATTTATCTGTGATTGTATGTAGGTTATTTCTATATTGAATATCCTAACCTCTCGTTCAAAAAGCTCATGATTCAATTTACTTGATTTAATTGAATGCTGTATGAAATACATACAATTTCAAAATAAACTGACAAATTCATCTGCCTCGTACTTCCACTGTTGACGTTCAAATAATTTTGTTTAAAATAATAAAATGGCACTAACGAATTCATCAGGCTGTGCAAAGTTACAAGATAAACAACGTTATTCAATATATTAGCAATGAAAATTTCGAACTGATATTAATATTGTAATAATACAAATATTAGCTCTATATACTGACGAAACACTGACAATTTCAACAAATAAACACCGCATAAAACCCATATTTGCACATTTCCAATAAGTGGGACGTTTAAAATGGTGGACGAATAATTACATTGACGTAACTATTTGTCGATCATAAGCAAATATGTAGCCAGTAACTCTATTAACCAAATATAACTGAGAGTCATAGCTAGCGTCGGTTCCAGGACCATCCCGATGTTCACAATTTTAACACCACCATCCGATGCTTATTTTACAATTGAACCTGGTTTACTGCAGAACTACTCCAATTAATTTTCTGCTTTAGAATGTTCGGGATATTCTGTTGAAAAACGACTAGTGGTTCTAGAAAAGAAATAAATTTGAGAAAAGGAGCTGAAAACTAAGCAAATACTAACAATAATTTTATTATCCACGTGACGCATAATTCTAAAACGAGAGCAATTTGAGACATTTAAGCTCGCCACACACGAGGCCATTTTCTATGCAATTTTGTTCACTTAATTTGCAGCAAGTTTTCTTGCGCACTGGGCCGCTTTGAACTGCACTTAGTGCGACACTTATTTTCGCATCACACGATGCAAGCTGCGCCACTCATTCTGATTCTAGAATGTAGACTAGATAAACTTGTTTACTACAAATATGGATGTTGCCGGAAATACTCGTCGGACGAGAGCAGCAGCATTTGCTGCAGTTATAGCTTGCGAATTGATTAGAATTACGAGATAGAGAGAAACTTTGGTTAAGAAAGTGAGTCAGGGAATTTTCATTAAATTTTTTGGTATACACCCTGAGCTAGGATACGTAAACATAACCTAATCTCCAATAGCCATAATTTTTACTTATTTTCATCTCAAAACTCCACAAAACACAATGCTCTAATGAGGCACCTGATTTCGTCGTCTGCTATGATTGGCTGTGGATAGCAGCCAGCGGCACCGCAAGTACGAAAAATAGCACAGAATCTATCTAGTAAAACAAGTCTCGTGGTAAGTCTAGTACCCCGCAGCGCACAAAATTTCTTGCATCGGAGTAAGCGTGGCAGCCAGCGCGGCTCCAAGTGAACAAAATTGCTTGAAAAATTGCATCGTGTACGTTGAGCTTTAGATAACATCATATGATCCTTTAAATTATGCAGACAAAAGTAGAGAGCAAATATCAACTAAAAAAGACATTACGAGGGATGTCATTTTAGTTTTGCATGATGGCTCAGATGGCGCCACCAATCAAATGTCAACCAAAATAAATCAACCTTCATGTTGAGTCAAACTAATATTTTAGCTCTGGCGAATTTTCAAAGTTCACAAGTTATCAGAAATATAAAATTAACTGAAGAAAATTTCCGTGCAATAATTTTTACAACTTTCTAACAAAGTTATTTTAACTAGAATGCCTCGCCTAACTGCTTCCGTTTTTGGTAAAGAAGTAACACATCAGTCGACAGTTTCTTGATAGTATGGAGAATTCAAACGAGGACGAATAAGTCTTAGCAACGAGCCAAAGTCAGATCCCCCAAAAACGTCAATGTCATGCGCATGTTGAGGCATCATTAAATATTTCAAACACCTTAATTAAAAAAAATTATATGAAGAATTGTGTGTAAAAAAAAAAGATCAAAAAGAAGCTGGTATCAAAAAAATCTAGGCTGATTCAACGCAGGCACAACTCAAAAACATGTACAGCATTGATGAATTTATTCGTATGAGCCCGAAAATAAACGCCAGTCATCAGTTTGGGTGTTCTAAGGTGGAAAAAATTTGACAAAAGTCATCCGTTCTCAAAGTGTTTCCAAAATGATGGTCGCGACATTTGTCTCAAAAGCAAGTAATGCGTGGTCAAAGGTCTCAGTCGCCGTCTTCATAAACACCATTTTGTCAGTTCTAGCTAACAAGTCGAATAACTGCGTCCAAAGTTGGTGCGAGTGGATGCAAAAATGCAGTAACATTCGTGGAGAATACTTTGAAAAACAATAAAGTCTTCAAAATTCATCTACTTTTTTCTTCCATTTCTATATTCAAAACTAAAAAGACAGCCCTCGTATCTCCCGTTTTGAATATTTAAAAAATTATTTGTAAAACTGCTGTGTTCACGACGCAGAATTTCATATTGAAGAAATTTTCACAAACTACCTAGAAATTACCTCATATACAATTATTGAAAGTTGAGCTACGCCAATGATACAATTTCATCTCTACTTTTTAGTCAAGTAGTGGCTCAACATTTCTTCAATATAGATTTCTGTGTCTCAAAGACATAACAAGTGTTCACGTCACTCAAAACCACAGCTAATAAAAAAATCATTGAGCTGTGTTATTTCATCAATTATAGAAATGCGTGAAATTGCTGATATTGCAACCGGTTACATTTACATCCTACTAAGAAAGTTGATAAAAATTAATATTTATATCTGAATAGTCAAATAGAAGTACGTAAGCTTGCTGACATTATTTGATCTTGAGAACACTTTTGAAACGGTGATTGTTGCGTTTGTTACAATTAATCCAGCAATACATCCAACCTAATGAGAATGAACATCAACTCGTTCGGAGGATATCCTTCAATATTTTTGATAATAAAAAAATATGCAGACAGTATAAACGATTACATTTGCATCTTACATTTTCCATTCGATGGTCGCCACGTTTCCTAACATTCTATGATGCTCAACTGTATTTCATAAATAGGAGTATATAAGTTCGCTGACATCGCAAATATTGCAAACTTCCTGACAGGTTTGATCATTGAGCAGTTTTCAAGACAGTGACTGTCGCTCTTTCTACAATTGATTTGGATAGATACTTGCATACTAATATCCGCGCTAAAATTTCAACAAATTAGAGAGCATCAGCTTTCTTAAGGAAAATTACCATGTTTTTCAACATTTAACCAAAAGCAACCTCAAATAAATGTTTGTGTATGGAAATTTTTAATTTGTAGTAAGATTTTCAAGAAATAAAAATGCGTGAACTTGCTTACATATCAAACTTAGTAGATAGTTGCTCATGGAAAAGCTTCCAAAGTGATGATCGTCGTGTTTATCAACATTCTATCAAAAGGACCTCTGAATAAATTTTCTAACTTTCAGTTCAATTTTTAACGAAAAAAACTGCGTGAACCTGCTGGAATTGCAAACGAGTACGATATCACATCACGGTTGCTGTGTTTTCCATTCTATAATACTCAGCTGACTAACGAATAGAAGTGTGTTAGCTGGCTGACATTGCAAATATTGCAAAATGTACGAAGACTTGACATTAGGAGAGCTTTCAAGACGCTGAATGTCCTTTCCTACAATTGTTTTGAATAGATACTTGAATATCTGGATTGCAATTTCAACGAAATAGAGTGCGTGAGCTCACTGTCATTGCAAGCTCTACAAATTCTTGCTCATGGAATAATTCACAATGTGATGACTACAGTGTTTCTAAACATTTAACCAAAAGCACCCTCAAATTAATGTTTGTAGATGAAAACTTCTAGTTTTTAATTGAATTCCAAAGAATGGAAGTATATGAGCTTCCTGATATAACAAATTGCATGGACAAATGCTTATGGATAAGCTTTCAACCTGATAACTGCCGTGCTCGTCACACTCAAATAAATGTTTGTTTATGGATATTCCCACTCTTGAGCTAAATTTTTAAGGGATAAAAGTGCGTAAGCTTGCTGAAATCGCAAATAATTACGTTTATTATATCGTACTCAAAAATCTGTTATTGGAAACATTTTTAATTAGATGGTTGCTGCGTTTTCCAACATTCTATAATGCCGAACGATCAACAAAAAGGAGTATATAAGCTTGCTGACATTGCAAATGTTGCAATCTTCACAAAGGCGTGACCTTTGAAAAGCTATCAAGACGATGGCTGCTGTTTTTAATATGATCTGTCCAAACATAAATACACAACGAACAAAAATGCGTAATCTTCACCAACATTCGCAAACATATCCTCAAATAAATGTTTGTATATGGAAATTTAGAATTTTTAGTTGAATTTTCAAAGAATGAGAATGCGTGAGCTTGCTGACATACAAAGCTCTATAGACAGTTGCTCATGAAAAAGCTTGCAATGCGATGGTCACCGTGTTTATCAATATTCAACCATAAACAACACTAAATAAATGTTCGCATGTGTAGACTCCTATTTTGATTCAAGCTTTCAACTAATAAAAATGCGTGCTGAAATTGCAAATGAAACTTGTAAATCTGTTAATGAGAACATTTCCAATGACAGTCGCTATTATTCCGAACGATTAACGATGTGAACTTGCTGACATCGCAAATATTGCAAGGTTCACAAAGGCGTGACCTTTAAAACGCTAGCAAAACGATGACTGTTGTTTTTGCTACGATTGATCCAAATATAAATACTTGCAAATTATAATCCATTGAGCTGATTTAATTCACAACGAATGAAAGTGCACAGTCTTCACCAAAATTCGCTCATGGAGAAGCTTTCAACGTGATGCTTGCCATGTTGTTCATAATTTAACCATAAACATTCCTGAACAAATTTTTGAATGTGAATACTACTAATGAATGAATAAAAGTGCGTGAGTTTGCTGACACCGCAAACGATGACGTTATTGCATTACACACGAGAATTTTCCAGTTTCCTGAAATTTTATGATACCGAACCGAATCATCGATGATTAGGTATATTGCTGGCATCATGAACTTCACGAAAGCTTAATTTTTGGAAAACTTTCAAGACGGTGGCTGCCACTTTTCCAAATTGAAATCCGTAGAGCTGATTGAATTTACGAACACTTGCTTATGGAAAAGTTTTCAACGTGATGACTGTCGCCCAACATAAAGCACACTCAAATAAATGTCTGTATGAAAATTGCTAATTTCGAGTTATTTTCAAGGAATGGAAGTGTATGAGCTTGCTGACATTACAAGCTCCATTAACACTTGTTTATGGAGATGATTTTAACGTGATGCCTGCTGTATTTTCAGCATTCAACACTTACATAAATGAAAATTTCTAATTATGTATTTAATTCTCAACTAATAAAAGTGCATGAGCTTGCTGACATTGCTATTTGTTCATGGAGAATAATTTGCTGCGATTTGACAAAAATACCCATCAGGAAATGTATCTATGTAATATTTCATCGTGATGCGGTGCCACCAGAAACAAAAGACAACATAACAAAACGTTTCGGTTCTTAAAATACCTGACCATTTCTCACAAGGTCAATTTGTTAAATTGAATATTTATTATACGATCATGGACGCATCAAATGCAGAGCACAAAACGGTAAACTGTACTATGGGGTAAGAGAACGTAGAAAAGGAAGAGAGCGTGGTCACATCGTTTAAGGCAACGCAAAGTTACATTCTCCTTTGTAGCATTTCGGTGCATCGACTAAATTAAGTTTTTTTCTGGGTGGATATTACAATTTGTGCCGGCGTTAGTCAATTAGGAGTCTGTTTTGTTCATCCATTTTTTGTTTTTCTACATAATTCAATCAAATCGTTATAAAAAGTATGAACAACAAAATAAATAAACTCTCTATTCCAGTAAGGGTTGAACGCTCGCTGCTAGTTTGGTAAGAGTTATAGAGAAGGTGGGTCATGCAGTGTCACACTCACCTTGCCTCTTGAATATTAAGCGACAAACACGTATTTTCCACGGCGTCTGCCTGTCTTCATCAGCTGTCTGTTTTCGCCTAACATCACACGGAGCTCTACACGTGTTGAAGACGTTGCGAAAAATGATGCTGTCGAACGAAACACCGCTACGAGCTGATGAACGTTGAGACTACAAAAAACAAACAGAAGGAAAAAGTATAGTACAAGAAAAAAGAAACAAGACTTATATGAAAATCTGAATATGAGAAGAGTAGTTTGCATAAAAAGCTCACTCAGTTCTTCTCATCATGCATGTGAAAATGAGAACACATTTTTCTGTTTTACATACTGACCTCATTTGCAAACTTTTTTAAAATATTTTACGGATAAGTGTCTCCTCAATCTTCAACCATCATTTTTTATTATATTCTCGAACCTGTAGGATAAATTCATTCCATCAAACAATTTCAATTGAAACAGAAAAATTGCCTTCATGTTTCGAAAAAGTCAGTTTAAAGTGTGTTCAAAAAATAATGAGCCTTGAATAATGAAAGAGTGGAAATTAGGAATGGCCGAAAGACATCGATTCCTTCCTCTACACGTGCAAAATAAACGAATGGACTTTGAAAGTAAATAGGAAAGTGGGCGAAGAGCCATGGACTTTACGAACTCGAACAGACAGACATGCAGGGGTGATATTTAATTTCTGTTTCTTGGTGCGGCCGGTCGAATGTCAAACTCTTCTGAAATGCTCTCACATCTCTTTCAATATTTCATACAGTAAATACCAGACGTCCGACCTTAACGTCAATATTTCATTAAACGGTGGAGCTCTCAGGACGTGTCCGCCATTTCTGAACCGTTTTCAATTAGAATTACGTTGCAGTAAATGTCATTCCTTAACATTAGAATTTGACACTTCGTGCAGGAACTACAAACATTCATAGCATCGACTCAGTGATGTGCGTTTTTATATTTCCGCCCTTTTCACGAAAACACGATAAGTTGCCTTCTCAATATACAAATTGAATTTCGCTTAGTATTCCAATAAATTTTGGTCGATCTGATTATCGAACTCTCGAATAAATCAAACATTGTCTCAATCCTGAAAATTGTAATAGAACAAACTGATACTGCTACAAGTTTACGTGAGTCACATGAAGTATTAAGTGCTCGAATAGCTTTTTGTTCTCAGGTCTCAACCTCAGGCCACCGATGATTAAAGTAACGAATATTTGCCATGACGTAGAATCCAAAATATATATTGTGTCCACGACGTAGAGTTCCATATTTTAAAAATTGCACCATATTTGCAGAAAATAGTACAACCCAAATGTTTCAAATATTTTCTTGGATGCTATGAATATAAATTCTAATGTATTGCTATATTTTATTTTCTTCCATAAATCACCTATTATTCATATTTTTAGTAGCATTATCAATAATAACTCTGATAAAATCTAAATGGCATCATTTTTCTGTATACCAACAATTGTTGAAGCATTTAAATTTCTCTTGTTATCGCTCTACTCTGTATTGAGCTTTATTTGAATGCATGCGCACATAACTGCAATTATCCTCAGGAAGGTATCATTACCGTACATGATTGTAGTTACAACTTCAATAGGATATTTGAAATGATAGTTATTTTCATTGATAAATAGATCAGGCTAAATATGCTCTGAAATACCATAAATATTTAATATATTTAACGACCTTGTAGGACAAGTCACTAAATAAAATGAAAAACCGCAGATTGGCGGCCATTTTGATTCCAAATATCTGTCAGTCACTTCAAAGTGTCATGAATGCAAAATACAGATGACAAGTGGTCAAAAATATCAAATCTAAAATGGTATCTCACAAATTACAGTGTGCTCTGTATTTCAATGTAGAAATTCGACCACAAATGATATTTCAGTGACTATTCGCAGAAGTTCCCACATGGACATTATGGTTCCACCATATGTGTAATCCTATAAGTAGTGATGTCACGAGGTAAGTGAGACAGTAAACAACTGCTTCTTACTCTTTTTCTATAACTCGACACGTTGTGCGCAAGCGTCTAACTTCCCTCGGAGCTGAAAATCTAGTGATATTACTAGATTTGCGAAGTTGTTCAGCTCCCAGGCATGTGCATAAGACTCGAAGTTATACAGAAAAAGATAGAAGTATAATTATCTATATCGTAGTATTTTGGCTCTTACTTTTATTATACTTTAGATTAGATCTTCGCCCCTGTGCCCTCCCAGATACATAAGTCACGGAAAGAGATTTTGAATTCTCTGGTTAAGGTAGTTCCCTCACGAGATGGTTGAATTAGGAAATTGTTCAAATTTGGCATACGTATTGTTTAACATGTGAGTAACACTTCTATAAAATTTGAATAAATTTCACCATCTCGAACCCGAGATATATATAATTGAAGTTGACTCAATGGACCATAAATAGGCAAACAACACATTATTAATTCTACCGTTAGAAATAAAATTAAGAAGTCTATGAAAAACGAGGACGAGCTAAAGCAGGATATCGCGGATATTATGGAAAAAATTCAAGTTGATTGATCATCCAATTTAACAGATATAATCTTGAGAAGTACTAAGATTTAGCTGCATACGACACATTTTGCAAGCGAATGAGCGAATGAGCGAATGGTGGGGAACGGAACGTTGCCACGATTGGCCACGATCATCTAACACGCACACATAAGTATGCGTCATCTGTATAGGCAACTATTTCTTTGTGTTGAGGCAAAGCCCGTATAGTTCCACCAAAAAGTTCACTCGCAATGTCAGTTCAAAAGAACTTTTAGAATTACTTTTACGAAAGCAAATGATATCTATCGTATATCTTACTGGCACCAAGTACGTATATATGGGATTTACAAAGTTATTGATTATAATTTGAACGAATTATCAACCATTTTAAAATGCAGCCGGTACGTAACTTTTGGTTGGGGTTGCCGCAGAGAACCTACCTGAAGGCACCGTTATGCACTGCCCCTTGGATTTCGACCAAGAAGAGCCCGAGGGAAAAAACAGTCCTTGGGTTATCATTTTTTGATTTAGCCAGCTTAGAGCAAGAAAACGTTCCCTGAGTTAACCTAATGGAACTTTTGGCTTGTGATGCTTCAAGCAGCTATCAACTCAGAGGATATTTTTATTAGCAGAGAAGCATTCACATAAGAAATTAATATTCCGGACTATTTTCAATTTTCTAGAAATTAAAGGTTTAATAGCTATCAGCCACGTGAATAACCTAATGTCTTCGTGAATACAGTCCGACAAATATCTCGTGGCGTGTGGGGATTAATACTGCGCAGAAAGAGAACGCACTTGGCTGAAGAAAGATAGAATGTACGCTCGGCGTCACTGATCTCTAATATAGCACTGGATTGGATTCAGGCCGCTGGAATGCGGCCCCAATTGAGCGTCGCCATCTTGGCAAAAACTGAGGTTTTGTGCCAGATCAATACCGCGATGTGCTGTTTGGTTTGCCGGTATTTTATTTATCAAACATGATGATCGAGTGCATGTTTTGCGGAGAGAAAACCGATTCATCGAGAAATTTGACACTGCACAAGTAAGTACAACGAAATAACCTGAAGTAACTGTCGTTATGACTGAAATGAGTAAACATTACTTATTTTTATTGCTATGCTATTATGTGAATATTTTCAAGATTTCCATCCGATGAACAATCGTTCTAAAAATGGCTCGAACAAATGGGTTTGCCAAACTTAGAAATAGCCAAAAACATGAGGTTATGTTCTCAAAATTTTGTTGCGTCCGCGCTAAAACAAAGAAAAAGATACACGACTCTGGAAAATGATGTTGTTCCGACTATTTTCAACGAACTATACAAAAATTATAGCGTCAACTGCAAACCCAAAAAGAAATGTTCAAATAGTCACACAATTCTCAATACGATTTATTTATTGTTCAGATTTATAACAAAAATCGTAAAACTATTTAATGAATTTGATAATTCAGAACTAAAATGTTTAAAAAATAGTCAAAATACTGATACTAAAAAGTTAACAAATATTTTGAGCTATTAATGAATATTTTTAAATATTTTAACTATTATAACAATTTTTAAATACTTTTAACTATTATTGATTATTAATGTGTGCATATTGACGTATATTAAGAATAATTTCATCATCTAACTTGCATTATACTTTGAATTTCATCGAGTGACTTCTATAAGTGTTTTGAATTTGCCGCCGAATAGGGACACAAAACCTCAGTTTTACTGTCAAAGCCGCCGTTCAACCGGGGCCGCTTTCAGATGCCAGAAAACGGTCTAAACCCAATCCAGTGTTATATTAGAGATCCGTGCTCGGCGTGTACAATATGCGACAAAATATTCATAAATCTATTGATTGATAGTAAACTCATGGAGAAGAGTGAAAATATCTATACAAGATTCAAAGAACATTCGATGTTTGCAAAAAAATCTTGAACTTATTGATTCTGACGAAAAAAATTATACTTCTATTATAGTCCGTGAGACAGGGCATAAATTTTCCGTTGATTATCGCTCACTTGAAACTTGGTGAGTGGCTTCATTGTGATGAGTCTGACAACTTTTTCATTTGGCAAAATTCTAGATTTGGCAGCGTTTCCCAGCGAGGGCAATTAATTGGAAAAATATTACCGTCTTATTATTCTTTACACTAATCGAATGATTTTTTGATTATAAAATGAGAAAAAAATATTGTCCGGCGTGAATATTGGGGCTAGCGGTAAGTCCGACAAGCCGCACTTGTCATAAGTACCAACATACTTACCATAAGTACCAACATACTTATGACAAGTGCGGCTTGTCGGACTCACCGCTAGCCCCAATATTCATGTCAGACAATATTTTCTTTTCATTTTATAATCAAAAAATCTTTCGATTAGTGTAAAGATCAATAAGACGGTAATATTTTTTCAATTAATTAGCACTCACAAAGTTTCAAGTGAGCGGTAATCAACGAAAAATGTATGCGCTGTCTCACGGACTACTACATCATCTTCTGTGGAAAGTTCAATTTCCAATATTTTCTTCTCAACTTAAGAATTCTTCTTTAAATTTATTGACATGTACACATAGTGGTTCCCATTCTTCAGCTGGAAATTTGAAAAAAAAAGCTTTTCTACGGCACTTATTTTTAAAGAAACTTTTTTTTTAGCAGCATATTTTTATAAAAACACCTGTACTCAATGGAGTGTAAATCTGGATGGTATAATGGCAGAAGTACAACATTTTTAACTCCATATCTCTGCCTCAGATTGTATTTTCAATCGAATTGAACACTAGCATCACTTGTATTGAAGTGCATCCTGACGTCACACGCCACGAGATATTTGCTGGACTGTAGCTATCAAGCCTTTCAGGTCTATCTAGCTATCAGTGACGTAAGGTTATAATTAATGTCACCTACAGAGTAATCAATTTGATCTCACTACATTTAGTGGTTCGTTTTAATATTATAAACTAGCAATTGCCCGCGGCTACTCCACAAATACAAGTGCTTTTTGAAATCAATTGAAAAAAATTTAAAATAAATTATTCCACCACCCGGGAAAACCGTGGACTCCACCATGTATTATCGACAGTGGCGAATTTACACATGTCCCAAGTGAAGGCTGTCAAATATTTTCCGCCCTCACCTCTACAATTGTCAGTTTCTAGATAATTTTTACAATCCAACAATTTGATTGAAATTGCACAAGAAATAGAAGAAACAATATTCGCAGAGATGCCTCGTAGATTTCTTTCTGCAAGACATCAGAAAACCATGTGACAGAATTTTTTTTATTTCTTTAAAACAGCCAAGAAATATCGATCATTAGATTTGCCGCCCCTAAAATCTGCCGTCCTAGGCTCAAGCCTACTCAGCCTGTAGTAAATCGGCCGTCAATGGTCGATATTTTTTGTTCCATTTTGTCAATCCCTGAAAATACATGAAAATTCAGGATTAAGCTCCTGTTTTAATCCTTGATATTTTTATTGAGTTATGTTGAGCCATTGCGGGGCCTATTCAAGACAAACTTTTAGACATCCTAAAAACGGTCATTAATGATAGGCATTGTTTAAATAGCAGTTCTTACTTTTTTTTAAATTAGTCTGAAATCACAGATTTCAATTTCATTTGCCTGTATATAAATTATTTCAAGTACCAAAAATCATATTCCGTTCCTATTTGTTTGTATTGATTTATTAAAATGCCAATTGTTAATTAATTATATTACCCAGAATGTTCAACTACTGGCTCAAACTATAAAAGATAAGACAATCAATTCGCAGCATTAACCGCTGGCGCCCGAGATATTCCATTAAAAAAATTTTAAATAATGGAATGCTTTCAAGTGTTTTCAATATTGGTGATTGATGTTCAATCAATTTGGTTCTTCCTCCAAATACTAGTTGAGTTGATAAAGAAGGGCAACTTTTTCAGTTTTTAACTGTTTGTGCTATTATAGTAATCAACTTAAGTATTGAGGTTTGAAGTTTGTGCAGCCATCTTTGCTAGTTTGATCATTGGTGGATCTGTTAATTAAGGTACGTGATAAAATTTTAAATAATTATTATGATTATTTCTATATCTGTTGGGTGTCGGCTGAACAAAGTGTGTCTTTGTCGCTAATGCAGAATTTGGATCAGGTGTCAAATTAGGAAAACAAGGAATATTGGTACTTGCTCCATTATTCATAATAATACAAAATGTATACTGGAAGAGTAGGACATAACTCATTGTACGTTCGGTGTGTTGCACCATATTTCATTACATGTGTACACAAGGACGGTATTCTATCAACAGGAGTCTTATAAAGACTTTGAGATCTCAATTCTAGTGCGAGTGTTTGTGACGATCAAGTGTGAATGTGTTACGAGTTTTGAAGAAGTGTTAATGGAAGTTAAGTTCGACTGAAGTGTTCAAGAGCGAACTAGGAAGGATATTGAGGTACACTAATTAATCTTTCTATACAAGCTTTCAAAGACAAACACAAATCCAGTTGTTTAAGACTGAGTCTAGATGCAAACAGGACAATAAGCTTTCCGCTAATATGTGTTGTATTCATGGTTTATATTATAATAACTGGATATTTGAGTTTGTCAATAGTTTGATTTTATTGTTCATTACTGCTCAAGCTATTTGATTAGATAAGATTGACTCACAGGACAACACTGTGGTTCCATCTTAATTCAGAACTGAGATAGAGCCACTGCCTGAGTGAAGCGACCTTGACGTGATGACAGGGCCGGGCATTATTTTCTATTTTTCAAATTAATCTACTCCATCAAAATTTACTAATTTCATTTGTACGATTGTTATAAGAGAGTCATTTGCTTCAGATTTATGTCATATATTCTCTTGTAGTTGGTACAACTGCAAGTTTTATTGTATTGTTGTCATTGTCATGTATATTGCGCTTGTAAAAATTCTAGAATGACGACAACAAAAAGTATGAAAATAACCTTTCAAATGAGAATAATATTTATCATTCAAAGTTCATCCGGATGTTCCACAACCAAGCACTCTTTTTATTAAATAAAACCCAAGTTCAGCATCATGCGAACAAAAATATTTGCTTTGTAAGGATGTCACAAAAACTATTATTGTAGCAAGCATTGTGCGGACTCTGAATAACAGTGCAAGCTTCAAAACGCAAAGCGAGAGTAGCGAAGCTGGAGCGGATTCACAGACCCGAAAAAATCAGTTTTTTTCTTTATTTATCAGTCATGAACTTAAAATATGTGCATATTTTGCAGACTATCCACCCCGACCGCAATTAAACAATCGTTTTGCTACAGATTTCAGACAACGTGATCAAATTTTGAATTTACAAATAGAGAACCTAATAATAGTTTTTTCATAAAGGTAACTGTATTAACACATTCATACTTCTAATAATGAGTATTCATGGCTCAGTGTGAATATGCTGTAGGATTTTCACTGAATTTTAATATACCTCTGTGGCGTACTTTCCACAAAAACCAAGAATACCCGTAGTTTGACGATTGGTAACCGCACTCTACGGTTCAGAGAATATCAATCGAACTACCAAGTACACTATAAGTGTCTACCACACTCGTATCGGGTAGAAGGCGTCATTGATATTTATTTATTTTTTCATGGGTTTTACTTACATTTTCAATAATGTGTACTTCTGGAGTGTGCCGTCGTGAAAAATTATGTAAAGATTATCAAAAGACAGCCTATAAAAAATTGTTCCCTTTTTTCTATCATGAGCGCCCGGTTTATTTACAATATTTTATTTATCAATAACGAGGAATTATATGGTATAAATTTTACATTTCCTGACAACGATGATTTTAAATCAATTATTTCATTGTATAAATGACAATCATCCACTAAATAATTAATAATGTAATATTCAAATAGAATTGATTTTTAACTATAATTAATTTGATATAGAAATTCAGGGCAGTTAAATATTGTTCATACATTTGTTATTGTTATTATAATGACAAATTGTGTATTGGTACATTTATTATATACCTGCTCCTGTTATTAAATTCAACAGTTATTGTTATAGTACGCACAAATCAATTTTTATATAAATTACATTATCTTATTTCATTTCCATGAAATTCATGATTCCATTCACATCTCATTGAAAATATGGATTGTGCTTCTCAATTCTCTTAATTTAATGCAGTGTAAATAATATATCATTAACCACAAAAAATCAGCAGATAAGTTCGCGTGTCTAATTTTTGTTGCACTTGCTCATAATGTCATGAATTTATTGTTTCTGTGACCTTTAAGCATATTACATTGAATTATGGAACTAAAAGTCATGGGTAAGTTATAATTAAAGCAGTGAAACGTGAACGGAATATAGAACGGGGAAATTCTACACATTCTGTATAAATCATCCACAATTTGGAACGCTCAAATTAATGTCAAATTGAGAGCTAATCACGGAGCAGCGAGACAATTTCGCTTCATGTTTCGGTCTCACCTGGACTATCCAGCATATTGTCACAAATGTGAAATATTTTAAATAATTAGTTCACATAGTTATTTATTTGAATTCGCTATAACTGTAATCCTAGTCAGTATTGACCAAGTCGATGTTCAATTGTCGGACGTGATTGACAGCCTACGGTTACTATATGTTCGGTAGTTGCCAGGCATCAACTGTTAGACAATTGAATGTTGGCCCATTGTTGGATTAGGTATACAAGAACGTGAGCTAGGAGAGAAATTCATTCAGTACGAGTAACTGTGAGCGAAATAGTGAATATACAGGTGTATAAAGTAAATATTGGCATTGTAACCTTTTATTATTTATAATAAAATTTGTGACAATATTTTTATAATTAGTACGAAACTAAACTGAAAGAATATATGTTCACCAATAGTTGAGAAACAAGATTAATTTTTTCAAAAACAAAAATGTTTTTAGCACCGGGAAATGAAATGCATATAGCAAAATATGCGTATATATATATATATGTATACATATATATATATATATATATATATATATATATATATATATATATATATATATATATATATATATATATATATATATATATATATATATATATGAATAATTCTAATATACAGGCTGTAACAGTAATATGTAGATTTATCCCAATCATTAATAGAACTCGTCGAATACCTATGGTTCGATCTGTATGTTTAACAGAATATTTGTGACTTTGATCGAAGTCATGTCAATCAGTCATTTTTGATTTTCAGCTATACATTGAGATTTCTAGTCGGAGAGCTGGCGACGGTTTTTCTGATGTATCTACGTAAGGCAAAATAATATCAAATATTGTTTCCTATTTGATAATCTGTAAGACTGGCAGCATCTGTCTCTTGCGTTTCAGGTATAAGGTAGAAATTACATGGATAAAAATTCAAGTTTTTGGAGTAATGATGTAAGGCTTTTTTTAAACTTTATATTATAGGATAGTAATTGAGAATCTATAAAATAACATTCATTGCTTGATTATTTGTTGTTAACATGTTGCCAGACACATTTGCATTTTGAAAAAAAAAATTTTCCCCAATGTATCTGCGTAAGGTCTGGCAAATTCTATATGGAAGATGATACTTATAGATCGAATTACGAAATGATTTTGAACTCTATATTTTTGGATAATTATTAGGAATCTATAGAATAACATTTCCTGCCTTGATTATTTGCTGTTAACATGTCGCCAGACTCATTTATATTTGAAAAAAAAATATTTGCTCCGTGTATCTACGTGAAGTCTATTTTTTATATGAAGGATGATACAAATAGGTCGAATTATAAAATACCAGATCAAAATTTTGTTGTGAACATTTCGAAAAAAATATTTAAAATCTACTATATTTGTAACAAGTATTGTATCTAGTAGGTAACTGAGAAATATGGAAACAAGAGCAGCACAATAGAGGGGATAGCGATAAGATCTTACTTTGAACTCTATTTTACCGTGTACTTTTTTATGAAAACAAGATTTTCATAGAATATAACTTATTCTTATCAAAAATTACGTTTATCAGTCATTAAAGGCTGGTTTATGATGGATTTAATTCACAAATTATATGAATCATCTGCCGCTAGCTCACGCACTTTATATACTCTACTCCAACAATAGACCAACATTCAAATGTTTGACAATTGAACAACAATGAGCTAACACTCAAATGTCTGACAACCGACTATATAGCAACAATGTCTGACAATGGGCTCGTTCGGGTATTTTTCAATTCTGACATAATGTTATTCAGAAGCTAGAAATTTGAATTTCCTAATTCTTATTTTCCCCAAAAAATGTTTGATAGAGCTAAGAATAATTTATAAAGTCCTGATAACGTCACAGTCTTTAGATCGTAAGAATATTATTAGACGTACGTGTACGCCGAGATAAAATGTAAACGTATATCGAGTAATTTATAGTAGCGCTACCCAACTGAACATTCCAACTAATTACTAGCAGAAAATGTTTGGTCTACTGTACAACTCTGTGGTACAACTGAACAACTGACAGTGACTATTACGTCATGGATGGCGCTTGTTCAAATGAACATTTTCATCTCAATATTTTGAATTAAATACTGAACAAAACATGATAGTTCTTATATTTATATCAACCATTAATAGCAAACTTTTATGTACAATATGTGATTTTCAAGAGTTTCTAAAGCGAACAAGCCATAGTGTACATGAAAAAACTAGAATCTGTCGTTGTTTCTGATTACCGGATGATTAAAAGACCAGGGGCCAATTTCACCAAAGCCAGTTAAATTTATCCAGAGATTATTTTATACGAAAACTATTGTTGATACAATCGTAACAATAGCTATTAACTCAAAATAACTTCTAGATAAATTTAACTGACTTTAGTGAAATCGAGCCTAGAAATTTTAAATGTAGCCTGGAATTGGATGACAATATATTATTAACTTGCTCTCTTTTTTGTCTGTTTGTATGAAATCTTGTAATCAAAATTACAGCCACTTCTCAGCTAATCAGAGCAATCAAACTTTCACAGTAGCTTAGTTCCCGATGACCATACAATATTCAATCGTTTGAAGCACGCTGTATCTCCTGTGAATATGAAAATAGCAGACAAGTGTTCTTAGTGACGTAAAGCGGACAGATTGTAAGCTTTTGCTGACGGTGGAATCGAGGACTTAAGATACTGTTTGTGCTGTTTTTACCTATCCCTAATAGCAAAACTGATGCATCAAGTAACAAAGATTACATTTTATGATTTTTTTCAAGCAAATGAAGACTGAAATGTGAGAAAAATCATTATTAAAAATAACTTCTTGAACCACTACTAGCCTAGAGCTGGAAGCGTGGAGCGAATCATCATATACTTCTCATATCGCATTGAATCAAATACGCCCCACGTTCTTAGTTTGCAATTGAAAAACGTAGTAGCTTGGAAAGTTCCTTCTAATAATTATTTTTTAAATATTTTTTTAGTAGTGTTCACAACAAAATTTTAGTCTGGCATTTCATAATTCGATCTATATGTTTCATCTTCCATATAAAAAGGAATATGCCAGACCTCACGCAGATTCATTAAAAAAAAAAACTTTTCAAAATATAAATGAGTCTGGCAACATGTTAACAATAAATAATCAAGCAGGGAATGTTATTTTATAGATTCTCAATTATTATCCTATAATATAAAGTTTAAAAGAAGTCTTACATTATTACTTCAAAAACTTTTTATCCATGTAATTTCTGCCTTATACCTGAAACGCAAGAGATGGATGCTGCCAGACTTACAGATTCTCAAATAGGAAACACTTTTACAGGTATATTTGATAATATTTTGCCTTACGTAGATACATCAGCAAAATCGTCGTCAGCTCTTAGACTATTCAGTTCACCTTTTTAATTCTATTTTCGCATATTTTGTAATATAAGCTAAATTTGTGTCTAAGATCCATCATTTAGTCTATTAGTCATATTTATATTTCACTATCAACTTAATTGATTTCTATTCAGGGATTTCACGTATATTTTCAGATAGTTGATACAATTATAATAAATTAAATTGTCTGCACAAGTTCACAGCACTTTCACAGATAATAGCTGAGGATAACAGTTTAAATATGTACTGCCATCTATAAACAATGGATAAACTAACTGCTATTCACAAACATTAAGAGAAAATCGATTTAATAAAAAAAAACGGTGGAATATTGAACGAAATTCAATTCTAAATAATGAATTCAATGAATTCAATTGAAAATATTGCTACAATTCTGGAAGCTTTGTTCTTTATACAGAAAACGCATTACAAAAAATCTGACGTGAACGTCACGTGACTTACTTGTACATCATTTGATGTATACACAAATTTATTCAATAAAGTTTTCTGCCACTCCAGATTATAATTAATATAATTTTAATATTTTGACATGTAGAATGTCAAACAAAATAAAAAAATTGACAACAGATTATCATTGCCTATCTTATCATTTCAATTAAACTGATTGTTTCATACCGCAAATTCTGAATGTCTGTTATACTTATAAACTGCACTTCCGGCTTGGCCGATTGATACAAAAATAGTAGATAACTATTTTGATGCTACAACAAGTTCAAACACTAAATTTCAATATGATATGGCTGATCGTGCACTTTTTGCTTGGCCGATTCATACAAAAATAGCAAATTACCTTTCTGATACAACATCAAGTTCAAATACTGAATTTCAACATCCTAAAGTTGATCATTCTGGATTTATTGGAAAAGTTCTAAAAAAATTTCGAGTCAAGTGCACTTCCGGTACAGACGATTGGAACCATAATGCGAGGTGCACGACTAGATCCTATACTAGTCTCAAATACAAAATTTCAACATTATACGTTCAACCAGTTTTGAGATTTGGGAGTTACGCACGCACGCACGAACATACGTATCGACATCAAGCCAAAAATAGTCAAAATGGATTCAGGGATGCTCAAAACAGATTTTTCCATCAAAATCTTGATAGGTGAATTTTGTCGGTTTCACAATACTTCCTTGTACTTAGTACAAATAAGTAAAAATGTCGTCAAACTAAATTGATAAATGAATTAATTGTTTCATGAAATATCAGAGGTAATATTGCGTACCTAAAAATAATAATTTCCAAATATATTATAGTATTTTCATCATTATGTATAATGAGTAGACTAGATTTTGATATGGATTACATTAATCTAATCACAATTTTATTTATAGTGAAAAGTGACAATCCGGAAACCCTTGTGATATTATTAATCGATTTTTTTTTTTAATTTATTTGACGTAATTGTCAACTCATAATGTCAAAGCTGTTTTTTTTTTCTAATGTTACTGCTACTGGATCAAACAATTATGGAAGCAACTGAACGGCTCATTAAAGTATGACAGGGAAGGTGTAAAAATGCTGTAAGAATTAATAAATTTCAAAAAAGATATCAGGAAATATTATTGCTCTCAGCGAGTTCTATTACTGCTTTAATTTAACTTATTCATTTCTGTATACAAAATACGTGTCTCATTTAAATTGAAGGAGTGACCAGTGTTGATTCTCTTTTCCTGAGTTTTGAACTGTTCAGGGTAAATATCAATATCAAAACTTGTGACGCTCGGGCGCCATTGCCTGCATTGCAGTTCATGAGAAAGTTTGAGGGAATATAGTCCTCGGGAAGAAATCCTCAGGGACAAATCGGAATGACTGTTGGAATTTAGTTTATTCACTATTCAATTTATACTGTTCGAAAGATATCGGAGCTGGCGATGAAACGTATATAAATTAATAATGCAGTTGAGGATCGAAGCTTCGCTAATCATTTTCCATTCAGAGCAAAAAGTCTATTTTACAATTGTAATGGAATCCTTTGTTGTGCAATATTTGAAAAAGCGATAGCATTTTAACAGTGTCCGGAAATAAACTTTTTGTTTGTTAATGAAGATAAAGTTGCATTGTCATGACGGATTTGCATGCACAAAAACTAGATGTCTACTAAATGATTTAATGATTATTGCAAAACGTGAGGTGCACGAGCAACCTATCATTTTTGAAATGTACGAATCTGCATTACATTTAGCATTGAGTAATTATGACAGTGAAAAGTAGTTCCATTTGACGGTCGTCATGACAGCAATGTCGATAGCTGAATAACAGTAACATAACAACAACAGCAAAGCTCATTCGTTCGTTGTTACTCTGTTGCAATTTTTATGCGTGGCCGCATTCAGCAATTTAACAAATGAGCTTCACGCCTCGGGCTGACGCTAAATGCACTGCGCGAAGTATAGTAATTAATCGCTGTTATTGCCGAAATGAAATGTAATTTTCGTTGGTGCGCGTCCGGCATAGATTTGGACAGTATGTGTCTATGTATTTGCGAGCAGTGCATTAGTTGTTCGAATGAGCCCGTTAGATATATTGGTTCATGGCTTATGCTGTCATTGCTCATGAACAAATGAAATTAATTTTGTATTTAATTGATTGATTCAGTCTAGGAGTAATTCTCTAAATAAAAAAATATCTTTTATTCTGTGAAGAATCCACTTTGGCTCGCTCCACTTCAACCATAAGAAAAACCTCGGCGAAAAAGGGTAGAAAGTTAGGGCCGAAATCAGTCATGGGATTCACGAAAATGAGCGAAATATTTCGAAGCGCGCGTGCGCAAGACAATGAATGAGGCAAACGAACGATAATAGATTAGGACAGGGCGAGTGGCAGACGACTATTCACAATAATATAGTGAGCTTTCGCTTCGACTTCAGCCAACTTTTATTAATAAAGACACTGTCGGGTGCACATTCGGCTTCGACTGAAAGGGGCCAAAAGTTTGGCTGTAGTATCCAGCCGAAAAATTCACGTAAACGATCGGAATATCATAAAGCACACTTACACACAACAATCGTAAAGCTCCGAAAGACCTATATGATCAAATGTTTAGATTTTATTTCGTAGGGTATAAATAAGGAGGCATCGTTGCGTCGGCGGAGGTAAAATAACGAACTAGTCAATTACGGACTAATCTATAATATATTAATACGTAATATTGCATGCACTGAGAAATGTGAGATTTGGCATACTTGAAGCTTATATGGAGAAGGAGTGCAGAAAGTGAAAATAATATAGAGGGTGTCTTATTCTTATCATTTATTAGTTATTAATATGTGAAAAGCAAACTTTGTACCCATTTTGAAGCATATTGCGCGCACAAAGAATGTGAGATTTTTCATAATTAAAGTTTATATGGAAAAGAAGTGCAGATAACTGAAGTTATACACAGGCTATGTACGTGAAGAGAAAACTTTGTACCGCACGCACGAAGGAATGTGTGATTTGGCATCCTTGAAGTTTATGTAAAGAAGGAGTGCAGAAAGCGAAAATAGTATATAGGTGTGCCATTTCAATTTTACGTGAAGAGAATTCTTAATACTGCGTGCACAATGTAATGTTAGGTTTAGCATACTTGTAGTGTATATTAGAGCTGCGAGTTTGGAACAATTTGATGATTCGACCCACCCAAAACCCGTCAAGTCTTTGTCATATCCGCCCCAAGTTAATCTAACTCACCCGATATTCATCCTAATTTCATCACGATGAACAGTGACTTCCAAAGAAAGAGACTAAGTTCTTCAACGGAACATATTCAAACAATAATATCATTCAATACCTATCTGATATAGTATCTAATATAATAAAAATGAAACGCTGTTCGTTAGTCTCGCTCAAACTCAGAAACGGCTTGACCGATTTCAATAATTTCTCTTTTATTCTGTTCGCTTCAATATAGTGGTGGTTTAAATAGAAAATGATCAACATACATTAAGTAGTGCACGAGCCGTATTTGTTCGTTCTCGCACCGTTCATCCAATTGGGTTCAAACATTATATAGTTGTTGGTGGCAATATCGTGAAGGTTTTTATTATAGTACCATCAACGTACAATAAGTGGCGCACGAGTCGTATTTGTACGTTCGTACATCGTTCATCTGATTGAGTTAGAACTTATTATAGTTGTTGTTGGAACATTCATGAGGGTTTTTATTGTAGTGTCATCAACGTGGCGCACGAGCCGTATTTGTTCCTTCGCACATCGTTTATCCGATAAAATTGAAACTTATAACAGTTGTTGTTGACTCTTTCGAGGAAGTTCTTAGTATTGTACCATCAACATATCACGCCACGCACGATCCGTATTTGTCCGTTCACACATCATTCATTCGATTGAGATGGAATTTTATATAGTTGTTGTTGGCACTTGCATGAAGATTCTGATATAGTACTACTAACGGTATTTGTCCGTTCGATCATTGTTCAACCGATTAAATTGAAGCTTTCTATAGTTGTTCCTGGCGCCTGCACAGGGACCGATTTCAAAAATTCTTTCACCAGTAGAATCCTATACCTATTATCACTGAGTAACATAGGCTATAATTTACTATAAAAAAAAAAGAATTACTTTCGAAAACTTCAAAAATGTAACCCAAGATGTAGAAAAATTACCAATAAAATACCTTACATTGCCTGCGCTGCAACATACTCCTTTATTTCCTGTGATTTATTAAATTAAATACTGATGATGCTATCTATACATAGATCTACACACTTATCAAGAAATTTTGACAGATTAGGTTATGTTCTGATTGTGTTACTCATGCAAGAAATGTGGTATTATTCTTAATAATTATCTTATACTATTAAACTCTGCTTCAAAGATCCGTACAAAAATGTTAAATACTATAAAATATTCACCCGTGCGAAGCTGGCACGGGCTGCTAGTTATCAATAAATAATTGAATTTATTGGACGGAATTTCCAAGAATTTATACTGTAGCAAATTTTAAATGAATATACTGTGACGTGCGAGAGTGGGGGAAGCTCGTAAAGACGACGTAGTATGGGGAGGGGCTTCTTGTCCTCGCTTACGCCGCACCACGTCGCAGCACATCACCCCTCGCAATGGAAGCCTCTAGTGATTTCTAGAAATGGAAAGAGTCGAGAAATAGAAACATTCGAGAAGTCAATATTTCTCTATATAAGGCCAAGCAAAAGACGTGAGGACAGTACAGTAGTAAGAGTTGTAGTGGTGAAATAAATATCGAACAGTAAAGTGAACAGTGTATATAAATAGTCAAATATAAATATCTGTGACCTTGTTTAAATTAGAATTAAGTGACGAATAAAAAAATATAGTGTTATTAGTGACATAAGGAGAATAAAGCTTTTATTTCATTTAGATTATTAAATAGTGACTTTTATTTAATTACAAATTAGATTTCATCAAGCAATAAACATTACAATACCATTTTGCGTTTTCTAACATGTTCTTCATTTCTTTTCCGTACGAAATCTTTTGGAAATTGTAATCCTTTTCATTACCTACTTATTTTATAGCTCATATTTGGATACTTCTTATTTGTATTTATTCAATCTTAATCCTCTTATGAACTTTCCCAAACAACTATTTCAGTTTATTGCTGATTCTCGAAGACACAGAATTATTTGAAGATGTATAATCCTTAGCATTTGCATACGGATATAAATTTGTCTATGTTTATTCATCCACAAGTGATGTCATTTCTACTGGTAAAGAAAAGTAGATTGATTTTTAAAAACAAATATTCGAAATAGAGGTTATCCATAAGAATGCATTGAAAGAAAAATATAATGCAAAAACCAAACCGGTCCGGCCCAAACCGGCCCAGACCGACCCAACCCGAACCAACTTAACCCGACCCAAGCCGAACTGGCCCGTTTCGAAATCTTCAACCCGGCCCGACCCGAACCCGACAATTTTAAGCCCGACCCGACCCGAACCCGAAATGACGTAGATTGGACAACCCAAAACCCGAAAATAGTTCGGGTCGGGTTCGGATTCGGGTAAAATCTTGCAGCTCTAGTATATATGGTTATAATAATATAATAATAATAATAATATTTATTCACCAATTAAAGTATGTACAAAATACAATGGCTTGTCAAATACACAATATATAAAAAAGGAAAATACAAGAATAGAACCAAATTAAAAGAGCTTGTGATCAAACAAAGTTGGTGCAATTTAGATACTCATCAACAGAATAAAAACACTTATTTGTGAGGATGACTTTAACATTGGATTTAAAGGATTTTAGACTAGAAACTGATTTTATACTCTCAGGAAGATGATTGTAAATTTTTATAGGCATGAAAGATGCATTTCGATGAAAACTACTAGATCTGTGTAATGGCAGATAGATATCGTTACAATGTCTAGTATAATATTGACTCGTCACTTGCCTTGTTTGAATGAATAACGAAGGATTACTTTTAACAAAAACAAGACAATATAGAATGTATATACAGGGCAGAGTTAGCAACCTCACCTCAGGGAATAGATCTCTGCAAGACACACTAGCGCTATTACCCGTAATAGCTCTGATTATCAGTTTTTGTGTTCTAAAAACTTTATTGGAATGAACTGAATTTCCCCAACAGATGATGCAGTATGAAAGCAATGAATAAACTTGAGCATAGTAATATTTCTTCAACAGATCAACACTGACATGATTATATTTAAGTCGCCTGATAACAAAACATGATGTATTCAATCTGCGGATCACGTACTGGCAGTGATTGATCCAAGATAGATTATACTCCATGTTTAGGCCAAGTATTTTTGTTTTAGGAACTGGTAAAATGACGGAGTCGTTAAGATTACTTAAAATTTTGGGTTGATTACCCTTTAACATAAATTGGATCATTTGAGTCTTAGCACTATTCAATACTACACCATTCAATGAACACCATTCTACCATATTATTCATACTATCCTGTAGCTTGCTATTCAATTCCTCTATCGAAGTAGCACTAACAATAATTGAGGTATCGTCAGCAAAGAGACAGACGTCAGCCTTGTGAAAAGTAGGCGGTAGATCATTGATATATAAAATAAAAAGAAGAGGTCCAAGAATACTACGTTGGGGTACTCCACAATTAGTTTTACGCTGATTTGAATGATATTTTTCGCCGTTTATTCGCAGGCTCACAAGCTGAATTCTGTCGCTTAGATACGACTCAATTAATTGTAAAGCACGACCACGTATACCGTAAGATGATAATTTTAGGAGAAGTAATTCATGATTTATAGTGTCGAAAGCTTTTGATAAATCAAAGAATACACTTGCTGTCAACATTCTTTTGTCCAAGCGTTCCAAAATGCTTGTTACGCTGAGATATAGTGCATGTTGTGTAGATTTGTCTTTAACAAAACCGAATTGACAAGGACTCAAGATATTGTTATACTTGGAGTTTATATGGAGGAATACTGAGAGCTAAAATTATATCAAGAGTGTCCGATTTTGATTTTACGTGAAAAGAAAATGTTGTACCCCGTGCACGGAGAAATGTGAGACTTGACATACCTACTTAAAGTTTATATACAGAAAGCGAAAATTATGTACAGTGTCTCATTTCAATTCTACGTGGAGAGAAAGCTTTGTAACGCGTGCGCGAAGGAATGTGAGGTTTGGCATACTTGAAATTTATATGGAGAAAGAGTGCAGAAAGCTGAAATTATATACAGGTGCCACATATTAATTTTACCTCAAAAGAATACTTTGTACCGCGCTCACAAAGGAATGTGACATTTAACATACTTGAAGTTTATATAGAGGAGTGCACAAATTTAAAAGTATATGCAGGTGTCCTATCTGAATTTACCGCCGAAAATAATAACATTTCTCGCTGAAATATATCGAGAAATATGCGCTGAATCAAAAAATCTCTGAGATAAATGTTTCCTCCGAGAGGCGGGTGCAAAAGCAATCCTACTAAGATCTTGAATTGAAACCACTATTTTTGTTTCAGATCCGGATAGAGCGTCGAATACAAGTTCATTTTACATGAAACTCCGGAAGATGGAGGGTTGAATTTAATAACGTTCAAATTCAATAATTTAATGTATTACGGTCAAATTTTGACCACTGGGCGACCACTAGTTATTTTACCCTACAAAACAAAGTCCACAACATTTGATCATGGAAGCCTCTCGAAGTTTCTCGACTGGATGCCATCCTAGACTTTATTCAAACTTTCGGCCCTTTTTAGACGAAGCCGAATGTGTGCCCGAGTGTGCTTTTACTAATAGAAATTGGCTGAAGTTGAAGCAAAAGTTGACTAATCATCTGCCACTCGTCCTGTCCTCATCCATTATCTTGCGCATGCGCGCTTCAAAATATTTCGCTTGTTTCCGTGAATCTCTCGGCTGGATTTCGACCTTTCATCGTCGATACTGAATCTCCAACCTGAGGTTTTTCTTACCTCTGGTCACTTTATTTCGAATAGTATAAATGAAAGAACATCGCTTCGTATTAGAACAAATGTTTCAGTGTTGAATGACGTAAATTCAATAAATTTGACTTTAATATTCTCATTCTATTCAGAACTTTGAAAACTTTTTTACGAGCACAGTGAGAGTTTTGGTACTTACCATTTTGATGGTGAAGCCTTCTAAACAAATTACTTTGTCAAGTTAATACTTCTGTCACTTTTTCGCCACACCATGTATAAAACTGTTCCCTGAAACAATATGATTCAAATCAATTTTCGATTTTGTCTTCTTGCATCATTTCATACATGAAAAACTAATTGGAGGCTGAAACTTAATTTGAAAGCAACTGTAAATAACCAATAAATTTTTATTGACATTGAAACTAAATGAAACAGTTCTGATTTCATATAAAACTTTAAAATTCAGTGCCAAACCTCTAAAATATTTCCAGCTTAATCGACGTTGAATTTTTTCCGTTTTCCAGCCAGTAAAATAAATCAATCCGTACATATATAGAGTTTTACGTGTAATTGGAACCTTCACGTCATTTTCCCTGGAACCAATCGCACTTATCACATATAACTCTTGCCATTCGCCATTTAGTTTGATTTAATGCCAAATTGCAGTTAAAATATATACGTTCGACAATATTTTTGGCTGGTTACAGCGTTCGCGACTAATAAATTCGCCCTGGATTCGTACTTTTGTTTGATCGAAACAGGGTTGGATTTATCGATAAACTACATGTGTAGGTACCCTCCGGCAGATTTGCAAATATCACATGTCATACATATTTACCATCATCTGATAATGACGTATTTCCCAAAACAAGGAAATGTTATGTTCCGAATAAAATTCATAAATACGAGGATGAGGTTATAATAAAAAAAATAGAAATGTTATTTGACTGTTGGTTTTCCTTTTCCTTAGTATTTTATCACTTGAATTATTTTTACTTTTGATTAGGGAACTTCCAGTCAATTAATAATTCGTGTAAGTAAAGCGGTTATTTGATGTTTTATTTCTTTCATTTATTTTCTTCAATCAAATCTCAGCAGCGTGGTCTATTTCATTTAATCCTCAATGTTAAATTATTCATAAAGTTTATGGAAATTTATTATTCAACCATTTCCAAATTATTTATTGTTTGCTAAAGCAAAATACAGAGTTTGTAATAAATTTTAATAAAATAAATATGTATTGATTGTTGGTACTAATTAAAATTTAATATTCATGCGGACTTTTAGTGACAAAAAATACTGTAAAAATTGTTCTTTTTGTGACAGGTGTACAAAAATATTTTTCTATATAATCAAAATTTATTCTCTGCCATACAAATAAAACACGAAACTAATATTGTGGTATGATACAAAACAAAAATGAGTGTGTTAAAAAGTGAATAACGCTATTTCCTTTCGAGAAAAAAGCTTTTATAGTGAACGAATATCAGCTGCAGTGGAAATGCACACCGTCGAATACCCACTGCGACGAATTTATCTCCACTACTGCTTTGTGTGAGTGTCCGTTAAGAAAAAATTACTGTACTAGCGGTTTGATAAACATTGAGCATGGCACGTCGAACTTGATCATAGCGGGCGAAGCCCGCGCGTTAGTTGAGTGCGAAGCACTGCTGGTTGAAAACAAAAACCACTGTTTCAGTGTTACTGACACACAAAGTACCGTATTTCGAGAGGCTGCTAGAGTTATCTCAAATATTCCAGACGTTAATTAAGGAAATTCACTACGATGCTCACAAATGTTCTATTTTGCGCAAATAAAATATAAAATAGACAAGATATGTTAAGTGAATTAAATTATACTAACAAGTGAATAATTCAATGAGATCGCGATGTGATATAGGTATGCAACATCCGACCCTGTGTTCAATGCCTGAAGCATGGACGCCGGCGCCGCGCTAACTTTAATTAAACATGGAATGCCACTCTCTTTTAATTGACTGACGCCTCGTCAATGTTTTGCATACTCGGACCTCAACAAAATCGCTCGGGTCACTGCGCGCTGTTCTCGTTTCCAAACCACTACTAGACATGCTAAATCTGGACAGGGAAGATCAAACTGTTTCTATTATATTACATATTGGAAATTCAGGCGACGTTAGTAATTTTTCACCAATCAAAACATTACCAAAGAATCTACTGCTTGAACAATGACGATCAACTAATTTATATATTCTGATATCTTCATGCTCACTTCCGTCTATCAATATGCAGTGCAGAATTTACTTAAGATGGAAATAGACGTTCAGAAAAACTATAAAAAGTACAATTTTATTTCAAATGAAAAAAAAATTACATGAATGTGTTACATTCCGATTGCACTTTAGCAATCTTTCCATAGGTAAGACAGGCCTTCCAGTCTCTGTTCATCTTTCAGGTGACACCGTTCACGATGAAATACATGGTGGATTATGGAGGACAATCCTCAAGAGCTGCCACCAAATTTCTCGCACGAAAAGAAGCTTACATCACTGCCTGATGTTAAATAATCAAAAATTGTCACTTAAATCAATCTTTTCGAAAATGCAGATATGAACTGTCAAATGAATGAATTTTTGACGGGTGTTCTTGTTTAGGTTGTTTTTGGCTTTCATAGCCCTCGTATCATGCTACACCTATTTTATGTACTCGGGGCCTGCTTAGCCCTGGCGTATACTGGATGTAACAAAAATAAGTACATAATTTCAATCAGTAATATAATTTGTCGAATGTAACAATTCTTCTTTATAAGTTATCCCTGTAAGTTCTCTGGATAACCAGTTAAAATTCATTTCTGGCAAAAATTTTACTGCACATCTATGGTTCAATCCAAATTTTTAAATTTGTTGGAAGAATGACGACTGTCGATTCAAATGAGTATTTTGTGACTTCAAACTATCGTAGTCATGTCACTCACTGAAAGAATATTTGTATTTAAGCACTACATTGAGATCTTAGCCCACCTCTGTGATTATATTTTCGCATATTTTGTAGGATAAGTTAAATTTGTCTTTGAGATCAACCATTTGGTCTATCAGTCATGTCTATATCTCAAGTTAATTGATTTCTATGTAGGGTTTCACATATTTTTCAGATTGTAAATCTCTCACAAATTAAATTGTCTGCACAAGTTCATTGCACTTTCGCAGATAACAGCCAAAATATGTGCTGGCATCTATGAACGATGAATAGACTAATTGTTATCCTCAATCATTGAAAAAACCATTAAACGATTTATCATATATAATATCATAAGTGATTAAATTTTACCGGAAAAATTTTTAGATTGTTACGAGAGCTTGTTGCTTAGCAATTTATTGAGTGATATTGACAGAAAAATCACGAGCTGTCAAGCGAGTGATTTTTGATCAATATCACGAAATAAATTGGTAGCAAGCTCTCGTAACACTCTAAAAATTTTGCCAGGTTAAATTTAATCACGAATGGTATTCGGAAGATTATTTTTCCCATCCAAATTCATCAATATATTCCAGAGACTCGACTCGGAATCTGCTCATTTTCACATTCAATCTGTCTGTCAATTTGACAGATGCTGAATCAACGCGGCTGAATATTCTTTGTCTTGTATATATAACCAACAGACAAATGGATCGATTCTGTTCACTGTCCTATAAATTTGTAAAATTGTAAATTCATAAGCTACAGATCGTTCGTAAGAGAACAATTTACAAATTTACAAATATGGCGATTTTGTTCCTACATTTATAAGAAACGTTGTTACAGATTCCAAATATCAAGTTTATCCCGTGAACATATCTTCAGCTAACTTCATTCTATTCACTTAACAATTGTTTCAATACTTCAGAATTCAAACGTCAAATCTCATATTGAAAAAAAATATTGTTTCACTTGTATAATACGTATGATATTGAGAAAGTTAAATACCCAGTAATATATATTATGACCTGAGAAATTATCACTAGATTTTTTCCTCAAGCATCATTACTTATAGTTAGTGTCGAAACATTGATTATTCAAAAAAGTAATGCAGGTACAAATGATTTTTTTAAATTCAGAGTAAGTAGAACTTAGAATCAATTAATTCGATATCGATAAAAATTTGAATAAAAATGATTGTTCCACAACTAGGTGCCTACTTTCAGATATACTGAGATTGTTGCATGAATGATTCAAGTGTTTGAATCAATTCATAAACTGTAATTTTGTTCAGCCTAACATTTTTTTGGAATTATTTCTTGGGACGTCCGTCGAACGGGTTTCTAGTGCCCCTGAGGTTTCTTCGTAGTAATCGCGTATAATTCCTAGAAACTGTATTATTAAATCAATCTGTCAAATAATTATCAGGTACATATTCCAAGAAATAACATCCCAATTTCTGTCTCCCACCTTTTATCATCTTCTTCTAATAAAAGACCCATAAACATAAGCACTGCATCCTGATTCATCTTGAACTGTCAAAATCTATAGCTGTTATTGCTAGTTTCTATTCAACCGTAAAAACTTACGAGAACCGTAAGAGTTTATGAAAAATCTGTAAGCTACTGAGGTGATCAGAATTGCGATTTTATCCGTTGCATACTATAGGGCTTACGATTAGCGTTACAGATCGTAAAAGTGTGAACAGAATCGACTCAAAAATTTCCAAAAAATTTCCACTTGAAAACCGTGTTGGTTGTACCACGTGACGTCGAATGGTGCAATTCTATTGGTCGAAATTTGGATGGTAAAAATAATCATATATAATATCATAAGTGGTTAAATTTTACCGGAAAATTTTTTAGATTGTTACGAGAGCTTGTTGCTTAGCAATTTATTGAGTGATATTGACAGAAAAATCACGAGCTGTCAAGCGAGTGATTTTTGATCAATATCACGAAATAAATTGGTAGCAAGCTCTCGTAACAATCTAAAAATTTTGCCAGGTTAAATTTAATCACGAATGGTATTCGGAAGATTATTTTTCCCATCCAAATTCATCAATAGATTCCAGAGACTCGACTCTGAATCTGCTCTTTTTCACATTCAATCTGTCTGTCAGTTTGACAGATGCTGAATCAACGCGGCTGAATATTCTTTGTTTTGTATATATAACCAACAGACAAAATTTCCAAAAAATTTCCACTTGAAAACCGTGTAGGTTGTACCACGTGACGTCGAATGGTGCAATTCTATTGGTCGAAATTTGGATGGTAAAAATAATCTAAAGAAAACGATGGAATAAAATAGTAGACTAAGTGACTTGAAAATACTGCCATTATTCTGAAGGCTCTTTTCTTATGGAACAGAAAACGCATAGCCTACAAATGTGATCAAACAAAAACGAAATGGGGTAAGTGAATTGTTTTCTGGAATATTAGATGCAATTTTACATACGTTTAATTGTTTAGCAAATCAATTATCAACTCACACATTATTGATACGACCTAAATGTAAAGTTTGAACGAACATCCCATTTTATATTATTACTAAACATATCAGTTAGGGAACTTACAGGGTAAAATTTCTGCGAGGGATGACTGGAAGTGGATAAATAAACCGATGAGTTAGTATAAGGTCACAGTACAGGGGCTTTGAGAAGATCACCGCTTGCAATAATAATAATACTATCCGTCATTCTATAACCATATTACAGAGAAGGATTAATACATGTTTATTGAAATAATTCTGCAGATAATATGGTCATATATCAACATATTAATTCATTTTTAACAATTTTAATCAACGGTTAAATCCTCCGGTGTAACTGATTGGAGTAATTAATAGATATGTAAATCACGTTAATTAATTCGAATGAGATTTAATTTCATTGCAAATATACGCGTATACAAGCTATCTATATACGTTAAAGTACATTTAATGCAAATAACTTGTATTTATAATTATAGGACTGTCACCAAAGCAGAATATATCAACCAAATTCTGCACAAACATTAATTTAGGTACCACTACATTATTCAAGCGTTTGTGTTATTGTTTCTCAATGATATGCATCGGTAAAATTGGGCTGTTTCCGAAATTCAGCCGCTATCTCTTGTTATTCAAATCTGGAGCTGTCAACACAGAACATCCATCATAACTTTCATCTGCGATATGGTCAAAAGCGTGAAATTCCCAAAAAATATACGTCAATCGAAAAAAATACCATGCAAACGATCTTTTAAAATAACAAACAAGGAAATGTTTTGAACATTACTGCTCTAAATTATATTTTTTATTAACTCGCTTTCTGGTCTGCCTGTTTTTCTCTTCGGTATAAATTTTGCAGTCGATTTCAAACTAACTTCCGGATGAGCTAGAGAGTAACCAGGAGGCGACCTGGAGGTACCGCTTTTTGTAATTTCGTGGACTTTCCAAAACATTGACAGTACTACGATTGATCTAGCTTGTAGATTGCTACCAGCAAAGCAGCATCTCCGTAAGTTGGAGGGAATTCTGGAAGTGACGTTCGCTATAATTATGCAAGTTATCCAAATCACAGGAGGTGGAGCTGTGAGAATTCACCTCCAGGCTAACCCAAGTGTAACTTGTGAGTTACTCAAGTACACCATCAGTAGATTCACTGATGGTTCATTACCACCGAGGCTGTGTTTGTTATGACTACGCGAGCTTTCCTAATCACAGTGGACAGGGCTCTCTAAGGCTTCTGATGAACCACCTCATTTGCGACTTCCGAGCTATCCAAGTGCCCTGTTTCCTCCGTCATCGAACGTTTATGCGACTCGCGAGCTATACAGGAACGCCGTTCCTCAGCAAGCGATTACCATGCCGTTTCCTGCATTGTCACACGCTTATGCGGCCTGTTCAATTATACCTTTAAGTGACTTGTGAACTATTCAAGCATCCCGTTTATGCCACCATTTGCCGTTTCAAGAACCGTTTTTTGTCAAACCGTTTTCTACAGTCTGGAAATAATATCACTTTCTTCCGTCTATGCTATTACACCTATTCAAAGCGGAAAAAAATTCGCAACCGTCGTTATCATATCGCCATTTACCATCTTTTTCAGTACCACACTTTATTTTTAAATCTATACAAGAATTGTACTCATGCAAACCACGAGCCATTGAACATTGTACTGATAACGAAAGCAAATAAACTAACTTGTGCCTATTTCACTATTTTTATTCAACGGCACCGACAGTTCGGCGCCCGAGCATAATCTTGCCAAACTTTTGTGCCCGTACTCCCAAATTACGTTACAGCTTTGTAACGATGTCTCGCTGATAGCTGGGTTGTTAGCTTTGGCGTCGCGGTCAAAACTGCTGACGGTGTGCTCGGGCGCGAATGTGGTCGGTAACGCAGTTTCTAAGGCAGACGGCTGGATAGCTCAGAAGGGAAGGGTTAGGGTTGTCAAAATAATCATCCGGAGGTAGGTATCACAATGAGATTTATTTACACACAAATACGACGACGGTGAACATAGAACATATATTTCAGGAACTTGCACAGAGATAACTTGACTGATGGTGACGGGACGGCTGTACTCGACACCAGCGATCGCAGTACGGACCCAGGTGGTCGCAGAAACTTTAAAACAAACAAATCGTGAAGCGATTTCCCAAACGATTGATTAATTATCTTCGACGCTTGTGAAACCAAACTGGTTCCCAAATAGTAGCTCTACGTTAACTTGCTCAATGCTGTGAAGCCAATGATGACCCCCTCAACGGTGATTCTACGTTAAAACAATCTAACGCTGCGCAATCTCGAAGACTTCGCCAGCGGCAACGCTACGTTAAGTTATTCCAACATAGTAAAATCAACAAAGACTTCGCCAGCGGTGACTCTAAGTCAAATTATTCAAACACTGCGAAATCAGCAAGGACTTCTCTAGCGGTGATTCTACGGTAAAACAATCTAACACTGTGAAATCAATGAAGAACTCCTCAGCGATATTCTAAGTTCAGAAACAGCAAAAATACTCCAATTTCAAAATATCAAAAGTAAACAAATCCAAGCTCCTTTCACGGACTTATAAAAAAAAAAAAAACTCACAGATTGTGTCAGACAGTTGTGCTAACGGACTTAGCACAAAAACTCCACTTGGACGCTGAATACTCTGAAGATGATACTCGGAATCGGAACTAGAAGTGTACTTTGGAATGGCTACTCGGAAGACTGAACTTTCAAAGAAGTGACTTAAGTCGGCCACAAGGCCTTATTTATACTTAAATGTCAATGAATCCTTATTTAACTTGTCTTACAATTAATTTCTTGTTCGTGCTGTCAGTAATGTAAAGAGGAGATACAGATTAAAAGGAGAAGTAATTTTACAAATACAAATTTCTTCACAACAACAAATTTCGTATCCTTTTCCTACTGAATACATCCTCATAAACATTTCCTTGAAATTTAAATTGTCCTAAATTCTTTTTGTTTGTCGGTAAAGTAGTTACGATTTAGTCCTCTGTCGGTTAACGGTCAAATGTCAAATATTTATTTGTTTATGGTCAAAGGTCACAAAGATCATCAAAAAAAATATACAATATACACCATAGTCACAGGACAACGATTGATTACATTCAGAATCCATTAACAGTAAGCACAAGACATAAATACGGATCGAAAAAATATAGGTCGACTTTAATTTCAGATGTTTTCAAATCTAACCTCATTCCACCACATGTTATGAAATATTAAAATGTATTTATTCCAACTGATGGCTGATAATACTAAGGTAAGCGGTGGTGTATTTTTAAACAGAATTACGGATTTTTAAATTTATAGGGTGTGCAAGTTGTGGAACATGTGATGTACTTCAAAATATTTGACGGTAGCAGAAGGCTCTGGGATGTGCAACTGCGACAGAGTTTTGGGACATAATTTGTAACAGCTTATAATGACTGTGGGATCGGAGACTGCTCAAGTCAACGAAGATTAAAAAGTAGATAAAAATATTCCAAAATAACTTTTTATGCCACTACGGGTGACGAGCACCAATTGATTTACTCTCAAGAGTACATAAAACTTCTGTAGTACTTCATAAGTAAACAAGAAATTGGCGACTTCCATTGAAGAGTAATTTACTATGATGGTAAATTTTCTTCTTTGCTTACTCCGAGAGTTGGAAAAACTATTACTAATACAAATTCGAGAGCACCAACGAAGAGAAAATTACTTAAAAAGTAAATTCATAGTAAATTAGGAATAAATCTACTCTTATGTTATAGGTGGAGTAATGTTGCCAATTAGATATTTGTGACGTTTCTGAAGTGGTTTTCTCTCATTATTTGCTCAAAAAATTGATTATTTAGAATACATGGACATGTTAGATGGAGATGACAAGGAAGAATTGGTACAAATAATTCGTAAAAGAAGAGATTCACTTGAATTTTATGCGGAAATAGAATTTAGAGGAAGGTTTGGTTTCCAAATACAGTCTGTTTTATGATTTTTGGACATGACTGAGCAATATTTGGAAAATATTACGAGAAAAAATGCAGTTTTAAACGCAAAGTTACTAATTTTTTGTGTCTTGCGCATTTTTCGTACTGGTATGTATGAAATTGTAACTGGTGATCTAATTAATGTTCATAGAACTACTGCCTGCAGGGCATTTCACAGGGCTGTTAATACTCTTCTCGCAATCAAGACATCATATATTTTTATTTGTATGCCTTTCAATAAGGAACAATGTTCCCAGAACAAAAGAGCATTTTATCATTTGGGAAGATTTCCAAATGTAATTGGTGCAATTGACTGTGTCCATATACCAATTTTATGTCCACCTGGAGAACATAATGGAGTTTTCCGGAACAGAAAAAGTTTTTTTTCAATTGATGCACAAGTTATTTGTGATTAAATTATGAGAATTTCAAATATTGTCAGTCACTGGCAAGGATCAACACATGATGTGCGAATTTGGGAAAACAATGCTATAGCAGCAAGATTTGGAACAGGGCTATACAACGAACTTCTAGTTGGAAACAGTGGTTATGCCTTGTCCCAATATTTGATGTCACTAGTCTCAAATCTCAATGAATATATTCAGCATTCAACATGCCTCCTTTTCCATTACTTACTTTTTGAAAACTATAAAATGAGAGTCACTTACAGCAATTTAAATAAAAGTATCATGTTTTTTATTTTCAACTAGCAACCCGTGCCGGCTTCGCACGGCTGGACATTGGATGATATTCAACATTTTCATAGGAATATTGAAAGTATAGTTTAATAGTATAGAATAATTATTAAGAATAATACACATTTCTTGCTTAAAATTTCTTGATAAGTGCGTAGATCTATGTATAGATACTATCATCAGTATTCAATCCAATAAATTAAGGGAAATAAAAATTATATCGCAGCGCAGGCATTGTAAGCAATTAAATTGGTAATTTTTTTACATCTTGGGTTACATTATTGAAGTTTTCATGGATAACCTTTTTTTGCTATAGTAAATTATAACCCTTGTTACTTAGTGATAATATGTATAAAATTCTACTGGTGACAAAAATCTCAAAATCGGTCCACGCGGAAGCGCCAGCAGCAACTATAGAAAGTTTCAATTCAATCGGTTGAACGATGCTTGAACGGACAAATATCGTTAGTAATACTATGTCAGAGCCTTCATGCAAGTGACAACAACAATTATATAAAATTCCAGCTCAATCGGATGAACGATGTGTGAAATACGGCTCGTGCGCCACTTAAGGTATGTTGATGGTACAATACTAATAGCATTTCTGAAAGAGCCAGCAACAGCTGTAGTAAGTTTCAACTCAATCGGAGAAACGATGCGCGAACGAACAAATACGACTCGTGCACTACTTAATGTATGTTGATCATTTTTCATTTAAACCACCACTGTATTGAAGCGAACAAAATAAAAAAGAAATAATTCAAATCGGTCGAGCAATTTTTGATTTTCAGCGAGACTAACGAACAGCGTTTCATTTTTATTATATTAGATTATATTAACATATTACTACCTATAATTTCGAGAAGTCGCGCCTTTTCCACTCCTGGAAAGTTTTTAATCCTTCTCTCAAAGTGAATATCATCTATTTCTATAATTACTACTCTAGAAGTAATTTTGCGAACAGCTCTTCAAAAATACTACAGAAGTATTTCACTCTACTAGTAAATTACTTCTGGATTTACTACTACTAAAGTAACATTTAATTCAATAGTAAATATGATTTTTTGGTGCTCTCCACCCTACGTTTCTCAAATGCACTAAGGCATACAAAATAATTTTGGTACAAGCTACTTAAGTTCGTTTCAGAATGAGAGAGCGTAATAAATCAAAATTTGCAAGAAGTAGTATTGGATTTTTGTGATAGGATGGTCCTAAAATGCTGTACGTTTTATACCTGGAACGAAATTTACCTCCCAAACATTAGAGAGCGGCCTCGATCTCGGCACCAAACTACCTGAATCCTTAATCCCCTTCTCAAACTCGGCAATATATTATGGATTAAGACTAATGACTTAATCGTTCTACCTGAGTGAGATTCTCTGGACACATTTATATTAATACTAACCAAAATCAAATTTAGTCCTACATTTGGATACCCATTTGAGTCAGTACACCCTTTTTGGCTGTCTTGGGCTCAAATTCTGTACCACAGGCACGCGCAGCGCGATTCGGTGATATCCAGAGATTTTTTCAAAAGTGCGAACGTAGCGAGCTAGCCTGAAATCATTATTATTCGCTCCGTGCACATCTCAAGATCCGACCGCAGCGTTACCAGCGGCAGTTTTTGTAACTTTTCGTTTTTGACAGATCCAATAAACAAAATGTTGAAAACTTAATAGAGAAATTATTAGTGTTAATCCATAAGCATATTTTTGTCATAAAAATGGATTTTTTAATAGTTTATATATGTAGTTTTACTTTGTATAGATGTAAAATAACAGATGTAATTCGTATGACACTGCCTGGCATTAGTTTTTAATTACCAAATTCATCCAATTCCTCAACTCTTTTCATATGAGATGCTGCCAACATTTTCCCTTTAATAATTTCTTGAGGTTCAAATTCTACATTAAAAGTAATTGGCTGAAAACCGGTTCTTATGACTTGGTTCATCTGAAATGACAAATCATTATTTAATTTCAGTACTAAATGATCCAAAACTTCATTATAAATGTGTACAATGAACTTTTAAAACTCTTATTTTGCGTTTACTTACATTATTTTGCTAATTTTTTCATGCAATTATCATTTGTTACATCACATTGTATGCTATTGTATACAACGTTTTATTATAATTTAATTCGAGAGAGGCGCTACCTGTCACTTGTGCACGGAGCGAATAGACTGTATTTCAACTCAATATGAATAATTTCTAAGCTGTACTCACTTATAAAACTTGCTGGATGATCGTGGGTTTATTTAAAATTGACAGTGTCGAGTTCATGTGCGCCCCGCGCTAAACAGCTTTGTATTGGTGCCGAGTTCATGTCCTTGATGCCGAATTCGTGTACGCCCACATTAGAAATACTGCTATAAACGTTCCGGTAATCCCTTTTGGACTGTTACATATACGTAGGTAGGATTTTTCGAGTGGTATTTGTGTTAACTAAAAATTAACTTATTTCTTGTAATTTGCTGCAAATCGTCATCAATATTTATCGACTTCCAAATTTTATCAAGAGTTGGAATGTGTTCAAAATCATTAAATCTAAAAGACTTCGCCTTTTTCGGAGATGGTATTGGCTCACAAACTTGACCACCAACATTTCTGTCCCGTACAATGCAAAACATTTAACTTTTTGATAACCTGTCATGGTAGGGCATAAATCCATAAGGTTGCCAGTTGCTGATGTTAAAGAGGGTCATACACATTTAACATAATTAACTTCCATCAAATGCTAACACATAATTCTTTGCCGGAGAAAATCCTTCCATTTTAAATATTATCATAGTTTAATCACTTTCTGGTACGAATATCACAGATAGACTGATAATAATAAACATAACTTTCCTAGTCATCATGGTGTTTCAAGAAATATAGAAGGCCAATGATCGAACACCATGTTTTTGACAAGTTTTTCGCAAATATCTCATTTACTAAAGGTCGTAGAGCATTTGAGATCATCAGTAAAGATTAAGCATACAATTTTCTCTACAAAAAATCTGATGTGGACATCACTTGACTTACTTGTATACATCATTGGATATATATTATCAAACACAACATCTCATCATTCCAGGGCTAGTTGGTTGCTATGGAAACAGTATGTCATCATTCTTAAGCTACAACATTCCTAAATACTGATTTCCAGGATTCTACGGCTAACAGTTCTGAATTTATGCGCAAAATTCCAAGATCGTCAAGTATAGTGCACTTTCGACTCAGTCGATCTCAATGAAAATAGGATATGAGCATCTAAATAGTACTATCATCTTGAATACTGTATTCTTATATTCTACGTTCAATCGTTTTGGATTTATGCGGAAAACTGAAAAATGTTTCGAGTAAACTGCACTCACAATCATAATGCAAGGTATACAACTAAATGCTATAAAAGTGCTCAATACAAAATCTCAATATTCTGCGACTGATTATTTTAAATTCATAAGAAAAATTCGAAAAGTCTGTAATATGAAGTGCACTTCCGGCTTAATCGATTGGGACGAAAATAGGAGATGATCATTTGGATTCTGAATTCCAGTATCCTACGGTCAATCATTCTAGATTCATGTGGAGAATTCAAAAAAAGTATCAGGTTAAGTGCACTTCCAGTACAGACGATTGCAACCATAATGCGAGGTGCACATCAAGATCCTAGATCATATACCAGTCTTTTATACAAAATTTCAGCATTACACGTTTGACGAATTCTGAGATTTGCAAGTTACGCACATACACACATAGATACGTACCAACATCAAGCCAAAAATAGTCAAAATGGATTCAGGGATGTTCAAAACAGATATTTTCATCAAAATCTCGATAGGTGAATTTTGTCGGTTTCACAATACTTTCTTGTACTTAGTACAAGTAAGTAAAAACCAGTTACAATTATTCGGTGGTTAAAACCCGAATTGACTGGACTAATATAATTCGGTGTCAGTTAATGCGATTCTCTAAAAATTTCACTTTGTCTAATGACATGACTTAAGAAGAGTTCCGTTATTTATTCATCGTAGTTGAGCAACTTACTAAATTGGCGATTATTTATTCTGGTAGTAACATCTTAATAATTGTTAAAGTAACCTCGGACAATTAACTGAGAACAGAAACGTTTGATCTTCCAGAGTTAATCTTTTCAGCTATCCCTAAGCAAACAATTATTATTGGCGTGCCACTTGACGAACTGATTTATTACTCTCTCTAATTCTGAAACAAAATATAGCCTAAAACTGAAAACGTGAAGCGCATCATCAAAGGTTTCTTATATCTTATTGTATTAAATGCGCCCCATTTTACTCTATTTTTAATATCATTTTGGGAGTCGCCTTGGTGGTCTAGCGCGTTTAGGCAAGCGATACAGCAACCTTCACCGTTAGAACGCTGGGGTCGTGGGTTCGATTCCCGCCAGGGGCTTGGATGTTTGTGTTTGTCTTTGTATACTGTAAAAATGTTATATGTATGAATGAATCGTAATTTGATTGAAATAAATACAGTATTTGGGGCTATAAGTTACATACTTGAAGAGCCGACTAAATATTTAATTTTTTTTTAATTAATATCATTTTGGGCGGAAGAGACTAATTGCTGCTCATATCTGTCACCAAAAAACAAAACAGCAATTTAGTGTTGTGAGTTAGGGCGACATTTTCAATTAGTTCATAAGAACAAGACAGTCGCAGCAAGACGAAGGAAGTAATCTGGTAGTTATGAGGCCACAAGCCGACGCTTTTTTCCCGCGTGGAAGCGGCGCTATGACATAACTCCGAGTAAAACAGCACCCTGGTCACTCGTAACAAATATAGTCTTATTCTAGCCCCTCCCTGTGCAATATGACTCCCCAGGCGGGAAACGTCTCTACATCTTTTTATTTCGTCGACTGTTTACAAGTGCAAGAGTTTTGCGTTTATTAACCAGCAGAAAAACGACGAACACAAGATGAAAAGACAGTTAATGGATGCGATCTAAGCGATACTAAATTTTTTGTATAAAAGTTGCAGAATTTCTTAAATATAAAAAAATGCATGCTATTAAAATTCAAAAAGTATAGAAACACAAACATGAAACAGTAATTAAGTATTTTAAAAGTTGTTTCATGAATCCATGCATTATGCAGGCGGCAAGCAGCAGGCACAAACATGGGGAATGGCCGAATGGCTTAAGTAGTATTGCGGAGTGAATTTTAATAGACTCTTGGAAACAATAATTACTTTCAAAACAACCAAGCAATTAATTATATCATTTATAATTACATTGCAAACAATTTTTTTACTACAATGTGACCTCGTAGGCTCACGTGGAAAAGTCCATTATCTCAAATAATAACTATATACAACAAACATTTATTTCCCGAATTATCTATATCACTAAAATAATTTTAATCTGTTCCATCATTCAGTTCACTTTCCGACCATTTGGTTCAATATGCGATCTCTCAAGGGAACGATGCGGTTCTTTATATAGGTATAATTACTTCAAACACTCCAGACTTCCAATTAGGGAAATCCGTTACAATATTGTAACGTTATTTATTTTAATTTAGGGAGCAGAAGTCACTAAACACTACTATTTATTTTTATGATTTATTAAAATAATAAATCAAATAACCAGCACTATTTTTAATAACTAATTCTAATTTAAACTGAAGATTATTATACACTACGCTATAACTTAACTTTAATTATTTATGTCCATGTTGATTTATTTTAAATAACACAATTTATTTCAATCCATAGCATAAGGTCACTGAGCCAAAAATCAATAATCCTTCTCACCGTCAGTCGCATATATATATATATATCTCGGATCTCTCCTCACTACGTTCCTCCAGCAAACATCCAGGCGTTTCTAGAAGAACGCTAGAAGGTGTCAGCAATTTTCCAGAAAACAAATATATTCGCTTCTATTTTTCAATCTAAAATAATTCCACAATCATTCTAAGCACCAGTAAAGCCAAAATGACTAATTTATAGACTCAAATTCGCTACAATATAATATGCAGTAAAGAAAATTATGAGGATACATTTCCTCTACAATGTATCTCATTTTATGGAAGCGACGAAACATTTGAAAAGGTTAAATGTAAAAGTTAGTTATCGAGCATCGAGTGAACGGATCTCAACAATGAAACAGTTTCACGTTACAAGTTAAGTGACGTTGCAAGTTGCAACGAAGTAGAAAAAGTAAGATTTAATATTTCATTTGTTACGTGCATCCACGCAGTTACCTCGATCATATTTCTGCAGAGCGAAGATAACCCCGTCCTTACTATCTCAACCATCCGTTATTACATTATAACAAAGATGAAAAATCCTCATGAAAATTCCTTCGTCTCTGTTGCGAGGAATTTTGCCGATGGAACGAACGGATTCCGCAGTGAAAGACCCCAACGGAAGCTACCTCTTCTTTTTGCCTCATAATTCGCTTATAACAACAAGAAGACTGGATATTATTTAGTCATACCATTCGATTATACCCATTCTGGTATTTTCAGGCGGATACAGTCTGCCTCATGATTTTTAACATACAGAATTGAGTATTTGGATTGGATTTACGCACTCTCCTACAAAATCATTATCTATGTGTTTCATTTGCTAAAAAAAAAATTTTTTTGAGCTATAAGACCACTTAAATAAATAGCATGCTGATGAGAAGCACAAAGATTCATCCTATTTTCAAAAGCTGGAGAATCAATATTTAAACAACCAACTATATCAAACCTTTTTGCGTTGTCTTCTAAACAAGATGATGATGGACTACGAGCTGCGTATAACGTTTCATTGTAAATCGCAAAAGCAGAAAAATCACGCACAATTGGCGCGGAATTAATTTTGCTATCAGTCAAAGAGATATTAAAAACTGTTCTTCATCATAAGACACCGTCGGATATCATGAAAAAATTACTCTCAGTAATAATTCAATGCAAAAAGAATAGATGAAACGGAAAAATACGTTGAGATATCATTATGTGATTACTTGAGGACTTGCCAATTTTCTATTCAATTCGATGAATCAACTGTACCAAATAACAAAGCTCTATCCTTATCATACGTACGATTTGTATGATTTATAGAAGAAAAAATTCATCAAGAGTTATTATTTGCTAACAATAAGGATTTCATAACGCATTTGAAACAAGCCTCGTTAGCATTTGGTTGCAAAACATTTTAATTAACGTCTGCAGACGTGGCATCGCTGCATCACGTTATTAAAGCAATCAGTAAGACTAGAAATAATTCATTGAATGCTCATAATACATAGTAAATACGAAACTCTAAACAAGAAACTTGACAAACTAAAAACACGGTCCACTGAAAATAAAATTTCCAATCATAATAATAACCGTAAGTTCTATAAACGAGTCGAGAATCTAACAGATATAAATTCCACCAATTCAGAAATTGATGTACTTAACAACGGACTTAAACATAATCAACCAATCAACTTCAAACATAATATCGAAAACCTTATAATAGATACAGAAGACGCGATTCAAAAACTCCCGATTGGAACACAAGACAGATTAAGACATTTTGCAGCTAACGAAATAGAGAAAATCATAAAACACGGAGCTAATGATAATAAACCAGATAAACAATACAAACAATACAATAAAGGCAATGCCATTGTTTTTTTCAATAATAATGATTGTACTGAATTAAAAACGGATCCCACTAATAAATACCAACTAAACTTGAAAAACGAGATTAAACAATCCCCTCTTATAATAGATAGCAATAAAAATATTTTCAATTCAATATGAATCCGCAAGCTTCACCTAAAATTCATTAAACTGACGTACCAATAGACCATTAGTTAACTTCACGCAAGCACCGACCTATAAAATATCTAAAACACTCGCCAATATACTAAAAACAACGATCAACTTTGATAATAAATACACAGTTAACCCTAGGAGGTGCAATGAGGTCTGGCCAGACCTATTTGAAATTCAATGCTCAATTACTCTCTACTTAACAATAATTGAGAACTGAAACTCGTTGACTTTTATGAACTCGACTTGTTGAATCCGATGAAACCATCTTCAAAGCGATTTCGACATATTCAAAGCAAAAAAAATCGATTTTATTGTGATTTATCTTAAATTGACCTATGAGGTCTGACCAGACCTAGACGAATTCTGACATTTTCAAACAAGATAGACTTGTATCTGGTGTTGTAATAGGCAAGGGCAGATACTTATAATTGGAGACGAAACTTTTTCATCCTTTAGTAGTGTTTGGTTAATAAATATTCATGAGAGAAACATAGAATCATTATTCTTCATATTTTTCAGTGGATGTTCTATATTTTCTTTGTTTTTCATTCATGTCATTACTAAATGTGTCATTGTGATGGGTGTCGTAATGTAACACTATATAGATGGAGCAAATAAAGTAAATATAGTTTTGAATCATACAGCACGCCTCCAAGATTCATCTGCAGCTATTCAAAATGAATATGAACAGAGTATGACAGGTTTTTCATATATGGAGGAAAAGGAAGACAAACATCAATTCGAAGGTTTTTTTAATCGATAGGTCAAAATTGGCATTAGTATAAATATGGTGTATACCCTGTGCCAAGTCAAATAATCAAGATAATTATCAATTTTTTTCTCCCCCTCACACCCACACACATACACACCCACTGCCACCCGCACAGTCCATTCAATCATTAATAGATTATTCAACACTAAAATACACTTGTCAAGCCTTATAAAAACTCTTACAAGTCACACAACAATGAAACTAGGTTCACTTAGCACCAAACAAGTCACTGATCCTCCTAGGGTTAAAAAAAATACTGATCTAATAAACGAAACTAAAAATCTTATTATAAATGAATTCACTCGGCTGATATCATTCGACATAACTAATTTATACACTAACATTCCTATAAATGAAACGGTTAATATAATAAAAAATGCCCTCAACGATAAAAACTTTGATACCGATTTCACTGAGCAATTAACTCATCTCCTCATTACAGTACTCAATCAAAATTACTTTAAATTCAATAATAAATATTATAAACAAAATAATGGTCTGGCTATGAGAAGTCCTCTTTCTGGTATATTATCTGGAATTTTCTTACAAAATTTAGAGACTAAATTACTCAATAACATCGAACATAAATTTAAAATCATCAAACGGATACTTTATGTCGACGATATTTTATGTATAACAGATTATACTAACCCATAGGATATACTTCATGAAATTAATAACCATAATAGTAACATAAAATTCACTTTAGAAGAAGAGTTAAACAACAAAATTAATTATCTGGACCTAGCCATTTCCAAATCATCTAATAAAATCGCTTATAATATATACCGTAAACCTACCCAAACTGATAACATAATACACGCGACTTCAGAGCATCCTAAACAACATAAATACGCGGCATTTAGAAGTTTATTTTACCGTCTTGAAATCGTACACTTAAACAAAGAAAATTATAATCAAGAGCTTAAAACCATCCATCAAATCGCGACTAACAATGGATACTCTGATAACATAATAAATAAAATTCATAAACAAATTAGAAACAAACTTCATAATAAAAATAAACCCATGATTAATGAAGAACCAGCTAACAAAATTTGGACTAAACTCACATAAATCGGCAAAAAACACACGCAATAACCAAATTATTCAAAAATCAGAACATAAAAATAGCTTATAAAACTAAAGACAATTTAAAAAACAAAATAAATCCAACAATCGAGAATAATAATGAATACAATAAAAGCGGCGTCTATGAATTGAAATGTGCAACTTGTGATCTAAACTATATCGGGCAAAAAAGGCGTAAATTTAAAGACCGTTATAAAGAACATATTAACTCATTTAAAAATTCAAAAACCGACTCTAATTACGCTAATCACCTTATCGACCATAAACACTCAGCAGGTAAAATTGAAGATATAATGTCAATATGTAAACAACAAAGTAAAAGCAACAGATTAAACATAACGGAAAACTTAGAGATTTTTAAAGAAAGAATTGAAAAACCAATCATAAACGTTCAAATAAATAGCCAATCTGACATAATCTTCCAACCGTTAAGACTCCTTCATGCTTCACCACCTACTCCTTCAGTATAAAGCCATCATCCAACTCCCAAATCCTTAGTCCACACCTGATGATGTTCGAGAGAATGAAACGCGTTGTGACCAACATTGTGACAAGCAATGTGACTGAGTTAGTGTCTTGTATGGTTAGCTACATTGAATTGTACTTTTTATCAATCTTTCTCTCGAACCCTACGTTGAGCATTATCTTCAATCAATTACTGTCTATAGAGCTCATAGAAGGTAATATTTTGTGTTTAATTATTATCATTGAATGGGTTCCCTAAAGACGTTTGTCTGAATCATTTTTTCAGACCTGTTTATAGTTGATTTACAATTGCAAGATGATGAGTTAAATTTAATTGAAACCAAAAACGATATACAAACGACACCTTGGTAGAGGTGAATACAACTATTTTCCCACATTATCAGCAGTCCCTGCAAGACCGGAAGATTCACTTACTTTCTGCCAACACTTGAAAATTATTCATGTTGATTTTACGGAGCGTTTTCAAGATATTCTAAACATTTATATATCGGATTGGGGCTTAGATTCTTTCACAAAAAAACATCAAATTCGGAAGGGGAACCCATAGAGCTCACGACTAACAAAGAACACAAAGCAAAATTCAAACATGGATATCAAGAATTCAGTTTTCCAAAATCAATACCTGTTTTCTACCCTGGATTGTGGGCGATAGTATAGGAGTTATTAATCGCATTTTCTTCGTCCTATACGGCTGAGCATGGATTTATTGCAGTAGTTAATTTACTGTCATAAACTACACAACATTGAACTTAATGATAGGGATTCTAGAACCGAGCGTTAAGTCACGCCAGCGTTACTTAACGTCAGTAGTTTTCACGCCCTAACGTTAAGATGGTATTCTGAAATGTCAACGTGAAAGTTGAACGTTAATTTACACTGACATTAGATTAACGCTAGCGTTAAATAATTCATTCAAAATTCTATGAAATGCGTGAAATTCAGCCAATCAAATTACAAGAAATCGAACAATTTGTTGTCATATTTCATTTTGACATTTCATACTTTTTAATCTTTTGGTTGAAAAATACACTGTGTGATCTGGTTATTATGAAGAAAATAGAGGAGAGAAAGGAGTGTTATTTAGTTTCGTAAATATTAAGGAAACTATTTGACATATTCATTTAACCAATAAATGCTTCAAAAAACTATATCCAATTTATATAAAATGTTATACAAGCTTCCAAACTGTAAATCATTTATTTTGTAGCATATAATACAGCATCTTTTCATAAACGAAAATAGTAGAGAAAAAAAGCAAGATATATCAAGAACGCGGTAGTGTGTGCTGATTTTTCAGTAATGGTTCAAATAGAAGCTCAACTAAATCTTGATTTAATGTTTGTACTAGAAAACTAGATCAACGAAAGTTGAGTACATCGGTTATATTTGAAATAGACAAAGCGTACCATTCTGATGAAGTTGTTCATGAAAATAGTATTACGTATGCATGTATATGTGCAGAGAATTGATTTTAGTGAGATCATAATAGAGCGAAGAAAAACTAAAGTTAGAAGATTTTGAATTTTTATTTCAATCATCAATCTCTTGATTACAATAGTGAATATCTTAATTGGAAAGTAAAATTTCATTATAATAACAAAAAGACTGGAATCAACGGAGTGAGGAATAAACGTTGTGATATCTACATTTGAAATTTTTATTTCAACAATCAACCTCTTGATGACATCAATAAATATTTTGATTGGAAAATAAGATTTCATTCTTATTTTATTGAGACTTCAGTCATATCTGCACGTTGACAAATTTAGTTGTCTTCCTAGAATATATACTATTCAATTTATAAGATAGACTCATATAATTATCTGATCTTCATTCACGATTCAAATAGAAGTGATAGATACTTTAAAACATGGAGCTACTTTCAAACTCGCACTGAAAAATTTGGAATACTTCTTGATTTTGCAAATTTGATCTTGGAGTAATTATTCAAATCTTCAGTCTGAGGGAATTTTTTAATTCTTGAAAGTTTGATCTTGTTTTGTGAGACCAATGTCGAATTTGCTCATCTTTATCGCTAAATGTTGTTTCTTTGACTTATTTTGTATAAGTAGTTGGATATTTCTACTATTCTTATATAAATAACCTGAAAACGTAACACTTAACGCTGTCAAATGGCTAGCGTGACTTAACGTCGACTATCGGCGTGAACTTGAATCAACGTTCAGGTTCAGAATACGAAAATGACAAAACGGGAGTTAAGTTCACGTTAACGCTCGACGTGAATTAACGCTTGGTTACAGAATCCCTATGATTATCCGTGAGACAGCGCATAAATTTCTCGTTGATTACCGCTCACTTGAAACTTTGTGAGTGGCTTCATTGTGATGAGTCCGACAACTTTTTCATTTGTCAAAATTCTAGATTTGGGAGCGTTTTTTAGCTAGGACTAATTAATTGAAAAAATATTACCGTCTTATTGATCTTTACACTAATCGAAAGATTTTTTGATTATAAAATGAAGAAAAAATATTGTCCGACATGAATATTGGGGCTAGCGGTAAATCCGACAAGCCGCACTTTTCATAAGTATGTTGGTACTTATTGTAAGTATGTTGGTACTTATGACAAGTGCGGCTTGTCGGACTCAACGCTAGCCCCAACATTTATGTCGGACAATATTTTTTTTTTTCATTTTATAATCGAAAAATCTTTCGATTAATGTAAAGATCAATAAGACGGTAATATTTTTTCAATTAAATAGTTCTCGCTCAAAAACGCCCTCAATCTAGAATTTTGCCGAATGAAAAAGTTGTCGGACTCATCACAATGAAGCCACTCACAAAGTTTCAAGTGAGCGGTAATCAACGAAAAATTTATGCGCTGTCTCACGGACTATTAGCGATCTGTGATTGATGTTAACAAAATTGGAGCCCGACATTAACGAATTGTTAACACGCCACCAGCCTCAACCATCTCATTAATTTTTTATTAATAATTAATTATGTATTTCTTATTGATTATGTGTTAATTGCAATAAACAATTTTACTATACATTTAGTTGTTTTATTTATTTCTGCTTTATGATCTCCAATAGATAATAAACAGATAAACTAAGTACAGATGATATGCCACAATTTTTTATATTTCAGATAAAATTAATTATTATGGGCCAGGACTCGAGACTAGAGTAGCGTTGATTTTTTTTTTCTTTTCTAAAAAGGGCGAAGCTCCAGAAAATTTTGGGTAACAGTTCAATATTTTGCATATGTCGCTAAGCCGAGAATAGCATTACGGGATAAATATTTTATTGAGTAACTACGGTCGGATTTATTAGGGTACAATCCAATTTTCATCTTTCCCACATATTTTAAGAGCATCTTTCCAAAAAAGAAAAAAACGCTATTGTATTCACTTTGGCTGTCTGGCTGGCTGGCGAGACGCTGAGTTCTCAGCAACTACAACCTTTACATACTTGAAACTGGTACTAAATGAAAGCTGCTGTAAGTTTTAGTGTTTCATCAAGACAAGATTTCTTGTCTTGATGATCATTTCTTGTCTTTTTTCAAGACAAGAAAATAGAAGATGTTTGTCTTGCCCATTTCTTGGCGACGCATTTCTTGTCTTGTTTCAAGAATTCTTGATATTTCTTGATCTTGATATTTCGGGGGATTCCTCTTTCTCTATTGCTTTATCCAATCCGAACACTTAGTTTAACGTTAGTATCTACCCTGTACCCTCCTTCCCACACTGGTTTGCCCCAGTCTCCATTATCCATATTATTTAATGTATTCCTGAAAACTCAGCGTTAATCAGCGAGCTCTTTAGCTATTGTAGGCATTCTAGTGAAGCATATAAACACGAGTTGCCTTATAATATGACAAATATATTTAGCATTCTCACACTGAAAAATTTGTCAAATATATTTAGCGCTCCCACACTGGAAAATTGGCCACTATACCACTGCTCCCTGTCAGTTATGTTATGAATTGATTCTAGCAACGTTTTCCAAGATTGCCACAAATAAAAATAAATGAAAAGTCTGTCATTTTCATGTTTTAATCAGTATTTGCAATTATTATTTGTTAAATGATATAGCAATAGTACTAAGAGTTAACAACTTTCTTAGAGTATTAAGGAATCTACCTATAGGTACATTTCTCCTCTACATGAAAGATTTAATCACCGAAAACTGACGACTTATGCTTTCGATATGTATCAAATATTTGTTTTGAAAGTCATAGTCACAGATACTTTTTACTTCCCCGACTTATGTATAATAGGAAAAGTATTGAAACTGTGATTGTTTGGTAGTTCGGGACTCTGATGAATTCTCACATTTTAGACTCCACTGAACCCAAAAAACATAAGTTTAAATGAAATCGGTCGGTCTGTCTGTCTGAAAGAATAATAACCCGTACGAATTTTTGAATGAAATTTTATATTTGAGATTTTATTGAAAAGCTAGGTTTAAATTTGTAAATGAGCTTTTTCAACCAGAAAATCCAGAAAAAGACTCTCCATTTTCAAAAAATCTTATATTGTAAGCACTTAAATATAGCCGCCATCTGCCACCATAGCAATGACAGCTGTTATTTTGACAATGACGCTGTCATTTTGAACTGTCAGTTTGACAATGACAAATATCGCTTTGAAAGTTGGTATGACATTCCTAAATTCATGAAATAGTGATGAAACTGACCATGGAATTTATTGTCGGAAAAAACTGTAATGACCACAGCAGATTTAATAGATTAATAAATACGCGGATTTGAAAAATTCATTGTCAAGATATCAAGATTTCTTGTCAAGAAGTATTGATTCTTGATAGTACTTTCTTGTCTTGTCTTGGGAAATAAAAAATCTTTATTTTCTTGGTCTTATCTTGATTTCAAGACAAGATCAAGATTATTTCTTGATTCTTGTGAAACACTATTAGGTTTGCACGAACTGCTTTGTTTTTAGCCCATTTTTACAAAAAAAATACGCTATTATATGCACTTTGACTGTCTGGCTGGCTGGTGTGACGCTTTGTTCTGAGGAACTACAGCACTTACAGACTTGAAACTGGTACTAAATGAAAACTGTCGTTTTATAGGTTTGCACAAACTGCTTGATTTTTCTTATTCATATATTCAGTTTTTGGTAAAAAAATTAAATAAAAATTCAAAAGGTTATTACTGCCGAACTATGCTTACTTGAAATCTGGAAACTGCTGCACAGAATAAGCAATATATCAGTAATTGAATTTCATACGTCAAATTTCGAACTGATTTCTCCCAATATTTCACGAGTTACACAAGATATTGACATGCGGTTTTCGATGTTGGTATCAGAATGAATAAACTTTTGTTTTTAAGAGTTTTTATTGATATAACTTTGATAATGATCAAATTATCATTTTGAGATACAGCACATGACCACCTGTCACTCAATAACCAAACAATAAAGACTGAAAAGTTTTTTAAGTTTGTAGGTGCACAAGTTTTGTGTAAAATAGTCATAACTTAAAACTGATACTAAATAAAAGCTGCTGTTTCGTAAGTTTGCTCAAACTGCTTGATTTTAAGCTCTGAACTAATAAACATTCATGAGCTGTCAAAAAAGCGCTTTGATCTTGAAGATGATTCTTTAATTTTTTATCTGTACACCTAGTTTGAATAAGAAATTAAATAAAAATTCAAGAAGTATTTACAGCGGAACTATGCATAATAGAAATTTGAAAATTACTGCACAGAATGAGCAACATGTCTGTAATTAAATCTCATGCCTTTTCGAACTGATGTGGGTTAGTATTCATTTTAGAGTAGAAACTATTTATCTCGCGAGTTACGCAAGATATTGCCATGCGGGATAGTATCAGAATGAGTTAGGCTTTTGTTTTTATGATCAATTTAGGCCAGTACATGACCACCCGTTACTCATTTTCTTAAATCTGTAGTTTTGAAGGTAATTGCATTAAGTTTTCAGGTATTTTTTTTTATAAAACTTTGATAGAGATCAAATCATAACCTCCCATCAGTCAATAAGTAAACAATAAAGACTGAAAAGTCCTTTTGAGTTTGTACGTGCACAAGTTATGTATAAATTAGTCACAGCTTGAAACGGGTACTAAAAATGAAAACTGCTGTTTCGTATCTGCCCAAACTGCTTGATTTTAAGCTCAGTGATAGTGGAAGATAGTAATTTGCGAGATCTCTGAACAGTCAAGCATTCATAAACTGCCAATGGCAAATAGTAGCATGATGGTTGAAGAATTTAAACGCCAAATAGGTTGGATTTTTGTGGTAAATATTGATTACATTGAAAAATTTGCCGGCAATAGATTGGATGATTCAAAACGCATTGCCACAATTGTGAACGAATATAATTTGACTTTAACATTATCAGCTTGTACTGATAAACATTTCAATCAGCTGGTATCCAAGTATCAGACAATAATTGCATAAATATAGTATAGAGTTTGAATTTTTATGGAGCACATTTTCAAGTGTGTAATGAATTGAGTATTTTTTTATTTCGCAGTTTTGGCTGTAGTTTCAGCACTTTGTGTATAATTTTGATAAGTAGTATTTTGTGTTCCGGGCATGTCGTAAAATATGAACAAATTACTGGCATGGAGAGAATTATTTAGAGACATGATGAGCAACAGGAAAGATTTCAAGTGTTGAAAACTGTTATGCGAAGTACTGTAGATTTTTGCAACATGCAACTGGGTTGCAGTGTGGTGACAGCGCGATGCATAATTACCAAGCAAAGAGAACAAATCCGCACGCTAGTTTCCGTTTTAAAGCTGAAGTGCCACGATGCCACATTTTACAAACTTTTCAACAATCACGATAGTCAGCTCGGCTAATTTTCCCATCATTATTATCTTACTAAATCTCACGTCAAGAGGAATAAATCTAAAGCTGAAACAATGATTTCAGTATAAGTTCTGTCTTCGTTCAATTCCATTTTATAGAGTTGTGAAATTGGAAACCGTTTCCGCGAAATAAAATTATGCAATGTTTTGAAATAGAATTGGATACAAAAACTCGTAACGATCAAATGTTAAATGGAAATGTGATATTTGAACTTCAGTCTGCAAAACTCATATTGAATTTTAATAGAAACGGACTATCCAAATATTGGAATATTTCTCTGTATATTTATTCAAATCCAATCCGTCCTAATTCATCAAGAGATTGAAGATTCTTACTACTGATTCATTATTAATAGCAAACGGTGATAGTTTGCCTATACCTTTAGAATTATTTTTGTCGATTCATTTAAGACAAGTGGTCGCCCATTGGTCGAAATTCGACCGTAATTCATTTAATTTTCATGTTTGAACGTTTTGAATTTAACCTTCTATTCCTAGGAGTTTCAGGTAGGATTAACTTAGTATACAACGCTCTATTCGAATCTGAAATAGAAAAAGTGGTTCCCAAATTAGATATCAGACATTTTTCCATTCGATGTATATTTTTCGAAATATTCCGGTAAAGAATAATATCGTTTTCAGCGGTAAACTGAAATATAATTTCAGCTTTATGCACTCCTTCTCTATATAATCTTGAAGTATACCAAAACTCACATTCCTTCGTGCGCACAATATGCTTTAAAGGGAGTACAAAGCTTTCTATTCACGTATTTATATTTATAAATTAATCTGAAGCTTTTCCAGAATTGAAGAAACAGCGGAAACTGAATTAATGTTAACATTTGTTAGATTGGAAGGAATAATTTATGAAAAAGAATGCAAACAAATAAGTGAAGTAGTAGGTTTTGAAAGGTAAATAAATGAAGCTCATTAGAAAAACACGTGATAATACACAAGAGCATTCTTTTATTAGCAATCATAGTGTTTTCCTTTTTTTCTTCCGCCGTTTATTCCGCAGCACCGTAGATGCAGACAGGAAGTGGAAATCTTTATAATGCGTTTTAAATGTAAATTGCTGCAGCGGTGCAGCTATTAATATAATCTCACTGTTTTGTACATAACATGCATTCAGCGCTAAATTAACCCGTTTATATAACATTATTTACAAACGCGTTTCATTAATAATAACGCGATAGCTGAACTAAATCTGATTGCTTTTCTTTTTTCCTCTTCCCATATACGTAATTACAATTTATTACACCAAGCAATTAGTATCAGAAAAAACAAAAAAAAAATTTGTTTCAAGTACTTAAACAAATATGGAATATATACTTGGACATCATTGTATTTTTTTTTGCATATAATAATATGATAACCAAACACAAAATTTCATCGTTCTACGGTTAATCGTTTTGGATATAATCAAAAAATTCTAAAAATCTGTCAAGTAAAGTGCGCTTCCGTCCCAGTCGGTTGCTTTGGAAACAGTAGGTCATCATTCTTATGCTACAACATTCCAAAATACTGATTTCCAAGATTCTATGCCTGGCAGTTCTGAATGGATGCGCAAAATTGAGAAAAAAACAACTGAAGTGCACTTCCGGTTCAGTCGATTATTATGAGAATTGTAGCCAATCATTCAGATACTACAGCAGACTGAAATACTGAATTTCAATACTCTACAGCCGATCGTTTCGAATTTATGCGAAAAATTCCAAATGACTGTCAAGTAAAGTGCACTTCCGGCTCAGTCGATATTAATGAGAATAGGATGTGACCATCTAGATGGTACAATTGTCTTGAATACTGAATTCTAGCATTCTACGTTTAATAGTTTTCGATTTATACGAAAAATTCAAAAAATGTTTCGAGTAAAGTGCACTTCCGATACAGACGATTGCAATCATAATGCGAAATGCACAATTGAATGTTATAACAGTGCTTAGTACAAAATTTCAAAATTTTTCGACTGATTGTCTTGAATTTATGCGGAAAATTCGAAAAATCTGTGATATAAAGTGCACTTCCGGTTCAGTCGATTGGTATAAGAATAAAAGATAGCTATTAAAATGCTAGAACAATTTCAAATACCAAATTGACACAACGGCTAACCATTCTGGATTTATGCGGAAAATTCAAAAAAAGTTTCAAGTGAAGTGCACATCCGGTACAGACTATTGCAACCATAATACGAGGTGCACAACAAAACCCTAGATCAATCTTTAATACAAAATTTTAACATTCTACGTTCGACGGATTTTGAGATTTGCGAGTTACGAACGAACGTACATACATATATACATACGTACCGACATCAAGCCAAAAATAGTCAAAATGGATTTAGGGATGCTCAAAACGGATATTTCCATCGAAACATCAAAATGTGAATTATGTCAGTTTCACAATATCTAGGTACTTTTTCTTTGTTCAAGTTTGCTTTTCAAATTAATTCTACGTCACCTGAATTCCTTTCTTGAGAACCATTTCTCAAAGCACAAAGCTTTTAAAGAAGCCTCTGGAATTTTATAACAGCTGATAGTCGGAGAGCCGGTCGCACCTTATGTTCCCTGTTTTCGGCCAAATTGTACATGAAATCATCGGGAATATATGGAGCAGCCCGCACCGTCGAATACCCATTCCGACGAATATCCGCTGCGACGAGAATCCAGACCGTCGAATACTCACTGTGACGAGTTCACCCCCACTAATGCTTTGTGAGAGTTTGTGGGTTTGATAAACATTGAGCAACCTCATCGAACTTGTTTGGAGTCAGCGAAGTCCGCTATTAGTTGGATGCGAAGCACCGCCGGTTGGACACAAAACCACTGTTTTAGTGCCACTGACACACAAAACAGTAATGGGGATAAATTCGCCGCAGCGAGTATTCGACGGAGTGGACTTTCGCCGCAGCGGACAATCGTCGACAAGGGTATTCAACGGTGCGGTAAGTACTCGGAATTTATTGGTCAACAAAATGCCAGACTTTATAAATCTATAATCGTGCCCTAAGTATCGAAAAAAGATACTTCCAGTCAATGTTTTCAGGATCAACTTCCCTGATAGAACTTACGATTAAGACTAATACTTTTAGAAAAAAACAAGGGTGCCACCCCGTATCCTGTCCCGGAGGGTGTAACCCATTTTCGTACTCAACTTACCTGATTAAACTTACATTGGTTTTTTCCCTATCCTGTTTTTTTAATTTTATTCGACATATTTCATCTCAAAATATCTTTGCCTAAATTTCATTTGATTAGAACATGCTTTTTCATACAAATCTAAAATTGATTTTCATTATGTTGGTCACAGGGTCCAGCTTTAATTTCAACATTTGAACTCCAAATATACATACGTATCAAACCTCTTGAAGGCATGTAAAACAAAATGAGGCACTGAAATCTACGACTATCTAACGGTCTAAAAGTACAAGGAAATATTGAGATTTTGATGGATATATCCGTTTTGAGCATCCCTGAATCCATTTTGACTATTTTTGGCTTGATGTCGGTACGTATGTTCGTTCGTTCGTGCGTGCGTGCGTAACTCGCAAATCTCAAAACTGGTTGAACGTATAATGTTGAAATTTTGAATTTAAGACTGGTATAAGGTCTAGTTGTGCACCTCGCATTATGGTTCCAATCGTCTGTACCGGAAGTGCACTTTACTTGAAACTTCTTTCGAATTTTTCCAATAAATCCAGAATGATCAACCGTAGGATGTTGAAATTCAGTATTTGAACTTGATGTTGTACTAGAATTGTCATCTGCTATTTTTGTATGAATCGGTCAAGCCAGAAGTGCACTTTAGTTGAAACTTTTTTTTAATTTTTCCCATAAATATAGAATTATCAGCCATAGCATATTGAAATTTAGTGATTGAACTTGTTACAGCATCAAAATAGTTATCTACTATTTTGGTATCAATCGGCCAAGCCAGAAGTGCAGTTTATGAATAAAGCAGACATTCAGAATTAGCAGTATAAAACAATCAGTTTAATGATTGAAATTCTGTATAAAAGACTGGTAAATATAGGATCTAGGATCTTGATGTGCACCTCGCATTATGGTTGCAATCGTCTGTACCGGAAGTGCACTTTACCTGATACTTTTTTAGAATTCTCCGCATAAATCTAGAATGATTAGCCGTAGGATACTGGAATTCAGTATTTGAAATTGCTGTAGCATCCAAATGATCATCTTCTATTTTCGTCCCAATCATCTAAGCCGGAAGTGCACTTCATATTACAGACTTTTCGAATTTTTCTCATAAATTTAAAATAATCAGTCGCAGAATATTGAGATTTCGTATTAAGCACTTTTATAGCATCTAGTTGTACACCTTGCATTCTGATTGTGATCGGCTAAGCCGGGAATACAGTTTACTCGAAACATTTTTTAATTTTCCGCATAAATCCAAAACGATTGAACATAGAAAATTAGAATACAGTATTCAAGATGATAGTACTGTCTAGGTGCTCATATCCTATTTTCATTGAGATCGACTGAGTCGAAACTGCACTATACTTGACGATTTTGAAATTTTACGCATAAATTCAGAATGTTGTAGCATAAGAATAATGACATACTGTTTCCATACCAACCGACTAGTCGTGGAATGATGAGATGTTGTATTTGATTATATATATCCAATGATGTACAAGTAAGTCACGTGATATCCACGTCAGATTTTTTTCAAATTAGTTCCTTGTGAATCAAGTGAGAAGTCGCGTAATTTTCATAGGAACGAGTAAACAAACTTCTGTCAAATTGAAAAATTAGAATTTCTTGCATTTTCTTTGACGAATAATAGAGAAATAAATTGTATTCTAATATAGAAACTAGTTCAAAAAGATTTGGTGATAAATCAGAAGATGAAATTGATGAAGATATTCAGAAGAATATTCAATTAAATACGAAGAAAGCACGAGATTACAAATTGAAGGCATCCATATCTTCGAGTAATATACTCACTTTTACCACTAGTGAAATACCCGGTGGTATTTTTTTTCAGCGAAAATTACTGTCAATTAATGAAAATATAGTGAAAACACTATTACTTGTCAACAAAAATTTAAAATCACTCATATTGCTTGATTTCTAAAATATAAGACCTAAATATCGTGAAATTTGTATATTTTATGATAGAATATATCAGTAATCAATTCTGATAATTTTTATTGTTATAAACATCATACTTTCAATTTTATAACAAATTTTGTGGTAGCGCGTAAGGACGCTACAATCGCACGGAGTGTTACCCGAGTAACGGACGGAGGAGAGAATAACCGAATCAGGAGCACACACTGTATGCCTCTGTAGCTCCTAAATAAACTAAGATAATTGAATTTTGTAGAAAATATCGTATTCTGCACAATTCATTCTATAGTAATAATAAATTATTATTGAAATATCTCCACAAATACAAATACTAGAACCTGATAAATAAAATTACGATTTTGTAGCTGTATCTTTCTACTCAATTTCATTTATTTACAAACTGTATTATATTATACTGTAATAATAAATAATACTGTAATTTGGTATATTATTGTATCAATTTTCGCATGGTTGAAAGATGTGACATCTAGTTTTAAGATGAACGCTTCTAATTCTACAATTAATTTAGTTCCTAAATTCTGTCAAGCTTCTCAAGACGTAAAAAAAAAAATCACAGTCCCATAAGAGCCCTTGGATTGTTCTTAACTGAAATGAATTATAAAACTCATAGTTTTTGGGAAATAATATGTACTTCCCTTAACTTAAAGGCTGAAAGCAAATTGCATACACATTAATTAGCAATAACTCGAAAACTAAAAAGTTTAGGGACAAATATTTCGAATAAAACTTACATAACTTTTAACTTCCTACAAGACACAATTCTAAAAAAATTTTAGGACTTCAGTTTTTGAGAAATGATATGCTACTACTCTTAATTTAAAAGTTAGAAGAAAACTTCATTCACGCTTTTGATTTTTAATTTAATTTTCTTGAGGGTTATAGTTCAAAAATAAATAAAAAAGACACTTTCCCAAATTCTTAAAGCTATTCTCCTAATAATATTCCTAAGTTTTTGGAAAACTTTCTTGAATTCCATTCGAAAATTATATTTTCGTCCGTAAAATAATATATGAATAAAATTTATTTTATTTTTGGGGAATGAATTATTACAAAATTTTAGAACATATTTTACTTCTTAAAAATGATTTTCAAATTGATTTGACCCCATTTATTTATTTTAGGAAACGATTAAATTAAAAAATGAATAATATTGCTGAATATTAAGAATTGGAGGTCATGTATTGGCTTTTTCTGTTTTAAAAGTACATCTGTATACAAATTTATTGATTAAAACATTCTTGTCTCATTTGGTTTTATTAAGTAGTGAAGTTTCAACTTGCTTGGCTGCAGGTGTTCAGGCCAGCGTACAATGCTTTGTATATGTGATATGGCATTCTTGCTTCAGAATTCGTACAGTTCGGATGTACGTCGCGTTACTCGTGAACAAATCGTTGATTTAAAGTACTTTAAAAGTGTTCAAGTGTTATATTTGGGGTTTTAAATATTGCTTATTAACGTAGAGATCAAAATTTTGTGTATTTAAATATGTAAATTGGGGTGAATTTGTTCCGCATTGCGTGTCCGTTAGGGGCACGTATTTGCGATGTTAGTCTTTGCTTTTATTATGTAATAAATAAATAAAATGTCTTGGTTTTTTTGCAAAGGCCTGTAATGAAAGGTCAAACGTGGGAATCGGTGCACACGTAGGTACCGCTACGAGAGGCACCCCCCCTGATGAACACCACCGCGTGGGGTTGCAATGAGTTCTAGGGCGAACGAGCGATCTAATTAGGGAGTAACGGCATACTCTCGATATGTACCTATCGGCAGTCGGAAAATATGGTAGCTGGCGGGGGTCCTTGATTAAGTTCAAGAAACGACATTAGCTGAGACCGATACTTAAGGTTACCATATCGCGTAATTAGGCGGTATCGCGGGCCTCGGAATATGCATTGGCCACGTATTCAAACAACGTATTTTTTCTTTGCAAACGACGAGCACACCGGTGCTTGGGTATCTGAGCGCTCAGGCACTCATTGGGGTAGTAAAGTAGAGTCAATATCAGTAGCATAATATAACCGAACACTTTTAAATTATCTCGCGAAATTAAAAAGCAGCAAACAATCGCGTTAGCTAGCTCTCCGAATAAATGAATCCGCTGAAACGGCGCGACACACACACAAAACACGTTTGAATGTTGAACGAGTGTTGAATGTATGCAACTAATCAAAAAAAGTTCCCTTTCAGCTTCTTCATTTCATCATTACCACCTCCAACAAATCAAGAAAAGGACGTAAGTTGACTAACAAACTTTGCTTTTCAGGTTCTAATCTATTTTTCTTACAGCTATTTTGTATTGCTTTTTCACAGATTCCTAATTAAATTGTATTTTTGCAGATCATTTGCTGAGGATGAGCCCAGCTGTTAAGGTGGATGGACATCGAGGGAATGGTCAACGTGGGAGGAGCTGAGGATGAGCCCAGCTGCCAAAATCAACTCTAAATATTTTTTTGTTGAATATGATTCACCAAAATATGTTTTAAGTTTCTGTTTCAGGTCGCCGGCCGTAGATCTTCATAACATCACCGTATCATCAGCTAGGTAATATAATATTACTCATTATATAACTGTTTTTTCAACTACTGTGAACACGTAAATAATGATCTTCAATTTATTAATTTATTTGTATTTTTTATGTTTTTAGGTCATCCAGCAGCGGAACCAGAGCCCAGCAGCAGAATCAGACTTCAGAAGCAGAATAAGAGCCCAGCAGCAGAACCAGAGCTCCGCAGTAAGATCAGAGCCCAACAGCAAAATTAGAGCGCAGCAACTGAATTAGAATCCAGCAGCAAAATCAGAGCCAAGCAACAGAATCAGAGCCCAGCAACAGAATCAGAGCTCAGCAGCAGAACCAAAGCCTAACAGCCATCCAAGAAGTCTTCCAGCAGCAGCAGAACCAAAGCCCAATAACCTTCTAAGAAGTCCTCCAGCAGCAGCAGAACCAGAGCCCAACAGCCGCCCAAGAAGTCCTCCAGTAACTGCAGAAGATCAACACATCAGTAGCAACTGTTCCAGGCCCCAGATTCAACTCAACTTCGAAGAAATCAACTGATTAATTTTGTCCGCCGCTTGCAAAGTTCAAGTGAGTTCAATTTGTTTTTGAATTTTCTGACTTGTAATAATTATTTTGTTGTTTCAGTTACAGCGAGCGAAGAAGCCACTTCTCTGGTCTAGGTTTCGCTGGGGTTTTCCTAGGCCCAAAGGGAGAATTCCCGGAGAAGAGTTCGTCTCTTTCCCCTTAGTCATTGCTTGGGGGCGAACAAGGCTTACAACAACGCAACAACATCGCGAACAAGACTTGCAACATCACGACAGCATCGAGTAATCAACAATTAATCTTCGAACCTTTGTACCCTTTCCTAATTTCCAAAATAAACTCATTCCCACAAAATTTGCAGTCTTATTTATTTCAAAAACCTATTTTTATTGTTTTCAGGAGTAGTTAGGAAAATAAATTTATTGTTAAATAGTTTGCAAAATAAATTAAATTCCATAATAACTTGTATTTTTTATTTTTGATGTAAATACAATTGTAAATTCATTTGATATTTTTAACTACTTTTGATTTTATGTTTTTTGACCAAGGATCTTCTTGGTCAAAGATCGAAACGCCAAAGTTTCAAATAAAATATACAGAATTTAAAATCAAAAGCAGTTAAAAACATCAAATGAATTTACAATTGTATTTACATCAAAAATAAAAAATACAAGGCTTACAAATTCTTTTTGTTCCTGTAATTTCTTCAAGAATCATCGAATAAATCTCTCTCCAAAAAGTACATTTTGTTTTATTTAATTTGTAACCTTTTGAACTTTTTTACCAGGAGTAAATAAATAATTTATTGTTTTAAATTATTTTAAATAAATTGATGTGTATATTTATGAAATAAATCTAGTCACAAATGTTATATTGCATTATTTATAAACACAAATATTAATTATTACAAAAAATATAAAATATCAGTTGACGGTAAAAATTATTATTTTTAATTTTTTTTTAATTGTCCGCTAGAGGCAGCACCTGTCAATAGCAGATAAAAAGAATTTGAATTATTTTTAGGAATACTTTTTACATCTAAGACGTATTGTATTTAATTGAAAAAATTATAAATAATAATTTTAAAGCCTAAAATTGTTATTTTCGAGTGTCACTAGCATTTAAAATTTAAATATATGAATATACTGATTATTTGTTTTGTTAAATGTGATTTAAATATTCCAGAAACATTTCAAACTATTATTTTCAAGTGATAAATAGATAAGAATGAACAAAATTGTAAATACTACTTTTTGAAATAAATATGGCTCAAAATTTCAATTGCTTTTCATGTATTACTTCAGCTACAATAACAGAACCTTATTATTTTTAGGATATACAGGGTTCGAATCGGAATAAAAACCCGTATAGTTTAAAAGTGGATGTTGTGTAGTTTGTTTTCATTCAAAAATAGATTCATGATGCTTTTGACTCATATTTTTAATTACAATTCAGGTAAAATTGTCGCAACAATCAAATTTTATCAAAACTTCAAGTGAGCTTTGCCTAGAATAATTTTTTATTACTATCCTAGTATGCCTTTTAAATGGAATTGGATTTTATTTTTGTTTCATGAAAAACGATGGAAACATCACAAATATTTTTATCCATCCTGTAGATAATACAATATGGAATAAAACTTGTCTCTTATAGTGTTTTATTGAACCAGCCATTTAGCCAGAAAAAATTAAAATTTATTTTGATTGTTCGAAACGAGCTACATGCTGCCATCTCTGCAGCCGTGTAAGAACTAATAACTGAACTTTGCCAAATATTTGATTGAAAAAGTCATGAGTAATATCTCGGAACTTAAGGCACAAATCAAAAAATATTTCAAGCAAAGTCCTATTTTTTTTTCGAAAATAGGTGAAGTCTTTCATGTAATATTTTGTGATTAGGGTTCTGGTTTCGTAGATAATCGCTTATTTCAAGAAATAATGATATCTCGAAAGCAACAGCCTCGTTTTCAAAAATTTGAAGTGAACTATATTAATAATAGAAATGGAGTGAGATAAATAGAAATATTAGCATCCATGCTATAGATAATTAAATATAGAACGAAATTTGTCTCTTTCAATTTTTCAATTAACTCAGTCATTCAGCCAGAAAAAAATCACATTAATCATTCGAAACGAACTACATGCTGCCATCTTACAGCACCTCTTGAACTAACAATTGGACAAATATATTAGGAATAATTCATATAACATAACCTCAAAACTGGGAGCCCAAATCAAGAATGTATTTCAAATAAGGTCATACTATTTTTTGAAAATAGGTTGGATAATTCATGTAGCTTTTTTCCTTTGTAGCCTCAATTTTCTGGAAAATCATAAATTTATTTACTTAGTGATATTTTGGGGATTATATTTGTAATTTCAGAAATGTTTGTTGTCAAATGCGTTAAATTTGATCCAATAATGCAACTATATCGAGCATCTTTTTTATTTGAGTCCTAAATAGGCCAGTATCAATAATAAAAAAAAATTATACTTTTCTTCAAAAAAAAAAAATTATTATGTATCTTATATTAATAAAATTAAACATTGAAGTTTTTATTAGGACATTGAACTCCTAAGTGCCAATTCACATGTGCGTAAACGTAAGGAGTACGTAACCGTAAACATAAACGTAAAGTTGAACTACTACAGTATTTCAATACCCGTGTTCACAATACTCTTACGTATTTCTAACGTTAATGTATTGACATAAGAGCCACGTAATGAAAACATAAAGTTGAGATAAATTCAACTTTATGTTATGTTTACGTACGAAACAACTAATAGCGCATGCGTCAACTTTAAACACATATTTTCATCTGACAGTTGAAACACCCTGGATTGAAACGTGCTTTAAATATGATTGACAGAATTATTATTAAAAAAAACAACAATTTCTTCCTCGTCTTGATATTTCTCTCGTTGGCGACTTTTATAACGGAGTTTCACTAATAATGAAACAATCGCAAGATTCTTTTCAGACATCATACAATAAAACAAAACAAACTGAACTCCAAACTGTTAAAAGTGAAACCAAAGAAAACCAGTAATCACGAGAATCGAAATCAACAGAATATTTGAATATGACAGTCAGACAACCAACACAATACAGCAATAACCCTAATTTGTACCAATGTAAAATGAAAAAAATCTGACGCGAACATCACGTGACTTACTTGTACATCATTGGATATATATATATATATATATATATATATATATATATATATATATATATATATATATATATATATATATATATATATATATATATATATATATATATATATATATATATATATATATATATATAATACGATGTGATTTTGTGTTTGATCGTATATATCATTGGATATGTATAATCAAACACAAAATCTCATCGCTCTACAGTTAATCGTTTTGGATTTACTCCAGAGATTCTAAAAATCTGTCAGGTAAAATGCGCTTTCAGCCAAGTCGGTTGCTATGGAAACAGTTAGCCATTATCCTTATACTACAACATTCCTAAATACTGATTTCCAAAATTCTACGACTACCAACAGATATGAATTTATGCGCAAAATTAAAAAATAAATTCTTACTGAAGTGCACTTCCGGTGCAGTCTATTGTTATGAAAATAGTATGCAATCATTCAGATGCTACAGCAGACTAAAATACCAAATTTCAATATTCTACACCTGATCGTTTCGAATTTATGCGAAAAATTCCAAAAGATGGTCAAGTAAAGTGCACTTCCGGCTCGGTGGATCTCAATAAAAATAGGATATGAGCATCTAGACGGTATAATCGTCCTAAATACTGAATTCTAACAATCTACGTTCAATCGTTTAGGATTCATGCGGAAAATTCAAAAAAATGTTCCGAATAAAGTGCTCTTCCGGAATAGTCGATAGCAATCATAATGCAAGGTGTACAACTAGATATCATAAAAGTGCCTAATACGAAATTTAAATATTCTATGACTGATTGTTTAGAATTTATGCGGAAAATTCAAAAAGTCTGTCATATAAAGTGCACTTCCGGCTCAGCCGTTTGTTACAAAAATAGAAGATGACCATTTAGATGCTACAGCAATTTCAAATGCTGAATTCCAGTAACCTGCAGCTGATCATTCTGGATTTATGCGGAAAATTAAAAAAAAGTCTTGAGTAAAGTGCACTTCCGGCTTAGCCAATCGCAATCATAATGCAAGGTGTACAATAAGATGTTATAGAAGTGCTTAATGCGAAATTTCAATACGCTATGGATGATCATTCTAGATTTATGCAAAAAATTCAAAAAAAGTTTCAAGTAAAGTGCACTTCTGGCTTGGTCTATTCATACAAAAATAGCAGATGACCATTCTGATACAACATTTCGTTCAAATACTGAATGTCAACATCCTACGGTTGATCATTCTGGATTTATTAGAAAAATTCGAAAAAGGTTCCAAAATGCACTTCCGGTACAGACGATTGGAACTATAATGCGAGGTACACAACTAGACCCTATACTATACCAGTCTTAAATACAAAATTTCAACATCATACATTCAACCAGTTTTGAGATTTGCGAGTTACGCACGCACGAACATACGTACCGCCATCAAGCCAAAAATAGTCAAAATGGATTCAGGGATACTCAAAACGGATATTGCCATCAAAATCTCGATAGGTCAATTTTGTCGGTTTCACAATACTTACTTGTTACTTTGTACAAGTAAGTAATTAGAAGGTGCATTGTCAAAGTGACAGCTGTCATTGTTAATATGATAGTTGACGATTATATTTCAATCCTTAAATAAAACAAATATTTTTGCAGATGAAGAGTTCAAGATTTTCGGAGTCAAATTTGAAGGTGGCAATGTAGATTTCACTGATTATTAATTCTATATTTCTACTAGCGCTATAAATTGATACCAAACTAGATATCAATTGAATAACTTGTGAAAAAACAATTGACAATTTGTGATACAATTTTTAAAACCTTAAAAAATCAATAAAATAAAATAAATCATAATTAATTTAAATACTCTATGAAATTTATTTTTTTATCTACTGGAAATTCAATCCAAATGAATATTGTCATTTTCCTACTTTACTAAAATTCTAAAAACATTATTTTCTGTCAAGCGTATTTTTCAATATTTATTGAAATAAATCTATATAATACGTACCCCTTTCCAAGTATATTGCACGTATGAAGGAATATGAGATTTTACATACTTAAAGTACAAAACTTAAGGCAGCCAAGAAAGATACATTAAAATCCTCATGTTTGACCAAAATCAAGCCTATAAATAATTGTAACAAAGCGCTTTCGAAAAACATTCCTAAATGACTTCAAGGTCATGCGAGCTCAAGCCCAGCTTGTTATTATTTTTCTTTTAATAGAAGCTTTTCCCAAAATTTCATCTATTTTGGAGCTGGCGCCGCTCATCAACAACATGAACGATTTTTTAGTGCAAATTCACAATGTGCGTAAACGTAAGGAGTACGTAACCGTAAACATAAACATAAAGTTGAACTACTGTATTTCAATGCCCGTGTTCACAATGCTCTTACGTATTTCTTACGTTTACGTATTGACATAAGAGCTACGTAATGAAAACGTAAAGTTGAGCTAAATTCAACTTTGTTATGTTTACGTACGGAACAACTAATAGCGCATGCGTCAACTTTAAACACATGTTTTCATCTGACAATTGATAACATCCTGGATCCAAACATGCTTTAGATATGATTGACATAGAATTATTAATAAAAAAACCAACAATTTTTTCCTCGTCTTGATATTTCTCTCGTTGGCGACTTTTATAACGCAGTTTTAATCTGGTTTCAATAATAATGAAACAATCGCAAGATCTTTTTCAGACTTCATACAATAAAACAAAACAAACTAAACTCAAAACTAATAGAAGTGAAACCAAAGGAAAACATTAAACACGAAACAGAATCGAAATCAACAGAATATTTGAAAATGACAGTCAGAGATACCAACACAATGCATCAATAACCCTAATTTGTACGTTAAATGAAATAACTCTTTATTTCAATATTTTACGTTACGGCCACTGTGAACATACATAATTTCTTACGTTTATGTTTTTACGAACTCCTTATGTTTACGCACATTGTGAGTGCGCGCTACACCGTCGAATATTCCATCGAATGTCCAGTGTGTCGAAAGTCCACACCGTCGAAAGTCCACACCGTCGAATATCCACTGCGGCGAATTTATCCCTACTTCTGCTGTGTGTCAGTGGCACTAAAACAGTGATTTTTGTTTTCAGCCTGCCTATTAACGGGCGGGCTTCACTCGGTTTGACAAGCTCGACGATGAAATATATTCCAATCAAGCACAGAATGTATTAAAAAATCAGCCTGATTGTTTCACGGCATCTTAGGAAGGATGAAACACTCTCTCGAATGATTAAATAATTTATTTTCCGAAAACTGTAGGTAATTCAAATTAATCTCTCCATATTTTAATGCTACAGAGCAAAAAATTCGGGAAAATAAATTACTCATCCCTTAAAAAAACTCGATTGGAACATCAAATGAGTTAATAAAAAACTTCATATTCGAATTTGAATTACATAAGAAAAGAACATCTATTCAAATTAAGATTGCATATTCGGCATTTGGAGGGTTGATTTCAATAAATTATATGCGTCTAACATTCTTCTCATTCTTGTATAACGAAAAAGGTTTTCTTTTTTTTCAATAAGAATTACGCAAAAACTAGTGTCCTTGAAAAGATGTAGGACACTGTAAAATGACCTTTGAAAATGTCCGTGAAACTGAATTTGATAGATTGTTAAAAAATCAAGACCTGAGTGTTTCACAAAATTTGGTTCTTACATAATTCTGAATAGAATCCCATTAAGGACGAAGCACGTGTCTACAGTTGCCGCTCTATTCTGGATGATGGTGTAAAAACCGACTGAATTTGTAATTTTGTAAAATACTAGAACCCTTATTTGATATTAAATTGCAAATTTTCAAATGATTATTTAGAACAGTTCTGCTCTCTGATTTCTCTGATGTTATACCCTTGGATAAATACAGTCAAATCGATTTTGTAAAAATGTTTAAAAGATAGGAAGCCTTTTTAATATAAATAAAATCCATCAAACTAATACTTTATTTTAATTTTTTGTTTTTTATTAATTTGAAAAAATGTTAGAATTAATAATAAGAGTTCTTGGAATGCTAGCTTCTTTGTTGATTTTTCGCCTCCCATTGTTACTGTCAGTTCAGTGGCTTTTCAACGCCTTCCCTGGACAGAGAAACGTGTGTCTGGAAGGGACGCCAAGCTCTCTAACTGTTTCAACTACCCTCACAGAATTTTAACCATTGTTCTAAACTTGTTCTGGCCATGTACACTGTGTACTGGGTTCAATTCCTATTCCTTTCTTTGAGTTTAGAACATTTGTTTACATGCTGCCATGCGCTGAATTCAACTTAGTTGAGATCTAAAGCTGTTATACGAAACAAAAGAACCTAAAAGTATATACTGAAGGAGAAATTCTGTTGGGCATTGAAAATACGCAAATTAATAGGGACGAACGACATTGAAAGACGCAAATTTTAACTCATTACTTCTAGGGAAGTAATTAATAAAATTTGATACTCGTTGAAAGATCTTTTCAAATATTTGTTTTCCATAAATCCTGCTTTGCAAGCCTTCGAAAAGAAACTTTTCTACTAAAAATGGAAGTAGTACCAGCCTGAAACTAGAACATGAATCGCATTTAATTCAATAACTTTTTCTTTCCAAAATTGTTATCTACTTCTTAGTGCTTCTAGTTGGTGAGGATCCAGCGAAAAATGCAGGACCTATTTCTCTCGTTATGCTAAAATGATGCTATAATGAAGCTCAAAGCCTAATCAATAATTGAGCAGTCATGCGCGTATAATAATATACGGGTTCAGCTTTCCGGAATTAATGTTTTTTTTTTGTTTTGCGGGTGCCCTGTTATCAACATTAATTAAATATTTGTGCAGTAGGTACCATGTTATGTATCCAACAAAGAGAAAATAAAAACCTCATTACATGAGTACATAATTCAACATTTTTCTCTTCATTTTAATTAAAAAATTGAGTTTCCATCCGCACGATTCGCTGTTGTAATACTGGTGGTTTATTTTCACTGTATTATTGAATGTACGAGAGAATGAGGGATTATATACGAGTTTTGCTCTTTAGTCTTTTTTGTATACTGATATGCTTCGCTAAATTTATAAACCTACAGTAGTTTGTTGTACGTCTCATTACAAAAGGTTTGAAATAAATTCAGAATTCATATTTAATTTTTAAGATTGAAGCTCAAAAATACTAAAATTGCCACAGAAGTTGTATTTTTTTGTAAAATCACATTTTCTCTTGCACAAATCTACAATAATTCAAAACTAGAAGGAATTTTTCCATTCACTAGCAAAATTGGCACAGGTCCAGAAAAAAAAATTAGTTCTCAACAAAAACAATATCTCGAATTCGCAATTCAAAATAAAAGAAAAATACTCATTTTGGCAGTTTCTCCAATTTTTCAAGCTTATTTTCTTACTTAAAATTTTTGGACGAATCGTTTTCCGTAGTGTTTCTAATGACAAACCAATTTTATAAGGACAGTTTTCTGATCTGAAATTTATAAAACTAATTTCGCATATTTGCTGCTCAATTGTTTATTGCTTCCTCGAAAGAATTTGTTAATTCTAAACCCTGAAAATTAGATTCTGCAGAAAAAAAAATGCCGAGTTTGAGTATTTAATAGTTCTACTGGCTGATCTAAAGTCATTATTGCTGGCCAATATGTAAGAATAATATTTCAGTAAAATTTTATCAATTATTTCAATTTGCAATAAGATTTGCATAGAAAAATCTATATTCACTTGGTATTTTCAAATCCAGCTTAAATAGGATTGCTGCCAGCAAAATTCTCCTACTGAAGATTCTGGAGCTTATTTTCAAACGACCATAACGAATAAACTGATCTGACGGCCCAGAAACTACAATACTGTCTATGAAAACGTTGAAGAAATATTTGAGCTTCAGCTGCCGGTACTTGAAAAATTTTGAGCTAAATGTAACAAGAAAAAATCATTTTGAACATCAAATACAATCAAAATTTATTTTAAGCTGCTGCTATTGCATTAAATTAAATCGGAAACTATTAATTCAAAATCAGTTATTCAAAATCACATTTTTTTTATTAATTCAGTTTAATATAAAGAAATTTTTAAGAATATTAATGCAGCTACCTAAATTCTTGGGTAGGCGAATCAGCTCTCGCAGACTGGAATCCGTGGTTCGAATCTAAAACAAGGCCAAGAACACAAACAAAATTAATAAACTCAACAACATATTAGCAAAATTAGATTTCATGCAAGAATAGAATAGAAAGCAGCAATCGTTTATATTAATTAATAAATATTCGTTGAATGAGTTCACATGATGATTATTGTAATGGAAAAATCTGTCGCGACGCCACAGTACTTTCCCGATCATAAATTTCATGACCAGTTTCATCGCTGTTTCATAAATTAAGAGTTGCATATTTCAAAGTGACAGCTGTCCTTGTTAAAGTGACAGATGGCGATTATATATTAATCCTTACATAAAACAAATATTTTCGCAAATGAAGAGTCCATTTTCAGATTTTCGGAGTGTAATTTAAAGATGGCAACGTAGATTCCATTGATTATTTATTCATTCTAACAATTAACAATCGTTTAAATATCCGTTTTGACATTTTTACAAGAATTATTTCCGCACAATACAACCAAATTACCTATTTTGGAAAAGCAATTGACGAACGTTTGCATGTGATGTCTAAATATGAGTAATAATAATTCTAATTTTACAGTATTATTTTCATTATTACTCTGATTCAGGAAAATATAATGAATTTGATAATAACTCACTGCAAATATGCCTAAAAAGGGTGAATTCCTAGAAACCCGAACATTTATTATAATTCTGTGAAACATTTCTGGTGCTCGCGCATTGAACATAACCTACAATCCTTAGTGGATTAAAACATTTTGTGAAAGAAGATAAACTTTCTCACGTAATACCATTTACTGAGTTAAACAGTGTCAATTAAGTGATAGACTAACTAGTAATACCATAATTAAGTATTTAAATAAGTTGAAGTTATAATTGTTGGACATCTGTCAGATTTGACAGATAAAGGTGCCATTGCGCAGAAGCGTGTGTTACCAGGATGGCGGCGATACGAGTATGTTTTAATTTTGTAATAAGAGATGGCGCTGACGACATTTAATCGTGCTACAGTCATAAAGTCGCGATGAATTCAGTAGGGTAAGCTTGAATTTCGAATTTCATCAGATAATGGCTGCACTTTCTTCGTGAAGCGCTGCGCTCTCTTATTCCAATGAGACAACTGTATTTAAATCAGCATTTCAAAATTCATTCATTTTTTCTAAAGTTCTAAATGTGGACTGGTTGGTAGTATTGTTGGGTTTGAATTAGCACCTTTTTCGCGAAGCGCTTGTTGACCAATGAAATGAATGGAATCACCCAGGACCTAGAATAGGCTATTTTTGAAAGTTTTAAATTCATTTAAAAACGCCATCTTTCTTAAAACCAATTTCAATTTGTTCCTAATTGTTTATGATAAATCAATCCGTTGTAATTATTGTTTGGTTTATGATTGGTTTCTTTGCCTTTGTTCAAATTAGATTGATGAGTCAATCTGTTGTAATTATTGTTTCGTTTATGCTTTATTTATTTTCCTTTGATCAAATTAAATTCCCAAAACTCATTCTATAGTTTCATTTTGGGGAAAATATTTTTTTACATTTCAGAACCGGACTTCCTTTGATAAAAGTTACAGTGTTTTGTTTCTTCTTAAATAAAAAAATCCTGGTGCCCGAGCATATAAAACCTCATGTGAGAAAGTGAGGTGGTAAAAATTGAGTATCCATTTATTTCTAAAGATAAGAATAAAGTTTGAGTAATGTATAAATTGTAATTACAATTGTCATTGTGGTTGTTGTGTTTTTATAAGTCAATATTGCTGCCTTTTTTCTTACTACATTACAATATTTATAATAAATAATTCAAACACCTATCAATAATTTTTTAGTTTTGTCCTTGGGTTGACTTTTTGACACACACGGCTTGGAAATGTAACGAGAGCGGATACCGATCCAATCAAGCCGTGAATAAATCTCATGACCTTACTGAGAGTCGAACCTTCGACCCCTGCGTCCACATGCTAGCACTTTGCCAACGTGCTACCTCGCCGTAAAATATTTTAAAAAAATTGCCGTAAATAATTATCAAAAATATTTTAGATAAATGTTGCGCCAAATTAAGGTTAAATACATATTAGTTATTTCAAATTTTTTGATAAATACCACCCTTAATAAATATAATGCTTCTTTTATATCTAAATTTACCGTGAGTAAATCATGTTTGTATTTTGTCCAATCAGAAGGCTTAAATCGTAGTCCCATAAGAAGCATTGAACCGTTTTCAGCTGGAACGAATTGTAAGGAGCTGGTGGCGAAAATTTTTATACGATTTTATACTGTGAATCAAATTGAAAAGTTTGAAGACGTTATAATAAAAAACTGGAAAAATTATTTCAGTCATTAAGGCATTGCTGAACTTTTGATGGACAGTCAATAAATAATGCAATATAAAAAATCTGACGTGAACATCACATGCCTTACTTGTACATCATTGGATATATATATATATATATATATATATATAATCAAACACAAAATCTCATCGTTCCACAGTTAATCGTTTTGGATTTACCCAAGACATTCTAAGAATCTGTCAATTAAAATGTGCTTTCAGCCAAGTCGGTTGCTATGGAAACAGTAGGCCATTATTCTAATACCACAACATTCCTGAATACTGATTTCCAAAATTCTACGGCTACCAACAGATCTGAATGTATGCGCAAAATTAAAAAATAAATTCCTACTGAAGGGCCCTTCCGGTTCAATCTATTTTTATAAAAATAGTAGGCAATCATTCAGATGCTACAGCAGACTGAAATACCAAATTTCAATATTCTACACCTGATCGTTTCGAATTTATGCGAAAAATTCCAAAAGACTGTCAAGTAAAGTGCACTTCCGGCTCGGTGGATCTCAATAAAAATAGGATATGAGCATCTAGACGGTATAATCGTCCTAAGTACTGAATTCTAACAATCTACGTTCGATCGTTTTGGATTTATGCGGAAAATTCAAAAAATGTTTCGAATATAGTGCCCTTCCGGTTTGGTCGATAGCAATCATAATGCAAGGTGTACAACTAGATATTATAAAAATGCCTAATACAAAATTTAAATATTCTACGACTGATTGTTTAGTATTTATGCGGAAAATTCAAAAAGTCTGACATATAAAGTGCACTTCCGGCTCAGCCGATTGTTACAAAAATAGAAGATGACCATTTAGATAATAGAACAATTTCAAATGCTAAATTCCAGTATCCTATGGCTGATCATTCTGAACTTATGCAGAAAATTTAAAAAAAAGTTTCAAGTAGAGTGCACTTCCAGCTTAGCCGATCGCAATCATAATGCAAGATGTACAATAAGATGTTATAGCAGTTCTTTATACGAAATTTCAATATGCTATGGCGGGTCATTCTATATTTATGCAAAAAATTCAAAAAAAGTTTCAAGTAAAGTGCACTTCTGGCTTGGCCGATTCATACAAAAATAGTAGATGACCATTCTGATACAACATGAAGCTTAAATACTGAATTTCAACATTCTACGGTTGATCATTCTGGATTTATTAGAAAAACTCGAAAAAAGTTTCTAGTAAAGTGCACTTCCGGTACAGACGTTTGGAACCATAATGCGAGGTGCACAACTAGACCCTATACCAGTCTTAAATACAAAATTTCAACATTATACATTCAACCAGTTTTGAGATTTGCGAGTTACGCACGCACGAACGCATGCACGAACGCACGCACGAACTTATTTTAAACATTAGTTGGTCATTTGCATTTTTTCACAAACTTATTGTTCTTGACAATTTTTTATTGAAGTTCTAAAAACTAAACAATTTTATTGTCGATGTTCCTTGTATCAGAAGTTTCACAAAGTAATTAGAGGAAATAAAACTGACTTCAGTCTCCTGTATACTGCTCCGTTTAAATTTAAAAAAATGGAGTTAAAAAATGCTTTTATATTATTTTAAAAAAGCATTGAGAAATTTGAGGCTGAATTTTTCAAATAATTTTGTAACTGCAAATCCATTAAAAATATTATTTTAAATAAATTCGTTGAAACAATTTGAAAGTATTGTCGAAGAAATAATTGTCATGTCCAATTTATTTTGTAAAATAATTCCGATTTTTGTGTTAGGTTCAGCACATATAAATTCAAGTCATTATTTAAATTTTGCTTGTTTATCTAGAAAATTGAAATTTAATGCAAAAACAGAATAAGAGCCAGCAGTTTTATAATTTAAATTAATTTGCACCAAGATCCGGGACCTATTGTACCAAACACCTTGCAGCTTTACTTTGTCATTTGCAAATAATCGTTGAATAAGTTGTCCCAGAATTTCACACCTATTCATAAGTTCGCGCTTCATGATTTTGTCACATGTTTGAAATGTTTAGTACAATGCATTTATTTAAAATTAGCAAAGTTGCAAAGTGCTTGCTGAAATAGTCCCTTACATATTAAAATTTAAATTTACCTACTTGATATCCTCAAATCGTAAATGGAGCTGCTGCCGAAATCCTCCTTCTAATGATGTTGAACCGCTGGACGAATTAATGCTGATTAAAACTGCCGCAAATCCCATAACTGGATCTCATACGCCAGAAAAGTACAGAATTTGAGCTATTTGCAACAAATAAAACATGTTTTAGAATAGAATACGAGTTTCAGGAGTTCGTGCATGCAAAATTTGAACAAAATTCACAGAATTATAATAAAAAAATATTTTTTTGGGTTTAGTCTTGTAAGAGAGAACGATGTGGCTGTAATTGTTATGCTTAACTGATATATTGCATATTATATTAAGATCCTAATTTACTTACTTGATATCCTCAAATCGCAAATGGAACTGCCATCGCAATCCTTCTTCTAATAATGTAGAGCTGTTTGAACTGCTAGACGAAATAGGGCTGATTCAAGCTGCCGCAACTCCCATAAAGCAGCACTGGATCTCAAACGTCTGATCCAACTTGAGCTATTTGCAACAAACAAAACAAGTTTTGGTTTAGAATACGAGCTTGAAAAGCTCGTGCATGCAAAATTGGAACTTTAATTCAGAGAATTATAATGAAAATAGTTACTTATGTATCTAATGTGCGAAATTATACTTTGATGCTTCAGAATGAGAAATCATTCGAAAGCTCCAAAGAAATTTCGTGCACGTGTTGCATACAATATTTTTCTACAGACGTCAAAAATTTATTTAAAAAAAAATAATAAAATCATATTAAAATACAGAAATTAGTGAAGTTCTTTGTTTTGACAACGAAGTATTTCGTACATATAGACAAGATAAAATCAGAGAACGAAATACTTCGTGCTGATAAACAACTGCAATGTGACATTATGCATACTAATATTGTCATCATCTTTTGACGTCTGAAGAAAACTATTATTTTGGGTTTAGTAAAATCTTGAAAGAGAAACAGTTGTAGCTTTCATTGATATACTCAACTGCAGAAAAGCACCCAACATAGCCGGAATCGTGGAACAAAGGGCCTCGTACTGAAAACATCAGCAACCTGAGTCCTGTCGGATCGGTTCCTCAAAAACTGGACCCGTAGTGCAGATTTCTGAAACTCCAAAAAGCAGAAAACACAGCCAAAATTATCTTAACAATTTAAATGATTTTTTTATGCTCTCTGCTTGTTTTTTTCATGAATTGGTACACAAACCTTACGTTTAGTCATCAAGACTTTGTATGCAGTTATTAAGACATGATTGGCCATACACAGCTAAATTGGAGACTACTGATATTCTTATTAATTTTGATTATTTTACCTAAAAACGCTGAAATTAAATAGTTTAACCGAATTAGTGATGTACCTACCAATTAAAAAATTAATTTATATTATGATATTATTTTTACTTACTGTTAATTTAAATGCATCCTATTTTAGGACTTAGTGTATTCATCCGTTGATATCAAATCACTTATATTGTTCTTGGTCGGATTTTTTTTTTTATTGGTCAATATTGTTATTAATTGCCAATATTTAAATTGGTTGTTATCATTTTGATCTTTTTTGCAATATTCAAGCCAGTGTGTGCTTTAATTTCTTTTTTAACAATTAGGAAAATTGTAAAATACTTTGGTCATACTAGTGAAGCTAGTTTTATTGCAATTTTTTTTTTTAACTGACTGGCCGAATGCATTCTGTATAATTTATTTGGGTAATTCACCATATACACTCAGGGTGAAATAGTTGTGGCTTTTATATTGTTTTTGATGGGAAGTTTTTTTTATTGGTCAGTATTGTTATTTACTGCCAATATTAAAATTGGTTGTTATTATTTTGATCTTTTTTTTGCAATATTTAAGCCAGCCTGTGCTTTAATTTTCTTCTAACAATTGTAAAAATTGTTAATCAATTTAGCCAGACTAGAGAAGCTAATTGTATTGAATATTTTTTTTTTTAATTGACTGATCGAATTTATTGTGTATAATCTATTTGGGTAATTTACTATAAATACTCAGGGTGAAATAGTTGTGGCTTTTATTGATAAAGTCAAATGTATGCAGAAAATTGATACCTGTAGAAAAACGCCCAATGGAGCCGGAATCGTGGAACAAAGTGCCTCTACTGGAACAATTCTACTGCTTACTTTTTTCATGAATTGGTACACAAATATTCCTCTTTGTCATCAAGACTTTGTATGCAGTTACTAAGACTTTGAATTGCACATTATTGGCCATAAACAGATAAATTGACGGCTCCAGCCATTCCAGATTAATAACTTCAATTATTTTACCTAAAAACGCTGAAATTAAGTAGTGTAGTCAAATTAGTAACGTATCTACGAGATACAAATTAATTCATTTTATGATATTATTTTTACCTACTGTTAATTTAAATGCATCCTATTTTAGGACTTTGTGTGTTCATCCGATGATATCAAATCACTTATATTGTTTTTGATCAGTTTTTTTTTTTTTTTTTTGTATGGGCCAGTATTGTTATTAATTGCCAAAATTATAATTGGTTGTTAATATTTTGATATTTTTTTTTGCAATATTTAAGCTAGTGTGTGCTTCAATTTTTTTTTTTTCAACAATTATAAAAATTGTTTTGCAGTTTGGCCAGACTAGTGAAGCTAGTTTTATTACATTTTTTCTTTTAACATTAATAAAAACTGTTAATCACATTGGCCAGACTAATGAAGCTAGTTTTATTGCAATTTTTTTTTTAACTGACTGACCGATTGCATGAATATAAAATATTTGGATAATTTACAATAAATATTCAGGGTGAAATAGTTATTCTAGGGCTTTGTGTGTTCATCCGTTGATATCGAATCACTTATATTGTTTTTCTTTACAATATTTAAGCCAGTGTGTGCTTCAATTTTTTTTTCAACAATTGGTCACATTGGCCAGACTAGTGAAGCTTGTTATATTGTTACTTTTTTTTAACTGACTGACCGAGTGCTTAATTATAAAATATTTGGATAACTTACAGTTGGAAACAATAGACACTCAGGGTGATAATAAAATAAAATATACTATCTTCCATCAGCGTTATTCCAAATCATATCGTTGTTAATTCACTCACTGAATTAACAACAATATGATTTGGAATATCGCTAATGAAGACAGTATATTCTATTTTACTATCACCCTGAGTGTCTATTGTTTCCAACTGTAAGTTATCCAAATATTTTAGAATTATGCACTCAGTCAGTCAGTTAAAAAAAACTCTAATTGTAATAAAACTAGCTTCACTAGTCTGGCCAATGCGATTAACAATTTTAATAATTGTTGAAAAAGAAAATTGAAGCACACGCTGGCTTAAATATTGCAAAAAAAAAAAATTAAAATAATAACAACCAATTTTAATATTGGCAATTAATTACAATACTGACCAATAATTAAAAGAAAACCTGACCAAAAACAATATACCCAAGTGATTTGATATCAACTGATGAACACACAAAGCCCTAAAATAGAATGCATTTAAAATAACAGTAAGTAAAAATAATATCATACAATGAATTAATCTTGTATTTAGCAGGTACGTTACTAATTTGACTACACTACTTAATTTCAGCGTTTTTAGGTGAAATAATAGTTGTAATTATTAATCTGGTGTGGCTGGAGCCGTCAATTTAGCTGTTTATGGCCAATTACGTGCAATTCGCAGATTTAGTAACTGCATACAAAGTCTTGATGACAAAGGGAAAGATTATTCATGAAAACAGTAAGCAGTCGAATTCTTAAAATAATTTTGGTTGTGTTTTCTGCTTTTTGGAGTTTCAGAAATCTGGACTACATGTTTCAGTCTTCGGGGATCCGATTCGACAGGACTCAGGTAGCTGATGTTCCCAGATGTTGTTCGACGATTCCGGCTCTGTTGTGTGCTTCTCTACAGGTATCAATTCTCTGCATACATTTGAGTTTATCAATAAAAGCTACAACTATTTCACCCTGAATGTTTATTGTAAATTATTCAAATATTTTATATTCATGCATTCGGTCAGTCAGTTAAAAAAAAAATTTTCAACAAAACTAGCTTCACTAGTCTGGCCAATGAGATTAAAAATTTTTATATTGTTAAAAAAAATAGAAGCACACACTAGTCTAAATATTGCACAAAAAAAATCAAGATAATAAAAACCAATTTTAATATTGGCAATTAATAACAATACTGACCAATAGAAAAAAGCCCAACCAAAAACAATATAAAAACCACAACTATTTCACCATGAGTGTTTATTATAAACTACCCACATATTTTATAATCATGCAATCGGTCAGTCAGCTGAAAAAAAATGCAATGAAACTAGCTTTTTGCAGACTGCCCAAAGTGCTCAACAATTTTCATAATCGTTAAAAAAAATTTAGAAGCACACATTGGCTTAAATATTGCAAAAAATATATAATAATAACAGCCAATTTTAATATTGGCAATTAATAACAATACTGACCTATAATTTAAAAAAAAAAACCTGACCAAAAACAATATATGTGATTTGATACCAACACACAAAGTCCTAAAATTGGATTAATTCAAAATAACAGTAAGTAAAAATAATATCGTAAAATGAATTAATTTTTCACTTGGTAGGTACGTTACTAATTCTCTTCACTATTTATTTTCAGCGTTTTCAGGTAAAATAATTGAAATTAATAAGAATGTTAGTGGTCTGGTGTGGGTGAAGCCTCCAATTTAGCTGTTTATGGCCAATTATGTCTTAGTAACAGCATACAAAGTCTTGATGTCAAAGCGTAAGGTTTGTGTATCAATTCATGGAAAAAAGTAAACGGGAGTATAAATTTTTTTTTAATTAAATTGTTAAAATAATTTTGGATGTGTTTTCTGCTTTTTGGATTTTCAGAAATCTGGACTACGGGTTTCAGTCTTCGGGGAGCCGGTCCGACAGGACTCAGGTAGCTGATGTTTTCATTACGAGGGCCTTTGTTCCACGATTCCGGCTCTGTTGGGTGCTTCTCTGCAGGTAATAATTCTTTACATCCAGTTGAATTATCAATGAAAGACTTTACTAAACCCAAAATACTGATGTTTACTACAATTTTCTGATTTGAATTAATATTTTGCATGCATGAGCCTCTAAAGTTCATATTTCAATCTAAAAACTGTTTTGTTTGTTTAAATAGCTCAAGTTGGGCCAAATTCTTCACTTTTCTGGCGTTTGAGATCTACTGCTGTTTGATGGGAGTTACGACAGCTTCGTTCAGGCCTACTTGAGTTCCAATTTTGTATGCACGAGCCCCTAAAATTCATATTCTAATCTAAAACCTATTTTTTTTTATTGCAAATAGCTCAAGAGGGTCAAATTCTGCACTTTGCTGACTTTGAGATCCAATTAGAGAAGCTGTGGCAGCTTTAATCAGCCCTTCTTTCTCCCGGAGTTCAAACAACTCCACATTCTTAGAAGAAGGATTTCGGTGGCAGCTCCATCTACTATTTGAGGATATCAAGTAAGTAAATTCAGATTTTAGTATGCAGGAGACTATTTTGTCAAGCACTTTTTAAATTTGCTAATTTAAGTGCAATTTTATTATTTCAAACGTGACAAAGCTGTAAATTGCGAAATTATGAATAGGTGTGACATTCTTGAGCTTAATATGCAACTTATCCAACGAATATTTGCAAATTGCAAAGTAAAGTTGCAATAGGTCTCGGATCTTGTTGCAAATTTATTTAAATGATTATTTCACTCATGTCAATTATACTGACAAATTTTACATAATTACAATAACAATTTTTTTCGGAATTGTATAATGTTGAGATGCGTAACCAAACACGGAAAACTGAGGTTCTATTAAGTTTTTACATATTGCTGCACAAAGTATTTCTCTATCGTTAAGTAAAACATATTTTCGAACGAGTGCATGCGTACGTTTGTTAAAAAATTTGAAAAATCAAAAAGTAACAAATCGCTTGCCAACTGGTGTTTACCTCTATAAATTCCTAAGACTATTTATCGCGATAATTGCCTTTGCCATGGAGAAACAATACACGGTTTTAATATAAACAAACAATCAGTTTTCCGAAATCGTTTTTAATCGTACTAGAAATGCATTTTTCGCGAAAATTTAGAAAGAATTTAAGAACAATAAGTCTGAAAATACAAAAATACAATTTGGTGCATTTTTCAATCAAAAATGTTACTAATTGCAACCAACATCATTTAAAAGGTACTTATAATAGCGATTTCATTCAAGAAATATCCTCCACGAATACCAGTCGCTACTTTAATTTTATCATAACTATTTCTTTCAAACTTTGTTTACTTTTAAACAGCATCCTTCGAATCATCTGCTCAGATAATATCTCTAGAGCTGCGTTCTCGTGTTTTAATCGGGCAGATGACTCTTACGATGTTACTAGGTAAACAATGTTTGCAAGAAAATTTTATTGGTAAAATTACAGCACCTTGTGATATTATATAAGACAAGCTTTACATAGTTACAGTAACAATTATAGTAACAAACCACTTGCCAACAGGAACTTTTATAGCGATAAAATATAAACAAACAATCAGTTTTCGAAATGGTCAGAATTGAATCGTTTTGGAAAAAACAACGAATCATTAAATCGATTATCAGCTGCTTCAGTAGTGGTGAGTGTGGGTGTGAGAGTCTGCAAAAATGGTAAAAAAATAAAGTAATAGTCAGAGCTGGACAAGTACTGGACCCAAAGTAATTAAGTATAAGTACCAATTTTAACTGTGATAATACTTGTTACTACGTACTTTTCCAAGTTTAACTTGAAAGTACTTATACAAAGTACCAGTTTTTCACGACAAAAATACTTTAAAATAAGTATTTTTCAAGTATAAGTACTTTTTTATAGGATTGGAAAGAAGTCGATGTTTTTTATTCAAATCTGATTTTGTTTTGGTTTAAATAACATTTTTTCATTTGAACAAAAAACCCCGATTTTTCATTTTACTTCTACCCAATTTTTATGTTATTGTTATTTCATTATACTTTTCATTTTTATGCTCCAATTTCAATTACTAGTATGTAGTATTTAATCACTTGTATACAAATTATTTGTATTATTTGGTCTAGAGTCCACTTAAATCTGAGAAACCAGTTGGGCACAGAGAGCGGCCAAACTAATTTGCCTTTATAAAAGTTTGAGTTAGGTTATAACTTGATGATAATTCTATTAATTTTATTTGACTTTATATGAATCCGATAGGTATTTGAACAAAAAATTATGATTGATTTAAATCGTAAATAAAAAAGACCAAAAATGACACCGAAATAATAAAATATAGAATAGATCGATTGAGAGACACAAAAATAAGAAAAAAGTATCAGGAAAGCATAAAGGAAATGATTAGAGTTACGCCTAAGCCGGATTGTAACAATATGGAAGAAATTTAAACACATAATAATGGAAGCAACAGAAAAAGCATGTGAAAAGACAAGAAATAGAAATCATAGGAAGCAAACACACTGGTGGAATGAGAAGGTAAGAGAAGAAGTGAAAAAGAAAAAATAAGAGTGGAAAAAATTCTTAAGCACCAAGAAATCAGTAGATTACAAACATTATGAGCAGCAAAGTAAAAAAGTGAAAGAGGTAATCAAAAAAGCCAAGATGAAAAGCTGGGAAGAATTTGGCGAATCGATAGAAGAGAGCTTCAAGGAAAATAAAAAATTATATTACAAGGTACTAAAAAATGCCAAAAAGGAAAATCAAGTACAACTTAAACAAATGAAAGATAAACAAGGGAAGATTATAAGAGAGAAAGGCGAAATAATGAACAGGTGGAGAGAACATTTCCAGGAACTATTAGAGGATAACAAAATAAGGAGAGATGAGGAATTGATCAAAGAAGAAAAAAAATATGCAGAAATCAAGACACTAGAAAGTGCAAAAGAAAACATAACAATGGAGGAACTGAAATTAGCGCTACATAAAATAAAAAATGAAAAGCTCCAGGACATGATATGATAAAAGCCGAACAGATAAAATATATGAGTGAAGAGGGAGAACAAATATTACTGTTTATACTCAACAATATATGGAAAGCTGGTAAAATACCCAACGGCTGGGAAAAAGCAGTAATATTTCCTATATTCAAAAAAGGAGACAGTAGCAACTGCAACAACTATAGGGGCATATCATTACTATGTACAACGGCGAAAGTATATGAAGCCATACTACACAATAAATTAAGAAAATTGACAGAAGCAATACTTGAGAAAACACAGAGCGGTTTTAGGAGCGGGCACTCAGTGCAAGACCATATATTCACGATCAGAAAAATGGCAGAAATAACGATGAGGCAGGATAGCAAAGTATATGTAACATTCATAGATATTGAGAAAACTTTTGACAGAATACAGAGGGAGAAGATGTGGAGAATCTTAGAAGAGAGGAAAATAGATAAACAACTATTACAAGCAATTGAAAGCATTTACAGAAGAACAGCAAATTACATACGAACAGGAAACGAATTCACGACCACCCAAGGACTAAGACAAGGGGGAGCCCTGAGTCTGATATTATTTATAATATATCTAGACAATATCATGAAGAGAACAAAGAGCAAAACGAAGGCAATTGAAATAGGACATTACAAACTTGAAAGAATTACTTTGACAGAATATGCATTCGCAGATGATCTGGCAATTTTCGCTAAAAGTGAAGAAGATATGCAGCATAACTTGAATGTGTGGAATGAAGAACTGCATAAACATGGCATGAAGATCAATATAGAAAAAACAAAGATCATGGTAATAGCCAAAGAAAATATAGCAACTAGTATATCACTTAATGGAAAGACGATAGAACAAGTAGAAATGTTCACATATCTAGGAGCTGCAATAAATAGTAAGGAAAGTATGGAACCCGAAATTAATAAGAGAATCCAGGCGGCGAATAAGAATTACTATGCTATGAACAAAGCAATTCTAAATAACAAGCATATTTCAAAAACCACCAAAATGGCTGTATATAAAACAATATACAGACCAACACTAATTTACGGAAGTGAAACTTGGGTCCTTGATCAAAGAGGTCAAAGTAAAATACAGACGACTGAGATGAGGATTTTGAGAAAGATAGAAGAAGTTCGAATAATTGACAAAGTAAGAAACGAAGAAATAAGATGGAATCTACAGACCGAAAGTATACAAAATACAATAGATAAAAGACAGCTAGCATGGTATGGCCACATAATAAGAATGCCAGAAAACAGACAAGTTAAACAAGTGTGGAATGCAAGATACCCAAAGAAGAAAGGAAGAGGCAGACCAAGAAAGAATTGTAAAAGTTCGATACAAGAAATATTGAAAAGAAATAGCATCAGTAATAACGAAGCAAAGAAAAAGGCTTTGGGCAGGAAGCAATGGAAAGAAATAATTCAAAAATTAAATTAAAGAACTAACAATCTCGACACCCGAAAGGGTAACAGGGATTTAAATAGATAATAATAATAATAAATCGTAATTCTTTTACACGATTTAAATCATGATTTAAATTATGACAACCCTACATTTTCGTGATATTTTTTCACTTACACACATCCACAAAAACTAGCACCTACCTGTTTACGATAACCTTACCTATGAAAGTCCCTAAAACTTGATTCCATATAAGAATATCTTAATTTTATTCTTACTTCAATACTGATACTTACGTATTTTTAAATTACTCAAGTATTTTTCAAATATTTAATTATTTGTAAACTACTTCAATATTATTTGCGATTATTACGAGAAAAATAAGTCTTAAGTACATGTTATAATTTTAAAACTTAAAATTTTCAAGTATTAAGTACAAAATGAATATTTCTACTTCAGTATCAGTCTTAAGTACTAGTGAAACCCAGAAATTGGTACTTAAGTACAAAAATACTTAACTATTGCCCAACTCTGGTAGTACGCCGGTTGAAACTCTTTTTATAAACAGTTGACAACATAGTAAGCTCAAAAAAAAATCGTCAGCTGCACCGTGGAGAGAAAATTATAGTTCAGCTGTTCCCATACACTTGTAGAAAAAAATATATCAATTAAAATAATAGTAGGCTGGATGAAATTGGACTAAATGATTGTTTACATGATGAAAAACACGACAGCAACAATCAGCTGCGTGTGTAATTGTTGCCACCATTGGAATCTCGAGAAGTAGGAGCTACGGTCTTAGTTAAATGAGACTTTTTATGCGCGTTAAAGGGACGGTCTCAGACATTTTTTTGTTTTTTGAAAAGTTAGTAATGAAATTGGGCAAAAAAAATTAAATATACTGTAATTCAATAAATTTTATTCTGAATCAGTCATGCCAACATCTTTTTTTCTTCTCTATTATAAAGGAAATAAATGTTCTCTACAAATCGATAAAGCTTCAAATGTTGCTTCTATTTGTAAAATGTCTGTGAGAATCTGACTTGACATTGTCAGCAGTGGAAAAAATACGAGGAAGGTCAAGAAAAAGTCTCATATTACTTCATTTTCTGCTGCCCTCGTAAGAACTCCTCGCCCTAGAAACAAATTCCGTGTACGATCTCCATGACAACATAAAAACGGCTGCTCATATGTTTAGGTGACGCAAAGCGCGACACGTGACGTGGTGAAGCTTAATATGCTTCAGACGCGTTATTGATGATGCGTTTTAAAGGATCGTTCAGACGTGAACGATGAAAAAGGTCTTTCCGGTGACCTACGCCCGTTCAATGCGACCATTCAGCAAGAAAAATTACATTTTAATGAATACTTGTTAAATGCCGAAAACAAAATGTTACTTCAATCCTTTATAATAGAGCCATGGTAATAACCAAAAATTTTACATTACAACAGTGCAATTGAAAATTTATCGCTTTGACTACTTCTTATATTGGAAAAGTTTTAGGTTAATAATACAGTTTATAAAAGTGAAAAATATGTCGGTGTATTCAACAGCAGAATTGAGATAATCTCGCGAGAATTTCTAAGAAGGAATTCAGGTCACAGCTTTCGTAGTGATATTTCAATTTTATGTTTAACATTAATTCATGTTGAGGCAATATTCAGGATTTATTTGCGAGATGAATTTGAAACGAAACTAAAATAGACGGTAATATCAGAAGTCAAAAAAGATTAATTTGCTTTTCTCTGATTTAAAGACGCAGAAAAGTACATTTCGATGTTCTCTCAGAATGGTATTGTATTTAATTTCAATAATATTATACAATGACGTCAAAACATTAGACCCAGCTTGCTAGCATTTGTTTTGAAGCAGTCATTAGGGGTGCGGGGAACGGGGAAAGATCCAAGTTGGTAGTGCAGGTTGCATATTTCTAACCTTCATCAATTTTAAATCTAAATTATCCATCAGAAATATATGAATTGATGAACAAGGCAAGTGATTTATGAATGTGAAAAGTTGTGAAAACGTGGATTTCACATTTAGAATACAATTCACAAAAAAAAATTATAATAAATTGAAGCCTTTCATTTCATAAATAAATTACGGTATGATTTTAATATGAATTGATAAATTTTTCAAGTTGATTTTAAGATTGTAATTATTTAAAAAAATTAAAACACAAACAATAACAATACACGTCATACAAATAGTGTAAACTAAGGCTCTAAATACATGAGTATTATCATCCGCCATTCTGTGTCCTTAGAAAGCGCTTTAGCATATGTGAACAGTGCATGAAACGCGATGATTGAGTCGAAATAGTTTAATCTTTAGGTGAAAAACGTGATAAAATAATATCGGAGTCTATCAAACTACTTATTTTTGGCATGGTGTGTATTATTTGTAATCAAATTACATGCTTCAATTTAGAATTTTCAGTTTTCAAATGTTGAATCAATTTATTCGGTTTTCAATCATATATAATTAGAGTAATATTAAATACTCAGAATATCATTATGGAATTTTAATTGATAATCTGTAATACAATTTTTGAAAACAATCTGACAAATTTATTACATTTCGAGATCTCTAAATATGTAAAACTCTATTATTCATCTTCAAACTTTGTAATCTTTAACTTACCTAGTAAAACTTTTATGCATATTTATTGGAAGATTCATCATTTTATTGCTCTCACCCGAGAGATAAAAAACATGGAAGTCTACTATTTGCAATTTTTTATATCGCATATCTTGATCAAAAATTGTGAGTTCATAATATTTTACTTATCAAAGAAATAATTGATTATATATTATTTATACTTATAATATATTTATATATGTATATATGTAAATATAAAATATATATTTTATATAATAGGTTCCTATATGTATAATACATAAATATATTAATCAACTATTGCTTGAAATTGAGGTTAGACTCTATGATCGTGTCTAAAAATTTAGATAAAAATATATGTATATTAAAATGAACTGAGATAACTCCAATCAAAATTTTAATCGGATCATAACTTTAAATGGAAATTTTGACTGAATATACGTACTTTTATATGAAATACTTATAATTCGTCTGTGAATCTCACAGCCACAATTGCCGCTAATAATGATGGTAAATCATTCGGCACATTAATGAGTCACTCTGATACTATTTTCTTTAGTTTTTCAAGTTATTATAACATTTTATCCTCGTCAAACAACGCATTTCCTGTAATGTTTACATGGGTTTATATATGCTTTCTTTTATTGACAGGACACAGAATGGCGGATGATAATACCTATGTTTTTAGTGCTCTATGTAAACTAGGCATCACGCACTTCAAACTTGGATAATTCCCTTTCCTCCCTAACCGCTAATGTCTGCTTCAAAACAAACTGTACACCAACATAGGACGTGCGGAGTCTAATATATAAGACGTCATTGATATTATATGACTTTTTTGTTCTGTCAAACGATCATGACTCAAGTTTCCGGCGTTAGATGGCAGATCATTACGAAGCTCATTAACAAGAATTAAAAGCAAGAAACATTACAAACTTCCATAATTTTCTATACTAACAAATTAAAATTAATTTATTACTTACAGATTAAAAGATAATCAATATTAAAAACATGTGTACAAGGTTAAGTTCTTTAACATCTGACAGATAAAAGAGCGGCAAATTCAAATTATACAATGAAAAGAAATGCAGAAATCAAATATTCGGTAGAAAAAAGATGTGTACGTTTAAGGAGTAATATTGTTGGCTTGTGTTCTTGTTTTTAATATTGCGCTGATATGCCTAGCATGGCTGCATGTAATAGAAATGATGAAACCTATCGTGCGCCGTGTATTTCGTGTATCCGAACATTTTCATTTAGGAAACTCTGTTTGCACAACGCGTTCGAAATCAAAACAAATCCGTGGATTTACTGCTGGTAGACACAGCCGTGCATATGCACATAGACACTAAACACACACACAAACACGCAACGATGGTCACATACTGCAAACGTGCCGATTTGTTCAATGACTGTATTTGCACAAGTTCAGATGTAAAGTCGCTAAAATATAGCCCATTCTGGTAATGCGCGCCCAGTGCTCATAATAATGCACTCGCTACATTACTGTTACTAACAAATAAAAACGCACACTTTATGGAGACTTTCACACTAACTCCAACAGTAATCTTTCCCCTGTCAGCCGCGCTAAACACTTTTTCATTTAATGGAAAACATTATAAAAACAACTCAACATAATTATCACACAACGGGAAAACAAAAAGACTAAAACTGAACAGAGTAAATTTATCACAGGAAATGAATTTAGCGAGTTTAGTTGCATTACTATTAAGGTAGTTGGTTTGGCGAGATAACAAAAGAAAAATAATCGCCACTGCATCAAATAGAGAGCTTCATTTATCAGAAAGTTTTGACAGAATCAATTTTGAAGAGATTTTTGGAATCTAGTTGTCTTTCCCTTAAACTTTGTTTTTTTTTTTAAATTTAAATTAAAATTCAAATCTATGAATCGCTTTTTAAAACCATCATCCTAGATCAGAGAACAACTGTAGATACGTGTTTCGTTCTTAATCAAACCCAGATGGTCAGAATCTGGATCCCAGGCCAATATTGTCTTTTTTTCACGCTTCATGAAGATTAAAAATTTAAAATCTGCTGTGACCACCATAATATTACCCCGACCATGAATTTTATGACCAGTTTCATTGCTGTTTCATCAATTTAGAGTGACGTATCAATTAATTGCATATTTCAAAATGACAGCTGTTATTGTCAAAGAGACAGATGGTGGTTAATTAACAATCGAAAACATTATTTATTTCAGTTTTCTACTAAGCTCTTTTCCCCGACTAGACTTCATTTGGATAGCTTGTAAAAAAACAATTGACAATCGGTTGAATATAATTTTTAACAGTTTTACTAAAATTATTTCCACAGGAGCTTTAATTTGATAACAAACACGTTACAATCAATTTACTTATTTTAAAAAACAATTAACGAAGGTTTGTATGTAATAATTCCAATTTCAGATTATGAGTTTCATTCTTTCATTTCTTTGCATGTTCCATGAAAATATAATGAATTTTATAATAACTCAAATTTTAATAATAATTAATAGCAAATGAACTGCTAATAATTTTGAAAAACGTTTCAGGTAAATGTTGTTTTAAATTATTCAAGGATCAATTTTTATTTCGTGAAATTTCAGTGTTTTTGAGCTCTGTGATAAATTCGGCAAAAGTTGTTGTTATTGAAAAATACAGCCGCTGTAGTTTGGGACTGAATTATTTTTTATGAGGGTGAAAGAAAAGTAGGCGTAGAGTTTTTCAATCAATAATCTCGTGATGGCTGATGGCTTAAAGACAAAAAGCAACGTCGAGAACAGAGAAGAATTTTTTACCGGAAATTCAAGTTTTTCAGTGATCGGAAAATGCTGTTCGGCGTTTAATTAAGTCAATGTATTGAAGGATGAGAAAGTTGGTGCATTTATAATGTGGTGAGACTTGAATATTCATAGAAGGGGAAGAACTGAAAACTGTCCGTGAGGGTGAGTCCCGTGCGTGCTGAACAGGCGATTCAGCTGTTTTTTGCTCGCCAATCGCTTGATCGATCAGCTTGATCTGTCAGCCGGGCGGCGGCATGAACTGCTGACGAAGCAGCAACGTTCGCCTGTCAGTTAATGATGTCATTTGGGTGGCTTTCGACTTGAGCATGGACACACCGTGCACAAGAAACTCTTTACTTCTTCTTTGCCCTTGTTTTCTGTTCTTTACTTTGCTTCGTGCACTTCGATTAATGAAAGAAAACTTGACCAGTGCTACCAATGCACTTTCCTTCTATTTAACTCTATATTTTTATAGTAATTATTCTGAAATAATAAATATAAACCGTAGGGAAAAATAGTAAATTGTTTACTGCTACACTATAAGTGCAAAGTGCGCATTTGATGCAAGAATCTCATCGCATTGGATGTTTTGCTTTTATGTCTATTCCATCTCCTTAAAAGTGTTTTTATTGATGGGCTATGATGGCAGTAGCGGGCCTATCAGATACAGCTTTTATGTTTTATTTATACATCCGTTTTCATAGACGTTTCCATGCTGTAAATTTATTACTTTCAAACCGAAAGAGATGTTTCTCTTTGTGTTTTTATTTCCACAGTTTTCTTTTTTATTCGCCAGCTAGAACGTTATTAAGATGTATTGATATTTATGTCAAACGTAACAGTTTAGGGAATATTTTGATAAATGACACTTTAGGAGAAAGCAGAAGAGGAAGTGGCTTCTACATGGTAGACTATTTAAAGCAATATTATCCTTAAAGGCTTTTTTAACGATTTTTTTGCGACTTTTCGAAATTTTCGACTGAAATTTCATATTTAAGCTTCCTATAAAAAAAAAAAAATATTTTTAAGTTCGTGAATGAAGTAAGTTTTTATTCAAATTAAGTCAAAAAATTTTAACACAATCATTTAGAATAGAATAGGCTTGCTGCTATTAAACAATGAAACAAAATCCAAATAATAAACGCGTACTTCAAACTTAAGGCACGTGATTTCTAGTTTCTACTTTTAAATTTAAATACTTTTAAGTCTTGTTTTTCAGAAATATCTTTTTCTACAGTCACTATAGAATGATACCCATTCCACACGCTGTAGCGTGCGGAATAGGGGTCATTCCGCACGCTCAGGGATTCCTTAGAAATCCGCGTAGCATTGCGAAAAAACTGTTTCATTACTGTCATAATTTCAACTCTTTTTGATTTTATTATCATTCCTCTTAAAAATGGAGTCAATATGAGTAATTTTTTGAGTAAGTAAAAAGACCAAGTTGGTCAACGTCTTCCACAGATGCAGGTTGTGGCATTTGACAAATGGAAAAAAATAATTTTTTTTTTTTTTTTCCGCTATTTTATTAAACTCGACATCACAGTTCATGTACATTTTTAATTTTTCACAATTCAAGTTCTTTTCGCTTCTGAAGATGGCTGAGGTACAGCCGAAACTGTAAAGTAGGAAAGAAATTAAAATATATTGACTGAATTCCCAAGACTTTTTACTTACTCAAATTCACTCATCCAGTCAGCTTCATCTATTTTATTCAATGAGTAATTTTATCAACATTTGATGAATTGGAATAAGATGAATGAAGCAAATTATTTCTTAGAAAACGGTATATTTTGGTTATAGATATTCACGCGGACACCTTCGACTGTAGAAAAAATAACATCCGTCACTCGTGCGAATCGATCATACCATGCTCATGTAAATTCTGCCACTCGACTTCGTCTCGTGTCTGAATTATTCACATTCGCATGGAATGATCTCCATTCCGCACTTGTATCGGAATATACTTTTTTCTACAGTCACTATAGAATGATACTCATTCCACACGCTGTAGCGTGCGGAATACGGGTCATTCCGCACGCTCAGGGATTCCTAAGACAGCCGCGTGGCATCGCGAAAAAACTATTTCAATACTGTCATAATTTTAATTCTCCTTGATTTTCTTTTCATTCCTTTTCAAACTGGAGTCAATATGATTAATTTTATCAACATTTGATGAATTCGAATGAGATCAATGAAGCAGATTCTTTCTCAGAAAACGGTATATTTTGATTATAGATATTCACGCGGACACCTTTGACTGTAGAAAAAATAACATCCGTCACTCGTGCGAGTCGATCATACCATGCTCATGTGAATTCTGCCACTCGACTTCGTCTCGTGGCTGAATTATTCACATTCGCATGGAATGATCTCCATTCCGCACTTGTATCGGAATATACTATTTTCTACAGTCACTATAACATGATACCTATTCCACACGCTGTAACGTGCGGAATAAGGGTCATTCCGCACGCTCAGAGGTTTCTAAGAAGGCCGCGTGGCGTCGCGAAGAAACTGTTTCCTTGGTGTCATAATTTAATTTCTTTTTGATTTTCTTTTCATTCCTTGTCAAAATGGAGTCAATAAGAATAATTTTATCAATATTGATGAATTGGAATAAGATCAATGAAGCAAATTTTTTCTCAGAAAACGGCATATTTTGGTTATAGATATTTCCACGGACACCTTTGACTGTAGAAAAAATAACATCCGTCACTCATGCGGATCAATCATTCCTCAACTATTGGTTCAAAAAAAAATATATATTTACTGCTTCATCTTGATTTTTTTGTCAAGTTTATCATTTGTGTGCCTATTTTGCATAATTTTTGTATAAAACTGCGTAATTATCAATGCGCTGAGCTTCTTGACATTATTTTGCTTTTTAAAGAGGCAAGACGTAATGCACAAGAAGATATCCAAATCGTCAGCAACCAAGTTGCCGAATTTTTAATATAATATATAGACGTTTGTCAGAGACTAGAAGTTTTCATCCAACAATTGGTGGAAACTTGCAATAGATTACGTCGAACCAATGCATTTAAAGAAGCTGTTCTTAATATTATTGAAGATGAGCCATCAACGAACACAAATGTAACTACAAATGGATTAGATGTAAATCATGTGACAGTTTGGAAAATTCTGAAGGAACAAGGTATCCATCCATTTTCTAGACAAAAAGTGCAAAGTTTGGGACCTGAAGACTTCCAGCCAAAATTGTTGTTTTGTCATTGGTTTCTTGAACGTCACAATCTTCAGAGGCGTTTTGAAAAGTTCATTTTATATACAGACGAAGCTTGTTTCACGAGGGACGGCGTATTTAATTCTCGCAATAATCACCTGTGGTGTGATGAAAATCCTCACGCAATATTTGTTCGTGCACATCAACGACGTTTTTCAGTAAATTTATGGACTAGGATCGTAGAAAATCATGTTATTGGACCCTACATCCTTCCAATTAAATGGTGAATATCGTTTTACTTTCTTAAATAACGTTTTGTCAGAGATTTTTAATGACTTACCGCTAAACATCACACGAAGACATTGGTTTCAACATGATGAATCATCGGCTCATACAACCCGAGAAGTCATAGCACTACTAATTAAATAAAGAATATCCGGATACGTGAATTGGAAGAGGAGGTCCTGTTGCGTGGCCTGCCCGGAGCCTCGACCTTACTAACCTAGATATTTTTTTTTGGAGTCAGATGAAGACCTCTGTATATGAAACACCAGTAAACACCGAGTTAGAGCTGGTGGCTAGAATAGTAGGTGCAACAGAGGATATAAAAGACAAACAGACAGCTCTTGCAAGTGTCTCTTCTAATATAAAAACACGCTGCCATTCTTGCATTGCTTTTGAAAATCAAATTTAGCTCTTTCCTTGTTTTTTCATTGCTCATTGTTTAATTTTTCTTGTTTGTTTTTTGTTTTCCCTGTTTAATTGCAGCAAGCCTACTTTGTTTTAAATGATTGTTGTGGAGTGTTAAAATTTTTCTTGTTATTCAATTTGCATAAAAACTTTTTTTGGAGCAAACGAAAAAAAATGTTTTGGTCGGTCGTCATATTGTTATTTGATAAAATAGAAAATAGTTGTAAATACAAATATTTTAGAGAACCGAAAGCAAATGCTAGAAGTTTTTGTATTTTTATTTTTTATTAAATATTCTTTAAAATAAACGATGATTTTTCGAAAAAAAAAAAAACGCCAATAACTATGAACTGGGGTTCCAGAGGAATTTGAACTAAGAAAAGCTGTTTGTTTTATTAAGTTCTAGTTGTCATTGTCGGTTGTTGCATTTTGGTATTACCATCTGTTTAATTTAGAGTAGATTCGCAAAAGACAGTGCTATTAACGCACTACTGTCGATGGTATTTTATTTTCAAAAAATGCTGATTTTTTCGCGGTTCACTGAACAACTTTTGCTTTTTGCAGTATAAATATCAAAATACATATATTGAAATAAATAATTATGTGACCCATGATCTACTTTTATTTTATTTGGCTCGCCCTCTTAAATCATTGAAAAAATATTGTCACAAATGTGGAATATCTTAAATAATTAGCTCACATATTTATTCATTTGAAATCACTATTTAGCCAATAACAATTTATTCTAACTGTAAACCTAGTTAGCACTGACCAAATCGATGTTCAATTGTTGGACATGATTGACAGGCTATGATCACTAGATGTTCGGTAGTTGCCAGGCAACAACTGTTAGACAATTGAATGTCGCCCCATTGTCGGCTTAGGTGGGCTTCGGTATATAAGAGCGCGAGCTAGGAGAGGAATTCAGTCGTCAATTATTCATTCAGTGATTCAGTAAGTGTAACTGTGAGCGAAATAGTGATCATACAAAAGTGTATAAAGTAAATATTGGCACTGTAATCTGTGTAAATAAATTATTCACAATAAAATTTGTGACATATGAAGGAGTCCGATATCTGTTTGTAAAGATCGTCCGTAAAATTTGAGAGCCAAGGATTGGCGCTCAATAAAATTGAGTGCACAAAGAGCGCTACGCGCACAATTTCCTATTTCCGATACATAACAGCCAGCCGTACAATTCTGAAATAATTTTAACTTAATTTTAGCTAATGTATTGATATTTGTCTTTGAAGATTTCTGAATCCAAATTTTTTTGGCTATAAATTTCGGACTGAAGTCATAGATGACTTTCGTTGCTAACTTTTATATGTGAAGAAATACAATGTTGATTAGATTAGACTAGACAATATGAGCCATATATTAGCCTCATACTCAACTCAGTATCGACGAGCTTTAGGTATGGGTGCCAACCTATTTTAGTCAATTATTAATTACTAGCAGCCCGTGCCGGCTTCGCACGGTGGACATTTATTAATATTCAACGTTTTCGCCCGAATTTTTAGAGCATAGTTTAGTAATATAAAATAACTATCAAAAATAATACCCTATTTGATGCTTGAGTAACACAATAAAAGATGGAATATAACCTCAATTGTCAAAATATATTTATTAGTTTGTGGATTTATGTATAGATAGCGCCATTAGTATTTAATGAGATAAATTGCGGGAGATATAATATTATATTGCAGCGCACGCAATGTAAGGAATTTTACTAGTCATTTTTTTACATCTTGGGCTACATTATTGGAGTTTTCGTAAGGATTCCTTTTTTTAGAGTAAATTATATGTTATTCAGTGATAATATAGGACTCTACTGGTGAAAGAATTTTTGAATTTGATCCAGTAGTTTCTGAATATTCATCATAAACAAAAATGAAGATTTTTTCTCCCTATAATATTGATATTGTCAGAAACTTTCAAGCAAGCGCCAGCAACAACGTTAGGAAGTTTTAATTCAATCAGATGAACGATGCTCAAATGGACAAATACCGCTAGAGCGCCACCTATTTCACGTCAATAGTATCATGTCAAAACATTCATGCAAGTACCAACAACAGCTATAAGAAGTCCTAATCTAATCAGATGAACAATGCGCGAACAGACAAATACGGCTCGTGCGCCACTTATTGTATGTTGATGATTGTATAATAGGAGCCCTCACTAAAATCCCAACAATAGCCTACAAAAAGTTTGAACTCAATGGGATAAACGATGCGCGAACGAACAAATACGGCTCGTACGCCATTTGATGTGTGTTGATGACATTATATTGAAATCCTTCACAAAAGTGCCAACCACAACTATAGTGAGTTTTAACTCAATCGGATGAACGATGCGCGGACGAACAAATACGGCTTGTGCGCCACTTGATGTATGTGGATGATACTATAATAAAAACCTTCACGAAAGAGCCACCAACAACTACAGAAAGTTTGAACGCAATCGGATGAGCGGTGCTCGAACAAACGAATACGGCTAGTGCGCCACTTCTTGTAGAGTTGTCTTTTATAGACTATGTTTTACTCAGTGATAATATAAGATTCTACTGGTGGAAAAAGTTTTGAAATCGGTTGGGTAATTTTTAAATCATTTCATTATAAACAAAAATACAAATCTTTTCTCTTTATAATATTAGTATAAATTAACAAGAAGTTAATTTCACTTTGAAATGTTTATTATAAGAGATCCTATAAAGATGGGATTCTTTAAATAAGAAACAAAAATTGCAACATTGAATTGCAACACCTAAAATGACAATAAAATGTAAAAGCAACTCATTTCCATAATTATTAAATTCGCAATATGTCGCAAATTAATCTTAAGTGCTTGTCATCATGATAGAGATATGACAGAATCAAATGAAGGCTCGAGTAAAAAGCACTGTGAACGAATTTACTGTGAATGAAACAAAATAACAAGTTGAAAACATTTTACGTGTTAATACAAAGTTGCGAGCTGCAAGTTGTGAGTCTCTATCCGGCATTATTAAAGCACAGATCGTAAATTTCCAAAAACGGTAGTCACAGCGCTTAAATTTAACCGAGTGTAATATATCTTCGGTGGACACATCTCACAGATAAGAGGTTGTAAATGATTCTCCTCTTTATGTGTCCAGCAAAAACCAGTTTTTGGGGTTAATTCTGACCCTCTAGTTCGTTAAAGATGTTTTCAGAGATAATTCCGGAAAAAGTTACTTAATGCTCCATACTATGTTATTCGCGCTGCTCACAAAAACTTTCCAGCTGGTTTTATACACACAACACAACAAATTAAAACGTACACATTGTGTTTATGTTTACAGAGAATATCGTATACAAAGTGACATAAAAATTTGTCAGTAAATATATCCAGCATTGCAAATTATTTGATTTCCAAAAATGGGTGTTTGAATAAAAAAATATCAATTTATTGGATAAGTGTGCAAAATCAAATTGAAAGACAGCATATTAAAAAGTGGCTTATAACCTCATCTCTAAATTTGTTTTCAATATTGTCTCCCATAATCTTTCTGGCAGAAAGGTATTAAATTTGATATTGTTTAGCGCTAAAGTGCTTAGTGTGTGCTGTTGGCACATTGGAATCGATGCTATGAAAAATGGGACGGTTATAAAGTTCCAATAGGCTTGGCCAATTAAGATAAACCAACGCACCGCTTACGCTCCATTCGGTTTGGTTGCTGTAATGCATTGACTTGCTGTATGTGGACCATTTGTTACAAAGAGGAGTAGGGTTTATTACTTTCATTAGAGCTTGAATTAAAGAAAATATATCACCATCAAAGCAATTTATTCCCGGATTTAAAGCTGTACATTTCTACATTTACGTCCCTTCCACTGCGTAAATCATAAGAAAATCTGTTTTTCTAATTACAAAAACAGATTTTTATTTCCATATTGCCCTAATAATCGTACAACTTTAATAAGTTAAAATTTGTTCATACATTTTTTGATTTTGCAAAGCCGGAAATGTATATTATAATAAATTTGTTTGTGCAAAACATCGTATTATTCATGTTTTAAAAACAAAATCGCATATAATTAATTTCCGGTCCATAGCCAAATTCGACATGAAATAATTATGATAAATCTAACGGCATTAATATCTATCAATTTTAATGCATAAATAATGATTTTAAATAAATTAATGAATAAATTATTGCACTACTGCCATCATATTCAAAATACTCTAGTACATATTATTGATTTTAAAGTAGGAGCGCAAACACAGCGGTCTGTAAACATTTCTGCAAAAGGTTACTGTGTAGTAATCATAGATAGCACTACTTTTGTTCATGGTATCCATAGTAACTTATTATGCAAACAAAAACAGAAATGGAATCGCAAAAGTACGACGCACTCAAAGGAAAGTATAATTTTTCTTGTAATTTATTCCCGATTGGTAAGTAAAAAACTATTTTATGAATATAAAATTACTGTTTTTCATTTTATTTTACTTTAGAACAATGCATTCGACAGTCTCATGAAAATGCAGCTACAAAAATTCAAAGTACATGGAGAGGCTATTGTTGCAGAAAACTTTACCGAGAAAATAAAACCAAGATGAAAGAAACTAATGCAGCACTTTTTATTCAAAGATCAGTTCGAGAATGGCTGCACAAAAAGAAAACAGAAGACTCAGCGAAATTAGGAAATCGAACAGTTTATTGTTTAGAAAAATTGGACGAATCTAAAATTCCACAATTACAAGAAGAAATAAAATCGTAAGATAAGTATAGACTCTTTCACAGCTAGAAAAATAATAATTTATTTCCAGATGGAATGAGAAAAATAAAGCAAGTTTTGAGAGTCCGGAAACGTTGCAATCGCAACTGGAAACAGTTGAAGAGCAGTTAAAATTTTTTTACGAAAAAGCAGCCACCAGAAAAACTAGGGAGCAACGATGTGAAGCTACATGCACGCAAATTGAGGCAATAGTCAGTGTACTTTCCGATCTGCCATCTCTAGTACAGTGCGAGCAACTTGATGTCAGCATTTTCCGGACTCCGGTTGTTGCTGATGCAAAAATTGCGAAATTGCGGCACAAACAGCATCTAAAAGCTTATTCTGCCCCGTGGTGGAAGCGACTCAATAAGCTAAATGAAGATTTTATGTAAATTATATCTTATAATACTATTTTTGTATATGCATGGAAAATAATAGATTTTGCAAAATATATTACGGTGAAACATTACTACATAGTTATATTTGTCGAATCTAATCTTGTTTTGAAATAAGATAAGAATTAAAATATACTGATATTTTAAGCAGAAAACATAATAAGTTTCTTATAGATATGTTTTAATGGAATTATTCAATAATGACAATATGAAATTATTACATAAAGAAGACTCAAAATTCACACAAGAAGTTTTGAATTGAAAACTAGGAGTTTTTTATTGAATCATAAAGTATACAGTACAAGGGTCAACTAATTTTGATAGAAAACTGGTTTTAAATTAAAAATTATGATTTTTTTATTAAATCATAAAGAATATATTGAGTTATGTATGGAATATTATATCGAAGGTTTTGTTGGCACAAACGCACTCTTTTGTTGAAATTCTCCATGACCGTTTTACATACTGAATGTGATTGAATTTCATTGATACAGCGCTCAATTTCAATTACCTCTTCATTTATGAAATCATCAAGATGAAACTGATTTTATTCGAGAAATCAGCTTCCTTTTCTTGTTGTTCCATAATCCATTCAATAAACTCTCTTCGCTATGTGTATAGGAGGCTTCAGCTTTTGAATCAATTAAAGAAAAAAAATATTTCTTGGAAACTGTCCATACTGTAACAAGTCGATCTCAATGAAAATAGGATATGAGCATCTAGACAGTACTATCATCTTGAATACTGTATTCTAATATTCTGTTCAATATTTTCCATCTCTCTCACTGCATACAAATTTCTCTCTCATAACAAAAGTATCGATACCTGATAAATTCTTCAGTCCATTTTATGACAAAAATTAGAATTTGTGATTTTGCAAAGATAAACGACAAAATATTTATTTTTGTGAAAAGAAATGAGCTAAATGAAAAAAAATTCATTGATTTTAAGATTGAACTGCATAATGTGATTGATTAAAAATATAATTCATGCCAGTCTAACTGATCTGTGTAAAAGTACACATGATCAAGTCAGAAACAAAAAAAGAAAGTTAAAAAATTTTTAAAAAAAGGATACTAATAATTTGGATATTTCAAAGGTGGAAAATAATGAAAAAATGATTGAAGCTCACTTGATTGTAATTGTAAGAATAATGAATCAATTCCGCTTAATGGTAATTAGTACTAGTGATAACAGTATTTAAATCAAGTACTAGGATTTCAAGTTATTATTTTGAAATTTAAAATAATTTTTTCCAAAGAATAAACACAGAATAATCCTCTTATTCTAAGCCCGTTTTTTACCGTTCCTTGATACATGGTATTTCCAATTATCATCAATATGCATTAGTCATAATAAGAAATCAGACAATATTTATTCACAATAATAAAAATATGAATATAACATTTATCGTCATAAAAGAAACGTAAATCTGAAAAAAATCTGACGGGAATAATATATATATATATATATATATATATATATATATATATATATATATATATATATATATATATATATATATATATATATATATATATATATATATATATATATATATATATATATATATATATATATATATATATATATATATATATATATATATATATATATATATATATATATATATATATATATATATATATATATATATATATATATATATATATATATATATATATATATATATATATATATATATATATATATATATATATATATATATATATATATATATATATATATATATATATATATATATATATATATATATATATATATATATATATTAGAATACGATGTGATTTATATATATATATATATATATATATATATATATATATATACTGAATGTAAATCTAGTTCAAAAATTAATTTACTTATATATATATATATATATATATAATACGATGTGTTTGTGTTTGATTATATATATCATTGGATCTATATAATCAAACACAAAATCTCATCATTCCACAGTTAATCGTTTTGGATTTACCCAAGAGATTCTAAGAATCTGTCAAGTAAAATGCGCTTTCAGCCAAGTCGGTTGCTATGGAAACAGTAGGCCATTATTCTTATACTACAACATTCCTTAATACTGGTTTCCAAAATTCTACGACTACCGACAGATCTGATTTTATGCGCAAAATTAAAAAATAAATTCCTACTAAAATGCATTTCCGGTTCAGTCTTTTGTTATGAAAATAGTAGGCAATCATTCGGATGCTACAGCAGACTGAAATGCCAAATTTCAATATTCTACACCTGATCGTTTCGAATTTATGCGAAAAATTCCAAAAGACTGTCAAGTAAAGTGCACTTCCGGCTCGGTGGATCTCAATAAAAATAGGATATGAGCATCTAGACGGTATAATCGTCCTAAATACTGGATTCTAACAATCTACGTTCAATCGTTTTGGATTGATGCGGAAAATTCAAAAAATGTTTCGAATGAAATCCTCTTCCGGCTTAGTCGATAGCAATCATAATGCAAGGTGTCAACTAAATATTATAAAAGTGTCTAAAACAAAATTTAAATATTCTACGACTGATTGTTTAGAATTTATGCGGAAAATTCAAAAAGTCTGTCATATAAAGTGCACTTCCGGTTCAGCAGATTGTCATAAAAATAAAAGATGACCAATGAGATGCTACAGCAATTTCAAATGCTAAATTCCAGTATCCTACGGTTGATCATTCTGGATTTATGCGGAAAATTAAAAAAAAAGTCTCAAGTAAAATGCACTTCCGGTTTATCCGATCGCAATCATATTGCAAGATGTACAATAAGATGTTATAGAAGTGCTTTATACGAAATTTCAATATGCTATGGCGGATCATTGTATATTTATGGAAAAAAATCAAAAAAAGTTTTAAGTAAAGTGCACTTCTGGCCTAGCCGATTCCTACAAAAATAGCAGATAACCATTCTGATACAACATCAAGATCAAATACTGAATTTCAACATCCTATGGTTGATCATTCTGAATTTATTAGAAAAATTCGAAAAAAGTTTCAATTAAAGTGCACTTCCGGTACAGACGATTGGAACCATAATTCGAGGTGCACAACTAGACCCTATACTAATCTTAAATACAAAATTTCAAGATTATACGCTCAACCAGTTTTGAGATTTGCGAGTTATGCACGAACGCACGTACGAACATACGTACCGACATCAAGCCAAAAATAGTCAAAATGGATTCAGCGATGCTCAAAACGGATATTTCCATCAAAATCTCGATAGTTGAATTTTATCGGTTTCACAATACTTACGTGTTACTTTGTACAAGTGAGTAATAAGAGCATGAAATCTATCAATAAAAACACATATAAGTAGACAATTTTTTTTTTTCAAATAAACATGAAATTTATGATATTCTATTCAGTTTGGGATTTAAAATTTCTGGCAACAAGTGATTAAAATAGAAATACTGGAGTGGGGAAATGAATGTTCCCGCCTACAAGTGCAAAAGAGCTCATTTCCCCCTTCACACTTACAAAACCTTAGATGGTTGAAGATTGTAAGTCTACCCTCTTAAGAGAAAAATTCGAAAAGTCTGTAATATGAAGTGTACTTCCGGCTTAGTCGATTGGGACGAAACTAGGAGATGATCATTTGGATACTGTAGCAATTTCAAATACTGAATTCCAGTATCCTACGGCTAATCATTCTAGATTTATGCTGAAAAGTCAAAAAAAAATATCAGGTAAAGTGCATTTCCAGTACAGACGATTGCAACCATAATGCGAGGTACACATCAAGATCCTAGATCCTATACCAGTCTTTTATACAAAATTTCAGCATTATACGTTTGACGAATTCTGAGATTTGCGAGTGCACTTCTGGTACAGACGATTGGAACCATAATGCGAGGTGCACAACTAGACCCTATACCCGTCTTAAATACAAAGTTTCAACATTATACGTTCAACCAGTTTTGAGATTTGCGAGTTACGCACGCACGAACATACGTACCAACATCAAGCCAAAAATAGTCAAAATGGATTCAGGGATGCTCAAAACGGATATCTCCATCAAAATCTCGGTAGTTGAATTTTGTCGGTTTCACAATACTTACTTGTTACTTTGTACAAGTGAAAACACTTTCGACTTTATTTTGATATTTTACGTTACGATCACTGTGAACGTACATAATTTCTTACATTTATGTTTTTACGTACTCCTTATGCTTCCGCACATTGTGAATTGGCACTAAGATGTGAACACGTTAATTTTATATTCGTGCTATGGTTGTGCAATAGTAATTCAATTCAAATTAATTATGTACCTTTTAGAAGTATTGACCATACTTATGAATGATTGCATTTATAATTTTGTAACTGCATTTTGTGACACAATTTTAAAAAATTCAAAAAATCAATAAAATATGATAAATCATAATTAATTTAAATACTCTATGAAATTTATTTTTTTATCTACTGGAAATTCAATCTAAATCAATCACGAAAACACTCAGACTTTCGCAAGATGTTTTCGTACATATCTTGACTTGGCCATTCGAAAAACTTATGCCATTCGTTTTCATGAGATACTTATGATATCAACTTTCATATGGCCAAACGGCAGAAACGAGAAGAACGTGAAAAATTGATATATTTTTTTGCATAATCGAGCCCTCATTTCAAACCCTTGGCCAAGTGGATCACTTTTTTCCCTAAATTTCATTTCGTAAGCATGGCAGAGACGAGAAAATTGGATCAAAACAGGATTTTTCATAAAAATTTGAAATTAATTATTATTATGTTGGCCACACGGTCCAGCTTTAATTTTGGCATTATTATACTCAAATATACATACTTATCAAAACTCTTGAAGGCAGAGAAAACAAAATGGGGCACTCAAATCTACGACTATCTGACGGTCTATATCTGTTAAGATGCATTATAACTAGATATCATTATTATTGTTCTCATTAATTTCTCTCACACCGCACTAGTCATAATCTTCAATTCTATCTATTTTTTAAATTAATTTCACTTCAACAATGAAAGTTCAGTTTTGATTCATATTATTGTATTATAAGAAAGATTGTTATCTATAAACTTGAGATATTGATATTTAAAAATAATTCATGGAAATCAAGAGTTATGGCTACTGCTATGAATCAATTCATATTTTGCAATTTCTTTTTAGAATTATAAAAAAAATCATACACTCAACTAAAAATGTGAAAACAGTTTTTGGTGCACATTTTATTCCTTAACAAATTTGTACTCTATTATTTTTGCTATAGAATGGTTAGGAGAGCAGGAAATTGCACAAAACAACTATCCTATGTACCGTGCATCACCCGGTATATATTTAAAAAAATATATATCATAGTTTTAGAAGTGGACAAAAACTGAGATTTACGAAATAAGTCTACCAAATTTTGTCCCAAAAAACTGGATAGTCCCAGAGAAATTGATATTTTTAGCACAAATTTAATTTATTATAAGATAATATTAATCAAACATATTGCTACAGGATTCATCATTTCAAATTTCGCGCTAAATAGTCGTTTAGGGTGATGTTTCACGAAGAATATTGGCAACACTGTACGCCTTTAGCGTTTACGAATGTTGATTTCATCATCTGTCAACTTCCTGAATTATTATCAGTGACTAAAATAAATAATTCGTCAATTATTGGGATGTGCTGTACTATCTGTATCCTCTTATAATTGAAATCGTCATTATTCAGCAACCAACAAATTATTTAAAGGTTAGTTTATTTACTAGATATTTCGAATTTATTATTTATCGCTTTTTTGTTATAGGTTATATTTTCTTAACATTTTTTGATATATAATCCGTCTTTTGACATTCTATTACCCTGCTTTCTTATTTTATGTTGCTGTTAACCTCACATTTCAAATTTAAGAAAGGAACTAGAATATTAAAAATAGTAATTCATTTCAGCAGGAAATGTATTCATCAAGATGGGCGTGATGATTAAATAAGCTATATTACAACTGTCAAAATGTCTCGGCAAATGACTCAAAGTGAGCATAAGCTCGCCGAAAAGCTTATAATACTCAATGATCGAGGTATTGGCATGCTAACAAGAATTTACAACATCAAAAAAGCGTGTGGAGATGCCAAATCAAAACCAGGATTCCTGTCAGATAAACTTCTCGAATCAACAATCAAGAATATCGTCCGCCGATTTCCAAACATCGACACAAAAAACCTACAAAACATTTCCAACATACGTCAAGAAATCATTAAAAGTTTGTCACTTTATTATTACACATTTGTTGATTTATTAGACTTTAAAGACAATGTCTGTGAATTACTTACAAGTATGGATGCGTGGCAAGTACATCTTGATATCACACTAAACTACGAACTCACTAAATTTTATTTAGATTTAGTTATTACTTACGTGTCACTCATGATACTATTGTCCAGAGTGGAAGATAGAAAAGCTGTACTGGGCTTGTTCAACGCTGCGTATGAGTTAGTGCATGACAGAAAAGATGAAAGCTTTCCGCGTTTAGGACAAATGATTATTGATTATGATATGCCGGTTAAAAAACTATCAGAAGAATTTGTTCCTCATGCAAAATTATTGCATTCCGCACTTATGTCATTGCAATATGTGTACCCTATGAGGAATTTATCGGCTGATAATTGGAGAGCCGAACAGAAATTGAGCCTTGTTGGCAATCCGGGCCAGTTATTAAAACCATTGCACTCCGAAAAAACTTCTTGCGAGTATTTATCGCTAGATACGATGGAACGATGGGTAATTTTTGGGTTTGTTTTATGTCATCAGGCATTAAATCAAGATCAAGCACACCGGATGTGGATGAGCGCATTAGAATCATTATGGGTTATTCCTTTATTCCGCGATGAAGTTATTTATATTCATACATACATTCAAAATTTTTTTGATGGTTTAAAAGGTTACGGCAAACGTGGATCCGAAGTTAAAGATTGTTATAATCAGGCAGTTCAAAAGGCTGGTTATCGTCATCGGGAAAGGCGGAAATTTTTGAGAACTGCCTTAAAAGAATTAGGTTTAATTTTGACTGATCAGCCAGGCTTATTAGGCCCTAAAGCTCTACTTGTTTTTATTGGTTTATGTTTTGCTCGTGATGAGGTATTATGGTTACTTCGTCACAACGATAACCCACCTCAACAAAAAGGTAAAGGTAAATCTGCCGAAGATTTAGTTGATAGGCAGTTACCGGAATTATTATTCCACATGGAAGAGCTACGAACTTTAGTAAGGAAATACAGTCAAGTAATGCAACGATATTACGTTCAGTATTTATCAGGATTTGACGCAATAGCTTTAAACCATTTAATTCAAAATTTACAAATCTGTCCTGAAGAAGAAAGTATAATATTATCCTCATTGTGCAATACAGTCGCTAATTTATCGGTTAAGCAAGTCGAAGACAACGAAATATTCGACTTTCGAGCTTTTCGGTTAGACTGGACGCGGTTACAAGCCTACACTTCAGTAGCAAAATCCGCAATGTGTTTGATAGAAAACCGTGAAATTGCTTCGTTTATGGATGTTGTACAGTTTCATACAAGGATGGTTGATAATTTGGATGAAATTACTGTTGAAGTATCGGATTTATCAATATTTTGCTTTTACAGTAAAATATTTGAAGAGCAATTTCATATGTGTTTGGAATTTCCTGCCCAAAATCGTTATATTGTTGCATTTCCTTTACTCTGTGGCCATTTCCAAAGCTGTACTCACGATCTTTGTCCTGAAGAAAGACATCATATTCGCGAAAGAAGTTTGTCAGTTGTTAATATGTTTTTGGAAGAAATGGCCAAAGAAGCTAAAAATATAATCACTGCCATTTGTGACGAACAGTGCAAAATGAGCGACAAATTGCTGCCGAAATATTGCGCCAATTTAATATCTCAAGTTGTCAACCGTAAAAAGAAGGATAAAAATAAGAAAAACGTTATAGAAATAGAAAAACCCGGAAAAGAAAGTTATAGAAAAACTCGAGAAAATTTAACTACAATGGACAAACTTCATATGGCTTTAACTGAATTGTGTTTTGCGATTAATTACTGCCCAACAATTAATGTTTGGGAGTATACTTTCGCACCTCGCGAATATCTACACGTGCATTTAGAAAATCGCTTTGCTAGGGCTTTAGTCGGGATGGTAATGTATAATCCTGATACTAGCGAAATAGCTAAACCCTCAGAACTTTTAGTCAGCGTCCGAGCTTACATGAACGTATTACAAACTGTAGAAAATTACGTCCACATAGATATTACTCGGGTATTCAACAACGCTTTACTTCAACAAACCCAACAAGTTGACAGCCACGGAGAAAAAACAATTGCCGCTTTATACACTCAATGGTATTCAGATGTTTTATTGCGAAGAGTCAGCGCAGGAAATATTTGTTTCTCAATGAATCAGCGAGCTTTTGTAAGTTTGACAGCCGAAGGAACAATTCCATTTAACGCAGAAGAATTTTCTGATATTAACGAACTCCGGGCTCTGGCTGAATTGATTGGTCCTTACGGAATGAAACATTTGAATGAAACTTTAATGTGGCATATAGCTAGTCAAGTTACGGAATTGAAAAAGCTTGCAGAACAGAATAAAGAAGTTTTAATATCCTTACGGACCAATTTTGATAAACCAGAAGTCATGAAAGAGCAATTTAAAAGACTACAAAGTGTTGATAACGTCCTGCAACGGATGACTATTGTTGGTGTTATTCTAAGTTTCCGTAATTTAGCTCAAAGCTCGTTAACAGACGTTTTAGACCAAAGAATCCCATTTTTACTGAGCAGTATATTAGATTTCCGCCACCATTTGCCAAGTGGAGATCCAATGAAAATAGTCAGCGAAATGACATCAGCAGCTGGGTTACCATGTAAAATTGACCCAACATTGACCAACGCTTTAAAAATGCAAAAACCGGAAATTGAAATCGAAGACCATCTTCTAGTATGTCTTTTGATGGTTTTTGTTGCAGTTTCAATTCCGAAATTGGCAAGAAATGAAAATTCTTTCTATAGAGCGTCTCTTGAAGGTCATTCAAATAATAGTCATTGTATGGCATTAGCAATAAATAATATCTTCGGGGCTTTGTTTACAATTTGTGGACAAGGAGATATTGAAGACCGCATGAAAGAATTCCTAGCTCTTGCTTCGTCTAGTTTATTACGCCTTGGTCAAGAAGCAGATAAAGAAGTAATAAAAAATCGCGAAAGTGTTTATCTTCTTTTGGATCAAATTGTACAGGAGTCTCCATTTTTAACAATGGATCTTCTGGAATCTTGTTTCCCGTATGCACTAATTCGGAATGCTTTTCATGCTGTTTATAAACAAGAACAAGCCATGTCATAAAATGTGTTTGTTTCTTTTTTATCGTATGAAAGACTTTTTGTAATTCCATATTTTACACATATGTATTTATAAACTCACTATTCTATTAGTGTCAACCTGTTATTAGCAAATATAAGTAATTAGTATTCAATAGACGATAAGATTTTATACTTTTAGTAAGAATTAATTTAAAAGAAAAAAATAGATCAATATAAATGTAACAGAAATATATGGAGCATACAATTACAAATATTAATAAATATATACTAACAAAAATGTCTTCAGTTTTATTTACTTTCACAGTTTTGTTGTCGTCGGACAACCTATCCGTGAGCCCACAGCATCATAATTAGTTTATACCGTATGATCTTTAGCACACTTTTTTAGTAGGCATGTACTTGAATGAAAATTATTTCTTCCGTACCGTCATAAAATCATCAAGTGATAATTACGTCAGAAACTTAATTTTACTGCTTCTTTCATGTACACAGCATGAAAAATAAACCCAAGTTAAGTTTGCCAAGTAATAATTTCACATTGAATGAGAATTAAATGAGCTTCCGATTTTTCTTCTTTACTTGTGCTTAGAGATGGACATTTACGCGTAAAAAAAGTATTATTTAAGTTTGCAACAAGGAACATGCGTCAAATAAATAAATAAATATATATATATATATATATATATATATATATATATATATATATATATATATATATATATATATATATAAAATATTAATAAATATGTGTTATTAAAAAAGCAGCATTTTGCTGTCGAAACGTTCTGTTTCTCATTATTTTTTATACAGAACTTATTTCCAGTAAAACATTTGTTAAAAATTAGCAGTTATACCCGCGGCTTCGCCCGCATGTAGATGTACTTTTTGAAATCTATGAAAAAAATAATAAGAATTAACTGCAGCTCCGCCCTGTACTATCGACATTTTTTGTCTACTTATTTTAGGATTGATCGATTCAATTGACTTTCCCTTAAAAATATGCTTTCTCTCGCAGTAATAGATGAGAGACAATTATTTTTTCTCTTAGGCATGACTAAAATACACATTTGGAATTCTTTATCTAAGAATTTGCTATTTCCAAAATCAAAGCTGCAATCAGGCAAAACATAATTCAATTGAAATAGAGGCTAACCTTTATTTGCGAATTAACTCGAAAGTTAAGAATTTCACAAAAGGAATCAATCATCATACTATACTCATAATAGCTTTTAACAACAGCAGTGCCAAAATTGGTCAAATGAAACTGAGCTGTCAGTCCCTGAGATTATTTTTTGCCAATTGATTTTAAAAGTATAATTTGATTGACAGTTTATAGTCTATAAAGTGTCACTTTTACTGCATATGCACAGCAACCGCCCAACAGAGGCATAAAAAACTTGACAAACGATCAACAAATGCATAGTAATTTAATTTGATGGCGATAACATTTTGTCAAAAATATTAAAATTAATCATAAAATTATAGATATTAATGATACAAGTTTGATACAGCCGTTGTGATGAAAAGTGTGTGATTTTAAATCACGAGGCGATTAGCCGAGTGTTTTTATCACTCAAGTTTCATTACACTAGCTATATCAAACGTGTATCATTCAATATTTTATCTACGACGGCCTTAATTGCTGCTGAATTAGATTTTTTTATTTCATGTTTGACTTTCGAAAAACGTTTAGTGTAAAATTCATAGCTTGATCAAGTTGCATTTTATTCATTGTTATGGCAACTATTTGTTTGTTTGACAGCTGTCAAAGTTATAAAACAAAAAAACATATCTAATTGTGAAAATCTTGTCCCTGATCTTGTCGTAATGTGAGTGTATTAATAGTTATTCATAATAGAAGAAACTTTAAATTTGATAGAATTTCTATTTTTATTATTTCTCTTACAAAAATGCGTGTCATTATGAATTTCATAATGACACGCTAATTAGTGGGCGAATCACCTATTAGCGCATCATCGTAAATAAATAAAATTTAAACAATCGGAAAAAAAATTATGAGTTCAACACGCAAAAAACGAAGATATACTGCCTTGTCTAGATTCATATACTTGGCTACGCCTCATCTATGACCAGGGCCGGATTTACCCTTCTTACCGCCACTGGGCAGTGGTGAACCTGCCGCCCCTCATTTGCCGTTCTTATTTGAGCCGCATTTTTTTTTTTAGAGAAACCGATGCAAATTGTTTGTTGTTCAACTTTTACATCAAATCTGTGCGCTAGGAAGTATACGGTAAATGATAATAAACAAAACGAATCCAACAATTCAAATATTCAAAATAATCTTAATCTCATATTCAAATTGTGAAAAAACCCAACTAGTAGAAAATACATTAATTGAAGGTCAAACTGTCAATGCACTACTTCACCTCCGATTTTGATGAAAATTAATGGAAAGAGTTGTTTCAGCGTTACAAATATGGGGAAAATAATAATTATTGACTGACCGAGTCGGTTGACCTTGAAAATCAATTAATATTAATATCATATGTATACATTGTGCATGTGTGTATACGATATTAGCGTCTCCTTAATGAACTGAAATTTTGACAGTTGCTTTCAACTGCCAATGCTTCACACCCAACTAACGAACAGACCCCGCTTACTCTAATCACGCTCGACGTGAAATCTTAAGTCCGAGACAATGATTAATGGTGCTCTAAACACTATGTTGGGTTTGATTTGCCATCATTGTCTCGGATTCAAGATTCTATGTCGAGCTTGGTCTGAGCGGGCGGAGCCTGTCTATTTTTTGAATGCAAAGCACCGCCAGTTAAAAACGAAAACCACCATTTGAATGCACAATATTTAATTCCACTAGTAAGTCGCTAGTATCGCTATTTCACACACTCACTCATCGCAATATATACATTTTGTGATGATATAAGTTAATAAATAGAGTTTTCAAAAGTCTGACAAACAAATCGTTTGACCTGATTGAAAATTGCAAATTTATACAAACAGAACATTTGAAAAAACTCAACTTGTTTTGCCGAATTGTTTTCATCTATGTTATCAACGCGTTTTTCATCAATTTGTTTTTGTTTAGAAACATTCGAATTTGCGAGTTATATCTTCAACACTTCCTATTCATTCTGTAATTTTATTTTATGCCCATTCTCTTTTTATATGCCGCGTCTATCAAATTTTCCCTATTATAGTTCATTTTAATACATAATATTTTTTTCTGTTTTAATGCATAAACATTGTTCTCCCAAAAATTACACGACGAGTCGATTGTATTTAAGGAGAAAGACTGGTCAGTTTCACTTAAAACTAGCACCTCACTTGGAAAAATGTGCGAACAAAAGGTCCTGCATAGAAATTAGATGCAGATCTGAGTTTTCATCCCTTACATGTGTTCACCAGATATGGTCCAGTGACTATTAATGTGAACTGTGTATACCTATGTTTAAATTTTTAGAAGCTCTGTCTGAGACAACTATCTGATTCAACTTCTGCTGTACTAAAATTAGAATATCTTTGCAACATAATTTCAAATAATACAGAATTTCCAAATCTTTTTTCAAAATTTGCCGCCCCCAAATATTTGCCGCCCATGCTTAAATCCGGTCCTGTCTATGATACTCTAGCCGAGTCAATAAAGCTTCTATTTTTTTGCCTAGTTAAACAAATAATTATTTTTGTATACTTGATGGAAAACATTAGTTTTAATTTGTAGAAATCAGTAAAGAAAAGAGCTTTAGCACTTTACTAATTAGCAAAAAAAAAAAAACAAACAAAAACGCACTATGACACGCGCCCAAGTGACAGCTTTAACCTAATTAAAAAAAATTATAGCTTGAACAATGAACATACATATAAAAAAACAAAAATTCTCTCGATTTCGCCGGAAACAAATGTAAAGTCGCTTCTTTAGCTGCATCCAGAATTTCACGACAATCTTTAGCTTCTGACTTTTCTAACAGATTAATTTTTAATATTGCTTATTTGTTACTATGTTTTTGCTTGGCAGTTGTCAAAACCGTTACTACAAGAACACAACCTTGATTAGTATTTCTGTAGAAAATTATTTCTTCAACACTGTTTTAGAATTTGCATATTCCATAACCAAAAATTATGTTAGAATAGGGCACGTTCCACAATTGTGTAAGAATATTTATTCTGTTACCGTGTAGAATCATTTCGACGAATCAGAAGCTGTAGTTTTGGTGATTATGGTTACGTGTCAATAATTCAATTATTTTTATCTGGCTTTACGTTTGACATTTCATAATTTTCAAAGTTTCTTCTGAAATATTGGTGAGTTTCCAAAACCTTGTTAAAGAAAGTATAGTCTACAACATGTATTGGAATGGCGTATTCCACACTCGCATTTGACTCGGATTACAAACTTTTCGCTCGTGTTAGGGCCATTCCAATACTTGTTGTAGAATATACTATTCTATTATTGGCGTTTTCCACTCAAGTTTTTCCATCAAGTATACAAAAAAATAGCATGTTCAACACGTAGGAAAAGCGATATTACTTTGCTCGTGTAAATTTAATTTACTCGCTCGTGAATTGAAACATTTACACTCGTCGTACACTTGCTAATAAACTCTCACTTTTCTGTACTTGTCAAACAATCTATTATTATCCAAGCCCGCTTTGGTGCGGCATGTTGGTCATGATATTCGCTAGATAGCAGTAATAGCTTTACAAAAATTTATATTTATATCTTCTGAACCCCGCAAGATATTAAAATAAAGCATACACGAAAATTGAATTTAGAATTCCTATTTTAATCCTTGAAATTTTCATTGAAATCTGTTATTCCATTTCGGAGTCTATCCCAGACAAACTTTCAGATAGACAAAAATTCTAAAGATAAGACACTTCAATTTCAGTCATCTGCACAGATGAATTCTGAATTTTTTGTTTTAAAGTCAAATATTTGTTCTTCATTCTATCGCTAGGTATGGTGGATAAATTATAATTTGTTCTTCATTCTTTCGCTGAATATGGTGAATAAATCATAATAATAATTTTATGTAGCTTCCAAACGTCAAACTCATGGTTAGCTACTCCATTCCTACACAAGTTTGTGAATTTTTTGAAGAAATATGTGAGAAATTAGATTCTGAACATTTAAAAAAAGGCAAAAAAATATAATTTACATATTTTACATTTTTTCACGTCAACATATTGGAAAATTTATTCAATATAAAGAAGAGTTTTTTACGTACAAAAAATTAAATATAATCAAAATGTCTTGACGGACATAAAAAGAATAAAGTAATGCTAAAAGGCGTTTCGTTTTTATTTATCGGTACGGAACCATAATAATTATTATGCTCAAGTTTGTCAAGATGTATTTGATTGAATGTTATTTAGCGCCTTTTTAATTACAGTTGTAGAAAAAATAATTACGAACAAAAGTTTATAAAGCTGTTGACAGAATTATGAAGTAATGTACTTTTTATTTTCTATTTCATATTATAATTGATTATAATATATACTTGTATAAATATATCTTATAATCACATAGTTTAAAGAAACTAATTGAATAAAATATTATGGCATGTTACATGTAAAGTTGAGAGAAAGCGCACGTCACAACAACAATTGGTCATCGAGATTGGAAATACTTACAGACCTGCCTTTCCATTTTAGAGATAAACTGTACAAATTATGCCAAACTTTATTTATTTGAAACCATTAAAATCAAAACATCTAAAGTTCGACTATTGTCTACAAAAAATTGTGTTACGTTTTTACTCTTTAGTATTACGAAGACTTAGTAACAATGCTAGAAAAAACAGAAAGGATAACAATATATAAAAATATCTTAGATTAAGACAGTTCTAAGAGATCAAAATGTTCAAGTTTGCAGGTAGTATTTCCTTTACTCAGGAATGTCTATCATACAGAATTAATACAAAACCAACTAATGGTATATGTACATTCTTAATATACATTTTATTACCTCCCAAGTAAATAGCTGTACAACATATAGGTTATAGTTGCAACATGCATCATTTTTAACGCTGTACCTGAAGTTAAAGATACAATGGCATAAACATAATATACAACATTTTATTTTTATGCCATATTATCAACGATAAACAATAATTAATATGTTTTTGTTTGTCAGCTTTACAGGAAAATACGATGACACTTTGTAAAATATAAAATTTGTTCTTTTTATAGACACATCTGGAAATTACTAAATACGATAAATATCACATGATGCTGTTGTTCAAAGTTGATTAAAATATAATAGCTTATGAAAAATATTTTTTGAAATTATTGCCATTATATTTTATTTGTGGAATTACACACATTTATTCAGAAAAAATTCATACGTAAATGCAAAAAGATTTTCATCACACTCACCATTAAGATCTCAAAAATTATTGTAATATTATTTTACTGCCCATTATCTTACACAATAATTTATTTATTAGTCATTTGTAAATAAAATTATATTTATAATCGGATCCTCCGGAAGTCCACCGAACACTCTTAAAATTGAAAGTAAATTCGCAATTTGAACCAGTTGCTAACTTCTGTTATTTCTTTTCCGTCATATAACACCCAAATATAATTTACAAGAAAACAAATATTGGAAAAAACTTTTCAAGTCACTACGTTTTTCAAATGCACTAACAAATAGAATACTAATCATTCTACCGAGTGCACTATAAGTGTCGACCCCACTCGCAGCGGGTAAAAGGCCTGATTGATTAATGAGAAGTTTGTTTAAAATCAGACAAGAAAGCAAGCTGATAATAACATAGTAATAGATCGGGTGTTGGTCTAATTTCATACCACATGCTTTTTTAACTCACCCCTTGATAAAACAGATGACTGATGCATGCTTTCCAATCATAGTGCAAATTCCAATAATATATTTTTTCAAATTGTGGTTTTTGTGACATCATATTGCATGCCTTTGTAACGTAAAATAGTTAAAAGAGATTTAAAGCCCGATAATGAAAGACATGCAATTCGCAGCATCCCAAATGGTCGCGTGAACTTGTGAAAAATCAATGTGAAATGCCAGGTTTTCAAATTGCATGCCAATAAAAAGAATAGAAGTTTCAGTTATAAGACTCTTGTGAAAAATTGGCATGCACCCTTCATTGGCATAAAATTGGTCCTTCATTTGTGCAAGATTTTCCCAAAATTTCCCTTCCTTGTATCAACTAAAGTTGAATGCCAATTATTCCATAAAGGTTTTATGACTAAAACTTTCATTCTTTTCATTGGCATGCAATTTGAAAACACGAAATTCCACTTTTTCTCACAAGTGCGCTCAACCGTTCGAATCGTTTAGGCTGTAACGAATTACATGCCTCTTAATACTAGGCTTTAATTCAGATTTAATTATTTTACGTTACAAAGGCATACAGTATGTCACAGAATATCACTTTAAAAAAATATATAGTTGGAATTTGTATCATGAACGGAAAACTTGCATCGGTCAATAATCTTTTGATTTTTCTTATCAAGGGATAAATTATCAATCCGCAAAAAGGCATGCGGTATAAAATTACCCCGGCGAACACACCGAAAAAGTGATTTTACAGCACCTACTTCAGTTTGATCTTTGAATTTTTTTTTATTAAAATTTAAATCACTCAACTGTACTATAAATAAAAATAATGGTCATCCAATGTAGAAATGGCCATTATTATTATTTTTCTGCATTATTTTACACTTTAAACTGAATGAAATTTATTTTTTATGGAATAAAATATGTTGACGAAAGTAACGTTGATGAGTTGCTTAAAGAAATCTGTTCAAGGTTATGTTTGATTAAAAGTTTAATATTAATTTTTTTCCCATATCTTCACCGATCTTGTAACAAAAAAAAATTAACACTTGAAAGTATAAAACCTATTTGCGAGTAAAATTACCTACGACGGCGCTGTCATCAACTAAAACGTCGGATGTAAGTCGTATTGTCATTTTTAGACATGCTTGTTTACATGTTGAAACCGCAGCTTTCCAGGGAGTCATATTTTGTTATTATAATATTTAAAAGGTGGTTTCTCTTGAGAAATTTGTTACTTTGAGGATTAAATTTCATTGCTATTATTTCAATTTTGTGTATGGACGTTTCAAATTATATTTATTTGCAGATAAATAATCATTTTATTGGGAAATAGTCCTTAAATATTTAAATTCACATTATTCACTTTTGTCGAAGGAAAACTCATGTTAAACTCAAAAAATTTAATAAATGGAGAAGTAGTCAGGAAATTAATTGGTAGTAAACAGGGAATCCCAAAAGAGGTTGAAATGAAAATGATGTAATCAGGAAAGCAGTCTCCAAAAAGATTGATTTTGATCAATACACATACACTGATATAATAAATAAAAACGTGAAATAGAAAAAATATAATCACTGTTTACTAATAACAAACGATTAAAATAACATTAGCTCAAATGGCGTTCCAAACGGAATACGTCTTTGAGTAGTTTCTGGTTTTGCCACCAGATGGCTACGGCTTAATTTTACTCGCGAATAAAATATGCAAACATAGGATTGCTTACCTTATTCTGTTCAAGGCTATATAGTTGCCAGGTTTAAATAGGTGAATCTAAAGTGGTACAGAAAAATATAAGCAACCCTATGTTTGCATATTCTATAGACTTTATATTTCCAACTAGAGTTTCATAAAAAATTATTGAATTTTCAATTAAACATAGCCTAGAGCAAATTTATTCAGGCATCTCATCAACGTTAGTTTTGCTAACATATTTTATTTCATAAAAAATTAATTTCATTCGGTTACTTGATCGATGCAGGTCGACACCTATACCGGATCCTGTACTATTAGGTGCTCCTCTATGATACTTATTTTTATTGACAGGACAGTTGAATTTTTTTTTTAAAAGAAAGATACTGAAAAAGATGTTTTTGGTGCGCTCAGCATGATGGTAGACAAAAAAATGAGTAAAGAGCGACCAAATATATTTGCCTATATTCTCTGTGAATTTCATTTGGGTGTTCGGCAAATAAATACTTCCCTTAAACCTGCAGTTAGTTTAATTACAGAAGTTAGCATCATACGATGACCAACGGATTAAATTTTTTTAGTATTCACCTTCGATTTTGTTAATTTCAAGGACGGTTTACAAATAAAAGATAAAACCGTGCTGACCCTTCACGAAAATTTTGAGGCACATTTCTGAAATGAAAAAGGCAGCACTTTGCTGTTGAAACGTTGTGTTTCTAATAAATTACAGAACTTATACCCAATATAACATATTTATTTAAAAATGAGTTCTGAAAAGCATTTTCCTTCATTAATATTAATTTAATTTATTATTAAATTCAGAAAGCTTGATGGTGAGTACAATGGAAAAATAATATACAACAGAACATATTTTGATTCAGTTTTTTGGTGAACTTTGCTGATAATTATTTTTAATTTGAGATTCTATGTTAAAATAATATCAAATGTGGAATATCTGATATGTATGTTCATTTTGTGTTTCACATCGGAAAATTACCTAAAATTTGAAAATAGGTTCACCAAAAAACGTTCGTTAAAAATAAACTATCAATAAAATAATAAATTATAATATTAATATCAAAATTTATTTATACATCACGTAAGTAGTCAAACATTTAAAAAATTAACATCAGAGGAATGAAATAAATATTAATTATATGAAAATATGAAAGCCCAGTTGTTCACTAAAACAATAAATATATTATCGGCGCTCATTCAATAATTTCAGAGTAAATATATTAACTGTTCTAGTATACCAGGCAATATTTTAAATTTCGTCTTTGGCTGTTTTAATTCTATTTCATTTTGATTCTAGATTATACCAATCTGGTCACTGTCTACCTGTAGTAATATAGAAACACATAATACTATAATTACTTAAAAAAGTTACTTGTTGGAACACATAGAAAATCATTTAACACTGTTGAATCATTATATATACATGAGTATGTAAAATATACTAACTTACATCAGCGATGTTCCCACGAACTGTCATTTAATTTATTCACAAATCGCACTCACCTTAGAGTTTATGATTAATCACAGAGCATATGAAATAATTCACTGACAGATCAATTAATTAGCGGCGGTGGTGTCATACAGTCTTTGTCTGGGAGCCGGGACAGGCGGTGGAGCCGAGGGAGAAGAGTTCACATCCAGCACCAAAGCGGGCAGCGGCGTCAACGGACCCCCAGGATATTCAGGCGGCGGTGATACGCGCGCCTCACACTGTCAGACTTTCGGCCGACGCATCTCGTATGCATTCCGTTGTTCGCCGTACGCACCTGCATACAGTTCTCCATGATTTGGTCGACTGTAGTTGATGGGAGGTGCGGACGCTAGGAAGATTTTGAACAGTTTTTATCATCGAAAACGTGTTCAAAATAAAGGAAAACCAGCAAAGCTTTCACAATTACATTACTAAACTACATTTTCTAAGTAACATGAAAAATTTAAGTTTACAGGTTAATAAAAAAAACGTGCAAAAGCTTCGCCGTTAAAGAACAAAAGGATAAAGGAAAGTAAAATAAATATGTGAACTGAAAATATTTTCAATTACCTTTAGGAGCGTAATGCTGTCCTCGACCTTCTCCATACCCTCTAGCTGGCCCTCTACTCGCTGAAGACCTGCTAGGTTCTGCTCTACATCTTCCAGGATCGCAGCTTGTGGGAACAGCAGAATGCCCACTTCCATGATGATGGCGCTGTGATAATGTTTGTTGATTATTATTCTTCACCATAGCTTTGCAGACAAAAATAAAAAAATTACCATCCTCCGCAGCGTGTTCATTGGTCGACGCAGTGTATCACTAATTCGTCTTGCTGGCGGTTTCTTTGGGTTGGAGGAAGGAGTATGCACGGCGCAACATTTAATAAATAGTCCCATGAAAATTATGAAACCGATGCCCATCAGCAGTACAGCCCACCAGAATTCTGTAATCCACTGGGCCACTGTGATTAAAGTCTGTTTGTTTAATAATAAATTCATGAGGCGCACTAATGGGCCTTCGGCGTCCACCGCTCGACATTTGAGAAACACGTCGCAGTATCCCTAAAAATGAATCGAAAAAAAATATTGCACAATATTTGAGATACTTTTCCAGAGAAATATTTTCGTGCGATATTTAATGAAAAAAAATAATATATCAATTACGCCTTTTACCCGCTACGGGTATGGCAGACACTTATAATGCACTTGGTAGATTAATTGTTATTTCTTCAGCCGTAGAGTGCGATTACCAATCGTCAAGCTACGAGTACTCTTAGTTTCTGTGGAGAATACGCCACAGAATAATTTCCCATGTTCACTGAATTCCAAAAATACGTTTTCGCGGTCAAATAAAGCATTTAATTATAAATTTACCTGGAAATTGTCGCACGGAGAGCCCGGCCTCAAAGAGATTCCTCCTGGAGGTAGCCCGACTTTGTGGGCAAATTCACTAGTGCTTCGACAAGAGGAAGGATCTGTACCGTTTTGGCAGGCAAGCTCGCACAATTTCCTTTTATCGATATTTGGTATAATATTCGACGTGAGGAAACATTCGTTGAGATTCCATTCCAGACAAATAGATCCAGAACATTCTCCATTAATACACAATTGCGTGCCGTTATTGCATCGCGTTTTATTTGGCATTGGTTGCGGTATCGGACACTCAGGAGAACGTCCGCTACATGTGGAAGACAAACTACAATCGGATTCAGTTTTGCACACTGTATTCCTCGATCTTGGAACGAATTTGCAAGTGTCGCTACTGCAGCAAGGCCCTTGGCTTGGACTGCAAAAAAATATGATTTAAATTTTGTTTTTATTTTAATTATCAAAGTATAATACCTGCATTGAGTATTCGCTCGTCTACTACATCCTTTGGCAGTTTTATTATGGGCGAGATCTTCCTTATCAACTATTTTTGGATAGCAGCAATGATCATTACATTCATTTTTATCATACCCACAGTCGCATTCCTCTCCAGCTTCAACAATTTTATTTCCACAGAAAGCACCAGCAGAAGCCGAAAAACAGTTTCTTTTTTTATTATCTTCAATGGCGTCTAATACGCTGGAAATATTTCTAACACTACACGTCGAGAATTTACTATTGTTTGGTTTGTCACCGCTAGTAGCAGAAGCAAACATAATAAAATTGCCATTAATGCCTCCAGGGCGGCATTCCGCTGGATAATCGTGAGGGGAGCCAAAATTATGCCCGATTTCATGGGCTAAAGTGAGTTGCGACACTTTTGGGGGTACTCTGCTGTTGTAATTAACAAATGTAATAATACCAGTATTTAAAGATCTTTTTGTGGATTGATACATTCCCCCAATTGTTTCTGTGTATGTTTTATATTTTTCACAAATTCCGCCACTTGCACCGGAAGCTGAGGCGACCCAAGCTAAACCTAATGTTCCGCCTGTAAAATCTCTGTACGTGAACACATAAGCCAGACAAAAATGTTCATGGTTGCCCAATGAATGAATATTTAAAAAGTTACTGACGTCGATATTTTCCATACAAAATTGATTAATCTCACAAGAGAAAGGATATTTGCATTGGCATGACGAATCGTCGTCAATCTGGAAAAAAAAAAACGAGATTAAGTAGGGCGTCACAACAAAGAAAAAAAAAACACTTTGGAATAATATCCGATTTTGCATAAATGCATGAAAATTTCTACTTTACGAGGAGAGGTTCACAATTAATCTACCTAAATATGACAGAAAAACTCGATCAAGATTTTATTCATTATTTTTAAATGTAGTTTTCCCTTAAGTCGATCATTCGTTCCATTTAGCTGGAAAGGCTTCAATACCTTCAGAAACAAAATCGTATCCTTCTGGGCGGTAAATGAATTAACTGCACACTTGACTTCATTGGTTCAAATGTCGAAATAATAAAAGTCGCTGAGGGTGTAGGTTCGGGTTGTAAGCAGGATGGTTAATTTGCAACAGCTGTTGCAATACCTGACTTGTGAACAGGGCCATGGCTGAACTTTCCTTGCCGGTTGTCCAGAATTGCTGTCTTCAAATTTTTCAAAATCCCAGCATGGTACTTTCCTTGTGGGGATCAGAAGCACCCTTTCCATATCCCGGAAAATTGTGGTCATCATTATCACCTTTCCGGCAGACGACTGAGTATGAAAAACCTTCTTGCTTCCACTTCTTAGACTTTTGCTTTGTCTTCGAGTACCAGGGGTAAATTCATGTTTCATCACCTGTTACAATTTTAGTCAACAAACCCACAAACTCTCACGCCTTAAAGCCTTGTTCACAACAAGAAATTAGTAGTTAGTAGTTAATGGTTAGTGTTTGTGTTAAGAGTCTGGAGCCAGCGTTCACAATACTCTTTAATTAGCGCTGTCCCTGTCGATAATGCAGAGAGCTGTAACATTTCAATGCTTACAAAAATGCAACATATGTCACAACCGAAGAAAATATAGAGGCATCAGCTGTTTTTGTTTACTTCGTTTGCAATCTTAGTTAATCATAACATTAAACTTGGTCCAATAAATGCTAATATGTCATCAAATTGGGATACAGTCATTCTTGTGTAATTGAAAAATATATCTTGATCCGATAACCTCATTTCTTGAATCAAGTTTTTCCAATCTCCTTGCTTATTTCTATTTTGATTTATTGGGTGAATCCACCATCTTCTATAATTTTTTTTCTTACTTCTTGCTTTGTATAAAATAAGAGAAGCAAGTGATATTTTTTTCTACAGTCACTATAGAATGATCCCCATTCCACATGCACACGGGTTCCTAAGAAAGCCGCGTGGCGTCGCGAACAAACTGTTTCATTACTGTCATAATTTCAATTCGCATTAATTTTCTTTCAATTCCTCTTCAAAATAGAGTCAATATGAGTAATTTTATCAACATTTGATGAATTGGAATGAGATCACTGAAGCAAATTCTTTCTCAGAAAACGGTATATTTTGATTATAGATATTCACGCGGACACCTTTGACTGTAGAAAAAATAGCATCCGTCACTCGTGCGAATCGATCATACCATGCTCATGTGAATTCTGCCACTCGACTTCGTCTCGTGGCTAAATTATTCACATTCGCATGGAATGATCTCCATTCCGCACTTGTATCGAAATATACTATTTCTTGTTTCAATTTTCATTCTGTCACCCATCTTCACAGAAATAGAGAACCATCTAAATTCAAATATTTTATCTCTTTCCTTCTCTCTTCTGATTGGCCGATCCACTAACTACTAACTAAAAAGTTTGGAGTTTGCAAGCTCCCGCACTAACCACGGTTCGTGCAGAGCAGCGCTGGGCTAATTTTGTTGTTGTGAACGCTAACACACGATTGTGCATGTCAAACATCTAGCACTAACCATAACTACTAAGTACTAATTTCTTGTTGTGAACGAGGCTTTAGAGAGGAAATTGAGCGCTGTATCAACGAAATTTAGTCACATTTATGTAAAACGGTCATGAAGAATTTCGACAAAAGAGTGCATATGTGCAAGCAAAGCCGTGGAATGTTTTCTATCAAAATTAGTTCTTCTGTGAATTTTGGAACATTATATAATAATTTCATATTGTCATTATTGAATGATTCTATTAAAACTTACATATTTAAAAAACTTATTTTGTCGGTGAGCATTAGTTTTGGTAAATTCTTTATATGTTTTATTTCTGAAATGTCAAGATATTGAAATTCTTGTTCATCCTGTTGTCCGGAATTGCCATCTTCAAATTTTCTAAAATCACAATATGGTACTTCCATGTTATCATCTCCTTGTGGAGAAGATAATCAATCAAAAGATCAATTTCCATATCCCAGAAAATTGAGGTCATAATTTTTCCGGCGGATGGCTGAGTGTGAAAATTTTTCGATGGCGGAAAACCTTTATGCTTTCACTGCTTGAAGTCTTGCTTCGTCTTCGGGTCCCGAGGATGAATTTATGTTTTATCACCCGTTACGATTTTAGCCAAAACTCACTGCCTTCATTAAATAGGTCTAGAATTTCCGTTGAAGTCAGTACGCGGTTTTGCTTCTTACACTAAAGTTATCGTCAAGTTTAAGTGCAGGATTCTTATAACTGACGCTTTTAAATGCCACATCCTGTGGCTAATTAGGAAAATAGCAATCGACGGTCTTCAAGGACATGATTTTTGGTGTGGTTCCTTCCACTATCTTCAATGGATGAATTGTTTGGTCCAATATTTTATGATAAAATGTTCTCATACATTGCTTTCATACGTTCATTAATAACCTTCGGTCAATTTCTTTCCTTCACTAAAAATTATATAACGAAACATTATTTCAAACTAAAATTCTCCATTTTACTGCAACTAGTCAAATTTAACGTGCCATCACCAAGGGGAATGATGAGCGAATGAACCAAGGACTAGATGCCCGACATATATGACATGTCAGTGAACCACGTATTAAAGTAGATTACTTTTGAATCCCCCCTTGTAGCTCTGGAAATATTTTTAAATTCACATAGTGACTAATCGCAAGATTTCGGCAGCGACTGCTTGATATAAAAATTAAGGAGGGTCAGTACGATCTGTACAACATCAATTTAGCATGATCTTACTATTGTGATGGATTTTTCTTAATTAAAAGCCTGTATTATTCGAGATAAATTCTATTCATCGGCAGGTAAACAAAGGAGACTCTTCTCTCGGCCTGTATAAGGAATGCGTCGTTTAGTCGAGAGGTCAAAGAGTAAACAAAATAATTTAGCAATGCGGTGCGACATGAATATAGTTTGAAATAAATATACTTAGGAACTGGGAGAGAAGGTAAGGTTAATATATTCGGAGAAAAGAAACTACGTAAAGGAGATGAGAAATCGAAAGAATTTCGGACTGAGACAGAGATGACTCTTGAGCCCAATATTGTTTTTTATACATAGCAGATCTAGAAGAAAAGTTGTTAGCAAATCAAGACGGTGGAATAATCGTGGGTGACAAAAAGATTAACATTAGCTTATGCGGACGACATAGTTTTGATGGCCAAATTGGAACAAGAAATGAAGAAATTTGAACGGGAGAAGTTAGAGCTCAATGTGAAGAAAACTAAGATCATAAAATCAAGAAAAAAGGGTGGCGAGAAAGTGAGAGAGTACAGAAAAAACCAAAGAGTTTAAGAGCAATGGGGGCGCAGAAACACATATAAGAGAGCTGAAGAAGAAAGCAATGATAATAGCCAAGTAAACGTGGAGCATAGGAAAAAGAAAATTCAAAGATAACATAAAAACTACACTGATGCTATACCTCATATGGGTGATAGGAGTTGACAGAGCAACTCTGATCTATATAGCGGTAGATTAAATAAAAAGAGACAGCCTGGAAGTCGAAACGGGAAGTAGAGCGATGAAATTTGAAGAAAAGATTCCAACAGGACAAAAAAGACAAATAATGGAAGAATGCTATAAAGATATCAGAGAAAAAAAGATAGATAATGAAAGAGGAGGAAATAGCAAGAGAAGGAAATCCCATACAAAACATAAATGTGAAAATGGGAATTAAACTCAATATTGAGAATATGCGTGGTTGTCGTCGATTTCGTCGACAAAAGAAATGAGATCTAAATGGGTGACAAGTTTTGAAGACTTCTATAAATAAATAATAAATTTTTGTTTCCATTTCATATTATTTTAATGAATTTTCCAATTCGATTTAAAAACTCTTGAAAATTACATATTGCACAAAAAAGTTGGCTGTTAATTGTTGATATAAATATGAAAATGTTCATATTTTGTTCAATATTTAACTCGAAACATTAAAATGAAAATGTTCATTTAAACAAGCGTCATTCATGACGTAGCAGTCACTATACTTGTCCAGTTGTACCACAGAGTTGTACAGTAGACCACACATTTTCTGCTATAATCAGTTGGGATGTTTAGTTGGGTAATGCCAATGCAAACTAGTCGACATACGTTTACATCTTATCTAACAACAATCTTATGATCTAGTGACTGTGACGTCATCAGGATTTCATAAATTATTTTCTACTTTATTAAAAATTTTTTAGAAAAAATAAAAGTGACGGAATTTATATTTCTAGATTCTGAATAAGATTATGTAAGAATTGAAAAACATATGAACGAGCCCATTATAGCGTTCAATAGCTTGATCTTGCCAGAGCACGACATTTTTCCAGGAATTAAAATATTGTTAGAATTTCTCTCTTACTTTCACACTTCTATTTGTTAATCTTCTTACAGGCTTTTCTTGTCTCCGTTATTCTTTGCATTGTACTATTTTATATATCAATATCTGTTTAACTTTAATCTTTTGTGGTTACTAAAAAGTTGTGAAGAACTACACAAGCGAAAATTATAAGCTCTACCTTTTTATTATTAGGATTAATTAAATAGAGTAGAGCTTGAAAACGATTTGCTAATATACCAAAGCTATTATGTTGACATATAAAACATAAGTTGTAGAACTGCTTGCATTATTAAGCGCGACTACCGCTCGCTCCGTAGCGTTCGAGTCAAGGTCAAGCTTGAAAAATACAACTACCCAATTTTAAATTTTCTAGGTTATCTGGAAGTGGGTTAGGTTTTTGATCTGTCAGAGATAAAAATGTCGATTTTTGGACGGTAATACCTTATTATACCTATCGTTTGAGCTGTATTAATGAAATTTGTTTTAATAAATAAGCCAAATTTCATGTGTTTATTTTAACAGATTTTGAATTATTAATGGGTGAAAAGTGGCTTCAAACGGCTGCTGCGTTGTCAGCTCCTTTTTTCTTAGTTTGAATGGCTTGAACTTGGTCTAAATGTGTCTAAATATTTATTATTGTCTTATTTAATACATTTTTATTTTTAGCTACTTTTGATAATAGTAATTAATTTTATTTTGAAATCTTAAAACTTTACATTATTTTTGCAGTAGTAATGAACCTCCTTAAATAAAAATTTCGTCGTAAAATTATGCGTTTTTCAACTTTCTTGCTATTTGTTAAAGCATGTTTCAACTCACTTTGATCCTTTGCACTTCAAATTTGATGTTCCGATGTTCCGATCGTCCATCAAATTTGGTATCCCTGTAGATATAGTTCACGGCAGTGACATGGTGAGCAATAAGCGACAATATCTCTTCCCTTGTTTTTTCATTTACTTCATTCACCTTAGTAGGATCTTTATGCTGAAATATTTACATTTATTGAAATTAATGATCATAGTGACACAAAATGAATGAATAATGACAGAAATTTTTTTGGGAATCGGAGTCTGTAGACAAATAATAAATGACAATCTCTCACCTCTGGGAATCCCTCTCTGATGTGTCTCCATATAAGTGGATCAGTCTGTATGTACAAGGAGCACGTCGTATTCTTGTCTTCTCGAAGACGAGTAGCCCGCTTCTTCCGATTGTGAGGTATCTCATTTTCATTCGCTTCTTTGCTATACTTTTCATGGGGATTCTCATGCAGGAACTTCGAACGAGGAGATGAATTATTAGTTTCTTCCTTTGGATTAAGCTGTTGCTGTTTCAACACAGGGAATGGTGGTAAATCGGTCTCTACTGCTGAATTCTGAACTCGATCCATCCATTGAATCACGTCTTCGGTAATACCACATCCTCCTGCATGTCCTGGAAAAATTTTATGCTTGTAATCCTGTTCTGAAATTCTATAGAGGGATTTTACAGTAGAGTTTGAAGTTTGAGGATCAATTAGTTGAGAAACGCCCTAATACGGTTCAAAGAAAGAGGAAGTAAAGCGAATAGGCAGAAATGACAATGCAGCCTTATAATCTGTAGTTATGGAGTGGAATGTTAGATTTGTTAAACTTTAATATCTTTTGTTTTCCGTATAGCGTAAGTCAAACAATAGAAAAGATAATCGAGCTCCAAAATAAACTCAGACAATAAAATTTAATAATAATAATGCAAATCAGTATTCTGAAACAGTATTTAGATCAAAAATTGCTGTCAACTCCATTGAACATATGTAGAAATTTCCTATTTTAATCAAACTATTTATTCGAAAAGTGTCATGCTTTAAAAACGAAAGTACCGCATAATATTATTACAAAATGACAATAAAGATAAACTCGCCTATTATAACATCATTACTCAACTTCTTGAACTAGAAAAGTGAAAACATTTTCAGTTAAACGAGAGTAATTCTTAGTTCCCGAACTAACCAAAACAATTCCGCCGCTACGATTACTTAATCATTGATAAGAAACTTCCTAAAATCAGAAGTAGTTTCCGGCGATTTTAAAATCACGAGCTGTTTCTAACAAGATTCTTTGCAGAAGGAAACTAATATAGTGAAAAATAAATGAACAGAGAGATGCTAAAGTAGTACAGTGGAACATAAGACGAAAACGAAGTCTTGGAGAAATATGTGTGGCCTCAGGCGCCAAAATAATGAGCATAAAGCAGTAAACCGTGTACATTTTAGGCGCCAAATAAAAGAAATGCTTTATACGTTGTAATTTGTTCTACTTTACTACTGGAAATAGCGAGCATTATTACTACTTAACAGACTTTTAACCTTTAACCTGTTTCTATTATAACATTGTACGCCGAATTTATTTATTTTAAAATATTATTATGGAATGCAAGTTTTGAGAATAGTTTCGCCCATCTTATAGAGCATTAAATACTGATTGGAATCAAATTCTCACACTTTTTTGATTACTTGAGCTATTTGGTCAGAAAAAAAATAATTTAGTTTTGAGAGCTTTAAACGAGCTGCATGCTGACATCTCTGCAGCTAACTTTGAATTAACGTCTGAACTTTGCCAAATATTCGACGCAAAATTCGTACATTAATATCACGAATCTTAAGCCTGATATCAAAAAATGTTTCAAGTAAAGTCCTATCATTTTTTGGTAATAAATAGGGTCTTTTATGTAATATTTTCTAATTTGAGCTTTAAGCTGCATTCACAACCACTTTAGACTCGGCTTAATTTATACTTGAAGTTCAAATTACGCAGGGTTAAAATTTGTAGCATTCACAACCACTTTCAACATTGCTTGAAATTTTGTAATGCCATCTATGAAAACAAATACAAAATAATGCAAATATTGAATACTTTATTCTTCTTTTCGTTTGAAGGAATGTATTTTCAAATTCAATGCTTAATTCTTTGCGGGGCATGAAGAATAGTTGTTAGTACAGTTATCTATTTACTTTTTAAATAATTTACTTGAATAAATATAGTAAGTTAACAAACTTTATAAATCTAAATTCAATAATCTCTCGTCCATATTAAAGAAAAGAAATGATCGATTAATGAAATATCAAACCAAGCTTCAAACCATCAATTCACTGTTTGCATATGGCTTTTATTATTCTATTTGATTTGAAACGTCAAAAACACATGTTGAATCATCGGAAGATGCAATGCACATGCGCACATGCCAATTCGCTAGCGACTTGAAGTGAAAGTTTGCACTTTGCAAACATTCCAATCCGAACGTAAAGTACGCAGACTACAAATTTCAGTTGTGAAGGGTGACTACTGAGCTCATACGCTTAACTTTGAATTTTAAGCTAGCATGAAATTGTGCCATGTTCAAATTCGGTTGTGAATGGACTTTTAGTTTCGTAGATATCAGCTTATTTTAATGAATTGTGATAACTCAACAATTATAGCTGAATCTACAAAAATTATGACCAAAATATGTTCAAAATAAAAAAGTATTAGGACCTTATTCGAAATATTTTTTTATTATTAGCCTAATATAATAATAATAGATTTATCTAATTTTTTACCAAAAATGGTGAATATTGTGAAAATATTTTAATCTATCTCGTAGGAAATTTAATACGGAAGGTAATTTGTTTCTTACATTTTTTGATTACTCAAGCCGTTTGGCCAGAAAAAAATTAAATAAGTTTTGATAACTGCAAACGAGCTACATGCTACCATCTCTGCAATCAACTTGGAACTAACGTCTGAACTTGGCGAAATATTTGATGAGAAAATTCGTATATGGATATCGAGAATTAATTTAAAAAATGTTTCAAGTAAAGTTCTAATATTTTTTGATAATAAATAGAATTTCTCATGTAAAATTTTTTGATAAGGGTTGTATTTTTGTAGATATTTGCTTATTTCAATGAATACTGATATCTCAAAAATTAAAACTTTTTATATTTATAATTTGAAAAATAGTAGGGCTTAGTTTGAAATAATTGTCCATTAAATGAAAATACAATTATTTGATATTCTTTGATTCACACACCTAGTATTGGGTATAATTTAAGATCGTTATTGCTAAACTATGCATAGTTAAAATTTGAAAATTGTTGCGTAGAACCAACAACATGTTAGTAATTGAATCTTATAGTCTACATTCTACCATACCACCCATTTTAGGGTAGAAACTAAGCAGTGCAACAGAGCAGTAAATACAAGGAAAACCAGATAAAAGCGGAAAGTAACATGTGCATGAAAGCCCACATACTGAAAGATCCCATAAAAAGGATAGATTAACAGAAGAGAATTGAGGAAAAAATTGACAAGATTGAGAAAGGAAAACTGCGAATAGTAGAGGATATATGGAAAAAATTCAAAGAAATAATAAGCTCATCCGCGGTAGAAGTATGTGGTATACAAGGACCAACAAAAACCGAAAACAAACAGGTTGGTGGAATGAGAAAGTGGGGGAGGAGATAAAGAAGAAAAAGCAACACTGGCAGAACTATATCAACAGCAGGACCATGCAAGATTATAAAAAATACAAAGAACAAAAGAAAAAAGTGAAACAAGTGATAAAAAAAACAAAAACAGAGGCCTGGGACGAATTTGGAAGGAAAATGGAAACCAATTACATAGAAAATCAGAATCTATTTTATAAAATAATCAAAAACCAAAGAAAAGAGAAGATCATTCAGCCAACAATTAAAAGATAAAAATGGTAAAATAATAAACAATAATAAAGATATAATGAAAAGATGGCAAGAGCACTTTGAAAACCTATTAGAAGCGAAAAAACCTAGTAATACTAGGAAAATAGAAGCAGCAGGAAGTATGGACCACGTAATAAACAACATCGAAGATAGCGAAGGCGAAATTTCAATCGAAGAAATAAAAATTGCTCTATACAATTTAAATTGGGAAAAGCGGCCGGAAACGATAACATAAAAACAGAGATTTTGAAATATATGGGGGAAAGTGGTATTGCCATGTTCAAGGCCCTTTTGAATATGATATGGAAAGAAGGAAAAATACCAAACGACTGGGAAGCAGCCATTATACTTCCAATACATAAGAAAGGAGATACTAGAGAATGCTCTAATTATAAAGGAATCTCAATACTTCTATGAAGCTATTATAGAAAGTAGACTAAGAGCGAAACTAGAGAAAACATTCGAAACATCACAGAGCGGATTCAGAAAAAAAGCACTGCACAAACGACTATATATTTACAATAAGAATCCTTTTGGAGGAAATGTTAGAACATCAGCAACAAATGTACATCTGTTTTGTTGATTTAAAGAAGGCATTTGATAAAGTCAAGAGAGAATATATCTGAGAAATTAAAAAAAAAAACGGGGAGTAGGACAACAATTAGTAAAAGCGATTAGTAGCATATATAAATGTAGAAGAAATAAAATAAGAACAATGAACAACACATCACAAGAGTTTATTACCACAAAAGGATTAAGACAAGGAGGAGGACTGAGCCCTATGCTGTTCATCTTAATAATGGATGAAATTATGAAAAAAATAAAAAGCAAGACAAAGAAAATACTAATAGGATACAACAAGTTAGAAGCCATCACTATTTCTGAATGCATTTTTGCAGATGATTAAGCGATATTTGCAAAAACAAAGCAAGACATGCAAAGAAACATAGATATATAAATATAAGAATTAGATAACGCAGGTCTGAAAATAAACATAGACAAGACAACAATTATGGAGTTAGGGGATAGCACAAGAAAATGTGATATACACATCTATGGTAGTGAAATCAAACAAATTGTTTCAAATATCTAGGAGCCATAATAGAAAAAAAAGAGGAATAGAAATGGAAATAAACAGTAGAATACAGACAACAACGAAACTAATCTTCTCTCTAAATAAGGCAATACTCAACAATAAAAACATATCTAAAAGGACTAAAATGACAGTTTATAAAACAATTTTCGTACCCACGCTAACAAACGGATGTGAAGCATGGATTCTGAATAAAAGGCAGAAAAATAAACTACAAGCAATGGAAATGAGATATCTTAGAAAAGTAGTAGGAGTAACTAAATTGAACCGAAAAAAATAGAGAAGTCAGAGAAGAACTACAGATTACTGAAATTAAGAAAATAATTGAGAACAAACAATTGAAATGGCTAGGTCACTTGAAAAGAATGAACAACGACAAACAAGTTGAAAGGATATGGCAAACAAAAGTAACAGGGAGAAGAAGAAAAGGCAGGCCGAAGAAGAAATGGGACAAAAACATAGATGAAATATTTGCGGACAAGAAAATCACTAAAGAAGAAGTAGAAGTTATGACTAGAAGAAAGAACGACTGGCATAAACTCATCAAGGACAGAAGCTAGAGGAGGACAGAAATTTCAACTTCGACACTCAATCCAGGGTAGAAGAAGAAAGATTTTATATATATATATATATATATATATATATATATATATATATATATATATATATATATATATATATATATATATATATATATATATATATATATATAAAAATAAAACAATAATTTAACGGAAATTACGGTGGTTGTAGGGCAGAAACACTTCAGCAGAAAAGTTTCATTTAGATGTTATTTTTATTTAAAGTCCAATATTTCGTAACAATTTTGTTACTTCATCAGGGATACTGAAAACGTACATAAATTCTTTTAATACTTATCCAAAAATATAAATTTTGAAAACAACTTACAAATAGTTATAACTTGGAATAAAATTGTAAAATTTTTGGAAACAGTTTGAAAATTTTTCATTGTTAAAAAGTCTTCGTAACACACATTTATTACGTGACTAACTATGTTAACACAAACTCAATTTTTTGTCAAACAATACAGCCATATTTATGATAAAAATTATTAAAAAATTCACAGCCAACGTGGTGACGCCATGTTTTTGACTGCCGGCTACACGTAAACGACGAAAACTAACTCAACAAGAAAAGGGGACGGAAATCCTGTCATCAGAAATAAGCGCGCAAAATTTAAATTATTAATACTTTTTAAAAAGACCCCAGAAGATGAGCGTACATTACACTCAGGTTCTGAGTGTCAGTTTTATAGTTAACAGTGATATTTTTATTTAATTTAATATGACACATTTCAAGAAACAATCTTTTTATATAGTTATTTTCAAATTCTAAAATGACTGTTTGGTCATAGTCCACAAAATGCTGTGTTTCTTGAACATGTATAGCCATAGCATATTTATTACTGATGTCAAGCTTTCCCTCACCTCGTCTATGTTGAGACATTCTAGCACTTAATTTCTGAGAAGTTTGGCCGATGTAACATTTGCTACAACCACCGCATGGAATTTTGTAAATTAAGTTGGATTGGTTAAAATCAGCTGTTTTATCCTTTAATTTTGAATACAATTGATTGACGGTTTTCAAATTTTGCTTAGCGAAAATAATATGTTTTTCATCTTTAAATAAACCAATAAGATCAGATGTGAGGCCTGGAACATTGGGAAAAGAGATATACCTTTTTTTAGTTTCGTTGTCAGTGACACTTTCTCGTACAGCAACAGCTGAGCTGGTGTTAAACAAAAGACGTTTAATGAGACGCCTTGGATAGGAGTTCTCGATCAATATATTCTCTAACCGTTGCAACGATGGTATTTTTAAAGTAGGATGACAAATTTTTTCTATCCTATTTTTTAAACCTAGTATTAGGTTAATTTTTGTTTGATTTGTGTGCCCGGAGTGATAGTTGATGTACTTCCCAGATGATGTTGGTTTCTGATACCAATCAAGTATAACTGTTTGATTTGATGTACGGATAACTTTAGTATCCAGGAACGGAACGCTCCTGTCCACTTCCGTCTCCACAGCAAATTGTATGTTACTGTTCACGTTGTTAAATATATTCAGGGTTTCTTCAATCTTATCCGCCGGAACTGCACAAATCAAATCATCAACGTATTTGAAAATAAACGGAAAAGCAAACGGTAATTTAGGAATGCATTGATCAAGGACCCAATCCATGACAATTCTGCTAATAATGGGACTCAATTTACTTCCCATTGGACAGCCAAAAATTTGCTGGTAATATTGTCCATTGTAAATGAAAAAAGTATTGTTAAAAATGAAAGTGACTAGATCGATGAAAACATTTTTTGAAATATCCGTATGATGTTCAATGGCTTCCCAATTTAAAGTAATTATATTAATAACAAGTTCTAATGGAATATTGGTGAAAAGGCTCACTACATCCAAGCTTATTAGGACGAAATCATCTGGTAATTGTAAATTCTGAATATTTTCAGCAAATTGAAAACTGTCTTTGATAAAATAGCGCGTCTCGCCCTCAATTGAAAGTGATAAAATTTTTGTTATAAACATACACAAATTAGACGTAGGAGAAAGGATCGACGAAATTATTGGTCTGACTTTTAAATCTTGTTTATGAATTTTAGGTAAGCCATAAAATTTGGCACTTTGAGCATTATATATAGTTAGTGATTTAGCAACTATATCTGAGATAAACTTTTTTGACTTAAGCTCACTGATCCTTTTATTACATCTATTCTGTGTAGAAGTTGTCGGATCTTTATCAATTTTTTTATAATATTTAGGATCATCTAAAGCTGAAAGGCAAAGAGAATTATAATGTTCTTTATTCAAGGCAACAGTTACGTTACCTTTATCAGAGTTAACAATTATAAGTTCTGGGTTATTTTTGAGAAAAACTTTTGCATTATTAAAGAGTTTTCTAGTGATGGTATTGCAAGATTGATCTTTATTAAAAAAATTGGTAACAATGTTCGTTGCTCTAGCTCTCAGAATGTTCTGATCGCCTTTGCAAGCGTTAACCACTTGTTCAACATCTGCCAAAATATGGCTGTATTGTTTGACAAAAAATTGAGTTTGTGTTAACATAGTTAGTCACGTAATAAATGTGTGTTACGAAGACTTTTTAACAATGAAAAATTTTCAAACTGTTTCAAAAAATTTTACAATTTTATTCCAAGTTATAACTATTTGTAAGTTGTTTTCAAAATTTATATTTTTGGATAAGTATTAAAAGAATTTATGTACGTTTTCAGTATCCCTGATGAAGTAACAAAATTGTTACGAAATATTGGACTTTAACCCTTTACCGCATACTGTGCCATATATGGCACATCATCGAAAAGAATTATTTTCTAAGTTATAATGCTACCCTAGCCTTTACTGCAATCTGTTCCATGTTTGGCACACTCGCTCTCTCCTCATTCAAACGTTCACGCCGGTCTAAGGCACAAAACATGGATAGTAAGTTAAATAAAAATAACATCTAAATGAAACTTTTCTGCTGAAGTGTTTCTGCCCTACAACCACCGTAATTTCCGTTAAATTATTGTTTTAAATTGTTGCATAAAACCAGCAACATGATAGTAATTGAATCTTATAGTCTATATTCTACCATACCACCCATTTTAGGGTAGAAACTATGCATCTTATTATTTCGTGAGTTACAGAAGTTATTAACAGCTGTCTTCGATATTAATATTAGAACTGATTGAATTTTTGTTTTGATAATCAATTTAGGTCCCATGATTCCTTTTTTTTTTAAACTGACGTTTGGTAACTTATTGCATCTTATTTTCAAATAATATTTTTTTTTATAATTGCGTTACAGTTGGAAAAAGTATCTAGAGTTAACTGAAAGCTTTTTTATGCTTAGTTAGAATTTTTGTGGATGTACATCAATTTTAGAGTAAATCAAATGTTTGTATTATTCTTTGTTACGAGAAAAGCTCCATTACAATTAGAAAACAAAGCTACTAAATTTCTGAAAACAAATCAACAGGTCTATTGTACAATTTTTCTGGATACTCATATGTTTAATTACTAAGCGCTCCATATCAGATACAAAAACATCGTTGAGAGAATTAGCCTGGAGCAGTTACGTTAAATTAAAAAGGTAAAATAATATAATAACAGCGAAAACAGAACACTTCTCTCTTTTGTTTCTATTTTAGTAATTAAATCTGCTATATGTTCTTCTACAGCTGGAGGCCATGCAGTTATTCTGCAGTTCCTAATGCCGTTATCGACATATAGAAGAGCGGGATATTTGTCCACATTGCTTTATCGAATTATAATTACAATAACGATCTATGTACGTCATGTATAGGCAGTTGCTGAATTCTAAACAGATAGTAGTCGCAACAATATTGAAACTATATTTCAAATAATCTCTCGTATGCTGCCTACTGAAAAACAATTTTTTGATATTCATCACAAAAATAAAAATTCGTAGTGTGGCGCATAAATAAGTGTCGCCCAAATAAAACAAATTGTTGCATTTAAAAAATTCATGTCGTTAGAGTTTCAATAAACAAATAAATAAAAATGAGATTATTGTTCCAAATGTGTCATTTTGCTCATAGACCAACAATTTTTTACAGACTGCCACTTATACACGACATACAGCTGTAAGCTCAAGATATTTGTATTTCAAAAACCACGCTGAGAAATTAAGCAACAAAAAAAATAGCTTCTTTGAACAACTTTTTACAGTCTGCCATTTTTTCGTATGCAAAACAAGTTTGCAAAATCGACTGAAATCTTATTGGCAGATAGTCTACATGAGTCTAAAAGTAAAGCATATTCATGTAAACCTGTAAATTTATTGTATAACATTTTTCACAATAAGCTTTTAGTCGATTTTGCAAACTTGCCTTACGTACGAAAAAGTGACAGACTGTAAAAAGTTGTTCAAAGAAACTTTTTTCTGTTGCTAATCAAAATCTATTTTTAAATTTGCATTAACACCTAGTGGGCATTTTCAAATGTAAATATCTTAAGCTTACAGCTGTAAGTGCCTTCTCTGTAAATAGCAGCTTGTAAAAATATGTTCCTTTTTTACGGTCTTGAATGCCCGGTTAATTTGTCTATCTGTCAGTTTTTGTTAATTGTTACATTGATTCTAAGTATCTTATTGGTAGATTGTTCGCGCACAGATAAATTATACGCAAATCTGTGCAGCCGATCTTGGTTGAGCTTGGACGTGGGTGAGAAGGGATGTATATCTTTGCTCTCCTCTAGCTTAGCGTGAAAAATTGATAGGAATTTAGAAATTAAGTTCTTTAGAACGAAATAGAACTCTTCTTGTTATTTTAGATAATCAAGTATCTGATGTTAATCACTTTAAAAAAATTCCCATTATAATAATTTATGGATCAAAGATCTAACTAACAAAAGTAATTTGAAAGGCCCTACTATCTTTGAAAAATAATAGAAGTTTACTTGAAACAATTTTTTAATTTAGGCTCTCATTTCTTTTATATTGGAATATGAATTTTTCCGTTTTTGGTTCCAATATGACTGCAGAGATGACAGCATATAGCTCGTTTAGAATTGACAAAATTTATTCCACACGCTGTAGAGTGCGGAATAGGGGTCATTCCGCACGCTTAGAAGTCCCTAGGAGAGCCGCGTGGCGTCGCGCAGAAACTGTTCCATCGCTGTCATAATTTTATTTCTTTTAGATTTTCTTATCATTCCTCTCCAAAAAAATATTAATATGAGTATTAATCAAAGTTTGATGAATTGGGAATGGGATCAATGAAGCAAAGTCTTCTTCAAAAAACGGCATATTTCGGCTATAAATATTTCCGCGAACACCTTCGCCTGTAGAAAAATTAACATCCGTCACTCCTGCGAATCGATCATTCCATGCTCATGTGAATTCTGCCACTCGACTTTGTCTCGTGGCTGAATCATTCGCATTCGCATGGAATGATCTCCATTCCGCACTTGTATCGGAATATACTATTTTTTCCAAGTAATTAAAAAATGTGAAAGAAAAGTTTTATTCCGTATTTAATTTTCTACAAGATGGATTAGAATATTTTCACAATATTAACCATTTCTGGAAAAAAAAAATTGATAAACCCAATAGGATATATTGATGAATTTATTTTATATTTTTAATTCACTGTTTACATCGTTATAACATAATAAAAAATATAAATTATGTTTAAAAGTGCTGTAATCAAGTTTAAAAAAATATTTAAAATTGAGAATAATTTTGAGCTCTTTAAACGCCGCCATTTTCGCGCGCTCTATTGATGACGTCAAATACTATGTCCAATGACATTACAGTCCATTGTTTACTACAGGTGTTTTCGTTCTCAGCTTATTTCAGTATAAAAAAGCTCAAAAGTCAGTTTATAAGTATTGCATTGTGCCTGAATGCAAAATACTATCAGAAATGTACCTGATAAAGTCTTTTTACCAATCCAGACAGGTTTTAAAATACGTAAGAAATGATGTAAGGTTATCAGAAGAGATGAAGCATCATGATAAGCTTGACAGATCATGAATAACATTATATGTGATTAGTTCTAGCAATAAAATTCAGTGTATGTATGCGGCTTCGTTTAACATTTGCTCGTTTTAAAATAAACAAAAATTATAGGTTATGTTCACTGCTCATCATATTTCGGATTGTATTTATTAAAATAGCGTACATAATCCGTTATTATTGAATAATTACTTTGCAGTGTTCACTCTTTCTTCAGCGGACGTAAAATTTGGATTTGGAAGAAAATAAGTCGACATCATGAATGGATCTATTCTTGACAGATTATCCAATTGTGCTTTTACAAAACCACTGTCTTAAATGATTTATAATCTCACTAGGATGCTAAAATTACACTTAAACAATAAATGAATTTACAATACACACGTTATTACTATGTTTTCTAATCAAAAGCCTGCAATGCCATACAAATGTAAGCAGTGCGCACTTGTTGGCATAGTATTTGACGTCACATTTTGCTTCAACTAATGGTGTTGCGTTTTAGAACTTGGAATTTCCCTCGCTAAATTTGCACTTTCATTTATTAATTTTTGAGGTATCACTATTCACTAAAATATGCGAATATCTAAAAAACAAAAGCCCTAATCTAAAAATCATTGCACTTTACTTGAAACATTTTTTGATTTAGGGTTTTAGTTTCGTGACATTCATATACAAATTTTTTCCATCGAATATTTGGCAAAGTTTAAACGTTAGTTCCAAGTTGGTTGCAGAGATGGCAGCATGTAGCTCGTTTGGAGCGATCAAAACTAATTTAATTTTTTTCTGGCCCAACGACTCAAGCAATCAAAAAAGTGTTTTAGACAGAGTCCATTTCATATTCAATTTTCTACAAGACGAATAAAACTATTTTTGTAATATTCACCTTCTTTCGGCGAAACTATAATAAATTTTATTTACATAAAGTAGGCTTTATAGACCACAAATGAAGAATTATTTCAAATAAAATCCTTATATTTTATTGTTATAAACGTATTCCGTCAAAAAATTCTATAATTGAAGCTACTTTTTTTGAGATATGCTAACCAAAGCTTCAATCAAACAACGTTGAATGAAAGATCCAATTTATTTTCAAAAAATAGTAGGCTTTTCTTGAAAATTCTTTTTGATTTAGGATCTTAGTTTCGTAATATTTTCATTTTTGACTAAATGGTCAACTCTAAATCTGCATTCGACTCTCTTCAAGATGGACTAAAATATTTTTACAATTTTAAACAATTTTCAGAAAAATTACAATATACAAATATTTTGAAGTTTTATTATTTTATTGAAACAAATCCAGTTCCGTGGAAAATTTGGAAATTGACTCAACAATTCACAAGCACAATCCCAAAAACATTTACGTATTCTAGTAACAATAAGCAGAGAAATATTCTAATAAAAAATAAATCTCCAGTTTTATAGCCGAGGTATGTAAGTAAGTTTTAATTTAAAATAATAGTATGCAAATTTTTATCTTTCTTTTACAGAATAGCTTCCTGTGTTGGAGCCAAATTTCATCTGACTTAATTTTTTACATTTATTCATGTTGCCTTTAGTCCAAACCATCCCTCTTAAATCTCTAGGGAATGATGTCTGAAGACATTCTAAACGTAAAGCCGGATTTACTTCCTAGATTTATGACATAAAATTTTTATTGTAACTCCATTAAAATAGTTTTATCTTTTCCTACACCGTAAGACTTTTACACAAAGTAGCAGAATATAATGAATTCACAGCCTAAGGCATTCATATCTTTCAGATTCAATAATAATAAAACAGAATTTTTTTTCTGTTCAATATTAATGATGTACAAAATGTTTTGTTGTAGTTATGAAACTATTTTATATCAAATAATTAATATGACAAACATATTGGTATATAATTGAATATCACATATGCAAATGATAACATCATGTACCTAAATATGATGGAAATTAATTGACAAAATTGAAACAATTTATTGTGAAAAATTAAACAGAACAATCGAATCGAAAATTTTACATTATAAATTATTATTGTTGTTAATGAAATATTTTTTGTTTGATCGTAAATTATTATAAATCTAAAAATATTTTCAGACACAGTTCTAAACTTATTCCAAGTCTTGTTTACCACTTTTAAATTTTAATCCTAGATCCTTACTTCAATTTTAAAAATATTGTAATAAGAATTAAAAATGCTAGAAGATAAATTCCTCATAATTCCAATCTATCGTTGTGAGGAGGATAAAAAGAAGGGAAAAAACGATGAGAGTCGCGAAACACAACGCACGCTCGATTGGACATTAATAAATAAACCCTAGTCAAGCCGAACTGGGAGATTGTTTTTCAATAGTCAGGCGCACTCAGCAGACAAATTGGCAAAGGGTGAACTCTTGTAGGGAAAAAAATATAAGAACAGTTCGCTGAACAGAAAAATGACAAAAACTTGATAATGAACAATAAATAAGTCACTTGGAAATGTCCAACAGTTGCAAACCACATTCGTCTTTATTTAGAGTATATCCAAATGATCTTGAAAGGTTTTAAAATAGGAGCAACCGAACATAAAACTAAATTATTTTTGTTGATTTGAAATAAATCTAATAACATAACGTATAATGTTACAAGCAGATATGAATAGTCGTGAGAGAATAATTTTATAAAATAAATTGAGAAGATGTAATACCGTGAACAGGAAATAAAACAAAATATTTTTCTGGTTGTTTTGCAATGCTTCCAACTTCACAAACCTGGAATTTTTAATAAGTTTTTTGAAAGTAAAAATAAAATTCCATGCTCGAAGTTTGAAATTTTATGAGAATTACTTTGTGTGATGTTATACAAAGCTCACATAGTGGTTGGATTTAAGTTCATTATATCCGGGAATTAAAATGTAACAAATTACTCTTGTGGTAAAATAGCTACAGCTCTGGGGGAATTAGTTTGTCCAGAAATAATCTAATGAAGATAGCATAAGACCTACGTCTTTCTCAATGCAATTTGCAGCATCAGTTGATAAATATTAGAGTGACGTGGCATGCAAGGCACAAATTGTTTTTCAATAGTATCGATAGCATCAGATCGTAACCCTGTCTGAGACCTAGCTCTGAGCACATATTGTCAATTTAGTTCATGCGATTGAATTTTACGTTTTCATTCTCCGCGCAAATGTGCTCCCGAAAATACCCATAATGCTGTTTGTTTTAACGTCGTTGTTTTCAATGTTTCATGGAGTCGACATCAGATACAAAGATAGAGTCAATGTCCCTGCATCAGGAGAGAAAAAGATAGACAGATCGATACACATAGACATTGCTGAGCTGGACAGGAGTCTGAGCAATGAACTCACTGAATCAGACAGACGCCACAGCAAAATATAACGAGTTGCGCAAACTTTCTACTGATATCTTGAATAAATTTGAATACATTCATTCCTGAGGGATGTGAATACGAATACAATGCTGTATTACTATAATATTCTCCCACAAATATTTAGTTGAGTCTCAGAAAAGTTCACTGTCAAGGGAAAACTAGTTTTCTTATAACTTTTATGTCGATGTTTGCTATAAGATGATAATATAAGAAAAAGGAAAATTGTTCGTTCGAACCACACAAAACTTTATGAAAGGCAAATCAACTTAGGAGACAGAAATAAACCTAATAAAAATTATTGCGAACAGTTTATGAGTGGTTATAATCGACTTGAAGCTTATTATAAAAAATAGTTCCATGTTATGCAATAAATTTACAAGTTTACCTAAATATGCTTTACTCAAGGACTCTTGTAAATCGTCTGTCAATAAACTTTCAGTTGATTTTGCAAACTTGCCTTTCGTTCGAAAAAATAGCAGACTGTAAAAATTTGTTCGAAAAAGCAATTTTTTATTGATAATTAAAATCAATTTTTACCTCCCCGACCAATATAATGAGGAAAGTATTGCAATCGTGATTTTTTTGACAGTTCGAGACTCTATTGATTGATCCTCGAATAATTTAGCACATTTACCTAAAGCATTTTTCAAAATTATCAGCGATTAATTTGTTATTATTAAAATTTGACTAGTTATAAAATTCGTTATATTTTTCTGAAGCAAAGAAATAATGAGAATCGTAATGTGGAATTAGAATTATTATCACTCATATTTGGACATCACATGCAAACGTTCGTCAATTGTTTTCTTAAAATAATTATATCGACTCTATCGTGTTTGGTATCAAATTAAAGCTCTAGTGAGAATAATTCTAGTAGAAGTGTCAAAGAGGATATTAGAACGATTGACAATTGTTTCTTCTACAAATCATTTAAATGATGTTTAGTTTGAAATCAATTTAAAGTTCTCGGGGAGATAAGCTTAGTAGATATTCAAAAATACCACTTTAACAGTGACAGCTGTCACTTTGACAATGACAGCCGTCACTTTGAAACATGCAATTAATTGAAGTAACACTCTAAATTTCTGAAACAGCGATGAAATTTATGGTCAGGAAAGTACTGCGAGATACAGCAATTTTTACTTACTTGTACAAAGTAACAAGTAAGTATTGTGAAACCGATAAAATTCATCTATCGAGATTTTGATGGAAATATCCGTTTTGAGCATCCCTGAATCCATTTTGACTATTTTTGGCTTGATATCGGTACGTATGTTCGTGCGTGCGTGCGTAACTCGCAAATCTCAAAAATGGGTGAACTTATAATCTTGAAAATTTATATTTAAGACTGGTATAGGGTCTAGTTGTGCACCTCGCATTATGATTCCAATCGTCTGTACCGGAAGTGCACTTGACTTGAAACTTTTTTCGAATTTTTCCAATAAATCCAGAATGATCAACCGTAGGATGTTGAAATTCAGTATTTGAACTTGATGTTGTATCAGAATGGTCACCTGCTATTTTTGTATGAATCGGCCAAGTCAGAAGCGCACTTCACTTGAAACTTTTATTTGAATTTTTTGCATAAATCTAGAATGATTAGCCATAGCATATTGAAATTTCGTATTAAGCACTTCTATAACATCTTATTGTACATCTAGCATTATGATTGCGATCGGCTAAGCCGGAAGTGCACTTTACTCGAAACTTTTTTTTAATTTTCCGCATAAATCCAGAATGATCAGCCGTAGGGTACTGGAATTTACTATTTGAAATTGCTGTAGCATCTTAATGGTCATCTTCTATTTTTGTAACAATCGGCTGAGCCGGAAGTGCACTTTAAATGACAGACTTTTTGAATTTTCCGCAAAAATTCTAAACAATCAGTCGTAGAATATTTAAATTTTGTATTAGGCACTTTTATAATATCTAGTTGTATACCCTGCATTATGATTGCTATCGACTAAGCCGGAAGAGCACTTTATTCGAAACATTTTTTGAATTTTCCGCATAAATCCAAAACGATGGAACGTAAATTGTTAGAATTCAGTATTTAGGACGATTATACCTGGTCTAGATGCTCATATCCCATTTTTATTGAGATCTACCGAGCCGGAAGTGCACTTTACTTGACAGTCTTTTGGAATTTTTCGCATAAATTCGCAACGAATAGGTGTAGAATATTGAAATTTGGTATTTCAATCTGCTGTAGCATCTGAATGATTGCCTACTATTTTCATAACAATAGACTGAACCAGAAGTGCACTTCAGTAGGAATTTATTTTTTAATTTTGCGCATAAAATCAGATCTGTTGGTAGTAGTAGAATTTTGGAAATCAGTATTTAGGAATGTTGTACAGAGTAATCAATAATGATTGTCTGACAAGTGACAGGCAAAAGTTCGCATTATGATCAAAACTATCTTTATGGAATAAAGTTATTATAAATTTATTTATTTTGAAAACTACGTTACCGACATTTCAAGAACACAATGGCGTATATTTTGCATATTTTTATGACGGATTCATCCATAATCTGATTCAATAAACAAAAAAGTGAGTAAATAGCTGTATTGTTGACTGATTATTGAGAATTTATTATTATTCTACCAAATTATTAGGTTAGAATAGTGTCTTCAGAGGAACTGTCATCTGTCACTTGAAGGTCACTATCTCAAGCAGGCGGCAAAGTAAAAATCAGAGCAAAGCGGCACGGACAATCATTTTTGATCACTCTGTAGTATAAGAATAATCGCCTACTGTTTCTATAGTAACCGACTTGGCTGGAAGCGCATTTTACTTGACAGATTCTTAGAATCTCTTGAGTAAATCCAAAACGATCAACTGTGGAACGATGAGATTTTGTGTTTGATTATACATATCCAATGATATATACGATCAAACACAAAATCACATCGTATCATTCATATATATATATATATATATATATATATATATATATATATATATATATATATATATATATATATATATATATATATATATATATATATATATATATATATATATATATATATATATATATATATATATCCAATGATGTACAAGTAAGACACGTCAGATTTTTTCAATATGCATTAACACCTAGCGGAGATTTTCAAATGCCAAAGTTTTTAGATGTAAGTATCACTTCTATAAATGGTAGCTTGTGAAAAATTATTCCTTTTTTCTGTCACCAATGTCCGGTTTATTAATGTTCAGTGAGCAAAGCTTAAAGATTCAGATGAAGTGATTGTAGAAAAGAATCCTCAGTTTTTAGTAACTTCCGAATCACCTCATCTGTAATTATTCGTAAATTCGTTAGTATTTGAGAATTCCAAAGTTCGCTTATTAATTTGAAAATAATCTTGTTTTTTCATTACTAATTGATTTGTTTTTATAATGGAAAAATCTAGCTGTTCTACATTTGTGTAAAACAATGTGAAAAATGCAGCATTCAGATTTATTGGTACTCCAATTCAGTTTACCTTTTGAAATATCTGGAATAACATTCGAATTTTCTGAACAATTTTACATCAAAGTTCCAGATTCCCCGTTGGAAAATAGATCAGGCGTTCGAGAATAAAGCTCCGAGATTCGAGATTTCATGGAGCGGGAATCAGGGAAGGAATTTATAAAAGCTGTGGTAGCGGTAGCAGATACCCACCTTGTCTCTTGTGTTGATAAGGATCTTCGACGTGGTTCTCATTGTAGATCACAGAGTGGAAGCTTTGGTTATAGTGGTGGGGGAAATAATGACGTGCTTTCTCCACGTAGAACGACCCCGTGGGTGACACTATCTTTCCTTCGAACACGCCGTCGATCAGCGAGCCGAAAACTTTACTGCCGGGCTCACCTGCAATACATTTAAAATTATGAGTAATTTAAAATTTCTTATGATAGCTCTACCAATTTTCGTAAAAAATTAGGTATTAAATTTCCATAATTCATTGTCAAATAATTGTCCAGTCGCATGACAAATTTTACCATTTGAAAATATAATATTCATTTGTTTGATGCCACACTAAACTAATTTGAAATTGATGAATTTTTCATTAAACATGATCATTGAACATCGAGACTCCCAGTAGATTAAAATGAAAACAATGTGCTATCGATTTTGTGAGAGGAAAACAGTTCATTTTGATGATGGCATCAGAGACGTATCAAAAATTCATAAAATGATCAGAAAAGAAATTTTGAAGTAAAATATATATACACATTAATAATAATTGACAATCAATTTATAAGTGATACTTTTTCCACGAAAAGTGAAGTAAATGGATTTCCAATTTTATGTAAACCAAAAATTTACATGCCGAACAAATATTTGCGTAATTTTCTCTTCAGCTGTAAAATTTTTGCCTCTAGTTTTTGAAAGTTTAATTTATGAGCAATTTTTAAGTTAAATGGGATGGAGTTCATCTGCGATCCTCGAATTCTGATAACTATTATGGGGACAAAGCCACTAATATTTATTTCTAGTACTATTTATATCGACCTGCTCTGTAGTTCTATATACTCTCCGACTGTTTGATCAATTGTGTCCTCTCAAGTAATGAATGATGAAGTCTTTTTTGTTTCCTGCGATAGCGTAGATAGACTGCTAGAATTATCTCGAATATTCCAAGCTTGCAATTAAGAAAATCCGTTAAAATATTATAAAATTTGAGAGAAACATGTGAAATTCTAACTTATACTTTGTAATTTTGCTGGTGATGGGCACGTGGTCGCTCGAAACTACCAGCCATTTGGTTACCTATATATTAATACACGTCTATGCAATTCCCTATTTTAACTGTGTTGCAAAAGTCAAGCCAAAAATGTAATATTGTTAGAGAGAGAAGGTAACTGAGAGATAGGTAGAGACGGGCCCATATTTGTATGGAGGCAAATGGCGAGTTTCGCTCTATTTAGTATCTTCATGTGGAAATATATTGTAAAATAGGAAGAAAATGTTTTGTGCCAAATTGTAATAGTGGGTACATAGCATGTAAAGAGAAATGTTCTCTTTTTTCTATACCTAAAAATGATATTTTAGTAAATAAGTGGCGCAAGAACATACCACGACAAGATAGAGCATTGGAAATTACAGAATACATTTGTGAAAAACATTTCAGATAGGAGGATATTATAAAAGAATGGTCGTCTAGAGATGTAAAAGTGAGTAGAAATTATTTTAAAATTATAATACCAGATCTACTGACATTTCTATGTTAGAAATTGAAAGGTTATATCAATGTTTCAAATTATTAAACGTATCTAACTTGGACTTTTAGTGAAAAATTCAACTTCGAGGAAACCTCTTATCAATAAATCTATAAATTCATAAGACTTATAGATTTACACAGAATTGCAACATTCATTTCTTCACTTTTCATCAATATATAAAAGTTATTGAAAATACAATTGTCAAAAGTAAGCAAAGCAAGTGTTCTTGTTAGCTCTGTGGTATATTGTCTGTGTATATTTTTTCAATTTTATTACGCCCATTGTAATATAAAATATTCATCAAATTATTTATGTGCCTATTATAATTCATAATCAGAAAACTCGTGTCCAAAGAAACATTTATAAAACATGTTTTATAATATACTAATTTATTGCAGGTTTTAATGAATAGAAATGCTAATTTTTTTCTACTTTTGCCTTTCATTTATTAAATAATGTAATATTTAATGTAATGAAAATGAGATGTCTATCTAGCAATTGTATTTTATTGATTATAATCTTCATGTTTTCCAAGTGAGTGTCCGTTCCTCTATTATTCTCCTTCGTGGTCAAGATCAAACATTCGACCCCTTTTCAAGCATATTGCATGCACGGAGGAATGTGAGATCTGGCATACTCAAAGTTTATATGGAAAAAATGTGCAGAAAGCGAAAATTACAAGTAAGAACATATTGTGGAACCGACAAAATTTATGATAAGAATGATTTAACCCTAGTGTGATTTTAATATTATTGAAAGTTAGAAGAAAAATAAAGTCTTGTATCACACTGTTCAAAATTTTTATTTTTGTTGACCGGTTTCGACTACTGAGTAGCCATCGTCAGAACCGGGAGACTAAAACAAGAAGATACATACATGAAAGCTTAAAATTCTAATTTGGAACAAATACAAATGTAATTTAATGATCATACTCACACTATATAACTACAGGATTCAAATATGCTTAAAAGTTTCAACGTAGATAGATGGTTAAACGTATAACTTGTATAAATAAAATAGAATATATAAATTAATTTGTAGAAAATAGGAGTATATCGTGAAAAATTCTTGAAATAATCAAAATATGTCAATGAAAAACAAATTGACAAAATTTTTGAAAAGTAAAAACTAGATTAAAACATTGTGTAATTTTGATGTTGTTAAATTTGTTTGATCATTCAGACATAAAAATTTCGAAATTTTACATATACATAAATATGGTTCAACTTTAGACTTTTTGGAGGGTTTGGAAATCAAAAGATTCATTAAAAATAATAAATATTTATGTCTGAATGATCAAACAAATTTAACAACATCAAAATTACACAATGTTTTAATCTAGTTTTTACTTTTCAAAAATTTTGTCAATTTGTTTTTCATTGACATATTTTGATTATTTCAAGAATTTTTCACGATATACTCCTATTTTCTACAAATTAATTTATATATTCTATTTTATTTATACAAGTTATACGTTTAACCATCTATCTACGTTGAAACTTTTAAGCATATTTGAATCCTGTAGTTATATAGTGTGAGTATGATCATTAAATTACATTTGTATTTGTTCCAAATTAGAATTTTAAGCTTTCATGTATGTATCTTGTAATATCCGCATTTATATCAAGGATGCTGGGAAAAACAAAAATATATATTGGGTATGTCAAGGAGTTGCAGTTTTTAATTAATATAAAATAAATAGCGTGTCATAAAAGAGATAATAAAGTAAAAAGTAAAATGAAATAATTAATGTCTATTTATTATACATTAGTAAATATATAACAAAAGTGGCGACGAGGATGGGATGAAAAATAATAATAAATACGAAAATGGCGCAATCAAAAGAAGAAATATCATCGATTTTGGAAGCGTTACAGTTACAATCAAGAATCCTAGAACAATTATTACGGAATAATACAGGCAACACGGGAACACAAACCGAGATACATAAAAGCACAATACAATTTGAAACATTTGATGAAGAAAAGGAAACATTCAAATCATACAAAGAGAGATTAGAAAATTTTTTCGAGCTAAAAAATTTACATGGGGATTCGGCCGAAATAAACATGGTAAAAGCAAGAATACTAATTAACGCATTGGGGGCAAAATATTATCAATTGCTATCAAGTCTGACGTCACCTCAATTACCTGCTACGAAATCATATGATGAATTAATCATTCTCTTGGAAAAACAACTGTGCCCGCTTTCGAATGTTCATACAGAACGACATAAGTTCTTATCATGCATACAGAAAAATAATGATTCAATAGCTCAATATATTGCAGAATTGAAACATTTAGCTACAACTGCAAATTGGATTTGTCAAGATCCAGACTGTAAAAAACCAATAAATTCTGTACTACAAGCGCAATTTATAAGAGGACTTCAAGATGTAGAAATACGCGAACAAATATTACAACAAGGAACTGACATTAACCTTGAAAAAGCAATAGAAATAGCGTTAGCTATCGAAGCAGCGAAGAAACAAAATAAAATGTATGCAACATCATCAGGAACTGAAGTAAATCAAGTAAACAAAATGAGTAATTATGCAACGCCTTCATCAAGTGGGGGAGGAAACACCTCGTACTATAAAAATCAAGGGAAAAGAAATTATAAGAACAAAGGTATTGATGAGTGTAATTTACAAAATATCTGTCTATGTTGTGGTAAAGAGGATCACATTGCGAGAGATTGTAGGTCCAAGAAAAAACTTAAATGTAACAGCTGCGGAAAAAATGGTCATATTGCAAAAGTTTGCATTTCAACTAAAATTAAAAATAATAAAGCTGTCAAACGAATAGAAAAAGAAGAAGATGATAATGATGAAATATATGAAATAAATCAGGTAGTAGGAAATACAAATCAACCATTTATAGTTGGAGTTAAAATAGCAAATCAAAACCAAAAATTTGAACTAGATACAGGCAGCGAAATGACCATCATGTCTAAAACAGATTTTGAAAAGTTGAATACAAATATTGCGTTGCAAGAGACAAAAGTGCAGTTCCGTACATATACACGTGAAATATTCAAACCATTAGGAGTAGCTTGCGTACCTATTCAATACGGTAAAATACAGACTAAAGGAAATATATATGTTGTACCGCAGAAATTATCACCTGTACTAGGAAGAGAATGGATTAAAAAACTACAGATAGATTTGCAGAAGACATCAGAGAGTAAACAGCATACTGAAATGACGAAGATGGTATATAACATAAAGTCAACTGTAGCAAATATTATCGAAAAATTTTCAGGTGTATTCGAGCCTTCTGTTGGACTGATACCAGAAATAAAATGTAAACTGTTATTGAAAAATGACGCTAAGCCGATCTTTGTGAAACCCAGAACAATACCATACTCACTACAGGAGAAAACGAAGCAAGAAATTGATTCATTTGTAGCACAAGATATATTAGAAAAGACTGAAATGGCTGAATGGGGTACACCTTTAGTCCTTGTACCTAAACCTGATAAAACAGTTAGAGTTTGTGCTGATTACAAAGTCACACTTAATACCCAGCTTCATGACAACAGATACCCTATTCCAAAAATAGAGGACATCTTCAATAAACTCAATGATGGCAAGTATTTCTGTGTTTTGGATTTATACAAAGCTTATTTACATTTAAGACTTGATGAAGAAAGTCAGAAAATAGCGACAATATCAACACCATGGGGCACATACCTAGTGAAACGTCTTTTTATGGGGATTAAAACAGCACCCAATATATTTCATAAAGTTATTGACCAAATATTGGGTGGATTAGAAGGTACTGTTGCTTACTTTGATGACATTTTAATTCAAGGAAATACACTCGAGCAATGTGAAGAACGTCTTATAAAATGTCTCGAACAGTTAAAAAAATATAATTTCCACGTCAACAAAGACAAGTGTAAATTCTTTGTAACTTCCATTAAGTACTTAGGACACCAGATCAGTGCGAAAGGACTGGAGAAAACTCCAGATAAGGTTCAAGCAGTGTTACAAGCCTCACGACCAAACAATGTAAATGAAGTAAGATCTTTCTTAGGATTAGCACTGTATTATGCCAGGTTTATACCGAACGCTTCATCTATTTTATATCCACTGAATCGACTTTTACAAAAGAATATACCATTCAAGTGGACACAAGCTTGTGAAGATTCTTTCAAGAAAATTCAAGCTGAAATTGCAAGCGATAGAGTACTAGTAACATACAATCCAGATCTTCCACTAATATTAGCTACTGATGCTAGCCCGCATGGGCTTGCTGCTGTTTTGTCACATATCCAAAATGGAGAAGAGAGACCAATTAGCTTTGCATCTAGATCACTGACAAAAAGCGAGTGCAGCTACAGTCAATTAGATAGAGAAGCCACTGCTGTATACTGGGCCTTCAAGAAATTTTACCACTATTTATATGGTCGAAAATTCACTTTTATTATTGACAACAAACCGCTGGAGCGAATATTTCACCCAGAAAAATCCATGCCGGTAATCTCTGCTCACCGATTATTAAGATACGCTCAATTTCTTAGTGGATTCGATTACGAAATTGAACACAAACCATCAAAAGAGCATGGTAATGTTGATTATTTCTCAAGACATCCTGTAGAGCTTGATGTTAAATTAGTAGATTATCTTGAAGAATCTTTTCGAGTTAATGAAATCACCCTATCAACTATGACAGATACATCACCGATTACTGCTGAGCAAATTAGAAACGAAACAAATAGCGATCCGCAACTCAGTATATTCAAGAGGCAGCTTCTTAACGGAGAAATTCGAAATCCAGAATATACAATTCATGCAGGCATTGTCATGAGAGGGACTAGAGTATATGTACCAGCTTCTCTTCGACCGGCTATCTTGAAAGAACTTCATTCAACACATATTGGTATGGTTAAAATAAAGAGTATCGCGCGTACTTTATGCTACTGGCCTGGAATTGATAATGAGATTGAATGTGTAGTAAAAGCTTGTAAAAACTGTGCTGAAGTTAAGAAAGATCCTGTGAAAGCTCCTTTGCACCAATGGCAAACACCAGAAAAACCATGGCAACGAATCCATGCAGATTATGCTGGACCTTTCAAAGATCATCATTTTTTAATTGTTGTGGATGCTAAAACAAAATGGATAGAGATGTCCATGTCTATAAAATCGCCAACATCACGATCGACGATAAATGCTCTGGATGAAATTTTCGCAAGAAACGGTCTACCATGTATGCTTGTAACTGACAATGCTACTCTATTCAAGTCTCAAGAATTTACCCAATTTTGTCAACAGAACGGCATTGAACAACGTTTCAGTCCACCAAATTATCCAGCGACAAATGGTCTCGCAGAGCGTGCTGTACAAACGTTTAAACAAAAACTCAAAGCAATGGCAGATGGACCTGGTAATCTCAAGGATAAATTGAACGCTTTCCTTTTTAAATACCGAACAACTCCTCTTGGTGATGGCAAGACTCCCGCAGAATTACACTTAAACCGGCAGTTACGTACACGTCTTCATTTGATTAAACCAGCTGACATTTTGCCACGTTTATCTAATATAGAACAGTCCTATCGATGTCTTAAGCCTGGGGATCGAGTACAAGCTCGTAATTATTCGGGATCTACTTTATGGAAATTTGGCACCGTCATGGAACGTTTGGGCCGATTACGGTATCTTGTAGAATTGGATCATGGATATGTCATTCAACGACACATCAATCAACTTCGAAAAACAGAAGTTGACATTACCCCATCAGTCTCTGCTGCACGACCTTGGTGTCTTCTTCCAGTTAATAAGCCAATCGAACAAGAAGTTGCTCCTTCTTCAGTGGTCACTCCGCCGAATGATTCTGAGCAGATAGCGATTTCTACTAGAAGTAATAAAAGAGATGCGCTTGCTACACCTGCAAAAATTACTGATCCGCTGAATAGATTTCGTGTAACTTCACAAGTTTCTCCCAGCAGCAGACCAACGTGTGATCCAGTACCAGAGATACGACGGTCACAACGAGAAAGACGGCCCGTAGACAGATTAAACTTATAAGTTATAATATTCATTAATAAACATACCTCATATATAAATATATATATTGCAAAATGAAAAAAAAAAAAAAAAACTCCATTAAGTGGTGGAGAGTGTAATATCCGCATTTATATCAAGGATGCTGGGAAAAACAAAAATATATATTGGGTATGTCAAGGAGTTGCAGTTTTTAATTAATATAAAATAAATAGCGTGTCATAAAAGAGATAATAAAGTAAAAAGTAAAATGAAATAATTAATGTCTATTTATTATACATTAGTAAATATATAACATATCTTCTTGTTTTAGTCTCCCGGTTCTGACGATGGCTACTCAGTAGTCGAAACCGGTCAACAAAATTAAAAATTTTGAACAGTGTGATACAAGACTTTATTTTTCTTCTAACTTTCAATGACAAAATTTATGTTTCAAGATTTTGATGTAAATATCTGTTGAGTATTGCTTCATCCATTTTGACTATTTTTGGCTTGATGTCGGTACTTACATATGTGCGTTCGTAACTCGCAAATCTCAAAACCCATCGAACGTAAAATGTTAAAATTTGGTATTTAAAACTGGTCTAGGGTCTAGTTGTGCACCTCGCATTATGATTGCAATCGTCAGTACCGGAAGTGCATTTTACTCGAACATTTTTTTAAATTTTTCGCGTAAATCGAAAACAGTTGAACGTAGAATGTTGAAATTAACTATTTAAAAAGATTGTGCAATCTTAATGCTTATATCCTATTTTCATTGAGATCGACTGAACCGGAAGTGCACTTTACTTCACAGAATTTTCGATCTTTCACATAAATTTGAAACGATCGGCCGTAGAGTATTGAAATTCGGTATTTCAGCCTCTTGCAGCATCTGAATGATTGCCTATTATTTTCAAAAGAATCGAAAGTGTACTTCAGTTGAATTTAGTTTTTTTAATTTTGCGCATAAATTTAGAACAGTCACTTGTAGATTCTTGGAAATCAGTATCTAGGAGTGTTGTAATATAAGAATGATGATCTTCTGTTTTCATAGCAATTGACTGGTCCGAAAGCGCACCTAACTTGACAGATTTTTAGAATGTTATGGATAAATCCAAAACGATTAGTTGTGGAAAGATGAGATTTTGTGTTTGATTATCAATTATTATATGCAAAAAATATATCCAATGATGTACAAGTGAGTCACGTGATGTTCACGTTAGATTTTTTACATGAATTTATACGGTCTTTAGTCTTCACTTTTTCATAACAAATTCATCTTGGGTGTTTAATATGCCCAAATGAAAGATTCATAATTTTGACGCGTGAGTACGTAGTGAGTCAGAGAATAGCAAATAGGTTGAATTATAAGTACAACGAAATTCAAGTCTGTTCAATAAAGAAAAGTTTTGGTTGAAATTAATTTGTCTTTTATTATGTAATATTCCCCAATATTCAGTATGATCCTTCTCTGCCGATCAATTAACAGCTTGTTTCTTTTACAGCTCATTGGACTGGTTCCGCAAATTAAGACTAGACGAATGACGCATTTACCGACAACAAGAATGCCCAATTCCACGACGTGGAAACCGAACTTAAAGACCTTCTAGCGGAGTGAGGTGAGTCTCAAAATAATATTTAAATATGTATTATTCACAATCGCAATGTATCTCGCAATATTACCAAAATTCGTCTCTGCGTAAATTAAATTAAATGCCAATAACAATACATTTGGAGAACGTAATTCTAAACAGTAACATGTTTACGTCATAACCACGTGTGTATGAACACAGTGACAACACGTGTTGCCCCCTTGAATAACGTCCTTTACTTCTATACCCCTTTCAAAACCCTTGTGTAGCGCTAATGACACCCTGCATACGCCCTGAACATTACCACGGAGTTACACGTAACAAATTCGGTAGGGGATGTTACAATAGGTAGTTTCAATTAATGTGAGGAGAGTATTCGATTGTTTTCTTTGTTTAAAATTGGAAATAGGCTGCTGCGAGGTTAGTAATAAGAGAAAATTGTTATTTGATCCTCCTGAAATTTCGCTTTATCTTGTTGTTAGAGACAGACATAAGAATTTAAATTGGAAATAAAGAGAGGGTACCCTCTATTAATTTCAACTGCTGCTAATGCATTTGCTTCCTTTAGTAAAAGTGTTATTTATTCGTGCGAAAATAAAAATTAATATTGAAAAGATCAAATAAAATCTGATATTCAATAATAAAATTTTGTCGCAAGTGTTAAAAGTTTCCAGAGTAATAACATTAATTTTTAATGAGCTTCTTCCTTTAATATTCGTAAAATTAAATTTTCAAACATCTCGAAACAACTTCCAAAATTTTAAATTAAATTGCTTTCAGTACAATTTATTTCTGGAGCAAAAAACTTAAATGCATTGTTTTTTATGTCGTTGAAAGAATGATTGATCCCATTTGAGTTTTCTGTGCTTATTTATAACTTCACGTCAGTTAATTGTATCCGGTCTTCCATTCTTTTCATATTTTGTATTTGTTCACTCATTTTACTCGTTTTACTCTTTACAAAAGACAAAAAAGGGAAATTCGTGCGTAACGCACGTTTATTGCAGTAAAAACGCGGCGAAGGGAGGAATACTCGTATTTCATTTTATATTTAGACGGAGGCAGGTTTTGTGCTTGCTAAAGCAAAAAATGCCTGATATGAGATTTAGTAGAAGTGCGGTTGAAAAATAATCTTCATTTTTATGAACGCAAAATGATATTTTGAAGCTATCACGCCATTCAACACATGCATTAATATTCTGAAAGGGAATGCATACATTATGAATCCACTGCACAAATAAGTAAAAAAATATATATTAAAATGGCGACCGATCAAAAATTTCAAAACCAGCTAAACAACAGATGAAGACTTTGGTTTTTACATGATGGAGCACTGGCTCACACAACTTAAGAAGTCTTAGCATTACTAAATAGAGAATATCCGGATACATGGATTGGAAGAGGAGGTTCTGTTGTGTACCGCCCTAGCTCCCCTAAATTTGTTTTTCTGGGGTCAGACCTCAGTATATAGACACTAGTAAACACCGAATCATAACTGGTGGTTGGAATAGTAGCTACAGTAGAAGACATAAAAGACAAGCAGGCAGTTCTTGCAAGTCTCTTCTAATAATAAAACACGCTGCCGGGCTTGCATTTTGTCGAATAGGGGCCATTTACAAAATCAAATTCTGTCCCTTGTTATTTCATTGTTAATTGTTTTATTTTTCTTGTTTACTTGTTCGTTTTTCTTCTTTGATTTTCTTGTTTAAATGACAAAATTTGAGCTAAAAAATACATGTATGTATATAATCTTTTAATTATTTTCGTACTTCTATTGAACTGCATTTGAGAATGCCTAAATATTTGATTATTCTCTGAACTCCGTTGCTTACCGATTAGGTGTCCGTGGTAAATGTGCGCCGTATCCACTTGGAGAGGTCCATCAGTGCCAACTACCTCCAACTTATCGTGAAAGGTAGTGATGTCACGTTTAAGTCGGAGACGGAAGTCGCGTCCATGAGCCTGAAACCGGACATGGACAGCTCCTTCTGTGGGTCCTACACCCGGGGCACTTCGTCTGACTCTCTGGTGCGCGTTGTGCACCTCTCCCTGATTGTAGGATAAGGTTTCGTAGTGGGTGATGTATTCGTTCAAACGCCGCGCTAAAAAAAAACAAAAAAACTATTAGATGAAATACTAAAAATACAACCAAATGAAAGGTTTTTGGGCAATTTTACAAGTGGAGGCATTTGGGTGGTGGGCAATATAAACTAAGACTGCAGTTTATATTGCTTTATTATTCATGACGGGCCGCTGGCTTTCAAGTTTACTATTATTTTTCAAATTCTCTATCCATTTTATAATAATTCTCCTTGGACGCGGTCTATCCAGATAACTTGTAGCGATAACATAGCAAACGATTAAATGAAATACCAAAAATATAGAAAGGATATTTCTATCCATTTCCAAACGTCTGAATAATTTGAAATTTTATACAAGTATTGAGAATCAACGAAAAAACAAAAATTTCATATTTTGTCAATCACATACCCAGTTTTGAGTGAAAATTAAGGTTATTACTGCTAGGCTACACAAAATTAAAATTTGAAAATTATTGCACAGAACAAGCAACATGTTACATTTTACTATATCATCCATTTTAGAGTAGAAACTATTTATCTCAATATCTCGTGAGTTACAGAAGATATTGATATGCAATATACGACCTCCCCTTGATCATTTTCTTAAATCTGACGTTTGGAATATTATTGCACCAAATTTTCAGGAAGTATTTTGTTTTGTAACTTTGATGTCAACTAATAATACTGTTATATTTATTACTCTTGAAGAATTGTTTATTGTTTAAATAAAAATCACTATTTAATAAATGAAAAGAAAATAAAGATTTATTCTTCGAAGTATTACTAAACAAACACTATACAATTTATTTCTTAATCACTATTATTGAACCTCAACTACAAAGCCACCAATATTTATTTACAACTTATTTATTTATCACACTCTGAATATTCACTCTATTTTCTTATTCACTGTTTTTCAGTGACAACCCGTTCGCTCATATATATACGGAAACCAAACATTCAGAAATTTCTACGAATGATGCTTGGCGAGATGTAGAGATAACAGGCTCCGCCCAGACAATAAAGACGGATTCAGGGCCTATTTTATTTTTACGAATTATGACACTTTCGCATGTTACAATACGAATTAAAAGACTGTTTTGAGTTTGGTTTATATTAAATAATGTATTGAACTTACTTTAAAACTAATAAGTAAAACATGTAATGAATAAAAAACACGCCAAAAATAACAAAATGATGTAATTTACTTCTTAATTGAGGAAAAAACTTTTCAGAACTCATTTTTTAATAAATATATGTTATTTGGAGAAGTTCTGTATATAAAAATGATTAGAAACACAACGTTTCGAGAGCAAAGTGCTGCCTTTTTCAAGTGTAAAGAAATATGAAAATAAATAAACAAAATTGTCAAGACAACAAAAATAAAAGTACAAATAGTAACTAGATTAGTTTAAAATATTAACTCCTAGGATCGTAGAGCTCTGCCTGTGGTTGATGATTCAATATCCACAGGTCTCCAGGAGAGAATAATGAAGGCCTAAATAGGGAAAATTGTCAACTCCTTGTGGTTCTAGGTCAATCTGGCTGTACTCTTCTTGGTTTGGCGCATAACTGAACCATCCACAGATCTTCAGGAGGTGGTGATGAAGTAACTCTTGCAAGTAAATTCGTAGATAAAAATCACTTGAAATTATGAGCAAATGATTGGTAGCCATGATCGATTGAGCTCATATCCAGTATTCAAATTCAAATTATTCGGTGATTTTTTTATTTCAATTGCTTCTTTTATAAGCCTCTTGAACCAATTGTTCTCTTTAGCCAGAAGCTTCGTATTCTTGAAGTAAAAAAAAAAAGGCAGCACTTTGCTGTCGAAACGTTGTGTTTCTAATTAATGTACAGAACTTATATCCCAATAAAACATATTTATTTATAGAATGATTTCTGAAAAGTTTTTTCCGTCATTAAATTATATTTTTTTGTCCTTTTTAGTGCGTTACTGACTGAAGCGTTTTTTTTTCCTTGCTTTATTTCAGATTGCAAGTTAATTCTAAGTTTATCATCATTTCGAACTGCTTCATATCCATTGATCTATTTGCAATTCACACAGGAATGTAAGTACATACATTATCCAATGCTATTGGATAAACATCATAGTGAAGTAATTCAATACACCGTGTTGGATTATTAATGAAGCATTGTACACATTAGACAACAATCCATTACATTCACAATCACTTATTGTATCCTGATAATTATTCTTATCTTGTTAATAACTGGTGATTGCTCACATTAACAAATGATCAGGCATGAAGTAATAAAATCAATAATTGATTATATCTTCATTTAATTGCTTATAGTTATTGATAAATACGACCTATAACTTCAAATTTCGGTACTTTTATATTGACTATGGATAAAAATTACAAAAAAAATTCAAGCAATTTCGTCGAAAATTACGATCGCTAGAAAGTCGAGTAGTACATCAAATTAGGATTATTTTTACTGATTCACATTGCCTCTGACGCACTGGACCATAATAAAGCTTCATCGTTCTGCTGATAAATATTGCTAAAATATTAAATGTGAAAGTTAATAATCTAACAGAAGTAATAATAATTCTGAACACCTTTCAAAATTCTGAAATGTGCTTAAGTTGAAGTGGTGCTAAGAGAATTGCAATAGAAACTAAGTTTCAAGTAATTTTAAGTGCTTTTAGTTGACAACAAATACTAGTTCACTAGTTGTTCCTCTTTATGGTTAGTGGTTGAATTTCTGTTTAATAGTACTCTATTTACTAACTTTACCACTAACAGTGTTCTCATCATCATATTGTACCATATTATATGGTACATTAGGAAAGTTTTTGTATTGCAATGAATATAGAGTTGATATTTACATAGAGAAGCATGGAGCATCTGTAATAAAGCGTGTAACTCGTTAAGAAAGTACTTTTAATGACTATTCCATTCGTAGTATTTATAACAAGGTTAACAATGCTAAATCGCCATAGAAACGGTGCATATCAGTGGGTATTTGGACTTGTAGAAATATCATCGGGTATTACACTAGTGGTCAGAGTGAGTATTTTACTCAAAGATGTGGATACCTCCAATTTGTGCTTTCTTCGTATTTAATGGAATATTTTTCTGAATATCTTCATCAATTTTATCTTCTGATCTATCACCAAACCTTTCTGAACTAGATTCCATATCAAGATGCAATATATTTCTCTATTATTCGTTAAAGAAAATGCAAGAAATTCTAATTTTTCAGTTTGACAGAAGTTTGTTTACTCGTTCCTATGAAAATTACGTGAGCTGTTACTAGATTCATAGAAAACTAACTTGAAAAAATGGTTTGACTCCTGGAATAGTCCTCCATATACCATTTGTAGTTAGAGTATTATAGACTATTTTTGTGGTGCAATCACTCATGTTTATTGTGCTTGGGAATACCACTCGTGCTGGACACTCGTGGTATTCAAACGCAAACACAATAAACATTCGTGATAGCACCACAAAAATAATCGATAATACTTCAACTTCTTATGGTATAATAAATGATAATACATATTTTAATTCAGAGGTGATTTGGTAGTTGGATGGTGCGAAACGCAGCGTACGATGGGGGAGGGCGCCAGAGCATTTCGTATCAAATTCACCACATCTAGAAACTTGCGTGCTGTGTAGCTTGTAATTCCATCGAACTAGAACGTTCGTTGTTGTCTCATTCGACAGTACTCGATAAGATTTGTCAACTGCTTTATGATCAAGTAATACGAGAGGATATTTAAAAGTAATCCATCTTACATGTTGGCAACTAGTCCTTGGTTTAGTCGCTCGTCATTTGTTCCAGTGGTGGCACGTTAAAAGAGGCTAGAATGGACCAAAGGTTATCAATGAATGTATGAAAGCAATGTATGGGGACTCTTCATCTTCCTATAACGTTATGAGATATTGGACTAAGCAATTCAAGTGAATATAATCTACGCAATGGAAGACCGGTGGGAGCAACCACGCCAGAAATTGTGACGAAAGTGTAGAAAGCTTCTCAATTAGCTACAGAATTGGTATTTCAAAAGCATCAGTTCTTAGAGTCCTACACAAATATTTTAATGTAATATGGGTGCCAAAAATACTAATGGTTTTGTTTTGACTTCAACGGAAAATTTGGACTGTTCATTAAAGACTGATTTTTCGGCTAAAATTGTAACGGGTGATGAAACACGAGTTCGTCATTGCCCATTGGGACCCGGAGATGATTTGAGAGTCCATGCAGTGGCAGCACAAAGGTTCTCCGCCACCGAAAACACGTTGGATACTAGCGTAAAGCGATAATCTCCCGTATATCACCTACTAGCACAATGTTCATATCCACAATATTATTTTTTCCATATTCCTATTCATGTTTATCTTTTGTCCTGCTACTAGGTGACAGCTCTCAAACTAAACAACAATATGATAATACCCAGCCGACTGTTCGTGTTTATCTGTTTGTAGCAAAAACTGGCAATATGTGAGTGTCGTCAAACTGAACATGGTCACATGAGGGCACATGGTATCGATTACCGGAAGCGTGCATGAGGAAGTGTTTGAGGAGGGAAGCGAACAAGCGAACTGCACGCAGCCAAGCACGCACGGTTGACGCAGAACAATGAGCAAAACAGACGGGAACTCCGTGAGTGATAGCGAACGCCCGGTATAAATGAGAAGTGAGATTACTGTTAAGTGGATGGCTTTTCTTCGCGCTTTTTATTTACCTTTTCAATCAAGAGATTCTCTTGTTGAAGATGGATGAATGGAAGAGTATAATTAGCTGTACTTTCGTATGGAAATCGGATTCGTTTGATACTGTTTACAAACAAAAGCTTTCAGGAATAAATAGCTAAATGGGAAATATCAGAGCAGCATTTTCTACTTTCAGCTCACATTTGACCTATGAAATCGTTTAGATAATCTCCACTTTTCTTTTATTTCATCACTCAAACCAACCAAAAAATCTTTTTCGCTGATAAAACTATTTTGCTTTATTTGGGGTTTATGATGTGTTTGGTGCGTAAATATCAATTAATTCTCAAACTTCACAACAAGATGAATGAGTCAATATCTTGCGCAAAATAAATTCAAAATGGATAACTCGTCAAAAGCTCTCTGAAGCTTGAAGCGCAGTAAAGTCATTATTCCATCCAATAAATTTTTCAACTGTCGAAATCGGTTCGATCCAAAGCGATAAATATTTGCCGCTCAATCGTCATTAGCAACACGAATAAACAACAGAACACAACAAATGGATCCCCTTCAGCGATTGCTGGAAACTCTAATATTTGATTAAATATAGCGAACCAGAACGGTTATTACGGTGACGTCGTGGATACGTTTACGGTACGATAATATAGTGTTTCTACACATACATACGTCATTGGCTCATCTCATCGAACTGATCAATACTGTTTCAATTAAATAACACGCAACTGGTCATGTTCAGTGAATGCATGGAGCTAGTGACGACGGACGTCATCACCACGATTCATCTCATGCACTTCCGGTGTTCCGGTTTGAAAACTATTTTATAGCTAGTAATAAAATGGTTTTTGATAAAAATACTTCACCGCATTATGAATCATAAAATTTTCAATAGCTTTATTGATAAAGTCGAGGAGTGAATCACAAAGGAATCAATAGAACAATTTATTGATTATTTTTATTGTGCCAATAATGAATGAAAATATTATTTGGTATAATCAAATATCCCCTTTGGTCTTGTACAACAATAATATTTACTTAAAATTTACTAATAGATATTTTTGCTTTTGATCGACGTTGAAGTAGACACTATCACTAGACTCATTCATTATTCACGAAGTAACACTGTCTGCTATTTATTTTCATTTCCTATTTATCTCGATTAGTTCGCTTATCCATTTTTAATCTTACTCGCTCCGTATTTGCTATTTGAGCTACAATAATACCGGTTTGACCTTGTCGGGTTTAAAATATCCTCTTCTAGATTTGCTCGAAGTCTCTAGAAAGTTCTAGTGAGTTCCCAGAAATGCCAATTCCACAAGATGTCACTACGTCCTTGGCGCAAATGACTTAGTTGCGTTTGCCACCCGTTTATATATATATATATATATATATATATATATATATATATATATATATATATATATATATATATATATATATATATATATATATATATATATATATATATATATATTATCATCATCATCACTGGCGCAACAGCCCTTGTAAGGGTCTAGGCCTTCCTAATCGGTATCACCGAGCCGCGGTATAACACCGCCGTACTGCCGATCAGAATTTCGTGCCATTGCTACATATTTTAAGGTGTATAGGTAGGCAAATTGTAGCACCCGAGTGTGTTGATGCAAGTAGCTGCATTTTATATTTTTACGACAAATCACACATTGTCGGTGAGTGGATTCGAACCTGCGACCTCTTGGTCGAGTGACGTCACAGCATGTATAGGTGGACAAACACGCTCGGTCATCCGCACTCACTATATATATATATATATATATATATATATATATATATATATATATATATATATATATATATATATATATATATATATAATATATATATTTATATATATATATATATATATATATATATATATATATATATATTTATATATATATATATACATCCTGCTATCAACCCTGCGTCCATGTACTGGCGTTTTACATTACATCGAACGTCCGGGTGTTATTGTGCGTCCCGTATATGGACGTCGGATGACAAACCCTTAAAACTTTAATAACTCTTGATACAATCATCGAAACTCAATGGTTTTCAGATAAAATGTTGGATAAGTTAGCATAAAAACATTTGTACGTGTGCCTATATGAAGAAAAGCTATGGTTCAAGAGTGAGAGTCCAAAATAAAAAATTTAGATGGACGTTCGTAGACTTCATTATGAAAGTTATCCAGAGAGCTTAGTTCGACATAATTCCGCTAGGTTCGCTATTAAAATTAGGTGTATATTAAAACTGTATATTCAACTTTCATTGCTTCAACAACCCGAACTCCGAAGAAGTGGCAACAATGTTTTCAACTTGCAATACTAGATTATAATTCTGTGCAGCGAAACTCTTATAATTGAAGCATTATGAGTAATCAAATTCATGAATTCAATTTAGGTGTAAATGATATACGAATGGATTAGGTTTCAAGATAGAACAAAGCATAATTTCTTTAAACCCAAAATCAATATATTATGCTTATTATTATAAATACATGACTTGTTTCCAGCGTATTTGTTTTCGTAGTTGTGTGAGTCACTTATGAAAAAATGAATATTTGAAATGTATATTATGGAATCATGTACGTTGGAAGTTTGAAAATATGATGAAGTGAATAAATATAATATTGATGGTAAAAAATCATATTTAGAGGAAAGAGATTTCAAATATTAATGGTTTTAAATGAATAGATCACGTATGTCAAGATTCTTATTTTGTAAAATTATACAATGTAAATTCATAAAAAATCTGCTGTAGCCACACAGTCCTTCCTCGACCATTGATTAGATGCAGGGTGTATACCAAAAAATTGAAAGAAAATTCCCTGATATTTCCAGGTTTTCCAGGTTATTTTCAATAAAATTCCAGACAGTGAAAAACACAAGATTTGATAGATATTAAAAAAAAATATATATATTTATAGATTAATTAGGTACAGGTTTACATATAATCACAGATTAGATCAGTCACTGTATTATAAATATCAGAAAAATAAAGAAACATATAATTATATTAAATCAACAGAAAATAAAAATAATTTCTTAGAAAAAAATATTGCACGAATAACATAAAAAACACATATTTATAAAATTCTGGTAAATTAATTCCCATCATTTATTTCATAAATTTTGTCTTCTATTGCCTTTAAACTGCTTAAAACTGCACGCTTTTTAACATTCAACATTTTTATTTCTTCGGATTTACGCTTCTTTTCACTAGAATTTTTTTTCGCTTCTTCTGTGTATTTTTTATTTTCTTCCAGTTTATTTTTATATTCACGATTTGCATTTCGTGCGTAAGACAGTAAGGTTTTATTAATATCTATTTTATCAATTCCACCTTGATGTGTAACACTATCGAAAATTAATCTTTGTGCAGTAAGTGATTGTTCTTTTAAATTGCTCACTAAACATTCCTTGTTAATAGAGAATCCTCGTTCCACAAATGCATTTCCGTGTGACAGTAATAAAATTGTTTTAAAAAAGTATTCTAAATCGGGTGTTCCATAAATATTCAATAACGGTGGGTAAAATAAATCCAATCTTTCTTTGCTTATTTTTGCATTGAAAGACTTAACGGCTTCAATAACAGCCATATTCTTTATAAAATGAAGAAAATCAGTCATTATTTTGTCAGCTTTAAAATCTGTTATCCTCCCAGATTCAATAAAACATTTTAATGCAATTTCTAGTCGATTTTTTAAATATGATTTTAAAATTATTTTTGGATCTATACATGAAATTCCTCTTGTTAATCTATATTTCAAAGGACTCTTCTCTATTAGAATTTGAAAAACTTTTAGAAGACAAGAACGGCAATCTTTTTTAAAATTCAAAACATCAGCTGCTTTACAATTTTTTAGAGCATTTTTACATGCAATTCCTAAACTTATAGATTCAAGTGGTTTAAAATTTTCCAAATTTTTATAGTCAAATTTGCAGAGTTCAGAAGCTGTAAGATTATCAATTTTACTTTCCTCTACAAATCTTATAAGAATTTTCTTGATTAAATTAATTAAATCCTCATACAAAAAAGGAGCCAGAGGATCATTACTTTGATATTTAGTTAAAAAATTGTTCATATCCGAAGCTAAAGTAACAAAAAAACATAATTTAGCTTTAAGTATACTATCAGTAAGCATTTCTTGAAGAATCGAGCTGCTACTAGTATTAGGTAATACTTTATCTCTCTTTGCACATTCGAAATAATTTTTTAGGTACGGCAGAATTTCAACTGCTCTTTCAGCAACATTTATATTTTCAAGCCATCGAACTGCGCAAAATTTTAGTGGAAATTTATCAAAATTTTTATTGTAAAAAAGATAATCAGCTCTACGAGCTGGAACATGTTTAAATAAATTATAGAGAGATCTTAAAAATTTTATTATGTCCCATTCTGTAATATTTATTCCAGACTTGAAAGCATTATGTACTGTGTGTAATCCACAGCTTCCCAAATTTAATAGTGATATATTTCCGTCGTCTTTCAGTTCACTGTTCAAAGAATTGAGTAGAGAAAAATTCACATTGGGCCCATCCATAGATAACTGGAAAATTTTAGTTAATGGAATACTGTAGTTTTGAAGAACAGTTTTCAAATTTGATAGTAGGTCATTTTTTGTTGTATGTCCTAGGAAACATGAATCTAGATATTTAGTATTTACTTGATTAGAATTACTGTTCCAAAACCGAATGCATATATCCATTTGTTCTTTTTCACAAATCTTATTGAAAGATTCATCGAAACAAATGACCAACATATCAACAGATAAAACATCTTCTCTAAGCATTTCTTTAAAATACAAGGCAATGCCGAATGTTATTAAGTATCTGACTTTATCCTTTTTTAATTGGATTTTACGAACAATAGCTGAATCATCAAATGCTAATTTACAAAAATTCATAACACTCTCTGCAGTTCTTAAGGACATATGGTTCATGACAACATTCATGCTAAATAAAATTTCTGCCGCTGCAACTTTATTATTGTTGACAAAATTTTGTAAAGGCATTTGTGTGTTCGTTATTCTTGAATTAATTGAATTAGTTAGGATGTTGCAATTCAATTCATCAATATTTGTGGGAGCGGAGGTAGAAGTTGCTGAACTAACATCTAATTTCTTCTTTACTTCATCTATAGTCCTGGTAGAATATTCATCTAATTTTTTTGATGTTTCAACGGCGCTACTGTTCTGCTGATGTTTTTTGGATTTTTCATGGCTTAATATTGCTTGCCGACCCATATTACTCAGAGAAAAATATTTATTGCACAATTTACACCATGCTTCATTTGTGGAATTTTGCGAAGATGCCAGCCACTTACTCCAGTTTTTGTTTATGCCACTGTTTACCCATTTATTGTCAAATATCGCTTTTCCTCTTTTACTCATTTTCCTAAAAATCAGTGTTTATTGAAAATTCTACAAAAAATAACTTTGTTTGAAACATACCCATATTTTCTTGAAGCTGGTACACAAAAATAATTAAGATTAGGCAGCAAAATAACAAACATAAGAAATTTTCCGAACTGACGCACTGACGCTAAAAACACTTCACAACCCCAAGACAACACCCACGCGTGAGCAGAAAATTAATATGCGCATAGGCAATGCGCAGAAACAAAGCAAACTATTAGCGAAATTTGTGAGTCATGGCTCTAGTACCTTACGGAGTAAAAACTTCATAAATTATTATAAAAAATGTATAAATATCCCAAAATTTATTTTTTCCAGACAAATAATGGAAATTCCCTGACGATTCCATGATATTTCCAGTTTATCTAAATTCCCTGATATTTCCAGGTTTTCCAGGTTTTCCAGGTTTGGTATACACCCTGAGATGGCTAGTTTCTTAGCTGTATCATGAATTCAGAGCATCATATCAATTAAACGCATATTTTGAAGTGACAGCTGTCGTTGTCAAAGTGACTGCTGTCGTTGTCAAATTGACAGCTGTCGTCAAAGTGACAGATGACGGTTACATGAAACATGAAATTACTATTTCATTCTACTCTAGCCATATGCTCTATGTCCAGTTGCTTTAGTTGATCCCAAAATTGGTATTAGCTGGTTAAAATGTAAAAAAACAATCAACAATCGAGAAATTGATTTACTTTGGATTTCTTTCAGGCTTATCTTTTTGTCTTGTTCATGGAACTGGACATATCGTAATTTCTATTGCTTCGTTTGTATTTGATTTATTCCTTCATACATTTGATTTCAGATATAATTTCGAAGATGATCCACATATAGTTTACTTTTTATTCCTCCGGCCTATATATGATATGGAAAGTATTGTGATCGTGTTTCTTTCGACAGCTCGAGATTTCGATGAATCCTCACGTTTTGGACCCTACTGAACCAAAAAAACTTAACTTGAAGAATAGTCGGTTGATCTGTCTGTCGGTCTGTCTGAAAACACGATAACTTTAGAATGCGTAAGAATTTCTGACTGGAAGCTCAAAACTGATACCAAACTAGACATTATTTGAATTATTTTTGGAAAATAGTTCACAATCGTTCAAATATTATTTTTGACACTCTTACTGGGATTATTTCCGCAGGAGCTACAATTCGATACCAAACACGATAAAACCAAATGACTTATTTTGGAACAACAATTGACGAACGTTTGTATGGGATGTTCAAATATATATGAAAATAACTCTAATTTCACATTTTGATTCTAATTATTTCTTTGCTTCAGAAAAATATAACGAATTTCATAGTGAAGCAAATTTTAATATCAACAAATGAGCCACTATTAATTTTGAAGAATGTTTTGGGTAAGTGCTACGCCAAATTATTCAGGGATCAATTTGATTTTTTTTCACATTTCATGATAAATACCACTGTCCGTAAAATAAACGCATCAATAAAGTTTTGGTACCACTAGTTGAAAGAAGCTCATTTACGAACACAAACCAGGCTCTTTATTAAAAAGATTGAATATAAAATTTTAGTCAGAAATTCTTACGCATTCTAAAGTTATCGTGTTTTCAGACAGATCGACCGACTATTCCTTAAATTATGTTTTTTCGGTTCCCTGAGGGTCCAAAACGTAAGGATTTATCAAAATCTCGAACTGGAAAAAAACACAATAACAATACTTTCCTTATTATATATAGGCCAGGGAAATGAAAAGTACTATAAGTGGATCATCTTCGAAATAATATCTGAAATAAAATGTTTGAAGGAATAAATCAATTACAAACTGAGTAGTAAAAATTACCCTATGTCTAGTTCCATGAACAAGACAAAAACATAAATATATTATACTTTTCGATGGAATATATTTGTTGTATTTATATAAATACTTGGTATATAATGATAATATAATCTGCAACAAGTTTGTAATGTGAGACGAAGGCGATGACTACGGTTCGCGAGTGTGGAATATGCTATTCCAAATTCTTTGTAGACTATACTTTCTCTAACAAGATTTTTGAAACTCAGCAATATCTCAGAAGATACTTTCAGAATTATGAAAAGTCAAACGCAAAGCTAGAAATGAATTCCTGAATTGTCAGGAAGTAACCATGGTAACCAAATTGACAGCTTATAATTCGTCGAAAATGATGATTAAATGATTCAAAACGGCAAACGCATTATTCTAAATGACATATTGAAATTTCATCTGTCCCAACATAATTTTTGCTCAACTGTACAAAGTACAAGGAAGTACAAGGAAGTATTGTGAAACCGACAAAATTCAAATATCCAGATTCTGATGAATATATCCGTCAATTTTGACTATTTTTGGCTTGATGTCGGTACGAATGTATGTGCGTAACTCGCAAATCTCAAAACCCTGCTGAAATTCCGTATTCAAGATTGGTATAGGGTCTTGCGCATTATGATTGCAATCATCTGTACCGGAAGTGCCCTTTGCTCGAATCTTTTCTTGGATTTTCCGCATAAATCCAGAATGATTAGCCGTAGGATACTGAAATTCAGTATTTGAAATTGCTGTACGATCGGAATAGATATCTTCTAGCTTAGCCGGAACTGCACTTTATATAACAGAATTTTCGAATTTTCCTCATAAATTCAAAACAATTAATTGTAGAATACTGAAATTTTGTATTAAGCACTTCTGTAACATTTAGCTATGCACCTCGCATCATGATTGCAATCATCTGTACCGGAAATGCACTTTACTCCATATTTTTCCTTAATTTTCCGCATAAATATGAAACAATTAAACATAAAATGTTAAAATTCAGTATTTAAGACGATAGTACCGTTTAAGATCTCATATCCTATTTTCATTGAGATCGACTGAGCCAGAAGTGCACTTTACTTGGGAGTCTGATAGGCTGTAGAGTATAGAGTATTGAAATTTGGTATTTCAGTCTGATATAGCACCTGAATGATTGCCTACTATTTTCATAACAATAGACTGAGCCGAAAGTGCACTTCAGTGGAAATTCATTTTTCAATTTTGCGCATAAATTCAGAGCTGTCAGCCGTAGAATCTTGGAAATCAGTATTTATTAATATTGTAGCATAAGGATGATGATCTATTGTTTCCATAGCAACCGACTATGCCAAAAGCGCATTTTACTTGACAGTTTTTTCAATTCTTTTGGATAAATCCAAAACGATTAGCCGTGGTACGATGTGATTTTGTGTTTGATTATATATCCAATGATTTACAAGTAAGTCACGTGATGTCCACGTCAGATTTTTTATTATAGAATAAACAAACTCCTAAACAGTGTTAGAGAAAAGAATTGTCACATATAAAAAAGAATCTCTGATAATTACACAGTCGGGTTCAAAAATTCGTTTAGTCCAGTATTTCAGTCCATGGTTCACTTCAAACGTAGCTTCATTTCCATAGTGATGATTGTTGGAACAATTGTTACTGAGATAATTAAGCTCCGCTTAAGTTAAACCGAGGACTGAAATATCGGCTCTAGGGGTCGGTATTTCAGTCTTGGGTTTATCTTAAGCAAAGCTTAATCACTTTAGTAATAATTGTTCTAACAATCATCACTCCGGAAACTAAGCTATATTTAAGATAAACCGAGGACTGAAATACTTGCCCTAATGGCCAGTTGCACCACCGTCACTCAACTTTGAGGGAGGAATAATAACCATAGTAACAATTGTCAATACAATAGTTGCCATAGATATTAAACTCTACTTAAAGTTAAGTGACGGTGGTGCAACTGGGCATAAGAGTCATATGATATAGATGTATTTTAGTTTCATTGAAGCACTGACTCTACGGAGTAATTGCCAAAAAACACACAGTCTAGAAAGAAGAAGAATATTGAATCTTATTTTACTTTTTACAAAAAAAAAAAAAAATTATAAGTGATTTTAAATCATTCATTGCTATGCAATTTTGGGTTGTTATTGATCAGTTGAATTTTACTCATTGTAGACGTGATTCTATTATTTTTTGAGCCAAGCATAAAAGATACGAAAAGTATTATTTGAATTTAAGTAGTTTTTATCATTTTCAACGTAATAAAAAATTATTTTCAAATTCATATGAATTTAGTAAGCTTATATATCAAAAAACTTCCTGATAGCATAACTTGATTGTCTTATTCATCGATAACCTGCACATTCAGTTCATACCGCTTCTGTCTATCTTCAACTGAACTGGCAGTCATGATACATGATATCCAAGACTAGAAACAGGCAACACTGTCGGACGTCGCATGTGATGCAATTGGTGCATGAAATGAAACTTGCAGTATATAGGAGGACGTTGGATAACTTCTTTGTAAAAGGGAGCTAAACAGATATTAAAATGAAAGTTGTGATTGGAATGAGCTGGTGTATAAAAGTGATAGCTGAATTCTACGTCACGAAAAACCGTATATACACGAACAAAAATTTCAATATACGCAGTAGATCTGGTGGACGCCCGATGCTTTGATTATGAAAGGACGCACGATAGATAGCGTGATGTATATATATATATATATATATATATATATATATATATATATATATATATATATATATATATATATATATATATATATATATATATATATATATATATATATATATATATATATATATATATATATATATATATATATATATATATATATATATATATATATATATATATATATATATATATATATATATATATATATATATATATATATATATATATATATATATATATATATATATATATATATATATATATATATATATATATATATATATATATATATATATATATATATATATATATATATATATATATATATATATATATATATATATATATATATATATATATATATATATATATATATATATATATATATATATATATATATATATACATCACGCTATCTATCGTGCGTCCTTTCATAATCAAAGCATCGGGCGTCCACCAGATCTACTGCGTATATTGAAATTTTTGTTCGTGTATATACGGTTTTATATATATATATATATATATATATATATATATATATATATATATATATATATATATATATATATATATATATATATATATTCTATGTAATGAGAATAAAAAGGTTTTCATTGTTCTTGACTTAAGATACAAATTCTATCAAATTTTTCTTGTGCAATGGGCTACATACAAACATACTTCTATTTTTAATTATCGTGTCGTTTTATTAATAGCTTGAAAACAAATGAAACAAAGTATCAACAACCAATAAAACATTTTTATGTACTACAGCACACATAAAAATGAAAGCAGTTTACTGGGTAGATACTTCTCTAGAATCAAACGGTTTTGTCAATAGTTTCTTTTCAGTTGTCATCCTGAAGCAAGCTACTTTTTAAACAATAATAAAACATTCAAATATTGTATCTAATAACTTTTCGATCAAAATATTATTCATAATTACGATCAATATTTTTGGGCATTAAATTCATGGTGGTTACACTTCATAATTTATAGTTCGCAAAACAATTTATTTCAGAGTAAAATTGTTATTTCGGAGTACAAACATAATTATCCGTATCACAATTTATATGATAATGATTCTCTTGTTTATTCTGTCTCATTCAATCATAATTCAAATATTGACATGCATTTTCTAATAATGAGAAGTCCTTATTACACAATTTGTTATGAAGTTCATTTCAGAATAAGAGAGAGAGAAATAATTCAAAAAGAGTAATATTTGTTTTTTGTCAGCTATGCTGTAATGTTTATTTTGTAATAAATCACTTACTCAGTCATTGAATGTACATATAAAAATTAATGATATTTAAATTTTACCTCACTTACTTACTTGAGGGTGCCAGAGTCTTTTTATTTGAAAAGAAACAGCATTGGAACTTTCAATCTTTAAAAGTCCGGTTCTGAAACGTAAAAATATTTTCCCCGAAATGAAGCCACATAATGAGTTATATGAATTTAATTCAAACAAAGTAGAAAGGAATAAATTATAAAAACATTAATGGCCAGTTGCACCGCTCTAGTTTAAATTTTAAGTTTCACTTAAACAAAAAATATCGAATCGGAATAATGACAGCCATATTTATGTCACATTTAACTTTTGATTCTTGATACGATATTGTTCAATTAAGCGCCAGTTAAAATTTAAGCGGCGACGGTGCAACTGGCCATTATTATATCTAATATAACATATTGACTATCAAGCATATTATATAACTTACGGAAATGAGTTTGAATAAATTTAATTGTTTCAGAAATAATTTAGAAGAAAAATTGAACCCCTCATTCTCAACTCTGGGTGATTCCGATATTAAACAAGCGCTTGCGAGAGGGTGCTAATTCAAATCCAACAGCGAAAAACAACCGTAGTTGATCTAATAAACCAAATTTTATTTCAAGCATCTGTGCTAATTGAACTATGTAGCGCTCATAAAGAGGTGCTTCAAGCTTCAATAGTCAGGCAACACAGAATCAAAAAGAAAAGAGGGCTCACTTTACGTACTATCGCAACTCTGGGATTATTTCTTAAATGTCAAGACGATTTATATAAATCTGGCAAAACATCACAATTACAGAATTAACAAGTGTTACCAACGCCATCTCTGTTACAATAATAGAATTCACAAGCGCCTCTATATATGGCAGCTATGGATTTGACTACGAAGTATAATATATATAGGAGTTGAAACAAAGCGCTTGTACGCCGAACGAAGAGAGAGATGGAAGATAGTGGGCATGTATTAACATGGAACAACTCTAGACAATCACTTAAAATTTTTAGTTTATTTATTATTGATCAAGTTGTATTCATTTCAAATCAAATGATTTTTTATAATAATTTGTCATGTGATTTTTTTTTAATAAAAATAATGGATTTACTTCAGATAAATACAAAAACTCCTATTACTTCCAGCAAAGGAACAAATGCGCATTTTGTGGGAAGTCTTGATTTACTCAAATAAATTGACAATTTTTCAGTATTTTGATGAATAATGAATTATTTTTTATTTTAAATTCTGTTTAAATACTTTTTAATTTTTTTAATTATCACGATTTTCATACATCCTGCTATCACCTGACTTATTCATGATTGAAAATCATTTCCTATTTTTAGAATAGTTCATTTTTTCGGAAGAAAGTGATAGGTAGTTGAAATTAATAAATTGTGTTAGATTTTTTATAATTGACTTTTTTTCAATATCAATTATATAAATTTCAGAATAATCCAGGTGTCTTACTTTAACCAGAAATAGTTATTTGTCAGCATTTAATTGGCATAGGAAAAAGAAATAAAAGAAATAGTGAAAAGTATCATTATACATCATTTTTTTTATTCACATATTCACAAATAAATACTAAAGATAACAATAATTATAATCAAAAATATCACAAGAAAAAAAATAAGATTAAATGAAAATGACCAATCGTTTGGCGGTATTACACGTTTCCACTTCATTAATGTCTTTTTGTCCTTCGCAGCATTGAAAATAGATATTTTCTCCTTACAACTTGGGTACCCACTATTGCAAATGGAACTAAAACACTTTCTGATGTTAAATAATTAAAAATTCCGAGCTTCAAATCACAAAACTAGTTGCAAACTCAATAGTGGCAAATGCTAAATGCATTGAGAAAGCTGCCTACTATCTTCCATCTCACACACTTAACCTCTCTCTCTAACGCGATGAGATATTGAGACACAGTTGGTATGGGGAGATAGCATAGCGTTTCACCGGCGTGGATTTGACCAAGGAGGTTAGAATAGAAAGGAGGGAGCATGAGGTTATAGTTAAGGCGAGGGGAGTGAAGCCTAGTGGGAACAGACGAGCACCACTTTTGGTTCCGATTAGGGAGGGGATAGACGTCAGTTTTCAAACAAAAGTACACTTGTCCTTGACAGATAAGCGATGATTTGGGTTCTGGTTAGAGTGGGGAAGTGGCTTCACTTGTGCATTCACTAGCTCTCTCTTTTATATTCTTTACCTCCATGGATTTGACAGATATAAAACTCAGTTATGGAACTAATAGTTATTTCTAAACTCAATCAACTCTTTTACACTAAGTCAAGTGTATCACGTAAATTAATTTATATTTTTCCACTAATTATTTCAGCCCATTATTGTTTGTAGGTTATGTCTATGGACTCTGCACTTTTAGGGAAGGAGGAAAAATCTGGCTTCGTCACACTGCGGCAAATAATTCCACAAGAAAAATAAGCTATAACTTTACTAGGATGGTCATAGAATACCACTCGCGTTATATTTGGGACGAAATTTACTTCCCGAATAATAGAAACACTTTTCAATATCATCATGGTAGAGCACAATTCCTCAAGGTCTTCAACACTTCTTGCTAGTTGCTGATGTCGAAGAGCGTCATGCATATTTAATATAATTAACTTTTCTTCAACTTTCAAAGCACAATTCTTTGCTGGAAATCCTTTCATTTTAAATATTTTTAGTTGACTTAGTTCAATCACTTTCTGAGCAAAGTTAGACTGGTAATAATAAACTGAACTTCCCTACTTTTCCAGCAATATTTATATAATGATTTGGTGTCAATTAATATGATTTTTTGAAAATTTCATTACGTCTAATGACATATCTTAGAAAGAATTCCTTAAAAATTTTGGATTATATTCTGGTGGCAACATCTTAATAATTGTTCATGTAACGTTACCTGACCTTGGAAAATTAGAAAACAGAAACGTTTGATCTATCAAATTTAATCTTTTCAGCTACTAAAATGTCTTTGATAGACTGATTTATTAATCTCTCCCTCATTCTGAAATGAGGTATAATGTTTCAAGTTTATTAGATAAACCAGATCAGATATGAAAATAGTACTCTTCCTCCAGAGGTTGCATAAGATGTCTGGCTGACAAACGTTAAATTCACGACAGACACTAGTTCGTTGTTTTACCCCGCATATGGAACAACACCGTTGCTCACAACAAAAGCGCGTACTAGCGAACCAAATTTAATCAACTGAGGAGATTTATTAGTAAAGAAAAGGTTTTATCATGGATACATAAAGGGATTTATTTTGTTTTATTGTCGTTTATTTATATTTCAGAGCGGATCAGACGGAGTACTCAGTAAGAGTTGTAAAGATGAATTGTCTTTGAAAAAAGAACAAGTGCAGCATAAAAGCAGCGGAAACAAAGGGAAATACAGATTTTTGATAAGAAGACGTGAAAAAATATGTAATAACTGGAATTTTATATTTTGTTATGCTCAAAAAAAGAAGAAACCTTAACACAAAAATATATACAAAGTTAAAAATAAGATATCTCAAATTATTATATTATTTATATAAGTGAGTGAATGTTAGCAAACAATTGCTTTTGTTTGTTACAAAATTGAAACTCTGTTTACTGGAGCAACAAACACAAAATTCCTGTTCATTTAGAAAACATGTCCCATTCCTTCCGTGGTGCTTTCCTTAAAATAGTCACTTTTGTAGTGACACTAAAGTTTAATTTCCTTAAAACAGCACTCGGTTGTTCGTTCATTACTGCGATTAACAGTTAATCTTACATTCGCAGCTCGCTGCTGCTGCTGCTGGTCTAGTTACCTACATTACAGCCGATCTCAGCAAACTGTGTCACACTGTGAAAACAAAACGGCCAAATTGCAAAAGGAAAAGGAAATCGCGAAAATGCGACGCTGAAGAGCGCGAACTTTGCTCAGCTTTATTGCTGATTGTTGTTTTATGACGAATCATTATGCGCTTGGGACTTGACATGCATTTCAAATAGTTGACTTCGATTGCTATTAATAGAGTGACACATTTCAAGCATTTGTCTTAATTTGTAAACAAATAGAACTGTAAGTACAGTCTCTTCAGTCTAAATTAAACATCAAGTAATCCAAACCTTCAAATATTGAATTGTAATGTTCTTGGAGTTTTATCACTGAAATTTATATTGACTTGCTCCGTAGTTTTATTTACTCTTCGACCGTTTAATTTATCAGTGTCCTCTCAAGTAAACAACGTTATCTTCTAAATAAGCATAGGGGTGGTCTCTTTTGTTTATTTGTATTGGCTTATTGAAAGGTTGCTAGAACTATTTTGAAATATTCCATATTTTAATATAACTAACAATATTCGAGAAGCTCCTCTGAAAAATTAACGACTGATTAGACAGTAAAAAAATTATATAATTGACCGAATTCTCCTATTGACACTACTTACATTCACTGAGCCAATCAGCTTCTACCATTTTATCCAAAATAAAATTATATTGAGAATATTGAGAGATGACTCAAAATAGTGATAGTTGAATAGTTGAAATTAAGTAACAATTAAATTTATAGGTATAAACCTGTTCCTCATGTATGAGGAAAATGAAGCAAAATAAACAATGTTATAATTATAAGTCAAATAAAAAAGTGTACAGTCATGATTACTTGCACCTGTAGTCATTAATCAAATAAAAACCACATTAAAAAAGTTAATGCTTTTAGATTAGTCATATTTAACAAGGTCTTATTAAATAGCAATATTTATTCTAATAAATAGTAAAAAACGCTAAGAAACCAATCCTCAATAGATAAATTATGAGAACACGATGGCGTTTTGAGAAGTCCGTGCAAATCTGAGCATAGCGATTTTCAGTTAGTGGCATCTTTCGTAGGTGACCATACAAGGGCTTTCTTTTTTGTTTTGCATACTGGCTCATAGATGGCCCCACTAATCAGGTGTCACACAAAAAAATCCGCTGTGACCACACAGTATCTCACCGACAATAAATTTCATGGCCAGTTTCATCGTTGTTTCAGTCATTTTAGAGCATCGCATCAATTAATTGCATATTTCAAAGTGAGAACTGTCATTGTCAAGGTGACAGCTGTCATTGCTAAAGTGACAGACGGCGGTTATTTGTAGTCCTCTCATAAAATAAGTATTTTTGCAAATAGAGAGTTCTTTTCTAGATTTTCGGGGTCCTTAATTCATTGGAACATAAAGTTTCGACATTTGATCGCCGGAAGTGTAATTTGAAGATGGTAACGTAGATTCCATTACTTAATTATTTATTTTTGTTATCTACTAAGCTTATCTATCCGAGAGCTTAAAATTGATTCCAAACTACACATCATTTAAATGATTTGTGATAGAAACAATTGACAATCATTTAAATATTCTCTTTGATACTTCTACTGGAATTATCTCCACAAGAGCTTTAATTTGATACTAAACACGATAGAGTCAAATAACTTATTTTAAAAAAAAACAATTGACGAACGTTTGCATGTGATGTGAAAATACGAGTGATAATAATTTCAACTCTACATTATGATTCTCATCATTTCTTTGGTTCAGAAAAATATATCGAATTTTATAATAACTTCAATTTTGATAATAACAAATGGGCCGCTGATAATTTTGAAAAATGTTTCCCATGAATATTGTGCTAAATCATTCAAGGATTAGCTTCAGTTATTCCATATTTTATGATAAATGCTACCGTTTATAAAATAAACACAAAAAACTAAAAATTTCCATCAATAAACTTTGATTTTTTACAACTTTCGAAGAAAATCTCTACAAGAATGCCTCGCCAAGTTGGTTTCTATTTTCAGTAATGAAGCACCACATTAGTCGATAATTTCTCGATGGTATGGAGGATTTAAACATGGACGAATAAGTCTTAGCGAGGAGTCAAGGACAGGTCCTCCAAAAACTGCAGTCACTCAGGAAATCGTCAACGACGTGCGCAAGTTCATCAACGATGATCGACATATCGTGAGTTGGAGACATCATTGAAGATTTCAAGGACCTCAATTCAAAAATTTTGCTTGAAGAATTGTTCTCCGTTGACCGAAAAACAGAAATAAGCTAGGGTCAATTGTGTTCAAAAACTCTAGGCCGATTCAACGCGGGCAACTCTAAACATGCATTCAGCATCGTCAGTGGTTATGAATCGTGGATTTATTCATATGGATCCAAAAATATACGCCAGTCGTCTGTTTATCCAAGGTGAAGCAAAACCGACAAAAGTCATCCGTTCTCGAGATGGTCGCGATATTTATGTCAAAATCAGGTCATACAGCAACAATTCTTCTGCAAGATCGGAGAACTATTACTGCCGATTGGTATACAACCATTTGTTTGTCGAAAAACTAAACCTGAATGACGAATCATCCTCCACCAAGACAATGCAAGTTCGCATACAGCTCGCAAGACTATTGAATTATTAGAGCAGCAAAATGTAGAATTGTTAGACCATCCTCCTTGATGCCCAAAGATTTTTTAATTTTTCCAAATGGTCAAATGTTTCAGTGACCGGAAGAAGCAGTCGACGTCTTCATAAATGCAATTTTAACAGTACCAGCAAACGCGTGGAATAACTGCTTCCAAAGTTAGTCCGACCGAAAGCAAAAATGTATTAAGATTCGTGGAGAATACTTCGAAAAAAAAGTCATTAAAATCTATTGTTTTTTCCATTTTTATGCAAATAATTTAAAAGATAGCCCTCATAATGATTTATTATTTATGGATACACCATTACACGTCCGAGGCCAAATAACAGTCCAATCAATGGATGGCCGGTGGCGAATATGCACCAAAGTGAAGAGCGTTCCTTGAACAAAGGTTATAAAGGCTGTTTTTTGGTATTCACAGGAAATAATTTTAGCCCACAAAAAATTGCTTTTACGCGACGACTACCCATCAGCTTAGTCCTGTGGAGTAGTGGTCGCGAAATTGATGGAATTAGGGTTTCAAATCGTTCCGCATCCTACCTTAATCCTCAGATTTGGCTCTCTCGAACTACTACCTGTTCCACAATGTGAAAAAATGGTTGAGCGAATGCCTTTTTTGCGGAGTCGGGGCCAACCTATTATGCGAAAGAGATGAACAATTTGGAGCAGCGCTAAATGAAGTGCATAAAAAATAAAGTACTTCTCAAACCACCCTCGGAAAGATCATACCTAATTCTCAAAGACAAATCATATTTCAATTTCTAACTATTTCAGGATATAAGTCACATTTCACGTTATTCATAAAAATTTCACATCTTTCAAGGCAACGATTCTGATAAATCATGAAGTTCCTTTGAATATTTTATCTCACCATCAAATACCTATAGTGATCGATGTTATTTCTACTCTAATCCGACGATGATAAAGTTTTGAACATCTTGTACTTCAATAATCTCCTTGTTTGTGCAGCACAGTGGCTCTCAACCTGTGGTTGGTCAAATATTAACCGAAATTCACATGAATAATACAATGGAAAGCAAAAATCATTAATTTGACCTCCAAAACTATTGAGGATTAAATGTTCTGTTCTTAGTATAGAACACTATAAAAAATGGAAAATTTTGGGAGCCTCTGCTCTAGCACTCTACAAGAATACCTTCCCCAAAAACCCAATTTCATGCACCCTATTCCTGGCTTTTCCCTTTACCCATCAACATTGCCCAGTTGGGGAGTCTACACGTGGTCCGTGTGCATCGTCTTGCAACTCAATTACTGCCCGGAGCCGCTAAATCATCCCCGGACTTCCCCGAACCGCCCAAAGCTCGAAGTCTCAAGCCAAGTACGGAGTGAAGCTACCTGTTGCCGAAGGGCTATAGCGGAGAAGTTATGCGAAGTAGGCAGTGCGTAAATGTAGAATAGTAAATGATTTTCAAGGAGGAAAACACCGAGGGTGTGAAATAGACATGAGAAAAAACTTAATGAAATGATGAAAGAGAGAGTTTATCTGTAAGATAAGTAGAAAAGGTCGGCATTTATACCTAAAGCTCATAGATACTGAAGTTGAAAGCATTTAAGTCGGCGATTCCCAAAATACGAGATTCAATTTGACTCATTAAGGATTTTTTTTCTCTGTAATTATGAGGTTGGTACTAATGATTTAAATTAGAAAAACAACAAGACCCTTTCATGTACCTTGAAAAAAAAAATTCATCGAATGAGGTTAAAACACCTAGGAGAAGATAGCTCTAAACACATAAAGCGAGTGATTGAGCGGCATATATACATATACCAAAACAAGTGAAGATCATTTTTGCTAACTTTGGGTCCATTTGAATCAAATTTGTCAATTAAGGTATTTATTATTAACATTGCCTCTCATTCTATAAACAAATGAAATTCAAATGCAATAAATAATAACTCTCCAAAAATATTATTTCGATATTAAATAATAATATTAATTATCTACTCAAAATTACAAATACAAAGAATTGCCTCTCCAAAAAAAAATATTTCATATTTCCAAGTCAAACGTTTCTGCTGCCCCACGTCTGCGCAATGATGAATTAGTTGTAGTTGGCAAACCACTATGGATGCACTTGTCTGTCAGATGTCTGTTAAATTCCCTTATTTCTATTGGAAAAACTGATGGTTAGCAGCCAAATTAGGTATTATTATTCAATTCATATATATTTCTACTCGAGAAGGCATAAATTTTTGATAGAGAATCAATTTTAATTCAGTAAACTTATCTTGCATATTTAGTCTTTGAGAGACGCCACTTGCTTGGTCGTACAAGTTACAGCAAATTTTTAGACTTGAAACAATTGAAAACGATAATATGAAATATGTTAAAAATAACATTTTACACTTAATTATTTAACTTTTTTTTAATATTCTGATAAATTTTGTGAATATTCTTTTTGATTAAAGTACAAGTGTACCCAAAGTCTTCTGTCATTCGGTTTTATTGAAGTGATATATAATTTAATCGTGTATAGTGCCGTGTCTTGTGTTATGAAAAACGGAAAAAAGGATGCAGTTTCCTGATTTGAATGAGTTGTCTCAAAGGTACGTTGGATTATTTAAATAGCATTTCAAGTATTGTACTAACGTAAGGATTATTTTATTGCAGGATCTAAAGAAGGAACTGGGGTGAGTAAAAAATATGTACGCCTCTCTTTTATTAATTTTTTTTTATTTATTTATTCATTTACTTATTTATTTATTTAACACAGAATACAGGCAGAGCCTATCACTTTTTTTCTGTTTTAGTTTATGATAAAACGTACTTATTTCGATGATTACGTATAACATTCTTTTTGAAATGTAACAATTTAATATTTTTAATAACTATTGTATAATGTGTAAAGATGTTCTATATTTTCGTAAGTAGAGTGGAGTTAATCCGCTTCCGTCTAGTGCGGCACTTCTATAATCCGACATAGGCATTCCGGGGGACAATTCACACTCGCTTTGTTCACATCAGTCGTCATTTGTAGTGCCCAGCATTACCAAATGTGTTGGGAAAAAAAACTGGATATGGTGGTACACTGCCAGCAGTGATTGAGAAGAGAAAAGAGGAGAGAGGGGTATTATATTAATACGACAAATATTAATCCACACACACTGGTACACATACACACAGCCGAAATACGAACCGCGCGTACTTAAACTACGTCGGAAGAACAGGAGGCAGAAGTCTACAGGAAAGAGTGTGAAATATAGTCGAATGATTCATTTATTGCTATAAAAAAAAGAGTTTTGTTTAAAATATCACAATTAATCCAAAAATTAGTCTAATCAGTGTAACACCACTGTATATTGAAAATAGGGGTGGACATTGATCGAAATAATTCGCAATTTTATACTGATACGGAAGTTGATTACAGAATTAATTAAAACAAAATTGGCGGTTTTTGTGGTATCGGAACAGGTATTATCGGCAATTTATTTAATCAAGTATTATAGGCCAGTCAATAGGGAGTGAAAATTTAACCACTTATTGCAAATAATCCCTGAGTACGAAGCACATTTTCTTACCTCAAGAGGTCAAGAGGAACATGCGTATTCCGCCGCCTCGAAAAAAATTAAATGCTTTTTTTTCTCGTACTTTGTCGATCCTGCGTTAAAAATACATTGGAACGAATTTATCGGGAATAGAATTTCATACATGTTTTTTTAGAAGCATTTTGCTGTATCTACATTATTTTAACAATTATAGCACGGCTTAAGTTTAAGGGATTGAACTATTGAAGCTCAACTGGATTTGCTAGTATTTTTATCATTGAATTAAACTTGCAGCTATATTAAGGCCTTTCGGAGCCGATTATATATTAAGATATATGAGAAACAACCGACTAAAAATTCAATAGACAAAAGTCGGATTTGGGGCCAGTTTTTGAATTACTGTTTCAATTCATTTTATAATGCTATAATCTTTTGAATAATTAAGATATAACAAAATACTTCAAATAAAAATTGTATGGAAAAGCTGCTTTAACGATATCTGCGATTTTGGCGTTTTGAATTAGAATTGAACATCAAATGCACAAAATTGTTTGTCAGAAGAAACACTAAAAGGCATTTTTAACGAAGGTTTAACAAAAAAGGAATCAATTGAGTCTTTATATTTCACATGTAATGGTATTGTAACGAAACTTATTCTCGTCCGTGGATTAATAATTTATCTTTACTTTCGGCTACACTTTTATAACCGAAATTATCCACTATTAAATGTTTCTACTTAATACTGACGCTAAAATAGCCACTAATACTACACTTTAGTTGTAGCTCTGTTTATTTTTCACTCTTTTCATTTATTTTCACTTGTTAATTGTGACTTGTCCTCCAACCACTATTACTTCTACGCGCTCCGATTATTCCTCCAATTTTCCCCTATCTTACTTACTGTTCAATTTGACTCAGTTTCTCGGTTTAAATACCCGAGGCTATTGCTTTTCGAATCTTTCGAAGAATTGCCATTCGGTAAGACGTCACCCCGTCCTTGACATACATCAGTCAATTGCGCCTGCAAGGCAATAACTCTATTGCGTATATTATTCGTTTACCCGGAGTGCTGGGATAGAAATCTAATCCATAGGGACCCTGTTCGTTATACTATATAATAACCGAGATATAGTGCGTCGAATGAAATATTGTAGGAAATTTGATTTCTTACAAAATTCCTTCAAACGCAGGATTAGTGCGGTGTTTTGCAGTCTTAATTAAAAAATACAATTATTTATAAACAAACAAAAAAAAATTTTTGTGTAACGTCTTTCTTCACATTTTATTCAATTAATGGCGTCGACCGGTTTCGGATATTAAAATACCCATCATCAGGACCGGTGGTTCTCCTGATTCTAGATATGTTGTCGATTTGAATTTTCATGCTGTAACCTTCTGTTACTTTCAGTAAGTTTCACCTTTTGCATTTGTTTTGTTGATCGTTAATTAATCTTTTATTTTCACTTATTGCAACAATATTTGATAATTTTTATTAAACTTCCAATATGTGACTAATTCTATTTGCTTTTAAGTTTGAATTATTGTGAACGCATTATTACTTTAATTATTCGATATTTTACAATTTTTGAACTTGGTCACTACATTTGACTATTTTTATTTTTGAACTTGTGAAATGACTAACGCCTGTTAATCTGTATTTTTTGTATAATTTTGTTATTCATTATTGTTGTAGTTTCTTTACCGGTCCTGATGATGGGTAGTTTAATTTCCGACGCCATCAATTGAATAAAATGTGAAGAAAGACGTTACACAAAATTTTGTTTTTGTTTGTGAATTACCTCCTAATCTCATCCACTTCACGATTTGTGCATCTCAAAATTATCAATAGAAAATTATTTGTTGAAGATTATTTCAATAATTCAGATACAACAAAATGCTTTGAATAAAAATTGTGGGGAATTTAATTTCCAACAAAATTGTTTCAATGCATATTTAACCTAAGATCAAATAGACCGTCAGATAGTCATAGACTTGAGTGCCCCATTTTGTTTTCTCTGCCTTAAAGAGTTTTGATAAGTATGTATATTTGGAGTATAATAATGCCAAAATTAAAGCTGGACCGTGTGGCCAACATAATAAAAATAAATTTTGAATTTTTATAGAAAAACATGCTCTGATCCAATTTTCTTGCTTCTGAAACAAAATAGGGCACCCAAATCTACGACTATCTGACGGTCTAAAAGGGGAATGAAAGTCTGATTTTGACGATCCTGGCGATGGTGGCGCTCTGCGGACTCAATTAACAATTAGAATTGAACAATGAATACATGAAATTGTTAGTTGAGGATACCACTATGAAATCATTAATAGGATTTTTTGACGAAGGACCAATAATAAACGACCTAATCAAGTTTTCACAATCACCTGTATAATACTATAAATATTTAAATAAACGAAATATAACACAATGTTTCTAATAAAATTTTTAGGGAATTTAATTCCCTACAAAATTGTTTTAATGCATTTTTAACGTAGGATCATCGGGAAATGAGTGAAAGCGCAAAAACTGATTTTGACGATTCTGGCGTTTGTAGTGCTGTGCGGGCTCAATTAATAACTAGAATTGAATAATAAATACACGAAATTATTCGTTGAAGATTATTCTATGAAATCATTAATAGAATTTTTTGATGGAGGAACAATAATAAAGAACTTGATTAGGGTTGTACAATTACTTGCATAGCGCTATAATAGTTTAAATAAGTGAGATATAACAAATTACTCCAATTAAAAATTGTACAAAATTGAATTCCCTATAAAATTGTTTTAATGCACTTCTAACTAAGATCCATAGAGGATGAGAAAAACCTGATTTTATAAAGATTATCAGTATAAAAAAATATAATCCCTATCCTGGTACTATAAATATTTAAATGTAAGTGAGTGAAGAAGTAATTAAAAAATTTTTAAATAAATTTTATATCGTCGCAAACTCAGCTTCGATGTAGAAGTTCCACTTCAAAAATCAATCCCGCAACATTTTGATGGATATTCGCTATTTAGCGACTTAAAAAAATAAAACAATTAAGTGTTTGGTTCAAGGAAGATAATCAATCTTCTCTCGAATAATATTTTTCTCTTTTGGTAGCGCCTCAGCTGCGCTTATTTTCCTTGCTCACTTTATTAGTGTAGCTACTGGAGCAAGTCTGGTAGACGGTTCATGGATAACTTCGTTTTAGTAGTGGTTCATGTCGCATAATTGATGTCATGTTATATGATGCACGTACATGGTTTAATGCACTAAGAAGATGCGATATATTACACGCTGTTTAGTATTAAATTACGTTGAATTTATGTACATACCTCGAATTTAATTCAATTGTAGCTCATTGTTATTTTAGGGAAGGAAAAGTTTGAATTCTCTCTCCGTTAAGGGTACATGTTTGATCCCTTCCTTCCTGTTTACACTCTAATTGTGGGCTGTTTACTCTACTCCTAGTACAAACCATCAAGCCGCCCACAAACACAACACCTCCTCTCTACCGATTCATTAATTTGTTTGTTGTCAGCAGCTTGCATTACCTGTATATTATCTGTCTCATAACTTCGTGGTAACGCTTCTGCTATTGCTGAGATAGTGTAGGGATACCTTTGGGACAGTGGTTGAAAGGTATTCAAAGAGCAAGGACATTGTGTGAGTGTGTAATATGTACATGTAATTTGTAATGCTATTAGTCTGGAAAGGGATTTGAATGTGCCGTGTTTGCATTGTATGTCGAGAAGGAAAGGTATCGAGCGATGAACTTGCGGGAGATTAAGCTACAAATAAGACTAATATTAGAGCCTTCTTCATAAATAGGATTTATTTTTGAGCTATGTATAAAGTTTAGATAATTAGTCGGTGTCAGATAGCTTCATTGAATTGCCAAGTTAATTTAATTCCCAGCTTGGAAAGGTAACGAATACCGATCTAGCCAAGCCGTAAAAATTTTCATGACATGCTTGTTATTCTTTATTTAAAATTGTTTCTTACTTCAAATTGCACTTTGTCTCTTAAGTTAATAGTCAGATTCAGGTTCATTAGTGAAACCTAACAACTTGTATTTATAGAAAATCCAATTTCAGTGAAAGAAAACTCAGTTCACATTTGGTAATGAATCCGCAATAGACACTTAATCGTAAGTAGCTCGTTTCGGTCGTGTTGTACTTGGAAGCACTTTCACTAACAATATGTCATCTTAGAGCACTCCTAGAATCTAGACATTTCTCTAGGTTGTCTTCTAGGCTTATCTTAAAAGTATAACGTTGTTTCGTTCTATAGAAATAAATGTTCTCGACGGTGAAAAATTGCAATGCATGCTAGTGACGTTGGAAATTCGCTCCGTTCACTGTTCATATCCTTTGCACGTGCAATGCGACACGTGCCTCTCGTTCGATATTTCGGTCAACGGCTGTTTCGTCGCTACTGCTTTGTTCTCTGCTCTTTCTCAAATGATATTTTATATTTTCACCTACCAATAGCAGCAAGCTGTGTGCTTCATATTCAAAACTAGAACTGCTTCTTTTTGCAATGCTGTTGCTGTTTTACGAGTACTTCACAACCAATCAAAGCAGTGCAACGGTTTTATTCCCAACTTGATTTACTTTAACAGGTTTTGGGAGAATACAAGGGTTGAATCAAACATAAGTGCATAAACAAGTTCTTCTCCAACAGAGGGAAACGTCCCAGGAGTCTATAAGCATGATGACATAAGAATTGAATGAAAAAAATCGATTGTGCTTCGCCCTAGTACTTCTTCGGCATTATCTATGGCCGTATGACATGAAAAAATTTCGAAGGAACTGCAGGATCTCAATCAATACTGTTATTATAACGAAATTTAAAACTTGCTCGTGGGTTTATAATTTATTTTTGTCTAATAGCCAGTTGCACCACCGTCACTCAACTTTAAGTGGAGTTTGATATCTATGGCAACTATTGTATGGACAATTGTTACTATGGTTATTATTCCTCTCTTAAAATTAAGTGACGGTGATGCAACTGGCCATAATACTACACTTATGTAACTAAAATTAATTGTTCAAACAACTATACTGTCCTCTATTTATTTCAACGGCTTCTTATTCATTTCCAACAGTTTCAATATTTATTTTTCACTCTTCTTATTCATTTCCACTGGTTTACTTCATCTAGTTATTTTTACGCGCTCCGTTACCGACCTACCAACCATAATTACTTCTACGCGTTCCGACTATTTTCCAATTCTCTACCTCTACGCTCGAATCTGTCCTCAGTTTATATATATCCAACTATTGCTTCTCGATTCTTTGAGAAATTTCTAATTCGGTCCAACGTCACCACGACTCTGGCCTGTTGCGTTGGCCAGACAACAATTTTGATGCGTATGTCACCCGTTTTATGGAAGTCTGATTTAAATTTGAATTTTCAAGCCTCATATTATTGATTCCTTTATTTGAGGTTGTTTTACGTGGCTTTTCCTTAGACCTTGAGTGAATATCAGAGGAATTTTGTTCTTTCTGAACTTCTGAATATTTTTACTTATGTAGATACTCAATTCTGAAAAAGTATAGATTATCAAAGTATTGTTTTCAAGACACAAATAAGTCGCCTTGAGTACTTCCAATAGGGGTCTCAATGTGGCTCAATCTGGTACTTATTGAGTGAACCAAAAATACGAAACATCTACTTTTTAAGTTAATGGGTGAAAATTTTTTTGTATTAGTATGCAAAAATAATCATATTTTCATTTTTCTGCTTCACACCTAAGTACGGAATCCTCAAAATAAAATTATCCTATTACAATTTTAATCCAATTTTCGAATTTATGTGACTTCAATACTAATTTGTACAACTTGAGTTTACTTTAACAAACAGACGTATCAATATTATTAGGTTTCTATTCAGAGTCAAAAAGAACCATAACATATTTACGATTCCTGAAATATTTCTGAAATTATACCCGGTATTATAATTTAGATGTCAGGAAAACTTCTCGCTGAAAGTAATTTTTTGCGAGATAAATTTGGACACTTCATAATTACAAATTATAACCCTCAAGTTGCGCCCCTAAGGTATTATAATATGAATCCCTAGATTTGCGAAGAACATTACACGCTTTTTTTTATAAAACTGTAATTTATCTTTCTCTGTTTCGACATTAGAAACATTCATGAATGTTAAAAGAATCCTCATTTAAAAAATATTGTGCTAATTAAAAGAATGACACCACGTATATACAGGATGTAACATAAATAGATCTCATCGAAAGCAACAATACTTCCAAATTTCCAATTTCTTTTAGCATTTTATCTGACCCCAGAAAAAGAAATCCAGGGGTTAGATCGAGGCTCCGGGCTAGCCACGTATAACAGGACCTCCTCTTCCAATCTACTTATTCGGATATTCTCTATTCAGTAATAATGACTTCTTGTGCTGTATGAGCCGGTGCTCCATCATATTGAAACCAAAGCCTTCGTCTGATGTTTAGCGGTAATTCATCAAGAAGCTGGAGCGGAACGTTATTTAGGAAAGTAAAATAATTTTCACCATTCAATCGGTTTGGGAGAATGTAGGGTCCAATAACGTACTCCCTACGATTCCAGCGCATACAATTACTGGAAAACGTCGTTGATGCGCACGAACATATATTGCATGAGGATTTTCATCACACTGTGAATGAAATAAACATTTCAAAACACCTCTGCAGATTCCAACGTTCAAGAAACTAACGACAAAACAACAATTCTGGCTGAAAGTCATCAGGTCCCAAAGCTTGTACTTTTTGTCTAGAAAATGGATGAATATCTTGTTCCTCAGAACTTGCCAAACTGTCTATCTATTTGCTATTACTCTTGTGCTCGTCGATGGCTCATCTTCAATAATATTAAAAACAGCTTCTTCAAATGCAGGGACTCGATGTTATTTATTGGAATTCTCACCAATTATTGGGGAAAACTTTCAGCCTCTGACAAACGTCTACATATTCTTCTAAAAATGCGGCAATTTGAATATCTTTTCAGATAAATTTTACGAGCTTTTTATGCATTATGCCTTGCCTTGCCTTTCCAAAAACCAAAAGCATGTTAAGAAGTTCAGCGTTTTGATAATTATGCATTTTCATACACAAATTATGCAAAATACGCACACAAATGATAGACGCGATAGAAATTTTCCAAGATGAAGCAGTAAATAATTTTTTTTTTCAAATAAACATATTTTTAAAGACCAAGATCAAAAAATATTTAAATTTGAACGCACAGACTATTAGTCCAAGATCCAAGACCCGCCAGACGTTACTTATTTTCTGGGAAACAAAATTTGTGGATTAGAGTAGTATTAGTCGGTATATTTGCTAGTTTGTGCCGACGGCCAATTTATAGATACGAGGTGCTATAGATACTTACGTTAAGACATTACCTACTTTTCTTTAAGTCTGATTGCTGATTTTCATGTATGTTCTACAGAATATTGTTGAAAATTGATAATTAATACTGCCAGACACTTTCCATCGGCAGTAATTCCTGCTAAATGCTTTAAAGCTCCCAAAAAAATAACGTAATCTTACTTAGAGCCTGAGTCCTAATTTTTATATATAATACTCAAGGAGCAATTTCAATACTTTTTGTAAATAGCCAGACCAAGGGAAATTTGGATGCCCGTAGATACTTCGCTTACTTACTATCAAGGCTACAAATAGTGACCTTGCGCTTTTACTCACAGCGATATTTTAATTGTGTCTGGGGCATGTTTAGCCCTACGATTGATCTGGCTGCTAACAAAAAGTATTGAAATTGTTTCCTGAGTATCATATATAAAAATTAGCATTCAGACTATAAGCAAGATTACGTTATTCTTTGTAAGCTTTAAAGAGTCTAGCAGAAATTATTAAACATACATAAAAATCTTGCTCTATATAGGCTACGTGCATGAAGTCTACTAGCGCCTCTAGCGGGCAATGGAGAACGATTGAACTCCCATTTTATCATTGTTTCATACCTATAATTTTTCAAATGTACTAATATTATTTAATTCCGCTGTGTGCGTATAATATAACTTGCATAGCATGAAAGGTACGTTGAAATTATTTATTTTGAGTATTTTTTTCTTCAATTATAACGTACCTATTAGAGAAAACGTCTTCATTCGTCCAAATTGACAGGGTAACCTCAAATTACGACGCCGATGATCTTGCGGATTGGGTTTATATGTATCAAACACTGTATCCCTCCTACCGAAGAAGCATTGAAGAAAAGCGTAAAATTAGTTTTGCCATATTAAATATGTTGAAAAATATGTTGCTGACAATATTAACAACAAAATTATTGCGAAATGCATCCGACAAACTTCTATCACTGAAACACCTTACAAAACAAATTAGAGATAGAGGTAAATTCATGAATCCAGAATAGATGACAAATTTCACAATTGAATTAAAACATCTTTGTTATATAGATTAATAATGAAAGACAGATAATACTCTATTTACCGCTTTGATCCACTTCACTCATTTTTTAATGTTATAACTGCGTACATGAAATCTATGAAACTATATTTCACTTAAGATAGTTGTCGTGCTATAGCCATAGTATCAGAGTAGTCCAAATTTTTGTATACTTATTAACAATATTATTATACAATTATCCTTGAAATTTGAAGTCGATTGACCATCTCAAACTTGAGATAAACGCAATTAAAATTGAAAATTTTAACATGGAGAGCAATGGAGAGTATACATTTTAGGCAGTAATTATATCAGTTTTAATTTTTAATTAAAAAACTGATGGTCAGATTCTTTTAAAAAACTAGCTATCAATTGGTGAATATGTTCTGCGTATTTGGAAATAAAGAGAAAATTATTGACCATCTCATTGTTTAGATATGAGAACGCAAAGTTGAACATTTTATATATAAAATACGTGCCGACACGTTGAACAGAAATGCTTGGCAACACTGTACATTACTCTATACATCGCATTTTACTATTCGAACTACAAATTCAAAGGAACGGAGATGGAAATAAATAGTTAATAATGGTTACAATAGAACAATATTATTTATGATGGATAAAATATATAATGTATTTGGTGACACAAAAAATTATATCGATATAATCTTAATATTGAATATTAAATTAACAAAACACATAAAAGTGAAAAAAAAGTATTATTAATTCAAATATATGAATATTAATAATAACAGATAAAAATAATATGGTATGAACTTAAATTTAAAATTGCACTCAATCACATTAATTCTGTAGCTTAAAGAAAGAAACAATTAGCGTGATAATACGTTTATTCTTGTGGTTTGCCATTTTTTAACTCTGTTAAAATTTGGACAAGTCCTTGCTCTCCTTCTTCATCGTAATCTAAAACTTTTTGTTTAATAAATTTACCTTCATATTGCAATACTTCGGACATTTTTCTATATTGAGATGACAGCTAAGCACAATGTTGCCAAGTTATTTTTCCGGCAAGTACCCGTGAATGTTAACTATAATGTACGAATATGAGATACACTCCCTGACAAAAAATTCAGTCATCCAATAAATTTATTCTAAATTTCTTAGTCTTTACTCATCAGTATTATTATAAAAATCTATGTACTGAACTATCTGTGTTATGAACAAGTTCTGACAAGAATTACAAGCATCTATATATTAGTTTGCAAGGAGCTTTTCGTAGATACACTAGACTTCACTTTTTGACAATGATGTACTACGACGACAGCCTGAAACACAACAAGCGTTTTCCTAAGTTTTATATGCAATTATTTTCACTTTTAAATTACAATGCTCGATGACATATTCTGAGAAATGGAGTTCAATGGTTACAATGGTGCTCACCATGAGCGCTCGCATCGATATTTGTTAAAACTCCGCCCCCTTGCACATAGCTTATAGAAAACACGTGCCTTAAGTTTGAAGTAAGCGTTTATTATTCGGCTTTTATTTTATTGTTTAATGGCAGCAGTCTACTTTGTATTAGATGATGATTGCAGTGTATTAAAATTTATCTAGTAATTCAATTTGCATACAAACTTTGTTTGGAGTATTAATGTGTCCAGAGTCTTATAGAAAGAGAGAAGAATTCACTTAAATAAAATAGTTTGTTATATAAAATATGTTTCTGATATTACATTGCCGCAAATATTACCTTAGTAAGTGAATATTTTATTGAAATTTATGCTGTGACGTCAATTCAATTTCAAATATAATACCAGAACAATAAGGAGTATTAATTTCAAAACATAATAGGATTTGTATTTGTTCTCTGCGTCTGCTCAACACTAATAATTCTGTTACTTTCAATATCTTATTCTCCAACGAGTTCTACAGAAAAATGAAAACATTACTTTCGCGCGCGAATCAGAAACATGGCGTGTAACAGTTGTTTAACATTGATTTTATTGTTGTAATGAATACATATTTTCCATCATAATTCAGAACATGGAAAGCGAATAAATAGGACATGGCATATGGCGGTCATTTTAATGGAAATAAAATATTACCGACCGTTACACATTCAAGTTTAATATGTCGCTGTTCATTGCCGTAAACTTTTATTTATTATTCAATATAATCGAAATTTACTGTATAATAATTCATTTTAAAGCATAATGGTGCTATAAATATTAATAAAATCATTATTGTATATCGCGATAAATGAAAAAGTTCCACCCATATATTTATTACGATCAAACGTGTTTCGGTCGACTTGTAATCTCAAATTAAAATTAAAAATTATTTATCTGATGTGGACTCCCCATGAATTTCTTGTACACCTTTTGACTGAATAATTGACAGTTGACACTGTCATAAAATCGATTGCAACCAAAATTTGAGGTGATCATTCTACGACAGTTTTGAACTTATGCGAAAAATTGAAAAAGATTGTCAAATAAAGTTTACTTCTGGCTCAATAGATTGATATGAGAATATAAAGTTATCATTTGAATGCTACAGTTGCTTTAAATACTAAATTTCATGATTCTACAGCTGGATTGTTCTGGATTTATGCGAAAAATTCGAAAAACTGTTCAGTGTTCAGTAAACTGCACTTTCGGTTCAGCCGATCTCTATAATAATGCGAGTTGTACAACTAGATGTTATAAAAGTGTTTAATACGAAATTTCTATATTCTACAGCTGATTGTTTTGAATTTATATGAAAAATTCGAAAATACTGTTATATAAAGTGTACAAGAATAGAAAATAACCATTATATTATCCACATTTACTTCGGTGATATTATCAATTTGTGCGCAAGCGTATTAATATTCTTCCGAATTGCGTTTAAGTTTTTAGGTTATAAATATGTGATACATGTCAATGAATTATTAGATATTTTAAATAAATATACAACAAGTCAACATATTGCAATATAATATTATAATTTAATGAACTTAATACTGTATTTATTGAAGGTAAATATTAAAATTATTATTATTATTGTCCAATATTTGAATACCGATAAATTATTGCCGTTCATAACTGCGGCAATATTTATTGGAACGTCCAATCCATAACCGGTGAACTCTTCAATGTAACCAGTAGCTACCGCACAAGATTAAAATTACCGATAGCAAATAACTGTTTTTTATTCATGTTATATCCAATTTTATTGTTATACCTAATAAATGGAAACAAAAAAATGATATAAACATTAAAAACATTGAAGGTAAAAATAAAAATAAAAGAGACATCATTTTGAGCGTTAACCTTCCCGATAACACCATTTGTCCTGTTAAAAACCACAATGAACAAGGCTTTTAATACACATTTATTAACAATGAAATCAAGGTAAAGCGTAAAAATTGTGGTGGCGTTATATTATTCATTTAATCAGCAGCGTAGTTAGAATCAGGTTGCACTGGGGGCACAACTACGTCGCAACACGGGTGTCGAGTTTGCCTCTCAGCTTCATAAATTACAAATTTCTCGCTTTATCTCACAATTTGGCCCGGCGGTAATCCGCCACCGCCCCCGAGAACAACAATTCGTCCTCTGCGGTTTTCCACCTTCATCATAATACTTTTCCTTTATTAGTATTAATGGAAATCATGCAATTTAAAAAAAAATTATAACAAATATAAATATAATATCTGTGCCTTTTTGAATTCTCTTCGCTCTTCACATCCAGAAGCCCATTAACAGTGATCTATTTGTTCATTACACCCTCATCCTAATAATGAATCACCTCAAAACCGCTTCTCAATCTCCTTGAATTTAAATTGTTTTTATTATTCTCATTCAATTTTAGTTACGAAAACTCCTCACTCTATAAATAAGAAAATTTGTATTGTGGTCTTTGGACAAATTGGCACCGAGTGAACTATTTCCGACTCATACTTGGGCATCCTGACGCCTCCTGCGCCTGCATTAAAACCGCATTCCGGTCAGATTCACCGCCTCGACGCCACCGATCGTTATTTACAACTACACGTGTATGTTCAATGTGCAACGTGGTCATATAACCCTCTTTGCGTCCCTAACATCCCTAGAGTTCCAGGCAGGGCTTAACCCCTAAACCTTCCATAGAGATTGCATAAATTTTGTCTAATACAAAATCGGATTTCAGATGTGTTACTATGAGGCTGTTCTCATCAGGAATGCAGTTAACACAGATGAGATGTTCTTGATTAAATCAGACCGAAAAAAGTCATCTATACCTTGGTAGATTTACAACATATTCAAAATCGTAAAACAGTGATACATTTTCATGTCCATTCAGAGCGAAAAGATGCGAAATCGAAATCGTCCGAATTCGCACGATTGGTCCAAATTTTTGTTGAAAGTTTGTTCCGAATAGACTCCGAAACGGTTCAACAGATTTCAATCAAAATTTCAGAGATTAAAACAGGAATCTTGACTTAAATTTTCGTGTATGTTTCATTTCAATATCTTGCAGAGTTGAGAAGATACGAGTATAAATATTTGTATGTTTTGTGCCTGCGTCAGCCATACATTTGCAGTGTCAGCGTAACTGTGGAAATGATTAAAAGTATGCTCATGCATGAGGTGGGGAAAGAGAAAATTCTTTCTGTCTCATCGTGAAGTAAATTTACGTATCATTTGCGCGAGCGATCTGATGATGTGCAGTTTCACTATTCACTCATTCTTTACGATTATTTATTCCTATTATGGTGAGCCACGCAGATGAAGTCACGAACACAGGCTAGTTATAAAATATAAACTAAAATAGTGTTTCAAGAATGTAATAAAAGAAGTTTCGCGGAAGAAAACAGCCAAAACGGAAGTACTCCTTTTAGGTTAACATATTCTATGACCAACCTGTGTATTGTTCTATTGAAACAGTATTTCTAGATTAAAATCGTAACCAAATATTACGCAGGCTACTATTTGGGTCAGGCTATAGATTAGAGCCAGATTGCTGCAAATATAGTGCACTTTACACTAAGCTGCAGCTCGGTATTTGACCAACAGCATCTCATATTTAACGTTGTCAATATGTTGATAACATATGTAATCAAAACAATTCGTGTTTCATCAACACGGTAATTCAAAGGTAATTCAAATTAGACATGAAGAAGATGAACACGAAAGTTGAGATATACCAAAATTAATGTTGATAGTAAGCGAAATATCGTTAACTAATAGACAGCGAACTATAGTCGGTAACTGGTATGCAGCAGACCGCGAGGTCGTTCTGAGTCTTTGCTAGCAGCCATTTGTCTGGTCTAGACCTTTTTGAGGATTACCATTTCATATTTCATACTAAAATAACAATTAGTCGAATTTTAAAGAAAGGTAATCTTCAAAAAGGTCTAGATCTAGACCGTGCAATAGGATTGAATTTGCACTCATTATTGAGTACTATGCTAGTACGATTCAGGGCGATCCAGCACGAAGTGACCCTTTAAATACGTCCTTTTTGAGGATTACCATTTCATATTTCATACTAAAATAACAATTAGTCGAATTTTAAAGAAAGGTAATCTTCAAAAAGGTCTAGATCTAGACCGTGCAATAGGATTGAATTTGCACTCATTATTGAGTACTATGCTAGTACGATTCAGGGCGATCCAGCACGAAGTGACCCTTTAAATACGTCCTTTTTGAGGATTACCATTTCATATTTCATACTAAAATAACAATTAGTCGAATTTTAAAGAAAGGTAATCTTCAAAAAGGTCTAGATCTAGACCGTGCAATAGGATTGAATTTGCACTCATTATTGAGTACTATGCTAGTACGATTCAGGGCGATCCAGCACGAAGTGACCCTTTAAATACGTCCATGATTCGCCTAAACATTTCTTGATATTTTTTCTTAAATAAAGGCTATAAAACAAGATTATATGAACGTGTAAGAGATGAAAAAATGATAAAACAAGTACAAAAGATGTGAATGGCTTATTAAATTTTCCGTAATATTGTTCAACTTCTCCATCATTAGGGCCATTCCTGTTGTCCTGTTTTTATTACAGCCAACAAAATAGCCTCTATATCTTAGTGAATGCGGGAGAGAGTCGTCTGAGTTGTGAGGTTTTCATCCCAGTCCCCATTTTCGTCTCCATTCACTTTTCATTTAATGCTTGCTGTGCAATGTTGTCGCAAGTCGCATAATGAACGCCATTGAATGTGCTTTTGCGTCTGCTATTCCGGTTGCCGACAGACAGAAATGGAATCTTAGAACTGACTTCGAAGACTGCAATCTGTTGCGAATATGCGGGCGACTTATCACCAAGAGAAAGATAGTTTTATCATTGTCGAGTTCGAGTCAAAGTAGATTTTGATGAGGAATTGATTTTGGAAAAGTTTACTCGGAATGTAACAAATTTCATTCCAGTAAACTTCAATCTTACTCTTTCTTTTCTTGGCGTGTTTTATCAGCGAAAACAAAATGGAACTTTGGTTTTTTGATGCACTTTTCCCTTCTTTAATCCATTGTTTGGACTGCTGCTTTGTCTCTGGCGTTTAATGATGGATCCAAGATTCATACAGTAATGAAACTTCGAACAAACTCAAAAGGATTGCGTTTAAATAAGTTTAGATATATCTAAAACATCACGTAAAATGTGCTTCCGTCAGACAACTTTTCGAACTACTTTCGTAAGTTAAGAAAGTTAAAGGTAAAGTTCTCTTTCTTTCGTTCTTCTATGTCATTTAATTGATCGGTTATAAGAGCTGTCAACTATTTACAAATTAAAATAATTTATTATAATATTATATACTATAACACATATAGTTAGTCTGAAAGTGCCTTAAAATCACTAAAATTCTCAACTTTATCGTAGTTCTCACTAATTGCATTCCCCAACTCTTACATAGTTACATCAAAATCAAAGTTTGATCTCATCAGAAACTCATCATCACGGCACGAAGCTTGGTGATACGTCATCCGGGGTTGGTGTCCGGACCAGGTTTGGCGGTTCACATTCCTCCGGACTTACTCTAAAGCGGAATCTGCCGCAAGCTCGGAGCTTTGTGATGCAACAATAGAGGAGATAGTAGATGAAGATAGAGACAGAGATGGATTAAATTGAATAAAGGAGGAAATTTTGCGAAATGTTATCTTGAAATATGCACAATAGAGAATTCACATTTATCTCAAATGTAAGAAAGTATGATGGACAGATGATCACATTTTTAACATCGGTATCCATGACCTCATCATTGCCCCAACCGCTGACAAACAAAACATTAAAAGTAAAAACAGATTTTTATAGATACAGTTACAATTCGGAACATTAAAATACATAGAATTGTTGTAGAATGTTAATGAACTATTTTCATTTGTTTCAACAACCTCACGAGCGGAAAAATTCAATGCCACTACTTACAATGTAATGGAAAGTGTCCTTGGACGCAAAAATATTTTTTCAACCAAAATTGCAGGATATTAGCTCATGCCGTTTCTGAATACAAAAACTATTGCAAAGAAATGGCAATGATTCATTTTAATTTGATGATTAATAACCATTATATCCTGGCGAGGAATTTCTTGTGGTTTCAATTAAATTTTGCTAATAATTAATATGACTGCCATTGAGTCAGTGATTTTAATTTAAGTTAAAATACCTTCAGCAATATATATTTAAATGATGAGAATAATTTAACCCTAGTGTGATATGAATAATATTGAAAGTTAAAAGAAAATTAAATTCTTGTATCACACTGTTCCAAATTTTTTTATTTTTATGTTGACCGGTTTCGACTACTGAGTAGCCATCTTCAGAACCAGGAGACTATAACAAGAAGATACATGAAAACTTAAAATTCTAATTTGGAACAAATACAAATGTAATTTGATGATCATACTCACACTATATAACTACAGGATTCAAAATATGGTTCAAAGTTTCAACGTAGATAAATGGTTAAGCGTATAACTTGTATAAATAAAATAAAATATAAATGAATTTGTAGAAAATAGAAGTGTATATTTACAAAATTCTTGAAATAATCAAAATATGTCAATGAAAAACAAATTTTTGATCATTCAGACATAAAAATTTATTATTTTTAATTAATCTTTTGATTTCCAAAAACCTCCAAAAAGTCTAAAGTTGAACCATATTTATGTATATGTAAAATTTCGAAATCTTTAGTAATATTAAAATCATGTCCTTTATCAAGTAAATGTTCTGCGAAACTTGAATTTCCGCACGCGAGTCGTAGACAGCGTTCATGTTCTTTAAACCTAGTTATGAATTTCCTCCCTGTCTGACCAATGTAAGCTGCGTTACAGCTAGCACAGTTTAATTTATAAACCCCAGACTTAAGTGTCGAAATTTGAGTATCAATTTTCTTGCAAAGTTCCCTTTTCAAATTACTCAATGGCTTGAAAACTATTTTTATGTTATAATTTTTGAAGAAATTTCTGAATCTGTATTACTCTAAGAGCTGGCTACATAAAAAAACTTGTTATCGCTACATGGCTAATTCCCTTTGTAAAAGGATATTTTTGTGTAGCCAAGTTCGAATCGTCTTGTCTGCCAGCGCGAATCCGGGGCTTTTGGACATTTTGAACTTGATATTTTAATTCAAATTGCCAAGAAATTTTCTGTCAATTTTGACGAGAACAATGCCATTCACAATATCGTTTCCTTAGTTACCAACTACTGCTGCCGTCAAACTGACATTCACAAAAGAAAAAGTATTCATGAAAAATTTACTATATTTTAAGGAGATTGGAATGATCGAAAATAAAATATTGTGAAAATTCTCATGTGCACTTAATCTGAGAGCTGACTTCATAAAAAAGCTTGTCATCGCTACATGGCTGATTCCTGTTATGAAATACTCCATTTGTGTAGGTAAGTTCATATCGTCTTGTCTGCTAGCGGGATCCCGTGCCTTATAGTGAGGGTAGCCGGTGAAATAAGTGAAATTACGAAATTAAATTTTCCATAAGATACGTATATTATAATTATGAGAATAGCTTCTATTTATTCTTGAGAAACAAGGTGAATTGTTGGCTGTTTGCTTGTCGCTGAAGTGCTGGCAGTCAGCGCGAAATTGGAATGAAATTTGAAATGAAAAAACTATCACATACATGCATACCGATTGATTAAATGTTATATTCATATATTAGAATAGCCATATGTAAGATGACAAACAAAAAAATCATAGTTGAAACCACGGCAGACAGATAATTAAAGTGCGCCTGTGCTAGCGTATTTGGGCATAGACCATTTGAGCGCGGCGGTCAAATTTTAATCCGTATAGCAGGGTCTGCCGTAATCCCTATGTACCACTTGAGCACGGCGGAAGCTTAACAAATTATTGAATTAACCATAAACAAAGACAGTAAGTAAAATGTAAAATCTTCAATGTACAATGCAGATAGCCAAAATGAACCAATCCCGTAAGAATAATGAGAAAAAAACACTCCAATTGGACAATCTTTTGAATGAATAATGCAGGGATAACTGTATAAATTGACACCAAAATATAACATTCACATTAGTATTTATTAATTAAAATGTAAATATGTATATATCACGAGTTTTCAATAAAATGAATTATGTTGGTTGTAAAAAAGTGTAAATATTTGTAAATATGATATATTTTTTCTACCTATATAGTTTTTATCAATCGTTTTTGTTTATGATTAAATAAAATGAATTGTTATCCAAGTTCGTTTATTATATGAACTCACAATTTTTGGCATTTAGAGAAGGTACATTTATTTGGGATCAAAAGATTAAAGTAATAAACTTGGCTCAAACGGTATATAGGGATTAAGAGAAAAATGCTCAAATGGTCTATGGGATTAGGACAAAACTGACCGCCGCGCGCAAACGGTATATCCCCGCGCATTTATACCCGAATGCAGAACATTATTATTTTTGAATGATTCCATTCTTTTTATGTTCACCAAATAAATATGATTTACAGAAGTGACGTTTGATAAGTTTGACGTGCTACCTCATAGATGTGAAAATTTGCTTTTGTAAATGTCAGTTTGACGGCAGTAGTAGCTGGTAACTGAGACAACGATATTGTGAATGGCATTGTTCTCATCAAAATTGACAGAAAATTTCTTGGCAATTTGGATTAAAATATTAAGTTCAAAATATCCAAAAGCCACGGATTCGCGCTGGCAGACAAGACGATTCGAACTGGGCCACATAAAAAGATCCTTTTACAAAAGGAATTAGCCATGTAGCGATAACAAGGTTTTTTATGTAGCCAGCTCTCCGTCTATATGATATGCCCCTAGGAAGGGCAGGAAAAATGTGAAAATATCTTTCTCAATAACTAAATTTTGAGAATATGCTTCTTTCAGTTGCAGTTTGTAACGTTTTCTGCTAATGAGCTTATCAATAATGTCAGTATGGAAATTATTTGCAAAAGCAATTTGTTTCAAAATCTTAGTTTCAGAAATAATTTCTTCATTACTCAAACCATAAGTAAGCATTCGATGAATGTGTGATTGGAACATTGCAAATTTATGTTTTGCATAATGATTGGAGTCATTATCAATCGAATCGATTGTTATTGTCGGTTTTCTGAAAATTTTAAATACATCATTGTGAATGATCTTAATTTGAAGCTTAAATCTTATTGAAACCCTACCTTTTGTTATCCTCGATGATTTTCTCAAGGACTGCAATGAAATGGTCAACCATGTCCCTAGTGAAAAGCGTTTTAGACTCAGAAATAAAATTCACAGACTAGAAAAACTAAAAAGTGCTAAAATTGAAAAAGATAACCAAGCCACTTCAACAATAGAGGAGATCCACAATTTTCATGACACTGTTATCAACCTGTCTGACGTCGATTTTGACAATAGCGAATTGAGGCTTCTAAATAAAGGATTGAAATTCAACCCCATTTTCACACCTTCTAGTGAACAGTTTGATACTTTTGTTGCAGATACGAACAATATCGCCAATTTAAGTAAGGATGATAATATATTCAATAATTTGACTACCGCACTTTTTAACTTCAAGAACAAAATGACTAAGATAGGCAAATCAAATGAGGAACGGAAGAACGTTGCGATTCTAAAATCTATAAAACAGAGAATTACAGAAAATGATCTTATTTTTACTAAAGCAGATAAGGGTAACTGCATTAGTATTTTGAATAAAACTTTATATATAGCAATAAAGTAGAATCATTCATCAGATGTAACACGTTCAAAGAGCTCAAATGTAACCCGCTTAACAATTTTGTAACTTTACTCAAAAAAGAACTGAAACTACACAATGACTTCATTTCATTTTATAATATAAAAAGTTTAATACCAATGAACCCTAGAGCTCCTGTCCTCTATGGTTTGCCTAAATTACATATGAAAGGTTTCCCAATCAGACCAGTTGTCTCTTTCATTGATTCTCCTACATATAGCCTTGCTAAACAACTTAATACCGTTCTGACAGATAACTTTAACACGAGTTCTTGTCACTCATTGAAAAATACAGATTTGATTGGTTATTGATTAAACTTGTTAATAACGTAGATAATGGTATTTTGGTTTCTTTTGATGTTACAAATTTATTTACAAACGTTCCTGTGGCAAAAACAGAAGTTTTGATCAAGGACATGTTGTTCAATTCGCACTGGTCTAACAATATGATAAACAGTTTAAACAACCTGTTACATATTTGTCTACAACAAAATTTCTTTATTTTCAACTCTAAATACTATAAGCAAATTGAAGGCCTAGCTATGGGTTCTCCTCTGTCAGGTACAATGCCTGAAATTTTCATGAAACATTTCGAGAACCTAATATTTAAAAATCTTTCAGACTTTTCAAAATATATAACTTTTTGGTATCGTTACGTCGACGATATTTTGTGCCTTTGGACTGGCACTATAGATATGCTTCATACATTTTACGGTAAACTAAATGAAATACAAAACAATATGAAATTTTCAATCGAAATAGAGCAAAATAAGAGTATTAATTTCTTGGACATTAAGATTACGCGTTCAAATAACCACTTATCATTTATCATCGAGGATAACAAAGGTCTCAACAAGATGATTGTACGACAATTTAAGCTTCAAATTAAGATCATTCACAATGATGTACTTAAAATTTTCAGAAAACCGATACAAACAATCGATTCGGTTAATAATGACTCCAATCATTATGCAAAACATAAATTTGCAATATTCCAATCACACATTCATCGAATGCTTACTTATGGTTTGAGTAATGGAGAAATTATTTCTGAAACTAAGATTTTGAAACAAATTGCTTTTGCAAATAATTTCCATCCTGACATTATTGATAAACTTATTAGCAGAAAACGTTACAAACTGCAACTGAAAGAAGCATATTCTCAAAATAGGGAGCATATCTTACAGAGTCAGAAATTTCTTCAAAAATTATAACATAAAAATAGTTTTCAAACCATTGAGTAATTTGAAAAGGGAACTTTGCAAGAAAATTGATACCCAAATTTTGACACATAAGTCTGGGGTTTATAAATTAAACTGTGCTAGCTGTAACGCAGCTTACATTGGTCAGACAGGGAGGAAATTCATAACTAGGTTTAAAGAACATGAACGCTGTCTACGACTCGCGTGCGGAAATTCAAGTTTCGCAGAGCATTTACTTGATAAAGGACATGATTTTAATATTACTAAAGATTCCGAAATTTTACATATACATAAATATGGTTCAACTTTAGACTTTTTGGAGGTTTTGGAAATCAAAAGATTCATTAAAAATAATAAATTTTTATGTCTGAATGATCAAACAAATTTAACAACATCAAAATTACAGTGTTTTAATCTAGTTTTTACTTTTTAAAAATATTGTCAATTTGTTTTTCATTGACATATTTTGATTATTTCAAGAATTTTCTACGATATACAGTTCTATTTTTTACAAATTCATTTATATTTTATTTTATTTATACAAGTTATACGTTTAACCATTTATCTACGTTGAAACTTTGAATCATATTTTGAATCCTGTAGTTATATAGTGTGAGTATGATGGCTACTCAGTAGTCGAAACCGGTCAACAAAAAATAAAAAAATTTTGAACAGTGTGATACAAAACTTTAATTTTCTTTTAACTTTCAATATATTTAAATCATTGCAGAAAGTAATACCAAAATAGTATTTGAAGACGCCGTCAATCAAATGTCAAACAAAAAATTCACGTCCATATTTAGTTGAGCTAAATCAAAAGTTTCAGTACCAGTAACTGTCTAAAGTTCACAAATTATCAGAAATATGGAATTAACTCGAGGAAATTTTCGCACAATAATTTTACAACTTTCAAAGAAAATTATCTCAACAAGAATGCCTCGTCGAGTTGGTTTCTGTTTTCGGTAATGAACTATCACATAAGTCGACAGTTTCTCTGGTGTATGGAGAATTCAAACGTGGACGAATAAGTCTTAGCGAGATTTAGGGGTCATTGAGGATTTCAAAGACCTCAATTCAAAAAAGATTGCATTAAGAGGTGATGCATCGTGAATTTACTCATATGAAACCGAAAATGAACGCCAGTCGTCTGTTTGGGTGTTTCAAGGTAAAGAAAATCCGCCAAAAGTCATCCGTTCTCGAAGTGTGACCAAAAATGTGGTCGCAACATTTGCCTCAAAAGTAGGTCATATAGCAACAATTTCTGCAAGATCGAAGAACTTTTACTACCGATTTGTTTTCCGGAAGTATTTGCTGAGCTTTGACAAAACAGCCCTCCACCAAAAAAATATTGACTCACCACAAATGATAAAAGCATTCATTAATAGTTATATAGCTCTTAATGAGAGTAAATAAGCAGACGTAATGAACAAATATCGCAACGATCACATCATAAAGAAAAAAGAAAAAATCTTTCTTTCTGACGAAGAGTAAAAATACTTCGACGAGATTGAACGGCTTATAAACAGAAGTGCTGAGGGCACTTTCCTTCCTCTCATAACGAGTAATATCCGCAATAAATTTCAACCCAATATTCTATTTTCTGCAGGAAATATCGTCCTAGAAAAAGGCAGAATACTACATTTCCTCTACTTCCTTTTCAGAATGGCTTCGATCATTCTTCTCATTCAAATATTGTATATCAAATTTCCCACTTCTCAAAGTATTCCAAAAACTCATCTCGTCACATCTTACAGATAAAATTCAATATAAATTTATTGAATTCCTAGAAGATATTAATGATATTTAAAATAGTAATACAACGATTGTCACTCGAGCCATCGAGGGTTTCGTACATCCAGTTCATGAAAACATCGAATAAATAGTTCAAATCCAACCCCAAAATATGTTCAAGGTCTGATGTTAGAATTATTAAATAGTTTTAAAGTAAAAAAAGCAGACAGTTCTCCTGGAGTTCTGTGCTTTTTATTTCATAGAAATGTCATTTAACATTCATGGGGAAACCCCAGAAGTCAGCAAAGCTGGTTCAACGAACAGACAGCCAATAAACTTTACGTGGATCAAATATACGAAGGCTACAGAAGATTCTTACAATTTTCATACAAACAATTTTTATATGTTAGAAAATAATCCTTAAAATTGGCAAAACTTACATTTCATTGGCAAAAATCAATTAATTGATTCTGCCTTTTTATAAGTAGTCTATGAGCATTACACTATGAGAATTCCAGAAGACCGTTGTCATGATTATCTGGCAGAACTCTTTCAACTTTTTAGGCGCACTTTCCCCTGCTCCAATCCAGTGCTTGGACTGCTGCATTGTCTCTAGCGTGTTGTGATGAATCTAAGATTCATCTTCAGTGATGAAACATCAAAAAAACTCAGTGAGATTGCGTTTAAATAAATCTAGACACTTTTCAGAGATGTTCAAAGTTGATCAATTATTAATAGACGCGGCACCCACCAGACAGTCAGCTTCCGCATAGCCAAAAAAATTATGTAAAATGTGGTGGATGCGTTCTATCGAGATGTTAACAGCCTCAACAATTCCTCGAACCTTCAGTCGACGATCGTCTAGTATGAAATTATAGATTTTCGTCGAAAAAAAGGACCAGATTCTTTTAAAGAAGAATCTAACTCATTTTAATCTGTTGCTGAAGCCTTTCAAAAAGGAGCACTTAGTCCAGCAATTCTATCCACCTAATAAGACAGACACTGCTACAACAAATCTACTGAACAAACATGTTTGAAACTTTGCTCAGCGCCATCTGAAAGTATTTACTTGATATAATATTATTATAGTCATGCTAGCGACATCTATGATTCCGGCCAAAAACTTTTCGAACTACCCTTGTATGTAGCAGAAATTGAGCTAAAATGCTTAAAAAAAATAAATGTAAACAAATCAAAAATGAGGATTATTGCAATATCTCTCATTCGAACAAGTCGAAATAAAATGAAAATAAAAATAACGAACAACTCACTCGATTCGCTCGCAATCACTAGAGAGTTTTAATTATCAATGGTTCGAAAAAAGCTTTTATCATTTATTAAAACTAGATACACGAGAGGATTTTTCTACAGCGAATACTATTTTGCAATCAAGTCACTTTGAAATATTTTTAATTATGTCCGTTTTCATGTTGCAATTAATTCAGACTTTTCGATTATTGTAAAAGAATAGCAATTAATATTTTTGTAATTATGAAAGGAAATAATAATTCCGTTTGGCAGAAACATTGATATAAAAGAGTATTTTATCATTGCAAAGCGATGATTCATTCACAGTCAACGATCAACAATATTTTTAATTATTTATTTCTCAGAATCATGTCAATGGAATTGACACATCATTGGTCAAAACCGGAGGATCTCAAGATTACAATATCAATTATTACATGATCTTTTTATTCGCCAGCTATAATTTTTTTATTTATATTTGCGTACTTCGATTTATTCGTGCGTTCCTACAAAATTCGTAATATCAAACTTGGAATTTTTTTTGTGCGTTCAATTTTCCACGGATTTTCGTGCTTCCATATTTGTTATTGCACTTGATATGGATTTTTTTCAAAGATTTTAATGCATGAACAATGCCTCCATAAAAGAGAAAATCAATTGAATCAGTTAAACCTAAAATAAAACGGCAAAAAATATCTATAGTGCATAGTTAACGCAGACTCTGCCCGTGGTTTACCTGGATACTGCTATCAATTATTGTATTTTGAAGAAAAAGTCAATTGGATCGATTAAGCCGGTAATTGATATTTAATTATTTTTTCTTTCCTTGTCAGTTTCGGCTACACCAACCATTTTCAAGAGCGAAAAGAATTTTGGAATTTATTATTATATAAATTCATGTTTTATATTGAACTCCAAAATTCTTTTCGCTCTTGAAGATGGCTAAGGTTTAGCCGAAACTGTCGAGCTAGGAAAGAGAAAAAAAAATATTTGACTGAATTCCCAGAATTATTTATATTGTAACGTACGAGAGTGTGGAGGCTCATAAAAGTGGAGTAGGCTTGGACTTGACCGCGCCGGGGCGGAGCCTTTCGTCATCCCTGCATCGCGCCGCACCGCATCATATCACCCCTCCCGATGGAAGCCTCTAGCAATATTCTAGAAATGTGGTAGAACTTTCGAGAAATGGATATTTCTATATATAAAAGCAAGCAAATGATTGGAGTGAGTTGTGTAATGGAGAATCTAGAGCAGTGAATATCAAACAGTAAACTGAACAGTGTATATAAATTGTTGAATATAAATATCTGCGACTTTGTTTGAGTTAGTATTAAGTGATAAATAAATAATATAGTGTTGTTAGTGATATCCAGAAGAACAAAACTTTTATTTCATTTTAAATTATTAAATAGTGACTTTTATTTTAATTACAAACTATTTCTTCGCAATAAACATTACAATATTCATAAGAACCAAGAAAAACCTATGACGTCACGTCGATTATATCAACTTCACAGATAAAAAATAGTGGTTAGTGAATATTTAAATTTGCTATCACATCTCCTGAATTTTTCAGTGATATTTCTTTCTTCATTGAAGAAGCTAGATAAAAAATCAAATAATTATGCGGTAAGAAACTCATCGCATTTTTGTAGAACGACTGAACAGGGCATAACAAGAGTCGCTTCCTCGACATCCGCATCTAACGGAAGACGCTGTTTTTGCCCTTGTTTTTAATCGTCTTTTTGCTAATCCAGTGTTGTGATGACTGCTGGTCGCCGCGCAGACTTTTAATAAACAGCGTCGAGGAAAACGAGAGCGTCGTGCTCACAGCAGGGCTAGTTTTATTTTATTTGGTTTACAAAATGAAGTTCGAGAGCAGTACTCTTGTTGAATTACTAAAATCTCTAAATCAACTCGACAGTGTTGCAACTGTATTCAACTAAAATTGTAACAAAAAAGCAAATATGATAATGATTCGTAGTTAATTAAGAACTTCTATAAATTAAATTATAAAAGCGAATTACACAAGAAAGACCTGATTTTAAAGAAATATTAAAAACAGAGCCAATAGGCGGCAGCACTTGACCACTTCTACGAAAAAAATCCTTTTTGAGTAAGAAATGAATAAATAAGGAACTAAATAGTTCCCAAAATGAATATAAGTATTAAAAACACTTTATCTCCTAAATTGATTTGGCGCCAAAAGCTAATCATGTGAATATAATTATTATCCGTAGTTTATTAGAAGCTTGTATAAATTGAATCATAAAAGTGAATGAGACAAGACTGGCCTGATTCAGCAGAAATATTTTTTTTTTTTTGAATGGGTCGTGAAATTTCAGACGATAGTGTCCAGATAAGGAAATTTATATTTCAATGAATAAAATGTCACCAAAAGCTCATGAGTGAGCGAAGCGAAGTGCGTGAGCACCTGGCATGGGCCGTGAAACTTTGGACGACAACATTTAGGTTTAGTATGAATATAAACGCTGCAGTAGAGGCCATACGATGAATTCCATGTTAAATCGAAACCATTGCTCGCAAATGCCACAGCATTACGTCATCAGATCGTCCGCGGCTGGAAGTACGCTAGAGTCGACGCTGCTGATGTTTTTGGACGAGAAAGATTTATAGTTTGACATTTAAATATTCAATACGTCATACATAACATGTCACTGAAAACCGTCTATCATAAATAAGTGTAATTTCAATACCAAATCAAAAAATTTTTCTTATTTACTTCGGAAATGAAAAGATCACCGAATTTCTTAATTCAAATTGAAACATCGCGAACGGAAATCGCGAAATGGAATAATTAAAACTCCTCTTTTCGAATGATGTCAGGTGTTGGAATTAGGTTGTCGGTCACAAGGGCGTTGCCATGACGAGGGTTGTAAGGGTGAGTCTTTAAACTGCTGTGGTGTAATAGTCGACGCATGGCGTACTTACTTTCTGGGGCGGAAAACAACAAAGTGCCTTCACTTGTGGGAAGAATTGCTTTGATACAGAGGCGCCGATGTGGGGATTGACATATGTCACTCTTATTTGATTCTGTGTAACGTAATACTCGACCTTCAGAAGTAATTTTAGTACGGGAATGCGAATTAAATACGATGATAACATTCGTAGACAATCAACACTTCACTTGCTCTCAATGATGGTAAATGAAGCGTAATTTATTTATTCTATTTGAATGGTGAAAATCTCGAAAAAAAATAGTTTTATAGATGATTTGCGTGGAGACGAGTAAAGTAAGCAATAAAAAATGTACTTGCAAACAAACGATCTGGATATAATTTAACAATTCAATATTGTTTTATTGTCTGTTCTAAATAAACAAATTTATAGTTTTCGATAACATATATTGTTATCCATAAAACTGAACTCAAAAGGTAATAAATATTTAAAACATTTGACAATAAAATACATGGAACTCAATTGGAGCAACTGAAAACAAAGGAGAGTAAATATTTAAAATTAATTTTTGTTCGATGCGAAAGCAACAGTTGTTCTGATTCATGCACATAATAAAATCATGAAAATAGCGTGAATCATAAAGTACGAAGAAATTTTATAAAAGTGCTCATAATTTTACGGAGAAATTTATTAGCTTGCATTGTTGACATTCATAAACAAATCACTTTGATTCTGAGAAAGTGAATAACAAAATTGCTTTGTTGTATGTAATAAATCCAATGAAAATGTATAAAATCAATTGAAGCAAGAATTATAATTTAAAATTAATTGGATGATACCATTAGAACCCTGAAAGTCATAATAAAATCTAGTGTAACGAAATTTGAACTCTCGTACGTAGATTATTAATTTATTTTTACCTCACTATACAGCTAAAATTATTCACTGCTAAATATTTCTACTATTAACTGACGCTAAAATAATTACTAGCGCTACATTTATTTTATTATGTAAATAACATTGTCTCCTATTTATTTCCTCGGCTTGTTATTCATTTCCAACTAGTACATTTATCGATATTCATTTATCACCACTTGTTTACTTTTGCACGCTCCGTAACCGACCTACGAACCACATTACTTCTACGCGCTCCGACTATTACTCCAATTCTTCATTCTACTCAGTTTCTCAATTTATATACCTACAGTTACGTTTTCTCGAATCTTTCCAGAAATTTCCGTTTGACCTGGCGTCGTCTATCCTTGACACATATCGATCAATTGCGCCGGGCTAGACAACAACTTTTGCGTATATCACCCGTCTAACCGGCTCATAACGATGGAAGTCTACCTTGTTCGTTACACTATATTTTTTTTATATTAATAATAAATTAATAATTTGGGTTTAAATGTCTATTCACTACCAATAATAAATAAGTGTCTTTCGACTTCAATATTTTTGGAAATAACTTGGCAACAGCGCATGTAACAGCTGCCTGCTAGAGTTCGGAGTGTATTATTATTATTATTATACACATTAAAAAAACAATAAAATAATACATATTAGAAGTTAAATAAATTTACAATTTAAACAATAAGTTAGTCTTTATACAGTAATTTTTTTGTTCAGAAAGGAAAGCACAAACATTATAAAATTTATTTTCAAATATTTTACACATCCGGTGGATTGGAGAAGAAAAATATTGGTGCGTGGAGTAGGTAAATAGAAAGTACGGGTACTGCGAGTATTGATGAAAGGAAAGTAAAAAGATAATAGGCTTAGACAGTGGGGATCATCAATTTCCCCGTGAATTAATTTGTTCAAATAGCAAAAGTAGGTTTATCCGACGCAGGGGTGGCTCTACATACCTTCAAATTTCAATTTTAAATCCACTGTCACGAATTCGAATGTGTGATGGTATATTAAATTTTATTATTCAATTCACCATTAGCGTATAAAAATACAGGCAAATCATAATTTCAAATCGACAAATTAAAGAGATTACATAGTACAAACATTTTAAAATATTGTATGATAAAATATGATATAGAAATAAATGAATTTGAAATAGTATATTATGCTACAAGGACCGAACGACTGTCATTCTTGTCCAGGATAAATTTGACTGCATTCGGTGAAGACGAGGGCAAAGCTTGAGGCAGAGGCGAGGGCGAAGTACGAGGCGAAGGCGAGGGCGAAGCACGAGGCGAAGACGAGGGCAAATCCCAAGGCGTAGCTCCGTGCAGCCAAATTTGTGGCAGTGAATGACAGTCGTTCAGTGTCCGTGTTGCATACAGTACTTTTTGTAACAAGTGCACCGAAAAACCCCCATTACTAAATTTTTTAAATAAATTTGGATGTATTGAAACTATCTTATCGATTTAACGAACAGATTTTTGCAAATGCAATCTCATTACAGTAAACTAATACAATGAAACATAACTTACATGATTTATTTTATTGATTGATATTTTTCACATTCTCTGTGCTATCCCGTTCACAATAAATGCACATACTATAACGAACACATTCTATAATACAAATTTCTTTCAAATATCAATTTGACATATATCAATGGAATAAAAAAATCCAACGGCATCCTGATCCATGATCTACAATTTCATTTTTACCCAGCGGGAAAAAATATCCATTAATTCCCAGTCAACAGAGAATTAATGAAAATTGTTACCATGGTTTGGAATTGAGAACTTTCGAAGCAGAAGTCAGCTCAGTAATAGGGTACTTTCGGTGTACGTGTTACAAAAAATATTATTACAATTTAAAACAAATTCATCCAGGGAATGAAAACAGTTTTCAGTTAAAACTTTTTTAACAATTTTCTTGAATTGAATATGACTTGAATTTTTGACTTTTTCAGATAGCATATTGAATAATTTTGGTCCTACATTGTTTACCGATTGTTGGATTATTCTTGTTCTTGGAGCACATATATGATTCTTAGTTCTTGTATTATAGTAGTGCTTTTCGTTTTAAATGTATTCACATGATTTTTTTAAGTAGCACAAATTTTTGTATATTATTATCGAAAACGACATGATTCCCAATCTGATAAAATGGGGTTCACAGTGACTAGCGATTTCGACATTTGCAATAGTCCTGACGGCTCTTTTCTGCATTTTGAAATTTTTTTGTAGATTCTCTTTGCTACTATTGCACTAAAATAAAATCTCGTAAGTCATTATAGAGTGAAATGATAATAATACAAAAAATGTTGTCAAGGCTGCTTCCTCGTCCACTGTTGATCTTATTTTTTGCAAAGTTGATAGTTTTGAGCACATTTGATCTACTTGAGGTGTCCACTTCAATCCAGGGTCTATAAGTAAACATAGCAGTTTTGTAGATTCACTACCGGTTGTACTCTTTTCTGATCCGTAAACTATGTTTGTTGTTTTCTCTTCGTAAAGAATCAGATCATTTGCTTCAAACCACATTTTTGCATGGTCTAGTCTAGAGCCTCCAATGTTTCTGTGTGGGGAGATTCTATATTTTTAGCTTGGACGCTAATTGTGGTATCGTCGGCAAATAAAATTGTATTTGCTGCTATATTTTAGGGTAGGTCGTTAATGGATATAAGAAATAATAAAGGCCCGAAAACTGATCCTACTGGAGTCATTTGGAAGGCTGACCTTTTGAATTCTTCCAGTTAGCTATGAACTAATTATCAATCTACTTTATTTTATCATAAATTTTATTTGTTCTTACGTTTTTTATATAATATATAATGTTGCTCCACAATACTATTTCATAAATGAATATATTTCAATAATGAATTTCATACCCCAATTTAGTTTCTTACTTCAACTAAAAAGGGAGCCCTTGTTGAACTTCAATCTTCATGTTCTGAAAAACTTAGATACACCTCTGTGTTAATTACATCCAATGCCGCCAAATAGAATGTCGTTCGTTTTCAAGTAACCCTGACAGATATTTTCGTGCATTTTTGAATATTTAGAATGAAATATTCACAAAACTGCACGTTAGAATACTAGCTCAATATTTTTAAATATTGTACGAGAGTTTATTCATATAAATTACAGTTTTCTATATTTTCTTCTTTAGCAGTTGTGTTTGAGTTTCCAATAAATTTTCTCATTCACCGTGCATTAAAAACCACATGTGTATACGTTGCTAAGCCAATGATACTGGAGCACTTTTCCACATATTTTTTTGTTATCTACGAAGAGCATAAATTTGCTTGTGTGACAGAGCTGAAAACTTCCTTCCGGGGAGAAACGTAATTTTGAATATTATGAACGACCCTTCAAAATATATTCTGATCAAATTCCCTTAAAATATTAATTCATATTTGCTAACCTTTAGAACACAAAGCTACTAAATCACGCCTAGGAACTAATTGAACAGTCATTAAGTTATTCAAATTAATTTATAAAGCTGAATCAGTTAGTTGAACGATTTCATAAATACTTTTCTATACATCACTCGGCAAATAATAAAATACTAGCAATGTATGTAAAGGTGGGGAGAGAACTACCAAAATAGAGCCAGTAGGCAGCAGCACTTGGCCACTTCTACGGAAAAATATTTTTCAAGTAAAAAAGGAGTAAATAAAGAATCAAATAGCTCCTAAAACAAATAAAAGGGATTAAAAACACATTATTATATGATGTAAGATCATACAGAGGAGCATGCGCGGATTCAGACCACTTTATGGTAATAGCAAGGCTTAAACAGAAAGTAAGAAGAAATCAGAAGGACAGAAGCAAGAGAACTAAATGGGACAAAGAAAAACTTAGCAATGAAGACACAAGGAAGAAGTACGAAGAAGAAATAGAGAAACACATCAAAGAAAAATATGAAGAAGAAGACGATGTAGAGAAGTGGCATAAGATACAAAACTGTATGAACCAAGCTGCAAAAAAATGAAAAGGAGAAGAAAAACAAGAAAATAAAAAAACATGGTTCAACAGAGAGTGCCAAGAAGTAGTATTAAGAAAGAAAAATGCAAGACTAAAGTGGATGAATACAAATAGGATAGAAGACAGAGATTATAAAAAAATAAGGAAGAAATGTTGTAAAATTCTAAGAAAAAACAAGAGAGATTGGATAGACGATAAAATAACAGATATTGAAAAAGAAAGTGTGAATAGAAACTCAAAACAATTCTATAAAAAAATAAATGAACAAAAAAGAACAAACAAACCAAAAGTCTACTGTATAAAAGACGCAAAGGGCAACAAAACAGAAAACGATGAACGATATAGGAAAACATGGGTAAAATACTTTAAAAACCTGTTAACAGATCCGCAACAAAACGTGACTATTACAACACAAGATGAAATTGCGGGCGAAGGAGTATTAGAAGAACCAACAAAAGAAGAAGTCAGAGAAATAATAAGAAGCAGGCGAAATGGAAAGACTCCAGGCAAAGATGGAATAAACACAGAACTAATAAAATATGGAGGAGATGAACTACACGAATATATTTATAAACTTATAATGAAGGTGTGGTGAACAGAAAAAATGCCAAAGAATTGGGAAAGAGGACAAATATTCACAATTCACAAAAAAGGAGACCAACAAACATGCAAAAATTATAGAGGTATAACGCTACTGAACACGACATATAAAATAATATCAACACTAATACAAAAAAGATTCCAGAAAGAAACAAAAAACATAATAGGACAGCATCAGTGCGGATTCACGCAAGGTAGATCAACAACAGACGCTATACATACAGTTAAACAGATAATAGAAAAAGCACATGAATATAAAATGAACATAGATTTATTATTCATTGATTTCAAACAAGCGTTTGACTCGATCAAAAGAGAAAAACTTATGACAGCCCTAGAAGAATTTGGAAAAACAGCTAAACTAAGACGATTGAGCTTGATAACATTAAGTGAAACAACAACCAAAATTAAAACACAAAAAGGAGAAACTCAGGAATTCGAAATAAACAAAGGAGTAAGACAAGGAGATACACTATCGGCAACTCTGTTCAACATAGCGTTAGAATATGTGATGAGGAATTTGAACAAAGGAACACTCAGAACTAAAGGCGAACAAATAATAGCATATGCAGACGATATAGTATTGACAACAAAAGATAGGAAAATATTGAAAGAAATTTTCGAAGAAATAATAACAGAAGGAAACAAAATGGACTTAAAAATCAATAGAAAAAAACGAAAATAATGAGGATAGGAAAAAAATCAGGAAGTAGAAATATAAAAATATGTAGCCTACAGTTTGAGGAGGTGAATAAATTCAAATACCTAGGCATTATGCTATCAAATAAAGGAGACAGGCAAACAGAAATCCAAGAGAAGATATAAACAGTGAACAGAGCCTTTTACGCAAATAAGAAATTACTCAAGGATAAAAATCTAACAAAGAAAACAAAATTAAAAGTATATAGAACAATAATCACACCGATAATAATGTACATTGCAGAAACAATGACAATGACCAAAAAGGATGAAGAAGATTTGCGAATAGTAGAAAGAAAAATAGTGAGAACTATTTCAGGACTGGTAAAAACGGCAGAAAACGAATATAGAATACTAATGAACCATGAAATAGAACAAGAACTACAAGGAGAAGATATAGTAAGGAAAATAAAACAACAGAGGACGAAATGGTTAGGACACATATGGAGAAAAAGAGATGAAGACACCGTAAAAGCAATTCTACAATGGGAACCAGGCGGAAACAGAAGAAGAGGCAGACCCAGGTCGAAATGGCTACAAGAAGTAGAAGCAGATCTGAGATTCGCAATGACATCTGCCCCGTGAAAATTAATATCGATTCCAATGATTGACTAATCTGATGACAAATATCTGAGGTTTGAGGTCCAGAATCCAAAGTTCTTTAAATAGACCAAGTAGCGACTCCGGCGTCGAATACAATTCTCTAATAGAATGCATGCGCATATTTCGGGCAATTTGATTTTTTATAAACGCAGTCTACGGGAGTATAGATCAGCGTTACTGCATCAATGCACCTGCGCCGGTCTCGTACGGCTTTCCGTACATTGGAATCAGAAAGCTACGGAAAGTAACGAAATTGAACTCGTCCGAATTCGCACGAATGATCCAAATGTATGGTATCGTTCGTCAGTGTTCGTGCAAATTGCTGCGATGTGCGAACCGACCCATTTTGCTGAATTTTTCAAGCTGGGCAAATATTTTCTCAAGAATGTAGCAAAATGTGTCTTTTCTGTGTGTTATTATATTATATATATATATCGAAGTATCAAAGATAATAATTACAATGTTATAAATTCTTCATCAGAGTCATTAAACAAATTTTTCGAAGTGGTAGCGCATCTCGCCTGTAGGAATACCGGGCAAATACTGCAACAATGGACTATGGGCGCGATTTCATACGAATGGCGTTTGCTTGATTTCGTCATTTCGCAGTTTGCAGCTTCCTGTTCTTAATGGACCCGGAGCCCAACTCCCCATCCCGAACTACATCGATAAATCTTGATTTCAATATGTCATATTCCTCAAAAACTATTTCAGTATAAAAATTTGTATCATATTTCACAACTACGCGGTGTTGCTCCCATCTCATACATTATTAAGGTCGTAGTTGCAACACCCGTTTTCCGAAATCGTTACTGCACGACTTACAATTTACCTCGCATCGTTGAGAACAGGAATTGATTGTTTTGGTGGATGTTCAAAGCATGCTCCACGTTCTACTTGCTTTGTAAGTCGAATAGAACGTAAGCTCAGCTGAAATATGATGTTTTCTTCTTTCGAACCAAAATACACAAAGTTTTATCCGCGGAAATTTCCAATATATGAGACAGGCATTCGATATCTTTCTCGTTTTTACCATAATTTCTGTTTTATTGGATGTAATGAATGCGATTTGCTTCACGGAAATATGTTTTTTAAAATAATTTCATTGCATATTTTGGTTTGAGAATTTGGTATAAAAATACAGAGACTATTGGAGATTACAGAAAGAAGATAGCGATGCCTCGAAGTGCTATAATATTCGAGGAACATATGGTGGCAGCGCACAAGTGGATAACTATAAGTTTATTCAATCGATTCCGTCTGAAAACAGAGAAAAGAATGTGCTAAATAAATTTCACTTCTAATAAAGTTGTTGATAAAACAAGATCATGAACGGATTGTTAGGAAAAAGACAAATTGTCAATAAAGAGAAGTAGTCGCGTGTCCGTGCAACATCAATTTTAATTTCTTAGGTTAGGAAGTAACTAGGTCACCTTAACGCAAACAACAGCCGGGCGGAGTGATTTAATAAAAAATGAGATTTGCTAAATTGCAACTGAGATACGACAGAAAACTATCATTTATTCAACGCTGTTTTTAATAATTCATCTTATTACCCGATTTTACTTCGCCTAGCACAGATTCCAACCTATAAATGATGGAAGGGGAAGCTAACCCTTATTGCTCCATCAATTTGATTACTCCATCAAGTAAGTAAGTGGAAGCGACTGCTCGAGTTTCGAAATTAATTCTTATTCAGCCAAAGCGAAGTACGATTCAAATAAACAAATAATACAAAACTAAATTATTGCGTATATATTTCCTAAAATATTTATACTTATATATTTTTACACTTGAGTGAAGGAATATACCCTAAAACTCGGACGGCATTTAGATGAATTAATAAACACGTCATTAGTCCAAAAGTGTTCAATAATTTGGGCACAACAAGCAAGCATACATACATATTTGTGCTTCGCAGTAATTCTCTAATAATTATAAAGGAAGTTATTTTATTTTATAGTAACTAATAGGTCAATGTTTGATGTCTTGACTCTGACTCAGAGCTCTTTAGAAATTCCATTTGATGACTATATTTATTTAAACCTGTCTGCTAAATAATAAAACTAATTATGTAAACATAAATGAGAACCAGTTTCCGATGTCACTGGGAACATTAAACTCAGCGGTATTTTTATTATATTTCACTGTTTATTCAACATTTTTCGTCTCTATCCTTGACTTATCCAAAAAAGTTGACAAAATATTTGCAAATCCGCCGCCTACGCTTGTATAAATCCAATATGGAGCAAGCGTAGCCGTCTGTGAAATTGCAAGGATATCAGTTCTCCAAAATTTGCTGAGAACATTGAGACACATCAAAAGATATTTGCTTTCTGATCAACTGGTGCAGCAACGGCATTAGCTCGCTTCAATGGTTTCCAACACTGCGAAGAACACTCTAAAGGAGACTTGTTAATCTGTTGCGGATTAATACACTGAAATATAGAATAGATAAAGCAGGAACTAGTTTGCTTGGGGGCAGAGAATGTACGGTAGCCATATTGGAAAGCCAAGATAGCAAAACATCTTCATTGCTCCAAATACAACGTTGGAAGTTTATTAAAAAAATCGGAATAGAAATCTATTACAGATTACTCAGTTTATTAAGATTGGAATCAATTGTTACCGACATGTTTAATTCATTTAATATTAATCCGATAAAAACTTATCCATCAGTATGTATACTGTCTCAGACAAATGCGACACTTGCCAGTATTATTGAGTTAAATTCTGAACTGCGCATGTCGTCTGCGCAGATTTTATCCTAACTAGAATGGCGTATGTTGCGTGGAGACACCACATGCGCTTGTGACTTGTAAAATCTACTATATTTATCGTTTAACGTACAGAGTTTCATACTCCAATTTCATATATGTAATTAAAGAAGCAGGAAATTATCTTTTTGAATGATAAAGTTGAAAAAAATGCTCAATATCAATGGATAATGTGACAAATAATAGCTTTCTTGAGCTATACGACAAAATTATTAATACTTTTGTCCATCAGTAATATTTTAGATCATCTATACTATCTCAGACAGATGTGACATTTGTCGATATTACTGGGGTGAGTTCTGGACTGCGCATGTCGTCCGCGCAGATTATATTTCAACTAAAACATGGCGTATGCTGCATAAAGGCACTATGGCGTGATTACGCTCGCAAAATTCTATCTATCGATTAATATGCAGAATTTTAAGCTCCAAATCTTGTATTAGATATCAGAGAAGCAGAAAATCACATTTTGTATGAACCGAACTGATAGCATCCCGTCACTCATCCCTCAATTTTTCATTTATGATAATATTAGTACTTAAATACAAAAATAAGAAAGCCATGACGTGCTACATTGCAATACGCCTGCCAAATCCGTTTTCTCGTCCCTCGCAATCAACTTGATTGTTGATAATCACATTGGCGTTACCACTATTTACTTTTTGAACTCAATAGTCTAATAAAGAACATTGTTCTCTTAAGTGAATTTTCAGTTACGTTATCGCACAATGATTTGTTACAGAAACAAAATTCTATGTAATTAATTATATGCTTCAGAAACTGCGTGTGTAATTCCAAAAGTTTCTCTACTTTATAATCAATTAGAAACATATTTCATTATTTCATTGAATCATCTGTCTGAGAATGAAAGATTTAATATCAAGATGGATAATAGCAATTAGTATTTGAGGATCAAATAAGAAACCTATTATTTTTTGAAACTAATTTATTAAAAAAATTAAAATATATGGGGGCAATTATTGATTTGACAAATTGCTTGGAATTTGGCAAAGAATGAAAAGGATCTATATTGTTTGGCATTTTGTTTTCCAAGTCAAACACGTCCCAAGGACGAGTCGTCGTCTCTATTCACGCATATCTCATTTGTCTGCAGAAAAAGGATCTCTGGAATGCTATTTACATTCAGAAATGCCCTATTTTCCAGCAAATTATTCTTGCTCTAAATTGAAGGCACTCATAAGACTTCCCATAATACGCTTATTTATTTCCAAGAAAATAAGTGAATAAATTAGTTTTCTTAATAAAAAAAATAAATTGTATTTTAGTTTTGTGATGCAAGTAATCGAGGGAAAACTATATAAATTTTGAGTTTCTTCAGGCTGAAATGAACAAAACTAATAATTCTTCAGATTATCGTAGGAAAAACTTATATTTTTAACTCCCAAATTCCAGATTCTGAGCACTTCATAACTACAACTAGATTATCTGTTCAATCTTAGATAGGTACGACACTTGCCGCTTTTTCTGAGGAAAATTTTGTACTGCGCAAGTTGAACGCGCATGGTATATTCTAATCAAAAACTGGCAAAAAGCAGCTGGCTTTGAACTTGCTCAATTAATTTTAACAATCGATTAATACGTACAATTTCATGAAACATGGGATGATTCATATCCATGGTTACCAATTTGGTAACAATGTATTTAAGTATCCATTTCAAAATGAAACTATTATATTTAAAAATTGTAAAAAAAACTCACTCAACTATAGGGAAATAAACAAAGTAACATATAAACAATAAATTTTCAAAGATTCCTCCTTTCATGGCTAAACAATGACCCAATCGATTATCAAACTATTAGTAACATTCGAAATTTTGGTAGCTGTAATAATACCAATTCAAATTTTTACTTGTTTTAAATTAAGTAGGTTCCTTGCGTACACTTTGAATTTTATAAAAATCCCCATTAAAAGAAATCCAGTAGTGTGAAGTCAGGAGATATGCAGGCCATTCCACTTCTTCACCGCGTCCAATCCAGCGCAGTGGAAATGTATGATTTAAAAAAGCTCTGACATTCTAAGCATTGTGCGCAGGGTCGCCATCATGTTGAAACTATGCTTCTTCAATATTCAAAGCTCCAAGCGCTGGTATTACTTCATTCTGGAGTAGATTCAGATAATTATGAGCCGTCATATTACCAGCAATAAAAACAGTCCTATAATGTGGGTTTTCATCATACCAGCTCAAACATTAGCTTTATCGGGTCGTCCAGTTCTTGTACTATTCCAGTATCTACAATTTTGCGAATTTACTCCACCATGAAAATAAAAAAATTCCTCATCTGTAAAAACATTCTGCAGCACTTCCGGGTTATTATTAATTTTTTCAAACATTAATTCACAAAAATTTATTCTTCACCTGCAACTCGCCACATGTGGCACTTATGGAGCAAGCTTATGGCTCTTCAGAAATATATTGAAACATGAAAAATCACAAAAAAAAATGAATAGAAATAAAAAAATTAATAAAAGTCTGTAGTAGCAAATTACGGAAGAGAAACAATTATCAGTCACTGAAAAATGTGTCCACACGTGTTTTCTTGAGTTGCTCGACAAAAATTCAGCGAGATCTCATCGGCCGGCTTCACACAGCCAAGCGCTTGTCCCTCTTAAAAAAATACTGGATAAAATACAAAAATATGACTTTGTAGGAAAAAATCATCCTTGATCCAGCTTGATATAATTTTAAATGAAAATTTGGTTCTCACGTTCATAGACTTTGCCGATCCCTGTTCTAGTCGATAATAAACGTTATAATTTCATATTTTTTTCCTCGGCGTCAATACACGATTGAATCTATTCTCCTTCTTATGATGATTTTCTCAATTTTTTTTTACTTTTTTGGCAACTGTCGCAATACTTGGGCTGTCAAGACAAATGCGACACTTTCCTTAAACTGGGATTGAATTATGCGTGATACATCAAACGATTTGTACTCTCGTCAATACAACATTGTAATAATTGACAAATATCAAATTTATCTCCTATGTTTCATTTTAAAATGGACACTTAAATATATTACTGTCCAATTCGTAACCATGGGTGTAACACATGCTATATTTCACGGACGAATAAATTCACGGCAAGAAGTCCGAGAATTATCGTTTTTAGGACCAATTTCACCAACACCAGGTAAATTTATCCAAAGGTTATTTTATACGAAAACTATTGTTGATACATTGCAACAATAGTTACTGATTCAAAATAGCTTCTAAATAAATTTAACTGACGTTGGTGAATCCAAACAAGAATTATTAAAATAAAGTCTGGTGAATAATTATTTCCATAATATTTTTACATAATTTCATTCACCCTATAATTTTTTTTTACTCTATCGTAGACAGGTGCGACACTTGCTGATATTTATGCGGTAAAATTTGAACTACGCAGGTTGTAAGCGCACGCTACATTTCAATAAAAAAAAAAAATGGAGCGTTACTCGCGGAAGCACAGCTCGCTCCAAGAAGCAGCTGATTTTGAACTTGCCAAATGGATATTTATCAATTTATTTGCAAAATCTTGTATAAGAAATAAGAGAAGCAGGAAATAATTTCCCCGACCACAGATTCCCTGAAAAGTTTCATCGCTGTTTCAGAAATTTAGAGTATCGCATCAATTAATTACATATTTCAAAGTGACAGATGTCATTGTCAAAGTGACAACTGTCAATTTCAAAGTGACAGATGGCGGTTATATTTTAGTCTTTACATAAAATAAGTATTTTTTTGAAAAAAAGAGCCCTTTTCTAGATTTTCGGAGTCTTCAATTCGTTGAAACATACAGTTTTGAGTTTTTGACATTTGATCGCCGGAACTGTAATTTGAAGATGATAACGTGGATTCCACTAATTATTTATTAATTATTTTTGATACCTACTAATTTTATCATATCGAGAGCTTTGAATTGATACCAAACTAGACATCATTTAACGTTTAAATATCCTTTTTGACACTTTTACTAGAATTTTCTCCACAAGAGCTTTAATTTGATGCCAGCCAAAGTACCTATTTAAAAAAAAAAAATGACGAACGTTTGCATGTGATGTCCAAATATGAGTGATAATAATTTCAATTTCACATCATGGTTCTCATTATTTCTTTGCTTCAGAAAAATAAAACCAATTTCATAACAGTTCGAATTTTAAAAATGACAAATGAAGCGCTGATAATTTCGAAAAATGTTTATCATGAATGTTGGCCAAATCGTTCAAGGATTAGTTTTAATTAGTTCATATTTTATGATAAATACTACCGTTTACAAAGTAAACGCAAAAAACTAAAAAGTTCCATCAATAAAGTTTTGGTACCACTGGCTGGAAAAAGCTCATCTACAAACTTGAACCTAGCTTTTTGATGAAAAACTTGAGTATGAAATTTCATTCGAAAATTTGTACGCGTTCTCAAGTTATCGTGCTCCCACACAGACCGACATGCCGACTTTTTTTAAAATTATATTTTTGGGTTCAGTAGGGTATAAAACGTGAAGATTCATAAAATCTTGAACTGTCTCAAAAATTACAATACTTCCCTTATTATATAGGTCGGGGAAATAATAAATAGATTCAATTAATAAGAAAAAGAAAGTTCTACTTTTTGTGCAGAGAAAATTTGAATGAATAGAGTCCGTAAAACAGAATTTGATAAATTGTTAAAAATCAAAACCAGATTGCTTCACAAAATTACAAACTCATGAGTCGGTTTTCACACCATCATCCTGAATAGGGCGCCAACTGTAGACACGTGTTTTATCCTTATTGTACCTATCCGCGACTTCATTTTCATTGCTTTGCGGTTTACAAGTCTGACTGTCTGAGGCTGGCCGGACTAGTCCCAATAAAGACGAATCACGTGTCTAAAGCTGCCGTCCTATTTAGAATGATAATGTGAAAACCGACTCCTGAATTTTCAATTTTGTTAAACAATCAGGAAATTTGAATACTCGACAAAAGTTGTGATAACATTATATTTGAATGTTTTTTCAGCAAATACAATCATGAAACAAGTAATTCCTAATGAAAATCCGAAAAAGATTTGAGAAAATATTGACAATTTCGTACAAAATACAATTTTACATGTACAATTTTTTTAACGCTTGCTATTTGTGTCTGTACCGACAAAAATATTAATGTTTTAGTAATTCCAGATTATATACACAATTTCAGACAGATGCGACACTTGCCGATATTGCTGAGGTAAATTTTGAGCTGCGCAGACAGTTCGCGCAGCATATATCCCAACAAAAATATGGAGTTTTATGCACGGAGGCATATTGCGGTCAGGATATAGTTAGTTTTAAAATTTCAAGATTCAAATCTTGTATCGGAAAAGCAGGGAATTATTATTTTTATTCTTCTGTATTCAAGTGGATAATTATTTTTTGTAATATTTTTTTTCATTGATTTCAATTGAAATTTGCGCCTGTATAAGTTTCAACACCTGCTGTTTAAAAATCTTCTAAAATAATGTCTTAATTTCTGCATAATTTCATCAAACCAGTTTTACCAAATTGGCCCTAATTATTTCTGTTTACAATGTAGTTTGACCTGAAAAGCATCATGTAAGCTTCCTCTGTTATTACACACGTGTTGCAGTTTTATATCTAGTTTCAATGTCGTCAAATTTTCTCACAATATTGCCGCATGGCTGGCCAACAAGGAAAGTGAAACCATGGCAACAAAAAGCCAACTTTACTAGACAATACTGCGGTTTACGTCATTGTAAAATATAACATTACATGGAATTTAGTTTCGTAGAAATCGTGAGTTTACAAAAAGATTTAGGAAAATTATATGTAATAACTCAAAAACTGTTGGTAATAATTTTTATATAACATGAGCAATTTTCTAGTTTTGTGGTTTGCAAATTTGAAATTTAATAAATACATAATGATTCTATTATATCATTTATACCATTAATACAAACTAAATAATGATCTAATTTATTTTGGAAAGAACTAGTACTCCCGCGGCTGCGCTTGAGCGGTTACCCAGCGACAAAAAAAATACTATAATTCAGGATTTCTTTTCGCAGGTCTTAAAATGTCATTTATTTCAAAGAGCTGGAATATAATTAATAACGTAAAAATTAAAACTCTTGTCTGTATTTTAAAGACGATGGAAGATAATTAGAGGTAAAAAATGTAGATAATCTCTCGACGGAAATACCGCTGCATTCAATCCGAATTTGAGATCGATTTAAAACAGGAGATGAATGTAGAAGACATCTACTCTAGGAGTTTGGATCACTTATCACATTGATCCGGCTTAAAATGGCTTATTTGTTAAATCGCCTCATTAAAAACTTTCGCAGCTCGGGCTCATACATTTCATTACCCATTTATCTTCAGTGAAAATAATACAGTGCACTCGTACAAGGACTACTTTAAAAAAATATATTATTTCAAGACAACTCACATTCTGCCCTTCTATAATTTGTTTTCTAATCAGTTGTACCATCTTCATTTATTAGAATTCTTGTTTGAAGTAATAAGAGGTGAATCTATATTTTTGGATCCATTTAATTTGCATAGCTGAACGGCGGTGTTGCTCACTCACACGGGGGTGCTGCTCATCCGCACGGCGGTGTTGCGCACTCGAACTGTGCCAGTCTCGAGTTTTGACAAGCAATCAACTTCAAATACAGCTTTTCGGAAAGACAAAATCTCTCTCTAAAAAATCGTTTTCCAATTTGTTTCTAAATATTATATTCATTCAAAAATTATATGCGTCTTCGTCTTTTGGTCTGTACGTATGGGGCACGCTATAGATCAGAATTCTCAATCGATTTTGGTGATTCTTTTTTTTTATCGATTGACCAACTATCAGAATAGAGTTCTATTAGTTTTCATAATGATTTGTCACGTAGTTCAATTTTTGTATGAATGGAAACTTACCGCATCATTCAAAAATATAAATTTTGATCTCAATAAAATTATATTTTGCAATCAAATAATTGTTGTCATCATCATTTTTATCTCTTGGTTGAGTTTTTGTTTTATGTTCCAGTTATTATTATCAATTCGTTTGAAATTTCAGTTTGCGTAAATTGGCATATAAATTTCGGTCTTGCGCGCTTTAAATTTGGTTAGTTAGCAAATGAAGTTGCTATACACTGTGCGCACGGTCGCACATTATTCGAAGCCGATAACAAAATAGGGCTGTTGCATGTTTAGCGAACTAAATGACACTGATAGCCTCTAAATCAGAGGGTAGAATTGGCGCACGATTGCCCCAAGGTTGCTCCAATATTCGCCCACTGGTCAGTCTGCTGAGATCACTCATTTAGCTCAGAAATCTACCCCCGGGGATCAATTTTAATTAAATGGTAACGGGAGACGTATTTTACTTGTCGTGTCAACCTGATATAATAATTCACCCAATTTGCACTTCATAAAACAATTTTTATCACAATTTCAGTATAATCTTATTACGCTATAAAACTAGGAGCTATTTCACATCTAGGAAAAATAATCTTCGCAAAATACTAAAGAGAATGCTGAGATACAGGACACCATTGGAGCAAAAACGTGTGCAGCATACTCTCCATGCTTCCATAAAATACAAATAGTACATCTTACTTATTTATTCATACACAAAAACTAGAATAAAATGTGATGTCAGACAGATACGTCACTTGCCAATATTTCTGAGGTGAATTCTAAACTGCGCAGGTTGTCCGCGCATATTAAATCTCAACAAAAAGATGGCGCGTTTAGAAAAACTGCAAAAAAATTAAGAATTACGCTCACTGATTTTCTAATTTTTTGTTATGATGCTATAACAAAGTAATTAATAAAATAACAAGTGACAACACTTTCAGGACAATGGAAGTTTCTGTCAATTAGCCTCGTAATGAATTTTTTTTTTAGTTTTAGTTAATTATTCGAAACAATTTCGACATTGAAGAACATCCGTTTTAATAATGAAAGTAAGATTAGGTTTTTATTTCTCACTAAATAATAATTAAGAGCTTCTTAATTCAAGTTGGTATTAATTATTTTCCAACGGAAGTAAGGCACAATTATTTAATTTTCAATGGAGTAGTGTATCAAAATAAAAGTGAACAATTCTATGGAGCCTGATGTCTAAATTAATTACAGTTTTCAAACTTACTTTCATGGCCTTAGATCTTGTTGCGTGCCACTAACTTTGAGTTAATAAAATTAAAAATGAATTACTCTATCTTTCCTTTGTTTGGGCCAATAAATAAACATAATTTGACACTTTTTGCAGCTCATTGAATATATCAGCTTAGCTAATCTCTAAACAATTTGAAATTATATGCAATCTTTTTCATGCTTATTAAAAATAGTTACATATCCAAACGGTTTAAAAACCCTACAAGTCCATGTTATTCAAACGATTGAAAGTCCAGTTGTCCAGACTAACCGATAGTAACATTTCCGAGTTTCCGGTTGGTCACCACCACCAGTTTTAACGCTGGAATAGACTTAACAGATGCATACATGCATTATAAAACATTGGTAACCAAAAGACCGGTTTCCAAACCGAGTTGAACATATGTTTATTCCTTGTTTTTGTAATTACGGATAGGCTTATGTGGGTGATGAGATTTTTACACTAAAAGAGAAAAATGTCAAGCAGTAATACAACATTTTTGAAATTAGTTTATTTAGTTCATTACATTAATAACAATAATGTAACCAATATCTATTTCTCCGATTTATATTGACCTCTCAAGTAAACGACGCGGTCCTCTATATACGCAGAGGAGAAAGGATCTCTTTTGTATACCTGCGTTGGCCAAGAACAGTTCTACCGTCTATTGAGAAGCTGCTATAACTATCTTGGCATATTCCAGTCGTTAATTAAGGAAATCCGTTGAAGCCGTTTTACACTATCACATTTATGCGACAAAGTCTTGTACGATTTTTGGTACATTTTAAATTGGTTAATATCATACACCAAATTGTTTGAAATAATGGATGGGCTCAAAATATGTTGAGAAAATAGAACATGTCCTATTTTCCAACCATTCTGCTAATTTTGCTGCGAACATGCGCAATGCGCACATACATAGTTTGTGTCCACAGAACTGTAAAGAGTAAACGTGTTTTTGTGGTTATTTAATATATTCGTAGATAGTTTTTACATACATCTGGATTTCAAGCAGAAGTTCTCTATGTAGTATATTCAGCAAACTTTGTCCCTCGTCTCTCTGGCGTAACCATTTCTCTTGCCATACTTTTCTAGATTTTATACGCTTTCTCGTCATTCTTCTTTCTAATATTCTTTTTATAGTGATTAGTGATATATAACTGCAGTTGTTACTAAATATTTATCAACATTCATTTTGGAAATGAACAAACAAAAGTAGCCAAAAATCTCTGATAATGCTGTCTGTAATTCCGGACAAACTACGCAGAACCACAGCTCATATTTCGTATAAAAAATTTTGCAGTATCATCATTCAGGAACGGCTTTTACATGATGATAAAATCAAAGAGATAACCACTTTCCTGAATTTGGTACATCATATAGATAATTCCAGTGCGTTTCCTTTAGAAAACTTTTATCCCTTTGAAATATCAGTATTTCCTGTGGAATACCTCGAAAATATATATAAATTATACGGAATACATGTACTTCCTGTAAAATACCTGTACCCAATAATTTTCTGGGATTGAAAGTACAATTCTTCTTGCGGAATACCGTGTATTATCTGTGGCTTACATGTACGTATTTCCTGCTGGAATATCTCTAGGGTACCTTTATTTCCTTTAGAGTACCTCAGAAATATCTGTACTTTCTATTGTAACAAACAGAATCCCTACAAGATAGACTTCCATTCGAAACGCCGGATAAACATGCGGCAAATGCAACTTAGTCATATGGCGCCAAGGATGTGATAACGTCTGGTGGAAATCACTAGAATTTTCTGGACGCTTCGAGAAACTCAAGGCGGGGATATATAAATCTGGGACTAGGTCGAACCAATTATTATAATTGTTAATAGTCCGGATATAGAGCGCGCAAGATTGAAAATCAATAAGTGAATTAGTCAAAATAAACTAGAAGCAGTGGAAATAAATAGCAGACACTGTTATTTTAGGTATATTTCCAAATTCTCAGCCTCATTATAAATGCTCATAGTAAATGGATCATCTGATTCTGGAGAATCAATCAACAGAGCAAGTGTTTTGATTATTTTAAATATTGCAGATTGAGGTTAATTCTCCCAGTTCAAATTCGCTGCACTATTGCACACTAATCTGTTCTTTGACAATGTAGAACTGGTGCACACCATTCAGAACTACACTGCCCTGCACTACCCTGCACTGCACTGACAAAATATTCATCGAACAGAGCTATTGTGTAAATGATAAATAAGTGTAACGTGAATTATTTGACTAGATTTCCTGATTCCAATGCTTATATTCACTACCAGTTAGCTTCAACAATATTATCGTTTCTATAGAACTCTATACCTAATTGATACCTTTGATGAATTGATGTACTCATTTCCTGCGTTATTCGTGTTTCCCAAGGAATACGTCAGGGATATCAGTATTTCTTCTGGAAAGCCTGTATTTCTCTAGAATGCCTATATTCCTCTAGATAGAATATCCTTATTGCTTGGGGGTACTTATATTCTAAAAGAATACTTGTATTCTCCAGGAATATCTGTATTTCTTTGGAATACCTGTATTCTTCTGGAATACCTGTATTCTTCTGGAATACCTGTATTTCTCTGGAATACCATTATTCCTCTGGAATTCCTGATGTACCTATTCCTCAGTCATACTTGTATTTCTCAGGAATACCTGTAATACTCTAGAATGCCTGTATTCCTCTGAGATACCTGTATTCCTCTGAAATACCTGTATTCCTCTGCAGTACTTGTATTCCTCTGGAGTACCTATATTCCTCTTGAATACCTGTATTCTTCTGGAATACCTATATTCCTCTGGAATAGCTGTATTCCTCAGGCATACTTGTATTCCTCTGGAATACCTGTATTTCTCTGGAATATCTGTATTCCTCTGAAATACCTATATTCCTATGGAATACCTTTATTCCTCTGGAATACCTGTATTCCTCAGGCATACTTTCATTCCGCAGGAATACCTGTATTACTCTAGAATGCCTGTATTCCTCTGAAATACCTGTATTCCTCTGGAGTACTTGTATTCCTCTGGAGTACCTATATTCCTCTGGAATAGCTGTATTCCTCCGGAATACCTGTATTACTCTAGAATGCCTGTATTCTTCTGGAATACTTGTATTCTTCTAGAATATCTCTATTTCTTAGTAATATCCAGAGTTTCCAGAGCATGTTCGTAAAATATATGTACATATTTTCTGCTAGTAATTCTTGATTATTCATTTCTACTTGAGCGTACCTCTAAAACATCTCATCTCCGGCGGAATATTCCACACTCTATAGAATATCTGCATTTCCTAGGGAATACCCGTGAGATAAATAAACATATTTTTTGCAGTATCCGTACTTTCCATGTAATACTGCTTTAAAATATTTGTACTTTCTATGAATTACCTGTACTTCCTAATATTTCAATTACATGTCCTTAATTCCTGTTAGAATATTTCTAAAATATCTATATCGCCTTTAGAATACCTTAGAAATATCTTTATTTCCTGCGGAATACCTGTACTTTCTATAGAATACCATGTGATACTCGTGGGATGAATATACCTATTTCCTGCAATATGCCTGACTCGGAATACCTGTATCTCTTTGAAATATCCGTACTTTTTGTAGTAAATGTGTGTATTTCTTATGGTTTAACTAAGTTTTCTACCAGATACCCTGGAAATATCATAATTCCTTTGACATGCCTGTATTCTTCTAGAAAAACCTGGATTGACTGGAATACCTGTATTTATCTGAAATGCTTCCTTTTCATTAGAATATTGGTATTTCCTATGTAATTTTGTGAAACTACTCAGGTTTTGATTTTTAACAATTTATCAAACTCTGTTTCACAGACATTTTTCAAAGGTCACTTTACAGTGTCCTGTATTTCTTCAAACCTGCCAATTTGACTGTATTATGGTAGATTGCACTGTTGCGAATTCATATCTCTGCATGCCATGTACCAATTCACTTTTCATTGGCTTCGCGGCTACATGTACGCAGTGGCGTAGCGTGACGGGGGCGGCAAAATTTCATGATGAATAATAATAATATCTTGTAAATATTTCAATCATTTCATATTTTCAAAATAGATTCTAGAATCAGTTAGAGTTTATAAAGAACGAAAACAGGTCATAAATTATTCTCCAATCAAAATATAAATATAAACAGTATCGTTCTATTTCTAATTGAAAGTCAATTAGCGTTTTTTATTCAATTCGTTGATAATTTGATCTTGTCGGTCGACAAGGTATAATAATAAGTTTTCTATACCTGTTATATCAATGCAAAAAATTCTTCAGAATTATTCTATATTAGGGTCTTGAATTGGAATACCTAAATAAGAGGGCGGCAATACTTTCTTCCGCCCCGAGAGGCTGATACTCACGCAACGCCACTGCATGTACGACTATCTGCAGCTTGCTAAACTGTACTGAAAAGTCAGGACAATGGTGCGAAAACCGACTACTGAATTTGTAATTTTGTGAAACTACTCAAGTTTTAATTTTTAGCTATTATATTAATTAGGTAGAAACCTTCAGATGGCATTGTGCAAAGTTTGAGACATGTGTTTAGTAGATCTCGAGTAGATTTATAGTAGCAATGACGATCAGTAAACGTTGCCTGTCTTATGAAATGGATAAAATTAAAAATAGTGTAGTGATTGTGTACTGACAGAGATAAAAAATGAGTTAGATTCTACGTTAAAAGAATTTGCTTTCTACTTTTTGATGGTTGAAAAATTGGCGGCTAAATTTAAACGTGGCCGTACGTCAATCCAGAATGATGAGCGCACAAGACGCCCAAAGTTGTGCCCGACGAAATTCTTGCGAAAAGGTTTGTTTCATCGTCAACAGAAAGTTCAAGAAATTGCTGGGGCTTTATAAATACTTCAGTAGTTGATTTCAACTTTTTATCGATATCTTCAGAACATTTAAAGCTATCAAAATAAAACATATCGCAGATTGTTCTTTCAATCATTTTCTACAACTTTTAATAAATAACATGTTTATAAATTGAACCGTTGTGGATCCACAGTACTTCTAAAAATTTCAGCTAGTAGTATATCTGAAAATTTCGTATTAACTTTTAATATTCATACGGAGTTCAAAGCGAGCTGCGATAGGATCGAGTAAAAAATTCTTTCTTCATTCAATCATGATGCGTCTACCGTGAGCTCCATATAAAAACCGGGAGTTAATACAAATTTTTCAGAAACGTTACGATATGAAAAATAATGTGAATTCTTCTTGAAAAGATCAAAAACACTATCATTTTAAAAAAATTAAAAATTAAAGTTTATTAACGCAAAGTAGCAAAAATACACCATAACTATTTATTACTTAACACATAATAACAGTGCAACTAATATCTATTTCTAGGAATATTTATAACTGAAATTTATATTGACCTGCTCCGTCGTTCTGTTTGATTTATTGTGTGACCTATGAAGTGAAAGACGCAGTCCTTTGTGTAGGCAGAAGATGGAGTCTATTTTGTTTACTTGCGATGACCTACACAGGCTGCTAGAATTATCTTGAATATTCTAGACTTTCACTACACTATGTTGGTAACATAGTTGGGATGAACGAATTATTACCTCAGCTTTTATCCTAGAAAATAGCTGTGTAGGTTAGGAGATTCTGTCCCCTAAGTATGCTGAAGATGAATCATGTATAAGAAATACAATATGGGCCTCAAATTAAAATTAGTAAAAAGTGTGGATATTCCTTATTTCATTAGGTATATTTTCAAATATTCTGAAACAGCTGCGCATGTCTTACTGTGTCTACCAACCTCAAAGTTAAATTAGTCAGGCTTTCAAATCGAAGCTATAAAAATTTAACTGCACTTATCAATCTGCTAATAAAATAAGAACTCCTTATATAACAATAAAATCAAAGCTACTGAGCAATAAAATTATAATTATATTTATAACAATATAAAAACTATTGCACAGACGTAGAAATGAATCATTGTTTTAATATTTCTCACATATTTGACCTTCATATCCTGTAAGTTATTGCGTTAATAGACTATTAATCATAATATAATTATATCTATTGTTCGTTTTTCTCTTTTGCCATAAACAAAAATGCTATTTTAACACCTAAATTGAAAATGTACTTTTACAAGAAACACACGATAAGTAAGAATCCCAAACAAGACCAGAGAAACGACTGAAAATAGTATTTTTTTAACTTTTTATCAAACTGACTGAATATTATACTTAATGCTGGATAGCCACGCGTGAGATTAACTTACGTTACATTAATAATTATTAGTGCATAAAACTAATCATTAATATTACGTACTAATATTGCATTGCAAATATCAAATATTTATTTAAAATTCAGACCAAATATGTTTACAAATACTAAACCAATATAAAGTAATGTTGTTGAAATTCTCATATATCCATAATTTGCAAATTAATCTCTCTTCTCAATATCAATTAGGGTAAATCAACAAATAGCTCTTGTTGTTCAATCAGTTCGATGGAAAAATGACAAAATAATATTACACTTCAAACAATAATTCATTTGTTTGGCTTTCCGCTTGATTTGAGCTTTGGGGAAAAGCAGAATGTGGTCATTCACAGAGGCTTATTAACTATAAACGATATCCCACCTTAGTAAAGGAAACTAGAGCGATCATTTCACGCACTAGATAGCAGCGATTCTGTTCAATGAATTGATTTTGCTCTGTGACCAGGGAAAATTATTTCCGAAACATGCAGGTTGAATTAAAACTGATACGAGTTTTCTCAACTTGATTCATAATCAATTAATTATCTATCAGAACGAATATTTTACATACATTCAAAGAAGAATCTTTGATTATTTTTACCAACTTTTTATTTTATAAAAAAAAATATATGTTCTTGAAAAAAATGTGTCCCAAATTACTTGCTCATGTATTTATGAAGTATGAACTATACTCAAAAAATTACCGCAATGAATAAATATCGGGTAAAAAAATTAAAGAATCATCTTGATGATCAAAGCGCATTTTTGGCAGTTTATGAATATTTGTTAGTTCAGAGATTTCGCAAACTACTATCTTCCACAATCACTGAGCTAGAAATCCAGCAGTTTGAGCAAATCTACGAAACAGCAGCTTTCATTTAGTACTAGTTTTAAGTTGTAACTATTTTATACAAACTCAAAAAGACCTTTTAGTCTTTATTGTTTAGTGACGGAAGGCCATGTGCTGTATCCTAAAATAATAATTTGATCTTTATCAAAGCTATATAAAAAAAAACCCTGAAAATTTGGTGCAATTACCTCCAAAACAACAGATTCAAGAAAATGAGGAACGGGTGGTCATGTATTGGCCTAAATTAATCATAAAAACGAAAGTTTAATTTATTCTGATATTAAGATCGAAAACCGATGTCAATATGTTGTATAACTCGCGTGATATTGAGATAAATAGTTTCTACCCTAAAATGGGTACATATCAGCTCGAAATTTAAGGTATGAAATTTAATTACTAACATGTTGCTCATTCTGTGCAGCAATTTTCGAATCTCAATTATGAGCTCGGCAGTAATTACCTTTTAAATTTTTATTTAATTTTGCACCCAAAACTGGATGTATGGATGAAAATATCAAGCAGTTAATGCAAATCTACGAAACAGCAGCTTTTATGTAGTACCAGTTTCAAGTCTGTAAGTGCTGTAGTTGCTGAGAACTCAGCGTCACGTCAGCCAGCCAGTTAGACAGCCAAAGTGAACATAATAGCGTATATTTTTCTTTTTAATAAAATATACCCAAAGAACGACTTAAGGCTAGTGAATTTTTTTTTAGGTTACTGTCTTATCAAAAATAATCCAAATCAATTCTTAATTGCTTCATAAATAAATTGTGTTCCAAATTTAAATATAACTGTAAAAAATTATCAATTTTGTTTCCAGAAGAAATCTGAACAGATTTGATTAAATATCCAGTTTTATTTCCGTCCAAAGCGGTAGATTTGAAACATTATCTCCAAACAATATTACATTACAGAACTATATTATTCATTGCATTATTTGAAAATTACTTTCCGATAAAGATACACTTGATTACTAAACACTGTTATCAATACAATAAAAAGAAAAAAAATATCATAAAATGAATGTGACTTTAAAATGATTCATACGTGATATTTTCCGTATGTGTTACAGCATTAGATTTATTATGCATTTCAGTATTCTTATCGATATTAGGGAGATTATTATTATTAAAAAAACTATTAAAATCACTATATTTTTCAATTGAACTGAAAAGTAGAAAATAATTTTCTAAATGAAAATGAAATATAAGAAATCTATGATGCACCCAACGAGGTATATGACTATAGAGTGGCGTATCGCACACTGCCTGAACGCATTGCAGCCGTAGCAACTTGAACGACGGAGTGTCCGCCATGCTTACAACCATAGGAGGGTAATCTGTGATAAACAGTATAGTTTGAGCGCTTTTTCGGGAAGGATTTCTGCCGCTCTATTTTAAAATGCCAGCAAAATGTGTAATTTCTGGCTGCACAAATAAACAAATTACGATCGTTCACAAATCATTTCATAGGTAAATTTATATTGTTTGAAATTCATAAATCAAATAATGAAATAATATATTCCACAGATTTCCTCAAAATATTGAAAGGAGACGGAAGTGGTTGAATATTATAAAATTGAGAGACTGTGATCTAACAAAAACAAGTTTAATTTGCTCCGACCATTTTGCACCAGAATGTTATACAATAAATAGTAATAAGAAAACACTTTTACCTGGTGCAATGCCTTTTTGCCCAGATCATTTGAAAAAAACTCCTGAAAAAGTTCTGCAATCTAGTCAATCAATTATTAAACCTACTAAAATAACTAGATCTTATGACACAGATATAATATCATCTCCCAAAAAATCAAATAATTTTGAAATGAGACCGAGACAATTATTTAAGAGGAATCAGTTGGCAAAAAGGGATCTAACATCAGCAATATCTGATAAAATGATATTGGAAGAACATTCGTACGCAGTTCAAGATATTTCAGCGTTGAAAAAAAAATTTGAAATTGCAGAAACAAAAATTGTTGAATTGAAACGAAAAATTCGTGCTCAGTCGCAAGTTGTTCACAGAAGAAATGCACGTGTGAATAAATTGGAAAATATAATTAAGATCTTGAAGGATCAACTCTGCGAACAAGGTAATCGAGTGATAGAAGAAAATTTCAGTGACGTATTGATTGATTTGCTTAAACGACGAAATTGTGATAGAAAAAATTTGAAATACTCTGACAATATCAGACAATTCGCACTAACATTACATTTTTATAGTTCTAAAGCTTATTTATTCTTGAAAAAATATGTTGATTTGCCTAATGCACGGACCCTCAGACAATGGGCAACAAGAATAAACGGAAACCCCGGATTTACTCTGGAAAGTTTTCGACAAATTAAATATGAAGTTGAAAAATGTACTGTAAATAAAATATATGGTTGTCTAATAGTCGATGAAATTTTTATTAAAAAACAAGCAGATTGGAATGGTAAAGAAGTTATTGGGTATTGTGACTTAGGGTTTGGAAACCTAAATAGTGATAAAAATGATTTGGCAAAAGAAGCATTGGTTTTTTTAGTGAAAGCAATTAATAAATCATGGAAAATTCCAGTCGGATATGCACTAATAAATGGTTTGGATGCAAAAACTAGAGCAAATTTGATCAGACAATATTTATTGAAACTGCAAGAAACAGGCATTGAAATAGTAGCAATTACTTGTGATGGAAACCCCACGAATAGAAATTTGTATAAAGAATTAGGTATTGATTTAAAATCTAAACCTACAAAATGTTGGTTTGAACACCCTGGAGATGAAACGAAGAAAGTTGTAGGAATTTTGGATGCTGTTCATATGGTAAAACTATGGAGGAATATGTTGGGTGAGAAAAAAATTATTAAAGACAGTGAAAATGGTTCCATTAAATAGCAGTATTTTGAGCTTTTACAAAATTTGCAGCAAGCGGAGGGATTGAGATTAGCAAATAAATTAAAAAGAAATCATATTGAATTTTCTAGACAGAAAAAGAAGGCAAATTTAGCGATACAAACTCTCAGTAAGTCAGTAAGTCAGTCCTTTATATATTGTAAGTTACATGAAATACCAGGATTCGCAGATGTTGACGCAACTGCAAGGTTTTGTGAACAAATAGATGATTTATTTGATCTAATGAACTCGTGTCATTTATTCGGTAAATACAGTAAAAGCCCAATTAAAAAAATAAATAAAGATAGGATCTTGAAACGTATTGAAGAGGGAATAAACTATATTACAAGTTCAAAAGATGAAAATGGTACTCTTATTTCGAGTACAAGACGCCAAGTTGGAGCTATTGGCTTTGTACTTAATTTGGAGTCCATAAAATTACTCGCAGAAAATCTTGTTTGGGGTGATAACCCTGGGCTCGATTATTTTCTTACGAAATCTTTGAGTCAAGATCATATCGAACTCTTATTTTCAAGTATAAGAAAACGTCAGGAAGATAATAATAATCCGTCAGCTCTACAATTTAAGTATGCGTACAGAAAATGTTTGTTAGCCAATATCGAGCCTTCCTCTACCGGTAACTGCCAAATTAATGACTGTGATTTATTAATATTGAATAAAGATATTTCGCAAAACAATGAAATACCCTCAGAATTTCTCATCACTCATTCACTGTCTCCAGAGTTTGCTTCTCTACCAAAATTGAGTCCTATTGTAGATCATATTGTTGAATATATTGCTGGATATGTGGTTTACAATATAAAAAATAAAGAAAAAATCAACTGTTTTTCATGCATCAAAAATTTAGAGAGTTCGTCAGAAAGAAAAGGTTTGATCAAAATTAAAGACATTTCTCATGGACTTATCAATCCATCTGATAGTGTGATAGCAATTTGCAAGAAAACGGAGCAAATTTTAAGAGGAAAATATAACAACACAATAACAAGAGAAAAAAATTGGCTATTGAAAGTTCAGATAGAAGTTATGGATGCTTTGTCCTCTCGATTATTCCAAGATGATGAACATTTATTTTCAAGTTCAGAATTTGGAACGGAGACTCATTTCTCTATATTACTTAAATTTATTGTGAAACAATATTTTACTATAAGAATCCACCATATTTGTAGAATAATTTCTGCAGATATCCAAGGCAGTAGTATTCGACAATTTTTAACAAAAACAATTATATTTAGAGGGCAATAATATCATCCGTTATACTTCAATATTATTTATTTATGTTTTTTCTTCGAGTTTAGTTCCGTGGAAGATATTCTTGTCATATTTAAAACGCAATATATATTTTTATATAGAATATTTATTTTCTAATATTATTTGTTTCTTTCAAAGAATATATTTTCATGTATCTGTCTATTGTTATTCATGTAAATATAGAATTATATTGATTTTATTGTAGTATGATTTCAAAGTATATATTTCTCTTAATAATATTTTCATATATCTGCCTTCAAAGTGCAAATGAAGCACAATATTTAGTGAGCTTAATGCTGCAACACGCTGTAGATTGTATCAAAGATGGCTTCCCACCGGTAACGCATGTAACCGTGCGATGCGCCACTCTATAGTCATATACCTCGTTGGATGCACCCCACATATTTAGTTTTAGGCTGGTAGCTGGTCTCAAAATTATTTTGTACTTTTAGTGCAGTTGAAAAACGTAGTAGCTTAAAAAGTTTATTTTTAATATTTTTTTCTTTTTCGCCTGTTGTTTCATATTTCATATGAAAATGTAATTTGTTTTCCTTGATTCATCAGTTTTGCTATCAGAGATAGGCGTCTCAAGTCCTCAACCCCACTGTCACCATAAGCTTACAAAGTGCGCAACCTGTTTGCTATACGTCACTATTACCTGCATGCTATTTAATTTATATTCACAGGAGTTGAAGCATGTTACAAATAATTGAATATTGATTGTCATCGGGAATTTGAACGCGCTAGCTAGCGGGAAGTGGCTGAAATTTCGATTACATGATTACAAATAAACAGACAGACAAGAAAGCGAGTTAAATATTGCATTGTCATCCAGTTCTAAGTTAGTTAAAAATCGATTTTAATATTATATTAATATATAAAACAAAAATGATTCTAAATTATTGTTTCTCTTTTTTTGCGGATTTTTCTGATGCAATGCAAACTGCACTAAACAAACTCTCTGCTGTTAACATACAACCGTGTGATATATTTGTTTATGAATGTTGTTTACCTGCAAAATGAATATGCATACGTACAACAAACTGAATGTGAGTCATCGATACTTGATTTTCAAGCTGAGAGTGAGATAAAATACTGCTTGTTTATTTTCTGACTAATTCTACTCTAAATATTGTTTTAGCAACGATGAAATTAATACATAGAATTCACATGATGAAATAATGCAATTTGAAGGCGACAAGAGTTTTTTTAAAACGTCTACTGGATGATTTGAAAACACAAACTTATGTTTACAGGCATAAAAAAGACACCGTTGCTCAAAAAGTCTCAAGAAACTGTAGGATATCTTCAATATTATGGAATTTAAACCATTACAGTCTGATATTGACGAATCATGATGAAATTATGCCCAAATACCGAATTTCAACTCGAATTGCCAAAAGCTGTATAATACCTGCTATCGCAAAAGATACACACACGCAGGTCAACAGTCCGACTTCACTTTGAAAACGGGCATACACGAATTCGGCACCAAGAATATGAACTCGGCACCGATGCTAAGCCGATTAGCGCGGGGCGCACATGAACTCGGCACTGTCAGTTTTAAATAAACCCACGATCATCATGCAACATTTGGTTTTATAAATTGATTCAACTTTGGAATCACTCATGTTAGGCTGAAATACAGTCTATTACAATTATTGCAGGCTAGCTCGCTACTTTCGCGCTTTTGAAAAACATCTCTGAATATTACCAAATTGCGCTGCGTGCCTGTGAGACAAGACAACTGAGAAGGGTATAGTTTAACCATCGAATGAAAATTGACTCTTTAATTATTTTATAGATGTGGTTTTCTTCCAAAACAAGTAGCTATGACGCGAGTTGTAAAGAAAACTGACCTTTACAAGTACCCACTGGAATCCTGGACTAGGAATCTCCAGAATTACATCAACATGGATGTTCTTAATACCACTGGATTACTGGAGACATTGAAAATGATCTTAGCAACGGGGTTTCAGAGATGTGCTAGGACTCATTTGTATCATTGCCAAAGTATCAGGCAGATAGATAACTTAAGTGACAATTTTTTAAATGTGACAACCCTGGGCTTCTGCTTGATTTCGATAGAAATTAATCTTCTTTTAAATCATTTCTACAAGACATATACAACATATTTTGTTAGAACCAAAATAAATAATGAAAAATATATTCAATGCACCCCTGTCTTGTCTTCACTATCCTGTGAATATCGTAGTCATCCAACTATTTCAAGCAAGTTATACTATTTGAGATTCCTAATCCAATGTTTGAGTGGGTACTTGCAAAAATTCTCGGGGCCTGGATTCTAATCTCCGTTATAAAGTTTAGTTTTCTTTGAAATTCGAATAATAGCTTAATGTTCTGAAAGATAACCACATATATAAAATAATTTAAGAGTCGACTTTCATTCGATGGTTAAACTATTCACTAAACTCCTCTTGTTAGGTCAAAATCCAGTCTATAAATGTTCAAATGTACGGCTAAAGAGTCTGGTTTATTATTATTATAATCATCAGGTTCAAATTCCAAAATTCTTTAAATAAAAAATTATTAATATAAAATCGCATGTGTCCAGAGAATCTTACTAGGTAGAAAGTTTAAGTTGTTAGTCCTAATCCATAGTATAGGGCTGAGTTCGAGTAGGGGATTAAAGATACAGGTAGTTTAGTGCCGAGATTGAGGCCGCCCTTGAAAATCGTCTTAGGAGACTTCAAAATTTGGAAAATACTTTTCAGACAACTAGTTTTGATTTGGATCATCATTGCACATTTAAAATTATAGAATATGAAACAACCTTGTTGACAATTTACGATTTCAGTGTTTGTTGTTGTTAAAAATCTTGAAAATGTGTTTTGAATAATAATTGAATTTCCACTGTAAAATATTGAATGATCAGTTGATTCAAATATATCCGACGACTTTTTTTCCCCTTATATTTATTATCGATTTATTACTAGTCTTCTTCAAAAACTATATATTTAAATAACTAATATTGAGCGAAAATGGAAAAATCTTTTTTAATCTCCAAATAATACCCAACTTCCGCTTATAGATTACCACCAAATTCTAATCAGCGTTTCCTTAAAGTGAGTCAACACACAATACAAGGAAAAAAAGTTATCTGATAAATTAACATTTTGGAACAGTCATCCTTTCACACAAAGACAAACTCATTAAAGAGCTATTAAAATAGTTTCTAAGGACCCAACAAAACTAATTACACAATTTTCAGTATGATTCCCAATTGCATATATCCTTAGAGCTTCTACGTTTTCAGATAAAAAGATCTTTAATGGCAAGATGAAAAACAAAATAAGTGTAGTTTTTTAAATAAATACCGAGCCTGAAGATCAAAAGACCTAATTAATATTTTAAAATAAGTTCTGCAAGCTTTCCAAATTTTTTCTGATAAAAAAAGAAATTAATTAAGTTGCTAGCCTCATAGCCTGTGTAACTTTTTTTTACCGCATAATATTCAAGTTACAATCTCCGGTCTCAACTAATACTACCTCTTTCTGAAATAATTGACTATCCAATACAATAAAAAAAAGCATATATCAATCACGCCTTTTATACGGGTGTGTTAGACACTTATAGTGCACTTGGTACATTGATTGATTATCTCATAATAATTTTCAAAAATAAATAATTCAGAAATTTCTTTGTAAAAAGATCTTGAGTGATCCAATGGTTTTAAATGGTTTATTGACAATTTTACAGACAGAGGACGTTTCGAGAGTCAAGAAACGATTTGAAGCCTTTGGATCACTCAGTCAATGCCTTCTCATGAAGAAATTTGTGTTTCATCTACCTGGATCCCTCATCAAGTTTTTTCGGTTTAAATTCTGTATTTTTCATTTATTTTGACGTTTTGACTCTCTATCCAAGAATCTTCATCAGAAATGATACAATAAATAAACAAGGCAAGTATCTAGATATTAAAAATATACAAAAGACTAGATGAGAAAACGTGGGTTCCACATTTAGTGCAGAAAGAGCAAAATTCCTCTGGAATTCACCCAAGGTCTGGAGAAGAACCACGTGAACTAGCCTCAAACAGAGGAATGAATAATATGAGTCTAGATTTATTATCATGAAGAAAAAAAATTAATAAATATAACACACAAGGAAGATATCCTATTATATTACTTAATTAATTCCTTTTTTACAATGATAATTGTGAAGACTCCTATTATTTATTCCTCTGTTTGTGGTTGTTTCACGTCCTCAGACCTTGGGTAAATGCCAAAGGAATTTTGTTCTTTCTACACTAAATGTAGAACCCACGTTTTCACATCTAGTCTTCTGCATATATTTAATCATCTAGATAATTGCCTTGTTTATTTTTATCTAATTGTTCTTCTAATGAAAAGTCTTGGATAGAGAGTCGAAACGTCAATCATAAGCAAAATACACAGAATTTAAGCCAAACCATCATATTTTTTCCTTCAAACAAGTTAAACAATTCCAACGAAATTTTTTTGTAATAAAAATAAGCACCGAACAATTTTTCGAAGATTAATTCAGGTACCTTCGATTCAGGGATAATTTAGTTTCTATTATACAACTTTTTTGCATTGCATTCCACGAAAATCTTGTTGGGATCGAGCTTATTCTACATTATTTTCCCTGTAAAACGGTGGTTTAATCAAGGTTGTACGTCTAATAGATCACTTGCAATAACAGTTAAAATTTCATTGAAAAGGGAAAATATCGTACCGTAGGAACATTTTTTTAATAAAATATACAGTGTGCAAATCAAAAAATGGTCCATAGGCATTTAACACAGGAAATCAGTTTTTTTGTTCGCATTGCTTTCTAAACTATATTAAGTAGAAATACTTCAACTATAACATTAATGGCCAGTTGCACCACCGTCACTTAACTTTAAGGGAGGAATAATAACCATAGTAACAATTGTTCATACAATAGTTGCCATAGATATTAATCTCAACTTAAAATTAAGTAACGGTGGTGCAACTGGCCATTAGAGGATTAGATTCTGAATTCTAAATCAGTAATCACAGTTTATTTACTGAAATATTAGTGTTTAACATTTTATAGATATTGCTCATTTGTACTGATAACCATGGAACAGAAACAAAAGAAAAACTAACTCTTCTGACAGTTGAAACAGCATTTAATTTTGTTCTAATTCCATGGTTGTCACTACAAATAAGCAATATTTATAAAATATTAAATACGAATATTTTGGTACCTCAACCTGTAAAATAAAATGTGATTACTGATTGATACGCAGAATTTAATCCTCTAATGGCTAGTTTTATAAAAGATCAAGTAAATTTACTCTCAAAATAAATTTATTCTACTCAACAAATTCTAATCGTTTTTGAATTTGTGACAACAGAGTCATTACTATCGAAAAATCGACTGTCATTGAACATAGTAAATTTTATTTACTCTGGAAGTAAATTACTCTGCCTTTTATAAAACCGGGCATAAATGTTATATTTGATGTATTTTCATCTAACCTAATTTAGAAAACAATTCGAACGAAAAAACTTATTTTCTATGTTAAATGCCTATGACCCGTTTTATGATTTACATACTGTATATAATTCGTAACCAACAGAACGGCTACTTTAACCCCTTTATTATTATTATTATTATTAATCTTTTTGAATCTGCTTTATACCCTTTCGGGCGTCGCGATTATATTAATTATTATTTATTAGTTCTTTGCATTCTGTTCTGCTCTTGACAGCTAATGTTGTTTCTCCTTAGTATCTCTTCTACATTAACGTCCCATGTTTTAATAGATCTTTCTCTTTTTTTCTTCTTTGTGATCTTTGTGTTCCATACTTGTTTTGTTTGTCTTTCTTCTGGCATTCTTATTAACTGACCGTACCACGCCACTTGCTTCTTGTCCATAGTGTTAAATATGCTTTCTACTTGTAGGTTTTTTTCTAATTTGTTCGTTTCTTATTCTGTCTATTCTTGTCACCCCTTCTATACTCGTCATAAGCATCTCATTTCCGCTGCTTGGATTTTACTTTTGTTCCTTTGATTTATTGTCAACGTCTCACTTCCATATATTAAAGATGGTCTATATATTGTTTTGTAAACTGTCATTTTTGTATCCTTTGACACTTGCTTGTTATTTAATATTGCTTTATTTAATGCATGTAAGTTTCTATTGGCTGCTAGTATATTTTTATTGATTTCTTGATCTATGCTACCTTTGTTGTTAATTGTTATCTCTAGATATGTGAATGTTTCTACTTGTTTTATTTCCTTTCCGCTTATTTTTATGTTACTTATACCTTTTTATAAATAAGATACCTACTTGCCTTGTTTATTTTTGCATCATTTTTCTAAGGAATACTTTCGGAAAGTCGAAACGTCAAAATAAAAATAAATATACAGAATTAAAACCAGAAAAAACCTATTTACTATAATATAATTCTGAAAACATGTATAGATCATTAAAATATATGTAATGCAATTTTCACTACCGTTACTTTTATTTTGTATTATGTAGCAATATTTATCTATATTTTTATAAAATTTGAATTGCAAAAAAATATAGAACAAATTTGGTCGTCAAAACATCTTTGTGCAATCAAATGCAAAAAAGTTCTATGATAAAAACTGAACTACCCCTAAATCTAAAAAAAACTAGCTTCTAAAGTTTTCCAAATTCAGCCATTACTTTTTTTCATGTGAACTTTTTGTGTCTAATTGTTCAAATACAACGAGAAAGTCATATTAACGTAGCCTAAGCGATTGGGCTGACGGATGATCATACTATTCAATTTGTTTTTGTTTCATCTAATTTATATTATCGAATAATAATATTATTTGCATTTCCTGCATCAAATTTCAAGCTTTGCCAAAAAAAAATTGAATATATTAATTAAAGAAAGTATAGTACATAAATTATGATCATTTTACGAATAAATGTTAATTTTGTAGTGGAATTATTGCTTACAAATTTATCCATGGATTGGTTATTTTAATCCCCGAATGTTCACAACACAAATTAATCTAATTACAGTCAAATTAATGTAATTTTGTTACTTACAAATATATCATTTAGTGAAAACAGTAATTATAAGCTCAATTAGCATTTATAAACTCATTTTCCGATAATCGAACATCCTGTCTAACAACTATTAGACAAAATAGAGCAGTTGCCTGGCAACGATTCCCCGCGAAATAAATTGACAACGTTTCCATGTCACTGACATCGTATCAATAGGAGAAATCAAACAATAGAAAAACAATGTTTCTGATTTTCAAAGCGGAAACTACAATCATACATTGATCCGTGCGCTGAAAATAGATGAGGATGATAAAAAGCACAAGATATATTCACTATTTGCTACATCTTCCAATTCTTCTTTGTCATGCATTTATTTCCGAAAGATGAGCAACGAATCATTTCTATTAATTGGAGCTAACTTTGGACCATTTTCATCGAAAAATTATAATTGTAATAAAAAAAATATATTTATTACATACTTAATTTATTAAACCATTGAAATTAATTGTAGTCTATTTATTATCGGGAAGTCCAAGGAAATATATTGATGACGGCTCAAACAAATAAACAACCAAACATTTTTTCTTTATAATAACGTATTTTTACATTTCGCGGTTATAATGGCAGACTTGATAATAACTTCACTTTTTCCTGTTCATCATCTAAACTTTTTTTCTGCAACTCGACAAATATTTTTATATTTTTCGGTCTCTATAAAAAGTAGGACACTACTGAAAAATCTATGAAAGGAATGTATTTGTCAAGATCTTTTAATTCGCCATGCATAAATTACCGAAAATTGGATTAATAACAGTCTTAATTTAGAGAAAAAGCTTAGTATTCAAACAGGCTCTCGCTTTTAGTATGAAAAGCGTCGAATTTTAAACAGCAAAGTGTTAAAGTCAGTATTTTACGATTTGCATAACGGCATCTGCATTCTGATAACGGAATAATAAATATTCGAAATCTAACCAACCCAATGTTGGAATTATTTTGTTCTCTACCCTAGGATGCGTGCTGCGGTTCTTGTTATTTCAATATTATCGCTGCTCACTATTATCTAAGAAAAAACAAATAACAAGCAGTTCTTGCTTCATTCATATTTTATGGTATTCAGTTGGTAATATCATTGCTAATAGACAAACAATAAACGTTACTCCATCAAAAATTACAGAATCAAATAAACAGACACACTTTTATAGAGTATGATAGATACTGAGACACGCTGTTCGGTGCCCTTAGTCTAGCATTTGATCGTGTGTTGCGAAGATAACTGACTCAACTCGTACGTAGGTACATTTCAAATTGTTTTCCTGCGGACGTCTACAGCTCGACGCGGTACCATCTTTAGATTATGATCGTGTAACGGTGCAAGACAAAAATAAAATAATGCACTGAATGGTGGATGACATACTTATTTCTTTACATTTATTCGGGCGGTTGGGTGGGCGCGTGCCTTTGTGCCCTTTAGAACCAGCCGCCATCGAGAACAATTAACAATTCCGTTATTTTGATCAAATATTACATTTCAGTACAAATTAATTTTGTTTTAATTTGAATAAACCTCAATTTGAATGCTTTTGTCATGATCATCTGCCAATCAAATTGAAAATTTAATAAAAATTCATATTCATCAATAAATTCAGTTATTAATTCAGCACATGTTAATAAATAATTTTGATTTAACGAATACTGATGCGATAAAGCTTCAATAATAATAAAAATAAGGAATCCAACCTATTCCTATCCATTTGAATTTAAAAATAATAATAGAATTCTTTATTGGATGGAATATTGCAGCAAAATATCGATACGGTTTTGTAATATTGTCAAAATTCGCTTGAATAAACTGTTCAACTTGTCTGTCGCTTACCAACCACCCTAATTCCACTCTAAAACATAAATAACAACTCAGTGACAAAACACGGTGTGATGACGCCATCATCAATTTTTTTTGTTGCACCTTTCCAACGCACGCTTATGGTTTGTGGGTTCACAAACAGTCATGACCCTGTGTTCCTGTATGCAGATATAGTAGTCTGTCTGGCATGGACAATGACAGCAACAGTAAGCGGCAGTGTAGCATCATCGCATAGTCATGTCTACGTCCTGTAGCTGTACCAATCCTATGAGGCTCAAAAAGCTCAATAGAATACGCTTTTGTCACAAACAATTCTAAAGCAGATAAATAATTCGATAAAAAAAAATTATTGTTTTAAATAATTTTTTACTTATACAACCTAGCCAAATTAATTTTAATTTTAAAGTGTTTGGTTTTATTTTACATAAAAAATAATATTGTACTTCGAAACTATGCTCTTCAGGTCTACTCGTTTTTTGATTACTTAAACCCAACAAGAAATAAATCATATTTGTGATTTTTTTTCCCATGTTTCATAGTACATAAATATAATAGAAATGTGGCGACCGGTGGCGACATTACTTTTAGGTCCACGAGTTTGGCAACAGTGTTATGATACTTGATTCTTTTGAACAATGTGAAGTATGTAGCATGTCATTTTTAACCTCACAATAATATATTAATCTAAATAAAACAATATCAATTCAATAAAAGACGTATTTTCGTCTAATATTTGTAAGATTATTGATTAGTTGCCACTTTTCACCCGTTAATAATCCTAAATCTATTTAATATAAAGACATGAAATTTGGTTCATTTATTAAAATTCATTGGATTAACTAGAACCCTTAATTTAATGAATTCAGCTCAAATGATTATTGAGGTATTAACGTCTAAAAAATCGGAATTTTCATCACTTTTTGACTGCCATATAGATCAAAAACCTAAACCGTCCAGCTGGGTAATTGTCGTAACCGTGTAACAAAGGAAAATATTTTCCAAACTTGACCTCGACGCGAACGCTACGGCGCGAGCGGCAGCCACGCTAAATAATGCAACCAATTCTATAACTTACTGTTTTACACGTCAACATGATATAGCTTTGGTATATTGGCTAATCGTTTTCGAGTTCTACTCAATTCATTTGATCCAAATAATAAAAAGGTAGAACCCAAAACCTTCGCTTGTGTACTTCTACACAACTTTCAAGTAACTATAAAAGATTAAAAGATAATTATATGAAAAATAGTACGATGCAAAGACTAACGGAGAGACTAGAAAAGCCTGCAAGAAGATCAAAAAATAGTAGTGTAGAAGTAAAAGAAAAATTCAAACAATATTTTAATTCCTCGGAAGGTACCGTGCCCTGACAAAATCAAACTTAGTGAATTCATTAAAATAATATGAAATGGACACAAAATTTATTATTTATTTATAAAAGTACAAAATAGAAACAATCAAGTGTTTTATTTCATTCTATTATTCAATTATGGTTCACTAAGTGCCACCCACTTCATCTCTTGAAATTATTAATTTCACAAATCACTTTTGGATGATGAATAATAATAATTTCTCTACAAAAAGTTACATTTTTAAATTGCTAACATTATTGTAGTAGAAAAAAAAAACAAGAAATTATGTTTTAAATTTATTTTAGAATGTTGTATGTTCTTATAAATAAATTTTAGGATGATCTACAGAGCTTGGCACCCATTATGATATCAATTTTTTTGTCGGCGAAGTCGACAACCACGCATATTCTTAATATTGAACTTGGCTCCCATTTTCACATTTATATTTTGTATGGGATACATATTACAGTAATCGTTGTCCGAATGTTATAATACGTGTTTACACATTTTTACTCACTTGTACTAAGTACAAGATTGTGAAACCATCAAAATTCACCTATCGAGAATTTAATGGAAATATCCGTTTTGAGCATCCCTGAATCCATTTTGACTATTTTTGGCTTGATGTCGGTACGTATGTTCGTGCGTGCGTGCGTTCGTAACTCGCAAATCTCAAAACTGGTTCGACGTATAATGTTGAAATTTTCTATTTAAGACTGGTATAGGGTCTAGTTGTGCACATCGCATTATGGTTTCAATCGTCTATACCGGAAGTGCACTTTACTTGAAACTTTTTTCGAATTTTTCTAATAAATCCAGAATGATCAACCGTAGGATGTTGAAATTCAGTATTTGAACTTCGTTGTATCAGAATGGTCATCTGCTATTTTTGTATGAATCGGCCAAGCCAGAAGTGCACTGTATTTGAAACTTGTTTTTAATTTTTTCCATAAATCTAGAATTATCAGCCATAGCATATTGAAATTTAGTGTTTGAACTTGTTGTAGCATCAAAATAGTTATCTACTATTTTTGTATCAATCGGCCAAGCCGGAAGTGCATTTTATGGGTATAACAGATATTCAGAATTTGTGGTATAAAACAATCAGTTTAATTGAAATGATAAGGTAGGCAATGATAATCTGTTTTCAATTTTTTAATTTTGTTTGACATTTTACATGTCAAAATATTTTTCCCTAAATTTAATTTCGTAAGCATGACAAAAGCGACAAAAGTAGATCAGAACATGCTTTTTTATACAAATTTAAAATTAATTTCCATTATGTTGGTCACACGGACTAGCTTTAATTTCAGCATTATTGAACTCCAAATATGCATACTTATCGAACTTCTTGAAGACATGAAAAACAAAATAAGGCACTGCAATCTACGACTATTTGACGTTCTAAAAGTACAAGGAAATATTGTGAAACCGACAAAATTCACATATCGAGATTTTGATGGATATATCAGTTTTGAGCATCCCTGAACCAATTTTGACTATTTTTGGCTTGATGTCGGTATGTATATACGTATGTATGTGTGTTACTCGCAAATCTCAGAATTTGTCTAACGTGTAATGCTGAAATTTTGTATAAAAGACTGGTATAGTATCTATAGGATCTTGATGTGCACCTATACTAGAAGTGCACTTTACCTGATACTTTTTTTGAATTCTCCGCATAAATCTAGAATGATTAGCCGTAGGATAATAGAATTCAGTATTTGAAATTGCTGTAGCATCCAAATGATCATCTCCTATTTTCGTCCCAATCGACTAAGCCGGAAGTGCACTTCATATTACAGACTTTTCGAATTTTTCTCATAAATTTAAAATAATCAGTCGCACAATATTGAGATTTCGTATTAAGCACTTTTATAGCATCTAATTGTACACCTTGCACTATGATTGCGATCAGCTAAGCCGGGAGTGCACTTTACTCGAAACATTTTTTAATTTTCCGCATAAATCCAAAACGATTGAACGTAGAATATTAGAATACAGTATTCTAGATGATAGTACTGTCTAGATGCTCATATCCTATTTTCATTGAGATCGACTGAGTCGAAAGTGCACTATACTTGACGATCTTGGAATTTTGCGCATAAATTCAGAACTGTTAGCCGTAGAATCCTGGAAATCAGTATTTAGGAATGTTGTGACATAAGAATGATGACATACTACTTCCATAGCATGTACAAGTAAGTCACATGATGTCCACGTCAGATTTTTTGATAAAAGATTTTACTCTTCGGTTTGAGTACTCGTTGTATATTACAACGTTGGCAACATTGGTGCTGCTGTCATTTATATAACTAATAAGACGTATCTTCCAGTTCATCTATTTACAAAAATAATTTAAAATAGAATGAAGAGTTTACTGAAATAATGCAATAATAAAATTTGACATTTGAGGTATATTGGCGCAGTGCAACAGAATTGTTTTTTATTTTTCATTATGTAATTCATCAATCAATCTCCTGCTTGATGTACTTTTTCACGCAATAAAACAGTGCGGTTAACCAAAATATTCACAAAAAAATTCCCTAGGCAAACGTCATTTTCTCAAACATGTAAATGAAAGCCTGATAAAAATAGTAGTAAAACACCTAAACGAAACAAACGTTACGTAGCTCATGAAATACTAATAAAATTGCTATACGTATTACACCAAGAAAATGGTTCGAATGTTATTATTTTTCCATTCGGCTCTCAACTTCCATTTTTTGACATTATCAAGCCACAAACTCATATTCAGACTCAACAAGTAACCTTAAAAATGGAGCCATGATAAGTACTACCAACTTAAATTCACATAAAAACTTTTTAATTACACATTTGTTTCGTTAGCCAGCAAATTTAAAGATGGTCATACGTACAAAATCATTATTAAATGAATGTTTTGAGATAGCATTAATAACTCACTTCATAAAAATTAAATAATTATAGCTTCAACAACAACAGATAAAGGATCTATACTTATTCCATTTAATAAACAATTATCAGAACCTATTTATATATTGTGACATATAATTACTTATTATGATAATTGTCAACATTAAAAATTAAAATAATTTGCTGACTGAACAGCGTTATTCATTTAAATATTTTTTGCTGACCATATTAATACATCGACAAATGGACACATATTCTCTCTCTTTAGTGGAAAAATCAACGGGTCATAATATTATTTACTTTCAACAAATTAAATTTCTTTTTAATAGAGGTCCAATTGATACTTAAGTTTAACTTAAAAATCTAGTAAAAGTGAACATGTGTTCCGAGGTATGCGAATTATAAACTTAGATTACGGTTTGATTCAAGTAGTAGGAAACAAATTTCAAAAGTTGAGTACTTTTTTAGGATGCTATAATTTAAAGGCATATTAGAAATTAACTCAAATTCTGTTTATATTTTTACATTGGAATTATCGTGAGAATAGTTCTTTTATTGGAGCAATAAATCAGCATATAACAACAAATAATTGCAGGAGCTATTTGCTCTATTTATTGGTTTAATTTCATATGCGATTAGATTTATAGTTTCACTAAACACATAATTATATTTTGCTACTTCATTAAGAGCAAACAACGATTGGGAATACCGAAATTATAGCTGAAACATTGCAAAATTAAATGTAAATATTGGCCTGTGTGAAACAAGCTTCCAACAGCTTTATTAAAGAAAAAAAATTATAGCTCAAATATCTAAATATACATAAAATAAATAAATAAAAATCAAAACTAGTTCGCACCATTATTAAATGGGCTGTCCGTACATTAGGAGCTAAGAGAAAAATATTTAGTTTTTTTGGCCCTTAGGATTTAAGAAGGCTTATTAATTAAGACTTTTAAACGTGGTCTCATATTTAATTCAGAAAAACACGGGTTAACCACCTCTGACTAGAAAACATATTCAGATGTCAAAAAACAAATGAAGACTTACCACTTTCTATGTATGGTACCAATAGCAACAAAAATATAACATAAACACATTCACTAAACATTGTCTCACATCAAACTTTTTAACAATCCACAACACTTAAAAAATCACACCCAAATTTATCTAAGTCATTCCTAATATACAGCTGACTGTGTATCCACACAACACAATGCTTTGTCCCTTTTATCTAAAAATACGCATGCGTGAGATCGCCTAGCTGTGCGCAGACATTTCGTATGAATCATTGTTGTTTGTGGGTAAACAGTTGCAAATAATTACTATTTTTATTGGAAATTGAACAGAATTACTCATGAAACCACCACTCGTCTCACTCAGTTCATTTATACTATTATATCCAGTACTAAAGTAACAAAAAATAATTACAGTTGAATAAGAGCAATGTGGCAGGAACTGCCATCTATGTATGACATTATTAACATGCATCAATTTTTATGTTTGGTCTGCTCTCAAATATACTTTAAAATAACCGCAAGCCGCATTACAATCTTTTCAACTGATAGCTGTATTTGCTGTTCTTTTGTTTGTACTCTAAACTTGGTCCATAATATTCAAAAAAAGGCTGTAAATGTCCCAGTTTATTGAAGGAATAGCATAAAAGTCTCCATTTTATATTTTTGTTTGTAGGTAAACAATAGAACGACGTTTATGCCATAAATAAACAAACACGTAATGCAAAAAAATAGCAGCGGGACAGGTTCTGCCATCTTTATGCGACATTAAAGACAAACATTTCTAACAAAATTTTATTTTATTTCTGTACATCAATTCTGATCTACGTCTAAATTCCGGCGTTCCGAAAATCTCTCCCTTTTTTCGGCTTGTTCTCTAAGATATTTTAAGCCTGCAGCAATAGAATCTTCTAAGTTGGTCGCTGTACTCGTAGTTCTTTTGTTTTTTGTTGAACTAGGTCCGTAATATTCAAAGGAAGGCGGTGGTGCAATTTCAGCACCTTGTCGTTTACTCCGTTTTCTTTCTTCATTCAACTGATATTCTTCATCAAAATCAGTTGGTTCTTCAATTATTGGTGTTGGTTCAAATGTTTTCAGTGGGATATCAAAATTAGGTGGTGGAATTGATGTATCAATGTTAAAATGTTGAGAATCTCGTTTATTTTTTGACTTTTTAGTTGTGAAAAATAAGGACTTATCTACTGGTAATTCTTCCTCTTCAATAGGTTTTTCTTTCTCTCTACGTTGAAAAGAAGGTGGAGCAAATTCGGTAGGTCTTTCCTTTCTCTTCTTTTCAACCCATTCTTCCTGACTATATTCATAATGCTTTTTACCAATTCCATCCTTTCCTATATCCCACGGACGGATATGCCTTCGTCGCTCATTTTCTTTCGCCTTTTCTTCCGCTTCCCTAGTAGCCTTTTCCTGCTTATCTTCTTCAATTTCTTTTGGCTCTTCCACTGAGGCAGGCTTTTCGGGTTCGTCTTCTTCTGGTGGAAGACCCATTCGGGCCCGTTTCCTATTTCTAGCGGCTTTCAAACGTGCAGCCAACTGCTGCTCTCGCAGGGCTTTTTGTTCCAACATACTATTTTGTTTTTGGGTTGTTTCTTGACGTAACTTACGTAGTTCTTCTTGTTGTTTGGCTCTCTCCTCAGCGTCTTTGGAGAATGCGTAATAGCCGACACCATGCGATCTGGCCTCTAAAAAAAAAGTGTGAAAGTGAGTCAAATAAAAATTTGCACGAATACAGTACTCCTCCCAGAATAATAATATATTAAATAATTTGAAGAACCTAAACATATTTGACAACGGGCGATTGACAACTGCACCAAACCAGGTATGAATTTCTTATCCCAATGGACATCTGCGTCAACACTTAAAACCAGGTAAAAATAAGTAGGACTAACTGCACCAAAGGATTAATTCCAAGTAAATGCAGAGCATGTACGTGCTTTCCCTCTATCTTAATTCTAATCCACAGACTAATCGAATTTTGCTTGATGCTTTTTTTAAATAGACTATCATTCTCATATCAATATATTAGTTAGTGTAATTTATTTTTATTTATTGACAAGTTGTCATGGACTTTGTGTGAATGTAAACATCGATGTTTTTCTTAAGTTTTGTTTTTTATTGAACTATATTCTTTCTTATATTCTATGCATGAAATAACTGATATTCTGTTTTTATATTATTGTACTGAAATATTGTACTGCATCAAAGGATTAATTCCCAGTAAACGCAGAATATTTACCATAGGTGCTTTCCCTATATCTTAATTCTAATCCACAGGCCAATCGAATTTTTATTGATCCTTTTTTTAAATAGACTGTAAATAATTGTTGTGGACTTTATGTGAATGTCAACGTCGATGTTTTTCTTTAGCTTCGTTTTTGGTTGAGCCACATTCTAACTTATATTCCATGAATGAAATAACTGATGTTCTGCTTTTATATTACTGTACTGAAATATTTCAAACTGTGATATGATTATTTTATTTTCATTGATTTTTGGAACAAATATATCTAAATTTTTCACATATCAAGAATATTTTAATGACATATGGCGTACATACATATTTTGCTTTCTTTTTTCGAAAACTATTGCAAAAACTCCTATAACATTTAGATGAGTATTTTGTTTTTATCAAAGTGTAAATGAAATCTTAATATTATTGAAATTCAATACAGCTCCGTATTAACCTCAGAAGTACCCGAATGGCGGTCAAACACAGGGGTATTCCGAGGTTGTCTATATTTTTGGGTAGAATTGAATTTATGACCGGATTAAGAGCTTTTCACTCACGCACATGGCATACGATACTAACAACTTACCATTAAATAATACATCTTGATAATGTATATTTTTTTTATCCTGTAATTCTTGTTCTTGTCTCTCCCATTCTTGACGTAACAATTCCCTCCGCATATCACTAGATAATAATTCGCTATTTTCTGAAATTAGCTCATTTGTTTCTGTTTGCTCGTCGTTTGTTTCAGGCTTTGAGCCTTGATTATCAATCACCCATTTCGGAGCTTCCGAATTATTCTTTAATCGTTCAGGATCTATATTTTTACTTAATTCATTATCTTTTTCTTTCAAATACTCCAAATCTTTACGTAAACATTTTCTTGTCCGTCCGAGACAATCTATATATTCAACCCATTCGTCATCAGGATTAGTTGCAGGTTCATACTCATCACTAAAATGCTCTTCATCACTGCTTTCTTTTGTTTCTTCTCTGTCCTTCCTGTCAAACTGAACCAAATAAAATTTATTTCGCTCTAATTCTTCTTCTGTTAAACTGCTCGGTCCTTTAGCTAACTTATTGTATAATTTTGTTTTGGATTCCAGCATTCGTCTTGATTTCAGCAACAAATCTTCGTCCTCAACTTCGTCTCGAGCTTGACGTTCGCTGATTCCTTTATTTTGAGGTTCATGGTTTTCTGATTCATAATTTTTCTTGCTTTTTTCACGCAGAGGTGTTTGGATTTGTTGTTGCTGTTGTTGCAATATTCTAGCTTTGTTTACTTCTTGTTGTTTACGTAGGACTTCCGCTTTTAAACTCAACAACTAAAATAAATAAAATTTTAATATTTTGCTTCAAAATTGCGATATTTCAACTTACGGATGATTGACTTATTTGAATATTACTAGAATTATTCATTTTTTAACTTTTAAGTAAAATTGTAGTGGTTATAAATTTGACGTCTTGTCACATTTCTCGGAAATCTGCGCTTGCGCTTGGCGCCCACTACTCAGAATCTCGTATGTGATTCTCGTTCTGTCAGTGAACTTTAGTTCCGTACAACCTGGTAAAAATTATTAATAAAGCTATTATTCTATCATCCACATAGAAAGTACTGGAAATTCACAAAAATGGTGTTGGAAAGTACTATGATTTGGTGGGTATATTAATAATCTGAAAGATTAATTTTTAAGGTTATGATGACATTGCAAATACAATATTTATTCTTTGTGTATGAAAAAAAGTATATTGTTATTTATTAATATTATAGTGTCGACAATAGTGATTTTATGAGAAATGGAGATTTTCTGCCGACTCGTTTACAAGCCCAACAAGATGCTGTGAATCTTGTTTGTCATTCTAAGACTAGATCGAATCCGGAGAATAATGTAGGGCTGCTTACACTTGCCAAGTGAGTTAATTAACTTGAATTTGAATTTGTATATGTATTTACATTAGTTCTATGAATAATAGTGTGGAGGTACTAGCTACTTTGACTACCGATGTAGGCCGAATTTTGTCCAAATTACATCAAATTACTCCTAATGGTAATATCAGTCTTCAAACCGGAATACGCATTGCTCATGTATGTATTTTAATCTTAGAATAAGCATTTGTTTATATAAAATTGTTACAGTTAGCTTTAAAACATCGCCAAGGCAAAAATCACAAAATGAGGATAGTAGTTTTTATCGGAAGTCCAGTCGGCAACGATGAGAAAGAATTAGTTAAATTAGCCAAGAGGCTCAAAAAAGAAAAAGTAAATGTTGATGTAGTAAGCTTCGGTGAAGAAATAACCAATACCGAACTACTAACATCTTTTGTAAACGCATTAAATGGTAAAGATGGCACCGGAAGTCACCTTGTGACTGTCCCTCCCGGCCCTCATCTTTCCGAAGCGCTTATTTCCTCTCCAATTATCCAAGGGGAGGATGGCACAGGTGGTGCTGGACTCGGAGGTGCCGGATTCGAATTTGGTGTTGATCCTAACGAAGATCCTGAGCTTGCGCTAGCTTTGAGAGTTTCTATGGAAGAACAGCGTCAAAGACAGGAAGATGAAGCTCGTAGAGCTCAAACAGCTTCAGGTACTGATGGAAATGTTACCGTTCAGCCTATTAAGGAAGAACCTAATGAGGAAGCATTGTTGGAACGAGCTTTGGCTATGTCTATGGAAACTGGAGAGGAGGCTGAATCTCGCGCTGCTCCAGCTGTTGATTTTGCTAATATGACTGAAGAGGAACAGATTGCTTTTGCTATGCAAATGTCCATGCAAGATGCTCGTAAGCTTTTTTCAATTAAATATAGGAAAAAAATTTAATAGTTTATTTTTAGAAGAATCAGGCAGTGATAAGAAGAAAAAAGAAGAGCCAATGGATGTTGAAGGTGATGAAGATTACTCCGAAGTGATGAATGATCCCGCTTTTCTCCAAAGTGTTCTGGAAAACCTTCCTGGAGTAGATCCCCAGTCTGAAGCAATCCGTCAGGCTGTAGGTAGCTTGAAAGATAAGAAAAAAGAAGATGAAAAAGATAAGAAATAAATTTTGTATGCAATGAAATTTTATTTAAAGCTTTTGTATGAAGTAGATATCTTCTTTAATTCCTGTATTTTCCTTATGATTTACAAGTAATAAATACATACTTACAATTAAATAAATTAAAATATTGTTGTACAGTTATTTTCTATGAACAAGTAGTCTTAAAGCTATTTAAACTTAATAAATAGACACAGTAATGGATATACCACATAACATCTTTGTTCGAATCACAGTTTAACAGTTTTTTTTTAAGTTATTTTTGTTTCCCGTATACCGTCCAAATTTTAAAATAAGTTCCCAATGATTTATTGATGTATCTCAAAACTGTGCGTATTTTATAAATAGTGTGAAAAATGCTAAATATTATTATCACGTGAGTAATCTGGGATTAAATCGTCCCATGTGCAAAAGTAAACCGGTGGGGTTGTGCCTTACAAAATATAGGAAAGGTCGGTCAAATCTTAACCGCGGAATCTCTGGAAGTCTTGCTTGTCTTGGCCGCAAAGGTAATGGAATAGATAAATATTTATCATATTCATTTTCTTCAAAATAATCTACATATTTAAAATTTCTCATTTGCTCGTTGTGATTTTCTAAATACTCCGTCACAGAAGGATAAATTTCGGCATGTATTTGCTGCGACTCACCACAAATAGAAAATTCATTACTTTGCATCACATCAGACATATATAAATCATGTCCAACGCCGTTTATTCCTCTAAAATCAGCTTTATTCTTATTGAACATCTCATTCAAACCCATTCGCTTTAAAGCATCAGTAGTATTTATGACCGATTTATGTAAAAATCGCGGTAACTGAACTTCCAATCCTGGTCGAGGAAGCATTGATTTCAATAACTGTGTCCACATTTCCGGCATGTAAGTTGTGTTTAAAAGTCGAGCTTCCAATCGGAGAAGTACGTCACCTGGTGCTGAATGACCTTGTTGACCAGGCATAACAAAAACTGTACTAATTGCTTGGTTCATAGTGCCTAAGGATACTGCTGTGGCATCTAATTCGGGATCATATCCTGCAATGAATCCGGTACGCCATACAGCTGCAGGAATTGGAATGAGGCGACGTTGCCGGATAGATGGAAGGACTATGAAGTAGAGCTCGCCGTCTCGGCCTTCCGTCGAGGCTAAAGAACAGTCCGCCTATAAAAAAAATTAAAGCATAATCTTGATGATCAAATCGCATTTTTGGCAGCTCGTGAAAGTTTGTTAGTTCAGAGATATCGCAAATTACTATCTGTCAAAGCAATTTGGACAGACCTACGAAACAGCAGTTTTCATTTAGTACCAGTTTAAAGTTGGGACTATTTTATAGACAATTTGTGCACGTTCAGGCTCAAAAGGACATCTTAGTCTTTATTTTTAAGATTATTGACTAAAAGGAGGTCATGTGCTGTACCGTTAAATAAATAATTTGATCTTTATCAAAGTTTTATAAAGAAAAATTTCCTGTTTCCTAAAATGGGTACTAACCCATATCAGTTCTAACTTTAAGGTACAAAATTTAATTACTGACATGTAGCTCATTCTATGCTGCAATTTTCAGATTTCAATTATGCATGGTTCAGCAGTAAAAATCTTTTGAATTTTTATACAATTTTCCACTCAAAATTAGGTGTATGAATAGAAAAAATCAAGCAGTTTGTGCAAACTTACGAAACAGCAGCTTTCATTTAGTACCAGTTTCAAGTCTGTAAGTGCTGTAGTTGCTGAGAACTCAGCGTCACCCGAACAACCAGCCAGATAACTAAAGTGAATATGATAGCGTATTTTTTTTTGAAAAAATGCGTTTAAAAATATTCTCAACAACAGAAATCTATACAGATGAATAAAATGGAAGTGTAAGTCTGTGAATCCAAAATAAATTTAAAAATTTTAAGTGAGAACTGCTATTTAAGCGATGCTCAATCAAAAATTACTGTTTTTTATATTTTGAATCAGAAAGTTTGTCTTAAATAGGCTCAGAAACTGTTAAACAGATTTCAAAGAAAATTTCAGGAATCAAAACATGAATTTTTAACTTAAATTTTCGAGTATGTACTGTTTCGATATCTTGTAGGGTTCAGAAGATATATATATATATATATATATATAAATATGTTTACATATAAGTATTTATCTGTGATCTCGAGATAAAAACTTTTTCCCAATCTCAAATGGTTATTTGGAGGATACCAAAACCAAAACATTCGTTTTTCAAATTTTGAAACTTTCTATAGTTGTGTGTATTTGCATAAAAATTTTTGACACAATATCATCAACGTAAGTTCTGCACGAGTCGCATTCGTTTGTTCGTGCATCGTTCATCCGATTAAATTGAAACTATATACAATTGTTCATTGCACTTGCTCAAAGATTTCTGACATAGTAATATCAACGTACAATAAGTGGCGTGCGAATCGTATCGTATAGCTGTTTGTTCGCATATCGTTCATCCAATTGATTTGAAACTAGCTTTCGTGAAAGTTCCTAACACAGTAACATCAAAGTACGAATCACACTGCAGTATACATAAATATTTCTCTCGATTATTATCTTATTGAGAAATTTAGAAGATTATCTCTCTATGTAGCTCTGAATTTGTTTATCTAAGTAATTATTATTTTAAAGACAGTACACAAACCATTATTATAATTTTCATGAGAAAGTCAATTTGATCGGTTAACCCTAGAATGAAAGAGTAAAAAATATCTATATCACAAGACTATTGGTTGTCCCAGGGCTTTACATTAGGTGAAGCCCGCATTTTTTTGGGTAGGCAATTATTATATTTTCGAGAGAAAGTCAATTGAATTGATTGACCCGAAGATAAAACAGAAATTATCGAAAGCACAGGGCTGCCGCAGGCGAAATCTGCAGTTTTTTGGGTAGAATCAAATTGTCAAATCAATGGTAGAACCACAATAAATTGACATTGACTGATAATTATAGCCATTTCACCATGGAAGCTGGACATGTTTCCGATTTAAAATTATCGTAGAGAATTGACAGAGACTATAAAAATAGATAAATTCAAGAAACAAAGCGTCAGTAATCGATTACGCGATAACAAATAGCGATGCTCAAGGGAAAATTTTAAATTTTGAAGTTATAGAACAAACAGACTCTGACCACCAACTCATGTTAGTCACATTACAGATACAAAATGTCAATACATCGGTCATGAAAGAAGAAATAACAATTACAGTGTGAAACGAAGAAAAAATTGCAAGTCATAGAGAGAAGATAGACACAATAGAATATCAGTACAAAAAAAGAGATTTAGAAGAACCATATATCGACCTTGACGAGTGAAATACACAAAGCAATGACAAAGGTGACAAAAAAAGAAAAAAATAGGGTTAGTTACGGGCACCCATTGGTGGGACAGAGAGTGTGCTGGGAAAAAAAGAGAGACACGTAGATGCCTAAGACTCTACAGAAAAGGACAGGTGTTATTAGAGGTTTACAAGAAAAAAACTACAGGAATATAGACAGATATGCGGAGAGAAAAAGAATAAAGACAAGCAGAAAGTCACTCAAGAACTGTATGAAATTACTTCAGAAGCACAAGCTTGGAAGTATATAAAGAAGAAGAGGCAAAAGCTGACAGATATAGATGAAAACATATCATTAGAAGAATGGAAGCAGCATTGCAACTCTCTCTTGAACGGAACAGAAGGAAGTCTGGATAACAGAATAGGAGGCAAACAAGTTCTCGATGAAGAGGTCGAAAGTATCACGGAAGAAGAAATAAAACTACAAATTAAAAAACTCAAAAAAAAATAAAACGAGTGGAATAGATAACGTGCCAAACGAGACATGGATATATGGAGGAGAGAAAATTATAAAGGCAATAACTTGGATAATAAATGAAGTTTGGAAGTGGAATAGAATTCCCCAAAAACGAACCAAAGGCATCATAATACCAATCTACAAAAAGGGAGAGGCAAGCAACCTTAACAATCATAGAGGAATAACTATCTTAAATACATTATTCAAAATTTACGCAACGATTCTGATTCAGAGGCTACAAGATAAAATAGAACTTAAACTTATTCTACCAGACACGCAAAGTGGTTTCAGACGACATAGAAGTACAATGGACAACATATACATAATGAATTATTTAATAGAACAAGAAATTTCAAAAGAGAGAGGAAAACTCTTTGCCTTTTTTGTAGACAAAGTAGACTGGGAGATATTAATAAAGATAATAAAAAAGAAAAATATAGACGAACATATAATCAGAAATGTAAGGGAAATTTATAGGGAAATTTCTAACGTAGTAAGAATACGGCAAAGACAAACAGAAGAGTTTTGGACAACGGAAGGACTAAGACAAGGTTGTCCGCTAAGCCCAACCTTGTTCGCCATATATATGTCAGACATAGAAGAACACTTCCAAAAAGAACAGACAGGAGGAGTGACGGTTGGATATATAAAATTCTGGACATTGGCGTACGCAGATGATATAGTGCTTTTCGCAAAAACAGAGAAAGAAATGGAATCTGTGATTAAGAGACTAGACAAATATTTGATATTGAAGAAAATGTCACTGAACGTGGAAAAGTCGAAGATGATGAAGCCTCAAAAAGGAGGTGGACAAGAGACAGTTAAACAGTGGCTATGGAGAGAGCAAGAAATAGAAAGAGTAAAAGAATTTAGATATCTGGGATACACCTTCAAACAGAACAATAACATCGACAAACATATAAAATATACAACAAAGAAAGCCAATTTTGCGATAAAAGAAGTTTGGAGCATAGCGAGAAGAAAATTTAAAAACAATTTCAAAATAAGAATAATGCTGTTCGATTATGTAATAAAAAGTATTATAATGTACGGGGCAGAGATCTGGGGATGGGAAGAAATTTCTAAACTGGAGCAAATACAACTAAAATACATAAAATGGACGTTAGGGCTAGAGAAAAGTACACTACAGTACATAGTACTAGAAGAAACATATAGAGACAAAATAAGAATATCAGCCGGACTGCGAGCGACCAACTACGAAAAAAAAATTAGCAAAAGCGATCCAAGCAGAATAATTTACCAATGTTGGAGAAATATAAACCGCAAAGAAGAAAGAACGGCACTATTAAGCTCTTGGAAATTGAGAAGATAGAATTACTATGAAAGAAACGGGCTCTCAACTGCGGAAGCAAGAAGAAGATAACAATACCAACATAGAACTGGCCAAAAGAGACCAAGACCTGCAAAAACAGGAACAGGACAGCAAGATTCAGAAATCCAATTACAACATAATGTACAAAAATATCAGACCAATAGGAAAGCCGCAATATCTGCTGAACAAAAACGGTGAATCAATCAAACTGATAGCTAGATTAAGATGCGGAAATGAAGAGAAAGATAATAGATATTGGATGGACGAAGAAAACAGATTATGCAGACTTTGTAAAGAAGACACAGGGACATTAATACATATGTTCTTTAATTGTAGATACCTATCCAGACAAACTTGTAGCCCACACATATATCCTAGACAAGTCAGGGGTAGGGGAAACATGGGCCAAGCTACTTATGAAGAAGAGCATTCATGCATATATTTATAAAATGAAATGTTCTCATGTTCTGTAGCTGTGCACACTCAACCAATGAGTTATTTATTGTACAATTTATGTAAAAATTCAAAGCGAAAGCAAGAATTAAAGAGATAATAATAATAAATAATAGCATAAAAATAGAATCCAGATCAAGATGGGATTATGTCAACGTCGATTCGATATGGTACCACCAATGATTTCAATATTACGTCAAATATGAGGTAACCATCAGAATGAAGAAAAGTCAATAACTCGAAAACAAAAGAAGCTAGCGGAATACTGTTTTCACTATTGAATAAATCTCGGAAAAAGAGCTCGTGAGTATCCTATTTGTCTTTTGTAACTTTTTTGGATTTTGAGCTATTTGTCACTTTGTACATTGTCATGTTCCAACTTCCACTTAAACCCTTGGTGTTTTTTTTTTATTATTATTAATACCTGAAGACATTTTTTTTAAAGTTTATCGACTTACTCAGTTTCAGTAATACGTCATGGTAAAATTTTTTTTTCCTAATACTGTTCACAAGCTATTTAATTTTTTATTACGGATCTCCGTTTAAATTGAAAAAAAAATGGTACAACATTTATATTATTTCAGAAATAGGTGACATTCATTTGTTATAAATATTTTTTCCTTATCCTTTCTCATGGATATTAGATATAATTTTTTATAGAAAAGAAATTTTTCTTGATTTTCACGTTTATCACTAAATAAAATAACTATAAATTGGGAAGATATGGTCAGATTAAAATTTTTAAAGTATTTTTGCGGATAAATTTTTTGATATTTTGAACTTACTTGGAATATATTCGTGCTCAAGGCAGATAGGGGTGCTCTCAATGTCAGCGTTGTCTCTTCTACATATTGTGGCATTTGTCCTCTTGTTTGTTTACTAATCAAAGCATTCGTCCTTCTTCTAATAACATTATGTATTTTTTTGAAATCAACCTCTTCCACATATCCGTCATAAAACTGTCTCACTCTTTCTCTGTAAAATTCCTGAACTTTTCCTCTGTAACTATCAGTATAAAGTTCTCTAACAATAACAGAAGTAGATTTTCTAGAAAGAATGGCTTCTGTAACTTCTTTGAAAACTAAATGAGGGTTGAAAGTTAATATATCATCTAATCGGAGTACATCGTTCATTTCCCCGGAAGTTCCGCCTCGTGCTCCCAAAAATATCATTCCAAGCATTGATATTATTCCGAAAGGCGAAACAACAGCGCTCCTTTCAGAACTAATGTCTCTCAAAGCCAACACACTCCAAAATTTCAACGCTAGTTCGTTGTATAATTTATGGAACATCAACATATCTTCATTTAAACCAGACATTCCAAAATTTCCTTGCGTACTCATGTCAAACGTTAACTGCGGTTGAAATGGTTCTATTATTGGTTTTGGGGTATTGTTTGGCATTTTATTTGCTGCATATTCGGGGGGCTTCACAGTGTCTACTAGTTTCCATGTATCGCCTTGAGGGGCAATTTTGTTTGGTTGAATAAATTCTTCTGTTTTTCTATAAGGTTCAGAAGCGTTTGCAACACTTATTGTTGTTGGAGGTTCAGTACTAGTTGTAGAGGTTTGTGTTGTGCTTAATATAGTTGTTGGTGTTACAGATATCGTTGTAGATGTTAGTTTTGTTGTTACTGTTATTGGTTTTGTTGTTCTTATTGTTGCAGTATTCATCACAGTCGGTTTTCGGGTTGTAATAATCGGTGTTACTTTTCGAGTTGTATTGTTAATAAGATTTGTTATGAATGTAGCTACATTTGTTGTTGGTTTTTCAGTTATTACTGTTGCTGTTGTTTGTTGATATGTTGTTATTTTTTCTGTTGTCGTATTTAGCTTTGCAGCCGTAGATGTAAGCAAAGGTTTCGTTGTTAATTTTGTGGTTATAGTCTGAGTTGTTGGTTTTCTTGTCATTGTAGTTAACAGAGGTTCTTTGAATCGGTTGATAAGGAGCATTTCCGTTGCTGATTCTGGTATTTTTGAGGATATTTTTGAGACTATTTTTGTTTGGAGTGGTACTGCTGTATAAGTGGTAGTTATTTTGCTGGTAGTAATATTTTTTGTTGTTAATGGTAACACTGTAGTGCTCTTTGTCAAAATTGTTTTTATTTCTTGAGCAGTACTTTTCGTGTTTTCCTTTAAGTAGGGTATTAGAGTAGTCGTTAATATTTGATTTTGTTGCGTTGTTGTTGACGGTTGTTTTTGTGCTGTTTGTGTTGAAGTAGTACTACCGGAAGTTGATTCTTCCATCGATAAGATTTCTTGTTTATTAGTTGTAGTTACTGTGGTTGTCGTTGGAGCTGTAGTACTTGATATTTTATTTGAATTAATTATTGAAGATGCTACTGTAACAGTTTTATTTAAATCAGGTTTTTTGAGTAAGTCTTCAATTTTTTCAGCGGCATTGTAATTTTCTATAGGAACTTTTCCGTGTTCTGCTAGTACTTTCTGAGTAACATTTTCTAAAATCTGTTCTACATCTGCGATAATATCATATTGAGTTATATCTAATTGTGTTCCTTCATTAAGTTCATGCGAGGTTTCATTGTTGAGATCTTGCTCCAGATTAGTGTCGGTATCATTATTATTAAAAGTTAAACCGGCGAAATTATCGTTAATAATGTCGGAGCTAGTTGTCGGAGGTGTTTCAGTATTTTTCTCACTAATGGAAACTGGTTTTAATGTTACACTAGTTTGAGAAATTTGTGTGGAATGTGTAAATTGCGATGTCGGTGGGAAAGTGACACTTGCAGTTGTTTTCTCACCGCCTTTTGTTGTTGGTCTAGTTATCATGGAAACGAGCTCCGTAATTTTCGGATACATTTCGTCTTTATTCTTGAGATTAATTCTCTCTGTTATATCTGGGAAACTATTAATTTTATTATTTCCTGTTGGACTTGTACTTGAGGAACTAGAAATCATTGTGTAGGCTGTTTCTTCTGAACTCTTTTGAGATGAAGTATCAATATTTTGAGAAGAAGTATCAATGTTTTGAGATGAAGTATCAATCATTTGAGATGATGTTTCAATTTTTGGTGATGAACTATCAATAATTTGGGATGACGTATCAATTTTTTGTGATGAAGTGTCAATCATTTGAGATGAAGTATCAATTATTTGTGATGAAGTATCAATCATTTGAGATGACATATCAATTTCTTGTGCTGGAGTATCAGTCATTTGTGAGGAAGTATCACTTATTTGTGATGAAGTATCAGTCATTTGTGATGAAGTATCAGTCATTTGTGATGAAATATCAGTTATTTGTGATGAAGTATCAATATTTTGTGATGAAGTATCCATTTTTTGTGATGTATCAATTTTTTGTGATGAAGTATCAATTTTATTTTCGTGAAATACGTAAATATCTTTATTGTCTTCTTCCGTTACTTTAGTCTGCGCAGGTAATTCAGTTGTGATGTAATGCGTACCAGGCGAACTAGGAAAATTGTCTTTTAATTTTTCTGTTGTTATTGTTATTGGTATTGGCTTTGTATTCCCAATAACACTTGAAGAAACATATGTACCGATAGTTGAAGGTCTAGTTTCAGCTGAGTTATCTTTAGTTGTACTTGTAATCTTATTCGGAAGAATATTTTCATTAGGATCTTCAGGATATCTGGATGCCATGTTAATTTTTTCCGTTGATTGATCTGAAGGCATCATCTGACTAACATAATTGAATTTTTCTTCAGGCATATCCTGAATTGTAGCCGTATCTCCTCCAAAAAATGCTGGAAGAATTAAATTCCAAGTTGCTGAAACATCGGGAGTATCAATTATAGGATGATCTTCCATTGGATTTTTATGCGCTTCCATTTCTTCTTTAAGAACATTTTGTACGTTTTCCACGACTCCACTGACATCATTTTCTGGATGATACAAATCAACATGATACTCTGAGTTGTAGTTGGAGGCTTCGCCGTCTCCACCAGCGATGATACCCTGGATCTCTTGTAAGGTCATTAAACGTTTGACCAATTCGCCTTCATCATTGAATGTATAAAATTCGTAGCGATCTGGATTGAGTAAATTGATTGGACTGGCAACTTGAGATGCTATGTGCGGCTTGGATAAGGGATGGCCAACTGCGTCTGAGTAGTAGGTGTGTTTGCCGTTTCCGGTTTCCATCACGACGGATACGGATGTTACTACGCTGCAAAAAATATTACTTTTTATTTTAGCAAATTTCAAACAAACTGGCAATAATTATTTACAATCGAGTGCGTTAAAGTTATATTTTACGGCGCGATAGCTTTGTTGTTATTAGCTAGAGCACTGTAAAATACTCAGCGCACAAGATTTGTATTAAATTTTTTGGTAGACAATAATTTCAGTTTAACATTTCTTAAGGGAAACTATTGAAAAGTCTTTATATATTTCAATAAAACTTTACTGCTTGCATTTTTTCGTTCCCCTTTCAAGAGACAATTAGAACACTGACTAAAAAACTGAAATTTAAAACAATTTTGAGGTTGTGATGAAAAATTAGGCCTCAAAAATATTGAAAGAGTGAAGTTGTAAAATTCTTGAAACTAGAAGTAATCCTTTATTCTATATGCTTGTAAAAATTCTTGTAATTATGTTTTCTTCGTGAAATTTTGCTCTCCGGGATCCGTTAGAATAGAGTGTCTTCGGGGTTTCATTGATAGGTTAACGGAACTAGTAAATGTCCAATACGAAGTCCATGGAGCCCAGCTGGCCGTTACCGCGTTATGGCATTTTGCAAAGCAAGAAGCACAAACTAAAGACACGGTTACGCGCTTCAAACATAGGCGATAATTTGTGCTCTACTGTTTTGTCCACTTGAAGATGTCAAAAAACAAAACAGCAATCAATAAAAAAAATCTGCTGTAGCCTTCATAGTACTTCCTAGAACATAAATTTTCTGGCCAGTGTCATCACTGTTCCAGAAATTTAAAGTGTCGCATCAATTAATTGCGTATTTCAAAGTGAAAGCTGTCATTGTCAAAGTGACAACTGTCAATGTCAAAATGGCAGATGGCGATTATATTTTAGTTCTTTTCTAGATTTTCGGAATCTGCAATTCATCGGAACATACAGTTTTGACATTTGATTGCCGGAAATTTTATTTAAAGATGGTAACGTGGATTCCATTAATGATTTATTCCTGATATCTAATAATTTCATCTTCCCGAAAGCTTCAAATTGATACCAAACTAGACATCATTTGAATAATTTGTAAAAAAAATAATTGACAATCGTTTGAATATCCTCTTTGTCACTCCGCTCCGCAAGAGCTTTAATTTGATACCAAACATGATAGAGCCAAATTACTTATTTTAAAAAAACAATTGACGAACGTTTGCATGTGATGTCCAAGTATGAGTGATAATAATTCTAATTTCACATCATAATTCTCATTATTTCTTTGCTTCAGAAAAATGTACCGAATTTTATAATAATTCAAATTTTAATAATGACAAATAAATTGCTGATAATTTCGAAAAATGTTTCAGGTGAATATTGTGCCAAATTATTCGTGGATCAATTTTAGTTATCTCATATTTCATGATAAATATTACCATTTATAAAATAAACGCAAAAAACTAAAAATTTCATTCGAAAATTCGTACGCGTTATCAACCGGCGTCAAATCAAAACAATTTGTTAATTTGATCTTACTTTGGACTCTAGAAAGGGAGTAAAAATTGGGACTCATGCATATTAGAATAGGGAATAATTGTAAGCACAGAAAATATAAAGTTTTCAAATATAAAGCAATGAGATTCGAGTTGAATTTATTTGAAAAGATCTGCATGGATTATCAATAAAAATGGGTTTGATCGAAAAATCTAAATATCAGCTTATTTTGGGGCACTCAATTTGATCATGAAAGGATCAATTTAAGTTAATCATTCTAAAGTGAGTGTATGAAACAGCAATGTACGAATCGCAAATTGCTATCAGATTTGAACAGCATTTTCTTAGCACAAGTCATTCATGTTAAAAGTGTTACACGGAGAATTATGAGGTAATGTTTATGTACAGTCTGAGAATCATGATCTCAACATAAGAAGTGTTTATTTATACCATATTTTATAAATGCCGTTATGTAAATTTTCTAGTCTTTACCTTAAATACATACTTATTTGAACGCTTAAATACCAGTAATATTTGATGTAGTACATATAAATTAGTACTCCTCTCAGTGATGTATTAATAAATTATGTTGGGTATTAGAAGAACATTTCGAGGCAAATTGTGATTAATACGCGGTTTGTACGTACAAAAGGTAATAAAGATTCTAATACCGTTGGCGTTTTACATAGCATTATTATTTTAAACTACCGCTACCTTTCTTTGTGCTTTCTGCATTAATAATCGTTGGTATAAGATACGACTTATTTCATTTAGGTTTGTGTCTCAATTAGAAGCTATCACTATCACTACATTTATATCTTAATCACTTCTGAACAGAAATTTTATACCACCAAAAAAAATTGTTTCTTCTTTTTCTATAAAATTACAAATTTAGTAGTTTTAGTGGTTTTTACACCATCATCCTGAATAGGGTGGCAACTGTAGACACGTGTTCCGTCTTTATCAGGACTCTTCAGTACAATATAACAAACCTCAAATAGTCGGACTTGTGAACCGCGAAGCTATGAAAATAGAGTTGATACATGTATGCTATACTGTACTAAAGAATACTAATAAGGACGAAAAATGTGTCTACAGTTACCGCCCTATTCAGGATGATGGTATAAAAAATGACTGCTGAATTTGTAATTTTGTGAAACAATTAGGTTTTGAATTTTAACAATTTATCAAATTCTGTTTCACGGACATTTTTCAAACATCCTGTATTTCTTCATTAGAAATTATCATCATTTCAAAAAATCACATTCTGTTCGTATTGATTTATTTAGGTGCCAATTTATGATGAATTATATTTTTCCAAAATGTTTAACCTATAAAAAAATCCAAGCTATGGAAGATTAAATGATTAATTTGCAGAATTGACCGCTGGCGCCCGAGATCTCGTTGAACATTTCAGTTTTCAATATTTGTGATTGGTGCAAACACCTGTTTAATTCATTTGGCTCATTCTCTAAGAATTAGTTGAGTTGATAACAAAGGATTCACTTTTTTTCAATTTTTTATTGATTTGTCGCAATCTACAAAGTGCTGAGGTTTGAAGTTTATGCAGCCATGTAAGCTGATCATGGTCAACTTTTGTTTATTTACAAGATGTTGGTTACTGCCATTGATATATACAGGATGATCATAAACGACTAATAAATAAAATATCATAATACGGACTTTGGCACGTGACGCTGTCATTTATGATCAGCCTGTAGAATAAAATGAACGCGAATTATCAAAGGAAAGAATATGACAAAGGGGACTATCTATATTTTTCTTTTTCATTACTCTATGATCTACAGATGCGGTAATCTCTCGTACTTGCCGAACACTGAAGGCTGGTTTATGATGGATTTAATTTACAAATTTAGATTTTCTCAATTATAAACTAAAGACTGATTTATGATGAATTAAATTTACAAATTTAGATTTTCACAATTATAAATCCAGCCAATCGTAGACATTGGTTGACTTGTCAGAAATTCCAAATTGACAACTGTCACAGAGAAGATATTCAAATTATAAATATGACGAAACAGCAGCATATTTATATGATAAAAGTAATGAATCGAACTGAAATACATTCATTTGTGTAAATAAAACAATTACGGCGATGTAAAATGGCTACTCAAAATGTCAATTTCAGGTTATATTTCAGAAAATGAACGAGAACGATGATCTAAAACTATAAATCTAAATTTTTAAATGGAAATTCCTAAATTAAATCCATCATAAACCAGCCTTAAAGGCTGGTTTATGATGGATTTGATTTACGAATTTAGATTTTCTCAATAATAAATTCAGCCAATCGTAGTCATTGGTTGACATGTCAGAAATTTTAAATTGACAACTGTCACAAAAAAGATGTTCAAATCATTAATCTGGTGGAACAGTTTTGGCGATGTGAAATGCCTACTCAAGAAATCAATTTTAAGTTATATTTCAAAAAATGGACCAGAATTAGGATCTAAAACTATGAATCTAAATTTCATTGGTTGACATGTCAGAAATTCCAAATTGACAACTGTCATAGAAAAGATATTCAAATCATGAATATGTTGGAAAAGCACCCGTATTTATATGATAAAAGCAATAAATCAAACCGAAACTCATTAATTTGTGCAAATAAAACCATTTTGGTGGTGTAAAATGGCTACTCAAACAGTCAATTTTAAGATTTTTTTTTTTCAAATATCTTAATGTTTTGTGCTCACTTTTACTTGGTAATTTAGGAAACGTATTCAGCAATGCACAAAATGAGTAATAAATTACTACTCTTCCTTAACTGAATTGTAGTATCCTACAACTGTCACCGTGATGTTAACACATACCCTGTATTTAAAAGTATATTTTCGATATGATCAGAGACTATGCATGCATTTCATTTAATTATTACACGCTTCTCTCATGTGAAAAAATATAATTGAGCAGATAAAACTGTTGCAGTGAGTATTAAAATAACATTGCGAGAAAAGACAAAATGGAGCCTCACAAAAAAGTTTGTACCCAGTCTTTCGGGAATAATGATTTTAAAAATGAAAGGAAAATCTTTCCTACGAAAATATTAAAACTCAAAATTGATTCGAAAAATATGAATATTCGACTTATCTTTGGTGTATAATATTTTATAAATAAATTATTGTAGCCCTATTTGATGCAATCATTGTTAAAGGTAAACTACAGATCTCAAAAGTCTTATCAACGTCAACAGCCAGCAAAATTGTTCAGCAAAAACTACGAAATGATATAATATAAAAAAAAAATTATGATGTAACGTTAATGTATAGTATTTTTGTTAAAAACTTGTGTATGTTACGCTCAGTTATTACAAATTGTGTGACAAACAAATGGTTGGAAAAGTAACATAATTTGGTCCATTTATAGGTCTACTCATTTTTTGGAGACAAAAAATAGGTAGATAATGATGAACCACTTGTTTAATCACCATAAAATGTCAAAAATTTCAATTTGTAGGATTGACATCATTTTCAGTATAACTAATTTTTTACTTCTGTTTCGGTTCAGTAATAGAAGTAATTTTTACAAGCAATCAACTTTTAATATAGGTTTTGGAAAGAGAATAATTTCCTTTAAAAATATTTTGTTTGTATTATAGCCTTTAAAAAATGACATGCATCTCCGTTCTTTGGTCTGTACGTATGAGGACATACTACAAGCCTCAAATCTAAATTGATTTTAGTATTTCTTTTTTCTAATGATAAGGTAACTATCGAAATAAAATTCAATTGTTTTTTAATACGATTTTTTCACTAATTTATTATGTTAGAATATATTTTTTTCTTTACAAAATAAATCCAGCTATATTTAAAACTTAAATAAACAAACGGATAAGAATTCAATACGTTTCCTGAATCCTAGAATTGATAAATTCATGGAATTAATTTTTTCAATTCCTGGAAATTGGATATAAAGTTACCAATAACTGTCTTCTTCAAAATTTATTGCTCAAGTCAGTGAAACTAATCTTCCGTACAAACCAATATTCTTGTTTTTTTCTTCTAAAAACCATCGTACCTTGAACCCAGAATTTTTCTAGATGATTGACCATCCATTTCGTCATTGTTGTCCGTGTCCTCTGCAGCTGCTATTGCAGAAAAGATCACTAGGCCGGTCATCAGGAGCCTCCATTCCATCTTGATTGAACACCGCCGCTGATGCGGAGTTCTTCGTGACTTTCTTGCTCTTTACACTGATCTAGAACATGTAAGAACAATAAGACTCTGAATACGGAGCCCTAAGAATAACTATTTTTACAATATAATCTGCACGCACAAGGAATTATGCCGACAAAGAGGCTTTAAAGAAAGAATCGCAGACAGGAATAATTAGTTTAGCTGGCCGGATGGACAGTAACGGGATCTTTAGGTCCGTTTTAATTCTCATTGTTTTGGAGAAGGATATTTGTTTGATTTATTGTGAATAACGGAAAATAATTATTGCAATTAATTTTGCTGTTCCCTTAAAATGCAATATTAACATAATTTCAGCTCCTGTATTGCTGAATTTTTTGTTTTTCTATCTGTACATAAAATAAGATCAATTTTGTCTTGCCATAGGATATTATAAAATGTCTTTATTGTTGCAGGAATTGGATGCTGCAATTTCGATTTTTATGTAAGTTGCCATCCTTTAAAATTATTATAAATGATTAATTACTATTTTGTTATTTAATAATCAACTTAAAAACAAGACGAGAAATAAATAATATCTACTTTTATTACATCAATGTTAAAGTTAACAAGAAACTTAAATCACGATGGATTTAAGTACGTGATTTAATCCTGAGGGTGAAGTTTATTGCACGAGAAGAAGTCGAGCCAACTTCAGTTTCGTCCGATCATTACGGTTTTACTCAATCAAAATCAAAAACCAGTGGACTATCAAAAGTAACTTTTTTTAAAATTTTTATCACATGTAAAAATTCGATCAGAAAATCAACTAAGCTGTCACAACTAACATGGATCAGATTTTTCTTTTAATTATAATTTTGTCGTCAGCTATATATTGGTTAATAATATCAAACTAATACTTTTTGCGAGCGCTCAATATTTCACGATTATTTTTCCATATGCTTTTTTTACTTATGTTCGTGTTTCCCATATTTTTTATTGCAATTGATATTAAATCGATGCATAAGCGATGCTTCCAAAAGAAAAACAACTGGATTGGGCCATCTTAAAATAAAACACCAAATAATATCAATAGCACAGAGGGCTACCGAGAGTGGAGCTCGCGGTTTTCCCGGGTGTTACAATCAGTTACTATATTTCCAAGAAAAAGTTAATTGGATCGGTCAACTCTAAAATAAAATTACAAAAAATATTGAGAGTAGAGGGTTACGGTTTGCCTAGGTGCTGCAATTTTTTTTCTTTTCTTTGAAATACACATATATACATAGACAAGTGATGGAATATTATTCTAGTGTCATAAGAAAGAATAATAATTTCTAACGGTATTTTTCAATGGGCTTCACTTGTTTATTTAAACTTTAAAACCGGTTGGCAGATGACAATTCTATAAATAAATAAATACTAGTATATATCGAACATTACGATATTTACATTGATGGAATTCTTCAATGGAGACTTCTAGACCCCATGTGAATACTGTTTGACATATTTCAAGGATAATTACTGTTATAATTATAAAATTATGAGGAAGCGTGTTCAATTGCAATAAATAATCTTACTGTAACACATTCTATTGCAATTTAATTAAGTTATAATTCCTTGGCCAGACATTAATGCAGGCTAATATTTTTAGCGAGATAATTTAATTTGATTAACTTGATTAGGATGTATAAGTAAATTTAAAATATAAACACCTGCATATACGGAGTGTCATTAATCCTGAAACCGTAATAGATTGAAATGAAACAGAATCAGTTAATAAGGATATTAATCAAACTCACAATTATCTGAAGTTAATGAGTACGTTACACGATGGTTGTAAACTACGTTATAAGTTGGAAGATAAAGGGTTCAAATTGATTTTGTAATATTTGATACCGTATAAGCTTTCTAGCACCCTCTGGTTCATTATTGCACAATTCTAGAAGTTGTATAACATCCGAATTGCAACAGATTTTTGTTGCATCATTCAAACCTTCCCTAATGATTGGTTCATAATGAATCGGACTATATCTACATTTACAATAATTTGTTCAGGAAAGTGTGACACGCATCACATCATTTATCCCCTTATACTTTCGGAAAGTGTAATTTCACGTCATAATAAGTAAAGAACCCCGTTAGAAATTATTTTTAGTATTGTTGATAGCGAATATTTATGTGAGACTAAATTTGAATGGATGTTATTATTCATTGAATTTAAATCTGTGAAATTAGTTGATTGCTTCCGTAGAAAAATCGAATAAGACTACGGCTAGAAATGATGATTCACAAGATTATTGACTTATTATACCATTATTGTTTTAATTTCCTCAATAAAAAGAGCGAGCATTATAGTACAAAAAATGTCACATAACTTAACAGTTGATTGATTACTAGCAGCTTCTCTTTATTACGTGGCTACTTGAGGAGAAATATATGTAGACAAATCTCGTGCACTATTTCCATAAGAAAATTAGCTTTCACCGCGCCGTTCCTAGCCTGTACTTTGAATTCTTGTATATTGGGAGCAGAAAACTGCAAAATAACAAATCCGGGCGGAAGCCATTCGTAAGAAATCGTGCGAATACCCATCGTCCATTGCTGCAGTATTTGCCTGGTATTTGTATGGACGATATGGCGCTGGCACTCGGATTTTAAATAATCATTTGATTTTTCTTGTATTTTTTATCCATTAAATTATATGGAATTTAGCGCAAAATCAATTTAGGATGCATGGAAACTTGAATCACTATTACTGACATTTTTTTTTTCGATTAATGTACAGTATAATCAAATTTAAAAAAATTGTATATTATCCTCTATTAGAAAAACATAAACATAATAATTTAAATAAAATCTAACGGTGAATATTCCGAACAAAACAATTCCTCCTCAGAACAAATTTCTGTCCAAAACAAAGAAATTTGTTTTAAAACAAGAGATTCGTTACTGGTATGATCCCATTCTCATGCTTACTGGGCGTATACATTTGAGATTATGTCTCATGTCGTAATTTATTGGCATGGAGCCACATGGGAACATGAACAACATGAATTTACAGACGCTGGGGTCGCTGACGTACCGTTAACATAGTAACACAGAACCACGGTAGGAAGTAGGACTATTTTGACAGTTTCCACAAGTATGTTCGTATTATTATATGGTACTTGTCGTACGCGTGAGTGTGCAGTTATCGGAATCTCATCTCGCATTCGTAATTCTCCAATGACAACCGGCCTGTAGGCTTAAATCACTTATTTTGGAGATACATGTGGTACTGACTGGGAGATGTCTGGTACAGTTATTAAAAACTGTACCTAGCTGGTTATGGAACCAGGGCCAATTAGTACTACCTCAAATTTAACAACGGTGTCATCGTGTTACCGACATTTGACATTTAACCGAGAGCATGAATTTATCCAACAAGTTATTTCACATTTTTTCAGATCCAGGCGACATTCAGGACTCTTATTTTTATATAACGGATATTTGTGAATCATACATTCCATGCGAATATCATCATCAGAAAACAATGATACAAAAAAAATAAGGTAAATATCTGGATAGTTGAAAAATATACAGAAGACTAGACGTGAAAATATGGGTTGCACATTTAGTACAGAATGAACAATAGTCTTCTGGCATTCAATCAAGTTTTGAAGAAAACGCTTATGAAAGAACCTCAAACAGAGAAATCAATAATTTGTCAAAAAAAGCGCGGCAAAAGCTAGCAATCAGAAGAAAAAAAACTGCTGGTCATTTTGACATTAGTAAATTACTATTCCTAGATCCTTCCTTAGTTAACAAACAAACTTTCAATTTTTTTAAATTACTAATTTAGTAAAAAATTGATTATTTATCCCAAGATAACAATTTGAATTATTGCATCTATTGAGATTTTGAGTTCTATAATTGTGTGAAAGAAAACGAGAACGTCATTCTGTCTTCAGTATTCTAATTCTACATCCTTCCTCAATCAGAATAAACAGTTTCAAATTTTTTGAATCGGTGGTTTATTCAGAAATTAATTATTTATCTCGAGGAAACAGATAGGATTATTATATTTTATGATTTTGAGCTTCGAATTCTATAATTGTGTGAAAGAAAACGGAAACGTCATTTTATCATCAATATTCCAATTCTACATCTTACCTCAGCTCCCCAAGTGAAGGCTGTTAATTTCTTATCACCTACAATTATTTTTACAATCCAACAATTTGGTTGAAATTGCGCAAGAATTGAAGTGAACAGTTATCGGTAAGATTCCTTGTGGATTTTTTGCTGCAAGACATCAGAAAACCATCTGACAGAATTGTTTTTTAATTTCTATAAGACGACAAAAAAATTCGGTCATCAAATTTGCCGCCCCTGAAATCTGCCGCCCCCAAGCCTACTTAGCCTGCTGGTAAATCCAACAATGGTCAGGAATCAATTATTTATCTCAAAGGAAGAAATAAGATTATTGTACCTATTGTGATTTTGATTTTCGAGTTCTATAATTGTGTGAAAGGAAACGGAAACGTCATTCTGTCTTCTGTATTCCAATTCTACTTCTTCCCTCAGCCAGCACTCACAGTTTCAAATTTTTTTGAATCGGTAGTTTAGTCCGGAATCAATTATTTATCTCAGTGGAATAAATAGGATTATTGTATCTGTTGCGATTTTAGGTTTTCTATAGTTATGTAAAAGGAAACGAGAACGTCATTCTGTCTTCAGTATTCCAATTCTACATCTTCTCTCAGTCAGCATCTAGACTTTAAATTTTTTTGAATAAGTGGTTTAGTCAGAAATCAATTTTTTATTTCAAGGGTAGAGACTGAATTATTGTACCGATTGTAATTTTGAGTTTTAGGCACTATAATTGTATGAAAGAAACCGAGAAGGGCATTTTATCTCCAATATTTTAATTCTACATTCTTCCTCAGGCAGCAATCACAGTTTCAATTTTTTTTAGGAGGTATTTAGTCTGGAATCAATTTTTTATTTCAATGGAAGGAATTGAATTATGGTATCGACTGTAATTTTGACTTTTGAACACCATAATTGTGTGTCTTCAGTACTCCAATCCTACATCCTCCCTCAGTCAGCACTAACAGTTTAAATTTTTTTGAATCTCTGGACTAGTGAAAACTTTATGGTGTTCTGTATTTTAGTTTGAACATTATAATTGTGTAAAAGAAAATGAAAACATCAATTGAACTTCAATATATTATTTTTACATCCTCTCTTAGTTAGCACCAGTACCGAATTAAGACCCATTGGAGCCCTGAGGTACTGAATTTAGTAAAGCCCCTGAGCTGGTAAAAATTTATAAAATGCTTGAAAAACCTCAAAGCCGAAGGCTTCTAGGCACGTACCTAATGATTTGATTCGTTCAAAAGGAAGTTATTGACTCATGAGTTTATCATAAAATTTTGTGTCTGAATAAATAAATAAAATAAAACAGCCTAAAACTTTTTATAAAACCGAATTTATAGAGATATCCTAGAAAAATATTTTGACAGGGTGATCGATAAATATTTATCTAATTAAAAAGGAAAATTAATTAATGGTTCATCTCGTTTTGAAACGATTTACCCCTTATTTGTTTTTATCCACAAAAAATCTGATATTTTATTCAAACGAATCATAAATATTTTTTATGTTAGTAGGTACTTACGACTACCTTTAAATTAAAATTCTTGACCATCAACTGCGCAACTTATATCCGAGCGCGCTTAATAAATAATCACTTATATATAACAGGATTTTGAATTTTTTATGTTTGTCCCAACATTCTTTATCATGAAATAAACTAAGGAAGTGCTACATCAAATTATCACGAAAATTTTCCAAAACCCTACTAGAATATATTCAAATTTGGTAGAAATCCATTTTTATTAATCTTTTAATTTCGCTGCTCGTGATTTACAAAATAATACCCGGTTTAGTAATCGAGAAATACTTCCTATAAAATTAATTTCAACAAGCGATAAACAAAATTTTTGTGAGAAATGATTTTTTAAATTTAAATTACTTAGGGAATTTCTTTTAAGAAAATGATAAATCAACTCACCAAAATAAAATGAACTTTCTGTCAGAGCGAATTTGACAATTTGCGGTTAATGAAGAACCGTGAAGTGTTGATGAAGGAAGAATCAAAGAACCGGTGGTAACTCTCAAGTGTGGAGTCAATGGCACAACTGAAGTCTTCGAGCTCTTGGCAGGTGCGACTGGCCTTGACCGCTGGACCGCGGCTCCGTGATGCAAGTCCCCACCCTAGAGGAGAAGCAAACACCAAGTTTTTACCATCAGCTCATAAGGAAATATACCGCTGATGACGATCAAACTACCGGAGTATTATTGTCAACGCGCAATTTACAACCATATTTTCATAGCTTTTTGCACCTAAGAGCAATTCGAAAATTAATTTTTATACAGTTGTGTGAATTGGACGTGAGTTTCCTAAACATCCAAGTAATGTTATGTATTCCTCCCGTTAATTTATTCGATCTTACTTGAATTCTTATCGATTCCTTTTTTGTAGTGCCGTTAGATTTACTGCTGCCTAAAATTCGACTGGCATTTCATAAAATCGATTTATTTCTCGTTTATAAAACAGCTTATTAATGAATTGAGAATATTTATGGCTGGAAGTATGAATTTTTTTTCTATAATTCCAAATAAAAATACCTAGAAGAATTTCAGTGGAAACAGAGGAAAAATATTCCAATTTTTGCTTGTTTTAGCAATAATAAAAAAAAAATTGCTGATAATTTGTGCATCGCTCTCTAGTCTCTCCGCTAAGCGCATCGCTTGGTGATGATTGGGCACTAATCTTCCAGAAGCAAACTCATATTAATGTATAATAAAATGAATTGTGTATTATTTCAATTATTTCTTCATGTAAGAAAAACAGCAATTTCAACTTTTTTTATGATTTTATCTTCGATACAAATCATAATAGTATTTATATGAATGCATACAATATGGTTATATGAAAAAAAGTCCCAAAAAACTTGGTACAATTGCCTCCAAACTACAGATTTAAGAAAATGAGTAACGGGTGGTCATATACTGACCTAAATTAATCCTAAGAACAAAAGTTTGATTCATTCTGATACTAATATCGAAACCGCATGTCAATATCTTGTGTAACTCACGAGATATTGAGATAAATTGTTCCCACCTTAAAATGTGTACTAACCCATATCAGTTCGAAATTTTCAGATTTCAATTATGCATAGCTCAGCAGTAATTTCCTACGAAACAGCAGCTTTCATTTGGTATCAGTTTCAAATCTGTAAGTGTTGTAGTTGCTGAGAGTTCAGCCTCACGCCAGCCAACCAGACAGCCAAAGTGAATATGAATATAATATAGAATTTTTTTGCAAAAATGCGCTGATTCGAGTCGAATTGGTTTTTAGAAAACGCGCCCCATATTTAAATGATCCTGCAAAATTTTCAAGTCAGAGTTTGAGAACCTTCAAGAACTGCCAAAACATGCCGCAAATAAATATTTTTTTAAAATTAAATAATAAACACAAAATAAAAAATTCTGTCTCATTTTGTATGTATCTCAAATGTATTTTCACAAATTTCGTTGTGATTAAATAATATTACTGGTTACAGTGCACTTATTTACTTTACACTTCGTCACATTATAGCAAAATCTCTGGCCATTACTTTTATTAAATGATTTAGGGGCTTTATATTATATTTTCCAACAATGAGCTAGCATTCAAATATCTGACAATTGATCAACAATGAACTAGCATTCAAATGTCCGACAACCGAACATCTCGCAACAATGAGTGCTCATTCAAATTGAACTATCTAGATTGTTTTCGAATGATAACTTGGACCATAGTTACAATAAATAACAAACTTAGATATTTTATATTTGTAACAGTATTTTGTGATTTAAAATCTAAAGCTTAACTTCCATTCATAAGATCTCTGGAAACTGGAAAGATTCTATGAAAACATAGATGATTAAATGAGTACATTATTGATGCGTAAGTTGCTTTATAGCAGGCGTAAAAGATTTCGGTGTTCTGCCATGCGCATTACCAACAAAAACAAAATCAGAACTTCAGCCGATAGTATTTTGTTTTAAAATTGAAACAAAAGAAGTTTATTAGGGTAAGTCTTGATATAAATGAAGTACACCATTGGTTATTCAACTACTATTAATTTTATTGATTTGTGTGTGTTGATTATAAACCACGTGTTTTCCTTTCTAACCTCATCTGTCAAACTCATTTCAGAAACAAATATGGGACAGAAAAAGAAGGGACGTAGTGTAAGAAAGAATAAACAAGTACAAAATGAACCCGATGAAGTGGTCCAAGCTCCTCATTCTTTCGTAATTCATAGAGGATTAACAGGAGGAAATATTACTGACCTAACTAGAGATTTCCGTAAGGTTATGGAACCATTCACCGCTACTAGCTTAAAGGAACGAAAGAAAAATGCAATAAAAGATTTCGTGTCTGTTTCGGGCTTTCTCCATGTTTCACATATGTGTATTTTTACGAGAACTGATTTAGGAATGTATTTAAAAATTTCTAAATTACCGAGAGGGCCTACATTAACGTTTAAATTACATAATTTTACGCTTGCAAAAGATGTTATTTCCTCTTTAAAAAAACAATATGTATATAGCGAAATTTTCAAGCATTCTCCGCTAATAGTTTTGAACAGTTTTAGCGGAGAAGGCATGCAAATGAAATTAATGGCGTCCACTTTTCAAAATATGTTTCCAACAATTAACTTGACAAATGTAAATTTAAGTGATATTAGGCGATGTGTTTTGTTGAATTATAATCCAACAACTAAATTGATTGACTTTAGGCATTACGCCATTAAGGTTATTCCGGTTGGTATCACTAAAGGTGTAAAAAAAATTATTCAGGGAAAAGTTCCAAATTTAGCGCGGTGTAGCGATATATCCGATTTTTTGTCAAAGCCTTCAGTTTTATCTGACAGTGAATTTGAAGACGATCCTAATCACCACGTAACGCTTCCGCAAAATTTATCATCACGGGGTAATAAAATGAATATGCAATCGGCTATCCGTTTGAGTGAATTAGGTCCTCGAATGACTTTACAACTAATGAAAGTTGAAGATGGATTACTTGACGGCGAAGTTCTTTTCCATGAACTTGTGTACAAAACGGAAGAAGAAATCGAAGCTATCAAGAGGAAGCGGGAGAAAAAGCGAAAATTAAAAGAAAACAGGAAGAAGGTACAAGAATTGAATAAAAAGAAAAAGGAAGATCACAAAGAAGAATTAAAACAGAAATCTCTAGAAGGAATGAAAAAAGTAAAAGAAAAAACAGAAAGTGATAGATTGATGAAGAAAGCTGTTAGTGAGGCAAATAGAGAAACACCATTTGAGGATGATGATGATGCAGAATATTATCGACAGGAAGTTGGGGAAGAACCGGATAAGGGTATAAACTTGGAAAAAAATTATTTACCTACATTATTAATTGTATTTTTTTAGAATTATTCTCAGCTAGAGCTCCTAAAAAGCGACCATTCCCTGAAAAACCATTTAAAAATAAAAAACCAAGACTTGAGGATAAAAAAGAAAGTAGTTTGAATAAAAATAAAACATTTAAACGTAGAAAAACTGACACTTCAAATAAAAAATGGCCTGGCGGAAGAGGCGGCAATCCAAAATATGGCCTTAATGCACAAAATGAAGATGGACCAAAATCGTTCCCAGATAAAAAATCGAAAGGCAAGAAAGTTCTTGGTGGCAAAGTTATCAAAAAGAAGACTAGGAGGCGTTAATAATACGAACTATTTTTGTACATCATTTTAATTTAATAAATGAACCAATTGTTTATTATTTCATATTCATTTTATATATTATTATAGAAAATTGCATGTCATTTTACATGAGTTTGTATCGAAATCGATTAAAAAAATATTCCACATATGTCATATGTGATCTTCGGACAATTAGTCACGTTTTTACGCATATTCTATGACGTAAATATTTGCCTTTTGTGACTTAAAATCGTTTTAATAATATTATTACATGAAAAAATCCTTGAGACTTGAATATTTATCCGTTCTGAATTATCTTGATGTCTGTCTCAGATTCTAAAAGATTACTGCGCAACTACTGTTATCATAAATATTCTCTTGTCATTTTTTTCGACAAGTTAAAGTTTCATTATCTTCATAATTCACTTCATCATACTGTAATATATTGATTTACTTGAGCACTTTGCTTCGCTCATGCAACCATATGTAATTCCACTCTGTTGTCTAGACAGTATAATTTTAAATATTTTTTTATGAATTTTTTTTTTTTGTATAATTTGTTTCCTGATTTTGACACTTGTAGAAAGGATCGAAACATTGAACTGAATAAAATATACTGAATTTAAAATCAAAATTTTTTTTTTTCATTAAATTATGATCTCGAATAGCTATCAGCCAAGTGAGTGATCTGTTTCTGTGCTACCCCGAATAACAATTAATCAGATTTATTTATGTTGCTTCTTACTATCATATTAGTTCCTTCTATTCCAAGAAGCACATAAGGGAATTTGATTTTGTGCTATCTAGAGTAACAATTAAATTAGGGGTCTTCAAAATATCCTTTCCTAGAAGTTTTCTGTTACAGATGTTCAGGTTCAGCGATTTGATTTGTATGTGTCTTTCAAATAATAGATATTCAGCTAAACGAATTAAAATAAAGATAAAAAAATACTTATGAATTTTTTGAAGCACTTATTGAAATATTTACACTGCAACATGAGTCGTTCTTTGATGGTACGATATCAGCAACTTTCACGGAAGTGCCAGGAACAATTATTCAAAATTTTAACTCAATCGGATGAACGACGCGGGAGCGAACACTGTCTGATACAATTATACGTTGATATTCAGAGATTTTCTCGCAAGTACCAACAATAAATTTACAAAGTTTCAATTTAATTGGATGAACGATACGCGAACGAACAAATACGAATCATGCGATACTTATTTTACGTTGTGGTACTGTCAAGAATCACAGGCAACTCCAATTTTATTTATTTGTTTGGATTAATTAATCAAGAAAACCTGATAAATATTTTCATCTCTTTTTTAATTGAGAATTTAGTTTAATAATTTAATACGGTTTTGATTAAGAGCAAAGAAATATAATTCAAAATTTATAATTAATCGATCTATTGTCGCAACCATTCAAATTATATCTGTTTTGGTTGTGTTTATTCAGTCTTGTGTATACTGATTAGATCATTAATAATCCTTGGAAAATTAGGACTATATTTTTAAATAAATTGTTTCACAAAACTACAAATTCAGGAGTCTGTTTTTACACCATCATCCTAAATAGGGCGGCAACTGTACACACGTGTTTTCGTTATTATTGGGACTCTTCAGTACAATCTATCAAGCCTCAGTTAGTAGGAAAAATGTCCGTGAAACAGAATTGAATAAATTGTTAAAAATCAAAAACCTGATGTTGCACAAAATTTCAAATTCAGAAGTCGATTTTACACCATCATCCTAAATAGCTGTCGACACGTGCTTCGTCCTTATTGGAAATTTTCAGTACAGTCTAGCAAGCTTCAGACCGTATTTTTGATTCATGATAAATTGGATGACTAATAAATTGAAACTTAAACCTCGTTATGATTAAAAGGGGAGAAATGGAAACGCGTACAGAATAAGAAAAAATATTAATAATTAAAGCAGGATAAATGGAAGGATTCTCGAGAAAAAGAGAGGTTCCAATGAAAGAGTGGTTCTTGGGGAAAAGTTTCCAAAAATCATAAACTCTTCTTTTTGTTAAGTAATGACCGAAACAATAGTCCCAAAGTTGACTAAAGTTTCAATTATCGAAACTATGGGTACTTATTTTTCCTCTTCCGGCATAGCCAGTTCTTATCATAATCTTAAATTGATGATTGATTGTCGTAATCAACCAAATTATATTTGTTTGGTTACGCATTAATCATAATTTTGGTATCATTTATTTTAATTATTATTGGAGAAATCTTCATTTCAATTTAGAATGAATGTAACTGGTATATTTTCTAAATAAACCTGGCGCTCGTGACAGGAAACAAGGAACAATTTTTTACAAGCTGCCATTCATACTATTTATAGGGTAGTTACTTACAGCTGTAAGCTTGAAATATTTGCATTTAAACATCTCCGCTAGGTGTTATATATATTGAAGAATTGATTTTAATAAACAAAATATAGCTTCTTCGAATAATTAATAAAATTAGGAATGGCACGCCATACAAGTAACTGAGGGATGAAAAGAAATATTTAGGTGCTCATAAATAAATATATATATATATATATATATATATATATATATATATATATATATATATATATGCAGGCCAAGTAGGTCCATGGCTTCTGTTACAATTTTTCGCCACTTTTTACGATCCTGTGCTAATCGCTTAAAGTTCGTGATTCCTAGTGTCTCTAACAGAGGTCTCTAAGTCCTTTTTCACCGCGTCATACCGCCTCTCCTTTGGTCTTCTCCTTCTTTTTTTTTTTCACAACACCTAACATCTTTCTTACTACTCTGTCCTCTGGTAGTCTCAACACATGCCCTAGCCAATGAACCTTTGTGTTTTAGCCACTTCCACTATTCCAGGCTCACCATAGAGTTCCATAAGCTCGGTATTAGTTCGTCTTAACCACACATCACCCTCTTTTTTACCACCATAAATCTTCCTCAGAATTTGTCTCTCCCACACTTTTAGTTTATTTTGCATAGTCTTGTTTAGCACCCACATTTCACTACCGTACAGTACCACTGGTCTTATAATGGTTTTATACAACCGCTTTTTTGCACTTCTTGACACACTTTTTGATTTTAATAGTTTCCCCATAGCTCCCGCGTTTCTATTTCCTTTCGTTATCCGTGTTATAATATCCCGCTCTTCGCTATTGTTGTTTGTTACCGTAACACCTAAGTAAACAAAGTTTTTAACTTTCTCGAATGCGTAGATTTTATCTCCTCCAACCTGTATTTTAAGAGACTCTTCTTGTGTTTCTTGATGATCCGACTCTATCTCCATGTATTTGGTTTTATCCTCGTCTATTTTTAATCCTATTTCTTCCGCCGTTTGGACTAAACTTTTGAATACCTCCTTTAGCTCTGTTTTTGTTCTGGTTATTAACGTTATGTCGTCTGCAAACGCTAAACATTGGTGTTTTAGTTGACAAATGGTTCCTTTTGTGTAGATTCTGCTTTTCCTTATAACCCACTCTAGCGCCAAGTTGAACAGGACGGGTGATACTGGGTCTCCTTGCCTCAGTCCTTTGTTTACATCGAAGCTCTCTGACGTTTCTCCATCCACCAGGATTCTACATTTTGTCTCTTCATGGGTCATCTTAATTAATCTTATCAATTTTTTGAGTATGTCTAGTTCTGCGAGTGCTTCATACAGTTTATGCTTATTTATTGTGTCATATGCTTGTTTGAAATCTATAAACAACATTTGTAGGCTTAGATTGTGTTTATAACTATTCGCTATAGTTTGTTTCAGTGCAAATATTTGATCTGTTCGGTCTGAAACCAGCTTAATATTCTCCTAGGGTATTGTCCGATTGTTTTTGTATCCTATTTTTTAAACATCCTGCTAAAATTTTGTACGCCACGTCTAATAGTGCTATACCTCTGTAATTCGGGGATATACCGTTTGCGCGCGGCGGTCAGTTTTGTCCTAATCCCACAGACCATTTGAGAATTTTTCTCTTAATCCCTATATACCGTTTGAGCCAAGTTTATTATTTTAATCTTTTAATCCCAGTTAAATGTACCTTCTCTAAATGCCAAAAATTGTGAGTTAATATAATAAACGAACTTGGATAACAATTCATTTTATTTTATTATAAACAAATAACGACTGATAAAAACTATATAGGTAGAAAAAATATAACATATTTACAAATATTTACATTTTTTTACAACCAATATAATTCATTTTATTGAAAATTCGTCATATATACATATTAACATTTTAATTAATGAATACTAATATGAATATTATATTTTGGTGTCAATTTATATACTTACCCCTGCATTATTCATTCAAAAAATTGTCCAATTGGACTGTTTTTTTCTCATTATTCTTACGTGATTGGTTCATTTTGGCTATCTGCATTGTACATTGAAGATTTTACATTTTACTTACTATTTTTTTTTATGGTTAATCCAATAATCTGTTAAGCTTCCGTCGTGGTCAAGTGGTACATAAGAGCTGTATTCTTTCGTTCACGGAGTACTGATCTAACTTATCTGGTTCACTATGTGCTTGTTCTTTCGTTTACGGATTAGTTACCCCCACTCCAAATTTCAACAACTCCGATCACCGACAACTCCTCTAACGAAAAGCTAGAGGAGTTCTTGTGGTTCATATGTATTCAAAAAACGGCGGAATTCGTAGCATTTGCATCATAAGAAATGAAAAAAATTATCTTGAAATAGCTTTGGTTAGGCAAAATCGAAAGTTTTGTGATAATTCATCCTAAAATTGAGTTATAATTATTAAACAGATGAAAAAAACTACATGTATTTGTGTTTTGTATATTCAAAAGATAATTTCTATTAAACTTTTCTGAATATTCATAATTAAACAAAATCAAAACAAATTTTAGGTCATTAATCACAGACAAACGCAGACTCAACAAATGTTGAGTGTTCTTTCGACTACAACAGATCATATGATCTCGACGCCATTTTAAACTGATCTTTAGATTCAGTTGGATCAGTAACTCGTGAACGAAAGAATACAGCTATTGGCAACTGAAAGTACCGTTGGCGGCAGCACTGTTCTTACAAAATGGTGGCTTAAAAGTGGCTTACGGCAAGTTTGCAATCTGTTTACAGTGTAAATACACTGATATTCAGCAGAGAAATATTCATATTCCATGGAATGATTTAATTCAATTTCAATTGTGCGGGGAAGTATAGACTTTCTTCTTTTATAATATATAGTTTTTTCTTTCAAAATTTTTTTATTTATATGTGAATTTTAGTTGTAACTGGAAGAAGGACTGAATGAGGTTATGAAATTTAAAGCATAAAGAAAATAATATTACAAGGGAGTATTTATGACATTTTTGTACTGTACATTTCAGCTTTCAGCTGTCCCTGTACGAATTTTTCTAATCCGCATAGCTTGTTTATGAACTGGATCGTAGTCTCCAAATTTATTTACTACCAACACTTTCCTTTTCCTCTTTTAGGAAATTTATCGAAACTAAAATCAATAATTCAACTAAATTTGGAATGACATCTATAAACACAACAATTTTTAACACTTCTTCGTTTAGATTCCATATTTTGAAGAGTAAAATCTTGATAAAGACTAATTGCAATATAGCAATGAGGTTATGTAATTTAACAATAAAGTCGAAAGCTAAGTATTTTTCACTGAATTAATTGAAACAAATCCAATATGAACTATTGTAGTATAAAATTTCATACAAAAAACCTCAAAAAAGCTATTAAATATTGCTAACAAAGCCATTGACATAACATATGATCATACGGAAATTAAGGTTGAATCCACTTTACAATATAGTTCCGCTTATAACCGCTAGGTGGCTACGGGTTAATTTCAGTTACCAATAGATTACGGCAGACCCTGCTATACGGATTAAAAATTTGACCGCCGCGCTCAAAAGATCTATGCCCTGTAATTCTCGCATTCCAGTCTGTTCCCCTTTTTATAAATTGGGCATATTAGTCTTAGATCATAAATAATATCTAGATGGAAGGAGTCCTATATCACACAATACATTTTTGCGAACGGTTATGCCAGAAAGAGAAGAAAATATAGGTTACATTAGAGGGATAAGGGAATAAAATATAATGAAAGAAAAATGTGGGGAAACGAACAGCGCATGTCTATCAAATTTCATTTGCCGTTTATAAAAGTAATGTTAAGAAGATGTACTTTGCAATTAGAAAATGGCGAATGAATATAGATATTTTTCACAGAAATAAGAACTCATTACATCAAGTGTTTGTCATTTTGCAGGCTTGACAAACCAAAATTTGATTATTGTCACGCTTGCGTAGTTCATTTCTTCAGCTTTCTTACAATATATCTTCCATCTCTTTCCGTCGTAACCGTTCGCAGTTTCTTCCATCTAGATATTATTTATGATCTAAGATATTAGTGCTTCCTTCCATCTCTCAGGCATACGCTCAGTCCGCCATATATCCTCTATTATTTCCATAATATACTGGATTACTTCGTCTCCTGCATTTTTATATATCTAATGTTATTTTGTTTATTCCCGGGCTTTTATTATTTTTCAACTGGTTCAGTATTTCTCGAATTTCATTTATGTCTGGTGGGTTTTGTTCTATACTATTCCCTTCTTGTTGAGTTGTTTCGGTTTCATTTGTAGTTCCCATAGCCAGATTTCCCTCATTCAGCACATCCTTGAAATATTCTTCCCATACATGTAGTTTGTCCTTTGCTGTCACTAGTTCTTCCTCTTTATTTTTACAGTACACTAGTGGCGGTTGATACCCTGTTCTTTGTTCCTTGGCCTCCTGGTAAAAGTTTCTCAGCTCCTTGTTTTTAAAATCTTCTAATATTATCATTTTTTCTTCCATCATTTTCCTTTTTTTTTGTCTACACAATTGTTTCGTTCGTCTTTTATATATGCTGTATTTCAATTTATTTTCATTTGAGTTATTTTGTAGTAGGTTTCCTTTAGCCATATCCTTCTTCCTAATAGCACTTTTGCATTCTTCGTCGAACCATTTTTTATTTTTGTCCCTCACATTATTGCGCAGCATCTGTTCTGAGACTTTTAATATTGCTCCTTCCAATTTATTCCATTTTATATCTACGCTTTCCTCTGAAACTTGCTCTGCTAACTCTAGCTCCTTCGACAGTAGACTTTGAAATTGCTCTCTGCTTTTCTCATTAGTTAGTGGCGAGATGTCATATCGTTTCAAACGGTTGTGTTTATCCTGTGTTACTTTTGGCTAGTCTTAAAGAAAGTTGTAAAAAGTATGTTCCTTCCCATCTAATTCTTCGACTATATGATGAAAAATTCTTCAAAGAAACAAAGTGATGGTAGAACTTGGATGATACTTTCATTGAAAATTGGTTCGGGTAGTCTATAGTTTGGCCTAGGCAATATAAAATCGATTTTTGTTGCTAATATATAGCCTAGGAAATATTAGTTTGTTCTGAAATGTGAGTTTTCTTATCAGGACATACGGATATTGCCTATAGGCAAAACTAGTGGATCCTTCAATTGCTTTGGCTGAATTAAGCAAATCTAGTTCTACCTAAAAACAACTTTATCTTGTAAGAATTGTATTGCAACGTCTTCAATTTTTCAAATTTCTTGAGCAATAATTTGTAATTTTTTTTTTATTTGAGTTTATTTCTTTATTTGGAAATATATTATTTCTGTTCTGCAATATTTCAGTTACAAATGGGTCAATATTAAGCATATTATTTGGAAACAATAGTCAGTCATATTTATTTAAATTCTTGGAAAATATTGAGACCCTTGATCGGGATTCATAAACAAATAATTAAATGCTAGACAACATTACAACGGTCAAACAAACAAACAAGTTGCCCCAGACAATCATGAGCTGGACTTGTGACATGAATCAAAGTTTCCCGAAATAGCTTATTTGTTAAATTTAGTTACGAAATTCTGGAGCTGAGTCTAGCCTCCGAATCCGAATGCGTGCTTCAAATCACAGCACCCAATTGCACTTTGTATACAAACAACCGTACTATACCAGCGTGAGATGAGATAAAGAATCTGCGTCATAAACCCAGCGCTCATCAAGTCAGTTACCCGATATTAGTGACTACGTACGAAGCTGCATTCAGTTTTGCTTCAAGCATGCCCGCGTGCACTAGTGAAAGTCTTGACAACTTATGGCATCCTGGGATGCCAAAAGATATAGTCTGTGCTACGGATACATGTTCGCCATCATCTTCAACGAGTTCTTCGCCACCGATCACATCACCAGTGGCTCCAATTCGACGTGTGAGATCAGCCCAGTTTACGGCATCTCTTCTACCCAGACAAGATTCCTTTACCATAAAATCAGAATGGAGGGAATCTCAGAAAAAAATTCAAATTAAAGAACATCAATCCGCTTTGGCGCAGCTTATAGGATGGTATCCATATTTTTTGCTTCAAGTTTTACGAGCAGTTTTGACGTTCTTACTTCCAGTGGCTTGTGTACAAACTATAATAACCCTTCCAACTTTATGGATAACTGCTTGGATGTGGTGCCTAGGCAAGATTTTTCATATTCCACTGACGGTATGTAGATGGATATTGAATATTTTGTACACTCCTTCAGTGGAGCATTTACGAAAGAAACGCACTGTTTTGATTAGTGGAGGAAGTACTATCCAGGCTCTCCATTTGGCACGAAATTTTTATTCCGCCGGTGCGCGAGTCGTCGTCTGCGAAATAGAAGGGTTATTTTCTTTGTGCAGATTCTCAACTGCTGTCAATAAATTCTATACCTTGCCTAAACCAAATATGGACAACATGCAGAGCTACGTCCAAGCTTTATGTAACATTGTAGAAAAAGAAAATGCTGCCTATTATATACCAGTAAATGCTTCTTCATCATCATTTTACGATTCCACCGCAAAATCCATGTTGGAGCTGTTGGGGTGTACCGTTTTTTGCCCTGGAGTCCGCGAAGCTATAGTTCTGGATGATAATTTGGAGTTTCTTCGTCGGTGCGTGGATTTGGGTATACCAACACCCGCTTATTATTCCATTACATCAAAAACTCAATTGTCTCAACTGTATGACGAAGGAATATTCGCATCAAAAAAATTTGTAATAAATAGTTGTGGATCACAAGGTGCCAGAGAACGTTTCAAGATTCATTTGCCCCGCTCCATGAATGAATTGAGGATTCCGGGCGAAATAAGTGAAACTAAACCTTGGGTTGTTGTGCAAGATGTGCCTGGAGAACATTTTGTTACTTGTACAACTGTTAAACAATCGACTGTAGTTGCTAACGTAACATGTCGACTAGATGAAAACAAATGCTTGGTGCCAGTTGAACAAAAGCTCATTGAAAATTGGTTGAAGAATTTTTTTGATAAACTTAATTTATTAAAACCTATTGATGGACATATTACTTTTAGATTCATAGTCCCTCAGAATAATAGTAACGTAGTTCTTCCATTTAGTTGTAGGTTAGGTGTTTCTCTCCCTTACATTTGTCATACAAGTGTGCATTCTAGAATTTTATGGAAACCTTGCAAACATTTTAATCGTCAACATTCTGGACCTTTGGTAACAGAAAAAGGGCTTTATTTAATGCATAAAGCTTTAATAAGCACGGTTCAACATCCAAGTGTTGAGTCACTAACTCGGTTAATTGGTACCGTTTTAGATAAACGAGAAGCATTGTTCGTTTATTGGGATCCGTTGCCTTATTGTGCTTACTATCATTTACAGTTACCGTTTAGAAATATTTCTGGTTTTATCCAAAGAAAAAGATTCCAAGGAGCAGTGACATCTCCTGTGCATTGAAGGAATTTTTTTTACGCCATAAGTGCGATGGAAATAGTACAAAATAAATTATCGCAATGAGATAATCAGACTTTCCGGTCGAGAGAAAGATGTTGTAAATACTTAATTTATATGGAAATATTTTCCATTCTCTGTTATAATAGACTGATATATTTATTTAAATTTGTAGAATATTAAATACTTCGTAAAATGTTTGTAAATGTGATTTTTCTTATTTATTGGGCTATTTTTTAATAAAACTTATTTGTTATTTTTATTTATATTTTATAAATGAAATGCCTTCTGTTTCTATCCTGAATTTTTATCTTTTGACTTTTATGGCTGGGATCAAAGTTTATTTAACCAGACCTAATGATAGCGATATAAATAAGAACTGTAAACTCGAAATTTGAACGTCGATCTGATAAGAAAATATCATGCTAATTTTTATTTCGTCGGACAATCACAAGAAATCGACAATGGACATTGATTGATCCTATTTAAGACAATGACAAGAATTTGACTTTTATCAATGATCTCAAAGAGCACCGATATTGTTATTCAATAAAGATTTTTAATTTTATTATATGTATATATTTTTTTTAATTCTCACTTACTTTAGAACTGCACACCTAGTAAGAACCAATTTAAGGTGGAGTTTCGCCGCTTTTAAACGGAGCTTTCTAGATTATTTTTTACTATTTTTAAATCTTTTACTTCTTTTATTCATGATGATCTTGGTCTTCCTCTTTTTCTTATTCCTGCTGGGTTTCATTCTAGAATTGATTTTATTGTGTTTTGTTCTCCAGCTCTCCATGTGTCCAAACCATTTTATTCTTTGTTGCTTTATTTTCTTCACTATGTCCTATTCTTCTAATTATTTTCCAATTTCGGGATTCATTCTTGGTCTATATTCTTTTTGTATTGTTCTCATAATTTTTCTTTCCATTATTCTTAAATCTTCTTTGTCTTTTTTCGTCATTGTCATTTTTTCGGCAGCAGAGAATGCTATTGGTCCTATTATTTTTATATATATTCTCATTTTTGTTATTCTGACACAGATTTACTTTTCAATAGCTTTTTATTTGCATAGAAAGCTCTGTTTGTTGTTGCTATCTTCTCTTTTATTTCTGCTTCTCTTTACCCTTCAGTTCTTACTGTGACACCTACATATTTAAATCTATCTACCTTTATAAAAGTATATTCTCCAATCTGTATTTCTTCATCCTCTGTTGTTTCCCTGAATTCCATTATCTCTGTCTTATTGATATTTATTTTTAATTCTATGTTATTACTTTCCGTTAACATTTCTTGCATCGTTTGTCTATTTTTCGTTATGATCACTATATCGTCAGCGTCCTGCTTTTGTTCTTAATGTTTTTTTTCTATATTTCGTAGCACACTTTCTAATGCTAAATTGAATAGAGTTGCTGATAGCACATCTCCTTGTCTTACTCGTTTGTTCATCACAAAATCTTCTGTTTTCCCTTTCTATGTTACAATACTAATTTTTGTTTTTCTCATTGTCATTGCTATTAGTTTCCTCAGTTTACCTGGTATTTATAGTTCTTCAAAAACTATCTTCAGTTTTTTTCTTTTGATTGAGTATTTTCAATAATTTGTTTTATTATATCTATAGCATCCGTTGTTGATTTTTCAGCAATGAATCTATTTATTTAATAAATAACATTATTTGTCGTTTTTTTTAGTGCGTTACTGACAAAAGAGTGTCTTTTATATATTTTTTAAACCATTTATTTCAATTGATTCAAATTGCAAAACATAAAAAGAAAAATTTGAAAATGATTAAAAAAAATTTTGGAAACTCATCTGCACGAAAAATTATGTTAGCAATATTTATTTGGGCTTTATTGTTTGTTTTGATGCTTACTACCTATTTCTAGAATTTAATCTATTTTTTCTCAGTAGATTATAGTTTTCGTGCCAAAATATAATTTTTCCGTCGTAATTAGTAGCATTTTTTTTTAAATTTCTGAATTAACGAATGTATTCAATTAATTTTAATACTTTCGTAACTATTTTTTTTTGTAATTTCATCATTTTCGCTTGTATTTACGGTTTTATTTTTTCTGATTGTCTTTAGCACGCACGTTTAAGTTGTTACATCAAAAAATAAATGTCTCCAGAAACCCATTTACTTTTGCAGACAGTTTATAGATTTCAATATGTAATGGCAGGCAATGAATCCAGGGTAGGAATGTGAATGAATTTTCCTCTCTGAGATATCGCCGCAAGTTGCGTGATCCGTGATAATTCTACAACTGAAATCCTTCCGCCCACAAATAGAGGTAAATCTGGAAATCCTACTGACTTTCCCTTTTGAACTGGGTTAATATATATTTATATTCGTATCTTATTTTCATAATTTCATCCTGACAAATTTTTGGTTATGATCAAGAAATTAATGACATTTGACATGCATTATCAGAAATGCATTTATTTGTTAGACCTCGATTCGGATTAAATTTATTACATTTTTTATTCACAGATCACACGAATTCCACGTGTCAAGTCAAATTTATTTACTTCATTTACTGTTTTGTTCTTTTTCATTCCAAATATCATTTCGAAATGAACGATAAGAATATTTTTTTCTGAACTTCAATTTTTTGGTTTACCTTTATCTTCTCTAATGTTTCATAACTGTCTTTGAAGATTAAAAATAAGAACAGTGGTCAATCGTACAACGTATTAAATTCAATGTTTGTGTCTTTTTGAAAATATAAAACTGTACTTTGATTAGAGATGTTCTAAATACTAAAGGATTTGGACTTTGTACAATAATTTTTATCAACAAAATTTTATTAAAACGGAAAAATTAATATTTACTTCATTGGATTTTTTTACCCTTTTATTTGACCCTAATTATAAAATCAACTTCAGTACTAATTAGGAGTTTATCAGCATACTTGAAACATGTTATACTGAAATTATTTGAGAATAAATTTACAGAATTAACTACTGGTGCCCTATAAACCCCTTTATTGGTTGAATAATGGAATTACTTACAATTATTTTCAATATTTGTAATTAATGAAAACTCCAGTTTATTGATTTGATTCAATCTGCAAGGACCAGTTTGGTTGACAAAAAAAGAATAATATTCTGAGTTCTTGATTGCTTGTTTTATTGTCGTTGAAGTTTGTGCAGCCTAAATTTCTGGTTTAATCATTGTTGGATCTGTTGACATCTAGAGTTGTTGATTACTTTTCTATTGTCGTAATCATCTAAAGTATTTCAATTGAAGCTTATGCAGCCGCAAGATGATCTTCATTCTAGGTTAATAACAATATACTTCTCAATGTTGGTACGTTATATATCCATTATTAATTTTGCATAAATAAAAATATTTGAAGAAATATTTAAAAATAAATAATAAATATTATTTTACTCTAAATACTAATATATAATTAAAAAATGGTTGTTATAGAAACGTGATATTTTTGTATTGTAGACGGATCTGATAGTTTGCAAATTACTGCTACTTAATAATCAAATGACCCGGAATCAGACAACCCCGGGGTCAGACAAAGGTCAACAAATGTGCTTGACACTGACTCTATCATAGCTTCGTCGCCAGGAGCTAAGCACAAGGACATTACTTATCACATTAATTAAAACACTTACGAACGTGATAATTTTTTGATAATAATTAGCAAATTTTTCACATTCTTTTCACAAATTTTGCAAAAAAAAATCCCAACTAATTTCTCAATGCAGTATTTCGTAATTTATTTTTTGTAGCACGTGCACCGAAAGTACCCTATTACTGAACTGACTTCTGCTTCGAAAGTTCTCAATTCCAAACCATGGTAACAATTTTCATTAATTTTCAGTTGACAGAGAATCAATGGATATTTTTATCCGCTGAGTAAAAATGAAATTGTAGATCATGGATCATGGATGCCACTGGATTTTTTTATCTCATTGATATATATCAAATTGATATTCGAAAGAAATTTGTATTATATAATGTGTTTGTTATAGTACGTGCATTTATTGTGAACGGGATAGCACAGAAAATGTGAGAATTATCAATCAATAAATAATAAATCGTGTAAGTTATGTTTCATTGTATTAGTTTACTGTAATGTGATTGCATTTGCAAAAATCTGTTTGTCAAATCGATAAGATAGTTTCGATACATCCAAATTAATTTAAAAAGCTTAGTAATGGGGGTACTTCGGTGCACTTGTTACAAAAAGTATCGTATGCAACACGAACACTGAACGACTGTCATTATTGTCACAGACAAATTTGGCTACACGGAGCTACGCCTTGGACTTTGCTCTCGTCTTCGCCTCGTGCTTCGCCCTTGCCTTCGCCTAGTACTTCTCCCTCGCCTCTGCCTCGGACTTTGCCCTCGTCTTCACCGAATGCAGCCAAATTTATCCTGGACAAAAATGACAGTCGTTCGGTCCTTGTAGCATAATATTCTATTAGAGAAAAAAAAATTAATTACTGTTCTCATAAATTTATTTTGTGGTCGGTTTCAATCACTAAGTGATCATCATCAGAGAAGGTTTGTGTCCTAATTATTTTATATTTTCTGCCAAAACTGATAATTTAAAATAAAGCCTTTTAAATTAAAACTTATTAACTCTTACCAGTTCTTATTTAATCTTTATTAAACCTACTAGTCAGTAAATTTGAATAATATTTACATCAATTTTTTTCAGATAAAGTTTAAAAAACCTCTAATTTTATTTTAGTGCTTATCAAGTCCCAGTCAAAAACTATATTTGAATTTCGCAATTTCTTACTTTACATAACAGATCAAGTTGTTATTTTCGCCTTTTTGAGTAAATATCCTTGTTTCAAAATAATAAAACAATTTTTTTATATTGGCTACATCCTTGATGAATAAAACGACATAAATATTTTGTTCAAAACATCATGGAATTGATCAATAATTTCTGTATGAATTCTTGGACAAAGATTTTTGGTTTCATCGTTATGTGGCTTTGAAATAAGGGTCAAAATTCAGTTACAGTTATTAATTAGATGAATAGAATTGACACCTTTGTTGAAGGACTATAAATTATGTTTCGTAGTATAATATTTCAGCGAAAACTTGCTTTCAGTTTCAGTGCAGTATTAGTCGTCGTGCAAAATATAGCTATAAAGTAAGTATCACTCAAAATTTTATTATTTTTATAACTGTATTGGGTGATAATTTATATTTACTGATAAATTTAATTGATTTATAAACAGTTTCTGAAAATAAAGCAAAGAAAAAGATTACAATTCCACTCTATTATTTTATATTTAAAGTTGAAAAAAAAAATAAATATATTTGTACATGCAATGTAAAATAATCTAGCAATATTTCACTTTAAAGTGTCTAGTTGAACACGATCCCAAAACTTATTCCAACTTTGACACAGTGCTGAAAATTCAATTGTGTTAATTTCATTAAAAATTATTTGAATAAAGTTTGGACAATTTGTGGAGTATTCGCGTGTATTTCATCGTGCTTTATGATTGGAGAATGGGTGACGCAGTCGCAATGGACTGGGCAAATCTCCCCCCTAGGAGTCGACGTCCCATTTGCATCCCTAGTGAGGGGCAAAGCGTCGCTTTCTGTGAGTTGCTAGACGTGGGCGCCCACAACACGGACGCAGCTTCAAAACCGGACGCCATGTCACGTGTAAGTGAGGATTTCGAAGCCACTGCACTATTTGCAATGCTTTATATTGATTATGCACTTTTTAAATTACACATTCTGAAAAGTTTTTTAGGTTAGGCTTGCATTTAATTTTTTTATAGCTTGTGTTTACAAACTGATTACGTTTTGTTGACTCATTATTACTCTGAAATAAAGAAAAATTTAAATATTATCATTCAATGTGGCTAGCTTTCTACTGAAGAGTAGAAAAATTACATAAATAATGTTTTAGGTTATATTAAATTGGCGAAACAATTTTTTTTTGTGAGCACATCCTGTTTTTGTGTTATGTATACAATAGTTCTTATCTTAAGTTCAAAGGGCATGTGACCTATCACAATATATTGTTATTCATATAATTATTATTGTTGCTTTAGTGATTATAAAAATATGTACAGTACTTCAGTTATCGTGATATTTAAATCAGTCTCTTTAAAAAACTGATAACTGTTTTGAAATACTGTTAAGGTCAAAATATATATAATTCAAGAGAAAACTACGTCGTGATCTTAGTAAAAAGTATAGTGCAGTTATTCTTCACTTTTTAAACTTGAGTTAGAGCAGAAAATTTATCAATTAGGGACAGTATTGCACCCTCTCTGTATTTGATACGTACGTCATCATTTTTAAAGTCGTCCAAACGAATAATAAGTTGAATTTATTAAATGCATTCTGTCAAGAGTAATCTTGGATTACTCTAATTATCTACCCCTATACATCGTGTGAACGAACAAGCGTATTAAAGGGTGACTAATATGCAAGATGTTTTATTGGAATGAGAAAAAATATAAGACAAAACGAAACTTTTGATTACGGTTTTGGAAAAACTGGTTCGAGTAGAAGGTTAAAAAAGAATTACTAAAATATGATCATATCTAAGTGATCTGAAAAGTCTAAGTTTGTATGGAAAAAAAAATTGTTTATAAAAATTAAATTATCAAACAAAATACTCTGAGAATCAATAGGATCTTATTTTGATAATTAAGCAATTGTTGAAAAAAATAATCATGAAACTCGGTCGAGATTTGCGACTTGTAGCGTGTCTCATACGTACAGACAAATAGACGGAAACGCATTTTTAAAAAGCAAATTTAGGCCGTAATAAAAAACCTTAAAAATGGATTATTTTCCTAGTAGAAGATCTCTTTCCAAAAATCTATATTAAAAGTTGTTTGCTGGTAAAATTACCACTCTTATTACCAATAGTAGGAAAAACAAGTTGTTGCAAATAATTGGTTATAAAAATCAATTTATTCAACAAATCATAATAAAAACTCAAAGAGCTCTATTCTTATGGGCAACCAAAGAATGAAAAAATTAATCATTACAATCGGTTAAGATTTGCGACATGCAGTGTGTCTCATATGTACAGACAAATGGACGGAAAAGCATATCATTTTCAAAAATCAAATTTAGGTCATGATGAAAATTTGAAAAATGATATTCTCTTTTAGGAGAAAATCTCCTCTTTATAAAAAGCTTTAAGTATTAGAAGTTGTTTGCTTTAAAATTGCCCCATCAGTCGTCAAAGCTGGAGAACACACATCACCGCAAAAAAAAATATAAAAATTGTAAAACCTGGGTACGAGCATAAATCAACATCGTTTAATTCGGAGCTTTTGCCGACTGCGCCAATTACTGACTAGTAAACTTGTATATAACTTGTGCTTGTATTTTTTCAGTCACCAATCGTAGAAAAAAACAAGTTTTTGTAGAAAATTGCTTATCAAAATTAAAGTATCTAACAAATCATGATAAAAATCAAAAGGATTCTATTCTAATAGTTAACGAATGGATGAAAAAACAAATCACTAAAATCAGTCAAGATTTATTACCTGTATAGTGTCTCATACGTACAGACAAATAGACGTAAGAGTATTTAATTTTTTTAAAGCAATCTACGCTTAAAAGAGAATAAAAAAAAATTAAAATGGTATTTTCTTCTAGAGGAAGATCTCTTTATAAAAAGCTATATTAAAAGTCGTTTGCTTGTGAAATTAGCTCTCCAATCATTTAAACTCGAGAGCACAACACCGTGAAGAAAAAAAATCATAAATTGTTAAACCCGACCCCGAGTGCAGCCATGAATTAACATCGTTATATAACTGGCACTTGTATTTTTTCAGTCACCAATCGTAAATAAATAAAAGATGTAGAAAATTGCTTATAAAAATTGAAGTATACAACAAACAATAAAAATCATAAGGACTCTATTCTGACAGCTAACCAATGCATAAAAAAGCACTAAAATCGGTTAGGATTTACTATCTGTATACCGACAAATGGACGAAAACACATGTTATCTTCCAAAAGTAAATTTAAACCATAACGAAAATTTGGAAAAAGTTAAAAATTGGTATTTTTTCTTAGACGAAGATCTCTCTTTAAGAAGTTATATTAAAAGTTGTAAAATTACCCCTCAAGTCATTAAAATTCGAGAGCACATACCATCGCAAAAAAAGAAAAAGAAACCCCAGTACGAGCTTGAATCAACATGGTGGAATTCAGAGCCTTTGCCGACTGTGCCACTTCATCACTGATAGTAGTACGTTATCTTAATAAGCGTATAATTTGCGCTTGTATTTTTTCATTCACTAATCATGAAAAAATTTGACGTGAACATCACGTGACTCATTTGTTCATAATTGTATATATTTTTTGCATATAATAATTCCAAGATTCTACGAATAGCAGCTCAGAATTTATGCGCAAAATTAAAAAGAAAATTCAACTGAAGTGCACTTTCGGTTCAATCGATTGCTATGAGAATAGTAGGCAATCATTCAGATGCTACAGCAGACTGAAATACTAAATTTTAATACTCTACAGCCGATCGTTTCGAATTTATACGAAAATTTCCAAAAGACTGTCAAGTAAAATGCACTTCCAGCACAGTCGATCTCAATGAAAATAGGATATGAACATCTAGGCGGTATTATCGTTTTAAATACTGAATTCTAACCTTCTACGTTCAATCGTTTTGGATTTATGTGGAAAATTCAAAAAATGTTTCGAGTAAACTCACTTCCGGTTTAGCCGATCGCAATCATTATGCAAGGTGTACAACTAGAAATGCCTAATACGAATTTTCTGTATACTACGACTGATTGTTTTGAATTTATGCAGAAAATTCGAAAAGTCTTTTATATAAAGTGCACTTCCGGCTCAGCCGATTAGTACAAAAATAGAAGACGACCATTTAGATGCTACAACGATTTCAAATACTGAATTTCAGTATCCCACGGCTGATCATTCTGGATTTATGCGGAAAATTCAAAAACAAATTCAAATAAAGTGCACTTCTGGTACAGATGATTGCAACCATAATGCGAGGTGCACGTAAAGACCCTATACCAGTCTTAAATACAGAATTTCAGTATTATACGTCTGACGGGTTTTGAGATTTGCGAGTTACGAACATATGTACGCACATACATACATACTGACATCAAGCCGAAAATAGTCAAACCTGGATTCAGGGAGGCTCAAAACGGATATTTCCATCAAAATCTTGATATGTCAATTTTGTCGGTTTCACAAAATCAGTTTTTGTAGGAAATTGCTTTTAAAAATTGAATTACTAAACAAATCATGATAAAAATTGATAGGGCTCTATTCTGATAGGTAATCAATCGATATAAATAAAAATCATTGAAATCGGTCAAAAAATGCGATCCGTAGCGTGTCTCATACGTACAGACAAATGGATGAAAACATCATTTTTCAAAAACAAATTTATACTACAATTAAAAATTTCAAAACGTATCGTTTCCTAGAGAAATTACTCGAGTTATAATTACTTCCAACATCAAAACTCGAATGCAAAATAAATAGTATCTAAAATAGTAGTAAGAAAAAGAATTACAGAATTATTGAAAAAAGAAATTGCTTCCATAACTTTAAATTAAAATTATCATGTTAAAGCAGGCTGAAGGATCCAGGAATAGATTTGAATTAAAAGTAGGTGTAGTATTCCAAAATGTTTATTTTAATAAATTTGATGTGTGCGCTAGGGACGTTTCAGATGAAAATTCATCATCTTCAGCCAAAAAACTTAAATATAGAGTACATAGTTACAAAACAATAATGCTGAACTTAATACAACAATACAGTTGAAATTTATTAATATTCACAATGATTCTACACATGTTGAGAGTGCAACATTGAAACAAACCACCCCGGTGGATGGCGGCAGAATGACTTGTACAGATAATTCAACGCCCAGAAGCAATTTAGTTTTTTTTTTTTTCATTGATAACTCACGTAAGAAAAAAAGACGTCATGAATAAAAAAAATTAGAAAATACTTTAGGCGAAACAATGCTGCTAGTGATAACCTTAAATTGACCGATTATTTGAAATGGTTACTTTATTTTGTTTTTAAAACTTGACTTTTGAGAATTTTTTTTATCTAAAAATGCAGAATAAAATCTAGAAATTAGATAATGTTCCATCAGAATTGCATAAAAAAAACTAGTCATATTTGCTATTATAACATTTTTATATTTTTCATCATTAAATTTAATTGGTGCGCCCAATTATAAGGGAAAAATAAATTTACATAAGTGTGCATAAGTCGTGTCTCTAAAAATTTCCTACTTAGTTGCATAATTAATAATTATATCTCAGTTTTTTCTTTTAAATTTATCAGAATATTAATTAAATTAATATTTTGCGGATGTTAATTACTTCATCTAGTCAAAACAAAAAATGTAGGTTAATAGGTACTTTACTTATTACAAATTCAGCACATTTTGAAATGATCAAGTAATCAATATAATTTCATCATTGAAAAATATTGATCTTTGAAATTATTTACTCTTCATGAATAAATCATCAATTGAAAAAAATATATGATAGCTTACCACACTTATTTGGAAGTGAAACTTAATTATTGTTAATCTCTAACCTTATTTTTGAACTAGAAGTACGTATTTTCCGGCGCTATAGGGGGCTAAAAGATGCATAGAAAACCTGTCACAATTTAAAAGTTTATGTATCCTAAAATAAAAAACCCGTTTATCTTACAATTTATTATATAACCAGTTTGAAATGTTCATTTTTCAACCCTTAAGTACAGAAATATAATGAAAACAATCAAACTAGAGTAGAATATCTGATTATGCAACCAACAAGTCTCTCTTTATCTCTAAATTAAAACATGATAATATATCTTAGATTGTGGCGCTGTCGTAACAGCACTCCTTGTAATTTTTTATTCAAACTAAAACTGAACTAAAAAGTACTGCAATGAATATTAAACTGGAAATCAAATGGTGGGAAATCTGCCACAAATACATATTTACCGCAAAAATTAATAAACAACTTTAAAACTTTTTAAATAAATAAAAAAACAGTTTTCTTTACAGTAAATTAATAAACGTTTTCAATTTCTGAAAGTATATCATGCGAATAAAACTATTTACCAAAACAATCTAGCTAAACGTTTTTGAATAAAAATAAAACTTCCGTTAAAATTGCTTTCGGTGTCAGGCTAGCAACGTAGGGATGTGAATGCCCGGAACATCAACATGGACTTTTCCGTAAACTTACAAGAAAGTTTTAGCGCCAGTCAATGACACAAGCACGGGGGCTTCTCGTCCGTGGGCCCCACGGCCTGGCACAATCAATAGGGGTTAGTATGTGATGCCTATGCTCCCTTTTCCAAGCAGTAGATTTAGCTCTCCGATTCGGATCTCGGCAATATAACGATATCGTGATATTATTAGTAAATAAGGGAAACGCTTGTTCGCTCTCCACTGATAACTGCGAATCACGCAGCATTCAAACATTATTATCATGCTCATCATAAATTCTTTCGATAAATGACAGGAAATTAAATAAATTACAAGTTGTCTTCAATTCGTCAAAAAAGGTATCTACTAATTTAAGCGTTTAGTATTAAAAGATAACCAAAGATGTAGAACTAATTAAGGATTGGAAGCAAAAGGGTTGACTTAATTATTGCACAATAACTATTTTAGGTGATATAAGCTTTCAAATCATTTAGCCTCCAATTACAGCAGGACGGAAAAAACAAAGATTGAAACTGGCTTCGTAATAATTTGCACTATATATGCTTTTATTAGCGTTTGGGACATTATTCTACAATTAATATTCCAGGAGATATAAGTTTTTGAAATGTAATAGTCATTTAGTTCCTTGTACCACAATACATTAGCTTCCTATCAACATTTGGTTCATTATTCTGCGATTATTATTTTACCAGATATGAGCTTTCATAATATGACAGATTTTCGTTGCATCATTTATCCCTTTATATCATCAGGGTTGAAAAATAAAAATTTCATAATAAATGGCACCACATAAGTTCCTTATCAGTGTTTATTTTATTTTTTTGTGATTATTATACTAGAAAATAAAAACTTTCAAAATATAATAGATTTTTGCTATATCATTCTACCCTTTATTTTAGCAAGGTGGATAGATGAAAGGTTGAAAATGGTTTTTTAATAAATGGTACTACTCTAGTACTACTACATAAAGTTTCTATTATTTTACAAGATAGGAGCTTTCAAAATGTGACAGATTTTTATTGTATCATTTAATTCCATATACAACCAAGGTTGAAAGATGAATGATTAATAATAAATGGCACTATATGAGCTTCCTATCAGTGTTTATTTCATTACTCTGCGATTATTATTCTAGGAGATAGAGGCTTTCAAAATATAATAGATTTTTGTTGCATTTCTCACCCCCTATTCTAGCAAGGCTGAAAGATGAAGGTTTGAAACAGGTTTTATAATGAATGGTACCACATAATCTTTCTATCAGCGTTGGTTTCATTCTTCTACGACTATTATTTTACGAGATATAAGCTTTCAAAATATGACAGATTTTCGATGCATCATTCAACCCCTTGTACCATCAGGGCTGAAAGATTAATAGTTTATAATAATAAGCCTCCTATCAGTGATCATTTTATTATTTTGTGATTATTATTTTAGGAGATTCAAGCTTTCAAACGGTGACAGACTTTTGTTTCATTTTTAATCCCCTTTCTGGCAAGGTTGAAAGATGAAGGGTTGAAACTGGTTTTGTAATAAATAGTATTATAAAAGGTTTCTATTTACGCTTGAGTTATTATTCTACAATTATTATTTTAGGAGTTTCTGGCAGAATCATATTTCATTTGATTTTTGTGCTACCGTTTTATAATAAGTGGCACTTTTTAGGTTTCCATAAATTTTTGATTTATTATTTTACAAATATTATTGTAGAAGATAGAAGCTATAAAAGTTCGACCGATTTTTGCTGCATCACTTAACCCCCTATACCATCAGGTTTGAAAAATGGATTTACACTACATAAGCTTTCTGTTAAGGCTCAGTTTATCATTATGTGATTATTATTTCAGGATATAAAAGCTTCTAAAGTGTGACAGATTTTTGTTGCAATACTTAATCCCCTTTACCGCCAGTGTTGAGTTGTTCTCTTACGAATGGCATTATCCAAGCTGTTTATTTTTATTAGCATTTGACTCATTATTCTACAGTTATTATTTCAAGAGATTAGAAATCATATGGAATTTCGCCTAATTTTTTGGTTTTATGCTATCGTATTTAAGGGTTGAGTGATTCAAGGATGAAATTGATTATATTATAATGAGTATCACTACAAGAATTATCTATCAGCGTTTGGTTCATAATTCACCGATTATTATCAAATTAAGGGGGCGTTCATGTGTTGCGTTTTGCATATTTAAATTAATACAAAGTAATTCGATAATTTCTAATAAATGATAGATTATATGAGGAAGAAGTATATAAAAACGAGAAGTATATTTTTTTCCCGAGGGTAATAGCTATTAGTCCGTGAGACAGCGCCTAAATTTTTTGTTGATTACCGCTCATTTGGAACTTTGTGAGTGGCTTCATTGTGATGAGTCCGACAACTTTTTCATTTAGCAAAATTCTAGATTTGGGGGCGTTTTCCAGCGAGGGCCAATTAATTGAAAGAATATTGCTGTAATACTGATCTGTACACTAATCGAAAGATTTTTTGATAATAAAATGAAGGAAAAATATTGTCCGACATGAATATTGAGGCTACCGGTGAATCCGACAAGCCGCACTTGTCATAAGTATGTTGGTACTAATGGTAAGTATGTTGGTACTAATGGTAAATATGTTGGTACTTATGACAAGTCGGACTCACCGGTAGCCTCAATAGTCATATCGGACAATATTTTTCCTTCATTTTATTATCAAAAAATCTTTCGATTAGTGTAAAGATCAGTATCACGGTAATATTCTTTCAATTAATTAGCCCTCGCGGGTAAACGCCCCCAAATCTAGAATTTTGCCAAATGAAAAAGTTGTCGGACTCATCACAATGAAGCCACTCACAAAGTTTCAAATGAGCGGTAATCAACAAAAAATTTAGGCGCTGTCTCACGGACTATATTTTTTATTCACTAAATATTCTGAACTGAGGAAATATAATTCAGTTCTTCTATTAAAACATACCAAAATTGAATGATATTGATTCATTGCCCTCCACAATGAAGAATAATTTATAAATAATTGAGAAAAATTTTAGTTATAACAATAATTTCTCCAAAATTGTCAAAATAAATTTCGAGTCATTTTAGAAGATTTTACTATAGCTGGAACCAAAATAGTTCAGTCTTTTTGTGACAGGTGGCTGAGCCATCGGTCTGGTTTAAAATTCTCAGAAATTCTAAGTGCCAATTCACAATGTGCGTAAACATAAGGAGTACTTAAAAACATAAACGTAAGAAATTATGTATGTTCACAGTGGTCGTAACGTAAAATATGAAAATAAAGTGTTTCTTTCATTTTACGTTGGTACAAATTAGGGTTATTGATGTATTGTGTTGGTTTCTCTCACTGTCATTTTCAAATATTCTGTTGATTTCGGTTCTGTTTCGTGTTTAATGTTTTTCTTTGGTTTCACTTTTATTAGTTTGTTTTGTTTCATTGTATGATGTCTAAAAAAGATCTTGTGATTGTTTCATTATTATTGAAACCAGATTGAAACTGCGTTATAAAAGTCGCCAGAGAGAGAAATATTAAGACGAGGAAGAAATTGTTGTTTTATGTATAAATAATTCTATGTCAATCATATTTAAAGAATGTTTCGATCCAGGGTGTTGTCAACTGTCAAATGAAAACATGTGTTTTAAGTTGACGCATGCGCTGTTAGTTGTTTCGTACGTAAACATAACATAAAGTTGAATTTATCTCAACTTTACGTTTTCATTACGTAGCTCTTATGTCAGTACGTAAACGTAAGAAATACGTAAGAGCATTGTGAACACGGGCATTGAAATACAGTAGCTCAACTTTATGTTTATGTTTACGGTTACGTACTCCTTACGTTAACGCACTTTGTGAATTGGCACTAATGCGAAAATTGACTCCAGCGATTTTGAAGGAGTAAAAGACCATTCATTTCTTTGTGCATATAATTTTTATGATAAAATTTCAGAACTGAGCAGCATTTATAAGCGATAGATTGAAAATTATGTGCTTTGATCATCCAGATGATTCATCATTCTTCATTTTTTTTGTATAACTTTGTTAAAGGTCAAATAATTTTTTTATGGTACAGTCAATAACTAAACAATAAAGACTAAAAGATCATTTTGAGTTTTTACGTGCACAAGTTATATATACATTACTCAGGCTCAGGACATTATAACCCGAAAATAATTAGGACATATCATATTATGAAAAGATCTTCATTTGTAGAAAAACAATTGAGATATGAGATTTTAGTATTTAGTATGTCTTTTAGTTTATATCACTTTATTTTTATAAAAACTACTCTTGATTTTAAATTCTGTATATTTATTCGAAACTTTGACGTTTTTCTATTTTGTTAATTTATAATGTTATTATTGTTCATAATAAATGGTTTATTAATAATTGATTGTTCATAAAAACTTGTAATTGTTTCATCTTGAATAATTGCACGAAGAGGTAGGAAGTTTTAAGTACGTATATTTATTGTTATGTATAAAATCTTTATGGATAATTACTGAAATAGATGAATAAACCATATAATTGGCTATAAAATCAATTAATATTTGCCTAATACTGAGAAAATGGATAGACAAAAAATTACGAATTTCAATTTATATACACTTTCAACCAAAGGATTGAGAGCTCATTGTATTTAATTTGGTATTCCATTTCTGAGATTTGATAATACCCTGACAAAATAAAGAAGTTAAGAAGATTAGTTGGACACATGTTTTCAGGTAGTTTCGATAAATACATTTTTCTTTAGATCTCAGCTACAAACCAATATTTAGCCATCTACTGGCAGTAACTTGAAAATTCACTAGCAGTTGTAACTTTAGACACTATCACTTCAGGTCGCTGTTTTGGAAACGCACCCTTAAGATATAGAAGCTTTCAAAGATTCTCGTTGCATCATTTATCCCCAATACGGAAAAGACGTAGTTCTACGTCAGAAAATTTGAAAGTCCAACTTATTTTTTATGCGTACAAAGCAAAAAAAAAATTTTTTTTTGACTGATATCATACATAAAAAAATTGTTAATATCATTTTTAGTATATGCTCACTATATTTAATTTCAATTAGAAAAATTGAAAAGATCACTAATTTTCTTCAAAATTTGTTTTCAATTGTTTATCATGAATTGTTTATATTAGAAATATGCATATCTCTGGATTTATTTTTAAAAATCACATTCTTTCTGTGAAAAATATTATTTTTGATTTATCTCTGAACGTGTAGAATTTATCATATATTTATTTGCGCTATATTATGAATATTTCATGTTAAAATATTTATAGAATTTACTGATATTATACAAAACAATTTTCAAAAATAATTTAATTATACTCATGAAGAATTACAGAAATATTCAAAATTTTTCATGTTCCATCGTTTTCAAGAAATGTAGATTTTGAGATTCATAGAAAATGAAGCTTTGCTAATCTAAAAAGCCTGCACTTTATACACGATTTTTTTTTGTTTGAAATGACCTACTATACTGCTCCAGGTAAATTAAATTGTTGATAAAACCAAAAATAATTGCTTTCATATCTCTACCCTCATTGCTATAGTAACCCACAAACCTTGTGTGCAAACTGCTAAATTAATATGTGATTCAAAACCATTTTGCGTGATTTGCTTACAATAAATAGGCAGTGTCCTACATTCAGGGAATTTAAATAAAAAACTAAGTAGTTCATTTACTTCATGTGATTGTGCATCATTTTGAACAATATATTAATAAGAAAAATAAATTGGGTGGTGCCTGGCGGAACCAAGTGCGTGGAAAATAAATGCATTTTTCACATATTTTATTTTGTTTTATTTTAAATTCTTTTAAAGTTTGCAATTTATACTTAAATATTTCAATGGAATCCTTTTCATTCGTCTGTTATAGATTCCAAGTAAGAGTCCTCGGCTACCGGGAGTTACAGAACATCGGCGTCCTGCAAGGACAACTCGTCCTAGAACAACAGAGCCTGTAAGTCAAATGTCTTCAAAGAAATACTAATCTTTAGCATAAAAATTTTTATTATTTCAAATTATTACAGCTTTTCAAGCAGATAAATTGTTTTATCAGGTGCATTCGATGAGCTCAGCAAGCCAACAAAATTTATTTTATTTCCTAATGACATTTAAGCTTGAGCTTTATATTTAATTGAAGATTAATGTAAACTAATGTCCGACAATTCAAAATTTTCTAGATTGTTCGCGAATGCTAACTTTGATCGTGATTACAATAGATTATCAAATGAATAATAATAATTGTGACAATAACAAAGAATTGATTTTTTAGAATTGTTCATTGGTCGTGCTATAATCGCAATGGACTGATTTGAAAAATTGTTAATTGAAGTTTATGCAGCCATTTAGGCTAATTTAATCTTTGATGGATCTATTAATTGAAACTTATGCAGCTTTGATTGTTTGATTTGTTATTAATTACCGGAATTGAATGTAATTGGGATTATTATTCATTGCAGTTTTCCATGAACATGTATTAATTGATTTACATAATTGTATCACAAAGACCCGGTTGTACAGTCTGAGCTTATCCAAAGTTTAGTAAAACCAAGTTTAATTTCTATGGTTACAATTATTTCAGCAATTGTAACCATAGAAATTAAACTTAATTTTACTAAACTTTGGATAAGCTTAGACTGTACAACTGGGCTAAAGTCAGTAAAAAATTAGTATATCTATCATCGTGGCATAATATTGTTCAAAAAAGGCGAAACTAATTGATTCCCAAATTAAATCTATTGAACACAGAACCTTAAAAAAGTAAAAAGGGACGGGGAAATATACAAATTCAGTTTGAACTTTCGCTTATAATTCCCACTGTAGTATCTTTTCTTCTCTCTCTCTCTCTCTCTCTTAAAATATACTTCTCCTTTCTTCACCAACTTGGATACTTGAATGGTTTGTTTGTGTTTACAAGTGGATTGCTACAGCTGTAAAAATGTCAATGCCGAATTTTTTACTACGTTCTAAAACTTATAATTACTCGTACTTCTTTAGAATGTACGAATTATTGTACCTAAGCACAAAGAAAATCATTGGTTAATTTTTATTTGCATTATTTACTTTTATTAGTAATTTTGTAATGTATAGAAGATGGTTTATGACAGTAAGAACATTCAATAACTAGAATAATTTAATTTTTTTAAATAAAATATTTGTTAGACGTCATCAAGAATGGATGCAGCAACTCGAACTCGCGCAGATGGAATCAGCAGTGGTTTAACAGTAAGCAGTGAAGAAAGCGATCCAGAATCTCTCATACGTCAAAATTATGCACTACGGCATCGTCTCGAAGAAGAATCCGCAACTTACAAACGCCGAATTGATGCATACCGTCAAGCACAGCAAAACCAAGCAACTCTAGTTAGTCGTTTACAAGCTAAAGTCTTACAGTATAAACAAAGATGTTCAGAATTAGAAGCACAAATGTTAGAAAGTGTAGGTGCAGTTGGAAGTCCCGTAAAACACCGTCCACGAGTAGAAGTCTCCCCAGATTCAGCTTATGCTCAAGCACAGAAACATTTACAAGAATTACGCGAAGAAAGAATTCAAGATCTTGACACAGCTCTGCACCGATTAGAGGAAGAAAGAAAAAGGTGTGAAAAATTAATGCAACTCAACTCAATTCTTAAAGAACAGCTTGAAGAATCTCATCAGACTAATGAAGCACTTACTAACGACTTGCAAAAATTAACAAATGACTGGGAACAAATGAGGGAGGAAATGATTATAAAGGAAGATGAATGGAAAGATGAAGAGCAGGCTTTTAATGATTACTATAGTAACGAACACAGCAGGCTACTTGGATTATGGAGAAATGTTGTTTCTGTTAAAAGAATGTTTGCAGACATGCAATCTACTAATGAAAGGGATCTTCTTAAACTACGTTCCGAGTTAACTAGTATTGGAAGAGATGTTACTACTGCTTGTAATAGAATAGGAGATAATGTAACGCGCACTGATACTTTTGGAGTAAATATTACTTTTAATTTCTTTTCAGACTTCAGAAATTAATTTTAATATTATTTTAGTTCAAACAAATTGCTCAGACTGAAAAAGAAGCTTCCGAATTACGCCAACAAATTCATAGTATTACAGCAAAATATGATGCCCTTCAAATGGAAGTTAACATGAAGGAAGATCGTATTCAACAATTACTTCAAGAGGTTCAGCATTTAGAGGAGCGCTGTGGTGATGCCGAACAAGGAATGGGGCAGTTAGTAAGAATGCAAGAGGAAGTAGAGGTTTTGCATTCAGCTCTTCGAGATATTGCTCATGCTGTCATACAAGACGCAGAGAGTCTTGATATTGAAGCAATACAAAGGGCGTCTCATGTTCATTTGACTCCTTCCACTCCTGTTCCTCAAAAGTAATTTTAAGTAATGATTAATTTTAATTTAAATTAATAAAAATTGTTTTAGATCGCCAAAACGTGGGATGGCACCAAATTTGGTCTCACCAGCTTTCGCTGAAAGTACAATATCAGCAGTACATGCCGCTCTACATAAATATCAATCATTAATACATGAACTCCAAGTAATAATCAATTCAAACAATAAAATAAAAAAATTAAATATTAAATATTTTTAGGTAAAGCTGCAAAGTAATAGAGAGCAACTGGTTTTAGTCCGAAGGCAATGCGAAAATGCAGACGAAGCAAACACAGTCCTCGAAACTCGCATAGCAGAATTAGTTCCTCAATTAGACGCTTGTAAAACTCATTGCGCCCAACTTGCTCAAGAAAAAGACCTGCTACAAAAATCTTTAGACGCAATGAGAGCTGAAAAGAATGCTTTAGAACGCAATCGTGTCGAATTAAACTCTTTAATAGAATCTCTTAACAGCGATAATGAAAAATTACAAAAAGCTAATTCAAAATTACAGAAAATAACAGATTCCCTTTCAGACGAAAAAATATTTCTACAAACTGAATTAGATAGAATCCATCAAGATGGAAATATTAGAGAAATTAATTTAAGAACTGAAGAAGAACGCTGTAGTAGACTGCATGAAGAATTATTAACAGCACGCGAGGAATTAAGTAAAATGTACTTGTCACAAGATATGCTAGAGCAACAGAAACTAGAATCTGAAGGGCTAATCGCAGTTTTAGAACGCACAAAAGGTAACAATAATAAAATATTAATTTTAACGTCCAAGGTTCAACTTTATAAACGTCCTTAGGAATTCCATGGACCTATTTTTCTTATATCAAAAACAATAGAGATTTTTTTCGTGACAAAAATCTCACCATAAAGCCGTATGTGTCACAGTACCATGGAAGTCATAATAAAATCTGCATTTTTGTTTTACTAAAATAAGAAATATTCTATTTGCACTCAAGTAGGTTCCGAACATAAAAACATTGCATGGCGAGAATGCGCTAAAAATAGCGGTTTCTCTATTCAAACATTTAAAAAAAAAAAACACATACACACTGAAAAACTTGTACGTCCAAACGGTTAAAAAAAAAGTATGTATCTGTCAACTTACAGAGTTCTTAAGAAAAGTTTATAAGTTGAACCTGAATAACTTTAACTTATAAATTACTGATTATTTAGGAGACGTCAAGTTAGAATTAGAACGGACCTTATCGGAGCAAATGAATTCCCAAGATTCATTAGTTAAATTAGAGTCCCAAAATGCTAATTTAGAACAAGAAAAGAAGAAACTGCAAGCAGATTTGAAAAAGGTATAATTATTTAATATTTTTGTTATCAATTCTAATTAAATTCTTGTAGACTGAAGAAGAAAAGCAAGCACTTCAAAGCCAATGCACAGATCAACAGAATGATATATCTTCACTTCGAAAAGAATTACTTCACGCAGAACAAACTCGTCTTGATTTAGAATCTGACAAGCAAACGTTAAACGAAAAAGCTAAATTCCTAGAAATTGAAAAAGAAAAATTAGAAGTTGAATTCAATCAAGTTTCCAGAGAAAGAAGTGATTTAAGCAATCAGTTGTCTCAGTTAGCTCGGAAGAAAGAAGTTTTGAATGAAGAGCTTATGAGATTGAGGCAAAGACTAGAACAAGCCAACGAAAATAATGCAAGAATAAATAGAAATCTCGAAGATTTAGTGAAAGAAACTGAAGAAAAACAAGTAATAATTACATAAAATACAAAAAAATGTTTATTAATTATTTTATCTATAGGTTCTTTTGGAAACAAACAGTAAAGAACTTCATCGTTTACAAGAACAACTAGCTTCAATACACAGTGAAAAAGAAGCTTTAGAAGCAGTATTATTCGATACTCAAACAAATCTAGAAGCTTCTGATGTAAAAAGGAACCAATTAGAAAAAGAACAGCAAGAGCTTTTAGTAAAACAAGAAGCTTTAAAAGGAGCAGTTACCCGACTGACTAGAGAATTAGAAAACTCCGAAAAACGTGCTCAAGATATAAAATCGAGCCTAACCCAGCAATCTGGAAGCATGGAAGCAGAATTCCAACAAACAGTTACTAATTTGAAGAAACATAATGAAGAAACCAGTCGCAAAATGCAAGAAGAAAAAGAATTAATTCGCACAACTTTAGAAAAACAAATGCAGCAATCATTACAGCAATTAACAAACGATAAAGACTCAGAAATCCAGCAACTTCAAGATAGAATAGAAAGTTTACTACAACATATTGAAAATGTTTGCGAGCAACATGAAGAATTGTTACTAAGAGCCGAAAATGATAAACAGCAAGCTCTTCTTATAGGTAGAAAAGTAATTAATTGTCGCACTGTACTTTTTTGCACATTTTTTATTTAATTATGTCAAATACGAGGACTATCTGGCGACCATGGATTTTAAGGATAATTTGTCCCAAAAACTGCTTGGATGTTGTCCTTTTTTATAAACGTACAAAATAATTGCACAAAAATCCTTTTAAATATTAAAAATTTGTTACTCTGTCAACCTTAATTTAATCTTTTTAAAGTGCAGATATAAGCTATATTTTTGTTGTTACTACATATTTTCAGAACAGTCCTCGTATTTATATACATTATGTTTCCAATAAATTAATTTGAAAACATTCATTTTTTATATGGAATAAAAGTCTAGAATGTTCGATATTCGATTGTTATTCAGAAGAATAAACGAATTTTTAGCTCATCATGACCACCAAGCTCTTCAAGAACGTTACGCCGGTCTTCGTCATGACCTGGAAATGGAACGTGAAACTTTAGAACGCATTAGACGTGATACAAGTACTAGAATTGATCAAGACAGAATACTAATCAATCAACTAAAAGAAGAATTAGCCCGTGCAAGAACTAAACTGGAAGAATTGCGCTCTAGGGCTGAAGATGAGCGCAACGCTTTGGAAATTAGAATTGCAGAAACACAAAAAGAAAGAGATCATGCACAACTTGAAGTGCAAGAAACTAGAGTGCAACTTCATTTATATGAAGATAGAATTGATGATTTGAACAATCAATTTCAAGATACTCAAAGGAAATTGAAAGAAATTGAAAATATTTCTGAAGGATTAAGAAAAGATCTGACTGACACTAGAAGACAGTTGGCAGACTGTAATTTCGAAAAAGATAAGTATATGAATTCCAATAAAGAATTGAGAGATCATGTAAAGAGAACAGAAAGTGAAAAACGGGAAGTCAGTAGGGAATTAGAAGAAGCGTTCCAAAAAATTGCAAGTAAGTATTTTATTAAATAATATAAAACATGACAAGTTTATGACAATATTTAGGAATTTGTTGAAGTTTCTATTGCTGCATTAATAGCTTTTTGAATATCAATCAATTCTTCTTTATTCATTCGCACAAAATCTTCTCTTTCAAGTCTCATTTGCTCTTCATCGACCTCGAGGCTATCTCCAATAGAAACTGACTCAACATCTTTTCTTAAAGTGAAATCTTTTAATCTTGATAAAACTCCTGTTACTTTGTCAATTTGATTTTTTATATTGCTCATTGTTTGTTTGTTGTGATCCAAACGGGATTGTATTTCTTTAAATTCTTTTTCTATATTTCTTCGACGTTTTTCATTTTCTTCAACTATTTTTTGAAAGTTATCTTTCATGCTTGTAAGATTTGCATTGTGTTGCTGTATTTCTCGTGAATAATCCATAATTTTGTGATGCTTTTACACTGAAAATATATTACGAGAATGTTTCAAACTGTCGTGATTATTTTGTTTTATATCAACAATCTATGATCACAGGTGTAGAAGAAATAAAACAGACTTTGGAAAACGAACGCAGCCGTCTTCAAACTCAATTACGAGATGTAGAAAGAGACCAAATGCAAGGAGATAATCAACTCCAATCCTTGCAACAAGAATTACAAAGTATGCAGGCTGCAAATATTCGTCATCAAGCTGAAGAAAAAGAATTGATGGCCCGATTAAGCAACGAAAGCGATGAACGAGAAAGATTACAGCAACAGCTTCATCAACAGCAAAAAAAAATGGCTGAATTAGAAGGAAGCCTCAACATGACTCGTCAAGACTTAGGAAGGCTTCGAAGTCATGGCGCTGAAGAAGAAGAACGATGGCACGCAAGAGAACAAGAACTGTTAGTAAGATTAGAAGACAGTAGAAATAAAGAAAAGAAACTAGAAGATCAAAAACATAATTTGGAAGTTTGTTTGACTGATGCTACACAGCAAATTCAGGAACTGAAAGCTCGATTAGGCGGAGCAGAAGGAAGAGTGAGAGGACTTGATGCACAATTGTCTCAACTCGAAGGAAACAAGAGAGATATTGAGCAAAAATTAAGCTCAGTTGTTTCTACTTTAAGAAGAATAGCTGGTATTCAATTAGATGGATCAGTTAATCTTCCTTATAGGTTACTTAGTCCTTCTAGGCGCTACAGTCCTGTTAGAGGTGAAATTCTCTTAAAATTTCATTGAAACATATTTTAAAATGTTTTTTACTTAGCTGAAGCCGCTGAAAGTCGTGGAGGAATCATAACAGATGTCGATCCAGAAGTAGTTAGAAAAGGAGTACGTAATTTGATGCAGCAAGTCGCTCAAATTGAACGTGAAAGAGATGATTATAAAACTCAAATGCTTGGTATGAAGAAACAGTTACATGAAGTCAGTGAAACTCAATCAAAGGGAGATACTAAATTAAATTCCGTACTTCAAAATGTCCGTTTATTACAAGAAGAAAAATCCGCTCTGGAGGCCAAATTAGCTCAAAAACATTCCGCACTACAAACTCAGGTTTTAAAACCAATATTTTATACTTTCAAAATAATTCATAATTTATTTTTTTCAGACTGAAGCTCTTCAACAGAAAACTGTAGAAGCAGAACAAATTAGGGAAAAAGTTACAGCTTTAGAACTCAATCTACATAACACTTCAGATAATAAACATCAATATGAGGTAGGAATTAATAATTTTATATATATTTATATGTAATTTTTGTTTTTGACAGGAAAAATTAGAAAAGATGAAGATCAATTTTGCCCGTATGGAAGCGGAAAAACGAGGTTTAGAAGAAGGTCTTAATAGGGCTGATAACCGAGCAACAAAATTAGAATTACAACGCGTAGCAATGGAAGGAGATATTCAGCGTTTACAAATGATGTTACAAGAAAAAGAAATTGGTATACAAAAGCTTCAAGAAAAATGCGATACTCAAGGAAGAACAGTTGCAAGTCTAGAAGAACGCTGCGTGTCTCTCAAATCGACAATAGATCAACTGAACTCTACTTTAGAGCGTGCATCTTTAACAGAATCTGAACTAAGATCAGAGCTTCAAAGCTTACAAAGAAATTTATTAGATATTACAGCCACATCCCATTCAGGAACCGAAAAATTGAAACAATTACAAAAACTATTAGCAAATACTGAAAACGAAAAGCGAGTTTGTAATGAACGTTTGGATACCACTCAACAAGCAATTGCCGAGCTTCGTCGTCAAAATCAACAACTTCAAGATCAAGTTTCCCGACTTAACACTGAGCTAGCAAATAACGAAGTACACCGTTCTGGATTGGAGTCTCAATTGCGTTTAGCTCAGTGGCCTCAAGAAAGCTCTGGAAGTTCTCATCGCGAAGATGATTTATTGAAGCAACAATTACACGCAGCTCAAAGAGAACGAAGTGAATTACGAGGCAAACTGGATTCGCTGAGTGGCAAAATCCGCCAATTAGAAAATGAGAAGCATCATTTAGAAAGACAAGTCGCGAAAGGTGGCATTCGAAGTAAGAGTTACGAACGACCCGAAAAATCAGATGCTTATGATGTTGATGGGATAGGAAAACGAGATGGGCTTTTAGAGCAAGAAAACAGGGAATTAAGACTTAAGATACGGAAATTAGAGAATGAGTTATCAGAAAAAGAAGCAGAGTTGTTGAGGTTAAGGTCCCATCAAGGTACTACAGTTCATTTTGATAGAACGTCTGAATTGGAGCAAGTCAGGGCGGCCCAACTTCAAGCCGAAAGGCTTCTTGATGCTAGAGAACAAAGCCATAGGCAACAAGTGCTAAGACTAGAAAATCAGGTATTTGAATATTACCATAACCTTTCAACCTGCAAATTCCATCCCCTTTTTACTTCCACGAGCTTCATACAGGCTGTTCCATTTAAGAGCTACACTATTGCTATCTCGATATATAAAGTTGGTTGAATTAGCAAACAATTTCTATATTATATGACTATTAAAATGAGCAGCACAAACATTTTTCTTAACCAGTGGCTCCTAAAATATGGGACTCAACTTTTTTATTTCTAGAATCTAACTTATTTGAAAGATTGGCTTCATCTGTTCATATAATTGATTTCAAAATGTCGAGTTCTTCATTAATTAACAAATTACAAAATTCCAGTCGTCGTGCACGATCTCCAGGTTGTAAATCATGAATTTTATGCAATTGAAATGGTTTGTATTAATAAACAGTGGCCACACCTAAATTGCATTCAGCAGCAACCACTCATAGCTGCGACCTGATTTTCATTTCTAACACGCTTTTTAACAAACGCATCCGTATTAGCACGCAATGTAAGTTCTAATTTTCGAAAATAATGAGCGTAGGGAACTCGCCGATCAGTAAATCGTTCCCTGTATATATTTACCGCATCAAAGACATTTTCAAAAGACAAAATGTAAACTTCATCCATATTAATTCTTTCTTCATGAGTAAAATTAATTTTTTTCACAAAAGCTCACTCATTTTTGAATATCATTTGCAAACGTTCGTCAGTTATTTTTTCATATATAATACCATATGTGGTTAAATTTTACTGGAAAAATTTTTAGATTGTTACGAGAGCTTGTTGCTTAGCAATTTATTAAGTGATTTTTGATCAATGTCACGAAATAAATTGGTAGCAAGCTCTCGTAAAACAATCTGAAAATTTGACTAGGGTAAATTTAATCACGAATGGTATTCGGAAGACTATTTCCAGAATGCAGAATATACAAATGAAAACGTCAATTTTGTTTTTTTATAATACTACGAACATTACAGTATCACATTTTTACGAATTATTTATTGTATATATTAAACGTACAATTATTATACACATTTAAAGGATTCTGGTTATAATTTTTAGTTTCAGAAGTAAAAGTTGATGGCCCAGGCGCAGATAAAGTAGTTTCAACGCTTCTTAAACTATGAATTGAATTTAAATGATGTTCAGTATCGAGCTGAAGATATAGTTTTATAGAATGAATTTTCAAATGCCCAGTAAGCTGTTGTTCTCCAATCAATGTTACGGTTATATTCGTTAAAGTATTTTTCTTGTATAATTTTTGCTATAGTATTCCAGATTATTTCAACACACATTTCTTTATAATCATCCCCATTCTTTTTCTTCATATTATACCTCCAATCTTGAAGAATATCAGATATTTGAATCACTGGAATATCAGCCAATATCTTATATTTTTTTTCCTGACAGAACTCACTAAATTGATTCCATATAGATGATCGCGTTTTAACTGTATTTAGAGGTGTTACATTGACAATCGCTTTTTGTAAACTTTGTTTTGATTCCTGTCCGAATCTACTCATTTTTATGTCAAATTTGCGTGACGTTCGGAATTTTTACAGGAAATAAACAATGTAAGCAAAATATTGCTAAGGAAGTTATTTAAACATCAAAATTTTTTCACTTATCAAAACTGTCTTAGTAACGAAAATACAGCAGTTGATTGGCTAGAAGGCTGCGAAAAAATTTGTGTGAGGGTGTTTGTCGGAATAAAACAAGGTAACTAGATAAAATTTTGAATTTTGATTGGATCAGAAATCTATGAGTGAAATAGTCAAAAGAAATTATTTGGTTCTATCGTGTTTGATATCAAATTAAAGCTTTTACGAACATATTTCTAGTAAAAGTGTTGGAATAGTTATTCATGTATCTAGTGCGCATAGCTGAGACACAAATCATTTGGAAGCATCAAATAAATCTCGCGCACGAGTTGCATACATTTTTCTACAGACGTGAAAAAAATATTTAAAAAAATGATTACTATACAAAAAATAGTGGAGTTGTTTATATACTTCGTGCATGTTATCTTGATAAAATCAGTGTGCGAAATACTTCGTGCATGTTGTCATGATAAACAACTTCAGTGCGACATTTTGCATTCTAATATTGATGTACAAATGTCATCATATTTTGATGTCTAGAAAAATGATATTTGAGCGATTGCCATGTTTTTTTACAAGTTATTTAAATGATGTCCAGTTTGAATATCTATTTAAAATTTAGAAGTTTGAAAGAAAACTAAAATATATTGCTAATTATTTTTTTAAAACTTAACGAGATTATGCATTCTTGAGATATAAAACTTATGGCCATTGTAAAATAAAATATTAATTTAATATAACTGCCATCTGTCACTTTGAAATATGCAATTAATTGATACGACGCTCTGAATTTATGAAACATGTATTTCATTGACGAGAAAATACTGTGATGGCCACAGCAGATTTTTTACAAGGATTTAACTCATGGATGAATAACTTTCAATAAAAAATCGATAATTCAATTTTTATAATCATCTTAAAATTTGATTTTTCAAAATTAATTTATTTTTGAATGGAAATAACTAAAGTTCCTTCAGGAATTTCTAAAACTTTAGAGAAGATAATTTAGGGAAAATGAAATGTGCTATAAAATAGATTCTATGAAATTTTGCGATAAGTTTGATAGTTTCAAGTCGAAAATTCCTGGAATCTACTGTATATTAAACTTTGACTTTGAATAACTTTTAAAAGAGTAGATTTATCATGAAATGATAGGACATCTTCTTTGTAGAGCGTTCAATTCCTTGTTATGTTCTGGTCTTATCAGTACACCAACCCGTTGAAGTGTTTAAAAATTTCAAAGCCTAAAAAAAATCATATTTTATTCAAATGAGAAATAGAAAATAGTAATAATCCGCCTCTTAATATCAATATTAGGCACATGTCTACAGTTGCTGCCCAATTCAGGATAATCGTGTAAAAACCGACTCCAGAATTGTAATTTTGTGAAACAATCATTGTGCCTTATTTATGGTCATACCAAAACAAACCTTACAGGAAATTAGGAGATACATCCGAGGGAATAATTGGTATTCTGACATTAAGACAGTTTCGCCAGTACCGCAGTCAGTCAGAATCGTATCTTCAATGACATCATTTATTAAACTTTTAATCTGTAATCGAGTCCCTTTCTATAATTTCGATGGATTTATATTTCGCAATAGAATTATGGAAGCTCCAACTTTTGGAATCAAGTAGTGACGTGGGGATTAAATTAATTAAAAAATTATGTGGGACAAACACCAATGCAATTCAAGTAAAAAACAATTCCACCACACATTATTCTCGTGTTACTCTAACGGTGTCGAAATGGTTTCTAGATGGCAGGATTTTTGTCGACTTACTTGACAATCATAGTTAGCCTTTGGCTACTTTACACAATATCTTGGTCTATTATAGCCTATGTGCTATTCTGATGTATAAGATATAACATTGTGAAGTTTTATAAAAATCCGTCCAGTAGTTTTTGCGTGAAGGAATAACAAACATCCATCCATTCTGACAAATGAAATTGTAAGTTTGCTATTGAATGGTCAAATAAAAATTCATATTTAATTGTTTCTATCAGTAGATGCTTGTTCTAAGTTGGTGTGCTTTGTTTTCGAATACTGTATATAAGAAGGAAGAACTTTTAATACAAACAAATATTGAGGATAAAATGTTCTAAACTTTTGTCAAATTCACAGCTCTGTAAAGTCAACACTTGAAAAGTTAGATGGCCCTAAAGATGCCTAAAATCATATTTTTTTCCTTTTTTACCATCAAAAATAGATATTATGTGGAAGATGAAAAAATCTATGAAAATATCCACTTAAAATTACTTCCTCAGTCCAGTCGACGGTATTTTTTAAATCAATCGATTGTACTAAAAATTGATTTTATTCGTAGGTGAGAATGCTTCGCGAACAGTTGAATGAAGAAGTAAAACGCCGCCAACTTTATATAATGCGGAGCACTCGGGCAGGACAAGAAATGCAACAACTTCGTCATGCTTTAGGTGAGTCTTTACGAACTGTTTCACAGGATCCTTCGTTGGATGCGGGTCTTCTAGAACATGAAACACGTAAACTTGATAGTCAGTTGTCTCACAGTGCTCTTTCGAGTCTGCCTCCAGCATTGGGGAGGTCTTCCACTCCCCATTTTAGCTTAAGGTCACCTACTCCAACACCTAAATGAATTTTTCCTAATATGGGTTAGAAAGTATTATCTTTATGATGATCAGATTTTTATTGTCACTTTGTTAGTGATTTGAAAATAGAAGTATTTTTGCGCCATGGAAAAGTAATGACGGTTCATTGTATGAACGGTTCAAAATTGATATTTTGGTTTAAACCGTTTGTTCGCTATAAATATTCAATCGTGCTTTAATCTCACTGCCGTAACTCATGCCTTACATTTTTATAAGGGAAATTGAATGTGTTCCGGAACTATTATGATTCATCAATTAAAATTACAAAAAAAAAAAATTAGAAATGCGTTCCGTCCAAGAAAACTGCCTTTATTCCAATCTTTCCATAATTTTATATTAAATTTTTATAGGTAATATTAATGTGTCAATTTAAATGCACTTCCAAGTTTTATTTAAAAAATAAATCAGTCTATTCAATTTGGATCGTAAGCAAGTTACCGCTGGTCCCGATGTCACTTGTTTGTAAACAGAAATAAATGCATGATGTAGAAAATATGGTGCGTGAATTTTCGTTTGTTTGAATGTTTCTTCAATTGTTTTGGGGCTTAAAGTAAGTAACTTTTGAAGATGGTGCTTGTTTATGTTCGATTTAACGATTCCTTGGAATATTTTATGTATTTGTTAGTATTGTAGACTATGCTGTTTAAAAACAGATATAATACATACAAGAAACATACTTAATTGTAGTATTAATATGAAAATGTTACTGGGAATGGATTGTGTCAATTCTTCATGAAGAATGTTGACGTTCAGTCCTAGTTTTAAAGCATTTCATTTGTAGTTTTAATAAGTTTTTCATTTAATTGCACCATGCAATGATTGAAAAAAAAAACAGTGCAATACAATTTAAATTAGGTACAATAGAAGTAAGATTCACAAAATAGTCACGCTCATGGAAATATATTTATTGAACTTTCATTATCATAAATAAAACACTTTATTGAATTTTTTTATAAGAATAACAAATTAAACAACAATACTGTAAAATTGGATTACTTTTTCTTATTTAAGGTTCGTTGTTTTTCCGCATGATCCACAATTTTTTCGTCTACTCGCAATCCTTTCCTTTTTCTGACCTCAATCATTAATTTATTGGCTAAGTTTTGAATAATTGTTTCATCTTCGTCATCATCTTCAGTAATAACTGGTTCATTATATGGGCTAAGATCAATCATTTCGAAATGACTAAAAGTTAATAATGGGTTTATTTTTCCTTGTGTATCTGCGCGAAGGCGATTACAAAATTCCGGACTTTCCAATACGGGAACTACAAATTCTACATCTGTTAGTCCCTTTGCAACTAAATAAGTTTCTGTTATTCTTCCTCTGTATTGGTCCAAACTTTTTTGAATTTTACCCATCATGTCGTTGTTTACAGTCATTCTAGCTGAATATATAGGTTCCATTAATCGGGGGGACATTATTGAAAATGTTTTATGAATAAGATCTTTTACTTCTTTTAAGACAACCCCAGTCATTAAATTGGATTTATTTTGGTAATATTCCGGACTTAATTCGAACTCGGTTATTCCAAAAATTATATTTTTAATTGGCTCATCGCAAATTGGGCCTGCCCGCAATCCAAGTTGAAATCCATTAACTATACAATTATGGACGTATGTTACGGGGTCATTCGGATCTGTTTTTTGAAAAATCGATCGGTTTTTGAAATTATTGCTAGAGTTTAACAATATGCAACAATCATTTCTTGAATCACCAATTGATATTATTTCGTTGATGGCGTTTTTCCACTCACTTTCTGACAATGTTAATTCTAATTGAATTTTGAGTTTCTGAATTGCTTCCGAGGTATATGTATTCTTATATTGTTTTTCTATTCCGAATTCATTTGTTTCATCATCTTTTGTGAATTCTATTTTCTTTAAAAGTGTGTAGTTTTGTATGAGAAAATTTTGTAATACAGTTGGCATAGGGTATGCACGTATTGTTAATTTTATTCCCATTCCTGTCAAAATTTTACTTTCATACGGTTTATCAGATTCAGGTTTTGTAGTTGGAAGTACAACCGTCTCTCTTAGTTGTACCATAGGAGAAGACATTTTAAATTCAACTCCAATAAAGTTATGTAAATCCTCAATACATTTTTCTAAATGTACATGTCCGGCAGTCATCAAAACATACTGTCCGTTATCTTGTAAGACACATTGTGCACAAGAATCAGTCTGAACTAACAATTTAACTCCTTGTAGAAGAGTCTGCATATCTGACACTTGTTTTGGCTCAATCGCGCACTTATAAAACGGTTCTATAATCGCATCTTTTGTTGATTCGATCAAAGGGGTGCAATCTAATGTATTACTCAAAGTTCCACTTCGAATCATATAATTTTTCAATTTTCCTATCCCAATTATATTTCCTGCTATTGATGATTCAACTCGAATTACATCTTTTCCTAATAATAAAAAAAGTTCTTCTATTTTTATTTTTGTTACTTTTGTTTCTTCAGTGAAAGTTAACGTATATGGATTGTGCGCTGAAGGTAAGAGATATAATTCGTCACCTAATTTTAAACTTCCGCTAAATATACGCACGCATGCAATGAAATCTAAATCATCTTCATCTTCAACTTCTTTGGTAGTTTCAGCAAGAGAAATAATATTGGTCATATCAACAATTTCTTTAATTTCATCTTTAGCTTCTAAAGCTTGCTTCATTTTTCTTGCCGCCTCTCTTCTAGCTTGAATATCAACTGTTGATGGAATTCTACATTTATCTATAGATAAAATATTTCTTTTTTCAATTGCGTATACTTTTGTTACATAAGCAACAGATGGAGCATGCTCTTCCGAGCTGCATTTTTTAATAAATGGTTCAATGGAAGAATAATCTGTATTTTCACATTCTTCCAGAAAATCTTTCCCCAAAATATGATTTATTTTATTTATAGAAAGATTTGTTGGTGGAGGTACTAATTCAACAACTGATAGTAATACTGCTTCAGCTAATGGCAACCATTCGGACATAATTGCTTTAAGTTGTACTCTTTTATCCGTACTTGTCATTTCTCTAGTTTTATTTTTTAATTTTAATTTTTCGATAATTTTAGCTATCCTTTCATCATTTCTTCTAATTATTGTACTATCGTATAACGCAAAAATATTATCTAATATCATTGTTGCAAATAAAGGTTTCTTACAATTTTCTCTAGCACCCGCAGAAAAATCTTTTGTTTTTTTATTAAAATAAAAATCTCCCCACAAATGTTCCGTTAAATAATCTACAGATTTATTTAATTGTTGGCTATATATATTAGCAAAATCTATAATACGAAATGCCCATCCATCAATTGCGCTCCCGAAAATAACATTGCCCCTAGTTGGACTAAATTCGTCATCATCTTGCTCAATATCTCCTAATTCATCTATTTTCAACGATAATTCTTTGTAGCGAATATCAGCCACACATGCATTAATTGTTTCAATTAAAATAGTTAAATGCATGTTAATCTCTTCCACATCCATAAACTTTTCTAAAAATAATCTATCCATTTTATTTAGCACTAAAATCATTTGAGTTTTCTCGCGAATCGCGGTTTCTAATGCGGTAACTGTTTGTGCACACATGCCTTCTACTACATCCACAACAATCAGAGTTCCGTCCGAGATTCTGGCGGCTGCGGAAACTTCTGAAGCAAAATCTATATGACCCGGAGAGTCAATTATATTAATTAAATAATCTTCATTCACCGGTTCTTTTGTATAACACAACGCAACAGTACTACTTTTCATAGTAATTCCTCTTCTTTGCTCATCTGGACGACTATCCAAGTATCGCAGAAAACCAGCTTGCCTTTTACTTAAAATAGCGTTGCTGGCTAATAAAAGATCCGCTATGGAAGTTTTTCCATGGTCCACATGCGCTAAAATACTTATATTTCGAATCTTGTTGGGATTTTTCTGCAAATCTCGTAGTTTATCGTAGCTAACTCGACCCATTTTGATGATGAGGTTATGTGAGGAAAATTGCCTTTAATTCCAATTATCTGTGGAAATTAAAATTATAAAATCATGTTATGTTATTTTTGTTCCCAAACATTAATTACCTATTAGGTGTGATTGCAATTTTAATAATTTGCGAATGATAGTGACAGCTGTCACATTGCACAATAGATAGGTTATGGGCTTATGAGAAACGTCAAAAAATATTTTATTAAATAATCCTTAAATATAAATATGTGTGATATTCAATAGTATTTTGATATCAATTCCCCAATTTACTCAAATAAATAGAGCTTTTGTGTGTGTTGGCCAACCTGCACACCGTTACCACTGTAATTAATTGACTGGCTCCAGGGAGGACCTGATTTTGAAGTATAAAAATGTCATGGCAATACAGTGATTTAAGTTGGTCTGAAGTATGTGATTTGCTGCGTAAGTGGAGAGAAAATAATGCAAGAAATAGTGAAGATATTGTTGAATTGTGGGAAACTGTTCTGGAAGAAAAGTTACACAAATTAGGAAATGAGAGTAATGGCCTTACTAAGTCATTAATTAAGGTCTTATTATTACATTACATTATTTTAGGATACGTTGTATTAGAGCAAGTATGCGTAGCTGCCTTGGACTGCAATCGCATTAAGATTGCAGATGATTGCATTAAAATGTTGACTGCCGAATTTCCTGGCAGTTTAAGGGTCCACAAATATCAAGTCATGAAGTTAGAGGCTTTAGAACGTTATGATGAAGCTTTACAAGTCTTGGAAAATTTGATTAAACGGGATGAAACTAATGGAGCTCTTAGGAAACGTAAAGTTTGCATCTTGAAAGCAAAGGGAAAAAATGTGGAGGCTATTAAGGAATTGGTAGAATATCTAAAAATGTAATACGCCCTAAATAATATTTTAGATTGGTTATTAATTACTTTTATGCAGTTTTATGTGTGATTTAGAAGCATGGCAGGAATTATGTGATTTATATCTCGCAGAACAAGATTATCCTAAAGCAGCTTTTTGTGTGGAAGAATTAATTTTGCATAATCCACCAAATCATTTAATGCATCAACGATATGCTGAAATTCGATATACTCAAGGAGGCTTTGATAATATGGAGCTTGCAAGAACATATTTTGCGCAAGCACTCAAATTAAACCCGAATAATATGAGAGCTTTGTACGGGCTTTATTTAGTAAGTTACTGAACAAAAAGAAAAAAAGAAAAACTAGGTTAATACATTTTTTTAGAGTGCCAGCAATATCAGTTCGTCACAAAAATGTCCTGCATCTAAAAAAAAGGAAAGTGCCAAACAAGCACAATGGGCTTTAAATCAAATACAGAAGCAGTATAAAGCCATTGATTCAGTCGATTCTTTACAGGGTGTACTAGAATCTTTACATTTAAATTAATGAATTTTGTTAAATATTTATTTCTGGTATTGTCATTATCTCATCAATAAAGACCGCAATTTTAATAAAATACAAAACTGAACTGTCAATTTTTATTTCCCAAAAATAGAAATCAACATTTTTTTTCTATAAAGTAATTTTATACAATCTATTGCGGAGCTGCGCCGTCTCCTGTGGGCATCGATTTGATAATATCCGAGTCACCAGGATCAGTTATAGACATGGTGCACACTCGGAAATATTTACCACAAGCAGTTCCAAGCTCAATATTATTGCCAGTGTAATGATGTACACCAGTTTTGGCCAGCATAGCGTAATATTCAATTTCGGATTTACGCAGAGGAGGTGTGTTATTGGCAATGATGATTAATTTAGCTTTGCCTTGACGCAGAGTCTGAAATAAATTCGATAATTTAAAATGAACCAGATTCCATGTTGAGAATACTAACCTTTAAAGTCTGATGATAACCTAGACAGTATTTACCAGATTTCATGACTAGGGCAAGCCTGCTGTTGATGCTTTCCATCGCCTTTTTCTGTTTCTTTGGGGCAACCATGATTTCTGAACATAAAAATATATTACAGCGCTACACACTCAACACTTGTATTTGAATCGAAAAATGTCAAAACACACATGACTTTCTCACATTAGTTACAACTTTTAAAACAATTGATGCACTTAATAACTAAATTATTCAATTGTTGAAATAAGCAAAATTAGTACGGTACCTGCTTATTCTAACTAATAAATAGAAAATACAAAATTATCCACGTGCCTTCTGCCGCACGACAGTTTATGAAAGAAAGATGTCTGTTTCAATTTCCGATAAGAATAATGCGCAGCATCACTGCGCATTTCCTGAATAAAGCGCGCGATCAATTTAAATTAGATAGTTGTCAAAATATTACGTCTTTATTAGATTTTGTTTATTCATGGACCAAAAAAACAAAATAAAATAACATAACTAAGAAACAATTGTAATTAAACAATAAATAATTGTAGAAAACTGTAATTAATCACTAAAAACCAAGATTTCAACAAAGTTGGGCATCATTGAGCATAGTCGAAGATGGCAGTTGGTTTGTCTGTCAAATACGCAAATTATTTTCAAAACATATTTCGTTTTTCCGATCGTGAATTAGATCGTTGAATAAAAATAACGAGCAAACATATTTTACTATGGTAGGTTTTTATAAATGCATTATTTTTTTACATATTTTCTATGTAATATCAGAGATAGGATTATAACGAAAAAGTGATGCAAGGTGATACATTCTTTGCATTAAAATTATGTAATTTAGATGATTACCTATTAAATTTGATTTTGAAGCATACTTTTTATTTTTTTATAATTGACTAGTCCTGCGATCAAGGCAATGCAGGAAACAGTGGTGGACCCAGTGGGACAGCTGGAGACTCTTCTGACGGCGAAGAACAGGAGGAATCGTCTTCGTCTATTTCAGACCTGGTATTAAATAAAATTAGTTTGGATCAAATAGTTTATCTCTGTTCATATCACAGAATCCCAACAACGTCAACGATGTTTTGGAAAGCTTCCGTCAGCAATGGCAAAAGGAGTTACTTTCTCCCGCACATAAAAATGCAGGAGAAATAAAAAATAAAGCAGACGATTGGGAGGAGGACAAAAATGCAGATGTTGAGACTAGAGTATTAATTCGTTTCGAGAAACAAAATATATTTTAATACGGAAATTTTCTAGGCAAAGGCTTTATTTTTGAAAGGTGTTGAGCATGAGCGTACCGGGAAGCTGTATGAAGCTATACAATTTTACAAACGTGCTGTGCAACTTGTACCTGACATAGAGTTCAGATTATACGAATCATCGAAAACTAAACCCAGAATAAGACATGATTCCGTCAATTCTAAAGATGGTAATAAGATTGTTATTTATTTGGATTAAAATTAAAATATTGAATTTAAGGATACAGTCAAACAATCAACAACTACTCTGATAATTTGGAATCAGACGAGGACGAAATTTCATGCGACACAGATTTATGCAGTCATTTTCAACGTAAACTTGGGAAAAATCAGTGTTTGTGTGTGACTAATTATGAGCAAAAAGTAAGATACTATTGCTTGAATTAAATTATTGGGGCTCCGTTTCTCAAATTGAAAAAGCTGAATAATTGAGCAACCATTTGTTGTCTGCCAAAACGAATCTCTATCAAGCTGGAATTTGGCACAGTTATAAATTACTAAGGCAATATATGGTTTCAAGTCAAACTACTTTTTCCTAAAAAAGTACTTCAGGAAAACTGAACTATCCTGAGTTGCTTGAGTTTAACTATTTTGGCCAGGCAAGTCACAAAGTAAAAGTCTTAGTTCCAAATTTTTTTGCATAAACTAATGCATAATTAATAGGTTTTTATGGTTTAAATTCTGTATATTTATTTATATTTTTGACGTTTCGACTCTTTACCCGAAAGTCTCCATCAGAAACAATGATCAGCTAAGTGCGAAGCACCTCCGGTTGAAAGTAGAAGCCACTGTTTTAGTGCCACTGACAGAATTTTATTTCACTAGTGAGCCGCTATACACCCACCGCGCAATGTATACATTTTTTCAATGATATAAATTAATAAGTTATGCCTGTATTACACGATATAATTTATTGAGCAAGTTTTCAACAATTTATTATCGAGCTCAAAAATATTTTGTACCATATTACACGATACAAGTTTTCGTCAAGAAAAATCAGAACTACCAACTTATAATTTTTGACGTCCCTTCAAAAAGTGTGGTTAGAGAGAAAGTGAGATAGTAGAGATGACAAAAAATTAATATACTGAGGGCAACTGTATATAAAATTATATTAATACTTTGTCAACACTAAAATTATCATTTGACGCGAAATAACTAATATGAGTAATGTTGGCAACGACAAAATCTCCCTAGAATACCCCAGAATATTGGTGAAAAATAGAGCCAGTTCTATTTCAAAAATAACTTGGTCAATTATTGGTCAAGAAAAAATTGTGGAAATTTTGAACATATTACACACAACAATAAATTGTAGGTCAACTTTTGAAAAGAATTGACCAATAAATTGTATCGTGTAATATAGGCATTAGTTTCCACGATCAACCTGACCTGACCGCCATTAGTTATAATTTTTCCTATATTTGTAATGTTAAAACAAATTTTTTCACTAAGTTTCATTGACATCGAAGGTGAAGTAGTTTGACCATTTTTTCAAATGGAACACCATATTGAAACTGATACAATTCGATAGTATATACTTTTCTGAGTTTAACCATATACACATTTTATATCCTTACATAATAAAAATATTGAGAAAAATGCGATTGAAAAGACGAATTTTATTAATAACATTAGTGTACAGTAGGCTATGGATGAACAACAAAATGACAAAATCTAGAAACTGACAAGTAATTTGTTCTAATAAATTAAACACTGTTTTGGAATCTGCTTATTTCATAGCCAAAAATTATGTTTGAACAAATGACATTTCAAAATGTCGTTTAGAATCATTCAATCATTTTTGACGAATCAGAAGCTGTTAGTTTGGTTATCAAGAGGCGTGTTTCTCCGGGCAATCTAAGTGATCTAAGTGACAATGATTAAGTGAATCATGTTTCTTTGGTCGTTATTCATTATCCCCACTTCTTCACTTTGTGATCACAAAGTGGCAATCCCCTTATCCTTCTGAATCGGACTTTTTGCATGTTCACGATAGCTGTATTCTTTCGTTCACGGGTTACTGATCCAACTGAATCTAAAGATCAGTTTCAAATGGCGTCGAGATCATATGATCTGTTGTAGTCGAAAGTCTGCGTTTGTCTGTGATTAATGACCTAAAATTTGTTTTGACTTCGTTCAATTATGAATATTCAGAAAAGTTCAATAAAAATTATCTTTTGAATATACAAAACACAAATACATGTAGTTTTTTTCATCTGTTTAATAATTATAACTCAATTTCAGGATGAATTATCACAAAACTTTCGATTTTGCCTAACTAAAGCTATTTCAAGATAATTTTTTTCATTTCTTATGATGCAAATGCTACGAATTCCGCCGTTTTTTGAATACATATGAACCACAAGAGCTCCTCTAGCTTTTCGTTGGAGGAGTTGTTGGTGATCTGGAGTTGTTGAAATTTGGAGTGGGGGTAGCTAATCCGTAAACGAAAGAACAAGCACATAGTGAACCAGATAAGTTAGATCAGTACTCCGTGAACGAAAGAATACAGCTGATGATTGCGATAGCAGAATCTGTGTAAATTTGAAAAATGGCGGATAGAACAGAACAAGAAAATCGTTGGTAAAACAATAAGTGCACATCCCACATCTTATATGATGGAATAAATATACGAGTAATCATGCATTAATAAATAGTGCATGAAAAACAAACTATTTGATGAATTATAATAAAAATCAATACGGAAAAATACTGATATTTTAACCAATCAAAAGAAAACAAATCGTCAAAAATCATAGCTATAAAATATATTTTTAAAAACGAATATATGAATATTTTCAAATCAAAATATTTAGTTTAGTATTTTCACTATAGGATCGCTGCAATAAATGATCCATGATTCAAAGTTCGTTGTTTTCTTGTTTCAAAAAATAATCATGATTCATATACAGCGAATATGATCCTGAGATTCACATTATGATTGTCGAAGAAACACGCCTATGGTTACTTCTTAACGGTTCAGATATTTATTTCTGACTTTGTGTTTGACGTTTCATAATATTGAAAGTTTCTTCTTGACATAGTGATGCCGAGTTTCCAAAATCTTGTTAAAGAAAGTATAGGGATTTAAAGTTGCTATCAGCGCCACTGTGAGTAAAATTCGAAGCTCGAAAAGAGAAACTGAGCGAGGTTATTGCATGGTGCACTATTAAAAATAAAGTGATTCACGAAGAATTTGCTGTATTTAAAAGAAATAAGTATCAATAGAAATTATAATGTTCTGAATTTGAATCCTCGCTTTTATAATACATTCATTTTTTTGATAAATAATTCAATGAATAACAGCGGAGTGACGAAAGACCTGAGATTCTTCTTGATAGAATATTTCTGATATATTAAAATTAAAATTCCTGAGTAGTTTATGAAGGAGGAGAAGCTTTTAATGCTGGACACATAATTATTTGTGGCACTTCACGTAAAAATCCAGATCTAAATATAAAATTGTATGGTTTATGTTTGCAAACTTCTGCGTTGCAGTCCTCGCCACACAAAATTGAAGAAATACTTTCATAAAAGGATTCACTTTTTTTCCAATTTTGAAAGAATCAATTCATACTTTTTTTCTACTTATAAATTCAAAATCATTAAATTTATTCTTCAGTTTAACCTTACTCTCCTGTTTAGGAAAAAAGAAAAAACTTAGCTTTATTCCCGCTTTTTTCAAGAACTACAGCGAGGTACACAACAATATGTTGTTGACATAATTATTCAAATCAAATATTCAAATAATGAAGCTTAAATTCTTAATAAATTCAGTTGAAAAAGATAATAGAATGTTACTGATGTTTTACGAATATCTTTTATTGAGCTTCTAAAATTTGCCACCAGACTGCGTAGCTGAAAATACCACTGATCTCTATTATAACACTGGATTGGATTTAGGCCAATTGAGCGCCGCCATCTTGGCAAAAATTGAGGTTTTGTGCCAAATCAATACGGCATTGAGCCGTGATATTTAAAATTTAGCTGTTTGGTTTGACAGTATTTTATTTATCAAATATGATAATCGAGTGCATGTTTTGCGGAAAGAAACCCGATTCATCGAGAAATTTGACGCTGCACAAGTAAATACAACGAAATAACCTGAAGTAACTGTCGTTATGACTGAAATAAGTGAACATTACTTATTTTTATTGCTATGCTGTGATGTGAATATTCTCAAAATTTCCATCCGATGAAGAATCGTTCAAAAAATGGCTCGAACAAATGGGCTTGCCAAACTTAGAAATAGCCAAAAACATGAGGTTATGTTCTCAAAATGTTGTTGCGACCGCGCTAAAACAAAATAAAAGATAGATTTTCAACGAACTATACAAAAACTATTGCGTTAACTACAAAACCAAAAAACATGTAATCATCAGTTCTACAGTATGCAATTAAATGAATTCGACTTATGTACTCATTCAAAAAATATTCATACAGCGACACAATTCTCAATACGATTTATTTATTGTTTAATTTTATAAAAAAAAATATAAAACTATTCAACGAATTTAATTTTACAGAATTACAATGTTTAAAAAATAGTTAAACTATTATTGATTATCAATGTATGTATATTGACATATATTAAGAATAATTCTATCATCTTAGTTGTATTATGCTTTGAATCTCACCGAGTGTCTTCCTCAAGTATTTTGAATTTGTCGCCGAATCGTGTCACAAAACCTCAATTTTACTGTCAAATTTGCCGTTCAACCGGGGCCGCTTTCAGATGCCAGAATACGACCTAAACCCAATCCAGTGTTATATAGAGATCAGTGGGAAATCCCTATAGTCTACAAGATGTTTGGAATAGCGTATTCAAGACTCGCGAACTACAGTCTTTGCCTTCGGCTTGAATTACGGATAATATAGCATTTAGCCAGTATAGGCCTGTTGCGTATCTTCAAATTTCGACGAAAGCGCCGCATATTATTCAAAAATCACAACTTCGAGGTATACCATCTCTATTCCTAATATATTGTATTTCATTTATGACAACATTTGTAGACAAAAATATTCTAAAAGAAGCAAATCAGTCATTATTATTTTTTATTGTTTATGTGACTCATCTAAAGTTAATCAAAATCAAAAAAAATGTGGTGCTCTCAGTAAAGGATTCTGAGACGAATTTATGTGACTGTTCAGTCAAATAAAAACTTATCTGAGTGGTATTTATTGAGTTTCTTTACAATTATAACATTTAACTTCTCTTAAAGATAGTTGATACTGAGAATTAATAATCTAATACATTTTTATAGATTATTCCACATGCTGTTCTCCACATTTCTCTTTGATTCGCTTCATAATCTCTTCCCGGGGACCTATAAAAGTTAGTTCTGGGCTGTTTGCTTTAGTATTAGTACATCCAACAACACAATAACTTCTAAGTGAATGATTTATGCTCATGATTATCGAATAATATGACATACAAAAATGACGTTTGACAGTTTAATGTTTTTGACGGCACACCTGGTAGATGTAAAATTTAACCGATAGAGCGGAGCCCCTGAGAATACGCAATAGGCGTATTGTAGAATTTTATATTAAAGTTAAACATTCAGCTTCGACCGAAAGTTGCGTCTAGAACCGAACAATCGATTTCGGCCTCGGCCAAAATCTGATCTCCGGTCGAACAATATTTATTAGCCATCATTAAAAAAATATATAGTTTTTGTCTGTGTATTCCAGAAATTTTCCTGGCCTCAGAATAATTTTAGTCGAAAAACTGTTTCTGCCATTTAATAGGGTGGAATTTTCAAATAAACTACCGTCACACCTCATGAACAACACGTCATTATATTTTCGATTATTAGCAGTATGATAAGAATATACATATGTGAAAAGTTTTTACTTGAAAATTAAAAAATAATAGAAAAACTCGGGCGCAACAAAGTAAATAGCTTTTTCAGATATTGACGAAACGGAATCCGGAATCGTCGATGTTTGTGTAAAACTTACACCTGTCAGATTTTTTAATATTAACATATTGTAGAATACTCATATATCTTCACTTCCTATGGAAATAATTTTATATATATTACGTTGGGTAGTTTCGTCCGACTTGGATATGCGTTCTCTGGAAATTTGTTCTAGAGTTTGCAGAGGTTTTTATTTATGCTGTCGCGATACTGAAATATGGAGACTTGCTTGTGCAAAGTAATTCTTACATTATCATAATTAAAAAACACTGTTTAATTAAAAAATATTGTAGAGTGTGGGGAGTAAACTGTGGTACAAAGCCAGATCCGTACTTATCTTGGCGAGAGATGTTCATTTCCAGATCCCGTTTGCATTTTAACGGTTGTTACATAAGCAAAACGACTTACATTAGACATGGAGAAAATAGTTTTCAGGATCAATTCTATCGACCCTGGCATTTGGTCGAATATTATCGCTATTTAAGGCAAGAATCTCTTATTTATGTTGGTGGATTGATATGATTGACATCCGAATTTTTAGATTCTTTCCTGAGGGAAAAGTATTAATGTTGACAACTCCAGAAGAACCAGTTCAATGTGTTTCGCACCTCCGTTATCGGAATCCAAGGCACACAGGAATTTTAGTCGGGCATTACAGATTAAGGGACAATATAGTAACTTTATTAGTACAAAGACAAGAAATTAAAAACACTGCTTTAAATTATAGGAGAGGAAAAAGGAGAGAGAGCCCAGAAAGATCTGAACAATCTTTTCAGTTGGTACACAATTTTTCAAAATAAAAATATAACCAACCCTTTAACAAATATTTTTCAGGAGCTGCAAATACAAAACCATCACAAAAGAAAACATATTATACTCTCGTGGCTTGGATATACTGTCTTTACGAGAAATAGAAATGGTGCTGAAAGCACCTCTAGATTTGATCTTGTTGGAAATAAATTTCCGCCTCTCTGGTTTTCGAGAGTTAAAAGCTTTTCTCTTGAGTCTGATACACCGCTTCAATAAAAATATTTTTCGAAAAAAATGTATTTTTAACACTTTGATGTACAAGCTAGTCACTATAGTGATGTCTTGATATGTGAATAGAATATTATGACTAAGAAATATTAATTAGAGGTATTAAAATGCCAGAAATGTTCGTTCTAATTTTTTAAAAGATTCAAATTTATTTAAGTACTTATTCTGGTTATTTGGGAGTCTATATAAATATGCATTTATGTATATTTTGTTACAAAATAAACTATGTGATTATAAATTTATGAATTATTGAATAACTTTTTCCTGCTAACCCTCTGAACATTCAGTTAAAATTCATTGAAATTTTGTCACTGGTTGAACATGAATGTTTGACATTTGTTGAAAGAATGTCAGCTAACGAATAAAATGAGTATTTTGTGACTGAACAGTCGTAGTCATGTCACTTATTCATTCAAAACTAAAAGAATATCAGTATTTTTGCAATAAAAATGCTAATAAAATGCGTTTCACTTCTCACGTCTATTTTTTTCATTTTCTATTTTTCAGTAGGTCTCTTCCGAATTAAGCCGTAGCCAACTGGTGGCAAAACGAGAACTACTCAAAGTCGTATTCCGCTTGAAACGCCATTTGAGCTAATGTTATTTTAATCGTTCGTTATTTGTAAACAGTGAGCTTTTGTTATATTTTTTCTATTTCAAGTTTTTATTTACTATTTCAGTATACGTGTATTGATTAATTTCCTTAATCTTTCTCCATGTATTCAATTTTTTGAGTTAACCATGAGTTTTCCTTCGAGAAAAGTGAATAACGTGAATTTAAATATTTAAAGACTATTTCCCAAGAGCATGGTTAATTATCTGCAAATAAATACAATTTGAAACGTCCATGTCCATGCACAAAATTGGAATAATAGCAATGAAATTTAATCCTCAAACTTTCATAGTTAGTCAAGAGAAACTACCTTAAATATTATAATAACAAAATATGACTCTCTGGAAAACTGTGGCTTTAACATGTAAACAAGCATGTTAAAAGTGACAGTACAACTTACATCCGACATTCTGGTTGATAACAGCGCCGCCATCGGTAATTTTACTCGCGAATTGGCAAATAAATTTAAGATCGCAGCGCCGCAGCGGATATTTTTGAACTAACTGAGTTAGGATAAACTTGAAGCTTACATGTATTTAAATGGGATTGTTACGATTTTTAAAGATAATATTCGTGAATATGAAATAAAGATTTGCTTTTTCATGGATATTTTTTAAAAGTGTATTGTTCGTAAATACTAGGCAAGTGAATTATTTCATCTGTTTATTTATATTTAATTCATATTTTTGAATTGAACTTAACCTTTAATTTCTAGATAATGATATTGGCTGGTACTACGAGCTCTGTTTTTGGCAGTACTAGGAGCGTTGTGTCAAGATGTGTTTTAACGCAATTAGAAGTTTCCCAAATACTTTAGAAATTAATTTTCAGATACAAATCACAAAAAACACATATGTCTACAAAATTTATTTGCATATTTTCTATTAAAATATCTCGGAATATTTATATTAACTTAAAACTGTTCTTAAAATAACATTGCTAGTATAGCCAAAAACAGAGCTTGTAGTACCAGCCATTGAAACTTCAAGAATATTTTGATGCAAATGTCATGTCACGCTGTGTAAATGAGGGTGAAAAGCTAGTAAATGCTTGACATATTTTATTCTGTCGAAAATTAAATGATGATAGTGACAAGAGAGTATTTTTGCATGCTCTTTGCATACAAACATCAAAAGGAGAATTGAATTGTAATGAATATGATGCCTTGAAGATTGAGAATATGACTTGCTGCAAGCATATATCTGCAGTTTTTTTATTGTGTACCATCACCATGTGTTGAAAAGTTGAAGTGGCGCGAGAATGCCTTTTAATTTTGTTAAATAAACATTAGATTAGTACTTATTAGTTGGACTGTTTGTTGTTTCAAAAAATCTATCAATGATTTGAAGATAATTTATATTTGTAAAGTATACCTGGACAAATAGAAAACAATCCAGACAAAAATATTCATCAGTTGTAATATCTGAAATGTCCTGCATGAAAAAAAAGATTTTGAAAAACTCTAAAACTTTGGATTCTATCTTCTTTTTCAATTTAAAAGTAAAAAGTACAACAAAAAGAAATAGCAATCTTAACATATCAACTGTCAGACAGCAAATGCGTAGGCTATGGCTTCATCAGTCATTACTACTACACTTAATTCTCCATGGTAAATTTTTGTATTTGAAATTTCAATCAATAAACACAATATTTATTCATGAATTTTTGCTAAAGTCATTCAGAATTATTATTTCATATATGTTTTTTACGAATACTAATTAAATAACCGATTATAGAATATGATTTATTGATTTGATTATAAGGTCATGTATAATATATATGTAGCGCGCCAAATCTATCCTAACATCACTAGTTTGAAATTCTGCCACCAGTTAGAGTATCGCTTATGTTTATTTGCCAATAGAAGACACCTCGAAAAACACTGCTAGGGAAGTATTAAGGCAATGCTCGACCGGTATTCTATTTATTATTGATGTTAAAAATGAATACAAGAATGTAGTCTTATAAATTTTATTCGCTATTTTAAAGTGGAATGTACAAGGTACAACAGTTGAAATTCAGAACAAGTTCGGAAGCAACAAACAATACCAAATAAGAAAGACGAAAATTGTTAATAAAACAATATACAACTTATGTTATATTTTTTTTATGAATATTGCTATATTGTTTTACTTTACATTATTTTCGACTTGAACTACAAACTGTGTTACATTTCAAATTCCTTGTGCTTTAGGTTAAAGTCAATAAATTAAGATTGAGATTGATTATAATTGGCTTTAGATTCTATTATATCAAGAAACCATTTATTTTTCATAATAGTAATCTGCTATAATAATAAAAAAACAATTGCACGTATTTTTTAAGCTAGAATAGAAATAAATAAATAAAACTATTTTGTGGCTATCTTGATTTATCAAAATTTAAAGCCAATTAATCATAAAAAGTGAAGAGAAAAACTGTTCTTTTGGCGTATACATGAACAACATCTAACAGGTTCCAATCACTATCTCTCCTAAGTACGCCACAATAGTTTTCATGAAAGCATTTTTTTTAACAAAGAAAAATTCTTATTCAACGAGTCTTGTAATATTTACAGAGCAGTTAGGCAATTTATGAATAATATTTACAATCGTACATACTTAATATTAATACTGTATTGCATAATTAGAGAAAAATAGTAAATCAAATTCTTGGTCAATTATTGATGAGATCAAAGGAAATTTTATTATTCATTACACCTGAGATTCGATTCAATTTTTGATGTGTTCACACATACAGTAATTTAGAGATATAAACCACGAACTTCCAGATACTGTATGTATAAATACAAATAGCCAATTGTATGTCCTGTATGTTTACAAAGTTACGTTCTTTCATTTTTGTTCATAGCTGAAACAATTGAATTTAAATAATAAATAAATTAATGCTTCAATAAATAATATTCCGAGAGCTCCGTGTAATTGCTTATCTGATATTCCAACGTTCGAGGAGGAAAATCAAAATAATCACAGCACAATGTTCAGGGTCGTATTAGCAAAAGTTGCAGATTTATACTAATTGGATAACATTGAAATATAAAGACAGGAGAGGAAGCTGCACATTCGAAGTGAAACTTTTTAAAAGAAAAAAAATTAATACTAATTTCGGACAGCATGTTAACAGGAAAGTTATCATTTATACATTAAAAACGAAATATCACTTCAATAACTGAAGCTCAGTGTTTGGTCATGTACCTGATTTCAAAATTTTTTACCTATAAATATCGGACAGAGGTCGTAGATGACCAAAATGACCTTCAGCTTATTTTAATTTAACTTTAACTCAAACGTCAATTGATGCAGAAAATGTGTGGTCTACTGTAAAACCGAACAACTGTACTGATGCGTCATAAATGGTGCATTTCAAATGAGCATTTTTATTTTAATATTTCAAATTGAATACTCAATAAAACATGATTATTTTTATATTTATATTAACAATCAACAGCTAACTTTCATGTACAATATGTAATTTTAAGAAGTTTTCAATTCGAACGGGCCTAATTTTTTATTATAAGAATTAATGGGCTGCACGCTGTACGTGACTGTCACTTGCATTCCTCATGTTTTTAAAAGAAGCTTCACTTCAAAAATACAGGCAATTTTTTCAATTTATGAGCTCTATTGATAATTACTGTACTTGTTGTTCTATGCATTGAATATATTTGATGATTTAGTTGCAATTATACGACCCCGGTAATAATAATAATACATCAAGACATCAAATTTTTATAAAAAGTCAGGCCGTATATTGTACTGCAGCACCTTTATTTTAATATACATAATATTATTTTGCTTATTGCTTTGTTGAGGGGTTCTTACTGTTTCCAACATATTGACTCGCAAAATTTTCATTTTTGTCTTATAAAATTGATATTGTATTGTAAAAGTACAAGCCTGTTACAAATAACTGGTCCGCTGTTCGCAGTTAAATAATGCATTAAAAAGAGAATAGCATTGCTTTAAGTTCACTATAAATTTTGCAGTGGAACATTCACAATATGCAGTTCCTTATTAAAATTTTCAATAGACAATAGGATATGCACTGTTTTGTAATTAAATTTAAAAAGTGAAATAATAAGAAGACAACATTATGCGTTTGAAACAAAAGGAAGAACAGTTTCTAATGAAATAGTGTCTGGTTTTCTTATTCTAATTGGAATAGCTTATTTTACAGCTTTACTTTAAAGGGTGTTGAAATAATCTATTTTACTTCAAAATACGAGATGCCAAAAGTTTTAGACTATATTTTACCTGAGATAAACAGCAAATGACTGTAATTTTTTGATATACATACTTAGAAAAAAAATAGCCAGAAACTTTCAGCACTCCTCGTATTTTTAAAATTGTATTTTCTACCAACTGGTCATCACGGAATAGAATAATTTGGAAAAAGACCTTTAAATTTATTTTTAAAACCATAACATTAGGAAGATACTCTAAGGAATGTTGAAGTTATTTAAGAAGTTGTAGAACTGGCTACACTCGAATATATTTACAAATCCTACCTAACTACTAAATATAACAAAATTTAAAATGCTTGTTGTATTTCAAACCACATATTTGCTTATACAATTCAATTAGTTCCTAAAAATCAAATCACGCGAAAATCCAACATTTAAATAAAGAAGAAAGCAGTGCTTCGTAATCCTTGCTGCTGCAACTATTTGAAACTGGTGGATATTTTATCGGAATAAATTATTGCTTAGTTTTATTTCCATTAAAATTTGAAAATCGCTTCTACCCTTAACGGACTTTTATTATATAAAAGTGAGGTTAAAATCAAAATATGTTCAACACTGTCATGGCAGTGTGATATGCTCTCTATTATTCCAATTTTCATATCCTCAACTGTCGCTTACTTTATTTAAAATATTAGATTTTCATCAGTCAAACACCACACTTCAGTTTGCGTGCATCTAGAGCCGTCAGAGAGCTGGAACAGTAGTAATATTGGACAACGTGTCCGTGTCGTGGCACTTGACATTAGCCATCCATTGCAGATCGTACATAGTCGCCACGTGCATGGAATACACTGCGGTGACGACTAGGACGTGCATAATGTTGTGCGAGTTCAGGTACATGTCGACGGTGCCGGGGAACCACTTCTCCGGGATATGGAGGGCACCAATGGCGGCACCTATCACTGACACTGCGTCCTAAACAGTAATATTTGTTTGAATATAACATCAAGTCTTTTTATAATTCGAGGGGACACGCTACGCTAAAGCATGCAATCTTCTCAGCAGCCATTATCGAATGAAATAATGTTTTACATACCTGAAGGAAGACATGTGTGATCGATCGAGGATCACCTCCTCCTAAATAGGACAGTCGGAGTCCAAACAGGATCATTCTCACCAAGAATGGCAAAAGAAAACACAGCCTACGTTCCCAAGGGGACCATGCTGTCATTGCCTAAAAAATAAAACATTTGTAGACAGTACAGAATCGGATTTTCATTCCCAAAAATTTCTATAGAAATAATTCCGGAAGCTGCCACAGGCCGCGCTGATTCACGTAGTTAGACAATGAATCTAGTTACCAGGCCTATGCAATTCCCTATCTTAACTGTGTTGCAAAAGTGAAGCCAAAAATATAATACTGTTAGAGAGAGAAAGTAACTGAGAGATAGGTAGAGGCGGGCCCATGTTGTATGAAAGTAAATGGCGAGTTTCGCTCTATTTAATATTTTCATGTGGAAATATATTGCAAAATGCGCCAAGTCTTTTGTTTCAAATTTTGCGCACGATTTTTACATGCAGACTCAAGCAATTATTATTGTTTGTCTTTGCTATATTAATTAATCCTAAAATATAGAAAGTGCTGACACATATTTTACTCAATAAGATTGCTAGCATTTAAGATCAAATATAAACATTGAGTTGAAAAAATCATAAAGCAACTTGCAGTTTTGTATTTAAATAAGGGTAATCAATTTAAAAATACAAATACTTACCTTGTAAAGTCCCCACAAACTGAGAACACCATACGATAGGCTAGAGAACCATCGTATGAAAATTGGCAGACAATATACAGTTGCTGTTACAAATGGCATGGCACCTGAAAAAATAAAATAGTTATCTATAATCCAATATCTTGAAGTAGAAACTATTTCACAGAGCGATAGCTTGAATAGGATCCTATAAAATATTCAACACACGATATTTGTATTGAGTTATCTAGTTATATTTCTTTATGTTGGCACCTCTACATTTTGATATTCCACTCTAAGGATGACATATACCCTAGAGTCCTAGATGAATCATCCTAATCCTATTTACCTGAACATTATTTGTTTTGAAGCCGGCATACTTCAAAAATAAAATTCATAAATTATTATAAAATAATTTATATACATAAATAATACGAATTCCATTCATATTATTATTTTACTGTTTTATCCTCAAGTCAAGAGCTGAAAATCATTTCAATTTCATGTCAATAAGGCTCAGATCCACATTGTACAAGTCATTGAATATACCCAGAACAGACTATCCACTAATAGTGAATAGTTGTAGCAATATTGAAATTAGTGGCACTGGTGGCCAAAGTAATAACTAGATTTTTGTTTCACTTTTCTAATTTTACTTGCCAGCCCCTACTTTTATATACATCTATGGGTTAAAATAAAGTTCAAAATTGCGTGAATGGCTGATTGAATTGTGGAGCACGTACAATTAAATTGAAAATATGAAATCTATAATAATTACTCAATTACGCGGCTATACCGTGTCTGAAGTCATGATATAAATAATTGTATTTCAAAAAAATTAAATAAATTTTGGTCGTTCATTCATCGTCGTTATCAATTACTTATTGACAAATATTTGCATCAATAAATTCATTCGACGCAAAGCAAATTTTCTCATTTTATCTGAAACTGAAATTAATAGGAGACTGACTTTAGCTAAACCGAAATAATTCAATTTTGTAATTATCGACATAAAATTTAATTCATTAATAGCCGATTTCAGGATCTCGAGTAAAATTAATTGGGTTTAAATGATTTATTTTCTTTGTAGCAAATCAATTTATAATCAAAATTTATGACAATTTTTAATTTCTCTCGGACAATTCTGTTTTGTAATGACAAATGCGAAAAGTAATCGTTTTATATTTTGGGTCAATTGTAAACTTCGTAATGTCATAAATTTGTAATGACAAATGCAAAAAGTAATCGTTTTATATTTTGGGTCAATTGTAAACTTTGTGATGTCAAATGGCTGTTAGTAACAACTCTATGATCGATTTAAAAAGTTCGAAAAATATCGCTCTTGAACTCCAATACAAACTTTGATTTTCTTACCGAAACTTTGGCAAATCCAAATTCCAAGCATGTCCAATTGTAACAGTCGATAATAAATCCTCTCTCCTCTTTCCAGGTTCATGAAGAGATGGTAGACGAAGCTTCCAATCCAAGGGCTTACACTTCCCACGAGGTGGCACCATGACAGGAAACGGAATTCGGGATCTGACCATGGCATCAAGCCAGGTACTATCACTAAGATATAGACAATAGGAACCGCTGAAAAAAAAGATCAATAAGTAAGGTGGGTGAATATGATAGCTTTTTTATTCAAAAAGTTAGAAGAAACAGTTGTATAGAAAAGTATAGTGGCATTTTTATCGACAAATATTATTATAGTGTACAAGAATTTTATTACCAAAAATTAGTAACAAACTTTTTTAATATCAGATAAAAAGTTCATTATCAGTGAAATTATTATTAACTCCACAAAGCCGTGATAGTGTTTTTTTTTTTAATAAAGTAAATTAAAATATATTGATCCTTAAAAGCCATTTGAGGATAAGTACCAAATATACTTCAGAATATTTCATTTTCTCTGTATGTTCTCATAAACGCATGTTTATACTGACACTATCAGAATAATATTTAGTCCAAACTTGCATTTTATACACCCATGGAAAAAATATCCCTTATACTCTAAAATAGTAATTTGCGTAGCAAGTGTGTAAACTGCAGTCAAAAACGGAAAACCTTAACCTTATGCTTCACGCCATCCAACTTTTTAGGTATTAACTTAATAGAGCTGTAAATTGGACAAAAAATGTAGAGTATTTTTTTTTTAAGCTGTGACATCTATAATTCCTGTTTGGTCTTTACTAATATTGAAAATGAATATTAATTAAGGTGCTAATTCAAACACAACAACGTAAATCAACCAAACCAATGATAAAAAAGAAAGCTTTAATCTACAGAAGAAAATTAAATTTCAAGAGTCTACATTACTCTACTATGTAGCGCTCATGAGGAAATGCTTCCATAGCCAAAGCAACATAGTTAATTTTCTCAGTTTGCTAGCATAACACACAAGTGCTATCTCAAACCCCACTCACTGGTTTATCTCACAAGCCAACATGAGACTAACTTATTGGTAATTAAAATTAACCTTAGCCACCAAGTGGTTATAAGCGGAACTATATTGTAAAGTGGATTCAATTTTAATTTCCATATAATCATTTGTTATATTACTGGTTTTGTTACCAATACTAATTTCTTACTACAGTAGTTCTTATTGGATTTGTTTTAATTAATTCAGTAAAACATACTTGGCTCTATATTGAAATTAGTCTTCCTCAAGACTATTTTCTTCAAAATATGGAATCCAAACGAAGTGATAATGGAAATTGTTGTGTTTATGGATGTCATTCCAAATTGAATCGAAATGTGGATTTGAGCTTCCATAAATTTCCTAAAAAGTGGAAAAGGAAAGTGTCTGTTGTAAATAAGATTAGGAATTACAAACAAGTTGATAAACAACCTATGTGGATTAAAAAAAATCGTACAATGAAAGTAAAAAGGTGGAATGTACAATACAAAAAACGCGTAAATACTTCCCCGTAATATTTTTTTTGAAGCTATGATTTTTGTAACCTCACGCAATTTTTCAGTTACAACTAAAAACTATATATAAATAAAAAGATAAAAGGATTTTTTGTAACACGTACACCGAAAGTACCCTATTATTGAGCTGACTTCTGCTTCGAAAGTTCCCAATTCCAAACCATGGTAACAATTTTCATTAATTCTCTGTTGACTGGAAATTAATGGATGTTTTTGTCCGCTGGGTCAAAATGAAATTGTAGATCATGGATCAGGATGCCGTTGGATTTTTTTATTTCATTGATATATGTCAGATTGATATTTGTAATATAAGAATGTGTTTGTTATACAGAGTGATCAAAAATGATTGGCCGTGCCGCTTTGTTCTGATTTTTTCTTTGCCGCCTGCTTGAGATAGTGACCTTCAAGTGACAGATGACAGTTCCTCTGAAAACACTATTCTAACCTAATAATTTGGTAGAATAATAATAAATTCTCAATAATCAGTCAATAATACAGCTATTTACTTACTTTTTTGTTTATTGAATCAGATTATGAATGAATCCGTCATAAAATATGCAAAATATAAGCCATTGTGTTCTTGAAATGTCGGTAATGTAGTTTTCAAAATAAATAAATTCATACTAACTTTATTCCATGAAGATAGTTTTGATCATAATGCGAACTTTTGCCTTTTGTCACCTGTCAGACAATCATTATTGATCACTCTATAGTATGTGCATTTATTGTCAACGCGATAGCACAGAAAATGTGAAAAATATCAATCAAAAAAATAAATCATGTAAGTTAAGTTTCATTGTAATAGTTTACTGTAATGTGATTGCATTTGCAAAAATCTGTTTGTTAAATCGATAAGATAGTTTCAATACATTCAAATTTATTTGAAAAGCTTAGTAATGGAGGTACTTCGGTGCACTTGTTACAAAAAGTTTCGTATGCAACACGGACACTCAACGACTGTCATTATTGTCACGGACAAATTTGGCTGCACGAAGCTACGTCTTGGGCTTTGCCCTCGTTTTCACTGAATGCAGCCAAATTAATCCTGGACAAAAATGACAGTCGTTCGGTTCTTGTAGCATAATATACTATTAAAAGAAAAACCTGTATATTATGAAAATACTTTCTTGCCCAATTGAAATAGAATCAAATCATTCAATGAAATATGAATATTTCTTTGCTGAATATCGACGTATTTTCATTGTAATCAGATTACAAACTGGGCACAAGCCACATTTACTCACTATTTTGTGAGCACAGTGCTGCCGCCAACGGTAATTTCAGTTGCCAATAGAATATTCCGCTCCTCTCGCTTCTGTTCTGCTTGGGTTTTTCACACACCCAATAAAATCTGCAGAGCCAGGAGAAACGTAGAGCTGAAAAATGTCACGAGCGCCATCTCTCGATATGCACAGTAACGCATCTGTTGTAAAATTAAATATACCTGAATGTCTTTTAGAACACTTAGTTATGAAGTAATAATTATTTCAATAACTATTTAAGCACTTTTTGTTTCATTTAAATGTATCACGTAAGTTGTTCTCGTTTATCCATTAATTGTTTCAACTCACCATTGTTTCTAGGTTATGAATGGTTTGTAACACAGTACAACAATGTTTATTAACACAAATATGTCTGATAGAATTAGGATAAGGTTTGTGTTTCTGAGAACTAATCTTTAGGGACGAAGAGACAGAGAGAGAGAATCTGCTTCGTCACAAAATATTTAGTAATTAAGAAATGGTGAAAGACGTGCCAATTTCAATTTAGACTAATGTTTTAATTTTGAGTAAATCTATAAGCCTTATAAATTCATAAATCTGTAAATTGTGGATAAAATCGTAATGAACTTGACATTCTTATAAATGAATTGACATTAATCAACAAAAGTCGATGCGTTTCTATAAATTTTTTTTGCACAAAATTGCAACATAAATCTGAAGTACTATTCTAATTCGTGAAAACAGCTTGGAGACAGATCGCGGTCTCTATGCCAATGTCGCTACATTTATAGAGACTTGAATATTACCACAAGCAATTGGACTTACTAATTCATGTTGGTAGCAAGTGGCTACGATGCTTTAAATCAAATTCAATTCATGATTATTAATTTCTCCAATATATTATTGATCATAGTTGAATTATGTTCTAGGGTTATTATTTAATGATACACAAATGTCAAAAACTAACATCAAGATAAAAAAATTGTCTTACTTCTAGAAGACTGTCTTCAAGAAAGACAACATTGAATCATTTCTTCAATAGTCCGCTAGGAGGTACATGTGTCGAGAGACTCTATAATGACGTCAAGAAACTGTTTGTACGAATAACAATTGAACTCAGCGACACGGAGTAGTGAGGACCACCGCTCAAACACTTCAATACTAATTTTTGTAATGTGCCTAGGGTACAGTTCTACACACGATCCAAACATTGCGTCATTAGATCGTCGATGTACTGTTCTACCATATATATACAGCTATATTTTCTACATGTGCGATGAATCAATTGATTATTGTGAAAACGATGCCACAATATTGGAACACGGTGATTTGCGAAAGAGTACACTTGCTATTCGCCCGCCCTCTGGACACCGCTGTTCTGTTTTTTTTTTTTATTCGTTGGCACGTAAAGGTTAAATAAAATCGAAATGCCTACGGTGGACGTAAATAAGTAGTTAGTGAATATACTGAAAGAGGAAATGGTAATACTATTTTTATATCTCAGGGATGTTTTTTTTATGGGTGTTTAAAAGTGCTACCTGCAAAGCAGAGCAGAAACTAAATTCTGATGGTATCGGTATGTATTTGCGTCTATGAGAACACATAGAGAAAACTTAATAAATGTTGGGAAGTCAATCGACTGTGAAATAATTGAAATGTGGGAATGATAATTCAAGCATCTTATAGTATTCGTGGAAATTTCTATAATTTTCCTTCAAATGGCTACTAAGTTTCAATTGGTCAATAATTCTAATCTATATTTATACTTCCGTAGCTTTCAAGTCTATAATTAGCATAAAATATGTACGACTTTTCCATTGAGTCAGTCACGAAAGTCATCGTTTATTCATGTGATCTTCCTTTTTTTCACGCGGAGGAAAACAAAACATATTACTTTTTTATGCATGCTATAATACTTCAGACCTCATCACTGGAAATATATAATCAAAATATTATAAACTAAAATGAAAATCAAATGAAAAACGAAAATTAATTCGTCTGTAAAACAATTTTTTTGGTAGGGATTAAAAATGAAAGTAAACTCCGCCCATAAGTTCATTTTGACATACTCGGCTCCTTGAAAAACTAAAAGGACTAAAACAGTGGAACAAAGATTTCATATTTGTGTCACAAAGTGAGGTTAGATACAAGAGCCTGATAAAGGTAGAGAATGGAAGAAAAATTGTTTTTTAAGTTGGTAACTGCAGTAAATTCATTTCAAATAACTTTTTTAATATTTATACATCGATTACGAATCATGTAATACAACCATTATAGATATCAACAACAAAAAAAATATATTTCAAATAAATATAAGGTACCTGACAAGTTGGCATTTGTATTTTTTTTTTATTTCTAGATTTATGAAAATTGAGAAGAGTTTTATGTTAATTATGATTGCTTTTCTAGATAGAATTTGAATTCACAAGACGTTACGTCAAATAAAAATTAAGTTGATGTAAAAAAAAATCAGAACACTTGAGGAAAGGAAGAGAGACAAAAGAAATAGAAAGAAAATAAATACTGTATCCAATTTGCGATTTAACTCATCCGGAAAAGCCAATCAAAATTAATTAAATTTTAATGGAAAAAATAAAATGAAGAAGAAAAGCTCTTGTCCTTCTAAAAGCGTTTCAATAGGATAAAAGCATAATAATGTTCCACAAATAGAACATTTTTAACGATTTAATTTCATACTTGCATTTCTTTTATTACTTTTGTGAATGAAATGCTAGTTTTTGCTTCGAGCTTTTTAATGGCAATCCAATCATTTATTCAATATTTATCACAGTAAACAATGAATATTTTTGGTGTTTCGGCCATCTCCGACTTTAAAAATCACATTGAATTTTATTCATAGTATCGTGCATTCTGATGCAGGCGTCACAATGAAAGTCACTCCACTGACATAGTTTCAGCAGGCGTCGCGGCGCATAAGGTCAAGGTACCGCGTCACATGAGCGCTGCACTACAACGGCCTTCACCATCAGCGAGTAGTGGGCGACGGGTCGATCTGACCCACCATACTACTCACGCCATTTGCCAAAATTATCGAACAATCAACATCGGTGGCCCTGAATGTTTGGCTCAAACGTATCGATTAAGTAAAATTAGAGGAAGTGAAACATAAATAGAAGAATCGGAAGCTTATTCTGTTAGAATCACAACGATCGATTGCTCGAATCTCATAATTTATTTGAAAAATTATTAATTTTTTAATATTCAATATAATTAATAGTTTCGAAACCTGCCACAAGTCGCGCTGATTCACACAGTTACAAAGTGAAATTAGCCGCAAGTCAATAGATTTATTTACACTATTTAGTGTAAAAGTGCATTCAGTATGAAAATAGTGTTCAATAATTTATACAATCACACTGGAATTACAAAGGCTGCTCTAAATAATTATGTAATCGTACAAACACACAATACACGATTGTTATAAAATATGAATAGATGATAGTTTGAAAGTTTAATGTGCATTTGGGTTACCATCAACTTTGCCTATTAAAATTTAATAATTAAGAGCCAATCTCACCACCGTTAATTACATTCATCTGGGGGCTATCTGAGCCCCCAAAAAAAATCATTGTATGAAAAAAATAATTGATTATCGTTTAATGTGCATACATAAGAAAATATGATCATAGTTATTGAACCAGGAATAATAAATGTCCTTATATTTATTATTTCTGGTACATCTGAAAATTATCATGGAATATTCTGTGTTATTTGATTTCACATCTTCTTTATGTGGAATGTTTTTATAATTTTTCATTTATGCATATCTAACTACAATTAATTACCTTTTCTTCATATATTGAAAATGTTTTTTTGAGGCCCAGATTACAATTTGGTCAATCATTACAAATATTTTAAAACTAAAAGTAAAAACTACAATTAATGTAGATCTGATAATAATTATTGACAAAAATGTAATACTTTAAAAAACAAATGATTGTAATTCGAATAAAATTTATAAATTATTATTATTATTACAAAAAATAATAATAATTTATATGCATGAATAATATATAATTTATTCATATTATTACTATTTACTGAGTTGCCATCACGTAACTGTCAGGTGCTGAAAATTATTTCAATCCCATGTCAATAAAGTTCAAAATCGCATCAGACAACTCATTGAATATACCCTGAGCAGAAGTACTTTTTGGGCTGCAGTCAAGGGCCCCGTGGTTATAAAGAGCCTCCATCCTCCACTGAAGACAATAGATGATATTGCAAATTAAAAGAAAAATCTAAAATTCTACAAACCCTAAGATCATATTAAATAGATGAAATATTTTATTGTATATACATCATTATAGAAAAAAATTCTCTGACAAAACGGCAATTAATTTGATTGATTAGGTAGGTCCCCAAATAGTCATAGCCCAGGGCTCCACAAATTGACAGTCCGCCCTTGCCTGAAGAGACTGGCATGAATAATTGTAGAATATTAAAATTAGTAACACTAATAGTTGAAGTAATAACTAGATCTAATTTTCAGCTCCTACTGTCATTCATATCTATGGATCGATAAGATTCAAAATCGTTTGAACGGATGACTGAATAATAAAACACGTACAACAAAATTGCTAGATCAACCATTTGAAAGTATAAAAACGATAATAATTTTCAGTTACGTGAGTATATCGTGATTAAAGCCATTTCCGCGTGATGATATAAATAATTTAAAGAAGCAATCACATAAATAAAAATTTCACATAAAAACTGTGAAATATGTGAAGTGCTGTGCTATGGAACATTCAAAAAATGAATAATTCTAAGAAAGAATTGTTTTCCATAGGAAATTCAAATCTAAGAGTCGGGGCTGAAGCCACCATCGTCTTAGATCGGCATATGTTTCGTCCTTATTGGGACTCCTCAGTACGGTATAGTCAAGCCCAAGATATAAATAATTGTATTTCAAAAAAATAATAATTTTTGGGACCAGGAATTAATTTTTTTCCATAAATAAGTTATGTTGCAATTCTGTGCAAATCCATAACTCTTACAGATCTATAAATCCATAAGAAACTGATATTCCCTCATAAGAATGACAAGTTCATTGCGATTTTGTTCGTAATTTACAAATTTATGAATTTATAAGACTTATAGATTTACACAGAATTGCAACATTAGTCAATTTATCACAAATATTGTTGAAAATATAATTAATGTAAGAGCAATATTAATAAATGAGAAAAATATGATTCATCAAGAAACAAATGACTATGTTGTGAATAAAATGTATATATTACTATTATTACAAATTATAATTTATATATATGAATAATACATTATTCATTCATTCATACTATTATTATTTATCGTTTTGTTATCAAGTTACCTTCAGGTGCTTAGAATTATTTCAGTTCCATGTCAGCAAGGCTCAAAATTACATCAAATAAATCATTGAATAGATTCCGAATAGACTGACTAGTAGCAGTGAATAATTGTAACATATTGAAATTAGTAACTAGACTTTTTTTCCACTTTTCTAAATTTAATTGCCAGCCCCTACAGTCACATATATCTATGGATCAAAAAAGGTTCAAAATCGCTTGAGAAGGTGACTGAATTGTGGAATATGTACAATAAAACTGCTACATCTACCATTTGAAAATATAAAATTTTTAATAATTTTCTAATTACCGTGATTTAAGCCATGTATTTGTAGAAAAAAAAATGGTATTGACAACATCCGCGCATGATGACAAATATATTTCCGAAAAAAATGGCGTGTGTAAGACCCCAGGTTGCCATGTCGTTTTAAAGCAAATTTTAGCGAGATTTGGCGTAGTATTATCAAACATTTATTCATGATAATAATAATGAGAATAAATTTGCTGCGAGACCCAATCTAGTCTCTTGATAGTAACTAATTCCTAAGATAAATTATTCCACGGTACTAACATTACCCTTTAATTAAATATCTATGAATTTCAGTAATTCATAATTTTGGAGTGGTAGAAAATGGAGCTGGAAGTCTCTAAAAGCAGAAATTTTAATTGCAAAAAAGTACTATTCTAGAAATCTTGGACAAAGGATTATTAATTAATAAAATACACAATTGTGTTGACGACAAAATTAAAAAAAAAAAGATTAATGATGAGACGTGAGCACATCACTAATGCTCATATACAAAATATCTATATTTTTTCTTGTTGAAAATGAAATCATTAGAGGTCAAAAGAATCCTCGAATGAATAGAAGTTTAATGAGTTTTTTTCAATTTTTATTTTATTTTTTTCATTCCAAGGAAAATATAATTTAATAAATATTGTCATAAACTTGGAATATCTCTATTTACACTAACATTAATTTGAATTTGTTATATATTTGAATATTTATTGTAACATTCATCTAAATCTATTAAGAATGTTTCTGACAGTTATTTGACATTTGAGTAATAGTTCATTGTTGTATTCGATTGACCTAGCGACTCTCTGATTGACTAAGAATGTTCTGAAACATCAAACTATGGTATACAAAACCACGTGGGAAGCTAGTGAATGTCAATTTGCGAGAGTTTGGAGCGAAATTTACATTTTGCGACAATTTGTTAAGTTAAAAGTATATTGTAACCTGTATAATTTTGGTAGTTGTTATCCCCTACTCATTAATTGGTTGAATTCAGAAATAATAGCTCCTTTGATGAAACAGAAAATATTTTTTCATAATACCTGCATTGAAACAACGCGTTTCAACGCCTATTTTGTCAGTCGAAACAAGACAATTTCAGACAAATGCGAGTGTAGCCGGGCAGGAACAGGCTTGTTTCTGCCCGAGGAAAGAAACAAGCTTGTTTCTGTCCGCTGAATTAATTTTTTACATCGTTTTATCCCTGGCAGAGTCGCATTTGTTCATTGTCAATCTCTAAATGAAAATCATATAACCTCAGTTAATTTGACAGTTGTTGTATTCGGAACTGTAAATTAAATTAAAAAGACGATTTGTTTCAAGAAAAGAAGTATTAATACGACAATTTTTAGTACATCACAACATCTTATTGATGAAGCACAAGCAGCTACTCTCGACTTGTTACCTGCAAAATCAAAAGAAAAATATTTACTTTGTTATGACAAATTTGTAATGTGGAAAGTTTCAATGCAGGTATTATGAAAAATACAGTGTGTGGCACGGGACAAAACACGATTTCAGCCGAGGGTGATGCCGGCCCTCGCTTCGCTCGAGCAAGCAACGCTCACCCTCAACTGAAATCGTCTTGTTTCGTCCCTAGCCACACAATATACTATTATTCCATTAAAAATTAATTTAGTTTAGCATCAATAATTTACATAATAATTATTCCAAAAAGAACAAATAAATGATGACAGAAGTTTTAATTATGTTATACTGTTATTAAAAAGCTCAATGAAAATTTGTTCAATCATGAGATATATTATTAAAAAAATTGTGGTTTTAATACTGAAAAGAAATATCAAGTAATTATTTTTAATAAGAGTTTTCTGTATACTTTCATAAGGGTTGTAATATTCCTGTAATTTAAAAAAATGACCATTAATTACATTAGGGAAGCGAACACGAAGTGTAATGTATATAAGTTTAATTTTAGAAATAATAACACGTAGCTCATTCTAATTTAAGCCGAATTTTTGTCGATTTCTGTATTTATAGAATTTAATTAATTTTTGATGTAAATTATAATTTATTGAGAAGTGCTGATCTTTACGAATAATTTAAAAAGAAGAAGTGGAAACAGGAACTTATGACATTCAACTTCTTGACGTTTGATGTTATGAATCGCTTTATTCATATTACGTTTTATGTAATTAATATTCTTCAATCTAGTAATTTTCCATAATCGTTCCCTACGTTTTTGCAGTCATTTTCAAGGTTTCTAATGTATTGAACCTCTTTTTTGAGCTAAATATGGTAACAAAGCTCTTTTGTCTGCTGTAGGACGGTGCAAACTGTCACTAAAATACATGTAGATATTAAATTATGGGAATTCAGGCAAAAGTTTTAAGATTTCTTTTTACTCTACAGTTTCGGTCCCATCTGGACTATCTTCAGAAGTGAACAAAATTTGTGAGCTAACAATTGAATAGCATATGCTATTCTTTTCACTCCTGAAGATGGTCCAGGTGGGATCGAAACCAGTTAGAAACAACAATCATTTTCATAAAAATACATTTTTACTACGTTTTTATTAACTCGCTTTCTGGTCTGTCTTTTTATTTTTTATAGGATATTTTCACTGGAATGTCTTTATATGGCTTCAGCTAGAGAAATACAAAGAAATCTTATTCTGAATATTAGATTACCAGCAGGTAAAATAATTTAATTTAATAAAACCAAGTTAAATATTTCTGGAAACTTGTGTTGAAATCTATTGAAACCTTTGAACTTTAAAAATAATAAAATTCAACTGTCATCACGTGACTTATTCACCAAATTGATTATAAACAGAATACATTTTCTTATTGTTGAGTCACGCTTTCACGATCGAATTTAAGGTGATTCACTTGTTTTTTTTTCAATTCCAAAGTTCCTGGCTTCAATTTTGAATATTGATTCGTATAGATCTAGAACAGAGGCTCTCTAAATTTTGTTGTCGTCGACCACTTTCTAAATTTTACTGGTTTCGGTGAACCCCAAATCTCTTTTCGTGGACCCCCACTTATAAAATGTGAACCTCCAATTTTTTTCCCGCCAACATAGACCCCCATCGAGTCTTCTATGCACCCCAGGGAATTCATGTGGACCATTTTGAAAATCACTGGTCTAGAAGAAGACTACTTATCGATTTCAGCCATTAGAAACAATAAGAATTGTTTGCTTAAAATCACGATTTTTGGATTATACAGATGTAACAGAAATAAGTACATTATTTTCAACCAGTAATAGAGCTCGTCAAGTATAACAATTCATATTGATAACTTTTTTCTGTAGGCCTTCTGGATATCCAGTTAAAATTCATGGAAGTTTTGAATGTTTGACATTTATTGAAAGAATGACAGTTGATGATTAAAATAAATATTTCATGACTATGAACACTTATTATTTCAACATGAAATATGTTAATCTAACCACAATTATTTGATTCATCATTGGCTGGTTAATGCCTGTGAAATCGCTATTAACAAAGGCAGGTATTTTTATAGATTTCAACTTTTGTGACAATTAATAAAGTATTTTTTAGGCAAAATTTATTTGACAGAATTGATAGCTCATATTTGTCAAAATCAATTGTTCTAAATCTGATTGGGAATTTATTGAGAATTCGGAAAATTAATCAATAAATATTGTTGTTCTCGACGAGTTCTATTATTGGTTAAAATTATTGTACTTATTTTTGTTACACGCTGTATTGGCAAGTTGTATCAGAGGACGTACATTACGATGACAAAAAAAAAGGTCAAACCTCTTAGCATATTTTCAGCCAACAAATATCTTTTAAAACAAAAAAAAAAAAATCTGTAAATTATTATATGTCAAATTATAACAATATTTTTTATATTAAAGTCTGTCCGCATTTTCATTTCGTAATGTTGCATTATGAAGAATTTGAGTCTCGGTGATATTTGCATCTGGTCGTGTAATATGTTGGTAGCACTTCTAACACAGATTTACTTGGACAAAAGCCAACTGGATCAATGCCATTTACATTACCGTTCAATTCTTTATGTGGTCTTCCGTGAGCTTGGCTGAATTTTATTGGACGAGTATTTGGTGAAAACACAAATGAAAATGACATTGACATGATGGAAAAGAAATCGAAAGTTTGACACGGCATTTATATTTTTCAATATTATGAATACCTTTTTTAATCAAGAGTAAATTGTACGAGCTGAACTAGTAATAACATTTTATGAATTCAGGATAATATCATTCACATCAACGAAATGTGGCTAATAATTTATTCACATGAACATTTAGATTGAAAATCAATATAGGATATATTGTATCACATCACCTATAAATCAATTATACAGAAAGCAAATATGGACACAATATTTTAAAATGTTGAAACTTTTTTGTTGTTTTGAAAATAAATGAATGGTCGAGAATTATAATCTCAAAATGAGTTTGAAGCTTAAGGAAATTATTTGACCTTCAGCCCATTAAATCTAGGTTATAATATGAAATTTCTAAACGAAAAATGGTGGAGTCGTCTGAGTTACGGTTGTAATATAACGATTTCATGTCAACTATAATAATAGCTTTTGATATATGAAGGTTAATTTATTAGAACCTCAAGTCCAAATAATATGTAGGTAATTTACAACAATTAAAACATATTTAGCTGATTAATACCAACCTAAATTAGCAGGACTGAAGGTACGGAATTAAGCGATAAAATCATTAAGATATCTAAAAGTGCATTATTAATGAATTTTGGCCTTCATATTTATTATTTCATTTTTTACATACAATAAATTCGTATTGCAGTTTCACCCAACATCAATTGAATTTATCTGGAAGTTATGGCAACAATTGTATCAAGAATGGTTTTCGGAAAAAAATATCTCGAAATAAATTTAACTGAAGTAGGCTAGCTTCAAGAATTTTTGACATTTAAATTGATTTACTATTAAATCAATATTGATACCAAAATTACTATTCAGTTGCTTCAATAATTATGAACTAAATCGTGAAAAATATGCGAAATTCGTCCACAAAATTAGAACTGGCACGCATATTGTTCACCATTTTTTTCACTCAATTTTTTTCCACCAATTTTTTTTTACCACTAATTAAAATTACTGTTGGGGGCAGCTCAAAATGGCGGCTCATTGGCACATGAGCACAATTTTATTTGTATTTTATCGATTGATTTAAATCAAATACAATTGTATTGAAAAATATTAGTTTCACTATACAAAAGAGGTAATAGTTTCTTGTTTATAAATTTGTGAATAATTTTCAAATATAAATGACAGCTATATGAGGTTATGTTAAAAAGAATTATGGACGAAAAAATAATTTTGCGAATCTATGTATATAATCAATATTCACTGCTTTATAATTTTATTGATCACAAGTTGTGATTTGAATGAAAAAAAAATAGACTAGAAAATAAAGAAATTGGCCAGAATCTCAATGTTTTCATCAAATTATTGAAAATAAAATAAACAAATGAAAAAACATAGCATTTTGTTCCAATATATCAATGAATAACATTACAAATCGTAATGGAATAAGCGATTTCATACATTGTCAAAAGAGAAGTCTAAACGAATCCACTGAAGGAGAGTTCGCTCATAACCGCTAAATGACTACCGGCATCTACGGGTTAATTTAGTCCCTATTATTTTTTGCACAGTTTTTTCCACTAGTTGTGTTCCACTTTTTTTCCATTCAAATTCAAAATCTAACATCTTTAACCGACTTCGAAGTAAATAATTCGGTAATGTTATCAATGATGAGCTTCATTTCCAAAATGTATGTTATTTTTCGAAAAGTTACTACCAAACATGAGGTGGGAAAAATAATGATAAGTAACGCTGGAGATCGAGTTCATATGACTTTGATTTCACTGTTTATTTTTATTCTGATTTCTTTGAAAATCTGAAATACCAGTTGACCTAAAAAGCTCGGTTTATGTTTACATATCCAGCAGCTTTTTTTTTTGTTTACTCCCACTTATCCTAAGTTTTTTAAAAAGTTTTCACTAAACATGAGGATGATGAGAAAAAAAATATATGCGCATGTAGTAATTTTAGGCAGATATTTTTACAGTGCTTTATATAATTCATTCGCAAATGATGAATGAAAAATAAAATTGAACCTTGTAACTCGTGCTGTCGCTGCCAACGATATAAAAATATATTACGTCGGCACACGAGCAGTTCTTGTTTTTCAACAAAAAATTATTATTGATGCTGTAACAAAAGCATTTTTAATTTTTGTTTTATGTTCTCATCCGGCTCAAAATATATATTTTTTTTGTTTAAAAAAATATTTTACGTCTGTTGTAAGATTAAAATTAGACTGAATTTTTTTTTTTCATAACCAAATTAATAAATCATATTGGAATAATATGTTTCCTACAATTCTAATTGAAATGATATTTAATTAACAGATTTCAAATGTAGTTGAATAACATTTTAGACACATCTTTGCAAATCTGTTTTGCACTGTCTTGTGTCGTTTTAAGTACAGCGTGAAGTTGAAACAGATTTACCAAGTATAGGCTGAAGTTAGCTTCAATAATTTTTGATCATTTGTCATTTCTTGCAGAATATTTCTTCTAATTTGATTTGTCTCAATATTCGTTGGTATAGTGAAATACCTGACTTATTATGTTCATTTTGGAGACTCGCTTCGCTTGTAATAAAAAAAATCGTGATCAAAAAGCATATTGAGAATTTGATTTTATTTTGCGAATAAGACAAGCAAAAAACGTTACCGCAATTAAGGATTGGATGTTTTATCAATGGATATAATTGCATAAAAATTCAGAAGCACTCTGGTTTCAATTTTTTTAACTGCGTTAACGAAGAGGTTGCCAAAGAAAAATGTGAAAATCTTGTTAAAAACTTCTTTAATACAGCTAATTCAATTTTGAAGAGAGGGAGATGTAAATTTCATTCAATTTTATTCCATTCAGCATTCTGAAGGATACGTACCATGCGTGATAATATTAATAGTCTCATTGTGCATGTAGAAGAGACTGTGTATGCATCCCCAGATGGATAACATGGGCCGATATCCGGTGAAGATGTACGGATTAAACTGCAGATGCTTGGGCATATCTTTCCAGTGGAGGAGCTGCCTCTGGTAGCTGGAGGTCGGTGAAATTGCAATGTCCTTGGCGGCGCTGTCTGGCCGGCGCCTGCGGAGCTCGGGCCCCGCGTCCAGGCCACCCCCGTTCTGCATGTCGCCGGCGCCGAAGTGTCACCGCATCAGGCACCGAGCACCAACACTGCCACAGAACTACACCACCTTGCACTAGCGCTCTGCCTCACGCACAGGTTACTATAGCGACGAGGTATTGATTCACAACGACCACGGCCGACAAGTAAACGAATGTTGGATCTCCCGCCGAAAGTAAATGCCAAAAAAATACATTCGCGAGTGATTTATTGCCAAATGCTCAAGGACCCAAAATGCTATGAATTTTTACACTTTATTTCATCTATAAAATATGAAAAACATTCATTTTATGTCAATACAGCAAACAAAACAAAAGATAAATGGATATTTGAACCACAATGCCATTGACACAATTACAATTTATTATTTTACTTGAAATTTTCAATTTTCGGTTTACGAATTACATAAAATAACCCCGATTTTCATATCATTGACATTTGACTTTCAGTGTCATATCACGTTCAAATATGCCATTTTTATTTTTAAAAATTATCTTGTCTAATAGATTTTAATATTTATTTTTATTCTAAAAGTTATGAGTGTAAAACATTTAAAAATATATATGTCTGAAAAAGGCTTCTACAGAAAAAAATAATTGACAATGGCACAGATCTGACTGTGCTATAATCGAAAATTTAGGTATTTTCTATTTTTATGCTATGATAAAGGCTGACAGAATAAGGGTTGAGACTAATTTTATAATAAATGTTATTAGTTTCTTATAAGCGTTTTGTTTATTATTGTACGATTATTATTTTAGGAGATATAAGCTTTCAAAGTGTAAAATTGTGCCTTACTTTTAGTACGGGTTTGAAGATTAAGGCTTGAAACTAGTGTTATAATAAACTGACCTACATATAAAGGTTTTCCATCAGCGTTTGGCTTATCATTCTACGAACATTATTCCAAGAGATATAAGCTTTAAAAATTGGACGGATTTTTGTTGCATCATTTAATCCCCTACACCGACGAGCAAGCGTGATTATACGTTTAGTAATTAATCTAATTCACCATATTAAACGAGTACATTGCTACCAGGATGATTATTAATTATAGATCCGGCAACTATCAAAAATAGCACTCAAGGCTGCATAAACTTTAAAAACAGATCAAACAATACTTGAGTAAGTCCGGGCGGCTGCATAAACTTCAATTAACAGATCGAACAGTACTTAAATCAGACCGGACGACTGCATAAACTTAACGCTTTTGTTCATTGCAGCACTAGAACAAGCAACCAACAATTAAAAGAGTCATCCCATTGTTATCAACTCAACTATTAATTAAAAAATGAAGCAAATCAATTGAACAGATGGTTTCATCAATCACAAATATTGAAAATAATAAAAAGTAATATCATTATTCTACTAATTTTCAACGGTGTTTATCGGGCGCTAGCGGTTAATGCCGCAAATTATTTATTTTATTTTATAACTTGGTTATATGGGCCAAAACAATGAAACAGCTTGGGAAAATATTATAAATTAATGATTGGCACTCTAATAAACAAATATTAATGAAAACGAAATGTAATTCTTGGAAGTAGGCATAATTATTAATTTGTAAATGTTAAAAAAAACCATTTGACGTACGTGGCTTTTAGCTACAAGGTAACATGAATCTCAAATGGCCCAGATTGTGGAAAAGGCAAATAAATCTGCCTGATAGCTATTCGCGAGAGTACTAAGATTATTTACGTGCCTGATACTTTTCCATATTAGCACAAGCCTTTAATGATTAGAAAACAAAAAATGAGGCTCCACTGCTAACACAAGCATCCTCTGGGCTGATGGTTGCTTGACGCAGCACAAGGGAACTTTTTATCATATTACCTGGCTCAAAGCAAGCCAATTGAAATATTGTACCATTGGGAGGTTTTTTCCAAGAGTCTCCTCAGTCTGAATCCAATTCAAATCAAAAATTCTTTTTGGATGTCACTCTTTTGATGATGAACAGAAGGGCCCAGAAAAACTGTCCCTTTCGGATTTTTTTTTGTCCAGTTATTGACCAAACTCATTTATTTACGATTCGCACATTTTATTTACCAATAGTCTATAATTGATTATTCGATTTTATTTCTATGTGATCGAAATGGCTAGATTATTTTTTTACTGTTTTCCTATGTTGCCATCTAACGTCGAGCGTTGTAGTATTCTCTCACAAGTTTGTTTGAAGAGTATAAAGAAAACAGAGATCTTTTAAATACATTGCCCTACATTGTAATTAGGATTACGAAATGTTAAATTACAAATACTGCTTCGTGTAAGTATGACTTATTACAAACACAGTTTCGTACATTTAGCGAAAATTTAATTTAATTTCTGAATCTTCATTGGTCCAAGTTGAGCTTCGAACCTAAGCTAAATAGTCGCGGTTAAGCTTTCTGATGACAGATGGCAATAATACTGAACTTGTTCAGATTTATATGCTATCTGCTCCAATCGAAAAAACATTGATAGAAGATTCTCATTATTTGTTCAAAAACTTTTATTGGCTCCTAGTTCAGAAATAAACAGTACCTGTATTTTTATAACAAGATTAGTTCTTGTGTATCGAAGAGATGGTAGCACCTAACTCGTTTTGAGTGATTCAAATCTATTTTATTTTTTTCTGGCTGAATAATTAACTCAAATAGATGAACTGTTCTGTTGTTCAAGATTATGGTCTATTCAAGTTAAGAATAGTCCAAAGCTCATATGAGACTACAATTTAAGCCTTCTTATTGGCCGAAAAGCGAGCATGATTTACTTACATTAGATCACGGTCGTATATACAGATCTAGAAACCCTATCATTTGACTTGAGTCTCTTACGTGTCATCAGCCTCGTAGTTACTCTCTCCGCTGCCAGGTGGCCCATGAATCTTGTTGTATGTTGACACGATTAGGCGCTAGATCGTTTAAATTTTAAGTCCCACCAAATAAAGATTTCGGTTGATAATAACTGCATATAGTCAGTGCAATATTTAACTCAAATGTTACATGTACCACCCGTGACGATTTTTGGTACTATGCGACAGTCGACACTTACCGGTCTCTGATTCGCAAGTAAAATTACCAATGGCGGCGCTGTTATCAACCAATGTCGGATGTAAGTCGTACTGTCATTTTTAGACATGCTTGTTTACATGTTAAAACCGTAGTTTTCCGGAGAGTCATATTTTGTTATTATAATATTTAAGGTGGTTTCTCTTGACGAACTTGTAAGTTTGAGAATTAAATTTCATTGCTATTATTCCAGTTTTGTGCATGGATGTTTCAAATTGTATTTATTTGCAAATAAATAATCATGTTTTTGGGAAATGATCTTTAAATATTTAAATTCACATTATTCACTTTTCTTGAAGGAAAACTCATGTTAAACTCAAAAAATTGAATAAATGGAGAAAGAGTAAGGAAACTAATAGGAAGTAAATAAGAAAATACAAAAGGGGTTAAAATGAAACTGATGTAAATAAGAAAGCAGTCTCCAAAAAGACTGATTTTGATAAATACACATATACTGAAATAGTAAATAGAAACGTGAAATAGAAAAAAATATAGCAAAAGCTCACTGTTTACAAATAACAAACGATTAAAATAACATTAGCTCAAATGGCGTTTCAAGCGGAGTACGTCTTTGAGTAGTTCTCGTGTTGCCACACCAGATGGCTACGGCTTAATTTTACTCGCGAATAGGAAATAGCCTCGAGTTTCCAGATCTGTGTATACGATCGTGCATTAGATGCACGAAGAAATTAATTCAAAAAATAGAAACAACACATTTCTCCTGGATAGATACAAATTGAAATCTGCGAACTTCACATATTTATCGATGTTTGATCAATTTTGAATTTAAAAATATCAACAAAATGGAATTGAAGTTATTTGACAGGTAACACAAATCATACTTCTTTTTCTCAATCTTTAAAACCTTGCATGTCTTCAGTTTCCTCATAGAAAGAACAAAATAAGCAAAAATGAATACCAAAATGAACAAATCGAAAGCCTACTATGAAGACATGAAATTAGCTAATTCGTTTTGATTTATTGGCTATTAATATTATCTTGAAAGACAGAATTATGATATTGTTTCCTGTTATTTATATTATACATCGACCTCTATTCCATAACATTATTAACTCTTAATAAACGACTGCTCCAAGCGTAAAATGAGAATAACAATATTTCTGAAAAACTCATACCATTAAAGTATACTTTAGACTCAACGGTGCATATTTCTTGGAATTAACAGGAAATAATTCATGGATTTACGGTAAATGATTTTCAAATTCATGGAAAATTATTTTTGAAATGCATCAGACTGCCATCTGTTGTTTAAAAGTTGTAACTAGCATGCCTTCTGTGACATCTTGTATCAAATCTTGATACATTGAAAATACGTAGATTTATCAAAATATCGAATTCGAATATTAAATTTAAAACTCCTAGAGCTGGCAACACTGGAAAAATACATATAAAATTGAAAATAGAATAAAACGTATGCCTTCATGTATTTCAATATTCAATTCTTTATTGCATTCATAATTATTATAAATATGTTCCACAATAACATGAATGATTTTAGCTACTTTTGTTTTCTACAGCCAACTGTCTTGTTGAGCGCTAAAATAAAATTTATTTTTATTCTTTTAGCGCTGAAGAAAGTGTGTAAAACAAATATTTATTTTATAACTAAACGATACTGGCGGGCTCAAGGTAACTAGCCAATCAGGAGACAGAATTTTGTCTGATATCCCCACTCTATAAGCAGTAGCGTCCAAATGTTGGAGGCGCTTTTATTCAATTATCAAATACTCGTAGTGTTAGTTCGTATTTAGATAAGTCTCCTATAAAATGTGAATAGTGAATCAGTGTTTAATCACAGAAACTCCAAAAGTGAAACGATTGGATTTATTGAAATAAAGCCCATAGAAGAGGAACATTTAATTGTAAGTTATTTAAGGATAGTTTCATTTATAAATATGTTTTAGTGATAATTTAACATAATTTTTAAGATAGTTATGGTATTAATAAAGAACAAATTTTAAATGTTACTGAATAAAAGAAAAATAAATAGATGCCATTTAGGAAAATAATTGAGAGCACCTGATTGGAAAAATGTTTTTCTTAGGAAATACTGATTGTTCGTCTTCTGTGTATTGTTTAAATCTTTAAATGAATCTGACTATTCTTAACAGTTAATTGGGGCTTTTCGAAAAAGATTAAATTTGAAATCAGCAGGAGACTAAAATCCCAAGTCATTTTATTATCATTATTAGTCATTTCCAGCAATTTTGCATTTGTCTCAGGTTAATCACATTCTTGGAACTAAGATACGATTACTCACAACTGAATCGCAGAAGTGATTTGACTACAAATAAAAAATTTGTTGACTAATCATTGCGGATGAGGTAATTAAACACCTGAATGGGAAAAATGAGACTTACGATTTAACCTTGATTGTTGTTTGATGGTCATTTTTTAACCATGAGTAGCTAGCAAAATAAGTATCTATTTACTGGAATAGATATTATTGCGACAATAATATTTTAGTATCGGTTTCATTTTGTGGATGTATTGAAGAAATTATCATTAATAACGCAAATTGATACACACAAGCAATTACAAAATCAAGCAGTTCGAGCAAATCTACGAAACAGCAGCTTTTATTTAGTACCAATATCAAGTGTGTAAGTGCTGTAGTTGCCTCGAATTCAGCGTTACGCCAGACAGTCAAAGTGAATATAAGGCGAATTTTTTTTACAAAAATGCGCTAAAATCTGGAAGAAAAGTCAAAATAATTGTTGCTAGCTCCAGGATACGCTAATTGCCAATTTTAGGGCGTATTTAAATGATCAAAACTGTAGATTTTTCATGAGTTATTATTGTGGTTTCGATTTCATTTGTTATTATTTTGAATATTCCGGAAACACGTGTTTGATTTATTGATAACAATGTAAACAAATTCAAATACCTCATTTGTTTTTATTTTTGTTTGTAAACAAAAAGGAAGTCAATTCATGAATTATTTGAATAAATAAACAAGATTCAGAACAATTTTTTTTCAATCAAAAATAATTGAAGGCTTTTATAATCTTTAAATTAAAAAATTGATAACCTTGCATACAATTTAATTTATAAGCTTTACTAAGTTATTTAGGTTGCCGACAATTAATTTTTTTTTCTAGTGCGTAAGCAGTGAAAACTCAAAATTCAAATAATAAGTTTTTAGTTAGAAAGAATTTCCGATGCGTTGCTGACACATACAGACATTGCGTACGTAGAAAAGACACGAAAGAATGCCAACGATGCATGATTCGATTTATAAGTAGTTGGATTGTGACATTACTATGCTTGAAGCTTTTGTACGCCCACGTTCACAAAGAATTAATATTTGTTAAGCGTCTTTCCAATTTCCATTTTATCTGTATGTTTATTTAATTTGAATAACTCTATGAAAATCTTTGGCAAAAAATAGATCCGTCTCGTTTTAAATAATTTTTAGAATTATATATTTTTCTGAAACAAACAGATCTGTTTTTTATCCAACCTTCAACATAAATTATGAGAAAATACATAAATTTATCACATATTATTCTTGTACGATTAATTCAACATCAAAAACAGACGATTATTCAATTTTTTCAGTTGGTATGAATAAGACACATGACTCATAAAAACAAAGATAATAATTACATTGTTTTAACGGCTTCTGAACTGATTTAACTGATTTCAACGGAAATGATACTTTACTCGTATGTAAACATATCAATAGGTTGAATTTTGGCGCCTTTGGAATTGGTACAATCTCTTAATAATAATAATGCAAATATGGAATATATCAAGGCATTTAATTGTTGGCAATAATAATTGTTGTAATTATTACCTAAGTTGACGTTTGAGAACATTCTATAGAGAATGGTTCTGTCAATTGTTAGATATTTGAATGCTGGTTGGTTCATTGTTGCAAAATTTAATTGTTACGGTTGCTGACTGACGATATTCTGATTGGTTTAGAATATTTGAAAATATTGGACAAGTAAAAAGATAGAAATAGTCAAACGAAAAGTGACAGCAAACGATTTTTACAGCTTAAGATAATTTCTAAAGTAAAAATGTACTGTAATCTGTGTAAATTTATTATAACAATACAATTTGAGACAATATAAATCGGATATCACTTTTACTTTATTACCCAGACAGTAAAATATCTTTTAACGCTTGGCAGCTGTCAATAAAATCAAACGTTTCACTTTTTGTAATTGACTATAAGGTCAATTTCTACTTTGATTATATTTGAAAAAATCATATTGGATGAATCGTATTTGAATAATTATAGATAGTAAAAAAACAAAACAAAGTAGTTCTTTATTAATTTATTCATTAAATCTCATAAAATTTTATTTTACTTATATTATTCATTGGAATATCTCCATTTATCTTGACTTCATTTCTTTCTTGAAATTAAACACAGCTGGATATATTTCATTGCTTCAAGTAACAGTACTGAACGAAAAATGTACCTCACTTAAAATTTTTCAACTAAAAACATTACCATTTTTCTTTATGACACAACTTATTTGTAAATGTAACTGTGATTTTTGAATAGTCACATAAATTTTCAATAAACAAGATTTAGGAACACCGGAAGATGTATTTAAAAATAAATTCAAGTGGTACACTCTTAAAAACATCTGTAGCATTTCTTCTTAATGAATTAAAAAAAGTTATAATTACTTATAAGTACAGCGCCTGGATGTGTATTTATAAATTTACTAATTTGACTATTTCATACTTCGCGCCATAACCTTCCACTTCCTGCACGAAATTTGTTTGTCAAATATCGCGCTGAAAACCTATTTAAAAGAAATTTCATTTCAAAAAACAAATAATGAATGACATTTTGGTTAATTCTTGTTTTATGGTTTATACGTTTAGAGATTCTCAAATTAGGGCATTCAATTTTGTTTAGGTTATATTCAATTAACATTTACTTTAATTGTGGTACAATTTTTTGGGATTTAGATAAATCAAATGAATTTTTTTATTTATTTATTCGATTTAATTGGACTGGAATTATTTTTTTATTTTTAGTTGTTGATGCTGCATTCCAATAATGTCGCGAAATTATCAAAATGACTTACTTAACATAATTAAACGTCGTAAAAGTCTACTTTTCTTATTTTATTACTAAATGTTGATATTCTCATTTCAAATTTAAATTGTGCGTGTATGGCACGCTTCGAAGCGGTATCGTCCTTCCGGTCATGGTCTCATAACCGCAAGGATGCACCGGAAACAGAAGTCCAGAAGTGTGACCAGTGTAGGGTAAGCCACAGCAGACGGTACTGACTAGGGATGTCCCTTGTTGCACTAATTATACCATTGTTTCATTTTTATTCATATTTTACAAACGGTAAAGAACTGGGCATTACTTGGACGGTTATTTTAGACAGAATTTTACAAATAATTATTATTTATATGGATATCACTTTTTGATAAGTAAATCGCAGCATTTTTCAAATTGATTTAAAAAATAAAAATTAGCGCCCTTCGCATTATGTTAAATAATAACGTTCGAAGGTGTTATAATTTAAAATAAAAATACCTAATTTACTTTTTCTGTAAAAATAATTCGATGACAGAATATAACCTTTTTCAGTTTTTACGTTATGTCGTTAGTATATTGGAAGAAATATTCTTGATAAAGAAAATACTAAAAATTCGTGATAATCACATCAACTTTTTTATTATTTACAAATGTGATCTTTTTATGTTAATCTTCACAATGATCAACATGAGGTCGTGGGAGAAACATTCATAAATGAATATAAAAACTTTGAATATTTTGACTTCAATCCAAATATGTCACATAAATTCTTGAACAATTAGAACTTATAACAGTATTATTGTATGGTATGATACCATAAACGAATACGGAAGTCAGTAGTTTGGTGAATCAATTGAAAAGCGTTTGAACTTTTACTAATCATACGAAATGAATTTATTGCACAAAATGAAATTGCGAGAGTATGTCTCATATAAGTAATGAGTCAAAAACTTGCTTCTAACCTTCCTATGCCTATAATGAAATAGAAAAATAATTCAGTTTGATTTAAAATTATTTCTTATCAATTTTGAATTGAGAAAATGCTAGAAAGATGCAGCCCACATGTCTCAATTTTGCACCCTTTCAATATTTTTAAATATATTATACAATATACAATTTGAATAAATAACATATTAATTTATTGCTCTTAAGAACAAGATATGACCAACATTTGTATCAAAAAGTACGATGAATGTGATATAAATATACTAATAATACGAAATTTAACGAGTCAAGTTGTCAATCATTCATTAGTAGTCTATATATATCATAACAACATCACAATTTTAAAATTCTTGAATTTCATCCTTTCTCCTTTCTTTAGAAAATCTAATAACGTCCCCAGCAGTTATTATTGGATTAACATTCCAGACATTATAGCAGAAGTACGATTATATCAGGTGTACTTGAAATCCTGAGTATTCTAATTACTATTTTTCTGTGAATTAATTTTATAGCAATTCTGTTTAAAATCTGCCATCGAAATTGAACAAATTGTTAAATTCAATGAATAAAATTTCTGTTACAATTCTGTGTAAATCTATAAATCTTAAAAATTCATAAATTTGTAAATTATGAACAAAATCGCAATGAACTTGTCATCCTTATGAACAAATTGACATTAATCAACAAAATTCGAAGCGTTTTTATCAGTTTCTTACGGATTTATAGGTCTGTAAGACTTATGGATTTGCACAGAATTGCAACATTCATCTAAAGTTGATTATAATTCAAATTACCGTAGCAACACAAAAATTCCTATAATGTTTACTAAATTGTCACATTGACATTAAATTTTATTTGTACTAACTTATGTATTACAGATTAAAAGTATGTCATGGGCTACAATTTAATCGGATAGAATTTAGTAGCTGTCAGTTCATGTAGAGAAGGTGATAATAATATGTTGTGCTAGAAGGATCGAACAACCGTCATTATTGTCCAAAATGAAGTTGAGTGCACTCGACGAAGACGATGATAAAGTCCAAGATATAGTTTCGTGCAGCCAACTTCATCCGTGTCAATGATGACGAAAAAACAGTTAGAGAAAGATCAAACGAAATAACAGTCGAGATATTGAAAATTAATTTAACATCAATTATATCGATTTTATTTTAAAAATAATAGGATTTTCAAAGATAACCTACATAAGAAATTATCTGAATTTATTTGTGGAATATAACCTCGAATGTCAAATTTCATCAAAAAGTGAATTTGATATATATTTTAATTTATTCATCTTGAAGAATAGGCAGTCCGATCAGACAAAGAGTGTCAATTATGTCGAAACTCCGATATTCAACCAAATAGATTCAATTTATTTTTTATTGAAACTGTGACAGTATAAATAAATTCAGGAACTATACACATGCAGCTAATTTAATTTTGGTATCAATCAGCGCAAGATGTGGCATTTATGGAACTATTCCTGGAACTATTACTATAAAAAAAAAATCTGATGTGAACGTCACGTGACTTACTTGTACATCATTGGATATATATATAATACGATGTGATTTTGTGTTTGATCATATATATCATTGGATATATATAATCAAACACAAAATCTCATCGTTCCACAGTTGATCGTTTTGGATTTACCCAAGAGATCTGTCAAGTGAAATGCGCTTTCAGCCAAGTCGGTTGCTATGGAAACAGTAGGCCATTATTCTTATACTGCAACATTCCTTAATGCTGATTTCCAAAATTATACGATTGCCAACAGATCTGAATTTATGCGCAAAATTAAAAAATAAATTCCTACTGAAGTGCACTTACGGTTCAGTCTATTGTTATGAAAATAGTAGGCAATCATTCAGATGCTACAGCAAACTGAAATACCAAATTTCAATATTCTACACCTGATCGTTTCGAATTTATGCAAAAAATTCCAAAAGACTGTCAAGTAAAGTGCACTTCCGGATCGGTGGATCTCAATAAAAATAGGATATGAGCACCTAGACAGTATAATCATCCTAAATACTGAATTCTAACAATCTATGTTCAATTATTTTGGATTTATGCGGAAAATTCAAAAAATGTTTCGAATAAAGTGCTCTTCCTGTTTAGTCGATAGCAATCATAATGCAAGGTGTACAACTAGATATTATAAAAGTGCCTAATACAAAATTTAAATATTCTACGACTGATTGTTTAGAATTTATGCGGCAAATTCAAAAAGTCTGTCATATAAAGTGCACTTCCGGCTCAGCCGATTGTTACAAAAATAGAAGATGACCATTTAGATGCTACAGCAATTTCAAATGCTAAATTCCAGTATCCTATGGCTGATCATTCTGAATTTATGCGGAAAATTAAAAAAAAAGTTTCAAGTAAAATGCACTTCCGGTTTAGCCGATCGCAATCATAATGCAAGATGTACAATAAGACGTTATAGAAGTTCTTTATACGAAATTCCAATATGCTATGGCGGATCATTCTATATTTATGCAAAAAATTTAAAAAAAGTTTCAAGTAAAGTGCACTTCTGGCCTGGCCGATTCTTACAAAAATTCTGATACAACATCAAGTTCAAATACTGAATTTCAATATCCTACGATTGATCATTCTGGATTTATTAGAGAAATTCGAAAAAAGTTTCAAGTAAAGTGCACTTCCGATACAGATGATTGGATCCATAATGCGAGGTGCACATCTAGACCCTATACCAGTCTTAAATACAAAATTTCAACATTATATGTTGAACCAGTTTTGAGATTTGCGAGTTTCGACCGCACGCACGCACGAACATACGTACCGACATCAAGCCAAAAATAGTCAAAATGGATTCAGGGATGCTCAAAACGGATATTTCCATCAAAATCTCGGTAGGTGAATTTTGTCGGTCTCACAATACTTGTTATTTTGTACAAGTAAGTAAAAAATGTCATAAGAGATCCTGTGAAAGTCCATATTTAGATTCGAATTTATAATTTCAAGAGCTTTCATGTAAAGGTAGCTCAAAAATTTATTATTTCCTCAAATTTAAGAAGGTGACGTGAATGTGTTTGACATTTCTTTAAGAAGTCTTAGTTCGAGATATAATTTATAGCCGTGTAAATGTTGTTACATACATAACAATATTTTGAAAATAAAATTTAATTCTGAATAGATTCTCGCAGTTTTGTTCCACTCGAAAAATTCAACATAATATTTCTTTGGGACTCTGTATACATAAACCAATAATAATATCTATGTAATAGCTTATTGGAATTGCATAAAAATTGATATGAAATATTTTTAGCAACCGACAGCTCAAAATATATCGATATGAATAAAACTAATTAAGACATTCCAATAATCTTAGTCATTATTGACAAACCTCTTAAACCATAATGTTTACTTTCCGTATCTAAACTCTTCATTAGACAGCTATATCGACAGGTGAAAAGATAAATCATTGAATTCCAAGATAATGATAAAAAGAAGTGCCTCAATTTGTAACAAAATAGTTTGAAATGAAAAACTTGTTGCACATCTCGCTAAGTGCAGCGGAACTGGCGATAACATATCCGGTAACTAGATCTTGACAGTTAACGCGATTTAACTGTAAAGTAAATAGGTTATCGATTGAAATACTTATTTTTGCAGAGCTAACCAGCCTTAAAATTTAAAGACCCGCATTTATTAACTCTTCCTTCCGCACGCGTCAAAATACCGTTGATCTACCTCCGCCACGTGTTATCGCCGATCGCCCCCATGCCCATATGTTTCAAATATTTGTGATGGCCAGGTGTGCACACACCATGGCAAGGCACGCGACCACTGATGAATACTACTCTAAAGGCACCCATTTAGGGGAGTTATATAGAAGATAACACAGCTGTCGAAATCTCAACTTGCGAATTGTGCGTTATGAACACATGCGACAGATGTGGAGGATCGAAAAGAATAACGAATGACTCACTTTCACTATATCGACTCAATAGCATTATTATTAAAATTTAATTTACCAAAAAGCGTAAATAATTGCTCAAAATGAATTGAATCAGATTTAGAAAAAATCATACGTGATAACTTTTTTCGTATAAAATTGATCCTGTGCAAAATTCTATCTCTGACGTATTTTAAATGTGGAGTTATACAGCAGCTGAAATTTTGCAAAATAAATGCTCTACAAATTGTTATTGCAACAAGAAAATATTCCCTTGGAACAGATGTACGAACAATGCAAGCAGATGTGAATCTAAAATCCCAGACGAGATTTTATTATATTAGGGGAGCCCTTCACCCTTATGGGAATTTTGCACCCTAAGCATACCTTCTTATTCAACCTTTTGAACTTTTAACGTTCCTCCCAGGGCACAAAGTCGAAGCCAAATGAAATACGAAGACAGACTTAGTATCGCAGTACAGTTTTCAGAACGATCATAAATGTTTATTTTTTTACTATTCTGTTTATTTTCACTTGTGTTGTAATTATCTATAAAAAGAATATAAAAAAGTTATTTTAAGGTTCGTAAGTTCTTTCCACGTGTGCAATAAATTTTATTACATTTGTTTTAGGTAGCATGATGGCTTCAAGTAGTTTCCAACGAAGTCCAAGCAAGGTTTGGTGGGCCCAAGATCTTCACGAAGATTCAACTTCGAGTTGGCACAACAGAAACGGAAATGGAAGCCCTAGTAGTCATAAAAGTCAAGATTCCGGATTTTCCGATTCAGAAATTTCTCCAAATTTGGGAGCTGCGGTTGCAAAAAGCGACCAGAAGGTAAATTAGTAAACAAAATTAATTCTCCTAACATGTAAAATAAAATTAATTCGCATTTCGGCGAATCAGAAGCCTCAAATTCCAGTCCCATAAGAGCCTTTGGAGCATTCTTAACTAGAATAGACTATAGAATATTTCAAGATATGTGCAAATAAAAATCAAAACAATATCTTAAAATAATTTTAATGAATTAAATTGCTGACAAATTTGCGATTTGTAGCCCAAATTTTTAAAATTCAGTAGTAGGCGTATGTGCCAATTCACAATGTGCGTAAACGTAAGGAGTACGTAACCGTAAACATAAACATAAAGTTGTACTACTGTATTTCAATGCCCGTGTTCACAATGCTCTTACGTATTGACATAAGAGCTACGTAATGAAAACGTAATGCGCATGCGTCAACTTTAAACACATGTTTTCATCTGACAGTTGACAACACCCTGGATCGAAACCATGCTTTAAATATGATTGACATAGAATTGTTAATAAAAAAAAACAACAATTTCTTCTTCGTCTTGATATTTCTCTCGTTGGCGTCTTTTATAACGCAGTTTCAATAATAATGAAACAATCGCAAGATCTTTATCAGACATCATACAATAAAACAAAACAAACTTAACTGCAAACTAATAAAAGTGAAACCAAAGAAAAACATTAAACTCGAAACAGAATCGAAATCAAGAGAATATTTGAAAATGACAGTCAGAGAAACCAATATAATACATCAATAACCCACGTATTTCATAAATTATTTTACATAAAACTTATACTTTTATCTGCTCAAGTGGAGGTGTGCATTCCTAAAAATATCTATTCTCGACGCTAAAAGTTGATAACAAACTTCCGCTGCATTTCTACGGACTACGTACAAAAATTCTCAAATTATGATAAGAAAGTGCTTATGTACTTTGCTCATTTCTTTTTTTTCTAGAATTTGGAAGAAACACCGCGGCGAGCATATGCAGTCAATGAAATATTAAAGGACAATTCTTTCAACGAGAACATAACGCCAAAGAAAAACCTCACCGAAAACTGTAAAGACAAATATTCGACAAAAAAAAGTATAACAAGTTATCTGACAGATGGATGCATCAACAAAAACCAAAGACAGTATGAAAGAACTGATTCCTGTTGCCGTTCTTTACCTACAACACCAAAAAACCAGCACAAAAAATTCGCTTTGCCCAAATCAGTTAGTCAAGTTTCAACCCCTAATCAATCCCCGAAATTCCCACACTGCAAAAGATTAAGTTTATATAATGAAGATATTAGTTCAAAGTCAATATTAGAAGATACAAAATTGCCCAAAGTTAATAGAAATTTACTAAAATATTTTCCAAAAGATGTAAATGATAATATGACCAAAGATTCGACAGTTGAATTAGGAAATAAAGAAATATTGCATTCAATAACTTTACCCGCTGCCAAACAACCTACTTTAAGATCTAAAATGAATTCGACAGTTCCGTTGTATTATCAATACAATTTAGATAAAATCGAATCCGATTTTACTAATAGTGACAGCGAAGCATCCGTTTTTGATAGTTCAAATGAAGTTATTAGTTCCGAAAGCTTCTCATACCAACATGAAAATGAATTAAGCGATTGTGAGAAAGAAATTGAATCGTTTTTCACCGAGCAAGTCCATACTTCTACTCCAAAAATTAATTTGAAAAAATGTTTCTCTCCTTTGAGGAAAAAAATCGCAAAGCAGCGCAAGAATAATTTATTTGAAAATATCGAGAAAATACCGGAAACTAATCCGATGCTGTTACCTCAATTTCCTCCGGTAAAATGTTGGTTGAATGAAGTTGAACAACTTTATGAACCGGAATGTATGACTACTTTACAATGCAAGTCGATCGCAAATGATTTGGGGAAACGTGTCAATGATTTAGCTGACAATTTGACCCTACCGATCAGAGAAATGATGAAGCATTCCAGGATTATTCAAAAGGAATTCAACAAAATAAAAATGTAAGTTTCCACATATTTTTTTTTTTAATTCAGCCCCGTTCACAGCTTGAAATCATGAACTGATCCATTTTGAAAAATTTACCGGAAATTGAAAAAATTAAACAAGTTCATTCAAAACACATTTATTCTTAATTTGTAGAGCGCCCCCTAAATTACAAGAAAAGTCGAAGCTAGCAAAACTTTATTATACACCAAGCTTTACGGATTTAACGAAGTCCACCAAATTTCGAGCTGTGACTGCGACTGAATATTTTTGCCTCTTATGTCTCAATGAAAAACGCTCTTTATGTTGGCTGTAACTTTTTGGAAGTTTACAGTCTATATTAGCCTGGCCATAGAAAGCAAAATAGCTTGATGTCATCTGTCATTTTGAATAAACTACGCGATCGTTTCTCAGACAAAACTATCACGCCATAAAATACTACTTCAACTCATTTGAGGATAGAAACTATTTATCTCAGTATCTCATGAGATACAGAAGATATTTGAGCTTTTTTCAAATTATTTATTTTATTATTTGTATTTTTAATTTTCAGTCAGCTCCAGCGCAACAAATTGCAGCACATCGGCCCCTTAACCCAAAGTTTAGTTGGGAATATCACCGAATATGTTGTTAAAAACATGGTCAACGCCCAAGCAAGTAGCTTACTAGATGCAAAACAAACCAAAAATGAAATCCAAAACTTATTAGAAATTTCTAGTACCTTACGACAAGCCACCTCTTCAACAAATTTAGACGTGGAAAAAATATTCACATTAGTTCTCAATCTTCAAGAAATGTTTTATTCAACAGAACACAATATTTTAAGCTTACAAATACAGGTGAGTAACAATTAAATTTCACGGAAAATGTGTATTAAAAATATGTGACATTTTCAGTTATTAATTAATGCAGTTGAAGAACCAGGCTCTCATCTTTCGCTTCGTGCAACGTTATTTAGTTTAACATCTCTTGCACTTCAGTGTGAAAGATTGAGCAGCCTTGTAGTGCAAGCTGGAGGACCTAGGGCTCTGCTGATTCTCTGTGTTGAATGTAAAGCCAGCACGATTCGCACCATGGCATTAAGGACACTTGCGACGATTTGCTGTACGACGAACGCCATACGACAACTAGAAGAGGTAAACATTAAAAAAAGTTGAAATTATAATTAGTATAATTTAATATTTTTGCAGGCTGACGGTTTAGACGTCCTCTCCGAAATTCTCTCTGACCAAACCCGCCCCGAACCCGAATTATCTGAAGCCATATCAGTCCTGGCACAAATTACAGCACCGTGGATTGAAGATAACCGCAATGTTAAGGGATTAAAAGAAAATTTCCCGGTTCTAGTTGCAGCAATTACGAATTTTTTGTCGAAAACTCAGTGCTGTCAAAATTTACTCCTCTGCGCAGCTGCGTTGGCGAATATGACGTACATGAACGTCCACGCGATAGAATCCTTAATAGAGAATAACACTATTAAGAGGCTTCTAGACAGCGTGAGAAATCGAGGACCCCGAGCCTCCGTTTTCCTAAAGGTACTCACATTGTTAAATATATTAAAACTGTTATATTTTTATAATTATTCTTATTTTAGGAACAAACAGCAACTCTAATTGCAAATCTTTCTGATATTCCTGAAGCTAGAGAATATTTAGCTGAAAATAATACAGGAGTGGCTCTTCTGTGCTTCCTGCAAATTTTTCCAGTCAATTTTTACGACGAGGCACAAAGTAATGCTGCGCAGAGACTCCAACAAAAATCTGCTATTGCTCTTTCAAGGTATTTATTTTAAGCACAAAATAGTTATCTATCTGTAAATTTTGCTGCGCTGATTAAATAAGACGAGATCTTCAAAATTTAGAATTATTTTTTGATTCAATTCAATTTCCTGGCAATTTATAGTCTATATTAATATGGCCATAGAATACAAAATGGCCTGATGCCATCTGTCATTTAATCAACATAACTATTATAAGTTGATCCATTTATCAATGCGAAGTTATTACTTGAACAAAAATTGAACTGTTAAGACATCGAATTTTGGTGAGAACATGGCCTATCGTTTTCCGAGGAGCTAACTTTATATACTTTTTAGATTATGCAGTGACCTGAAGGTAGCTCGACAAATAGTTGAACTAAGCGGAGTTTCAAGACTCGTCCAACTTTGTAAAGAAGGCAAAGAACGAAACAATAGTGACGCAGTTCTCGTTGCTTGCTTGGTAAATAAAAAACTATAATGTTTGTTGATTTTTTATCGATAAATCAAATTTTTAACAGGCAACTTTGAGGAAAATTGTGGCCAATTGCGGAAACGAAGTCATGGATCAAAAAGATATAATGGAATTAGTGGAACCTAGACTATTAGATTCGTTCTTAGCTTATTCCGCACAGAATGAAAGCTATGTGTGAAGTATTTCCGTAGGACTGTTATATTTTAATATTATTTATTACATTTTTAATGTCGGTGAGTAATATTAAAATTAATTATACTGTGTTGAATATTTGCAGAATTAGGCCAGCTTTTAAATTTCACAATATGTCATTTGGAATATTTAAAAATGTTTTTTGAAAAGTTACAAACGACAAACTTGAGATGCAAAATATTTTAAATTAGTTTATTTACAACAAATATAATAACATAAATTTGGTTCTTTCAAAGCTCAAACCACTCGCCTACTGCTGTGAATAATTCTTGAACAGAGTATAGCAATTATCCATTAATATTATTTATATTTGCAGAGCAAATATAGATATTATTGAGTTGAATTTTTTTTAATGTCTTAATGTCTCATTTATTTATGAAATATTGACACATTTCTATTGATTTGTTTATTTTTATTGTACAAATAAGCGACTATTTATGTGTTGATTGTCTAATTATATTTTATGTTTGTTTTGTCTTTCATGTACAAGTATTTATAATAATAGTTCCAACTTACATCTATCCATAAGACTGTTTTACATTATTTTGGTGGAAAACATCAACTGTAGTTTCGTGACAAGGCCTCAAATCATAATCAAAGGCCCCAATACTAAATTTTCCTTCCGATTTTTTGAAATAATCCAATCCACGGCCGATTTTGATCGTCCATCCATTACTTAAACTTGAAGGAATCATTAGTCTTCTAAATTAGTTTTCAGATGCAACTTACGTTATTTGTCGATCGTGTAAGGTAGGTGAGTAGGTGATTACTAAATCAATATTATATCTAGATAGATTTTCTTTCAATTCACTAAGCCATCTATTCTGCTCGCCATTATGATCTTTTGATGTAATTAATTCTATTTCCTTTAAATTAGAGCAATTTTTAACTAGTAACTCGCAAAGCATCACAAAATTTTGGCACTAAAATCAAATAAAATCAATAATTTATCAGAATTTTTTTTAAAGAATTAATTTATCTTTCATTGATGTTTTGAATATTATTATTTGTATTTTTATGTATGCCGTAAAGTTGAAGCGAGATGAATTTATTTGTTCTAAATTGAATTCTAATCCATTTTATATAAAAATTTAGATAACAGTAATATGAACTTGACCTACTTGATGAAAAATACGAATGTAGGGGTCTTCAACTTTAGCAAAAGTGACATCCGAATCTAGAAACCGCTTAAATATAACCTCATAACTATGGCCAGTTGAATTTTCTTCTATAATTATTTGCTCATGAAAATTTCCGTGTTGTTTTAAATCAGCTATTAATTCTTTTATTTTTTCAGCGCGCTTCATATATTCCTCTATCTTTGCTCTAATGTATGGTTTTTTTATGCCAGCCTCACCTAATAAATAAACAAGTATTAATAGTGTGATACTCCTCCTATTGTCAAGTTTAGTGAAATACTTTTCATTAAGTCTACAAGGATTTGTAGCCCTTCTTGATAGCATGTTAAGGCTTCTGTATAACGTTTCTTTTGATCTAAATCTACAGCTCTTTGTAATATCCTACTAGCTGTACTCTCCATTATTAAATGCCCTGAGTAAATGTTTGGTTAATGATATATTTTTCGTATTTCATGTGACAGGACTAAAATCTTAGTTAAGTTTATAATAATAATATGTTTATTTGATGTTGATTTTCACATTAAACTAATATATTTATTTATAAGATAGGTACCTAACAAGCTTTACGTTTATAGGTGGCAGCACAGGACAGAACAATTTTGTTCTTGTTTTTCAATTTTTGGTCACGTGGGCTGTGTGCTGAATGCTCGATAGATTCAATTTCGTAATGTACCCTCTGTGAATCTTTTAAAGTCCAAATAGTCTTTAAAAAATACAGCAAGCCCTAATTTCATATTAAATTACAATAGTGATCGCAGTTTAAAATGGAAAAATGGCCCAAATAGATTTCAACAAATATAATTTTAACGTGAATTTTAAAACTCAATTTCCTAGATTCTGAAAAATATATTTCCAATATCTGCTTGACGTCACTTTTAAATGGTAAGGAGAATCACAGAAAGAATGATAAATGAAAATTTTATTACAAAATCGCAATTCTAGTCCATATTTATTATCTTTTTAGTTTGACAAGGGATTTGGAATAATGAGATTATTATTATTTGATCCACAATTAAGAATAAATATTCGTCTTGTGCATGATCAATGGGGTATTCCACTGTTTTTTTTTTATTCTCTTTTCTGATAGGACATGAATAAATAAAAGTATTAGTGAAAATGCGATTCAAAAAAACCCCGTAGTACTTGAGAAATATTTTTTTTCAATTTGAAAATTTTCCGTGACGTCCAAAAGTCTATTGTGTCACTCAAACGGTAGTTCTTATTCAACATCAAACATTTTGAGAATATTGACGTAAAATAAAATAGGTGGCGTTAGTGTCTTGCTTATTTAACATCATCTAAATTATTTTTATTATTGTCAGTAAGATCACGAGCTGGATAAATTATTCAGTTATCAAATTCACTTATGAAAATCACGTTTCCTTCGACCAAACCAGACCAGTAGTTTGAAGCTTGATTTTCTCTCAGTGCGCATGCCTGTGAAACTTGAAGGCCTCTCAAAATGTTTCTAAACAGCATTCGAAAAATAAAAATAATACATATTTCAACTTTTCCGATACATTCCCAATAATTTATGAGTACATCAAAGGGTAGCAGTACAAAACGCTAAATTAAAAACACTGCTTCGTACAAGCATGACTTATTACAAACACAGCTTCGTACATTTAGCGAAAATTTAATTTAATGTCCTAGTTGAGCTTCAAACCTAAAATCAATAGTCACGGTTAGGTTTTTAGTTCACAGATGGCGACAGCACTAAGTTTGTCAAGATTTATATATTATCAAACATAAAAATATAAGCCTCACATCAGTGTTCAAAAATTGGCGGCAGTAATAAAATTTCACTGTAAATAAGCTTAATTTTTTTTTTTTTAATAAAATGTATCTCATAATCTGCATTGGATGACATACATGTATATTGGATATAATTTATACTTTTTTAAAAATAAATTCAAGCAGCACGATTGTGAAATAGTTGATTTTGAAGTCACAAACGTTTATTATTACTCCTGTAATAATGATTATTCAAAGAATATATTTTAGGCCCAATTTTATAAAAAGCAGAATAAGATACTTCCACAATAAGTAAAATTTACTCTATCAAATGACAATCGATTATTTGACAGCAATAATCCATAAACTCAAACTGATTAGAATTTGTTAAATACTAGTTATATATATATTGAACAAAATAAATAAGTGTTTTAGTAGGCGTTTAAATGTTTAAACGCTAGAACTTCTTATTCAAATATTAATAAGAATCATTCCAATCTGGCATCAATGTCACACCGAAATCACTGAATGTCATCTGTCATCTCAAAACTCCGTGAAATCTAGAAAGCTATGACTGGCTACTATGGCAAGCTTGTTTACTCTATTCTGTGTCAACAAATTGATAAAAAATTGTGTATTTGGAGAAGAGTGAAAGAAATTGACTCTATTCTTGCAGAAAGTCTTGAGAAAGTTCAAGAATCAAGTCCAAGGCACTTTATAAAAAAGCATTTGCTTAATTTAACGACTGAGAAGAACAACGGAGAGTAAGGACAATAAATGAAGAAGTCATTGTTTTCATATTTCTTGAATATCAAGAAAAAAGTATGCGGTTTTATTGTGGACGAAGTATTCCATGTTGATAGCTACTATAAAAGTGAAAAAAAATATAGATATCTCAAAATACATCCAGCTGACAGCTTATTTGAAAAGAGACCAATGAATTCAAACATTTTGGAAAAAGAGCACATCGGAAATTTTTTGAAGGCAGCTCATCCCGACAAACAGTATTGGTGATTAAGTTACAACTCTCATTTTTACATGATATTCAGTATAAATTTTAAATTATTTTAGGTTACACTAATAATGGGGGTCGCAGGTGCCTGTAGATGTAATTGATCAATTTGAAAACACATATACAATACAGGGTCATATTCGATTGATTCAATAAACGATACCAAGACCCACATTTCTTGAAAATTCACCATATTATTGAGAAAGGATTAGCTATCAATGTTGTGAAAAAGTGTAGAAAGTACATTTCTCTACGTCCAAAAAAGTTTTCACAGAATAGATTCTTTTAGCGATATACTAATAAAAAATGCACTGCACAAGCTTCTGGTATCACTATCAACACATTATTAAAAGTATCTTGAAATTACTGAATGCGGGCATTTATACTGGCCACTGCTTACGACTTTGTTAGCCAACAAATCTGCTGATATTACAACCATCAAGTGGCATGCTGGGTGACGATTCTGTTTATGCATAAATTTTAGCAGGAAAAACTTCTCGGAATTAAATAAAAAATATGCCTTGTAACGTTTATCCTAAAAGTGTATCCTTATGTGTGTTTTTATATTCAGTTTGATAAAGGTAATTATAAAACAAATTCGCTTCAAATATCCCTTATAGAAAGACACTCTGCCAATATTCATTAATTCCAGGGAGTACCTGATTTGTTCTTTCACTCTCTCACGAGATTGTAGGAGTAAAGTGTAATTCTGATTATTATTTTATGTATTTAAAATAGTTTTACACAGTGATTAAGGCAGCTTCATCTCAATTAAAGTACAATTTTTTGTAATTTAATTATTACGTTTTTCAATTAAATAAAAAGATATATGATACTATTTGAAGGTTTAATTTTTGAATTATGTTTAGCAAATAAAACAAAAATATTCTGTTCATATTTAGTAAGTTTGATCCAGGAATTTCACTTGGAATTACCTGAAAACAAAGTGTAGGATTAGAATTTCACTGCAACATGGCAATTTTCATGAAAATTTTTAGTATATTTATGTTGGCTTATTACATAATTACTTAATAAGTATGTAATAAAATAAGAACAATCAGAAAAATCTGTTGTACGAGCTTCTCCACAATTATTTGTGGCTATGAAACCACTTAATTCTTCGAATTTGTGTTCGAGGTACAATCCTCATCAGACAAAATATTTGATCAGCTTTTCAGATGGAGGTCATGTGAAAAAATATATTCATAATTTAAAATATATCTTGGCAGTATGTTCCACTCTTGGAACATAACATAACCCATGTTTACAGCTAAACAGGTGTAGAAAACTTTAATATCATAAAAAATAAATAAATAATATACCTCAAGAAACGTTAAGAAAAGTCAGATGAACATGAACAAAAATATTATCTCTTTTGGTCACGAATCAAGAAATTCGGACTTATTTTCAAAGAGCCACCAACTGACGGACGCACTGATTGGCTGGAACAAAAACCGTGTCGCCCCCTAGTAAAGTGAGAAGCCAAGATATAGGCGCGAAGTTCAAATTCAAATACAGACATGGAAATAAAAAGTTTAAATTTAATTGATTTCTTTTCCGACACTTATCACTTATTCTAATTCCTTACTCTCTAGTTTTACCAAATGTAGCGACTTCGCTCTAAGATTTGTAATCATTGAATTTACCTAAGCCAGCTTTCTTGAAGTATTTTTATAGAATCATCTATTTTTTGTGTTATTGCATTTGACTTGCTGCAAGTACGTGATTTTATTATTATGCTTACTTTAAATAGTAGCCCTTTGCTGCTTTTTGTTTATAAAGCTCCAAGATATTGATGACATAAACTGTGAAGATGAATTTACATCAGTTATAGCCGCACCGCTCTAGCTTTACTCAAACAAGAAGTATCGAATCGAAATAATGACAACGATGTTTACGCCACATTTGTCTTTTGGGGTCGATACGATATTTTTCTGTTAAGCGAAACCTAAAATTTAAGGGACAGGGAATGCAACTGGTCATCACTTTAGCTGATGAAATAAAATTAATTCATCAAAATGTATATTTTCTTCTCAAATACTAGTACTTGAATAAAGTTTACCCAATACTATTTTTATTGTAATTATTGGTACAGAATGATAAGATCGTTAGTACTATTCTGTAACTCAATCAATGGATATATATCGATCATTAACTATTTCAACCAAAGAACGTAGGTGGCACGTGGCACTGACAAAAATTCTGAATATTTGCTTGTCACAATTGTTTCGATTGCTTCCATTTGTCGAAAATCTTATCGCTCGATAACAAGATAATGATTGTGTTCCAGAATACGGGTGAATATTAGTTGTTTCGCCCCTTGAATTTACAAATAAATATCACAAATTTATCTTTGGGATATTTGTTCTTGTAACAAATTTTTTTAAAAACATTTACAACATTGCCTACGTACTTTGGCTTCACTGAATAATATTCAATTGATCATTTTTAAGAAATAATTATTACAGGATATATAAACGACTGTGACTTTTAAATCAACTGTTTCACAATCGAGTTGCTTAAACTTATTTTCGAAAAAGTATCAATTATATCCAGTATATATGGATCCCTATCCAGAGAAAATTATGGGATGTATTTTATCAAGAAAACAATTATAAAAATTATTTACATTAAAATTTTATTACTGCCGCCGTTTTTTGAACTCTGATGTGAAGTATATGTTTTTATATTCGATAATATATGAATCTGGACAAATTCAGTACTATCGCCATCTGTCAGCGGAAAATCAAACCGTCACTATTAAATTTAGGTTCGAAGCTCAGCTAGGACATTAAATTAAGTTTTCGCTAAATGTACGAAACTGTGTTTGTAATAAGTCATGTTTGTACGAAGCTGTGTTTGAAATTTAGAGTGATGTACGCGTTCCCACATCAAATTGCAACGCAACAATATTTTTTCATGAATATGAGCAAATCTTCTAGGAATTCGTATACCTATGAAGCCCACTGTTTTAGGACCACAATAGACTTTTAGACGTCATCATGACGTCATATAAGTATTAAATCGTCTTTTTATTAAAACGGAGCAATATTCAATATCATTTTCATTACTTATACCTATTATTTATCCCATATTTTCATATTTTCATGAAAGTTTCTCAAATTTTGATAATAGTGGAGTCCCCCATACCGCTTACTAAAGAGCCGCCATTTTGTGCTGCTCTCAACAATAATTTTAGTTTTCAATTATAAGGGAATGGGGGACTCCACTATTATCAAAATTTGAGAAACTTTCATGAAAATATGAAAATATGGGATAAATAATAGGTATAAGTAATGAAAATGATATTGAATATTGCTCCGTTTTAATAAAAAGACGATTTAATACTTATATGACGTCATGATGACGTCTAAGAGTCTATTGTGGTCCTAAAACAGTGGGCTTCATAGGTATACGAATTCCTAGAAGATTTGCTCATATTCATGAAAAAATATTGTTGCGTTGCAATTTGATGTACTCATAAATTATTGGGAATGTATCGGAAAAGTTGAAATATGTATTATTTTTATTTTTCGAATGCTGTTTAGAAACATTTTGAGAGGCCTTCAAGTTTCACAGGCATGCGCACTGAGAGAAAATCAAGCTTCAAACTACTGGTCTGGTTTGGTCGAAGGAAACGTGATTTTCATAAGTGAATTTGATAACTGAATAATTTATCCAGCTCGTGATCTTACTGACAATAATAAAAATAATTTAGATGATGTTAAATAAGCAAGACACTAACGCCACCTATTTTATTTTACGTCAATATTCTCAAAATGTTTGATGTTGAATAAGAACTACCGTTTGAGTGACACAATAGACTTTTGGACGTCACGGAAAATTTTCAAATTGAAAAAAAATATTTCTCAAGTACTACGGGGTTTTTTTGAATCGCATTTTCACTAATACTTTTATTTATTCATGTCCTATCAGAAAAGAGAATAAAAAAAAAACAGTGGAATACCCCATTGGGAATATAATATTCTGCTCGATCACTATACAAAAGAGTTAATGATATTTTGTTATAAACTTGTAAATAATTTTCAGATGAAATTGACAGTTATTCGAGGTTAAGGGCTACGGATTAAGTTGTTGTCAAACAAATGTTTAAAAATTATTTTACAACTTCATTAGAAAATTATTTTGATGAGAAATGTTTTCATACGATAGTATATTAATCTAAAATAGTTTCTTCTTTAGATCTTAGTGAATTCAGATAGTCCTGACAAAAAAGTGTTACATGATCTTTGAAGAGATTGGCTTCTTTTTGAAAACAATTCTTCAACATAAAAAACTCACTCATGGACTCATGAATCATGAAATCCCTGTTTTCATAAGTTTCGACTTATGGATCTATAAAACTCCGCTATTCAATTTCACGTAGAATCTAGAAGCACAAATGTTTAAAATTTAAATTTTAAAATATTTTGCAGCTGGGAACATCGTTTGAGATTTTTCACAAAAATCGAATTTAATTGTTTTCACTTCAAATTGTGAAGAGAAATTTAATGATTCATTTCTATCAATCGATTTGAATTTTGCGAATGCTTTAGTAACAATAATTTTGAAGAATTAACAAATAATAGTATATTGTGTAACAAGTGCGATAAGTTGTGTGATAAAGTGAGTGCGCTCATTCGCTCAAGTGGGCAATAGATAACACCGCACGAGTTGCAGATACTATTTTTTATTACGAATGTGGGATGAGTATTATTTTGCGTTTGTTTTTCCGGACGGTAAATGGTTTGCGTGCGACAAGTTTACTTGTCGCACTCAAATTATACTTGGCGCACTTAAAAAGCAAAGAGCAATTTACCGCCCGGAAAAACGTGCGCAAAGTAGAACTCATCCCGCATGAGTAATAAAAAATAGTGCATGTGATATAAACATTTGTATGGTTGCCGGTTGGCAACATTTTGTTTAGTTGAAGATGGCCGTCTCACTGATGTAACAACCTAACCTAGACGAAACATCGTGTAGATGTAGATGGGAATTTCAAACGAAATAAATAATATTAATACAAAATATCAATTATCAGATGCTTGCATAGTTGTATAAAGTCAGTAAATGTACTATAGGCAGCCATTCGCCTATTTACCGTGTTCGCGTATGTGATACATTATTAATTTTGAAACAAGGCAAGAAATGCAAAAATGTTTTTTGTAAAAATAGTATATTCCGATACAAGTGCGGAATGGAGATCATTCCATGCGAATGCGAATAATTCAGACACGAGACGAAGTCGAGTGGCAGAATTCACATGAGCATGGAATGATCGATTCGCACGAGTGACGGATGTTATTTTTTCTACAGTCAAAGGTGTTCGCGGAAATATTTATAACCAAAATATGCAGTTTTTTGAGAAAGAATTTGCTTCATTGATCTCATTCCAATTCATTGAACTTTGATAAAAAGACTCATATTGATATTTTTTTGGAGAGGAATAATAAGAAAATCAAAGAGAAATTAAATTATGACAGCAATGGAACAGTTTTTTCGCGACGCCTCGCGGCTCTCGTAGGAATTTCTAAGCGTGTGGAATGACCCTTATTCCGAACGCTACAGCGTGTGGAATGGGTATCATTCCATAGTGACTGTAGAAAAAGGTATTTATAGCTTGACAATAGTATAAGATCAGTATAAATTTTCATATTTTAAGTTAACTATCAGTGTATTCATGTAAGTAAAGATTTAAATTTCTTTTATATTTAATCTTCAAGAGGCTTGTCGAAGCCAATGACAACATTCATCACTTATTTGAAGAAATGAAGAAATCGCTGTGAAAGAGATGCTTATAACTGCCGCAGCTTCTTTAGCAAGCATCAGGACTTCATGAGTTCTGAAAACCTGATTTGGAGTCTGAAAATTAATTTAAAGAAGTGATCTGAGGCTCCAAAACATCTGGTGCATCCTGTTCCCCAAAAGTGAAGAAGAATAGAAGAAAAGTGAATCCAGAACGAAAATTCAGCGCATTAATGAAAACAGCATAAAAAATTTTAGGTAATTGAATTCTTATATATTATTCCCAATTGCTAACGATTATTTGAATTGCGGCAAATTTTGTGATAGTAGAGATAAATAAGAGCGAAAATCGGCAATTAATACCAAGTTTTTGTGTTTCAAAATTTGAGTTTTTATTGTTGAATATGTTTAAAAAGCAAACTCCAAGAATTTTTTTGGTTTGGTTACATAACACACTAATGAGTCTGTTTGTAACTTGAATTTAAATTATATTAAATGTATAGATGTTCATAACACAAGAAATATTTCAAAACGTTAATGAATTTTGTTTCAAATTTGAAAACACGAAGATCAATGTCAAATCATATTTTCTAAGTAAAATTTGGAAACTTGTATGTCATAGATAATAAGATTAATAATTATATCAAATTTATATTTTGATGGAAATTATTCGACCGTTTAAAAGATATATTATTCACAATCATTATAGTAATTTGGCAATTTCCAATCTTTTGGAGGTTGGGAAGTATGTAATTTCCAACTGCAATGACTAGCTCACGGGTCGGAAGCGACACTTCCACCTCTTGGGTAGGAAATGTTTATGCAGGGTTGCCTAGCATCAGTCATAAATCTTTGTTGGAGAAAAATAATCCTTGCTGTCAAAAATACCGATCATATCATCTAATGATTCAAATAAAACAACTAATATTAAAAAGAAGCGGCTTTATTTTGCAATTCTTATAAATTCAAAAATTTATAAATTATGAACTCCCATCCGTAGCACTTTCGTTCGATTCGGATCAAGTATATATACTCGGACAAGCCTAACCTGTCGCTTGAGAATTTATCTTCTGGAGATAGAAATAGCCTGACCTAACTGTATCTATCTCTCTCTTACTAATGCTGTGAAAGAAACAGTTGTTGCATGACGTTTGTCTTTCCAAGCTAAGACATACTCTATTGCTGATGTCCTCTTTCATTTCTACCTACCGCCTTGTACCAGTAAGAAACGTATGTCTGCGTGAAAATATTTTGTTCATTCGCTTCCATGAGCGCACTTAGTAATTTTGTTTGGCTAATCAATAAGGTTTGAGCCACGCGAAGATTGAATATAACTGAATTAAACGCTTCTTTCTTTTCACTTGTTGATTTAGGACATTATGTACATTTCGTATGTAAAGCAAACATTATCGGAGTACAAATTTTTTTCTTAAAAATTATTTATATTTGATATACTGTTTTATCGTGGTTATTGATTTTTGATATAATTAATTCAACCACGACAAATCATAAATCCGTTCTATAAAATGTTCTGACTTTGATAAACAATACATAGATAAACGAAAAGAAATATATAAACGCTTTTAAGAACACAACATATACCATGTTAAATGCAAAGAATCTATTCAAGTCTGCGTTACCTTAAAATTTTCAAGAAACAGGACTCAAATTTTAGATTAATAATCCTAATCTTCAACAAGATTATAATATGTGAGGAAAATAATTTGAATGCTTTAGAGGTAATCCAAATGGAAATCGAGAAGTTGTAATAGATCAAAGCAACGTATCACCTTTAATTATAGATTTAGAGGATTTCAGTGATGATACCGATGACTCCGATAGTTTGTTGCTGATGATTGTAACGGTAATGATATGTTCAATAACATTATAAATTATTAATTACGATAACAAATATCTTTTATGACAATTCTTGGTTTCATCTTTTGATTATTATTCTATTTTATTATTATTTTTATTAGTATTATTTTTATTATATATATGTACATATTCAATAAATGAAGTATTCTCTAATAAATTTAAAACATTTGAGAATAAAATGCGTACGCCGCTGACGACGTCAGTTTCCTATCTTAGCCGATCTTGAATCATACGATTATCGAACTTATCCGATGGGACTCATTTGACTTGTCCGAGTATAGCTCCATTTCACTGTTGTAACTTATTGATATCTGCACTTATCACAATTTCAATGGATACACGTATAAATAACTTGATTCATGAATTATAAATCTAACAAATGTCAAATTAATTAAATTTTCCAAAACATTCTTGTTCTCATAGACAACTACATCAATTTACTTTGTTGAAAAAAGAACCCTGAAAAGAACGAAATTGGATCAATTATTTCTCGGAAAATTAGGGATAATTGTGAATAAAATAGTATTCATACTTTGGTGAGGATTTCATATCAGCCTCGAGCTATACCTGATCCTCGAGGCTTTGCCTCTCGGTCATATAATAAGCTCTCGGCTGTAATGAAATACTTTTCACCTCAGATGGAATATTTTATTGATGATGGTGTGAAAGCATAAAGTAACAAATATATTATTTTTCAGACTCAAGTGTTATTTGTTTATCATAAATAAATTTATGCAGTTTGAAGATTTAAATTAACATATATGTAGATATATTTGTTGCTTTTTTTTATTGGATTCATTTTCAAAAAACTAAGAAGACTCAAATATTAGTCCCATGAGAGCCTTTGATCGTTCTAAACTGGAATAAACTAAATTATTTCTATTTATTCAAATTATTGTTTTGCGTTTCGTCTCATTTTCCAATACACTGCGTTTCGTGACGTTCAAACACTGCGTTTCGTAACATTTCCAAATACACTGTGAGCAGTGTTGCCAATCTAGCGGATTTACCGTCAGATCTAGCTAAGCGGAATTCCTAGCTTTTTCTATTTTCGTCCAGCTTAATTTCCAATCAAGTACAAAATTATTCAGGACGAATTTTAGCAAAGTCGACAACGCATATACGGTCTTTCACTGCAGGCTGACGCGTAATTCGATCTAGTGTGAACTCCCAAGGCCAAGAAACAAACAATGGCTGGTACCACGAGCTCTGTTTTTGGCGCTACTAAGAGCGTTGTGTCAAGATGTGTTTTAACGCAATTAGAATTTTCCCAAATACTTTAGAAAATAGTCTCCAGATACAAATTACGGAAAACACATATGTCTACAAAATTTATTTGAATATTTTCCTTTAAAATAGCTTGAAATATTTATATTGCCTTAAAACTCTTCTTAAAATAACACTGCTAGTATAACCAAAAACAGAGCTTGTGGTACCAGCCAATGGAGTCGGGTTGCTTGAGAGTGCAGCTCTAAGTGGGTGGTAAACTCCATCTAAGGCTAAATATGACTGCGAAACCGATAGCGAACAAGTACCGTGAGGGAAAGTTGAAAAGAACTTTGAAGAGAGAGTTCAAGAGTACGTGAAACTGTTCAGGGGTAAACCTGTGGTTCCCGAAAGTTCGAACGGGGAGATTCAATTGCCTCGCCGGCTATGACCATTTAATAGTGTTAATTTATTAATGAGACATTATGTTGCTGCGGTTTAATACCCGTAGTGTTATATACTGCTCCACTGTTTAATGTATAGTTTATAGCCGGAGGCGTGCACTTCTCCTCTTGTAGGACGTCGTGACCCATTGGATATTATTGTTGTCTAAGACTTGTAATGGAGACCGTGGCGTCATGTTTCGGCATGTGCGAACCGGACTTATAATGTTCCGACATCTATCCGATGGTATAATTATGTTGTGTGTGTTTTGATAATTAAGTATATACATTATGTAGTTTAGTATCATTTGGTTATCACTTTCAAACATCTTCAGGAATAATAAAATAGTGTAATTGTCAAAACGTTATACAAGCCGTAAACCAAATTCTCAACACGCAATTTTTTCATAGTAAAAAGCATCAATACACGAAATTTTGATACTAATCTTTATTTTCTATATGCCATCATATTTTTAAATCTTGGACTTAGTGATTTGGACGGACGTGTATTCCAAATCGTTGGCAACACTGACAACTGACAGCTGAGTGACGCTTCCTGGGCGAATGATATTCGCGAGTAAAATTAAGCCGTAGCCATCTGGTGTGACAACACGAGAACTACTCAAAGACGTACTCCGCTTCAAACGTCATTTGAGTTAATGTTACTTTAATCGTTTGTTATTGGTAAACAGTGAGCTTTTGTTATATTTTTTCTATAGGAAGTGAGCGACGAAAGAGTTGGCCTCTGGTGGCAGGAATTTAAACTATAAAAACCGAGATAGATTTGAATTATATTGGAGATCATATGGAGTTTTATCTTGAAAGACTGTCTCGTTGTTTCGAAATTTATAGAGTTAAGAAATGTTTTATGATAGAAAAACTACTATGAAGTCCAGACGATATTATTCTGTACCACAGTGCTGTAGTTATAAGAGTAAATTAATAAGTATATATCGATTTCCAACATAATCTATCTACCGAAAGCAGTGGCAAAAAATTGGAAACAAAAAATCGAATATTATATCATTTTAGTTTTTTTATTCCTCAAAAACTAGATTCTTTGAAATCAAAAAGAAAAAATTAAAAAAGGTCTAATTCATCCAAAAAATTAGCAATTACAAGCATAGAAAAAAATGGTTCAGAAAACGGGAAATCAGAAATTTTTCAGAATAATAATTATATTACATGAATATGAATTTTCATGCATTTGAACAAATTCTATTCATTTTTGTTGAAGCATCTCTTAAGTCCTAAAGAAACTTCATTCGCAACAGAAATATTTCAGGATTCAGGAAACAAAATGTGCGGAACTCAGTGCAAATTTATTAAAAATTCAAATTGTATTGCTTAAAATAAGATAAATTACAGAAGTATTGATGTACAGTGTATAATTTAGGCATCTATGGAAAAACGAAAAACTTATCAAATCAATACGTAAAAATTACACTAGAATAAACATCTAACTTTTTGATGTTCATTACTTGCGTCCAGAATGTATTGAATAATGAATAACTTTTACAAATAAACGATGTGCCATGAAAATCTTGTTGAGTTCTGTAGAATCTGAATAAAATCTTTCATTCCAAGCTATGTGTCTGGAATGTTTTTACCACTACATCAAACTAATTCAGAAAAATATCAGATAACTTGATATAGGACATATTTTATATTACATTTATAAAATTTTTCACACAAAAATTAAAGATTTCAATACAGATTAACATATATGATTGGAATATTTTCGCAGCGCACTGTTAATCTAACATATAAAGTGAATGCATATCACGGTTCTGTCGCCATTTTACATATAACTGGCGAGACCTCTGGTGGTTGCGCTCACTCCCTATTTCACCTTTTTATTTACTATTTTAGTATAAGTGTATTGATCAAAATCAGTGTTTTTGGAGACTGATTTCTTATTAACATCAGTTTCATTTTAACCTCTTTTGCACTTTCCTATTTACAACCTATTAATTTCCTTATTCTTTCTCCATTTATTAAATTTTTGGGTTTACCATGAGATTTTCTTGGAGAAAAGTAAATGATGCGAATTTAAATATTTAAAGACTATTTCCCAAGAACATGATTATTAATTAGCAAATAAATACAATTTGGAACGTCTATGCACAAAATTGGAATAGTAGCAATGAAATTCAATCCTCAAACTTACAAGTTTGTCAAGAGAGGCCACCTTAAATATTATAATAACAAAATATGACTCTCTGGAAAACTGCGGCTTTAACATGTAAACAAGCCTGTCTAAAAATGATAGTACGACTTACATCCGACATTTTGGTTGATAACAGCGCCGCCATCGGTAATTTTACTCGCGAATATGTCGTAGTGTTGATCTCTTTCGATAGCAATTATTTTCAGACAAAAAAATATCATTAAATGGTGTTTATTTCACTCAATAGTACAAAATTAGAGTATTCATATTTTAACATAACAAACAGTGTATTCAAATGAATAATGAGTGAATTTCTTTTACAGCAATCTTTGTGTACCAATTTCATCTAATGGCGTTCCAAGCCAATTTGAAGATTCTTCATATAGCCATTTAAAATGAAACTACAAGCGGAATAACAGCTTTCCAACAAATACCGAAGCATTAGAATCTAACTGGTATCATAATGTTAACTCACAGTAGTTCATCGAGTTGGAAACTTGATTTGAAGTTACATAAAAAGTAAGTGCGTCTCATTTAATTACACAGATGGAGATTTGAATTTCGGTTGATTTCATGTCTCTTAACAGAAGGTACCTACCTGTACAATAAATTTTATTTATTTATGCATTTACAGATGCCTTGGAACCATTCTTGGACATGGACTTGTGGCAGTTGCCGAATGGATTAAATTATTCTTCGGGTGCTTGGAGTCATATGGGCAACTTTTTCATTATGTTTCGAAGAAGCTTTCCAATTGTAAGTGATTTATTTCTATTTTCTCATAGACTACAAGCAATTGCTTTTATTTTAAATATTTTAACATTGCAATTATTTCAATTATCAGAAGTAAATGTTTATTATAATAATAATAAGGGTGTTTTATTTAGCAGAAAAAATATTTAGATTTGTAATATTAGTCAGATTTTGAATGAATAATCCTAAGTTATTCATCTTTTCGTGAATTTTTAAATATTAAAAGTTTGGTCAACTGACTAAAAATGTTTTTTAAATGAATTTAGTATGTTATCGAAATTAACACATTTTTCTAATCACTTAGGAAACATTTCTTCCCTTAAATCATATTTTGAGTAACAAATAAAATTCAATCATTACTTTACGCCGCCTTTTAACTTATTAAATATAAGTACGCTACTTGTAACTATTTGAATAACCATTTCAAAAGTGTAATATTGTTTCCGCTTCAAGTTTTGATCCGTACTAGAGAATCATCTACTTATTTGAAATTAAATTTAATATTCCCAAGCTCTCAGACTCCAAGAACAACTTTAATTTGTAATAAGTTTAAGTTTGCCTTTGTGCTAGTCCAGACCAAGTCATTAAATTTTTAAAGTAGATCTATTACACCAACTACCTTTAGAATATTGTTATTGTTTCCAATCTCCGTGATGATTTGAAAATCCATGTCAACTAGATGAGGCATCAAATTACACTTTGCAGGTGACCTCATGAATACAGTAATACAGTAACATATGGAACACCGTTTTGCTATTTAATAGTAACAGTAAACTACATTTTTATTATTTTGCAAAATAATTTCAATCCATTGAATTTTATGATTGTATTGAAATTATATACATAATGGAATTGCATAATTATTATTATCTTGCAGAATAATTTTAATTCATTGAATTCTTATGATTGAATTGAAATCCTGTACATTATTTTAATTCAGTTATTTTTCTCAAATATTGGAAATTGACACCATTAAAATTATCTTGCAAGATGATAATGATTCTTAATTTCCATTGTGTACCTAATTTTAATTCGAACATATAAATCCAATTCTATATCATTTTGCTAGATAATCTCCATCCTGAATTATCATTATGTACATAATTTTAATTCAATCATAAAAATTCAGTGCAATAAAATTATCTTGCAAGACAAAAATATTTCTGGGTTTTCATTATACAGGATGTATCAAGATAATGGAACAGTGTGTTTTACTCGTTTACATGAAAAGATACACAAAAAAATTATGGAGTTATTTAATAAGGCACAGGGGGAGAAACATTTTTACATGAACAATATAAATTTTAATCCAGTGGTACTCAAACTATGGATCAATATTATATTTTTTCATATAGGATTGCATATATTTTATTAGGTTATTTAATAGATTTGTTTCCGAATTCAACCATATAATAATGTTGTATCCTTACATTGCGAAAAATTAATTTAGAAGTATTATTCCATTTTATTATAATTCTTGAAATAGCTATGCAAAAATTCAATTATTAATATAATAATTTGTCATTTTTCTATGCAATTGTTACATATTATCATGATAACAGTAATTTGATCTTCTTTGTAACAATTAATGATAATGGCAGCTTCACGAATGCTGCTTATTTCGATTAATTGATGTACTATGGTGAGATCCGTCAAAATGCAGTTCTAGCATGCAATTTATTTGCTGAAAAATATCCTAATAAACCCAGACCAAATCGTTAAGTAATCATGACACTTAAAAAAAATATATAACAAGATGATAATATTTCTGCACTTCCATTATTTACATAGTTTCAATTCAAAAATAAAAATTGAATGTATTAAAATTATCTTGCAAGATAATAATAATTCTAAATTTCCATTATGTACACAATTTTGATTCGAACATAAAAATTCGATGAATTAAAATTATCTTGCAAGATAATGAAAATATATAGTTCAAACTTGGCTAGAATAATTTGTTGCTATTAAATAGCAAAACGGCGTGCCATAGTAAAGTTACTCCGATTATAGTCCGCAAAAATTGATCCAGAACTGTGTACTTGTCTCTCAGAAATTAAGAACAATTCAACATTAATGTATCATGTTTATAGATTAACTTCATAATTTTTTTTTAATACAACTGGCAGGTCATTGTTGTATATAATGAATACCATTTATGGATTGGTTTTATTTATTTATTGAATACATACTTGATAACTTTAATAACTTGAAAATGATATAAATAAATTAATAGTTTATATTTTCTGCAGCTTCTGGAGGACATCAAAATTTATCAGAGTCTTGAATGGACAGCAGTAGCAGAATATTTGGACAAATTAGAAGACCTGTCGCTGTTATAGATGCAACCAGTAGCTCCGAGAAATTCGCAATTGGAATACCTCAACTATGGACTTCGCAACATGAGCCACCTTTTAAGTGTATTTTAAATACATTCCGTTAATCAGGAATGGATCATTCGAAAACTCCATTTCTTTCAAAGTTTTTGTTTTGTTGAATACAATTGAATAATACGAATATGTAATAAAAATAAAAATTCAACGGAACATGCTTCTAATACAGCTGTTAGTATGTTATAAGTATATTAAGGCCATTTTGTGAATTTATGTGTTATATCTCGTGTATTCGTTTTTTTTTTTTTTATATAGTTTCGAAAATGCTGTCAATATATTTGAAGTCAGTGCAAATTCGTGTTGTAACGTGGAGATCTAAATTATTTTGATACAAAATTGGGATTTATAACTCGCGCATCATAGTTTTGGACGCTTAGGCCCTCGGGCGTAATATTATCCGTTTTGAATATTCCGTTTTGATTTTCTTTTTGGATATTGAATAATTGTCTGGGTTTTCTTTTTTTTTGTAATTTCTAATGTCCTTGTGTCGTACTCGACCATATAGCTCTGAGAACACCCCCCTCCTAAACGACGGAGCAGACGGAATTCTTATGACTATATGCCGGTGTCGTTCGGGAATGTACGGAACGCGCGTTTTGTCGGCGACGGTCCGGATCTTGGTGGGATCACTGAACAAACAATGTGCACACGTTATGTGTGAATATTGGTTCTTCAATGATGCCATGAAGATTCCGACTTCTCGAGATGACGCTTAGTCGGCAACCGTACTCGTGTAACTAGGCGACCATCCGGGTCTCAGCTAGACAGACCACGAATCAATTAGAGTCATTTTTGTTTTTGCTAAAACGAGCACAATCGGCTGCTTGTGGGATTAAATATTAGAATCAGTAGTATAATATATTACAGCATTTTTCTAAGCAACTTCGCAATCCAAGTAATTAAATAGATTAATATAAATTATATAACAGAAATCAAAAAAATAACTAGCTCTCATAGTTAATTAAGAAACAAGTTTCATAAAACCTAATTTTAAGGCAACCAAAATAGTGTAAAAATGTTTAATTTACCATCACCCTGAATTGTTTATTTCTTTTTGAGTACGCACCCAAACTGTGAACTTTCTAGAACCTCTGGGTTATCTAGAAATTATAGTTAGTCACTAGCTTTTAGAATATTTAATTCAAAAGCCTGTAGATCGTACACCAATAACAACTGGTACTTGATATTTTTATAAACTGTCATTCCTCTTAGGTGCGACCTACAATTTGAATGCTCTAGAATCTCTGGCTTAATCAAATAGAGTTAGTTTATATGTAGATATTGAAATATCCAATTCTCAAGCCTGTAGCTTGTACGTCAATAACAAATTGGTAGTTATTATTATCATTGTATAAAATAACATCTCTTTCAAGTACGTATCTACAATTAGAATGTTCTAGAATCTCTGAATTATCCACAAATAGTAAATGAATACTCAATTCTCAAGTCTGTAGCTCGTACATTAATAACAATTAGTAATTGATATTTTTTCTGCCTAAACCTACATTGCTCCTAAGTACGTACTCACAATTTGAATGTTATAGTGCCTCTGGTTCACTCAGAAATAATTAGTTTATAACTAGCTAGTGAAATATTCAGTGTTAAAGTCAGTACAATATGAATTGGTAGTTGATATTATTACTGTATAAACTTACATCTCTCCTAAGTACGTACCTATAATTTGAATGTTCTAGAACCCCTAGTTTACTCACAAATAATAATCTTGTAACTAGCCATCGAAATACCTAATTTTTAAGCCTGCAACTCATATACCAATAACAATTGACACTTAATATTATTACTAAATAAACTTATATACCTCCCAAGTACGTATTCACAATTTGAATGTTCTGCACAAACTCACACTCCTTGGTGTGTACCTACAGTTTGAGTGTTCTAGGACTTATGGTCTACTCGAAAATAAGTTTGTAACTAACTATTGAAAAATTCAATTGTCAAGCCTGTAACTCTTACACATTGGCAATTGAAATACTCAATTCTCAAATCTGCAGCTCGTGCACTAATAACAATTAGTAGTTTTTTTTTCTGTCTAAACCTACATTCTTTTCAAGTACATTCTTACAATTTGAATGTTGTAGAACCTCTAGTTTACTCAAAAATAATTAGTTTATAACTAGCTATTGAAATATTCAGGTTTGAAGCCTGTAGCTCGTACACTGATATTAATTGGTATTTGATATTATTACCGTATGAACTTACATCCCTCCTAAGTACGTACCTTTAATTTGAATTTAATTGTGAAGCCTGTGGCTCGTTCACCAATAACAATTGGGTGTTGAAATATTCTTTTAATAAACCTACATCCCTAAAAAGTACGTACTCACAATTTGTATGTTGTAGAAACTCTGGTTCACTCTGAAATGATGAGTTTGTAACTAGCTATTGAAATATTCAATCGTTAAGCCTGTAGCTCGCACACCAATAACAATTTGTAAATGTATATACTTATAATTTAAATGTTGTGGAACGTATGATTCACTTAGAAATAATCATTTTAACTTGAATTGGTGTTATAAATTTGTAGCTGGCTATTTATTTAATTAACTTCTTACGTTTATGGTTCTTGCCCCAATAAGGACTGTATTTATACACAACCGGAATTATAGTATTACACTGTGATAATGTATAATGTTGAAGTTCATTGTATTATTGTATCAATTTATGCATAAATAAGAGTTTTTTCAATGTTTTTATTTCTTCTTATTCTATTAGAAATATTGATGTTTTTGTATTTCATACTGAAGGAAATAAATTAAATTATATTTCATAATGACACTTATTTATTTATCTGAAAATAGTTCAAATTTCCTCCACCAGATGGCAGCACCTGTCAATGAGACAAACATCGCTTGGCTAATTTTGCGTTCGAAAAAGCCAAAAATTGTATTAGGGAAGCAGAGGCGACAAGACTTCTTTCGAAGAATTAATTAGCTATTTTCTCAGAAATCAAGAGGTTTAGAGACAAATGTTTCAAATAAAAGTTACATAACTTTCAATGCCCATCAAGATTTATTTGAAAGAATTTGCTCTAGGACTTATGGTTTCTGAGAAACGATATGCTACTACCCTTAATTTAAGAGCTGGAAGATAATTCTATCGACCTTTTTGATAGCCCTTCTAAAGCTCCATACAGTGATATATTCAAAATCAAGAAAAACACTTCTTGAAAACCTTTGAATTTGCTCCTTCAAATGCTGCTCCCCTGCTACAAAGTTTGGATTTTTTGATGACAAAAATTCATGCTTCAAGCGATTTTGTATCCGGATCATAGGAATTGTAGGAGCAAATTTTACCAATTAATTTTTGGCGGGAAAGAAATTAATTGGTAGAAATAACTCTTTCAATACATGCTCCCCGGATAGCAATTTGACAGATTTTGGAAAGTTTTCGCTCAACATCGCACTTTTTTGGCTGACTAAAGCGCCCTATGGTGGCGCATTTGCGAACTAATTTTTTTATTGTTTTGATCGGAAATAGGATTAAAATGAAACAATATACTTTTTACCAAGTGATTTATTATTTTTTTGAAATAAATACAATTACATAATAGAAATAATAATAAATTCATTATTCCAAGGAAATTATAACATACCTTCTCAAAGTTTGATCTAGATATATTATTTATACATGAAATAATTATAATAATAAACATTTCAGTGCTTTCAACATTTAAACCCTTATTCTACCCTAGCTTACAATTATTATATATTTTTATTGATAAATCATCTCTTTAAACAATACTTAATAAAATATTGAGATTCAAGTTTCATAAGACATAATTTTATGACACCGGTAAGTTTCTAAATGAACAAGTGTCCTAAAATGTTTCATGAAACGGACACCTTATATATAGTTTCTGGTCTATCATTAATTAGGATTTTTTAAATGATCGTGTGAAGCCGACTTGATTTGACACATAAAAATTACGTTCCAAGTAACGTTGTTACCAAACAAATAATAATTGAGTTTGAATTTATTAAGGAGATACTTTAAGACACCCAAAATAATTTCATAAAGAAAACATTATGTCTCAAAAATTTCAAATTGTGGATACATAGACAGAATAGTTTTAAGTTTATGCAAAAATAACATCAACTACCAATTGTTATTGGTACACGAGCTATAGACCTCAACAGGCTTTTAGGAATAATATTTACTATAATAGCTATTTATGTAATTAGTATATAATATAGAACTTTATTGGACGAGCCGCTGGTTATGGACGAGCGAGCAGCGCGAGCGAGTCTAATAAGAAAGGCGAGTCTATAAAGTTTGTTTATGTACGAATTACATACAATGCTTTATGTTCGACTGGTCTAAAGACGCAGAATATCTTCTAAAAATATTTCTTAATTCCCCTATACAAAAATTCGCTAAGTATAACTTGGTGTGCTTTGCTAGTATTGCCGTTGTTACAATTGCTTTTACTGTTTGTTTGCAGATGTCAAAAATATTAATTACAATTTAATAGAAGAAATAGATACTTCAGAAAGTGTAGAAGAGAATAAATATAATAGAAAATAATAAATGGATACTTCAGAAAGTGTATAAAAGAATAAATACGATAGAACAGAATAATTTTTTCTTGACAATGACAGTTCCGTCCAATTATATAAAGTAAAAGTCCTAGTCCAATTAAGTGGCATATTATGAGCACTAAATGCAACTATAAACTACATGATTATGATGCAGTCGAACATAAAATAAATTAAAGCTAGCTAGAGTTCTTTCAAAAACATATATGAGTTTACACAATAAACATTATAGAGCCCAAATAGGAGCATAATATTTTTGACACGAAATACATTAATCAATTTTTCATTTGAATAAATTGAATGATTCAATATTCAGTTACAAATTTATCATATATATGTGAACCAGAGGCTCTAAGACATTCATATTGTGAGTACGTACTTAGGAAGGATGTAGATTTATTAAAAAAAAAAACATCTACCAATTGTTATTGTTGTACGAGCTACAGGCTTGACAATTGGATTTTTCAATAGTTAATTATAAACTTATTATTTTCAAGAAAACCATAAGTTCTAGAACATTCAAATTGTGAGTCCGTACTTGGGAGGTACGTAAGTTCATGTATTAATGTATTGAGTGTCAATTTTTATTGATGTACGAGCTACAGGCTCAAACATTAAGTATTTCAATAGCTAGTTACAAAATTATTATTTGCGACTAAACCAGGGGTTTTAGAACTACCAATTAATATCGATGTACGAATCATTGAACTCCACTGATCTGAATATAACACTGGATTGGGTTTAGGTCGCTGGAATGCGGCCCCAATTGAATGTCGCCATCTTGGCAAAAATGAGGTTCTGTGTTCAATTGGTGACATATGTTAGTGACAGTTCAGTTATGTGTTGGGACGCGGAAATAAAGCCGATTCATTAAGAAATTTGACGCTGCACAAATAAGTTATGATAACAAATTTGAGTAATATATCAAATTTAATATAAAATATCTTGCTCACAAAATTAATCGCTGGACTGCAAATTTGTGCTTACTTACGAACAATAAAATCTTGATTATTAAATGTATTATTATTCTCCTATCATGTGTAGTAGATATTTAAAATTATTAGTTTTGAATAGGCAATATTATCGCAGAAATGCACTTCATTTAATCATATAGGTAAATTCATAGTTTTAAATTTTAGGTAACAAAAATTTATAAAACTATTGAACGGATTGAATAATACTAAACTACAATGTTTAAAAAATAGTTAAAACACTGACACTAAAAAGTTCACAAATATTTTTAACTATTAATAAATATTTCAACTATTATAACAATTTTCAACTTTTGTTGATTATTAATGTATGTATTTTAATATATATTGAGAATAATTTCTTCATCTTACTTGCATTATACTTTGAATTTCATCGAGTGTCTTCTATAAGTGTTTTGAATTTGCCGCCGAATAGGAACACAAAGCCTCAATTTTACTGTCAAGGCCGCCGTTCAACCGGGGCCGCTTTCAGATGCCAGAATACGGTCTAAACCCAATCCAGTGTTATATAGAGATCAGTGGGTTCCACTAACTTCACTCGAAGCCTTGCAGCTTATAGCTGTATTCTTTCGTTCATGGAGTACTGATCTAACTTATCTGGTTCACTATGTGCTTGTTCTTTCGTTTACGGATTAGTTACCCCCACTCCAAATTTCAACAACTCCAGATCACCAACAACTCCTCTAACGAAAAGCTAGAGGAGCTCTTGTGGTTCATATGTATTCAAAAAACGGCGGAATTCGTAGCATTTGCATCATAAGAAATGAAAAGAATTATCTTGAAATAGCTTTAGTTAGGCAAAATCGAAAGTTTTGTGATAATTCATCCTGAAATTGAGTTATAATTATTAAACAGATGAAAAAAACTACATGTATTTGTGTTTTGTATATTCAAAAGATAATTTCTATTGAACTTTTCTGAATATTCATAATTGAACGAAGTCAAAACAAATTTTAGGTCATTAATCACAGACAAACGCAGACTCAACAAATGTTTGGTGTTCTTTCGACTACAACAGATCATATGATCTCGACGCCATTTTAAACTGATCTTTAGATTCAGTTGGATCAGTAACCCGTGAACGAAAAAATACAGCTAATGTCTCAAATAGATGTAAATATAAATCCTTCCACGCACAACACTTACAAAAGACAAACGAAAACAACGTGTTTGTGAAATGAGAACAAAAAACAACCTTTCAAGGACACTTTCTTCTTCCACAAATATTCGAATTTTCAATAAGAAGTACTGCTACCACACGGTGCAGAAAATCTATTGTTCTACTAAGGTACTAAATACATGAGTATTATCGTCCGCCATTTTGTGTCCTCAGAAAGCGATTTAGCATATGTGAACACTGCAGGAAACGCGATGATTGAGTCGAAATAGTTTAATCTTTAGGTAAAAAACGTGATAAAATAATATCGGAGTCTATCAAACTATTTATTTTTGGCATGATGTATTATTTGTAATCAAATTACATGCTTCAATTTAGAATTTTCAGTTTTCAAATATTGAATTAAATTAGGTATTCGGTTTTCAATCATATATAATTAGAGTAATATCAAATACTCAGAATATCATTATGGAATTTTAATTTATATTCTGTAAGACAATTTTTGAAAACAATCTAACAAATTTATTGCATTTCGGGATCTCTAAATATGTAAAACTCTATTGATCTTCAAACTTTGTATCTTTAACTTTCCTAGAAAAACTTTATGCATATTTAATCAAAGATTCATTATTTTACTGCTCCCAACCAAGGGATAAAAAACATGGGAGTCTACTATTTGCAATTTTTTATATCGCATGTCTTGAAAAAAAATTGTGAGTTCGCTATTTCACTTATCAAAAAAATAATTGATTATGTATTATTTATACTTATAATATATGAGAATATTACAGGCAGAGCTCTACGATCCTAGGAGTTAATATATTTTAAACTAATCTAGTTATGATTTGTACTTTTATTTTTATTTTTGTTGTCTTGACAATTTTGTTTATTTATATTTATATTTCTTTTCACTTGAAAAAGGCAGCACTTTGCTGTTGAAACGTTGTGTTTCTAATAAATTACAGAACTTAAACCCAATAAAACATATTTATATAATATATATTTTATATAATAGGTATCTATGTATAATACATAAATATATTGATCAATTATTGCTTGAAACTGAGGTTAGATTCTATGATCGTGCCTAAAAATTTAGATAAAGATATATATTAAAATGAACTGAGATAACTTCAATCAAAATTTTAATCTGATCATAACCTTTAAATGGAAATTTTGACTGAATATACGTACTTTTATATGAAATACTTATAATTCGTCTGTGAATCTCACAGCCACAATTGCCGCTAATAATGATGATAAATCATTTGGCACATTAATGAATCACTCCGATACTATTTTATTTAGTTTTTCAAGTTATTATAACATTTTATCCTCGTCAAACAACGCATTTCCTGTAATGTTCACATTGGTTTACATATGCTTTCTTATATTGACAGGACACAGAATGGCGGATGATAATACTTATGGCTGGTTCCACGAGCTCTGTTTTTGGCGATACTAAGAGCGTTGTATCCAGATGTGTTTTAACGCAATTAGAATTTTCCCAAATACTTTAGAAAATAATCTTCAGATACAAATTACAGAAAACACATATATCTACAAAATTTATTTGCATATTTTCCATTAAAATAGCTTGAAATATTTATATTGCCTTAAAACACTTCTTAAAATAACACTGCTAGTATAGCCAAAAACACAGCTTGTGGTACCAGCCTATGTTTTTAGTGCTCTAGTTCTACTATTGTTGTCCCTTTCCCTTGCCCTGGACACACTGTCTGCAATGTTAAAGTCTTGTGATGCCACATCCCCTCCCTTAAACGTCCTTGATTTACCTAGTGCTATTGGCAAATGAATTTAAGATCGCAGCGCTGCAGCGGATATTTTTGAACTAACTAAGTTAGGATAAACTTGAAGTTTACATGTACTTAAATGGGCTTGTGACGATTTTTGAAGATAATAATCGTGGATATGAAATAAAGATTTGCTTTTTCATGGATATTTTTTAAAAGTATATTGTTTGTAAGTACCAGGCAAGTGAATTATTCCATCTGTTTATTTATATTTAATTCATATTTTTAAATTGAACTTAACCTTTAATTTCTAGATAATGATATTGAAACTTCAGGAATATTTTGATGCAAATGTCCTGTCACGCTGTGTAAATGGGGGTGAAGAGCTAGTAAATGCTTGACATATTTTATTCTGTCGAAAAATATATGATGATAGTGACAAGAGAGTATTTTTGCATGCTCTTTGCATACAAACATCAAAAGTGCTTGAGAATCCATATGAAACTAAAAAAGAATTGGATTGTAATGAATATGATGCCTTGAAGATTGAGAATATGATTTGTTCTTGCAAAGCAGAAAACATCGACAGTTGCAAGCATAGATCTGCAGCATTTTATTGTGTACCAAGTGTTGAAAAGTTGAAGTGGCGCGAGAATGCCTTTTAATTTTGTTAAATAAACATTAGATTAGTACTTATTAGTTGGACTGTTTGCTGTTTCGAAAAATCTTTCAATGATTTGAAGATAATTTGTATTTGTAAAGTATACCTGGATAAATAGAAAACAATCCAGACAAAAATATTCACCAGTTGCAATATGCAAAATGAAATGTCCTGCATGAAAGAAAAGATTTTGAAAAACTGTAAAACTTTGGATTCTATCTTTTTTTTCAATTTAAAAGTATAAAGTACAACAAAAAGAAATAGCAACCTTAACATATTAACTGTCAGACAGCGAATGCGTAGACTATGGCTTTATCAGTCATTACTACTACACTTAATCCTCCATGGTTAATTTTTGTATTTGAAATTTCAATCATAAACACAATATTTTTGCTAAAATCATTCAGAATTATTATCTCATTTATGTTTTTTATGAATACTAATTAAATAACCGATTATAGAATATGATTTATTGACTTGATTATAAGCTCATGTATAATATATATGTAGCCCGCCAAATCTATCCTAATATCACTAGTTTGAAATTCTGCCACCAGATAGAGTAAGGCTCTAAATACATGAGTATTATCATCCGCCATTCTGTGTCCTTAGAAAGCGCTTTAGCATATGTGAACAGTGCATGAAACGCGATGATTAAGTCGAAATAGTATAATCTTTAGGTAAGAAACGTGATAAAATAATATCGGAGTCTATCAAACTATTTATTTTTGGCATGGTGTATTATTTGTAATCAAATTACGTGCTTCAATTTAGAATTTTCAGTTTTCAAATGTTGAATCAAATTATTCGGTTTTCAATCATATATAATTGGAGTAATATTAAATACTCAGAATATCATTATGGAATCTTAATTTATATTCTGTAATACAATTTTTGAAAACAATCTGACAAATTATTGCATTTCGGGATCTCCAAATATGTAAAACTCTATTGTCTATCTTCAAACTTTGTAATCTCTAACTTTATTAGAAAAAGTTTTATGCGTATTTATTGGAAGATTCATTATTTTACTGCTCTCACCCAAGGGATAAAAAACATGGAAATCTACTATTTGCAATTTTTTATATCGCATGTTTTTATAAAAATTTGTGAGTTCGTAATATTTTACTTATCAAAGAAATAATTGATTATATATTATTTATATTTATAATATATTTATATATGTAAATATATAATATATATTTTATATGATAGGTACCTGTGTATAATAAATAAATATATTGATCAATTATTGCTTAAAATTGAGGTTAGGTTCTATGATCGTGTCTAAAAATTTAGATTAAAATATATATTAAAATGAACTGAGATACCTTCAATCAAAATTTTAATCTGATCATAACTTTAAATGGAAATTTTGACTGAATATACGTACTTTTAAATGAAATACTTATAATTTGTCTGTGAATCTCACACCCATAATTGCCGCTAATAATGATGATAAATCATTCGGCACATTAATGAGTCACTCCCATACTATATTCTTTAGTTCTTCAAGTTATTATAACATTTTATTCTCGTCAAACAACGCATTTCCTGTAATGTTTACATTGGTTTACATATGCTTATTTTTATTGACAGGACACGAAATGGCGGATGATAATAACTATGTTTTTAGTGCTCTAGATAGAGTATCGCTTATGTTTATTTGCCAGTCGTTACGTCAGTGAGACGGCCATCTTCAACTAAACAAAATGTTGCCAACCATACAAATGTTTTATATCACATGCATTATTTTATTTGTTATTCTTTAAAATTATTATAACTGAAGCATTCGCAAAATTCAAATCGATCGATAGAAAGGAATCATTAAATTTTTCTTTTGTAGAACATCTCAAACGATGTTCCCAACTGCAGAATATTTTAAACAAATTATTTTGAAATTTAAATTTTTTGGGCTTCTAGATTTTACGTGAAATTGTCTTGCGTATGTCTAATAGCGGAGTTTTATAGATTCATAAGTCAAAACTTATAAAAATAGAGATTTCATTAAAAAAAATCAGAAATTACCTATCGATTGATAGGAATCGATGAAATCATTAATATTTTTACAATTCATACCCGATTTTATGGCTGAGTCAACGATACTGAAGTAAGACCTGGGCTAAAGTGACGGAGAATTGACCAATAAACTATTCGATTTATTCAATTCATTTGATTGGCTAGTGAGGAGACACAGAAAATGAGCCATTTAAACCGGATTAATTTAACTCGAGACCTTGATATCGGTTATCAGTTATAAAATTGACTTTGTCATGCGGAAAATCTCTAACAATGTTATTTCTGTTCTGTACTACATAAGAAATAAATTAAATAAATAACCATTTTTTTCGAATTCCGTAACAATCATAATTCTAATCAGTACTTTGAGTTTCATGAAACATATCTTCAAATTAAGTGAAACAAGCCCTAACTATTTATACTCTTTAGGTTGAATAATTATTAGAATTTACGATTATAGACAATTTTTTTTTGCCAGTCTTTCAGCAGAATTCTCTCGCAGAGACGTTTCGAAAATTAATATCATATAACTGGCTTCAGTGGAGGAAGTACTGAGGTGGAACACGACATATAATGCCAGCAAAATTTATGGTAAATTGTTTCTGATATTTTTTAAATTCTTGGAAATTGAGCTCATTGAGCTCAGTACTGTTAAAATCGGAGAGAAAAATTTAGAGAAACTGGTTATTCCCTCGCTTAAAATGATTTCATAAAAAAAAAATTACTACCTAAATGGCTTTCTAAAAAGTTTGAGAATCTATGTGTTTAGCAAATGATTGATTTTTAATTATTAGTTGTTGGGAATGCATAAACATTTTAGCACTAGTTCTACATGTTTATAATTTATATGCGTTTCTAGTTTCAAATTTAAAATCTCTCACTTAGATAGTTGTTGCTTCATTGAGTTTTAATATTTAATTTGGTGAGTACTTTTACATCTTCAATTCTAATTTCACAACAATTCTTGACAATATGTTAATTGTGAAACTATTTTTCTGCAATCATAATTAAAATGACATTCAATAAATTAATAAGACTTCGCAAATCCGAAGTTCGGGTTATTTTAAGTTGGCTGGGGCGGAAGTTTGCTTTCATCACTTTTGACATCGAAATTTTTTTTAAGATTGACACTCGTTTCACTCGTGATGAAAATTTTGCGACTGAAGTGAAAATACTATTCAAATAATAATGAGATTCATAAGATTTAATATTTTATGCAGCTTGAATTTTTTTTCAAATTGTTAGAAATTTAAATATTTGAGGTTCACTCAGGACATATTGAGTCCCTAAGCATAAAATTTAATGGGACCTCTAAGCCAATGAAAATATATTAAATGCTTGAGAAACTCTTAGTTGGAGGTTGCTGAAATAGAGGGCCGCTAAGCTCGTATTTTATATGCCTATGGATAATGTGGCACTATGTCTGACAGTATATCAAAACTCTTCGAAATTAGTGAAGCTATACAAAATCTATCTGAAGAAATTTGTTTCAACTTTTTTTCTTTCAATGTATAATCGTTTTCGTATTTTTAGAAAATTCCTCTTCCAAAACTTCAGTAACATCAAACTGTTTAGTGCCCATATTTATGTAGAGTGATACTTTTATTAGAAAAGATTGAAAATTTATAGATACATGAATTATTACTAATGATTTTTATGATTATCAATATTTTTTTTTATTAACGTTATACAAATTTAGCTACTTTCACATAAAATCGCAAAGGTTATGAATCTTTTTCCGCCAATCGGAAAATATCAGCTCCTATAAATTTATTTATTATGTTTTTGAAATTTTCGAACCTAAATATTTTGTGTAAGGCATGAAGTTGTATAGTTTCATAGTCGGTAGATTACGATAATGGTGCCTGATGTGTAATTTTCGAGATATCAACAATTTTATAATGTTGAAATTTCTCAATTCTAATATAACTGACTCCAAATATTTAAATTATCGCACCAAATTTCAGACAAAAATGCATTAAAAAATTATGATTTTTTTTATCTCTTTCCTAATATCTCAGAAAATATTTGAGATACCTAATTGCCAATCACACCAATCAATCAATCGTAAAATTTAATGGGAAAAAATCCTAAAATTACTGAAATTGATTTTATTTTTTGAAATTTCAAAGCCCAAATATTTTGAGTTTGGGATGAGGTTATATAGTTTCATAGCCGTAGATCATGGAAATAAAGTTGAAAACGGTGTCTAAAGTCTATTTTGCGAGATATCAACAGTTCTATAATCTTGAAATTTCTATTATTATTCATTTCGAATATTTAATACAATTGTTGATATCTCCTCAAATTTCTGAGAAAAATGCGTTCGAGAAAACCTATGATTTTCCATTTCTCCTCTATTATCTCGGAAAATTTAAGAGATACTGTATTATCAATCACACAAATCGATCAATCGTACAATTCGCCATAACTGTATTAGATTCTAAACTATTGAAGAACAAGTACGAATTTTATAAGGAAAAACTGAAAATAGCTGAAATCTTAAAGAAATTTACGAACCCAAATATTTTGAGTCAGGCATGAGGAACTATAGTTTTATAACCGTAAATTACAAATATCAAGTTAAAAATGGTATCTGAAGTGTATTTTTCAAGATCTCAAAACATTTGTAGAATGTTCCGAAATTGAAATAAATATCATTTTATTATTTTTAAATATTCAAATCAATTATTGATATCTCTCCAAATTTCTGAGAAAAATGCGTTCTAAAAGAACCTATGATTTTTCATTCCTCCTCTATTATCTTAGATTATGTAAGAGATATCTTATTGCCAATAACACTAGTGTTGCCGCAAGACTCAAGACTAGTCTTGGTCTCGTCTCGTCTTGTCTTGGTCTTGCCAAGACAAGACCTTCATTTAATCTTGCCTCAAGACCACAAGACGAGACAAGACGCACCTTGAGTCTTGACGAGAAAGTCTTGAAGTCTTGTACAACTTGACTAAAATTGCCTGCTTTATTTCCACAAAATTTTAATCTCTTATCTGAATTTTTTATTCTGGTTTTTGATGGAATGAATTTCTGTACGTAGCCAATCACATCATATTGGAACTTGAGATATTTGTCATATGTTTTCGAATACTTTGAATTGAAAATAGCAAAAAATACAACTTTCGATTTCGAACTCTGTATATTTTATTTGAAACTTTGGCGTTTTGATCCTTTGACCAAAGATCTTCTTCAGAAAACAATGATACAAAAATAAAACGAGGCAAGTAACTAGATACTAAAAATATACTGAAAAAATAAATAAATTGACTCAATTTGATTCGAATACCAGTATTGATTTATTGCAAAAGTATGATGATTTAGTGTATTGTTTGCAATTCTCATATTCTATTGGAACTTGGAAATTGTTAGCAATACTTTATTCTGTTTCATGAATTTGAATGGAATATATTGAATACGTTCATTTACATTTGATTGTATCGTAGCTGTGGAGAATTCTGTTTGACGTTTATTCAAGATAAGTCTAGACTTTTTTTCATGTATCATTATTTGTGTAATGAGACATTAAATCTTGTTTATTTTGCAAATGATCAAATACAATTATTGAACTTCGATAGGATGCTCTTGACATTTGAAGACAATACACATTAACTTCAGCTTTTAATATATTTTCTGTGTTTTCTTGAAATTTATTAGCATCTTGGTGGGTTTCAAATCACCTACTTGAGAAGGGCCTCGGAAAAACTTCGACTACAGCCCCTAAAACGAGATCATATAGCAATATTCAGTCTCATGTCTTTAAATACTGAAATCACACCAATTTTTGTACTGTCTACATTGAATATTATCTCGAAACACAAAGTTAAACTTCAATTATAACAAATAAAAGAATGTAGACATCCATCCAACTAGTCAATCTATTACTGAATTTTTCTTATTCATAAATAGATATTTCTTTATAGGTATTTATGAATTTAGGCCTTACACATTTTTGTATGCTGTGAAAGTCAAGACATCTGCAATACATTAGTTCTCATCCCTATTGTTCATCGCAAAAAGGGGATAAGAAGTATGTGACCTTGACCATGGGACAGCAAATGTTAGGCTATATATTTCAAACGTTTGCTTCTTTATGAATTTGTTTGAAATTACGTCCCTTCGTTTCTTCAAATCTCCTACGGCTTGGTCAGGGGTGTTTGCCGAAATTGGCTTTTCTCCAACCCTTTCCAAAAAATGTTCTTGGAAGTGGAGTGATTGCTTTTTTTTTAGAGAATTTTTTAAGCAGTTGTAACTAACACTTACATATTGCATTATTTCTTCAATGTTTCAACATCATCTATTCTTCATTTCAGTAACATTTTTTCAGATTCAGTTGAGTATTCATGAAATATTTTGATCTTATTGATGGCGAAACAATAACTGTATCAATATGAAATATTTGAAATCCAAGTTATGATATACTTGCAATTATTATAAAAATTGATTCAATATTCAAAACTATGATTTATGATGCTGGGTAAGTTGTTGAGGAAACCCAATGATTGATAACTCTTTTATCATAATATCCAGACAACATGGCCATCTGATATATGTCACGTGAAGAACCCTTTCTTAGGACTACGTACCCAAAGGATGTTAAACTGACCCTATTACTGAAGCTCCACTCTCTGTCCGTCTGTCTATCCGTACCGTAAATAGGTAGACTCTTGAGATTTCACAGAATATGTATTACTATGAACACTATGGCAACAAATAATAAAAATAAGGTAAATATATGGGATCCCCATACAGATCTTTACGAGTAACAACATATTGCTTCAGCTTTAACTAAATGATTTTCAAAAAAATGAGTAATATAAATATCGTTTGGTGGTACAGAACCTTTCGCGTGCTAGTTCAACTCGCACTTGGCCGACTTTTCATATTATATAATAATATAATTTTAACGTGGAATATGTAACATGTTCGAACAGAAGCTAGAGAAAACTTTTTTTATGATGTTCTTATAATCTTTTCGCACTCCCGGGAGTAAAAGACGAATTTAATGCCTCATTTTAGGGACTTAAGTTTGAGTTTAGTCCCGAGGGATCTAAAATGATCCATAATCCCAAGGGACTAAAGTAAAATAAACAATTTTTTCTATGACAACTAAATAATCAAAGTACTTACCTAAATGTCAAATTGAATTTTTCATTATAATTCAAATCTTTATTATTGATGATTTATATTAACATTATCGCAATTGACACAATTTTGCAAATGCATCGTACTGTTGTATTTTATAGATTTTTGGGAAAATAATTCTACAGTTACCTCTTCCGCAACCTTATCAATATCAAAGTTCTCAATCATCTTTTTGACAGCAAGTTTATTTATTTAATAACTATCTCGTGCAATAAACTCCATCCTCAAGATTAAATCAAGCACTTAAGTCCCTCGTTATATAATATACTATTTTGAATCCAGATATGAAAAATTTATTCTTTGGAAATATATCAAAATCAGAATTTTACTCATAAATGTCCATTCCTGATGATATCTTCTCGAATTTCGATTTAATTAATGCTATCAGTTTTCAATGCACTGTATAAATTAGAGAAAATTATTTAAAAAAATAAAAGACTCTTGTCAAGACTCTCGACCAAGACAAGACTCGCTTCAAGTCTTGTCTTGTCAAGACCAAGACAAGACTATGTTCTGCAAGACTTGCTCAAGACCAAAACAAGACTCAACTCAAGTCTTGTCTTGTGACAACACTAAATAACACCAATCAATCAATCAATTCAACCAAAAATTCACCATAAGTATACCAAATTTCCGAACAATTGCACAATGTATACGAACTTTATGAGGAAAAACTGGAAAAAGCTAAAATCTGAAAAAAAATAACAAGGGCTTAGCTTTTTTTTTAAATTTTTAAACCTAAATATTCATTGTTTGGCATGAGGTTATATGAGTTTCATAGCCGTAGATCAAGAGAATTAAGTAAAATTTGTATCGGAATTGTTTTGTAAGATATCAAACAATTTTATAATATTGAAATTTTTCAAAATATTCAAAATTAAGATAAATATCACTTTCTTATCCTCAAATATCACTGACTCTAAATATTCGAACCAATGTTTGATATCTCTCCAAATTTCTGAGAAAAACACGCGTTTGAAAAAAAACCTATGATTTTCCATTTCTTCCCTATTATCTCAGAAAATGCTAGAGATACCTTATTGCCAATTACACTCATCGATCAACCGTACAATTTTCCATAAGTATACCAACTTTCAAAAAAATTGAACAATAAATATTAATTTTATGGAGGAAAAATTGAAAATAGCTGAAATCTGAACTTTATTTTTGAATTTTCGAGCTTATATATTTTCGAATCAAAAATGGTGTCTAAAATGTAGTTTTCGAGATATCAAACAATTGTACAATGTTGAAAATTTTCAAAAAATTTAAAATTTAAATTATTATTATTTTGTTAAAAGTTCAAACCCATTTTCGAGAGAAGAGCGTTCAAAAAAAATTTATGATTTTTCATTTCTCTCTCTTTATCTCAGAAAATATTAGAGATAGCTAGCTGCCAATTACACCAATCGATCGGACATGAAATCAACCATAGATTTACCAAAGTCCAAAACAACTGAACAAAACCACAAATTTTATGGGGGGAAAATCTGGAAATGGCTGAAATCTGAAAAAAAATTAAGAGGGATATCAGAATATTATAATGTTAAATTTGATTTCGAATGCATGATTTGTAGCCACAGCGGGATGGTGGAAATTTTTTATAACAATTTAAGTAAGCAAATTCTCAAATTTTTTACATTGAAAATGCCAATAATCTATTTTTCTTACAAGGTGAACTTGAACGAATAATTTCTATAAGAATGATTTAAAAAAATATATTTCTTCATCCGGTAGAACTCAGACAAGACAAAACGAAAAGAATTATTCCTAAATCCGCAGTACACAACCAATTCTTCCAGTGACTGAGCTTACTTCGTGCATTTAGAAAAAACAAACAGTTTGAAATAATTTAAAATATAGTTCGAATTATTAATTAGTATTGGTGGCTCACAAAAATTAAATTTTTGCAGGAATAAAATAAATTATAAAATGATCAGTTCAAAGTTATTTTTAATATTTTATATTGTGACATTGAGTTTTTCATCCATAAAAGGACAAAGCTTCAAACCACAGGCAGATTTAGAAAAATATTTACCATTATTTAGAGATTTTCGGAGTGTGTTGTTTCAATTCCTGGGCCGGACGAGTGAAGATACGATAAATTTAGAGGTTGCAAGGCAGCTTAACGTAAGTATTTCATACTGATTTTTATAATTTTTATCATGATCTATAGTTCCATTCTATATATGATAAACATTGAAAATTCATTTTACAATTAAGAGCAAGAGCACGAGAAAAAAAAATCGAATTTAGGTGAAATGTTCTTTCGGCTTGATTGAATGTTAAAAAAGGTTGGGAAGGTGGCGTGTAAAAAAATGTAACAACAACTACGAAATGTTATGGGTAGATCTTTATTGAGGTAGCATTTTTTTCCAATGGTACGAATGAGCTAATAAGTATTGAAATGTTTAGAAATGGCTTGAGTAAATTTTTCCGATCTTTGATGGAAGTTCGTGAAAATATTCATGTGAGTAGGGCTGTATTATCCGATTCATCATAAAAAGGACTGATGATCAGTCACAAATGTCGTGAAATGATCGCAGAGCTTTTGAAATGTCGACACTTTCGTCAATTTTCGCTAGCGGGCCGCTAAAAAAATGTGCATGGAGATAGGGTATAGTTAATCAAAGTTAGTTTGGGCTACATTTTATTTGGTTTTGAGTTTTCTTGTGAGTATTTTTTTATGCAAGCATTTTTCTTACTAATTAATATTTTTTGTAGTATTTTTTTCAGCAAATATTTTTCTTATTAAGTATTTACTTGTAATAGCATTTATTTCTGCGCTAGATTGTATTATTATTATTCATAAAACTGTTTATGAACGACGTAAGAAATATCAATGTTGAGTCATAAAAAAATTTTCTTGTAATTTATCAAATTGTTCTTTTCTCAATTGATGCATCATCCTTGTTCATATTGTCTCGTGAATATTTACCTTGAATCTAAAGTAAGTAGTCATTTTGTTATTAGAATATAAAAACTTTATAACATGGTTATAAAAATGGAAATTATTTATTATGGTAAATTTATTGCAAATTTGTTCAAATAAATATGCAATATTAAAGTTAATAACTGTTATGTTAGAGATATGAAAAAGAACATAAGACAAATTGCAAATGATTTTACAGAGCATACAGAAAAATTGTGTGGTCTTCACATATGGTTAAACAAATTTTTAATTCAAATATAGATGGTGTATACACGCGAAGCCTGGTTTACTCCAATTAACGTAACCAGTAAATTTAATATTTCTCATCTAATAAACTCTATTATGGCTAGAAAATATTTTATATTACCAATATTTAAGGTACTATGTGTACTCTTACATCACACTCTGTCATTGAAAATAGATGAAAGCTGAATTTCTTCATCCCCTTAATAAGTTCAAGTATTATTTGATCAGCTCCTCATTTCTAAAATTAATTTTCAGAAGCTACAATATGAAGTCCCTTCGGATGTACCATTTCCTTGCAACGTAACTGGATTTAGGAGTTCTAAAAGACCTTCTTCAGTTCATAAATTACGACCTGGAGACATTGATATAATAGGCGCATTAGGTGATAGCCTAACAGCTGGTTATGGCCTCACAGGTACAAACTTTCTGCAGGTTTTCATGGAGAATCGAGGATTATCTTGGTCAATAGGTTTGTATCAATTTATATAATTTATTTACTTCAAAGTAATGGCTTACAGCGCGATAGCTAGATATGCTTCAAGTCTGTAGAAGCATTTATGACATCCGTTAGCAGTTATTGTGTCTTGATAAGCCGCGTCATCAAATTGTTAACCTGATGTCACACACTTGTCGCATAAATTATTTGTGTTTGTGTACTCTGCAGACAATTATGGAGCCCAGAATAATTTTAGATTTGAATTTCAGGAGGGCAGGGTGATTGGAGACAATACATAACACTTCCAAATATTTTAAAAGAATTCAATCCAAACTTATTTGGTTACTCCTTGAGAGATTCTTACGCTGACCAAAAAGACTCGCAATTTAATCCTGCAGAAGGAGCAGCTATATCTAGTGAAATTCCCTACATGACTAAAATTCTTATTAAGAGAATTACAAGTGATAGAAGAGTTAATCTAAAGAAACATTGGAAAGTAAGAATACGAGTATTGTATGTAAATATATTGCAAATATTTGTTTTGATTCAACAGTTGATAACAATGATGATTGGACCCAATGATTTTTGTCTTGACATATGTTTCCAAACAAATTTGACACAATTTTTAGAAAATCATAGAAGAGACATGATCGAAGTCTTGCGATTATTAAGAGATAATTTGCCTAGGACTATTGTTAATTTTGTTACACTTCCAGGTAAGTACAAATGAAAATTTTGAAAAGTGACCCTCAGTAGTATCGAAGTCCTTAAAAAATCGAAGGACGAAACTATTTTTGTTATTATATGCACAGAGAGGATGTGGAAATGATGTTCTGAAGATAGAATCCTCTACATAATTATAGTGATAAAAACGCAGAATCTCAATTAATTCAATAATCCTATGCCCTCTTGCGATAAATTAATCATTCCTAACTAAACCAGCGATAAATAAAATAAAAATGTGCGTTCTGACTCAGGGAGGATATAAAAGTAATATATTGGAGACAATATGGCGTTCTCGTGATCCTTCACATACAGTGGCGTGCAGTCCATATGTGCAGGGTGTGCACTGCACACCCTAAGAAAATATTGGAAATTACGTAAATAAAATTAATATAATGGTTTATTGGAAACTTCATTTTGTTTCACAAATTTTCATTATGAAATCAGGGAAAAAGCGTATTTTATCTATTTATGCAACAAGAAATACGGGCGCGCCTCGCGGGCCACTCTGCTATATATTTGAAACGAATGTCGACGCTTGAGGTGCAGATTTCTCGGCTGCACGGCGAGCGTGGTCTGTTTGGCATAGTCAGTATTAGAAAAGTGAAGGAATAGAGTTTGACAGAGAAAAAGCATACCGAAATTAGCGATCTCCTATCACTCGTTCTCTTTCGCTGGATGCAGGCAGACTTTCTGCACCTAGAGCTGAATATTCAACGTTTAGATGAGTTCTTTTTCAAACGCCTTTCATAAGTTTGTTTTAAAATAGTTGAAATATTGTTATTTGTTATTTAAGACAACAATATTAGGTAAATACTTATTTTATACGTTTCTTAAATTATTTATTTTCCTAAAATTATCATTTGTAGAATGACAACTGAAAATAAATTTATCATTTGTGATCTACTGGAAAATCCTTTTTCACGTCGTGATGTCGAAACGAAAAATCAAATTATGAAAACAAGACCAACGCCACTCAACTCACTCAAAATATCAAAATTAAAGGCCAGCAGTCCGTGCGACATTTCCAAATTAAAATATATGAAAAATTTAAATGGATTGCTGGTTGTTGCGAGAAACATAAGTTGTATTATTGGTTATGTATATATCCCCTTCCTCACCACCGATTGTGCACACCTATCACAGAAAGTCACCGCACGCCACTGTTCACATAGTTATAGTGTTTAAAACTTCAAATCACAATAGATACAATAATCCCATGTCCTCCCGAAATAAAATATTAACTTTTGACTGAACCAGCAACAAAAAAATTTTAAACTGTGAGAGTTGACTCAAGAAGAATGTAGAAATAATATTCTGAAGACAATATAACGCGAGTAAAATTAAACCGTAGCCATCTGGTGTGGCAGAACGAGAGCTACTCAAAGACTTATTCCGCTTGAAACGCTATTTGAACTAATGTTATTTGTAAACAGCGAGCTTTTGTTAAATTATTTCTATTTCACGTTTTTATTTACTATTTCAGTATATGTGTATGGATCAAAATCAGTCTTTTTGGAGACTGCTTTCTTATTTACATCAGTTTGATTTTATTCTCTTTTGCACTTTCCTATTTACTATCTATTAATTTCTTTACTCTTTCTCCATTTATTACATTTTTTGAGTTTAACATGAGTGAATAATGTGAATTTAAATATTTAAAGACTATTTCCCAAGAACATGATTATTTATCTGCAAATAAATACAATTTGAAACGTCCGTGCACAAAATTGAAATAATAGTAATGAAATTTAATCCTCAAATTTACAAGGTTGTTAAGAGAAACCCCTATAAATATTATAATAACAAAATATGACTCCCTGGAAAACTGCGGTTTCAACATATGAACAGGCATGTCTAAAAATGACAGTACGACTTACATCCTACATTTTGGTTGATAACAGCGCCGCCATCAGTAATTTTACTTTACTCGCGAATAGGGATTTCCAGCTAAGCGCTACGCAGTCTGGTGGCAAATTTTGGAAGCTCAATAAGAGATATTCGTAAAATTGTCACGTGAAGAAGTGGTACAAATAATTATGTGCCCAGCATTGAAAACTTCTGCACCAACGTAAACTACCCTGGAATTTTAATTTTAATACATCGAAAATATTAACAAGGAAAATCTCAGATCCCTCGTCATTCCGCTATTATTCATTGAATTATTTATCTGAAACATAAATGTATCATAAAAGTGAAGAATCAAATTCAGAACAATAATAATCTGTAACATTATAATTTCTATTGATGTACAACTTTTAATACAGCAAATTCCTCGTAAATCACTTTATTTCCACTTGTACACAATGCAATAACCTCGCGCAATATCTCTTCTTGAGCTTTGAATTTTACTCACAGTGACGCTGATAGCATAACTTTAAATCCCTATAATCCTCTTCAAAACTAAAAATCACAATAGATACAATAATCATATCTGTCATCTAGGAATAAATAATTAATTTCTGAGTAAACCAGAGAAACTATCAATGCTGCCTGAGGGAGGATGTAGAAATAATATTCTGAAAGCAATATAACATTTTCATTATTTTTCGCATAATTTTAGTATTCAAAACTAAAAATTATAACAGATGCAATAATTATATCTGTCCTTTTTATAATTAGTTTCTGGATAAGCCAGCGATTAGAAAAATTTAAAACTGTGATTACTGACTCAAAAAGGAATTTTTCACATAATTATAGTGTTCAAAATTTAAAATTACAATAGATACAAAAATTCTATCTGTCCTCTTGATATAAATTTCTGACTGAACCACCGATTAAAAAAATTTTAAACTGTGAGAGCTGACTCAGGGAGAACGTAGAAATAATATACTGAAGACAATATGACGATCTTGTAATCCTCCACGTAATTATAATGTTCAAAACTCGAAATCACAATAGATACAATAATCTTTATGGAATAAATAATAATTAATTTTTGAGTAAACCTGAGGTTTAAAAAAATTTAAACTATCAATGCTGCCTCAGGGAGGATGTAGAAATAATATTCTGAAGACAATATTACGTTTTCGTTATTTTTTACATAATTATAGTGTTCAAAAATAAAAATTACAATAGATAAATAATCATTCTATCTGTCCTTTCTATATAAATAATTAATTCCTGGCTGAACCAGCGATTAAAAAATTCGAGACTGTGAGAGTTGACTCAGGGAGGACGTATAAATATTGTACTGAAGACAATATGATGTTCTCGTAATCTTTCTCATACTTATAATGTTCAAAACCTAAAATCACAATAGATACAATAATCCTATCGAGATGAAATATCAATTCTTGACTGAAACAGTAATTAAAAAATGGAAGAATCATCTAAATTATGAAAGCGCATTTTTGACAGCTCATGAATGCTTGTTACTTTAGAGATTCCGCAAATTTCCATCTCCCACAATAACTGAGCTTGAAATCAAGCAGTTTGGGTAAACTAACGAAACAGCAGCTTCTATTTAGTACTAGCTTCAAGTAGACTATTTGATAGGTACATAATTTATGCATGTACAAACTCAAAAATACCTTTTAACCTTCATTGTTTAGTTATTGACTGACAGGAGGTCAAGTGCTGTAGCTTAAAATGATAATTTGATCTTTATCAAAGCTATATAAAAAAAAATACACCAAAAGTGAACAAATTTTCATCCAATAATAATAATTCATTCTAAAAAGCTTCAAATTCGCGTCAAACAAGTTATTGAATGAATCCCGGACAGATTTGACAACTGTACATAATAATAGTGACACCCGCGGCGAAAGTTGTAACTAAATTTTTATCTACTTTAATAAATTTTAGTTGCCATATCCCTAATGTCATAGATATCTATGGACATTGTTTCACTAGAAACAAGTAATTGAATAATTCAATTTTCCACAATCACTGAGCTTGAATTAAAGCAATTTGTGCAAGCCTACGAAACAGCAGCTTTTATTTAGTACCAGTTTCAAATCTGTAAATAGTATAGTTGCTGAGATCTCAGCGTCACGCCAGCCAGCCAGCCAGCCAAAGTGAATATAATAGCGCTTTTTTCGGAAAAATGCGCTAAAAAAATTAAAACTTTGAGAACTGACTCAAGAAGAATGTAGAAATAACATTCTGACGTTCTGATAATCCTTCACATGATTAAAGTGTTCAAAATTTAGAATCACAATAGATACAATAATCATATCTGTCATCTTGGTATAAATAATTAATTCCTGAGTGTACCATCGATTCAAAAAATTTGAAACTGTGAGAGTTGACTCAGAGAGAAATAATGTACTAGAGACAATATGATGTTCTGGCAATCCTCCACATAATTATAGTGTTCACTCAAAATTACAATAATCCTATCGGTCCTCTTAATACAAATTTGTAGCGCCAATATTTTGCTTGGAATCATATCAGTTGATTTTGAAATAATTTTTTTCAAATATTGTGAATATTTAACAACAGGATGATTCAAATGTAACAACTACATATAATTATATAGTACAATAAATGATAGTGTTTACCTTGTCTTTGCATCTCTGAACCAGTAATTATAATCCATGTTACAATCAATCAGAACTCTCAAAATGTGATTAGCAAAAGAAGTAATTAAAATTCACTTCACACTGATTTTTATATAACTCAAGGACGCTATGTACGTAAAACTATATAATTTTTAATTTTATACATCAAAAATACTGCAGTAATTGGGCACACACAATCAAACGATATTCTGAAATATAATTCACGTAAAATTTAAACAGTTTTGTAGTATTTAATGGAGCAATGGTCAAAATATTCAACCATTTTCACAACGAAATGCAGACTAACTACAGATATTTAAATTGTGGATTACAGAGTTTGAACGCGTTCCCTCTCATAGTTACGTATAAAATTGTTCTGATATACTCTCACAGACAGAAGTTTTATTCAATATTTATATTCTTAAAAATGTTTTTGATTGCAAAATTTCTTGTATGTCAATGTCCAATAGATTATTATATTTTGATGCTTTGCAACAGATTCGTAGATGATTTTTGTTATAAAATTAAATCAGAAACAGCAGCAATATAACACAATATAATAATACTTTATAGACTGGGAGATGGTGACAGTTAGGGCTCTCCGATTTCATACCGCATGCCTTTTTGAGGGTTGAAAATTTACCTCTAATTATATTTAAAAAAGGGTGTTTTTGTGACATTTTGCATGTCTTTCTTAAGAGTGATTTTAAGCCTAATACTGAAAGGCATGCAGTTCGCAACAGCCCAAAAGGCTCGAACAGTCAAATTCAAAAATATTTTTCACAATAAGTTAATGATATATTCTTGTATGTTTAATTTTCAGATATAAAGGTTATAATAGATCTCCAGAATGTTCCAGAGTTTTGCCAGTTTTTCAGACGGATTGAGTGTTACTGTTTATTCTCTGACCAGCATGAAAGTAAAAGAGAAGCATTTTTCAAATTATTACCTTTGTGGCAAAGAATAGATGAAGAAGTTACTCGCATGCCAGAGTTCCATCTGAATGATTTCGAAGTTGTATTCCAACCAGTTTTGTCGAAAGCAGAGATCCCAAAATTGTCTCCAACAGAAACAGATTACTCTCAATTGTCGACTGATTGTTTCCATTTGAGTCAGAAATTCAATGCTGCAGGTAAAAAATTGATTATAATGTGAAATTACAGAATTATCGATATTGGCATACGATAAACAGATATATACAGATTTTTTTTGTAGCTGCCAATTCTTTATGGAACAACATGCTGGAAAGAGTTGGATCTAAAACACCCAGAATTACACCTTTATTTCAAAAATTCATCTGTCCAACAGACGAGAATCCATATATATTCACTTCTAGAAATAGTTAAAGTATTTATTGATGTAGACAATTTTTTAATCTGTGATAGTGATGAATTATAGTAAATAAAACAATTATGTTATATGAAATTTAATAAATTAAAATACTACAATCTACCATATTAGTTTGTTTTAACTCATGATAATTTATTGTTAAGGCTAATTATTCTACTTTCTTTTAATTTACCAGTAATTATATTATTATAAAAGAAAAAAGGCATTTTTTGTTTTGTAAGTAGCTTATGTTTCTATCGATAACAGCCGTAAAAGCCTATCTGTTCTCTTTTGGTGTTAAACATATTTTTTCTCTGGGTAAACTTTTACCAGCAAAATAGTGACCAAAGATATTAAAGCCCGCCGCACACGAGGCAATTTTCTATGCAATTTTGTTCACTTAAGCCCGCCGCACACGAGGCAATTTTCCATGCAGCAAGTTTTCTTGCGCACTGGGCCACTTTGAGGTACACTTAGTGTGACACTTATTCTCGCATCACACGATGCAAGCTGCGCCACTCATTCTTACACTAGAACGTAGACTTGGTAGATTTGCTCATTACAAGTATGGATGTTGCCGAAAATAATCGTTGGAGGAGAGCAGGAGCATTAGCTTGCGAATTACGAAACAGAAAACAAAGAAGAAAAAACTTTGGTCAAGAGAGTGACTTTTGAGAAGGAATCAAGGCCGCAGAGTTTTCAACATGTTGTTTGACGAGCTAGTAGGATGTATACCAAACGTGAAAAATCTGGAAATGTCCGGGAATTTAGATAAACTGGAAATGTCATGGAATCGTCAGGGAATTTCTGATATTTGTCTGGAAAAAATACATTATAGGATATTTATGCATATTACTCATAAAAGTATATTTTCACTCTTTAAGATACTGCGGCCATCTGTGCAAATCTATAAGTCTGCCAGATCTATAAATTCATGAAAAATTTTTTTATTAAAGTACATTTACTTTTGTCGATCAATGTATATTCGTTCATAAGAATATCAAGTTCGTTGCGATTTTGTTTTTAATTTACAGATTTATAGGGTTCACACATAATTGCAACATTAATCTGTGATTATATGTATACTTGTATCAAACTTTTGTTTTTTACTGTCTGGAATTCTATTGAAAATAACCTGGAAAACCTGAAAGTCAGGAAATTTTCATTCAATTTTTTGGTATACACCCTGAGCTAGGGTACGTAAACATAATCTAATTTCCACTAGCCATAATTTTTACTTATTTGTATCTTAAAACACCACAAAACACAATGTACTAATACGACATACAACTCAGTGATGTAATCACGTGATTTCGTCGTCTGCTTTGATTGGCTGTGGACAGCAGCCAGTGGCGCAGCAAGTGCGAAAAATAGCACCGAATCTATCTTGAAAAACAAGTCTCGTGGTAAGTCTAGTACCCCGCATCGCACCAAATTTCTTGCATCGGAGCAAGCGTGGCACCCAGCGCGGCGCCAAGTGAACAAAATTGCTTGAAAAATTGCATCGTGTGCGGCGAGCTTTAGTCTAAATTCTTCTTAAACATTTTCAAACGGTTTCGTTTAGCTTCACTCCGTATATTTCTTACTATTTTTGTTTCGAATCTTGCGGCAACTTTTTCAACTACTTCTACTGAACTGATTCTTAGAAAACTTTGCACACACATTGAGTTCCCATGACAATACAACATTATGATAATTTCAACTTGGTAACGAATGTCTCATGCAGAGGTGTCTCAAGCGGAGGTACAAGGGGTGCACGGCACCCCGGCGCCATGTCCTTGAATGCGGCAGTTGGGGCCCGAACATAATACATTGAAAATAAGACCAATTTCTTCAACAAAATATTTTATTAGAGCTAATCCACAATCAACAATCCATAATCCACCATTCTAATTTGAATTGGGATTAAAATTGTGGATTCTGGATTAGGAATTGTGGATTTTAGAATGGGATTAGGATTTTGGATTGGGGCTAGGATTTTGGATTGGTATTGGGTTTCTGGATTTTGGATTGGGATTGGGCTTCTGGATTTTAGATTTTGGATTGGGATTGGGATTGGGATTGGGATTGTGGATTTTTGATTGGGATTGGGATTGGGGTTGTGGATTTTGGATTGGGATTGGGTTTCTAGATTTTGGATTTTGGATTGGGATTGAGATTGTGAATTTGGGATTGGAATTGTGGATTTTCGATTGGGATTGGGGTTGAAGAATATGGGATTGGGATTGGGTTTCTGGATTTAGGACTTTGGATTGGGATTGGGATTGTGGATTTTCGGTTGCGATTGGGGTTGTGGATTTTGGATTGGGATTAGGATTGTGGATTGTGGATTTTGGATTTTGGAATGGTATTGAAATTGTGGGTTGTGAATTGGGATTGAGATTAAAATTATTTATTTTGGAATGGGATTGTGATTGTGGATTTTTAATTGGGATTGAGATTGAAGCTGTGGATGGGTTAGGATTGAAATTGTGTATTGGGATTCAAATTGTGGATTAGGACGAAAATTGTGAATTGTGGTTTGAGATTGAAATTATTGATTGTGGATTGTGGATTGGGATTAAAATTTTGGATTGTGAATTGGGATCAAAATTGTGGATTGCGGACTGAGATTGATATTGTGGATTCTAATTGAGGATTGTGGATTGTGAATTGGGATTAAATTTGTGGATGGTAGATTGGGATTGAAATTGTGGATTAGGATTAAAATTGTGAATTGAGATTCAAATTGTGGATTGTGGATTAGAATTGAAATTTTTATTTGGGATTCAAATTGTGGATTGTGGATTGGGATTAAAGTTGTGAGGTAGCGGGAGGGAGCGCAATTTATATATCTTTGCATCCCGGCGGTAAGTAAGCTAGAGCCGCCTCTGGTCTCCTGATGGAGTCAGGGGGTAGACAGTGGAACTCTTCAACGGTTACTAGTAACCCCTACGAGTTTAAGCTCACTTGGTTAGTTTTGACGAATATCCCGTAAAATACACTACTTGGTGACGACGATTTGATAACTAAGTCAAGAGGTGGATAGTGAAACTCTTCAACGGTCACTAGTAATCTCTTCTTGATTGTGAGAAAATGACAGCTAAGAAACCGTGCAACAAAGATGAAATGGGAGAGTTGAACAGGATGAAGAGTTTGTGTAATGACTCGATCCAAAAATCAAACTTAAATCTAGTAAATAAAAATAGGTAAAAAAAACTTTTAAGTTGAACGGTTTTATTTTAAATCATCAGCTGTATCAAAAACTAGAAAATAATTACGACACAAACCTGGACCTTCTTGAGATTCTGACGTCTGGTAGCAAATCATGCAATACTTACAGTGCTGTCTTCTCGTGTCGGATATCAAGAGGCATTTTGTGTCACTGCGTTAGTGGAATAAGTAATAATCTGGGACTTTTATCAGACTAAAATAGAAACGTGGGGCGCACAAAATCTAGTATAAGGACTGTATAGCTAAATAAGAACTTATTAAAAAATGTGTTGCCCATCAAAATAAATATTTCAAATGTTCCCCAGGTTTCTATTATAGTCTGTTAAAAGTCTCAAATTATTACTTATTCCACTAATGCAACGACACAAAGTGTCCCTTGGCATTCGACACGAGCAGACAGTACTGTTAGTATTGAACGATTTTTTGCCAGAAGTTAGAATCTTAAGAAGGTCCAGGTTTGTATCCTGATTATTTCTAGTTTTTATGACAGCTGATGATTTAAAAGAAAACAGTGTAACTTAAAAGTTTTTTCCAATGAACAAATCATGATTTGAGAGTTTGATTCGGCTTATTTCAAACTTCAAACAATTAATAAGCCAAATTGAATTAATTCAACTTTTAAAACAATTTAAAATAACATATTATTAAATGAATGGAATGATGTGCTTATTTTGATCCTTAATAATTTTAGCGTTACCTACGTATTGAACTTTACTACACAGAAATTAAAACTTCAAATAAATATAAAGATCATATATGATTTCGTGATTATCTAGCGGCATTTCTAGAGAAATTCATTATGTCAACAAAATGTTTAATATTTATATCACAAATTGGCGGATAAATATGTTAATTCAGTAACAACAGAAAGTATGGAATGTTCCATATTTATAAAGCAAAACAAAAATGTGTGTATAAATTTTTGTCCTGAAACGCAACAAAAATTATAATTACTCAAATGTTATATCAAAATATATTAATTCACATTTAGGTGATAGTGTGTATCATAATAATAATTCAAAATACGTTATTCAAGGTAGAACTCATCATGATAAACTGTGTGTTTTGTTATTTATATTCAAAGTACCTATAAGTGCAGTGTCCAAATCGAAGTCATCATAACAATATTCTGCAAAAAAAAAAAGAAATGAAAACTTTTGGACTATTTTTGTTTTTTTCAATAATTGCATCATATGCTTCTTTTATGAATTGTAAACTCCAATCAAATTCACATTCTCAACGGTTTTTAGCATTAAGTATCACGAGAAATTTGTTTTTACCGTATTTAACAAAAAATCGTGAAGATTTGCAGAAAGCAAGACAATATGGGGTAAGTATTTAAGACTTCATTGTGATTTATTGAATAATAATTGCATGTATCACCAAGTGCGCCAGGGCCGATGCAAATCGGTAGAAAATCTTCCACATTCAATTAATATTAAAATCTATATATTATAATTTAACTACGTGTCATGTTTTTCTTGCAAATTGATTCATAAATCCATAGGATTTATATAAAAATGCATTATTTTTTGTTGATCATTGACAATTCGTTCATAACTTTTAGATCTAATAATCTAAAAGTCTTGAAGATTTGCAATGAATTGCTTCATTAGTTAGTTAATCTGTACGTATGTACGTACTGGACACTGCGGAGATCGTATTATTCATTAAATTTGTTATCTTTTCATTCTATTTTCCTATAATTAATATAGAGGTCTATTGAAGTTGAAAAAGATATATTCAATTTTTCGATAATTATATTATATATTATAAACAAGGCGCTAATCTTAACTAATTCTCTATTGGCTTATGCGTTATTATTGGTTGATTAAAAAAAAACTAATAATTATTATATGGAATGACAAATTCTGATAATATCATGTAATAATATCGCGATATTTTTTCAGTGACTAATTATTTTACGTACTATTGGTTGATTTCGAATATTTGTTGACTATAACCGTTTGCAGTATGGTAATTACCAGTGTGCAAGGTTTATTGAGATATAAATATAATAGTCTATATAACAGTGAATTAAGTAAAATCAGGTAAAGTTAAAAAAAATAGGTAAAAAACTATTAAGCTAAAAGGTTTTATTTTAAATTATCAGCTGTACCAAAAACTAGAAAATAATTGGGACACAAATTTGGACCTTCTTGAGATTCTGACGTCTGGTATGAAATCGTGCAATACTAACAGTGCTGTCTTGGGATTTGGGATTTTTAACATACTAAAATAAAAACGTAGAATGTATTCGAAATATTTCTTTCAGTATGCTTGGAAACACATTTTTCTTGAAGTCGTTCTTAGTTAATAATAAAGTCGTTATACTTCATACGTTATATATTTTAGTCTGTTAAAAGTCTCAGCTTATTATTTTGTTATAATCCTCTTGAACTTAATATTAAGTTAATTGATTTTTATCGTTTATTTAAAATGATTAATGCTTAATATATTTCACACGTTTCTGAATTCTTGTTGATGAGTAAACATGATACGTTCATCCTGAATTCTATATAATTTCACTCAAACTGCTTACTCAAAATGCTTACATATATGTGGAAGATTTCCTTTGTTCTGACCATGGGAATTGCAATTTAGCATAAAACCCCTCTTTTTAACATAGTCTTCTTTATTCATTTTGAGACAAATTAGAAGCAGTCTGATAAGAACATCCATCAAATAATGACTAAGTCTGAGAATTAAACTGATGGTTCAGGTCGAACAAAAAAAGTTAATCACCAAGTCCAAATACAAATTTGATAAATTCAAAACAAGTAGCTCTGTGTTAATTTTGTAAACTTTCATCTTTAATAATAATAATCACCTAGTAATATTCAAACAATATTTTATTTAATACCGTGGTGGATTTCAATCCTCAACTTGTCAATAACATCGACAATCATGACTATTGTAATCACCACCCTAATTCCAATAGATCATAACAATTTATTTCGATAACACATAGCTACACAAAGTGCCCCTTAGCATCCCACACGCCCACACGAGAAGACAGCACTGCTAGTATTGCACAATTTCATATCAGACGTCAGAATCAGAATCACAAGAAGGTCCAGATTTGTGTCCTAATTATTTTCTAGTTTTTGGTACAGCTGATGATTTAAAATAAAACTGTTTAATAAATAGATTTTTTTGGTTTTAATTCTGTATATTTATTTTTATTTTGGCGTTTGAACGTAGAATATTAGAATACAGTATTCAAGATGATAGTACTGTCTAGATGCTCATATCCTATTTTAATTGAGATCGACTGAGCCGGCAGTGCACTATACATGACAATCTTTTGGAATTTTTCGCATAAATTCAGAACGATCATCTGTAGAATATTGAAATTTGGTATTTCAGTCTGCTGTAGCATCTGAATGATTGCCTACTATTTTCATAACAATAATAATAACCGGAAGTGCACTTCAGTTGGAATTTATTTTTCAATTTTGCGTATAAATTCAGAACTGTGAGCCGTAGATTCTTGGAAATCCGTATTTAGGAATGTTGTAGCATGAGAATGATGACCTCTACTGTTTCCATAGCAATCGACTAGACTAAAAGCGCATTTTACTTGACAGATTTTTAGAACTTTTTGGATAAATCAAAAGCAATTAGCCGTGGAATAATGAGATTTTCTGTTTGATTATCTATATCCAATGATGTACAAGTAAGTCACGTGATGTCCACGTCAGATTTTTATTTTTTAGTTTACCAAACGACTATTGTGATTATAATATTTTTTATATTACCTGAAAATTATTTTTCCAGAAGCTGCAAGATGAGATTTCACCTCTTATACCATTCCCTTGCAATGTCACAGGTTTTAGGAGTCCTAAAAGACCTACTTCGGTGCATAGGCTACGACCTGGTGATATTGATGTGATAGGCGCACTAGGCGATAGCCTAACAGCTGGCAATGGACTATTAGCTACAAAGTTATTAGAAATTGCAATACAGAATCGAGGTGTCTCTTGGTCCATAGGTCAGTACACATGCGTGTTTACTATCAAATGATATTCTATTGATAAGGTCAACTCATTTCTATATCTACATATATTCTCGCGAAATAACTCCAAGGCTATAATTACATTTTAACTGAAAGATCCATTAAAAGAAGTGCCAACAGTATCATGAGGTATATTTGTAAAATATTGTGTTAAATAGAATATATGCACTAAGAAAATTATATGCTGACTGAAAAATTAAAATTTGAGCATGTAGCACCTTGAACTCAATGACTTTTTTTTATTTTATGTTAGACAAATCAACTTTGATTTCAGGTGGTCAAGAAACTTGGAGGAAATATCTGACCCTACCGAACATCTTGAAGGAATTTAACCCAAATTTAATTGGTTATTCTTTAAACGACTCGACAGTAAATGACAAAGCATCTCAGTTCAACCCTTCAGAAGGAGGGATCACAAGTAGTGAACTACCTCACATGGCCAAAGTTCTTATAGCTAGAATCAAACATGATCCTCGAGTTAATTTGAAAAGAGATTGGAAAGTATGTGAGCAATAGTTATTTGTACGATGCTAGGAGTTTAGGATTTTCAGCCGTGCTAAATATCTAATTTTTCAAAATTCAAAACACCAGAATCATGCATTAAAATTTAAATTTGAAAATCGGAATTAACCTTAAATCGTCCTTATTGTGACTCATCAGTCCAGCCCAAGCCTCGGATAATCGAAAATATTCACTTCTGGCCTAATTGGATTGTACTGATGAGTTCCAATAAGGACGGAACAATTTTCTTGCATGAGCTAAAAAATTACTATTTACCTGACTATAAACTGTCTGTTAAAGCCTACTATTTATGTTGACCAGCAGTAGATATCAAAATTTGATTTAGAGAGGCCCAAAAAATAACTATACGCATCGTCAGAATTGCGAAATCAAACTCTTGTCCCAGTTTGTGGTTATAGATTTTAAATGTTGCAGCTTATAACTTTATTCATTGGAGTTAACGATTTCTGCCTTGATATATGTGAACAGCAAAATATAACCACTTATTTCAAAATGCTTGAAAAAAATATGGTGCAGACTTTTAGATTACTAAGATATAATCTTCCTAGAACGATTGTTAATATGGTTCTGCCTCTAGGTGAATATAAGTAAAAATAATTCTGTAATTGAAAGCTATAATTTTAATTATTTTAGATATACAGATGTTAACGGAAACAGAAAATACGCCCGAACTTTGCCAATTGATGAGAAGAATGGTGTGCTATTGTTTGTTTTCTAGTCAGTTCAAAAATAAAAGAAAAAAAACTATTAAATTAATTCAAAGGTGGCAGAAGATGGAAACGAAAATTGCAAAGTTGCCGGAATTTCATACAAATGATTTTGAAATTGTCACTCAACCATTTATTTCTAGTGGTGAAGTACCTCGTCTATCACCAGAACAGACAGATTTTTCGTATATGTCAGCTGATTGTTTCCACATTAGTCAGAAAATGGGTGCTAGGGGTAGTTAGTTGATGTAATAGAAATATATGAAATTAAATTATATTTTTTTAGCTGCTAATTCTTTGTGGAATAATATGTTGGAACCAATAGGTGCAAAAACCATTGGAATGCTGCCATTATTTCGAAAATTCCTATGTCCAACGGCAGAACATCCCTATATTTTTACTACAAAAAATAGTCAGCCAAACTGGAAAGGAGAATAATAATACTGTGTTTTATGTTACGTTTAATAATGTGTCTGTGAATTTAATATATAATTTGTTGTATTTGTTGTCGTTATTTCATTTGATAATATATGTATGATCAATTAAAGTAGTATACATCGCCGATACAAAGTGTTGTGGCTGTATGCGGAAGCATATTATGTATAACACTAGATAAAGCACAACTGATTCGTCCGCCATTTTGGAGCCCACTATCAGTTGTTTGCCGTTTACCGATGTGTGAACTTTAATATAATTAAATAAAATAAATGACGGGCTGTTCTGGGCCCAGTTGTATTATTCATTCAAGATACGGGCTCTGATTCTACAGATGAGTAATTTTTATTTCTCAATACATCATTTGAATGTAAAAAAATATATTCCGAGCTACTTGACCTCAATTTGAATTTCGAGTTTAACTGTTCGATTGTAAGAGGCTGAGTGCATTATTTAGAGTAAATGTCAGCATATTATTGCAAATATCTTGGTCCTTCAGTAATATTCTTAATGATTTGCTACTAAATTGTCATAATTTCCCGAAGTTTTGAGTATTGCAAATTATTTGTAGAGGACTACACTGTTGTGAGAGGTTTGGGGATTAGGAATTTTGAAATTTCAAGCAAAAATGAGACCACCAGCTACAATTCCAAATGAGCTAACAAAAAAATACAAGAAGCATGTAATTGTGTTTCATTCGATTTGAACTGTTTAAAAAATTTTTATTGTATTTTCTATGATTACCTTAACTGATATCTTATAAAAAAACTTTTTTTTTTGCTTATTATTATTTATTATTTAACCTGCTATGACCGAAGCAAATATTTAGGTATTTACCTAGATACCTATTTGTTTAAATCACCATACTACCACCTACTTTAACTTCATAATTTGAATACTAAACATTTACAGATTTTGTGTACAAAATTAATGCAATCAGATAAATTTCTTAAAGAACAAGATGCACAACTGCCTGCTATTTTAATCTTGTTCTTATTCATTTAGAAATCTACATAATTTACACAAAATCATAAAAATAAGGATATTGAACGTTTCACAGACTTGTCAGTGGGCTCCAAGATGGCGGAAGAGTCAGCTATGCTTATATTGTGCTGTAATTTTAAGCACGAGAACGCTCCACACACATTGGTGCAGACACATTAATGAGACAAGAGCTACTACCTTTGCACACCAATAGTATACTACAGTAAATCCTAGAGCCTAGACGATTCAGTAAAAAAAACATAGTGACGAAATAAAAATTGCTAATTGCCTCTGTCATACTGTTTCTAATGTAATGATGGACCTTATTATGAACACGGAGCATAAAATACTTATTCATAGCATCATTTATTTTTGTAACATTAGTAACATTGATAGTTGAATAATATATTGTCAATCACTGAATTCTCATTCATTGCAAATGGTATCCTTCAAAATCTTGTTGTAATTTTGTTGTGCCTCTTCATCAAACGATACTAGAGCAGTTGTTGCATCCTAAGTATAGTATAGTATAGTTCAAGTCAATTACTATTTCTAAATCAGCTAAAATAAATTATTACCTTAAATATCACATCTGAATATCTTTTGAATCTTCCGAACAGTTGAAATAAATCGGAACGTTTCGCAAATATATTACCAGTGGCTACTAACAAATGTCTGATTTCGTCTATATCGCCGTCAGTCTTTGCGTTGCTTGTCACAATCTAATAACATTTAATTAATTTGCGAGTCAACAGCTATAATGGATATTTAAAATAAGCACATAATCTATGATACGAACAAACAGTAGCTCCGGGACAGTAGCTTCGCTCCAAGCCACCATCAAATTCCAATAAATTATCTCGACCAAAATTACCAACGGCATCGTGTTTATAATTGCAAATTCTGATCGAGATTTGGTAATCGAGTTGTTCATATAAAATTAAAATTAATTTGCTTCAGAAACACCCTATATAAAAGCTTCTTCATAAATCACATGCTTATCTCAAATATCACGAGGATTGTCTTTTTAATTTTACGAGCAAATAGAGGGGATAGTCAAAATTGCTGTTTAAAGGGCATCAACTACTTCTTCTGGCACTAAAATAGTTGACCACGTAGTCCATTTAAGATTTTATGAAACGTAAGAAAATCGGAACTTATAGTTAATTTCAGTTAAGGAGAATCCAAGGGCTCTTATGGGACTACGATTTAACCCTTTTGATTGGCCAAAATGCGACCCAATACAAATCGGGGTGGTCAAGTGGATGTTGTATATACTGATATCCAAAAAGCTTTTGATCAGATTGACCACAATGTGCTATTACATAAATTAGATTCATTTGGTGTTAGTGATTCCCTTCTAGAGCTATTCAAGTCCTATCTTAGTGATAGGAAACAGTACGTTCAGTACAACAGCTGCAAATCACAGGCTTTCCATGTACCTTCTGGAGTCCCGCAGGGCTCCAATCTAGGTCCTTTATCATTCACATTGTATATTGATGACATTTGTGATCAGGTTAAATGTAAATATTTATTGTTCGCCGATGACTTGAAACTATATCTTGAAGTTAAAAACATAAATGACTGTTTGGTTCTACAATCTGCCATTGATTCTGTCAACAACTGGTGTTCCCATAATAGATCAAAGTTAAACCCTATCAAATGTAAAGTCATGTCTTACCACCGTAAGAATAATTATTTAGTTTTCAATTATCAGATAGATAACTTTAATCTGGAACGATGTTCAACCATAAAAGATCTAGGTATACTTTTTGATCCGGAACTAGCATTTGTTATTCATATAAATCGTATCGTTTCTACTAGTAACAAAATGTTAGGGTTTATCATAAGAAATACTAGATCATTTGATGGTACGTCTGTACTCCCATTTTGTACACTTCGCTGGTTCGCTCTAAACTAGAATATTGTTCACTTGTATGGTATCCGATTTATAATACTTACATTAAAGACATTGAATCAGTGCAGAGACGCTTTCTTAAATTTGTGCTATATCAGCAGGACAATCAATATCCTCTACGCGGTATTGATGAAAATTATTTATTACAAAGGTTTGGCTATCAATCACTGTTACAGCGTCGCATGAATATATCGGTTTGCTTCATTCACAAATTGATACATAACGTTGTTGATTGTCCTATTTTTTTGAGTCAACTAAATATAAATCTTCCTAGACTATCGGCTAGATCATCTCTTACCTTTAAGGTTAATGTAGCTAAAACCAATTTGTTAACTAAGTCAAATGTATCAGTCATGTGTTCGAACGCAAATGAAATTTGCTTAGATATAGATCTATTTAATGTTAGTTTTAGTAATTTGAGAAATTCTTTGAACCAAATCAATATATTATAATTATAAATATTCATATATGTTTAGTATGTATTATTTATATAAGTTATTCAGTACACTTTTTTTTCTGTAACTTGTCCTGTAATTGGTGTAAACTGTGGGGTAATAAATTTATTATTATTATTATTATTATTATTATTAGTCCAAAAATCGCACTTGGCTATCTGTCAGTTGTTTATCAATCATCATAGATAGAACAAGTAAATTTGTATCCATTCAGATAATATGCAGAAATATTTGTTGCTTTTATTTCTTGAATTCATTTCCAGCAAGCTTGTTTTTAATCCTGCATTCAATGTGAGTGAATCGTGACTGCATTTCGGCCATTCAGAAGGTTTAAATCGTACTCCCATAAGAGCCCTTGACCGTTCTCAATTGAAATGAACTATAGGTTGGAACATTGAACCCAATTACTTCTTGCCGAGTTCATAGAATGTACGATATTGTAAAAAAATATGTATTATTATGACGATGAACTATTGAACTCTAATATATTTACTTCGCTACGCGATAAAAAAAATCACGAATAAATGAAAATATGTAAGATTATGACTTTTTGGCATTACAACATTCAAGATTTATGACCAGGAATTGAATTTACCTGGGTTCAATTTTCAGTGCAAAAAGTTGGATACTATAAAAAATTGTGACATGAAGTTCTTATTGCATGCCCTAACTGCACGGTTTCAGTCTATCAGTAAAAATGTAATTATTTTGGGGCCGTTAAACACAATTCATTGAATGCTGAATTTTTCTTTGCATTTTAATGCTGTATTTTGATACAAAGAAAAATGCACCGACACATACATAAAATCAGAGTTCAATGCACTAATTTTTTGAGTATAGCATGGTCCGTTTTTTTGCATCAAAATGCAAAGCAAGATGTAGCATTTAATGCTTTGTATCAAACGATACTTGGACATAATATTTTAATTAATTGTATTTTACTCTAGAATATAACTTCAAAACTTCAATTGTATGCGGAGCCCTAGAGTGAAATAATAAAATTTTGGGTCTGAAAGATATTTATACAAACAAACAGGTTCAATAAAAGTATTTAAAAGCTGAAAACTATATGAATACTTATATAGTTTCGAAAATAAAGATTTCTAATTAATAAAAAAAAAAAAAAAAATAAGACAAAAGAAAAAAAAAATCCTCAATAATACAAATACTGTTTTTACCTTTAGTTTTTAAGCCATTTGTGAGAAATTGATTTTCTTAAGACTAGTTCACCATTTTCCAAATTTTTCCAGTATTCTACGTGACAGTATCTTTGATATCAAAGGTATCTATATCCAAATTTCCATCGAGTCAGAGAAATTTTAGAGCTCAAAGTCTATACATGTACATACTTTACACTATTTTTGATTTTACAAACTATTCATAGCAATAATTGTGATCACATTTCCCACAAACTCATACTAGGAAAAATAGCTTGCATGTCTTATTTTATTGATTGATATTATATTCTGTTTCTCACATTTTCTGTGCTATCACGTTCACAGCAAATGCAAACAGTATGACAAACACATCTCAGTGTACATTTTTTTTCACCAAATGTCAACTTCCATATTTTAACAATTAATAAGCGCACAGCAAAATAGCCAAGATTCAATTGCTACGCATTTATATGGTAATAAGAATGGGCACAAAAAAAACAATGCTGTATTGACAGATTTATATAATAACTAACAAAACTTCGTGAAATTTCAAAAATCTTAATCATTAATCCCATTTATCTTACTATAATAAATTGCTATAACTATAAATTAGAGTAAACAAAACTTAAAGTTACAAAGCTTTGTGAGATCTCAAAAAACCGAATAGTACTATTATTCCATCTTTATTCAAATATTTCTCTCTAAAATAAAGAAAAAATCTGATAGCACAATGATATGACTGAGTTTCTTGTTCAATATTGAATTTTAGTTGTAAAGCTGAGAATTTCGTGAGCCTGAATTAATTGCAGTTCATGTTAAGATAATCTGATTGATTGCTTATTGTTTTGTGAATGATAAAGATTCTATTTTACTGTCAAGGAATGGGATGATGTGACTTTCATATTGAACTTTAATACACAGAAAATATAACTTCAAATAAAGATAAGGATAATTTATGATTTCGTGATTATCTAAAGAGATTCAGAATGTTAACAAAATGTTTAATATTTATATCGCAATTAGAAGTACAAGTATAAATGTGTTAATACAATAGCAACAGAAAGTTTAGAATGTTCAATATTTAGGTAAATATATTGCAAACCAAAAATGTGTGTATAAATTATTTTCCTGTAACGTAATAAACATTATAATCACTCAAATGTTATACCAAAACGTGTATAATTTCGCATTTAGGTGATACTGTATCATAACAATAACTCAAAATAAGTATATCAAGATAAAAGTCGTTTTGTTGTCTATGTTCAAAGTAACTGTTCAGTTGAATATAAGTAGTACCATCATGTACAAATCGAAGTCATCATGGCAATTTTCTGAAAAAAAGAAAAATGAAAGCGCTTGGACTATTTTTGTTTTTTTCAATAATTACTTCATATTCTTGTTTTGTGAATTGTAAGCTCCAATCAAATTCACATACACAACTGTTTTCAATATTAAGTATCATGGAAAAATTATTTACACAGCCTTTGGCGAAAAGTAATGCTATTGTGGAAGATATACAGAGAGCAAGACAATATGGGGTAAGTACCCAATATTTTACTGTGACTTATTTCATAATAATTGCGTATTCCACTGTTGCAGAGCTGATGCAAAACAGTAGAAAATCTTCCATATTCAATTAATATTGATTTTTTTTCAATTGATTTGGTTTTTAAAATCTATATGTTATAATTTAACTACGTGTCATATTATTTTTCCTTTCTTGCAATTTGATTTGTACATCAATAAGAACTATATAAAAATGCATTCATTCTTGTTGATCATTGATAATTTGGTCATAATTATTAGATTTATGAATCTAGAAGACTCATATATTTGCAAAGAACTGCAGCGTTAGTTGATTTGTAAGTATGTACGTACTGAAATTTAATCTTTTCACCCTTTATTTTGTTCTAATATAACAATAAAGAAGCCTATTAAAATTTAGATGAATATATTTGACTGTTCGGCAATTGCAAGCAATAGGATCTCTCGAAAAAAAAAACTTCTTCATATTTCTTATTATTATGATAGATTTAGGGCCGGTTTATAGAAACCAAATTGAATATTTAATCGCGATTAAATATTTAATTCAGAATTAATTTAATTTTTTGACGTCATTCTTCCTCGATTAAAAAAAAAACAATAATTTAATCGCAATTAAATTAATTCACGATTAAATTACATTTAATTCAAAATTAAACATTGAATGAGTTTATAGAACCTCAATTAGAAGTTAATCGTGATTATCTTCAACTTTGTTATGAAAATAGTTTTAATATTATCTAGTCAACTGATTTATTTGTTTGCTGAGCTTGTTTATTATATTATGTCAAAGTTTACCTATGCTCATATTTTGTTCAATAAAGCCTGATTTCCAGCATTCAGGTTTTCATTACAATTTATTGAACAAAATTATATATAAAATTAGAACTCATAACTCATGAAGAGAATTGCTCGACATGTATAAGTATTTACGACCAGAACGTTTCGATGTAGATCCTTTAACTTCAGATATATCAAAACATACTGAATGGAATCACTGGAAGCGTACGTTTACCAATTTTATTGATTCAGCAACAAAAGAAGAAAAAGCAGAAGGAAACCAGCTTCAGTTGCTCATAAATCATCTGTCACCGTCAGTTTACTCCCATATTAGCGAGTGTGAGACGTATGAAGAAGCAATAAAAGCCTTGGACAAAATCTATTTGAAACCTCAAAATGAAATATATTCCAGACATTGTCTTGCTACTAGACGACAACAATCTGGTGAGAATATTGATCTTTATATACAATCACTGAAACTACTTTCTAAGAATTGTAATTTTAAAAGCGTAACCGCAGAACAGAATCGTGATGATTTCATAAGAGATGCTTTTATTGCTGGTTTAAGTTCTCCTTTTATAAGACAAAGACTTTTAGAAAAGTCGTCTCTATCTCTAAATGAAGCTTATGATAATGCTCGATCGCTGGAACTCGCTCAAATACAATCCGAAACTTTCGGTGGTCAAAGTGTTTATTTAAATGCTGCGTCATCTACCAATAATTTGGAAAATTCGGATTCTAATGTTATCAACGCGGTTACAAAAAAAACCAAATCAAACCAATCTTTGTTACTTCTGTGAAAATTCTCGTCACAATCGTCAAAATTGTCCAGCCCGTAACTGTACTTGTCATAAATGTGGAAAACGTGGACATTATTCAAAAGTCTGTAAGAGTAAACTTGACAAAACTAGCGCTTCTGTTAGCGAAGAACACTCTGCTATGATTACAATAGCCGCTGCACCAGACTCTCTTAAGAAAACCACAGTATCTGTTGAAGTAAATGGAAATATTGCAGATGCTCTCATTGACACAGGAAGCTCGTCCTCATTCATAAACAAGTCTCTTTCTAAATGATATTGCTTGTCGAAATCAGTCTGCTCCGAAACAGTAACATTAGCATCTCGAAGTCAATTGGCACATGTACACGGATCATCTTGTGTTGTTTCTATCAAAATAAATGATCAAATATACAATAACGTAACTTTGCTCATAATGTCAAATCTTTGTGCAGACATTATATTAGGAAACGATTTTCTTATGAAACATACATCTTTAGAAGTGGTTTATGGAGGTACTAAATAAACCATCATTAAAATTAGCATGCTCCAGTATCGCAATGGTACAACCAGTTAGAGTGTTCGAACACCTGGATAAAGCCTGTAGGCCAATAGCAGTAAAATCTCGAAAATATAGTGATGAAGACACAAGTTTAATTAAAAACGAAATAAGTAAACTCTTAGTCGATGGTATCATAGAAAAAAGTTCATCTCCATGGCGCGCTCAGGTTCTTGTAGTATCTGGGACTCATAAAAAGAGAATGGTAATTGATTACTCCAGAACTATAAATATTTTCACGCAATTAGATGCTTACCCTCTTCCAAATATTGAAACTTTAATCAGTAAAATTGCTAAATATAAAGTTTTCAGTCAAATAGATCTCAAATCCGCGTATCATGAAATCCCTATTGCAGAAGAAGATAATAAATATACTGCTTTCGAAGCTGTTGGTAATCTACATAAATTCACCAGAATTCCAATTGGTGTAACAAATGGGGTAGCCGGTTTCCAAAGGATGATAAACACAATCATAGAGCAAGAAAAATTAGATGGAGTCTTCGCTTATCTCGATGATCTTACTTTATGTGGTATAAATGAAGATGATCATGATTGTAAACTCAACAAACTTTTGGATGCCTTAAAGAAATATGGTCTTCAATTAAATTTAAACAAAAGTATCCTCAGAAGGAAAGAAATTAATCTCCTAGGATACAACATTTCTCCAAAAGGGATATCGCCTGATCCCGAACGACTTAAACCACTTCTCGAATTACCCCTCTCTGCTGATTCAGCTTCTTTACGTCGGACTCTTGGCATGTTCTCCCATTTTTCAAAGTGGATACCTGATTTCTCAAGGAAAATTCAACCATTTATTCAAGGTAAGACTTTTCCATTACCTAAAGAGGCTAAAACTGCATTTGATAGTCTCAAACGAGAAATCGCTAGCTCTGCTATACAAGCAATAGATGAGAAAATTCCTTTAACGTTAGAGACAGATGCTTCTGATCACTCAATAGCTGCAACATCTGGACAATCTTTGAACTTTGTCAAATTCTGAAAAAAAACATTCAGCAATTGAAAAAGAAGCTTATGCTTGTGTTGAATCAATCCGCAAATGGCGACACTATTTGATTGGTCGACATTTTCGTTTAATTACAGACCAAAAGTCTGTAGCGTTTATGTTTAATCAAAGACATAAGAGCAAAATAAAGAATGAAAAAATAGAAAGATGGCGATTGGAACTTTCTCAATTTCATTTTGATATAATTTATCGACCTGGGCTGCAGAATAATATAGCGGATACGTTATCGAGAGTTTGTGCCAGTTCTACAAATATGAATACAAAGAAACTTGTTGAACTACATTAGGATTTATGTCATCCAGGCGTTACACGTATGTTACATTGGGTAAGATCCAAAAATTTATCTTATTCTGTAGATGATGTTCAAAAAATAACAAAAGAATGTAACATATGTAATCAGATAAAACCTCGTTTTTATAAAGGAAATGACTCTAGATTGATTAAAGCAACACAACCATTTGAGAGATTATCTATAGATTTTAAAGGTCCTATTCCCTCAGCAACGAGAAATAGATATATGTTAACTGTAATAGATGAATTCTCAAGATTTCCTTGGGCTTTTCCATGTTCTGATTTATTAGCCACAACTATTATAAAACATTTAGATTCTCTTTTTACTGTATTTGGCACGCTTGCATATATTCATAGTGACAGAGGAACAAATTTTATGTCAAATGAATTAAAAGAATATTTCAATAAGAGAGCCATAGCTACCAGTAGAACAACTGCATACAATCCACAGTGTAATGGCCAAGTTGAGGAATATAATGGCATAATCTGGAAGTTGATACAATTAGCACTCAAATCTCAAAACTTACCTTCAGTTATGTGGGAACAAGTATTACCAAAAGCACTACATTTCATACGTTCCTTGTTGTGTACGGCTACTAATGAGACTCCACACGAAAGAATGTTTCTACATAAACGCAGATCCCCCAATGGTGAATCTCTTTCCGCATGGCTTAGTCCCGGTTCCAAAGTATTGCTGAAAAAAATTCAGAGAGGAAGCAAATACGACCCTATAGTCGAAGAAGTAGAGCTCGTACAAGCAAACCCTGAATATTCACACATTCGAAGATCCGACGGTAAAGAAGATACTGTTTCTAATCGTCACTTGGCTCCCAGTGGTCTGAAGTCAGATATATCTGATATCATTACACATACAGTAGACGAAGTACATGAAGATTCACTAACTCTAGATGCAGAGAAGCCAGAACTAGACTCACCTACTGATTTAACTGCAGATAATATTTCAATGGAGGAAGTAATACAATCCCCTCGTCGTTCAACACGAACACATGTAGCCCCTAAATATTTAAAAGAATATTATACATTTTAAGCTGTGGTGAATGTTATGAAAATAGTTTTAATATTATCTAGTCAACTGATTTATTTGTTTGCTGAGCTTGTTTATTATATTATGTCAAAGTTTACCTATACTCATATTTTGTTCAATGAAGCCTAATTTTCAGCATTCAGGTTTTCATTACAAACTTTAATTCAGAATTAGGTTGAACGTAGTATCTCCCCCGATTATCTTTCGTAAATTGACAAATTATGTCACTTTCTTCATGACATATTTGTCTGGTACTCGAAAATTGAAAAATATGAATGAAAAATGGATATAAATAATTTGTATGTTATTATATATCATTATTATCATCTTCTGATGATGAAGTAAGTGAAAAAAGTTCCTAGGTGAGATCTCTTAAGAGACCATCTTGATAATGAGAATTTCAAACTCAGATTTTATATTGAAAAATGCAGTATTTTGTTGTTGCGATATTCAATTGGTGCTGGAATAAAAATTACCACACAAAGAAAATCTATTTCAGCTCATCAGACTTTACTAACGATACAACTCCAAGCTACCAGTGCTTTCAGCAATCATTAAACGATTCCTTTGCAGTGCATAAATCTAGTGCTTGTAATATTATAGAACATGCAGTGCGTAAAGTAGTACAACTAGAGGCTCAATATACAAAAATGCCTACTCTAGAAGAGGTTTAAGTTGTGAAATTGAGTTTCTGTAGGATTCGAAGAATACCTGGAGTAATAGGAGCAACAGATTGCATTTACATGAAAATAAAATTTGGTGGTGGTCCTGGAGAGAAGATTTTCATAGATCGAAAATACTTTTGCAATGAATGTACAAGCTGTATGTGATGTATATCTAAAAATACGGAATAGAGTTTATATGGCCTGGAAGTGTGCATAACAGCAGTATTCTCAATGACTGTTTTATGTGCTTATCTGGAGGATGGACGTTATGGTGAAGATTTCTTACTAAGTGAACTTATTTGTCGTTCTTTCATTTATTTTGACCTATCCCAATTACTCATTTACAGTTAAAGTTATCATCTTTAAGCTCACAAATAGTTTGACGAGCAAGCTTGGTAAGTTTCCTAAGCTTCGTGCACTATAAAAAGTTCACACAAAACATTCTTAAATAATTCTACGTAGCTATAAATGCTATAGGTTATGGGAACAGCCATGCTTTTACTGTCGTGAACATTTTTTTAACCAGTGTCAGTGAAACGAACTAGAGTGAACTTAAAAAGACTAGGATTTTTAAACTGTATTATTATAAAAAGTGGTATTGTAAAGTGTGACTGAATTAGCTGAAATATGGATTTAGTCAAGCACATTAAGCCGCTGTCCGGAGTAGGTGATTGGCCAGTATGGAAAAGAAAAATCCGTGATTTATTGGACTACCAAGAAGGTGCTTTAGATATTATAGACAATACTTTAGTGAAGCCAGAACCTCTTAGTGATACTGCTACGGCATTAGAAATTGCTGCACACAAAAAGAAAAGTGATTTATACCATAAGGCAAATAGCTTTGCTAAAACCATGATATCAAGTTCAATATCAGATGAAGTTTATCAAAAGATCATGGATAAAACTACAGCCCAAGAAGCCTGGGAATCTCTCAAAAGTCAATTTGAAGCGACATCGAAGGACCAGCTATTCAGACTATGTACAGATTTATTTGAATTTAGTTGGACCATGGGAGATGATGTATCAACTCACATTGCCAAATTACGACGTTTGTGGACTGATTTGAACAGCGGATTAAAGCATAAAGGTGAGAATGAACTACCAAACTTATTACTAGTATGTAAGGTTCTTCAGATTCTCCCTAGTAGTTTTGCCACATTTCGGTCTAGCTGGATGCTCCTAACTAAAGACAATGAGAAGACATTCGATGAGCTTACGATGCAGCTATGTTTATTCGAAAGGAACATTAAACTAGATAGCGATAAAAGCACCCCAGAGGCTCTTGTAGTTAAAGATAGTTCCAAGAAACAAAAATTTAGATTGGGAAGAAAATCATCAAAATCAGAAGATGTATGCAATAATTGTAAAGGTAGAGGACATTGGGTTAAAGATTGTTTCAAATGGAAAGCTGATGGAAGACCACAAAAGGGTAACCAAGTTCAGGGCGATTCAGTAAATACCAATGTAGCCTTAGTATCTGAAGTCAATGTAGTGAATATTGTAGAAGCAAATACAGAAGATTGGTGGATCGACAATGGGGCAACCAAACATATCACAAATAGAATAGACTGCTTTGTAGATTTTCAATATTTCGATCGAGGTGTAAGAATTCAATCGATTGGTAAAGAAGAGTTAGCCGCTGTAGGAATGGGCACTATCGAAATCATTTCCAATATAGGGAAAGTAAAGAAGAAAATGTGTCTAAAGAATGTATGGTATGTTCCACAAGTTGTTAAGAACCTATTCTCGGTTTTAGCCGCACAAGACAGAAATCAGTTCAGCGAGTTCAAGTCGTCTGCAGTTAAGTGTTGTCTTATTATAGATGGGCAAGTAGTAATTGAAGGTCATCGAAAAGAGGGTGGAACACTCTATAAAGCAAATATTAGACCCATTATTCCAAATCATCAAGCAAATGCAACTGTCACGGCACCACCTGATACGTTACTACAACTTTATCATGAAAGATGGGGCCACCAGGACAAGCGTTACGTCAAGGTAAAACTGGAAAAAGAATTGGGACTCAGTGTGAAATTGGATATGGATGTATGTGAACCCTGCATATATGGAAAGACATGTCGTCTCCCTTTTGGAAGATGGGAAAAGGCAAGTTCTCCGGGACAACTGATGTCAGCCGATGTATGCGGACCTTTTTCCCACTCTTTTAGTCATAAACGATATTTCGTAATTTTTAAAGACAGTTTTTCAAAATATCGGTATCTTTATCTCTTAAAAGCAAAATCAGAAGTAATAAACGCGTTAAAAGACATGTTAGCTCACGCAAAAACTTTAGGACATACAGTGAAACAACTTTTAAGTGATAATGGTGGGGAGTTTGATAACCAAGAATTTAGGGATGTTCTACGTCTTCACGGAATAACACAAAGATTGACCGCACCGTATACACCCGAACAGAACGGCGGAAGTGAACGTGAAAATCGTACCACAGTAGAGATGGCAAGAACATTCAAATATTCCAATCCAGACGCCAATTTTCCAGAAGGCATTTGGGCCGAACTTATAAATTCAGCAGTATATGTTCTGAATAGAACAGGAAAGTCAACACTTGAAGGTGTTAGTCCAAGTGAACTATGGTTGGGTCAGAAACCCAGAATCAAGCATTTGCGTATAATAGGATCAGCTTGCTACGCTCACATATTATTTTATTATTATTATTATCGTTTTACATCCGCTATTACCCTTTCGAGTGTCGGGATGGTTCGGTTTGATTTAGTTCAAATTACTTATTAAATCCTTCCAAAGTTTTCTATTCTGTGCTACTCGTTTTGCTTCTTTACAGCTAATGTTATTTTTTTGCTAAAATTTCTTCTATTGTGTCTTGCCATGTTTTGGCTGGTCTCCCTCTTTTGCGTTTCTTGGTTATTCTTGTGCTCCATACTTTTTTTGTTTGTATTGTATCCGGCATTCTTATCAAATGTCCGTACCATCCTAGTTGTTTCTTTTCGATTGTCCTTTGAATGCTTTCGACATCTAGATTTCTTCTTATCTGTTCATTCCTAACCTTATCCATTCTGCTGATACCCTCTACTCTTCTTAAGAACCTCATTTCTGCTGCTTGGATTTTGCTTTTATTTCTCTGGTTTAGCGTCCATGATTCGCTCCCATATATCAGCGTTGGTCTATATATTGTTTTATATAGTGTCATTTTGGTTTCCTTTGATATTTGTTTATTGCTCAGAATCATTTTGTTTACTGAAAAATATCTTCTATTTGCTGAAAGGATTCTTCTGTTTATTTCTTGCTCCATACCTCCTCTATTTTCTAGTGTCACTCCCAAGTATGTAAATTCCTTAACTTGTTCTATTTCCTTTCCATCAATTGTTATATTAGTTATCGTATCTTCCTTTGATATTACTATTAACTTAGTTTTTTCTGCATTTATTTTCATTTTGTGCTTTTTCAGTTCGTTGTCCCAGACTTTCAAATTATGCTGCATGTTGTTCTCATTATTTGCCATTATTGCCAAGTCATCTGCAAAAACACACTCTGATACTGATGTGACTGCTAGATTGTAATATCCAATTTCTACTTTTTTTATTTCGTTTTTAACTCTTTTTTGGATGGTATCTAGAAATATAATAAACAGTAAAGGGCTTAAGGCTCCTCCTTGTCTTAGTCCCTGTGTAGTGGTAAATTCTTCCGAGGTTTCGCTACCGGTTCTTACATAATTTGTTGTGTTCTGGTATATACTTTGGATTGCATTAATCAGGTCGTCATCTACCTCTCTATCCCTTAGTATCTCCCACAACTGATTTCTTGGTACCTTATCAAACGCTTTTTCTAAATCGACAAATGTGATGAAAAGTTTACCATCTTGTTGTAATGTTTTTTCCTTAAGTGTCTTAATAGTAAAAATGTGGTCGTGCGTTGAATGTCCCTTCCTGAAGCCACTTTGTGTTGTCTCTAGTTTTGATTCTATTTCTTGTCTAAGTTTATTTTCCAATATTGCTTCATAAATTTTTGCCGTTGCACAAAGAAGGGATATTCCCCTATAATTATTATAATTTCTAGAATCTCCTTTCTTATGTATGGGAAATATAACTGCTTTTTCCCAATCATTCGGAATTTCTTTTGTTTTCCATACTTTATTCAGCATATTTAGTAACATTTGTTCTCCTTCTTCCCCCATGTACTTCAGTTGTTCTGCTTTCATCATGTCGTGTCCCGGTGCTTTACCATTTCTTAGTTTTTTAAGTACTGTTTTCACTTCCTCCATGCTAATATCTTCTGTGCTGCTTGTAACACTATTAGTCCATCTTTGGTGTACTCTATTATTCGTATTCTGATCTTCCTTCAATAGTTCCTTGAAATGTTCTTTCCACCTTTCCATTATTTGTTTTTCTTCTCTTATTATATTTCCCTGTTTGTCTTTTACTTGTTTCAATTGTATTTGTTTCTTTGTTTCATATGTTTTGAGTGTTCTATAAAATAGTTTTTGATTTTCCTTAAAATTTTCTTCTAAGGTGTTCCCGAATTCTTTCCACGCTTTTGTCTTGGCTTGTTTAATGACTTGTTTTACTTTTATTCTTTGTTTCTTATAGCTTTCATAATCTTCTCCCTTCTTTGTTTGTAGGTAGATTTTCCATTTCTGTTTCTTCTTCTTTACTTCTTCTTTAATTTTTCCATTCCACGCTCACATACCAAAAGAAAAGCGGAAGAAAATGGATTCCAAAGCTGTCAAGGGGTATTTAGTGGGCTACGATGCCGACGAACGGTATAGAATATATGTTAATAAGACTCATAGTGTGATCGTATCAAGAGATGTACGATTCGTAGAAAAAGTAAACGCTTGTGATAAAAGTAAAGACGCTCAAGCAGATACTCAAAATCAAAACAACAGTAGTGACTGTGAGCAAGATAGTTTCACAAAGATACGGAATGAAGATGAAAATAGCTTAGCAGAGCTACCAGATGCAGTAAGTTTCCATCCAGAAGAGGAGGAAGATCCTACACAAAATCAAGAAGACGATATTGTAGATGGAAATGCTTCAGAAGTGGATTCAAATAGTGATGACGAAAATTTAGATAATCAAGAACAATGTCGTATCTTAAGAAATAGAGAAACAATTCAAAAACCCAAGTATATGAATGATTATATTCTAGCAACAGAAGACCTATCTATGTCTGATATACCAGAAGGATTTGAAGAAGCACTCAGAACTAAAGAAGTAGAAAAATGGAAAATCGCGATGAATAATGAAATTATTTCCTTAAAAGAAAATGATACATGGACATTAACTGAACTACCAAAAGGCGAAAAGGCATTGCCATGTAGATGGGTATTTCGATTAAAAAGAAATCCAGATGGGAGCATCGAAAGGTACAAGGCCAGAATTGTGGTGAAAGGTTTCAAACAGCGAAAGGGGATAGATTACACACAAACATATAGTCCTGTCGCAAAATTAAGTACCATTAGAGCAATAATAAGTATAGCAGCTGCAGAGAAGATGCATCTTGCCCAATTCGACGTTTCAACAGCATTTCTATACGGAAATCTTCAATAAACCATATATATGGAGCAGCCTGAAGGTTACAACAATGGAACGAATCAAGTATGTAAACTAAAACGAAGTTTATATGGGTTGAAGCAGGCTCCAAGATGTTGGAACCAACGCTTTGGTGGGTTTCTTGTTAATTTGGGACTTCAAGTTAGTGAGGCCGATCCTTGCTTATATATTCGGAACAAGAGTGGTAAAAAGTTGCTAGTGGTAGTATATGTGGACGATGGTTTAGTCTCAGCATCTGATCCGCAAGAACTAAAAGTGTTTTTAAACGAACTAAAATCAGAATTTAAAATAGTGTCAAAAACTGCCGAGTATTTTTTAGGACTTGAAATAAAATCTACCAGTGATTCTATTAAGATATGTCAAAAAGCTCATATTAACAAAATATTTCAAAAGTTCAACTTTTCAGAATGTAAGCCGGTATCATCTCCAATTGTCAAGAGTTCTGAAATTTCTAAATCTGGGAAAGTTACCAATGAACCTAAATTCCCTTACAGAGAAGCAGTTGGGGCTATTATGTATTTAATGTTAGGGACAAGACCCGATTTAGCTTTCAGCATTGGGTATATATCTAGGTCACTGGATAAACCAACTTTGGAAGATGTCGGGAGAGTAAAAAGGGTATTTCGGTACATTACTGGTACAATTAATTTGGGAATTGTTTACAAGTCAAATAGCAGTAGAACTAAATTTGAATGTTATAGCGATGCTGATTTCGGGGGATGTTGTAAGACAGGTAGATCAACATCAGGGGTGGTTATCATGTATGGTGAAGGAGCTGTTTCGTGGCTCAGTCAACGTCAAGCAATGGTTGCCACATCAACTACAGAGGCTGAAATAGTAGCGGCCAATGAAGCTGCGAAAGAAATTATATGGCTTACGCGGTTTTATGCTGGAATTGTAGAGAAGATCCAAGTTCCAATTCTTATGGTTGATAACACTGCTGCAGTGAGATTAGCCCAGAACCCAGAATTTCATCGAAGGACGAAGCATATAGCAATGAAGCATTTCTTCATACGAGAAAAAATCACTGAAGGTCATCTTGGAATCGAACAAATTCCAACAGAAGAACAAGTCGCAGACATCATGACAAAGCCGTTGCCAACGATTCGACTTGTCGTTTTATGCAGGAAGATGGGATTACAATGACTAGCAATTTGATATTCTTTTGTTTTTTTTTGTTTTTTCACCATTAACAAGGGAAAGTGTTGAGGTTGTTAATGTGAACAAACCTTTATAAAATTATTGAGCTTTATAATAAAGACTACCCTGAAGTAAGTTGCACATCTGAGTTACTAGAAGAAACCGCGTTTTTATTTTGGCTTATCCCAATTACTCATTTACAGTTAAAGTTATCATCTTTAAGCTCACAAATAGTTTGACGAGCAAGCTTGGTAAGTTTCCTAAGCTTCGTGCACTATAAAAAGTTCACACAAAACATTCTCAAATAATTCTACGTAGCTATAAATGCTATACGTACTGCCTCAATAAAGACACAATCTGCTTGAGACATTTATATAGTGCACACATTCACGTGATATATTTTGATTGAGTACCATTGTTTGAGTTTAAACTGCTTTGAGCTCCTGGGAGCCGAAAATACTGCAGAATTTTTTAATCGCTATATCCCAAACTTTCACTTTCCCTTTCGAAGACGCTCCATCTGTGATTTTATTTTCAAGCATAGATCTGAGTCTTCAGAAAAAAGGCAACTGTAAGAAATCACCGTAACGATTTATAGTGGATGAATAGAAACAGCAATTGCAAATCCAGAGAATAAAAATGTAACCGATGCAATATAAAATAAAACATCATTTACTTATGGAAAATATGCCTACATACTCTGCTAAAATATGAATTGCATTTTCTTTTCCTGTTTCTGTAAAATTATTTTTTAGTTCTGTTACATCTGTCACACTTTTGATTGCTCTTTAAAAGATCCGTTCTACATGCGCAATCGTAAAAGTCTGAATATTATTCAATCTGACAGTTGTCAATTCATATAACATAAGCATGAAGCTAGTTCTGTATTTAAATATGCTGCCAACCTTCGTGATCAATTTATGAATTTTGTATAACTTAATCGAACTCTTAATCGCGTTGATTTTGTTTCTGTAAACCGATAAAAATTTTATTGCGTGATTAAATTAATCTTGATGTTAATTTAATTCAGAATTAAAAAATGTACTGTAAACCGGGCCTTAATCGCGTTGATTTTGTTTCTGTAAACCGATAAAAATTTAATTGCTAAAATTATTCAAAACATGTAATATTCGTGCTTGGACGGGCTATTGGTAACTGAAATTAACTCGTAGCCACCAAGCGGTTATAAGCGAAACTATATTGTAAAGTGGATTCAATCTTAATTTCCATATAATCGTATGTTATGTTACTGGTTTTGTTAGCAATATTTAGTGGCTTTTTTGAGATTGTTTATATGAAATTTTATACTACAATAGTTCTTAATGGATTTGTTCAAGTTAATTCAGTGAAAAATACTTGGCTTTCGACTTTATTGTTACATTATATAATCTCAAAATTAGTCTTTCTCAAGACTATACTCTTCAAAATACGGAATTTAAACGAAGAATTGGTGATAAAAATTGTTGTGTTTACGGATGTCATTCCAAATTTAATCGAAATGTGGATTTGAGTTTCCATAATTTTCCTAAAAAGGGGGAAAAAGAATCTGTAGAAAATAAAGTTGGCAACTACGAATTAGTTGATTAACGAACTGTGTGGATTAGAAGAAATTCGTACAAGAAAAGCTGAAAGCTGGAATTTACAATATAAAAATGTCGTAAATACTTCCCCATAATATTATTTTCATTGAAGTTATGAATTCTATAGCCTCACGCAGTCTTCCAGTTACAACTAAAGATGATTTTATTGTTACATTATATAATCTCAAAATTAGTCTTTCTCAAGACTATACTCTTCAAAATACGGAATTTAAACGAAGAATTGGTGATAAAAATTGTTGTGTTTACGGATGTCATTCCAAATTTAATCGAAATGTGGATTTGAGTTTCCATAATTTTCCTAAAAAGGGGGAAAAAGAATCTGTAGAAAATAAAGTTGGCAACTACGAATTAGTTGATTAACGAACTATGTGGATTAGAAAAACTCGTACAAGAAAAGCTGAAAGCTGGAATTTACAATATAAAAATGTCGTAAATACTTCCCCATAATATTATTTTCATTGAAGTTATGAATTCTATAGCCTCACGCAGTCTTCCAGTTACAACTAAAGATGATTTTGAAAGAAAAAACTATATATTATAAAAGAAGAAAGTCAATACTTTCCCGCACAATTGGAATTGAATTAAATCATTTCATGAAATATAAATATTTCTTTAGTGAATATCAACGTATTTACATTGTAAACAGGCTACAAACTTGCCGTAAGCCACTTTTGATTCGCCATTTTGTAAAAACAGTGCTGCCGCCAACGGTATTTTCAGTTGCCAATAGATCACGCCGGTGAAACGCTATGCTATCTCCCTATACCAGCTGCGTCTCAATATCTTATCGCGTTAGAGAGAGAGGTTAAGTGTGTGTGATGGAAGATAGTGGACACCTGGCTTATTTTGAAATTTATATCAGTGATATTGATATTGAAGAAAGTCAATTATAAAAAATTTAACACAATTTATTAATTGCAGCTACCTATCACTTTCCTCCGAAAAAATGAACTATTCTAAAAATTGAATAAGTTAGTGTTTGAAAATGATTTTTAATCATAAATTAGTCAGGTGAAAGCAGGATGTATGAAAATCGTGGTAATTAAAAAAATTTAAAAGTATTTATACAGAATTTAAAATTAAAAATAATTTATTTTTCATCAGAATTCTGAAAAATGTAGATAATTATCTATCAATTTGACATAGGATGTTTCGGATGTCAATTTATTTGAGTAAATCAAGACTTTCCACAAAATGCGCATTTGTTGCTTTGCTGGAAGTAAAAGGAATTTCTGTATTTATCTGAAGTAGATCCATGATTTTTATTTTTAAAAATCGCAGGGCAAATTATTATAAAAAATCATTTGATTTGAAACAAATATAACTTGGTCAATACTCATTAAACTAAAAATTTTAAGTGATTGTCTGGAGTTGTTCCATGTTAATACATGCCTACTATCTTCCATCTATCTCTTCGTTCGGCGATAAGAGTTTGTGCCGTGTACAAGCGCTTCGTTTCAACTCCTATTGGTAACTGAAATTAACCCGTAGCCACCTAGCGGTTATAAACGGAACTATATTGTAAAGTGGATTCAACCTTAATTTCCATATGATCATATGTTATGTTAAAGGATTTGTTAGCAATATTGAATGGCTTTTTTGAGATTTTTTATATGAAATTTCATACTACAATAGTTCATATTGGATTTGTTGCAATTAATTCAGTGAAAAATATTTAGCTTTCGACTTTATTGTTAAATTACATAACCTCATTGCTATACTGAAATTAGTCTTTCTCAAAATTTTATTCTTCAAAATATGGAATCTACACGAAGAAGTGTTAAAAATTGTTGAGTTTATGGACGTCATTCCAAATTTAGTTGAATTGTTGATTTGAGTTTTCATAAATTTCCTAAAAGGGGAAAAGGAAAGTGTCGGTAGTACTTAAATAAAATTGGAGATTACGATCCAGTTCATAAGCAAGCTATGCGGATCAGAAAAATTCGTACAGGGAAAGCTGAAATGTACAATAAAAAAATTTCGTAAATACTTCCCTGTAATATTATTTTCTCTATGAATTTCATAACCTCATTCAGTCTTCCAGTTACAACTAAAATTCGTATATAAATAAAAAGATTTTAAAAGAAAAAACTAAATGTTATAAAAGAAGGAAACCAATACTTTCTCGCACAATTGAAATCGAATTGAATCATTCAACGAGATATGAATATTTCTTTGCTGAATATCAGTGGATTTACATTGTAAACAGATTACAAACTTGCCGTTAGCCACTTTTGAGCCACCATTTTGTAAGCACAGTGCTGCCGCCAACGGTAATTTCAGTTGCCAATATATATTATACTTCGTGCAATAGATATAATGTGAAAGACCGTGCGCACTCCGCGCGCGCATAATGTGTTCGAATGTAGGCAACTCTGATTGGTTGTTAGGTGTCTAGCAGTTGAAACGTCATCACAAAACTTAAAAATATGATGAAATTTTCAAAAAATTGTATTTGAGAAATTACAATGTTTTGATGAATTTATTATTTCAGAAGAAACAATAAAAATAAAACAGTGGAAGACCCCATTATATACACGAGTAGTTTCCTATTGACATATGCGGTATTATTGTTTGATAAAAAAACTTATCATTTATTATATCATAAGTAGTTGAATTATTATCGATTATTTTTGTGGTGCTATCACGAATGTTTATTGTGCTTGCATTTGAATACCACGAGTGTGGAGCACTCTTTAACTTTAACTGCAAATGGTATATGGAGGACTATTCCAGAAGTCAAACCATTTTTTCAAATTAGTTTCCTATGAATCAAGTCACGTAATTTTCATGGGAACGAATAAACAAACTTTTGTCAAATTGAAAAATTAGAATTTCTTGCATATTCTCTGACGAATAATAGAGAAATTAATTGCGTTCTGATATGGAAACTAGTTCAAAAAAGTTTGGTGATAAATCAGAAGATGAAATTGATGAAGATATTCAGAAAAATATGCGAAGATTACAGATTGGAGGCATCCACATCTTTGAGTAAAATACTCACTTTGACCACTAGTGTAATACTCGATGGTGTTTCTACACGTCCAAATACCCACTGATATGCACCGTTTCTATGGCGATTTAGCATTATTAACCTTGATATAAATACTACGAATGGAATAGTCATAATTATTACATGGAATAACAAATTTGATTGAAAACTTATCATAATTTCGTGATATCCCTTTAATGACTGATTATTATAATTATAAAAAATCCGCTGTGGCCACACCGTACTTCCCTGACCATAAATTTCATGGCCAGTCTTATCGCTGTTTAATGTGAAATTTAGAGTGTCGCATCAATCATTGCATATTTCAAAATGAAAGCTGTCATTATCAAAGTGACAGCTGTCATTTTAAAGTGACAGATGGCGGCTATTTTTTAGTCCTTACATTAAATAAATATTTTTGAAAATGAAGAATCCTTTTCTAGATTTTGGTCTCTAATTCATTGGAACATATAGTTTCGACATTTGATCGCCGGAAGTGTAATTTGAAGATGGTAACGTGGATTCCACTACTTAATTATTTATTCTTGATATCTACCAAGATTATCTCCCCAAGAGCCTAAAATTGATACCTAACATCATTTAAATGATTTGTGATAGAAACAATTGTTTAAATATCCTCTTTGACAATTCTACTGAAATTATCTCCAGAAGAACTTTATTTTGATACCAAACACGATAGAGCCAAATCACTTATTCTTCAAAACAATTGTAATAATTTGTGACTTTTAACGTTTTAACAGATAAAAATAGAAACGTAGAACGTATTCGAAATTTTTTTCTTGTTCTTGGAAACACATTTTTTTTGACAAGTCGTTCTTATTTAATCATACAGTCGTTATAGATTCTAATGCGCCCCATGTTTTTATTTTAATCTGTTTAAAGTCTCAGATTATTATTTATTCTGCTGATTCAGTGCACCTCAGCATCCTCAGCACTGCTAGTATTAAACGATTTCATACCAAAGCTGGAACTACAACGACTTGTTGGACATGTGTCCAGTTAATATTTATCGTAGATCTGATTTTAATAGAAGGATAACCTGACCTAATCCCTATAATGACCCTATTACAAATATTAAGTGGAAACATGTCCAATTTGTATGGCACATTGACAGTAAAAATCAAGTCAATGTCAATGTTAAGTCGTTGTGGTTCCACCACAGACGTCAGAATCTCAAGAAGGTCCAGATATGTGTTTTAATTATTTTTTAGTTTTTGGTACAGCTGATGATTTGAAATTGACCTTAAAAGTGTTCTACCTATTTTTATCTTCTAGTTTAACGAACAACTATTATGATCTTAACAATTTTTATAACCTGTAAATTATATTTACAGAAGCTGCAGGATGAAATTTCCCCTCTTATACCATTCCCTTGCAATGTCACTGGTTTTAGGAGTCCTATAAGACCTACTTCGGTGCATAAACTACGACCTGGTGATATTGATGTGATAGGCGCAATAGGCGATAGCCTAACAGCTGGTAATGGACTATTAGCTACAAGGTTATTAGAAGTTTCAATACAGAATCGAGGTCTCGTTTGGTCCATAGGTCAGTACACATGCGTGTTCACTACCAAATGATATTCTAATGATAAGGTCAACTTATTTTTATATCTACTTATATTCCCGCGAAAATAGATCCAACAAACATTTCGACTCACCTTCCGACCGCGGGCGTGATGAGCCTGAAGCGGTTGCGAATCATAACGTCAGTTTTCATATTTTGGTTCCGACCAGAACGACCACAACCATCTTGTGGAATGATAATTGGGAGAAATAAGCATTGAGGTCACCTAATGGCACGTACCTAATGTAATATTGATTTCGTAGTATCATAAGAACCCTTGAACCATTCTTAACTAAAATGAACTATAAATTTCGAATGTCAAAAAATTCTGAGTTAAATTTATTCCGGTTGAATCTAGGACAAAATATTTCAAATTATGTAATCTCAATGATAAGAAAAACCCTAAAAAGTTTCGCACACAGCAAAATGCAAATTTGAGCATTTGACACTTGAAACTTATTATACAAGGATAAATAGCAAATGTCTGTTTTTATTTTTGATTTCCTGTTTAATAAACCAAGCTTTGATTTCAGGTGGTCAAGAAACATGGAGAAAATATCTGACCCTACCCAACATCTTGAAAGAATTTAACCCAAATATATCTGGTTATTCTTTGAATGATTCGTCAGAAAATGACAAAGCATCTCAGTTCAACCCTTCGGAAGCAGGAGTTACAAGTAGTGAATTACCTCGCATGACCAAAGTTCTTATAGCTAGGATCAAACATGATCCCAGAGTTGATTTACAAAGAGATTGGAAAGTATGTGAGCAATAGCAGATTTACGGTCGCAACTGATGTTTCACAATTGAGACAAAGTCAAAGCTAGCATTTACAACTCTTTTAAATACCTCATTTTTCAAAATTCAAAACACCTGAATTACTATATTACCTTCTTGCCTTGTTTATTTTTGTATCATTTTTTCTGATGAAGACGCTCAGTTAGAGAGTCGAAACGTCAAAAATAAAATAAAATATACAGAATTAAAATCAAAAAAGTCTATTTATTACTATATTCAAATTTAAAGATTGAAATTCACATCTTCACCTTGAATCGTCCTTATTGGGACTCATTAGTGCAGTCCAAGCCTCAAATAATTAAAATTGTTTGCCTCTAGCTTCATTGGATTGCTCTAATGAATCCCAGTAAGAACGGAATGATTTTCTTGCCTAAGCTGAAAAAGTACTATTTACCTGACTGTAAACTGTCAGTTAAAGCCTACTTTTCATGTTGACCGGCAGTAGATACCAAGTACCAAAATTTGATTCAAATTCAGAATTGCGAGATCAAACTTTTCTAATGATTGAACTTCGTCACAGCTTGCTATGATTGAGCTTCGTCACAGCTTGTGATGATTGAACTTCGTCGCAGCTTGTGATGATTGAACTTCGTCATAGCTTGTGATTATAGATTTTAAATGTTGCAGCTTGTAACTATATTCATTGGGGGTAACGACTTCTGCCTTGATATATGTGAACAGCAAAATATAAAGAGTTATTTTAAAGAGCTTAAAAAAAATATGATGCAGACTTTTAGATTACTAAGAGATAATCTTCCTAGAACGATTGTTAATATGGTTTTACCTTTAGGTGAGTACGAGTAAAAATAGTTTTGTAGTTGAAAGTTGTAATTCTATCGAAATTGCAGATTTTCAGATAATGTCGGAAACAAAAAATACGCCCGAACTTTGCAAATTGATAAGAAGAATGGCGTGCCATTGTTTATTTTCTAGTCAATTCAAAGATAAAAAGGAAAAGTTTATTAAATACATTAAAAGGTGGCAGAAGATGGATACGAGAATTGCAAAGTTGCCAGAATTTCATACAAATGATTTTGAAATTGTCACTCAACCATTTATTTCTGATGGTAGATTACCTCTTCTATCACCAGAACAAACAGATTTTTCGTATATGTCAGCTGATTGTTTTCACATTAGTCAGAAAATGGGTGCTAGGGGTGAGATATTGATTTAATAGAAATATATGAAATTAAATTATTATTTTTTAGCTGCTAATTCTTTGTGGAATAATATGTTGCAACCAATAGGTGCAAAAACCATTGGAATGCCGCCATTATTTCAAACATTCCTATGTCCAACGGAAGAACATCCCTATATTTTTACTACAAAAAATAGTCAGCCAAACTGGAAAGAAGAATAATAACACTGTATATTGTGTTATGTATAATAATGTTTCTGTATACTTATTATATAATTTGTTGTATTTGTTATCATTATTTCATTTTATAACATATGTATGATCATTTGAAGTAGTATACATTGCCGATACAAAATGTTGTGGCTGTATGCGGAAGCATATTATGCACGAGAACGCTCCACACACATTGGTGCAGATACGTTAATGAGACAAAAGCTACTACCTTCGCACACCATTAGTGTACTACAGTAAATCCTAGACGATTCAGTAAAAAAACACATAGTGATGAAATAAAAATTGCTAATTACCTCTGTCATACTGTTTCTGATGTAATGATGGACCTTATTATGAACACGCAGCATAAAATACTTATTTATAGATCATTTATTTTTGTAACATTAGTAACATTAATAGTTGAATAATATATTGTCAATCACTGAATTCTCATTCATTGCAAATGGTATCCTTCAAAATCTTGTTGTAATTTTGTTGTGCCTCTTCATCATACGATACTAGAGCAGTTGTTGCATCCTAAGTATAGCGTTCAAGTCAATTACTATTTCTAAATCAGCTAAAATAAGTTATTACCTTAAATATCACATCTGAATATCCTTTGAATCTTCCGAACAGTTTGAATAAATCGGAACGTTTCGCAAACATATTACCAGTGGATACTAACAAATGTCTGATTTCGTCTATATCGCCGTCAATCTTTGCGTTGCTAGTCACTATCTAATAACATAAATTAAAATCTAATTAGCGAGTTGACAGCTACAATGGATATTCAAAATAAGCATATAATTAATGATACGAACAAACAGTAGCTCCGAAAATGAAACTTTTCATTCGCTTCACTTCAAGCCACCATCAAATTCCAATAAATTTTCTCGACCAGACAACGGCATCGTGATTATAATCATAAATTCTGGTCGAGACGCGGTAATCGAGTTGTTCATATAAACTAAAAATTAGTTTGCTTCAGAAACACCTTATATAAAAGTTTCTTCATAAATCACATACTTATCTCAGATATTACGAGGATTGTCTTTTTATTTCACGAGCAAACAGTGGAGATAGTCAAAATTGCTGTTTAAAGGCATCAACTACTCCTTCTGACACTAAAATAATTGACCACGTAGTCCATTTCAGATTTTATGAAACGTAAGGAAATCATTAATTTCATTCAAAACGGTCCAAGGGCTCTTATGGGACTACGATTTAACTCTTTTGATTGGCCAAAATGCGAACCAATTTCACTATTTCACATTAGCACAAAAATTGCACTTGGCTATCTGTCAGTTATGTATCAATCATCACAGATAGAACAAGTAAATTTGTACCCATTCAGATAATACGGAGAAATATTTTTTGCTCTTATTTCTTGAATTCATTTTCAGCAAGCTTGTTTTTAATCCTGCATTCAATGTGAGTGAATCGTGACTGCATTTCGGTCATTCAGAAGGTTTAAATCGTACTCCCATAAGAGCCCTTGACCGTTCTCAATTGAAATGAACTATAGGTTGGAACATTGAACCCCATTACTTCTTGCCGAGTTCATAGAATGTACGATATTGTATAAAAATATGTATTATTATGACGATGAACTATTGAATTCTGATATATTTACTTCGCTACGCGATAAAAAAAAATCACGAATAAATGAAAATATGTAAAATTATGACTTTTTGGCATTACAACATTCAAGATTTATGACCAGGAATTGAATTCACCTGGGTTCAATTTTCAGTGCAAAAAGTTGAATACTATAAAAAATTGTGACATGAAGTTCTTATTGCATGCCCTAACTGCACGGTTTCAGTCTATCAGTAAAAATGTAAGTGTCTTGGGGCCGTTAAACACAATTCATTGAATGCTGAATTTTTCTTTGCATTTTAATGCTGTATTTTGATACAAAGAAAAATGCACTGTGTCATACATAAAATCAGAGTTCAATGCACAAAATTTTGAGTATAGCACGGTCCGTTTTTTTTGCATCAAAATGCAAAGCAAGATGTAGCATTCAATGCTTTGTGTCAAACGACTCTTGGACATAATATTTTAATTAATTGTATTTTACTCTAGAATATAACTTCAATTCTTCAAATGTATTCAGCCCTAGAGCGAAATAATAAAATTTTGGGTCTGAAAGATATTTATATAAACAAACAGGTCCAATAAAAGTATTTAAAAGCTGAAAACTATATGAATACCTATATAGTTTCGAAAATAAAGATTTCTAATTAATTAAAAAAAAAAATAAGACAAAAGAAAAAAAAATTCCTCAATGATACAAATACTGTTTTTACCCTTAGTTTTTAAGCCATTTGCGAGAAATTGATTTTCTTAAGACTAATTCACCATTTTCCAAATTTTTCCAGTATTCTACGTGACAGTATCTTTGATATCAAAGGTATATATATCCAAATTTCCATCGAGTCAGAGAAATTTTAGAGCTCAAAGTGTATACATGTACATACTTTACACTATTTTTGATTTTACAAACTATTCATTGCAATAATTGTGATCACATTTCCCACAAACTCATACTAGGAAAAATAGCTTGCATATCTTATTTTATTGATTGATATTATATTCTGTTTCTCACATTTTCTGTGCTATCACGTTCACAGCAAATGCAAACAGTATGACAAACACATCTCAGTGTACATTTTTTTTTCACCAAATGTCAACTTATATTTCAACAATTATTGAGCGCACAGCAAAGGAATCAAGAGCATGATTTGACATTTAGATTCAATATATATCTGAACTATATATCAGTGAGAGTTGATGCGAATATGATTTCACGGACATTCAATTGTTACGCATTCAAATGGTAATAAGATTGGGCACAAAAAAGCAATACTGTATTAACAGATTTGTATAATTACTAACAGAACTTCGTGAAATTTCAAAAATCCTTATCTTTAATCCCATTTGTCTTACTATAATAATTGCTATAACTATAAACTAGAATAGTTTTCGAAAACCATGCTTTATTAACTGATTTGTACAATCCCTAACAAAACTTAGTTACAAAGCTTTGTGAAATCTCAAAAAGCCAAATAGTACCATTATTCCATCTTTATTCAAATATTTTCCCTAAAATAAAGAAAATTTCTGATAACACAATGATATAACTGAATTTCTTGTTCAATATTGAATTTTAGTTGTGAAGCTGAGAATTTCGTGAGTCTGAATTGCTTGCTAAAATCTAGTTTCTAGCACGTAGTATCATAAATCTAAAGGTGAAGTTTTATTTAACTCTTAATTCGCTCACTTAGTGTCGCCACTCGCTATTAACGAATTATTCGAATTTTCACTAAAACTATTATGTAATTTACTGAAAATTTACACTAAAAATTTTTTTCAAAAAAACAGTATTTGAAGTCCAAGAAATTCTGTACACGGGCTTAGAAGTAGAAATTTGAAATTGATTCTCAGTATCGCGTAAAACTGGATTTAAAATACAGCAGTTTGTTGTAACTTTAACAACAATTATTTAACAAATGGGTCATTGTATTAAAAAAGTAAGACTAGACCCGTGTGTAAACACTCTGTTTCCTCCAAAATGGTTTTGAATTAAGTTTCTAAGTGGTATGATAGGGAAGTAAATAACATAATGAAATGAGAGTTTTTATCAAGCCATGCTACACCAAGACTCTCGCCTTAACGACATTACTAATAAATAAATCATAGAAAATGTTTTCCGCACGTTTTATCTTGGATCGTGCAAAACCGAACACTAAATCATTAATTGCAGTTCATGTTAGGATAATCTGATTGATTGCTTATTGTTTTATGAATAATAAAGATTCTATATTACTGTCAATGAATGGGATGATATGACTTTCGTATTGAACTTAAATACACAGAAAATATAACTTCAAATAAGGATAAGGATAATTTATGATGTTAAATGTTTAATATTTATATCGCAATTAGAAGTACAAATGCGTTAATTTAGTAGCAAGATAAAGTATTGAATGTTCAATATTTAGGTGTATTGCAAATCAAAAAAGTGTGCATAAATTTTTTTCCTTTAACGTAACAAACATTATAATCACTCAAATGTTATACCAAAACTTGTATAATTTCATATTTAGGTGATACTGTATCAAAACAATAACTCAAAATAAGTATATCAAGATAAAAGTTGTTTTTTTTATCTATGTTCAAAGAAACTATTTAGTTGAATATAAGTAATACCATCATGTACAAATCGGAGTCATCATAACAATTTTCTGAGAAAAAAAAAATGAAAACGCTTGGACTATTTTTGTTTTTTTCAATAATTACTTCATATTCTTCTTTTGTGAATTGTAAACTCCAATCAAACTCACATACTCAACTGTTTTCAGTACTAAATATCGTGGAAAATTTTTTTACACAGTCTTTGAAGAAAAGTAGTGCTATTGTGGAAGATATACAGAGAGCAAGACAATATGGGGTAAGTACCCAATATTTTACTGTGACTTATTTCATAATAATTGCCTATTCCACTGGTGCATCAAAGCAGAGCTGATGCAAATCAGTAGAAAATCTTCCATATTCAATTAACATTGAAATTTTTTCAATTGATTTGACTTTTAAAATCTATATATTATAATTTAACTATTTAACTAGGTCTCATATTATTTTGCATTTCTTGCAAATTGATTTAAACATCAATAACAACTATATAAAAAAAGCATTAATTCTTGTTGATCATTGACAGATTGGTCATAATTATTAGATTCATGAATCTAGAAGATTCATAATTTGCAAAGAACTGCAGTGTTAGTTGATCTGTAATTATATACGTATACTGAGATTTAATCTTTTCATCCTTTATTTTATTCTTCTATAATTGGGGTCTTTCGAAAAAAAAAAAAAATTCTATTTATTTCTTATTATGATAGATTTAGTAATTTTAAACAACTACGTGATACCTTTTATCCTTTTCATTTATAATTTTGATAAAAACAATTAACGGTATCCAACTGACGTCACAGCTGCTACTTTGTGTATAGTAACACCAAGCGAATATGAACAATCTTTTATAAATGTTATATTTCTATTTTAGTACCTTAATTTGTTTTTGAAATACATATGGGCGTCAAAGTAGGATGTCAAAATAAATATTCCATTTTGCCTATTAAAATGGAACTAAAATTATTCAAAATATGTAATATTCGTGCTTGGACGGGCTATAGATATAATGTGAAATACCGTGCACGCTCCGCGCGCGCATAACGTGTTCAAATGTAGGCAACTCTGATTGGCTGTTAAGTAACTGGCAGTTGAAACGTCATCACAAAATTTGAAATACCTAATGGTGAAATTAGAAAAAAAATATATTTGAGAAATTACAGAATTTTGGTGAATTTGAAAAATATTTAAGTTATTATTTCAGAAAAAACAATAAAAAGAAAACACTGGAAGACCTATTATATAAACGAGTAGTTTCCTATTGTCGTATGCGGTATTATTGTTTGATAAAAAAACTTACTATTCATTATATCATAAGTAGTTAAAAGTATTATCGATTATTTTTGTGGTGCTATCACTCATGTTTATTGTGCTTGTGAATACCACTCGTACAGCACACTCGTAGTATTCACAAGCACAATAAACATGAGTGATAGCACCACAAAAATAATCGATAATACTTCAACTACTTATGGTATAATAAATGATTATTATTTATTTCAGATTTCTACCAAGCTTATCTTCCCGAGAGCTCTAAATTACTAGCAAGTTAGACATCATTTAAATAACTTATAAAATAACAATTGACAATCGTTTTAATATCCTTTTTGACACTTCTAATGGAATTATCTCCACAAGAGCTTCAATTTGATACCAAACATGATAGAGCCAAATGTCGCATCAATAATTATTGCATATTTCAAAATGAAAGCTGTCATTATCAAAGTGACAGCTGTCATTGTTAAAGTGACAGATAGCGGCTATTTTTTAGTCCTTAAATAAAATGAGTATTTTTGAAAATGAAGAGTCCTTTTCTAGATTTGGGTTTTTAATTCATTGGAACATATAGTTTCGACATTTGATCGCTGGAAGTGTAATTTGAAGACGGTAACGTGGGTTCCACTACTTAATTATCTATTCTTGATATCTACTAAGCTTATCTCCCCAAGAGCTTTAATTTGATACCAAACACGATAGAGCCAAATTACTTATTTTTAAAAAACAATTGTAATAATTTGTGACTTTCAACGTTTTAACAGATAAAAATAAAAACGTAGAACGTATTCGAAATATTTTCTTCGTGTGCATGGAAACATTTTTTTTGACAAATCGCTTTTATTTAATCATACAGTCGTTATACAGGTTTTATTGCGCCCCATATTTTTATTTTAATCTGTTAAAAGTCTCAGATTATTAATTATTCTGCTGATTCAGTGCCCCTAAGCATCTGACACGAGAAGACAGCACTGCAAATATTGCACGATTTCATACCGGACGTCAGAATCTCAAGAAGGTCCAGATTTGTGTCCTAATTATTTTTTAGTTCTTGGCACGGCTGATGATATGAAATAAAACCGTTTAACTTAAAAGTGTTTTACCTATTTTTATCTTCTAGTTTAACAGACAACTATTATGATCTTAACAATTTTTTTATAACCTGTAAATTATGGTTACAGAAGCTGCAGGATGAAATTTCACCTCTTATACCATTCCCTTGCAATGTCACTGGTTTTAGGAGTCCTAAGAGACCTACTTCGGTGCATAGATTACGACCTGGTGATATTGATGTGATAGGTGCATTAGGCGATAGCCTAACAGCTGGTAATGGACTATTAGCTACAAGATTATTAGAAGTTCTAATACAGAATCGAGGTCTCGTTTGGTCCATAGGTCAGTAGTACACATGCGTGTTTACTATCAAATGATATTTTTATATCTACATATATTCCCGCAAAAATAAATCCAACAAACACTTCGATTCACCTCTCGACCGCAGGCGTGATGAGCCTGAAGCAGTTGCGAATCATGACGTCAGTTTTCATATTTTGGTTTCGACCAGAACGACCGCAACCATCATGTGGAACGATAATTGGGCGAAATAAGCATTGCGGTCGCCTAATGGCACGTACCCAATGTAATATTGATTTGAGGGCTTAAATCGTAGTGTCATAAGAACCCTTGAACCGTTCTCAACTGAAATGAACTATACATTACGAATGCCAAAAAATTTTGAAGTAAATTTATTCCGGTTGAATTTAGAATAAAATATTTCAAATTATGTAATCTCAATGATAAGAAAACCCGGAGATGTTTCGCACACAGCGCATGGGTCTTATCGAAACACATGTCTGCCAAAATATCTCGTCCAGTTGAGAGCACCTTTAATTCCAATTTAACCGAAAGATCCATTAATAAAAGATGTGCCAACAAGATCATGAGGTATATTTGTGAGAAATATTGTGTTCACACTAATATTCGCCATATACTTCACACCAAAATAAAATATAAGCATTGAATAAATTATATTTTGACTGAAAAATTTAAATTTGAGTATTTGACACTTAGAACTTAAACGTATTATACAAGGATAAATAGCAAATGTCTGTTTTTATTTTTGATTTCCTATTTAAAACATCAAGCTTTGATTTCAGGTGGTCAAGAAACATGGAGAAAATATCTGACCCTACCCAACATCTTGAAAGAATTTAACTCAAATATATTTGGTTATTCTTTGAATGATTCGTCAGAAAATGACAAAGCATCTCAGTTCAACCCTTCGGAAGCAGGAGTTAAAAATAGTAAATTACCTCGCATGACCAAAGTTCTTATAGCTAGGATCAAACATGATCCCAGAGTTGATTTACAAAGAGATTGGAAAGTATGTGAGCAATAGCAGATTTACGGTCGCGACTGACGTTTCACAACTAAGACAAAGTCGAAGCTAGCATTTTCAACTCTTTTAAATACCTCATTTTTCAAATTTCAAAACACCTGAATTATTATATTCAAAGTTGAAGATTGGAATTTACATCTTCACCTTGAATCATCCTTATTGGGACTCATTAGTATAGTCCAAGCCTCAGGTAATTAAAATTAGTTGCCTCTAGCTTAATTGAATTGTACTAATGACTAATGAGTCCCAGTGAGGACGGAATGATTTTCTTGCCTAAGCTGAAACAGTACTATTTACCTGACTGTAGATATAGACCTAACTGTCAGTAAAAGCTTACTTTTCATAGTTATTTTTGTATTAAGTGTGCGAAGTGATTGTTTTTTTTGTTGCGCGTGAGAATGTCAATTTTAACCGAGACCGTAAGGTCGAGGTAACAAATTTATTCGAAAGCGCAACAGAATACAATCCCTTCGCACACGTAATACAAACAATATTTTTTCGCCAAATGTCAAAAAAGAATAGATCAACAATAATTATTGTTTTATTCAGTAAAATGTAGGAAAAAAGTACAAAATAAAATTAATTTGCAATCACCTGGGTATTGTATCCAAAAGAATGCGCAATTGTTATTTGATAAATAAATAACTGTCAAGAAATTTATTATTTCTCCCAGTAATAATTATTTTCCTTGTGAATAATTAAGAAACAATAACAATGAATAACGATACCAGCGATAGTGATACTCCCTTTGAGGTAACGAATACTGCAAACGCTGCAATTTCAAATTTATTATCTGTCAAGTCAAAACGGCAGTTTGAGAATGCCTACGCTGAATTTCGTAAATGGTGCGCCACTAAAAAAGTGGTAAAAATCACAGAGAATGTAGTTCTAGCGTATCTAGAAGAAAAATCGACCAAATTAAAACCACCAACTCTATGGACTTTATTTTCTATGCTCAAAGCAACTTTGAATGTAAAGGAAAACATTGATCTTCGAAAATTTCCAAAATTGGTTCCTTATCTCAAAAACAAAGCAGTTGGATATAGAGGGAAGAAATCAGAAATCTTTACAAGAGAAGATATTACTAAATTTATTGAAGAGGCAGATGATGAAACATATTTATTGATGAAGGTATTGACATTTAACTTTACCCATATCTATGTACCTAGCTATCTCAAAATATTTTATTACAGAGTTTATTAATTTTGGGCATAAGTGGCGCCTGTCGTCGTGAAGAACTTGTTAATATGACAGTTGATGATATTGAAGATGTGGGTACCATAATGATTGTAAAAATACCAGATTCCAAAACACATACTGAACGAACTTTCACTGTTTCAAAAAAAGAATATATTGAGATATACCGCAAGTACCGTGCTCTACGACCGACTCACGTTTCAAGTCGTCGATTATTTATAAAATATAATAAGGGCAAGTGTTACAATCAACATGTAGGGATCAATAAAATAGGAGAAATTCCCAGCTAAATAGCAAAGTGGCTTGGGAACGAAATGTTTGAAAGGCACACAGGCCACTGTTTTAGAAGAAGCTCTGTCACTCTTTTGGCTAATGCAGGAGGTAATATGACTGCTATTAAACGTCATGGTGGATGGAAATCAACCACAGTAGCAGAGGGTTATATTCAAGATAGTTTAAATAATAAAACTGAAATCTCAAATAAAATTTTAAACTGCCATCCATCAACTTCTAAAGAGATCAATGACTCCGAAAAATTAAACAATCAGCCCTGCCCTTCTGACAGTATTACAAAAGAAGCATGCGAGATAACTTTTAAAAGCCAACAATCTTCTGGTATTAACGTTGGAAATAATTGCTCCAATTGCACAATTAATTTTTATATCCAAAAATAACTAGTATTATGTATAATTTCATATTTCTTTTTGTTGAATACATGATTGTTCCTATCCTTGTAGCATTATTAAACTGAATTATATTGGATTAGGTATGCAAAAATAAAATTCATTTTTTCACTAGTGAAAATAGTATATTCCGATACAAGTGCGGAATGGAGATCATTCCATGCGAATGTGAATAATTCAGCCACGAGACGAAGTCGAGTGGCAGAATTCACATGAGCATGGTATGATCGATTCGCACGAGTGACGGATGTTATTTTTTCTACAGTCAAAGGTGTCCGTGTGAATTTCTATAATCAAAATATACTGTTTTCCGAGAAAGAACTTGCTTCATTGATCTCATTCAAATTCATCAAATGTTGATAAAATTACTCATACCGACTCCATTTTGAAGAGGAATGGAAAGAAAATCGAGGAGAATTAAAATTATGACAGTAATGAAACAGATTTTTCGCGATGCCACGCGGCTTTCTTAGGAATTCCTGAGCGTGCGGAATGACCCCTATTCCGCACGCTACAGCGTGTGGAATGGGTATCATTCTATAGTGACTGTAGAAAAAATATGTTTCATTTTTTCACTAGTGAAAAAATCACTAACTTTGCGTATCCATAACAATACAAAAATATCATGCTTTTTTGACAGTTGGCGAAAAAATTATTTTACGCATCATCAGAATTGCGAGATCAAACTCTTGTGATAATTGAACTTCGTCACAGCTTATGATGATTGAACCTAGTCACAGCTTGTGATTATAGATTTTAAATGTTGCAGCTTATAACTATATTCATTGGAGCTAACGATATCTGCCTTGATATATGTAAACAGCAAAATATAAACAGTTATTTTAAAGTGATTAAAAAAAATATGATGCTGACTTTTAAATTACTAAGAGATAATCTTCCTAGAACGATTGTTAATATGGTTTTACCTTTAAGTGAGTACGAGTAAAAATAGTTTTGTAGTTGAAAGTAATAATTCTATCGAGATTTCAGATTTGCAGGTAATAATGGGAACAAAAAATACACCCGAGCTTTGCAACTTGATAAGGAGAATGGCGTGTCAATGTTTATTTTCTAATCAATTCAAAAATAAAAGAAAAAAGTTCATTAAATTAATTAAAAGGTGGCAGAAAATGGTTACGAAAATTGCAAAGTTGCCAGAATTTCATACAAATGATTTTGAAATTGTCATTCAACCATTTATTTCTGGTGGTGAAGTACCTCGTCTATCACCAGAACAAACAGATTTTTCGTATATGTCAGCTGATTGTTTCCACATTAGTCAAAAAATGGGTGCTAGGGGTAGTTAATTGATTTAATAGAAATATATGAAACTAAATTATATTTTTTTAGTTGCTAATTCTTTGTGGAATAATATGTTGCAACCAGTAGGTGCAAAAACCATTGGAATTCCGCCATTATTTCAAACATTCCTATGTCCAACGGAAGAACATCCCTATATTTTTACTACAAAAAATAGTCAGCCAAACTGGAAAGAAGAATAATAATACTGTATATTGTGTTATGTATAATAATGTGTCTGTAAATTTATTATATAATTTGTTGTATTTGTTATCATTATTTTATTTTATAATATATGTATGATCATTTGAAGTAGTATACATCGCCGATACAAAATGTTGTGGCTGTATGCGGAAGCATATTATGCACGAGAACGCTCTACACACATTGGTGCAGATACGTTAATGAGACAAAAGCTACTACCTTCGCACACCAATAGTGTACTACAGTAAATCCTAGACGATTCAGTAAAAAAACACATAGTGGTGAAATAAAAATTGCTAATTACCTCTGTCATACTGTTTCTGATGTAATGATGGACCTTATTAGGAACACGGAGCATAAAATACTTATTTATAGAGCATTTATTTTTGTAACATTAGTAACATTAATAGTTGAATAATATATTGTCAATCACTGAATTCTCATTCATTGCAAATGGTATCCTTCAAAATCTTGTTGTAATTTTGTTGTGCCTCTTCATCATAGGATACTAGAGCAGTTGTTGCATCCTAAGTATAGCGTTCAAGTCAATTACTATTTCTAAATCAGCTAAAATAAGTTATTACCTTAAATATCACATCTGAATATCCTTTGAATCTTCCGAACAGTTTGAATAAATCGGAACGTTTCGCAAACATATTACCAGTGGATACTAACAAATGTCTGATTTCGTCTATATCGCCGTCAGTCTTTGCGTTGCTTGTCACAATCTAATAACATAAATTAAAAATTAAATAGCGAGTTGACAGCTACAATGGATATTCAAAATAAGCATATAATTAATGATACGAACAAACAGTAGCTCCGAAAATGAAACTTTTCACTCGCTTCACTTTAAGCCACCATCAAATTCCAATAAATTTTCTCGACCAGACCACGGCATCGTGATTATAATTATAAATTCTAGTCGAGATGCGGTAATCGAGTTGTTCATTTAAAATAAAAATTAGTTTGCTTCAGAAACACCTATTTAAGCTTCTTCATAATTCACATGCTTATCTCAAATATTACGAGGATTGTCTTTTTAATTTCACGAGCAAACAGTGGAGATAGTCAAAATTGCTGTTTAAAGGCATCAATTACTCCTTCTGGCACTAAAATAGTTGACCACGTAGTCCATTTCAGATTTTATGAAACGTAAGAAAATCGTTAATTTCATTCAAAAACGGTCCAAGGGCTCTTATGGGACTACGATTTAACCTTTTTGATCAGTTATTTATCAATCATCATAGATATTTTGTACCCATTTAGTTAATATGGAGAAACATTTGTTGGTTTTATTTCTTGAATTCATATTCAGTAAGCTTGTTTTTAATCCTACATTTAATGTGAGTGAATCGTGACTGCATTTCGGCCATTCAGAAAGCTTAAATCGTACTCCCATAAGAGCCCTTGACCGCTCTCAATTGAAATGAACTATAGTTGGAACATTGAATCCCATCACTTCTTGCCGAGTTCATAGAAGGTACGATATTATATAAAAATATGTATTATTATGACGATGAACTATTGAATTCTGATATATTTACTTCGCTACGCAATAAAAAAAATCACGTATAAATGAAAATATGTAAAATTATGACTTTTCGACATGACAACATTCAAGAATTATGACCAGGAATTGAATTCACCTGGGTTCAAGTAACAAAAATATAATAAAAAAACTATACTTTGAGTCATTTGGCCAATTCGATTTTCTATTGATGATACTATTACTGCACGGTTTCAGTCTATCAGTAAGAATATAAGTGTTTTGGGGCCGTTTGAAACAATGCATTGAATGCTGATTTTTTCTCTGCATTTTGATGCAAAGAAAGATTCACCGTGACCGTGTTACAATAAAATCAGAGTTCAATGCACAAAAGTTTGTGCATAACACGGTGAGTTTTTTTTGCATTTAATACATTGTGTTTAACGATTTAGACATAATATTTTACATTACCGTTTTTTAATAGCAATTATGCTGGGGCCACACTTACGTCTAATGTCATTAATTGAAGAGTTATTCAATAATGAACATATTGTCAATGACAATATGTCAATTGTCACACAATGCCTTACTTAACGGCATTAGACATTAGTGTGGCCCCTGCATTAGAGTAACCAGGGCCAGATTTACCCTTCTTGCCGCCCCTGGGCAGTAATGATACTGCCGCCCCCTACCCGCCATCTTTCCCTATTTTTTTCTCATACTTTTGGACTAATTATCGCACTCTGTATATATTCGAAATAATCTGAACTTTATACTCAGCTTGTAAAAATAATACCCAACTAGTGAAAAATACATTGATTAACGGTCAAACTGTCGATGTACTAATTCGCCTCCGATTTCGATGAAAATTGGTGAAAAGATTAGTTGTAGCATTACAAATATGGATAAAATATTAACTATTGGCGGTCAGGCTTAGTTGACCTTAAAATAGTTATTTATATATCCAGTGCGCGAAATTATATTCTGGTGCTTGAGAAAGCATCAAAGAAATTTCGCACCCGAGTTGCATACAATATTTTTTCTACAGTCGTCCAAAAAAGTATAAAAAAAAATATTGAAATCATATTGAAGTACAAAAATTAGTAGAATTCGTTTTCTTGACAACGTGCACGAAATATTTCATGCACATTGTTAAGATAAAATCAGTGCACGAGATACTTCGTGCTCGTCATGATGAACAACTCCAATATGACATATAGCATACTAATATTGAGGTACAAATATCATCATTTTTTGACATCTATAGAAGAATTGTATTTATTAATTTATATCACTATGACATGCATTCATTGTACATGTGTGTGTGTGTGTGTGTGCGATACTAGCGATTCCCTAGTGAACTGTTATTTTGAAAATTACTTTTAAGTGGCATTGCCTTGCACCCAACTAACGGACACACTTCGCCCTCTCTGAACAAGCTTGACGTGAAATCTTGAATCCAGGATAGTGACAAAGGGTGCACTAGACACCATGTTGGATTTGATCTGCCATCATTGTTTCAAATTCAAGACTCCACGTCGAGCTTGGTCATAGCGGGTGGAGCCCGCTCGCTAGTTGGATGTAAAGCACCGCCGGCTAAAAACAAAAACACACACCACAATGCATACATTTTTAATGATTTAAATTAATAGCTAGAATTTTCAAGATCAACCGATCTGACCGTCAATAATTATTATTTCTTATAATTGTAATGCTAGAAATAATCTCTTCAGCAAGTTTCATTTGAATCTGAAGTTAAGTAGTACATCGTAAGTTTAACCTGATTGAAAATTGCAATTTTATACAAACAAAACATTGAAAAAAGCTTAGGTACCCACCCTATTTTTCAGAATTAGAATAATTTTTATTTGTGTTATCAAAGCATTTTTTATCAATTTGTGTCTCTTGAATAAAAAATAGAATTTGCGAGTTATCTCAAACACTTCCTGTTCTTTTTGTAATTTTTCTGTTTCAAACAATAAACACTGTTTTTCCAAAAATTACACGACTATTTAGTTCACTTTAAACTTAAACAAATGATTTTTGGCGTGGCGTTGGACCTCAGTAATTCAAAGTAACATTTTGACAGCCTCCATAGCTTGAAATATCTATCAGTGACTAGTAATTAATTTAAAAAAAAATGTACAAACAAAATGTCTTGCGTAGAAATTAGATGCAAGTCTCAGTTTTCATCCCTTACATGTGTTAACCAAATATGGTCCAGATGGCTATTAATCTGAACAGTGCACTTATTACCTATGTTTAAATTTTTAGAAGCTCTACCTGAGACATCTAATTGATTCAGCTTTTGCTGTTCTAAAATTGGAATGATATCTTAATAACAAATCTTCAAATTATCAAGCAATTTCTAACAGTTTCCTCAAAATTTGCCGCCTCAAAATATTTGCCGCCCTGGGCAGTTGCCCATAAATGCCCCTTCTCAAATCCTGCCCTGAAAGTAACATTCACTAAAGAAAAAATATTCGTAAGAAACGGATTACTTCTGATAAGAATTGGATCAACAAAGATAAAACGTTGTTAGACGCATATGTAAAAAGTCCCATTTGCATTCATACGGCTTTGAAAAGCACTCGTTTAATGGCATTTTTAAGCAAATCTTTCGTGCAATAAATAATATGTTTTTAGGTACCTATTAATGCATCAAAAATATTAGATGTTATTTATTCGTTCATACTGTAATTTTTAAATTATTTTTTGTAACACGTGCACCGAAAGTACCCTATTAATGAGCTGACTTCTGCTTCGAAAGTTCTCAATTCCAAACCATGGTAACAATTTTCATTAATTGACAGGGAATTAATAGATATTTTTGTCCGCTGAGTAAAAATGAAATTGTAAATCATGGATACCGTTGGATTTTTTAAATTTTATTGATATATATCAAATTGATATTCGAAAGAAATGTGTATTATAGAATGTGTTCGTTATAGTGTGTGCATTTATTGTGAACGGAATAGCACACAGAATGTGAAAAATATCAATCAATAAAATAAATCATGTGAGTTATGTTTCATTGTATTAATTACCTGTAATGTGATTCCATTTTCAAAATCTGTTTGTCTAATAGATAAGATAGTTTCAATGCATCAAAATTTATTTTAAAAGCTTAGTAATGGGGGTACTTCGATACACTTGTTACAAAAAGTATCGTATGCAACACGGACACTGAACGACTGTCATTATTATCACGGACAAATTTGGCTGCATGAAGCTACACCTTGGGCTTTGCCCTCGTCTTCGCCTCGTACTTCGTCCTCGTCTTTACCGTATGCAGCCAAATTTATCCTGAACAAAAATGATAGTCGTTCGGTCCTTGTAGCATAATATTGATTTGTTAGAAATTTAAATATTCACTGTGGTATTATTACTTGTCGCATTCCAATATATCTTTGGATTAAAATGATTTTGACTCTCGATTATTCATTGGTAATATTATGCAATGCATAATATAATGCCAGAATAATAGCAACTGGCACAACGATGAACAACGTTTGCAATAACTTTTCGCCTATTAAATTTGAACTAAAAAGACAACCTCGTACGACATTCTTAGATACTTTACCAAATTAGCAGGGATTTTTGCCAAATTACATTCTTCAAATTTATCTATTGGCTTCCGTCCTCCTTTTGGGCAAAGAAGTTCATAATCGGAAGAAAGTAAATCTGTTGCCCACTCATCTTTATTTTTACCATCTTTAAAAATAAAAAAAGGTTAATATTGACAATAACCTATTCTTCAAAATCATTACCTGTGTTATGTTGTACAGTAAAATGTTTAACGAAAGCCACATCACCTTGACCTTCAACCAAGCATCTGAATGCCCCGCTGTATCCAAAATAATTCTCCAAAGTATCTGCTTTACACTTTCTGTTTGATCTCTCGGATTTGTTGTCTTTGCTTCCTGCGCATTGGCTGCATAATTTATCAGCAATATCGTTTGGAATGTTATGTTCTTGTAATTTTGCTCCTGGTAAGCAGCTTCCTCCAGAGAAGAATTCTGATAGAGCTTTAGTGATAGGGCATTCAGATTTTTTGATTAAACCTTGTTTAATCAAGGCATAAATTGGTGCATTATATCCAGCAATGTTGTTAATGGATGGGTGACAGGATTTTTTTCCTCGTAACTCTCCCAGATTTTGGAAGTTTGAATTCTTTTTGACCACAGCTACTGAATAAGCACCTTTCAGATTGCCATATTCTTCAGTTAAAATAGGTTTCAAATTATATTTTGATCTAGCAGCTTCAAGTTCACTTGGATCTAACGCCATGATATCAGCAGCGTTTGCTTGGATGGCTTTCAAGCAATCATAAATATTAGATTGTTGCACACAATCAAACCTTGGACGCAAATCTCTTGAAAAAGCTGCTTTGCTGAGAACGTGACATTTTTCTAAAGCAATATCCAAAGTGACACACAGTCTAACTGTTTTAACTGGAGGTCCATATTCTCTTTCGATTACATCAGTGTAATTGGCTTTATCTAAATAGTCTTGAGGTGTTATTGGTTTGTTTGGTTTGACAACTGTTTTGTCGTTCAAAACAAGAACGGATTCGAACCAAGGAGCATGAGATTTCTCGCCAACTGAATCAAGGTTTTCGAGTTTGGAACGGAGTTCCGCAATGGTTTTGATCACATCAGCGTTTGCCATGAATCCTTGCCACGGACGGGCCGCCCAACGACAAGGTGTTTCGGTTATAGGGACTTTGGATCCATCGGGGCAAAGATATGAGAATTGGCTTGGATCTTCGTCTGATTGACGAGCAGGTACTGTTCCAACCGAGAGCTAAAATCAAATGTGCTTTTACTCAAGAAGATTCTTTTGTGAAAAAATATACTTACACCAAAGAATTTTCTAACATAAATCACTTTAGTCCAAGCGACTTGTCCTCCATTATGTGCTAAACATTTAAGTGCTCCTTCATACCCAGAAAACTTATCTGGATAATCGCAGACTTCTGGGTGCTCACAGAGTTCACATAAATTGGAATATTTATTTTCTGAAAATAATTTTGTGATTAAAATATTAAAAATAGGGACAATTGGGTCTTACTTAATTTTTTGTTAATATTGGAATCGACTGACCATTGACCAACAATACAAGCCTTCGAGAATAGAGTAGAGAAGGCCTTCAATTCATTTTCCCGCGGAGAAATGTCAGTATCATTCAAAGCACCAATTATTCCCAATTTTCTAAGTTTGGTCAAGGGTATTTTATACCCTACATTTCGACCAACACCAGTGTGGCATGATTTTAGTCCTTTCAAGTCGTGCAGATTGTTTATTTCCAAATCTTTATGAATAACAGCCACTGCTTCGTATCTAAATTCGGCTGAAAAAATGTTAAAACCATCAGATTTTTTGAAATAAATATTGGCAATTGTAGAACTGATGATAATCTTTTGATGTGACATCTCATTTCTCAGGCCTCCATGCACCGAAAGTTTGTCTATCATCTGCTGTTTCTGGCTAATTAAAATTGAGCTTAGATTTGGTTCATCTGTGAATTCGTGTTGACAGTATTTTGCGCAATAGCTGCCACCGAAAAATTTGTGAGGTTATGTATAAAGTCCATATGTTAACATGGGCTCTGTGTTTCCAATATGTTCTAAGAATGGGAAACAGTCTTCGGGATGGAGCCTCATATCATAATGCTCAAGTTTATTATTTAATATAATGTCCGACTAGTTTATTATTGTTGTCATAATAACACTGATATTAAGGTAATTACGTAACAAATAATACCCGAGGGCATTATTTTGAAAAATAACAAACAAGTTTCCTAGTTACAGCAAGTAACTAGAGTAATTTCTCTGACAGAAATCACAATGACAGGACATACATTGCTAAAAATTTTGATCGAAATACAACAAAAGTCGGACATTAAACATTGAAGGCAGCACGGAAGTTGAACGGACAATAATGCCTACGGTCAACGTACACACCTCGGGTCAGAGGCCCTCGGAAAGTAAACTGTTGACCTCAGGCATTATTGTCCTTTTAATACCCTTGAGACCTTAATTACTATATCGGCATCACTAATTATAAATCATAGAAAAAAAAAGCGCACGTTTTATTTTAAAACGTGCAGAATCAAACACTAAATCATTAATTGCAGTTCATGTTAAGATAATCTGATTGATTGCTTATTGTTTTGTGGATAATAAAGATTTTATTTTACTGTCAATGAGTGAAATACTATTTTTGTACACAATAATAGATAATAACAATTTGAATAATTCAGTCATATTCAATATTTTACTTTAGCTAAAACAAAAACATTTTATATTTTAAATACAAGACTTACATCTCATTTTTCAGTTTACTCAAATGCCTAAATTAATTAATTATGAATAAATTTAGTTACTGTATAAAGGCATTAAAAAGAAACATATGGAAAAAAGTTGTCCAACTAGTTCACGTTCTTTTATTTCTTGTATTGAATTGATTTAAATCAAAAGGCCTTGAACTTGATGCAAGCTACTTTGCTTTCATTTTACTTTTATAGAATAATTGTCTATATACAAGTTGGTTCTAAAGTCCTCAACTGGTACAGCGTACTTTAATTTAAATATGAGTCCTGACCTAACCGTATAAATACTTCCGTCCATCTAACAACGGAATATTTTTTCTACGTCTTGAAAGATGGTTGATGAATTGGAAAAATAGTATATTATGAGCCTCAAATAACACTACGAAGAAGATTACGGCACATATATAACATTTCGGAGCGTCGTTAATCGTTTCAAAAATTTCTGATCTTGTTTTGTTCAAAAATACACAAATCAACAAATATTAATGATTGTACAACCATTCTGTGAACATAATTTACAACAAAAAGAAAAGAGTTTATTATTGTACCTCATGTTTTTTGTTTTTGTTGATATTTTGATAAGCTCAATTTTCGTTTACTAAATGTGAATTTAATTTAATATGATGCATATATCATACCATCTGGTTCTTCTTTCGTCCGGATTTCTTCGAAGACTTCAAAATCTTGGTCATCTATATTTTTGCCTACATACATGTCCTCGGGATCCACAGCAACAAAATCTGCGTCCCTCTCTTTTATCTTCTTTAGACACTCCATTCTAGAATAAAATAATAAATAAGATTTTTTATAGTATATTATACCTGTAATAATTTTTTACCTATCTCTTGCGGGTATGCAAATTATTTGTGCAGAACTTTTAGTTTTTTCTTGAGTCATTTTATTACAGTCTTCTAGGATTTCTTCTGGGACACACATTTTATCTATAAATATGTAATATTTTATTTATGTTGACGACAAAAACTTGATTTTTATTTATCATTTATTCAAGTACAAATATCTATTACTTAGTTTCAAGAAAATATTCAATTAGTTATTATTTATTATTGTAGAATATTAGCACAACAAATAACAAAAGAATATATTCATTTTTGTCTTTAATGTCCGACTAGTTAATTATTGTTGTCATAATAACATCGTTTTCAGGGTAGTTACGTAACAAATAATACCCGAGGGCATTATGTTTCAAAATAATGCCCGAGGGCATTATTTTGCAAAATAACAAACAAGTTTCCTAGTTACAGCGAGTAACTAGAGTAATTTCTCTGACAGAAATCACAATGACAGGACATATATTGCTAAAAATTTTAATTGAAATACAACAAATGTAGGACTTTAAATATTGAAGGCACCACGGGAGTTGAACAGACAATAATGCCTACGGTCAACGTACACACCTCGGGCCAGAGGCCCTTGGAAAGTACACTGTTGACCTCAGGCATTATTGTCCTTTTAACACCCTAGATACCTTAAATACTATAAGGGCCGTTTGACACGATGCATTAAATGCTGTATTTTTCTCTGTATTTTAATGCTGCATTTTTATGCAAAGAAAAATACACCGTATCACTCAAAAACAGAGTTCAATGCACAAAATTTTGTGTATGACATGGTGCATTTCTATATGCAAAATGCAACATTTAATGCAATGAGTCAAATGATTCGACAATAACTTGTTATTTTATAGGCAAATTTCAAGTTCAGGTCTAATTCGTTTTGCCTTGGTCAATTTAGTTGAGTAATTTTTTATTATCATAACACTGTTTTCAAGTAGTTTGTGGGGTAGCCTCTTTGTTTGGAAAATGGCTTTGCCATATCGAGTAACATAATTTTTTAATACAAAATCTCAATATTTTGATCAGAATTTTGATTTTTTAAATTTTTCTTCAGTTTTTTGTATGATAGTTAATTTTGTCTCCATTTTTAATAGCCAACTACATTTATTACTGCTACAAAATATTCTGAGGTCCAAACTACAAGATTCTACTAATTTTTTGGAGCCAAAAAAAATTCTGTACTAGAAATATAGGCATGTTTGTTTTTTCTCACAACCAACTGGAGCCAAGAAAAAAACTTATTCTACTGGCCTGAACTTCACAGTTTAAAAATTGTCGACGTATTATATTCTGATCAGGATTTTTTCTCTCTGCAGTCAGAAATTTACATTTTCGCACTCCCGGGAGTAAGCAACAAATTTAATCCCTCATTTCAGGGACTTAAATTTGAGTTTAGTCCCTCGGGTTCTGAAATGATCAAAAATCTCAAGAGACAGAAGTAAAATAAATAAATTTTTCTATAACAACTGAATAATCAAAGTACTTACCTAAATGTCAAATTGAATTTTTTCATATATAATATCATAAGTGGTTAAATTTTATCGGAAAAATTTTTAGATTGTTACGAGAGCTTGTTGCTTAGCAATTTATTGAGTGATATTGACAGAAAAATCACGAGCTGTCAAGCGAGTGATTTTTGATCAATATCACGAAATAAATTGGTAGCAAGCTCTCGTAACAATCTAAAAATTTTGCCAGGTTAAATTTAATCACGAATGGTATTCGGAAGATTATTTTTCCCATCCAAATTCATCAATATATTCCAGAGACTCGACTCTGAATATACTCATTTTCACATTCAATCTGTCTGTCAGTTTGACAGATGCTGAATCAACGCGGCTGAATATTCTTTGTTTTGTATACATAACCAACAGACAAAATTTCCAAAAAATTTCCACTTGAAAACCGTGTAGGTTGTACCACGTGACGTCGAATGGTGCAATTCTATTGATCGAAATTTGGATGGTAAAAATAATCATTAGAATTCAAACCTTTATTCTTGATGATTTGTATTAGCATTATTGCAATTGACACAACTTCACAAATACATCATATTGTTGTTCGTAAATATTCTAGACCTTTGGCAAAATCAGCCTAATCAATATCAAATTTCTCACTGATCTTTTTGACAGCAAGCTTATTTATTGAACAACAGCTGTAGCCAGCCTTGTTACTATGGTGAATTTACTCAACATTTTTCCATTAAGCCTGTTGTTGTCAAAATTGTAAGATTAATTAATCTGCTTTTAGACTTTGTGATTCAATATAATACGGTAGTGCGAAAAATAGCGTAGATAACACAAGACTTAAGTGCCGTTAATCCCTCAGGTGAATATTGCCCTCGACTGCGTCTCGTGCAATAAACTCCATCCTCAGGATTAAATCAAGCACTTAAGTCCCTCGTTATATAATATACTATTTCTTTTTCCAGTTGTGATGTGAAGATAAGAATATAATAACATTTTTAGCTCTAAGAAAGAAAGCAGAACATTTTTTGGTAGCTAAAAGAGTAAATTTATTTTTTAAGTTACCGATTTTGGTATTTAAGTAAAGAATATATCATTTTAATATTTTTTTTAAATTTTACGTAGTGATCAATAAAATAAAGATGTTCGACCAAATTTTCGGTTTCGGTTTCGACGACAAACCTGTCGAAATTAAGTTCATGAATCCTTGCATTAAAAACACCTTGTGACCCTTGAAAGTTTTAATTTTCGATAAAAAGGCATTTTGGAAATAAATATTGACTTTTCCACGTCAGCACACAAATAACTAGATTAATTATTTGAATAAATCCAGAATCGTCGATGAAATCAAATATTTATAAATCTTTGATTTCGGGAATAAAAATTTTCAATTCAATATGAAAATTAGGTATTTGAAAAAAATCAAAGTAACAAAATTAAATGTCAAAAATCTAATACGCATACAAGTGTATATTTTTCGCACTCCCGGGAGTAAAAGACGAGTTCAATCCCTCATTTCAGGGACTTAAGTTTAAGTTAGTCCCTCAGCGATTTAAAATGATCAAAACAAATTTTCCCATGACAATTGAGTAATCAAAGTACGTAAATGTCAAATTGAATATTTCCATTAGAATTCAAATCTTTATTATTGATGATTTATATTAGCATTATGGCATTTACATAATTTTTTTAATTTTTTTGATTTTTGGAGTGATAATTCTGCAGTCTTATCAATATCAAATTTCTCACTTATCTTTTTGACAGCAAGCTTATTTATTCAACAACTGCCTTGTTACTGTGATAAATTTACTCTTCATTTTTGCATCAAAATGTTATTGTCAAAATTGTAAGATTAAAATTTCTGATTTTAGAATATTGTGATTCAATATAACATGGTAGTGCTAAAAATAGGGTAGATAACACAGGACTTAAATGCCTTTAATCTCTCAGATGGTCGGATGGTTATTGTTTTCGACTTCGTCTCGTGCAATAAACTTCACCCTCAGGATTAAATTAAGCATTGAGTTCCCTCGTTATGTAATATACTATTCTCTTTGCGCAAAACGGTTTTATCGCTAAAAATTTAATTTTAAATATGAAAAGCTTCGAGAGGCTAATATTTTGTTTCACAAAAGTATGTTATATTTTAACTGTTTTCACACATCCCGAAAAATATTTTAAAATCATAATATAGTATTGTAAACTACTAATTCACTAAAAACACAATCTAAAGTAACAAATAATAGTAATTTTAAAAATACGTACATGTATTTTGGGCATTTCTTCTTTCCCTAACAGGCGTAGCTATTGCCAAGGCAACTAGCCCGATAACAAAAACAGTTGTTGCCGTCTTCATAGTTCTGCACTAGATGAAAGTTAATTTCAATCTACGGCAGCTCTTAACAGTGTTTCACTTATATGCTAAACAAGATTTCATGTTTATTTTTTGTGCTTTGAATACTGATAGGCAGATAGCCCTGAGTTCAGCTGGGAAATACACTCCACAAAAAAATAAAAAGAAAATAAATCTTAATTATTTTCCTCATTTGATTTATTATTTTTTTAGCGTTTTCAGCTAAATAGAAAAAAAAATTATAATACCTTGATCAAAAATTATGTCAAGCTTAAAAACAATTTGTTTATTTTTTGCTTCAGCGGTAAAATGCTTAAAGAATTTCAATTATTGTAAATAAAATATAATCTGAATCAAATATGCAAATAAAATTTTGACCTACATGAACTTTGGGAATTACAATTATTTCTGATTGTATAAATAATTTTTTGCTGCAAATCAAACTAAAATTGCAACTTTCGCAAAATTATTTTATATCAAAATGACTACTTTCAATGGGAAAAAATTGGAAGATGAAAGACATAGAAGTTTGAGTGTATCCATTTTATCCAATTAACAGAATATAGTACCTATCTGGAAAAAATATTTTTCCGCAAACCAATCCTTAAACTAAATATTTTGGAAGCCCTGCCTTTCCTATAATAGCCTTCAAAAATCTGTTAAATTTTTATTACTTTTCTGTAAATAATGTTTTTCTCCAACCACAATTTTTTTGTCAATATATTTGTATATATTTTTTCTTTTACAAAATACTAACAATACAGTTATTTTCTGTAACATTCACTACTACTTTTAATAATCATCATCATTCGCCACAGCTAATTGTTCACCCCACCAATCACGAATTTCATGAAGAGCGTTATTAATTTTTGGCACAGCTGTTTTGTTATTTTGTATTTCTTTTGGCAATCTGTTAATCTCCATTCCTTCCGTGACATGAGGCAGACTTTTCACCACAACTGAAATACAAAATATTAATAATAATATGCTCCCATTTTTTGATCAATATTTCAATTAGTTAATAGTGAGTGAGTTGTGAAATGATAAAATAAATAATCAGTTTCGCTGATATTGGAATCATGAAATAATCACAAATTGTAAGGAAGAGAGGAGACATCGATTATTATATTAAAAAACATTTTTCTCCAACACTGTTTTGGAATTTGCATATTCCATAACCAAAAATTATTTTGGAACGAATGACATTCCAAAAAATCGTTTAGAATGATTCCGTATGCCGTTTAGAATGATTCTGTAAAGGCTTGTTTATAATGGATGTAAGCTTAATCTGTTAACTTATGATGCAGGATGTATGATGTTATTTTCAACAGCTTGGTTCATAATCAAACGTCAAAATTTCAAGATCGTGTATCTCAACCTTGTCAGAAATGGATCTAGAGAATGATTTTTGAATTGATTGACAGTAAAACAGTTCCGTCATGTTTTCAATAATTCTGTTAAAATATTTTCATATAATTTCTTACTTGGTATTTTTAATTCATCAGCTATGTATTTTCACGAGTTTTCATTACATAATTTATTTTTATAGTCCACGTTACATTTGTCATGTAAATGCGGAATTTTCTCTACAAGTCAAATTAACTTTATATAAAAATCACTCATTCCAATCAGCAGTACAAACTTCATGATGTGAAGACAAAATGTCAAATATGTCTGCTGAAATACAAAAATAAATGCAACGCATACATGTGATACAATGCTCGCTCGCTATTGGTTGGCAATAAGCTGTATGATGCCAAACTTGAAACTTGGTGAACTTTACAGTTACAGCATAAGTAAACATCATATTTCATGTCAATATGAACGTCAATATGGAAATGCGTATAGTTTAATTTTAAAGACTACAGAATAAATCACCGGTTACATCCATTATAAATCCGCCTTTAAGGCTTGTTTATAATGGATGTAAACTTAATATGTTAACTTATGATGCAGGATGTATGATGTCATTTTCAAAGGCTTGGTTCATAATCAAACATCAGAATTTTAGGATCGTGTCAGAAATGGATCTAGAGAATGACTTTCAGATTGATTGACAGTATAACGATTCTGTCATGTTTTCAATAATTCTGTTAAAATATAAGACAATTATTACAGAGAAGCTACTATGAAATGTAATATAATTTCATGTAATCTCTTACTTGGTATTTTTAATTCATCAGCTATGTATTTCCACGAAGTTACATAACATAATTTATTTTTATAGTCCACGTTATATTTGCTATATAAATGCGGAAATTTTCCAACAAATCTAATTAACTTTATATCAAAATCACTTATTTCAAACAGCAGTACAAACTTTGTGATGTGAAGACGAAATGTCAAATATGTCTGCTGAAATACAAAAATAAATGCAACGCATACACGTGATACAATGCTCACTCGCTATTGGTTGGGAATAAGCTGTATGATGTTAAACTTGAAAGTTGGTGAACTTTACGGTTACGGCATAAGTTAACATCATATTCCATGTCATTATGAACGTCAACGTGGAAATGCGTATAGTTTAATTTTAATGACTACAGAATAAATCACCGGTTACATCCATTATAAACTAGCCTTTAGCCTTTAGAATCATTTCGACGAATCAGCAGCTGTTAGTTTGGCTACTACCATGGTTACTTCCTAACAATTCAAGTATTCATATCTGGATTTGACGTTTGACATTTAATAATTTTTTAAGTTTCCTCTGAAATATTGGTGAGTTTCCAAAACCTTGTTAGAGAAAGTATAGTCTACAACATGTTTGGAATGGCGTATTCCACACTCGCGAACCGTAATCCTCGCCTTCGGCTCGGTTTACAAACTTTTCGCTCGTTCAGAATATAGGCCATTCCAATACTTATTGTAGAATATACTATTCTAAGCTAAGTGCTCTCAAACAAATGCTAATAGTTATTTTTGATTCTAGATTGCGAATCGTCACTTTTTTATTCGAGAATGCAAAAGAATCTCGTAATCATGTATCAAACAACATTTTTTCGAAAACCTCTCAAAATGAAGAAAGATGTAAAAAGAAAATTTTGATATTTCAAATCAATCAATGTCATTTTTAATGTTGCTATAATACCAATACAGTTTATCTAACTACTTCGCATCCTGGCTGCGAAGTATTTCGCGTCCTGTGAACAAAACAATCATTTCGCAGTTTTTAGTTGCTGTATAAATGTTCACTTTTCGAAAAAAGTTTTTTTCCTATAGTTGATGCAAATTTTAGTTTTCGCTTCTACTTAAAAATCAAAGTTGATGATTTTTGAGGAACGACTTTGTTATAAACGCACGGCAAAGTTTTTTTTTTGCTCGCTCATCATTCAACTTTATATCATCACGGATACATACTAATTGAATATTTAAATCATTAGATATTGGACAATAAACATAGTTTCCAATAGGACTGTGCTTTCTTTGACTTACAGTCTTTGCCATCGACTCATAGAATTTGGAGAGTTTAGATAGAGCGCCCTTAGGCCCGTTCTGTTCTAGCGCCTCTCTTGTTTTTTGATGGTATACATAAAAATATTTCTTCTTAGAACTTGGATTGAAGCCAGAATAAATCATATTTGAATAGTGTAGAAGAGAGATTAAATTTTTTTCCTAATTCATGTTGAATCAAAATAGATCGAGCATATATTTTGGCGCCCCTAAATCATGGCGCCCAAGGCCCAGACCTCGTAGGCCTAGGCTTAAATCCGTCTCTGAGTTTAGAGAATATGGAGAGTATAGAAAGTTTAGAAAAATTGGAGAATAAAGAGATTTATAGAGAATAGAGAGAATAAGGAGAGTTTAGAGAATATGGAGAACATAGAGAATTTAGAAAAAATAAAGAGTTCAGAAAATGAAAAGAGTAAAGAATTTAGAGAGCTTGGAAAAATATAAAAAATATAGAGAATTAAGAGAATAAAGAGAATACAATTAGGGAAATGACCAAGCAGTACATAGTATTAGGAGTAGGCGAAGTTAAAAACTAAATGTTATGGAAAATGTAAAATGTATAAATATTCGCTGCAGTCTAGTTGGGCATTCGGTAAAGGGTGCCTTAATCTGAGTATTCCAGTTGGGCATTTTAATACCTTAAAATGCAGATATCGGATTTACCTGTGTCAAGTACCTATCCGCCTCCATGACTGTATGATTATAATGTTTGCAAAATATTTATACATTTTACATTTTCCATAACATTTAGCTTTCAACTTCGCCTACTCCTAATACTATGTACTGTTTGATCATTTCCCTAATTGTATGTATAGCTTCAAGAGTTAAAAAGTTCTAGAAAAAATTGCATTCAAATTGGTAGCTTTGCTTTCATCAACAAATGAAAGTGAAGAAAATATAATATTTGCGTTTCATCAGTTATTTAATATTCAGTGATCTTGGAAATAAGTCGCATAGTTAGTGAAAAGGGAAAGGAGTTGCTAGTTATTGACAATTTTAAATTTTGCGTATCTTTGACAACAAACGACAGAATGAAATGGTGTTGTACAAATAAAAATTATCGATGTACCGCTAGAGTATATACAAATCGCGAGTTTAAAATAATAAACAGTGACTTGGTTCATAATCACGAAGTAGAATTAAACATTGAACGGCAGGCGCTAAGTAATATTGTCGAAAGAAAAGCAATCTCCGACCTTACCGAAAAACCATCCAAGCTGATTCGTTTGGTGTTCGAAAGAAATTAATAATATTATAATTTTAGAATCTCGTATGATAATTGAAATTTGATGGAATATAAATAAAAGCAGTTCGAACTCACTTTCTTATATACAGAAAAATACAGGTAGAGAAATGCCCAACTGGAAGAGCTTATTACGCCTACCCTTTCGCTTGTAAGGGATTATCTCAGGTACAATGCCCAACTCGGATACAGAATAAATATTTTGCAAACATTATAATCATACAGTCATGGAGGCGGATAGGTACTTGACACAGGTAAATCCGATATCTGCATTGTAACGGATTAAAATGCCCAATTAGAATACTCAAATTAAGATACCCTTTACCGAATGTTCAACTAGACTGCAGCGATTTAGAGAGCTTAGAGAATATGGAAAGTATCGAGAATTTAGAAAATATAGAGAATTAAGTGAAGAGAATAAAAAGACTATAGAGAATTTAAAGAATAAAAATAATTTAGAAAATGAGGAAAATATTATATTTCATAAAATAAACGCAAGAAACTAAAAAGTTCCATCAATAAAGCTTTGGTACCATTGGTTGGAGAGAAACTTATTAACAAATTTAAAAGCAGCTTTTTAATAAAAAGCCTGAATATAAAATTTCAGTCGAAAATTTGTACGCGGTCTCAAGTTATCGTGCTTTCAGACAGATCGACTATTTTTTAAATTAGGTTTTTTTGGGTCAAGTAAGGTCTAAATCGTGGAGATTTTTCAAAATTTTGATCTGAAATAATAGGTCGGAGAAATAAAAGTGTATTATTATTTGATTTCAATTTGGGGTATCATTCAAAAATACTTATTCAGTAAACTAGCTGCTCTAATAAATTGTAAAACAAGTAAATAACAGCTATTGATCAAATAATAATATTCATAATTTGTTGTATTTTTAGCTGAGTACTAGAACTGAAGCCTGTATAATCAATAGGCTTCTAAACAATTTCCATGACAACTAGATATGTCAGATTTGAAAGACGTCAAAGATTTTCTCAATTCAATATTTCTGTTCGAGGTGAAATAAAAATTATTAGAAATGTCTATCGGGGGTGGTAGTGAGTGTTCAACAGAAGATGAGTTTTTCATGCAGTTACAACCATGGGAAGAGTGCGTAAATAAATGTGAAACTTATGAAGATTTGAATCGTTTTGAAGAAGGATATGTAAGAAATTTAGTGCTAGTTAATTTCCACATGCTTGGGAAATATGTTTTTACGTATTCTTATCCTTTTGACACAGATATTAAGCAAATAAAATATGATATATCTAATAGAATTAAAATTCCTGAAAAAAATTTGCAAATAATGCATTGGCACGTATTTTTACCCGACACTGCGACTTTGAAATATATAAAAACTGAATGTACAGGATTTATGGATCTCACTATAGTTAATCTAAGCAACGATATACCTTACAACACTTTTAAAACAATAATTCCAGATATTATTACAGTCCATATTATAACCGAAAATGATTACAAAGTAATTACAGTGGAAATTGAAGACCGTCGAATCCGCAAACCGTATTTTGGAGGGTATAGGCACAAAAGAACAGGAATAGAATATCATCATGCTTTCTCGCAAACTGGACCACCTCCTGAAAAAGTCCCTCCAAGGAATAAACTCACCAGAGATGCCCAAACAGTTGATTTCAGACACCGCAGAATCGAAATGAATTATAGTCGGGCTACGCAGATGTCCAATGAAAATACTTGGATAACAACAGCACAAGATGTTATTTTAGAACCGAAGAAATATGAGACTGCGGAAGAAAGAGAAGAAAGAATAGGTTATTTGAGAGCTGTAATAAAAATTCAAAGATATTATAGAAGATGGAAATTAAACAAAGCTTTGAAAGAATTGAGTGCTGAGTACCATAGAAGACTCGAATGTGAAAAACGGGAAATTAAGGAAGCATTAGAAGATCAGGAAACACAACGAAAAAGAGAGATAATCAATAAAGTGTTTCCGCGTACTAGAGCAGATTTTTGCATGTTGTATGCGATGGTAGATCGTTGGAAAAAGGCCCATATTGAACGCATATCAAGAATGCATACAACCGCATCCAAATTAGCAGAGTTTTATCTACTTCTTAACAAAGAAATCGAAATGTTAAGCGTCATCGAACGGCAAAGACAGAAAATAAAACAAGAAATGAAAATTGTTGATGAAATTAGATTTTTTGATTACATTAGTACGCCAGTTAAATGGACTGGATATAAAGGGCTTAAAGTAGCAATGGACACCCTTGAAACACAAAAAGGGCGCTATTTTAAAGAGTTATATTACCAGGCTTGTGATCATACGGTTCCAATAGAAACACGGTTGCAATTTCTTGACGAAATGATCGAAAAATTAAAAGCTCATAACTGCTCAGTCGGCAATGAAATTGTTTCTTTAATGGAACGAGAAAAAACTTTATTGAATCATGGAGTAGACAATAAACAGATGGATATGTTACATAAAAGAATTCAAGCCCTGTTGTTGAAGCATTACAAGATGACTCCGTGTAATGAAAATGTTACAAAACGAATGATGAAATTAAAAGAAGAAGGAATGGAAAATGATCTTTTCTTCTGTTCAAGATGTGAAACTTTAAAATCATATAAAGATTACCCCTTAAAACACGATAATAGAAAGCTAAATATTTGTAATTTGTGCACTTGGAATGACAGAGCAGTGGCACCTTGGATCGATATAGCACCATATCGCTTTATTCTTCGCTGCATTCGAAGAGATGAACGAAAACGAAGCAGTAAATCCTCAATCATCTTCGTAATTCAAGAACGAGATATCTACTATTTAGTAGAAAGAATTTGGCATTCTCAATCAATAATTAACGAATCTAAAGATCTCGATAATTTACGTTTAGTTCGCTGGAACGTTCATGAAGAATGGTCCCCATGGAACTGCATTCTTCTCACAGAAGAAGAAGCAAAAAGTCATTTGAAAATAGAGAATCTGGAAGAAGTATACGATGAAGAGTTCATAAAGATTATTATCAGTAAACATATGTTTGCTCGATGCATATTTGCCAATGTTCTTCTTTTAGAAAGAAGCCTAAGACAAGCTGAAGAAGAAGAAGAAAAAAATAGACCAATTCCAGATCCGGATGAGCTTGAATACTGTACTTTTGTCCATACTTGTGTTACTAATCTACCTGACCCCGATACTGGATCTTGGAGGAGATTTAAATGTGACTGCGCCTGTAAGATCATACCAGAAGAAGAATGTCTTGTAACCAAATAAGTAAGTACTCATTATTTAGGGATGTTTGCATGGACACTGTGCTCATAAAAGAGTACTTGGATCTTAATTGAATGCAGGCATTGTAAAAATGTATTTTTTATGTGTAAATTTCAATTAAAAAATAGTTGAATCATTTGACACGGTGCATTAAATGCTGTAACTTATTCTGTATTTTAATGCAAAGAAAAATGCGCCTTGACCCAAATAAAATAAGTTTGAGATTTTGTGTAAGTCAAATGGTTGTGAGGAGTGAATTAAAAAGTATATCATCCACTTGGTTAATAATGATTTTCTCAACTAAGTGCATAATTTACTATTACTAACCTGGTGGTCTATTATTTTTCTTTTTAGTCATTAGGCGCTCCTTATCCGGCCGAGAAGCAGGATCAGATAAAGTTGGGGCTAAATACTTCCTTCCAGAATTGCTGCCAATGCTGTCAGATCTTGGCAAGGAGGATGGTTTTTTATTTCTAGATTTTATGCTTTCATTTTCCTGAAATTTCATGTATACACGCATTGCTGTTATTGTAACTAAATCATATTATTAAAAGTACAAAACATCACAAATAGATGATTGTAATGATAGTGAATTAATAGGGAACATGCAATATTTCATTTCCATAATCAAAATTTTAGTACATCTTGGTAGATTGATTGATATTTCTGAGGCTGTGAGGTGCGGTAATTAATCGTCAAGCCACAAAAATACGTCATACCGAATATTATTTTTTTTAAATGTTTACTGTTAAAATATATAAATTCTACATATTGTTTTGATTTTGTTATTAAGGATTTGAAATAGCCTGTTTCCTACATAATGAAAAATGAAAAATGGTACTCACAGACATGAAATGTACCTTAGGTTCGGTTTCGTTGTCATTTTCAGTTGTAGTTTCTTTTTTAAGTTCAATTGCGTCGGGAATTACGATAGGTTCGTTGGTAGCTCTTAGACCAGCAATTAAACTATTGTGTTGTTTCTAAAATTAATTGTTCAAATGTGAATGCAACTATTATTATTATTATTATTATTGGTGTATAAAAATATTTGTTCAATAAAATTAAACTGTCTACTATGTATCAACGGATAGACATATTAGGTCAATCAAATGTTGGAGTTAATAAATGTTGCTTACGTTAACAGATCTAATTTTCTTTAAACATCCTTCCAACCAAGTTCTGATTGTTTGCTTAGCTACTTCTTCTTCTATAATATATTCAAATTCTTCTCGTGCTAACAATTCTTCTAATTGTAGTGCTTTACGAATATCTACAGATCTATACGACAACATACTACAAGAATGCAGAATTAAAAAAATACATTAAATATATTTTTGAAATTATACTTAATAACATCATGGAACGTTACATCTTCTCCATTATGCAATCTTTCTAATTCATAACACATGTGCTTAAACAAAAGACGGTCCTTTTGAGGATCGACCTCTAAACGACCTTTCAGTAATCTCAAAATGAATTTTACCTGAAAAAAATAAATGTTAAATGAGGTATACTAGCTGATTCCTTGATCCTATACTGAAGCACATTGTGCAATAAATTCGCAACTTTGACAGGAAAAATTGACGTGGTTTTATGAACCAACGGTAGTTGTTCATACTTTATGACAGATATTCTAGTTTTGAACTGTATTTTATTGACGAATCGCAGCGAAACGGTAACGTCATATTCATTAAAATATGATAAAAATTCTCATTTGAAGTAGGCTCCACAGTAGAACATTTAATGATGGTTGCATCAACAAAATTTGAAATTTAAGTCATGATTCTGATGATGGTTGAAAGAACGAAACGTGCTGTGATCAATATTGCGAGGAGTATTAATAATGAGTTGGTGTTGTATAAGGTTTGCTACATTTGTCTCAAACTCTGTGCTTAAAATTATTTAAGAGTTCATAAAAGGTACGATATTGTATGTAGATGTTATTGTGATGATGAGCCTCGGATATTTTGATATTTTGAGTTTGAAAAAACAGGAGAAATGGAAACAAGAAGGATATTACTACTAATTTCTCACCCTTCTGACAGGTATAACACCTCTTTGATGAATATCGACAACATTCCAAGTATTTTGAAAATTTCTTATATCTGCATAAGACAACAATGCATCTTCTTCATTTGAATAAAATAAGGAAAAGTTCTCCATAATAATAGCTACAAGGAATCATTTATTTATACAATTCTTGGAAATAATAAGGAAATTGATATGTTACTAACCCACAAGCAAATTCAAAACAATATACGTAATAATAACATAGAACGTGCAGAAGTAAACGAGAGATCCTGTAAAGTTTCCACAATCCGTTTCCCAATAATTGTTTGCAGGTGTGCAGTAAGGAGGCTGCACCATACAATCATGCATAATTTTATTCCAATCCTCTCCTGTTACAATTCTAAACAACATTGCTACGCCAGTAACAGGAGATTCGAAATTCGCTCGCCTAAAACACAAATTCTAAATAAACCTGTAATTATTTTTTTTATATCGTACCTTCCTATTCCTTCCCCATATTTCACAGTTCCAAAAATTATTGTGCCCGCAAGAGCATAAAAGAAAACCAATAAAAACATACCAAAAATAATAAAAAAACTTTTACAAACTGATACACCAACAGTCAACATTAACATTTTTAAAGTGGCGTGTTTTCCGGTTATTGTAAAAAATCGTAGTACTACCACCATGAATCCAATGAAGTATGTCAAATCATTCTGGAAATTACAACAAATTTATTAAAAAGAAAATGGTTGTTTCGTCCAAATTACTCTGAAAGTTGAATGTATAAAAATCCACATAACTCCAAGAACGGTTACTAAAAGATCATAACGATTTCTTCTGCTTTGTAAATATCCTCGTGGTGTGAAGGCAATATTTTTCATAACTACTTCAACAACAAATAATAATGTTAGCATCGTTCCAATTGTTACTAAAGTCTCAGTATGGTTTTCCCCTCTTTTCCACTGAAAATATAATTCTAGTTAATGTTATTTATTAGGATTATTAATAGGTGTCCCAAAAAGCGCATAATCCAATTTTATTTTGAAAATTTAAGGGAACAATGCTCAAATTTTAATTGCAATTCAGTATACTTAAAATATGATATTTAAATTTCAGATCAAGAAATTTGTCAAATACGAGGGTATATTAAAAAGTCCCCAAAAGAAGTTTTATCACTGTGGTGTAAGAGGAACCAAATATATATGTGAAATAAATATTTGAACAACTCTCCCTTCTTCTATTTTTTTTTTTGAAAACTGTCAATTCTTGATCCTGCATGGAAACTTACATTTCTGAGCAGTGCATTAACATTAAGCTCCTTGTTAAATTAAAATGAAATGCGTCTGCGATCTTCAAATCTTTGGTAACTGTTTATGGGGACAATTCTTTAAATAAGACCGCAGTTTATAAGTGGATAAAGCGATTCAAAGAAGGCCGGGATACTGTTAGAGATAATAATTCATTTAAAGTCGAAGGATCCTCATAAAAGGAATAAATACCCTTCAGTTATAAAAATACAAAGTACTTAACGCAAATGTTTGTCGGACAGATTTTAATTTGTAGGCTTTGATAGAGATTGTACTCTTATTGTAACGAATATCTAATACCTGCAGGTTCAAATAATAAAATAATAACGAGCGAAAAATGTAGGCTATTAAAAATAAAACCAATATCATGTTCGATTCAGATTGAAAATCATAAAACTACTCCAGAAACTATTTTATATATCCTCGTATTATATTTCTCAATCATTCGTAATAAAATAAAAATATATTTAAATCTGCGCTTCATTTTGGACATCATGAATTTCTAACTTACAGAAACTCCCAACAAACTGCTATTTATCAAAACCATAACTGCAACAAATCGTTTAAATCTAATATTTTGAGTTATGTCATAAATAAAAGCTCTGAATTTCTTCCCATCTGGTCTGGGAGGTAAATGTAGAGGTTGAGCAATTTTCAACCTCTTTTTCAAGTCGCACCATCTCCTCTGGTCAACTGTTAACAACGCAGTGCCTTTGTTTTCTGAATAGTTCGCAATAACGACACCAACAAAGAGTGTTAGTCCAATCATACAGCCTCCAAATATATAGACATGAATGTATATTGCATGAACCTATAAAATTATCTCATTTCAGGGATCGAACATATATAAAATTATCAAGAAACTTTCATGCAGTTTAACACTTATGGTAGGTACCATGCGGTCTATCGAATAATCAAAATTCTGTTCCTATAAATCATGCTTTCGGTAGGATTCATGTTAAAAATGATATTTTCATGCCCAAATTTTCACATCAGTGTTTCTCAATTCTTCAGACATCATCGTTACTTCAAAAGCATGAAAATTTATTCAATTTTTGATAGACGATTCTAAAAGAATGTGGTACCAAATTTTGGTATCGATTTTGACTTAGCTGTTCGTCCGTTACTTTCTTGTCTAGTTTGATTCAACAAATATTTTGATTAGTAAGAGTAAAACCAATTTGGTCTTGTGAATTCATAACCTCCAAATCTCTGATTCCAAAAGATGTCATTTGAAAATCACTGAGTAATAAAATTGAAGAGCTCCTGTATTCTCAAAAAATGGGAAAATATAAATTGCGAGGCTAGCAAAATAAATTAACATCAACAAACATCTTCCAAATGCACAATTTCATTAATTTATCATTAATAAATACTTTGTTCCAAGTAATGCCTACAAAATGTGTTTCAAAAAACGATGAAAAGTCGATTTCTAGAACACCAAATTATTGCCAGGTCGCTACTGTAAAAATTTGATTAAAAATCCAATCTAGGCTATCATAATTGTAGCAAAACAAGCACACCAAGTTGCTTAAAATTTAAATTGGACTAAAATTGAAATCTTTAGGAGGCACGTTGTTCCATCCAATAATTATCAAATTTCTTGCCAAAAATCTCTCGATGATTGATATATTTCCTCAAGCACATTGCTAATCAATGACCTACAGTTTATTCACGTTGAGAACAGTCCAGGTTTCGGCACGATTCAAACTTCCTGACTGGCCAAAATACAAACCAATTTTATTTAGTACAAAAATTTTACTTTGCCGTTTGGTTAATCCCAAAAATGTGCTAGATATGTTGCCAGCTTTTCGGTTAATGACTTCTGAATTGTGATACAATATTTAAGGAACAACGGTGCAACGGGCCATGGATCAAATTGAAATTACGAACTTTCATTACTCGAAACTAGGGACACCAGTTTTAAAAATTTGATGTAATCATATTATTGAAGAATACTTTTTTTTTCTTGTATTATATTAAAGGGAAAAACAAAGCACCTCCAATAATTTCCAACAAACTTCTTTGATTATCATCATTTCATAAATTTTAGTCCAATTTGTCTTACATTCCGTTGAAAATCCGCCTCGAAAGAACAACAACATGAATAACAACACCAAGGCAGGCGACACCGATGTCTACCACAACTTACGGGTCCTAAGGCTTTAATAAGCACATCTCGAACATCTAGCCAACCTTTAAAAGACAGAACCTCAAACAACGCTAGCATTGCGTCACCTATGTTGTCAAAGTTGAATCGACGAGGATTCGCCCTACGTTACAAATCCTTCTCAATAAGAATCACTCTTACAAATACAACAATATTGCGATTTTAAGGACTTTAAACATTTCACACTTGTGCATATCACACAAAAGTGCAAGAAGTTCATAAGGGAAACTTACCAAACTCTTGGGACTAGCATTGATGGGTAGGATTCGTTTATTCCTGGAACTACTTTCATTTTTGTTACGAAAACTCGGCGCATGAATACTCCCACACAATCTTCCCTTCTTGAAATTGTTGGGTCGTTACATCTTGCCAACCTACCGCCATATAATTGCACTCCGTAACTTGCGAACACGAACATTAATAGTATCAGCAATGTCGATACCTAAAATATGATATCCCAATTCATATTAATGTATGTTTGAGAATTTTTTAAATGATTTTAAGGAATCTAGTTGGACTATTCCTTGGATGAAAAAAAATTGATGTGATAAATTGCTCTCGTACTAGGAAACATTCAACTACATCTCGATTTGAAGAGTGCTCATAATATAATTTAAATAATCAGAATATCCGAAAAAGACCTGCAACTTGGATGCTTCTGATGATTTTGGGACAGTGTACTTTTTTCTTATTTCAAGGACATCAAGTAATTTGCACATACGATTGCTGATTTTTTATTTTTGCATCAAAGCAAGGACTACGAACGATTTATATCTGTCTCGCTTCTATAAATACGTTAGCTCATATTAAAAAAGATAAAGAACAGCGTAGTGCACGCTGCACAGAAAAGCATTGAGCGTCAAGTGTTTCAGTCAACCATATTGCATAGAAAAAGAATTATTAGCAGTATATGTATGATATGTATATGAAAATTAATAATTTTTGAATGCAAAAATCATTTAAAAGAAGTTTAAATAGTCAGCATTCTTAGAACTTTTTTTTTTTGGTAAACTGGAGTGAATGGATGAACCAACCGTTTCAGGAATCCAACATTAAGGATTAGCTCAAACTCTTATGAGAATCAAGCTGTGTAATTTTAACGAAGGTAATATCATCCTATCATAGTACTGATTATAAATCTTTTTATATTGAATACGTACCAATAATATTTCTTTGAAGCCTCGACAAAGTTCGTAAACAACCTTCCTCATATGCGGAACCAGAGTAAAAATTCGCAACGGTCTTACACATCTTAGAATCATTAGCAATTGGGCCCCAGAATTTGGGGGTACATTTCGGGGCATCCAACAGAGGAACACTAGGCTGACCTGTAAAATCAATACATTTTTCATAAAAGTTTTGCTCACCAAATGTATTTTTTTACCAAATATATGAAAACATCCAGAACAGAGGCAACATCTTTAATGTAAGCTTTTGGAGTGAAGAACAATCCATCTGCCAAAATCTTTAAAGCTAATTCCAAGCTCATAAATACGACGAAACCGTATTCAGCGATTTGCAAAGTGACGTTTTCCATTACGCGATAATTCGGAGTTTCAAACATCATTGAAATGCAGGATAAAGTCGTCATTGTTATCATTACCCAGTCAAGATAAGTCACAAGGCCAAGAAAATTACTGAAATATTAAAATTAATTTGAGGACCACAATTATTCCTAGAAGCTGTTACTCACTGTAAGCTCTTGTACTGCACTTTTCTCTCTTTCCCTGTCAAAGGATCTTTAAGTCTAGCATCATATCTGGCATAAACAATCAACTGACAACATTTTCTAAATTTACTTTCTCGGGGCACAACAAATAACGGTGTGTCAAAAAATGGATGATTTTCCCGCAAATCTTCTTCCCTTTGATTACTTTAACACAACAAATAATTATTTTCAATCTTATTATTTAAAATAAATAGTTTTCACCGTCTCATTTCAGCCTGCTGTCTTTTAGCTTGAAGTAATTTGATATCTAAATCATGAGGTCGTGCTCTTGAAGAACTCACTCTGTTCATTGCACCGATGTCACCATTTTCCATCAAATGCTCGTAGGTTTGTTTTAGTTTAATTGAACCGCTACGGACACTCCGTCTGATTGATCTCGAGCCGAATCTTTAACAGTTACATTGTTGATGGGTACATAAATTAGATGGAATTTTACATACTTCATACTGCTAACAGTTCCTTGGGGTTTTAGAGGGCCTTTAATGCCTGGAACGGGAATCATTGACGAATCACCCAACATCAAACGCTGATTATTTGAATCGCTGAAAAATAATTTTCAGTATTTCATATCGACTATCTCTAAATTTATCATATGTAGTAGAGGACTAGATATTATAGAACAGTCGTAAAGGGTTGTTATTGAGAGAAGAGGGATGAGCAAGCAAGTCCCCAAGTGCAGTAAGAGCTTTGCTTTCTTCCTGAAGGGTGACCCTTTCGTCAATAAAGGCCAATTATTATTTGTCGTAGCTCACAGATTGCGTTTATAAGCATTGCAGGTTTTTTCATCCGGAATTTTTAAAAAATCTGAAGTCCTAGTAAGATGATTATTTAGTGGAGTCCTTCAATAATCTGATACAAATGTACAGTTTTTTTTTTCATTGATAGAAATTAATAGATAAACAAATATTCAAACAAAGTTATCGCAACTAGAAAAAGCTAAGACATCACGATATCCTTACTTAATAATGTGGCAAATGGCAGATTTCCTGAGTTTGGTGCTCACTGTTCGAACTTTCCTCAAGTCATTCAAAATTTTGACCGGCTTCTGTTTCCGATACACAATTTTAGAATCGAAAATTTCTTCACTAATTTTCTTTAGTCCTGATTCTGAATTGTTATCATCATCTTCCATTTCGTAAACGAATTGGCGCATGAAACTTTCTCTCACCTAAAATAATAAGCTCATTGTTACTCATCAGTCATCACCAAGTCAAAATCATAGAGATATTTGTAAGTGCTGAGGATCACGTTGAAGAAAAGAAAAGTGCAGCGACCCCGAGCAAGTGTAACAAGTTCGTAAGTTACACAAATTTCATTGCAATCTACACCTGCTAAAAGTAATTAAAATTTGCCAAGAGTTTGTTTACTCTTCCTGAAGTACCTTGGTATTCAGAGATTGAAGATCAGGAAGATGGGACAAGAACACCATCATAGGACCAAAACATGCTCTTGTAGTTTCAGCGGAAACAACCAAACAGGAAATCAAAACATTGCTTCAATAGTAGGTGGCATCACTGGGTCAAAAACAACTCTAGATCTTCCTGAATTGGCTAAACAAATGGTGGATGGACATTTTATTCAAAATAATGAATAAAATGTGTTAGTCCATGAGCTGGCTGCAAAAAACCCGACCGATCGGGTAACAGAATGAAATATTTTTCAAACGTTAGTACTTACCGAGACAGTAAGAAAAGTCATGGTGTGCCTAGGCAAAAGCTGTGCATAAGTATAGTATGATTTTTTTTGTGGTACATTTTTGGTACAGCAACCATACCAATGGAGTAAAACTATGAAATTATTCTCAAAAGTTAAGTGTTACTGAGTAAAAAGAAAATATATTCGTGTGCCTCATCAAATCCTGTTCTTTTAACATGACACACCACTTTTTTCAATCCTTTTTTTGGTCCAGTACTTGACCTATCGAATAACAGCTTCAGACTATGATCAAGTTAAAGATTAGACATTTCTGTATTAGAAAAAAGAAATGTGCCACGTCTATGCCTGTTACAAATACCTGGCACACCACTTTCTAATCTTCAATCTTATGAACATGGTTTTAAGAAAAGTCGGTCTGTTGGTCTTTCTGTCGGTCGCGTACGAATTTTCGACTGAAATTTTATATTCAAGTTTTTCATCAAAAAACTGGATTCAAGTTCGTAGATGACCTTTTTTCAACCAGTGGTACCAGAACTTTATTGATGGAACTTTTAAGTTCCTAACGAATATTTCATAAACGGTAGTATTTATCGATAAATATGTAATAACTTAAATTGATCCTTAAATAATTTGGCACAGCATTCACTTAAAACATTTTCCAAAATCATCAACGGCCTCATTAATTATTAATAAAATTCGAGTTATTAAAATTTGCTATATTTAGACATTTTTGTTTGAAAAAAAAATAAGTGTGCCACGTCTATGCCTGTAACAAATACCTGGCACACCACTTTTCACCCCTCAAAGCCTTAGACTTGTATTAATATAACTCATAATAGGAGTACTTAGAGATAAATAGCTAAATTAGTCAATAAACAATTTTCATGATTTCAGAAATCAGATCAAATCTATTTCACAAAGTTACATACATGTCATTAGTAAGAAAATACATATTCTAAAACTTACATTCAATCAAATTTACATATCTAGAAACTTACATCTAATCAAATGAGCCGCTGGTAATTTTGAAAAGTGTTTCAGGTGAATGTTGTGCCAAATTATTCGAGGATCAATTTTATTTATTAGATATTCATTGATAAATACTACCGTTTATAAAATAAATGCAAGAAACTAAAAAGTTCCTGCAATTAAGTTCTGGTACCACTACGAATTTGAACCTAATTTTTTGATGAAAAACTTTAATTTATAGAATTTCAGTCGAAAATTCGTACGCGAACTCAAGTTATCATGCTTTCACACAGACCGACAGACAGATCAACAGACCGTTTTTTTTTTTTAAACTATGTTTTCTGAGACTCTGGTTTAGGCCTAGAACAGTAGTTTTCTTAACTTACCTGCGCGCAATATACCGGCATAGAACATTTATACAAATGACAATAGCATAAGACTGAATAATAGAAAGTGGTGTGCCAGGTATTTGTAACAGGCATAGACGTGGTACACTTCTTTTTTCTAATACAGAAATGTTTAATCTTTAATTTGATCATAGTCTGAAGCTGTTATTCGATAGGTCAAGTAACGGACCAAGAAAAAAGGATTGAAAAAAGTGGTGTTCCAGGGCATAAGAACAGGGTTTGATGAGGCGCACGAATATATTTTCTTTTTACTCAGTAACACCTAAATTTTGAGAGTAATTTCATAGTGCTACTCCATTGATATGATTGCAGTACCAAAAATGTGCCACAAAAAAATCACACTATACTTGTACACAGCTTCTGCCTAGGCACACCATGGCTTTTCTTATTGTCTTGGTAAGTACTAACATTTGAAAAATATTTCATCCTGTTACTCGATCGGCCGGGTTTTTTGCAGTTAACTTTCGCTCTATGTAGTAAAACACTGTGTACTCAATAATCACCATACATTCGATTTTAAATAAGATCATTTGTGCAAGGGTTATGGAGCAAAGGGCAAAGCTTCCTTACACTCTATATGTAGCTGTGTAGCTATTAAGTCGAAATTAAATTTTAGAAGCTAGAAAGGTGCAAACTGAACACTGTAGAAGATAAATCTCAAAAATTTAATCAAAAAGACATGACTTGTAGAAAAGTTCGAGGCTGAAAAGGACTACTTATTCTTATGACTAATAATAATTCTTCCTGGAGGACTCAACGTAATAAAAATCACAAGTGCTAGTAAATTGGAAGAAATATAATAAAAAATACCTTTGGTAAATTGAAATCTGATGGCACTTTATGTAAAGTTGTCATTTGTGGGCTGTCAGGAAACTTTTCGAATATACGTAAACGGAACGGTAAAGTTTCCTTAATCTCTGCGCTTTGTTCACGAAATTTTAGCTGTTTTAGTTTTTTTATATCTTCATCCAATTCCAAATTGTCCAAAATTACAGCGACGAATAAACTCAACACAATCTGAAAATAAGTTTAGTCAAAAACACAATTTATATTCGCCTGAATCAACTTATGCCGTAATGATATTATTTCATGAACTATCTTGAATTACTTCAGCTACATTTTATGAAAAAAAATAGCATAAGTTGACCAAGGCGAGCAGAGCTGTTTTAGTAAATTTATTACCAATGTGACAAACAAATGATACAAAATAAAATATACAGCAACTAGAGGAGCCAATGTAGGACTTGTCCTCAACATAGTCTCGTCCATAACTTCGACCCAAGCTTCTTGAGTAAGGATTTGAAACATGGACATGAAAGCTTCCGAGAAGCTTTCAAATTTGGTAAATTCGCAGAGAAAGCAGAATAGCTGCATTGAAATACTGGAAGATATTATCAACAAACACATTGTGAAAATTATCAGGCTGCCTAATTTTTTGCCTGGGCCGAAAATTTTGTAGACGAAGTCTTCTAAGAGAGGTGAAGCTTTTATTAAACGAACAATGCGAAGAACCTAGAAGATAATAACCATTTTAATATCAATGTACCTGTTTTTTTTATATTTTCTTTGTTACGGCTTTCATTTAAATTATTACCTGGAAATAGGTGAAGGGTGACATATACATGTACGGTATAACATGAATTGTAGTCCCAACAGCCAGAAGCAATTCAAATTTATGTATTGAATGTTTGAAATAGCCTCTCCATCCCAAACACCAAATTTTAAAAATGGTTTCCAAGTTTAAAAATATTGTGAAGGCTATTTCCACGTAATAATACTTTTCGTAAAACACACTTCTTGGTCTTTCATCATGTTCAAAATGCATGGTGGCTGTCACTATACCATTTGCTAAAATTACTCCCATTACAAGTAATCTGAAATGAGGGGATTGTAATATGACGTGGCAGATCTCTGGAGCTAGGCCTCCGTGCTTATTCTCATCCAGAGTTATTAGTTTCCAGCCTCGATCATCTCCAGTCAAAATCTGAAATTATATTTTTGATGCTATTATCAAATTAAAAAACAAAAAGAAACAGGAGCACAACTTTCCTGCTGTTTATTTTTACGTAAAACTAGGCCTGAATATTCTAATTGTATTCAGCCCCAAATTGAAGTGCCTATCTTCGATTTGGCGTCCAAAAACTGTTTATGTTTATTTAGAAATTTAATCACCTGAGATGCAGTGCTGTTCGTTATGTGTCCCCTAACTCCCCACATCTGTTGAAACTGGACTCGAATTTCATTAAAAGTTTCAGTAATAACAGCAATGAAAACATTTTTGACCAACCAAGCAAGAAAAAATATCATTGTACTGAAGTAAAGAGCCGCTCTCCAACCTGGTAGAGAGTCTATGGCTCGGTACATAATAAATACCCAGCCTTCTTGCGATGCTGCTTGGTATACAGTGAAAAAGCTTGTCACTGAAAGATTAAAAGCATTTCATATCAATTCAAATCAAAATATATCAAATTAATTTGATGTGTCAGTCCGCCCCTAAATTTGACTCACCAAATTCGTCAAATCCATTGAATCCCATGATATATCTAGAGAGTTCCAATTTCATGCATTTCATCCCTTCAGGACACTGATATCCTGAACTAGGATCCAGGGAGCAAAATGTATCAGGAATAGCTAAATTATTGATGGTAACATTACTGGGATCTCTTGTCGTATTTAAAACGCAGTGATTTTTGAGTTCCCCAAAAAATTGTACTCCCAGCAAACCATAAAGAGACATAAAAAATAAGAAGAAGAGGGTTACGTTGTATATTTGTTGACTTGAACGCCTGCACAAAGAATAAGTTTTTTTTCTTAACATTCTAGTTATAAAAAATAGGCTGGCTAAGATTTGGTCGAAATGAATAATTCTTATATGATTCTAGATGTGTTTAACGCAAATTGCAAAACGTTAAACGGTATTATAGGAAAAGAACGTAAAAATGGGAGAGCGCCACGCAAAGCCACTTTTTCCTTGCATTCATCATTATATTAATATAGAGTTAAGCTAAGAGGACGGTTACAAAGTTATGAGGTCATAAACTAGAGGAATAGAATAGAAATTAAGTAGAATTTCACCTCGTTGCCTCTGTTTTAAAATTGTTGGCACTTTGAGACCGATAATGCTTTCTCTCCCTCGCAGCATCGCGTGCAACTTCCTATGTGCGCATGTTCACAACAGTCAAACACTACGCCGCTGGAACTGTAAAGCGCACAGTTCCATACAAAGATTTTTGTGTCTCTTTCATAAACTGAGGGATGGCTACTGACAAAAAGATTGAGTATTATCATAATATGCAAGTATAAAGAAAGACTTAAGGAAAAAATGACTCCTTATAATAAATTATGTGTCACACAATCTTCCGTTTCTTTTTTTTCCGTTCTTCTCCATCATTAAATTAATTCATTAGGTATAAGAAATATTTACTTCAACCGTGTATAAAGACTCCCAAATTAATTTGTAATGGTGATTGTTGACTTACTTGAATATTTGGTTTATCCTGCTTTTGGGCATAGAAAATTTTAGAAATACTCTCAAAAATCTTATCATTATTAATGGTCTAGGTGCTCTCAGAATAGATAAGTAACTAAATTTTGGCACAACTCCTTGTATCTCAAACGTTTGTAATATTACAGAAATCCATAGAAAGAATACCATACTAGCATCAAATTGGCACCAATGATCTTTTAAATATGGCACTTCTCCCTGAATAAAAAAAGATATTAGACTACACTGTTCAGCATTTCCAATTAGGTACATTTCTGTGAATACAAAAACAATACACATTCCTATACATATATTTTTTCTCTTTTTAACACACTTTTATTGGTTTCACCTGTAATTTTAACGAACAGAGTCTTTACACTCCTGCAGGATAGACTGGAAGCTTCGAGAAACCATAACTCGGGACTAAGTCGAGCGAAGAATAACTGTTAGTAGTTCGGGTACGGAGCGCGCAAGAGTGAAAGTAAATGAGTGAAGCAGTGGAAATAAATAAGAAACAGTGGAAATAAATGACAGACATTGTTATTGTGAGAATAATTAATAAGTGTAGTGTTAGTCGTGTAGTTTAGCGTCGGTTATGAGTGAATTTTCAGTTTCAATATGTAACAGAGTCTTTCAAATTAATTTTCGCCCACTTCCAGACATCTGAATATGTTGATATTTTGTACAAGTATTAAAAATCGATGACAATACTTCAATTTAATATTTTATTCAATAACACATTCAGTTTTGAGTGAGAGTTAAGGTTATTACTGTTGAACTATGTATAGTTAAATAGTATATTATTATATGAGCATATAATGAAGGCTATTATTCACGAAGGTTAAGTTTATGTCACGAGCGTAGCGAGTGGCATAATTAACCTGAGTGAATCATAGCTTATTATATGTGAGTAGAATACTATACTTTGTCCACGACTACTATTGACTTCAATTCCATAATTTTTTTTTTAACAAGTTTTTGAATGTTACTAATTTTTTACCTTCATTGCAAGATATTTTTCATCACAGGCTTGAATAAGAAATTTATAAATTTTTTCGGAAGGAAATGTATTAGCTTTTTTCGGACGAAAGCCCTGAGATCTTCGTTTTGAAAGTGACCGCAGTTTTGCCTAGTATTCTATATCGGCTCCTTGATTTATATTAAGCGTACTCCTAAGCATAGAGCAAAGTGTCCATAATATGGATGATTCATATTTTGCAGCTAATTCCGTAAAATATGCCAGTAAAACTGACCCTGAAAATAAATTGATTTTCTTGGTCGCCCCTCAATCCTTAAAGGTACTGTACACAAGAATGTAAAGATTTCGGGATTTCTCAGGCAACAAATTCAGGGAGGTGACTTTTGCAGCTTCTGTTATCTCCGGTGTAGTACAAGTAGACAATATCTCTTTCTCACTATCAATTTTAATTTTTTACGTATTCTGGATCGAAATTATGACGTTTTCAAATTGACAACAATTTACGCTTCGCTTGTCATGTCATATCAATGGCTTACTTGATATAGTTTATTTAATGTCATCTTTTTCCTTCAAGAGCATTAAAAAATAGATTAAAGTAATATTTTAACAATATTTTTGTGATTTGTATAAAGTTAGCTAGTCAAAGTGCATGGTTATTGCCTAGACGTACTGAAAAATGCTTGCCAGATTCATAATATATACCGCGTGCCCTATTAATTCTATCCCCGTGAATAATGATTATTCACTGCTATTATTCACTCTGTGAAAAATGACTATCGTTTTGCTTCAGAAAACTCATTTATAAGGTATATATTATGAGGTAGTCGTGGACAATAGTTATTTACATAATTAGTTATGTAAAGTGCCATATTGTTTGACGAAATGCAATATTTGCCAAAACGAGCGTAGCGAGTTTTGCAAATTACGTGAGTCAAACAATATGGCTTTTCATAACGTATTCTGTACAAAATTTTATCTAATTCCGTCAGAATAATTTTATCTATATTTTTGAATGAGATAATTCCACTCCAATATAAAGTAAGCCATAAGAAAGAAACAATTTTATCGTTTTGACAGCGGATAAAAAGGAAGGTAACTTTTTGCAAGTGATAAAACGTTATTTACCTTTCTCCTAGCAACCAAATCAAAACATTCACTATATTAATGTCATTTGCATTATTTGTCAATGCTTAAACTGCAAAATAAACAGAATTTGGAATATTTTTGAAGAAAATATAAAAGAAAATATCAAGAAAAGTGTGTCTATAATACAAAAAACAATAAATCATGTATCTAGACAATTTATCGTATTTTGTGAAAACCAGAATTATGTATTAAGAAGAGGTACAACGGTATGTCAAATTTCAAATAAGTATTTTGATAGATTATACTTCTTTAAGTATGCGGAGAATTGATGAAAATCTTGAAGAATACAAAGTGGAATGTGTCAAATGAAACGTGAAACGATGTATAATAATTGTACTCTCAATAATTGCACATTTAAATAAACTTTTTTATAAATAAAATGTCGTTAAATTATCTCGCCGAATTACACTCTAGCATTTTATTTTTCTTGGGATAAATTTCAGTTTGATAACTCAACCTTGTAACCTGACAGCAATTTGACTTGAAAACTGTCCAAAAAATAAAATCACTCCACCTACGGTGTCGTGATTTTATTAGAACAGTTTTCTTGTCAAATTGCTAGGTAACAAGGTTTCGTGAAAACAGAAATTTATCCAGCAAAATAAAAAGCTCTTGTGTAATTACTGTTGAACATCTCTCACGTTACATCACAAAATTCAGATGACTGTGATTCATGACCATCTATTTTTACTACAGAAACAAAAATGCACTGAAATAATCAAATATCGAATTTTCACAAAACGTCAAAATAATTTTTAAAAATGTATTCAAGCAGTAATATCCTGAGTGCTATAGTACCCTTTGATATTAAAGACTCTGTCAATGCTGCATATTGTAAATAATAAATCATTCTTTTAATTGTACGCAGATAAGTATAATTGATTAGCTCTGAAACATGGCCAGTTACGTAAAGTCATTACGTAACTACTTTACGCAACTGTTGCAGGACAGTTATGAAAAATGGGACGTTTCATAACTTCAGAAATTGATGTAAAATTTGACTTTTCAAAACGGAATTAGATAAAATAAATTTTTACGTACGAACAGTCTTCATTTAATGCATTTTCGTCAAAAATCAGATAGCTATGATATTAAAAAAGTAATTGAACAAGCTTTCATTCTGACAGTTCTAATTCCGTGCTATTATTGTCAATTTTTTTAGATGCTACAGATATTCGATTGCTTTAAATGAAGATTTCTCATGAGTAAAAATCAATTTCAAACAATTTTTCATTATTATTGATTATTTTGATAACTCGGAAATGAACTGTCCGAATGGAAGCTTGTGTCATTCGTTTTTTATTTCCTTGACTATCCGATTTTAAACGAAAATGTCATTTTATTTTCTGAAGATCTAATGCCACAGATATTCTACGGCAGTAATTAAAGACTTTTCATAAGTGAAAATTTATTTTAAGAAACTTTCCATTCTTGTACGTTTGCTCTAAAATATACAGAGAGCCAATATCTGCACTATTTGTAAATCCCATGTTGAACTCCTATGTTCCGCGTTTCGTTGCACATCCTGTACATATATTGCTGGGAGTAGGAGAGTTCAGTTTATTTTTACCAGTCTAATCTTGCTCCTCTGTGATATTCGTACCAGAAATTGATCAAATTATGGTAACGAAAATACTTAATGGAAGGATTTTCTTCAGCAAAGAATTGTACGTTAACAATTGATGAAAAGTCATTTATATTAAATGCGTATGACGCTCTTCGACATTAGCAGCTGGCAAGAAGTGTAGAAAATCTTGTGGAAGTATCAAAAAATACAATTTTTCGTATTATACGAGAAGAATAAGTTAGTGGCCAAGTTCGTGAGAAAATACTATCTTCCGGGAAGACGAAGTCTTTTAAATTGAATGATTTCATGAAGGGTACAATTCGATGAAAAATTTATCTATTTTATTTCCATAAACAGATTCGAATCCCTGATCAAATTCAATGATGACGATTTGTCGCAAATTACAAGAAAAACTTTTTTTATTTTCCATCAACACAAATATCTACGTAACGATCCAAAAGGGATTATCGGAACGTTTATAGCAGTGTTTTTATAGTCAAGGAAATAAGTTTCGTTCCAAGTATAAAGAATGGGGCATTCTATGACCATTCTAGTAAAGTTTCATCTTATTTTCCTTGTGGAATTATTATGCGAGAAAGCTGACAAAAGTCCAATACTATTCTTACAAATTTTGATTCATTACTTTCTTTCTCATTCTGAAACGAACTTTAATTCCATGTTAAAATATTAAAGCCAATTAAATTTAACATAGAATTGGTTGAAATTAAGGTAGGCAATTTTAAAATTCTCGTTGTCAGTTGAATCTGAAACCATCTTGAAAAATATCTATTCTGGATTAAGTTAAATGAGTTGTTGATTTTATAATTCGGGCGGGAAATTGTTTATAATGATTTAAATGCCTGGGTGGGGCTGATACGAGAAATATGAACTTGAATGGGCGTCGCATCCACCGTCGTAGTGCAGGATGCATTTGTTCGGATGAGAGAAATAATACGGGGGCACCCCTGTAATTTTTCTCAAACGTAAAAAGTGTTGCCTAACAGATGTGAATTAGACAACACGCTCTACAGTCATGGGAAGTGTCCCTGTCTTCTCTTTCCTCTGTCTGTGTGATATTTCGTCCTGATTAGTGACTTCACTTTTTGTGAATAATCGCCAAATATTTCGATGAATTTCTGTAGCAGCATTAGTGACCTTTTTAGCGACCTAAGTATACCTGTAGGCGGTCGAACATGCTACTCTCAATACTTAACTGTGTTGTGAATAAACCGAAACAGAATAAACCTAGTTTTAGGTGAGCACACATATCCATCGAAAGCTATATTCTGCTAGTATTTTTTGGCAAATACACACCTACGTGCTTTTCTAGCATGCTGTTAATAACTTACTCGTAATATTCCACGAATATGCATTTTGGCAATCATTTCAGCAGTGAACAAAAAAGTAACAATCAGATCGAAAGAAAATGTTAGATACTGTAAAGGAGGAAATTTTTCAAATGTTTTAGGAGTATTACAACTGACAGATGCTAAACTGATCAGAGCACAAAATCTCATTATTCTCCGGATCCATAACTAGAAGAAAAGTATTATATAAAAAGAAATGAACATATCAGATAATTATATACCTTGTTCACCCATTCTATATCAGCACTTTCGTTGAAGGCTTCTTCGGGTCCATAATCCGCCAAAATCGGCTCGCCCTTTAAACTTTGCTTCCGTCCCAGCATCATGGTTGCAATTTTTAAATAATAACGAAATATCAATAATAAATTAAATATTAATCATAAATACGCGATTTGATCACATAATGCCTAAATTTTAAGTAAATAGCCGAGTAACAAGAATTTAAGATTCTGAATCCTTGCAAGGATTCTGAAGGATAACATTATCCTTTGACACCTGACATTTACGTAACAGTGTTGCCAATAAACAAACTATTTCATAAAGTAATAACAAAAATCTGTTTGATTTGCATCAAATCTAAATTAAGAAATTTCTGGAAAATATTGAGTAACATGATAGAGTGATGGCAACAATTCAAACCTAACATATTGTGACTCCCTGATTGTGACTTAAAAATGAAGTAGCGCTGTCTTGATTTAAAAGAACAGTTGAAAATTGAAAGAAAAGTCAGTAAATACTAAATAAAAATGAATTTTGTGTCAGTTTGCAAAAATTCAAAAGCGGTGCGTATAAATATAACAATATTAAGCCAAATAATTATCCTAACCTACGTTTTAGATTTATTCATCATTCGCAAAAAGATGTTTCACAGTTTCTGCAAAAAGCTTCAATGATCAAGCAATAATTGATCCTCCAGAAAATTTGGAGCTTGCTAGTCTTAATTATGAAAAGCGAAAAAATGATCCGGTTGACGTGAAGAAAGCTAGGTTAAATATTCAAAATATAAATATAAGATAAATCATAACGATTTTTTTTTAAAGATTGCTTTATCAATCGCGCAAACGTGGTATGCTGGAAAATGGGATAATTTTGAGCACTTTTGCAGCTAAATATCTACCCAATATGACTGATACACAAATTGATGAATATGACAAGTATTACTGAACAAATTTTTAAACTTGCGCATTAATTAATGAATTTCAGGATTATCAATCTACCATCCAATGATTGGGATATATTTTATTGGGCCATGGAAATGAGACCGACCCCAGGAGAATTTGATAACAGTGTTATGAAGTTACTTAAAGATCACATTAAAACTGCGGCTAAAGATACAAGTGGACATCAACCTGAACTAGAACCCATCAATTGATAATAGAACTAATTTATATTCGAAATGTAACATAAAATAAACTTTGACTAGATAAAATATTTATTTGTTATTTTAGTACCCTGAATATCGAAAAATCATAGATTCCACCAGTAAATCTTAACGAAATAATCAACTTACAGATCTATTATTGGCACATCTAAATATTTACGCGTAAAACCTAGGTTTTACTAATATTCAGAGTTTTACAATAACGCATTTAATATATAACATTGCACATAACATTATTAAAAGTTATACTAACATTTTTTTCCATTTATTTTAGATAATCGGTTTCTACCTAAATTGTCAAAAAATAATAGGCCAGCTGCACGTTCAATTGTTTCTGGAGGAACCTGCAATATTAAAATTAATTTACTATGAAACTGTCTTTAAATTCGTCCGATACTCAAACTCTCCCTGGCAGAACATACGAATAATTATTTTTCATATTTGTAGCTTTCTGGGTTTAATGTCCTAAATCTTATTAAAGAACAGAGTTTACTTTCGATGTTATTGATTCTCCTTGAAGTAATGAAGGTTGAGTGCAAAAATACATTTTTTTTCGGGATTGCTGCTGTGCATCTGTTCAAAATGAGGGGTAACAATATAGATTTTGTCAATGTGCCAGATATTCTTCTATTGGTACAAATTTCGACCTTCTGTTGTTCAAGGGACTACCAACCATACCGGAAGTGATCCGTTTTTTTAATACTTAAAACCTTGTGCCCTTTTATATCCTAACAAAACTACCAATATAAAATAGTTATTTTTGTATTAAGTGTGCGAAGTGATTGTTTTTTTTGTTGTGCATGAGAATGTCAATTTCAACCGAGACCGTAAGGTCGAGGTAACAAATTCTTTCGAAAGCGCAACAAAATACAATCACTTCGCACACGAAATACAAACAATATTTTTTCGCCAAATGTCAAAAAATAATAGATCAACAATAATTATTGTTTTATTCAGTAAAATGTAGGAGAAAAGTACAAACTATTATTGATTTGCAGTCACCTGGGTATTGTAACCAAAAGTATGCGCAATTGTTGTTTGATAAATAAAGAACTGTCAACTATTAATTTTTATATTCAGAAATGCATAGTTTTGTGTACAAATTCATATTTCTTTTTTGTTAAATACCTGTTTGTTTCTATCCTTGTAGCATTACTAAACTGAATTATATTAGAATAGGTGCAAAAATTAAATTTATTTTTTCACTAGTAAAAAAATATGTTTCATTTTGTTACTAGTGAAAAAATCACGAGCTTTACGTATCCATAACAATACAAAAATATCATGTTTTTTTGACAGTTGGCGAAAAAAAGCATTATTCGTATGTACCGTCAGAGAGAATTTGACATGGTCGACTCTTTTACTACATACACATTTTTATTTTGTGTGAAACTGTGCAAATGGATTTTTCTGTTTCACTCTATTAAATATTAACATTTGAAGAATGTATGCACGAGTCTTGAAGCAGATATATTGGACCAGAAAAATGAGAGAACTTGATTTCTTTTGACTGATTTTCAAATAATCAAGCAATACCGAACATCGGAGTATACCAATTTTAATTTATTCGTAAACAAACTTCTAATAATGCAAAAAAAAAAATAATAATCTATATATATTAACACGTGAAGAGAAAGCTTTGTACCTCCTTTTAAGCATAGTGCGCGCACGAAGGAATGTGAGATTTGGCAAACTTAAAGTTTTTATGGAGAAAAGTTCAGAAAGAAAAATCATATACAGATGTCCCATTTTAATTTACCGCTGAAAACAATATGAGTTTTCGCTTGCAATTCGTCGAATCGTGAAAAACTTTGGAGGTGAATTTACTCTACCCGATAAAATAATACCACAGCGATGACTAAATGCAAGAAATCAAGACAACATTGCTGCTGTAAAAGCCAGTGTTGCCAGTGAAAGCTGAAAAATATCAAACAATGATGAGGGATTTTTTGTGACCTCAGTTATAATAAATGGGTTTGAATGATATATTCTTCCAACAGAACGCTTCTGCGACACTCTTCTGGTGAAACCACTGACGCCGTTTTCGGCGGGTGATGAAAAACTTCGGCTTCGGCCAAACCTTCGGCAGATTTTTGGTCGATTCCGGTGTGACCGAAGGTGATTTTTCTGGTCGGAGGTGGCCGAAGCCGAAGTCGAATGTTCGGTCGGACACTATAAATAATACAAAAACGTAAATGACGATCAGACAGAGAGAAAATCTAATTACAAGGCAAGCACTCCTGAGGAGTCCAGTCAGTATAAGGCAAAATAACGACCGAGAGAAACAAAGAAATGTACTGAGGGAAGTAAATAAAATGGGTAAAATGTGAGGATAGCTCGTATTCGAACCTAAAAATCAAGTTCATTGGAGGCAAATGAAGGACGACCGATGTTTCAGAAGAAACGAAAAGGATTAAGTAACTAACATTATAGAAAGTAATATTCAGGCCATCAGATATGCCGAAAAATTGTTTTTCTCTCAGCGAGTAGTGGAATATTATACTTCTACTATTCAAAAAGCTAGGAATATTATAATATTGCAATTTTTGATAGGAAGAATTGTGCAAGAATATTGGAAGTTTGGGGTATTTCCTCTGCATATAAAATGAGTTTCTGTGAAATTACATTTGTTTTTACTCTATATAGAATTTTTGTCCACGTCAGACGAATATCTATTGTCTTTTTGTGATAATTTTATCTTTCACGAAACCATAAAAAATTATAAATAGTTTTTTCTATTGAAGCAACAAGTCTGCCAAAATATAAAAATTTAATAAAATTGTTCAGAATATAACCCAAATAAGACAGTGTATTTATTTTGTGTCTGGAAACATCCTTCCTCTCTTGATCCAATTAATTACTTCAATGAGAACAAATTCAGAACTTGTTCAACAATAAAACTCATTGAATAATGGTTCACTTAAGAATAAGACTCCACTGATTGGCAAAAGTGGCATCTCTTTCTAAATAGTTTTGGTCCAATATATTTGCGTTAAGGATTGTAGTGAATTTTGCGTTTTTATGGTTATATCAAATGAAAATTTATTTATACCTGAAAAACATGTAGGGGCGTTTTGTCATCTATAACTTGATTGGGCATTACATAAGCTTCCATTTCAAATTGACCATCAGTTGTTTCACCTACTAAAACTTTGAAAAAATGTGTAGGAACTGCTACATTGTTGGCACCTATTACTTCATATTTAATATATTTTTTCCCGTCTGTCTCTTTTCTGTACATTCCATCACAGTTAGCTTAATCAACCAAATATTTTATTTTTCTTACCTAGGTAAGTAAAGAGGACCAGTACAACAATATACTTCTTTATAAACCTTAGTCAATTTTCTAACGTATTTTTCTAATCTGTTCCATGAATGTCTATTGAAACCGTTTCCTACTTGAGGGGCCATATTAGACAAGAAAAAAGTTTGTTGAATGTGTTTCTGATTCATTTTATGATTGCCAGCAGCTGCTAGATGTCCTCTATCATATCCAGAATTTTTATAATCCGTATTTTCTGATCTAAAATAGTGATGAATACTTTCATCGGGCGTGAATTCGCATTTAGCTCTGTCAACTTCAGGATTAAAAGTAACAGTGTTTTTATTTATATGTTCAAACACCCAATGAGCTACTCTATTACGACGATCATAACTTAAAACAAAATCATCAAAGGATCTAATGTTATCCAAGCCGGGAAATCCATGTTTCATAATTTGTCCAACTCGACTAACATTGCTTTCTTGTTGGACCATTGGGGTAGCTGCTGAAACCGTTCCGAAAATTGGAAGGGCTGGAGTGCTTTGCAAATTTTCATAATCTGTGAATTCGGATGAAATTTTTTGTCGCTCAAAATAAGAACCTGCAAACCAACTCAAACTTCCGACTAGAGTTACACTTAAAACTGACTTATAAGCCATTTTCTTGAAATTACATAGTTTTAATTGAGGTTAGGAGTTATGTAATGTGACGTACAAGAAGTAAACAGACATGAAGTTGCTTAAACAAAAAGCATCAATAATATCCAGAAATATTCAATTCAGGTTTTTATAATATTTTTCTATATTTATTTTACTATAAATATGTAAATAAAAACAATTTATTGATATTACAGAACTGAGCACTGAATTTTATGGTGGTAACATTGCTGAATAATCAACTGGGTCAAAGTACAAAATGAAAAATCAATTTTCATTATCTTAATTGTTAATTTAAAATTGTTTAAATGGCAGGCTCTGTCTTAGGAAAATTAGCGTTAGTAACAGGTTCTGGATTTAAAAAAAAATAAAATTCAGTTTTATAAGTCAATTTCGTAGGTGCTGGGTCAGGGATTGGGAAAGCAACATGTGAAGTTCTAGCTAGAGAGGGTGCTAAAGTCGTAGCGACGGATTGTAATTTTAAAAATGCTCAGGAAACTGTTGGAAATTTAAAAAGTAATGAACATTTAAGTCTGGAACTCAATGTAGGTAATTCGGACAGTGTTAAATCTGTTCTATCTAAAATTTTGGAGCATTATAAGCAGCCTCCATCAATTATAGTGAACTGTGCGGGCATAACTAGAGATAATTTTTTGCTCAAAATGTCTGAATCAGATTTTGATGAAGTTATAAACGTTAATTTGAAAGTATGAGCAATGAAATAGAGCAATCAAATAAACTAATATCATAAATATTACAGGGAACATTCTTATTAACTCAAACATTTGCTAATGCTATGGTTGCTGATAATATACAAAACGGTTCAATAATTAATTTAGCCAGTATAGTTGGCAAGTATGGAAACATTGGTCAAAGTAACTATTGTGCCTCCAAAGCAGCTGTTGAACTATTCACAAAAACAGCTGCAAAAGAGTTTGGAAAATTTGGAATTAGGTGTAATACTATCCTTCCCGGTTTTATTAAAACCCCAATGACTGATGCAGTTCCTGATAAAGTTAAAGAAAAATTTATTCCGCTGATTCCAGTGGGACGATTCGGGAATACGCAAGGCAAGTCATTCAAATTAATTTCTTGCTCAATCATCACAAAAAAATTATTAATTCATTTTTTATTTACAGAAGTAGCGGAAGTCATCACATTTTTAGCATCAGAAAAAAGTTCTTATGTGAACGGAGCTTCAATTGAAGTTACAGGAGGATTTTGATACAATTTGAATAAATATTTCTCACAAAATATTATTTTTTATTTTTCTTTTTGAGTTTTCTAGCCTGCTTATAAGCTTTATAATGTGTCTTTTGTTTTTCTTCAATAATTTGTTTGTATCTTCTTTTGTTATATTTGTTGAATTCGGCATCCGCCATTAATTCATCAACTAATGTCCGTTTTCGTTCTTTCTTAGTACAACGATTGTTGTAATAATCCAACGGAGAATCCATAACTTTACCAATCTGAAAAAAAAATATTATTAATTCAATTCGAATATAATTTCCAAAATTAATTTTACCTGAAAGTACTTAGGCAAAACTTTCAAATCATTTTTCTTGTAAAAATGTTTCGGATCTAACACAGAACGCATTTGGAGGATCTCCAAATCGTTCTTAACTTCTTCGGTTAGTTCAGTAGCTGGTAATCCGTACCACTTAGCCCCTTTAGTTTTCTCCCTTTCACGAATTTTTTGTGCTTTTATTTGCCTTTTGCTAAGTGCAGGAGGTAGTGAATGTAATTTTTCAAAATTGTCTGTAATTACTGATTTTTTCATTACTTCGTCAATTTTTTTTGTATCTTTCATTATGCTATCTGTTACTGTATGTATAGAAGCCCACCCCTTCTTTTTCTCTCCTGTCCATCCTATATTCTTACATTCCTCTTCAAAGTTTATATCCTTTTTGTTCAATTTAGCGGCAGGTTTATGTTTTGTTTCTTTTTTAAATTCTTCTGAATCTAGTTGTTTGATGCTATCGAATATCTTTTTAACAAATGATGGTGGCTCCACTGGAAACAAATGAATGAATTAGTACAGAATTAAAAAACCAGCAATAAGTAACATACCTTCAACAATTTCAGAATTTGTTGTATCATTAGATAGACTTGTAAAGGAAGGTAATGTTAGAGTTGTTTTGAAGGGTGAAGTGCTTCCAGTATTATCTATGAAAAATGCCATTTTATTTTAAAATGAAATAGCAAACATGTGTGCTCTTCCTGTCACAATATTTCAGGTTATGTGGCATTTAACAAGTAAATATTTTTTTTAGTTCGCATTCTATTTCATAGATGTCTGTGTAGATGTTGAGCAGCAGTGGCCTCTAAGCTTTATAGCGCGAGAATTTGAAATGAAAATAGAAAAAATTAAGTTCAAAAACTAAAACCAGACTATTAAAAAATCACGCTCTGAAAAGTATGAAACAAGAATAGGATAACCGTGGTCCGTATGCCTCGTACCCTAACAATACAATACATTCTAAAAGTAGTAATTACTCATGAAATGATAAAATCTCGAATTGTAAACATCACTAAATGACAGTTTCAAATAAATAGATTGAAAGTCTCTCACAGTTGTGAGTGCTAGCTACAGAATTCTTAAAAAATGGAATATAGTTTGTTTGAGAGCTACTGCTTATTACAGACTACCCTCTACAGTCTACAACAACAGTATACGCGAGTAAAATTAAGCCATAGCCATCTGCTAGCAAAACCAGGAACTATTCAAAGACGTATTCCGCTTGGAACGCCATTTGAGCTAATGTGATTTTAATCGTTTGTTATTTGTAAACAGTGAGCTTTTGTTATATTTTTCCTATTTCACGTTTTTATTTACTATTTCAGTATATATGTATTGATCAAAATCAATCTTTTTGGAGACAGCTTTCCTATTTACATCAGTTTCATTCTAAGTGCCAATTCACAATTTTCGTAAACGTAAGGAGTACGTAACCTTAAACATAAACATAAAGTTGAACTACTGTATTTACTACCTATTAATTTCCTTACTCTTTCTCCATTTATTAATTTTTTTGAGTTTCACATGAGTTTTCCCTCGGGAAAAGTGAATAATGTGAATTTGAATATTTAAAGACTATTTCCAAAGAACATGGTTATTTATCTGCAAATAAATACAATTTGAAACGTCCATGCAAAAAATTGGAATAATAGCAATGAAATTAAATCCTCAAACTTACAAGTTTGTCAAGAAATACCACCTTGAATTTTAATAACAAAATATGACTCCCTGGAGAACAGCGGTTTAAATATGTAAACAAACATGTTTAAAATAGACAGTACGACTTACATCCGACATTTTGGTTGATAACAGCGCCACCATCAGTAATTTTACTCGCGAAAACTGCGTCTGTCTTGTGCCAATTCACAATGTACGTAAACGTACGGAGTACGTAACCGTAAACATAAACATAGAGTTGAACTACTGTATTTCAATGCCCGTGTTAACAATGCTCTTACGTATTTCTTACGTTTACGTATTGACATAAGAGCTACGTAATGAAAACGTAAAGTTGAGATAAATTCAACTTTATGTTATGTTTACGTACGAAACAAGTAATAGCGCATGCGTCAACTTTAAACACATGTTTTCATCTGACTGTTGACAACATCCTGGATCTAAACATGCTTTGAATATGATTGACATAGAATTATTAATAAAAAATCAACAATTTCTTTCTCGTCTTAATATTCCTCTCGTTGGCGACTTTTATAACGCAGTTTCAATCTGGTTTCAATAATAGTGAAACAATCGCAAGATCTTTATCTGACATCATACAATAAAACAAAACAAACTAAACTCCAAATTGTTAAAAGTGAAACATAAGTGAAACCAAAGAAAAACAGTAAACACAAAACAATCGAAATCAACAGAATATTTGAAAATGACAGTCAGAGAAACCAACACAATACATCAATAACCCTAATTTGTACCAACGTAAAATGAAAAAAAACATTTAATTTTAATATTTTACGTTACAACCATTGTGAACATACATAATTTCTTACGTTTATGTTTTTACGTACTCCTTATGTTCACGTACACTGTAAATTGGCACTTATAGTATCTACGCAATCGATTTTTTAAGTTTGTATTTTAGTTCATAGATGGCTCTGTGTTATATACCGCGAAAATATGAATGAATAATTACCATACACAGAAACATATTTGTCAATATCTTCTAGGGTTGGTTATAATATTTATTTAGGCTCTATAATACAATTTGTACATAATGATTTGATTACATAACTCGTACAAAATTATTTCTATATCTATTATAGAAACTAAAGGAAGGTGTCATAAAAATAGATACTTCTCGTATCATACTGCTGAAATCATGAAAAACTGATCTATTCATCAAAATTTTAGTTTGTTTCCAAATGATTCAACTGTTGATATGTTGGCTGATCCAATAAAATCATTTGCCTCAATAATTGATCAATTATGATTTCAGCTTCTCAAAAGTTTTAGTTTTAAAACTCTCTTATGAATGGTAATGGAATAATATGCGGGATGATGGGTGATTTGGAGGTTGGGGTTTCGGGTCAGCTATCAATCATTTGCCCCAATGAATGTGCATGTGTCAGCGCAGTCCACAGGGGTGAGCGGTCAGCAGACGTTACACCCCTCGGTATCTGCTAGCTTTCTGCGGATTCTTTATCAGGCGTTATCATTTCAATCACTGTTGCTTCAGGTTCTGGGTCAGAACGCTCTTCCACAACGGTATCCAATTCCAATGATGGAAAAGCGCGGCTCATTGCTCGCTCGGAGCGAAGTGAGACTGCGCGAGTTGAACGACCACCTACCGAACAAAATAGAAATTATTTTTTAATTTTCGACCGAAGTGCAAATGCCAAGTAGGGATGATACAATAATTTTTTCAATTTTTTGATTTATCGATATAGAAAAAAAATATTTGAAGTATAGTTTGTTGACTTTTTCCTTGATTACCGTTAGAATAATTCATGCAACAATACAATTACCCTAAATAAAGGATTCAACCAGGATCAAACCTAAAACAATCAGATAACAACATTGGGGCATAGATCAAGGGGCACATCTCCTCCAAACACCCGACAACTAGTTACCTAGATGATGAAATTGGCTGAACCTGACAATAGAGAAAGTACCGTGTTCTACGTCGCAATTCCTTCGCCGATCTCTTTCTCGAGCCAACTTGGCTCTTCGCCTTAAACAGCAAATAATCATCAGTGCAAGAAGTGGAAATCCGAGAATGCAGGAGATGATTGGGATCACTACGGATTCAGGAGACACTGTAAGATAAAAAGAAGCTGATTTTAAAAACAAAAAAATGGGTGGAAACCCATAACTTAATTGATTATTTTGATGTATGCTGTTATAATTTTTTTTTTTTGTTATTATCAGTAAATTATTACCTGTTGGATAGATGAGAATTGGTCGTTTATTTTGTGGGACATTTGGTTGTGTTACGGCGTGGATTCGAACATCTGATTTTATTGACATCGTTTCGTCCACTTGATCTTTTTATAACAGCTTTAATCTGCAACACATGATTTTTATTTTTATATAAAAATATTATTTAATGGTTAAAAAATAATTGCTTGGGTTTCTTTCAGAAATATTCATATACATAAGCTCAGAAAAGAAGCGCCAAAAACGATTTCTGGCTTCAAGAGCTGAAAATAATGCAAATTTAGCTTATTTTAACGAATAATGTATTATTGATTTGAAAGAAAAAATATTGGGCTGGAATGTATTGATGATTGCTATAAAAATCCATAGTTCGTGAATAGCTTGCATAATATTGATGGTTCTGATTGCTCCGCTAACGTGGATTCCATATACCCTCCTTCCACTTGGGAGTCCTCAAATTTTTTGATAGTAGCTACTTTTCTAAGAACATTTTATGATTTATCTCGAACCTCTATTCAACAAATTTGCAGCTGAAAACTGATAAAACAAGCTTTCAAGAATAAATGATTTTCTCGTACACCTCTACATGAAATGGAAGTTCACGTGCTCATTTGCAGACGAAAAAAGTCACTTTGTTGTCCGCAAGGTTACTGATTCTCTTATTTATCAATTTAATAGCTTTGAAATCACTAACAAAAATGATGAGGTTTTATTTATTTTGAAGTTACCGCTCTCCTTTTCCCCCAACAGCTTCTTAAAGAAACCGGTTATTGACAAGTATCCTTGTTTCCACTTTTTTTTTTGTGTTGCACTAAAACCGGAAATTAACCGGTCTATCTTGTAAAGTTTGAAGATGGTATTTTATACGACATATTTTTTCAACTGATTCCTTAATAATGGAGTAATTGACTTCAAAAGTAGATTGTTTTCTCAAAAAGATTATTTTTAGCGCATTTTTCCGAAAAAAGCGCTATTATATTCACTTTGGCTGGCTGGCTTGCTGGCTGGCTGGCTGGCTGGCGTGACGCTGAGATCTCAGCAACTATACTATTTACAGACTTGAAACTGGTACTTAATAAAAGCTGCTGTTTCATAGGCTTGCACAAATTGCTTTAATTCAAGCACAGTGATTGTGGAAAATTGAATTATTCAATTACTTGTTTCAAGTGGAACAATGTCCATAGATATCTATGACATTAGGGATATGGCAACTAAAATTTATTAAAGTAGATAAAAATTTAGTTACAACTTTCGCCGCCGGTGTCACTATTATTATGTACAGCTGTCAAATCTGTCCGGGATTCATTCAATGACTTGTTTGACGCGAATTTGAAGCTTATTAGAATGAATTATTATTATTGGATGAAAATTTGTTCACTTTTGGTGTATTTTTTTTTATGTAGCTTTATAAAGATCAAATTATCATTTTAAGCTACAGCACTTGACCTCCTGTCAGTCAATAACTAAACAATGAAGATTAAAAGGTATTTTTGAGTTTGTACATGTATAAATTATGTACCTATTAAATAGTCAACTTGACTAAATGGAAGCTGCTGTTTTGTAAGTTTGCCCAAACTGCTTGATTTCAAGCTCAGTAATTGTAAGAGATGGTAATTTGCGAAATCTCTGAAGTAACAAGCATTCATGAGCTGTCAAAAATGCGCTTCCATCATCTAGATGATTCTTCCATTTTTTAATTACTTTTTGAATTCATATTTTCAGTCAAGAAAACCTAAGAGGGATCCATCAGGGATAGGAAGCTCATTGATGACCCATCGAGAGCCCTTTGAAGACACATTTGTATTCATATGAAATATGAATGGTACCTGGATTTTTAGCGTATTTTTAGCGCATTTTTCCGAAAAAAGCGCTATTATATTCACTTTGGCTGTCTGGCTGGCTGGCTGGCGTAACGCTGATTTCTCAGCAACTATACTATTTACAGACTTGAAACTGGTACTAAATAAAAGCTACTGTTTCGTAGGTTTGCACAAATTGCTTTAATTCAAGCTCAGTGATTGTGGAAGATTAAATTATTCAATTACTTGTTTCAAGTGAAACAATGCCCATGGATATATATGACATTAGGGATATGGCAACTAAAATTTATGAAAGTAGATAAAAATTTAGTTACAACATTAGCCGGGAGTGTCACTATTATTATGTACAGTTGTCAAATCTGTCAGAGATTCATTCAATGACTTGTTTGACGCAAATTTGAAGCTTATTAGAATGAATCACTATTATTGGTTGAAAATTTGTTTAATTTTGGTGTATTTTTTTTTATAAAGCTTTGATAAAGAGCAAATTTTGATTTTAAGCTACAGCACTTGACCTACTGTCAATCAATAACTAAACAATGAAGAATAAAAGGTATTTTTGAGTTTGTACATGCATAAATTATGTACCTACCAAACTGTCAACTTGAAACTAGTACTAAATGGAAGCTGCTGTTTCGTAAGTTTGCCAAAACTGCTTGATTTCAAGCTCAGTAATTTGAGAGATGGTAATTTGCGAAATCTCTGAGGTAACAAGCATTCATGAGCTGTCAAAAATGCGCTTTCATCATCTAGATGATTCTTCCATTTTTTGTAAAAAAGCGCTATTATATTCACTTTGGCTGTCTGGCTGGCTGGCGTGACGCTGAGTTCTCAGCAACTATACTATTTACAGACTTGAAACTGGTACTAAATAAAAGCTGCTATTTCGTAGGTCTGCACAAATTGCTTTAATTCAAGCTCAGTGATTGTGGAAAATTAAAATTATTCAATTACTTGTTTGAAGTGAAACAATGCCCATAGATATATACTTATGACATACGGGATATGGCAACTGAAATTTATTAAAGTATAGAAAAATTTAGTTACAACTTTCGCCGCGGGTGTCACTATTATTATGTACAGTTGTCAAATCTGTCAATGACTTGTTTGACGCGAATTTGAAGCTTATTAGAATGAATTATTATTATTGGATGAAAATTTGTTTACTTCTGGTGTATTTTTTTTATATAGCTCTGATAAAGATCAAATTATCATTTTAAAATACAGCACTTGACCTCCCGTCAGTCAATAACTAAACAATGAAGATTGAAAGGTATTTTTGAGTTTGTACATGCATAAATTATGTACCTATCAAATAGTCAACTTGAGACTAGTACTAAATGGAAGCTGCTGTTTCGTTAGTTTGCCCAAACTGCTTGATTTCAAGCTCAGTAATTGTGAGAGATGGTAATTTGCGAAATCTCTGAAGTAACAAGCATTCATGAGCTGTCAAAAATGCGCTTTCATCATCTAGATGATTCTCCCATTTTTTGTAATATTTTATTAAATTTGTTCAATATTTCTTTTGCAATAGCTCTAAAGCAGTGTTTTTTGTCCACTAAAGCACGATTTTACAGTGACCGTTATGAGCACGACTGCTATAAGCATGCCACCGATGAGGTAAATGAGAAGTTTGAAAAGGTGTTCTTTTCTGCGCTTGTAATCAGTGTATGATTTGTTGTTTTCGAATATTAAGGTTTTACAATTTTATATTAGCGTCTCCGATAATAATTTGCAAAAAATTTATATCATCACAATATACTTTCTTGATTTCTATATGCAATGAACCCATTTTAGTAGAAAAAAATTACGTCAGTTGAAAACTAACGGCTTAAGAAATAAAACCTTTTATGGAGTGCTTCTGAATGATTATCTGCACATTGTTATTGATTTATATTACAAATCATTTTTGTAATAGTTTTAAGTAATTTTTAATAATCTATACATTTTTTCAGACTTTTAAATGAATAATAAATTGCTTTGGGTTATAAATTCTGTATATTCTATTAGAAACTTTGAGAAGCAATTTATTAAGTGAATTTTTCTTTACTTCAATATATTTTTTGTTTGTTTTCTCGTTGACAGTTTTTGCACTCGAAAAACTTTACTTCTAACGCTGTTAGTTCTTGAGTGACGTACTTCTTTGAATTACTATCGACAAGTGAAAAAAATGTGTTAGCAGCTCAAATATTTTAAAGATGTATTTTTAATGCGATTTCTGATGGTTAAACATTGTTCTCTATATTTTATAAGACGGACCAGAATCTTGGCAAGTGCCATCAGATTTTTTTTCTATTCAAGTAGAGATATTTGTTTTTGAATTCACTGCTACAATATTCCAGCTTCTTATATTATATTCATGGAGGTAAGAATATAAAGGAGAAAGCTAGTGGATTCACAAGTGAAGCCACTTCACCCACTCCAACCAGAACCCAAATCATGGCTTATTTGTCAAGGACAAGTGTACTTTTGTTTGAAAACTGACGTCTATCCCCTTCCTATTCGGAGCCAACAGTGGTGCTCGTTCACTCCCACTAGGCTTCACACTCCTCGGCAAACTATAACCTCATGCCCCTCCTTTCTATTCTAACCTCCTTGATTATATTAATCTATAGGTAATTTTTTCAAATGTCATTAAGATTATTCAATTCTTTGGAATATCTTCTCACTACTCGCTCATGAATATAATAAACCAAGCTGTTAAAGTTCATGTAGATATAACACATTTAATACAATTCATCAGAATGTTCAAGAAACCGAATTGTTAAAAGCCATGACATTTGTTTGGCTACAATGTCCAACTTTCCAATGACGTATTAATCTGTGGGTAATTTTCTCGAATTTCATAAAAAATATTCAATTATTTCAAATACGTTTCACCATTTAAAATGCATCATAAATTACTTACCGTATATAGGCTACGTGCATGAAGTCTACTAGCGCCTCTAGCGGGCAATGGAGAACGATTGAACTCCATTTTATCATTGTTTCATACCTATAATTTCTTAAATGTACTAATATTATTTAATTCAGCTGTGTGCGTATAATATAACTTGCTTAGCGTAAAAGGTACGTTGAAATTATCTATTTTGAGTATTTTTTTCTTCAATTATAACGTACCTATTATAGGGAAAACGTCTTAATTCGTCCAAATTGACAGAATAACCTCAAATTATGACGCCGATGATCTTGCAGATCTGGTTTGTATTTATCAAACACTGTATCCCTTTTACCGAGGAAGCATTGAAGAAAAGCGTGAAATTAGTTTTGCCATATTAAATATGTTGAAGAATATGTTGCTGACAATATTAACATCAAAATTATTGCGAAGTGCATCTGACAAACTTCTATCATTGAAACATCTTGCAAATTAGAGATAGAGGTAAATTCATGAATCCCAAATCGATGATGAATATTTCTAATTTCACAACTGAATTACAAACATATTTGTTACATAGATTAATAATGAAAGACAGACAATACTCTATTTACCGCTTTGATTCACTTCACTCGTTTTTTTATGTTATAACTGGGTACATGAAATCTATGAAACTATATTTCATTTGAATCATCCTTAACACAACAGCCTGAAACAGAACAAACGTTTTCCTTTGTTTTATATGCAATTATTTTCACTTTTAAACTACAATGCTCAATGACAGCTCAATGACGTATTCTGAGAAATTGAGTTTGATGTTTACAATTGTGCTCACTATGAGCGCTCGCATCGATATTTGTTCAAACTCCGCCCCCTTGCATAGTACACTAAACTATTGTTAAAATTCACGTAGAGATAACGTATTCAATAAAATCAACAAAAATATTTTCAATAATAAACTGTCAAGAATGACCTTTCTTAGATTTTTTTTTGTGATAATTCCACTCCAATAGGCTATGTGCAAGAGGGAGAAGTTTGAGCAAATATCGATGCGAGCGCTTATGGTAAGCACCATTGTAAGCATTGAACTCCATTTCTCAGAATACGTCATTGAGCATTATAGTTTAAAAGTGAAAATAATTGCATATAAAACATAGGAAAACGCTTGTCCTGCTTCAGGCTGTTGTGTTAAGAATGATTCAAGTGAAATGTAGTTTCATAGATTTCATGTACGCAGTTATAACATAAAGAATTGAGTGAAGTGGATCAAAGCGGTAAATAGAGTATTATCTGTCTTGCATTTGTAATTCAATTATGAAATTATAAAAATTCATCATCGATTTGGGATTTATATTTACCTCTATCTCTAATTTGTGAGGTATTTCAGTGATAGAAGTTTGTCGCATGCACTTTGCAATAATTTTGTTGTTAATATTATTAGCAACATATTCTTCAACATATTTAATATGGAGAAACTAATTTCACGCTTTTCTTCAATGCTTCCTCGGCAAAGGGGATACAGTGTTTGGTACATGCAAACCCGATCCGCAAGATCATCGGCGTCATAATTTGAGGTTATCCTGTCAATTTGGACGAATTAAGACGTTTTCTCCAATAGGTACGTTATATTTGAAGAAAAAAATCATCAAAATAAATAATTTCAGTGTCTTTTTCATGCTATGCAAGTTATATTATACGCACACAGCTGAATTAAATAATATTAGTACATTTAAAAAATTACAGGTATGAAACAATGATAAAATGGGAGTTAAATCGTTCTCCATTGCCCGCTAGAGGCGCTAGTAGACTTTATGCACGTAGCCTAGACGTAATTTTTTCAAATGTCATTAAGAGTATTCAATTCTTTGAAATATCTTCTCACCGAATGAAATGCAATTACAAAATTCTTGCTCATGAATATAATAAACCAAGCTGTTAAAGTTTATGTAGATATAGCACATTCAATAGAATTTATCAAAATGTTCAAGAAACCGAATTGTTAAAAGCCAAGACATCTGTTTTACTACAATGTCCAACTTTCCAATGATATATTAATCTGTGGGTAATTTTCTCGAAAAAATATTCAATTATTTCAAATACTTTTCACCATTTAAAATGCATCACAAATTACTTACCGAATATAGTACACTAAACTATTGTTAAAATTCACGTAGAGATAACGTATTCAATAAAATCAACAATAATATTTTCAATAATGAACTGTCAAGAATGATCTTTCTTAGAAATTTCTTTGTGGAAAATTAGAGTAAAACTTTATCCCCAATCAAACATAAAATGAAATTCTAGCAAATAGATATTGGAAAGAGAAAAATAGTTTTATATTTTACAGATATTGTTAATTGTTTGAGTTTACTCTCAATTTCAAAACTCCATAATAAGTTTCAGTTTAAGAATAGTTTTAATTTGGGACTAGTTTAGTAGGCATTATTTATTTCACTTCGTGAATTTTGTCAAAAATTTTCAATAATTTCCATAAATATCTATATATTCCAACCTTTCAATTTGATTATTTAGATTAGAAATGTTTTCTTTATAGAAAAGATTTTATTCAATTTGAATGTTCTTACATAAAAAAGAAAATATATTTATTTGACATTTGGATTAAAAAAGATTAAAAAAAAGATTTATTCAAGACAAAAATAGAATAAAAGTGGGTACCATAAAGTAAAGCTGAAATTGAAAAAAATTAGAACTTGAATTGATGTTCTTTCGAAGCATGGATACACACATGTCCAACTCGTCCTCTCCACTTGCAATTTACGAGCTGTTTCAATGGGCAGTCGAAGTATCCAACTTCGCACATAATTTCATGATCCTTTATTTTATCAGGCATGTCTGTAAAGTTACACCCTTCATCATAGTACATACACCTATACTGCATTTGTTCACTCAACGTTTCCAAGGATATATTTCTAGTGTTAATGAATTTAGATCGGCAAGTTGGACATTCAGTCAACTTTTGGTAACAATTATTACAAATACTATGTCCAGATGCGCACATTCTTATTGGCCGAATCATGTGATCCTTGCAAACTGGACATTCTACTTCATGCATTAAGGGTTGATCAGCTTGACCATTATAAAGAGGAACTCGAACAGAAATCTCTAATTTCAAACAAATATCTTCTGAGTTCATCAGCATTGCTTTTACCATTCCGATTCTGATACAAAGAGCTTCTGCTTCGTTAAGTTCCCAAGAGTCATCTTGATCTACTTGTTTTCTTTCGATGTATTTTCTATCTTCATTTTGGATGAAAAGTTCAACTTTGAAATGGAATCTTGGAGCTCGCTGTGGTGGTCCGATGAAACGAACATCATACCATAATAAATCTGACGATATATCGCATTTAGTTTGGAATACGAAAAGTTCACCGTGTTTTTCTAATAAATAATTTTTAGACTCGTTTTCCCAATTAATTTGAATGGAATCCTCGCTTGCCCATTTTACGTGGGAACTATAAAAATGAGATCGCAAATCTTTCGGTGATCCTTCCCAAGTACATTCATTATCGCTATTAAGAGAAGGACATTTATATCTTCGAAAAGGACAAGCGTCTTCATGACGTTTCGCTTCCCTCCAAGTGCAGATTTCTCTGCAGCCATACTTATTATAAAAACACGGAAATTCTAACAATTCCCCAATTTTTGTGATGTAATTATCATCTGCCAGATCATTCTCGCTGTATTTCTTCACACATCTTCCGCAAATTATGCTATTTACGATAATTCCATCTAAGTGATATTTGACTGGCGGGAATAAATAATTTGTGCATTCTTCGCACTTCAGTTTATCAGCTAACTTTTTCATTAAATCGACTTGTGCAGCGGAATTTTCGAGGGAGCTCATTTTAACTGAAAAATAATTCAATAAGTATTATCTGACATGAAAATGATACAGCTTTTTTTTTCTTCATATGATTCAAGTAAGCTAACGAGAATGTAATATTTTCCTATTTTAGAATTATTAACCACCTTAGGTCAAAAACTGAAATTTTACATAATTGAGATTTTTTTTTTTAGTAATCTTTAAGATGATACTATATATACTGATTTTATCAACAAAAACAACTGGATCCTCCCAAGTATCTCGGAATTCGTCCAATCTGGTCGAAAAACATAGGAGGAGATTGATTCAGAAAAATTAGACGAGTGACTGATTAATTTTTTTTGGGTCAAATTGCCTGATGGCTGTTCTATTAGGGGATCTTCAAAAATACAGGCAGTTTTTTTCTTTGAATATTCATTGCGAGGCAAGAGGGCTTAGGGATTAAGAATTAGAAAAAAAGCTTTATTTATGAATTTAAGCCCGCGGTCAGCCCGATGTAACGCTACGTAGCAGTATTACGTTACAGACCATTTCTACTGCGCTGATTGGTACAACAGTATCAATTTGACACTATGGTGACTAGGGTTGCTAATATTTTCTTCGGCGAAATATAGTATTTTAAAAAATGAGCTATAAAAAATATAGTACACGTCAAAAAAATATAATATTTTACATAAAAAGCAAAAACTGGACAAAGATATATTTGTAACTTATTCATTTTCATAGAACTTTATTTTTTTGCACATTTTGCATTTCTTAACAATTTTTTGTTGGAAATAAGTGTCATATTATGCTTTACTACCAATGGCGGCGCTAGGCTCTGAGATCTAGAGGGACATATATTTCTCATCATTTCAATTTAAGTTACAATATGTCCCTATTTCATTCGTTTTTAATATATTTTCTAAATTACTGCTTGTACTGTCGATACTGGTCGAAGGTAGGAAAGTATCCGTTTTTTTTTTTTTTTTTATCTGATTCTGATGAAAAATAATTCTTAATATTATTTGCGCGCTTCATATTTACTTTTACTTTACTCTTTGACCACAAAATATCGAATGAGCGTTGAAATATTCATCACTTGTATAAATACCAAAATTTGTAAAACATGTTTGAGCTTGCTAAACTATGCACGTGGGCAAATAAATAAAGTATAGAGTAGTTGTCGTGCTATAGCCATAGTATCAGAATATTCCAAATTTTTGTATACTTATTAACAATATTATTATACAATTATCCTTGAAATTTGAAGTCGATTGACCATCTCAAACTTGAGATAAACGCAATTAAAATTGAAAATTTTAACGTGGAGAGCAATGGAGACTATACATTTTAGGCTATAATTATATCGGTTTTAATTTTTAATGAAAAAACTAACAGTCAGATTCTTTTAAAAAACTAGCTATGAATTGGTGAATATGTTCTGCGTATTTAAAAATAAAGAGAAAATTATTGATCATCGCATTGCTTAGATATGAGAACGCAAAGTTGAACATTTTATATATAAAATACGTGCCGACACGTTGAATAGAAATGCTTGGCCAAATTGTACGTCACTCTATACATCGCATTGTACTATTCGAACTACCAATTCAAAGGAAAAGAGATGGAAATAAATAGTTAATAATGATTTCAATAGAACAATATTATTTATGATGGATAAAATATATAATATATTTGGTGACACAAACAATTATATCAATATAATCTTAATATTGAATATTGAATACACAAAGCACATAAAAATAAAAAAAAAGTATTAATCACTCAAATATATGAATATTAATAATAACAGATAAAAATAATATGGTATGAAGTTACATATAAAATTGTACTCAATCACATTAATTCTGTAGCTTAAAAAAAGAAACAATTAGCGTGATAATACGTATATTCTTGTAGCTTGCCATTTTTTAACTCTGTTAAAATTTGGACAAGTCATAGCTCTCCTCCTCATCGTAATCTAAAACTATTTGTTTACTAAATTTACCTTTATATCGCAATATTTCGGACATTTTTCTATATTGAGAGGACAGCGAAGCACAATGTTGCAAAGTTATTTTTCCGGCAAGTACCCGTGAATGTTTACTATAATGTACGAGTATGAGATACACTCCCTGACAAAAAATTCAATCATTCACTGAATTTATTCTAAATTTCTTAGTCTTTACTCATCAGTATTATCATAAAAATCTGTATACGGAACTATCTGAGTTATGAACAAGTTCTGACAAGAATTACAAGCATATATATATATTAGTTTGCAAGGCGCTTTTTGTAGATACGCTAGACTTCACTTTTTGACAATGATGTACTACGACAATAGCCTTAAGAAGTAATTACAAGTTCATTGCGTTGCTATCAGACTCGCACAATTAATTTGACAAGTTTGGACAAGTTCGGCAGCACGTTTATCATAACACCAATAACAATTATGGTTAGATGCAAATAAAAATTTTTAGATACATGTGCATTGATGCAAAAAAATTATGCTATTAGACAATGTTTTTTTTTTGGTGTTTCTTTTTCTTTCATTGTTTTTTTATCTTTTTCAAATGTTAAAAGCAATATTACTAGCAAAAATAGTCGGGGGAAGGGGGCACCAGGAAGCTACTGAAAATATTGGGGGAGCAAACGCCCCCTGAAACCCCCGCTAGCGCCGCCACTGTTTACTACATTCAATTTTTAGATTAATGTGAATCAAAAGCTAATTTTTTATTTGTGGGATTGGGATACTACTTCTGTTTCTTTCTTCACGCCATTATGATTTCATAAGCAAAAATAACCTTTCTGTAACGCGCATTAATAAATTTTTAAAATGAAGAATTTGTTCGTTAGATTTCGATGTTGAAAATATAGTATTTTTGCGTATTATATATTTCTTCAACAGTATGTAGTACACAGACTCAAAATACGATTGGCAACCATAATGATCATAAAGGCTATCGCTACAAATTGTTCAACTTGAATTTTTTCAAAATAATTTGTCAAGTTCTGAATTTTAATGATACACCACTGTGATAGACTAATATATAATTCAACATTTCACATACCTTTTTATAGTAGAATACAAGTTTGGATGTTTCGGAAAATATAATTTTGTATTTAAATGATGTAAATCACTCTACGTTTGCAAATTTTTACGTGGAGACGGCAGACCTCAAACCACCGCTGACGCCAACACTCAACTGACTAAAATCAATAAAAAAATTCATTTCTAGCAATACTGGGATTCCCCTAATTATATCCTAATCTTGAAGAATAATTGAATCTTACCTTGTTGCAGAACAAAAGTGCGGAATATTTTGAATGTTGCACTATATTTTAGAATTCAATGTTTTCTAGCTGTTGACAAGGACTTCTATAGTTGAAGCCGAGCACAATATGATAAGGGAAAAGATTCGCGCTAACACAAGCAGAATTGCAACTGCGCAAATAGTCATATCAAACAGTCATATCAGCAAACTATTAAATATTTATGGATCTGAAATATTTTCATACAGTATACAGTTATTTAAAGATTTGTAATTAAAATTGATAGAAGGATATATAATGTATGTATATAAATATCCTTTCCTTTGAAATTCTCATTTATTTTAAAGCCCTAGCTTTCATCTTTAATTGAAGGCTTCATCAGGCGAACTAAATAGATAACAGTAAGACAGTTGAACATACATATAAATCACTAAAGTTGGTAAATAATAGCTTTCAGAAAAGTAGAGAATTAAATTTGAAGAAACATTAAATAATAATTGTAAAAAATCAATTAAACGAGGACAAGAGCACTATAGAAAAAACAGAAACACATAAATATAAATGAAGAATGAAGCCTTCAATTATTTGCAGTCAAAAAAATAATAATCTTGTATATATATATATATATATATATATATATATATATATATATATATATATATATATATATATATATATATATATATATATATATATATATATATATATATATATATATATATATATATATATATATATAACATATATTTTTCATTACGTTTTCTATGCTCTCCATGTTCTCTAAGTTCTCTGAGTTCTCAACATTCCTTAAGCTTCTAGAGTTATATCTTTTCTCTAAATCCTCTATATTATATTTATTCCCTAAATTCGTCATATTCTCTTCAATCTCTAAATTCTATGTATTCTCTAAACTTTCTAAATGCTTTATATTTCCTAAGTTTTCTATATTCTATCTATCCTCTAAATTTTATTTATTCTCTGAATTCTCTAAATTCTCTTCATTCTCTCAATTAATTATATTCTCTTTATACCCTAGATTCTCCAAATTATTTGTATTCTGTAAATTCTCCATATTCCCTTTACTCTCTAAATTCTTCATATTCTTTTTACTCTCTAAATTATCTATATTTTCTGAACTCTCGGTATGTTTTATATCCTCTAAGCTTTCTATATTCTTCCCTTAATGCTCTTTATTTTCTGAATACTATAAATTCTCTTTATTCTCTAAATTCTCTATATTCTCATCATTTCCTAAATTCTCTTAATTCTTTTTACTCTCTAAATTCTCTATATTCTCCAAATACTTTATATTCTCTATACTCTCTTCATTTTCCGCATTTTTTAAATTATCTTTATTCCCTAAATTCTCTATATATTGTCTTTATCTTCTACGCTATAATTCTCTTCATTGCCTAAATTCTCTATATTCTCTTCACTTCAATTCTCTTCGTTACCTAAGCTCTATGAATTATGTCTATTCTCTGAATTCTCTATATTGTCTCTGTTCCTTTGGTTCTCTATATTCTTCATATTTTCCATATTCTATAAGCTCTCAATTTTCTGAATTCTCTTTAAAGCCATTATTCTCCAAATGCTTTATATTCTCTTTAACCTCTAAATTCTCTATACTCTCAACATTCTCGATGCTTTCTAAATTCTCTTCATTTCCTAAATTCTCCACATTCTCTATATTTTGTAAATTCTCTCAATTCTCTACAGTCTCCATATTCTGTAAGCACATTTGATTCTCTTTATTTCCTAAATTCACTATAAACTCTATAAATTCTCTTTATTTCCTAAATCTGAGTTCTCTTCATTCTCTATATTCTTTAAACTCTCTTCAATTCCTAGTTCTCTAAATTATCTTTATTCTCTAAATTTTCTAGATTCTTTCTATTCCCTAATTTCTCCAAATTTTATTTACATATTCTCTAAATTCTTTTTATTTCCTAAATACCTTATTCTCTCAATTCTTTATATATTCTAAGCTCTTTAAATTCTTCATATTCTCCAAACTTATATATTCTCTGAATTCGTTTTATTCTTTAAACTCTTAATATCTCTCATATTCTTTAAGTTCTTTTTATTCCCTAAATTCTCTATATTCTTTGAACTTTCTTTATTCTGAAGGAAAAAACTTTTCAGAACTCATTTTTAAATAAATATGTTTTATTGGGTTTAAGTTCTGTAATTTATTAGAAACACAACGTTTCAACAGCAAAGTGCTGCCTTTTTCAAGTGAAAAGAAATATAAATATTAAATATTTATATTTCTTTTCACTTGAAAAAGGCAGCACTTTGCTGTTGAAACGTTGTGTTTCTAATAAATTACAGAACTTAAACCCAATAAAACATATTTATTTCTTTATTCTCTTTAAACTCAGAATTTTTTATATTCACTAAATTCTCTATACTTTTCATATTCTCTAAAGTCTAAACTCTCTAAATTCTCTTTATTCCCTGAAATCTCTTAATTCTCTTCATCCTATATATTCTCTATAATTCCTAGATTCTTTATATTTTCTTCATTCTCTGAAATCCCTATATTTTTTTAACAAGTTTATTCGTCCCAGAATCTTACAAGTATTGTGAAAAACTTGTTGAGTTGAACAATTTTTACCATATAAAGAAATGTAAAATACGATGCCGAAAGAAATACTACTTTTATATTCACATTCATTCAAAGAAAATCTATAAATTCATGACACATAACTACAAATTCTGTTTTCCTAGAGACTTTGTTTCTGCAGACATTTCAAAATTTTGTAGAAAGGTGACATCATTAACATTGCACTTGCGTTTCTTTTTTCGCGTCACACGTTATGCGAAATTTCGGTCATAAAGCAGTAATTTTTGATTATGATGAATCTACACAATTTAAATTCAAAAAATATAATTTTAGAAGAAGGAAATCAATTTGAAAGCACGATAACATGAGAAGCGTACGAATTTTTGATTGAAGTTATTAAAAAGTTAGTATTAAGTTTTGATATTTTTCATCAAAATTTTGAAGGATTATGCAATAGAATGCAACACTGAATGATTGGTTGCTTGAAAATTTTAAATTTCGATAAAAGCAGTTTTAAATTAATATCAATTAAGAATGCAGCCACTTGAAAGTGATTCAATTTATAATCCTGTCTGAATTTATGAGCGTGGTTATTTAAGCCTGAAAATTTAATGAATTTCAGGTGAATTTTAAAGATAATTAATTATGAAATGAATTGATATGGTTGGGCAATACGTTGGGCAGGTATTAGATTGTATAAATTACGTGATTCTCATAAGGGCTTTGGGAGGACTATTTTAAATACCTATATTAATATTCCACGTCATGAAAGTGAACGTGACGACGCAACCAGTTTTGCGCAATACGTTTGACGGTGGACTATTCGGTATTTATATATTCAGCATCGATTTTGGGGTTCTACAACTTTTATAAATTAATTTGAATAAAAAAGTTTGAAGTGGAATAATTATGAATTCACAAATTTAAAATAGCATCACTAATGTGCCGTAAAAACAATTACAACCATAAAAGCAGAAAGACAATGATAGCATAATTCATTTAAAGCAGTGTAAATTGTTCTACATTAATTTAATTTTCTTCAACAAATCTAATTTTAAGACCTCTGTACCTTTTGCAACTCTGCTTAATTTATAAAGAAAACCAAAACTCTGGGAAGGTAAGTACGGAATTTATAACTCTAATAAAGTAAGTTATGAAATATTCATGGGTCTCCGGAGTGCAGGATTGGAATGCCTTTGTGTGTTTTATGTGTATATAAACACTCAAGGAAAGTGAAGAAAAACCTGGAAAAAGCTACGCTGCAACACAGCTGATTTTGTGGGCTTGGCATTTTCTTGCAAAGTGTTACGTCATCAGAAAATAGCAAGTGTATATATGAGAACAAGTATGAAAATGGTTGCTTAATAACATTCTTTTTTCTACGGCCCTAAAATAGTAACTTTCTGTTTCTATACAAATCGGCAATGCGTAGCACAGTTGATATTTAAACTTTATAAATTAGTTAACAAATGGACCGCTGGCGATTGTACACAGTGCTGCCAATATTAATTTTCATAAAAACTCAACTCAACTGCCGTATGTATATTGATGTTGGTATACAAAATGAAATGAGATACACTTTATTTGATGATTTTATTATTATGACTTGATTCTTCTTTAATGACGAATAATTTTTGGAGAAATTGAAGACATGTATCAACCATCCACAATTAATTCATTCTGTTCCTACTTTCTAGTATATAAAATATTTGCTTAGTCTCAAAACTTTTATGTCTACAGAAACTTCTGCATAATGTCTATGTACCTTCCCGAACAAATTTACATAATTCATTTTTATTTGCTGACGCGATCCTTGGCAGCGTGCGTGAAAGAATTTTTTAATCAATAAGGAATTGCTTTTTGAATACTGACACAAGAATGAGTTTTCTCTGCTCCGGAATTGAAATGAGGCATTCAACAACCTAAAAATTCCACAAAAAATTTCGCACAATAGAAATTGGCAGCCACTCGAAAAAAATACTGTAGGTGAAAGTTGAGACATGAAATAATGTAGAGTATACTTTCGCTACGTTGCGCGACTCGTGCTCAAACAGTAACTGAATAAAAAAAAAAAATTTGAATTCTATTTTTGTTTTTTGGTTTTGGATGCATAGAAACCTTATAAAAATAAATTTCTTCGTTTAAAATTTCGATTAAAATTATAATTTGATATCAGAAGATCAATCAAACGAACAATATTTTTTTATAATGGAGAAAATCGTGCTGGAAACTTTTTTTTTTTATTCATCAACACAAGCGTCATTTTTCCATATTTTGCTTAAACGAGCTGCATGCAAGAAAAAGTAATTCGTTTCTGCTACAATTTCAGAAGCAGGATCAAAAGTAACACAAAAGATGAAGAGTGAAGGGGAATCAGAACAATATAAGGGCATTATTTCAAAGGAAGTGATATAAGATGATAACATGGTGAGCAAGCTTCAATGAAAGCTGTAGGGAGAAAGCTGTGTTTGTCTGTTATTTTTTTTTGTATTTGACATTTGGATATTATATTTGAGTATTTTCTTTGTCCTTTTCATAATAAGATATCTCAATTTCTAATTATGTTTTGATGGAAAAAACTATGTTATTCAAACGAATGTGAATATGAAAAGAGAACCTAGAATACAAAAGATGTTTGTGAGATTGCGAGTTACAGACAAATACTGTTTTCATCTAAAAGGCAATTTTAACAAAGCTTGTTTTTCAAAGCTAGAGGTAAAATCGTATTTCCATGACAAAATATTGTGATAGAAATATTTACTTGTTCAAAGGAATTATGGCAGTCTCATTATTTTAGAATATCAATTTTTACTTGATTCAATTCAAAACTGCTGCAATAGTCATTTGAGATTGCCGTACATTTTATTGTGCTTCTTGAAATAATGTCCTTCTTTAATTTGGATTCTACGAAGCAAAATTCATAATCAAATATGGAGCCACTCATTGATTGTCAAGATTCGAAGTTTCTAAAGCTTTTTATTCATTGAATATCTCAATTATGGTTCATTTTTAGATGAAAAAGTATCCGTCACTAGGTTAACCGACTGATAAATCTCCTGACCGTATTGCCTATTGGCGACTCTATTTACTAAAAAATCTGCTATCACCACTTCAGTACTCCCCCAACCATAAATTTTATGACTAGTTTTATTGCTGTTTGATTACAATGGCCATAAGTTTTATGTCCAGTTGTTTCAGTTGATCCCAAACTTGCCATAAGCTTGTTAAGTTGTAAAAAAATAATCGATAATCGAAATAGTTATTTAAGTATTAAGGTCAGTAAGTATAGTTTACCGATTGAGAATAATAGTTTGGAGGCCGAGCCTTGCACGATTGGAAGATCTACCCTAAATTTAATTCGGATTTTCTTTTCAAATTGAGTTACTACTAGGGATTGTTTATTCGCTGTCAGCTGTCAGGTTTGACACTTTATTGTGAATATTCAATTACAAATAAAGATAAATAAATGAGTATTTTTTGTGAAAAACCACAATTTTTTTATTTATCGCCTTTGCCCATGGGCGGTAAGTCAGCATAACCATAGTAACCACAGCTTGCATGGTAAAATCAACATACCACTTCGAATAGAGGACCGGTAAAGACATGAAAACGCCCAATCGTGCAAAAAAAATATTTATTTTAGATTTCTATTAGGCTTATCTCCCCGAGAGCATTTAATTGGTACCAAATTAGATATCATTTGAATCGCTAGTAAAAAAACATTTGATAATCATTTAAATATCATATTTGACACATATACTAGGATCATTTCCGCACGAGCTTTAATTTGATATCAAACACTAAAAAAGCACATTTTTGGATGAGTATTTACGAGCTCAAATCATTTGTTACAGTATGGCACAAATTTTTTATGAAATTTTGAGGTGCGAAGAACGTAAATATTGAATATTGAAGTAAGTGTGGTCACAGTATGGGCTAATTTAAGACAAAAATTGAATTTAAACAAAATTTGATATAACTTAACTTTATGGTTATGAGAACTTATGCGTCATGTACAAGTTATAGCTGAATGAGGTTACTAAAAATCAGTTCTCCGGGTATGGCGTCATTTTAGAGCTTCACCATAAGTAAGGGAAAATTTTTCTGAAACATATTTTCTTATTAACTCTTAGAAAATTCAAATGCCGTATTGTGATAAGTCGTTTCGACATTTTTTTCTTTGTTACATCGTAGCGCGAATGTGACTGTTTCCTGCCCAACGGTCATAGTATGGGATACCTTTTATGTACACTCGTATTGAAACAGACTCATCACGATAACTCCATATTATAATAAATAATTTCACGTCTTGTATAGCTGTATCTTAAAAAACTTTGGAGAAAATCGTTTTTTAAGTGTGACACCACTTTTGCACTTCACCAAAAGTAAGGCAAATATATGAATAGTCTCACTGTGTTATGAATTTTCCACGATTCAAGTGCCATACTGTAACAAATCATTTTGCATTATTAAATGAATCTGTTTTCTTTGCGGCGGAATGGCGGTTCTTTGGAACAGTCGGAACGGTATGACATAGCAATTTTTGTGAATACTTACTCAATAAATTTAAAAAAAAAATTGTCTATAACAAATAGTTTTGAAAAAATAAAAAAATTAACGTGTTCTAACTGCATTTATGGTGTAACGAAAATTTGCTCCATTTAAGCAAGTCAAATACAAACTTTATTCGTTTCCACAATCATCAAGCTAAAAATATTTCCAATATTAATTTGGTAATTGGAAACGAAAACATACTACAAGTAAACTCTTCCAAAATACTGGGACTGTACATTGACGAAACCTCTAAATGGAAACAACAATGCGAGTTTATCATTACAAGAATGAATGTAGTGTGCTTTCAAATTCGACATCTAAACTCTATTTTATCAATAAATCAATTGAGAATATTTTATCACGCAAAAGTAGAGTCACAGCTTAGATATGGAATCATCTTTTGGGGTGTTTCAGTGCTGGCCGATAATGTTTTCATTGCCCAAAAAAAAAGTGATTAGATACATAGAGAATGTAAGCCGCTCACATTCTTGCAGAAATATTTTCAAGACCTCGAATATTCTCACTCTTCCCTGACTTTTCATTTATGAAATCTGTAAATTTATCTACACTGAAAAATCAAATAAACTTTAAATAAAGACAATCATGATTATGATACTCGAAAGGAATACGAATTCTATATACCCTTTTGTCGTCTATATTGTGCCAAGTACTCTCCTAGCAATATTGGTCTTTCAATATTCAACAAGCTACCTTCCAATATAAAAAACAGCAAATCTCTCAATAGCTTTAAAACAAATCTCAAGCAAATGCTGCTCAGCAATTCCTTCTATAATATGAATGAATATAACTTGTACTGCAACACTTGTAAATAATTTTTATATACCATTATTATGTGAAAACTTTTACCATTATCATGTGACGCTTCCTATAAGATGTACTTTAATCTTCTAATGGAATAAAATGAATATTATTATTATTATTATTATTAATTGGTATGGTGGGATGTAAGCCCGACCAGAAAAATATAGCATTTCTACAGGTCAAATTTATTATTTACCGACTTTTGGGAAATACAAAAATTTTTGTGTCAAAAACGTTTAAACTCGTAATTTAATCCGACAAGTTTAATTGATAACACTGCGACTACGCCCCGACGACCAGCGCTACGACCATTACTTTTCTTCTATCAATTACCTAATTCGACCTCTGAAGAGTCGTCATACTATTAACAAATTACTTGAAGTTTTCTGTCATTATCTCCCGGTCTAATAACGGCTCATAATTTCGAAAAATGTTTCAGATTAATGTAGTTCCAAATGATTGAAGGATACATTTCAGTTATTTTGTATATTATAATAAATACTACCGTTTATAAAATGAACGCAAGAAACTAAAAAGCTCCATCGATACAGATAGATAAACAGACAGACCGATTTTTTTTTTAATTATAAATTTTGAATGGAACATTGAAACATTAATTAGTACTCTTACCCTCTGCAAAGAAACCGCTGACTTCTATAAAAAAACTGATGTTTTATAATTCCCCTGGACTTAAATCTACCGTAAAGTTGAAAGTCTGACGATGGAGCAAAATTTCTAGGGTGGGCAGTGCCCATCCTTGCTTACGTCTAGCTATGCCCATGTACTCAATTTGTGCCACGGTGATTTATTCGTATTTTTATTCAGCAATCATTGTTTTGTTTCCGAACAAGGATATTCAGCCCTAGAATAGTATATTCCGATACAAGTGCGGAATGGGGATCATTCCATGCGAATGTGAATAATTCAGGCACGAGACCACGGTCTTATAAGACCGTGCACGAGACGAAGTCGAGTTGCAGAATTCACATGAGCATGGAATGAGCGATCCGCACGAGTGACGGATGTCATTTTTTCTACAGTCAAAGGTGTCCGCGGAAATATCCATAACCAAAATATACCGTTTTCTGAGAAAGAATTTGCTTCATTGATCTTATTCCAATTTATCAAACATTGATAAAATTACTCTTATTGACTCCATTTTAAAGAGGAATTCTAAGGAAATAAAAAAAAAAAGAAAATTATGACAGCAATGAAACAGTTTTTCCGCGACGCCACGTAGCTTTCTTAGGGATCTCTGAGCGTGCGGAATGACCCCTATTCCGCACGCTTCAGTGTATGGAATGGGTATCATTCTATAGTGACTGTAGAAAAATAAAGGCTGCATCCCCATGGCTCCGTATATACGTACATACGTATACGTATTTACATACGTATACGTATTTACGTACCAAAAATACAAGCCTGTCCCCATGAAGCATGCGTGTTATCCGTGCCCGTATTGAATTTGGCATTTATATCTAACCTAGCTTTTTATAATGAATTCGGAAATTTTATTGTTAAGTTTAATTAGTTTATCTCGTAAGCTGAATTCCACGGCATTATATCGACGACAAGGCTTAGTAGAAAATATTAAAAAGTTCTACCAGTGGACACTGTTATTGGAGCAGTCAGAGCTAGTGGAAAATACTACAAAAACAATTCTTGTCGGGCTCGCCCAATATTAACCGAACAGAAACGTATATCTCAATGTGCAAGTGATAATTTGGTGAAGGAAATGGAAGAAAATGATCCAGATAAACGCATAATTATCATGCAGTTGTTGCACTAGCATCGCCGATTCTTTTTACAGATCATTCATATGCTACGAAATCTGTAGATGCTGATTTCAGGCACCACCCATAATTACCGCATTCAAAAAAATGTTTTTGTTGTAATTTTGTACACTGTATGCACAAAAATCAACTTGACATAAAATTCAAACAAAGATAAAAGTATTGTATACGCATGCGTTAATTTCTCCGTATTCGTACGTAGTGTCCTTGAAACTCTCCGTATCATGAATACTTTATTCTCATTGGTTCTACATGAATACGTATACGTATAAACGGATGCAGCCTTATACTTGCAGTTATACAAGATGAATGATATTCACTTTTATTGTTTCTGCGATTACAATTATATTTAATAATGCTTTATTTTATTGACAGGAACCATTATTTTAGTTTAAATTATTTTATTTAACAATAAAGATATTTAAAGCTGCCTCGTCAATTAGGGTTTTGAACTCGGGCGCCAGTGATTAATTCCACACATGAGCTCTTTGAATTAATTTTGGTTCAATCTATCGATGAACTATTTATCTATTCGATCATTGAATTATTTAATTTATTACGAAGAATTATGGATTTTTACAAGCGGCCAGTATGATGACAGGATTAAATCATGAAACGAAACAATTCAATGTGAACACAAGTATAATTTTAAAATCTGTTTTTGTTGGACGCATTTTTATTGTGCATCGAAATGAAAAAAAAAAGAATAAGTTTGAACTATATACCCTCAACTTGCTATTCTTCAATTCATATCTTGTGCACACTTTTTACAAGAATAAGATTCACTCTGTTGGAGAACATCGCTTATACGGCTTTGCTAGCTTTGATAGATCCGCTAACGCGATTCCTGAGGAGTAGTGAGAGGGACACAATGTCGATACATATTTGGTGTCTACAGTTGCTGACATATTCATGAAGATGGTGTTAAAACTGACTCCTGAATTTGTAATTTCGTGAAATTACTCAGGTTTTGATTAACAATTTATCAAACTCTATTTCACGGGCATTTTTCAAAGGTCACTTCACAATGTCCTGTATTTCTTCATTTTTGGTTGGTTGTTTCAATATCACGATATTAAGAATTGCGCAGAGAAATTGAGCAAGTTAGTAACTTTACATTCTTAGGAGCATCATTGAATGATATAGGAAGTATAGAACAAGAAATTAATAGAAGAATACTTGCAGCAGATAAGTGCTACTATGCAATAAACAAAGTAATAATAAACAATAAACAAGTATCAACGAAAACGAAAATAACACTATACAAGACAATTTACAAACCAACATTATTATACGGATGTGAATCGTGGATAATGAACAAAAGAAATAAAAGCAAAATACAAGCAATCGAAATGAGATTTTTGAGAAGAATAGAGGGCGTCACTAGGATGGACAGAGTAAGAAATGAACAAATAAGAAATAAGCTACAAATAGAATCTGTCCACAACACAATAGATAAAAAACAATTAGCATGGTATGGACACTTAACAAGAATGGCAGAAGACAGACAAACAAAACAAGTATGGAAAGCCGGAATAATAAGGAAAAAGAGAAGAGGAAGGCCAAGAAAAACGTGGGATAACAATATAGAAAAAATACTGCACAGAAATAATACTAACAAACAAGAAGCAAAAAGAACAGCAATGAACATGAAAGAATGGAGAAAATTTGTAAATAATATAGTATAAAACTAAAATAAAAGATTTAACATACAAAAACTATAGCATAATCTCGACACCCGTAAGGGTATTAGGAGATTTAAAATGAATATAATAAAAAAAAAAAAAGGAATTGCGTTAGCGGATCTACCAAAGCTAGCAGAGCCGTATGAACGATATACTTCAACATAATTGATCTTATTACTGTTTTTTGTATTAATTATATACCTAAGGATTAAAAGTGTGCATGAGATATGAATCTAATAATAACAACGTCATTAGAATGTTTAATTCTAAGGCCATTCCATTAAAAGTATTTTTCTTCAAATTCTGGTTAGGTAGGTAGTAAACAATTCAGCGTGGGAAGTTCATTTTGCAATTATAATTACTCTTGTTGGTAAAACAGTCAAAGCGTATTGTTAATTCAAAATATTAGAGGGTGATGATCTGGAAAATAGGGGTGAATCCCTTTGTGATGTTAAACATTAACTTGATCTCTGCATGCGTTGATGATGACCAATGCTTTCCACAACTGTAACATTAAACACAGTTGTGAATATTTTAGTAATGCCCTACATTGTACAATATTGTTCCATTTATGGAACATTGCTCATGCAACTATTTATACACTCTGCATGTTAATAATGGATTGAAGGTATGCATTTGGAATAATTGGACTAGATTAAAGAAAGTATTAATAATTAAATCGAAGCTTATGTTTATGTATGATACTTTGATATTAGCCAATAATAAAAGTTTGATGATACAGATTTATTTGTGCTATTATATGGAGTTCTGGACAAAATATGTCCAACCAAAAATTTTAATTTAGTGAGATCGAATATATATTGCTAGTGAGGTACGTCTTCTTGAGAAGCAAATTCATAGCTACATGTTTCATATATTGAATGAATAATGTACTCCCTGCACCACTATAAAAAATTGGGCTGCGGATTTAAAGGGAGATAGAATCGACATCAGCGATGAACACCGTGTTATAGGACCTGTATAGAACGATCTCACAGAATGTTGATGCTGTATATGAAATGAATTTGCCCTTTGTTTTGTTTAGTATCTACAATTCACAACCATACAACATTGTTGGTCCAGTAATCTATTCATAAGACTCAATTTTACCTTTCGAAACATTATTATTTTACCACCCTTTCATGTAGGCTCTGTTTTTAGTTTTAATTAGTTTTCTTATTTAGTTTATGATCGAATTCACCTTCTTCTTTTGGCAGATTGTTTTCACCACTTGTTTATTTTTTGATGGTATATTGCTTCAAATCTATATACTCCACAGCCTCTGATTATCCATTACAGCACCACATTTAATAGAAATGAAAGACAACACTAGGGTAATAATTGTTTAATCCATTTTGCCGAACATATCATTCTGTAAATGACATTAATTTCTAAAATTGATTCCAGCCTCGGACGAATAGTCAGCATGATTTTTACTGGATGAAAATATAGTTTGTGGCGTACTTTTCACAAAATTCAAGTGTACCCTAGACTTGAGGACCGATTACCGCACCCCACAGCTGAGTAAATATCAATAAATCTATCAATGTACTGAAAATAATGTCTGTCCTCGTACCGAATAAAAAATGTAATTGATATTAGTTTTCATTATTTATTGTATAAAAATTCTATGTTTATTTCAGAATATCATTCAACGATTGATTTCTGGCACGAATATACTTTTTATTTATAAAACACTCTTGATTTTCTGATGGCGATTTGATTGTCCAAACAAAATCAATTTAAGACGTTGTTCTGATTTTTTTTTTGTTTTAATCAATCTTTCAATCAATCAAGAGTTTGTGTAAACCCAACAAATTGCTTTCAAATAAGTATTTATAGAATTTTATTAATACACGACAATTTTTCGAAGCGAAATATGCATAAATGACACAAAATAATTGTTACTTTAAATTTCTGGACCACTGCCAGCTCGATATGTCAAATAAAAGCTACAGAACATTTTTATTTTTGAATTGGTTATTCTAGTTTGATGTATATGTATTTTTTCCTGAGGGAAATATCATGTCAGAATTATTGAAAAATATTCGAATTCGCAGATTGCCATTTATAATATTTTTAATATCAACAGAAAATGGATGGTTTTTATTGTGAGATACAATAAATATTTGTGAATCCTGATTCGAGTTTTTCCGGTCTTTTTTTATCAGTACATAAACAAGGACATGAATTTTTTGGATGGTACTTTTGTGGAAATGATGGAAACATGGTCAAAAAAATATTCAAATAGTCCTGCGGCAAAAACTATCTGTTAGAGTATCCACATTACAATGGAATTTGTAATCTAACGCAGTAAATTGAATTGCAGAACATTTGATGTTGAGAAGACAACATCCCAATTTGTCTCAAGACCAAGTTTAATTAAGTTAAGAAACGGTCCAGGTTTCACATCAAGTCTGCGTTGATATTTCATAGGGCCTCAACAAATCGAATGTCTAACATGAATTCAGAGTGATGGAAGATATGAGAAAATGAGAAGAAAAAGGAGATTAATTTAGGAAATTGCTATTTGTGATTGGTATTAGGACAATTGAATGTATTATCCAGCTGGCAATGAAACAACACACTCAAGAGCACCTTGAGATTAGCAATCAATATTTTATATTCATGAATTTGACAGTATTCGAGAGCACATTGCTTCATAATAGTCTTACGCAAGTGGTGACAGGATGCTTACCTAATTACGTGATTATCCTGAGAATATTATTGTTGATAATTTTCACTTTTTCAACAGTTATTGACATTTACAAATGATATTATTTGTTCGTGTCACGATACTATTTTCCCTCAGCTCTTCAAAGCCCTTGATTTGAGGACAAATTTATTAAAAAATATTAAAATTCCATTATTTTAGGTTCATTTGTTTGAATCTAGAAAACTCTTAGCATTATTACTGATCGTTAAAAGCAAATTTAATTTGAAATCTAATATCGGAAAGAGATGGTTGATTTTTAACGACTGTTAAACCCAATCCTGAGAGTAATTTGAAATGTAAAAGGCTGGGCAGAAAATTTCATCATCTCTATTTCTTGCGTCATCGAAAAATGTATCGAAACAACCTCTCAGGCGAATTGATGTGCATTATTTACAGTGTGGATTATATAGACTTCAAAAGGAGATGGCAAAGAGTTACATCATAAGTTAGAAACTTTGTGTTATCTTTTTTATTGTCACACGAAAGTTTTAACGATGATCTGCTATTTTTGTTAAGGGAGTCATAAAATTTGATTTCTTTGAATTGATGGTGGAATTTATTGATTCTCCGATTGAAAATATTGGTAAATACTCAATTGAAATTTATTATTAGTTGTGCTGGGTGCAGCCCTATTAAGTGAAAAGGGTGGTAGCAAAATATAGTTTTGTTCCAAGCGCCGTCACCCGAAACGTCACTTTTAATTAAATCTAGCATTGTGTGCGCTGACTTTTACTACGATAGAATATTGCTTGAAAATATAGCTGTTCATTTGCTAGATTGGAATATGTAGTACGTAATTGTCCTGTAATGCAAATTCTTGAAATTTTAAATATTTAAAACTGCTTTCAGAGGGTGAAATTTTTTGAGGCAATGTTTTAAGAACAAGAAAAATGTTATTCCAAGTAAAATCTTTAATCTAGCCGTAAAAATAAAAATTTGTATAATGTAAATAAAACTTTATTTGAAGTCTTTTGATCTTTGTAAAGTTCAGCAGAAGCTTTTTATTTCACTGAAGTTAAAACAAAATTTTATTCTCATCTGGATCACTTAAAAAGCCAATGTTGAGAAATTTAGATGGAGGAAAGGGGGTCATATACAGAGTGATCAAAAATGATTGTCCGGCACGCCTTGTTCTGATTTTGTCTTTGCCGCTTCTGCTTGAGATAGTGAGCTTCAAGTGACAGATGACAGTTCCTCTGAGAATACTATTCTAACCTAAGAATTTTGTAGAATAATAATAAATTTCCAATAATTATTCAATAATACAGCTATTCACTTACTTCTTTGTTTTTTGAATCAAATTATGGATAAATCCGACATAAAATATGCAAAATATACGCCACTGTGTTCTTGAAATGTCGGTAACATAGTTATCAGAATGAATAAATTTATACTAACTTTATTCCGTGAAGATAGTTTTGATCATAATGCGAACTTTTGCTAGTCACGTGACAGACAGTCATTATTGATCACTCTGTACAATTGGTATGAAATATTGAGCCGATTTACGACAACGACGACAGTAACGACAATGACGACAACAGCTATATTCGTACCTGCACCGTTTAAGGATCTGATAGCAGTTTTCAAAAATGTGATTGTATGTTATTTTAATTCTTCATGTGATACTGACAATCCTACTGTCCTTTTAATTATTCTTTAGTGCCATATTCATCCTTATTTCGTTCAGATTCTTAATTTTCTAACGATGAACGGCAAGTTTTCTAAAGCTTTTACCACATCTTTCTCTGGCTCTACGATTCTTTATTGTTTCTAGTACGATACTTGCACTTTGGCCGTAAATCAATCTTGAATATTTTAAGGAGTGTTTCTCGAGTAGGATTTGGAAGTTTTGTTGGATTTTTGCTATACGCTAGATTATTGGCACAACTTCGGTCAGTTGATGAATTTCTGCGGGAGGATATCGACCAGGTTATCGAAGCATTTATACTGTAAAGTTGGCATCCTGTATATGTTTCCAACCAGGTTATATTTTCGGTAGCATTTCTTAACGTTTTCATCAATTCAATAGGTTTTAAACAGGCCCCAGTATTTGCATAGAGCTTTGATTGTTGTTCAAATCTACAATTGAATACTCAGTTATTTTCACCGCAACAACAAAATAAGCTAAACCAATAGTAGGTATCTTCTCAATATAACTTATTCTTGACGTCGATGACGACTACTAAGATGACAACGATAACAATAACGACGACAACAATCAGCGAATGCCGGGTATCTTCCACCTGAACCGCCATATGAACATTAAGCTGTTTTTGGTGTTAACAGTGCCATTGTATGTTGTTTCTGTCTCTTATTTCTTCGAATATTTCTGTCCTTTGAATGAGATCTTTATTGGAATGTTCATCCATTGTTTTCTGTAGTCTGGTCGAGTGATGACAATACTAGTATGTTGGAAAGATACTTTACCCATCTGATGAATGTTTGCAGAAGGATACTAAGATGACACCAGGAAGCCAGAAAAGTTGGCACAACATTTAAACCATATTTTATATCCTAAAGCATTCTTTAAGGACTCCAAACAAATTATTTTGAATGAGATTGGAACATCCCCCTAAGCATTTGCAATAAGCATTAGTTGTTTATATTTTTAAAGAACAAGTTATTCACACCGTCACGGTAGAGTTACTTTATTTAATTTGATGACGATGACGATAACTACGACAACAGCAACAATGTTGACGATGATGAAGATCATGTATTCCAGATTTTTTCGCACCTGCATTGACATAGGGACAATAAGCCGTTTTTGACATTAGTAGTTCTAAATTATATGGTACTGTTTAATTCAATGTTTCTGTTTTTTCTTTTTGTCTTCCTGTCATTTCAGTAAGTCCTTTATATTATATATTCATTCGACTTCCGTTCAGATTCTTCACTTCCTAATGCTAAATAGTCTCAATTTCGCCGTTTTTGACTCCTCGATTGTTTTTAGTATTGGATGAATGCTGCGATATGCTGAGTTAGGTCAGCCGATGAGTGACTCCAGAAGATAATAAGGTAGTTGTTGGCACATCTTGAGCACCAGACGTCCATTAAACAGTAGCACTTGCATTCGAAAGTAGTGATATTCTATAACTGCTCGGACAAAAGTGGTGTATGTTTTTCGAAGTATCTAATCTGCTGGATCAACTTTGCTATGTTGCGAAATACTGTTCTACATTGATCGATGAGGAGTCTCTAATTGAATGTGACTGTTGGTGAATCCTCCTGAGCACCTGGTGATTTTGTATTCGGAAATAAAAGTATTCTACATATGGTCAGATAAAGGAAGTGTATGTCTTTCGAGGTATCTTTTTGCTGCATCCTCATATTTTCTTAGCAGATTAGCTTTACTCTGTTATGAAGTACTACTTTGCAATGATCATTTAAAAGTTTTAGATTACACGTGTTGTTTGACAGAGCTTCTAAGTGTGCCTGATATCATAAAAATTTGAAGCCATTACGATTTCAAGATGTTTTTTGATTTCTGTGCTGAAACTATGTCAGCAGAAGGATGTCAATGTGGTTGTTGCTGAATCTTCCTGAGTACCTGGTGATATTTCATTCGGAAATAAGAGTATTCTACAGATGATTGCACAAAAGGTTGTGCATGTCTTTCGAAGGACCTTACGTTTTCTCAGCTAAAAAATAGACCACGTTTTTTTGTTGTGAAGTGATGTTCTGTAATAATCGATTGATGATTTCAGATTGAGTGTGCTGCTGAAAAGATCTTCAAGGCATGTTGCCAATTTTGTGAGCCTGGTACCCTATAAGTTCACAGCCATTTCAGTTTCAGGATGGTTTTTGCTGGTTTCTGTGCCAAAACCATGTCTGCAGAAGAATACCAATATGACTGTTAGTTAATCTTTCTTAATTTGCATCAAACAAAGCATATGAATATCTTTCGAAGTATTCTCAAATCTTCTCAGCTAGACAATAGATCAGCTTGACTCTGTTGCGAAGTACTTCTTTTTTTGGTTGCTGTGTCAAAATGTCTGCAAAAGGATACCAACGTAATTCATGGTGAATCTTTACAGGCACCTGATGATTGTGTTTTGGAAGTAAAAGTATTCTACAAATGATCGGACAAGGATTATGTATGTTTTTCGAAATATCTCCTGGCTGCATCCTCACATCTTATCAGCTAGATAATAAATCAGTTTTACTCTGCTGCGATGTACTTCTCTGGAATAAACAATTAGAATTCTCAGATTGAACGTGTTAATGGAAGGAGTTTCGAGGCATGTTACCAATTTTTGAGCCTGATACTCTACAAGTCCATATCCAATCCTATTTCAAGATGTTTTTTGATTTTTATGCCAAAACTATGTCTACAGAAGATACGATTATGGTTGTTGGTGAATCTTTCTGAGCACCTTATGATTTTGCATTCGGAAATAAGAGTATTCTACAGATGGTCAGACAAATGTTGTGTACGTCTTTCGAACTACTTTTTTGCTGCATCCTTACAATTTCTTACCTAAACAGTAAAACAGCTTTGCTCTATTGAGATGATCGATTTGAAGTTACAGATTGAACGAGCTCTTGAAAAGAGCGCTGATTTAGTGAACCTGATTATGATTACAATCATTGCAGCTTCCGGATGTTTTTATACCAGCTTCTTCTTTTATACTTGATGGAAGTCTCGAAGATTCTAGATGCATTATTTTGTTTGAAGGTACTACCCTAGATCGTTTGATCGTAGGCAACTCCCGAAGTTTATATGAAAGTGTACTGTGTTTCGTAGGTACTTTATTTCTTTTTTTGAGAATGTTTGATCGTAGAAGCTTTTTCTAGTTGTGCTTTAGTTTGTCATGGTGCACTGTCGAAGTAATTCAGTAGAATGAAAAAAAGTATGGAAAAAAATGTTTGCATTGGATTATTTGTTGACCTAATCACAACAACACATAATTCGTGTACGAATCTTAAATTCTTCTCTTTGAATCTTGAACAGGAGTACTTGTTCTCATATTTACAGTTTGAGTTTAAACGTTCAATGTAGAATCAAGGGACAAAATTTATTCCTGATTTATTTCCATATGTTGTATAAGTCTCTTATTGCTCTTCAATAATGTTTTTGTGGTATTCATGATATTATTTTCTGCGGTATTGTTGCAGCATAATGAAATGCAATATAAATTTGCATGTTTGATATGATTTATAATATTGTGCAACGAGCTTATCCCTATTTATTACAATATTTTGCATAAAATATGTTGAAATGATAACACTGAAATATTAAACATCAACATTTCTATTCAGAAACAACAATAAACCCTGAATAAATCACATGATGTTTATTTCTCTACTCATTGAAAATAATAATTCGTCATGTTATAAAACAAAAAAATAGCACACGAAGTTTGACGTTTAACTTTTTATTTTTGTGTTCTATAGTTAGCAGAATGATCTCATTATAAAAACGTGATGATGAAGGATCGCGTACAAAAATTTAATTACAGTCATTTAACACTTGTATGTGTTATAACATAAAATTTATCTAAAAGAGGCTAATGCTGTTTTTCGCTCTCGGCGCTTGTATATAATCCACCTGAAAATATTTCAGCAGAGTAGACGCCTTTGTTTTCATTCGTGTCCATAGCATTTCAGGACGTTCTATCTCTCTTGATATTAATGAAACACTATAGGATATTGTGGAAGCAATGTAGGGCGATTTTGCCTGATAACATGAATATAGACAATAGATAAGGCCTATAAGGATAATCATATAATCCTCACCTTTGTTCGAAGAATGGAAAGCAAAAAGCGTGCACAATATTAAATTAGCTTATAATATACTGAAGCAATTCATATTTTATTTAGGGATGTTTGCACGAGATGTGTGTGTTCCAAGGGACGCACGATTTATGATATAATGAGGCACTTGTGACTACATTGATGTATGAGTGCTGAAATAATGATGTATTACTGTTATGAAAATTATATTTTAAGAGATGCTTGTAGATATACGAGAAAAAAAAACAATCACGCCTATTACCCGCTAAGGGTGTGGAAGACACTTATAGTGCACTCAGTAGATTGATTAATATTTCTTTAGCCGTAGGGTACGGTTAAAGATCGGATAAAAAATGAATTGTTATATGAAATTAAAAAGAATGCGAATAAGAGTTGAGAATGATTCAATTACAACGTTTTGGAGTGTGGAATATATATAAAAGGGGAAGCTTTCATATATGTAGGATGAACTGTAAGTGAATGACTATGTGGATGCTCGGTGCATAATTAATTGTGTGAAAAAAGGATAGGGAGGTTTTTATGAATTTAACTATGCAAGTACACGAAGTGGAAGAGATTTGCTAAGATGAGAGAGTCTAGAAACAAATCTTAATGACATAAGTTTATTTGAAGTCAAAATCTATAAGATCTGTCGTAATAAATATTTAATACTCAAATTACAGCCTCAACCTCTTTAATAGCATGGAAAACATAAATAAAACTGTTGTAGCATTCGTCTTATATTTTACTTATTTCGTTTACGACTAATAAAAAAGTTTGATTGCAAACTTAAGCAAAAATCTTATAAAATGCATTTAATAGAGCTGCAAACTATATGGGTCAATGTTCTGGGCTAGTTCAAGATTTTTTCAGATATCTATGTCATTGATAGAATTGACAGAATGAATACTGGATTAAGGTTAATTTCTGTTAAGCTACAGGAGAGTACTATCATATTTCAATGAATATGGAATAAACAAGTGAATATAAAACATTGAACTCAATGGTATTGTCACAAATAAGAAATATTTTATGTCATTAGTTCACATTATTGTTTATTTGATTTATCCAATAATTTACTGTAATTGTAATCATAGTTAGCATTGACCAACAATCTAGTCGGTGTTCAATTGTCGGATGTGATTGACAGCCTATGGTTGCTAGATGTTCGGTGCTTGTCAGGCATTTAAATGCTGGTTCATTGTTGTTCAACTGTTAGTCATTTGAATATTGGCCCATTGCTGGAGTAGGATATATAAGGCACGGGAGCTAGCGAGAGAGGGAGTCATTCAGTAAGTAACTGTGAGCGATATTGTGATCATACGAGTTTATAAAATAAATATTTGCACTGTATCCTGTAAAAATAAATTATTCACAATAAAATTTGTGACACTGTATTTACTCAACGCAAATATTGAAAGTCCAATTGAAACTATCTGATATTTGAATATCAGCTGATTCGGGTTATTTATCTTCAGTAATTTTATTATTGATTATATTGGTTGACGATGTTGAAGCCAAATTATGAGGATAGTTTGAAGGGTTCTCGGTCGGAGGCATAAATATCGCTAGTATGACTAAATTAATTGAGTAAAAATTTTCTGATGGCGCTGTACAAAGTTTTAGATTTGTGTGGTCAGGAGATTTGTTATAGCAGTGACGATATATAAACAATTTTTGTCTGTCTTATGGAATGGATAGAAATAGATCTCGTCCTCTGATTGAGTAGTTTGTTTTGGGAATAAAAAATTAATTATATTCTACATTGAAACAATCTTTTCAATTTCAGATGGTTAAAAAGTGGACAGCTGAATTTAAACGTGGCCGTACCATCAATCAAGAATGGTGAACGCATAGTACGTTTAAAAACCGCCGTGACCAACGAAATAGTCGCAAAAATTCACAATTCCTTACTCGAGGATCGTCGATTAAAGGTTCAAAAATTGCTGAGGCTAGAAACATGTCGGTAGACTACGTCTATCACATTTACGTGATGTTTTGGGTATGCAAAAGCTGACTACTTGCTGGGCGCCGCGTCTGTTAACAGTCGATCAAGAACGCATTCGTTGCAACACTTTTTTCTCAAAGCAATCTCATTTAGTTTCTTCGACATTTCATCACTGTAGATTAATCTTAGATTCATCACTACACGCTAGAGATAAAGGAGCAGTCCAAACATAGGATTGGAGCTGAGGAAAGTGCGTCTAAGAAAGGCAATATAGTCCCAGCTGCCGAAAACATCATGGCAACGGTCTTCTTGGATTCTCTTGATCTACTTAGGAAAAGGTAGAGCTGTCTTTATTAATCGACAAATGCAAAGTTGAACGTCTCCATTTAGCAAAAAAAGAAAGTGCGATTGTGTCATGATTATGCCCTTGCACATAAATATCTCGTTGTTACGGCAAAACTCATAGATCTTCGATTCCAAGTGCCTCTACATGCCCCGTATTCGCCAGATTTGATTCCCACCGATTTATTACTTCTTCCTAACTTGAAGAAATGGCTAGAAGGGCCAATACTCATTTTGAATGAAGAGGTCAAAACTTGGACGTATTTTATTATTCTGATGGAATTAAAAAGTTAGAACACCGTAGGACCAAATGTATTAATAATCTATACATCTTTTCAGAATTTTAAATGAATAATAAATTACTTTTGGTTATAAATTCTGTATATTTTAATAGGAAGATCCTTTTCAAAGTTTCTAATAGAATATACAAAATTTATAACCAAAAACAATTTATTATTCAAATGTATTGAATTGCAAGGAGATGGCAAAATTAAAAAAAATGTCCAAATATCTTGTATTCTCTTTATCAAGCAGAGATGACAATGCTTTGATATTTATCAGACTTTTCAACATAACCAGTAGTTACCGCAGATGATTTCCAACTTAGTGTTTCAATTATTCAACAATTATACCACTATCTCCGCTTACTATGATAATAATAGCCTGTTGTACACATCTCAAATAAATCCTTGATAATTATATTAATTATATATTGAAGAAAGTGTTTCGATCAAAAGCGTTACTTCTTTTGAACTACAAGAAAGTGACGTATCTAAATCAAATGAAATCTTATTAAAACATAGGACTAATCGAATCAACACTTAAAGAAGCTTAAACACTTTTTGTCTGTTCAGTTAGTAGTTACGGATACTGCAAGAAAATAAGGTTATAAGAAATTGACTTTGTTGTTTGAGCATTCGAGAAACAAGACGAAATTTGTGATAATTCTTTTACACTGGAATATAGCTTTCAAACTTTTTTTTCGTAACACTTTTTTGAATTTCGTTGCCAAGTATACTGGAATATATATCTGAAAGAATCATATTGTAACTAATGTAAGCTTATAAATTAGTCATATCGTTTGTTAGGCCCTAAATTATTGAAGAGAAATTCTACATTACGAATTATAAGCCGATACACTTGTTAGTTTTTGGCAATTTACGCGTACTCAATTGTTTCTCGATTCCTTCAAGTCGTTTGTCAGAAAATTCCAAAAAGTCCACAGGATATAAAATAGGCAACCCAAGAGTCACGGGAACAATCTTAGTTGAACGCGCATAGAGTTAAAATGTAAAAATAAATAGTCTCAGTTATTAAACTACGAGTATAAATATTGTCAGTGCAAAAAAATGACAATTAACGTGTAAATAAATAGAATTGAATTATAGTGTAGTGTGAAAGTTGCAGTTTAGTAATTACAAGATTTAATTTAATTTTGGTCATTAAAAACATAGTGTTGGTTATTTTCATCATATTCCTGATAAACTATTCGAATAAATATTTGTGTTCAGTAACTTTTTACTTTCCACTAAAATAAATAAACGTTACAATATCTATCAATGCGAAAGATATTCGTACTTGATGAAATCAGATGAATCAACTCATTACAAAATTATGAACTGAATGTGCAAATTAAAAGCTGTAAAATAATAAAAAATACTATTAGATTTTAAAATATAACCATACCTCGACATTTCATAAAGCAGACTCAAGCACGGAATTTAATTTCGTAAAATGCTTTTAGCTCTGAATTTCGTGATGAAAAGCAGTTTATCACATGTCTAATACAATGAGTATCACTAAGTAACACGGAAAAGTGGACAGAATTAATTATTTTACACTGAAAGTTTTCCAGCCTTCCACTTCAGGCAAAATCTAGACCAAACTCACATTTCAAAATATTAATTCGATTAATTTAGACAGAAAAAGTAACGAAATAAACAATAGGAAAGTTTATTTCAGGATAAATTTACTTCGAAAACTTTGCTATTTCGCGCGCAAACTTCCGCCTCCGCAGCCACCAGAAAATAAACTGAATAGTTACACGCTTCCTGCTGTATCGCACGTTATGGAGAGCTTTCCTGCGCATGTACTCCACCTGAAAGCTACACCATCCAGTGCTTAAAGCTGTAACTCTCAATAGAAGCAGGGGTACAGTGATAAATGAATTTTTGCAAGTGAAAATAGACTTGCTCTAGGATAGAAAAGTTATATTTTCTGGTTCGACAGTTGAAATGGGAATTTATTGCGGTGGAGCTCTGTGGAAATAGAGGAAACTGAACAAAAAGATAGTAAATTTTATTTCATGGTGGAGTATATTTTACAAGCACAAATGTTTTTCCAATAATGTACTCATGAATTAAATTAGAGAAAATGATCTCTCACTTGTAACCGTCCATATTTAATTTTGGCTGCCGGTAGACGTTGCGTTCACTACTGCGCATAACACCTGTACAGGTAAAAATATTAACATTGAAATAATTTTGAGGAATACTATTTTTTTTCAACTACTATTGAAAACTATTAAGAACATGAATTTATTAGTGCCAGACATTTTAGTTGCTGATAATAACACGCCAGATGCTATTTCTTATAAAAAAAATATGATTTTAAATCATTTTAAATTGACTGAAATTCTAATATTATTTTATTTAAATCTAGAAAAATATGAAATTAACTTGCCAGACACTAATTTTGTTGTTAAACGAGAGCCAGACCGATTTAATATTGTGAAAATAGTATGTACGTTAGGAGAGTTGAGTCAGCAGATTGTATAAGAAAGATAGCAATAACTGCGACAGCGCATGTTACTATTCAAGATGGCGTCAGTCTAAATTCACATATTTACGTTTGTTGTGGTGTTTTATTGTTAACATTAAAATTCTAATATGATAGCTAATAGAATAAAATGTATTTTTTATAATTGAAAATAAGACTTTTTGTTGAAGACAAATGATCTAAGCATAATATACCAAAAAAATCTAATACTTTATAAATTAATTTAATTTTCTTCTATCGCTTGAATAAGACGTTATACTGAAACACTCACTGATCTCTATATATGAATGGCTGGTTCTGTAGTCAGCCATTGTCGCTATTAGAGTAATCACCAGCGCTACGGTTACCGGGAGAGAAACTAAAAAGACATTTTGTGGAACACACTGTTCGGATATTATGAAAATATTATTCAATATAAAATCACTCATAAAATATATTTTTCATTTTTGGTTTTTTGAAATAGCGATACTGTTGTGTATCCAATTCTCGAAGTCAAATTATCAGCATGAACATGTCTGTGTCACTACTGTCACTTGACATGTGTACTGTTTCGTCACTTGTTACGTTCAGTATCGCTGCGCAGTCTGGGTCCATATTTTAATTTTTTTTTCTATAACACTACACTACAATACAGACGAAAGTAGTCCATTTTGGTATTTGAACAAGTTGCCATAGCAGCTATACAAAAAGCATCATTTTTTTTTTGGATGAGTACAAAAAGTAAATATTATGCCGAAAATGATTATTTTGAATTTCCTGAAATGAACATATGACTATATAATTCAGGAAAGGAAATATCTACAATTTTCAACGATTTAATAATAAAGTACGACCATCTACTTTGCAGCTTACTCGTTCTAACAGCGAACAACTGACTAAACTTTTCTAACGTACATACTATTTTCACAATATTAAATCGGTCTGGCTCTCGTCTAACAACCAAATTAGTGTCTGGCGAATTAATTTCATACTTTTCTATTTTTAAATAAAATAATATCAATATTTCAGCCGTCTTGAAATAGTTTAAAATCATAAATAAATATGTTTTATTTTGATATAAGTTCTGTATAAATTAATTAGAAACACAACGTATTTAATCGAATAATTAATTTATACAGAACTTATATCCCAATAAAACATATTTATTTATAAAATGAGTTCTGCAAAGTTTCTTCCTTAGTTTAAAATCATATTTTTTCTTTATAAGAAATAGCATCTGGCATGTTACTATCAACAACTAAAATGTCTGGCAGTAATGAATTTATGTTTTTAATAGTTCTTGAAAGTTTTTAAAAAAAAGCTCATTTTTCTCTAAATTATTTCAATTTTTAAATTTTTATCTGTATAGGTGCTAGCTCCAGTACTACTAAGTATGAATCCATTCTTTTCAGGATTATGAGTTTACAATAACTTTAATTGGTATGCTTGAAAAAGTTTAAATGTTGCCGGAGGAATTTTATGATACAAAAAAACCCCCCAAGAAAGTATATAAATAGCTTTTTCGTATACTGAAAGGAATGTTGGAGAAAAGAGAGAATGAATAAACATGAAAAAAGGTGCGAAAGATTTGAAGCGTAAAAACTGAAATATGCGCATGAAGAGATTTATATTTTTCAGATCAGAATTCCTGGAAATCCTGGAATAAAACTACAACGTTCACGTTTTTAATTATGGAAATATATGCGAGATTTTGTAGAAGGAGAACGAAATATCACACATTGAAGTATTGTGGAATATTAAACTTAAAATTATACAACACTTCCGAGCTCAGGAATATAAGAGATTTTTTTTTGTAAGCTGCTGAAAGGAACAAAAGGAGAAAGAACACTGTGTCGTTTCATTTCTGAAAGTTATACTTCAGTTTAAATATTTGATGCTTTTTTAATCGAAATGCCTGCAGTTGCAATCGTATTTGAATCTAGAAACTGTTCAATTATTGATAGGTCATCTGCATTTATATTTAGTTTCAATTAAAATTTGGAGTTATTTGAACGAAAAGAATAACATTTGAAAATGTGAGGCACTTGGCTCATTATTCAATGTAGAAATAGGTCAGCATTACAAAAAAGTACTGTTTGCTATAGTGTTTGATAAACAAAATCAGTGTTGCTTCACTAACAATTAACTGAGCCAGCCATGAAAACTTTAATGTATTTAGAGAAGCTTCAGGCACGTGCGTAACTAATAACAATCATTGATCTGATTCTGCCTATGAATTATTGATATGAGAGGTACAACCGCAATTTAAATTGATATTGATCCATAAAAACAAACTTTCAGATGATTACTAAACCAGTTGCTCAAAAAATTGAAACTTCCTGAGAGCACTGCGAAATTTTGGAGGTATTTGCACAATAAATATCGATTATTGATCTGATTCGGTTTATGAGCTATTGATATAATTAGATTTTACGAATGAACTGGCATTGGTTCTCCGATAACAAATTAATAGATTATTAATAAATCAGGAGCTCAATTAAGTCTAGACTCTGTGTGAGTATGATAAAGGATGCAGCTATAAATAGCGTAGATATCATTGATCAATCTAATTCTGTTCATAAGTTATTGATATGAGTCAGATTTTACTATTGACATTTAAACTCGAACAAACGTTCCTATCATTGCTAAACCTGCAGCCCACAGAAACAAAAACTCTGCAAGAGTATTTTGAAAAGTTTGTTGCTGGTACAAAATAAGAATCAATTATTGATATACTTTTATTAACGAATTACCAATATGAGAAGTACAACTTGAAAATATGGCATCGATTTATTCAAAATAACTTGATTATTACTAAATCAGTATTAAAAATAAATTGATTTCGTTCATGAGTTATTGATATTGCTATGAAAATTGGATCTTACGATTGAAATATAAACTGCGTTGGTTCATTTAGATTATCAACAAATAAGAAGTACTAAAATTTCGAAATTTTGTGAGAATATCAAAAGAGTTTGCAGGTAGGAGCAAAATAAAAAATCTGACTTGGACATCACGTGACTTACTAGTACATCATTGGATGTATTTTTTTTTGCATATAATAATACGATGATCAAACCCAGAATTCCGACGTTCCACGGCTGATCGTTTTGGATTCATTCAAAAATTCTACAAATCTGTCAAGTGAAGTGCACTTTCGGTCTAGTTGGTTGCTATGGAAACAGTAGGTCATCATTCTCACGCTACAACGTTCCGAAATACTGATTTTCAAGATTCTACAGCTAACTGTTTCGAATTTATGCGCAAAGTTGAAGAAAAATTCCAACTGGAGTACACTACCAGATCAGTCTATTGTTATAAGAATAAAAGGCAATCATTCAGATGCTACAGCAGACTGAAATACTGAATATCAATACTTTACAGCCAATCTTTTCGAATTTATGCGAAAAACTCCAAAAGTCTGCCAAGTAAAGTGCACTTCTGGCTCAGTCGATGAAAATAGGATATGAGCACCTAGACGATATTATCGTTTTAAATTCTGAATTCTAAGATTCTACGTTCAATCGTTTTGGATTTAGGCGGAAAATTCAAAAAGTCTGTTCTATAAAGTGCACTTTTGGCTCAACCGATTGGTACAAAAATAAAAGATAACCATTTAGATGTTACAGCAATTTCAAATACTGAATTTTACTGCCGGTACAGACGATTGCAACCATAATGCGAGGTGCACATACCTTATACTACTCTTAAATACAAAATTTCAGCTTTATACGTTTGATGGGTTTTGAGATTTGCGAGCTACAAATATACGTACGCACATACGTACCGACATCAAGCCGAAAATAGTCAAAATGGATTGAGGAATTCGTTAGAACGGATATTTCCATCAACATCTCGGAATGTGAACTTTGTACAAGTAAGTAAAAACAATTTATCAATCATATTTTAACTGTTGTCTATTGATATGATGAATTGTTTGTACGATAGAAAATTACACTTGCATTGATTTACTTTGAACAAACTTTCAGATTATTACTAGATCAGCAGTTCCATGAAATTGGAGCTTTGAAGGAGTATAAAAAAAAGTTAAAAGACTGTATAAAATAAATTAAGAGTGTAAATGAGTACCTGTCACAGTTGCCGTCCTATTCAGGGAGATGATTTGAAAACCACTTAGATTTTGATGTTTCAAATATTTATCAAATTTTGTTACACCGAACATTTTTGAAGGTTATGTACGTAGAAACTGCATTTTCATCGCTCTGAGGTTTTCAATTCCGATCATCTGAGGCTAGATTACACTGCACTGAAGAGTCCCAATAAGGACGAAACACATGTCTGCAGTTGTCGTACTATCCAGGATGATAGTGTAAATACTAACTCCTGAATTTTTGATTTTGTGAAACACTCAGGTTCACATCTTTTAACAATTTACAAAATAAAAGTCGGTTATTGATCTCTGTTTATGAACTATGAAAATGGAAGCTGTTCTGCGACTGAAATTGGTTTATCTAAAACATCCAAAACTCCAAAATGTCTCCATTCACACTTTTCTCTTATAATTATTCACTGATTGGTTTCGACCACTGGATCAATAATACCCGCGAGACTAATTCGATCAAATTGGGAATAAAATTCCTCTCTTGAGAAAATTTTATAAGGAATTTGTCCTATAATCTCGCTTCTAGTACTCTGAGTGTGACCACCAAGTGGTCGAAGCCGGTCAATAAATGACGACTTTTTGGAGATTCTATTCCATAACATCATTTTCTTTCCCCATAAGATATGGGATATATGCAGAATAATTATCGATCGTTCATTTGATATTAATTATGAGCTACAAGAAATGGATTTTACGACTGACATCTGAACTGGCACTGGTTTACTGGTACAAACTTTTTACTTCGGATCAAAAGTTCTGAGTTATTGGGAAAACAGCAGTCTAAAATGAGAAGAGTTGAAGGTATGAGCAGAGCGACTATCGATTATTATATTATTTTGTTCATATTCATGAAATATTGATATTAGATTCTATGATTGAAATTCAAATTGCCATTTATTCTTTCAGAACAAACTTTAAGATTATATAGGAATCAGCAATCCAAAACAAATGCTACTTACATAGAATATTAAGAAAGGTCAAAGGTATGGGAAATAATTATTAATTATTGATCTCATTATTTTCATAAGTTATTGATATGATTTTAACTTGAATTACTATTGGTTTACTCCAAACAAATTTCCAGATAATCACTAAATCAGCAGCAAAAGAAGAAAATGCTCAGTAAGGGTTGTATATAGAATAATTACCGATTATTGATCAGATTCTGGTAATGAGCTTTCAAATTGAGGATGTTTTAATGACTATAATTTGTACTGGCATTGATTCATTCCAAAAAAACTTACATTCAAGGATTATCACTAAATGAGCAGTCAAAAAATATTGAAACTTGAAATAGCTGTTGAATGAATATTGAAAATTAATTTGAATTAGTCCATGAGTTGCTGTTATGATGATTCTCTCCATACTATCCTCTGGATTATCATCAAATCAATCATCCTAAAGAGCCAAAATTTTATGAGAGTATTAAAGAAGGTTGATTGTATGTGTAGAATAGTTATTTATTTTTAATCTGATTTTGTTTATTGATATGAGAATTAGATATAACTATTGAAATTGGAATATTTATTGGTCACATAAAAAATTTAAACTTTGTAGAAATATTGGATAAGCTTGAAGGTATATGTACGCTGTGAAATAGGTATTGATTAGCGTTTAGGGCACAATTCTATACAGGGTCAATGTTGATATATTTCCCAGCTTCGACTTCAACATAAAATTGGTACTCAAATAAAATTTCCAATCCAGCCCTTCGTGTATTTCATAAAACAATCAACTGTCGTGTCATTACGCAAATTTTGTAGTCCATTGCGTATCATTAATTCAATTTGAAATTTCTCACGCACGTGGAATGATACATAATTGAGCGAATTTTCTACTTTCATATTAAAAAACATGATTCAAAAGCGTGAAACAATGAAAATAGCAATGAGTTTTTTTGAAGGTAAATCTTATTATTGATATTCAGTTCATGATTTGGAATATGATTTTAAAGTGTCCATAAATCATTTAAGAGTATTAATAGTTTGCCATACGTGTGTTGGGTCAAAGGTATGATTGATATTTATTTATTGATTTTATTTCTCATTTCATTCGAACTCATAATCGATAGTGATTCAATAATGGATTCAAGAGTGACTGCTATGAATTGCCTCATCATTTCCTGGAAGTTTGGCCCAGTATTTCAAATAAACTGCCAGTGTTCATAATACAGGTAGTACTAAAATAAAAATCTACTCATATTTCGATAAAAATGCTGATTAGAGTTTGGGACATGTTTCAAATTTATCATGTTGTGGAAGAATTCAGTTTTATCAAGAGCTTGCATAATTGCAAATGCATTTCTAGGAACATACTAGTGTGACGGTAAACACATAATGAAATTATTTATTTAGTTGTTTTAAACTTTCTCCTGTAAGCCGGTTTAAGTTTTAATACTCATTTACCAGTATGTAGATATTTCAAGAGTATCATTCGGATATAACATTTTTTTTTTCATTTGCTCACATAACACTGCTTATTATCAAAACACGTCGGGTAGTAGAGTGATTGTAACAGAATTCTGACAAAATAATCCAGGAGTTTTGCAACTGATCATTTTCTACATTTTATGAAAATTGATAAGTATTACTTTTTAGATAAATAAATAATCAGTGCCATGGTTGAGTAACTGACTCTCAGGGCAAGCTACGAATTTTGCATCCTGGGATAGTAAATATATTCACTTTAAATAATGACGTCTTTCATCAATTTAGGAACTCATTATGCAACTCTCTTGAATGCACTCTCTAAATTTTGCAGCCCAATATAGCTTTGATGTCGATTCCAAAATCAAAAAAGCCAAAAATAAATATTCAAGTAACGATAAACGAAAGTATCCCTTAAAATGACTTGCACTGTCATATAATCACTGTTACAATTTTCTAATGTATTGCTAAGCAATTGGATACAATTTTTTATTGATACATTATATTAATAAATTTTATATCAATAATTTTAAAGGAAGAATTTATTGATTCATCAGGTCGTTTTTAATATTTTTTTTTAAATGAGGCTCTTTCCTTTTGGTATATAAGAGTTTTCAGATGTGTGTAATGTAGCGAATCTTACATTCTACTTTTGAGGGCAATTCATCACACTTTAAATCATTAGATGTACCAAAAAATGTCAAGTTATGAAATTTCAGTCTCCAATTTACCTCAATATACTTTTTTAATACCAATACGTGCTTCAGCTTCGTAGAATATAGTACCAGGATCTTAAAACAAAAGATTTTAACATCGTTTGACATCTTTCATTATTAATTTTATCAGTAAATAACACAAGGAATTTTTATCAATATTTAGAATTATCACGATTTTACCCGACTAGGGGTTTGGCAGACATTTATAGTACACTCGGTAGAATTATCAACATTTCTTCAGCCGTGGGATACTACTATTTATGCATAAAGCATTATGAATGTCAATTTCAGTCACAAAACGGTTTAAAGATTCAAAAAATAGATTTAAATCGATTGAATGAACTTGAATAGTGGAGAAATTGTATTGCAAAAGTGAAACATATCTTCATTTTGGTTTCTATGAGTACCTACTTTCATTTCTGTGATTAATTTGTTCTACAAATAAAATAATAATTGGTGGTAATGCTCAAAATTCTATTCAATTTTTATTCCGACCGACTTATTATAATACGGAAGTCAGAAATTTCGTTCCATAAATTTTACAGCTTCCGCATCGTAAAAATGGTTGAACATAATTTCGTGACTTTCGTATTAGAAAAATATGTCTTCTGATGGTCGCTCAAGTGGGGATCCGAACCGGTCCAAACATAGTTTGTATTTCAGACTGCGAATCAATTGTTTTTCGTTGATATTTCATAGAGTCAACCAAAATTAAATTTTTATACGGCCATCTTCCATTATTCCATGGCATTGTAGGGCAATTTTCATTACAATCTATTAGTAGCTCCAATATCCTAGTTATCATCACTTCAAGATCTTTTATAATATACCAGGCTGAAGCATCGTCCTGAAGCTTTATGTCAAGATTTTGCTAAATTCTATTCACATGAATCTGTACTAAATTAGACAATTATCTTGAATTCGTAAAAGTGGTCAATAGAGTTGTTGTCCCTGAGTGCAGTCTCTCTTTCGGAGGACCACTTCTCCCATTCCAGTTCACCTAGAGCTTGACATCCGCCTAGGTTAGGTAAGTTGTCTCTGCTGGAATTACTCAGGTTTGCAGGGACTACCTCGAGGAGGTGGAAGCCGGAAGTGGATATATATTAATTCGTTGAGCCCCTATCTTAGTAATTTATATATTGCAGACAATGCGTAAACTACAGAGTAGAGATGCTTGATCTGAATTTAGTTTTTTTGTGAGTTTACGTTAGTAGCACTACACAAGCTATCAATTTATTTGTTAGATCAAACGTATACAAGTCATCTTTTGCTCTGTGCTTCCTTGATATGTGTCAAATAATTGTAAATATATGCGACAATTTTCAAGTGATGGACATGATAATAACTATGAGAAGTATACTGAATTGTAGAGCAGACGAATTTATAGAACTCGAATATTTGAATGAATTTCGGGTCTTCCCATTGCTCAATAAGCTAATGACTCTTCCAATTTTCCAAAGTTGAGATTAGTTATTAGAGATATTTAATCACCTCTTGGTGATATGTTGGTACACCTTTCTTCATGTTTACATTTCATTGCATAACCATGTTACTATACTCATTATCTAAGTTTATGTAATAAAGTGGAAACACGCTAATCCGCGCAAAGTTTTGATCTTTTCGCTATTCCATTCGCCGTGGAATATCCTGCACTTTAAGTGACTATAAGAGTATTTAGAATTACGGTAGTAATATTATTCTACCTATATACTTCTAACAGTGTTCTGTTTGCAGACTTACTTTGCACTTAAATTAGGTTTGGTATTTTGCTGCTGTGCTGGATTATAATTTATAATTTAATTGGAGAATTACTTTGAAACTGAACTTTCCAGATCAAAATTATTCGTGGAGTAATATCTTCCTTATTATAAAAATGAGTTATTAGATCTAATCTGGTTCTTTCACTTAGCCAACTCTCAACACTAATGAAAAAGGAACTGCTACGATTGTACTAATCTATTTTTTTTCTTAGTCTGTTAGTCTGTGTGTGCAATTTTCCACGATAGCATCTGTTAGAATTAGTTCATGAAAATGCTGATTCTTTAATTTCTTTCATAGGTTATATTGAGAATATTGACCTGAAATTTCTTATATAAATGCAATTTCAATGATCCCATCGATCTAGATTTCCTGAACGTTGAGATCCTCCTGTATCTTTAGACTTCAGCAGATCTCTCATGAAGAGACGCTTCGAAATCATGAATACTTTCTGGTGAGTACTGAAGTAGAGACAACTGATTTGTAAGATACAACTAGAGCATTTTAGAACAAGGTCCGTAAACTATACAGGTAACCACAATGAGCCAACTCTGCTTCAATTGGTTAGTCGAGAATACGTCACCGCTAGCCCTGCGAAGCCGCGCCTACGCTGTCTTTGCATTGCTACAGCAGTATTCTTTCTTTTTTTGACAAATTTGCTCTCATTTTATCAAAAACAGAAACTATTTTTATAATGAAAAAATTACTGACTCCTAGGCACGAAATTATAAACTGTCTAAATAGCAGATCATATTAATTGATGGAAATGGAAGAACAAAAATCAATCAATGTCACTTTTAATGTTGCTATGATACCAATCTAGTTTATAAATATTTCGCATCCTGACTGCAAAAGATTTTGCATCCTGTAAACAAGATAACCATTTCTCATGCTCTAAGTTGCCTTGTAAATGCTCACTTTCCATGACAATTCTTGAAAAGTGAACATTTCAGATATAAACCAACGTTTACAAAAACGTAGTGTTTAGCAAAAGAAAAATCTGAAGGAAGTGGCGAAAAGTAGGTAAGTGATACTAAGCAAAACACTAGAAAAATTCGATTCAAATTTATATTATCACGCGACAAACGCTGAAGCAAGATATAGACTAAGAGAAGACAGGGCTAGCAGTGACGTAGTGCTCCCTCTGCACACCGCTCAGCGATACCCACAAGCTAACTGATTGAGGTAACCTGTATAGTCTCCAGACCTTGATTTTAGAACACCAAATATCGCCTTATTCTCATGGTTTCCTAGTTTTTGACGGGAAAAGATGTTTTTCTTGATAAAAATTTCTAGTATATTAAAAAAGTTGAAAGTAACATCCAAAAGCAGAGCTTTGGAATATTACAATCCTCCATAGTATGGAGAAATTGAGAAGAATTTCTGCTTCCTCACTATTCTTAGAGAATCTTTCTGGAAAGTTCATTATCCTTCTGGACTGATCTGATAAATGAATACATAACAAACCATAAATTGATCCTTGATTATTCTTGATTTATTAGGTGATGAACAGTGAATTTGTAATTGCACCCTGGACATTAAAGACGGCACATTTGGATCTGCAATGCTTTATTTGTTATCCTTTTTGAGTAAAGCCTGACCGAAGATACTACAAGACAAACATAGGATCTAGGATCTCTTGGATCTTTCTCATTGTGTGCAAGTCCTTTTTAATAGCTCCATAAATTCCCTATATATCTCATATCTTTCTGTAAAACTGTTTGACCTCAGTTAACCTATTTCCATTTTTCTTTTTGGTCAAAGTGAAATCTAATCGCTCACGGTTTAAAAGTGTTGCATTTGATCTTGAAAGTCTTGGTACAGATTGATGAGGACTCTTATCGGAGGGTTACTTTTTGAAATAGAATTTCAATTGTCCAATTCCCTGGTTACTGAGGAAACATAGGAGATAGATTCTTGAGATAACAGCTTCCCAATAATTGAATTAATGAATGGCTAGGTTTTGAATCTAATTTCGTACAGAGCTCTTTCAGTTAAACCAGATAAAATTTGGAATTGTAATAATGGACTGGTTGAGATTCTAAGATGCTTTTTTTTGCTTGAAAAAATTGTGGAATCACTACTTGATGAATATATTATTATTAGTGAGGGTGAAAACTTTTCAGAGCTCATTTGAAGTAGATAATTATGTTTTATTAGGTATATGTTCTGTATATAAAAAATAATAAGGTACACAGCGTTTCAACAGTAAAATGCTGCCTTCTTCAAAAGAAAAAAATGTATAATAAATATAAAAGTTGTTAGGACATCAAAAACATGAAAATGTATAATGAAAAAATACTTGTTACCTTGCCTTACGTAGGTAATATAATAGATAAAAATGAAAGACTTTACATAAATATGAGGACAACTTCCTACACTACAGATTTCCTCTACAGAACTCAAGTATTTGCAAGATTTCTTATCAATGTGGCAGAATATTTATTGGACAAACTAAGAGGACTGTAGAAACGAGATTGAACTATTTAGAGGAGTCTGCGGTTGCTGATCACGCTATTCAAGAATTACATGGTATCGAATTCTGGTGATAATAGAAGATATAGAGATAAAAAAAAAACACCAAATAGTTTGATTTCAAATACTGAGATTAATCGATCGTTGGTACCAGTCTTTTGTTCATAATTTCGTGTAATTTTTGTTTATGAATCTACTGTTTAAGAAATACTTTATTAGTACCTTCTAGAGATCTGTGGATGATTCAATTATGTGCCAAATCAAAAAATGTAGAACTAACTAGAAGTTGATCTCTATTTTTATTTCCTGAAAGACCAAACCACAAGTAGAGCTACACTACTTTCGATCCAAGAACTAGTTACTATATTTATATATTTTTATTGTCTTGACAGCTAGTTTATTTATTATACATTTCTTTCACTTGAAAAAAACAGCAATTTGCTGTTGAAACATTGCGTTTTTTATTATTTTTTATATATAAAACTTATACCAAATAAAACATATTTTTACTTTTATTATTTTATTCATGAAAATATAATTGATGATCATAGGGTACCAGCTACTTTTAAATGGTGTTCAATGCATCTACTTGTGAATGGATGTAATGTCCAATTAAGAAGAATCTGAATGAAAACTTTCTAAATGCAGATGATTATACGTCACAAGGTAGACCGCAAGATATTTATCATATTGGATAACAAACATGTTACGTGAAATAATTGGAAGATTGAACACAAAATATGAAGATATTGCAAAAACGAAAATATTATCATAGCTTTAAAGTGGCGCAACTTTTTTTGAAGATTAATTGAAACTCTGATACAAAATAAAATGTGTTATTGAATTTACTTACAGAAAAACTTTAAACTTTTTAATGGCTCCGCAAACTTATACATATAAAATAAAATTCTAAGCGCACAGTGTGCTTCAGCCGAAGATTGAGAGCTAGTTTAATCATAATTGTTTCAGAGCTCTATCTTACAATTATTAGTTTTTAATGAAACGTTATTAGAGTATTCAGTTCACTTCACTTGGAACCACGTGGAATTTTGTGTTTTACTTACTTTTTACTTACCGACAAAATTCACATATCGAGATTTTGATGGATATATCCATTTTGAGCATCCCTGAATCCATTTTGACTATTTTTGGCTTGATGTCGATACGTATGTTCGTACGTGCGTTCGTGCGTAACTCGCAAATCTCAAAACTGGTTGAACGTATAATGTTGAAATTTTGTATTTAAGACTGGTATAGGGTCTAGTTATGCACCTCGCATTATGGTTTCAATCGTCTGTACCGGAAGTGCACTTTACTTGAAACTTTTTTCGAATTTCTCTAATAAATCCAGAATGATTAAACGTAGGATGTTGAAACTCAGTATTTGAGCTTAATGTTGTATCAAAATAATTAACTGCTATTTTTGTAGGAATCGGACTGGCCAGAAGTGCACTTTACTTGAAACTTTTTTTGAATTTTTTGCATAAATATAGAATTATTCGCCATAGCATATTGAAATTTCATATAAAGAACTTCTATAACATCTTATTGTACATCTTGCATTATTATTGCGATCGGCTAGATCGGAAGTGCACTTTACTTGAGACTTTTTTTTAAATTTTCCGCATAAATTCAGAATGATCAGCCATAGGATACTGGAATTCAGCATTGGGAATTGCTGTAGAATCTCGATGGTCATCCTCTATTTTTGTAACAATCGGCTGAGCCGGAAGTGCACTTTATATGACAGACTTTTTGAATTTTCCGCATAAACTCTAAAAAATCAGTCGTGAAATATTTAAATTTTGTATGAGGCACTTTTATAATATCTAGTTGTACACCCTGCATTAGGATTGCTATCGACTAAGCCGGAAGAGCACTTTATTCGAAACATTTTTTGAATTTTCCGCATAAATCCAAAACGATTGACCGTAGACTGTTAGAATTCAGTATTTAGAACGATTATATCGTCCAGATGTTCGTATTCTATTTTTATTGAGATCAACAGAGCCGGAAGTGCACTTTACTTGACAGTCTTTTGGAATTATTCGCATAAATTCGAAATGATCAGGTGTAGAATATTGAAATTTGGTATTTCAGTCTGCTGTAGCATCTGAATGATTGCCTACTATTTTCATTCTATTTGCGCATAAATTCAGATCTGTTGATAGTCGTAGAATTTTGGAAATCAGTATTTAAGAATGTTGTAGTATAAGAATAATAGCCTACTGTTTCCATAGCAGCCGACTTGGCTAAAAGCGCATTTTACTTGACAGATTCTTAGAATCGCTTGGGTAAATCCAAAACGATTAACTGTGGAACGATGAGATTTTGTGTTTGATTATATATTCCCAATGATATATATGATCAAACACAAAATCACATCGTATTATATATATATATATATATATATATATATATATATATATATATATATATATATATATATATATATATATATATATATATATATATATATATATATATATATATATATATATATGTCCAATGATGTACAAGTAAGTCACGTGATGAATACGTCAGATTTTTTTATAAGAGTAATATAGCCAACATGCCAAATATCTTCCATTCATGTATTTTTAGATATCTGTTCACTCCAACTTTGTGGGATTGGAGGGACAAAATCATAGATTATATATATATATATATATATATATATATATATATATATATATATATATATATATATATATATATATATATATATATATATATATATATATATATATATATATATATATATATATATATATATATATATATATATATATATATATATATATATATATATATATATATATATATAGAAATTGAAAATTTATTGGGTATTTCGGTTAAGTTTTTTCGGGCAATGTAATAATTAGACTCTTTGAAGTTGTCTAGCTTTCGGTATATTTTATACCTTCATCAGGACACTACAATATTAATGATAATGTAAGATACAAAAAGATTTCTAACATTATTTACTCACATTTCGTGAGGCTTCAAAAATCAACCAGATTAATAATAATAATTATAACTATCAACAACATGAATACAATCAATTAATTCAAAAGAAGAAGAACCAGATTAAAAATCATAAAAATTGAAGTAGAAACTGTGAAAAAATAGTATAAATATGAACAGTCAAAAAATGATATAAATAAAAATAAAAACAATTTTTTGAAAGAAAATTTTACACATAAAACTTGATTTCCAAAATTTTAAAAATAAAAATTTAAATTTAAAAAAAATTTTCTGAAACAAATTTAAAATCCCAAGAAATGACACAAATAGAGAGAAACTCAAAAAATGAATTTAAAAAGAAAAATTATTAATTAAACTTCTTAGATATTTCAAATAAATTGGCATATATTGAACTCAAGCCATCTATGTCACTTTTTTTATTCATTGTATTATCTGTCGTTTTAATGTAAAGCATTTCCAAAAAGGATCGTTTTTTCAAATTCTTTTCAACATCTAAAACTGTAGCATTACTGTAATCTATTTCATGTTTTTTTGATTTTTTATGCATCGCCAATGCAGTAGCATTGGGTTTTAAGCGTGTGTCACTTTTATGAGATGTTATTCTACTAATTAACTGTTGACAAGTTTGCCCAATATAGCATTCATCGCAATTTTTACAAGGAATTTTATAAATTAAATTCGACATGAGCGGGGCTGGTACTTTATCTTTTAATCTAGTAAAAATTGACCTAATAGTTTTAAAATTTCTTGTGATAATTTTAGTTTTATCATTTCTCAAAATTTTCATGAGCTTAGGTGTAAGATTAGATATATATGGAATTGAAGCAAACAAAACTCCCTGACGAGTTTCATCAGCCTGTACAACTTGACACTGGGGAGGTTCCTTTGGTATATGAACATTAAAAAGTAGACTATTAACAAGTTTTTTTGGATGAGAATTTTGGATAAGTACGTCTCTTAACTTGATGAGATTCGTTTGGTGGAAATCAGGATGCGATAATCTTAAAATTCTCATCTTCAACCCTAAAATAACATTTACTTTCAGACGACGAGGCTGTTCTGAAAAATAATGAATATAGCGTTGTGATGATATGGATTTGACATACTAATCAAGTTTCAGAGAACCATCTGGTTGTCGTATAATCAATGTATCTAGAAAAGGAATTCTCATATTTTCTTCAATTTCAATAGTAAATTGTAAATTAGGATCAAATTTATTGAAAACATCAAGCATCACATTCGTTTTGTCAGCTGGTACACTACATACAATATCATCAACAAATTTTTTAATGAATGGCATTTCAAAATCTAATTCTGGAATACATTTATCAAGTAGTGTGTCCATAATGTATTGAGCTATAATTGGAGAGATGATAGCACCCATCAAAGATTCTTTTGATTTTGCAGCATCAATTAATAATTATCAGTTACCAAATGACTACATTCTAATAAGTTTGGATGTTGTTTCATTGTTTAGTAATATTTCACTTGATCTAACTTTGCGATGTGTTACTGAGAAGTGGAATTCTATTGAAATGAATACGTCTCTTGACTTGAATGATTTTCTGTCCCTCCTAAAATTTGTTTTTGACAGTAGTTACTGTGCATATGATGGTAAATATTATAAACAGCTTTTTGGGAGTCCAAATTTGTTGAAAAAACGATCCTTTTTGGAAATGCTTTACATTAAAACGACAGATAATACAATGAATAAAAAAAGTGACATAGATGGCTTGAGTTCAATATATGCCAATTTATTTGAAATATCTAAGAAGTTTAATTAATAATTTTTCTTTTTACATTCATTTTTTGAGTTTCTCTCTATTTGTGTCATTTCTTGGGATTTTAAATTTGTTTCAGAAAAATTTTTTTAAATTTAAATTTTTATTTTTAAAATTTTGGAAATCAAGTTTTATGTGTAAAATTTTCTTTCAGAAAATTGTTTTTATTTTTATTTATATCATTTTTTGACTGTTCATATTTATACTATTTTTTCACAGTTTCTACTTCAATTTTTATGATTTTTAATCTGGTTCTTCTTCTTTTGAATTAATTGATTGTATTCATGTTGTTGATAGTTATAATTATTATTATTAATCTGGCTGATTTTTGAAGCCTCACGAAATGTAAGTAAATAATGTTAGAAATCTTTTTGTATCTTACATTATCATTAATATTGTAGTGTCCTGATGAAGGTATAAAATATACCGAAAGCTAGACAACTTCAAACAGTCTAATTATTACATTGCCCGAAAGAACTTAACCGAAATACCCAATAAATTTTCAATTTCTACTTAATTGCGGTTACGATTACTTCTTCTATATATATATATATATATATATATATATATATATATATATATATATATATATATATATATATATATATATATATATATATATATATAAATATATATATATATATATATATATATATATATATATATATATATATATATATATGTACTTGTACACCTAATGATGTACAAGTAAGTCACGTGATGTTCACGTCAGATTTGTTTTGTTTTCATGTGATAATGGGTTTGAAATGAATTGAGAATGAAATTAATATCAGCATATGTTATATTGTTTCCTAAAATCATTATTTTAGGTATATTCCAGCGTAAATTTCGTCCTACCTTTGGTCTCCATGAGCTTTGAAACTGTATTCATAATAAAAAATTATGAATAAGCTTTTTATCATTTTTATTCCGGAGCTAAATGTTGCTAAGGTGTTGTGTCAGAATAAATACCGACCAAATTTTCTAGGATGATAGAACAATGCAATAACTGGATTGACTTTGAAAAAGTGGCTTGAAACTCATTACGTAAGGACGCCCCAAAATATATATAATATAGTCATTTTATGGTGGTTCTACATGTTTTCCAAATTTTTACTTCCTTTTGGACAGTTCGATAATTGGAAGTATATTCTGTTTTTCTTTTCAAAATTAGACGCTCCCAGATTGTATGTAGTCGGAACGTACAGAAAATTATAGTTTGTTCATACAAACGCGAAAAAATCTAATAGGTTATAGTTTGGAGCAATTGCCACCTGCACCAGACCAATTGTAAATTTTTGATCATATTGGATTAGCTCTTAAAAACAGGTAAAAATGAAACTGATCAACTGCACCTTCGGATTGATTCCCAGTAAACGCAGAATATGTACTGTAAGGGCTTTTTCTTTATCTTGATTCTAATCCACAAGTCAACAAGAGTTTTATATATTTTTCTTAAACCGTGTATTTTCTGTTTCGTCGTTTAGCCTCTTATACTTCTACGACAACATTTCTACCGTCAGGAAGTATACATCCACATTTTGTCAGCATTTATTGTGAAAATTTGTAATTATAACAAATACTCGTTCAAATATTTATTTTGGGTATATTGAAAGATATGTTGCTTATTTTCTTATACCAAATGTTTTTTGTCCTTTAACAGAGCTTTATTTTCAACTGAATACATACAATAACTAAACTTGAGATCAAAACATCATATATCTTTTTTGTTTACTGTTTATTTGTTATTGAAAAAGTGCTTCCTGAAATTACCAATCCAGTTGTCATTACAAAATCAAAAATCAATAACGACGTTTATTTTGATGTTTGAAACAGTTTGAAACAAACAAATTGTAGGTAGATGTCTTAAATTTGAGATTTTTCAAGATAATAAGTTCTATGAAATACCGCCAATTGTCTCAAAATGAATAGGTTGGATTATGAGAATGTACGAAACAATAAAAATATCCAAAAAAGGATATTTAGTTGAAATATTATGTAAATACCGTTTGGGTAACATATTTTTTTACATATTATTTATAGTAATCATCTAGATCTAGAACAAGATTATTTTCATGTGCGCAATAAACTTTCATCTCATTTTTTCATCAATTGTTGCTAGCTAATTCTCTGTCAGAGAAGCCTATGTTGATCTGAGCTGATGAATTACATTTGATCAAATAATTAATAGCAATTATTCAATCTCTGGACGAAACATGCAACCTGAACATCAGAAACAGCACAGTGCACTTCGTCTCGCATTCAGACAGAAGCTGGACTGCCCAATCTACTATATTTGTTGAGTAAAGTGTAATGCCTGATACCACACGTAACAACACTGTATGAATGGACTACTCAAAATAATTAAAGGGTCAAGTTTTCTAGAAATGGTATGTATTTCAGATGAGGTTTGAACTATAATAATAGTTTGAATATTGAAACACAGAACCTTTATCCGTAACCACTCTACATAATTGACAGTCATTATAATAATCAACCAGATGCTCAAGATTGTAGTGCAATACGTCCAAATCTAGCAGAGGGAAGGAAACTTGACACTTCAATTATTTTGAGTAGTTTAGGATGAAAGAAGCAGAGTTTGAAATTCCTGTTACATAATGAGATTCGTCATCTTGAAATGCGTTACCTGCTTCATTTGTAGGTAAATGCACCGCTCGCACGAAGTTTCTAGCTTCTTTTGTCCACTACTCTCATAAATGCAGAATTACTATTTATTCTCTCCTATGTAGTGAACAGTCGGAATTCAATTAATTTGCTGTGATTTCAAGCTGTTCGAGTCTTCAAAATAAACGTAGTGAGTGTGAATTTTATTGATGTGACGTTTTCCAGACTGCGGTGAATACTAGACTACCGACTGGTAGAAAGTGGTCGAGCATTTCTCTCCGAAGCTGGGAGACTTCAACAAGTGTTACGTAAACCGGAAACACAGTTTTCTCATATGACATTTTTGTTTTTACCATTAACGCTAAGAAGTTGGAAATACAAATTGTGAAATTTGTTGAATTTATTTGAGCAGATCTGAAAATTCCACTGTCATAACAGTTTTGAAATTTTTAATATGGTTGGACAAATGAATACGAAACCGGAATTTTGCATGGAATTTGTGGAACGTGCAACAGTTGGCTCTCCTGGAACTTCAAGAGTAGAATACGGAAATTGTATTCTACACAGGTGTCCACAAAAGCACGGGCCATGAGAACTAAGCATGAGAACTGAGCATGGGATTTTTGGTGTTTGCGCAAATTGGATTTCCTGTACATTTTAGAGCAGAAATGGCCCAATAAAAAATAGTTCGGTATTGAATTCTACTTTCTAAATGTCCTTACTTGATGTATTTGTAGACCGAGTTAAATAAATAATAAGATGTAGGATCAGATTCTCATGTAGATAAAACGAATAGATAACCTGGATATCAGAGTGGTTACTGATACATGGAAGGCATTTTTGTTTAGTAATTCATGATCTCCGTTGATATAAAAATGTCTTTTTAAACTTCACTTGTTGAAAAATTGTGTATTTCAAATTAGAAAACAAGTTACATTTGTCTTGCAGAAAAATTCAAATAAATCCTAGCCTTATCAGTACCAAACAGAAATTTAAATTTCCAAGCCTGAAGTTTTTATTTCTTTAAATATTTTTTATAACTTCAGCTTCTGTTGGTACCAACTGGAAGCTTATTCTTTTGCACGGAAGTTTTGAGTAATGTCTTATTTAAACTTGTCTTTGAAAGCTGTCCGCCTCTCGGATTGTTTAAAAGAAAACATACAACAGAAGCATTCAATTTTTTATGTTGCAGACATAAAATACATTTGCTGTAACTTTCTTGACAAGAAGTACAAAAACAATTTGAATTTGCAGTACTTCACAACAGGCAAAATATGTTTGCAAACGTTACCAGAGTTGATGCAAGGTGGTGTGCAACGTAAGCACCGCTGGATAGGGACGTTGTGAGCCGAAAAAAGCTAGCATGTAATAATAACCAGAATACTATAACAAGAAAGAAAATGGTCCGATCTCATGACTGCAACTTATTTGTACAATTTATATGCATCCAGAAGATGCGATTACAATGATAATCAACAAGAGTCCCGACCACTAGAGGGTGCACAAAGTGTTAAGATTACTGAAGTTGACTATACTGAATAGAATCGCTATCGAACTTTCAAAAGAAGTTGAGTATTTAGGATTCGTACTGGATCAAAAGCTCACCTGTAGCTAACACTTTAATGAAATATACAAGAAGTCTAGAGTGGCTCTTATCTCATGTCGTTTATTTCTTCTTGGTAAGACGTGGAGACTAAAGCCAAGAATCATTTACTGGGCACATATAATTAGAATCAGATATATGCACTGTTAATCTGGTGCCTGAGAATATAAAAGACTACAACACAGGCCGTGTTACAGAAATTGCAAGTCTGGTATGCTATATGAGCAATATACACCTGCCTCATGACCGCAATGGTGTGCGTAGCACTTTTACGCATTAAGGTGGAAAAGGAGGCGCCTTTTGCTTAGCAGTGCCATTTAAATCTGAAGTACTATTTGAATATGGAGATCTTCCTGACACTATATTGAATATTGACCCTTCGCTATCTTCCCTCAGATTTATCTTTGCGCAGAAATTGCTTGAATCTCAGCTTGGAAGATCTTGGCACTGACTTCTAAGGTTTCCGTAACATACTCACATCAATCTTACTCTTGTCTTATATTGAACTATACTTGTACCAGAACAGGGAAGCATGCTTGATGTACGCAGTAGATGTTTTGGAGCTTCCATCTTTCACCTATGATCAAAGTTATATTTTCATTATAGGTTTGATCTGGTTGACATCCTGGTCGAAACACAGCCACATCAACTTCCTTAATATTTTGTTTTGGACCACACGTGCATCAGGACCGGTATCTTCCTCGAAGTTTGATTCCCGTACTGTCCATAGCAGGTCTCTGAAATTTCTATCTTTCATCTATAATCAAAGCTATATTTTGTCACTATTCGCTCCGTGCACATCTCAAGATTCGCCCGCAGCGTTACCAGCGGCAGTTCTTGTAACTTTTCGTTTTTGACAGATCCAATGAACGAAATGTTGAGAACTAAGTAGAAAGAATATCAATGTATAAGCATATTTTTATGATAAAAATGGAATTTTCAATAGTTTATATATGTAGTTTTACTTGGTACGGATGTAGAATAACAGATGTAGTTCATGTGACACTGCCTGGCATTAGTTTCTGATTACCAAATCCATCCAATTCCTTAATCCTTAACACATGAGACGCTGCCAACATTTTTCCTTTTAAATTTTGAGGTTTAAATTCTACATTAAAAGTAATTGGCTGAAAACCGATTCTTACGACTTGGTTCATTCTGAAATGTCAAATCATTTATTCAGTTTCAGCACTACATGAATATTGATTCAAAACTTCATTGTAAATGAGAACAATAAGCTCTTAAAACTTTTATCTTCCGTTTACTTACATTATTCTGCTAAGTTTTTCATGAAATTATCATTTGTAACATCACATTGTGTGCTATTGTATAAAACGTTTTGTTATAATTCATTCCAAGAGAGGCGCTACCTGTCACTTGTGCACGGAGCGAATAGGGTTGATCTAGTAGCCTACTAGAGCAACCTCCACTGAATCAACTACATAATGACAAAATATAACTTTGATTACAGATGCACGATGGAAGTTTAAGAAAGCTACAATGGACATTGGAAGGTCTTTAGAAGGACCTAATTATAACTTTGATCACATGTGCAAGATGAGAGTTTCAGAACGCCTACTATGGACATTTTAGAGAAGAAGACAAGATAATCAAGAGGTTGGTGTGAGTCTGTTGGAACCGGGATGTCAAATACGGAGATACTTAAAAGCTAGTGTCACCATTTTTTAAGTTGAAATTCAAATAAACCTGAGGAAAGGATGTAAAGCGGCAACAACGTTCTGAGAGCAAGAAGCTGTTACGCTAGTCCGGAATTGTGAAGAAACCTCACGGCAAGTGACATAACATAGCCATGTTTCATTGTGGTGGGTGCTAGGGTACGATCAGCGTACTAAAAAGGACATTTATCTGAAACTGTGAACTCCTAAAACCTAAAATAGGCAATTGAAGTATAAGGAGATTCAGCCAGAACTAAACAAACACAAACTGGAATAAATAAGCCTTATAAAACTTTTGCCTAAGACGAATGTTTTAGTTTATTTCTAGAATATTTAGACTCTTTATAAAATTCAGTATTGCATCAAGAGTTACGTCCTCCAATTTATTTGCTGTATTGCAGGACTTTTCAAAGTACTCAAATTTTATACCGAGGGATGGGAGAAGTTGTGACTCTCCAATTTTATACCGCGTTCATTCCTTGATAATAAAGATTAAGAGATTATAAATGGTTACTGATCGATGCACGATTTCTCGTTACAGTAGAAGCTTTAATAGTTGAAACTGATTTAAAGCCTCATACCGGAAGGCATGCAATTCACAACAGACAAAAAAAACTTGGAAAACGAGAAGAATGGAAATTTTAGCCATAAGACCATTGTGAAAAAACTGACATGCATTTCTTGTTGGCATAAGGGTGGTAAATTATTTGATAAGATAGATTACGGCCAGTCGGTTTTACATGTGTGAAAGATTTCTCCAAAATTTCCCACCTTTGTGCGAGAGAGGGATGCATGTAAATATTTTTCAAGGGTTTTATGGCTGAAACTTCCATTCTTTCTTTTGGTATGCAATCGTTCGAGCCTTTTACTTTGTTGCAAAATGCATGCCTTTCAACTATTTCACATTACAAAGCCATGCAAAATTTGACGGGAAAACCCAATTTTTTAAGAATGTATACTTGTAGTTTGCGCTATGAACGTTCATCAATCAATCAGCCCTAAGGTAGGTGTCTGATATAAAATCGAAGAGTCGTAATTGTCATCGTCTTTCGGTCTACCTGGACAACGCTAAGTCGGATAGTTCTACAAAGTGTGTTCTGAAGTTCCCACACCAATTTTATGAGGATTGCATTCAAATGATGAGGGAACTTCTGAGCACATTTTGTGTGACTATACGATTGCAGCCTTGTGCAGACTGAAGGAAAGGCTTTCATTACAGCATACGAAGAGTAGAACGTATCTTGAATTTCATAAGAAGTTTCAACATCCTAAAGATAAATTAAGAAAGAGATGCATCACAATAGATCAAATAGATTGCAGTGATTATAGTTTTTGACGTTCGCAACCCTCGCACGATGGCAACAATAATAATATAGAAAGGTAGTTAAAAGCATGAAATGATGATAGTATGCCTTTGGCTAGCAGTGAATGGCTACCTCGTAACTTGGTGGTTTACAAACAATGCGTGAACTATCCGTTCGTGCATAAAAATCTGTAGCAGTTTATTCATGTATCAATGACAGGTAGCATAGTGCAAAGCATCTGTTACTGATTCAATTGTGAAGTCTAAATGTCAATTTGTGCTCTGGAGTTCCTTGTTGTATAATTAACAATTGTTAAAATATGGAAGTTGAAGATGGAAAAAAATATTGTGGCTCTCAGAAAACAGTTTCTGTGACCTGGGCAGCTTCGTTTTAATATATTTGGTCTCAATCGGTAATGTTTGAGTTCACACACTTGCCGCATATATCGCAATTTTTTGCTTCTGCTATCAAATCAACTTTGAATTCAGTAATTTATTTGATCAGACAAAAATTGGAAAGAAGAACCTGAAATTGGAAAAACCATGTTAAACATTCGTAGAAAGAGTGAACATCATGTTCAAACTCTCTAAGTATTCGTTTGTCTAAGCATTCGTTTCATTCTTGATTAACTGAGATTATTTTATTAAACCTGTTATATAATATACACAGAAAGCATAATTTTCAAAGCGATTTCGATTTGAAAATATGCAAAAACTAAATTTAAAAGTTGGTTAATCTACGTTCAGAAAAATGTCATCTATTAAAACACTATAATCTGTATCAATTATAATTTTGCAATATTGTAGCAAATTTCATGGTAAACTGCATAATAGTAATTTAATTTATGCTTGCATATTAGTCAAGCTAATGTAATGTATTTCATTAGCGTGGTTCGGAGTAGATTACAGCTAATTCAGGTTGATAATTCTCAAATCAAGCTCAATGCAATAACACTATTACACCTTTCGCCACGCGTTGCGGACAGGAATGACCGAAGAGAAATTGTTTCTGCAGCGAGTATATTGCGATTTAGTCTCTAGAAGAAATTGAAAGTCGCTGGTCGACATCGAAAGTGAGGAGTTAAACATTATCACTAACAATGTTCTAATATGTCTTCAAAGTTGGTGTGAAAATGGTGTCAAGATTTTTTTTGGTGTTGTTGATCATTTTTCGAATTTCGCGAACTAATGCGAGTTTTGATAACAGTTCTTATACTTCCGTTGTTGAAGTGGGTAAGGAATTAAAGTCAGTGGAGGATTTGTCGCGGCAGGAATGGCTAGCCAGGCTGTTTGATCATTACGGCTGGAAAGCTCTGGACCTTATGAATGTCACTCACGTTTGCAGAGAACATATTGGGGCTTATCTCAGGGAATTGAAATTGGATAACTCATGGGCTTCTAAAAGTGAGTAGATGATGCTTTCCACATATGAAATGATATGAAATAGGAGAAGATTTTGAAGTAATACGAATTTCCAAAATAAGCACAGAATGATGTGAGCTTGGAGCAGAATATATCCTTTACTAGTTTTTATTATTGTTTCTACTAGCTTGAACAACCAAAGTGATTTTGACAAATAGAGTATTGATGGAATGTGCCTAATCCTCAAAGTATTTATTAGTATTTAATACAAGGTAGTCATCTCTAAAGTCCCTGCGTTGCGATCTTTTAGTCTATCATACTATTTGTACTTATTCCCTTAATGACAATCCTATTTCGTGAAGTCTAGGATCATTATTTCAGAATCTTAAAGTACAGTTCATTTGCCTCGAGGAGACTATGTCTACAGTTACATATTTCATGTTCAGGAGTCTCATCTTTTTCTTGACAACATCAGTATAGAGATTTTTGGTTCAATCTTATTGTAATTACAGTCCTGTCCTAGCATTCTATCTCCTCATGAGAAATATATTCGATAATAACCTTGCTTGGATGGCTCATCCAGGAACAGCTTTGCTTGTCTCTGAAATGGTAATGTTGTCTAATAGATCTTATGGCATTGTATCATTGTTTCAATTTCCTATTGGGATTTCGCAAGTAAGTTCTGACTTAATAAGTAGTAAACTGTCCTCCTTTGAGTCGAACAGTTAGCTGTCTGGTTTCCTTAACTCTCTGAGTGTCTTAAGAAACACTTGTGTTGCAGTATCTTGAGATTGTTGCATTCTTAGGTTCTTTTGACAACAAAGTCTACCACATTTCTAGATAGTTCATCTGAGTTTTTCAATAATTTTCCTAGTCTAGTATTTTTTATCTATTTGACAATATTCAATCCAGAAAAAAAGGGTTTGTATGTCTGTCCTCACTTATTATTTGGTTTCGAAATTCCTGTCGAGCATTAGAAGATGTTTGAACTTAAGTGAATAAAAGTGAGCTTAAATCTTATTGTTGGTCAAAGTCATCACATATTAGTGTTCTTCAAAGAAAAATGCACCGTAGAATAGACGGAATCAGATTTTAATGCTGAATAATTTGTGTATAATACGGTGCATTTCTCTTTGCACTTGAACGCAGCATTAAAATGCAGAGTGAGTCGCCACGTTTGATGCACCATATTGAATAATCCTAAGGACCTGAATCTTGCTACACGAATGTCTATACAATTTTTTCCTGAAAGTTGGTCAACATACGAAAGCTAAGTGCATCCTGCATGTGTTTTTTTTAAGTCTCTCAGTCAATAGTTAAGAGACTCTAATTTCTCGAGCGTTTGATAACATCTTTTACATATCTGTCTTTTTGATTTTTTCGAGCATTTTCTATTTTTATTTACCAAGGATGGTTTCCCATCAATTACCTTCCAATTTTGATAGATGAAATTCAATTTTGTATTATAATGGAAATGAATTTTTATACTCCGGCACTTTGGAAGCTATATATATCTTTAAGCTCATACACCTATCTTGTTGAATTATGATGACAGAACAATATATCGAAAATGAATTTAAATTTTAGTATGATAGTAGATTTTTTCAACTAAAATTGACTGATTTATTCCTTTTGAGATCTTCTACTTCTCAGTAAAGACGGTGTGTGATTTTGTGTGTTTTTACGTATGTGCGTATTTTTTCAAATATTAGGAATATCGCTGGTATACTGTCGCAGTCTTATTGAACCACACTTCCTGGAGCCTAAGATCCTACAGTTGCCTCAGCAACGATATTTTTTTTTGTGCCTTTGAACATGAACTTTTATCTATTCCCGGAAGAGATATTTCGAGAAAAAACTATCATACGAATGGGGAGGTAAGCACTAAAACGTCCACAGCAGGACTCATGAAGTAATTGGGGTTAAACTACGCATTAGGGCTATTTATACATACAAATATTTTATTGTAAAATGTTTCCTCAGACAAAATCGGCTTTAATACATTTTTACTTGCTGAATACGCAAGTTATTTATAATAAAACTCCGGAAGAAATTATTATTGAGAAAGTGAGAATTACGTGAATCGAATCCTTCCGAAAATGATTGAAATAAATCACTCAGTTCATAAGAAATTACAAGAATAGAAACTACCTGATATTGGTACCAAAAAAGTAAAAGTTTGAATTAAATGCTCGAGGTGTTGTAACAGTTTTCCAAGTCCGGTTTTTTTAAAAGTCTAGTTCCACATTATTCATAACCAGGGCATCGAACCCACCAAATTATGGCAGCTCAGGTTCAAATTAATATGTGATTTAAAATACAAGGACTGATCAAATTTTGGTGGGGAAGAAAATACTTACTTCATCAACTACCATCATATTATTCAAAAAGAATTAATGAGATATTGAACGTTTGAGCTATTTTGGTATTTCAAATATATTTTGGTTAAATTTGCGGAAATTTCTCACCACTTTTATAAATATTTAGAGCATGGGTTCACGATATAGAAACTCTTGAATAGTAAATTAGCTTCTATATGCTGCTCAACCAATTAATCACACAATATACAGATACTTCTGAATTATTGATTCAAAAATCAGACTGGACTCCAGAAAATATTAATTACTTCGAGTTTGTTGAACATTTCGTGGATTTTGTAGAAGAAAGAGATCAAATCTTCTGCCTTTGAACTATTGCCTTTATGATAGTTTCTTTCTGTAAAGGAATAATATTCAGAAAATATTAACGGAATCTTTTGTAACTTTTAATAAGAAAGTTGACTTTAGCTTTCTTCGTTAGCAAACAACATTTTAAAAGTCAGCAAGTAATAGCGACAAATAAAAGTTTTTGTTGTTTTAGAATAACGTATTATGAGACGTCTACTGCTGTTGTAATGGGTTTCATCGATAAAAGTTTACTCGTACATAAACTTACACTTAGGTAGTCTTTTTTGGACGAAAAGTATCACTGAAACACTTTATGGCCACTGAGGTAACTATGGTTACTTACGTTTCATCATGATTAGCTTTATAACTCGGGTTGGACCATAAATTCCGTTCTCCATTTATTTCTTACTTCTCCATCTTCTCACTTTCATTTTGGCAGAATACAATTTCTGTCTGAGGACTCTAAGGCCCAGTATTTCAGTCCATTGTTTACACTAAACGTAGCTTAATTCCCATAGTAATGATTGTTAGAACAATTGTTACCAAGGTAATTAAGCTCCGCTCAAGATAAACCGAGGACTGAAATACTGGGCCTAAGACTTGCTTGCACAGTCTTTGGTTTTTCGTAAGTGTAGATTGATTACCTAGTTAACGATTGTTGAAATAATTGTTACTAAGCATAGGTTAATACAGAACGATACAAATTAATTGCTAATGGATATAATCCACTAAATTTTTGTTAAAATTCACATGAATGTGGCACAATTAATATAATCAACAGAAATGTTTACGAAATTGAAATGTCAACAGCAGCAGTTACCAATACTATGATAAGGGTCGTCCAAAGATAAAACTACAAAAATCGAGGGTTTTCTCTCTCGCGCCCGTAAGAAATACATGCGAAGAGAAAAAAAATGAATGTATGCTATGTTATCATTCTGAGTGGATCGATAAGCTCATAGAAAAATCTGCAAACAATGAACAAAATAGTAATGAACTTGTTATCCTTATGAAGAAATTGAGAATGAATCAACAAAAATCGTTGCGTTTTATTAGTTTCTTATAAATTAATAGATCTGTAAGATTTATGGATTTGCACAGAATTGTAACATTATTCTTGTAGAGACCTTGCGCTACACTCATGAAGGCAGAAAATAATTTGGAATAGGACAAGGATGTCTAACGAGATCCTTCAATATAATTCTCGACATAAAAGGTTGCTTGAGGCATCGCCTATTTGTTGTCTTGGTCAGCAAATTCAGACTGCTTCTAGTCTTTGGTACATTTTTGTCATATTTTTTGCTGTTCACGTATGCAGCTGAAAAATCTCAGATTTATAATTGGTTCAGTTGGTAAAGCTTAGAAACTTCACTTTCCAATACAAGAGCTTTTGTCAGCGTTGAAATAATCAGTGTTAATAGGTCAGTGGTTTTTTATTCAACTGTTAATTGGATCTGGCAAGCTTTTCAAACTCTTACCGCAATGAACTAAAATAATAAGAAAAAAAAAAACGAACAGTGTTACTTGGCACCACGCTCATCGGATTACTCTGACCAGTGCCAACTTACAAAAATATTATTCCGTGCTTCGGAGTTACAGTCATATATGTTGTAGAAATAAAATGATATGGCCTAGCCGTGAAGTAATGATATCCAGAGATAAAAGAGTAATTCCGAAAAATGATAAACGTCTCTGTTCACATTCATTTTTACTTACTTGTACAAAGTACAAGGAAGTATTGTGAGACCGACAAAATTCACCTATCGAGATTTTGATGGGTTCAGCTGAACTGTACTGACAAGTCCTGATAAGGACGAAACACATGTATACAGTTGATTCCCTATGTAAGATGATGGTTTTAAAAACTGATTCTTAGATTTAAATTATTTTGGGACACAAGCATCTTCAATTTTAATTTTTACTTACTTGTAATAAGTACAAGGAAGTATTGTGAAACCGACAAAATTCACATATCGAGATTTTGATAGAAATATCTGTTTTGAGCATCCCTGAATCCATTTTGACTATTTTTGTCTTGATGTCGGTACGTATGTTCGTGCGTTCGTGCGTAACTCGCAAATCTCAAAACTGGTTGACCGTATATTGTTGAAATTTTGTATTTAAGACTGGTATAGGATCTAGTTGTGCACCTCGCATTATGGTTCCAATCGTTAGGACCTAAAGTGCACTTTACTTGAAACTTTTTTAGAATTTTTCTAATAAATCCAGGATGATCAACCGTAGAATGTTGAAATTCAGTATTTGAACTTGATGTTGTATCAAAATAGTTACCTGCTATTTTTGTAAAAATCGGCCAGGCCAGAAGTGCACTTTACTTGAAACTTTTTTTGAATTTTTTGCATAAATATAGAATGATCCGCCATAGCGTATTGAAATTTCGTATCAAGAATTTTTTTAACATCTTATTGTATATCTAGCATTATAATTGCAATCGGCTAAGCCGGAAGTGCACTTTACTTGAAACTTTTTTGTAATTTTCAGCATAAATTCAGAATGGTCAGCCATAGGATACTGGAATTTAGCATTTGAAATTGCTGTAGCATCTAATTGGTCATTTTCTATTTTTGTGATAATCGGCTGAGTCGGAAGTGCACTTTATATGACGGACTTTTTAAATTTTCCGCATAAATTCTAAACAATCAGTCGTAGAATATTTAGATTTTGTATTAGGCACTTTTATAATATCTTGTTCTACACCTTGCATAAAGATTATGATTGCTATCGACTAAGTCGGAAGAGCACTTTATTCGAAACATTTTTTGAACTTTCCGCATGAATCCAAAACGATTGAACGTAGATTGTTAGAATTCAGTATTTAGGACGATTATACCGTCTAGATGCTCATATCCTATTTTAATCGAGATCAACCCAGCCGGAAGTGCACTCTACTTGACAGTCTTTTGGAATTCTTCGCATGAATTCGAAACGATCAGGAGTAGAATATTGAAATTTGGTATTTCAGTCTGCTGTATAATAATGAATATATTTTTAGAAGATAAGCACACTAAAAACAAAATTGAACCAAAGCAGAGAAAATAAGAATTGGACGACTGTATTAGATATGGAATACAGCCGAGCAAAAAGATTATATATATATTGCCACATAATATTAGAGACATTACGGGATTTGCAGCGAAGCGACACGATATCCGGAACAGCGAGATAAGAGAGAACCTACAAATTGAGAGGAGTTAGCTTAGCTGTTTTTTGTTCGTCCTATTTCATAGTATTGGTTGTTAGATAGTGTATTTTATAATAATCTAGATAGTTACGCTCCTGTTCAGGTGATAGATAAATTGTAATGTGCTGTCTCTTATATCTGGGGTATATGGTTTGATGTGTCGATTCTATTCGTTTATTGAATAAGACAAATCTGCAATAACTAATTCAATGTACTTTAAACTAACTGTATCGTTTAGTTTGTTGACGAGATGGTCCAACCAAACGACCCTAGGAGGATGATAAGTTATCTATATTTTTGAAGACAAGCATGCTATGAAAAAAAGCAACCCAAATACAATTGGACAACTTCAAAAGGAAATATATGATGGACAGGATAACCATAGGAATACTTAGAAAATATATTGACACATCAAGGAATTATGGAATTATAGCAAGAAAATTAAACGACTTTTGGAAAACGAGATTCACCAAACTTTATGGTATCAGCTGTCTAATACTGCATTTAATATTGAATTAAACAGTAAAGTTTTTGATAAAAATATAGAAATTCATGTCCAGTGTCATGATTTAATGGAATATAGTTGAACTCGTCTATTGAATGATCCGTTAATTGATTAAATTCAATTTTCTAGCGAAGTGTTCTCCTTTGTACGAGTTTCATCTTCAATACTGTCTCAGTCCTCTATTTGTAGACATAGTCTTTTAATATACACAAGTTTCTCATTAGTAAGAATTCTCAGTCTTTCTTTATCAACTTTAGATAGTTAAATAGGTCAGTGGTTTCTCTACGCAGCTTCGTAGTTTCCTAAACTGTTTTCGCAATGTACAGAAATACGAGAAGAAAAAACTGAGCAATGTGAGTTGGCACTATTCCGTGTTTACAACATAATAACTCATACGGTTTAATCTAACCATTGCCAGCTCATGAAACAAAACCACTATTTGTGAAGCATTATTTACGATTGTAGAAACTATGCTTTGAACCATCTCCAAGCTTTTAGAGTAAATCAATGATTTTTGTAGGATCCCACCTCAAGGTGAAACACGAGCTTTCCTTTGACAGCTCGGAGACTCCTTTAGGGTAAGATTTATAGGACAGCCAACAAAATAAGAAGGATTTAACAGTCGACACTTATTTGTGAAATTTTTACAAGACTCTGAATTTGCTGTGATGGTCTGTTTCCACGACAAAAGATAATGAGGGAAGAACGAAGACAAGTAAAATAAATATCTGCAATAAATATACAAGGACTTGAGAAAAATAATTAGAAATGGTCCTTGAGGGAGGATTATTTTCACAACAATATAATTATTCTGGGACTTAATGATCATATCTTATATCATGATGTATTAATAAGAAAATTAACATTGATTTCTGTTCAGTATCAGAGAATATGATAAAAATAATGCTTGAATAGACTTTGAGGTAGCGATTTGGGTATTCATAGTTTCAGAATTTGAAACGTATCAAAAAATGTTCATACTGGTTTGAAGGTTAGAATGATTGTGAGCACGAGAAGGGTTTACAAATAACAAAAAAGTGCTGACATGAAGTAATGTCTGTAACTATAAACAATTTTGCATTTATCAATAGAAAGTTCTATTGATTTTATAGTATAGAGCCCTAAAAACGGCAATGGTGGCAGAAATCATGAGAAAACAAGAGGAAAAGAAGAAAGATGGAGGTCGAAAAGTGTTTTCGAAAATTATTTTGAATAAAATTATATAAAAAATGTCAAAAATAGGAACGAAACTAGTCAAGAATATCGCGGAATAAGGAAAAGTATCATTTATATCGCGTGTGAAGACCACACACTTTAACTTCTGAATTATGTATAAGGAATCACACTTTCATTGGTAAATTCATATTTTTCAGTGATAATTACTAGAATTTCATACGCAATGATTATTGAAAGTTGCTTGAGCTATTAACCCACATCATTACAAATGATAAATCATAAATAATTAGAAATAAAAAAGTTATGAGGAGTTGAGTCTATCAAAAAACTGTAAATCATCTATTACTTATTGATTGTTCTTCCTCCTATTTCGTAAGACTTTGAAAGAAAATTCTCACTAACAGTCTGAGAAATTTTAATTATATAATTAGTAAAATCCAACAAAAAACTTTGCGTGCAAAGAAAATTTACGAGCACTCAGCTGTAGTTAACAATAAGATTTATGATAAAAAAAATTCTTTCAACATAGTTTTTTCCAAGGAGCACATTGTACAATTCCAATTTTCCATAATGTAAAAGATAATTTATTCAAATTGATGCATACTATCATGATCTAAGATGGAACAGATAGTTTTACAAAGAATGGGGCTTCGTTTTTTCTATATTATGTAACTTTGTCGCTTCTTAAAACGATACTGCATTTATTCGAGACATATTTTTGTTTGGGAATAGTGTTGTATCAGATGCCGACAAAAAATCATCTCGTTGAATGTATTTCATTGAGAAATTGTTTGGATAGAATTTGTACCTCAAGAAGTACTTTCATTTGGAGCTGGTGAGAGTTTTTTAGGAGAATTCCCAGTCACAATGTCCTCAAAATTTATGAAGCAACCTGTTTCGATCACTTGATTATCATTTTCAGACTACCAGTGAGGCTAAAAAGAAAAGAGCACAAATTCGAACATAAGTACAAGTACATAGGTGTAGAAAAAAAAAGTATCTCACACACTGAAATAACAGGACCTTCATAGAAGACAACAATGGCAAGCAGCCCACTAGTGTCATTTTAAAAGAAAGTTTGATGAAAAGCGGTAAAAATGAAATAAAAATATCTATGTACTCAACAAGAAATCCAAATTGTAACTGAAAAAAGTGGAAATTTCCGAAAACTCTCGTAATGCCTGTATTACACGATACAATTTATTGGTCAATTATTTTCAAAAGTTGACCTTCAATTTATTGTTATGTGTAATATGTCAAAAATTTCCACAATTTTTTCTTGACCAATAATTGACCAAGCTATTTTTGAAATAGAGCCGGCTTTATTTTTCACCAATATTCTAGGGTATTCTAGGGAGATTTTGTCGTTGCCAACATTACTCATATTAGTTATTTCGCGACAAATGATAATCTTAGTGTTGACAAAGTATTAATATAATTTTGTATACAGTTGCCTTCGGTATATTAATTTTTAGTCATCCCTACTATCTCTCTCTCTCTCTAACCACACTTTTTGAAGTTACGTCAAAAATTATAAGTTGGTAGTTCTGATTTTTCTTAACGGAAACTTGTATCGTGTAATATGGTACAAAATATTCTTGAGCTCAACAATAAATTGTTGAAAGCTTGACAGAAAATTGGTCTATTTATTGGTCAATAAATTGTATCGTGTAATACAGGCATAAGAACTGGAAAATTTCAACTTTCTCCAATTATTTCCCGTTACAGTTTGAATTTTTGGTCTATAGATTAAGATATATAAAATTTTCACATCATTTTATTTTCTATCGCTTTTTTACCGCTTTTCAATTCAATTTTTGTTTCTAATGACACTAGCGAGCTGCTTGTGAGGGTCTTGTTATTTTGTTGTTCAAGTTAATATTCTTATTATTTTTGATTTTTTTTTTTTTAAATCTTCACCAGCTCCTATTATTGTCACATTTGTGTTTCTCCAATTTCCCCATTATTTTTTCCTGTGAATTATTATCGTCCCTATCGTAGATATAACAGCAAATAGAGAAGGCTGAAGTGGTCACAAAAAAAATTGAATAAGAAAATAAGAATTGTAACTTGAGGTGCAAAGCAAATTAAGGATACAAGGCGCTGGTCAATAACAGTTTTTTTTAATGCGTTTTTCACTTACTAGCATTATTCGAATCCTGCTCAGTTATTGATATATCAAAGGCAAAAAGGTGTCTGTTATAACAGAATCTGAGACTGCTGGCCTAAACAAAACCAGGGCAAATGAACGTACAAGACTTGGAGGCTTGAATCTGGGGGCATGACGGTGGACCGCCAAGTCAAGTCTGTCTACTTTTTCTCGAAGTGTTTCCATGTAACTTTGAAGTCCCGTTACTTTGTTTCAAATGATAATCTGAGTCCAAATTCCTCACGATGAGATCAAGTGACCAATCTTGATTGTTGTATCAAATTGTTATTTCCATAGCCTTACTACTTCAGGAATTGTTGATACATAGATTTCATTTACTTCGTCAGTCACTCACTGATGATCACCAAACCTTTAAGATACTTCCCGTAGTCCTAGAAAGCTGAAATTTTGCACACATGCTAAGTCTTACAAACAAAGTGGGAGTGTACAGATTTGTAAAAATACAATGAATAAGAGATATCAAAAATTTGGCATGTTGGCTACATTACTCTTATAAAAAATGAAGTTTTATTAGCGTGTAGCAGTAGAAGCTTATGAGATCTGAAAGGGCCAGCACCAATTATTTTTTAATAACTATAATTACTTCTGAGAAAGATAGTTTTCACTATTAGACCGAGCACTCGTGATAGAAAAAAGAGGAGTTTTTAATAGGCTGCCATTCATAGGGAGAGGGAAGAAACTTACACATGTAAGTTTATGATGTTTGCATTTGAAAATCCCCGCTTTCTTGATGTTTATTGAGAAATTTATTTCAATCAGCAACAAAAATAGCCTAATCATACAACTTTTTACCGTCTGCCATTTTTGCTAAAGTAAGACAAGTTTGCAAAATCGACTAAAAGTTTATTAGCAGACAGTCCACATGAGTCCAAAAGTGAATTAGATTCAGGTACTTGTACATTTATTGCGTAACTCCAATCTATTTTCACAGTAAGCTTTTAGTTGATTCTACGAACTTATCTCACTTTTGAAAATATAGTAGACTGTGAAAAGTTTCTCTAGGAAGCTACTTTTGGTTGCCAGTAAAAATTCATTTTTCATTATGCACTAGCACTCAGCGGGAATATTTAAATGCAAATATCTCAAGTTTATAGTTGTAAGTGTGTTGCTCATAAATAGCAGCCCGTAAAAAATTTTCCTCTTTCTCCTGTCACGAGTGTCTGATCTTCAAGGACCAATATAATATCTGTAATGTGGCTATTGGAGAACCAGGAGTAAATGCATATCCTGAAGGAGACCTGTGCCTAACAGTGGAAAAAACTGATGTTTATGATGTGAAATCATTTGTATTGTATTATAGTTCAAGCGTGAACAAATTTTGAATTGGAGATATCATGATTCAAGTAATGATTGAGTTGCAGGATCTAAGGGACGGTTCCTGGAAAGCAATGTGAAATAAATAAAAATATTGAGTCTTAAAATTGTACTAATGCAATTGATCGAAACACTGAAGGCTGAGTAAGGTTTAAGTGTTCAGTAACAAACATTTACAATACTATAGGATAATCTATTCAGCATAATTTCTGGTAAACTGATATTTTTGAGTATTTATTCAGTATATCCACTTTCAGTAAACATCACTAAGTGCACATCCTAAAAGCAGACAGAAACCACTTTTAAGATAAAATATTCCAAACATTTGCTGAAGCGGCAGATTTTAATATAAGGAAAATCTCATATACATTCCAAATGTACTTCCATCTCAAATGCTTCCTTTCGCATATGTAACATATATGATAAAATATTGACATAACACAGTATATCCTTTCTACAATAAATATCTGAACCAAACAATTTATGTTTATTGTGCTGAAAACATACTTTCTTGGTACATCGATGTCACCTGATAGACCATTACGTAAACGCAATTTTATGATGCATAAACTTTCCTTCAAGACGTAAGAGGGGCAGTGAATCACTACGGAAAGAGTACAACTTTCTTTCTGGCCGCCTGCAGCAATTGTACTTCACATTGACGTACCAGAAAATAATTGCTCTTCTTGATCCGTGATAATTCTATTTCATTCAACCAATAATTCAAAAAATATAAGAAATTTCAAAGGAGCTACGATTTTTCGTCAATATTACATCCCTTCAAATGATATTTCCATACTATCAGTGATTTGGCAAAGAAGGGTCTTCATATTTGGCCGTAGCTGAATTTGGGCTGTGAATCGTAATGTTTATTCTAAGGTCATGTTTTGTTAGTGAGCCTGAGAGAAGAATTCGCGTTAACTGGATGATCAAAGCCAGTAAAGCAGTACGAGCTACAAACTAATTCCAAATTTGGAGCCATTAGCTCCGAGGGGCTTCAACTAATGATTTTTAGTGGTATCCGCATAATTCTCTATTTGCTATTCAGATAATCACCTTAAATTAGGAAAAATTACATCAATATTTTTGTTGAGCAGATATGGGCAGTGGATAATAACAAACGCGCGAGTCATCATCTTGCACCCCAAAAGGGTACAACTCTGCCGTTCTGTCATAAATATAAAAGATATATTAAATATTTTATTTTGCACTTTACTTTATTGATCTCTCGGAAATACGACTCAGTACGCCCCTGCAAACTATTTGCACTGGCAATACGATATTGCGATCGCAGTTCATTAATTTCAAGCAATGCTGTACTGAACACCAGCATTCGGAAATGCAGTTTTTGCTTAGCTATTGTGCAATAGATGCAAGTATTGTATAAAGTACCCTACTCACGGTGGAAAGAGAATTCAGGTCATGATAATAAATAATGCAACAAGTGACAAAATCTAAAGCTCAGATAGATACAATTTTTTTTTTAATAAAGTTTCACTCACAAACATTTTTATTGCTGCTACTTGAATTTTTAGTGCTGACACATAAAAATGAGCAGGCATATGCAATCGGAGCTGCTTTTGTTCAAGCAATATTTAAAAATTGAAAAAATAAGCGTCCAACCGAAGCTACAGCCTCGACTATAACCCCCTTGGTGAATAAAGACATCTTTAGTTATACATTGGGAAAGAAAGGGGCGAAGATTTGACCGAAATCGAAGGTTGATATCTTATTGAAACAATTTATCACGGATTGTGCTGTTCATGATACGTATTCTAGTTCAGTTCATCTTGCCGGGTTTGGGCTCCGACCAGTTAAAAATAAAATTGATTCAGAATTTACTGGTCATGGTTTGTGTGCTCTTCGAATTTTGTTTAGTTGCTAAAAAAAAAAACAGCGAAAATGAGGTCTAGTAGAACATAAAAATAAATCTTCTGTGTGCCACTCCCAAATTGAGTAGTGGGCATAAGCGGCTAATGAATTAAAAAAGAGTAATCCAACGAATATATGATTGTCCATCAGACAAAGAGATTTTTAGAGCAATCTGCAAACTGAAACACATAGTGAAAATAGGAAGAGATGGGCACTACGAGAGCATTTGAATGTATTCACTAGTCTTTCAGTATTGATTTTGATCTATAAATATACACAAACTCATGCATATTCAAATCTTTTGATAACAAAGTTAATGCTATACATGAGTCAAATTTTGGATCGTGAATTCTTAATAACATGCAAATGAAGTTCCATCTTCTATTGACAAAATCCTCCAATTGCATTTTAAAAGGTAATTTGCATCTGTATTATATTATTTAATATATAAAGCAAAGGTAGGAATTATCAGAAAACTTTGAAAAACTCCAAAATTAATGGTTCGTCTTTGACACTTTTAATGGATTAACTATTTTGAAAAGACGTTTAGATCTGGATGTTGTCAAAGAAGAATTTTCTTACCAATACTTGTAGAGTAATGAAGGCTGGTTTTGTGTAGGTTTTAGCAATTGATATGAGAATACTTCATAGGGTGATCATCAGAGTAATGAAGAACGAAATGCAATGAGTTTTACTAAGCAATGTGATGACATGACTCAAAGGGAGGTCCTCCATCAATTATCTGTTTTTAAGTACGTCATCCCAAGAGTGCCTAATATTTTCAGTTTTTTGGTAGAGGGACATCTTGAATCATCTAGTCTGGTATACCAATTATCTTTTCCCAACGTCTCTCAAGAATGATCGTGAAAATAGTATATTATTATACGAGCATATAATGAGGGCTATTATTCACGAAGGTTAAGTTTATGTCACGAGCGTAGCGAGTGGCATAATTAACCTGAGTGAATCATAGCTTATTATATGTGAGTAGAATACTATACTTTGTCCACGACTACTATTGAATTTAATTCCATAAGGTTTTTTTAAACAAGTTTTTGAATGTTTCTAATTTCTTACCTTCATTGCAAGATATTTTTCATCACAGGCTTGAATAAGAAATTTATAAATTTTTTCGGAAGGAAATGTATTAGCTTTTTTCGGACGAAAGCCCTGAGATCTCCGTTTTGAAAGTGACCGCAGTTTTGCCTAGTCTTATATCGACTCCTTGATTTATATTAAGCGTACTCCTAAGCATAGAGCAAAGTGTCCATAATATGGATGATTCATATTTTGCAGCTAATTACGTAAAATATGCCAGTAAAACTGACCCTGAAAATAAATTGGTTTTCTTGGTCGCCCTTCAATCCTTAAAGGTATTGTACACAAGAATGTAAAGATTTCGGGATTTCTCAGGCAACAAATTCAGGGAGGTGACTTTTGCAGCTTCTGTTATCTCCGGTGTAGTACAAGTAGACAATAATATCTCTTTCTCACTATCAATTTAATTTTTTTACGTATTCTGGATCGAAATTATGACGTTTTCAAATTGACAACAATTTATGCTTCGCTTGTCATGTCATATCAATGGCTTACTTGATATAGTTTATTCAATGTCAACTTTTTTCTTCAAGAGCATTAAAAAATAGATTAAAGTAATATTTAAACAATATTTTTGTGGTTTGTATAAAGTTAGCTAATCAAAGTGCATGGTTATTGCCTAGACGTACTGAAAAATGCTTGCCAGATTCATAATATATACCGCGTGCCCTAGGAATTCTATACCCGTGAATAATGATTATTCACTGCTATTATTCACTATGTGAAAAATGACTATCGTTTTGCTTCAGAAAACTCATTTATAAGGTATATATTATGAGGTAGTCGTGGACAAAAAGTATTAAGTTGGAGCTACCAATACCTGTAGAGTATTATTATGGAAGCTAGTTTTGTTCACGTTCCAGCAAATTGTTATAAGGCTTCTACAAATGATTATAGAGAGTATAACGAAGGATGTAATACAATAGGCTTGTTCTTAAAAAGTCTATATTTCATGCAACTTTATACCTATAAGAAGATTTCTTCAACATCTGTTTATTTTTGAATACTTCATTTCAGGGGCTTTGGTCTGATATCTTCGATTTTTGGTAGAATGATGTCTTAATCTAATATGTCAATACTGTTTTCATACAATATCCCTTGACAAAATATGTAGTAAGAAGCATCAATTTTCAAACGCGTTGTGAAAGTATTATTAAGGAAGCTAATTTTGTGTATGACACGATAATTGGTATAAGACTATTTAATATGATCATAAGAAGAGTAAAAAGGGCGTAGCATAATGAGTTTGTTCTTAACAATGTCATATATAAAATTCATCTTTGCTGAAATACTAGTTCCCTGCGAGATGAAGAGTGAGAGAGCTAAAATCGTACGCCTTCATTAGCATGACTGAGAAACTATTATACCCGCATGTCGGAACCGACCTATGTGTCTGTTTTTGTAAATATATGTAAATAACAGTAATATAAATAACATATAATTTTCAGCTTTGCTGAAATAACGCAAATTTGTATACAATTTTGGAAGCATTGAAATTCTATAGAATATACTAGGAACCGGAGTAAGTGTTTGCTATCGAATTTTTTCATAAAAGAAATTATATATTTTGTGATATCAGAACGGCAGACATGCTGCGATCATGTTTTGGAAGTCAATTTTGATGCTTTTCGATTTCTGGCCACGCCCAAAGGAATCCTCGATGGGAATAGTGAATCCCCATTTCACCTACGACAGGTGAAATAGTATACCTAGCATTAATATAGAGTTTGCTACTATACTGTAAGTATGCGGAACGCTGGCTCTTAGACGAATACCTATACTACAGAAGCATTATTATTAGTTTTGTTCATGTCCTAATAATTGGTATAAAGCTGTTTCGTATGGTCATGAAAAGAGCAATAAACGACGTTACATGATGAACTTGTTCTTAGCAATGTCTATATTGAATACAACTACATGTCTTTAGAAAGAGTTCTTCAACAACTGTTTTTAAATACTTCATTCCCGAGGTTACGATTTGGTGCCTTCAATTTTTGGTGAAATGACGTCTTAAATTGTTTGAAATGGTATATCCGAAAAATAATGAACAGTGAATACATTTTTCGCCTTACGCCCATAAAACTGTAGCGAAACTGCCAAGCCACATATTTTGACTAAGATGTAGATTTTGCGAGGTTAGGGCTTGTAGAGTTACGGCATGTAGTGTTAGAAGCTTAGCTCTACATGAGATCTGGTAACTTTTTGACAGTGCGAGCCATATGGTCTCGTCTTGGCAACATTTTACATAAAAATGTTTCTAGTGGGATCTCACTTCTTTTTGTATGTTGATTATAACAATATTTTTTTCATTTTGTCAATTTTTTTCAGGTTTATTTGATTATTATCTACAACAAGAAGTCCCTATATCAATTTTCAGACCGATAGCGTTGTACAGGTTTCATGAACTAACACTTCTTTATGGATTAATAGAAAAAGTAATAGAGAGCAGAATACAATGAGCTTGAATTGGAATATACTAATTTTCAATTCAACTTTATGGCTTGAATTTGTACTGTGATATTTGTCTGCCTTCTGGTATTTTTTTTTGTCCAATGTTTTCGATTTCTAGTAGACAGATGTTTTGAAGTATGATATACTGACATTTATTACCTAATATCTCTTCACAAAAAAAACCTATGCAACAGGCATCAATTTTCAGGAACGTCTTGTGGTAGTCAATAATATTTGTAGAGTGTTGTTATGGAAGCTACTTTTGTGCACCTTTTAGTATTTGAGTGATGAAAAAAATTTCAGAGAACAATTATCATAAACTTGTCTTCATCAATATCTTTCTCATTGATCTATACATTTATTCAGAATTTAATAATGATTGAAAGATTTTTTGATTTTTGGCACTTTTAATTTTATTTTCAATTGACAGGACTTATATTATTTATTTCTCTGTTTGAAGTTGTTCCACGTGGCTTTTTCTCAGACCTTGGGTGGATGATAGAGAGAGTATTTGTTGTTTCTGTATTATGTATATGCCGAACTTACGTTTTCACATCTTGTCTTCTGTATATTTTTTAATTATCTAGATTCTTGCCTTGTTTATTCTTGTATAGTGTTTTTTCTTATGGAGACCTTTTATGAAAGGATCGAAACGTCAAAATTAAATATTCCAAATTTAAATGAGAAAAAAAGACCATTTAATCTATTTCATTGTTCATTTCTGAGTCCTTCCTCATGGAGCTTTTTCCTGATGTCTCCAATTTCCGGAAAAATTATGTCTTGTATCGTTCAGTCTAGAATATCAACTCACTTTTCTAAATATATTTACATAGAAAAGTATAGTGCAAATTATAGAATTGATGTAAATTAAAATAATCTTGTTCCTTCCCACGTTCATGTCCTTCGTCGAACGTTTGATTAATATAAGTGTTCCGACACTGTGAAATAGGCATTTGATTGTGAACACAATGTTTTGTTTAGTCAAAATCTCATCTCTTATAGACATTTTTTATATTAAGAAGTAAAATCTGCAGAATAAGTAAGACGTAGCACTCATTTCTGATGAATTGACGTCTCAACCAACGTTAATATCTGCAGAAAAATTGGTAAAACAAGATGTATAAATTTCTAGTATAGTTGTAGCTTAAGTCCGGGTTAACATATTTCGGCCAACGTTACCAATCAGTTAATTCCTATTATATGCTGTGATCGTGCCAAATGTGTGAAATGGACATTCGTTTCTGCAAACAAACTTTTGTTCGATATAAATTTTTCTTATAGGCATTTCTTAATATTGGGGACGAACAAAACTTGAAAGTATGAAACGTATAGAGCAAATTGAAGCCGGATTTCACGAATTCTGCAACCAATGCTGATCTGATTTCTATTTTATTAGTAATATTGAAGAACAAGAAGTAGTGCTAAACAGCAAAATTTGGCAAATATGGAGCAAGCTAGAGTTTAAACCCTTAGATTTTGCAACCGGAATTTTAGAGGAGCGAATTAATGCGTATGTCTTCCAACATGATCTTAAAATGGTCGTATAATGATGTTTCATCATTTGCTGTGAGTTTTAACAACGATGTAGAGACGACGACAGGGCATCAAGAGTATACAGCATCACTCATGTTTACACGACCATTTCGGAAATTTATAGAATTACTCAATTTTCGAAAAAGAATTGTTGATTGAAGATGATCCTTGAGTAATCTTTGATCAACATCCGAAATTTCATAAAAGGTAATAGGAAGCAAGAATCAGTCAAATGCAAATATGTTGGCCTGAATTTCACTTGCTTATTCGTCTTATCTCTATTTCTTACATTCTTTTCTTTACTATTCGTGCTAGGATGACCCAGTTGTATAGAATTTAGCTATCTCGTAAATATACAATAGAAGCACTTGGCAGACTCCCTGAAGGCGCGATTCTAGGATTCATTCATGTTTATGGAAAGATTGAAAAGGACATACATATTTTAAGCAGATTCGTGCAGACCCGAGCTAAATATAAGCACAGTCTTTACTCATGAGAGGAATTCGGTTCCGGCTCGAGACATCCAGTGTTAATAATAAACAACTATAGTGCTAATGTATTTATAATTGATAGAGACTTTTTTTAAACGCAAAAATTGAAAGTGGAAATGTGCATTGACCTGATTTGCAATTCATTTATTCAAATACTGTTGTATAGAATCGATAAGATCGTTTATCATCCTCCTGAAAAATATTCCTCTAAATTGCAAGGGTGTGAGAATAACCATTAGATGATTCTGCAGGAAGTTTCAATTTGCACTTAATAAAATTATTTTTGTTGCAGTGAACGACGCTTCTGGGCGTTACAATGGCCAGTTTTTCTTTGGGAACGATTTCTGGCTGGGTTCCAGTACCTTATGCTGGGAACTGACTAACCAGGAAACCAATGAAGTCGTCCCGCCCTTTCCGGTACACTTTAGTGTGGCTAAGGTTAAGCTTGAATTAGGAGGACTCGCCGACACGACGGTAAGAGGCAAAATTATGAGGTCAAAGAGGAGATCTTCACATTCAGCATTCTATATTCAAGATTTGATTTTTTCCCATTTGCATTTATTTTGAAATTCACACAACAGTCAAAAATCATGTTTGATAAGTAATAAACAAACTTTCTATTTTTTTTCACTCGGTAAACACTATAAAGGTGGAATTATATAACAAAGTAATAATTGTTTTTAGATAATAACATCCGAACTAAATGCTTTTGCGCAAGGATACGTCCATAAAATTCTTAGCCTCTTTTCTCATTGGTTTGATGAGAATATATTAAGGATGTAAGGATGTCAAGTAATTAATTTTTATTAACTTTTAATACAATAGCTAATTACAGATAAACAGTTTTATCTACAGGTGATCTAACATCATTGATGTAAGTAGTTATTAACGCTTGCAAATAATTATGTTCTTACGTATTGAGCAACATCTGTTTCATCTAGACTGATGTATTTGATCTTGACAAACTTTAACAGATGAAAGCTGAGGAAATAAAAGTGGAAATGTTATATAAACGTGCAGGTGATTTATTGAACATGCACGAAAATCACGCCATTTCCTTGAAATTATTATCAATATTTGAGCTTACATCAATCTGCACCAGGCGTCTCTATCTGAACACAACACCTTTATTGTATCTACATTCATAGATTCAGCCATTATTTATTATTCTCCACACGAAAAAAAAAACAACTATCATTTTAATCGACATGCACATCGAACATCAACACCACACATTAGTCCACTGTCAATTTCTACTATATACAGACAGTCTGACCGGAAACAATCTGATTTTGAACTATAGCAATCAATCTATGTTTAATGTCATCAACAAAAGTTATTCACAGCTTAAAGGGAATTCCCGAGAGTTTTCTTGGCTAAATAATATGATATGCAAAGTTCCTCAATAGTTATGTTTTCCAAATATCACAATGGCCGTGTATGGAGCAAGAAAAAAACGTTATTTCTTGACAATTGTGTTTAACAAAGTCTAGCATTTCATCATGGTGAAATAAGTGTTTCAAAAATGTCTCTTTATTATCCAAACTTTTATCAAAATAATCGGTCTTTTGTTCAAACTTGTCACTCGTTACGTGAAAATTTTGGGAGGAATAATCTTCTAATGGTGCTTGTAACTCGTGAATCGGGAAAGCTTTAATAGTGAATTTACTCTTCACGATAAAAAACACTACAGCGAAGATGAGATGCAAAAAATCAAGACAAAATTGCTGCTGTAAGAGACAGTATTGCAGGAAATGCAAATGTGTCGGTATGTAGTCATTTCAGTCCAGTCAATTTAGACAGAAAATGACCCAATCTACTCAATAAATAGTACTGGTTTTCTCATAGTGGAAATAACTTCGTTGTTGCATATTCAATAAATATGCGAGAATTATATCGTGAAGTCATGGTGCTCAAGGAGATATCAAAGGCCAAAGATCATAAACCCAGTTTTTGATCAGTTTTTTTACAAATATCTCATTTTCTAACCGTCGTAGAGAATTTAAGATTATAAGTAAAAATAAGTACACAGTCTTTTCTACAAAGAATATTTTATAACTTACTTGCGTATCCACAACCGTTAACCAGATATCGCGCGTAAAAAGTGCGACCCAATGTTTTTATTAGAAAGTTAGCTGATACATGAACGATATGAGAAAAAATTTGAATATTTTACTTGATTGCAAAATTGTGATACTGTTATATAATTATTTTGAAGAGAATATCCGTTCGAGCATCCCTGAATCCATTTTGACAATTTCTGGCTTGTCGTCGGTACGTGTGTACGTATGAATGTATGTAGCCCGCAAATCTCAATCTCAAAGTCCATCGAACGTATTATGTTTAAATTTTTTATTTGAGATTGGTCTGAGGTTTAATTGTGCACCTTGCAGTATAATCACGAATTTCTGTACCGAAAGTGCACTTTACTCGAAACATTTTTTGAATTTTTCGCATAAATCCAAAATGGCTAGCCGTAGTATTTCAAACTGTTGTAGAGCATTTTGATGGTTACCTTTTATTTTAATATCAATCGGCTGTACTAGAGGTGCACTTTATACAGAGTGATCAATAATAATTGTCTGTCACGTGACTAGCAAAAGTTCGCATTATGATCAAAACTATCTTCATGGAATAAAGTTAGTATAAATTTATTTATTTTGATAACTATATTACCGACATTTCAAGAACACAATGGAGTATATTTTGCATATTTTACGACGGATTTATCTATAATCTGATTCAAAAAACAAGGAAGTAGGAGAATAGCTGTATTATTAAATGATTATTGAAAATTGATCATTTTTCTACCAAATTTTGAGATTAGAATAGTGATTTCAGAGAAACTATCATCTGTCACTTGATGCTAACTATTTCAAGCAGGTGGCAAAGAAAAATCAGAACAAGGCGGCAGGGACAATCATTTTTGATCATTCTGTATAACAATCTTTTCGAATTGCTCGCCCAAATTCGAAACAATCAGCCGTAGAATAATAAAATTTTGTATTAAGCACTTCTATAACATATTGTACACCTTGCATTATGATTTCGAGCGGCTTGACCAGAAGTGCAGTTTTTAGGACAGTTCTTCGAATTTTTTGCATAAAACCAGAACGATCAGTTGTAGTATCTATAAATTTAGTATTTGAAGCAATTGTAGCATTCAAATAATAACTTTATATCTTTTTAGCCTTACATTCTACTTTAGAGGTGATGCGGAAAAGAATGCATGATTTCGCATCGTTGCACATTATACGCGCAGTATTTCATTTACGGTTTTAGATACGCAAATAAGTCGTACAATATTTTGTGTAGAGAAAAATGATATTTATGAAAAACTGGTCAAAATCGAGATTTTAGATTTTAAGCTCATCTCCTGAAGCACCATGATTTGATAATATGATTCTGCACACTCATTGTATATGTCAAAACGGAGATATTTCCGCAGTAGAAAAACCAGTATCAATTTTTCGGTAGATGAAACCTAAATTGACTGGACTATTTTCAAGAAGTTGGACTTTTGAGGATGACAACTTGGCGGATTTTGAAAGAGGATTTGGACTTTCACAGTTATAAGATTCTGTTTATTCAAGGAATGAAGTCACTTGATTATGATAAGACGCTTGTACTGCAATTGAGTTTACATGCAAACAGTTATTTTTATGAAAAATCATCATTGGAAATTTTGTCATTTTCTAGCTGATGATGAGAGCAGAAATATCATGAACATTTAATTTGGATCTCTTAAGTCCTTACATTCCTTTATTTCTTAATAACTACATGGGATCCTCCAACAACTCTATAAATATTTATATAAACTAAACCTGAGGTGTAAATTAGCGGAAATTGGTTGTAAACGCTTGCGGAAACCGTAAAAAATTGGATTTATTACTTGTGGTTTTCTTAAATACAATTGTAACTTTCCCTTTCATATTGTTGCGCGAACTTCGAGTTCAATTTTAGTTGGGAACAAAAAGAAAATATGATTATTAACAATCTTTCACGATATTATTTTTTGTGGCATAATCGTATTAAGTGATTTGAAACGATTAAATATTCAGTGAGATTGGCACGAAAATGTTCGGGTCTAATTTTTTTGTGAGTAAAAGCTCTTGGGTTTATCAGATTATAAGCCATGGAGTTTGTTCGTGCAGAAAATTTCCTCAAGTGAAAAGAGGGGATGAATAGAATCTTTGAAACGTATAACCAAGAAATGTTTTGCGAACTTGAAACTTTTTTGATCTAATAGATTTTTGTATTCAAATATACATCCATTTCCTGTAACTAAAATTTTACTCCAAGGGATGAATCAATTTATCAAAATTGTCACCAGCTCTCTAGCTATATGTCAGTATCCTAATCCTTGACATCCCCTTTGAGTCCTTAAACTTAGCTCCATCCAACATTCCCATTGTTATCCCCAATCTGATAGTTAACAAAGCCCTCAACGGTTCTCCATAATGTGATGTACGTTCACAATGTCATCCGCTGTTCGTCTGTTTCAGTCCAGACAACTGATGATCGGTTTTTGTTTGCCCTCGTCCTGCAGCCCACTTGATGTGAAAACTCTGCTAGCGGCCGATGCTGAAAAAGAGGTCCTGAAATTCCATAATACCACTCTGGAAATCCTGGATGTCAGGCCTGTACCGGGGGATTATAATTTGTTCAAGGATGTTAAGTTTTATATTGTTGGGTAATTATTTAAATTAGGGCCAAAGTTTTGATTGATTGTTGAAGTTTTTATTGAATTAATTCGGGAGTTTTGTTGATTACAAAATTTGAGTTAGTGGAAAGCTTCACAGTTCGTTAACAAAATAAATTATGGAGCATAAAAATTCAAGTTTAATTGATGAATAAAGTTGAAAGAGATAAAGTAAGTCGAGATTCAAAACCTAGTTAGATGTTCATTTGTCACCAATCAAGCCCCCGCTAAACGTTCTGTTCTTGAACCAAAAATATTTTTTTAAGAAAAGATTGCTAATAATTAACCTGAATGAAAGTTATTTGATACTTAAAAGGAGAATCTGATATTTAATCAAGGACAGGACAGAATGCAAGAATAATTTGAAAGATCTATATTCTTGGAATTTGCAGATGATCCACAAGTTTACTTATTGAAGACAAAAAGTAGAAATGAAATAGTAATACATAAACATAAAGTGGAGAACTCAGGAAGAATAAGAAATCATTCTCCAAATTCGATTGTTAGACTGATTTGTTGCCTACAGTTTCGACCATTATGATGATAATCTTCTAGACTGGCTTGTAGAAATGGACTTATTTAATTTAATTCATTTTAGTGATTCTGCTTAATTTCAACCATCAGGTGGCCTTTTTCTTTATTAAATATTCTTTCCTTTTCCATTTGAACATCTTTCTACTAATCCTGAAGACAAGAATTATAATGGTTGAAACTGGTGAGGATTTTTCCTGTAGATTCCAAAAATAAGAACTAGGGTTTTATTATCAACTGGACACGTATTTGCGTTATTTTTTCTGAAGCTCATAGTTTTCTATATCAAAATAACTATGTACTTGTCATTTCATAAGCCAAAAGTTGCTATGGAACTTCTTTTCTATTCAAACAAAGATCAAAACAGTAAAAGATAAAGCTTATCGTGTATCATGAATCGTGCAAGAATACTCATTTTAGGAAAAAGTCTTTATGGTAGCTAAATGTTTGTTCAGTTCCTGGAAGTGTGAAAACATATTTCTTGGAATTATACAGGAAAGAGAGCCAACAGCTCCTAATGATAATTAAGGCAATAAAATTTGTAATAACCATAAAATTTAATTGAGGATAAGTTTTTCAGATTATGGAAAAATTATACTTTTCTGAATTAACAAAGTTTAATAATCGTGAAACTGCTGCGCGACCTAGTTCCATTTCAAAATTTTATTTGTCTGTTTAGAATGTTCTTACGTAATAGTTATCTAGATTCTAGGGCAGTCATGCATATCTTATTCTATTCAATAATGCAACTGATATCAAGCAGTGCTGTTTTACCTTCTCGATCACATTGAAGGGGCATTTCCATTTGTTGAAAGTAGCAGGAATTTGCTTACATTTCAAACAACTAATATGATCGGATACTTTTGATTGTTTAAAATGGAATAAAAATGAAAATTACGCCTGAGCGAAGCGAAGTGCATGAGTTTGAAGCAATGATATTGCGAGTCTTAATTATTTCGTCCTTGAATAGCAATTTTTACCTACTTATTGCGGAACGATTGTGTTCAGAATACCAATATCGATGCGGGAAAATCGATATTCTTTAATAGTATAAGGCTCCAGAGCTTTCCAATATAACTAATTTCTCTTGGCAAAACAGCTAATTGAATTTTCCTTCCAAGAGTTTTCCACCCATGATTGCGTTCAAAATCGAGGCATTAAGATAACTACCCCTGCGGAGTTTTACTGCAAAATTATTTCTGGAAGTATTTTGTTCGATCTACTGAAAAATGATGCAATTTTGCTGAAAGTATCAGACGATATTTTGTGTTAATCGCGATTTCAGCGTGAGAGGTTATGTTTAGTTGACTGTAAATATACCAAGTGCTAATTTATCACGTACGCCTCATATATTCTGTAATATACGAAGCTGAAAAGGCGCATTGTGTATTTATAACAAGAAGTTGGAAGTGCATTTCTCACTTCTGAAAGCTTTTGATATATTGGTTTCTAGAGCATGGAGAAAATACTGCCGGAATACATCGTGATGACGTTGAAATGAATCTCAGTTTTCGAGGATTTAATTGATTCGATGCATAATTTCAAAGGACTTTCAACACTTCTAGAATTAATGTTGGCTGCCTCTTCAGAGAGACATTCCTACTGAAGTGGGTTTTTACATGACTTACAAAATTTATAGCGGTTCCAGGCAACTTTGTCTATGAACGTATTGGTGTAATTTGGAACGTTGCTTGTGAGTAAAGTGTCAATTTTTGAATAATTATATCTCTGAAATCTCATAGCATACAGAAACCAATTTGTGCTTTAATTGTGGAAAATTGAATCAACTTAGGGAAAGAACACGATAACTTTTCTTGTAGAATAATTATTTCAGGTGATATTGAACCAGAAAAAGTTGTCAATTTAGTCTTTGATCATTCCATAGGTTCTGATAACATATTAAGAAATGAGAACTACTTGTATTCAAACCTTCACATCAAAAAACATTCATAAGCTCTTAAATAGTGCTAAATGTTGCACTGTTTTATCTGTGAGCTTTTTTGTATATATTTTTCAATAGAAAAGAAAGGCGTCACATCACAAGAAAATAAGGAAAACCAAAAGGCTTCAAAAAACTATTAACAGACAATATAACCGGGACTAAGGAAACTAAAACGAACAGGCAAAAGAAAAGGATTACGCATATAGGAACATGGAATACGCAAAGTATAAAGTATAAAGAAAGTGAACTCATAGAAGAATTTGAAAAAGCAAAATTGGATGTACTAGCCATAACTGAAACAAAAAAGAAAGGACAAGGAGTGGTAAAACTAGACAATAGCCACATATTTATATACAGCGGGGTTGAAAATAATGAGAGAGCTAGAGCAGGTGTGGGATGCATAATAAGTAATAAAATAGAGCAGTCATTAAAAGAATGGAAATGTATCAATGAGAGAATGCTCATAATTAAACTAGAAGATAATACAAGACTGACAGCGAACATAATGATAATATATGGACCAAGTGAAGACGAAAATAAAGAAACGAAAGACGAGTTCTGGGAAACAATACAAATAGAGTACGAGAAACTGGAAGAGCCCACATATATATTGGGGGATTTTAATGCAAGAGTAGGTAATAAAAATAAAGGACTAGAAGAAGTCATGGGGGTGCATGGAGAACCAATCAAGAACAACAATGGAAACAGACTCATAGACTTTTGTATTATAAACGAACTAAAAATACTAAACACGTTCTTTGCACATAAAGATATTCACAAATACACCCGCGAAGTGAAAAGTAGAAACGAAAAATCCTTGATTGATTATGTTCTAACTAGCAAAAGGCAGAGTAAAAATGTAAACGACGTACGAGTAAAAAGAGGTAGCGAAATTGGAAGTGATCATTTCCTAACAGTTGCAAAAATAAAGATAAAAGAAGAAGCAAAACACAAGGAAAATATAACCAGAAATAGACGAGAAGTGGTGAAATTCAGGATTGATAAGCTAAATGATACTAAAACAAGAGAAGTATATCAAGATACTATAAGAGAATTAATACATAACACGACAAAACCAAACATGAATAACGTAGAAGAAATGTGGAATGCGTTCAAATACATAATAACAGAGGCAACAAAACGTACATGTGGAACAATAAGGCTCTCACGAAACAGCAAGCAAACCCACTGGTGGAATGACGAAGTGAAAGAAGAAGTAAAAAAGAAAAAGCAGAAATGGAAGAAATATTTAAATACGAAGAATTTACAAGACCATGAAGACTATAGAATCCAAAGGAAAAAAGCGAAAGAAACTATAAGAAGATCGAAGTCTAAAACATGGGAAGAATTTGGGAATAAGCTAGAGGAAAACTTCAGGGAAAACCAAAAAGTGTTCTACAGAACACTCAAAAATTGTAGAAAGGAAAAGCAAGTGCTCTTAAAACAATTATACGATGGCCAAGGAAAAACAATAAAGGATGATAATGAGATAATGAGAAGATGGAAAGAACATTTCGAAAAATTATTAGAAGAAAACCAGAATACAGATAAAAACAAGGAAGAAGAGAACCAACAATCAAAGAATAATAAAGTCATTGAAGAATCGGAGGATATAACAGAGGAAGAAATAAAAATAGCACTTAAAAAACTTAAAAATGGATAAGCTCCAGGGCACGACATGATAAAACCGGAACAACTGAAGTATATGGGTGAGGCTGGAGAACAAATATTACATGAAATGCTGAACAGTATATGGAAAATGAGAAAAATACCTCGAGATTGGGAAAGGGCAGTGATATTCCCTGTACACAAAATAGGTGATAATAGAAACTGTAACAACTACAGAGGAATATCACTTTTATGCACAGGGGCCAAAATTTACGAGATGATATTGGAAAGCAGACTTAGAAAGGAAGTGGAAAGAACAATGGAGAATGCTCAAAACGGCTTTCGAAGAGGACACTCAACTCAGGATCATATATTCACCATTAGAAAACTAATTGAGAAAACGAAAAGGCAAGACAGCAAACTTTTCATCACGTTTGTGGATTTGGAAAAGGCATTCGATAGGGTAACAAGAAATCAGTTGTGGAATATACTACAGAGAAATAAAATCAGCGAACAACTTGTAGAAGGAATTAAAAGTATTTACAGATATACATCAAATTACATAAGAACTGGAGATCACATTTCAGAAGAATTCACCACCACACAAGGCTTAAGACAAGGAGGAGCCCTTAGCCCATTGCTATTCATAATATTTTTGGATGATATATTGAAAAATATAAAAAATAAAACTAAAAAACTAGAAATAGGATACTATAACTTAAGGAGAACAACGATATCACAGTGCGCATTTGCAGATGATTTAGCAATAATAGCGAAAAGCGAAGAAGATATGCAAAACAACCTAAACGTATGGGATGATGAATTAAAGAAACATAAGATGACAATAAACGTAGAAAAAACAAAAACAATGGTCATATCTAAGGAAGACATAGCTACTAACATTGTAATAAACGGAAAAACAATAGAACAAGTGGAAACGTACTCGTACCTCGGAGCAACCCTAAATAATAAAGGAAGCATGGAACATGAAATAAACAAGAGAATACAAGCCACGAATAGAAGTTATCATGCAATAAACAAAGTAGTACTCAACAATAAACAAATTTCGAAGAATACAAAAATGACTTTATACAAAACAATCTACAGACCTACATTAATATACGGTAGTGGATCATGGGTAATGAATAAGAGAAATAAAAGCAAAATACAGGCAACAGAAATGAGATTTCTTAGAAGAGTGGAAGGGGTTACAAGAAGAGATAGGATAAGAAACGAAACAATAAGAAACAGTCTACAAATTGAAAGTATTCAGACAACTATAGAAAAAAAGCAGCTTGCATGGTACGGACACCTAGTAAGAATGCCTGAAGAAAGACAGACTAAACAAGTATGGAACGCAAGAATAATTAAGAAGAAAAAAAGAGGCAGACCAATGAAGACATGGGAAGACAGCATAGAAGAGATATTAAACAAAAATAACATCAGTACGCAAGAAGCAAGAACAAAAGCAAGGAACAGAAAAGACTGGAAAGAACTGATCAACAATATTAAATAAAGTTATGAACTAATCGCGACACCCGAAAGGGTACTAACCGATTTAAAATGATAATAATAATAATAATAAGAAAAGAAAGGCTGAATATATTGATTTGTAGGAATATCTGCTCAGAATGAATATGAATATGTAGATTGCTTCGAACGAAGGATCTTATACAGAAAAACAAAGAACGGTGTTGACGTCAAGTGATCTTTTATTATTCTGCTAGGTATAATTCGTTAAAGTATAACAATAAAACTGTAAAATTGTATACGATCTTTAGACGGCGGAAAGCTGTAGCAAACCATCACTCAACAAATGCTGTTCTATTCTATGTAATTTGGGGGCGTTCAAGTATTATGTAACGCAATTTTTGAAGATTTTTGAATCTAGGGTCAAGTTTTGTCTTCAGTTTGATGCCAATTATCTGATATTTGAATGTTACTCAGATGATATTCAATTACTATTATGATTAAAATCGAATCTACTTCTTACTAACCTCAATTCATAGACCATATCGTCCGCACCAACATATAAAATTAGTAGATGTCACAAAATAATAGTGACAAAGTTTATGCTGTGGAAACATTTGAATATAAAAATTCTGAAACACGTGTATACAGTTGCTCCCCGATCTGAAAATTGTGTCAAAACTGATTCTTAGATTTACAAACGTAACTATATCAAGACAACATCATCAAAAAGATTGTGAGCTTTCTCTAAGATGTTTCTTCAGATCAAAATAGGTGTCCGAATCAGATTTGAAAATTTCCAACTATATTTGAGGATGAATTTGAAAAAAGGCCTTAAGCGATCCGAATTGTTTAAATGTTATTTATTTTAACATAACTTAGGACGTTTCGAGAGTCCTATACGTCCTAAGTTATGTTAAAATAAATAACATTTAAACAATTTGGATCGCTTAAGGCCTTCTTTCAAATTCATCCTTAACTACACTGGATCCTCCAACAACTTTACAAATCAACTATATTTGAGATAAGGAAGGGATGATGGTTGGAGAGTGTAGAGCACCAACAATAAAATGATCTTCAGAAGTGTTCTAGGAACTTGTGTGTCAAATTGAAGCTCCCAAAAAGGTCAAATAAATATTTATCGTCATTCATTCACTTAATTAGAGCCCAGCATACTGAGAAAACTAAGTGGTAAGGCTAGTAATTTAAGTGATACTGGTAGCAGTTTTAATGGCATCCCTGAAAATTTGAAGTGGTGAGGTCGATGTGATAGTGGTGAAATCTTACCACTTGAGTGGTGATCGATACTACTTACTAATAAGACATGAAATATCAAGGTTTTGAGGTTAGAAAATATATTTCTGTCTTTATCAAACTATATTCCTCCGTACACAATTTGAATAGGGAAAATAGTTTTTTGTGTACATAAGATCTACTTCTTTTCTTGAAAATTTATCTCGATCGACTTACAACTTTGAGTTTTACTACTCAAGTCCTACCACTCAAGTAATGAGACTTTACTACTTATACTTTTAACCACTTGAGTAGTGCAATAGCTTTCTCAGTGTACATAAGGAAGCTAGAGTAAGAGCTACGAATGAACAGATTTATCTTTGATTCGGAAGAAGTTAATACCTTCCTCTGAAATGAAAAAGGAATAATCAATTTTCATTACTTGACAAGCCTAAAATCTAATCCTTTGTGGTCATGTGTGTGACTTTGAAGGAACACGATGTCGAATTTCATGTATGTCTTATTTGAATATTACTTATTTTTAATTCAAGTGTTTCGATGAATAATAGTCCTTAGGCCCGGTTGCATAGTCTTTGGTTTATCCTAAGCCTAGCTTAGTTACCTTAAAAATAATTGTTTCGACAATCGGTACCTGGATAATTGAGTTACGCTTAGGATAAGCCAAAGTCTGTGCAATCCATAATACCATGGTCTTGTCAGTTTTTTGAGCACGCTGCTTTTGGGTAAACTATCTTTTGTCTTCGATGTTGAGCTGTCCCCAAGAAACGAGCTTTCAAAAACTTTAGAAATCATTTGTTTATATCAATGAGTTAAAATTATTGAAGTGGAAATCAAAAGTGGAGTCTCAAAGTTCAACACATTTTGTATTCGGACTTATTTAAACTTGCTGATCAAAGTTACTAACTAATAATTGATATACCATGAAAGAAAATTCAAAGTTTGGATTTAACTTATGACCTTGATATAGAAAAGATTTCACAACGGGAACGACTAAAAGGAATCAATGTTCTACATTTTAAATTACACTTTTCACGATTTCATGATTCAATTGTCCGTTTTTGCGGATTAGTTTGAGGAAAAAACTTTTCGAATGCAAATTCTTCCATGGATTCAATATTACGGCGAATGGATAAAAAAATATACGGCTCGTACATTATCAATCTCAAGCACAAATATAAGTAATTTTAGTAGTACTATTTAGTGCCTACACAGATCTCAAGCACTTCCAACATGAATTAATAGGTTTTAAGTCGATGCACCGTATCTTAAAATTCAATTTGAATAAGAATAAATAGGATCAAATAAGGCAAGGGCCGGAATTGGCCAACCTCGTCATTACAGTGATAGAGCTTCATCTTATATACATTCGGCAAAAAAAAAACAAGACGCACCACTTGACAAAAGCACCAAAAATATCGACTTTTCAAACCGCCCTAACTCGGTTGATTTTGATCGAGAATGAATGAGTTATTGAGTTTTGGAAAGTTTGAAGTTTTCTCTTTCAGGCTACTCTCTACCACACCCCTGAAAAAATAAAATGTTCTTGATGTCAAAAATTCAACTTATACCCGGTACAAAAAAAAATGTGGACTCAATTAACGAACCAAGAGATCAAGTTCATTCATTTTCCTTTAAATTATGAAAAAAAAAAACATTTTGCGCTTTTTTGGTCACAACTCGGCTGATTTGGCACGGAGATTGATGGAACTTTGAGTTTTAAAATGTTTTCTTTTCAAAACTATGCAAATTAATGTGTCGTCAAACCAAATTTACCTCCTCGCAACCGCTAAAGAAAAACTAAATTTTGACTTAGCATTTTGACATTTTATTTCGACAACTTGTTGATGCACCAAAAAATGTTTCATTCAACCGTTGACTTTAGCATTACTTAATGAGCACCACATAAAGGTTGTCGGTCAGATTTTGCGTATGGTGTGTTGTGTGTTGTATGCTGCGTGCTGCGTATTGGCTGTTATGTATTGTAAATGTGTTGTTGCAGTTACTCGATTTTTTGTACAATATAAAGGAAAATGGATAAACTTGATCTCCTGGATCGTGAGTTGAGCCCATCATTTTTATTCGCACCTGGATCAAGTCTTCAAAGTTTGATATTTTCTGACATCAATAGTATTTTTTTTTTCTCAGGGGTGTGCTTGGGAGTTTGATGATCATGGCGTCAGATAAACTTACATGTCCTGAAAAAAAATCTCCAAAGTCTCCAACTCTTTAAGATTCATCCATTTTTGATCTCAATCAACCGAGTTATGGCGGTTTGTGAAATCGGTATTTTGGTGCATTTTCAAGTGTTGTGTTTTTTTTTTGGTCGAGTGTATTTAGGGTACGAAATCCTTAAAGGAGACGTTATTTGTATCAGCAGCATTCATTAGTAAATTAATTTCAGTAAACAAACAGTATTTATTCGCCATTTGAATCTTCGTAGACAATAATTGATAGATCAACGTAATTCATTCATCATTGATCGCGGTGAGCTAGTAACCGAATAATGACAGCGTTTGTGTGATATTTGTTCAACATTAATTTCCAATTGATCCAGCTTACACTAATTTGAGTTACAGTTGATGTGAATCAGTTAATTGGATTAATATATGCTCATTTCAGAGGAGTTGCAGCTGCCATATCAGTTATAGTCATCATATCTACGTTATTTGAACTATGGTTGAATTCTCGCGACAATAGCGAAGTTGACAATGAGCTCCAGACACAAACAAACAATAACAATGAGCTAAAAAACAACGAGAATCCAACCAGCGAGATGCATAAGCGAAATATGAAACAAAAGAAAGAGAATCATAAAGCGAAAGGTGGGTAAACGATCAAAAATTTTCATTTAGGAGAGAATTAAAGTCTTGGAATTAATTCCAGCTTGGTTGTTTTTCTAATTAAAAGGAAGAGCGAAAATAATCTTTAATGCACGGCTTTTTGCATGCTCTAATAACCAATTAATTATTTTACTACTAATACCCTCATTACTTTTAATTGAATACTTAGTCACAATTAAAAACAGAATTTCTATGATCCTAATTTTGATAATTCATATGAAATAGAGTGAATCAGATTTCAATATTCTCTATAATATTTTCAACTTATTCCCAATTTCTAAGTCAAATACAGTTCAGAAGTTTCTGAGAGTTCTAAGCAAACAGTTAGTTGTTCAACAGGATAAACTTGAATTTTATATTCTATTTGGTTCTTAGTACACTCGATCATTTTATTCATACATTAATGCATTTCTTATATTAATATGTACACCATTCAGAATAAACTTTTTAGGAGTAGTTTGAGTTTATTTCTGCTACGCAGACACCTGAATCATCGTTTATTCTTCAAATTTTCATCTGTCTTTCGCAGAAATACTTCCAATTCACAATCACACAATACTCTATCGTTCATTGTACCATATACCATTAAAAACTCGAACCTCGCAATCAGAAACAAGAATAAAATAAATAGCCAATCTTTCCAGGACTTGCTTCTCGACTTCTGTTGAGCTTCTCCGCTCTAAGTAATGGCAAAAAAATCCTGGAAGTGGACGAATTGCCAGAGGACTCTATCAAGTGTGTGCACGGACTCCGGTTCTTGTCTGTGTGCTGGGTCATTCTAGTTCACACGTATCTCCAAGTTTTCTCGGTAGCAGAGAACAAAACATTGAGGATAATAACAGAAAGGTTCTTTATTTACCAAACTATATCTAATGCTACGTTCTCCGTGGATAGTTTCTTCTTTATAAGGTGAGTTGGATGAAATATTTTTGTTTTTGATTAAAATAATCACACGATTGAGCCAATAACTAAGTTGATCTATTTGTGTCTATTACTATTTCAACTGGATTTGCAGTTGAGGTGTCATATAGAGCGCAAAATCATCTACTTTATATAAGCAACGCTAAATTTTTCGAGTGACAAAAGATACATCCTGAAATATTTTATCAAAAAAATGGAGAAACAAAGGCTAGGGATAACTCAGTTGATATATTATTGCTTCAACCGGTGCAGAAAATGAGAAATAATTTGTTGGATCATTCGATGTGCAGCAAAATTAGCGTAGCTTGAGTTTATACTAGAAGACAACATAGAAAATTACAATCTGATAAGTCCAAACAACGACAAGATTATGCCCGCAAACCAAATTGATCAAATGTTGAAACGACTTCGCTATGAAAAACGTCTTGATAGTTTTGGGTCCTTCGTGCATGAGGCAACACGAAAGAAATGATGAAAGCGATATCGACGACAAAGTCGATATTAGTAGTTCGAGCAACAGGATATTCGCACACGAGGCCATGTCTTCCTGGAAAATATTTGTTGTATTTCTTTTTGTTGAAAGTTCATGCTGAGTGAGCAAAACGAGAAAGAAATGCTGAACTTTCACCGGTACATGAAGTCGAAATAAAGCTACAGAAAGTAGAGTCCCTAAAAAAAGATTTTCAGAAATACTCCGTGGAAAAGAAATCGAATAAAATGTGGTGTTTTTTTACAACATCCACAAATTTCACATTGAACAGTTCCATATTACAGGCTGTATGAGAATCATGCTGTACTGCAAACTTCTCTTCAAGTTGCTCCGATAGCGCATATCAGGTGAATCCTGGAAAATCTCTTTGTTAAGGGGCGCCCACTCTTTGAACTAGAAAATGACAGGAAGAAGGAAATTATATCGCTATTGAATTATTTTTGGGCTGCCCCATGTGCGGACGTCCTTAGGAACATCGAAACAATAATTTTACAGAGGAAATTTATTTGTGCAACTCGATTTCCATGAAATTTATATTACTGTCATTATTTCAGAAATTATGAGATACTGAGCACTAGTATAGTTCAAAATGATGTGAACAACGGCTTCGATTTCGACGAGCCAAGATTACGTTGTTATTATTGGAAAACTCGTCAGGCAATCGATTTCATATTGCCGCTTTTTCGTAGAACGCAGTCCTAACAGTCATCGATGCCGTACATCTCCGAATTTCGCTGCGCACGTCCGTAGTCTCCTTGAAGCGACCGTAGCTGTGATTTCTTCTTTGTTTGACGTTTATGCTACCTTACAACATCTGTAAGTTGCAGAAGATGCTTTTTAAACGGTTTCCGACTTTTATTTTTCATCTCATTCTTGGCATGTTTTCGAATCCGACGTCGCTTCAAATGCTGCTTCAAAAGTTCCAATATAACCGAGAGCTTTTGTCAAGTTATTTCAAATGATATGTCACTCGTAGTATCACTTACTCTAGATATCAATTTCGAAAGCAAACTCCTTGAGAAATATATCGCTCATCCAAAATAACTTACTGCAATTATTATTCAACAGAGTTTAAGTTTGACTTCAACAGAATATTGGTATAACTTTACGTTAGCGAATAGCACATTTTGATATGATCGAATGTCAATCAAACAATAACCGACTTCCATATATTCTATTGAAGCCTGTTTTCACGACTTTCGAATATTCAGTATGATATCTCCTATCATATAGCTGTTTTGGTAGAACATGGAAATTGGTTCCATGCTCAGGAATCGGAGATTATCAACATTGTGAGCAGTAAAGACAAGGACGTTACAGCAAGTATTAAATAATTATTTGTTGAATCGCGAGAATTGTGTAAGAGAACTTGCTCAGACGCTTTCAAATGGATCCCAAAAATACAGAGTGACCTTAGCGACAACGCCAAGATAGCAAGTACTTCCGATCCATAGCCTAGTATGTCTGACTTGTCGTCGTCTGAGCTTAAGCCATCTTGAAGAATAAATTTGTGAGTCGCTTAGTGAATGTTTCTTTAATGGAATGAAGGTCGCGAAAAAACTCCAATTGATTTGAAATTTGATAACCAAAGAAGCAAGTACTTCCGACCTGTAGCCTGGTACGTCCGCCTTGTCGTCATCTGAGCTTATGCCATCTCTATGAATTAATTTGTGAGTCGCTGATCCGATACAGCCTGCATCGGCTTTTTTCGAATTGAAGAATGCTTCTTCAATGAAATGTAGGTGGTGAAAAAGCTCCAATTGATTTCAAATTTGACGACCAAAGAAGCAAGTACTCCCGACCCGTAGCTTAGTACGTCTGTCTCGTCGTCGTCCATCTCTATGAATTAATTTGTGAATCGCTGCGCCAAAACAGCCTGCGTCAACTATTTGTGAATTGATGAATGTTCCTTTCATGAAATGAGATCGATTCAAAATTGAATAAAGCTCTTTGAACTTGCTACTCAAAAACGTTTTGAAACAGAGTTCATCACCCATTCTGGATAAGGTTTTTCAACCAATTTTTACTTACTTGTTTTTTATTAGTGACAGTTAATTCAAAGAACCAATGAAATAGCAAATTTGTTTTTTCTCTGGTCGAGGTATGAGAGAAAACTGAAATGAATTTCATGGAATATTTATTTGTCTGGTTACTCTAATAAAATTTACCGTACCTATGCAAATAAGAGCGTTGAATTTTCCTCCAAAGAAAAGGTCGGATCTGAATGCTTTGCCCTTTTAAGGATATGAATATTTGAGATATAACAAGGAATATAATCATTTTGAACTCCGAGGCTCACAGCAAAATGTTTTTTATATATTTTCGTTCTCATTCAAATGTTTGTATTTGAATTATTTGCATCTTATTAGAGAGTTTTTGCCAGCCACCGCTAATGAAACGTTAACACTAACATCGAAAACTATTTTCTTTGTGCATCCGTACTACAACTGACAAATAAGTTCATTGTAATGTAATTGATGTCTGCTAATCCTTGAAGTTTCTTGTGAATACTCTGTGATTCAAGCTAGCATTATTGAGCAAGCATTCCCCAAGAAATCAATTTTTCACGTTAGCGTTATCGTATCAAGCGGAGGCTTGCAAAAACTCCCTATTGTCCTACAGCTACTTCTAAATTTGTTTATTTGTACATTGTTAATGCTTAAATGTAGCGTTTTCTGCATTGTTCTTGTTTATGCATCAAAAAACGCGTGACAGTTAAGCTACGTAACTCAAACTTGATTTTTCTGGGAAGTTCATATTGGTAGCACTGTGTACACTTGTACAGTGTACTGCAGATGTCACGGACTCAATAAAATAAATACAAAACCGAGGGCAAAATTTAAATTTTATACTGTACATTATTTATTCCTTTGGTTTGTTATTTATAATGCAGAGAGCAAAAATTTTTGGATGCACTCCAAAAAATGTATAGCATCTGCGAATGAGCAATTTGTACGGTTATTCGTGAAGTCTGAGGGTTAGCTTGGGCTGTTCCGTTCGGAAGGTTCTACTTGGAAATACAAGCATCATGACTTCCGATCGTGAAACAGCCTCATATCATATATAACAGTATATAATTTTGTTGCATAAATAAGTATTTTCCTCAATTCGGATTTGATTTTGATACAAAGTATGATCAAATGAGTAGCTCATTTTACGGATAACAAATATGTCTCTGTCTGCATACATTAAAAACTCTATCTTTCGAGCAACTCGATAAGAAAAGGTCTTGGTCCTGCCGTCGACATGGCCACGAGTACCTTCGGCCTGTCGTCGACATGGCTACGATTACCTTGGGCCTAGGAATCTTGGGGATAAAAGAAATAATAATAATTCTACAATGTTCCTGAATCAAAACTAGAATGTTTCAGAGCGGTTGAAGCATTTACTCGTTACAGCGCGTCGACGTGCTTCAACTGCGCATTCTTATACCACTTCATATTCAAAGCCTGCCCTCTTTCATGGTGGCTACGACACTTCAAAATGTATTGTAAAAGCATTAAGCTAATGTGTAAAGCTACATAATGATACAAAAATATTGGTGTGCCAGAAACAGCCGATGATTGACAAGATGAGTACTTGTTATGCCAAGAGATTTTGATTATTTATTCAAAATCACGTTACCGATTTGAAGAAGTTTTTCGAATATCATCCTCAAGATTTTATTGGAGGTTGAACTTATATTTCTATTGGTCTAAAATAGGAGGCTACGCTTTCTGATCCACGTAATATTTCTTAAAAATATGGTCAAGCATTTAACAACAAACAATCTAACTTGGAGCATTTTGAAGTAAAAAATCATTACCATTAACCACTGATTTTCTTCCTACCCCTTTCATATTCCGAATAAAATTACGACCCTATTACTAATAAAATTAGGTCTGTTCCAGCTTTATTGTGTTTTCATAACTTTTATCCAGTTTTAAGGGTTTTTGAGACAAGCGTGAGCTTCGCATTTAATGCCTTATGGGTGTGACACCCTAGGCGTGTACCTTAGGGTGAATAACGAATAAAACAATAAACTGTTTGTGTGATATATTGGAAAATAAGCTGATTTTTCTTTGAACCTGAAAAAAATAGCAGCAAAAACATCTGGTTTTAAGTGCTAGTTTTTTCTGGAAAGTAAATTGAATTCCAGGACTTTGTTTTCTCACAATGGGCGTTGATGACAGTGGCGAAGGATACACAAAGATAATTAGTTTCCGCGTGAAATTTATTGTGTCAAAGCGCTTAAAAGATTCCTGCTGACGTCTGCAGAATAATTAATAAGGAAGAAGAATGGTAAACCGTTGTGGTGAGACTGTTTCTATAGTTTAGGTACTACTTTACATGCAAATTGCATACTATTACTGTCACTATACTGTTCTTACGTACCACGTGGGCTCAGCTATCATAATTAAGAATTATTGTCTCAAATTAGGGATTAGGACTTCACAGTGAACACACGCAATCCTTAATGAAGTAGCTAATGAATTATTCAACTAAAAAATTATCGAAAATGGCGCAGCGAATTTGGAAAAAAAAATCGAAATTTTAGTACATTGTTGGGAGAAGTAACCCGTTAACTATATATTGGTTAATTTTAATTGATAATTATGCTAGAAATAATTATTCATGGATCTTGAATCATCAAAAAGATCGATAGGATTATATTTTGATAGTTGATTGATTGATAGTAGTGAACATCAAATCCAACAAATGGACACGTACGCTATTTACTTAATGCAATTAAGTTAAAATAAATATTTGGATGAATCAAAAAATGATCTGGTATTTAGAAGAGAATCTCCCCCTAAAATCGTGTTGGAAATCGATTGAATGTGGAATAATGCGAGTTTTTATCGTCAAAATTCGATCATGTCATAGAAAAACACACACCTCGTAAAGTGTAGGCCCTTAGTCCCCAAATAATATTCTGATTCCAATATTCATTTCCAGTAATCAATTGTGGTCATCAATCAATCAAGGAGTATCATTTGTATTCAAAATTTTCGCTTTTTGTTAGTTCCTGCAAAATTACCCAACAAAGGTCCATTCCGCAAATGGGGGGAATTCATTCATTAATTTAGGAATGTAAATTAATTACTCTGCTTTTTCAACGACAGAATAATTAAATTTATATTAACGTCCTGATACAAAAAGCCTCTGTTGGCAGAAATTTGAGGTCCATTTATCACTGTAATTCACACTCCATTTAAAACCGTAGATATCATGGTGTACTGCACTGATAAGCTCGCATTGTGCACAAATTTATCATTCCATACAATCAAATGGAATTTACAGCTGAGCTGGAAATGGCATTTTATTCTTGGGAATTTATGGAGATAGCTAAGATTAAGCAGGCCGGACATAAGAAGTTTTCACACCATTTGAGGATAAGTTTCCTAGCTTAAAAGACTCTAAAGAAAGAAATTACTTGCAAATATCATTCAAAAAATTTAAATTGTTTTGACATAGAGAAATGTGGAAAATTATATAAATGACGAATATTAATACAACAATCACCGACTTGCTTTGAGAGCTTGCTCGCATTTAAGTTCGTTTCATCCCCTCAAAATGCGCGCTGAAAGGTCACTACATCAACACTGGCCATTTCTTCAATTTTGATGAGACACGTATTCTACCTAATAGAACAAACAGAAATATCAACACTTGGAATGATATGATACAAAATAAACGGAGTATAAGTTCTATATATCATAATATTTTGTGATGATTTTTGATGTATATCTCCTGTCATGTTGCCCTGAATCTTGACTACATTCTTATTCTTCTGTTAGACTTCATCAATTGACTGTCATCTATCTGTGCAATTTAGTAACTTTCTCATTCGTTTACGCACATTTTTAAACAAGCTCTCAGTTTTGGGCCAACAAAATGTTTAGAGCAATGAATATATGTTTTTTAATTTCAGATTCTTCTGTAAACATTTTGTGCTTCATCGTATTAAATATCCATTAGTATCACAATTACGTGAATCTGTAGCATTCCTGAACGGATCCAGATTGAATTGAAGACTCTGACTGAATTAACTTCGATTTTCATGATTAACTTGAGGTAACTTGAGTTTGAAACGCTATCATTAGAATAAAGATATCAAATACATTAATAACCTCTCAAAATTTACACTTTAAATTGGGATAATTTTTTTATGAAACCAGAGTCTAAGTTGAGGTTAGGGCTGCAAAAATCATCGGTCAGTTGAATGGATTGATCATGATCGATAGAATCTTCCACACAGCTCTTTAGTTTGAAAAAATCACAAATTCCATTTGTATGGGGTTGATCTGATTATTTGATTGATCTGATAGTCTGCTAGGTCAATCGACTGTATCTTACATATACAGAAGCATAATCGATCATGTTAAACAAGAATAATTGTATTGATCGACCGATTAATCCAAAGATCTAATCAATCAAACGACTGAATGACGATCAATCAGCTCCATCAAACTATCAGATCAATCAAATAATAAGGTCCACGTCATACAAATTGGAGAATTTATTGATTTTGATGGATCCATATAACTGAACGATGATTTTTTGCAACCCTTCTTGCTATAATTGAAAAATTACATTGAAGTCTCTTAGTTCTGCTGACAGAAATGTTTTATTCAGCTTACCCCTGGTTTCATTATAAGAGTTATATCAATTCAAAGTATGATTTGTAAGAAATTCATCAACATATTTGATGTTTTTATATTAAACATCTTGTTTTAAGCTGAGATTACCTCAATTTTATCATGTGACTTGAGTTCATATGCTTATATTTGGCGCAGTCGGCTAGCTTGAGGATAAAATGAAATCAATTTACAAAATAATCAAAGTCCGAAACAATAAGTCAAAAATATCAAGTAGTCTACAAGTATGTAGCTTAGAATACATTTATTTTAATGCCTTTAGAATTGATAACCATACGGATCCGATTTACGTCATTTTTCATAATTCTTGCTGAAGCTTTCGGCGATAAGTTTTTGCATTCTTGATAGATATTTTCTTTGAGGGATTCAAGAGTTCTAGGCATGTTAACATAGACTTGTGACTTCAAGATACCCCTTAAAAAGAAATCTGGAACAGTTAAATCGGGCGACCTGAAAATGCAGCCCCCAGAATTTTGATTGTGACCCGTGCAGTATGTGCCGTTATTTCATCCTGTTAGAAACACATGTTCTCCAATCTTAATTCATCTAATTAAGGAAGGACAAAGTTGTTGAGCCCTGACTCTGTAGCACTCGTCGTACACATTGGTCGCTTGGTTCGCAGTATTTTTGAAAAAATAAAGCTCCATGACGTCTCCTGCTTAAACAACTCCTTGTTGTCGAGATTCAGAATGGCTTGAGCGTAGATAACACGCGCTTAGTGGTCAACAACTAACAGCTGATGCACATACTGCACTTTATTAGAAAACGTTTCCAAGTCTTTCGCTTTAATATTAGGTAAAGACCGCCGATTGATGACTAATTGCGAGGCACATCTTCTGGTTGATACTTCTGCGACATCTTCAGCTACAGACGAAAAATTCACAGTAGAACGGTCGCCTCGGGGTCGACCAGACTTGGCAGCATTTTGTATCGTCCCGTATTATTCTAGACGAGCAGAAAAACGTCGTAGTTAATGTCCATCGACCAGAAAATCTGCGCCTAAATCCACGCTGCGTCAACACCACTGACGAGTTATTCTGCAAAAAAATCGTAACAAATAATCCGCGTTTATGTCTTGTTGACGTATACTTTGTATCTGTTTACTCCACAAATGTCGAAGCAAAACTGACGTTTGTCTCCATTTGCAAAAATATAGCATATTCCGATAGGGTGATGAATTTAGTGCCACCGTGTTATTTTAATAACTGATATTAGATTCGAGAAACTCCAAACAACTTCTTACTTTTGGAAGCAGTTATTTTTAGAGCTTCCTAAAATATTCAATCTCATATTCAGGAAAGTTTTGGAATGAAAATTCAACATTAAACTTCAATTTCACATTTTTTGATGAAGCCTAATCATAACAAGCTTCTTAGACACGTGATTATATTTGGATCTAAATACTGATCAGAATAATTTGATGTAATTTTTCTAATTTACAGTGGTCTCCTCGTGACAATCTTATATTTCCGTACTGCAGCCCCGAAAACGACCATTACCATCTCCCCCAGCATGATTGGCACATCATCAACAGTCTCTTCCAATGCTACTGTCGTCGCCAACAACGTTAAGAAATTTTTCTTACTTGTTTTTTACCGCTTGCTCCGTTTAACTCCAGCTTATCTTTTTGTACTTGGTTTGCATGAAATTACGATACGATATATCCACAACACTTCGGTATTTGAGCCCAATTTTTACGACCATGTGACTTGCGACAACTATTGGTGGAGAAATGCGTTGTATATCAACACGTGGTACCCACAAAAGGAGATGTGCATGCTGTGGAGTTGGTACATGAGCAATGATACACAATTTTATATATTGGCTGTGATCTTGCTGCTTATTGCTGTCAGGTAAGTGACATCAATTTCCTGAACATATTGATTCTTCATTCGCCTCTTTTCAGGAGTGATACACATTTGAAGCTCTCAGGATTTTTGCTCCTGGGTTTCTTGTTCAGTTCTTGGATAACAACTTTCATAGTTGCGTGGCAACATGATTATCATGCAAGAATCGAAGATCCTTTTGCACTCTTTGACCAACTCTACGACAAGCCATGGATGAGAGTTGGTCCATACTTAATAGGAATGATCACAGGATGGATCTTATTCAAAATTCGTGGCAAGTGCAGGATGCATTGGGCTGTAGTAATTGCAGGATGGATTGCAGCATTAGGAATGTTGATGAGTGTGGTATATGGAGTTGGGAAGGATGGAATTGTTGTGCCCTTGAGCGCAGTTTATGTAAGTATGACAATTTGATGCAGAAGTAAAAGGAACTATTTTGATTATATGATAAATAGAAGTTAAATTATGATGAAAATCAAGTATACGGAAACTGAAATATTTTCGCCTTTAAGCTCCATTTCTATTCAAATGTACTCCCTTTTGCTGTATAGCTCCATTTGCTGGATGTATACTGCAGTAACAATAATTGCAACATCTGTTGCTTCAAGCAGAAACTATCAAATCAGTAAGCAGGGCCTGAAAGATAATATTCATCTGCAAAATTAAACTACATAACTAATAATATAGTCAAACTGTAATAACAGTCAATTTGAGCATCAGTGTAATATCGGTATTACAATAATTGATGTATTTAATTTATGGGTAACCTCCTGACAGCAATCAAACTCGAGGCACAAATCAATATAGCAATTTCAGGTGTAATCAGGAACTTCCAAACTTTGTAGAGGGTCACAACATAACTCAAATGCCTGTAATTGTTAATTCACACCTTCGACTACCCAGAGTCTCAAAGTGCGGCGCAATTTATGTTTGGGATCCATCCCAAAGCGTTTGACCCATAAACTTTATCTTAAATAGCCACACTACACTAATTTCTTGGAAAATACTAGGGCTAATTTACCTTCGGGAATATTAGAAGATAGAGAATGTATAGGGCTACAAGCAAATGGAATTGTGAACTCTCACAAGGAGGTAGAAGGAGTAATAGAAGACGAAAGTCAAGTTTTAGTAAAAAAAGCAATTTTTTGTTGCTTATCAAAATGAATTTTTCAATATGCATTAACACTTAGCAAGGATTTTTGAAAACAAATATCTCATGCTTATAGCTGCAAGTATCTCTCCTTGAAATGGCAGCCTGTGAAAAATTGTTCTTTTTTTCTGTCACGAACGTCCGGTCTATGAATATGTTCAATCCACACAGTATCATAATTTTGATAGCCATTCTACACTGAGTATATTCATTTTCAACAATGCTCAAGAATGGATTGCATTCACTCTCATTTCAAAGCAGAATGAAATAGCTCGCTGATACCTTCCGAATTTCCAGCGTCAGTTGACAGCTAATAAAAGTTTCTCCAACAATCGAGTCTGCATCTTGCTGCCATTCATCCATCATTGCTTCCACTTGCGTGACGGGTTTATAAAATCCTTTGAAATCCCTCCCGAATACGAATCTTCGAGATTCCCAAGATTCCAAATCTCAACTTTGTACTTTAAGCGTTTTATATCCCACCATCGTTCATTCTCATTATGTTTTTTCCAATAACCGCAACAGAATACTTGAAGAGATATAAATTGATAATTCCTATTGATTTCTGGGGCTGAAATTAGTATCAGAGGGGAGAATGATTGGAAAACTTTCTCATTATGAACTCAATTGAAGTTGTATGATCAATACTTAAAGCTCCGTGTCATTTATTTCATTCGATACCCTACAGAAAGCAGAACATTTCATTACTATTTCTATTGGTCAACCAAAAATTGATTCCAGATAAACTTGCTACAGGAAATGAACTGCGAAACTTTTCACAACCAGACATAAAATCTAAAAATAGAATCGCCAACAGTGAATATCCAAGTCATCGATTGGTGAATTGACAACAAACTGAATTCTTATGCTTCGAACCAGACATTTCATACTGATACAACTCTAAGTTTATCATGATATTTCACAATGTCTTCAATATATGACGGTAGTTCGGAAAGTTCCCGGTCGGAAGCATAGACGTTCCTAGAATGACCACAAAACTATTATTGATTAAGTAGAAATCTTCAGATGCAAAGCTTTAGACTTGTGTGTTCAGTGGATTTGTTGACGAAAAGTAAACGGTTTCTATCTGTGTTCTTCATTGAAAGAAACTGGACTTTGATTTTCGAATGTTGAAAATTAGACGGCTGACTTTAAACGTGGCTATACGTCAATCCAGGTTAATGAACGCACGAAACGCTCAAAAACCGTTGTGACCGACGAAATCGTCGCAAAAATCCAAAATTCCATATTAGAAGATCGTCGACTGAAGATTAAAAAAATTGCTAAGTCTGTAAGCATACCCAACGTCCACCAAATTTTTTACGATGATTTGGGAATGCGGAAGCTGACTGTTTGCTGGATGCTGCGTCTATTAACAGTTGATCAAGAATTTCTTCGTTTGTATCAGAGGCTCTCAAACTTGTTTTTTTCGGAGATCTCTTTCAGAATTCTACTGGTTTTGGTGAGCCCCAAATCCGCACTGGACCACTTTGGCAATCGCTGGTTTATGTAAACGCAATCCCACTGGATTTCTTTGACGTTTCATCACTGTAGATGAATCTTGGATTCATTACTACATGCCAGAGACAAAGCAGCAGTTTAAACAATAAATTGAAGCTGCAAGAAGTGCTTCTAAAAAAGCCAAAACTGTTTCATCTGTCGTAAAATTCATGTAACCGATCTTCTGGGATTCTCATGGTGTGGTGCTCATAGACTATTTGGAAAAGGCAGAATTATTACTGGCCTACTACTCTTCCTTACTTGACAAATTGAATGATGCAAAACTAAACTCCTTTATCCGGCAAAAAAGGAGGTGCTATTTCACCATGATGATGCCCATGCGCATAAGTCTCTTGTTGTTGCGGAAAAACTTGAGAATTTTTGGTACCAAGTGCTTTCACATGCCATGTACTCGCCAGATTTGGCCAACAGCGATTATTTTCCCAGTTTGAAGAAATAGTTAGAGAGGGCGAATATTACTGAGACGAACGCTTATTTTGTAGACTTGGACGCATCTCATTATTTTGATGATATTGAAAGTTGAAGCATCGTTGGGCTGCATGTATTAAATTGCGTAGAGATTATGTACTGAAATCACAGTTGGGGCTGAAAATAGGTGGCTTGGACTAGGACTCACAATTTTTCCCGTTAAATAGCTATTCAAAGTCTCACAATGAGCGTAGTCACAATATGCTTCCAGTTGCAACATTTTCGTCCCTAAGAGTAACATTGATGTCTGCCCTTATTGTCCTTATACTCTTTCTTCAAGTTATCGCGAGTTTTTAATACGACAGAATATGAAGATCATTCGTTAACGTGTCATCTTTTGCACTTGCTTTGGATTGCTGAATATCTCTGGAGAAATGAAAATAATCTCATTTGATTTACATACTCTCTGCTGGATATCTCCTCTTCCCACAATTCGTGCAAGTAATGGAAGCAGTTTTTCAATTCTTATATACACTTAAATATAATTTAATGTTTCTGAAGGTGCCTGGATTAGGAAGAAGATTTATGAACTGTAAGATATCGTGAACATTTTCGAGATATAAATAACAAGCAGCGATAGAAACGCTTCCATTTCTTTGAATACTGTTTGTCTATGGGGTCATTAACAAGAAATATGGGACATTCCACAACATTTACCCTAAAAATTCTGCATATTGTTAAAAACTATTATATTATGAAGTGATTCATTTTTCAGGATCTGATATATTGTACCCATCCATTTCACAACTAATACGACAACAGATTTGTTGGAAATGAGCCAATGATGAGCATGCTTTTTTATTATTCGTAATAAATAAATTTCCTTGTTTTCTTGTAAACAAGATCTTTCGTAATTTCTTGTGGGAATGATCTACATTTTCCATTGAGAGTTTTTTTCTGGTAGAATAGTCGAGAAAATGTGTTGACTATATTTAATTCCTGGAGACTAATTCTTAGGCGCAAAATTCTTCCACTACCATTATATATCTGTTGAAATAATAAAAACGTAGCTAAATTTTGACAACCACTCCATTCCGTTATCGAAACACATTCCAAATATCTATTCCCTTATTCATTTAGGAAAAACATGCTCCGCGATTCCTTCAAACATTTACAGTTTCATCTCTGGTGCAATGGAACTGAATGGCTCATTTTGTTTTGTTCCATACTACAATGTGTTTCCTGGTGTTGAGAGTGTTGTAAAGGAAAATTGTTGAGGGAATAGTTAATGACGGTGTGATTGCAGGCTGCCTTGGGACATACTGCGTGGGGCCTAGCCTTGGCTTGGATCACATTCGCTTGCTGTACGGGTCACGGAGGACCTGTCGACGCTTTACTTTCCTTCAGGTATTTATTTCATAAAATAGGAATGGCTGTGTCATATATTTCATCTGAAAATAGTTTTATTACCTTTGAGGCTTGTAAAATACAGAGTGATAAAATAGAAACGAACAAATGTTTCCTTTGTTAGTTAGATCTGTAGTTTGAACTACAAAGTTGTGTGACACTCTAAATATTATATTCCAGGACTCACATTGACTATTTTTAGAAATTATCGCTAATAGCTGGTGGCTCAAACAAAGCTCACATATAATTCAATTTCATTATTGAATGAATGACAGTTTATTCACGTTTGGAACACAACACAAGACGCAAGTTGAATTCATCTGGTTCAATATTTAATTTTTTTTGTAGAAAGATTAATTATTCTTTTCTTTTTTGATTTACTGATTGATCAAATTAAGACATGAATATGTTTTATTGAGTGAAGTTCTGAATGAGAAAATCTGACGTGGACATCACGTGACTTACTTGTACATCATTCGATATATATGATCAAACACAACATCTCATCATCCTACGGCATTTCTTAATACTAATTTCCAGGATTCTACGGCTAACAGTTCTGAATTTATGCGCAAAACTCCAAGATCGTCAAGTATAATGCACTTTCGACTCAGTCGATCTCAATAAAAATAGGATATGAGCATCTAGACAGTACTATCATCTTGAATACTGTATTCTAATGTTCTACGTTTAATCGTTTTGGATTTATGAGGAAAATTACAAAATGTTTCGAGTAAAATGCACTCTCAGCTTAGCCGATCACAATCATAATGCAAGGTGTACAACTAGATGCTATAAAAGTGTATAATACAAAATCTCAATATTCTGCGACTGATTATTTTGAATTTATGAGAAAAATTCGAAAAGTCTGTAGTATGAAGTGCATTTCCAGCTTAGTCGATTGGGACGAAAATAGGAGATGATCATTTGGATGCTACAGCAATTTCTAATACTGAATTCTAGTATCCTACAGCTAATCATTCTGGATTTATGCGGAGAATTCAAAAAAGTATCAGGTTAAATGCACTTCCAGTACAGACGAATGCGAGGTGCACATCAAGATCCTAGATTCTATACTAGTCTTTTATACAAAATTTCAGCATTATACGTTTGACGAATTCTGAGATTTGCGAGTTATGCACATACACACATACATACGGACATATGTACCGACATCAAGCCAAAAATAGTCAAAATGGATTCAGGGATGCTCAAAACGGATATTTCCGTCAAAATCTCGATAGGTGAATTTTGTCGGTTTCACAATACTTACTTGTTACTTTGTACAAGTGAGTAAAAAATAATAAGAAATCAGTAAAGAGCTTTTTCTTGTGGAAAAATTTATAATAAACAATAAAAATATATAAATATAGTGACCAGATAAATATATTAACTCCTGCGATCGAAGGTAGTGTAGCTCTACTAATTACAGTGTCTATAGGTCTCCAGAAGAAAAAAAAGTAGGATTCTAATTTGGTAATTGTCAATGCCTAGTGGTTATAGGTGAATCTGACTACTATTTTTGGTTTTGTGCAGAACTGAATCGCCCATAGAACTTTGCTTTCAAGTACCCAATAAAACATATTTATTCAGAATGAGTTCTGAAAAGTTTTTACTTCCTGATCAACTGATTAACAATTGGAACCTGGTTAATTTAATTTTCTATTATAAGACTGAGTATAATTATACTTGAAGCAATTGATAAACAACTGACAGTTGATGCAACTGATGGATAGCTCACTACGATTTCTGTATTAATGTAGACTTTGCATTTGGACAATCAGGAAATTCAAATCGTAGTCCTTTGTTGAGCTGTGGACCGTTTCTAAAGTAAATAAACTGTAACATTCAGCCATCAGCTTTCTAAAATAAATGATATATTATTCATACATCAAAACAGTGAAACTCTATCATATTTCTCGGACAGCACAAAAATGTAGAACGTCATTCAAGAAATCCAAGCTTAATCAATTTCTGCGAGACTGGATTCGCTTCTTGCAGCCTTATCGCACACAGCTTTGTATAGTGAGCTACAAAATCAAAATAATAAAAGAACAATTTTCTATTTCTTGATAAATCTGTATACTAGTGAAATTATTCCGGACGAATTGCCACGTCATTTATTTAAGTTACTTGATGTCTGGAGAATTATTCTATGTTCGTTGGTCTACGCCGTTTTTATAATTGTCTCTTATAGGTAACTTGTCTCAAGATTCTTAACTTTGTTGCACTTATCTGGATTTATTTTGGATTATCATAACATTTCTCTGAAACCGAGATTGAGGACTGGAGCTACCATGAAACTGGAAACTGACTCCCTGTGTGAACCAGAACGATTTGGACTAACAGATTGAAAACGAGGGAGTCAGCCAAAGTATCTTTGTAGGCCACATTACTTTGAGGCATTCATATTTGATAACGAAACAAATAAGAAGAAATTGAAACATACATTTTTCAGAATTTATCCTCTGGTTAGCTTATAGATGCCCCTGATGTTGAGATAAACTAGAAATTTTAGATATTGATTACCTTTGGATTATTATTTTCATCCATACATCTTATTTGCATTAGAATCACGCCGCCCGCCCGTAAAAACCGCACGCGGTTTACAAACCGCACTATGTTTAACCTTGGTGTATAAGAACCAACTAAACAGAAAAATCTCCAGTTTCAGAGTGACTTCTGGATAAGTAGTTATGAAATTATTTCCTGAATACCAAGTAACTTGAATGGATAATTTGATGATCCGTCCGGAATAATTTCATCAATTAAAGATAGAAACACGAAAGCCGACAAAAAAGCCTGTATACTGTTTATCTTCAAAATGACTGTTCCACTTGTTGAAAACTCATTTTTCAGAGGATTTTTGCCATTCAGTCGCCTGACATACTGTGCCTATTTAGTCCATCCGATGTTGATGTGCATCACGTGTTTCCAAATGGATGGACCTATGCATCTACATAACGGACATGTGGTGAGTATATAAGAACGTATTATCAATTATTATTGGCATTTGAGAACCCCTGACGCTTGCAATATGATATAAAATTCTCTTTTTGTCATAAAAATTCTTTCATAATCTATATTCAATTTCAAATCCTTCTTCCATCGTCAAACACAATTATTATCGATGTAGTACGTGGCGCCATATTAAATTTACGCTACGCATAATCTCTTATAACGAACTGCAACCTCATAATTTGATGAGCGGAAACCGGAAGCCACTTCATTCAATAACATCCCCTTTATTAATTAAATAGAGGCTTTTGACCTCTTGGGTTTATATCGTGGCTTGAGATTGTGTTCAATATACCAGGAGTCATTGTCTATGCAAATAGTTGATAATGAAATTTGCTTCATCCCTTCCCTATCAGTTTATCTACAGAGTACAAAGTTATATTTGTTGTGTAGTATCCTTGAAGTTAGGAGCTGGCAACAATTGCTGACTTTCTTGGGAAAGATTTGGATTAAGTGCCTTCTGCTGCCTTCCACGTTCCATTTCCAATGTACCTGAATGATTTTATACTAATTTACCGATAAATTCACTATTTTTTTGCCGAATCTTCGAACTATATGTCAAAATATGAATCTAAATTGGATGCTCTCAATTTGTAAGGTCTTTTCTGCTCTTCCAGAGAACTCGTGAATTCGAAGCTCTCCTATAGAATATAGAGGTCTGTCCAGAGGGTATTTAACTATAAAATGTAGGAAGTAGTTAATTTCGAACAATGTCGGCGTTGTTTTCTTAAAGATACAATCTTTTGGAGATCACAATTTTATTTCAGCAATCCTACTATTTCCGGAAGCCCGTCTAGAGTCGTGGGACGGTTTATGACAGCTGACGTAATTGAAAGAATCTATATGTCATCAGGAATTGCAAAAAAATTGTAATTGATGGACAGAGGTATCGTCCTAAAGAAGCATCAACAAATTGGGCCGTCTTTCTCTCACTGCGTTACGTAACCCCTTTAGAACTTTGAAGTCAAATTTTTTGTTCACTATCTAAACTTTTGGAGCATCTTTGTGATAAAAAGCACACTTTAAGTCAACAAAAAAACTAGTAAGCATTACTATTACTAAAAACGTCTTTCACTGAAAAAGTTTGGATTTCTGTTCCAGAGTAACCATACATTTTCAAATCATAGTGATGGTTTTCTCGACACAATGCAGACTTTTGTTTCCCAATGCCTTCACTTATTGTAAAATGTGGTATACGCGTGATTTAATGTTCATACAACAGCGTGCCCTGTCCGAATGAATAGCTCATATGTCATTCCGTTTGGTGAATGGAACTCGCGAATGTTTCCGCTAATCTATTGATACTTCTCGGCACAATAGTACTCGTACATGCATTTAAAACAACATAATTAAAATTTATTCAAATGATTTCTAAGGTCTTTTGTATTGTCTATATTAGCATTCTGCTGTAATATTAGCAGAACAAATAAGAGAGGCTTTAATTGAATTCGTATAAAACATTCCAGCCTTATTAATTACTTGTTTACAACAAACGAAACGTTGGCTGAACTCAGGGTTCTTATATTCCGGGCACGTTTTGCGTTTAGGGAATACATAATCTCATCTCGTTCTAATATTCAAATTATTATTTTCCTCACATGCAAATTCAACAAACAAACGCCTTATAGTTTCTGAACGCATTTCGCGAAACGCTGGAGCTGAGTTGGTTGAGCACGAGAAACAGAAATGAAATTTTAAAGTTTGAAGAAGCAAATTTTACGATTCTTACATTGTAACCGACCAAGAGTGGGAGTTTCGTTGAAATTTTTCATATTAAACTTGTTCTAAAATAAAACTCGAATTCAAATCAAATCTTCTTTCAGCTCTTTGAATTAAATATGAAGCACGTAATAATTTGGGTAGTAAGGTGATTGATTGAAATCAATTTTTAATGAAGCGGTACAAATACAAATCGACAATGTTTGAAATTTATTAAATGGACATTCTGTGGCGCAAAATAAATTACAAGTTTGTCGGGGATAATCTAAATACAATTTTATATTAGTACATAGACTAAACGACTCATAAAATTCAATTTACTCGACTGAGAGCAAGTAAATATTCAATTTATCCATCGAATTTTCATATTGTAATATAAAAAAATCATCTGGAATGTTCAGAGTCATAGTAGAAAAATAACTCATCAGGACTGGTCTCCTATCAAAGGAACATAGAATTGGCTTATATATTTCTAATTATCAGTTTCGTCCATCCTAATTTTCCATTGAAATACGTTCGAGCTTTATTTGCTGTTTGAGCTATTCAAATAGGTGTATAAATTCAGCAGAGACGATTTTATTTCCAACATGTTTTACTGGATGTATTGATAGTTTCCCTGCCATTTTGTCATTGAATTCAATGCCTAACCGAACAATAGCACATACAAACCAGCCACAGATAAGCTCGAATTTCCAGCACAGTCTTTCCCCACTCCACCTGATTTAACTTTCAAACTAGGGTAAAAAGGTTAATAAAAATACGAAACGTCTGCTACACGACCTCGAACTTATTTTACCCTAAAGAGTTTCCTATGAAGGAAAAGTAGCTGGAAAGTATTTTTGCGCGTGAGTGGCTGAAAGCTGTATACCTAGTCTCTCTAATGTTGACTTTGTATTATGAAATTATGAAAGATTTTTGATAAAAAGAGTATATTAAGTTTTGTGAGAATTTATCTTTTGAGCTGACAGCATTGATATTGATGTATAACTACAGAAGAGGCTTCTCAAAATCCTGTGAGAGAGAATGCTTCTGAAAGAGGCTCTGCGGGATTATTTTATTTTTGAAAGAAACCATGACAACCGATTTGCTTGATTATTGTATCGCAGCATGACAAATCTTATGTTCCAAAATCCGACTGCGTCAAACTTTCTCTGATTCGTTCTTATATTGACCACTTTTTAGCGCATATGCATCCTATTTATGCGGAAAAGAGCTACTGATCTTACTTACTCACTTCTGGTGTCTGGTGTCTCCGCTCCTTTTCTTCTTTGATCTTTGAGTTCTCTATATTGTCTTGATTCCCTGAGTTCTCTACATTCTCTTCATTTTGTGAATATTCTGTACTCTCCAAAGTCTGTAAATTTTTTATATTCTCTAAACTGTCTATTCTCTGAATTCTTAGTTACTCTGAATTCTCTATACTCTCCATATTCTCTTAGCAGCGTGAATTCTTCTCATCCCCTGAATTCTTCAAATTCTTTTTATTCGTTGAATTTTCCATATTCTCTTTATTTCATCAATTCTCTATATTATTTTTATTCTCCAAATTTTCCATATTTTCCAAGCCCTCTAATTTCTTTATATTTTCTAGGCTTTCTATATATCCTTTAATCTCTAAATTCTTTTCATTCTCTGAATTTTCTTCATTCTTCAAATCAAATCTTCTATCACCTTTTTATTCCCTAGATTCTCTGAGTCTCTATACTCCATGAATTCTCTATAATCTCTAGATTTTCTACACTTTTCTTCTAGGGGATGTCTAAAATCCCTTCACACACTCCCTAAATCCTATAAAATTCTCTTTATTCTCTGAATTCTCTATATTCTCTTCATTCCCTAGGTTCTCTAAGCTCTATTTATTATATAAATTTTCTTTATTTCCTGGATTCTCTATAATCTCCAAGTTTTTCATATTTTTTAGCCTCTCTTAAATTTTTATATTCTCTAAACTTCCTATATTCTCTTCATTTCCTGAGTTCTTCATAATTTTTGAGTTTTCTACACTCTCTGAAATTTCTCGCATAAATTCAAAACAATATTGAAATTTTGTATTGGGCATTTCTATAGCAAGTGCAGTTTACATAACAGTTTCTGAATTTTTCGCATACATATATATCCAGAACGATCGGCTACAGAATCATGAAATTTGATATTCAAGGCAATTATAGCACTCAAATGATAACTTCATATTTTCATCGCAATCTATTGAGCCGGAATTAAACTCTATTGAATAATTTTTTTTATTTTCTTGCATGAATTCGAAATTGTTGGGCGTGGAATGATAAAATTCAGTATTTGAGACTGCTATACGCTGGGTGCGTGCTGATATTGCCCTATATAACGAACATTCTTCCGGGCTTGTTAGTATGTAAAATCATTGATATTTGTGAATAAAAGTGAATAAAGTTTTTTTTGAGGAGTCAGTAAATTTTGAAAGCTATTGAAATCAAAGAGGTGATAAATTAACTACTTTTATCCTCAAGAAGAAGGTATCAAAAATGTTCTTAAGCATGTTATGTATATTATTTTGCATTATGTCAAGGTTAGAATATACGTCAAAAATTGAGAGAGTACCAAAAGCATATTCAAAATTGATCTAAAAATTTCTGGAAGAGTTTTATCAATTTTCAGCTATAATATGATCATAGTTATTTCAATTTAACTTCAGACAATGCAAAACGGAAAGCTACTGGTAACAGCAGAACAGGTCAGAGATGTGAAAGAATATATATTTTTCGGCATAAATTATTTAATAACATGCAAGATGATGAGGCAAACATCAGTTACTCTGGCTCCTCATGAAACATCGTTGTACGTTAGTTGAATTGCATCAGGTATTTTTTGAATTTTGTGTTTGGGAGGACTGAAATTGCATTTGTAAATAAATGCTTGATAAATAGGTATTAGGGCCGTTTGACACGGTGCATCAAATTCTGTATTTAGCTTTGCATTTTGATTCTCCATTTTGAAGCGAAAGAAAATGCAACATATCATGTCATATATGAAATCAGAGTGCACTGCACAAAATTTTTTGTATCACAAGATTAGTTTTGCTTTGCATCAAAATGGAGAGTCAAGATGCAAATCAAAATATATTATTTAATGCAATGTGTAAAACAGCCCTTGAAGTTGGGTTATGTATTACTCAATTTTTTATTTTCATTTCAAGAATCCATTTTTCTCTATGTTTAAACTTCCAATTCGCGATTAGGAAAGGGTGAAATTTACATTCACTGATTTTTCTGCTTGTATTTTTGCAATTGACGACACAAAAATGTGATGATCCATTTTTGTTTATAATACTGTACACACAATACCAGCCCATAATAATGCTTATTTTGTCCACTACTCACGCTGCAGTCGATTTAGTTATCCTCACGACGTAGTTTGCACCCTGCGTATAGGCTATGTGCAAGGAGGCGGAGTTTGTACAAATATCGATGCGAGCGCTCATGGTGAGCACACTTGTAAACATCGAACTCCATTTCTCAGAATACGTTATTGAGCTGTCATTGAGCATTGTAGTTTAAAAGTGGGAATAATTGCATATAAAACATAGGAAAACGTTTGTTCTGTTTCAGGCTGTTGTGTTAAGGATGATTCAAGTGAAATATAGTCTCATAGATTTCATGTACCCAGTTATAACATACAAAAACGAGTGAAGTGAATCAAAGCGGTAAATAGAGTATTTCTTTATTAATCTATATAACAAATATGTTCGTAATCCAATTGTGAAATTAGAAATATTCATCATCGATTTGGGATTCATGAATTTACCTATATCTCTAATTCGTAAGATGTTTCAGTGATGGAAGTTTGTCAGATGCAATTCGCAATAATTTTGTTGTTAATATTGTCAGCAACATATTCTTCAACATGTTTAATATGGCAAAACTAATTTCACGCTTTTCCTCAATGCTTCCTCGGTAAAAGGGATACTGTGTTTGATAAATACAAACCAGATCTGCAAGATCATCGGCGTCATAAATTGAGGTTATCCTGTCAATTTGGACGAATTAAGACGTTCTCCCTATAATAGGTACGTTATAATTGGAGAAAAAAATACTCAAAATAAATAATTTCAACGTACCTTTCATGCTATGCAAGTTATATTATACGCACACAGCTGAATTAAATAATATTAGTACATTTAAGAAATTATAGGTATGAAACAATGATAAAATGGAGTTCAATCGTTCTCCATTGCCCGCTAGAGGCGCTAGTAGACTTCATGCACGTAGCCTATAGCGTTCTAATGAATTGAAACATCCGAATGATCACCTCAAATTTTGGTTGCAATCGATTCTGCCATATGTCAATGTCATCTGTCAATTACTCGGTCAAAAGGTGTTAAGTCATGTGGTGCCCACATCAGATTTCTAAAACCATCAGTTGAATGCTTCAGATAGTATGATTATGTATCTTAATTAACTAATGTTCTATCGCATCACTTGAATAATTGAATATGAGACGTGGGGTGAGTGCAGTTTTTAATTTATTATTGAATTACCAGCATCAAACGAGACCGGAAACAATGTTCAAAACTGTGTAACGTACCGAATAATTAACTAGAGTACCGTTTACAGAGCAACATAATTACTCTTAAGATGACATTACAAGGAACTCTCTTATAGAGAGTATAATTATTACATTTTGAGCAGTTATTCACTTGCACTTATCAAGGCGGTATATAGTCGAGAAGGCGATTTTACGCAGGAGTACTTTTCTAATTCATTCACGTTGATTACCTGTATTCAGGCACAAATACTTGATTTCATGGATGCAAGAGATTACATTATGACTAACGAGATCTATTTTTTGTTCTAGTTCTTAGTTTTCAATCATTTCATTCAATTATATATTGACATTGATATTCAAACATCTTTACTCTATGTTACATGTTTATTTTTGTATTTTTGATTATCTTTTCTATAAATATCATTCTGCGTCTTATTTAATTCAAGGTATAGACGTATGTTTCTGAAAGATCGAATGATTAAACTTTTGAGAGTAATTTGAAAACTTGGTTACGCAAAAAGTATCTTAAAACGACTTTTTTTGTTTCAGATTGTCTTATACTGCGGAAACGTTATCGTGGCGTTCCTGTTTTCCTTTCTGATCTCAGTGGGGTTTGAGGCTCCGGTTGTGAGACTCCTTAAAATAATAATGGGAGGGCGAAGCAAAGATGACTAGACCAGAAAATGAAAATTTATAGTTATAAAATGACAGAGACTTTGTGAATCAGTGTTTTAGGCAATAAGATAAAATTTTATAATAAGAGTTTTTATCAAGATTGATGTGAATTGTAAAGAGAAACTTTATAAACTTCATGAAGAATTAAATACGCCATGGATGTATAAGATATCAAATGAAAATAATTAAAAGACTTATTTTGAACAATCATAGAATGCGAGCTGATAAAACCAAGAGCTATATTCAAATAAATAGGCCATATTATACAGCTATCGCATTATAAGGATTTTATATCGAACTGGCCAAAAAGTGTAATATAAATAATGTAATTTGTCAAATATAAATTTGATCAATCAATCTGACTTATTTTGAATATCCATCAACTCTAAACTCATTATTTCTGAAGGCAATATTTGAAATATTAGAACTAGATTGAAAAATGTGCTTTACGCTTGAAACTGACTGATTTCTCAAGACCCAGGATTAAATTGAGTTTTCCTGGAAAGTCTCATAATCAGATTGCTGGAAGTGGCTCTATACATATTGGCTGGATCATAATAGATCATCTGATATGATTACGTGTCGTGGACACGCTTAAAATTTGATTATTAGAGTAATAAAGCCCAAAAATTTTATTGAATGATGTTAAATCATCAATGAAATCTCAAAAATACTAAATGTACCCAACTAATGGATATTAGCCCAATTCTCTACTCAGTAGTAAGTAGATAGACAGAAATTGAAAATTTGTGTTGGACGTTGCAAAACATGCATGTATGGCATTTCATTTCGAGAAGTGAATTCCAGTTTGCAACCAATTAATCAGCACTGCGTAGTGGCATGCATAACTCATTGAAACTTCTATATTTCAGTAAACGTTTTGTTTAAATTGAATATTAAATCCAGTTTTAATCACGAATTGAAATAAAGAATCAACGTTGGCAGTTTTGTAGCACTTTTGTTCTCTTTCCGAAAGTATTGAAAATTAGAACAGTGAGACAAGCAGCAAACAGCGTTTGGAATAAAATAAATTATAATGATATTTAATTCACAATCCATAATATTAATCCATATTACGTTCTGGAATATCTTTTTAGCGCATTTTTCAGCGCATTTTTTGGAAAAAAGCGCTATTATATTCACTTTGGCTGCCTGGCTGGCTGGCTGGCGTGACGCTGAGTTCTCAGCAACTATAGTATTTACAGGCTAGAAACTGGTACTAAATAAAAGCTACTGTTTCGTAGATTTGCACAAATTGCTTTAATTCAAGCTCAGTGATTGTGGAAGATGAAATAATTCAATTACTTGTTTCAAGTGAAACAATGCCCATAGATATATATGACATTAGGGATATGGCAACTAAAATTTATTCAAGTAGATAAAAATTTAGTTACAACTTTAGCCGTCGTCACTATTATTATGTACAGTTGTCAAATCTGTCCGGGATTCATTCAATGACTTGTTTGACGCAAATTTGAAGCTTATTAGAATGAATTATTATCATTGGATGAAAATTTGTTCACTTTTGGTGTATTTGTTTCATATAGCTTTGATAAAGATCAAATTATCATATTAAGATACAGCAATCGACCTCCCGTCAGTCAATAACTAAACAATAAAGATTAAAAGGTATTTTTGAGTTTGTACATGCATAAATTATATACCTATCAAATAGTCAACTAAATGGAAGCTGCTGTTCGTAAATTTGCCCAAACTGTTGGATTTCAAGCTCAGTATTTGTGAGAGATGGTAATTTGCGAAATCTCTGAAGTAACAAGCATTCATGAGCTGTCAAAAATGCGCTTTCATCATAAAGATGATTCTTCCATTTTTTCCATTCTGCTCTTCACACTTGCAAACCCTCAGATGGTTTGTGGAAGTGAGGAAGTCTTCTCAACGTCAACTTTCCAACCATGCAGATCTACTTCAAATGTCGGCAGTTATCATTCTAAACCTGCTTCATGAAAGAATCCCTAAATCAACAGAACAAATAAGCATCTTCGTAAGTGAATATTTGGGCGAATTGATGAGCTAACATTTTTAAGGAGAGTTTAATGAATATTTCAATGACGAACCAAGACTAACAAGAAACAAACGGCGGCGGAAGACAAAACACTCTCGTTAAATTTCAAAGTGGGCTTGACATTCCGCTCAACATCCACTGATCTGTTTGCGAAGCAAGAACTTTGAGCGGTGGAAACTTATTGAGCTGTTAGGGAGACTAGAAGAGGATAAGAATTTGGCGTAGTAGGGTAAGTCGAGAATATAATGACATTTTTTTTGGTGGTTCCAAACAATTTTTGTGCATGTGACAGATGTCATTGTCAGGGATATTGATAGGTGAAATTCGCTTATCGGAATATCTCACACCAACTTTTTGCTAAACCAAATTAGATCAATTAGAATGAAGTATGAACAACTTGTTAGGTAGAAAAATATGAGACCCACTTCACTTATCCAATTATTTATCACAGTTTGTGCTCCGTTCTCATCTCGACATACTTTCATATTATATCTCCATGATTTTTGTAATCCAAGCTCTTCTATCCCAACCACTTGAAAAATTTTGCTTGTAAAGCAATGTTTCCAACAACCTCATTTAATTATCACATCTCTTTCTCGCCATATTCATCCGAAACTTAATACTCTAGTAACATTGAAGAAATAATATTCATTTGAGCAATTATGGTCAATTAGGCGTGTATGGAAAGTTTTCGCTTGGATTTTTTTGTCTCAAGCTATTCAATTTGTAAAATTAATAATATTATGCACCTAGTCACTCATCATGCAAGCACATATCTTTGAACTGAATATTTAAAGCTTATAATTTCTCTTTATTTGATATATTAGATATCAGACAATTCATTTTTCAACTAGACCATATCCTGTACATTTTATCAATGATATCCTGAAGCCACATGATACAACTACAAATATATTTTTGTCGCTCATGGAATCCACGTCAAGAACATCCTACTATATATCAGCATATCCCATCCAAACTTTTGATCCTCTTCCACTTCCCAAATCCGCTATTATTTTCTAAAATGTTATACAGAATATATGTCGACAAGTACGAAAAAGAAGAGACGTGGTGATGGGGAATCTCAATCAATGGAGCAACAAACCCAAAGCCAATCGACACAAGTGCCTCAAATTTGGCCGGAGTGGTCTGACGCTGAGATTAATTCTGAAAAATGGGGAAATCCCCTTGTTGCAGCGGTAAGTGTAATATTAAACAAAATTAAACTATATTCATAAATAAAAATCACTAAATGGCACATTTTAATTAGGCTAATCAGTTAATATTCTGATTGCAATTGCAAGCGGTGGACACAAACACACTTTCTTACCTCATGTGTCTAAAAATGTCGACTGTCGGCAATATTCAATCGTTCTAGCTGAACATTCCTTTCACATCACCATCTTCAGTAGTAAAGTAGTAATTCTCAGCCTACGTGGTAGAGAGGGTATCTTTAAAGGAAAACTGCAGTCTGCTGTTGATGTGTTCCACCTAGTTAGCTACTGATGAGAACTTTAGTCCATGTCACATGACGCTTTTTTCACTGCTGTATTGCTTGCTTGGTTACGCTGATGGGTTTCTAGCTGGCTGCGCCGCTGGGCGTTGTGACATTGCTATGCGACATTGGCTTCACCCGGTGCTAGGTTGGATTAGCCAATTTTTTGATACGGGTACGGCGCCAAAAATTATCGTTCAAATGTCAAGAGATATGGAGACGATTTAGCAGAAAAATTTTGTCAGCGACGCATGATTATTATTGCGTCTTCATTAATTAAAAACATTCTTGGCAAATTGCTGTGTTTTTTTTATATCTACATTTCCTGATTATAATATTCATATCATAACTATGAGATTCACTATCCAGGATCCAAAGTCTTTCAATTATTGCTCTTTCACTAGACTCAACCCATACGTTTTCATTGTACAAATCATTGGTACACATAAAATATGGCGAAATTATTCAGAATGAAAATAATGTAGTTGCCAAATTCTACATAAAACCAACAGATGTCAATTCACCAAAAATTTAATGTATCTAGGATCTCTTTTCCACAGTGGCGGATTTACAGATTTAGCCGCCCGTAGGCTATCCAATTTTTGCCGCCTCTAAATTTTGATACCTTAGTCCACAATCATATCAATTACATTTTCTATCGGTAAAATTCCAATTTCATAATTTTTGCTCCATCATCCTCGTTACATCAACTTTTCCCGTATGATTAGTAACATCTATGCTGGGGGCCATACTTACGTATAATGTCATTAATTAAGGCGTTATTCAATAATGAACACATTGTCAATGACAATATGTCAATTGTCACATAACGCCTTACTCAACGGCATTAGACATTAGTGTGGCCCCTGCATTAGAACTAAGGTACCGTGTCAGATCCTTGATTGTTTTTACAACAAAGAATTATCAAAAAACATTATTTTGAGCAAAAAATATCTCAATCATGTACCACTTTCAAAGTAAGGTAAGGTATATGTGCATGCCTTAAGCGCTCGTTTTACGCCACACATTGCAGAAAAAAAAAATCATTAATTAAAAAATATTCAGTGTTTTTGTTTAAATTTTCCCGCGAATTGTGATCTTAAACGCGAGTTACACGCCCTCATGTGTTCTGTCACGTTATTTATAAGCCGCTACGCATGCGCCTATTGACTCTACTAGCGGATCTCTATATACAATAAAAACATAACATATAGCGGACAAAATATGGAAAATTGTGTGTTGCTGTCAGTGATAATATTTTAATTACAACTGAAGAGAACCATATCAAGCCTTGATTTTAAATTCAGTTATCCTATAAAGTCTAATGACAAGATTGAAAAGAAAAATTAGGCCTAAAATTTAGTATATTTTTAGTTATCGTGACCACACCGACATAAAATTCACAATTTTTTTCACTATAAGTTATTAACACGATTTTTTACTAAAATTGATGATGACTAATCCATTAAGAAGTGTTTTTAATCAGTTCAGTATTCGTTTTTCTTTTTCACAGAGTGTTTTTTAAGATATTATTATGAGAATTATGGATTAAAAATACATTTTAACATGACGAGATTGGAATCTTGATTTATAGGCGAGAGTAGAGCATACCTACGCTCGCGAATTTCGATTATAATATCGAATCGCTATTGCGATATTTCAAAAATTCATGATCATTGAAGTATATTTTAAAAAGCGTTAGGCAATTGATAAATTAAAAAAATCAAAACCTGAACAGTTACACGAAAAATACAAATTTAGGAATCGGTTTTCACACCATCATCCTGAATAGGGCAGCAACCGTAGACGCGTGCTTCGCCCTTATTATTTACAGTGTCCTGGATTTCTTCGTTTAACAATTGTTTATGTAGAAGTGTTGAAATATTTAGTATTTAGCACTATATATGGAACAATATTTCGATTTTTGTTAAATATTTTGATCTTTCTAAAATTTCCGAAATTCGTATTTTGTGTGTGTATAATATTTTTTTTTTAAATTTTGTGAATCGAAATAAAAAGTTTATGAACTAAATCTGCCGCTCCTTAAAATTTGCCGCCCTAGGCTTCAGCCTAGTTAGCCTGCTGGTAAATCCACCACTGCTTTTCCGTATGTTTCAAGAAGTCTTGAAGAATAACGAAAAGCAAATGTGACATTCTCTTGAAATAAAATGTTAATGTTACTTTTTATACTTACGTGACTAGGAGCTAGCTTTCGACTGGTCACCATTCGAATCCGTCAGGCAAACAAGCATGAAAAATAGCACATATTCTATCACGGAATCCAGCTAGCAGTCATGCACCGAAGCCAGCAGTGCCTGTCATTTTCTATCATAGAAACAAGCACGGTAGCCAGCACATCTGCATGCAGAAAAACCAAGCAATGAAACAAGCGTCATGTGAAACGGGTTTTAGTTCTTGAAATGCTAGTCTAGGAGGTAGTGATTTTACGCCGATCGATTGTTATCCATTTTAAATTTTTTGGTATGACTTATGAGTTAACCAAGCGTCAGCTGACGTACCCGCATTGAGAGTGGCTGCGAGAGGCTGCAGAAGTATCAGAACAATAATTAATTTTCAAGTAATACTGCGAGTAGCTAATGCATGGTTTCTCTTATGCAGGGGCCACACTAATGTCTAATGCCGTTAAGTAAGGCGTTATATGACAATTGACATATTGTCATTGACATATGTTCATTATTGAATAACGCCTCAATTAATGGCATTATACGTAAGTGTGGCCCCAGCATTATGCTTAGGCCACATATACGCCTAATGCCATTAATTGAGGCGTTATTTAACAATAAACACATAATGACAATATATCAATTGTCACATATCACCTCAATTAATGGCATTAGATGTAAGTGTGACCCCTGCATTACACGATGCAGCTAACGATTTTTTTCCAAAACTCACTATAATGAAAAGTTCTTCTTTGGCAGCCTCTCTCGCCCACATCCACCGCTACTTGAGCAGCTGACGATCGGTTCACAGATTAGTTGTATTAGATCAACTATCGACATCAAAATCAGTCAGCTTACTACAACTTTTTCATATACAACGATACCTCCCGGACTATACGTATCTACTTTTTCAAACTTGTTTAAGAGATGTATGAGCGAGCGCGTGGGAAAACAATCAATTTTGATGGGTGGATATAAGCTTGGACGTTTGCGAGGTGAAGTGGAGAAATTATTCACGTGATCTGTATTAACTTGGCAATGCTACAAAAAGCCACGTGCTCGCCACCTTGCTATAGCAGTGCAACGTTGCCGTGTCAATTAATTGCGAGTGAAAATTTATTCAATCAAGTAATTCGAATTTCATTGCAATTTTTCTATTCAGGATAAACGGATACATACCGTTCTCAAAATATTGATGGGACACTGCAATATTCATCTTTCTTATGTATATATTTTTTTTATTCTACGTAAACTAGAACATACTGATATCAATTCATTTATGAGCTTAATCACCTTAAGGGCAATGTATTTTGTTCCAATTTTCAACAATTTATCACTTCAAAATATAAACGGTGACTTACCCTGACATTTTAACAGTCAATTCTTTGGGTAGAGAACTGATAATGAATAAATTTTGAAGCTTGAAATCAAAAATTGTTGTGACGCTCATACATCCTTAATTGACTACTGAATCGCTTATTGACATGAAACCAATCAAGAAAATTTATCCTTTTTTCTCCCAATAAGCTACCGATTAGCAAGAGAATTATCGATATGTTCAAAATTGCGGGGAGAGAAGCGGAGATATTAAAGTGAGGATAATAACATTTTTCCCATGAAAACAGAGAGAATGCACAAACAAAACTAGCCTGATGCGTCATAATTTCAAATTAGAAATCTCTTTCCAATTCCATATTAAATAGACAATAGAAATGGATTAGAAACTGTCAAAATCAGGACTAAATTGACTAAATCAAGAAAAATTACCTCATATTGTTTCTAGAATCGAGGTATGGAAATTCTCCCTAATTGGTTTAAATTTATAATACTTGTCATGTTGTGGACAGAATAGCCAGAGTTGATTGATTTATGAATATAATATTTCTGCTTTTTCATCCAGTAGTAATTTGATTTATAGCGGTCTAAGTAAAAAAGATGATATTTGAAGGCATTTAAAATTAGCCAAACATTCGCAAAGCACAGGAAGTTAGGAACACGGTCACAGGAAGAAAATGAGTTTTGTGTAAGAGCTAAGACTGCTATAAATAAGCCTCCGAATGAAGTTTACAACGGCAAACAAAAACATTAACACATTTATGAACGAGAAATCTCATGGCCTTTAACCTAAAAAACAATTTTTCATTTTTCGCTGTTTCTTATATAAGGAAAACATAAATTTAAACAGGATTTCTTTTACCTTAACTGTCATGGAAATATACACAACCATTCAACTGCATAATAAGATCTTTCTCTTGAATTTCGAAACATTAGTATTCAACTTACATTTTTTATTTGAATATTTTATAAAAGTACTTGCAATACCATCTGCGTCTGGGGTGTAGGTGAACCAACTGATTTTTAGACATCAGTATGAGTTTCCTAAAGCGGAATATCGAAAACTGATTTTGTTTTGAATATTGGAATAGAAACAGATTCTCATTGCATTCACCGGGATATGGATCAAATCTCAAATATATGTGGGAAAGATATAATAAAATGCCTGAATACAAATCTAGATTGTAATATATCGTTAGAATCCATATTTGTGAATCTTTATCTCTCTACATTTCAACTAAGCTTTGTACAATGTCAACTACTCTACTAAAGATGAATTTATTAGTAGCGAAGTTGTGGATAAGACAATAAATACACATCCCATGCCTCATATTCATATATTAAATAATATTCAGATTGACGATGTAACAATTGGACAAATTATACACCGATAAGTACTGACAGCTAGATATGCTGTGAATGGAGCTGAATATGTGAGCAAATAAAAACAAATTGCTTGTCAGTTTGAAGTTGGAAGTTTCAGGGGTAGCACTTTGAGCTTTCTTGAAGTACTTGACCTTCGCTATCGATTGGTACTAGTTTCAATCGTAAGTTCTATTAGGGAAGTTGATTCCGAAAAAATTGATCAGAAATAGGCGTTTCTTCGAAACTCAGAACAGGATCCTAGATTCATAAAGACTGGCACCCTATTGATCACTTTATTCCTAATTGATCTATAGACAATTTGGCTATAAGGCCTATCAGAGAACATTGGTGCATATTTTTACATGCAGCAAGACTGTCAACAATGTTCTATTTATTATTTTTTTTTTAAAGTACTTTACTGCTTTTAACAGTTTTCTTTTTAAAACAGCTCCCTCGTAATATATGTTTTTTGAAACCAACCAATGTTTGTAATTCGGAACTGTCCAAGTAGGTAGAATTTGAAATTTGCTTCATTCGTATCACTACTTCATTTTGCATATCGATTTAAGGACTCTTGTTGAGAAAAAAGGAATAATAGTGATTCAGAATTAAAGCTTTTTTCTGGAGATATTTATTTGTACAACTGATCCTCATTAATCGCTTGTCGCACCCCAAACAGACTTTTCTAGTAAAAGAGATTTAGGGTTGTTCAAAAATAAATACGCGTCATTTTTAGTTTGTGACCTTGTACAGAATAAATTGACGTATCACAAAACTCTCGTTGAAATGATGGATGACAGAGATTAAAAACGTTGTGTCATCCATATCCTGTGATTGATTTCATCAGCGAGCGTCAAATATCCGCAAAAATTAATAAATCATCTGATTACAATATCAAACCATCTTTATCTAAGCATCTATCAACTTCAACCTCAACAACATGAATGCAGTAACCGGGTATATGGTTATACAGTGACCGTACATTCACTGCAACCCACACCCAATGCAACCAGGCTTACCAACCAATTAACTGGTGACCGATGTCACACAACTGACGCTAGCCTCTGGGAATTGACCGAGTGCAACGGCAGCAGTTCTAAACAAATGGAAGATTCGATTATTTTGGAAGAGATAACACTTTGTAAACAATTCGTTATATTTACATTGAGCGCTGAAAATATCAGTGCTCTTTCCCAACTATCACATTTTTTATAAAAGTACAAAAATAAGAAAGATTACTCAAGGTAGCTTAAAGCAATTTCAAAATAATTTGCATGACTGCAGCTCACTGTTTCTCATGTAACATACGAATGACAAGCAAATTAATTATGCCAAACAGGCCTAACCTTCTGAACAGCAGTCGACTCGGAATCAAATGTTGAATGTTGGAACAGGAAGTTCTACTGTGCCGCCGTTCTCCCTTAACTTCTCAAAGGCCAACAAGTAACTTGTAGTATGAAACTTTGTCGATTAACCTTAGGGCAACATTGCGTAGCCGCCCAAAATGTTTCTTTTATATCTACTTACGAGTATTCTTTGAAGCTTGAAGTACGTAATTTCGACTTAAGCATGACATAATAGCAGGATCATAACTCTAGAATAAATTTAATCCAAACAAATCTTGGTAGTGGTTTCTTGGGAAACAGCATGGTGTAAACCATGACAAATACCTTTTATTTCAGCATTCATTATGAAGGTATTTCAGTCCTTGATTAACCTTAAGCAAAGATTGATCACCCTGCAGAGTATTGTTCCAATAATCGTTATTATGGGATCAAGTTATGCTGAATGTATGAACCAAATACCAGACCTCTGTTTCAAGCTCCTGTAGTTAGCTCGAATGTTGTCATTTGGAGTGTGAGATTATAGATCATATCATTGCTGTCATCTCAAGGTTTGATCAGATAAAAATCAAGCCTGATAGGTTTTAGTTCGATTATTGATTCAAGATTGACTGAAAAAATAGAAGTCATTGAGCTGGACAAAAATATTGATTTGCTCAATCATCTCAAGGAAAAACTATGCATTGATTTTCAAATATAGTCGAAAGTAGACATTCTAGAACTAGTATATTCTGTGGTGGTTCCTCATCAAGTCGACCTTGACGTAATCTCATCTCGTCTTGAGCCTTCAACCCTTATCATCATAATCTGGATCTAATTTTTATGAAAGGATAAACAGATCTAGTCTTTGTCAAGTACCTATGTCAAATTCCAATCAAAAACATGTTCAGCTTCTATAGTAAATTGACTATAATTATGAAGTTAATATCAATGTCAATTCGTTGAATTCAAACCGCGACGCTCTGTTGCAACCTCTTGAAAACATGGATCCATGATCCTTTTCCTTGTAATCCCTAATTTAATAGATTACTATATAACTATGCAAAAATGAAGACAGTATAGTGTTCTTGTAGGCTTGCGCAATTTGTTCAACATTGTTCCAGTTTGTTAGTCTCTTCTGTATGATATTGTAACAAATTTCCTTAATCATCAATTAACATCTGGAATATTCGAGATCAATTCTAGCAACCCCGCGAAATGCGGTAGAACATTTACAAGCCCTCGCAGATGAGCAAAGATCTATATAATAAATTACCGTTGTGCAGTGGGGTCAGAACAGAACGAACAGTCGAAGTGTAAGCAAGTCAGAGGTTAAAATAGATTAGGTGCGACATATATCTCTTAGATGGTATAGGCATATTATAAGAATAAGAGAAGAAAGACTGCCATAAAAAATACTTGAAGAAAAAATGTATGGAAAAAGAAATAGAGAAAGACCTAGGACGTCGAAGATGACTCAAGAAAAATGATAATCAAAGGCTGGAGAGGTACAGCCCAGGATCAAATTAAATGGAAGAAAGCTGTTGAGGAAGCCATGGCTCACCCTGAGCTGTAGGGCTAAACAAGAAGATATCTTTATAGAAATATATATAAGTTGAGAATTATTGTAACGTGCGAAAGTGTGGAGATTCGTAGAAGTGACCTTGTTTGGGCGGGATCTTTCGTCCTCGTTGTTTCGCGCCGTACTGCACCACATCACCTCGCCCGATCGAAGCTTCTAGCAATATTCCAGAAATGTGGTAGAACATTCAAGAAATGGATATTTCTATACATGAACGCAAGCAAACGATTGAAGAGTAGTGTAATGGTGAATCAATGAATATCAAACAGTGAAGTGAACAGTGTATATAAATATTAAATATAAATATCTGCAGCTTTGTTTAGCTTTGGAAGTGATAAATAAATAATATAGTGTTGTTAATCATATTTGGAAGAATGAAATTTTTATTTCATTTCTAATTATCAAATAGTGATTTTCATTCAATCATAAAATATTTCCTTCTGAGCAATAAACATTACATTATTTTCAATATACAATACTTATAGTTATAGCAATTGTTAGTGCTTTCTTCTGTTTGATAAACTTTAATTCCTTATTATTTTTGGATAAAAGTGTTGGTTGTCTTATTGTGAATCCTAAGAACACAACAATATGATAGTTATTCTTCTGGAAAAGTGACATTCATATCGATTACAAATAATAGTTCAAGAAAGTTGAATTTAGGGAATGATGGGGTTGCACATCAATTTAGCAGCTTGACTTCACCAAGTTTTAGGCTTTCACTCTTGAGGAGAGAGGTGTCGGGTTATAATGGTAGAAAAAAACTTCCTATAGCACATTCTTCGACTTTTTTAACTCTCGTATAGTTCAGTTATTCAATAAATGAGTAATATTAGTCCTTTCTAAATAGCCAATATCGAAGGATGATTAAGTGCTCTTTGCCTTATTTGATGCATACTTATTCTCCACAGTTAATCTATTGTTTGAACTACTTCTTGGTTCTGAACATATAGAAGTGCATTCATTATCCACAGCAACAAAGTGGTACCAAAGCTCATTTTTTTTGGGACGATTTGCCAATGTTATGTTCTTTAGATTTTGGCACTTTGTTCAGTTTGCCATCTATTCCCCCAAACAATATAATTGTTATCCATTATAAGATTGTCGCCAATTATTATCTAAGATCACCTGCTTGTTTGAATGGCCAATAGACCACAAGAGCTCAATATAATAGTCCAAAAGCTGACCGCACCTTATCTGCCTTGATCGGACTTACGGTCAAATTGTATATGAATCGATCGGGAATAAAGTAGTCATCAGGATGCCAGACTTTATAAATCTAAAATTTTGTCCTGAGTGTCAAAATAAAGCTATTAAATTATTAACTAAAAACTAATGTCAATTGATAGCGGAGGTTGAGTACTGCAAGACAAAGCCAGGAAGCTAGCCCTGTCTAGTCCGGGACAGAAAATAGAACAAAAATTGTAAAGAAAATCAATTACAAAAAATGGACCGGAAGTACAATTTTGTCAATAATTAGAACATAATCCTAGATTTATAAAGTCTGGCATCTTATTGATCACTATTTTTTAGATCAATTGATATACAGGATGTAACTGAAAAATTTTATGGTTTATAGTATTGGACGTACTGATCATGAGTCAAGAAGAATCTCGCTGAAATTCAAAAATTGGGAAATGGCTTCAATCAAATGAGCAGTTTTGGGCCACTAGGTTAATAATTTTTTTTTTTTTTACAATTACAACATTAATCGTTACCATTACCCAATAACTAATCACAAATTGAATAGATATTGCATTATACATAAATAAAAATGAAGCAAATAATTCTCTAAGAATTTCTGTCGGCAAAAGTTCACAAGTTTGTAAAATAAAACAGTGTTTGATGTAATTGTTATTGAATTAAATAAAAAGAAATGGAAATGGATATTGCATTAAGGCCCGAGATATCCACCTCCTGATAAATTTATTTGATGAATAATAACTATGATAACAATTGTGCAGATAATTGTTGCCATAGTTACTATTCATCAAATGAATTTATTAGGAGGTGGATATCTCAAGCCATAGTGACTTAGAACCAACTGACATGATGATAGTATACGTAGAATTGAGGCAAAACGGGAGAGCAGTGCAGCGTTTGTATGCAGAACGATATCCTGACAGACGGCATCTCACTTCGACCTAATCCTGGTAGAGGTGAAGGACGTCAAAGATACTAGTCCAAGATCCCAGATCCGCCAGACCTTACTTATTTTCTGAGAAACAAAATTTGTGGATTAGAATAGTGTTAGTCGGTACTTTGATCATACACATATTTACTAATTTGTGCCGACGGCCAATTTATAGATACGAGGTGTTATAGGTACATCAAGACAATACTCACTTTTCTTGAAGTCTGAGTGCTGATTTTTATGTATGTTCTAGAGAATATTGTTGAAAATTGATAATCAACACTGCCAGACACTTCTCATCGGCAGTAATTCCTGTTAATCGCTTTAAAGCTCGCAAAAAATATCGTTATCTTACTTATAGTCTGAGTCCTAGTTTTTATATATAATACTCAGTGAGCAATTTCAAGACTTTTCATAAATAGCCAGACCAAGGAAGAGTGAGATGCCCATAGATACTTCACTTACTATCAAGCCTACAAACAGTGATCCCGCGCTTTTACTCACAGCGATATTTTAGATGTGTCTGGCGGATGTTTAGCCCTACGATTAATCTAGCTGTTAACAAAAAGTATCGAAATTGTACCCTGAGTGTCATATATAAAAATTATAACTCAAACTATAAGCAAGATCACGTTATTCTTTGTGAGCTTTAAAGAGTCTAGCAAAAATTACCACCGATGGAAAGTGTCTGGCAGTGTTGATTATTAATTTTCAACAATATTCTCTGAAACATACCTCAAAATCAGCACTCAAAACCTTAAGAAAAGTGAATAATGTCCTAACGTACCGCTAGCACCTCGTATCTGTAAATTGGCCGTCGCCACAAACTAGCTACTATGCGTATGATCAAAGTATATACTAACACTACTCTATTCCACACATTTTGTTTCTCAGAAAATAAGTAAGGTCTGGCGGGCCTGGGATCTTGCTCTATACCGACAGAATTTCGAAAATGTTTCAACGGATATAATTGATGTTGATCCTACAAATAGTACTCGCCAAATTTCACTCAACTTGGGACAAGAAGTTTCTCATATGATTGTGTGGAGAATTCTTCGAAACTTAAGGTACTATACGTTCTATTATGCTGGGGCCACATTTATGTCTAATGTCATTAATTGAAGAGATATTCAATAATGAACATATTATCAATGACAATATGTCAATTGTCACATAACGTCTTACTCAACGGCATTAGACATAAGTGTGGCCCCGGCATTAGAGCAAGATCCCAGGCCCGCCAGACCTTACTTATTTTGAGAAACAAAATGTGTGGAATAGAGTAGTGTTAGTATATACTATGATCATCGCATACTAGCTAGTTTGTGGCGACGGCCAATTTACAGATACGAGGTGATAGCGGTACATTAAGACATTACTCACTTTTCTGAAGGTCTTAAGTGCTGATTTTGAGGTATGTTCCAGAGAATATTGTTAAAATTTATAATCAACACTGCTAGACACTTTCCATCGGTGGTAATTTCTGCTAGACTCTTTAAAGCTCACAAAGAAAAACGTGATCTGGTTTATAGTTTGAGTGCTGATTTTTATAGATGACACTCAGGATACAATATCAATACTTTTTGTTAACAGCTAGATTAATCGTAGGGCTAAACATCTCCCAAAGACATCTAAAATATCGCTGTGAGTAAAAGAACGAGGTCACTATTTGTAGGCTTGATAGTGAGTGAAGTATCTATGGGCATCCAACTCTTCCTTGGTCTGGCTATTTATAAAAAGTCTTGAAATTGCTCGCTGAGCATTATATATAAAAATTAGGACTCAGACTATAAGTAAAACAATGATATTTTTTTGCGAGCTTTAAAACGTTTAGCAGAAATTACTGCCAATGAGAAGTGTCTGGCAGTGTTAATTATCAATTTTCAACAATATTTCTAGAACATACATGAAAATCAGCAGTTAGACCCCAAGAAAAATGAGTTTTGTCTTGATGTACCTATAACACCTCGTATCTTTAAATTGACCGTCGACACAAACTAGCAAATGTGCGTATGATCAAAGTACCGACTAATACTATTCTAATCCACAAATTTTGTTTCTCAGAAAATAAGTAAGGTCTGGCGGATCTGGGATCTTGGACTATATTACCAAAGAGTTCAAAATCTGATGCAACGGTACCACCTCGAGCGAGTAAATTTCTTCCAATGGCTCCTTCACCAACATGCTTAAGACCAAAATCTCAAAATCAATGTATTTTTTTCCAGTGAGTCCTTGTTCACTCAAGATGGTATTTGAAATTTCCATAATACACATTACTGGTCACGAGAAAATCACATGTTATTAGAAGAAGTAATTTGCAGCATCGATTATTCTCTTTGAAAATTTGGGCTAGGATTGTGAGTAGTGCTCTACTTTTTTTTTCTTTTTTTTTTTTTCCGCGAGGGTAGGAGAAAAATCTTCTGCAAGATTCCTTGGGGCATCCCGTGACCCAGGAATATGTCAGATTCTTACTGACTAAAAACCCCCTCCCTTTAGCCCAGGATAATGTGGTACCGTCAAAGGCATTTCATCTCCATTATCTTATTGTCTTTTCTACTTCATTTTATTTTCCTTTTTCTTCCCTATATATTTCCTTTTTATATTAGTTTTTATCCCTCAATTTCTCTTTGTCTTTCGTCAGCTTCCTTTTTTGTCATGATCTCTCTTATCATTTCTTCTGAAGTTTCCCAGCTTTCGTTATCTCTTAACATTACTTCTATTAGGTTGTGCGCTCCCAGTGTGTCGCGGCCCGCTAATTGTCGTGCCTTAGTTTTTTCTCTTCCCATTCCTCGCAGTAGAACACCGTATGTTCTGCTGTGTCGCTATCTTCGCAGTATTTACATTGGTCTGTATCGGCCTTACCAATCCTATGTAAATATGCTTGGAAGCATCCATGTCCGCTAAGTACCTGTGTTATGTGGAAGGTAATATCTCCGTGGTTCCTGGTCAACCATTTCGTAATGTCTGGCATCAGAGTGTGGAGCCATATATTCCTGGTGTCGTTCTCCCATATGTTTTGCACTTATGGGGTCTTGTTTCCCTAAGCCTATTTTTCTCCAGCTGTGCGACATCCATGGTCATCATCCTTTCCTCCACTACTATATTCATTGGAGTTGATCGTGCTAGGATTTGTGCCACATCAGCAGATACAGTGGCATATCCCCTGCATATTCCAATTGCCAATTTCCGGTTAAGCATTTTCAGTGCGTATTGGCATTGCTTTTTTTCCAAAATGGTACTCTACTTGGTCCATACATTTACCTGCGCGTATGAATGGTTACGATTACTTAGGGTTTTTACAAAATACTCTACCAGAATTGTTAGAGGACATTCTGCTAGATACTTGGCATGGTTTCTACATGACGGTGTACCTCCGCACTACAGCAGATTTGTGAGAGAGCATTTAGATACTGCATACGAAGGTCGTTGGATAGGGCGTGGTGGTTCTGTACCATGGCCTCCTAATCCTCTTGATTTTTATTTTTGGGGTCTCTTATAGTCATTAGTTTATGATAACCAAGATGCGCCACAAAGTATTCAAGAACTGCATCAGCGCAGAAATAATAAAACAACACAATTACCTCCGTCAAGCTTGTATTGTTAATCTCATTCAACGTGCTGCATTGTGTGTTGCTGTGAACGGCGACAATTTTTATAAATTTATAATCTTCCAATTCTTTTCTTTGGATTTATGTAATATCTTGTGTAGTGCAAATTTTATTTAATCTGCAGTTGATAGAAATATTCTTATTTAATTGATTTAATTGCTCTACTGATAGTAAATCACGCATTTGAATATTGTGTAGCATAGTTTCTCATATTTTTTGTAAAGGAGTACTTATGACAACCAGCGGTCCCCAACATGCTATATTTCAGCAAACTACTACTGTTTTCACAAATTTCAGTAAAATTCTTTTTGATTCATGATCAGTACGTTCAGCAGTAAATCACCATCAAATTTTGTTACATTGGTTCAGTTACATCCTGTATAATTTGGCTGTTAGTCCGATCAAGGAACATAAGGTACACCCGGCTTCCCGACTGTAAAGAGCTATGAGAATACACATTGATGTTGTGGCTTGAAATCTAGAGGAATGAGCTGGTGCATCGTAATAAAGAAAGATACTTCTTTAAGTCAATCGTTGATGTATTTTTTTGCGACTTGGCGCCGAGCTGGTCTATGATAATTGGTTATGTCAATCAGTAGTATACCTGATCACCTGTTCTGAAATACTGATGATCAATATTTTACTTGATGTATACTTACTACCTACTAAAAATTCATTGTTAAGACTGCTTCTTGATTTCTGGTATATGGAAGTGTATTCATCATTCACAGTAATGGTACAAGGTTTTGTGGACATGAATCTATCTTTCATGGACTTTTTGACTCCAATATTGGAATGTACATTGCACATATCTCTCAAACCATACTTATACGTACAGAGTGAGAAAAAACAAAATTAAATGACGAAGCAATTCCGCTGAATAAATATTGTGATTGGAAAACAATTGAATACCCATAAAAAATTAATCGTATTCTTAATATATGTATAGAAAATAAATCAAATCTGTCGTTAGGAGTTAGTGGATGTGCAATAAAATATATTGCGGTGAAACATTCAATGAATTCTGACTTTTGACATTTATGCACCTATAAGAATTATAGTCCAATAATATTAAGAAATTTCTACGATCTATAATAACATTAGGTACAATTTGGATCCCATGTAGAATCGATAAATTCACTGGATATGTAAATGAACTCAAGTTCAACATGAATTTGAATTTAATGCAAATAAATTTCATGTTGTTTATAAGCGAATTTTGTAATTTATTTGAGAGACTCTGAAACAGAAAGTAATCTCCACATTATAATATTTTTTAGATATATCAATGTAATAACCAATTTTATGAGTTCCAGATCGTTTATATTTTGATATTTTGCTTCCAGAAACCAGATAAAAAGGGAGGAAAAAAATCACCAAAATCTGAGAAAAAATCAGCAAAAAGTGAGAAGACTATTGGAACAAAAGCTACAGACATAACTGTTAAAATAGAAAAATTTGAGGATCAATTTGAAGTACCTTTACCATGGAGCATAAGACCAACGCGTTATCTTTATTGGCACAGGCCAGAAGACATGATCGATGCAAATGTGAAAAGTCTATACCTTACTATAACATCAATAATATTTTCATAATACCTGCATTGAAACAACGCGTTTCAAGGCCTGTTTGTTAGTCGAAATGAGACTATTTCAGACAAATGCGAGTGTAGCCGGGCAGGAACAAGCCTGTTTCTGCCCGCTGAATTTGTTTCTCACATTGTTCTATCCTTGGCAGAGTCGTATTTGTTCATTATCAATTTCTAAATGAAAATCATATAACGTAAGTTAATCTGACAGTTGTTGCATTCATAACTCTAAATTCAATCGATAAGACGATTAGTTTCAAGAAAAAAAGTGATAATACGATAATTTCAAGTACACCACAACATCTTATTGATAAAGCACAAGCAGCTATCTTGTTACTTGCAAAATCAAAAGAGAAATTTTCACTTTGCTATGATAAATGTGTAATATGAAAAGTTTCATGCAGGTATTATGAAAAATGCTGTGTGGCACGGAACAAAGCACGATTTCAGCCGAGGATGATGCCAGCTCTCGCATCGCTTGGGCAAGCAACACTCACCCTCAGCTGAAATCGTCTTGTTTTGTCCCTATCCACACAATATACTATTTTTTGTAGATGAAAGTGGTTGTATTTTCTACGATTTCACCACAGCTGCCGGATCTGATAACAAAAAATCTAGATTTGTTCCGAAGTGCATTTATGCGTTCTATGGTATCCGCAGTATATATGTTGTGTTATATAGGACAGACTAAACCTTTTGTAGTTGAATGGCAGACTCCACTTTTCCAATCAAATATGGATAATCAGCCCTGGAAGCCGTGGTTTCATATCTATTCTATTGGAAGAGCTGGAGCAGGCCAACCACATAATCCTGTTGCTAACACATTAGGTAAGATTGATTCTCGAATACCTCATCTTCAACACTATCTAATCCAATGTGTTGTTCAATAATTGTTAAAACACGGAAGCTGAGGACCGATTCACGAGATTTTTCTGAAATATTATCGATCATAATTGTTTTACCTATCGATAACAAATCATGATTGGGTTACAGGGAAGTACTGATTACCTTTTCGCGTTTTATTATATTCAGATTAGCTGAAAATCTGATAGATCGACAGTCTGATGAGAAAAGTATTAAATAATCGTAATCCTTTGTCTATTCGCGACTTTTATTTTTCAATGTTGTTAGCGAAATGTCACATGTTGAATCAATTGAACTCTGTTATAAACGCCATTTAAATTGAATGAATTTATAGCTTGTAATGTGGTTTTGAATGTATTTTAAAATGTGTCAGCAACTATGGAAATAATGTCTTTCTTGTGATACTTTTTGATAGAATTGCAGCAAAACCACCAATAAAATTGGACAGATGTGTTGTATTTTAGTTGTAAATTAAAAATTTATGATTGGTCTAGGAGAGAAATTGATTCTTTGGGTTTCTAGTTAAATGGAACATGTAACAATTTTATAATGCTACATTATAAATTTGTAAAAGTAAAATAGTGTCGTTTCAAGCTGCAGCGACTACAATGTTTACGATCTATTAAATTTTATTACTTATATTGTTTCAAGTTTATATATTGGTATAAACCTACAAAATATTACAAAATCTGCACGTGGTCAAGAATACTACAAGAGTGGTTCAAGAGTTTACATAATGACGTACTCATTTTCGCGCTTTCCTTAATGATGAGTGAAAAAAAAAAGCTTGAGAAGAATATGAGCATTTTTCGATTATGAAAATGCTTTTGAGAGATGCATGCCTCGTTTGCTTGATTTCAGCTTAATGAAGTGTATCCAACCTTTCTGAATATGCGATCAAAGATGACGTAATTGTTGTAAAAAGTGAAGCCTTAAAAGCTCGACTATTCTAAATCATTTATGATGGCATGGGTATGTTCCATAAAAATCCTCCTAATCACACAGAGATCAGGTGGCTGTTCAAAGAAAAGGTATCAACAAGTTCTGTTGAATGTGTATACACAAATTGTTTTGGCGACCCTGTTTGGCTATTGAAATAAGCATTACTTGGTGATATTTCGAAAAATCTGAGTATTATAACCAAAACTCTTTAAGGGCGCGAAGAGATCATTCTTACGTAAAAAAGTGAAATTTCTCATACAACTACACTTAAAATATGCATTCATAAGATCGTCAAAGAAATTGCAACTGATCAATCATTGGTAGTAAGCTCTCACATTGCTTGTATGATACAGAGCTTGCATAATTTGGAAAAGTAACTATTTAGTTAGGTTCTTTCGAGAGCTGAACTTTGAAACTGACAATGGATATTAAATCCTTGGATATGTTAGTACAAATGACTGAGCTGATCACGAAGATGGAAGAGAAACTTATAGATTTTGCTGCTAATGGAAGAATGAAGTTTCTTTCATGTGAACGAACGTTCTCTTTGATGATGAACATGAAAACTGAGGAGAAAAAAAGCTCTAATAAGAAATTATTTGATTGTTTCGTCTCAAAAATAGAACCACGATTCCAATAATTACTGAAATCTGAGCTGACATAGCCCGCTCACTGAAATTGCTGTATTATTATTATAGTGTGGGACCTACAATCCTTGCTATTTACTTCTACCTGAAATGCGACCGCAGCCTCTCGAGCAAGACTTCGCAACTTCTCTGGATTGAAAACACTGACTTATTGTTCAATCTCTTGGAGGAATTCAGAGGGTATCTAGTAACGATATCATACCAAACAGAAACAAAAATAAGAATAGTGGAAAGTACACGGTGAATTGCTTTAGGAGAAAGGAGGGATCATTAATTCAGCGTGTAAATAAAAAGGTTCTGCACAAGGAACATCATTATTGGGCTAGTACCACATTATATTTGAAGAGAAGTTGACAGTACAACTCTGCATTTGCTTAGCTCAGAGTATCGCTTTTGAAAAAAGAGGAGACCGTTAATTCAGTGTGAGATTCTTGGGATAGTAAAAAGAATTTACTGAATGTTATCAGGTACACTATACCATATTTTGAAAAAAAACTGTGGGCAGCATTCTGCATTTGCTTAGTACAGTGAAGAAACATCCAAATCCGTTACGCAGTTCATTGTTTAGAAAAGGATATAAAACAACGATATGAGGTCCAATCAAACATGATATACCCTGAGTTCGGGAAGCATACGGAGTATAATTTTTTTAAGGAGAAGAGACTGTTCATTCAGCGTGGGATTCTTGGGGTGGTTAAGAGATTATATTATTACTGACTACTACCACACCATATCTAACGGGAGCCTTGAGTTAACATTTGAAATTTACTAAGCATGGAATGGAGAAAAGATCAGACCCGATACGCAGCTCATTGTTTAGGAGTCTTTTGGAGGAGTCCAAATATATAAAGCAACGATATGTGGTCCAATCCAAGATAGTATATTAGAGTACACATCAATCTTTCGTCGAGCATACGGTATATCGCATTTGAAGGAAGGAGTGACCGTTTATTGAGCATGAGATTTTTGGGGCAGTGAAGAGATTCTGTCAATAGATCCTATGAAAGTAGGGAATAATATAACTGGCTAGTATCACACCATATCTAACGGAAGCTGAAGACGACACTCAAATTTGCTTAACACACCGGAGAGACATTCTAGTCCAATTCGCAGTCAATTGCTTGTAGATCTCTCAGAAGAATTCAAAGGATAATAAACAGCGATACAAAGCTCAATCTAACATAACATACTACGACGAACAATTAAAATGGTGAAAATCACACGCTGTATCAATTCCGGGAAAGTATATGGCTTTCAATGGAAATGCTGGGGAATGATCAGGAACAATGATAAATGGAGATCCAATCAAGTGTGATTCTTCAGTAAATCTATTTCCGGGTCTTTCAATAAGATGGTCGAAGGAAGATCAATCAGGTTTGCAAGGACCTTGAGGAAAGTCACTTCAAGAAGAAAGTCGAGGAATTGAAGAAACGTTGCATGGAAGAAATAAATCTTAGAAAGGATTAAATGCAATCACATTTGAAGAACATATCCATCCGGCTTCGTATAGTTTTGCTGCTAGTTTGATGATTGAAGGAAGAATTCTCAATTTTGCCTTATTGTGGATTTATACCTGAAATATCATCTCGCGTAAGCAACTTCTCATCCATCTTTTAATTATTGAATTGAATTCCACTTCTCAAATTTCAATTTAAATCTGAATATACTCCTTGTTGGTTACAACAGTTATATACTATAGAAACATACAAAGTGTTACAAAATTGTATACATTCTTACATCTTTCCATCTGATTGCAGTCTATGAGAGCAAGATACAATTATAAACGTATCTCTAAATGAACTTGCACATTTCCGGCTAAATAATTCCTCTTACAATGCTCCATTAAAAGTAACTGTTATATCTTCATCTGCGTACACAATTCATAGAAATTACAACGACAAAGTAACAGTAACGCACCGAATATAAACACAAAACGTCTGAGGAGATCTGCGTCAGCGTTGAGTGTTCTAGGCGTGACGAACTGACAAACCGTCAGGTGTAAACGTACACTACTCTACAGGCACCGTATTAATAACACCTGTAATAAAATATCAGATTCGCTAACTATTATAAAAAATAACGGGGACGTACACAGGAGATGGCCTACGCGTTATTTTATCATTTCAGTTGAAGGAAGTACGCGTCTCATATGAAAACGATTTATAGTCATTAATAGGACAAAAGAAGTACGAATGTTTTTCAATGCATTTTTGTTGAGGTGCTAGTAGTAGGACGTTTCTAAGTGGAGGTCATTAATGATGAATCCCATTTGTAATAGGAGGAAGTTGAAGATAATTGAAGATATAATATATTTGATATGGATGAATGCAAGGTTCAGTAAATGTTGTTATAACATACGTCCATAAAAGGATGGAAAAGATTGAAGAAGCGAGACGCGTGTGTTCCTATATTCAATTAAGTGAACCTTTAGCCAGTTATCCTCATGAAATGATTGATGTGATAAATAAATCATTGTAAAAGCTATAAGATTTCTTAGGGACACCCATTAAAATCCTTATTATACAGACCACAAAAATCTCTCATTTATAATATGTTAAGGATATTCACGTGAAAAAAATTATCGACCATCATCTCTTTCAACATATAATTGCTTATAATCATTAAATTATACAGTCAATCACTTTCAATTTCAATAAATTTTTGAACAGGCTATAGTAAAAGTGATCAATAGAAAATTAATCACATTCATCTAATATTACGATCTCAAATGTTCCATTCGTACGAACTTATCATTTTGTAATATGGATGTTGAAATTCAGTAAGTGTAGTGACAAACAATTTGAATATTGATATAAATTGATTAAGTCGATTTGTTTTCATCAAATTCTTGAAGATGTATAGAACTATCAGTCTCATCAATTAACTTGGAATCCAATCACATTTATTCAAATTCTTCTCAAGATTATACTCTTAATAGTCAAGGAGCCGGCCGCACTTCATGTTTCTTGATAAGACCCACGGCCAAATTGTATATGAATCGATCGAGAATATAGAGGTCAATAGGGTGCCAGAGTTTATAAGCCCAGGATGCTCTCTAAGTGTCAGAAAAAAGCCATTTCCGGTAATTTTTTCCTGATTAAACTGCCTTGATAGAAGATCAAGTACTTCAAGATAAAACCAGGATGCCACTTCCTCTCCTGTCCGGGATAGGAAGGAAAACAACAATCGTAAGCTCGATCTGGGAAGTTGAATATAGAAATGGGTTATAGTTGGAAGCGACTGCCGCCCTTCCGGACAGGTCAGTAGGTAGCAGTCTGGTTTCTTCTAAAAGTGCTTGACCTCCGCTATCGATTGGTACTAGTTTCAATAGAAAATTCCATTAGGGAAATTAACCCCAGAAAAATTGACCGCAAATAACCTTTTTTAGACACTTAAGACAAGATCCAAGATTTATAAAATCGGGCCATTATAATCCTGATCGATTTATATGCAATTTGGCCGTGAGTCCTATCAGGGAATATGAAGTGCAGCCGGCTCCTTGACTATAAGGTTTTGCAAGAATAAAAGACAAAGTAGAGAAAAAGCAGCATAGGGGGCAGTCCCAATCACTATCTGGGGCCACGGCAGTGCCCCTGCCTGAACGAGCCAAGCGGAGCGCAAGGGCACTACCTACCTTTTTTCAAAGAGCTTCATTGCTATTTTGAACCCTCATAACTTGAGTTTGGATCATACCAGATGAAAAATTTTTTGGGATATGATGACAATAGTAAAATTATCAAGTTTCTAAAGTTTCGATCACATAGTTTCTATACTTTAGATTTTATTGATATCTAAAAAGACACGATTTCGTCACTAACTCACTCACTGATGATCATCAAAATGTTCAGGGTACTTTCTGAAGTCCTAGGGAGCTGGAATTTGGAATGTGAGCTAGTATTAGTACACAAACAACAACAAAATTCTAGAAACTGGAACTTTTTTCTCCCAATCCCTCAAACTAAGGGATGGAAGTTTGTATAAGATTTTCGCAAATTTTGATACTAGAGGTCTGAAAATTGATGTAGAGACTTCTTGTTATAGATAGTAGTGGAATAGACCTTAAAAAATTAACAGAATGAAAAAATATTGTTACAATCAATTCACAAAAAGAAGTGAAATTCCACTAAAAACATTTTTATGTAAAATGTTGCCAAGACGAGATCATATGGCTTGCACTGTCAAAAAGTTTTTAGATCTTATGTAGAGCCAAGCTTCTAACACTACACGCCCTAACTCTACAAGCCCCAACTTCGCAAACCTTATACCTCAGTCAAAATATGTGGCTTGGCCATTTCGCTACAGTCACATGGGCATAAGGCTAGCAATTTATTCACTGTTCATTACTTTTCTGTTATACAATAGCTCTTGTGATGTCGAAACGGCCAAGCCTCATATTTTGATTAAGGTGTGGAGTTTGCGAAGTTAGGGCTTGTAGAGTTAGGGCGTGTAGTGTTAGAAGCTTGGCTCTACATGAGATCTGATAGCTTTTTGACAGTGCGAGTCATATGGTCTCGTCTTGGCAACATTTTACATGAAAATGTTTTTAGTGGGATTTTCTCTTATCGAAATAAGTATCTTCTGATGATGAAACATAATTTCTTGGATCTGGAGGTCATACTCTTTCTGCTGATTTGGGTTGAATTGATTGAAACGAAGTATTTTCTTGACCATTATGTGGTGTGGTGTGTGATACAATATATTTTCGATGATATCTGCCAAATTCTGTCGATAATCTTAGAGGAACATTGGCATTGTATTTAGAAGTTGCTGTATGAATATTTGGGCAAAGAAAAAATGGTAGTACGGCTGTGTATCACATAAATACGTATCAATCTAAGTCCTTCACATCATTTGTACTACACTCTGAACTCTAGCATACTTCATTGTATTTTCCATCCGAAATGAATTACTACATTTGCCTAGCTCAAAAATCTTATTACTTTCCTTCGAATCTCTTGACTCACGGGCATAAATAGTAACAAAGAAGCAATAAAAAGAACATAGTATAGAAAAACTCAACACAAAGAAGTACTTTACAAAAGTATATTAAACAAAAATTCAAAATCCTATGGGCGAATTATTGGCTGCAAAATACTGATAAATCACTAGGAGCATCAAGACTGATGACCCATGAAATGCAGAAGATACAAGAAAACATCAAATTGTCATACAAGATCAAGGAAAAAGCATAGAAAAATCACACAAACTATTCTAAAAACAAACCCGCCCAAATGTGGAAACATATGATTGAAAATTGTCCAGATAAAATATCGCAAAAGCTAAGTATGACCTCTTAAACAACAATTCAGGGGCACTATTTGTCGAAAAGAGCCAAACAGAAGACAATAAATACTCCAAACACATAGAATTATACAGCTCTATATAATGTATACTATCTGTGGTTTGTTCGTATAGCTTAATAATTGCGTTTAACTGGACATGTTATCCAAATAAATTTTTTTACTGGAATTTCTTATCATCTTTTACATCAAACAGTGATTTTTGCAGAATATAAGGTCCACTTAAGTATCTCATGTGGATTTTTCTCACACCCAAAATAAATTTCTTCAGTGAGCAAAATCTTGTAAAGATGTAGGCCCAAATCCTTTCTCAAAATTTGCCAACCTATCATTCTTGAGAATTCAAATTCTTGAGAACGGTGATTTACCGACACATTTCTCTGCAACACTGGCTTCCACAGCAGCAATGTTGTCTTGATTTCTTGCAATTTTCGTCTTAAAAAGTTTTTCACGGTTCAACAAATTGCAAGCACCGTAAGAAGTTAATTTCTCTCAAAATTTTCATGTAACTAGCGAAAAGTTTAAATAATAGAGTTATTTTTGAAGCGTGTACTCCACCATACTAAAATTCTGAACTTTGTTTAGCACAACCGTCAAGAAATAACACCAATCTTTTTCCAAACATGACCGTGGCAATATTCTGAGAATATATTGGGAAATCTCAAAATGTAATGCAAAGAATGAATTTAGAGACAATAGAAATAATTGATATAGGTATTTTGTTTTGACTCTTCCGATACATTCTGATGGAAATGTTGTATTATCAGGCTTTGAATTCTGTTCATCCAACATATAAAGTCAACGAGAATCGCTTCGTAGCTTCCAAAGAAGTGATTCTATATATTGCAATTAGACGTTATTGAGCTTCTGCTAGAATTAATATTTTGGATCAATTTTAATTCAACTCATTACAAAGATTCATTTTGGAGATGATGTCATATCGAATATAGACAATTTCTTAATATTGTTTCAGGAAATTGCTTCTTCCTCTAATAAATATCAATAAACCTTTTTCCGCTCATTTCCCACTGTCCACGTGCAGAGCCAAAAAACCTAATATCTTTTATTTTTATTTCTAGGAAAATACGTGGTTCGCTTATATTGGCTCGGTTGCTGGAGAAAATTCATTGTGGATGACAGATGTCCGAAAGATGAAAAAGGACAACATCTACTTCCCTTAAGTTATATACAGGATAATAAGGAGTTTGAACTATGGCCGATTCTATTAAGCAAAGCTTTGTTAAAGGTTGCTAGTCTGACATGGACTCCAGAAAAAGAATTAGTAGATTTTGATATTGTTACTTGTCTCACTGGATGGCCTGTGCAAAAAGTTTTCACCAAAGGTACATTACCATAATTTCACTACAGTTAGATCTAAATTCAGTTGTGGACAATGCGTGACCTGAGCTCTACCACCGTAGAACCGCGGGGTAATTGATTTCTGTACCCTAGAATTGGTTTTTTTGTATACATTTTTCAACCTGTTTTATGTTTAAGAATTGTCGAAATAATTAAATTGAAAAATGTACAATTTTTTTTGTATGTAAAAATATTATCAAAGATTGTGTTTTTGCTAATAATCATCCCGGAGAATAATTTCTAATTTAATTTTCCAAAGGTATGGATCTACAAGACGTGTGGGAAATGTGTTGCGGATACAGTGCACATTACACCTGGGACATGAAACTAATTTTAGAGTCTCAAGAGGAAGATAAACCATTAGAAGCTTTTTCTGAGAAAGATAGTATAAAAACAAGTACGAAGGGAAGTACAAAGGGGAGTGCAAAAGGAAGCAAATCGGACAAGGGTTCAACAAAAGGAACAAAGTCTGTGAAGGACACATCAGAATCCTCTAAGAATTTTTATTTAACAGTGACTTGTTCGGATTTGAGGTGAAGCCTGGTTGAACTCTGGATGATTAAGGTATAATATAATAAATTATTTATAACATCTATTTCAGGAAGCTTGGAGAAAACGAAATAGAGGATATAACTCCATGTTTTGAGCACGATATTCTTATAGAAGAGACCCGTGATATTCCTCTGATTAACAATATTCCTGATTATGACAGAAGTAAACAGAAATGTATTTTGTGGAATAATTCTGTAGGAATATTTATAATTCCAGATCTTGCGCGGTGGAAAGAGTTTCGTTGGGTCGATTGGGCAGTTGAACATGGTCTTTGGGACAGGGTCTACGATTGGGACATTCATAAATGCATGCGAATTGTCAGCAGTATGAGAAAATTGGATGGAGTAGAGATGTACAACATAGGTTATTTTCTTAATACGTATCTATTAACGAATAAATTCCAATCAGCTTTTCTCCCACAACAAAAATATGCAGTACAGTCTCCATTCTATTGTAACTAACCCTTAGCAATGAGAATACTTAGAGATTTGTTTATGTAGCCAGTAAAGCTTTACTATTTCGAAAATTGACAGCTATTAGAATGTGCACGAATGAGGCACACGTCAACGCGCTATGATTACTCAAATTGTTTTTCAAATATTTTAATATCATACTCAATAAATTTATCTTATTTTCTGATGAATTTGTTGTTGTAACTACATTTTTACATACTTATATCCGAGAAAAGTGAGCTTTTAGAATTTGCGTATTGATATAATTTCCCTGCTATAGGAACAAGTGAGACAGAACAGTTCATTGAACACAGCGCCAAGATAATTGAAGAGTTCGTTGAGAAGAAAATGCAAGAAAGATTAGCGGCCGCTAAGAAAGGAGGAAAAGATAAGCCTAAGAAAGAAAAGGGTACAATCCATCATATTTAATAATTAGATAATTATGAAGATCATTTTATCAATTTTAAATCATATTAATGTATTAGAAATCTCTTCCAAATATCGTTTCATGAAATAAAGATGATATTTTCAACATTGATATATTTATAGGAACCCCGAAAACACCCTCCAAGAAGCAGAAACAAGTTCCATTTATTGACCCAAGCATTTGGAGCGATTTCGCGAAGCTTGCCCCATATATAACATGTGTTTCAATATATTTAAAACCATCGTGTTTCAAAGTAGCTTATATTGTGTCTGACATTCCATTTACCGCGTCAGACATGGATCCGAGAAAGAAACCAGCCAAGAAAGACGAAAAGAAAATGAAAGCCGGCGGAACATCTGACGAAGGTTCAATAAGACACATATATTTGAAGAACACTTTGACAAAATCGAGGAACGACACAATCTATCTGTTCACGGATAGTATTGATTTCAAATTGACTGTGTTTAGGTAATATTGAATTTAATACAAAGTGAGGTAGTCCGAAATGGGGTAAATGTTTGACAGAGCAACACACTTCAATTTCTTGCAGTCATTTCAGAAAACGTTTTTTTTTCCTGCCTGGCAATACTTTCTCATTGTAGTTGACCCTGTGGAATATGTTTTCCAGAAAATTTCAATTCTAAAATGTTTTATACTGGCAGAGTTCAAAGCGTGATACTCAAGCCGCGTGTGGCTCGCGCGAAATTGAAAAAACCTGCATGTCGAGAAGTAGGCTCTGTTGATGAAAAAAAATTACACATGTATCTAATGTTTGTTTTGTTACTTAATGTCTGGTAGTAATTTACTTCTAGAGTAAATAAAATTCATTCTATTAGAAGATGGGTAATCGATTATTCGATAGGAATGATTCTGTTTCTATGAAGAAACTCAATCTCATTGGAATTTGTTATATGAAATAAATTTCTTGGTCTTTCATAAAACCGGCCTTGAAATAAGTGAATCTTTCTTCCGTATATCTTTTTTTGAAACATTCCAAATAAAGTGTAACTGGCCACCTCTGTTTTATACACATTGCCTTAAGTTAGATATTGAAAAATTATGGATAATACAAAAAAATTATGATCTGTTACCGTGGACTATCTAAGAGTTTATGATTATGATCAATTCACTGAGTATTCTTGAGGTATAGAGCAAGAACCTGTGTTATGAGATACTTCGTTATTGAACAATTATAATTCAAGGTTCACATATCAAAAAATATGAGTCCGAGTGTCGATGCTAACTTATTTGCTAGTAACCACCGTAGTCAAGCAGAACAGATTGAATGGAGGTGCTTTTTGTCCATCATAAAATACTCTTATTTCTAGAAATATAGGCAAATATTAATAGTTCTATGATATATTTTGCCAGCAACTCCAGTGAATATACAAGGATCCTACTTTCGTCTTCGAATAAGTATTTTTAACAAACAAACATTTAATTTTCGGTCTTCCAACTTCCCTTTCAGACAAAGAATGGCCGCTTTGTGAATATTAGTTATTTATAAAAGATTGAACTGATTTTTCTATGAGTATGAATTTGGAATACCTACTGATGATAATAATCACTTTTCACAAAGCAACTATCATTCTTATATGAACAAGAGATACGGAACTCTGAAGCTACAATTTCTGTTTTCGACAAAAAATGGATATTTGATGACGAAGGTGAGATACTAGAATAACTTCCTTTTGTTGTGATCGCCGCGTGATAGACAAAATTTCGGAGAAAAACGACAAATACATTATGAATTTACATACCAGATATACAACTTTTATTTATTGCATTTATGTTTGGAACAATAAATCATTGAAAAGTTTACCGCGACTACGACTGCAGGAACGAATTTGATGAATCCAGTTTCTCACTTTGTGGCAAAAATCCGTATTAATTCCACGAATGAAACTTTTTCTGAATATGAAGTCTTCTCCAGAATCTCCTGTAGCTTAAATCACATGAAAACTAAAAGTTTTGTTAGTTCACATAAACGTTTAGCCGAAAATAAAATTCGTCAGAGAACATGTTCCTTTTAAAAAAATCAGGATCATTTCTAAATTCCTTTTGAGCTCAATTGCAAAAGAAACGTCGCTCATCACATCGCACGTTTAAGTAACTTTAGTTCTTGAGTCAACATAATCTTGTATGGATGTAGACCAAATCCTTCCTCAAAGTTCGCAAAGTTGCTATCCTTGAGAGTACAATTTCTTGAGAGCGACGATTCACTGATCCATTTACATTCTCTGCAACACTGGCTCTCACAGCAGCAATGTTGTCTTGATTTTTTGCATTTCGTCGTCGCCGTGGCTATTTTTTATCATATAAAATAAATTCCCCTTCAAAGTTCCTCATGATTCGATGAACTGCGAGTACCGTGCTAAAATTATTTCTCCTTTCTAGTCCTGAAATTAATCCGGAGCGGGCTGATATCAGCTAAGAATTGGAACTATCTGAGATTTCATTGAAACTACAACCAAATAGTACTCGATTGGTAATCAAACTTAATTATATTTGATCTGAATCGAGAATATCTTAGACCGTGAGACAGGGCTCAAATTATTCGTTGATTACCGCTCACTCGAAACTTTGTGAGTGGCTTCATTGTGATGAGTCCGACAGATTTTACATTTGCCAAAATTCTTGATTTGAAGGCATTTTTTAGCAAAGGCTGATTAAACACGTCAATTTATTGAAGCCTTGTAAAAGTATTACCGTCATTTTGATCTTTATACTAATCGAAAGATTTTTCAATTATAAAATAGGAAAAAATATTGTTCGACATGAATATTGGGGCTAGAATTGAGTCCGATAAGCTGCACTTGTCATAAGTTCGTTGTTTGAGAGTTTGAGATTCTAAGGTCATGTTAAATTTTCTTCCAGAATTTGGTCATTTTGTCTGACAATGTTTCAGACACTATTTAAATGAGAAATTGAAATAATTGTTATAAGCGGTCATTGATAAGAAAGCTGTTATAATCCATCACGTTTTCAGTGTTGGACTGAGAAAGCCTTCCGTTGAATTTGTCGGACAAATGACCAGATTTTAGGAAAAGAATAATTCAACATGTTCATAAAAATCTCAAACTAGCGGTAATAAGTTTTCATACCTACGTACTTATGACAAGTGCAGCTTGTTGGACTCACCTCTAGCCCCAATATTTATCTCGGAAAATATTTTGTTCAATTTTATAGTTAAAAAATCCTCCGATTAGTATGAAGATCAAGATGACGGTAATACTTCTACAAGGCTGTGACGTGTTTGATTAGACTTCGCTGAAAAACGCTCCCAAATCAAGAATTTTGGCGAATGTAGAATCTGTCGGACTCATCACAAGGTTTCAAGTGGGCTGTAATCAACGAATAATTCGAGTCCCGTCTCACGGACTATCTTGTTTGGTGCTCATAAACCATCACATAAATAAAATACATATACAGTCGAGCATCGGTAGGCGGCATTGTGTGAGCTATAAAAGACATTATTATTACCCGCTATGATGCTTAATATTTTCAAACCTTTCAACCTCGAAACTTGAGTACTCGAAGGTATTTCCTACATCTTTTGTATCAATATGGCTAGCTTAAAGCAACGAGTCAAAAGATTACAATTTTATACCTATTCCATTTTCAGTACTGAGCAATATAGCTGTTCTGCAAATAACAGAAATATTCGGAATAAGAAGCACCAAGCACAAAAAATCTTGAGATAGAGCTATTGTTCTAATGTTCTGCTCAGCTTAAACATCTCAATAAATCAAATCTTTTATTTGGATTAGGAGATCGATTCTATAATACACTATGGACATCGGATTTTTAATTTCGGTATCATTATTTTGGGCCTAAATTGAGAATGGGTTCTTTTACCTGGAATTGTTATGCGAACTAACGAATGTACTCAAATTAGCTTTCAGAATGAATCCAATATCTCTTTAAAGTCGCGGCACTCTATATTTGGATATCCAATAACTGGAAGGGTTACAATTATTACAATACCATTCAGAAAATGCTTTGGATATCTAGGTCAATGAGTTTTTGTGATAATACGAAATCAATTTTTTTCCAGTTTGGCCCATTTGGGAAATGATCTTCCAAAACCAATAATAAAATCTGATGAGGTGGTCCATCAGCCTAAGTGTGACATGTTGATATGTAAGAAAGGCAAATGTGAGCACGTACTATGTACTTGTCAAAAAGATCCATCCGAAGCAACGATACCTGAAGAAGTATACATCGAAACTCGGAAGTATGCTCACTTGATGTTGGAAGAATATGAATGGAAAACAAATAGAATTGGGGAGATGTCAACTTTTTTGAAAACATGCGGAAGTAAATCTATTCTGATGGAGTTCGACAAGGGTAGATATGTTAAAAGAGTTTGGATTGAGAGTCAATCTCCATATGTGTTGCTGATATTTTGTGATACCGAAATGAGAGTTGGACAGATAGATGAGATTCTGGAATGTATGCAGACAGAATCAGAATTGATAACACAAAGATGCTATAATATATGCTCTACTTTTGGAAATTTGATTCGATATTTTGGGTTTCCTGAATATAAAGTCGCACTTCAAGAGTTCTATAAATCTTATATGCCCCCAATACATTTGAGCAAAACACAAATGGATTTGATACATAATACATTTCAGGAAGAGATTATAAAAGTATTGATGAGTATTTTTCCTCCGGATAAATATTGTGAGCTATCCAGAGTATTCAAAATACTTTTGTTGAATCCTTGCTTCAGAATTCCATATACACTTGATAGAGGTATTGAAATATTAGAACCAAGAAAAAATATACGTGAGGATTGTCTATGTGACGATATCGATTTCATAAAGCTGCAAGAATACTCAGCTATAAAAATACAGGCTTATTTCAAAATGCTTTTTATGAAAAGACTGAAATCCTTACATAATCCTCTAGATAAAAAATTTCAACCTGTGCTGGATGTATTGAAACAAGTCTTCCAAAATGTATTTTCTAGCAAAGTTCGAAATATTAATATGGATTTACTGAGGAGCTTTGCAATCAACAAGAATATTGAAAGTATTATCCAATATTATCCGTTTTATAAGGACTTGAATTTGGTTGTAGATATAATACAGTTTTCAGGGGAGTTATTTGATAATACAGAAAATAGTTGGATGCCTTTAGTTCGAAGAGTTTTCTTCTGCAACAACTTGGAGCCTATTACTATAAGGGCATATCTATCATGTTCCCTTCCTATTTATGTGTTGCGTATTATAAATAATGATACTGGCACAGAGATCGAGAGTTATACAAATACAGCACTTGTTTCAAAATATGAGAGAAATCATAAAGGTTATACTGTTCTTGGTTACGGATGGACCAATGATGAACCAGAAAAGTCTATAATTTGGAAGCTTCAACTGGTAATCGAGAAGTTATTAAGCTCCTGTCCAGTTGTTTGTCGTGATGTAGACAACATTACCAATAGAATCAGAGGAAATTATATACCAAGCAAAGATAATCTCGTTGTTAAATTGATCATAAAATTTTATGAATCCTGTCTAGGAACATTCCACTTTCAAGCAAACAGTCCCGATGCTAAAATCAAAATAAAATGCTTAAACGATCTAGAAGAAGTCGTTTTTGAGGCGACAGGGATATCCTCAGTTTTAATTCCTGTGATAAATCTTCTTAGAAATGATGGCTATGAAAGTAGAAGAACTAATTCGGCATCAACAATTACCCGAAGCAAGACGCTAAGATCTAGAACTGAATCAATTGTGAGTAAGAAGAAACGAACATCACTGGAGAAGAGAAATCATAATGCTTCAATGCGAAAATCAAAGTTGCCTGTGGTCCTCGATCATGCAGGGGAAACTCAAGTTGAATATTTGTTAGAAGTTTATGTTTTGGATAATTCTTGGCCCTTAACGGCTTCTGAATGGGAATTTGTTCAAAATTTGCGAGAGAATTGGTTGATAGAGAAGGAACTTGATTTCACCAAGCTATCTTTGAGTGAAGAAGAGACGGATGAATTGTAAGTAAAGCCCGCGTCACAATATTCTTTTTTGGCTGCTGAATTGCTTGCTTGATACAGCTGAGTCACAAGCATGTCACGCCGCTGGAATTTTTTTTCAATATGAGGTTGGCATGAGCTTCAATTACATTTAATCAACAATAATTCTTTGCCAAATACTTCTATTCAAAGAAGTCGCTTTGTTGATTGATAATGCTGCAATTGTTAATTAGATCAATTTCGGATGAGTGGCCTGAAATTGAATGATTCAGTTTCGGTCTAGACTATTGTACTACTCACGGTCTGTTCATTGTCTGATCTAAGTATTTCAGTCCGTGAGACAGAGCATAAATTTTTCGTTGATTACCGCTCACCTGAAACTTCGTGAGTGACTTCATTGTGATGAGTCCGACAGCTTTCACATTTGACGAAATTCTTGATTTAGGGGCGTTTTTCAGCGAGAATTAAATAAACATGTCAATTTCATGAAGTCTTGAAAATGTATTACTGCCATATTGATGTTTATACTAATCGAAAGATTTTTTGTTTATAAAATGAAAAATAGTATTGTCCGACATAGATATTGGGGGCCAGCGGTGAGTCCGACAAGCCGCACTTGTTACAAGTGACACTGAAAACGTGTCAGCATTATAACATCCCCTTTATCAATGACCGCTCATCTCTATGTTTTTTATTTTCCATTCAAATAGTGTAGAATATTACTGTATACATGTCCGACAATTTAAGTGGGGCGATACTTTAGAAAATCAGAAATATGTTGTATGAATGGGGCTGCGTTCATAGACATATACATATATGAAATGCATATCAAGTCAGTATGATTATTGATTATAAATAATAGGAAAAAGGCTTGTTCACCAATATATTAATATTATTTTCTTTATATCAAATCTGTGATATAAAGTCAGTATACCGTGATGATCACCTCAAATATCATCCAAATTTACCTTCAACTGTGATATCTATATATGGTTACGTCAAGAGCAAACTTTAGACCTCTTTCTAAGCATATTGCATGCACGGAGGAGTGCGAGATTTGGCACACTCAAAATTCATATGGAGAAGATGTGCAGAAAGCAAAAATTATATACAGGTGTTTCCTTGTAATCTATATATTAATACGTGAAGAAGAAGCTCTGTATTCCTTTTCAAGCATATTGCACGCACGAAAAAAATTGATATTTGGCATACTTGAAGTTTATATGATCGAGCGCAGAAAGCTGGACATACATACAGGTGTCCCATTTCAATTTTACGATGTGAACAGAAAACATTGTACCGCGCACACGGGGTGATGTGAATCTTGGCTCAGTTGAAGTCTGTGTGGAAAATGTGAGATATGGCATATTTGAAGTATAACTGGAGAAATATGAACTGAATGGGGAAATGACTGGAAAAAAATTTCAAAGATTTCTCTTCCCTTCCTATTGTCGAAAGAGAAAGTCACTTTGAAATCTTCAGTGGGAACCACTAATCCTAATTTTAGATTCGAGTGGAGCATCGAATACCAATTTGATTCTACTAGGAACCCCTGGAGATGCAAGATTAAGTGCGTAACGTTCCAACTTAGCGATATAATGATATATTTCTTTTTCTATTCTACTTTACTTTTTTTCAATTATTTTGTTAATGAATTATACATTACTAGCTTATAAACAACGTCCATTACTTACCTCTTGATATTAAATACTTCAAAAACTGAGTTATATATGTGTGAGCGTTTCCTTGTCGGACTGACGATAAGAACCAATATTTCTGTCGAACAATATGTTTTTTGGATGGATGATATGTTTTCAAATTATGATTGTTTTGGTCCAACAAGCGGTCATCGATGAAGGACCTGTTATAATTCTGACACATTCTCAGTGTCGAACTGAGAAAACGCCCCCGAAAATTTTGACGGAGAAAATGACCAAATTTTAGAAAAAAAGAATTGATCACGTCCTCAGACTAGCGGTAATCCGTTTTCATACCAGCGTACTTGTGACAAGTGCGGCTTGTCGGACTCACCGCTGGCCCCCAATATTCATGTCGGACAATACTATTTTTCATTTTATAATCAAAAATCTTTTGATTAGTGTAAACATCAATATGACGGTAATACATTCTCAAGACTTCATGAAATTGACATGTTCATTTAGCTCTCGCTGAAATCCGCCTCCAAATCAAGAATTTTGTCAAATGTGAAAGCTGTCGGACTCATCACAATGAAGTCACTCACGAAGTTTCAAGTGAGCGGTAAACAACGAAAAATTCATGCCTTGTCTCACGGACTATTTCTCGGAGCAAGTCATATATTTCCAAAAAAAAAGAGAGAAACCAAAGACATATTCGTGATACAGATTCATTGTCAGTTATCTGGTCTATTTCTGCTACGGAATCAAATATTTTCGAAGAATATTTGAATGGAGCGGGACCACAATGGTCCTGATGTGATCAATGTCTCAATATCAATCTGTTGCTGACCTACGGCATATTTAAAGGACAAGAAAGGTAAGAATTTCGAGAAACAGAACTAGGAGCATTCCATGACTATTAAGGCAGTGAGCACTGAGAAAAATTTCTACTACCCACTATGTGAATTCACATACTAGGTATTAGAATATTCTTTTACAAAAATGACAGCAAGCCTATTTTATAAATCTCAATGAATCCGTATTTTAGTTATATTTGTATAAATAAATAAATCAATTCTATATCCCTTTATCTGAAAGCTTGAATAGATTCTAGCAAAGCTGTGCAATAGTACTTATAAAACTAAACCATAGTCTGTATAAAGTATGTTTAATAATTCATAACAGTTGTATTTTATGAAGCTAATTATTTATGTGATGAGAAATACTCAACAAAATCATTAGGCATTATATAACAATTTATTTAGATTCAATAATTACATATTGATAAAAAAAAACTAATGACAGTTTGAAAAGAACTATAAATAATAATAAATAAAAATATCATACTAATACATATGGGTAGATCAAGGAGAGAGCATAAATAATATATAACAATATTTTCTAAATAATATTGCTAATCTTTACAGTTAAATACATGATTTTAACAAGGGTAAAAAAGAATGTAAATGTTCTATATCTATACACATATAACTCTGAGTTTCATTCTCGTCTATTTACACATTTTTTTTTACACAAAATACATTTGTTTAACGTACACTTTTTCTGAATTGCACACCACCATACCCTAATACGATTCGAACACAAGCCACGCTCTTAGCCTACTACACTAACTTGCACTTTGAGAATGGAAGTTGGTGGCATGAGCACTCGGGAGAGGTGGATATTCTATAAAATGTCTATTAGAATCTATACAACTGATTGCTAGAGATGAATTCTATCAGCTTGTTTTATACAGGGGAATATCGACGGTATTTAATTTGTATGCATTTTTTCTTTATGATATGTATTGCATAAAAAGACTTATTCAATTACTTATCATGTATTAAGGACTAAGGAATTATTGAATAAGTGTTATAAAAAAGGAATTATGAAAAATATTCTTATGAAATTCATAAAACTAACAATTTAATACAATGAAATCTATAATAATCTTTATGGATAGATCTTTACTATAAATAAAATAGGCTTTAAAAAATTTGTTGTATAATATCTTTTTTCTCAGTGAGGATAAGATAGAAATCAACCAAATTTAGCGGGTACTGTGAACGGCACTATAGTCTGAATCGAGCTTCAATGTAAATGATTAATGGCCAGTTGCACCACCTGTTACGTGCCAATTTGGCTTTTGGTCACTTTTTTTGCTGGGTTAGATTCTAAAATATAATTTGGGTTATTTGGGTTTTATTTCATTCAGTTTATGTACTTACTTTTGGTTTAAGATTTTTTAGTTTTCAATCTAATAATTTCATTCATATTTCAATCTTTAGTTCCGTTTCTTTTCTCTTCCCAAGCTTAGTTTTTTGGTTATATTAAAAGCATGTTTTTGTTTACATGTATTAATTAATTTTAGTTGAAGATTTTGTTTTAAATTGTCGCTGCTGCAATGCGCGCGCTGCAGGCAGTGACGTTACGTTTTTTTTTGAATTGTAGTACTAGGGCGTCCGCTAGTATTTTTTTTTAATGAAAAACGGTAAATTTTCAATTAAGTCAAACCGACCGGATTTGACTTAATTGAAGATAGTCAGCCTTAAGGACGTTCACTGGTTAAATCGATTTTCTTCTGATTTTCCTCAAATTGAAAAATTGTGTGAATGAAAATGCCCTCTATACAGTAGTATTTTTCAAAATATCGCTATCCATGCAAAATTTAGAGAGATTTGTCGTTAAAGTTGGCGACTTTAACATGGGAGGTATAGGATATGCATCGTAAAAATGAACATTTTTACTGATATCAAAAGGAGTTTTCTTCACATATCTCTGAAAAAACAATATAATATAGAATAGAATGGGAGGAAAATTTACCATTCAAAATATTCCACCTTTCCATATTCATTATCAAGAAACAGCCATAATAAAAATGTAAACACCACAGTTTTACGCTGAGAGAAAGAGACATGAGAGAGAGGTTGCAACGTTGTGGAATCGCTCTGCGCATCTTATGGTCGCTCAACTCACACAGGCACAGATTACGTCTGTCCATGTAAAGCTATGTTGCCGCATCAAACTACGCACACTCCCTCTCTCTCGCACGAATTTTTCTGTCACTCTCTCGCCGAGTGAACGTCCTTAAGTCCTCGTATAGGACGGACGTTGAATTTATTGCTTTTTCGTTTTTTTTACCACTGCAATTTTTGTGGGTTTTCCCAAAGTTTTATTGCGTGAGCAATCCCAAGTTTAGGGATTCTTTTGGGGAAAACCTGTGCTCCGGCCGAATATTTTGAGGCAGTTTGGCCATTGGTTATTCGGCGGAGCAGCCCACGTGTTGGGGATTAGTAAGAATTGTTAGTGGCCATTCTATTTTCTATCGCTACCACCTGCGATTTAACGTCGTCCGGACCAAGGCACAACGCTGTGGAAGTACCTGACTCCCATCCTGGATTTCCTGACTACCTGGAGTCCAGCAAAATTAGACCTGAAGGCCGAGATCCAGACGCCAGGCAGACGAGTCAATTGGATCTCCAGTGACGTCGCCAGCTAAGTGGTTTAGTTTTTTTATTCAGACTTTTTTGTTGGTGCTAATTTAGACATTAGCCACCTCGTGGCTCACTACGAATTTTGTTAATTTTTTTGTGTATAACTTTTTGCTGCGGTAGGCATTCGTTGTCGCATTTCTTTTTATGCTTTTTTCTGTTTACGTTATAAACGCTACGTCCCGTTGTGAACCAGGTCGATCGATCTAGGGCCTGCTTTTCATTATTTTGTACTTTTTCCTGGAGTAGGTTTATGACGTATTTGTTCAGTTGAGACTTGTTGAAGTCTGCGTAGGGACGCGAATCGCCGCCATTTTGTTTACACTAATTTATTTTACCTTTTTGTCATTTCAATATTTTCTTTACTTTTACCTTTTGTAAATTTTGATATTTATTTTGAATTGAAGTTTATTAAATATTCACTATTTTGGTAAATTTGGATCATTTATTTTGTTGAGAAAAAAGAATACCTACCATTTTAATTTTCAGAGAGTGATTTTATTTAGTGTTTTTTTTACAGCTGGTGAGTAAGTATCGCTGTTTGAGATATTGTTTTATTTTATGTTCTGCGGCATCTCGATCGACGCCGACAGATCTAATTATTCTAACACCCAATATTCTACCCGTCCATCCTACCATCTTTTCTTTCACAGGTACTTTCGCAGTTGTGTGCCTAAGGACGGAAAAAAATTAACAATTGCGTGGCGCCCTTATTTTCTGTTTTATTTAAAGTTAGCTTACGTAGCGTCCAGTAGATTTGTTTTGGTAAAGTTTATTTTGTTTGAAAGCTAACCTCACAACTACCCAGTCCGGCCCTGTGATTATTTTGATTATTATTTTTTTTAGTACTGAGCTAGTCAGTTTTGAAGGGTAGGGTCGCTACCCTAGTTTTGAATATTACACACCGTCATTCAACATTAAGTGGAGTTTAATGTCTATGGCAACTATTGTATGCACAATTGTTATCACGGTTATTATTCCTTCCTAAAAGTTAAGTAACGCTGGTGCAACTCGCCATAAGTGTATATGTTACTAATGATCTGCATGTGTCTAAGTTTTCAGCCAGCGAATTCTAGAGCCTGATCCGTCCAAGCTTTTACCATCCTCATACAACAATAGTCATGTGACGATAATGCTTACATAAAACAGTTACCTGTGCTTTTTATCAGTTACCTGAACTTTTTATTCAGCTTTCTCAGGCCCAGTTGTACAGTCTAAGATTATCTAAAGTTTATTAAAACCAAGTTTAATCTTTATGATTACAATTGCTGAAATAACTACAACTATAGAAATTGAACTTGGTTTTACTAAACTTTGGATAAGCTTGGATTGTACAACTGGGCCTTAAAGATATAAGTTCAGGTTTGTTTGTACACTATCCTATCTTTTTCAATCACGGCTGCCAAAAACCGACTGTATCATAATGTCGACCCTTAAAAGCCCATTATTAATTGTCCATCTCCAAAAAGAGGATATTGAGCTAAATACTTGTAGTCCGTAGTCCTTTCGGGCCAAAACGAGCCAATAATGTATGAAAATAATTGCTGAAGAAGTATGAACGATTAGTGACTTTTATTGAATTGATAGTCTCGTCTGTTGTTTATGGATGCATCAGTTCGAATCGAATACGGAATGAATTAATTATGTATTTGGAGGAATGCTATTTAGACCGAAGGAATGAATCATTCAGATCAATTGAAAAATGTGGTACAGACAAGGAATGCAGTGTTCAGAAACATGTATGTACAAGGAATTTTCTATCTTCAGAAAATAGAGAATTTTAAAGAGTATTATGGACATGCATTAGTTGGGAAGTGTTGGGAGAAAGGGATCCGGGATACATCGATTGCTGACTAGATATGGCATAGGACTTGAGGCAATTTAATTAAAGAAAGTGTAACACTATTTTTGTATGTATGAATGTATATGTTCCAATAATAATAATTAATCTTTCTGTTCTAGTTTGGGCAGCCTAACTGCCAGAAAATCGAAAGAAAAATCTCTCTCCATGAAAAAAGCTGTGGAGAAATCGCCAAATTGGATATTGACGAATTTTACTGAATCAATATACAGTTGCGAAGTTGAAATTGATAATCGAAGAATTGAGGAGATAAAAAACATCAAAAGACAATTATTTGTGGATAATGTTCAACGCTATGCTGAAGGTCATAAATTACGGTATACCATCGATTTGATATATTTTCAATCCCAATCTATGAGATGCAAGCCTTGTCTATTTCTAGAATGAATGATGATTGATCAAACTGTTTGTAAAGAGCACAGGGGTGTTCTATGACTTCCTCAATCGTAGAAAAACCTATGATACTTACTCATATCCTGTAATACAATCATTAACTTATTATCGCTCGACAAGATTCTTGAAAAATCATAACAATTGGAACAAATTGATATTAAGAATTTTTGTCAATATTAATTGTTAGAAATGGATATTGATCAATAAAAACTTATCGATCGAGTTACAGAATAGAGCCCCAATTGTCTTTAGTGATGTTTTGTGGTATATATTTGGTTGGTCAAGTTATTTTTTGGAAGCGAATCATGCGTTGTTTCGAGGATCTGTTGTTTGCCTGATGGAATATTATTGATGAGATGAAATGGTTGTCTGTATGTAGTTCTCTATGATGTTGAAGTATTCTGACTTCATGTATTTTGAATTTACTTTTCCAGGAGAGAGTTTTTGGGAGATCACTACATAGAGTGGGATCTCAAAAGTGCAGAGACAGCGCTATCATTTGGCGATTATAGATCAGCTTCAATGGCACTACCTCCTGGGACATTCCACGTTGGACAACACAAATTATTAGATGAATTTAGAAGAAAACTATCGGAAGATATTGTCAAACTTAGTTCCGATTTGTTGGCAAGAATGTCACAGGGTAGTCAAGCCACCGCAGATATCGAATTTCTTCAACGATTATCTACTGCTTTCCAGAACTTAGATGCTCTGAAAACATATGCAGAGAAAGAGTTAGTGAAACAAGAAGAAATCAGATCTGCTTCAATGGCACTTAGCGGTAGTCAGTTTCACGTTAAAGAATTGCAATTATTGTCTGACTTTTCCAAAAGGTTATCCGAAGATATTAAAAAATTCGATAAATATGGTTTTGTCACTAGGATGTCTACTTATGGTGGTATGCCCGAAACAGGAGGCTTTAGATCAGCTTCAATGCAAGCTGCTCCTGGTACTTTCCATGTAAAACAGTTTCAACTACCGGAAAATTTTACTGAAGTGGAAAATCTTGAAAGAGCCATCGCGGAAGGTCCAAAGTACAAAGAAATTAGATCTGTTTCGCAAGCTGTTCCAGCTGGAATTTTTAGTACAAAACAACTTCAAATAACTCCTGAAATATATGAACAAATGACGGCAGATATGGAAGACAAGGATTTGATGAACCAGCGGAAACTATCATTAGAGTTCATGGACCCTGATCCAGGTGGTCCAAGATCAGCATCTTTTGCTGTCCCAGCTGGAACTTTCCATGTGAAGCAACGTCAAATTGATTTGAACAAAAAAGATTCTGAAGTTATTCCAGAATATATGATGAAGCAACCAGAAGAAGAGAATATAGTAGAGATTCCAACAGATATGAGATCCGTTTCTGCTGCTCTGTCACCAAATGTTTTCCACGTCAAACAAAAGCAGTTGAAAAAAGAAGCTCTAGTAAAAATGACCAAGGATGTGGAAACTACATCTATAACAAGTATGAAACTAGTGGACAGTGTGAGTCACACACCTGAACAGAAATATCGATCAGCTTCAACTGCTCTTCCTTCCCGAACGTTTCACGTGAAGCAATATCAGCTAACTCGTGATTCAACTGATGATATTGTCGACCTATCTCAAATTTCATTACCTTATGATGTGCGGGCTTCGGAATATTCGAGCATCAGATCGGCCTCAATGACTATTCCAACTAATGTGCATCTATTCCACATTTTACAAACACTGCAAAAACATATTAATTTGAGTTTTTGTTCTGCTTGCAATAAATCTTTGTCAGAAGAGGATATAAGATACATAAGACCTCCTGAATCTCTAGATAAGATGCTTCCACCCTTCGATCTCAATGAGTGCGACGACGAGAAGGACAAGTATAGGTGATATATTCTTTTTCTTATCTTCAAGCACGTTTCGAAGGCTCTTGAGATGCCCAGTAAATGCGAATTTAGTATACATTTGCAAATAATGCTAAAACTAATATCAATGGATTGTACACTAATATGATTTAAGCTGATTAAGCTGAAATTTCAGGAAATTGATACGCCCGGATGATATGGAAACAATTCTGTCCAATATCAACAAAAAAGTGGATGAATTCGAAGATAGTTATGATGAATTTATCATCGACATGGAAAATTACAATGAAGAGAGAAAACGAAGAAATGACTTTTTATTAGCTTGGTTTGACGGTAAGTTCTACTAAAATAGCATACAAAGCTTGGTACAAATTTCAATCAAGTTCATCTTAGTGTTATAAAGACTTACTCTTGTTTGTTTAAGTTGCCTAAAATATAATGATTGTAGAAATTCGCAAAGCATCTCTTGAAATATCAAAGAACGCGGAAATGAGAAGACAAGAGATGATACGACAAATGAAGGAAGCTGCAGTCGTAGAGACAAAGGGAAAGAAAGGAAAGAAGAAGTAATTATCAACAATCCTAGGAACAACGAAATCTCTTCTTACATCAAGCTTTTCTTTGAAGTTTTGTCAAAGATTATACAAAATGGGATCTGTAACATATAATTGTGATACTTGAATTTTTAATAAAGTTGAAAAGGTTGAATGAAATTTTTATCTTAATTGGAAAGTACGATTAGTGGAATTGGGTACATCATTAATTTTCTCTCAAATATATCATCCGTTTTGATATCTCGAGCAAATTTTTGTGAGGTCCTAGGTGGAATAAATTAGTAAAATTTTATTAGAGTACGACTGAGTCATTTGCTGGGTATGGATTGATTCGGAACAATATAAATTAGGGAAATGTTGAGAGTGACCGTTCAGGAGAAATTTATTATGAATGGAGTTAAGACAAGAAGAATATATTTGACATGATATTATTGATGTTTGAAAGTTAAGTTGAGGCTCGTACAAATACTAACTTCACAAAGTGGTGCAATGATCAATGAGTATTCATAGCTCAGTGAAAATATGCTGGTTTTGTAGTCCGAAGCCATCAAATCGTTTCCCACCAACGGACAAAAGTCGATAAAATTTTCTCTGCATTATAATATAATTTGTGGCGTACTCGCCATGACTTGACAACTGGTAATCATATCCTACAGCTAAGAAAATATCAGTCAATCTACCAAGTGTACTATAAGTGTCTACCACACCCGTATCAGGTAAGAAATGTAGCCAATATTCATTTATACATTAAATGAATAAATATATGACATAATGCATTCAAAATATTTTATTTTAATAATGAAGCACTTCTATGGCCACGTGATTCTAAATGTAGCTGTTCTCAAGAATTTCTAATCAAGACGAACACAATTACAAAGCGTGAATGATTCAAAATTACATATTAGGCTGTAGGAATAAAATTGCATGTTCAATTGGCGTACGTTAATTTAAAGTACAGCCCGACCATTTTCTGGTTGTTACAGCCGTTGTAACTAGCCGCCTCAAGAAATTGTTGGTCATTATTTAATGGTTTGTAATCATTGAACATTCAATGATTCTGATACTTATTTCTGTAAATGTCTGCAAGAATAAATCATGACTTATGTTTATGTATTTTTAGTACTTAGATTGCTTGATTATTTTAGTGTTTCAGAATAAGTAGTAGGTAATATGAGCATATATTCTGCTTTGAGATGTACTTAGCGTCATAACAATAGAGCGGTGTGATAAAGAGTCTAATAGGCTTCAATTTAAGTTTGTAGGTTAATACATTTCTTCGAGAGGTTTGAATAGCTTTTATTGGTAATAATTCTAGCAGGTGCTGCAATAATCAATGTTTAAATTATTCAATCTCTAGCAATAAAATGACAAAGATAATAATCCTTAAAAAAATGCCAAAATTTGATATTTCATTGATGTAAAGATTGTAAGAACAAAAATTGCAAAAAATTGAAGATTACGTATTCAAAATATGAGCTGAATGGCTCATTCGAACTTTGTTTTATTGGAGAACTACTCGATTTAGTCCATATTGAGTCCCAGGGATAAATTCGTTTTTTAGTTCAGAAAATGTTTTCAAGTTGATGGTTTTGAAGGGAAATTGTACTGAATGCAAAAGAAAGAACTGGTACATTATCCCAGGATTTTGGTAATTATTGCGAAAAGTGGAATATTGCTCAAAATATCGACAAGAAATAGAAAGATTTTCGGTTAAATGCGCCACTGCAGTGTTTGTGAAACAATCATGAACACCACAAGATGATTTTAACGAAAACTAGATAAATCTACTAGAATCAAGAATATATGAATGATTCGATCGCTCGACTCATTAATTCATGGTTGATTGAGTTCGAAATATGTAGAGCCTGTCATACAACATTTTGCTACATCTAATAGTAATTTGAGTATTCTTATTTTTATACGGTGTGTCACAAGTTGTCCTGGTAGGCCAAATGTCAACATTATTTTGAGTATCAGAAAGTGTTTAGGCTAGTGTTGCCACGAAACGAGACGAGACGAGACTTCAGTAAGTCTCGTCTCGATCTCGTGGAGGTCTCGTCTAGCTTAGTCTTGTCTCGGTCTCGCCCTGGTCTCGAGTAGGTCAGTCTCGTCTCGGTCTCGAGTCTCGAAGAGAGTCTCGCCATGATTCTTCAAATTTACATATTCTTACATGCGAGAACCAAATCGTTCTATCTGACTATTATTTGCTATGAATTCTACCAAAAATATGTATTTGTGTGTTTGGTGCGCAAAGTTATGTTTCATAGCTTGGTCATGAACCCCCAAACGTAAGCTTCTGGCATACTTCACAATCGTTAAGAACCACAAAAACACTTCGCTACAAAGACTGTCATTTCACGTCTTTTTATAGACTCTCGACACACGTACCACCTATCGGATAATTAGAGAAGTGATTCAATGTCATCATCGTTGAAGACAGTCTTCCAGAAATAAGAGACAGGACTAAGTCAGTTTCATTAGCTCGATGTCAGATTTGACCTTGGATTTGCCATTCGTGTGTTATAAAATAGTAGCAATATAATAAAATTATACCATTATAATTCATAACAAGTAAGTCAGGAGAATGATTAAGCATATATTGAATCATATCTTGGATATCGTTCTCAATTAACTGCCAATATAAAGTTGTTGATCATATTGTTTGCACCATCATACAATATTCAAGTTCCTATAGATGTAACTATAACTACAACAACACTGACATAGAGACTGTGATCTGTCTCCAAGCTGTCTCTATGAATTAGAATAGGATTCCTAGTGCCACGAGGATTCGGGATGAAGAGGCAATAGTTTGATGCAACAAATGTGTAAACTTAAGCATTATGATGATGTTAAGGCTACATATTTCAAGTCAAGAATCGTTGAGTTACATCAAATATTTTCCGAATTACCTAATGCTAGTTCACACATGATTGTGTTTGACGCCACACGATACTTCTTCTACGATTCTCAATATAAATTCATATGTACTAAATTCAGGCTACAAAAACGTTCATATTAATTGATAGATCTGAGATACCTACATGCTCAGTTACGCATTGTTTGCGATGTATAAATCACCAAATTCAAGGATGGATGAAGAAAACCTAATTTTCAAATGAGGTTATGTTATTGACTGTGAATAACGAGCTATATTGTTCAAATTAGAACAAATTCATGAAAAAATAGTAATGATTCCTCCTCCTATGACCCAGTCCAGCCTAATCTGATATAATTTTGAATGTAATCAGATGAGATACAGAGATATAACTAGGAATTTTCTAGGAGTCGATTTATGTAACGTATTGTGAAAATAAATAATAGTTTAATAATATTTTCTTTCATTATGTCGATAAATTGTTATAAAATTGAATGTGTTGTGCTAGTATTGGGTCTCGCCCTCCTGTTGCACAATCTAATCAAATAAAATCTGCTGCCGCCACACAGTACTTTCCCAACCATAAATTTTATGGCCGGTTTCATCGTTGTTTCATAGATTTAGAGAGTCGCATCATTCAATTGCATATTCCGAAGTGACAGCTGTCATTGTCAAATTGACGGATGACGTTTATTTGAAAGTCCCTGCATTGTATAAGTATTTTTGAATGAAAACTACTTTTGATTTATATTTAATCTTTTTTTTTTGATTATTTATTCTATTCTCCTACTAAGCCTATCTACCCGAGAGCTTAAGATTGATACCAAACTGGACATCATTCAAATAATTTGGTCATAAACAATTGACAATCGTTTGAATATTCCATTTTAAACTTCTACTAGAATAATTCTTGCAGAAGCTTCAATTTAATACCAAACATGATAGAACCAAATGACTTACTATAAAAAAATAATTGACGAGAAAATATTGTATTATAGTTATATGAAGTAAATATTATGAAAGAGCGGACGAAAAAATTATTGTCTCAATCGGAAACTTATCCATCAGTTAACATCTTGATTCAACTATTATTACTGCAGTTTGTAGGTATTTACCTACTTGCTCTATAAAACTGCTTTCGGAAGAAGTAAAAATAGATTTCAAGTGATTATGATATAAGTCTTGTCGAGAGTCCCGTGAGACTCTGTCTCGACTTTTGGCTCGAGACTCATTCCCTGGCCTCGTCTCGACTTTTTGAGGCGAGACGAGGCGAGACCGGGACTGGTATCGAGTCTTGTGACAACACTAGTTTAGACCGTATTCTAAGTTCTTCTTTAAGCGCTATTTGGACAAAAATTGAAATAAATAGAGATGATGCTGTGAAAAAAAGACAGTGCATCTGAATTTGAGAAGATGCGTTTCTTCAAAAGGTAGAAATAAGTTTTTTATTATATTTGCTTGAGAATCTTAATAACTGATACAAACTTTGAACTGAAATGAGAAATAAAATATTGTATTTACGCTGCAAGACCTGTAATATACCTAAATACTAAATTCAACCATGATTCCCAGAAAAATAAACAGACGTTGTTAATTTTTGTATTCATAAAATTGGAAGCTACTAATGAATGTTCCAGCTCATTATACATAAGTCTGAACATATTCGTATGAGTACAAATAAGTAATTACAATTTTGAACAACAATCATTTCTCTTTACAAGAGGATTTCCAGTGAATTAAAATTCATTTGATGATTGTATTTATTTTTTTTTATGAACAAAGCTTTATGAAGTGAGTTTATTGTTTCGGCTGATAAACAGAATTTTTGAAGAGGTGTACTTGTTTGATGTTCACAAAAAAAAGTATAGAACAATTCAAATATTGATATTCATCTGTTGGATATTTCAGCACTGATAATTCCCAATGGATTAGAAATAAAATAACATTGAAAAATAGACCAATGAATTACATGGAACACTATACGCTTCCCCGGAAATGAGACCGTTTGATGACAGCATAGTCACTTTCTATCAAAAAATGAAAACTTGCTGCAAGACATGTAGTCGTGAAATGTTTTTCTTGTTGAAATGTTCTTGAAGTGGTGAAAAATAATTGTTTAACAAGAGCGGTAAAGGCTCAAACATTTGTCAGCTGTCCTTACACAAGTATATTTAGTTGAGTAAACCTGAGTAGAGCACTTTAACGGATTCTATTTCCTCACTTATCTGTTCGAAGGGTTCTTCAGCTAACTCTCACATGAAGTATACAAGTAGAGAATTCTTTCTTGGAAATGATTAATATAAGAGATATTTAGTTGAAAAATGAGTTTATGTAAATAGGTGAATAACCCAATAATTATTACCAACACTGTATTTTAAACATCTTTCCGGGTGATGTCATTCTCAGTAGAATCTGCATATAAATGGCTTGTGTTAAATCAGCATTTACCAATTTCTACTTGGTGGAGACCTTGTCCATGGATTATTCCGCTACAATAGCACAAACACAGAAAGAGTTTGCACAACCTGCTGGTACATTGACCTCAAAGTGATGTCATAGCGAGGGGCTTGCGTTACCGAGCACCGAGACCTAGAAACACCATGGAATGCGAATATGATATGCACTTTATAATGCAAGGACTACTACAACCAAGAGGACGAACGATTGTCTTACCAAAAAATGAAGATTCGTTGAATAATTGAACAGAACTATGAAAAAATAGTCAGTTGAAAAGCTACTGATCCGGAAGTTTACTAAAAGAAATAGTATTCTATTCAAGTAGTTTGAATATATCCAATATCACTTTCCTCATACACAACATCCATGATTTCATCTATAATAGAATCTTTATTCTTCCTGTTTGTAATGGACAACACAAACTCATTTCACATATTCGAACATTCCTTCTATTTGCCTAAACTAACGCAGTTGTCTGATATCCACTCCTTCAATCATATTTTTCTCAACATTACAATCTTGATGTCGCAGTCGATTCTCTATAATATAACCACTAATAAGTTACAGATTTCTCTCTCCATAATAGCCATCATACTGTTATGCCAAGATCTCATAAATTGCACCTCCTGAGTCAAATACCTCGTGGAAATATCCTTAAAATATTCGAAACTTGCTCCAAACTCACAGCATCAACCAAAATATTACAATTAGTCTCTATTTAACCCCTCTTGGACACCAGTAGGTCGCATTAAACTTCCTATTTGTAACAGAAACACGCAACATACTTAATTGAACTTGGTTTTGGTAAATTAGATGAATGGTTTTGGTAAAGTCAAGCTGAAGTTTATTAGATGAATGTTAAAGGTAGAGCTATGTACATCAATCGTTGCTATGTAGCCATCAATCAATTACTCAACGAGTCTAATAATCTACTTCAAGTAAAATTGGATTCGGAATTGATTGATTTCAAATGCATACGTCCGTTATTGCAAACATGCAATATCATTACTGTGATACGCAATATAATAATGATATAATGATAGCCGTTCTTGTGATCCTTTAGTAAAAATCACGTTCTTCTCTTCCTATTCAAATCAACTTTTTATCCTTTCTCTTTACGTATTTTTTCCTCACATGGTATTCCTTTTATGTAGGAAATTAATATTCCTATAAGAGTCCTATCTCCCTTCGGAATCAAAGTTTCGTAGCTAATGATTTCATTTACCCGTTTAAGTCCATGAGGTAGCATTCCATCCATCTATTCCTTCTGCAAATTGACAGGTATTGGCTGATTACAAGACTTGCTATTGCTGTTAACTATGCTAAATGCTTCTTACTGTTGCAGAATGTTCATTTGCAAAACAGTGTTAAGGTGCACTTGAGCCAACGAGGTGTTATCTTGATCGTTGCTACCATAGAGAAGGCCTCGACATTGCAATAGAATAAAAGGATACTTGGATGCTTATTTCATTTGTTTGGCTCAATGCATGTCCTTTTTCTCATATATTGTGTTCTTTGTGAATCAAAAGATAATATACTCCTTATCTAAAAGCGTTTAATCACCATCACTCGGTATATAAAATTAATATGGATTATATATTTGGAAATGATATATATACACTTATCTTCCTCATGAGAATTTTCCACGCAATATTGAATGATTAAGGAGTATAACCTCACATGCAAATTTTATGATGGGAAATAGCACATTGAATAAATTATTGCTCCAGAGAATCAATTTCAAATATGTTATTATGACTGTTGTGAAATGTAATATATATGTAAATATTATATTTGTTATTCGTCAACAAATTCATATTAAGTATTTGTGAGTTTATTTGTCTCAAGTTTTAATAACTAAATGGCATATTATTTATTCTAATAACATATGAAAGTTATACGGAAGCTGATAATTTGCGAATATGTAAATGATGCTGCACCTAGAATATCTCACACTTTGGTGAGAGCATATCTGAATATAGAAACACCAAATACCAATTTCATTATGCTAATCATAGTTTTTTTGGGCTATATATATATCTATCGGATGACCACTCAATTTGAAATTTATACGCCCTATGATACCAATCTTTGTTGAACAAATTTTCGTTGAGATTGGACGACCAGATTAACGTGAAGTTTCATTAAGCTCCAAAATTTTATTGGTAAATGATGATGTCAAGGAAAAAATCTACTTTTGCAGGAATCATCAGTTACACTATCTTTGAATGTCATACTCTAGGAGACTGTTCAAGTTCCTCGCAGATTCTGTAACTTTTATGTTTTTTAATAACATTTCAGCAAGATATTGGACAGATTCAACTAACCATGCATCGTACATTTTTTTGCATAAGAGCCGTAGCATCTGCCCACGAGAGCCATATGCGATTCGTATGTCGCACTGTAGCCCTTCTATACAATAGGCTATGTGCAAGGAAGCGGAGTTTGAACAAATATCGATGCGAGCGCTCATGGTGAGCATCATTGTAAGCATCGAACTCCATTTTTCAGAATACGTCATTGAGCTGTCATTGAGTATTGTAGTTTAAAAGTGAGAATAATTGCATATAAAACATAGGAAAACGTTTGTTCTGTTTCAGGCTGTTGTGTTAAGCCCGTATGACACGCTCAATGTTTTTGCACATATTTTAGTTCAATGTTTTGTGATCAATTTTTCAGTACTCTTTTAAGAACTAAATCATTGAAAGCAAGAAATCCTGTATGCAACGTATTTCCATTTTTTGTTGCAGGCGCATGCGTACTTCAGTATATGTCAGTCATAAAATTGGTTCTGAGCCCATTTATTTTGTTTTTTATTTCGACAATTGACGTTATCGGCCGTATTGTTTTTAAAGAACTAAATATTGCGTTCCAAGCCGCTTGTCTTGCATGTTTATTTTCATATATCGCAGTTTTCACAGCGTACAAACATTACATTTTTCTATATTCCTCGATTGAAAGGGATACTTGATCGTGTGACCACGACATTTTGAAATATTAAAATGCTTGCACAAACATAACGAAGTGAGGTTATAAATTATTAGTTGCCACTGACAGCGCAATGCGATATCGTGCGCATACTATCTGCGCAATTAATTGACGAAAACATTGAACGAAATAGAGCAAGCTCTATTATTTCATTGAACGAAAAATTGAGTAAATCATTGAACATTTTAACCTGTTTGCAACAGTCAATTTTTTCACGAACAAAACATTGAACTAAAATATGTGCAAAAACATTGAGCGTGTCATACGGGCTTTAAGGATGATTCAAGTAAAATATAGTTTCATAGATTTCATTTACGCAGTTATAACATAAAAAAACGAGTGAAGTGGATCAAAGCGGTAAATAGAGTATCACCTGTCTTTCATTATCAATCTATATAACAAAGATGTTTGTAATTTAATTGTGAAATTAGAAAAGTTCATCATCGATTTGTGATTCATGAAATTACCTCTATCTCTAATTTGTAAGGTATTTTAGTGGTAGAAGTTTGTCGGATGCACTTTGCAATAAGTTTGTTGTTAATATTGTCTGCGACATATTCTTTAACATGTTTGATATGGCAAAACTAATTTCACACTTTTCTTCAATGCTTTCTTGGTAAAAGGGACATAGTGTTGATACATACAAGCCCAATCCGCAAGATCATCGGCATCATAATTTAAGGTTATCCTGTCAATTTGGACGAATTAAGACGTTTTCTCTAATAGGTACGTTATCATTGAAGAAAAAACTACTCAAAATATATAATTTCAACGTACCTTCAATGCTCTGCAAGTTATATTATACGCACACAACTGAATTGAATAATATTAGTACATTTAAAAAATTATAGGTATGAAACAATGATGAAATTGGAGTTCAATCGTTCTCCACTACCCGCTAGAGGCGCTAGTAGACTTCATGCAGGTAGCCTATGGCATAGTTTCAAAGCTTATTAATGCCATATAAGTTGACGTTAAATTTTTCTACATTACAAAAAAAAGCAAATAAAAAATGTGTCTATATAATATACATGTTGGGGCTGGTGGAGGAAAAATTTATTTTATTTTTCTATGTTTCCGAAAATATCTTGGATTTTGTAGTAGTACATTCTATTAAAATTGCTCAAACGTTTTACTGAACGAGAGCTGTACTTACTTGAGTCTCCGTAACTCTTCTCCTTGTCATATAATCTGCATTTAAAATTCACCACATACTGTTGCTGATAAATAATTCCATATACCATCCAAGCAGTGATTGTGCAAAATTTAACTGATTCCTGGAAGGATTCAACTGATAAGAAAGAGAGTAATTGGTTTGTGTTAAATGATCAGACAGTTGAGATCCCTTCACTTCCATTGAAAATCTGGTGCAGTTACTTAGTTCATGACATGAAAGCATGAATTGAACTTCAAATTATCGAAAAATTATCGACAAAAAACTAATATCACCTGATTGATATTTGATCACACGCATTGATGATACAAAATACAATAGAGTAATATGTAGGAAAACTGAGAGTGAAGGACAGTTGCAGATTAGTTTTAATTATTTTCTAGTTTCCAGAAATGTAGGAGACACATGTACAGGAATTATTGAATAAGCTATCAACGCTAGAGTTGATCACAGTATGCAACAACTTAAGATTAAATTCTAACTCGAAAAGACAGTTAATAGACGTCATTTTAGAGACTCTTAACACATGTATCACCTAGCGGACAGTTGAAAAAGTTACTTAATGTCACTGTTGAAGACAGCCTTCCAGAAATAAGAGACAGGATGGAACAATGAAACAACATTTAACTACTATGATTAATAATGAACTAGGAAAATAAATTTAATTGAATTTCAAGCATAAATTCCTAGATTATATTGTTTGCATCCAAATACAATATTCATATCCCCATAAATGTTACTATGTGTTGCAAACTGTGATGACGATTCCTGCTTAAGTAGTGTAAGCAGCTTCTTCTGAGTATGTATGTGAAGTATGTTTTTGATATTGTATGAGTGAATATCATAGTAGTCTAGTTTTTTCAGTTGTTGTTGTCAGTCAATAAAAAAATGTATGAAATGAAAGTTATCAGATATTTTGTATGTTAAAATTATTATTGAAAATAAAGTTTTGGTCTGTGTCAAGGAATTGGTTTAATTCACTCTCCCCTATAACATTATGTCATGACGACATTAATATAGATACTGGGAAACTGTTTTTAAGCTGTCTCTACGATTCAGAATAGAACTCTTGATGTGGAAATGTAGTGCTCATATTATTTTTGACCTAGATGTATATTTTTATTGTCGTGTCATCACTCTGATCTTGAATAAATGTAACTTGCTGTCTTTCTACCTTCAGCCTAATTCACCCAATAATCAAGAAAATTTTCTCCATCGGAAGTAGAATTTCACCTTTTTGTACCTCTGTTAATCATCAGAAAGTGAGATGAATGATTCAGATCTCCATATCTTTCAGTTACTACATAAAAGTCCATACTCTCAGCTTTGACTTGAGAGCTTCTTGAACATGAATTGGTATAAACGAAGAAAGGACTACAGCGGAATCAATGTAATAAGAAAAATGGTGCATTTAATTTTGGAAATCCAAAAATATGAATCGGTTTTCAGTCCAAATAACACAGAAATTAAGATAAGAACTGAAATATGTTCATTAATCGCATGCCAAAACTGCTTCGGCAGGAAGATTATGTTTCAAGATTTTTTCTAGAAGTACTTCTCAGTTTTTCAAATTTTGAAGAATTCAGGCTAATTCACCTGGGTACTCCATTTATTAACCAATTTAACCATCTGGTGACTGCTAGTCAACCAAAAAAAAGATGAAGTTGCTGCGATATGTCTACCACCCATACCAAAACTACTAGACAGATTCCGATAGAAATTAATATCTGGGAGCTTCAGAACGTTCGTCAGAAATACCTCTTTCCAGTATTTCAAGTTACAGAGAATTGGAGTTACGTAAAATGGACACTCTATATATTGAAGGTAGGGCTGCCAACTTTTCTTCGGCGAAATAGATTATTTCCCAGAATGAGCTATAAAAAATATAGTACACCTCAAAAAAATATAGTATTTAATGGGGAAGCAAAAACTAGACAGCGATATATTATTTACCTATTCATTTTCATGAAAACTATTTTTTTTGCACTTTTGAACAATTTTTGGTCTGAAATGAAAGTGTCATATACTTTATTAGTACATTCAATCTTTGAATTAATTTGAATCAAGAGCTCATTTTTTATTAATAAAATCCTACTCCTGTCCCTTCTTGCCGTTTCGAATTCATAGCCTGAAATATCCTTGCTTGGCAATATAGTATTTTTGTGTACTATATATTTCTTCAACAGTATATAGTATACAGACCCAATATATAGTAGAATACCATATATTATAGTATGGTTAGCAGCCCCAATTGGAGGATGGATTTTACCGTCTAATAAGTGCTGGTCATCAAAAAAGTTATAGATTTCGTACAGCTTATTTACAAGTTGTGAAGTTGGAAAAACTTGAAGCTAAGAGAAATCTGAGTCTACTTGAGGATGTGAGTATGCCACTTAGCCTTTTGATTTGTTTTGATATTATTCATTGCTTAGAGAATTATTGATGGTGCAAATTTTGTTGATTGACCTTTGTAGCTGATCTTCAAATATTCATTGATCTGAATTTTCAATAGTGGTTTAGAAAATTAGTCCAGAATGGCCATATTATTCATATTTGCTGATTTTAAATGACTGGCAGAGAATATATCTGGCTGAAATCGAGAAAACCTCATTTTGGGGTATAATAACATCAAACTGGGACAATATTGATTATCTAGCTATGAAGCTGGATTTAACAGTACACATATTTGATATTAATCACAATCGCACAGTATTGACAGTTTCTGAAAACCTTAATCATGATATCACATATTAGATCAGAATCGTCAAGCTACTGAACGCCTAAATTCTTAACGGAGACAAAATCCGATGCCTTGAGTCTCTTGTAAATAGGAATAATATAAAGCTATGTTTATTCAATATGACAAACATTCTTTTTCCCAGATAATAACAGAAATAATGATAGAAGATGAATATATTCTCAGCAGGTCACCCCCTGATGATCTTCAAAGGCAATAACTCATCTCTAAATCTTCGATTTGACACTAATTACATGCTTTTGTATCAAGACCATAGACCAAAGAATCTATTTATAATAATTGGGATGAAAGTAGGCTTTAAAAAGTTTCAATTAGATGATGGGTCTGAATTTTCGGCAACATGATGTAAAGCAACTGAAAACATTTGTGCTGTCTGCTTAGTAGTGAAGTCACAACGAATTAGCATTGACATTGACTTGATAATAAATATTGGCTATTCATAACAGAAGTTCGAAATGTCCTCGAATACAATTTATCATATCACAAGGTCTAAATCAGGTCATCCTTCTATAAGATTGAGATCTGGATTAAGATAATAAGGATTGCAGGTTCAAGATAAGATGAGATTATGTCAATGTTAATTTAAAGTGGTATCACCACAGGTTTCCGCACACTTATATACTCTGGATTTGACTTTGGGATTCCAGTAGTGCCTTATTCATTATCTAAGAGAATTGGAAATAAATTATCATGCCCTCAATAGATTTAAGCAAAGATCGTCCAATTTTTTGTAGCTCAAAAATAATTGTTCTAATATTTACTCGAACAAATTGTGGCTAATTACTTCCCAAGTCATGATTTCTTGGAATCGTGAGCAAACACTACTAATCTATGTAATTTTGCTATTCCCTTTACTTAAATTAATTTGAGAATGGCCACCTACCTCGACTGGAGCATCATCATATAGCAATAAATACTCCGAAGAACATTAAGAACAGTTCCTATTAACGTATTCATAGGTATATTCAAGATAATGATGAATATACATTTTGATTTAATTATTATTTAATTATTCTTCTTCCCAAAGATACGTTTATATTTGAGCCCTAGGAATAGACTTTCTTGAACTTTTTAATGTGAGTGCAAACATTCAATTGTAAATAGAATTTGCCTAAATATGACACAGTGAGCCGTGAACGTTGGAAGGAATCGAAAAGATTCAATATTCAATTTGAGGATTATCTTTGTCTGTCTTCAAGAATATTTGTTGGAATCTCATACTATGTAAGAACAAAGCTACGTTTTCTAGAGTTCTATTGAAACTGATGGAGAATTTATTTGGATGGCCTATTTGTTTTATTGCTAAACAATATGAGGGTTCAACTGCTATGTCTCTTTCCATTTCAGGAATGGTGACGCTTGTAAGGATTTCCATCCACTTTTTTCTTGTTATCTTTACCGATCTGCATCACATTTAATCAGAATGTTCTCTCATGACGTTCCTGATATCATTTTCTTTTCAATCTGTCTCTTCAGAACAGAAGATGGTAAGTAAGATAAGATGTAAGAAAAAAATAACTAACTTGCTCTGAATATCTCTCGCCTTTGAATAACCGCCTATTGCTGTGATACATATCTTATAAAATACAGCTCTTAACCATTTCAATTTGCAAATCTGATATCTTGTTCTCCAGTACTTCAAGCTAAAGTATTTGAATATATTTTCTTTTAGTTGTTTTAAAGGCAGATATCCTTGACTTTGGTATCTAAATAAATCAGCGTTCATCCATTTTAACAAAACAATCCGAGCTACTTTAAGAGTCTTTGTTTGGAAGTTAGTAAAAATGCACAAACCTGTAGAACATTATCTGCCATCTTGGGTCACGATTTCAAAACAAAAACAAGAGCAATGTGTTATTGTTTGGGGCCAAGCTCATAAAATCTATGCGAGCCGAGCTTTTGTTAGTCGTGCCGCTTCAAGATATAAATATCCCGTGGTAGGTACGGAGGTACCATGCTGTGCTTTGCTATACAACAAAATTAGTAATTACGAAGATTATTTGGGAAGAAATGCTTGAGGCACAGCAATAAATCACTTATACCTTTGAAGGATAATAGATTCCAATAAGTCTTTAAACACTTCTCTACTACTTAATAGCTATTCAATATTTTTTCCTGATCAATAGCTTGTGAAATTGGACAGAGCAACTAACAAGAAGATGGAAAAAATTGTAATTACTTAATACCTTGAGATAACACTTTTTCACTCCAAAATATAGTCTTCCTGGAGACTCATGTGCTTCGCTCAGCACTATTTCAGTTTGTTGAATTCTTCCAGATAATATGATTGATCTAATTTTGTTATATTGGTATCTGTTGTCGTAATTACCTTTTCTTTTGAGTACAATATCATATCTACTATTCAAGAGAACAAGAACGGTAATTCAATGGTGTAACAAATGATGTACATGACAGTAGGACTCCCTGAATTTTGCAGCCATGACATTAGATTAGCGACATGAAGAGAAGCTTTTTCGTGAATCCAGAAAATTCACACATTTTCATTTGTTGTGATCATTAATAGTATTATCTCTCTTTTTAATGTTCATACTGACGAACAAGGTTAATGATTCAATGATGTTAAATTTAATGACAATGGAATGGAACACCATGAATTTTGCAGCCACTGCATGAGTGGCATGAGTTTGTTTAATGTTATAATGAAGAAGAGCACATCCACTCTCCATTACTTATCGCCATACTTTTTCATATAATCATACTGAAGGACAAGAACAAAAATTCATTGAAGTGAAGCACGATCCCACAAATTTTGTAACCATGGCATTGAAAGGATAATTCTGCTTGTTAATTATCTTGTGGGTCTATTGTAGGTGCCTATCACTGATCTCTAATATAACACTGGATTGGATTTAGGCCGCTGGAATGCGATCCCAATTGAGCGTCGCCATCTTGGCAAAAACTGAGGTTTTGTGTCAGATCAATACCGCGTTGTGCCGCGATATCTAAAATTTAGCTGTTTGGTTCGCCGGTATTTTATTTATCAAACATGATGAGCGAGTGCATGTTTTGCGAAAAGAAACCCGATTCATCGAGAAATTTGACACTGCACAAGTAAGTACAACGAAATAACCTGAAGTAACTGTCGTTATGACTAAAATAAGTAAACATTACTTATTTTTATTACTATGCTATGATGTGAATATTTTCAAGTTCTCCATCCGATGAACAATCGTTCTAAAAATGGCTCGAACAAATGAGTTTGCCAAACTTAGAAATAGCCAAAAACATAAGGTTATGTTCTCAAAATTTTGTTGCGTCCGCGAAAAGATACACGACCTTGGAAAATGATGTGTTTCCGACTATTTTCAACGAACTATAAAAAAACTATAGCGTTAACTGCGAAACCAAAAAAAATGTTCAAATAGTCACACATTACGATTTATTTATTGTCTAGATTTATAACAAAAATCGTAAAACTATTTAATGGATTTGATGATTCAGAGCTAAAATGTTTAAAAAATAGTTTAAATACTGATACTAAAAAGTTACCAAATATTTTGAGGTATTAATGAATACTTTTCAATATTTTAACTATTATAACAGTTTTTAAATAAGTACTCTTAACTATTATTGATTATTAATGTGTGCATATTGACGTATATTGAGAATAATTTCATCATCTTACTTGCATTATACTTTAAATTTCATCGAGTGTCTTCTGTAAGTGTTTTGAATTTGCCGCCGAATAGTGACACAAAACCTCAGTTTTACTGTCAAGGCCGCCGTTCATTCGAGGCCGCTTTCAGATGCCAGAATACGGTCTAAACCCAATCCAGTGTTATATTAGAGATCAGTGGTGCCAATACATTCCCAGTTTTCCATCATTCATCTCCAAATTATGGATTTTATAAATTATACCTGGGAATATTGCTTCAGAAATGCGTGCATTACTTGTGCTCGATTTCTACTCAACGAATTTTGAGATCGCTCATATATTGTGATAAACGGAAATCTGGATTTGAATTGACCTTGAAGGTTCTGTGCTTGAGATACTACTTTTCCCTATTTTTCCTTGTTGTGCACTTTGGTTTTCCAATTTTTTTGTACATCATTCATTTTTTTTTTGATATTTCCTTTTTTTGTTCCTATCTTGCAATTTTTCCATAATTTTTCTGGGATTCCATCTTCTGGAACTCTCTCTACATGCCTCAACTACTTTATTCTCTGATGCATCCTAATTTTTATTGTAATACTTCATGGCTTTCTATACACTTCTAGTACTTGTTCCTTTGTTCTCCTTCTTCAGTGACCTTCTTCTTTGATTCCTCTACAAGTTCTCCACAGCATCTTTTGCTTCCATATTTGTAGCTTCTGAAGATCTAGCATAGTAAAAGTCCATGTTTCGCTACTGTATAACATTGTTGATAATATATTCGTTTTATAAGACTGGTGGAATGAATTTGCCAGATTATAGCATGTTGATCCTCTGGTCTCAGTAACATATTTTTATTCACAATCATTATAGTAATATAGCAATTCCTAACCTTTTGGAGGTTGGGAAGTAGGTAGGTTCCAACTGCAATGACTAGCTCACGGGTCGGAAGCGATACTTCCATCTCTTGGGTGGGAAATGTTTATTCAGGGTTGCCTAGCATCAGTCATAAATCTTTGTTGGGGTAAAATGATTCGTGCTGTCAAAAATACCGATTATATAATTTAATGATGATGTCTTATAAATTCATAAATTTGTAAATTATGAGCAAAATTGCCATGAACTCACATCCGTAGCACTTTTGTCCGATTCGGAGCAAGTATATAGCTCCATTTTACTGTTATAACTCATTGATATCTGCACTTATCATAATTTCAATGGATACACGTATAAATAACTTGATTCATGTCAAATTGAATTTTTCAAAACATTCTTGTTTTCATAGACTACTACATAAATTTACTTTGTTGAAAAAAGAACGGAGTTGGATCAATCATTTCTCGGGAAATAAGGGATGATTGTGAATAAAATAGTATACATTTTTCGGTGAGGATTTCATATTAGCCTCGAGCTATAATATTTGATCCTCGAGGCTTCGCCTCTCGGTCATATAATAAGCTCTCGGCTGTAATGAAATACTTCCCACCTCAGATGCAATATACTATTCTTTAATATTTTTGGTATTACATACATGTGAAGTGGTTTGCTGCGATGCGGGGTCAGCCTGGATCTTGTGATGTCATTTGGTTGTGCTTCCTCGGTGTCATTATACCTTCTTCTTTATGTTTTTTTTTTGGTTAGATTTTCATCCAGCTTCTTGTAAGGTCCTTTCTGCAATAATTTCTTGTCTTATTGTAATCTTGGTTGTCCATGATTATCGTTATCATTGTCCACTAGGATTTTTTTCATTGAGCTGTCGTCTTCCAGCTTCAAAATGATTATCAGTTGTTTTGGATATGGTTGGTCTCTGGTTTCTTGATTTTATCCAACAGAGTTCTAATTTTCCATCTGAATGCCTCGGCATTGTCTTGATCTAATTCAAGAGCTGCTGTCTCTACCATGGCCATAACTTCGATTATTAAAATTTTCTTTGGTGTGATGGTGCGATTAAGATCTGTCTCAAGTACATATTTCTATTGTATAGTAAAAATCTTGTTGGAAAAATAGGCTACTGCTGCTTACCTTCTGAATCAGCCGTATCTCATCTCCTAGATTTTGTCTCATTTGTGAGCTGTTCCTACCTTTTTTATTGCTGCTGCCTATGTTTTTCTATCATCTTCTTGCCTCTGGAACATTGGCTTGTAGTCTTCAACAGCTAGGGTATCTGTAAACTCCATGTGATTTGATTATACCTGTTTAATAAGCTGTGACCTTTCCTAGCGATGACAATTGATCCTCTCTTAATCGATTCTATCGTTCCAATAGTTTATTTCTTTTCAGAAGCCTTTATTTCATTACCTGTTCCGTTTTTCATTTAAGATGTGACTTTCAATTCTCAAATCTATATTTTCACTAGTTTCTTCCAATTCTTTTTCTGATCTATTTTCTCTGTTGCTCGAAGACCGTTTTTCTATCAAAAATTATTGTTTTATAGGAGTATGGTCCTTCTATATTGGGAGAATGAGAACTAAATGATTATACCGAAATTTTATGTTTTTTTCTGGAAGATGCTATCAACCTAACTCTAACTTTACACATATTTTTCAGAAAGATCTCTGCGCAACATATTTCTTTACGAATATTTTGTTGATACCAAGAATGGAGGGGGACAAAATAGGAATAATTCATTTCCGTGTTTTGAGAAGCATTCTCCTAAACCTAAGTAATTCATTTTTGACGCAAAATTTTCTGCATGCCATATGCACCGTGGTGAGGTTTCAATCCGATTAGATATTTATTTCCACCTAAAAATATGACCATTCGCACCAGACACCTTTACAGTACCTGCGGAAACAACCCAGATAGCAAAGAAATATTCCAAGAATAAGCAGAGAATATTTTTTCCGAATATTCAGCTATTGTTGGAATATCCTATGTTTATCGGTATATATTTGTGGGATATTGATAGAATATTCCCATGTCCCGATATTGCATATCCTATAAATATCCCAGGAATCATCCTGAAATATGCTATGAATATATGATGTTATATTCCTGGAATAATCTATGAATCTCTATAAAGCAAATGTTCAATATATGCTAAGAATATTATAGGGATAATTGAAATCATATTCTTGGAATATTCTGGGCTGGTTGATGACCATATTGAAGTTATATTTTTTGGGGAAATAAAATCATATCTGTGGCAAAAAATTCAATTAATAGAAAATATTTATTCTTATATAAGTACAATTAAGACAAAAAAATATCACACTCATAAAACTCACAAAAATGTAAAAATACATTGCGTATTGCACTTAACTTCCAGAGTTAAAGAAATATATATAATATGACAAAAAATAAAACTATATTTGCGATAACAACAAGATACAAATGTAGATATACATTATATAATCTATTGATTTCTAATTTTCATATGTTCAGGAGCCTTGCTCAGCCGTTTGGCAATTTTTAATTCAATTTGTTTCTCTGTGACATTCCTGGCGGTATGGCTCTTCTTGGCAGATTCCTAAATGAGAAACCATTTGAAACAGATAATAATATTAATTATGATGAAACAATGCTTTACCAATAATTGCAGTAGTCAATTTGAATTTGTTGAATTTTTTGTTCTCTTTATAGTACTGACAACTATATCCAGTGGCTAATTCATTCGCAAGAATTCTTGTCATCACTCTTCTTATTAATTTGCCCACATTTTCCTCTTTAATCTGAGCCATCGAATACCTGGAAACACATTTATTCTGTATATTCACAGGGTTTCATACAAACACCAAGTGAAATGAATGAGTATTGATTCAAGAGAAGGAAATAATAATATTAATGTTCAGTCAAGAAATCTTTATTTTTTGTTTAATCAATAGCTAAAATGAAAATAATATAGAATACTCACATTTTTCAGAACCAATATTCACACAAACAAAGAAATATCTGATACCATGTGGCCGAGATAAATACGACACGGTGACTCACATCTTTATAATACCGCTTTAAAACTTTCACTAAAATCGGCAGAGCTTTGTGCATCTTCTACGTGTTGATTTTGTAACTAGAAAGCGATATTGAATACGTATTCGTCACCAAGCGTCATCTGAAATTAGCCATTTTATACTATTCTCGGTGTAATCTGAACTATATTCACTGTGCCGAATACGTATTCGTCTGCTCCCGACCAGTTGAATAAGCCTATTCAACCGAGAATAGCATTAAATGGCTGATTTCAGATTGGTGCGAGGCAACGAATACGATTCAGTATCGCTTTCTAGTTACAAAATCAAAACCGTCAAGATTTGACAAAAATATTCCATACATTCCAAAACATTTTAAAATATCACGTCTTGAATGTAGTCTGAAAATATTGTACATTCATTTATTATTATTTATTCATCTTCTTTTACTGCGTGAATGGCGCAGATAGTCCACTACTATCAAGATTTGATAAACTTTCATGAAAATATGAAAATATTGGATAAATAATAGGTATAAGTAATGAAAATTATATTGAATATTGCATTGTTCTAATGAAAGGTCGATTCAATATTTATAAGACGTCATGATGACGTCCAAAGGTCTATTATGTTTCTTAAACAGTGGGCTTCATAGGTGTACAAATTCCTAGAAAATTTGATCTTATTCATGAAAAAATCATGTTACGTTATAATTTGATATACTTGTAAATCAATGGAAATGTATGGGAGGAGTTGACATAAATATCATTCCTATTTTTCGAATGCTATTTATATTTAGAAACATTTTGACAGACCTCCGAGTTTTACGGGCATGCGCAAGAAAAGAAAACTTAGTTTCAAAGTTTTGGATATTGTTTGGTTGAAAGAAGCGTGATTTTGACAAGTAAATTTGTTTAATGTATAATTTATCTAACTCGTGATCTAGCTGAAAATTTTAAAATAATTTAGATGATACTTAACAGGGCAGACAATAACGCCACGTATATTTTCAAAATGTTTGATGGTGAGTAAGACCACCGTTTGAGTGACAATAGACCTTTGGACGTCACGGAAAATTTCGAAACCTAAAAAAAATATTTCTAAACTACTACGAGGCTTTTTTGATTCGCATTTTCAAAACACTACCATTTAATTATATCTCAAACTTCTCTGATACAGAAATCCATTTGAAAATTTTATGTGCCAATAATTTAGGCTAATATTCAATCAATTATTTAAGCCATATTCCAATGATCAAGTGATAAAAACATGCATATTTAAATTAGATAGATGTGAAAGTTTCCTGTCTTAAATTATTTTGAATAAAAAAATTGAGTTTTTGCAGAAATGAAAGGATTAAAATCTAGACAAAAGACTTTGGGAGCATAAAAAAAATTTTAAGTATTTTTATATGCTTTCAATAATTCACTAGACAAAAATGTTAAATTCATTCCATTTAATTCTTTTTTTTGTTCGATGAGAAATGTACATAAAGTACGAAAATAAAACTTAGATATTATTTTTCTCATAAAATTTTACGATAATTGTGATCTGTTGTTGAAATCTAAATTCTTATTTTGGTTACAATTGGAGTCATTCATCTCTTTCATCCTAACCTGTCATAAAAGTCTCCATTGGTCTCACGAACAAGATCGTTCTCAGTTATGAATAAAGTTTATAAAGCAAAGCAAAATTGAATATAACATGAATATCTATCATATATTCTACTAAGAATATACAAAATATGATAATCTTTGAATATTTGTATCAAATATTCTAGGAATAATTTAGATAGACTATTCTCAGATGATCCATGGTATATAGGAATATGCTATGTATATTAATTATGAATATTCCAAGAATAAGCAAAATAGGATATTTCCAGAAGATTTATAGGCTCTTGGAATATACCATGAATATTTCGAATATCCAGGGCATTCACAGGACAACTAGAGAATATTCTCAGGACGTTATTGCTATCTGGGAAGCATGAGCCCTTTGGGGCTTGATCTTTTTATAAATCACTGTCCGTGTAATTATGTATCATACCACGGTGTATATATAGTTTAGAACTTGAAGTTTCTTCTTATGCAGTAGGAGTATAATAAACGTTAGAGACTACATTAACTTCAAATGGCCATAATTGTCAATTTTTACTTATTTGTACAAAGTAACAAAGTAAGTATTGTGAAACCGACAAAATTCACCCATCGAGATTTTGATGGATATATACGTTTTGAGCATCCCTGAACTCATTTTGACTATTTTTGGATTGATGTCGGTACGTATGTCCGTGCGTGCGTGCGTAACTCGCAAATCTCAAAACTGGTTGAACGTATAATGTTTTTAATATTCTTTTTTTTTAAATAAATTTTTGAAATTTTGTATTTAAGACTAGTATAGGGTCTGGTTGTGCACCTCGCATTATGGTTCCAATCGTCTGTACCGGAAGTGCACCTCACTTGGAACTTTTTTCGAATTTCTCTGCTAAATCCAGAATGATCAACCGTAAAATGTTGAAATTCAGTATTTGAACTTGATGATGTATCAGAATGGTTATCTGCTATTTTTGTAACAATCGGCCAGGCCAGAAGTGCACTTTACTTAAAACTATTTTTGAAATTTTTGTATAAATATAGAATGATCCGCCAAAGCATATTGAAATTTCGTATAAAGAGTTTCCATGACATCTTATTGTACATCTTGCATTACGATTGCGATCGGCTAAACCGGAAGTGCACTTTACTCAAGACTTTTTTTTAATTTTTCGCATAAATCCAGAATGATCAGTCGTAGGATACTGGAATTTAGAATTTAGAATTGTTGTAGCATCTTAATGGTCGTCTTTTATTTTTGTAACAATCGGCTCAGCCGGAAGTGCACTTTATATGACAGACTTTTTGAATTTTCCGCATAAATTCTAAACAATCAGTCGTAGAATATTTAAATAAATAAAGAATACATTATTAAAGTGTTTTTATAGTGGTTTACTCCATTTGATGAGCTCGAATTTTCATTTATTTTTGAATATCTCAAACCTTAAAAGCAGCAAGATCAATTCAGGCGTACTCATTGGAAATTTCAGTGAATACTGAAAACGGTGAATTCTACGATGGACTTATAAGACAATTTTAGTACGTATGCACGTGAAAACTTGTTTCTCAAGTTAACGTTAACGTCATATCAGCAAATGTCTTTTATTTGGTGCAATGTCATTTCATAATACTCTGTGGCCCTTATTTGTATACTTTCAGGAATATTTTTGTGAAAAAGAGTCGAATGACTGCAAAATGCAGATTATGGATATTTTTTCGGAATATTATTTATAGAGAATATGATATTACTACGTATTCAATTTCGTACTCCGTTATATTTGAAATCGCATTATAAAAACGTTATTCCAACTACTGAACTTCGAAAAAAAGGTATAATATTATCTCATTGATGATATGTATATGGCTAATATTGATACTATATCATTAAAATCATACGAATTTAGTGTTTATGCTCCCAAAATACAATTTAACATCAATAAATTTTGAAGTTTATAAAAATACAACGATTAATTACTATTGACCAAATTTCCTCTAATAATTTTTTTTTGTGAAAATTATCGTTACTAGCTGTTATCGACAGCAAAAAAACTTCTGTTAAGTATTAAATCTTGTTCAGCGCTCAGTTTTACTGATTTCGATTCAGGATTTTCTGCTAACCGGCGGTTGAGAGGTATATAAATTACAGTTTCCGTCGAGAACAGATTCGATTACTGTCCGCTTCCATTCCCTGTAATGTGTGGATGTGACGCATCAGTTGCCAAGGTAATGATGCGATTTCACATGGACATATTGTTTAGCCGAGGAGCCCTGTTCTAGCACAATATTATCTTTTGATGAAGATGTTACTCGTGAGTGGTTTTATAGTACGTAGACATTTATCATTAGTATAAGGTAATGTGGTTGCATAAATACTCACTGTTTGCATTATGAAACTGAGAATAAATCCATATATCTATCGATTCTATGATGTGTCAATAAACTAACAAAATGACATCTGAATCGTACTGAGAGTATTATTGTTCGAAGTTTCTGAATTAGTTAAATGAAGCACTCTGAGATTATTCAAAACATTTTTATGATTAGAACACGCCTTGCTCAATGTTTTTCAAGCATATTTAGCACCCAAGACTGTTAATTACTACTATCCAATTATCCTGAAACGTTTTAAAACCAAATTAAACGTTATCTAATACTTTGACCACACGTATCGGTTGAAACGGGAACTTCCCCTTCTATGCTGAATTTCAATGCCCCAAATAGCGAGCAAAGTGCAAAAGTTCAAATATTTTTCATAAATTTCCTCGTTCGTTAAGTTAATTAAAAGTACATTAACATAGTCAATGGGTGTGAAGGGCATGAAACAAGAACACCATCTAATGACTTTGTGCAAATTATGCCTGATTTTCTCGGCTCACGTGTTGGAAGTCAGAGCCATTTTTAAACAGGAAAGCAAAACGAAAAGTTTGTTTTCAACCTCATAATTCATCATTTTACAGAAAAATTTTCTAAATGCACTGTATGCAAGATGAGCAGGTAATGTTTTTGAACATGAGCATAAGTAAAAGAGATTCTAAAGCTTGTATTAGAAATAATGATAAGCATTTTCAGGTAATAATTAAACAAATCATACAACGAAGAGGGACGAAGAAAAATAATGATGGATAGTATATTCACAGTCCATGTCAATATAAGAGAGTAAGGGTGAAAAAGTAGGGCTGAATAAGAAATGATTATACAAGAATGAGAGTATACAAGATAAGGTTTATAAAATTGGTATTTAAAAGGATAACTGAGAGCATTTATAGAAAAACATAATAATACAAGAGAAAATTATTAAGGATTAGGACATGAAAAATAAGAAGTTGTAGAAGAGTGAAGCTGTAGGATCCGGCAATTGGATTGAACCGTTTTTGAAAGTTTGCTGTAGAGGAGCGTATATAGTATATGAATAATTTTTGAAAGAAATTGAAATTACATTCAGTAAAAATCACAACACCTTTGTCAGTGCCTAAATATCACATCTGTTCAATACTTTGCTGCAACATGACTCGGAGATCTAAAATAACGCTCTGAAGTAAATTTTTGTTAGTATTTAACAATATAATTTGTTCCCGAATTGAGTTTTCTAGCACTTGAAATATTTGAAGACATCTCTGGTATATTCTAAGCGTCAAACAGCCCTAATGAAAAAAATTGGAAGTATTTGTATTGTGCAGGGACTTCTCTAAGTTAGTACTATATACTTTGTCAAAATACCAGACTTTATCGCGAATACTCGCCATTAACAGTCCAATTAGACATATATAGTAAGTATCAATGCACGGATGAATCGTTTTTTGGCAAACGTAACATCAGCAATGTTTCTATAGCAAGCTATTAAAATCAATTTAATTCAATTTCCAGATTTATGAATATGGAGTTATTATACAAGGGGAGGCATTCAAGACTTGAAATATACAAAACGATTTCTTGCAAAAATAGGAATATGCAGAGAATGAATATCTGTACAGAAGCATGTGTATACGAGAGGAATATATACAGAAAACAGGAGTGATATATGAAAGAATGAAAGTTTAACAGCAGATCTCTAGGCGGAATAATCACACAGGAAGAAACTATATTAGAATAACAGCTAGTATCTCTACAAGAGTACATGTAGAAGAGTATAGCCCTATAGAAAATGATTATACAGTAACTGAAGTATACATGGGAAGACGTACTAGTATATAGGAGGAAAATATATCATCTTGAGAACTATAATTCTCTATCGTATACTCATGTATAAATATTTTTGTAACACGTGCACCGAAAGTACTCTATTACTGAGCTGAATTCTGCTTCGAAAGTTCTCAATTCCAAACCATGGTAACAATTATCATTAATTCTCAGTTGACAGGAAATTAGTCAATATGAATGTTCGCTGGGTCAAAATGGAAATTGTGGATCATGGATTTTTCTATTTCATTGCTATAATTTCAAAATGATATTTGAGAGAGATTTGTGTTTGCTGTAATGTGTGAATTGATTGTGAATGAGTTGACACAGAAAATGTGAAATATATCAATCAATAAAATAAATAATGTAAGTCATGTTTCATTGTATTAGTTTACTGTAATGTGATCGCAATTACGAAAATTTGCTTGTCTAATCGATAAGACTTCAATACATCTTTTATTTAGAAAGCTCATCAATGAGGGTACCTTGGTGCACTTGTTACAGAAAGTATCGTATGCAACACGAACACTGAACGACTGTCATTATTGACACGGACGAATTTGGCTGCACTAAGCCGACTAAGCTAAGCCTTAGACTTCGCCTCGAGCTTCATCCTCGCCTTCGCCTAGTGCTTCACCCTTGCCTTTGCCTCGTACTTCGCCCTCGTTCTTGGCTTGGGGCTTTGTCCTCGTCTTCACCAAGTGCAACCAAATTTATCCTGTACAAAAATGGCAATCGTTCGGTCCTTGTAGCATGATATACTATTTTTTTCATATATATTACTTTTCTCGTATGTTTCTTGATTGTGTAAATTCAGTCTTGTATATTTCTCCTAAATCCTTTTTTATATAACAGTTTTTATATAGTTACTTTTCATCTTGATGATCTGCACGTAAAAAAGTGAATTATATCATCCAAGATTCATTATGGTGTGTAATAAAATGGAATTACTAACGAGAGAAAACTAATATTTCGAATAAGTTATCGAATGAAGTATCAAGTAAAGAGGACTGTTATGAGTGAAAATCTGTAATATGATCATTATCTATTATCAATCGATGGGACATTAATGATCGATAACACTCAAAAATTATATTTTTTAGTTACTTGATCATTAATATTGGATAGTGACAGTCTACAGTATATAAAAATCACTTAAGTAACACGTGCACCAAAAAGAAAAATCATAACTTAGAATCATGGATAGCGAAGATTTTTTAAAATTTCATTGTCCTGATGTCTAATTGACATTTGGGAAAAATTTGTATTGTTAGATGTGTTCGTTATAGTGTTTGCATCTGCTGTAAACATGATAGCACAAAATTGTAAGAGATGTCAATCAATAGAATCAGTCAGGTAAGTTATGTTTCCTGTAAATGTGATCGCAATTGCAAAAATTTATTTGTAAAATTGATAAGATAGTTTTAATACATATAAATTTATTTGAAAAGCTCAGTATTGGGGTACTTCAGTGCACTTGTTACAAAAAGTATAATTGCACGAGGCTGCGCCTTGTGCTTTGCCCTCGTCGTCGCCTCGCCCTCCGTCCACTCCTATTCCTTGAGCTTTACTATTATTAATCGAGAGCAAGCTGTCATTTTGGAATTAATGATTGATAATTCATATCAAAATCAGATAAAAATTCAGAGTATTCTTATGCATTAACAAAATTTCTTCGAAAAAAAGTAAGGATTAGTAAACTTTATTATCAATTCGTTCATAATTTCATTCAAGATCTCATTTCAAATTGAAATATGTTTTTCTGTTTTCTGTTATTAATAAAATGAAAACGTTTCCGTAGCATCGCTGGGAAGTGCTGAAGTTGATGCATTTCCCAAATTAGAGCGTAGTTTGCTCGTTATTCAGTCGAAACACCTACACACGTTCAACGAAATACATCAATTTGTATAAAGATCTGCATGTTCTGCCAGAAATACCGTTGGAAACTGTACCGGTGGATACATCGTACATACCCTGGTAAAACTGTAACTTCTTTCATACATGTGCAGCACTACATAATATTACAGTCTAGAAGAGCTATCCAATCTAATACAAATTAGAGCAATCAATTTTACTTTTATCTTGTAATAGCCTCAATAAATGTTCAACTTGACCAATTATTAAATGTACCGAACAAGTCGTTGGGATTAACACATTCGGCCAATAACCGTTTCCTGTAGCTCGTTTCTTGAATCTTTCAGATTATGAGAAATACAGTGGTCACACTTTTAGATAGACATCGGACACTTTAATGATGGATATGTATATATGTATATGTTTGGACACCGAATAGGTTCGAAATCTTCTGCGGTAGCTACTTGTCACATTGAATAGTCAGCTGATAATAAATTGGACGTTCAAAACGCATTACCATAGTTGTGAACCAAGATACGAGAGTAGTTTGAAAAACTTTGGACCAGACATAATCATAATCAAATGCATTCTGTTGGAAATCAGGTTTTTCGAAGGAATATTTATATTTGTTTGACTATAATATTTTTCCGTTAAAACATCAAGAGACTTGAAGCTTCAAATTTTCAAGATGCATCAACTTATTTATTCCTCTTGAGATCGATTCTAAAATGACTGCGATTTAAAAATGTATCACATTTTCATTGTAATATATCCTATGAAACAATGCTGAGGTTATGGCTCGTTAGGCTTTTCAAAAGCATTACCTCATAACATTTTATTACATTTTTCTCATGTTTCAACATTAAGTCAAGCGAACATAAAAATCGCGCTCTGCGTACCGCAGGTCGTAATGAATAAAGCATGTTAAAGAAGACGCCACGAAGAAGTCTGCGACGCTAATGCAGACCCCTGTCGTTACATTTAAAGCCTATACTTAAACGAAACATGCGTATGACCTTGCTCAAGGCCACTCGCCTCAAATATAATTACAATGAACGCATAAAAACCTGATGGGAGAATACGGTTTTTTCTATATATGCGTGTGTTTTGCTCTTCAGTGATGCATGTCAAAACGAAAGGGAATTTCGCTATGAATTATCATTTGACATATAAGATAAAGTTGATTTTTATTAAAAATGCATTTGATGTAAGAAGATGTTATTCTCAAATAGTTATTTCGCAATAAATTGTTTTGAATTTAGGAATGTTACCTTATTAACATTAATCAATCAGTCTATCATCTGAAGCAGTTTGAGTTTCAAAATATAGGAAAGATCAACTAATGCATTGCTCCAAATTCAATCAGTATCAAAACAACAAGATTAAAGCTAATAAATAGAAGGTTGAACTGATGATGCTGTTTTCCAGGTGAAGGTGAAAATGAAGACCAATTGAATTGCATGGTTATATATAGAATTTGATTGAAAATGTGACTACTTACAATAATTTGAAGTATGGTGTAAAACTAGAACTTTCATATTTTTGGTGTAATGTGATGTCAAATTATCAAAATGGACAAGAATATTGAAGGAGAATTTCCGTTTCCTTGAGGCTTTGGATAAAATTGTATGTAACAATGAAGAGGATTATCAGATATGCATCAAGTAAAAATGCTTTTATAGAGTGCCTATTCAATTTTCAAGAAAAAAATAGGACTTAACTGTTGGGCATGATAAATTTACTCCTACAAAGTTTTATTTAACGTGATTGCTTTGATGAAAGATTCATCAATCAAGGTAACAGCTTGCTAACTGACGTGGCCAAAATAAAACCTTCTATCCCTCACAATGAATTAGGTGATCAGTTTTCTTCTTGATAATATGAATCTCTCACGTCAGATTTCCGCCCTTGCTTTCAGTTTGATTTAAATGTCAACACGGTCATGTCGAAAATTTTGTAAATAGTCCATCTAACAAGTACTTAACAGCATTTGAGTTTTTGAAGGACTAAATTATTAATCAAAAAAGTTTTAATAGTATCTGAAATAAGTTGAAGGCCTTTCGCAAATATTAAAGGTCATTATTCATAGAAGGTAAGTTGAATAACGCGAGTGTTGATTTTTTGTAACATAATTCATCAAACTATTACTGCATCTTCATTCCACAATATAATTTGAATCATAAAATCAGATATTGTTATGGCAAGAAAAACAGATCTATTTCACACCTATCAAGATCAAGAAGCTCGCATTTGAAATTTCCCATCCTGTCAGTAATGCTAATAGAATAAATTTGAGGAATAAATAGCTTAATTTTATAGGTTTGGTATATTGAAGTGTTGATGAATAGTGTCTCTGATGTGAGAATGGAATGGCTTGCTTGCATTTAGTGGCTGGTAAATGAACAGTAAATGCGTACGTGTTTAATACTGCATAACCGTTCCTTGAACCGAATAGCGAAACGCAAGGCCGCGAACTTCGCCAAGTCATAAGAAAACTGCGGGATGCAAGATGCTGCGAATATCGAACGACGCGGACCAGGATGCTGCGTTTTGTTTGAATATTTCAATATAAGAAATAATGAACTACACAACAAACTGTACTCCTCAACATCTACGGTGGGCAGCTTCATTTCTTATCTATAATATTTCAATCATTTCATACTCTGGGACTATAAGATGTTTACATTCTCTTTTTGAGATGCAAACCATTGATCATTGGGCAGGTCATACTAAGTTACAATTTGTGTATCAAGCACTCCTTCATGAGACATCATGATTATGATTTCAATTTCCGAAGGAATTTTATAAACTGAAATGCTTACAACCGCAGGTATCTGGAATAACAATCGACAGTCTAGTCTAGAAAATGGATTATAAATTATAGAATAGATTTTGTGGACTTTGTATGAAAGAGGTTTTGAGGTCTCACATATAAAACATTCCAAATTGTATAGTAAGCTCTGATGATATTGAATATTCTACCTGGTTCAATCCATATCAGTACAATCAATTGTCATTCAAATCATCAAGATTTTTGGATCATCCTCCAAGAAGATGTAGGCTTGGCTCTTATAGTCTATCAAATTGGTTTCCAATATTGTATTAAAAACCTGTATATTTTTGTATGCATTCTTTCTATTCTTGCATCCCGGCTCCTCTATAGCACATTGACTTTTCTTCGCGTTTGCACTGTCAGGTCGACGTCGACATAGCTTTACTAGTTGAGAATGGAGAACCTACAAGCCGGACTTAGAACAGAGAACCGACAATATCTTTGCTTTGCGTTACCAAAGTCACTATATATACCCAATGTCCACAAGTATTCTGAAGTATGTTTGCAAAACCGTACAAAAATAGAACTAAGGAAAATATTTGCACAACTCGTCTGCAACGTTCTTTCGTTCTGTTTTATGGATAAAGCTGATGTTTTTTTGTCTCTCAACACTCAAATTTTGATTTAGGTCAACACTATTCTCAAAATTCCTTATCAGAAATGGAAAAAAAATATATCTTAGGTTTTGAGTGTCTTGTCAGTCTTTCGAAGATCTATTGTGGTGATAGAAGATTCATGGTCCCATAATCGCATTTGTACTCTCACTATCTTCACTAAGAAGTCTTTTACTTTTGCTCTCACAGAGTGAAATTTCATTAAACTACCGTTTTGAGCAGAGCAATTTTAAAAAAAGCTGATACATGGATTTTTGAGTCATCAAATATCTCTTCTCAGAGGAAGGATTTGAATCAGATCAGACACAATCGTGAAATCCATCAAATGAGCATGAGAATAGTACAAAAATTAAAGATGCATTAACAGAATCAGATATTATAGTCCGTGAGACAGGGCATACATTTTTCGCTCACTTGAAACTTCGTGAGTCACTTCATTGTAATGAGTCCGACAGATTTCACATTTGACGAAATTCTTGATTTGGGGGCGTTTTCAGCAAGGACTAATTGAACACGTCAATTTCATAAAACCTTAAAAAATGTATTACTGTCATATTGATGCTTACACTAATCGAAAGATTTTTTCATTATAGAATGATAAATAATATTGGCCGACATGAATATTAGGGGCCAGCCAGCGGTGAGTCCGACAGGCCGCACTTGTCACAAGTACGTTGATATGAAAACAGATTACCGCTTGTCTAAAACTTTGAGGACGAGTTCAATTATTTTTTTTCTAAAATTTGGTCATTTTGTCCGACAAATTTTCGGGGGTGTTTTCTCAGTCCGACACTGAAAACGTGTCAGGATTATAACAGTTCCTTTATCAATGACCGCTCATCCCTAGGTTTTTTATTTTCCATTCAAATAGTATCTAGAACATTACTGTATACATGTTAGACAATTTAAGTGGGGTAATACTTCAGAAAAAGCAGAAATATGCGGTATGAATGCGGCTGCATTTATGGGCATATACATATATGAAATGCATATCAAGTCAGTATGATTATTGATTATAACTGATAAAAAAAGGCTTGTGCACCAATATATCAATATTATTTTGGAATCAAATGTGCGATATGAAGCCAGCATACTGTGATAATCACCTTAAATATATTTAAAATTTACCTTCAACAGTAATATCTATATATTAATACGTCAAGCGCAAACTTTCGATCTCTTTTAGAGCATATTGCATGCACGGAGGAGTGTGAGATTTGGCATACTCAAAATTTATATGGAGAAGATGTGCAGAAAGCGAAAATTTTGTACAGGTGTCCCATTTTTATCGATATATTAATACGTGAAGACGAAGCTTTGTATCCTTTTTCAAGCATATTGCACGCACGGAAAAATTTGATATTTGCCATACTTGAAGTTTATATGATCGAATGCAGAAAGCTGAAAGTATATACAAGTGTCCCAGTTTAATTTCACGACGTGAAGAGAAAACTTTGTACCGCGCACACGCGGTGATGTTAAACTTAACTTACTTGAAGTCTGTGTGGGGAATGTGAGATGTGGCAAATTTGAAGTATATCTGGAGAAATATGCACCAAACGGCCGAATGGCTTAAGAGAAATTTCAAAGATTTCTCTTCCCTTCTTATAGTCGGGGGAAAGAGTCACTTTAAAATCCTGAAGGGGAACCACTAATCCTAATTTTAGATCCGTATGAAGCATCGAATATCAATTAAATTCTACTTGCAACCCCCGGGGATGGAAGATTAAAGTGATTAACGTTCTTACTTAGCGACATAACAATATATTTCTTTTTCTATTTTCTACTTCACTTTTTTTGAATTATTTTGTTGATGAATTATTAATTACTAGCTTATAAACAACGTCCATTACTTATCTCTTGATATTAAATATGTCAAAAACTGAGTTATATATATGCGAGCGTTTTCTTGTCGGACTGACAAGAACCAATATTTCTGTCGGACAAGAAATGGTTTTTTAGACAGATAATATGTTTTCAAATTATGACTGTATGATAAGCGGTCATTGATGAAGGAGTTGTTATAATCCAGATACGTTTTCAACGTCCGACTGAGAAAACGCCCCCGGAAACTTGTCGGACAAAATGATCAAACTTTAGGAGAAAAATAATAGAACACAATCTCAAAGTCTCAGACTAGCAGTGATCCGTTTACATACCAACGTACTTGTGACAAGTGCGGCATGTCGGACAATATTATTTTTCATTTTATCATCAAAAAATCTTCCGATTAGTGTAAGCATCAATATGGCAGTGATCCATTTTAAAGGCTTTATGAAATTGACGTGTTCAATTAGCCCTTGCTGAAAACGCCCCCAAATCAAGAATTTCATCAAATGTAAAAGCTATCGGACTCATTACAATGAAGTCACTCACGAAGTTTCAAGTGAGCGATGATCAACGAAAAATGTATACCCTATCTCACGGACTATTAGAGATCTAAAAAATATGATTGAAGGAAAGCATATTTCATGCTTGCAGTTTTTCGGAAGACTGCTACATCGATTTTTCAATCATCAAATCCTTCTTAGGGAGAGTGCTTGAGCCAGGGCAATCAAAATCGAGGAATTTGTCAAATAAGCATTAAAAAGTATAATTAATAAGAATCTTTATAATTGAAGGAAAGCAGCTTTCATTGTACGGTGATGTGCATAGGATTGACGACACAAGAATTGTAGAGCAAGCATTGCTAGACAAAAATCAAGGCAGAAAATCCAGAGGCAGATCAACAAAGATTTCGACAAAGCAAATAAGGGATGCTGTCGAGGATAAGCAACTGAGCTGAACTAGAGTGAAAGGCTTTACTTCGGATAAAGCTCAATGGCAAAGTACCTGTGAACAACCAATGGAGATAGTATCGTTCTTATACCCAATGCGACACAGAAAAAATTGAAGAGCATCGATTATGTATGTAATGCGATAATAACAAGCCTCGAATACTCGGGGGTAGATTATGGGAAAATGGTTACACCTAAAAGTTATTCGTATCCAAAATTTTACTACCGCCATTCATCTTCACAATATGAAGACCATATATTCATTTCAAATCGATTTTGTGTTGCTCAGAGTCCAGAGCAGATGCATATTGATACGGTCACAACGCAAGTGGGTCTGTAAATACGGAATATATTCAGCAAAAAAAAAATGGAATTAGGGGCTGTTGGAGATATTTAGTGATATACAGCCGGCAGTATTGCATTGCACATAACCTCAATTCCAACCAAGTACTCTTGGATTATTGATATCAGGTTCAGTTAAAATGATATTGTCACTCAAGTGCGGCGTGTTTAAATTTGGTAGCAATTCTTGAGATGTGTGATTTCTTGGAGCAACCATGCGTCAGTCTTGATCCAATTTTAAATAATGCTCACCGTTTTTTTTCGACTTTAGTGGAATTTGCATTTCTATTTCTTGCCTCAAGGTGAAACAGTGCACCATTTGTACCATCAAGATATTTTAGCACGCTCACGTGAAAAAATTCTTAAAAGAAGACCAGTGGTAGAACTACAACGACTTGATAGTGACATTGACTGTCAATGTGCCACATTATTTCCAGGTAATATTTGTAATAGGGACATGATAGGGACTAGGTCTGGTAATCCTTCTATTGAAATAAGATCTATGATGAATATTAACTGGACACATTTCCAACTTGTATGGCAAATTGACAGTGGAAATCGAGTCAATGTCAATGTCAAATAATTGTAGTTCCAGCTCAGATTTGGAACGCACATTTAGCTCCCTCAATTTGGTAGATTCGTGCCAAAAATCAGAAGACTGTCCTACTCCATACTCCTCACTTGCCAAATCTGAATCTCTATGACTTTTTAATTTCTGAAATAGAAATTGGTGCTGAAAGAACGCTGTTACACTATTGCCAACATCAAAGCAAATTTTCTACAGACCTTGGAAGCCTTTCCAATAGAAAGTTATCCAGAGCGGGTACCACATCGAAACAACATTGACATAGTCTCATCTTGTCTTGAGTCTCCAATTCTTGTCATCTTGCTCCAGATCCTATTTTTATAGGAGTATAACCTGATTTAGTACTTTTCAAGTATCTATAATAAATCCTTACCGAAAATATGTTAAGTTTCCAAGGAAAACTGACTTTAATCATCAAGTCAACAATTCATTGTGGTTCTACCACAGCATGCTTCGGAAAATGGAAATATCAATTAGAAAAATATGTGAATAGGGAATGGAACAACTTTGAAGATAACAAAGATCAATTATATCCGTAAAACTGATAATTGGTTTTCTCTGAACAGACCTCATACTTAGGCAACAATCAAAAAGCAGTCTGTGGAATAAAGATGCTGAAAAATGAGCTGTTTCATTGTCCAACAAATGGATTCCATGTTAACACTTCTGAAATTGAGATTCCGACCAAGAGTTCAACAGATTACAACTTCGCTAGTTATCCAACTTTGGAGGCACGAGGCAAGATATTCAAATTGGAATTACTAATATGCAAAACAGATTAATAAGTTTTGGCATTTTTGGCAGAATTTTAATGAGAAATAGGAGATAGGAACACCTACAAAACATAGATGTAAAGAAAATTTTCGTCTTGGATCGAGTAGTTGCTACAGATAAGTGTTTCGTCTTTGTCAAAACTCATCAGTATAGTCTTGCCATAAGCTACAGATTGGTTCTGTTATCTAAGTCTGTGGATTGGCTACACTGTATTGATGTAGGTACAGTTCTATTTTTAGAATAAATTGCGCCGAGAAAACTGGATAAGAAGGGTAGCAATTTGAATTGAACGTGTAGTAATTTTAGTGGCATCCTGAACAGCTTGCAGTGGTAAAATCTTACAACTTGAGTGATATCGGTACCACTTATAATTGTAGAGCAAATTAGAAGTCAAAGTCTTGAGGCTAGGATTTGTATCTCCATCTTCATCGGATTATGATTGTTTCTACAAAATTTAAATACAAAAAATATATCTTGAACTAACAGTCTGCACCATGGATGACCAATTTTGTATACATAATATCTACTATCTTGAAAATGTGTCGCGATCGACTTTCATCTTCAGTTTTTGCCACTATAATCGCACCATTTTAGTTTTATATCATTCAAAGATCACTATTTGAAGAATAAAACAAGAATTGTACTTCAATACTTCTTTTATCGATCCCTTAAATTTGGTTGCTCAACACATTGTGTGGAAATACAAGACGAATGAAACAATATTGTGAAAGTAGAGGAATGAATGAAGATAGATTGTGCGAAAATAGGTCTCAGTTTGTTGTGGATGATAGAACGACAGGAACTAAGACACATGAGACATGAAAGTAATTAAAACAATATGGTGTTTTTCTTGACGCTAATAGAATATGTCAGTTGTAAGATGATTATGTTTTGCCTAGAATTTTGTTACAAGAGCTAATACATATGTAAGAAAATATTGTGATAGAGGATAGGGAATAGATATAGAATCAAAGCATTGTGAATCGAAGCAAATAATTGGGAAAAGGTAATTGAACAAACCATATTCAGGCATTAGAAGTATCGTGAAAACAGTTGATGTTCTAGTCATATTCACGATATAATGCTATTCCAGCTCAAGCTAATTATCATAAATGTTTGAATAAATTATGGTGCAGTTATGACAAATATATAATGATGGAATAGGTAAGTAGCTTAAAATGATAATGATGCTTTGTGAATGTTACGTTGAAATGCAATTAACTTTAATATAATTGATTGAACTGAGAGGCAGACACAGTTAGTTTTTCCCAGACAAAGAAAATACTTCAGCTAATTAGGTGCTAAAAACTGTTAATTGCATATTGACTGGAAACGTGTTCAATTATGGAGCAATTCTTCAAATTTTGATTTTGTAGGTATCATAATATCTTGGAAATTTATGTTTTGAGCATAGTGCACAACTCTCATCTTATATTTATATATCTAAGTAAAGTGATAGGTACACATTAGTTAATTTTAGCGAATAATCTTGCAAACAACAATTTCTTATGGAAATAAAAGTGTCACATAAATCCTCACGAAAATCAATAGAATATTGTTCCGATAAATTATATTTAAGAACAATCATGAATATTGGCTAAATTATACGTCATTCAACGTGTCCGCATACAAAAAGACAAACTAACAGAAATGCATATAATTCTCCAAAAGCAATTATATTTGAAAGATTATTATTTTTTGAGCAGAACTACATTGAAATTTGATTGTTTGGGAGATTATCCGAGCTATAATTATTTCTATCGTCGAGACTCGAAGCTGACGCGCCAGTCTATTGAAACACAGTGTATATGAATTTTCACGTCTTTCATTGATAAAACCTATACCATGTATAAAAGAGTGTCTAAAGTTGCAGCAAGGAAACATTTCCTGCTTTTTAGGTTGATCAGAAGCAATTAGTTATTCCTTCCATCATACCAATCAGTATTTATTGCAAACCAATAATTATTCCAAGTTGAACACTTTGTTGACACATTCTATCGCAAAGTGATACAACTGTTTCACATTCCGATAATCAACATTGGTTCGATAATTTGCACTTTGGGTAACAATTAAGTCATCATACTTTAAAATACCTACGTCACCGTCTGGCCTAACTGTTTCTTCCGACTGAATGTTGCTACGGAAATAGTTCCAAACGGCGAAATTACCAACTTTTAGAAGTATTTACCTCTGGGAGCCGTTACAAAACAATTACAGCCAATTATAATCTTACTCGCATGAGGCAGCCACTTCTCTGATAACATTATACTTTTTTGAGAAAGACTAACACATTTATAAAGAAACAAAGCCTCTGTTACTGTTGAATGTAAATTCATCAGTATAAATAAATTAGGTAATTATTACATCAACATTATTCCTGCAAGATAATGGAATTTTAACGGACTTTTACACAATGTAAATAAATTCGCACGTATTACATATTTACTCAGCCTACATTTATAATTCTGAGTGGCACACATTAGCCAACGTAAGGAATTGGTCATTACTGCGGCATACATGTTTCTTCAAATGCTCTTCACTATCATCAATCACCCAGCTAGAACTGTCTGCTTTCAATTTTTCTTCAAAATATATTGAAAGACACATGCATAAATATTGCTACATCCACTTTTATCAATAATTATGATCAAAGTAGTTTGATTTCCGATATCAGGTACACATTGATGTTCGTGACAAGGATAATGACACATAGAGTTCTGAGGATAAAACAGTATTTGAATTGTAGGTTTATATTCGTAAATTTAGTTTGAAATGTTGTTTTCATGGTTAGAAATTGATAAATTTTTCAATTGTGGTATGGTAATTGTTGAAAAATAATCAATTCCTTAGGATACACGCCTGGTCAGTCTCTAGAACAAGTCATGTGCAAGAGACGCTCCTGCCTGATGATGACCAATCATTTTTTCTTCATAGGAATATCAAAGAAACACTTGAGAAAAACAAGGAATTGTTCTTTGGCTTTTTTTATGAACGATAAGCGTATGATAATGTTATTCGAAATTAATTGTGGAATTTGCTTGTTAGGTACGATTTGAATGGTGACTTATTGACTATAATGGAGGTACTGTACTTGTTCGGATTGATTGTTGATTGAACTAATGGATTATGAATGATTTTGATGAGAAACAGGGTTGTATTATGTCTTATTGTCTATAGGTCTCTTCTTTCTCTTCTGTTTCTTTTATTGCGAGGCTTTAGCCTCGTCTTTCTTCACACAATGATTTGTATAATTATGAGGTTTCTGCTGATGAGGCCATCCAGCTCTCAGACCATCTTTTTGGTGGCTTCCCCGGCTCTCTTTTTCCCCAAGATTTTTAATCGTGTAAAATTCTTATTAGCCTTGAGTCATCTGTTCTGGAGACTCAATATTTCTTTCTTGCTTTTATGAATCTTGTTCTATCTTCAATTTTACATTCTTCTCTAATAGTTTGATTCCTCACTCTATCCGATCTATTTTCCCCTTATATGGTTCTCAAAGTGTTCATCTCAGTACTTCTAATTATCAGCTTGGTTCTTGATGTATCTGCCTTTGTTCCAGTGGCATAGGTTAGTATTGGCCTTACTATTGACTTCTAGATTTTTACTGCGCTTTCTATATGTAGATATTTATTTCTCCAGGTTATATTTCTCAAGTAGCCTAAGATTCTTGCACCCTTATATGTTGCCGCGGTATTGTTGAATTTTTGTAACAATTTTTGCAGGTCGTTTTCTGACTATGCCATAAATACTGCATCAGCTGCGTAGCATATTATTGTCAGCTGATGGTTTCCCATCTTATATCCGCGGAGTTTATTGACGCTTTTGATGTTGTCGTCCATCACTGGGCTCAAGGAGTCTCCCTGTCGTATGCCTGTCGTATTTCTTCCGTTAGGTTTTCTCCAGAGCGTATTTTCGTTTTTGTGTTTGAGTTTAACTCTTCGATTAGTTCTATTATCTGAGCTGGAGCACCCTTCTTGGTTAGAAGGTTTTTTAGTTCACGTCTTCAAGTCGAACCCGATCAAACGCCTTCTTCAAGTCAACCAAACATAGGAAGGCTGGTGAGCTAAATTCAATCGTTTTGCCGACTATTTGCCTCATAATAAATATCGCATGTATTGTTTACCGGTTACATCCGAATCCTTGTTATTCCTCTGTGAAATTTAGATGAGGTATTAACTTCTTGATTATGATTCTCAATAGTAGTTTTTGTTTGGTACTGCGAAGTGATATACTATGTAGTTCTCCGGGCTGTTTTTATGTCCTTTTATGATAGTTGGCATTGTGATGTTGAATTGCCATTTATTTGGAATTTTTGCTTCTTTCAGGATCTTATTAAATAGTTCATGAAGTTGCTCTTGCAGTTTGGCCCCACTATATTTGAGCATTTCATTCTGTTACATGCCAATTTGGCTTTTGGTCCTTTTTTGTTAGGTTAAATTCTAAAATTTAGTTTGGGTTAATTTGGGTAGTCAGCCCTAAGTCCTCGTATAGAGCGGACGTTATATTTTTCCTATTTTTCATTACTAAAATTTTGTGGGTTTGCCCAATGTTTTTGTTGCCTATGCAAACCCAAGTTTAGGGATTTTCTTGAGGAAAACCTGTGCTCTAGCCAAATATTTTGAGGCAGTTGGCTATCTGTTTTTATTCGGCGGAGCAGCCCACGTGTTGGGGATTAGTTGAAATTGTGAGTGGCTATTCTTTTGAAATCGCTACTATCTGCGATAAAACGTCGTCCGTACCAAGGCACATACTGTAGAAGTACCTCACTTCCACCCTGGTTTTCCCGACCACTCGAAATCCAGCCCAAGCTGGATTGCTGCGGTAGGCATTCGTTGTTGCCTTGATTTTTCTTTAGGCTTTTTACGTTATAAGTGCTACGTCCTGTTATGAACCAGGTTGATGAATCGTGGGCCTAATTTTCATTATTTTGTATCTTTTTCTGGACTAGGTTTATAGGCGTTTTTTTTTTCTCATATATTAATTTTGTTGAGACTTGTTGACGTCTGCGTTAGGGACGCAAATCGTCGCCATTTTGTTGTACAGTTTAAGCTTTGCAAACTTACATCATTTCACCTTTTTGTCATTTGATACATAAATAATTTTGAGCTTCATTAAATATCTATTATTTTGGTAAATTTAATTTCAATTTCTTTTGTCAAAAAAAAGTACCTACCACTTTAATTTTCAGGAAGTAATTTATTTACTGTTTCATTCATTTTTAGCTGAGTGTAAGTATTGCTTTTTGAGATATTGCATTATTTTATGTTCTGCGGCATCTCGGTCGACGCCGACAGATCTGATTGTTTTAAAATCTAATATTCTACCTGTCCATCTCACCATATTTTTCCACAGGTACTTTCGCAGTTGTGTGCCTGGGGACGGAAAATTCAACATTTGCGTGGCGCTCTTATTTTCTTCTTTCATTTAAAGTTAGTTTACCTAACGTCTGGAATATTTGTTCTGGTGAAGTTTGTATCTTTCTCTTGAAGCTAACCTCACAACAGCCCAGTTCAGCCCTGGGATTATTTTGATTACTTTTTTGATGCTAAACTAGGCCGATTTAAAGTTAGAGTTGACGGAAATTTAGAAGTAGTCTATTTTGTTCCGATAGCAGATTCAATTGTTACAAATTGGCGCCTAATGTTGGGCCGATTTATTTTTGAATAGGTAGGATTGCTACCCTAATTTTGCGTGTCACAATTCGTTATTGTATCTGTTCCTGGAACTTTCCTATTTTTTAGTATTTTCATAACCTTTGGATATGTTATTGCGAAAGACATCGAATAACTTTGAAAGTATGCATATGATGATGTTATTTCAGGTGAAAGTAGGGAGCGGATGATAAAATATATGAAATTAGGAAAGATATGAATCATATTTTGAATGTTGATGAATGTGAAGCTATGATATTTGAGGAAGGCGGAATGTTGACTGATTATGAATACCATGAGACTAGAACAAGTTTGTATTTCTGAAAAATGTTATGTCAAGTGATAAAAGAACAGGCAAGGTTTTTGGAAGAAAGTGCATCAGTCAAAATGCTAGAAATGAGACTATTTATATAATGCATCTGCATCTGCTTTCGGTTGATCATCTGTACATTGTTATAAAAGGTTTTACTTTTAATACCGTTGGTTTTTGACTGACTATAAGTGGAAGAGATGTGTTTGCATCTCCAATATTTCAAGCTGTCACAAAACTTTCGTTCTCTACGACATTTTTGTCACAAAAATTCCCAACAGGATTTTCAGATATATTTTTAACACGATTTCTGCTAATAAGGCGTTGTTCTCTGTCAGACGGACCAGAAGCTTGACGTGTGAATGCCATTTGATTTTTATTTTATTCAAGTAAAGATATTTGTTGATCCAGACTGATTCTATCACAACATTTTATATAGTTGATCCCGCTTTGCTTCTTGCTTAGCTTGAGTATTATAATTTCCTTAATAGTGCTGCTATTCAACGGTGTATGAACTACTTAATGAATAGAATTTTTCAAGTCAGCATGCCACAATCTTCATATAATTCAACAGCAAGGTACTTCAGTCTGCAATATGGTGCTCCACAGGGATCTGTTTTTGGTCCGTTATTTTTTCTTATATCTATTTTAATAGCATACTTTTTTGCAGATGACACAACGATTCTTCAAATAGATTCTTTGGATACACAGGGATAAATTGCATTTATTGATGATAAATTGAAGAAATTATCTCTTTGGATGAGAATAAGTGTCTCAGAATCAATGCCGGAAAAACTTTGTTTCTCGTTTCTGGAAAATTCAGTCTCAAACCAGAAATTATATTGGATGACATATCCTCCGAACGGAATATCTCTTTGAATATCTTAGGTCTATGTTCAAAAATTTTGAAGAGATATTAGAGGAACTATTCATGCTGTTTGAGAGCATGATAAAATATATATTAAAAAAACCAGCTCTCTGGAAATTCTCACTCAAAAACGTTGCTAGGGTCTTAGACTATTAATTCATAGTACCGGATTATGAAAATATCAAATTTAAAGATTCTTCAACATATCTTGCATCATCCTTGTATGATGAGGTCCCTTATAATTTGATATATTTATCTTTAAACACATTCCAAAATCATGTTGGGAATAGGTTTGTATAATATATAGCTTCATTGACTTTGCTATCCATTCTCGTCTTTCTCTGTTATATTATCCGAATAGGCCTATTTATATATTGTAATTTTTTGCTTGATGAGGTGGAAGAGCAGCCTGTGGCTGAATCTAGCCTTTGAAGAATTTTCATCAATGAAGATTATCATTTATTTATTCAAAACAGGTAAGTACGTACAATATTTCGAAAGGTAGATGTATGCAAGTTTAGATTTCTTATAGGCTCCTGGATGGTTGTCGGAATGCTTAACTTTTCTTAATTCATCGGTATTCGGAAGGTGAGATATCGTCAAGGTAAGTAATTTACCTGAGTACATGTTCCCAAATTTATTATCCTTATTATTATTCGATTTGAAATTAATTTCCAGCCTTTCTTTATTACATTATTCTATGGATAAATCTTCCAAATATCATAGAATATATTCAATCCTTGGAAATACTTCTTCATCGATTGAAATCACTATATTTGTTTATTCCTCTCTTTCTTTGCTGTAGCAAACCGTCATCAGAAGGAGAAGAATAGTTCTAAATTTTATAGATATTGATATCTCTAGGAGCTCACTCTTGGTCTCAAAATTCGTAGTGTCTCATAAAAGTTTCAATGAAAGATTCTGCTTGCTGTAAGACTTCAAGTACATTGAGGACGTTAGCTTGAGAGGCGCCTGTTTCAAGAGAGTTTTATAATAGAATACTTGTATCTTTCCATTGATGTGTGATAGTTAATGACGGCCGTGACATAAACAGAAAGTATATGTTGTTGAAATTAAATAGTTGCTCTGTATGTAGATATTCTAGAATAAATAGATAGTCTAGAATAAAATGCTGCACAAGGAATGTTTTAATGAGGAGAGTATGATTGGAAAAATAGGAATAAGTCAGCCACGTTGTCTAGATCGTATGGAACGTATTTTAAATGTGATTAGACCAATAGGTGGGGTATGTGGACGTTCTGCGTAAAGGTGAATGTATATTGTTGTTCATTTGTTGTTAGAGAGAAATCTTCTGAGTGGGAACTTATATAAATAGGATCATGCATATCAGTGAATCAATTTTTTTTATTTAAATGTAAAAGTTTGGTAGCGTATGATTTTTAGTTGAATGTAGAATGATCTGATTACGACTGGAAGTTGTAACCCAAAGTTTTTATTTATTGAAAACTGAGGACGTTGTCGCATTTTTCACTGGAGACTCAAGAGATATCGAATATAAATTTATATTCTGTCAATAAGTTATTGTACTTCTATGATTTCTATATGAGCAATTATCCTACAAATATATAATCAATTAGGAAATTCAATCTGGTAAAACATGTTTTAATCCCGCATTAAATCATTAATACTAGCATACAGTTACCAATCCCGTATCTGCATCTTCATCATCATATTGTACGTTAAGAATGCGTGAATTTTGGTCATTAGTGTGTACAATACACACTTGGAAAGCTCTTAAACGGCGCTTGGTGTTGTTATCGAGTTCTAATCCTCTTGGATGTACTGCCAATGAGCCGTTTTGTAATTTACAACACGAACTAGCCTAGCTAATGTGTAATGTGTAAAATGTTGTTGAGGACGTGTTTATCTAAGTGCTGCATAATAAGTGTAAATACGTGATGCGAGAACAAATTGAAGTGCCAATGAATTGTGCAGAACGTTAGGAATTTGCCAGAGAAATATTTATGCAGTTGGAATAGGGACCGTTATTTGCTTATGATTTAATCTCATTTTTATGCAACTTGCCTTTTTTAATTGGTTTGGATTCCTCAAACATCACAAGTGAATACATTAGCATTTGTAGCTTACAGTTCACTTGATTAAAAAGTGAGGTTGAATGCTGTTTGGTCTTCATAAACATAACAAGTAAAACATATTCAGTCTTCTCATTAAGAAACTTGAACTGGTTAAAATTTATTAAATATAATGAATTCAATTGATCTTTTATAAAATCGTCTATTAATCTAATTACGAATATATTACTAATTTAGAGTGGACGAGTATCGTTTGATTATTGATATGAATAAAATAAAAGTTGAAGGTAAACTTGAAAAAAAAAAAACGATAGGATGATAGCCGAATCAAACGTAAAAATCGTACTGTTGGTACGCTAAGTATTGAATACATCAAAAACCGATACTCAATCGTTGTGTGTTTGTATTTTCTCATACAGATTTTGTATTTCAAAATGGTTGAATACTTAAAATCGTCTGGCGCTAGCAGAACTAACCGTTTCTGTTTAACAGTAAAATTAATCCTGTATTATAAATTCTAATCCGAGCATACTTTATATTATAAACAAGATGATTGCCCGGGAAGAAAATAAATCTGTTCACTAACTATCCACTTACTTTGCATGTGACTGTACCCAGCTGTTGATTCCTGAAACAAGAAGAAATATTATATTAAAATATAATGACGAAATTTTGTGACATAAAACTGGGAGAGACTTTTATGAAAAATACCATCTACTGTGTTTTTATTAAAAAAAACTGGAGAAGCAATAATTCCAACATGTGATTAAACTTCTAAAGAGATCAAGTTGCAGAATAAATGTATACAAAGTCATGAAATATAGGTCGACTTTTATTTATTAACAAGGATTCAAATCAATGGTGGCTCGTTGATTTCCATATTTCAAGACTTCTCAATCATGCATTTTTTACTTGTCTGCAAGGCAGCAAAATAATTATTATTCTTATAATTATTCTCGCGCGTTTCAATGTATGTGGAATCAGTTTTTTCTCGTGGTAACCAGACGACTGGATGAAATTCAATAAATGAGATGTCATTAGGTTCGTTTCAACCCCAGGAGTGACATAAAGTGTATGACGTGTCAAGATTTATGATATAGGGCAGCCAGACTCCGTAATGCCATATTTGAAGATTTTTTTTTCCCTTCTAAATACATTGATATGGGTATCATAAGAAGCAAACTTTGGAGACTAGATGGTTTTTTAGAATGGAAAAAATCTGCTGTGGCCTTACAGTTCCTATAGCATGAATTATATAGCTAGTTTCATTGCTGATTCATATTTTTCAGTGTCGTATCAATTAATTTATATTTCAAATGACAGCTGTCACTCATTTCCACAAGAGCTTTCAATTGATACCAATCTGAACATCATTTGAATAACTTGTGAAAAATCGAATTCAAATATCATCTAGAATTATTTCCACGGGATACCAAACACGATAATCAAATTATCCATTTCAAAGTACAATTGACGAACATTTTGCATGTGATACCGAAATATGAGTAATTATAATTCTAATACCACATGATTTCCAATACCACTTTTTCTTGCATGTTCCAGAAGAATAAAACAAGTTTTATAAAAGAATCAAATATCAATTAATTATGAATGAACCGCTGATAATTTTGGAAACATTTCAAATAAATTTTGTTTCAAATTATTCATGGATCTATTCTAGTTATTTTATATTTTATCATGGATACTATTGTTTATAAAATAGATGCAAGAAACTGAAATGATCCATAAATAAAGTTTTGGTATTAATGATTGAGAGAAGCTTGATCACGACTTAAAAATTAGTTTCCTGATGAAAAAATTGAATTAAAATTTCAGTCGAAAGTTCGTACGTACTCTCAAGTCATCGTGCTTTCATCAGGCATACCGACTTTTTCCAAATAATGTTTTTTGGATTCAGTAAAGTTTAAATTGTGAAGATTAATCAGAATCTCAAATTATCAAAAATCACGATCACATTACTCTTTCTATTATATAAGCCAGGGAAGTGAAGATTGTGAGTACTTGAACTCACAGTAAAGATGAGTGAGCATTAACGTCAATTCATTATTGCAATTAAGGAACTGCGAATAAGGAAATAAGATAGAAGGCGATTCTTTCTGGGAACCTAATTTTTGTTAATCAAGATGCTAAATCTCTTGTATGAATGAAATTATGGGCTTGTGGTAGCTAAAATATAAGACGTGAATATGTTCAGCTTGCACAGGAAATATGTATTTAATCGCGGTGATTGCCAGAGTCTTTCACTTCTACTAACTCTCCCTCTCGGGATTGACCGAGGTGGGCCCGAGCAATTGCAGAAAGTTAAGGTTGTGATTAGCGATCAATGTGTATGAATGTTGAATCTTCAACAATTTAGTATATACCTACCATATTACTTCAGAGCAACACAATATAGATGTAAGAAAAAGAATAAATACAATAAGATGAAATGTTGAGGGATGCAAACAAGATGAAATTAGAAGGTTGTGGATTCTGTAAGATCATTGAATTGGATGATCACATGCAGTAAAAGGAATACCGGTAATAACTGGTTGAACATGATTTTCTTGAGATTCTAACGCTTGGTAAGAATTCGTGCAATACTAGCAATGCTGTCTTCTCATGTCGGATGTCATGAGGAACTCTGTGTCGCTGCATCAGCGGAATAAGTAATAATATGGAACTTCTAACAGACCAAAATGAAAACGTGGGGCACATAAAAATCTGTATAATGACTGTATAATTGAATAAGGATGACTTGTCAAGAAGTATTTTTTTCCAAGTCCATCAAAAGTATTTGTCCAAATGTGCTCTACGTTTTCATTTTGGTCTGCTAGAAGTTCTAGATTATTACTTATTCCTCTAATGCAGCAACACAAACTGTCCCTTGGCATTCAACACAAGAATACAGCATTGTTAGTAACGCACGATTTCTAATCAGATGTCAGGATCTCAAGAAGGACCAGATTTGTGTCTTTATTATATTCTAATTTTTACATCGCATCTTTGTTGCATGGTTTTTATCTGTCAATTTTTTACAATCAAGTTAATCAATACATAGTAATGGTCAAGGAGTCCTTTTGACTCTATCATCAGATCCTCGACATCAAGTGTGTTTCATGGGATATTTGTCAAAATTAACCGAATGGGCTCAAACTCGTAGAAGTTATTAGTAATCGTTGTAAAGTCCTACTGTCCACTTTCTGACTCCTTTATTCGATCCTCGTTATCAAGTATAAATCATCATAATATTGTATTGTTATGAGAACTTAATGTGTGTGCAAAGTTTCGCAGAAATCGGTTTAGTAGAAGTAGTCGAAAAAGCTATCGCAAGATTCTAAACAGAGATAGTAGCTAAATAAAATCGTTTAAGAAGAAAATACTTTCGCTGGAATTCTAATGATCATTAATAATCTTAGAGAGTCTTATTCCCAATTTTATGTGGTTGAATAATTTGAAGTGTCAGAAAAGTCATGAGTGCTTTCAAACTACAGCTGGTAATTTTAGACTGTAACACTTTGTAACAAACTGCGAACACAAATCTGTGGTTTATCACTCAAGTTACGACCCAGACGAAGGAGAAAATGGAAAATTATTGCAGGAGGATGCACTCTTAACTAAGTTATGTTCAACATGATTTCAAATGTAATTTATATTGAGTTGGACGAGGCTGTTATTTATATAGATTACTTTGAGTTCCCACAATTTTATTGAATTTACGATAATATAATCTTTTATCCTGAAAGATAAAACTGAGAACCGCTGCACACTGTACATGTACATGATACTCCCAGGATAACTATCCTGTAGTGTCATTCTCTTGGAAAAATTATTGTGTAAAATAAAACTAAATAGCTTTTTTGATATATGGCTCATATTTCACCATATATCTTCCTAATTATAATGTGTAGCTAATTACGGTATCTTCAGTGTCAACAACCTGCAGCATAGTAACCTCACTCAAATGTTTGTTATGAACTTATAATTATTAATTATAAAATAAACATTGTTTAACGGATACCATTCCAGTAATTAATATTTATAAGAATACAAGATAATTAATTTTTGCTTTCGTTGCTTCGCTGTGAATGTTGGCAAACGTTTTGAACCGATCTGGGATCTGCACTTCCTACTAATAAATTACTCGAAGCTGTTCGAGTCGTGCCTTTCCTCCCACGATGCGTAGTTTTATCGCATGTTTACTCAGGATATATATTTAATGTCAGGGGAGATTTTTAAATAATTTATTTATTGGGCTTACACTCCTGGTTCTTAATACGAACTAAACTGTTTCTCAGATAACATTTTATATTAATTTAACTGTTCATTTTAGTACAAACGGAAATGGATAAATACAGAAATCCATGTTGCCAATAAGAGAACATAAGATAGTTTTTCGTTCTAAATTGAAAAGCATAGAAACATTGAACATTCAATACTTATTATTCAATAATATTTTCATATAAGAACCTGTTTCATTTTGGGTAGGAGAAAGATTGATATACAGCTATCTCTGATGCATATGGTTTGCAAAAGAGCAATTCAGATTTCGGAATATTGATTGTAGCTGCTGCATTGACTGTTAAGTAGGTTAAAGTAGGATTTTGATGAAATGATACTCTGTGTAGTGTTATATCTGGTAAAATCGTTATCAGGAAAGAAAACTAGTGGTACAACCACAATGGCTTGACATTGACATTGACTTGATGAATTATTGTCTATTTGCCATGCGATTGGACATATTTCTGATTAGTATTTATCATAGGGACATGACAGGGACTGGATCAGGTTATCTTTTTATGGAAAAAGATCTAGATAATGATGACAAAGATTGGGAGCTCAAGACAAGATGGAAATATGTCAATGTGGACTCGATTCGACTAACCGCTTCATCCTGAACAGATACTGTCTTGATTTTGAGCTTCTTATACTCAAAGTTTGATTCTTAATTGCTATCAAGTGAATAATTATTAAACATACCCAACAATTTGAACGTGGTGTATAATGAGTTCAAAATGAAGGCAATTTAGTTCGACACTATAGATAAATCATGATGAACCATTGTGCACAGCATTCAAGCTTCATTTATTGATTTAAATTATTGCAATGACTATTAAGTGACCTGATGCTCAATCTCTTTTCCACTATCTTAACTCTTTCCAATTCACGTTCCACAAAATAGTCAGTGGAGTTTATTCCTAGTGCATCTGAAGAAACAGTAGACAAAACCTTGCCAGTAGGAAAATTCGACTCATCAATGACTATAAATAATCATGAGATTTGTCCAAATCACATCTCTGAGGTGCAAAATAATCTGCCTAAATATTCTTCAAGTATTGTAATACAAACTCATTTGATGTCCATCTTTAATAATCGTGTGCGATATCATGCTTTGTGCAATGGATGTTTGATCTCAAGGAGCAATAATCACAGCGATGTATTTCTACATGACTCATTTCCTCTATGTACAATAGAAGAGAGCTTCTTTGGTCTAAAGACACCTCTGGAATATTTGTTCAAATTGGACCTTTCCAAAGGGAGACCCATAACAATAGGAATTAAGTAAAATGAGCCTGATCAAAATAGTTTGGCATAAACTGTGAGCCCGATCATTAAATTTGATTCAAGGCATAGTAATAATTCAAAAGTGGTCGTATAGTGGTAGAGGTTCGACCGTAATTCACTGAATTTTCTAGTTTCAACGTTACTGAATTTAGCCTTCCATTCCCGGGGGCTTCCTCCTCCCTTCCTCACCGAGAAGTGAGAGTTATATAGCAGACATTTTTCCATCCGGTGTATATTTTTCGAGATATTCCAGCGAAAAATAGTATCGTTCCCCGCGGTAAATTAAAATGGGACACCATGAATATAATTTTGGCTGTCTGCACTTCTCCTCCACATAAGCTTTCAATATGCCAAATTTCATATTTCTTTGTGCTTAAAATGAGTAACAAAGTATTTTCTTCACGTATTATAATATAAATTTATCACTACTAAGAAGTGAACATAGCAAAAGTAGAAGCTTATTATGCCTATAATCAAACATCAAGTTGACAACGCATAGTTCTGAATAGCTTTATTTAGTTACACGTCTTGATTTATGTTCAAAAAATTGCCTCAAGATTTAGATAATCTATCAAACGGATAAAAGATATCATTCAACACTACAATCAGGTATAACAACCACATTTATACGTTGAAAGGCAAATAAAAACTAATTCACAATCATGGTATTTGAGTTCATAATAGCGCTCTGGATAGACGAAGCAGTATTTGGTTTGTCTGGTTTTACAGCAAATTCCAGACGCGAATGTAAATCCAATACTCTTTGTCAGGCTTGACAAATAGATTTGAACTATAAAATTTGAATAAATTGAATGTTCTACTGCATGTTGATTCAGAAATGCAGTCCAGAGACTACAGATAAATTATTCATTCGGTTGACTTATCAACCTCTTCAAAATGTGAAATGCAATTGATAAATTCATCGAATGTTATTCATATTTTATACTTATAGCATATTTATGCAAATAGATGAAATCTCACATCGATAAACATCGCAACAGGAGTATAATACATAGATAAGCACATTACCAAGCTCATCTTTCCATTAACCAAACTTTTCTATAACTATGACGACACAATGAAAATATTGTTGAATACTTGATGCTACAATTTTAGTAACTAGTAATCTAAGCAAACAAGAATTGAAAAACAAAATGACATAATATGTGTAGCCTCGCATTTCACTGCGATAGACACTAGTAATTTCAAAGTAGTTACTACTTACTAACATATACAAATCACTGGTTATTATGTTTTTTAGGAATTATATAGGCGCCAAACGGCGAAAAAACTTACAAATTACTTCGTGAAATTGGGACGGCAGTTACAATGATTCCAAACAAGTTGTCGGACTCAGTTTTTATTTCAAAGAACTGCTAGGACAAATATCTTTATAAAATATGTACTATCATGAACCTCATTGGTTTCGATGCAGTATATTCGAACTTTAATTCAAAATTGTAAAATGTTCTTTTTTTTTCTGAGACCTCAATTTTAAGAATTTGCATGAAAAATTGTATGTAAGAAAATTAGTTTCTTGTTGGGTATCTCATCTGTCTACCAAAATCAGAAAAAAACTAGGCCAATTGATGTTAGAGAATTGTAGTCCGATTCAACGCAAGCAACTCTAAAAACGTATACATCATCGTCAATGGTGATGAATTGTAGATCTACTCAAATGAACCCGAAAATAAAAGTCAGTCATCTGTTTGGATGTAAAGATAACTCAAGAGGAATCATTGTTAGATCATTCTCCTCATAGTCCCAAAATAACTTCCAAAAATAAGAAACAGACTGCTTGATCAAAAATGAAAAAGGCAGCCCCCGTATGAACTTGGTCATTGCATCTTATTCTGAAAACTTCAGACCTGAAATATTATATAGACTAGAGTTTAGATGTACGATGAATCGTACTTAACAGTTTTAGAGCTGCTGCATCATGAAATATTTACGGTTCTGACACTATAAGTACAGATTTCCTACCAACAATTCACAGACTGTAAAAATGGCAGAGAAAATAGAGAAGGTTCCCAAAAATTACTTTTCATATAACTTGACAATTCTTCGTTTGCTTGGAATAAATATTTTTGACATCGAAAATCCCTTATTTAAAATTCTGTATAATGTTTATTCTGTTGTAATAATTATATTTTCTTTTGTTATATTCACTATTCTTGAAGGTATGGCTGTGTGGTATACTAAAACGGATTTGGATCAAATGTCTTACGTCTTGTCTTATTTGATCTCACATTCAATGGGTAAAGTCTTAATGGATTACGTAGAATAGTTTTCTGATTTGGCCTTATTCCTAGCCAAGATATTTCCCACTTTATTTAATGATAAATGTAGAAGATTGGAGCCAATTAGAAAATAATATATTTTTCTATTTCTATTGTTATAAAATTTTACAGCTTGATTTAAGAAGATGCATCCTTTTGTAATATTTTAGTGTCTTATATTTTTTGAAGGTTGTATGAAAGCTATCATATTCATGGCAAATAAGAAAAATATAAGGAAGTATCTAAAGAGGTTTGAAGAGGATGTATTTTTACCTGATGTCAACCGAGGAGGGCAAGAAGAAGTCAGGATCATCAAAAGAGCTATCAAGATTGCTAATATACAGGTATTTATCTAGTTTCATGGAACCTAATTCATAGTTCTGCTTCCAAGACTCAAGACAGATTTCTTCTGAATAACAGTTATCTGGACGTGAATAAATATTTTTATTAGTTTATTTCTGTTGTTTCAATCTAGTTCGTTTTACAAAATTCCTTGCACAAGTTGTGGTGAGTATATTGCAATGAGAATAAAAGGTAAAACATATCCTACAGCTACGACTATCAGACCGTGGAAAAGATTTGAAAAGTAAGACGACATGAAGATATTGTGCTCGAGTCATTGCAGATGAAATAATCTCTTATTTTTCAAGACCAATATAGTTCTTTTACATTGGGTAGGAACTGAAAAAATTATATTCTGAGTTCAGTATATTCCATGCAATTTCAATTTGAGGGGATGAAGTAGTTTTGATGATTATATTATAGCAACTTCAGATCTTGGTTCTGAATTGTACAGCAAAGATTTGAGTTCATGAAACTGTGCCTGTTGCCTTTAGTTTAAAGTGAAACCCTGCGATTCAGTCGACAGCTGATCTCGCCCAATTTTTTCTACCTCTGCTAAAAAGAAATATATACAAATGTTGATTTTCCAGGCGACCGGTTTCTATATAGCAGCAGGTTTCATAATTTTTAACCGTGCAGTTTACGCCTGGCGAGAGGACCCTCAAATCTTGGAATCCTACAACCCCACAACTAACATCACTACAACTTCCGAACAGAGAACCTTGCCTTGGATGATTTACATATGGTTCGATACCACGAAAATATTAAGATATAAATTGACTTTTTTCTGGCAAATATGGTGCGTATCTATTTTTGGGCTGGAAATTGGAGTTCTGGATACTCTGGTCTCAGCGATGTTGATTCATCTAAACGCGCAGTTCAGTATATTACATATTGCTGTTGCGTCGGTTTTGGAACGGGCTAAAGAAATGCAGGTATGTATATTGGATTACAAAAGAATATTGGAAACAGGATTGCGGTATTGGAATTGTTTGAAAGAATTTATATTCAAAAACACAGCTTGGGAGAGGTGACGCTGATCTTTGATGTTTGTGGAATATGAGAGACTTGTACTGATTTCAAGCAATTTAAGGTCAATTTATTTATTGTTATTGATTGCATTAGCTTTTTTGAAATGACCTTTGTTATAAAATCCGAGCGAATAGGCTTGTGCTGCAAGTGTATACTAATTTCAACGCTTAACAGGGCACTAGTGATCGGAATGCCCGATTTTATGAATATCACATATTTTTTATCAATCCATATTCGGTGTTCATAGAAACGAGGGCCTTTTTGCTGCTAGCAATTGACTGGAAATATTGGCGGTAGTGAATTCATGAGTTGATGAAAACACATCGATATTTTCAATGAACTAACTCGTTCATAAGGATAACTGCAATTTTAGTCACGATAGCAAAATAATTTTCAGGTACAGAATAAGTTACCTATATTCCACATTTCATTTTAACAATGCACAATGAAATTATGATTGATTGGATTCAAGTAAATGCACAAGAGAAGGAGAAACGAATAATTGTTAAAAAGTTTGTACGATATTTGGGAGTACTCTAATAGATTATTATCAAAGACCTGAGTGAAAATGAGTATGTAATGGCAGCTATATTAAAAAGTGAATCTGAAATATTCTTGACTCCAAGTTATTTTCTATTATTCATTTTGATATTTTGGTAGAACAAAATCTGCTATGGATATCGGATACAAGATCTTTGTAGCAACAAGTTTTTGATCTTTGTCTCTTTAAATGTTTCTCTCTCTTGTATTTTCACACTTATTCTAGCTTTCTCTCTACCATGCAGCCCTGGAAAGCTTCTTTTGCAATAATCTTCAATACTAATTCCTCTTAACATCATCAGTGCTATCGGAAGGGCATGCTCAAAGAACTGATTGGAACTCAGAGAACAGGAAAAACTCTCAGTTAGCAAGGTTGAGTGAAAAAAGAGGCTTTGGAAGGACAATAATCTGATATTTGGTACAAAGCTTGTTAATGGTGAAGGCTAAGTGAGCCGGCGCATTGTCATCGTGGATCAATTAGGGTCTATTCCACTTAAGAATGGTCCAAGGTCTTCATTCTTTTATTGTTCCAATAATAAGTTAGCTCAGTTCAAAATTTAGAGTCTGTATTTCCAGAAAGCATGTTTCAAATCCAGTAACTGATATGAATGAATTATGCTTGCATTCCGGTGAATCGTGAAGCCTAAATCTTAGTCTCATAAGTGCCTTGGACCACTCTCAAATGGAATGAACTATAAGTGTTTTATTGTCACAATAGTGAGAATTTTTGCGATTCCATCAATTTACCAATAGATGCAGTGCTGTCAAGGTCCAGTATGATGTTCCGTTCTAATGTAATTCACAAAATTCGGTTGTTTATCAAACAGACCTTTGATAAAGATCATTGATATAAATGAGTGTATTTAGAAGTATCTCCACCTTTATTCTTCGAAACTGATCTTTTAATTAGTATCTAGTCCAGACAAAATAGACATTCTGTTTGCACTAATTCCCAACTTGAGGCTTGATTTTTGTATAGGTCTTCAATACGTCATCACAAATGCTATGCCAAAGGTCCCCCATCGATCCCGCTTGTGCGTTGTATTATAGCCGAGGTCAAAGATCACAATTTTTTTTTGCGTATATCTCTGAAACGATGAAAGCTACTGGAAAAGTACACGAGAGAAAGTTTGCGGATCGTGAGATTCTCTACAAAATGGTATCAATACTTATGTACATACGGAGCACTGTTCTCAAGTTATCACGATTTCAAACCATATGTACGCACACATTTCTGCACCACCTCTGAGATAGTATACTTGGCGTTTTTTTTTAACGTGGTTCTATATTCCGATGAAGGAAATTCAATAGAACAATATTCCATTAATATAATAATAATTGTAGCAGCAAGAAAATTACATTATTCATCCTCAAACTCTCGTTCCTTCCGCTTGCTCAATTTGTATTGAGTGCTCTAAGAGAAGACATTATTAGATTGATCCTCATCGATTTCGAAAGAATCTTCATCTGTTGCATTTGATTCAACATGAATGCAAGTGTGGCCTTGACAATTGGCACATACTGGTGAACAAAACAATCCAACTTTCATGCATTCACAATAATTGTTCGTGCAACTTTTCTTGCAATTACAAATAATTGTATTCAGCAATTTCTCTGGAGAAGGTGGAAGTGAAGTCTGGATTGGCTCTAAACTATTATTCATCAATTTTCAGCCTCAGTCTTCAGGATTTAATTCACTGCACTGGTACAACACACGGAACAAGTGTTTATAATGTCGTCGTTAAAATAAATGATAGACAGAATTGGTTTTAATATTTATATTGTTTTTAACTGTTATAATACTTGGTAACTCGATAATCTTACAACACAGAGCTTAATATTACGTATGTTCTACTTCTTGTGGATTTGAATATTGAATATTGAATGCCCTCATATTCCCATCACCATCCATATATCACCTTCTTCCTCAATGAGCCCCCTTTGCTTCAAGATGACGTCATGGCCAATAATGGAAATATTGCAGGCCTCAGCGTCTTCCTGTTTATACTATACTCTTATATGGGCACGTGTAAACAATTAACGCGTGAAGACGATTAAAGTAAACCCCAGCATCTTCTTGCTGGTACTGCACTTCTTATTTGGGCGCGTGTAGACAATTAGCACGTGAAGGCGATCAAAGTACTCCTCCACAATCGGCCCTTCCTGATAATTGAGCCGTCCTCGACTCGATCAGCTCACCTGACATTTATTGAATCTAAAACATTAGTATAACAAACAAAATATTAGTTTATAATCAAATATTCATTTTTTGGATCGGTTGATTTTGTTCCCAATTTGTGTTCCATATTTGGAGTGATCAGTTCCATAAGAACACAAAACGTAGAGCAAAACAACCAGATGGCGCCTAGGAATGGTACATGGGTGGAATTTTGATACTTTTATGGGTATTTGAGCTGCCAGCCTGGCCAGATGCCACCTTTAACTAAGAATGCAGCTCCATATCTTAATCCGTGGTAACCTGACTCCGACTGAGTGTCCAGCCTCCGCCAGTGAATCCCTTTTTCACGTACTCATGACAAGTGAATACGCAGGAATACTACTGACTTGACTTAGTCCAGTCTCCGCCAGTGAATCCCCTTAACACATACCCGTGACCAGCGGATACGCGCAGATACTACTGACTTGACCTAGTCCAGCCTCCGCCAGTGAATCCCCTTAACACATACCTGTGACTAGCAGATACGCGCGGATTTCACCCGACTTGGCCATGGCCCTCATTTGACATTATGTCTATGGCCATTATTCAAACAAACATCCAAAAGAGTCTTCGGGACTCATCATGAAAGTCTTCGAAACTCATCATAAGAGTCTTCGAAACTCATCAAATGAACTCGACATTTTCCAAGAAATACCCATTTATGTAACTTTGAACAGCCGTCACATTAGGGAAAATGAGGACTCCATATATTTTTCATGGAGTCTCCACGATCTCAGCATTTTTTTTTTTACAAATCCAATTGGTATTATTATTCAACCTTTTTTCAAGTGAACTGGTTAACTTGACCCAAAATACCAACTATCAATCACATTTAGTACCATTCACTACCCAAGTAGATATGATACTGACTATTTATTAGATCTGTAACTAAATGCAAACAAAATGACAAGAATTAATCTCACCTCATTTATTATTCCAATGCGTCAAATGTTATCCATTTACGCATACTGTCTACTGCCACTACAGTTTTACGACCTCGAGTCTTGTGAAGCTCTCTCAAGTCCTCGACTTTATAACGGTCATTTGGTAGTGCAGCAGTAACCTTGAATGGACCTTTGGCTTTCGCAGTCAACTTTTTACTTTGGCCAGTAGCTATAGGCTGCGCCGACACCAAAACGATATCCCCTGTGGAATACTGTGGAGGTTTGAACCTTTTACTATCAAATCTAGTCTTTTGTTTTTGCTGTTCTTCATCAGTGGCACGTTTTGCTTCTCTTCTTAACTCTTTCAGATCAATATGATCTAATTTGTTTTGTATTGCCGAAAGCAACACGGCATCTGCTGAACTACGAGGTTTATAACCATATAACAATTGTGCAGGTGTTTTCTGAGTAGTGCGATTTACAGTACTATTTATAGCACTTTGAACTCCTTTGACATAGTCATCCCATCTGTCCTCAGGTGCACTTGCACTTGTGGCAGCTAGAGAGCTGAGAAGTGTAGAGTTAAGTCTTTCGACTTGTCCATTTGCCCTTGGTGTGGCAACTGCATTAAGTATATGCTTAATACCATACTCCTTACAGAAATTGTTAAAGCGCTGTGAAGTAAAACTTGTACCCCTATCGCTAATGATCCGAGTAGGCACACCAAACAGTCCGAAAACCTGTTCAAGGGCTTTTAAAACCCATTTGGTTTTAGTATTCTTCACTGGCTCCAGTATACAAAATTTTGTGAAACCATCCACCATGGTCAATATGTAACTATTTTTATGTTTACTTTTTATAAATGGACCCACATGGTCTATGTGTAAAGTGTGAAACGGTATAGCAATCTTCTCAATAGGGTGTAACAAACCAGGCTTACGTCCCGATGCGGTTTTATAATAAAGACAATTTAAACAAGACTTGACATATTTTTCAATAAATTTGTTCATGCTTTTAAACCAATAATTCTCTTTAATTTTCTCACGGGTTTTCTCCACTGAAAAATGACCTTGATCATCATGATACATTTTTACTATATTAAAGCGAGAAGCACGGGGTACCACCCATTTATTCCCGGTTTCTGTTCTACGGAATACTACCCCTCCCCTCAGGTCGTAGCTCTCAAAAATATGCTTGGTCTGTGATTGTCTGTCTCCTGACTCTAGTATTTTTCTAATGATTTCAATGTCAGGGTCTTGTATTTGTGCGACCTTGACCCATTCACTATCAGTAACGTCAACAAACATACAAGAAATTGGGTTACGACTTAAATAGTCAACATGTGTCGCTTTGCTCCCTGCTCTATAAACAATGTCGAAGTCATAGTCTTGCATAGCCGCCCACCATCTAGCAACGCGATGATTGATATCTTTTTTTATCGCGGATGCTCTAACGGCAGTACAATCTGTTACTACAGTAAATTTTATCCCGATAAGATAAACACGGTACTTTTTCAAAGCTTCGGCTACTGCAAGCGTCTCCAAATCGTATGAGTGATATTTCTTTTCGGTTTCCGTGGTTTGGCGACTGTAATATGAGACTACATGTTCAAGATTATTTTTCTTTTGTATGAAGATTGCCCCGAGACCAACTGAACTTGCATCAGTATGCACTTCAGTTTTTAATTGTGGATCAAAAATACTAAGTACAGGTCTCTCCGTCAAAATTCGTTTCAAATCATTTACTGTTTTTGTCTGTTCAGGACCCCATTCCCATTCACTTCCTTTTCGTAATAATTTTGTGAGCGGTATAACTAACTTTGCAAAATTTTTTTACAAATTTTCTGAAATAATTGGCAAGTCCGAGGAAAGATCTTAACTCTTTTAGATTTGTTGGCTCTAAAGCTTTTATAACAGCATCGATTTTGTGAGTGCCCGGTCTTACGCCATTTACAGAAATTTCTTTACCCAAATAATCAATCGTAGTTTGTAAAAATTTACATTTAGCTAAATTTAACGTGAACCCATGTATTCTTAGTGCTTCTAATACTAATTTTAAATTATGAAAAGCCTCTTCAATGGTCGATGCCAGTATAAGTATATCATCAACGTATACGAGAGCAACAGTAAAACGTAATTCTCCAAGCGCGCGATTTATCGCCCTTTGAAAAATTGCAGGAGAATTTTTAAGACCAAAAGGTACTCTTAAAAATTCATAATGGCCATCAGGTGTAACGAAAGCTGTGATTTCTGTAGAATTTTGATCAACGGGTATCTGATAAAATCCGGATTTAAGATCTAATGAAATGAAAATTTTCTTACCGACCATTCTATCTATTTGATCATCCATATGCGGTACAGGATGTGGATCTAATCTCATTTTTCTATTAATCAAACGTTAGTCCACACACATACGTGTCTCACCATTCTTCTTTTTCACTAAAATGATAGGACTCGCGTATGCGGAGCTACTTTCACGAACTATGTCGTTTTGAATCAGTTCTGCAATTATTTCTTTTACTTTATCACGCTCTTCAAAAGATAAACGTCGAGGTCTTTGATTAATTGGTATATCGTTAATTAACTTGATTTTCATAGTTGTGCTATTTACAAGTCTTAACTCACTAATATTCAAAGCTATAGCTGACCGATATTCATTTAAAAGTGAAACTAACTTATTTATCATATCTGGGTCATCTATTCCGGGACATAGAACATCTTCCTTGTTAATAGGTCGTCCAGCTGATTCACCTATCTCTACCATGTTTATTCCTAAATTATCATTATTATTTGTTATAATATTTTCTAGTTTTAATCCTGACGCGGTAACTATTGCTTTTACTCCAGATATTGACAAAATGTTACGTCCTATCAGTATTGTTTGCGATAATTGATCATCCGGTACTACATAAACATCTATCGCGAATGTTATACCGTCGATCTGGAGACTAACATTTGTTCTTGCAATTGGTGTTACTATTGCATTATTGAACGCCGATAACACCTCATGTGTTTGAATCAATTTTAAATTGAGGCCTCGAGCCTCAGTGTATCTGATTATTGAACAGTCGCTCCCCAAATCAACGATACATCTACTCGCGATACCGTTTATAATACATCTTTTGAATGGCTTTTGGACAACCAGATTATTCACTTCGCAAACATCTAGTCAAAGTTTATTAGACGGACGCTTAGATTTATCCTTGATCCAACAATTGTTTTCTGTATGACCAGTTTTACGACAATGATTACATACATGTTTATTAATTTCACGAAATTTTGTGTTAACATTGCTATCTTTTCTCGTGATGATATTCGACGACTGAACGAGCTGAGGACAATTAAACTTTTGATGTCCTTGTTTTCTACAATAATAACATGTGTTTAAATTGACTCTTTTTCTATCATCACGCGTCCTAATTCTCCCGGTGGCAGCATCACTTGAGGTTTGTTTATTATCGTTATTTTTACATGGGTAAACAGCTAGGGAACATTTAAGTGCTTTCATTGTTTTGCATTGAGCCAATAAGATATTAGTACGTAACCGTTCGTCATGTATGCCTTGAACTATGAAATCAACAATTTTATCCTCTGATAATTCGATATTCAGTTTGTTTAATAATTTTACTTTTTCCAAGCAATATGTTTGGAGATTTTGACCTGGAGAGCTTTCATACAGAACTGCTTCTTTTAGAGAAATACCAAAACTAGATTCTTCGGGAAAATATTCTACAATATCACAAGAAAATACTGGCCAAGATATCTGTGATTTACGCAACCCCTCATACCACATCTTCGCGTTACCGCGAAGCTTGCTCACCGCTATGAGAAGTTTTGTTTGCTCATTCACATTATACATAATTGCGCACTCATTTACTCTATCTATCCAATTAGATGCTGACAAATTCCCCTTCAAAGGATCAAATTCAGGAAAGAATTTCTCAGTCATGAAATTATTACTGGATTTCCTTGTATTTAGTTCTTGAATAGTTATTAGTGCATTCGTAAATTTAGTAAAATCTGACCTTGATACTGGAGTTCTACTTCGTGAAGAATTATTTGTGCCAATATTTCTCACCGAACTGCAACTTGAGTGGTTCCGTGATCTTTTGGAATTGCGTTTCTTTGTGTCATGTACACGCTGGGAAGACTGTCTGTACCTCTTGCTGGACTTCTCTGGGTGCCTATCTCTTCGTTCACATAATCTTCTTCGACCCATTGTGAATATCGATTAGCACTTTATAGTTAGGTGTTTGATTAAGTAATAAATTATTACGTGACACAGTCCACTTTCAAAAATTATGGGAGTGATTTGTGGTATATCCCACTTCTGATAATCTGTCGTCGTTAAAATAAATGATAGACAGAATTGGTTTTAATATTTATATTGTTTTTAACTGTTATAATACTTGGTAACTCGATAATCTTACAACACAGAGCTTAATATTACGTATGTTCTACTTCTTGTGGATTTGAATATTGAATATTGAATGCCCTCATATTCCCATCACCATCCATATATCACCTTCTTCCTCAATGAGCCCCCTTTGCTTCAAGATGACGTCATGGCCAATAATGGAAATATTGCAGGCCTCAGCGTCTTCCTGTTTATACTATACTCTTATATGGGCATGTGTAAACAATTAACGCGTGAAGACGATTAAAGTAAACCCCAGCATCTTCTTGCTGGTACTGCACTTCTTATTTGGGCGCGTGTAGACAATTAGCACGTGAAGGCGATCAAAGTACTCCTCCACAATAAGCAGAAGCAGATTTTGAAGGGAGATAAGATAACTGTACTTTTTTATTGTTCCTTGTATTTTCACGGATTTCATAAATCTATACTTGTCTATCGATTCAATTTTTTTTGAAGCTCCATATGAAGCAATGAGAGAGCTAATTCTGTAGGTAAGGATGACGTCTGCTGAAGAGTTTATGTTATCAATCAAATTCACGGTTTTCAAGTAATTTGAGTTCTGCAGTTTTTTTTGCCCCTTCCGAAAATTGCTGATGTCGTATCGAAGCCAGTTATCGCATATAGGGATAAAATATTAGCTCCACATTTCAGATATGCAGACTTTGTGAAGAATATATTTTTATTCGAATTTGAACTTTCCTAGATTTTGAAAAGAAAATGATCTTATCACTTGGAGTTCGTGCAGTCAATATTATTAATAAATCTACATCTTCTCCAACAACGATAGTTATATTAGTGCTACTGAATTGTTTCATCAGAATTTCAATAATGAGGACATCAGCATCATTATAAGCGTATTCAACAAAAATACTGGCAGCTGCGAATTCATCACACAACATCGAAATCAAACAAAATTTATTAAGAGTATCAGCGAAAAATTGTTGCTGGTTTATTGAAACAGTCATTGATCGATCAAAAATGATATCGGACAATGAAGATGTCTTTGTTGTTCAACGACGTTGTTATTAATATTTTCTGAGTTTGAAATCGCGATAATTCGAGAACTATGCTTTGTGGGGAAAAAAGTATTCATATCTTTTTGAAGAGAATTGTACAATCTACAAACTATTTACTATCTATTTTTCCGGTTTCTCTTACCGTTTCAGAGATATACGCAGAAAACGAAATTGTGTGATCTTTGACTTCGGATAAAAAGATACGCACAACTGGGATTGATGGGGACTTCTAACATAGCATTTTTAATGACGTATTCAAGTCCTGTACAATGATACAGCAATAATCTGATCTAAAACCATAGACTTAGAATCGTCTTTGCCCATATTTTTCCATCGATGATACCATCACTTTTTTCTGGCGTCCTTCTCGTAACGTTGCAAGCTCATACTCTTTTTAATTTTTCGTTCGATTGGAAGTTAATTTTAGCTTTGACTAGACTTGCGGTCCTCTTCTCGTCAAAATCAAGTGTGTTTTTGTGCTCAAAAATGACCGAAGCCAAAGCAGAAGTTTCGATTGAATACTACCTTTGACACTTCTCTGATTTCAAAACGATATAACTAATTCAAAACCACTTATGTCACTGCAGATATTGTAGTTGATATTACGATGAGCCGCAAGTCACATCATTCGTAATTTATTCTAGCAATTTTTGTAATACTCAGGTCTGGTGTAAGGTGGTAAGCATTATAAGCTCCGAAGACTGATGTCGAGAAGCACCGTAAGCCGAGAAAAAGTTATTTGTAATCACACGATCACGTGCAATAGAAACAAATACTATTAACAACTTGATTAAGATGGATATGATTATATGATCTGAAAACTATTGGCTTGTGGAAATCCAAATGTTTATGCTCTCTTTACCGTCAAGAAGGCGTTTGTTTTATTGTTATGCTCACTTATCTTTCAAAAATAAACTATTTCTGAGAGTATTTCGTAATTTTAGAATTAATTGTTCTCATACTATGAAAATGTTATGATGAACGACAATGGAAACGAAGTGTATGAATCAGACAAAAAAGAAAAAGAAGCCCCCACTTTCTAGTTATGTCTTTATTCTATGCATAATTAACCTTTTTCATGACTGTCATAGAATAGAAATATTGTTCTTCCAAATTTTAGAATTTCGAAGACAGCTGAGTTGTATGAAAGGGTAAATACGTAGGGAAATGAGAGTGTTCGGGTGGGTGAAGAGTGATTAGGGTGGAATAATGGATAAAACAAGAGAAATATCCAAGACATCAAACATTAAAGCAAATTCACTGGGGTAGAAATGAATTCAATAGAATTTCAGCCCAATTAAAGATAATGACCACCTATTAACAAACAATGCAGCATGTTATAAATTCAATTTTATCTTTAAATTACATTTAATTAACATTGTAATAAATTTTTCACGATTCCAGTTCGCAATCTTACCATAAAATCATTTAAAACATATTATTAACAGATATTGATTTTATTAAATGTGCCTTACAGTCCAGAAGAGATCCTGCGATACATACAACAGACAATAATGAAGTAATAGACAATAATGTTGGAGAATTTACGCAGCAAAATAAGATTAACGAAGAAGGCTGGGAAGAAATCCCAAAGCATGATCCTATCTTAGCGAAAAATTTTGAATTGTGTGTCAAGAATTGCTTGGATCATCATATCAAGATCATAGCCTTGAGTGATAATGTGGAAGAACAATTCAATTTGATGGTTCTAGTGCAGATTCTGGGCAGTACTATGATATTTTGTATGCAGTTGGTACAACTGTCTTTTGTAAGTATTTCATTAAAAATGAGTCCTGAAAAAGTTTTCCTACATTATTTATCAAATATCAAAAAGCTAGCAAACACAATTGCACCGGATTTGAAAAAATTAATCAAAATTTGACAGTTCGCGTCATTCGGTGGAGCAGCCCACATGTTGGGGATTTGTTAAAATTGTCAGTGGTCGTTCCATTTCTATCGCTACCATCCGCAATCAAACGTCGTTCAAAACCAAGGCACACACTGTGGAACTGCCTGACTTCCACTCCGGATTCCCTGACTACCTGGAATCCAGTCCAATTAGACCTGAATGCCAAGATCCAGATTCCAGGCAGACGGAGCAATCAGGATCTCCAGCGACGTCACCTGCTAAGTAGTTCAGTTTTGCTTTATTTGCTATTAAGACATTCGTTAGTGCTAATTTGTCTGATTAGACACCTCGTGGCTTTATCACGAATTTAACCATTTTTTTTGTATAACTTTTTTCCGCGGTAGGCATTCGTCGTCGCCTGCTGTAAACCAGGTCGATCGATCTCGGGTTTGTTTTTCATTTTCTTTGTATTTTTCAAGGAGTGGGCTTATGAGCGTTTTGTTTAGATTAATTTTGTGGAGACTAGCTTAAGTCTGCGTTAAGGACGCGAATCGCCGTCATTTTGTTTTACATTTCATTTATTAATTTTGCAGATAACAATTTATATTATTTTACTTGTTGCTACTTCGATACTTTTTTTTTTTGTTTTGAAGACTTATTAAAAATTCATTTCTTTAGGTAAATTTGATTATCATTCACTTTTGGAAAAAAGCACTCATCACTTTAACTTTCAGAAAGTGATTTTATTTAGTGTTTCCTTTCAGCTGGTGTGTAAGTATCGCTGTTTGAGATATTGTTTCATTTCATGCTCTGCGGCATCTCGATCAACGCCGAAAGATCTGATAATTGTCCTTCAATCTCAATATTCCACTTGTCCATCCTACCATCTTATCTTTTACAGGTACTCTCGCAGTTGTGTGCCTGGGGTCGGAAAATTCACAATTGCGTGGCGCCCTAGTTTTTTTGTTTATTTTAAATTCATTTCACGATAAAGCTAACCTCACAAGTACCCAGTCCGGGCCCGGAATTATTTTAATTCTTTTATAAATATTGAGCTAGGCCGTCTCAAAGGTAGAGTTTCCGGAAAATTTTAAATTAGTTCATTTCGTTCCGCAACCTCATTAAATATTGTTACAAACTGGCGCCCAACGTGAGGCCAATTTATTCTTAATGAGTAGAAAAACTACCCAAATTCTGCATGTTTCAATATAACAGACCTAGTGCTGTTGTGTGCAAGCTAGAGACTTAAACATTTTTGAGCCTTCTGGCTGTGAGCCAATGAAATTTTGAGTTCTCGGGCATGTACAAACCAGCACTAGCTCTCATAGAATTTCTAGGCAAATATCAGCGAAAGCGTCCTTCACACTATTCGCAAAGTTGATTAGAATTAGGAGGAGAGAAAAGTTTAGAGAGGTATTTCGATTAATCTCTGCTAATTTCCGTTCGCTGTCAGTTTTTTGTGCCCATGTCAAAGGATTCCGCGAAGTGTTTTGAAGTTATTCAAAACTTCTGACAACACTACTCGGCCTACTACTGTTTGCGGTTAGATGTCGTACTGTTCATTCGTGAATGCGCACTCATTCCATGAGCGTTACTTGGCCACAGGAGCAAGTTCTCTTCTTTCTGGAAACCCTACAATTTGGAATCCAATTGACAGAGAACATGAAGACCAAAAAATCAATGATGCGACCGACTTACGGCGACTGAGCCCCTTGTGAGGTTGTACCAGTGTGTAGGCACATAGTTCGGACTGCGTTAAACTTCGACGAGCTCTTCGTCGAGGTAATTTCGTGAGTAGTGTAGAGGGCGTAGTAAGTATATGGTGGGAAACTCTTACCAAATGTTTGGCATTCAAAGATCAAGAAAATTGGAATACATCCGGAAATGGATAGAAAAGATTTTGTACATTCATTTCACATTTCATCATCATAAGCCAATTGCTTCAAGAGATTGCAAGAGGCCTCAATGCAAATAGGATTTCATATGTCTATTTAATATTATTTCTTGGAGAAGATTAGGGATTGAAGGGAGGTCTGATAGAACTAATGATGTATCTGTAATCATAATTCAAAACTAAGTGGCTCTATGAATGCAAGTGAGTTTCTGTTAAAGCCGCTACATAATAATGTGGTGATTAATTAGAAAAAGAAGAAACTACATATAATAGCTGATATTATGAACACTTCGTATGGATGAATACATCAAAACTCAAGCTTCAGGAAGAATGCTCTAGATTACTTCATAAAAAGGTCCCCACCATGACAACCCACCAGCCTATTTCTCTGGAGTTGTTGCTCCAATACTGATGATTTCAGGGTATTGACTTCTATTAGACTTGACTCCTTTACCGTTGTCCTCTAATATAAAGCTATTGCTGACAGGGCAAAAGATGGTGTGCGGAATTGAGTGCTCATTAGCTAGATTTGAGCTATCATAAAACAGCATAAATGATTTGCATCAACACAAAAGTGCCTACATTGGAAGAAATGAAGATTCATTCTATATATTAATATGTGAAGAAAAAGCTTTGTACCCCTTGATAAGAATATTGCGCGTACGGAGGAATGTGAGATTTAGCATACTTGAACTTCATATAGAGAAGAAGTACAGACAGCTTAAATTTTATACAGTGTTTCATTTGGATTTACTGCTGAAAACGATATTATTTTTTTTGAGGAAAGGGTGAAGACATTGGAAGGAGGTCACGTCAAAATCTTAAATAGAAGCTGTAGTGTATTGAAATTCCTATCCTTGTTTCTTAACCTTACGTCACTGTGAATAGAGCCCTTACGTCACTGTGAATAGAGTGTGGAGTTAGTTACGTTCGGACGATTGGACTGAGAGGCTGTGATGTGGAGACGAGCAAAGCGGAGGAGGTACGAAGCATCTAGGGAACGTTACAGGAGCCACTATTTTTGTTTCAGATTCGGGTAGAGCGTCGAATACTTAGTTAATTCGACCCGAAACCTCCGGGACTAGAAGGTTAAATTCCATAACGCTCAAATTTAGAAATCCAATGAATCATGGTCAAATTTCAACCACCGGGTGACTACTAGTACCCATAATAAGAGTTAGACTAGAACGGAAGAAAGAAACAACGAAGCTATTAGTAGGCCACAGAAATATGCAACGTATCGAAATTGGAGAATGCGCGTTTGCGGACGATGTTGTAATATTCGCAAGAAACGAAACACAACTGCAAAGAAATTTGAATATATGGAATAATAAACTGAATATGCACGGAATGTCAATAAATGTGAAGAAAACAAAAGTAATGATGATAGGTAATGAAGAAAAATCTATTAAACTAATATTGAAAACATAGAACAAGTAGAAAAATTTGAATATTTAGGACTAACAATAACAAAAGGTGGAAAACAGGACGAAGACATCAACAAAAGAGTAGATAAAACAGTGAAATTGTTTCACAGCATAAATAACAGCTTCATAAGTGAGAAAGAAATTAGCAGGAAGACAAAATTAACAGCTTACAATACAATATTTAGATCAGTTCAAACATATGATTGTGAATCATGCGTTATACCGAGAAGAACCAAAAGTAAAGTCCAGACATCAGAAATGAAATATTTGAGAAGGGTCAAAAGAGTAACGAAAATGGACAGAATAAGAAATCAAAATATAAGATCAGATCTTTCAGTGAAACCTATAGTAGAATTTATTAAGCAAAGATAACTGAGCTGGTGGGGATACCTGGTCAGGATGGAGGAAAATATGCCTGTAAAGAGGACTTGGACATCAAGGAATATACCAAAGAGAAGCCGAGGAAGACCGAGAGAGAACTGGGAAAACATCATAGAGAAACTCCTGGAGAAGAAAGGAATCACACTATGCGAAGCCAAGCAGACAGCAAAAAAGAGGAAACAGTGGGCAAAGTTTGTGCACGAATGAAGAATAAAGACTGAAATCCCTACACTCAACGGTAATATATATATATATATATACTAAGTGCATTAACCTAGAAGGAGAAAGCGTTGAGATTTCGAGGGAATTCATCTCAAAACATTGAGTAATTTTTTATTTTTGCGCCGTCTTTTCAAATAACTTACGTTCATCATTAAAATGAGCTTCGAATGAACCAAAACCATAATTATTATGCTGGAAGAACATAGAAGTATTTGTAATTTGCATGCGCCGTCCAAGAAGAGATTGCTGACAACACACAGGTTTGTAATTACGAGCTACGTAACAAAATAGTATATTCCGATACAAGTGCGGAATGATCGATTCGCACGAATGACGGATGCTATTTTTTCTACAGTCAAAGGTGTTCGCGAAAATATTTATATCCAAAATATGCAGTTTTTTGAGAAAGAATTTGCTTCATTCATCTCATTCCATTGCATCAAACTTTGATAAAATCACTCATATTGATATTTTTTTGGAGAGGAATGATAAGAAAATCAAAGGAAAATGAAATTATGACAGCAATGGAACAGTTTTTTCGCGTCGCCACGCGGCTTTCCTACGAACTTCTAAGCGTGCGGAATGACCCCTATTCTGCACGCTACAGCGTGTGGAATGGGTATCATTCTATAGTGACTGTAGGAAAATATCTTCATCAATCAATAGTGAAATAGTAAGCTTCTTCGTAGTCCTAACACTCTTCAACATAAAATGTCATCCATAACAATAGTTCACAAAATTCAACTATAGGCTATGTGCATGAAGTCTACTAGCGCCTCTAGCAAGCAATGGAGAACGATTGAACTCCATTTTATCATTGTTTCATATCTATAATTTTTTAAATGTACTAATATTATTTAATACAGCTGTGTGCGTATAATATAACTTGCATAGCATAAAAGGTACGTTGAATTTATAAACTTTGAGTATTTTTTTCTTCAATTATAACGTACCTATTAGAAAAAACGTCTTAATTTGTCAAAATTGACAGGATAACCTTGAATTATGATGTCGATGATCTTGCAGATCGGGTTTGTATTTATCAAACACTGTATCCTTTTTACCGAGGAAGCATTGAAGAAAAGCGTGAAATTAGTTTTGCCATATTGAATATGTTGAAGAATATGTTGCTGACAATATTAACAACAAATTCATTGCGAAGTGCATCCGACAAACCTCTATCACTGAAACATCTTACAAATTAGAGATAGAGGTAAATTCATTAATCCTAAATCGATGATGAATATTTCTTATTTCATAATTGAACTACAAACACGTTTGTTATATAGATTAATAATGAAAGACAGACAATACTCTATTTACCGCTTGGATACACTTCACTCGTTTTTCTATGTTATAACTGGGTACATGAAATCTATGAAACTTTATTTCACTTGAATCATCCTTAACACAACAGCCTCAAACAGAACAAACGTTTTCCCATGTTTTATATGCAATTATTTTCACTTTTGAACTAAAATGCTCAATGACAGCTCAATGGTGTATTCTGAGAAATGGAGTTCGATGTTTACAATTGTGCTCACCATCAGCGCTCGCATCGATATTTGTTTAAACTCCACCATCTTGCATATAGTCTATTTGTCTGTTGCTGTGAATTTTATGGTCGATAATGTTCACTTATGACTTGTTTTTGTCAAAGATGATTCAAAAATTTTTTGTACAGCTCCAGTTCCTTTGTTTTCGATTTTTGTCATTCCTGCGTATTTATTCGTCGATAACGTGCTTATTTCACTGTGTTAAGATTGATAACTGGAGTTTTTGTGACATGAGTAGTTCAAGCAGACGTTGTTTAAACAATCCAAATCATTTTTGCTACATATGCGGAGAATATGTGTTCAAGGATTGTAGAAAAGTTCATCAGAGTTGTTTGAAAACACCTATTTTCTATATTTTGGGATGCTTTTGGATAAAAATGACAAATCTTGGGCTCCTTATTGTGTTTATAAATCGTGTGTTGAATATTCAAGATTATGGAAAAGTGGTAGAAGAAGTGCTTTCAAATTTGGAATACCATCCATTTGGCGAGAACCCCGAAATCATTTCGATGACTGTTATTTTGTAGTGTGAACATAAACGGCATGAACGCTGAAAATCTAACTAGATGGCAGTATCCAAGCTACAAAATCATTCTACCACCATTGCATATAAAACTGCACATCATAAATCAGTTTGTTAAATCACTAGATAAAGACGAGGACTGCTTTTCTTACGTTTGCAAAAAATTTCCTCAGCTCACTATTGAAAAGATTAGAGCAGGTATTTTTGATGGCCCTTAAATTTAACAACTTACGAAAGATACCTAATTCGAGAATTCTTTGACTGAGCTTGAATTAAGGGATTTGACAGCTTTTGTCTCTGTGATGCAGAACTTTCTTGGAAATACGAAATCAGAAAGTTATATCAAACTTGTTGAAGACCTTAATTTACAATTAAAAAATATGGGGTGTAATATGAGCATAGAACTTCACTTTCTCCATAGTCACCTGGAAAGATTTCCGCAATGATATGATATGTGCAAGGAGCAAGAAAAGCGTAAGCATCAGAATATACGCGTGATGGAAGAACGTTATCAAGGTTTCTGGGATGATGTCTGACTATTGCTGGTGTCTGATGCGCTATTTTCCTGAGTCTGCACATGAGAGAAGAGCTCTAAAGCAGAGTTTTCTAGAACTCAATAATTAATTTGATTTTTCAATGAATTTTTCCCATGTAAATACATGTTTTTTCTGTTTTAAACGTACATAGCTGCAACTCAAAAGCTAGAGCTGATAAAAAAATTCTGCCTACATATTTAGAATAGGGATAACATATTTACTCAGTAACAGCTAAAATTTTACCGGCACATGTACTGTAAACTAGTGAATGAATGAATGCTTAAGGATGGTCAATTATTCCTTTGATATTAAAATGTCATGGATGATAATTAAATGCTTGAGGATGGTCAATTATTCATAATTTCTTTTCCAGATGCCAATGTTTTCAATAAGATTTAACAGTATGTGTATGTACTTAGCCTTGATGGTATTTCAACTGGGTATTTACTGTTACAACGGAAACGAAATATCTGTTCAAAGTGAAGGAATCGCGGATGCTGCTTATCATTGTGACTGGATAGCAGCGGAAAATCGAGTGAAGAAATATTTTATTCTAATGATGGCCCGAGCACAAAGGCCAATCAGAATGTCCGCTGGAAAATTTGTTTTTCTTTCACTTGCTACGTACATGTCAGTGAGTATCAATTAGAGAAAAGTCTATTGTACGTCAGAGCTGAATAGTTATAGATTAAAATTTCAATGAAATTTTAAATTTGAATGGAAACTGAATTCCAACGCAGTGGATGTATTGGAGCGAGTAATTAGAATCAATTGTTCTATTATTCAAAATATTTTTTCAATCAATGATATTCCAGTCAAAAATTCATATAACTATTCATCCAACGAGATTGGCAATAATTTGTTACTGAAAACAAGGTTGCATAATTTCCTCCTGCAATATTGCAGTGTTCATTTATCTTCTGTACTTATAGTAAATTGCTAAACGACTTTCTTCTTATTTTAAGAAAAAACAAGAACTAGAAAAGGAAATGCTCCTAATATTACCTATTTATATTGCTGCAAGATTTATGGCGGAAACGTTAAAGTGTAGCATCCAATTTTATATGAGAGATTCATAATTAAAACTTTTTAACAGGCGTGAATGATAAATTTCTTACGCTGGTACATCCTAAAGACGTTAATAATACCTTACTTTCGATACAGTGCAAAACAAGAATAACTTTTTTCGAGGAAATAATTATAGATGCCGTGGATAAAAAGTGAGAATACGTCAATTTGAAGCGAAATAAATGAGATGGTGTTGTTTGTAAGAAGCATTTAATCCATTGCAGATAATTAATTAGATATTACTTCTTTGAGTCAGTTTTCCTCGAAGTTTTGGCTCCAATATTAGCTATAATGAGATTGCAATGAGGTATCTGCATGTGTAACGAGTTTTCCGAAAAGCATCGATCAAAGCGGAACAATTTTCCTATGTAGTCCTCTACATTGTTGAAATTGAGTAATTTGACAGATGTAAAGCTCTAAGATCAACACATAGGTTTTACTAACAAGAAATTAAATATTGATAACAACAATATTGATCTCGCATGGTGATAACAGCTTCATTCATTATTTTTGTAGATTCTACGCGGCTCCGTATCCTATTTCATGGTGCTCCATCAACAGAACGCTGCAGATATGGAACGATAAATTTCTTGCTGAGACCATATTTGGTTTAATATTCAATTACATTATAAAAATTACGCTTTGTAAGCACTGTCAATCTAGAGACTTATTGAGCTTATATTTGTAGTATGTGAATAAATAAATAGTATGAATATCTCGAAAATTTTTTTAGTATTATCGTATATAATATCAAAAGGAACTGTAATTTCATCAATAAATTTTTCTTGAAAACATTGTTTACCTTCAAACATCGTGAGAGTCATCTGTCTGCTTTAATCACGAAAGCTTGGCTCAAGACACTTATTCTGAGCAGATAACTCGAAAGATGTTATTTAAAGGTAAACAATATTTAGAAAAAAAAATATGTTAAAATCTAAAGTCACGGAAAGTATTTCTGGAGAATATTTCTCGAATAAAAATGCTATCATAAGTACCAATTAAATGATTTGGTAGCAATTATCAACCTTTTGTTATTGCAGAATGCATCAAATTGTCTCCATATACTGTTTTGATATTTTTTGCTTGTATTTTCAGACGTCTTGTTTCCAATTTCATTACAAATATCCGCGAGAAGATTTATAGTATTATTATCAGCTCCATTTTGAACTAATTTTTCCATAAGCTTGGTAGGTACATATTTGGAACTTTAAATATGGATTAGAACGGCTCAGAGCTTGATGACAGTGCGATATCAGTGCACTTTCTTCTCTGTTTTTGTGTCTGTAGTCTTCAATTCAAAATTTCAGCTAACTAGCGTAATCAAACTTTTTGGAAAGCTGTACTGGCTGATGTATAGTGAGTAGGCGGCACGCTTTGTTAGCTTATAGTGACAGTTGGATCGAGGACTAAGGAAAGCGTTTGAACTCAGTGCATCTGCTGCCTTCAATAGCAAACCTGATACACTAATGGTGCGATTCTGGAGTTTTCTGCAACACTACAGAACTGTAAATCAGAACAAAGTCACATCATTCCTTGATGTCAAATGACACTAAATGTATTTGTCAACAAAAATTGTTGCGATTCTGTTCAAATTTACAGTTCTGTAGCGTTATAGAAAATTCCAGAATCGCTACATAAGAAAGACAAACTACATTATGAAAACTGTAGAGCAGGTTCTACCAGCCTGAAACTAAGAACGTAGGGCGCATCATGAAATCATCATGGACTTCTCAGACGTCATTGAAACAAATGCGCGCTATGTTTACAGCTTTAAGCAGGTAGTTGGTACCAAGATTATTCTCTACTTTCCAATGTATTTAAAGACAATATTTTCTGGAACAACTAATCACAATACATCATTATGGAAGTATGAGACACAGGGAGTGCGCTCCTTTGATTCTATAAACGATCTTTCCTTTCTATCCAATTGCTACAACGTCTTTGAATCCAGACACTTGATTGGAATTCAACGGGCTCCAGCTTTATGATAATCACATTTTCCGATGTAAACGATGTCTTAATGTGGTGATAAAATAAGGTTACTTCTGCACTGGATTTAATTAAATTCTTGGGGCAGAAATTGAGGACACTTCCTTTGTAGTTATAAAGTATGTGAGATTAATTCACGCTTCCAATGGCAAGAATACAATAATTTATCAGAAAAATATATTGATTTTTGTAAGAATGGCACTTGGCGAAAAATTTCTACAAATGCCTGTAAACCGGACGCTCGTAACATAAAAAAAAATTAAATCTTATATGAGCTGCCACTTATAGGGAAGATACTTACAGCTGTAATTTTGAGATATTTTCTTTCCAAAATCCTCATTAGATGTTGATGCACATTGAAAAATGGACTTCAATTAACAACAAAAAATAACTTTGAGCAACATTTTACAGTCCTGAATGTGCTTCATTCTTGGACTCATGTAGTGGAGACTAGACCGTCTGCCAATAAGCTTTCAGCCGGTCTTGCAAACTTGAATTTCGGTCGAAAAAATGGCATATCGTAATAGTATATTATGCTACAAGGACCGAACGACTGTCATTCTTGTCCATGATAAATTTGGCTGCATTCGGTAAAGACGAGGGCAAAGTCCGAGGCAGAGGCGAGGGCGAAGTACGAGGCGAAGGCGAGAGCGAAGCACGAGACGAAGACGAAGGCAAATCCCAAGGCGTAGCTCCGTGCAGCCAAATTTGTCCGTGACAATAATGACAGTCGTTCAGTGTCCGTGTTGCATACGATACTTTTTGTAACAAGTGCACCGAAGTACCCCCATTACTGAGTATTCAAATTAATTTGGATGTATTGAAACTATCTTATCGATTTGACAAACAGATTTTTGCAAATGCAATCACATTACAGTAAACTAATACAATGAAACTTAACTTACATGATTTATTTTATCGATTGATATTTTTTACATTTTCTGTGCTATCCCGTTCACAATAAATGCACATACTATAACAAACCCATTCTATATTACAAATTTCTTCCAAATATCAATTTGACATATATCAATGAAATAAAAAAATTCAACGGCATCCTGATCCATGATCTACGGTTTCATTTTTATCTAGCGGAAAAAAATATCCATCAATTCCCAGTCAACAGAGAATTAATGAAAATTGTTACCATGGTTTGGAATTGAGAACTTTCCAAGCAGAAGTCAGCTCAGTAATAGGGTACTTTCAGTGTACGTGTTACAAAAAGTATCGTATGCAACACGGACACTGAACGACTGTCATTATTGTCACGGACACGTACAAAAAAACCTATTCAAAGGAGTTAGTTTTTGATGATAGTTGGAAGCCCATTTTTATTTTCTTGTCCAAAGTACGACTAAGTATTGTGAAACCGACAAAATTCACATCTCGAGATTTTGATGAAAATATCCTTTTTAATGTTCCCTTAAACCATTTTGACTATTTTTGGCTTAATGGCGGTACGTATATGCGTTCGTAACTCGCAAATAACAAAGCCCGTCGAATGTATGATGTTAAAATTTTGTATTTTGTGGACTATAGTCTAGCTGTGTACCTAGAGCATGAAGGTTGCAATCGTCTGTAGCGGAAGTTCACTCTACTTGTAGCTTTTTTTGATTTTCCTGCATAAATCCGGAATAATTAGCTGTAAGAAACTGAAATTCAGTATTTGAAATTGCTGTAGTATTCAAATAGTTATCTCATATTTTTGTGTCAATCCGCATGAATTCAAAACAATCAGTCGTAGAATATTGAAATTTTGTATTGGACACTCTCTACAACATCTAGTTGTACACTTTGCATTATGATTGCAATCGTCTGTACCGGAAATGCACTTCACTCACGACATTTTTTGAATTTTTTTCATATATCCAGAACGATTAAACGTAAAATGTTAGAATCCAGTATTTGAGACGATAATACCATCTAGATCCGCACATTTTATTTTTATTGAGATCGTTTTGAGCCAAAAGTGCATTTCACTTGATAGTCTTCTGGAAATTTTCTCATAAATTCGGAACGGTTGGCTATAGAGTATTGAAATTTAGTATGTAAGGCGACTATAGCAGTTGAATGATTGTCCACTATTATCATAACAATCGACTGAACCGGAAGTGCACTTCGGTTGAGATTTTCTCCTAATTTTGCGCATAAATTTAGAACTGCTGGCCATAGAATCTTGGAAATCTGTATTCTGGAATGTTGTAGCATAAGAATAATGACCAACTGTTTCTATAGCAATCGATTGGGTCTAAATCGCACTTTACTTGACAGATTTTTAGAATTTTTTGGATGAATCCAAAACGATTATGCGTGGAGCGATAATATACAAGTAAGTCACGTGATGTCCACGTCAGATTTTTCAGTATGCATTATAGTCCAGTCGATATGTACTTTGAGGTCGGAGAGAATGTGAATTCAATGAAACTTTGGTATGTTGTTTCTGATCACCCAATAGTGTTATTTTCATGTTTTCCGACCAAAACTTCGCGTAGAAATTTTCAGGGAGAGAGAAAAACCACGAAATTTTGGCACTTTTTTAGTTTTTGCCCTGTAACTTTTTCCCCTCCATTCCTACGCCTTAGACTATTAAGTTCAACTTTGTAGAGCATCAAATTTCCGATAAATTTGATCTGTGAAACTTTTTTGTAGATCCACTAAGTTCCAAGATACAAAAATCTAAAAAAACATAAAAAAATGGCGGTTTTCGCTCAATATCTTTGATTTTTCAACATTATTCATGGTATAATGGTATCTAGTTTATTTCTGAAGTAGAAATCAGTCAACAACCAACTCCTTACCCTGCCTACCTATGCCACCATATCTGAAGGCACGGTAGTGCCCTCGTCAAGACAAGCCAAGCAAAGCGCAACAGCACTACCTACCTTTCTCAAAGAGCTTCCTCATTAAACATATTGGCTGGTACCACAAGCTCTTTTCTAGGCTATACTAGCTATGTATATTCATATATATTTTGTAGAAATATGTGCTTTTCGTAATTTGTATCTTAAGATTATTTTCTAGGAAAATTTTAATTGCGTCAAAACACATCTTGACACAATGCTTCTAGTATCGCCAAAAATAGAGCTCGTGGTACCAGTCATAAAGTTTCAATTGCATAGTTCTTATAATTTAAATTTTATTGATAACGAAAAAAAAACCCGATTTCGTCACTGACTCAATCATCAGAATTCTTAGGTTACTTCCTGAAGTCCTAGAATGCTGAAATTTGGTATGTAAGCTAGTATTGGTACACAGACAACAAAAAAACTCTGAAAATTGGATCTTCCACCTCCAATCCCTTAAACTAGGGGAAGGAAATTTGTACGAGACTTCCGAAAATTTTGATGCTAGAGGTCTGAAAATTGATATAGGGACTACTTGTTATAAATAATAGTAAAATAAAAACTTACTAAAAGAAGTGGAATCCCACCAAAAATATTTTTAAGTAAAATGTTGCCAAGACGAGATCATATAGCTCGCACTGTCAAAAAGTTGTCAGATTGAGAGCCAAGTCTCTAATCCTACACGCTCTAATTCTACAAGCCTCCTTGTCCATCTACCTGTCTAGCCACCACTCATTCAGAAGGAAACTATAAGTACTATTGTATAACAGAAAACTAATGAATAGTGAATAAATTTCTCACTTTATGCCCATGTGAATGTATCGAAATGGCCAAATCGCATATTTTGACTGAGGTGTAGAATTGTGAAGTTATGGCTTGTAGAATTAGAGCGTGTAGAGTTAGAAGCTTGGCTCTATATGGGATCTAATAACTCTTTGACAGTGCGAGCCATATGGCTTCGTCTTGGCAACATTTTACATGAAAATGTTTTTGGTGGGATTCCACTTCTTTTAGTAAGCTTTTATTTTACTATTATTCATAACAAGGAGTCTCTGTATCAATATTCAGACCTCTAGCATCAAAATTTGTGAAAGTCTCATACAAGTTTCCATCCTTTAGTTTGAGTGTTTGGGAGTAGAAGTTTCAAGTTTTAGAATTTTGTTGTTGTTTGTGTACTAATACTAGCTTACATACCGAATTTCGGCATTCTAGGACTTCAAGAAGTAACCCAAGAATTTTGATAATCATCAGTAAGCGAGTCAGTGATGAAATCGGAGTTTTTTCAGCTTTCAATAAAATTTAAAGTATAAGAACTATGCAATTCAAACTTTATATGTTTAATAAGTCCACTATTTACAGTATATCCCGAAAATTTTGTTTATCTGGTAGGTATAATCCAAATCCAAGTTATGAGGGTTCAAAAAAACGACGAAGCTCTTCGAGAAAGGTATGTAGTGCTCTTGCGCTTCATTTGACTGGTCTTGGTGGGGGCACTACCGTGCCTCCAGATATAGTGGCATAGGTAGGCAGGCTGAGAGGTGGGTTCTTGATTGATTTCTGCGTCAGAATTAAACTAGGGACCATAGAAAAATTTGAAAAATAAAAGATATCCAGCGAACTTATTCAAAATTTATTGCTCTACGAAATTGAACTTGATGAGCTAAGGCGTAGGAATGAAGGGGAAAAGTTACAGGACGAAAACTGAAAAAGTGTCAAAATTCGTGGTTTTTTCTTCCCCCTGGAAATTGCTTCGTGAAATTTTGGTCGAAAAATATACATATAACACTATTAGGTGATCAAAAACAATATACCAAAGTTTCATCAAGTTCGCATTTTTTCCTAATTTGCCCCTATTTTTCGACTGGACTATTAACACCTAGTGGGGATGTAAATATGTTAAGCTTACAGCTTCAAGTCTCTTCTCTATAAATGGCAGCCTTTGAAAATTGTTATTTTTTGCCAGCTGCTCATAATTGATCCTCTTCGAAATAAAGCATTAAAGATCAAGAAACAATCAATGGGTGGGTATACGAAATAGTGTCCCAATTAACTAGAGTTTTCTAATTTTTATCATGAGAATCCTCATCTCTAAAATTTGCAAGTTATGCGTATGCAGAGTTTAAAATAAATTCAGGTTGCAATAAAAGTTCTTTTGATGACTTTCCAGGCCACATCTCTCTCTAGTTAATAAATTGCAGAGTCTTTTATGAAGTCTTTCTTTACACAAAACTTCAAAGCAAACCTCTTTACCATCTGACCTATTGACACAGAGTAGCCGCATGATTACCTTTTATAAAACCTAGCGGTACTGCAATTCATTGAGTTTCAGCAGAAATTTCAATTTGTTTAGTTTATATCTCTGGACTATATGGAGCATAACGGATTCCGGAAATTAATAGTTTGTTGTTGTCAGATTCTTCACCTAAAAACCAACAACTGATTTGTCCCTCAAATCAAAAGATGTGGGTGACAGTACAAGACTAAAAGAACAGTCATGTTTATCTACTTAAGATTGTTTGAAGTGGGCATGTTTTTATATTGACATTATTTTTAAGATTCCGTTACTCCAAGAAGTATTCGCGGAATATCTTGTGGAGAGATTTGGATGACGTTATCAATCATAAATTTTGAATTATCATGTAGTGAAATATTTTTTTGCCCTGCTCTCCAAATCTATGCCAAATGCAATACTACTTGAAAATTATTATTTGGAGATTCTAAAACTCTATTTATTTTGATACTTGGATTTATGATGAACTTATTATCACTGCTAAATTTTGGTTCAGGCAAACAAGTCCTGGAACTACAATTATTGTTAATTTACCATGCAAGTTGGACTAATTTCCGAATAGTATTTATCATAGGGACATGACAGGGACTAGATCAGGTTATTCTTCCATAAGAATAAGATCTAGGTAATGATGACAAGGACTGGGAACTCAAGACAAGATGGGAATATATCAATGTTGACTCACTGTGGTACTAGGACATGTACCTCGGCTTTGAGGTTTTCTGGAGTATCTCAAACACTTTGAACACATGAACTACTGTACCTAAGAAAGAAGTGTCTCAATCCAACACTACAAACAGTTGTCAAAAAAGTGGAAATTTTACTAATAGTGCATAATTTCCAGCATGTGAAACACAAAGTGCAACTATACACATGATTCTCTTGTTTATTAATCAGCGAAGTAATTGCGCTCCTGTCAAAGTTGATCGATTTATTGATTCATACGACTGTAATGGATTCAATTCGAATCCATTTCTCTCAAGAATCTTCGTGAGCAAGTGTAAGTCGCACTTGACCGGATTTTTCCCCCGTTATGTTTTTGGCCTACTTCAATTCATTTTGTGCGTTGAATCATGAGATAAAAATAAACTGAGTTGTAAATGCAAATCAGCCTATAATATGAAGACAAGTACAAGTAAAAATAAAACGAATACATGCAAAATGTCGATAATCTTTTTCGTTTATTTTTAACAAATGACACGCTTAACATCATGTACGTGCCTCTCCTATATTTATATTCATGTCAGTTGATATGGCATTTTTACCAATTAATTTAAAAATTTACACGTATTGTAAATGCAAATTGGCCTATAAAAGAAAGAATTTCGGTAACGTATCTTTTGTTTCTTATTTGCAGAACATTTCTTCTCCATTACGTCTTTTGTTCCTTTTCTGTCGCAATAACAAGTCAATCTAGTAGGCGTATCTCCGAATCAACCGTACGACCATTTAAAAGTTTCATTCATTTCCTACAACATTCTTGGAGTTTATTATACCCTTTTTGTTCCGTTTAAATGTATTTTCTGATACAACCTTTGTGTAATAATAGGCCTGTGAATACCACAATGACGTTCTGGCTACTTCTTCTGAAGCCTTGCACGTTTTTGTCAGACGATCGATCAACGAAAGACGTGAAGTTGGGTAAATCGAATCACAAGATGAATAGGGCCTGAAATTTGATATCTTTCCACGTGTAAAGTTTAGAACTCAAGATGTTTATATTTTACGTGAATGCACTGCTAATTTGAGGTTTGGTATATATAAAAGAATCCATACATCCCTTCGATCAAAAAATTTGAATATTGCTCTCAGGATTTTCATGCTTATTATTGCATTTTCTCAAGATCAGTTCTTTGAATAAAAATTGCGAACTAGCTCCCACAAATCAATTTTCAATAATGAATCTCAACGTGGGCGAAGTTGTCTACCGACATAGACACATCGACGCTCCCACGTACCCAAGTACATAATATTACATGTTCTGCATGCAAGTACATAATATCGTACAGACACACAAGTTAGTTATATAGGTTATCAAACTGTATAATAGACTTCATGGTCCATACAAACCTCACAGCGGAATTTATTTGTTCGGAATAAAATGTATTTATCAGTTTTGCGTTTGTTCCTGCAGCTATTTCATGATAACGTCAAGTGATGTGAGTTGCGCGAGTAGACAATTATTACAAATATTCGTCATGGGAGTATGATAAGAGATATTCCACGTAGAATGAATTTCCGGAGAGAATATTTTTCAGATATTGACAGCTTGAAATAATATAATCCAATTCTCATAAATTTCAGCTTAAATTCAGAACTTTGATTCAGTCAATTCTTTTCTGTGACAGACGCCAAAATTTTAAACAACAGCACATTTGCTCATGAATACAATCCGCATTGATGACAGACTCAAAAGACTTGTTGGAGAACAATTGAATTTGAACACGCATCCAAATAGTCTTTTCAAGAAATTTCTCTTGGGCCACCTTGAAATTGGTGGATCACATATCAGGAATTGAGATCTATGCATTCTGATTTCATCCCGATATAACTGCCAGGCGATTGAGAAAAAGTGGGTCGAGACGAATCGAACCACCAGGCGAATATTTGTTGATAATGGAAACATCGCGAGAAACTAAAAACATACATCTAACATAATTATGGCTTCGTTCCTTTAGTTCTGCATGTTTTATCATAGACAGTACATTGTTTTGATTGACAGACATCCCAGATGCAGCTATGTAGCGATCTTGAACAACGTATTAGTATATGCAATTTTGGCGCGCATGTAAATTACACACTAACAATTTCGTCTTGTTTCAATCATGACTGATACGGAACGGTTTGGAACTTATTTTGCTTTAAAAAAAAAGCTCATGAGAAAGACAAGTCGAAATAATTTTTTCAAGCGAATTTGATAATTACTTCACACATAAGTATTTCCATAGGCTGTATTATTGAATGTATAGAAAGAGCGTTATTATGAATGGATGATATGTGGTTGGCAAATAAAGAATACATAGAATATCCGATGTGGCGCTAATTGATCCAATTAGTATGTTGGATAAGTCGCTAGACAATATATTCATGTTGCGCAAGTGGTTTTCTCAATTTTTTTTTTTAATTGACTATCTCGAATCTAATTGAACTTTTTTTCCATTGGTAATCCGCAAATTCAAGTAGAAATCACGGAATGCTTTTGACTAAACAGGCAATTTATGTTTAACAGCGCTATCTCTAATTGCACCCAAAGCCACCTAATATTTTCTGGTCTATTCATAGACAGTATATTTTTTTGATTAACAGGATTAACGTACCAGCAATCCGGCCGTTGTAGTGTACGCAATTTTGGCGCGCATGTAATCATCTACTCACTGTTTCGCGGTGTTCCTGTCAGCACGAATATCGAATAAGTGTTAATTTGATATTTACTTCGCTTTAAAGTACATTTTCTTAAGACATTCTTGTGGCAGACCCATTTTAAAAGTCCTTTTATGAGGTTAATCAGACTTTGTCTCTAGGGATAAATTGAATCACCGTTTCATACATAATAGGAAGCTGAGAATGAAGCAGCAATTAAGAAGGATGATTTTATATTTTGTTACGACAATGTTCATCTACTGTCAGAAAATTGGATTCAATTCAGTTCATTGTTTGAACTATGTATTGCTGTGGAAGTGGCACCCTGATCAGTTTTTATTAATTTTGATCCTGTTCCACCACAGCTAGATAAATGAAACTTGGTAATGTTATAGATGGAATACAAATACATATTATATAGAAAAATGGTTGACGTGTTCGGCCCAAATCTTTCGTAATGGACGTTGAAAAAATACTTTTGTCATTTTTTGTTAGTTCGGATTATCGTACAAATATCTTATTGCACTTGGTGAATGAACTTTGTACATACATCATTTCTATCAAGTTTCATATTGATTGGATAGATAGAAATAAAGAAAAACAACTTGGACGTTGGAGTTACTTTATATTCTGCTGACCACCCTATGGAAGGTCGCACGGGGATAAAATTTGATATATGTGATACTCTATACTAGATATATAATTCCACTATCATTTTAATCCATTACATGCCGGCGCACTTTTCCATAGCTTATCGGGCTATACCCTATATTGCTATTCTATTTTATTCTTTTATTATCATACACGAAAGTCATTGAATCATTTATCTATGTTGAAAACTTCATTTTGAATCCTGTAGTTTTATACTTCACCCAGTTTTGAAGATAGCTACTCAGTAGTCAAAACCGATTAACAAAATGAATTTTGAACAGAGTGATACAAGACTTGATATTTTTTCTTCAATATTGAATGATATTAAATTCGTTCTGAAGTAGTATGTATTTATAATCCTCAAATTTGGTATAAGCTGATTCTTTCTGGTGTATTCTATTGTGCACAGCATTGTCACTTGACTATTTATTGTGCTCTGTGCTCTCTTATTGTATGTCTAAATAATGTCAAAATGAGTTGGAAGCCATGGAAATATGTATAACGTTTGTGAACAAGTGAGAGCCAGCGCCAATCGGACAAACGTTGAAGTATACAGGTATAAGGTAATAAAGTTGTGCAGTAACCTGACTTACTTACATTAGAATATGAAGTCTGGAATTTATATATTATGTTCAGATAACTATTCTAATTCAAGATTTGAGAAGCCAGACTCATCCGAAAGGTCTAACAACCCCACAGAGTCGGCATAAGGTCAAATACACCAAGTAAGCGTTGCCCATAAACATGAAAATATGTAGAAGTACTAGCTTATACTTTTAAATGAATGAGGCAAGTTGAAAAATGATCCAATTCATATTTATATATGTCGAGTGTTTTTTTATAACTTGAGACAACTGAATATCTCGGAAAATAAGCATCCTACGAGAAAAATTTTCAATATAGAAACTAATATTTCGAAGAGGGACATCCGTCTGTGAATACTAGCCACTTCCATCCCCTCAAATGGGTGAAGCAGGCACGAAGTTTGAAACCTTGAATAGGAACCCTTATTTTTTATTGCAGTTCTGGATTCCTCGCTAAAACATACTACTCTTGCTCCGTGTATTCAATCTTATGCCGATTCTGTGGGGGTGTTAGACCCTTCGGGTGGATCCGACTTCTTAAATCTTGACTTGAAATAGTTATTTGAACATAATATATGAATCCCAGACTTTATACTTCAATGTAAGTAAGTCAGGTTTTTGCACATCTCTATCACCTGATACCTGTATATGTCACCGTTATTTAAGATTGGTTGTTCCCGAACGTTCTGACCTATAGTAGAGAGAATACATACACAAAATTTCAGCCCTCATACCTTAACCTAACGTATGTCTGGCAGATGCTGGCTCTTAGTTTATGAGTTAAAGCATTCGGACAACAACTTTGATGACTTATGACTTATTTGGCCTTATGTCATAAAGCATAAGTTTGGATGAGTATTATACTATCGGTAAAACAAGAAACTAGAGAACAAAACATTGAATGCAGGAGTGCAATTTCAGGAATTTGATGGTCAACACATAATGTACGAGAACACTTTATTATATAAAAGATATCGTGAACGTACGAGTACTTCGTACTAATTTCATCTAAATAGAAGTCATATCTATAATTTAGCGCTGCAGGCCAAGTGGGCCCATGGCTTCTATAACAATTTTTCGCTATATTTTACGGTCCTGTGCTAATCGCTTAGAGTTCGTAATCCCTAGTGTCTCTAAGTCCTTTTTCATCGCATCATACCACCTCTCCTTTGGTCTTCCCTTTTCTTTTTTTTCACAACACCTCCGTCTAACATCTTTCTTACTACTCTGTCCTCTGGTAGTCTCAGCACATGCCCTAGCCACCGCAACCTTTGTGCTTTAGTCACTTCCACTATTTCAGGCTCACTGTAGAGTTCCATAAGCTTGGTATTAGTTCATCTTAACCACACATCACCCTCTTTTTTACCACCATAAATCTTCCTCAGAATTTGTCTCTCCCACACTTCTAGTTTATTTTGCACAGTCTTGTTTAGCACCCACATTTCACTACCGTATTGTACTTTTTGATTTTAATAGTTTCCCTATAGCTCCCGCACTTCTGTTTCCTTTCGTTATCCGTGTTATAATATCCCGCTCTTCACTATTGTAGTTTGTTACCGTAGCACCTAAGAAAACAAAGTTTTTAACTTCCTCGAATGCGTAGGTTTTACCTTCTCCAACCTGTATTTTAAGAGACTCTTCTTGTGTTTCTTGATGATCCGACTTCATCTCCATGTATTTAGTTTTGTCCTCGTTTATTTTTAACCCCATTTCATCCACCGTTTGGACTAAACGTTTGAATACCTCCTTCAGTTCTGTTTTTGTTCTGGTTATTAACGTTATGTCGTCTGCAAACGCTAAACATTGCTGTTTTAGTTGACAAATTTTGTGCAGATTCTTCTTTTCCTTATAACCCATTCTAGTGCCAAGTTGAACAGGACGGGTGACACTGGGTCTCCTTGCCTCAGTCCTCTGTTTACATCGAAGCTCTCTGATGTTTCTCCATCCACCAGGACTCTGCATTTTATCTCTTCATGGGTCATCTCAATTAATCTTATCAATTTTTTGGGCATTCCTAGTTCTGCGAGTGCTTCATACAGTTTATGTTTATTTATTGTGCCATATGCTTGCTTGAAATTTATAAACAACATTTGCAGGCTTAGATTGTGTTCATAACTATTCGCTATAGTTTGTTTCAGTGCAAATATTTGATTTGTAGTTGATTTGTACGATCTGAAACCAACTTGATATTCTCCTAGGGTATTGTCCGCTTGTTTTTGTATTCTATTTTTCAAACATCCTGCTAAAATTTTGTACGCTACGTCTAATAGTGCTATACCTCTGTAATTCTCGCATTTCAGTCTGTCCCCCTTTTTATAAATTGGGCATATTAGTGCTTTCTTCCATCTCACAGGCATACGTTCAGTCCGCCATATATCCTTTATTATTTCCATAATATACTGGATTACTTCGTCTCCTGCATTTTTGTATATCTCTAATGTTATTCCGTTTATTCCCGGGCTTTTATTATTTTTCAACTGGTTCAGTATTTCTCGAATTTCATTTATGTCTGGTGGGTTTTGCTCTATACTATTCCCTTCTTGTTGAGTTGTTTCGGTTTTATTTGTAGTTTCCAAAGTTAGATTCCCCTCATTTAGCACTTCCTTGAAATATTCTTCTCATACATGTAGTTTGTCCTTTGCTGTCACTAGTTCTCCCTCTTTATTTTTACAGTACACTAGTGGCGGTTGATACTCTGTTCTTTGTTTCTTGGCCTCCTGATAGAAGTTTCTCAACTCCTTGTTTTTAGAATCTTCTTCTAATATTCTCATTTTTTCTTCCATCATTTGCCTTTTCTTTTGACTACACAATTGTTTCGTTCGTCTTTTATGCATGTTGTATTTCAATTTATTTTCATTATTCTTTCATTCATTACGAAAAGCACCGATACTCAAAGTACGGAAACAGAAAATAGCTGCTTGCTTACAAGATTGAATTCAGATGTATTCAGTAGTCTCGGGGAAATAATCGTACTCTCGAAATTATCATCATTTCGAAACCAGTAGCGCCAGATTCGTACACCAATTTTTTTTCACAATAGATTTCATGAAAATACGAAATCTTCGTGACAATTTCTTCTACATAGCGGTTGTACGTATTTATTTATTTTAAAACCATATCCAACAGTATGCCATATGAAGCATCGGAATTCAAGACATCAGTTTTTTTTTTCGGTAAGACTATCTCTATACATCAATTTATTTCACATTTGATTTCGTAAACGGAGGAATCTCGATTCTATAGCAGTCATATGCTATTTATTTCTAGCATACAGCTACAGTATACTATAGAAAGCATTGAAACATATAGTACATGAAATTATAGCAGTTATCAATCAACGAAATTTCAATCAGATACGATCAAGAGTTCAGAATTGTACTAAAATATTGCAATAGTCGCTTTAGTTCAAGAACACCTTGATTACTTTTCCTCAGGACTCTCTTAATGAATTCATTCATTTTACAACCGATCCTGTGACGATACGAATCTCACTCTATATTATTTATTATTTTATTATCATGCCCAGCAGTCATTCCCAACTTTAGTGCAAGTTGAATTTAATTTAAGTTAGTGGTTCACAAGAAGTTAATCGTAAATATTTCGGAAGAAGTCGTATTCAATTCGTTCTTATATGGATGCTTGTGCTAAGCTCAACAACAGTATTTGAACTTAGCTACAGTCTGATATTCCCTGCGATAAGATTAAGTTAAACAACGTTCCTAAGGACGTTGGTTGAATTTACTGGTAATACCCGGAACAGCATCTGTTCGAAATACTCGTGGTAATTTATAGAATTGAATAGTTTCTAAGTAGCACGATTGTGGTCTTTGATGTCTTATTGTATTGCTGCAGTAACATAAGTGTCTTGGATATCTCAAATAATCTAGTTGTATTGCTGATCCGATATGGGAGATATTAAAGTTCATGCGAATGGTGTCATCTTCGAATCGTTTGCAAAGCATTGTCTAAGATAAGATCTTGGATATAATGAAGATTTGACTATGCTTTTGAAGTTATCTTGTTGTAGATAAGAAGGAAAATCTTGGGCCCACTCTAATCTTCTAAATAAGAATGGATTAAATATCAATCAATTTTTGCAAGGAATTTTATTCGAAACGTATTCAATCCACATACATAACTGTGATATGAGAGCTTGTATATTTCCACCCACAGACGTCTACTACAATGTTAACTACATTCTTCCAAGCAAATCAATTTCAATCACTCATTTTATTACACATTAAATTTCATATAAATCTCAAACTTCCCTAGGATCATTCACCAACATCAATTTAAACGCATGTATTTTGTTAAAAACATTACATTTTGTGCGAACGTCTCTAATATACCCAAAAATGGAAACAATACTTGGGGAATCTAGTTTTTCGAAGAAATATTTCATAGTAATGTTTGGAGATGAAAATCTGTCAGAAAATGGCTCAAGTTTCATTTAACGTTACAAGTTTGAAAACTCCCCATTTTGCGGTTGAAATCTTTGTTTCGCGTCCTTAGCTCCTTTTCCACTTCGATAACATCTTCCAACTCGCTCTGTATTGAAGGCGTCAGTGTCATTCAAGAGGAAAACGCCCAAGTGACGTGAATTGCGAGGGGTATACTGATTTATCGATTTTTGTTCAAATAAAATCAGTAAAACAAAACAACAGGATGAATTTGTCTCCTTTAGGGAGACAGACAATCCTAATGGATATAGAATCTGTCAATCGATGTAATATGAATTGGTGTGCATTTATCTTCTGTCAGAAAAAATTATAAAAACAAAACTTATTGTAAAAGGTGTTTCTAATATTGATTTTTTGACTCTTGCTCATTAAATGCGTCATAGGATAACTTACTCAACAAGTTTTTGGATGATATATGATAAACAGCAACCAGAGCGGCACATCGATAAAGTACTATGGAAGTACTCGGTAGAAAATAAATAGACAGAACGAAACCTTACACCCCAAGGGTAGAGAGTAACTCATTATATATTATATATGATAATATTGGAGTTATTTATGTGGGAAAGATAAACATAAATCAGTGTTGATCAATTGTTAGGTTAAAGTAAACTATTTTACAAAAGACAGTCTCTACTATCCTGTTCGTCCAACTTAGGGCATTTTTCAAGAGCTCTTTTGATCAGCTACGGTTTTGTAAGTGTGAAGGACAAGCTAAAAAGCACTAAGTGGGCAGTACCAAATATTACCTCCTCAGTTCCAAATAAGTATGTTCTAGTAATAGAAACTTTTTACTTACTTGTACTAAGTACAAGAAAGTATTGTGGAATTGACAAAATTCACCTATCAAGATTTTGATGGTAATATCCGTTTTGAGCATCCCTGAATCCATTTTGACTATTTTTGGCTTGATGTCGGTACGTATGTTTGTACGTGCGTGCGTGCTAATTCGCAAATCTCAAAACTGGTTGAACGTATGATGTTGAAATTTTGTATTTAAGACTAGTATAGGGTCTAGTTGTGCACCTCGCATTATGGTTTCAATCGTCTGTACCGGAAGTGCACTTTACTTGAAACATTTTTCGAATTTCTCTAATAAATCTAGAATGATCAACCGTCGAATGTTGAAATTCAGTATTTGAACTTAATGTTGTATCAGAATAATTATCTGCTATTTTTGTAAGAATCGGCTAGGCCAGAAGTGCACTTCACTTGAAACTTTTTTCGAATTTGTTGCATGAATATAGAATGATTCGCCATAGCATATTAAAATTTCGTATAAAGAACTTCTATAACATCTTATTGTACATCTTGCATTATGATTGCGATTGGCTGAACCGGAAGTGCACTTTACTTGAAACTTTTTTTAAATTTTCCGCAAAAATTCAGAGTGATCAGCCATAGGATACTGGGATTCAGCATTTCAAATTGCTGTAGCATCTAAATGGTCATCTATTTTTGTAACAATCGGCTGAGCCGGAAGTGCACTTTATATGACAGACATTTTGAATTTTCCGCATAAATTCTGTACAATCAGTCGTAGAATATTTAAATTCTGTATTAGGCACTTCTATTATATCTAGTTGTGCACTCTGCATTATGATTGCTATCGACTAAGCCGGAAGAGCACTTTATTCGAAACATTTTTTTAATTTTCCGCATAAATCTGAAACGGTTGAACGTTGATTGTTAGAATTCAGTATTTACGACGGTTTTATCGTCTGGATACATATATCCTATTTTTATTGAGATCCATCAAGCCGGAAGTGCACTTCACTTGACAGTCTTTTGGAATTTTTTGCATGAATTCGAAATGATCAGATGTAGAATATTGAAATTTGGTACTTTAGTCTGCTGTAGCATCTCAATGATTGCCTACTATTCCCATAACAATAGACTGAACCGGAAGTGCACTCCAGTAGGAACTTATTTTTTAATCTTGCGCATAAAATCAGATTTGTTGGTAGTCGTGGAATCTTGGAAATCAGTATTCAGGAATGTTGTAGTATGAGAATAATGTCCTACTGTTTCTATAGCATCCGACTTGGCTGAAAGCGCATTTTACTTGACAGATTTTTAGAATCTTTTGGGTAAATCCAAAACGATTAACTGTGGAACGATAAGATTTTGTGTTTGATTATACATATCCAATGGTATATATACGATCAAACACAAAATCACATCGTATTATATATATATATATATATATATATATATATATATATATATATATATATATATATATATATATATATATATATATATATATATATATATATATATATATATCCAATGATGAACATGTAAGTCACGTGATGTTCACGTCAGATTTTTTTCTCATAAATTGTTCAGTATTCTTGCCAACAAATGAAAGCAATTTATTGATAAGCTGAATGTGATATCAGCATTCGCATGTGATGCTTGCAATGTTACTAAATTAACGCACTCCTATTTATTTGACAACATTCATTCCAATATCCTCAATACAGATTTCGACAAAATGAACATCTGAGTTTTTAGCACCGAGTTTAACTTGAAATCATTCGTCTCACGATGTCACCAACGCCGAGCTGAATTCAATTCTTCTTTGGGCTTCTCGTATTGAATTTCAAAGTCTCATCTCGCCTTTTTCTTTGTTTTTATCTTAGAAGACTGTATGTCTTAAGCATCACAAGTAGGCCCTGCACTAGTTTTAAGATATAAGTTGCATTTAAGATTAAAAAAAAAAACTGGTTTTAATCATATTTCGACTTGTCTGTCGCGAGGCCTACCCTTCCCGCTAAGCTATTTAGCCGTCAGATTATGGGAGCAGTATTGCAAGAGCTGATTGGTGCCCGAGCAAAGCTGACGCCAAGTGAATCACAATACGTAGCTATTTCAGCAATTTTAAGGATGTCAGAATCACGCAATTATTTCAATCGCAGTTGAATTGTGGATTTCAGCCGCACAAGACTCATGTGTTGGCAAGTAATCTGAGTTCACACACAGACCGCACCCACCAGCAACTTTTAATTATTTTAATTACTCGCGTGCCATTTTAGCTTCGACTGCATCTGAAGCTCAAAGGTCAAAATTTCCTAGAGGTCATCCCCTGCAACACGCCCCTTTACATCTACGGATAATTATTTACCCTATTATCGATCTTAGTTAGGAATCCTCAGCGTGAACTTTGGCCGTGCCCCCGTGATTTTCCCTGTTCCGTGACACTGATCTCATTATAACTGTACGAGCACGCCTCATACAAAGATTTTATGAAAGGTTGTGTTTCTAATCAGCGGTTTTCAAACTTCTACATGAGTTTGTGTTGACGCTGAATTGATTCAATTTGAGCGGTATTGGGACATGTCTGATTTGACTCTCACAAGCTGTTTGGAAGTTATTGGATCAGAAACTTCACTGATGGTGCGGTTTTATTGGATTAATAAGTGGTGGAGACAGATTTGGTTGGGCTCTTCTCCAATTCTGCTAGATTCCATAAACTTATAATTGGTTCAGTCTAGATTATCTGTATTCACAAAATATATTTATCCATTGTAAAGGATTGATTAAATGACTAGAAGGTGGGTCAATAGGTCAAATAACATTCCTAAAGTTAGTCATTAGTTACGAATATAATAATATGTCTCTAAAATACTCAAACTTGAATATTACTTTTCATTTCGTGGAATTTCCAAGCTTGCGCTCTGTTATTATGTAAGAATATTTCAAATAAACTTGCCTGAAGCAATAACACAACAAAGTAAACATGAATAATTTACCCTTCCTCAATTTTCTGTATAAAATTCCTTGAAGTTGCACTATTACTCTTCTGCTGGAAAATTGTAGATAATATATATTTCATACATCAGAAAAGTGGAATTCAGACAAAGATGTCTCCTGCTGAGAATTTCCCTGCGGCAAACGTTGAGAATCGCTGCCTTGGTGATTACAGCGTGCAGAACAGACATATTGTTTATTCTTCTACAGTTGTTATGGCAACAAGGTGGTGTTTAGATGTATGTGGGTCAAACGGCGGACCACAAAGTGAAGAGGTTTACTATGTGCTTTCTGCTTCATGCCTTGTAGATGTATGATTGTGACTTTGCAATGCATTTATCTAAGTTATTTTGTTAGGAGTTGGAGGAGCTCAGAAATTTATTCCCACTGATCTCCTGACCGAAGAAATTTATCAATAACTAAAACTTTGTGTGGAAGGAAGCTCCTAAGCGTCGAGGATCTACATATTTTGCAAGCTTTGATATGCTTTCTATTATATTCCAAACTTTGATTCACTTTTTCAGATGAAATAATGTCTCATATGATCAACACATAAGCAGTCACTTTTGAGCTGGATTATCGACTTGGTTAACGAATGAATAATTTATTCAACGATTAGGTGCAGAAGAAATTGATGAACATATCCATAATTTATAAGATATTTATTTTTGATAGTTGGTACAAATTTAAGATATCGTTATTTATACCCAATTTGACCAGATGCCCGTGACAGAAAAAAGAAAATTATCTTCAATAGATTGGCGTTTATATGCAAGATACTTACAGCTGTAAGCTCAAGATATTTGCATTCAAAATTTATCTCTATGTTTTAATGCTTATTAAAAAATTAATTTCAATTAGTCATAAGAAATAGCTTCTTCGAACAATCTTTTGCAATCTGCTATTTTATGAAATGAAAATCTATCAGTAGATGGTCCACATAACTCCAAGAGTTAAGCATATTCAGGTAAAATTGTTTATTCATTGCACAACTCGGAACATTTTTTTACAATTAGCCTTTAGTTGTCGATTGAAATCCATTGTTCAATATGCATCAACTGCAAGAGAGGATTTGTTAATACAAACAGCTTGAATGGCAGCCTGTACAAATTTGTTTCCTTCTTTCTGTCACGAGCGCCTGGTCTGAATTAGAGGAGGAATTCGGAGAGCAAAATAACATCTGAATTAAGGATAGTCCAGGGTCTCCACTTCTTATTCTACAATATTACATTCCCATTGTCAGGTCTGGTACTAGAAACTGAAAAAATTGGATCTCTGTTATTATATAAGTTGTCAACTTATGCTGCGACAAGGAGTAAAAAAAATGCGATTACCTTATAATTCAGAGAATTTTTTCTTTATACTATATTGTAGTTTTAAGGAAGAGCAGTTTTATCTCTTGCGAAGGATTTGTTTATCAATCCAGAGCTCAAATCGCTGTGTCGATTCTTTGAGAACATTTTTTAGGGATATTATTTTCAAGGGCGAAATTGAGGCTGGTTCGGGAATTGAAGTCTCCTGTAGTGCAGAATTCGGACTGCTTCTATCTTTGCTACTTTAGTTTGTAAGTAAGTAAGGTGCTAATCATTTGTCAAGTTTTATTCTGGTAGAAAAAGGTAGTGAACCTATTTCGGCAGAGTCTTTAATGCATGTGTTCTTGGAATATCAGATGTAGAAAATAATGATCTATACATACTATCAGAATTATATCATAATGAATAGACTTTTTTAGTTTTAATTCTGTATATTTATTTCAATTTTTGACGTTTCGACTCCCTAACCCAAAATCTTCTTCAAAAAAAATAAAACAAAAATAAACAGGACAAGAAGCTATCTAAATAATTGGAAATCGAAAATTGAAAGTATACAGATTACTAGATGTGAAAACGTGGATTCCACATTTAGTGCAAAAAAAAACAAAATTCCTCTGGCATTCACCCAAAGTCTGAGGGAAAACCACGTAAAAACCTCAACAGAGGAATCAACGATATGAGTCTTGACAATTATTATAGAGAAAAAGGTTTAATTAATATAACACATATGGACGATGTCCCGTTTCTGTAACGCACACAGTTCCAAGATCTAAACATGTCATAAAAAAAATTTTAACAGAAAAACTGAATATCGATAATCTACATCTACATGAATTTAACAAAAACAAGTGTCAAAACAAATATTTCACAAATCAGGTATAACTATTACAAGTGAATATAATAATATGAGTCTTGACAATTATTATAGTCAAAAATGAATGAATTAATATAACACACAAGGACGATGTCCCGTTCTTGCGGACGCACACAGTTCCAAAGTCCGAACATGCCATAAAATTTTTTTTACAAAACTGAGTTTCAATTATGTACATGAACGTAATAGAAATAAAAATCAAGACAAATATCCTACAAATTATGTATGTCTATTATTGATTATTGAAAGCCAAACATTTGCCTACTCAAAACCATCAGTATGGTTGAAATTATTCAGACCTTTAAATATTTCAATCACTTCCCTGACCAATCTACCATGAATGGATGAGCATCTTGCAATTACTCTTGTTTCTTCAAACTTGATGCCGTGCAAAAACTCAATGACATGATCAGCAACCGAAGATTTATCTGGAATATTGAGTCTTATGCATCTTCTATGCTCAGCAATACGTGTGCTTACACTTTGGCCAGTCTGACCAACATAGACTTTCCCACAGGTACAAGGAATCTTATAAATACCCAAAGATTGTGAAGGGATCATGACCTTGACAGGTCTCAAAAACTGCTTGACTTTCGTGACAGTAGCGAAAGAAACTTTGAAATTATGTCGAGACAAGATCCTTCTGGTCTTCTCTGGAACGTTACTGACATAGGGTAAAGAAATATAATTTTTACTCACGCCATTATCCGTAACGGTAGCATTGTTCGATTTTGGTCGAAGTGCTCTCCTAATGGAAAGATGAGAAAACCATTTTTCTGGAAAATCACTTCTATATTATTAATCTCTTCATCAAGTTTATCAGGGTGACAGATATCATTAGCCCTTTGGAAAAGACATTTAATTGCTCCATACTTCTGTGATGTGTGTGTGTTGGCTTCCTATAAACAGTGTGTAGTAGTCTACCATCATTGGTTCGCTCTAGATTCACATCAAGAAAAGGCAATGAGCCATTATTTTCTAGTTTCGAAGTGAATTTGATGTTTTCGTGAATATTTTTTAAATGATTCAAAAAACTGTTCAAATTGTCATGACCATGAGTCATTCACGTAACGAAACCATAAGAATGCTTTTTCTTCGAAAAATTTCATATAGTAATTTGCAATTGATGGAGAAATTGGATTACTTATTGCAACACCATCAATTTGTTTGTAATAATCATTATTGAAAATGAAGAAGCTAGAAGTCAAACAATGGTGGAATAATTTAATGATATCTGGAGGGAAACCCCTCTCCAAAAGCTTTAGGATGTCTTAAATTGGAACTTTTGTGAATAAAGAAGAAACATCGAAACTAACAAGGATGTCATTATCATTTAACCGTACGTTACTGATTATTTCAATAAAATGCTTCGAATTTTTAACGTACGAAGAAAAGTTATTGATTAATGGTCTCAATAAACTGTCAAGATATTTGGATAATAAATACCTATTGGTCTAAGAGGGACCCCTTGCTTATGAATTTCAGGTAAACCATAAAAACCAGGTACATATGGATCGTTAAGAGTAAAATATTTAATAAAACAGCCTTATCTAAAGAAGATTCTTTGAGAAGTTTAGTTGTTTGATACTTGACCAAACTTAAAGGATTCCTGTTGACTCTTTCATAAGCTGCATCATGAAGCAAGTCTTCAGCCTTGCTTATATAGTCGTCTTTATCAGGAATGACAGTAGCTTTTCCATTATCGGCTGGTAAGATAACAAGATCTTCATTACGACGTAAATCTTCCAATGCTTTGAATTCATCTTTAGTCAAATTCGGTTTAGGAGGCTTTGCATTTTTCAATATTTTGGCTGTTTCAAGTCTGACATCTGAAGCTTCATTTTCTGGTAGTTTTTATGACATGTTTGGACCTTGGAACTGTGTGTGTTGCAGAAACGGGACATCGTCCTCATGTGTTATATTAATTAAATCTTTTTCTCTATAATAATTGTCAAGACTCATATCGTTGATTCCTCTGTTGAGGTTTTTACGTGGTTTTTCCTCAGGCTTTGGATAAATGCCAGAGGAATTTTGTTATCTTTGCACTAAATGTGGAGTCCACGCTTTCACATCTAGTAATCTGTATATTTTCAATTTTTAATTTCCAATTATCTAGATACCTTCTTGCCTTGTTTATTTTTGTATCATTTTTTCTGAAGAAGACTTTCGGTTAGAGAGTCGAAACGTCAAAAATTAAAATGAATATACAGAATTAAAACCAAAAAAGTCTATTTATTATGTAAAAATAGTTTTGTTTTTCTGATGGTATTCAAATTAGGGCTGGTTCACACGTCTGATTGTCCCCAATAATCAGAAGGATCTCTGTGCATCATACCTAGTTAAATGAGAAACATCAATTTAATCTAATTGTAAAGTTCGAAATATTTCAATCAAGAATTTATGGTGAAATGGAATACGGTGGTACAAGCTTTATCAAGGCTTTTGTCGTTTTTCTCTTGACTTTTATGTATCTCAGATCTTATATCTTAACGGTTTTTGTTATATGCACGATTTGTGTTATATGCAAATCGTTATTTTGTCCTTAACGATTTTCTCTTTGCAATTAGCTAGAAGCTTAAGGGAATTACAAATAAAGAGGCATCATTCAGGCATCATCAACAATAAATTACAGATAGTTTGATAAAAGACTTTGTAGAAAAAAAATTTGATGAATTAGCTTCTGTTGAAGTCATGAACGCTGAATAGTACAGCCAAAATTAATTTAGTGTTCCAAATAATGATATTCCATGCACTATAGACCATTTCCTGGTAGCAGCTATCTACCTCGTATAATAAAAGGTGCAATAAAATCACAGAGTTCGCAAACTCTTTACATAGCAGCTATAAGGACCAAATATAACAATGTTATCAAGGATTATCTAGAAATAGATCTGACCACAGATGATAATAGAGACGTGGAAGAACAATTTGATAAAAAGTGGTGCAAATTATCAAAATCATTAAAAAACTAAGCAAAAGAGTGCCTAGAAAAACCAGAAAGTAGAACGCAGCCTGACACAAATGGCGAAGAACTATCAGAAATGTGTCGGGAGAATGGAAAAGCAAGGGAGAAAGCACTGAGCATCCCAACGAGAAATAACTGGAAATAATATAGAGAAATTAGAAACAAAGTAAACCCAGTTGGAAGAAAAAGAGGGAGAGTAACCCTAAGAGCCGTAATAAGAGAGACGGAAGACTAAAGAAACAACAAGCAAATCCGACCGTATTACAAAAGAAAGAGGTTCATGAAAAAAGGATAACAGTCTACAGTCAATTAATGCAAAGACAAAGAAGTGAACCTTGTTTTTGGAGTAATTGAAGTATTAGAAATATGGAGAGAGCACTTTCTGGAATTGTTTAACGAAGAAGAAATGCAAAGCACCCAGCCGTTAGAATTTTACCGCAACTTATAAACAGCAGAAGTAGATATGCACACGCCCACAATGGACGAGATATTAATAGCAATAGCCAGACTGAAAAACAATAAAGCCCACGGAGAAGATGGAATCCCATTCGAAGTTATTAAGCACATGAACCAAGATACTTTCAAGACGCTAGACGACCTACTGTAACTTATATGGGAAAATGGAACTATGCCTACGAGTTGGCAACTAAGTGTTCTTATACCAGTCTAAGAAAAAAAAGACAAACCACTTTACCAAAACCACCACGAAATCTCATTACTGAACGTCGGATACAAAATACTAAGCAATATAATTTACGACAGACTTGAAGAATATATCCCAAGCATCATAGGCAACTATTAAACAGGATTCACAGAGGATAAAAGCACCATTATTCAGATATTTAGCAGCATAATAATATCAGAAGAACTTTTGGAATTTAGACGAGACCCTCATATATTAAACATAGATAACTAAGAAACTTTTGGCTTGATAGATAGGAATAAAATACTAATAGCCCTGGAGGAACTGAGTATACCAATTAAAAATATAAAACTTATAAATATGAAAGATGTTAAGGTTTTCAAAAAATTTGGAACAGTGTTGTCTACACTGTTCTATAATTGCTTAAAATTGCTAACCGGTCTCGATTTTTTATAGAACCATCATCAGAGTTGGTCTAGAGCTATGCAACCACAGGAGAAAATTTGTATAATTCTAAACTGGCTCTGAAGATGGTTCTATGAAGAATCTAAACAGGTTAGCAATTTTAATCAAATATGGAACAGTGTAGACAAGACCTTTTCAATTTTTTCATGGAAACCTTAATATCTTTCATTCATTTCTACACTTAGGTGTTTCCCCATTCGATCATTAATATGACACTATCAAAAACCCAGGCAGCCGAAAGAAAAGAAAACTATCTTTCGGAATACTTCGGGATGAACCAAGGAGTAAAACAGGGAGACTGCCTACCACCTAGACTATTTTTAGCCTAATCATAGAAAAAGCTATTAAAGAAAGAAAATCTACAAACGTAGGAGTAAATATGAACAAGTAACACTAAATTTTTGTATCCACCGATGACATTGCGATAATAGTAGAGAGCAAAGATGGAGTCGAAAATATCTTGAGGAAACGACAAGCTTGCACCAAACCAAGTGCATAATAGTATATTCCACAATAAGTATTGGAATGGTCCTCATTCCAAACAAGCGAAAAGTTTGTAATCCGAGCTGAAGGCGAGGATTACGGTTCGCAAATTTGGAATACGCCATTCCAAACATGTTGTAGACTGAACTTTTTCTAACAAGGTTTTGGAAACTCATCAATATTTCAGGAAGAACTTAAAAAATAATTAAATGTCAAATGCAAAACCAGGAATGAATACTTGAATTGTTAGGCAGTAACCATAGTAGTAAGTAAACTAACAGCTTCTGATTCGTCGAAATGATTCTAAACGGCATACGGTATCATTGTTAACGACATTTTGGAATGTCATTGGTTCCAACATAATTTTTGGTTATGGAATATGCAAATTTCAAAACAGTGTCAGAGAAAAGGTTTTCCTTATGAAGGTCTACTATTTCTACCTATCAAAATGGAACTTGGTACATCGTTAGTATTTCCATTATTTATTGTCAAGTAATGGTGTCCGATTGGGCTCGTTGCTGTTATATTCATATTGAAATTAGCTTCTTCCATCATATGCATGATAGGCGAGATAGTGTTTCTTGAAATTTTGGGTCAGGACAACTAAAGTTGCTCAGGCACGTCATCTCTTTGACACTATAAATGACGTGCCTCGTTTCTATCCTATAGAGGCAGATCATTCCAGAATAATCGTTTCACACTGCAAGTGTATGACCTATTCCTCCTATTTTAGGCAAAATTTATCCAAAATACTTGTGCAAACGCAGAAATCATTGATTCACTACAGGAAAGTGAACAGCCTGCAACGGTCTGCATGTGATGTCAGCTAGACACTATTTCTTAATAAAAGTAAGATATGGTTCTAAATATTTCAAGTCTATTTTTAGAAGGTTGCAATACAAGGTCTACCAGGATATCACATAAATGAATCAAATATTATTTGAAAACTTGTTTTCCAGTTAGTCATCATTTCATTTCCATAGTACTGCTAACTCTCATTTGAATTATCCTCATCCGTAAAAGAAGTATACAGTTTTACTCTTGAGTTTTTATTACTGAGAGATCCAACTTACTCATCGCAGAAATTCAAGTTCTCACTCGTGAATGGAATTCTTAGCTGCTCCACATCTCTCCCAAGTTTCACCGCTTTGCACTTTAACGGTTCCAGAACTATCCTAAAACTAATATAATTACGAAGTAATTCGGATGCAGGTGGCGCCTTCCTTGAGCTGATTTAGCTTCTTAGTTTCTTACAATAGAATCGAAACACATTCGGTTGAGCTTTTTGTCATTCAGATAAAGTAGGTGACATTTTACATTTGTGAAGAGAATGCTGTGGAGCTCGAAATAGTATTTAATAGCTTCGGATGCAATCTTAACGCTGTTAGTGGAATAAGCGGTAAGAAAACGGTTACAGAATTGCATAAGCAAATACTCAACCGTGTGAATAGAGATAATTTGGAAGATTAAGCTTTTATATGTTAACAATTAGTTCATACAGGATGTGCAAACTTTGCTAGTACTGTTGTCATGAGAAATACGAGATTAATTAAACTTGTAGAACTGTTTCAATTAACAAGACATATAGTCCAGTCTTTTATATCCTACTACTCTCTTGAGAGAGCTATGAAATTAAAGTTTCTATAGCTCACAGAATTTCACATATGAGGCTATAAACAATATTGTTGAATGTTCGATCGAATAGATCCTGTCTGTCTCCAGAAGTTTCCTATAACTTTTCGTTCATTTTTCTCGACGATGGATGAATATCGTTATGATTATTTACAATTTATGAAAATACTGAGGTTGATTTGAAGCACCCAATTTCTAGCAATAATATCAAGAACCTATAAAAACTTATTGATATTGTACAGAAAATTACGACACGTATGGCGATTTAACAAATATTAGACCACAATATAATCAATAGGCTGACAATTTAACATACTGAACAGCAATCTATAGATTGAGATCCGAACTATTTTTCCAGTGCAGAGAAATGGAGTCATTTTATTTTGGGATACATTATTGAATTGAACTTAGTTAAGGTAGTTCCATCACGAGATGGTTGGATCAAGGAACTGTTCAAATTTGGCATACGTATTGTTCAACATGTAAACAACACTTCTATAAAATTTGAACAAGTTTCACCATCTTGAACCCGAGATATATATAATTGAAGTTGACTCAATTAACACGTAGCATATGGACCATGCAGAGGCAAACAGCACATTATTAATTTTACCGTTAGAACTAAAATTAAGAAGTTTATGAAAAACGAGGAACAGCTAAAGCAGGATATCACGGATATTGTAAAGAAAAATCAAGTTGATTGACCATCTAGTTTGACAGATATAATCTGGAGAAGTACTAAGATTTAGCTGCATACCACATATTTCGCAAGCGAATGAGCGAATGGTGGGGAACGGAACTTTGCCACGATTCGTCGTTCTAACACGCACACATAAGAATGCGTCGTCTGTATAGGCAACCTTTTCTTTGTGTTGAGACAAAGCCGGTATAGTTCCATCAAAAAGTTTACTCGCAATGTCAGTTCAAAAGAATTTTTAGAATAAATTTTACGAAAGCAAATGATATCTATTGTGTTTCTCACTGGCACCGAGTACGTATATATGGGATTTACAGAGTTATTGATTATAATTTGAACGAATTATCAACCATTTTAAAATGCAGACGGTATGTAACTTTTGGTTGGGGCTTCCGCAGGGGAACTACCTTAATGAAGATAACAGTGGTAGTACCACATCGAATCGGCTTTGACACAATCTCATCTCGCCTCGAGCCCATAATCCATGTCAACTTGATCTAAATTTTATTTTACACAAGAATAACCTGATTTGATATCTGTCAAATTGTCATGAAAAATCCCAACTTGGAACATTATTACGTTCTGAACTAGGATAGCGACCCTACCCTTCAAAACTACCTAGCTCAGTATCAAAATAAAACTAAACAAAATAATCCCAGGGCCGGACTGGGTAGTTGTGAGGTTAGCTTTCAAAAATATAAACTTTACCAAAACATTTACGCTACTCAAACTGACTCTAAATGAATCAGAAAATAAGGGCGCCACGCAATTGTGAATTTTTCCGTCCTCAGGCACACAACTGCGAAAGTACCTATAAAAGAAAAGATGGTAGGATGGACGGGTAGAATATTGGGTTGTAGGATAATTAGATCTTTCGGCGTCGATCAAGATGCCGCATAACATAAAATAAAACAATATCTCAAACAGCGATACTTACTCACCAGCTGTAAAAAAAAAAACACTAAATAAAATCAGTATCTGAAAATTTAAGTGGTAGGTATTCTTTTTTTAACAAAATAAATGAATTAAAATTTACCCAAAGAAGTCAATATTTAATTACGTTAATTAAAAAATATATATATAACAAAATGAGAATGAAGTAAGCTCAATCAGCAAAATTAACGTAATAACAAAAGTAGAATAACAAAAAAAGGTAAAACAAAATGGCGGCGATTCGCGTTTCTACGCAGACTTCAGCAAGTCCCAACAGAATAAATACGTCTATAAACCTACTCCAGAAAAAAGTACAAAATAATGAAAAGCAGGCCCTAGATCGATCGACCTGGTTGCCCACCGCAAAATTACACAGTAAAAAAAGTAAACAAAAGTCGTGGCGAAGCCACGAGGTGCTTAATTAGGCAAATAGCATCCACAAAAAAAAGTCTGAATATAAAAAACTGAACCACTTAGCTGGCGACGTCGCTGGAGATCCTATTGACTCGTCTGCCTGGCGTCTGGATCTCGGCCTCGGATCTAATTGGCTGGATTCCGGATGGTCGGGAGAGCCAGGGTGGAAGTGAGGTACTCCCACAGGGTTGTGCCTTGGTTTTGGACGACGGCGACGTTTTATCGCAGGTGGTAGCGATAGAAAATAGAATGACCACTAACAATTCTTACTAATCCCCAACACGTGGACTGCTCCGCCGAATAACCATTGGCTAAACTGCCTCAAAATATTCGGCCGGAGCACAGGTTTTCCCCGAAAGAATCCCAAAACTTGGAATTGCTCTCGCAATAAAACTTTGAGAAAATCCACAAAATTGTAGTGGTGAAAAACAAAAAAGCGATAAAACTTCCATTCTATACGAGGACTTAAAGCTGACTGTCTTCAATTAAGTCAAATCTGGTCGGTTTGACTTAATTGAAAGTAAACCGTTTTTCATTATCAAAAAAAAAACCCTAGTGGGCGCCCTAGTACTAAGATTCAAAAAAAATAGAACGTAACGCCTGCAGCGCGCGCATTGTAACAGCGACAATTCAAAACAAAAATCATGAACTAAAATTAATTAATGAAAGTAAACAAAAACACGCTTTCAATATAACCAAAAAAACTAAGCTTGATAAGAGAAAAGAAACGGAACTAAAGATTGAAATATGAATGTAACTATAGAATTGAAATCTAAAATATCTTAAACCAAAAGTAAGTACATAAAGTGAACCAAATTAAACCCAAATAACCCAAATTATATTTTAGAATCTTACCCAGCAAAAAAGTGACCAAAAGCCAAATTGGCACGTAACAACATGTACAGTTTCCATAGCCAACTAACCATAAAAATCGAGTCAACATCAATGGGGTTGATTCAAGCTATATAGGAACCGAATTCTAAGCTTCAAGTATTGTGAAACATTCAATGTTTCGGATCCTCAATCTTTCATTTATTTAGTTGCACGAATCTGTAAGAAAGTTAATGTCCCACTAGTTTATTATTGTTGTCATAATAACACTGATTTCAGGGTAATTATGTAACAAATAATACCCGAGGCATTGTTTCAAATTTTGAAAAATAACAAACAAGTTTTCTAGTTACAGCAAGTAACTAGAATAATTTCTTTGACAGAAATCACAATGACAGGACATACATTGCTGAAAATTTTAATTGAAATACAACAAAAGTCGGATATTAAACTTTGAAGACACCACGAGAGTTGAACAGACAATAATGCCTACGGTCAACGTACACACCTTGGGCCAGAGGCCCTCGGAAAGTATACTGTTGACCTCAGGCATTATTGTCGTTTTAACATCCTTAATACCTTAATTACTATAACGTTGAGTAAACTTTTTCTGATAAGTGATGCGTCTTAATAAAAACATGATACGAACTTATAATTGACACTTGATTTAAGATGATGATGTAAAAGAGCGACTCCTGAGCTTCAAATTCTGTTTAACATTCATATGTTCCGGATAATCTGTGTTTCTCTTGATCAGTTTGATTGAAAATGACATTATTGTGACCTAATTTTTTTTTGGTTCAGCACTGCATACTCCCTTTGTTAAATATCACTGCATGTGGATTTAATCTCTGCATATCATTTATAACTTGAATGAGTCCCTGGCGTGTAAGCTCAATTAACTGGAGCTTGTTTGAGATCCACTAATGAGTCCCAAAAAAGGTAAGACACGTATTTACAGTAGCTGCTAGACTTATAAAGATAGTACAGAAATCAATTTTTGAGCTTGAATTCCAGTGAAATATTCATGTATTCTGAATGTTTATTGAGTTGTTCTGGTAATTTCTCAATCCTGGACATTGTTTTTCGTTTCTGTTCTAAAATCAAAATTCTGTAACAGGCAATGAAATCTAATTTTATGATAAATTTCATTAGAAATAAATGATCTTATGTAGTGAAAGTATATTGAAACTCGCTAATGCTTTACTGATTAAGCAAGCAAGTAATCTAAACCATATATAAATCCATTCAAAGCGACTTTTTAGATTATTTGGATTGATTAGCTCTATATATACACATCCCACAAATTAAAGCTTAAAAGATTCAAATTGGATTTCAAAACTGTTTGGAGCATATTTTTTAAGAAAGATAAATCAAAAACTCAAAGAGGAACAAAGTGTGTTAATAAATTCCACCGTTATTGGTAATAAACTTAACTTTATTAAGACCGTAAATCCAGTTATTTATAAGTTTCTGCTTCATCGTAACCAATTTATCACTTAATTACATATTATTGTGAATCCAGTTCAAAGTTAACTCGATTAGCTCAGAGAATAATAAAAAAAATAGTTTTATGAGAGAATAAAGTATCTTGTGTGACTTGAGCGGGACATAAAAGAAGAACATCTCAAACAATTTTGTTACTTCATTCTCTGTTCTGGTTTTGATAAATTTGTCTTCTGTGTTATCACAAATCTCAAATAGCTTCCAAATTTCTTTATTTTAAAGTCGCACGCTAAGGTTATGGGCTTGGGCAGACCATGTCTAAAGCATCGCTCCTCAGTTCCTAATTTACAAATCTATCACCAACGTCTTTAAATAAATAAGAGCACAGAATTATGTGCTCATAAATCAATTGATATGAGCTAATGATAATCGTCAAGCAATTAAAATAGAGCAAATGAATATTTCTGTCACAAGCATAACTGCTGTTCACTTCCATTAAAACAATTATCTTGATTTTTCTCATAGTCAGGTCATAAATATAACTTATTATTATGGAACACTTGCTTACAGAGTTATGATTCAATTATTTACTATTCTTCACGACTGAAAGGATATATATAGGAACGTTGTAAATTTTAATTAATGCAGATTATTAGTTAGTTTTATGAGCGCGCTTATTTTTGTTTCTTCCAAGTTTTATGTCTGTTCTTGGAAAATTGGAATTATCTTGGAGTATATTCTTTGTATTACCTGGGAATATATGCAGTTTTTTATCAGATTTTATCCAGTGCTTTATTCTATCTATTGAATATGTTAGTGAGATTCATGCAAGCTCTGTTTATGACTTATATTTATGCAAAATTCTAATTTTATATAGCCATAAAAAAGTTATCCAGCCTGCAAACTCCATTCCATACTTAAATATAGAAATTTGCACCTATATTGCTTACTTCGAATTTTTTGTACTTCATGAGAATGCTAATAAGGTGAGGTAAAAGTTTTCTGTGGATTTATTTCAAAGCATTTTGAGCTACGCTTTTTCCAGAAGTTCTCCCTTGACATTATTATGATTTAAAACAAAATCTACAGACAAATCAATAAGAGATGAAGCAGGTCATACAAGATCTCCTATACTGGATCTTTCAGCACATGAAAGGATAAATACATTCAGATCAAGTACTCCTTGAAAAACAGAGATGAGGAGGGATATACTAAATAATTGGCTAGTGGAGGTGGTTGGTTCAGAATGCTACTCCCAGACCTTAAAAGCTGGATCAAAGATAAACAGAACACTGCAGATTAAAACATAACGGAAACATTGGAGGATCATGGCTGCTTCAACCAATATCTACATAGGATAGGAAAGCTGGATTACAACACATGTTCATAATGTCCTGCAAGTGACAGCTCAGATCATACCACCCCAGAATGCCCAAGGTGAAATGGCAAGTGGATTTCAGTGCAAGGAATATTGGAAACTTCATTTACATCAAATAATTTAGTAGAGTGAATGCTAGGAGCTTGGAATGAATTGAGAAAAACTTAAAATATGAACAATTATTATACGCCAATAATTTCAAAATGATCTATGAAATTCTGGGCACGTCTTGTTATCCGGCATTTGTAATTAATACAATCAAATGTTCAAATAATACAAAATGATTTACGTCCTGTTCATAATCACATAAATAGGAAATTTACATCTATCATCCTTGTGAAGACAGTATAATATATGCAAACTACCACAGGGGCACGCAAACAAATCAAGTTGAAAATAGAAGTGGTTACAGTAACGATATCTAATTTTTGCTCACAGGTTTTCCGCGCATATATTTTAAGATAAATGATAAGAGTGGATGGGCGCCTGTGGCTTGATTAACATAAACATTGGAGGACTATCACGCATACTCAGAGCTAGAGAGATTGAATTGCTCAGGAAAGATGAAAAAGCAAGAGCTGGAATAAAACTCCAGAGTTTTCCGACCTAGATACATCTGTGAATGAGTGAAAGTCATTTAAATTTAGCATGATATTTTCAAAATTATTATTCTTATTCGAAGACTAGAGGATGAAAGGATTTGAGACGATGGTTAGTAATTCCAATGCATGATACGAGGGCTCGGGGACTTTGAATTCGCTGCATGGAAGAAAATTTGGCAATTTGTAACTCTCAATTCCAAAGGGCTGGAAGGCTCGTTTCGATCGTAATTGGTAGCTCTATGGAGGATCTGTCGATATTTGGGGCTAGTCTGTAACTCAATCGATGAATTTTTGTCGATCACCATCTATTTCAGCCAATGAACGTAGGTAGCACTAACAAAAATTCTGAATATTCGTTTGTTACAATTGTTTCCATTTGTCAAAAATCTTATCGATCGATAATAAATTAATGATTGTGTTATAGAATACAGTCAATTGCCTCGAAAGTTTTTGTGTCAAGTGTTTTTTTTTGTAAAGCAATTTGTGGTTGTATTTGAATAATGTCGAATCCCCAAACAAGTCGATCTAGACTTGACAAAAAAGTAACACAGTACAGAAATAGTACTTGTTTCGGAAAAAAATCTTTATAGGTTTTCATCGTTGCCTTCAAGATTCCACACAGTCACATCTGGAGTTTTAGTGAAAAGTATACAATTGTGTAATGTTTGGGTTTGTCATACGATTCAAATATGCTCAGAAAAACAAGCATCTGAGATAATTATTGGCGCTTCCAAATGTAAGAGATGGAAAATAAATCATCATCTCTGTAATATATTACACCGATTCCAATATCTCTTTTATCGTTCTCTTATGATCTTGTGCATACCAAATTCTAAATTTTAGTTCACGTATCGCTCGTATGGCATTGCTGATTCTGGTCACTGGATGAACTGCAAATCATCTGATGATCAAATTATGTGACACTTCCACTACTGTCTTGTTCCAAAAATCATCCACATCCCTTGATAACCAAAATTTAAGGGCTCAGGTGTGGAACCACAGCAAGTTGATATTGATATTGACCTGATATTCATAGTTAGTTTACCATGGAAGCTAGACATGTCCTCGATTGTAATTTATCATGGATAGTTGGCAGAAATCAGATCAAATTATTTTTGTATGAAAATAAAATCCAGCTCAAGTTAACAAGGCTTGAGGGCTGTATACTTGATGGGATTACGTCAATGTCAATTAGATGTGGTACCACCACAGATCTGTGATTGATAGGCACATCTCGAAGCAAACAGTACAAGATGATCATCATTATATAATTTATTCGCCCCGTAGAATGCTGTATAACATCTGATCCGGTTGACAAGAAAGCTTGTACTGAATCCATTCGAAAGCTCTTCGGAAACTCTGTGAAGCCTGTATGGGAATACAGTGCTCTGTTAAAAGCTAATAAGCGATACAGGAATCGTTAGAATGATCGTTTTATCAGCACTTCACGATAGGAAGGAATCGATTGCGTCAAGCTTCTTCTGAAAGACCTCAAGAATATTCTTACAAATTGGTGACATTTTCGTGCTTTAGATAGCATAGGGCTCTATTTATGCGAGAATTTGTACATTGTTGCAAGTCCTTAAAGCTTAAAAGGGTGAAATTTGTACCCATAAGTGGAAGATGTCAGAAATATTAAGAAAAATATATACTGCGACCTCTCATCTACAATGAAAATGCCTAACATTTTTCACTGATTGGCACAAATAATATATTATTTGTGCTATCCTATGCACTAGAACGTTATATACCGTCAGAGAAATGTTTGACGCATTTCGCTATGAACAAATTAACTGTAATTGAGAATACGATAAAGTCCGAGTCCTGACACAATCACATCTGATTTCTGGTTAAAATTAAGATCGAAATAACGTCAGATCAAATTCTCCATAAAAGTATAGCTTTCTCATTTGTAGCGAACGAAGTGTATCGCTTGGACTTATTCTAACCAGCATTACACTAGGTAATTCTTACTAGAAGCAGGACTCAGCCAAAAGCTCTTGAACAATCATCGCTCTGACATTGAACCACATAAGAACTCAAGAGTCTTGTGGATGCAGGCCAATCGCACCAGCACTAGATGTGGACTTCGTGGACTCAGCGAGCATAACTTGTTTCCACGAAATTAGATATTCAGGGGTCGGTTTTTACACCATCATCCTGAATGAGGTGGCAATTGTAGATACATGTTTGGTCTCTATTAGGACTCTTCAGTCTAACAAGCCTAAGTCAGCCATACTTGTGAGACGCAAGGCAATGAAAATGGAGTTGATACATGACATAAATAGATATAAATCTGCAGCAGTGCCATCTACCATTATGCATCCGAAGTGGACGCTGATGTCTGATTTTCTTTTAATTTTCCACCTGGTTAGATGAATACCGGACACCTGATAACTCTACGTACAAGGAACTGAAAATTTTGAAAATCTGTGATCTTCATCCTTGAACCTCTCAAAGTGGAGATTATGGTTGAAAAAAATTGATAGAAAACTTATTTCCAAGAGGAAATATTATCGATGTGGAATAAAGAAGATTGTAGTCAATGGTAAAATATGGTTATTATTCTACCATCAACATCAGTTTCTCTTATTTATTATTAGCGTTACAACATTAAGTACTCCGATAACCATATTAATTATAAGTATATATATTTTTTTGTATCAGGAGAAAATCATTCTTCTCAAGAATACTAACAATAGGGAATAAAGATGAAATTTAAATTTGATTCAAATATTTTCATTCATTTGTCGAACATTTGTACTAAACCATCATTTTGGTAATTATTATCTTTTCAATTGCTTGAAATTAATAAATAAAAGTGCAAATTAAGCAAGGGAAATTCAATGTTCTGAGACGCAACACCATTGGTTAAAGCAAAATGTGACGTCGGATACTATGCCAAGTGCGCACTGCTCACATTTTGATTAGAAAACATAGTAATAACGTGTGTGCTGTAAATTCATTTATTGTTTAAGTATCATTTTAGCATCCTAGATTATAAGTCATTTAAGACAGTGGTTTTGTAAGAGCACAATCGGATGATGTGTCAAGAATAGATCCGATCATTCATGATGTCATCTTATTTTTTTTCAAATCCAATTTTACGTCCGCTGAAGTAAAAAGAGTGAACACTGCAGAGTAATCATCCAATAATAACACATTATATACACTATTTTGATAAATACAATCCGGAATATGATGAGCAGTGAACAAAACCTATACTTTTTGTTTATTTTAAAACGAGCAAATGTTAGACGAAGCTGCATACATGAACTATATTTTATTGCTAAAACTTATAACATATAATGTTATTCATGATCTGTCAAATTCATTATGATACTTCATTTCTTCTGATAACCTTACATCATTCCTTACGTATTTTGAAAACCTGTCTGGATTGGAAACAAAAAATTATCAGATACATTTCTGATAGTATGCAATACTTATAAACTGACTTCTGACCTTTTTTAATGCTGAAGTAAGTTGAGAACGAAAACACCTGTAATAAACAAAGGACTGTAATGTCACTGGACATAGTATTTGACGTCATCAATAGAGCGCGCGAAATTGGTGGCGTTTGAACAGCTCAAAATCATTCAAAATTTCAAATATTTTCTTAAACTTGACTACAGCACTTTTAGACATAATTTATATTTTTTACTATATTATAACGATGTGAACAGTGAATTAAAAATATAAAATAAATTCACTAATATACTCTATTGATCAAACTAAATTCTATTAGGTCTCAAAACGTCTTATTTCCAGGCTATCATGAAGCTTGATCTTATTCTTACAAGAATTGTTTTCAGAGCAATCTTTTATTCTTGTATTCTCCTAACTTTGATTCTTTATGATATAGAAAAATAGAATGAATAACGTAATCTTCTAATACCACAAAGAAATTTTTTGCATAACCCAATTTATTCTCGCTTGGGTGTGTAGGCAATTTTCCACCATTTTTTGTAATTAATTCTTTGGAAGTCATTTATTGACCATGATTTTTGCTGGTCCAATTCTGATCATTCAATCAATATCATATTCTTCATAGACTAATAATTTATTCCATATTCAGCTGTATTATGGTAGATGGCACTGCTGCAGATTTATATCTCTGCTGTCATTTATTAACTCCATTTTCATTGCCTTGCAGTTTATGAATCCGACTATCTGAGGCTTGACGAGGCCAAATAAGGACGAAACAAGTGACTACAATTGTCACCCTATTAAGGATGATGGTGTAAAAACCAACTCCTGGATCTGTAATTTTGTGAAACAAGTAGGTTTTGATTTCTAACTATCTATAAAATTTTGTTTCACAGACTTCTTCGAAGGTCACTTTACACTACAGTGTCTTGTATTACACAATAAATTCCACCTTTAAGTAGCAGAGGCAAAAAAGGGCTACCAAGAAAAGTCTACCAGGATCTAGGCATGTCCAGTATCCCTGGATTCACGATCGATATTGTTTATTTAACATCGCGTCTGTCAACTAAGTAATATTCGGTGTTTCGCATTCGTAATTTTATATATATTGAATCAGTATAATAATAAAGTATTCATGACCGATCTTTTCATTCGAGCAATAATCCTAACTTTACTCTGTTTTCAAATTCATTAGAGTATCCAGAACGGTGGTTGGCCCTAGGAACGTGCAACATGCGACGCAAGAGGACACTCTTGCATGTTCAACAAGCGAATTGAAATTTTAATGCTTGTTACTTTCAACTCAATTGAGCTCAGAGGAATCTGTTATAGTCTTTTTTTTGATAGTTCTCAAGAAAACCTGTTGAGCTGTTTTATGGTGGAGTTATATGGGATTGAATTGAAAGATTGTTGTCAAATACCAGTTTCCAATACAAGAATCGTTTTTGGTTGAAGAATGCTTTGTATCAGTACTGAAAATTACACTCTAATACCGCATGGAGCAGGACTAAATGCTTCATCCCCTTTAAGTTAGAATTATGCTAGGAATTCTGTCAGTATACCACAGGAGAACACTAACACAAAGGGACGACCAGTTAAAGGTGGATTTGAACGTGAATTCAATTAATCTTGATTAAAAATCCTACACCAGATGTTTTGTCTAGTCTTTCATATGAAATTCTTCGTAGAATGGAATTAAATTTCAGAAAAGTGCTTTATAGTTCCATCAAATTGCAAGAGAGAAACGATGAGAGTTACGATATTTTTAATTACGAATATGAGGAACTAATTTTTATGTCGTCTTAAATGAATGTGGCCATAATTCATGGCATATAGTTCTAGAAATTGAAAAATTATTTCTGTAATTGATGGATGGTCGTGCAGAGATGAAGTGAATAAACTAGTAAATAATGGTATTACATTCAGAAATATGACCCAATAACAGTTTCACAAATCATATGTGATTACTGTGCAAAAGCAATCATTAATATTTTTTGACCCTTCGTTATTATAATGTGATTAAAACTGTCTATATTATAAATCACAATCTAATTACATATTGACAGCACCAAGTCAAGTAGACTACATAAAGTCTTGATGATTTTAATTTTTACAATCATAATATTGATGCTCAGAGTCAAAACAGCTATTAAATATGTAAAAAACTAACTATAACACACATTCTTACGTCACATTCACTTACACGCACTTGCGTACAAACATAGACATGTTATAACGTGTCGACACGCATAACGCAACATCGCATCGCGTTCTAACCTTACGTAACACGCACAAGCGTGACCGTGGGAGACGTACACAAGGTGACACACTTCCCACCTGAGTAGGATTGAACTTGAACCATGAATGACACCGCCTTCACATTGCGGAAGTTTATAAGATAATAGTTTTCTCTATGCTGTCCAAGTTCTGAATGGCTGGATCTTGTAGTATTAGTTCTACGGATGGAATTGTGGAATGGTTTTAGCTGTGCTTCAGTTTGATGGATATAAAAGAATTGTGGTCGTAAATGTTTATAGGTATAGGATTACGGGGGTATCGTGTCAATTTTATTGGAAATAAATGTCAATCTCCGAATGAAAATTGAAGAAAACCTTATAACCCAGAACAAATCAAAGGAAAATGTTGGAAATCACTTGAATACTTTATTGCTAGTTAATGAATGAGCTTTTCGAAAATATTTTGTGCAATTGTTCTAAATTTGCCTTTGCCTCAGTGACTTCAGTTCACAATAATTTTATGAAGAAAGGATGATATTTTATCTATTCATAAGGGTGAAATAATGACACTCTCGCCCATACTTATATTGTAATGAATTATCTTAATTACGTCGGGAATACTCCAAGATAATTCAACAACCTCTGTCGAATGACAGGAAAACTATTTCAGGCTAACGCTAGTAGAACAGATCCTTCCTTCTGTCTATATAAAGGACGGCGTCTTCTACTTGAAAGGTCACAGAATAAATCGAATTTTCGAAAAGTGAATGAAACTACGGAGCAGGGATATATAAAATTTTGAACCCTAAGAACATTACAATATATTCCATGTAATTATCTATCTATAGGATATAAACTAGAATTTGCCTCAATGGTGCAGAAAAAGTGCAGCAATTAATGCACCGTCCTCTTCAGTCTTCATGGAAAATTGGAAACGCTCACTGTTCGGTATAGACTCAATTTTCTAGTTGTAATCTAACAGAAGCAATATATTTCCAAGATACTAGGATTTTTACAATGAGTCGATGGAATAACAAAGACGGCGTTCTGTAATTTAAGATAACTGATATTTTTAATCAAGAAAACGAACGATGGAATTAATCCATCTGTGAAGTTAAGAAAACAAACAAAAACTTAATTAAACTGAATTCACTGTTACAGTGACAGCGTTGATAATGATTCAATTATCCAAACTACTGAACAGTTCGAGAAAAAAATTGAAATCATGAACGTTTGATCATAGTTGTACAATGTTCAAGCAAAAATTATTTCTGTAGGTTAATGCCAAGGCGAAGCTCACTTAATCTTTGACAAAAAGATGTAAGATTGATGTATAAACTGGAATAAACCAACGTACTGGTGCTAAATTTTCGCGTTAGTGTGTCAGGGATAAATTAGTTTACCTTCAGGTGAACTGTATGTTCTCGTCCCTAACAATAATTTATTAGCCGGCTGGAGTAGTGCGGTACACATTAGTTGCCTTTTAAGGATCTGTTTCATATTCTGGAGGCATCGTTGCCTCACTTAATATTCATTCAATAATTGAATATCTTGTAAGTGCGTTTAATTTTATATTCCATTAATTTGCTTAACCGCCTCTCGGTTCGAAGATGCAAAGATGATTCCGAGATTATTCCATACTTCTCAGATAATTTCCGAGGTTGTATCTTGATTTTTTAAATGATTCTATCTCATTACTTTTAGAAATGTGTTTTTGTGATAAATTAAAATCTGTAATTATAATAGAAGACGATATTAAATGCAGGTAAAATACCTAAGGAATGGGAGATTGCAATTATTTTTCCAATATACAAGAAGGGAGATAAAATGACATGCTCAAATTACAGAGGGATATCGCTGTTATGTACAACATCTGAAGTTTTTGAATTCATTCTAGAAAACAAATTAAAGAATAAATTAGAAACGACCATTGAACCATCCCAGAGTGGATTCAGAAATGGATACAGCACCCAAGACCACATTTTTTCTATGGGATAATTGATACAACAATACAAGACTTATAATAAAACGTTATATGTAGCTTTTATAGATCTGGTGGAAGCTTTTGATAAAGTTAACAGGAATAAATTGTGGAATATCCTAGAATGTAGCAGTTGAGGAAGAACTCATAAGAGCAGTTAAAAGTATCTACACAACAACAAGAAACGTAGTAAGAATAGACAATCTTATGACAGATGAATTTGATAACAATCAAGGATTGAGACAAGGTGGTTCACTAAGCCCTTTTCTATTTATAATATACCTAGATGAAATTACAAAAAGAGTACATAGGAAAACAAAAAGTCTGGTAGTGGGATACAATAGACTACAAAGTTACTCAGTAGCAGAGAGTGCATTTGCTGATAGGTCATCAGCAAATGCACTCTCTGCCAGGTCGGCCATATACGTAAAATCGGAGGCAGACCTACAATTGAAACTAGAAATTTGGAACGAAGAACTATTGAACTACAAGATGGAAATTAACATCGATAAAACCAAAGTAATGGCAATATCAAAGACAGATATAAAGGGGGAAATACAAATAAATTCTGGGCCAGTAGAACAAATTAAATCCTTCAAATACCTAGGAGCAATAATAAACGCGAAACTACTGTGTTCAGAACAATCTATCAAGCAACCTTATCACATGGTTCAGAATCATGGATATTGAACGGAAGACAAAAAAGTAAAATTCAAGCAGCAGAGATGAGGTATTTAAGAAGGATAGAAGGTGTAACCAAAGTAGATAAAGTACGAAATGAAACAATAAGAGAAAGTCTTATGCCCAGTTGCACCGCTATCACTTAACTTTAAGTACGGAATAATTACCTTGGGAACAATTGTCTATACAATGGTAACCATAGATATTATTCTTCCCTTAAAGTTAAGTGACGACGGTGCAACTGGCAATTAATGTCAAATCAACCTAAAGTACAATAGAAGAAAAACAGCTAAATTGGTACGGGCATCTAATGAGAATGCCGGAGCACCGACAAGTCAAAAGAATATGGACAGCCAAACAGCAAGGAAGCAAAGAAAGAGGACGACCTAGTAAATCTTGGGACAAGGGAGTAGATGAAATTTTCAACTCGAAAAACATTAATAAAGCAGAATTAAAAGAATTAACGAAGGACCGTAATAAATGGCGTGCACCTTATAGAAATCATACTTAAATTGAATGAACTCAAAAATAACTCGACACCCTATTAGGGGAAAAGAGCTTCGGGGTTAATAATAATAATAATAAATGATAATTATAATAGAAAAGATTGAATGCGGAATTAATTGGTGTATGAAGAGTGTAATATTGGAAAAAAAGGAGTTGAAACATAAGAACAGGGCAAGTAAAAATCAAAATAACTTTCTTAAGAAAATTTGTTGGGAATTCAGAGTGAAAATCCAATATGATTGTTAATCTGTGATGTGGATGACAATTCCGGGCAAGAACGAATTGAGCTACATAAAAACACTTCTCCAGGATATTGGATCTGGGTAATAATTCTGTTGTTCTACAGGGTGGAATGCGAAATTGGAAACACCTTTTTTAACGGAAGTTATTATAGATACCAAAAAATTGTTCATATAAAATTTTTTGTACTCTTAATAAGCTAACTAAATCTGTGTGAATTTGGTGGAAAAAAATAATTCTCGTAGATATTGCTATATTTGTACTTTCTTCAAATGGAATTCTCTGTATATTATTGCACTGATGAATAGAAAATAATTTTTGCTGAAACAGTTTCAGGGTTCTTACCTGCTAAACTTGATAGTTTTTGAGATATTAATGAAAATATCTCAATGTTGCTTTACAAAATCAAGTGTGCGTTTAGAACTAAGTGTTGTATTTGCGTTAAGAGAAATTGTGTTGTATACACATCATTGATATTTTTGTGTCAATAATATTACAGTTAAGTACGCAGGGAATTACACAACGTTTATATTTTTTTAATTTAAATATTTTTGCGAGCTCAGACATTTGCACATCATCAAGAACGAAATGCATAGTTAAAGTACTATTAAAAACAATGTACAAAATAAACAATTTTATTATCATAGTACAACATAAAGAAGTACGGAATAAATGTTATGGAACTACACAAAATGTTCAAAATTTCCACCGTTTTCTCGGACACATATATAAAGTCTTTTCAATAAATTTTGTTTTATATTAACTGTATTCAATTCAACAACAGCTTGTCTTATTCGGTTTTTCTGTTTATCAAGTGTAGCAACGGACATTACATAAATTTTGTTTTTTATAGCTCCCCATAGAAAAAATCTAAAGGCGATAGATCCGGAGATTTTGCGGGCCACGATGTAGGGCCTCTGTTGCCAATTTAGGAATTTGGAGATTGTTGATTCAAATACGCAGTTACATCCAATGAATTATGCGGAGGAGCACCATCTTGCTGGAATATCATTCTGCGTCTAACTGCCAATGGTATATCATCCAGATAGTCTTGAAATTCATTTTGCAGGAAATTTAAGTATCTCTGTTATGTCAAAATGCCCTCATAAAAATATGGACTCAAATTAGTGTTGTTTATCATACCGCACCATACGTTAATTGAAAGGCGTATTTAAAAATTTGAAATAAATGTTTGACGTGGATTCATTTCTGATGATTGCCAATAATGTGAATTATGTCTATTTAGTATTCCATTGTTAGAGAAATTTGTTTCATCCGACCATAAAATTGTATCTAAAAAATTAGGCTCTGCAATATTTTCCAGTATTAAGTAATTACAAAATTGTAATCTTCTCACATCATCACCAGGATGAAGATTATGAATTTTGTAGATTTTATAGGCTTTGTACTTATGCTTTTTCAGAATCTTAAGAACCTTTGTATGTGTGGTATTTATTTCCAATGCAGCTTCTCTTATTGAATTTTTAGAGTATACATTGAAATATGCCAATAGATCAACTTCTAAATTTTCATCTACTGTCTCACGTGTTTTGTAATTTCTTGAAACTGACCCAGCCCTACGTAGCTTCCTCTCTAATTTGTATAAATACGAATGGTTTGGATAAAAGCGTTCCGAATACTGTCGTCTGTATAATTGCAGAGCTTGTCTCGAATTATTATTTGATAGATAAAAACATTTTATCATATCCAACTTCTCATTGATTGAATAATCTGCCATTATTAACACCAAATAATAATAGTATGTTTGCAACACAATTTTTTGTAGCGCAAATACAATACAAAATAACTCAACTGTCAACAAATTTTGTTCTCAAGGCACACTTGATTTTGAGAACAGCATTTAGATATTTTTGTTAATATCTCAAAAACTATCAAGTTCAGCAGATATGAACCCTGAAACTTTTTCACAGCAAAAAATATTTTCTATTCATTAGTGCAACAATATACAGGGTATTCCGTTTGAAGAAAGTAAAAATATGGCAATATATACGAGAATTAATTTTTTTTTTACTAAATTCACACAGATTCAGTTTGCTCATTGAAAGATCTAGAAACTTTATTTGAACAATTTTTCGGTATCTATAATAACTTCCGAGAAAAAAGGTGCTTCCAAATTCGCATTCCAGCCTGTATAGTACTAATGCATTCAATATTCTCCTTCAAGAGATCATCAAAATCCTGTGTCTACCTTGACAAAAAGATGAATTGAGTCAATAAGTGTTTCTTTTAATGACTTGCTTTGTTTTGTGTTTTTCCAGGGTTTTAGAACCATGTATAGTCCACATATTTATTTCCTATTGACTCCGTGAATGACAGCAGCGTCAAGTAATATGTGAATTGAAGTGTGCTATTTGAGGAAGTTGGCAATATAACTTAATGGCATTTCGCCACAAAAGATCTAAATTTTTGGATCTAATGAATCTTGAAATCGGTCATAAGAGTTTCATCAATAAAGTTTAGGTACCACTGTTTAAAAAACCCATTTACGAACTTGAACCTAGTTTTTTGATCAAAAACTTAGATATCGAAAATTCGTACGCGTTCTCAAGTTATCGTACTTTCAAAAAGACAGACCAACTTTTTTCAAAATTTTGTTCAGTAAGTTCTAAAACATGGGGATCCATAAAAATTTCGAACTGTCAAACAATCACAATTACAATACTTTCGACTTTCCCTATTATATCGGTCAAGAATGTAGAAACGAGCACCAAATAAGCCCATAGTAACCAAAATTATATTTTTCGCCAACTGTCAAAAAAACATGACATTTTTGTATTGTTATGGATACGCAAAGTTCGTGATTTTTTCACTAGTAAAAAAATGAAACATATTTTTTCACTAGTGAATCAAATCAAATTTTATTTTTGCACACCTAATCTAATATAATTCAGTTTAGTAATGCTACAAGGATAGAAGCAAACAGGTATTTAACAAAAAAGAAATATGAATTTGTACACAAAACTACTTATTTTTGAATATGAAAATTAATTGTTGACAGTTCTTTATTTATCAAACAACAATTGCGCATACTTTTGGTTACAATATACCCAGGTGACTGCAAATTAATTATAGTTTGTACTTTTTTCCTACATTTTACTGAATGAAACAATAATTATTGTTGATCTATTATTTTTTGACATTTGGCGAAAAAATATTGTTTGTATTTCGTGTGCGAAGTGATTGTATTTTGTTGCGCTTTCGAATGAATTTGTTACCTCGACCTTACGGTCTTGGGTAAAATTGACATTCTCACGCGCAACAAAAAAAACAATCACTTTGCACACTTAATACAAAAATAACTATTTAAAATTGAGCCCGGACAAAAAACTTACCAGAAATCAAATTGTTACCCGACAATATTCTCAGAAAGCTATGGTAGAATTAGTATTCAAAGAGTCTAAATTAGTTTTTTCTGCTACTATGTCTACAATTATTTACATCACAGTAGCTCCGATTGTTTGTTTGATCAATATAAAGTACCAATTGGTGCATTGCAGGCTTGCATTATGTGGGAAACAAAGAATCTATATATGAGGCATTCGAAAGGAAAAATGTATACTATAAAGATTGGGATGATTAGGAAAAGCTTCCCGATCTTATTTATTATTGATATAATGCAGAAATCGAGTTTGAGGATTAGTGCAATAATGATTCTATATTCCCCACAAAGTTTCTATTCAAATTTAGATGTATTTACGTTTGGAACAACTATTTAGGCCGGAGATATCCACCTTCTAAAAAATTAATTCAGTGAATAATAACTATGGTAACAATTGTGCAGACAATGGTTGCCATAGTTATTATTTACTCAATAAATTTATTAGGAGGTGGATATCTCGGGGTCTTAGTTTACAATGTATGTAAGAAATACTCAACACTATGTTGAGAAGATTTATGCGGTGGAAACAGAGTAATTTTTAACAGCGTGCCAAAAGACTGCGTCTATTATTTACGACTGTTCCTCTAATGAAATGTACCTACTGAAGCATGATTCAGTCCAGAATTAATTTGAATTGAAAGCATAAAATTAATTTCATGAGGTTGTAAACGCATGTAAATAAATGTCAGTCCAATTTGCAGAGTTCAAGAAAGTCATTATCTTCGCTCTAGTAATTCTCAAATAGCGTATACGCAAATACTTACTTGTAATTGGATTATAAGTGCTAATATTTTATCTATCATATATACATTAATCATTTCGATATGTAGAGGAGCTATTAATATCGGCAGAATATTTGAAATTCCAATAATAATTTGTTTGAGATTCTGGGACAAATTTTTCAATACGAAACAGTCCTGCAAGAATCAGGCCAGACTCACGCATTAAGGTTTTCTTTACACACATTCAATATCCTCAAATATATTTTTAGGACTTTATATGTAGATACAAGAGAATTTCGCATCAATATACTTAAGATGATATTTCAACAAAAATCAGCACGACGATTATATGGAACAAAAGGCATTAGTCTCATATAATAATGACCTCATATTTAGAGATCATGCAGCAAATTAATATTAATATCAAATCTCATCTCTTGGCATAACCATAATAAACACTAGACTGGCACATCACAAAAAGTGTAACTAATTCCAAACATGAAATTACCTCATCTTTTTATTATAATAAATATACTATTATCATAATTCGTGACCGTTATAAAAAATTACCGTATGAATAACTCATCATAACGATAAAAAAATTGTTCCCAGAACCTAGTTTGCGAATCTTCTACGCTAAACTTTGCTTGAACTGATACCCGCCAATTGGAATTAAAAATAGGGACAAGCTAATAACGGTGAAGTCGAAGCACACATGTCACAATAGAAGCAAAGAAACCACACTTACTCCAGAACTTCTCGAATAACTGTCGTTCCACGTCAAGAAAGGGAGATACTGAATAGTTACCATGGAGACTATCAGCCATTCTGGATGCTCATTTTGTAGATTGAATGAGAGAGTGCATTGTTTAATTTTATAAGCTGGAATGAATATACCGTGAAGTTACTCCTGGAATTAACTAAGTGAGAGAGTTCTCCAATTATATTAATTAATTCAAAATTGGGTGGATGCTCCTGGAGAACATGTATTTACAATTTAATTAAACTTATTACAGCTACCGACGTATTCCATTTCATATATAAGACACTCCTATCGAATCCATCATATGCTGTTCACATCAGATTTCTACTAGTTTTGTTGATACCGATACGATATCTAACATGCTTTCATTCCATTCCAAGCTGTTCTATTTGGTATCTCTTCTAATATCTTGTACTATTTAAATTCGTACAGAAGGATCCATAAATTTTCGTATTTTCAGTTTTGACACTAAAAAGACTTTTGATCAGCACAGATTATCTATCGATTTCCAAAAGAGCTCAAATCACTGATGTCAGAAATAATATAAGATTTGTAGGGAGTCCTTCATAACTTTCCAATCTCTAATAATATAGGAAACTACAACATTATCCAGAAGAAGGTCATCCAGAAAAAAATCTAGTCCTATTTTTTAATACATTATTATTAATTTTACAGACTATTGGTACTTCTTCTCTTCAAAGCTCTTTCTTTCTCTATTCACACACTTTTTTAATCATTTTCCAAAGCAGTCATGAATAGCTTCATTTGTAATGGCTTTAAGATCCACCACATTGCTTTGATGTCCTGCAATACTTTGAAAGTGGCATTCTTTATGCACTGATTTCAATTCCAAAAAGAAGAAAAAGTCACAGAAAGCTCTATCTGGCGAATAAGAAGGATGAGGAAGGACATCCATAATTATTTTTCTTTTGTTTGGCTTAAATTTTGTTATTGGCTTTTAACTAACTCCCTATAGTCAAGAATTGGATGATATTGCAATATTAACTCGCTGTCTTGTATATCTGTTTGTTTTGTTTGTGATCTTATAATCAAATTTATGTAAATATGAATATAATAGCAGCCAGGAAAGTGTACTTCATGACATATAGTGAGCAGCTCACGTGATTTTGAATTACATCACACTTTTTACTTACTTGTACTGAGTACAAGGAAGTATTGTGAAATCGACAAAATTCACCTATTAAGATTTTGATAGAAATATTAGTTTTGACCATCCCTGAATCCATTTTGACTATTTTCGGCGTTATGTCGGTACGTACGTGCGTGCGTTCGTGCGTTCGTTCGTAACTCGCAGATCTCAAAACTGGTTGAACGTATAATGTATAAATTTTGTATTTTAGACTGGTATAGGGTTAAGTTATACACCTCGCATTATGGTTTTAATCGTCTGTATTGGAACTGCACTTTACTTGAAATTTGTTTCGAATTTTTCTAATAAATCCAGAATGATCAACCGTAGGATGTTGAAATTTAGTATTTGAACTTGATGTTGTATCGGAATAGTTATCTGCTATTTTTGTATGAATCGGCTGAGCCAGAAGTGCACTTTAATTGTAACTTTTTCCAAATTTTTCGCATAAATCTAGAATGATCAGCCATAGCATATTGAAATTTTGTGTTTGAACTAGTTGTAGCATCAAAATAGTTATCTACTATTTCTGTATCAATCGGCTGATCCGGAAGTGCCGTTTCTAAGTATAACAGACATTCAGAATCTGCCGTATAAAACAATCAGTTCAATTGAAATGATAAGACAGGCAATGATAATCTGTTGCCAATTTTTTGATTTTATTTGATATTTTACATGTTGAAATATTATTAAAATTATGTTAATTATAATCTGGAGTGACAGAAAACTATATTGTATAAATTTGTGTATTTATCAAATTATGTACAAGTAAATCACGTGATGTTCACGTTAGGATTTTTCAGAAAGGTTTCAGTCGTATAGCTTTTTTACCTTTTGATTTTTTTGATTTGAACTCTGAGGATCTCTCTTAATAGGTCCTACACGCTGTTCTGCCTTTATTATTGTATTGCAGTCTTGCTACCACTCTTTCTGCAGCCACCCGTAACTTTTCAACATAAGTGTTGGGAACTCATTTTATTATATGTGGTATTCCACTTCTTGTCCTCATAATACACTGGCAATATGAAAGCAAACTTTATCGGCGATGCCCAACTCGGCACATTCACAAGTAATCTCTTATAATGACTTTGCAACTCGGTATATACGAATACCACAGATATCTGCAGCAATTCTCAACTCACCACACTTGCAGGTAGTCTCTGATGATAATAAAATGACTCAAGTATCTGCACAAAAGAAGATCTGGGCATTCTCATGTTAAATCGAGTAGGATCAATTTTTTCTGCGTTCATGCGTAGTCAAGTCCCAGTTTTATCCGTATTAAAACGGGTAGTTCTCAAATTTCAGTCAATTTATATTTTCAGCCACTCAAGCTGATCAATTAGTTCAGATATTTGTTGAATCTGAATGTCAATTTGTGCTTTGGGCTCCTTTGCTCAATAATATTGATATCTGCAATGTTGTTGGTCGAAGTATTAGATTTATGATAGACAGCTACTGGATACAATATTTCTATCTTAGGTGTTAAGCCGATGATAATGGTAAGTTTTTCGGCAAACACTTGTTCAAGATGTGCCCATTTGGTCTTAAACTTACCACAAACCTTTAATTGATGTCTAATTGAGAGATTAAGTGTACCGTGTTGGGATGAGTTCAACTTTGCTATGAGATAAAAAGATTAGTTGAGTCTTTTAGGTAGTTTCCGATATTTTCTACGGAGGGCAAACATAACTTTCTTTAGATCTTAGAAAGAGACAAATATCAGCCATTTGCTTGCAGTAACAAGACTGCAATAATAGAAGACAAAGTGGCGTAGAGGACCTACTAGAAGTGATCCTCAGGATCGAAGTCAAAAAAGTAGTAACAATATTTACTAATAGGTAGCTGTGATTTTAGCCAGTGTCATTTCCAGTCGCTGTTCTGAAAACACACTCTTCATCTCAACGTCCTCCCAGAGGATCAATCAATAAATCACTAAGCTCTATTGCTTATGTGAAGCCTAGGCTTTCGCAACAATATCTCACTACTTTTGTCAGTCTTTCCCTACTTGTGTTCAATTTTGCACTTTTAGCTCTTTTATATCTTCTAAGACATCGTCTTCCCATTTCAGTCAGAGCCAGCCCTTCTTTTTCGTCCTTGGGGCGAAAGCTTGAACATCTTCTTTCCCAGTCTTTTTTTTAGGCATAAGCTGTAGATCTTTGTTTTTTTCTTCAATCAATAAAATCTTGATTCTTATAGAGTTGTATCCATTCATGGTTCCCTCTAGACCTCCATCTCTTTATACTTTAAGCATATATTGGTCCAAAGATTTTTTGTAGTATCCTTAGTTTCAAGCACATTAGTAAGTACTCAGTTTTTTGTGCAAGAGATCATACTTCAAATCCGTTTTTCAATACGTGTCGAATGTTGATTTTATATAGAACTATTTTGGATTTTCTTGATATGAGTCTCTTCTTTGGAATGATGTTCAATGCAAAAAGGTATGTACTGCTATACGCTATTCGGTTTAAGATTTCAGCTAAATCATCGTTGTTGTAGGTAATTGTGGTGCCTAGGTACTTCAAACAATTAACGTGCTTTATCTTCTTATTTCCGGTATCGATAAATGTATTTTCTTCCTGTGGTCTGTTTGTTGCTAATATTCACTTTGAGACCTGTGTTTGTCTCAGCTTTTTCTATAATATTTGCTGCAGATATTTGCACATATTTTCTTGTTGATAACTCAAGTAGTATTTATGCAGGTTTAATTCATTGTAGTTTCTAGTGTGAGGTTGAAGGGCAAAGATGATATAATAGCTCACTGTTTTACACCTCTTTCCTTAGCACTATCAATATTGATTCTACATTCACATTCGTACCTTAAGTGCATGTTTTAATGAGCATTATAACCTTTATTGGAATTTTGAAACTTCAAATTGTTTTCCATATGTTTTATAATGTCGTATGCTTGTTGATAGTCTACATATAGTTGGTATATCTATATTGTTCTCCCAACGCTTTACCAGAAATTGTCTCAAGATGAATATTTGGTCGATATCAAGCATGAAATTCAGCTTGGTATTCCCTGATTATACTTTTTGTTAGAGGTGATAGTTGTTCGTTGGTAATACTGGATAGTATCTTGTAGGATACATCAAAGAGGCACATGCCCCTATGGTTTTATTTCATATATTGGGCAGACTATAGTCAATTTTCATTCCTCTGAAATTTTTTCTAGTCTCCATACAGTAACAATCAATTTATGGTATGGTAATAATCTCCTGCTTTAATTAATTTTGAGTAATTCATCCAATCTTGACGCTTTATTTGATTTTATGCGTTTGGTTGATTCTTCTACTTCAGTTAATGTTTGTTCTTCAACTTCTTGCTAATTTTCTTCTTGTCTACAGTTATTTTCTTCACTTCTTCTTATTTCTTCTTCTAGGTCATTCTCTGTTCATTAAACAGCTTTTCAAAGTGTTCTGCTTATCTAACAATTTCTTCTTGTTTATTGCATAACAGTGTTCCCTCTTTAATTTTGCATAGAGTAACACGTGGCTGGTATCCTCTTCGAATTTGTTCGACAGTATTGTATATTTCGAATGTCTCTTTTGTTATGATCTTCTTGAATCTGCAATACTATCTTTCTTCTCGTGAATGATTTATTCGTTCCATTTCTTTCTTTCCAATATTTACCGGTTTTATTGTGTGTTCGTGATTGCATAGCTTCTGATCTAGCCCTTCCTCTTCCTATTAATGCTTTTTCGCATTTATCAACGAACCATATTTTTTGCTTTTCTTCTGCTGGGCACCCCAATTTTTACTTCGGCTGCACTGTTTATTGCTTCTTTAATTCTATTTCATTTTATATTAATCTCGATATTCTTTGCTTCGTTCGAGAGTGCCCGACTTTCGTTTAGTTGATTCAGTATAGTCAAGAACCCAAGATAGTCAGGGCTTGGATCCCAAAGTGTTTAAACTCATATGGATAGATGGACTGCAAAAGTAAAAACTATATGCAGCGCCATCTATCGAGCATAAAGCCAGTTAAGGCATGTGAATGTAGAGGTCACAAATAATTTGTGACTGAGTTTATAGATGGCGCTGCATGTAGCTTTCACTTTTGCAGTCCATCTATCCATATGAGCTTAAACACTTTGGGATCCAAGCCCTGACTATCTTGGGTTCTTGACTATACTGTACTGACGAGTCCTATTAAGGACGAAACACGGGTATACAGTTGCTCCCCGACCTGAGACGATGGTGTCAAAACCTATTCTTAGATTTGAAATTTTGTGGAACAAATAATTGAATGTTCCAGAATTTTTGATTGTTTTCAATTTATGTGGAAAATTCGGAGAGTCTGTTATATAGGGTGCACTTCCGGTTTAGTCGATTAGTATAATAATAAGAGATAACCCTTCAAATGTTACAGCAATTTTAAATACTGAATTTCAGTATCCCACGGCTAATATTTCTGGATTAATACGGAAAATTTGAAAAAAGTTTCAAGTGAAGTGCAGTTCTGGTACAGACGATTGCAACCACATTGCGAGGAGCACAACCAAATTCTAAGCCAGTCTAAAATACAAAAATTCAACATTATACGAATATTTTCATCAAAATCTCGAAATGTGAATTTTGTCGGTTACACAATACTTACTTGTACTTTGTACAAGTGAGTATGAAGCTCACTTAATTCAATTTTTTTATTGGTATGCTTCGATTATTGATTGATTCAATTTCATTTATACTTTTGTTCTCTGATTGCTTTTATAAGTTTACCGGAATTGAAACGGTATGCTTTTATTCCAAAAACTTAGTTACTCTAGATTTAATCATTCTTAGATGATATGATGGAAATATATCAAATATTATTCCATACTACACCTTAAACTCTCCCTTTTAAGATACTGTTGCATCAAAAATAAATGTATGCAAATTTTATTCTGACTGAAAATGAGCCGCGCGAGCAACCGCTTTGATCCACGGTGCCGAGGACTTCTGGCACCGTTGGTTCTATGAATTCGTCAGGTCTCTGGCTACAATTTTTGTATAGGACTTTTTTGGCTAACAGAAAAAGGTACTTTTTCGATATCTCCAACCACTTTGAAGCCACGGTGCCGGGGGTTGTGGCAGAATGAGACTCGGCACCGTGAGTTTTTCTTGTTTTACACATAAAAATACAGTGTAATTTTCAAGTGTCTAACATAAGAAGGTAGTTTGTGCATTAAATTCACAGAATAAATAATTAATTTTAATTGCTTCTGGCAGAATTAAAAATGGCACCGTTGACTTTTTCACGACGAATCGTTTAGAATACGTAAGAATCGTCTAACGATTCAAGGTAGTATTTCCGAGCGGGCTCTTGGACTAATAGCATGATTTCGACAACGAAAGAAAAACCCGTCTACAAGTTCATTTTGACATATCCACCATCGCACGTTTGCACTCCTCAGAAACTAAGAGATTGCAAGTGTATTCTATCAACTATAAGTTTGCATCATGCATAAATTTCGTCAACCTTTTCGATCCATATTTTGTAATTTCAATTGTTCTTCTTTAACAACTTGTTTTATATATTCTGCGTTTGGTTTTCGTAAAACGAAAATACTTATCTATTGATTAATATGGCTTCTAAATACCAACTGAAATGTACTCTTTATTATAATTGTTTTTTAGTAAAGAATATTAATAAAATGAGATCACTCCTTCCTGAACAAACATTTGTGTTAGAATTGTTCCGAATAATTTCGTTACACTTCCAAAGTTTGTCGCCAGAGACCGATAGATTTTGATGACTTTATTCTCGAACACGAAGAGCCTTAAATTCATGCAGCAGAAACGAATTTTAATTTAATCCAAAGTTTACCTTATCGATTCGATGCCTCTTTTCAAGAAACTTAATCTGAAAATGCTTTTCTACATTTTCCATCAAAACTTCTTGAACGATTACTTCAAAACATGTCAGCTCAAACACTAAATAGACTCGAAGTCATTTCACAGTTTGCTTAGCGTTTCGACAAGATTAAATTTTTCAGTGGCACATAAACGATAAAAGTATTTCAATCTCGAAAATCGAGGCAAGATATTTGCAATTCAATTACACATTGGGGAATTCTTCCAACCAATCAATTGAAAATTCAAAAAGGATTTTTGAAACGATATTTTAATCAAATTGTTCATCCTTCTTCCTCAAATATTGAGCTTCATTGACATAAAATTTAGAGATAATCATGAGAATCATGATCGCTTCTATAAATAATGCAGTTGCATTATTGTTTCAGTCAGGTAATTATGTAGATCAACCTCGATAATTAAATAATATTGAACTCCAATCATGATGCAAATCAGTTCGTGATAAGTATGCTAATATCCATAGTAATTCATGCCGCAAAATTGTGGAATGTATATTACATATTTACGACTGCAGTATTTCAATAATGCGTTCAGTTTGACGGTTGAGTGCTGAAAATCGTTCACCTGACGCTGTGAGTTTTAACTCCTAAGCAATGAACTGTTATTGACCAAGTTCCGTTTTAGATGGAGCATTTCTGAAAAATAATTCATCCAACATATGCTCGACCTCGATCGGATTTCGTTTTATTTGTTACTCACTCCTCCGGGCAGAATAATGCAGTTTGTGATGCAGATAACAGTGAATCTCAAATAAATTAACAGGAATGTTTCAATGCTGCTATGCGGAATGTGGAGGACGGAGATAAAATTGGATTACGCGAAAGGATCACAATTGACCTGCATTTTGCTCTTTTTTCGAACGTAACTGTTAAGCCAATACTGAAAGATTTCAAATTCATTCTGCCAGAAATGTTTGTAGGATCCATCTTAACTGTCAATTTTATTGAACATTATCTCTCAATCGTGGCTCATATTGTCCTACGAGAATAGAAACGACCAAATTTCCATTGATTTCCTTCAATTCGCTCATTACAAAGTTTTTATTTCTATTTTTATCGTATAATGCCGATTGATCAATAAAATATAAGCGTGCGTTTCAGGAAGTCGCCTGTACACTATCTTGCTTTGATAAGTATCTAATTCTCTTTCAACTACCCTGATATATATTTTCATCGGTGTCCTTCATCACAAACTGGCAACTCCAGCTAAAAAATGTCAGCAAATATTTATACATCGTTGCATTTTCATTAAGTGGCATTCGAGAGAATTCTATCCATAGAATATTATGCTTGTGCAAAATTCAATTAAAATGCGACCATTGGATTGATAGATCCAAAATACAATAGACTTTTGTCTGAAGCCAGCGACAGGAAGCTTCGCTTTAGGGCTTGCTCCGCTTCTAAACATCATCAATTTAGCATTTTTTTCATATAAGATATTTGTAGTATTGATAGTGGACCTAATTTAGTGGTAATGCTGCAAACGATTCAAGAAGAAAAAAATCTTTTTTGTGTGTGCTTCGTCCATGTACATATCCCTCCTATGTAGATTTATGTTTGATAGCTACTAGCCAACCAACCGAAGTGTGAAATATTCAAAACCACAAGCCTTGATAGTGAAAATAAACAATAATGACCACCAGCAACATAGGCTATCCTACTGCAATGACAAGACTTCAATGTTCATTTACCGTACGATTGTTTTTGCGGGAGAATATAATGATTACGTGTCATTTTATACAAGTGCAGAACAAATATGATATAAATCACAGATGGCGAGATGCATTCAAGCTGAAAAAATCGTACTAGAATGGTAGTATTGCGTGCTGTGGATGTTTAACTTACAGAACTGTCAATATAGAGTGAAAAGACCCCCATTTGGAGATGGAATTACTTTTATTTTGCAAAGAAATCTCAACATATCAGCTTAGACATTTATAAAAATATAATTGATTCTTAAAAGCAATTGATTTGTGATAATATTTGGGAAGACGTTAGATCTATTTACTATTTATGATATACTGAAAAAGTACTGTGGAGTCGAAGAAAATTATCATACCATATTAGTGAACGAATCTATAAATAAATAAACTGCAATTTAGTTTTTGTTGCAATTGCTTTTGTCGCTCATAATTCTTGTTTATTTCCAATTATCGCTGATATATCCAGCATTTCAACTAATCTAAATTATAAACGTTCTCCTTTTTTGCGTGATATATAACATGGGAGTAGATATGTATGTCAGGTTTTTGTCGAACCGTAATGATATACTTGCAACAAGTAGCAATTCAGTAGTCAATATACTTGCTCATACAAAATAGATACCTTACTGAAATCCAGCATATTATTTCCTAGACTTCAAATTATAACTTGACCAAGTCACCATTTATAACTTTTTCTCAATAAAGTATGAGCAATGAGACCTCAAAGCTCCCCTTGAGTGAATGAATGAGCATGAAGGTAGCTCAAAAAACCCAAGCTTCATAATATTTTGAAATCAATATTTTCTATCTTGTGCAGACATCTTTCTCTAGGAAGATGCAATTTGTCTAATTGCTGTTGTACTCTATTAATCTTCTCTGAATAATATGTTTTTTTTTTTTACTTTTGCAAAGTGGGCACTCGTTTTCACATTTATTTCCACATTTAGAGTACGTTTTACTAGAGGACCGCAACGATTTGCTCACGACCGCAGTTTTTGCCGTTCCACTTAACTTATGATTGCTGTAATTGGTACATCAAGTGGAACGATGCAAGCGACTGTTAAATGTCAAATATAGTGACATTCGTGGTTAGAATCGCAAAGTGAACCAGTAATAACCTGTAGCAAAAAGTATACATGAATAGGATAAATCCAATACGCCTGTGTGAATTAACCTCCCGTGAATAATAAATGATGATAATGAAAGACCGTAAGATTATTTGACATAATTTGGAATCGAGAGTGCAAATTGAAGAGAAATCTTTCCAATTGATTCAAATTTCTTGGCGATTTCTGCAAAAATAAATGTAACGAACACTTCGACCCACCTTTTACTTGCGAGTGTTGTAAGCTTGAAGCGGTTGCGATTGATGACGCCATCTATGTATTGATCTTCAACGCAAAGACCTCGATTGTTCTGTGGAACGATTATTGAGACGACATGAGCGTTGCGGTCGCCGGTAGAACGTACCCTTATAACAGTATACTCTACAACAAGAATTACAATGGTTCCTATTCCAAACAAACGAAAAGTTCTAATCCAAGCCTGAGGCGAGGAACACGGTTTGCCAATAAAGAATATGCAATTCCAAACAAGTTGTAGACTATACTTTCTTCAACAAGATTTTGGGCATTGATCAAGAATTGAGAATAATCTTTTAAAATTTTAAAATTGCAATCAAAAAGCCAGAAATGAATACCTGACTTGTTGAAACGTAACCACAGTCACCAAACTAGCTGCTTCTGGTTCATTCTTAGCCTACCTCAGTAACCTAGGTAACGATTGTTGGAAGAATTGTTACTGAAGTAATTGAGCTACGCTTAGGATTGACCAAAGACAGTGCAATCGGGCCTTATGCTTAGTTCCACAATCTCTAGTTTATCGTAAGTGTGATTCAATTACCGTAGTAACAATTGCTTGAGCAATTATCATGTCAGTAATTGAACGACGTTTAGGACGAACCCAAGACTGTGCAACCAGGTCTACATATCCTAAATGGCGTGCGGAATGATTTTGAATATAGTTTTAGGCTGTGGAATCTATACCAGAGCAATCTGAGAAAAAACGATACTCTCCCTGCTGATCATTCCTAAAGCCCAAATCATAGAAAAATTATTTCCCTGAGTCTAAGCTAGACTTATGTGAAATTTTTAAAGTCATTTTACCCCAATTCTGAATGGGATCAAATTGACGCCCAACGTGGGGGCCCAGTTTTGCGTGTAATACTATCCTGAAAAGTGTGTTTCATTACCATCTTGTGGATTCTATCAGTGTTTTCTGGGATAGTGGCCTTAAAAGGACGACCAGAAAGTTCGGTGTTAATTGTGCTCATAATACCATTTAGAAAGTTCTTGATTCATTGTAAAATTATAGGACATTTCATAGAGAGCCTACTTTTAAAACCATTCAAAATGAAGGCTAACCCGCCTAGCCTCAAATTCAGAGTGCCTGGTATAATCGGTAAATACTGAACAAAATATGATGCCCAAATGACTTACCAACCATAACAACCGCTTTCCATTTTCGTCCGGGCGATGAAAAACAAGAATAATCTCAAACCCACATCATAATCTTTCTCCTAGCACAGCGTCTCCAATAGTGATGGCACCAACTACGCTGCGGCTATCAATGAAATTAAAATCTTAATAAATGCTGACAGTTCAAGGCTGAAGGCTACGGAAGTTTGAAATGCTCTACGCATTTAAAATAAATTAGAATGTGATTCAAAAAAGATTATTTGCACCAAAACTGAGAATTGAGCTGTAAATATAACTAAAATATGATTACATGAAAATGAAAAAACTAAATTATTTCTTATGAATACACTAATCTACTTTTGACCGGAACACATTATGATCCTTATTCTCACCTCGTTTTCAAGCGCTACTAAAACAAAAAGTAGAATCAACAGAGATAAATCTCTTGTGGTTATAATGTGTACAAGAAGTGAGAATACAGGTCTATAAAATTCATTCACCTTCCAATCAGCCTTTAGAGCTGATTCATCTCTCACAAAGTACTGTGCTGTATTCTCTTCCATCAATTTTTACTTACTCTTACAAAAGTACAAGGACGTATTGTGTATAGCTGGCAGTGAACTATATATAATAGACTTTTCAAATTTTCCTCATGAATTCGAAACAATCAGTCGCAGAATATTCAAATTCCGTATTGGGCAGTTCTGTAAAATCTCTATTTTTATTGAGATCGACTGAGCCAAAAGTGCACTATTCCTGACAGTCTTTCGAAAATTTCCGCATAAATTCAGAACAATTGGCTGTAAAGTATTGAAATTTAGTATTTCAGTCTGCTGTAGCATCTGAATGACTGCTTTATTAAATTCTTATAACAATAGACTGAACCGGAAGTGCATAAATTCGAAACAATTAGCCGTAGAATCTTGAAAGTCAGTATTCAGAAATGTTGTTGTATGAGAATGATGACCCACTGTTTCCATAGCAACCAACCAGGCCGGAAGTGCACTTCACTTGACTGATTTTTAGAATTCTTTGGATAAATCCTAAATGATTAGCCGTGGAACGATAGAATTTTGTGTTCGATTATAGTATTATTATAATATGCAAAAAATATATCCAATGATGTACAAGTAAGTCACTTGATGTCCACGTCGGATTCTTGATTGAAATGAACGCCAAGGATGTAGAAGTGGACAAGTCAGTCAAAAACTGGATGCATGTTCTTCTAAGATATGTTTTTAGCCTAACATGAACTTCACTCTTATGTGCCCTACTGGTTCCATATCTTGAGTCAACCTTGAAGATTGTATTCTTTAATGGAGGAAAAAACTTTTCGGAACTCATTTTTTGATTCATATGTTTGTTGTTTGGCCTCATGGTAGAGCTGAATTGGATGTTTTTTTGAATCATCTAAACATGCAACATAGGAACATTAAATTCAGTATTGAGGTTGAAGAAAATAACTGTCTTCCATTTCTGGATGTCCACCTGGAGAAACAAGATAATGGTAAACTTATCCATTCTGTATATAGGAAGCCGATCCATACAAATCAATATTCACTTGAGTCATCAAATCACCATCCTGCTCAAAAATTTTGTACTATTTAAACTTTATATCAGAGAGCCTCTTTATTATGTCATCCAAATGGACCATCTGATGAAATAAGATTTTTGGATGATCTTTTCTTGAAGAATGGTTATAATAGAACACAGATTAAGAAAGCACTTGGACAGAAGAATTTGCGCCTCCTGTTCAAGATCCAAACAATAAGAAAATATTTTTTACGTTGCGTTACGTAGCTAATATAACGGATGAAATTGGAAGGCTCTTACCAATGACGTATTATTAAAGAAGACCCAGCGCGTCCTATGGCAGACCACAGTTTGTTGTGATGTTAGCACTTACAAGGTGAGAGGTTCTGAGAAGCGAAGGGAGTAAACATGCTTGTTATGCGGTTTGCCTGCTTTTATTTATGTTTGAGAAGTGCGCGGCTTTATTCTGTACTGTATGTATATATTTGTTGAAATAGAAGTAATAATATATTAATTGCTTCAAAATAAAAAAATACGAGATTTTTCCCACATCTCACAATCGATATTTTTTCAAATGAAAAACGCAACCTGCGATACAACGATGTTTACCTTCCTCACCCCACTGTTTATTCCTGCATCAAAACAAATGCCGCGTGCTGGGTCTACTGTTAATACGTCATTGGCTCTTACATAAATGTGACATAAAAACTTCATACACTTCCAGTTTAAAAACTCGAAATCTTATTGGTAGTGTTAAAGACAGATTTCCTCTACAGTATCCAGGTATATACAAGATTCCTTGTCAATGTGGCAAAGTATATATTGGACAAACCAAGAGGACTGTAGAAACAAAATTGAAAGAGCATTCTCGTCATATAAGATTGAACCATCCAGAATAATCAGCTGTGGCTGAGCATGCTATTCAGGAATTACATGGCATTGATTTCAAGAATACGGAGCTTCTGGCTAAAGAGAACAATTGGTTCAAGGGGCTTATAAGAGAAGCAATTGGAATGAAAAAGTTACCAAATAATTTGAATTTGAATACCGGTTGTTACGTATTGGCCCAGTGGCTCTTGCGTCTCTCCCTCCAAGCAATGCCCGTTCTCACCCTTAGTAGGGTGGGGGTAAACAACCCTATAAATACACTATCCTCGAGACAGGTACAGAGACATATATTCAGAATCATATCTTAAGATAACAATAATAATCTTAAGGAGTGTCAATCTTATACATTCATAATGTATAGTAAAATCAATTTGGTATATCAATAAACACATATGTACACATATGTAAACGCCAATACTGTGTATTAATAAAACAAAGGGTTATTGCAACCTAAAATTCATCCAAAACAAATCGTAATTTTATTTCGGAACCTGACAAGTGTGGTTCCTTTATCAAATAACACAACACCGGTTATGAACTTAATCGATCATGGCTACCAATCATTTGTTCATAATTTCAAGTTATTTTTATCTGCGAATCTACTTGCAGGAGTTACTTCATCACCACCTCCTGAAGATCTGTGGATGGTTCAGCTATGCGTCAAACCAAAAAGAGTAGAGCCAGATTGACCTAGAACCACAAGGAGTTGATAATTTCTCTATTTAGACCTTCACTATTATCTCCTGAAGACCTGTGGATATTAGATCATCAACCACAGGCAGAGCTTTACGATCCTAGGAGTTAATATTTTAAACTAAACTTGTTACTATTTGTACTTTGATTTTTGTTACCTTGACAATTTTATTTATCTTTTTTCATATTTCTTTACACTTGAAAAAGCCGGCACTTTGTTGTCGAAACGTTGGGTTTCTAATCATTTTTATATACAGAACTTTTCCAAATAAAACATATTTATTGTATTCTTTATTCCTGGAAAAGCACTTCTCTCCAAAATACGATTCACAGTCTTGTTATATTGAATCCTTTCTATGAATCAGTACTCAAATGTTAGCATGTATTGCTTGAATATATTTTCTAGGCTCAAGATGTAATGTCGAAACATTCCTATTACGTTGATAAATCACACTATCAGAATATAATCCATCATGATAACAAAATCCAGTCCAACTTCCCCAAAAGAAAATTCTGCTTGTGAAGAAATGCTCAAAAACTTATCAAATAAACAATGATACTTTATCCATTCACTATTATTCTTAATTTAGTACAAAAGTGGAGCACCACCAATTCACTCTTACAAAAACTTTCTTAGTATGCGTATCAAGTGTATCACGGGCAAAAGTAATCGTTGATTTCATTTTTATTTCCTCCATCGAAAGCCATTACCTAACAGATCACTTACACAATATTCTTTCTCCGACTTTCTCCATTTACTCTTCTTCTGCTCTTATTCCAAAGTGAGTGATTCTAGTCACAGTAGCTGATCGTGAGGTCGTGTACCTCGCCGCGAGAGTGACAGTTCCAGTAGCGACACTGGAAGATCATACATGTACTTTTCATGTTGATGATTTTGTCGCGTGCATCTGCTACGCTACGCTACGTTACCACTTGCGTATGTCAAGTATAATTAAATACCGTTGGTGGTCTGGATTAATGATTTTTTTTTTGTATGCTGTTACGCAAATTAAAGCAAAACAGCAAAATTATTTAATAGTTCAAGAAGATTGTAATATGATTGTAATTGGATTAATTACAATATAAGATGGATAGCTTGAATTTAATAATCAAAAACGTGAAAACAAAGTGAGGGATAGAAGTGACAGAAATCAGACGATATATTCATTTCTTCTTATAGGTATCTTCTTGCACCAATATATACTTCTCAAATTTAAGAGTAATATTTCAATATCATCAAGAAATGTTCTCAAGATGCCAGTAGTATATTAAACTGTAGAAAACTATGGAAACAAATGAAACTCTCGTCTGATTGCTGTCTGTTTCAAATTTGCAAACTAAAATATTGAATTTAACATGAACTGCAAATGATGGAGCTTATTATTGGTTCCCAAGCCTATTATCATTCAATCACATAATACCAGAAAATAATTTCATATATTTAATAATTGGGCTGCGATGTGTGAACTTGAAATCAGGCTAAAATAGAATCTGGTTGTTAAAAAAAGATATGTTCATGACAATTTATGATCAAAGTGGGGAATATATTGCCCATTGCTCCTGAATTCTCAGAAGTTTCAGCTGTAATATCAAACATGTTATAGTGAAAATACCCTTGCCCTGCATCACCTCTCCATGGTTGAAGCATGCTAGTTAAACATTAAAGGAAGCGCAAATAATTGGTACATTCGCGTAAATTAACTATAATATATAATATCCATTTCCAAAATTATAGACTTCTCTTTGAAGTAACATTGCATGCAATCCATGCCGTCCATACTGCAGACAACTAAATCTTTGCTTCCCTCCTGAACCTAATTATTTAGACTTTATTAATTATCCAATAACAAGATAGTAGACGACCATGAATAAAAGAGGCAGAAAATTGGTCATGTCTAAATGTAATATGCACAAGTATTCTTGTTGTAAAATCATTAAAAAATAAGTTAAACTGTTGCAACTTTGTTTCCTTTCTACTTTTGTATTTTCTGTTTTTGATGTGTTTCATCAATACCCAATAATCTTAAATTTCATACATATTACAGCATTTTCTTGAATATCATCTCATTTGTTTTTAAACAGACAGTCATTAAGTACTTATAAAAATATAATTTCAACTAATAATTCGAACAATATTGCAAAAATACATTCAAGTACACATCTTGAATTGAATTTGAGAAGACGGTTGTTTCATATTTCATTGATACTATTCCTAGATCCAATTATACTGAAAGCACCTGAATTACTCGATAAATAATGAGGAGGGGGACCATATACGACGTGAATTTTTTTGATGTCTTTACTAAAATTATACATACCTTCAAAACGCTGTATCTCAGAGAAAAGTTTGAGTTATCATGATATGAAAACATAATTTTATAAGGGACACCTTAATCTTTAATACGGTAAATAATTATTTGGTTATTCATCAAAATGTGAGGGGTACGCTACACCAAAACTACAGTTGACAAACATCATAAGAACATAACCCCTATTTTTTTTGTATACTCAAGATCGACGATAAAACACCTTCCGTAACATGTCCTATATTGGAAGTTGATAGAATTTGAGTAAAATAAAAAAACATGTCATTTAGGTTTATTCATATTTTGTTTTACGTCTCAATTTTTGTTAAGTCAGAAGGAATGAAAATAAAAATACATTTCTTGAGACTCTATTGTGATTAAATATAATCAATTCTTACCACAGAATATATTTTCAACTTGTTGTAAGAAGACTGTAATTCTTTTTTTGTTAATTACAATTGCGATTTCCGATCCAGTCACGCATTTATGATTAAAATCACAGTGTGTTAGCTTGAAAAAGAAATTGAATTAAAACCATATTTTCTTGCTTATCCACTATGAGCACTGATTGAATCACGCAGGAAATTCTACAAAACCTCATGAATTTGATGGCACACCAAGATTTTCTGCTTTCACGTAGTTTACCTGTGGCAGATTTCCTTTTTGTTGAAGTTGAAAAAATGTCTTTGTAAAGATGCAATTTGTCACTAAATGCAAGGCCGGCTCATTGCTGTAATATTTACGATCATTACTAGATGGAGATAAGTCTATATTTGCTTTATTTGCACTGTTATTCATTGCAGCTGTGAGTACTCTACTTTATTAATTATAGGTACATCGAATGACTGCTGTGAAATTACTACTTAGTGCTTCTTGAGCTCAAACGCATAAAGTAACTAAAAACTATATTTTGCGTGATCACATTTCCAGAAAAATTGTTCGTACATGCAATGCACACTTTTATTTTTTGTCGCAGTTTTTACCGAACGGAATTCAGATAAATACAAAGTAAATATGTATTACATGTAATTTAAGACTTGAAGGTCGACTTGAAGAGATGAATCCAAAAAGATAAGGGTACTAAAATCATGATCATGGCATTCAATAACAGCTAATAATATGATAATAGTCTCTTTTGATTTTATCTCCCGAAGATTGATACAGATAGGTAGATGGGAGTCAAAATGTATGTAATTTGCAGGACATATCATCACTTGTAGACAATACCAATGATTTTAGTATCTCCAAATACAGGTGTGTGTCTCAAGGCAAGTGAAACTTGAAAATGGGATGAAGAAACACTCTTGGACAAAAAGTTTCTTCGTACATAAGAAATATTTCAGATATAAGCAGAAGAGCTTCGACAGATAAAAATTGTGCTCAAACTTGGTCATGAAATATGGAAAAACAACATTGGCTAAAGTATACAAATTTATTTTGGAAGCAAATTATTCCTGTAAAACAGTATGACTCAATGTCTTTCAATTCGATAGTTTCCATCCTGATCGCCATATGCAAAGAATCTGGAAATTACTGTCTCAAAGCATTCTAGAGCTTCATAATCCGACTGCTTTGAAGCAGGAAATGGCAGGAATTTAAATATGTACTATAGTAAAACAACAATAAGTTTTGCGACAACTTTTTGACAACAAACTTCTACTAAACCAGTTTTTATAAGGCTTTGAGTTCCTATGACAATACAACATTATGATAATTTCAACTTGGTAACGAAGGTCTAATGATGGAGTCAGGGATTGAGCAGTGAAGATCTTCAAGGATTTCTAGTAGCCCATACAAGTTTGAGCCGATTTGTTTGGTTTTGACGAATGTCCCATAGAATAAACTTGGTGACGAGAATTTGATGATAAAGACAAGAAGTGGACAGTGGAATATTCAACAGTTACTAGTAACCCTTTCGAGAGAAGCTACGTATTGAGGGGCTTGATTATGTAAAATTGACGGGTAAGAAACCGTGCAGCAAAGATGCAATGAGAGATTTGGAAAAGGTGAGGAGTTTGCATAATTCGAGCTAAAAATCAAATCGAAAACTAGAAAATTTAAGCAGGAAGAGAGACTTCAAAGTTAAGCAATTTGTTTCAAGAATAAGAGAATGATTAGAACTAAAACCTGGACCTTCTAGAGATGAGCGGAACAAGTAATAATCTAAGATTTTTAATAGAATAAAATATGAACGTGGGTCGCATAGAAGCATGTACAACGACTGTATGAATAAATAAGAATGGCTTGTCAAGAAAAATGTATTCCCAAGCCCACAGAAATAAATATTTTCGAAGGACCTGCACTTTTCCTTAAATTAAATAAAAATTGTCAAATGTGCCCAATATTTTTATTTCAGTCTCTTGAAAGTCCCAGATTATTGCTTATTCCGCTAACGCAGCTACATGAAGTGCCCCCTGGCATCCCACACAAGAAGACAGCACTATTTAGTATCGCACGATTTTTCACCAAACGTCTGAATCCCAAAAAGATCTAGGTTTGTGTCCAATTTTCCAGTTTTTGGTACAGCTGATGATTTAACATACAACTATTAAACTTCATTCACTCTAGCAGTCAAGAAACGGGCTTTGATCTCATATTGGTGCGTTTTTAGTATACGAGATCAGATGAAAATAACATATTTGCTGGAATTGGGAGCACCGTGAAAATATAGGGTCATATAGCTATCTTATGATTGAATTCCTTTTTTCTACACCTTCTGGCATAGAAAGTATTATGTTTTGACCAAGAGATCTGCATGGACAAAGCTTGTTTTAATCCAAACGTTGTAATGTTAATAATTTTGGCGCGCATGCAGGGTATTCATTCATGATTTTGTTGTGTTATGTTGAAGACTGCTGACAGATTCTTATTTTAATTTGCTCTTATTATTGGATATAGATCTCATTTAGGGCCAGTTTCACCAAAGCCAGTTAAATTTATCCAGAGGTTATTCTATATGAAAACTATTGTTGATACAATTGTAACTATAGATATTAACTCAAAATAACCTCTAGATAAATTTAGCTGACTTTGGTGAAACCGGGCCTTAGAGATTCAATTCATTTTATAAGTGAATTTTCGCTGAACATATATGTAAGATATTCATTTGGAACTCATTTATGAGGCTACGGGCTAGCGACATCAGGGAATGAATCAACGCTATATGTCTGATAGAAGCAGATAGGAAGTATAAACATCAAGACGAAGTAAAAGGATTCCATCTATTGTTTTCACAAATTTATGCATCAACTGTCAGAGGATTGAATTGAACTCAACGACGTGTTGAGAATAATACCACAAAAAACTTGTTTCCAGTACAGGCCAAGGAAAGTGAAGCCAATTAATTTTATTATTGAGATATTTTATCCATAATTTTGAACACATTATTTCAAGAATTTCAGTAGAACTGTGGATATGATCCAAATCGAGGCGAATAAATGAAAATAGCACTCACGATGATTTAGTACATTCCTTTATCACTCTGAGTTGTGATGATCGGGTTCATCTTGGTCTATACAATTTGAATTCGATCTCATTGTGCTCATTTTCGGCAAGTTATTCGCATTTCATAGATGTTGAGAACCATTCTTATCTACATTGTTGGGGGATATTGGATTTTGTTTCTTTCTCAATATATCAGCACTTCATTGTGAGTTACTATCGGTCTCTCGACCGTCAAGATCAGTTTATTTGAACGTAGTTGAAGGACTCATGTTGAAAGTCAATTATTGAACCTCAATATGTACCTTCAAGTAAGTGAATCATGTTTATCAGATCTGCAAAGATGAATTAGTGAATTACAACACCAGTTCATGTAATTAAATGTCAACGCTTGTCATTTTTAATTCGGTTGGGCGTTTATCCCGTCGTTACATATCTCAAATCCTTGAGTCAACCTACTATTAAGTAACTTGATTTAAGTAATACCTGGAGCGTTTGACTAACACAATTTATCCTACTGAACTGGATTGGATTCTAATGTTAGTGGCATAGACGTGGAGGATTTATGTTCCCAACGGTTCGTTAGAGGCATTAGATATCGAATATATATTTTCCGTCAGTGCGATCACTTATATCACTACATCATTTCAAAAATTTGGCATAAGTCCAAAATGGATATTTGAACGACTATCAGTCTGCATTCTGATCATTTCACGCTTAAACTAACAATCCTATCAATCTACTTGCAAACTGAGTTTTCCTACAATCATTCACTCTAAATTTTGTTCTTATATTTTATCTGGAAGCCTGCCATTTGGAATTAATCTGTGGTTGTAGAAACCACATAATTTTTAGTAATAACATTACAATTTATACGACTTTTAGACACTTCTTGTATAACAACAAACATATTCGCAGGCAATATGCGATTTTTCTCTTGAAAACATTATAATGTCGAAGACCCAATACTTCATTTTGGATGTTTTATTATGCACCTTGGAAAAAATAAATTCCGTAATAAATAATCTAATGACTGTGCGCTTTTGAAACCTGTGAATACTTTCCTTCCAATCCCTTGATTATTTTGCTCAAATCATATTTCAAAACAGGAGATAGTAGTATTTGTAGTTTTGAAGGGATACCGCGCACTGGGAAGTGACCTTTGAAAATGTGCAGTTGAACAGAGTTCCATAAATTGATAAGAGATCAAAATCTGAGTGTATCACAGAATGACATATTCAGGAGTTGGTTTTCATACCATCATCTTAAATAGAGGGTAACTGTAGACACGTGTTTCATCTTTATTGGGACTCTTCAGCAACCAAACCGTAGATAATCGGACATGTGAACCACAGAGCAATGGAAATTAAGTTAATATATGGCATGCAGGGATATAAATCTGCAGCAGTTCCATCTATCATAATGCGGCTGAAATGGCAGGTTTGAAGAGATACAAACTACTGGAAAGTGACGTTTGGAGATGTTATGAGCCACTTTGATTTTGATCTTTTAATAATTTATTTGTGTCTTTTATTGGAAAAAGATCTCTTCGAAACAATAGTTCTTCATCAAAACTTTCAGTGAAATTGCCGCCAGGAAGAATGAAATTTATATCAAATGGCACAGTTGTTATAATAAATTGAATATCAGAATCATTTCTGGTGACCTCTATATAGGATTAGGTTCAGTGCAAAGGGTATTAACCTTCCAAAAATGATTTTAGGAATTGAATTGATTACCGAGTAACATATTTCCATCTTCTTATATGAAACAAAAAAGTTTTATATAATATAACTGCTAATTGAATTCTCTGATGGAGTTCACCACATATTTGATTACTAGTAGCAAAAAAAATTATTTGAGTATTACTATGCAATATGTTATTATAATAATATGGGTTTATAAGTTATTTGCATCATTCTATAATAGCATCAACCACATATTTTATTTTCAACTTGGAAAAAACATAATCAAAATTATGCGTGACCTGTACATGCAATCAAGGTATACATAGTTGAGATGGTTCCGCGTCTTTCTAAATTTCGAATAAAAACTTGCAAATGAAGATAGTGTTGGTTGAAAATAATTGAGTATAATCTGAATTATCAGAAAATGAAAAAGAATTAGATAGACATCTGTTAGTCCGTTCGACAGCATTGTAAAAAATTGGAGCGAAACGTTATCGTGGTTGAATGAATTTTGATTTTATTTGGCTAATACTGTCTACGACAACAGTTATTGATGTGCCAAATTTTGTTCAAATGCGATCATTGTCTTGGGAATAGTTGTACAATAGATTGCGGCAAGATAATTCTCACGTTCTCAGTGCAAAATTTGGTTCAGATGCAACCAGAGGTTCGGAATGAGTGATTGTGAAGAAGGGAATGCAAAAAAAGTATTATTTTGAAACAAAATTAGTACTAGTAATTATTCAAGGCCATACTGTATACAATCTTCTTTTCCTATTACAGATGGAATAGATTCGTTTCGAAAAAGAAATAATTAATATGCTACTAAAACGTTGCTGTAGGGTGCATCATGATATTCTGTTCGTCAATGTTAGTTCATTATCACACTCCAGTACCGTTTGTTGATAACAAGCAAGGATCGTTGCAATGTCAATGCATGGTTTAATTGTTTGTTGGTATCATGCAACAGAACTGTTTTCGTGTCTAGCAGACAACTAATCATGTTAAGTGATCAATTTTATGCCACATTGCACTAAATGGTCTATTTGTACTTGCTAGATACAAAATTGAGAACAAGACATGCAATTCACATATCTGGAATTAGAGTGACAATGATTTATTGGTAACAAAGCGATGGTAGAAGCAATTGCGGATAGATGTGTTAATTTGAGAAGATTATCGTTCATGTACAAATTTAGATGAAAATAGTACTGAATAGTATCAGTTGTCTCAAAATTAGAATATGGAAAAGCCTCCGGCTCCTTCAAATTACCTAATGGGAGTGATTAACTTCTATCGAGTCGGTTGGGGCTTAGGGATGATAAGTACCATAGAAGATTGAATGTACGAAAATAAAGAGTACCTAGCCTGATATGAAGCTATGCACTGATTTCTGGATACTCTTCAACTATGTGAGCAATAGGAATCAGGATATACAGTCAATTAGTTAATTTTTCCCTTCTTAAGTAGCTCGACAATTTTGGCTACACCTTAGCCATTTTCAACAGCGAGATGTAGTCGAATCTGTGGAGCTATGAAGGAAAGAATAAATAAATTGCCTGAAGTCCTATCACTCACATTCTCTGCTCCAGTCAGCTTTAACAATATTAAATATATATATATATATATATATATATATATATATATATATATATATATATATATATATATATATATATATATATTTTTTTTGTGACTATAGAAAACTTGGCGGAAGGTTTTAGAATCATGTTGCACAGACTTAAAAGTTTTTTCAAAAGACTCCGCCATATCCTCATTAATCTTCTTAGGCCCGGTTTCACCAAAGTAAATTAAATTTATCTAGAGGTTATTTTGAGCTAGTAACTATAGTAACAATTGTATCAACAATAGTTTCCGTATAAAAAAAACCTCTGGATAAATTTAACTGGGGTGAAACTGGCCCTAAGTCGATTGAAGATCAAGTTAAATGACTATCTTCAAGATTCTAATACTACAAGAGAGTTATAAAAACTGTGTTATCACAACAGAAACACTGGAAACAATTTTTTCACTCTCATTAATTCGAAACCGCATTTCTCATGGGATTGAACCACAAGGCAAATTTCTTACGACACTAAAATTGATTCAGTTAAAAAACACAATAAATCATAATTCTTGGTTTAAAACTAGCAATTGTGAACCGTTAAATAACAGGAAATAGAATTTTTGAATGCAAAATAGAACAATTTGTATCTTCATACGGAAAAGAGGAGAACGTTTGCGACTTTCGTCATTTTTATCAATCTAAGTTCGAAAGATAATATCAGTATTGGAGCTTGATATGTTTTGTTGTTTTCTGTATCATAATCTCTTCAGTTTAGACAACTCATATCTGTCTGTCGCTATCACTCCCATCCAGAATGGATAGAAGTTGTAAGAATCAAATATTTTTACTTACTTTACAAGAAAGTATTGTGAAACCGACAGAAATCACTTATCGAATTTCAGATGGAAATATCCGTTTTGAGCATCCCTAAATCCATTTTGACTATATTTGGCTTAATGTCGGTATGTATGTTCGTGCGTGCGTGCGTAACTCGCAAATCTCAAAACTGGTTGAACGTATGATGTTGAAATTTTGTATTTGAAACTGGTATAGGGTCTAGTTGTGCATCTCGCATTATGGTTTCAATCGTCTGTACCGGAAGTGCACTTTACTTGAAACTTTTTTCGAATTTTTCTAATAAATCCAGAATAATCAATCGTAGGATGTTGAAATTTAGTATTTGATTTTGATGTATCAGATTAGTTATCTGCTATTTCTGTAAGAATCGGCCAAGCCAGAAGTGCACTTTACTTAAGACTTTTTTTCAATTTTCCTCATAAATCCAGGATGATAAGCCGTAGGATACTGGAATTCAGCATTTGAAATTGCTGTAGCATCTAAATGGTCATCTTCAATTTTGGAATCAATCGGCTGAGCCGGAAGTGCACTTTATATGACAGACTTTTTGAATTTTCTGTATAAATTCTAAGCAATCAGTCGTAGAATATTCAAATTTTGTACTAGGCACTTCTATAAAATCCAGTTTTACACCTTGCATTAGGATTGCTATCGACTAAGAGCACTTTATTCGAAACATTTTTTGAATTTTCGCATAAATCCAAAACGATTGAACGTGGATTGTCAGAACTCAGTGTTTAGGACGATTATACCGTTAAGATGCTCATATCCTATTTTTATTGAGATCCACCAAGCCGGAAGTGCACTTTACTTGACAGTCTTTTGGAATTTTTCGCATAAATTCGAAACGATCAGGTGTAGAATATTGAAATTTGGTATTTCAGTCTGCTGTAGCATCTGAATGATTGCCTACTATTTTCATAACAATATACTGAACCGGAAGTGCACTTCAGTAGCAATTTATTTTTTAATTTGGCGCATAAAATCAGATCTGTTGGTAGAAGTAGAATTTTGGAAATCAGTATTCAGGAATGTTGTAGTATAAGAATAATGTGAGTGCGGATGGCCGAGCTTGTTTGTTCACCTATACACGCTGTGACGTCACTCGACCAAGAGGTCGCAGGTTCGAATCCACTCACCGTCAATGTGTGATTTGTCTTAAAAATGAAAAATGCAACTACTTGCATCATCATACTCGGGTGCTACAGGTTGCCTACCTATACACCTTGAAATATGTAGCAATGGCACGAAATTCTGATCGGCAGTACGGCGGTGTTATACCGCGGCTAGGTGATACCGATTAGGAAGGCCCGGGCCCTTACAAGGGCTGTTGCGCCAGTGATGATGATAATAAGAATAATGGCCTACTGTTTCCATAGCAACCGACTTGGCTGAAAGCGCATTTTACTTCCCAGATTTTTAAAATCTCTTGGGTAAATCCAAAACGATTAACTGTGGAACTGTGAGATTTTGTGTTTGATTATACATGTCCAATGATATATACGATCAAACACAATATATATATATATATATATATATATATATATATATATATATATATATATATATATATATATATATATATATATATATATATATATATATATATATATATATATATATATATATATATATATATATATATATATATATATCCAATGACGCACAAGTAAGTCACGTGATGTCCCCGTCAGATTTTTTAATTTCGATATTAATCAACTTAATCAAATCTTGATAGCATTAATCCACTGAATCAATAGTAACTCAATATGAGAGTATTTATGGTATAGAACCGTTGGTTTCTTCCATATTCTTATTCTTTCAGCTCTTAATCACAAAGGAATGAATTAGGCGCTACATAAATATATCAGTGACATAATCATAAATTTTGCTCGGCTATCTCCAAGTCTTTTATATTTGTTATCTACTAATGTTGCGGCTACATGAATGGATGCTTCTGCTCTTCTACCACTAATTAATTAACTGTTCATTTGCATTCCTCTAGGAGACAGTGACTCTGTCACCTCAATTTTAAGGTTTCGTGGTGCGTAAATTGTCGACATGCAGTATAACATAAGTGCTGTACATCTGCACTTCGTACGGTACAAGTAGGAAGTTTCTTTCACGCTGTTTCATTCTCTACCGTGAAATTGACAATTTACTTTCTTTCAGACTCTCTAGGACGACAATGTTCGAACTATACTGAAATGACAGACTCAAACCTTAATCAAGAATTGAGGAGCATATTACGTATATTATCAACTCACCTATTGATTTTGAATATTCAATAACTTTGTTCCGCAGCAAATAACCGACATTAACTTTTTTGCATTATTCATTAATATTCTGGACAAAACTTGGAAGTGATTATTTTAATGAGCAATTTCCCAGGCAAAAGGTGATATTTTCACATTTCACATAATTTTGTTCCAATTAACACCCGAATATTCATTTTCGACATAATTACTATGAGAAAAGTAGTAATTTTTTCAATCAACTACAAAAGTTTTGTTCTTTATTTCCACTTATCCTGGTATAATCTTTTCCACGGCTTAATCTTTAAACGATATGAAGTATTCAACACGAAATCATTTATAGTTATTATTGACGGACGTACAGACCAGTTTTTCATTTTTACACACATGCGAAGAGCGTTTATAACGTCGACAAGTGTGTATTTTATTTTAAACATGAATGCAACAAGTGAAGAAATTATTCATCGCAAGGTATTATTACTGTTAACAATTCTAACGGACTGGAAAACTTAAATTCTGCCTGACCTTCATATATCTAGAGTTTATTCGCAATACTTATTTGTAAGAATTGTAATTCGTTTTACATACTTGCTTGATCATCTGAAGAAGTTAATGATACATAAAATTTTCATCGGAGCGTTAATGATGTGAGGCTCCACTTATTGTGCATTTCTCAATGTCAATACTTCAGATAGTACGAGAATTCATTTTGTATATAGAATTGGCACTACTATGTTTCTGATGATGGATTGCATCGCCTTCCCTTACATTTCAAGTATTATCTAACTGAATAATATCTTATCAAATTTAAAATTCAAATGTTATATAGACATCGCTGTCATTTTTTTGATTGTTACTTTCGTATACCTGGTCGAGGATTGAAAATTCATAGAAATTATTTAAAAATTATGCTTTGTTCCACGGTCTGTAGGGCATTGGGTTAACAACTTCCTGAGCTTTTCCATCCAAATGCAACATCTTACCCGACCACTTGATGCTCGTACTACAGGCAGCTGAACGCCGGCGCCGGTACCCGGAAAGATGTATTTCCGTTTGTAAACATTCATCAGCCTGTCGAAGTTATCAGAATAACTCAGCGTATCACAAGCATCGGTAATGTTCCACCCTCAACGCTCTAAAACTCTCAAAAGGTACCTAAGATCATTTTTCGTCCAAACTACAAATATATTTACATACAAGCCGTCCAATGTAAGAAAAGAATCGATAAACTTGAACTTCACGGATACCATTATAATGAAGTTTTGAAAAGTCCCCAACGATCCCGTGTGTGCAAAAAATTTTATGCGAGGTCAAAGCTCGCAAAAATGGATTTTTCTGAATTTTTCAGCGGTACAATCAGTTTTATGATATAAATAGCTCAGACACAAATTGTAGATCTTCCAATTGATGGAATAGTTCTTTTTTCCTTAGATCCACCATTTCTGAGAAAAGCCATTCTTAAGTTATATTCTCCATAATATGCACACATTTCCACGCCATCTATGAGTAAGAGTACTTGGCGCGTATTTTTCAATGTGGTTTTCCCGGAAGGCCTACTTTACGGTCTTCTTATTGAAGCTTAATATAATATTAGATCTTCTTTTTCAACTTCTTCTTCAACTTCATCTTCCTGAGTTGACATAAATTGTTCAAATAGCGATACAACAGTTATTTCATCGTTGATGTAAGGATTATCTGCTGTTGAAGACTTAGTATTTGAACACGACTAGCTTTGACAGCTGGTGCATGCTGGTGTAATAAGGAGCTTTTCTGGTGCAGGTGGAAGTAGAGTGTGGATTGAATCCTATATATTATTAACTCAGCCCCGATTTTCAGGTTTGAAATTTCTATGGAAAAAAAATCTTTTTTAGAATTATACATTTCTTGAATGTTCCATAGCACTTCACATATTGCACAATATGTTTTCTGTGTGAAATCTTATTTATGTGATTTCTTCTTTATATTATTAATTAGCTTCTAACCCCATTCTTTTGGATCCAGTTGATTTTCAAGCCATACTTGAATCTGCTAATATACTTGATAAAAATGTTGATGAGCAGAAGCCGAGGTTGGAGGGAGGCAAGCTAATTGAACACGTTTCTTATTACGTGTATGTTTTGCAAAAAAAAAAGTAACGTAATTTTTCTATGCAAGTAATTTAAAGTAAGTTATAGACGGACACTGCTACGTTGACAATTAAACAGCAGACGGATGCTGCTTAAGGCCATATGGTCACATAAAATAAGGGACTGGGTTTCTTTTCATTTCATATTCTTAGAATTATCATTCAATATTAATGTACGAGTACTAGTTACGCGGACCAACAGTTTGACCTATATTATACGTTCATAATGTACATAGGCAGCGTAGTCATGCATATTATTAAGAATATAACTCTGGAATGGCTTTTTCTCATGAATAGTGAGTCTTAGGGAAAAAGGGGTGAATACAATTTTTGTAGAGAATTCAAAGATCTACAGTTTTTATCTCAACTACTTTTATCATAAAATCAACCGTCACACTTGAAAACCCAGAAGACCCATTTTTATGAATTTTGACCTTGTATAAAATTTTTTGCACACATGGGATCGACACACACACAGCTTTCCACAACTTCATTATAATTGTATTTCTAACGTTCATGTCGATTTTCAGCTTCTTGGGAATTTATGCAAGGGTACCCCTATTTTTAAAGTTGACTTGACTGGACTATAACACAGAAACAAGACTAAAAAGAAGCAATATCCAATATTACAGCACGATATTTTTGGGAACTCCTGAAATCAAAGGTGTCTTATTATTCCTTTAACTGTACGAAATAAATTGCTTGTTGCCATCATCATCACGTTGACAACATTGGTAACTCAAATTTCGATGGTAGGCTTCTTCAGGTTCACACTAAAGATGCTGTGATCAATTTCGTTGGATAGCTTGTTATAATGGCCAGTAATCTGCAATATTCATGTTCCAGAATTGAAAAAGGGACAGAGAAAACGATTTTTTAGGAGATGAATACTTGAAGAGACAGGATGGTATTATACACGAACGCACGGGCAAAGCGAAAATCCTGAGTATAGACCAATATATAACTGGATAATTTTATGTACTGTTATATCTGATATCTTGAACTGTCATTTTATATAGTATAGAGAAAGCTACTACTTAATAGAATCATCTTATTTTTGAGATTCCATCCTGCGTTGGGTTAGAACCCTGTTATCAAAGATTAGATTAATACAAATCAGTGGCGGCTCTTGACCCATGTACAAATGCGCAGAAGCAAAAGTCTTAACTATAATGTTCAATAAACCAATAGAAATCGCACCAATGTATCACAAGTTCTCTAACTATCAGTGGTTGCCATGAAGATCGCTTTATCGATCTTGGGTTGGATATGTAGAGCCTATTTCAACGTATTTCGATGTCACACCGTTTGCAAATTGGATAAAATTGATTGCAACGGAAGTAAGATAGTAAATTGTTCGTTTTTTAATTTTTCCAAAAATATTCCGTAAAGCTAGGTTATCGGGATATTTGTTATCCTCATAACATATTTTTTCAATTTGGTAAGGGGAGCGACGCCTCAGAATCCTCCCGCACCGATTGCCACTAATACAGATTCATTAGAACTAATAGTCTGAGACAGCTTCTTGTTGTCACAATTTATGACTATCTCCTCAACAGTTGAACTTATCACAATAAGGTCTCCCACGATTTTCAAAAATCCTCGAAAATATGATCTGAGCACATTGATAAGACTTTTGACACTATTTTTTCTATTAAGAAGAATCGTAATTAGCAAACATGATTTCAAGGTAAACGGTTTTTGAAAAGATTACACAAAACTGCCATGTTGTGACGTCATTCCGCACGTTGGTGCTCAGCTGTAGAATTATCTATAATGAAGCCAGCGATAGAGAACTCTGGTTCTATGAAAAAACCGGCAAATTATTACTATATTGGGTTTGGATGTGATTGCAGCAGTCATCGCGAATCAAATAAGTTCATAAGCGTTACAACAAGATACGAAAAAAGAGGTTACAATAAATTTAAAATAATACCAAGGATATCTCGTTGATTTCTCACTTATATTGCTGTAAAGGCCATTTTAATGAAAGTTCATATATTCAATACAATATTGAAAAGAGCGATAAACATAATTGGCTGTTATTATAAGTACTAGGATAACCTCAAAATAGTTTTGGGATTTCCAGTCTGAAATAAAATATCTTACAAAAATTATAACGTTTTCAAGGTACATGATATCGCTACTGTGAGATTCTAAGAAAACGTTCAACGATGAAACTTTTGAACAAGTAACAGGATTTTTGTCATCCATAAAGATACATCCATCAAGGCATTTTTATTAATTTTTTTGGGTAAGTTTCACTAGGCGAACGCTACGCTCATTTCGCTTCAATACGATCGCAGTCTTTGCGTTCACGATCAATACGTCATCGCTGTCGTCATTAATCGCGATCGTTTCAAGCTCACAATGCCCGCGATTGAAAGACGGGTCGAAGTGACCGTTGTGTTAATTTTTGCAGAAGCCACCAAGAAATTTGAATTAATAGCGAAAGTATCTTTCCAATTTGTTCTTTCGATTCCAAAGTATATCGAATCATCTAATATTCTAAATTTATAAATGAGATAGATAATATCACGGTTCTCCATCATCGTTATCCATTATCATTAAGAGATTATTACACAAAGACATATTGGATTTATTCTTCCATATATCCTTTCTGCTACAAATTAGTCAAATCTTATTAGTAATTTTTTGATCTCAACCACGAGTTTATTTGGCATTTAACATATACGCGCATAGTTCCATTTCAATCATCAACCACAACAATCATATGTTTGAGGAACGGCAAATATTGCAGTTGTGACCAAATCGTTGCAGACGCCTGGTAGAACGTACTCTTAATATATATTCGCATACAAGAACGGCCAATATTGCGGTCGTGAGTGAATCGTTGTGATCGTCTGGTGGATCTCTTCATATGCATTTGAAATATTAGGTAAGGTCCTTGTGACTTGACACTATCAAAAATTTACATAATCAAAATGATATTCCCAAGTTCCAACAAATAAATATTGCATTATTGATAATGTATTATGTTATATCAACTAAACATTCATGGATTGACACTAAATACTCATTAAGACGTTACAGTCGCTGTCTAATAAATTATTGTTACACTTTTTCACTACACTATGCACACTATGATACTGTAGGAATATACAAGATTCCTTGTCAATGTAGCAAAGTATATATTGGATAAACTAAGAGGACTGTATAAGCAAGATTGAAAGAGCATTCTCGTCATATAAGATTGAACCATCCAGAAAAATCTGCTTTGGCTGAGCATGTTATTCAAGAATTACATGGCATTGACTTCAAGAATACGAAGCTTCTGGCTGAAGGGAACAATTGGTTCAAGAGGCTTATAAGAGAAGCAATTGAAATAGAAAAATCACCGAATAATTTGAATTTGAATACTGATTATGAACTAAATCGATCATGGCTACCAATCATTTGTTCATAATTTCAAGTTATTTTTATCTACGAATCTATTTGCAAGAGTTACTTCATCACCACCTCCTGAAGATCTGTGGATGGTTCAGTTATGCGCCAAACCAAAAAGAGTAGAGCTAGATTGACCTAAAACCACAAGAAGTTGACAATTTCCCTATTCAGACCTTCATTATTATCTCCTGAAGACCTGTGGATATTGAATCATCAATCGCAGGCAGAGCGTAACGATCCTAGGAGTTAATATATTTAAACTAATCTACTTACTATTTGTACTTTTATATTTGTTGTCTTGACAATTTTGTTTATTATATCCATATTTCTTCACACTTGATAACGTTGTGTTTATAATTAATGTACAGAACTTATATCCCAATTAAACATATTTATTTATAATAATTACCTCTGAGCTTTGATACCATTTGGTTTATAGACTGGGAGCTAGTGACAGGTGGGGTTCTCCGATTTTATACCGCTTGCCTTTTTGAGGGTTGATAATTTACCTCTTGATACGAAAGATAAAAATGTTATTGAGCGATGCACGCTTTCCGGTCATAGTTCAAATTTCAATTAAAGGTCTGAAAAAAAAGTGTTTTTTTCCGTGATATCATAATGCATGCCTTTGTAATGTTGAATAATTGAAATAAATCTAAAGCCAAGTACTGAAAGGCAAGCGATTTGCAACAGCCTAAGTGGCTCAAAGGGTTGCGGAAACTTGTGAAAAAAAATATGGAAAATGCCGTGTTTCCAAATTGCATGCCAATGGGAAGAATTGAAGTTTTAGTCATAAAACCCTTGTAAAAAAATTGGCAAGCATTCCTCGCTGGCGCAAGGGTTTGAAATTTGGGGGTAATCTTGCATAAATTTTGCACCAATTAGCCGTGATTTGAAATTGCATGCCTTTTCAGCTATAGGTAATTTGTTCGATGAATTGTTATTGAGGAAATTGGCATGCATCCCAGGATGTCCCAAAATGGAGGCATGCATTGAGGAAGTTGCAAAAAAAAGAGGTAAAATTTCCGTCATTTTATTTTGCATGCCATTGTGTATTTCGTTCAAAATTATTTTTTTTAGACGACACAAAAAATGGCAAGCATGTTGCTCAGGCTCATCATTGATAAATTTTGGAAAAAGGATTGAGAAAAAGTGCCTGTAAATTAATTCAGTGAAATTAACAGGAATTATTCTGAGAATTTATCTATTTAAATTTTTTGACTTATTTCAAACAATAATGGCCTAGGTGAGTCCCTTCCAAAATATTGCAGAGAGCTACAATTTGAATTATCCATAATGTTTTCATAGCAACAATTCCAAAAATATTCAATTGAAATCACTGGAAACATTAAATTTTCCCATTAATATCAGTATTAGCTCTAACTGGGTATAACATTAAATTGCAACCAATAAGGCACTAGAATAATACTATATCAAAGAGTCCAAATGAGGACGAAACACGTATGTACAATTGACATCCCAACTTCTGAATTTGTGAAACATTAAGGTTTTGAATCTTGCTATAAATTAAATAATATTCACACATATTAACAACGAAAAAAATAATAATTACGTTCTTACTTTTCCCCCGGAATGTGAATAAGTTATGTGGATAGAATATTGTTACAAAATATATTTTTGAAAGTTAAATTGCCTTCATCTGGAACTTAAGAGTAAGTATATCTTCATTATCATGCAAAAATATTATTATCATCATGAAAAAATGAAAAAGCTAATTATCAGGAAAAAAAATTATTATCATAGAAAAATCATACTTAAATAGCTAATGGGATGTTTCATAATATAAATAAATAGGAATGGAGAGGAATCTGAAATTGGCAATGATTGCTTAAACTTTCATTTCTTCATCATAATTATTGTCAATTTCAGGTTCCTCTTCAGTAGTTTCACCATCTATTTGAGAATAAGTGTCGCTGTCATCATCGTTCGATTCATCCCTATCGTCCTTATTTTCGGCCCTTTTTACAATATCATGCTCTTTAATAATTGTAGGAAGAATTAGGTTTCAATTTATGATTTTCTTTATTGATTTACGATGACCATTTCGACTTTTGAAGTCATCTTCAGGTATATTTTTTATAAAAAATACATAAATCATGAGTTGAAACTTAACTCTTCCTACAATTATTAACTCAAAATGTTTCAACTTTTCCCCAATGAAAAAAAATCATGCTCTTTAACTCTATTCATTTTCATACTAATCTTCATTTATTTATGCCAAACGGAAAACTTACTGGTATAAAAGTATTGTTTATGAACCTAATTGTATTACTTTGAATATATAATCTGCACTATTATGGAAGATTTACCTCCTGCCATGTCTATAAATACAAACTTAGTTGATTCTAGGGCATATTTTCTTGATTTTTTTTTTCATTTGTAAATGTTCGACTAATGTCATATGCATTAGATTTTTTTATTTCAACTTGAAGCATAAGTATTTCTTCATTGAAATACAAAATAATATCACAAAAATATTCTTACTTTTTATTGCCACTTTTTCCAATGATCGGACATAGTTACATGCATGCCATTTTCCAAATGAATTTGAAACAGCATTTATTAATGTAATATAAAATGGCAGGCAGAATGAAGTCGGAGAAATTTTGCGTGTTTTTTATGCAACTTCCATTATCATTTAAAATATGAAGGGCTTGAGAAATATGCTTGCCATTTCCCAAATTAATTTGAAACAGCATTTATTGATGTAATACAAAATGGCAGGCAGAATAGAGTCAGAGAAATTTTGCGAGTTTTTTATGCAACTTTCATTATTATTTAAAATATGAAGGGCTTAAGCAACATGCATGCCATTCTGAATTTATGATTATTTCACTTCAAAATAAAGTTTATGCTCCATTTGAGGTAATTTGAAATCACGGCTAATTGGTGCAAAATTTATGCAAGATTACCCCCAAATTTCAAACCCTTGCGCCAGCGAGGAATGCTTGCCAATTTTTTTACAAGGGATTTATGACTAAAACTTCAATTCTTTCTATTGGCATGCAATTTGGAAACACGGCATTTTCCATATTTTTTTTCACAAGTTCACGCAACCCTTTGAGCCACTTGGGCTGTTGCGAATCGCTTGCTTTTCAGTACTTGGCTTTAGATTTATTCCAATTATTCAACATTACAAAGGCATGCATTATGATATCACGGAAAAAACCACTTTTTTTTCAGATCTCTAATTGAAATTTGAACTATGACCGAAAAGCGTGCCTCCCTCTATAACATTTTTATCTTTCTTATCAAGAGGTAAATTATCAACCCTCAAAAAGGCAAGCGGTATAAAATCGGAGAACCTCACCTGTCACTAGCTCCCAGTCTATTAGCTGTATCAAAAAACATACTTTTTAGGGAAAGTTGGCAATCATGAACATGTGAATCTCGGGAAAATTATCTAACTGTTGCTTTACGAATCCATCAGAGCTCATTTTATGTTTGATTCTATTCTGAATCGAATAAATCTACGGTTCCCATCTCTTATGCACTGACTCCCGAATGCCAACATACGTAATGACGTCGCAGCGGCTCATGGCCAATAAGAGCGTTACGTGGGAGAAAAAATCACGATTTTCTATGTTGTATGTCGATATATCCCAATAGAATTTTTATTTCTATGGGATGTTCAATAACAGGTTATAAACCTCACGTTGCGACACAAGAAGGCTTTATCAATTTTTTTTGGGAAAGATCCTATTTTTTCATTCCATCGAAATACACTGACAGATCGATAGTTCAAATATAAAATGCTGTCATGATAGAATGCTGTTGAAATTGCACACCACGTTAGCTATGCTCACTACGGTTTCAACAGTAATCCATCATTGAAGTCGAAATTGACAATAAGCAATAAGAAAGAAGCGGTCCTTTCATCTCACTGTGAAGCTCCAGGTCTGACCAACTCAGTTTTGCACTTACAAGTCATTGAAATATCCCAACCAATCAAATAAACAAAATATCTATCATTTATTGGTAAAAATACTTGACAAATGGACGAATAATTTGTTATATATTTCACATACTTGCTTAATCATTATAAGTAGTTAATGATACATATGTTTCTCATAAAACTTTTAATGATTTATAAGTAAACGTCCTCTTCTCTGCTCTATAATTTGTGGTATTCTCTGAGCTACCCGCCAAGAACGTGATAATTAATTTAATTAAAAAATCCGGGCGGTACATCTGCTTTACGCACCAAACATGCAATTTATAATTTAAAGCGTTACAAAAGAATACATATTACAAATGTGTCTACTAGTCAATTAGGCTTTCAAAATCACTGAACTCAATCTGTGATGTCAATTACTTCACTAATTATAATCCAAATAGCATTGAACGCCAACTGATTTTCCTGCGATATTCTTCAAAGTATTACGCTTGCGCTGAGAAGGAAATTTGTAGAGCCCGATTTACGCTACGTGGCTTTTATTTGTTTTACAATAGATCATCTCCTATAGTTAATGTCTTAATTAGAGAACAAAAAAATGCCTAGTCCATTTCCTCACAGAAGATAATTAATTGTGAAAATAGCAATGTTTTACAGGGCAATTTATAGTTCAAAGCAAAAATTATCTTATTTTGCTACAATTAGGAATACGTTGCTACGTTTAATACTTAATTGTCAATTGAAATACTTGAGAAGTAACTTTCCGGGATGAAAGACTTTATAATAAAATATTAAAACATCAGGAAATTCATAGATAATTTCATTTTTATAATTAACTGATTACCGTTATACATTATAATCCCCTGTAGATGAATAATTGATTTAACTGTTTTGCGATAAAGTGGAGAATTGTCTGCTTGAAAAAATGCACAATTAATGGAAGGTCTCCAATAATGAGATTTTTATTGATTATTGATCATTCAGTCTAATAGAAATATTGATTTATGTCTCTATTAGAGTATGTTCAGTGTTTTAGGAAGAGTAATTAGTTCACGAATGGATTGGACCTCTTTAGAAAGGCTCCAATTCATCCGCCATTATAGATCAAATTCCATATAAGCAATAAGTTTTCAATCAGACTACTATCATCCGTACCCGAAATTCCGTGATTATTTCAGAAAAAAAAAGACTTGGTTATCAAAAAACTGGTACCTCCAGGAACGCATTTAAATTTCATCATCTGAAACACAACCAGATAAGACCTCAAGGTTCGAATTCAATAATGTAATAAAATTTTGCTATCTTATCTTCATTTGCAAAAGAGCGATGCGTGCCGGTGATATTCAATTCATCCTTAATTGCATTTACATTTAGAAATGTAAAATTCCGCCGTTACCCAATAAAACAAAACGCGAAAATTGAACATTAAAGCTGAAGTTTTACATTACCGATAACATTTTTATAGCCTCAGTTCAAAAATTTCAAGAATTGCAAGAATTTTCAACCTTTATTTACAACTTGAAACATAGCTATAGTTTGTAGTTAGCTGGGAGGAGTTTTCAAAACAAGAAGAAAACTTGATCTAGATAGACCTCTTTATTTTTGGACTTATTGTATGAAAATAAGAAATAGAAATGACTATAATGTTGAAGGTCAATAAAATATTTGAAATGGTTCTGCATAACTTGAATTTTATTACTTATGTCGTTGAATTTAATACCAATCATCATATTTGTGGCCTGAATAATGTTAAACCGCAAGTATATTGACTTTTGTACTCTTTTTCACATTATTTTACTTAAAAGTAGTACTCTTTGCCAATACTTTTCATTTACTGGACCAGAAGAACTTTAAATTATGGTTGGTTAAATTGATTTGGCCGACAAATTGACTCGTACGAGCCAAAATTTCCAATTTTGATACTATTTTTGCTTGAGTGTCATCATGATCCCAGTTGGTAATAACCGTGGATTTTTGGAGAATCAATATCAATCCGTTGTAGTTGCACCACTGATATTCTGAATGAAATATGGAATTGTTATATAGGCGATTTGTGCCAAAAAGACAAGTTATTCGTTGTTGTTAGCTCTGTGTTATTGTAGAAAATTATCTCATCTAAGAAACAGATGGGCCTTCATACAAGAAAATAGAAGCTTGTTTTTGTTTCAGGATAGAGTCTTTTCATAATGTGCTCTGCTTCAGATTAATACCTTGTCAATCAAAATGTGGTTAATTTCATTTGAATATTAAACTTGAGGTTAATGTTGACAAATTTTTATTGTTACAATTACTGAAAATGTTCAGAAGATATCGAGAGTATATTCTTATTTGAAATACTCTTTTAATTGAATTTCGTGCTAGTCATTTAACTTCATTTCATCTTATAGAGCAGTATACACAACATGGTTATTAATTTAGCAACTCTAGTCTTGACTTAATAGTTTATGCCATAATATTTTGAGCAAAATTTTTATTTTTAATGCTGCTCACGCTTTCAATAGACCTTCTCATTGACCTTCCAGTTCTTGTGTCTATTTACGTTCGCGAAAGAACCAAGTATATTGAACGCAAGATTGCACATATAGAGGCTTACTAGCCATAGGCGCACAATATAATAATTTCCAATGAACAAACCGTAATATCCTTTATTGTATCAAAATAAAATTTGATTATTATAAAATATTCTCCCATTATCATAAAGCCTAGTGCTAATAGGAGTTGGGGAATTATTATTGTTTTTGTTTGTGCTTTGACAGTTTTAGCTACACCTAAGCCATCTTCAAGAGCGCAAGAAAATGTGTAGTTTCTTTCCGCGCTTGAAGAAGGTCAAGATGTAACCGAAACTGTTGAGCTGGAGAAGCAAGAATTGATTATTCGACCAAATTTTTTATTCCTATTACATACATCCATTATTCCAGTCAGCTCCAATATTGATATCCAATGATGTCTAATAACTGCCGAATCAAAAATAAAGCATAGAATTCCAAACCTTTTCCATATAATTTTTTGAATTCTATTTATCATTTTACACTACTTCCGGCTGGAACGACAGTAAAAATAAATTGAAAGATCATCTTGATGGGCAGTGCGCATTTTTGGAAGTTCATGAATGTTTGTTAGTTCAGTGATCTCGCAAATTACTATCTTCAACAATTACCGAGCTCAAAATTCAATAGTTTGGCTAACCTACAAAACAGCATCTTTTTTAGTACCGTTTTCAAGTTGTGACTTGGGCACGTACAAACTCAATAGGACCTTCATGTCTTAAATATTCTCTAAAAATTTGATGCAATTAGCTCCAAAACTACAAATAAAAGATAATGAGTAACAGATGGTCATATGCTAGCCTAAAATGATCACAAAATCAAAAGTTCATTTCACTCTGATACTCACATCGAGAACCGCATGTCAATATCTAGTATAACTCGCGAGATATTTTTATAAATAGTTTCTACCCGAAAATGGGTACCAACCCATATCAATCCGAAATTTAAGGTAAAAGATCCAATCACTGAATCAGTTTCGAGTCTGTAAACGCTGTAGTTGCTGAGAACTCAGCGTCACGCCAGCTAGACAGACAGCCAGGCAGCCAAAGTGAATATAATAGTGTTTTTATTACTCATGCGGAATAAGTACATTTTGCGCACGTTTTTTCGGGCGGTAAATGGCTCTTTGTCTTTTGCGTGCGTTAAGTATAATTTGGGTGCGACAAGTAAACTTGTCGCACGCAAGTCATTTACCGCTCGGTAAAATAAGCGCAAAATAATACTCATCCCGCATTCGTAATGAAAAAAGTATCTACAACTTGTGCGATGTTGTCAATTGCCAACCTCGCTCTCGTGGGCAATCGACAACTCATCGTCAAGAAGGTTAACTTTACTAATTTCAGTATTTCAATATGATTTTAATGTTTTTTTTTGAAAATTTCTTGACGTCGGTAGAAAAAATGTTGTATGCAACTTGTGCAAGAAATTTCTTTGGGACTTTTGAATGATTTGTGTCCCGGCTATCGCCTCAACAAAAAACTCTCATTCTCAAGCACAAAAGTATAATTTCGCGTCCTAAAAATTGCCTCATAATTCTAAGCTTATCTCAAACAGTTTCCGTATATTTGAATTACTTGGATGAACCCAATTTCAGTAAATTTGGTTTCTCCATGAACTTTGAATTACCACAAGAAAATAAGAATGTTCATTGCTCAAATTACAGGATAATCATGAATTCCTATAAGTTCCAAATATAAGTTCCAAATGGATTATAAATAGTGATAAGTTTGATTATTCTTTGTTTTGCTGGTATTTAAATACGAAAATTCAATTAGGAGTTTAATTTTTCTATCTACCACACAGTTTTAGTCCCATTAGGACCATTCTCAAAAAGTCAAAAGTAAATAAAAGTTGTGTTCAAAATTAAGACAAGATATGCTCAGGCAAAAATTGAGTTTATTTTGAGAAAAACCAGCAAGTTTTTCAAGTCACAAAATCATATATAATAATTTGCAGCGATCGACCATTACGGAGATCCAAGACTATAGTCTTAATCTGTTGTTGCGAATCATTCTATATATTTTTTTAAGCTGAAAAACATTCCAGTTTTTATCAGGGTGTAAAAAACTATGATTTTTTAGAAAACAATGAAAAATCATGTATTTTTTTCAATTTTTGTTGCATAGGTACTAGTTTATTTCAAAATTGACATGAAAAATTAGTCAAGTGTTTCAGAGATTTCAGTTCGGAACATGTTTGAAAATCTTACACAGTTTCTTAATACAATTTTTTTGTTTATTCCCAATTCTAAGTTGAAGTTTTTTATGCCATAATTTTTCCTGTTTCTAATTTTTTTTATGATAAGTAGTTTACTTCATTTTCCACTGTGATGCATTTCTTTGGAAGAAAATATCTTCTTTTGGATTGAATCAATGATTTTTTTTTTTTAAATCACCTGATTAAAATCAATCATGATTTAGAACAAATGATTTTCATCATCTAGATCCTAGTTTTTATAAAAGTGAACTTAATAGGTTCTTGAAGCTTTACTGAATGTATGCTGTTTCAATTTCAAACGCAAAAATTCTTTTTATAATTGAGAATGATCCAGATAAGACCAAAAACTTTTAGCAAAAAAAAAAATGTTCTCGATTGAAATTCTGTATCCGCATTCAAAGTACCAGTCAGCAGAGCTGGGCAAATTACTCACAAAAAGTAATTAATTACAATTACTAATTACTTTGACAAAAAGTATTCGAAATACTCCAAAAATAAATATTACAAAAAAAAAAGGAATTGAATTACTAATTACTTTTGTAATTCTAATAAGTAATTTCAAATACTTTTTCAAATACTTATTAAATTGAAAAGCAAATAAATCTTCAAATACATGAATATAATGCAGAAAAATTATAATTATAATAAAGTAAATAACTATCATTTTAATAATATATTTCTATTTTCTTTTAAAACTACCAATTTCTCGAACAAATCGTCCAATAATGCATGTCCACTAGAATAAAATTGTGAGGCAGTGAGTAATGTGACGCATTTGTTGCCCTTCTCCCACATGAAGCTTTTACAAACACGTAAGCTTATCCATATCTACTTGATGAAACTGATGAAAGTAACTCAAGTAATACAAATATCTATAGTTTCAAATACTTTTAAGTAATTCAGAATACTTTATGTAATTTAAATTACTGTAAGTAATTGAATTACCGAAAAACAATTCGTTTTTCAAATACTCTCTAAAATTCGAAAAGTAATTGAGTACAATTACTTTTTTTTACAAAGTAATTTTGGGAAAAAGTAATTTAATTAGAAATTAATTACAAAAGTATTCAATTACTGCCCAGCTCTGCCAGTCGGTACCATAAACCATTTTTATTTCTAGTTTTGCTCTTTTTTGGGTGTACCAAATTTCAGGATCCATATTTGAGCGTAATATCAAACCAAAAACTAGTTCTGAATTACTTGTAGGTAATGAATAGTATATATCAAATAGTCGACATAATGAATTGAAAATAAGATTGCATTCATAAGCTAGAAATATTTTACTTTGTTTGATTTCTCCAAATTCAATTTAATCGATATTATGTGAGACAATGACATCGTTTCATGTTTTAAATATATTTACCACGAGCAAAATTAATTTAAAGCGATAGCCCAATAAGAAAATAGGATAAACCAAATTGTGAAATTTATATTCTGATGATTTCATGCGTTATCCTAATTTTGTTTATTTATAATTTTTGGAAGATTTCTTCACGATGAACGCCTCTGGTCGCAACAGAGATTTTACTGCCTGAATCATGATTTAATACACCAGCAATTATCTTTTATATTCTCCCGTTTCCTGTTAAAGAAATTCTACGATGAGAGAAATTTTTATAGACATAAAAAATTGTTAAATGGTTCAAGAAATGTGCTTTGAGCACATTCTTCAATCTAAATCCGTTAGACTCTACCATAAGAATTTTGGAATAAATACATCAGGTTTTCAACACAAAGTTTTAGATAAATAATCGATGTACATCCCCAAAGAATATTTATCATAAATTGACTGTTACAAATTCAGGACAAAAAAGCTGATGAACCGTGGAATATAAAATGCATATCTCACGTGAATCATAATAACCGTAAAATATATACAAACATGCATCTTTAACCATAAAATAGACAAATATCTTTGCAACCATAGCAAAAAATTATAATGCAAAATTCATAACATTCTTCTTCTAATAAAATATTTTAGTACTTGTTATCCAATCCTGTTCAACTTGCTCTCTAAAAATACTGTACACTCATTTTTATTTCCTAATCTAGGAGAAGATAGACATTTTTGTCTAACAAGATGCCTATCATTGCGCAAACAGCTGTTTGTTCTTTGGACCGACAAAAAGTTAAAGTTTTTAAATTGCTCATGCCGACAGATAATGGTATATTACAACATAATATGATTTAAATGGTAGCAAAAAACATTGATACATACCGGAGCCACATGATATCTCGTTCCTTCCTTGATGATATCGAACTCCACTGATAGTCTGCAATAATAATGAAATAGTCAGAGTTAGTTAATTCACAGAAAACCACACAAAACTTATATAGAAACAATGTTTCTTGGTCACAAAATGGATGCTTCACTAGTTCACTGTCATATAAACTCTATGTTGGAATATATTTTGCAGTAACAGACAAGACAAAACAAACTAATTGCTCGGCGTCTGATGAATTATTTCGATAGTTTTCGTATATATCCGCAATTTCTGATAGTGTGATTGGTAAGCAATTGAACAATAAATGAATTTAAAATTTTTCATTAGTTTTCATGGAGAATATTTTTAATCTTTTAGCCCCTTTCACCCTTCAGTGCAGGGTTGAAAATTATATCAATCTTATAATTTCAAGAATATTAAGTATATGATAAATTAATTATTAAGGAATGACTATCATGAGAATCTATACAAAGTACAATAGGTTTTGATATTATTATTCCAGAGGTATGAATTTAGGAAACCTCAACAAATAAATAATATATCTAGATAGCGGCCAATTTTTGTTGTGAAGATAAATCAGTACTTATGGACGTGGGAAAGATATATAAACTTATTCTCTAAAATTAATTGATTTATATATATATTTCCAAGGCATGATTTAAGATGCTTAGATATATTTCTTATAAAATAAATTCATTGGGAGTCAATATCTTGTTAACGATCCGTCATAAATTGTCGGAGGAAACAGATGTATTCATTATAAACTATAAACATTCTCGTTTTTAATTAAGGCTTTTGAAAGTGAATTAGCAAAAATGATAAACAGCTCAGCTCACAATAGCGATAAACTAAACTTGTTTTATGCCATCACAAAAAAAGTTAAAAAATATTAGTATGGAATTATGCAAAAAATCATCGAATATCTCTGAATATGAGATAATTCAGGCAATAAGGTCTCCAAGCAACTCCTTAGGTAGTTTATTAAATTTCAAGAAATTCAGAGCATTGTAAAATGTCAGTGAAACTAAATTTGATAAATTAGTAGAAAACAAAGCCTGAATATTTCACAAAATAACAATTCAGGAGTCGGTTTTTACACCAGCATCCTGAGAAGGGCGGCAACTGTAGAACATATTTCGTCCTTATTACGACTTTTCAGTACAGTATAATATATATCTAAAGCTTGCTATACTGTACTGAAGGGTCCTAATACGGACAAAGCAAGTCTCTGCAGTTGCTGCCTTTTTCTGGATATTGGTGTAAGAGCCGACTTCTGAATTTGTAATTTTGATTTTTAACAATTCATCTAATTCTGTTTCACGGATCTTTCTCAAAAATCACTTCACAGAGCTCCGTATTTCTTTGAACCTGGCTTTTCGACTGCATTATGGTAAATGGCACTGCTGCAGATTTATATCTCTGCATGCCATGTATCAAATCCATTTTCATAGCTTCGCGAATAATAATTACGATTATCTGAGGCTTGCAATCAGGTTTTGATTATTAACAACTTATTAAATTTCAATCAGGAGCATAACAATTTGAAATTTTTTGCAATAGAAAGTCCATAAATGAATAACTTGAATAACATCAAAATCAGAACAAAATGAAATAATATTAAAAAGAAACTCTCCAAGCCCTATGCTCATATTGAATTTTACGGAACAGGAGAACATAATTTTTCTTCTAATTTCCCAAAATAAAAATGTGGAGTGCTCTATTATGTAGATATATTCTTCGCGGCTGCTTTTATTCAACGAGAACCAGGAGAAAATCATACCGTCTTTTATTCTATTCAATTTTGATTTATACTCTCCAGTTTTTTGAATTTTGTTCAAATCTCTGCTAGGTTATATTGTTAACGTTATTCTACTTGTCAAACTTTTTCTTTTAATATCCATATCAAGGCGATTGTAAAGAAATAGTTGATGCGCTATTTTGAGGCGGCCGTCATATTGGATTTGATGTAATGTCACTCATTCACTGATCTCTATAATAACACTGGATTGGATTTAGGCCACTGAGATGCGTCCTCAATTGAGCGTCGCCATCTGAACACTGAGGTTTTGTGACAGATCAATACCGCGTTGGGCGGTGATATTTGAAATTTAGCTGTTTGGTTTGACGGTATTTTATTTATCAAATATGATGATCGAGTGCATGTTTTGCGGAAATAAACCCGATTCATCGAGAAATTTGACACTGCACAAGTAATTGCAACGAAATAACCTGAAATAACTGTCATTATGACTGAAATAAGTGAAGATTACTTATTTTTATTGCTATGCTAGTATGTGAATATTTTCAAGATTTCCATCCGATGAACAATCGTTCTAAAAATGGCTCGAACAAATGGGTTTGCCAAACTTAGAAATAGCAAATAACATGAGGTTATGTTCTTAAAATTTTGTTGCGTCCGCGCGTTACACGACCCTGGAAAATGATGCTGTTCCGACTATTTTCAACGAACTTTACGAAAACTATTGCGTTAAATACAAAACCAAACAAAAATGTTCAAATAGTAACACAATTCTCCAAACGATTTATTTATTGTTCAGATTTATAACAAAAATCGTAAAACTATTCAATGAATTTAATAATTCAGAGCTAAAATGTTTAAAAAATAGTTAAAATACTGATACTAAAAAGTAAACAAATATTTTGAACTATTAATGAATATTTTTAAATATTTCAACTATTATAACAATTTTTAAATACTTTTAACTATTATTGATTATTAATGTGTGCATATTGACGTATATTGAGAATAATCTCATCATCTAACTTGCATTATGCTTCGAATCTCATCGAGTATCTCCTTTAAGTATTTTGAATTTGCCGCCGAATCGTGTCACAAAACCTCAGTTTCACTGTCAAGGTCGCCGTTCAACCGGGGCCGCTTTCAGATGCCAGAATATGGCCTAAACCCAATCCAGTGTTATATAGAGATCAGTGCACTCACCTCATCGTTTTCTACTGGTCAAATCCTCTCATTAGATATCCATATATAGAGGGCTGTTACTACGACGGCCATTTTGGACAAATTACAGTATTGAGTACTGTAAATTGTATTGTCCTCAGCACCAGAAGTGTATGTTACAGCAAAATTGGACTATAGAAAGTGGTTCAAAATACGATTAAAAGAGTTTAGTATACAAAAACACGACAAACTAATATTAGCATGATGAAAAAGAGACTCATGTTTTCACCCCTTGCCGCCTCTTGCTTATAGTACGTGAGACAGCGCCTAAATTTTTAGTTGATTACCGCTCATTTGAAACTTTGTGAGTGGCTTCATTGTGATGAGTCCGACAACTTTTTCAATTAGCAAAATTCTAGATTTGGGGGCGTCTACCCGCGAGGGCTAATTAATTGAAAGATATTACCGTAATACTGATCTTTACACTAATCGAAAGATTTTTTGATAAAAAATGAAGGAAAAATATTGTCCGACATGAATATTGAGGCTACCGGTGAATCCGACAAGCCGCACTTGTCATAAGTATGTTGGTACCAATGGTAAGTATGTTGGTACTTATGACAAGTCGGACTCACCGGTAGCCTCAATATTCATGTCGGACAATATTTTTCCTTCATTTTATTATCAAAAAATCTTTCGATTAGTGTAAAGATCAGTATTACGGTAATATTCTTTCAATTAATTAGCCCTCGCGGGTAAACGCCCCCAAATCTAGAATTTTGCCGAATGAAAAAGTTGTCGGACTCATCACAATGAAGTCACTCACAAAGTTTCAAGTGAGCGGTAATCAACAAAAAATTCATGCGCTGTCTCACGGACTATTAAGCATTGCTTCCAAAAAATTTATGCGCTGCCTTTTTCAATATCGTTTTTACTTAATAATAGAGGAAGTATTGTAATCGAGATTTTTTGTCAGTTGGAAATTTTGATGGATCTTTACGTTTCAGATTCTATTGAATCCGAGAAACATAATTTAAGAAATGTCGGTCTGTCGGTCTGTTTGTCTGGAAGCACGAAAACTTAAAAACACGTACGAATTTTGACTAAAATTTCATATTCAAGTTTCTCATTAAAAAATTAGGTTCAAGTTTGTGGATGAGCTTTTCTCAACCAGTGGTACCAAAACTTTACAGACGGAGCTTTTTAGTTTCTTGCGTGTATTTTATATTTATCATGAAATATGAAATAACTCAAATTGATCCTCAGATAATTGGGTATAGCATTGACCTGAAATATTACTCAGAATGATCATGAGCTCATTTGTTATTATTAAAATTAAAATTATTATGAAATTAGTTCTATTTTTCTGGAGCAAAGAGTCATAATGTGAAGTTTGAATTTCATCATTTATATTTGGACATCACATGCAAACGTTCGTCAGTTGCTCTTTCAAAATAAGTAATTCGGTTCTATCGTGTTTGAATTAGATATTGCGGGTATAATTCTGGGATCATTGGATATATATAATCAAACACAAAATCTTATCGTTCCACAGTTAATCGTTTTGGATTTACTCAAGAGATTCTGTTGACCATTATTCTCATACTACAATATTCCCAAATACTGATTTCCAAAATTCTACGACTACCAACAGATCTGAATGTATGCGCAAAATTAAAAAATAAATTCACACTGAAGTGAACTTCCGGTTCAGTCTATTGATATGAAAATAGTAGGCAATCATTAAGATGCTACAGCAGACTCAAATAACAAATTTCAATATTCTACACCTGATTGATTCGAATTTATGCAAAAAATTCCAAAAGACTGTTAGGTAAAGTGCACTTCTGGCTCAGTGAATCTCAATAAAAATGGGATATGAGCATTTAGACAGTATAATCGTCCTAAATACTGAATTTTAGCAATCTACGTTAAATCGTTTTGGATTTATGCGAAAAATTCGAAAATTTTTTTGAACAAAGTGCTCTTCCGGCTTAGTCGATAGCAATCATAATGTTAGGTGTACAACTAGATATTATAAAAGTGCCTAATACAGAATTCAAATATTCTACGACTCATTGTTTAGAATTTATGCAGAAAATTCAAAAAGTCTGTCATATAATGTGCACTTCCGGCTTAGCCGATTGATACAAAATCAAAAGATGACCATTAAGATACTATAGCAATTTCAAATGCCATATTCCAGTATCCTACGGCTGATCATTCTGGATTTATGCGGAAAATTGAAAAAAGTTTCAAGTAAAGTGCACTTCTGGTTTAGCCGATTGCAATCATAATGCAAGATGTACAATAAGATGTTATAGAAGTTCTTTATACGAAATTTCAATATGCTATGGCAGATCATTCTATATTTATGCAAAAAATTCAAAAAAAGGTTGAGGTAAAGTGCACTTCTGGCCTGGCCGATTCTTACAAAAATAGCAGATGACTATTCTGATACAATATCAAGCTCAAATACTGAGTTTCAACATTCTACGATTGATCATTCTGGATTTATTGGAAGAAATCGAAAAAAGTTTCAAGTTAAGTGCACTTCCGGTAGAGACGCTTGGAACCATAATGCGAGGTGCACAACTAGACCCTTTACCAGTCTTGAATACAAAATTTTAACATTATACGCTTGACCAGTTTTGAGATTTGCGGGTTACGCACGCACGAACATACTTACCGACATCAAGCCAAAAATAGTCAAAATGGATTCAGGGATGCTCAAAACGGATATATCCATCAAAATCTCGATATGTGAATCTTGTCGGTTTCACAATACTTCCTTGTACTTTGTACAAGTGAGTCAAAATTAAGGCTCAGTATTTCAGGCTCAGTTCAATCTATAGATTACTTGAACGAAACCTTATTACTATGGTAACAATTGTTTTTACAATCGTTGCTACAAAAATTAATCCACAGTTTCGTAATCCGAACACTGAAATAGTAGGCCTAAGTAATAGAATCTACGTATCCATTTTCAAATTACACTTCCGGCAATCAAAAGTCAAAACTGTATGTCCCAATGAATTGAAGACCCCAGAACTTAAGGAAAAGGCTCTTTACTCTCAAAAATATTCATTTTATGTAAGGACTAAAATATAACCGCCATCTGTCACTTCAACAATGATAGCTTTTACTTTGACAATGACAGCTGTCACTCTGATAATGACAGCTCTCCCTTTGAAATATGCAATTAATGAAACTGGTAATGATTTTTATAGTCGAAGAAGTACTGTCGTGGCCACATCAGATTGTTTCGATAGGAGCCTCACTTTTATTTATGCTAGTTTCATCATGAAGTGAGGATATACATAAAAATTTTGACAAGGAGTTGAATTTCACATCTTATCTAAACATATATTGGTAAGTGGATAGTCACGAAGACACGTTTTGATCAAACATGTGGTAATCAGCATTGCTTTGACGTTTGGCCATATCAAATATGCCGTCCGCTAATCCAAAGTTGCTGGGATATTATGTTGAAGTCAATGTTGAATTTTGTTAAATAGTAATCGCAGTGAGGAATCATAAACAAGTACTATTCTTACGATTTCCTGAAGAGATCTTTGCTTCCAAAATTGATATTTCAATAACAATAAGAGATATTGTTACGAGTGACATATTATTTGAAAGATCTTAGAGAAGGCTCCCGATCAAAGTTTATTTCATTAAGATCGCATGAGAGCTTTTAGAGCAGCGTTAGAATCTATATTGAATACGACGACGCCAAAAATAGAAATTGAAAAATCATTTGGAAACCGTCCATCGCCACGCCACAGGAAAACGTCCTAAGGAATCCGACAGCAAAATTCGGAAGCATGCGGCATCGTTGATGGCTGCAATTTGGAATGTACGTTGTACGTTCAATGTAACAATGATAGTATTAAGTGTGTTCAAGTTTGACGAATACTTTGATTCTTGCAGCGTAGTTTGGACCGTCAAAGTATTCAGGTGCTTTTCATTGTACATATAATTATTGTTATAACAACATTCAATAAATTTGTTTTCTCGTTTGAATGATGACCATGAACAACGCTCAGTTCGAATGAAGTTCTTTTATCCAAATTGAAATAATCGCAATTATTATTCCTAAAAACAATTCTAAATTCATGATTGAGAGCGATACTAAGCATCTGTGTTTGTAGAAGCTATCCGATAAAATTCTTCAGTGATCCATGAGGAACAAATTATTTTTTCGAACAATAGTGCATCTATTATCAGTGAAGCGGTATAATGTAGTGCATACCGCATATTTCCAGCAATTATGTTAATACATTAACCTGTACTTGTGCATTACTGGCAACTATAATTGCACACAAGCATCGAGTTACCTAATGCATTCTGTGTCAGTTATTTCTTTGTGCTTGAAGACATTGAAGATTAATTTTGTTGGTTTTATTTTTACCATGATTCATAGATAATTCATTATATCAGTCTTAAGAAGGAACAAATACATCATGATTCAAATTCGTCTGCTACATGTTTATTATCAAACCAAAGGATTATTACAGGCTGGCACAAAGTATGATATCAAACTACTTCATGTTCTTCGAAATATAGAAGCATATAATTACATGATAATACTATTTTCCGCTGTCTTCGATTCCTTATAAACAGTTTTAGCTCTGTTCTTGGAGTCCGAAATAACAAACAAAACAATATTATTCAAAGATAAATAATAATCATAGTGTATCAAGTGATGCAAAGCACCTGAAATACACTTCACTAATTAATACTCTAAAATTATAGCAAGTAATATATATTTCAAGGCATACTTTCATCACCTAGATTCATATATTCTTCGACCGGTTGATTCATTGTGTGACCTCTCAAGTGAACGACGTGGTCCTTTATATAAGTGGATGGCTTTAACTGTTCATCTACGATGGCCTGGAACAGTTCTACAGCTTTTTGAAAGGCTGCTAAAATTATCTTGAATACTTCAAACTTATAACTAAGGTACTACAATACGGTCTGATTAGGTCTACAATTTATGGAAAGTACTGGATTTTTTCAACCGTGTGAAGAACAACTTAGCTAGCTTCCTACTAATAGACAAAGAGCTTTGATGGATAGACATATGTGTATATTAGGTATGTGTTTTGTATCAAAACAGAAATATGACAGCTTATTTTCTTATTTATATCAATTTAATGAGTCCCAGTAACATCTTACTTGCACGAAATCCTGGAGATCACTTACAGTCAAGGTACCCTCCCTTTAACATTCCATAAATTACGCTTCTACTTCTCGTAGCATCATGAAGACACCACTATCCAAACAATTCTGTGAATACTGTGATGAACAATTGCTGAACTAGTGAAATACATTGTAACTCTTCAGACAATAATATTTGCCCTAATACGAAAAGCAAGTATTACAACAAATGATGAAAATTAAAATTAGTGCTCATGGCATAACTGCAAACCACCCTTCTCAATGTAATTCTAACCTTTTAGCACAGATGTTCAGAACTATTCGAATTCTCAACAAATTTTAAGTTGGGAAAGAACAAGTACTAAAGTTGAATGTTAACATCTGCCAAACTACACGATTATCCTTTCACAATACTTTTACACCCCAAGAGGAAGCAGTACTTAAAAAGAATATGTGATTTTTGGTTTTGGTTCATTTATTTCTGAACATTATCTATACCGGAGACAAAATAAATGAATCAATGACTTAGCGTCGAAGATGGGATTCTGAACGATCGCCTGCTTCTTAATCTCATAATGATTTATGGTTATAATCAACTGGATGTGCAGTAGGTTTTCAGTTCAAAGGGTTCAATGAAGATAATTCAATCAAAATCCAATTCGCAACTTGATAATATCTAGGTACATCACAATCAAAAAGAATTCAGTGTTTTCACGTCTCATATCTAACTCAAATCAAACACGATCACTGATACAAGCTTCTTCAATAAAAGAATTTGAATAGCAATAATTAGAAAATAAATGTGGTTCAGTACCTGAACAAGTAAGGTGAAAAAATATGATAAGGAATAGAGGGGAACATGATGAGTAGGACAACCCTCGTGGTATCAGGGAAAGTTTGTGCTTGATGTGAGACGTATTCAAGATCCCACATTGAAATCATAACATCACCATTACGAACTGCGTGAAAAGTGATTGAATGGAGACGCAGTGACATATTTTTTCATGTGTTTATATCATAATCATCAATCTGCAGAAAGATGTACTGTTTACCTCCTTATCTCAAATAATACTCTCACAATGAGCCCTTACCCATATTATATCATCCTAGTATCTCTTCCTATCCTTAAATAATAGTTATTCAAAATTGACATATTTTTGTGGTATCAGTAACGCGTATTTATACATGCGAAAAAATCAAAATGATTATATATAATCTTGAAGTAAAAATTACCATCCAGTATTAGTAAAATGTAAAAACGTTGCTGAATTAAGTATAATTATTAATATAAACATGCTATTTCCTCTGCAATATTCTTTGAAATTACTGTTGATGCTATTACCCCTAGGAGAAGCGTCAATCATAATTATTGCCATGTATATCATGTTGTACACGCTGATCGCGAATTCTCATTTTACATTCTTCTGCGAATCACGTAATTTAAAAGTGAGAATAATTTTTACGGTCTTTATTAAATTTTCAGCACAACAATCTTCTTCATTAGAGAGATTGTAAATAAAAACAGTTAAAAATTAATTATAAATTTCACAATAATGGCATTTCTGACCGTGCGAAAGGGTGGCGCTGAATCACAGCTCTGTGATTGTAATATAATGTGATGCAGCTTACAACCTCCATGTCTTATTACATTGTTTGGTTGTGCAGAACAGCAAGAGAATTTCTCATGGGAATTTGAATAATCCAGTAACTATATCTACGATTAAATAATTATTGGTGCATTGTGAAGGCGCTTACTGTATAAAAATATTGTTAGAATTAAACTGATGCAACAATTTGAATACTAATGCAAGGTTTTGTAAGAAGAAGAATAAATTGCTCGCTAAATCGAATGTTTTGCATTGAGAGGAGACTACAATTGAATTGCGAATCATTCTTCTAAACTTGATTTCACTGAGGGGAAGTATTTAGTGTAGAACTATTATTCTCTGTTTTTGAGTTCTTTCACAAGAAAAATACAAGATTCGTGCAAAATATTATCATAAATCCATGGAGATACGTTTCCGAGCTCTTAAGAGCAAAGGAATTTTTAGTGACTCGTGCATCACAGGGAATTTTATTCGAAACTGTTGACACTCCCAAGAAGATATGCTAAAAAATTCATTTACAATCTAGCAGACCAATGTCACAGGTGCATGGATCAGCAAATATTTAAACCAATTTTTGAGATCTCCTCACATTTCCGAGAATAGTGTATTGAAAAGTCCTACAATTTTCCATTTCTCTCCCATTATCTCAAGAGATTACTCAATTGCCAATTCCACCAATCGATTTTCTTTTCTCTCTTATTATTTCAGGGAATATTTGGTATATCTAATTTTCAATTACACCAATCGATTGAGCATGAAATTAACCATTAGTACTATAATGAATTTCAAAATAATTGACTGAAAATACTAATTTTATGAGAGAATAACTGAAAAGGGCTGAAATTTGAGAAAATCATTGGTATGAAATATTGTAGGCTCTCCAATTTAAAAGTCAGTACCAAAATCATACGCATTACAATCATTCATGAACAATTCAATTTGTATTCGGCTCACAAAGTTGATCAACTGATCATATCAAAACTGCCACAGCTGTTGATCACATATTGACAAGTAGAAATGCCTACATAATTATTACAGTTATAAACCCATTTATAGCTTCTATTTATTCAGAACAAAATGATTGCATTCTAACTGACCGTTGAAGATAAATAGCTTATATTTGTCCGATCTCCAGATTCAAACATAGTTCAGTTTGTTGAGAAATACGCAGTCGTTTGAGAATTTCTATCTGAAGCGTTGTAAGGTGTCACAGTCCGCACAATGAGTGTTCAAATGCGAATAATGTTCGTCATAAAAGTAATGTTATCTTGCACTCAGCCTGCCGGGAAGCCTGAGCTCTTCTTCAATGGATGAAGTTGTGAATTTATTGCAGTCGTATTTGCTTTTCTCGTGCTCATAACAGTTATTCTAAATGCATCTAGTCGCCTATTTGGAAGTCTATTTACTCTCAAAATACGCGGAGGCTGAGAAAACCGTTCAATTCTCATGTTTATCGTATATAAATTTATTGCAAATAAATATTATCAAGTTTATCTGGCTGTTTTATTTATCTGACAACTGTCTTCTATTAATACGAAATATTGTACATTGAAAAATTCTTCAATCATTGGTTCCAATAAATTATATCATATTATTCGAGCCTCAAGGTTCATATATTTTCGTGTGTTTGTAGTCAGTATTTCAGTATACTATAAGAAACCTTAATACATGAATTTAATCTGTTCTGAAACCCTTGAGCAGGAAACCTTAATAAAAAAAATAAACTATTAGAAGTTGGATAATCCTCATGAGGACTCCGCCCAAAATTCAAGACATTTCTCAAGTATTTTATGGAGAAACAGAAACATCTTTTGATACAAGTTGTGTAGCGGAATGATCCATATTCATAATATATTTGATAAAATATGTAGACCATGAATTAAACATAAACTTGGAATATGATTCAAGCAGTCATGAAAATATCGTAAATACGGAATAATGTGTGTTAACGACAAACATTCTATAGAAGATAACTTCATTCAATTTAATTGAAATATCTGAATTTTCCTACCACAATGGTGTCAACAAATAATACATACATTACATTTGTTTCATTACTGCATAAAAATTCCAGTTATTTAATATAATATTGACCTTTTCTCAAGAATATGAGCGAACAAGAGCCTGTACAAGAACCAGCGATGGTGAAAAATGGCTCATGTACCATTAATGGCACATTTATGGTCATTTTTATGCTAGAATAAAGATCATGTCATGGCCTTATTCAACATTTTTATTAATACAAAATGTCACCTAAATCAATAAAGGTTAATCATTTCTGTCCTAGATGGTAGAATGATTGAAAGATAACATTTGCTCAGAAATCGAAGGTATCAGGCAGAAATTTAGATGAAGCCACCTGTACAATATTGAAGGAAAATATTGACCTACTGTACAGATGACGATGACATTTGAAGGACTCCACCTCCAGAACATAGAATAATATTATGTAAGAATATTGTCTATTATATTTTTTTTCTCAATAATTCTTACATGGCACTGTAGAATGTACTTAAATTCGAATGTACATCATCATAATCTCACATTTCATGAGTACAGGTCCGAGTCTAATTATAATAACGAAATAGTTGGGCCATGCAACGTTTTATTTTTATAGAATATGTAAAGCATCACTGAATATATAAGAAGCTCGAAATATTTCATATTAAGGTAGGTAAAATAAGAACATTCTACTGTGGAATTGACTGGATAGAAACTTATCAGAAAATTGAGGAAGATATTCTCAAGCCTTAGTGATATTTATCATCAAATTCTGCAGTAATTTGCCAACATTATCACATTTATTAAGTATTAAAGATGAAATTTATCTTGTTTACGCAAAAAAACGACAACATTTACCCACAATGAATAAGAATAAAATATTTTTGAATATACTATGAATTTCAACACATTTAAGTAGGCTCCAATGTAGAAAGTAGAGGAAATGGATCATCTCTCTTATATTCGACATGTAACCATGAAAGAGATGCACCATCCTCTTTATTTTCTACATTGAAGCTGACTTCGGGGTGTCAAAAATCATAGTGGATACAAAAATATTTATTTCTTACTTTCTGGTGGTATATGTTGAAGTCGTTTGATTTTCTACTTTTTAATGTGAACACCGAAAACACTGCAAATTTCAGCACATAGTGGGTCTCTGAAGTAGGTCACACCCTTTGAGGAAATTCAGTAATAGAGTCCAATATAGAATTTTATCATCTATTATTCCGGTCGTATGCCATCTGCGCCAGTGATAAGCTCTTAATCCGGGCATAAATTTTATCCTACCCAAAAATGTGGACATTTGCACCAAACGAGAGCCCCTGCACTTGATCGCTTTTCTAGGTAATTCTCAGGTTAATTTAAAGTATTCTAAGAAAGACAATTAATTTCAATAATATTTAGATTCCATTTTCACTTTATTCAATATGAGAACAAATCGAAACATATCTTCACTCACTCTTGCGTCATATGAATTTATGCAAAAAGTAAGACTAATAGTCTTTTGCTTCGTTGACACGATTCTATTTCCATTCTAGTTTTTGACTGTAACTGTTGCAGATTCAAATTTCAGACAATTTGAGCAAACATTGGTTTGGATATTACTTAAGAATGAAGGGAAAGCTCTCATGGTACATGTTCTGCGTTCAATGGGAATTAATACTTTGGTGCAGTTGGCCATTTTTAGTTTTACCTGGTTTAAAGCGTTGGCGCAGACTTCCAATGTGATTAGAAATTTGTACCTGATCTAGCGCAGTTGGCAATCGCCCATTTTTCCACATATATCCCATTCTAAGAGGTGTAGTTTTATTTACAAATTCAAATGGGACTAGCCTCAAGGTATATCCTGTCCAATGAATAAGCATCATTTTACCCTTGGAAGCTCAGTTTTTCTTCAAAATTAGAATGGAATCACCGTCGAGTTTGAGCGTATCCAATAAAAAAAGTATAATCTGAATCGATTCTCAATTAGCAAGAATATCGCGTAACATACACGCTAAAATTATCATTTCACTCTTGAAGGTAGAGCTTGACCTACAAATTGATACCTTCAAGTACATTCTTTCTAATAAAGGAAAAAACACCGAAATCAGCACACGTGGTAAAAATTTCTCGCTAAATATATGATGGTCATTCTACCCTTATTCCGCCTCTGGGAATAAGGTTTATCTTTTAAATTAATATTAAACAGAGAATCATCGCTGAGCATACATGAGAAATGAAGAAAAATTCCCGGCGAATTGGCAGCCCATCTCTTTTTTGAAGTCGGCTAATAATTTGGAGTCGGCAATATTGACTTTGTTTTATATCACAAGATTATCCTAATTTGGAATTTGTACAGTGGCGGATTTACAGATTTGCCGCCCGTAGGCTATTCAATTTTTGCCGTCTCTGAATTTTTATACCCTAGTCCACGATCATATCAATTACATTTTCTATCAATAAAATTCCAACTTTATGATTTGTGCTTCATCATCCTCGTTACATCAACTTTTCCTATATGGCTAGTATCATTGAGAACTAAGGTACCGTGTCAGATCCTTGATTATTTTTACAGCGAGGAAGTATCAAAAAACATTATCTTAAGCAAAAAATATCTCAATCATGTACCACTTTTAAAGTGAGGTAAGGTATGTATGCATGCCTTAAGCGCTCGTTGGACGCCGAACATTGCAAAAAAAATATAGAATCGTCAAATAAAAAATAATCATATATAATACTACAAGAGCTTCGAAATTATCGGATATTTCTCGATAGGTTCGTTGCAAACAAATGAACGTGTCAAATTTTCCAGGTTGAAGAATCACGAGCGCCTAGCGCGAGTGATTTTTCTGGAAATCTTGACAAGTTCATTTTTTGCAGGGAACCTTGAGAGAAATATCAGATTCATTTCGGAGCTCGAGTGGAATTCGGGAGATTATTTTTCCCATCCAAATTCATCAATAGATTCCAGAGACTCGACTCCAAATCTGCTCATTTTACATTCAATCTGTCTGTCAGTTTGACAGATGCTGAATCAACGCGGCTGAATGTTCTTTGTTTTGTATACATAACCAACAGACAAAATTTCCAAAAAATTTCCACTTGAAAACCGTGTAGGTTGTACCAAGTGACGTCGAATGGTGCAATTCTATTGGTCGAAATTTGGATGGTAAGAATAATCATATATAATATCATAAGTGGTTAAATTTTACCGGAAAAATTTTTAGATTGTAACGAGAGCTTGTTGCTTAGCAATTTTTTGAGTGATATTGACAGAAAAATCACGAGCTGTCAAGCGAGTGATTTTTGATCAATATCACGAAATAAATTGGTAGCAAGCTCTCGTAACAATCTGAAAATTTTGCCAGGTTAAATTTAATCACGAATGGTATTCGGAAGATTATTTTCACCATGCAAATTTCGACCAATAGAATTGCACCATTCGACGTCACGTGGTACAACCTACACGGTTTTCAAGTGGAAATTTTGTCTGTTGGTTATATATAAACAAAACAAAGAATATTCAGCCGCGTTGATTCAGCATCTGTCAAACTGACAGACAGATTGAATGTGAAAATGAGCAGATTCAGAGTCGAGTCTCTGGAATATATTGATGAATTTGGATGGGAAAAATAATCTTCCGAATACCATTCGTGATTAAATTTAACCTGGCAAAATTTTTGGATTGTTGCGAGAGCTTGCTATCAATTTATAGCTTAACAGCTCGTGATTTTTCTGTCAATATCACTCAATAAATTGCTAAGCAACAAGCTCTCGTAACAATCTAAAAATTCTTCCGGTAAAATTTAACCACTTATGATATTATATATGATTATTTTTCCCATCCAAATTCATCATAGATTCTGGAGACTCGACTCCGAATCTGCTCATTTTCACATTCAATCTGTCTGTCAGTTTGACAGATGCTGAATCAACGCGGCTAAATTTTCTTTGTTTTGTATATATAACCAACAGACAAAATTTTCAAAAAACTTCCACTTGAAAACCGTGTAGGTTGTACCACGTGACGTCGAATGATGCAATTCTATTGATCGAAATTTGAATGGTAAAAATAATCAAAAATAAATTTTATTTCTAAGTTCAATGAACAAAAATTTAGTGTTTTTGTTCAAATTTTTCCGCGAACTGTAATTTTAAACGCGAGTTGCACGCCCTCATGTCACGTCAGTTATAATCCGGTACGCATGCGCCTATTGACTCTAGACTAGAGGATCTCTGTTTACAACAAGAAGGTTCACAAATAATAACATAATATATGGCGGACAGAATATAGAAAATTGTGTGTTGCTGTCAGTTGTAATATTTTAATTACAACTGAAGGGAACAATCAAGCCGTGATTTTCAATACAGTGCTTCAAAAAAGTCTAATGACAAGATTCGAAAGAAAAATAAGGCCTAAAATTAAATATATTTTTAGTTATCATGACTACATTGCCATAAAATTGACAATTTTATCCACTATAAGTAATTAATACGATTTTTTTCACTAAAATTGATAGTTATTCCATCAAGCAGTGTTTTTAATTAGTTCAGTATTCGTTTCTCTATTCCACAGAGCATTTTTTATGCCATTATTATGAGAATTATGGATTAAAAATACATTTCAACATGACGAGATTCTTGATTTTTAGGCAAGACTAAAGCATACCTACGCTCGTGCTTAAGGTATGCAATAACTACATTTCGATGATAACATTGAATCGCTATTGCGATATTTTAACAATTCATGATCATAAACGTATATTTCACAAAGCGTTTAGCAATTGTTGATGTAGAAATGTTGGAATATCTAGTATTTAGCACTGTGTATGGAACTTCATTTCGATTTTTGCTGAATATTTATATTTCTCTCCAATTTATGAAATTTGTATTGTGTGTATGTATAATATTTTTTTTGAAATTTTATAAATCTAAATAGAAAATTTATGAACAAAATCTGCCGCCCCTTAAAATTTGCCGCCCTAGGCTTCAGCCTACTCAGCCTGCTGGTAAATCCACCACTGAATTTGTAGCTCTTCCTTTCTTCACGGAACTGTTTTAAAACTTCCTGATTTGATTTAGACAAACCTTTCAAAGTATTTTTTGATAAATTAATTCCAAAATTTCAGCATCGACTTCAGTAGTCCTGCGATTATTCTTATAGGATGATTTTCTCCTGTACGACTCTCTTATCCTCTTATTAGAAGCTATTAGGCTCATTTTCACAGTGGAAGTATAGTCATATATTGTTGTCAATAGGAAATATGAGATGAAAAAATTATTTAAGTGTTCAATATCCAGTTGCACCACTGTCTCTTAATTTTAAGGAAGAAATAATAACCGTGGTAACAATTGTGCATACAATAGTTGCCATGGATATTGAACTTTACTGAAGTTAAGTGTCAGTGTGCAACTGGCCGTAAAAGAGTTTTCCAGGACTTTCATGAAGAATAAAACGTAATAAAAATGTAACTATGATGTATGTGTGTTTGAAGGTGAATATTCATATAGAAGGTTCAAATTGAAGCAATTTTCAAAAATAGGGACTATTGAGTTTGTAATCAGTTGATCAATGATGTCTATGACGGTTCATCTTTAGTTGAGAGAAGTGGTTTATCGAAGAATGTATAAAAGTCTTGCAACATTGAAGTTGGCATGTATGAAAACAGTAATTAGGAAGGGAAGGAGATTCACTTTCCATGTTCACTTTTCTTAGAAGAGATGGAGCTTCATAATCTACGTTAAACTATCATCTATGATTCTTTCTGTAACACGTGCATCGAAAAGTATATCATACAATAATTATTGGAATGGCCTATATTCTAAACGAGCGAAAAGTTTGTGAACCGAACCGAAGGCGAAGATTACGGTTCGCGAGTGTGGAATACGCCATTCCAAACATGTTGTAGACTATACTTTCTCTGACAAGGTTTTGAAAACCCACCAAAAATTATCAAATGCCAAACGCAAAACCAGAAATGAATACTTAGATTGTTAGGAAGTAACCATGGTAATAACCAACTAACAGCTTCTGATTCGTCGAAATGATTCTAAACGATATTTTGGAATGTCATTCGTTCCAATATAATTTTTGGTTATGGAATATGCAAATTCCAAAACAGTGTTAAAGAAAATACTCTATCACTGGATTCGAAAGTTCTAAATCCCAAACCATGGGAGCAATTATTGTTACTTCCCTATTGACAGGGAATTGATGATTAATATTTCTCTGCTGAGAGGAAAAAAATGATAATTATAGATCATGGAGGATGACGATATTTTTTATCCATTGTTATATGTCAAATTGATATTTGGGAATGATTTGTATTATCGGATGTGTTCGTCATAGTGGTTGTATCTGCTGTGAACGTCACAACATATATAATATTATTCAGTAAAATAAGTCACGTTAGCTATGCTTTCTAGTATTAGTGTCAATGTGATCGTAATTGCAAGAATTAGTTGGTAAAATCGATAAATTAGTTTGAATACATCCAAATTTACTCAGAAAGCAATTGTTACAAAACAAATCGTATGCAATACGGACCCTGAACGACCGTCATCATTAACAAGGATTAAGTAGGCTGCACGAAATTACGTCTTGGGCTTCGACCTCGCCTTTGTCAAGTGCAGCCAGCGTCATTCTGGACAATAATGACGGCCGTTCGATCCATGTAGCATAATATGCTATTGTTTTGATAAGAATCTTGTGTACTATAATAGTTATTATAACTCATTTTTTAACTAGGAGGATTAATTTGAAGTTGCTGCTCCAAGCCATATATACACTGTATAAATACGACGAAAATATCACCAGATTTTTATGCGGTAAAATTCAATTTGAAATTGTCGGCTCGTAACCTTACCATTTTTATTTTACAGCTATTGTCTGTAAATCACCAACAAAAAATATTCCAGTTATACGAATTAATGTATCACATAACGATAAGAAAGATATTTTATCACATAAACAATAATGTGAATTGAAAAGACTAACAAATTTTTGTTCAGTGTAAAACTGGTGTGAAATAAGCCAATCTAAAATGTCTAGTTACATGATGCCTACTTCAGTTTGCTCTTCCTAGTTTAAAAATAGAGTATAGTATAAATTATTTGGAAGATCAATGATTCACTAGTTTGTGTCTTCTTTTGATTAACTCATGATTTTATCATATTGAAAAGTATTATATTGTTCCCAGTAATATATCCAATTCCTCTCTAATTGCAGAGGCCGTAATGAAACACATGAAATATCACGGATATGAGATCTCAGCCAACACATAGCAAATTATAATGTTCATCATTAAATCTAATAAATATGTGCTTTTCCTGTTACCTGCAAAAATTTTATTCTCATACAATTATATCACACTGTCATTATCGTTCGAATAACACTTATTACGATCATTTTAGATATGACAAACAATACAAAAGTTTAATGATTTTAAATCGAGAAATAAATACTATGTTCTCTCTCATTGATGTCTGAAAAGACAGATGGGTCAAGCATAACGGTTTAGTATCAACCACTTATGTTGATACACCGTAAACCACAGTTTACCAGCGACCTTCTGACTCGAATAAAATTATGCTGCAATCGAAATTTCATACAAATTCTTTTCATGAGCTTAATTAACGTTTGGCAAATAGGACACTGTTGACGATGTATCATTAGGAAGATCTTGGGATTAGATTCAAGAATTGGTAGATACCTACACTTGACCTAAAGATTCTGCAGGCAAAACTGATGCCGTTAAGCTCGTTCAATAGCCTCATAATCAATCATTTATCCATACTTTTCAAAAGAAAAGATGATATCAAAAAATTATACCAAGAGCTATAAGAAGATATGCCTGATTACTCGAAATTTCAAGCAGAACGCCTTTCTCCTTATTTGGGATGTTATAGTATCTAATATTATTCAAAATAAGCACCCAATCTTTGCGATCAGACAATTTTTTGTTGAATTACGTTCTTCCGATTATTAGCACAAAATTACAACACATGTTGTCTGAAAGAAGTCAATTTGTCATAATAACTTTTACCTACTTTTGTTATTGTTATTCAGAGCTATTACACAAAAACACTATCATTATAAATCTTGAGTATATTTGGACTGGATCAAGATCTTCCTTCTTAAACTTGATTTATATGGAACTAATATAATCTGCTGTTATGCTGGAATAAGTTCAACAGCTCATCAGAGAAGCAGGACTCATGACATCATGCAAAGTTCCTTGCGAACTAAGGAGCGCAAAAACAGAAATGAAGAAGAAGTCCCTAATTGCAAAAATGACTCCAAGAAGAGTAATGAAAATCTTATTGTAATAAAAGGATGAAATATTCGATGGCTCACAGTCATATAGGCTTACATAATGATTAGAATTCTCGAACAGGCTGAGAAAGTATTTCAGCTGAAGAAGAAAATTTCATAACTTTCTTCCGGACTTCTACTCGCAGATGATCTAAAAATTTCCTTTCAACGAATAGCATCATAAAGATGAAAGTTAAGTCAAGTTTTATGAACTAATATTTTTGCAGAAAGTGATAACATAAGCTCAAAGTATTATTATTCATTGAATATAATGAATAAATCCTTCCAGTACCGAAGCTGTGGACTCTAGTTCTGCATGAGACAATCGAATAACAAATACATATAAAAAGCTCATTATAATTCTGGACCAGAGGTAGGAGCTCTAGGCGGTGCAAATGACCGTTTATAACATTATAAATGATTAGGATAAAAAATGTATGTCTTGTAGTAATTTCATGTGTGATATATCACAAATAGCAGTCCCAAAAATTGTAAGAAATAATAACTCTTAGTATTTCCGGTATCGAATCACGCGAACATCATATACCAAAAATAACCTCCCGTTATGCATACGACAGAAAGCGTTCACCCAAAACATTCTTCATTTCTCCCAAATGAACGATTCTCTTAATTCCTCTCAAAATCTTCCCTGACGATGGAATCTCTCATAGATAACTGTTAAGTCAGTCGGACCCAGTAAGCATGTAAAAACTGCTAGTAGCCAATGAGACGCAGGGATGCTTCTTCTTGAGCCAATGGTGAAGCAGGAAGAACGGCGCGAGCGGCAAATATAACACCGGCCATCCGGTGACTGTACCCATTTCCACGTAAGTCAGGGTCACGGACAGTGCTCGAAGACCTTACGGTTGTCGTCTAACTGATCTTGAGGACTTAACAGTGTGCGAAAGACTTTGAACTGAAGAAACAGTGTTGTGCAGTGACAACAGTGTTGTTGTTTTGGACTTTACTTAAGGGATCATCATCACAAGAAGTAAGTGCTGATTCACTCACCACCAAGAGAATATATTCAATTGACACTCAAAATCTTAAAACCTCCTAGTAGATTATTTGTGCTTCTATATGAATCAGCAAAATATACAAGAATATCTGATGTATAGATGTAGATGAAAATTTGCCCAATGCTTATATATACAATTAAGACCCAAATACGTGTTTGGCAAAGCTAGAGACATGCCTGATAATCCTTCTAGAAATCTGTTAACAATAAATATTCCGAAATATCTAATTTCTGCAACGGAGCTTCTAAATCTTAATGGAATATAAAGTTAGTAGGAAAAATACAAGATGACAAGTTTAAGAGTGAAGACATGTCTGACTGTTCAGATTTTTGAACTTAAAGTAAATTGGAATAGTTAGACAATCCAAATCGAGCAAAAAATACTTTTTGATAGAGCAGCATACAAACAATTTGAAAAGTTAATCGGCAATAACTCTTCTATACCCATTTATGAAAAAAGGATTCCAAAACTGTAATTCCAAATGTGCTGGCTGAAAAAAAAAATGTTCGCATGATTCAATGAGAATTGGATGCAACTGGACAATATAAATCATTCCCACACATTTATAGACCGCTGTTAATCATAAAATCACACATTCCATATTCCTCATATTTCCATATATTCTCGAAGTCAGTAACAGATTCTCCCAAAAACTTGATATCATTGCACAGATCTCTCCTTGTAAAATGATTTTTGTAGCAGAATAAAAACGTCAACTTTTTGGAGACCAGATTACTGTAATTATTATACATTTAGGAATGTGAGAATTGTTTAAAAGTTGTCGGAATCTTTTTCAGAAAGTAATTATAGTCTTCAGTAACTCTCAAACAACATCCTCATATTCTCCAATTAGAACAAGAGATGCTCAATTCTTTTATATCAAAACATGATCATTTAGATCAGAAGATAAGATGGAAAGAACCGCTTAATCAAATTAAAATCGGTTGGACATGAATTCGGCAGCATTTCGGTTTATTTTTTGCGGTGTACTATGTGCTCAAAGAAACGTGGAACATGATAATTTGAAATGGAATTCAGAATATTCATGAAAATTGAGGCTCCTGTTCATTTAGGAATAAGATAAATGTTGATTATAAAACAAGCAATAAATTAAAATCTTCCGTCAATGAATGAATGATCGAATGCTCATCTGGAATCATAAATTCCAATTGATTCATATTTCTTGGATATGTTTTGCAAATATTCATGATCCATCTCTTTGCAAGCACTCTGTACGTCAAATTGATTGATTATCTTACGCAACAAGCTCTAGAATCTCAGTAATCTATGCAAGTTTATCAAATCGTGAGATACTATAAACCGGAAGAAAGCGTTCGATTCTAGTGAAACACAGCGAGGTCAAAGCCCGCTGACAGAAGCAGGCGCTTGAATCGTTGATTCCGAAGACGAAAAACCGTTTTGCTTCGTCTTCATGATTTATTTATTGAATGTGTTTACGATATTTCACACTCTGCTGCTTGCTTTAATAGCAAGAAGTGATGTTCAGTTTAATTATTAGCAACGAAAGGCAGATGTAAATCGTAGAAGTTACTGTTCTAGCGCAGCGTTAAAGTCTAGTAATAAGAAATTCTTGAATCTGTCAGATGCGTGTCTTATGCTTTAACGGAGAAGAATTCCACTTCTAGCTGGAATAATAAGCAGCATTGAGCAGAAGTATCATATTACATCATATAAATAAGTATTCTGGAGATTTGGATTATTAATCTCAGTCCAAATTTTGACGATATACTATAGTAATCTCATCGCGCATTCAAGTTCATATATGATTTCATGTTAGTTTCGAGCCTTGATTTTAGGATAAACTTCGCTGATCCACATTTGTGGACTCTATTGATAATATAGCTGTGATTTTTTTGTACCCACGAAATTCTGGACGCTGATAAACGTTAAAATGAATTTGTTTGTCCATTTAGCTACGCATGTGCACAAGAAGACGTTATGTACGTTAACGTTAACGTATCATTAGCAATAGGTTCCAAAATCATCCTGATATCAACATTCTTAAATAATTAAATTTGTACATCCATTCTGGATGTAATTGCTGAGTGAAACAGTGAATGTAGATATTGAGTGATTATTGGAATGCAGTCTACATTTATCTTTCTATTATTTTGATTACACTTTGGCTATCTTTAGGAGCGGAAAGAATTATCGAATTTAAATTTGAGCAGCACATGCTCAAGTGATATAATGGAAAAATAAAGAGCGGAAAAGTGATTTTTTCGTCATTGCAAGAGCAGACAATCCCTAAAGATACTAATCAACTTCAATAATTCTTTTCACTCCCAAAAATGGCTGAAAGTAGCAGAAATTGTATAGTCAAAAACATTGAAAGAAAAAAAATAAAATATCGACAGCTTTCCTCTAATTATTTTATATCTACATATCCATTTTGATTCAAAATATGGAGCAAGATGTCAGGAGATAAGATTTGTTGATGCAGCAGATTCATAGAAAGGAAGATAGGGTTGTCAAAAAACAAAAACTGTAAAAAAATACAATATTATTTCCATAACAAAATAACATTGGAAGTTTTAAGATATTCAATTTCCTAAACAATGAAGAAATTCAAGTTTCCAGCCAATATGTTGTAATACATATGTTTGTTATTTTCTTGGAAACTAAATGTTCGACATAGATGAAACTCGTAGCTCAAACACTAAAAAACTCAGAGAAGGTCACTATCGTGTCCAGGATTATCAATATTTTTCTCTGGAATCTCTTAGGTTACGCTCTTCCTTCTACGTAATTTTTTCCTGGAAGGTTGAATGAAGGATCTGCGACTTGAAAAAATTATAATCGCACCCCAAAATTTTTTTGGATATCATTGTACAGCGATCATAAAGCTAAATATTCTCCTCTTGTTATTGTATCATCTGCTGCCTTTCAACTTTCCAATGTTTGTCCTGTTAAAAATCTAAAACCAGGCATATTAGCTGATGTTTATATTTTGTATATATTCAATTCGATCTATGAAATGGGCAAAGTATATGTGCTACTTGAATGGTGACAAGCCTCTTAAAAATTGTGAAAAAGATCGAGACATGCTTTATATAATATAAATTATATATCTGGACGTGATGGTAATTAAAGATCCGTGAAGTACAAATTTTCAAGTGTAAAAAGAGCCTGTGGTTTCAAGCGTTATTTCCTCAAAAACTAATTGGCTGATTTGATTGAAGTTTTTCATTAAAACCTCTCAACGAACAAGGGCGGTAATCAATCTACTTTGATCCAGAGCTTCCGGTATGAATCTTAATAAGAATCAGATTCCTTGGCTGCCCTTTCTTCTGTGTGATACTTCTTCATATAATAAACTGGTGACTTCCAAAAGTCAGTTACTTTTATTCTGAAAAAATGGGTCCATATCAAAGATGAAGTCAGATTTTTTCCTCTTGTAATCACATAAACTAATGTCTGTCTAAGTTTGACTTAGAAATTATGAACTCATGTGAATGCTCATTGAGGATGTACCATCAGAGGTGACGCTTATTATTTTGTGATACAATTGAATAGAAAATGACAAAATTTTCATCAAGGATGAGTTAAGTATGAAAAAAATGTACATGCGACATGATACCAGAACGTGCAACCATCTCACATCGATGCGCTGTTACGAATAAAAACTTCGACCAATAGGGAATATGGATGAAATTTGGATTTGGTTCAAATATTTTTATTCCGAATTCTTATTGGCTGGACATTTGTACCAAACCATCATTTTGGTAATCAATATCTTTCCAATTGCTTGAAATTAATAAATAAAAATGCAAATTCAGCAAAGGAAATTCAAAGTACTAAAACGCAACACCATTGGTTGAAGCGAAATGTGACGTCAAATACTATGCCAACAAGTGCGCACTGCTTACATTTGTATGGCATTGCAGGCTTTTAGTTAGAAAACATAGAATTAACGTGTGTGTTGTAAATTCATTTATTGTTTAAGTGTCATTCAAGACAGTGGTTTGGTAAAAGCATAATTGGATAATCTGTCAAGAATAGATCCATTCATGATGTCGTCTTATTTCCTTTCAAATCCAAATTCTACGTCCGCTGAAGTAAAGAGATTGAACACTGCAAAGTAATTATTCAATAATAACACATACTGTACGCTATTTTAATGAATACAATCCGAAATATGATGAGCAGTTATCATAATCTATGATTTTTGTTTATTTTAAAACAGCAAATGTTAAACGAAGCCGCATACATACACTGAATTTTATTGCTAAAGCTAATCACATACAATGTTATTCATGATCTGTCAAGTTTATTATGGCACTTCATCTTTTCTGATGAGCTCACATCATTTCTTACGTATTTTAAAACCTATCTGGATTGGAAAAAAGACTTTATCAGATACATATCTGATAGTATTTTGGATTCAGGCACAATGCAATACCTATAAACTGACTTTTAACTTTTTTGATTGCTGATTGAGAGCGAAAACATCTGTAGTAAACAATGGACTGTAATGTCACTGGACATGTTATTTGACGTCATAGAGCGCGCGAAAATGGCGGCGTTCAAACAGCTCAAAATTATTCTCAATTTTAAATAGTCTTTTAAACTTGATTGCAGCACTTTTAAACCTAATTTATATTTTTTACTATGTTATAACGATATGAACAGTGAATTAAAAATATAAAATAAATTCATCAATATACCTTTTTTAAGACTTTTTGGAATTGTTCTCAGTACATTGTAAAATTTTTCTTGTTTCCGTATCCCAGTAGTGGACACGTCCTGAACACCCGTGTCAACGACATAGTCAACCCCGTCCCTCTCACGTCAGTGCGCTGCAACGAATCGAAGCTCTGACCGATTTTGAATATTAAGGTATTGTTCTTAGTATATCATGAAATTAAACTCATATCCGTTATCCAAAAAGAAGTTGGACTTTCAAAACCCGATATCATGTCGTTAATATTCCAGTCCAAATTCTGCTTGATTTAATCGCATAATGATAACATATCTGATTCCACTTTGAAATTGAACATTCGCCGCTGTGAAATCGATATCTGAATATGCTGGTTATCATAAATAGGAATAAAGCTGTGCTAAATAATACCAGTTCTGATTTTTTATGTACGAAATAACAAGTTGAGTGTTGGTTCTTCAATTAAAACGTAATTTAACACTTCCTCTCGAAAATTTTCCGTTTAAGATGATAAATCCCAACATTAAGATACCAATGAATTTATCAAAGTTTAATTAAAGTTAGAGATGGTACAACATAATTCTCATAAACAATTTTGATTATAAGGATATTTCTGCCGACGGTTTTAGCCGCTGGTTGATTAATGTAACGGTATAGTAAAAAATCATCTTTGTCGTGCTAAGCGAATAGTAATTGGTATCACGTTAGAAATCAGAACAAAATTTGCTTTGTAATTGAATAAAAAATTGTTTATTATTGAATATCGATCGTTGTTTTCCTATCAGAGATTTGATATGTTGATGTTACTAATTTTATTAGAGTAGTTGTTCGGAAAACTGAAAAATAATGAGCTTCAAATCAATGAACAATTCTAAATTATAGATATCTAGTATCTTCCGAGCATTCCAGCAAAGGCACTTTTTTGTATCATTTATATACAGAGTTATTCTGTAGAGTGGTACTAAACTATTAAAATCTCGTATATTAAATTACAAAGCCGCAAAAAGATGCTATTTATATGTATAAAATATGTAAATTAATATTTGATCGCGGCAGGATAGTTACAGAGTCTTACACATTTTTGAAATTTTAAACCAGTTTTGAAGCGATGATTCAAACTCTTGTCGATAAAAAATTTATCTAAAAATACATCGGTTGTTCACCTGGTTACCTGAATTCCTCAACATTTTTGAACATTTCGCATCTCTTGCTTGCCGGCAGATATTGAAACGATGTTTTATCGAATTTGATGATGCTTAATCTTTCCGAGAATCACATTGATAACTCACGTTAATGATCATTGCATTTCGCGGAATTGTATAAAAGATGACTGATGAGGAGTCTACACTCCTTTTATTTTCTTCAATTCGCTTTCAGAGTTATTTTTAGCACAAATCCGTAATTCCGTTTGTGGAATTGCTAGCCATTAGTACAAAGATATCAACGTGAATGATATCGAGAATGTTGGATCAAATTAACATCAATGTTTGTGGATATTCCTCAAGATGAACGTCCAAATTATCCTATTTGGAATTTTCACTGCAGATTTATGGATGTGTTTTCAATCATTCAATTTAGCCTAATTTCCTGAAGAAGTGAATAATCAAAATTAATATAGTGCCGAAAATTCTCCCTTTTTCTGGATAATTTGGCTTGCAATGTTCCATATGAGATATAAGATTCATATTACCTTACTTAATAGTATTATTAAGCCGTTAGATCCAAGATGCTCTAAGTGAAAATTTAATTAATCAATGGTAAATGTAAATTGAAATGATTATACGGTGAGCTCTTTCGTGTATACAAATAAAGTGTAGAAAAATTATTTGCCGCTTATTAAAACTGAGTTATGTGACAGAGAATACAGTCATGGCAAATTACGTGTTGTACTTGCAGTTAAGCTCATGACTACTTGCACCAACAAAACGTGAATATGAAACCTGTCTTTGATAAGGAAATATAAAGTGAATTTCATTAGGCTGTTAACAACCTCATATAAGGATCCAAAACACATTATTACAAGGATCCACTTATTTTTGAAACCTGTTTGTGATCAGGCAGGACAAAATTCAGATCATTCAAAATTCCAAACAAAAAAAATGAGTTCATTTCTTGAGATGGTTGTAAGACGAGCTTATTGGAAGATTGATGGTACCTGCAAAAGGCACAGTTTTCAAGCTCATGATCACTCTTGTCAACAAAACGTGACTTCAAAAACTCCCTTTGATAAAATTATACTATAGAACAGATTGGATTAAACTGTCAATAAAGTCATATAAAGATCCAGTTACGTATCATTTCAAACTCTCATAATAAGGATCCACTCATCTTTGGAGCCAATAACTGTTTGTGAACAGGTAGAGCAAATTTCGAATTATTTAGAAACTAAAACGTAGAAAGCAGGATCGTTTCATGAGATGACTGTAAGATGTATCCAAAAGAACTATTGGATTGGATTTGAGCTCATTGGAACATAATTTGAAGATCTTTGGTATATTAAATAGTCTATAGTTCAGACAAAGATCGACATCATCAACAAAACAAGAATATAGAACCTCTCTTTGATAAATTAATATAGAATAGCTTGAAATAAACTCTAAATAACTTCATGAAGAATTCAATTCCGCAAAGCTTCAAGCTCAAACTAAACTTTTTTTCAAAACCCAAAACTGTTTGAAAATGAATTACCCAGGGACCAAAATGGAAGAAGCAGTATTGTTTCTCTAAGCCTGTGAGCTATTTTCCAGAAAAGTGATTGTATTTGATACGAGTTGATCAAAAGATTGATTTCTTATAGCGTCAGAGGGAGACGGGGTTGACTGTACCGCCAACACATTTCAAAACAAATTATCCATTAACCAAAATAGAAGAAGCAGTATTGTTTATCAAAGCTTGTGAGCTGTCTTCCAGAGAAGTGATTGTATTTGATTCAAGTTGATCAAAAGATTGATTTCTTACAGCGTCAGAGGGAGAAGGGGTTGACTGTATTTCCAACATGGTGTTAGGGATGTTAAAAATAGAACAATTTCATAATAAACTTAGAACAGTCCTGAATTGTCTTGAAATCGGTCAGATCTCCTATTCGTCACAGCGCATTGACGTGAAAGAGGCAGGGTTGACTTTGTCGGCAACACGATCTCGGTTTTCAAGAGCGTGGCTACTACTGGAATGTAGAAAATACAAATCTATATATTCATGATATACTGAGAACAGTACCATATTATCTTCAATCAGTCAAAGGTTTCATGCGTTACAGCGCATCGACGTAGGCAAGACAGAGCTGGAACTACAACGACTTGACATTGACATTGACTTGATTTTTACTGTCAATTTGCTATGCAAGTTAGACATGTTTTTGGTTAATATTTATCATAAGGACATGACAGGGTCTAAATCACGTTATTCTTTTGAAACAATAAGATCTAGATAATGGTGACAAGGATTGGGAGATCAAGACAAGATCGGAATATGTCAATGTCGACTCGTTGTGGTTCCAGCCCCTGGTTGACTGTGTTGTCGATGCGATTTCGGATGTTGACGTCGTGATCACTTCTGGAATGGCAGCAAAATGGACTAAATATGTAAAAGCCTCCAATCTTAGATATTGAAGGCATGACCACTTGTGGATTGGTAGAAATCACAATAATCTCATAATATACTAAGGACAGTTCCAAAAGGTCTCCAGTAGGTCTATGCTTCGATTTGTTACAGCGCATCGACGTAAAAGAGGCGGAAATGACTGTATTGAGGGTGTGGCCATTTTTGGGACGGTGGAAATACGAATAATTTTGTGATGTATTGAAGACAGTATCGAAGTGTATTAAATAGGTCAAAGTCTTTATTCGTTACAGCGCATCATTGTGAGAGAGATAGGTTTGAATGACGCGTCGTTCATATGATTTTGGTTGACCCCTTTTGGGATTGCGTGAATGAGTATGATTCCAGAATTCACTGAGAACAATACCAAAACATATTAAATCGGTTGAGGTTTCCACTCGTTACAGCGCATCGATGTGAATTGGCCGCACGTCCTCTTGTAATACCGCATCTACAAAGCCTGCTTTCTCCTGCTGGCAGGAGCTGCGACATTCCATTAGGAAGAATATAGAGGGATTTTGGCTGATATCTTGAGCTACACATCATGTCATTGAAATATCCACATATCATCTATAGTTTGCCAGACACAGCCCATGTTAGAGAACCACTAGCTTTGATCAACGTGAAAACTATAATTTAATTTGAATGACAGTGCTCACAGTAATTGCTGAGACTAACTTAGGAAATTTGTCGCAAACACTTCATAAGGACTGATTACTTCGAGAACCTTTGTACTTGATATACAATTTTAGGATCACCTATCATATTTGTTTCTGTACAATAATCAATTTTCACCAGGAATTGATTGTCAGGGCTACACATAGAAAAAATTGAAGAGAAACTATATATTCAAGCTCGTTTATTAGATGGGACATGATTGGCAAGGCAGATTTATTGATTTTGCTTCCAATCCAAATTGATATAATAATTTTCATGAAATGAATACTTTTCAGAGTCTTGTGCATATCAAGAAGTTCGTGTAATCCAAACAAGTAAAAAATACCACTGTGAATAGCTCATGCACCAAAAAAGTTTTATAATGCATACTTCGTCCACTTCAAACAAGTGAAAAAGGATCATGTGAGTAGCTACTAATCATGAAGGAAGTGCTGAGATATACAGTATCTTGAAGGAAATGGTTGGAAATGGTAGTTCACATTAGTGAATTGAGCTTATACCAAAATATGCATCGTTTCACTACTTATTCTCAAAGATTTCTCACCGCATTGTATACTCCGGATAATACTTCTTCACCTTAATTAATCTTCCAAGCTAAACTAGTACTTAGGAAATTATGCATTTTTATGTCGTCGTCTTTACAGTACCTCATTTGTTTCTCCAATTCTTTCTATCTAACAACCATTTAGAAACATGAAAAATGCTACTAATTACTGTTCTCTAACAAAATTAATAGAGTTGTAGGAATAGGATCGCATGTACAACAAAAATCATTGCAAACCAGTTTGAAGTTCCAGCACACAATTTTGCTGTTGTCTATGGTCGCTTGGGGCTGTTCTATAAATACATACGCGGCCTTGCGGGTTAACGAAGGCTGGAGAAGAATGTACCACCCCGACGAAGACTGTATTGAAGATTTTGCATTAATCGTTTATCTATTATGCATGCTCAGCGGTGTGGAAATATGAATCGATGAATCATACTTGTTGTGCATTGCTTGCAGACATATCTTTGCTGGACTAAGATGATTGTAGATACAAAAGGGACGATGTCTTCGAAGAATGAAGAGCGTTGGAGTGAAAGATGACTTACAGCTTTTTAAGAGCTATTGATACTTTGATAATACATCTATGAATAAATGATTTTTTTTCAAGAAAAACAGGTGTATCATATGATAGAAGAGAAACGGCACCTTTGTCAGACATTGATGATTTCATCCTGATTTTCAGATTTCTATGAGTATATCGGATACCTGGTTAAAGAATTAGTGAATAATTCAAAATTACGAACGCTGTGAGTTTTTGTCATGAGAGGAAATGTGGGGTGAAGTATGTTTTCATCGCAAGATATTCTGTAAAATATTGTACGCTTATGCTGTTCAGGACATACTCGCACCATAATAATATATTACTGAATGTCTACAATTTATACAAAAGTTCTGACTCCTGCAACATATACGGAAATGCACAGTATATTATATTCGTATGATTTAATTCTCAATACGCAAGATTTTATGAACAGCAAGTAAATTTACTTTCTAGATAAGTCAAATTATTTCCATGAAATGACAGTGGAATTTACTAGGAATGATCATAAAACTGGACATTGCGTGGATACTTGGATAATACAAGAATTCAAAATAAATACGATATCTATAGCTGGTATGCAGAAGGAAATTGCATTTGGTATTAAATAATAATTATCTTATTTCTGATGTATAATACCTAATTTATACCTATTCGACGTATCGTATGATATGAAGAAGGAATGTTTGCACGAATAGCAATTTATCATCTTGCATTACAAATTTTCATTCAAAATGCTCGTAACTAATATAAAACTAAGACTGCAAAATAGCTTAATTTGTTACTGGATATCCAATATTCAAGAGTATTCTTCAGAGAAATGTTCCATCATCATGAACCCCCTCAATATAAAAGCAGAACAGTATATTTAGCAACAAATATTGGAGTATTCCAAACAAGCGAAAAGTTGTAATCCGAGTCAAAGACAAGTACTACAGCTTACGAGTGTGGAATACGCCATCCTATAGATGTTGTAGACTATACTTTCTCCAACAAAACTTTGGAAATTCACCAAGAATTCAGAAACAGAAAGCCAGAAAGAAATATCTGAATATTCAAGACATAATCATATTCACCTAAGTAACAGGATCTGATTCATCGAAATGATGATTTTATGATATTAAACAATTAAATTCTGAATGATATGTTGGAATGTTACTTGTTCCTACATAGTTTTTAGTTGTGGAATGTACAGATTTCAAGACAGTTTCAGAGAAAATAGTCTTTAACTACCTTCATCTACTTTATTCTGAGCTCTGACAGTTTCTCAGATCCAAAAATATAATGTAAAACTTACATGTCTGGCAGATAACTCAATTTTTCGAAAATATCGAAAATGAACTCTGAGCATATCAAAAAAACTATTGGCACTAATTTTATTGTGAAGGATAATCTTTGTGATCAGCAAACACGATTACGAAATGAACGACGTTTAACAAGGTCACAAGGACCGCCATCTTGCTGTGACGTCACTACGCACATTGAAGCTCAGCTGTAGCATTTTCAATAGTCAGCAAAAGAAAATCTTGGTTCTCAAGCAAAAAGACAGGAAATTAGTATTATACTGTACCTTGGTGTCATAGAAGCACTCATCACGAATCAAATGAGTTATTTATCAATCAACAAGAAAGATACGAAAAAGAAGTTACAACAAATCCAGCCGCGAATATCTCGTTTGACTTTTCACTTATCTTGTTGTGAAGATCATTTCAATGTGAGTATTTATTCTCAATACATCATTGATCAAGGTCGATATAGATAAATGGCTTTCATCCTAGTTAATATGATAGCCTCAAAATAGTTTTTAGAGTTCTAGTCTGCAAGAAAAATATTTTTTATGTAGTTATCACGTTTTCAAAGTACTGTGAGAATCCAGGAAAACATTTACCTATATAAAACTCTCAAAAGAAGTAACAAAACAAACTCAAAATCCATCAAGATATATTATCATTTATTATTTTATGAGCATCTGAAATTCTTAGTTAGTTTCTTCTAACATGACACAAATTTTACACAATAAAAATGGCATTTTCAAAATTTCACTGAATAAACATTGAATTATTATTGATGTCTTTGACGTGACAGAGTCAAATGCTTCGATATTCACTAAGACGCTGAAGTTGTTCAATATAACCTGTTGAAACTGATAAATTACTAAAACAAAATTTTGCTACACTTTGTGCACAAAAATAGACGTTTTACTGTCGAAAAAAAAATCCATTATAAAGACTTACCTCTGAGCTTCGACAATACTTTTTTCAAATGCGTTAAAAGACACTACGAGAAAACGTCGGCAATGAACAACTCGTGAAACCCTTGCAAATTACCTGAATGTCCCTTTACGAATGTATCAAAACTCATTTTGGGGCTGATTCTATTCTAAGTCAAATCAATCCGTGGTTCCTATTTCTTATGCTCCAACTTCTGATCGCCAACATGCGTAATAACGTCATAGCGGTGCCTGGCCAATAACAGCGTTCAGCTGGTTACGGTCCACTATTTTGTATGTTGTTTTGTTCATTCTACAGGATGTTCAATTGTAGGCTGTAAATTTTATGTTGAGACACAAAAAGGTTATAATAATTTCTCTAGGAAGACCCTATTTGACACTCGATACTACGTCAGCACACATATTGTTGAATATTCTTTGGGAATATTTTAATCACAAGTTTGCACTCTTGTAGAGCCTGTATCTATTGATAGATTTTGAATAAACTCCTTCCAGGTGGAGCCGAGAACAATAAAAATCTTGACTGAATTCATACAACTCGTTTACTAGACTCCTTTCATAGAATAGATTTTGATTGCAGCAAGAGCTTATTACACTTTTCAAAAGTATAATAATCGCAAAAAAATCTTGAATACTCCAGAACATCACATATCTTCCCAATTCAAAATCAAATTGGGTGATCAAGTAGCAGAGTTTTAACTTCCACTTTCCATGAATTGATAGTTTAGGGTTATTAGAAATAAGAGCTTCAATAACTTCCGACTCAATAGCTATTAATCTGATTACAAATACATGCATTATTATAAGCAGTGCTGACACTAAGTGCTCGTCTTATAAGGAAGTGTGAAATAATTGCTACAGACTTCTGATTAGAATCCCAGCCGCGTGATGGGATTCTAAATGGCGCCGCATAACTCGTATTGTTTTATTTTGTGTAATGAAGTGCTGCGATGTCTTTGAATGGATGGAGGAAGAATTTTAATTTGTAGCATCGAAGGCGGAAGACATGACTACATTTTGATAATTTATTGGTTTGTGGTTTGAGTGACTTGTAATCTCGCAGCCCGCATATTTCCTGTAAGATGAATATTATGAGCTATAGAAACAATCTAGAGTTGATTTTATGTGACTTGAACCAATCATAGCGTCGGTTGATGCGATAGGTATTAAGAAACCTCACAATAATTCTGAGGTATAATCTACAAAGGTATACAAATGCAAACATCATCTAATTCGTTATGGGCACAGTAATGATGCATCTTTTGAATCAAGCTTGATGGGAACATGTACAAACTCTGGAATCTTGAGTAATTCGCTACATAATCTCACATTTTTCCATGATGCAAGAACTCAGAAACCAAAGAACAGATTCTGGTAGCACCATCACCAATATGTTATTGAGTCTCTATGCTAACATATAGGATTTCTTTTTCGAAATCAATGAAAAATTTGGTAGCAGAGCCAAAATCTAAATAATGTGGACAACTAACCCTGAGGTATTCGTATTTGTCATGCCCATATTTTCAATGTTAAAATAAAATTCGCTGATTTTGTTTACGTCCATCTATGTCTCATGATTATAATTGTGATTATAAGTATCAGGAATTATCTGTATTGGAAGATATTCCACGCAGTCAGTCATCAGTTGGCTTACAGAGTCAAGAAACCTTATTCACGACTATACCTAATCTTAAAAATCTAAAATCAATTAAAATCGAGGTACAACCTATAATCAGCGATATTCTTACGATTGCATTGACTCATTATTAGTTGGAACAATGAGAATGTATTCCACCTGCTGTAATCATGATTGGAATTCGTATTATTGAGTAGGTGGTCAACTTGCAAATTATAAATGCATAGTACATTGATTTTTATTTGAAGTCAAGAATAGAGAATTGAAGGCTTCTATACTTTTTCACACAAGGGAACGTTCTCAACAAATCCTAATCAGTTGGTCAACAGATGTGTAAGCTTGAGCATCAAGGCATGAGGCTATAAATTTTGAGATGAGTCACAGAAATTATTTTCTGAATGTCATAATGCTCAGTTCCACACCACACTATGTTCACAGTTACATCCACCTAAATTCTATATTTAGACAATTATTATATGAGCACAAAATATGGGGATACAGAGGGTAAGTTGATATCTGGATCAAACAAACATCCTGAGCACGTTGATAAGAGGACGTAAATTCACAAAGAAACTATTTAATTATCGATAAGCTAGAATGCGTGGATGCATTGTTCAAGATGTGTCAACCAACAAATTTGAACGTGACCGTAGAATAATTCCATATAAATGAAGAAGTCTAGTCAAGATGTTATTCTTTTCTGGGCGCCACCTGAGTCATACACTTGTTCCGCGTGGGCGCCAAATATAGGTCTTGAGAGCAAGCACCACGGAAGTTTGGCAATGAAACGCATACACACGTACCAGTCCATGCATCATGGACCATGGACTTGACTCCGGCGATCTAGAGCGTCTTGAAGGCCAAGAAAGGTCAGTAACCTCTCTTCGACCAGTCAAGGACTCCTGAGCTGCAGAGAAGGGGAGTTACACTTGTGCGCGGTACGATGCACAAGAATATTTACAATGAATACGCGAACATACGGGAGCAGGTTGTTAGCGATATTTATGTCAACGAGAAATAAAATTATATTTATTTTCTGGTTTAGATGTTGCCGAGTTTATGGTAGTGAGAAATAGCTCATTTTCTGAGAAAGAGAGACTATTAAAGTAATATTATTTTATCGGTTATCATCAATTCCACTTGAAAATAAAATCGCATTTTAGCTGAGTGAAAGGAGATGAAAAAAATTCTTACTGATATTTATTATCACGCTCCAGTAATAGTATAAAAGTGAATTGATAAAATCATTAGCGTAGATAAAACGAAAGAAGTGTTTCTAAATAAAAGCACTTGTCATCTAATGACAACAAAACACAACTTGATCTGATTTCGGTAACCAAATTATTCGAATTTATGCATACCCAGCAATTTTTTTCGAGTCCTGATATATTCGATTCCTGATTGAAGCTTAGATTCAGCGATGAATCGATTGAAACTGAAATTCATTGATATACGGCTTGAATCAACACTACCCAATGTTCGATTAAAATTGATACTTCTTACATGACATCAAATCCATCTGTTACAAACAAAATACCATCATTCATCGGAAGGTGACATATCTTGAGTTGAGCCTCATTCACTACACGAAATTAGCAGTAAGTGTTAGTAGTTAGGGATAGTCCCAGATGTTAGCGTTCACAACAACAAAATTAGCCCAGCGTTGCTCTACGCTAATCGTGGTAAGCGCAAGAGTTTGCAAGCTCTAAATTTTTTGGTTAGTAGTTAGTGACTCGACCAATCAAAAGGGGGAGAAAGAGGGATGAATATATTTTCTTTTTAATTTATTTGACATTTGAGCTCAATCTATTTTTGTTATGAAATCAGTACAAAATGGATCAACATCTAATTTAAAAAAAATATATAACTTACTTATGTTGATCATTTGAAAGAACTGAATTATCAATAAAATTGAGGTTAGTTCAGTACATTTTTGTCCTAAACATTTTATTCTGACTTTTAATACTGAAAACATCTGAAGGATTTTCTATAAAATCCTAAATTGGAACCAGAGTACACTTTATCAACGAAAGAGACTATAATTGTATGGCGTTAATTTGGAGCATTATGAACGCTGTTCCTAGAACTCAAAGTATAAACACTAACCACTAACCATAAATGCTAACAGTAACTACTAATTTCGTATTGTGAATGAGGCCTTAGCAAAGATATTTTTACTACTCACCCTCAAATATGGTAATGTACTCAAAGATTGATCAACTTTTCCACCAATATTGAGCACACTTACTTAGTTCAGGCGAAATTTTGAATCAACTATTATTTCTTTCAGTTTTAAATTGATGTCTTATCCGTCATATCAGTTTGATCGTATTGAATCTATGGAACTTGATTACCCGACTCTACAATTTCCATATCAATAATCAATCGGCAGAGTCGTCATCTGGTATCGTAGACTCAAAGTGAAGAGTTAACAGAAAACAGAACTTTCGATGTCTACAGGGATATTTGTTGGAGTGAGAAAAACCAGGAACAATGACAATGGTGTCATCAGACAATAAAATATATTTCATAGCCAAAAATTATGTTGAAATAAATGACATTTCAACACTTCGCTTGGAATAATTCCATATGCCATTTGGGTATTCATTTCTGGCTTTGCGTTTACATACCATAATTTTGGAGCTTGTTTTGAAATATTGATGAGCTTCCAAAATCTTGTGAGAGAAAGCTTAGTCCATAAGATAGTTCTTGCCTTTGATTCGGATCACAAACTTTTTGCTTGTTTTGATTATTGACTATTCCAATATTTATTGTAGAATATACTATTCTATATGTTCTCGTTTCATCATATAAACGCGAGTAACAATTTCACTCTCTTGATTTGACATATCACTCAGAGTTCATCACTGATTTTGCTACCTGGAAACTAGAGCCACCCAACTACCCATCATCGTTTATAGTAATACTTGGTTCTCTACTTAACCTGAAAATTTGTAGGGTGAATTGACATCCACATCGAGATTTTAAAGGCTAGTCGAATCGCTTTGAGAAAAGATGAGATTTATGGAAGTATCATGATATGAACGCCCCTGAAAACCAATAACCAGTGCACAATTCCTTAGCTCAAAACGGTGGGAGATAACATGTTGTCATCATATCAATCATTGAGAAGAACATCGTTATCAAACTATAGGAGGAAACATAGGTCTTAACATCGATTTTGCTATCTTTATCAGTCTATCAGATCTACTAATTCGATGATATATTATGTAACGTAGTACCTGGAATCAATCACCATTTGTGCCATTTAGAATTGGATTCAAAGTTCAACTCGTTCAGTCTCCAGATTTACAAGTCCTCATTTCCTCATCTTATCTAGAGCATCATCCAGATCGAAATTTTGGAGGCTTAAATATACATTAAACCGTTCCAAGATATGTAAGGCAAGGCAAGAGTTAGCCTGATACGCTTTTTTTCTTGTTGTACTATAATATGCAGTACCTCAGTTTGTTTGTTCTACTTCTCAAATTTGTAGATAGATTCTGTGAGGTAGTATCCAATTTTGATCTCCGGTTATGCCCCCTAGAATCGATTTCGAAATAGGTAATTCATCAGATATACAAGTCCCACTTTGCACTATCGAAACCAGAGTTTCAAGGACTCAAATATACATTGATACGTTTAGAGAACAGATAGAGAGACATGGCGAATATCGACAGATGTTCAGTGCTTCTTTTTAAGCTAGTTAACGGTAGCTTTTTCCTTGGATCGAATTGATAAGAATTGAGGCGCAATAAGAATAGCATCATTGAACTATGGGAGAAGTCTCGTTTTGCCCTGTGAGCATCGATTTCATTATCGTATTGAGTATATCGGTTGTACCACATTAGAAGATCGTTCCAACTCAGAATCTATCACCGATTTGTTAGCCTGGAGCTGAGTTCAAAACTGAGCTCATGTAACTACTTGGGTATTAGCTATCAAATCATTTGGTTTTAGAATTCGGTTGCAGTCTCTTCCGGCTATTGACATCACTATTTCCATCTAACTTCACGTTAGGAAATGGTGATTCCTGAACTTTGAAATCGAGTTACATGGCTAATCAAACTTGACTTGCATTTAATTTTTTCCATACATAATTGAAGTGCTATTTCGAAAAGATTCGATTCACAGCATTTCAATTACTTTGGTAAATAGTGTATGCAATTGCAACTTGATATATCTAATATTGGATCAGAAGTCTTGTGGTTTCCCTATTTAATAGGTTTTGGAATTATACATTTGGATATCAGAAAGAGCAAGACAATAAAAACAATTGAGGACGTCAGCTTATCTATAAGAATAGCTCTGGATTGATGCTTATGCTTCTAAGATGAACTTAAGCAAGCCAAAATCTTGACTGACAATGCGTTTAGTCTTGATCAGATATGACTCAGATCCTTTATATGATTCATACAAGGATACGGTTTCAATGAGCCAATTTTACGGTACTGATTAGCACTACATCCCTTAAGCTATTGCTTTGGCCCGGAAACTAATAATTATGTCACTTGTTAGTCAAGGAATCAAAGAATTTGGAACAGTACCTTAGTACATTGACTGCAACTTCCGTCCCTATAAAACTAGTAAACTCGCAATTCCATTATTCAAATAAGTGACTATTCCATGTGTTAGAATCTTGGGAAGAGATGACTTTCGAATTTGAAATCTAGTACAGATAATACCAAATACGACTATCATATCTGCATTTGATTGATGATTATAATCTCAATTCTTCACGATCTTGTAGCTTTGCATCAAGTAGATAAACATCTGCTCCTACTTACATCATACCTGCTGTTATTCTGATCCAATATATTATGCAGTAATCCAGTTATATTTTTTTCTCGATCTCCATAATTTTCTTATAAATATTCCTAATAAGGAAAGTTGTTTTGACTAAGACATTTGGTTCGCTCCTTCACATTGATCATCATAGTCTTATCAGGGCGTGGTGACAGATGCTGGGATATTTTGTTATGGTATATACAGTTTCCCAATTCTTGCGTCCCGTTATACACTTACTTCATCGAGTAGCAGATGTTACAGAAATTTCAAAATAATTTGTTGATTGCAAAGATACTTTAGCTAATGAGAAATAACTGTGCAGCAAGTGCTTGATTCTCTTATGGAAGATCATAAATTCTTCTACGCTACATTGAAAGGTATTTAAAGAGAGAAAAAAGTTTTATTCTTAGTTCTTGAAAACAAAAAGAGGACAAGACTTTGAAGAAATATCGTTATCTTCACTATTGGCTATAAAATATACATACTTAATCAGTCGTTTGGAATATCTAATAACGTCTTCAGTAATAAATAATAATTTCATTGTCTTCATGCACAATTAATTAACGAATAGCTATGTTATCTTATAAACTCTGCACTGAATTGAATTCTATACATTACCTTATACGAAGAATAGAATATTTTAGACCCATGATTTTTTCTGGCACTACAAATTTCCCATCAATTGTAAGTGGAATAAAAAGCCACTCTACACATTTTTGAGGGTTGAAAATTCACTCCTTGATAGAAGAGGTGAGAAGATCATTGACTAATGCACGTTTTCCGGTCATAGTGAAAATTCCAATCATATTTTTTTTAATGTGTTACACCGGACAAGATCTTGCATGTCTTTGTAACGCAAAATAGTTGAGAATGATTTGAAGCCTTGTACTGAATGTGGAATTTCCTGCATTCAAATTGCATGCGAATGAAGAAAATGGAAGTTTTAGCAAAGAGACCCTTGCGAAAAAATTCGTATGCAACTTTCGTTGGTACAAGGGTAAATAAATCTTGCACAAATAGCAACCAATTAGTCAAGATCCATCGGAAGATGCATGCCGACTTTTTCACATTTGCTATGGCGACTAACTCACGCAATCGTTCGAAATTTTTGGTCTGTTGCAAATTGCATGCCTTTTAATACTAGATTTCAGGATATTTTCAACTATTTTACTTTAAAAGGGCATACAAAACATTTTCACGGAAAAACACATTTTTTTTTCAAATATAATTGGACTTTGCTTTATGACCCAAAGCATATGCATCGGTCAATACCTTTTTCATCTGTCTTATCAAGGGATAAATAAGCAACTTTCAAAAAGACATGCAATATAACATCGAAGAGCCCTTCTTGTCACCAGCTCCCAGTTTATATCATTACTAATGAGTTTGAATAATGAATAACTATGAACTTAATTGGACTTCAAGAATCGGACTCACTTGCTACCACCATAAATTTGTAGTTCATTTGATCTACCCTAACATACAATAAACAAGCTCTTATTTGACTATATAATGAATTTATCAATAAATAAACTGTAATCTGTCCCCAACCTGTCTCTACGAATTAGAAGAGGTATCCTGAGTAAATTTTGGCTTCACTTTGAACCATTGTGGAGCGAAAGAAACTTCGTTTACTTCATGGCTTCACTCTGAAACACAAATTCATCAATTATATCAAAAAAAAGTTGTCTTTGCTCCGAAATTTTACTATACATGGATTAAAGCAACAGCGCTATACGTGTAGAAAATTGTGAATTCATGCACGCTCTCAATTTCACGCCACTATATTGTAACAAATTCAAGTCTATAAATCAGTCATTCCGGCTTTATTGGTGCTAAGAATTATTGTGGAAATATTCAACATCAAGAAATAGAGGCGAATATATTTGTTTTCTAGAAAATTACTGGTACCTTCTAGAACTTTCTAGAAAAGCCTGGACGTTTTCGGGAAAAACGTAGTGGGGAGAGAGCATTATTGATTCTGGCTCAGAGACCTTATGATAGAGGTTGAAATGAATAATGTTATTAGAAATAAATCAACATTGACATAAATAATTGAAGTTAAGTTATAGTGTAGTGTGATAATCTTTAGTTTAAATTAGAACTAGTTATTAGAAATTTGTTGTGTCAGTTATCTAGTTTATTATTTTGATATATCATAAAAATAAATAGTAGTGTTTAGTAACTTTTGCTCCCTAAATTGGAATAAATAACGTTACAATATGAAATGTCTGTTGGTGGTATATTTACTCTCAAGTGGAACCAAATTTATCTTCTTTATCCAGTCACAAATCACAGTACTTTATGAAGGTCTTGAACTATAAAATCCATTCACGAACTTTATTCTAATGGTGGAGAGATGAAGACAGAAGCTCATATTTGAATCATTTCAATCATATGAAGGATTCAAATGTACTAAGCGAAGTGATTCAAATTCTAGTAAATATCCAGGATGCAGTCCTCAACTTTCCATTTTTTTCTAATTTTCGTTTATTTTGCGGCTTATATCAAAAATTTATAAGCTTCATCAGGTCGCACAAAGAAGATTCAAATATAATAGGTGGAGAGCCGACCTTATGTTCCCTGATCGGACTTTTGGCCCAATTGTATACGAATCGATCGGAAATATGATGGCTAATAGTAAGCCAAACTTCTTGAAATCTAGAATTCTATCCTAAATGTCGAAAAAACCTATTTTCCTGATAGAACTCACAAGTTTAATTAGATCCAATCGATAGTGAAAGTCAAATACTTCAAGAAAAATTCAGGATGCCATCCTCTGTCTTGTCCGAGAGGGCAGCAGCCACCTCTAAATGTAATTTATTTTCGTATTCAGCTTTCCGGATAAAATTCACGATCATGTTTTTTTCGCCTCGAATAGGACACGTGGCGACACCCTGGTTTTGTCTTGAAGTACTTGATCTCCGCTATCGATTGATACTATTTTCAAATCAACTCCGAGAAAATTGAATGGAAATGGCCTTTTTCTCGACACTTGGGATGGGATCCTGGATTAATAGAGTCTGGCATCGTGCTGACCACTGTATTCATATACAATTTGGCCGTAAATCTGATCAGAGGAGATGAGGTGCAGTAGGCTCCTGGAATATTACCATATGTATGAAATATCATAAAAAAATGCTATAATTTATATATTCTGTTGTACAAATTGAATAATAATATAGCATAATTCTTTTAGAGTTTATCATTCCAGAAAAAAGTCGTAAAATATCCATTTCCTTCTTGTACAACAAAGACAGGAACTTTTGCATTTTCCTTATGATTTTTCATACATTATGGTCTCCCGATTTGATGTAATTAATTAAATTTCTGAAACCGGTCGCCAAATACTTGACGTTTGTAAGAGGACAGAGACTTAGCCTATTTACATTAAATTCATAGAAAAATTGGAACATAGGAATAAAGTATCAAATAATCAACTGATTTCAAGATTAAGGTGGAAATACATTTTCAACAATCTATTTTTGCTGGTACATTTCAATCACTAATAGCACTTCTAACAAAAGTGCGATTCGTTATAATTTTCAATTGATTTTTCATGTTATTGTAAGAATAGATTAAAAGATTGTATGGATTCCAGTATTGAAATATTTGATTTTTATAAAGTTTTGTGTGATATTTACAGTACTTAATTCAAAGGCTTGGAATGGGTTGTAATTGTGAGTATAAAACAACGATATCGATATTATAATAAACAAATGTGCCTAGAGTAACACGTTCAAGTCCTTTTTTATTCAAAGGTGTGAGTTTATAGTCTCAAATTTCATTTCCTTCATGAATTAAACGCTCCAACCGCTTTTCTCAACAAACAAACAACAGAACCATTTACCAGTAACATAATACTCTGCAGCAGTTTATGATCTAACTTGAACAGTGCTTAAATTTCAAAACCTCTGTGCGATTACACAATGAGAATAATGCTACGCATTCTTCAAGAAACGAAAGAGTGAAACAGATACAGCAAATTCCCTCCAAGTCCGTTTTTCCGCATTTTGATGTATTCTCTCATGATTAAATTCTTTTCTACGTCGAACTTACTGTCATTCAAGACATAGAGATGTGGAAACAAATTGGGTTTCTGAAGCTATTCTCTCAAATAGTCGCAATAAAGTTTATTTACATGTCTAGAATATGAACGGGGTGAGAACACAAATAGAAGAGATTATTCGCTACGGTATGACATCTCCTGCATTTTATAGGAGATAATGAAGGTCTCTGCGCATTTTGATGATGAAAGTCGTCGGAAATGTTATTTGTCTTGAAGAAAAGTCATCATATCAAACATATATTATTTCATCTGCGTATCTGTACTCAACTGAGATCATTATTATTATTACAGGTCATATAATTCGTGCAATAAATGGCTGCTTCCAGGATGATTCCACGAAGCAATTTGTTGATAATAGTGTAAAATCATCTTTATCGTTTCCTTATTACTTTGCGCAAAAAATCAGAATATACTATAGATTGGGTTAGAGATCATCATCTATGTACCTCATTAGATAAACAAAATAACACAAAGTGCTTTTGCTTTTACAGGGTACCAAAGATGATATGGAATAGCTCACTTAATAGGATATTATCTGAGGTACTTGGTGATTTGGTATCATCGTAGAATATTATAACAAGAAAATTGGAGGTTGCAGACTCATTTCAATTGAAAACCTGTTATGTACTACCATAAAGCAAAACTTGAGCCCGAATGCATAACAATATTATTGAAGAAGGACATGAATACTTCTTCATTCTCAACAAAAATAGTATTGCTTTTAAAACATTTAAATGAATGTTTCTAAATGACAAAGGATGTGAGAGGAGGTACGATTCACATAATATCGAAAGTGGATGATTGTAGGTAAGGTAGCTTACTTTCATTATAGTTTTCGCTGAGCTTCTACCCCAAAGTTCTATCGAACATAAATTTTTTCGATACAAGAACTGCTCAAAACTTCAATCGTATTATTTCTATGACCGATAATGTACTTGTGTGCGAAATTCTAGCTTCCGCCATTTTAGCACAAATTTGCTTTTAACGGCATCTTGTCTCGTCCCCTTAATGACTATTCCAGTGGCCCACTAACTGTTCCGCGATTGCAAAACAATATACAATATACGCCTTGCAGCAATTCTCAGCAATTTGTGTCAAAGTCATAACACTGGGACAACCTACAAGAATTCTTTAACAGTGTGTCTTCCACGTTATTATCACTGCTGGTGTAACTGTATAAAAAACGCGCATTCTTTTTCGTTGTCTCTCTCGTTCCATTGAAAAGCGTGGGATGGAAGCATTGGAGTTATTTTGATAGTTGGTACAATTTCGGTGAGGTGGTTACGAAATTCTGCTGTTATAACTGTCTGGGGAGCTGTTAGATGAAGATAAATAAGACTACTTTAGTTCCCATTGCACTGTTACAGTTTTCAAAAATTAAATTTGAAATGACATGTTGACCTAAAGTTTCTACGATTTGAAAAGAGTATATTTCTACTGTAGTTTATGTATTGATAATTAGCACACCGCTATTAGCATTTATTCTCATATACCAGATTTGATTGCATTTTGCCTAATGAGCTTATTCAGTGCTTAAGATTCTGAGAACTCCAGTTGAAAAGATGCTTTACTCTAATTATACAATTAAATCTCTTCTGCAGGTTTTTTCATTTTGTTTTCGTTGACTCATTTCGAATAGCATTTTATTCTTGTATCATCGCTTTGCATTCATTAAGTGGTCCAGAAAATATGAATCTTAAGTATAAGAACAGAGATGCGAATGAAGTCTTTATGAATTACATAGCAATAAGTTCGCGTATTGTGTCAGAATTAACGTGGACCGATCGTAGACATCTTTTCACAGCTTTAAATGATAGGGATTAACGCTGCTCAATTTTCCTAAATATCTATTCCTCATTATTCTATTATCATAGCCTTACTCTATCTACATTTTATCTCATGCAGCCACAGTCTGTTGATCTCTTCTAAATTATTTCTATTCCTGCAACAATCTTCTCATTTAGGTATAATTTCTTTCCGTCTAGCTATTTGCTTAAATTGGGGACGATAAACAGTCCAGAATAGCCAACCTTAGTCAACAGGGGTGTAGGGGTACGGCCTCAATCATCAGTTTTATTAACACAATTTCAGAAAAGTGTGCTGATTCATTGTCGTGTTTGAAAAAGACTGTAATACAATCGTAGACATTCTCCTTGAAATTCAATTTTTGAACGACCTAATAAAAATGAATAAATTCTTTCCCAAATAGCCGATAGATGTAATTTCTTATTAATCCCAAAAACAATTCGAACAAATGAACACTATTTTACATGCAGATTTTCCACTGACCGTCTATTTTGGAAAGTGTTACTTGGTCTAAGGCATATTAGGGCGAATGCGTATCCCATCTACAAAACAGTGCTCGAACTAGACTCAAAATCCTGCTTTATTCATTTGTTAATGACTATTTGACTTCATCAGAAAAATTTATGTTGAATTATAGAAAAATGTACTCATTTTTCTGAAACTTTATATAAATTATACTTTTCCAAAAGATGATACTAAGAGTACGTTCCACTAAATGAACGCAACGTTCACGCTCACGACCGCAGTTTTTGCTGTTCCACTAACTGTGGTGCAGCTTCTTCTCAACTGTTAGTTCTCCAAAACCACACGTCACATATTGACCAATAGTTATCAGGCCGTAAATGCAGCTGACAAACTTCTTTTTTCGAGACCGTGTATAATAATTTCTGAATCACTAGTCGCATTGCAATCGAATTCGCATAAGCACCTTGCTACAGACGATCTCAATAAAAAAAAAAAACATCTTGTGTATCATTACCCACCGTTGGAGTGGATAATTCTTATAATGGATTGATCAATGACGTAGAAAAATAGAATGAAGTAAACGGTTATCTAGCGAAACATTTACCTACAACAGTACCATTAACGCATCTCAATTTTTGTACAACGAGCCCAGAGTAGCATATTATAAAATATTTTCAATGTTATAAGATATATATAGTGGATACAATGTATAGAAATTACATCATGTATTCAGTTTCATGGTCGGTAGGATGAGCTATAAAAATTTAATTTGTAGCATACCATTCCAATCTAAGCGTTGCATTTGTAGTGTTTGTCAATTCGTATAACTTCTGAGGCCATTCCTTGCATAATGTATGAACTGAGCTGTTAAATGTTCGATTAACACAGCACGTTTTCGCAATAACTCTCTATATTCCAAAATGTAGCTTTGTAATATTATTACATGAAGAAATTCATGTTTCAAATATTTTACAGTTAAATGTAGTTATCTTAATAGGCATTCTTCTTCATAACGATTGATTCTTGGAGATAGAGTGAGGTTACGAAGGTTAATTTTACTATAAGTTGTATTTTGTATTGAAATTTCCTCACGTATCAGTAATTTGTTAATAGATGTACGAAAAAAAAGTTTCAACACATGCCAAATTTGGAGCTCGTAACCTCTGAAACAAATACCAGAAGATATTCAGAATTTCAAACTCCAGTGCACATCCCGTCAAGGAACCCCTAACAAATGAGAGAGTCATCGTTTAAATAAACCATCTGTTTCAATAGCATCTGTCCCATTAACATTCTACCATAATTACAATAATCAAGATTTAAGAAACCTATTTTAGTAGCACTATAATTGAAACCGTAACAATAAAATTGTATGCTTGGAAGTAATATGATTCGACCCTGGTAAACGACCTTACGTGGAATCCTTTTGTATTTAAATCACTTTACAATACAAGTGCATCGCTTCGATGCTTTTGTGATGCCTAGTGCACTTAATAATGTGTTAATTATGTTAATCCACGTTCGGCAACTTGAATGAATTTTTATAAGTGAAGTAATACTTGAAGAGGATCTTTGCTAAATTATGGTTATCAGCTATGAATGTATACATGAATTCTAAGAACCTGATGGTAATTGTAATTACAAATGAATACGTTATGGACAAGGTCTGCGAGGATTGCAAAGCTTACAAATTCAGAGCAGGTCATACCATAAGCTTCAACTCTACACACTAGAATTCTGATCAAGATGGAAAAGTCTCTTTTCATTCTTAGAAAATATTCAATTGTTATATGCTCTGGAATACAAGAATTCCTGCAAAATCATTGTCTTTTTCTTTGAATATATGTTTTTTTCTCCAGATTTAAATGTTCTCCGATTGTTGATGGACGACATATCTTGTGATAATCCTCTAATATTCAGCTGAATCAACCTAACTTTAAGTACAACGATTTTCAGCGATTATGCATGATAATTCCTGGAGTCTGCTTCCGCACTAATTGTGAACAGATGAGACGAAATGAAATTCAGAAGGAAATTTGCAATGAATTAAAGATACTCTCATGGATTAAGGGATGCAGAAGAACCTGCTGAATAATCATGAGAACCGGATACCATTTAATTAATAATAACAATGTTTTAAGGTTTTTTGCGAAACATTTCAATCTCAGCAGGAAGGATGTTAGAAATGATAGTGTTTACAAACAATTTATAGAAAGCAAAAACATTAAATAGTCTTCCTTCTTTATTAGCTGAACCAAATAGAAAATGAAGAATGAAATAAACTCATTTTCTAAAAGCAAATTGGCAATATGTATTCGGTTCCCAGCGGTAGCGAACGAATTATTATTTGCGATCAAATCGATCACAGTTATAATGATTTCCTGCAAGTAATTACGTTGATACACTGTTCCTAAACTGATATACTGAGAGATTTGTAATAATTATGTAAATATTAGGAGTACTGATAACACATACCTGCTCGAACTCTTAGTATTGCAATAATGATTTTCGCTATTCTGTTGATATGCACCGTTATAGAATTATTATTAAATATTTCTATTCCACATCTGTTGCTGTTCTATTTATTATTCAAGAAACGTTACTTCCATTCTTCAATGCACGATGAAAGGAGATATATTTCAATAAAAATCAACAAGTATTGTCAGCATATGGTATTTCACTACTAATACAGAATACAACAGTAAGACCTCTTGGAATTTAAAAATCTGTAAAAGCTTTTAAAAATTACTATTCGAATTGAAACAATATATGCAGAGCTGTGTATAAGTCCTGGAATCGGGCATGATTTAAGAGACAAAGATCAGGCCACAGTTCAAGAATATTTTATGGAGACTTCTGAAAATGAAATTCATGGAAGGCAAAATCAGGTACCAGCCGTTATGATACAAATAAACTTAGATCTGCAATAATGCTTCTCTTATCGTGTGATTCTAACTTGTTGGATAATAATCTCTCAATAATGAATAACTTTTAGGCAAAATTTGTCTTCATCAATCAATCTTGTCCCCTTCAATAGTATTATTTCATTTCAATGCTTTTCTTGAATTTTTATACCCTTCTTATGAAACGATTAGTCCAATCCTTCAACATGCTTTAGTTTTGGTTATCGTCCCCTCCTTAGAGCCATATCTGTTCCTGGCGAGCATTTTTTTGGGATCTGTGAACAACGAATAGTTACTGGAGGCTGAATCTTGAGAATCAGGTAGATGCAGAATGAAATCAGAGTGCAATTCGTACAGACTTGCCATTATTGTGATCGACTTGTGACTGCATTTTCTTGATGATAATAAAATAATAAGGAACAACTTTTCCGATCAACATAGTCTCCATCAAGAATGATGAGCTTATTTCAATGTTTTTTGAACATTTTTATGCTTTTCTTATATGATTTGTCCATTCCTTCAAAATACACTTCAGGTTCTGTTATCACCTTCTCATTGTAGCCATATCTCTTTCCGACGAGCATATTTTAGAAATTGGGGACTAAGTCTGGAGAATACGATAGGCGTGGAAGCAATTTGAACTGCAATTAATTTAATTTTGCCATTATTAGTATTGACTTGTGACATTCATTTTCTTGGTAAAAGAGCATTCATCTCTTCTTCATTGGTGACTGTTTTCTCCCCAATTTTATCCTCAAAACGCACTTCAAATGCTATTCAATATTAATTTTGCTTCCTTCTCTCTTTTCTAGATAGTCCATGCATATTATATTCTTACCATACCTTCCCAATCAACTTTTTTAGTTTGTACTTTTTTGTCACTTTGGACGGCTTTCTTTGGTTGCTATTCACTTAGCTAACTGTCAATTTGAGTCTGGTGTCTGATAATGGATCTATGTTCCAACCACTGTCACATATCACATAAAAAATAATTTTGATTGTGCCCGTACAGCTTCAAATTGTGCTTTGAATCATCAACACGTTTTCGGTCAACACTGAGTGAACGCGGTCCTTATTCAAACAGAGCTCTCTCATGTACAAATGCTTACGCACAATAGTAAACTCACGGCCTTCTGATATCCTGAAGGTGTCAGCTATTTCACGCCATTCTACTCTACCATCTTTTAGAACGATGTGGTGCACTTTTTTGTTTAACTCATAAAATAATGGTCGGAATGTCATGTAACTTTGACCCATATCGGTTATAGGCTGGAACTATCTAAGAATCATATGGATTTGTCAAAAATATCTTATTAACTTGTTAAGCCATGTATGTGTCTGGTTTCACAAATTTTATATAAGCTTGGCTTAGTCACTCGATGATCTCTTCCGGTCTGTAGGCTCCTTTATTCTAACCCCTCTAGAATAACTCCTCACGGAACTATTTGAGATTCACAAGGATCAGCTTGTCTTTGTTGTTATCTCTTTTTGTACCATATCTCCTGCTGTTATTACTGTGCTTCTTGATTCATACAATTATTCTCGGATTGATAAATGTTCACTAACATTTGTTGAAAACTTAAGAAACCCAAAATTGTATTGCAGTCTCATCCATCTTCTTTGATTGGACAGCAGCTATAGACAAGTAGTTCATCTTCATTTGGATTCATTGGTACATCCAAATCAAACCACAGATGATAATTTATTAATCTTATATTTGCTTGAAAACAAGAATTGCAAACAGAAGCAGCGATTAGTGTTCATGGAGGGATTTAGAAGCCATTTGTTCAAATAAAACAAGGACAGACTATACGTCAAGGGTATTAGGTATCTTATGAGTAGTATATGGTGTGCACTAAATGAATGCTCCTACGATTGTCTTCCAATCTAAGATAATTATATAAAGCGACTGTTAGATTCGAATCTAGTTGAACTATCGCGATTTGTTCTATCACATCCATTCTAATATTATTTGAGCAAAAAAGTTTTACAATTTCAAACTTTCCTTATCTCTTGCGAACACGAAGTCATCGGGATACTAACAGTTATTATTTTTAATACTTCATTGTCACTAATTTCATTCCTTTATCCATTACTGAGATATATCGCCATCGTCAAACGATTAAAAATAACGAACCCATTGGCCTTTCATGTGTGTCGAAGATAACTTCAGACACGCAAGTTCATTGAAGCAAAGTTTGAGCTTCGGGCTTGTGGAATCACCATCATCAGACTGTGAGAAAAAACTATCGATCTCATAGACGTGGGCGAGCGAAATTAGCTAAACCATTACAAAAACTCGTGGGAATAGAGAATGCGTTGACACTGTTTCTCGAAAACGATCCCAGCAGATAATCTAATTTTAGTGTTGATGGGATTTGGGAAATAATAGAATTATAAATAATTTTGCCAGTGGGATTGACTTAACGAATGGTTAGTTGAACAATTGCATAAGCTCATAGAAGTGTAAATTGTGTGATTCTGTTATCGAAGAAAAAAAACAGGTTTTGCTTTAGAGCCATCAAGAAAAACTTGATGCAGATGTTCAAACCAGTACTCATTACTCTAAATACAAGACAAAATATAATTTAGGTTAATGGATATACCTCGAATCGTGGGAATAACACAAAGTAATAACAAGGAGACCTCATTCTAGTTTTATTAGATTGACAATTGGAATTTTGTATGTATTTCTCTGAAAAAAAATTATCCATTCTTGTTGCATCTTTCGAATACTCTATTTATGAAGACCACTTAATTCTCCCACACATAGTTCACTTCCAAGGAGTAACGTGATCTACATATGAGTAACTGTTTATGCAAAATATGTTGAATATTCAAGAAATAGAAGTACTTGATGATTCTGTTACGGTAATGAATTGGAAAAGCTTACGGTTCATGGAGAAACTACTTGAATATTTATTCATATACAGGCAAAAGAACCCATGAGAAGAAGGTGAATAATGTTTAAGTTTCAATATTTGGTGTGATCATGAGATGGGGTTGCCATTTATTCCAAGTCCTTTGAATACCATCATCAAGGTGTCCTGATGATACGAAATCATTTGAGAATTGAAAGAGAACTGGAAATTCTACAGGATTGCAAGATGAATCCGAATACAGTTATCATAAACACACATGGCTCGAAAATTGCATTGAATGGTTTTAGATAGCTTATTGTAAAGAGGCGAATGAAATAAGTGGACGAGTTCTGGAAATTTGAATTGTATTAAGTAAGATTTAAAACAATACTATAAGTGTGTGTACAAATATCTATAAGATGACCACCACTCGCTTCTAAGTATTGCTGTAATCTGCCTCAGGAATTTAACATAATATGCTGAAGTGAATTTTTCAACAAAGTATACCAGTGCTACTATGAAGTATTGTTATTACAGAGACTCTTGCGTTGAAATCGCAACCTCATCTCAAAATTACATCCCTTGAAGGACTTCCTCCGACTTTATTGCGGATATTCATTGCTTACTAGGACAGTTAGTCTTAATAAATGAAGCTTCTAATATCAATGTACGAGTACACCGTTCTTTGTGAAACGTGACATCAGTGATGATTTATCGGACCCTGTATGAAAACTTGATTGACTTTTCCATATTTCCATTTATTCAATGTGATTGAAACTCACAAAAGAATTACAAAGATCTAAAGATATTCACGTTATAACAAAAAAAATTCAATTTCAATGTTTTTCTTTGATTCTACGCATTTCTGTGTGCGTCCAAGGACCGGATTTCCGTTTGTGAATTCTGAATCTCTCCAAATCCAACTTCACTCTAAGGTACAAACATAGATTGAAGGTTTGATTTTGGAATCCATAATATGATAACAATCAACTTGGATCAGTCGCCCAGTATCTTAATCCAATTCCAGCACTATTTTGGAATCTGCACATTCCACAACTATAAACTATGTGGGAATAAATGGCACTCCAACACTTCGCTTGAAGTTATCAGAAGTATCTTACCTGACTACTATTTTAAATTGTGCATATTTTAAAACTAAAAACTATGTTTGAACAGATAACACTCCAACATATCGTTTGGAATTATTCAGTTTATCGCTTAGAATCATAACGATTGTTATTTCTTGACAATTCAATATTTGTTTCTATTTATGTATTCAACGTTTTAAAATTTGAAGAACTTCTTCTGAATTTTCGGCAAATCTCCAAATTCTTGTTGAAGAAAGTGTCTTTGGTCTACACTCTATAACATGTTTGGAATGATGCATTCTACACTCGCGAATCATAGTCCTCACCTTCATCTCAGATTATAAACTTTTCGCTCATTTGGAATATGGGTCATTCCAATATTTGTTGTAGAATATATTATTCAAGAAATCCAATGACGCTACTATTAATAATACATACTATCACTTTTATCAAATGTTCTATTAGTGTATATTATTTAATTGTTGCTTTTGCATTTTATCGGAGCATTTCAACAATAGAATCAATTTGTGTTTATATCTACAATTGCTGCAGATGTAATGCATCTCTTATAGCCGGTATAAATATTTTTGGAATCGACTACTGATCCATTGAATGTAGATATTGAATTACGAAAATTCAGTCACAATAATTCAATGTTTTTTTACTCTACAGTTTTGGTCCTACCTGGGCCATTCTCAGGAGTGGATGAATTAGTGCTCAGTCTCAAGTCCATAATGGTCGGTTCATATAACGAAAAATCTCCTTGTTTATTATAAAAATGAGTAAGTCTTGTTTTCGATATATAATTAGGCATATATTTTCCAATTACATACGCACATATACATTTCACTCCAGAGGATGGTCCAGGTGAGATCTAAACCACGATTTAGAAAGAAAAACGAAATCTTAATGACTGAATTCCTATATTTCAAAAACTATACATCTGCAAAATTAGGTTTCGAAAAGTTATAGTCATATAGTTGAGGATTTCTCTCTTTGCAAGCATGAACAGGTTATGTTTCTCGATTGTATAATTTTGTCGTAACAAAGGCTGATAATTCCCAAGAGCTATTGCTTTTTTTTATCAATATGTGGCACTTAATATAATATGCTCACTTCAGAGCCTCAAGTCCAGTTCGTTAGAGACAACCGAGACACTTTGACAGTCTTCTTGACAATGGCGTCCGATACCCAGCTTTCAGTTGAGAACTTCTAATAAGAAGACTGAAAAGCTGCAGAATCAATTTCATATATACTACTACTTTCTGAATATGAATGATCCAAGTGCAATCACTTCACGTCTCCAGAAGAGATTACAATAAATCGAAATTTTGATGAGTCATAAACGGACAAGCTGATTGAAGCTTGGATAACATGAAATCATATAATGTTCTTTATTTTGCTATACTGTGGGGAAACAAATATGTGAAGATTAATCTTTGTAATAACTTTCTACCTTGCGCTATTCGTGATATATCTAGGCAATATCAAATAGTGTTTTTGTTTATTGATCAATCGTTTCCTCTCTTGACAGGTAATTCGGCGTTCCCTTGTCTGCTTTATCTCTGTATATATAAGATTTCGGTAGCACTATAATTATGCCATCTTCCAATCTGAAGTATGTAAGCAATTTTCGATAGACCTACTTCTCATTCTTCAACATTCTATTGCTTATTCAACTGAAGCTGATATTTAATGAAAAACGAACTCACTTTGAGTTCTGGTAAAATAAAGAATTCAATTAAAAAGAAAGAATTCAATTGCTTGGTTTTCATATCACGTTACGTACTTAGGAAAAAAGAAAAGAATATATAACTTGCAAAAGGACGTGACAAAATAATATTTCTAGAAAATGATCATTTAAATCTTCGTAAAAGCGGAACGTATGCGGTCGTGTCTTTAAGTTTTACCTGAGATTAAAGATAAATATAATTTTACGTTGATAGCATCTCATCATAGACAGCCATGGCACACCATAACTGAGCATCAAACGCACGTCTTTTGTTTAATATGACGTTTCAACCAGAATGCTGTATTTTGCACCCTACCTGCACGGAGAGTAATTTGTTCTAAAAATACCAACGCTTATTATTGCTCGTCTCTGTCTGATGGAAAAGGAAGTGAGTCTTTACGATAATCCATTCGAAAGGGAAAGCTATTACATAAGAATTAAAATGAAATATTGTTGATCTTAGGATTCAAGAATCTAATTTCGTCCAATGTCCAGCTGATTGGTTGCGCTTATTAGGATGAATATCCTGCTATCACGGTATCCCAAATGACCTACCTACTTTGAACCTTTCTGATTCGTTCCAAGAGATTTTAAGGAGTTCTTTCACGATTGAATTCCCTGATGTAGACTTTTATTTTTTGTTAGAGTGTGTACATCCTTTTCCTCGATCAATTTATTTCCCTCAGCAAACAAAAGAGAATTCTTAGATAGGCTCACATTCTTGATGATCCTAAAATTACATTGGCGTTTGAAATAGCATCGCAGATTTAAATCCTCACAATTAGATACAAGGCAAAACCATATTTCCATCTTCTTTATATGCTTCAATGTCTTCAATGATCATTTGTAGAAGATCCAAAAGTACTAGCCATGAAAATGAATATTGGGAATGGTACTCCAAGTTGTTTTCTCCATATTTAGAACACTATGCTTCTACAACAAGCAACAATAGCTATTTGGAGACAGTAATATCTAAAATAACATTGCTACAAATCTCACGCACTTTGCTTAGCTCGTGCTTTTGAACGTTCCTTTTCGAATTCTTATTATCAAAAGAATTGGGGTATCGAGTGCTTTCCAACAGTAATTCTATTGAAAATTATATGAATTGGAATAATTATTGAAGTCACTTTGTCCTACCATAATACAGAGTATAATGGAATCCAGTAATATTGTTCTTTGTCATTGTCTAGATCGTTCATATATTTCTTCGCTAATTTACACTCGAATGAAACTAATTTCAGGAATGGTTCCGGGTGCAATGAAACATTTAGACCATGATGACAGTTTCTTATTGATCGTTTCCCATCACCTTTCCTGATTCCGATAATGTTATCTCTTGAGATTAGATGAGACGACCATCTTTGTTAATAGTTCCAAAATCACATCAAACTCCGCATTGTCGATTCGAGTCAGGTCAAACTAACCTTTCCTCCATCCGTGAATCAATCTCCATTTATACTGATTTATATCCTGAAAATCCCTTAGTCTTCATGTCGGGAAATTGGCCTGCAATTCAAACTGGCATTTGAACATTACAAGTTGAACTGTGGGTCAGAACTCTGGAAAACCGTGTCCCATATTGCGAACGCGCTAATTAAAGGATTACTAGCGGGTTTGTTGCGGGTAATGTCCGTGTTTAATTGCACTCTCAGGACGAATATTAAGCTAACGTGACAACAAAATGGCGGAAATAACAATACTGTGACGTATTTTGTAGTGCAGAGGAAATTCACATGTATCTTAGGAGTGGAAATACATGTAAATTTTGTTGAATTGCTTTATTTAATAATTTTTGCATAATAAATCATGTTTGCTAATAATTTTTCCTTTTTTCAGATTATTCCCAATTAGTTCCAAGGTCTCCAACAAATTATAATACAAGTAAGTCTTTTACAGACAGCAAATCAATTAAATTGTTAAAAATCTTCGTACATTTTTGCCTTTTGAACAATGGAATGCTCAAACAAATGTGGTATTCAATAAGTGAATAGGGCTTTATCTTAATCTTACATTTGTGGCTTTAATATTAAAGTTGAATGCTCTGACAATGTGAAATGAAAGAAGGAACTTTAGTGGGTATTAAATTTTCATTAGGCTAGCATAAACGGTAAATATGTGTACAGTTTGGTCATTATTAGGTTTGTTCAGTAAGCAGAAATTTTTTCGGCCATATAGCGTTACAGTAAAGTTTAATATAAAGTAAAAAATCATATAGATTTTTAATAACTGTATACAACAGATTTTTTGTTCTGTTAAGTTGTTCCAGTTCGATGAACTACGAGATTTTGGATAGTTTTTTACATAATGATTAGAATTTTTCATAGGAGTTGTATCGTATATTCATCTCCTTCTTATAATTTGTTTCGGAAGATAAGAATCTTGCACACTATATTGATGGCTAGTACGTGAGTTTCCGCTATATTATAAAATAATAGAAATACTTTGCGCCTTGTATTTGAATTATCTTGTCAAAACTCCGTACCTGAATGATGCTGAACAGTTTTCGTGATATTTCTATTTGCATTTAAGCCCAAACCACTAATTGCAAAGCTTCTACAATCTATTCGCGTTAAGAATAGATCATATAAAACCTTGGAATCAGCACATTTCACACTCAATGCATGTAGCATTCTGCTTACGCAAACTACCAAAATACATCCGAAACAAGAATATATCGCATATCTAAATACATACATGAGTATGTATCATATCAATACATTCAGATACACGACTTCCTCGCAATTTTATACCTTCAATTGCTCTGCACTTTCACATATAACAACAACATCATATGCATATGCTAATACAGATGCTACATTTTCACCAATAAATTTTTATAAATAAAACTTTGGCTGTACTTTCGTACGTAATTATTTAAACAAGACCTGTACCCAGGTTTTTTTTTTATCTTATTTCGATTCATTTGTCGATGTAGCTGAAATAGAATATGAGAAATAAGACTCAATGTTGAGGGTAAATACAATATTCAGTCTCATTTCCGAAGACAGATTATTTTGCCCTTCTCTAAAATTATATTTGGGTAATTATTCTTTATTCACAATAAAATATAGTTCATCTATTTGTATCTTATTTTCGATTGGGTGAAGTTCCTCCTGTCGTCTAGTTGAGTGCCAAGTGATTAAGCAAATCACCAAGGACTAGATCAGTTCTTAAAAATAATCTCCTTGGATCTTTAGTAGTTCAAATGGCCTTCCAAAAATCAATAATGAATCTTTTGGATCCTCAACAAACATAATAACTGGCAACAATTAATTAATTGGTTCATCAACCTAACTTATTAATGTAATCAGCCTTTTCATTCGAAATCAATTCTTTCTATATCAGGAATTTTTTCGATCTTTTTCGAGCACCAGAAGATAAATCGGCGATTAAATTCTTCAATTCAATTGAATTTTGTTTTTTTATTTAGATGATGACTTTTTTTTACTAGGGCCAGTATACAGTGCTACAGTTATTATTGGAACGAGTTATTGCATTAGTTATCGAACGATGGGAACGGACGTACTGAGATTATCAAGGGAATGGAAACAAGAGCTATAGAATTTGTTTGTGAATCTTTCCACTGGTAGCCTTTTAACCCAGTTGTCAGAGACAAATTCAAACCAAAATCTCTCATAAAATGTGATATCGCTGAAACTAGGTTTCTAGGTACTTTTTGGCTTTAGAAAACGACAAATAAATCTTTGCTCCTCTAAAGTGTATGCTAAGTTCATAATCTCGGAAACAAAATCGAAAATTTTTACATCGAAAAAATAATAAAGTTTGATAAGAACAATATGAATATTTTTTGTAAATGAGTACCCACGGTTTTTTTGGGATGTTGATTAATAATTTGATTTAACATTTTCGAAATTAAAAATGGCGGATGCAATATGTCGGCAATCTAGAACATACCAATATATTTTAATCTATGTATTTTAAAATTGAATTTATTTATTTTGAAATTGTGAACAGGTGATATTAACAAGGTTTTTTTGCTGAGGTTATTAGAATGGATGAAAAGTTGTCAATAAATGAACAAAAGAATGAGATGTATTTCGAAAAACAATTGAAAAAATCATAAACATTCTGTTTCGGATTTGTACTTACTGTCTTCATATTTTTTGATATTACAAACTTCTTCAACATCGCTGTCTTGCTCTAGCACTGAAATTTAAGGTGAATTTCCACAAACATCACCTGTTAAATAACAACCACATATTGCAGAACACAGTAAGTTTGTTGATTTACAATTGAAAGTTCTCCCACATCTTTTTTTGCAATAATTGCAAAATATCAAATCCAAAAGAGATTTCGAAGTTGGCAGTTTTGTCATTTTGACAGGATTAGATATTTTTGAGTTAGAATCGTCCATTTTCCAATCAATGTTTGCTCATAATCTGAATGCGTAATCAAAAAGTGAATAATATATGCTTGAAGCTCGAGATTTCAACTTTAATTTTTTCTTTTTTAATAATTTTTTGAAGCTCAACTTCAAGTTGTAGAAATAAGAATAAGCAAAGAACATGCATTTTCCTATAAATTTCTTATATTAATGATTACTCAAACATATCAAGTTGTATCGATTCGTGAATTATTACACATCATGGAGTGTATTTTCAACTTCATTTGAAAAAACAGATGTAATAATTTCTGATTCATGTAAGTTAATAAAAACCGTTTTGAAAATGAAAATGGTGTCAAATGAATGCTACGAAAGAAAATGATCATGTTAAAACATGATTTTTATTAAACAGAGACAATATTCATCATTTTAATTATCTCTACATTAAAAATGAGAGTATAGTTATGATAAATGTACAAGAATTTTACTTTTTCAATACCACTGTTAATATATATCTTTAATTTTTCAAAAGTCAGTGAGAATTTTAGAAAGTTTAACTACCGGTCGAATTTTCTATGAAAGAAAACAAAAATTATTGGAAACTAATATTTTCCTAAGAAAGTTTAGAGTTTCCACTCTAAGATGTTTTTTTTTGTTTTGCATATATTTTAGATAAAGAAACTTTAGTTTTTCCCTGAACGCCTCGCTTCAATATGTGTATTCAGCAGCTTGGCGCGCGTGGTGTTTTCGAGCTCGCTTTTTTATTTTTAATATTTTTTTATATTGATGCAAACTTTTTTTTCATATAACTTATGATATAACTTGAAGTATAATTTCCTGCTCTTTCAGGTGGTACTATTAGTTTTTCGATTTTTGTATTTTATTTTTCGAGATATGGGGCAAAAACAAAATTTTCGTTTCTGTCTCCGAGATGATGAACTTAGCATACACTTTAGAGCTGCAAAGATTTCTCTATCTTCTTTTACGCCCAAAAAACTATCAACAAGCCCAGTTTCAGCTATATCACATTTCATGAGAGGTCAAAATCTCTCACAACTGGACTATTTCCAATTAAATAAACACATGGTTACTCGAATTCTTCTAGAGAAATATTTGGATATTTGATTTAGTTGGCGATGCTTATCTAGGACAAAGCACGCCTCAATTTTGTAAAAGAAATATGTACCACTATCCGGATCTCCCTGACGAGGTGCTCAGATAAGTAAAGGGAATCTAAAATTATTCTTCAATCTATTCAGGCTCTGACCTTCGACTATGCCCTTGGCGAACCTAAGTATCTTAGAGATAATGCCTACGAACCAATTTCAACCTTTTGGAAAGATTCTGCTCTACTAATCGATATATCGGTTCTAAGTCAAATGTTCCTAAGTACGACAACTGAGATAATGTTTTTGAGATTGTATCTTCTAAGTCCGAGACATTCGATTCTCAAATCTTGCATAAATCCTTCCAAGCCACGAAGAGAGAACATTTGTAGAAATAATAGCAACAGAGAATTATTTTAGGGGGCTTATGACTCATTCAATAGGTAATTTTAACCAAATAAATTTCAGGTCTTACTATTCAAGAGCCACCCTTCCGTTTTTCAGTGATTATTCAGTTCGTCCTTCATCTTCTTTTATTTTAAAAGTGATTTACGTTGTATGGTGTGCATTGCTATGGTGATCAGTGAAATACAAATATTGTACCCGTGGAGAGTGGAGCTTAATTTTGAAGGTTATGCACGAGATTGATTAAAATAGGTTTTTCAAATATTACTGTGGTACTCGTATTAATAGCAATCATTATCTATTCCCTGAGTTTTGAACGATTTCACTAAAATTTTCTTCTATTATTCAAATGAAAGTTACAACATATGCATCTGATTGGTTAATAGGATAGCTTCATGAACAAAAGATGACAGTACGAGGAAGGAAAACGGGACGAATAATGGTAACAGCGGAAAAAATCATCCCAAAAAACACTATCATACACTTTTCTAGGATCGAGAAAGCAATAAAATACTTTCGACAATCTTTAAAAGGAGTAATTCATCATCACATCCTCTCTCATGCAGAAATCTTTCTTACACATAGCTCATCCCAGAAATTTATGACACTCGCACCTTATAAACTCAAAAATCTCGATACCACACTCTTCTAGCTCAAAAATAAATACCTTAGCTCAAACTGTCTTTGTGTCTGAACTAAGAACATGTACCAATCACCAGAAGCCACAGAATATTTTGAACAAATTAACCAACCATTTGAACATTCATTCATTCCATACATCATCATCACATTCGTCACACCATTCAACCCAGAAGATTTCACTTCCTGAAATGCAGCAACAATGTTGAAACAATATTCTGCCACCAACGTTCAGTCTCAAACTTCCAAGAACATTTAATTTTGAAACTATGTATCTCATGAAACAAATTCTATTCTACATACAATTTAACGTTATTTGAAGAATTCCTCACATTTTGTCGTATGACACTCGAATATCCCTCCTTTGTTTGGCATGCATTTCAGGAAGTGGAAGCATAGCAGGAATTTTGTGTTATGCTGCCTTCAACGTAACTATGTCACAATATGACGTCAAGTGTTCTCTAAAGCAGATACACGAGGCGTTATTGACATTTACACGTACAATAAGGCGACAGTTGGGAGGCTTATTGAATCTTGCTAAACTTATTAGCTATTAGCTCAGTATTATATCACTGTATAGAATCACCCTTCATTGAAATTCCTCATTTCATTAGCATAAAGTCATTGTTTCAAATTAATTCAGAACACATAGAAGACATACTCAAATGTGAAATTCACTCTGATCGATATCACCAGAGTTATTTTGATTATTGCACATAATGACTTCTATCATTCAGCAGAATTCATTACTTTATTCACTTTGAAGCCACATATTTTTGTGAATGTTCTTGTGCCAGGCAACGCAATATTAATTTACTTCATAACACAAAAACGTCGTAATTTTCTGCGTCATTCTCTTCAATTTGTTTCACGACAGAAGACAGTGCCTTCTCAATATCTTTTTTCTCATGATAAAATCAGGTCTACGATGAAATTCTCAGCTTTTGAGAATGCACGAACACAATTGCAACAAATCAAGATATTTGCAAGGAACTAATGCTGACTAAAAACAGCGTTCTCTGATCTCATTTTCTGTTTCTCAAGACATTATTTGTGGTTTGATGTTTTCTTGGAATCTAAAGTGTTATTAGCAGAAAAATTCAATCTGATTAGGACAGGAAGAAGAAGATGATGATGCACGTTGTGAAACCTGATTACAGCACAGAATTCACAGCGACTTTTTCAATAATATCACTTGCAATATCATCACTTTGCATTGAAATCTTGTTTGATCAATAGGTTGAGGTTGTACATTTCAGGTAGAGTAATCAACTTGAAAAACATGTTCCAGGATCCTAGATTCATTTCTGTCAAAGATATCCCTCTTTTACCTACTAAGCTAGGAAGAAAATCTTCAAAATATAATTCTCAAGAGATTTCATTGAATCATCCTCCAATTTTCATTTAATGCAAACTCAGTATAAAATAAGCTCCATTTTGTTTGTTTTGCTAGAATATCCTTATAAGCACATTGTGATTCCTTTTGTGTATTATATTCTTATGTATGAGAATGGAGGACTTGAAAGAATTCCTTTCGTTTTCTTTGTATCTGCATACTCAAAGTATTTGAAGTTATCAATGCATGTATTCCCATGGTATCATGCACTAGAATATTTATTTTCTTTGTCATACTAACAAGTAAAAATACAAGCGTTCTTCAATGTTATCCAAAACTACAATTGGATCATCTCATCAATCGTCATTCTTGAATAATTCTAATGCAATGTCGTATTATTTGAATCAGAGTACAAAAGATAAATAATTCTTGCATAAATTGGAAATTCAGATACGTGCTTTGTTACATAGCGATCAGATGAATAATTACTTGTACAGAAGAGGTTCTGCAATAATATTGGGGAAGTTATCTACCTTTTCGATGATGGTCCACTTCCAGACATTCGAAGCAAATACTTTGATGTTCCATTGGTTGTTCCTTGATTATGAATATAACATCATTGGCAGTTGAGAATAATTTCACAATTTTCTCTGATAAATTCCATTTTGTGGAACGATAAAGGAACAACGCTTATAATATGAATTCCAGCACCATAATCTTATCCAAAACTTAAGCATACATGTGATATAATAACTGGTCGACTCCTTTTCCATTCCGTGTGAGCAAAAGTGTCTTTCCAGAAAAGTTTTGCAATCAAATCCAAGTTTCTGTTTGCAATTACCACTCCAACGTTTTAACCAAATAACAGTTTTGTGTTTTCTCAAATGCTACGATTCCGCAATTTACACTTTCAGTGTTATGTGGGAGTTGTAAATGACCTTGAGTGCAGTCTTCGCAAGTTACGCGATGCAGTTGAATGCACCCGACATCACGCTGCAATATACAAAAGTCGAATGTCTCTAGATTCAGTGATGTGAGACATCGCCCGTTGCGCTTCTGCGAACATGCAAAAATAAATGAGTGAATAGAAAGAGAGGTAAAAGGGATTATTTGTTTTGTTTATGTTGAATGTTAGAGCTTGATTATGTAGGAAGACATTTGCAATGCTGCGAGCTTTATTTGATTAGCTTTTTTTGAAATAACTTGAATTGCAAGAACTGTTTGATAATTACAGAAACTATTTTGAATGCCGAACGAAATATCTGCTTTTATAGATGCAATAAGAAGAAATAATCTTGTGCTGAGATTCAGAAACTAACCTTGGAAAACAAGGTACTGCCATTAATAGAATAATATCACATTGAAAACTAGATATACAGAATCTGACTGTATTTCGAATTGTAGTGCTGTTAATAATGGCTAAAATGTAAGCGAAACTGTCGAGCTAAAAGAGGAAACAATAAATTGATTGACTACATACATACATTGAAAACTAGGCTCGAATCATCACTTACAAGAAAAAAAACAGATTTAACAATTCACAAGATCATATTGATATTTGATGTCGACAAAAATTAATGGGTTCATCTTAAGTTTTTTTTTGCTGTTTTAATTCTACTTGATGTGATTCAAATAACTTTGTTATTGGAAGCCCAATAAATGCAGTAGTTTTTTCTTGCCTTTGATGGGCTACAAGGTTCGAAAATTGAAGTTCTCTCAACAAGTGACAATTTCAATCTATTATTAACAGTTGTCAATCCAGTGGTATCACCGAACAAGTTCTCAGCTCTTCAAGATGTCAATATTGGTAGTACACTAGGTTAGAAGTTAGAAGACTTCATTTAAAATAGAACAGTTTGACTTGTTAGATATATCAAGCCAACTTTGCCTCTGAACATCAGCTGACAACTACAAGACGATAGACTTGTGTGGAAGATACGGTAATTACTTAAAAGCAAAGAGAATAGTTGATACAAAGAGGAAACCTCTCAGAAGATGCCACGAGTAATATCATTCGCGACCGCTTTGCTGGCTGTTATATTGCTAGTTGATATTGTATGCTACTATTCAAAGATTCAAGCTTTGATCAAATGCTACTCCTTACTGTCCGTAATATAAATTGAAGCTGTGGTTATATACAAACGTCTTCACAAATTGATTAGAATTTCATAGATAACGTCTTCTCTACAAGGTCGGATAATAATTTATTTACTAAATGGAATATACCTGTAATTCAGATTGAATGTTCTTGCGAATTAAGTTTTCACATTGTCAAATTAGCCGTTCGCTCAACATCAACTAATCTATTATATCTTTGTTATTATTAAAACAAGATTGATGGGTCGACTCATTAGTAATTCATAATGAATTCTTCGACTTTTGTTAACTGTATAATGGAGATATAAACGAAGTGAACGTAGTAAACACGGCAGCGCATCAAGTGTGAGTGCTTTTGCTTGGTCTGATGTTAGAAAATCAATATTTCTGGACATTTTTCTTTATATTTCTCTACAATATCTCCTTTTAATTCAAAATACTTAGTCCAACGATGTCCCCAAATTTTCATACCATCTGAGTAATAAGATATGATCAAGTATGCAAAATAAGCCCTCGTATCAACTTCGATCTATTCATTTGAAGAGTACATTCGCTACCCTAGCCATTTCTTCAATTTTGGCGAGTATGAGGCATGAAGTTTGTATGCAAGTGCATAATCATGGTGAAATGACACCTTCTTTTCACATTACATCATTCAATATTTGAGTGAGTAAAAAGTTTTGGGGATTCAGTCAATATTTATGAAGCAATTGCTTTCCTACTTTACAGTTTCAGCTGTAGAAAGTAGGAAAGGAATGCAATCATAAATATTGACTAAGTTCCCAAGACTTTTTACTCACTCAAATTCACTCAGTCAGCTTCATCAATTTTAACTAATTCCATTCAATATGTCCAGTAATGGAAAATAGTAGGCCCCCGTGACAGTTTTACCTACGACCACTACTATGTCAGAAGACCGTTGTCATGAATTTTTCGGCTGATGAAACTGTTTTAGCTTTTTTAAGCGCAGTTTCCTCTGCTCCAGTCCATTGTTTGGACTGCTGTTTTATCTCTGGAGTGTAGTGATGAATCCAAGATTTATCTACAGTGATGAAACACTGAAAAGACTCAGTGGGATAGCGTTAAAATAAGTCTAGATACACATGAGGAATATTAGAACGAATGCGTTTTTTATTGACCTTCAGTCGACGATCGTGTAGTATGAAATTGTGAATTTTCGCGATGACTCCGGGTCATAATATGAGCTTCAATTTAATCCATTTCTTGAGACAGACGAAAAACATTAACTAATCGTCACTGCTATAACCAATCTATTGAATAAGTCTGAAACTTCACCCAGCTCTATCTGCTATCTAACTACCCTCATAACTGTCAATCTGTTGATGTATTCTTATGAAAATTGTATCTGCCTATTCTCAAATTGTGTAGGTTCGACGACTTCAATATATCTGTAATATTATCATACAAGTATTAACCTAACATAAAGCACATGTCCGCTGGCATAGCAAGCGTGGAAACTTGGAATTTTTGAACCTTCAACACTAAGTTTCAAGCTCTCCACCTTGAAGAGACTTTAAAATACATCACGTCATCCTCACTTTCATGAAATTGAAATCAAACTTGCTTGATTTTGGAGAAAAGATTTATAACAGAAATTATTGATAGCATGAGGAACAAGCATTTCTTATGGAATAATAATCTTCATTGCAGACTGAAGCTCTAAAATTATAGATTTTGTCTGTGGAGTGCTTAGGTTCAAAGCTATCCACAATCATTCAAATGCTTCTTGAAGTGATAAAGTAATTGGTATTACGTCATGAAATCCTAGGATTCCATTTTTGACTATATTAAGGGTGTCATAACAAAACAACGAAGGACAAATTAACCTTGTTATTCCGTCCACGGTTATTTTGTCTTGGTACGATGTTAAGAGTCCAGTAAATGAAACAGGTGTATAGGTAGATACAGATTTGAATTATAAGAATGAAGTACACCTCTTCAATTTTGATCTAGCATTTATTGAATTGAGTACTCTGGACGTATTGCGACGTCGTCGAGTAAAATTGATTCTTATTCTGCTCTATATCTACCTCAAAGTGACTCCTAATCAAGAGATGAGACTACCCTATAGTTACTTGTTTGAAATACTTTCACCGATATATTCTCTGTTATAAACTACAGAGAAGCTTCCCAAAGAGAATAAATTCAAGTTTGAATCAAGTGATATACCATTAACCTATCCAAGAAATACTGAATTCTTGAAGTTTTTCAAGATATTAGAGCTCCTGTTTTATATTACAATGAAGTTGACTTCTTTGTGAATATCTGAAATGCATCTGAATGCATCCCATGCAGCCCCAGGTTGCTTTATCAGCAAACAACTTGTCCAGTTCGTGCCGTTCTGGCTGAACTGCTAATACTACACTTTAGCACGGTTTTGCTACGTAAGCTTCAAAAGAATCATACAACCTCAATATTGTCAGCATCCTGAATCAAGCCTTCAATTGGATGGTTCACTATACAGACATAATGAACGATGAAGCCTAATTACTCCCAATTCATTTTTCGATCTAGTTCCATCTTTTTTTCTTCCCATTCTGTCTTCATGCATTTTGCACAAGAACTGACAACTTGAATTTATGTGACACTCTTTATTATTCATAACCGTTTACGACGCAGAGACCTCACAATATGAATTTGTATAATACCCAGTCACCATTTTTACAGTAAATTAATGGTCCTGACAAAAATATTATGCCTATTAGGAATTCTTACCACGTAGGTACTTTATGCAACTTTTTTTAATTGCTTTGAAGTGTCATCTGGCAACTGCAAACTACGTTACTGTCCCTTGTGTCCAGGAGAAATGAGCAGAATAATAATTCCTGATACCTTGAACAAATTCCATCACTTGTCAACATCAGAAGCTGACTTCCATTTGAATGATGCATAACTCTCACTCAAATATTGCAAATAAATCCTGAATTCAATTGCAAATATGTACTAGTACAGAGAACATCATCAAATCCAACTGAAAATAAGCTCTGTTTGAGAGAAACTCAATCATTGATGGAATTTGAATAATACAGGAAGTTTCTTCAGGATATTCTGTCTGAGATATAATAAGCCAATTTTCCAGAAAGAAAGCTGATATTCAAATAGCTTCTATTAAACGGTTGATACTCTATGGAATTTCAATGTAAAAGATAAGAAGTTGGGATTATGTGGCAGCTTTGTATTCGGAAAATTTCGCAGCTAGAAATTGGTTTTACTTGCAAGGAATATAAACTGTCATGAAGGTTGAGGCGAACAAAATAGAATATATTTGCCGCTTTCTTGACTGATGTAGCGTAACCAGCTCAGAATATGTTAACCACATAGAATCCCACATGGGTGACCAAGCAAATCGCGAGGAAAATCTTTTTATTCAGAAGCTTTGTTCAGTTTAGTATCTGTGGTTTGTTCTGTTTTTATTGGTTGCCTAATGGATATACAAACGCAATTTTAGATAAGCCTTATATTGTCCAGTTTTTTATACACATTCTCACAAATGTTTTCAGAACGGTTGCTTCACAGAATAAAGCTGGATAGCGAGAAGAGCTCAGCGGAATATATTTAAGGAAGTATTTGATGTGAATAATTATCATTCAAAACATTGCAATTTCTTGAATTTTTAGGCCTTGTTCATATATTTTGAAGAATTATATCTAGGCCTCTAGAGTATGTTCTATATGACATTAGAATTGCTCAAGATCCTTGTTTCCTCATGCAGACAGAGGCATATCGGAGTTCCTCCTAATATAAAGCTTCATTGTGAAGTCAAGATGACAAGTTTTGTCATAAAATGAAAATATCAATATGAGACAATGCTTTGTTATCTATTTTCTTTAACATAGAGAGCTGTCCTTATAGTCTTGTATATAAAACTAGAAGCATGACTTTATTGTTTTCCGAAGTATTTCCCGCGAACGTTAATGCATTTTGTACTCACTCGAATCAACTTCAGAAGTAGTTATTTAACTCTTTTGCTGGTACTGACGAAATTGCATTCATAAAGGCGTCGATTGCTTCTTCTGGTGACTATAAAATTTGACCACGTAGTCCGTCTTTGATTTGTGTAAAAGTAAAAGAATCCTTGGGGCTGTAAAGAGGATGGTTCAACTTTTTAACGTTCTGCTGCTCTAAGAATTCAATAATCTTGCGAACTGTATGCGAACTTGCATTGTCTTGTTGTAGGATGGTTCGTCGTTCAGGGTTGGATTCTCGAAACTCTGAAATTATTTCCGGCTAACAAATGGTTACTTTAAACGGCAGCAACAGTTTTTCGATCTTGCAGAAGAATTGTTATTATACGACCAGCTTTTGAGATAAATATCGCGAGCATCTTTTGGACGCTCCTCGAGAACGGATGACTTTTCAGGAATATTGTCAACTTGGAACACCCAAACAGACGAGCGACGTTTATTTTCCAGTTCATATGAATAAATTCACGATTCATCACCATTGACGATGCTGAGCACGTTGTTAGAGTTGCCTGCGTTAAATCGGTCTACAGTTTTTGACACCAATTGACCCTAGCTTTTTCTGTTTTATGGTCAACAAATTAGGTACCAATGGGAAACAATTTTCTTTCATACACAATTCTTAATGTAGAATTTGCCGAAATATGGTTTTTGAAATCCCCAATGATGCCTCAATCTTACTATTTCATATGTCGATTTTTGTTCATGAGCTTGTGCTCGGCGTTGACGTTTTCCTGAGGACCTGTCCTTAACTCGTCGTTAAGACCTAATCATCCACGTTCAAATGCTTTATATCACCGAAAAACTGATGGTATTTTATTACCGAAAACAGAAACCAACTCGACTACGCAGTCTTATTGGGATAATTTTCTTCGAAATTTCTCGAGTAGACACAGTTTTTCTGATGCTTCGTGAATTTTAAAAATTCGCTGAGTTTTCCCATTGTTACATTCTGATCTCCATTCTGTTATTCTTCAAGAAGTCATAATAATGTGCAGCATTACTATAAAACATCGGCATGTTTTTCAATGTTTTAAAATACATTAAAATACTTGAAACGTTTCAAAATGCTTCAATACGATTCAAACATTATGAAGAGGTTTTCAAAGAAAGAAGAACGCTTCAGAACATCATATTCATGTTCCAGGTTGTCTCTAAGCACTCTAGAATATTCCAAAACGTTATACAGTATTTCAAAATGATTCAAAATATATATATAGATTTGGAGAATAGAGTATGAATGCAAGGACAGAACAACTGGGGGTGCAATGAACTGCTCATTTTTGGATCATTAGTTTTAAAAATCTCGCAAAAATATTTGTTAATGTTGTAATCATTTCGAATGAATATTTGTTTAATACCTGCGCAAAAGAAGTACAAGAAATCCTCACATGTCAAGAAAATCAAAACCAAACAGTTGGGAAGAAAAATCAGATAGCTATTGTGCTAACATCAAGAACAAGAAGAGAGAACCATAATAGGAAAGTATCAAGCGAAGATAGAAACATATATGAAAGAAACAGTCAAGGAGAAGATTGTCGAGTCACAAGTTAAAGTCTGCTGTAGAAGAGTTATGTATCAAAAAACTATCACATACAGATAATAATATTAGCAAGCTTTATTGAATCCAACTGGAAGGCAAAACTGTTCTTTCGCCTAATCTGACAATGGACATCATTAAACAAGTGCAAGTGCGATTAAAAAATCGGAAAATACCAAGAAAAGCAGAGACTATAAACGTAATCAAGTCAAGAACCAGGATCTGACATCCAACAACTATTGATCTTCTGAATATTCTGTAAATCGATCCCCAAGTGATTTTTTTGGTAAGTCATGGTAATCGAAGAACAGTAATCTACAAAGCGGAAGAGTGAATTCTTGTACAGAACTTTGAATACGTCCACAAAATGGATTAAAGGCATTAAGAAGAGAATAGGATCATGTTCACTGAAGGATCTATCATATCTCAAAATCTTTTTAGTAGAGTGTCATCCGGCAATAATAGCAAAGGTATGTCGACCTCGTAAGAGTTCATCAAAGACAATCATAAGAAAGACTTTTTGTCCTGAAAGACTCGAAGTGTGCTTGGTCAGATAAGAAAGAGCATCAAGTAACGGCACTACCACATTGAAGATCAATTGGCATTTTTTCTATAATAACGTCTTTCATATTAAGTACTCTCTGTAGCAATTGATTTCTCATTCATCCATTGTTCTCCATTTGCTATAACGTTTGATCCATCCGGGATACATTCATCTTAAAGTGTACTTCCATATCATGAGTTGAGTACTGTGAAATATTTTGTATTACCAATAAATACAATGCAAAATCTGATGGGATATGTGATACAATTCATTCCATCAGTATTTCACCTATTATTCTGTGTGAAACAATATAAAACGAACCTTTCACTGAAAAATCATGGCAATTTGCCTAACTCACGCAATTTTATATTGAAATTAACTGCACATAGAAGCCAAGTTCAACGCAGATAAATCTGTTTTAACGGTATAGCAGCATTGAATATATGCAATCTTTATAGCGTGGCGTAAAATTTATTTTTATGACCTTTTTGTGATTCCCAATTTTGTATTCAACATACCGCGATATAAATTGACTTCTGTGAGCCGAAATGGAAACTATAAGCGGTTTATTAATACTATAAAAGGAGGTTTTAGCATGCATTATATTTTAGTGGAATAGCCGATGACACCATTTTATTCGACTTTTAGGTGTTGCCGTTTTATAGGATGTTAATAAAAGTTAAGTGGTGTCAACGCTGAATAGAAATGATATGTAATTTAATTCGAACTGTTTTATCGAAAATCTTGAGCTTCAAAGAAATTATGCAGTATAAATCCTTTTTGTGATCTGGAATTTCTCAGCAGGCAAAAAACTTCCATCATTTGATATACTAGAAATATTTGTAATCAGAACTAACATTAAATGGGAACTGAGAATGAGTAACGACAGTGGAATAATCATTTTCACTTGTCCATTTCCTTATTACTAAGTAATCATCCATTCTAAATTATTTCTCGTTCTATTTATCGGCAAATAATCTTATTTAATTACACCTGTGATGAACTATATTTCAACGATTGCAAAACCTTTCAATCTTCTAGAAATAAAAAACCCCAACACAAGTATTCATTTAAAGTAGAAAACAAACACGGATTCTAAGCAAAAACACTTGTAGCCAGTACAGTAATGATGCACCTTCATTTCAATGTACGTGTAGTTCTTCTTGTGCGTGTTGGGCACAACTTACCGTTGCTTACACGCACATCCACGTCCGGAACGCAAAGAAACGCGTGAGTGTGTGTGAAGTGTGAGCGAACGTGTGTAGAAGATTATATATGTGAGTGATTTTATTTTCTTGAGCTATGTTCATCAAAAAGAATACTTGGACGTACCATCAAGGAAAAGGAAAGATAGGCGATTATAATTCCTCACTTTGAATCGAGATCTGAAAAACATGCTTCAATTCCTTCTACTACAAATTGTATCTCAGTTTCAATGACATCAAGCTTCTGGCATCAATCTAAATCACATGGTCTCTATGAATACAAAGACTTGAGATCACTGTTATTGGAAACAGGCTACTGAGGTAGGAAACAAACAATAACAGCTGTATAACGGATTATTACAAAGTGCAGGTATCCCACAAGGCTATGGATTACAAAAAGTACAGTACTTCTTATTTCACTTATTCCATATGATCCGTTATGAACATTTGTAATTTGCACCAACCTTGAGCACTAAGTTTGATCATTTCAAAGTACTAGTTGGGAAATAATTCTTGGATGCCGATTGATATTGATCAAACATACAAACTATAAGTAGCAAGTCATCTCAAGAGGCTATGAGGAAGTTCAATAAGTATAATTCAGTAACGCAAACAGGAACTTCATTGTATTGTTTGAATGAATATAAATGGAATCCTTAAAGAATTTGTCAATCACTAACAAAACCTGTAACATCACATTTATATTCCAAAAACTCGACGTTTCGAGTGAAGAAAGTCACCCATTATCCCTTATTAGAGAACATAAGGAAAAGAATACAGACAGATGAAATAATAATCTTGAATGTGATCCTGTTTAAATAACTTCCTGTAGCTGACGATGAGTTACATTGCTTTACTTAAAACTTATTTATTATATCCTATTGACCAGTTTTTGGAGCCTTCCATCTTTCAAACAATTTCGTCAGGTTCTGTCACAGATCAAATATACGATTTTCTCATGACTTTCGATACAAGAACCTTACTTGTGCACATTTCCTTTAGTCTGTAAGCTTTGATTTTCTATCGAACCCTGTCCACTATTTCTGATCATTACTGTGACCAGAACAATCTGGTCATTATCTTGACTTAATGCACTCTAGTCATCATGACGATCGAATACTTTGTGATCATTATAATGATCTAATACATCCTAATAATCATGGATCTCCTCGATTCAAGAAGTAAACACTTCTCAGAGGTCTCCAATCTCCACTGTCAGCCATCCCTCATTGCTTGATTTGATAAACTTCTACTGATTCAACATTTGCTGATCTCTAATCAGTTTACTCAAATTCTGATTCATAACATATTCTTCAATTGATGAATATAGACACCTGCTAGAATCGATATATCAAAACAAAGGCAACTGTTGCAACCTTAATCACCTGCTAACAACAATCTCTCACAGCAATTTCTCTCCTTGGTCATCTGTTTACTCCTTCACACAAATCTCTTTACCTGGTCACCTGTTCCTTCATTCACATCAATTTCTAATGGCGTCTATTCGCTCACACAAATCTCTCAACTTCGTCATTGCTTATTCCGATCCTATTTTCCTTTTTATACCTTGATCTATTCATCTGTTATTAATATACCGGCGCACGAGCCAATTGAACCTCTCTTCGTCTCATCTTGTCGTATGTATAGCTCAAACAGATTTTGATGTAATGTTAAAAAGACAAATTACAAGAAAATTGTTAGGGGTCAGAAGTAATTGCCAGCATGAAAATCGAATTCAATCTATGATTATTAATTTTCCTGATTTATTAATCATCATATTAGTTATTACAAGTTGATGACAAATAAATTACCAGAATTTACATCAAGGTAGGTGAGAAAATCGACTTGATTCTGACTCTTACTTCTGGAAGACTGTCTTCAACGATGTCGACATTAAATCACTTCTTCATTTGTCGGTTAGGTGATACATGTGTTAAAGGCTTCTAAAATAACGTCAAAAAACCAGATCTACGAATTAGAATGGAGCCCCAGTTTATTCCTATAGGTGCAGTTGGAGTAAAATATTCCTCCTACTAGTCTTCAGTTTAGTTCTTCTCAGCTAGTGGTCTGCACAAGCCAAAATTTCGAAGCCCATACCATCGAAATCTATCTATTTTTGAGCCCTATTCAACAAGCCTGTTCTTCAAAGTATCGAATTAAGGTTTGGTACAGTCCGGTTCCAAGAATTTTGCATCTTGGTCCAGGAGTATTGTAGATCTGGTCCAACCTGGCCAATAAAATTTTGGTACACGATCCAATGTACCTATAGATCTTTATATTTCTATCGACTACAGTCATGTCATACAGTACTCTTTGTCAATTTAGAACAATGCACCAGTACAAGATTTGGGTAGACGGGCTTATACAGGTCTAACAAGACCTCATCAATTGACTTTGAAGATGATCGGCCACAAAGAGAGGATAATTTTCCATTGAGGAATATATGGTCACTGTTGCGTCCTCAAGGAGCTATGCATTCAAAGAGTCAGATCCCCAGTAAAATGAACAAATAATAAATTGAACTGTACAAATTAAATCAATTTTTCATTGCATGTTCTGATAATGTTATCATTATCTAGCCCGTCTGCACTTCAATACATTTTTGACACTTTCGCAGCATTGATAGTCCAACTCTGTTGAGTATGGCAGGGTTGTTTCTAATTTGTTGAAGCGAGCAATAATTTGGCCCATCAATTCCGCTCTGTTGTGAACGATACTTTCAATTTACCCCCACAGGAACATTTGATTCCAGGAAATTTATACTCTTATGTGCTCATGGGCTTGGATGAACAGGCTTCAATAAATAGAGTGAAGAAGGAAGTTTCCAGAAAAGTCTGAACTGTCTCTACTCAAAAGTTGAATACAAATGCAAGCACCTGTTCAATATGAAAATATCAACAAATCTGACAGTTGACATGAAAAATTATAGATACTTATGCCTGGGTCTCAAAATTCTATGAGTCTGTTCGATCGGGCCTTTAAATTCTTTGGGCTCAGTCGGCCCAGACTTCAAAATTCAAAAATAGAATAGGACTTGACCTTGAATTTTCATTTGGAAAATTGAACCAAGCTGGAAGAGTCTTTGAGGGATAACGAGATTGGACGAACTGATGTCGAATTTGCGACACTGAATCTCCAGAATTTTGGCTCGTGCAGATCACAACCTCAGACTACCATAAGGAATAACCTGATAATAGAATATTCAACCATTTTGCAGAGTTGTGTATAAGTGTAGAAAGACCAATCAAAAAATTGGGCAGTTATAGCTTTTGATCATATTTTTCAAATAACGTTTTTATGCATCTCGTCATCTGAGAAAGGATAATAATAATAGTGTGGTCAAGAAATTCCAACGATATGTCCATGAATATATAATCAGCCCTTTACCTTGAATCATCAATGTCAAATACTTAGGTTTTCCAAATGATGTCCGGAAATGTATAGCATGGAATATATTCTCTCTCCAAATATAACAACGTGCAAAATATTCATTCTTAAGATAGTATTTCTCCATCTCTTGCACCATCTGTTCTCTCTTTTTGCAAGATTCTAATCCAAGAGAAGAGTATATAAAACTCCAGAATCAGAGAGGAAATTATATGTTGCGATAGCCATACAGGGAAAACGCCCCAACAACTACGATACTATGCGGATGATATGTGCAAGATGAGAAATAGCTGGAGGATAAGCGTACATGATGTTTTGCATATCCTCTATTTCTAATTTCGCATTAATGAAAGATGTATCATCTGCAATATTTCAACAAGTTTAATTACATGTGCAGGTAGGAAAGCCAAATGAGATACACAGACTTTATTAGCAATGTCGAAATTCTATTTCTTCTGATGAACTAGCAACAGAAATAATGTATCAGGGCTGGTCAAAAAGGCTTTTCCAATCATTAATTTGATATGTTACCACGCTCATGAGCAAATCGATAGTTAATAGTAGAAAATATCTTTCTAAAAGCTGGACTCCAATTAATCTGGTTTAGACTATTGAATTAGAAGAGAAGACCAAATATCGTTGCAACTTCTCTTTCTAATGTGAGTAAAAACGTACATTATATAAAATTCACTTTGATCTACATATCATTAACATTCAGTCAACGGTATTCTCACTTTATTTTCTCAACATTCACATGTGATTTCTTTAATAGTAAGTGTCTCATTTGCGGTGAGAAAAGTGCGAGGTCGAACCGGAACCGTTAGGTAACCGGAATACGCAGTCGACAGTCAACAGTCGGCATTGCAGATGCCCTGTGTTCGTCATGGCGCGTTTACGGTACTTTGGAACCGGCAACTTGGCTCCGACTCCCATATGCTAAAGCGTTTTGTTTGCTCGACTTTTCACACCGAGGCAGTGAACATAGGAGCCGTGGTTGTAATTACGTGTAAAACCCAGAACTTGGTCACCAGACAGCTATTGTTCGGAGTTTATGTGAGAAATATTTTTTTGTGTTTTCGTGAACCTGACAAGAAATTATGTAATGCAGACGAGAAAATGAGGTCATTTTTCATTAACGCATATCTTGAAGCACTGATATTACAAGCTAACATGAATATAACTCACAGGTTCTCTGTCTCACATGTACCAATACTAGAGTTTGAAAAATTGTTTTTGCTTCGAAAGTCATTGGAAATACTGGACTTCAAATATTTATGAAGCAATAGAAAGAGTACTGCAAATGCAAAACGCTTCTAATTGTAGCTCCAAGAATTGAAAGTCCTGCTTTCGGTCATGTTATATCTAGTAGATCTATCTCCTTCTTGAACAAATCTCGTAACAATAATCGGAAACCGTCCTCTCAACTTCTCAAGTTCTCAGGTTGCGAATCTTCCACATAAAAATACTCGTTTGCATTTATGTGAACACCCACACGCACGTAACAAAAGAACGATAAATCTCATGCGTTTCAAACAAATAATAGCACACAAGACATGTTAATAAACCGTATGCAACAACAAGAATAATAATAAGCCAATAATTTCCTCTCCAATATGGTTTGGCATATTTGCAGACAGAAATTATTTAAAAGGAAAATGCAACACGTTTCTCAAAGTTTCCTGGAGAAACACAATTATAACACTTGAAGTGTTGCATGTCCAATATGTTGAGGGTTAAATCGTGTGAAAGTTATTATATTCAACTTAAATGCTCAACATAACTATCATCGCTCGGATTGAAAAAATACACATAATTTTTCTAATACAACTCTGTCAAATCTCTTATGAAATGCATGTTATGCTTACGTAGTGATAGTTATCTAGTGTGGAATACAGTATACCGAGCATAGAGTACTGTTTCTCTTTGTATTAGTTAATAGCAGCGACTGGGTCTCATTCCAGGTCAAAGGTCACATGACCAGTGAGGTTTATTGCACTGGTATGCATTCTACAACCAGAGAACAGAGACTGGTCAATGAATAACTAAAATCTACCGAACAGATGCCGCAAGATTCTATACAGGATACTCATGTAATGGAAATGAAAATATCATCTGTATCTTCCCAATATATGAACTATTGGTATTTCCACTTTCAATATGATGCTATTATTGGATAAGTTCTATTTGATTAGCCCAGCAAAAATGAGGAATTCATTCTCAGATGTTTTAGTGCTTTTGACATCTACTCATTTCAACTTTTACTATCCTATAAATTTCAAAAAAAAAAAAAAACTGTAGTATTCCGTACAGTGTAATATGAATAAATAATACGATGGTGAATGTTTATTTAAACAATGAGATAAAATAATAATATGGATAGATTCGTAGTGAGGTGGATTATTCTTGAGCGATATCCCTGAGGATCTGACCTCTTCCTCTCCAGTATCTCCTTTTTCCCTCTGCTCTAGCTTTGAGAAAATCACGTGCTCCACATGTATTTTTAACGTGATCATACATTTTGAAACAAAGATGTGTCGAACACAGGAATTTTGGATGAAGCTACTTTCGCTGATCCTTTGTTCGCATCCGGAAGAAATTTTTGTTCATGTCTCGATGCAGTAGATGCCTTGCCCTGTGAGCGAACCATAATTATCTACACGTGCAAACAATTCGGGAGCACGTAACACTGTAGAAGACGAAGTTCACTTCCGAAAAGGATCTCTGGAATCAGTGAAAAATAAATTCGCCTCATCTCTTTTAGTGTTGCTAATGAGACCAGACAAGATATATCATTCTCGTCCTAATATTTGATTCCTATTATCAAATATTCCATGACCAACAAATCTAAGAGTCAGATGTATGTCCATCATCCTAGATACGGGAGCAACTGTATACACGTCTTTCGTTCTTATTAGGACTCATCAGTACAGTATAGCCAAAGTCCAAGGTAGTCAGGATTTGGAACTCCAAGTGTTTAAATTCACAAATGGCCGGTTCTATACAAGACCAAGTGAATTTACTACTAGAGTGAATTAATTTTATTAAACAAATTCTAATCAGTTTGAGCTACCTTAAGACAGCAAAATCATTGCTGTCAAATGATCGATTGTCTTATAACAGAGCAAATTTCATTTACTCTGGAAGTAAAATACTCTACCCTTTATAAAACCAGGTAGAAGAGGAATAGTCTGCAGAGATAGAATCATTCTGCAACTCCATCTATCCTTAATAGGTAGATACTACGTACAGCACCATCTAGTGCATTGTGTGCATAATAATTTTTTCAGCATAACAAAATATCACATTTGTGATATTTCTTTTTGAATCCTATTATTTATCTTGATTTCGTCTCGTACTTGAGTACTGGTTGTTGTATCTACACCGAAGCACAAAATGTTAGTAAGATTTTCACTGAATTATTATAATACTCTGTGGCGTACCCATAGTCTGACGATTGGTAACCGCACTCTACGGCTCAAAATCATATGTAATTATTATGCTACCATCTCTCAATTCGTTTCTTTTAATCCTACTTCTGGTCAATGCTGGATCATCTATTAAACACAATAAGTACGTGCATAGGGGTCTCCGGCTTCAGAAACTCTTGATTCCCGTCTGCTCTCTCAAAATAAATAGCTGATTTCGAACTCAACCAGCCATTCAAAAAAATTTAAACTGGGAATGTCGACCAAACGAGTATGTAGAAATAATAATCTTCAGACAGAATGATGTCCTTGTATCCCTCCATACAATTATAGTATTCAAAAATATATTGTCACAAATTTTATTCATATATAATATCATAAGTGGTTAAATTTTACCGGAAAATTTTTTAGATTGTTACGAGAGCTTGTTGCTTAGCAATTTATTGAGTGATATTGACAGAAAAATCACGAGCTGTCAAGCGAGTGATTTTTGATCAATATCACGAAATAAATTGGTAGCAAGCTCTCGTAACAATCTAAAAATTTTGCCAGGTTGAATTTAATCACGAATGGTATTCGGAAGATTATTTTTCCCATCCAAATTGATCAATATATTCCAGAGACTCGACTCTGAATCTGCTCATTTTCACATTCAATCTGTCTGTCAGTTTGACAGATGCTGAATCAACGCGGCTGAATATTCTTTGTTTTGTATATATAATCAACAGACAAAATTTCCAAAAAATTTCCACTTGAAAACCGTTTTGGTTGTACCACGTGACGTCGAATGGTGCAATTCTATTGGTCAAAATTTGGATGGTAAAAATAATCAGAATAATTTATTAACACAGGTTACAGTGTAAATCTTCACTTTACAAACTCGTATTTTCACAACATCGCTCAAAGTTACTCTTACTTAATCTCTGAATAAATGACTTCCTCTCCTAGCTTACGCTCTTATTTACCTAAGCCGACAATGGGCCAACATTCAATTGTTAAACAGTTGTTGCCTGGCAACCACCAAACATCTAGTGACCATAGCCTGTCAATTATGTCCGACAATTGAATATCAGCCCTGTCAATACTAACTAGGATTACAGTTACAGCGAATTCAAATGAATAATTATGTGACCTAATTACTACAAATATTTCATATTTGTGACAATATCATAATCTTATTTGTCTTCTTCGAGAAAGTTTCATGCAGTATATATTGACTGAAGGAAGCTAAAGAAATGATATACTGAAGACAGGATGAAGTATTTGCTGTCCTGACCACAATTAGAGAGTATTTAAACCTCAGAGCCATAGAAGGTACAACGATCCCATCTGTTCTCTTTAAATGGTATTTTCAATACTTGTTTTGAGGCTTGGAGTTTGTTTAAGTAATAAAAGTTGTCACTACTATTATTATTTTTGAGCTATACCAGCGAGCCAAAAATTTTGAGCAGTGTATGCTGACAGTCTTAGGCACAATTGGCACATGTCTAAGGGTTTTCTGGCTTCAAGTGCTCCTGACTTAAGGGATTTTCCAAGTATTTTATGTACTTTCGTCAACTTAGGGACTCTATCAGATTCCGTGCCTAGATACTTCGATGGGACCTATTTTGGCACTGCCTCAAACTCCTATTAACACATTAAAATCTATGGAAGAAATAATGATGATAATTGAGCTGAACAGCAAAACACATCAAATTGAGGGATAGATGATAGAAAATAATATTCAATCATTAAAAGATAATAATTTGATTGATTCAATTTAGCATCGAACTGTCGTAACTAGTAGCTGACTATCAACCTAAAGATCAATCGAGAGACCAAGTATCATAGAAAAATACGAAAATACGAATCGTCCTCACTAAAGCTTAGAACGTTTTGCTGTCAGTCAAACAAATACGTGAATCCAGTACAAGCTTAATTTCCCTTATCTTCAAGTTCAATTTAGAGTCGAATGACAGAAATTGAAACTGTGTATTATTGAAAAGGTTGCAATTTATGCTTGGTAGTTCAATGTAGTCATTCTGCAAAGCAAATGTTTCAGTACTTGTTCGCAATGAACTATTGCATTTCCGCAATTCCAGTTTCTCTGAATTTCATTGCTGCTGAGAAAGTCCCTTGGCGAACATTTCTGACTTTTTCGATTACAGATATTTCACATTCCAGATCTTTGTTTATAGGCAAAACGTACAGGGCAAAACGATGGTAATAACAACTTCAGGACGGAAACAAGAACTGCAGCTCATCCTTTATGGATATCGTATGTAAACACGTTCTTGGCATATATCTCTTTGCAAATAATGTATCTCCTGTTCACGATATGTTATTTGTTCAATAACTTCAGCATTTTAAGTGAAGACTTGGAATAATAAAAAAATAAAATGAATATCGACCATGCTTTCACCCGATACAAGTGTGGCACTTTGTAAATTTATTGATATTTTCTCAATCGTAGTGTGCGGTCCACTTCCAGGTTTTGTGGAGAGTATGCCACAGAACAATTTGAACAATTCATAAATAAATTTTATTTTGAAAAACTAATACAAATATTCACACTATGTACACAATTGTTCCAATAGATTACTTGAAGTTAATTATTCTCTTCTTTAAGCATAACGTCCTTCTCATTTTCTATGTTTGATTCATATAATTTCTTTCTAACATCAATTTCTAGAACATCCTCTTCAGATTTTTCGATCATATCCACATTACCATCGATATTTATCTTTTCATTCCACGGTTGAATATCACTTGAAGCAAAGAATAAATAAAAAATATTACTTACTATAATTATTATTGCTGTTATCAGAAATATGGCGCTCCAACTGTCTTCGTTCTGAAACACAATCTTTGCCGTAAAGTGGAAAATAACAATCAGAAAATATATACCTCATCAAGCATGTATCTAACAATAATTGGAGACAATATGCCAGGTAGATTAGCAGCAGTTTTTATTATACCCATTATTATACCTTCAACAAAATTATTATTCATATTTGCTCGCGTGAGCTGTTTTGAATACTAACCTGCATGATTGGGACTTATATCTACAATGTTAGCCAAAATTGATGAAGATCCTGCCCCATTTATTGCTAAACACAAAATGATCAAAGTTGCTGCTAAAGGTACGCTGGTGTGGCCAAAAAAGCCTAGGAAAATCAATATTACGCCAGGTATTATACAACCTAAAATACAGTCAAAATTATTAATGAAGAGTCAGTGGCTCCAAATGTACGACAATTAGATGATAGTGGACCAATCTATTTGACTTCATGGGACGAACTATTAGAATCATATTGATTATTGCTGAGCTGGATTTGAATTTTAAATGTTCAATTAAAATGTTCTTATCTTCAGTTAGGTAAAACTATTTCAGATAAGCTCACATGACGGTAATTAATTAATGGCAGAGACTCCTGATGATAATATTGAGAGATGATTTCGGACATCATATCTCCAAGATTATACTGAAAAGTGAATTTGATAGCTAAGAAATTGTTACCGTGGTATTCGAGCAGGATACGTGTCTAACGTACGAGAGTACCACTCCATGGTACATACACCGTTTGGTAGAAAGTTTCAGACTATGTAACTTCTGATTCCCTGAAGAAAGAAAGCTCGTTGTTATCTAATTCGATAGCTTTTAGCAAAATTATGCTGGTACAACCGATACTACTTAACTTAGGTTACGGATCAGTTATGTTATGTGCCAGGTGTTCTAAGGTGGAGCTATATGATTTTGAATTGAGAAATTGGAACAAATCAACGAGACGTGGGCCTGAACTGGTCAGAAATCTAACAAAAAAGCACAGGTCTTACTAGCAGCAACTCAATTTTAGCAAGTTTGATCGTGTCAGGAACGTAATAAGAGGAATGTTCAAAAATACATATACCTCAGAGTGAAATGCACCACTTAAAAGGTCAAGACTTGTCCCTGCATATAACTATGTCTTCATGTGAGGCTTACGTAATTTTATCCTAGTGCGATTATTACTTCCAGAGTGAGAGCATTACAAGGGCGTCAATTACTCAATTTGAAGCACTGCATGAAAGTTCTTTACCAAAATGGGAAAAAAAGTGTTGTACTTCTAATTTAGGAGTTTAAAGAATTATTTTATTTATTTAATTATTCATTTGTCGTTTGGCGTATATATACACAGTTTCACAAAAAAACATTGCTCTTATCTGTAGTCGTCAAAATAACACACACCGTTCTCAGAACGTAGACATTTCTTGTCAGTCGCCTGCAGTCGCCATACATTTTTCTAACTCTAATTAACTGATCTTTCGCGCGTGTGTAAAACAATCAGTGGCCAATGTTGCCAACTGTATTTATTGAATACAATAAAAGTTTAAGGAAAGAATTGAGCACATGGCGTTAATTCAGAAGGAATCTGTTTCCTCTGAATACTAAGCTCAACTTTGAAGCAAGCAGTTCAATGGTAAAAAGAGCTCATAGAAGATGATCCCATAGTGGGCGGACAGTGACAGCAACAATTCCAGAAATGTGCAAAAAAGTAGAAGAATTCATTCAAGTAGATAGACGAATGACTGTTTCTTAGATAGCAGAAGAAATGAACATCCCAGCAATAGATATTCACGAACGTTTCCTATGTCTAAAGTAAACGCAAGGTGGGTTATATAGTTTTTGGAATCAATTTAAAAAGACGTCTACTGTGGACGTTCTCAAGGAAATTTGGATCTAATTGGTAAGGATCTAGTTACTGCTTTTCAACAGTTGGGGACGAGTAACAAAACATGGATCTACTATAGAGATCCTGAGTCAAAAATAGAGTAAAGTGGAAATACAAGTCGTCACCACTCCTAAAAAGTTCGAAGTCACAAAATCTGCTCGCCTGATCATGGACACTGTGTCCGAGGATGAGGAAGAAATTTTGCTGTTAGAATTTCAGCTACATTAGACTGCTATAAGCCGGACTAGTGGCTCGGCGCTTTAGCGTGCTGCCTATTGCACGTAGGTACCCGAGAGTCCTTGGTTCGAATGCTACAAGGTCGAGCACTCAGACTTTACTGTACGTCTCAAATGTTATTCTGGTTAGCATAAGATGCATTTCTGATGCCGCTTAATTCTACGAGATCTAAAACTATCGTACAGAAGTTTCAAATCTGCCAGGATCCGGTAGCGAAACGGACATATGTAGGTGCTTGAGGACCTTTCTCTATTAGGGACGTCGTGCCACAAATGATGAAGACTACTATAATAAAAGAAATCTACGCTAACATGATGTGAGGATTGCACAAATCCATCAAAATGAAAAGGCACACTTTCGTGCACATGTGTACGGAAGTACTGTCCACCATTTAAGACCGAGAACTTTAGCAGCTCAACCAACCACTCTATAACCCTGACATGGTCTCGTCTGACCATTTACCATGCTAAAATCTCAAAAATATTCTTCAAGAGTAAAAATTTGCCAATGATGAAGACGTGCAGCTGTAGCCACTTGGTTCGATGTACAACCAAAAAATATTTTCTAAGAAATCACAAGAGAAGTGTACCAAATGTATTGAGTTTGGGAGAGATCAAATCGAACCCTATTTATTATGCTTTTTCCGGCCTAGATAGCTCAATTATTGCAGGATGGACTCATTCTTTCTGGTGCAGACCAGAATTTTATTCTTCATTCTTTTGAAAAGGATTCAAAAGGCAAAATATATACTTCTGAATCCTCTTCATATACATATAATGTTTCAACAATTGAAATGCCAAGAAGTGTCGATGCAGTCATTCAAATAGAGTGATCTGAAGAGACGCACGATGTCAAATACTCACACAGAAAAACTTGAATTGCTGACCTTATTGACTTACTTATTTCAGTATGAACTTGGAATTATTTTCCTAGAAAACTAAATAAGTTGGTCTTATATTTGCTAATATATGAATAACTAAAGACCCTGATATTACTTTTGGAGGGTAATTCTTCTAATTTAACATTATCTACTTATAATATCGGTATTTCCTGCTTTTTGGACGAATATTTGTCAAATGAGAAACAAGCGTCACGTGCTCTCATTTGACGCATTTACAAGTTTTGTTCAGGTTCAAAAATGTAAAACAGGTAATCTACAATAGAGAATTATCCTTGAAGCCCTTAATTTCTTCTTATCAGTTAATGACACAATAAATTTGAAAAAACATGTTTACCTATTCCAGCAGATAGTTTCCTTGCCGTAAGAACAGTAATCTTGTTTTTTTTGATTAATTTATCAACAACTGTAGGAAAATAAATTCCCACTATGGCCTTCATAATATCAGGTATGCTCAAAAGTAATCCATTCTAAAATATAAAATTCTAAATTCCATTCAAGATATCACAAAAACAAGATTTACCGTTTTAATGTTGAGGTTGTGAACCATATCAAAATAAGTTGGCATTTGCATAGCTAACGTAATTACGAACCACAATAAAGAGAAAATCATGCAAAATATAGACCAAAAAGGCAGTGACGTGAGGATATCTAACCAGGGAGTAAGGCGAGGTGTTTTTGTTGCATTTGTGTTGGTTTCCACATTCTCTTCTAGATAATCCAGTTCTTCCTTGGATATTTTAGGATGTAAAGCAGGAGAGTCGTAGGCACATGGCCACCAGAATAAGATCCAAACAATTGACAAGACTCCAGTTCTGTAAAAAACATAGGGCCAACCAAATTTATCTATTACTATTCCTCCCAATAAATTTGAGAATGATGCACCGAATGCTGCACCTATAAATAATCAAGCACAAATTAGAAAATGGAATCTGAATTATTCAACTCATTATTTTACATATCTCAACTTCAAAAGATACTATTTTTTAGTAAAGCTCAGGCTTTACTCTTTGATTTGCAATTTGATAGTAATGGAATCCAAATTACAATTTCGAGTATTAGTATCTTTTATTTTTCATTCCACGTAATCAACTGGCTTCCAGATTAAATCTAATAATTGTTCCAGAATTATTTTTGAATGAGTCAGTTTTTATTTGAAAACCAAACAGGATATATAAATTATTCGGGTATAACATTATATGAGATAAGAAGATTCTTTTTGTTTGAATAGTAGGAAGAAATAAAAAAATATTTATCTTTCCGTATAAAGCAACTGTATGCGAAATGAATTATAGCATCATTGTTGATGAATAAACAATAGCTTACCATGGTAAGCACTCATAAATCTGCTTCTCTCTACTTTTGGTATCCAACGGGATGTCAACCAAGCCATTGCAGGCCATGTCGTACCCTACAAATAGAAATGATATTAACCCAATTTTACTTTCCAATCCAAATATGGGGCAAATTAGGTTTACTTGTTTGATTGACCTTGACCGTGCTCTATTCTCTAAATTTAATAAAATATCAAGAGTGCGCTATTTTTCAAATTCAACCAGTCGTTGAGATTTAAGGTTCTGTCAGTTGAAACAAATCTTTTGATTCCCAATTCCTCTAGGATTTATATTTTCCAAAAATAATTTTGAGAATACATATTCAAATATCAAAAATATTCCAAGATCCAGACAGAGATGTATATTCTGTTAGGAATTTTTAATTATGTGCAGTGACCTCTGGTAATTCAAGGCCACTGATCCAAATTGAGTCGATAAAGTAAAAAATTCTAAATATCATAATTATAATTTATTTTTCTATCTACCTAATCATTCATATTGATAAAATAACATGAATTATTACCATTAAAACAATTTTAGTTATGTAAAACTGACAGAGTTCATGGCAATATCATAACTTTCAATAAATTATTATCAACGATTGAATTTATGCGGAGTATAAATGATGGAATGGGTCTACAAGGTCTGTTCAGAATAATTCGAACATTTTCAATTATGGGTCTCAGCTGTAACCACGTTTTCCTGAATTTTGGTATCAGGTTTAGTTTTCGTATTATTGTTATTTGAATACGTCGTAATGTTAATAGCAATTTTTGAAATAAGTGATTTTTTTGAAGTGTAAAATTTTGAGAATTAACGGACGATAGTTGAGTTATTGTTACAAAATTGAGAAAAAAGCTCAATCATTACAGTGAATTGACAACAGATTCGCACACCCCAAAACGAATGTTAGTCTCAATCTAATTTCAAATTTTGAATTTTTTTCTTCAGTGAAAAAATAAACTTACAAGCCGATTCATGTCACGTGAAAAAATTCGCAAAAAGGGATCAGACTTGTAGCGAGACAGCTCACAATTCTTGCATCATGATAATATATCCGCACATTCAGATTTATAATTTTGTCAACTTTGTGTCTAAAATCAGATAGTTGTCCTCCCTCACATTCCCTGGTGGTACTACAACGAATTAATATTGATGTTGACTCGATAATTATAAACAATTCACTATGAATTTATCTTAGCGAACAAACAAGAGTTAAATCATGTTACTTTTCTATAAAAATAAGATCTGGATCAAAATGACAGGAATTGGAAGTTTAAAATTGGAATTATGTCAATGTTAATTCGATGTAGTACCACCACAGTGCTAAAAGAATGCCTGAATTTGTCTCAGGCCTCAAGAGCCATTTTAATGGAAATTAACCAGGATTGCTTCGGAAAATGAGACTGCCGCTATAAAAGGGTCTAAAAAGGGGAAGACAATAAAGACCGACAAACATCAAAATTAATAATAAAATTTAGTAAAATCAGGTTCGATTTTTCTCTGATAAGATCTCGTACAAGATTATCCTGTGTTTTTATAAATATTTCAACTCATTTCTTCTATAATAGGTTATAATAATTAATGATTAGATTTCAACTATTCTCTCTCAAGTAATCATAGTTCGACACTCCAGATTACAGACACAGCAATAAAGTATATGAATAAATCAAAAATATACTTACTAAGACTAGACCTTGAATGACTCTTACAAATGCAGCACATAAGGGATGCAATCCATATGACCAAGGAAACAAAAAACAGGCAAGTGCATTCAACCCAAAAGCAGCTGTCATAACATATCGACATCCAAATTTAGTCAAAATATAAGCACCTGTTAGCTCTGTCACCCAGCTCATATAGAAGAATGAACCTAAAATTATAGCTTTCCCATCGAATTCCTAAAAGAGTTTCTATTTGAGAACAAACAATAAATCAGGGCGACTTTTTTCTCTTTATTTTCAATGTACATTGTATTCTAGTTCGCGGCCCCCAGCCAGCAATTGACCTCTGCCCCCATTTTCTATGAGAACAGAGAGAGAAATTGCGGAAAATATAATAATCTAGGAGTTGACTATTGTAGCTGTAAGGGTGGCAAAAATTCAACAGCTCATACTTGGGAACTATTTATGAATCCACCATCCCATTCTCAACTGGTATTCACTTACTATATTTGTAACGTTATCATTTTCTGAATGTGTGATAGCTACAATAGCGATATTTATGTTAAATCTGCTTAGTTGGTATATGAAGAACATTCCGAATGTCAACAGGCCTAAAATCACGCGAACTGGAATCATGTTTGACTATACTTTTGGAAAAATATTCCTCTCAACTGACGTATGACTACCAGCTGTACGAGTCATTAACCTATATAAACACAAATTTTGTAAGAAAAAACTACTCAATTATCATTCTAATGAATGAAATATGATCATTCTTCAACATATCTTACTTGTAAACATTATATATGTCTGCACTTCAACTATTGCGTCACTAATTGATCAAAGAAAGATTTAAAAACGATATTTATACTATCATTAAACATTGTAGTGATTGATAAACTGCAACAACTAAACTATCTACGTTCGCATACTCACATCGAGTCACTCCGCTAATATGTTATTCAATTTTAAATGTTTCACCAACTCGCTTACTAAAGGTATACTGCGTAACAGTTGATTTCGCTTTTTTATAAATAGCGTCGACCTTGCTATGATTAACAACAAGAAAATATCTGGATATTTGTATTTAATAATTGAATTTGGAATGAATACTCCATTTGAATGATAACAATTTATGATTCTAATTTATTTTTTGCTGTTGAACAGAATTTGCAGTGACTTATCATAGACATCAGAAATGTGTGATAATACAAGCACAATAAAATTTAGTATAGCTTCTGCTGACTATTCACAAAGTGATTCCTCAAAATTAATGCTTCAAGTCGTCAAAATTTTGGAGATATCATAACTTTTTGTAATGAACTTATTATTATTCTTCTTCCAAAAGTGATTGGTAGAATTAATAATTACAAGAAATGAAATAGTTGGCACTTAATGAAACATGATTGAATAGTAGGAGGAATGGAAACACTTGATTGTTTCTATTTTGTACCTTCATAAATGACTGATAAATTTTTGTCTCCATTTCATATTATTTTGATGAATTCACCAATAACAGCGTTCAATAGCTTGATCTTGCCAGGGCACAGCACCTTTCGAGAAATTAAAATATTTGTTTAATTTTTCTCTCACTTCTGCACCACAATTTGTTGGTCTTCTTGCAGGTGTTTCTTTTCTCTCCGTTATACTTTGCAATGTACCATTTTCAATAACAGTATTTATGTAACTTTAGCCTTTTGTAGTTACTAAAAAGTTGTGTAGAAGTGCACAAGCGAATGTTATGAACTCAATTTTTTTATTATTAGGATTAATTGGATTAGGCGGAGCTCGACAACGATTTGCCAACATACTAAAACTATTTGTTGACGTTTAAAACAGTAAGTAACTGGTTGCATTATTAAGCGTGGCTGCCGCTCGCTCTGTAGCGTTCACGTTGAGGTCAAACTTGGAAAATACTTTAAATTGGATTTTTTTTACTTTTTATGCACACAATTACCCAGCTGGACGCCAAGTTTCAACTTTCTGGGTTATTTGGAGGTGGGCTAGGTTTTTGATTTGGATGTTAGTAAGTCAGTGATAAAAATAATGATTTCTACACATTTATAACCGTTCGAGCTGTATTCATCAAATTATGATTCTAGCTGATCAAGGAGTTTCAATAAATAAGTCAAATTTCATATGTCTATGAAATAGATTTTGAGTTATTAAGGAGTCAAAAATGACTGTAAATGGTACATTGTAATATAACACAGCTGCTGCGTCGTCAGTTTTTTTTTTGTTTTTTGTTTGAATGGCTCAAGCTTGGTTTAACACGCTGCCGCCTGTCCAAATTCAAACATATTGAATCGCTTGAATATGAAATGTGCATTTTTGGTTTTATCTACACTTGTATCATATTCCTTTCTCCTTTTTAACATTGAAAAACTGGAAAGGAAAACCAGAAAGAACAATAAAATATTCTCCAAGAGTTTACTGTTTTAAATACCAATGTTAAAGCAAAAACTCTGGTACAACACTGTCCAGTAAGAAAGCACACCGTCATTTTACAGCTATAGCATCATGTGAGTTCATATTTCCGGTATTCAAATAATTGTGTAAAAGAATTCAAGATCCGAGTCAAACATCTCATGCAATATATCATAACGGATTCCTGCAGTGAAACCACTATGCAATTATATGAAATTTGAATATTGGATCAAAATTGGGACAGACTTTTTGCCAACAAATTCTATTCATTTGTTAATATTTATTTTTACTAATATCTAAAATAAATAACCTGCACCCATATTTTGCTTATATTAAATGAAAGAAGTTACTTGAGTAATTTTAATCCAATATAATAAAGATATGAATCTATTTTGTGTACCTTTGTTGAGTATTTAAGACAATTGTAGAAATCACTACTTCTGATGATGGTGTGAAAGTGAAAATACGTACAGAGTAACAAATAAATGTTTCCTACCGCCGTGTATGAATTACTCACTTTGACGATGCGTAAAGTGAGCTTTCTTCGCATCCCAGTTTTATTTCCATCCACGTGTGGCAGATAAATTCCTGTGAGTTCATTTTTGTTGTAACTCTTGCTGACCTAGTGTAGTCACCTTAGGAGTTTTCCTTCGGAATGAAACGGAATAAGCTGAAAATCTGTATAAACCTTTATTTTGGTATTCTAAATGTTGCCTCAAGAGTCTCATAAGGTCACATGTGAGAATCCTTAGATATTCAAGGTCAAAAGTCGCGATAATCAATTCTTTTGAAATATCTCGTTTCCTCTGCCTTAGATCGTATTTGCGTTCATAATAAAAGTTGTAGAGTATAAAATTTTGCATAAATTTTGTATCAAATAATTTTTCATATGCTCAACCGTTTTTAAAATAGAGCTTGAAGAGTCATACAAGCCATAGCGCAAGGTCAATGCGAATATTACGACTTTTCAACTTAATTATTGGTTAGATATTAGATAGCAACTATTTAATACGTGATGTTTCAAATATTGTTGTTGTATTTGACGGGTACTCAGACAATAGTGAAAATATTGAATCTTTGGAACAATTTAGAAGAACAGGTGCTCTTTCCAAATCGTATGAAATTTGTTTCGATTTTTCATCAAATCGACAAAATAAAGGAAAAGCATATTCCTTTAGACATCAACAACTGTCGATATTGCTACAAAAGTTACCAGAGATGATGCTGATATTCTTATCGTCGAAACAATTATTGAGGAACTAGAATATCAAAGGAATGCCGTCATCATAGGAGAAGATATTAATTTGTTAATTATTTTAATTGGACGGACTAAATCATACGTATCAAAAATTTTCTTTGAAAAAATTGGAAAAGGCAACGCTATTATTCATATGAAAATGGTAAGTAATACTAGATTATCATCAGATTTATGGGTAATATTTATGAATAAAGTGTTAAAATAATTAATTAACTAATTTTTAACAAATAATCAAGTTTAAAAACCGTACTTGGAACTGGGATTCCAGATTGACCTTGCGCTATGGCATTTATGTTTAAGCGTTCTGCACTAATCGATAATCGCGCTCTATTTCAAAATCGGTTTAGTGTATGAAAACTTATTCTGGATAAAATTTGTAGACAATTTTCCATTCCACAATTTTTATAATGAATTTAAATACGATTTAAAGCAGAATAATCAAGATATTTCCAAAACACTGATTTCTGCGCCCTCTCAACTTGAAAATCTAAGGTCGCCCACATGTTACCTCATGAGACTTATGAGACAACATTTAAAATGTCAAAATAACGGTTTGTACAAATTTCCAGCTTAAATGAGTGTACTTATCCAATAATTCAGATATTTTTTGAATCTAAATGTCAATTTGTGCTCTGGGCTTTCTAGCTGTGAGATCAATTATTGTTAAAATAATGAAATTGAGGGCCGTAGAAGAGATCTTTATGCAATATGAGTGTTAACAAGCATTATGACATTTGGCCTACAATTCTAGTGACTCGGCAAGCCTCGTCACCCAATACTTAGCCTCATGTCCTTATACTCAACTTAACACTCTTGCATGAATTACTATTTTTGAAAACTCAACTTAAGTGTTCTGTTACTTGTTCATTCAGCAGAATTCGTTAATTATTCACTTTTTATTGTACCAAATGCTGACCCATGATAATTATGGCATGAAAAGTAATGACTCACATAAATTCATTATTATCTGAAATATCCTAATTTCTTACTTGACTTATTCTGTGACAAAACTGAATACAATCATATTCAAAAACATTGACTTTGAGATAGGCAGCTAGTATCAGAATTATGAAGTTTCAAAATGGTTATCCAAAAACAATGTCTGAATAATCGAAATACAATCTCAAGAAAGTAATTTCAAATGCAGTCTTTCATCACGATATTAGTTATTTACTCAGTAATGACTCAATTACTTATAGAATACCTATGGTGGCAACGGACAATGACAATGCATTATCAGGATACACTATTCAATAATTATAATATTATTAATAATAATGATAATAGCGATTGTTAAAATTTTAACACCCTTCAGGCTTTGCAAATTCAGTTTCTTACTGAATATGTGAACATACATCCAAAATGGATAAAATCTTTGCATATGTTAGTGATAATGAGCAAGCTGTTACGTTTTTAAATTGCATCAGCCATTTTCGCCTAATTGGTCCACAAACGATGCAAACAACAGATGCTGCTGTTCTCCTGCGGTTCAGCAGGAGCTTAGATTTAACGGTGTAACCACACTTGTTACTAGCAACTAGATACGTATGGGGTTGGAATAATCCAGTTTAGAGGGACGAGGAACTATTATTGATCAATTTGGATCATGTAAATATAAATACATCTGTAGAGGAGAGATCAAAGCCTGCATTCGATATTTCTTGATTTTTAATGAAAAATAAATACTACCAGGATTCAGATTACAAGTTGATAGTTTAAGTTCTTCAACCTACAGGTAAATGTATGGAGCCTCAAACACTAACAATATTATTTTCAAATGACATGTGTTAATCGTAAGCCTTTTCAGCATCTTTAACAAAGTCATTGCTGACTTTTAAGATCGGAGAGTTCCGACGTTGATTATAACAACTCTGATCGGAGTATTATACAGATTTTTGTACAATAGACTTTTATAAACATTTTATATATTGTTCAAACTAGAAAAACAAACATCACGAACACATTTATCTATTTCCACAGCCTCTTCTACAAAACGCAGGTTATTCGCTCCACAATAAACCTCTCCTTGTTCCATTAATCACAATTTTTCCCCTGTCCTCAATAAATCTCCCCACAAATCTGCGTTTATCGTAAGCAGACTTCAATTATCTATTCTATCGACATTCGATTAATTCAGTATCCACTGTAATTAACAGTCGGCACAGAGTAGGCGTATACTGAAACGCAAAACATACGAATGCCACAGCGGGTACAACCATCGCATACTTATCTGCATTTATAATTCAAGTCATACGCAATTCGCTCCGCATCTGCAACAATTGAAAACTGGTATTTAATGAAATATTATATAATTGTACTTTTGAGCTATAAAAATATGTAATTTTCATGAAATGGAAACAAACAACCTATAAGATCTTTTATTTTGCATCTCTTTCTTAGTTCATAACTTGAACGTCTTTAGCTTCATTTACTGCAATGTATGCCTTACCTGAATTGTTCAGAACGTACAAGGCTGCATTCCGACTGTTACACAAAATGTGCTCTGAAGTTTCCTCATCTTTTTAACATGGACGGCAGATATTGTCTTCAGCCTTACCAATTCCACGTACAAATGGAATTTTAGAGGACAGTGGAGGGTTGAAAAACTCGTTAAGACTCTGAGATCCTTTTTGCTGACAGCTAATAGCTCTTTAAAGCTAGTAGGCGTCAATTTATTTCCTTTTGTTCTTACCTGTACCTTTTCCTATTTCCAAGGTGGCAGTAGGAAATTAAAAAAGATAATGTTTCTTCACTATTTGGTAGAAAAAACTTAATGTACTGCTGATTGACACTAAATTTGAGTAATGGAATATCCTACCTTGAAAGTGAAGACCCAGGCTAGCTATTAATAAGGGCACCAGAAATATTTTACCTGAAAAATAGGAAATGGGCGCCACTCCCAGGAAATGATCAAAGGAGAAAAAGGTACTATTCTGGGAGACAATAGCGACAGCAAAAAAGAAATAAAGCATAGACGTCGAAATCAATTATAAATAAAATTATTATTAATTTCAAGCAAAGAATTCCAAAAATTATAATTCAAAAAATTTGTAACTTACGAAAATGATTGAAGCTATTATACAAAAAAATCTCACTGCAACAGCCAAAAGGGAACTGGAGAGCACGTCACAGACGTTCAAAATTACGTTACAAAAACTAGCTAAATATCCTCTTCAGGCGGAACTCAAGACTAGTATCGGCAGAGGAGATAGATGTCGAATTGGTAGCCACAAAAACAACGTCAGACAAGAACGTTCCCTGAATTAAGTAAAGTTGATCTTGCGTCTTATAGGGCTTTGATAAATACCCAACGGTCCTTGAAGGTGTTAAGGTTGGCCGTGCGCTTGGTCGTCAACTTCGGGAGATATTAATGTTCTTCTTAATTTCGTAGACGTGTTGATGTTTTTCTTAACTTGAAGTTGGTCAAAAACTAGTCTCAAGTGGCCACAGGTCCCTAAGATTCCTAACAGTTTACACTGAAAACAAACAACCCAACCAGTATCCAATTCAACTGAAACAGGAGGTTCCTACAAAAAAAATTGGAGAGCTCTCTTCAAACGTGAAGCGTTAAACTTGAATGAATAAATTTAGATTCAAATTAAAAAACGAAAAAACTGTAAATTTAGTAAAAGTTAAATAAAATAATCAGTAAGCTATTGATTTGTCTGATTTTAAATAGTGCACTAAAAATTTACAAAGTAAAAAAAACTACGCTGAGCATTAAAGAGAAGAAAATACAAAGTCTAGCAGGACAAGAAAAAGGATTTATTAGCGTCGAGTCGATAAATTTACGAACGTGGTTCGTTACTAAAAAAATTGGATCAATCTTCACAAACTCGTAGGATTTTCCAGCTTAAAAACGGGAACTAAAGCCCACAACAAAATATTTTAAGCTTTGGAAACAAAAAACTACTAAAACAACGTAAGAAACTAAACTACGAGTTGTTGAATGACAAATCCGCAACGCGTTGGATCCAAAATATAGTTAAATTATTTATTATCAACCACTTTCACTAATCATTCATACAGCACACATACTTAGGTGAGGAAAGGTAAAGGGAGGAACGAAGATAGCCACAAATCTCGTAGGTTTTATTACTTCGAGTGTTTATATAAAAAAATCGCGTATCACCGAATCGATATCCGCCTGATCGCGTTTGGTAGTAAAAAAAATTTAAAACAGAAATACAAAAAAACCGGTAAATTACAAAAAAGGAAGGTCTACTCTTGTAGACGGAAAAGTAGGGTAAACTAGGGCAGGTAGCAACTAGAACATATGTACGAAACACTATCAATAGTAATAATTATCAAAACTAATCTGAATACAAAACATCAGAAATAGTTAAACGAATCTTCCCGAGGAAGGACAACAAACAATAATAACCTCCTAAAGAGGAAAAGACCAGCTCCTACGACCGGAACGGCTATTGCCTACGCTATTATAAAATTTAGAAAAAAAATAAATTTAGAACAAAAATATCAATTTGGTATAAAAGTTTCAAGGTAGTAAAAAGGTGCTGAACACAAAAAACTAACAAATAATAAAGGATGAAAGAAATAAATTTGGAAAACAAAAGGTTAACCACGCGGGTCGCCTCAAACGAAATCACTAGAAAAATAATACTAAATTTGGAATACGTGAACAAAATAATAAACGAAATACTTACAAAATCATAACACTGATTTTAATTAAATAAAATAATCACCAAATTTAGAACAACAAGAAAAATCACAAGACTACTCAAAAACAAACGTCTGCAACAACAGCTCGGAAGCAAGAGAGCGAGGAAGAAGCAGACGCGTCGACTCCCCAAGAGAGCGCTTCAATCAAGTGTCGGACGAACGTACTATTTTACAAATTAGTGCGAATCTGCTACATAGATGGCGACATGGGTATGCAATGGGAAAACAATTGTACAAAAAAAAGACGTCAGACGAAATTTTTGTAACACTGCCCCTCCACGAAAAAGGAATTTTTCTTGAAAAGAAAAATTTCTAAGAATAGGGACGAAATAGGAGGTAGCAAATTATAAGTTGAGGTCGATTTGGGACGTAACGAAATATGGGTAAAAAGAATTTTAAGAAAATGTAAAATATTTTGTAACAAAACTATTGATTTGAAGAATTATCATCATCAGAAGGATGAGGCTTTAGGTCTTTTATGTGCCAACGTCCTAAGTCGCGGCCATTTAGGTCGTGAAGTTGATAAACTAATTTAGAAATTTTCTTGTGTATTACACAAGGAATGTATTTAGGAGCTAAAGAGGCAGAGAAATGTTTGGTAGCATCAGAAAGTACGTAATTACGTTTCCAAACTGAATCACCTACAAAGAATTCTAAAGAACGTCTACGAAGGTTATAGCGTTTAGCGGAGCGGTCATATGAAGATATAATTTTCTTCTGAACTAGTTGGAAATTAGTATGCAATTCTTTAAATGAATTAGCATAAGTAGCTGGAGTATCAGATAAAATGGTATCAGGTGGAGTGGAGTAAAAAGTTCCGGATAAGGGTACGTGACGGCCAAAGTTAAGATATGCTGGAGTAAAACCAGTAACTTCGTGAACAGAAGTACGTATTGCTTGACCAATTTGGGGTAAATTTACATCCCAAGCGCGGTGGTTGTCTTTAATAAAGGATCGAATAGCGGTTTTAATGATTCTATTGGTGCGTTCTACAAAATTTACTTGCGGGTGGTATTTAGCATTGTACCAAAGTTTTGGAACTTGATATTTTTTCAGCAAACGACGAAACTCGTCACAATTGAACTGAGTACCATTATCACAAATTACAATTTGAGGGACTCCAAAGAGAAGAAAGACATCACGTTCTAGAATAGTAGTAATACTTCTAGAAGTAGCTTGACGAAGTGGAAATAATAAAGGAAATTTTGAAAACCAATCTGATACTACTAATAAATGCATATTCCCATGTGATGATCGAGGAAAAGGACCCATTAAATCAATGGCGATGGCCTGCCAAGGATAGTTAATTTTCTTAGGCTCTCCCATATGGCCTAAAGAAGGTAATTGAGAAGGTTTTTGAGATAAACAAATTTTACATTGCGTTACAAATCGGTGTACGGAACGTCTCATACCGGGCCAATAGTATGTTTCGGAAAGACGACGAAGGGTTTTAAATACGCCAAAATGACCAGAAGTAGTAGCAGAGTGAGCTTCTTTGAGAATTTCATCCCTTAGATCTGAGGGAACGACTATTTTCCATGGAGATAAATTAACAGCACGGTTCTGCGGAACAAGTTTATAAATTGTCTGGTCCTCTACACGCCATCCTGGATAATCAGAAGGAGAAGCAAGAATTGAAGTACGAAGATTTATATACCATGGATCTGAGTTATCGGCTGGTACAAATAAAGTTGAAATTGTTAATGGAGCACGTGAAAGAGCATCTGGGACAGTATTTAGTTTTCCAGGTCTATGTAAAAGTTGAAAATCAAACTGTTGAAGCTTAACAGCCCAACGAGCAAGTTTACCTGTGGGATCCTGCATTCTCATAAGCCATAATAGTGAATGATGGTCAGTAATAACAGTAAAAGAAGTACCTTCGACATAAGGACGAAATTTGGTAATAGCGAAAAGAACGGCTAAACATTCGCGTTCAGTAACTGAGTAATTACGTTCAGTGCGCGTAAGAGTACGACTTGCATAAGCAATGGCATGTTCTTCGCCAGAGGAATCTTGAGATAATACAGCGGCTATGCCGTAATTTGAAGCATCTGTTTGAATGGTGAATGGTTTTGTAAAATCTGGACTAGCCAAAACAGGTGAAGAAGTGAGTGAAGATTTTAATTTATCAAAAGCTTGAAGAGCTTCTTGATCCCAAGTAACAATATTAGATTTGCGTTTTCCTTTAGTTAAAGCAGTGATAGGGGCTGAAAGACATGAAAATTGAGGTACAAAACGCCGATACCAGGAAGCTAAACCTAAAAATCGTTTAATTTCCGTAACTGTTCGGGGTAAAGGGTAGTTATTAATGGCGGCAACCTTGTCTGGGTCGGTACGTAATCCTTGTTTGTCAACTACGAAGCCAAGATAATTTAAAGAGGGTTTACAAAATTCACATTTTCCAAAGTTGATAGTAAGACCTGCATTTTTAAGTCGATTAAGAATATCAAAGAGCACTGACAAGTGTTCTTCGAAGGTGGAAGTACAAATTATAATGTCGTCCAAGTAAACGAAAACAGGCTTATGTAAAAGTGGACCAAGAACGGCATCCATTAATCTTTGCAAGGCTTGAGGAGCATTTGTAAGACCGAAAGCGGTTCGCGTGAACTCAAATAAACCTCGATTTGGCACGGTGAAGGCGGTTTTTTCACAAGAAGCGTCATCAAGTGGAATTTGCCAGAAAGCGCTTTTTAAATCAATTGAAGACAAATAGTTAGCATCGCGTAATCGATCCAAGATGTCATTGACTAAAGGTAAAGGATAAGCATCCTTTTTGGTAACTGAATTAAGTTTACGGCCATCAAAACAAAAACGGGGCTCTCCAGATTTTTTCTTCACGATTAGAACGGGGGACGACCAAGCACTTTTTGAAGGACGTACTACACCGAGTGCAAGCATTTTATCTAATTCTTGATGCAAGATGGACAACATAGCTGGGGAGACAGAATGATATCGTTGTTTAATAGGAGTGGCATCGCCAGTATCAATTGAATACGTAAGACAATGAGTGCGTCCAAGAGGTTTTGAGCCAAGTTCTTTGAAAGAATCTATGACTACTTGTAGAGCAGCAGTTTGAGAAGTAGTTAATTCGGTAGAATCATGTAGTGAACTAAAAGCATTAATAGTCGGCCTAGAATTCCATAAATTATCTTTGAAATTGACATGAATATTAAAAGTTTGCCAGAAATCGGTACCTAATATGACAGATTGTTCAAGGGGAGGAACTATTAAAAAGTCTATATAATGAGTGACTGAATCTGCAGTGATAGGAACGGTAACTTTTCCATTGACTTGTTGAGAAGCACCATCTGCAGTAGTTACAGTAGGTTCTTTAGAAGGTAAAAGGGGTATATTATTAGCAGAAAGTAAAGAAATGCCTTTATTTCCTAGTACAGAAACGTTAGCACCCGAATCTAATAGAGCGACAACAGGAGTTTTTCCGAAAAGAATTTTAACAAAAGGTCGCGAGTCTAAATTAGGATGATGAATAATAGGTGAAATGGTAGGACTTTTACAGAATTTAGCTACAGTTTTCAGCCAGTCATTCCAAGCTGAACGGTCAGTCTTAATAAAAGATCGTGTGCGTCGGCGACTGAAACAACGCGATCCTATTCGTTTTTTGAACAATGTGGGCATGTAGAACGAGTGACATTTTTATAACCGCAACTATAACAATGCTTATTATGAGGCTTTGGGCATTGAGGCGCTAAATGATTTGGATCATCACAATTAAAACACTTATGAGGCTTTGGGCATTGAGGCGCTAAATGATTTGGATCATCACAATTAAAACACTTACGAGTATTTTGATTTTTAGAAGGCGTCGTGTGCACAGTATTCACACGAGAAGAAGATGCAACGGGACGTTGGTAAGCTAATTCTGGCTCTAGTAATTTATTTGTAAGAGAAGGTGGAGGTTTAAACTTTTCATTTTCAAAGTTTCTTTGCATTTCCAGCGCAGCTTCGTTTTGCAGACATAGAAGATTATTGCATTTGTGGTAACTTGAGTATCTAACATTATTATTTCAGGCACTGATGAAGGTTCAATATAAAACCGAAACGTTTGCAAAGTAGAAGATGTAAGCTATTTATCGATCCTTCAAATCATCCATTATTCGTTGAACTTTTGACTATTATAATATTCCTGGATTCGACCAATAAACTATTATTAAAATAGGGTCTTCCACGATATTCCAAAAATGTCGAAAATGGAATCTAAGCACATTAAAAAAACTATTGGCACTAATTTTTTCGCTAAGTGGAATTGCTGCGATTAGTAAACACGATTCCAAAGTCAACGACGTTTGAAAAGATCACGTAAAACCGCCATGTTGTTGTGACGTCACTCCGCACTTCTGACGCTCAGCTGTAGTATCGCTTTCAATAAAGTCAGCAAAAGAAAACCTCAACTCTAAAAAAAAAACGTCAAAATAGTATTGTGGGTGTGATAGCTGCAGTCATCGCGAATCAAGTAAGTTGTTTATAGATGTCTCAACAGAGGAGACCAAATACCATCGAATGAATATTGAATTATTATTATTAATGTCTTTGACGTGACATAATCAAATGCTGTGTCAACAAAATTTTATAGGTTAACACTGGATATTAACTAAGATGTTTCAGTTGCTCAATGTAGGTAGCGGGCTAAAATTTATAAATCCCTAAAACAGTATTCTACTACACTTCGCACACAAAAAGTAGACGTTTTACTGTCAAAAGAAAGAGCCATAATAAAGACTTATCCCTGAGCTTTCAGCTGCGTTAAAAATACACTTTTTGAGATAAAGTCGGCAACAATTAACTCGTGAACCTCTGGCAAATTATCTGACTTTCACTTTTTGAACACATCAGAACTTATTTTGTTACTGATTCTATTCTAAGTCGAATTAATCCACGGTCCATATCTCTCACGCACCAACTGCTGATCGCTATAGGGAGTGAGCGACGAAAGAGTTGGCATCTGGCGGCAGGAATTTAAACTAGAAAAACCGAGATAGATTTGAATTATATTGGAGATCATATGGAGTTTTGTCTTGAAAGATATATAAAGTTAAGGAATATTCTATAATAGAAAAACTACTATCAAGTCCAGACGATATTATTCTGTACCACAGTGCTGTAGTTATAAGAGTTAATAAATAAATATATATATATCGATCTCCAACATCATCTATCTTCCGAATGCAGTGGCAAAAAATTGGAAACAAAAAATCGAATATTATATCATTTTAGTGTTTTTTACTCCTCAAAAACTAGATTCTTTGAAATCAAGAAAAAATAAATAAGAAGGATCTAATTCATCCAATAAATTAGCAATTACAAGCATAGCAAAAAATGGTTCAGATAACAGAAAATCAGAATAATAATTAGATTACATGAATATGGATTTTCATGCATTTGAACAAATTCTATTCATTTTTGTTGAAGCATCTCTTAAGTCCTGAAGAAACTTCACTCCCAATAGAAATATTTCAGGATTCAGGAAACAGAATGTGCGGAACTCAGTGCAAATTTATCAAAAATTCTAATTGTATTGCTCAAAATAAGATAAATTACAGAAGTATTTGTACCCAGTCTAATTTAGGCAACTATGGAAGAACAAAAAACTTATAAAATCAATACTTGAAAATTATACTAGAATGAACAAACTTTTTAATGTTTATTACTTGCGTCCAGAATGTATTGGATAATGAATAGCTTTTACAAATAAACGATGTGCCATGAAAATCATGTTGAGTTCTATAAAATCTTTCATTCCAAGCTATGTGTCTGGAATGTTTTTACCACTACATCAAACTAATTCAGAAAAATATCAGATAACTTGATATAGGACATATTTTATATTATATTTATAAGATTTTTCACACAAAAATTGGAGATTTCAATACAGATAAACATATATGAGTGGAATATTTTCGCAGCGCACTGTTAATCTAATATATAATGTGAATGCATATCACGGTTCTGTCGCCATTTTACATATAACTGGCGAGACCTCTGGTGGCTGCGCTCACTCCCTATACTGCGTGATGACGTCACAGCGGCGCTTGGCCAATAACAACGTTTCGTCGATCATGTGACAAAATTTGAGAATTCTACAATTTTGTATGTTTTGTATGTTTGTTATAACTTCTCAGAGAACTTTCTTCAAAGTTAGGTCCTCCTGATGTGAGTTTCGACGGTATTATAAGTGATTATACATTGGGTAATTTTACAACCAATCATTTAGCAATGTAGATTTTTGAGAAGAGATCTTGTTCTAAAATTTTATATTTTATTCGAATATTTATTATGAGCTAGATTAGCCTTTGAAAAATGACATGCATTTTGGTCCTTTGGTATGTTCGTTTAAGCAAAAACTTCAGATCACAAGTCTTGATCGATTTCAGTGATTATTTTTCTTAACGATTGATCAAGAATCCTGATTATTTTCATCTTGGCTTGTAGAACAATTCAATTTCTAAAGGCACGATTATTTGTCATAGATCGCATAAATAAGGTGTATAAATGTGAGGCGTGAGGTTGACATATTTTCGAATATATTCTTAAATACCATAATCCAGCTGAGGTGGCAGGTTCAAAGAAATATAGGACGCTGTGATAAATTCAAGCAGCAAACAATTAATTTGGGAATTTGATAATATTTTTCTACAAAGGCGAACTATGCCTGCTGTGATATTTACCGTACCGTGACATGGAGGCAAAAACTCTTCAGGTCGTAAAGATTTTCAAATTCTAATATTTACTTATTATACGTATAATAATAAAAAAAATTGTGATAATAATTATGAAGTTTAATAACAAGCCATTCTCTAGTACGATGTTATAATTCTTAATTATACGTTCAGTCTACCATCTGTGCTTTCTAAATGATGTTTCTTAATTCGATTACAGAGTACGGAATAAATACGATCTGCGTGCATTACTTTTTCTAAACTATAATTTACTCTAGAAGATTAGAGCAACCAGAAAATGCTTTTAACAAACTTGGCACGTAATCATGAGAATTACCGGGGTTTTTAAATACGTGCACAAATATGTACGCAGATAGTTTTTTGATATAGTTGGATTCACGTTAAGATAACCAAACCAATTAGGAATTGAATACCGAAATCTTCAATCGGGAATAACAGGAAAAGGAGCTTGTATACTTCATGTTTGATCTCATCACACAGGAATGCTTTTCTTACGTGATTTCCACTATATGTTCTAGATCTACTAATGTATAAAATCTCTTCACCGAGCTAATATTTGTTTTTTTTTTCAGGATCATCGCTGCCCAAGATGAATTTCGTTATTATACTCGCATTATCCACAATAACGTTACAAAGTGTTTCTGCTGCCCTAGGTAATGTATACAGTATAATCTGCGTATAATTACGCTACTTATTTGTTAATGTATAATCTTAATTTGTAATTTTCTAGTATTTTACTCACAATTTACTGTTAGATACTCGCCTATCTCAAATATTGAGGAAGCAGATAAACATATGTTGTAGTATTTTATTTTAATTTTATTGTGAGATTATTCAGTTGCTCTATTAGTGATTTCACATCATATGCGATATAAGTGTCAATTATTTGCTGTTACTGAAACAAGAAAAGTTACAAATTGCGGCAAAGATATCTCTTATTTTTTGTAATTTTGCTAGTTTCCTTTCATGTAAACATTAATTGCAAATAGTTATTTGAAATTTCAATTTTCATTTGAGAAAGTATTTTTAGGACTGTATTACACTTAGCTGAAACAATGATATTTCGGAAAATATATATCCCAGGCTTTCCTCAATATTTGCTGCAATATTGTTGAGTAGTTAATTTGAAATAGGTGAGAAAGGGGGCTATTATCTCCATGATTACCTCCACTTTTTTGATATCATTTTTAATATTCTTGTAATAGTTTCAAAAAAGTAAGACACTTATTTCCACCTTGTTTGTTTCGAATAACTCGTTCTGTTTGAACTGAAATTAAACCAGTTTTTAACACATAGTTGCTCAATAGTGCCTTTAATCGAACAAAATGTAAATAAAGAAGAACAAAACAAAGGGAAACAAAGCATTATTATTATCAAAAACAACTAGAGTACTTTTTTTGTGGTAGAGGCAGCGGACCGATAAAATGTTCTAATTTTTATTTTGTTCGCAGGAAAAATAGCCTTTGAAAAATTAACGGACTTCGATTACAGAGGAAGTACGTATTACACGGTAAAAAACTTGTCGCTGTACGAATGCCAAGGATGGTGTCGAGAAGAACCAGATTGCCAAGCAGCTGCTTTTAGGTAATATTTCCATGAATTGATTTCTAATTTGACAACACAACAACAAACAACAAAAAATCAAATAAATAATAATCCTGCCTTTTACCCGGTTCTGGGTGTAACTCAGGCGAATCATACTGGATGATAGGGTAGTTTATAGTAATTAAGGTATCAAGGGTGTTAAAAAGACAATAATGCCTGAGGTCAACAGTGTACTTTCCGAGGGCCTCTGGCCTGAAGTGTGTACGTTTACCGTAGGCATTATTGTCTGTTCAACTCCCGTGGTGCCTTCAATGTTTAATCTCCGACTTTTGTTGTATTTCAATCAAAATTTTAAGCAATGTATGTCCTGTCATTGTTATTTCTGTCAGAGAAATTACTCTAGTTACTTGCTGTAACTAGGAAACTTGTTTGTTATTCTTCAAAATAATTCCCGAGGGCATTATTTTGGAACATAATGCCCTCGGGTATTATTTGTTAAGTAATTACCCTGAAATCAGTGTTATTATGACAACAATAATAAACCAGTCGAACATTAATATATAAATGTGATTATCAATCGCATAATACAGATACCTTATGGATTTTAGTAGAAATACACCACAGGAGAGAGTTTTCGAGCTGACCATAACTCAATGGAAGCATGAATCATGATTGGTGTCCGACCGAAAATCAGTTTGTCTGCCGAAGAAGTTCGGCTGGTACCCTTATTTTTGCCGAAACAAAGCTTCAGGCCCAAACCGTAACTAAATCATTGGTCAGGCAATAATTATCAAAACATTTTTCCATATTGTGAATGTATCGATCATTATTCCAAAAAAAAAAAATCGATCATTATTCCAAAAAAAAAATCGATCAAATTTAGAAAGAATCTTGTAACTATGATATTGAAAATCAAAAAGGAATTGTATTTGTTCACCGTTTGATTCAAAGATCAGAGTAAATTCAAGATTGTTCTCACAATTAAATAGGGTCGAAGATGAATTGCATCCTCCAATATCTCAAAAATATGCCAACTTTAATATACGTGAATGATTCAATCACCAATGGATAGCAAAAGGATGTCGTTTTCTGAAATTATTATCAGTTTGGCAATATGTCATAGGAAAGAGCGGGTCTGGCCTAAATGATCGTCACTAGTGACATCAAGGCAGTGTATTAGAATGACTGTTTGTGTCCAGTGGCGTAGCTAGGGACCTAATTTTGTTGTGCGTGCACGCACATTTTTCAATGTGCACCTCACCTTTGGCCATCATAAGTGTCGATTGATACAATTTTGTAATTCAGGGGAGTATGGAAGATGGTGTGGCAAAAAAAGATGGCTCACCAGAACATTCAGAATAACGTAGGTGAATGTTGCCAGGGTAATTGTATTAATACGAACCGAGAAAGGATAGTTAATGTCATCAGTGTATGGTTTAATCATTCACTTGCGAATCTAATTACAAGAGCTACTAAATAGTTTTTGAAAGTAGCAGAAAACTTTTCAATCCTCCTAAAAAATCGACGTAGAGAACAAGAAAAGATCAAATAGGAAGAAGTCTGAATCAAAATAAATGCACGGGCTTAGTTGAGGAAAGTACATGAATGTGTCATCGCAGCTGTCAATAAGATTTTTACTTCCTATTTACTATACTATCGTAAACGCAGCTTTAATTTCAGCTGAAAACAACCCATTCAATCATTTCCCATCATGCAGTAGTTGCTCAGCATATTTTTTTTACTACTTCAGAATCAAGAATAGGCGGGACGCCGGTTCCCAAAATACCACCATAACTTACTACTCGGTCTGGCCAATAGTTGCCCATTCATCCCTGTCCTAAATACTCCATAAATTCAATGTTGTATTTTGTATTAATATCATCAAGTCTACATAAACTTTTCTCCTCTTTCAGTTTTGTTTTGAATCCTTTGACGCCAATACAAGACACCTTGTGTCAACTTCAAAATGAAACGTCTTCGAGCAACCCAACAGCAGTTGCTCAGAGATCGAATAACATGTACTACATGTCCAAAATCCAAATCCGTTCAGAAAATGTCTGCCTCCGGCCGTGGGCCTTCGAACGAGTTCCCAACAAAATGATTCGAGGATTGGACAATGCGTTAATTTACACTTCCACGAAAGAAGCTTGCCTTGCTGCTTGCCTGAACGAAGTAAGAAACAACCAAATTGAAATTTTTTTGTAAATATTCAAAAATAATTATTTTTAGCATCGATTTACATGCCGGTCGGTGGAATACAACTACGCAACTTTGCAATGCCAATTGAGTGATTCTGATCGTCGGACGATTGGCCAATTCGTGCAGTTTGTGGACGCACAAGGAATAGATTATTTCGAGAATTTGTGCTTGAAACCCAATCAAGCTTGCAAGAGTAACAGAATCTTCCAGATTCCCAGGGTTGGCGTTGCAGAAGATAAGGTTGCTCAATATGCTGGTCTTCATTATTATGTTGACAAAGAATTGCAGGTAACTAAACCATCTTGGAGCAATTTTGTCGTTGGTTGGTTCTACTCGATTTTTTTTAGGTAACGAGTGATTCTGCATGCCGTCTGGCTTGCGAAATCGAGAACGAATTCTTGTGCCGTTCATATCTGTACCGAGGTCCTCCAATTGGCTCCCAATACAACTGCCAACTCTTCCACTTGGATCACAAAAGCTTACCCGATGGTCCTAGCACATATCTGAATGCGGAACGACCCCTATTGGATAACGGAGAGCGTATCGGAACTTACTACGAGAACTATTGTGAAAGTATGTTTTTCTATAAATATGACCTCATTCAGAATCCAGAATTAATTTGTATTGATCTTATAGAGGGAACAAGCGCGGGAGGACTATCCGACAACACACTTCCAGTGGTTTTTGATGCGACCGAAGACCCAAATCTCAACAATCTTACAAGAAGTGATGTCAATTGCGACAAGACTGGGACATGCTACGATGGTAAACATTTTATATAAAATAAGAAACTGATATATAAAAAATCCAACCTTTTTCTGATTATTTCCTGAATATACTGAAAAAAAATGATTGAAGCTTTCAAACCACCCTAATAAAGATTATGGTGTACCAGTATTTTCCATGATTATAATCGCTACCAATTGACTCCCAATAATATTTTCTAGGATGACATGACAGATTACAATAAATACAATTGTTATTTTCAGTGTCTGTTAACTGCAAAGATACCAAGATTGCCGTTCAAGTAAGAACAAACAAACCTTTCAATGGAAGAATTTACGCACTTGGTCGTTCAGAAACTTGCAATATCGACGTAACAAATAGTGACCTCTTCAGATTGGACCTCACGATGACTGGTCAAGATTGTAACACACAATCCGTGGTACGTTCCATTGTTACAATATTATTATAATTGATTATTTATGGTTTATCGGTTGTTACAGACTGGAGTATACAGTAATACTGTTGTCCTTCAACATCACAGCGTGGTCATGACCAAGGCTGATAAAATCTACAAAGTTAAATGCACTTATGATATGTCGCCTAAGAATATCACATTCGGAATGATGCCTATCAGGTATTTATCATTCCTACTCTCCCTTAATCCACTCCTGTACTCAAGTTTTGCTATTCTCCGCTGCACGTTATGCAGCGTTCTGTACAGTCACCTAACATAACTTGTACAGGTTCCAAATTTACCAACGATAGAAAAGATATCTTCTTTCGAATAGATTTTCAAACATAATTTTGATATTACAGAGATCCTGAAATGATCAGCATCACCTCTGCTCCTGAAGCTCCACCACCAAGGATCAGAATCCTTGACAGCCGAAACAGAGAGGTTGAAACAGTTCGCATTGGAGATAAACTCACATTCCGTATTGAAATTCCAGAAGACAGTAAGATAATAATTTTTATTATTGTATTTGTTTATTGATTTATTGTTTTACAGCTCCTTACGGCATTTTCGCTCGCAGCTGCGTCGCTATGGCTAAGGATTCCAAGAGTACTTTCCAAATTATTGACGATGAGGGTTGTCCTGTTGATCCAAGCATTTTCCCAGGATTCACTCCAGATGGGAATGCATTACAGTCCATTTATGAAGCTTTCAGATTTACTGAATCGTACGGAGTTATCTTCCAGTGTAATGTTAAATATTGTCTAGGACCCTGTGAGCCTGTAAGTACATAATAAAATTATTATCATATTCTTTTTGAAGCCTGTCTGAATAAATTAATTAACTCAGTATAGATGTTTCCTAAACTACTTGAAAAAAAATTCCGGAATTAAGTATCAATAGACTAATTTGTCTTTAGGCGGTTTGCGATTGGGGAAGAGACTCAGTCGAATCCTGGGGAAGGAGAAAGAGATCCATCAACAATATCACTGATGATGAGAAGGAAGATGATATGACTTTAAGTCAAGAAATTCTGGTTCTTGACTTCGGTGATGATAAACAGTCTGATTTCTTGAGGAGCGAAGCATCCAGTGCTGACTTCGGTAAGAAAATATAAATTAAATGTTTTCAAGACAGATATTCTAGCCTAATTCATTATCAATTTTTGATTGGAAACAATTTGATATCAATCGTTTTGAACTATATTTATTCAACTCGCATTTCCACCATCATCCTAAATGAGGCGGCGACTGTAGACACGTGTTTCGTCGTTGTTTATTAATTGTATCAATTCTAATAATGTGTCATTCTTATCTCAAATCAGAGGAAATATTTTGTTATGGATTCTATAAGATATGTTTTTTGTTTCAGCGGACAAAACAGTGACGATCATCGAGCCCTGCCCGACGAAAACATCCGTCCTAGCCTTAGGTGTAACCTGTGCCTTATTAGTGTTGCTTTACATTAGCACCTTCTTCTGTTATCTTATTAAAAAGTGGATGACCCCAAGCAAGCATATTGCTTGAACAATTATAACACAATAGACTTCAATTCGTAAATATCGTACTGAAAAATTTGACCTTTCTGCTATGTTAACGTTTGCCCAAAAACATCACAAACTGACAACCTGTGATATCGTTAACATACCAAGAGATGTCAAATGGAAGTGTTGTCGACTGAAGAAGCAATATTTTATATATAAATAGCAATTTCTTACGGTACTTATTCATGTAGTAATATGGCATGTTTATAATATCAACAAAGCTAACGTGCAATCTATTCTAAGAAGTTATTGGTTTCGAATGACTGAATTATGAACATGCCAGTCTTGGGTAGTGGTGTTGGTTTGGTGATGGTTCTCTGCTTACTTCTAATTGTGATTCAATTCCTGTATGTCCATTACGTACCACCGAAGTATTTATTTCGAAAAGTATCACTCCTGGAATGTGAAATATCAAATTGTTCCTAGTTTTGTATTCAAATTGGATGATACGGGAGTTTTCCTTTACAACGCTGTCCTAATTTTTATTATATTTAAGTTATTTATTTAATTTTGTAAATATCTTGCTATTTTTTTATAGAATTATTATAGGATTTTATACACAATGATACTGTATTAAACAATTAATAAAACAGTCAACATAAGACATTACCATCTATTTTTCATAGACCTTCCAAACTTACAAGAGGATAGGAATTTTTTGTAAATACTAGCCTTGTCTGAAGAGAGTTGGCCCAACCAACAAAAATATAGTTTTTAACCAAAATCAATCAAATTAATTGAGGAAGCTGTTGGCACTCGATGGAACATTTTGAATATATAAGGAATTTAGGTAAAACACTCGCTATAGTTTCACAAATAACTTTTAATAAAAATCTTTATTGCAATTTCGGCAACTGAGCCATCATCAGAAGATACAATAATTTACGAAGTAGGTGTTATTTATATATATACAGAAGTGGATCAATAACAAAAGTAGGGGTGTTATTGGAGAGGTCCAGAAATTAACATTTCCAAGAGCGGTGCGTCCTCAAGATCTAACTGTTCATTCATCAAGGGTTGATTGTTTCTAACGGCTCTTTTAATCTCATACGCTTCTAGAAGAGTTAATCTCTGGGCTTTTTCTTAAAAATGTAAAATTTCTAAGTTCTTAACATCACAGGTGTGATTATTATCTAAAAGATGTTTTGCGACATTCGAATTGAGTCTGTTATTCTTGAAATCTAATCTAAGACATATGTTCCTTGAATCTAATATTAAAGTTACGTCTAGTTTGACCAATGCAAATTAAATCACAATATTCACAATTTATTTGATATATTTCTGACTTATCAAGAGGATCTTTATGAACAATTTTATTGTTGACTAAGCAATTTTTCAAAGTATGAGAATTGTGAAGACCAAGAGCAATATTGAATTTTTCAAGTTCGAAAGATAAATTGTTGCTGATACTCCTTATGTATTTCAGCTTTTTATAAACTTTCATATCAAAAGATGAAATATCATTCGAATTTTTATAAAATTGTCTACAAAAATTCTTTTTCTCTTTTTTGCAACTAAATTATAGACAATATCTTTGTTATAACCATTATTTGCAGCTATTGTGGTTATTACATCAAGTTCTTTTTTGAAATTGATATCGTCAAGGGGTATACTTAATAATCTATTAACAAAACTAGCTGTTCTCTACGAAAGATTATTAACAAAGTTCAAAATGAATAACAACAGTTTGTGGTTCAACTCAAAGTGTCTAAAACAACATATGATACCAAATTACATCACAATCGCTGCCATTTTTGTAGAAAAAGGGTGATTAGATGTGGATGGTATAATTGTGTCTGTATAAGTTGGTTTCCTATAAATTTTGAAGTTAGGTTTATTCTCATTTTTTTGGTCTATGGTTAAGTCTATTGCTGGGGCCACACTTACGTAAAATGTCATTAATTGAGGCGTTATTCAATAATGAACACATTGTCAATGACAATATGTCAACTGTCTTATAATACCTTACTTAACGGCACTAGACATTAGTGTGGCCCCAGCATAAGAAATTAATTGATTTTTTGGTTTCAATTTCAACCGTGAATTTTATATTAGTTTCCAAGGAATTCAGAATATTTAAGAGAGTATTGACTTGTCTATGGGTGCCATTAAAAAGACATAGAACGTCAGGTAACAGGAAATAAAACCCCCGGGAAATAAAACCCCGGAAAAAAACCCCCAGGAAAAAAACCCCCGGAAAAAAGCCTCCTGTGATAAAAACCGAAGAAAGTTTTTATAACGAATATTATAAATTAGGTATATAAGGGTGTTTTCATTACGTTTGGTTATAAAACCTAGAGTTATAAACAACAATTCCAAATAACGCGTAATGTATATTGTAATACAGACATAAATACAGTGTATTCTGTTTTATTCATCTATTAGCGTCAATTATTATATAATTCACAAACATTTATTATTTTGAATTGTTTTATATTATTTAAAAATATAAAGGCTAGGTATAAGCATAAGTTGAGGCATTCAGGTATGCCAACTGTCTGGGTAATAATAATATTCAACTTTTTTACTTGAAATCTTTTTCCTCATTTGTGACAGTTTTAGGAATTATTTACAGAATAAACAATCGACCAAAATCAGTTTCTCGTCATTATCTAGTGACTTCTGGAAACTTTTCAAAAGACAAAAATATTTTTGAGATCGTCTCTTGAACATGTACAAAAATTAAATGTGTGTAAATGTTTCACTCCACTATATTATTATTGGCACTAATAGATAAATGAAACTGAAGACACTACATTTATGTCAGTATGCCTCAACTTATGCTTATACCTAGCCTTTATATTTTTGAATAATATAAAACAATTCAAAATAATAAATGTATGTGAATGTTTTACCACACTATATAATAATTGACGCTAATAGATGAATAAAACAGCATAGACTGTATTTATGTCTGTATTACAGTATACATTACGCGTTATATAGAATTGTTGTTTATAACCCTTGGTTTTATTATCAAACATAATGAAAACATCCTTATATACCTAATTTATAATATTCGTCACATAAACTTTTTTCAGTTTTTATCACAGGGGGCTTTTTTTCCGGGGGTTTTTTTCCTGGAGGTTTTTTCTTCCGGGTTTTTTTTCCCCGAGGCTTTTTTTTCCGGGGATTTTTTTCCGGGGTTTTATTTCCCGGGGGTTTTATTTTCTAGAACTTGTAAAGTTGTTGGAGGATCCAGTGTAGTTAAGGTTGAATTTGAAAAAACAACTGTTGTTCGCCTACCGTTCAAGATGTGATACTGCCTCGGATGTGGCCCTGACTATGGATTTGCGTTACATTTTGCGGCATTTCTATTCAAATAATTTTAAATCATTCACGTTTTAAAGAATAGACTATATGTATTACTCATATTTAGCTGATGATGAGAGCAGTAGGACTCTCGAAACGTCCTAAGTTATGTTCAAATAAATAACATTTTAACAATTTGGATCGCTTAAGGCCTTTTTTTCAAATTCAACCTTAGATTCAGAACGTCATCCACATAACGAAACCAAAAAATTACATTTTTTCAAACAATTGTTGTTAAATAGGGTCGGTTCAAAATAATCCATAAATAATTCAGCAAGCAACGGGCAGAGAAGTAAGCCCATAGGTAAGCCATCATTTTGGACAAAAAATTCGCCATTAAAAGTAAAATAATTTTGTTCCAGACATATGTTTATAAGGATTAACAGTTCATTCGATATCGTCAGATCTGTGTTATTTTCAGTCAATATTTGTTTGATAATCACTAATAGTTTTGGTGTTGGTATTGAAGTGAATAAACTTGTTACATCAAAAGATATTAGTTTTGAAGTATCTGGTATAGAAATATCTTTAATTTTGTTAACTAATTCGATACTATTTTTTATACTGAATTTAGATTTGAAGTCTAAAATTTCTGGGACTATCTGATTCAAAGTTTTACATAAGTTGTACGTTGGTGCTTTCGTGTATGAAACAACAGGTCTTATCGGTATACCATCTTTGTGCAATTTTGGTAAACCATATAAGACTGGAGCTGATGGATTGGCGTTGAATAGACGGAAGTGTTCTTCTTTGGGTATTATATTAGTGCAATTTTTCAATGTCCGTCTTAATTTTTGTTGAAAGTCGTATTTTACTTATGTTGCTGTTAGTGATAAAATTATCCACTTTATCAACGTAAACTGACTTATTTAGTATAGTGAAGTTATTGTCTTTGTCTGCTTTAGTTAATACAAGTTCATTAGAATCTGGTTTGGTTTTAATGGACCTGACTATTTTGAGCTCGTTATTATTGGGCTCACAATTTAACTTTGAAGACCGGTGTACTATTTTCTTGAACTTGGAGATGTATTGGGATTTATCTTCCAAAGAATGTCTTTTTAGGGCAATTTCGGAGTCGACTGCAAGTTGTACGATATCCTTACTATCTGTGGGTTTGCTTGGTGCATAGGATGGTCCTTTCTCTAGCAGATCTAATTCTCTTCTAGAAAAATCCACGTTTGACAGATTTGTGACCCTGTTGTAGAATTGGATTGAGTCAGCCTTATCCCTTGTTCCATTGTTGCCACCAGTCTCTATTGACTGTTTTTGACTTTGAACCAACTTATCGAATTTAGTTTTCAATTTAAGAAAGTGCTTATGAAAAGAGTTATTCACAAAATCACGAGTTTCACTGTCCAGAATATCGAACTCCACTGGGTGTTCTCTTGCTGTTAATGTAGTATGTATTAGTTTGAGATGTAAATTCAAAAAATATCTGATGCTATATTTATTTTGGATTTCCGATTTCAGCCACATGAATTTAGCACTTTCCACTGATTTTTTTGCCACTATTGATTGATTTTTGCACTTTTTCTACAAAAATGGCAGCGATTGTGATGTAATTTGGTATCATATGTTGTTTTAGACACTTTGAGTTGAACCACAAACTGTTGTTATTCACTTTGAACTTTGTTAATAATCTTTCGTAGAGAACAGCTAGTTTTGTTAATAGATTATTAAGTATACCCCTTGATGGTACCAATTTCAAAAAAGAACTTGATGTAATAACCACAATAGCTGCAAATAATGGTTATAACAAAGATAGTGTCTATAATTTAGTTGCTAAAAAACAGAAAAAGATTTTCTGTAGACAATTTTATAAAAATTTCTGAAAATACTAGTTGAAATTATTATGAGCCGCACTACCTTCTTCGGAACAAAAAATATTTTATTATAAGACCAGTGGTCCTCCTACAAGTAAAGATAGAGTCGGCTCAAGAAGGGAATGTAGGAGCAACAAACAATTTCATGACAATAGTAAAATTAGGCAGTTGGAAGGAGAAAGAACTGATTATGAAGAATAAAAACAAACTTAAAGGCAGTAAGATATATGCATCCCTTGCACCTTCGTTTGAGACGCCTCTAACCGTATAGTAATGAACCAAAGATTGATGGAAAGCTTATTTAAACCCTTGATATTTTAACCCTGATAGTACAGGAGGAAAGTTGTATAAGGAGTTGAATGATGCAACGACTTTGAAATAAAAATCGTAGAATAATGTAATAAACGTTGATTTGAATATCATATGTCATGCTAGTATCCCACCCCCTGTCAATAGAGTGGGTTGAATAAAGCAATAATTTTGAAAGCTAATATCTTCTGAACTAATAATCTTACAATGATGAAACAAACGTTTATAGGAAGCTCATTTATTGCTATTTATTATAAAACCAGTTTTACCCCTCATTTTTTAACCCTTGTTGGATTACACGTCTTCAATTGCGGTACAGGCACATTTTTTATTTATCGTAATAGTTCTTACTGTGGATCTTGCTAAAACGATCACTGCTTGATGTTGTGTATTCTTTGGGTACGTTCCACTTAACGACCGCAACGATTGTGTCGCCCATTTTGCGTTCCACTTAAGGCCGCGGTTGTTGCGATCGAGGTTTAAAACGTCACGAACACGTTCCTAGTGACGTCACTCCTAAGAACTACAACGCTCGCAGTTAGAGCATGGGTCTGTGCGGTCGTTTGGGATTTTTCGCGCACTTTTAAAATCTGACAGCTTGTATACAAACAAGAAAATGACGGAAGAACAACAAATGCAGAAACTGACCCTACTCACAACTTCAGAATAGTTTGTGATACAAGGGCGACATTTTCGCTTTTTTCTTTCATAAAGAGCTGCTTCGCATTCTTCATCAGAGCTTGAACTTTTCGAAAATTGTCTATTTATTCGACGCCTCAGATACGTACCAATGACAGCAGTAGTAGTAGTCATGTTTAGCTCGACAGATATTTGTCTATTTGACATATGTTCATAAACCCGTTCCACTTAAGTTTTCGCCCGCGACGATGCCTAGCTAGTGGAACGGAGATTTGGTCGTTGTGAGCGCGGTCGTTGCAGTCGTTAAGTGGAACGTACTCTTTCTAACGCATTGCGCACTATGGGCGAATGAACGTAGGTCGGCGATTCATTATAAAGCGTTACGTCGGTTGGAATTCGTTTCAGCTGTGACTACCACCCGGCCGTTATGTTGAGTAGTCGCGCGCGCTTGCTTTTGTGTTTCAATTAAGGCTTAGGGTTGTAGCTGGGGTGGTTCGTGACCCAGTCGTGGGTTAGGATGATTAGCATCCTTCGTCTGTATTTTTTTTTTGTAGTTTAAATTTAAATTCACGTTCAGTGATTTTGTACGGCGTTGAAAGCGCAGCTCCGCGTAGCCAACGTATTTAATTAAATCCGTAATTGATTTTGCATTAATAATAAAGTGCGCTTTAGTTTGGGTAGGCATTTTGTTAAATTCGCGATGGACTAAGTCGGTGCGCAAACTAGGAGGGTGATCGAAGCTGCCTGAGCACTTTTCCTCGACGATTTTTTTGCCGGGAATCCTATACTCGGTCGCTGCTATCCGCAGGCCTTCACTCTAGAGGTAGTAGTACCCCTGGCCGAAGGATTAATGTGGAAGTGCCTGAAGCATGCAATTATGTGATATATCTATAGCCAGGGGGAAACTGAGGAATAGCCGCTACGTGGCAGGTATAGGTCGCGTTTCAGGCGTTAAACTCCGGGGTTCAGCAGGGACCCACGTAAACTCTGGACAAACACGCGCCGGTGTAAGTTCTTTTTTTTATTAGCTCGTGAACTGCGAATTGGGGACTGGAATGGTGTGTGATGAATGTTGAATGAATGCTTAGTAAAATTCCCTTTCAGTAAATCTTCATCATCATCAACAGGACGTAAGTTAATAGAAAAATAATAGTTTGTTCCAGGTTTCTAATATTTTTTTTTCTATTGATTTTTAGATTAGAGGAGACGTAAGTTGACTAATAAAATATTTTTTGCAGGTCTCTAATCTGTTTTGTATTTTTTTTTTATTGTTTTACGGGTCACTGGAAAGGTAATATTCTGGTTTAATAGTTTGGAGTTCTGACAGTTCAATTAATTTTTGTGTGTATTTTATGATTGCCGGATTTCAAGCTTCAACTTCCGTCGTTGGAAGTGGCCCAGCAGCTTCATCTTTAAGTCCAGCAGCTTGCAATAGTCCACCGAGGAAGCACCCCGCCGAACTAATCAAAACATTCCCTTTCAGCTCAGCATCATCATCTTCACATCAGAGCTTCAAGCTTCAAGCAACAGTCTGCCGACGTTGGAAGTGGCCCAGCTGTATTCATCTTTAAGCCCAGCAGCTTGCAATAGTCCACTGTGGAAGCGCCCTGCCGAACTAATCAAAACCAAAAAAGCAGCAGTAGCATAAATAGCCTAGCAGTAGAACCAAAGCCCAGCAACCGTTCAAGAGGTCCTCCAGTAGCAGCAGAACTAAAGCCCAGCAGCAGTCCAAGAAGTTTTCTAGCAGCAGCAGAACCAAAGCCCAACAGTCGTCTAAGAAGGCCTCCAGTAGCAGCAGAACCAGAGCCCAATAACCTTCCAAGAAGTCCTCTAGTAGCAGCAGAACCAGAGTCCAATAACCTTCCAAGAAGTCCTCTAGTAGCAGCAGATCCAGAGCTCAACAACCGTCCAAGAAGTCCTCCAGTAGCAGCAGAATCAAAGTCCAATAACCTTCCAAGAAGTCCTACAGCAACAGCACAACCAGAGCCCAGCAACCGTCCAAGAAGTCCTCCAGTAGCAGCAAAACCAAAACTCATTAACTTTCCAAGAAGTCCTCTAGCAGCAGCAGAACCAGAGCCCAGCAGCAGTCCAAGAAGTCTTCCAGTAACTGCAGAAGATCAACACATCAGTAGCAACTGTTCCAGGCCTCAATTCAACTCAACTGATCAATTTAGCCAGCCGCTTACAAAGTTCAAGTGAGTTCAATTTCTTTTTAAATTTTCCGACTTGTAATAATTATATTGTTTCAGTTGCAGCGAGCGAAGAAGCCACTTCTCTAGTCTAGGTTTCGCTGGGGTTTTCCTAGGCCCAAAGGGAGAATTCCCGGAGAAGAGTTCGTCTCTCTCCTTAGTCATATTGCCTGGGGGCGAACAAGGCTTACTTCGCACCAGCATCGCGGACAGGACTTCCTACAACACAACAGCATCGAGTAATCAACAATTAATCTTCGAACCTTTGTACCCTTCCCTTATTCCCAAAATAAAATCATTTCCACAAAATTCACAGTTGTATTTTTTCTAAAACCCATTCTTATTGTTTTTAAGAGTATTTAAGAGAATAAATGTATTATCAAATAGAATAAATTAAATTCATCAATAATTTGTATGTTTAATTTCAAAAACGAATACAAAGCTCGGAAACTTATTATTATTATTTTAACTATTCAAAATATCAAAATAAGGTATTCAAAGGTCTCTGTAATAAATAAATATGCCAAATTGACAAATAATCATAAGCGATACTCTATCTGGTGGCAGAATTTCAAACTAGTGATGCTAGGATAGATTTAACGGGCTACATATATATTATACATGAGCTTATAATCAAATCAATAAATCATATTCTATATTCGGTTATTTAATTAGTATTCATAAAAAACATATATGAGATAATAATTGTGAATAATTTTAGCAAAATTTCATGAAAGAATATTGTGTTTATTGATTGAAATTTCAAATACAAAAATTTAACATGGAGGATTAAGTGTTGTAGTAATGACTGATAAAGCCATAGCCTACGCATTCCCTGTTTGACAGTTGATAATTATGTTAGGGTTGCTATTTCTTTTTGTTGTACTTTCTACTTTTAAATTGAAAAAGAAGATAGAATCCAGTTCTAGAGTTTTTCAAAATCTTTTCTTTCATGCAGGACATTTCATTTTGCATATTGCGACTGGTGAATATTTTTGTCTGGATTGTTTTCTATTTATCCAGGTATACTTTACAAATACAAATTATCTTCAAATCATCGAAAGATTTTCTGAAACAACAAATAGTCCAACTAATAAGTACTAATCTAATGTTTATTTAACAAAATTAAAAGGCATTCTCGCGCCACTTCAACTTTTCAACACATGGTACACAATAAAAAAACTGCAGATCTATGCTTGCAACTGTCGCTGTTTTCTTCTTTGCAAGAACAAGTCATATTCTCAATCTTCAAGGCATCATATCCATTACAATTCAATTCTCCTTTAATTTCATACGGATTCTCAAGCACTTTTGATGTTTGCATGCAAAGAGCATGCAAAAATACCCTCTTGTCACTAACATCATTCAATTTTTGACAGAAAAAAATATGTCAAGCATTTACCAGCTCTTCATCATCATTTACACAGCGTGACATGATATTTGCATCAAAATATTCTTGAAGTTTCAATATCATTATCTAGAAATTAAAGGTTAAGTTCAATTTAAAAATATGAGTTACATATAAATGAACAGATGGAATAATTCACTTACCTGGTACTTACGAACAATATACTTTTAAAAAATATCCATGAAGAAGCAAATCTTTATTTCATATTCACGATTATTATCAACAGTAATTACACAAGAGCTTTTTATTTTGCTGGATAAATTTCTATTTTAACGAAACCTTGTTACCTAGCAATTTGACAAGAAAACTGTTCTAATAAAATCACTCCACCTACGGTGTCGTGATTTTATTTTTTGAACAGTTTTCGAGTCAAATTGCTGTCAGGTTACAAGGTTGAGTTGTCAAACTGAAATTTATCCCAAGAAAAATAAAATGCTAGAGTGTAATTCGGCGAGATAATTTAACGACATTTTATTTATGAAAAAGTTTATTTAAATGTGCAATTATTGAGAGTACAATTATCATACATCGTTTCATTTGACATATTCCACTACGTATTCTTTATAATTTTCTTCATCAATTCTTCGCATACTTTAAGTTCAATCTAGCAAAATATTTGAAATTTGACATACCGTTGTATCTCTTTCTAATACATAATTCTGGTTTCTACAAATTACGATGAATTGTCTCCAGATACATGATTTATTGTTTTTTGTATTTATAGACACACTTTACCTAATATTTTCTTTTATATTTTCTTCGAAAATATTCCAAATTCTGTTTATTTTGCAGTTTAAGCATGGACAAATTATGCAAATGACATAAATATAGTAAGTGTTTTGATTTGGTTGCTAGGAGAAAGGTAAATAACGTTTTTCTGCTACTGTATAAATAAGTGAGCTTTGTAGCCCTGGCAACTCGAACGATAACGAAAGCAAACCTTCGTGCTACCTCGTTGCTATGCGTTGCTAGCTACGAAAGTAATACTTTCGGGGCCAGGACAAAAAAGTAAAAGTTAGAAAAAATGCAAATATATTAGAAATTTCAATATTTATTCAAATAAATAAGTAGTTTATAACAATAATATAATTTTATCCAATCTATTTAATTTAATTTTATCTATCTATTGTTTTTAGGTAATTATGCAATTTGAACAATTGGAAAAAGTCATGGTAGGAGTTTTATTTGAATTATTAACTTCTTCACTTTGTAAGGGGAGATTTTTATCATTTTGAATTACGTCAAAATTAATATTTGTTACTGTTTCTTTATTTGAGGAAATATTAATGTGAATTTCATGTAACACCTTTTTAGAAATTTCAATTTCATTACTTTATGAAGAAGATTTCCATCCGCTTTTTAAATCCAAAATATCGGCACCCGAAGCATTATATTTTCTTCAATTCGAGTAACGTTTTTATCAGCAAACCATTTAGAAAACATGCTGTATGTTTGATTGTACCTTTCTTTGGATTCATCCGCAAGAAGTGAGGCACATGCATTGTTAGCTGCCTTTTGAATACCATTTTTATTTTCTGTCAACATTTTAAATCGGTCAAATGCAATGTTTCACTAAATTATTGAAATTAAAAATCTTTGACAGGCGCTGATGACAGATAACATTGTAAATAAACCGTTGCTATGGATAATTTTAGACAGGTAAAACAGCCTCCATGACATTATTTCAAATATAATAATCATTATTAAATATTAATATCTATATAGAACAGTAGCAGAAAAAATTTAATACATCACACGATGCGAAAGCCCTTTCAGGTGTTCGGAGGTTTTGAACGGCCTCGGCTTCACCTCGGCCATTCAAATACCACCTCACACAAAAAAGTATACTTTCGCATCTTGTAATGTAAATAACTATTTATCACTTGCAAAAAGTTACCTTCCTTTTTATCCGCTGTCAAAACGATAAAATTGTTTTTTTCTTAAGGCTTACTTTATATTGGAGTGGAATTATCTTTAAAAATCGTAACAGGCCCATATTATACATGTAAACTTAAAAATATCCGCTGCAGCGCTGCGATCTTAAATTTATCTGCCAATAGTCCCTATTTTTTCTATTTAAAAATTTTTGTTCAAAAACGTGCTAGGTGCTGCCTTCTGTGACTAACTAAACAAACTAGTGCCTATTCAAAAATGTGTTGATTGTTGACGTACGAGTTTTTATACATCATTTTTGATTAGAATATACTCTTTATTAAATTATAATTAACCCGTAGCCATCTAGCGGTTATAAGCGAAACAATATTTTAAAGTGGATTCAACCTGAATTTCCATATGACCATATATTATGTTAATGGATTTGTTAGCAATATTTAATGGCTTTTTTGAAATTGTTTATATGTAATTTTATACATATTGGATTTGTTGCAATTAATTCAGTGAAAAATACTTAGCTTTCGACTTTATTGTTAAATTACATAACCTCATTGCTATACTGAAATTAGTCTTTCTCAAAAATCTAAACGAAGAATTATTGAAAATTGTTGTGTTTATAGATGTCATTTCAATTTTAGTTGAATTGTTGATTTGAGTTTCCATAAATTTCCTAAAAGGGGAAAAGGAAAGTATAGGTAGTAAATAAATTTGGAGACTACGATCCAGTTCATAAACAAGTTATGCGGATTAAAAAAATTCGTACAGGGAAAGCTGTCATGATCACTCCCTTGTAATATTATTTTCTTTGAAGCTATGAATTTCATAACCTCCAGTTACAACTAAAATTCATATATAAATAAAAAGATTTTAAAAGAAAAAACTAAATGTTATAAAAGAAGAAAGCCAAATCTTTCTCGCACAATTGAAATTCAATTGAATCATTCAACGAAATATGAATATTTCTTTGCTGAATATCAACGTATTTACATTGTGAACAGATTACAAACTTGCCGTAAGCCACTTTTGATCCACCATTTTGTAAGCATAGTGCTGCCGCCAACGGTAATTCCAGTTGGTAATAAATATTTGTTTAAAATTATTATTTAAGTAGTGACTCAAAATTTATTCAGACAAACACAATGCCAGTAAGCGACGCGTCGATCGCCGGTTAAATCTGACAATTTAACTCCCGGTAAAAAAGTATGAAATAAAAAAACTGTTTTTGACTTGCTACCAAATATATTTTATTATAAATTTTGATCCATAATATTAGAATATGAAAAAATTGACTCAAATTTGCCAACAGTTTTCCAAATAATAAATTCTCACTCATACATACAACATATTTTTGATTTTCTGAAGTATTTCCCCACTTAAATTGTCAGACATGTGTACAATAATGTTCTAGACACTATTTGAATGGAAAATAAAAAACATAGGGATGAGCGGTCATTGATGAAGGAACTGTTATAATCCTGACACGTTTTCAGTGTCGGACTGAGAAAACGCCCCCGAAAATTTATCGGACAAACTGACCAAATCTTAAAAAAATAATAATTGAACACGTCCTACAAGTCTCAGACTAGCGGTAATCCGTTTTCATACCAATGTACTTGTGACATGTGCGGCTTGTCGGACTCACCTCTGGCCCCCAATATTCATGTCGGACAATATTATTTTTCATTTTATAATCAAAAAATCTTTCGATTAGTGTAAACATCAATATGACGGTAATACATTTCCAAGGCTTCATGAAATTGACATGTTCAATTAGCTCTCGCTGAAAAACGCCCCCAAATCAAGAATTTCGTCAAATGTGAAAGCTGTCGGATTCGTCACAATGAAGTCACTCACGAAGTTTCAAGTGAGCGGTAATCAACGAAAAATTGTATCCCCTATCTCACGGACTATTAGTTTTGTTTCTGCACATGTTTGCAATTAAATGTCTTCAGAAAATATATGCCTAAGAAATACGTAAGGTTGAGATGATTTCAACTTTCTTAGTGCAATTCATATTGTGCGTAAACATAAGGAGTACGTAAAAATATAACGTGAAAAATTATGTATGTCGTAACGTAAAATATTAAAATAAAGAGTTTTTTTTCATTTTACGTTGGTACAAGTTAGAGTTATTGATGTATTGTGTTGGTTTCTCTGACTGTCATTTTCAAATATTCTGTTTCGTGTTTAATGTTTTTCTTTGGTTTCACTTTTATTAATTTGTAGTTTAGTTTGTTTTGTTTTATTGTATGATGTCTTAAAAAGATCTTGCGATTTTTTCATTATAATTGAAACTGCGTTTTAAAAGTCGCCAGCGAGAGAAATATTAGGACGAAGAAGAAATTGTTGCTTGTTTTTATTAATAATTCTATGTCAATCATATTTAAAGTCCGTTTCGATCCAGGGTGTTGTCAACTGTCAGATGAAAACATGTGTTCACAGTTGACCCATGCGCTATTAGTTGTTTCGTACGTAAACTTGACATAAAGTTGAATTTATCTCAACTTTACGTTTTCATTACGTAACTCTTTTGTCAATACATAAACGTAAGAAATACGTAAGAGTATTGTGAACACGGGCATTGAAATACAGTAGTTCAACTTATAACGTGAACTTTGAGTGAAGGATTCAATAATTCTAAAAATATAAACAAATAGGAATCTAATCCAAAGTCACTCAAATTCCGTAACTCTAGCTCAGTGATAACGATCAGTTACGAAATCCCAGGGCCGGACTGGGTAAAGTGAGGCTAGCTTTTCCAAAATAATGAATAAAAAATAAATGTAGTAAAACTACCGTTTGGGCGCCACACAGTTGAAATTTCGTCCCCAGGCTACAACTGCGAAGATGCCTGAAATAAGGTATTGTGGGACAAAGGTAAATGGGAAGGCTATTTCCCGATTAGTCTGTCAGCGTTGATCTTATAGCTGACCATAAAAATAATTGTTTAAATACTCTAACACAACAACCTACCGTACCCTGAAGAAAATATGAAATTGATATTGAAGATAATGATCATAATTTAAGACTTAAAAAGTACTAGAAAAATAGAGATAGTAAATGCGCCTGACCATAGAGTACTCGACGTACGTAGTTACTTCAAAAATACTACAAACAGGTAACAACGCCTATACGGATACCTAAAGCGATAATAAAACTTTAACGGGCCCTTCCTCGATCGATTCCGGTTCACAGAAACGTATTCCGCATATAACGTAGTGAACAAGAGAAAGAAAACAAATTGTCGAGCGCTCTACGCAACGCGTAATAAAATAAATGTAATAATATATATGTAACAAATGGTACAAACTAAAATAATATTAAAGAAATGGAAGCTAGTTTAACCACGCTCAAGTGGTAACAAATCAAAAGAAATATGATAATGTGAATATATTTAAATCCTGCAATAAGCTACAGGCGAGCAGCAAATAGTAAAAAAAGAACAATAAAATATAAAAGGGGCAGGGTTTGATATGTCCACTTAGCTGGATTTCCAGTAATTGTTGGAGCTGACAGATGATGGCTTCTTGCACCAAGATTGACGCATCGGACTAATTATTCTCCGGGCGGACAATAACCAGCAGGTGTAGAAGGAATGATGACGTCACAGTGAAGATGGAAAGCTTGGTCAGAAGGCCAGTGCCTGGATGGATTTCGGCACCTTTGAGTCGAACCAAGACGAGATTTCAACTTGTTTGATCGCTGGTGGTAGGCGATAATCAAATTTTTGTGATAATAATCCCCCTGTGATTGGGGTGCTTCCAAAATAGCAAAACTAACGCACAAAACTCGCACAAAACACTAACTTTGCAAGCGACTTGCCTTTAATTCTTTTGATCCCTTGCGGATTACACTACGGTAATAAAACAAGAATAAAAGGTCAAAATTCACGAAAACTTAATTCACGTTGATCGTCTCGACTTCTAGTTCGTAACTGATTTGTATCTCCAAGAGTCAAAATCTACTTAATTTCAAAACATCCCTGGTTCTGTTATGACTCTGTCAACGACCACTCGTAGCAGAGACGCCGTGACCGATATCGTGCATATCACCGAGACAAGGGTTTGTAACTTGATATGACTACAACTAAAGTCAACAAAAAAATAAAATATTGGGTAATAATTATTAATTGCATTTTAGAACAACAAAAAGCGAATAGTAAATAACAAAAGTGGAGTATTCCATTTAATTTAGAATTTCAGAGATTAAGAATCAGAATGGATAAAAAAAAATCTGAAAACTGAAAATAAAACGTAACAAATCCCCCCTTTTCTTCGATGAGGTGAAATTTCAGAGAAATTTCATCTCAAACTAGAATGTAGATAATAGAAAAGAAATATGTATAGTGGAGAGAAATACAAAGAAATAGAAGTAAAAAAAATATTCTCTATATTAAAATGGATGTTCAAATATTGTTGTCAGGTGGATCATGCTTCAGATCTTTCACATGCCATGTTCCCGCAACTTTTTTGTTAATATCCTCCAACTCGTAAACAGTTGCACCTAATTTCCGGCGGATCACAAATGGTCCAACGTATTTTGCCGCAAGTTTACTGGCGAAATTTTCTGCAGCGTTAGACAATTTGAAATTGCGGCGCCAGACTCGCTGACCTACAGCATATTCGACAGGTCGTCGTCGTAGATTGTATCGCATTCTGGCTGTTTTCTGGGCTTTGTCCAAGCGTTTACGGACCTCGCTGTAGATTTTGTCAAATCGAGCTGGTCTTTGATCGCCGACGTTCTCGCGATCAAACTCTACGTCTCCATTTGGATCAATGGCCTCCGTCGCATAATCATTTCCTGATATAATGTGCTCTCGACCGAAATTAACAAAATATGGTGTGAATCCAGTTGCCTCGTGAACTAACGTCCGTATCGCACAACTGACTGAAGGTAAAAAAGTCTCCCACTGCTTCTGGTTATCCTCTACATACGAAGCCAGCATGGTCTTTATGACTCTATTCACTCTTTCAGTTGGGTTGTTTTGTGGATGGTAAAGTGCGTTGAATAGAATATTCACATCATACTTCGCGCACACTTTTCTGAACTCACCACTACGGAACTGCACTCCATTGTCGCAGATAAGGTATTGCGGAACCCCAAACATAAGAAAGACATCGTTCTCGACGTGCTTGATTACAGACTGAGAAGTGGCAGTACGAAGCGGAAATGTCAGTACGAATTTACTGTAATAGTCGCAGATGACAAGAATATATTTGAATCCTTTTGAAGAAGGTGGAAGTGGCCCTACCAGGTCTAAGCTAATCATCTGAAATGGCCTAAAAACGCGAGGACGTGATCCCATTAGTCCGGAAGGTGCCTTTTGCTCCACCTTGTGAGCCAAACACGCAGCACACCTTCTAACGTAAGTGGCGACATCGTGCCGCATTTTCGGCCAATAATGCCGTCGCTTCAACTTATTATACGTCTTATTTACCCCAGGGTGGCCTGAAGTAGGAACATCATGAACAAGACGCATAACTTCATGACGCTGTCCTCGTGGAATGACCTTCTTCCAACTGTCTTCATCGTCTGTGAGCAAACTTATGGAATCGCTCACATATTTATACAATTTACCCTCATGAATGCGCCATGCCGGATATTTTCTTGGTTTTTGGGCAACGCAGTCCTTCATTTTTGCGTACCAGAAATCTTCTTCGGCTTGTGGCTGCACAGGTGAAACATGGATGGTATCGGTGATTGGTACTGAGCGAGACAAGCAATCGGGAACTACATGCTCTTTTCCTTTACGATGGACGATTTCAAAATCATGTTGCTGAAGCTTCACTGCCCAACGACACAAACGACCCGACGGATCTTTCAAATTATTTAGCCATACCAAAGAGTGGTGGTCTGTCACAACAGTGAAGCGTGTCCCCTCCAAATAAGGGCGGAGCTTCTCTAATGCCCAAACGACGGCTAAACATTCCCTCTCTGTTGTAGAATAATTTCGCTCATTTTTATTGAGGGAGCGACTTAGAAAGCAAATCACACGCTCACCGTCCTCAAACTCTTGTGACAAAACTGCTCCAAGTCCAAAACCACTGGCATCCGTCTGAACAGTGAAAGCTCGAGAAAAATCGGGGCAAGTAAGAATAGGAGCCGTCACAAGGCATTCCTTAAGCCTCTGGAAGGCAGCCTGACATTCTCCTGTCCATTCCCACTTACGTCCTAGCTTCAACAACGCAGTCAAAGGAGCACTGATAGTCGAAAAATCCTGAACAAATCGTCTATACCATGATGCCATTCCCAGGAAACTACGAACTTCTGACACAGATTTTGGTGTCGGAATCTCTAAAATAGCACTTACCTTATCAGAGTCCACTCGAAGTCCTTGACGATCCACAATATATCCTAGGTATCGAAGCTCGGTACGACAGAACTGACATTTCTCGCGACTAAGTGTCAATCCAGCTGCACGAACTCTGTCAAAAATCTTCTCCAAGATATCCAGGTGCTCTTTGAAACTCTCAGACACTATGATGACATCATCCAAATAAACGAACACGTAAGGTTCAAGTTCAGGGCCTAGAACTCTGTCTATGAGTCGTTGCCAAGTTGCTGGTGCATTGGTTAAGCCAAATGGCATCCTTTTGAAATGAAATAGCCCACGTCCTGGTACACTGAACGCTGTGAGCTCACGACTACTCTCCTCCATCGGTATCTGCCAATAGGCTGATTTGATATCAAGTGAGCTCAGATATTTGGCTCCTCTCAATCTGTCCAAAATACTAGAGATGTAAGGAATGGGGTAAGCATCTTTTTTGGTCACTTTGTTGAGTTGTCTGAAATCAACACAGAATCGGTGACCACCATCTTTTTTAGGAACCAGTAGAATAGGTGATGCCCATGGACTTGCTGATGGTTCTACAATGTCATCTTTTAGCATCTGCTCCAATTCCTTATCAATATGACGTTGCATAACTGGCGATACCGGATAATAACGTTGCTTGATGGGTTCTGCATCAGTGACAATCTTATGCTTGACCAAGGTTGTACAGCCAATACCCTCGCTCATGCGACTCCATGCATGGTCCAAAAATGTATTGAGCTCACCCTGTTGTGTAGTTGTTAGCGCCGGTAAGACTTCACTAGAAGTTTGTAATGCAGAAAGGCTTGAGAAATTCCAGACGTTGTTCCGAAGATCTGGAACAATACCCATGGTACGCCAAAAATCGGTACCAAGGATCATTGGTGAAGTAACCTCTGGGACAATCAGAAATGAAACCAACTTGAGCTGATCCATCAAAACAACGGGCAATATCACTGAGCCTAAACTACCACATTGCTTTCCATTCGCAACCATGCAGACTGGTGCGTCTGTAGCATCAATTTCTAGTTTCAACATACTTAATCGTTTCCAGCCGTCCGTACCTATAATCGATCTCGTTGCTCCCGAATCGAGTAGCCCAAAAAAATTCACTCCAAAGACTGAAACTTGTAAGTATGGTCGCTGATCGGCATCTAAATGTGAAATCACGAAGTTAACAATGGCAAGATTACGTTCATCTGTTAGTTGTTTGACCGTCAGAGCTGCTGTAGAAGACGTTTCGCGGTCCTTTAACGTCTTCGATGACCGTTTCCCGAACACCGCGGACAATTTGATTTGAAAACTCCTGCTCTACCGCAGCCAAAACAATACTGTCGCTTAGGCTCTCGACATTCTTGCGCTTTGTGTCCGGTAGCTTGACAATTCCAGCAGACAATTGAATTTTTCGATGTAGATGGGGTAGGAGAACTGACAGAATGAAGATGAGTTGATTTCTCGCGCCCTTTGTATGCTAAATCCGGCTCAAGAAGTGATTTCTTATTTACTGGTGGTGGTTGAAACTTCTCAGCCATTAATTTACTCCTCTCCAGTTTTTTACAAACTTCCAAAAGACGTTCCACGGTTGTAATATCCTCTAAACCTAAACCTTGAATTAAATATGGTAGGATGTTCCGGTGCAGTACTTGAAGACGCTGGTGTTCAGAAGGTGGGGTGGGTAGACGACTGAACAAGTTGACCATACAGGCCACGTAAGTGCCGACCGACTCTTCTGCTCCTTGAGTACGACGACGGATCTCATCCCACAATTCCGTCTCATAATCAAAAGGCTCAAATTCATGTCGCACTAGTGCCACGAAATCTTTCCACTCCACGATTTTATTGCGTACTGACCTGTACCAAATAAGAGCTCGTCCTCTCAACAATTCATTAATTGCTACACACAATTCAGATTCAGAGACATTTCTTGAAAATCTATAGTCATCTATTCGCTCAAGAAACGCATTGACGCTTGGATCTCCTTCTCCACTAAACGTAATATCCCATCGAGCCACTGGTATTTGTTTGCGTGTGCTTGTTGTTAACGAAGGCTCCGTTGACGTTTCAGCATTTATTGCTGGGAAATTTTTCTTGTCTTCCGCTTCATCCACTTTGGTCACAAACATCTCATCCGCTTGGTTTAATCGTTCCTGTAACTGTGCTATGGTTGTTCTCATGTCTGGATCTTCGCAATTCTCTATTCTGGCAAGTCGAGAAACAACATGCTGCATACGAGTACTGATTTTGTGAAATTCGGAGCTGTTGGACATGCCTGTGAATTTATCGATCAATCCCTTCAACTGAACCACCTTTTCGGTACATATATCGATTTCACGAGCCACATTCAAAGACACTGTCTGAACATTAGGTAGATCGCCAATATTTTCTGTATCCATGCGCTTCTGAAGGTCTTTTCGCATTGCTACCATCGTCATACGCCCTGGACGCGTCACTCCTCTCATTCTTAATTCGTACTCCAACTCATCTTTTAATAAACGTGAGGGATCCATCATAGAGAAATATATATAGGAGAGAAATAGGGGAGAGAAAGAATAAGAAATAATAGAACGATCAATTCGTGGAAGAAGAATATCCGAATATGAAAATATAACGACTGAATTAATCTAGATATCTATTTTCCGAATTCTCTGAATTTTTGAAAATAAAAAATGAAAAAGCTACCAAAAAAGGCCCCACGTTGGGCGCCAATTTTATAACGTGAACTTTGAGTGAAGGATTCAATAATTCTAAAAATATAAACAAATAGGAATCTAATCCAAAGTCACTCAAATTCCGTAACTCTAGCTCAGTGATAACGATCAGTTACGAAATCCCAGGGCCGGACTGGGTAAAGTGAGGCTAGCTTTTCCAAAATAATGAATAAAAAATAAATGTAGTAAAACTACCGTTTGGGCGCCACACAGTTGAAATTTCGTCTCCAGGCTACAACTGCGAAGATGCCTGAAATAAGGTATTGTGGGACAAAGGTAAATGGGAAGGCTATTTCCCGATTAGTCTGTCAGCGTTGATCTTATAGCTGACCATAAAAATAATTGTTTAAATACTCTAACACAACAACCTACCGTACCCTGAAGCTGAAATATAAATAATTGGGATAGGCAATTTGCAATCACAAAAACAAGTTATTAGGCTTTACGTAATAATGTGACTATACTTTAATAAAGAAAATATGAAATTGATATTGAAGATAATGATCATAATTTAAGACTTAAAAAGTACTAGAAAAATAGAGATAGTAAATGCGCCTGACCATAGAGTACTCGACGTACGTAGTTACTTCAAAAATACTACAAACAGGTAACAACGCCTATACGGATACCTAAAGCGATAATAAAACTTTAACGGGCCCTTCCTCGATCGATTCCGGTTCACAGAAACGTATTCCGCATATAACGTAGTGAACAAGAGAAAGAAAACAAATTGTCGAGCGCTCTACGCAACGCGTAATAAAATAAATGTAATAATATATATGTAACAAATGGTACAAACTAAAATAATATTAAAGAAATGGAAGCTAGTTTAACCACGCTCAAGTGGTAACAAATCAAAAGAAATATGATAATGTGAATATATTTAAATCCTGCAATAAGCTACAGGCGAGCAGCAAATAGTAAAAAAAGAACAATAAAATATAAAAGGGGCAGGGTTTGATATGTCCACTTAGCTGGATTTCCAGTAATTGTTGGAGCTGACAGATGATGGCTTCTTGCACCAAGATTGACGCATCGGACTAATTATTCTCCGGGCGGACAATAACCAGCAGGTGTAGAAGGAATGATGACGTCACAGTGAAGATGGAAAGCTTGGTCAGAAGGCCAGTGCCTGGATGGATTTCGGCACCTTTGAGTCGAACCAAGACGAGATTTCAACTTGTTTGATCGCTGGTGGTAGGCGATAATCAAATTTTTGTGATAATAATCCCCCTGTGATTGGGGTGCTTCCAAAATAGCAAAACTAACGCACAAAACTCGCACAAAACACTAACTTTGCAAGCGACTTGCCTTTAATTCTTTTGATCCCTTGCGGATTACACTACGGTAATAAAACAAGAATAAAAGGTCAAAATTCACGAAAACTTAATTCACGTTGATCGTCTCGACTTCTAGTTCGTAACTGATTTGTATCTCCAAGAGTCAAAATCTACTTAATTTCAAAACATCCCTGGTTCTGTTATGACTCTGTCAACGACCACTCGTAGCAGAGACGCCGTGACCGATATCGTGCATATCACCGAGACAAGGGTTTGTAACTTGATATGACTACAACTAAAGTCAACAAAAAAATAAAATATTGGGTAATAATTATTAATTGCATTTTAGAACAACAAAAAGCGAATAGTAAATAACAAAAGTGGAGTATTCCATTTAATTTAGAATTTCAGAGATTAAGAATCAGAATGGATAAAAAAAAATCTGAAAACTGAAAATAAAACGTAACAAACTTCACGTTTATGTTTACGGTTACGTACTCCTTACGTTTACGCACTCCTTACGTTTACGCACTCCTTACGTTTACGGACATTGTGAATTGGCACTAAATCAAAAATACTTTTCAAAATTTGTTAATTAGAATGTTTTTACTTCTTAAATAAAAAAAATCCGAACAAATTTAAAATTTTCTTCAGAATATATTGAATTTTGACATATCAAACTGACAGTTAGGTTATCTAGCAGCGTAGCTACCAATTTAATAAAAATTAGGTTTGGGTTCTATAAAGAGGCACTTCACGATACCCAAACGAGTTTATAAAGTACACTTTTTATTAAATTCTGCAGGATCATTTATTACATAAATTGTGAATTTATTGCAGTACAACTTTTTCTCCCTAACCCTTTTAAGGGGAAAGAAACTCAGTCATTTTTCATGCGGTGCATATATTTCAGCAAAAATTAATATCGTTTCCAGCGGTAAATCAGATTTGAACATCCTGTATATAATTGAAGCTTTCTGCATTCCTTCTCCACATAAAATTCAAGTATTCAAATCTCACATTTCTCCTTGCGCACGATACAATGGGTTCCACTGATATCAAAATTTGAGAAAGTTTCATAAAAATATGGAGTAAATAATTTAGATGATGCTAAACAAGCAAGACACTAACGTTTGAGTGACACAATAGACTTTTGGACGTCACGGAAAATTTTCAAATCGAAAAAAAATATTTCTCAAGTACTGCGAGGTTATTTTCACTAATGCTTTTATTTATTCATGTCCTATCAGAAAAAAGAACAAAAAAAAAACAGTGGAACACTCCACTGAAATAGGACACCTGTATATAATTTCTTCTTCTCCTGAACTTTAAGTATGCCAAAACTCACATTGCTTTATGTGCGCAGTACAAAGTTTTCCATTCACGTAACAATAAAATGGGACACCTGTATATACTTTTAGCTTGCTGCACCCTTTTTCTGTATAAACCTTAAGTATACCAAATCTCACATTTCTTCATGCGCCCAGTAAAAAGTTTTCTCTTCACGTAAAATTAATATGGGACACCTGTATATACTTTCAGCTTTCTGCATTTCTTTTCCAAATGAATTTCAAGTAAGTCAAATCTCACATTCCTTCGTGCATGCGATACAAAATTTTCTGCTCACGTAAAGTTAAAATGGGACACCCGTATATACTTTTAGCTTTCTGCACTCCTTCATATAAACTTCAAGTACGCCAAATCTCACCTTCTACCACCTTTATGCGTGCAGTAAAAAGTTTTCTTTATACGTAATATTGAAATGGGACATTCGGTATATAATTTTGTCTTTCTGCACTTCCTTTTCCACTCAGAATTCAAGTATGTCAAATCTCTAATTCTTCTGTGCGTGCGGTACTAAATTTTTCCTTCACGTTAAATTAAAAATGGGACACCCATATATAATTTCAGCTTTATGCACTTCTTCCCCACATGAACTTCAAGTCTGCCAAATCTCACCTTTCTTTATGCGCGCAGTACAAAGTTTTCTCTTTACGTAAAATTAAAATAGGACACTCTGTATATAATTTTGTTTTTCTGCACTTCCTCTTTCACTCAGAATTTAAGTATGTCAAATCTTTTATTCTTTCGTGCGCGCGGTATAAAATTTTCTTTTCACGTTGAATTAAAATAGGACACCTGTATATACTTTCAACTTTCTGCACTCTTAGTATGTCAAATCTCACATTCCTTCGTATGCGCGGTAAAAAGTTTTATCTTCATGTAAAATTAAAATAGGACACCCTGTATATAATTTTCGCTTTCTGCACATCTTTTCCATTTCCATTCCTCTGTGCATGCAATATGCTTAAAAAGGGGTCAAAAGTTTTCTCTTTACGTATAAATATATAGATATCAGTATTATTTTAATCACCCTGTATAATAAAAAATTAGCATGAATAAATAATATCACGATATTTCATACAACGGGAGGTTATGTGTTATTTATTATATTGGCTCCAATTAGACGATTTTTGTTGAATTCATCAATAAATACTTGTATCAAATCACCCTGTATAATTTAAATTTATAATAAATAAATAATATTGCTGTATTTTGAATAACAATTCTACGATTTTTTGTTGAATTAATCAATAAATATTTGTATCAACAAATGTACACCCTGTATAATTTAAATATATAAAAATTAAATAATGTTGCTATATTTCAAGTAACGGAAGGATATTGATTTCAAATTCATATTTTTTTTTTAATTTTTGATCAAATTTATCAATAAATATTCTCTAAAAAAAAAACACACTGTATAATTTGAATTTGTTGCAAATAAATAATATTTTCATGTTCAAAACAATGGGAAGTCATGTATTGGCCTTTTTTCGTTTTAAAAGTACATCTGTATAGAAATTTATTGATTAAAACATTCTTGTTTAATTTGGATTTAATTCGTAGAGAAGTTTCAACTTGCTTGGCTGCAGGTGTTCAAGCCAGCATACAATGCTTTGTATATGCACTGTTGTTTCAGAATTCGTGCTGTTCGGTTGTACGTCGTGTAATTCTAGAACAAATCGTTGATTTAAAGTTGTTTAAAAGTGTTCAAATGTTATATTTGGGGTTGTGAATTTTGCTTATTAACGTAGAGATCAAAATTTTGTGTATTTAAATATGTAAATTGGGCTGAATTTGTTCCGCATTGCGTGTGCGTTAGGTACATGTATTTGCGATGTTAGTCTTTGCTTTTATTATGTAATAAATAAATAAAATGTCTTGGTTTTTTTGCAAAGGCCTGTAATAAAAGGTCCAACGTGGGAATCGGTGCACACGTAGGTACCGCTACGAGAGGCACCCCCCCTGGTGAACACCACCGCGTGGATTTGCAATGAGTTCTAGGGCGAACGAGCGAATTAACTGGGGAGTAACGGCATACTCTCGATATGTACCTATCGGAAGTCGGAAAATATGGTAGCTGGCGGGGGTCCTTGATTAAGTTCAAGAAACAACATTAGCTGAGACCGATACTTAAGGTTACCATATCGCGTAATTAGGCGGTATCGCGGGCCTCGGAATATGCATTGGCCACGTATCCAAACAACATATTTTTCTTTTTGCAAACGACGAGCACACCGGTGCTTGGGTGTCTGAGCGCTCAGGCACTCATTGGGGTAGTAAAGTAGAGTCAATATCAGTAGCATAATGTAACAGAACACTTTTAAATAATCTCGCGAAATTAAAAAGCAACAATCAATCGCGTTAGCTAGCTCTCCGAATAAATATATCCGTCGAATAAGCGCGAAACACACAAAAAACACGTTTAAATGTTGGACGAATGTTGAATGAATGTAATTAATAAAAAATTCCTTTTCAGCTTCTTCTTTCATCATTAACACCTCCAACGAATTAACAAAAGGACGTAAGTTGGCTAATAAACTTTGCTTTTCTGGTTCTAATCTATTTTTCTTTCAGCTATTTTGTATTTCTTTCCCGCAGATTTCTAATTAATTTGTATTTTTTCAGATCATTTGCTGAGGATGAGCCCAGCAGTTGAGGTGGAGGGACATCGAGGGAATGGACATCGTGGGAGAAGCTGAGGATGAGCCCAGCTGCCAAAATCAACAATCAATATTTCTTTTGTTAAATATGATTCACCAAAATTTGTTTTAAGTTTCTGTTTTAGGTCGCCGGCCGTAGATCTTCATAACATCACCGCATCATCAGCGAGGTAATATAATATGACTCATTATATAACTGTTTCTAACTTCTGTAAACACGTGAATAATGATCTTTAATTTATTAATTTATTTGTATTTTTTATGTTTTTAGGCCATCCAGCAGCGGAACCAGAGCCCAGCAGCAGAACCAGAGCCCAGCAGTAAGATCAGAGCAGCAAAACTAAGAGCGCAGCAACAGAATTAGAACCCAGCAGCAAAAGTAGAGCCCAGCAACAGAATCAGAGCCCAGCAGCAGAACCAAAGCTCAGCAGCCATCCAAGAAGTCTTCCGACAGCAGCAGAACCAAAGCCCAATAACCTTCTAAGAAGTCCTCCAGCAGCAGCAGAACCAGAGCCCAGCAGCCGCCCAAGAAATCCTCCAGTAACTGCAGCAGATCAACACATCAGTAGCAACTGTTCCAGGCCCCAGATTCAACTCAACTTCGAAGAAGTCAACTAATTAATTTTGTCCGCCGCTTGCAAAATTCAAGTGAGTTCAATTTGTTTTAAAATTTTCCGACTTGTAATAATTATTTTGTTGTTTCAGTTGCATCACGCGAAGAAGCCACTTCTCTGGTCTAGGTTTCGCTGGGGTTTTCCTAGGCCCAAAGGGAGAATTCCCGGAGAAGAGTTCGTCTCTTTCCCCTTAGTCATTGCCTGGGGGCGAACAAGGCTTACAACAACGCAACAACATCGCAAACAAGACTTCCAACAACACAGCAGCATCGAGTATTCAGCAATTAATCTTCGAACCTTTGTACCCTTTCCTAATTTCCAAAATAAACTCATTTCCCCAAAATTTACTGTTGTATTTATTTCTAAAACCTATTTTTATTGTTTTCAGGTGTGGTTAGGAAAATAAATGTATTGTTAAATAGTTTGCGAAATAAATTAAAATCATGAATAATTTGTATGATTTATTTTTAAAGTATATACAATTGTAAATTCAAATTCTATTGTTGAGATTTAAATCTTATATTAAAATTAAATTTATATTTCTTGAAAAATCATCTGTCAATAAATGCTTCTAAAAAATATTTATAAAATAAAAAAAATCAATAAATGGTCCTTGTTCTGTAACTTATTTTAAAATGAATAAATAAAACCTTTCCCACAAAATTAATTGTATTTTATTCATATTAAAGATTTGTAATTTTTTTTTTTAATAAATAAATAATAGATTCTCACAATTAATATTTAGTAATTAAAGTGAAAAAAAATTTTTTTTTCATCTGCCCAAAAGGTGTTAGTCATTAAAAATCATTTATTGTATAAATAATAAAATAAATCACCCAATAAAACATAAATTTTGTTCTGTTTATTTTTAAAATAATCAATAAATATAGTACAGCAAAAATAATATGCTAATCTAGTAGACAATTAAAAATCAATAAAATAGTTCGTATATTGATATCTCTCAAATGAAGGTCCCAATCAAAAAAAAATGTTGCAAATAAAATCATATTATTTTTTAAAATAATGTTGAATGTTTCATCTACATTTTTGCGATTAGGATTCTGGTTTTATAGATAATCGTTAATTCATAAAATAATCAATAACTTTGGAATTATAAGCCTTATTGGAACAAATACAATACAGTAGAATTAATTGTTGCCTATCTGGTAGACAATTAAAGTCAAAATCAAAAGTTTCCTACAAAATTTTTGATACAATAAGCCGTTTAGCCAAAAATTGATATATTCAGTTTCCATTTACTACAAACGAGCTACGTGATGCCACCTGTGTAGCGAAATGTGAACTAATTGCTGGACTTAATTATAAAAGCTTAGAGCAGTGATAACTCAAAAATGAGTACGACAACCAAAAAAAAGTTTCAATTAAACTCATATTATTTTTGAAAAATATGTGGGGTACTTTATTTACTACTTTTTGATTAGTGCTGTCGTTACGTCAGAAATCACCTTTATATAAATTATCGATTTCCAAGTGAACAAGGGCACTAATCAAAAAAAGATACATGAAGTACCTCAACTAATTTTCAAACATAGTATGACTCAACTTGAAGCTTTTTTTTGATTCTCGTACTTATTTTCGAGTTATTGATACGAGCACTTGAATAAGGTATGTACCAATTACTCGAAAATGAGTACGAGAAGCGCAAAAAAGTTTCAAGTAAAGTCATATTATTTTTGGAAAATAAATAGGGTATTTCAAATGAATTTTTTTGATTAAAGCCCTTATCTAAGAGGAAATCATAAATTTATAAGAGTACTAATAACTTCAGTATTATAAGTCACAGAAAGAAACTTTTGAATTAGTAGCATTTATTTTGATCTACATATATATATATATATATATATATATATATATATATAGAATTTGAAAATTTATTTATTTATTCATATATATATATATATATATATATATATATATATATATATATATATATATATATATATATATATATATATATATATATATATATATATATATATATATATATATATATATATATATATATATATATATATAGAGATTGTATTGGGTATTCAGCCTTTATTTAAAATTCTCATTTATTTCAAAACCCTATCAAAAAATTATAAAATTGGTAAATAATAACTCACAGAAAAGTAGAGAATTAAATTTTAACGTACATTAAATACTTGTTGCCAAAAAACCAATTAGACAAGAGTACCACCATCAAAAACACAAAAACGTATAAATATAAATATAAATATAGATCATAAATTATAAAAACGGATGGGGAGATAAATATATGACACGACAAAAAATATTGTAAAACAAGCGGATGAATAAATTAATAATCAATAAGTGAATCCGTTTTGTGTAAAAAACGAATGAATAATGAATCAAATCGAATATAAAATATTATGAATATGAAGATTTGATTATATTAAGGTAATGCAAACCTTAATTTTGAGTATCAGTTTTTTTATTCAGTGTGTTGCTATCACGGTCTTATAAACAGGTCTTGACACTCGTCAGTAGTGGGGTACCTCTTATTGAAGCAGTTTCTAGTTCTTAAAACTAACACATACGGCGTAACGATCGAGAAGATAATTGTGCGAGAGAAACAGAGTATGTGCATTAGAAAGAGAAGAAACAGCAAGTTTAAACGTCAAACGTCAAAAAATATAAATAAATATACAGAATTTAAACAAAAAAAAACATTTTAATCAGAAATTTCAACTTAGAATACATAAATGTTTTCCTTAATTTTCATTGAATCATTATTGTAAGTAAAATTATAATTATTTACGACAAAATATAACATTTTCCCATCTTTTCAGTGATTCTTTATTATTGGAGATTTTGAAAACTGAGCGCTATAGTCCAAGGTGCTTTGCCCTGTTTTACATCGTGGTATAAGGCAACAATCAGGCATATTTAATGAGTTGTACTATCATTTTTTTATTGATTCACAGTAAATTACTCAATATGAAGCATTATGAAGCACGATAAGGTTAGTTAAGTTAGATTTAATAATATTTTCAATCGTATAGTTTCTGTCTTTCTTTAATACCTTGTTCAATACATACTCTCCATCTTTATCTTTTGCATACTCTTCTCGATCGCAGCACCTCTTTTGGAGCAAATAATAACTGAGTACAGCGTCAATAAAGCTGTATTCTTTCATTCACGGGTTACTGATCCAACTGAATCTAAAGATCAGTTTAAAATGGCGTCGAGATCATATGATCTGTTGTAGCCGAAAGAACACCAAACATTTGTTGAGTCTGCGTTTGTCTGTGATTAATGACCTGAAATTTGTTTTGACTTCGTTCAATTATGAATATTCAGAAAAGTTTAATAGAAATTATCTTTTGAATATACAAAACACAAATACATGTAGTTTTTTTCATCTGTTTAATAATTATAACTCAATTTCAGGATGAATTATCACAAAACTTTCGATTTTGCCTAACTAAAGCTATTTCAAAATAATTCTTTTCATTTTTTATGATGCAAATGCTACGAATTCCGCCGTTTTTTGAATACATATGAACCACAAGAGCTCCTCTAGCTTTTCATTAGAGAAGTTGTTGGTGATCTGGAGTTGTTGAAATTTGGAGTGGGGGTAACTAATCCGTAAACGAAAGAACAAGCACATAGTGAACCAGATAAGTTAGATCAGTACTCCGTGAACGAAAGAATACAGCTTACGAGTCAACCCGCAACAATGGTAATGGATGCTAGTGTCAAGACCTGTGTATAAGACCGTGGTTGCTATGAAAATTTAATTATATATTTATATATGATAACTATATTACGCGTATATGTATATGTATATATATATATATATATATATATATATATATATATATATATATATATATATATATATATATATATATATATATATATATATATATATATATATATATATATATATATATATATAATATATATATATATATATATATATATATATATATATATATATATATATATATATATATATATATATATATATATATATATATATATATATATATATATATATATATATATATATATATATATATATACGCGTAATATAGTTATCTTCCAATTATTAATATTTGTAATTTCTAGAACTATTCACTTAAAAAAAAAAATTTTCTGATAGTCTATACATTTTTCAGAATTTTACTTGATAAAAACAACTTTTAATTCCAAATTCTGTATATTTATTGGAAACTTTGACGATTTGATCTTTTTCTGAAGAAGTTAAGATATTCAAAAGGCTCTGGTATAAATAAACATGACAAGTAGTCGCTATTTTTTGCTATTTAAAAAATTTAATTCAAAAACGTGCTAGATGCTGCCATCTCTGACTAGTTGATCAAACTAGTGCCTATTCAAAAATGTGTTGATTGTTGGCGTACGAGCTGTTATACATAATTTTTGATTAAAATATACTCTTCATTAAGCTTTCTTTAGTATAAATATTGGTTTATCATTATTATTTAAGTAATAACTCAAATATTATTAAGGTGAACACAATGCCGGCAAGCGACGCGTCGATCGCCGGTTAAATCTCAGCTCCCGCTAAAGAGGTATGCAATAAAATAACTGTTGTTGACTTGCCAACCAAATATATTTCGACATGAATTTTAATCCATAGATTCAAAATATAAAAAAAATAATCCAAATTTGCTAACAGTTTTCCAAATATAAGCCCTTTCCTAGAAATTGATTTATGAATTTGCGGTTATCTGTTGAGCACACAAAAAGTACGACTAAATTCTCTTTGCATTTTTTTACCCCTTATTCTTTGTGGATTTGAAAGAAATAGGACTAAACTTGGTTTTAAAATTATTAACATAATATGAACTTCCGATAAAAGGTTAATTGATAAATCTAAAATCATTTAATTAGGAAATATAAGCTCTCTATTGGAATTTGACCAATGACGTATTATTAAAGTAGACCCAGCGCGTCCTATGGCAGTCCACAGTTTGTTGTGATGTTAGCACTTACAAGGTGAGGGGCTCTGAGAAGCGAAGAGAGTAAACATGCTTGTTATGCGGTTTGCCTGCTTTTATTTATGTTTGAGAAGTGCGCGCCTTTATTCTGTATTGTATGTATATATTTGTTAAAAGAGAAGTAATAATATATTAATTGATTCATAATAAAAAAAAAACGAGATTTTTTCCACATCTCACAATCGATATTTTTTTAAATGAGAAACGCAACCTGCGGTACAACGATGTTTACCCTCCTCACCCCACGTTTACTCCTGCATCAAAACAAACGCAGCGTGCTGGGTCTACTGTTAATACGTCATTGAATTTGACATTTGAAACTACGGTTAATTGCTGAGCAGTTATAATGTATGACCTGCTTCCTTGTTAGTTCACGAGAATCGAAGAGATGGCAGCATGTACTTCGTTTTGAGAAATCCTGAAATAATTTTATTTTTTTGTGGCCAAATGGCAACTTATTTCGAAAATTTTTCCATCAGGAAGTATCACTTAATTATAATTGTGAAACGATTGAGCATAAAATAATTTTTGTATTCAGTACCAGTTTTGCAGGGGTAGAAATTACTGATTATAGCCCTCACAAGGACTTAAATCCGAACGATATTCAAATAAATTATGTCATAGGTCAAAAATAAATGGTACTAGCTCAAAAGTTTCTTCCTGTGACTTATAATACTGAAGTTGTTAGTACTCTTATAAATTTATGATTTCCTCTTAAATAAGGGCTTTAATCAAAAAATTTTATTTGAAGTACCCCATTTATTTTCCAAAAATAATATGACTTTACTTGAAACATTTTTTCGCTTCTTGTACTCATTTTCGAGTAATTGGTACATAACCTATTAAAGTGCTGGTATCAATAACTCGAAAATAAGTACGACAATCAAAAAAAAATTTCAAGTTGAGTCATACTATTTTTGAAAATTAGTTGGGGTACTTCATGTATTTTATTTTTATTAGTGCCTTGTTTCACTTGTAAATCGATAATTTATAAAAAGGTGATTTCTGACGTAACGACAGCACTAATCAAAAAGTAGAAAATAAAGTACCCCACATATTTTTTAAAAATAATATGAGTTTACTTGAAACTTTTTTTTGGTTGTCGTACTCATTTTTGAGTTATCACTGCTCTAAGCTCTTAAAATCAAAGTCCAACAATTAGTTCACATTTCGCTACACAGGTGACACAACGTAGCTCGTTTGTTGTAAGTGGAAACTAAATATATTAATTTTTGGCTAAACGGCTCATTGTATCAAAAATTTTGTGGTGAACTTTTAATTTTGATTTTAATTGTCTACCAGATAGGCATTAATTAATTCTGCTGTACTGCATTTGTCCCAAAATAAATATGCATTTGCGTTATCATTTTTTTTGGCCCAACTATGGCCTTATTGAAAAAATGTCTCAAATAAAGCCTCAATTATTTTTTAAATCAAATATTGTGTGATAATTTTTTTGCCAATAAGGCTCATAATTTCAAAGTTATTGATTATTTCATGAATTAACGATTATCTATAAAACCAGAGCCCTAATCGCAAAAATGTATACGGAATACCCAACATTATTTTGAAAAATAATATGAGTTTGATTGACAATTTTTCTTGATTGGGGCCTTCATTTCAGAGATATTAATATACGAACTATTTATATAAATATCTGGCGAAGTCCAGCTATTAGTTGACATTTCGCTTCATAGGTGGCACTACTTAGCTCGTTTGGAATAAATGTACACTAAATATACTTTTTTGGCTGAACGGGTAATTTTATCAAAAAATTTGAAGGGATCTTTTGATTTTACTTTTAATTGTCTACCAGATCAGCATATTTTTTTTATGTACTACATTTATTAATTATTTTAAAAATAAATAGAACAAAATTCATATTTTATTTAAGGATTTATTATATTATTTATGCAATAAATGATTTTTATGATGACTAGCACCTCTTGAGCAAATGATAAAAGGGTTTTTGATTCTTAAAAAACTTGCATTGCGGGTTACCTGCCAATTAAACTTACAAAAATTAATAATTGAATATTAATTCTGAGATTTTATTATTTATCTAAGACTAAAAAAAAAGTATAGATTTCTAAAATAAATGAAGTACAATTAATTTTGTGGGAAAGAATTTTTATTCGGTAATTTTAAAATAAGTTGCAGAACAAGGAGTATTTTTAAGCATAACTACTTCTGAAAACAATAAATATAGGTTTTAGAAATGAATACAACAGTAAATTTTAAATAAATATTGTATGACCTGATAACTTGTTAGTTCAAGAGAATCGAAGTACCTAGTTTTGAGAAATTCAAAATTTTATTTTCTTGTGACTAATGGAAACTTATTTTGAAAAATATTCAATTATAATTGTGTATCGATTGAGCGTGAAATAATTTTTGTATTCAGTACCAGTTTTGCAGGAGTACAAATTATTGGGCTTTTAAAAAAAATTTACTTGACGTACCTCAATTATTTTCCAAAAATATTATGACTTTTCGCTTTCTGCACTAATTTTCAAGTAATTGGTACATAATCTATGGAATGGGGCGACCGGAAAATAGTTTCAAGTTAAGTCATACTATTTTTAAAATTAATTGGAGTACTTCATGTATCTTGTTTTGGTTATTGCCCGCGTTCACTTGAAAATTGTTAATGTGTGAAAAAAAGATTTCTGATATAACAAGAGTACTAATCAAAAATTAGGAAATTAGGTCCCCTATATATTTTTTGAAAATAATGTGAGTTTACTTGAAATTTTGTTTTTGTTTGTTGTACTCATTTTTGAGTAAACTGTTTCAAGTCCAGCAATTAGTTTATATTTCGCTACCCAGGTGACACCACGTAGCTCATTTTGAATAAATTAAAACTAAATACATTTTTTTGGCCAAACGGCTGATTTTATCAAAAAAATTGTAGTGAACTTTTAATTTAATTTTTCAATTTCTACCAGATCAGCATAATTTTTTTCTGTATTATATTCATTAATTATTTTAAAAATAAAAAAAAAAAATTTTTATTGGAGGATTTATTTTATTATTCATACAATAAATGATTTTTGTGATGACTAGCACCCTTTGGGCAGACGAAAATAGTGTTTTCAATTTTTAAAAACTTGCATTATGGGTTGCTCGCCTATTTACTTATATTTGAATTTGAATCTACAAATATAATAATCAAATATTATTTATATTTTACAGAAAAAGAAATACAGGTTTTTAGAAGAAATGAAATACATTTTATTTTGTGGGAAAGGTTTTATTTGGTAGTTTTAAAATAAGTTACAGAATAAGGACCATTTTAAGCCTAATTACTTCTGCAAATAATTAAAATAGGTTTTAAAAATAAAATGACTGTAAATTTTGTGGAAATGATTTTATTTTGGGAATTAGGAAAGGGTACAAAGGTTCGAAGATTAATTGTTGAATACTCGATGCTGCTGTGTTGTTGGAAGTCTTGTTCGCGATGTTGTTGCGTTGTTGTTCGCCCCCAGGCAATGACTAAGGGGAAAGAGACGAACTCTTCTCCGGGAATTCTTCCTTTGGGCCTAGGAAAACCCCAGCGAAACCTAGACCAGAGAAGTGGCTTCTTCGCTCGCTGCAACTGAAACAACAAAATAATTATTACAAGTCGGAAAATTTTAAAACAAATTGAACTCACTTGAACTTTGCAAGCGGCGGACAAAATTAATCAGTTGACTTCTTCGAAGTTGAGTTGAATCTGGGGCCTGGAACAGTTGCTACTGATGTGTTGATCTGCTGCAGTTACTGGAGGACTTCTTGGGCGACTGCTGGGCTCTGGTTCTGCTGCTGCTGGAGGACTTCTTGAAAGGTTATTGGGCTCCGGTTCTGCTGCTGCTGGAAGACTTCTTGGATGGCTGCTGGGCTTTGGTTCTGCTCCTGGGCTCTGATTTTGTTGCTGGGCTCTGATTTTGCTGCTGGGTTCTGCTGCTGGGTTCTAATTCTGTTGCTGCGCTCTAATTTTTGCTGCTCTGATCTTACTGCTGGGCTCTGGTTCTGCTGCTGGGCTCTGGTTCTGCTGCTGGGCTCCTATTCTGCTTCTGGAGTCTGATTCTGCTGTTGAGCTCTGGTTCCGCTGCTGGATGGCCTAAAAACATAAAAAATACAAATAAATTAATAAATTGAAGATCAGTTTTCACGTGTTTACAGTAGTTAAAAACAGTTATATAATGAGTAATATTATACTACCTAGCTGATGATGCGGTGATGTTATGAAGATCTACGGCCGGCGACCTGAAACAGAAACTTAAAACAAATTTTGGTGAATCATATTCAACAAAAAAAATATTGATTGTTGATTTTGGCAGCTGGGCTCATCCTCAGCTCCTCCCACGTTGTCCATTACCTCGATGTTCATCCACCTCAACAGCTGGGCTCATCCTCAGCAAATGATCTGAAAAAATACAAATTAATTAGGAATCTGCAAAAAAGCAATACAAAATAGCTGAAAGAAAAATTGATTAGAACCTGAAAAGCAAAGTTTATTAGTTAACTTACGTCCTTTTCTTGATTTGTTGGAGGTGGTAATGATGAAATGAAGAAGCTGAAAGGGAACTTTTTTTGATTAATTGCATACATTCAACATTCAAACGTGTTTTGTGTGTTGGTTTGTTTGTTGCGCGCTTATTTAACGGATCTAATTTTTTGTTCAAAGCTACGCGATGGGTGACTGCTGCCATACTACTTCGCGATTTAATTTTAAAAGTGCTCAGATATATTATGCTACTGTTCGACTCTACTTTACTACCCCAATGAGTGCCTGAGCGCTCAGACACCCAAGCACCGGTGTGCTCGTCGTTTGCAAAAAGAAGAATACGTTGTTTGAATACGTGGCCAATGCATATTCCGAGGCCCGCGATACCGCCTAATTACGCGATATGGTAACCTTAAGTATCGGTCTCAGCTAATGTTGTTTCTTGAACTTAATCAAGGACCCCCGCCAGCTACCATATTTTCCGACTTCCGATAGGTACATATCGAGAGTATGCCGTTACTCCCCAGTTAATTCGCTCGTTCGCCCTAGAACTCATTGCAAATCCACGCGGTGGTGTTCACCAGGGGGGGTGCCTCTCGTAGCGGTACCTACGTGTGCACCGATTCCCACGTTGGACCTTTTATTACAGGCCTTTGCAAAAAAACCAAGACATTTCATTTATTTATTACATAATAAAAGCAAAGACTAACATCGCAAATACATGCACCTAACGCACACGCAATGCGGAACAAATTCAGCCCAATTCACATATTTGAATACACAAAATTTTGATCTCTACGTTAATAAGCAAAATTCACAACCCCAAATATACCACAGAGCACTGTTAAAATAGTTTTTAAACGCAGTTTACGAGAGCAAAGACGACGCAAATGCAGCTTCTACGACAGTCACGACAGCAGTGAACCACACGAAACGAAACAGCAAGCTTCAGAAATAAATGATACGAGTTAAGAAGTATACTACGTTTTGCAATGTGTTAAAAAGAGATAGATATGCTAAAAGGAACTAGAATTATCAAAAATCAAACCGAAGTTCTAACGTGTTGCAATCATCAATTAGTACTTGATTGAATTAACTTGCTTCGACGAAGTAATTGAAAGAGAATCTTTGAAATAAAAATTTAAAAATATTGAAATAAAATTATTTGAAATATTGTAAAAGTATTGTAAATACAATAAATTATTATTAATAATAATTGTTTAAACATTATAAAAAATAATAAAGCAGAATTTGAAAAAAAAACTCAAAGCAGATTTTTAGTGCAGAAATATTGTTAAATTATCATTAAATATTGTATCAATATTATTATAAACAAATATAAATTGTTATTATTCAAATGACAAATTTAAATATTAATATAGTATAGCTACAATGAGTTAAAAAGAGATAGAAATACTACTTCTACGTCACACACCAGACAGGCTGAAACAATCGAAACAATTAGCTCCGAGTTTGGTACTGCATTTTAATAAAAATACAAAATTTTAAAATTATATTTCAAAAACTCAATATATTGTAAAAAATGATGCACAAATTATATTTGAATATTTATTTATCTATATCCAGAGTCGGCTCTAGCCTACTTACCACCGGGGTCTAAAGATATATAAACTGCGCCTTCCCCCTACCTGCCTCTCTTCATCGTACTTTTGTTTTTTATAGATTTCAATCCCAATTCACAAGCCACAATTTTAATCGCAATCCACAATCCACAATTTGAATTCCAATCCACAATTTTAATCCCAATCCAAAATCCAAAATTCACAATCCCAATCCCAATCCCAATTCCAACCCAGAATCCAGAAACCCAATCCTAATCCAAAATCCACAATCCCAATCCCAATCCAAAATCCAAAATCCAGATCCAAAAACCCAATCCAAAATTCAAAATCCAGATCCAGAAACCCAATCCCAATCCACAATCCAAATCCCAATCCAAAATCCATAGTTCCTGTTCCAAAATCCACAATTTCAATCCTAATCCAAAATAGAATGGCGAATTATGGATTGTGGATTGTTGATTGTGGATTAGCTCTAATAAAATATTTTGTTGAAGAAATTGGTTTTAGTTTTAAAGAATTATGTTCAAGTTGAGACGCCTCTGGGTATTGGGTCTAGCTGTGCACCTCGCATTATGGTTCCAATCGTCTGTACCGGAAGTGCACTTTATTTGAAACTTTTTTCGAATTTTTCTAATAAATCCAGAATGATCAACCGTAGGATGTTGAAATTCAGTATTTGAACTTGATGTTGTATCAGAATGGTTATCTGCTATTTTTGTAAGAATCGGCCAGGCCAGAAGTGCACTTTACTTGAAACTTTTTTTGAATTTTTTGCATAAATATAGAATGATCAGCATATATAGCATATTGAAATTTCGTATGAAGAACTTCCATAACATCTTATTGTATATTTGGCATTACGATTGCGATCAGCTAAACCGGAAGTGCACTTTACTTGAAACTTTTTTTTTAATTTTCCGCATAAATTCAAAATGATCATCCATTGGATACTGTAATTCAGCATTTGGAATTGCTGTAGCATCTAAATGGTCATCTTCTATTTTTGAAACAATCGGCTGAGCCGGAAGTGCACTTTATATGACAGACTTTTTGAACTTTCCGCATAAATTCTAAACAATCAGTCGTAGAATATTTAAATTTTGTATTAGGCACTTTTATAATATCTAGTTGTACACTTTGCATTATGATTGCTATCGACTGAGCTGGACGAGCACTTTATTCGAAACATTTTTTGAATTTTCCGCATAAATCCAAAACGATTGAACGTAGATTGTTGGAATTCAGTATTTACGATGATTATACCGTCCAGATGTTCATATCCTATTTTTATTGAGATCCACCGAGCCGGAAGTGCACTTTACTTGACAGTTCTTTGGAAATTTTTGCATAAACTCGAAACGATCAACTGTAGAATATTGAAATTTGGTATTGCAGTTTGCTGTAGCATCTGAATGATTGCCTACTATTTTCATAATAATAGACTGAACCAGAGGTGCACTTCAGTCGGAATTTATTTTGTAATTTTGCGCATAAATTCAGGTCTGTTGGTAGTCGTAGAATTTTGGAAATCAGTATTTATGAACGTTGTAGTATAAGAATAATGGCCAACTGCTTCCATAGCAACCGACTTGGCTAAAAGCGCATTCAACCAAACAGATTTATGGAATCTCTTGAGTAAATCCAAAACGATTAATTGTGGAACGATGAGATTTTGTGTTTGATTTTACATATCCAATGATATATACGATCAAACACAAAATCACATAGTATTATTTATATATCCAATGATGTACAAGTAAGTCACGTGATGTTCACGTCAGATTTTTTGTTTTCAAATTTTAACATAAAACTGTTGCTTTGATCTCTGTAATCTACTGTTATGATACTTCATATCCCCATGCCTAACTCAAAATATTAGTTTGAATATTGGTAGTCAGTCCAAAGATGATAAAATAGTATATATCTCAATTTTAAGTTTTTTGGACAATTTCAACAATATCAAATCGTTGATATCTTGACAAATATAGTTCGACATCATTATTAGTTCGATTTTTGTGATCTACGGCAATAAAACTATATAACTTCATGCCTTACCCTAAATATTTGGGTTCGAAAATTTCAGGAAAAAATCTGACGTGCATATCATGTGACTTGTTTGTACATCACTGAATATATTTTTTGTATATAATAATACTATAAACAAACACAGAATCCCATCGTTCCATGGCTGATCGTTCTGAATTTATCCAAAAAATTCTAAAAATTTTAGCGAGTAAAGTGCGCTTTCGGTCCAGTCGGTTGCATTGGAAAGAGTAGGTTATCATTCTCATGCTACAAAATTCCTAAATACTGATTTCCAAAATTCTATGGCTAACAGCTCTGAATTTATGCACACAATTAAAAGAAAAATTCCAACTAAAGTGGGCACTTCCGGTTCAGTCGATTGTTATGAGAATAATGGGCAAACATCCAGATGTTACAGCAGTCGAAATACTAAATTACAATACTCAATGGTTAATCGTTTCGAATTTATGCGATGAATTCTTGAAGACTGTCAAGTAAAGTGCACTTCCGGCTCGGTGGATCTCAATAAAAATAGGATATGAGCATCTAGACGGTATAATCGTCCTAAATACTGAATTCCAACATTCTACGTTCAGCCGCTTTAGATTTATGCCGAAAATTAAAAAAAATGTTTCAAGTAAAGTGCACTTCCGGTACAGACGATTGCAATCCTAATGCGAGGTGCACAACTAAATGTTACAGAAGTGCGCAATACGAAATTTCAATATTCTACGACTGATTGTTTTGAATTTATATGGTTATATATAGTGTACTTCCGGCTCAGCCGGTTATTACAGAAATACAAGATAACAATTCAAATCCTACAGCAATTCCAAATACTAGATTTCAATATCCTATGGTCAACAATTTTGGATTTATGCAGAAAATTCAAAAAAAGTTTCAAGTAAAGTGCACATATGTACCTACGCGACGCCGACGTCAAGCCGAAAATAGTCATAAAACTTCGAAATGTGAATTTTGTCGGTTTCACAATACTTGTATTTTGTACAAGTAGGTAAGAAAAAAACATAAGAAATAAATGAATATTATCCATAAAAACGTTTGAACAAAATTCATAGATATATAGAATAAATATGGCAATAATAACAACTGAGTGATATGGAAGCACGAGTGTTAATCATATCAGAAAAAGAGAAGAAAAAGAAGAAGAAGAACAACTGAGAACTGAGAATATTAAAAAAAAACGCTGTGGGAGAAAGATACGATAATGGAGAAAATGCTGGAGAAGATTATCAACTGACAAGTAATTACGAAGGAATAAAAGAAGAAGTGAAGAAAAAAAGGGAAGAAGTACAAGAAGGAAATATAACAATCAAAAAAGATATGGAAGAGTCATATAAAAAAATTATAGCTAATAGATCAAAAAGAAAGTGAGGAAATGGGGAGAAGTATGAAAAAACTTGAAAATAGAGAAGAATGAAAAGAAAAAGAAGCAAATGAAAATAAATTCAACAGGGTAAGAAAACTTATTAGAAAAAGTTGAATGCTTCATAAAGGATGAATTACATATCCATATAAAAACTGGGAGGTATACAAGAATCAAAAGGTGACGGTAAGTGTACGATTAGTAATAAAAGTAAGCACGAACAAGATGCACAGAAGATATTTAAAGCAAAAAATAGATTGAAGAGGACAATAAATATATATATAAACAAATTCCTAACTGTCGACGAGAGAAAATACAGAAACAGATAATAAGAAGAGCTAAGCAGGAGAAAGATAATGGTAAACAGGTTAAAATTTATTATCACAAGCTAATGATAGATGACACTACGTGGCTGTGGGACAAACAAAAAGACAAATTAATCCCAAAAAATCAAATCACTGAATAGGAAAAGATAATAGGCACACAACGACCGAGCAAAGAACTGGATATAAATAATCATCACATAAAAACTTGACTGTTGAAAATAAAAGTTAAAAAACTCAGAAATAGGAACAAGGTATGAAATAAACATAGCAGCAATTCAATAAACACGGAGGAAATGAAAGTAATGATAAAGAATAGAGACTTGAATATGGAATTAAGCATTCGAATTAAAGACAGTGGATTCAAAATTAAAATTAGGTATCATGTAGATCTGTCTCTGTAATAAATAATTATGGTATACACAGCAGGCAGCTTTGAGATGCATTGTCGCTGGATCTATTTTTCTCAAAAAAAACCTTGTCAATAAATAATGAGGTAAAATCAACCCAACCCTTGATTCTGTATAGAAATTTTCTTTGGTTTAATTAGTTTTGCAGTGATTAATCTAACAAAAATGCTCTCTCCTGCTCCATAGCAAATGAAAATTGTCCATGTTAGTAGACAGGTATATATAGCGGCGACTGCCAAGACCAAATAATTTATTTTTACCTTTTCTGATCTGAGCGCCACATTACAAGCGAATGAATTTGTGAAATGAACGAATGCGTGTTATTAGTCTCTGTCGAAAACCGTAATTCATTTATTTGTCAGCGTGACGTTCAAACGAATAAGGTTTCTGCAAGAATTTCACAAATGAACACTATAATTGTGCGATTGGAGGCAGGAACGAAAAAAAATGTTTGACTTGAATTAGGATCATCATCATTTCTTGATTTGTTGAAATTTGCTTGGGCTTAACTTATTTTAATAATTTATTTTGAGCGCTTCAACAATGGAGGCTATGGCGCTTGGAATAATAATGTGGTCATTACAGATTTAAGTATGTAGTTACAGATTGTATAATTACTTTATTTTCTGGATTTATTTTGGTCTTCTTTCAAGGCTTTCTTGATTTCGTTTGGAATATTGTATGCTATTCTTTGTTGTGAATATTTAATGCAGTCTATGATTATGTATTTGACTGTTATTTTAATATTACATACGTCGCAGTCTGGTGAAGGAACTCTATCAAATAGATGTTTGTGATTTATTTTCGTGTGTCCTAATCATAATCTTAAGTACCTATATTATTTTGTTTCGCCTATTGTCTTTCATCTTCCATGGTTTGACGGATTCTTTTACTTCTTTTAGTTTGTTGTTTCCTGTTTCAATCCATGCTTGTTGTCTAATTTCTCGAATCTAGTTTTTTATTGTTTGTTTGGTGTCAATTTTGGATTATTGGTCGTTTCTGGGTTCATTGCTTCTTTCACCTGCCAGCTCTTCAATTCCTAGTGTTTCACAAGAATCAAGAAATAGTCTTGATCTTGTCTTGAAATCAAGACAAGACCAAGACAAGAAGTGTTTTCTATTTTCCAAGACAAGACCAAGACAAGAAGTGTTTTCTATTTTCCAAGACAAGACAAGAACGTACTATCAAGAATCAAGACTTCTTGTCAAGAAATCTTGATATCTTGACAATTAATTATTCAAATCTGCATATTTATCATTCTATTATTGAAATATTTACATCTGCTGTGGTCATCACAGTTTTTTCCCGACAACTTTCATGGCCAGTTTCAACACTGTTACATAAATTAAGGAGTATCATACCAACTTTCAAAGTGACATTTCAAAGTGACAGCGTCCTTTTCAAAGTGACAGCGTCATTCTCAAAGTGACAGCTGTCATTGTCGAAGTGACGACTGTCATTGTCTACGACAGCTGTTATTGTTATGGTGACAAATGGTGGCTTACAATATAGGTATTTTTGAAAATAAAGAGTTTTTTTCTAAATTTTCTAGTTGAAAAAGCTTATTCACAAATTTAAACCTATTTGGGGGAGTAAAAAGTATCGGTGACTATGATTTTCAAAACAAATATTCGATACATATGTAATGTATTGGTAGAATCCCCAATATTCTAGAAAAGCTGTTAATTCTTAGCAACATTGCTTTATCATATAACAATAATACTGATTAAAACATGAAAATGACAGACTTTTCTATTAGTGGCAATCCTGGAAATCATTGCTAGAATCGATTCATAACATAACTGACAGAAGAGATAAAGGATAGACACTAACGCTAAACTGGGTGTTCAGATTGGATAAAATAATGAAGAAAGGGGATGCCCCCTAAAAGTCAAGATCAAGAAATATCAAGAATTCTTGATACAAGACAAGAAATGCGTCGTCAAGAAATGGGCAAGACAAGAAATTTTTATTTTTTTGTCTTGAAAATCAAGACAAGTCAAGAAATGGTCATCAAGACAAGAAATCTGGTCTTGATGAAACACTATCAATTCCATACAGTTCCCTTGTGGAATGGTATCCATACGAATGCTATTTGTGTGTCCTAATCATAATCTTATGTATATTATTTTGTTTCGCCTATTGTCTTCCATCTTCCATGGTTTGACGGAATCTTTTACTTCTTTTAGTTTGTTGTTTCTTGTTTGAATCCATGCTTATCGTCTAATTTCTCTAATTTACTTTCTTTATGATTGTTTGGTGTCATTTTTAGATTATTGGTCGTTTTTACGTTCATTGCTTCTTTCGCCTGTCAGCTCTTTCATTCCTTCAGTTTCTTTTGTGAGATGGTATCCGTACGGATGTTATTTGTGTATTATTAGTTTTTAATTGATGGAGTACTTTCTGATTCGGTTGATGATAGAGCATTTGTTGAGTTTGTTATCATATAATCTCTTTTGGTTCTTTTTTTTTCAGGCAGATGATTTCTAGGGCTTTAAAGATGGCATAGTTTTCTGTTGTTTGGATACTGATGAAATAGGGTAGTCGGAGCTTAGGAACTACTTTTATGATTATTGCAATATCAAGTCTTTCGGAATTTTCGACTGCATCAGGTTCCAGTGTAGTGCCAAAGAATATCTTCTAGTTTACTTTTGTATGCGTCATCTAAACTATGTTTTTTGAGATATTTTTGTAGATCTACATTATTTATGGTGGTTTTTGTGTTATCCATGGTGTCAGTGAGATGATTCTTGGACTTATTTGTTGTAGGTTTCGATTGATTGAATTGAAAAGTGTTTGGATTTGGGTAATAACAAAATGTTTAAGTTGTATGTTTGTAGGTCTCTGAGATTTGTCTATGAGTTGGGTGTTCTAGTTGGCTAGCTATTTGTGTGACGTATTTAGATACAAGTTGATTTCTTCAATATTTAAGAATTGATTCACACCAGATTTGATTAATATACTCGATGTTGGTCTTGTGCGATATGTTCCTATCGTTTCCTATTATCATTAAAGAGATTTGATAGATCTTCGAAGTGCTTTCTTTAGATGATTTTTAGCATTATTTACAAAGGAAATATGACCAAAATAAGAAGCAAATCTATTCCTTTTTAATACTAAAGAATCCAAACCGCTAGTGTTGCCACGAGACTCGAGACCAGTCTCGGTCTCGTCTCGTCTCGCTTCAAAAAGTCGAGACGAGACCAATTTCATTCAAAATTATACCAGATTAGGCTAGACTGGGCCATAGGAAAAGAAAATCAATACTATTCTTCCATAAATTTCAGTAATTTGAATCATATAGCTCGTTATTCACTGTCAATAATTTAAAAATTTGCTTTTTCTTCATCCACTTCTGAATTTGATGCGTCTTAGATCTATACTATCAATTCATATGGACGCTTTCGTAACATGAATTTAGTTTATATGAATTTATCTTTAGAATCGTAGAAGAGATATCGTGTGGCGTCAAACACATGTGCGAACTAGTATTATTAAATTCGGAAAATATTTTTTGTAAGTCGGTGATTCTTGACTTGAAATAGTCTCAACATCGTCATAATGCTTAAGCTTACACATTTGTTGCATAAAACTATTACCTCTTCATTTTCTCGAATCCTCGTGGCTCTAGAGGTCCTATTCTAACTCATAGAGACAGCTTGTAGACAGATCGCAGTCTCGATGTTAATATTATGATGTCATTGTTACATTTATAGGGACTTGAATATTGTATGTTGGTGCAAATAATATGATCGACAACTTTATGCTGGCAGTTAGTTAAAAATGATGTTTGGAATCAGTTTCAAATAAAGTTTATCCATTCTGATCTATTATCAAATATAATAGTATAATTTTATTCTATTGTTACTATTTTATGACATACGAATGTCAAATCTGACACCGAAATAAGAAAACTGACTTTACCCTGTCTCTTACTTCTGGAAGACTGTCTTCAACAATGATGACATTAAATCACTTCTCTAATTGTCCGATAGGTGGTACATGTGTCGAAAGCGTATTATATGGCGTCAAAAGATAATCTGCACAAATTATAATTAAATCTCAGAGCGACTATGCGCACCAAACACACAAATACATATTTTTGGTAGAATTCATAGGAAATAATATTCAGGTAGAACGAATTAATCCCCGCATGTAAGAATATGTAATTTTGAGAAATCTTGGCGAGACTCTCGTCGAGACTTGAGACCGAAACGAGACTGACCTACTCCAGACCAAGGCGAGACCGAGACGAGACTCAGCTAGGCGAGACCACTCACTTAAGTCTCGTGGTAACACTACAAACCGCCATAAAATCAGGTCGAAATTTGGATACCTTTTGACATCAAGTGACTGTTATCACATTGCACGTAAAATATTACTTTATATTTATGATAGATATTCACTTCGTTTCGCTTTGTTCAATTTCCCGTACAATTGCTATACTTTCGAAAAAAAAGGCGCAATGAATATCCATTGAATGAAAAAGAAATCACCAGAATTCATTCATAAATAAAGCTAGTATTTTTTGATTCCTAGCACTGAGCGCGTTATTTGAAACTGCACGGTGCCGCGCGTTGCTGCTGCCTGGCGGCAACATCATGAACTGTCTGTCCTTCCCCCTCTTTGTTGGTGTGCGTGCCCTACCAAGTCGTATTTCAACAGTCTGCATGTTAGCACAGTGATCGAAATTTTTTCACGACCTATCCACATTTATTTGAATCTGGCGCCGTTTTCCTGCGGCGTGTGTGTTGTCATGGTGACGGGCGGATGTCGGTCGTCTCCGGCACAGGTGAGCGTCAAACTCCGGTTTCTACCCGTGCCAGGTAGGAGTTGACCTGTGAGGTGCACCAATCGCGCGGCCAGCCCGCCGGCCAATGGCGAAAGGAATCACGCTTGTCGCCGACGCCGCCGTCGGCAGTTGTTTTCGTGCTTGCCTGGTTGTGGTGCGTCGTCACGTGTGACAGTGACTGTGACAGTGTGTATGAAAGTGCCATTTCTTGATGGGTGACGAACAATTATTGCCACTGACCTTACAGACTTTCTTTTTGCCATGGCATCGACGGCTAGCGGAAGGGGTCGCAGAAAACAGGCCAAACCTCAACGTAAACAAGGTAAAAAGACCTAAATCATACCCAAAACAATTGTCATTCGCACGTGACTATCTGCCACGATGTAAACATGACAGCCGCCATCTTGCCGGTAGGAGGGGGGCGTGTTTCCATCTGACATTTAGTCAACAACATCTGTTAATTGTTTATAGCTCTCTTATTCCAATGAATAATCATAATTCGTGGAATTATTGACGTTTTTTGATGTAGCGTTGACCGCTGAAACGCATTCTAAATCGTGCGCATCACCCTCATCACTTGCCGGTAGCGCTTGATGCTTCACGCGGTCAAAACCAGATGCATTTAGTTGCAGTAAGAGTGAATAAATAGCAAAAAGTCCGCAAAATAAAATTTAATTAGTTTCACTCGTGATATAAATGCATGAAATCATCCACTAAGTTACAATGCTAGTAATACAATATCGTCGATAATATGTCCAATTGTTTTCAACCATTTTCCTGCAGAACTCTAATTTAATATATTGAAGAAATTTGTATGGGAAACTAGCAATCAGATTTGAAAAAATTGAGAACATACAAATTATTACGGATAAATATCAAGGGTAGGGATGACTCTGTACAGGAGCTTATCAAATAACGCTAGAATTCCTGCAAATATGCAGGAAAATGACCGAATGTAAAATAATGTCATTATAATACATTGTTATCCTGATCACGTGGCTGAGGTAGCTATGCGCAGACTCAGGTCGTGTTACAACTCCAGTGACCTTGAATATCAAACATCACTCTACTATTTGAATCAATTAGTCTATCAGTTCTTTCTCATATTTGAGTAGGAAGCAGATTTATAGGAAAAAATTCCAGTCTGAAATTGAGGTCATTCTGGATATTCTTTGAAATCTGTATGAATCAGATAAAAATTATTCTTCTTCATTTTCAAGCATATTTTCCAGTTTTATGTTGAGACCTTTTTCTACAATTTTAAATTTTCCAAGATACATTTTAATTTTGGAAGAAGTTTGGATAAATTATTATTATTATTGAATTCTCTATGTATGAATCCTCTAGCGCCCAAAACGCCACTACACATTTTTTGGCGAAAGATTCATGTCGTCTCATGGGTGTGATTTCATATCTCTGATTCATCCAATTATCCTAAGATTAAAAAGTTGTTCATGATGAGTTCATGTGACCTACCTATCGTACAAAAATGGATTGAAGATCACAAGGAATTTAAATAACGCTAATTCCTGCAAATAAGCAGGCAAATAACCGAATGTAAATTAATGTCATTGTTACACTGATCACGTGATTAAAATAGTCATGCGCAGACTCAGATCTTACAACTCCAGTGTCCTTGAATATATAACATAACTTTACTATTTGGATCAGCTAGTCTGTCAGTTCTATTCTTGTTTTATTCATAATCATTCCATGCCGGATCTATAAAAATATGCTTATGCCTAAAATTGAACAGAATTTTATAAATTTTAGATATCAAAACCTTACTGTTTCACAAAATTGCAAATTGAAATGTACACAATCACTGATATTCTTTATTCACTCACTGATGATCATTAAAATATTTGAAATAATTTTCGCCTGGTCTTTTGCACTCCTTTTCTTCTCTTTTCGTAATCGTCTGATTACTGGTTTATATAGTCTATCGTTCGATTTTCCAGAATATTCTATGAAATCAACCAATAAGAAACGTCGCCAGACCGGAGTGGACCAACTAGATACAATTTTCGTCTACTACGCAACAATTACATCCCGCAACAATATTAATAAGATATTAATTTTTATCGAAGAGTTCTTTATAGACGATAGTATGCTATAAATTAGCTTGTTATTGATGAACACCACTTCATAGACTAATTTTGCTAATGCGACTGTTACTTAAAATTAATTATTCAATATTAGTGAACATTGATTGTACTCATTATTGCGGATAAAAAGGAAGAAAAAATTCAATTGAGATTTTTTTCTCTCATAAAAGATACACTGTTGACGGCACCACCGCTTGACACATCTTCCATGATGAATTGAAATACCTCTATGATTTTTCAATTCTCAATCAATTCAGCAGTACCCTCGTACAGATACAGAAAAAAAATTATCAACTCACAAATAACAACTACGGTGCTCCATAAAATAAAAATCCCTCATGGATATTGAAAACTAATTAGACGAAGAAATTTTGTATTGGAAACTCGATTCAGAGACCCATTTAGCAAACATTTTCAAATATTAGTGGTAGGGACGAAATAAAAAAAACTTGGCTCCGACTCACTAATTTTAGTTTGAATCTCAGGAGCATAATATAATTTTTTTCTGATGAATACTGGATGTATATACGGCTTTTACCTTCATAATTTATCATAACGCGTGTTTTGAAAACTTCTTTCAGCTCGCAAAATATAAATAGAGTTCTAATAGGAGCAACACTTAAACGCCATCTCAATTTAATACATTAAGAAGAAATTATTTGTGTCAGGTGAATAGTACAGGTTCCTTTGATGTTCGTGTTCAGAAGAATCATAAGTTGTTTTTAACATTTTATTGTAAGGAAATGTACAATTTGTGCCAATATTTTGAAACGTCCGAACAATTAGAGAAGCGATAAACTGTGGATGATTTCAACATTCACTCAACACCAACAATTTTATAAAAATAATGTATTACTTTATTTTGCTGATACAAAATTGGAAGGTGCGCTGAGTTCAATTTTAGCGTCCAGTACATTTTTCAAGATTTATGTCAGAATCCCCGTTAAACGAACATGAAATTTGATCTTTAAATTTCAACAGTTCCTGTCTTTTTTCCTCGTCAACATTCTGAACTTTATCTTCGTCTTGAGTCCATGTCTCACAAAAACTTTACGGGTCGTCCCACCTAGGTTGCCTGGTCGCTCCTTACCTTATCTACTTCTTGCATTTCCTTCCTCTCTTGTCTCTTCTACAGTTTCTTCTCCTGTCGCAAAACATTCACCACTCACGTCTATAAGTTAGAGACGGTGTTTTACCGGTTATTGATTTATTGTTGTCCTGAATAGTTTCAGAAAGTTTTAAATGCTTGAGTGTGAAAAAAGGGGAGAAATCATAGTTCGGTTGGTGTTGTCATAAAATCGAAGACTTGGTAGTAGCGACCAAATGATTTTTGTATCAATCAAGTAGTTTCAATTTCAGGAAGGATTATTTTTTTGTCTTGTTCAATGTATTCAAGGTCTCTTTTAGATGAATATGATGATGCCACAAATATTTTCATCACCTTACAGATATCTTATCACTTTTATACTGTCTAAGCATTCGTCATTTGGCCTTACCTGTTTTTATAATACATCATTCTGATAATTACTATCAATACAAAGAAATTCGATGACTTGCTTATAGGTACTATGAAACATTTATTTCAAAGACTGCAAAATTGCTGAAATGAGTATCATAGTTTTGAACTATGCAATAAATAACATTCTGTTGCAAAAGTAATATTCGAATCGTATCCGTTTATGGAGGCAGGTCCAACATTGTCTACCCCTCCTCACAGCGACTCAGTCTATTTTAAAACCCTCGTAGCATTGATCTGAATAATATTGAAGGCCTGAAATTTTCAGTATGGGATGAAGTGATTAGCCTTATATAGTGAATTAAATTTAATTTTTGTAGCACTGCTATTTCAGGATTAATCACACAAAGTTCATGGAATCCATCATACTGATGTTCTTCACTCACTCACTGATGTTTATTAAAATCTTTGAAGATACATTTAGTAGTCCTGAAAAACTAAAATTTGGTATGAAGGCTGCGATTCTGCAGAGTCGGAGCTAGGGCGTGGCGAAGGTGGCCCCTATCACGGGCGCATACTGCTAGGGAGCGCAAAATTCTATGAGCCGCATTAAACAAATCATTCAAATTCAGATTTGAGAAATGTTTCATGACGAGATTTGGCTGAGAGAGCTCATACCGTTATACTACCTGCTACCCATCTCATCTTGGTCAACTATAAGATTTTACTTGGGTTTATATTGGTTATTGGAGATGTACACTGCTCTATCAGCAAATAGTCAAGCTTCTGCATTTCGTGCATTGTGTTAGAAATGCCCAGCCAGCCGCTACGCTTGATTTGTTTCAGAAGAATAAATTTTTAACTTTTAACTTGCCATCTATTGTTCAAAATCAATTAATTCTGGTTTTAGACCCCGCTAAACCCAAAAGATATAGTTTAAAAAAAATATCGGTCTGTCTATCGGTTCGTCTGTATAGAAGCACGATAACTTGAGAACGCGCACGAATTTTCGAATGAAATTTAATATCCAAGCTGTTCAACAAAAAGCTAGGTTCAAATTCGTAGATAAACTTTTTTCAACCAGTGGTACCAGAACTTTATTTACGGAACTTTTAGATTTTTTGCGTTTATTTTAGAAACGGTAGTATTTATCACAGAATATAAAATGACTGGAACTGATCCTCGAATAGTTTGGCACAACATTTATCCTAGAAATTTCTCGAAATTATCAGCGGTTCATTTGTCATTATTAAAATTTGAATTTTCATGAGATTCGTTATGTTTTTCTGAAGCAAAGAAATAATGAGATTCATTATGTGGAATTAGAATTATTATCACTCATATTCGGACATCACATGCAAACGTTTGTCCATTGTTCTTTTAAATTAAGTAATTTAGCTTTATCGTGTTTAGTATCAATTTAAAGCTCTTGTGGAGATATGTAATTGTAGTGGAAGTGTCAAAGAGGATATTTAAACGATCATCAATTGTTTCTCCTACAAATTTTTCAAATGATATCTAGTTTGGTATCAATTTAAATCTCTTTGGAAGATAAAATAAGTAGATGCCGAGAATGAATATTAATTAGTGGAATCCACGTTACCATCTTTCAATTACACTTTCGGCGATCAAATTTCTAAATTGTATGTTCCAATGAACTGTAGACTCCGAAAATCTAGATAAGGATGATTTATTTTCTAGAAATTGATTTTATGTGCGACTGAAATATAACTGCCATCTGTCACTATAACATTGACAGTTATCCCTTCGACAATGACAGCTGTCACTTTGACAATGCCAGCAGCCACTTTGAAATATGCAATTAATTGATGCGACACTCTAAATTTCTGAAACAGTGATGAAACTGGCCGAGAAATTCATGGTCGAGGAAGTACTGTATGGCCATAGCAGATATTTTGTATTATGACATCGATTTTTGATTCATATATAGATATTGAGATGTTAGTAATATTTAATGTACCTGATTGATCATAATTTGGTTTTTATTATGTCACCATTTGGTTTGAAGAATATTTATATATTTTTTTGTATTATATATTTTTTTCCTCATATTCATGGAAATTGGGGTGTAATTTTATGATTCGCCACGGGCGGCCAATACTCTAGTTCCGGCTCTGCGATTCTAGTATAAATTAAAGAATATCAATTCTTCAAAATGAGGGAAATACAAATTCCTGTATATATAATAAGAAAGCTCGAAGTCTTAACAATTTATTGTAAGTATTCACAGTGCTGCCCTAAAAATATTTTTCTCTAGTAACAATACAATTTTGAGGAAGTTATTGAAAGACCTGATGTTCTGCCTGACCTGAGAAAAACTTCATATGATATTGGGTATTATAACTATAAGATCATTTTCATTCTCCTTGCAGCTTGGTTTTTAGTGGACCTTTGAGTTTTATCTTTGTCTTTATGGTTGAAGATGGTAATTATTATCATTTACTGATCCCAGAAATAGTCGCCCCAATATACCTGGTTGTTTTTTGGTGGATCAATCATGCCCAGTTCTCATTTTTTTTTATTTTCATGTTCATCTTTCAATTTCATGCTCATTTAGATTTCCGATATCTCAATTATGATTTTTTTCTGTATAAATTATACCGCGTGACAGCACATCTGTTTGAAAATAGAATTTATACTTTGTAATTTCTCTTCGCGTCGTCACATGAGTGGGATTCCCCTGAGTTACCGCGGTGCTTTCATTTCTCAAATTTATTCGGTTATCCTGTAAAGTTATTCATGTGACAGCATAAAATGACTTTTCAGAACAATAATAATCTCAAAAGACAGTCATTCCAGTCTACCCGGCTGTACTTTTATGGGCCAACCATATTCATTCTTCTTGAGTTGTTGCAGCTTGATTTTTGAAGTACTTGAGAGTTTTATCTTTGTATACTCGATGATGGACCTTATTTCTTATATACCAAAAGACAGTCAGCCCAATTTAGTGTAAATATATTGTTTGGGCAGTTTCTTGGTTTCATGCATTTGATGTTGCAATCATGTTTGGTCCACAGTGACCAAAAGTCATATTATTGATACAGCGGACTGAAAGATTATTTTCTTCCACGAGATATGTATATATAGTTGGGCTAAAATGTGAGATCATACTTCTTCATAAAGCTTTCTAGATTTATTTAATAAAATGAATCACTCCTTTTCCTTTTGCTTCATATTTGACCGTGGTTTTCCTTTTTTTTTCCCAGGATCCCATTTTAATATTGAGTATATCATTGAATCTTTTCCTGCTCTCCATATTATGTCTCGACCATTTTACCCGTTGTTTCTTTATTTTTCGTACTATATCTTCTCCTTCTATTTCTTGTAATATTTCGCTGTTCATTCTCACTCTGTATTCATTTTCATCTATCTTATATGGACCTTATATTTTCTATCATTCTAAGTTGTTCTTCTTTTTTATTTATTATTAATGTCTCCGCGTCATACAGCAATATGGGTCTTATCATAGTTCTGTATATTCTCATTTTTATTATTCTTTTTGATGTGTTACTTTTTATCAATTTCTTGTACATATAGAATGCTCTATTTGCCGAGAAGATTTTCTCTTTTATTTCTGTCTCCCTGTCTCTTTTAATTGTTATTATTACTCCTGGGTAATTATATTTTTCTATTCCTTCAAATTCATATTCTCCTATTTTTATTTTTTTGTTTTCCCCTTGTTTTCCATATCTCATGAACTTTGTCTTATCTTTGTTCAATTTCAGTGACACTTGTTTTCCTCCTCTTGATATTTCATCTTACATTTTCTCCAGTATGTTTCTTCTCTTTGCTACAGTTACAACATCATCGGCATATGCTATCATTTGTCCTCCATGTGATCTGATTGATTTATTTTTCTTGTAACGTACTCTATTACTAAGTTGAATAGTGTCGCCGATAGTGCGTCGCCTTGTCTGACTTCTTTATTTATCAAAAATACTGCTGTTTCGCCTTTTCCTATCTTTGTGCTAACTTGGGCGTTCGACATTGTCATTTCAATCAGGTTTCTCATTTTCTTGTCGATTTTCACTTTTTCCAATATTTGCATGAACTTTTTTCTCGAGTCGAAAGCCTGTCGGAGATCTATAAGTAACATTTCGATGTTTATTTTAGCGTTGTGAGATTATTCGATGATGTGCTTCAGTGTATGTATGGCATCGATTGTTGACTTTTCCTGTATGAATCCACACTGATATTGCTCAATTGTATTTTTTGCTGCTATTGCCAAACTTTTCTGTATTATTGATGAGAGTATCTTATATGCGTTGTTCAGCAATGTTAATCCTCTATAGATTTTACATATTTTTGGATCTCCTTTTTCATATATTGTCACAGTTTGTCCAACTTTCCATTCTTTTGTCATTTTTTCTTCCGCCAGATTTTAAATATCAATTTGTGTATTTCTTCACATAGTGCGTCACCGCCGTACTTTATAAGTATGTTCATTCCGTCCTTTCCTGGTGTCTTTTCCTCTATCGATGTTTGTCGTTCTATATTTTCTGTTTCATTTTCCTTTATGCCCTGTCCATTTTCCTCTTCACTGTCTGTGTTTACTTCAGTTAGTAATCCTTTATAATACTCTTCCCATACTTTTTTACATTATTCTTCAGTTTCTGTTATTTGTATGATTTTATTGTTCATACTAGCCATGTTCAATTTCTGTCTATGTTTTTGCTGAATAACTTCCTGCCAAAAACGTCTCGTATTTCTGTTCCTTCTTCTTATTCCAATATTTTTCATTTTGGATTCAATCCAATTTCTCTAAGCTCTTCTTATTACTTTGGTACATTTCTTCCAAGAGATACTACTGATAAAACTACCAGAGTGCCATCTTGGCTCATTTATAGCACCTTCGGACACAAACAGTCCTCTCTCAGCACCAATATATCATTGACGTGGTTATCGTAGGATCTGATATTGGTGGTATACCGAGGAAACACCGCCCAACAGTGAAAAAGACTGATTTTAATTACACAATTTTATCATTGTTGTCACTATATCATGCTACTTCTAGCCATGGTCCTTTACCAGGTCGCACTCCTACATCAGGTCCTTCGATCACTATCTAGACCATATTGTATTGGTTCTGAAAGAGCACCTTTTCTGTCAGAAAGAGCTATGAGAACGAACGAGTCTTAGTCTTATTTTTGCTATAATAATTATTATTGACGGGATCCTCTTTTAACTGAGATTAACATCCAGTTATTATTCGTTGCCAAGTATATCATTATCTAAGCTTCTTTTGAAATAATGCGAAGGGTATTACTATGTATGCTATAAAATTGCACAAATGAAGTTTATTGAGAAAGTCATGGAAAATAGGATATGTGTCTAGTCCTCATGTTGTAATTTTTTACAAGAAGAAAAAGTACACACCATAATCAAAAAACGAAGTTTTTAGGTCTATTTCATAATATCGCATTACCCACCTTTTAACTGTTGGCATAAGATCTTAATTAATCATTTCAGCTTAATGAAGCCAATCAACAAAGAAATGAAAAGTGGCTTTTGATTGTAAATGTTTGGTCGACGTGGGATCAAGGGTTATCTACAAGGCTATTAGGTCCATTGCTATAGTACATTGACGTCATTCTATAACCTCGATACAGTAATCGCACAAACAAATCCCAGGAAGCTGTTTTCTAATTATTCATAGATATCAATAAATGACAACTTTGTTGGAAATTATTTACATCAAAAAATAAGTTGTTATAAGATTTTTTTCTGTTGAATATTTGAAGTTATCTACTTTCTTGATACTATAGATGTTTACGGAAATGATTTTCTTTCAGCAGGCCGATCTCAATAAAATCAAAACACCTTCAAAATATGAGCACTTGAATGTTTGAACCTACTCTTCCGCCTTCAAAATTAGAATCATACATTGTTACAGACTGCAAAACTATTTTAGTTAGAATCACTTGCTTATTTAATATAGCAGCTTGAAGTGTGTTACCCTGCTGTTATATTATATTGACTTGAGAACAGCTTTACCTACACCATATGTTTTGGAGTAGTTTTATAGATAAATTTCATTTGTAATGGACCAATTCACTCGATTAATAACTAAGAGTGATGAAAACATATATTAATATTATATTTCAGGTACTTTAGACCTAAATTTTATTAGATATGAGGATAACTACTTCCTAGCAGTAAAAGTCATAGAGTTTCTATTTAGTATTATTTCATGAATGCCTATGAACTCTATCAAAGCAATCAAATTCATTATCTGATCCAAGGAATTTGAAAATCTGATCCAAGCGGGTTCATTAAATTTTGAGACCCATACGTCTCTATAGTCCAACAAGCTACAGTTATTTGTCTTAGCCGATATCCTCTGCATATTCGGCTTTTAGAAAGACTTGCCTGCGAACCTCCTTTTTTGTCTATTAATAGCCAGTGCAAGCCCATCGCAATTACAGATCGCACGTGCTGTTGACAAAATCAAAACCTGTATATTCGAGACCGAGCGTATATAAGCCCATTCATCTGAAGCCTGTCTTCAAGAAAAAAATATTGGCCCATATTTGGCCCAAGGAGCGGACAACCTGTAGCCCATTCAAACCAAATGGACCATGCAGTGCTCTTAAAGTTATATTGGATGGTTTACGAACTACTAGACCCTCGGACTAAGTATGGGCCAATATATACTCACTTGAAGGACTACAAATGGACGGACCTGAATATGCTGATGCTATGATAATGAGCTTGAATACATAAGAGTCTAAAATAATCTAACTTAGGAGGACTGGACAGAGAGTGCTTCCTAATGTTTACGCCATCTGCGCCAGTGAAAAGCTCTTATTGCGGTCATGAATTCAATCCAACCCAAAAATATTGATATTTCCACCAGATGAGTTACTTTGACCATTTTCCAGGTACTTCTGAGGTTACTTCGAAGGATTCTAGGAAAGGCTGAATTGAATTTCTGTAATATTTAGGTTCGTACTTCACAGCAATGCGCTCGAACACTGACAAACGATACGAACTTAATGGACAGTAAACCTTACAGTACATGCTCTGCGTTTACTGGGAATTAATCCTTTGATGCAGTTGCTCATTTTTTTTTTACCTGGTTTTAAACGTTGTTAAATATCCAATATAATAGAAATTCAATACCAGGTCTGGTGCAATTGGCGATCGCCCTCGCTTAGGAGATCAAAGAGTAGTGTGGTCCGTTCACAATTTTGGAACCTAAATTTTGGTAAGTAATATATGTTCAAGATTGGGAATAATTCTTGTCTCGAACCTTGCAGCTAACTAGGTTTTATTAGCAGCTTACTTACATTGTTAGTGTTCAAAAATTTTTTCTATCTTCCAATGAAGTCTCGTGTTAGGCTTACGCATTCCGTTCAACTTCACACCAGTTTGTTGATCTTATCAGATAAGTAAAATCCTTCCAACTTTGTTAATGAAGTATTCATGTCATGTATTTTTGGATAAAATATTTTTCCCGATAGTTTTTTTTTCATATTAGGAGACAAGTAACCAAATATTGCAGACACAAATTTAGGCAAGTGAGCCACTAAGTGACTCGATCGAAAAAGACTTTTTGTGGGCTAAAAATGTCAGTTTTTCTTGCAGCTTCAAATTTTGTCCTCTGAATGATTGGATATGGAAATTTTGCATTTATAGATCTCAAAATCTATTTATTCAGATGAAAGAATGATCTTTGCTAATGCTTAGCTCTAAAATGAATTTGATAAAAAAATAATTATTGTTCATAATCGGGAGTGATACTACAAGTATTTGAAAATTATCTGGGTGATTTATAAGCACGAATGGTATTGAGAGAGAATATTTTTTGAACTTTCAATTTCCATTCAAATACTTGGAAAAATTAGAGTTGCTAATGACTTTGATGTTCCTAAATCGAAACAGGTTTTCTTTGTTGGTAGGTGGAAGTTTCACGTTATCTAGACAACCTGGAATTTCCGTTATAATTTTTTGATTGTTTCACTTCTTTTATGGGGAAATTTATATATGAATGAAATATGTTTTTCATATGATGGACTAAATTACATCAAATATGCAACAGGAATTAGTACGCTACGCGACTTGTGACCTTATTTGAATTATAATTTATGTTTTTATGCATCATTAGGAATTGTTTAATTGAAATATATATTGGCGGACCTCCCAGAGTCTCGTCTTGGATTATACATCCGTATATCCGTAGAGATGAAACATTACAAAAAACTGTTACGAATCTATTACTGCGAAATATTTTTAGAAAATCTATTTCGTAGACCGCATAATTCATAATTCATCGATCGTTCCTTGATCCATCAATGAAATAGTGAGTATGTAAATAAGATCTGTGGACGTATCCTACTTTCATTCACTTTGTCATCTAAATTATGTACAATGATGAATGGATAAAAATAATTACAACTGAATCGCTTCTGTGTATAATTTTGTGACGTTATACATGCGTAAATATTTTGAAAGTAAATTAAATGTAAAACGCAATAAATTTACTTTTGTAAATAGGTTAAAAATATATAATTTATATACAAATCTATATTTCATATCTGTTGTTGCAACTCATAAATAATCCACAATTTGACGGTTTAATGGTTTGTGTAGGCATAGACAGTTTTACTTGAGTTGTGTTAGAGTCTTTTCGGAGAAAAATTAATTGGAGGGTTATTTTTGTAAGAATTCTCCTATAAGAAACATACACGACGACATATTACAAAAATGTGTAACATGTAGAAGAATTATTATTAATTTTTTATCTTTTTATCAAAATGAATCTCAAGGTATGAAATTTGAAGTATTTCATTGGAAATTCCTCGCCTACAAGGATGAAGTTAATCATTGTTCGGTTAAATCTGCTGGTCTCTCATCTCTAGCACGCGAGAAATGCTGACTACAGCAGCTGAAAACAGCGCTTAGGTCTGGCTCTACACTTGAGTGGAAACCACGTTGTTAATGGCTTCCAGGTGTGCACAATGTTACACGCTGGTCACACCAAAAACTTCCACTAACAGATTGTGAACGTGAACCGTGATTTTGTTCGCAAGAATATTTCTCAATAATTCTAGTTAGTTTTTTGTGTATCTTTTTATTGAATCTTCAATAATTTGGATGGAATCAAATCGATGTCTTTTATTATTCCACATCCTTATTTGCCTTACAAATTCGCTCATTTCAATATAGAAATATATTAAAAACAATTTTTACATTTTTCCAAATGTTGTGCCACCTGGAGGACCTGTCCGAATCGTCTTTCAACAATTCCATATATTTTTTATAACATCAATTTCGGATATGATGAATATTTCTGAGCAATTAGATGCTTCCGGATTTTTTGTTGTCGACACATACAAAATATAAGTATTTCTCTGGTGTGACTTACCTAACCTACCTAACCTTGCTCATCTATGATATGCGTACCAGAAATTGATTAAACTATAATGACTAAGAATATTTGATATGAAACTGGCGGGAAGAGTAGAAGACCATGTGGAATTGGGCTCTATCAAGAGGAGGGTATCAAAGAGTACAATTTTTCGTATTGTACGGAACGGAAAAGTTGGTGGTCAAATTTGTGAACGAAGTCTCTTAGATTGAATGATTTTAATGAAGGGTTTAATTCGATGAGAAGTCCATTCGTTTCATTGCAATAAATAAATTGCAACCGTCAATGAAATTTTACAGTTGATAAACAATGATGACGATTTGTCGCAAATTACAAGAAAAATGCTGTTTATTTTTAGTTAAGACAAGTATCATTCTGTAGCATAGTTCTTTCCAATACTTCCTTTTAATTGTTCCCAAATTAATTCAATGGGATCTAGTACACAGTAATATGGTGGTAATCTTGCATGTCTCAATTTTTCAGCCATAGCATCGCATATACAGGGTGTAACAGAAATAAGTACATTAATTTTAACCAGTGATGGAACCCGTCAAGCATAACAATTTTTCTTAATAACTTTTTCTCGAATTCTCATCTTTTTTTAGCATTTTTTGACCCCTATAATTTAACGAGTCGTTCAGGTGCATAATTATCGGATCCAGTAGCAGTTACAACCCTGGTTACAACGAAACAATTGATTTCGACATATGTAAGCTATCAATTCCAGATCAATTCCTTCAAATAAATTTTGGAAAAAATCGTCTAATTATTATTGTCACAAAAGTTAAAACCTGTGAAAATGTCAAGCTCTTCTATCTGCGATTTCGCAGGCAGTGTAGGATTTGTTCGCCGAATTTATTTGGAACGATTTCAGAAATGTAATTTTTCACTAAAAATTGAATTATTGTGGTTATGCTCATGTATTTAATATCAAAATATTGTGCACTTATACATAATGATGAGAATACTATGAGATATTGAGAACTTATCGTTTACCTGGAACGTAAAACACCAGATGAAATGAATAAAATACATTAATTTATAAATGAAGCTGCTGTGAATTAGTTTTTTCTTATATTATTACAAACTTCACAGTCAGGTCGTTTCAATGAAGTATGCCTCGTGAATTGATCTGTTGAACAAATAGAATATTGTATCTCATATTTTAAAAAATATTTAAAATCAATTACCAAACTCAATGTGAAACATTTGTAGGTTAGGTTTTCTGTTTTTCAAGAATAAGCTCTTACAATTTCTGCGGGAATATTTCCAGTTGAATTATTCATTGAATTAATTATTTTTGAATTGCATTCTATTTCATATTTCACCGTTCACTTTAAATAAATCGTTGAATGATTTTCTCTTTATGTTTGAGAGCCAACAGTAATGAAGTAAGCTGAGAGGAGCAACTACTTTTTAAGTTGATCGTAGATGGCAGTACAATCTGACCCATATTCTAACTGTGTTACAGGCTATATTCAGACTATTCAAATCAGCTGATTCAAGTGCAATGAATTCGTGTTGACAATCTAATGTTCAAGAAATGTACCAACTATTTAAAAATACGTGAAGTTCCTAGATAGAAATAAAATTTCTCAACAATAACATATAAATACGACCAATGTACCAAATTGTTGGTTTCAGAGATAAATTTGATCTTTTTTGCAACATATACAATAAAAGAATAATCGAGGTGAGCGAATATCAGTGTATTATTGAAAAACTGTTATTCTTTTAGTTTCAAATGAATGATTGATAAGACTATGATGGTTTAAAGTTTTAAAATAATCATTTAAATCGACAGCTGTCATTCTTGCAACAAATGAGAAACATCCAGTTTTAACCATAGGCGCACTATGAAACTCTTGACCAAACTTTGATGAATTTTCACTCGATATCCAGAAGACTTACAGAAAAAAGTTATGAAGAAAAATTTTTAGTCTTGAAGAGATCTATTGCAGGTTAAAATTAATGTACTTATTTCTGTTACACCCTGTATATGTTTCTTAGAGCAGTTTTGTTTGCTCTTCTCCCAATAATTCATTTTTTTTTTAAATATGTGATGGTGGTATAAATATTGCTGAATTTCTACATTTTACTAGATTTAGCTGGTATATATATTAATTGTCTGGAATGATAGCTGGCGTTATTCATAATCATTACACTGTTTTCTAGAATATTTGATAATAATTTATCACAAGACCACTTTTGAAAAATTTCGGACGACATATTATCGTGATGATCCAAACACTATTTCTTGTATTGTAACCAATTGAAAGTAATGCTCTGTTCACCCATCCTTGTGTAATGTGCGAAAGTGTCATAATTTACGAAAATAAAATAGTCCCTGAATCCGTACCTGTTGTCTGGGTCAAGCCAATTATCTTTTTACGTCGCGCCAAGCGACATTCAAGAATAACGTAGAAATTTCTGGATGTTTGGTTCCCGTATATATAAGGGCGAACAAACTGACTGAGGGACAGTGAATAGTGGAATACAGCCAATATTCAAAGCGTGATATATAAATTAATTGTTGAGAATGAATATTGGTGGCTTTATAGTTGAGGTTTCATAATAGTGAGTAAGAAATAAATTGTATCTGTTTCAGTATTATAACGAAGAATAAAACTTTTATTTTCCTTCTTATTTATTTCATAATGACTTTTATTTTAACTATAAGCAATTCTTCATGAGCAATAAACATTACACTTGCTCATTTTCCACATAAAGTAGTATTTACGTCGTGAATCTGGAATATTTGAAGTACAATTCTCACTGCCATCGGTTTAGCTTTTAGATACAGTGTAACGCGTTGTCTAGATATATAATTTGGTGACTCTTTGCACGAAACTTTTTCAATTCTGTTGGATAACGATTGCACCATTGACATATTAGTCTACTTCTCACTGAAACTTGACGTTTATTATTTTTTTTGGATTAAAAATTCATACCTATTGGCAAATAAACATAAGCGATACTCTATCTGGTGGCAAAATTTCAAACTAGAGATGTTAGGATAGATTTGGCGCGCTACATATATATTATACATGAGCTTATAATCAAATCAATAAATCATATTCTATATTTTGTTATTTAATTAGTATTCATTAAAAATATATATGAAATAATAATTTTGAATGATTTTAGCAAAAATTCATGAAAAAATATTGTGTTTATTGATTGAAATTTCAAATGCAAAAATTTACCATGGAGGATTGAGTGTAGTTGTAATGACTGATGAAGTCATAACCTACGCGTTTGCTGTCTGACAAAATTTTCATTTTCAGCTTGTAACAATTTCAATGTTCATTGCGACAATGCTGTTGAACGAATGAATCATGATGTCGAAAACAACTGTAATGAAAAGATACCGTCAGAATGACCGAAATCCAATCTCAAGAAAGAAAATCCAAAAATTACTAAAATCCGTTCCTAAAGACAATTGGACTTAACACTAGAAACTGGTACTGGTTATTTAATAAAAAACTCTTATCAGCTCCTAATATTTGACACATTTGGGTTATTCCTTTCCCTTATTATAGACTTAATACCTGCTGAATGGAGCCAGTCTACAACATTAGCAATTCAAGACAATTGCTAAATAATTTTAACCAAATTATATTTTCACAAATTCAGATTTATCACTCTCTCTCTCTCATTTTGAAACTAACTTCAGTTCGAGCCTCAAATCCGCTACACACGATGCCATTTTTCAAGCAATTTTATTTGCTTGGAGCAGCTCTGGTTGCCGCGCTGGCTCCGATGCTAGGAGCTTGGTACGTTGCTTGGTGCTGCACTTGCTACGCGACTTGTTTAACGAGATAGATTTGTCCTTGCTTTGCCGCTGGCTGCTATCCATGGCCAATCAGAACGAGTATCAAAATTATGTGACTACATCAATATCAGCTTTATATCGCATTCACCACGCCACACTGATTTGTATTTTGAAGGATTTTGAGGAATAGTTACTCTGGAAGCTTGCACATTCAATTATTTATAATTAATTATCTTCCCTAGACAGTTTCCTTCAATTAAATAGATAATATAGAGAGTTCAATAAAACAATGAGAATAATAATTGTAAGGAATAAGTTGGAAATATGGCTTAAAGATACCATTTAGATCAATTGATGCATTGCAAATGTACTTTGAACGTTAACAATCAAAGTAAGATAATAAGGCAAAATAAGAAAAAGTTTTTATGCACCCTGTATAGAAGACCAAGTAGTAATTATTCGAGCTGTACGTGGGTGATTTGAATGATATTCCCAACAACTTGATAGGTAAGGTCAATGTGATGGTAATTGGCTAAGTGGTGCTGTTTTAAATTGTAAAATTTGACCACTCAATTGGTAATCGGTACCACTTGCAATTGTGAGACAAAAATATGTCTAGTATCAAAAATTAGAAGTTAGGAAATGTATTTTTATCTTTGAACTATATTTGTTTGTAAAAATAGTCTATATCAAGAGTAATCATCTTTTGCGTACATAAGATCTACTTTTCATCTCAGAAATATGTCGCAATCGACATACAACTTCAGTTTTTACTACTTGAACTGCACCACTTATATTTTTAATCATTTGAATGGCGCAATTTAGTTTTCTCAGTGTAGTTCGTCAAGCATGATGGGAACACCGCGGCCTGCAAACCCTTTCAGCAGTCACTCTCTTACACATAGTTTTCTCTTTTTATTTTTCTGCCCGTATTCTGATCAATTCGCAAGCTAAAACTGCTCTTCTCCGACAATTATTTTCAGCAACATCCATATTTGTAATTTGCAAGTCCACGTTCTGGAGTCACGACCTATTATAAGTGGCGCAGTTTGCATCGAGTGCTGCGAAAACTAGTGTCACATCGAGCGCAGCTCAAAGCGGCCCAAAGCGCAAGAAGGCTTGCTACAAATGAAGTAAACAAATTTGCATAGAAAATTGCCTCGTGTGCGGCGGGCTTTAGACGTTGAAATTTGGTAACAAGTCGAAATAGCAACAGGTTTAACTACGTTAAATAGGATAAATGTAGGAATAAAAATATTGCAATAAATTTATTGAAATTTCATCAAATTCAAAATTAATTATTTTTGAAGCAAAGAATGTCAAGAATCTCTGTTTTTGATATGCAGTAAATGTTTCAACGGAATTCTTGACCTCACGGTAATTTATAAACAAAAATAATTATTCAGAATTGTCATGTACTTCTTCTCCTGATTTTATTTGAAACAACCGTACGTGACCAATAAGGCTTTACAGGTTGTTACATTGTATACAAGGTAATGTTACCTAGTGCAGATGAAGCATTATATTAAACACGGCTACTTCAAACCTGTCTTGTAAGAGGACACCTCTGTATATAATACTGAACACGGAGGAATTTGTACACCTTTATAAATATCTTACTGTGCACAACAAACTTGAAAGTATTTCTAGCAAAAGTAATCAGCGAGAAATTTTGAAAAAAACAGCATTCAGTTCAAAATAATTTGTAATGTGGGAATATTGATGTTATTTTGTTTCTATGATACCTTGAAGTATATAGATATGAATGATTATGTATTTAATGGTTTGACAGTTCGATCACCAAGATATGGAAAACAGCAATCTGTTTAATATGTCACATGGCAAATCGTTTCCTACAGGTATTTCATCAGGATGAAATCATCAAAGATTATTTGAAACCAGCGTGGACTTCAAAATTCTGTGTGAAACTAATTGAGATCTTTGTTTGGTCGTTCAATCAATTTTCTTTAACATGACAACAAATTCTTCTGTTATGATTGCTAATCCTTTCGTAAATATCTTCAGCTCATCCAGCGTCATCCATTCCGATAGTAATTTATATTTCGCATATCAGCACAAAGATTAAACTCCATCTTCTGGATGAAAGAAATTAGTTGAAACCTCAAAAAATGTTCGCTGAGGGTTGTAGAGCTGAAACTTTTGCCATTTGCACAAAGTAAATTAAAATGCAATCGACCATTAATAATGCACAGACGTTCACGTGCCACGGGGTGATGGAGTATGATCGCAGCAGCTTGGTGCTTGGTCTTTACCCCTTAAACCATCCCTGTGACCCCTCGTGGATGAACAAACAATACCTGATTACTGATCGGTATCTACCTCCGCGATTCCAATTTATGTACGCAAGTTTTTAACTGTCGTGGGAAGAGTCTTTCTCTTTCCTCGATTCATTTTCGAATTACAGTCGATTTACTGATTCATCTGGATAAGATTACAAGTCATTCTTCAACAAACATGTAAACTTCAAGATAAAGTGATGTGCAAAATGTGCAAATGATCAAGCAAGTAAAAAGTCGTGTAAAAATAAAAATCTCCATCCAATATTTTCAGATCTAGTCTTCCACCAGTTGCAGATGAAAAACTACCAAAAAATAATTTCATTAGAGAGCAAACAAAAGAGTGAAGCGCTTTGAAAAACCACGAGACGAATCACTCTTCTCCAACACGAAAGAAATTTGCAAATTGAACAAATCACTTTCGGGTCACAAAGCCAGGGCAGTAATTGCGCAAATTCCCGACAGGTGGCTACGATGAGTAAGTGAGGGAGGATTTCCACTCGGAGAGTTTTCATCGCGGCCCGCACAAAGCGATTTATTACAGGAGTCCAGGAATAACAAAAAGGAAAGTACCTACATACCGTTTTTCAACATGGTGAAGTTGGCTAGCGCATAGATTGCTGCGTTGTGGTTCTACCTCTTTTGTTTTGTCCAATGTGAGTGTGTGTGTGTGGCGAAAAGAGTATTTGTGTTTTAGTTTGAGTTGTATATGTTCCAGGGAAATTGCCAGGTTGTGTTTTCCAAATCGGTTGCACTCTGTATTATGACGACGATTTTGTGACTCATAATACGGTAAATTTTATTTAGTACACATTCATTTCTGCGTATCAGAATATTTGTTAGGCTCCAAACATTGTAGTTGAAGTTACATGAAGTAGTATTGACGATATAACATAACGCCTTCTACAATAGACTAGGACAGTCTTACTTAGCACCATTTGTAAGCAAATATATCTGTGCATCTTGCTTCGTACCTTTGTTGGTCAAATTTTACATATTTGGGATGTGAACGATCATCAATTTACGAGATATCGTATGTTCTCGGAAAAGTTGGTTGTGTTATTCATTGTGCTCTACTGAATCTCTCATCTATCTTAACTATGTATTTCATCACCTCAAGTCCTGCTTATACATTAGTTCACTTTTTCACTCCAAATTATGTTCTATTGGGTTTTCTTTTGAGACAAGGTCATATTTAAGATTGAATTTTTGATTACTGAGTACTGAGTTTGAGATGAATGTTTGTCTCTTCCAAATGAAAGAACATGTTGTATGATAGTTTATTCATTATTCGTTATTTGAAGACTCAATTTGCGATTTAGAGCTAGTGCTCTCGCTGGCCATTAGAAAAACTATCACACTCTCATCAAAAATCTCATTTTTTAACGATCCTCTGTCCACTGGGCTACTTTAGCCTCTTACAAACATGCAAGAAAGTTGAAATTGGCTAACCATCTTATTAGACTCTCCAGGAGCAATATCCAAATTTTCGTAGGTATCCTTACTGCACATTACCGACTAAATAAACACATACACCATATGAGAATTGTTGACTGCCCTCTCTGCAGAAGTTCTGTAGAAGAAGATGAAACCGTCGAACATATTATTTTTTTTCTCGGCTCTCTCTTCAAAAAGAGGATCTATGCTGGAGATCCTCTGGCCTTACATGATCAGTTTGAGCGTGACTCCTACTACAGACTTGAAAAAGGGTTTCACAAGATCTATAATAATGAAGCATCCCTGTTCGGAGGGCCCGCTTGTGTGTCCTTAGTTGCATACCCTTAATATCCAAATCCAGAATCAAAAGACTCAGAAGAGTTTATTGATTCATAAATGTGAGTCTTTTCACATACCAGACTACAGAACGATTGTTAGAGCAAAGCTCTTCTTCCGAGCCTTGTGCATTTTTTTACAACTACCCAAAGTGAATCATTTGCACAATTAACAACCAACACTCCGTGGATGATTATAAACAAAAATATTCGAGACTTGGCCAATCATCCTAAGTTTTAGCTATGACAAACTTTCTTGAACGATGACAAAATTGAATCACTTCCTCAATTATCTGTTAGACAGTACGTGTTTCAAGAATCTTTAGAATGATTTCAAGAATTGAACTCCTGGACTCCCAGCGCTCATATCAAAACGATCTCGAGACTCTAGTCAGCCGACTGTCAGTCAATACGCTTTTTCGAATGAGTTCATTTCCACCTTCGTGAATTTAAAACATTTCTAAAGACATGGTGAAGTACTAATATTTAAACTTGTATGTAGATTATTATGTAAACTCCCTAGAGGTCGCAACTATCGCATATACCCAGAATCGGTAAATCAGGCATCTTGACTGTTTGAGACGTCATGAGAATGCCTTGACAGGATCCTAAAAGGATCCAGGAATGTTAAGTGAGTTCCAGTTGTGTATCAGTGGAACTGTGAGTAAATTTTGATATCCTGAACTTGTGTGGAATCAATGCAGGATCTGCCACCAATAGACAATCCGTAGAGAGAAATGAGCATCAAGTTTTGAACAAGATTTCGCTCCTTCCACACATGTAGTTTGTATGATGGCGTGGTGGTTAATGCTGGTGAAACTGTCGAAGGTATATTCGGGCGCCAATGAGGTCGGTGACGCAGTTTCTAACGGTTGACGGTTGAATAGTTCAGAGGAAAGGTTCAGGGTGTTTTTGTGAATAATATTCAGGATGTGAGTATTGCTATTAGATTTATTTACACACAAAAATGGAGCTGTTGAACACACACATATTTGCACTGAGATCGCTGGGCTGAAGGCTGACGACGACGATGCAGCGATTGCCCAAGCCAATCAACATTCGCGGAATCGCGAAGCGACTTCCCGAACGGTGGATCAACTTTACTACTCGTTCTATGCGGGTGGAGCCAAACTTGTTCTCCAGCAGTGATTCTACGTTAAGTCGTTTTGATACTGTGAAGTCACCAAGAGACCCCTCCAGCAGTGATTCTACGTTGAGTATTTCAAACACTGTGAAGTCAGCAATGACTTCGCCAGCGGTGCCTCTACGTTAAATACTTCAAACACTGTGAAGTCAACCAAGACTTCGCCAGAGGTGCTTCTACGTTAAATATTTCAAAAAATATTCAAAAACAGCAAGAGCAAACAAATCTAAGTTCCTTTTACGGACTTATAAAAAAACAAACAAACTCACAGATTGTGTCAGACAGTTGTTCTAACGGACTTAGTACAAAAACTCCACTTAGACGGTAAACACTCTGAAGATGACACTCGGTATCGGAGCAAAAAGCGTACTTCGGAATGGCTGCTCAGAAGACTGGACTTTCAAAGAAGTGACTGAAGTCGGCCAGAAGGCGTTATTCATACTTGAATTTTAATGAATCCTTACTTTACATGTTTTAAAAATTAATTTCATATTAACGCTGTCAGTTATATGAAGAGTAGATACAGACAAAAAGAAGAAATCATTTTACACATACAAATTTTTTTACAATAACAAATTTCCTATTACTTTCCTGTTAAATACATCCTTTTATGATAATATTTCCTTGAAATTGAAATTGTCCTAAATATCTTTTTATCTATCGGTAACGTGGGTAATGCTGTCGGTAAATTTGAAACTGTCAAATGTTGGATCTTTTATTTTGTTGTGTCAAAGGTCGAACGTAACATCACATGAAATATACAATATACAACATATTTACAGAACAACGGTTGATTACATTCAGAGTGCATTAACGGTAAGGCACAAGACATAAATACAGATCAAGCAATGTCGGTTAAATTCAATTTCAGGTGTTTTCAAGAACCTCACCTCATTCCACCACATGTGAAATATTAAAATAGATTTATTTCAGCTGATGATTGATGAAATTAAGGTAAACAATGGGGTATTTTCAAGCAGAATTACAGAATTTAAAATTTATAGGGTGAGCAAGATGTGAACTGGGCTTCAAAATATTTGACGGTAGCGAAAGGCTTTGGGATGTGCAACTGACGCAGTTTAGGGACATAATTCGTCATAAGTTTAATTACGTTGATTCTGAATACAATATTAACTTTTGAATATTTTTTTAGATAACAAATCCCAGCTTAACACATATTATACGCTCGTAATGACCTTGACCTGAATCGAACAGCTGACGTGAAAAAAGAACAGAATCATCGACTTCAAACACGTATATTGCATATAATATATATATATATATATATATATATATATATATATATATATATATATATATATATATATATATATATATATATATACATACAATAGTAAGAGCAAGAAACGCTTCGTCACAAATATAATTTTTTCATTGTTTAATTACTTCCAGTAATATAATCCCTGAAAACGAAAACTGTCAACTCGCGAATTATCATCAAATTCTAATAGTGTCACAAAATATCATTTCGATCCCTGAAACTTCATGTGCTGACTTCAAGATGCTGTATGCAGGTACTTTTTCTATAGACTTATTCTAGCAGGAAGAAAGAGACAAATATATCATAGTGAAACGTCAACTATTTCCAACATCAATGCACTTCTGCACGAAATATCAAATGTCTAGTGTCTTCCTGAGGTGAGAAACAGATCTCAGGATTTCAGAGATCCGTTCGAATCTGGGTGTCAGGTAGTTATATTCACGTCGCTTGCAGAAGTGCTAAGCTTGCTGTGTCGACAAGATGATACGTTCGGTTCTATTCACCGTTTGTCACCTAAGACTGCGATATGGGTCTCTATGCGTCATCGCCTTCTCCCTGTTTCGTAATTGAAATTGTGAATGGCAGGCATTTTCAGATTTCAAAAAAGCAAATCAATGATACTTGGCTTTTAAATATACAGGATGGATGCATCAATTAACGCTTGATTGATTCAGGTTCTTACTAACGTGCTTTTGATAAATGAGGGATTTAAGCAACTCCTTTTTTATTTATTGCATGTATTCTTTCAATTTTATTTCACCTCCCGTTTTGGCTTATTCGCGTCTCTCAGACACTGTGTCACTTTATTTCCACGGTTGCCAATTCTCGTATCTCGGCGGTGTTGTCGCATATAAAAGTGTAATTTCGGCGACAAATGCAGAAGCACGGGGCACGCGACACAGTGCTTTGTGCGTGGCTTGACGAGCATTGTGATGCTGATCAGCCGGTGGGGAACGTACGAGTATACTGCGTAGTGTCAACCCCTCTGAGCTGTTGGGGTAGGCTCAGCAAGCTTCACGGAAACTGTACCGAAATTTATTGGCACCTTTTCATCAGAAGAGAAATGATGCTATAGAGAATGGGCGAAGGGGATTTTTTGTGGTTGCTTCGTTGCACAGTATTTTTATCTGTTTCTAGATTCTTTTTTGCAGTAATCTATTTTTATGTATTTACGAATGCCACTAGATTTTTCAAATTGATCAAGCTAGTTGCGTGATGAAGAAAAAAGAATCTGGACAAACTTTTGAATTCTTGTTTCTATTATTCATTATGCTATGGTGATTCTTCTCTACTTTAATTAAAGGTTAAACCAAGCATGAATATTCTCTATTCTGTCACACGTGAATGCAGCCGCCTGCATCAGTCACTTTCACTAGCTCCTGCACCCGGCATCCGAGTCAGATTACAGCTACAATTCGACAGGGGCTGATTTCTAAAAGAGCAATTGTGTCCCCTCCGAAAATTGTTATTAACTTATCATTGTTATGTTAATGCTTTGATCCGGGCATGGCTTGCGACTCAGTGGTGGCTTATCACACGTGGGAGAATCGAAGAGACACGTGGATGAAAGAGGAGAACAAATGGCTGATGCTGGAGCCTGTTATCACAAACTCGTTACTTTGAGAGAAGCCCCAAACGGGTACGTTTGCGAGAAGAATCTGCGAATTGAATGCAAATAGTAAACAAATGTACTATAAAAGTGAAAATCGTTGACGGTAGGAGAAATTTCAATTAAACTACCTACTCAATAGTGTGAAGACCGATATTTACAGTTTAAGATTCCATTTGGCTGTACCGCAGTATCATCGATGTGATCTATTTTTTTTCAGTAACTTGTAGGACATTTCCTTGCTTGTGAGATTGCTTGGCATCTTATTGGCATGCTTATGATATAATTATCAATATGTTGCTGTTGTATTCTATCCCACATGTAAACTGTCTTGGGGTTGTGGGGTAAGGAACATGATTATCTAGCTGTCTCTGAAGCATATCCCATACATGTTCCATCGGGTTCAAATTTGGAGATAATGATGGAAGGGTAAGATGGTTGATGTACAGCTCATCAAGAGTTTGCTGCACTATTCTCGCTCGGTGCGGATGAGCATTTTCATTCAAAAATATAAAATTTTGAGGTCCAATAATTCTGCGACTGTTCACAATATATTCGCGGATGATCTTGTCTCTATAATATTGCCCAGCGACTCTACCATCAAACACATGTAGGTCAGTACGCAAGCGTAAGCACAAAACTTCTTAAACCATAACACCTCCATATCTATAAATGAGACCACAGGCTGAATATACTGTGGCAGTGACTGATGCCATGCACTCCTATATACTTTTCGATGTCGGTTGTCATCATGAATACATCTATAAACAGCAGAGCCGGAACTAGGGCTTGGTGAAGGAGGCCCCTGCCACGGGCGCCGACTCCTTAGAGGCACAAAATTCTGTGAACTGCTTCAAGCAAATCATTCAAATTCAAATTTAAGAAATGTTTTATGACAGGATTGGGGTGAGAAAGCTTATACCGTCATACTACCTGCTACCCATCTCATCTTAAGGTCAACAATAGAATTTTACTTGGGTTTATATTGTTTATTGGAGATATACACTGCTCTATCAGCAAATAGTCCAACTTCTGCAATTTGTGCATTGTGTTAGGAATGCCGAGTAACCCGCTTCGCTTGATTTGTTGAAGAAGTAGTATATTGTGTGGCTAGGGACAAAACAAGACGATTTCAGCTGAGGATGAGAGCTGCTTGCCCGAGAAAAGCGAGGGCTGGCATCACCCTCGGCTGAAATCGTGTTTTGTCCCGTGCGCACACTGTATTTTTCATAATACTTGCATTGAAACTTTCCATATTACAAATTTGACATGAAATAAATATTTTTCTCTTGATTCTGCAGATAACAAGTCGAGAGTAGCTGCTTGTGCTTTATCAATAAGATATTGCGATGTACTTAAAATTATCGTATTGATACTTTTTTTCTTGAAACTAATCCTTTTTTTAATTTAATTACAACTGTCAAATTAACTGAGGTTATATGATTTTCTCTTAGAGATTGACAATGAACAATGAGGACTCTGCCAGGGATAAAACGACGTGAGAAACAAATTCAGCGGGCAGAAACAAGCTTGTTTCTGCCCGGCTACACTCGCATTTGTCTGAAATTGCCTTGTTTCGACTGACAAAACAAGCGTTGAAACGCGTTGTTTCAATGCAGGTATTATGAAATAGTTATTTACATAATTAGTTATGAAAAGTGCCATATTGTTTGACGAAACGTAATATTTGCCAGAACGAGCGTAGCGAGTTTTGCGAATTACGTGAGTCAAACAATATGGCTTTTTATAACGTATTCTGTACAAAATTTTATCTAATTCCGCCAGAATAATTTTATCTATATTTTTGAATGAGAACATCTCTCACGTTATATCACAAAATTCAGATGACTGTGATTCATGACCATCTATTTTTACTACAGAAACAAAAGTGCACTGAAATAAACAAATATCGAATTTTCACAAAACGTCAAAATAATTTTTAAAAATGTACTAAAGCAGTGATATCCTGAGTGCTATAGTACCCTTTGATATTAAAGACTCTGCCAATGCTGCATATTGTAAATAATAAATCATTCTTTTGATTGTACACGGATAAGTATGATTGATTAGCTCTGAAACATGGCCAGTTAGGTAAAGTCATTACATAACTACTTTACGCAACTGTTGCAGGACATTTATGAAAAATGGGACGTTTCATAACGTCAGGAATTGATGTAAAATTCGACTTTTCAAAACGGAATTAGATAAAATATATTTTTTACTTTTAACTTTCCATCTATTGTTCAGAAATAATTAATTATGGTTTTAGAAAAAAGTCGGTCTGTCTGTCGGTTCGTCTGTGTGGAAGCATGATAACTTGGGAACGCGCACGAATTTTTGAATAAAATTTCATATTCAAGTTTTTCATCAAGAAGCTAGGTTCAAGTTTATAGAGGAGCTTTTTTCAACCAGTGGTACCAAAATTGACGGAGCTTTTTGATTTTGTGCTTCTGTTTTAGAAACGGTAGTATTTATCAAAGAATATAAAATGACTAGAATTGATCCTTGATTAACAAAACATTTACCCTAAACAGTTTTCGAAATTATCAGTGGTTCATTTGTTGTTATTAAAATTTGAATTTTTATGGAATTCGTTCTGTTTCTCTGAAGCAAAGAAATAATGAGAGTCATAATGTGGAATTCGAATTATTATCACTCATAGTCGGATATCACATGCAAACGTTCGTCAATTAATCTTTTAAAACAAGTAATTCAGCCCTATCGTGTTTGGTATCAAATTAAAGCTCTCGCGGAGATATTTAATAATTGTAGTGGAAGTGTCAAACAGAATATTCAAACGACCATCAATTGTTTCTTTTACAAATTATTCAAATGATATCTAGTTTGGTATCAATTCAAAGCTCTCGGGAAGATAAAATTAGTAGATATCAAGAATAAATATTAATTAGTGGAATCCACGTTGCTATCTTCAAATTACACTTTCGGCGGTCGAATGTCGAAACTGTATGTTCCAATGAACTGAAGACTCCAGAAATCTAGAAAAGAACTATTTATTTTCAAGAATACTTATTTTATGTAGGTTTAAAATATAACTGCCATCTGTCACTTTAACATTGACAATTATCTCTTTGACAATGGCAGCTGTTACTTTGACAATGACAGATGTCACTAAATTTCTGAAACAGTGATGAAACTGGCCAGGAAATTTATGGTCGAGAAAGTACTGTGTGACCATAGTAGATTTTTTTTTGTGTAATGACATCGGTTCTTGATTTATATAATAGATATTAGGATGTTAGTAATATTTAATGTACCTGATTTATTATAATTTGGTTTTTATTATGTCACCACTTGGTTTGAAGACCATATATAGATTTTTTTTGTATTATATCTTTTTTGCCTCATATTCAAAAAATGGTAGAATCATCTAGATGATGGAAGCGCATTTTTGACAGCTCATGAATGCTTGTTACTTCAGAGATTTCGCAAATTACCATCTCTCACAGTTACTGAGCTTGAAATCAAGCAGTTTGGGAAAACTTACGAAACAGCAGCTTCCATTTAGTACTAGTTTCAAGTTGACTACTTGATAGGTACATACTTTATACATGTACAAACTCAAAAATACCTTTTAATCTTCATTGTTCAGTTATTGACTGACAGGAGGTCAAGTGCTGTAGCTTAAAATGATAATTTGATCTTTATCAAAGCTATATAAAAAAAAAATACACCAAAAGTGAACAAATTTTCATCCAATAATAATAATTCATTCTAATAAGCTTCAAATTCGCGTCAAACAAGTCATTGAATGAATCCCAGACATATTTGACAACTGTACATAATAATAGTGACACCCGCGGCGAAAGTTGTAACTAAATTTTTATCTACTTTAATAAATTTCAGTTGCCATATCCCTAATGTCATAGATATCTATGGACATTGTTTCACTTGAAACAAGTAATTGAATAATTCAATTTTCCACAATCACTGAGCTTGAATTAAAGCAATTTGTGCAAGCCTACGAAACAGCAGCTTTTATTTAGTACCAGTTTCAAGTCTGTAAATAGTATAATTGCTGAGAACTCAGCGTCACGCCAGCCAGCCAGCCAGCCAAAGTGAATATAATAGCGCTTTTTTCGGAAAAATGCGCCAAAAATAGGGGCGCAATTTTATGATTCGCCACGGACAGCCATTACCCTAGTTCCGGCTCTGATGAACAGAGCATGTTCCCAAGTGAAAATGTCATTGAGTCACTGGTTAACCATTCCACTGTTGGACTTCGGTGAGCATGAGTTATTGAATTCGATCTTAATGGTCGATATGAAGTCGAATCAGCCTCTCAAAATCGGTTTTACACCATTGGATCACTCACCAGGATCCCTGTGGCATTATGAAGATCTTGCTGCAGTTGCCGTGTAGTTGCAAAATAATCTTCCACGGTAACTTTTACAAATTGGGCGTCGATAAAATAGTGGAAATAGATACAGTGACAGTTCGAATGAATAATGTGTAGTGTTTCTATATTGAACCTAATAAACGCTACAATACTAAAGGGAAAGGCGAAGATCTGAATGTAAAATATTGAAACCCTCCTAAAACCGACTCCTTTTCAAATATATCTTTTATAAACGTTTAACCTTGCAGAATAATCCTCCCAAAAGAAATTATATGAAGTTAGTTTTCTGTATAATCCCCAAAGCATCAATTTGTATTTTGCATCGATGCCATTTCAATCGTGCACTGAAGCATAGACTCAATTTTCCCAACCTGCAACCTTGTATACAGTTAAAAGGGTGGAGAGACCGAAGGGCTGCTCCCTAGGTATATTATACAGCTTCATCTAACCACCTTTATCAAATTGCAAAGAGCCTTTTATAAAATCGGATCAAGGCGGCGGCGTAGGGTATTTTATTTATCCGAGGGCAGGTCGTGGCCCTCGGCCACTGCAATAAACCCCACAGGGACATTGTCTAAAACGGTTTTAAACGATATAAAAATATGGTGGAGGCGAAAATAATGATAAACTGTAATAATGGGATTCTTTTGGAACGAAATTCTCTTCCACGCTTATAGCGACTTATCATTCAATCACGAACTTGCTGACTCCTCAGTAGCAACACTGATTCTTAAATCATTCTGATCATCTCATTCCAAGTGGTTAGGCTTCACCTACTCAGGAATAATTTAGCTGTAAGTTTCAGTTTGATACATTCATTCATAACTGTAGAGGTATTAGAACTACCATTCGGCATGATATTGCAGAAATATTCCTCAATCAATTATCTAGCCAAGTAAATAGATAGCAACAAAAACTGAATGAGGAATCACCAAACACAGTAACAAAAAACTTTTCCCCTTACCGTGGCCAGGTGCGATAAGCTACTCGGGTAGTGCAATCACGCACTCCACGCAGGTAAACGTGACGCGTGTGCGTGGTGCGTGATAAGCGATCCACTGTAAATATTTGGAATCTAGCGTGGGGCTCTGATGAACGGCTCTGATATAGCAGTGATTTACTCGTAGAAGGATAGCGGTGTGCACATATTAAACCCGATAAAATAATTCGTGCTTTGCCAGAGGAGGAGGTTTCATGTATGTTGAGGATAATAACAAAGAGATGGAGCACTCAATTTAGATAGGAAACAGATGATTGTGCAAACTACACTTAGAGATAAACTTGTAGAAGATTCGACAGGTAAAAATTCTCATTTTGAACTGCCTGACAACTCATCAGGTCGCTGAACAAATCCTGTTGCAGAAAGCAATACGAGAGTATGATATACTGTAAATGAGAAATTTGTAATTTATTTATGATCTGATACTTTATCTATTTAACTTCAAAAGATTCTAAGTGAATGTTTTTGGATTGCAGAAGTTATACTTTCGATGAATTGTGACCAATAAGAAAAAGTAATTTGTTCAGGGATGAGAATATGCACTATTTAACAAGTCAGTCACTGCGTTGGTCAAAATCTATCAACTGTCTTCAAAAATACTACTTTTACGTTGTTGTCAGATTGAACTTTTGATCTTACATTAAATCTTTATTAGATTATGCAATCATTAAATTTTGAAGACAATTTTGTTGGAGAGGGTGAAATGATAATAATAATCGATAATAGATTAAATAAAATATAGGAAAAAAATATAAAAATACCTATTTTTGGTTAATGAGCTGTTGGTGGGCTTACCGTCAGGAGTCAGGGGCTGATCAAGTACTAGGGCGTAATTAAGTTGAATTCTCCAGAAAGTAATATGCGTTTGAGCCACAATGCTACGAGAGATGTTATCAGAGAGTCACACAATCAATTCTCCGCCATCGGGGCATTTTAGGTTTAGCTTAGGTAACTAGAGCAGGTATAAAAAAATGAAACACCTGCCTCAGAGGTTGAATAGGATATCTGACAAACAGATAGGTCGTTGAGTCCACTGAATAGATAGCAACCAGAACTATAGTGAACATCGATGCTCGCTATACACGCGAGCGGGTCGATTTACCCACTCTTGGAACAGCCCCGCTGTCCGAAATAACACTCAGTACATGCGGTTAGCATACATATATTCCCGCGCAATACCGAAAGAATTATGTTGCACCGGTAGTACTAGCTCCCAAATAGCTAACTCACTAGAACTGTTTATCTCACGTTGGACGACACCTATGGATGGCTATCAGTATCGTAATGCCGTACCGATGCCTGCAACACACGCTTGTTTATAGATTTATCTACTCTTAGAACAGCCCCGTTGCCGCAATAACACAGAGTACATACGGTTGGCAATGTATGTGGCGTCACCGTATTTGACGCTAAACATACCAAACTCATAAGAGTCAATGACAGACTAACTCACCTATTGGAAAAAGTTCTCAGCTACTTCACGACACTAAATTGAATAATATGATGGATATTTAAGCTTAGATAATTGAAGTAAACAATAAACCATACAGATAAACTAAACGCTCAAAGTTCGACTTTAGAGTGACGCAAATGTGTGCAGTACACGCGTTCTGCATGGCTTGACCTTGAAAGTGATTAGGGCTGTTTACTCGAAACTAGATTTTATGTATACTACGGTTTTTGGTACATATTAGTGTTGCAGGGGGATTCAAGTATCTGTTTGCATTCCGAAGACAAAGAAAAGGATCAGGAATGAATTTTGTCCTTATGATATGGATCTCCAACTCCTGATATTGTGAAGAAGATATGCAATACGATGAATCCTATATAAACAGCGGAAGAGAATGTCTCAAATTTCTTATACTACTTTTTGTTAATATAATTATTTTTCTAATGTTAAATGTATCTTTAAGCACTCCTTATTATACAGAGTGATCAAAAATGATTTGACTGTGCCGCTTTGTTCTGACTTTTTCTTTGCCGCCTGCTTTAGATTGTGACCTTCAAATGACAGATGACAATTCTTTGAAAATACTATTCTAACCTAATAATTTGGTGGAATAATAATAAATTCTCAATAATCAGTCAATAATACAGCTATTTACTCACTTTCTTGTTCATTGAATCAGATTATGGATGAATCCGTCATGAAATATGCAAAATATACACCATTGTGCTCTTGAAACGTCGGTACCGTAGTTTTTAAAATGAATAAATTTATACTAACTTTATTCCATGAAGATAGTTTTGATCATAATGCGAACTGCCACCTGTCAGACAATCATTATTGATCACTCTGTATAATGTACGATATAATTTTTTAATCTTATCGTTGACATGATAAAATTAACAAAATAACATATCGTACAAAGTATCGTTTCGTATGAAACGTACTCTTCATCATAGTCTGCCTCGATGCTATCATCCGTTATTTCATCTGCCATTTAGCACATAGCTTCGTTGACAGTTGAGCAATTATTATCAACAATTTCTAATAATGAACCTTATCATTTTTCTTCCACAGAATTTGACGCCTCTTTGTTGCAGTCTTCCACTAAATCCACGGTCAATGATTTTCCACATTCCGTAGCAACAAATACTTGACATTTCCATAATTTTTGTTTCTGAGCTCTGAGCACCCTCACTTTAATTTTCTAAAGCGCGTAGGCAGACTGATCACTCAGTGTTCGAGAACGGCAATGAAAACTATTTAGATATAAATATTTTATATTTTTTATACCTTGCATTTTTAGATTTTTCTATATATCTAAAAAGAGTAAGCACTCGGTATAATCATTAGGTTTAATATTAGCAGCCAGACTCCGCATGCGCATATAAGAGGCTGTACGCGAGATTGCGAGGGAGACAGCACTGCCGCCCCTGCAGTGTCGAGCCATTTTTAAATTGATAAAACAGGCTTGAACTGTGATAATTTAGATTTAAGTGAATAAAAAGGTTTGATTTTGTTCTTTTTAATTTTTATCAAGTTTCTGAATAAACTTTCTTTTTATACATGTTTGTTTTCTTATGCACAATATTAAATTCTATGGAGCAGTACTGTATCCAAAGATTACCAATCGCTTGTATGAATATTCATATTCAACATCTCACCTTCCTTTTCTCATAGCCAGGCACTTCCTTTTTCACCAACCCAAGCAATCAATGATTATATCAACAATTTCATCAAGAATCGGGAAGCAGTGGTGAATTTACCAGCAGGCTGAGTAGGCTGAAGCCTAGGGCGGCAAATTTTAAGAGGTGGCAGATTTAGTGAATAATTTTTTCATTTAGATTTACAAAATTAAAAAAAATATACACACACAAAATACGAATTTCGAAAATTGGGGAGAAACTAAAATATTTAACAAAAATCGAAATATAGTCCTATAGGCTACGTGCATGAAGTCTACTAGCACCTCTAGCGGGCAGTGGAGAACGATTGAACTCCCATTTTATCATTGTTTCATACTTATAATTCTTTAAATGTACTAATATTATTTAATTCAGCTGTATGTGTATAATATAACTTGCATAGCATGAAAAGTACGTTGGAATTATTAATTTTGTGTATTTTTTTCTTCAATTATAACGTACCTATTAGAGAAAACGTCTTAATTCGTCCAAATTGACAAGATAACCTGAAACTATGACGCCGATGATCTTGCGGATCGGGTTTGTATGTATCAAACACTGTATCCCTTCTACCGAAGAGACATTGAAGGAAAGCGTGAAATTAATATGTTGCCGACAATATTAACAACAAAATTATTGTGAAGTGCATCCGACAAACTTCTATCACTGAAACACCATACAAATTAAATTCAATTTCAAATTTTATGGTGATGTTTTCACGATAACTAAAAATATATTAAATTTTTGACCTTATTTTTTTTCTTAATCTTGTCATTAGACTTTTTTGGAGAACTGTATTGGAAATCATGGCTTGGTATTGCTCCCTTCAGTTGTAATTAAATTATTACAACTGACAGCAACACACAATTCTCCATATTTTGTCCGCTATTTATTACGTTTTTTATTGTAAACAGAGATCCTCTAGAAGTCAATAGGCGCATGGGTACCGGCTTATAATTGACGTGATAGAACACATGAGGGCGTGCAACTCGCGTTTAAAAGGACAGTTCGCGGAAAAATTTAAACTAAAACACTAATTTTTTTTCTTCAAACTTAGAAATGAAAGTAATTTTTGATTATTTTTTCTGCATTGAGCGGCGTAAAACGAGCGCTCAAGGCACGTACATATATATCTTACCTCACTTTAAAAGTAGTATACGATTGAGATATTTTTTGCTTAGAATAATGTTTTTTGATAATTCTTTGCTGTAAGAATAATCAAGGATCTGACACGGTACCCTAGTTCTCAATGATACTAACCATACGGGAAAAGTTAATGTAACAAGGATGATGGAGCACAAATCATAAAGTTGGAATTTTTTCGATAGAAAATGTAATTGATACGATTGTGGACTAAGGTATAAAAATTCAGAGGCGGCAAAAATTGAATAGCCTACGGGCGGCAAATCTGTCGGGAAGTAACCATTTGGTTATTATAATGTACAGTGCTGTACATGGTTAATTATTTAAGAGGAAACACAGGTTTACCAGAAAGTATACAGGGTTCCTTTTGGAGATACAGGTGCTCCATAAGAAGTAGTCACAGGTATTTCCGAAATATTCCAAAAGAAATAAGAGTATTCGGTATTTTGAACGAGCTACAGGAAATGTAGGAATGCAGATATTCAATAGGAAGCACGGATATTTCACAAGAAGTACAGCTATATCCAACAATAAAGGAAATACTCCAGATGGAATACGGGCATTCCAGAGGAATTTAGGTATTCCTGAAGATATTTCGCAGAAAGTATATGTATACTTACTGTTTGGGATATTTCCCAGGAGGTACAGGTATTCCGTAGGAAGTACAGGTATTACATAGGAGGAAGTAAAAATATTTCGTAGGAAGTACAGATATTTTTCAAGAAATACAGATTTTACATACAGGAAGTACAGATATTACATATGGGAAGTACATGTAGTTAAATGAAATACAGGTATTTCATAGGAAGTACAGGTATTTTATGAAAAGTACAGATATTTTATAGGAAGTATAGTCATTTCATAGGAAGTACGGCCTACGGGAATTTCAGAGATAGTAGCAGTTTTCTTGAAACTCTTGTTTAAAGAACAATTTGGTAACAATCACCAGAGATATACGCGAATTCAAATTGCAGAAACGTTTCACAATAAAGTGAGAAACGGTGATTCAGATTGTAATCAATACCATCCTTCGCTATCAGGAGCACACATTAATAAGCTATAATTGACATACAGCATTGAGGTCACCATCAACGTACGTGGGATTGCTAAAGGTATACATCCACATAAAGCACGTTTAATAGATCACTTGTGAGTCACTAGACAAAACTCAGGTGTGACCAAGTCACATGATATCACTTCAAAGTCAGCAAAAGAGTGATACGACACTGCGATCTGCTTAAAAAGGATTCATTATCGTTTATTATTCTTAGATGATGTTGAGATGATGCTAAGTCTGTTTATGTTAGCTGGAATGTGGCGCCAATGCATTTTTTATGGAGAATTAGAAATTGCAATGAATTTATCCTTGACGGAAAAAAACAGTGGAGTCATGGATAATTTGATTCGTACATTGTTGAATTAATGAATGTTAGTAGTTCAACTAGAGAGAATAATGGCGCAATCAGGGGAACTAATATTCATATGGAAAAAAGAAGTTTAAGAAGAAAACATATTTTAATGAAAAGCAAATTCATCAATATTTGTCTCCATTATCTCATCTCTCATTGAATTAGGTCTGTCAAAATTCATAAATACTTCAAATCACATCTTTCGCCATTACTTCTCCCTTTGACACACTATCTATTTTCCACCCTAATGCGAGTCGTCATTGGCCAGGTGCGATAAGCACCCCCGCACACAGGTAGCAATGGCGGAATTGTGAGGATAAAAGATAGCGTCCAGTGTGCCTACCATAAATATCACTAGGGTAGCACGCAACACAGGCCTGCCAACTTTCATATCTAACGTCAAGCCCGTATTTTATTTCCTGGAGAAGGGGGATTATATTGAAATACATGATTAACAAAGGTTACAGTGGGGGTAATCTGGAATTGTGTGGGAAAACAATGGAACGTTGATAAAGCGATGAAAAAATGCTCAATTGGTGAGTGATGTCAGTGTTCTAAAAATAATGAACCTGAAATTTTGATTCACATCACAATGAAGATGAATAATCAATTTATAATTGATTTAACACAAGCCGTCGAGGAGCAATTCTTCTTCGCAGAATAATAGGAAATTGACGCTAATCGAATAATATTAGGCCTATAATGGAACCTGTGTTTATCGTCAGAGTGCACGAAAAAAATTGAAATTCAATGAAATCAGTAATATAGTACCGTTGTGGTTTTCAAAACTAGATTCTAATCTGTGAATGTATAGCAGGAGGCCACATCTGGCGGAATGTTTGAAAATAATCATTACCAACTAATTAAACTAAACGGTGAAATTTCCAAATGTTACTAATTAAAAGTAGTGGTTTTTCGTTAATGTAATTTCAGTGTAGAGCACAGATTAATGCCCGGGAATTTGTGTGGTATTCGAAAGGTCATTTGCGCAAACATTCGTGCATTAAAAAGAATAAAAGTCTGTTGAAAATGGCACAGATTGATTGATGATAGCTGCTCTTCCAACCACTTGTCATATTTGTCGCGCATCCTACCTGTTTTGTCCCATGCCGAATATTAATGGTTATAGAAATATACAATACAAGAGTAGACATTAAGAAGCGCATTTTGAATTATTGTTCAGTTAAAACCAAATGAATTTCATAAGATGAATAAATAAATAAATATTACAAAGGATATTTCATCCTGATCATCATCTTTTTACAGCTTATAAAGTTGACAGTATCTTCTTTTAATAATATTACTGCGTTGTATCATACGCACTTTGTTTCGCTCGTGCACTTATATGACTTTTATGCCATCTCCTGGAATAAATTTCACACGGACTTCATTCGACATTCAACTAGTGTTTTACAAGATTCAAGAAATAGTCTTGATTTTGTCTTGAAATCAGGACAAGACCAAGACAAGATGTATTTTCTATTTCCCAAGACAAGACAAAAAAATACTATCAAGAATCAAGATTTCTTGTCAAGAAATCTCTATATCTTGACAATAAATTTTTCAAATCTACATATTTATTGATCTATTATTAAAATATTAAAATCTGCTATGACCATTGCGGTTTTTTTCCGACAATGAATTTCATTTTTTCCTCAATTATAACGTACCTATTAGAGAAAACGTCTTAATTTGTCCAAATTGACAGGATAACCTGAAATTATGACGCCGATGATCTTGCGCATTGGGTTTGTATGTATCAAACACTGTATCTCTTCTACCAAAGAAGCATTGAAGAAAAGCGTGAAATTAGTTTTGCCATATTAATCATGTTAAAAAATATGTTGCTGACAATAATAACAACAAAATTATTGCGAAGTGCATCCGACCAACTTCTATCACCTTACAAATTAAAGATAGAGATAAATTCATGAATCGGAAATGGATGACAAACTTTTCTAATTTCACAATTGAATTACAAACACCTTTGTTATATAGATTAATAATGAAAGACATATAATACTCTATTTACCGCTTTGATTTACTTCACTCATTTTTTTTATGTTAAAACTGCGTACATGAAATTTATGAAACTATATTTCACTTGAATCATCCTCAACACAACAGCCTGAAACAGAACAAGCGTTTTCCTAACTTTTATATGCAATTATTCTCACTTCTAAACTACAATGCTCGATGACATATTCTGAGAAATGGAGTTCAATGGTTACAACGGTGCTCACCATGTGCGCTCGCATCGATATTCGTTCAAACTCCACCTCCTTGCACATAGCCTATAATTTAAATTTTTGAAAATAGGACGTCTTTTTCTAGATTTTCTGGTTGAAAAAGCTTATTCATGAATTTCAACCTATCTTTTTAATAAAAAACTCAAATATCAAATTTCAGTCGAAAGTTCGTACAGGTTCTCTGATTATTATATACTTTCAGGCAGACAGACCGACCGATTGAATTTAAACTTATGTTTCTTGGGTTCAGTGGGGTCTAAAATGAAGAAATTCATCAGAGTCTCGAACAATCAAAAAATCACAATTCCAATACTTTCCCTATTATACAGGGTGTTACAGAAATAAGTACATCAATTTCAACCAGTGATAGTTCTCGCCAAGCATAACAATTTTTCTTAGTTACTTTTTCCCGAATTCTCACCTTTTTTTAGCATTTTTTATCCCCTATAATTTAACGAGTCATTCAGGTGCATAATTATTGGATCCAGTAGCAGTTGCAATAGAACAATAATTGATTTTGACGATGTGAGTTATCAATTCCTTCAAATAAATTCTGGAATTAAACCGATTATTAATCATTAATTTTGTCTACGATTTCACAAGCAGTTTAGGATAAGCTCAGCGAATATATTTGGAGCGATTTCCGAATTGTCATTTTTTGCTAATAAACTGAATTAATGTGGTTATGTTGATGTATTCAATGTCAAAATATTATGCACTTATACATTATGATGAGAATACCATGGGATATTTAAAATTTTTCATATATCTGGAACGAAAAACAGCAGATGAGATGAATGAAATACAATAATTTATAAATGAAGCACCTGTGTATAAGTTTTTCTCATATTATTACAAACGTTTCAATAAAGTATGCCCTGTGAATTGATTTGCTGAATAAATTAAATATTGTATCATATATTTCAGAAAATATTCAAAATCAATTACCAAATTCAGTTTGATACATTTATAGGTTATATTTTCTGTTCTTCAAGAATGGAATCTTCAAAATTTCATGTAGCAGTATTTCTATTGAATTATTCAGTGAATTAATCAATTTAGAATTGCATTACATTTGATATTTCACCGTTTTCTTCAAATAAATCGTTGAATGATTTTCTCTTTATGTTTCTGATGAAGTAAGTTGAGATCAGCAGCTACTTTTTGAACTGCTCGTAGATGGCAGCACAGTCTGGCACTCTTGACACAATTTCAGAAACTTTAAATCAGCCGGTTCAAGTGCAATGAACTTGTGCAGATCTTATGTTTAAGAAATGTACTATCCGAAAATATACGTGAAATTTCTAAATAAAAATCGAATTTTTTGACAATGACATATAAATACGACTAAAAGACCAAATTGGTGATTACAGAGACAAATTTAGTCTTTCTTCCAACATATGCAAGAATAGAATCATCGAGGTAAGCGAATATTAATGTATGGTCAAAATACTAATATTCTTTCATTTTCAAATGAATGACTGACAAGACTACGATGGCTCAAAGTTGCAAAATACTCCTTCCAATCGACAGCTGTCATTCTTTCAACAAATGAGAAACATTCAGTTTGAACCATAGGCGCATTATGAAATTTTTGACGGAACTTTGATGAATTTTTACTCTACACCCAGAGGATTTACGATAAAAAGTTATTGAGAAAAATTATTATGTTTGACGAGTTCCATTACAGTTTAAAATAAATGTACTTATCTCTGTTACACCCTGTATATAGGTCGGGATGTAAAAAGTATCTGTGACTATGAACAAAACAAATATTTGATACATACCGAAAGCATAAGTCGTCAGTATCCGGTGATTAGATTGTTCATGTAAAGAAGAAATGTTTAGGTAGGTTCCTCAATATTCTAAGAAAGTTATTGGTTCTTAGCAACATTGCTACCTATATCATATAAAAAATAATAATTGCGAATACTGACTAAAACATGAAATAGACATCAGACTTCTCATTTATTTCTATTGATGGCAATCTTGGAAAACGTTGCTAGAATCAATTCATAATATAACTGACAGGGTGGATATAGGTAGAATTGCCACCCGTACTCTATTATAAAGTATTGTACGTTATTTTGGGTAATTGTACTCTATACTTTATGAGAACAATAAAGTACGCGGAAATACTTTATTTCGCATGATTTGATTTCTCTGGGATTCATTTCACATAAAATTTACAAGAAAAGGTTGATTGTTGGAATTTTGGCGTAAAACAAAACGACAGAGTTACTGGAGTTGATGACGTTATCGACTGTTAGCGAAAAGGTTTGATAATTGACTAATATACAATATATTCTCTGGTGATCACCAAATTTTTATGTTCAGTTTAAAATGCATCAAAAAATTAGATCACTTATTCACTGTAACTCAAATATGGACTGTAAATGAGCTATGCAGCTGTTTAACAGTAATAATTATTTGTTAAAAGTTGCCAAAAGTAATAAAAAATATGTTTTGAAGCAAAATGATGGAGTAAAATAAATCGTACTCTATTTTGACACAATGTACTTTTTTTTTCTACGTTTGATAACCAATGTACTCTATTTGTCCAGAAAAAAAGTGGCAACCCTAGATATAGGATAGACACTAACACTAAACTGAGTATTCGGATTGGATAAAGCAATGGAGAGAGGGGACTCCCTCTAAATGTTAAAATCAAGAAATATCAAGAATTCTGAAAACAAGACAAAAAATGCGTCGCCAAGGAATGAGCAAGACAGGAAATGATCATCAAGATAAGAATCTTGTCTTGATGAAACATTACATTCAACTAGCAATTACTAAGTCAAACATTTTTATCCGAAAACATCTCATCCATTTGTGGTAATTATTATGAACAATGGGCCGGTGCCAGTGCGTTATCGTGATGAGGAATTCAATCCTTGTCTTACATATGCGCACAAATATTCAAGGATCCTTTCATAGTGTTCTTGGCTGATTCTACTTTTGTTTCTGGACCATACATCAACTCTACCAATGTTTCTCCGGCTGCACGCTGTTTAACAAATGTGGATCATTTTTGGTCCAATCAAGCTGTTTCTAGAACACTTAGAATCGTTTCTCTTTCTCCTCATGTGATGAAAACTGCGGAAAGAATTTCGCGGATACTCGGCACATATTCAAATTGATTGAACCACGTAATCCTTATATTCTTAGAGCGCACTTAATCGCGAGTTTCGCGATGGTTTCGCTAATTATTAAAATTGAAGATCTGCCAGACCAGAAATCGTCATTATCGTCTGAGTCACGGTCATTTTCAACTCCATTGAACCAGATAGAAATATTGAATCGGTTCAGTTATCCATCCCTTTCATTCAATTTTTCAATCTATCTTTGTGATCGATAAATCCACCGAGAGCCGAAAACTCATCTTCATTAACCAGATTGTCACTCTCTACTGAATAAACATTTTTCAACTGTGGCACGACGTCTCTAGTAGAGATAAAACTTCAAGTATCTACCTATTAGCTACCGGAACCTGACAGATTCTGAGCCACAATCTCGTAAGATGCAGCAGCATCAGATAGGCGTCTTATGCTACCAAAGTTACATTTTAAGACGTACAGGTGGCAAGACCATGGTCCGAGTAAGGTCTGAATTCTTGACCTTGTAGCACTCTTTCGGTAAACTATACATATTGGCCGAGATTCGAGCCAGAGAGCCTTGAATTTGTACGACAGTACACTAACGGGCTGAGGCATTAGCCTGGCATTGAAAAAAATATTATAATATATTTAAAACAAGGACAGAACAAGATTTTATTTTTACATGCGCGAGAAGATCTATTTCCTTGTATTGAGTAATGGTGACTCCTGCCTTTAAACTTCTCAATTATACCTCGTATTGTATATTTTATTCTGTTATCTATAACTTAAAAAATGCACAAATCTATCTCAATAGTCCACAATTTTCAGGCTCAGTTAAATTTCAACTCAATTTACTTGCAGGCATAAGCAGAGCCATCAGAGTTCAGTTCAATCCCAAAATCATTTCACTTTACAGTCTTAGTCTTGCAGTACCCAGAACGAGCTCTTTAGACTTGTTGAAATCGTTGAGGTTTATTCTGTCGCTGTTCATTTGCAGAATTGTATAGGAGTCGATGGCGCCCGAGTTATGCTGCAATTTCACGACGCTGGGCGTCACATTGAGTATTTGTATCATTTTCAAGTCAATTTTCAGTCTGATATAACATATCAACTGGTGGAGAACAGTGCTTGCACCTCAGTTGATAGTATTCAATCACAATTTAGTGTACCGAGGTAGATGATGGTGTAAGCAACCGTGAAACTTCCGATTCTACTCTGATTTCAAAAGTATGTGGATACCCGGCTATTTGAATTTGTAAATACCCGGCACTCAATTGTAAACTCTAAACCAGCCAGTATTGGGACCGAAATCAACTGACAGTCAATTGAAAATTGAACTAGTCGGTATTCGATTCGAATTGAAACTGTCCAGTGTTCAATTAGAACTGAAACTTCATGATAAGAATCGCTTTTTTAACGTTATGTACTGTGACGTCACCTTGAGTGCATGTTTGATCCTTACCTCAAGTTTTGAAATAATTGGACAGTCTTTGCGGTCTTATGTTTTCTTGTTAGCCAGTGTTGTCTTATATGTTGGGCAAGGTGATCGAATCAATCATAATAGTTCTCACGACCCGAAATGATAGAAAATCATATTAATAACAGAAGAATTCGGTTTGTTTAAGACCTGACACTTGAACATTATACGTTATAAAAATCAGCTATGATATAAACAGATCTGTTACCAAGATAATTCTGTCTTGGATGTAGTAGAAATACTCTTCCGGACAAATCGTCACTCCTCGAATTAATTTCTCCGGTCTGACGAAGCCACCATATCATACTGCGTTATGGAACACTTGTTGAACACAGAGCTTGCATTAATTTTTTCCAATGTAAATATTTAAGTGCCCCGTCATTTGGACTTAGGAGAACATTAATTCAGGCTGCGATGATGCTTGAGTCTGTGTGTATGTCTGTCTGTAGGTCTGTGGTGTGAACTCTAAATGTCTTCTCTAATAATGAATCTTCTGTTGAGAATTTATTATTTTGTAATTGGAAATGGGTGTTTCATTGCTAGTAACAGAATGAGAAATTGAATGCGTTGGCATTTGTAATTTATATTCTTCAGAATTGCTGACGTTGGAATGATATGCTTTTCTATGATGGACATTAGCCAAAAGACTATTATATAATTACAGAATATATTTATTCTGCCATATTTTCAATGTACATTATGAGTCAGTCATAAACTCTACCTAATGATATTAGAAGGGGAAATATTCTCAGAGATTATCACAAAATTGCAGTTTGAGTGTATTCTCCCGCACATCATAAAAGCAAGAACCAACCTTGAGTTACTCCCACCATTATCTTTTATTATAAAAGCCAGAAGATGTGGCGGTAGCAGGTAGCAATGGAATGCGCATTATTTCCCGAAACGGTCGTTTCTGCTTCCTGTGGCGTGTTATACAGTGCGAATAACCATTACACCTTATGTTCAATCCGATACGTGGCCATCTCTGCTTCCGTGTAGCGAAACCACTTTTCATACGATTCGGTCTTGATTCTGTTACCGGCACTGAAATATTGGTATTGTCGTCGTAATGGATACCGAGCTCCTATTGCCGATTGTATGGTTTTTATGCTCGGAGATACTCTTTCGCTATGAATATTTATCATTTTTTGGAAGTGGAAACCAAAGCGTATTTGCACTCCCTCGGAATGGAAGAATTCAAGACTGCAAGCTTATTTGCAATTGATGTATATTCGAATTTATATGATTTTACTTATCACCTTATGATCTGAAATTCATGGAACTGTTTTGAATTATCAGATTTTGATGAAAACGAGCAAATCATTTGAAGCCAGACAAAGTGAGGGTACATTGACAAAGAGTTATTGGAATTGTTTAATCATGAAGTATTTACAAGGTCTGTTGAGAAAACAAATGACGTTATTTCTGGACCTTATTATCTAACAAATAACAATATTGGTCTTTGCCTCTTTCAAAGTATTGCTCTGCTATATTCACACACTTGTCCTAGCGCACCTCACCATGCAGTCCTTAAAAGCTACTTTTGGTATATACCCCATATCCAGTGATCAATACTTTGAGAACAAAAAAAAGCCACAGGAAGTAGGGTCTGAGAAGTAAAGAGGCTAAAGAAAGATAGTCATCTGATTTTTGGCACAAAGCTCCCGAATTGGGAAAACTAAGTGGAGAGGCGCATTGTTATGTTGAAGGAACAATGTAGTGTCTTGCCAGATTTTTTTTCAACACTTTTGTAAAAACAGTCAACCGTCATTCGACTATTTCGTCTTGAGACAAAAATTCAAAAATAGAGAATCGTCGCAACTATCGTACTTTTTCTTAAACTTGAAGATTACTCGCTAACTCGTCGTGCTGACTGGACTTAAGTCTCATCGTAGTCGTGAGCCAGAATCTCGTTTCATGTGACCGAATGTTCCATTGTAACGAGTTTCTCCAATTACGTCCGAAATATTCGAGATAAAGCTAGCAGCCTGTCGAAATGCGGTAAAACATCTCCAGACCACCGCAGGTAGTGAACAAAGAAGACCCTTCTCCTAAATAAAAGAACCGCATTGCTTAGTCAAGAGACCAGAGTGAATCAAACGATCGGAGAGTAAACACGTCAAGTCAAAATAAATATTCTAGAATAGTATATTCCTATACAAGTGCGGAATGGAGATCATTCCATGCGAATGTGAATAATTCTGCCACTCGACTTCGTCTCGTGTCTGAATTATTCACATTCGCATGGTATGATCGATTCGCACGAGTGACGGATGTTATTTTTTTTACAGTAAAAGGTCTCCGCGTGAATATTTATAACCAAAATATACCGTTTTCTGAGAAAGAATTTGCTTCATTGATCTTATTCCAATTCATCAAATGTTGATAAAATTACTCATATTCACTACATTTTGAAGAAGAATGATAAGAGAATCAAAAAGAATTGAAATTATGAAAAAATGAAACATTTTTTTTGCGATGCTACGCGGTTTTCTTAGAAACCTCTGAGCGTGCGGAATTGCCCCTATTCCGCACGCTACAGCGTGTAAAATGAGTATCATTCTACAGTGACTGTAGAAAAAGATAATTATTGAGTACAAAATAGTTATTCTCAAATGATAGAGTTTGTGTTTATGTGAACCTCGAGAGCATGACAATATCAAAGAATTTTTGACTGACGTTCACTTGAAATCCCTTCAGCTCTCTGGTCATCAAACGAGAAATAAACTCTGATTCATCGCAATGCAAATTTTTTGAAAGTCGGACCTAGACTGGCATGCAGCAGATCTTCTTTTTTCTAAATGTACCATCAGTTGAGGTCGGAGACTTCACAGGCCAAGATTCTTCTCCAATTGATTGAAGATTACTCATAAAACTGCGTTCAAAGAGAACATCACCTCCGTGAACTTGATTCAAAACTTCAAACGATTTCGTGGATACTTTCTTCAGTTGCATTATTGCTGCTGTGAATCGGATATTGAGAAAATCATCACGAACACGGAAGTACGTTGCACCCAACAAACAATGATTCATAAATCGAGCGATTTGTATGAAGGCTGTTACTGGAAAGGTGATGTCAATTGCGGTGCTGTTCATCTCAAGTCGCTAAGACTTTCCGTTGTCGTGTAACTAAAAAAGTAAGTTATTCGTCTCGCTAGACTTCACATACCGTGAACAGTAACGACATTGGTTATACTGATATCTTCAGTCATTCTTTGGTCGTTCATTTCAAGTGGAAACCGAATGGTGAGTTGTTGGTACCGACATTATTCTTAGAAATAGGCAAATTATTTCGAATGCGTGAAATGATGACAACTGTTGACCAAAATCTTGGCCCCGTTCCAATTTCGGCTACCTTAGGCTATATGAATACCTTCTATCACACGTTCGGTTTTGGCGAGAAATTGGTCGAGCATTTAACTGAAGCCAAAAATAACGTAGAGGCTGAGTCTATTCTTTAGTTGTTCCTCTGCCGAAGGTGACAACGATTTCGGCTTCAGTTATCAAACTAATCTTTGGGCGAATACTATCGAAAACGCTCGAATAACGTGTCGATTGAGCGCCGTACGCTTCGATGAAAGAACATATCAATCACACTTTTCACCCACCCTGATTGATATTTCCACAGCCGTAGAGTGCGGTTACGTCAAACTCTGAGCACTCTTAGTTTTTGTGGAGAGTACGCCACAGAGTATATTATAATCTTACTGACTTTTTGTCTGTCGGTAGGTTTTAAGTCTGTAGTTCAATCGGCTAGCTGTGAAATTGCGCTCTATCTTATTAGATTTACATATGAGTGGATATATTTATGTCTTTAGACTTTGCTTATTTCTCTAATGCCTTGAAACCCTACAATACAGCTCTGTATGACCTAATGTAGTCTGAACGGGCAACTGGTTGCCTATGGGTTGAGTACAGACCAATATATTGCATTTGAAAAAAAGGCCAATGTGTACCAGCTTATACATTATGTTTGTTCATGGGTTCAGATGGATGAGCTTTCTCTTTCGGAACTAAATATAGTTCTTAGGGCAGAAATGTTCTCTAATGATAACGTGATTGAATGTACCTGGGGATCAAGTCTTGAAGTCGTGCATAACTTTTATCGTATGCGAAAGAACGTACACTAATTTCCGCATGCGGTTTTCAAAACGCCTCAAGAGGTATTCTTGAACGAGATGCGCAACTTTAGTTTCGTGAACGTATACCAATGCTGATTACAAACATACGCACCTAGCAGCAACCAATCACACAAATGATAATACATCACGTGGTTTCTAGCACATGATTCACAAGTGTCAGTTAGATTTTGTTGTGAGAATTAAAAGTTTGTGTAGCGTGAAAAAATATAATTAAATATATATTAATAATGTCCAAACGTGCTCGTAATTACAATGAAGAGCAAAAAAAATGCTCATCAAATATATCAAGTCGAAACCAATGCTTATTGAAAATAATTCCACAAAAGATTTCACTTACAAAAGTGCACAAAATATGTGGATGGAGATAACAAATTTGCTGAATTCTGTGCCTTATGGTGGGAGAAAAGATTGGAAACAGTGGCGAAAAGTAAGTTCACAATTTCCACAGAATTTAATTGCAGTCTAAAATAATATGATAATTTGATGAATCGATGATTACATATATTACAAATGAAAAAACATAATTTCGAGGCTTCATGAAATTAACGTGTTTAATTAGTCCTCGCTGAAAAACGCCCCCAAATCTGGAGTTTTGCCAAATGTAAAAGTTGTCGGGCTTATCATATTGAAATCACTCACAAAGTTTCAATTGAGCGGTAATCAACGAAAAATTTATGCGCTGTCTCACGGATTAAATATTTTTTTAATATCCATATATTTTTAGGTGAGTGCAATATATTATTTACAATATAGTTGAAGTTCTAGTTTCCTTTTTTTTAATTGTTATAATTATATTTTATTTTATGCTGCACATAATATTTAGAGATAAATAAATAAGTTTATTTCTCATGATTTTTATTCTCACGAATTTTATATATGTATTTATTTATACAATAACTATATAAAAACATTAATTTCAAAAACAATTATTCATTGAATTCTGCCGAAAAGCTCTACCATTCGCAAGATCGGGGCTGATTCGTGCAACTGCTTGCTTATTTGCATTGATTTGAGGAATTGAACCTAAATCAAAGTCCGGTGTGTATTCTTCAGGTGGTGAGATTTTATTTACTATGCACATGTTATGCAGGACTATACATGCATTTATAATTTTGCATGCTGCTGCTGGTTCATAGAGTAACACTCAGTGCTTCAGTAAACAACGAAATCTCATTTTCAATAATCCGTTGCAGCGTTCAATTAATGCTCGTGTACTCATCTGTCTTGGATTGTATAGAAATTCCGATGTATTTCGTGCTGGTTCTGGATTTGTGATTGGTATCATCATGAATGTTCTCAAAGTATATCCTGAATCTCCAAGCAAAAAAAAATCTGTTTGTCCTTGCTCATGCAAACTCTAGAAAAAATCTTTGAGAGAACTATTATTTCAAATATAGCTGCCATGAGTGCTGCCTGGAAAACGAGTACAAGCATATATGATTTTCATATTGGATTCACGTACCTATGAATTTTAATCGTAAGTATATGATATTTTCAGGTTACAGAAGTTCTTACCAGTTGCACATTTATTGGATGATACCTTTTTCGGTTGACAAAAATATATTCTTCTTGTTTTGGGGCAATTATGGCTACAATAACTCCTGGAAATTGGAATTTTTCGTAAAAACTGGAAAAGAAGGGATTTACAATTATTTATTGGAGGAATTGCTTTGTTTCTTTATTATTACCCATTGCGAATGACTTTCAGTTCTTCCAAAGAAGTGGGAAATTTTACCCACTCCTGAAAAATATCTTCTTCATTGTTGACTTCGGAAACACATCTACTGACGGAGGCTTGACCAACTCCAGTATATATATTAACACCTATATAAGTTTGATAGCCTCCTGACGCAAAGAATCGTAAAGCTGTCAGAACCTAACACAAATTGCATTTTTGTATGTGATTTATATTTGAATTATTTTTATTCATTTTAGGTACCTTTGTTTCGGAATCTAAAGCAGATGCACTTGCTTTGTCAGTCTAAATAACTTCACGAATTCATTATTTGACAAATCAAATGGATTAACTTTTGGAAATATCCTTCGTTCCGCTAAATTATCATCTTCAACCTGCTCCAAAACATCAATAGCGTTTGAAAAAAATTATTTCGTTTGAATTTGCCATTTAATATCTTAATTAATTTTGAATTTTTTTAAAAATATTCGGCAGATATTACGAATATGTCATACGAAACTGTTTTTCGCATACCGTGTACCCATGCGATGGAGAACCGCACAAGATTTTCGCATGCGTAGCTCGAGAAGTGACAAAAAAGGATTCAAGAATACCATTCTAGAGTCCGCATGCGGATCTTGTGCAGTTTCGCATGCGGAGATTTCAAGAATCGAGGCCCTGGCTTGAAAATAGTTATACCTGGAGAGAGCTAAGCTCCAAAATTTTTGTCTGTGTAGATAACTACCCTAAAACTCACGCACGGTGCATTCTATGTCCGAAGGACTAGTAGTCGGGCTTCGACACAGTCTTACTCTATTTTTCTCAAGGAGGAAGTCCTTGATAATATTTCGAAATCCTCCTGTTCTTTATCTACAATTAACTTCACGGACTTTGTGAGAATAAATAAAGCACGCGGAAAATAGCTCATTTATTGCAAACCACTTCGAAATTTAGAACCAGTGAAAGGAAGAATATGCATGAGTTGCTATAAGCTGCAAGAAAACGTTAAGCTCTAATGATAAATATTTTGATAGAATGTAGAAGCGGAATAGACATACATAAACTTTTGTACCTAGTAGTAGCTCAAATATAGATTCCTTTCTATATTCGTTGCAGTAAAGGTGTGGGCGTATAAATTTTCCTCGAAATCGTTCACCAGATAAACCATCCCTTACTGTGTAGCTATTAATATCCTGCCACACGTAGACTTAAATATCCGGCGGTTTGTTCGTATGTGCATACACCTGGCTAGCACTATATGGGAACGTGCAAACGCCGCTGCCATACTGATGTTATGTTCCTGACATTTACAGTACTTTTTAATTCTAATTTTGGACCCGTGAAATAAAGACGTCTGTATTTTGTTCTATATTTACTGGTTCTTCCTTCGAATGCACTTGCACGCCAGGTGAATTTCAGAATGTGGATAATAGCTCTTTGTTCCCGACGTACAATGATATAAAATTGTGTTTGAGGAGTTATATATAGATGCGGGAGAGATTAAACCTGGCGGCTACTGGACGACTGAATGATTACAATCATTTATTTAATGCATGAATCAGGATCAACCCATTTATCGAACTTTTGTTTTCACAGTATTTATTTGGTGAAGAATTGTGTTTTAAAATATTCAAATCAAAACAGGATCAACTTGAAATCTTACAGTCCAGCATTATCTGTATGTTTCTTCTTTTCTTGAAACTATTCGGTGTATAACAATTTTGGTCTCAAATTGATAGGATGGGATTGAGCTACCAAACTTGTGTAGTGTACTAAACCTAATTTTCATGATCCTACCACTCCAAAATTTCACAGGCCCAAATTTTCATTGTTTCAGCCATTTTTAGCAGTTGTAAAAGATAAAGATGCATGAGTTAACGGGAAGCAAATTCTAACCGAATCTAGCCAATGCTGTCGAAGTGCCATTCCGAATCGACATTAGCATAATCCCATTTCGTTTTGAATCTCCAATCCTTGTAATCTTGAACCAGATTTTTTTTTAAAAGAAGGATGATGGCAGTGTTCTGTCTTTCTTCAAACTTGCCACTTCGGCTGTATTATGGTAGATGGCACTGCTGCAGATTCATTTCTCTGCATGTCATGTATCAACTTACTTTTCAATAGTCTCGCGGCTACAGATCCAACTATCTGCGGCTTGCTATATCGTATTGAATAGTCCTAATAAGGACGAAACACGTGTCTACGGTTGCTGTCCTATTCAGGATAATGGTATAAAAACCGACTCCTGAATTTATATTTTTGTGAAACTTATCAGATTTTGATTTCCTAACAATTTAAGAAGGATGATAACCTTTGGTAGTACCATGTCGAATCGTAATTCACATAATTTCACTTCTCTAGTGTCCTCAATCCTTGTCAGTTTGTTCTGGATCTTTTTCTATGGAGGGATGACCTGATTTGATCTCTGTCAAGTTTCTATTCTAATCGAAGACATGTCCAGCTTCCACGGTAAATTGACTTTGATTTTCAAGTCAATATGAATGACTTCACCACTAGATTCAAAAGTATACAGAGAAATCTCCTCAGATAGTTAGAGTTTGAGTGCGATAGATGAACAATTTGTACATTCTAGTATTCAAATTGGGCCAAGTGATTATCTTTAACCTTGAAGGTTACATTGCCACAATTAAATTGGAGGTAACAATAGTTTCAATTGGACTTTTAAAAATCATGATGGAGAAGAAGACCACTTCGTCCCACATCATTCAATTTATTTGTTAAAAGAAGTATTTACTACAGTCGTGTGCAGCGTCACACGGAATATATCAGAATATCTCTTCACCTGCAAGATATTCAGAGATTCTTACTTATGACTCAGTCCCTTTTCATGTTAGTTTTAGTGTCCCATTTATTTAAAATACGAGTTTTGTTGGTGTGTCCTATGCGTCGTTGTGCGTCGATTGTTTTCACAGTCGGGTAGCTTAAAGACGACGCCTGCTACGCTGCTGTATAACCGCCGTTTGCATCTGTTTACGACCATGTCAGAGATTTTTCCTCTTGAATGATCTTCCATGCCATTGATGCCTCACGTCGTATCTTTATCTGTTTATCTAATGCTTAATTTCTTGTTTATATTTTATAGGCTGCGTACCTTTATTACTGTTCAGTTCTGGGATTTAGGGATACTTCTATTGGCTATTTTGAAGGAAAATTTTGATATAGTTGATTTATTTTATTCTTATTTGGGAGAACAAATGTTTGTGAATTGGTCTACAAGCTTTTGAGTTTTATGCAAATGGGTAGCTGTATTATTATTCGTTTCTATATATATTTTATTGCTCTTGATAGTGCCTTTCTCAGTTTTAATTTCTCTTTCTTGCAGCATAATCTGGTCGATCAAGTAAACCTCTCCAGCCAAGCATACACATAATATTATATTTTTCTCATTTCTTCTTCGACTTTCATTCATGTACTTTCCTAATTGAATCCATCAAATCGTTGAGTTCCAGTCGTGTAGCAATTACATTTTTATTTGATCATTGTTAAAACCTCTTTCAAGCGGCAATAACTCAAAAGCAATCACGGTGAAACGGTACCGGTTAGGAAAAAGACGAAGCACTCACTTACGGTAAAAGAGAAACGATTGCGGGCCGTAGGTCAAAAGAGATCGACTACGGTCGGACATTTTTCCGCAAGGCCTTAAAGAAAAGGCTAATAATGGAACCAATTCAAGTTGGTCTTATTCATCTCCGGTAGAGCAATCACCGCCACCGCTCCGGTGTGCTTTAACCAGAAGCCGGACTCTTGTATGTGTAGCAAATGCAACCTGATAGACTGCTGCAATTTCAGCAGGACGCGAACGGAGGAGGAACACTTCAAAAGGGGCATAAGAAAGATTATTCTTCTATTATTCCTCAATATTCATTTGAGGTTGAGGATACTAATCAAATTATTATTCCTGAAAATCAAAAATATAATCGGTGCAGATATATGTTAGGATCAGCTCTCAATTTGGTAGAGATCCAGATGATATAGTCTCTATTATGTGGAGTTGTATGTTAATGATATTATGTAGGCTCCCTCACATATTCTATAATATCCATAAGGAGGGGAGAGATTATTATCAAATGAGCTACGTGATTCTCTTCTAGACGGAGTCCTTTACAAAAGTATATGCCTAAGACACTGACTCTTAAAATTGGTTTTAATATGTAACTTCTGCAACTTTTTGGAATCATAATTCAACAGCTGAGTCTTTTTTGGAAGTTAGTAAAATTTCAATGAATTATGATATATTTTGAGGCGTACCATAGTTTGACGACTGGTAACGCACTCTACGGTTAAGGAAATATCCCTTAATCTGTCAAGTGCACTTAAAGTGTCTGCTACACCCGTATCGGGTATAAGGCTTGAATCATATTTTTTATTCACGACAGATGATTGAACGAAAGTTGGACTCACACTTGAGAAGAATCTTATTCTCTCTCTTATTAGGTAACATTGCATCAAAGTAGAGATAATGATGTCATATGTCATGTATATAATAATTTTCGAAATATTGGGTACTAATTTGATGATAATAATCACTGAGGTAAATACCTCCTCCGTTCATGGCAAAGGTATGTTCTTCCAATAAAGAAATTACCTCCACGAATGTGTATGTGAAATATACCGAGCAATCTATGTGATATATCTAACAGGACCTTTGTCTACTGGTGCCATTATTTCTGCAGAAAGAGAACTTCAATTTCTTGGCCATTACCCCGCCTCCTTTTCGTCGTCACCGCCGTCGCCACAGCGTCATTGTGTAAACTGCGCACGCCAGATTGGATCCGTAGAGACATTCAATTAATAGTGAACCAAATGACCAAATGATAACCAGAGAAAATCAAGCTTGAGGGTGATATGAATTCTGAGAACTTGAATAAACAGGCACCAAATATTTTCTATGTCCCAGAAGTATGAATTTAGAGTAAAATTGACCGAGTAGAATACTTATTAACAGAAATTTAGGAACAAGTTTAAGTTACCTTTAATTGGAATTCAAGTATAAAACACCTTGATTAGCACTTTAAAAATAATTCAGGGGACGACTTTTTGGTAGGCTGCCTCCAGTTCGATGCATCCAGTGGACCTCCGGTCTGCTGCCTAGCCCAATGATCGAGTTTAGTCCGCTGCCTACTAGTGAACGAATTTTCGCTGCCTATCAGTGAACAATTTTAGTGCGCTACGCATGGGCGTCTTCAAATCCAGAGCACGAGCCGTGCCACCGACTGTCACAAGTTTGTTGAGTCTCAATCGTATCAGCTGGAAGGATCCTACCCTATTCCACTGTCAGATTAAATGCCCAGGAAAAGAGCTCAAGTTCACCGTTCACCAGCTCCGACGAAAGTAGCAGCACAAGTGATGATGAACTTTCCAACTGTTTACTAATAAACATAATTCAACTTTTTGCTGAAAATGGGAATCATCCAAAAACGATTTCTTCGAACTTTTTGTTTCATGTCACACCTTGAATGCTCTCCCTCTCTCTATATTCAGTGTCTCCCCTTTACAGTACCGTATCATGCAATGCACTTTACGTTTAACGCGTCTAGAGATACTAAAAGTATGAACCTCAAAAATAGTTTGAGAAATCTGCTTCAAAACAAAATATGACTTTTTCCTTTATCGTATACTAATCCATTCATAAAATTCCTCAAAAATATCGAATTATTGATGAAACATGTGATTTTGTATATCTTAGAATCTGCATATTTCATGAACAGCCATATTTATGAAATGAAAAAGTTGACAAAGAAAATGCAAAGTACAAGTTGAGGCTATGAATCTTGCGAAGTGTAATATTTCGGGTAGCGCAATCAACATTGTACTTCTCAGAAATTGTGAAGTTATAGGTGCTGAGCGAGTCTCATTTCCTGAAAAGCTTTTTTTGACGTCTCTCACCTCAAACGGTCTCGAACGCTGCAACCATTAGCTCTCATTTATTCCTCATTTGCACATATTTCTGAAAGGGCCGTATAATCTTGGCAAATACCACAGCGGGAAGGTTGCCCTCCCCTTACTTCCCTGTTCACCTGACGCCCTCATTTGCATGTCGTTACCGTTTTCATCTTGTCCACGTCTTTCCCACCTGCTTGTATTTTTCATTCCGCTTTCTCGGGGGGGAGAACCGAGCGTAGATGTGGATGCACCATCCACAATGTTTTATTTCATATTATATTTAAATCAATAAATAATTATTCCCATACCGACTACGCCAATTATATCATCTCGAATTTATCTATGAGTGTTATTCTGGTGTTTCTGGATGAGTATTTGAGTGTGTTTTCATACGTGGGAAATATGTGCGCATTTTTAATTCGGATGAAGGATGGCTAGAATAAATGAAGGAAATACGCACAATTTATGTTTAGAAAGAGATAAAGCAAACAAACAGCCTCACAAATAGTCCCAGTTATGGTAGATTTATTCCCCTTTACCTGTTTGGCTTCCTGTTTGGCCGTTTGGTATAACAACGTGCAATAAACATGAAATGTGAGTTTCGGGGCGACAAAAAATCTTGCACGCCCATGCGTAGCGACGCCGGCCAGACATAAGTCAGTCGCATTTTCCCTTCAAAGCATAATATCTCCAGGTAAGCTGTATACATTGTCGCTGTCAGATCTCATGCATTATGCATTCAACATTTTCCTTATTTACGTTTGTAACAAGAATGCCGCGTAACCACACATAATTTTCCGTCAATTTTTCGAGTTGGCGCCGCGATGTTCCTGCTGTTGGTGATTATTCTTTCTGCTTGTGAGCTACAAGCTTCTCTTTTTTCGTTTCATGTTCAAGTTGCTCGGGGGCTTGAATGAATATGTAATTATTTATTCTAGAATTTAAATGTGTATATCTCGAAATTAATTGTTTGGGTGGAACTGTAGGTAGGTATATTTTATTTGCTCTTCGAATACTTTTTTTTTACAACTCCTATTGCTATAATCATGAGGATAACTTCCTCCATTGTCATACGGTTACGATAGGAACAGGAAACTGTATATTATGATGCAAGTGTAAAAAATAGCACAAGTTTAAGGAAAAGACGCGAAGCGGAGTGCCTTCAATGTTGTAAGGGCTTTACAAGCGCTTCTATATATGTATCACACTAATTTTTACTATACCTTCATCATGATTTCATAGGATACGGCTTGAATGTAACAGCATTTCTACTTTAATTCATTTTTATCGAGTAGACTATTTTGTATGCTGCTATTTGGATACTATTCTTGTTTTTCGTAGTTTATTGTTATTGAAAAAATTGAAGAATCATATTGTTGATCAAAGCGCATCACTGGCAGGTCATGAATGTTTGTTCATTCAGAGATGCCACAAATTACTATCTTCAACAATCATTGAGCTTGAACAAGCAGTTTGAGAAGACCTCCTCCTAGCTTCCTCCTAGTTGTGAGTATTTTACACATAACTTGTGCTTGTACAAACTCAAATGGACCTTTAAGTCTTTATTGTTAAGTTATTGACTGAGGTCATGTATTGTACCCTTAGATTATAATTTGATCTTAATCAAAGTTATGTAAAAAAAAGTGCTGTTGTTGCTGAGAACTCAGCGTCACACCAGCTAGCCAGACAGCCAAAGCGAATATAAATGCGATTTTTTTCTTTGAAAAAATGCGCTAAAAATGAATTTGAGGAAGAAAATTTCCCACGAATTGAAAATCTGATGTACCTTAAAAGATATGCGCAAGCGTGACAATCTCTCTTTCTCTCTCTCTTTTAAGTTTTATTGTGCTAACACATATGGAGATGCATAAAAAACAATGTCCACATTTGAGAGAACAAGAATAATTCGAATATGAATGTTTTCTAGAGTAAATAGGGAGATATTTGCGGGTCTGATTACTCTACAAAATTTTTCAACCGGAAAAGTAAACAAATGAAGTTAAAACATCAAGAAAATCAAACAAAAAAGAGGCGGTGTTTGTTATAAAAACACATTAGATATAAAATTCAGCACGCGACACAGTGGAACAGAACCATCAACTTCTTTTAGAAAATAAATTTCGTTTCGATTAGAGACACAATAGCCGTTGTTACACATCCAGCATTGCTGAGTCTCTACAGTGCATTTATCCTCTCATTGGAGAGAGCTCTCACTCTCTATAGCAGAGTTGGGAATATTGATGTTATATATAAGGACCACTGAAGCAAGGACCACGCACAAATCTCAGGCAAAAGTGATAATTCCTTATTTATACCCAACTCAAATTGGCCATTGATATTTTTTCTGCATAAAATAAATTATTGTGGAATTATTCATGCCTTCATAAGTTTATTGAATGTCCAAAACTATAATACAATATGAACTCAGATTATTCCCAAGAAGAGCCAAGTGTACCCGTGGCTTGGCAACTGATAACCGCACTTCATGGCTTCAAAAATATCCTTGTATGAAACGCCAAGAAAACTAAGTGGGATTACGTTTAAATGAGTCGAAACACTTTTGAGAAATGTCTCAGCGAATGCATTTTTGATCGTCTGTTTCATTGATGGGGCACCTAGTGCGCAGTTAGCTCTCACATACCCAAAGTATCACGTGAAATGTGATGAATGCGGTGAATCGAGATGTGTACAGCCTTAGCAATCTCTCGAACCTTCAGTGAACAATCATCTAGTAGGCAATTGTGGATTCTCGTGACGATTTCGTCCCGTGCGTTTCGTCATCCTGGATTGACGTGCGGCCACGTTCAAATCCAGTCGCCTTATTTTCAACCGTTGAAAATGACGGGTCAGATTCTTTCAATGTGAATTCTCATCTTTTTTCATCTCTGTCGGTCTTAGGGCTTTCAAAACGAAGTACTCAATCACAGCACGAGACTCAATTTTATCCATTCCATAAGACAGACAAAAATCATTTACATATTGTTACTGCTACAACAAATCTACTGAACACACAAGTACGAAACCTTGCACATCGCCATCTGAAGGTCTTTACTCAATTAATATGATAGCATTGTGGTCATACTTCTGGCCGAGAACTTTTCGAACTACCCTCGTTTGTGCTTCTTGAGAATTAAAACAAGAATTGATACAGTAGGAGAAAAATTCAATAATATCTATTTGACTGACAACTAAACAAACTTCACTCAAAAAGTAATAATATTCACAATATTTCTTCGCAATAATTTCATTCTAAAGCTCATGCACTGTCCCTCTCTCGTGTGCCTCTTCTCGGTTTTTCATTCTTACCGACTAATCTCTTCTCTATTTATCACGAAAGATGCTGAATTTGCTGTCCATTTTCTGTGAGATCTGTGAAAATGAGTATAGGGTGTAGAGTGTATCGCCGAAACGTCAGACAAAGGGAAATACAATTTCTATGTGGCGCACCTGCGTCGTGTCGGCACCGGCAGAGCGCGCTGACCGCAGCGAGGCACTGAGGCTGGCGCCATTGGTCCGTCCGTCCTCAGAATTTCATTAAACACATCTGTTCACACGTGTTACATGGCCCTGTCCCCGCGTCGCCCATCCCGGTGAATAATACGATAACTATTTCCAGGATATTGGCTTGCCACTGATTTGCCAATCTGCTGATTTGCAAATTTACTACAGGAGAATTTTTAGAGAGGAAGAAGGGACTCTAAAAACCTAATAGCTAGTGGAGATTGCACCCTGCTTAACTCACAATATTGCATAGATAAAATGTAAATTATGAGTGCAGGGTGAACATTTTTTGGTCACATAGATGACATTGCTATTGACAATTTCTCCTAATGTTGGTACACTCGTCAATATGAGGAATGTTCAACTTGATATGAAAAGTGGACGTATTGTATATGGTGTCTCCGCATTAAAAATAGCATCCAGAGTCAATCGTCATATTCAGGTATCAATTGAAGTTTGTCGAATTATGAATAATGTAATTTTGCAGAAAGGCACTAAAATCATCCAAACACCGATTTAACGACCGTTTTATTATGTAATGAAATATTTTACGACGATTTGTTATTATTTGCTCGGATTCCGTGTTATTGATAATACATAATAGGTATAATTTCACTCTAACGACGGTTGTGAATAAAATTTGCAAAATTATTGGTATTACACGGGTAAAATCCGCATGAGTGGCTTCATTTCCTTCATTGCTTGCGCCATTGACTGCGCAGGACTCACATCCGTGCATAATATGGCATTATAATTCAGCATTCGAACTTGGGACAGCGACTACCTGGCGCTATATCTAAAATTAAAACTAGCGTACATGACTTCGTCTGGTCTGATACATACTTACATAAAAAAATATCTGCGAAGAATTCTTTGTCGTTTTTTTTGGGTGTTGCTGTTAGCTACAATTATCTTTATTATATATTTACTTTCAAAATACATTTTTAGAGCTTGTTTCTAATTAAATTTATTGTTTCAGGTCAGTTTTCCCTTACTTCAAGCAGGAATATATATGTAAGTGCGTGACGTTTATTATTTAAGTAACGTAAAATTTATTTTCCCGTGACACTATTTATTAAAATCTGTTCGCCGATATGAGTAACATTGTAAATCAAGTCGATATTTATGTTATAATATTTTCGACATAATTTATTTCTCATATAACTTCCGTAAGTAATAAATAAGTTCTCGGTAGGTGAATATCATTTACCACATTTCAAACGTAAATCTTAGAAGAACCTAAATATTTCGTCCTCTCATTCTTATAATAGGTACTTATATCCTCTGGAAATAATCTGAGTCATCTGAAGTCTTTTTGACTATTATATACCAGGAGTGATCAACTACACCATTTTTGGTAGTTACATGTCAGAAAGAAGTGTCTGATACCAAAACAAAACAAAAAAACTGCGAAAAACTGAAAAATTGGCTCTTCAAAGTTTCTTACTCATTCAGTCTCTGGCAGATGCTTTTAGGAGTGAAATAGACTAATAAATATTACTAGACAACAAGTTTTTGTTTATATTTGATACATGAATTTTGTAAGCGTTATAGTCCGTGAGACAGCGCATAAATTTTTTGTTGATTACCGCTCACTTGAAACTTTGTGAGTGGCTTCATTGTGATGAGTCCGACAACTTTTTCATTTGGCAAAATTCTAGATTTGGGGGCGTCCACCCGCGAGGGCTAATTAATTAAAAGAATATTACCGTAATACTGATCTTTACACTAATCGAAAGATTTTTTGATAATAAAATGAAGGAAAAATATTGTCCGACATGAATATTGAGGCTACCGGTGAGTCCGACTTGTCATAAGTACCAACATACTTACCATTAGTACCAACATACTTATGACAAGTGCGGCTTGTCGGATTCACCGGTAGCCTCAATATTCATGTCGGACAATATTTTTCCTTCATTTTATTATCAAAAAATCTTTCGATTAGTGTAAAGATCAGTATTACGGTAATATTCTTTCAATTAATTAGCCCCCGCGGGTAAACGCCCCCAAATCTAGAATTTTGCTAAATGAAAAAGTTGTCGGACTCATCACAATGAAGCCACTCACAAAGTTTCAAATGAGCGGTAATCAACAAAAAATTTAGGCGCTGTCTCACGGACTAATAGAGCCGCACTCACTCGCGAGTCATGCTATAACTATCCTTGATTTAAAGGTATAACAATTTTTCCTGATAATTTCTTCCAGTTGAAATTAATCGAAGTTCTGTCTGTGAACTAATGATTCGATCTGAATGTCTTACATTTGTTTGAGGAATGACAGCTGTCAATAAAAATGAGTATTTTGTGACTCATGTCAATTATTCATTTAAATCTGAAATTCGAGATCTCAGCTAACCTCTGTGATTTTTTTTTTTGCTTACTTTGTAAGATAGATTGAGTATGCCTAATAAAGTCTCTGAGATCAACAATTTGATCTTTATCTCAATATCAAGTTAATTGATTCCCATTAAAGGATTTCACGTATTTTTTTGAATAACTGGTATATTTCTGACAAAATAAAATAGCTACAAGCTCTTTGCACAGACAACAGCTGGGACGGCAGTCGAAATCTCTGCTGCCATCTGTGAGCGTTGAATAAACTAACTGGTATTCCCAAACCATCGAATATGTGACGTCCCCGCTTGGACGTCAGAAATATATGACGTACTGTTTGGCCTGTCGCTAACTTTTACTTAATTCTCGGGCGCCTTTTACTAACTGAGCGACTGGGCGGAAGACGCGAGTCGGAACACTAGGATGTAGCTCGGAAGACGCGAGCTGGATAACAGGACGTTAACTCGGAAGACACGAGTCGGAACTAAGGTGTAGCTCAGAAGACGCGAGTTGGATACTAGGACAGAGAATTGGAAGTCACAAGTCGGGCACTAGGTATCGGTTTGCTTACCCTTAGTCTGACGAGCGCCACTAGCTGCTAACTCGGAGGCTATCCACTAGCCTAGAGAGCTGGGGGACGGTAGGAAGTCGCTACAGCCCAGCTCTGGGGAGCTCAACTGTAGGAAGGCGCTACAGTTCAACTGATTTTAAATCAAAAATAAAAATGTAAAAGTTTACCTAATGCGGTCTCGAACCTCGATCGTTGGCGCAGTGAGCGAGCACGCTAATCGCTAGACCAACAGTACATGTATACTTTTTGTTGTAAATTACGGAGTGACCCAGCAACATCGTCACAATTGACATAAATCCATCTCGTCTTGAACCTCCAAACTTTGTCAGCTAATCTTCATATGTACCTGAGCTGGTCAGGGCCGTCTTTAATCTATTAGAGACCCTAGGTACATTAGGATAATCCTAGCCAAAATTGGAAAAATTGGACGAATGTCAATCACAATCCAAAAAACCCTGATAAGCTTTCTCACAAACACTCCACTTATTAGCAGTTCAGCATCCATTTTGCCCCAAACCATAATGGGAGAATGGCGACAAAAACAAGTATGTTTGATTCCCTCGCTCTTATCGCTTCTAGCAGCGCTCACTGTCGCGTTTCTCTCTTTTCTACTCTCCATTATGCGATTTCTAATGGATTGCGTATGTTTATATTCGTCGCTCTTCTCATCCTACTTATAGTCGCTTGTATCGCCGCTCCACTATGCTATTATCCTTCGATCGGTCAAGTTCAGTTTTACGTCGCTATAGAAATCCTGTGAGTAATGAATATCGGTTATCGTTTGGTGATCTGGTAGGAACTAGGGGATCTCTATCTTTCGCGGGACCATGAGCACGTGCCCAGAGTGCCCAGTGGAAAAGAGGGGCCTGTAGCTGGTTCAAGTCTCGGTGGATAGTGTTGCATGTAAATTTTAGCTCTGCTCATCATATATCCATCATAAGATAATATTGGTATTGAGATCCAAATTCAGACTAGCTGGGTTTGGCTATACTGTACTGACGAGTCCTAAGAAGGACAAAATACGTGTATACAGTTGCTCTCTTCTCGAAGACGATAGTTTCAAAAACTGATTCTTAGATTTGAATTTTTGTGGGACATAAGTCTCTTTAATTTCAATCTTTGTCAGCCTGTTCCTTATTTTTATAGAAGAATATCCTGGTTTGGTCTCGGGTTTGTTTTTTTTTGATTGATTCTAATCTAAAAGGGAGTAATAGCCATTAATTTGGAGGTCTCTTGTAAAATAAAACTAAACCAACCTTCTGGACATAAGTAGTGAATATCAGACCCTAGCAAGTCACAACCATGTTGAAAACTAACATCGGCTATCGTACGGTGTTGATGAGCAGCGTAAGCTTTCTTGTAAGTACTAGAGTACGAACGTGTGAAATCATTGAAAAAGTATTTTCGGCTGAGTTGGCTCCGCGATCTGTTTTACAATCTCAAAGTACTCTCTCAACGTTTGCTGACTCATTGATTTTACACGCTCGTACTTTGGTACCTACCAGACAGCTGCTCAACTACACAACCGTACGATAACCAATAGTAATTTTTAATAAATTGTTAAAAATCAAAACCTGATTGTCTTACAAGACTACAAATTCAGAAGTCGTGAATAGGGCAGCAACTATAGTCACGTGTTTCGTCTTTATTAGGACTCTTCAGTACAGTATAGCAAGCCTCAGGTAGTCGGACTTGTAGCTGCGAAGCTGATAAAAATTGAGTTGATATAAATCTGCAGTAGTGTCATCTACCATAATGCAACCGAAGTGGAAGGTTTGATGAAATGTAGGACACTGTAAAGAGACCTTTGAGAAATGTTCGTGACAGCCATGTTCATTTTTAACATGTCTGTGTCTATGGTCAGATACTTACTACATACATCAAAAATCAACAAGCCAATACTTCTGACCTGATTGTCGCAAAATATATTTAATTAGACTGATTGTCAATCGTCTTAGTTCCCTAGGTCGTCTTGACTATTAGAATTTAATGCGAAGTCCTAAATCCACCTGCGTCCTAGAAGCATCCTCTATTGTAGAATATGCCCTAATTGTATATCGTACTATTTACACTGCTTAAGACTCTCCTTGAATTTGGATCTCTCTTGTGAAAGAAATTGAACAAGCTTATCTTCACGTTCTACTCCCCAAAATTTTGATATGGTAACTCCAAGAAAGATTATATGGGCTTTTATTTGTAGACAAATAAATTCGTAACAATAAAATGGCAACAGATGTTGTCGAGATCCAGACTGCTCCAGCGACTAATGTACGTAGAATAAGTACTAGAATAAAACGTGGCGACGTGTCTACTCTCCACTCATCATCACATGTTCAAGACTAGATCGCATTGTAAGCCAACGACCGATGACAGACAAGATTGCAGATTTCTGCCAAACAAAACATCTCCAGATACCTGATAATATCTCTGATGAAAATTTAAAACAAGAGGAAGTTAGAGAACTCAGAGTTATATACATGTTAGCTTCTTGCTCCAATCGGTGTGAGACAATTGTAATTGGATTTGATGCTGCGATATTAATTTCTTCTCCATTCACTTCAATATTTGATCTTGCTTTTCAGTCGATCCCAGCACATCCCTCTTCATCTTTACCGCTTTCCTCGTCCAAGTTTTTCATTTTGAGTACCTCTTCTTTTCTTCCATGTTGGTTTCACTTCATGCACTTTCATCGGTGACCTGTCTTCGTTTATTCTGTGTATGTGACCTAGCCACCACTTGTCTTCCTGTATTTGATGTTTTGCTGTTTTTGTGTTGCGTGACGATGGTTTCTTGTCTTACTTTCTTTTTTTTCATGAATTCCATTTCTAGGCTCCTCAATTTGCTCCTAGTCCATCATATGCTTGCACATGTTGTTTAATACTTTTGTTACTACGTTTTCTGGCATTTCTTTCTTTTCTTATTGTATCAAAAATCTATCTGTTTTTTTAGTCCTTTGTTGTATTATATCTTTAAATTTTCCTTATTTTCTTTTGGTTCCTGAATATCTTGGATTAGGGAATTGTCAGGTGTAATTTCGTACGTCATTACTTCTTTTGATATATCCAATTAGATCAATATCTTCACTTATCAAATGAATCTTCGTCAGCTGTTCAAGAGCATTCGGATCAAATTCACGTGTACTATTATTGTGGATCTTCTACACTTGCGTTATTTAATGTAACGGATTATTTTTGTATACATGAAGTATTTATACTAAATTATCATTCTTTTCGGTGTTTCGAATTCATGTGAAGTACATTTTAAACCGCAGACCACTTAGCCCTGCAAATTTTCTTGATTAAGACTGCATGACAAATGGTCAATTGTGCAAATCCTAAAACGTCAAAAGGTTTCGTTTCTGTCAGAGTTTCGTCCAGTGTAGAAAGGTGTGAATTCACCTCTCCCTTGTCTATTAGTTACTATAGTAACCTTCTGGCTTTCCCTTTAATTAAGACTCCCTGCGGGTCTCGTAAAGAGACTCGAAGTACATGGGAACGTGAGAGAGGGTCAGCTATCTCAAAGTGGCCTGGAGAGACCTTCTCTCGTGGCTAATGCTATTTCGCATTGGTCGAAAACTTTCTTAGGTTCTTTCTCACGATGCCTTTATTATTTTCATTACGCTTCACTATCTTCGCAGTCGTATTGACTAACTAATGAAATATAAAGATGCCGTTGAATCATTCTTTTTCAGGTGAAAATTGAGTACTTTGCTTCATAGAGACCTATACAGCCAGCGAAAGATTGAAAGAATGCATGACGTCATTGATTCATTCCTTTCGCAGTTCACACCTTGTAGACTAATAAATTTGGCTTTAGACTAAACTTGACGTAATAAATTCCATATTATTATTTGTGTAGCGGTCCAAATTTCTAAGGAGGCAATAAAACTATACATATTTTGTTTTATGAAGTCAGTGGGTATGTATAGATATATAATATGTGATGTGGACTCAGTTTACGACTAAGTGTTTTTATGAAAGCAACTGTTTGCCTTTGCGTTGGTGGAATAGAAGGCGCCACTTCACCTGCTTCACTCTCTTTGTAATAAAAGTTTTTGCTTCGGCAAATAAACACAAAGCGATCTATTTTGGGAAATGCTGCAGTGTGCTAAACATGCCTACTATAAATTTTGGCTTGTCATTGTAGTTTTCATTATTTTCAAACCATAACAGAACAGGCATGCTACATACTTTATTTGTGAGTGGGGCAATGACTCATTTGAAATTACAATTTTTCATAATTTGTAACTGACTGTGTTAGCGTTTCTAAAGTGAGATTGCACCTGAATAAGATGGATATTGGAATTGATCACTGGTTTATAAGTTTACGACAGGTTTGGATCAAGTTAGATTGAATTTGCGTGCCATATTCAACACTGTCTATCTATTTTCGAACTTCAGTCTTGATAGCACTCAATTTTTGGCATAATTATCAAGCTTACATATTCAACCAAATTTTATTTCTATCGTCGTGCTACTTTTGGATCAATTAATTAATTGATCTCTCCACTCATTTATTGGTGATGAACAAAAGCTCTAGAGTACAGAGTCAATCACGAAAGCATCCGACTTGGAGCCGTAGCAAGAAGTGAGATTAGTTTTGATCAATATCGACGTTGTTTCCTTTAGAATAGGTACATGGCTTTGGAAGTCATAAGCTTCTTTCAGCAATCCTTTTACTTTCGCAATCTCTCTTTTTGCTGCCGCGTCATATATCTTCAATTTCCTCTGAGATCTTAAAAAGTTTTCTTCTTTGGAGTATTTTGCAATTGAAAGAATAACCAAGACTAGTATTGGACTGAATGGTAGCTAATGCAGTTAAAAGATCTCATATTCATCGCCGAAAAATTGTTTCGTTATCGTGATGTGGCATCCAATCAACGCTACGTAATTGCTCTCCGAAACTTTGGAGTAGAACTCTGTGATAACATTCAGCACATTTTTATAATAAGAGCACACTTTGAGTCAAAAAACAGTAAGCAATGCCTTGCTGTTACTCTGATAGTAAGGCGCTTTTTTGGCTCGTTCTTCGATGTGTTCCTTTTGGAGAATTTGGGCTTTTGCGCTATGTAATTGCTCCAAAACATTCGATGCATTTTCGTGATAAAGAAAACACTATAGGAGCTCGTTGCACGATATTGTATCTCATTATGCAACAGGTCCCAGGTGAAAGACACAATAAAAAATTCCTTATTGTTGCTCTGATCTTGACGCGCTTCTTCGGTTGGTTCTTCGAAAGTCTTTCACCGATAGAATTTGAACTTTTCTCTTAGGGTCATAGATTCTTTGCCGTACTTATCAAATCATAGCAATGTTTTCTGAACAAAATTTAATGCAGAAACTCTATTCAAAACGTTCACTTATTGTGAAATTCGGTTTACAAGAGATTCAATGTTTATATAACAGTGTGCCACGGTCGACTGAATTGCTCATAAGTCATGTCGTCAGTACTTGAGAAGGTTCCCTCTAAGCTGAATTCCTTTTGATGACAATATAATACCTGAATTGGTAGCTATGTTCAAAAGTGGGATACTTCTCTGACAGATTTCATATTTTTCATAGACTACGAAAGCTAAAGTTGGGTGAGCAGACTAAGTCTTGTATACGTGTGAAAAATAATTAATTCTGTGATTTATTCTATCATCCTTTAGAATCTCGGCAAAAACAATTCTGGTAGTGGTAGATATGGATAAGTTTTATGATCGTGTAGCAGTAAAATTGTGTGAGATCTGATGGGACTCAGTCTAAAAATTAGTATTTATGCTGAAAAAAAAAATTCTTCCAGTACATATACAATAAAATTGTTGTGATTATCAAAGGATTCAATGTAGGAGCGCGAATTGGAGAAGGCTTATGCTTAGCCCTGAGTTGTGAAAGATTTATGGTGTTATTGATACCATTGTGATCCAGTTTGATTAATAATTGATTATATTATTTATTGAATGTTCGATCGTAAATATTGTTCGTGAATGCTACAAATGAAGTGACTATTTTATTTGATAATGCAATCATCATGCAATCGTCAACACAACGTCTAGGATACAAAATGCTCAAATTTGAGTAAGGAGCTTCGTTATTTTCTAGTTCTTGTAAAATCATAGCTGCTAATGTGTTAATGAAGCTTGAATCTATTTATGAATCTTCAGTTTGTTTGTCAAGAATTTTAATAAAAATGGAAATCGAAGGATTAAAACATAACTTTATTCCTCCAATAGATTGCTGCTAATGCTCTTTAAACGTGTCCGATAATTTTGTTTCTATGTGTTTCCACGGGGTGGAATTTTTCAATCTATGTTAAACTTCTACCAGATAACATCACCTGTTAGAAAAATTATCCCGGGAAAGACAAACGTCACCGATTAATAGTCCAGTTCTCGTGATGAGAAATTTTCCAGTAGAAGTAAGATTCCTGATGGGTACCTGCATATAACTTTCAGTTATCAAATACTTTTTTAATCTCTCAAGTGTATAGCTATATTTGGGTTATTTTTGTATTTTTTTGATCTGAATTTACAACTGGCTGAGTGCATAAGTTCTTTTGATTATATGTATACTAGATAAGAATTCTCGTTGAGGAATTAGACCAGATCATTAATTTTTTGTTTCTGTATTGAAAATGATTCTAGTATCTACCTGTTGCAAAGTGATTTGGTTGTATCAGAATAATTGATTCAATTATTTATTGGATGTTCCATCGTGATATCTATTCGATAGTAGGAGTAATCAAATGCTACAAATTTAGTCTACTCGATTTAATAGTGCAACAATCATGCTACCATCAACATAATGTCTGAAAAAGTGCTCAGATTCTAGTTGGGAATCATGTTATTTGTTGATTTCTTAAAAATTATATCTACTAATATTCTATTCGGTAGTGAGAATTATCAAATGCTACAAATAAAGTGTCTACTTTATTTAACAGTGCAGCAATCGTCAACATAATGTCTTTAAAACAGAATGCTCACATTCAAGTTGGGAATCATGGTATTTTCTAATTTCTGAGAAATTAAAACCGCCAGTGTTCCATTCGGTAGTGTGAATCACCGAATGCTATAAATATAGAATCTACTGTTTTTATAGTGTAATAATTGCGCAATCGTCAACATAACATCCTTATTTTATATTATAGTTATAAATTATAGTCGCTAGTATTCTATTAGGTAGTGGGAATTATAAAATGCTGCAAATATATAGTCTACTTTTTCTGAAGGAGCAATCATCATGCAATCATCTACATAACGTCTACTAACCTAATTCTAATAATGAACCATGCTATCTTCTAAATTATGTAGGATTATATCAGCAAGTAAGTTACTCAGGCGTGAATCCATACATAAAAAGTTTTGATAGAATTCGAAATCGAAGAATCGGATTATAACTTTATACCTCTAACAGATTGCTACAAATATAAATTGTTGTGTTCGCTTGGATTTTGCTATTTATTTGATTGTTAGTCTTGTTGGTTGCTGGAGAATAATGCATGAACGACTATGAAGGTATAGGAGAATTATTGGGAATGTTTTTTTTCCAACATTTATAGCTTGCAGGGCAGAGTTCCTTTGAATCTAGGAAATTAATTTACAGTGTCGCCTCACTTTTCCAATGTGTCTAAATACTCTGTTACCCATGTATTTCCAGCGCTTGAAATTTTGAAATGTATGATAAATTGATGCAAACAACTTTATCTCCTATAAAAATCATTTATGGGAGGCAAACGTATGATTGGCATCACAAGAAACTCCTATTTCATAAATGTGGGCTTCGCTTTGGTTGAAAAGCACTAAACTGCATACTGCACGCATCATGCAAGTGAAGGTAAATCAATTACTAAGTAAACGCAGCAGTCAATTACAAGGATAATAATGTTCAAAGTAATTTCCCAGAAAATTACATTTTACTGCTAGTACTGGTTAATATTTCGTTGACGGAGTATTTTCACGCATCCAAAGAAATACTTGTCAGGGCGCCAGGCTGCAGTTACTCTCCGTATGCAATATTAATATACATCAACTTATTTACTAGACTTAAGTTGAAAGTGTCTCATATTTTCCGAAGTTATTAGTCGGTGGATTATTAATATTAGCTTAAAATCTATACTTGTGAAACACAACAATGTTGCAAGACAGGCAAAAGTAAATTATTGGGAAGATACAGAGACGTCTCGAGTAAAATTATGGTCATAGATAGGTACTTTAATATTATTATGAATATTTCAGTCATATTCATAGACGTCATGTATCAAGACCATTTCTGCTCAACTATGGACTCCAAGTCTAAAAGAGTACCTATAATACAAAGACTAGTACATGAATAATCATTAGGGTAGTCATCTCTTGCTAGGCTTATATACCTTTCCCAGCGTTGCACTACTTTATCGATGATAATTTGAGCTTTCCAAGAGGTATATTCACTTCCACAATTACCTTTTTACTTGAGAGAAATCTTCCTACTGTTAGTTTTTACTTCATACTCATGATGTGTGATACATCAATTTTGCAACTACAATTTTAGGGCAGTAGGTTGGTGCATTATTACAATGAAAGAGAATGTTTCTGTGGATCAATTTTAGATGTTACACATTTGTGTTTCAGGTCCTGGAAATTTTAAAGATATATAATGTTCCCATATCATCTGTGCAACTCTTTTCTCATAAAGTGATGTACGGTCCTGTTCAAGACGGCCGAATATATATTATGGATATCTCAGTTAGGTATATGATGTCTTCTAGATATCTTACAGCGAAGACTTATACTTTAATTGAAAATTAACAAGTGAAGAGTATTACAGTCTCAAAATATCACGTCATCTATTTTGCGGCTAATAAGGATTATTCTTGGATGTGTCTAACAACTAAGATTATCACCAGCAGTTCTTTAACATATTTCAACCTTCATTTAATGGCATAATAATTCAAACAAAATTAGGTTGGGCTTATAGAGACTCCCGTTGTAAAGTGATTGTGCATTTGGTCGTAATGAAGTCCTCGAGTTATACGCGGGTTGACAGGCCAGGTTAGGTAATACTCCTGTGAGGGTGAGGAGTTAATTTCACCGGGCGCCGCTGGTGGCGACACCACCGCTTCCCAATTAACGGTGACAAAGATTTTACTATGTAAATTAGTGTGTAGCGTTGCCACGGAGACCGGACTGTCCCTTCTAACTCACCTGACAACCGAAAGTATTGGGGATGAAACCTACCCCACAACATTCTGCTATCAAAAAAAACAATTACACCTCACATATTATTGCTCTTCACTTGCACATGGAACAACATTATCAGCATACGCTTATACAAATACTGCGAGCAAGGTTTTCTCTTGTTGAGAAACCTAATCAAAGATTACTGAATTCTCAATTTGTTGTTGATGTCTTTCGGTGAAATTTCATATTAAGATGGATCTACCTTATAAAGGGCAATTGGAAAACTACGATCAAGGTTTAGAATGTCAAATCAGAGCCAGAAGCAATTGTACTGAAAAATAGTGCAAGATATGAAAAGCAGATGCCATAATTCAACATGAAAAGAAAAAGACCCTATTTGTTCCTTCAGAAAAACAAAACAGCGGATTTTCATTGAGGAACAATTAAGTGCAGCTCTACTTTTATTTCTCCCCTATAATAATTGCATTAGACCATAAATCTCTCCCACAAGAGAATAAATTTCACAAAGTAGTCTTAGATTCAACACTGCACTTAATGGAACCTCATGAACCAGTGCCAAAAATACATTGATTTACGACTCTTGCAATCGAATCAATTGAGGTAATTCCAGCATTTGAACTATACAAACGATTTTTTTTACACCACATTCGTTAAAAAATGTCACTGGCTAATAACAAAAAAATCACAATTTCGAACACGATATCCGTTTGGCGATTGACAGCAGATGAGAGGATTTGTGAGTGTATGAGTGAGTGTGTGGTTTGATTGTAGCTGATCTGTCTACCGTAATGGAACAGTTGGCAGTGAATGGTTGATCATGGAATGCTGACACACCGGATCTACTACAGTTATTAGTTGATAGCCTTTTAGCATACACAGTTTCCAAAAAAAATCAATTCAATCTTGGGGGTTGACAGCAGTATTCAAAAGTATTTTCAACAATTTTCATCTCGTCTTAGTTTGATTTCCAAAAATCCTCATGATTTGGACATAGAATAATATCAAGATCAAAGAAACCACACAGCACCTTGTTCATCTCTCGTATCTTTTGGAAGCATCCAAGTGATTATTAGGTTACTAATAATCAGCAATTAACTTTAGATCTCTATAATCATGTGCGTCCGATATAAGCACTTTCAACCTGACTTACTTCACATTTGTAGCATAAATCGTGTCTCGTTAGACAAGTTGTCGGCCATGAATCACAACTTACGGTCCTCCCGGCACGCAGGTGATGCATCATACACACGAATCCTTGTGAGTGATTTGCTACAAACGCACTCATTTATCCAACGTTGACTATTCCACATCATTCATTATAATTATGCGAGCAGCAAGTCGTTTTGGTTTATTTAGTTTCAATTAGTATTGCGTACGGAATTAATAACGGTTATTAATAAATAACACGGGATGAAGACTAGCCAAGATGTGGAAGATTGTTGTTTTGTAAGCGGTTTAGAGATTCTGCTATAATTTAGATGACTGCGTTGCTTTATTTTATGACAAATGGTTTTAGAGTTCAACACCACGGACCATAAGATTTATTTGTTGCAAACAATCCAACATTTATACAAAAATTTATTAAAATAGAGAGCGTAGGCTTCCACAGTCAAATTAATCAAAACACCTATTTCCGGGAACACGTGTCACCTTGATTGAGAAAAATGATTTTCGCATGCTTTCCCAATAAAAAAGAAAGAGAGAATTCTTCTATATTTGTATAGTCGATTTCAGTACTATTTTGTCAGTAAACCACAACAAATCAAAACAGAAGTACAAAAAAAACTCCTCATCTGTCTTCAAGCTGTTCTTTCACGTCAAACTCATCAATGACAAAACAGCAAAAAAACGAATACATTTCTTAGAGCTTCCCCTGAAATATTTTATTCAAAGAAGAAGCACACCATTTTTTTTATCTTCAATTAGTTCATATTTTTGCGTCACTTATTTGCGCTATATCCATCAATGAATTGATTCGAGGTAATTCCAATTTTATACTCATCTTCATAGTTTAGTGCAAATGGAACATAAGCAATGAAGGCAGACAAGTCGATAGTTCATCCGTTTTTGGTTGTTGGGACGATTAGACAATAATAAACGGTTCCCTAGTACCTTACAAACATATACTGCTGATACTTTTCTAAGAATGTGTTCAATACTCTCATCGCGATAGGGTACTAAGCTCTTGTGCGCATGATTGAAATACTTAAAATTCTATAGGCCAACAGTGATCAAGACATTCTATCAATTTAAGCTCATCTGTCAAGAGTACGAAACTCTTGAAGGTCAGGAACAAGCGCACAAGAACATAATACCGTTTGGTGATAGAGATAGTGGTATGTTATGTTGAATAATAGGCGTACTCATATATTTGAGGGTACCAGAACGTTGAGAATTAAGGAGGAAGAATTGGATGAGCCTCTGTCAAGTCACGAACAAAGAGCATGAACTCGTCTGCTGCATCGACTATTTTGAGCTTTCATCATTGTCTAACTGCAGCAAGAAACTCTTTCTGGTATTGCTGAATAACTGAAAAAATAGTACGATATTTGAATTTGCACAATAGGCTGAAATTTATAAATTATCGAACATATAATCTCTTCTAGTTTCGCAACTTGAATACTTGGCATATTTTAGTCACGATGTTTCATGGAGACTTCTATGGGATGTCGAATATATTATCATTTTCTTAGGGCTCGAAATATCATTTAAAAATGAATGGAGATTGGAGTTTGTTGAAGGAAGCAAGACACTAACAATACACTCCAACTATTCATAACAATAATGCAACTTATATGCAATTCCAGAAATATTTGTATCATTGACCAGTTTCGTAGTTTTATTCACTCTCCTACTGTTTGATTTATCCGGTAATATCTCAAGTAAACGATGCGGTCCATTATTTCGACGAGGAAGAGATCTTCTCTACCTGCGTTAGCCTCGAACAGTTCTACAATCTTTCGAGAGGTTGCTAGAATTACCTCGAAATATTCCAGACGTTAATCATTGAAATCTTCTTCAATATGGATTGAAAATGACCAAGGCCCAGTATTTCATAACTTGGTTTATCTTGAACGAAGCTTAATTACCTTAGTAACAATAGTTCTTACAATCATCACTATGGAAATTAAGATACGTGTAAGGTAAACCAAGGACTGAAATACTGGACCTAAGGCCCAGTATTCCATTCCTTGGTTTACCTTAAAAATAGCTTGGTTTCCATAGTAATGATTGTTAGAACAATTGTTACTAAGTGAATTGAGCTTTGCTTAAGATAAACCGAGGACTGAAATACTGGCCCTAAGACACAACCAATCTGCTGGACTCGGAACAAAAATTATATATTAAATTCTTATGTGTTCAAAATTGGTACTATAAATAAACTATCAAAAACAAAGAATCTTGATAGTAACGGAAAGCCAAGCCATTCTAAAGACACTAGGAACGTGTAAAGAAGGATCGAAACGTCCTGGAATGAAAAACAAAAAATTTCGATAGTAACGGACAGCCAAGTCACTCTAAAGACGCTGGGAGCGTGTAAATAGGAATCGAAACATCCTGGAATGTAACCACAAACTCTTTGGGAATGAGCAATGATTTGGATTGAAGGGTACCTGAGCATACAAAGATTGTAGGATATGAGGTAGCTGACCATCTAGCTGAATATTGAACAAAAATACTATTCATAGGTCCAAAGCCTACTGTTGGAGTTCTAACGGATATCATAACATTGCTCTAACTTGTCAGGATCATCGGACCAAGGACAATCCGACGCATCGACCAAATGAAGGATGTATACTTCACTCAAACTGAGTGAAAAAATTGTCGAAATATCAATGAGTCTTTAATTCACTTAAAAAACGCTGAGTCCCAAACCAAAATCTCCACAGAGTGTTTGTAAGGAAGAGAGTGATACTCCTCTGACCTAGCTCTGGATGCATCAACCAAATAAATGATGAATAATTCACCTGAAATGAGTGAATAAAATGTTGAAATATTAATAGATCTTGTAATAGGACACTGTACACTCAACAAATACCTCCATAAACTGGGTTCCAAACAAAAATATTCACATTGTGGTTGTGGGAAATAGGATGATACTCCTCTTCACTTTATATCTCACTGCTAGATATTCATGGTCAGCAGTGAAAAGATTTCAGGAATAGGAACGATTCGAACTCAAATAATAGAGGCGATGAAAATCCTGAAATTAATGAAAAAATTATAATAAAAGAAAGAGAACTAAGCTTCTATTAGTGGATATTTAGTGGAACCTAGAGAATATTGTAGGCTTATAGGATACCTAACAGAGATGAAAAGGGCCACCTCTTGTTCGTATTAATAAAAATAGTTGAAATTCAATGGAATCCGAAGTTATACAACATGGAAACTTTTTTCACACCACATTTGAAAGAGTAATATTCTCAATCGCTTGCCATGCCTCAGATGTCGGGTTCACACTATCATAGCATGGGAGCCAACATTGGCCCCAAAGTTGAAATTTATCCATCGTCTGGTGGTTTCTCAAAAAGCACATTGAACAAATAAGTGTTGAGCATAGCAATTTCAGTGGTACGGATAGCAATTTTGACGGTAACAACATGAAGTGGTAAAGTCGATATGATGGTAAGTGGTAAAGTTCTGCAACTAATGGCGAAATCCTACCTCTAAACTGGTAAATAAGTTGCCAAACGTCGAAGTGGCTAGAAAATGTATTTTTATCTTAATGAAACTATATTCGTTTGTACAAGATTTGAATACAAAAAATACTTATATCAGGGGTGGCCAACTTATCTTAAAAATATGTTGCCATCGATTTGCAACTCCAGTTTTTATCACTTGAGCTTCGCTACTTATGCTTTACTACTTAAGTGTTGAGGCTTTATCACTTATACTTTCAACCACTTGAGTGGTGTATTTTAATTTCGCCAATTAATGAAAGATATTAGAGCCAATTTCGATACGTCGACGTTGGTTGGTTTCAATAAATGGGCACTGTCCTATCCAATGTTGAACATGAGCCAACGTTAACACGAATGTATGGACCTGAGTTGATCGTTCAAAATTCTTTGTGACTATTGAACATTGAAGTTAATAGGTTCAGGGATGAAAATTCTTTCATTGTGTTTTTATACTCATGTATTGACCCCAAATCGAAAGAAGTTCTTATTCCTTTCTCCGTGGTCTGATCCAAGAAATTTAAAGTTATTCTTATTTCCTGCCTTATGTCATCAGCTCCGATTCATTCGGATTTTGAAATATGAATCTCATGAATGTCTTGTTTCTCTCACCTTGGAACGAATCTCCATAGTGTGAATTCTTCCCTCCCGCACCGGATTTGTGAAATGAGATGCGCATGTGGCATACCTGTTCCGTTTCGTGCTTCACTTGTACGCATAACTTACACGGTACTCCAGGAATAGCTCTGACGATGACAGCCACGACCAATAAAATAGTGTTGTAGGATGAACGACTTGACATAGACTCCAACACCCAGAATTGGATGTGAAACTGACCAATGGGACGTGCAATGCATACACGAAAAATCTGTTTCATGTCGTCGTGCGTAGGATGGAACTCATCGATGAGAAAGTGGAAAGGTAGACGAACGAGAACGAGGAAATTGTGGATGATTGTGATGAATTGACATCTGGATTTGAAGGAGCTGCATTTCCTGTTGCGTCTTAATATACAGGTTGCTTGAGTTATTGGATTAGAATGACTATTTAACAAATTATCATCCTTTGAATTCAAACTTTCGGGCATTTTGCTCAAAATACTTTGTAAATCGCAAATGACAAATTCTCGCTGTAGCTTTGTAGGTCAATGACATCTATGAAAATATCATGATTCTCTGATAATATTTGTCATCATGAAAAATTCACAATAAAATTAGTTGCTTCATTCAAAACAGATTCCTGGCTTCCTGTCAGGCTCATCCATTGACATATTTAAAACAGACGCAGGTAGAGTAATACAAATAAATAAGATCTAAAAACTGATTTGATGCCAAGAAAATATCAACTCTACACATTACACTTCATCAATGATCATTTCTATTTATAATTCCTCAATCCGGCGAAAATCACAGGTACGTTATAAACAAAAACATTCTAGAAATAACTACAGACGTGGCAGGGAAATCCAACAGAAAAGTAAGAAATCTGGCAGTGGAGAATTAATATAGATTACATGTCACATTATTACACAAAATGCTGTAGGTGTTGTTACCACATTGTTGCCAATCTAGTTTTGTGGAGTATTCTTGGATGTGATAAGCAAATATTATTATGACAAGCGATACAGTTGAAACACTGCGGATAAGTATATTAATAGTTGGTTTACAATGTAGAGTCTATTATATTGTTCTAATAATAAATGTAGACGGACTACAAGACTCATAATTCTCTTCTCTTGTTCTCGGTCAGTTGAAACGATGGAGACAACAATCATAAACCGTCTCGTATTTTGTGTGGTAGTTAATTTAGATTCCTGTTTGACCGACTTTTTTATTATAAAAACATTGCTCAAAAATTATGAAGGTGCAGGCATTTATCGTATTTATAATCAGAAGTGTTGTTTCTGTAATTTTCGATGCACCTCGCACACATCTTTATGTCTGTTCTCACTTTACTTGAGAGAGCAGTTTTTCGGCAAGCTATAATTCCTTGTATCCTTTTGTTGCCTAAACAGCATCTCAAAGTACTAATAATGTTCAGCCTTGCCTTAAAAAAATGTTAAGGTCAAGATTAATGTAGCTGTGACAGATTAAGTCAAGAGTCGTATCGGAATACAAAACTGTTCCGTTTACATCTTTTAGGCCTGATTCAAACTAAACAGTTCAATTAAACTGAGATACTAGTTTCATGGTATGCAATTTTAAGATGTTCTCATAGCAGCGTTCCTAGTGTAAAAATTTTTGATTCTCAGCTATCATCCTGTCAGATGTCAGCAAATCCTGATCAATACTGTATTTCGCGAATCATTTAAGTTTGACGATTGAAATAAATATTATCATTGATAGGTTCTTAGTTTTTTTACTTACTTGTACAAGGAAGTATTGTGAAACCGACAGAATTCACCTATCGAGATTTTGATGAAAATATCTGTTTTGAGCATCCCTGAATCCATTTTGACTATTTTTGGCTTGATGTCGGTACGTATGTGCGTTCGTGCGTTCGTAATCCGCAAATCTCAAAACTGGTTGAACGTATAATGTTGAAATTTTGTATTTAAGACTGGTATAAGGTCTAGTTGTGCACCTCGCATTATGATTCCAATCGTCTGTACCGGAAGTGCACTTTAATTTTTCATTATTACTATAGTTTTCTATGTACAATGTACTTTTTTTATAGTTAGTTTTTTTTTGTTATACCCTGCTAATGGATTACTGTTGGATTAATAAACAATATTAATATTATTATTATTATTATTTACTTGAAACTTTTTTCGAATTTTTCTAATAAATCCAGAATGATCAACCGTAGGATGTTGAAATTCAGTATTTGAACTTGATTTTGTATCAGAATGGTCATCTGCTATTTTTGTATAAATCGGCCAAACCAGAAGTGCACTTTATTTGAAACTTTTTTTAATTTTTTCCATAAATCTAGAATTATCTGCCATAGTATATTGAAATTTAGTGTTTGAGCTTGTTGTAGCATCAAAATAGTTATCTACTATTTTTGTATCAATCGGCCAAGCCGGATGTGCAGTTTATGAGTATAGCAGACATTCAGAATTTGCGGTATAAAACAATCAGTTCAATTGAAATAATAAGGTAGGCAATGATAATCTGTTGTCAATTTTTCAATTTTGTTTGACATTTTACATGTCAAAATATTTTTCCCTGAATTTCATTTCGTAAGCATGACAGAAGCGACAAAATTGGATCAGAACATGCTTTTTTATACAAATTTAGCCCTGGAAGTGCACACTGGGGTCTCAGAAACTCCATGCTCCAGTTTTTATCTTGTGCACAAGCACAAAGTAATATAGTACGATGTGACCACCTCATAAATTTAGTTTAGTAATGTCTTCAGTATGTGCTATATGTATTTTTATGATAGCTGAAGTAATTGGGTCATAATTTATGAATTTGTTTGTGTTTGGGTCTCTGAGACCCCAGTGTGACTGTTTGCGTTAGATTTTTGGTAAAGCTGAAAGCTCTTTATTATTATCCATTCCGACATTTCAGCAGAAAATGACTACTTCGGAATTCAAAGACTCTTCTGCGTTGATAAATGATGAACTTGACGCGAAATTCAAGAAAGATCTTATATTTTATGCATTAAACAAGAAAAATTCGGAAAATATGTACTTTTTATGTATTGTCCTTTTTTTCAATAAACTGTGCTCTCAAAAAATTCAATGCTTTCTCACTTCATTCATTATCATCCTGAATAGAGTACATATCATGAAAATAATTCAAAACAACATCCATTTCTCAGAGAAACTACGTTTTCGTTTGGGATTTTGCCCTAGATTTATTGGCATAGCTAAAAGCTCACTATTACTCGCCATTTTGATATTTCAGCCGGAAATGACTCTTTCGGAATTCAAACATCTTTCTACATTGATAAATGATGAACTTGAACGTGAATTCATGAAAAATCTAGTATTTTATGCATTGAATGAGAAAAATTCGAAAAATTTGTACTTTTTTATGCATTGTCCTTTTTCTCAATCAATTGTGCTCTTGATGAACTCAATGTTTTCTTACTTCTTCCATGATTATCCTGAATAGATTATGTATCATGAAAATTAGTCAAAACTACATCAAATTCTCAGGAAAACTACTTTTTTGTTTGGGGTCTCTGAGACCTTAGTGTGACACTTGAACAACAAATGAAGTGTGTATGTCCAGGGTTAAAATTAATTTTCATTACGTTGGTCACACGATCCAGCTTTAATTCCAGCATTATTGAACTCCAAATATACATACTTGTCAAACCTCTTGAAGGCATGAAAAATAAAATGAGGCACTGAAATCTACAACTATCTGACGGTCTAAAAGTACAAGGGAATATTGTGAAACCGATAAAATTCACATATCGAGATTTTGATGGATATATCAGTTTTGAGCATCCCTGAATCCATTTTGACTATTTTTGGCTTGATGTCGGTACGTATGTACGTATGTATGTGTGTATATGCGTCACTCGCAAATCTCAGAATTTTCAAACGTATAATGCTGAAATTTTGTATAAAAGACTGGTATAGGATCTAGGATCTTGATGGGCACCTCACATTATGGTTGCAATCATCTGTACTGGAAGTGCACTTTACCTGATATTTTTTTTTAATTTTCCGCATGAATCTAGAATGATTTGCCGTAGGATACTGGAATTCAGTATTTGAAATTGCTGTGGCATCCAAATGATCATCTCCTACTTTCGTATCAATCGACTAAGCCGGAAGTGCATTTTATATTACAGATTTTTCGAATTTTTCTCATAAATTTAAAATAATCAGTCGCAGAATATTGAGATTTCGTATTAAGCACTTATATAGCATCTAGTTGTACATCTTGCATTATGATTGTGATCGGCTAAGCCGGGAGTGCAGTTTACTCGAAACATTTTTTAATTTTCCGCATAAATCCAAAACAATTGAACTTAGAATATGAGAATACAGTATTCAGTATGATAGTACTGTCTAGATGCTCATATCCTATTTTCATTGAGATCGACTGAGTCGCAAGTGAACTATACTTGGAAATCAGTGTTTGGGAATGTTGTAGGATAAGAATGATGACCTACTGTTTCCATAGCAACCGACTAGCCGTGGAATGATGAGATGTTGTGTCAGATTTTTATGCTTCCCATCAACCTTATAAAAAAAACGAATGTGAAAACATCTTCGAACCTTTGACGTCATGTTTTAAGGTGGAACAATAATAGTTGTCTTTGCCTAGTCTTATCTTGTTTTTAATGCAGTATATAGTAAGAGGGTTCTGTATGGAATATCATATCAAATGACCTTCACGGTTTCACTGACACATACGCACTCTTCTGTCGAAGTTCTCCATGACCGTTTTACATCAATGTGAAGTGAGATTTGTTGATACAGCGCTCAATTCCCTGCTTCAAGTACTTGATGAGTGATCATGGGCTTGTTGGCATATATCTTAGACTTGAAGAAAAGCCAAAAAAAAACTTCATTGGCGTTAATTCGCATTATCTGAGGAACCAATTCGGTCCACCAGAACGGGAACTTACACGACCAGAAAGTGACTCATATTGTAATTGGTTCATTAGGCTGTATGGCATGTGGCCCCATCGTTCTGAAACCAAATATCGTTTGCATCCATATTTTACAATAAGCACAAATATTTGATTATCATGTCGCAATAGCTAGCACTATTAACTGTTATTGCCTGATCAGCTGCTTCTTTGAGGAATGATCTGATGATGCCTCCAGTCCAATATCTGCACCAAATAGTGAACCGTTGTGAATGCATTTGTTTCTCAATAATCACATACGTGGATTTAGTGAATGAAACAAAAATACTGGTCAGTTTCTTGGTTTCACTATACTAGCACCCTCATGAAAATGATTCATTAGTGCCTCTACCATCATAACAATCATTCCATCAATTGTAATCTTAATGAATATATTTAATTCAATAGATCTGTGGATGAACTTTCCGGACTTTTACTTTTAGTTTTATAAGGTAATGTCTTTGTGACTCTGCCTAGAGAAGAAAAGCAGAATTGAGGCAATTGTAAATGAGAACGATGCTAGCAAGCTATCAGGGCCATTCAATTAGTGTGCAGATACTTAACGTAACCTCTCATTTAGAATCTCCAGCGTCAAATTCGTCAGATTAGGCATTAAGAAACCTTCGCTAAATGTCTACGAGCGAAAGATCAGGTGACTGCAGATTAAGATAAAAACTTGGTCCATCAGTGGTCCTAGACTCAGCACTGGCGGAATCAATGCGCCTTTTAATTGAATGGGCCACGTCGTTTAATATGAACATAATCCTGGGAAGTAATGGGCACAGATATGAAGTTGGTTGTTAAAGTGAAATGACAGTAAATGAGACTCAATTACCTGCGCTAAAAGGGGACACGTAATGGTAGCGCTGCGACAGCGGCTAGCAGAGGAGGATGATGATGATGGCGACGGGAAGGACAAGGAAAACGAGAACAAGACACAGGTCGAGACTTACTCACGTGTTTGAGTGTTCGTCTGTGAGAATGTGATTGTACCCGCATGTGGGAAGGTGCAGGAAGCCAGATACGGATTAGGACAGATTCTATCTGACAAATGCTACTCATAAAGATATATTACTTTGATGAGTTCTTGATGTCAATTGCTGAAATAAGGTAGGAAAGCTAATAATAAACAACACCAAACAGCTCAATCTGAACTCTGCCGAATTCATCATTTTATTCATGCCAATCTTCACTCCACTGAATTTTTCTTCCATCCAACATTCTTTTCAATATTACATTCTCCATTCTCCAATTCATTTCGTATTATGAATAGAAGAATCAAATTCTATCAAACAAAGCAAAAACTGCTTGAACATCGATTTGATTGCTGAAGTTAATAGAATTATGTTCCTCAGCTTCATAGATGATCTTGTTCCTCAAATAACATTGTGAAAGATTTATTAAGTCCTGTCCTGGTTTTTCTAGAAAATAAGTTGTATCAAACGGAATCCAAGAGCTGAATTTCACATTCTTTTTTTAGTCTCCACAGTGATGTAGCTATAAACCAATGGTTCTTCATTTCCAATAATCTCTTTTAATAAAGCTAATACGGTCCTGTATCATCGGAGGAAGCAACCTAGCAACTTCATCATGGGGACGATGAGAGACGAGAGGTGAAGCTCAGAGGGCGTTTCGAGGTTAATTGAAACCCATCCACCTCCATTATCCACCACCTGACTAAACTGTGTATACCTACTGCTCTACCTCACTCCTACCGTTCTGCCGTGCCTCCTAGCATTTGCCATGATGTTGTGTACATTCCCCTACTCATACAGACTCCCATGTGAAAGATGGAGATGTAGTCACTCTTGAACGCAGATTAGCTTCGTGATATGCCGTGATTGTTATGTTATAAGTATTTTTACTTTTGCTGATAGTTTTGGGAGATGAGGAAATTTAATGTATGAAGAAGGAGAAACATCATGTTTTTCAATTCATGAGTTGGGAACTGGAGGATAAGAAAATTATGAAAACAACAATTGTAGAAATGGCTTGAAGATAAATTTGTTGTTGTCTGTCACTCACGTCATGAGTATAATGAGTGTTAATTTTACGTTACAGCTCATGATATAGAGGAAATTTAATACAGCGCTGTGGGATGAACATATGCAAATGATGTATTTGTCAGGAATGCATATCATGGTATCAGTTGCATTTTGCAATTGACCAAACAACACTATTTGCTTATTGGACTGAGATAATGTTTCCATTATCGGTATTACGTCAAAATTGAACAATACTCCAATTTTTTTTTGGAATTTTTCTATTCCTCTACGATTACAATTCAACACCATAAAAAATGATTTTCCAACTAATACCGACTCACATTAGTTGAATTTCAAATATCAACTGTACCACAACGTTAACTTTATGAAATTTTTCAGTTTCTGTCGAGTCCCTATAACGAATTCTGTTTAGAAAAATATTCAGACCCAATAGTATATAGTCTATATAATTATCAAGTCAATTCGTTGAGGTTGAACCACTGGTTTGACTTGCTTTGATTGAGGAGCTACAAGACTTTGAAGTTTAAATGCAGTTTCAATCATAAGTTCCAATATTACATTGGAATTTTTGTTTGAAAGTCAAAATTCGATCTGTTTCTCTGGCTTGAATGTAACTATAATAGCTCACATCGATTAACTGGACCAAAACGATGGCCACATAAGTATTTAATGTACATGGCTGAGATATGACAGAGAAAATACAAATATTTCATAAAGGAAACAAATATTCTATAGGAAATACAAATATTCCATAGGAAATACAAATTTTAGAGAATACAAGTATTTTATTGGAATTAGAAATATTTCTCAGGAAACATAGAAATTAAACAGGAATTCTTGAACTATATCAAAGAAAATGTATAGCTTTGAGCTAGTTCAAAGAAATGGCAAGTATTGCAGAGGTATTGGTATATATAATCCTTGGGTATTTTATAATAAGTATAAGTATTGTACGGGAAGTTCCATCTTAACATGGATGTTGAACAGAGGGCGGTCATAAGTTGTTTGATGACTTACACAAACAACTAACATATATGTCAAGGACAAATGGCGTCATGGAAATTTCTAGTAGCCACTACAAATTGACGAGAAATAGCAGCCACAGGTATATAAATGAAAGAACAGTAAGACAGTAGTGAGTAGTAATGAGTCAGTAAGACGGACCAGGAGTAATCGGCGCGTCCGAATTCCTCCACTTTTACCTGTTTTAATTCACGACCATTAGGTTGAAACGTTAATCTCATAGTCGAATTCCTTCACCTTCATCTTTGCAGCTTTTAGTAGGGTTAATAGTAGCTCTTAAACAAACAAATATAAGAGACAAATTGAAGACAGCTCGATCAGCTGTTTGTTTTGGTGCGAAGCACCGCCGGTTGAAAACAGAACCACTGTTTCACGTTATGCGAGCCATATGTCGAGCTCGATCAGAGCAGGCAAAGCCCGCCCGTTCATTCTGGTACAAAGCACTGTCGGTTGGAAACAAAATCCTTGTTTTAGTGCCATTGACAAAGCATTGTTTCAGTTGTGAGCTTGGGTTTAGCTACCTGAGGCTTCATGGAGCTCGAATGCGTCCGTAATTCTTTGGAAGAGATGTTGTGGAGGAGTTCGGATGCATTCGAAATGAGACAGATAGTAAGAAAGTAGTGTTGTAAGACAGTAAGAAGGATAGTGAGTGATGTAAGGAAAACGCGGTCTACATAAATAGCGCAAATGTGATCTAAGCGGTAAATGATTAGAGAAACAGATAAAATAAATAAGAAACGGTCGAGATAAATAAGACTGTGCTCGGTGCAAATATTCAATAGGTGTAGTGTTAATGACTAATTTAAGTGTGGATAATAAATAGAAATATAGATTCCATTACAATACAGATATTTTCAAGGAATAGTATATTGTGTGGCTAGGGACAAAACAAGACGATTTTAGCTGAGGGTGACAGTTGCTTGCCCGAGCGAAGCGAGGGTTGGCATCATCCTCGGCTGAAATCGTGTTTTGTCCCGTGTCACATACTGTATTTTTCATAGAACCTGCATTGAAACTTGTCATATCACAAATTTGACATAACAAAGTAAATACTTTCCTCTTGATTTTGCAGGTAACAAGTCGAGAGTAACTGCTTGTGCTTTATCAATAAGATGTTGTGATGTACTTACTTGAAATTGTCGTATTGATACTTGTTTTCTTGAAGCTATCGTCTTTTTAATTCAATTCACAATTACGAATACAACAAATGTCAAATTAATTGAGGTTATATCATTTTTATTCAGAGATTGAAAATGAACAAATGCGACTCTGCCAGGGATAAAACGATTTAAGAAACAAATTCAGCGGGCAGAAACAGGTATTATGAAAAATACATTCCATATGGTTTACAGAGTTTGCCGAATTATTTAGAGGAGTACAGATATTCCATGAGGAATACAAGAACTATAAATACTTCGGCTGGAATATATAGATATTTCAGAGGTATTTTACAGGATATTTTCTATAATTAACAGACATGCTATGGAAGATTCACGTATTCTATATAAAATACAGATACTCATAGGGTATTCAAAAAAAAATACAATTATTTTGGAAGGAATATGTAATGCCAGTATTTTCTGTAAAAAAAAAAGATATTCCACAGAAAGTAAAGGTATTTCACGGGCAATAACCGTATATTCGAGATAATACAGACATCCTAGAGGAATACAGATATTCCAGAGAAAATACAAGTGTTCCACATGTATTATATGTATTCCTTGAGTATACCAAAAGAAGTATAGGTAGTCCAAAAGAGTCCTGTAGTAGGAGATGTGGTACAGTTTGGCAATCAACTTGTATAGTTTTTGATAGCTTGTTGTAGAAGAACGAATGAAAAATGTGACCAAATTCTGGAGGAATCCGAAACTATATGAAGTAGAGTTTAAAACAACATTATAAGTGTCCAAATATCACATCTGCCGAATGTCTATCACCTTTTTCTATGCATCGCTGTAATTTTCCTCGGAGATTTAACACAACGTACTTATGTAGATTTTCGTGTTAGTATTATACTGGATTTAGAGTTCGATATTAAAAAAAATAGACTATGAATATTTATTACTCTATACTCAACAGTAATGATAATACAAGTAATATTAATGTCCAGAAATATTTATAGCACCAAAATTTATATTTATCAGGTCCGTAGTTATCTTCACTCGCTAATCGTTTGATCCATTGTAACACCTCTCAAGTAAGCGATGTGATCTTTCTTATAGGTTAAAGACTATTTTGTTCACCTGCATGCGATGGCCTGGAACAGTCCTACAGCTCTTCAAAAGTCTGCTAGAATTATCTTGAATATTCCAGACTATCAACTTAGGAAATATATTTCAGTATTTAACAATACTATTTGTTCCTGAATTGAGTTTTTCAGCTCTTGATATACTTGAGGACATCCTTGGTGAAATTTTTACCTCAAATGATCCCAAAGAAAAAATAGGAGCAGTTGAATTGAGTTAAAACTTCTCTGTATGCGTATAATAGATATTGTCAGAACATAAGACTTTGAATGCTTGTTGATGAACAGACCAAATAGCCATAGTAGATATTTCTAAGGTTTTCGCAAGCAATACGTATATGTAATCTTCTCTAGAAAGTACCGGTATCACTTAGGAAGTGCAGGTATTTCAAGAAAATTCAGATATTTTTGAAGTGTCTATTCAGACATTTGAGAGGAATACAGGTATTTTAGGGAAAATACAGTTATTTCTAAGGTATTCGAAAAGAAATACAGGTATTCCTGAGGTATTTTAGAAGAAATACGTACATGCAATTCACGGATGTTTCAAAAGATGTGCATTTATTTCAAATGAATAACATATGTGGAATACAGGTAAATTATCGGTGTAGTTCACAAAAAATTTGAATGGGAAATATGTTTCCCAAAGAAAATACCACAAACAGAAATTGTAGTGAATGAAATTTTGGAGATTGGTTTTCCCTAAAACCAGACTTTGTGCCAAAATTGCAGTACTTGAACTATTTTTATTGCAGTCAACTGCATTTGCAATCCTTTCTAGGAACTACCGACGGCAGTTTTCAATGCATTTTTGATGAATTCCAAGTGTAATGAATTCTGCAAACAGACAGTGTCATATTGGACATATAAATTTTTAATTCATTCAATTCTAGGTTCACATGATTTTTCCTCGATTTGTTATCGCATTGTGTTCACGTGTGCTGAGGAGTGCTTGTTTTCTTATATCCTTTAAGTAAAGCGGGGTGAGATTATTAGGAACTTATCATAACTCTCTATCAATATCTTGTTATTAGCCGTGGGAATTCATATTGGAGACATGATACGATATAACGTGCTATAGGAAGGGCCTTCATATCGTATATTGTTTTTTATTGATTTGGTTTGTTATCTTAATGATATTTGTATCGGTTTTATTGGTTATGTCTATTCATATATTCCCTTCTAATCATTATTACATGCTATAACCACAACAAATTACTGAGCCCTTATCATGGAGATTTATTTCTTGTCGTATCACTGAAACCTCACGCAATAAAAACATAACAGACAGTAATCGATCGCAGTAAGATATGATTGAAAATGATGAATTTTATTCTCTCTATTAGTATGTTTTGGAACAATCAAGTTCAGGTTCATTGTTAGGTGTGATTACTATCCAAAAAAAGCGAAGCTATAATTCCACACAAAAACGAAACTATTTCTCTAGCATCTGAATAAGTGCATTCAGATAATCATTTAGACAGTCATAAATAATCTGGTCAGGAATGAATATATCACATCCATCAAGGCAAAGAAGCGTTTGTGCTCTCGAATTACTGCACATGTTCTTCAGGCGTCTCTCTTATGCAAGAGGGCGGGTGTTATAGTGCCGATGAGTGTCAGTTATTGCATGGGCGATGAACAAACTTCAAACAAGACTCATTCTCGCTTGATTTATTTTTCGTCACGGAGTCTTGTCAGCAACTCGTATTAAATCAAGTTTTATGCCTCTCTTTACCTTTCATGTAAAATTTTGTTAGCTAATAATTTTGTTATTACTACGTAAAATAGAAATCTGTGGCTTGGACATATTTCCAGAAGATTTCTTGAAACTCAATCATTAACAAACGAACAGCATTCTTTAATATACAGCTGTCATCCTCATCCACTTTTAAATCCAATTTGCAAATGAGTGAATAAAATCTCGTACAGAGCAAGAAAATTCTTAGTAAGAGCTTTTGTTCAATAATGTACCTGGCAGTAGTTAGTGTAAAAGCCTAGCTAAATCGAAATAATCAAATTAAACCGTTACAGCCGTAGTTAACAAAACAATTAAAAGACGCTCACTTCCAGGTGAAATTAAATCCAACCTACGGTATACCAGTAACAAATACCTCCACCCCTAAAACGCTATACTTTCCGCGTTGGCATCCGATACTCCACCGGTAAACTCGACTACTTCTGCTGTCCCCGGCAATTTCTGTTTTATTTAGCAAAAGAGAAGTAAAACTAAATTAGCTCCCCTGTACTCCGCCCTTGGACGGTTTATTATCTCGAGAACGATAATTAGAAAAGATAAATGCACTTCACGTTTGTAGGAAGCAATGGCGTTTCGCTACAGCCTCGGTTACAAATGAGCTACTCGACAAGGTGACTGCGTTTGTTGGTTTCTTGTTTATTTGTATTAGGGGGTGGCAGCATCAGCGCCAATGAAGGTGTGTTAGAAGAGAACAAATACGTTTCCTACCGACAAATGCTTCATTAATTTTCTTCACTTTGAATATGAGGAGAAAGGGTCATAATTTATCATAGGTATTTGATCTATTATTATTAGTGAAGAAAAGTCTCATAGTTCTAAATTGGATAATCAAAAAACGATACACAAGTTCCAAGTTCCAATACTTATGCGATATCAGCAAAACTGTTGGCATGAGCTTAGCCGCTCGTAGGTTTTCCACAACCTGGTTTACTCCTCGAGCATAAACCGCTCACCATCATACACTATATATCATTACTGTAATGACATCGCTTGTTTGAACAGCGTTTTGTGACGCTAGGCTCTGTTCAGCTGAAGGACGGTATCCTGGCCTCATTTTTTTTGTCCTGGGTCAGCTCTCGTAAAATACCTAAGCGACTGGATGAATCAGTGAAGTACTTTCCAATTAATAATACCTCGGGTAGCTTTACGGTGTCATTAGAACATACAAAATACAAGAAATTGGAGAATCATTTTGATGATCAAAGCGCATTTTTTGAGGTTCATGAATGTTTGTTAGTTCAGAGATTTTACAAATTACTATTCCACAATCACTAAGCTTACAAACAAGCAGTTTGGGCAAACCCGCGAAACAGCAGTTACCTTAAAAAATGATTGAATCTTAATCCAAGTTATTTAGAAGAAAATGCCTGCAAATTGAATGCAATTACCTCCAAAACTATAGATTTAAGAGAATGAATAACGGATGGTCATGTACTGGCCTGAATTGATCTTAAAAACAAAAGTTCAATTCATTCTGATACTAACACCTAGAACCGCATGCCAATATCTTGTGTAACTCGCAAGATATTGAGATAAATAGATTCTACCCTTAACTGAGTACTTATTCATATATCAGCTTGAAATTTCGGGTATAAAATTCAATTATTGACAAGTCACCAATTCTGTGCAGCAATTTTCAGATATTAATCATGCATAGTTCAGCAGTAATTACCTTTTGAATTTTCATTTAATTTTTTATCCAAAACTAAGTGTATGAATAAAAAAATCAAGCAGTTTGTGCAAGCCTGCGAACAAGCAGCTCTCATTTAGTATCAGCTTCAAGTCTGTAAGTGCTGTAGTTGCCCAAAACTCAGCATCACGCCAGCCAGCCAGATAGCCAGCCAGCCAACCAGCCAGCCAGCTAGCCAGACAGCCAAAGTGCATGTAATAGCGTAATTTTTTTTCGCAAAAATGCGCTGAAAATGCTCGTTATAAAGGCTTGTGATGTAAACTCTGTGGTGGAACTACAACAAATTGACATTGATAGTGACTTGATAATTATAATTAAATTACTATGAAAGCTGGACATGTTCTCGAATAAAATTCATTATAGTGACTTGAGAGATACCCAATCAGGCTACTTTTCTATTGATATAAGATCTGGATCAAGATGACAAGGATTGGAGGTTCAAGACAAGATGGAATTGTCATAGTTCCTCTACTAGTTTGATTAGCAAGTTCTGAATAACAATGTGAACTTGATTTAATCTCCTCTGCCAGATTTTAAATAACAACGTTGGCTGAATATATCATTCTTGACTCAATATAACTGAGCTAGATTTTATCTATTTTATCAAATAGCAACTGTAAACTGGAGTTGAAGTTTTTTTTCTTTTAAATTTGTGGCTTCCTTGATTAGATTATGATGTCAAATTTGAAAAGGCTAAGAATCAACCCAAGGCAATTTTCCAAAAAGATTTGAAAATGATCCTTCATTTCATGGTGTATTTTGATTGGACGTTTCGAGCGATTAATTTCTGTCCATCATCAGCATTTGATTGGTATAACTATTTAATTATAATTTGAATATTTATCTTGATCAAGTGCTGATGATGGACGATTATTGATCGTTTAAAATATACCATGAAATAAAGGACCATTTCCAATTTTTTTTTCGAAATTGTCTTTGATTGATTTCTGAGTCTCCTCAAATTTCATATCGTAAACTGAAGAAGTTGGCCGTTATATTGAGCTAAGTGAAATATAACTGGTTTTACCTACTGTATTGAATACACGATGGTTATTGGATTTAACCGCTTTGGAGTAAACCTGAACTCGGTCGGTTTTCATGAAACGGCAGGCAACTGGCTTCAGTCATACAGGACTAGACTAAGACTGGACCAAGTATAATTGACTGGGTCAAGCAAACTTCAATCTCTGCGGAAGAATAAACGACATGGCGAATAATTTGGGCAAACGCCCTGGATCATAAACGATCTACATAGCACGATTCTCTCCCTGGACTTGAATCAGTGGTTTGACAATCGATCGACTGTATTTGATTGAATGTTAAAGTGGTTTGTTACACTATATATTCCAAAAATCTCGACTTAATTTGTTCCTTGAAACGGTTAATATTCCAACTAGATAAAATAATTCATACTAAAGTTATTTATGCCTTGGTGAATTTGAATTATATGCAAAATGAAATCCATTACTAGAATTCCATACCAGACCCCAATGGCTCTAATTTTTCTTGATAATTCGAATAATTTTTGATTGATACCTTGTACCTTTTAGTCAATGCGTCTTGAATGTGATGTTTCTGTTCATTTTCATCAGTTATTAATAGTCTACTGACAGCGTTTCTTTGCTTGAAGTATGTGAGACCCCACCTTACCAATTGAGTGATTTTTTCGTACTCTAAGCTATCTTTTCTTGGATGTTGTAATGACGACTTCATCACGGAATGCGAATGAATGATTCGCGGTTTTAAGAATCATCATAAAGCCATTAGCAAGGCAACTTGTTGTCTCCCACATAGAAAAAAAAAGAATTGCAAATAAATAGCTTCCCAGGATTCAACATTAAGCAGAACATTGTTTCCATCCTAAAGAAAGATATTGCTGAAGCACAAGGATTAAAGCAAATCATTTAGAGAAGCGAGCCAGGTGAGCTGAGTGTCCACGTGAGTAAGACCAGAAAATCAAGGTAGCATTTGTGCAGTTTGCCGTTTTCCAGTATGTGGCAATTGCGCGCGAAGTGTCTGCGAAGATTGCTTAGAAGAAGCCTTGTTATTTCTCACTTGAGATTACTGGAATGTTACTATACTCGATTTTCTGTTTACAATGTCTATATTTTATGTTGAAGGTATGTCACGTTTAGATTGTTACAATTATCTGAACTCAAAGATAGTTCAGACTTTCAGCTCTTTCTGTCCCTGTATTTGTATGTTTTGAAATAGTATATTCTACAATAAGTATTGGAATGGCCTATATTCTGAATGAGCGAAAAGTTTGTAATCCGAGCAGTGCCGTAACTAGGGCGGTGCCAGCGGTGCCCAGGCACAGGGCGCAGACTTTTGAGGGGCGCAGAAATTACCAGGCCAGGAACACAATGAATACCTTTTATTTATAGCATAGTACGGATGAAGTCGCGTCCTATCAGCAGTATACACTGCTGATAGTAGGATTATATTCTTCTTACAAGTAAATGAAGCAAAAATTTTTCAAGGGCGCAGTTATAGAAGCTCGCACCGGGCGCATAAAAGACTAGTTACGGCACTGAATCCGAGTCGAAGGCGAGGATTACGGTTCGCGAGTGTGGAATACGCTATTCCAAACATGTTGTAGACTATACTTTTTCTAACAAGGTTTTGGAAACTCACCAATATTTCAGAGGAAACTTGAAAAATTATTAAATGTCAAACGTCAAATCCAGATATGAATACTTGAGAAATTTGATATGGATAGTGGCAGATGGATTTCATGTGGAGAAGTGGGTCCTGACAAATATACATTCACGTTTAATAGACTTACTCCCAAAAAGAAGTACAAGTTCCGCGTCAAGGCTGTCAATAAGGAGGGAGAATCTGAGCCTTTGGAAACTGATGATACTATCATTGCTAAGAATCCATACGGTAAACAATTTATTTTAGGCCGACTAAACGAAGCCGTGGTATTATTACTCGCAAAGATTGACAATTCGTGGTTGTTTGTTCCACGGTATATATGGTAAACTTACTAAACAGCAGCTTCCATTTAGTACTAGTTTCAAGTTGACTATTTGATAGGCACATAATTTGTGCATGTACAAACTCAAAAATACCTTTTAATCTTCATTGTTTAGTTATTGACTGACAGGAGGTCATGTGCTTCACCTTAAAACAATAATTTGATCTTTATCAAAGCTATATGAAAAAAATTTTCACTTCAGGACAAGTACACTGCAATTGTTTATTTGATGCGGGAAATGACACTACTCTGCGAGCTCATTTGGGAATGAGAAATTGTCATTGAAGTAGTATATGGAACGATTGAGGTCTTATCGTGAATTTGCTATGAACTTGCACGATAGTCTTATCTGAAAATAATATGTATCAAAGCTGACACAGGTTCTTCTATCCTCTTTATCGACTTCCATTAATAATGGTCACAAATAGGTAATTTAAAATTTCAACTAATTACTTTTTCAGATAAATAGATTAATAGTTTATTTGTCCCAAGATCAGAACATAAATTCTTTACGAGTAGGACAATCAATTATCACTAACGTAATCAATGACATAATCCCGGTTTACATAACCAAGCTTTGAATTATTAAAAATCTTATAAATATTAAGAGAGCTATATCAACTTCAATCTAGAGTAAACATTTTTTCATATATATTCTACAATTGCTGCATTCAAACTTCTTAGCCTCATTCAAAATAGGTAAGTGTAATTCAATGGGTTACTTACTTGTATTGTTTTTTTTTTGGTGAGCCAAATATTGCAAACTACGGCTTATACTGGATCTTAGAATCATTAATCTGACTACTCGATTTACAGACAAGAAAATACACCAAAAGTAATCAAATTTCCATCCAATAATAATAATTCATTCTAATAAGCTTCAAATCCGCGTCAAACAAGTCATTGAATGAATCTCGGACAGACTTGACAACTGTACATAATAGTAGTGACAGGCACGACTAAAGTTGTAACTAAGTTTTTATCCACTTGAATAAACTTCAGTTGCCATATCTCTGGCATATATATCTATGGGCACTATTTCGCCTGAAACAAGTAATTGAATAATTGTATCTTTCACAATCACTGAGCTTGAATTTAAGCAATTTGTGCAAACCTACAAAGCAGCAGCTTTTATTTAGTACAAGTGTGTGGCACGGGACAAAACACGATTTCAGCCGAGGGTGATGCCAGTCCTCGCTTTGCTCGGGCAAACAACTCTCCCCTTCAGCTGAAATCGTCTTGTTTCGTCCCTAGCCACACAATATACTATTCTCTAAGTGAAAATATGCTCCATTCCAAATACCCCATATGTTCAACTATACTAGAATATTAATACCGTACCTATAAGAAATCTATGAGTTATTGTGATGTTATACATTTTAAGGCATTAAATCTGGGGTCTGACTGACCCTACCTTACCAACGTCGTTCCAGTAATTGTACAATATCAGTTACGGGTTTAACAATCTTGAACTAAATTTAGAACTGCTGGCGTAAAAATTGAACATAATCATTGATTCTTAATATCTAGATTGAGCATTTGGAAATAGTGAGAGCAGAAAATGTTTTGTTACACAACTTAACTTGACTATCATTAAAAATATCACAAACTGAAGTGACTAACAATTTTCGGATCATTTAACTGATGTGTTGTGAAACTTACTGAATAGTTTGAATGGATTGAATCGATTATTGATCTCTTAATGGAGCTTTAGAATAATATTCGTCATATATACGAGCCTCGATAACGATTTCTCGAAATTGAATTTCTAGTAAAATCAACGCAAAATCTAGCACCTTAAAATTCGCACTTGCAGTACGGAGCCCGCAGTTATCACATTTTGTCTTCTATATTTTACTATTCTATTATTTATTATCATGTATTCAAATTTTTGGTCATATATTTTGAGAACCGCAGGAAAAATAACTGAAAATTTCTCAGTTTCAATGGTTTGAACAAGTTAGCACATCCCAATATTTCAAAATATTCAGTGTAAATGGAAACTTACTGCGTGAATGTACTTTACAAGTGTTTATAGACAGAATTATATGATTTTTTGTGAGTTAAATGTGCTTTTATCATCAAATTGTGTTCTAGACGTATTTACATTTGTGGTCAAGATGTATAAATATTTTAAGATGAACTGTACTCGTTTTTGCTATTTATCTACTAGAAAATACCGAAGGAGAGCAATAGGAAATAAGGTTAGAGAAATTATATTCATCATTGTTATCTCTTAAAATATAATTCATCAGAAAATAACGATATTATATTCAGTTTTATTCATCCAATACCTCATAGTTGCTATCCATTATCAATCATATCCAAAAATAGTAAAATTGCTCAACAAATTCTCACCGTGTAGGTATATATGATATTATGTTCAGTGATTATAGCTCGTTTGACAATTAGAGCTTCGTATATATACCTATCTCTTGAATGCATTCGTGTTTTGTAGTACTATATCTGCATTAGTGTTTAATTCAGCCATCTCGCGATGAATAGCTATATAGCTGGTACGATGAATTCAACTTGATACCTATTAACTAAGTTATGATGCGATGTGACGGATTACCTATGATGGGGAATAATCCAGAGAAGCGATATTGATGATTAGGAACGCAATTTCGCACCTATTGGTGTAATTCAACAAAAATTTCAGATTTGACTGCCCTCTTAATACTCAAAAGATATAATTTCTTTCCAATATAATTTTGATCGTTAGATGTCAATATTTCATGATTTATATTTTGTTCTTGGAACGTGTAGAATGTTTATATGATTGTATATTTTCTTTTGTACCCATTATTCTAAATTTGTCATTTTCTCTTGCACACAGCTCCTAAGAAATGAAGGTCGAATGTATATTTATTGAATTTAGTTCTACTAGCATCAATTTCGGTATAACTGTGGCTTTTCTCTATACGACTTGGCAACTGTGCAGCATCGCTTTTCTAAACTACTTACCTCGACGAAATTAGGAGGGCATTGAGACAGACGGGATTATTCAAATGCTCGTTTCAATACGTCAATAGAGTTAATCACATTGCACAGCACACGGGCATTACCTTCTGATTGCTATTCACCGCTAATAAAGCGTGACGTCATCAACTATGCTGCGTCGCGACGCGGCGTCTTCACGTGCTCCACTAAACAATCCGCAATCTGCGCTTGTTGGCTTATGTCACGTGACGTTTCACCCTAAATAGGTCCTCAGTTGAGGTAATGAGTTATTGTCTGATTGATGGATAAGTTTACTGAAGGGATGTTAGCGAGATAGGGTTGTGTAGGTGGAATTACAATTCTGTGTAATTGTCAGAAGATGCTTTTGTTGGTAAAATATACCAGATAGGCAACTATCAGAGTTGTAACTACTTCACACAAATTCCTTTAACTTCTGTGGATGGTCCAGGTGGGACCGAAACTGTACTGATTGAATTCCAAATTCCAATACCTACGTTCAAATTACCAGTCAGTATAATCAACTATTTTCATTTGTAATGTTGAAGATTTGATAATAAACAGATGAACACGTGGATTCATTAAGCTTAGGTCATCCGCTTGAAAATCTACTCTCTCAATTCCAGTTTGCCTGTTATGTTAGTTCATTTATTATGGCTTAGCTGGAAAAAATTCAGTTTGGTCTTTATGATTGTTGGAGACAAAGAGATATGTGTTTACTGACATCACGGAGCAATTAAAAAAACGTGAACCAATTCATCCAGGTCATAAACTTAGTCGTTTCTCATTGCTATATCAGTCTCCGTAACCTTTAGGTTATCTCCTTCAACAGGCAAGAAAATTAATACTCCGATAAAGTAGGAACCTACTGTCAGGTCAACGGACTTCATCCAACATTTGATACGGTAACTACACCATCCGCGCCAATTAGCTCACACAAACAGACGCACATAAGTAGTGATGATAACGCAGCAGCGCCATTGTCGGCGGTACTGTCATACGCGTCTATCGGGGCTCACATCAACTTGGCATAGACACAAAACAACGATTATCTTTTTATTATATGGTTTGAGCTCAAACGCAACTAACATAAATTAATGGAAAAAGTTTGATAAAACTGTGGAGATCAGGGCCAAGGAGAAAGGTGGTTGTAAACAGTTTTATTCTCTATTAATTTATGACATGAGACTGATAACGAGATGATTTCTCACTTTTCTGTTATCTCCTCATTTTTATTTAGAGAGAGTAATTGATAATCTTCTATACTTCTATATCTCTAAATAAACACAAAAAAGTGAGGAGCTCGGCTGAACTTTACTGGATTGACACGCAGAATTTCATCCAAACTGATTCCACAATGTCCTGTGATATATTTTGCCAGGCTGCTATTGTCTTCATATTCCCAGAAAGTTTTCAGCATGAAATGTACTACTACCATTACCAAATAAAAAAATTGTGAGGTGATGCATATATCGCTACATAGACAAATAACCTCTATTTTGATTGAATAGTTATCAGATTTACCTTTGTTAGATGGTAACATTACAAAATCAACCTCGTTGGCGGGATGTCCTGCATTATATGCTATTACTTTTGAACCATATGTCCTTTTTACATGTGCAAGAATGTTCAGACCCTGGTAGAGCTTTTTTTTGTAATGGATTATCGAATTGTAAGAAGAGTACAAAGATTCAATGAAGACATTGCCAGAGAGGAAACATGACTTAAGTGCTCGAAAGTCACATCATGAAAGATACACATTGTAATGAAACTTACTCCTTTTCAGGGAAGAATGACAGAAGAAAATAATTAAGGACACTGAAAAGTAACCTTTTAGAAATATCCGTGGAACAGAATTTGATAAATTGTTGAAACTCAAAACTTGATTCTTTCATGAAATCACAAATTCAGGAATCGGCACAATTGTACTGAATAGGGCATCAATCGTAGACACGTGCTTCGTCCTCATTAGAACTTTTCAGTATAGTATAGCAAGTCTTGGAAAGTCGGACTTGTATCCGCGAAATGAATGAAATCCACAAAGAATGAATGAGCCAGGATACTGGACACTTGCCCGAGAGACCAATATTCGAAGAACTGGTGTAGCTCTGAACGCAGAGGTCATGAGTTTGAATCTCAGTCAAGTCATGAAGCATCGCTTAGCTGGATCGGTCTTCACTCTCGTTTCCTTTCCTAGTTGAGATTCAAATTAACTCAAAGATAGCTGGCACCGGCTGATTGTTGTAACATAGGCCTGTACGATTGACTTGTAACGCATATAAGGTAAAAACATAGCAAGTAAAGTGAAGAATAGTTGTATGTTTCAAAAAGTCAACCTAGAGACATAACCAGTATGTTCAAATCCCAAAATTCCTACAATACAATACAATACTGAGACTCTATTTTTAAGCAGGAAGGAACGTACAGTAACTTTCGTTCACGGTTTACATCATGCACACAAGACGTATTCTTGGACAACATGCGTAACTTTACTTCTATGTTCGCACACAAATGGTGACTTCAAGCAAACATATCTCGCATTCAGCAATCATATAGGAACAAATGAATAACACATCATTTTTAAATTCTTATAAGTCATGGTGAAAATTGCTGTGAACTTTTAGATAAGTAAAAATCGAATGAGTTCAAATTAGTAGACCTTGCAGACCGTGAAATAGAATCCTTTTGTCACCAAATGATTCGTTAAGATATTTTGTGACCTGGCAACAATTATGTGCAGGTACTTCGTCTTGATGATAATCAATGTCTCTTACAAAGTTTAATGGTAGATTGTCTAAAATATTCCACAAAACATATCCTAAAAGCAGTAAATAACGCTTTCCCGTCATAGAGTAAGATCCCAGGCCCGCCAGACCTTACTTATTTTCTGAGAAACAAAATGTGTGGAATAGAGTAGTGTTAGTATGTACTTTGGTTATAGGGATACTGGCTAGTTTGTGGCGACGGCCAATTTACAGATACGACGTGCTAGCTGTACGTTAAGACATTACTCACGTTTCTTAAGGTCTTGAGTGCTGATTTTGAGATATTTTTCAGAGAATATTGTTAAAAATTGATAATCAACACTGCCAGACACTTTCCATCGGTGGTAATTTCTGCTAGACTCTTTAGAGCTCACAAAGAATAACGTGATCTTGCTTATAGTTTGAGTGCTAATTTTTATGTATGACACTCAGTGTACAATTTCAATACTTTTTGTAAACAGCTAGATTAATCGTAGGACTAAACATCCCCCAAACACATCTAATATATCGCTGTGAGTAAAAGCGGAAGATCACTAATTGTAGGCTTGATAGTAAGTGAAGTTTCTATGAGCATCTAACTCTTCCTTTTTTATTTTCCATTTATAAAAAAGTCTTGAAATTGCTCACTGAGTATTATATATAAAAATTATGACTAAGACTATAAGTGAGATGACGATATTTTTTTGCGAGCTTTAAAGCGTTTAGCAGGAATTATTGCCGATCAAAAGTGTCTGGCAGTGTTGATTATCAATTTTCAACAATATTCTCTAGAGCATACATGAAAATCAGCACTCAGACTTCAAGAAAAGTGAGTATTGTCTTGATGTACCTATAACACCTCGTATCTATAAATTGGCCGTCGGCACAAACTGGTAAATATTTGTATGATCAAAGTACCGACTAACACTATTCTAACCCACACATTTTGTTTCTCAGAAAATAAGTAAGATCTGGCGGGTCTGGGATCTTGGACTATTAATATACCTTCATACATATGAAAAAATACTCTACTATTTGAAATACAGCAGTAAATATTAACACTGAATTTTCGTTGGAAAGTTTACGAATCTATAATGGTGTTTTCGAACTCCAGTAATGATTATTCTTTAGTTGCACATGCTATTATTGAGAAAATTAGCTGCATCAGTTCACATAGATTTCTTAAGGGAATCTACATCTTCGTTTATATGTAGAAGAAGGTATATAAGGGTGTTTTCATTATGTTTGATAACCAATAATTATAAACAACAATCAACTCTATATAACGTGTAGAACTTTTATTTATCTACTAGCAGCCCGTGCCGGCTTCGCACGGGTGGACATTTAATAATATTCAACGTTTTTGTATGAATCTTCAAAGCATAGTTCAATAGTATAAGATAGTTATTAAGAATAATACCACATTTCTTGCTTGAGGAACACAATTAAAACGAAGAAGAAATCACATAAATAAAATTTCACACAAAAAAAATGTTAAATATGTGACGTGCTATGGAACATTCCAAAAATGAATAACTCTTAAAAAGAATTATTTTCCATGAAAATTCAAACCTAAGAGTCGGGGCTGAGGCCATCATCATCTTAGATCGGGGATGCAACTGTAGACATATGTTTCGTCCTTATTAAGACTCATCAGTGCAGTATAGCTAAACCCAAGATATTACAATCCAAACGTGATCCAAATTGTCAAAATTTGTTGATAAGTGCGTAGATGTATATATGGATTGCATCATCAGTATTAAATTAAATAAATTACGGGGAATTAGAGATAATATTGCAGCGCAGGTAATTTAAGCAGTGTTATTGGTCATTTTTTCACATCTTGAGTTACATTATTGAGGTTTTCGTAAGTAACCTTTTTTTTAAGAGTGAATTATAGCCCATGTTACTTAATGATAATAGATACAGGATTCTACTGGTGGAAGAATTCTTAAAATCGGTCCCCACGCAAGCGCCAGCATCAACTACAGAAAGTTTCTATTTATTCGGTTGAACGATGCTCGAACGAACAAACACCGTTAGTAGTACTATGTCGGAGCCTTCATGCAAGTGCCAAACACAACTATATAAAATTCCAACTAGATCTGATAAACGATGCGTGAACGGACAGATACGGCTAGTGCGCCACTCAAGGTATGTTGATGATACAATACTAAGAACTTACTCGAAAGAGTCAACAACAACTGTAGTAAGTTTCAACTCAATCGGATAAACGATGCGTGAACGAACAAATACGGCTCGTGCGCCACGTTGATGACACTACAATAAGAATCCTCACGAAAGTGCCAACAACAACTATAATAGGTTTCAACTCAATCAGACGAACGATGCACGAACGAACAAATACGGCTTGTGCACAACTCATTATACGTTGATGGTACTATAATAAAAACTTTCACGATAGTGCTACCAGCAACTATAGAATGTTTCAACTCAATTAGATGAATGGTGCGCGAACGAACAAATACGGCTCGTGCACTATTAATTGTATGCTGATCATTTTTCATTTAAACCACCTCTGTATTAAAGCGAACAGAATAAAAGAACAATTATTCAAATCGGTCAAGCCGTTTTTGAGCTTTAGCGAGACTAACGAACAGCGTTCCATTTATATTATATTAGATTAGCGTCAATAATAATATAGTGGAGTGAAACATTTTCATACATTTCATTTTTGTGCAAGAGACGATCTGAAGAATATTTTTGTTTTTTGAAAAGTTTTCAGATAATGACGAGGAACTGATTTTGGCCGTTTGTTTATTTTGTAAATAATTCCTGAACTGTCGCAAATAGGAAAAAATGTTTCAAATGAAAAAGTTGAATAAATCATTACCCAGACAGTGGAATACCTGAATATTTTTATTGTGAAGCATATTCTTCAAATACGACACACATTTATAATCTTTCAAATAGAACTAATACATGAAAATAACAGCAAAAAACTACATATTTTTTTTTATTTTAATGATTAGAAATTTATTTTCTTTGTGTTAGTACAACATAAGAAATTTTACAATTTCTGTATTTTATGTTGAATTTTATTTAAAGCCTCAATTCATGCTAATATCTTGCCTTTATATTTTTAAATAATTTAAAATAATTGAAAATAATAAATGTATGTAAATGTTTTACTTCACTATATTTTTATTGGCGCTAATAGATGATTGAAACAGAAGACATTATACATTACGCATCATTTAGAATTGTTGTTTATATAACTCTAGGTCTCATTATCAAACATAATATAAACATTCTTCGGTTTTTATCACAGGGGGCTCTTTTCCGGGAATTTTTTTTTCGGGGCTTTTCTTCTGAGGTTTTATTTCCCGGGGTTTGTTCCTGTTACTCTCACAATAAGTGTTATAAAGTAATAGGATATTATGTTTCATTTTTTTTTTTTTTATAATTCTATTCATATCACTGTGTAAATTTATAGTAACTAGAAGTTTGAAAGGCCCCTGAGGCATCTCTTGAAAAGTAACGAGTCGTCAGTCAAATAAAAGATATGTTTAGCATATAATAACTAACATAACCTTAAATGTAAATGATGATGCTTGAGGTACGTTACATTGATGAAATCGTTACCTGTATTAAAGAAAAAAATAATTAAGATTTCAACTTTACCCGATCGCGATTCCAATTTGGTACCTGCCGAACTATGGACCAACGCTCTATCTCTGAGCCATAAACTTTGTACATAAATTCTATTTACAAAATATTATGCACAATTTTTTGCACTTAAATCGAATGAAATATAGTATTGAAGGATGGTAACACTTTTGAGTTTATTTATAATAGTAGAAAGTTCGAACATGTGATTTTTCAATTAAATTAGTGATTTTGAAGCTTTTTAACGCAATGGCGGCATTAATAAGGCCCAAAAGTTGAGAATAACCGAAAAAAATTGTCACTAAAAAACTCATGTTTATAATTAGAATAATGTTGTTCTAATGATGCGAGTGTGATCGGACCTAGGAGAGAACACTTGAAATAAATATTTCTCAATTTCTCAATTTGAATGCAGTTTTTATGTTATATTTAGATGATCACATATAATTATCATTGATTCAGTCCAAATTTGTTGCAATAATACAAAAGATGAGCCCTAAAAATGGCGTTTTAAATCTGTCTGTACGACAACGTTTAAGTATATAAGAAAATTCCTCTTGGATTTGATATATTCATTTGATATTATTGGAAATGTTTGCTGATTGACGATTAGTTTGATCTCAAAATCCAAAATCTGGATGTGCTACACCCACTAATAGGTAGAAGACATGAATTATTCTAATTATTTGAAATTCTGAAAGCTCATACTCCCTGAAATTACAATCGTAGAATAATTGAACTAAACGCTTATAGGTAGCTTATACAATCCACTTTATATAGAAATAATTTTCAACCTTTAACCGTTCAACCCTGTCTGTATGACACGGCAAATAATTCAACAAAATAAGATGAATCTGTTACACTTTGAAAGCTTATATCTTGCATAATAATAATTGTAGAATAATCTGTCAATCCTCCGACCCAGAGGATTTTCCAAAATTGGAATTTTGGCCTGCAGTTAAAAGTATTGCCCACCTCTGCTCTCGATTGTTTGCTAATTGACTCACTCTGTATCTCTTATAATTCTCGAGAGTGTACAACTTAGGTAATTTGACCACATTATCTAATGCAAAAAAAAACAATATTTTTTGTGAATAACCGCAGTAAAGTGCAGTAAGATAACATACTGAAAAATATCAGACCATATCCGGTGTAGCTCGAAAGAATTTTATGATATGAAAACATAATTAACTCGACGTAGTTTGTAAACTGTGACTATAGGAGCGCGCGTATCTTGCCCAATAGATAACGAAGTTCGTAAAGGTTAACGAGCTTTCGTAGGCAATGTACTTCGCCCTTATCGAACCTGACCAATTACCAGCGGAAATCGAAGGAAGTGACGTAATAGGTGGCAGCAGCACCACCTGACCCAAGAGAGAAACTGTTTGATATTCAAGGCTTGAAGCACTTTCAATGAAACGTCTATTTATAACCGGGCTTGTCCTTATCTACAGTGGAAGATTTTTCACCTTCAAATATCTAGAAGATGGATGTATTCATATTTAAAGAAAAATTATTAGATGTAATTTTATTTGAAGTTTTTCTAAAAAATGGTGTATAATTTCATTTCTGTTGATCATATCATCCAACACGAAGTCCCTACTCCTCTCTCTACATGCGAGCATGCTGCATCATCAACATAACCTCCCGTCAGCGGCCATTGCCGTGTTGCATGATGGCCGCCAAGGTTAAACTAATCAAGTGAAGTGGATAAGCTTGTTTAGTGTTAACGATGACTGGAATGGCAGACTAATATTTTTAACCTGATGTAAAAACGTACACTTTATTAATGAAAGGCGTTCAAGCTAGTTTTTTCATAACATATGCTGTTTATTAGATACAGAACAGAACTTTTAGTAGTTTACGACCGAAGGGATTCTGTTACCAATGAGTAAATGGACACTAGTGTGTAGATTGATTTGTTTATCTTGTAATTTGTTTTTGATTAGTCACATCACATGGTATTTTTTTGAGGATGACACACTTATAAAAAATACAAATTATTTGGGTCAATTCATTTCCTATTAGACAGAATTTTGTGTTTTATTTATCAAATATGTAAAAAAAAACTCTGCCAAATTAATGTAACGCTCACTGCAATTTAGCTCATTTGTGTTTTGAGGTACACCAATTATATCATTTGAAAAACACAGCAACCTCCACTTCGCAAATTCCAACGCATCTGCTACGTTTTCTTCGCATAAACTCAGTGTGTTTATGATCCGCGTGGCTGGTGGTTCACCGCCTTAAAACCACCTTCAACTGCTGCCCCCATCTCTGAAAGCATCCTCCACACTCAGTGAAAATTAGCTCACTTGTTCACCTCGTCGCTTTACTTACTTACTAAATTAATCTATTAAATTACTACATCCGACACAGCGGCTGTTGGGGTGTCACCAACAGTGCGCAGCTTTCTTTCAACAGCATGGCTCCTAATTATGCCTCAGTGTTTATGAAATTCTCGACGAGAAACCGCAACAGGGGTGGAAAGGTGTACGTAATCAAGAACCGGAAGCTGTAGAGAGATTTCAAAAACTTCAAATGAGTTTGCATCAATCCATGATGCCTGATTTGGTCTATTAGACTGATAAATAGTGACAGAAAATCGTAGTTGACCGTTTACTGCCAAATTATTCAAAATTTACACGCATGCACAGGTTGCAGGGCCAAAATTGATTTAAAAAAATTATGACTTATCGTCTGCAAACAATTCAAATGATAATTTTGATTCATGAAACAAAGTTGAAATAGTTGCAGACGTTTGTAATGTGCACAACACCATCTCATTTAAAGATTGTTTGAAGAACTATTTCAAGTCAACGTGCCCACGATTTATTGATTTGCATATCGCAGATATATGCAACTTCCTTTCCCTCTTTTTTACAACCTGAAATTGTCATTTGTATTTTTCACAGACGGTGAGTAATAATTCTTTTCTCAAAGGCTCTCCCTCAGACCTTGCGTGATTGACAGAGAAATTTTGTCTTTTCTGCCCTAAATGTGGAATCCACGTTTTCACATCTAGTATTCTGTATATTTTCAATCATTAAGATACTTGCCTTATTTCTTCTTGTATCATTTTTTTCTGATGAAGATTTTTGGATAGACAGTTGAAACGTCAAATTATCAATAAATATACAGAATTCGAACTAAAAAATCTTATTTTATGGTTTTTTTTCTCATCAATTTCTCCTTATACTCTGTGCCTGTATGCAAACCTTGAAAGTAGCTCAATTTGATTTATTATATATACAAGAATATTGTCCCATTTTATTTGTAGACGGTAAATAATGATTTTCCGTCACTATCTACGAGCCTATATAGTCTACAGCTTGAGATGCGAACAAAACCCAGTGAAACAGACTTTTATCTATTTTTCAACGATATTCTATTAGACAGATTTTGAACAATACTTTCTTTTTGAATATTAGATGCATCTTAATCAAAACAATGACAATTAGTTTGATTTTTATTCAACAATTACTTGATTTCATAATGAATATTGCATGTATAATCGTTATTGTTTTTTTTTCAGGTAATTTCTTCGAATCTATTTTTCGTGAGCAGAATCATCCCTCAACATGTAAGTTTCTATGCTTGTTTGTACTTGATTATATTCTCTTTTTGTTTTTGTGTTTATTCTATTGTACGGGGTGTATTCTATTATCGATAGGATGCAAGATGCAAGTTTTATCAATAGGAGTAATCAATTACCTATTAATAACATTTGTTTAAAACGTATTTTTTCATCTGTCCACGAAAAAGTTCTTCACAAAATAAATTTTAACACACTACAATAATCATTTGAAACAAGGTAAGCTTACTGTCATTGGACAAGAGAAACAAGGAACAAATAAACAAACAAGAAGAATAAAATAACGATCAACGAAACAATAAGAGAGGAACTGAATTTGATTTTCAAAATGGCCACCATTTGGAGCAACGGAAGCCCGTTAGCATGTCTTAATTTTGGAAGAGACACTCGCACTTGTCTTTTATATCTTTTGCTGCAGCTACTATCCTAGCCACTAGTTCTACTTTGGTGTTTACTGGTGTCTTATATACAGAGATCTTCATCTGACCCCAGAAAGAGAAATATAGGGCACTTAGGTCGGGGCTCCGAGTTGCTCACGTAATAGGACCTCCTTTTTCAATCCACTTATTTGGATTTTCTCTATTCAGTAAAGTGGGACAATGAAACAACAATGAAAGGACTAAATTTTATTTTCAAAATGGTCACCATTTGCAGCAATGCAAGCCCGGCAGCGTCTTTTAATATAAAAAAAGGAACTTGCGAGAGCTGTCTGCTTGTCTTTTATATCTTCTACTGTAGCTACTATTCTAGCCACCAGTTCTTATTTGGTATTTACTGGTGTCTCATATATAGAGGTCCTCATCTGACCCCAGAAAAAGAATCTACGTCGGAACTCTGAGCTGGTCACGTAACAGGACCTCCTTTTCTAATTCACTTATTTGTATATTCTCTATTTGGTAGTGCTATGACTTTTCGGGTTAAATGCACTGGTGCTCCATCATTTTGAAACCAAAGTCTTCGTCTGATGTACAGCAGTAATTCATCAAGAAGCTCTGACACAATGTTATTTGAAAAAGCAAATTAATTTTCATCATTCAATCGGTTTGGGTCAATTAAGGGTCCAATAACTTACTGCCTCACGATTCCAGCCCATAGGTATATTCACTAGAAAACGTCGTTCATGCGCACAAACAAATATGCCGTCTCTTGTGAAAAAAGCTCCGTCTGTAAATAAAATAAACTTTTCAAAACGCCTCTGAAGATTGCAACGTCCAAGAAACCAGCGACAAAACAATCCTGGCTGGAAGTCGTTAGGTCTCAAAGCTGCACTTTTTGTCTAGAAAATAAATGAAGAACTTTTTCTTTCAAAACTTGTCAAACTGTCACGTGATTTACATCTAATATATTTGCTATTACTCTTGTGCTCGTCGATGGCTAATCTTTAATAATATTAAGAACAGGCTCTTCAAATGCACCAATTATTGGATGAAAACTTCCAGTCTCTGACAAAAGTCTAAATATTCTTCTAAAAATGCGGAAACTTAGTTGGTGACGATTTTAATATCTTCTTCGATTAATACTACGAACTTCTTGTGCATTACGCCTTGCCTCTTCAAAAACCAAAAGCATGTCAAGAAGCTTCTAGATAATCAGAGCCGTATCCATGTATGAGCCTTTTGGACTGCAGCTCAGAGCCCCGTGAATATAAAGGGCCCCCAGTCCCCATTGAAACTAATGGACAATATTGTGAATTCTAAAAAATAACTTCATCATAAAATTGACTAATAATCACAAATTGAATAGTGACCAAGGGACTAAGAAAAAAACCTTATAATGGAGAAATCACTTCAAGTTTTATTGGACTTTCCGGCACCGAAACAGCCCGCCATCATCAGCTGAAGAATAATGCATTTTTTTCCAAATTAGATTGTATTTTTTAGGCGATCATGACAAAAAAGGTGTTTTTATGGCTTCTTTTGCGGCCGTGAAGTTTCACTTTTTGGGACTGATCTGTCAAATTTTACTTTTTGGGACTGATCTGTCAAATATTACTTTTTGGGACTGATCTGTCAAAAAATATTTCATAAACACTTTATTTTTACCTATATGGGCAGCTTTATGAACTCTTTAAGAAACAGTTTTCGCTTACACAGTACATATATTCTTCCGTCAACCTCTGTAGTTCGTGCAATTCAAAAAATAAATACGCATTTTTTGTTGAATGTCAACTTGATAGAAGACAATAAAATAAAACAATTTCAACGGCAACTAAGATTTACAATTGCAATGTTTTAGAAATAAATAGATAAAATGATGTGATTTTGAATTATTTCGTAATGATCGCCAAAAAAACGTTGTGTGCACCTCGGCCTACAGTTCTTTTTTAGTCTCTCCTGAATTGCAGCCTCAGCTACGCTTCGGCCGCAAACAACAGATTCGACCAAAAAAGATAACCTTTACGGCCTTGATACACAAATAACTATTATTGTGCAACTACTATTTTTCAACATTATGTGAAAAAAATTGCATTGTTCTTCAGCTGATGATGGTGGGCTGTTTCGACGCCAAAACGTCCAATATGATATATTTTTCATGATCTCTTGGCCAATATCCAAAATATGAAAATTTTATCAACATATTGAGCTCATATTGAATGAGTAAAATATATTGTTTTTATCTTTTTCGTATACCGTACAAATCATTATAGATAACAGGTTTTTGAGAAAATGGCAAGTTTGATTGATTAAGTAAGCCCCAAAGAAGTATTAGCCCAGAGACCCACAAATTCACGGTCCGTCCCTGTAGATAATCATTCATTCTTATAAACAAATAATGCATAATACACCCACAAATGATAAACGTGACATGTGACAAAAACTTTTCAAGATAAGTAAATAAATACTGCTTGAAATGATAATGTCAAGAAATACATATACGCTATGTCAGAATTAGCAGAAAGTTTGTTACAATGACAGTAGTACTTCGATGCGGGCTTCAAGAAGTTGATTTATCTATATTTAGGTCCAAAAATTTGAGCAGAGGGAAAAAATTGGTGCAAAGTTTTCATGTCAGCGATGAAGAAGAAATTAAAAATAACGAGAAGATAGTAAAATTACGGGAGTTACTTTGCGCGAAACGCCTGGTTCAACATTTAGTAATGAAACAAATCCTAATTTGTATAATGTATTGGTCAAGATATGTGTAAATTATTATAAGTGTAAACATAGTTATCTACTTGACATGATAATATGTACGTTCGGTTGTACTTTTTGTATGTTCTGTTTGATTATTGTCTGAATACTGAATCGATAAACAATATTAATTCTTCTCGTGATTTTATATAACTTCAGCTGATATTTACGAGTTATTTTCATAAATTGAAAATAATCTGTGTGACTATCATAAAAACTTCTTGATTTGGTGTGTTTTGAATTCTTCATTAAAGAATCAGCATACCATTCATGCCTGATGATTTGATATTTGCTTGCCAGATACGAGTTATTCGAAAGCATCATTCATTTAAATAAGTAAAAATTCATTAATATGGATTCATTCATGATATTTTATCTTCAATTTATAATCAATGATAATATTGTTGAAATATAATTCCAATAATTCAATATTGATACTGTACAAACATTACACAATTTAAAAAACACTTAACTACTTATTTCTAAAGTTCGCTAATATAATAATAAGTCTGTGTTTTTTACATAAGTGCTGTAAAAATTTATTAATACAGGTAAATTTAGATCGAAAAATTGTTAATATTAGTTGCAACTGCAAACATGCAGCTGCAGTTTGCATATAAATTAACACAGAAAGTATCTGCTTTAAGACTGACCAGCCAATGATTTGGAATCGTCCAGCACAGTTGGATAAATATCATAGGAGTGCTAGGATTGATAGTATGTACTATTGCATAAAAGCAAACTGAGAAGATATCTTTTTCATAGTTTCTTACGTCCATTCGCGATTCGGAAATGAATAAAATTTCAGTTCACCATTGCGCAATTGTGTGTGCGAACACTCAGGAACACAACAAATTAAACCTTGTACCGATGATTCCCACTTTTTCAAAGGATTTTCCATATTTATTTGCCTCAAAAATTTAGTTTGGCTTTATGCTCTTTTATATTTGTTTTGACAGCTCCAGTCAGTATTAGTAAAGAGCTTATAACTTCTACCGCATGGAGTCGCGTTCGTCGCTACTGACATAGCGTATAATTACTTATGCCCGGTTTTATAGAGGGCAGGGTAATTTACTTCCAGAGTAAATAAAATTTACTCTCTTAAATGACAAGTCGATTTTTTGATAGCAATGATTCTGTTGTCATAAAGAAATTCAAAACGATTAGAACTTGTTAAATAGAATAAATTTATTTTGAGAGTAAATTTACTAGGTCTTTTATAAAACCGGCCATCAGAGTAGTTATAATAGAGTAGGAATCGTGGCAACAGGGCAAGTTGCTCAGTCAATATGAATATTAAAGAGAGTATAGTTTGATGTTCTATCAATACTGCTTGAAATGATAGTGTCAAGAAATACATATAATTACTTATGCCCGGTTCAATAGAGGGCAGGATAATTTGCTTCCAGAGTAAATAAAATTTACTCTGTACGCTGTTAAATGACAGTCGATTTTTGATAGCAATGATTCTGCTGTCATAAAGAAATTCAATACGATTAGAACTTGTTAAGTAGAATAAATTTATTTTGAGAGTAAATTTACTTGGTCTTTTATAAAACCGGCCATTAGAGTACTTATAATAGAGTAGGAATCGTGGCAACAGGGTAAGTTGCTCAGTCAATATAAATATTAAAGATGGTATAGTTTGATGTTCTATCAATTTTGGATATTTTAGATTATTTTGATTATTCATTGTGCAAAATGTCGAATATAAATCTATCACAGTTTTCTTCATCGGTTTTTAAATTGATCCTAATAATACTTGGATTTTTTTTCGAGCTTCTGAATGATAAAAAAAATATTCCAGAAAATTGGTATATTTCTTTTGAGAATTCAAGATCCAGCAGACGCTGAGAGTAATATCACCTCTAATCATCTTTCACTATCCTTCCATCTCACAAACAAGCTTCTATCTTGAAGGGCAGAGTTCAGAAGGTCGTTGATGTGATAGTGAATCTATCAAGCGTGTAGGCGTGCTTATTTACGTGAGCGTGTTTTATCTGAACTCACCTAGCAGCTCACCTCTGCTCACCAAAGCTCACCGCGTCCGTGGCTCATCACCAACCCTCCCGAGACCGTACAATCCAATTTAGTCCGGCGGCGTCCAACGTCCGTTGCGTCCCTTGTTGAAAGCATCTTCGCACTTCGCTGCCACGTCTTCAAACAGGGCCGCAGAGGAAAATTTATTATTCTAGTTATTTTGATGCGATATAAAATAGCATAGAGAAATGTTGTTATTAAACTCGAATGTGGCAGGATTTGGGTGAATTAAAACAATTCATGAATCACCTTTCATTTTTTTTTATTGATAAATAAATAATAAATTAATCATAAGCATATGCATAGTACAAAAAACTATGTGATATTTCAGGAACGATGAATGAAGCCAGCCCTCTGATCACAAAAACGGTCTGTAGAGATTGAATCAATCAATCTTGCTATTTATCTTGAAATTAGTTTGATGTATATATTGAGAAATATTTTTCATGGGCGAGTACGTCGCTGTCGGCCAGAGGCCTTGCGGCGGCTCTCCTGCAGGCTGTCTTCTGGCGTCCTGCTGCCACATCACAACAATGAGTGTTTATGATGGCGCCTACTCGACGATCGCCATAGCAACCACCGTCCTGCTAGGTGTACCACATGGCGTGTGCGTTCCCCATCCTCCATTTACATTCCCTTACCATTCTCCCTTCCCTTCTATTTGCTTTTTCACCTGCCGAGTTTCAATTTTCTTTTGAACGAACACTCATCACCTTTTCAGATCTGATTTCTTCAGAGAGTGTTTCACTTCTTTTTTGTAGTTTTGTCGCCTTTAATTTACTTTCAAGATGTTCAAGTTTCAAGTTTAGAAATGTCTTCTGCAAGCATGTATCAAAAACTCTGATTTACTTTTCTTCAAGGAACCTGAGAAAGTGCCATGATTAATGTAGTTTTCTATCAAGATTTGAACTGATGATAAGTTGATGGGACAATTTAGAATAAATATACTCTCCCTGAATCTTTTGAGGCCTTATTTCTTGTTGTCAATGCCAATTTGAATCATTCAAGCTTTCTACACATTGAAGAGAAAATTGCTTTAATTCTTTATCATCGATTAGAATCCACAGTATTCAAAGTACATAGTTTTATGTGCGGTAAATGAAACGTCGTTTTTGTTCATCATTACATTAAAAAAACTACATTGCACCACTTGAGTGGCTGAAACTATAAGTGGTAAAACTTGAGTGATTATATTAAAATTAAGCATCAAGGATCCAATTATGGACGCGAAGTACAATATATTGTATAGACTATTGATCTTAAAATTATTTTTATCTGACGTCGTATTTGGAAAAACCTTGTTTACAGCATAGTTGTGAAGATTAACTTCTATCACCAGCCACCTTGGTTGGTGGTAGCCTCAAAGTTACATTCACACATTTTTTGTGATTTTTGAGTTAATTGTTATTTTCCTATTGTTATCAATAAATATTTGATGTTAATCTCCACAACTATGCTGTAAACAAGGTTATAGGATTGTAATACTTTATAAGAATGTTGAAGATGGATGGATGCACATTCGAAATGTCCAAAATTGAATAGCAACATGAATAAAATTAAGTGGACTGCAATACCTAAAAAATTTTTCTCCTAATCCATATTTGGGTCCTTCAATCTGCATTAAAACATGACGTCGTATTTGTTTCATAAGTGCATTTTGTACCGGTTACCACTTCAGTAGCAAGAATTCACCACTTACCATCACATCAACCTTACTACTTCAAGTTGTCAGGGATATCACTAAAGTTGCTATCCCTGCCACTTAAACTGCTACTTTTACCACTTAGTTTTCTCAGTTTACTTACATCTAGTGTAAATTTTATGGGGTAGAAAAAAAATGGTAGGTAAACGTGCTATGTTCTGGACTTCAAACTATAGAGTTTAATTTGATGATGTAAAAGTAGATAGAAGCTATGAGCATTTAATTGACGGCTGCGATGACATGATTGGGCATGATGATGTCTCACTTGCGTGTGCGTCTTCCAACTAAGCGTTTTGTAATATTGTTATGCTGTCCGAACCGATACCTTTGAATACCTTTGATCTCTCCAAAAAGCCACGGAAGTTCTTTCGGCGGCTGCGATAGTAAGGTTGGGGATGGTGTATCTGCACATTTGCTTTGTCTACTCTAGTAATACATCTTTTTCCTATATGGTGATACAAAAAGAAATTATAATAAAAAGCATAAGATGAAGACTATGTGCTTAAACTAGAAAACATATACAAAGTCCTGCAACGTCTGTTTATGTTAACTAGTGGTCGCCCAGTGTTCGAAATTTGACCGTGAATCATTGCTGAGTTTGAACGTTATTGAATTTAGCCTTCCAACCCTGAGGGCTGCAGGTAAAATTAACTTGGTATTCGACGCTCCATCTGAATCTTAAATTGAGAATAGTGACTTTCTTCCTCCAACCCTCGGAAGGAGAAAGAAATCATAATGTTTTTTTATCAGCCATTTTCCCATTCGGTGCATATTTCTCGATGATTTCAACAAAGAAAGCGGCAAAGTAGAATTGAACACCTGTATATAATTAAAGCTTTCTGCACTCCTTTTTCACATAAACTTCAAGTATGTCAAATCTCACATTTCTTCATGCGCACAGTACAAAATTTTTTCTCCACGTAAAATTGAAATAAGACATTCTGTATGAAATTTTGGCTCTCAGTACTACTTCTCCAGATGAACTTCAAGTATGCCATATCTCACATTCCTTCGTGTGAGCGGTACAAAGTTCTCTTCCCATGTAGAACTAAAATAGGCCATATACTTTTAGCTTTCGGCTTTCATCCTCCATATAAACTTCAAGTATGCCAAATCTCACATTCTTTCATGCGCACAGTACAAAGTTTTTTCTTTACGTAAAATTAAAATGGTACCGACTGTATATAATTTCAGCTTTCTGCACTTCCTTCTACACACAGACTGCAAGTGTGCCAAGTCTCACATTAGTTCGTATTCGTGCGCGCGGTACAAAGTTTTCTCTTCACGTAAAATTCAAATAGAACACCCTGTATATACTTTAAGCTTTTTGCACTCCTCCTTATGAACTTCAAGTTTACCAAATCTCATATTTCTTTCATGCACACAGTACAAAGTTTCTCCTTCACGAAATATTGAAATGAGACACCTGTATATAATTCCAGCTTTCTGCACTCCCTCTCCACATAAACTTCAAGTCAGATCTCATATTCCTCCGTGCATGCAATATGTTTGAAGAGGGGTCGGAAATTTTCTCTTGACGTATTAATATATAGATCTCATTGCCTTTTCATTGCTTTCCTTTATCTTCCGCTATCTATGTATGCAAGTTGGCCTCACTTCTTCCATTTCTCATTATGCACAAAAGATTGAGAGATATGAGCTCTGCTATGATTGACCACTGATCCCAAGGTTTTCAAGGATGTGTTAATTTTACCAGAACTTTTATTAAAAAGTAACAACATCCTATTGAAAGCAATTTTTGACCTTATTTCTTTTAAAATTGTTCCTGGTGGAGCTTCAACTATTTTTGTGAGCTGTTCATGCACCAAATCTAGCCAACATGCCTAATTTTAACTTGCATTCTCTTTCTGTGCTTTGATTGATTGAAGAAGGGAAATCACAATTTTTCCAATTTAGGCGAAACTCAATCTGCATACAAATTTCAGCTTTCTAGGTCTACAAAAAGTATACATAAGATTTTAAGTCCGTCAGTGAGTCAATGAATTTGCATATCAATAAATCCGAAAATGAACAAGCTTGATGACTCTATCCTGTACTGAAAACAAGAAACATTCTTCTCAAGTAATATGAGAAAGAAGAAGAAGTAAATACGCACCTCAGTAATGCAAACAATAAATATAACAAAAACCATCATCTGAACAGTGCAAACGAAATGAATTGATATCAGCACCCAAGTAGTGCCAAAATAACAGCATGGATAACAAACTATTCAACAATCCTAACAAAATGAAGGAGAAAACTTTTCAGAACTCATTTTGTTAATAAATATGTTTTATTTGGAAAAGTTCTGTACATAAAAATGATTAGAAACACAACGTTTCAGCAGCAAAGTGTTGCCATTTGAAAATAAAACATATTTATCAACAAAATGAATTCTAAGAGATGTTTATCCGAGGAAAAGTACAAAAGTAGATTAGAATTAGGCCCGAGATCGACCACCCTGATTTACAAACAGGCATGGGATATATATTATCACAGAAAAAGGACACCAAAAAAATTGCGATTTTGAAATTTTAAATGCCCACCGCAATGTCAGAGACTTCAAAGTTACTCGATACAATGAACTAGATCATGGTGAAGCTACAATAACTACAAAGTTCTGTAAGCAACAAGAAAAAATAGAACCATCTAGCTAATAGTAGTGAGTCGCTGGAGAGATCTCACTAGCCCACCTGGCGTCTGTTTCTCTGTTTTTAAATCGAATGGAACTAGATTGCAGGTGACCAGAGCTCGGGAATAGAATTCAGTCATTCCCAAAACTCGTAGCGCGCCTAGAAAGACGCCCCGTGGTAGAAAAAAATGATGTCTACTTACAATTGAACTAATGCTCAAACTTAGAATTATTGCTCTCTGAACCAACATGAAAATGATCAAAATGCCCCAAAAACAAGCACTTTTCTCCATTTTGAGTTCCATTTACAATTTACCATTAAGTAGCTTGAAAATTGTAATGATGGAATAAATTCGAAGCGTATGTCTTTCACGAAAATTGAAAGTTTATTCTTATTTTTCATCAAATAGAAACTACATAATTACCAGCAACTGAATAATTGAAAAAGAGAAAATTAACACAAAACTGCCAGTACCCAGAACATCAAAAAAAATAAACAAACTCCAAATAAACAATATGGAAAAAAGCAAGCAATATCAAGCAATATTCTAACGTATAAACAAAACAAAGCCTGAATAAAAGACAATGGAAACTAATAAAGAAATACCAAATATGAAATTTTGAATCATTAAGCATAGACGAAAGCAATAACTAGCAATAAGTCAACCTCGAAACAAACAAAGCTTATGAATTATGAAATTCTAAATTGTTACCTAAAATATCCACAATAAAAAACAAATTGAATCAAAAATACATCAAATTATTTAAAAGAAAAGAATTATCTCAGAGATATTCAATTCCAGAGGCTTTTTATTTACAATTGGGTGGAAACCCTGAGCTCCTTTCACGTCACAATCTTTTCGAATAGAATACAACTTCTACAGTCACCTCTTCTACTAAATTTAATAGCTTTGAGGTCGATGTTCAGAATAGAATAAAGTATTGTTCATATATCATAGTAAATTTTGGATGCCAGGAAAGAATTCGTAGATTGTTCAGGTTATTTTTAATTATGCATTAACCCAGTTGTGAATTGATTTATGATAATTGACACTGCGTGAATTTTGATAGCCCAACTATCCATTAATTCAAATCATCTAAATCATAATTAAAGTAGCAGTTTCCAAAGATTACTTTAAGCTGAAATTAATCACTCAATAACAGTGCATTAGCTTGAGAATAATCAAACACAGAACGATTTTATTGCTTTCACAGCTCATAAACGATTTGTTTAATAATTTAGACGACAGTTGGCGACAGCAGTCACATTGTTTGTATACCAGGTAGTAATGGGGGAGTACGAGAGTTGGAAATGTCGATCCTGGGGACGTAATTGAATTACCAGAGGTTCTAGGTTTGCGTCTCTTATTCCCATTATCTTCAGTATAAAGTGAGTCCTCAATGGGAGAGTTTTCCCGAGCGTTTCGATGTAATGTTAACTGTCCTCACATCAAGAGGAGATATTTAAATAGTCACTACATCCGAACAATATTTTTTTAGTTGGAAATGTTTCCTCTTGTATGAGTCTTCCTTCTTTATCAATTGTTTTTCATGATTCTTGAATGACAGCAGTTTGATGAGTGTAAAATTGTTACATGGAATGTGAAACGAGTCACACTACAAACAATTAAGTACTTGTGGTAACGATGTCCTAGACTTTTGTTTATATCATTGAACAATTTGACGATAGATAGAGTCAGGTACTCTAAACTTCCAAATCCTAGCGGAATTTGTCAACGAAACAGATGGCTCCACCTCCTTTGCATCATGTACTAGCAATTCATAAAAGTCAAAGCTTAAATCTGAAACATCGTACTCCTTCTCCAGAGTAATATCTTTTGTTTTTGCGACAGTTTGAGCATCCCTTGCAAACTAACCACTATGTTAGGGTATCCGTAGCCTTTACATATTTCTTAATAATTCAGTACAGAGTTGTAGTGACGGCTTGACCGGTGCTTGGCATCGTTTGAACCGCCATCACCAGCGCCATTAATAACACGTTCGCCAGATTTCGAGATGGTCACTCTGATATTAATTGTCTTTGTGATCAAAGAAGCCCTTGTCCGTAAACAGCGGAGACCACGCGCTCAGCCGCCTCGATTAATCATCGCTTTTTCCCTCGCCCCTCAAACGTTTATGTCCAGGGACGTTCGTTAGATGAGACCCTATTATTGACCCTCTTACGTTTAGGTTTAGCTGGATCTAATATTTATCATAATATGGGATGAATATCTGAAAGCATTTTGGATATCTAAGTTACTGAACTTGTTCAAAGGCTCCTACAATATAGAGTCCACACGATATCCACCAATAAATCAATTCATCTATTGGTCTTTGAGGTTACACAAGAAAAGCAATATTGTGACATTCATAAAGTGTTCTGCAACGCCACTGGGCAAAAAATGGCATACCGTTACCTTGCTTTACCTGATAGGTGAACGTGTTCCATCAATCATAGTCGCAATAAATCAGTCACCAATTATTTCCAACTCATCGATCTTCATAAATCCATCCAGTTCTTTGAATTCGTCCGCAGAGAACGATCAATGGCTCACATCAACTTGGCTTGGTTGATTCTTATGTCTATCATGATGATACACATGCGGGCATTATTGAAGATGAGTAGATATTTTCCTGCGATATATTTATTCTTAAGTTAGTTGACAATATATTACATGACATTCTATATCCAATCGGATAAGAAAATTATAAAATATCGAGCAGAAAGTGAACAGTCTCTAGATATGAACTCAGGTACATTGTTTATCAGTGAGGATGACTTTCCGAAACTTTTTGGTTCAATATCAAGAGAAGACAAAGAGACAATTCGATGACATCAACTTTCCGAATTTTATTTATTGCAAATGGGTTAATTCAGCAGACAGATGAGGTCGGTAAACTTTGCACAAGAACTCAAGGGAATAAAGGAACCGCGGTGTTTGACTTTCCCTCGGCGATTCATAGCTGATTAACTGTCAAGATCTCGTGCGATGATAGACTGAAGATTACGTTTCATCTCTCTGGTAAACTAGAAAGTAGTCGTGAACGCAGAAAATGATTCAGAGGCGTACAGGTTGATCGTCAACTCTTGAATGAATAAGAACGATTCCTAACAATTTGAATAATACATCACTTATCCTTATACAGATAATTCTTCAATTGTAGACCTATACCCATCTCACAGAAGAATTGTAGATCTATATCTTTATCACAGAGCACTTTTATTCACAATCTTAACATTAGTCCTAGAATAATAACAAAGTGAAGCCAGCAAATTGTCAAAAAATTATTGAGCAATCATTTTCTAGGACAGATCCTCAGCACATCAACTATGTCTCCTCTCAATCCCTAAATTCACCGGATTTACTTACATTAAAAATGGATATCTATTCTGAGGACGCCTCTGTATGATTACTCTCCCTCACGTAGCAATCCTCCCGTCATACGTGGTTGGAATTCTGGGTTAAATCGCATTTTTATGTCCAGACTATTCATAACACTGCGACCACCACGCACCTAGGTATTGAAATACCCACTACCGCTAATGTTTTCATTCTAAGTGCTGGAAATGTTGGCAACAGTGAGCAAGTATTTTAAATTAAGAGCTACATTACCGTCGGTGGTGTGTGAATCGTCTTACTTTATGTAGGATTTATTTTTGCTGTGGTTATATACGTATTTGTTTTGAGACTCTTGTCGTTCCTGGATTTCAAGAGATTGTATATTTTGTGTGAGCTAAATTCAGTTATTATGTCGTACATTTGAAATAAGAGAGTTGGTTGAATGATATCTCAGATTATACTTGCAAAAAAAGTTAATTTATTTTGAGTACAGAGTTGATATCAAGGAACCAGTGCATCTGGCAACAAAATGCAGGTTATCTAAATTAATTTAAAGGTAGTACAATAAAGAGAAGAAAAAGTGAAATGTCCACTGCAGAAATAACACTGTTGTTTCAGCCACGCAGTTATAGCGACATCGCAGCTAATTTACAACGTAATTAATTGCAACGATAAAACAGGTGTATATGTGAAAGCAAATTAAAATCTAATTTTGGCTGACGGGATGTTCCACCTTAGACATGATGAGATAATATGCTGCACACGTGTCGTCTTACTCTTTGCATTTGCTCCTGGCGAACAAAGGCTCGAATTTGAGTTTCTAATAGATAGAAGCTCCAATGTTGTAAATTGATCAGTAAATTATTTTAAGATGTACTTGTCTCGTCCCTTTGGAGGTTTCTCGATTCCCGTAGAAGAGAAATTTTTGGTTGACAGAACAGCAAGTTTTGCATATATCTACTGCCTTTCCTTTGATGCCCATCGATTGCCTCTCAAAATATAGTAAAGTAGCGCAAAGAGATATAGTCAAATGGGCCGCAGGCCTTTACTGATGAGAAGATGATGCATTTCTTTCTAATAAGAAGCCAAAGTAGGGAATAGTTTTATTTTGTATAGATGAATGATCTTCTAGTCATTCCCCTCAATGCTCCTAGTGAACTGGTCACTTTTTGGAACAAAATTCTTATCCCTGAGACGTGCTCATTTTTTTATATACCTGTGAGCTGCAGGCTGCAGGTCAAAAAAAACGTCTGTCAACAGAACAGTTAATTTTGCCTATACCTTTCTGGAACGAATCCCTTCCTATACAGATTTTCGCGCAGCTATTCCAAACTAATAAAAAAAAATTTGGGCTCTGTATATGTTCATATATCCAATGCCTTTTCCTTAAAAGTAATAACTTACTTCTCAAAGCCTTGGAATGTAGCTCAAATAGAAATTAGTCATTTGGAATACAGGCCACTGCTACAATGAGAATGCTTTCTGATATAAAAACAAAGTGTAGTACGTTAGTTTTGTTATGTTTGAGCAAATAATCTTCTGATCATTTTCGTTACAATTGCTTGTCCATTGCTCCTGATGAACTGGTCACCTTTTGGAAAGAACTCTTGTACCTGAATCCTCCTATTATTTTTTCCAATAATTCTTTTCGAAATACTGATGAAAAAGCTGTCAATCAAATAGTTTGTTTTGCCTATATTTATTGCTTGTTCCTTGAAGTCAACCGCTTGCTTCCAAAAACTTTGAAAAGTATGTCAAAGAAAAGATAGTTATTTGGAGCCTACATCTCAACTATGAAGGGAATCAAAGACTGCATCTCAATGAAAAGTCAAACTGCTGTACATTAGTTTTGCCAATATATAGACGAAAAATCTTCCAGTCAATTCGTTCAATAATAAGTACTTTCCTATTGTTCCTGATGAACTGGTCAAGAATTAATCTTTCTACAGTATATGAATTCATTGAATCGTGGAAAACCTTGAGAATGAATTTACTTTTTACGATATAAAAACACCACAGCAACGACGGAATGCAAGAAATCAAGACAATATTGCTGCTGTGAGAACTAGTGTTGCCAGTGAATTGTTAGAGATATATCGAACGATAATGAGACATTCATGTGGCCTTATTTAAAAGAAATAAATTTAGATGGCATGTTCTACCAACAAGACGGTGAAACCGTTGACTTATCAAAAGACAAGTTCCTTAAAACATAAATTTCTTGTGATTTGATAAATTGGAGAAGAATTGAACAACTTCGGCAAGATATTTGGCATCCAAAATGATGTGATATCACATCATGAGATTTTTTTATGGGGTTACATGAAGTCATTAATTTATGCGAACAAACCAGACAGTAGAGGACTTGAAAACCAGCATAAGTGCTACATTTGTGAAATTGATGCTGGTTTATTCCTCAAAGTGACCTGCATTTGTAATCGCGGAAAATTCCAGAATGATGTGTTGTTCGAAGCATATATGCTATCGATAGAGCTTTCAAATAAAAAACAATTTGGATGACTCAACTTTTTTACCTTCAAAAACATAATGGCTGATACCCCGAGCTCGGTTTTTGTCTGTACTAGGAATGTTGTGTCAAGAAGTGTTTTAACGCAATTAGAATCTGCCTAAATATTTTAAAAAACAATCTCCAGGTACATATCACGGAAAATACATATATACAAAATTTATTTGAATATTCTCCATTTTTCCTTGAAACAATCCTTAAATCCACACTGCCAGTATAGTCAAAAACAGAGCTTGTGGTACTTATTGGTGAGCTGTATACTAAATTTTTGATCGACGGTGCAGCCTGTTTTGCCTTTGAAGCCAATCACATACTTCTCACAAATCTATAAAGCAGCTCGAACGAAAGAAAGTCTTACCTACACAGGAGGTCAGTAGGGTTGCCACTTTTTTTTTGTGCGAATAGAGTACATTGGTTATGAAAGGTAGAAAAAAGAATACATTGTGTCAAAACAAAGTACGATTCATTTTTCATTAATTTTTCAACTTCTAACAAATAATTATCTCTGCTTATCAGCGGCACAGCATCTTTACAGTCTATAGATAGGTAATACATTTTTTTTTGGTGCATTTAAAAATGAGCTCTTATGTGGCGATCACTAGAGAATATATTCGTCAATTATCGAACTTATTTGGCAACAATCGATAGAGTCAGTGACACCAGTAACTCTGTAATTCTGTTTTTCGCAGAACTTCTCACAATCAACTTTTTCTTGTATATTATATGTGAAATGAATCACAGAGAAATCAAATCATGCAAAATGAAGTATTTCCGCGTACTTTATTGTTCTCATAAAGTATAGAGTATAATTACCCTGAATTATGTACAATACTTCATAATAGAATAAGGGTGGCAACCCTAGAGGTGAGGCCAACTTTCTTACGAAACGCCAAAGTGTGCAATACTATGTTGTTGTACTATATGTAGATGAATGGTCTTCTGATCATATTGTAACGTGCGAGAGTGTGGAAGCTCGTAAAGGTGACCTTGTATGGGTAGAGCCTTTTGTCCTCATTACGTCGCGCCGCGTCGCATCACATCACCCCTCCCGATGGAAGCCTCCAGCAATATTCCAGAAGTATAATTTTCGAGAAATGGATATTTCTATATATAAAGGCAGGCAAAAGACTGGAATAGAAGTAGTGTAATAGTGACGCTAGAGCAGTGAATATCAAGTAGTGGGGTGATCAGTGTATATGAATAGTTGAATATGAATATTTGCGACTTTGTTTAAGTTAGTATCAAGTGATAAATGAATAATATGGTGTTGTTAGCGACATCAGGAGAATAAAACTTTTATTTCATTTTGAATTATTAAATAGTGACTTTTATCTTATCACAAATTTATAACTCTTCAAGCAATAAACATCACAATATCCCTCATAAATGATTTCTCATTGCTCCAAATAAACTAGTCATCCTATTTTGGAAAGTAACTCCTGTTTCTGGGACTTTTGCTGACTTTGTTACAATCATGCTTCTAGAATTGCAAGTTTAAAAAATGTTCTTGTTGATGTTGGAAAAGCCTATCTCGTCTCTATTCATTGCCTTTCCTCAAAAATAAGGTAGCCGTTTGGCGCATACACCATTACTGTTTCCAAATTTGTTGATATTAGTTTTTTCTACAAATACTTTTTTATTGCTTCTGATAAAGTGGAGAATTTCTTGGAACAAAGCCTTTCTTGCTGACAGTCACACAGTTTTTTAGCTGATTTCCTTGAACAACCAGTCAAAAAGAAATTTTTGGTCAAGACGACATCCAATTTTCTTCAAAGCCAATCGCTTGCCTCTCAAAATCTCATGAAGAAGCTTAAGAAGATGTTGGTCAATTGGAGCACAAGCCTTTATTACAAAGGCGATCTGGTAATGTTTTCCAATAGAAAGTCGGAAAAAAGTACGTTTCCTTCACAAATATCTTCCTGTTGCTGCTGAAGAACTGATCAAATATTTGGCACAAAGCTCTTTTGTCTAAGATCATCACATATTCTTTCTTCAACTATTGTTCTTGATCTACTCCTCTACATCCTGGGGCCTGTTGCATAATAAAATACAAGATAATATTATTCGCGTTTTTACATGCATTTTCACTAATAGTATTAACTTGTATTTTATTATGCAATAGGCCCCTGAACACAATTTGCACATCGATGACTTATGAAAAAAATATACTGAGTGATCAAAAATGATTGTCCGTGCCGCCTAGTTCTGGTTTTTTTTTTCTCCGCCTGCTTGAGATAGTGAGCTTCAAATGACAGATGACAGTTTATCTGAAAACACTATTCTTACCCAATAATTTTGTAGAATGATAATAAATTTCCAATAATCATTCAATAATACAGTTATCTACTAACTTCCCTGTTTTTTGAATCAGATTATGGATAAATCCGTCATAAAATATGCAAAATATACGCCACTGTGTTGTTGAAATGTCGGTAACGTAGTTATTAAAATAAATAAATTCATACTAACTTTACTCCATGGGGATAGTTTTGATCATAATGCGAACTTTTGCTAGTCAAGTGACAGACAGTCATTATTGATCACTCTGTATAAATTGCAGTGATCTAAGGCTGGGCTCATCCAAACAATCAATTATTTTGGAACAGCCAGGAAAGATGTATGGTAGCACCACATCGAATCGATATTGATATAATCCTATCTTTTCTTTTACCGTCAAGTCTTGTCACCTTGATTTGAATCTTATATTTATAGAAGCATAACCTGATTTGGTTTCTGTCAACTATCCATGATAAATTCGGGTACATGCCCAGCTGCTATGATAACCTGACTATTATTATCAAGTCAATTACAATGTCAACTTGTTGTAGCTCGAAAAATGAATGAGTAGAAACTAGCATTTCTTTCATACCATTACTTCTCCACAATACCTGATTCAATCCAGTGATTTTTCTCATAGAACACCGATGAATAGCAGCTTCTAAATGTCCTTTCTTTAATTTGCCTGTCATTTAAATTTGTTGAAGATGTATTTACCTGTCTATGAGTTTCATTACAATTGTCTTACGCCTATGTACAATTTGATATCAATCAAAGCAAGTCCTCCAAGAAAATGATGTAAGTTTTCCCGTCTTATTTCTGGTATTCTGTTATTTGGCTTGACTGCCAGTGCCTCTAATTAAACATTCCTCTCAGGATCACATCATCAGCACAACACCTTCAATTCTCCTTTATTCCCATTCTTGGGCTATCCCGCCTCCTCATCCTCACACGGGCTCATCACATTAATCTCAAGTCCCAGTGGCGACCAACCGGACACAAGCATTGATCCTGCCGGTAATTGCACGAGAAGTGGCTACCACTACAACAACCAACCCGGCAGGTAGATAAACACAACGCAGGGCGACGCACGGCTTACTGAGATAGCGACGAGTTACTGCAAGTTACTGTCCCGAAGAGGACGATAGCTGATAATGGCAGGTGAAGGAGAGGTGCTGGGGTATAAGCGAAATCCCTTAGCAGGAATAAAGGATAATAGAAAACATTGAATTTGAACATCAAGAAGTAGAATTTTTGTCTCATAATCTCAAGCGATGATTTCAAGTTCAAAGCTCATGTGAGACTTGATGTGAGATTGTGAAGGCAAGTGCATCATCCTCAGGATAAATAAAGCGCATTTATCTCCATCATCCTTTGCGATCCGCCGTGAGATCATCCCTTCTCCGTTACACCTCCCTCTAAGTCATAGCCACCCATGACGTGCCCACTGTAAATTGTGAAAATCTCACAACAGAAGAAAAGTGCTCCATAAAACAAGCGAACTGTCGCGAGGTTAGTTCGGTTTTTATTCGGGCCGTGTCTTGTATCTGCGAGAGTGGACTCATTCATCATTTCCTTGCAGCGGCGTCGCAGGATGAGCCGGAAAATGGACTGCTGTTTTGGATGCTGTTTTTAAATTGCAGGAATTATGGACGCAATTATGTGATTTGTTTTAAATGAGGGGAAACAGCTGGAGAAACTTCTTAATTAATTCTGATTGGATTCCTGGGAGCTTTTCTCTGAAATCATAAACAGACGATTCATAGCGTTTTCGAAAAACTCATCCAATTATTTGGATTATTTTGAATTGACCAAGCACGACGATTTGTTCAGCACGTCTTTCGAATTACTTTTTATAAAACTACAAATTTTCTCTTCCTTTTGTCTAAATAAAGATCTACATTCATCCTATGGTTACAACAAGTTTTGCTCTAAATGTAGATGTTCGGATTTTACCCTAGCTCCAATTATCAATAACAATATAAATTTCGTGGGGCTGAGTCTGTTTTTTCCTTCCCGTTTCTACGTGAAGCAACACCGGCGTTTGGAGCGCCCGCATCTGAAAGTTTCCAACAACTTTACCTACTCGACTGGAGAGATGCAATCTGGAATCGTTCAATAAAACAACCAATCAGAATATTTATGTAGATTAGAACAGTGTGTTCCAATTCTTTTTGAATATTTCACTCAACCGTCGATTCAATGTTCTTTCGATTCAAATCGATGGTATTGTGCAGCTCTTGACTGATGTTTGCGGAGAATTTTATTTGTGTATCTACAGTTTATAACAAGATAGTTACGAATTCATATAGAGAATTCACTCCACAATATATCTAATATTTTATCATTTCGCCAGATATGAATCGCAAAGGAAATCATTTTACAACTATTCTATTGTAGAAGAATGGAATGGAATAGAGAAGAATTTTATGAAGGAACAAGGAAGAGACAAACTTTTCTGGTGTTCAATAAATTTGCAACACATTAACAAACATTTCCTCTGTGTTGAATCTCGCTTCTTGGCTTCGAAGTAGATTTCAGAACGTGGGTAATTTTACGAGCACGTATCGTACGCAGCCTTCATCACCGCTTATATCCTCGGCAATAAAACCGATGTAAAATCTACGGCAGGTGTCTGCAGCGGGGCAAAGTGACCTACCGCCGCTGTTCTCTTCTTCTCTGTTTCTTAATGCGTCGGTCGCCAATCGTAAATCCAACGAGGTGTAAACACATCCGTACCTGCGTACGAGCTTTGATCTCTGTCTGAAGCTAAACTAAAGTAATGCTGCTGCTACATTTTATCGTAGTGCATCTAGATTTATTTATTACTCTGTGGAGATATTGTTCTCAATCTGGTGCAAAGCGAGGATAATACTTAACGGCCGGAAGACTTTTGGTCTATTACTCCGGAATCGTCATAACTGCACGCTTCATATAATTTGCACTCTAGAAGTAATACTCACGTACTCTAGCAGTTGATGTTCATTTGCAGAGACAGTATTAATTGAAATATTCTTTGTTTGCATGTTTCACCAGACAAGATACATGGTAAACTTTGATGTTCCTCATCTAGATTTGGAGGAATCCGAGAAGTCACAACTCTCCCAAATTTCTAATTATCTCCATCAATATTCGGTAATTCATCTCGTTTCTCTAATTAATTCGTTTCTTTGAAATAGCTCCTTCTCAAGTCATAGACAACATAAAAAAAATTCGATGAGAAATTCGCAAGAAACTCATTGAAGATTCTAAGGAAACTTGACTGAATATTGTTGCTAGAATTGAAAATAATTCTTGGAGAATTTGGCACCTGAGCCCAAACGGTATCCTAGGATTCCGATTTGTAAAATCCGAACATCTACATTTAGAGCAAAACTTGTTGTACCCATAGGATGAATGTAGATCTTTATTTAGACAAAATGAATCTAAAATAATTCTTCTGGATATAATCCGACTGACTTAATTGATTTGACCAGCTTTTCTTGATTCAACGGAAAACGACTTATCTAACCTAACTGACAAAACTGCTGTATCTGTAGTGTTTCATCAAGACAAGATTTCTTGTCTTGATGACCATTTCTTGTCTTGTCTTGATTTTCAAGACAAGAAACTAAAAATTTCTTGTCTTGCCCATTTCTTGACGACGCATTTCTTGTCTTGTTTCAAGAATTCTTGATATTTCTTGATCTTGACTTTTAGGGGGAATCCCCTTTCTCCATTGTTTTATCCAATCTGAACACTCAGTTTAGCGTTAGTGTCTACCCTTTATCTTCCCTGTCAGTTATGCTATGAATCGATTCTAGCAACGTTTTCCAAGATTGCCACCAATAGTAATAGATGAAAAGTATGTCATTTTCATGTTTTAATCAGTATTTGCAATTATTATTGTTATATGATATAGCAATGTTGCTAAGAATTAATAACTTTCTTAGAGTATTGGGGATTCTACTAATACATTTCTCTTCTACATAAACGATTTAATCACCGGAAACTGACGACTTATGCTTTCTATATGAATCAAATATTTGTTTTGAAAATCATAGTCACCGATACTTTTTACTCCCCGAATAGGTTTAAATTTGTAAATGAGCTTTTTCAACTAGAAAATCTAGAAAAAGGCTCTTCATTTTCAAAAATGCTTATAGTGTAAGCCGCCATCTGTCACCATAACAATGATAACTGTCATTTAGACAATGACAGCCGTCACTTCGACAATGACAGCTGTCACTTTGAGAATGACGCTGTCACTTTGAAAATGACGCTGTCAATTTGAAAATGACGCTGTCACTTTTACAATGATGCTGTCACTTTGAACTGTCAGTTTGACAATGACAAATGTCATTTTGAAAGCTAGTATGATACTCCTAAATTCATTAAACAGTGATGAAACTGACCATGAAATTCATTTTCGGGAAAAAACTGTGATGACCACAGCAGATTTTAATATTTCAATAATAGAATAATAAATATGCAGATTTCAATAATTAATTATCAAGATTTCTTGACAAGAAGTCTTGATTCTTGATAGAACATTCTTGTCTTGTCTTGGAAAATAAAAAACATTTCTTGTCTTGGTTTTGTCTTGATTTCAAGACAAGATCAAGACAAGATCAAGACTATTTCTTGATTCTTGTGAAACACTATGTATCTGATCCGGCACAATAATTCTTACCCAATCTTTTCCAATCTCACTGTTTTACCTGACTCGGTCTGACCTGACTGTTTTAACCCAGTCAGTTGTGAAGCCACAATTAATTGATACTGATACTGACTGGATAATTATAGACAATTCACCTAGGAAGCTGAGAAATTTTTATATAGGGACTTGACAGGAACCAAATTAGGTCATCCTACCGAAAAAATAAGATCTGGATCAAGATGACAGGGATTGAGGGTTCAGGACGAGATGAGATTATGTCAATATTGATCAGGAATGGACCAAATCCTTCTATAAAAATAAGATTTAGATCAAGATGACAAGGATTGACGATATGGGATTATGTCAATATCAATTAGATGTGGTGCTACTACGAGTCGGATCCAAACCTAGCATGAATACCTCTGAATCAGCCGAAGTCCGTCGGTGTATCGTTTTTACTCAATTATTGTATCTTTACTGTCTATGATCGTGTCAAAGCGTTTCTCGCTTTTACTGTCTTATATAAATTCAGTTTACCTGTTCGGGGTCTATAGTTTTGTTTGATTTTCACGTCAGACCACTCCGATGTAGGTTGAGATCTTCAGCAGCCTTGCAAGTGTATCAAGACAGTTCTATCACCTAAAATGTGTTAGGAAGTTATTATTATGTTTCTGGGTGAAAGAAAATATAGTCGAATTTTGATATTTCTTATCTTTTCTTCTTCATAGTTTCGATTATACCTTAGCTATCTTTTAGAGCGATGGCTGAGATGTAGCCAAAACTGTAGAGAGGAAAAGAAAATATGAAATTTTGACTGCATTCCATCAATAACTCAATAATAACATTCATTATTCCAGGCAGCATCAACAATAATGTCCTGTCAATATACTCACAATCAACATTATCAGATTACCAGAAATGGTTTACGAGAAATTCTGTTTTATCATAGTTTCGGTTACACGTTAGCCATCTTCAGAAACAATAGCTAAGGCTTAGGGAAAACTGTAAGTGGAAAAATCTGACGTGGACATCATGTGACTTACTTGTACATCATTGGATATATATAATCAAATACAATATTTCATCATCTCACGGCTAGTCGGTTGCTATGGAAACAGTAGGTCATCATTCTTATGCTACAACATTCCTAAATACTGATTTCCAGGATTCTACGGCTAATAGTTCTGAATTTATGCGCAAAATTCCAAGATCGTCAAGTATAGTGCACTTTCGACTCAGTCGATGTCAATGAAAATAGGATATGAGCATCTAGACAGTACTATCATCTTGAATACTGTATCCTAATACTTAACGTTCAATCCTTTTGGATTTATGTAGAAAATTGAAAAATGTTTCAAATAAACTGCACTCCCGGCTTAGCCGATCACAATCATAATGCAAGGTGTACAACTATATGCTATAAAAGTGCTTAGTACGAAATCTCAATATTCTGCGACTGATTATTTTAAATTCATGAGAAACATTCGGAAAGTCTGTAATATGAAGTGCACTTCCGACTTAGTCGATTGGGACGAAAATAGAAGATGATCATTTGGATGCTACAGCAATTTCAAATACTGAATTCCAGTATCTTACTGCTAATTATTCTAGATTTATGCGAGAAAAAGTATCAGGTAAAGTGCACTTCCAGTACAGACGATTGCAACCATAATGCGAGGTGCACATCAAGATCCTAGATCCTATTAGTCCGTGAGACAGCGCATAAATTTTTTGTTGATTACCGCTCACTTGAAACTTTGTGAGTGGCTTCATTGTGATGAGTCCGACAACTTTTTCATTTAGCAAAATTCTAGATTTGGGGGCGTTTACCCGCGAGGGCTAATTAATTGAAAGAATATCACCGTATTACTGATCTTTACACTAATCAAAAGATTTTTTGATAATAAAATAAAGGAAAAATATTGTCCGACATGAATATTGAGGCTACCGGGGAATCCGACAAGCCGCACTTGTCATAAGTATGTTGGTACTAATGGTAAGTATGTTGGTACTTATGACAAGTCGGACTCACCGGTAGCCTCAATATTCATGTCGGACAATATTTTTCTTTCATTTTATTATCAAAAAATCTTTCGATTAGTGTAAAGATCAGTATTACGGTAATATTCTTTCAATTAATTAGCCCTCGCGGGTAAACGCTCCCAAATCTAGAATTTTGCCAGATGAAAAAGTTGTCGGACTCATCACAATGAAGCCACTCACAAAGTTTCAAGTGAGCGGTAATCAACAAAAAGTTCATGCGCTGTCTCACGGATTATATACTAGTCTTTTAAACAAAATTTTAGCATTATACGTTTGACGAATTCTGAGATTTGCGAGCTGCACACATACATACGTACATACGTACCGACATCAAGCCAAAACTAGTCAAAATGGATTCATGGATGCTCAAAACGGATATATCCATCAAGATCTCGATATGTGAATTTTGTCGGTTTCACAATATTTTCTTGAACTTTTAAACCGTCAGATAGTCGTAAATCTCAGTGCCTCATTTTGTTTTTCATGCCTTCAAGGAGTTTGATAAGTATGTATATTTGGAGTTCAATAATGCTGAAATTAAAGTTGGACCGTGTGACCAACGTAATGAAAATTATTTTTAAATTTGTATGAAAAAGTATATTTTGATCTAATTTTGTAGCTTCTGTCATGCTTACGAAATGCAATTTAGGGAAAAATATTTTGACATGTAGAATGTCAAACAAAATTAAAAAATGGACAATAGATTATCATTGCCTACCTCATAATTCCAATTGAACTGATTGTTTTATACGGTAAATTCTGAATGTCTGTTATACTTATAAACTATACCTCCGGCTTGGCCGATTGATACAATAATAGTAGATAACTATTTTGATGCTGCAACAAGTTCAAACACTGAATTTCAATATGCTATAGCTGATCATTCTAGATTTATGCAAAAAATTCGAAAAAAGTTTCAAGTAAAGTGCACTTGTGGCTTGGCCGATTCATACAAAAATAGCAGATGACCATTCTGATACAACATCAAGTTCAAATACTGGATTTCAACATCTTACGGTTCATCGTTCTGGATTTATCAGTAAAATGCACTTACGGTCCAGGAGATTGGAATAATAAGGCGAGGTGCAAAACTAGATCCTTTACCAGTCTTAAATACAAAATTTCAACATTATACGTTCAATCACTTTCAATATTTGCAATTTACGAACGAACGAACGAACATACGTACCGAAATCAAGCCGAAAATAGTCAAAATGGATTCAGGGATGCTCAAAACGGATATTTCCATCAAATTCTTGATAAATGAATTTTGTCGGTTTCACAATACTTCCTTGTACTTAGTACAAGTACGTAAGAAAGCTGATTCCATTCAGCATCAACAGCAGTTTCTAAATATTATATTAAGATTTGGCATAATCAGATCACGGTAATGGTTCACGAGTAATCCTGTTTTGAATCTTGCTGTCCTACAATGATACTATTGCTCCAAAATATTCAACTTTTTGTACAATTTAACTGCTACGATAACTCCCCTTACATTCCAAAAAACTGGGAGCTTTTATTTTTTTGTAACAGAAATCCCCTCAATTATCATCTGGAACATTGGAGATAAACTCTAGCAGCCTCCTGAAATGCGGTAGAACATTCTAGAGACACCGCAGGTGAACGAAAGGTCTATATAAAAAACCGCCGTCGTACAGTGGAGACCAAAATCGAACGAACGATCGGTGTGTACATAAGTCAAAGGTCAAAATAAATTATTCTGGAAGGTGAACATTAGTTAATTATTATCAATAAGTATAAAATAGTTATAGCTATAATGATTAGTGCTAGTGTTTTCTTTTATTTTATAAAATCTGATTTCTGGTTATTTTTTAATGATAGTGTTTGTATTTATTTGCGAGCCCTGAGAGCACTAAATTATAATATTTCTTCCACCTGTCGAAGCACTCTGAGAATGTTAACAAGAAAACTGTCAGGAATAACTGCTTCACAACTCTCTGTTAAAGTCGATGAAACTTAATGTAAAATTGTGACAATATATGATGATTTTGGATATGTCTTGAACTCTCGAAGGCATATATGATCTCAAAATAATTTATTTCACACCGTTGAAATATTAATAAAGTCAAGTAACAAAACATGTAAGGTTGAATTAATATCGGGTATAAATAGACGCACTCAGTGTTCATTCGTCACAGTCTAGTCTTCTGACTTGAGTCCAGAAAAAGGGAGCCGTGCTCTGTGAATCGTTTATGATCTAGAGCGTTTGAAATCCAGAAATCATTTGTCAATCAAGCCAGTCGTACTTAGATGGCTCCAAGCACATGTCGTTCATTTAGTTCTCAGATATTAAATCTGGTCCAGTTTTCCATCATTTACTCCACCTATGGCCGGTTTTATAAAAGAGCAAGTAAATTTACTCCTAAAGTAAATCTATTTTAGCCAACAAATTCTAATTAGTTTGAGTTTTCTTATGACGACAGAATCAATGCTGTCAAATAATCGATTGTCATCTAACAGAGTAAATTCTATTTTCTCTGGAAGTAAAATACCCTGCCCTTTATAAAACCGGGCACTAGTAGATGAAACCTGGTTCAATTTTAGTTTAGCCCAGTACAGCTACAGCCAGTTTACCGTCGTTTTCCTGATCAAGTAGATGAAATTCGGACCAGTTTCAGTTCACTGTAGTATGGTTAAAGACCGTCTACCGTCGTTTGATTAATACAGTCCAATTTCAATTAAGCCCAGTATGGCTAAAGCCAGTTTTCCGTCATTTGTTTAATGTTATACGTTAAAAAGAATGATATTCATCAACTACCCTGCAAATGACTGACTGAATTCTTACAGTCTTCAGTGAAAGAAAGTTCATGAAAAAAAATATACACTATTTTTCACATGACATAATTAATATTAGTCGAAAAAAGCACTCTCTTATCAAATAATGATAGTCGTAATTTTTCATTATAGCAATTTATACAGAAAAAGTTTGATTTACGATAACAATGTTCTTCTACCTGAACTGTTAATATCAATAAGATTAGACGAAAATAACGTTCAAACCAGAACTTTTCTTTGCTGTTAGTCATCCGATACGCCAGGTGTGGCCGACACGATCCTTCCACCGTCACAAGCTATTTTAGTAGACTTGCCAAACTATCGAAACATTCCAGCACTCACAAAAAACTCAAAGATTATTTTCAAGTTTGTTTTGTAACTTTACTTCTTTCGTTTCTGAATGAATCAGTTTCATTTTCATCGATATGTGCTTTATCATTGGGCAAAATTGGTTCATCATCGGTTTGATATATGATGGCAGTTATTGCCGATATCATTGGGTTGGGTGGAGATTTACAGCCATATAGTGAAGCTTGACCCACGTCTTTCAGTGTAAAAATATCTAGTATTAAACAATATTACAATCATATAACTCCAATTTTGGATTGATTATTATATTTTTCACAAGTCATCGTGAATTATGAAGCTTTACATATTTATATTGTCAGCCCCTGAAGATTTGTGAAAGTCAAATCGAATTTTATTGAATCTTTGAATTTTAAAGTATGAAGACTTCTTGATCAGGACATACGCCAATTCGATTCATTCTCTCATACCATCGAAGGACTGGCTCACACGTCTACGCGCTATATCTGAATTAAATTTAAAACTTGAATGAGCGGTTCTTATACAAAAAACTACAAAGGAAAGAACGAAAATTTTTATTTTCTCGTGCTTATATCGCTGTAACTATTTCGTTTGAATTAACATCTGGAATATTCAAGATGAACTCCAACAGCCTCTTGAAATGCGATAATGTATCAAAATTGAACTGAAATATGAAAAGATTCACATCAAGGTCTTTGTTTTTGAAGTCTGTTAAAATTTAGTCACAGTTTCACAATTGTTCTCATTTTGTGTACAACTTAATTGAGATGCATAGAGATGTAATATTAAATTAATAAATTGAGGGCAACAGATCTTCTGCAATAATAGCAAGAATTTGGCACCCAGCCTAAATTTGATATACTGATTAATTGCTCCTTGTCATGTATGTACATACGTCTAACAGTTCATAAATAGCAACTTTCTCTTCTTCTGTAACAATTGCCAATTCATTCTTATTCTATTGAACAGAATGATATAGTACTGTTTATTTATTTATTTAATTCATCATCAATAATTTACTGCTCGCAGAATTTATTAGGAGATTCCTTCCATTTGTTTGGACGCAAAAACAGTATTTGTGTTGTTGAAAAGCATTGACCGCATTATTTTGTTCTGTAAGATATATGAAATTCTCAATTCTGGTCGTTTTTATCTAAATCTGTACCTAGAAAATATTAGTAAGGTAACTTAAGTAATCACGACCGGATATTTGGTTACCCACATCCGCATTAGACGATATAACAACATAATTTCTCACCTTAGCAAAAATAAACATTGGAAATCGTGTTCTATTAAATAAACAACGTTTTAATACACGTAAATTTTGAACTACAGTCTTGACATTCGTAGGCTGATGGAACTGTTGCATTCATCTGCTCAGCTTCCAAAATTATCAACATAGCTTTTATTGATAGTATCATAGCTTCTTCAGCTCAAAAATATGTAGAAACAATTCTTATTGCTTTGAAAGGAATAACAGCTTGAAGATGATTCACCACTACTTAAATTGAGTATCATCAAGGCCAAAAATTCCGGTTGATAATTTTTTTAATGTACAGAAATCAATATAAATGTTTCAAGAGTGACTCTCGTATTCTCTTAGTATCAGGTTTCATTAAGTTCATGAAGATGACTTTTTTCAATGTTTGAATGATTTTATCATTAACTACAGTTAGGAGAGTTAGAAGTGTTTCAAGTACTAGAATTGAAGTGTTGTTACACTCAAATTGAAGTAATTCACATTAATAGAGCAATTATTTTCATTATAGCATAGGGGCAAATGTATGCTCCTTGTTTGGCACAATTTGTTTCCTTGTTTTCACTATTCTGACACCGGCATGAAATTATAATCTTCAGATTACATATGTGAAGTTGGCACAACCAAAGAAAATATGTTTTTAAATGGAATTCAGCCAGTGCTAGGGCCATTAATTGAGACTGATATTTTTTCTATTCATCTAGATACAGCTAATGAATTTTTTGCATATTGAGTTATATTTTTCAACTATCCATAATCTAGTAATGTTTCAAGATAGAGACAACTGATGTTCAGGGATCATTTGCAGTAAAATTGTTACTAGTTTTCTGGAGACAAGCACGTAACTCTAAATTTATGATAGGACTATTTTTCTTGATATGTTACAAAGTTTCGACCGGCAGGAGATCTGAACTACTACATGTTCATAGTAAAGGTGAAATTTTGTTTTCCAATATTTAGTCTTCCACGATTCCAGTAGTATTGCAAGAGACATCATCTTTTCGGAAGATACATTTAATACTTTTCAAACGCATCTACTCAATTTGTAACTTTGAATCCTTTTAGGGGGACTTTTATGTATTGTGACAAACAGAGCCTCTATAGGATGGACTTCCATATGAGTCATATGCGCCAAGGACGTAGCGACGTCTGGTAAAACTTATGGAAACCTCTAGAACTTTTTAGAGGTTTCGAGAAACTCTAGGCGAGGATATACGTATCCGAACTCTGTCAAGCCAAAGGATTATTGCAGTGAATAAGATTGGAGATGAATAAGTCAAAATGAATAAGAGACACTGAAAATGAATAGCAGACAGTTTTATTGTGTGAATAATAAATAAGTTTAGTGGTAATGTCTAGTTTAACATCGGTTATAAGTAGTAGTATTGATTAATAGGTAGATTTTTAGTTATATTATTGAATACTTGGGTAAAAATGAATATATCAAACTCACAAACGATTTGATCTTCGTTACAGTATCCATCAGCATTTATGATGTCGTTTACGGAGTATAATCTTATTCCTTCCTAGTTGAAAGCATGATAACTTGAGAAAACATTCAGACTTTCGCAAGATGTTTTCGTGCATATCTTGACTTGGCCATTCGAAAAACTTATGCCATTCGTTTTTACGAGATACTTATGATATCAACTTTCATATGGCCAAACGGCAGAAACGAGAAAAACGTGAAAAATTGATATATTTTTTTGCATAATCGAGCCCTCATTCCAAACCCTTGGCCAAGTGGATCACTTCTGCCTATCGTTTTTCGCTGACTCTTTTTTCCTTAAATTTCATTTCGTAAGCATGGCAGAAACAAGAAAATTGGATCAAAACAGGATTTTCCATGAAAATTTAAAATTAATTATTATCATGTTGGCCACACGGTCCAGCTTTAATTTTGGCACTATTATACTCCAAATATACATACTTATCAAAGCTCTTGGAGGCAGAGAAAACAAAATGGGGCACTCAAATCTTCGACTATCTGACGGTCTATTTGACCTATGATATCTTCTGAAGCACCATGATTTTTGCTTACTTATTGTACATGCCAAAACGAAGATATTCCTGCAATAAAAAGAAACAGCATCAATTATTCCGTAGTTAGAATCTGATTTGATTGGACTATGAAGCAAAGAAATAATGAGAATCCTAATCAGGAATAAGAATTATCATCACTCATATTTGGGCATCACATGCAAATGTTAATTTTTTTTCAATAAGTTATTTGGCTCTATCGTGTTTGGTATCAAATTGAAGTTTTTTTGGAGATAATTTCAGTAGAAGTGTCAAAGAGGGTATTTAAACGATTGTCAATTGTTTCTTTAACAAATTATTTGAATGATGTCTAGTTTGATATCAATTTAAAGCTCTCGGGGAAATAAGCTTTATTAATATCAAGAATAAATACTTAGTGAAATTCACGTTACACTCATTAAATTACACTTCCGGCAATCAAATGTCGAAATTGTATGTTCCAATGAATTGAAGACCCTAAGAATCTAAAATGGACTCTCTATTTTCAAAAACACTTATTTCATGTAGAGACTAAACTGCTGTCACTTTGAAATATGTAATTAATTGATGCGACAATAAATTTTGAAACAATGATGAAACTGGCCATGAAATTTTTGGTCGGAGAAGTACTGTGTGGCCACAGCAAATTTTTCTTTTTCTCAGCAACACTCCTGCATCATAGAGTTTATCAGATATATCGATAAGTAGTATTGCATGTGTTCAAAGTTACTATATATACGCTCATAAAGTCTTAAATTGTATATCCGCTTAAAAATCGCATGAGTGGTTGTCCATCTGCTGTCTGGCGATTCAGAGAATTATAAAGCGATCTGTCTGGAGATCCAATTAAAGCAGACATCGTCGGCAGCGGCTACCTTCCTAGAACACATTAATTCATTACAAATCAGGATATCCATGAGTTGGGCGCCCCTATATACAGCATCTACGCATACTCAACACTGAGCACTGGCTCTGTGAGAGTCTGCAGCAGCCAGGGATATTGCTTTCATACCTCCACCTAGCAATTTAACCACTTAACATCACTTAAACGTTCATTGTCTGCTCTCAACCGTGTGTTAGGTATGAGAGAGTTTCAAATTGTATGCCCAGCTATGTTTACGTGGGAAAATTTTGCTTCATTGTTGTTTTTAAATGAAATTTGTTTTGTTGTGTAGGCGATCATGAACATAATAGCTGTTTACTTCTGTTTGAGAACTGATTTTTATAGTTGGATAATCAGCCACAGTATCACTTGAAGTATGATGAATACAGTTTTCTTTATTCTCATTTAAACCATTTATAAACGACGATAATTCGGGAAAATATAACAAGCTGCATTTGTCGATAAGAAGCAAATGAAAAGGAAGAGCTAGAGATACCATCAAACTTGTGAGTAATATCCTAATATTCTTTGAATTGACATTCACAATTTATATAGCAGCGATATTTAGATTATTGTGATTAATCAAGACATTGGACAAGAACTACTAGTTAAAATAACACTTGCTTAGTTTTAAAGAAGTTCATCATTATGTGACAAATTGATAAATCAAGGAATGAAAATGCATTGAATACAAATACCAATTCGTAGAAGCTTCTGGCATTCAACCCTTCTTTGAATCTCTTTTCATGATCTTATTTTAATATGTCATGATGATTGCACTCTATATTCTGTTATTCACTTCCTTCTCTAAGATTTTTGTGGTACTTAAATGAAGGAAAACATGAAGTTAAGGTGTTGCAAGCAACAAAAGAAACAGTGAACTGTGACAAACAGATACAAATTGGCCAAGTGTTGCTTGCGAATTTTCTAAGTATAAACTATTGACAGTATGATATAGGACCTGTCTAGCTTGAGGTACTAACGACCTTCTGATGACTTGTCTCCGGTTTTGATAACATCCATGCTTCAGGTAGAGGAGGATACATCCACCCTTCCACAAAATTGTATGAAATTAGATGTTTTGTGATAATAAATTGATTAAATTTGCTGGTAGCTAAATTCAAGCCCGAAACCTTTAACCCTTCAGATCATCGCTTAGTGATTAAATTTCATCATATTTACACACTTTTCAGTAATAAATGTTTTATATTGACTACTGTTGTACCTGCTTGTCTTTGGTTGACAAGGTGCCATTAAGCAATAAGCTAGGAGTCATCTAGGTGATATAAGTTTTTGGCCAATCTTCATTAGGTGTCAATGGAATAACAATTAGTGACGAACACTCTATCAGCAAAAGATTGTGAAAACCAATGTAAGACTTTTATAATGATGTACTTGAATAACCAGCCAAGAAGACTTTCTGTACTCTAGTAATTTAGAAATACTTAATACAATCAAGGAAAAAAAAAAGTGTCATTTGATTTTCACAGTTCCGACTGTTGCTCAAAATTGTTATCAAGAACGTCCAAGAGCTTCTGTCAGCAACAAAAAATACTGCTCAACCAAAGAGGTAACGATTCAATAAGAAAGCGCATCATCAATAGCAACGGATAGGACGAAATAATAGAATCGGTTTTTTCTTACATTCTTTTGGCTCAACATTTTCATACTCCATCTTTCCAGTGAAGTGGTGACTTAGAAAACCGACTATTGTAGCCAATTTTCAAAATGACATGGAGTTGAAATTATCGCGACTCAAGTACAAACGAAAAAATGAAAGATCTGATGGGTCATACTGACGTCCTTCTGATTGACTACCTTCAGACTTCGAACTTCAAACTATGTGGCAGACTTTCGTAGGTTCATTGAATAATTCTGCCCACAATACGAATATAAAATTGAGCCAATATCATCAGGTAGTAGTAAATAGTGAACAAAAAAGTTTGAACATTTCTGGTGACAACCTAGAGCATAACTGTAAGCGTTGGTGCTCATTGATACGAATATCAATTGAGTACGCAAATTGTGCTCCAGATATCTTTTGGTGTCTTTTGTGCAATTGAAATTAAATTGAAGGCATTGGGATGAAGAGATCAGATGAGTTCTCTCAACGTTCATCTGATTGAACAACCTCGGACTGCAACCTCCAGATAATGTGGTGTATTCAGAGTATCAATTATTTTTAGACACGTTTGGAGTTCAATTGCAAACTTGGGCCAATGTCGATTAAACAGTTGTTAGCTTTAACACGGATGACTCGAACATTTTTGGTTACAACTTTGAGAACCACTATGAAGGTTTATAATCTATTGATGATCAAATAGACAAAATATCTTTCTGGTGCCATTCTATGATTGAAATTAGCTTGGAACCTATGAGACAAGGAGATCAAATAAGTTTTTCCAATGTTCGTCTGATTGAAGATCTCCAGATTTCCACCTCTGAATGATGTAGTAAATTTGGAATACCAGTTATTAACAGAATTCCAAAAAGTTGAGTGAATAACATTTGCTACATTTTGACAGAGTACTTGAACCAATGTTGATCACACAGTGATCAACTGTAAGCAGAGCTTTTTGGTAGCAACCTGAAGCACCACTGCAAACGTCGAACGTCTGTCCTCTATGTGAGAAGTATGAGTATCAACTGATCATACAAATATCACAAAAAGCTCTTTGTGATACCATTTGTATAAGTGGAATACGCTCAGAGACATTAGGAGCAAGAGATCAAATGTATTCTTGCTACATTCATTTGATTGAACACCTTTAAACTGCAACCTCTAATAATTGATGTAATATATTTAGAGTATTGTGACAGGGCTTCGGAATACTTATTGGATGATATTTGTCACAATTCAACTGAAAACTTGAACCCATGTTAATCAAATGGTAGTTAGGTGTAGCAAGGAGTGACCGAACGTTTTTGGTGATAACCTTAACCCTTTATTTGAAACGTGGGGCCGTTTAAAATATCAGCCATTCTTCAAATAGTGCGCCTATTTACCTGCCTTTTCCAGTACCTTTCGAAAATTATTTAGGTTCCACTTTGACCAGCTACTCGCCATAAGTTTATCAGCGGCTTTCGTAAAAAAAATTCTTAAAGTGCTCTGGGGTCTCTGACACCCCACGTTTCGCGGTTTGTAAACTCAACTTGTACTGGATTTAAATACTGTAGGTATTATTCTACTAGTAGGGACTACAGTTAGTGGCAGACAGTTAGTGTCAGACCATCAAGAACGGAGAATGTAGAATACAAGTTCACCACGTGACCTGAGGAATACTATCAGAGAAATACAGGAGATAGTCCAGAAATTGAAAATAGTAAGCTAAGTCTTCCAGAAAGATGCCATGGGTTCTCAAGAAAAAAAGACAGGAAGACAAGTTACAAATGTAAATCTTGTAATATGTTCTCATGTCTACAACATGCAAATATATAGTGTGTAAATTACGAAAAAAATGGACAATGATAGAAATTTTATATGGACTGTTAACAAAGTATAAAGTCTGTATCAAGTTTAGATGTTTTTGTAGTATAATTGGATATTTTTAATTGAAAAATATGTTAGTTTCACACAACTACCATTATTTTTGTTTCTTTGTATTGTTTCAATACTGGAATATTAAACATTCAGAACATATCCTGTTTTTTGAATATAAAGTTGAAACCTCAAGTCGATATTTCTTTTTCAAAAAGTTTATGTTCCAACATGATAGTTCTTCATAAAAAATCTTGATTTTATGTTTAAGATTTTCGTGGATCTTCAAATGTGGGATGTGTGACACCCCACGTTTCAAAACTAGGCGGAAAATTTTACGTTTCTAATGGAGGGTTGAGTAACACTATGAAAATTGTTAATTCAATCTTTGATTCAAATATCCATTGATGATTAGAATGACAAATACAATTCAGTAATTGAAATTTGCCTATAGATTTTAGGATGAGGAGATCAACGTACGTCTGATCGAAGAGCCTGCAGGACTCCCACTTTCAAAATAATGGAATATATTTGAGAGTACCAGTTATTAACAGAGTTTCGGAGTATTCAATGAATAACATTTACCACAATTCAATAGGAAATTTGGGCCAATGATGATCAAAGAGTGGTTGGCTGCAGTCAGAACTGCCTGGTCGATTTAGGTAAATGAAATACGCTCCGACACTTGGACGAAGATATTAATTGGGTCCTTCCACCATTCTTCTGATAGAACATCTTCAAACTTTCATGTCTATGTGATGTGATTTATTGAAGCAGACTTTTGTAGACTGACTGGATAGAATTGGTCACAATATAATTGAAAACTTGGGGCAATTTGATTCAAGTGGTAGTTAACCGTAATCAGGAAGATTTTGGAGACAACCTTTGAATATCATTGTGTATCTTGATGATCTCTGCCTTGATGTAAATATCAATTGAATACAAAAACTCTATGCAAGGTATCTTCTGGTACCATTTGTATTATTGAAATCAGCTTAGATGCATTGGGACGAAGAAATCAAATGAGTTTCCTATAAACACCTTCAAATAATAGGAGGGGAGAACTGAGAACATGAGCTTTGATAATAGAGTTTCAGAAGATTAACTGAAAACTTTGGTCAATGTTGAAAAAGCAGTAGTTGTCCGTATTTACTTTCAGGATCATTTTAAATACTGATGATCTGTATGTTGTATGTCTATTGCATGTATTTATCTATTGAGTACACAATTTCAATCAAGGTTGCTTCTAATACTAATCAAAATAAGCTTAGAGATCCTGTGGTAACAATGACATCACTTTTATTTCAAAGTGTGAATAATAGTGTCAATGCCGCGTTGTTAAAATGTGTGCAAGCAAGTGGAACCACAAGCGCCATCATCCCTTTCTCGGCAAAATTAAGGAAGAACCAAACAAGAAATGAAGTCGGTAACTACGCAAGACGAGGTAACATAAACGCTTGCAGCGTTTCCTGTTTTGCAAGTTTCCGTTTTACGCTCATCGCGTCACGTCTAGAACATACACATAACGCACACACGGACACCCGACCACGTATCATAAAGTTTTAACGAGTGTACAGCTGCAAACATATGTATCCGCTGCTAGAAATTTTAATACAAATCGCTCACAAGCCGTTAACTATTTAGGCAGATGACTTTGTTTTCGATCCGAGCAAATAACTGCAGATCTGCTTTCATAGGAATTGATTTCCAAAACATTGGATTAATCAATAGGTGAATTAGCAATAATTTACTTTTACTTTCTTGAAAAAAGTTTTTTCAACAAACAAAACTGAAATAATAGTTAAAACTTTTCATGCTCAAAAATTCCGGGCACGCCGCATCTTTTTACTAAATTGGAAATTCTGAAACTGTTGTGCAGATGATCACAATGACAAAAACAAAACTAAACAATATCATTACGTGTGTATCATGACATCATAAAAGCCATTGGTTGAGATACAGCATTTCAGAAAAATATTTCTTCGAAGTCTTTTCAGGTCATGGCTTCGTGGTATATTTTTCACCTGTCAAAATGACGATCATCAATTCTGCAATTTGTTATTGCTGCAATCCATTTTTGTTGAAGCTCTTTACCGGTCAAGCTCATGGTCCTTTTCAGATAAACACATAAATATCAATCGATCATATTTTAGCGATAGTTGCCGTTCATCACAACTTTGACAATTTTCACTATCATCTTAAGATGGTTTATCGAGAAGTTGAATTCTCGTATATTATCTATGATGTATTATTCCTCTTGAAGAATCGGAATTTTTTCATCAAACTATTATCATTCAAATACACAGAGTACCGAGTGTCCTTACCTACATGATCAATTTCAACTGTTTTTTTTTTTGGAATACTGCATTAAAATTTTGGGCTGGTCGTCAGTAAAGCCTCACATCATGTTTAGTATCTTAAATACTGTTTAAAATATATTTGAAACATTGCAACTTGATAAAACATGTTTGACAAGATGTTTCTAGCAAAATGTTTAAAACATAATAATCCCGGTAGTCAGAGTGCTTATAATGCCGTTTTGCCTGTTTTTCATACCTGTATTGAACATTTTACTAAGAATTTATTCAAATTCAAAATTGGATAATGTAATACTTATAGGGAAGAAATAGATGAGATATTAATGAGAGTATTGGAATTTCTTCTATAAATTCTTTGATGAATTGTATTTGTTTTTGGGCTGAAGCTTGAAGATGAAGATGGACAAAAGCTTTTAGGGCAGAAATGGGGTGCTGCGAAGCCTCTTGTGTAGTACCACTTATTAACGAAACTGTTGTTTCCATGACGGATTAGTTCGTAGGTAATATCCTCGTGGCGTGAAAGGCCGTGAAAAATGCCGCGTTCAAGAGGGGATAATGAAAAGTGTACGCTCGCGCGCCAGACTTTGATGTATTCTCAAATTCATGGCGACTTCACGTCGATGAACTCTGCAAACCCATCTTTTCAAAACATAATTTATCTTCGTTTCACGCTTGTTTTCGATGTTTACTTCGTGAGCCTGCAATCATTTCGAATTCTTTGCTCGCGCGATTTTTAATTACTCGTCCTTAATTATTTTTATAATCAAACACGATGGCGCGGAGAAAGTTTTCCGACGCCGCTACTGTCGTACAGTAGTACATTTACATGATATTCTAATAAGTGAATTTTAATTACAAGAATGTTTCGAAACTTCTTCGGAATTGTGGTCTGGTATTGTTATTCTTTGATTCGAACACAATCGAAATGGAAATTTGCATGAACTTTATTACAGATGTAAAATTAAACTGTTCAAGTTTCTCTATCAAAAGACGTTCATTTTTCTTCTTGCTTCTTTTGTTTGCAATAAGTGAAATAACTTCTATTTTCACAGACGTTCCTTGGAAAGATTTCAGCTGATTTATCGCACCTTACACGATAATTTGAAGGGTGATTTCTCAAATTTTCACTTGATTTGCACTCTAATATACTTGTTCCATCCATACAGTTTTATTTAGAAAGAGCAGTTCAACAATTTGTCTGGATGGCATCATTTTTAGTATTGATGTGAGAATAAATTTGTTCTCTCGTTCGAAAAATAAAAAACTATTGGTAATAAAAACAGTAATGAACAAACAGAATAAATGCCAGAGTGATGTCAATATAATGGTGATATCATAACCGTTCCCAATTCTCGTGCAAATAGCTCAATTCAAAAATCAATAGCACAATATCGCCATCAACAAGCCACTAAAATCCCTGTATATATTACAGAGCACACGGCCTCAACCAGAGTTTCATATAAATTAAAGTCAACGGTGGCGGTGGTGGCGCTAGTGTAGGTGGTGGTAGTTGTTGCTGTCAGGTGTGGTCGCCGGAAACAAGAGGCGTGATTTTTCATCCCCTTCCGATTCAGGAAGAAAAGACGTATTTAGTGATATTTATGCTAACCTTAACACTTTAGAGTTGAAATCATCTGAAAAAAATAGCTCATATTGCTATGGGTTATAGTCCGTCAGTGCAGTCCAGAAACATGACCTTTCATTTCTGATTCATAGGAAATAAATTGTGGTGGAATATCTAATTATGTGCCATGGGTAGCTCGTGCATCGTTCGCGCGCTATCAGCTTCAGTAGCTCTTCTAACGTGTCTACCACACAAAACTGTCATAAACTATTGTACTTGTACTATTTTTAGTAATGAAATTATATAAATAATCATGCTTCAACATTCTTCTCGATAAATTCAAGAAGACTATGTTCCTAGGAGTATAAGCATAATATTGTGTAAAGTGTGTGACTGCAAATGTGATGTGAAAATGAGATATGTCTAGTGGACAACAATTTTCGACTACAGTCCTCCAATTCTTCAAGGCGTCAGTACTGGCTTTAAGGTAAAGCATCAGTTGTTTTGGAGTTTTTTTAATTGTCCAAGACCTAATCTAGTATCAGTGAGTAATTGGGATGCTCTTGAACACGTTTATCATGAAGGATATTCAATTTTCGTAGTTTCATATACATAGTTACTCATTCACTGGAATTGCTCTACTCTCGATGCAGCTTTTCCTTGATCAGACGATTTCACCCAACTCTACATATAAATGAATACGTGTTACCAAACACTATTTGAGGTATGTGAGATAAATCAACTTTCACATATGAACCCATGTCCAGAAACATCTCGTTTCCAAGTATAGGCTCTTAAAGCGACATTCATCTCACATCTGCCTAGATCTAGGGCTTCTACGACCTATTGTACCAGTCATCAGTTTGTCTATTTTTGCGTCTAAGGGCCGTTGAACCATATAAAAACAACAAATGCTGCGTTCCATTCTTAAATTCAATGCAAAGATAAAAAAATACATCATTACACACACAAAATCAGAGTTCAATACATTTTTACTTACTTGTACTAAGTATAAGGAAGTACCTACTGTGAAACCGACAAAATTCACCTATTGAGATTTGGATGTAAATATCTGTTTTGGGCATCTCTGAATCCATTTTGACTATTTTTGGCTTGATGTCGGTACGTATGTTCGTTCGTGCGTACGTGCGTGAGTAACTCGCAATTCTCAAGACTGGTTGAACTTATAATGTTGAAATTTTGCATTTAAAACTGGTATAGGGTTTAGTTGTGCACCTCGCATTATGGTTTCAATCGTCTGTACCAGAAGTTCACTTTACTTAAGACTTTTTTCGAATTTTTTGATAAATCCAGAATGGTAAACCGTAAGATATTGAAATTCAGCATTTGAAATTGCTGTAGCATCCAAAAAGTCATCTCCTATTTTCGTATCAATCAGCTTAGCCGGAAGTGCACTTTTCGAATTTTCTTCACAAATTCAAAACAATCGGTCGTAGAATATTGAAATTTTGTATTAAGCACTTCTATAACATCTAGTGTACATCTTGCATTATGATTGTGATCGGCTGAACCGGAAGTGCAGTTTTCTCGAAACATTTCTTGAATTTTCCGCATAAATCCAAAACGATTGATTGTAGAATATTAGAATTCAGTATTCAAGACGATAGTACCATCTTCTATCCTATTTTCATTGAGATCAGCTGAGCCGGCAGCGCACTATACTTGACAATCTTTTGGAATTTTTCGCATAAATTCAGTACGATCATCTGTAGAATATTGAAATTTGGTATTTCATTCTGCTGTAGCATCTGAATGACTGCCAACTATCATCATAATAATAATAATTGCCGGAAGTGCACTTCAGTTGGAATTTATTATTTAATTTTGCGTATAAATTCAGAACTGTGTGCCGTAGAATCATGGAAATCAGTCTTTAGGAATGTTGTAGCATGAGAATGATGACCTACTGTTTCCATAGCAACCGACTAGGCTAAAAGTACATTTTACTTGACAGATTTTTAGAATTTTTTGGATATATCCAATGATGTACAAGTAAGTCACGTGATGTCCACGTCAGATTTCCATTTGCATTCAAATGCAGAATAAAATGCATTATTCAATGGATTATATCCAAGAAACCCCAAGAACAAAAACTAAAAGTTAATTATTGCAGTAGAAAGTCGCTGCTAACAAAAATTAATATGGATCATAACGTCTCTAAGAGCTTGATGTGTTGGAAAAGATATTCCGAAAAGTTCACCCGTTTGATATGTCAGATAACGAATTTATGAAGGTATTTAGATTAACAAAGCAAGTGGCCTATATCAAGACGTAATTTTTTTTATATTTTAAGATTCTGTAAACATACTCTGTTTTCGACAATGTCTTCAATCTTTTCTTTCACCTTAAGCACTGAACTCAACAAATTCTTCATTTCTGTCCACATTTTTTATGCATCTTTGAAAGTAAAATATTTGTTATATCTTATACTGGCAACTTTTTGCTTTTCATTAAAATTTCCAATATGTTTAGACATTAAAGGAGTATATAAGACTTTGGGATGGGCCAAAAATAATAAACAGTTCCTTTTACTTTAGTTATCATCAAAATATTGTTCAGGATGATAGAAAAAAATTCTGGTGCAGTTTGAGCTCTTAATCCTAGTTAGTATTGATAAGGACGATGTTCAATTGTCGCACATGATTGACATGCTATGGTCACTAGATGTTCGGTGGTTGCCAGGCAACAACTGTTAGACGATTGAAGGTTGGCCCATTGCCGGCGTAGGTATATAAGAGCGTAAGCTGGTGACGTCGGTCTACAAGACCGATTAGAACATGAACAATTGAATATATTATGAATGATGCCATTTCAGGTCCAGGAAGGCTGGGCTAGGTTTTTGAGATATTTAACAAATAGATGGCGCATGTCCAAATGATATTTGTTCCAAAATTAGGATCGTGTGAAACGGTACATTTCATACACGATGTATCAGAATTAGATAAGATACAAATTTCATGAATAGCAGCAAATTTGAAATTAAAACAGAGTAAGAAACAACGAAAACATTGAATACATTTATATCACGTCTTACAATAAATGTTCGAAATGTGTCCCTTGAACAAACTTGAAAATCAAATTGCAGCTCCTTCCAGTTATGAATAAATGGCTCTTTTGAATATGCCGTCATAAAATATGATCTTCATAGATTGTATAGCTAACCACTCACCATTTAAGCCTTCCGATCCAGGTTATTATCACAGATACCACAAAAATTGGAATATTTAACTGTTTTTGAATTTTGTATTTGTGAAGAATAAGGATAATCAGTTGCAAAGTCAAATACATAGAATTATTAAACTCGTAAGCGAGTAATGGAGTTGTGGCTATTCATTGCTGCTTAATCAGGATAATGTATAATTCTGAATTATTCAAGTTAAACGCCAAAAATAGGGACAAGTATTTCTCCTTCTCATCCCAAATAACGTAGTGGTCCTCATAATGTGAATATTTGTTAAAAAAAAACATCGATTCAAAGTAAGATTTTCATTGGAGTCTGAAGTGTTGAAAGTAGACTTGAATGAAAGACGACGTAGATGCGTTGACAGTTCCTCAAAAGTTGATTTGTTCATTCAATATTCTTTGCAAATACGACAATATGAATAATAAGAAGGCGCAAAATAGAGTAGTGAAACGACGGTGCTACAACGTACGTCAAAACTACTCTGGAAGAGTTCGAAATGATAAAAATAAGAATCTGGTGTCTATCACTTAATCCATGATAACGGTATTTGTTTTTAGGATGTTAGTTTCGTACGAAACTAATCAGAACTTAATTAATCTGAGTTACTTGATAGTGTGACCAATTTAGGAGATAGTTCTGCCGAAATTTGCATGCAAGTAGTGTGCAGAATCCGTAGGTGACAAACTCCAATGCCTAACCACTAGGTAGGTGTTACACGATCCCGTACACGGGCAGTCACCGTCCGGCAGTGGTTCATGTCCTCCCGCCATACGTAATGTGTTTATCTGCAATGGATGTTCCATGTAGGCTGCCGCCATGTTGCCGGGAACACTTGACATGATTAATCGTTGTATTCCTGCTGCCATTAGCAGTGCAGGACGGTGAGGTAACTAACGTGCAAGCGTGCCTGGCGAGCCAGCTTTAAGCATTGTCCTGGTAGGTGCATGCGTCACGCGCTTCGCATTGCTAGGTGTAAGAGGAACGCACCACTCATGCCCAAGATGTTTATACTTGACATACACTCCTCTTATTCGATTTAATTTCGGAGTACTTTCTGACAATATCTATTCCAAATTATATATTTTTCATTTAAGACTGCTGGGATCGCTTTGAAATCTACTATTTACCCGTTTGTTGAATTCGAAGCAGGGTGAAAATGGAGCAAACAATTTGATTCCAATTGTTTGAAACTATGTAATTTTGGGAGCGCCTGCACTTTCAAGAATAAATCATGACATTCGTATGGGCAGTAGTTTACTGGAAAACGTTTCTTTAGATAAGGGAACTTTTTGACCTTTCACCATTCGGTGTTTATGAGAGCGAGCGAATATAACAGTAATCAGCTGTCAAAGTGTTCATGTTGACTGTTGCATTTTTGTGAACAATAAATCATAAATTGGTAGATAAAATATTAAAATGAATATGCGTGCCTATTAATCAAATCAAACAGTTAACACTCACACAAATACCAGTATTACTCACAGCTACATAAGCCGCTTGAAAGCAAATCCCAAAAAAGTCCATTGAATGAATTGAAGGTTTAATAACGGGCATTTGCATCAGGGAACAATGTGAAATAAAACTAACATTACATGTGATAAGGGCGCAGTGAACAATGCGGACAATACACGCGTGGCTCACACATGGACACCTCTGTGCAACTACGAGATCAGGTGCAGAGGAATAGGGGATGCGTAGCTAGGGGCAACTAAATGCATTCAACCTAGGGCACGTGTGCAATGGCCACCAATAGCAAATACATTGGGAAGGGGTGACTATACTTTGAAAAGGTAATACATTGACAATACTATAAGTTTTTGTAAGACTGTGCGCTAATGAATTTTTTTTTTATATCCGAACGAAAAAAATAAATAAATTCTAAGCTGTAAAAGGGTTATCCACCATTTGATTTTGGGCTTTGTGAAGGTTCAAATATATGCGTTTGGTTTAATTAGGAACTTCTTCTTCTTGGGGTGAATAGGATATGTTCTTGTGGCTGGAAGAATATTGTTGGGGTGCGATACAAATTGTGTAAATCAAGCAACTACTAGTATTACAAAATTCAAACTTCCGAAACAAAAATGAAGTGATTCCGAATCCGATCACGTACAAAGTACAAAATTCAAAACTGATCGATGTTGACGCGTGCATGCACTGCCAAACGCAATCGGTACAAACATCCCTGCACACACACTATCACGCACCACGCTCACTATGGTGCGTGAATCGTGTGACGTGTGAAATCAACCGTGCGAAATACATGTGCAGCCGTGTAGCATGACTGCGTGTGCGCGCGCAATATCGGTGCGCAGGTAACGGATCTAATCCTGCTGATCACAATAGCCAACCATTAAAACTGAAATCCCCTGCGCGCTGGCCATGCGGCTTCCGATGGATATGTAAATTCGATTAAACAGAACGATGGTTTGTGCGCGCAACGAGCTAAATGATTCTTCCGTTTGCGATTTTGTAAATTCGACTGTGATGCTTTGTCCACTGCTTCCAGATTCGATTCAGTGAGTTTTACAGTGAGCTGGAAACGCTAGGAACGTGGACCGTGAAGTCTCATTTTGCGCGGTATTCTCAATCATGACTTTTACCTACATTTTACATAACAATGAAAGTACTCAAACTATCAACAGTATCACATCAGAATAAACCTGAAATTGTAACGTAAGCATTTGTGAAGTAAAAGTAATGACTGGCAGATGGTCACGTGCTGGTCATTCAAATTTCATGCCCCCTTATTAAATATTCAAAACTATCTTCCAATATTTTGTACAATCTTTGACTAATATTGTCCTCAAAACAAAAGCTTCATTTCTAGTGTTTATTTTCCTATAACATCATACTTTCATAGTTTCATAGAATCTCAGAATTAAAATTGGGACCATCTGCAGAAATCATAATAAAAACTAATTTTTGTGAGGGTACAGTTACACCCGCAAAAATTAATACACGGAGGCCAGGAATCCTATTAAACTCAGTTATAGGGTACTCATTGAATACTGTGCCCAGAAGCCCCATTAAGGGTTGTATGAGCGTGACAACAATTTTTGATTTCGAGCTTCAAAATTTATTTATTATTAATTTTCTACTCAAAGACTTAAGGGTAGGTCACCGTTCATATTTTGAAGTAATAAATTGTTGAAAATTGATACAAAATACATTGCTTTTATGGAGAAATAGGTGATTGAGCTCATAAATATATAGACATCAGTATGTTCAAGTTTGCGTAGAATAAAAAAAATTTATTCATATGAAAGATGAATATTGTAGTGTCCCGGCAATATTCTAAAAATGGTATGTATTTGTTCATCCTGAGAAAAAAAATTGAAATTAAATTCAAGTCACTTGATTGAATAAATTTTTACCCGCAATGAATTGACACGGCAACGTTGCACTGCTATAACAAGGTGGCGAGCACGTGGCTTTTTGTTGCATTGCCAAATATCAAAATATAAGAAAAGCTAGCACCTTGTCATGAAGTAGAGAACTTTTTTGTGAGGCCAACTATCGATGCCGTCTTAGCAGTTTGGCTGAAACGTAGTACAATCTTGATGATTGATAGTCACCCGCAAAAGTTGCTATGATTTCTATATGGTAGAAACTAAACTTATTTCTTGTGAATTCCAAAAGGCAGTTTGTGAACCTCATTCTTTTCGCAGCCAGTCTATTATGAGAGCTGTTTTTTGGTCTCAGACTTGAACTTCCTTTTGGTCTTCCGAGCAATTTGCCTGTCATAAGTAATGTTGACCAACACACGGAGTTCTGTACCATTAACTCGATCTTTTCTATCATGATTGCCAAACACATAGAAGTAAATCGATCTGATGAGCTTACTTTAAAAATTGAATTGATAAGTGATACAATCACGATGATTAAAAGTTACAATCATTTTCATTAGAAAAGAGAAAAACAGAAATTGTTCCTCGTCAATTCCAAAGGGTAGTTCATGTAACCTGTTATTAAAGCTGTCCCTTTGTCTCGGGCTCAAACTTTCTTCTGGTCTTCGAATCGATTTGCCTCCCATAAATAATGTTGATCAACATACAGACTTATGTGCCCTCCACTCGATTTCTTCTTATTGCGATTGACAAACAAGTAGAAGTTAATTGACCTGACAGATATTTGGTGATGATACTAACCTGAGCTAGTAAGGATGCGCACTGATGTCATCTTTCTGTCTTCGCACCAGATCTTTAAAGTCCTGTATTTGTATAATAATTTGCTTTTCTTAATTTCAAACTGTCTGCAAAATATAACAACTATAACTTCCATGGTTTACAGAAGACAAAGTAATCAGAAATTTGCGATATTAGTCTTTCTCTTTTTGAATCCAAGTGATCCACTAATTACTCCAAATCAACAATTGCAGTGAAATTTGAGACTGTCGAACAGAAATGGATTTCTACTTGAGATAATATTTGACAGTTATTTGATAAAAATGAGTCTTGATAATTTTTCATCTGACCTTGTCAGAGTTCGACGTATCGGTCACCACACAATCCATCTCGACTAGGTATGGATTTAAAAGCACAATGACACTATATGGGGTGGAAAAGGCAAGGGTTGATAAACATGACGCTCAACCCTCACCGTGATTGTAATTATAGTTATAACTCACCCTCAATTCTCTGTTAACTCCACTCTCTTTGTCCTGTCGTTCGCGCGTTGACTTTCGGTTTCGTTCAAACCGATTTAAAAATGTTGAAGTCGTCAAAACAAACTCTCAAATTGATATTTGTGGAGAGATATATACAGCTGTGGATGGATGAAGGTTTATTGAGAACTGACTGCTGATTAATTTCCTGATGATGAATGTTCCTCGACAATTGGAGAATTTTGTTTTCCCTCACATATTGTTCACTCTTTTTCTATTGGTACCTGTATTTAGAGATCGTAGTGAAATTAGTTTGTATTCCTTAGTAAATTTGCATATCTGATGAAGATAATAATAGGACACCTTGGCCAAGTGTATAACAAGACTCGCCCTGAGCCTTTCATTTCCGCGAGTAATGAAAGATGATGATTGCCTGCGGTTAATTTGGTCCGTATTGAGTTCATATTTCTCAAGTGAAACGTCAGGAAAATAAATTAGACTTCATTATTCTCGTATTATATTGTACGTCTGCGGAATTGAAAGCTGTACTTCGTGCGCTTGTTATGATTTAAGAGTGCGGGGTTACCTTTGCCGTGCCCTTTCAACAGAGCCCTGCTTCCTAATTATCTTGCAACTTGTCTGATTATAATTGTCTCATTTCTAAACTTCAAAGAGGAACTACTTGCCCGTGAATTTTCCCCATGATTTCATCAAGCTTGTGCTCGGTATTCTATGTCTCCAGATATTATTCATGCTGAATTAAATCAAACAATGAATGCTTCAGAGTTTTTCTTCTTTGATTAGTTGAAAAGAAGTTCATCTCCAATGTATACAACTTAATTGATAATATAATTTATAAATAATATATGAATGAACATCAAATTGAAAAATTTCCGTTTAGTCTGTGCCTAGTTTATCTTGAAAGTTGAGACCAATTGTTATTTAAAGTTGGTTACACATCTAATGCTTTCTGGAGCACTCTATAACATAACAGTGTCAGTTAGCCTTATTTTCTACAAAGTGAAATCCCTTCTATGTTAAAGGTGAGATTGCAGCAACTCGAAGTCAGTTACGCAGTAATTATCCGAACTTGTCGTCAGATTATAATTGTCTCATTCTCGAACTTCAAACATTCGAATGTTCTATTCGCACGTGGTTCGCAACTTTCCCTGTTGGCAGGTACTTCTCACTCCGGTACTCGACATTCGATTCCGGCTCCGGAGTTCTAGAGCGTGACCGGACTTCCCGTAAAGGTAGCCGACGCAAGCCATTATTGACTTCTGGGATTTGCGCCCTTGTTTGCTGGACGCTATACGCGAAATGGAGTTTACATTTTACTCTTCCGGAGATACCCATTGTGTGACCAGTGTTTATATAGACAAGAAGGAAAGTCAACTTCTAACTTGAGGAAGGAGAGTAATTTCCACCTGGTCTATCCTCTTTTACTGTTTATCATTCACTCTTTCCAGTATTATATATCAACGTAGATATAACGAATAATTATTTTCGTGTCTCTAAATTAAAAAATCATCAAAATTCTGGTGAGGTGTTGAGCTGCGCCAAGAACATTTTTCTTCTTATCCGATGTTAATTAAAGAGAAATTTAAGAGGCGTATATTAGGAAGGCGGAAATAAGTAATTAATATTTCACACGTCGCTTGACGCTGTACTTTTTTACCTTGGCGTCGCCTACTGCGACGCGGATACAGTTTTTTATTTATTGCTTCAAGAATTAAAACTTTTTAATTAAGGATCTTCCCGTTGCTCATATTGCTTGGCAAAGAAGAGAGATTTTGAGAGTGTCATCACAAAATGGTGAAATCGTTGCCTACTAGCAGATTATCAAAATAAATAATATATAATTCGACTCCAGCATGATGATTTTATTCAATTCTTTCCAAAAACACATAATTACGCAGCTTGCGTTGGGTGTTACAGGTTTTAGCGTCCAGTTCACTACTTATGATTGATAAAGTATCAATATTTCTTAAACTGTGAGATGCGGCTACCAATCGTCCAGGCATAGGTACTTTTGATTTGTAGAAAGTATATTTGAATCTAGTGAGTTTTGTCCAAAGCTGGGATCGACCCATAATCTCCAGAAAACGAAAATATTATATTTGCACTCAAATCTGTCCACTTTTAACCGCTATTAGTTCAAATACTTCATCGAATGATCCTTTCCCGTTATTACTCTTATCTTTACACTGGAAAATATTCTTTTCGACTGCATTCGACACTCCTCATGCGCGTTTGCGCACAGCTTGTGCGCATGTCGAACTGTCTTAAGCAGAAATTGGTGCTATCTAGAGATGCTTACCTAGCAATATTTGTTCAGAAAAGCACTGTTTTAGTGCAACTGTCAAAATTCCAGTCTCTATTATCGCTATTTCTGCGTTTTGAGCTATGAGTTCAATAACTTTCGTCATGTGAGATATTCAGGCCCGTTCCTGGCGGGTATGCAGCGAATGTACCGCATCAGGCGGCAAAACTTAGGGGCGGCAATTTGTCACAACCAGGCACTATTCTTTCATGGTTTCATGTTACCCGCAACTCGATACTTGTGTACCTATTTAGATACAATATCCCATATTTTTATAGAATTTAAGTTTCATTCTCATCGAAACACATAATGTCTCCTGTTTTTATATTTCACCTCAATAAGAACAATTCATCAAGTTCATACACTCGGCAAGAAAGAAACGCACCACTTGAAAATGCACCAAAAGATCTTTCAAACCGCCATAAATTGGTTAACTTTGGTCGAAAATGGATGAATCTTTGAGTTTTGGAAAGTTTGTAGTTTTGTCTTTCAGGAAATTAAGTTGATCCGACTACAAGTTCATCGCACTCTCTACCACATCCTTGACAAAAAATTCATGGTATCAGAAAATGTACAGGATACAAAAAAAATTGTGGACCCAACTTATGACCCAGGAAATCAGGTTCATTCATCTTCTTTCGATCGCGCAAACAATTGAATGTCTGCTACTTGGTTCAGAGTTATTAATTGAACCAAAAAATATTAAATTTTGTTTTTTTTTTCTGGTTATAACTCGGCTAATTCTGCACAGAAATTGATGATTTTAATGAATTTAATTTAACGACACATTAGTTTGCATAATATTGAAGAGTAAAATTGTTGGAGGATCCAGTGTAGTTAAGGTTGAATTTGAAAAAAAAAGGCCTCAAGCGATCCAAATTGTTTGAATGTTATTTATTTGAACATAACTTAGGACGTTTCGAGAGTTTCAGTTGTTCGCCTACCGTTCAAGATGTGATACTGCCTCGGATGTGGCCCTGACTATGGATTTGCGTTGCATTTTGCGGCAATTCTATTCAAATAATTTTAAATCATTCACGCTTTAAAGAATAAGACTATATGTATTACTCACATTTAGCTGATGATGAGAGCAGTAGGACTCTCGGAACGTCCTAAGTTATGTTCAAATAAATAACATTTAAACAATTTGGATCGCTTAAGGCCATTTTTTTTTCAAATTCAACCATAATATTGAAGAGAAAACTCCATACTTTTCAGAAGTTCATCGATTTCCGTGCAAAATTAGCCGAGGTATGACCAAAAAAGAGCAAATGTATTTTTTTGTTCGATTCATAACTCTGCGCCAAATCGTCACTCGATTGTTTGTGCAATTGTCCTGTGTCGTGAGTGAAGTCCACAATTTTTCCTGCACCCGGTACAAGCTGTGAAAGTGTAATATTATTTGACATCAAAAACAATTTTTTTTCTCAGGGATGTGGTAGAAAGTGCTAGGAACTTGGCAATGGATTGACCCACATGCGCTTGAAGAGAAAACATCAAATTTTCTAAAACTCTCAAATTCATCAATTTCCGGAGAAAATCAACCGAGTTATGGCGGTTCGAAAATCGGTACTTTCAAGTGGTGCGTTTTTTCTTCTGAGAAATGTATGTATTTTTTAATAAATATTTTCAAATTACACAAAGGGCGGAAAAAAATATATTGCACGCAGGCGCTTCACTATCCAGGAATAGCCTGGAGATATTCTCTTAGGCCCAGTATTTCAAGTTTAGTTCAATCTATAGATTATTTAAACGAAGCTTAATCACTATGGTAACCATTGTTTTTACAATCGTTGCTACGAAAATTAATCCACAGTTTTCGTAATCCGAAGCCGAAATACTGGGCCTTAGTGTTTCATAATACATAAAGAAAGCAAGATAATATATGATCTGCGTGGTAATCTTCTGTTGATATCAAGTTATCCACTTCAGGCTTTGTGCTTACATTTTCTTCTAAGTTCTCGAAATTTCCAAATTCTTATCAAAGAGAGTATAGTCTATAGCCGCTAGAGTAGTCCTCGTCTTCGGCTCGGATCAAAAACTTCTCGCTCGTTTGTAATATTTGTTGTAAAATATATTATTCTATCACTTTTTGAACATGAATGGTAGCTCTATCGAAATCGTTCTTTCCGAGTAAAGAGAAGTTCTTGGAGTCTCTATATTTATTCCCCTTGTGAAGCCTCAGATTTAATGGGCATCATCAAAGCAACCTCTTGTACCTGTGCGGTTTGGCTGCATTATGTGCAGAATATCCGGCGCTTTCAGGATTTATTTTATATTTTCCGATTGGAGTGGTGTTTTTACCGCTTGCGCATCGATACATAATAGATCAAAGAGAGAGCCAGGATGGCCTGCGGCAACGACTGCGGGTGCATCCCAGGTGGGATTTTTTTACAAAGTGGCTCATGACGTTGTTTGGTTAATCAGAGCGGCGATTGTTCCGAGCAAACTCTTGCTGCAATCGGCAGCTGATTTCGTTTGATTTGTTGCGGCGTGCACTTTGTTTGCCGTGCATCATGTTCGGAGCTAATTTCCGGGCGTTCGCAATGCGTGTTTGCGCGCCGCGACCGCGTATATTATGTTACTTCATTACTGCAACGATCCGCTAATATACAGCACCACTACTAACGCTTGTGTACTCATAGCTCCACTCCACTGCCGGAATTATAAAGTAAAACCCGTGGGAAAATAATGCGATTACACGCCACAGGCCTTTTATTTATACCATCGGCCTGTGTGTATCTAGTTTTTCGCGTCTGCAGACAATCATTGTTATCTTTGTGTACGTGCATATTCTGCTTTATCGGTCGATATGTCCGCTGCGTTCCAATTATTACAGCATGTGTAATATGTAATATAAACCAATACACCCTCCCACTCTACTTGCTTTAGTCTAAATTAATACTGAGCCGTCCTACCAGAATATTCATTTATAATAGCATAAACATTTAAACAATAGATGCTAGAGATCGGAATATGAATGTTTCAGAAGAGGGGAGGGATCTATCCATGTAATAAAATCCCAATGAAATGAAACAAGAGTACAGGGATATAAAGGGAAAGATTCAACGAACCAAAACCATGAAGTGAGCATTATGAGCATTCGGACATCCAGGTAGCGAAGAGCTTCCTCCAAGCGTGTCGACGTGAACGTGCAGAAGTTTCAGTCGGACACAATGAATATTTATGGAGAAGTCTGTTGTTTCACTGGGAAATCTCCCCCGCAGGAGAAATTTCCGCAAACACGAAAGAGAAAGACCAGAATGGACGTCCAAGGAAACGCAGCAATGAGAACGAACAGCAAACGGCAAAGAAAACTTTTGATGCTAAAAAGAAACAGAAGAATCACGTCTAACAAAATGTAAACGAGCGCCGCGGGGAAAGAACAGAGAATAAAATGTTTAAAAACTCTTCGGTGGTTGAGGAGGAGATCGCAGGGGTAAGGAAGGCCATTTACCTCCGTATTTCAACATTTTAGAACACAATAATGTAGTCGGATCATCTGAGCATATATAAAGATGAGATTGTAAACAAGAGGTAGGAGCGGAAGATAAACAAGGGGTTACGGATCACTTCCCTTACTGTTGCCGCTGTTAGCTGCTGGTGTTCCCTTCTTCCTCTCGCTAGGTAGAAACAATGCTACAGTTGCCATATTGCGTTTCTCATTTGAATAAGCTGATAAGTGTTTACGGAAATCACTGTGTTTCAGACCCCAGTTGGTTATTGAATATTCTTTCAACCTCTGTTTACACAGTGTCCCATTACTTTCATGAAGTAGTATTATGGAAAACAGTACAAACATACTTTTAATGTACTTTACAAGTGTTATGGATGGAGATTCGGAGGTGAAAAAACTGACATTACCTGGATAATTTCTGCATTTTGACAAGTTGGTTGACATTGTCGAAATTGCTCTAATCCTGTTTCATGATATTGCTTATCAAGAGCAGGTCGTACAGTTCGACAATTCATGGAACATAATTCTTTTTTAACCCCTAGTTGAAATGTCTGAGACATACTGGTCCGTCTGTTTTCCACATATCTTAATAACATAATTGTCCAAAAGCATTTTGACAAAGATGGTTGTAGATTTTGTATCATCAGTCAAATATGACATAAGTGGTCGTTCCGGTCATCTGTGGGTGCAGAATAATTGTAGGATCAAATGCAGTTTCTTATCAAATACTCTTATGCCTAAAAACTCTTTATTATTGTCTGATGTAATTTGATCTTATGGCAATAATTATTGTCAATTATATGAATAAATGCAGAAGTCCCTGCTTTAAATCTCGACGTATTAGTACGTATTATTGTCATAAGAGATCTACAGGATGAAGCATTCAAATCATACACCGGGTATTATGGACTTATAGTCTTTCTGATTCCGTTCAGTCTTACTTGATATAAGAGTGTTGCACAGATTCTAAAATCGAAATAACCAGAATGATTCGATCATAAAACAAGTGGGCCTTTGGTCTCCCATGATTCTTGTGCCTCAGAAGAAGAAGATGAATAATAATTATCCAATTATCAATTAGTCAGGCAGACCAATTAGAACAACCTAAACATAAAAGTCAGCATGAAGCATTTTACCTAGTGTTTAAGTAGAACTTGTGGTTATACTACTTTGAATCGGCATTGTACATAATCCCATTTTGTCTTGAAGCCCTAATCCTTGTCATCTTGATCCGGATCTTATTTTTATAGAAAGCTAATCTGATTTGGTCCCTGTCAAGTCGTTATGATGAATTCTAATCAAGAACATGTGTAGTTTTCATTGTAAATTGACGATAATCATCAAGTCAAAGTCATTGTCAATTTGTTGTGGTTCCTCCACTGAACTGTCTTTCCTATTATTGAGATTGGAGTGTTATACTAGATTAATGACATCATAAATAACTGGTAACTGGTAATTACGGGCGACTAAGCCCATAAATGTGTGGGTACATTAAATGCGAGCGCGTGCGATTGTTCAGACGTACGTGCGCGTACGACATCGTCTGTGAAAACATACCTGTTGATATAAACACTTATGGTTATACTGCAAACAATTTTGATTGACGCGCTCGTATGCTATCGCACGACTATCAGACCTAAGCAAACTGGTTTGATTTTTCTTGCGTCTTCCTGCGAGCCTATCTAGGCAATTCTAATCAAAAAATAAAAATTGAAGAACTGATTTGTTGTATTGAGTAGGAAAAAGCCATTATGGGATCAAAACTCTCATGAATACCACAAAAGGAGTATAATTGAAAAATTATATGTTGTGTTATAGTTAGTTTCTCTCTAGGTTCAATATATTTTCGAAAAGTTGAGAATTTTTTCAGTTCAGTATGGATTTTGTATGGTATATATAAATACTCAAAGAATGTCTTTGATTGTTTCTCAATTTTTTTTTTATATTCCATGTACTCTCAATTTTTACCTCTTTTCTATATATAATTCATCCACCCAATATCCTCTTTTATGGTTTGAAATCATTGATCACAGAGCATGAATATTTTCGACTGGTAAATAATAATAATTTAGCAAATGTTGAACCATTTCTCGAAACTGTTTGTTCGGTTCTTGTCAGACGGACGGACACAATGTAATCATCAATAAGTCAGTCCCGATACCGTACGTACACGGCGTTGCAAAATCGCACGCACTCGTATTTAATGTAACCACACACTTAGACATATTCAGTATTTGAATTCAAATTATTTGTTGTTCTTTTTCTATAGTTCCTTCTGTTATCCTCTTGAACCAGTTATTATCTTTCTCCAAAAACTTTCAAAATCAATTTCACGTAATACTAGAATAGCGTGTTCAGAAACCGCATTCTTTTCGGGGTGGTTCATCTTGTATGACAAAAATGTCAATGTCATTTCTTCAGTCTTCTTAGTCTGTCCAATATATAGTTTACCACACTGATAAAAGAATTCCTTCTAAAAAGTTATTTCCTACAGTGAATGTTATGTTTTCTGACATTGATGGCGGATATACATTTGATTATGAACACTATGATTTGACACAATAAGCCACCATTTTAACTCCATTCTACAAGCCTGATGTATCGCGGTGTTTCAATTACATCTAATGGTTAGTGACTGACAAACATAAAAAACATTGGTAATTCAAAGTGCAAAGCAAATAACGGAGTACATATCTTCTATATAAATAATAATCAATGTTTGTATGTTTGTACCTTATGCGTTCCAGAACCATTGATCAGATTGTGGTGAAACTTTGATAGAGTGTTTCAGGGACGTACAAGACGGTTCTTGTTACAAAAAATCTATATATGAATGAGTTTTCTTCTTTTATTGAATTCTCTTGCTTTGGTGGAAAGAATGTATATCATAAAGGACTCAATACACAAATAATTAACTATTATCAAAACGTCATCAAAGTTTATATTGAAAGTAAGATTGATATCATCTTCTATCTTCTATATGAATAAAATCAATGTTCCCATGTTTGTACCTTATGCGTCCCGAAACCATTGATCAGATTGTAGTGAAACTTTGATAGAGTGTTCTGGGGACGTACAAGACGTTTCGTGGCACAAAAACTCTATATATAATTGAGTTTTTTTTTATTGAATTCTCTTGCTTTGATGGAAAGAATGTATATCATTAAGGACTAAATAAACAAATAATCAGCTATTATTATTACGTCATCAAAGTTTATATTGAAAATTAGATTGATATCAATATTATATAAAACAAAGTCGGATTACTTACACCATTCATAAATCAAGAACGGCTTGACCGATATTCATGATCTTTGATTTCTAAGATTTGTCTCCGGCCAGAATAGCGGAATAAGTATCAAAAAATCGGAAGGAGAAATATCATACTCCCATACATTTTGTATAAAACAGCTTTTTTGATGATATCATGGGAACTTATTTATCGTATTCTGCCTATAAGATTTGTCCCAGGGTGGAACAAACAAAAGTAGCCAATAGGACCTGAAAATGAATTTGGAAATGTTAGGTCCTATCGGCTGCGTTTTTTCGCCATGCGAGCTAAACAAGCTTGATCAAAAATAAGTCGCCATGCAAGCGAAGCGAGCTCAATCAACGTTAAAACGCCTTACCAGAACTGCAAACTCGGTTAACGGTAATCTGCGGTGTCAGCGAAGCAAGCTCGATCAACGGTAAACCACCGTACGAGCAAATCGAGCTCGGTCAACAGTAGACCGCTGTGCGAACAATACAAGTTCGGATAATTGTAAGCTGCCGTGTGAGCGAAGCGAGCTCGATCAATCCCATGCTGCTGTGCGAGCGAAAAGAGCTCAGTTAACGGCAAGCAGCCGTGCGAGTGAAACGAGCTCGGTTAACTATAAGCCACCGTGCGAGCGAAGTAAGCTCGGTTAACTGTAGAACGTCGTGCAAGTGAAACGAGATTGGTCAACGGTAAGATGCCGTGCAAGCGTTGCAAACTCAGTTAAAGGCAAGCAGCCGTGCGAACGGAGCGACGTCGCCAAACAGTAAACCGCCATATGAACGAAACGAGTTTGGTAAATTTGGAATATTCTCAGCACATGCATATTCATTTCATTGTTATATTTTGGTTAGGTTCATATTCAAATAGACAAGTTATGTCTAATATAATAATTACTTCTCTATAATCACTTAAATAAGCATGTCATGTGGGATTAATATATTTAATGTATAATCTCTGATGAATTAACAAAAAACAAAGTGATATAAACTCAAAAGACATTCAGTGGAACTGCAAAGTCTCGGCCAAATATAAAAATCTCCTATTTCGATTGATTTCCTACAGAAGAAGATCTTTTCACAGTTTGACATGTCCTCATCATTTCTGGGTGTTAAGGTCCTTATATAAAAAGTAGGCTCAAGTACCTTGCAATCTGAATTTATCAATTCTGTGGCGTTACGAAGTACGCCGGGTCAGCTAGTTATAGCATAAATATAAACAGTTTTGAGTGATATCATCAATTAAGCCATGTGCTCAGAAAAAAACTAAATAAAAAAATATAGATTCAGTAAATCCTGAAGTAGGTATTTCACAAGAAGGTTTACTATTTACAGGTTGTTGACATGGATTTGAACAGAAGTTTCGCAAAAGTGATATTAGACTCAATACTAGAGTACTTTGTCATGTGTATTGATTAACTCATTTATTTCCCAATAATTCTGCTATCACCAACCAGCGGAAAACACGTCTAATGCATGTTTCAAATTACCATCAACAAATTGATACACTGTGCTGTATGTCACGACTCAGGAGGAGGAAGAAATACACGTGGCTATGGAAACTGATAGGTGCACGCCTACCACGTGTAATAATACACTCACAGTACCGTTCCCAATAAATTACTAATCATGAAAACAAAACAAAGCTATAATCATTTTCGTGAGATTCTTCTCTATTTACCTTTGCTTACAACGTGCAATATTCTGGAGAATTTATATTTCTGATGTAATTCTGCATTATTGCTCAAGTAGTAAAACATTTCAAGACGGTACTGCGCAGCTATAGCGTTCCCTATGCAGATTACAATGTAGTGAACACATGGCCTCAGGAAAAATAGGTGGCTGCGATATTAATAATCATTCCATTCCACCTATATAGGGTGCACATGGCCCCGCAGATACAATAAAGGACAGACGTCAATAACTCACGCAACAGAACAGAACATTAAACAATATTCTGTTGATGGTATAACAGAACAATTTCAACATTTAATTCAAAAAGTGGTTAGAATAGGGTGGGATCAATATATTATTCACGTGCAAATATGGAGATTGGTAGCTCCAGAGGACAATTGAAGACGAATGTCTTTTATTTTGTCAAAGTCTATAGAGAATCCGTGATACATGAGCTATTCGGAATGGACTCAGAAAAAGAGAATCTATTCTACATAATAGTGAATCAACTGAGCGTACCTTTAAAATGAGAAGGTAATAAATGTGCGGACAGTGTGTTTCTGTCACAACGGTGGCTTCTTTCCGACTACTTAATTATTTATTGTCGTGAACCAGCCGAGCACGAATTAAATCACGTTTCTTTGTGTTGCCTCCAACAGCAATTACACTCAATGTGCTAATGAGTGGAAGAGTTCAGTGACATAGCAGGTGAAAGCGAGGGCAGGAGAAAATCCCCGCCATAAATCTTCACTATTATTCAGCAGGTTACAATGCGCGGATGTATCTCGTCTACATCTCGCAGTTCCTATATATACCTATGTTTCTGAGAAGCCTTGCAAGGATCTATTGTTCCACAAAGTCTCAACTTCGCAACCTCTGAAGTGGATTGCATCTTATAAATGCTGTAAATCCACAGGCCTCTGCCTTCTTCCTTTTCAGCACTTAGCTTCCGTTTTGACAAACTCCACGCGTACAACAAGGATATATCACATAAGGGTTAGTGTCACTTTACCTAAGTCCAATTCAGGATGTGCGCATAGTCTTGTTCAACCACCGACGAAATTCTGGAAATTTACCGAGAAATGAGCTTGGTACTATCTTCACTAGAGGGCAAAGAAGTTGAAATAACATTTGTCCTTCTTCATTGACTCAAACTTACCTTTCACTCGAAATTTCAGTAAATTCTTTTGAAATATGTCCCGTTACATGATCATGATCCTTTATGTTGTCATATTCGCTGGATATTCCAGTGATATCCTCCCATAATGTTTATTATAGAAGCTACAACTTTACAGCCTTGTATTGAGAGAATTTTTGATCAAATCATAACAACATCATAAATAACACCGTCAAGTATAAGGACAAAATTAGTTCTACAAAAGAACAAAAACCCTTTAATTTTTCATATGACATAAATCCATGAGTTGATATGTGACATCAAACACCAAAACAATGTATGAAAAATTCATTCCATCACCAGATACACAAAATTTACGAGTGCGTAACGCGTCTCAAGAGTAGTAGCATCATTACTATTTGATTCCTATAAACAAACACAAATGCTCAACCGATAGCCAATTCATATAGACGGACGGGATTGCTGGATATCGGTGAAGTCTCAAGGGAGAGACGGGATTCTCACGCTCGCAGCGCCCGCGGGACCACTTGGCACCGCATTAACAACTGTCGGGGATTCCAGGATTCCGATCAACGCCGTCTGCAATCCTGGTGATGATAATTCAGCCTAGAGCCAGCTTTAACCCTGACCTTGCCATTTTGATTCACATCGAGCTTTGTTTTCCCAATATAGCCTCATTGAAACAAAAATTGTTTTTTCTAGACTAAACTTAGTGACTTTATAATTAGATTGCTCACATTCAGGACACAAAATTATTGTTTTTGAATAATTTTCTCTGTGAGGTTGAGGTAAAGCAAGATTGGACAACTGTTCATTGTTTTTTTTTTTTTGACAGAAACTATACGAATTTTATAGATGATCTGAAGAAATAACATCAACGTTGTAAACTTTCCTTGACTTACATGTACAGAATATGAAGGAAAAACTTATAATATCTTGAGCCCTGAAGTAAAGATTACAGTATTTTTAGGATACCAATCTTTGAATTGGATATATTGAGCTTGACAGACAGACAGATTTTGTTGTCCCTAGTATCACTAAGAAAGCAATCATGGTGTAATCTTGTGAAAGTGTTGCGGTAATCAAGTTTATTTGTGCAGTATTGTGGACGTATCGATAAATAAAATATTGCTGAAAGTTGAGCAATAACGCACCCCATATAAATCTCGGTGTAAACGTTAGTACTTTATAAATTTTTAATCCCCTATTCTGTGAAAAAATCAGGGCTGGTTTTTATTGTATCGGATGGTAGATATTTATGCGCTGCGGATGAAACCAACACAGCAACACCTAAGTGCGATGCGGTGAAGACAAGACGAAGATGGCTGGATGTTCGATCGTGTATCACCCTCGCGAATACAGATGTTACATTCAACATTCATAATGTAACACGTGGCGTGGCGAAGAATCGCACCAGTAAAAACCAATCGGATGAATCGACGACCAGAATTGGATTGGCAGGGAAAGAATTCGTAGGCAGGTGTCGGAGGCATCTCGAATACATGTCGTGTAGAAATCAGCCCTGGAATTCCAACCGAATACCGTGCAGCACGTAAACATAGCCGGGAAGGTTTTGCTCTGCTCGAGGAATCAGAAATCTTATTGTGGATTTGCACATTGCTTATCGCCAAGATTTCCTTGTTATACCAACACAAAGAACTATGAGCTGATATTTCATCATTTGCTTTCTAGAAATCATGACCTACTAGCAATTTGGCTATTTAGACTCTTTTACTAAAGAAATCTTATGTTAATGTTATGACCAGGACACAAACCATAAACATTTCTGAAGCTCATTGATTGACAAATAGAGTACCGAACTCATTAAATCAGAACTATCAAAAACGGCATTACCATTTAAATATCAAATATTTAATATTAAAGTAGGTCGATCATTAAACAGTAGGATAAGCATTGTAATCTATTTGTATCCACCAAAAATTCAATCGAAGCATCTTGCATCTATCAAAATGAGCTGTAATGTTAAGATCACCTTCATCAATCGCAGTTTATTTCTACCTCTTGTTGTCAGGCTTTCTTCTAGGAGGTACTGCAGTTATGAGCTTATTTCAAGGTATATAATGTAGCATGAAGCATATGACTCTAACAATGAACATTACTTTCACGTTATGATGGAAACTGCACTAGGAAGACGACATATGTGAATAGTATTGATAAAAATCAGTCTTGGTCTTGCAGTGCTGGTCTTGGTCTTGAAAAAATGCAAAATCGAAATAAAGACCAAAACAATACTTCCAATAACAAAGCACAAGACCAAGACTGGATTAACAATACCAATATTAAAACCAAATCACGTATGCAAGACTAAAATTTACATACAAATCTAAATGTCAAATCTGACGAATGTCATGGAGGATCAACAATAATTTGTCCATGGTAATTGAGTACAATTCTTGATTTATTCCATTTGAGACTGCTCCAAATTTTTCGATCGGTAACTATTTGGACCAACCAAAAGCACTTCTTCATTAGTATAGAAAATTTCTGAAAAAATCATATTGATCTGAACTCCCGTTTAGACTGCAACTGTGGCTAGATGTCTGTGATTAATCGCGGTCTATGTACCTTGTATTATATAGGACTAGTGTTCCAGCCTGGCTCGCGGGCTCAAAAACTAGGCTTCGCAGCGTGATGGCAAGACCACCTCTTTTGCATTTCTAGGTCATAGCTTCAAGGCTCAAGCATTTTACTCTGCTCGTACGCTCATAGATACATACCTATTGAGTAATTTTCCTTCTCTTAGATATTGATTTGGAAGTCACGCACTTCGCTTCATTCATGTTTTCGTATGGAAATGCCTTCGAGACTCCTACTAATGGTTAACGATGGTTATTAATGTGGACAAAAAATTGAAACTTTGATCCAATATTCTATTTGAATTATCTCTTCTTCAATCAATTTGAATAAAAGTAAATAAAATACGCCTTTTACCTGTTACGGGTATCGCAGGCACTTCTAGTGCATTCGGTGGATTGATGGATATTTCTTTAGCCGTAGAGTACGGTTATTAATCGTCAAGCTACGGATACTCTTATTATTTGTGAAGAGTACGCCACAGAGTACTACATTGAAATTCAGTGGAAATCTCCTATCTCTTCTTCTCCTACTGACATTTTTGTCCGTCAGTGGGATTCGACCCCGCGACTACAATGCCAGCATATTTACACTGAGCTATGAATACTCATATAAATTTGAATAGATCAGAAAAATTTATGATTGGCTACAGTTGAAAAGTGTAGGTTGATAGAATTTTTTTTCAACATACGAAAGAACTAAATTACCTGAGCTCAGCATCAGTTTCAGCTAGAAAAATTTTTTCGTCACATATAAAATTTGAATCTAGATGAAGGGGAAGCTCTCAAGGTTTAATGGTAATCAATCCTTTTGTACAGTTGGTCATTTTTATTTTTACCTGGTTTTAAGCGTTGGCGCAGATGCCCAATGTGATAAGAAACTTATACCTGATCTGGTGCAGTTGACAATCACCCCTTATGTTCACGTAGTCTCACCGGTATCACCCTGAAGATAGTCACCAAGTGGTCAAAACTGGTCAGTAATTAGATAAATTACGAGAACAGTGTGAATTGAAGATGTTTTAGAGTTTCCATCTCTGAAAACTATTCTCTTCTCCACTGTAATATTTTTTATTACACTCTTATCATATTTTTTAACAGTTCACAAGTAGCTCCTCTCATGAATATTATAACTATTGTATTTGTTGAACATCTCAATGTAGCTTCTATTCCAGTTGGTATTTTCAGTCTTTCTTTGAAAAATGCATGTGCAATCATCTTTATTGTATGATGCACGTGTGCTCTTGGCGCCTATGTCCTGCTTATATGTGTTCACCTTTGTTTCCCGTCGTATCGAACGCCTTATTGGCTGCTACAGCTACTTGTCGAAAACGCTCGTGACTAGAATACCGATCTTTTCTCCTGCTCTTGCTTTCTCATCACTGACCGGCAACCCTTGTCTCTCACCTTTCCAAAAGCAGATACTTACAGTGATACAGAAGTGATGCTCACCGACTAATGCGCATTCCAAACTGATTCCCTTCTAGTATCTAAGTTGCACCGTGTTTCTACTTTGCAACGGAGAGGTTTTTGTGCCTATTTGTATTCAGATCCAAGAGCCATTACTTCCAAAGAGAATGTGGTTCAGTTCACAGTTTGTAGGTATTGGAATATTTATAATGATAAGTATTGATCCGCTGATTTTGGATGAAGTTGGAATATCATAAGAGCAAGTTGGAGACTCTAAAAGAGAAAAACATTCCTATTTTGTATAGATTGGAAAATAATAGTCTCAAACATTCACACTTTGCACCATACAGTCCAGCTTATTTTCGAGTAGATTAGTATATAGGAGTGAATGCTAAACGATCTTAATACTGGAGAATGATGTCTCTTGAAATCAAATACATTCAATTGTCGAGAATTAACATATGCCGTTCATTATTCCACCTCTTTGCTCACGCTTCACGCCACAGAAAATCGACAATTAACGATTTTTGCTCCAATTTTGAATAGTTTTGTCCAATGTTATTAGCTTTTTGAACTGCTTATAACTGTTGATGGACTTCATGTACTGAAGATATCTTCCTAATATCTGCTGTATTCTGATAATTCGCAAAGAAAGGTGAAATCGTTGCAGTTGTAACAGGAGAACAATAGCCAGTAGAATTTTTTTTCAAGTAGTAGGGATCGTTATGAAGTTAGACAGTAAGGCTTGATATTGTGCAGTGTCCGTCTCCCGTCTAACGTCTCCCGTGTAGAGTGGCGAATTGTAAATGGAGAACATGATCGTGGGCGCGATTGTACTCTACTCTTACTGAAGTATTGATTTGAAATTGCGGTATAGTCCCAGTGAGTGACGGCGCTCCTGCGGGAGCTCACCGTGATTGCACCTGTCGCTAACCCTACGCAGTTAGCGCTCCCTCGGCACCCAACTCGACTCTTTTATCGGGAACTGCCAAAAGTTGCTGTGTCAGGAATAATGTTAGACAAGTGCACAACAGCAACGTCTTCTCTTGTTATGTCGCCAGTTTATCATGCCTATGCTCTTTCTTTCTTTGTCTGCCGCCATCCTGCGTCACCCTTTTGTAGATCCGGCGTTTCTTTACCGTCTCTTACTCTGTGCCTTCTTGTGCCTGCCTTCATAGGATTTCTACTACGTTGTTTTCGCGAAATGAATAGATGAATATTCAACCTCAAGTATTGTCATTCACATTAGCAAGCTCTCAACCATTTCCCATATATCCCAATATTCATCAAGTTTTACGGAACTAATCAATTAGACACATCAACATCACATCTGTTGGATGTTACAAGTCAATATTAGAGAGAAAATGGCTTTTTCTGGAAGAGTACGTCAAAATAGAGTCTGAAATCGTGTTTCTTTTTAAAATGTAGTTTTCCACCTTCGCAATTTGAGTTCTCCCTCAAAGGTTGGATCGTCTACTGTAAAAAGCTCAAAGCTTTGCTTGTGTGTTGGTGTAATCAAAAGCTCATGTCCAGTTATCGTGGGACGGAGGGAAGAACCCTTCGGGAATCGCACACCGCCGCAACTTTTCTATTGCACGTAGCACTGGTCGGCGATTTGTCCACATGGCATGAACGTGAAAATTCTTTTAATTACACCGACTGCCGCGCTCTCGATCACGGTATAATGACTGGCCACGCTGTTTGCGGCCAGATGCACCACAAAGTTGCGGCAACTTTGCTCACGTACACTCTCGGAAAACAATCTGCTGGGATTTTTAACCGAGAACACGATTCACTAATTTTTAATCACGTAGATTTGACTTCAATGAGAATGAAAGCGATTCATTACAAATCTCTCTGTCATCCATCTACATTCAAAGCCAAGACCTCTCAATAAAGTGGAAAATAATCCACTAGATCCACTGATTTCACATCAAAATTGATGAATAATTGAATAATTTCAATTCCTCTTGATTGGGGAGACGCTGTTGATTCGAATAAAAGACAAACAGTTTGTTAGGTTGGAACACTTTGTAGTGGTTAAACCTCCCTTTAATCGACATGTTCATGACTTCCTGACAAGAAGTCTTGACGTATAACAGATTTAATGACTCGTGTTTACCGTTTAATGTTTCGAAACTAGAATTCTCTGAGAGGAAGATTAAGGAAGGCGAGGTGCGTTTTGCAATTAATACCTCTGCCTACGCAAAGCGGTTTAATTTGTTCCTTCACTCGCGACATAAACTCGACGTTGTTTCGCCTGTGCTGTTTTTGTACGGACGCAATTCTCCGTGCGAATTACCTGGAAATTAACCGTGAAGAGAACCAGAAACACGGCAATGTTAGAATAACAACAGAAACCCGAGATCTTGAAACTTGTGGGAAATGTGGTTGAAGTGATGAAATTGTAACCTACCTAAGCAATAAAAAATTATTTCAGCTCTAATCAACGTACAAAATTCAGCTTGAATATTTTCAATTGGAGGCTGGTACTATTTCTAAGAACAATCCTGTCACTCCAGCAAAAACCAAAAATAATTGTGAGAAATGAATCAGAACTACGTTCTTTTCTGCCATATCGTAGAATAAACCTATGCTGTTGAGATCAGCACATCTTTTGTGTATATTCCAATTAAGATTTTTGGTGATAATTTGGGAAACATAGCTGGCTTCAAAAGTTATTCATAGTTTCAGATGGAAACAAGTATTACTCGAACGGCCTCGAAAATCCTGAAAAATAAAACTAATGAAGAGGACTGAGGGCAGCTCTATTTTCACCGCAAGTATTGATTGAAAAATCATAATTTTGTGATCATCTCATTCAGACGGATAAAATAGTTATAAGGGATTGATTTGGTGTCTAGGGCACATATGTATACGAGGTCCTAATTTTCAACAGAATCATTTTGATTGATGAGATTCACTCCTAAAGTTATTGGCACATCAATTCACAAAGTTACCATATTTGAATCTTCAAAATTCGTTGATCTCGTTGATATCGGTTGTACCAGATCCAGCACATTATGTATAACGCGAAAGTTATAGCTACATTGACTAGTTGTGAAATAATTTAGTTTGATGACAATACATTGTGATGTATTTTAAAATTTTATTATTTGAATTAATATCAACAAAATTATAATAGCTTAGCTCAAACTTAATTAAATATATGTATAACTATGATGAATGATAGAAGTAGTGGATATGCTGACTGTTAGATGATATGAAGAAAATGAAATTTGGGAGTTCAGTCAAGAGTTTTATTTTAATCTACTCTACAGTTTCAGTCCCACCTGGACCATCTTCAGGAGTGCTATATATTGTACAAAAGTGTGAATATGAGAGACAAAATGACGAAGTGAAATTGACAGTGTACTTACAATAAAATTAAAGTGTATATGTGATGACATCTATGTGTAATAATAAGTTAGTTAAAAAGTCGAAGTAATAAAAATTAGGAAAACAAACATGTTTTCGGTCAAAATTTTAAAATAAAATAATTTAAAATATTTAAAAAACTGTGCTTGGCAACAACTGACCGTTATGAAAGACCAAGACTAAGTGCTTGTTGAATAAGGTGTTTGCCCGCTTAATGCGGAAAAGCAAAATCACACAGGTCGATAACAGTCAGTTGATGAAGTCAACCATTGGATAAGAGTCACATCACGATGTCAAGGGATACCAGCCATGAGAGAAAAAACCAAAAAACCAACGAAACAAAAACATTCAAATCATTTCAAAATGTTATTATAAATTGTGCTTAAGGCTACAGTGTCAGTTTTCTCATTGATATTATTCTTGTCCTGTTTTATATGTAACATTTCAAGTGTAAGTCTTTTGTTAAGAATAGCTTGATTCTGTAGAATGCGTGTGTTGTCAAAATCAAAAGAATGTCCGGTCTTGATACAGTGACTAACCAACATTTAGCACCATCTTTTTTGGCATTTTTACAATTGCGTTTATGTTCATCCAAACGTGTTTTCAAATACCGCTTGGTTTGACCCGTGTAATGTGAAGTGCAATCATTACATGGAATCTTGTAAATCAAATTAGATCTCATGTTTATATCCATTTTGTCTTTAATTTTGGAAAATAAATTACCCACTGTTTTGTGTTGCTTGAAACAAATTTTAATCTTATCATTATTTTTAAAAACTTTCCTAATGTTATCACTTGCTCCATCTATGTACGGAATAGTGAAATACTTCACTGTCAAAGGTGATTTGTTGACATTTGGCGTGCTAGACTGTAAACAGCTGTTGATCTGATTTTTTATGCCGTTAATGATACCCCACGGATATTTATTTGCACGTAGTAAGTCAATTACTGTATTATTCACCTCATTGTGATATATTTCAGATGTGAGATGTATGGCTCGTGAAAAGAGATTTTTTGCTACATTAATAAGTTGACTTTTAGGATGGTTTGATGTGAAATTGAGGTACCTAGTACTAGCGGAAGGCTTTTTGTACCATTTAGTAGTGATATTACCCTCATTGTCTCTAATTACAGACATATCAAGAAAAGGTAAGCAATTATTCATCTCAATCTCTACGGTGAATTGAATGTGTGCATTGCAATTATTGAAAACAGTTAGAGTTTCATCTATTTTAGATTTGGGGACCGCTGTAATCAGATCGTCAACATATTTTTTGATGAACGGAACCTTAAATGAGAGTACTGGCAAAACCTCATTCAAAACAAGATCCATCACTAGGTTAGCTACCACTGGAGACAATGAACTCCCCATCGCAGATCCGAACATTTGCTTGAAGAATTCACCGTTAAATTGGAAATAGCAATTTTGAAAACAAAATGTAATTAATTCTATTAGCTCTTTTAATGGTATATCAGTACGCTGGGATATTATATTATATTTTTGTTCAACAGCTTTGATAACTAAATCAAGTGGTACATTTGTGAACAAGGAGACAACGTCCAAAGAAATCAGAACGTAATCAGGGTCTAAGGATACTTTCGTGATGAAGTCATGAAATTCAAACGAATTACGGATGTAATATTCATCGTCATATAAATCACTAAGCAACCGTGCTAAAAATTTGGATAATTTATCTGTTGGCGAATTGTTACCAGAGACGATAGGGCGGAGAGGAAAGTTATTTTTATGAACTTTAACCAGTCCGTAGATTCGAGGTGAAACCGCGTTGTTTGATGTCAAGTTTTTCTTGGTTATCGCATCTATGTATTCCTTACCAAATAAATTATTAACTAGTTTATTGTTAGCGTTCTGAATCTTTTTCGTCATATCCGTATTTATTTTTGTGTACGTGCTGTCATCATGTAACAATGCATCCATCTTACTGATATACTCATTTTTATCTATTGCAACAGTAAGGTTAGATTTATCAGCTTTAATGATATAAATATCGTCATTTCGCTTGTAAGTACACTGTCAATTTCACTTCGTCATTTTGTCTCTCATATTCACACTTTTGTACAATATATAGCACTCCTGAAGATGGTCCAGGTGGGACTGAAACTGTAGAGTAGATTAAAATAAAACTCTTGACTGAACTCCCAAATTTCATTTTCTTCATATGATGAATGATGTTTGCAGTGTGGTCAAACATTGTTCAGAGCATGCGAAGTTTTGTTTGAGTTCTTTTAAAGGCAAAAATATAGGAAAATTTACTACTAGAAAGTAATAAATGAAATAACAGGTGCCTCACTTTGCCGAATGGTCTCTGGCAGCAAACAAGCAAACCTATCAAAATTTGTTACTGATTTTCAAACAAAGGAGTTAGTTCAATTGGTTGAGACTCTGATGACGCGAAAACTAAGATTTGTCTCTGTAAAAAATCCAGTGTTACCTTTTTTACTTGCTACCAATAGGACATTATGTCGAATGGAATGAAATTTTCAATATGTGGCAAAAAATTCTCATCTTCTGTTTTCTTCGTCCTGTCCTCTTGTAAATTTTTTTTTGTCTCCATTTCCAATAATGCAGTTTGTATAGCATCATCTTTGGAACGACGTTTTTCAATTTTATTTGTGGCAGATGATGATGGCTCTGACAGATAATCAGAATACTAACATTCAGTGACGAGGAATTATCAATAGAACAGATATCTTCAATTACTTGATCATCTTCTTCGCCATATTCATAATGTTCCTCATTTTCTATAGATTCTTCCGGACGAAGCTTTGGGAGTAAATTGGTCTTCCAAGAATAGTAGACTCTTTAAATTTGGCCGAAGGACTATATCCTCACGTATTATTTCTAGTTTTGAAGCAACTTGGCCCTATACATATCTCAAAATATATCGATTGTGGTGATCTTTATCTTTTTGTTCCCACAAACTTGGCCTCAAAAACACTCCATTTATAATGTTTTCGCGTCAACCATCGCGATAAGAGCGAAGAAATGCAACTAAATGTCTTTCGTCGCTCTTATCGTCGATCGACAAGCGAAAGCAATGCTGTAGCTTTTCTTAATTTAAACACTTAACATTATAATTAATGGTTTGCTTCTCGCTGCTTCGCTCTTATCATAGCTCTTATCATTCATCGTTGCTCCAACATGAACGTACTCTTATACCAACATCGATGTGTTTATCAAACGACCTGATGTTGTAGCGTGATCTTTTGCCTAATAATGGAATAAGAAAAGCTCCAACCGGATTGCCTTCCAAAATTAGGGCTTTCGACAAACACATCAATACTGGTACTAAAAAATCTGACGTGAACATAATATATATAATACGATGTGATTTTGTGTTTGATCATATATATCATTGGATATATATATATATATATATATATATATATATATATATATATATATATATATATATATATATATATATATATATATATATATATAATCAAACACAAAATCTCATCGCTCCACAATTAATAGTTTTGGATTTACCCAAGAGATTATAAGAATCTGTCAAGTAAAATGCACTTTCTGCCAGGTCGGTTGATATGGGAGCAGTAGGTCATTTTTCTTTTACTACAACATTCCTGAATACTGATTCTACGACTACCAACAGATCTGAATTTATGCGCAAAATTAGAAAATGAATTCCTACTGAAGTGCACTTTCGGTTCAGTCTATTGTTATGAAAATAGTAGGCAGTCATTCAGATGCTACAGCAGACTAAAATACCAAATTTCAATATTCTATACCTGTTCGTTTCAAATTTATGCAAAAAATTCCAAAAGACTATTAAGTAAAGTGCACTTCCGGCTCGGTGGATCTCAATAAAAATAGGATATAAGCATCTAGACGGTACAATATTCCTGAATACTGAATTCTAACAATCTACGTTCGATCGTTTTCGATTTATGCGGAAAATTCAAAAAATGTTTTGAATAAAGTGCTCTTCCGGCTAAGTCGTTAGCAATCATAATGCAAGGTGTACAACAAGATATTATAAAAGTGCCTAATACAGAATTTGAATATTCTACGACTGATTGTTTGGAGTTTATGCAGAAAATTCAAAAAGTCTGTCATATAAAGTGCACTTCCGACTCAGCCGATTGTTACAAAAATAGAAGATGACCATTGAGATGGACACACCCCAACCCGGCACATTCAATCTCCCGATGGGACATCAGTCAAGGGTTGGTGATAGTCCTTATGACCAACTCGGCACATCTTAAACAAGTGTTTGCAGAAAAACCCATCCCTATTATCGGCTCAACACCTAAGAAAATATAAATTAAAATCTTGTGTTTAGTAGCTATCTATTATCAATCTAACAGTTCAATCAACAACATCAAAGAAATCATTTTGCGGGATAACTAGCCAACTTGGAAAAACACTACTGATTGTAGAGCAACATAAATTCAGTAAATCAAATCGAAAATTTTTATCTGGTGAAATGAAGTAGCAGTGTGTTAATTGAAAGTGCAAAGCATTTTTCCATATTATGAGCAAGTCCAGAGATCGAGTAATAACGACAAAAAGGTCAATCCACGATCACGCTGAAATTATTATTTTTATTGTATGATGCAACCTACTTATTTTTTGATTTTGTATTATTGTGTGTCAAATTTTGTATGAATATGAGAAGAAACTATAAAATTGATTTTATTTTATTTAAAAACAGAGACTACCTGCAAGTGTGCCAAGTTGGGTATCACTGCAAGGTACCTGAGATACTCGTATGTGCCGAGTTGGGGTGTCATTAGCAGAGACTACCTGTAAATGTGCCGAGTTGGGAATCGCCGATTGAGATGCTACAGCAATTTCAAATGCTGAATTCCAGTATCCTACGGCTCACCCTTCTGGATTTATGTGGAAAATTCAAATAAGTTTCAAGTAAAGTGCACTTCCGGTTCAGCCGATAGCAATCATATTGCAAGATGTTCAATAAGATGTTATAGAAGTGCCCAATACGAAATTTTGATATGCTATGGATGATCATTCTAGATTTATGCAGGAAATTCAAAAAAAGTTTCTAGTAAAGTGCACTTCTGGCTTGGCCGATTTATACAAAAATAGCACATAACCATTCTGATACAACACCAAGTTCAATTACTGAATTTCAACATCCTACGGTTGATCATTCTGGATTTATGCGAAAATTCAAAAAAAGGTTTCAAGTAAAGTGCACTTCCGGTACAGGCGGTCGCAACCATAATGCGAGGTGCAAATCAACACCTTATACCAGTCTTAAATATGAAATTTCAGTATAATACGTTTTACAAGTTTTGAGATTTGCGAGTTACACACGCACGAACACACGCACGTACGAATGCACGAACATACGTACCGACATCAAGCCAAAAATAGTCAAAATGGATTCAGGGATGCTCAAAACGGATATTTCCATCAAAATCTCGATAGGTGAATTTTGTCGGTTTCACAAAACTTACTTGTTACTTTGTACAAGTAAGTAAAAAGGACCTCTTTTTGATTTGATTCTTCCAGATTTCATAGCATTTTCAGAAAATCAATTACTGGGCTGTATGGCTGATATTGAGCCTTGGCTCTCTCAACATAACCTTTCCACTTTTATGTATCTTTCGCTACTGAATATGATGTTGTACTAACACAATTTTATCGTTGTGGTTATCGAAGATCCTGATGTTGGAGTGCGATCTGAGGAAGACCTATGCCCAGTAGTAGAATGAGAAAGACTGATAGGCATAGACTTGAACCAGATCGCACTTCAGCATCAAGTGCTCCGACAACCACATCGAAAATATCATATTAAGAGAAAATCCTTTTTTTCAGGAAGCGATTGGAAAACTATAATTAGCTTGATTTGGTTCTTTCAAATTTTATCAACCAATATCTCACCTAACAATTCCAATCAATCAATTGTCTTGTGCTCCCTCAAAGACATTTTTCCACTTTTTTTCTTTCTTGATACTTGAAGCGTTCTGTACTCTTAGCTTTCTAAAATCTTCTATGACCTGAGCTTTCCAACTTTGTCCATGGAAAGAGCAATTACTTTCTTTGTTCTTTGATACATCTTTCAATATTTAAATTCTTAAAAAGTTCTATCAGCTAGAGATTCATTCGTGTCTTTCAGTCAATTGTATTTTTGAACAAAGATAGGACCAAAAATCTTCTACAGTACCTTGCGTTCGAAAAGCGTTTTTTTGTGAACGATTACTACAAATTTGATGTTAATTTTATATGAGAATACTTTGGATTTTCTTGATATGAGTCTCAATTTCAGAATGATGTTCAATGCAAAAAGGCATCTACTACCAGCTACTATTATATATGATTCAATATATAAGTTGATATGTCTGTTACTCAAATTTATTAACAGGCTTCATTTTCTTATAGCTAGTCGCAAGGAATACATTCTCTTTTTGAGGGTTCTTGTACACGATTGCTTCTGATTTTTTCAAGTTGTCTTTGAGACCTGTTGCCCCAGCCTTCTCTTTTACTCTTAGTTTGTCTGCTATATCTTTATCAAATCACCAAACGCTGTCCATTTAACTGACTCATCTACTTAATGATCACGTATCTTCCAAAAACAAATCCAACTACTTTGATGAATGCCTCCAATAACAATGCAATATTTGTTTAGCTAATTAAAGATTATACTTCGCTGATAGATGGGACTTAATTTTAATTTTGTTTGTTTTTAGGTGAGTGGCGTTCCTATGATTGAACTTTTTCGACAAAAGACAAATGTCAATAATGGTGAGTGATACATTAATTTGATTTTTCACATTTCTCTAAAAGACTTTGTTGTGAGACAGGACACATATTCCTGGTCATAATTTAATGTTGAAGTAATATTCAAATATATGGGGGAAGGGGGAGTATTTCGGAATGTCACCCCTAATTATCTCTGTAATAATCAAATAATCACCCTAGCTTTGATATCAGAAGTATTTTTTGTTGACAGTACCTAAAAATATAGCTCCGAAAATTTGGTATATCGAAATTGTATAACGGTGTTAAAAGCTATGTGTATATTTAGATAATGCGTTAGGAAGATCTAAAACGGTTTACCGCATCAAGGTAGACATATAGAGGTGCCAGAAAGTCCTAAAATAACTTCGGAAAGCTATTCTTTATAACACTAAACCATATGTCAGGGGGAGAAACCTTTTTCTTAGCATAAACAAATCTTCTCCTAACAGAGATCTTTGCTTACATATGCGTCATTGCATCAGGCAGGGAAAGTTTGTTTTATCTGTTCTAATCTTTTAATAGCGGCAAATAGAAAGGGTGGAACGAAGAAGGTAAAAATCTTATACAATAATATAATATTTTGCACTCCAACAACACTTTTTGACGTTACTTGATAATAATGATTTTCAAATACCACCCTTATTCAGTCTTCGTACTTTGATGAGAAAACAAATAAACTGATCAAATTTCTGGTTTGGAAATTAGATTATCAATTTCTATCGCATCAGAGTGCTACACAAACATAACCAGCAAAGGTAAAAAACGAATTGATTCAATTGGAAATTGAGCTTTTAGTTCTTTTTCGATTCACAAGTTGGCAACAGAGGAGGTAAAACACACATGTTTAGGACATATGGCAGTCCAACATGAATCGTTGGCGTTCGTCACGATAAAAAGTAAAAAGCGAACTGTGAATTATAGACACACGCGCGCGGACACAAGGTAAATCGTTTTGCATTGTCCCGAGCAAAAGATTCGCTGCTGTACATCGAGAGGAATCGTTCTATTTAGTACCATCCAGATTCGGGATATTTCAATAACCAGAATCAATCTCATCTAAATTTGCTAGTCTTTTATAATAATAAATTGATTCCAATTGCACATCCAAGTAATAATCTCACGATGAAGTAAAACAGAATTGAACAAATCATAGCAATCGCAAATTGAGTAGGATACAAACTGGTTGAGTTGGTATGCCAATATAGAATTCAGCATCAATATGCAGTTGATTCTTTATTCCCACTGTCATGTTTATTCAAATCCAAATGAATTCAGTAGGTTCAGGAGAAGTATCCGTACAAAGAAAAAGCAAGTCTGCGAGATAAAAGCTTCACTGAAACTATCTGCAACATAATCAGTCCTATTCGTGCTTCCATACATCCATTTAACAACGAAATGCCCCATTATCTTTACTTGATCAATTTATATCGATTTTAAATATACTGTATCCTAAGAAATATCTTCGGGATATGAGCTTTACTCCAAAGCACCATCAAATTAATTTTCATGATTGAAACTTTTGCGGCGTTATCCTACATACATATTTAATATCGCCTTCTCCTCAAAATGAGGTTAGCAGGAATAATCAAACCATATTTTTTGTTAGACACTCCTCTCCAAATACACTCTTACTGCTTTATTTACTTTCATCATCTTTTTCGTACCCAACAAATTATCAACCGACACACAGGACGTCCACACAATCTCCATCATCAATTTCACCTTCTCTATCCAAATCAACGTAACCGACTCATTCCCACAATTTTAACTACTTTCGATAGTAGTAATTGGTTCAGAATTCCGGTGGGATGCTAGGAGTAGATCAAAGGGACGATAATAATCATTTTAAAAAATACTACACGCTTTACTATAAGATATCATGAATCTGCTTTTCCTCTACTCTAACCATCTACAGGTTTTAGAAAAAAAAGGTAAGAAATCATCTTAAGGATCAAAGCACATTTTTCACAGTTTATGAATGTTAATTCAGAGATTTTGCAAATTACTGTCTTTCACAATCATTGAGCTTCAAATCAAGCAAGCAGTTTGGGCAAACCTACAAAACAGCAGCTTTCATTGGGTACCAGTTTCAAGTTGTGATTAATTTTATACATAACTTGTGCACGTATAAACTCAACAAGATCTTTTAGTCCCCATAGTTTAGTTATTAACTAACAAAAGTTTAGTTTATTTTGATACTAACATCAAAATTCGCATGTCACTATCTTGTGTAACTAGCAAGATATTAAGATAATTAGTTTCTACCCAAAAAGGGGTACTAACATTTATCAGCTCGAAATTTGAGGTACGAAATTCAATTACCGACAGATTGCTCATTGCGTGCAATTCTTAGATTTCAAGTATGCATAGTTCAGCAGTAATTACCTTTTAAATACTTTTTTTCAAGTCTATAAGGGTTGTAGTTGCTGAGAACTCAGCGTCACGCCAGCCAGCCACCCAAATTGAATGTGATAGTGTTTTTTATGTTTTTTTGTAAAAATGTGCTGAAAACTTTCAATAAATAAAATTCTTCGCAATTTGCTACATATTTTGTATGAACTGCTCAAGCTTTCTCTAATATACTACTTCATATTATTGATGAACTTTGATATAATTGACTGTTTCCTTTCTTATCATTAACAAAGTATGCCTGAAAAGAATGTAAAATACTACCGTCATATTTGTTGGATTCGAAATGCATGAATCTTCTGACTTGGAAGAAGTAGATTATGTTCAAAAGTGACGTGCAGTACCAGACGTTATATCAGTAATCCGTAGAATAATGTAACGTTCAGCAACGTTATTGACGTCGCCACATTGTACGACTGCCGATTGAAGCTGTAGCCTGCCGAGAACGCCCAAACTGGCGACCGACAAATTTTGTTACATCGACTCATTCTAAAGTAGTTACACTTCAAAAACGGAACATTCCGAATTACAGGTCATTGGAGATATTTTTTGTTATGCGGTTGTTGGTAGCGTTGCATTGCACATAATCTTAGCTGTAACCACGTGTTCCTGAATTGTTGATATCAGATTTAGTCCTCGTGAAATTGTCATTTGAGTGCTTTATGTTTGAATGTTGTGGCGCTTTTCGAAATGTGTAATTTTTTAAAGCAACGCTGCAACGTGAAATTTTGTAGGAAACTGGGAGAAACTTTTACTGACGAATGCTGAGTTTACGACTACGATTTTTCAATGACAGTTCAATCATCATAGTAGGTTGGCAAAAGATGTCTACGCCCTTAGGCAAGCAGGCCAATTTTGATCCAATTCAAAGTGATGCTCACTGTTTTTTTCGATTTTAATGGAATTGTGCATTTTGATATCTTGCCCTAATGTGCAATAGAGAACTGTGCGTACTATCAAGCAGTTTTAAACGGTTACCTACGTGAAAAAAAGTCAGACTTGTGGTTCTTGCACCATGACGATTTGCCCGCACGCTCAGCTTTGTCAATTCGACAGTTTTGTGCCAAAAATCAGATAAATGTCATTCCTCACCTTCCTTACTCGCCAGATATGACTCCTTGTGGCTACTTCTTGTTTCCGAAATTGAGATCAGTGCTGAAAGGTCACCGTTTTCAGACTACTGCTGACATTATAGCCAATTCGTTACAGACCTTAAAAGCCATTAAAAGTAGTTCAGGGCTGCTTCGGAAGATGGAATTACCGCTGAGAAAATGAATAGGAAATAACAATATTCTGAAGAGAAAATGGACCAATAATCTGTAAAATTGAAGGTAAACTTCAGGTTTTTTCTGAACAAACCTTGTATGGTACTGTTGTCACTCTGCAGTAGTTAAAAAATCAAGAATCTTTGTATGGAGATGCAAAAGTCATAGTCCACAGTACACCGCCTCTTTTCCTGAATGATTACTAACAAGCTGAAACTTCACGTGTAGCTTCGTTTTGACGAGACGCCCAACTTTTCTATCTACGAAAATTTTCGATAGTGGGAGATAACAATGTGGACTGATAAGGGACATGTCAATACGATGATTGTCCAAATCCTGCCGCTCTATTTGTAGGACGACGTAGCCATTAAATTATGCACATATCCAATAATACATACTATTAAAATCAGCCGTTTGTCCTACAAAACAGAAGGTTAGGATCAAAGCGTCCTCCTCTTCAAACTTGTTCCAATAACAACGAAATGAAATTCAGTAATAACCGGCTGATTTTAATTGTATGTATTATTGAATATGTGCATAATTTAATTGCTATGTCGTCCTATAAATAAAATGGCAGGATTCAGACAATCACCATATTGACATGTTCCTTATCAGCGAACAATTCTACCTCCCACTATCGAAAATTTTCGTAGATAGAAAAGTTGGGCGTCTCGTCAAAACGAATCTATTCGTGAAGTTTCAGCTTGATAGTAATCATTCAAAAAAGGAGGCGGTATACTATGGACTTTCATGTTTTAATTCAAGGTAGAAAGCACGATTATCGTTCAGAAAATATTATTGCTCACAGTTTGGTAAAATATTTTTGCGTTAGTTGGAGAAGACAACTTATTTCACATGGCTATGAGGGTACAATAACCAAATACTAGTACAAAATCACTTGCCATCTACTGAATTCATCAACATTCAAAAAGTAATCAAAATTGTGTGTCGAATTTCAAAATGTAACAAAATATTCTGGTTAAGAATAGCATGTGATGAAAACTCGTGTTCTCTGACGGAGAAGACGTGAATCTGCGTTGCGCTGCAACAGCGTACACTGCGTACAGTCACGGGATTTATGTCGCTCGGTAATTTATGTACCTCTGGAAAATATCAACCGTAACCAGAGATTACCGACATCGTAAACAAGATTTCAGAACGATTTGCGTTAATTATCATGTCGCTAGTAAATCAAAGTTCGCTCGACATCAGAAGTCCCAACTGGAATTTGCCTTCCTGTTACAACTGCCGCCATGTCTTACAAAACAATTACATACAGTTGTGAGTTGTTTATTGTTCTTACAAGAGGTTTACATTATATTTACATAACATACAACAAGGATCCATACAATAACAACTTTCCAGACCCAAGATCCTTATCATCAGAGGATTTTGCATTTCGTCTTACAACTATTTATCCTGGACGTATTTTAATGGAATGCATACTAGCAACTATCATGCCGCAAATGATTGTGGTGATAAAAATAATAATTTAAACTGGTTGTACTATGTCTTCTTCTCTCGAAATGGTTCTTATATTTAATATTCCCAGATTTTGAAGCAAATGGTGCTCACGTAGTCACCATATTTTGTAGTCTAACAAGTATTTGCACAATAAAAGATTAATCAATTTATTGGACCATCATTTCAATTCGCCGTTATTATTCGGTAACACAGTCTTTTATCTTTCTGGCATCAGTTATATCCTCAAATAGCTCTGCAGTATATGATATGTCCTTCAGAGTACGTTTTTCTTACCGAAAAACAATTTCTCTTTTAAAGAAGAAATGCTCTCTTGTTCGTCATCAAAACTCAGAAGATTGTTTGTGTCAATTCAACATGAATAAAGACAGTACTTGTCATTAGGAATGTTTACTATTTGTCCTTATCCACTAAAGGAAGTATAAATATCATATATAATATTAACAGTGTAATAACTGCAGAAAGATGGTGTCTTTTGCACGTTTAATTATCCTTGGAACGACGTCTTTCACTTAATATAGACTCAGTTTATTACAGATTATGACGTAGATAATTTGCTCTTGGATCGTAATCCTGATCCCTGTTTATAATCCATTAAAACCATGGCGCCCCTCTAATCATATCAAATATTAATATTGGAAGAGGTACAGGATCCTGAATCTCCTTACACCTTGTCAGGTTATCGCAGTCTCCTTCCTATCCATTCATTATCAGTTCCTTTTCTCATCAATAATTGAATTTTCGAGCATTGATTACCAGAAAAGTATCCAATCTGAAAGATGTAATAGTAGCCAAAAAGTTATTTCGAGTACTAACAGTTGAATCCTCTTATTGTAACGCTGACTATCCAATTAATTTATTCATCAACAGTTGGCGTAAGCCATGTTATCCTGCTTTATTTTTATTAGCGAAGACCAATTTGTCAAATTGAGAAATCTGGTAGCGGTACGGAATGCTCGATATGCGAGCTCAATTTCTCATTCTTTTGATACCTTTCCGTAAATCATCCTCCATGTCTCTCTCCACAGTGCATTTCAGGTTTCAAGTTACCTCCACGTAAGAAAAGCGCTGGAAGTTTTAGATTCCACCTAATAAAGTGTCAGCGCGCATATATCATTCGGAATTAAATTTACCCTACGGAGTTGTCAAACTCAAGACCTGTCAATTACAGTTTAAGTAAGTGCTGGTGATACCTGAGATACGATAACATGAGGTATTTTTGCAAATTGATTGAATTTATGGGAGAAAGAAGAGTATTTCTTCAAGAGATCTTATTAAAATTTGAAGTAGACTTTAGACATATGAGACACATAATTTGCATCGGACTTGAACGTCCTATATATACAGTAAAAATAGAGAATAACAACCTCAATTTAAAAATAAATTCATCAAATAATGATCAATGAGCACGGTCTGTTGGGAGCTAAACCCTTTTTTACATGATCCACACTTGAGGATCAAATTTCTCGTACAAATAGTGAATAATTTAAAATCCTCTCTTGCTGTAAATCCACCTTTGCTTACCCGTGTGTGATTTCAAATCCATGACAGCCGTTCCTGTAGGTATGCAAACGTTTGTTTACAGCTTGGTGGCATTCAATAGCGACTTGTGTTTGAAGTCGCGACTTGAAATAAACACAACGTCCGCTAGGTGTCTCGTGTGATTTACACCGCGCCGGCCGCCGACCAATCCGACAACACCGCTTCTCAAACGTAAACATAACCTCACATCTCATCTCAAAACAATGTGCACTGTGAAATGTTTGCGACTGATTCGCACCGAGTAAACGGAAGACTAATGACTGGATTTATTAATAAGTTTAGAGCCATTTGTTATTGTTGCACTTAAAACATTTTCCTGGAGCTCTTCACTTTGATATATACCAAAGTATTCAGTGATATACATCAGAGATTTTGGAAGCACATAAGTAAAAAACTTATTACTTGCTAATAACATGTCTTGTAGTTATGACACGATGACTGAAATCGGCCAAACATGTGACTCCAAAAGATGTCCCATCGATTTGGAAACCTAATCATCATTCAATAATAAAGTGTTCCAATAGAAGAACTTCCATGATAGTAAAACAATCAGCCGCATCTTTATTTTTCCTTTTTCCTACCCTCATCCGGTGTTCACTTTTCGCATTCTTATCAGCGGGGAGAAGAAATATCGTTAAAATTAATAACCACTTCAGTAACAGCACAACCAGGACTCACCGGCGGCTCTAGCTCTTCGTTATTGAGTTTTGTTAACGATGTAAAATCCTTGAGTAAAATTAATGCCTGCTGCTTTTGCCCGTGCGTCGTGTTTTCCTTCCGTTTCTTGTTTTTTAATTAATTGTAGGTGTCTTGTTGACAGCCGCCACTGCAAAACACAATTACTTGTTTGTAATTTGTTATAAATGATAAAATGGATTGCCCAAGAACAACGGAGATGAATCGGACACTGGAAGATTTTTGACGCAGCACGTAAATTCCATGCTCGAATAACAACTCTCCACTGTTCTACTCATTTCAGCAACAAATCTTTTGTATTGAAGCACTTTGCTGTATAAAAATTAGACAAAATATGACCTCAATCCACATACAAAATTGATACTCGGATTCCCAAGAAACAATATTAAATTCAATTATTGAAGTCAACTTCCAATCAACTCGAGCAACTGAATCCAGTCGATCTTGAGTATTATTTGATACAGGTTCATTTATATGTAAAGTTCTGATACTGGAGTCGAGACAAGGTCTGGAAGGAAAAAGAGGGACCTGGATCAGTTTGTACAGAATAACAAAAATAAAAGTCATTGCAAGAGCCCAAAATGACTGTGCGTCCCAAATATTGACTACCGATGTAAATCAGAAGATTAATTGTCGTTTCCGTAAACTCCGTTTCACTCGAACCGGAAAGATCAGCTTTCGTATCAATAACAACTCTTATATTCAAGTAATCGAATCAAGTTGCCTACCTGTTTCCAAAAACTAGTTTGCGGAATCATCTACCGAAATATATGCGGACAGTCAACATCTCTACAAATTGGTGATATCAGAAACCAATTCTATTCTACCTGATTGTGACTCTCTCAGGTTCATCAAGTATGGTCCTCTTACAATGGTTCATAAGCAGATTGTCCATTCTGATGATATTCGAAGATAGCTCTAAATAAATTATACAATGTAACACCAATGCTCAAAAGACCGAAAAGAAGATTCAAATCACGATGGAAGAGAGTTGAACACAGCAGGTATAAGCAACTGGCAAATATTAGCCCAAGATAGAAGCGAATGAAGGAAAGTGATTAGGAAAACTAGTATCCTATTTGGATAGTGGAGCCATCGTGAGTAAATAAATAAATCCCAAAAGTTCTGGCCTAATATAGAGAACGCTAAATTTCCTGCCTTTTTAAAAAATTATTCTACACTTTAATATATTCCAATGATGATCAGACTTTTAATGCCATTAGAATAATAAGATGTGTCAGAATCTGTAAAATTAGCATTCGTGTCATCTTCGACCTCTCCATTCTAAGTGAGTCTTCACCCACTACTTCCCGAAAAAAAAAAATTTCCGGGTGCCAAATCTAGCTAATTCAGGACATGTGGAAGCACTTGGAAACGAGGTTGTGGAGTGATGAAGTTTAGTAGGCCCCAGTTCTACTTTTTACTAAATAGTCTATAAGCACTACACTATGAGAACCCTAGAAGTTCATTGCTATGGCTTTTCTGGCAGATAGAACTGTCTTGGTTTTCTTTGGGTGCACTTTCCCACGCTTCAATCCATTTTTTGGACTGCTGCTTTGTCTTTGGTGTGCAGTGATGAATCCAATATTCATCTACATTGATGAAATATGGAAGAAACTCAGTTGGATTGCTTATTACATTTCCCCACCTTTTTAGTCATTCTGTATTATTGGAGAGTTTGAAAATTGAACACTTTAGTCCAAGATGTTTTGTCCTGTTTTACATCGTGGTACAAGGCAACAATCAGGCATATTTAATGAGTTGTACTCTCAATTATTTATTGATTCACAGTTAATAAGATTAGTTAGGTTAGATATAATAGTATTTTCAATCGTATAGTTTCTGTCTTTCTTCAATACCCTGTTTAATATGCACTCTCCATCTTCATCTTTCGCATACTCTTCTCGTAGCACCTCTTCTGGAGCAAATAATAACTAAATACAGCCTCAATAAGAGTCAACTTGCAACATTGGTAATGGATGCTAGTGTCAAGACCTGCTTATAAGACCGTGTTCTAGACTCTCTTAAAATACGTTCATACGAATGTTTTTTGATAGACTGTCAATAGACACGGTACCCAGCGAGTAGTCAACTTCCACATACCTAAAATATTACGCAAAATGAGGTGGACGCAGTCTGTCGGGATACTTATAGCCTCAGCGATTTATCGAACCTTTAGTCAATGATAGTCTAGTATCAATTTAAGGATTTTTGTGACCTTTTTGTCGGTCACGGCGGTTTTTGTGGTGGTATCACATAAGATCGAAATAGACATAATTCCATCACGTCTTGAAACTCCAGTCCTTGTTATTTTGATTCAGATCTTATTTCTACAGAAAAATAGCCCAATTTGGTCCCTAACAAATCCCTATGATACATTCTAATCGTCGAAATGTTCAGCTCCGACGCCAAATTGACTCTTACTATTAAGTCAATATCAATGTCAATTAGTTGTAGTTCCACCATTAAAGTGACTACGAAAGCGGGTAAAGAATAACAATATAACTTTATTAAAAGAAAGAAACTGCAAAAAGGACACATCAACAGCAAACAAAACATCCAATGTGTACATGGCTTTTAATCAACATACTACTTCGTGCAATGCCTAAGAAAATACTTCTCCTACTTTTACCGGCGTTGCAGACTCGACTCTGTCTTTTAACTTTTAGCAGACTATCTGCAACGACAACGAAATTGAATCACTTTTCCAATAATTGTCCGCTAGGTATTTTTTTTTTCGTACAGCAACTATGCCAATGGCATAACACTATGAAATTACTCTTAAAATTTAGGTATCACAGAGTAAAAAAAAAAATCAGTGTGCCTTGTCAAATCCTGTTTTAAAGCCTTGGTACACCACTTTTTTCAATTTTTTTTTCACTTTTACTTTACCTATCGAGCAACAGCTTCAGACTATAATCAAATAAAAGTTTAGGCATTTCTGTATTCAAGAAAATAAGTGTGCCTGTTACAAATACCTGGCACATCACTTTCTTCCCCTTAAACTTTTGGCTATTGTCATCTGTATAGGTGTTCTATGCAGGTATACTGCGCGCAGGTAAATTTTGGAAACTACCATTTTAGGCCTACACCAGAGTTCTTATAACTCACTATACTTGATTATACTACTGACAGTGATCTTACATTAGAAAAAGATACATATGGACGCTTGAAAAAAGTGGTCTGCTAAGGCTTAAGTACAGGATTTTACGATGCACACAGATATATTTTTTTACTCAGTAACACCTGAATTTTAAGAATAATTTCATAATGTTACGGCATTGGTATAGTTGCTGTACGAAAAATGTACCATGATAAAAAATCATACTACACTTGTGCACAAATTTTGCTTTGGCACTTTTCTTATTGTCTCGGTGAGTACTAATATTTGAAAAGCATCTCAATCTGTTACTCGATCAGCCAGGTTTTCTGCAGCCAACTCTCGCTCTATATGTATTGAGAGCTTCTAAAATGCCGTCCCCAATAATTGAATCCCAGGTCTATTCTCATTCAATGTGTTTATAATAAAAAATAAAAATAAGGTCTATCAACCATTATACTTGTAGTTACTGATGAGGATGATTGAATAAGATTAAATGTATTGATTGTACTAAATTTCTTATGAGGCATTAGTCAACATGAAAATAAGCTATAGAGATGTAGTTGAGCTATGTATGATAGTCAAAAATTTTGGACCTCCTGACTGAATACAGATTGACTGCATGGCAAGAGGGAGACCGAATCTGGATGAAAGAGACCGATTATTCATGGTATTCAGAACAAAATTCAACAATTTGAAATATCAAATGAGAACCGTTCCTTCATTAATCAATGATATTTTTTGTATGTTAATTACAAGTTGATAAATGAATTATATATTATGAAAGGGTTTAGATGCAGAAGAAAGCAGTAATTCCGTAAGTAAGATTGAGGTAGTGAACGCAAGTCCCATAACGAGCATATCGCGTCGCAGGTAACCATAAATCCTGCAGAAATGAGTTTTTCAAGTCGGGCAGGTTTGCAGCTCTACGAAGGTTAATTCGTTTATTCCACCTGCGCTGCCGGTGGAACTTTCTCTCTTGCAGAATTACTTACCCGGGTGCGCTCGAGCAGAAAGGTGATAAGGAACATCAAGGTGCACGGAGACACATGAATAATGACTCGCTGGCGAACCGCAAAACACTCTGCTGTGGCTAACCCACCCTCTGCAATGTAATAAACAGCCGAGCTGTTAATCACGTCGCTAAATGAAGAAGACGCGATAACAACAAAGAAAGGTGTGAGAGATAACATGATTTACTAACTGATCTTGAGCTAGTTACCGAGCACAAAGACACTACGAGACTTTATGAGCAACCCGCAGGGAAGTACTTTACCACGCCAAAAGAAGAGTTAATTCACGAAAGAAGGCATCATTCATATTGATATGCAATGTTTATGTTTGTAAAATTGTTTTTTATGTGTATTTTCTTATCTACTCAGTTATTTGAGACATATGCATGGAGTATTCAATGATAATTTGGAGTGTTTCTTTGATCGAAATTAATAGTAACTTCCAATTATGAATAAAAGAGATTCAAGTTGAAGTCTAATGGTTTCAGTGAGAAGTTTCATTGAAAAGAGAGCAAGCAAAAACGAAAGAATGAGAGGCCGGTTCGTAGGTGAGAAGTACTAATACAAAAACACCGGGCGGAGGGCGCACGTGCATAACTCCGTCTAAAAATACAAATCAAATGGAAGCGAGAATCGCTTTCCGTACGGGGGGACAAAAACTCCCAAACTTGCGACGAACTTTTCTTTCATCAGCGATAATGGTTTTCAATTCTCCTCAGCTCGCGGCATGACCTCGAGACCCAAATGAAGGGAGAGACCGGTCTTCTCATTTGACTGTTACGCAATTCCGTGCTAAACTTTCGACGATTTTGAGAAACGTTTTATGGCGATATCACCGGATTACACCTAAAACTTGTTATGGTCGAAGGAACTATAAAAATAATGCTATAAACACTATGAGTGCTTCGCGAGAAAAATAAACACATTATTCTTAGTATTATTTTTTAGAGGGATATATGAGAATCATTTGAATTTTCGCGGGTGTGATCTGTCAGCCTGAGCAATACGGTGTGTTCAGTTCTTTCCTTCCTGGCAACTTCCTTCCGGCGCCCGTGCGCCGCTCTGCAGCAGGAAGACAGGGGTGAGCCTGGCCCATCAACTGAGCGCCAAATTTCTGCAAAATTGAAACTATCAAAATAATTGTTATAACTTTAGTCATGTTCTTCTTGTAACATTGTATTGTTAGGTTCAGGAACTGGAGTGGAAACAATTGAATAAGTAAGGAACTTTGTGTGAGCGATTAACTGTTGATCTTAATTACATCAATCAAGTAATATATAGAAAGAAAACTGGCATTGCACTACGTGTGTCATTTTCTATGCGCACGTACTAGAGCGCTGCTTACTGACTACATCATTTCCGCATCTGCGTACATGATCAACACTTGTCAATGTTGCCATCATTTCAACTCTGCTTCCAAAAGATTTTGATCCTCATTTCTCTCTTGCCTTTTGCATCAACAAAAACTTATGATTGAATCTAAACCTGAAGTGGAAATAATAAATCAGTCTTTCAAGCTTCGTCATCTCAAAAGGTAGAACCTTGTGTTAATTCGTCTCTATGTGTTAAAAACTTTTATTCAGTTCTGATGAATTTCAATGCTATTTCGACGAGAGATTCGTTAAAATGAATTACTTGCTGAAGAAGTTTGGTCCAAATAGATTGAAATCCAGAGGTCTTCTAAGGCTCCCAGCTTGAGAATAATATCTTGATGAAACCCTCACATATCAAATGTTTGACTACAGTTTTGGTACCTGCATGTGAATAGGTAATGGTCTCCAATTAACTTCTTTCTACTTTCAAATTATTTTCTGTGATTGAAAGTGAATCTTTTCTCCTAGTACGATACTGTACAATATGTGCAAGGCCAAGGTAGCTTGAACGGCAAGCAATGGGGACTCCATTCCACCAGATCAACTCACTAAATTGCTTGAAACTTTAGATAAACTTTCCAGCGAGATCGTTCGTCTCGCCACGGCTCATCAAAACCGAAAATGTGATTTCAGACGACTCCTTTCAAAAACGTCATAAAATAATAAATCGACTTTTCATATGGGAAAAAAGTGACAGGTACAGTTTTTCCCTTCTCAATGAATACAGATCTTCCACATAACAAGCTCCTATTCTGGAGTCCGGAGCTGGTTTACACAATTCTTTTCTAATAAATTGACAGCTACGAAGAATTTTTTTAAATTTCAATCGGTTATACCTATAAGTGGTGGAAATTTTCCATTTTTTAGTAGCTTTAATGAAATCAGCAGACCAATAGACTAATCATGAAATCAATAGATCTTGTCAAAACTTACTAGCGAGTCCGTTTTTATTCAATAGGAAAATGAAAAGACAAATCACTTTGGTTGTCTCTATACTACCGTCAATCCATTTGTCTTCAAAAAAAACTCACGGTTCGAACCATTGGCACTCTCCAGGCTTTGATAAGGACATTAAAATTAAAGTTTTCATATAAAATTTACTTGCTTGGTTTTTCTTTTGTAATTTGGACTTCAATTTTATTGTTGACTGATTCAAATCACTTGCATTCAAAAAGCTTTTTGGGTAGCTCAAAAAGATGATGGCTACTTGAAACTGAGTGTGAATTGTAGAGTAAGTGTTGTCTTGGCACTTAGTTGAGCTATATTGTCGTAAAGAAGCCCATAGGCCAGAGTTTGTCCGTGAATAAAAATTTGAATAATTAGTGAATCAAGTCCAATGGTAACAACAGTTTTATCAAAAATTGTTTGTATCTGCAGCTCCGCTTTCGTGTTTACTCTAATTTTAGTTATCGCTTGCAAGGCTGGAAGAGCTTACTTATTATGCCCAGCTGCACCGCTATCACTTAACTTTAAGTACGGAATAATTATCGTATATAATATCACAAGGGACTGTAATTTTATCAATAAATTTCTCTTGAAAACATTGATTACCTAGCAACATCGTGAGAGTCATCTGTCCGATCAAATCACGAGAACGTAGCTCGAGGGATTTCATCTGAGCAGATGACTCGAAGGATGTTGCTTAAAGGTAATCAATGTTTGAAAGCAAAATTCATGATAAAATTAAAGTCGCGAGTGGTATTTGTGGAGAATATTTCTCGAATGAAATTGCTACTAAAAGTACCTATTAAATAATGTTAGTTGCAACTACTAACTTTTTTTATTGAGAAATGCACTAAATTGTCTCCATATACTCTTAAATTTTCAGACTTTTTGTTTTCATTTCCTAACTGTTCCTAACATTTCCGAGAACTGATTATTTGTTTATACCAGAACTGTGTATTGTTTCTCCATGACAAAGGCAATTTATCGCGATGAATCGCTTGCCAACAGGAATTTACCGAGGTATTTCCGTTGGCAAGAAATTTATTATTATAATTGTCATTGTAACTATGCAAAATTTGTCAGTATAATTGACATGAGTGAAATAATCATGATATTATTCTTCCCTTGAAGTTAAGTGACGGCGGTGCAACTGACCATTAGTGTTCTTCGATTCTCGTGGAACTCAAACTATTCTATCATGTGATGTCATTTTACGAATTTGACGTTTGTCATATATCGTGACGATTTGTTGACTCGACGTAAAGTTATTTGCTGATAAATAAGCATTTACATCCAATATTAGTGAGAGTTGCCTGGGCATAACTCACCTATTTATTACCACAAGGTGAGCGGACAGAGGGATTTGCAATATTAATGAATTGCTTAAAGTGGAAAACACTGTTTTATTATTTAACATCAAACTTGATGTATAATGTCAGACCGTTTAATCCATTCTGCCTAAAATACTTCTTTTACATTCGAAATTTGGGCAAATTTGATCCTTGTCACTGAACATCATCTGAATTGTAAGTACATTGAAATTGCTGTTTTTTCATCGCAAATGCCTGTAGGCCATAATAACAGACACAAAATCTAACATTACGTCCAGGGAATTGTGAAATGTGGGTCGAATCTAATATAATCGATATATATTTTCATGCGGACATAGCTATGTATAGTAACACAGAATAAGATTTGTTGTATCCAAGATGTTTAATCTTCGTTTCACGTGACAACGACGAAATCCATTCCGGCGTGTATTTTCTTGCGTCCTCAGCATTTCGGACCAATTTCCGTTGTAACAACGGACATCGCCGCTTCAGCACCCGCTGACGCCACACGAACCACGCTACAGATACTGCACACCGGGCTACCTTTTTATTAGAGCAGCCGTTATATAGCAGTTAGCGCGACAAAGAAAAAAATCTCATTTTGAGAAGAAACTTGCAGAGATGATGATTCCAGATAAAAGAAAAGTTCCACGTCATATTATGACAATACTGAACGGTGTAATAACGGCGAGACGAACAAAGGACGTCGCTGAAACGAGACACCGTCTGCCTCGAGTGACTGGACGCCGGTGATTGACGTTGCACTTTCAGAGAAATAAAGACCACTTGGTGCACATTCTCTTCCGCAGAGGATTCCACAATATGAATCTGAATTTTGATAAAAATTCTATCCTATGATTTGTTTCTTCACATTGTAATATGACATTTCCTACACGGCAGAGAAAGAGAAAATCTACATATTGAAAGGAGTGGATTGTACTACGTTGTACGACTTTCTTGTTTTCGATGGTGATTAACTGCATATTAGTAAGTGAAAATTGCTTAGTTGTGGTGTGGGTAAGCTACTTGTTAGCACCTAATTTTCACGTGCGACGTGGAGGAATCACAATTCTGTGCGGCAGGAGAAGTGTAGCTAACAGATGACGACGTAAACCGCCGATATTTACGATCAATTCCCCTACACATTCCCGGTTTCCAACATCGCGTTCCAACGGCGCAACACACCTGCAAAAATACGCCATTCTCTTCTCTTATATAGGTAGATAATGCTTCATAACTCATCGCGGAATTGCTTTCGCTTCCATTTCTCCCCGCAATAAACCTGGCGTAGCCCGCATTTCTGTGTGTTTGCCACCTTTCCATCGTAATAAAAACCAGGACCGATGCTTTTTTGTACGTCGCGGCACAACGTCTTGAGGGGGTGGTATTGGAGGAGGGATCAGGTGAGCGTGCCGCAGCACTTGTGCAGTTATGGCCGACGCTTGTCAAGCATAAAAAGGGGAGCCAAGTAGACATCAGGTGTAGGGCAGCAGGGCGAAGGGCGATCACTGCCCAAGAGACAGGTTGAAAAGAAAGAGAGGTGTCACGCATCGGCAAGTGAATCGATCGAGAACTGACAAAAGCCGCAGTGTTCGATGTCGCTTTTCTTTCAGCACCCTTCACGATGAATAAACACCCGCCGGACGTAAACTTAAAACACGGACGAATCAATTCGGACTGCTGAGTTCCATTACTGAAACGTGCGCCCCGTTCACCGGGGCTGATTATACGATGAAGACTATAAGGGAAACTGAGGATGAGGGGTTTATCCTGCAAAGGTATAGCAGCGTATAGGGCGGGTTATACGAAGTGATTGTCATCAGGATCTGGGGCTCTTACCTCAAATCTCTGGCAGGCTATCGTAGACAGGCGCCTCGATCAAAGCCGCGCACGGTTATTTCTCATTAGGCATTAAAAGGGAGATCGGAGCGCCATGCGGCACGCAAGCCGGCTTAAGGTGCTCGCTTGGAAACGCACGAAGGATTTCCATACCCGCACCTCCCAATGTCCTACTCAATTCAACCGTGCACGGGCACCATTCTATCGGCTCAATCTACGAAATAATCCCGTGCATTCACATCTACGTGCGCAATTACCTAGATTTAATGTTAACTCATCATCTTATATCTGAATCTACATAATATCCAAGAGCGGAACTCAACCTTCATTCATTTCATTGAGATTAGAATAATATTGTTACAAATATCATGTCCTCACTTCGAAGAAAAGAAGTTACGCCTTCAAGAGGACATTTTTTGTGTGTTTCGAATTGAGACTTACGCTATTATCTTGACTTCAATGCAGCTCACCAAAAAAACTTTTTATTTAGGCATATTCTTTTCACCTCATTCCCATGATTATCATACTGGTAAACCTTTCCACACAAAAAACTCACTAACCTTCCAATCTACTTATGAATAATCGTCCACACAATCTTCAACCTTCAATAATTTTGACTTAAATTTTTCTCTGGTTATCGAATTTCATTTTTGTTTGGCTGTGAGCCTGGAATAAAATTAGCAACATTTTTATCAATTTTGATTTCATTTGATCATTTATTCTTGGATATAGATACTTTAGGCCTAGATTCAATTTATTCTATCGAGGCTTTGTATTGCTCGAGCGCCAATTGGTTCTTATGACACAGCTCCTGTAATCTGACAGCTGGATAACTGTAGCGGGAAGGGTAGGGTGACAGACAAGTTGAAAGGTAATTATTACTAGCTGATTTATTGAAATTAATCAAAACCTCTAAAAAATAGTCATTATCCAAAAATTTACTGCTTCGCTGATGTGCTGATAGAAAGTCTCCGCGGTGATACAACCACAAAATCAATGATTTTTCATTCAGAAACGACCCCGCAACAAACCCTATGATTTTGGCTCCGATGAAATAGACCCAAATTTTAGAAATTAATAGATGTTGATGTGCTGAATAAAAATCTCTATGGTGATACATCTGAAGAATCAATGGTTTTTGATTTGTCGAACCGGCGGGACTGAGATCGGGCGCGGATCGGTTTCGGGTTTTTCGCATGTGTAGAAAGATCGCAGAATGTTTCCCGCATGTGTAGTATGATTTCAAATAGACTCTTTTTTCGAATTTTGAAAATTCATATAAAACTAATAAATGATCTAAAACAAACATATTTATAACAAAAATTACATTTTTAAAGCGATATTTAGTGTAATAAATCAAAGCACAAATTCAAAACGATGCTGAGTGCGCGCCATTTATGCGTGACGTCACTAGCCATGCTGTACAGCTGTCAATACACGTGGCGACATGGAGAGCCGGCGTGAAAATCTACATTTCGCTGAAAATTCACGGCTTATATATTTTTCTTATGCCGGGATACTGTAACAGTGCATTAAGCTACCCTGAAAAAATACTTATAACAATCCCAAAAGGCGAAAATCGAGTTGAATGGTTGACCTAAGAACCAGGTAGCCTGTCTTTGCAGTACACAATGTATTGATGCGAAGATCACTCTGTATATAAGTACATTTATTGCATTGATAAAGTCATAATTCTCAAAGTACTGTATTAATATTATATATATTGCGTAACATAACTTATACTTCTATTTGAACTTGAATGAATGTACATACTTCAACTGAAATTATAGGATTACTGCATTCATGACAGAAAAATTGGTGCATTTTTTACTTACTTGCATTAAGTACAAAAAAGTATTGTAAGACCGACAAAATTTACCTATCGAGATTTTGATGGAAATATTCGTTTTGAGCATCCCTGAATCCATTCTGACTATTTTTGGCTTGATGTCGGTACGCATGTTCGTGCGTGCGTGCATGCGTAACTCGCAAATCTCAAAACTGGTTGAACGTATAATGTTGAAATTTTGTATTGTGTATCTCACATTATGGTTCCAATCGTCTGTATCGGGATTGCACTATACATTTATCTAATAAATTCAGAATGATCAACCGCAGAATGTTGAAATACAGTATTTGAACTTGATGTTATATCAGAATGGTTATCAGCTATTTTTGTATGAAGCGGTCAAGTCAGAAGTGTACTTCACTTGAAACTTCTTTTTTTCTTTGCATGTTTCTAGAATGATCAGCCATAGCATATTGAAATTTAGTGTTTGAACTTGTTGGAGCATCAAAATAGTTATCTACTATTTTTGTATCAATCGACCAAGCCAGAAGTGCAGTTTATGAGAATAACAGACATTCAGAATTTGCCGTATAAAACAATCAGTTGAATTGAAATGATAAGGTAGGCAATGATAATCTGTCGTCAATTTTTTTATTTTGCTCGACATTTTACAGGTCAAAATATTTTCCGCTGAATTTCATTTCGTAAGCATGACAAAAGCGACAAAATTGGATCAGAACATGCTTTTTAATACAAATTTAAAATTAATTTTTATTATGTTGGTCGCACACGGTCCAGCTCCAATGTTAGAATTATTGAACTCCAAATATACAACCTCTTGAAGGCATGAAAAACAAAAAGAGGCACTAAAATCCAGGACTATCTGACGGTCTAAAAGTACAAGGAAATATTGTGAAACCAACAAAATTCACATATCGAGATTTTGATGGATATATCCGTTTTGAGCATCTCTGAATCCATTTTGACTATTTTTGGCTTGATGTCGGTACGCATGTACGTATGTATGTGTGTATGTGCGTAACTCGCAAATCTCAGAATTCGTCAAACGTATAATGCTGAAATTTTGTATAAAAGACTGGTATTGGATCTAGGATCTTTTGATGTGCACCTCGCTTCATGGTTGCAATCGTCTGTACTGAAAGTGCACTTTACCTGATACTTTTTTTTAATTTTCCGCATAAATCTAGAATGATAAGCTGTAGGATACTAGAATTCAGTATTTGAAATTGCTGTAGCATCCAAATGATTATCTCCTCTTTTCGTCCCAATCGACTAAGCCGGAAGTGCACTCCATATTATAGACTTTTCGAATTTTTCTCATAAATTTAGAATAATCAGTTGTAGAATATTGAGATTTCGTATTAAGCACTTTTATAGCATCTAGTTGTACATCTTGCATTATGATTGTGATTGACTGAGCCGGGAGTGCAGTTTACTTGAAACATTCTTTAATTTTCCGCATAAATCCAAAACAATTGAACGTAGAATATTAGAATACAGTATTCAAGATGATAGCACTGTCTAGATGCTCATATCCTATTTTTATTGAGATCGACTTAGTCGAAAATGCACTACATACTTGACGATCTTGGAATTTTGCGCATAAATTCAGAACTGTTAGCCGTAGAATCCTGGAAAATCAGTATTTAGGAATGTTGTAGCATAAGAATGATGACCTACTGTTTTCATAGCAACCGACTAGCCGTGGAATGATGAGATGTTGTGTTTGATAATATATATTCAATGATGTACAAGTAAGTCACGTGATGTCAGATTTTTTTTCAAACATACATTTTCTTCTCTATATGAAATTGATTTTTGAGATTCGACATGTCATCTTGAACACATATTTAGAGTATTTGCATAGTGATTTTCCATATAAATTAGCTATATTTGTTTATAAAGTAAAAGTTCAGTTACGGTATTTGAAAAAATCAAATCAGCACCAGTACATTTAATGGCATTTATTGTACTGATGAAGCTTCACACCTCTCGTCTCTGCCGCGTTGAAAAACTCGAATGATGCTAAAAATTCTATCACCATGTTAATCGAGACTTCCAAAAGATAGTTGATTGTGCTCTCACATAGTTGTTCCGGCTTATTTTCGCACAATTCTTGCGAAAAGGTCGATTATGCAGCAAAATGCACTGGCAAGTAATGCAAACTGCTAGCTTCACTTGGCTAGTGACGTCACACGGGTACCTAGCCAATCACAAACCGTTTTAGGCACGTTAACAATTTAAAACTCATATTTCTGCACATTTGATGTTAATATAACACAAACAACATATTTTTTTTCAAAAGACTATCGGTTTTTCGCAGGAGCGTGAAGGTTGCAAGATATTTTTCGCAAGTGCAGAATGGATGCAGAGTGTTTTCCGCAGACGCAAAATGTATTCAAATTGTGACAAAATATATAGGTATCAGGATTTTTCATCGAGAAAAATTTACCGACTGTATGCGTGGCACGGCTCCCTCTGTTTTGGTTTGCTACAAAATATGTCGGAAAAAGTACGTTCAAAGCCGTTTTTCAAGTGCACAGTGATGTATACTTAGCGGCCAACACTGAAAAAAATGTGTTCGTTACATTTATTATGGTTTGTTTTGGGTAAAATTTTGTATATTCAACTAAATTAATCAACTTCGTATAGCTCTAAATCGAGAATCATCGATATTTCGACTGTGTCCTCATAATGACTTTGGATCGGCACATAAAAATCTATTGATTTCCTAAATTTGAGCCCAATTTGCCAAGATCTAGAATCATAGAGTTTCGTGCGGAGTCCTTCCCATACAGATTATTAGGACTTCAAAATTTGAAAAGCAAAATCCATATTTCACAATTCTGTTGAAATACTCAAATATTTGAAAGGGTAGCGGCGGTGGAGCGGTATTAAGGAGAGCAGACCACTTACCAGAGGTTTTTTATGTTAAATTTCTTGTAATTATTCTACAAATTATCTCTGGTTTTCGCAATGAATATAAGGAAAGAGTCAAAATTGCAAATTTCCATGTTTAGACATTGTTTAAAGAAACTGATAACTTTTGTTGCGGCCATTTTTGATGCTCTATTCCCAGACATCCACTTTTCCTAGTGGTACACTAGGATTACTGTTAATTTTCTCCACTTTTGTGCTAGAATGACTGGCCTAAGAGCCCAAAGTGAGGAACGACTCCATTTCAAGTCTAACTCGATGCTGGAGACTTTGTGAGGCAAAGCCTGACTGGAGATGTAATTTTAGGTCCAATTCGAAACTTGAGACTTCGTAAGGCGATGCTCAACTTGGGAAATGATTTCAAGTCCAATTTGGAACTGCAAAAGAACGAACTGGCTGGATACTGTAGGCACAGTGAAACATTAGGTTAACACGGAAAGTCCCTAGACTTGATATACAACCGGAGATAACTCTCAAACTCAGCAAATCTCCTCAATCAAGTAATGACTGTTTGTGCTCAAAACACCTATATCCATAAGGATCACTAAAGTTGTAGACTACGTAGCGGAGCTCAATCGATAATCACAATTATTCTCAAGCACTTCTATTGCTGAAAACTTCGATATTCATAAATTCTTTTTATAGGTCAGAATTTTTCACGACGAAACTGAACATTAATCAACAATTCAATTAAACGCATTCGTGCATTCGAAAGATTGTAATAACTCTACCACAACACAAAATACAGCCAGCAAATAAACCTTCTGAATACTCATTAACTCAGTCGATATACGAGTCCACAGGGCGTTGAAGATTTAAAACGCTATTAGTTAACAGAGCCTCTAAATATGGCTGTATAAACAGCTCTGAAATACTGATAATCCCGTTTAACTGGGCTATAATGTGGGAAGGCTATAATCACACCTGCAGTGAATAGCCTATCGATTCAATAGGTACCTGGTTGCAGCTTAGACAGAGAGGAAATGAGCCAGTAGCGCTTTAGGAAGAGGATGGAGGTAGAGAGAGTGCTAATGTGTGTGGTATGAAGCGAAATACCTTTATTTGGACGATTTTTTCGGCAAATATCAACAGCAAAAGTAAGGTCATTATTTTATGTGCGAGCAAATATTTGAACAAATTTTAAAATTGAATGAAAACTCTCTTCGTTTTGGATGTCATTTGCTTTTTAATTCAATAATTTGAATCTCCCAAATATTGCACTGTCTCATTTTCTAGCTTTGTCCATTATTAGTCCTCATTCTTTTGTATGTCAAGATTCAGTATTAAGGAGGTTTAAAGTTTACTTCATGTATTTTTTCTGAAGAAAATTCATCTTAATGTCAATCTCCTTAGTCTGCACAATTTCTTTCTTTAAAATAGTTCCCAATAGGTTTCATTGCTTTAAGATTAAATAAATGGTAGAATTATGGATGCAATTTCCACAATATATGATAGATATGCAAAAGATCATTTGGAAACAAATGAGAAACGTACACTCACCTCCTTAGTTGTTACCACCTAGTATATAGGACTACGTAGTCTCCTCAATATATCTGACAAAGTTAGTTTCACTATTTGATATATATGATTACGTATTCAAGTTCCAATTTTATTGAAGTGGCGCAGTCGGTAGGAAATCAGAAAATTTGGGCTCGAGATAAACTGTCACTTGAAACTAGCGTGAATTATATATCAAGGGATATCCTGCAAGCCACTGGTTTAATTTCATATAATATCTAATGGATGGAAGGTATAATTATTATCGCTTCTAGAGAATTTGAATGGCATTGAATAGAGTCGTCAGCTTCTGGATATAATTCACCTATAAAGACGTCAGTCCTTCCCGTCAACGTGTCAAGTGAACTACATTGGCCTAACTATGAGTCAGCGCGTTCGGATATGCGTCGCGAATTAATGGTCAGCTTCAGCTAGGAGTCGTGACAGCAGTTCGTGAAGTTGGCCGCAAGTGAGGGATGAGGGACGTGGCAGGTGCGAAGGATCTCCACCAGATGGCGCTTGTTTCCGTGCACGTTTGCCGGCCGCAAACTTGATCTCCAGTTGACGATTCCAGGACCCACAACTATTGTTCAAGGAGAAGTCCGCAGATGTAATGACAAGTTATACGAACACGCGTCGTCTACCTTACTTAGAGAAATACCCCTCGTCATTCGCTTTCTAACTATAGTTCTAATAACTCAACGCGTAATCTCTGAAACGTGAAGGTCCGGAAAACTATCAAAAGTTCAAACTCGGAAAGTTAAACAATAAGATTTTTGGTTGCAACATTAATTTTTTCATTTCACTAATGGTTTTTATTGCTTGAGAAGGAGATATAACATGCAACGATTAATGAAAGACATTTCTCAATTAAAGATCATGTACTTACTCCCTTCTCAATCCTCGTTGCTAATCCTGTCGATTAGAAGACGCGCACCTGTCTTACGTTATCTACCTCGCCAAATGCTCCATTCCGAATGCGAGGTAATCTAATCACGTTGAGATTCACCTTGTCTGGTTAATCCATAGACAATTATAATAACTAATGTGTTCATCTAACTAACTGATAAGCTGAGACACATGAATCTCGAGATTAATTACGTTTCTTGTGACTAGTACGTAAGTTGTGTGTTTGCGTTGACGTTGTGAATGCTATTCCTTACCGGAACGGCTCCAGTTATTGTATTTAGTTCAAACAATTTTTCACGAGCAGATAATTTGAGTTAATCGATTCAAGAGAGTTAATCAGTTTGTTGAAACCAAGCACCTTTTTTCAATATTTGAGTATGTTCCTATAGCAACTCCTCCAGAATCACTAATCGCAAATCAACTCTTGCAAATGATTTCAACAGTCATTTTTCAATAAAACGAACATTGCACGCTGATATTTAGTTCCTGCATTCCCAAATCAGAAAAGATGGAGTTGACTTTGTGTGAAGAGGAAGTTGTAATTCACAATTCAAACCAATTTGTAGATGGTATTATAATCACAAGACTTGAATCATTCTAAAGATAATGTTATGTGACGAAACTTCAGATGAAGTTTGTCATCAAGAAAGAATGAATTCATCATTCATCACCCAAGTACTCTTCGCACATCTTCTGACCACTATTTGATGCTTAGCTTCTCCATCACGCAAGACGCTCTTTAATCGAGCACCGGCCATTGCTTCATCGCTTCTTTATACGGGGTGTAGCTTTGTGGCCAGGCAAGACGTTCTACTCCATTTGCCAAACATAAGTCGACCACTAATCACTAAGAAGCGGCACATCGATCGCACGCGACGCACTCAGCCGCGAGATGAAGCCAACGTGCTCTATGTCTTGTTAATGGCCTCTTCATCCGAGATTCACAACCAAAGACCAAAAAGCCTGGTCATCGAACGAGCAAAAACACAAGATAGAGGCAGATTACGCAGAAAATCTGTGATTTATTCCAATGTTCCTATGGATCTAACGGGGATATTACCTGCTCCTTCAGAGATTGTTGCCAATAGATGATGTTGACTTCAACTTTTTCAACAAATACATCAAAAACCGCATCGCAATTACTTTGAAATGTTCTGTTCCAAGTAGAGCTCAAAATACGCTTCGGAGCTTTGTACACTGCACTCAAACAAAAGAACTGGTTGATCCCATCCAACAAAGACTTGTTTGATCTTTCGGACACCGATGTTTATCGTCGGAATCGAGTTACCTTTGAAACACGATCTAAACAATTTACTACTCTTCTAGTTCCTCCCGAAGCCATACTGTATATTGTTCGTTCAGTGCATTAATGTGAATGCATCTCTAAACAAAAGTCGAGGTCGTTACCTACCGAATTTATCCACGATCGTTCGGCCGTTGATCTGAATTATTGCGAGATTTAATGGCGGGATGCTCTCAGTTTTTGTTTACCGGGATCTTCGTTGTTTCGACAACACAAAGATCTCTAGGACGAGGCGAGTTCATTGTAAATCACAAAGTAACATCGTCTTGTTGTTCCTTGTTCTGTGCTCAAATGAATATACCTAATGGAATTACACATCTGAGTGGATTAACTCGGGAACAGCGGTATCTCTTTCGCTATCTTTTCAATTCTGTTTTTGTGCCATATCGATGGCCGACCAAATGGGCTGTGTTTTCTACTCTTTGAATGGATTGTCAATCCAAGAGGTGCTTGAAATATCTCACAATGCTACGTCTTTCTCAACAAGATGATACGATAAATTTTCTTAACAGTCGCACAATATTCTTAATGAGACATTTGTCTATAAATCCAAAATGTGGGGCACATAATTTCAGCCCTCATGATTCGAAAGCTATTACTTCATTAATGTTGGATAATGATACATGATACTTGCCATGTACTGCCACTTTTTCAACCTGTAAGTTCTGAAATTTATTCGTGAATAATCATTTATATATAAGACTGGATATCTATGAAGATTTAAAACCAATATGTCTCTATACTCAAATTCCACTTCAATTCTCTCGATCGCCTACTTTCAAAAATAAAAATTGAAGCAATGTGCTGAAAATACCTAACGGAAGTGAATACGTAAAATGGTAATCCGGTAAATAGGTTACCGAACCCTTCAAAATTTTCTCCCGCTACATACTTAATGGAAATTATCGCTTCCTCAACATGACGTACATAAACGAGTTCTTTAAAACTTCCCGCAAATATAATTAATTATAAATTCTAGTGTCGAAGTTTCTTGCATTTTTAACGGTGGCATCGGTTCAGCAACAGAATACGTAATCCAAGGTGGTGGTGTTTCAGCTCACCTTCTTCGTCGGCGTCGTAATTCGTTTAGCGTGCTAAAATGAATAGCAGCTTGCGTTAAAAGAATACACAAGCTACAGGAGTAGAGTTGGGATGCAACCGACGCCTTCTTATGGTATTTTGATCACGAACCGCCAAGGTGCGACCAACCCCACAATATATAACAATATTTTCTGTGTATCAGTGGTGCTCTCAAGTAGGGGAAAAATTTCCTGCAGAACACTCACAGAAAGAGAAGGTTTTCTTAAATTACTCTAGAGAGTTACATGTTTTCTCTTTTGATCTACTTGCCGAAAATGTAAGCACTCCGAATCGTACAAATTCCAATATAATTACACAATGTTTCGGAATCTCATCATTCTCTCTTATACTTCTATATTAGAATAATACGTGATTCTTCTACATGGTTCACTTGCGAAGTACTTCATTAATTAAAACGGAGCATTTTATGTTAAAAAAATATGTCTCTCTGAATCTGCATCAAATTTTGTGTTTCAGCGGAAAATGTAAGATCTGTAATTGATCATCTTGTATATGAAACTTTTCTTTCAACTGCGTTATGTCAACATACCTAAAAACTCGTGAGATTTAAAAATTTTGTCATCTGAAAGACGAAACATTGTTACTGGTTAGGCACCGCTGTGACGTCATCACGCATGTTGGTGATCAGGAGTTAGTGCATAGGGAATAGGAACTGTAGATTAGTTCGATTTGGAATAGAATTAAACACAAAATGAGTTCCGATGGGCTCGTAGAGGGACAGTCAGATAATTTGTCACAGGTTCACGAGTTAATGATTGCCGACTTTTTCTTGTGAAGCTGAAACAAGTATTGTCTAAGTTCAGAAGTAAGTATTCATCATGAATATTTTTGTCCTTATTGCATCGAATAATTTTTTCTTAAAGAAAATATTATGTCCCACTTGTTTGTATTTATAAAAGTAACGAAATTCAATAATATAACATTGTATTTTTCGTATCATGTTTGCTAATGTAATAATTCGTAGAGTCCCATATTGGAGAATTCCTGTGCAGTGTTAATAACTAGCACATGTTCCGATATATTTTTACCTCATATGATTTATGCTCGCATCGTCTGGAACATGACCGCATTCTGAAATTAATTCTGCTTTTATTTTTCAGCTACTATATATCATTTAATTAGCTGAATAATAAATAATACTCACGTTCTGATGACTTATTCATCTAAAAAATCGAAAAATGTAACCCAATCTCTCTAATAAGGCCATTTGTTCTTCCTCTAAGTAACTCATGAAATGTTTATTTGAACTCAGGTTTCAAAATTCTGAATGATGTTCTGATGTATAGGTATGTAAAAGATGTTACACAATTCAATTGTGAGAGCTGGTGAGCAAAACTGAAACAATGTCGCCTTAATAAACCTGAAATTTGCTGTTCCCTCCACGTGAATTATAAATCCGGCGTTTCAAAAGCAAATGTTTGTTATTACTGCGGCGTCTACCTTCTGCATTTAAATTTCAACTCCAGACAATAAAACTAATTTCGTTATTTAGATTGCTGCCAAATTTTCCTTTCAGAAGAATTAAACAAAATTGTTTGCCAAAAGTGTTTCAAAACTAGTCCATTGATTCAAAATTAGGAGAAATTCTTTCTCCACTCGTCATCATTCTCTTTATGCTCTTCTCCAAAGTGTGAAAGGATCCAAGAATTATTAAGTATATTGTATGAGATGTAGGATGTTCGATTTTACATTAAAAGGATCTGCTCTTTGATTATCGACGGTTAAAAAGTAGGCGGCTGAATTCAAACGCGGCCATACATCAGTCCATAATGATGAACGCACGAGACATCCAAAAACTGTCGTGAAAATTCATAATGCCATACCAGACGATTGTCGACTGAAGGTTCAAGGAATAGATCGTTTTAAGTACTTTTGTTCGTTTTGTTGTCGCTAGTTGCGCACAGTCGCAGTTAGGTATCAAACTTTCAGTTTTGTTCACTTTCGTGTTATTGACAATGTAGAATATTTCTATAACTGTAGAAAATGGATATCAATTATTTCAGAAATGAATTAAAAAAGTTGAATGTGGAAACATATCCATTTATAATGAACATATTTGTGGAGGATGGAATAACTTATATAATTGTCATTGTACTACCAGTAGGATACATACGTAGTTTAGAAAAAAAAATGCTTGGATAAATATTCATTCGACAAATGAAAACTGACAAGAAATTATTATAATTAAATTTTTTTTTCACGAAGAGTTCATAATAGATCTTTTGGAGTTAACAATCATGGAACAATTTGTATACTATTACCTGTATTCAAGAATTTTATCACATAAACTGTCCAATTAAATTCTATATCATTATTCTTCAAGTTGCAATGGCTCTAATTTTTGCAATATCTTCTTCAGGTAGCTGTTGACTTCTCTTAGAAGAAGGTATGTTGTCATGAGCATTTTTATCTTTCAAAATTCTCTATCTACTAGAACATCTTCATCTTTATTCAAATAATCAAGAATGCCAGATACTTTCGTTATTTTTCAGTCGAAGAAAATACATTTACACAGTTAGAAAAACTATTCTCCTCATTATTAGAGATCGGATTTTTGTGCAGTAGAAAAAACAAAAAACGTGCAGTAAAAATCCCAAAATGTGCAGAAACGTGCATTAAAAAAATTAAAAACGTGCCAAAACATTCGTTTTATAAACCTAATACGCAGTAACCCATTTATTCAATAATACATGCAGAATTTGACTAACCTTGTATGAATGGAAGTAGATACACTTCGATATACTTACAATTTTATTCGCACTTGCGAAATACTTCAATTAATAAAAAAGAATTAAAAAACAGAAATTGCAAGAGAAAATTATTTATTTTCTAGAATTTTCTTTGACATTGAGGCCCGAGATATCCACTCCCTAATAAATTCATTTGGTGAATAATAACTATGGCAACAATTGTCTGCACAATTGTTATCATAGTTATTATTCATTAAATAAATTTATAAGGAGGTGGTTATCTCGAGCCTTAATAGAATATAATACTAAAAAAATAAATCAATACTTCAAACAATCAAGCTCAAAAAGTTCGAAATGTGCAATTTTGTTCAAAATAAAATTCAAAAGATATATTTATCCCTTATTATGTCATGAATGGGATAAATAATTGGTTTAGAAGGCACTAAACTCAAGCAAACAAAATGTATAATAATCCGGTCTCTACGCATTGATATTAAGATTTAACCATACTAGTAATAATATATTCACTTGGTAGAAAATGTTTGATGGCTTTTTCATCGACTTTAAAGATATTAACCAACTTTTAATAAGTGTTTTATCTGCAGGAAATTCTTGGAATATAAGATTTTTGTGTTTGTTAGAAACATATAAACACTGAGGCACACAACAGTTGTAAAGCATAGTGATTTTATGGGAAAATATTCAAAATTGAAAAAAACTCAGAAAGTTGGGTTAAATTTCAAAAGCTAACTCCGATAGTAACGCCGCCTACATCAAAATGATCTATTGCTGAGGCATTTTGATAAGTCGCGTCCACCACACTGCTCGCTGGGTGCCGCAACTTTTAACAATCGATCGAAAATGCATTTGATTGAACTTAATCTCAATCTAAAAAGCCAAAAGAGTTGCATCTGCCAGAAAAGTCATCGCAACGGTCTTCTGGGATTCTCATAATACGAAGTGCTCATATACTATTTAGAAAAAGGCAGAACTATCACTGAAGCCTATCATTCTCCATTACTGAACAAATTGAATTATGCAATCAAAGTTAAACGTCGCCATCTGACAAACAAAGGTGCTATTTTATCATGATAGTGCCCCTGCTCACAAGTCTCGCGTTGTTGCGGCAAAACTCGAGGCACTTCGATTCCACGTGCTTCCACATACCCCGTATTAGCTAGATTTGGTTCCCAGCGATTTTGTCTGTTTCGCCAACTTGAAGAAATGGCTAGGGAGGCAAAATTCACTTCGAATGAAAAATGGAGGGGTCGAAGCTGAAACGAATGCTTATCTTGCAGACTTGGACACATTTTATTATTCTGATGGAATCTAAAAGTTGGAATATTGTTGGACCAAATGTACTGTACAATGAGGCCGACAGCTTTTTGAGCTATCCTCGTATATGAAGTCTGGTAGACATTTTTCTAGTTACTCGCTCATGTCTCGCTTTCTTATTATTGCTAGGATAAATTGCTTTGCTAAATTTTTTCATCTTTCGTTTGGAAAAGTCGTTCCAGGAAGCATGGCTTGAAGATATTAGAAGTTTCAGTACAGACCTCCTCTTAATAAGTTTGCAACAATTTTTTTTCGAGCTGCACGAAGAATTGTCCCTTGTATTTTCAAAAGGCTGATAATGTTGTTGAGAAATCCTCTTGTGAGCATCTCAGTAACATTTTCGTTCATCTACTTGCTGCGCTCTAAGTCTCATATTCTGTTCCATAATATAATGGCCTTGGAAGCTAAAGGTAGTTTGTACTGTACAAGATTATTTTCTTCATAAAGCACTTCCTTCAGGAAGATTTTCAAGCCTACGCCTGAGAAAACTTTTTTTGCAGTTGTTTGTTCTCCCGCTTGTTACACTACAAGTTTCACCTCCCATTTTCCAAGGATTGATAGAAATAGAAGGTTGTCTCTTTTATAAAGCATTCTTCTTTGGGAATTTTGAAATCCACGTTCCTGAAAGCTTTTTCCTGAAAAGTTTGTTCATTCAGTCAAACTTCAACCTCAGCCATATTGTTGAGGAAGTATTTTTCTCTTTTCCAAATCAACTCCGGAGAAGTAGAGATCATAAAATGGTTATTACCATTCAAACGATCTGTCCAATGATCAATGACGGATACTCATACCTCCATCAGTCATTATTTGAATTCTGTGAATAACTGGATGATTGCTAATTCAAAATACGGAGCTTGAAAAAGGTATGGCTTGACTCTGATTCAAAAAAATGGAAGAATCATCTAGATGATGGAAGCGCATTTTTGACAGCTCATGAATGCTTGTTACTTCAGAGATTTCGCAAATTACCATCTCTTACAATTACTGAGCTTGAAATCAAGCAGTTTAGGCAAACTTACGAAATAGCAGCTTCCATTTAGTACTAGTTTCAAGTTGACTATTTAATAGGTACATAATTTATATATGTACAAACTCAGAAATACCTTTTAATCTTCATTGTTTAGTTATTGACTGACAGGAGGTCAAGTGCTGTAGCTTAAAATGATAATTTGATCTTTATCAAAGCTATATAAAAAAAAATTCACCAAAAGTGAACAAATTTTCATCCAATAAAAATAATTCATTCTAATAAGCTTCAAATTCGCGTCAAACAAGTCATTGAATGAATCCCGGACAGATTGGACAACTGTACATAATAATAGTGACACTCGCGGCGAAAGTTGTAACTAAATTTTTATCTACTTTAATAAATTTTAGTTGCCATATCCCTAATGTCATAGATATCTATGGACATTGTTTCACTTGAAACATGTAATTGAATAATTCAATTTTCCACAATCACTGAGCTTGAATTAAAGCAATTTGTGCAAGCCTACGAAACAGCAGCTTTTATTTAGTACCAGTTTCAAGTCTGTAAATAGTATAGTTGCTGAGATCTCAGCGTCACGCCAGCCAGCCAGCCAGCCAGCCAGCCAAAGAGAATATAATAGCGCTTTTTTCGGAAAAATGCGCTAAAAATACTGCAGATCCTTCTATATTATCAGGCGCTATTTCTTTTGAATAGAGGAGATGATATTTGGTATTGCTCAATATATCTCCCTTGTCTTTTACAAGCGAAACTTTAAATAGTCAGTAGCTTCAAGAAATCACCTTAAGCCACGAAGTCTGTATCTTTTTCTTCTGGTCGATGTTAGAAATAGGTACTTCTAATATACTGCTCCTGCAATATACTAGTTCTCTAATTGAGTTCTTTTCGTACGGATGAGACTCAAAGGTTTTGATTTATGTGAAGTTAATAGCAGTAACTCATGTTAACTCAATTCTAGTTGTACAAAACAATCTTAGCTTTGATAAATGCTTATAATTACGGTGTATTTAGCTTGTTTACGCGGATCACAGGAACAGGTAATTTTCTTGGCAATTTGGTAATGTTTGTTGAGAAGCACCTGGCCGTGCCGTGGTACTGGAAGTCTGGCGCCAACCGCACCGTGCCGCGCCATTGATTTATGTCGACGTGCTATTTTAATGGGGCGTCTCAACGCTGCTCTAATTATGTCTCATCAAGAAATATTTATACTGTCATTCACTGACTGATGTAATTGCGCGCACCTATTTGGTAATTTACCAGTTGATCGTTCTCACCCGTGTGGTCCCCAACGTTGATTTTTAACGGGGAATCATTATTACTCACGTCAAGAGAGCTGAAAAGAAAAACTCAATTCTTTCGAGTTGATCACCTATTCCATTTTGAAATACGTATTTTATGAAGTTTGCATAGAACAGTGCTATTTGCTTTTTTTTTCTTCCATTGACTAAGAAATGATCTCAAATCTCCAAGAAGAACGTGAGCATCTTAGCCACCGTTCTCAACTTTGTAACTTTGACTGTGAATCAAAACCACGAAGGAGAATAATAGAGGAGCGGACACTCAGTTGGAAAACATGAAGCCTAAAATGTAATGCGGCAGCCGAGAGAGATAGCGAGAGCGGGCCCAGCTTTGCATGCTTCATATACAGAAATGAGATTATATGAATTTTTTTCAATAAAAAACAATTGCCAGATAAATTCAATATTTTCATTACGTTGAATACTTCATTATTTATTAAATGAAAGGCAAAAAAGAAAACTAACATTTCTATTTATTAAAATCTGCAATGAAAAAGTGCATTGTTATGAAATATGTTTTATTAAAGTTTCTTTTGATAAGAGTTTTCTAATTATGAATAACCGATACATGAACAATTTTATGAATATTTTATATTACAATGGGTGTAATAATATTGAGAAAATATACACAAACAATTTCTATATTAAGAAGAAAATATTAACAAAAAACTTAGCAAAAATTGCGTACATAAGTGATATTTATGGGAAAATTCCGCTCATTTCTATATCCCTCTCTGAAAACAAAGTATTTTGTCTCCAACATCTCATTGATGAAGGTTTGTTTTTCTTCGAAGGATATAGTTTTCAAATGGAAAAAATTCTTACAAGTCCTCTGAATACAAGTTTTGCTTTGGATTTAAATTTATTTCTAGGGTCAAAGTGTCTTCTACTAAAAATTAAAAATTATTTTAATCGAATAGATGGAAGATGAATCACTACATAGTATAAAACAAAGTCGCTTTCTCTGTCCCTATATCCCTATGTATGCTCAAATCTTTAAAACTACGCAACGGATTTTGATACGGTTTTTTTTAATAGATAGAGTGATTGAAGAGGAAGGTTTATATGTATAATAACATCAATTAAATAGTGGAGAAATACTGTTATTTTTGAGATTTCTGATGTGATGTCGTAAATAATTACATTTTTTCCGCCTACATTGCAAACGCAGGCTGAACCCTACAAGATTTATCACAACACATTCGCGAGGGTTCTTATTGTAGTATTATCAACGTTGCGCACGAGCCGTATTAGTTTGTTCACGCATCGTTTATCCGATTGATTTGAAACTTACTACAGTTGTTGTTGGCTCTTTCGAGAAAGTTCTCAGTATTGTACCACCAGCATACCTCAAGTGGCACACGAGCCGTATTTGTCCGTTCACACATCGTTCATCCAATTGAGTTATAATTTTATATAGTGGTTGTTGAATGAAGGTTCTGACATAGTAACACTAACGGTATTTCTCCGATCGAGCATCGTTCAACCGTTTAAATTGAAACTTTCTATAGTTGCTGCTGGCGCTTGCGTGGGGACCGATTTTAAGAATTCTTCCACCTGTAGAATCACATACCTATTATCACTATAAACATGGGCTATAATTTACTGTCAAAAAAAGGGTTACCTACAAAAACTTCAATTCTAACCCAAGATGTGAAAAAATTACCAGTAAAATTCCTTGCATTGCCTGCGCTGCAATACAATCTTTTATTTACCGTAAATGATCAAATTAAATACTGATGATGCTATCTATATAGATCTACGCATTTATCAAGAAATTCTGACAGCTTAGGTTATGTTTTAATTGAGTTACTCAAGCAAGATATGTGGTATTATTCTTAATAATTATCTTATACTATAAAACTATGCTTCAAAGATTCGTATAAAAATGTTGAATATTATTATTGTTATTAAATGTCCACCCGTGCGAAGCCGGCACGGGTTGCTAGTTATATCTATATTTTAATATTTTTCTCTTATTTGCACAGCTTGGGCTTTTTCAAAGATCCATCCTGTTTTATTAGAGATTTCCTTGTTTTTTTAGAGACGCTCAAAAATTTCGGGCAATTTGGAAAAGTACTCGGACATGCATTTTCTTTAGTCGGAAATATTTGAACGGTATCTGTAATAATATATTTGTCACATGTTTGAACAATTCCATACTATACTGTACGGTGGACTTGTAAACAATTATTACATCTCTATTGATTTCAAAACATAAATAGAAATATTTATATTCTTTATTGATAAGAAATTTTCTTGAAGCTGGATTTTTTATTAAAAGTTTAGATCAGATACGTTCAATAATTTGAAACATTGATATAATCTTTAATTTTATTATGATTTTAAAATAATTTCTTCTCACTTTTACATCTCCAGACGAGCATTCTTTTATGATATCCTCGCCACTTATTTAATAGAATATCATCTTTGGGTGCAGAAAAAAAAGAAAATTCCTCTTTACATGTTCTGTATCCAGTATCACCATTTGTCACAAAACATTTTCTTTCCATTTTACAATATATTTTTACATGAAAATACTAAATAAACCGAACCTAGCCATTTAACTCCATGCAAACATGAGCCCGCCTCAACCTATCTCTCTGTTACTTTCTCTCTCTAACAATATTACATTTTTGGCTTCACTTTTGCAACACAGTTGAGATAGGGAAATCAAAACCATGAATGAGATATTTGCTATCGCAAAAGCCTCGGCAATAATTATAATGCTTCAGACACAACCAAAAGATATTTTCCGAAGCATCAATTCGTGGTGCCACATTTTCCTACCACTACTGTTAATTCGACTATGACCCTTTGATCATTGCGTACGATATTGTGGATCAGATCAATATTTTTCTCATCATTATTATTCCTAGTCATATTTGGTGCAGTCTTTCTGGGAGCATCTATACACCGGATGGAGTACTTATATGGCGTGGTTCGGCCTGAACGGATCACGGATTCAGTACAGACCAATTTTTTCTCCTTCTAGACGGGCTTCGATTAGATAGGCTTATAAGTTCACGGGTTCGAGTAATCGGACTTCAAATCGGTTATTGGCTTGCTTAGATCGGAACTACTCTGCGACATGCCTACGTGAACCGTTCATGAAGAGAAAAGTGCAGTCTACGAACAAGGTGAAGATCTCCACTCTCGAAAGAATAAATTGTGTTGACTAAAAATTTGGCTTCGAGTTCACAAGAAGCTGGGCTTGGAAGAACCAGGCTTCAAAATATTTGCCCGTATCGAGTAACCACGACAAAAAAATCGTGCAGAGGGATTGTGTACTGTAGCCAATAAGCATCGAACGGAAATAAATAGGTTATATATATATATATATATATATATATATATATATATATATATATATATATATATATATATATATATACACTTGTTTGCTTCTACCGACCAAGGTCAGTCGAGTTGATGATCTCATGTTTGGACTTGATGCGCATTGTATGAATAGCGTGATTTCGAGCTGCGAGAACTTGCTAATCAGTATACCTATAGAAAGTGTCATTTGAAAGATTGCACACGGCACTACTTGAACCTGAATAGAAAAAAAACTGTCGACACAACCAGTATTATTATTAAGACAGAATTCAATCCGATGAATTTTAGATAAAGTCTGATCAAATGAGATGCAACTATGTTCGAAACTGGAAAAATGTCAAGCAGAAGAGAGAGCCGGTCATGGCGATTTTTGAAGCCACAGAAATGTAATATCGAGTGGCTATAAATGCTTCCAGAGAGCGTTGTCAAAGAAAATTTGACTACTTGTAGCGTCGGGAAGCGGAATCTGTGACTAGCCTCTCCACACTACTACTATACACGTGCTCATAAAGACAGTTTCAATCAAAACACTCGGCTGTATCTTGAATTTTGCCTATCTTATTTCCTTGATGTCAATTGAACATATCAGAATTTCTTCAGCATTGATATTAATGGATCTTGGAGTTTTATGTGTCCGTACTCTTACCTCCTTGAAAAATCTTTTCATCAAATTATGTATGCACACTTTCTTCAATCAATTATTCTTCTAGAAGTGGTAGCTACTTTTATTTAATTTTTGTTGAAAACCCTTGATTAAGATTTGGTGGCTCTCTTCGTAAATCATAATTCAGGAATGAATCAATCTTCCATTATGAAAAGGATCACAGAGATGTATAACGGTATCTCTAAATATATTTCGAAGCTGTTTTTAAATCTTCGATTGGCTGGCTCAAAGTTTGATGAGCAGCACTTAATATTAAAAACTTACAGATAGCATTTCTATTTTCGTACGTTCAAGATGCGTGTTACCTACCTTCTGCTTTCTATTTCCAGTGAAAGATAGGTGCGATCATTTCCCACGTCCAAATATAGCTCAAATTATTTTTAGCCTCAAGTCCTCTCACCTAATCCGACTGACTCCCTCTGCATCTCACACACAGTGTAGGTAACCTTCAGGAATAAAAATATCTTCCTCGCACCTTTGTGTGGCTTTCTGGATGCACCCTCATTAGGTCGATCGGCGCCCAAGTCTTTTCTTCCCCGAAACGCACGGGAATTTTTTACGTCTGTCGCAGTTGTGCAGGACGCTGTGCGTCACTGCGAACAAAAAATTGTTTACACAAGGAAAATTAGTCTACGTTACATTTAACAAGGCGCCGATGTCAAGTTCTGCTTAATTGTCAAAGTTTTTGTGAGGAGATGGTAAAATGAATTTGAATTTGGAATGGCTTTTTAATGTAGGCAGGTATTAACGAGCTGAGGACGTTGAACTCTTTTAAACGGCTCTTAGTTTCGAGCCTGTTGAACATACATAGATAATCTCTTTGTTACATATTGCAAATTGATACCGTGATTTTACTAATCAGTCAAATAAGATCAAGTTGTAGATCTCAGTTCCATTTTATCATCGCTATAAATATACACGCATCAGGTTATTCTTAACGATCATATTTTTCCATGATTCACAACTTCAGAAAAAAACTATAGAAGCTTCTCAAACTAGAACGTCACATATGTGCCCTTGAAAACACACGCGCTCATCGATAGAATCCCAGATCTCCTGTTTCTGTTCAAGGATTAGTCCCACAGAGGGACGCGTGAAGTATGTGCATATACGCACCCTAGGTACAACGCACCCATTGCATTCTGGATAATCCTGTTACGTCACCGGTTGGACTATTGTTGACAGCTTTTCTCATCGGCTGATTGCAGCACAATGATAGTTTTTATACGGGATTTCCTTTTGATAATGGAAATGCGCTTTGTAGATTGAATAGGTGGAGGTGTGATGAGCAATAGCATTGTGGAACGAGGTTTAGGTGAGCTTGGTTTATCACGAATAAGATTATGATTGTGGAGTATTCCATTATAGATGGAGATAATCATGCAAAATATGTTCAATTTATTACAGAAGTACTATATGTAATACATATTATGATTAATTTGTCGGTGAGTAATGTGGTTGAGATAATATTCTATTCAGAGATTGATACAAGGTGTAATTCTATGGAGTAAACAATAAACATCACTAAGCTCATCACAATACTAGACACAATGTTGTTGTTTCGATTTCATATTGGTCATCTTCAGGTGATTGAGGAATCAAGAGTTGACAGGCATGTTTTAACCGTTGAAATTTTGTCACCCATTTTTCCTTTTTTGTTTGATATTGTTGGTTTTTAGACTAGGGCAGTAATTTTAGATACGTGGAATCGGACGTGTGTTGACTGTTCAACGATAAGAGATGCTGATATAAGTACATAAAACGTCTTCAGGTGCCTTTTCAGTAGATCATGTGAGTCGAGAGTAATGTAGTATGATTCGTCTAACGAAGGAGCCTATTTTCATAAAGCTTTCTCTCTACTAATTGTATCAGCCCCCATAAATCGTAAATGTGCTCACGGATTACTCTATACTATTCTGGTTTGCTTCAGAAAATCTCGAACAGTCCTATTAACCAAATACCTACTTGAAACTTAGTGCAACTGTAGCAGAGGCAAAGTGAGTCATCCTCCTGCTGCCGCTAAGCAATCAGGGGATGTTAAATGAGATCATTCTTCGACAAGTGGGCAGGAAAGAGGTGACGCTGAACACCGTGAGCTATACAAGGCCAGATGTGCCACGTACGCACGGCCAATCGATATGCACCCCTCAAAACCACCCCACGTAAGCCCGGAGAACTCACTACCTTGAGAATGACGAACGATCAAATGGATTCACAGCTGCAACAATAGGATGGAGATTGATTGAGAGTAAATTTTCATTCTAATACCGATGCAGGGATTAGAGAGTCAAATTTTGTTGACTCCTTGAAGACCATGAAAACAACATCTGTTATTGATAATAAAATGCGACAAGTGGTTAAGGAATAGTAAGAAAAGCGGACCGTTGGTTCAATTCATCTAGAGGATATTTTCGATTATAATAATTGTTATCTGATGTGTATACATGAAAAGCAAATAAAATGATATATTTTGTTTATATTCCAAATCACTTACACCATTTAGGTGAAAGCGTCCATCACCCAATGGCTTATACTCTTAGCCTATTCTATTCATCCATTCTCCCCTTGAGATCTAGAACTCTCGTCACTTGTGCGTCCTGGTAAAGGAAAGCGGACACCTTTCGAGACTCCATCGATTATCCAAATAACAATTTTCGCTTTTAAAGCTTCACAATTTGCGCCATATGCGCTCGTTCACAGGGGGCGAGCAAACCGAAACACCCCCTATACCTAAGATGTCTACTACGTTGCAATACGTCAGATATTTTATACTCTTTTAATGGAGGCTGAGCTTCGATACTTTACTGACGTGTTTGTTTTGAATGTTTGCGAAAGAATTTCGGAGGCTCTTATACTAAAACTGACTCATACAATTTACGTACTATATTTCTTTGTCACATGGAATTTTCTGAGCGATTGTTTTGACTTTGGAATTATTTATGTGGCACGGATATTTTTGAGTATTTTCCAAAGAATATTATTTAACATCAAGTCATTTTTCAGAAATCATAATAGAACATGAGCTCCTTGTACCAAATGGGAATAAATTTACGTAAATTGGACCTATCTTTTTAATTAATGCTAGAATGAATCTTATCAACAAACATAAGTGATTCCTAGTGACGTCAGGAATCAATATTAACATTCCTGCTGCTATTTATTTTGATTTATTAGAGTATCAAACAAAAATTCGTCACTCTGATGAGCGCTGTTATTGCAGTCATTTTCAAACGAGTTACCTGTACGAGGCATTATTCCAAATAACGACTAGTCAGTAAAAAACTTGTTTTTGGCCAATGATTTCTTTCAGAGATACCAGTGACACTTGCGCTTGAACTAGAATCGTTTTCTAGCTGATAACTAGTACCGGGATTTGAATATGGTTCAGATCGAAAATGACCTGAGTAGCCGTCCATTTAAATTTGTAAATGTCCTGCCCGTATGAGGTACTTCCTTCGACAGTTATCAGATGATACTGTTGGCTGGCTAATAGATCGTTATCACAAATACCGAACAACGACTCTCCAGTAGCGGGTGCGCTGGTATCAGAGCCTTTTTTTTAAGGTACTGCCTATGAACAAGGTAAGAGGTGCTATTAGAGAGCTACTGATTTACGATATCTTTAGATTATTTACTTGTAATTCTTCTGTTTGTTAACTCATTGTTCTTCTTGATGGTACTTACAAATGTTTCCTAAATAAACAAGTGGTCTTATACTGGCATTTATAGACCACCGGTAGTCGGACCACTAACTACAAAAAAATGGTGTACTACAAATACAAGTTTTATCGGGAGAGAATTGGAAATATAATAATATAATATAATCTGGAAAAAATAGCAAGGGGTATCTCTGGTTTTTTCTTTTTCAATTTTTTCAACCCTATTATCTTAAGTTAGCCATGAAGTTATATAATTTTATAGCCTCAGATCACGAAAATCAAATCAAAAAGGAAGACTGGAGTGTATTTCTATGATATCAATAATTTTATTATGATGAAATTTTTCAAGGAACTCACAATTGAGATAAATATCATTTTAATGCCCAAGTAGTTCATTATTGTTGTCATAATAATACTGTTTCCAAAGTTATCACGTAACAAATAATATCCGAAAGCATTATTTTGCAAAATAACAAACAAGAGTATCGCTTTTCCTATAGTTACAGCAAGTAACTAGAATAATTTCTTTGAGAGAAATCACAATGACAGGACATGCATTGCTGAAAATTTTGACTACAATAGTACATCAATCGGACTTTAATCATTGAAGGCACCACGGTAGTTGAACGGACGGTAATGCCTACGGTCAACGTACACACCTCAGGCCACAGGCCCTCGGAAAGTACACTGTAGACCTCAGGTATTATTGTCCTTTTAACACTCTTGATACCCTCACCTCAATCACTATATTGTCCTTCAATATTAATGACCCCAATTATTTGAACCAATTTTTGATATCTCCCGACCGAGAAAAAAACCTATGATTCTCAATTTCTTCCCATTATCTCAACAAATATTAGAGATACCTGATTGTCAATTTTACCAATCAATCCAACGTACAAAATATTCAATATGAATGTACCAAATTTTCAGACCAATCGAACCACAAATACAAGATTTATGAGAGAAGAACTTGAAATAACCGAAATCCTGAGAAATATAGCGAAGGTTTTTTTTTGAGATTCTCGAATTAAAATAATATGATTTAGGCATGAGGTTATATTGTTTCAAAGCCGTAAATCACGAGAATTGAATGAAAAATGGTATATACATAATATTTTTCGAGATATCAACAATTTTATGAAGTTGAAATTTCCTCAAAAAATTTTTGATGTTCCGGAAAATGCACTTCAGGTATCCATTTTGATTCTTTTTTCGTGATCTTCGACTATGAATCTATATAAGCTCAAAATATTTGAGTTATAAAAATTCAAACACTAAAGAAAAAGAAGCAGCTACCTATTAAACAAATATTAAATAAAAATGGAGAATTGCTCCAAGACGATAAAGACATTATGGAAAGATGGAGGGAATATTTCGAAGAACTTTTGGAAATCAAAGAAACAAAAGTAGGACAAACAACAAACTTCAGCGGAGAAAGTGCAGAGGATGAAGTGATAACTATTAACGAAATAACAGAAGCGCTTAGGAGAATAAAAAATGGTAAAGCGGCAGGTTTCGACGAAATAAAACCAAAACTAATAAAATTTGTAGGGCCAAAAGGAGTAGAATTACTGCATATTCTATTCAACAAAATTTGGAATGGTGAAGCAATGCCAGAAGACTGGGAAAAAACCATAATAATGCCGATATATAAGAAAGGTGATAGCAGAAACTGTGCAAACTACAGAGGAGTTTCGCTGCTATGTGTGACTGCCAAAGTTTACGAGACCATAATAGAGAATAAAATAAAGAAGAGTGCAGGAGAAGAGATAGATAAGGCACAAAGTGGATTCAGGACAGGATTTTGCACGCAAGATCACATATTTAGCTTACGACAAATTATAGAAAGAACCCTGAAATTTAACAAAGAAATCTTCATATGTTTCATCGACTTAGAGAAGGCTTTTAATAGGGTCGACAGAGACTTACTCTGGGAAATACTTATGGAAAGAAAAATAGGGAATAAGTTGATACAAGCAATCCAAAACATATATAAAAACAGCAGAAACTATGTACGCACAGGCAACTGCATATCTGAGGAGTTCATAACTACACAAGGACTAAAACAAGGAGGCAACTCAAGCCCATTTCTGTTTGTACTATACTTGGACGAAATCACACGGAAAGCGAATGAAAGAACTAAGACAATATCAGTGGGTAATTTTAATCTAAGCAACATCAAAATATCGGAATGCTTGTTTGCGGACGATATGGCTATTTTCGGAAACAATGAACAAAATTTCCAGAAAAATCTGAACGTATGGAATGAAGAACTACTAAAAGCAAATATGAAAATCAGCGTAGAGCAATCAAAGGTAATGATAATATTCAGGGAAGAAAAAATATTGAACATAAAGATAAACGAAGTAGCTATACAACAAGTACAAAGTTTAGGCAGCATAATCGAATCGAACGGAGGTTATGCAGAAGAAATAAATAACAGGATACAAACAACGTCCATAACATATCACATATTAGCAAGAGCGTTGTTCTCAAACAAAAATATAGGCAAGAAAACAAAGCTCACAATATACAAGACGATCATCATACCAATCCTTACATACGGAAGTGAGTCCTCGGTTATGAATCAAAGACAAAGAAGCAAAATTCATGCTTTCGAAATGAAATGCCTAAGAAGGATAGAAGGGATAACTAAAATGGACAAAATAAGGAATGACGATATAGGGAGAAAATTAGAAGTAAAATCAGCCCAAAAATATATAGAAGATAAACAACTCCAATGGCTGGGTCATCTCTATGGACTTCCCGATAACAGACAGGTTGAAACAGTATGGAAATCAAGAGGAACAGGAAAAAGGAATAGAGGCAGACCACAGAAAAATTGGGATGACATAATAGAAAACTTGATGAGAAAAAAGAACACAGACAACCGCAAGATAAACGAATTAGCACAAGATAGAACGATCTGGAAGAACTTTATAGAAGACAGCTGAAGCAAGATAAAATAACCTGGACACCCTGCGGGTAGAAGAGGATTTGACTATGTATATAAATTCAATCTACGAAGTAGCCCTTGCTATCTCAGCTAATTTCAGCTTTTCTCCTATAAAACTCGTATTTGTTGTTCATTTATTTTCAAATTTCTAGTAATTGGCAATCAGATGTCTTTGTTTTTTTTTCTGGGATGATAGGAGTGAAATGAAGAATCATACGCTTTTTCTTAACACACTTTTCTCGGAAATTTGAAAAGATATTAAAAATTGGCTCGAATGTCTGGAATCAGTAATATTGAATTGTGGTTAAACAATATATTACTCACCTTTATTTTTAGAGTAATTGTTGATACCTCAAAAAATTAAAGTATCATCTTGATGACCAAAGCACATTTTTGGCAGTTCAGGAATGTTTGTTGATTCAGATATTTCACAAACTACTATCTCCCGCAATCACTGAGTTTAAAATCAAGCAGTATGAAACAGCAATCTTTATCTAGTACCAGTTTCAAGTTGTGACTCTTTCATACATAACCTGTACAAGTACAAAATCAAAAGGATCTTTTAGTCTTAATTGTTTAGTTATTGACTGGCGAAAGGTCATGGGCTATATCCTTGAATTATAATATGATCTTCATAAAATTATATGAAAAAGATCTCTAAAAATTAGGTGCAATTACCTCTAAAACGACAAATGTAGAAAATTGGAAATGAGTGGTCATGCACTGGCTTAAATTGATCATTAAAAGAAATGTTAAACTTATATTCTGATACTAAATTTGGAAGCTGCAAGTCAATACCTTGTGTAACTCGCGAGATATTGAGATAAATAGTTTATACCCTAAAATGGTACCTCATATCATTCCGAAATTTGAAGTTTCAAATTTAATTACTGACATTTGTTGCTAATTCTGTGCAGCAATTTTCATATTTCAATTATGCAGTAATTACCAGGCAATTTGTGCAAATCTATCAAACAGTAGATTCCATTTAATACTAGTTTCAAGTCTGTAAGTGTTGTAGTTGCTGGGAGCTCAGCGTCACGCCAGCCAGCCAGACAGCCAGAGTGAATATAATAGTGTATTTTTGTTTACAAAAATGCGCTAAAATACACTTTAAAACCAGTTTTTTATTTGATTTTCGTAATCTATAGCTAATGAAACCATATAACCTCAAGTCTAGCTTGAAATATTTGGATTCTAAAATTGCTTTCTTTTCGGTAATTGGGGAGACATCATGAATCAGTTTGAATACTTGGAATTAGTGATGTCTATTTTGAAATTTCGACTTTATATAATTGTTGATATCCTGCTAAATATACTTCAGACACAATTTTTGACTTGAGAAAACTAAGGTGCAATTTTTTCTAAATTTCAGCATTTTCGTATTTTTTTTCTAATTAAATTCGTATTTGTGATTCAAGTATTTTGATATGTGATGCACTCATAGTGAATTTTACGTCTGATTGATTGATTCAATCTGCACTTAGATCTCTTATTTTTTCTGAGATAATGGGAGAGAAATGGAGAATCGTAGCTTTTCTTTGAACGCATTATCTTGGAAATTTGAGAAGATATCAAAAATTAGTTTGATTACTTGAAGTCAGATTATGAAATGATATTTTTATCAATTTTGATTTTTCATTTTGATCATTAATTTGTTGATATATTGGTAAATATATCTACCTAAGACACTTTCTTGACTTGAATTTATAATCTCACGCCTAATTAGAATTATCTGGGCGCGAAACTTTCAAAAAATATTAAGATGTGGTATACTTATTATTTAGTATTTTTCTCAGTTTTTAGATATTTTCAGTTTTTCTCCTATAAAATTGATCTGAAGTAAGTTACACTTATGGTAAATTTCACGTCTGATCGATTGATATTATTGACAATTAGGTGACTTCAATAATCTCTGAGATAATAGAGCAGAGATGGAGAATCATAGGTTTTATTTGGACGCATTTTTCTCGGAGATTTGGGGAGATATCTAAAATTGGTTGGAATATTTGAAGCCTGTAATATTGAAAGAAAAATATAAAGATTATATCAGATATCGACTCGCTAGTAACGCTAATACTATATTTCAAACCGTTTACAAGAGTACCTAGTAGTAGGGCTGCTGTTCATGATGGTTTTCTTCGACGTTTTCTGGTGACAACCTGCTGCTGAATTATAACTTGGTATCAATAGAAATAAGCGTTATATTCACAGCTTATCGTTAGCAAATCGCTTGTTGTCACATATGTTAGATGGTACGATGTACGAATACGGTATTCCCATATCCATCATCGAACCAGCATCTGTATAAACACACCTAACTCACAGAAAATCTGCTATCGAAATTGATTGTTCCTGAAGCTACACGATTCCAAACTAGATTTAATCAAATAATTTTCTTCTGATAGAAATATGCTCTGATATATTTTCTAAAACGAGATATGAAAAATCTTCCGTAAAGAAATGTCTGTTATTCAATTATATTCTATGATGCGGCACATCCGAGCGCAGCACACCTTGCCTGACTTTCTCCAGGAGAAATTTAATTTCCTGTCGGCACCTCTCACATTATACGCAAAGTGAAAACATTAGCACCTCGGAGTGGGAGAACAAGATGGTTTTTTCAGTGGGTGATGTCAGAAACAATGCCGGCTACAGAACAGTAATTAGGTGGAGCGCTTACCGTTCAAAGAGAAGGAAAAGAATGTCAAAATAAAGAGAAAGATGATATACGAAGAGGGACGAAGTTGAGAGGGGATGAAGAAGTATAAAATTTCTGATCTCTCCTGCTAATATTTGCTAATGCTCAGGTTTCGAAGGGAATACCAAGATTTGAGCATTTTTAACCAATGGAATTATTTGTGTGTGCTTATAATCTGCTCCTTAGATTGCTGAATAAAATAAATTTTCATTTTTATGTTTTAGAAGTGAAAATGAACACTTAAATAAAATACTACTTATGGGTGATATGTTTGTAACCTTTGATAATTTAACTAACTAGGTATGTCATCGAAGGCATTATTCAACAATTTCTAGTCAATATTATAAATAATGGTTGTTCGAAATCATGATTTGCGTAAAATATGATAGGCAAGACGATTTTTAATACTCTACAAAGTTCCATCAAACTTGAGTATACTTTAATCCAGATCTGTCATGATAACTCGTCTACATTATTTATCAAATAGCGAGCGAAGCTATAATTGAAACCTGCGTTCTGAGATGATTTTAATAAATCTCTAATAAATTCAAGTTGCAAAGTAACTGAGAATAAGTTAATTACTTCTAGATTCTTCGCTAATGATAAAAATCTTAAGTTCAGCCTTATTACTCGTTAATTAATTAATTTTAAATCTGAACGATAAACATCACCAGGCACGAACTCCGCGAGCAGTAGAGAAAAACACAACTTTCAAGATAATTAACCTATGCTACGCTTCTTTATTGAGTAAACAACGGATTTAATCTCTATGTACACGGCTTTTAAAACGCTCTCATCCCTTAATTTCTTCAACAAGCTTTGTACTCTTTGGCAAACATATAAATAAAAAAGTTGTAGGGAATAATTTTGAGACCGAAAAGTAGATATGAGTCTTCTAAGTTGTAACGGGCTACGAAAATTACTAGCCACGTATATTTTGAACACGATTTAATTTCGTTAGAAGCACTTTTTGTGGAGTTCGACTTTCAATAAAACATTTCATAGGATCACTCTTCGTAAATGCGTCTAACTATTTTAACTTCTTATAGTCTGGAAGTTTATGACAGGTGACGCTTTCAGATGCCTTTTTGAAAGTTGGAAAAAAAAAATGAAATCTCGTGGTTTCAAATTGCATGCCAATGAAAAGAATGAAAGTCAGCCATAAAATCTTTGTGAAAAAAAAAATTGACATGTATCCCTCGTTGATACAGGGATAGGAAATTTTGGGAAATCTTGCACAAATGTAGAATCAATCAGCTGTGAAGGTGGATGCCAATTTTTTCACTAACACTTCCAGTCTTTTCATTCGCATACAATTTGAAAACATGGAATCTCACATTTTTTCACAAGTTCACTCGACTGTTCGAGCCTTTTGGACTGTTGCGGATTGCATGCTTCTCAGTATTGGGCTTCAAATCACTTTTTACTATTTTACGTTATAAAGGCATGCAAAATGTCACAGAAAAATACAAATTAAAAAGAAATATTCAGATTTGCAGTATGACCAGAATGCATGCATCGATCAATAATCTTTATTTCCTTTATCATGAGGTAAATCATCAACCCTGAAAAAGGCATGCGGTATAAAGTCGGAGAACTTCACCTGTCACCAGCTCCTAGTCTATAAGTAGGGAATACAAAAAGGTCCTGGCCTAAGTATGGAAAAAGCAGAGGAGACAGTAAAAAAATAATGGGTTTCATGAATAACCATTCTTTATTCCTATACAATTATTATGATACGAAACAAACATATTTATTGGATAAAATGGTTGACGCTGACTGGATTTGTAAATAATGTGAGAGATGTATTCTTGGGATTTCAGTTAATTTAATTTTATTTTTTTTCTGCTTTACAGTCTCGGCTGCACCTCAGCCATCCTTAAAAGCGCTACAATTTTATTCTATCACTAATTATGTGTTTATGAATGTCAAAATATTTACAAAGGAATTATTGTTTGAAAAAATTGAAGTTATACATTTGTTCAAATTGATATTACTATTGAAAAGCGGAAAAAAGAGAAATTTTCTCTTGTCCTTTGCCACACCCGACATCTATGAAAGGCGTTGGCTAACTGCATGTTAAAAATCGTGCGTGCACGCATTGTCAAAAAATGGAAGAATCATCTAGATGATGAAAGCGCATTTTTGACAGCTCATGAATGCTTGTTACTTCAGAGATTTCGCAAATTACCAGCTCTCACAATTACTGAGCTTGAAATTAAGCAGTTTGGGCAAACTTACGAAACAGCAGCTTCCATTTAGTACTAGTTTCAAGTTGACTATTTGATAGGTACATAATTTATGCATGTACAAACTCAAAAATACCTTTCAATCTTCATTGTTTAGTTATTGACTGACGGGAGGTCAAGTACTGTACATTAAAATGATAATTTGATCTTTATCAGAGCTATATAAAAAAAATACACCAAAAGTAAACAAATTTTCATCCAATAATAATCATTCATTCTAATAAGCTTCAAATTCGCGTTAAACAAGTCATTGAATGAATCCCGGACAGATTTGACAACTGTACATAATAATAGTGACACCCGCGGCGAAAGTTGTAACTAAATTTTTATCTACTTTAATAAATTTTAGTTGCCATATCTTTAATGTCATATATCTATGGGCATTGTTTCACTTGAAACATGTAATTGAATAATTTAATCTTTCACAATCACTGAGCTTGAATTAAAGCAATTTGTGCAAACCTACGAAACAGCAGCTTTCATTTAGTACCAGTTTCAAGTCCGTAAATAGTATAGTTGCTGAGAACTCAGCGTCACGCCAACCAGTCAGCCAAAGTGAATATAATAGCACTTTTTTCCAAAAAATGGAAGAATCATCTAGATGATGAAAGCGCATTTTTGACAGCTCATGAATGCTTGTTACTTCAGAGATTTCGCAAATTACCATCACAGTTACTAAGCTTGAAATCAAGCAGTTTGGACAAACTTACGAAACAGCAGCTTCCATTTAGTACTAGTTTCAAGTTGACTATTTGATAGCTACATAATTTATGCATGTACAAACTCAAAAATACCTTTTAATCTTCATTGCTTGATTATTGACTGACGGGAGGTCAAGTGCTGTACCTTAGAATAATAATTTGATCTTTATCAAAGCTATATAAAAAAATACACCAAAAGTGAACAAATTTTCATCCAATAATAATAATTCATTCTAATAAGCTTCAAATTCGCGTCAAACAAGTCATTGAATGAATCCCGGACAGATTTGACAACTATACATAATAATAGTGACACCCGCGGCGAAAGTAGTAACTAAATTTTTATCTACTTTAATAAATTTTAGTTGCCATATCCCTAATGTCATATATACCTATGGGCATTGTTTCACTTGAAATAAGTAATTGAATAATTTAATCTTCCACAATCACTGGGCTTAAATTAAAGCAATTTGTGCAGACCTACGAAACAGCAGCTTTTATTTAGTACCAGTTTCAAGTCTGTAAATAGTATAGTTGCTGAGAACTCAGCGTCACGCCAGCCAGCCAGACAGCCAAAAAGAATATAATAGCGCTTTTTTTCCTTAAAATGCGCTAAAAATGGAAGAATCATCTAGATGATGGAAGCGCATTTTTGACAGCTCATGAATGCTTCTTACTTCAGAGATTTCTCAAATTACCATCTCTTACAATTACTGAGCTTGAAATCAAGCAGTTTGGGCAAACTTACGAAACAGCAGCTTCCATTTAGTACTAGTTTCAAGTTGACTATTTAATAGGTACATAATTTATACATGTACAAACTCAAAAATACCTTTTAATCTTCATTGTTTAGTTATTGACTGACAGGAGGTCAAGTGCTGTAGCTTAAAATGATAATTTGATCTTTATCAAAGCTATATAAAAAAAAATACACCAAAAGTGAACAAATTTTCATCCAATAATAATAATTCATTCTAATAAGCTTCAAATTCGCGTCAAACAAGTCATTGAATGAATCCCGGACAGATTTGACAACTGTACATAATAATAGTGACACCGGCGGCGAAAGTTGTAACTAAATTTTTATCTACTTTAATAAATTTTAGTTGCCATATACCTTTTGTCACATATATCTATGGACATTGTTTCACTTGAAACAAGTAATTGAATAATTCAATTTTCCACAATCACTGAGCTTGAATTAAAGCAATTTGTGCAAGCCTACGAAACAGCAGCTTTCATTTAGTACCAGTTTCAAGTCTGTAAATAGTATAGTTGCTGAGATCTCAGCGTCACGCCAGCCAGCCAGCCAGCCAGCCAGCCAAAGTGAATATAATAGCGCTTTTTTCGGAAAAATGCGCTAAAAAATACATATTGACACTGGTAGAAGTTTGTCAATTGTGGTGTCAATCAATTGAAATTGTGCATCACGCAGGGTGTCAAAAATATAAACAAAAATCAGAAAAAACACGAGCCTAGATCTGAAGGATATTATTGTAAATCGTGTTAAGCGCTATAGTATCTGTCTTTTCATTAATATTTTGTTTGTCCTGTTTTATATACATCTCTTATGTAAGTCTTTTATTTATGTTCATTTATCATGAATAATACTAGTTTCATCAAAATTGAATGTATGACCTGAATCAATGCAATGTGTGACTAGCGCACATCTCGGCTTATTTTTATTTAATTTTTTACTATTTCGTTTGTGTTCATCCAGCCTTGTTTTCAAATATCTTTTAGTTTGCCCTGTGTATTGTGCATCACAATCATACACTGATAAAAACTTAAGATCCAATTTAATCTACAAAATACCGTGTAATGATTGTGATTGAAGCCAAGATCTTTTGAATTATCATTGGTACTACCCCCACAGTGTATACAGGTGTATCGTCATGTAGCAAACGTACACGTTTACTCAACATCTCTCGACGTTTTTTCGCAGCATTCTGCTTGAGAGTGATTTGAAGGGTATCATGATATATCGAGTTCATGGTAGTGCTACGTTCTTCAAAATCCAGTGATAGTATTCTCTTGTAATTCCAGAAAACCGTACTGATACTTTTGCTTGTCTTGAGGCTCCTTCATTCGGTCCATGCCATTCCATAGGTTCTTTTTTTTTGAAAGGGTTCAAAATAGAAGACTATTGTTTCATCCTCCGTTATAATTCACTCCAGAATCTCTTTAGAAGTTGTACCACACCGTGCCCAAAAAAACGTTGCTGTTCAGGAACCCATCGTGCGCTGACTATTTATTCCCAAATGTTTATTATGAATAATTCGATGGATGGTTTTATTAGCGATATTTTTTATAGATTCCACGTAAGATCAGTAATCATATCATTTTGAACAATACATAAGTCATTTAAATAGTTCCACAACCATTTTGTTACTTCAGTCTGTGTTATTATCCAGGAGAGCAAAGTTACAGTGTCTTAGCGTATCTTGATGAGTTAAGGGTGAGTGAATCACGCGTGTGTGTGTTGAAGAGTGTTTGTATATTGGAGGTGTATGGTATGTGATTTTTACCCTTCCTAATCATTATCCATTAGGGCGTTGGACCGAATGCTCTATAACACGTCTGGGACCTGAAGCGAGTCTGGGAATCGTTAGCGGGCCTGGGGTTTGTTTATTAATCTGGGATTCACAATATCGAGTGCTCTATAGCATGTCTGGGACCTGGAGCAAGTCTGGGACTCGTTAATAGTCTTGGGGTTTGTCTGTGAATCTAGGATTCACGAGAGCAAGTGCTTTATAACAGGTCTGGGACCAGGAACGAATATGGGACTCGTTAGCAGGCCTAGGATTTGTTTGTGAATCTGAGATTTATGAGAGCGTCTGGGACATTTTAGCCTTGTGATCCTAGTTCACCTACCTGAGCCTGAAATGGTGTGATTGTAGTTGAATAAGAAGGTGTAGATCATAAGGATCGTCTAATATTCTCTCAATTCTAGAGATTGTCCTGCTTTTGTGAAATTTATGACTACGCGATATTCAGTTTTTGATACAGCTAACATGCCTGTGTTTCTTCTTTAACAACAAAATTAATTAAACATGAATATACTCGTCAACTGTGTCCATGACTACTGACGATTTTTGTAAATGAAGTACCACATCAGTCTATAGTTTCTTGATGGTATAGAGAATCCAAACGTAGACAGTTAAGTCTTAGTGACGAGCCAAGGGCAGGACCTTCAAAAACGGCAGTCACTCAGGAAAACGTCAATGCCGTGCCCAAACTCATCAACGAAGATCGACATCTGACATATTACGAAAAGCAGGTCATATAGCAACAAATCTACTGCAAGATCAAGGAGCTGCTACTGCCATCTTTTTGCCGGTAATAATTGCTGAGTTTTAAGAAACCAACCCTGAGTGACGAATATCCTTCAGCAAGACAATACAAATCCTCGCACAGCTCGCAAGACTATTGAATTTCTAAAGCTATAAAATCTCTAATTGTTAGATGATGCTCCTTACAGTCCCGAATTCAGTCCTAACGATTTTTTCACTTCTTCAATTATCAAAAACGGACTGCGTGATGAAAGGTTTCAGTCACCGGTAGAAATTCGACGTCTTCATAAATGCAATTTTTTCAGTACCATGTTACATAAAAAATTCCTCTGGTGTTCTTGATGGATGATTTGTAAAAATTACTTCCACGATAGTGGCAGGCAAATGAATAATATTTCAATAAAGTATTAATCATATTTATCTGGATTAAATGACTCCTACCTTTTGTTTGGAAGGCTTGGCTAACTAAAAGCACAGCTGCAAAGACCAAATAGCGAAGACCGAAAAAATAGCCTTAAAACTGATCCACGAGGACTGAAAAAATTCTAATTTACAATAAAACTGTCTACAGTAAGGAATCAAATATTACAAAATGCAAACAAATATTGAAATTAATAGGAAAAAGTATTTACTATTGTAACTTTGATATAAATACACTAACGTAAAATAGAAACTGTTAAAGCAATATTGACAGGGCACTGACCACCGAAGGAAGAGGACGAAAACAATCTTGCGGACCTCTATATGCGCTCGCAAGACCAGGGCGCCCTCAATTGCATACTTAAGAAAGCCAGAGACGGCTTCAGGAATGTTCAAACTTTACTAGTAAGATTGAAAAAAAAAGGTTTGGAAATGGTTGCAGTAAAATAAACCGCAACAACCAGCAAACGAGTGGGAAATTACTTCCAAAATTGGTTCGAGCGAATTCAAAAATACATTAATGTTTGTGGAGAATAATTCGAAGATAATAAGATCATCAAAATCTATCTACAGTTTTCTTTCATTTATCTATGCAAAAATAAAAAGACGTATGAGTGGAACTCATATCTACATTGCATTATTTAGCCCAAATCTTAACTACATTGCTACATATCCCAACCTTATTCTACAGGAAGTTTCATAAGCCCTGTCTATAGGCAGAAGCAGATTTTGTGAATGCGGCGTGACACAAGAACGCGCAACAAATTCTAATAGACGCGCTATAAAGAGAGAACGCGTTGACCGATTTGAGATATTTTAGTATTATTTTTAGTGTATCACGAAATTATCTCCATTTCCTACGCATAGCGAGGAGTTGCAGCTTAATATACATATATAATATGGTACACGGTAGAAATTATCTAATAAGAAACGATTATATGTTATGAAGAATCATATTGCACATTTAACTGGTCTTTTTTTCTCGATATTCTGTGAACATGGTGGAAGTATCCTGTACAATTTCCGTTGTTGAAAATAGTAGCTTCAGTATGAGTTTCGCTATTACAGCTTCTTCCAAATCGAGAAAATATATTTTAAATCATTTTCCAGATCATTTTTTACATCGATGTAGTCCAAAAAGTCACTTGAACTTTTTGTTGAGTGGATTTGATAATCAACCCACTCTCCAAAATGACACAGGCTAAGAGGAGGTGTTTTTTAAAATTCTCATCCTCATCAATTATTTCCTTGAGGGACTATTTTGGTTCTATAAACAATAGAGCTACAATGGAGCTATTTTAAAGCTCTTCTTTCAGACGTCAGCCTCTGCCATAATTGTAGTAATTCCTTTTTCTGTAAAATTCGGAAGGAACGAGCGATCAGCACAACGAAATATGATTAAGGGAGCCTTAATTCAAGATATTTCCGAGTAATGTTGATGAATGTGACCATAGAATACCCAAGAATTTGCGAATGAATATTGAAAATTGATAATCTTCATGAACGAAGTTGGTTACAAATTTTCTAAAGGAAAATTTCTGAGATGTGATTTTTCTTTCAGAGTAGCTGTCAATAAGCTTGCCTACAAATAAATTTCTTGTGAAAATTGATGGTAATTTACATTGAATGTAACAAGGTAGGCGTCAGGCCGTCAGAGATGGAGGTGAACGTTAAAAGAACGAAAACAAAGATAATAGGGGTTGCTGCCTGGTGGCGACACATCGCAGCCTCAACACTGAGTGACACCTTCGTTCAATAGATGTCTCTACCCTCCTAAAGCAGCGTTGCCACGTGTCTGATTGCATTTTAATACAGTTGAACCACCAATCGAAAGAACGACACGCTCTTAAAGGTGCAGTGTTGATTCGCCCCGTGCGAACTGGAGCTCTAAATCGTAATCACTTACTTCAAATACCCGCATGAATGAAATTAATTCAATCAGTCCTCAACATAAATCATTAAATTGGGCATGAATAAGATGAGTTTATCTTTACCCATAGTTCATCCGAGACAGAAAAGTCTCAGGTTTCCTAAGATTTGTTCGTAGCTTTTTTAGCAAGATATCGTTTCTTCACTGCCAACGAATCATTAACACGCTATTAAATGTCTAAGATCAGAAAACACTTCTAATATTAATTTGCTAGCGGAAAAAATAATATAAACACTTCTTGTCATTGAAAAGTTTATAACTACTATCTTGGGCTTAGCAAGAAATAATTCTTATGAATTATATGGAATAAGATGACATTCGTTATTTTTGGACCATTAGGATATTAAACTGCAAGAAAAACGTTCCTTAAAGCTCAACTTCTATTATTAAAGTTGTGCCCACGAAATAGATTTGGTTGAGGTGCCAACCAATTTTGCGTTATCTAATTGGCCAAATATGACTTTGTTAGTGCATTTGTTAAATGTTAACCAATACAAAGAAATGTCTTACGGTAGAAAGACTTTGTTTGATCAAAGAAGTTATTGCGTGAAAAAATACCTATTTTGCATCGTTGAAATTATTCTAAAGGGATCAATAAATAGTTATTTTTGTATTAAGTGTGCGAAGTGATTGTTTTTTTTTTGTTGCGCGTGAGAATGTCAATTTTAATCGAGACCGTAAGGTCGAGGTAACAAATTTATTCGAGAGCGCAACAAAATACAATCCCTTCGTACACGTAATACAAACAATATTTTTTCGCCAAATGTCAAAAAAGGATAGATCAACAAGAACTATTGTTTTATTCAGTAAAATGTAGGAAGAAAGTACAAAATAAAATTAATTTGCAGTCACCTGGGTATTGTAACCAAAAGAATGCGCAATTGTTATTTGATAAATAAATAACTGTCAAGAAATTTGTATATTGTATTAGTAATAATCATTTTCCTTGTGAATAATTAAGAAACAATAACAATGAATAACGATACCAGCGATAGTGATACTCCCCTTGAGGTAACGAATACTGCAAACGCTGCAATTTCAAATTTATTACCTGTCAAGTCAAAACGGCAGTATGAGAATGCCTACGCTGAATTTCGTAAATGGTGCGCCACTAAAAAAGTGGTAAAAATCACAGAGAATGTAGTTCTAGCGTATCTAGAAGAAAAATCGACCAAATTAAAACCACCAACTCTATGGACTTTATTTTCTATGCTCAAAGCAACTTTGAATGTAAAGGAAAACATTGATCTTCGAAAATTTTCAAAATTGGTTCCTTATCTCAAAAACAAAGCAGTTGGATATAGAGGGAAGAAATCAGAAATCTTTACAAGAGAAGATATTACTAAATTTATTGAAGAGGCAGATGATGAAACATATTTATTGATGAAGGTATTGACATTTAACTTCACCCATATCTATGTACCTAGCTATCTCAAAATATTTTATTACAGAGTTTATTAATTTTGGGCATAAGTGGCGCCTGTCGTCGTGAAGAACTTGTTAATATGACAGTTGATGATATTGAAGATGTGGGTACCATAATGATTGTAAAAATACCAGATTCCAAAACACATACTGAACGAACTTTCACTGTTTCAAAAAAAGAATATATTGAGATATACCGCAAGTACCGTGCTCTACGACCGACTCACGTTTCAAGTCGTCGATTATTTATGAAATATAATAAGGGCAAGTGTTACAATCAACATGTAGGGATCAATAAAATAGGAAAAATTCCCAGCTTAATAGCAAAGTGGCTTGGGAAGGAAATGTTTGAAAGGTACACAGGCCACTGTTTTAGAAGAAGCTCTGTCACTCTTTTGGCTAATGCAGGAGGTAATATGACTGCTATTAAACGTCATGGTGGATGGAAATCAACCACAGTAGCAGAGGGCTATATTCAAGATAGTTTAAGTAATAAAATTGAAATCTCAAATAAAATTTTAAACTGCCATCCATCAACTTCTAAAGAGATCAATGAGACCGAAAAATCAAACAATCAGCCCTGCCCTTCTGACAGTATTACAAAAGAAGCATGCAAGATGACTTTTAAAAGCCAACAATCTTCTGGTATCAACGTCGGAAATAATTGCTCCAATTGCACAATTAATTTTTATATCCAAAAAAAAACTAGTATTATGTATAATTTCATATTTCTTTTTGTTGAATACATGATTGTATCCTTGTAGCATTATTAAACTGAATTATATTGGATTAGGTAAGCAAAAATAAAATTCATTCTTTCACTATTGGAAAAATATGTTTCACTTTTTCACTAGTGAAAAAATCACGAACTTTGCGTATCCATAACAATACAAAAATATCATGTTTTTTCAATAGTTGGCGAAAAAAACAATATTTATTCCTCAACAATCCTCATAATCTGAATACGTTAATAATAAATGTCTTCAATGTAGGTATTTTGGTTGAGTGAGCACAATTTGGAACTTGACGAATTGAAAACTGCTCCAATGTCTGCAACGACGTTAACAAAATTAATCGGAAGAGCGTTAAAAAACTATCATTCAGACCTGTCGATTTGTTAGTTACGATACATAAATTCAGTCAATTGACGTTGATTGGCCGTAGTTTACAAGTCATTTTTCATACTTGAGGGCTTGTTGGTTCACCTTGTACTAAATTTGTTTGCCTTCGTTGTTTTCCACCAGTTTTTCAATTTTAAATATTCAAATATAAATTGACAAACATCAAACACAATATAAAGCATCACAAATAACTGCGTGAAACATGAGATACGCTGTTGACAAACGTACGTTTTTGTTCACTGCAAATTAAAATCAGTATTTTAATGTTGAAATTAATTAACGTTCAATGTACCTCGATGCAACCTGAACGTAGAACAGCGGTCATTTGATATCACTCACTATAAAAAATATTCAGAGGCGCATCCAACATTTTTTCCCCTATTATTTAGTCCATCTCTCACACGTTCTCGGAATAGTTTGATAATATGAACAAATTTTCGGATTAAAAATAACGTAAGAATTCTCATGCTTGTTAAAATTACAGGCCTTGTATAAAATACACACGCAGTTCCGATGGAGTAAGAAAGTTCAAATAATAATCTAGTTCCAATTTCCAATGTATTTAATCTGAATCTTTATTTAGAATTAACTTGTTCGGACCTTTTCCAATTGAAGACGATGCCCAACTTCTTGACTTCTTCAGTTGATGAAATAAAAACGATTTCAGAAAACACTGATGCCTACCCATGTAGGATATATCATTTTATGTACATATTCTACAAGAAATGGCAGTAAGTGAACAATGAAGACTGTGAGCATGTCAAAAAAATGTTGGTATAGCTCTTCCATTGACAATATAGCATGGAAAAGCTAACTATTTCAAAGATACTGTGTCTGCTCATACCTGACCAAAAACATCATGTTATTTTTCATAATACCAGCATTGAAACAATGCATTTCAAAGCCTATTTTGTCAGTCGAACGAAACAAGACAATTTCAGACAAATGCAAGTGTAGCTGGACAGAAACAAGCTTGTTTCTGTCCGCTGAATTTCTTTCTTACATCGTTCTATCCCTGGCAGAGTCGTATTTGTTCATTGTCAATCTCTAAATGAAAATCATATAACCTCAGTTAGTTTGACAGTTGTTGTATTCGAAACTACTGTAAATTAAATTGAAAAGACGATTAGTTTAAAGGAAAAAAGTATTACAACGACAATTTCAAGTACACCACACCATCTTATTGATGAAGTAAAAGCAGCTACTCTCGACTTGTTACCTGCAAAATCAAAAGAAAAATATCCACTTATGACAAATTGATAATATGGAAGCAACACTCACCCTCAGCTGGAATCGTCTCCTTTCATTCCTAGCCACGCAATATACTATTTTTCCCATTTCTATCGAATGCACACCTGGTACTAAATAACAGTTGAAAAAATGGATCACAGATATCAAAGATGTTTAAAAAGAGCATCAACATCTTAGGATTAAAAGTTCATGGCAAGCATTTTCTAGATTAAGCTATCATCAAGCATCTTCAAACAATAAAAACGATCAAAGATGTATACTTTACACATCTACAAAACTTTTGAATTGAGGGAACCGTGAATCTGACGTCTTCTGCACTAATTTTTTCCTGAAACAACTGAACCAACTCGACCAGAGGCACCCTTACTTCCGAATTGGTTCCATAGTTTTTGTTAAACTTACGGCGCCTAATCAAAGTGCAATAGTGATAAATCGCTGTCCGAACTCAGATAGATCCATCAAACAACAGAGAATGTGATCAAGGCAAGATTCACCGCATCTTTGATCGAAATAATGTCACTGGAGCCATCCCCAGCTTTTTACAGTCCCAAGGTGGTTGTTCAACTGAAAGATTAATTCTTCATCTATTTATTATTATCAAACAAGAGGTGGTCTCCTCAAAATCCCTCTACTGCGGCCTTTTGACCTATTGTACCCTCTGTATTCACCTCTCCGACAGGAGTCCTGTTTGTCTGATGAAGTCCAGGATTTTCTTTGGACTCAGATCTTTTGAAGTCCTGTAGTGCAATTCTCCATCCAAGCTTTCTATATTTTTTGTGACGACTTATAGCTTTTTATATTTCACGCGACGATTTATGGCCTTCTATAAATTTATGCCATGATTCATAAACTTCGATAAAACTACACAACCAAAAAACAGTTGGAAGAATGGAATGCAGAGGATGAACAAGCTACGAAAAAGTAAGAACAGTTCTTCTGGTGGAAAGATTATAGTTACCATTATTTGGGATTCATTAGATTGAGTTCATATTAAGTATTCCAGAAAAGAAACATCAAAGGCATAGATTGTGCAAATTCATTGTAGTTTTTGAATGGAGAAAAACCGTGACTTTATCCGCAGTCATTCCTATTTCAAACAACTGAATCAATTCAATCAGAAGTACTTCTCATTCCAAAATATTAACTGAATTATCATTGTATTCCAGTGGAGTAGACCAGTGAAAAATAAAGATCACTAAATGTCAATATTAGTTATCACCAAATGGTCATACTTAATTACAGTTGATAACGACTGATTACATATATGATTCAAACGGAAAACACAATATTACCGAGTTCATTTGTTAAAGGACTAAACTTCTTGATGTTTTTAAGATTTATCTAAGTGCAATAATAATAAATCGTAATCAAACAGCAGATAAAGAAGTCAAGGAGAGACCCAACTTCATCTTTGGTAGAATCAACGGCACTGAGGCCATCACCAATATTTCTAGCTTTCTACAGCTCTAGGAAGAATTTTCGACAAGAAAATGAATAACGATCAAATCAGTTGGTGGACTAGAATACAGAACGCGAAAAACCAAAAACAGGTCTTCTGGCGACAAAAAATATGGCAGCCATCTCTTGGGATACATTAGGATGAGTTCTTATCAAGCATTCCAGAAGAAAGGTCAAAGGTGTGAATTGCAGCTTTTGAATGGAGAAAAACCGAGGCGTTATCTGCAGTCACTTTTCTCTCAAGCAACTGAATCAGTTCGACTATAAGTACCTTTCTTTTTGAAACGGTAACGAAATTTCCATTATATTTGAGTAAAGTGGCTTAGTACAATATTGTAGTTGACACCAATTGGTCATACTTATAAGTTGCAATTAACAGCGACTGGTTACACCTTTGTTCCGAGCGGCAAAAGCGAAATTACCGAGCTCATTTCTAAAAGGACGAAATTTCGTGATGCCATCGAGATTTATCAAAGTGCAATGATAATAATTCGTGATGTGGATGCAAATGGATTCATCAAACAGCAGTAGAAAAGGTCAAGGAGAGGCTCAATTTGATCTTTGGTCGAAGCAATATCACTAGGACCATCACCAGTGCTTCAGCATTGTACAGCTTCAGGGTGTATGTCCGACAAGAAGATAAGCTCTCCATCTGAGGTGCAAGTTGCTCATTTCTAATAGGAAACTTGATTTAGCATTTTGAACTCATAAAGCTTATCGAATTGCAGGCCAGATCCAAATAGGCTCATCAAATAGCAAGAAAAGCAGTCGAGATGGGGCTCAACTACATCTTTAATCGAAATAATATCACTGAAGTTCTTCACGATCATCCCAGCTGCAGACGTTAGACCCAGATCCTTTGTACGGATCGTCTTTCGATGCTGCCCGTGCACCTATATACGGTTGAAAACCCTTATCCATTTTTGGTGGGATTGGGAACCAAGATCAGGAACGTAACAACTATTGTGCAATGAGTTGGTTCTGGTCCGCAGCATAGATTTATATTATTTGGTAATCAGATAAAAGTTTTCAATACAATTTAGATTATTTCTAAAAAAACATATAGGAGGCTGCAGTATTTGAGTTATCAGTGGCTATACGCTATCATGTCATGTAAGTATATAGTAAGTGTTCGAAAAACAATTTATAATCAATGATCTGGCAATGAGCTCGATCAAGATTCAATTAGGTAACCTTACTTATTCGATACATCCCTTAATTGTGAACATCCTCCGCATAACTAGAGCTGGGCAATTAGATTCCTCTTATAAAAATAGACTATTTTTTAGTGTGATGATGCATTTTTATAAATATTCAATTGCATAATTGCGTACTGCCTGATACCTTTCAGCAGTTGGGTAAAAATATTATTATTATGTCATATACAATTATAGTAATGTATGTCTATATGCGAATGATGTATGTATGTAGGAATAGTAACGCTACCACATACGATTTGAAATATTTGAATATTGAATTTGTTGTCGTGCGCCCATGTCGCCGTCGGTCACATTTCAAATTCAATCGCCGGACGCGTCTGTTCCACCCTCCGCCTGACCACCCCGCATCCACGAATCAAACGGCGCGGACCACGGCATATAATGAATGTGTTCGGTGGTTTCGCAATTACATAGTTTAATTCAAACGTAATTTATAATTCGGCCATTGTCATGCTAGTGATGTGCATGTGGACGAATGTTTTACGTGCCCGCCTCGGTTCTAGGTAAATTGTGTGGGTCGCCTCGCGCTAGGTACAGCGGTAAAAACTGACCACGACATGCAGTGATATACAGGGTGAGCCGACAAAAACATGCTGCCCCACACCGCAGAGCTGCTCTGTTCGACGCCCTCACCAACCCTGTTCAACCAGCGCACTAATTTCCTATTTGTCACCATGCAATTATACTATTATTTAATCTACTAATCACCAACGAAATCATCAATTACAAATTAGATCAGAAAAAACATCCCGGTTTTTGTTAGAGTATTGATAGATGAATATTGGCGGAGAAGTAACAGAAATCATGTATTTAATCTTTCCGAAAAATGTTTTCCACTCTAAACGGACCACTGTTACGTTTTTTTCAGTGATTAATCAAGAATTGATACATTCAGTACCATTATACATGCATGACAAATAAATCCTGAAGTTTTCAGTTACATTTGTATAGGAGCCTCTCTTGTACAAACAATTATATACTTGAGGTGATAGTTAGTACTATTTTTCCATTTGTGATCTTGATGTGTATTGTTGTACTAATAGGTGAGCGTATACAGTGCTGATAGAAGTACTGCGTTCTACATATAATAAACAGTATAATAATGTTACTTCTATTGTACGCTTGCATCTGAGGAGGAAATACTTTTCTTCTTCAAGTATTCTGTAGCTCTAATGCATCGCCCTCTAGTTGAAATCATGAAGAAACTTCTGTTATGGAATAAAAAAAAGCAATTCAATGGAAATTCCCAAAAAATGATGGAGAACCAACAAGAATGCCACTGTACACAAACGTCGCTGCTGTTCTATTTGTGAAAATGATTTAACTGTTATTCAGTGTTCATGTGTGCTAAATAGTCAAAAATAATTTTGATACAGCACAAATCATTCTTGTCATTGTCAGCCATGTTCAAAATTCAAACTGTCATCAACATGAACAAAGGTAATGTCATCATTTTACAACACGTTGAAATTTCCAATAGTGGAGTGTAATTTCCTACTGTTGTGGAATATCATATGTTCAAAATATATATTCAGATAAATATCAATCAAAATTTGAAAAGAATTTCAATAGATGACAAAACTTATTCGAAACTCCACCTTCAACATATTGCAGTTACAAATTTGGAGTATTTCTTAAGAAATCATTGCCTATTTTGCAAGGTATGAGGTTATAAACACCAACAAGGCAATAGCTGTGTTGACTTATTGATAAGAGAGATCAAGGCCTGCCCACACATACAACTCTTTCGATAATCCTCATTCTAAGAATAATTAAGTCTATCCATGCGCAGGTCACCATTTTTAGGTAACGTTATCTCTAATCGCAGCCACTACGCACAAAATGATCATTTTTAATATCAACATCCTTGTGTGTTACAAATATAAAAAATTCAAATAAATAATTAACTTTCTCCTCTAAAAAATTATACATAATTCATAACTATTCAATAAAGAATAGATATTTCTCTTCGCAAGGTATGTGAACAAATATATATCCCGCAAAGAACCAGAGTAGCTCGTAATACTTACACTTCTGTTAGGGGCAATGGACTTACGCCATTACCTTCCGCTGTGCGGAACCATTCCGGTAAGTGGAAACCTATGTGCACCTTATTACCTTGCATGACAGTAGGTGAGAAGCAATTTTATAAAAGCATCCGTAAATTTTTTCATTATGACCTTTATCGACAATTGAATCCGTTTCGATCCAGCGCGACTCAGTGGAAACATCAAATGATTACTGAGGACATTTTCTCGATAGACGCCGCTGGGTCACGCGCTTTTATATTTTACACTCTAATATTAAATCCATGTGCGTCACAAGAAAGGTCGTAGGGTCACTTATCTTCACCGTGCAATCCACCACCACTTTACCGCAACTCGCCTACCGTTAACAAGCAATTGATAATCCCCTCTCCTTTTTGATTAACATTGTCCTCGAACTATTTAACAGTGATTAATAATACATCACACTAGCGATAAATTGCTATAAATATCCATATCTCGAACTGTCTTTGTGTGGATTTGACTGCTGACCTGTCAGTATCCCGGAAGGCGATCTCTCGCATAAATTCAAAACTTTTTCTTTCTACAAAGTAAATTGCTATTCAATTAACTGAAGCACATTCGGGGCTACCTGAGAAGAAATTTGCATTTGTCATGACGTTAAGTACCAATATTATATAAAACCGACGTCTCTGACTATCTTTGCAAAGTTTTAGATACCACGTTGATATACTGAAAACTATTTCGCCTTGACTTCTCTTTCAAAACTATACTCTAACATATCAACTAGTCCAATTATTCTAGATTTACGTTCTGATGCAGAATAAACTAAGCACTAATTAGGTCCTTTCAATTCTAATCTTTTCTTGTGAACAAATCATGTATCTGTAGGCGGTTGGAGCTGTGATCGACCGCAATATCTTTTGATCTTTCATCTTTTTCGTTGCTTGGCGACACGTGTGTTCGTTTGATGGCACGTGAACATCGCCTTCGGTTCAGGATTAATGGCCGCGCGCGTTGTTGCATCATGAAGATTTCGACAGAGTTCGATAGAGAAAAATCTCAGCGATGATTGTTGCTGTCAAAGAAAGACGATACGCGGTGATCAAAAGACGTTTTTAAACAGCGGTGGTATTGTGTTCGGAATTTGTATTCGTTACAGTCGCACCTTCAAGCTGATACTGCACATCAATCTTTCCATGATTTTTTATTTCAAAGCCTTTTGAAATTTTAGAAGAACGATTCTCAAACCCAAAAAGTAGAGACATCTAATTTTTCATAGTAGAAGTTTTATTCTTGGGAGAACACTTATAGCTACTTCTTGGACTTAAAAACCCATTTCTATAACGGAAAATTATAACAAAGATCCTCTTTCCAAAATATATAACTCCCATGGCGCAGCTCACTCCATAAGGATTTTATTCCAGATTGAGGATTGGGACACGCCACATCTTTATCCTAATAGTTATTAGTTCCAAACTTCTACCCAAGTATTGTTCTAATCTTTATGCAGTTCATATTATTCAGTGAACTGTTCTTTCTTATTTTGACAGAAGTTGACATAGCCAAATATGATTTATTGTCATACATATCCATAGACAGCTACCTACCCAAAATAGAGAATTCCAAAAAATTAAAGCTCATACCTGACCTGCATTTGATCTAAATCTGAACGGCACTAAACTTCGAACTAAACCTGAACATTGCGCAACTCAAGCCAACTCAAACTTGAATTGTATTCGATCCGAATACAACCTAACTTTGAACTAAGCCTAGGCTGAACTGATCCAAATCCAACATGACCAGTTCCCAGCCCAATCCAAATATAATCAGCTCCCAACAGACCTAAATCAAAAATTAATTATTGAATGCACGAGCATTTTTCATATGTTTTCTGGGATGAAAATATAAAAAATATTCGAACCCAAATTTACTGATGAAAGTGATTCAATTCTAATTTTCATCTGCTCGATTCGAAAGACATTCCACCGACCCGATAGTTGATCCTCTGATCTGGAAATTATCTGCACGATTTGAAAGTAACTCGACTCAAATCAGTTTAAAGCAACAATATCAACATCTGAACATGTCTTGTAATAGTGAACCATTATTCAACTCGAAGAAGCTTGTGTTGGTCTCGTCGGATCAGATCAGGTCATAAGCTTCGAATACTCAATACCCCCTGCAAGATCATGAAATCATGTTTTCGGTCAATTCTAGATCTGGGTACTCAGGTACTAGGTGATAAACAGGTCCTGCTTCGAAAAGTGATTTATTCCGGGTACCAAATCCGGTATTCGGATGGAAGAACCGATGTTTAATATTGCGTCAACAAATTGAGCTCCGAATTTCTTACCATCCCAAGAAACATTGAAAATGTCTTCGATAACTTACAAAATGCCATCAAACTATGCATAGCAATATTTTAGCAAAAAGATAATTTCTGGTATGAAGAAAGGGCTGTAATTGCACATCGGGTAATCACAGTTTGACTTAATACAGTTCTTATTGAATATCTGTTACTTTCTGTTAAAATGGACTACCGACTATATTTAGATTCAATCAAATATTGAGCCCTGTCAAGTTAGCCCCTCACTTCAAAATTTATAGAAAAGTCAATATGGTGTTCGGATGCACTCTTATGCGCAACAAATATATTTTTTTGCGCTAGTCATACTGAGCAGTAATTACGACAATAAGTTGGGAGGGGCCAACTTGACGCTGGCCCCCCATTCCGGAAAATATCGTGATATTCATTATTTTAATCGAATTTCAGCTGGTAGTACCGAGAGTAGTGAAACGCATTCAAATTTCTCGCGCCAAAAACTCCTAGTTGATTTTCGCTACAGCAGAGTAGCACATGAAAAATATTCGTGGCGCATAAGATCGCATTGAACTCAAATTTGATTGCAATCTAGAAACATATGGAATAATGGAGACGAAATTTTTGTCACTTTGACCTCTCCAACTTCGATTATCAATCAAGCAGATTGCATACGGGCGCAAAATTTTATATAAGCAGGTCAAAAGAGCGCATAGAGAGTTCTATTGTGATAATAATAAGATTTATGATATTTCCAAAAGTGGGGGCTACCGTCAAGCTGGCCTCCCTAACTTGTTAATGTAATTACTGTTCAGTATGACTAGCGCATACAGAATACCAGAGGCGCTCAAGAGCGCATCGAATTCAGATTTAATTGCAGTAAAAAAATATTGAATATTTAAGAAAAAGTGTCTATCGTCAAGTTGGCCCCTCCAACTTTGGATATTAATTGAACACATCGCATTCGAGCGCAAAATTTTATATTAGCAGCGCATAAGAGCGCATATAGAGTACTATTGAAATAATAGTGAATATTACGATATTTTCTAAAATGGAGGGCCAGCGTCAAGTTGGCCCCTCCCAACTTATTGTCATAATTACTGCTTAGTATGACTAGCGCAAAAACATATTTTTGTTGCGCATAAGAGCGCATCAAGAGCGCATCCGAACATCATATTGATTTTTCTATAAATTTCTAAGTGGGGGGCCAACTTGACAGAGCCCAATTATTGCGTATTGTTAGTTTCTAGTTAGAGAGCGGGTGGCAGAAATTTGATAATTGTGAAGAGATCATTATAAAGAGTGATAATAGTTATTTGTGTATCAAGGCCGTAAAGGTTATCTTTTTTGGTCGAATCTGTTGTTTGCGGCCGAAGCGTAGCTGAGACTGCAATTCAGGTGAGACCAAAAAAGAACTGGGGGCCGAGGTGCACACAACGTTTTTCAGGCGATCATTACGAAATAATTCAATATCACATCATTTTATCTATTTATTTCTAAAACATTGCAATTGTAAATCTTAGTTGCCGTTGAAATTGTTTTATTTCATTGTCTTCTATCAAGTTGACATTTAACAAAAATGCGTATTTATTCTTTGAATTGCAAGAACTACAGAGATTGACGGAAGAATATATATACTATTTAAGCGAAAATATAGATAAATATAAAGTGTTTATGAAATATTTTTTGACAGATCAGTCCCAAAAAAGTAATATATGACAGATCAGTCCCAAAAAGTAAAATTTGAGTGATCAGTCCCAAAAAGTGAAACTACACGGCCGCAAAAGGGGCCTTAAAAACACCTTTCTTGTCATAATCGCCTAAAAAAACTATTTCCGTCATTCAGGCGCTGCTGAATGTTTGATTGAGAGTCAATTGGAAATGCTAGAAAAAAACATGCTTCTATATAATCTTATTGCGTCAACCACATATTTAAAACGTTATTTGTCGATATGGCATAGATATAAATGTAATCGGCTGAAATCTATATGTCTGCATTTTTTTGCGTTATGATTTTTTTAAATAGATTTTGATATACTCAAAATTAAATGATTTTATTGTCGACGTATCTTGTATCAGAAGTTTCGCAATGTAATAAGAAACAATAAAACAAGCTTCAGTCACCTGACTGCTTCTGCGTTTGATGAGGATAAATTTTCGAAAATGGGGCAAAAAAAAATGCTTCTATATCATTTTATTGTGTCAGCATCCTCTATTTGTGAAAGACATTGAAAAAATAGTGGCTGAAATCTACGATTCTGAGTTTTCATTGGCTGCATGAAATGATTATTTTCATAAGATTTTTGTCGCTATCTAGGAAGTTTCAAGAAAAATTACGATGTTTTTTCAATTATTCTTTTCTATTTCAAGTCATTGCTTAGAAAATCAATTCGAACTACAAATATTGGAGTAAAAAAATACGTAAGTGAACTAAATAGTTTTCATCACTTTCAGGCTTTGGAGTTTGGACCGTTATTTGTAATCCCAGTTACATTTTTTTTTTTTTCGTTTTGAAAACGATGAATTCTAGTGTATGGTGTAATGTGATATTTGCATGCATTTCGAGAACTTTGTTCTTTATTTTACTAACTTGTACAAAGTAACAAGTAAGTATTGTGAAACCGACAAAATTCACCTATCGAGATTTTGATGGAAATATCCGTTTTGAGCATCCCTGAATCCATTTTGACTATTTTTGGCTTGATGTCGGTACGTATGTTCGTGCGTTCGTACGTGCGTGCGTGCGTGCGTTCGAGCGTGCGTGCGTAACTCGCAAATCTCAAAACTGGTTGAATGTATAATGTTGAAGTTTTGTATTTAGGAGGCGTTTCTTGAATTTCCCGCATAAATCCAAAACGATTGAACGTAGATTTTTAGAATTGAGTATTTAGGACGATTATACCGTCTAGATGCTCATATCCTATCTTTATTGAGATCCACCGAGCCGGAAATGCACTTTGCTTGACAGTCCTTTGGAATTTTTCGCATAAATTCGAAACGATCAGGAGTAGAATATTGAAATTTGGTATTTCAGTCTGCTGTAGCATCTGAATGAAGGCCTACTATTTTCATAACAATAGGCTGATCCGGAAGTGCCCTTTAGTAGGAATTTATTTTTTAATTTTGCGCATAAATTTAGATCTTTTGGTAGTTGTAGAATTTTGAAAATCAGTATTAAGGAATGTTGTAGTATAAGAATAATGGCCTACTGTTTCCGTAGCAACCGACTTGGCTGAAAGCGCATTTTACTTGACAGATTCTTAGAATCTCTTGCTTAAATCCAAAATGATTAACTAAGGAACGATGAGATTTTGTGTTTGATTATACATATCCAATGATATATATGATCAAACACAAAATCACATCGTATTATATATAAATCCAATGATGTACAAGTAAGTCACGTGATGTTCACATCAGATTTTTCATGATAAGGAAAAAATCGTCAGGTGATGACTATTAACCGAGTAAGATCACTCTGGATGTCAATTTTTGAATGATCAGTTTCCACAGAAATACACTTTACAATATTGCAGCTATAGTGAATTTATAGTGCCATTAGTCTCATGGGTTAATTCATGATATATATCTTCTTTCTTTTTTTTACTCTCTATTATTACTCCCGAATGAATTCTACACTTCTAATTTACAACGATTCAAGTGTTTTGTGATGTTGGAGACAATATATGAATGAAGATATGTTTTGGAATCGAAATATTAGTAATAAAATTCAGGTAGATATACCCATCTTTTACTAACAAGTGTTTCGAAAAAAAATTCATATATATGAAATAATTAATATGTAATGCAATCAGTAATAAAATTTATGGTTGAATTTTTTCTTCCAATAATCAAACATAAATAACACTTTGTTTCGAGTTTCAATACGATAATAATTTATTCTTCAAACTTTGAAATCTTCCGGAGTAAACTGGGAATGTTTCTGCAAAATGTATACGTCAGCCAATGTTTTTTCCTGCTTTTGGATATGAGAACCAACAAATCAAAATCAATGCGAAGCACAATAAAATGAGTTTATAGCACCTTTTTTTTCTGCAAATTAACAATTAGTTTTCTCAAAAAGTCAGAGACATAGGCTTCAGCCACTATTTTTTTTATTTCTAGCTCTGATAAACAAGTGGTTTTGTAACAATGGCTGAAACAATAAATTAATATGGGAGCATTTTTTTTGAACATTTAAAATTCATCTATTAGAAAACTCAGCAGCACTTGAACTCGATATCTGCTTAAATCGATCAGTTATATCAATGACTACATTCCATATCATTGTCAGCCGCAATAAAATCATGTACCCGTATTGCCACCAGCTCCCTAGATATTCGATCGGCTATCTAAAATTTTACCTGAGTGATTGAATTGCTACGCCTCTAAATTGCTAGTCCATTCCAAATAGCAAAACCGGTAGTGCGGATCACAATCGAGACTTAAGCTCGCCGCACACGATGCAATTTTTCAAGCAATTTTGTTCACTTGGCGCCGCACTGGGTGCCACGCTTGCTCCGATGCAAGAAATTTGGTGCGATGCGGGGTACTAGACTTACCACGAGACTTGTTTTTCAAGATAGGTTCGGTGCTATTTTTCGCACTTGCTGCGCCACTGACTGCTGTCCACAGCCAATCAAAGCAGACGACGAAATCATGTGAATACATCACTGAGTTGTATGTCGCATCAGAATGCTGTGCCTCGTTAGTACATTGTGTTTTGTGGTGTTTTAAGATACAAATAAGTAAAAATTATGGCTAGTGGAAATTAAGTTATGTTTACGTTCCCTAGCTCAGGATGAATACCAAAAAATTAAATGAAAATTCCCTGACTTCCAGGTTTTCCAGGTTATTTTCAATAAAATTCCAGACAGTAAAAAACAAAAGTTTGATACAAGTTTCCATATAATCACAGATTAATGTACGAATTTACATTAATCGACAAAAGTAAATGTACTTTAATAAATTTTTTTTCATGAATTTATAGATCTGGAGGACTTATAGATTTGCACAGATGGCCCTAGTATCTTAAAGAGTGAAAATATACTTTTATGAGTAATAATGCATAAATATCCTATGATGTATTTTTTCCAGACAAATATCAGAAATTCCCTGACGATTCCATAACATTTTCAGTTTATCTAAATTCCCTGACATTTCCAGGTTTTTCACGTTTGGTATACACTCTACTAGCTCGTCAAACAAAATGTTGAAAACTCTGCAGCCTTGATTCTTTCTCAAAAGTCACTCTCTTGACCAAAGTTTTTTCTTCTTTTTTTTTCTGTCTCGTAATTCGCAAGCTATAACTGCAGCAAATGCTCCTGCTCTCCTCTGACGATTAGTTTCGGCAACATCCATACTTGTAATGTGAAAATCTACCAAGTCTACGTTCTAGTGTTAGAATGAGTGGCGCAGCTTGCATCGTGTGATGCGAGAATAAGTGTCACACTAAGTGTGCCTCAAAGTGGCCCAGTGCGCTAGAAAACTTGCTGCAAATTAAGTGAACAAAATTGCATGGAAAATTGCCTCGTGTGCGGCGGGCTTTACTACGTAACGTAAGTCCAAGTACCAGTTTCGCTACCCGGAATAAATCAGAATTCGAAATCATATTCGGAGGCGTACAAATTCAAATACTTACGTTGAGTATTAGATAACCGATCGGAACTGGCAGTACCGGATCGGTCTTCAAATTTTTTAGCATCTTAGATTTAGAGGATAGTAAAATGTCTCTGATAACGTAGAAATTGCCATCTTGGTTGCATATTTTATTTGTAATGCAATAAATTCAATTTCTTGTTGTAAGAGTTGCGGTTACTCACTCACCGGATAGTTTCAGTTTGATCTGGATGCAATCAAATTCCGGTTACTGTTATCTAGTACTTCACTAAATAACTGAACTATTCTGGATCCAATTTTGATTCCGATTTGTGAGACTGCAGTTCCATTTTGTGTTAAGATTCTGATACTCAAGTTTGGAAAGCAGATCTTGATTGCGGGTAGTATAAGTGAATTGATAATCTATCTGTTGTCACTGAACCAACCCTTGAACTCCTTACCATATTAGTGGACAATAAGAATGTAAACATCCCATTTGTGATGCATAGCAATATTTTATTTGTAATGTAATATGAAGAATAGTATCGATGTGATGCTAGTACAGTTCCAATCGAATACTGTTATCTAATACTTCGCCGAGTAGTTGAGCTGTTCCAGATCTCAATTTGATTTTGATGAGCAGGATTGCTGTTCCATTCTGACTAGCAAAACCGATACTCGGATTTGGGTTGTAGATCTTGATTGCGGGTGGTACAAGCAAATAGATGAATTGACCTTTACCATCTTAGAGGATAGTAAAGATGTCTTTGATAACGTTTTAAATGCTATTTTCGATGCATAACAGTATTTTATTTGCAATATGAAGTTACAGTTCTTGCAGGGCATCGGATGGTTTTAGTTTGATCCGAATACATTTTCACCGAATACTTATTACGGTTATCTAATATTTCACCGAATAGTTGAACTGTTCCGGATCCTTATTTGATTCCGAACAGCAGGATTGTTGTACCATTCTGTGTAACGAAACTGATACCAGGATTTGGGGCGTGGATCTCTATTGTAAGTAATACAAGCGAGTAAAAGGTTTGATACTTTATCTTCTGTCACAGAACAGACCTTCAGATTACTTACCATCTTAAAGGATGGTACAGATGTATTTCATAACATTGAAAATGCTATCGTGGCTGTATAATCGTATTTTATTTGTGATATGATGTAACGGTTCTTGCAGGACATCAGGTAGTATCGATTCAATCCGAATACAGTTCCAATCAAATACTGGTTACGATTATCTAATATTTCATCAAATAGTTGAACTATTCCGGATCCGAATTCGGTTTCGGATAGCCGGAGTGCTGTTTCATTCTAATTTGATAACCGGATTTGAGTAGTAGATATTGATTACGAATAGCATAACTTCATCTTTTGTCACAAAACGGACCTTCAAATTACTTACCATATTAGGTCTATTTGACGTACTGCATCTTTCTTTGTATTTCAATACTGCATTATACATCTAGACATGATAAGTATTATTATCTGAAGAGGATGTCCCCAAGCTTCAAATTGCTCGTCACAAATAATCATATACTTCAACTCTGGATGGGCAATGTAATATTTTAATAGATTCATCCCCCTAAGGCATGGTCAATTATTTATTATCAAAATTGATTCTGCAATAGTTGTACATCTACGTGAATTGGATCCAGGAAATATTGTCCGTAGTTGATTACATATTAGTTTAGTTTTGTATAATCGTTTATCCAGTGCACGGCATCACGGTAAGAGTTGAAAGGAAGCTCTTCCGGCGGAAACTCGAGAGGCGGATGTAAGTTTCCTGTCCACCTCCTACCGTGATTACAGGACTCAATACTTACTCAAATTAGATTAGAATATATCTGAACATTACAAAAATACCTCGTATCTGTCCTTCAAACATTTTTTTGTCTTGCAATTTTCACAAAGAATATATTTTTGATCTAACAATGGTGTGGGACTCCTCCCGTAACACCTGAAGAAGAATAATCCACTCTTGGATTCTACTTCTAATTCAATATGGAACAATAATATTCAGGCTTTGTAGGAGTTTCATCATTTTATCGCTGAGAAAGTCAGTGGAAATAATAATTATTTTCCTGAATGTTTAGCGCTGAAGTGATAACTGCCTAGGTATTAGGTATTGTAATATAGGTAGGACAAAAAGCGTGGAATGGGCAACCTGTTTATCTTGGAAGCCTGCTATGTAAGTAGTTTCTTCCTCGCGGTGAGCGGTATGCAATTTAAGTTTAGTAAATTAGTTTTCTCTCTAGTTGAAGCCGAAGGTAATCACGTGAGGCATTATAGGTACCAACAGGAGGCTTATTCTCAAACAAAACATACGAAATAGTCTTGAAAAGAACTCAAATTTAGGTGAATCATTTCCAACTTTCTGTATTACAGAATGCCGCTGACATCTCAAGAGGAAAAAGTAGCCATATTTAGTAGGAATTAATTTACCGTTTTCTGCGTAAGGGAGTGTTTGTATTACACAACCGTTTTGTACTGTACTTAAATAATAGTTTCTCATTGATGTGAGGAAGCTGAATGGCGGTAATTTAACCCTAATTCCTATTCACTGTCAAACAATGACTGTTTCACTCAAAGCTTAAGCCAAATTCACATGCAACGGCTCATCCTGGCAGAGAACTTTCGATTTCAGTTTGTATTTAGAACTCAATTTCTTCAATTTTTTCGGTTCCTCTAATGTGTTGGATAATAAGCCCTTCATAATTTTTATAGCTACACAGTGTGCTTCTGATATCTTGAAGGTGGAATTTATTGCCTCAAAAACCCTCATTTCTGGACATGAAACAATGTCACTATAATTACGAATATTATGAGAGTTTTCAGTGTAACAACACAGCACAGTAAACTTCAAACAATGAGTCCAATTATTTTTTAAATCAAACCCATTCAATTCGTATGAAAACCGCTGAATCTAATACCTATTGTGTGCGCAACTGTTATTCTACCTTCAAACTACTATATCGAGCACACAATATGCCCTCAGATACCTATTTATTCGCACAATTACGTAGGTACGTATGCAGACCTTCATTGTCCGAAGCACACGCGACCACTTGAGGGTATACGTGTGTCTATACATGTGTTCGTGCCCTCAGGATAGAGATTGTCAGGAGTACTGTGGGAAACTGGGAACACCTGGATGCTAGATGACAATCTGTCAAGGTAGAGGTTGGGAGATTCTGGCGGTTGAAATTTGGTCACTGGTGGAAATTAAAACAAACTGTAGAAGATTAGCTTTTTCTCCTATGAAAAACATATTTAACAGTCGACTGTACAAGTATGAATTAATTATCCTTCGGCTCCAGGTTCGAGAGTACTGTAACGAGCAGAGTAAACGGAGTAAACTTCCGTTATGAATTGTTGTCTAAGCTGGCACAACTGACCGATATGTGCCAATGACGGATAACGTAAGACCGAATGGAAATTTCTAGAGAGAAAACGTAGCTGCAGGTATATGAACCAGAAAACTGAATCAAATGAGGAACAGTAGGTAAGACGAGTAAAGAGGTAATAGAGAACTGGAGAGAATAGTCGAAGCACGTGGAAGTGATATTGGTTGGCTGATTGGTTACGGAGTGCACAAAAGTGAACTAGACAAAGTCAAATAGTAGAAATAAATAAGGACAGCGACTGATTAAGCATCAGTAACTAGTAGAAGTAATAAATAGTAGAAAAATTGGGAGCATTGATTGATGCTTGCAGTTTTTTACTTACTTGTACTAAGTACAAGGAAGTATTGTGAAACCGACAAAATTCACCTATCGAGACTCTGATGGAAATATCCGTTTTAAGCATCCCTGAATCCATTTTGACTATTTTTGGCTTGATGTCGGTACGTGATAAAAAATGATTGGATAGAATTATATCGGATTATATACAATTAGATATGGTTATATACAATTATATATGGAATTCTTATATAATGCTATACAATTTGATATAATTATATAGAATTGTATCCAAACAGATATAGCACATTGTATAGAACATCATACGATAACATACACCTGTATATGACTATATACAATTAGACCAGAGTACTGTACAAATTTTTCAAACTCTGCATACAATTATATACGATCATATACGGCTATATACAATTGTATACAGTTTTATACTATGATATATAAAAATATATAATATGTCTTATCGAACTCTATACAATCATATATATTCGTATATTACTGTATATAGTCATATAGTTAAATTTCCATTAATTCAGGAAGCTTTATCCAATTCTATCACATTATATACAATTATATAGTACTGTATAAAGTCTCATACAGTACAGTTCTTTCATTTCAACTACTACACAAGATCTTATATTGCTCTATACAATCATATATAACTATATAGAGTTGTATAAAATGTTTTTTTGAGTTTTAACTTTGCTATTCAAGATTTTATACAGTTATATACAATTAGATATATTTGTATATTATTGCATACAAGTTTATGAAATTATATTCCTATTTGTTCGAGAAGCTATATTTGATTCTACACAATTTTTTTTCATTATACACAGTTATATAATACTACATATATAAAGCTGTTTACAACACATTATTCTCATTTTAACTGTTTTGTAAGGTTATATATCGTTATAAACAACCATATACATATATCCGTGTATCATAGGATGAAGTTATATACGTGTCTATACTCATATATCATCTTCTTTCCTTGCTATCGGTATAACATACTCAGAAGTCTAAAATGAAAATTGTCAATAACAATCAGTACAGCTGATGTTCGACAAATAAATTTATGGAATCCACTGGAATAACAAATTATACCAGGATAGTAAAGTCGCCCGTGTAAGTTTTGTACTTTTTTGTCAATGATGGGTGATTGTTACTCTCTTGGAAGACATGTTGAAGCTTAAATTAAATTAAAAAGCAATAGTTTGATATTGTTTCATATATGACATATAAGGTATATATAAATATTATAGTAAATAATACAAAAGTGGACACCTCTGACTATTCCACTGGGTATTTTTTTGTTAGGTATTATTTTTAAATTTACATGAAAATGAAGGATATTATATAATCAATAATGAAACATATTCAATTCACGATGCAACCCAACAATTTTCAACAGTCCAAATTATTTAGGATAGTTAATTTATATTAGTTTCAAGTTGTGACCTGTGATGTGATATGTGAAGGGGTGAAGTGCTGAAAGGGGGAAGATGAGTGCAAGCGATCTACGAAAGACAAGCGAGTAGCAGTTGAGCACGGGAGTTGATTGAATACAGTTGAATTTGATGCGGTGGAGTTGAAATAACGAAAAATAACTGGAAGAAAGGTAGTAAAGGCAGATAAGAAGATAGCCGAGTCAGAAGATAAAGAAATGAGGAAGAAAGAAGTAGAAATAAGAAGCTATGGCAAAGAAAGTAAGCTGTTGCTAAGCGGCGAGAGAGAATTAAAGCGGTGGAGAAGCGGAGTGGAGAGGGAAGCGCTAGCGACGAGAAAAAGAAGACAGATTGTGATTGCTCGGTCTCCTATATGCGCACGCGCATAAGAACAGATGAGTGTTTTGGTTTTAGTTCTAGTTCTAATTATTTGATTTCATTTAATTTAAATTTTGCTAAAATAGCCTCTTTAAGAGTAATAACCAATCCTATTTAATCGCAGATGATCGAGATTACCTTCGAAGTGAGGTAGTTCATTTCAAAAAAGAAGAATCAAAGCAACTAACATCCTCAAATAGTGAATCGCTCTTGAGGAAAAGGCAACCAGTGAGAAAAAAAATTCTATAACCAATAAACTATGCATTTATTTTTGTACAATCTCCAGTTCTTTATTCAATTTAATCTAATTTAAACGGTGATCAACTAGAAATATAGAATATGAGTTTATCATTATTTTTATTGAAAGTGAGATCGTTCGAAATTCAAGGCATAATTCAATAGTTGTTGGAATAAGTAGAGTAATGAATTTCGTACAATCCTCACTATTAATTCTAAGAGTATTGAACGCTACTTAAGTACGCGGATTATAATTTCAATCTGTTATAAAAGAAAACGTTAGTAGGGAATTGAATTTTTAATTCAATAGTTATAACAATAAGTCTAGTAATCTATTCTACCACGAAAATGGTAAGAACAATGTATTTTTTCTTAAATTTCAATAAAATGAAAAATATTCTCATTCATATCCAAATGTAAATATTGCAGTCCAACTATATACAACCCAATCCAATTTTACCGTTCAACTGGAACTGATATAATTGTATAGAGTCTTATTGAATTGTATAAAATTTTATATAAACGTATAGGACAGCATATTAATATACAATTGTATATCGTTATATCCAAATGTATATATATATATATATATATATATATATATATATATATATATATATATATATATATATATATATATATATATATTTATATATATATATATATATATATATATATATATATATATATATATATATATATATGTATATGATTCGATAGAGTTTTATACAGTTTTAAACGATTCTATCGTCTCATTTTTTGGATAAAATTGTATCCAAAGAATTGTATATGATCGTATACGATTATATCCAATCATTTTTTATCGAGGTTCGTGCGTGCGTGCGCAACTCGCAAATTTCAAAACTGGTTGAACGTTTAATGTTGAAATTCTGTATTTAAGACTGGTATAGGGTCTAGTTGTGCACCTCGCATTATGGTTCCAATCGTCTGTACCGGAAGTGCACTTCACTTGGAACTTTTTTCGAATTTTTCTGATAAATCCAGAATGATCAACCGTTGGATGTTGAAATTCAGTTTATTTGAAATTGCTGTAGCATCCAAATGGTCATCCCCTATTTGCCTACCAATCGGCTCAGCTGGAAGTGCACTTTATATGACAGACATTTCGAATTTTGTTCATAAATTCAAAACAATCGGTCGTAGAATATTGAAATTTTGCATCAAGCACTTCTATAACATCTGGTTGTACATCTTGCATTATGATTGCGATCGACTGAACCAGAAGTGCAGTTTACTCGAAACATTTCTTGAATTTTCCGCATAAATCCAAAACGATGATTGAACGTAGATTGCTAGAATTCGGTATTTAGGACGATTATACCATCTAGATGCTCATATTCTATTTTTATTGAGATCCACTGAGCCGCAAGTGCATTTTACTTGACAGTCTTTTGGAATTTTTCGCATCAATTCGAAATGATCAGGTGTGTAATATTGAAATTTGGTATTTCAGTCTGCTGTAGCATCTAAATGATTGCCTACTATTTTCATAACAATAATAATAACCGGAAGTGCACTTCAATTGGAATTTATTTTTCAATTTTGCGTATAAACTCAGAACTGTGAGCCGTACAATCTTGGAAATCAGTATTCTGGAATGTTGTAGCGTAAGAATGATGACCCAATGTTTCCATAGCAACCAACTAGGCTAAAAGCGCATTTTATTTGACAAATTTTCTGACAATAATATCTAATTCTGACTTATTTTGTTGCAGGTACAGTTCCAATTTCTCTTTCACTGCGGTAACAAACATAACGTGAGTAAATATTTATATTATTGAAATGGGTTTTTAATGGTTTAATACAGTTGACTGACACTAACAGAACACTTATTTTTCTTTGGTGAAGAAACGATTATTTTGCTACAAACAGTAAATATAAACAAATAATAATTTATTTACCACATCCATTCCTTGTAGTTGACATGACGTCAGAATCAGAACTGTTTGTAAATTCAGTTTATTTATAATCTCAAAATGCAACCACGTAAAAGTGTAATTATTCGTAAAGTGTTTTTCAGTTCATATTCTTCATTTAACTATCAGTAATTGAGGTACCATTACTACCATTACTAATTTATATGCCAAAATATTCGTACAAAATCTGAAATATGAACTGAAACTGACTATAGTTTAATAGAGCTGTTTGTAGTTTGCTCTGTGTCATTCACGGCTCGCAAATTCAAACAGTGAACAGCGAACAATTCAGCTTCCACGAACACATTTCAAGGAGGTAAAAACTGCTGAAGAGAGACTAAAAATATTCGCCACGCATGAGTTATTCAACCAACTCGGCGGGAATTGACTATAACTCGCCACAAAGTACTCACTAGCGTTTATTACGACGCTTTGCGCACTGAAAGTAATTCTAACTTGAACACATTGTACAGAAGAATTTATTAAACAATCTGTTTCTTGGCTCTTTGTCAAATAATAATGTTGATGACTGTGTACCAAATAGTTTTTCATTTATTTCGCAGAATAAAGTAAACAGTTTTTCATGAATAAAATCTTTAGCGCTGCACATATCTCACGGTTTTTGCAGAATTATTTTAACTAGGTATTCTCGGGAAACTCGCAAATAGCTACAGTTATTAAGCTTGATCAGAGAACCGTATCAAAACATATTTAACTTTTGAAGTACATGTTATTTTACTCAACAATATGGGAACTATTTGAAAGCATTAGTCACATATAGTACACACAAATGAAGTTAAAGAATTATAATCCCTTTTGTAGTTGGAAAATAGCTCCATGTTTAGAACAATTTGATCTTCTAAGAGCTCGAATCATTCACTGTACTGATGCCTTAAAAAGAAAATTCCATATTGTGTGCTGCCAACAAAACATTCACAGAAATGTCATTACAAATATAAGCCTGCCGTAAATGTTCATTATTCTCAAGGAATAAATGGAAACAGTCATGTTTCGCTTTAATACTTTTTCGGCAGAATCCATTATAGTATGAGACCTCGAAAAAAATTTAAACCCATATCTACAAGCATGAAAACCAGAGTGGCTCAAGAAACCTCAAGAAATTGCAGGATGTCAACCTCTAGTAAGTGTGGCTCGGAGAGATCTCCAGATCTATCATATCAAATTACAAGTCAATATCTTAATTATTAAGGCTGTATGAGCGTGACAACAATTTTTTATTTAAAGCCTCAAAATTTATTTATTATCAGTTTTTTACCCAAAGAATTTACTGTTAAAATTTCAGGATAGTTCACCGTTCATATTTTGCCCCTATAGGCTACGTGCATGAAGTCTACTAACGCCTCTAGCGGGCAATGGAGAACGATTGAACTCCAATTTTATCATTGTTTCATACATATAATTTTTTAATTGTACTAATATTATTTAATTCAGCTGTGCGCGTATAATATAACTTGGTACGTTGAAATTATTTATTTTGAGTATTTTTTTCTTCAATTATAACGTACTTATTAGAAAAAAAACGTCTTAATTCCTTCAAATTGACAGGATAACCTCAAATTATGACGCCGAAGATCTTGCGGATCAAGTTTGTATGTATCAAACACTGTATCCCTTTTACCAAGGAAGCATTGAAGAAAAGCGTGAAATTAGTTTTGCCATATTGAACATGTTGAAGAATATGTTGCTGACAATATTAACAACAAATTGAATTACAAACATATTTCTTATATAGATTAATAATGAAAGACAGATAATACTCTATTTCAATGTTTCACAAGAATCAAGAAATAGTCTTGATCTTGTCTTGATCTTGTCTTGAAATCAAGACAAGACCAAGACAAGAAGTGTTTTTTATTTTCCAAGACAAGACAAGAACGTACTATCAAGAATCAAGATTTCTGGCTAGAAATCTTGATATCTTGACAATTATTTATTCAAATCTGCATATTTATTATTCTATTATTGAAATATTGAAATCTGCTGTGGTCATCACAGTTTTTTCCCGACAATAAATTTCATGGCCAGTTTCATCACTGTTTCATAAATTTAGGAGTATCATACCAACTTTCAAAGTGACATTTGTCATTGTCAAACTCACAGTTCAAAGTGACAGCGTCTTTGTGAAAGTGACAGCGTCATTTTCAAAGTGACAGCTGTCATTGTCGAAGTGACGGCTGTCATTGTTATGGTGACAGATGGCGGCTCACAATATAAGTATTTTTGAAAATGGAGAGTCTTTTTCTAGATTTTCTAGTTGAAAAAGCTCATTTTCAAACTTGAACCTATTCGGGGGAGTGAAAAGTATCGGTGACTATGATTCGATACTCTAAGAAAGTTGTTAATTCTTAGCAACATTGCTGTATCATATAACAATTATTGGCCGTATTCTGTAACACAATCATTAAGTTATTATCGATCGATAAGATTTTTGACAAATATAAACAATTGTAACAAGCGAATATGCTACCTACGTTCATTGGCTGAAATAGATAATGATCGATAAAAATTTATCGATTGAGTTACAGAATAGCCCCAAATAATTGCAAATACTGATTAAAACATAAAAATGGCAGACTTTTCATTTATTTCTATTGGTGGCAATCTTAGAAAATGTTGCTAGAATCGATTCATAACATAACTGACAGGGAGGATAAAAGGTAGACACTTACGCTCAACTGAGTGTTCAGATTGGATAGAACAATGGAGAAAGACAAGACAAGAAATGGTCATCAAGACAAGAAGTCTTGTCTTGATGAAACACTACTCTATTTACCGCTTTGATCCACTTCACTCGTTTTTTTATGTTATAACTTGGTACATGAAATCTATGAAACTATATTACACTTAAATCATCCTTATATTAACACAACAGCCTGAAACAGAACAAGCGTTTTCTATGTTTTATATGCAATTATTTTCACTTTTAAACTTCAATGCACAATGACAGCTCAATGACGTATTCTGAGAAATGGAGTTCAATGATGACAATGGTGCTCACGATGAGCGCTCGCATCGATATTTGTTCAAACTCCGCCTCCTTGCACATAGCCTATACTAAATAAAGGATCGAAGGGTCTAAGATCATAGCTGCCATCATAGAAAACAATAGACTGTCTTAATCGTCTTAGAAGATTTTAAAACGGATTCATCCACCGTTTTGAAAGAATAATTCCACATGATACCTTCCTACTATTGGTAAGGAAAGCCGCATACGTGATAGCTACTAGGATTCAGATCTGAAGATAGTGACACACCGAATATTTCTAAGCCAGCGTTCTTGAAGGCAGCCATTGAATAACTTCTGTTAGCTGGGCCATTAAGGTCTTGAAAATAATATACCCACAGTTTCCCAAAATAAATGAAGTCAATACGATCACAATACTCTCTTGCTATTAGTGCTGAGGATCGAGGAAGATCTATAGATCATAGAGATTGTCCAAGAACTTTGAAGCAACTGCTTGTATGGCAGTCATTGAACAGTTTTAGTAAGCTGAGCCTTCCTTTGATTGAATAACAAATCTTGACCAAATTTTTCATGTTGTATTTGCCTTCCGCATAATATTGGCCTGTGATGATGTAGGCTACGAGAAGGCTCCTCAAGAACTCCAACTATTTATTCTATAAAACCATCAGCTTAGGACGGGTGAAAGCGAATGCAGACATATATCTCGTCCTTATTATCGCTCATTAGTACAGACAGATTTGGATGCCAGAGATAGTACAATATATTCGTGAATGGTATGTAGAGGTAGAAGTTACGTACAGAACCATCTACCGTAAAATCACTAAGATGAGCATCAAATGATATCTGACCTTTTGGCACGATATTTAATAACATACTGGAAAGATTTTACTATTTATCTTATATTATGATATTCTGTTGTGTATTCTTGATACCTTGATCCGATTTTTGTTCTGTTGGTTTACTACCGTAATCTATACGATTTCGCAATGTTTATTTATGCGTGCACGCATATTTTTCAACTTGCACTTGATCTTTGGCCACCATATGTAATTGTGATTATACGAGCTTCTCAATTTCATCTTATTGGTTATGTTTCTAGGTTGACTTTCTGACACACGCAACTATTTTTTACTTTGATAGCCACGTTTCTTGTGTGTTGCCAGTCAACCGTACAGGCCCATCTAACAACAATTAGTTGGTACCAGATAGCTTCATTGTTGTCAAGTTGATTCGATTTCCATCTTAGAAAGATAACGAGAGTGAATACCGATCCAGAAAAGCCATGAAAATTTTAATGATCTGACAGATTTGAGCTCACTACTTCTGCGTCCAGAGGCTAGCATTCTATCATTGTGCTATCTTGCCGTCTACTGGCCACCATACGTGTGAAAAATTAATCAATATTTGAATTCCCTTATCTCTAATATTTAAATTTACTTTTATGCATGTGTGCGAGTCTGCAATTTTTTGTTATGCGTTCACTCAGATTTTTTAATTTGCACTTGGTCTTTGGCCACCTGAATGTCGGTTGCTGTAGTTTGATGGCAGAAAACTATTACATTCTCAAATATTACTAAATACGTGAATTTGTAGCACTCCTGTGGATAGTCCAGGGGGACCGAAAGAAAAAATTGAATCAATAACTGAATTTCCGTATATTCAATGACTGCATTTACCTTCCAGACAGCTACATCAACCATAATAATAGCACTATAAGTTGGTAAATAGAAATTACGTGCAAATCCATCTACCGTCGAAATTAGGAAAATTAGCATGAACGACATTCGACATTTTTTGATGAAGAAAGCATGAGATCTAAAATTTTCAGGCGGACGATGAGTTTTCTATTCCCCTATCATACATTTAGTATTTTTGGATCTGGATCAATGTGAGAGACAATGGTTTCATCTACTGTCACATTTTTTTGGAAGACTCTTCTGGACAGGTCTACTCATTCGCCAATATTTGCCTCAGCAATGAGTTTTTGACAAGTCGTTTACATTTTAGGCATATACTCTCCAAAGGTCCAATTTGTGATGCTGGAGCTACATTCTCTTGCCCAAAGTCTAATAGTGATCCTTAGACACATTAAAGCAACTTTGCTCCTGATCACGACTTCTTTTGGTATAATGCACGTTGAGATTGATGATAAGACTAATGACTGTAAATATCAGTGTCTATAATAGATATCGTTTTGTTTCGATCAAATTTTAAATAATCGCAGACCTAACTACTAATTTAAATTATGGAAATTGGAAAGGATCAGAATTTACACTTGAAATTTTGAGTGCAGGATCGACAAACGAATTTCACCATTTTTTAGAGATAATAATTCTGAAATTTTTCTTGATCATTGTCTTTATCAATTTGGAATGCAGATCTTGCATCCCAGTAAACTTGATTTTTCTGCAAACCATCTTAAGAAAGCATCAATGAATTATCAATCCTCTAACCTAAAGAGTGGATCGGATTATTTTTAAATAGTCACTAATTAATACCGTTTCCGTCAATTTTTATAGTTATTCGTTATTGTGTAGGCATTAGGAGAGTTTTATCAAGGGTGCAAGTCTCAGTGGGAATCATCCGGAGAGCTCATTACCAGCATAGAAAATACTTTAGCGCACGTGGCAAAATACAATTGTCCCTGTGCCTGTCTATCATTTCGAGGTAAACGTACAATGTACGTGTGCATTGAGTTTACTATCCTCTGTAATCAATTCTCGAGGGCTTTGTCAGTTGACACGTATGAGGGATGAGAGAGACTCACTGATTCGCAATTAGAAATACATTTTTGAAGCAGCTGCAGTCTTCGAATGCTCAAGCAATATTTTATTGTAAAAACTAGCGACGAATATGTCCTCTCATAGATCCAAGTGGAAATTATTGCAAATTTATATCATTTTGTTGCAAAGGAGATATTTCTAGAACGGAGAAACTTTCAATGTGTGGAGGGTGTATTATGAATAAATAAAAATTTATATTTTGGGTGATTATCGTTTATTTACCAATAGGGCATGAGATAGTCAACTAAATAAGGCATGATGTTCGAAAGAACAGTTTTATAAGCATTTTTTAAAAAAAGATTCGTATTTAAATTAAGTGCACACTTGTTTTTCGGATAAGAGTTTAATCCATGTTAATACATGAGCGACAAGGGCCCAATACGGACTTTACTAGGTAATAGTCAAAGATCTATGAATTAGAAATGATTTACAAGAACTGAAATTTTGTATAATATTCAAAATATTCCTTCCTAGGATTATATCATGTAATAATTATTGTACGGCTCATATACGCATCTAGCGTGCCTATCCCACAAAAATTATCTAAACTTCCTTTCGCACCTAAGGGCAAACGCGATGGTTATTGGCTATGTTTGCTTAGCTCACCTATATTGGAACAGTGATTCATGAGATGAATTTTATGAATGATTCTGAACCGGAACGGTCGGAGAGACTGATAGCCTCCAGCACCGGAAAAAGGGAAAATACGTGCTGGTCCTTCCTATCAAAAGCCTACCTTCCAACCCCTGAACCAGACACGTGTGTTATATTATATGTCTCATATGATTTACGTACGGTCCCTAGAATCGTCTCGTATTGATGTAAAAAAATGTTCTTAGCCGTGTATTAAATCTCATAATAATTATTGGAGTCTTATCACATTTTTTAAAGTGACGCGAAGTGGAAATGCGGACTCCAAACTAAAGATTGGAAAACAATTGCTCGATTACCGCCAACCGAAAACTTGATTCTATATGCGTAACGTGTGATTCCTACAAAGGATGAATGTCACAAAAAATATGTGTCCCTAGAGCAGAAGAGCTCTACAGCTCACATCATTTATCGGATCATTATTCAGATGAATGAAGTATTAAGCAACTAAATACCCATTCTACATTTCTTGAAAACTTCTAAGTGTATGCGTGGGACGATATTTAACTTTACATAATTGTTTTCCGGTAGTAAAAGTTGAAAGTTAGAACAGACCGATTGTAAAGACCACTAAAACGCATGTATCCTAGAAATAATTTCTCTCTAATCCTTGGATTAGCGGAGGATAACTTTTACTCGCAAAGTTTAGATCTGCTTTTGTGTCGCTTAAACGCAGCGCGCAAAGTGATTATACACTACAATTAAGTAAAGAATAACCTCCAAATATAGAATGGATAACATTTATTTTCACTAGCAAAACAATTTATATACTAAAAATACATTTGAATTCTATCATGTTGAGCTTTGATTTCACCTAATCCTATTTAAAGTGGAGAACATTCAATGAATATTCAAATCTCCTATTTAATCTCTAGAATTAGTTATTTAGGGTTTTACTATAGTAACATACCACTTTACGTGCAATAATAATGTTTTTTCATTATAAAAATATAATTCGATCAGCATTTTGTTCCATAAGTAGGTAATTGGGTATCTCATTCTTGGAGCAGTATAATTTTTAAACCAGTATGAACCCTGTAATATAATTTTTTATTTACTTAAAATTTCAAACCAGAACGATGTATTTCAAATATTAGAAGATTCTTGGATAACAGATTATGGTCAAAATCAATTAACCTTTCAACTCGTTGACGTTTTGGTGGCACTACGTCTTTTTCATTATAATTTTTCGATGTGTATCCCCATATTTCATAAGCCACATATCTCAAATAATACATGATTGAGTATTCATGCAACCCAACTCTACCATCCTAGGAAGGCGTGGCAGTTAATTATCAGAACCTTTTAATGCACAACTTCTTGCAACGTTCCATTTATAAGGCTATTAATGATCTCAAGGTAAACTTATGTTCTGTGCTCTCTTGCTACGTTCTTGATAATTGTCAAAATGTAGTTGTTGAGGACTGTAACACATCGCAGAAAGTACAGGTTTGCCTGGAAATATTCCAAAAGAAAAACGGTTGTTCTCAACGTATACAGATATTTCAGAGGAATACTCCTATTGCAGAAGAACACAGGCATTCCAGAGTAATACAGTCAAGTTTATACCAGCCTCTTATAGTCACTATACTTGAAAATTTGATTGTAAAAAACAAAATTGTGAACAGAGACAGGAATCTCAATTATGTGCTGATTCACAAACAGAAAGAATTTTCTCAAAATTCGCAAAATTATGGGGGTGCTTCAAGAAGAGTACATTTCTAGTGCCAGTGGTCAACACGAAATTTTTGATAAAGCTAATTAATGTTGAATAACAAAATCATCAATTTTATATTGGCATTTGTAATAATACCCACATTGTCACTGATCATAAAATTGAGTAGTTGAACATTCGTGTGGATCAAAGGATGAATATGAGATTTATGCAAGATGGAACTCCAACTCATTTTACGCTTTGTGTTAGAGAGCACTGAAACCACAGGTTCCCTTGAAGATGGATAGAAAGAGGAGATTTCGTTTAATAGCCTCCTAGATCCTTGGATTTAACACCACTTGATTTTTTTGTATAAGGTTACCTTAAAAATTTGGTCTATGCAACACCAGTATGCATTTAGAAGAATTGCAACAACGAATTGTGCATAGCTGTGAAACAATTCGAAGAAAGCCGGGTATTTTTCAAAGAGAAAGGGTATCATTTTTAAGAAGATGCAGAGCTTGTGTGAAGTAGGGAAGAGGGCATTTTGAACATTCACTACAGAATATTTTTATTCAATAATAAAAACAAATAAATTTCAATGAATATCTGTATTCATTTGAATATCGCTGTTCTGAACAACAAAACGTCAAAATAAAATCAATCAATTTGTCATTCAACATCAATTACGTGGTTAAAATACTAATTTATTAGCTCAATTCAAAATTTCGTGTCGACCAGTGGCACTAGAAATGTACTCTTTTTGAAGCACTCCCATAATTTTGCGAATTTTGGAAAAATTCTTATTGATTTTGAAACAGCACATCAAAATGTATATGCCATATATAGGTCAATAAGATTTACCAAGATTATATGCGGCATATAAGTTGAATAAAATGGGCGTAAATAGAAACAAACCACACTTGCAGCATCAAAATTGAAGAATTCTTCATCTTGTCAATAAAGGTCAAAAAATTGATATCCTGGAAACATTTGAGATTCAGAAAGCTATCAAATCTATTCCACCTATCCTAAACGATCAAGTTGACATGTCTCATTTATAGTTTTTCGAGTGCCTGTTGGAAAAAACAACTAATTCTTCTCCCTTCAATGTATTACTATCTATCAGTATATAAGAAGACTAAGATCAAGGTCAGACTCAGATGGCATCGATATCACTACATCGATTTCAAAATGATGGCCTTAGTATCAGTCTTGGTGTCGATCCTGTGGTGGAACTACGAGTTGACGAATTGATGAATTAACTTGATTTTTATTGTCAATTTGCTATACAAGTTGAAGTTGTTTTCGATTAGTATTTATCATGACAGGGACCACATCAGGTTACCCTTCTATCAAATAAGATCAAATTGGACATGTTTTAAGTTAATATTTATTATAGGGACATGATAGGGACTAGGTCAGGTAATCCTTCTATTAAAATAAGATCTATGATAAATATTAACTGGACACATGTACATGGCAAATTGACTGTAGAAATCAAGTCAATGACAATGTCAAGTCGTTGTAGTTCCCGCTCTGGGCTGGAACTACAACGACTTGACATAGACATTGACTTGATTTTGACTGTCAATTTGCCATGCAAATTGGACATGTTTTCAGTTAATATTTATCATAGGGACATCACGTTATTCCTCTAAAAAAATAAGATCTAGATAATGATGACAAGGATTGGGAGGTCAAGACAAGTTCGGAATATGTCAATATCGACTCCTTGTGGTACCAGCCCAGGGCTGGTATCAGTCCCGGAGAAGTTTTCGGTGTGGGTTTCGATTTCTGGTTACCAGTTCACATGGATACATTTTTTATGATGACGTCACACAATCATACAGTGACATGTCACCACAACTGCACAATATCTCAGCTCTTTGCATTCTCAAAATACCTATTGTTATATTCTCACCTTCAAAAGTTTCATGTTAAGTAAGAATATTCCAAAATATTAAGGCATATAATTCACTATTCATAAGAACAAGGTGCTTGACAGATTAAAAAATTATTGAAAGTAAGTAGGGGCTCAAAAATAATCTGTATGATAACAAATGAAATAAAGTAAACTGGTGACACTACAACTGAACACAAACGAGATATCTGGCGGTTTCTTCTGACATTTTTTGTGAACTTTCGAGACTTTCGAGACCAGAACCATATTACTCTCAACTCGATATCGTCCCGGTATCGGAGCACTTGATATCAATATTGGTCTCGTTTTTTAAAAACAGTATCGGTATCAGTATCGTTCTCGAAATCAAGATCGAAATCGTCTTGGTATAGGAGTCCTTGATATCGTAAAAAACATTATCGGTTCCGGTATCATTCTCAAAATCAAAACTGCTATCGAGATCAATATAGAAACTTTCGTGACCCTGGTTCATCGCTATATATAAGCACGAATTTTTTCATATTCTTTCGTTAGTCCTGATGATGGTCTACCAAACCGAAACCGATTAAGTTGTCTGCTAAAATTTTTGGGAAATCTACTCGAAGTGTAACAGATTCTCAAATTTATCTTTTTTTGGAATATCCTGCAGGGAATATGAACATGAAATCTATAAATATTTTGAAGGAAGTGCAGGTTTTTTAGGAAGCACAGGGACTATACAGAAAAATAGGTATACCGGGAGCATTCAAGAAGAAATACAATAATACTAGATGAATACAGATATTCCAGGAAAAAATAGGTTCCTCTGAGATATCCTGAGGAAATATAGATATTCCGCAAGAAATACAAGTCTTCCACCGATTTTTCTTGGAAAGAACAGCTATTCTGAAAAAAAAATCTGTTATTTTGCAGGGAATACAGGTATTTTCGAGGAACACAGTTACTCCTGAGGAATACAGGTATTCTAGAGCATTAGGGGTATGCCAGGGGAATACGGCTATTCCAGAGAAATACAGCTATCCCAGAGAAGTACAACTATTCAGAAGAATACAGGTACTTCCGAGAAATACATGTATTCCAGAGTAATACTTGTATCTCGAAGGAAGACAGATATTGCAGAGAAAACAAATATTCCAGAGGAATACAGGAATTTCAGAGGAATACAGGTATTCCAGAGGGATACAGGTATTCCAGAGGAATACAGGTATTTCAGAGGAATACAGGTATTACAGAGGAATACAGGTATTCCAGAGAAATACAGGTATTCCAGAGGAATACAAGTATTTCAGAGGAATACAGGTTTTTCAGAGAAATACAGGCATTCCAGAGGATACAGGTATTCCAGAAGATACAGGTTCTCCAGAGAATACAGGTATTCCAGAGGATACAGGTATTCCAGAGGGATGCAAAATTTCGGAGTGTTGTTACTCGACCGGATTTTCTTCTCATTGTATCAAAAATGAGCTGTAAGTACAGTCAAAACATTTCTCAATCATTGAAGATTATTAATCTCGATTGAAATTAGTCTGTTATCCAAGAATCTTTTTTACAGTTCCCTATTCATGAAATTGATTCAGGCTCTTTAAACTACAAAAGAAAATACGAATAAAGATCATTTACCTTTGTTATTGGACAGTATTCGATCATAGTTTGTCCTGCCAGGTACTCCTCAGGAAACCAGTTATGAAATTCATCTTCCAAAAATTTACAAATGTATTTGCCACGCGTTTCAGCCACTACCTCATATTTTTGGTTGACATAGCTCAGTATTTTGCCAATTACCTGTGAAATTTATATATTACATATATGGAATGAAAATTATGTTATGCTAAAGCTTAAAAACACTGTCAAAATGGATACGTACAATTGTATCGTTAGGGATATCTTGCATCAGTTCAAACTCTCCGTTCAATGTATGTACTCCATCGTGATTTCGAGATAAATCCAATTCAGCATGTGCAAAATAATTGTTGTCATGTTCCACTACACCTGCTTTTTCAATTATAACATCACATTCATTCTAAAACACAAGGAAAGAACTATTTGACTTTTCATGTAATGTAGAATATAATTTCCTTACATCAGTTGATACAAAAACTAATAAATTCAACAAAAAAAGCAATCTAACTTTGTGTTGGATCTGCATCTTGTCAACAGTATAAAGTATAGTAAATTTGTGCAAAATAACCATGAATCCTCTACATCTAGATGTAACTGAGTCTCATTATTCTGAATAAACAGGAAGAAGTCCATCAAACATCATTGTAATATTGGAATAAATACTGATTGTAATATTAGATAGAATTGTTTGACTTTTTATGGCATTCATTTTTATGACAAGACTCATAAGCTATAATAACAAATATAATTTTAAATTCATATCACTGATAAAATTTGTTTACCACACAAAAATACAAAACATGAATTACCAAAAAAATTAGATTAATGGAATTTTTGTATGGTTTTTAATCAAAAATAAATTCTTACGCAGATAATTGCAGCATCTGCGCCGATATTTCCGAACTTTCAAATATTTTTGTATGTATCAGCAAAAATTTGTATCAAAATATATTTTTGCAAGGGAAAGATAATAAATGAAGAGTCAACCTTCTGTCCTAAATTTGTACCTTCCGCATACAATCAAACAAATTAAACTTTTATCTTAGTTACTTTACCTACCTACAAATGATAAAATACCACTTGCGATTTCTTTTTGCTAGTAAAATTAAATTTCTGAAGGAAGAAAACGAATGCAAGGCAGGAATAACAGCTAAAAGCGAGCGAAGGTAATTCCGTTAATGAGAGTGAAATTAGCGATGATAAAGGATCACCGCGAATAAAATTAGCAGCGCTCCTACTGGCGAGACCTGCATTTTAAAAAGTTGTCTTTCGCTCAAACTTACTTAGCATAATGAGGTAGCTAACTCAATTTAAACTCGAATACAACGTGCATAGGGCTGGCGCTTTAATGAGAAAGAATAAGTTACTAGGTAGATGCGGTGTAGTTGGAGGAAAAGTTTGCTGATGACGTCACCTATCGGTTGCCAACCACGTAATGTAATCAACGCAGGGTAATGATGCTTTTTACATGAAGAACGTCGCTAATACTCATCAAGTTCATTTTGAATTTTCCCTCAGAACTTTTAACGTGAAGTTTCGGAATTTAGACCGAAAGAAATGCGGAAGGATATTAGAGTGTATATAGTTCAGGTATTCCAACGGAAGTACTAGTATTCCACAGGAAATATAGATACTTTAAAAGTAAAACAGATACTCGGAAAGTACTCCGCAAGAATCACTTACATGCAATTATTGGGTATCCCTTAAGAAGTAGAAATATTTATTACATAGCATAATTTTGTTCTACAGAAAATACAGGCTGTATACTTATCTACATTCATTGCGATGTATATTTTCTGGACTCGCTTTGGACTAATATGTCTTAATTTTCTCATGTAGGACGTCAAATAGACACAAAGATATGTAAGTTTTATTATATTTGTCCACATGATAGATGCTCATGATTGTGAGACGATCAAAGAATTATTTTCAGCTCTATCTCAGTGAATTTTCGGCGAAAGGCAATAAACTGTTGATAGTGCATTTACTTGGATGATAAAAGTAATTTACGATTTTTTATAGCGGTGAGTAAATCATAAAAGGAACATTTTCATGGCAGCTTCTCTCGTCGATCATTTAAAATACCTGTAGCTACTTTATCTCCTCAATAGCTCAATCGATAACGACGTAGCTATAACGTCAGTATATTCAAGACACAGAAACAGATCTGGGATCTGATGCTTTGAGGGCAGCGAGAACGAGTGTCCACAATCCGATCTCTCTTTTGTGCGGTCAGAGAAAAATCTCATTTTGATAAACTCACGGCCATTAATCACTTGCTTTTTATCTGAACGTGACATGAAAGGACGTGCACGCGTCACATCCGTTGCCGGAATATTACAGACTCTCCCGAGGGAGAAGCAGGAGTAGTAGCACCTTACCAGAGATACAAACAGGTTTCTTGCCCTGCTGTTTTTGGACTTCCATGAATTCTCACTGACATTTGTATAATACTAATATATTCGACTATCCGTTACCCGCGGCTTCACTCGCATACAGATAAGCTTTTCGAAATCAATGAAAACAATATATAATAATTGACTGCTATTATTGTCCGATTGGATGCTACATCTGATCGTACCATGTGCTTTGAATATTATGGATTTTTTCTTAACAAGTTTTAACTTAATCGGATGGATAATACGCGAACGAAAAAGTGCGACTCGTGCATCACTTATTATATGTTGATGGTTTCATGCTAGAGATCTTCACATAAGTGTCAATTGCAACTGTAGAAAATTTCAACTTATTGATCAAGGCTTTTCGGAGATTAGACTGAAATTACTCCGCAGTGAGAATCATACTTAGATGGTTCTACGAATGAAGTTATTTAATACGGCCAAAAATCTTGAAGTTTAAAAAGTTCCAGCTCAATCGGATGAACGATGCGCTAACGGACAATTACGACTCGTTCGCTACTTACCATACGTTGATATTACTATGTCAGAGATTTGTTTGCAAGCGCCAGCAACAACTATAGAACGTCACCACTCAATCTATAAAGCGGTTTAGGAGGTTAGCCAGGACAAACAAATAGACAGACAGACAATCAAAAACTCAAAAAATGCGTGTTTGAGTTTTAGTATCTTGCAAATAACCATATTAGAATGAGAAAAAGTCCTTCTTGCCAAATCCCAGACAGACACTTCGATTTTATTTATCCGTAAAGATTACAGTATTTACATTGTTGAATCATATATCAAATTTCATTACTATAACAGCAAAAACATGTTTATGAACTAAAATCGTGTTTGGGCTACCTGATTCGTCTCTATCGTGAAATACTTTCTTAACTGACTTTTGCTCCCCATAGACTATTCACCTACGAAGTTCTAGGGTAACTCGTATGTTTCGATATTCCGTTGGCAAGCTTAATCCATCTTCGTTGTAAAAATCATATTACAGTATGACTATGACATTGGTATTAAAAGCATCGGACTTTCAAAGAAAATTATTATAATTCAAGTTCCTTGTATCAAGAACAAAAGGAATCCCACAGACAATTTTATCCCCCTTTGGATCACCTTAATCCGACTTTGACAAAAAACTCATACTACGGTATATATTTTCCTCCCGTTGTCCACCTGAATATCAAATTACATGCGTCTAACAGCGGAGAAATAAAATTTTCTTACGAACTTGCAATCACCTTAATTCTTCTTTAATTCGGCCCTGTCGCAATATCCTTGATCAAATGACCTCTGTTCCCCAAAAACTAGTTATCTGCGAAAATTCAGTGTAATTCGTTTTTCTCAATACTCTGTTGACATCTCTAAGAGTGAAATATAGTTTTCTCTGTACCACTTCAATCCAACCCTGCCGAAAAAACTATATTGTGGTATTTCTCTTTTCCATATTGTCTACCTAGCTCCTGAAATTCAAGCACTACCAACCAATACATGGAACATTCAAATAAACTCCCCTTGATTTGACCCTGGTGCAAAATCCTTTCTCAACTGACGTCTTCTTCCGACATATTACTCACCTGCTAAATTTCAGCCTAATTGACTAAGCGCTTTTTGAGATTTGGTATTGGATCAGTGAGTGGTATTTCGCTTTTATAGATATAGATATCATATTTTTTTGTAACTAGATTTCGCGATAGACTCTTCAAAAAGCTATTGTAACTATATTGAAATAGTTGGACTCCAAAATATGCAACAATTGTGCTCGATAAGTTCCTCCAAATCAATAAAAAGGACATATGATCCCAGCAATACAACTAAATATTCTAAGAACTATTGAGTAATGAATACGAATGGTTGGCGTGGATGGCATTAGATCCAAGCAATACAATACTCTCAATAATATAGGGATTGATTCTGCATCAATAGGAAATTATTATTCTTAAACAAATCAGCAAATTATTTCATAGGATATCAATTGACCTTCCCCTCCATCTTTTTAAGCTTTTCTTGGAAGATAAAAATAATCGGTATGATTGTTAACGGGAAAATGCTCAAGTCTCGTTCATCCAAGTTCTCGTACCAGAACATCTAGATCAGTCATTAATTTGCCATCTGTACACCATGAAATCTCTTACAGAACAATATATATTTATCTTAATGGTATGAGAGATCAGAATGATAATTATCAAGGGTTGCAGGAATGACTATCAGCTTCAGGGCTTTTAATCATGATTTCGATTTCAACAAGCAAATGAGTGATAATTATGAGAAGATACTGAACAATAGGCAGGCCACCAAATGCTAACTGATATTCCCTTCTACCTGCGTAAACTTACATCATCAACGTAGCTATGTTCCGAAACAGTCCTACGACAAAGTCAAATTTGTATGTTCAAAGTTTTGTAGCAAAACTTCCAATTCGGACATCTAACTGGCTTTTGTATATCATACTTAATGTATAGATTCACCCTAGTGGCTCGCAAGATTAGATAGATAATAATTAGGAGTTGTAGAAATAATTTCCAGTTTCAAGGCTCTTGAACACAGTTTTGGTTTTGCAAACCAATAGCTTATTTTGAGAAATACTGAACGATAAGCAAACCACCACATTGTATGCTGATGGACATTTTATTTGATCCTTTCAAACGTTTCACAAAGAATAGAAATAATTGGAGTCATCATCAACGTAGCTATACTCCGGAGTGCCTTACAACAAAGTCGAATTTGTTTCTTCAAGATTTTATAGTAGAACTATCAATTGAGGCATCGAATTAGCTTATCAAATGTAAGGAATCGCTCTTAAAATTTGCAATATTAGATTGATGATCATTAAAGGTTGTAGAAATGACTTCCACTTTCAAGGCTATCAACCACAGTTTTAGTTTTGCAAACCAATAGCTATTCAGTATGGGAGATACTGAACAATAAGCAAACTAGTACATCGTATGCTGACTGATATGTCTTTTGATCTCTCTATACGTCTAGAGAATGAGAGTTATCGGTGCCATCATCAGCTTCTGTATTCTATATCGAATATACAGATAAACCCCAATGTATATCATACCGAATATACAGATACAACCCAGTGACTTGCAAGATAAGCTTCAAGGCTTTCAACCAGATCTTCTGTTTTTGTAAGCTAATAGGTGATGATTTAGAGAAGAGAGTAATGAGCAGAACATCTCATCGTATTTTGACTGGCATCTCCTTTTATCAGTGTAAACTCACACACATAATCGTCGGTATTATTATCAACGTGCTCCAGAACAGCCGTACGACAAAGTTGAATTTGCTTCTTCAATGTTTCGTAACAGAACATTCAATTTAGACGTAAAATTGACATTTGTATACTGTACCGAATATACAGATTCACCTTAATAGTTTGCAAGATAAGATTGATAATCACTCAGGATTGTTCAAATGATTTCCAGTTTCGAAGGTTTTAACCAGGACTTCGATATTCGCTAACCAATAGGTGATTACTCTGAGAAGATATTGAACAATATTTGCACTACCCCATCGTGTGTTGACAAGAATTTTTCTCTAGCCCAAACTTTTTACAAAGAATAAACATCATCGGTATCATTATCTACATAGCAATGCTTCGAAACAATCCCCCGACAAACTGAAGTTTCTTCCAAGATAACGTAGCAGGAAAACATTGAGTTCAATCGTCAAATCAGCTTTTATATACCTATGAGTCCTTCAACTAAATATATAGATTTATCCTAATGGTTTGTGAATGTGCTTTGATAGTTATTCTGGTTGTGGTAATGTCTTCCAGCTACGACTTCAGTTGCATACTCCTACAAATTTGATATGCTTAAACTTCCAAATCAACTTCACTATAGCATTGAGATTGTCGACTAGTCTTCCAGAACCTTGATTTTTGATCGGATTAAAAGATTTTTCTATGTAGTTTGGGAGTGGTTTAGAACACCTAGATCTTCCTTTATGTGAAACTAGGAAAGTTAGCCCCAATCGCTTCAATTCAACAGGGATACACAGGAGGTTAAATTTACTACAACATTTGAGCTGTCAACTTGAGTCACATTGCCCTAGTAGCTTTTTACAGTATATACAGATTTTTGTATGTACTTCGGAACTAATTTCAAACTACGAAAGTTTTCATTAACAGGACTGGGATTGAAAGTGGCAATATTGTCATTCACATTGTAAGTAGGCTGCTGAATAACTACTCATTTTAGAACTTCCTGGAAACTCTAGTTATTTTTTCATGGACTATGAAGCTAACATGATATAACGTTACGTTCGGGTAATTGATACTCCAATATTCGCCTGTATTTCTTGATGGAACGTGACGATTTTGATTTCAGGAAGAATTTGCAGGGGCGAAATAAGGAAGACACATCTTGCAAGATGGCAATCTAAGTGCTGCCGCCGCCGGTCAACCAGCGTGTTTATACACACTGACGACGACTTTTCTTGTTTTATATCTGTCATGAATAATGCAGACGTGCTACGGAATTTGTTTTGTATACCTGGAAGACTTGGACTTGTGTGGGATGAACGCATTTGATAAACGGTAGGATGGGACGAATTTAAATATGTTTGGATGATAAGAATGCGAACCATGTTCCATTACAGAATGTAATTTTGTCCAAATCGCCAACAACAAGAACTATAACTTTTAAAATTGCAAGCAACGGAAGGAAAATACCTTTTACTAACATATATAGTTACTATAATTTTATATGGGTACTAAACCAAGATACAAATTTCATCTATATTATTTTTACAACCTGCACAAATCCATTTGTGCTAGAAAACATTCAATGGAAAACCACAAATGGAAATACGTCATATCATATCTAAAAGATAAAATTAAACTCCTAAATTCAATTAATAAGCAAAAGATAGATGCAAAGTCAGCTATGACCATTGCACATAAGACTTTTTGGTTTCTCATGAATTATTTCAACTGCAAATAGTCAGAATAATTGTTTTTTGGGTAACATACTCTTGTCGAGTTGTTATCGGACAAGCGATTTTTGACTGAAATCTCCACCTCAGATTTGTTGGATCATTGAACAACCATAATTTGTTTGAGGTGACACCTTGTATAATAAGTACAAACTTTTATCACATTCATCAGAGGAATAACTTTGTCGCAATAATATGATTAAGTGGTTTGTTAGAGAAATCATTAACAAATGCTTTGACAATTACTGACTAATTAGTCATCAAAGGAACATTCATCTTTTGTGAAAAATACTTCGTCGCATCCAGGTGCATTTCAAATATAACCACGACGATACTAATTACTGTTCACCTAGCGGAAACTTGCCAAAACTCTCAAATAATCAGTCTTGCTGTCAATTCCAACATTTCATTATAAATTGGCGTGATGGAATAAATATAGCTCATTTAAGTGAAAGAGATGGGTGCATCCAATAACTATGCATTTTACTTTAGGCATATCAAGTAGATTGAGATAAAAATAAACAGTGCTGGTCCATGTAGCTCTTCGAATTCATAATATAGGTCTGATACAGTACACACTTCTTTATAACGGTACAAATTAATTTTTCAAGAAAGCTACATTGGAGAAACGGGCAGTATCTTGAAATGAAAACTCCAATTTTCTCTATTTTAAACAAATATGTGCAAAAATACTGACTCATTCTATTCTTCATATTCATTGCCCTCATAACAAAGAAGCAAATTAAAAAAAAATATGTACTGATGTCTGTACCACGCAATTGAAATTGTATATGCTGTCATCATATGAGCGTTTACCTTGTGTGTGTTTACACGTGGCGTCTTTGAACGTCGCGACGCCGCTGTCGGGTTATTTACATCGCACCGGGACGCTAGGGATGCAGGTGATCCCACGTGAAACCCAGTTTAATTAGTTTACTGTCAAAGCAACATATAGCGCTGTCACACGGCGACACACAAGACCAGAAGCTCATCACTGCACTGACTTGAAGTGCAAAATACTTCGAGGAGAAAAACATCAAAATGTGGTCACCGCGTAAATGAGAAATTTTCAACCTTAGTCTGATACATCTCAGTATATATATATTATTTCGAAAACTCATCCTGTTGTACGTTTTCCCTGGGATTAGTTCATAATTAAGGGTGAGAGTGTGGAACTAGCTTCTGTAATAATGTCGACAGCTGCAGGTTGTGAGTTCCAGCATAATTTTTGCATCGAACTGTCCTTGATTTATCGTTTAGCATTCGGTAATACTGTCTTTATGCGATAATAACTCTTTTATATACTCAATTTAGATGTATTCGAGCTTTTCGATGCGATATTGCCTCATACGAGCTCAAAAATGCGTTCAACCTAGGTATACCATCGCCATGAGGCTATTTGCCGGTTTGCGCATGCTCGAAGCAGCGAGACAACGTGCACCAAGATTGTGGTTGTTTGACTCAAGCGCATCTGTCAGAAATGTGAAGGTCCAATCTCAAGAAAATGTGCATAACAGTACTAGCCCTGAAAAGGATAGAGTAATGTTATGTTGAACAATCATCAAAGCATCCATGTTATAAACATACTAGCGTCTAATATTAACATGTATGTCTTTTAGATCACAAAAAGGAGTCGAAACATTCCGGGAACGAAGGACCATTTTCCATGTTCATCATTGCCTCTGTTCATTCTTATTTCAAAGGGTTGCTTTAGCCACAATAGTAAACGGCGTATCGACTCGAAGTGCCTCTTTACCTTCCAAAGTATCCTCTGCAAAGATTGATAAGTCAAAGTTGCTATTATGAAGGCGTCAACTACGTCTGCTGAAACAGTCGACCACTTAGCTCATTTTTGATCCTTTATATGATCCAATAAGTCAATGTTTTACTGCTCTACGATATTAGTTTGAAATGTTCTCGGCCTGATGAAGAAAATGCGACTTTTATTTTCAATTTTCTATATAATCTCCTTGCAATTCAATACATTTAGTTCAACAATGTTCTCAATTTTTAATATCATCCGAATAATAAGATGCGTCCAAGACTGCATAATGAGTGTTCGCCTCAGCTTTGACTTCTTCAAATTTGATCTTCGCCTCCCTAGACATTTTTTTTTTTTCAAGTTGAGATCTTGAAGAAATAAGTTTAGAACCTAAATACTCCCAAAAATGTTCAAACAAATACAATTTTGATCAAATGTTGATAAATGCGGTACCCAGCGGACAGTCAGCTTACAGCCTTAGCAATTTATCGAGCTTTCAGTTAACAATCGTCTGGAAGGGAATTGTGGATTTTCGCAGCGATTTCGTCGGTCATGACGGTTCTTGTGTGTCATGTGCTATCATCAACCTGAACTGACGTACGGCCACGTGTTGCCCACTTTTTAACCATTGAAAATGAAGCAGCAGATTTTTTCAAAGTAGAATCTAACCCATTCATTAGCTCTGTCGATCTCAAGCTTCCAAAACGAAGTACCTAATTACAGCACGAACTTCAATTTGATCCTTTTCATAAGACAATCGTCACTGCTACAATAAATTTACTGAACATCAGTCTGGAACTTTGCACAGGGCCTACTTAATTAATTCAATCATATTATGTTTATACAAGCAACATTAATGCTTTCGGTCAAAAACTTATCGAATTATCTTCGGAGGAACTGAATCTTCTTTCGGAGTGTGTGGGGTGAAGGATGATTCTTGATTCTGGAGCAAGGCGATTACTTTCAATAAACTGTTGTTCACCAATTGGCCACATTCTTCGATTTTTTCAAGGATATATGATTTAATTATGGAATGAATATTGTCCTTTTTTGACTCATTGTGAGAATTAAAAATTCCTGTTTGTTTCTCCTCATCTTAAAGTACCCAAACAGGAGATTGACATTTATCTTAGCGTTGGATGATCCAATAATCCCACGTTTTGCTTTTCTAGGCGCAGAATTACCTTTTAGGTGTGTATGAACTTGCCTCAAATGATGGTTCTTGGTTCTTGATCTTCGAAACTAGGGTTAGGACTGCACGAAAGATGATCAAATATTTCACCATTTTGTTTCTATGAAAATTGAGTTTTTCCTAAAAGTGTGTGAGTACATGTCTTGGTGGAGGATGATTTGTCATGCCGGGCTATTTTTCAGGGGCAGAACTGTTCATACTAATTGGTTTACCCCATTCTTCGATTTTATGAAAGAGTTGTAACTACCTGATTCCATTTTTGGATATAGGCTGCGAATTTTCCTCATTTTAAAATACCGAAACAGGGTTGGGTGACCCAATAATTTAATGTTCTGCTGCTCTAGAAACAAAATTGTCTCTCGAGGTGTGTGTGACTGAATTTGTCTTGAAAGATTACTTCCGTTGAACATACTGTTATATATCAAATAGCACTACCTTTTTTTCGATCTTGTGGAATAATTGTAACTACATGACCTCATTTTCAGATAAACGTTCCGACCATCACTTTTGACGCATTCCAGGAATAGATAACTTTTGTTTGATTCTCATCTTGAAATGTCCAAACAGACAGTCAACGTTTATTTTCGGGCTTTGAGAGAATAATCCATAATCCGTCACCACCTTAATATCCTGAAAAGTATTTTGAGCTTCCTCTATCAAAGCGATTCACAATTTTTTGATATCAATTAAAAATGCTGGACGTAATTCAAATGCTTGAGGATATGTTTGTATTGGATACATTCATTAAATTATTCCCAACCAGAAATCAGTAGATGTCAAACATTTCTATCTGAATCGCCTCATCCACATAAATAATTATACCTTCCGTGCCCAATATAGTCAATAGACTATACAATAGAAACTATTGCGAGTTGATTCTAATAATAGTATTTATATACATGAAAATCATTTACTGTAAATAACATCTCTCTTCTTTTCCTTGGACAACTTGTTATCTGTTAACAGCAATGTAGTTCTGTGATAGAAACAACTAGAGATAGCGACTTCAGTGTTTGATTTTTCAACGTGGCTCTCGGCAGCAAAACTAAGTGCACTTCGCTCCTGATAAACAATCCAAGATTGCCTTCAACGAAAACAATCACTCATTTTCCGATAAATATTTACCTACGTTAGATGTGCTGCGCCGTCTTCCGATAAACAGTGTACACTTACAACTTACATCAAGAAGTACTGATTTACAGACGTATTACATCATAGAAAGATTAAATATCAGTTGGCATATAGCTCATGGATTCATTATCATTTTTGGACTCCAATAATCGAGATGAACCATCAATCCTCATTGTCTATTGCTAGTTCAATAAACTGATGTGCGAGAAAATCTGAAAGATATTAGAGACAATGAAATGGTCAGAGCCGAAGACAAACATTGTAGAAAGGTTGAGTTCACACAGATGCGTTCTAAGCACACCTAATAGGTATCGCAGAGCATTGAGGCGTGAAGCAGCCACAGCACACGGCTCCAGGGCTGCTGGAAAGTGATAGCAAGAATTAGGAGCCGGAACAAAATGGCCAACGTACGGGGATTAGTCCCGAGGTAGAGAACTGACCAGCAAGAAGCAAGATAAGAACAGGACGGTGAACATTTCGACCCAGACATTTTAGGGGTTACCTGAACGATTCCATAATTCCGTGGGTTACAAAGTTATATCAATTATAACAAGGTGATCTCAAGCTAATGCAATGAATTTGCAACTTTGAGCGAACAACTTGAAATTGCTGTTTGTGAGCTTATTGGGGTACTTTCGAACTTTTAAACGTCGCTGGTACTGGCTATGATTTAAAAGCTTGAACTATAATTACGATAGCAGACATTCTCTATCTTCGCCTTGAAACTGCCATTCTCTCATACAAATCACAATTTACCGATAAATTTTCTTTCAGTATGTTGACAACTTTCAACTTTTCTTTCTCATGCTCGCTCAGTTCATCACGCAGTCCATTCGCCTTTTTGCTAACAAGCCTTACAAGTCCGACTATCTGAGGCTTGCTAGACTTTACTGAAGAGTCCCAATAAAGACAAAACACGTATCTACAGTTATCGCCCTATTCAGAATGATGGTGTGAAAACCTTCTCCTAAATTAGTTATTCTGTGAAACAGTCAGGTTTTTATTTTTAACAATGCATCAAATTCTGTTTCATGGTCTTTTTCAAAGGTCACTTTACAGTGTCCTGTATTTCTTCGATCAAGATTTAGTCCCATCATAAAAATCGTAGGCTGTAAAAATAAAACGAAGTTAGCAGTAGCATGTGTGGCGACGTAACGAAATAGAATCAGTGTATGAGATAATAAAGTTGACGCAATATGGCGTCTGGCGAGGTGAATGATTCGGCCATAATTTCAATTAGGTCGAATTGATCTAGCGGAATAGTGAAGCGACTGAGCAAGTGGACGAAGGCTTATCTGAAGTTAAATGCAAGCGTAGAGACCGCAGTGCTGTAATCCGCGAGGTAGCCACGGAAGATGTCTTCTAATCCGGTTAACCTGCCCGGACATAACTTTCCCATTTCGCTGGAGGTCATCTCGTCTAGATTAACTTTACTGCGGCATAACTTGATGATAACTGCGTCATTAAAAGGGTCGTTAACGTAAATTGATTAACAAAAAGGTTTCTCTCTGCTGGATACTTTATTTTTCTCCAACTTTCTTCCACTTCGTTGCTTATTAAAACCATTACCTGGAAGCTGGATCATATCATCCTAATTCGTGACATTCCGTTTTTGCACCTTCATTTTCTTCATTCGAACCCCAGTACAGTGGAAATAAATTCAAAAATTATTTGGATATACATGTGCAACTGTAATTCTTTAATTAAGAGTTCTTTCAATTATTTGGATGTCCCGAAAGGACTTTGGAAACATAGTTGCAAATAAATTGTTATAGTTCTCCTTTTTTTTCGGATAATGTAAGCGCACTTGTTTCTGTTTCTACTTACTTGTACAGCGTACAAGTGTAGTGTAACCGACAAAATTCACACATCGAGATTTTGATGGATATATCAGTTTTGAGCATCCCTGAATCCATTTTGACTATTTTTGGCTTGATGTCGGTACGTATGTCGTGCGTGCGTGCGTTCGTACGTGCGTAGCTCGCAAATCTCAAAACTGGTTGAACGTATATTGTTGAAATTTCGTATTTAAAACTGGTATAGGGTCTAGTTGTGCACTTCGCATTATGGTTCCAATCGTCTGTACCGGAAGTGCACTTTACTTGAAATTTTTTTCGAATTTTTCCAATAAATCCAGAGTGATCAATCGCAAGATGTTGAATGGTTATCTACTGCTTTTGTAAGAATTGGCCAGGCCAGAAGTGCACTTTACTTGAAACTTTTTTTTAATTTTCCGCATAAATTCAGAATGATCAGCCATAGGATACTGGAATTTAGCATTTGAAATTACTGTAGCATCATAATGGTCATCTTATATTCTTGTAGCAATCGGCTAAGCCGGAAGTGCACTTTATATGACAGACTTTTTGAGTTTTCCAGATAAATCCAAAACGACTGAACCTAGATTGTCAGAATTTAGTATTTAGGACGATTGTACCGTCTAGAGGCTCATATCCTATTTTTATTGAGATCCATCAAGCCGGAAGTGCACTTTATCTGACAGTCTTATGGAATTTTTCGCATAAATTCGAAACGATCAGGTGTAGAATATTGAAATTTAATATTTCAGTCTGCTTTAGCATCTGAATGATTGCCTACTAATCCAATTACAATAGACTGATCCGGAAGTGCACTCCAGTAGGAATTTATTTTTTAACTTTGCGCATGAAATCAGATCTGTTGGTAGTCGTAGAATTTTGGAAATCAGTATTCAGGAATGTTGTAGTATAAGAATAATGGCCTACTGTTTCCATAGCAACCGACTTGGCTGAGAGCGCATTTTACTTGACAGATTTTTAGAATCTCTAGGGTGAATCCAAAACGATTAACTGTGGAACGATGAGATTTTGTGTTTGATTATACATATTCAATAATACATCGTATTATATACATCCAATGATGTACAAGTAAGTCACGTGATGTTCACGTCAGATTTCTTGAAATGTCAGCAAGATTTTGCACTTCAGGAACAAATCGTCGAGCAGAAGTTATTATTCGGCAACTTGAATGTTCACCATCATTCGTGCGTTACTCTCAGAGCCAAGTGTTAATGTTATTTGTATTTAATGAAATTTTCAATAATAATTGTTCGTGACTTACAGGCTGAAGTACATTAATTTGTTAATAAATGTGAACTACTAAGCGTCGACTTCATAGCTCTAGAAATTTGCTCGGGCGCCAATCGATTCTTGCCGATCAGTTACTATAATCTGACTGCTGGATAGCTGAGCTGGAAATTGTAGGATAATTGTTTCTAGATGGTTTATTAAAAACTGAACCATGCATACAGCAGTGTAATTTGGATTCTAATGGTCTTTCCGGACCCAAAACGGAAAAGTGGAACAAGATTCTGAATACATCACGGCATTGAAAACTTCATGAAGCGAAGCTCATCAAGAGAAGATGCCATCAGGTCCATCTTGGTGTTGAAGATTCCGTGAAGCGAAGCTCAACGCAAAAACGCATTCTTTCGAACATTTCTGAGTTTTTTTGATGTTTCATCACTGAAGATGAATCTTGAATTCATCACCACAAGCCAGAAACAAAGTAGTAGTCCAATCGAAGGATTGGAGCAGGGAAAAGTGCGCTTAAAAAAGCCAAAACAGTTCCATCTGTCGAAAAAATCATGGCAACTGTCTTCCGATGGATTTTAGCCTCCTCTGCTATTTCCTTTCCAATTTCTAGCTTCCATCTTTTTCAGATTTTCTTTAATATCGTCTTTCCACCGTTTTCTTGGTCTACCTTCTCATTTCCCACGGTTTTCAATTCGTTATCTTCTTGGTAAAACGTTCTTTGCCCGTTCTTATTATATATCCTAGCCAGTTTATTCGTTATGCCTCGATGTATCGTCAACGTCTGCATGCTCTATTAATGCTTCTACCTCATAGTTAATCTTGTTTCTCCACTATCCATCGTTTTCCATTGTTGGTCTGAATATCTCTCTTAACAACTTATTTTTGTCTGATCGCAGCATTTCTTCATGTCTTTCTATTAGGGCCATGAAATAAGATAGTAATTCGTATGTTGTGAGTAGTAGTGTGGTCCCTCTATAGTTATCGCATACCGTTTTGTCTCCTGTCTCATGTATTGCGTGTGTTATTCCCACATATCAATCATCTAGTATTTTCCCCCTTTTCCATATTTAAACTATCAGGTTATGAATATTTTTTCAGACTGACTTCTCTTTGTTTGCTTTGGGTACTTTGTGATCTTTTAAACTTTTTATTACTTTTATCACGTCCTCGTAAGAGGGTGCTTCAATTAAAAGTTCAGCCTTGTGGAATTCTGTCACAATATTGTCTTGATTATTCGCATTTGTGTTCAATAGGTCTCTGATATATTGCATTTTTTTTTTCATCATCATGTAGTTTTCTTTTTCAGTTTCTGTACACTGTTGTACAGAGTTTGTAATTTTTGGAACCATTTTGTATCTCCATTCACAATATTTTTGTGTTCTTTTTGAATTGCATTCCTCTTATCTTTCAAATTTCTCATTTATCATATTTCGTTCCTATTGTCTACATAACTTAAAGCCAACTTCTCTTAGTCCTTCATAGTTTTCTTTATTGGCACGTGCTCCCCTGTGTATATACTTTTTTCTTACTTCGTTTTCATTTTGCATAGCTAATTCATATTCCTTATTATACCACTCTTTATGTCTTGTCTTTTCTGCTACTCCAATCGTTTCTTTAGCTGCTTTATTATTGAATTTCGGATCTCCCTCCATTCATCATTTGTTGTTTCGTTCTGATTTCAATTTCCATTTGCTTCATTCAATTTATTTGCAATACGCTTTTGATATGTCTTCATATTTTTCTCTATTCGGTAAGTTTAGATACTCTTGAGAAATGTTCAAACAAATACGTTTTTGCATTGGGCTTTGCTTCACGGAGTCTTCAGCATCAAGATGAACTTGGAATATTTTTTATTGGGTTTCGCTTCATGGAGTTTTTGACGCCATGGTACTCCAGCACCTGTATTTATATCTGGAAATTGAATGATCATTCTTAACATGTTTACTTGAGTCCGCCTAATCATAGTAAAAATATAAAAATACCAATATTCAAATTCATCGGTGTACTAGACAAAATCTCCTTATGATAATTAGATCAGATTTATCCTCCAATTTGAATTATATCAGATGTCAGCACTTCACTTTGTCAGCAAGATTGTACTTTATTATTATCTTTGAGCATCTAAAATTGGACTAAGATGCGTTTATCTATTTGAAACTTCATCACATTTGCGGTAGTTTCCGTGCAGTGAATTGCCAATAAATTCAATGTAAGTACTCATCGTGGGTTTACATCCTACTATTTCATTGTCGTGTTATCCTGCAAGATCACAATGTCATTCCAATGTCTCTGGAGACGTCAGCTAATTGCTCCTTCTCTTCTTATCCCAGCCCACTCCAATCCTGCGCAGTATCTTCACGGCGTATGATTGATTACAGGTGCGGGATCATGCACACGTCAGACGCACGCGTTCGCTTCTCTTCATCTCCTGCGTGTCGCATCGATTATTGAAATTGAACGATTCAGGCTTTAAATTACACTGGATTTGGTTATGTACTCGAAGAGGAGATTTGGGTGAAGTTAGGTTTTAATTTCCCTACGCGGGCATTGATTAATGGCCCGTATATCAAAGTAATCAGTCTATAGGATGTTGTTTTTCTGCCAAAGTGATGCTGCGTTCATATCCTGTTGTGCAAATGCCAATTCGATGTTTACCACCTATCTTCCATTTCAGAGCTGTTGATTTATTGCTAGAGTACGCACCTATACAGGGATGGTTCTGACATTTGTAATATATACTTTTATATCTCGCCTCTGAATCAGCACTGTATTGCTTAGCTTAAGTAATGCAGTCTATTCCACGCTCCTAATATACAAAATACTATCAAATATACAAAGGGTAAAAACTTACCGTACGCATTCATTGCCAATTCACATACTCTCGTCTTTCTGTCGGTGAGTTGCAATCAGCTCTAAATTGGATCGGGGCGGAGGGTGGTTGGATTCCACTCTATCAACCCCCATGACTGGCAGATGGCGTGCGCGAGGGTGACTTGAGGTGAGCTACAATGCATATGCATTTAAACAAAGCGACCCTACAGCCTCCACCTATGTGCACAGATGTGTCCACATCTCTCGTTCATTGCATTTAGCGTTTGAATCTAGTTGCCAAAACCGTTATCCCCCGGTGGCGGTGTACTCAGGTGTTGGTCTATGCTGGATTAAATCACGAGGTGCACCCCCTTTTAAACGCTGTATAGTCAGCTGATCATCATTTTAGGAGATGACCGTTGGTTGAATTTTAATCGACTAATAGATATAATTTCAATATGAGCAAGTGACATGCGGAAGTGAAATAAATCCCAAACATCATTGTCTACCTCATTAAGCTCCTCAAATAATTTTAACAAGACCAAGAACCTCAAAAATTGCTTCCTATTACCTAAAAACTGTAAATTGATTATTTTATGGATTGGATTATAAGTCGAAATTCTCTTTTTCCATTGCTCTATGATTCCCTTCTCCGGTAAGGTGAATCATCACCCTCGAACTCTACATAACCTCACTTTTCGTGAATTGGAGTTCCTTGCGGCTTGGACGCCCAAAGTGTGGAAATTACCTCATTTATTAGGTACGGGCGGCGCGACCCCTGTCACTGACACCTCTCCTTTGCACCTGCTGCCAAGTATTATTGAGTTTCCCGAAGGCCAGACTCTCTACAGAGGGTCGAGGAAGTGTTTCCACGCCGCAAGTGTCTCGTCCTTGACTTGTCGCCACGGTGAAATCGGCGCAGTCGGTAGGATTGTATAATCGGTCACTGACACAGGAGCGGAATAGAAATATTCTAAATTTATGCCAATTACTCTCTGATTTTTTTCTACATTTGTTCTAAAAGCATCATCCTTTATGTCACTTCGAGAAATTGTTTGAAATATGTCAATTTCAGAATACTGGTTTGGCTGAGAGTTGCGGCAAAAGATTTTTATGATTTTTTGTTAACAGATCGTAATCTTCCTGCCACTTTTTTCCAGACTAGTGACAAGATAAGTTCATACTTTGCACATTGTATAATTATGTTCAACTTTATGATCACTACGATCCTGTGCACTTTTCGTAACCTTAAGCTCACAGCTACTAAATCATTGTATCTAATTGTCAAACTTTCTTCATTGCTTTCATTAATCGAATCTCGGTTCATTAAAAACCACTAGCCAACTTCAATCGATTCCTAGCAACTTTTTACCTTTTAATCTCTCTAATGGACCTGCCAGCAATTTTTCAGAAGGAGCACAGTGCACTGGAAGATGTTTTTTTGCATAAAAACAAAAATAAGAATAAAAAAACAAAATTTCGTCTTTGTATAATAATCACTTGTCTGACAATAAAACAGAAAGTACTTAATCCTTTTATTCTGTCCAGAAAGAATTCATTTCTGTTACCAGAAATACGCAAATCGTGCTGCAAGTTATTAATTGTATTTTGTACATATCGACTACAAGAAATTAGGGAGCAACAAATTCTGAAAAAATATTTGAATTATGGAAAAATATATAGAGTTGTTGGAAGCTCTCAAAAGTTATTTTATTCATTGCATCGTTCTTTTACACCCAATAAATCGAAGTAATTATTTCTCGATAACACTCTAGATTGAATTCTTTCCATCTCCGTGAATAAAAAGATCAATCATGAATGTTTCACGAGTGCAATAGATTCATTAACCTGAAAGAGTGCGTCCCAGAACGTGGATCTTATCGTCTTCTATAGCCTCCTTCATGGTTATATTCGGTTTCCGGAAGTTCCTCAAAAAGCATCTGAAAATCCGTAACGGCGGGGTTGCATCAAGAAATTTTCTATCACGCATATTTTTAGCGCATTTTTACAAAAAAAAAAACGCTATTGTACGCACTTTGGCTGTCTGGCTGACTGGCTGACTGGCTGGCGTGACGCTGAGATCTTAGCAACTACAGCACTTACAGACTTGAAACAGGTACTAAATGAAAGCTGATGGTTTGTAGGCTTGCAAAAACTGCTAGATTTTCTTATTCATACCTTCAGTTTTCGGTGAAATTGGAATAAAAATTAAAAAGGTAAATACTGCTGAACCATGCATAATTGAAATCTGAAAATTGCTGCACAGAATAAGCAACTTGTCAGTAAATAAATTTCATACTCTTAATTTCGAACTGATATGAATAAGTACCCATTTTAGGGTAGAAACTATTTATCTCAATATCTCGCGAGTTACACAAGATTTGACATGCGATTTTCGGTGCTATTATCAGAATGAATTAGACTTTTGTTTTCATGATCAATTTAGGTCATGACCACCCGTTCTTGAATCTATAGTTTTGGAGATAATTGCACCCAATTTTCAGGGATTTTTTTATGAATAACTTTGATAAAGATCAAATTATTCTGTTATGGTATAGCACATGACCTTCCGATAGTCAATTATTGGAAAAATTAAGACAAGAAGGTCCTTTTAAGTTTGAACGTGCACAAGTTATGTATAGAATAGTCACAACTTGAAACTGGCACTAAAGGAAAGCTGCTGTCTCGTAGGTTTGCCCAAACTGCTTGATTTTAAGCTCAGTGATTGTGAACTAACAAATATTTGTGAGCAGGGCCGTTTTTAACGTATTGGAGGCCCTGGGCACATTGGGATAATGGGCCCTCTATAACCTTGACAGAGCAGTATTCCGTCAAAATAGACACATTTCACTAAATTCTAGCGAAAATTGAACATAGACTACTGAAAAATAAGACAAGTTCCAATCACAATCCCATAAACCCAATAGGCTTTTTTCACAAGCACTGCACTCATGAGCAGTTCAGCATTCATTTTGCCCCAAACCATAAGCGAGATTAGCGACGGAAACAAGTATGTTTGATTCCTTTGCTCTTATCGCTTGTAGCAGCGCTCATTGTTGCATTGCTCTTCTCTCCAGTCTCCGCTATGCAATGTTCAATTGAAATGCCTATGTTTGTATTCATCGCTCTTCTCTTCCCACTTATCGTCGCTTGTATTACCGCTCCACTATGCTCTTATCCTTCGATCGATTACGAGCTTCAAAAATGCGCTTTGATCATCAAGATGATTCTTTAATTTTTTCAAGGAGTAGGAACAAAATGATATAATTTGGGATAAGAGCTGCATTGTAGTTGCAACCTTGATGCTTGTGAAAAAATGCTGTTGAATGCGGAGTCACGTTATTGTTACGCGAACTAGTCTTTCTTATCTTTCTCATAACAATCTGCATTTACAGTTTTATGAACCTCAAGAGAAATTACTGCAACTTGACCACTCTTCCTGAAGAAATCAGCAATCGTTTAAGCCCTTCCTACACAATTTTTATTCGCCTATTTTTATTTCCAAGGACATTTGTAATAATATTATACAACTCTTTGGATACCGTCCGGTATTATTCCGAGATCAACAAAAGTGGAATCCACCGTATTTCCAGCTTTTGTACACGTAGATGCTAATGTAAAATATTATTAATTGCAGTAGATCTGAAGTGTAGACACCGCTAAATCTTCCTATGTGTTACAACCAGATTTTCCTTTAACAATTTCCCGCAGCACGAATAATTTCTTATTAGCTAATGTAGCCTCCCAGTTCTTAAATCATTTTCTAGGTAACACCGTCCACGTTTAAATTCACGGAACCACCTGCCGATTGTGAATTTTAAAGAACAATAGTCTCCAAAGGCTGTCTCAAAATTCTGGTGGTTCTTCTAGAACGTTGAGCTTTTTTTTCTGATCATACGGAATCATAGCTCGAAGAGAGGTTCGTGGCTTCCATGATGTTGAATAATCATTGCTAGATTTGACAGAATATACCTTAATTGATTTCTTTTGGTAACAAAAGGACTCTTAACGGCTGCTCTCGCAGCGTCAGTTGCTATTTGAATTCATGGTTCGGTACTTATTATTTTCGGGATAGCCCTTATACCTCTGTAGGCTCTTGAGACGTGCTGAGTATTTCCTACCTACCATTGGACAATCCGGAGCACATTCCGTTGATTTTCAGAATTAAAAGCTACCTAATTGTGTGCAGTCAACACATACAAAATATATGTGTATCCTTGAAACTTAAACACGCTTTGCTTTTATTTCGAAACTGAAATTAGCTCTTCCCAAATAAAAGGGTAGGCTTTTATAGTATTAAATGGGGAAGTTTTGTTGAAAAAGAAGGTAATTAGGTTCCAGAAGAAGCAAATCTCGTAGAATGTTTGTTACATGATATTTCTACACACAAATCTCAAATAAATGATAACCAAAACAATTTTGAATTATTTGTTCTAATATCATCGTTCAAACAATGTTATTTCCTTTGTTTACTTCTGACCTGTGGTAAAATTATTCTATTAGGAAACATTTTTGTAAAGTAATATGCAATTGAATCGTACTGTAGCTGCCGTCCGCGTCCTGCTTCAACACTCCAAAATATTTTATTAGATATTTAGAACACTGTGTATAAGTTAATTTGAAATCAAATAAATGAACATCAAATATGTTTTTGTTTGTGATGCAAGAAAAGAATATCTGGCGTGTATTTTCCCAAAATTAAAATGAAATTTATTACTGTATCATATTCATTTCTTTATGAGCAATATTTAATTAGTTATAGAAGCGAGACTAAACTTGGTTCGCAGGGCAACATTCTGTTCCAGTTATCAGTTGTCGGTTTACTTGAGTGCGTGTTTTAGTGAATTTTGCTGTCGAAATTGTGTTATTAATGTGATATTTCTCATTCGATAATCATGTATTCATAATATTTTCAATTTCTACTCAATTTAGTTCAAGATCGTTAAAATAAGATTAAACTTTTACAATTTTTCTTCTAAAATTTTTTGGCATCTACAAACTAGGAAACATCATGTCATTGTACTTAAATTAATCTCTATCGAAACTTTTTGCGTTAAATCTTTTCGATAAACATATCAGTGTCGTCATGATTTAACTATAACCTAACTGGTGCAAAATTATGAGATTTTTCTGAAAAGATGATAACCGAAGACCCGTGTTGGTTGATAAGCTCAGTATGTTGTCTTGAGTTGGAAGTCTCTCTCAGTTCATGTTGAATCGTTGAGCTAGTTCTTTATTAGTTGAGATAAACAAAGAATAATTTTGGATTTCTAATACGAACGTTTGTAAGTGGTTTGTGGACGGTGTCACGTGATGTTTTTTCTTTGTTGATGTGAAAAAGGATTCTGAATACGGAAGCAATGGCCAGCAGAAGGAAGCAAGCTGTTACCAGGAGAATAAGAGGTATTTCTGCAATAATTCAAAAGATGTTTAATGCAAAACATTACTCAATTAACAACTTCAAATACAATGTACTATGCATTAGTCTAGACTCTAGACATATGCAATGTTCTCATACCTGAGCTTATCTTGTTGATGCATTGTCCAACGAATAGTTTTTGTCCCAATGATAAACCGAAACTCAGACTGCTAGGAAGGGAAGAAGTTCAGACAGTATACCAATACGCCTGTCCCTTACTGTGTCCTGTTTGATATAATTGAGATTTAGAGCCCTGATTGTATCCGGTTATTATTCAATGAATTCCATGTCATAATTAACTGGACTTGTAATTAATGAGAGCGATAAAATATTGTTCCGGTTTGAGCTAAGAGAAACTTGTGCCGCCAGACACTTTCAATTTTGTCTCCAATTTTTCGAGCCGTTTGTGGGAAAAACTTCCATATTAGTTCATCAAAACTGAATGACGGAAGTGTTTATTAGACTTGGAATTCAGTGTTGCTGTAAGAACTTTATATTTGCCTAATACTCCTGCAGACATATAGGGGCGTGTGAATGACAATAACCAACGTTTTATAATATTTATTGGAGATATTTGACACGATTATGATTTAGTGCAACTATATTAAGAAATAATTACTGGCAGCCAGGTGGTCCCGATTATTCCAGAATCAACTCTAAAATTCGATACGCATTTATAAACTCGGCAAAAAAATGCACCACTTGAGAATGCACCAAAAAAAACGATTTTTCAAAACGGTCTAAGCTCGGTTGGTTTTGATTTAAAATTAATGAATCTTTGAGTTTTGGAAAGTTTGAAATTTTTTTTTCAGGGCATGTAAGTTAATCCGACGCCAACTTCATCGCTCTCCCTACCACATACCTGGGGAAAAACTGTTCTTGAAATCAAAAAATGTCAAACTTTGACAACTTTTACCAGACGTAAAAGGAATCGTGGCTCAACCCACGATTCAGGAGATCAAATTTATTAATTTACCTTTAATTTGCACAAGAAATCTAATGTTTGCGACGATTCGACGCTAAGATATGAATTTTTTTTTTTTCAATTGAATGCAAATGAATGGTTCGTCAAATCAGAATCATCCCTGGCCCCCGCCAAAGAAAAAAAATGTTTTTGACTTAAAATTGTGACATTTCAACAGCTCGTGGGATGCACCAAAAAATGTTTCATTCAACAGCCAACATTAGCATTACCTAATGTGCACCACGAGGAGGTTGTTGGTTGTGTGTTATGTGTTGTATGCTACGTCCTGCTGTTATTCTGTGTTGTCCGTTGTCGGTTGTCTCTTGTCTATTATCTGTGTTGTGCCTGATAGAGTTAATAGTGCGTGTCTTCACCTCGTCGCTAACGTACTTCTCGCAATCTTGCACGGATCTCATTTTGCAAGATGTCGTTTTATAGCTTCGCGCCAAATCGTCGCAGACACTCGATTCTTTGCGCAATTCAAACTAAAATGAATGAACCTAATTTCTTGGAATGTGAGTTTGGAATTGGTGTCAGATTAATTATCATGCCTTGAAAGATGAAATACCAAACTTTCCAAAACTTGAAGATTGAACCATTTTCGATCGAAATCAATGCTGTAGTTATAGCGGTTTGAAAAACCAATATTTTTTGTGCATTTTTTAGTGATGATTTTTTTTTTCTCTCGAGTGTATTATATCATTTCGGTCAACATATAGAGCTGTAGCTGTGTAGAGAACTGCTTTATATATCAAACTTCAATATCCGTTTAGTACCTATATATAGTGGCTTGACACTCCTTGTGGAGTTGCACTGCTTCTAACGAAACTTTCTAGATCCTTTTTTTTTTTGGAGGGAATCGCTCTCCATTATAACTTCCAATATTCTTGGCTCTGTTGCTCCATATTTTCCTGTTTTCTATTTTTTCGCTTCCAATCTCTAATTCCCGCTGATCTTAAGTCTTTCTACTTCTTTTATCCACGTTGATCTTGGCTTTCCCTTTCTTTTTCTGCTTCAAGGACTCCACTGCATTATTGACTTGTTTGCTAGCTCTCCATACATGCCCAAGCCATTTTATTCTTGTTACTCTGTCTTCTTCATTTAGTTCTTGTTCAATCTCGTGGTTCATTCTCATTCTATATTCTGTATATCTATTATTTTTATGGGTCCTTATATTTTTCTTATTATTTTTCTTTCAGTTATTCCCAACTATTCTTTGTTCTTTTTGTCATTGACATTGTTTCTGCTGCGTATAATGTTATTGGACTTATTATGGTTCTATATACTCTCATTTATGTAGTTTTCGATATAATTTTACTTTTTAGAAGTTTTCTGTTTGCATGGAAAGCCTTATTTGTTACTGTTATTTTTTCTTCTATATCTATTTCTCTGTCTTCTTTGTTCGTTAACAATACTCCTGAATATTCAAATTCATCTACTTGCTCGTATTTGAACTCTGCTATTTTATTTAAATTCATTTCTACCTTATATATGTCATTATCTTGGTCTTTCCTTCGTTTATTTCTAGTCCTATTTTTTTTCCTTCACTTATTATTTCCTCCAGTATTTCTTTCATCACTTTTCTATTCTTTGCTACAATTGCTATGTTCCTGCGTATGTTATTATTTGTCCTCCTTTTGTTCTGAGTGCTCCCTTTGTTATATTTCTCATTGCGTGCTCTAAGGCTAAATTAAATAACGTGGCTGACAGGGCATCGCCTTGTTTCACTCCTTTATTCATTATTATTTCTTCTGTTTCTCTTTTTTGAGTCCTAATCTTATTTTTGTTACTCCCATGGTCATAGCTATTGATTTTTCCAATTTTCTTGGTACTTGCAATTTTTTTAAAGCTGCCATTAATTTTCCTCTTTTAATTGAGTCGAATGCCTATTTAAAATCAATAAATAGTATCTCAGTGTTTAGTTTATATTCGTCGTTTTTCAATTATTTGTTTTATAGTGTGTACAGCCTCTGTAGTTGACTTCCCTTTCACAAAGCCAAACTGATATTGCCCGATGGTCTCTCTTGTTACATTTGTATATCTGTTTAGTGGTCATCCAAAATTTGGAATTACGACGCTCAAGTTTCGTCATTGTATGTAAAAGCTCGTAAAATCGGTGCAAAATCTTTGAAAATTTGTTTTGTTAAAAATAATTTCAAGAATAGATAATTTGAATTCCAAAAATAAATATTGATATTTGCTGGAGATTTAGCAAATTAATCATGAAAAATTATTGTATTCTTTTTTCTTGTTGTTTGCATTATCGACGTTTTTCACAATGTTCCCCAATTAATTGCTGTTTCATATTCAGTATCCTCAAAAACATGAGAAAATCCTAAATCCAATGCAATATGGAAAATTTAACTCCAATAAATATTTCCTACATCTTATTTTGATGTAACAAATATTTAGATGCTTGTTGGTTGTCACTTTTAGTGTTCAAATTTAATTAAATTCGGATTTTGTGTAGCAAACACTAAACACCTAGCAGACAGTTTTTCCCCAACATCCGTGTGATATTCCAATTTGCAGTGCGGTACCCGCATCTGTGCCTTCCTTTACCATTTGTGTACAAACAGCGTGAGGTGTGTCTTCTAACTTAACGTTCACACACAGAATCGTCTCGCCACGGTGGAGAAACTGCGTAACCGCAAAACGCAAAGCCAGCCCACGCCGCAAAAGACGCGTCTTATTTGATTAAATGAATAATTTAATTGTTCACCGCGCTCACAGCACCAAGCTAATAAGATGCATGAGAGATTCGGAGATTCTGGAAGCAATTTCACCATTTCGTTAAGAACCGGCCCTGGAGACCACTAAACTAGCCCAAACCATGTATATTACGCAAAGAGGACCATTTCTACGCTGATTTATATATCGGAGGACCGACCAAGTAATTGTCGTCTTCGATAATTGACATGTTTTTGGATGTTTGACCGTCTTTCTGATTTACACATTTTTGGGGGATGTTATCTCTTCTGTTTATGACCCTGGGTAATTTGATCCCTGCTGATAAGGGATTATTATCGTTGATAAAGATTGAATTGCCCTTCTAGGAATACTTTTATTTTCTGGACGAATACAGCTTGGAATAATTCGTCTTACATGCTTTTAAATTGTTTTTTAATGTAGCTAATAATAGAGGGATTCCGTGAGTAATACTTATACGATCCATGAAGCAATCAAATAAAAAGTTCCGATTATTGCATCAATTATGGTCCAAAGTTCTTTCAACTAATATTCTCTCAAATTTTGGTCTTCAAGATTCTTTAGCATTGATTCCATATCTTACCAATGCAGACATAGGATAGTAGATGCTGCACTTGATATCGAGAGTCACGAAAACATGTAATAGACAGTAGTGTCTTGACGTTTGGCCCCACCAAATATGTCGTTTGCTAATCTAAAGTTACGCAGACATTGTGTTGAAGACAAAATAGTAATAATTAGAGTGAGTCATTCTAAATGAAAGGAAATATGCTTCTGATGAAACTAAAATTATTATTAATCAACATTTGTTCCATCGAAAGCATCAAGAGAATCATTGAAAAGTTATTTATTTTTTAACTTATTGTCCTGTGCAGGACCAACTGAGACTCCTCCCAGGAAAGCCTCATATTTAAACATCTTGTTGAATATCAGCTGAAGTTAATCTCAGGTCAAGCTTATGAAAAAGTTATATTTGTTTCGTATCTGCTTATCCTGTTCAGGATCAACTAATTTTATTCTCAGGTTGACCTTATAAGAAAGTATTTTGTTTTGATCTGGTTATCCTTTTCCTAAAAAGTCGAGAGGACACTCAAGCGAGTCTTTTTAAGAAAAAGTTTTTCTAAGTGCTTGTTCTATGCAATAGAAATGAAAAAAATACCTAATAATTTGAATTTGAATATTGGCTATTAGCTCAATCTATCGTGGTTCCCAGTTATTTGTTCATAATTTCAAGTTATTTTTATCTACGAATCTACCTGCAAGAGTTACTTCAATGTCATCTCCTGAAGATCTGTGGATGGTTCAGTTATGTGCCAAACCAAAAAGAGTAGAGCTAGATTGACCTAGAACAATAAGGAGTTGACAATTTCCCTATTTAGACTCTTATTTTTATCTCCTGAAGACTTGTGGACATTTGATTATAAGCTAAACCACAGGCAGCGTTCTATGATTCTAGGAGTTAATATTGGAATGTTAATTGCTTGAAAAATTAGTTTGTAATTAAATAAAAATCACTATTTATTAATTTAAATTGAAATAAAAGTTTTGTTCTTCTGAATATCACTAACAACACTAATTTTTTTATTTATCACTTAATACTAATTTAAACAAAGTCGCAGATATTTATATTTGACTATTTATATACACTGTACACTTCACTTTTTGATATTCACTGTTCTAGCTCACCATTACACACCATTCCCACATACGTCTTTTGCTTGCCCTTATATATATAGAAATATCCATTTCTCGAAAGTTCTACCATATTCTGGAATATTGCTAGAGGCATCCATCGGGAGGGGTGATGTGATGCGGCGCGGCGCGACGCAAAGAGGGCGAAATGCTCCGCCCATACAAAGTCATCATTACCAGCCTTCCTACTCTCGCCCGTTACAATATTTTATACCTATCTAATCACCTTTTGTATTTTTGTTGTCTTGACAATTCTTGTTTATTTATTTATTATACATTTATAGGCTATGTGCAAGGGGGCGGAGTTCGAGCAAACTTCGATGCGAGCGCTGATGGTGAGCACCATTGTAAGCTGTGAACTTCATTTCTCAGAATACGTCATTGAGCATTGTACTTTAAAAGTGGAAATTATTGCATATAAAACATAGAAAAACGCTTGTTGTGTTTCAGGCTGTTGTATTAAGGATGATTCAAGTAAAATATAGTTTTATAGACTTCCTTCACGGAGTTATGATATCAAGGAACGAGTGAAGTGGATCAAAACGGTGAATAGAGTATTATAATTATGTCTTTCATTATTAATCTATATAGCAAAGATGTTTGTAATTCAATTGTGAAATAAGAAAAATTCATCATCGATTTGGGATTCATGAATTTACCTTTATCCCTGATTTCCTAGGTGTTTCAGTGATGGAAGTTTGTCGGATGCACTTCGCAATAATTTTGTTGTTTATATTGTCAGCAACATGTTTAATATGGCAAAAAGCTTATTTCACGCTTTTCTTCAATGCTTCCTCGGTAAAAGGGAATAGGGATACAGTGTTTGATACATTAATTCCTGGTCCGCAAGATCATCGGCGTCATAGTTTGAGGTTATTATGTCAATTTGAACGAATTAAGAAGTTTTCTATAATAGGTACGTCATAAGTGAAGAGAAAAATACCCAAAATAAATAATTTCAACGTATCTTTTATGCAATGCAAGTTTTAATATACACACACAGCTGAATTGAATATTATTAGTATATTTAAAAAATTATAGGTATGAAACAATGATAAAATGGGAGTTCAATCGTTCTCCATTGCCCGCTAGAAGTTATGCTACGTGCATAGCTAATTTTTTTGTTATAACTAACTTTTTCGAAAATATGATCCTCTTTGAGTAATTTGCTTAGAACTTCTGAAGAATTAGTGTTATTCTGCTTCAAAATAGGCAGCTTCGATTCCCTATAACTTTTTTTTTAAAAGCTCCTTAATTGAAGTGCAACTCACCTCTAACAAAAAAGCACACTCACCCCTTTCTTATGTTTTATTTTTGACCCATTTTGAATCAAAATGTCCAAAAATATCTGAATTTAAAATAAGTAGAGAATTAGTTGGAAGTGAGATCACCAACTGACTGTACTAATGAGGTAATCCTGAAAAGGATATGATATCTTCTCTCTTCATTATCTTCGAATTTTTTGACTCGAATCTTATTTGGATAAAATGATAATCTGATTTGGTTACATAGGGTCCCTTTAATGAATGACTGTTGTCTGCTTATTGAACATTCTTTTATTGCAATTATTACTAGTGGCAATATTTGATAGATATTCAGTCAGCAATGACAAGGTGATTGTAACACTTTGCTCATGACCATGGTTTTTGCTCTTCCTTCAACTCTTGGTCGTTTTGGTTAGTGCTTCAATTGGAACAATGCGAGCTAACAATTTGCAGTCCTAATCGAAAAATGAATCTATCATAAAATTAGATTTGTAAAAAATATATTTTTGTCAGTTACTATTTAATGTTTATCTGTAGATAATGCTGTTAAACCCAAACGTATCAGAATTGGGCTCTGTTGTTGTTTTATTAAAGTGAATTAGCATTAAAATATGAGCAATAAATTTCCAGCGTTTGTATATTTGCAAAGCAGTAAGCAATAACACTATAACACTTCTCAAAACACTATTAAACAGCAGTGCATTCCGAAATGCGAAATGGAATATCCGTATAACAGAAATATTTTGATAAACCAGGTTATAAATCTGTTTGGTATAAGTGCGATATAATAATATAAGCCAGTGTTAGTCTTGGTTTGCCGTGAATCGCGTCATTTCCAAGATATGTGTATACAAATCTGCAGTATAATGTAAACTGTCAGATTGCGAACGGTGTATGTCTCTAACAGCCTGTCTGAATTGCGCCGCGGGAGGCCTACAATATTTGATACACTTATGCGAATTATAAACCACTCAACTTGAAAGAAAAAATTCTCATCCACTCACTTAGATGTTATGATGTCATTAGTGACTTGTATAATTCGCTATATTGAATTGTGCCTTGTATTAATCAGTCGAGTACGATTGTAAAGATGAATTCGCACTAATTCTTTTTGGTGATGATCTTCATATAAATGCTTGCTCCTCAACTGTATATTTCTAGACCGGAAGTGACTGCTTTATGTACAACTAATACCCACACTTCATCGGTAACTCTCTTTTAACGTCATCGCATGGCCCGCGTTTCAAATAGACCGTTCTATTTCTATATTCATAACTAATAACCGGCCTCTGGTTCTTGCGAAGCCAGCACGTCTTACAATGTTTTTATTTTAATGTTTTGAGCTGTCATGGCTGCTAGGCTGCCATGTCACCGATTGTTTAAATTGTTTAGTTAACTTGTAGTAGTACGTAAATATGAGTAGCTTTGTTATTTTTTGACTTTTGACTACTAGTTTATAGTTTGATTTATTTCCAACAGACTGAGTTGTGTGTCACTATTTAACAGTCTACGCTAATGTTTTGTATGTTTTAATATTTGACTTTGAAGTAGAAATCACTCATTCCTGCTCTCGTAAAAGTCATAAATGTATATTTCGATTTTTGCTGATTTCCAAAAAGCTTTTGAATAGTAAATATATTTTTAGACTTACTGCAGCACTCTTCTTGGATTTCCGAATGACATTTGTCCAGTTTTCGATCAAGAAATATCATGATTTTGTCTTAATCGGTGTAGGTTCGGAAATTATCCGATTTAAGGTTGTAGCAGAAGCTAGAATTAGTTTTGATTAATATCGATGTTATTTTCTGGAAGATACATCCCGTTGAAAAGCACAGCCTTCTTTCAGCAATCCTACTTCTGGAAGCACTGTTTTCATTCAGTTCGTCCAATTGCTGCTACGTTGCATTTCTTTTATTTCCTCTAAAGTCTGCGAATTTCTTCTTTTACAAAATATTTTCCGACATAAAATCATAGAGAACTCTATGTTCTTGACAAATCCAGTATTAAACCAGAAATCCCCAAAAAACTGTTAGATTGTCGTGATGGAGCATTCATTTAACACTTTTCGGAAAATTAAGCCGTTGCCTTCATACTGCGTAAAATAATTGCTTCCAAACTTTGGAGAAGTACTGTTTGATCACTGTTCAATATTTTTTTATAATAAATACACACTCCGAATTGAGAAAAAGAAACAATAAACGTTGCCTTACTGTTGCTCTGATTCTGAGTCATATTTTAGGCTCGTTGTATTTCCAATGTCTTCCTTTAAGAAGGTCTTAGTTGTTGTTTCTGGATCATAGACTCACTGCTGGACACTTTTTGAATCATAGCAATGTTTTCTGAATGATATTTTTGGCAAAATTTAATGTGACATACACCCACAACAACATGTCTCGATCGACTGAATTACTCATACGTTATGTCGTGTAGTGTAAGGTACTCGCAAAGGTTCCCTTTAAACTGTAAATACCTTTTGTTGACAATAATACACTCAATCTGATACTTATGGTCCAAAGTCTGATAATTCAGGGATAGACCTCGTATAATATGTTTTCTACCAAATAAGAAATATGCCTACGATCCAAAATTGTTCAAGGGGCAACAATATTGTGAGAATGTGGTAAAACAAAATTAGCTCGGTAATCTAGCAAATTCCAAATACTTAAAAGATTGACTTACTTTATTGGAAGCCATTTTTATCGTGGCAGAAGCCATTTATACCTGTCTTCAACAGTCTTTTAGTAACATAAAGAGGACAGGTGCCACAAGTAGGCGGTCCTACCTGACAACTGAGTCAGCAAACCACAAACGAGAGCACATTTCTATCTTTCAACAGGGATTACCAAAAAAATCTTCTGACGCAGCAAGAATTTTTAAACACTCAAAGTAAAAATAGTGGGTTTAGTTCTTGCCTCTTATAACGCAAGATGAAGTACAAGTGTCAAATTAGGAACCAAAATAAATGTATTACATGTATTGTGTTCTAGGAGACCATGATGATCGGAATGCAATTAGGTTAATGAGATTTGTCAACTTCTTTGCTCTGAAATTATTTTTAAGAATCCTAGGGCTCATTGTTTCATCGCTTTGCTTGAAAACAATAGTCTGATGAATTACAGATGCCAATTTTTTGTAATTAAAATCGTTAATGAGTTCTTTCCTACCTACTGCCCCACAAAATTGAGTTATATTTGTATAACATTCCTCTTTTTTGCATTATGGCTCATGAGGGTAAACTAATTATGTGCGGGACAGGAATACAACTAGATCCTGATAATACAAACTTTATCAGTAATTTCAAAATGAGAGTCACATTCAGATATTCAGACTGAGTTATTAGGACCTGGAAGTATTCTTGTTGCACATCAACTTCTAGAGGCATTCTGACATATGGAAGCAAATAGATAGATCATGCACGAAACAGGGATACCTATATCCTGTAGAATGTAGATGCTACCTATCTATCCCTCCAATTTTGGAAACTGTATTTGCGATTTCAAGATGAGGCTAACATTCAAATTATTATGAGCTCTTCTTTTTTTATGGCACGACATTCTTATTAGAGCCATGATCTTAAGTACATGATTATCCCGATAGATCCGAAATCTCGAGCTGTATGACGGTTTCCGGTTCCGTATGACCAAAATCAAGGAGTTGATGGGAGTGGGAAGTATATTTGTTGCATGACAACTTCTCAATAAGGAATATCACATATTTAAGCAAACGAATAGTTTATGTATAAAACTGGAATGCCACTGAGGAAATTGATTAAATTAAATCTTCAATTTTGGAAACTATTTTGGAATTTAGAAATAAGGACTGCATCCGGATTAGTTTGAAATTTTATTTGTTGGAATGAAGACAAAGAGTTGATAAGAAACAAATGAATAACCAACTGACGTTTTGATTGAATCTTAAACCGTCCTCAGGGTATTATTTGACCCAATGTTTTAGAAGTGAAGTCGTCCTCACGCCATAAGATGAGATTTTTTATTGAAATCCCATAATGATGAACCAGAAGCTTAAATATATTGGAGCAACCATGTCCTGGTGGTTGGTCTCAAATCTTATTTGTCGGAACTAGGTGAAGGAATCGGAATTCAAATGCCATCTTATGTTTCAGCTCAGAAACCCAGATAGCAAAGAAATATTCCAAGAATAAGCAGAGAATATTTTTTCCGAATATTCAGCTATTGTTGGAATATCCTATGTTTATCAGTATATATTTATGGAGTATTGATAAAATATTCTCATGTCCCGATATTACATACCCTATAAATATCCCAGGAATCATCCTGAAATATGCTATGAATATATGATATTATATTCCTGGAATAATCTATGAATCTCTATGAAGTAAATGTTTAATATATGCTAAGAATATTATAGAGATAATTGAAATCATATTCTTGGAATATTCTGGGCTGGTTTATGACCATATTGAAGCTATATTTTTTTGGGAAATAAAATCATATCTGTGACAAGAAATTAAATTAATAGGAAATATTTATTCTTATATAAGTACAATTGAGAAGAAAAAATCACACTCATAAAACTCACAAAAATGTAAAAATACATTGCGTATTGCACTTAACTTCCAGAGTTGAAGAAATATATATGATATGAAAAAAATAAAACCATATTTGCGATAACAACAAGATACAAATGTAGATATACATTATATAATCTATTACTATTGATTTCTAATTTTCATATGTTCAGGAGCCTTGCTTAGCCGTTTGGTAATTTTTAATTCAATTTGTTTCCCTGTGACGTTTCTGGCGGTATGGTTCTTCTGGGCAGATTCCTAAATGAGAAATCATTTGAAACAGATAATATTAATTATGATAAAACAATGCTTTACCAATAATTGCAGTAGTCAATTTGAATTTTTTGTTCTCTTTATAGTCCTGCCAACTATATCCAGTGGCTAATTCATTCGCAAGAATTCTTGTCATCACTCTTCTTATTAATTTGCCCACATTTTCCTCTTTAATTTGAGCCATCGGATACCTGGAAACACATTCATTCTGTATATTTACAGGGTTTCATACAAACACCAAGTGAAATAAATGAATATTCATTCAAGAGAAAGAAATAATAATATTAATGTTCATTTAAGAAATCTTTATTTGTTGGTTCAATCAATAGTCAAAATTAAAATAAAATAGAATACTCACATTTTTCAGAACCCATCCTCATACAAACAAAGAAATATCCGATACCATGTGGCTGTGATAAATACGACACGGTGACTCACATCTTTATAGCTCAACTGTAAAACTTTCACTAAAATCGGCAGAGCATTGTGATAACTTTGTGCATCTTCTACAGGTCAAGATTTAACACAAATATTCCATACATACCAAAACATTTTATAATATCACGTTATGAATGTAGTGTCTGAAAATTTCATGTATTCATTTATCATTATTCAATTATTTTCTTCTACTGCGTGAATGAGATACTCCACTACTATCAAAATTTGATAAACTTCCATGAAAATATGAAAATATTGGATAAATAATAGATATAAGTAATAAAAATATATTGAATATTGCTTTGTTCTAATGAGAGGTTGATTAAATACTAATATGACGTCATGATGACGTCCAAAAGTCTATCATTTTTCTCAAACAGTGGGCTCCATAGCTGTACAAATTCATAAAAAATTTGATCCTAAACATAGAAAAAATATGTTGCGTTATAATTTGATGTACTTATAAATCAATGGGAATGTATGGGAAAAGTTGACATATATATCATTTCTATTCATCGAATGCTATTTAGGAACATTTTGACAAACCTCCAAATTTCACAGGCATGCGCAAAGAAAGAAAACTAGTTTCACACTACTGAGAATTGTTTGGTCGAAAGAAGAGTGATTTTGACAAGTAAATTTGTTAAATTAATAATTTATCTAGCTCGCGATCTAACTAAAAATATTAAAAATAATTACGCCACCTATTTCACTTTACGTCAATATTCTCAAAATGTTTGATGATGAATAAGACTACCGTTTGAGTGACAATAGACCTTTGGACGTCACGAAAAATTTCCAAATCTAAAAAAAAATATTTCTAAATTGCTACGAGGCTCTTTTGATTCGCATTTTCAAAATACAGTCATTTAGTCATGTCTCAAACTACTCTGATCCATTTGAAAATTTTATGTGTCAATGATTTAGGTCGGATTTAGGCTAATATTCAATCAATTATTCAAGCCATATTCCAATGATCAAGTAATAAAATACATGCATATTTAAATTAGATAGATGTGAAATTTTCCTGTCTTGAATTATTTTGAAAAAAGAAATTAAGTTTTTGCAGAAATAAAAGAATTAAAGTCTAGACAAAAGACTTTGGGAGCATAAAAAAAAATTTGAGTATTTTTATATGCTCCTAATAATTCACTAGACAAAAATGTTAAATTCATTCCATTTATTTTTTTTTCTCCGACGAGAAATGTACATAAAGTACGAAAATAAAAGTCAGATATAATTTTTCTTATGAAATTTTACGATAATTGATATCTGTTTTTATATTGGGTTTGTTGAAATCTAAATTCTTGTTTTGGTTACAATTGGAGTCGTTCATCTCTTTCATTCTAACCTGTTATAACACAATCATAAATGTCTCCATTGGCCTCACCACCAACAATCGTTTTCAGTTATGAATAAAGTTTATGAAGCTAAGCAAAATTGAATATAACATGAATATCTATCATATATTCCACTAAAAATATACAATATGTGATAATCTTTGAATATTTGTATCAAATATTCTAGGAATAATTTAGATAGACTATTCTCAGATGATCCATAGTATATAGGAATATGCTATGTATATTAATTATGAATATTCCAAGAATAAGCAAAATAGGATATTTCCAGAAGATTTATAGGCTGTTGGAATATACCATGAATATTTCGAATATCCAGGGCATTCACAGGACAACTAGAGAATATTCTCAGGACGTTATTGCTATCTGGGAAATCTACTAAAAGCGACATTTATAGCACTTTGGTCCGCTTACTTCATCATAAGAAAATAATAAATGACAACAGGTTATATGGCATTGTCTTTTCAATATGAAGATAACTAAGATAATAATGAAAAGGATATGTATTCGTCAATTTATCACGAAATAAATGAAGGCTTTTATCATGCACATGGAGTGCATTGAACGTTCCGAACATTCCGATACATATCAACAAAGTTTCGCGAGAATAGCTGATTGGGCACTTAAATCTGTAAATGGTAAATTCTCTCTCTCTCTCTCTCTCCCTGTCTCTCTCTCCCTCTCTCTCTCTTCAATCCAGCTTCTTCGGTATTTTGTGATTCCGGTTCAATTTCAAACCAACCTAAGAGTACAGGATTTCATTTGAATTAAAGAAAGCTCTTCTCACAAGAATTTACCAAATTGCACAACTTTTAGATGCACTATGGCACAAACAAGTAATTCATGTACGAAATAAAGATTGAACCATATACTGAAACTTTAGTTTCGAGGGTAGAATTGACAGAGTTATTGGAAACAATGGCTGACACCACAAGCTCTGTTTTTGGCTATACTAGCAGTGTTGTTTTAAGAAGAGTTTATGGCAATATAAATATTACAAGCTATTTTAATGGAAAATATTTAAATAAATTTTATAGACATATTAGTTTTCTGTAATTTGTATCTGAAGATTCTTTTCTGAAGTATTTGAGAAAATTCTAATTGCGTTAAAACACATCTTGACACAACGCTCTTAGTAGCGTCAAAAACCGAGCTCGTGGTACCAGCCAATATTTTTATTGGACTAAATGCGTAACACATGAAATTTAGTAAAAAAATCATATACGGAATAAAAATACAACCAGATATTGAAGATACTATTAAGAAAATCGATTGAAATATACCTTCTATTTTGATACTACCATCTGGAATTGCAGAATAATAGTTCAGACGAAATAGGCGAAAAGAAGTGCTGAGTTTGCATTAATTCACAGGTCACAAATTTTTGATTTTTGCGCGTATCTCTGAAATAGTGAGAGCCACCAGAAAAATAGGCAATCAAGAATTTATATGACGTAAAATTCTTAACAAAAAAGGTGTCAATACTTTTTTCCTTACGGAGCACCGTTCTCGAATAATCGCGATTTTGAACCTAGAAAATACAAATGTGCACTAATATGCGGCCAGTATGCATCATTTTGTTTTTGTGATTCATACAGTCAAATACTATACGTGGAAAATATACGATTGAGTGAAACAACGACCCTCCCTAATTCCATTATTCGGTTGGCTTTAAGTAACATCAACAGTCCAATCTATTTTAAATGGTTTCTTGTAGTAAATAGACATGTTCATAGATGATATTTTCATTTTTAACTGTGCCATTACAAAATTCTATAAACATGTCAAAAGTTTGCTTCATTTGCAGTGAATTTTTGACGGAAGATGAAATGAAAACAATTGTTCCGTGTGCTCTTCCAAGTGCAAGTGTGATTGGACAATGAACTGAATCCTGAAGACTGAGACTGTAAATTGATGAATATATAGACATACACACAAAAAATGAGGATTTGTGACCTTTGACATCGGATAAAAAACAACGCACAAGTGGGATTGATGAGGACTTCTGACATAGCATTTATAATAACGTATTGAAGACCTGTACAATAATCCAGCTTGTCGGGAGTTAATGCAAACTGGAATGTCTATTTTGCGTGGACTGTAAGACTGGCATTCAGGTTTAGAGAAAGTTACTAAATTATTCTGAAAATCTTACTGAGAGAATCGATTGAAGTATACCTTCAATTCTTGAAACTTTATGTTGAATTTCGAAATGAGAATCACATTAAGATTATTACTTTTTTCGGAAAAAAATCACTGTGTTATTGGGAACAAGAATTATTTTTTTGCACGACAACTATCTGGTGGATCATGATTTATAAAAACAAACAAATAGGTCCTGTGCTAAGCAAAGGTTCAACGAAATGCTTGAGATACTACTTAAGAAATTCTACATTTGAAATTTTGGCATCTTATTTGTTTCAAAGCTTTGAGTTATACCAAGTTACCATTAAAATTGCTACTGAACCATTTGAACTGCTACCTCAACCAATTCTCTCAGCAGTTTTAATGATACTTCTGACAATTTGAAGTGGTAAGTTATGTGATGGTAATCGACCCTACCACCTTAAGTTGTCAGCAATATACCACTAAAACTGCTACCCGTACTACTTAAATTATTACCCTTACCATTTGATTTTTATCGTGCAGATCTTGAAAATGCTACTGAGGAAATCGGTTGAGGTTTATACTTTAAATTTGGAAGCTTATGCCTGAGATTATAGGATAAGGTTGTATTCAGACTGATAGAAGCATTTCAGACTTGACTGAGAAAGGATTTTTGCTGCACGACAGCTTCTGGATGCCTCACGACACATGAAAGCAAACAAATATATATCATGTGCGAAGCAGATATATAATCAGATCCTGAAAATACTGATGAGGGAATTGGTTAAAGTATGCACTCAAGCTGGAAACCTATAATTGGAATATTTGGAACAAAATATGTGACCAAGTTATTCGGATTTGAAAACGATTGGAGCATATACCTTTCATTTTGAGAACTATATTTAGAATTATTGTTCAATATATTTTTTTACTAGAGTCTTTGCTTCTCGTTCATTCCACCAAAATTGAACATGTCATGGCTTTCCATCTCACAAATATTTGTCTGTAATTACACAGTAAACAATGAACAATGACAATTCTTTCTCTGATATTATTTATCGTTCACCATATCCAAAAATATTTTAAACCTGTGTAAATGTCGAAACGTCCACAATATCATCCAGTGACATACGACCATAACTCAAACTGACAACAGCAGAACGAGTTGGGCAAACATTCGTGGACACGGCCAAACATTCAACACACACTTCTCAAAAATAAAATTAAAACGAGAAAATACCTCATACCAATGAACACTAAACAGAACATGGTTTACTGCCATTGGAATTAGGCTCGTAAAGCTAATTTTACCCTTCTCATGACAATGATAGGAGGACTAAACAAAAAAGGTTATGATGTTTTGCCACTTTTGTGGAATTATTCTGATATGAAGTATAGCTTACAGATGTTTCACATGACGACTATACATAAACGACAAAGGCTCTAAATATACAGGAATCTCGAATTCATAATCATCTGACTTTTGTCGATTTTGAACGTATAGTATTTCGTTCACACAATTGGAAATAGCTTGGGGGTCGGACTGAATTATATCTTGTGGAGTTTACTCAAATTCAGACACCTTGAACTCTTTCGTACGATTAATTCATCAGCAACTATTAGCAGAAGAAGATCTGGAAAAACTTTCTTACTCTGAAAATATCCAAAATAGAACCACTAACCCTGGACTGAAATTTGGTATTTCGAAGTTTTGAAGCTAATTGATAATAAATATCTGCACTTTGACTCCTTCTAAGTTTTGACAGGAGGAGTTACAGTTTGGCCATTTATTACTGCCCATCCCAATATCGTCACCATATTGTAATCGGAGGTTGATGGCAGTACAATAAATATTTCTGGCAATAACTCAGGTTGATTTTATGAATAGAAATAATTCTGTCTAGCCAAACGGAAGGCCACAAAATAAAAAGGATAAAAATAAAGCTCAGACAGTATTAATATTAAATATGACAATTGAATACTTCATTTCTTGTTCGACATGATGTTATTCCATCCTTTCTGCAGCTGTTTCCTTCTATCTTCTCGACAGGTACAAATGAAACACTTCTCTGCTAATGTGGCGTCAAAAATAGCCACTGATCGACTCTCGACTTTCGGAGATCGCAATCTGTTTGGTTGGCAAGGTAAATTAACTATCCGTGGTATGTAAAAGGTCCGTCAACGCGCAGCGTATATTTACAGGGTGTCACGCTACTGAAACGAGTGACAAATGAGTGGAGACACCACGGCGCCCGGCATTCCATACTATCTTATATTCTACAACATGAAGACAAATTGGTATTGATTAATTTTTATGTAATTAGAATGTACTTTGAATGAGCAATAGGAAGGATATTTATTCTTGCAGAAGAAATTCTTGTGAGGGATTATTCCTGCTTAAAATAGAATTTTGTCGATCTTTTTTGTGATGCACTCTCAAATAGATCTTAGTGGAATTCCCTGTTTATTTTAGAAAAGCATGCACTCAACAGATTGTGAAAAATGTATCAAGTAATTGATTGATTATTATAAATAACTGTTGGTAATTGATATCACAATAGGAACAAATGAGAGTGTAGTCTCAACCATGAGTCAAATTTCGATGCTATTCTTGCTACAGGCGTACACATTACCAGGTCGCTCGCGCAAATGATATGCGAACTGTACGCTGCCGCTACAGCGGTTAGAATACGCACTATGGCTAGTGCTGACACGGAGCGAAATACCTTTTTATTCATTTATTGTGGTACCTATTTTTTTGGAAATAAAAAGTACCATGAATGGTGATGCAGGATATACGCTATCACTGTGTCTTGTTGCGTGCACAACATAAAAATTCTCTACAGATTTATTATATGTATATATTTTACGATGAATTTTGAAATTCTTCAACAAAATAGAGGTGGCCATGAGTTCGAATCTATTATTATCAATTTCCAGATAGATACAATTAACGATCTGGAAATAACAATACATATGATGATATAACAAAATTCCAAAATAAAAATAGATATCTTTATAAACTCCTGCTTCGAATTATTAAGTATGATGTATGCTTCTTCCCACTCGATTCCTGTTCAACATGACGTCTTTTTCGTTGAAGAAAAATTCGAAACAATTTTCTGTGCTCATTCTACATAGCCACCCATCCAGTTATTCAAATAATCTGGCCTTGTTCACCTGTATCCTCGTTCTAAATTTTGAAATATGAAAAATATAGTCACTTTGTCCGTTTGACAGCTGGAAATTCTGTTAGTCGCATCTAAAATATCTGTTGGGAATATCTGACGTGTTAATCAACGACATGTATGATGGAGATAATAGAGTGACATATTCTGTTAACTTAATTAGATTTAGTAAAATAGTAAATTAGCTGACAATGATTAATATATACTTTTTTGTATTGTCAAATTTGATTTATCTACTGATGTTCGTGTAAAACATAATTGTAATATTTTTCTGTTTGTTCCAGGTGAGTAATCATTCGCTGTTCAAATGCTTCCAATAATAGAGTCGTTTGATGGTTCGCTCAAAGGTTTGAGGTTTCATAATATATTAAATACGGTTACTGAAGTAATAGGCTGGATTCGTATTCTCAATTACGACTGTAACGCTGCCTTCCGGAAAGATAGAGCAAACTAACGTTAGTTATTAATAATTAACTGAAATTAGATACATTTAGAGTGTTCTCGATCAGAATCAATACCAGTATATCAAAGACCAATCCATAATAATTAATTTCTGATGTATTCCATCTGTTCTATTAATATTCATAGCTCAGTGCAAATGTGCTGGCTTTGTAATCCAAAGGTCGTGGGATGAAACCCAGCTTCGGATAGAAATTCAAAATTATTTTAAGTGAATTATAATAATATATCTGTTGCGTTGTTTCCAAAGAAAACTAAGAGTATCAGTGATTTAATGAATGATAATCGCAACCCACAGCTAAGGAAATATCAATCAATTTATCAGTATGCACCGAAATAGTACCTGCTATACCCGTATTGGGTGAAAGACGTGTTTAATTCTGCAAATTATATGCACAAGCATATATTGAAAATAGAATGTCAGGATGAGTGGGTTTTCGAAAAATCTTGTTCATACTGTTCCCTATTTTTATTTTATAAAAATGCTGAATGGCTTCGCTTATTCAAATAATCGTAATCAGAACTCATTATGACTAAAGTAGGCACAATTGAAATTTTTGTTTAGTTCAAAAATATGCAAGAAATGAAATTGAGAGAATATAAACACTGCTTTTCTACTTACTTGTACAAAGTACAAGGAAATATTGTGAAACCGTCAAAGTTCACATATCGAGATTTTCGTTTTGATTATTTTCGGTTTGATGTCGGTACGTATATGCGTAGCTCGCAAATCTCAAAACCCGTCAAACGTATAATGCTGAAATTTTGTATTCAAGATTGGTATTGGGTTTTGATGTGCACCTTGCATTATGGTACACTTTACTTGATTTTTTTTTTAATTCTTCGCATAAATTCAGAGTGATTAATCGTAGAATACTGAAATTCAGTATTTAAAATTGCTGTGGCATCATAATGGTTGTCTCCTATTTCTGTACCAATCAGCTAAGCCGAAAGTGCACAGACTTTTTGAATTTTCCATATGAAGCACTTCTATAACATCAAGCTATGTATTTCGCATTATGATGTACCGGAAGTGCACTTTACTTGAAACATTTTTGGAATTTTCCGCATGAATCCAAAATAGTTCAACGTAGAATGTTGGAGTTCAGTATTCAAGATGATTGTACCATCTAAATGCTTACATTCTATTTTCATTGAGATCGACTGAATCTGACTGTCTTTTAGGGTTCCTCGCATAAATTCGAAACGATCAGCCGTAGAGTATTGAAATTTGATATTTCAGTCTACCGTAGCATCTGAATGATTGCCTTTTATTCTCATACCTAATAATCAACTGTACCGAAAGTGCACTTCTGTTATTTTTTTTTTAATTTTGTGTATGAATTCGGAGCTGCTAGCCGTAGAATCTTGAAAATCAGTATTAAGGAATATTGTAGCATAAGAATGATGACATACTGTTTCCATAGCAATCGAAGATGCGATTTTGTATTTGATTATCGTATATCATTATATGAAAAAAATATATCCAATGATTTACAAGTAAGTCATGTGATGTCAACGTCAGATTTTTAATACTAACATTCACTAATCCAGTCAACTTCAACCATTTTATTCAATATTATTTTATATTCTGTTCGGAAAAATATGGAAAAAGTCTTGTCCATATTTTTATAGAACAATGTGAACCAGACTTTTTTCCAAGTTATCTTAAAAATCCATTCATCCTAGAATTATTTTCCAAACTTGAGCGTTCTATCCTTCATTTTTGGAAATAGAATGATTCAGTGCGAAATATGTGGTGGTGTTTTAAGATCTATTTTACATAACCTATAATTTGAAAGATGTGTATGATTTGAGATTAATGTGTTGAATAATTGAGGAATCCAGTCGATGCTATATTTTCTTTTTTTTTGTCTTAACAGCTCTGGTCACATTTGGACCATCTTCAGGAGCGATAAGAAATATTGAATTCATATTTAAACAACAGTGAAACATTATATGATGTTGCTCCTGAAGATGGCCAAGATGTGGTCATGTGGTTATATTCTTTGAGAATACATTTTTTAGATGATTTACGAATATATCACGCTCTAAACACTGTACAGAAATCAAAGAAACATAATGTAGGCGATTATTAACATAGAATATGCGCAAAATGTTCTTGAACATAAATATTTATTCAAGTATTCAAGGAGAATGTTGACTGCTTTCTTCGGGGCGCTGATGAGTAGAGATTACAATTTCTTTAATGTACTAATAGCCCAAAAATGTTTTTCACGTTAAAAGAATAGTATTCAAGGATCAATATTCTCATAAAACAGACTTTGGCTATTTTATTTTTCACTCTCACCATAATAACTTAATAGCGTGGAGATTGAGGCAACAATGCAAGCAGCTCAGTCAATATAAGTGCTATACATAGTATAAAGCTTAGATCACATATGTTTTTGTCATAGATTTTAGACTATTTCTATTATTTAGTGTACAAAATGTGAAATATATATCCATCATAATAACTTTGTATATATGATATTACTGAGTACTGAAAATAGTAGAGGGGAAATTTGACAGGCTGTTGTCATATTCATTTTATGTGAAATTGATTGTTTGTCGAATAAATATTTTGTTGTTGAAGTCTTCATGTTACTATTTCTTCGCCTTACTCCATTCTGTCTAGAACCAATGAATACAAAAAATTGAAGAATCATTTTAATGCTCAAAGCGCATTCTTGGCAATATATGAATGTTTGTTATTTCACTGAGCTTAAAATCAAGCAGTTTGGGCAAACCTACGAAACAGCAGCTTTCACTTAGTACCAGTTTCAAATTGTGCCTAATTTTATTAATAACTTGTAATGTACAAACTCAAAAGGACCTTTTAGTCTTTATTGTTTAGTTATTGACTAACAAGAGGTTATGTGCTGTACCCTAAACTAATAATTCAATCTTTATCAAAGTTATAAAAAAAAATCCTTGAGAATTTGGTGCAATTATCTTTAAAACTACAGATTGAAGAAAATGAGTACTGAAAACAGAAGTTTGATTCATTCTGATACTAACATCGAAAACGCATGACAATATCTTGTGAAACTCGCGAGATATTTTAATAAATAGTTTCTACCCTAAAAAGGGTATTAAAACATATCAAGTTGCAATTATAAGAGGAAATTCAATAACCAACATGTTGCTTATTCGGTGCAGCAATTTTCAGTTTTAAATTATGCCTAGTTTAGCAGTAATTATCTTTTGAATTTTCATTTAATTTTTAATCTAAAACTGGGTGTTCGAATAGAAAAACTAAGCAGTTTGGACAAACCTACGAAACAGCAGCTTTCATTCAATACCAGTTTCAAGTCTGTAAGTGCTGTACGCCAGCCAGACAGCCAAGGTGAATATAATAGGGTATTTTTTCCCCAAAAATGTCTTAAAAATGGAGCTAGAGCGCACTACTCGGGCTACGCAACTAGCCTTTCAAGCTTCGCTCAAGATAAACCAGGGCTGAAGTTTCAGTATTGTTGAAATCTCTTTGTATACTCATCATTCCTTGAAATATTCTGTAATATTTTTTATTAAAATTAAATTAGAGGTAGTATATATGGAGGATGTCTTTACAAGTAAGAATTATACTTTCAAATATTTCTAATTCGTAATTGACCGCATTTCTCGTTGAAATTTCAAGTGTCCCGGTGGAGAATCCGTATAAAAATTTTAACGGTGCTAAATTTAGTTCAAGTATCTACCTGGGCGGTTCCTTCGTCCATTTCACATTGTTAGGATAACAAAGCATCCAGAAATACATCGTTGAATGGTGAAGAATGACACAGGTAAAGTCCAACGTCACTCAACATTCCGATCAGTTTATAAATCTCTTTATAACTTCTTAATGGAGGAAGTCTCGAAAGAATCCAAATTTCGTAATCTATAGATCCAATTGTGATATTTTGTATAAACATCAACAATTTTTTACTGTCAAATAGACTGTAATGTTGCCAATTTTTTTTGTATTTCTCTTCTAAGCCAGCAAAACAGACCGTAAATCTTATAAACAGGCCGCATAATATTCACTGTCTGGTTTTATTGGCATTTTTTAACAAGAATTATTGCAGAGGGCTATGTTAACGCCCTGGTTAAAATTAAAATTGAAAAAATATCATCATGGTGAAGAATTTCTATCCTGACTATCACAATTACATCAAAGTGGGAAGAAAGGAATGAGAAGGATCCATGAAGCTTCTGGAATTCATGCAGATAATTATTGAGTATTTTGGAGCAAATAAAGCTACTTGACAAATGTTTTGTTGGTTTATATACTACACCATGCTGATCGAGTCTAAATTTATCAGCAGTTGTCAGCTAGAATCTAGTGCCCAGTCAACTTTTTGATTTAGCTAGATATGTCTTTAAAGTCATTGAACCTTATTATAAAATACATCTATGAATATTTCGCACCGTTTTCGATTCCCAGCACTATTTTGTAGTATACAAGAAGTTTTGCCGATTTGCAACAAATGAGCAACCTTCATTTCGCTAGTATTCTTTTTGTAAATAAATAAAGGATCGTATACGAATGGTCGTGTGAGTGCCATGTAGGATAATGTCATAGCTGCAATAAATTTCAAGATTAGAGCATCACCTCGAAAGTATCTTGATAGCGACTTATCAATCGTAAGATATTCCGTATGTGTATCCAAAGTGCTTTGTATCATTGTCGACTTGTCGAGATATATTGTTAAAAACATCGTGCATCGCCCAACAGTGCACTCCAATCTTCCCGTGAATAAAATATACCATTGTGTGCGCTATTACCAGTCGTGCGAATCAAGTTGGCGACGAAGAGGCGTAAGGATGAGGAAAGCACTGAATTTTATCAACAAACTGATTTGAAATTCAATTTATTTTACGACAGCGCGATGTTTCCACTGATATTCGTGTTTTGTTCATTTCGGCACGACGCTTGGTGAAGCTTTCTCTTCTTTATTTCGCTAAAATGACACAAATAATTTACCCCTTGCTATACAGACACTGGGACACGTCACGTGACCCGTGTTCTTTCACGTGGATGTTAGATGCACTTGAAATGTAATATTACAAATGGTTTCTAAGACGCAAGAAATCTCGAATGTCACATTATGCATAATGGAATATTTCAGCGCGTTCTCAATTCTATTACCATATTACATTATACCATGCCATATTTCATGACATTCAATTCTTCCTGAGAAACATCAAAACACTTCTTCTGTTTCTTAGAATTTGATTCCAAGCGTATCTTAGGATACCCGAGCATCAAGTTATTTGAATTTGTGAATATCCGGTTTTACATTTCGAACTCTGAACTATACAATATGTGCTTAGTACCAGAACTGATTGGTATTCAATTGCTACTGAGATTAAGCAAGAAATTTGAGCCAACCTTTACACCAGAATGTCTTCATATATCGAAAGTGACATCCAAGTTATCACTAATATTCTCACCACCTTCCAATATGGTTTACAAACAAAAATTCAGTCCTTTTTATCGCAAATTGCGAAACATTCAATCTTATCTGACATTTGGATTGAAATGTGGAAACGTACATGATTCAGCATACGTTTTCAGCATCGATTCCGCCTTATTGATCATTTCAAGTTTCAGGATCGATTCCGTAAAATAATTCAGAGTATCGGCTCTTCAATCCGAGTATGAGTACCGTTTCTTCCATTCTATGTGAAATTTTCCATTGCTAGCCTAGCAGATGTTGAAAGTGCATTTTTTATTGGCATACCCATAAAAAAGTTCGCAATTATTTCTCAATTAAAGTTTGAATTAGCCCAGAATCAATTTATGGAAACGATCACCAATTCTTTCACCTGGAAACAATATCGAGAAGAAAACCCGTTTTTCAACCCGGTTATCGGATATTCGAGAACTCAGTTCAAAAACTAGATGAAAAAACGGCTTTTTCATCTGAGTTTGAGTACTGGTTCTTCCGTTCGAGTGTGAGTACTGAATTTGGGGCATCCGGAAAAGATTTCCATTCTTGGAACTGATAATACCGAATCGATATTCTAAATGAATCACTGATTCCTTTACTTGTATCGATTATCCGAGTATCCGGTTCTTGAACAATCTAAAATATCGGTTTCTCAATTCAAGTGTGTACTTGTTTTATTCATTATATTGAGTTTTATGATCCACAACCGAGTACTGATTCCATTATCTGGAACTGAATAGCAATTCTATCATTCGGAATCGATCTCCAATTTGATATTCAGTGCAAAACCTGTGTAACTTTCCGGGTATTGGGTATACGAGTTCCCAATTGTGGAGCTGAAAGTCAATTTCCAACTTCTTCCAGCTTTTGATATCACTACTGTAATTATTAAATGAGAATGAAAATTGATCTATTCTGCCATCGTCTTATCATCGTACGGAAGTAAGGAAATGGTACGGCCTGTTGCACTAAATTTCTTCCTTGCTTGATTATTAAATCTTACATTAACTGAAACTGTGAAGTAGTAATCGCAGAGATATACAAGAAGTGTGACTGTAAGACTGATTTATCCAAATGATATTGTCTCCTTCAAAGTAGTTGCCACCGGCGGCGCCGTGTTCTCAGTCTTAGTAAGATCGCTAAAAGGCTTTAATTGGTGGGGCCTTCAACATTTCGGTTATATTCTTCTGTATGTTCTTCAGAATCCCAAAATGTGTTCTTTTCAAAACATTTTTTAATTCTGAAGAACGAAGTCCCAATAACTCAGATTTGGTGAATATGAATCCACTTGTCTGCAATGTTCGGTTCCACACAAATCACTCTATTTTTGAATCTTTCAAAAACATCTTTATAAAACGCTTGGTTGACAGTTTGTCCTGAAGGAATAATTTTTTGCCAACACTGTTTTGGAATTTGCATATTCCATAACCAAAAATTATGTTGGAACGAATGACATTCCAAAAAGTCGTTCAGAACGATTCCGTATGCCGTTTAGAATGATTCTGTAAGCCTTTACAATCATTTCGACGAATCAGAAGCTGTTAGTTTGGCTACTCCCATGGTTACTTCCTAACAATTCAAGTATTCATATCTGGATTTGATGTTTGACATTTAATAATTTTTTAAGTTTAAATATTGGTGAGCTTCCAAAACCTTGTTAGAGGAATTATAGTCTACAATATGTTTGGAATGGCGTATTCCACACTCGCGAACCGTAATCCTCACCTTCGGCTCGGTTTACAAACTTTTCGCTCGTTCAGAATATAGGCCATTCCAATACTTATTGTAGAATATACTATTCTATGCACGATACTCCCACTACCAAAAAGCAAATCAACATTGTTTTGATCTTTGATTCTCTCATTAGAGCTTCGGTAGAGGAAATATCTCAATGTGCCATATCTCACTTTGCCTCTTTATTTCAGAATCGAAATCAGAAATAAATAATTCATCACCTGTGATGACACTATTGAAAAATTTTTGGTCATTGGTAATCCTCTCAAAAAGATCAACGCACACGTTTCTTTCTCACTTTCCTTATGTTTTGGCACAAACCTTTAACATGTGCAAATCTTTGGTCAAAATTTGGTGTACGGTGGAAGAGTTTAAGTTTAACTGGTCATCTATCATCCTTGTTTTTAAAGGACGGTTTGATCTTACAAAGGCCCTTACATGTTCGACGTTTTCTTTGCTTTGTGGAGTTTAAGGTCTCCTTGGCGAGGTTCATTCTTCCGGCCTTCCAAAAATGATTTGTGCCAGCGAAAAATTTGTTCTCTTGATAAGGAATGTTCCTCATGAGCCTTTTCAACTTTTCGAAAGTTACACTCGCGGATTCTCCAAGTCTGAGCATAACGTTTTTCCAAATTTCACTGTTCCATTTTCGTTACATTCAATCGGAACACGACTATACGGATGGCGCTCTCAAAAACCACATGATGGCTGTACGGAGCTAAAACTTGGACTGAGTGTCTGGAAGAGATGAACACACATGTCGCTCACAGCATTGTCAGTCAGAAATTATATGACGACGGAATCAATAGTATAGAATAAAGCCTACATCAAATATTATTTCATTCATCGAAATAAGGATGATGGTGGTCTTAATTGATCCTTGATTCGTAACAAAATTCCACCTCTGAGTATCCTTCGAGTGAATCTACAAATGATCAGCTCGTCTCAAGATTCCTCTCTTCTTGATTAATTCATTATCATGATTGGCGATTAGAATCTCAATTTATAAAATACACAACGTTATAATTAGCAATTAGAAAGATCGTGGCAGATTTCCGGGCGCCATTTTGTATATATTTTAAAGTTGATGATGTATTTTAATTAGTCGACATGTAAATCCGATTAAAAGTACGCTGTTGTTATTACCCTAAGTGGTTCGCGTAGCACTTCGCACTTTGCATATTTCCAAGATTGAGTTTGCTATGTTTGACTTCGAGTTAGAGTGAGCCGAGACTGCCTTTAAAGGTAAACGTTTCGAAATTTTATAACTTATTCGTTCCCGAGCAGACAAACAAGGTGTATCTAGAGATTTGCATTAATTTTATACCGTCATAAATGAAGCTTACACTGGCGGCAACCAGAAGCTGCTCAGATTGACTTCATATAGCTTCTTCGTAAAGATTTCTACAGCTTCTTCCTGCATTTCCGCCTTTATATTTCCAGGGGTTTCGACTTAATGAATTCTATATATTCTTAGGATTGTATTAGATGTGATGAATATTTAGATTCTTGGGAGGTAATAGATGGAATGAACTTTTTCCTGGAGCTGTAAATTTACAAAGTAAAATATCCAGTTTTATCATTACCTACTTTGTACAAGGATTCGTTACACTCCAATACTATCTGATATATGAATAAAGATGGTTTACAAATTTTTTTTTTGCTGACTGACTGAGAACAAGATCCGAACACTTCGCAGACGCTATATTCCACAACTATTTTCATCCATGTTTGTCATTATCTTCCAGGTCTGCCCGATTTTTATCCACACCACATGAAAGATATTTCAGATGTAATTTCTTACCACATTCTTCTTGGACGACTAAATCAATTTCAATGCAGCTTTTCGCTGAAGCTACATGATACTTAGACAAGCTCTGTTGTTCAGGACCATCAGGACTCGTTGTAGTAGAAAAACCAGTGATATATAGTTCGAGTTCAAAAAAAGACACATGAAATTAACATCCGAATCATATCCCATGACCTTAATTGTTTTCAATAGTTGATCCGCAAAAAGGGCGCCTAAACTTAAGTCTGTTCACTAGAGTACACAAGTGTCAAGAAATATTGCTTTGTTGTTTCAGAGTTGATTGTCAATAGTTAATAATTTATTACTATAACTTATTTATATGTTTTTCTACGTTTGCAGTTGATGGTACACATATTTTTGGCTCTACTATATTTCACCGAATGTAGAAAACTTATACGTAGATTCTCTTAGATGTGGGCGCATTTGTGAATGTGCTGTATATATGTGTTGGGTGTTATGTGGGTGTTCCGTCCCAGGTGTTTGATCAGCCGCGTCGTAAAACAGTCAGTGTGATTGCTTCCGTCAGGAAGAAGGCGCGGTATGGCGCACGTCGCTCCACGTATATGCGAACGTCCGCAATCTGCGTACATAACATCTCGACGCTGACGACGGCGTATCGTACATGTTATACAACTGTCAATAAAACTGAGCTTATGCGACTTTTACTAACCTTGTTTATCTATCACCAATTTTATTTGGCTGCGATATTCGTGATAAAATATGAGCGAGAAGTATATGACCAATATATTCACCTCTTGAAGGAGACATTTTTCCAAAAATCCCATTTTTCCCAAATAACGCTTATCTAGAAAATGAGTATTTTCTTGTATATTATTGACAACATTATATTTTCCAACAGGAAAATAAGATATGTTGCTTCTGTTTTATTTCGAGAAAATAATTTTAAAACTAAAACACAATTTGAAGAAATTTGAGGCATAGTTATATTTGTACTGTGCAACAATATTAAATATTTTAGAAACAAATGCGATGTTTACCTTTCAAAATATGAGACTATTTCGAAATTCCCATCGACACACGTTTACTTATATAAATAAATTGCTATTTATGGATGCATTCTATTTTATTTTGTACCAATATATTCAAAGGATTATCAAGTTCTGATATCCATAAGACCTGAAATGAAGTTTTCCTGGCATAAGTGATTTTTTTTTTCTGGTTTCTCTACTGGAGTATCAATTATTCTGATTGAAGCATTTCAAACACAGTCTGAATTTAGAGGCATTTTACTCAAAACTTCCTTTAGCTTAAAGTTCAAAAATTAGCATCGCAATAATCATGGGAAAAGGTCATTTTGCGACTTATCAATCAGATACTTTGAATTTATCAATCAACACTTGTCCTAGATGTAAATGAATCACTCAAGATTGAAGAGATGCTCATAAAACTCTATTATGTACTCCCAATGTTCCTGTCGCATTTTTCTCCGTCCATGTATCGATTTATTCCCACAAATCACGGCTGCGAATCTTCCGAATTCCACAATTTTATTGTAATGCCTCAGGTGCATTCAGAACTTCTCATTACGCCTGGAAGCACTCGTAGCGCCTCTACCGGTCGCGTATGATTCCCTCTTCCCTCTTCTTCATTCTCACAGGAAGTAAACACAAATTCGCTCCAGAGGGACCGATAACTCCGTGAAATATTTGACATTTACCGGCCGTTCAGAAAACAGGTGGAAAATACTGTCATTTTAAACATGAAGAGAATCTTCCGCGCCCACGAATCACTTTATTGTTCTTGCATAATTCGATCTAGAGAAAGACAGAATTGGAAGACAGGAACGGCAGTAGGACTGGAAAGAGAGAGCGAGCTCTTTTTATTGGATTGCGGAATTTATTTGTACCTGTAAGTTTTTATTTCGGAATATTTTATGAGACATGGTACATAAATTAATTTTATTCTCTTCTTCAGAAATATAGAAAATGCAATATCTTTTATTACTAGATATGTCTCTGTAATATTTTACTGCTTTATTGCTGTACCTATCGCAAATATTGAGCAAGACAATCAGAACCGAAGATTTCAAATTACTCCCATCTTGAGAATACCATCAGAGAATTGATCAATTAAGGATTCATATAGACTCTGACACTTCTTTGCGGTGAACGAACTTGAGGTGACAATAAATATTTTCCATACTGTCTAAGAAACGATCAACCCAAGTACAGATTGCCACACTTGTAATAGAGGATTAAAAAAGTCGTGGTCTTATGTGGGTGCTTCCCGAATCTTTGATTCTTACTTTAGTCGTTCTAAAGCAGCATTATTCTTCCCTCACACTGAAAAATTTGATTTATCTTCAGCAAATTTCCCAAATATAGAAAAGTCCTCTTGAAGTTGCCACATAATTAAAGTCATCTCATTGCGATTTTGATCAGGTGGAAAAATGCACAAAATATGGTTCCACCATTAACTTCAAATTCCAACTAATAATCAAAATATTGTGTAAGGTCTATTCTCCCTAATTTAGCTGGGAAATGAAGTGCTAGCACTAGTTTCTTAGTGATATCAAGGGTACTATCTAGACGAAGGCTGAATCATAGGCCCTGAATACTGTTAAAGTATCTCATCTTGTTAGGTTCAAAGAAGGACATTCAAGCTTGCAAATCATGGAAGCTTTGTTGAACTAGGAAATCGAGCAGGTGAAGTTATGACAGAAATTCATTTAACTCCGAATTTAGGTATAAGCTACACATTTAAAAAAACGCTCATCAAAATTCCCTCTAATCTCTTGAGACGACTCCTTTTCCGGCGGCACGACATGATAGTCTTAGTAGAGCCAATGCCTCATAAACATGCGTACTTGTTTCTTCACTAATTCATCCTGGTATACTCGAAGTTTCAATTCACGTACGATTGAGCGGCAGGTCTACCTTCAAGACATACAGATGGTAAGTCCATAGCCATAATACTTGTGTTTGATTTGACTACTTGACCTTGTGGTATTTTTTTGGTAAATCATGCATACTTGAACCAATGTCCACTGAACAGACGAGTAGTGAGCCACTGAGCCGATTTGCCTTCCGTAAAGAAATGCTTGATCAGTAAACGATATGTTCTTCCATCCATCAACTTACTCGATTCAAAGAATTATCCAAAGAATAGAAATACTTCAATCTGACGAAAACTTAAAAAGGTGCTACTATTCTTACCTTTCTTTGATACCCTTTCGTTCCCAACCTTGAAAGAACATTCAGAAAGACCTAAATGTTCAACAAATGGAAAGTTTTAGGAAACAGTAGATTAGTTTTTGGATGGTTTCGAAAACTAGTTTCTTGAAAGTGGCAAAGAAGCATCAGCAATATTGTGTAATATGGTAGCAAGAAACTTAAAGGGGGTCTTGTTGGGGTGTTCTTCGAAGAATGGGTCACCATTCCACAATTGTAGATGGTCATAAACTTAGGGGATTCGCGATACGATATATCTTTGTTTGTGAAGAGTTCCTTAGAGTTTGGTGATATCGACAGCATCGTTCTGAACTCTCAGAATGGTTGAAGAACAACACTCATTTATGTAGATGTACCTACAAGGCGATTTACAATTCTGAGAACCTTCTTCGTTCAAATAGTCGTAAACTCTTCGAGAACAAACAATGCCATTGCTTTGTTGAACTTTCATTGAATTAAACTTATGATATAGGTGGTGGTAGTACAATGCTATACTGTCAGCAGTTGAAAAAGTGCAATAAATACTATCCTCGAAAAATTAAAAGAAAAATGTAAGCTAAACCATCTAAAAATTCTATCAACAGTACCTATTTATGTACTGAACAACATCACGCATATGTCCTCTGCAACTACAAATGCAAGAGCGAATTTGATGAGTCCAATTTTTGGTCACTTTGTGGAATAAATCCGAGTTAATTTTACTATTTCAGCGCCGTATGTTGGCTGTTAAGCCTTTTTCTGTCCGAAGCTTGTTAGCATAGCCAGTCACTCCTTGTAACCCCTCAAAAAATTATCTAATGGTGTTCAATCGTAGTTTTTCGGAGACCAAGAATCTTGTCGGAGTTGATCAATATTTTACAAGAAATCAATGTTTTAGGAAACTTTTCTTTGGGTAAGTCGATGGTTTCACTGGAACTGGGAGAATGACATATTGCACCGTTTTGTTGGAAGAACATACCATTCAAACCCATTTCTTCCAGTTGAGGCCACAAAAAAATCTCTTATCAACATTCGATATCTTTCACAGCTCACTGTAGCCACATTCTCCACCTCATTTTGGAAGAAATGTCCGATAACTCCACCATGCCATTAATCACACCAAAAAGTGACTTTTCCTAAGAACATCATGTGAACTAATTTCACACCAAAAGCGATAGTTTTGCTTGTTCACATAATCGTTTAGCCAAAAATGAGCTTCATCAGAAAAAATGATCTTTAGAAAATCAGAATCATTTCCAAATTTCTCTTGAGTCCAATTGCAAAACAAACTACGCTTGTGATTTTCAAGTGGCTCCAGTTTCTGAGTCAGCACAATCTTATAAAGGTATAAATCCAAATCCTTCCTCAAAATTTGCCAAGTTGTCATCCTTGAGAGTCCAACTTCTTGAGAACGACGATTTACCGACTCATTTGCATTCTCTGCAACACTGGCTCTCACAGCAGCAATGTTGTCTTGATTTCTTGCATGTGAGATACTTTTGAAAGAATTGTTATGTTCTATGAGCTCCAAATACAGAAGACATTGGTCAAAGTATGTTATCGAGCTGGGATCAATTATATCGGTGATGGTATGATGGTATCTTGAGAAATATAGAATTACTCCTTTCCATTTAGTACACCAGTCAATTTTGCTCAGGCAGTATAGGTATCTGGACGCTCATGGCTCCAACTTCGAAAACCAGTTCCTATATAAGACAAAGTGATCAGGACATGGACTATGATCCGCTTTCCACCTTAGTGGAATATCTTAGAAGGAAGGCTTCAAGAGGTCGCAAATAAATATCTGGCAGGTCTTTATCAATTGTTCCTTGAAAGTAGATAAGAAGAATCAATATCTGTGTCTGGATGTCATGTCAATGGGTCATCATTCTGTTAGTCAGACTACAGACCTCATCGACGAAAAAATATAAAAAAAGTAATTAATCTGTCCTTCCAATATATCCTTGTCTGCAGAATATTGCGCGTCTTTTCTGTGTTTATTGATATCATCGAAAGCATGGCTCCATATTCCAAGAATGGTTTATTTCATGTGAAATACAAATAATATTTTTCCGTTTGGGTAAGGTCATCACATTTTGTGACTAATATATTTATTGTTGACAGCATGATTCACTGTCCAAGAATTAATTTGTCGACTAAGCACCGTAGATATGAGTTTAAAGTCAGAACATTCATAGAGAAAACGTCAAGGGTCCATTTATCCAATCTCCAAATACTTTGACCTCGAGAAGACGGTAAATGTTGTCTGTCATCAGGGACTGATAATACGAATATTTGAATCGATTGTTCTATTGGTACGTACCTATTTACCGTAAGTAAACATGTTGATAAGATATGGTGCGTCTATTTTCAACTTACTTATACAAGAAATTTGTTGAGTTTTGAAAGAGACAGAGCAATGAAGACGAGCATTTGGCATGTGAGCTCTGACGGCCTTTCAGAAAGGTCATCGTTCTATATGTCAGAACAACCACTCCAGTTATCAAAATTTCCATTGCAGTGTTCCAAAAACTTGAAAATGAACCTAATAATTCATCATAACAAAAAAAAATTCCAGCTCACAACTTTTAGGTAATCTTAAAAATCGACAAAGACATGCTGCAAAATGCAGAATCTCCTCTAAAACACACAATCTTCTGTTTCTTTTCTGGAGTAATTGGAGTAATCCAGTCACAATTAATTTGCGTTGCGTACCGCTGCAGTGCTGCCAACATGATTAACTTCTTGCTCGGCTGTAGAAGCAGCAACAGCAGCGGTACGAAGGAACTACAACTTGTAAAGGTAATTCAAATTTGTGTTTTAATTAAGTAATAACAGTACATTTCGCGATACCACTTGTTGTCGCTGAGCAGAGGCGTCGGTTGGCGTAATGAAAGCAAGGCGCCTCGCGAAACAACGCAGGCGTCGGCGCCTCCGGCTTCTTGCATATGCATTAGCTTGCAAGAGATGGAAGTTCCTTCCGGTAGAGAGGTGTTTTGAGAAAACTTGAGGTTTATTCTAACAGTAAACATCCAAACATGTGAAGTTATTATTTAGATGTCTTCAGTTTGTATGCCACACATCGTAAAAGCTTTTCAGATGATTATTCAACATTATCCCATATTTCTGAGTATTATGAAGTCAACATATATAAATACGTGAGTCCATACGTCGTTTAAGATAAAATGTAAGTATTTTCAGTACATAATTTTGTTTGGTCGTTGCGTAAACGTGTCGAAAATAACCCCATTCGTAAAGCTAGTTCAGTGGAGCATAATATAGAAAATATACGATCTGCCATGCAGTTAAGTGAATAAATATTAGGCATGTGGTGCTGCTGAACATACGAGTACCATACACATACACATGCACGGGGTAATTGTGCATTGCTTTGACGAGTCACTGAGTTATGCTGAATGTTTTGTGCCGTGAATTTACTACGCTATCATTTACACTCTCTTTCACCCGAAACCTCATTACATCATGAGGAGCTTCCCACCATTTTCCACTTAAAACATAAACAGCATTTTACTATTCTCACAGATTTTCCAGGAAGCCTTATTTACAGTTTCAGAGCTTTATAGCTTCACCTTGATTCCTTACCAATAACAGTTATTAATTATGCCCAAATACTCTCTTAGAAAGCTGAGTTCTTATCATTGTTCATCATTCCTTCATCAAATTCTTTGAAAGATAGTAATTTGGTGACCAATCTCCTAAGACTTTTAGCTTCAAAGTCTCAACACCTAAGAAAAACTAACAAACATCAAAAGATTCCGCATCAAATCGTGAATCATTCCATTTAGCATTAATGTATAGGTATTTGACAGGTTTGTTTATATTATTGCTAGTTCAATAATAGAATCCGGGAAGCAAATATAAAATTCTCCCACATCAAAGCGAGATTAAATTGTCAAAATAAAAGCCACAGATGTTTCGGAAGATTGCGACTAATGTAGTTATTCAAGATTATAAAAATAACTTCAGAAAATTCCACCTTTGTTCCTGTCAATCAATATATTTGATGGAAAAGGCGAACAAATTTTCGCAGCTCATGCTGAAATAAACGTCTCAGCGACTCATTTCAACAAACACTTCTGGGTTTTTGTCAGACTACACAATAAGGTAAAATCAGCTCAATTCCATGTGGGCGATGTTTTTCGTCGGAATAGATGATTGCTAATGTGCATGGTGCTATTAAACCCGTGGAATTAGTAGAAACAGGTGTCGCTAGACCTGCCAACACAACCTCTCCTTATTGACATTAATTGGTCGGGAATTTTAATTAAACGGAGCCGCTACCATGTAAGTGGAACGTGGGCTATTTCTGCATGTAAATTATTACGTACATTGTACTATTTTCTGCCATTCTTACATTGAATTACACACAAATAGATCGGAGAAGTCGTTCATTCAATGGACTATTTGGATATTGCTCACTGTGAATATTAATAGCAATATATTCATTGAGATGAGTCTTCACAACAGTTTTACTCACATAGTATTGTTAAATTGGACAAATCTATCTGAGCATCGTGCCTATTGTAGGATTATGTACCTTACAAAAATGTCAAGTTGACTTCTTAATTGATTTGAACTTATTTGTTTTGTCTAATGCTGTTCCTGATTGTTGACGCTTTTTGAAAAAGACTATTGCTTCATCTGTACAAATAGGCATTCATTTGTGCAATTATTTTCTCGTTCAAATGAAATCTGCTTCCAATTACTCCTTTTTTTATACTTAGGAGCAAGAAGCTGTCTAGAAGTGTTCAGATCAGGTAAGATATGGAGCAAATTAAGACCTCAACTTTATTTAAAGAATCCCATTTCTAGAAGAGTTAACTTGAATGTTATTGTGTATTCTTATTCGGTCAGTTTGATTTCATCATCAATCATGAGTATCGTTTTCGTCAGGACGATCCTCCGTCTCCTTTTGAAGATATACATCCCATCTAAAACGATTTATATTTAATGACACTTTCATCCTCACTCTACCAAATATGTATTCGCCTATAGGCATCACCTCTCCGTTTGAATTGAATCTTTTTTTTTGTTAGTCATTTCGTGCTAAAGAGCAAATTGTTACAGGAAATAGAGGTAAAATAAAACCTCGGGAAAAAAACCTGCAAAATAAGCCCTAGCATATAAATCCCCTTGGAAAAGAGACCTCGAAAATAAGCTCCTGGAAAAAATAGAAGAAAAGCTGGTCCAGCTCAGCATCTGAAAGTTTCTTCTTTTTGATAATTGGGAGGATGATATGGATTCAAATTTTCGAAATGTCCTACGAGCGCCTTATCTTTATACGTTCATGTAACATTTCCCTAACCTTCACTTCTTTTTCAGCAGCTCTATGAACTTAGAGTTACAGTCAATGAAGTTTTTGTGACATCAGCTAATCCACTTCTCCAGAAAAAACATTCAAATTGTTCTTCCGGCATTTAATTCAGCAATGCGAACAGCGCAATTCATATCCTGACTTCCGACATATCTATGGTCTTCAAATGCCGCTAAGTTGATATATTTTTCCCAGGAGCATTTTTCCTGAGTTTTCTTCACGGGGATTGTTTTTTCCGAAGATCTCTCCTTGGGACTTTATTTCCCGGGGAAGTTTTCCTTGATTTGAAGCAAACAATGATCAAGCGAAATTTTTCCATAATTTGGCTCTTTTTGACCACTGATTTGTCGTCAATCAGAGGAGAGGTTAAAGAAACTCAATTCTAATTTTAGGGCCATAACTCTAAAAGATGTTATGTCAATGAGATTGAAGAGTTTTTTCTAATTGCCTAGTTGTAGAACATCGTAATAATATGCATCTCTTACAGTTTCATCCATTTCATCCTTCTCGAATGAAAAGACATACTTACCAACATTGATGTAACTAACTGACTCATTGTAAGTTTTGAAACACATTTCGTTCCTCATTGTTGTCCTAACTCTGTGAAATAGGTATTTGTCTGTGCAATCATCACCTTTTCTTCCAGTTAGACATTCTTTTGTATCGAGAAGCAAGAATAGGTTCAAAGGAGTCATGTGTGGAGATTATTATAGAAGATATGAATCAAATTGAGACCTTAACTTTAATTATAAGGCCATAAACTCAAAGATTTGTCTAGTAAGTTAACGTAATGGAAAGGCCTTTTTGATACCAAATTGTGTACGTCTCTTCACAAACTTGATGTTCAAATCAAACATCCCAATAATATGAACTTGTTATAGTTTTATTATTTTGAATTGGGAGAACAGATTTTGCCAACATTCCTCACTGAATGATTCACAATTGGGGCGCTCTGTGGTCTAAGGCAGTGTTTCTCAACCTGTTTGTCGCGAGCCCCACGGGGGTCGCAAAGTCTTGCTCGGGGGGCCGCGGTTGCATTACGGGTAAAAGTAAAAAGCAAAAGGCTCCAGGTCTCACACTATAATATAAAAACAACAATTTCAGTAAGAAAGCTATGCCAGTAATTCCATTTTTGTGACGTTAACAACCAAATCATTTTCTAATTGAAGCCTTTTTCTTCTGTCCTTAATTTTTAAGCTCACCGTTTGAGGGCACGTAAGTTCACATAAATGGGAAGTAGCACATGGTACTGACTTTTTCAAAGCTTTCCTAACCAGCTCTGGATATTCTTTTATTTTTTCATCCAGAAGACACTAATTTTCTTGAAACTGAAAAATATTCTGCCATTAGCATTAGAATCTATAAAATTCTCATCCATCTTCATAGTCAGATCAGCCAGTTGTACTGACGTATCCAAACAAGGATTTGGTATCCATCTATGCCAAGTGTCAACTTTAGAGCTCAATTCTGGAAAGTAGTTTGATAGTTTCTCTTCTAAATTATGCAGATTCTGTATCATGCAAGGAATTTGAGGACTTACTACCAACGATTGGTCCATTTAGTGCTGAGTTTACCAGCAGGATGAGTAGGCTTGAGCCTAGAACTGCAAATTGGAATGCCAAATCTTTTTTGAGGCGTCTTACAGAAATAGAAAAGAATCTGTCAGGCGGTTTTCGGATATCTTGCAGAAGAAGACATCTTCTCGATGATTTTTTTCCTCTGTTTGTTATGCAATTTCAACCAAATTGTTGGATTGTAAAAATAATCTAGAAACTGTCATTTGTAGAGATAAGGTTGGTGAAAATTTATAGCAGCATATACTTGGAAAATGTGTAAATCCGTCACTGGGTTCATTACAATTTCTTTGACGCCTTTATGAATTCAAGGGAAAGATCCATCCATAATTTTCAGTAAAGTTTTGTGAGAAATCATATGATTTTATTCCTGACCGTTGGCATGTTCTCTTCTTGCCCTTGAAGAATCTTGCTTGAAATATTTCAAAGATTTAAAATATTAGCGAGTCAAGCTCATTTCAATAGCCGAATAGGGTCGCAAAATTGATTTGTGCGTTCGATTTAGCAGATTTTGTGTATACTTTTTTTTTGAGTAGCTTACATCTTCACAAATGATTATAAATGGTCAAGTTCTCAAGGCTTCACCTCCAATAGAATTCACAACAAATACATCATCTTTGAAGAAATCACTAATATTATTTTATCAAGATCCTAGGGGATCGCAAGAGTTTATTTTACTTGGAAAGGAGTCGCATGTACAAAAAGGTTGAAAAACACTGGTCTAGGACATTTGATGATGTTTACAGAAGGTTTGCTACATCAGTTGTCACGAAAGAAAGGATAATAATTCAACCAGTTGACATTTTTTTGAACATGTCCAAGTACTTCCTTAAATTATCTTTCCTATAAAACTTCAAATTGGTTTCCTCATCTATTGAAAATACGTCATCCTGCAGAATGAATCTTCTTCAATTTACAAAGTAGTTTCTTTTTGAAATGCATATGATTCAATAATTTTTCTGTCGGATTATTCTTCCTGAATAACACTATTGTCTCAATAGGCATTAGTCTATGCAATCACTACCTTTTGTATTGGAGATCAAGAAATAAATTGAAATTTGAGAAGACGTGAATTTTTGGCAACAACTTCTAAAGGGATAATTGGTATGTTAATGAGTTGAAAAGGCCCTTTTTGTAGAGTAATCGTGGACATTTTTCTTCCAGCTCGGTCTTCAAACATCTCAATAACGATTAATAATCTCATCCTTCTTGTATAGCCGATGAGCATTAGTTCCTGCTAATCTTGAAGGGCAGTCATGTTTACCCTCTCGATTGGAGGAACGGTTGCTATCATCTTTGGTGTGAACCCGACAACTCATTTCTTGAACTGTTTTTTGATGTATGGAATGTAATGATGTGTACAGGAATGAAGTGGGCATCAATTTTTTGGAAATCATTCGACTTCCCCGATTTGTACGAAAGCTTCATAGAGGCAGATAGATCTAGATGTGACTTGGTGTGGGTCATCCCAAGAAGTGCAATATTTTTTCAATTAAGAACTGAAGCGAGTTTCATCTGAAATCATGTTATGAGAAAGATTACCAAAGTAAAATGCGCTAATTTTTAATTTCTTCGAAATCTACTAAATTGTCGTTAATTTTTTTTAATCTGGAGCTGTTTTTCTGTGAATGAAATATTTCTTATCAAGGCCTTCATAATTACGCGTTCCTTTAACCTCTCTTGTAAAAACTTTTGATAAATGAGCATTAATCTGCGCTACTGAAACAAATTATATTTATCCACTTAGCCAAATATTTATTAACGCTTTTAAGGAAAAGTAAACAACACTAGTTCATGAGAAAGTATTTTCCACTGTAGCATTACTCATTTCGAGAACATTTTGTGTTTTGCCATTCCGCAGCGGATAACTACTGACCTAATTATCTGCTCAAAGAATACTTTTCGTATTTTTTTGTGCTCGGTTGCGTGGATGTAACGAAAACTTGATTTAATGATTTTCGAGGAAAGCACGGTTCAACGTGTACTGCTGCACTCATTTGAGATGTTTCTCTATTGTTAATAGCTTCCGGTAATGGCGCCACTGTAGCTTCCTTTATAGTGCTGTTGTTGCCTGGATATGTAGAGCGAAAAATAAACAGATTCTCTGTATACTCCAATACATTCCTTTTGCCTTCTTCAGAAGATTCTCGTGTTGTTATCATCGCGAATTTCCTTCCAACCTAGAAATTGATCAAACACTATACTAATTTTCAACTGAAATAGCTATTATAATTTTTTGAGGTACAAAATAAAAGATAATTTTTGGTCACTATGCTCCATAGTTTTACGTAAAATCGTCAGTCATTTTCAAATTTCAACGTAATTTAACAATGAATTCCTTTATGAATTTCAAATATCATCCTTTCAATGCCTGTCCCTTAATCTTTTTTTTATATTTTTTGCGCATTTTGACATTTTTGTTGAGTCGTACTATAGATTCCCAAGCACTCTCCACTTGAAACTCAGTGGACACTAGCACACTAGATCTTTTAGTGCATCCCACGTTGGAGTGCTGCCAACATTTAAAATAAAATTACGTCATGTTGGTAACCACTACCCAATGTAGTACCTACAGTGTCCATTTTCCATCCTCTAGTGCTGCGCTGCGCTTCTCTAGTAGATCAATTGGTCGTATAGATTGGTTTTTGAATTTTATAGTTATAGTTTCAACATGCTCTCCATATTCCAACCAGATCGCCCGGCTTCTACGTTCTACGCTTTTGTATTTTCAATATCGCCAATGCTCGTATATCTCGGCCTTTTCTATCTTCCTAATAGTTTTACATTTTTAGAATTGATATTGTATCCGAATTTCTTTGGAAGAATATGTTTAGGATTATGATACATAAATATATTACGACATAATTGAAAACGGAATGAATCAGTGTTGTGAAGCTGGCAAATAAAATACCTAACGTACATTCGGGATTAGATGGTTTAGTACCTCTATTGATATTAAATAATATTTCATATAAATATATTGTCAAGAGAAGTGAATGAAAAGAGAGGGAGAAAAGTTAAAAAAATAGGACAATCAACGTTAGGCGCCCATTTCCAACAAAATTATTTAATACTCAAGTGGCTGAAGAAAGTAAACTCGGAACCCAGCTCAATTTCAATTGAATTTTAGAACCGCACTAGAAAATATGTTGCAGGTATTGTAGAGCATGAAATGAAATCATCACAAAAAAATACTTGGTCTTGAAGAGTTTTCAGATCTAATGGCTTAGATTAGGATACCGAACAATGGTACCCCCTCACTAGCAAAAATAAGGACAAAAAACAATTCCCCTTCTCAGAATAAAGATTTTAGGTAGTTTCCAATAAAAATTTACTCAAAGCAGTGAATATTTCATTGAAATGAAGATTGAGATAAGTACCTCGGTTGGTGCATAAATTAATGAACAAAATTTGAACCCAATAATACCAAAAACAATTTCAAGTTTCGTATTTAAGTAGCGCCAAAGTACGTTATATCAAAATTAGAACGAAGTAGTACAATAAAATGAATTAACAAATCTGTACCTTAGCAGTCCATAACGACAACTAGAAAATCAGTACCTAAGAAATAACTAATTATAAGCTATATTTAACAAATCCGCTGTGGCCAACACAGTACCTCCCCGACCATAAATTTCATGACAAATTTCATCGCTATTTCGGAAATCGATTACATATTTCAAAGTGAAAGTTGTCATTGTTGAATTGACAGCTGTCATTGTTAAAGTGACAGATGATAATTATTTTTGAGTCCTTATAGGCTCTTTGCGAATAGACTGCAGCGCCAGTAGTGGTTAAATTTGACAGTACTAGCAGGTAAACAAAACGTTATCATCGCACATGATATTAGAATACAAAATTTAGATTATAAAGCAATTTATGAGTAAATTTAACATGGAAATTGGAATATCACATGTTGGTTATACAAATTGTTGCGTTCCAAACTATACAACAGTTACGGAAACACAGAAAAACCATAAACATTTCTACAAGTTTTCATCCAGAGAACATGAAATAGGAAAAAGAAAAAAATGAATTTAGGCTATTAAACGAGAGAAGAAAGTGAAAATTAGTCAATAATAATTATAGAATATGTATCAAATATAGGAATTACTTGATGAAACTAGAAAATTTTTGTAAAAAGTTAGGTTAAACCATTGGAAGCTATAGCAATTTTGTAGATATTATTTTTATGTATCGGATAAGTTAAAATGCATGCAAAATATCTCGCGTTTCATCAACCTAAGGCAATGTGAAAAAATATACTTTCATATGACATGTTTTGATTCGTTTGACAGACATTTAATTACCTAAAAATAACATATTTTACTTCGATAAAAACTTTATACGAACCAGAATTATTCGAGTTTTGCTCTACAACATGCGCTGATATCTAACTCTTATCCAAAAACAGTCTTTCTTCAACATTAAACACATGCTTATTCTCTTGGACTAATTTTCCTTTTTCTAATATTGTACTCCGGATACAACCAAGTTATATAAATTGAAATCCTGTACCTATCATAACTCCATTAGCCATCATTCACTTGTGTTTTTAATCTTATTTCAAGTTTCAATATAAAGTTTTTAGCTTTTATTTACTTATTCCACGTAATGACAATTCAAATTTTTTCCTGCAGCTACTTTCAAAATTAAACACCCTGAGCGCTATTGTCGCTCCCCAACGTTTGCGCAAAGAGCCTATATCCTTGAGTGATCAAAAATGATTGTCCGTGCCGTTTTGTTCTGATTTTTTCTTTGCCGCCTGCTTGAGATAGTGACCTTTAAGTGACAGATGACAGTTCCTCTGAAAACACTATTCTAACCTAATAATTTGGTAGAATAATAATAAATTCTCAATAATCAGTCAATAATACAGCTATTTACCTACTTTTTTGTTTATTGAATCAGATTATGGACGAATCCGTCATAAAATATGCAAAATATACGCCATTGTGTTCTTGAAATGTCGGTAACGTAGTTTTCAAAATAAATAAATTTATACTAACTTTATTCCATGAAGATAGTTTTGATCATAATGCGAACTTTTGCCTGTCACCTGTCAGACAATCATTATTGATCGCTCTGTATAAAATAAGTATTCATAAAGATGCAGAGTTCTTTTCTAGATTTTCGGGGTCTTCATTGGAACAAACAGTTTGTAAATTTGATGGCCGGAAGTGTAATTTGAAGATGGTAATGTGGACTCTATTACTTCATTATTTATTTTTGATATCTACTAAGCCTCTATCCCCGAGAGTTTAAAATTGATACCAAACTAGACATCATTTAAATGATTTGTAAGAGAAACAATTGACAATAGTTCAAATATCTCCTCAAAAGCTTTAATTTGATACCAAACACGATAGAACCAAATTACTCATTTTAAAAAAACAATTGACAAACATCTACTTGTGATGTCAAAATATAAGTGATAATAATTTTAGCTCCACATTATGATTCTCATCATTTTTTGGTTCAGAAAAATATAACGAATTTTATGATAATTTGAATTTTGATAATAATAAATGAACCGCTGATAGTTTTCAAAAATGGTTTGCATGAATGCTGTGCCAAATCATCCAAGAATTAATTTTCTTCAACACTGTTATGTTTTTTGCATATCCCATAACCAAAAATTATGTTGGAACAGGTGAAATTCCACACGTCATGTAAGAATAATATTCTGTAACCGTGTAAAATCATTTCGACAAATCAGAAGCTGTTATTTTGGTAACTATGGTTACATCTCAACAATCCAGATACCTATTCTTATCTAGCTTTACGTTTGACGTTTCATAATTCTCAAAGTTTCCACTAAAATATTGATGAGTTTCCAAAACCTTGTTAAAGAATAGTATATTCTACAATAAGTATTGGAATGACCTATATTCTGAACGAGTGAAAAGCTTGTAATCCTCGCCTTCGGCTCGGATTACGGTTCGCGAGTGTGGAATACGCCATTCCAAACATGTTGTAGACTATACTTTCTCTAACAAGATTTTGTAAACTCACCACTAATTCAAAGGGAACTTAAAAAATTATTAAATGTCAAACGTTAAATCCAGATATGAATACTTGAATTGTTAGGAGGTAACCATGGTAGTAGCCAAATTAACAGCTTCTGATTAGTCGAAATGATCCTAAAGGCATACAGAATCATTCTAAACGGTATACGGAATCATTCTAACCAGTTTTTTGGAATGTCATTCGTTCCAACATAATTTTTGGTTATGGAATATGCAAATTCCAAAACAGTGTTGGAGAATAGTATATTCTACAATAAGTATTGGAATGGCCTATATTCTGAACGAGTGAAAAGTTTGTAAACCGAGCCGAAGGCGAGGTTTACGGTTCGCGAGTGTGGAATACGCCATTCCAAACATGTTGTAGACTATACTTTCTCTAACAAGGTTTTGGAAACTCACCAATATTTCAGAAGAAACTCAAAAAATTCTTAAATGTCAAACGTCAAATCCAGATATGAATATTTGAATTGTTAGGATGTAACCATGGTAGTAGCCAAACTAACAGCTTCTGATTCGTCGGAATGATTCAAAAGGCTTACGGAATCATTCTGAACGGCATACGGAATCATTCTAAACGATTTTTTGGAATGTCATTCGTTCCAACATAATTTTTGGTTATGGAATATGCAAATTCCAAAACAGTGTTGGAGAAAGTATAATCTACAACATGTATTGGAATGGCGTATTCCACACTCGCGAACCATGCACCTCCTCTTTTGCTAGTTTGGAATTAGAGCCATTCCAATACTTGTAGTATTTACTATTAGTTGTTTCATATTTAATGATAAATATTACCGTTTATAAAACAAACGCAAAGAACTAAAAAGTACCATTAGTGAAGTTGCAGTACCACTGGTTCAAGAAAGCTCATCTATGAACTTGAACCTAGATTTTTGATGAGAAACTTAAATATAAAATTTCAGTCGGAAATTCGTACGCGTTCTCAAGTTATCGTGCTTCCAAACAGACCGACAGACAAATTGACTTTTTTTTATTATGTTTTTCGGGTTCAGTAGGGTCTAAAACGTGAAGATTCATCAAAATCTCGAACTGTCAAAAAATCACGATCACAATACTTTCCCTATTATATTATAGGTCGGAAAAGTAAAAAATACGACAAAAGTATGAAACTCAATCTGGTTCATATGAAAACAAATGAACATCATTCAAAACGGCGACAAGGAATGCCCATCGCAAAATTCGCTGCAGTCTAGTTGGGCATTCGGTAAAGGGTCCCTTAATCTGCGTATTCCAGTTGGGCATTTTAATCCCTTACAACACAGATATCGGATTTACCTGTGTACCTGACCGCCTCGGTACTGTATAATTATAATTTTTGCAAATTATTTAACTTTGTGATGTATTGCCAATGTATATGTTTGAGTTTTGCAGCCAGTTGATTGATTTAATTATTTCGTTAATATTATGTTTAGGACATATTTTTTTTTTTTAATTTAATGTATATATATATATATATATATATATATATATATATATATATATATATATATATATATATATATATATATATATATATATATATATATATATATATATATATATATATATATATATATATATATATGTATATAAAATCTCCTATCCTTATGTAAATATGTACCTATTGACAATCTATATGTTGTATTACAGCCAATTATGTTTTATCTATATATTTTTTGATGTTTTCTCGATGTATATTTTACTTATGACTGATTTTTTCTTGGATAAAATGCCTTATATGTATTTCATACATAAAGAGTTTTCATGGATATCCTAATTCTTCATTGCATAATACACAAAATCTTTATAAATTGTATCATAACTTCAGAGTCTCCCTTGATAATTAAAATTTGACGGCACGCAAATAAAAACAGTTTGAACTCACTATCTTATCTGCAGAAAAATACAGGTAGAGAAATGCCCAACTGGAAGAGCTAATTACGCCTACCTTTTTGGTTGCAAGGGATTATCTCAGGTAAAATGCCCAACTCGCATAAAGCCGCAAAATTATACCTATCCAAAAAAAGAGGGTGAATACTGAGCTTGTCATATGTTGCTGGAGCTCTCAGTTAAATGGTTTGGATTTTCACCTTCCAGCTCTAATTGAATTGAATACTTGGAATCCAAAGGATTTGGAATGTGGAAAATGGTATTACTTTCAAAGTTAATGTTTTTGTTTGGAAAAAATGGTACTCTACGGGTGATTAGCAAAAAAAAACGTGACCCCGCAATTGAAATATTTCGTCAAACACAGTTACCTAAAATGTCTTCAAAAATTTTGCTAGAGCAAGGGATTACTTTAAAATACATCCAGAAGAACACATAATTTACCGACACCAAGTGATGAGAGGAAGAAAGCAAAACAAATTGAAAGAAAAAAAAGAAAAAAAGTAAAAAGACTGGTGGCGCCGAAAATAACCAACAATATGTACAAAATTACACATAACAAGCTTCAAAAAAAAAAAAAACTTAAGCCAGAATAATGGAAACCGAGAAGAAATAGAGAAAAAGTGAATCGAGAGCTAATTAAGTCGATATCCCAAAAAAAAATTCGAAGTCCAAAAGTCGGAACAGTGTCTTGAGATGAAGGTTTGTTTTGTGGATTCATTCAGGGTGAACTTAGAATCTTTATATCAACTGCAAAACTGGCACAGATTTTTTTGCTTGCGATAAAAAGCAAATGATAAAAGATCAAGGACTACAAATTGAATCAGAGAAAGGTTGTTATCATCAGTCAGATATAAGCTGAAAAAATGTTACTGTACTTTAAACCTCAACGCAGCAATTTCAATTCATAATTTCAGAACGACTTGTCTAATCTCCAAATGATAACAATTAAGTAATCTCCTAAACCCCAAATTTAGTTCCTTCAAGATTCTACACTCTCCCGCTTTTGTTGAACTCGTGAAGTAACACAAGCGTTATTCACTTGTCAGAGTTGGAACAAAACATTCACCTAACCTAGGCCCTATAAAGATAACCGGTAGAACTAAGTTCGTCTCCCCCTTTATAACTTTTGCGGTTGACAAACTTCTGGAGGTAATCCAACAAAAGACGGCGCTACCTTTGCGCGACAATGACAACAAGTAATCCAACTCCAGAGTGAGTTACTCTTAAGCCTTGCTACATATATTATATCGTATATTAACCAGTCTTGAGCTAATCCTCCCAAGCACTGGCTGAGAGTGATGCAGACTGAATGAGGATGATACAAACAAAATTTAATTTGAAATCCAGTGAGAGTTGCGTCTTTGTTGATGGTGTTTTGTTATGATGTGCGTGCATGTTTTACAACTGACACTGATGCGCAAATGTTCAAGAGATTGACGAGAGATTTCCATTGTCTGTTGAGCTGAAGATGCGAATTGGAATTTCAATCTAACAAAATCTATTGTTCTAGGAGGCCTCACATCTTTTAAAAAAAAACATTCATATTGAAAAGTTTTCCGAGAGTCTCTTCAATTTGTGATCATCTGGCTGTAGGATTTTTTGGTGGATTCAATAGGATCAAAAATTCGGATGATTCTGGTGAACCTGCCAACTTCTCTAGTATTACTCAAATCAGCTGCACAAACTCAACTTTAAACCTCTTCTCATGGAATCTAAAACCCTCCCTCCATTATATTGCTCTACGCCAGTGTTCCCCTGAAAACTCTCTCTTTTGTTTACATTCTCGCAGGAAGGAAACATTCCGTGCCTCATGTAAACAAACTCACAGTAATTAAACTAGAACTTCCGATTCTCTGCACCGGTTTTCTTAAACTTTCAACAAATGGAACATTTTTGGCGGCATTTTTGTTCGTGATATCCTGCGTGGACACTAATTCCTGCTGTGGCGTTCTGGACTGAAGACAGGCGGCGCCTAGCGGCAAACGATTGAACTACGCCGCTAGAGGACGCGCATTGTAGCTTCGCGGCAATTTCTTGCCCGAAAAGGAGTTATTCCTTCGCTGAGCATCGGCGAAGGAAGGACTCAAAAACCACGTACTGAAGCATGACAATCTATAAATGCCGCAATCGTCTGCGATAAGTTGTTCAATCGAAATAACATTGAAGGAAGAATCGTTTTTAATTACCAACAAGAAAAATATTCAGTATATGTCTAAAGACGATAATTGCTTCAAGTCCAGACGTCATGAAAAAAAATTGAAGCCTCCTCAACAGCAAAAAACTATTTTTTATTTCGTTCTTGAGATATAAATCATTGACCTCCGAATGAAGGCGATTCAATTACTAAACGGCTTCTCGTAAATACAGCAATTCAAAATAACAATTAAGCATCTCTGTCATCATCACCCATGACGTCAACTTCAACGCATGCGGGATGCAGGTGTCCTGCTGTCGATTACCTCCACTTAACGTAACTTAAGCTGTAATTAACGCACTGCGTACACAAACATTTTCTAGAACCCTCACGTCGCCAGATGACGTCAGTGATGACGTATTAATAAAGCCATAGCTACACCTCCACTGAGCATAACAACAGCAGCTCTGGGGATGTCTTATAAGCACAAAACAAAGGGGAAAATAAGAGTAAATTGGTTCAATTAAAAGATCCGGGTGGGTCTGATGGAAACAGGTGACGCCTAAGAGTTGACGGTTGGGTTGGATATAAATATCATGCTGGTTTTAGAGAGTTAAAAATAACGCATGTTGTTATGATCGACAAGAAAAAATAAAACAGAGTTTATCAGTTAAATACTTTGTATCAACTCAGTTTTTTCCTTTATTTTTAAATATGGTTTGAATGCTTTTACTTCAGTTTTGTAATCTATCGATTGTTTCAGAAATATGCTTGGTGCTTTGAAAAAAAATTGTTATCATAAATTTTAGTCCTTTTGTAATCAAATACTTAGATTAATTCACAACATTTGGAATCGAACTTGATACATTCATTTTTCAATTGACACTTTCAACTCACATATTAATAGTTATCTGACACTTCTTGCTCATTTCAAATGGTCACAGCAAAGAATACGGAATCCCATATAATCTTTGTCCCAATCATAAAATGATTTCTTGAAGTGAAGCATCATTTGAGAAAACTTTTGGACTGTTGGACCGAACTTGAGCCTGAGATAGTCTAGAAGGGTGCACTGAACTCCTCATGTTGGATCGAAATCCACTCTATAAATGAGTGTTCGAATGTACGGTTAAACTCGAGTCTGGTTTATTATTAATGTAAAATCGCATGTAATCAGAGAATATCACTCAGGTACAACGATTAAGTCATTAGTGCCGAGTTCGAAGGGGACTAAAAATCCAGGTAGTTTGGTGCCGAGATCGAGGCTGCCCTGTTGGATACTTGTACTTCCTATAGAATATCTGTACTGCAAGTATTTTCAAAAATACTTGTATCTCCTGTGAATATCTTTATTATTCAGGAGTAGCCGTTCCTGTATTTGTTTTGAAACACCTAGATTACTCTGGAATGCTTGATGTATTTTCTGCGAAATACTCATATTCCCTGTGGGATACCTGTACTCCCCATGAAATATTTGAGTTCCTATAGAATACCTAAATACCTGTACTTTCCGTGAAATACTCATGGGCATGAATTTTCAGGAATAATCTGTATATATTGTGAAAATCTGTACCTTTTCAGGATTACCTTCACTCCCCCGAAATACTGGTGTTTTTTGTGAACGAGGATTTTGGGGAATGCTTGCATATTTTGTGATATTTGGATCTTTCCTAAGACATCCATACTATTCTAAAATACCTGTGTTGTTTCGGGAATATCTGTTTTCTGTACAGGGTACCTATACTTTCTCTAGGATGCCCGTGTTCTAGTTTTTCCAGCAATATCTGTAAGTATTCCATTTGGATTATTTGTATACCGAAAGATATGAGACAAGTGATGAATATCAAAATTGTCTGAGTCAATTAATTGGTGCCTCCCGAAATGATAATGCCTGAACTTCCTTTAGAATATTGGTATCTGTGGGGAACACCTGTAGATTATATAAACGTATCTTCTTTGAAGTTACTCTAGTATACCTTAATATCCTGTGCGATACCGGTTCTTTTTATAGAATTTGTACATCATAGAAAATACCCATGTACAGGTATTTCCTTTGGAATTCCTGCATTTCTCTTGAAATATTTTTATTATCCTGAAATAGTTGTACTTATTGCTCAGGAATTCTCGATTTTTTCTGAAATACCTGAATTACTCTGGAATGCCTGGTATATTTTCCGCAAAATACCTGTATTTTCTGTAAAATACCTGTACTACTCATGTAATACTCGTGGACAGATGCTTCCAGAAATATCTGTATATACTATATGAAATGCCTGTACCATTTCTGGAATACTCATATTGTTTGGCAATACCCGCATTTTCTGTGCAACATTTCAGTAACTTCTGCATTTGCTATGAAATACCTGTACTCGTATTTAATCACTCGCAGGCATACTTGTATTTTTGTGGTACTTCCTCCATTCCCCTGAAATACCTGTATTGCTCTCTGGAATACTTGTGCTTCTCTGAAATATATATATTATTGCCGATATACCTTGATTTTCGGCAAATTTTCTATACTTTATATAAAATACCAATGTAAAAGTATTTCCAGGACTACATGTATTTTCTGTGGAGCTACTGAATTTCTCTGGAATACTAATGTCCCTCTGAAGTACCTACATATATTTACCTGAAATACGTAGATTTCTCTGATATACCTGATGTATTTTTTTGCGAAAAACCTGTTTTTCCTGTGGAATATCTGTACTTTCTAAGTAATATTTTTAGTGTCTATAGAATACCTGTACTTTCTATGAAATACTCATAGACAAATATTCTTAGAATACCTGTATATACTGTGAAATACTTGTACTTTTCCTGGATTATCTATAATGCTCGGAAATATCTGAATTTCTTGTAAAATACTTTGATGATTCCTGTATTTGCTATGAAATGTCTATACCCGTCCACAGCCATACCTTGGTATATCTGTACCTCCTATATGGTACCTGTATCCTCCCTGAAATACTTGTACTGTTCTGGAATACTTCTTGAAATATTTGTATTATTGCCGATATATCTATATTTGCTGCAGAATACTTGTACTTGATGTAAAATACCCATGTAAAAGTATACCTGTATTTACTGTTGAGTTACTGCATTAGTTTGGGATACATGTATCCCTCTGGAATACCTGTATCTATTCGAAATATCTGTATCTATTCGAAATACCTGCATTGCCCGGAATACCTGTATTTTCTGTGAGACACTTCGGTAATGCCCTTATTTGTTACGAAATATCTGTCCCCGTAAATAGGTATTTTCCTAGGATCCTCTGTACCTAATCTCTGTGGTAAATACCCTTACCCTGGAATACTTCAATTGCTCTGAGATACCGGTATCTTCGGAAATAACCGTATTACTTCAGGAATACCTGTATTACCTGCAGAATACTTGTACTTCATGTAAAATACTCATGTAATAATATATTGTGTGGTTAGAGACGAAACAAGATGATTTAAGCCGAGGGTAAGCGTTGCTTGCCCGAGCGAAGCGAGGGCCGGCATCACTCTCGGCTGAAATCGTGTTTTGTCCCGTGCCACACACTGTATTTTTCATAATACCTGCATTGAAACTTTCCACATTACAAATTTGTCATAACAAAGTGAATATTTTTCTTTTGATTCCGCAGGTAACAAGTCGAGAGTAGCTGCTTGTACTTTGTCAATAAGATGTTGTGGTGTACTTGAAATTGTCAAAATAATACCTTTTTCCCTGAAACTAATCGTCTTTTTAATTCAATTTACAGTTCCGAGTACAACAACTGTCAAATTAAATAAGGTTATATGATTTTTATTTAGAAATTGACAATGTACAAATGCGACTCTGCCAGGGATAGAACAATGTAAAAAATTAATTCAGTGGGCAGAAACAAGCTTGTTGCTCCCCTAGGGCAGAAACAGGCCTGTTTCTGCCCGGATACACTTGCATTTGTCTAAAATTGTCTTGTTTCGACTGACAAAACAGGCGTTGAAACGAGTTGTTTCAATGCAGGTATTATGAAAAAGTATTTTCAGGAATACCTGTATTTTCTGTGGCGTTAAGTGCATTGGTCTGAAACGCCTGTGTTTCTCTGGAATACCCGTATTCATTTACAATACCTGTCTTGTTCCGGAATACCGGTATTGTTCCGGAATATCTATACTTTATGTGAGATACTCCGGTAATGCTCTTATCTGCTTTGAAATATCTATATCCTTCAACAGGTTTTTTTCTAGGATCATTTTCAATCTCTGTAGTAACTTTATTTCCCATGGAATGCCTTAGTTGCTTTGAAATACCTGTATTTTTCTGGAATACCTGTATTACTTCAGAAATACCTGTTAGTATTCTCAGGTATATATTATATGAGAGATAGCTTCATTGCTCTAAAATACCTGTATTACATTGTATAATACCCTAATACCTGTATTTCTTGAAGAATATATGTGCTTTCTGTGGCATATTTGTGTAAGAGTTCTCTCAGGAATCCCTTTATTCCTTTTGATTACCTGTATCTGTCTCGAATATCTGAATTTTCTTTAGAATAGGTACTTCCTATGAAAAATGTGTGGACCTCATGTACGTATATTTGGAGGAATATCTAATATATACCTGTATTGCCCATGGAATACCTACATCTCCACTAGAAGACCTGCATTACTTTGTCGGAATTTCCTATGGAAAATCTTGGAAATACAAGTACTTCCTATAAAATTGTGGATTACGTACGTAATTCCTACGTTATAACTCTGAAATATCTGTATTTTCATAGGAGTATCCCACGAATAACTTCCTTCTGAAATACCTGGTTTTCCCTTGGAATACTTTAATCATTTATACAGAGTGATCAAAAATGATTGTCCGTGCCGCTTTGTTCTGATTCTTTCTTTGTCGTCTGCTTGAGATAGTGACCTTCAAGTGACAGAAGACAGTTCCTCTGAAAACACTATTCCAATCTAATAATTTGGAAGAATAATAATAAATTCTCAATAATCAGTCAATAATACAGCTATTTACTTACTTTTTTGTTTATTGAATCAGATTATGGATGAATCCGTCATAAAATATGCAAAATATACGCCATTGTGTTCTTGAAATGTCGGTAACGTAGTTTTCAAAATAAGTAAATTCATACTAACTTCATTCCATGAAGATAGTTTTGAACATAATGCGAACTTTTGCCTGTTACCTGTCAGACAATCATTATTGATCACTCTGTACAAGAATACCTTAGTGCACGAACAAAGTCTGTATAATCATTTTGAAAGTCAAGCCGTGTTTAATGAATACAACTATGTCAGATGCAAAGATCGAAAGATTTTTTGAGATAGATAAACTCTTTAAGCGGTGCATCATTTGATGGACGTATGTATTTTCCATAAATATAAGAAATATCTATATAATAACTCAAAATATGGTTGTATTTCCATTGTGTCTTGTTAATCAGTAATTTCTGGTATTCATTCTGAGAAATGCGAGTAATGTGTCAACCACATCAAATATTTCTATAAGTATTTTCGTCCGGCCACACAAACTGTCCATTGGACATAAGAAACAAAAACCATCAGTATCGTTTCAAATCTCACGTGGACAATTACGTTTCTAGCATTCAACATTTCGAAGACTTTGGTGGTCCCTCAATTCATCACCCTAGAATTAGTTTTTCAAGAAACGGTCCGTGACAAATCACTACTCACACAAGGTGCTAGTAAACATCCGAACATCAGGCTCCTACGCCGTCGTTTGATTAAATAAACAGTTGAAGACAAAAAATGAAGCTTGAATAGTTTGCTAGCCAACCGAAAGATTCTGAATGCGTTTTTTTGTTGGAAGCCACACTGTTATCCGTTTGATTTATATTTGTCAAGTGTAGGGAAAGGATTTTATCTATAATTTTTTAATATAATTTGTGAGCTCTACATCTTGTAGTGTTACAGATAAGTATAAGGACCGAGGTCATTTTTTATGATGTTCTCAAAAAATTCAATGAATTGAGCACGAAATATACCATGACACTACGTTATACAAATTGTATAACGAACAAGGACCAATTCGCTCGCCAAATTTATATACCATTAATAATTTCATAGCGGATGTTAAATCTGCGTAGATGAAAGACTCAACTAAAAAAATTCGAACTAATTCGTAATCTTGGAATACTGATTCTCGATATTATTTTGACAAATTTTATTAGTTGATCTAAAATTGAGGACTATTCTATATTGCCATACATCGTCATATGTTCTAACAAAGTTCAATCCAAAAAAGTGAAATATGAGGAAAATGTAGTAAAACAACTCAGCGTTCTGTCATTTTATGCGAATCTTTAGAGTTTTGGGGGAATGTACTGCTATACATCGAGGTGAGTCACCTACTGACATCCACCTAATAAGTCATCGTACGGAATCATAACCACGGTGGCATTTTGCGGACCCCAACCGTGCAAGACAAAGTCCCACGACAGTGTCCAACAGAGAAACTCGGACAAAACACAGGGTAACAGAACCCCTGCGATCAAAATGCATCCAGATGATTTATACCTCGAATGCAGGGTAGTCGAGTGAGTGGTTTACATTTTCTAAGGTTGTTTCACTTTATGATTTATTACAGAAGGGATGTTGTTTTCATTAACGTGTTTAATATTAAGTGTTTATTATATTTAGTTATTTGAGTGGGTACAGAAAAAGTTGTACAATAAATTATAGTGAATCAATAGAACGAAAGTTTTCTATTTCACTAATGGTGCCGGAGTTGAAACTTCCATGTTGGGCATGAATCTTACAAGGCTCAAATAAGATGAAATCTAGTTAATTATTACTGATATATAATTTGATTATCGTTGTATTACAGAAAGTAGAAGGAAACAGAATGCTTGAAGGTAGTTATCTGGTTGAAGTTGTAGTACAAAATTCAAATAACAGACGTGTGTTTCATAAATAGATTGAATAGATCCAAGAGCAATCATACAGCTTCAAGAGCAGGTATAAACAGATATAGATATAAACAGCTTATGAATAACTGTGCTCAGATAACCTGTTTCTGAAGCTGTTTGTACCCGATCCTGAAACTTTTTGATTCATTTTTGTAGTTGCTTGTATCCGTTCTTGAAGTTGTTTCACATATTCCTGAAGGAGTTTTATTTGTCCCTTGATCTGTTCAACCTGTTTCTCGCAGCTGTTTTGATCGATAAAAATTGTTTCTTGATACAAGCAACTTCAGAAGCATGTCAAACAGCTTTAGAAATTGATAAAAACACCTTCAGGAGCTGATCAACAGCTTGAAAAACAGGTTGATGGAACAAAACTATTTATACCTGTTCTGAAATTTGTGTCTGGAGCTTGTCAGTCCCAAACAGCTCCAAGAATAAGTCAAACAGCTCCAAAAATAGAACGAACAACTTTTGAAGTAAGACTAGATCAATAATTTCAGAAACAAATTAACGGCACAGAACTTTTCATACCTGTTCTGAGGCTATTAGCATCTGTTCCTAAAGTTATTTGATTTATTCCTGAAACTGTTTGACTGATTACTGAAGTTGTTGAACCTTTCCCTGGACATTTGATTTTTCCCCGATCTGTTCAACTTGTTTCTCTGAGCTGTTCTGATTACTTTTTTTCAAATGTAAGTTTGATTTGTTCTTAGATCTATTCGATCCTTTCTTGAATCTGCTCATATTGTTGCTCTCATCTGTTCTGATTAACAGAATCCACTATTCAATCTCAAACAGCTCCAAGATCAAATCAAACAGCGACAAGAACAAGTCAAACAGCTCCAAGAATAAGTATAAATAGGTTCAATAACAAGTCAGCCAGCTCTAGGAACAGGTATGAAAAATTCCAGGAACAGATAAAAAGCCTCAGAAACAGATCAAGAAGATCGAACAAGTCTAGAAACGGATCAAACAATTTCAAGGACAGGTTGAACAACCTCAGGAACAAGTCAAACAAATTCAGGACGAAGTATAAACATCTTAAGATTAGAGCTGTTCATACTGGTTTCAAAGTTGTTTAGATCTCACCCTCGAGCCGATTGACTTGTTCCTGAAGTTGTTCGACCTGTTCCTGAAGTTGTTTCACCTATTCCTAAACTTGCTTGATTTTCTCCTGAAATGGTCAAACCTATTTCTCTGAGTAATTCGTAGTATACAGTATGGAATGCGAAATTGGAAACACCTTTTTTCTCGAAAGTTATTATAGATACCAAAAAATTGTTCAAATAAAATTTTTTGTACTTTTAATAAGCTAACTAAATCTGTATGAATTTGGTGGAAAAAAAATAATTCTCGTAGATATAGCCATATTTGTACTTTCTTCAAATGGAATCTCTTGTATATTATTGCACTAATGAATAGAAAATAATTTTTGCTTTGAAAAAGTTTGAGGGTTCTTACCTACTAAACTTGATAGTTTTTGATATATTAACGAAAATATCTAAATGTTGCTTCACAAAATCAAGTGTGCGTTTAGAACTGAATTTTTTGACAGTTGAGTTATTTTGTGTTGTATTTGCGTTAAGAAAAATTGTGTTGTATACACATTACTGATATTTTTGTGTCAATAATATTACTGTTAAGTACGCGGGGAATTACACAACGTTTATATTTTTTAAATATAAATATTTTTGCGCGCTCAGATATTTGCACATCATCATGAACGAAATGCATAGTTCAATTACTATCAAAAACAATGTACAAAATAAACAATTTTGTTATCATAGTAGAACATAAAGAAGTACGGAATAAATGTTATCGAACTACACAAAATGTTCAAAATTTCCACCGTTTTCTCGGACACATAAATAAAGTCTTTTCAATGAATTTTGTTTTATATTAACTGTATTCGATTCAACAATAGCTTGTCTTATTTGGTTTTTCAGTTCATCAAGTGTAGCAACGGACATTACATAAATTTTGTTTTTTATAGCTCCCCATAGAAAAAAATCTAAAGGCGATAGATCCGGAGATCTTGCGGGCCACGATGTAGGGCCTCTGTTGCCAATCCAGGAATTTGGAAATTGTTGATTCAAATACGCAGTTACATCCAATGAATTATGCGGAGGTGCACCATCTTGCTAGAATATCATTCTGCGTCTAACTGCCAATGGTATATCATCCAGATAATCTTGAAATTCATTTTGCAGAAAATTTAAGTATCTCTGTGATGTCAAAATGCCCTCATAAAAATATGGACCCAAAATAGTGTTGTTTATCATACCGCACCATACGTTAATTGAAAAGCGTATTTGAAAATTTGAAATAAATGTTTGACGTGGATTCGTTTCTACTGATTGCCAATAATGTGAATTATGTCTATTTAGTATTCTATTGTTAGAGAAATTTGTTTCATCTGACCATAAAATTGTATCTAAAAAATTAGGCTCTGCAATATATTTTCCAGTATTAAGTAATTACAAGATTGTAATCTTCTCACGTCATCGCCAGGATGAAGATTATGAATTTTGTAGATTTTATAGGCTTTGTACTTATGCTTTTTTAGAATCTTAAGAACCTTTGTATGTGTGGTATTTATTTCCAATGCAGCTTCTTTTATTGAATTTTTAGGGTATACATTGAAATATGCCAATACATCAACTTTTAAATTTTCATCTACTATCTCACGTGTTTTGTAATTTCTTGAAACTGACCCAGTCCTACGCAACTTCCTCTCTAATTTGAATAAATACGAATGGTTTGGATAAAAGCGTTCCGGATACCGTTGTCTGTATAATTGCAGAGCTTGTCTCGAATTATTATTTGATAGATAAAAACATTTTATCATATCTAACTTCTCATTGATTGAATAATCTGCCATTATTAACACCAAATAATAATAGTATGTATGCAACACAATCTTTTGTAGCGCAAATACAATACAAAATAACTCAACTGTCAACAAATTTTGTTCTCAAGGCACACTTGATTTTGAGAACAGCATTTAGATATCTTCGTTAATATCTCAAAAACTATCAAATTTAGCAGGTATGAACCCTGAAACTTTTTTACAGCAAAAAAATATTTTCTATTTATTAGTGCAATAATATACAGGGTATTCCATTTGAAGAAAGTAAAAATATGGCAATAAGTATATACGAGAATTTTTTTCTCTACTAAATTCACACAGATTCAGTTAGCTTATTGGAAGATCTAGAAACTTTATTTTTTTCCACCAAATTCATACAGATTTAGTTAGCTTATTAAAAGTACAAAAAATTTTATTTGAACAATTTTTTGGTATCTATAATAACTTCCGAGAAAAAAGGTGTTTCCAATTTCGCATTCCACCCTGTATAATATGTTTCTGGACTTTTCAATGATATGTGGAGCCCGAGGTCTTATTCCGGCAATCGGCATCTCGGGTTTTGGGCCAGAACTCTTGCTAGATACCTACTCTCAAGATGTGAACATCCATTAGCTGCATCACTGAGCTATAGGGTTGATCAAATAAAATAAAAACAGTGATATACAAGACCCACCCCATGGATATTCACATAATCGAGAACTGGAGGCTCAATTACCATTAAACTAATCAAAAACTATGGATTAGTCCAAGAATTCTTTATATTCGAACTTTGAGTAGAATATTTTAATAGCAAAACAAAAACTTCATCATATCTATCTCATAATATTCATAAGACGTCTTGTCTTCGTAGGTAGTAAAATTTCCCAATAGTGATATTAACGTGCTTCTTGCCACTTCCTTCATTTTGTTTCTGATCACAATTTATCGCATTAGTTTTAGGAAAGGGTTAATTTTTAATGGTACCTATGGGAACTCTTCACACAATAACTTGGACTTTGAACTAATAAACCAACTCTGAGCTAGAATATCAAGTAGCGATATGAATATTGTGGTTGATTTGTCATCAGCGAATGAAAAATAAATAAATTATTGTGGTTTTCAAATTGCTATTTTAAGGAATGTGCGATATTTTCATTTATGCGTAACCCGTGCACTTTCAAGGATAAAGATGTGTAAATTTGAACAAAATTGACAATGCTCGGCCAGAAAAACTCAACCTCAATCACAGGTTATGTTCTCTTTCAGATTTTTCTACCTTATAGTGTAATTTTGGGCTAACTTTGTCCAAAATGATGAGTTTGTTCCATGGTCATCTTCTATAATACACCATTCAAGAATAAAAGGTGCTTTCAGAAAGGGAGAAGACTGGGTAATTATATTAATAATAGTGATCACCCAGTGGTCGAAATTCGACCGTAATTCATTATATTCATCAAATTGCCTTATTATTCGACGCTCTATCCGAATCTGGAATAAATATAGTGATTCTTATTCAAGATTTTAACGTGACTTTCTTCTACTCTCTCCCTCTTCCTCCTGGAAAAGTGTATTCGGTGTACATTTTTAAAGATATTTCAGCGAAAAATAATATCGTTTTCAGCGGTAAATTAAAATAGGACACCCTGTGTATAATTTTATATGTCTGCACTCCTTCTCCATATAAACTTTAAGTGTGCCAAATTTCACATTTCTTTGTACGCACAATATGCTTAAGAAGGCGTGCAAAGCTTTCTGTTCACTTATTAATATATAGAAAAGAAATTATCGAGAAAATTAGATCCAGTAACTATGTAGAGTGAGACAAAAATCTCTGTCCTAAGTTTCTTGATGAGATGTTCTACATCTTGTCTGACAATAGAGGAAGGTTCACCTTCTCGTCTTCCAATTATTCTACGTGAAGAACAGTGAATCGCGGAGTCGAACCGGAAGGAGGGCATGTTAAACCGTTAAAGTGCGTCGTGTTCCGGTACGAGATGAGACAATGGCGGCTTCTGGAGAACTTGTCCAAGACAACGGTGATTCTGGGGAGGTGAAGAGTTCCGGACTATCAGTGGAAAGTGGCGCGTGCCTTAAGCTTTGATCTGTTCAACACAAATGGATCGAGATTCGCGAGTTCGGAAAGTTAAGCAGAAAACCATCCCATAATGCAAAAATTCCACTAGGAGAGAAAAAAGAATTTATGAATTTAAGATTGAAGAGCCGAATATATTCAAAATATTACCATTTTGAGTTATTATCACATCCTTGATCGGAAATAGCAAAGAATAAATGGGCTCTTGCTAATTATATTGAATATAAAGAATGCTAGTTTTGTGAAACAAATTAATATATTCAATAATAGATAACAAATGATATAATCTTTACAAATAAATGGATTTCCTGCTACGTGCTTAAGTACGGGGTTCAAATCTACTTACTTCCATTCTACTCGGCTCTACTTCATTGTTTTATGATTTATGAGTGACTGAATTGCTATACTTTTTGATATGCCTTGTGTGTCGAATTGATATAATTTTTAACACCCTGTATAATTTCGGTTGGTAATTTTTGATTTATTCCATCGTTAGGTAGACTTCTATATTTTAGAATCCATTATCCTCCTCTTTGTGGAAGATATAACAAATTCCTGTAATTAGAGTCGCCGACTGCATTCAAGTTTTTCGCGCAGCTATTGTGAAAGTTAGTCATAACCAATTTCTTTAAGGTGCGCGCTGTTCTTGTTATAATTGCGTGGAGTCTCTCTAATGAGATGTAGAAGATGCTGTTTCATTTTAACCTTTTTGTGAGATGCGTTTTCTTCGCTTTGTTACTTTCTGCACTTGCATAAAGCTTTGATGAATTTTGACACATGAATCCGAATTCTCACAAGATTTTATGAATTTTTCATGAACTGAAATAATGGATTCCGATGTTGTAACTCATTTTTCATGCTTTTGGCTGTTAATCACAGGTACGAGCTGAAAATCGGACACAACCCGCAAAACGAGCCCCAACCTAAGAAATACTAGATCTGTTTTTCTCCAAGCGAAGTTTCAAATCTGAATATACTTCATAAATCACAACTTCAACAATCAACCGAAAGTATAGTTCATTATAAACTTCATAGAGTCCAACCTTCTTGAAAGAACGTACCGTAACCCTCGTGTTCCTTGAGAATAATATGGTTGTTTTCTATCAGACTCGAGATGATTGCCTCCTGCAATATTGGTTCTTGGTTGACCGTTGTCCGCAAGCGTGGGGCTCATGCAATAACATACATTCTATCGTGCATATGTTAGGGGCAAGGAAGGCGATCGGCGAAAGAAGTCCCTGTAGCCTACGGCCTTTGAAGCGCGCGGAATTGAGACACTTTGGTTAATAAAAATACCGATATGAAAACTCGATGAAACTGGACACAGGATAAAATATACATATAGACCCAGAAGGGTATGCTCCTGGGAAGAAGTGAAATTCCTTGAAGAAAATTCAAATTTTATATGTAATACTTTATGAATGAATCTGCAATCACAATGTAATCTAATTCAACATGAAAAATACGTAAATTTATGTTAATTCTATTCTACATAGCAATTGTTAACGCACCCTAAAACTAGTAATTCCCATGGCAATAAATTTTTCTAATTCATCAATTACCCTTCGAAATATCTTCTCGTATTCTACAATAGTCTTGTTTCTATCGACAAGTCTCCCATTCTTACACGAGGCGCACTCAAGTATATTAGCAACAGCAATTGATTTTGAAATGATGTATATATAGAAGCGAGCCCTGTCTCTAAGACGTAGGCCCATAATTGAAATTCTTTCGAGTTAGGTATTTGATTAAGCTCGTATATTGCTAACGATATAAATATAATCGGAAGCGAAAACAGGCACACAGATACAGAGCCGGTCTGAGGAAAAGCGAATTAATTTTCTTCTTGTATGGGATATATCACCATTACGTCCAGGGATAGTCTCAGGATATATTTAATAGAAAACTTCTACGCCGGCTGGACATTCTTCAAACTGAAACTGGCCGTTAAGAATTTGTTGTGTTCTGGAGTTTAACAGCGGATAACATACTTTCCTGCTCCATATAAATTTAGCTTGAAATGCTAACTTCGTAACAAAACAAATTAAGAACAGAGCAAGGAATCATTCCGCCATCCCAAGATAAGACAATGGATAAATATGTCAGAAAAAATGTTTTCTGAAATAACTGCACAAGCACTACAGAAATCTTACCGAGTTTAGCAGTTTCCACATCGCATCCTAATTGGAGTAAAGCTCTTTTTCAAAAACTTTGACATTTTTACAACTACTGATTCACTTGTCATATCCTCACAAAATTTTACACGTCAAAAACTATCATCATGTCGAAAATCAATCAAAAAAAATCAAAATTCAAAATTGATAGTATTCTAGTCAAAGCTCTTTTTCAGGAATGGCTCCTTCTGGAAGGCTCGTTGATCATCAACCAAATTTTGCGATTTGACGAACAGTATTTTGGGACGAAACAAGTATGAAATGGACTTTTCTCTCATTTGAGAGAAATAGAGTTTTGCAGTCTTCATTTAATACTGCATGTACAAAAAGATTGCGTCAAGGACCTTAATTTTTCCACCATCTGTTATTTCTGGAAAAGTATACTGAAACATGCAATATATTAACAGCATCATGAAGTTTGAGATTCTTAGTTAAGTGACTCATCAATATTCACGGAACTCCTGATTTCTGTCCGTGAAAATGAATGGATTTGTGGACGCGCGATTGATACACGTCGATGCGCTATAACAAGTAAACGCATTGACCGGTTTAAAACATTTTGACACTGTTTGGTACCGTATAAAATTATTTATATTCGTCTCATCCCAGACGTTGTTACGTTCAAGACATCCACGGTCTCGACAGCCAATCCAATTTATTCCTATCCTAATGAAGATGGCACAAAAGTACCGTGTGATGCTGGAATTATTCATAGATGTTTCAATTTGATGCCAGATTACTAATTGTTACAAACGAACCAAGTGTTAATCCCAAATCTAAGTCTGGAACAATTATTTCAATACCATCTATAGCTAGAGACTTCTAGATTTATTCAACTTATAAAAATTATTATTATTATTGGGAATTGATCTTCCTAAGGAGATACTATAGTAATGAAGTGCTATACCCCATGATCTCATTTTACGTTTATATATCAGCCCTATGATAAACTCTCGAGACTAGAAATATTAATAAATTTTAAAGGTATTCAATTAAGGGAATTTCTTTTTGCAGTTTCGGTCCCATCTTGATTATCTTCAGGAGTAAAAATAATTTGGGAGCTCAAAATTTAACAACAAATACTTTCAACCCCTGCAGATGGTCCAAGTGGAACCAAGACTTTAGAGTAGAAAAAAATCTGACGTGGACATCACGTGACTTACTTGTACATCATTGGATATATATAATCAAACACAACATCTCATCATTCTACGGCTAGTCGGTTGCTATGGAAACAGTAGGTCATCATTCTTATGCTACAACATTGATAAATACTGATTCCCAGGATTCTACGGCTAACATTTCTGAATTTATGCGCAAAATTCCAAGATCGTTGAGTATAGTGCACTTTCGACTCAGTCGATCTTAATGAAAATAGGATATGAGTATCTAGACAGTACTATCATCTTAAATACTGTATTTTAATATTCTACGTTCAATCGTTTTGGATTTGCTTAATACGAACTCTCAATATTCTGCGACTGACTATTTTAAATTTATGAGAAAAATTCGAAAAGTCTGTAATATGAAGTGCACTTCCGGCTTAGTCGATTGGGACGAATAGGAGATGATCATTTTGATGCTGCAGCAATTTCAAATACTCAATTTCAGTATCCTACGGCTAATCATTCTAGATTTATGCGAAGAATTCAAAAAAAGTATCAGGTAAAGTGCACTTCCAGTACAGACGATTGCAACCATAATGCTAGATGCACATCGAGATTCTAGATCCTATACCAGTCTTTTATACAAAATTTCAGCATTATACGTTTGACGAATTTTGAGATTTGCGAGTTACGCACATACATACATACATACGTACATACGTACCGACATCAAGCTAAAAATAGTCAAAATGGATTCAGGGATGCTCAAAACAGATAATATATCCATCAAAATCTCAATATGTGGATTTTGTCGGTTCACAATATTTCCTTGTACTTTTAGACCGTCAGAGAGTCGTGGATTTTAGTGCCTCATTTTGGTTTTCATGCCTTCAAGAGGTTTGATAAGTATGTATATTTGGAGTTCAATAATACTGAAATTAAAGCTGGACCGTGTGACCAACATAATGAAAATTAATCGTCAATTTGTATGAAAAAGCATGTTCTGATCTAATTTTGTCGCTTTTCCATGCTTACGAAATGAAATTCATGGAAAAATATTTTGACATGTCACACAAAATTAAGAAATTGACAACAGATTATCATTGCCTACCTTATCATTTCAATTAAACTGATTGCTTTATACCGCAAACTCTGAATATCTGTTATACTTATAAACTGCACTTCCGGCTTGGCCGATTGATACGAAAATAGTCAATAACTATTTTGATGCTACAACAAGTTCAAACACTAAGTTTCAATATGCTATGGCAGATGATTCTAGATTTATAGAAGAAATTTGAAAAAAAGTTTCAAGTAAAGTGCACTTCTGGCTTGGCCGATTCATACAAAAATAGCAGATAACAATTCTGATATAACATCAAGCTCAAATTCTGAATTTCAACATCTTACGGTTGATCATTCTGGATTTATCAGAAAAATTCGAAAAAGTTTCAAGTAAAGTGCACTTCCGGTATAGACGATTGGAACCATAATGTAAAGTGCACAGCTAGACCCTATACCAGTCTTAAATACAAAATTTCAACATAATACGTTCAACTAGTTTCGAGATTTGCGAGCTACGAACGAACGCACGAACGCATATACGTACCGAAATCAAGCCGAAAATAGTCAAATAGATTCAGGGATGCTCAAAACGGATATTTCAATCAAAATCTCGATAGGTGAATTTTGTCGGTTTCAAAATACTTCCTTGTACTTAGTACAAGTAAAAATATTGAAACTCTTGACTACACACCTACAATTTCATACTTACATTCAAAGTATCAGTCAGAAAGAGCAACTATTTCCATTATTCAATTATATTCATTGAGAAATTGGAGACCATGTTCAAATCTTGTGAAAAGGTTGGTGTTCATTCTTGTAAATTGATATCTGGCTTTTTAATATTCTGTTAGAACTCAGTAAGTGCACATGCTTAGTGACATAATAACGAACAATGTGGAGCACGCTGCATGAGGATGTTTGCTGTACCAATCATATCATACAGACAGCAGAGAAAAAAAGATTCTTGCTTCGATCAAAAAGAATTATCAGCAAGATTCAAATAATATATATATATGGATTTTAGTGACCTTCTATCCCCAGATAAATTTATATGGTCACCATATTCTTAACTTCTTATTTGCGTTCCGACCAACTTTGCTGGTCAAAACCTTAAAACTTTTTAGTTAAATAGCAGTGAAGTCTGTACATAATATCAAAGAGAATATACATCTCCAAATTAATATCATTAAGTTAATAATAACTGCGCAGTTCACTTCGCTCGTGCTCTTGATTTTTTTGACATTAAAACATCTTTATACTTATAGTACGAGATTGTACGGTAGCTACCAAACATCTCACAGAAACGAGTGAATTTCATATATAGATACTCTAAATTTGTCTGCATCTACCGATCAAGGTTAATCAATCTGATGACGTCATGCTTGAGTGTGGTGCAACATGAAGATTCTCAAATCAGTTTATCTCTGAAACACACCGAGGTAGAAAGTTTGTTTGATTGTTAATCAAAAGATAACAATTTTGAGTGACAGCCAAGGCAAATTTTGATTATGATAGGTCAACCTGTGGCATCTGAAATCTTCATGTAAGTGAACATCATGTCAAAGACAAACGGTATTCCACCATTCTATCTATCAAGGATTGATTAAGAAGACTTATATGTCCATAATTATGATGTGACGATTATATTTGGCAATACATTTTTTTCTTGTTATCACAGTAGTTATCATTTGTCATATAGGATTTTAAAGTTATTTCTCAAGTTTTTCGTGTGAGCAATTAAGTTTCTAATTATTTTCTCTTTGTTTCAGGTAAGTGTTGCAGCTTCTCTTGTAAGTCCGTCCCTGCGAATCGATCGGATCGCCGTATCTTATTGAAGGCAACAAACGACACAAAGAAGTCTTCACAGTGACACATTTACAGGCGAGATTACTTTTATTTTCAGCTTCTGAATTCATTGTGTCGCATAGGTTAGTACCCATAAGGCGTTGAAATTGAAGGCGTCGGTGTAAATTCTTGGCGCCGAAGAGCAACAAGGAACGTATCAGAAATTTAATCAAACGGTCGAGGTATTGAGAAAAACACTGCTAGATCCTCCTCTCGCGAACGCGCGTGTCTGTATGTTAAGATCAGCGGAAGTCACGATATTGCACGGGCGTCGATTTTACGAGACTGTCCTGTCCCTCTGTTCCTGTTTCTATTCCTCTTAGCTCCTCACACCTCCTCATACCATTATTTCAAATGCCAGTGCATGAGATTGCGTAAAAACGAATTACATTTACGATTGTGCGTATGCGCGCCCTTCGACAATATCTCCTTTGCTTTATTGTTTCCTTCTCTTTGATTATTTTATTTGCTCACATATTTCATTCAATTCAGATCACAGCACCTTTTTCACATTCAAAATTAGTTATCTCATACCGGATTCTGGCCATAAGACGAAACTATACCTGCCTTATAAAATATACAGTAAAATATCCGAAAAGTATAAAAATATCGTTCAGACTTCAATTAGGTACGGCCAAAAGAATAAAATCTAAATTGCGTACATAATATCCAAATTTTATTTCATTACCTACAATAAATTTTTAATATAAAACTTCAGTAATGACTATAAATTCTCAAACCGGTCAAGTTCAGTAAGAAAATAGTAAATATTCTTCCCATCAATAGAACAGTGACCCAAATTGCTTTCGAAAATATTAATCGTAAAATTATTCCTCTTCTGAAAGTTTATTTCTTCCAATAACATAAGAGGGTTCTACTTTTCAAGAGGGGCCTTTTCTTTGCAAATAAAGATTCGTATTGACTTGGAATCTTTTCAGGCCCATTTGTCCTGAAGTGTAGAGTACATATATTATCAGATCGAGAGTATGATATTTGTCGCGACCAATTACTTAAGTCTTTCGCTGTGGTGGCGTGGCGATCAATCAGAATTATGATGGTGATAATCCGACGTACAATGTCGATCAGAAAGAGCCGAGAAGGACTGAGATTCAGGGTTTTTACCAGATTTTAGATAAGAATATACAGACCAATATTGAAATTGTCAGGAATATACATATTCTTAGGAAATAATAGAGCCAATACCTCGGAAAGAAATAAAATATACTTTGAATTGATGAGTTATAATTTGTATTCCACGATTGGGAGGTTTTACTAGATTGGTATAATTTTCTCAAATTATGTAGTCTTGTAATCAAATAAATAATCAGATATATTGCAGAACCAGAAAAAATATTTTCCAGTAGGTCAAAAAGTACAGCAAACATATGCCATTGATCGTCTATTTCAACTGAGAGCTTCGGGACAAAGATCACGAGAGATTCATATCTTTATCCCTTTTTCCCATTCTGTTAGACTTATATAACTGCGCATGCTTTAATGCGACAGAATCAGGAGCAACGTGGTACACGCTGCACAAGAAATGTTGCTTACGATTTAAGCCAAATAAATCGTTCAGATTTATGGAAATCAATGATAGAACCACATTGAATTGACATTAACATATTCCCATCTCGTCTAGAACTCCCAATCCTTGTCATCATCATCTAATCTTATTTTCATAGTGGAATAGCCTGATCTGGTCCCTCTCATGTCCTTATTATTATAATTATAGTCGGAAACATGACCAGCTTGCATGCTAAATTGTCTACAATCATCAAGTCAATGGCAATGTCTATTCATTCATATATGCGCAAAATTTTTGCTCATTAAATAACCTACGACCTTGTTCACACCAAAAATAGTATAGGAAGTATATAGATGATATGCGTAAGAGAGACTTTCCATCTTCAGACAAATCTACTTGTTGACTAAATTCGTTGGTCAAAACGTTAGGACTTTATAATTAAATATAAGTACCATCTTCCCCACATACAACATGAATGACAAATTTCATCTTCAAATAAACAGTATTTCTTTGATGCTTAAGACAATATCTAATGGTTATTTGAAGATGGGCTTCAAATATCCACTGTATGATGTTGTCGTGCCTAGTAGATTTTGTGATTATTTTTGTGGTCCGGTGTTCTCAAAATATGACTTCTAGTAGTTTTTCAGTTTCTACGATGTATGATGCTCCGTATTTGTATGGTATTTGATAGATTCAACTTTGTATGATTTTGATTCGGTCTAGTTCTTCACGGGGTGTTGTTCGAGATTCTAGATGACTGCAAAGCTGTTTTGTTCCATGTTATGCAATTATACTTATTTTTCTGATACTCCTTTGGTATATGAAATGCTTAAGGATTAGTGCTTCTTACTTTACTTGGTGGTTGATGGCATCGTCCTGACGTTATCTACTGGTCCTTCTATCAGCGAATGTTGGTTATTCATTTTCCAAGATTATCTTCTGTGTTATTTAAATTGAGAGCTTTGTCATATAATGTTTTCATCATCACTTTCTTTACTGATGTTGAGTGGTTAGAACGTTTGTTCAAATATTGTTCTGCCTGTGTTTGCTTCCTGTTGACTGCAATACGGATGGGCCTGTTATCTCTTTCAACCATCAAGGTAAGGCAATTTTTGCGGCTCATCCTCTCCATTGAGCACTTAATTGCAGGTGTTATGCATCATTTGTAGTTCAACACTCACCGAGTTGGTATAGGAACCTTTAGATTAAAGATTAGTACATAATAATTACTTGATAATGATTGTGAACTCATACTATTCGTAACTGATAGCAAGTAGACAATAGTACATGTGCCGTGTAGTCGACAAAACATGCGTCAAAATATCACTCAACCGATCTGCCATCATTTCCATATCCAAATTTATCAATTTAGAAACGATTGTTAGTTTGAGTAGCATTCAGAACCATGGCATTGTAGCTGATATTGCACCTTTGTACTCGACCCAGAGCCATTGTTTTTCAGTTCAAAATTTGTGATGTCTCTATTTCTTCAAGAACTGCGTTCTTCCACTTTTAATTTGGCATGTGACTGCTTTTTTCTGTTGTTTTCTTCTCTCAAACAAGTTGTCTATTGATAATATTGACATAGCGTATCTTGAAGTGCCATCTGACTGGTCTTCCATCATGTCGTCATCAACCCTTTCCTCAGTTTTCGAACGACTGATAGCTTGGGTAACTTTTTGGTCAATAGCAGTTTACATAGATGGTATTGCGCCTTTGTACTCTGACCAATACCTTTGTTTTTTAGTTAATAATTTGTAATTTCTCTATTTCAGCGTTCTTGCACTTCTCTTTTCGTATGTATCTTCTTCTTTCTGTTCTCACACTTCTTCCAAACAAGTCCACAATATATATTAACGACAATCCATACGTCGAAGTGCCACCCGACCTATATTCCATCATATCTAGATTAATTCTTCTCTTCGTTTTCGAACGATTCATAGCTTCGGGAACTTTCAGGTTGATGGCATTGTAGATAATATTTTGCCATTGTACTTAATACAGTGCTTTTGTTTCTCAGTTTGTCTGTAATTTTTCTATATCCTCAAGAACTGCTTTCTTCCGTTTTTATCTTGGCATCTGCTCCTTCCTGCTGTTTTACTTCTCTCAAACAAGTTGACTATAGATGACGACAAACCATACGTTCAAGTGCCATCCGACCGGTCTTCTATCATGTCGAGATTCATCTTTTCCTGAGTTCTCGAATGATTGATAGCTTGGGCAATATTCAAGCCCATAGCTCTGTAGAAAATATTGCGTCTTTGTACTTTGTCCAATGCCTCTGTTTTTCATTCCGAAATTTATAATGTCTCTATGTTTCCAACAACTGTGTACTTCCACCTTTTTTTAGCATGTGTCTGTACCCTCCTGTTGTTTTCTTCTCTCTATAGATAATGATGAGTTGATGGCAAACTATACTTTGAATTGCCATCCGACTGGTCTACCATTATGTCCCTATGTCTTGCTTAAGACCAGCATTCTTCCATTTTTCTTCTGGACAATCTGTGCTTCTTCATGTTTCAATATATCTCTCAAACAAGTCAACAAAAAATTATATCGACAAATCATTCGACCTGTCACATTTTGATATCCACCCTTTTTTCAATTCTTGAGTTTATGATAGCAAAGGCAACTTTTAGGAAATATGTCCAAATTTTATTGTGCTGAAAAACTGTGAATATACCTCGATCGAAAAATATATACATCAATCAACAATACACGATTCTTCGTGATAATTTGTTGTCAAGTCGAATGTTGAAGTGCAACTCTATCAACATCCTGGCATCATGTTGATCTAACTCTTTCCACGAACTTTCGACTTGTTGGTAGTTAGAACTTTTTTTTCTTACTATGTTATAATCAGTTACAAAAGTGCAATCCATTCAAAATGCCAACAAGTTATTCCCTTCTTCTGCAATTTTTCTCTAGGGGGATGCAAACATGCAAGAATTTGAAAGATTTTGAGTTGATATTATTGCATCTAAATGAAGCAATCCGAAGTAAACTGTTTTAGAAGAGTTACCTAAATTGATGAAGGTAGCTTATATGTCTAAAATACTCTGATATAACACTACAAAATAGCAAAACTATAAATTTCAAGCTTCGTTGGAATATTATGAAAGCCTGGACTTCTCACTTTCTGGTCCATAAGCTTCGCATCTGTCTCTCTCGAAAATCTTTTCAATCCCCCGGCATCAATTTCCTGCGTGATGTCTGTCCACGTTTACCTCTGGAGAGAGTTGACGTCTGGTCACGGATATGAGATGATGCAAAGGAAAACATGCAGAACGGAAGTCGCACGTCCACGGACCACCACCGCAAGGTAATAAAAGTAGCCAATATCCGGCTACCGCCACCGCACCGTACCTAGATGTAGCGGTGGACAGCAGATGTTGTTCGGATATTGCAGAGTTTTATATGTTGGAGAAGGTGATGGCCGATGCATGACGGACTCGGACTTATTCCCCTATCATATATTTTCAAGAGATTATTTAAAACGTTGGTATATTCTTCCATCACTACTACAAAGTTGAGATAGGGGATTTTATGAAAATATTTGATATCTATATACCTCATGGAGGAAAAATTTTCTATACTCACCCCAAATTGCGACAATTGCGTTATGTTTGGTAGTGATATTATAGCCGTATTTTATATCGTGATTGGTCTGAATTTGCATAAAACTTTTAATGCAGCATATTTAATTGAATGTAAATTACTTCTGATGCAATTGAATTACATTACTTCTTTTTTTACATTTTACATCTGTCCGTCCGTACACATTTCAGTTACTTGCTTACACAGTCCACTCGTACGCATTTCGCTCGCAATCAATCCGCTTGATCATTTGAATTTTAATGGGAGGGATTCTATAGAAAGGATTTCTAGTAGCAATGTTCTATGTCTCCCTCATCATTCATCACAAAAAAGCACAAAGACCGACTTGGTCTTAGTACCTCTCTACCTAATTTCAGCTACCAAAAAACTAATGTACTATTTGGAAATAATCTTTAATAATATTAATAGGGTGATTTTGATTTGAAATCCAATAGCTCTGTTGTGAAAATGACGGTACTGTCAGAAGGGCTCAAGGTGGCTAATAGATCATCGCTGATAATTTATTTTGGCGTTGGGCATTTGTCGGTTAACTTCTCCTGCAAACTCATATTAGAACCCTCTCAAAACAGTATAGAAATTTAATTATACTTTAATAACAAACCTCTCGCCAACCAAGGTTTGATAAATGAGTGCATTTGGCTAATTGCGAGTTATCGAATTACACCTTCTGGCATCGGTGTAAGAACTTTGTCGGAGAGGTGCGGGGTTTGGACGAATATCAATCACACGAGGTTTTTGTGAATTCCCACCCTTTGTGTCGAGATGTCGTCCAAGTAACTCAGCATACAAAAACTCGCACAACAGCGACATAGCGACACCCAAATTCAATACAGTAAAGTGCTTCCTTCGCTACCGCTGCGACGCCGACGCCAAAGCCTCGTACCTGCACAATGCGCGCCGTGTTGCCACCCACTACGGGCCTTCACTTCAAGCGGGTGATACAAGACAGTGTCGCAGATAACGATCTTCATAATGGAGACAATACTGAGTTCATTTATTGCTTGAATATATTAGTTCCTTCCGCCGGAGAATGAAGCATTTCCATCTAATCATCTTTTCTTTCAGTGGAACAAAACTGTGTTGCATGTGAATCATTGTAGCCATATCCTCAGAAATTACCAATAATCAGCACTGTCTCATCATATATCCACGCAATTATCCATGTCCAAAAATATGGCCCTTTTATTTATATATGTCCAGGATTAATCTATAATTCATGCATCGCTCGTACAATGTTGCTGACATCGGTCGCTTTTCTTCACGCATGCGCATTTGTCTTGTCGTTCATGTTGCCGCAACTACATGAAGCATTCACTTTCATACATCAATGAATGGTTCCCATCTTTATAAGGAAACTAGTTCTGGCCAGACGTCCTCAATCCCTCCAAAGAGTATTTACACTTCTATTATACTCTGTTGATTATAAAAATTGTTTTTTCACAATATTAGTAATTCTTGATTATTCCTGACCACATGATGTATGAGTATGACTCAGTTTCTGTTTTTATATTAATAACAGCCCACTGATTCATCAATTTAAAAATACTTTTTAATCAAACTATTGACCACAACAAATTATTTATGAAATCTCCGTCTTCTTGCAACGTGCGCCTCTGGCGCCAAAGTTCCTCTCTCCTCTCTTGATGACATCACGGTATTGTTCAGCCTAATCTTAATTGATGCCCGACCGTTATCCATCATAACGAGAGACGCAACTATAGCTTGCCGTGACATAGAGAGAGACGCCTCTCCGAGAGTAAGGTAACAATGTAATGTGCCATTAGCAGGGAATCTGAATTGGCTTTGTTGCCGCAAGAGGGTGAGTTTGGGGTGGGTGACACTCTCACGGGGGGATGAATGCCACGTCTTTTTGCTTGCGTCACGCGGTAAGTGCAAAGGGAAAAAATAAACACATCTTTTCTATTAAAATTTTAAGTGGATTCTAATACCTTTATTCATGATTCTTATATTGGACACTATAAGAAAATCCCACGCTATAATATCGTGACTTTTGGTATCTCCCCGAATTTTTGGACGACCACATGAAAGTGCGTCATTAATAGTATTTTTATTCAGGAATTTCAATTAGGGATTGATTCTGTTCATACTTTTTTTATTCATTCTGGACGACGTCTTGAAGAGTCACCATATCACGTAGGATACTGGAAGATGAGAAAGTAAACGTCAGAGAACTATATTACGATGACGACATATGCATAGTCACAAAATGAAAAGAACCTTCAACACAACATCAACGTACACCCAAAAATAAGAAATCTGACGTGAACATCACGTGACTTACTTGTACATCATTTGATATATACACAAATTTATTCAATAAAGTTCCATGTTACTCCGGATTATAATTAATATGATTTTAATGATATTTTCCCAAGTAAAATATCAAACACAATCGAGAAATTGACAACAGATTATCATTGTCTGCCTTCTCAATTCAATTGAACTGATTGTTTTATACGGCAAATTCTGAACGTCTGTTATACTTATAAACAGCCCTTCCGACTCAACCGATTGATACAAAAATATTTCATAACTATTTTGATGCTACAAGTTCAAACATTGAATTTCAATATGCTATGGCTGATCATTCTAGATTTATGCAAAAAATTCAAAGAAAGTTTCAAGTGAAGTGCATCTCTGGCTTGGCCGATTCATATAAAAATAGCAGATAACCATTCTGATACAACATCAAGTTCAAATACTGAATTTCAGCACCCTACGGTTGATCATTCTGGATTTGTTAGAAAAATTCGAAAAAAGTTTCAAGTAAAGTGCACTTCCGGTACAGACGATTAGAACCATAATGCGAAGTGCTAGATCCTATACCAAAATACAAAATTTCAACATTATACAAAATGGATTCAGGGATGCTCAAAACGGATATTTCCATCAAAATCTCGATAGGTGAATTTTGTCGGTTTCACAATATTTACTTGTACTTTTCATGTTATTGACGAAATTCGAGCACCAATGACGCGATGACCAGAAAAGAAATGAAAGCTTTTAATGAGGAGTCTGCCTTTCCACTATCCGTCGTCCAAAATTGATCACATGAATCCAAAGGTGGAAGAGAAAGCAATAAATCCTTCTGGCTCGATATGTTCAGGTGATATCTCAAGAAGATGTGGAAAAGTTCAAACAAAAAAATACTGGTAAATAATCGCGTCTTTCTAAACCTGTCAGAAGTCTGTGCAAATTGGATGCCACGAGTTCTCATACCACATCAGAATACGTTTGAATTTTGATCAAGAGTTTTTGTAATTGTATGATAGAGAACCAAGCGAATTTTTGTGGTATTGTTATCATGAACCAGAAATGAGTTTATTACTATGATCCAAAAAGGAGACATAAGATACAATGGTATGAAAAAAGTTAGAACCGCTCCTTTGTTTGAAAGGAACATGGCTACAGTCTTTTGACACTTTCAAGAAATTAGAGTACCGTACGACTTGGTTTGATCCGAACGGGCTGCATACTGTCGAGCATACGGACCGATATATTTTATCCTTTATATAAGCGTTATGTGGATGAACTTATATATCCTCATGGACTCAGATAGATTAGCTTTTATTTGATTACAGGTCCATATGGATTGAAAATATTATGCAGAAGACTTGCGCAGGATTTAATTGAAAAAAGTATGTGAAAACGAATTGGATAGGTCTTTTAATGACAATGGATAAGACGGCCCAAGCTCAACAGTTGGACTTCGAAATTTTGGCCTATGCAGATCATCACGAGGAGTATAAGGAAAAGATGAGTAATGACATTCAAAAAAAGTTATCAAAGAGAATGAACATGGAATATCAACTGAAGATGCGCTCCTCCTTCACAAAATGTACCTGTTTTTGTACCTCGAACTACAAAGACTGCCATGTACGATTGTGGGCTCTAAGAGTCTAGTCACCCACTTCATAGTCCAAATTTGGCCTTCAAGGGCTTTTTTTGATCCAAAATCCTAGAATAAACTCGATTAAGAGACGTTGAACATTTGAAGGCGGCCGTAAACGAACATTTCATTGAACATCTCTTTCAGTATCAAATAAGGTGAAAAATCAGTGTAGTGCGAGCCCATTTTATCCATAAATCATACTATCTAACCTGCATTCCTCACTCAGTACGAAATCGGTTCTACTACGTTTAATGAACCTTTTTAAGCATGACGATATTTGAAAGCTTAGCATTCGGGAATGAAAACCTTGCAATTCTCAATAAATCACAAACAGGCGAAGCAGTAAATATATAAGAGATTCGGTTGATACCTTCTGAATGTACTAGATCTTTCCGAGTGTTCTTCCCCGTTATGTGTGCAATGTTGCTAATAATAGCTCGATCTCCTTGATTGTTTTTGTAAGACTTCCAAATTGATTCTTTCTCCCCTGTCGCTGCTCTAAGTCTTCAGTAAAGACTATTTGATTGGAAAAATCACGAAATTGGAATACCACCTTCCAAGAATCAATTGCCGTTAGTCATTTCCCACGTTGAGCTTTTTCTGGCTCAAGTTACATTCAAAACAAAACTTCATGTGATATGTTTTCACTTACACAACGAAAACAATTTTTTACATTAGCTAGTAAAACAAACGATGACATAAAAGACAGATTGTATAAATTTTGTTGGAAAGGTTTCCAGAGCATTGATTGGTTGGCAATCAGACTGTGTACACAACGTGCCAATTAAAAATACCGTCGTCAGAAATTAAAAAAGGTCGGTCGATTCACAAGGTGAATAGGGAGGTACTGAGATTGTTCTCTGAATATAAAAGACTTGAAGAATAGAAATTTACAATTTTTTTTTTCCAATTGTAAAGTTGATAATTTGTCGGGTTTTGATTCAAATTTAATATTCTTTGCATTGATATTCCAAAAGTAAATTATAATTTTAATTGTTTATTGTTTAATATTCCATCATTTGACCCATTATCTTTTTTCTCACCAAAAAGATTGCTTCCACACGTGCAGTTTTTCCTCCCTGATTAAATTATTTCATAATAAAATAAATAGTGCTTTAGATCGATATTTTCTTGTTGGTTGATGATTTATGCAGTGCTAGCACATGCATCCCGGTATAATGTAATTATTTCTGTTTAATGTGATTTGTTGGGATGACGCGTGCAGTGAGGTACATATACACGCGGCAGATCAGATGTAGATGACAAATGCACTTGGTGGCGATGTGGTCCAGGGCCGGAATGACAGTTATTCCTCGCGAGCGGTGACTAAAAGCACGCGCGTGCACATAATTCAATGATGCCGGGTGTCAGGGTGTCTACAATGTTGTGTGGAAAGCATACGACGACATTCATGTCCGTAAGTGGATCCCATGTGCTAGATTTGAATGATGTATGAGAAGAAACACTGGCAAACTAAATATTGTATTTTGAATCTTTAAACACTGTTAACCGTCTGGATATTTTATATCTAATTTATTTCTGTCAATCAGATCTTTCGCCATCAAGTTATTATGAATCCAAAAGTATGTCAGCTTTACTTCGTTGTGTATGATAAGAAGAAATGATTTTAAAATGTTTTATAATAAAATATTTAAGTAGTTGTGCGCAACAGCAGCAGTTAATGGCTGACTCGTAATCTGGAGCGATTTCCCCGTAATTAAGTACGCCCTCTGTAAGTATTTGTTTCGGAAAAGTAAGCGCTCTTGATGTAAAAGTCGCTGGAAGCGAAACGCGCGCGCGGCGCGGTATTAAATAGCCTTCACGGTTTAGCCCTGTAATCCCTTCTGCTTCTCGCTGGGCGATTCCTCGAGACGGGAAAACAGAAAGGTCCGCCTAATTGTACAGCACAGGATACTAATTGCCTTACTGCGCGCCACTCAACTGGAAGCTAGACTCAAGAACTCAAGACTCCTCCGTGTATTTATTTCCCGAAAGAAAAGAAAGAATAAGTTACACGGGGGATTAGTTTCGAAGAGCGAGCTACAACCCCTTGGAAGCGTTGCCACTACTTTCAGTTTGACTCACATACACAACTTGCTTTACTACCTGCATCAAGGAATAACATTATTGAATGAAATAAATATATATTATTTTAAAGATGACAAAATCAGAGGGTTTTTCAAGAGTGACAATGTCTGGAATGGGAGGAATCAGAATAATTTTAAAATTAAGTGAAAAATCGGCAAACGCGTTGACCCATTCCAGCGCATTGACGTGAATCAGCCGCGCGTTCTTATATGTCACGTCGCATGCATAAAGCACGACACCTCGTGGAAAATGTGATGAAGACATTTGGCTCATATCTTCATTTACATAAAGCAGTCAAGATATTCATGTATAATCTATAACTTTCCAGAAACATTCCATGATATACAAAGTTATTTTCGTAATACATAATATCGATTATGCGGGGTTTATAGGCTAGTAGCGGGTTAAGTGGTTTTTATTTTTGAGGAAATGTTCAAATTCAATGACGATATTCTGCTGACGAAGTTGATTACTCTACCTCTGTGTTTCTCACGTCGTCATTAGCTTGCATGCAGCGGAATCAGTCGATTTGTTTGTCAGTCATAGTATAAGATTCAAGAGAATGTAGGTCCTCATTTCGGTATCTTTTTCTTCTTCTTACTTCCTGGCCATGTTGGAAACTGTTGACACTGCACAGGGCTCCCGCAGGGTGCGATCTCCGCGATCTCCTTGGTCACAGCAGGCCGCCACAATCTGGGAAACAAAATCGAACGGAGGCTAAATAAACAATGACCACTCTAACATGTCCCCGAGGAAAAGATTCGGCCGCAATCCAAACACTGAATAAAGTGCCACGAACGTTTAGTTAATGTGCACAGCCCTGGGCACTCCAACCATTGCCGGGAATTGTCCACGAAGAAGAAACGTTCTGCTATCGAATTGTGATAATCTTTTGCTGACACGGTCACTACTGATTGATCTTTCCAACCTGACTACTTAATTACTCAAACACAGGGTATGTCAAAATTTCGAAGTGGTATTAGAAAAATTGAGTATCAAAATTACCTAAAAAAAAAAATATTTCTTCCAGATTCTTTGCTGGATTTGAAACCAGGCAGTTGTTACGTCAACTAAAAATTCAATGGAACATTGAGGATCCGAAAACCTTTCAAGTGTTAAAATTAAGACCATGTTAATCATGAACGACATGAACTATTATTGTGATGACTGTCTGATTCTGAAACAAAATTCTCGATTTGCAGATACGCTGTTATATCTAAAAAGAACTTCTTTCATGCAAAATTTAATTTTGAACAAATAATTACTCCTGTATTTTTGCTCTAAAATGAACAGGCGAGCCAATATCCGCATATAATCAAGATCCTATTTTCAACTCTTGTTATGCCTTTCTGTAGATGTGAGAGCACTGAAATTAAATAATACTCAACAAGAATAGGTGAAAAAGATCTTATATATGATTATATTCCTCACTCTATCCAAGAACATGTCTCTTATGAACGAGTGCGAGTTAAAACTGACTACTTTACATAATGCAGACAGAAGGTACCGAGCAAAATCACATTTTTCGGTGTTCTATAAATTCAATCCAATCTTCTGTTATTCGCAGCAAAAATAAGGTACGCACCTTCTTATTGTAGAAGGCTCGACATTCTCATAATTTTGAAACGTAAGAGGCTCAAAAAATCTGCTTGTGTTGTTATAAACAAGCAGTTAAGAGGCGGAAGATATAAGTGTGACATATTTCCGCTCTCAAAGTGTGAATTAAGTGAGATGAAATCACAAAAACAATTTATTATATTAAAAAAGTTAGAAAGACTACGTGTGCCCACGTTATCCAAATTTCCTCATTTCATTCAATGAATATAATTCACTGTAGGTGTATAATCAGAAACATGCAATAATTTGAGCTACATAAAAATTTAGGGTCCAGCAACAAGTTTGAGGCATTTATTCTGAGCGCAACTATAGTTTCATTAAAGTATGACTGCAAATATTGCAATTTTGTGTATTGAGTGATCATTCACAATGATACTTATATCATTTCTGCATTGAAACCATGAAGGATCATAAATGAAACAAGTAAACAAGATGAATTTGATATAATAATAAAAAAGCGCAAATGTAAATGAAATGCGATTTGGCGTTTTCCGCTTGGAAGTAATCTCAAACAGGAAGCAGTCAAAATCACAAAAACGAGTAAAAGTTGCGAACAAATGGAACAAGATAGACGGATACGCTTTATAAAAATAAATGTTACAGAATAGAAAAATATTTGAAACGATATTTACATAAAAACATATGAAACACAGCCGTGATCACCTAGCAGGAAGACATGATGTTTATTTACGTAAGATTGCACAAACACCGGTCCACAAAACTCTTCGCTTCTGCCTTTACGATACGTTTGTCTGTGTGGTGACAGTTGGCCGGTGTTCCATTCGATTCTCGTGTTTTTTATTTAAAACAAACGCTGCTGGGTTCGTAGAACAAATGTGCACAAACTGCTAAGGTAAAGACGGTAATGTTGGCAAAATACTTGAAATAACAAACAGTAAAAAGATATGAGCAGACCATCTTAATAAGTCATGCTAGGAAACTTTCAATTGATATGCCAAGAGCTCTCAGTTTCTTGCTCAGTATGCTCACGCTCGAAGGCTGGAAGCTCATACATTGTAACATTTATCAGCTATTTGAACCAAACTTGTCAACGTTTGGCTTGAAAACACACAGATACTCACTTTCAACTGAATTTGAGTATTTTCTATTCATGATAATGTTAACAGCAGCAATCTTTTATAGTCTCTGATTGCAAATCTATCCAAGAAACTATCAACAAACGTTGGCCAAAGTTTGTATATGCAATGTCTAGTACTTCATCAATGAAAGATCATTCGATGTATTTTGCTGAACTATATACTTTTTCATGACATATCAGAGATACGACCTGTTAAGTAACTTCAATACAAGTTCGTCGGCTGGAAATTTGTACGTAGACAGTCATTATTAGTTTTTGAATTAAACTTGTTCTTATTGGTCTCAAAAATACAAAGATACTCACTCATCAGTTCTGAGTATATTTCGTTCCTTCTTCAGCTTTCTTTCATAGTCTCTAAGTGCAAACTTCGTTGAGAGAATACGCAAAACTATCAGCAAACGTTGACCAAAGATTGTACATGCAGATGTCTGGTTATTTCTAGCTCACCATCAATAAAAAATCATTCAGTATATCCTGCTGAGCTGTGCACTTCTTCATGACTTACTGAAATATTCGTATGGGTCTTAAATTTATTTTTTTAAACTTAGATCACAGTCAAATAATGAACGTTTTTGCATAGGTAGCATTTATTGGCTATTTGATATCAACTTGTTGTATTCATCTTGAAAACACACTGATACCCATTTACAACAAAATCTACCCTTTTTCCGTTCATGGTAATGTCAAGTGCAGCGCAGCTTCAGTATCTAACTATCTAAGAAACTACCTTTAACTACCGATAAGGTAGTTGATAGTTCGAAAAGTTTCCGGCCTGATTAAGAAAACGCAATATTTCCGGGCAAATTTTTCATATTTCTCCACATAATCTTTGCCTACATTTCTTCAAATTGAAGAAAAGAAAAAATTGATGAGAGCCAAATCTTACGAATACGAAACATGTGGAAGCACTCGAAATCAAAATTCTTCGGATTTTACCACGACAACACAAAACTTGTGCGCAGGTGTATCATCATGGTGGAATAGCACGTTTCTTTTTGTCACATGGGGGTCCTTTGATTTTGATTCTATCATTCAATTTGTCCAGTAATGAAAATAGTACACCTCAGTGATTGTTCTGCAGTCTATGAGCACTACACCATAAGAATCTCACAAGACCGTTGTTATGACTTCTTCAGCAAATGCTTTTTTAAGCGAACATTCTCCAGCTCCAATTCATTTTTTTGGCTTTGTCCCTGATGTGTAGTGATGAATCCAAGATTCAATTAGAATGATGAAACGACGAAGAAACTCAGTGGGATGGCGTTAAAATAATAGACGCTCTTGAGAAATGTTCAAACGGATACGTCTTTGATCGACTGTTAATAGACGCGACACCTTACGAGCAGTCAGTTGCCGCATACCCAAATCATCAGGTAAAATGTGGGGGTTGCGGTTTATCGAGATGTTTACAGCCTTAGCAATTTCTTAAACTTTCAGTCGACGATCATCTACTATAAATCTTCGTGCAATTCTTAGTACCATCATAATAATAAGATGCGTCCAAATCTGCAGCTTCGACATCTTCATTCGAAATGAATCGAAGTGAAAATCGCTGGGAGCCAAATCTGGTAAATGTGGGACATGTGGAAGCACTTTCTCGAGTTTTGCCGTTACAACGCGGAACTTATGCGCAGATACATTATCATGATGAAATAGCACCTTTTTTTGCCACATGGAGATATTTAACTTTGAATGCATCATTCAGTTTGTCTAGTAATGAAGAGTAATAGGCCCACTGATAGTTCTGCCTTTTTCTAAGTAGTCTATGAGCACTACACCATAAGAATCCCAGAAGACCGTTGCCATGGTAGATGGAACTGTTTTGGCCTATTCAAGTTCTCTTCCTTCAGCTCCAATCCATTGTTTGGACTTCTGCTTTGTCTATTATGTGTAGTGATAAATCTAAGATTCACCTACACTGGTAAAATGTTGAAGAAACTCAGTGGGATTACCTTTAAATAAGTCTAGACACCCCTGAGAAATGTTTGAACGAATGCGTTTTTGATCGACTGTTAATAGATGTGGCATCCAGCGAGCAGTCAGCCTCTGCAAGCCCAAAAAAACATGTTAAATGGGCTGACCGCGGTCTATCGAGATGCTTACAGCCGCAGCAATTTCTTGAACGTTCAGTCGACGATTATCTACTAAAAGATTCTGAATTTTTGGTAATGATTTCGTCGGCTACAACGGTTTTTGGGCGTACCATGTGTTCATCATCCTGGATTGACGTTTTTATCCAGCCGCTCTCTTCTCAACCATCGAAAATCAAGGAGCAAATTCTTATAATGTAGAATCTAACTTATTTTTCATTTCTGTTGGTTTTAAGCCTTCAAAACAAAGTACCTAATCACAGTACGAACTTCAATTTGATCCATTTCATAAGACAGATAGAAATTGTTCATTGAACATACAAGTCTAAAGCTTTGCACAGCGCCATCTGGAGATTTTCACTCGATTAATAGAATAGCATTATGTTCATACTAGCGACATTTACGCTTTCGGCCGAAAACTTCTCGAATTATCCTCGTATGTCAATGAAAAATTTTCGATAGATTCTGCTTAACTGTATACTTCTTTATGACCTATTTAAGATAGATATGGGTCTTCAATATCTTTTTTGTAAGCTAAGTTCACCTTCGACTGCCGTCAGCTTTCGTGTAGGCAGCTTTTAGTGACTATTTGAACCATACTTGCTATATTTTGTCTCAAAATTACAAAGATACTCCACACCTGAGCATCTTTTGTTCATGTTAACTTCTACTGCAGCTCTCTTCAATCTTCAACTGCATACGTATATAAAAAGCTACACTTAACTATCAACAAACATTAGCAAAAATGTGTACTTAAAGTTATTGTTCATAGCTGTTTTTGGCTGTTCATCAATGAAAAATCATTCGATACTGTAATGTTCTCAAGGCAATAAAACACAAATACTGTTATCCAAAAATAACTAGAAATAAAGTGGTATTCAGTAAATGAAATACACTAATAACTATAACTATTTTTCACTTGTAACAATTATGAACTAATGTTAAGCCTTCTAGAATATTTACATCGCACAAAATTTATTCTGACCTGTCGTGTTCACTATCCGACCGCTCGATTTGCTCTGATTTCTCATGCGGTTCTTTATAAAAAGAAGCGGTCTCCTTTGTCTACTGCCTGCAGAGGCCTAGAAGTATTCTACCGCATTTCTGGAGAGTGCTTTAGTTATCTCGAATATTCTAGACATTAATTAAAGAACTTCGTTGTAATATGGATATTAAATTCCTGTTTAATGACCTCAGGTTACTCAGGAAAGCTAGAAGTTCTCACGTATGTTGCATTAATTGGCTATTTCTTCATGGCTTCTATAGTAATTAAGGTATCAAGGATGTTGAAAGGACAATAATGCCTGAGGTCAACAGTGTACTTTCCGAGGATCTCCGGCCCAAGGTGTGTACGTTGACCGTAGGCACTATCGTCCGCTCAACTCCCGTGGTGCCTTTAATGTTCGACTTTTGTACTATTTCAATTAAAAATTTCAGTGATGTATGTCCTGTCATTTTGATTTCTGTCAGAGAAATTACTCTAGTTACTTGCTGTAACTGGAAAAAATAATGTCCTCGGGTATTATTTGCTACGTAATTACCCTGGAATCAGTATTACTAAAACAACAATAATAAGCTGGTCGGAAATTTAATAATAAAAAATCTTCTGGTTCATCCAGCTGAGATCTATACTCCTTGATAACATATAAAGATTACATTCCTGTTTGATAAGTTTAGATCCGACTCGAACATGCAAATACTTAGTTTCAATTGGATCCCGATTATGGTAATGTTTGTACATCAAAAAAACTGATTTGATATATCCTACTGAACTCCAGCGTTGAATAAAATTATTGCGAAAACAATTCAATTCAGGAAAAAAATCAGGTTCCAGGAGAAAACGTTGCTTCAAGACATATTAAATGGCTCGTAAATCAAATTGACAGCAGAAAAGTAGCTGATATTTCATAGCTCTTAAGACCATGCTGTGTCGCTCCGCAATCAAAAATTCGCAAACTGTGTGTATAATAACTTACCCTCTAATTGCGTTTTGTAAAACTTATAAATCACAAAGATGTGAATACAACTCTGTTTAATCTCTCATCATACATATGTTATTATAAATGTCCATGGCAATACTCTCGAAGTTCGCTGAGCAGAACTGACGTTCGCTGTCATCCCAGCATTTGCGTTCGGCTTGGGCAATGATTTAAATAATTCACACCTACCAAATATGAAATCTCTCCTCAGCGGTTTAATTCCCGGGGCCGGGCTATTTTGAATCGCGCTGAATTTATGTGTCGGCCCGCCGTTTCAATTTCATCAGGTTGTTATAAAAACGGGCGATTAATCAACCTGGACAGTTATTATATTTGAATTTTGGGTTGACCGGCCCCCTAACAGATATACAGCAATAAAAAATGATAATAAGATGTAGAGTCGGACTATTAGCTTTATTTTAGTAGATATATTTACGGAAGAAGTAGACAAATCAGAATTTGGATCTCTGCTGCTCCTGAAATACCTGCGATAAATTTATTTTTATATCTCCAAGATGGAAGCATTCAAATTTATTATTAAAAACAAATTATTACTCGTGTAATTCTTGGCTTGCCACATGTATTATGGAAATGAAAAATTTATTTTTATCAACTTGCATACAAATTTACAATATCCTGTAAACTAAAGAGATATTTAGGTTACCTACTTATTGTTGTTTATCTAAAGGAAATAATAAATAATTATAAATTAGAGGACAGTAATAAATAAATGCATTATATAGAAAAGGAAATAAGTCAAAATCCTAATGTTCCACTTTTTTCTCCAATATTATGTTTCTTGTTTCAATAGACACATTCCTAAACATTTTTTTACAATCTCCCTAGTATCACTTACACCCTTTTAAATTAGCACCTAGTTCAAGCAACACTATCTCAAAATGTTTTTCTTTGTCACTGCTACTCCACGTTTTTCCTACTTCTGAAGATGATGTCATCCAGCAGTCTGTGGGAATGATCCCACCTGCTGATGGCGCGACTAACTTCTCGACCTTTACGTCTGTATTCCTCTTCACTCCTCAAGGGGAAGATATGACGACATTGCACATGTGTGCATCAATGAGATGCTTGTTCCAGCAGCGAATGCCAAGGAGGATGCAATTCAATATAATCTACTATTTTAAAAGTCTGTACTAAAATATCTTCCGTTAAATCAGCATTTAATATTTATAAAATATATATATATATATATATATATATATATATATATATATATATATATATATATATATATATATATATATATATATATATATATAAAATGTCGAACAGAATTAAGAAATTGACAACAGATTATCATTGCCTACCTTATTATTTCAATTAAACTGATTGTTTTATACTGCAAATTCTGAATGTCTGTTATACTCATAAACTGCACTTCCGGCTTGTCCGATTGATACAAAAATAGTATATAACTATTTTGATGCTACAACAAGTTCAACACTAAATTTCAATGTGCTATGGCTGATAATTCTAGATTTATGAAAAAAAAATTTAAAAGTTTCAAGTAAAGTGCAGTTCTGGCTTGATCGATTCATACAAAAATAGCAGATAACCATTCTGATCCAACACAAGTTTAAATACTGAATTTCAACATCCTACGGTTGATCATTCTGAATTTATTAGATAAATTCAAAAAAAGTTTCAAGTAAAGTGCACTTCCGGTACAGACAATTGGATCCCTAATGCGAGGTGCACAATTAGACCCTATACCAGTCTTAAATACAAAATTTTAACATTATACATTCAACCAGTTTTGAGATTTGCGAGTTACGCATGCACGCACGAACGCACGAATATACGTACCGACATCAAGCCAAAAATAGTCAAAATTGATTCAGGGATGCTCGAAACGTAAATTTCCATCAAAATCTCGATAGGTAAATTTTGTCGGTTTCTCAATAATGTCTTGTACTTAGTTTAAGTAAGTAAAAATTACAAATTTTGAAACAGAGAGACAACAAAAATTCCTGAAGTTAAGATTTAATTTAAGTTGATTTGATATTCCTACTTATTGTTATAATTGATGAATAGATGCAGCTTGATAACATACCAAATATATAATACATAAAAGTCAACAGAGACATAACCTCAATATTATTTGAAATCTGTATTACCGACATGTCACTGTGACAGATGCTTATTCTTATTTCAAAATTAAATTTTTGGTATTTTTGGCATTTTACAAATTTCTAATGTTTTAAACTGAACTATAGCAACTATATCAGTTTAAGAATAAATATGAGTTAATAAGACATCATTTTTTTGTATTTTATCAATACCTTAAATGTGTAAGAGATGTCGCTAGTTGTGCTTATTCCATCACTTGCATTGAAATGAATATTCTCATACAGTATTGAATGATTCCGTACTTAAAATTATTATTAGAATGTTGATGTTCTATAATGGTCGTAGAGAAAAGGACTTCTTAGTTGGCTGCTCATGGACATTTCTGTTACATTGTGATTGCTGAATGATCCAATATCAATGAATAATATACACCTATAGAAGTTTCATCTTTTCTCAACGATGAAATCCCAAAGGACAGTCGCCATAATAGTGCCAGCCAGAGAGATGGTCAATACTATATTTGGAATACTGGCAATCTACTTCTCAGACTGTCCCATAACCTTAAAGACAAATCAACGCTCAAAGTCCTACCAACTCGAAACATCCTATCATATATTGTCCTAGAACAACCCTATTTTTGATTCGAGAGATGTTATTACTATTAGTGAAAAACCACTGAGGTATTTTGTGGTGTATATAATAGAAGTATTTCAGAGAAACTCAGATATTTCACAGGCTATACCGTGCTTGCGTAAGAAATAAAGTTTTCCACAAGAAGTGCAGGTATATATTGGAAATCACTGGTATTCTGGAAGAAATACAAGTATTTCAGTTGAAATACAGATATTCTATAAAAAATACGGGTATTTCTGAAGTATTCTAAAAGTTATACGGGTAATCTAGAGATACTTCGTGGAAAATACTTATTCTCCAGATAGTACAAATAGAATACAGGTATTTTATATAGGGAATACAGATATTCTACAGGAAATACGAGTGTTCCCAAGATGTTCCATAGGAAATAAAGTCGAGCACAGTTGTTCTTGAAGCATTCCTAAGGAAATACAGGCATTTCAAAGATAAGTATTCTTTAGGAAGAGCAAATATTCCATAGGAATCAAAGATATTTCAAAGAAAATACAGGTATTCCTGAAGCATTCCAAAGATATTTCAAAGATATTTCGAAAGAAATACGTGCATGGGATTCACGAGTATTCCGTATATAAACTGGAGATATTTCACAAGAAACACAGGCATTCCCAAAGCTTTCCAGTGGCATTCCAGAAGTATTCCATTAGAAATAAGTACATGTGATTTGCGGGTATTTCATATGAAAAACAGGAATTAAAAATATTCCACAGGAAACCTGAATATTCCTGAGGTATTCCAAAAGTATTTCAGAGATATGCCGGAAGAAATACGGGCATGTAATACACGAATACAGGTATTCCATAGGAAATACAGATGTTTAACAGAAAGGACAAGTATGCCATAGGAAATACAGGTTTTCTATAGGAAATATAGGTGATCCCAAGATATTTCACAAGAAACACATATTCCGAATGAAAACAGTTATTTCTGAAGTACAAGTATTCTATAGGAATTGAAGGTATTTAACAGAAAACACAGGTATTCCTGTGGCATTCCACAGACTCTTCAGAAATATTCTAAACGAAGTACGTGCATGTGATCCACGGGTATTCCCTAGGAAGTATAGATGTTCCGTATGTATTAGAGATATTTCACAGGAAACACTGGTATTCCTGGGGCATTTCAGAGACATTTCAGAAATATCCGAAGAAAATGCATGCAGGAGACTCATGGGTATTGTCTGGGAAGTACAGGAAACACAAGAATTCTTAGGGAATTCCGAAGGCATTACAGAGATATTCAAAGAAATACGTGCTTACGTGCATATGATTCGTGTGTATTTCGTTACAGACATTTCATAGGAATTTAAGTTTTTTGATTGGAAACACTGGTGTTACTGAGGCTTTTAAGAGATGCTCCAAAAAAAAAGACGTGCATGTGATCGACCGGTATTCCTTAGAATGCAAAGGTATTCCAAATGGAAATACAGATATTCCACAGACAATACTAATAATATCAAGGTATTTCACAGGAACTATAATGTGTCAAATTTTGGAGAGTGGTTATTTTTTTGTAGTACCCTAACCTGATCTTGGAAGATACTAATGATGTAAATCCTGATTGGGTTTGAACTTTTTTAATAACTTTCATGCACCATAGATATTCAACGTGAATCCTATTGATAACATGGTATAAAAGTAGCCTCCTGTGTTTTCTGATTTATAGGCAGGTAAATATAAACAGCGAGCCGGTAATACTGTCGAGTATGTGATCGTTGCTATAGACAGTACCCACATGGAACAAAAGTTTATAGTTGCCTGTAAACCAAATAGATAGGTTGCCTTGATTTCTACTGCCGGAAGGGTGTTTAAAAGTTAATGTTGTTTCAAATTTTTGACATATCATCAATGAGTAAGCGCTACAAAAAAAAATTACGTTGTGGTGTAGAGAATAACTATCATATGTAATTGGCATAGGGTTGCCACTTCACATGTTGCCTGAACCTCTTGGTAGCCGGGCATAAGTAACTCTTATTTTTTCGTTATCAGCATGTTATCGTTCCTAAAGGTGAAAATTTGAAGATATCTTTTTGAATACCTTACCTGACAAGAGATATACGGTGGCCTCAATTTTGATTGCCAGAAATAGTGGCAACGGTCGTCAAAAGACGAGCGCGCGCGACACTTTTTATAATTCGCACGCGAGTCATTTTCAGCACGGTTCGAACTATTTACGACAATTCTTTTCATCCGGAAATATCAAATATAAATGTAATTACCACAAGCAACAAGTCAATGAGTTACACCATACCAAATGGATGAATTTCAGAAGGTGAATTCAAATTCAAATGAAATTTTTGTCTAATTCTGTAACTTTTTGTTCCGTAAAACAATTATTACTCAGATAGTACTGAAGTATAGTATCCATTAACTGTGGGTGCGGTCTATAGCAACGATCACATATCTGACAGTATTACCGGCTCTTGGACTAATAGTTGACCATGTTTTTCTCAGATGATTCAAAATCACTTTAAGATCTATACCAAATCTGAAATGAAAATGATATTGTACTGCAAGAACAATTCGACCACGTGAAAATTAAATATAGAAAACATCGCATGTTGCTTTTAGCAACGTATAGAATTATTACTATCGGGTAAAATCTCCTGTAATATCTGACAACTGAACTTCGAAAGTACCTCTGTCTAATGGTACTAACTTTATGTATTCAAGTTGAACATATGTTCCATGTGATCAAATCCCGAAAGCTCAATTGCGATAGCTCTCATCTCAACTCTTCCAAGCAATTCAGTGCTTTATTTTTTGTTTATCTTGAGTTCCATGCATTTGAATAGCGATAAATTTTTGGAAGCAATGTAGCATGTATCCAAACGCATCTTCTGCACAAATATTTAGGACGTATTAAATGCAAGAAAACAGAGTTATGTTATGCGTGGATGGTGCTGCCAAATTGGCATGACATCCCGGACGATAAGAATAATGATAAATATAAATGCAATACTCATGCTGTTGAAAAAAACTGCCTTGTTTATGGAAATTGTCGAGTAAATCTCAACAACGAGGACTTCTTGCGTTTTTCATACTTAATCTCTTGTGAAATTGTACAAATAGACGATGTTTAGATGTCTTATTACGAGCCATATTGGTCGTGCTTTTATTTCATATAAATTTTGCCCTTTCAACTGGTTGTATTATTCAATTCTGGATGTTGTTCAATTTTTTGCTTTATGAATCGAGATTAACATTTAAATGCAGAAAACATGGAACACAAATACTTTAATCAAATCATTCGAATAGAATCAAATTTTAATGCAATAAAATTTAATTATAATGCATTGAAAATAATTAACAGTAATTAATACTGTATTTATTTCAAATACAAAGGAAAAGAATAGTTATCGAACGAGCTAAATTATTGAATTGGTAACATATTGGGTACGAAATTAAATTAATAATTTAATAATCATTATAAACGTGGACGTGAAAGAGAAAAATCCATTTGATATTACGTTTGAGTGCCTATGAAAGGAAATCATGGATAAATGATCAAAATAGATTGATATATTGTTATTACTTCAAAACTCACGTACTTCGTTTCGCTGATACGCCCTATCATGATTTTTTTAAATTATCATGAACTATATAATCCAAAAGCAGGAAACAAAGCATTTATCAGTCATCAAATTACGATGAATATATGAAATTATGAAAGCAAGGTATTTTTCAAATTAGTGGCTCTTTACCTTAACTTTCCAGCTTTCGAACACTGTAAACGCTTCCATACCTTCTTCACTAATTACAAGCGCAATAGTTTATGCAGGATTCGGAATTGGATTCCGCGGCATAGCACTGTTGCGGTCTATGTCTCTCACCCCTGCCACCCTCTAGCCAACGTATCTGAGCACATTGCTGCCAATACACGGATATTTCCTTGTAATGTATGGTAACAATACGCCGGTTGACGATATTTTATTCCTTGCGACATGTGCATTGCCTGCGTGTAAATAAATTTGTGAGTACCTTGCACCGAGTGTTTCAGGACAGTGAAGAATGTCAATCGATATTTTATATCCGTTTAAATAGCATTGAAGGTGGATATCGGAGTGAGTTTCTTTGCCATGAACTATTTACTATGATTTACTAGAAGGGGAAGTCATCGTTTTTGAACTCCTGTTGCTGGGTACTTCAAACACTATTCTTCATATAACGACTGTAGTCTGCGAGGGATTTATTTTGATTAAATTCTATCTTACTTCAAATATGTTCTATTTGAACTGTTTTCACAATCATTTCAAATGTTTTACCGACTAACCACTGTTAGCCACTGATGGAAGTCTTATTGATTCAATAATAGAAACCAAGATGATTGGTGTCTTGTAGCGATACTTTTTCCAACAATCTCTCTCTACAGTATGCAGCACTTGTTTCCTTTCCAAATACAGTTCATCTTTACAACTCTCACCAAGAACTTTTCCCTTCGGTCTGCCCTGCGAGGCGTATAAACGAAAATCACACCAAAAATTTTTATCAATTTTAGATACACCCTCTTCATTAAAATGAACCACCCACTTAAATACCCAAGTGGTTACCAACTTGCAATCATCTAAATTCAGTTTTTGATCAATCTATATCACTATCCAGAGCTAGCAATATATCAGATTAATATTAAATTGTTAGGTTCTAAAATGAACGTCCTTCCTTTTATTTGCAGGGTAAAGTTGAATTGAATAATATATCTTTATTTGTGGTGCTTTGAGTAAAACGTTTCTCCTGAAAAAACCCAATAAAAGTAATTTATTCACCTTGGTTATTGAATTAACTTTCGAGAACAGTTACAAGCAATTAAAACCCGAATAAAGTTTCGTAACGTGCGATTCCTCGAGGCACACATGGAGTATTATTAAACCAATTAATTCTAAGACCATAATCCGCTGTAATTCCAATCATTTCATAAAAAAGAAACAGAACACCCTCTTTTTCGATATTGCGGATTTGCTTTGCAAATGCTAATTGTTAGGGTAGTGTTAAATATGACTGTGGTACCGCACAGAGGTACTTAATACGGTTTTTTAAGCTTTAAGATGATTTAATTAACAGCTGTACACACGTGCAAGAGAAAACATCCAGTATATACTCTTCGAAAATCGTTTTGGAGAGAATAACCAACTATTTCTTTTACAAGAAAGACTGTGGAGCGTAATGTATTCATATCGAGAACCCAATATTCATTCTTCATCCAAGAACCTGCGTCTGTGTTGTTTGATTCCAAATACCTGTCGCGAACCTTCTCAAGTATAACTTTTAAGAAAAGTTTCCATCTCTTTATTCTTAATTAATACCGGGCTGTTGAAAATAGGAAGATAGTTTTTCTCCATAGCTTTCAGTTCACGCAATTTGATCCCTGTCAATCTTTACAATTAGTTAATTAGAACTTCAGCATAAAAATAGATACTGGGTCTTTGTCCTGTAGCATGTGTAAAATACAAAAAACTTCCCATATAAAAAAATTGTGGCTAGAAAAAAAAAAACAAGTTAGTAGGTGAAGAAATAAAATAATTACAATTTAAATAAGAAATGAAGATGAAAAATTAGTAGGATGATTCCCACGCAGGCAAAATAAATGACAAATAAAAGAGCGTATTCATTAAGGCGGACAGAGAGTAACATGAGGAAGCCACTCTAAAGGACCATTAATAATTTAAGTCGCTTTTAAAAACATTGATATTTGACTCTACCATATGTCATTCTTCGTCATGATTACCGATGCTGGTCCTATCCACAAAAAAACTGTTTTTTTTTGGAACGCTTGGTTCATACAAATGAATTAATTTTACAGTAGTACCTAAAAATGTACAGGATATTCCCGAAAATTGACCTATAATTATTGGAAATCAGAAACGTGGCTCATATTACTCATGACTTTAAAACAAATACGTCCACAGTAGACCTCTTGAAAAATAGTACATTTAACTATTATTTTCCCTCACTTTTCTTCTAGATATCTTTCAAAATAAGGATCAATCTCATCTTCAGACGAAAACTTCTCACCTTATAAATATTTTAAGCCCAGAAAATGGCCAAAAGTTGATGATGGTATTATAGAACTCCATTAGCAATTCAGACGAAAAAAAATGCAGGGAAGACCAAGGAAAGTTGTGACAATTTTCACTTCAACCAAAATATCTCAGTAAAGAAACATCCTACATCTATGAAATGTATGAATCAATGTAACATATCCATACTGTTCAAGAAAAAATCATCAAAAGTAATGAAAATAATCAATTTTCTAGAAAATCTACAAAAACACAACTACTTTCCGTGTCACAACTCTCCTAATACCGAGGTGAGCTATGACAGATATCAAGGAAAGCTGTGACACCTAGGTATTGAACCACTGATTCCCAAGTGGTCGTAGTGAACCCCCTGATATGGTTCCCAAGAGACTCGTTGGGGATCTACTTTGTCGGAAAAAAATTGGGGGCTCCCAAGTTGTAAGTAGAGGTCCACGAAAGAGATTTGGGGTTCACCGAAACCAGTAAAATTTACAAAAGTTGTATACAAGAAAAAAATGTTGGGGAGCCTCTGATTTAGACTATTTGGTGAATGAAAAATACCCACTTATCTTTTGATTTGTTATTGGCAAAAGGCTCAAGGCAACACACGCAAAATTATTTCCTGCATCTTCTTCGTCTTTATTCTCTTCATCATCAACTTTGCTTTTCTTGCTAGCCTTCTTCTTCATTTTTTCAGGCTTCTTCTTTTTCTCAATTAAAACACGCTTTTCCACATTCTTTATTTTTTTACTGGCTTCTATGGCAGCAATTTCATCCTTGGTGGGTGTGTCAGTAAGCATATCAGATTTGATCTTGCGTCTATTCGGTTGCTTTTTTTTCCTGGCGGAGCTTTTGTCGACTGCCTATAATTCTGGTGAAAACACATTAGAAGTAGTGGTAGGAGGACTACAGGCTGTAGATGTAGAATCAACGGGCTCTTCGGCCTTATAGCTCAAAGTAGATGGACTGATGGAAGATATCATGTTCTGATCTGTAGATATACTTGGAGTGCTTCTATATTAAATTATCTGACAGCAATGTCATCGTTTTCAACAATACTGATAGTTGGATTTGGAGTGAAAGCTCTTTCTTCTGGGTTTTCCTCAATTTCTAGATTGGATAAAATACGATCAGTGACTTGACTAGGCATGAAATGGTGACTTCTTCAAATGCCAGTTCATAAGTTTCGACACTAGCCATGCTCCTATTCGTCTTTTGTTTATATTTATTCGGCATTCTGAGGCAAAGAAATAGCAATTCAACATTCAACATCACACCACACGACAGGAAAAGAACCATACCAGAAAAATTAACATAAATAGGAGAGTTGTGACAAACTGTCACAGCTCGCCCAGTTACAAAAAATTGTAAACCAGTCAGAATAATAATTTGTGACTTCAAAACAAGTTGCCAACACAATAAACAATATCACGCTATGAAACTTGAAAAATTAATGCATTTGGGAAAAAATTCAGAACAATGTAAACGTTATACGTACCTTTATATAAGCAATCAAAATTTTGGTGGAAAACTTAATTTTTGCAAATTTTGTAAGCAGATATCGTACACTCACACCGTTGACGCGTGTTGCGTCAAATAGCGCATCTCAGAAACAACAAATGAGCATTGTAGTCAACTCTCTAAAGACCATAGTTTCCGAGAAATCGACTAATAATTGTCTTTTGTCCATTTATCCTTATTGCTTTCATAAGACCCCCATTACAGCAGAATATTGGAAACATTACTTTATTCATGACTTACTGCTTCCTATGATTACTGTCGGAGTTTTCCATCTTCATGAATCCCTACACTTCCCTGGCGTGTATGTACTTCAAAAAAGGACATATAAAACTCAGATACAGTCACAGTTTCTGGGAAAGTTTCGATGCTCGCCATGATTTGCCTCTATTCTTACCAATCCATTTTTACCACCGTCTCTTTTTTACCACTAATTCTTTTTACCATCACCGTATTTACCAACGTATTTTTTTATCACCATTTCAAATAGCGAATATTTGAAAATCCAGATTCAGGGTCAATAGAGCAGTTGTAAAATCGTAACCAAATACGTCACACCCCGTACGTCATTCTCGGTCAATATTTTTATCGTTTTGTGTATCAAAATAGTAAGCTATTGAATTGTTGAGCTATTGGAAGGTGTTAAAAATTTACATCATAGAAAGGATGAAAAAAAGACGAATATGGTTTTTTTTCTCAACCGGCGGTACTTTGCACCCAACTAACAGGCGGGCTTCGTCTGATCTGACCGAGCTCGATGTGCCAAGCCGCGCTAACCTCTCAGTCTGATTTCAAACCTAATCTCAATTTATTCAAGAGATCATGAAAGATCAAGGGTAAATTCTTGAATACTTTGGAGATAATACATAACATTCAATTTTAAATAAATCTTTATATTGTATTGCATTTGTAAAAACGTGTTTAGTTGATGAAAAAGTGAAAAGTGGTAAAATATATTGATGATAAAATAGAATAGCGGTGAAAAAGTATAGTGGTAGAGAAGTATAATGGTAGAAATGCAGCAGTAAAAGTTGAATGGTAATAGTGAAGTATGGTAAAATTTTTGTCTCATTGAAAAAATTTCCACGTATTCTCTCTTTCAGGTAAGAAACACGAAAAAATCACAAGGAACTAATTTGACCTGTAGGAGGATGTAGTAAAATTTTTTTGGATGTAATCTGTAAATTCAGCATGGTTTTCAAGACTATGTGCAACAAAGTTTTATGAAGTCCTGTTTTAGGGCGTTTCCGTATAATTGCATTGAAGATTTCAGGCAAGCATTCTGCTGTAACTATACATCGTTCTTTGAGTGTGATTTGCCCACGTTACACTTTCGCTGATACCTCTTCTCATCCAAACATTTTCACAGCTGGCAAACAATTCGTTTCTGGATCATATTGATAGATCAATGATTCATGACCACTGATGGTACCAGAAAATCTGCACCATTCTACCTTAGCTTCCTCTAAAGTTCCAGAGTTCCAGTTGCCAGTTCCAAGTTTTTCTGACGCATTTGATTAGTCGACTGCTGCTCATCAAATATTCAGCTCCCGTCGAATCTTCAGATACATCATTCGGTGATGATTTTCTTCAATTGAGGATATTTTTTGGCTACTCTTATTTTATCTTTCAAGTTGATATGAGCACGATCAAATTTCGCTGACCAAAAATTAATTGTTGGTTTTGAGGTACTCAGTTTACCGAAAATTAGTCCGATACTCTTGTCCCGAGAGATTACTATTGAAATCATTATAAATCATAGCTCAAGAATGTTTGCATTCAAGATTCATGGTTTTATGTACATAATATAAAAGAATAAAATCAGGCACTCTGTACCTCATAGCTTAGGTTCCAATCTATCACTTCATTGTCCACTTCGATCATCTTGAACAGCAGCATTACTTTTTGTATTTGCCAACCTAGGTATATATTGAAAGTGATTCTCTGACAATTCTAGATTTTTATGAATCTCAACGGTTTATACTCCAATAAATCCAAAAAACATAATTTTTCAAAATATTGATTTTTTTCGGTTCATCTGACTCAGAGCACGATAACTTTAGAATGTATTCAAATTATGCCTAGTACCGTTCAAATGATGTCTAATTTGATATTAATTTAATGCTCTCGAAGAGAAAAGCTTAGAAAGAATCTAAAATAAATAATTTTTCGACTGTCAATTGTTTTTTTTACAATCTAACCAGACTATGCCGTGTTTGGGATCAATTAAAGCAACTGGACATATAACTTATGCCATTACTAAATAAAATAGTGATTTCGTATAGTCGCCATCCGCCACTTTGATTATGACAGCTGTCACTTTGAAATACGACACTCTTAGTTCATAAGACTGTAATGAAACTGGCTATAAAATTTGTGGAAGTACTGTGAGACCACAACTGATTTTTTTTTCCGGTAACAGTCCTAGGAGGCCTTACTACTTCTTTCTACGGATAAACAGAATTCCTCTCTTGTCCAACCTCGTCATTCCAGTGGTAAATAATAGTTCAATAAATATTGAGTCTACACTCTCCTCACATTAATAAAAATCATACAACATCATGACTCATCAACGATCATTAAAGCAACTTGAAATTGAGGCTCTGTGAATTCTTACTATCAATATTACCCAGTCAATTAGTTTGAAAAATAAATAACCTAAGATGAAGTAGGAAGAACAAACTTGCTCCCAGTTGGAGGCAAAGTAATTTTTCTCCAGTGAAATATCTCAGAAGGTGACGGTGACCATGTTTGTTATTCCTAATGGTACAATGTGTTTATCTTATGGCTTAAGTTTGATCATTCTCAGGAGAAGGCGAACACGGCGCTGCTCCTCGCCTTGACTACCTTATAGAGTAAGATATATATCTTCCAAGTCCCTATGTGCATAACCTGACGTCAACAGACTTATTAACACACTGTTACTTGAAACGTAAATTAAACGCTGTTCCAACTAACTCATTCATTCACATTGTTGTAATAGAGGATTATCCATGTTAGAACTTTTGCTGTTTTATTAGTTTTTAATCTTGTTTATTTTGGGAATTAACACTATGGGGCAGAACTTTCTAGTACATTATTTAAATAAACATACTGCAATGTCTGATTGTTTAATTCTCTTAATTGAAAAGTCTTCATCATGAATATTAAAACTTGCTACTTCGTATTCAAAGGTTTTTGAAATTTAAAGACAGAACTGTACTGCTATTGAATTCAACAAGTTTTAGGCTGCTCCACCTCTAATACAACGTTGTTCATCCAAAATAACTATCACCTCTAGTTTAATGATTGATTTTCGTATAATATATGTAGAATATTGTCCTGGTGCATCTTCAACAATATTTAATATTCTGTATTTATTTTTCCTGCGTAGCGAATCCCAATCTGGATAATATAGAATAATATCCGAAGTTAGTCGCAAGTACCCAATCAAATTTGGTTTGATTTAAGCGCATTGAACGTTTGAGAAATGCTAAATAAGCTTAACCGTAGAAGGACCAAGCACAGCTATCGATTGATGTACTTACCTCTTGTGATTGAATCAACGTCGAGAGCTGCCGAGGGGTGGAAAAGGGCACGGGGATTACGCTACGTAATAGATTGTTGACGGAGCTGACCGATGCAGGTACGGGCCTACATTTGCATATTGACCATGTTTGGATGTGATGGGGCGCCCGAATACTGTCCAATACAAACTGCCGAACTTTGCGAAGGTAAACTGTGGAAATTTGAATGTTGATGTCATCCCCAAGATACAGGGCATGACACAACTCTAGTCCGTTACTCACATTTAGTCATCAGACATGTTTAACCATCGCATGACCAAGGTCCGAAATCTCTCAGTTATTATAACTAAACTGAAAATTATAGTGCATAAATTATTTATAAGATAAAACAACAGTTATTTAAAAGTGAATAAGTCAAGAATAGACTCTTTAAAATTAAATTGTATTCTTACTTTAAGAGAAAGAGGGAATGGCAGAAAGCTTCTGTCTCAAATAACAAAAATAATATTCTGGAGTTAATTGGCATTTCCTGCGTTCTCCTAAATCTCTAAATCAATCAGGAAGTTTTTTTGTGGATATTATAAAACCATTGAGTACTGCCATCTCTATGATCAATAATACTGGGCGTTCAATCACAAAATTTTTCATTATTATGGAAAAAAATTAGATAAACATAAAAATCCGAGATGTTTATCTTAAGTATTTCCGAGGATTAGTTGAGATATGGTAAAATAGAAAAAAATGGAAGAAACATCTAGATGATGAAAGCGCATTTTTGACAGCTCATGAATGCTTGTTACTTCAAAGATTTCGCAAATTACCATCTCTCACAATTACTGAGCTTGAAATCAAGCAGTTTGGGCAAACTTACGAAACAGCAGTTTGCATTTAGTACTAGTTTCAAGTTGACTATATGATAGGTACATAATTTATGCATGTACAAACTCAAAAATACCTTTTAATCCTTATTGCTTGGTTATTGACTGACGGGAGGTCAAGTGCTGTACCTTAAAATGATAATTTGGTCTTTATCAAAGCTATATAAAAAAAAATACACCAAAAGTAAACAAATTTCCAACCAATAATAATAATTCATTCTAATAAGCTTCAAATTCGCGTCAAACAAGTCATTAAATGAATCTCGGACAGATTTGACCACTGTACATAACAATAGTGACACTGGCGGCTAAAGTTGTAACTAAATTTTCATCTACTTTAATAAATTTCAGTTGCCATATCCCTAATGTCATTTATATCTATGGGCATTGTTTCACTTGAAACAAGTAATTGGATAATTCAATCTTCCACAATCACTGAGCTTGAATTGAAGCAATTTGTGCAAACCTACGAAACAGTAGCTTTTATTCAGTACCAGTTTCAAGTCTGTAAATAGTATAGTTGCTGAAAACTCAGCGTCACGCCAGCCAGCCAGCCAGCCAGCCAGCCGGCCAGCCAACCAGACAGCCAAAGTGAATATAATAGCACTTTTTTCCGAAAAATGCGCTAAAAAGTGTATATATATAGAATAAATCTTTAGGAAATTTTCTCCAAATATCAAAAAGATTCCTGATTCTTCATCAATATTCATGACTTCAAAGCACTTGCAGAGTTTTCTGGTCGTTATATTAATCCTTTTGGTTTGCTCATAGCGAAGCAAACCACATCATCGAATACCCATGCCGTCGAGTGTCCGCTGCGTTGAAATTTTACACATTTTACAGCGAATTTACCCCCACTAGTGCGTTGACAAAATCTGACTGTACTAGCGGTTTGATAAACATTAAGTATGGCACATTGAGCTTGTTCTGAGCGGGCGAAGCCCGCCTATTAGTTGAAAACAAGAACTAATTACTTGGTGCCACTGATACACAAAACAGTAATGGGGATAAATCCACCGCAGTGGGTACTCGACGGTGTGGAGTTCTTAAAAAGCCGATGCATCAGTTTTCACCTAAGTTGTAGATGTCTACCTCAGGTAGAGATTATAAATAGTATTGCCCTCATGAATTCCAGAATGTAACTTTCAATTTATAGAATTTTGTTTCTGAGTAGATAGCAAAGCCATCCTTGGTCATTAAGTACCGGTATCTTCCCTAAGCTGACCTGCTATAACCTTGCGTTATTTTTCTGCCCTTGTACCTAGTTTTCTCCATAATTTTACCCTTGATCGACCCAAAAGCAGATCAGCTTCTCGATTGTAGATAGATCATCCCTAAAACCACCTCAAAACTTTGTAATTTTTATTAGTCACATTTTACGAAGTTATCATAAATATATAAAAATAATTTAGTTCAACAGTCGACGTAAATATCAGTTGTTTGAAATATTCAAGTGTGAAAACTCATTCACAATGAAATCTTACTGCCAATTCCATTACCAATTGCTGTCAAAACTAACATCACAAAATTTCTGCCATTGATGATAGAATTCATAAATTTTAACGCATTTGTCCTCAGTTTGATGTCTGGTGTTTGATGTCTCCGTTTCTCCTCCTGTAGTTTTGAAGATATTTAACTTATTAATTCGCTAATTGGTACCTTATTAAAAAGTAACAGGCAATCAGGACAGGACAATTAATTGTCTTCATTAGATAATGGCAATTAAGGAGCATGTTGGGGAGTGAGGGATAAACCAGCGTTAAAATCATCCGAAAATATCCGAAATATCTTCGACCCGTTTACTCACCCAAGGTGAGGAAGTGTATTTTGTGTCCGCCGCTTGCAATTGCAATCAAAATATTTACTGATTTTATAAACATGCGCTACATAGTATTTCATTCATGAATACAATTTTAATCTTATTTTTGTGTGATATATCTGTCAAGTAACAAGACACACTAATTTTCACCATGCATCTTCTTTCAATTCATCGAACTGGTAGTGGCATCGGCGGTATTATGCATGAACCCCAACTGATTATCACAAATGAATTCTGCATGAAAATCCTTATCAAAGACAAGGATGTTGACTATTGCTGATAAACGTGTCTCTAGTAGCAAATCTATAAACTCAGATTTGACTTTCCACTTTTCTACTCTTTCATCTCTCACAACATCAATATTCACTTTCTTTCATTCTTCTACATCTTCTAATGAATTCGTTAGAATAAGTAATGTGAAGTTATCGATGAGGGGCGCCAGCTCCAAAATGGATGAAATTCTAAGCATAGCTTCTATTAGACATGAGGGTTTTGAGAAAAATAATGACAAGTGAGATTCGAGCTCGCATGACCTTAAAATTACTTATTTATTCGATACAACTGATTGTGTGTGTGTGTCCGAAGTCCGGTCTATAAATGGGTGTTTATGTGTAACAATGAATGTGAATTAGCTCGCTTCGCTCGCACTTTCGATAAGCACCCCTGAATATAGCCGAATTGCGCTGCGCGGGCCTCTGGGACAAAACTGAGACCGAGACAATCAAGAAGGGTGCACTGAGCTCTTCATGTTGGACCGAAATCTAGAATAGCGCAACGCAATTCGATAATATTAGGGATGTTCTTCGAAAGCACGAGCATTACACATGAACACTTATTTGTAGACTGGCTGTCTCAGGCTCAAGCTCTGTCTCACAGGCGCGTGCAGCGTAATTCGGTAATATTCAGGAATGTTTTTCGAATCATACGAATCTGACTCCCAATTGTCATATTTTTTCCCATAATCCTCATTTCTAGTAGAAGCTTTTCCGAAAATTTCAATAATTTTTGAGCTGGCGCTCGTTATCAAAGACATAAAATTTTTGTAATCTTTAATACCTCCAACTTATTTTCATCCTCCAAAATTTGAGAAGATTGTTCATGTTTTGAGTGATTGATATCTTCAAGTATCGCAATTTTCGAGAAATTTTGGGGAAAAAATATTTTAATCATCCAACATACTGAATGCATGGAGCATGGATTGTGAATCATTTCAGGAGGATTTGATAAATTAATTGCTAGCAAAAATTACCTATTTGATATGATACATTATTCGATCCTAATTACTAAGTCCTTCTTTTGATGAATTCAAGTAAAGCAATATCTTTTCATGTCAACATTTGAACTACAGTGCAATTCATCCTAATTTGTTGAGAGAAGTCGTAAACGAAAAATAATTCTGTAGTGAGTAATGGGACCGTCGACCAGCAGAGGTAATATAATATTTGTGGAAGAAAGGAGCCGTGAAAAATGGAATGTATTTTCAAGTTCATTTGGTAGGAACTGAACAAATAGCGGGTGATATCCAACATCCAAGGATGTCAGATTTCACGGTAACAATTTCCAAGTAAGTCTGCGATGTAGGACATCAGTCCACCCCCTGTATAGTTACCTCGACGACTCAGGGCGGAGTTGAATTATTTCTACTTGTCCGGCACAATGAGAACTTCTCCGGAGAATAACAATAACAACGGGAAGGACCTCTGTCCGAACGTGTTTGTGCATTCCTACACGGAATAAGTTTCTTTTGAAACTTTCAGATAATATTTATCATCTCAAGAAACCTTTATGGCTGTCATTTTCTTGTCCTTTGTCATTCGAAGACATGGGCGCCGACTTTTGGGATACACCCATACCTATACAAAGTTGGCCTTTCATGGATTCAAAAATCAGTTTGCATAATTTATGATAACAGTTCTGTTTTTTATCAAGCTTTTCGATGTTGTGCAAGTTACATTGAAACATTTTTTATCCTTTCTGTAAGGCCGCATTGCCAATACTGTAGCATTAATTCAAATACAAATTTGTCAACCAAAATCAGGTGAATCAACAACATGACCACCTCATATCAATTTATTTTCAATTTGAGGTCAATCAAGTTGTCTAGTTTTACTTCTGTTCATCAAAATATTCTTGCTGCACGCCTATGCCTAAAGGTTCCCTAGATGTCTACCCTCGTCCACCGGCTTTATTCTCCTCATTTCTTGCCAGGATGTCTTATTGTATATGGAAGGCAGGTGTGGTTATTCTGCCTCTGGTTTCACGTTTCTCTGCCTCCATGAACGTTTTTAGATTTTGGGTCAGATTGAACGTGAAAGACAAAAAACATTACAATGTAGACGAAATGCATAAGAAACGTATGTATTTTTCACCATTTTGTTGCGAATGTACACCTGATGTACCTTCAAGGTGAGATACCATTGGTGGAATACGACTATACACCTTGTTATTAAGGCGGTTACCTGTTGGGAGTACCTGTTGCGATGTCTGCTTTCATCTTTTAAGCACCTGTCTTAATACTCCACCTGTAGACTCCCACGAGCCCAATGAAAAGGTAGAATCTTTGAGAACTCGAAAAATGGACGATAAAGGTATCATGTTAAATGATGATGTCACCCCAAGCTTCACAATTCAATAGAAATTCAGGGAATTAACATTGTATATATTTATATTAATGGATTGTTAGAGACAAGTCATTCAACATCAAGGTATACAACAACATGCCTTTTTTTAAAGGCCACTCGCTGAATTTTTTTTTCCACTTGAGTGAAAGTCAGTTTTTATGACCAAAAATTGTAATAAGTAGGTAGTCCCTCAGAAAAATTATAACGTGAATTTCATATTTTTGTTCTAATATCTACAAGTGATAGAAATGTTGGGCTTCATGATTTTCCTGAAAGGATGTTCAATAACATATCAAAGCTATTTTCAAGTGCAATGCTGGAAGAATTTTGGATAATGGTAAATTAAACTTGAAGTAACAGCTTTTCACAAATAACTTGAAAATTATGCATTAAAGAAAAAAAGTTTTATACAAAAGTTGTAGCTGACGTAATTGTGCATATTATTAGTTGTTTGTATAAATTTATAGCATAAAAATTACCTTAGATATGCCACTTCAAGTATAAGTTTTTTTCATTTTTCGAATCGAAAAAATTATGCAGTTTTTGATCAGACAAAAATGATTTGTAAAAAATCTGAAGTAAACATCACGGGACTTACTTGTACATCATTTAATATATATGTAATACGATGTGATTTTGTGTTTGATCGTATATATCATTGGATATGTATAATCAAACACAAAATCTCATCGTTCCACAGTTAATCGTTTTGGATTTACTCAAGAGATTCTAAAAATCTGTCAAGTGAAATGCGCTTACAGCCAAGTCGGTTGCTATGGAAACAGTAGGCCATTATTCTTATATTACAACATTCCTAAATACTGATTTCCAAAATCCTACGACTACCAACAGATCTGAATTTATGCGCGAAATTAAAAAATAAATTCCTACTGAAGTGCACTTTCGGTTCAGTCTATTGTTATGAAAATAGTATGCAATCATACAGATGCTACAGCGGACTGAAATAATAAATCTCAATATTCTACACCTGATCGTTTCGAATTTATGCGAAAAATTCCAAAAAACTGTCAAGTAATGTGCACTTCCGGCTCAGTGGATCTCAATAAAAATAGGATATGAGCATCTAGACAGTATAGTCGTCCTAAATACTAAATTCTGACAATCTACGCTCAGTCGTTTTGGATTTATGCGGATAGCAATCATACTGCAAGGTGTACTACTAGATATTATAAAAGTGCCTAATACGAAATTTAAATATTCTACGACTGATTGTCTAGAATTCATGCGGAAAATTCAAAAAGTCTGTCATATAAAGTGCACTTCCGGCTCAGCCGATTGTTACAAAAATAGAAGATGACCATTTAGATGCTACAGCAATTTCGAATTCTAAACTCCAGTATCCTATGGCTGATCATTCTGAATTTATACGGAAAATTTAAAAAAAAGTTTCAAGCAAAGTGCACTTCCGGTTCAGCTGATCGCAATCCTAATGCAAGATGTACAATAAGATGTTATAGAAGCTCTTTATACAAAATTTCAATATGCTATGGCTAATCATTCTAGATTTATGCAAAAAAATCAAAAAAAGTTACAAGTAAAGTGCACTTCTGGCTTGGCCGATTCATACAAAAATAGCAGATGACCATTCTGATACAGCATCAAGCTCAAATACTGAATTTTCAATATCCTACGAATGATCATTCTGGATTTATTAGAAAAATTCGAAAAAAGTTTCAAGTAAAGTGCACTTCCGGTACAGACGCTTGGAACCATAATTCGAGGTGCACAACTAGACTCTATACCAATACAAAATTTCAACATTATACGTTCAACCAGTTTTGAGATTTGCGAGCTACGCACGCACGTACGAACGCACGCACGCACGAACATACGTACCGACATCAAGCGAAAAATAGTCGAAATGGATTCAGGGATGCTCAAAACGGATATTTCCATCAAAATCTCGATAGGTGAATTTTGTCGGATTCACAATACTTACTTGTTACTTTGTACAAGTAAGTAAGAAGTTATGGAATATTTTTTGACATAATATTCTTTTTCTATAGAAGCAGGACTGCTGACATTATTTCGATTATAGAAATATTAAGAAATATTTTCAAAAATCCATTCTCTTCTTCAAATGCATGTTATAGGGTCCGTAGAAAATTGGCAAAAACGCGGCCCTAATAATGTCTATTGCCACTACATAAATAAAATTTGGAGGAAAGGTGTTTTTTATGAACAATGAGTGAAATTACAAAAGAAACAGTACATATTACTGTTTAGGGTATTGTTAGATAGGTCTTCAAGAATGAAAAAGAAGTTTCGAGATGATTTTTTTTATGAAAGTCAATTAGTGAGATATGTGCTTTCAAAATCGTAAACAGAGTGTTCCCCTTCTAATTTTCAAAGCATATAGTAGAAAATTTTGAGAAAAATTCAGGTAATAGAACTTGAATAATCCTTCTACTGAAAATTTGTTTGAATAAGATATATCATGTAGTTTTAGAAATGTGGGATATTTTCGGTTACACACTATTTTTTGAGCCTAGTATAAATTAGGAAATATCGAATTTCAAAACTATATAATCACAAAATATGAATCTTCACCTTTAAAACTCTGCGTTAGAAATAATGAAGAAGTTATCATCGTTTTAATGGGGTTTCACGCTTTTTAGAAGATGAGGAAACGACGATAACTTCACTTTTTCTTGATGAATTTAGAAAAAAAACAAATAAAAAACCCTTGTGGAAGTTGAGATCTAGATTATGTGATCACGTAGTTTTCAAATACCATATTTTCTCATTTATTCCAAAAACACATTTTTTTCCAAAATTAACTTCAAAACAATCACTTTGAGAATAATTTTACAGTCATCGTTTTTTTTCTTTCGATACTAAATATCTCAGCCAATTTTTATGCTAGAAAATCACTCGAGTACCTGGAATATGCAAAATTATCTCAATGCAAAGTTTTTAAGTTATTTGTGAAAACTGATTTTTCAAGGTAAATACTTCCTGATACAGTTACGATCATAACACAATATATAGTATTTATTATCTGTATCTATTCTAGTAATTATAGTTGATACTAAAAAAAAATGGTATGCACACTCTGGAAGAACTAGTAAGTATATCTATTTAGTAGCTATTGATCTTAGCTTCTGTTTCTGATTGCTTTTCAGAAAAATTGCAGCCCTCTGTTAATTTATGTTTTATCTAAATGTTAGTTCATGCTCAAATCACCCTATTATATGCTTAATTGTCGAAAATATGTTAGATAGGGGCCGTAGAATTATGTCATTTGCACAACAATCTTCGCAACTCGACACAGTATTCAAATTTACACTCTTGTATTACTATTCTTACGGTCACCTCTATACTTGGTGGTGAATATTTCGCAAACAGTGCGAAAGTTGAGCATTTACACATTTTAGCCTTGAATTACGTAGTCTGAATTCTTATTGATTCATTTTGATAGTATGTACTAAACGCAATAGCTAACATCGATTTGTCAGGGTTTTTGTAAATTTCAAATGTCAACTTGTACTCTGTACATTGTTTCCTCAATAAGTGTTCATGAATGTGTGTAACAAATTCATACAGTTTGTGAGAGATGCAAGACAAATTAAGAGGTTGAATATGTATATGAACAAATCAAAATATTGATCAGCTAACTCTTTTTCATTACTGTACAAGAATCTAAGTCAAAAACTGTGCACAATTCAGTTCCGAATGATGGAAATATAAATAATGATTTCCACTTCAAATTTATGTCGTAGTAAATTCGAAGATAGCTACAAAGTTCCCAGGAACCGTTCTCAATTTTACCTAACCCAAGAAACCCAAGCTATACCTCGACCTAATTCAAACCTATACATCTCCATTCTTCAACGACATTTTTTAGTTTCCCATAAACCTTCGAAACCATTTAAGTCAGGTAAAGCCTCCTATCTCTCTTTTCCCTGTTCTGTCTTTTTTCACCTCCCACGGAGTGACGGAATGGAGAAGTCACGTTGAGAGACAGGTTGAAATACCGTAGCCCACCGGCAGCCATTGTGGAGGACCTGATGTTGGCCATATGCTCGGAAAGTAAAGGTTTTTTGTTCAACAACTATTCGTGCAACATGCGGCTGTTTTTACTAAGAGTTAATGATATTGTTGGAATGTTATTGTTTTGTTTTAAGCTGGAGAGTTTCTTGAATATGGCAGCCAGAAACTGGTGGTTGTAATCCTGTTTATTTGACAAGAAAATGAAACAGAATTCAATAAGAAGCTCCGTACTCGATAATTTTGTATAGGATTAGTTAAATACTTAACTTGTATCTATAAATTTCCACAAAAAATATAATTGATGGATAGCGTGCTTTGTCGGTCGTAATATGTCGTCAACTGATCTCAATCTAAAGAAGCTTTAACTTTGAACGTCTAACAAACTATTTTTATTTATTTTACGGGACATTTACTCTTATAACAAATTTTTCATTCAGCGATATAGAATTGAATCATTTATTGTTAACTTAAAAAAAAAAAGAAAAAAATAATTACTTATCCTTATTAGATTTTATTTCCAGTAATTTGTTCTAATGGAGCATAAATTCGTGCCTGTGTAGAGAAATATCTATAAACATTTTGTGCTGGTTTGGTTTTATTCATATCATTCCCATTATTCTTTGTATATCCATTGAACATACGAAATAGATACTCGTTGGCAACACATTCAGTGCAGAGACTCTTGGGATCGTAACATCGTTGCTCGTAGCAGCATCAGATTTGGTTTTCGAGCTTGGAGCTATCGCTTGTCATTACTCGATATTGCGTCCCGTATTTACGAGCGGTTCCTTCGCATCGCTCAATCTATCTATATGGCCGGTAGGAAAGCATTCTACCTTACCGACTTCCTTGCGGTAACCCACCTATGTATGATAGCTGCCCGAAGGTGGGCATAAAGAACACCGCACACGAGATAAGGCCCACATAATACCGAGGAAATGCATGCGTAATTTGACTCCTGTGCCGATACCGATTTTTTATGCCTTCTAATAGCGCAGCGCGAACAATTTATTGCTCAGGATACCATGAAAACACTATAAATCAGACCCAGTCCTAAGAAGACGCTTATATTGCGATCGAGGGGAAATACGTCACCAAGTAGTTTCGTCACATTGGTCTCTTTTTAAATGAATATATTATTAATATCTTACATCCAACAAATACTCAAATATCGATTTATTGAGCATATATGAACTCTCAATTTACTATTATTTGGTATTTATTTCAAGATGTTTCACAATTTAGATTACAGTTTGCTATATTTTAATCTTGATGTCAGTTGTTGTGTACGTTTGTACATGTGTACGGGACACTCTAGATATCGTAATCAGGCCCATCTTTCCCATTGGGCACTCTGAGCAAGTTCCCAGGGCCCCGCGATCTTAGATCATAAATAATATCTAGATGGAAGAAGCTGCGAACGGTTACGACGGAAAGAGATGGAAGATATATTGTAAGAATGCTGGAGAAATAAACTGCGCAAGCGTGACAATAATCAAATTTCGATTTTTCAAGCCCGCAAAATGACAAACACATGATGTAATGAGTTCTTATTTCAAAATTTATATTCATTCGCCGTTTTCTAGTTGCCAAGTACATCTTCTTAACATTAATTTTATAAATAGCAAATAAAATTCGAGAGACATGCGTAGTTCGTTTCACTTCATTATTCTTTCTCTATATTTTATTTCTTTGTCTCTCTAACGTAAACTGTATTTTCCTCTCTTTCTGGCATAACCGTTTGCAAAAATGCATTGTGTGAGATAGGAACATTGATTACAATGTATGTAAGTGTTTATATTGAGGAAAGCTACAGCATTGCTCTCGCTTTTCGATCGACGATAAGAGCGACGAAAGACATTCAGTTGCATTTCTTCGCTCTTATCGCGATGGTTGACGCGAACACATTAATCAATGAAGTGTTTTTGAGGCCATGTTTGTGTGATCAAAAAGATGGAGATCATCACAATCTATATATTTTGGACTAAGTATGGGGTGAAGTTGCTTCAAAACTAGAAACAATACGTAAGCATATACGCCTTTAGCAATATTTTGAGAATCTACTGTTCTTAAAAGACCAATTTACTCCTAGAACTTTGCCTGGAAATTTTCCAAAATCTATAGAAAATGAGGAACATTATGAAGATGGAGAAGCAGATAATCAAATAATTGAAGATATTCGATCTATTGATAATTCTCCTCGCAGTTTCCCCGTCACTGAATGTTAGTATTCTGATCAAGTGTCAGGACCATCATCATCTGCCACAAATAAAATTAAAAAACGCTGTTTCAAAGATGATGCTATACGAACTGCATTATTGGAAATGGGAACAAAAAAGATTCATATTTACGAGAAAAAAGGGCAAAGAAAACAGAAGAGGACGAAGACATGAATTTTGTTAAAAGTCTTTTGCCACATATTGAAAACTTCACTCCATTTGACAAAATGTCCTATCGGATGCAAGTATAATAGATAACATAGGAATTTTCACGGGGACAAATCCTAGCTGTCGCGCTATCAGAATCTCAACCAATTGAACCAGCTCCTGTTATTTCGTTTATTATTTCCTGGAAGTGAATTTTTCTATATTTTTGCTATTAGAAGAGCTCAAACAAAACCTGCATGCTCTGAGCAATGTTTGAACTCTAAATGTACTGCAAACAAACATTATTCGTCATAGTTATACATATATTCAATTTAGTTTGAGATAAATTATAATAATTTTGTTGATATTCAATTAGAAATAAAATTTTAAAATACATTGAAAAAGTATGTTCTGCCAAACTTATTGCAGCGATTAATATTTCTTTCCGTTAAATTGGACTCGTGTGGCAGTTGCACCATGTTTTTCCAAAATTATCAACAAAAATTTTCAATAAAATGTAATCAAAAGTTTCTATTGTCATTTCATATATTCAAAGAATTTATTTGAATATTCTCTCTGTACAAGTGGTGAAATTCTCAAAGCATGTATAGTTTAATATTAAGTGGATGTGTTGAATATCGACGTTTTTTCTGGAAATACATATCATAAAACTGAATTTGGAGAAAGAAGTATTTCTTATGAATCAGAATCACACATTTTTTCATGTTAAAGTAATTTCCATCGCTGTTCTCACATCTCCAAAGTAAACATATAAGGAAAGAAAAAATCGCTTTACTTTTATCATCGCTTTTATCATCGCTCTCTTCGCGTTTATCATTGCTCCAAAATAAATGTACTCTAAGCCGATTCGATTATAGACGCTAGGGGCTTCATTATTTCAAGTGCCCAGGGCCTCCAATAGATTAGAGACGGCCCTGATCGTAATGCTCAAAGTTTCCAAGAAACTCTAATTTCTATGTCTTAAATGATAAAGTAGAGAAAAACCTATCGAGTGCTAGAGTGCCTAGCACGTTGAGGGCTCCGTACACTCAAGAATTTGATTGATAATGCCAAAAACGAGAAGCAAATTGAATATCGACCGCATCATGATCAAAAATTAAGTAATATTGTTGCTTGACGGATTTCAGTATCCATGTCTTCAAATTTTAGAACTCTTAGATAATGAATTGTCAGTGGAACTCTCTGCCTTTGTAGCGATGAACTTCTACATACTTATTCCGAAAAATGCACATTCTAGTTATTTGAAAATATATTGCCGTAAAACGTCACGGTTGTCTCGCAATCGTAAATGGACAAAAATAGTCAGAGGCGCATGATCACAGAGCATTCCTCTCCAGATTCAAAGCTACTGTATGCAGTTAAATTGACGGAAACTAGAAAAAGACATGTTTCGAAATAACTTTATGGATTGCGTCTATTAGTAAAACTAAACCAACTGTGCTGGCGTCGAAAGGTGCACCACATCAACGGAAAGCTATAAAACGTAACTACAGCAAACATCTTGACCATTTTTCATTCGCAAAACTCGATCATAAAGTTTTAAATATTCCGTATTGATGCTACGTGACTATCATTAATAAATGAGTTGGCTATACCAGATGGTTCGACTCTAAATCTAACAATTTTCAGGTAGGATGCTTTCACATCTGTTGACAGAATGGCAAAGGTGCTGAGCACGTGTAAACATGATAATAACTTGATGAAATAATAACTTCAGCAGCTTGTTAAAAGTAAACAGCTTTGTCAGGTATACATAAGGCAAACAAGATTACACAAAAAGTACTGTTTGCACATATTATGAAAGGACTTAATAAATCTGGCTTAAAATGAAGTTCTTGCAGTGAAATCTGTAAACACAACCATTTGTAGAACTTTAAATAATAAAAGTATCGGATAAATCTGGACTTTGAGTCTGGAAACATAACAAATTTCATATTGCTTCGAACAAACAGTACAATTTTTTTCCAGGAGTTTCTCTTTTCTTATGTTGGACTAGACATGCCCGCGACTTTGTCTGCATAACCCACTATCATCGAAATAGATAATTCTGAAGAAATTATGAATAGTGGATGGATTCTGTAACAAATTGCAAATCACGTAATTCGCGCAAGTAATACTCAATGCGGCAGAAAGTATTCCCTTTTTTCCCACTTTACGCAGGCTCATACTTTGGATCGTTCCCAGTTAGGTTGATACCGCAGCGATGAGAATACCTCCTATGGGTGGCGTAGACAGGAAGCGAGATAAGATTTGATTATTTATCATAAGAAGTCTTTTATTTTTTCGGGATAAAACGATGTCTCGGATAATAAGCTATCACTTTGTCAATCCTCCAGGTACTATCCACGTGATGAGTGCACAAAAAGAAAATTCTCCACTAATTTATTATATTACCTATACTCGTACGTAGATAATTTAAAACGTATAGCCACAACTTTACCGATACCCTAAAATAATGTCAATGAACTTCAAGTCAATTATTATACGTAAGTAACGTTTGAATTATTGGAACTATATGTTTATGAAAGATCAACGAATTTTATCCATACAAGACCATACAAAAACCAAAATTGCTCAAAATGACCATAATTATTCCTAGTACAAGCTTTACATATCAGTAAATTGATTATCTGTTCAATAAGATACATTTTACAAATGAATTATGAATGCTTGTTGCTTATGCACTCACGCACTTCACTGAGCTCGTGGGTGTAAAAAAGCGAAACCTTTAGAAAGAGCGACAGCCAATTTTTGCGTGGCATGACCAGAAATGAATATCATTTGGACATAAATTATGCTGAGAGCAGCTTTTCAATCGGATGGATGCAAATTGGGCTTTAACTTATTTGAAATTTGAACCTGGTTGGTAATTTGGGCACTGGCTGAAATAGCATTGTTCATGAAATACTTTCGAAATCTGTGTAAGTTTTGATTCTAGCATGCGTTGACTCCACTATATTGTTTCGGACAGTTTCGTACAGTTAACGTGAAGCAATATTGTTAAAGTGTATTTCCAATGTTGAATATAAGTAGTTTATTGATATAGAGAGATAATTGATATTATAAAAGGTTGTAGCTGAGCTGAATTAATTATAGGAAATCGGAAAGGCAGGAGAGGAGCTACAAAAAGGTATTGTTTTAGAATATGTCACAGTGACAGTCGTTCAAAATCGTTACGAGAAGATAGTATGTACTATTTACTTCACATATCGATAGAAGAAAGCACAAATTTCTTGTGAAGTGTACACAAAAAATTGTTCTGAGTGTGCAAAATGTGATACCGACGTGAAGATTTCAAACTCTGAATCACGTAACAAAGGACACATAAATTTATTCTCTTTATTATTTTGACGGCACTGAGCCTACATAAGCTGAAAACTGAATATTAATAAAAGAATTAAAAATTAAGATATTTTCTATCATATGGAGATTTTACATTTTACACTCTGCGGCTACACAATCGCTTGACATTTGCTATAAATACTATCACAGAGCTGTCATATATTTTAATTTGTATTAGTTCATTACGAAATGATTAATGAGATAACTTCGAGGATATACATAATAAAAGAATGACAAATTTGGGAAATAATACTAACCTTTTCACTAATTCTTCTTTGTTACCACTCTATTTCCGTCCGTGGCACTTTAGCCACCGTTTCAATTGAAGGCAAGAATGTTTCTCTAATTTACCATACAACAATTTTGGCGCATTAATCATCTATTCATTCAATATTATACTGAAAAACGTCTTTGGTCCTATTATTGCTGCTTATTGACACGAAACTGTTCGAAACAATATAGTAAAGTCAACGCATGCTAAGTTTCAAAAATATTTCATGAACAATGCTATTCATCCGCAAAGGATGTATGTAAATTGAAAATTATCGTGCTAAATGATAACATGAAAGTATGGAAATAATGACAAGTGGAGATAGACAAAAAGAAAAATCTAAAAGTAATGTAACCAAAACCAAGCTTTTTGAGTTGATTAGTATTTCGAAGTTCTTTCAGTTTTGAAAACATGTACGTTTTAACCAGCATCAAATGTTGTCACTGTTAATATAAGAGATCTTCATAATTATTCTTCACTGTATAAAACAAAACTGAAGACTGAAAAGCGGATCTAATTTCTAATTTGAAGCAAACAAGATAAATACATGGGCAACATGGGGCCCAGTTCACTTGTAGGATTGAGCAATTCTCTCTACTGGGCAGGTAAATCCATATATTTGGTGCCCAGTTTACGCCTGCCCTTCCAATCGTACAATATGGTAGAGGAACGGCATATGGTATCCTAAATTTTTCAAAAAAGATATCTGTAGGAAAAGAAATTTCACTGCACAATTAGCTGAAATAGAGGTTTAAAATTCAAATATTCTTTTGAATAGTAGCATACTCTGATAGAAAGCATATATCAAAACACCACTACTTGTCTGTTTTGTCATCATTTAGTTTTGTGATTATTCAAGAATAATTATCAATGTTTGCGGTAAAAACTTGACAGTTGGCGACATCTTGTGGCCTCACCTGCTGTTGCGTTTGAAATCACGCAGGTCGCGGGTCATACAGCAGAGAGACTACAACATTCGCCTTTGGCTTGTACTCCAAGTTTTATTCTTTTGAAAAATGCTCATCATCTAATATACAGGAGTAACAGAAATAAATACGTCAATTTTAACCAGTAATATAGCTCGTTAAGTATAACAGTTTTTCCCAATAACTTTTTCCTGTAGATCTTCTGGACGCCCAGTTAAAAATCATTGAAATTTTGTCAACAGCAATCTGGCGTTTCTCAGAGAAATTAAATTACATGTTCAAAACACTTCTACATATAACAGCTGTAGAAGGGAGTGAAAATCTGTGTAAGTTTTGATTCTACTTAAAACTTCTTGTTATTCCCAAACAGTAAGAAAAAATCATTCAACAATTAATTTTTTAAAAACTATGAAATATAAGATTGGATTTATCTCTAGAACAATGAGCTTAGTAAATTTAATTTGAATATTGCCATAATTTTGGAATTTTGGATAATCGTTAAACAACTTTTTGTTAGAATTTATTTGATGGAGCTGACTAATTCCATTATTCAAAATCAATTTTTCATCTGTTTTTGCTCCTATATCCAATATTGGCATCTTCGGGGTGCGGGGAGAAAAATGCTAAAAACAAATGAGAATTCGGAAATCAAAGTATCAAAAAATACTATTGCTATCGACGAGTTCTATTACTGGTTGAATTTAATGTACTCATTTCTGTTACACCCTCTACCAACTATAAATTTGCCTCGTTATATAGCTTATATCTATCAAAGATGTGAGATTCATTTCATTCAGTCCAGTCAATTCACGGGCTGTTTTTGATACGACACACAAGTTTGTTCTGTTCATTCTATTGGTGGAATCCGATTCCAAATGCTTACCTACTTGAAAATTGAGCATTATTTGCAGTTACTCACTATAGGGAAATAAATCATTCATTCGATTAGACGAAAATTAAAAATATCGATAATATGATCTTTGCTGATTTATAAAAAAAAAATAATGAGAACCATTAGGTACTTCGTCTTCTTTCTGCAATCGAAAAGAGCTCTAGAATTGCAGTATCTAGTGATTCTAAACGTGTGTTATGCAGTCTCTATTCACTAAATTTCATTCGTTCACGTAGAAAACGTACCAAACAATCTACAACACAAAGAGAGACAGAAGACGAAATAGAGTTCGTCCTTATACTGTGGAAACGAAAGGTTTTTTGATCGCACGGACGTTTGAACAAACACAGCAGTCAGGCCGGTTGACAGCTTTAATTCGTCGCTATGCCTGAAAGTGCAGCATTGCGTCGCCGCGCAGAACAAACGCTGCCACTGTTCACACGTCACAGAAAACATCCGTGTAATATAAAATGTAAAAAAGTCGAGACAGATGAAAGTCGTTGCGCCAGCGCCTCTTTCGATGAAGATGAGAAGATGAACCACTGAGCTACGGAGTGTTCTATAAACGTACATAACCTTTGAGAGGAGCACATGTGTGTTGTAAAAACTGGTGTTGGTATCTTGAATCAGATTACCATGCCACTTGTTCGATACGGTTTCTACATTAAAGATCATCGTTCTACTTGCTTTTAAAATATGCCACAGATTGACCTATTAATTTCTCTTATGGGTGTTAGGTGATTAGCACTCATTTGTCTCGCTGCTGTGGTGTTTCTGGACGGACGGTGAGTATCCGATGATAGATGCCGATACTCTTCTCTTCTCTTCTGGTGCTCGTCTGGAGCCCTAAGCGCTAATTAGTGATCAAGCTGGCGCCACCACATACACAGACACACATGCATCCTGTCCAGCACTCATTTACGTTTTAACGGTCAGATTTACGTTTTATTTCTTCATTCGTATTTAATTGCGCCCGTAAATGTCTAAATGCACATTGCCATTTCATGCGCACAGCGAGATTTATCATCTTTTTCGATTGAATCAATGAGAAATCTACTGCACTTATTGTCAATTCATATTAAGTTATGTATAATATTGTTCGCTTTGTTTGTACAAAATTTGATTGAGAAAACTAAAAAGATAAGTGCAATACTTTCGTAACATGAGCCATCAAAATGTGCGCCACAATTATTGACAGCATAGATTCAACTCTACACTGATAAAAACTATAATTCTTATTTCCTTCTACGACAAGGCTAAGCTCTGGATTAGACCTCGTGTGCATTTTGATGAATACTTCATCTTTTGATGAGCAAACACTCGTAGGTGAGAAACGATGTGTGCGAGAGGAAGTAAAACAGCGGCAAAAGAGAAAGATAGTATTGAACAAAGAGGCTGTACCTGTTGCTGGAAATTTGCAGCAACTTCTTAACTTCTTGTTGCAACTCAACCTCTCAATGGACGCTGTTTTCTCGCACAACTTGAATAAGTCGCGCTCTTATATTACATTTTTCATTTCTATCTAAATCTTCCTATATTATGCATTCAAATGGTTCTCGAAGACTGTTACTATTCATGTTACTGAAACAGTTCCTCAGAGTCAAGGGACTCATCAAATTCCCAATAAAATTCAATTCAGTAGGCTCTGCTATATGTTCTGACTTATCCTAAACAGTTGTCTGAAAGCTTTTCAATAAATTATTGTTCAACAAGTATAACCACTTAAGCCCACTACCTAAGTAGAGCAAGAAAAAGCTTAACAAGTATCAAGTGATATAAATTTGAAATGTACCATAATCAAAACACTTTAACACCCAGGCATAGTCATCAACAATCAACATGCTTTAATAATTGCTTGGTGTTTTGTACAATGTCTCATCTGAGAGCGTGGCCTTATAAGCTGGTGACATATTGAACCATATGACCCCAAGTGCGTGTTCGTTTATATTCCCATGTTGTTTTTAACATCGTTGCGCTGACGCAATTCACTGGATACTTTAATGCAGGGACGGATCTCAAAAGAACAAGGAGATTTGGAGACCATCTTCCGAGGAGGTTGTTGACTATGTACTTGTTCTTGCGCGTTTCTTATTGTCAAAAATATCCCAGGATGATTTTGACTGTGATGCAGTACATGTTTATTCTTGAGGCTCCTTGATTGTCACCTTGTTAAAGTCTTACAAAAATATCTCTTTCTACGGATAAAGCTTCTCTCGAGAATCCTACGTCTCAGTTATTCGAGAAGGTTGAAATACTGCAGGTAATGAATTTCTACTCGATCTTTGCCAAAAATACCTCACAGTACGAAGTTCATTTGTAAAAACAAAGTCTTTTCTGAAACATCTGCACACCTCCAAAACTAATCCTTCTGAACCTCTGGTTACACCTCAACTAAATCTTGCGTTCAGATGTCGTAGGTGGTTTGAAATCCAATCTTAATCTTGTATTCAACCACTGGTCGCATCTTTTCAATAACAACAGCAGACTGTTTTAATCTGCAAGTAAACTTCACTTGGGTTTTTGGCAATGTTATTTAACTCACAAACAGTTGTCCACTTAGTATGATTAAACGACTACCAGACCGTATCAAAATGACAGTTGAAACTCAACGTTTTCATGAGGTATATCATTGGAAGGCAAATGAAATAAAAATTATTTAACTATGAGTCGTGCCAGAGGCCAGTACGTCACAGAGACTGAATGAAAGTTTATGAATGTATCATCCATAGAGCCAAGTTTTTGGTATCTCAAAATATAATCGTCACCCGGAAATCGTCGAAATGTCAGTGTTAGATAAAAACTACGTTTCTTCCTCATTTTGACACTTTTCATCCTTAGTTAACAATCATAATGACTCGAGCCAACAGCTGTGTTGAATGTGATGAGTTCCACGATCTCCGAGTATGATATTTGTAGATACTCATTATTTTAGAATCACCATCATAAATTTCTAATCCGTCCCTCACCAATGTCTTTACACCTCGCCCCTCTCCTGAGATGAAAAATGCGTACAAGTGCAAAGTTCGCGATCGCGGCCGTTGGATGAGTGATCGAGGAAAGCGATGGTGATGACAATGACACCGCCATTGTTTTTACTTTGATACCCTGAGATCCAACCCTTCGGTGGATGAGCAGCATTCACCGACAAACTAATCTCTTTGTTTTTCTCTGGAAATTTAATGTTCCTACATTTTTAATCATTTTGGAGGTTCCCTTTCTTGGTTGACTGTGGTGGAAGGGTGGTGTCTGATGAGCTGTGAAGTTGTCTCACTTCTTTTGTTGTTGAATGTTGACAATCACCTTTTTAGGGTTATATATGCCGGGTGTTTATAGCGAAAGTATTTGTATTTGTCGGCTCTATATTGTTGATTACGTGGCTAATTTGGTTGAATGGTGACAAAGTTCTCAACGATCATCTGCTGAAGGTTCCATACATCAGATTATTTTGGAGGTTCAGTACCTGAAACTAGCTAAATGAGAATCCATCATCATATCAACTCTCTATAACTGAAAGCTTCAAGAGAGTTTTATCAGTTCATTAACGTGTCTGTCTCACGAGCCATCCTTCAATTACAGAATGTCATCAAAACCAGCTATGATTGAAACTTATTCCGAATTTAAATCAAAGAAAATGTTTAAAACTGCCAAAAAAATCTCTACTCTTCCAAAACCATGAATTTAAAGTGAAAGATTGCCCTGAAGAATCTCATTTTCAATTGTACTAGAATAAAATAATAAAAAGCAGATCTCACCTTCTTTGAAGCAATCCTGGGTTTCTTTCCCCTTTTCATTCTCCGTCTTCCTTGAAGTAAAAAGCGGAATGAAGGCTGCAGATGGAAATAATGGAGGATTTAACGATACCTTAAGAAGGCCATGGCATGGGCGGGTGGCGTATACTTTAATACAGACACTGAGTTTTGATACCCCGGTGGCCAAATTGCAGCAGGTTTTATAAAGCTTGGTATAAATATACATGACCGGCGATACGGCATAACAGGATTGCGCGATTTAAACGTGCTTAAGTGTAAACGTACTCCAGGAGGGAAGAATTGAGATTTAAAAGCTTATTTTGAAATATCTTCATCAGTTTGTTAAATAGTCCCAATTAATTTGATACACATAGATCGTATTCATTAATTTACCGGAAACTCTACAAACTTGTGCTTAAACTCTTAAAGAAGTCTCGGACTAATATTTGAGCTGAAAGTTACAATCCATTAAAAATAGTTTGGAATAAAATACAATCTCTCTGCGTAGAACAGGGACCCGTTAAATCACTCGACACGGAATGTAATCGCTTTAGATTAAATGTCAACATTATTCATAAATCGATCAGTCAAGGGGTGGCAAAGGTCAGCAAGAACACTCAGCGTGGTTCCCAAGAAGTTTACGAGGTTCTCCTGGATTGTGGTACTCATATTACTATATTTACCTCGTGACAAAAAACAATTTACGGCGTCTTAGAATACAAGGATTCAAAAAAGGTCAAATAAGCTGGAAAATAATTGTAAGGGTACTCTATTTGGCTGCAAAGTAGAAAAAATCAGTTGCTTATATTTAATGATATATTTAAATATGAAAATTATCTGGCAAAGTGAGATAGTAATGTCTTAATTTATGCAAATGCATCAGAGTTTCTTGCGCGTCGCATGTTAGTAACTATTTCTTCTTCTAATGGTTAGGTGCGAGAATAAAGACTTAGTGATAAAAACTTAAAGTTAGGTATGGCAACTGTTAGAGCGACGATGAAACTTGGCTATAATACCGCCATTATGTAAATCCGCGTAATGAACGTGCAACCTAGGCTTCCCTTTATTTTGAATTTTTAAAAAGAAAATCATATGCAAATTAGCAAATGAGTGGGATCGTAGCCGGTGAATATTTTTACAGTGTTTATAATTCCGTTTTTATGGACTTATTAGCATAACTGAATGGACCATGTTTTTTATTAAGGAGTCTGGCTTTCACATTTGTCATTGTTATTTTAATTAGGACGAAGATGTCATCACCGTACTTCTAGTTCCCATTTTCGACGCCGCGGTGGCGCTTGACGTCTATATATGTAATTTATTCGTTTTGCCTATTTTCCACTGCTTTATTATTCCGACACATTTCTGCATTCTAATATTTGCTATTTTTTGCAGGTACGTTGATACATTCAGACAGCTCCACACGCTTTCATGGTAATGTAATCTATTTTCAAGTTTTTCTTATAGCTTTTAAGCTAATTAAATAATTTAGGAGATATTATAAAAGTGTCATCTTAGAATTGCTAAAAATGATGCTAATTCCTAATTCATTGAATTTAGTCAAGAAAAAATATTTCCGGCTCTTCGAAAGTACAGGACATTTTTTTAACTTATTGTAACGTTCATTTATTTTGGTGAAGTATAAAAAAAGTTACCAAACACGAATATTCATTTAAATGATTCATTAGAATTTGTCAAACTAACACTATATTTTTAATGACTTAAATTGAAATAATACTTATAATTACTAAACTACACTTTTCACTCTACATTATAATTCAACTGTATTTATATACACGTCAGTTTTTATTCATTTACACTGGCAATACCCATATTCACACCTCAACAACTTAGATAATTAATTATTACAAGTTAACTCTATGCGCGTTCAACAAAGTCTGCTTCCGTTACTCTTGGGCTGCCTATTTTATACCCTGTAGACTTTATGCCGAACGACTGGAAAGAATCGAGAAATAATCGATAAATTTACGCGTAAATTTCCAGCAACACTCTGCTGGTACACTAAATTTCGTCTTACAAATCACTTTTAGCCCGTTTTCCTCCTAATTAAAGGGAAAACACTATTGTTCTCATTTGGATGCCTGGGTGTCCTCGCTTCTCTTCCTTTAATTTTAAGGATATTGACCTAATTCCTACACTAAAAAGTAGCAGGCAAACTGGAAAAGAGAATAGATTTTCTTGATTGATTTCCTGGATATTCGCTATTTAATGATCAATTAATGCAAATGTAGGGAAGTCATTCGTAGATACCTTGAATGTCTTCTTGAATGTTTGGTTATAACAACAAATTTTCATCAAACGCTTACTGATGTGGGTATTCATGTGAGAAGGGGTAGTGTATTTTGCATCCACTGTTTGCAATTGCAATCAACATACTTACTCGCATACCTGTGATGAAAATGTATTTCATTTATGAATACTATTTCAATCTTGTTCATTATATAAATAAATAAATACTTATTAGACGAATGGTGGAACCACAACGAATTGATATTAATATTGACTCGATAATTATAGTCAATTTATCATAGGGAGTTGACAGAGATCAAATCAGGTTATTCTCCTATAAAAATAAGATCCAGACCAAGATGTCAAGGATAAAAGGCTCAAGACGAAGTCGAATTATGTCAATGTCAACTCAATGTGGTACTACCACTGAAATGATGATGACTTACGTAATAACAATGTCTAGATCCCGACCTTTTTGAGATTTTTGAGGATTCTGAATATGAGTCCTGTTTTCTCTTGAAAAAAGAGGAACGTTGAACCAAATTGCGGTGAGGGAGAAAATAAATTTTCTCTCACCTCCCTGTCTGAAAATTGTTTATGAATTTCTTTGAAATTTGAAGCATAAACTTTTTCAAGATATTATTAACAAAACAAGGCGTATCCAAAGCCTCAAAAGTAATTTTCAACTCTGTAGCAAATTTTCAAATATTTTTCTACGCGCCGATGTGGTATATGGTATTCAGCGTGCATCAGGAGGCTGCACATATAACCAACTTTAGAGGCACATATCATCTCTTCTTCCAAACATGCAGAGTTCAAATTGTCTAGAAAGCTCCTTCTTATATCATGCTTCAATACCCAATAATTGATTTTTTTAAATTCGAAATTTCGTCCATCAAATTTTGCGATTGTATGTAAGGAGTTGTAGAACCACGCGAAATTTCATTGAAAGCTAGTCTTTATTCAATCAAGGAATTTGCAGATTCATGACAAATAATAAATGGCCTTAATTCGGAAAAGTAATATTTATGTTTACCAAATATATAGGAAGGTAGAATATAGAATAAAGTATTTTTTAATTTACCTCTATTCGGTAATATTTTTCCTCATTTTTAAGTGTGAAATAAGAGTAGACGACTATCAAAATTAAAAAAAAAAACATGTATCTAGACATAAGTAGTGGATGGTCACATTCTGAGCGACTTTTTAGGAGAGTCCCGCTTGTTTATTTGGAAGCTTGCATCCTCTTCCCACTTCAAGGGATTGAGAGGAAAAAATTACAAATTTGAAACTTTTCTAATACTTATATACAATACTCAGCCGACATAATAGATTTCAGTTTTCTTGAACTATAAAGAGTACTCTGAAGTTTTTGATAATTATCTGTGACAAAATCAATTAAATTCGTGTACCAATAAATTCTAGAGTAGCAGGCCTGTAAATAATGATTTGGTTCATCATATTTAGCTTTGATTCTATCCTGAAAATTTGAGAGCTAATTTGTCATCCAGACCGAAATTATAAGGGTTCAAATATATGCCTAATAGCTTCGAGATTATAGGTAGATCATATTCATAAGCATGAAAATTGATGCTTCTCCTTCCGAGTTTGAGGTAGAGTATTTATAAATCAATAAGGAGTAATGGAGAATAATAGATGATTATATATTCGGTGTTTGGGAGTTCGTACCGGGATGGGGAGATGTCTCCAAAGTGATTTGAACGTGAGAGGTGCTTTAAAAGTTGCCTTAATGAAGTCGGCTGCAAATGAAGATAAATGGAAGCGATATTGGATTAGGCTGACATCGACGGTAAACAGACACTGAACTCTCGCTTCCATCTCCACCAAGGTGGCTATGACAAATGTTGTGTTTCGCGATTGTTTCGCATCCTGACTCATCCTTGTCTCTTTTCCGATCGCCCAATTGTTTTATATCATTAGAGTAGTCTTACCCTCGACGAAATAATAATATTTCCTTGATGAATTATTTCTTTTGTCAGCTCAACGGCACGGCTATCGTTAATTAATCAAGATTTTCATTATCTCAAGATAAAAGAACCCTTTCTTGAGACGGACACCGGAGGTATTTAATACTTGTGTTATTGTTCCAAACCAAGCAAGAGATTCAACGGCTTTCCATCAGACATAAAAAGTAGCAGATTATTATATAGGCTGAACAATGATTTGTTATGAATATTATTTCTCCAACTTAAAGATTCTCTCACGCGACGGAGTAGGTGCTATCAGGAACGTTTGCCTTTGAGTTCAAATATGGGACAATAATTTTTTTTTTAGTCATCAGGATATACAGAACATTTCTTGTTGTCCTTTCTTTTCCATTCAAATGATTTCTGTAGGATTATAAAAGGTAGAAATTGTCGATATTCCTGTCGCTGTTGTGCTCTGCTCCTTTTGTGTTTTATTCAACAGCGATTAAAAATACGGCGGCAAAAATCCCGGCAGCGAGATTATTTCCGGGAAGAAAGGGATTACGTACGATGCGACATAATCCCCAGCAAGTCACCTGTAGTGTCGCTAATTTCGAATATTAGCACAGACTTAGAGCGTCCGTGGTAATGAGCGAGGCGCCCCGCACAAAAACTGCTTCGTAAAACAGCGTCACCGTCGCTGTGTCGTTATTAACTGGGGATTAGCGGAGCCATTGTTCACCTGCGAGACGAGAGCGCAGAATACTTCTCTTTCTAACACTGGTACAAAAACGGGAAAGTATGGCAACATACAACTCAATGTGCAGTGCTTAGAAGAGGAATTAGTAATTAGAGTTAATCATGCACGTTTGTTTGTGCTTTAAAATATGTGTAGACCATTTATAATATAAAAAGGACTTGGAAGTCTACGAAATAACAATCCTAAACCAAATACAGTCCTTCATATAGGAAATCTCTTTCCTTTGCCAATCTTATCCATCATCCTTGTTCCTATATAGGCATATACTTATCTGCAGTCTTTTTTATGTAAACTTTATGGAAAAAATCTGACGTGGACATCACGTGACTTACTTGTACATCATTGGATATATATAATCAAACTAAAATTCTGTCAAGTAAAATGCGCTTGTAGCCTTGTCGGGTGCTAAAGAAACAGTAGGTCATCATTCTTGTGCTACAGCATAACTAAATACTGATTTCCAAGATTCTACGGTTAACAGCTCTGAGTTTATGCGCAAAATTAAAGAATATATTATAACTTCCGGTTCATTCTATTGTTATGAGAATAGTAGGCAATCACTCGGATGCTACAGCAGACTGAAATACCAAATTTCAATACTCTACAGCCGATTGTTCCGAATTTATGCCAGAAATTCCAAAAGACTGTCAAGTATAGTGCACTTCCAGCTCAGTCGATCTAAATGAAAATAGGATATGAGCATCTAGACGGTACTGTTATCTTAAATACTGAATTCTAATATTCTACGTTCAATCGTTTTGGATTCATGCGGAAATTCAAAAAATGTTCGGAATAAACTGCACTTCGGGTTAGCCGATCGCAATCATAATGCAAGGTGTACAACTTGATATTATAGAAGTGTTCCATACGAAATCTCAACATTCTACGACTGATTGTTCTGAATTTATAACGAAAATTCGAAAAGTCTATTATATAAAGTGCACTTCCGGCTTGGCCGATTGGTACAAAAATAAAAAATACGGACCACGTTCATGGTTTATAGTTTAATCAGTTGCGGCTCAAATACGGAACGATTGAATGTGACATTTGGTGACGTCTATGTTTTAATCCGGTACTGTTTATGCCGAGTGGTGCAAACCGAAAGGTTGTATTCTTAAACTGATAAAATAAATATAAGAATATCAAGATTGTGAAACTGATATGTTTCTGTTTGGGTATGTAGTGTTTAAATATGCCAACCTTCATCTTGATGAGTGGGAGTCGTCTGAGGGGACGGAAGTGGTGCTTATTTTCTTAATGCCAAGCAAAGGCAACGGCATTGTCAAGAGTTCAATTTGCCGCCTGTCGTCGGCATGCATTTTTCCAGCCAGTAACTACCTTCCGAGAGGAATTATAATAAACTGCGGCGAAACAATTTTGTTGTAAGAATAAATTTGTCATTTTTCTAGTTGTTTTTTCGTTGCCGCGTGGCCGAAGCGAAGTTATTAATACGAACTAACTGAGTAACTGGTTATGTCAAATCCAAACATTGACGTCGTTAACTCGTCTTGGCTTTCGTAGCGCCATCTCCGGAATACTGATGAGGGAAACGGAAACTTGGGGAAGAAGAGAGGGGGAGAAATCACGCCGCGGTTCGATTGATACTTACAATGTCCAAGTTAGTAACCGGACATCGTGGAAAACAAACTGAAACTAATTTCCCCTAATAATGTTTTTAATTAATTAGCGCGGAAAAGTTACGCGAAAGAAACGGAAAGCAGAAAGATATAAAAACAATGTAGCACCGTACGGGCAGGCTTTCTAATTCCTTTAAAATTGAAAAATATTAAGATGGTCGTTTTAATTAAAACAAAAACTAGTTCAAGTGGGAGATGACGGAGTGAAGAAAAAAAAGGTTGTCTTAGAAGATTCTCGACATTAATAATGTAATACAGGGATTCAAATTTTTATGGATCAGGCTACAGTGTCTATCTGCGGAGCATTATAAGATCTAAGTTATGTTGCGCGAATCTTACAAATTTGTGTCGTTAGTGAGCGTAATGATATGTTCGTTTCTGGCGACGCCGTTTAAAAACACGGGGATAAATTAAGTGGTGGATGGTATGATGGCGATGGCGCCAACCCGTTCTTCATTTCCTCGACGCTCGTTCTACTCCCCTCGAAAAACTTCCGGCGCTCGAGGCGGCCGCACATCTTTTATGCCACAAGGTAATTTTACAAGTAATTAGAGGCAATTACACCATGTCATTATGCCACGCCGTTCACGAATATATCTTGCTGGAGTTTGGAAGTTTTCGGACGCGAGGAAAGCGAAATATCATCCTATTTCTTGCAGCGAGAGAGACAGGGAATTGGCGAAACATGTGTCATTTACGAGCAAAGATTACTTGGGAGCTGGTCATCGAGGTATGAAAAGATGCTATCGCGGATCTAATTGCAAATGACCACTTTCTCCCTCACTATTCAAACCTACAGTTACAGAAATATTCCATCATTTTGCAGAGATTCTTGAGAATGATATACCTGGCAGAAAATTAAGGTAAATTTGAGAGTTGTAAGAATAAGATAATTTATTTTAAGAAGACTTATAATGAGATTTTTGAAGTGTAAACATTTATATCGGGGCTGGAGTATAGGATTTATGTAATGTAACATCTTGTTGCACTTGCTCGGAGAAGTTACGGTCAAATATGGAAGCACACTTGAAGGGTGGGGAACGTAACCCTGGCAATGACAGCTCAAAAGCATTTGGTGATCGATATTACAAAATGTTCACAAATTTTTGACGTGGTAAGAGTTTTTGAAGAACTGATTCAAGACTTTGAATGTGAAACGATGCAAACACGTTCAGTTTATGAAAGATCAGTTTTTGAAATTAATTTTGCTCACCGCATCAATCTGTGAAAAACTATAAACAATAAAATTGAGCATGAGTTCCAGACAGAGAATCGTTTGTTTTTCCATACTTTTTTTCTCCAAGGGTGTTAAAAATAGCGGTAAAAAAATTTCAGGTCGATTTTACCTCCCATTCCCAATAACAAAATATAAATATCTTTCACCGTCTCGTCCTCAGGTCAAAAACGCCATATGAAATAGAAGCCAGATGTCGAAATACCCAGCAGATTCTTAGAATCATAAAAGAACGAAGTATCTCTCGCCTTGAATATTACAAACAGAAACAGATAATCAACCCACAGAGCTGAAACTCAGTTTACGTAAGCTGATGAAGCGCTCGGTAAATTAATTATGAACCAGTTATTATTTCGCTAAGTATGAATTAGAGCAATAATTAAACAATAATATACGAGTGAGAGAAGACTGTACATTCCAGAGAAGTATTTTGCAGGAAGACAAAAAAGATATGAAGTCTGCTGCAGAATTACACCTTAAATTTAAAAGACATGTTCTATAACTTTCTATATTTTCTTATGTAGACAGTAATACGTTGTTTATCAACATCAATAGGTAAAAGTAAATGCAGGAGTTATTAAAAATGAAAGATATGTGCCAACTGTCTTTGAAGATACTTACTAAATTACCCACCTATAAATATTGATTGTCTCCCTGAAGAAATGTCTTTGAATTTTATAATTCTAATTCTATGTGTTAAATGAAGCGACACGTTTGGCTGAGGCATTTTATATCCTCACAGCCCCCAAAATAACTCACGCACCGCCGCCCATGGCACTAAATACCCGATCACCATACCGACGTAAGGCAGGCCGTCGTAAACGTTAAAAATAACATTATTTTAATTATTTCAAACAAGCAGTTGCTCCATTTGTCTACTTTAGTACCACAGCCCAAGTTTTATTGTTTTTGAAGTGTGAAAACCTTGTTTGTACCGCCAGATTTTATATAAAAACGTCTGTTTAGTTCCAGAAGTTTTTATGGTCCCAAACTTAAAAGAACTCTTTTAATTATTTCACTAAAGATGTCAGCACTTTGAAAGTTTCAACGTCTTTGTAACATACCTGACAGCAATAATCAATGTGAATTTTAAAACATTGAATAAAATATATATCACAAAGTTGTGATATTTTTTGACAGTCTGGGACACATTTTTATGGCGAATTAAAATTGTTAGTGCACATCCTGCGCCTCAAATTGATTTTCCATCAGTTTATTGTATCAAATAACCATGTTATAATTAGTTGTTTCTAGAAATTGAACTGTTCAACAAATCATTATGAAAATCAATAGAGTCCTTTTCTGATAATTAATCAATCACCAGAAGAAAGAATCACTGGAATCCGTCAGAAATTACGACATGAACCGTGTCCTCGTCCGTATAGACTGGTAACAGGAAATAAAACCCCCGGGAAATAAAACCCCGGAAAAAAAGCCCCGGAAAAAAAACCCCCGGAAAAAAAAACCCTCAGGAAAAAAAACCCCCGGAAAAAAAGCCCCCTGTGATAAAAACCGAAGAAAGTTTATGTAACGAATATTATAAATTAGGTATATAAGGGTGTTTTCATTACGTTTGATTATAAAACCAAGAGTTATAAACAACAATTCCAAATAACGCGTAATGTATAATGTAATACAGACATAAATACAGTGTATTCTGTTTTATTCATCTATTAGCGTCAATTATAATATAGTGGAATAAAACATTTACATACATTTATTATTTAGAATTGTTTCATATTATTTAGAAATATAAAGGCTAATATTAGCATGAGTTGGGGCATTATAAATATAAATCAACATGAAATACAGAAATTGTAAAATTTCTCATGTTGTAACAACACAAAGAAAATAAATTTTATCATTAAAATAAAATAAAAAATATGTAGTGTTCTGCTGTTATTTTTATGTATAAGTTCTATTTGAAAAATTATAACTTTGTGTCGTATTTAAAAAATATGCCTTACAATAAAAATATTCACGTATCCCAACTGTCTGGGTACTAATAATATTAAACTTTTTTACTTGAAATCTTTTTCTCCATTTGTGACAGTTTTAGGAATTATTTACAGAATGAACAATCGACCAAAATCAGTTTCTCGTCATTATCTAGTGACTTCTGGAAACTTTTCAAAACACAAAAATATTCTTGAGATCGTCTCTTAAACATGCACAAAAATAAAATGTGTGTAAATGTTATACTCCACTATATTATTATTGACACTAATAGATAAATAAAACTGAAGACACTATATTTATGTCAGTATCGCGCGTTATATAGAATTGTTGTTTATAACTTTTGGTTTTATCATCAAACATAATGAAAACTGCCTTATTTACCTAATTTATAATATTCACATAAAATTTCTTCAGTATTTATCACAGGGGGCTTTTTTTCCAGGGGTTTTTTTTCCTGGGGGTTTTATTTCCGGGGGTTTTTTTTCCGGGGCTTTTTTTCCGGGGTTTTATTTCCCGGGGGTTTTATTTCCTAGATTCGTATAGACTAGAGGAAACGCAAGTCAATTCCCAGAATAATAAAATTATAATAGATATCTTGACAAAAATTGAGTAATTGTGAAATTCAATCGTCAAAACTCGAGGCAGGTGTGCTAGTCGATAATAAAACAGACCGTCGTGCGGACACTTGCAGGATATGCAGTTCAAACATTTGACATTGTATTCCACAAAATTTCAAAACTCAGATCAAGTAGCAGCTGTTTCACGTACTTTCTTTCTTGTTGGGACTCATCAGTATTTGTAATCAAGCCACAGATCATCGGACTTATGTAAGTACTAGGAGTATTCGCTCATGGTTAATGATTTGCTACGATAAAAATTACATAAATTCGAACAAACGTAACCTGTGTCTTTAGTACTTTTGTTCTGGAGGTAGAAGAAGTCTGACCTAATAATATCTATTTTTCTCTTACTAATGGTATGAAAACGGCGTCTATCAACCTAAGTTCCGACATACTTTTTTGCTGATATCTTCTTAAACCCTACCTACCATCTTGTACCAGTGAGAACGTTTAGTATATTCACTACCATAAGCGCACTTTTTTTCACGTGTTTTATTTAAAACACTAATATTTATTCCGTGTGCAAATTTAATAAATTAAGTACTCTTTAATAGTTTTAAAAGCTCTAAGAATAGATACCGCCACCGCTGTTGGCGCTAGATTTCTATATTAGTCGAATTTACCCGATAGGACTCCTTAGGCTTGTCAGACTGTGCATGCAGAACCATCTACCGATCAAAAATCTAAAATCGAGAGGTAAATAAAACAGATGTCACGAAATTAGGACATATTTTGACAGTCCGTGGAATAATTCAGCAGAGCGCTTGAAATTCGAATACTTTTCAATGTGAACTATCTTTTCATAACAATAAGCATCAATAGTGTTAGCTCAAGTAGAAACCGGAATCGGAGCCGATGTTCGACAGTCGTGGTCATGCACCTTTAACCGAAGATGAAACCGGCGTCAGAGGTGCAACTATTAAGCAATAATATACAGCATAATAAAATTTCATTTGCCTCGGGCTCTGTCCCGGCATTCCCGCCTATTTTGTAGTCACGTAATATTTTGTTTGTGTGAATCGCACATTCAGTTTCGGCCTTTTTCCATCAAAACTGAATGTACGTTTGAAGCTTTAGTTCAACTTGGATGCAAGATTATTTGGTCAGATAATTATTGTAACGGTTAGGAGGTCCATTTTATGAGAAGAATCGATTTTCAAAATTAATTTTATCAATACACAGTGCAGCAGAAACAAGAATTTCTCGATGCATGATAGATATCAGCATTTTGTCAATTCTGGGAAAATTGATTAAGAATAAGATCAGGAGGATGTGCAGACTACTCAATGTCATTACGTGTGACACCAAAATTCACCAAGAGTGAATATTTTTCTATTGCAATTGCAGAGGATCATAACTATGTAGAGGAAATTGAAGTGACGTTAGCACTGTCTCTCAATTTTTTTTCGGACGGGCGTAAACTTGGCACCAAATATATGAGTTTACCTACCCTGCAAAAAAGATTGCTCAATCCTACAGGTAATCTGCACACCATGTAGATATATTTTTTGTTTTAAGTAAGAAATTAGACCTTCTTCTCAGTGTTCAATTTTGTTGTATACTGAAAGATTGTGGAGATCTCTTTCGTGGCCAATGTAAATGGAAAAAATTTGTTAGTGGTTTTTGAGATAAAAAAAAAAGTCCATAAAATACTAATCAATCTGAAAGGCTCGATTTAGGTTACGTTTCTAGTAGTTTTTTTTTTTTTTCGTTTATCCCTTATGTAATTATTTTTCCCATCATTCTCATGTTTTCTTACTTTTAACACAATTGTCAATTTTGTACAGTGCCTAGTTCACATATTCGCTTTGCGAGTCCAAAAACATTGCAAAGAATCATAAATGAGCTATGTAAGTATTAGGAAATTACAGCAATATTACCAAAAATATCCAATCGAATTATGCTAGACTTCAAAAATAGGCTAAACATTTTTAATGCGAATGTAAGCCATCATCTGGACGATATTATTTCGAATTCTACCTCAAAAATACATCAACTCTTGTTAATAAAGTATGTTCTTTACTATTTTTAACGATTTGAAGTTGAGAGAAGCGTGATGAAGCGTCAAATTTTCAACCAACGCACGAAGCGAAATGCGCCGAAGCTACAAATTACAGTCCCACATGTATTTAGACCTATGTGTTACCGCCAGGAGGCTGTTTTAATTATTAGAACTTGGTAATGATATGCAAAAAGATGGACAGGTTGATCGGAGATCTTATGATCATTCGAGTAATGTGAGAAGAAAAGAGGAAGAAAAATAGATCGCGTAATGTGGGTTCATCCAATTTAAAAAAAAATTGATTACTAGATTAAGTTGAAGATGGTGGCAAGTTCCAGTTATATTTTCGTATGAGCTACAAGAAATTCTTGGAGCTTCGATTTGATTTTGGAAGCTTCACTCCGTCTGAATTTCGTGCACTTTGTAGAAATATGAAGCAAAACATAGTTTGGCGCAACCAAAGGCAAAATATTCTTTTGGAAATATCTCTGAGAGTCGCTGCGATAATTTTTGCTTCGTTTCTTTAAGCATACAACACATTCAATTGAAGAATTCCTCTTCACCACTCTTCTCTGAGTCCAACGAAGTGCGTTGAAAGGAGCCTGCCGAAGCAACTAATTTTGAACTAACACACCTTGAGTGAAAAGAAGCATGCCCAAGCGACAAATTTTTGATCAAAAAACATTCTTGCAGCAGTTTCTGTCCGAAAAATTGTTCTTGTTTGCGAAAAATTCTTTTCGTTACTCTGAGCTATCCCCAATTAGCAATTAACTCTAATCATTACTCAATTTGAGCACCTTGGATAGTTGCCTTTGAAATATTGTTATTCTAGGTGCTTAACATGTGTTTTTCAATGTAAGTTTGCTTAAACAATCTCCATTCATTTCGGACAAAATCGTTCTGATTTAGATAGCTTTGTTTCGTCACAGTAACGGGCAATTGGGAGGAACGGAACGAAGCTAAGCGCGGCGAAAGGAAAATATTCTTGCGAACAAATTTAAGCTATCCACTGCTCTTTTTCAAAGTGTGAGTACACAAATTACACAATGACAATTTTGCTTATCTATTTTCATACTTCTTTACACTTGAAAAAAGCAGCACTTTGCTGTCGAAACGTTGTGTTTCAAATTAATTTATACAGAACTTATCTCTCAATAAAACATATTTATTATGGAAAAATGTATCTTCACTGTGCTTTTCTTTGCCGCACTTCGGTCTACCTAAGTACGCGATAGACCTTATTGTTTTTAAAATCTCTCAGTTAGTAAACATTGATGTGGTTTTTGAATTGACTAGACATGTACAAGATATGAGTTCAACGTCATCATAGAACAAGAAATTCATGTATAATTTTTTCTATATTAGTGTGAAAACAATATTTCTCAGCAAATTAATAACACTTTATTGCAAGCTTCGGTGAAAAATTGTATTTCTCTTCTAGGAATTGTTTTTCTGTTTTATAAGAGTATAAGACTGAATCGCTCATTTTATAAATAGGTGTCATTAATCGTCCCTAAATACGTAAACAATCCGAACTCATATTTCCATCAGCACAATAATTTAGCACTAGAGAATAATAGACACGTGTGTTTTTTGGCGTACTAATTCATCTAATGTCCCAAAAATAAACAGATCAATTCACTTTGTACGAAACCGCCGTTTCATCTTTGTCACAATCCAATAAGTGGAATCCACAGAACCACGCTCAAAAAATAAAAGATACATGTCTTTCTACCAAGGCCTTTCCGATATTTATATTTGCTGCGTTTCGGAACACATAAATTAAGTCAAAAGAAAATCGCCGAGATTATTTTCCTGATACACTTTCCCAAATTGACGCTTCTCTTAATTCAGCACTTTATTATTATCATCTGCTCGTATTTCTTCAATGAGGTCTTCCGCAGAAAAAAATTCGCTCCAAAATGATAGAATAGGTATTAGAGAACTAATTATTGTATGACTCTGCACGCGAAAAAAATGTATTTCCTACAAATATTTCATGGAGTAGAACATATTTCCAATCACGTCCGGAAACTTATACAAAGCCCATGTTATCGCAGTGTTTATGAAATACTAGCAATTTATTAGCTTGTAGCGTGGATATATGCGAATTCACTAATTCTCAAATCGATCTCGATCTCCGTAACGAGCATAAAACCGCTTTGGTTTCGCATCTTCACATGTGATATCACAAGATACAGACTAAGAGACAAGTTAGAGAACACAAGACAGGTCGGAGACGCGACCGGGGAATCTGGTGCGCGCTAGATGGACGGCTTGTTGACATTTCTATTAGGCGCTGTCTCCTCCAGGACTCGCGACGGTCAATCAATTAGTGCGCCGAGTCGAACACCACAACCGAGATGCTCCACAAGACGTGCACTGAGAATTCTAACATAGATTGTAATTGCTCAGACCTAATTCAAGATCGAGGTTTCCTTTAGTAATGAATTATATTCAGTAATTTCTTCCCGGTGATTTGAGCATCTTGATCTTGAGACAAATAGCAAAAAATACACAGCCCATACATTTCATCTTTCATTATTAGAAATAACTAACATTGCACATTGAATTCATCCTGCTCCAGGCTCCAGATATTGTGGAACCTTGCATTCCATCACATCAATGAAGTTGTCTAGTTTCATTTACAGGATGTCAACTACTGCTCTCGTCTTCTAGCTTTAGTACCATCAGTACTTTAATATGTACCTGAATAACCATCCAATTGTCAGGATTAACTAACATTTTCGAATTCATTTGGTTGTCTTCGCCCTATGTGTAACTCTCGATAATCCGTGCTCCGTCTTATCCCTTGCAGTGTTCGTTTCAAGCTTTCTCTATTTTGAATAGGTAGCCAATAAGAACTTGTTTCACCATATTTTCTTGCAAACCGAAGTCTTATATGTGGCACAAAAAAGGCATTACTTTGTGCTGGTTCCCTTGGCGATTGTCATCCGCTTGGCCTCAGTTTTAGAATAGTCCTCTACCGTTTCCAACCTCCTTCAGTTCAACGGGACGAGTCGTGCTAGTTTCTTAGCAACCTTTGTAGAAATGGTTCGACATCAATGACCAGCTTCCCGCTCAGCAGTTGCAGTTAATCGTTCCATCCTAGCAAAATTTGCTGCTGCAATTACCACCTCCCAGTCCCAATGTAGTCCTCCTCCTTCTAGCTAATTATCTTTATTCGGTAACAATGTACAATCCGTGGGTACCGAATCTTGTTAAAGAGGTATGTGAAACCATAACTTTAACAATTTCCGGCCCATTCAAAAGAATCAGCTGATGTGTTTCCCTAATGAGGGAGGGCCTTTTCATGAGCAAGTCATGTAACTCAATCCTGCAGTTTGGCTCTTGAACAACCCACTAATGGTTATTTCATGAAGATTATCCATCACTAATCCCAAAAGAGTGACAGTCTTCTCTGTTTTTGGTACAGATTTTGTATTAACAACTCATTGTTCTGATATATTTTCAGTCTCCGGCGTGTAGGCAGGTAATAATGCTCCGCCCATAGTGTGATAGAACATTGCTGAAACATCTGAACTTCACTGTATCAATTTTATGGTCATATCTGCAAAAAAAAATAGTTGAAGCGTTGTAATAATGGAAAAGGACTTTTTATAGTTTGGTCGTGGATGTTTTTCTTGTAGTTGGCATGGCGTAATAACGGTTATTACTTTCATATAATAATAATAGATAAGAATTATTCGTCATGTATCTCGAAGGGCTCACGATTCGAGCTTTTCGGCCCAAGAAATAGTCTTCTTCGTTTTTAGTTTACTTTTCACTAACAATTACATTATTCTGTTGTTTTCTTGGTCTCGGGCGTGGATAAACGTACCAATTTTTTGTCCCAAAGTTCCGACTGAGTTGCCAAAATATCTGAACATACGATATCTCTTTCACTCATTCTTCTAGAGACCTTTCAGCGAACTTCTCGAACTATTGACTTAACCACTCAAATTGCCTGACACAAAATTTTGTCTGATCCAATGGAGATGATTATTATCGAAGGTTGTCAATATCTTATTAATGTTTTTCTAATATCAGGGCTGTGCATATTTATCTTGCTCAAATTTTTATTTATCAACCGTACTAAGTATTGTATGGCCTGGCCCACGAGTTGATCACAGGCCAATATTTTTTCCTTCAAGATGGAATTCAGGAGGATTGTCTTTGAATGCTCAGGGATTCGAATTGATAAGTGAAGTCTGTTAAAGTATAAAGACGTATATTCTATGCTTCATTTTGAACAAAGATCTCAAGTTTTCTAGGCCTGGTCAGCGTTGGACCAAGCTTCAAAACTGGGCTATATGATGCCTAAGTTTTTTAATTCAAAAATTGGTTCTGGCACGTAGAGCTTTTGAATGTCAACGAGTTTGGATGAGCCCTACATAAAAATAATCCAGCCTGGAAATTTTTATTCATATTATGTGTTAATCATCGTTGAGCCTGGCTTATTATCTTCTTATGTTCATCTTAAATGAGCAGTGTAGTTCGGAATTTTTCAATAATTAAGCAATTTAAAGATTGTCAAGATGACTAGCACCTGTCAAATCAGTAACAACCATGTAAAAATCTTAGAAGTTAATTAGTAACCAACCCAGTAGGTCCGATGTCTGTGAAGAAATTTTGAACGCGCAATAATTGCTCGATGTTTTAGCGTCTTGGAGAGAAGACAAACAGAAACAGATCTAAGTCTTTGACACTTGATTTGTAGACAACTCACCTGTCAGTCATCCAGACTGCTAGACAGATTACCGTGATTAATGTAAACACATCGTCATATTGACTAATGGAGTCTCCATTAAGGTTTGACATACTTGTTGTTCGTGAGATAACAATATATAAACTGAAATACTGAAATCGCTGCGTGGCAACGTACAAATTGATTCTTCTAGTAAATGAATTATATTCGATGCTTTATTGTTCAAATTTTCTTAATGTTGGCTCATCTAACGTCCTCTAAGTATAGATTTCAAGATAAAGTTATAAATACACCTATTGGCGATTAATCTTGAGCTGTTTAACAAATAGATCGAATACTTCAACAACATCTCCGATCCTGAAACACAAAACGAAAACTTAAACTCGATCGTAGTCTCCCGGAAAAGTCGGCTAAAAAATTCCAGGAGCAAAATACATTATCGGCAATTTGTATGACATTAGCAGTGTCTGGTTACAAAAACCTAGCATTTCGTTGCGCGTAGAGAAGAGACAAATTCTTTTACGGTGATCAGGTCCGTACTGACAGGGAATTTTATACGACAAGCTTACAAATAATCAGCTGTCATTGCAGTATACTCTACAACGAGACGAAAAGAAAATAAGTGCAGTCACTTCAACAAAAGATGGTTTGGGAAGTCTGAAATTCTAAATCTTGGGCAATGTGAGCTATATGATTGTTTCACCCTTATAAAATAGAGATTTGTTTTTCCAATTATACTTCTTCATATTGAAAAGCAAGTAGGTAATAGTTCAAAGGAGCATATTTTGGAAAATTGGAGGGATTTTGATAGATTCCTTAAATGATTTATAGGGAAGTAGTCTCATTGAAGTATGCTAGAACTATAGTATTCCTAAAATTCCAGAATAGTTATTGTTTTACTGGAAGATGCAGATTTACCACAACATTGTCTTCTTTCATAAAGTAGAGTTAGTTTGACACTCGGAATTGTCTGAGAAGCTCATTTTCCGATTCAAAGCAAGGCCAAAATCTGGCTGATATGGTATGAACTGTACCCACAATACCAGTGGAACAAGATGGTATATTCTTATTACGGTAGAGACTTCCATGTGGACTGATCGTTGGTGCCCAAAGAATGATCAGTTTCACGTACCTCCACTTTTTCATCATGAATATCATGAGTGTTTCAAGGGAATATGATCTTAATAAGGCATCCAGAATTTCTTCTTCTTGCCTATCCAGAAATGCTGTAACCATTTTAATTCTATCCAAAGGGGCACATACATCAAAATTTCAATCAAGCCTTTTTTCAGTCACATTTCATGAAATGAAATTTGAACATCACACGAAAGTGTCTTCAGGAATTCTCTTCTATCTCGAATTTAATCGATGTCAGACGATCAAAAATTGATCGATCTGGCTGATATGGTATCTTAGCCTCAAGTATTTTCATTGCCATAACTCCAGTGAAGCGAGATAATGTGAACACGTTATCTTGAAGGGAAATATTGTTTTGTGAACTTATCGTTATGATCACAGCATGAACAATTTCACCCACCTTCCTTTCTTGATCATTTTTCATTATATAAGAATTTTTACCAATGATTTCTAGAGAAATGGTTCCAATGGCGTCACTCATGCTCATCAAGAAATGTCGTAACCATTACAATTTTTGCTCAGGTCCAGATACATCAAATTAATTGAAGTTTGATCTGCACTTTGAAATTGTTTTTGGAAACTCTCCTCTTCCCCAATTCAAATCAACGTCAAACAATGAGAAATTTACCGATTGAGCTAATGTGGTATGCGTTGGTATCTTAACCCATACAATTCTTGTTGCCATAGCTACAATAAAGAAGGATGGTGCATTCTCATTATGGTAACAACTTTTTTGTGGACTAATCATTGATGCCTGAAGCATCCATTTTTATCAGCAAATTGATGTCTGGAGAGATGGCCTCAATCAACTATCAGTATACCATTGATTTTTGGCGAGATGGCATCAATAACGTAACCAGAACACTTGGCATTGCTCAGGCTCATCCGAAAATTATAGAACCGTAACTGTTTACACGATACAGATGCACCGAGTGGTGCAAGGTGGTGTGTTTTCATCATGGTAAGAACTTTTTTGTGGACTAGTCGTTGATGCCCAAAGCATTCCCTTTTATCAGTGATCAGTTGTTTTTCTGAGGAAATGACCTCAATAAGGCATCCAGAACTATTGGCATTGCTCATGCTCATCCATAAATTCCAGAACCATAACTGTGAACTCGAAAGTACAGAGGTACCATAAATACTAAAGCGAGGTGGTTTGTTCACATTATAGTACTGACTTTTTGTGGACTAACCGTTGATGTTCGAAACATCTTTTTTTTATCAGCTTTTGATTGATTCCTGAAAAATTGGACCAATGAAACTACTTGCTCATCCGAAGATTGCAGGACCAAAACTGTTCACTCGAAGGTACAGATGCCCCATAATATTGATCAAGCTGTCCTATGTCCATCTTATATGAAGTGAAGTTTATCAACAAACAAAATTGCCTTCAAAAATCGTCCTCTTTCTTATCTCAAATCGACGTCAAACAATTAGGAATATATTAATATGGATGAAACTTGGTACATCTTTCGTGGAGATACTAATAATTAATTCTTACTTTGGCATACATCAATCGTACCATCCTTTCGACTAAGCTCTCGCTGAGTAACTTAACGAACAACCACTTATTCAGCTTGTTTTAATTTTTTTATCACGAAGGCAAACAAAACGTCGTGCTGCATCCAAGTGAGTACTATTCTTGGAATTTGTAGGACCATTATTCTCCGTCGTTTTTAATCGAACATAATTTCCAACAGAACATTGTTTTGATTTTAAAGACTTAAATATATTTCAAAAAAGTGTGAGTACATCTCTTGAGTTGTCAGGTACCCTTACGGCGGCTGGCCGTCCGCCAAACTCTCCGAGCCGGTGTCCTGTCCATGTGTGTGTTCGTTTTAACGCCACTTCAATATAAATTGTTTTAGCATTGTATGACGGCCGCGCTAAGTTTTTGCTTCGGTCATTTCACGATGCCAGAAAGGTGCAAGTTTTGTTCTTTCGCCAGTGGAGATGACAGTAGAAGAATCAATGTAAATGTAGATGTAAGAGGACAGGACGTTTTTGTCCAGCTTTTTAACAGAGAATGTTTTTAGAGAGTTATATCCAGTGGATGTTTTGCTGGTACAGTCAGATTATGAATAAAAATATTTTATTTTTAAAGATTGTTATTTATATACTCAATTCAAAATGACGTCAAAAATACATGGATACATTGGAAAGTGATAACAACCACAATAAAAAGTGAGTTTCAGATCGTCCTGTAGATAATTGCATCTCAAGCTTGCAAGTTCAAAAAGTTTATAGCAAAATTTATCTTCGACTAATAAAGGGTTAAGTGGAAAAGGAATAAATACGAATTGCAATTCATAAGTTCTGAATTAAACGTCGTCATGAGTACCTAGCAAACTACGTTATAAATGGAAGGCAGTATAACTAATTGGAACATTTCTGCGTTCGTAAAAATAATAGATGTATAAAATTAATAAGAATATAGCCCCCCTCGGTTGGCTATGAATGCAAGTGATGAACGAAGCGGTGGTAGGAGGCGCGCAGGCAAGTGAGCGAGCGTCGCCGTCCGTCGTTCGGGCGGCGGGGTGGGTTTTTATCGTGGGGCACCGGCAGTTCGTGAGCTTTTATTAATTCGTTTTGCTGCTCATAGTTTGTTGCTGTTTGCTCGTTTCCGCTCCAGTAAGACGCCTTTTCTTCTTAATTTAATAATATTTAGTAGGGACGGGCATTTAGCATAGCACAAAGGGAGTCCACGATGAAAGGAGTGAGTTTCTTGCAACTTCTTCCAACAATATTCTTCTCTCGCTAAACAAGTATAGAAGGAAACGGGACGAAGTTCGGCAGACATGCGTTATGAGCAACAGAGATGAGCAAACAGCAAGTATTGAAACAGTGGGAGTACACAGTGCACGTTCCATTATCTTCATATAGATACGACGAAATGCTTTCAAACAGTCAAGATGAACGCGAAATTAAATACATATTTTATTATACAAGATACGTGTACTTCATCATTCTCTTTCTGTAGCATATTGTGTACACCTTTTTCTACTTGAATTAATCCTTATATTGGAGACTGCCTTATTTGTTTGCCAAGCTCACAATTCATTTCATTCTACATTGTAGATTTCTTGAAATATTTCTGTGCGAAACTTCATTCAAAGTAGAAACGTATTTATTACTAAAACGGAGCTCATCTTCCTCAAACCTTTCCACAACTTCTTCGCTTTAAACATATTTCACATATCAATCAAATGCATACTACCAATTACACCATGAAAGAAGGTTCAAGTGATAAAAGATTGGTGGCCATTTGCTGCAGTACTTCTTTGGCAATATCCATGATCCTACATCGGAGACTTACTTGATTGTATGCCAAGATCACAATTCATCTTATTCCACATTGTGGATTGGTCAAAATGCTCCTGTGTTCAACCTATTCAAAGTATGAACCTTACGAAACGCTTTTTTTGTCTAATATTTTCAAACTTCTCCTACTCAAGCACTGTGCATCAAATGTACATTCCCAGCTTCACTACAGAAGAAGGTTAAGGTGCAAGAACTTGTGGTATTTTGCCTTAATACTTCTTCGGCATTATCTATGATCGTATAACATGGGTCTTTTCAAGACATCTGCAAGATCTTGACTTTCAATGTGGTTCGAAAGAACTATCAAAACTATCCTCGTATACCAAATGTCAACTCCTATATATTTCATTTTATGGAAATATGTAGGCAATTAAAACACTCGTGTGGTATAAGAAAGCATTCTGGTAAACCGTTTATGACCAAAATCTTGACAGAATCAAATCACGTTAAAATCATGTCCATATACCAAATTGATCAAACGCTATCGTTTAAGATTACACTCACACATAGATGTTCAAGTAAACAGACCTACTTCACTCTAAAAATTATCGTTATTCTGTTGAGGGATCTTCATTGGTAGATGATTGAATGATTGAAAATATGAATTAAAAGTCTCTCGGCAATTCTCAATCACCAGTTGTACTCAACTAAATTTTGCACATTTACAGCTACCATGTCGCAAATAATTCTGAAAGGAAGCAAAATTGATGGTGATTTAGGCGAGGTGAGCAAATGGAGCAAAGCTCTGACAAGACTACTACCACAGCTTCTACATCTTCTTTCTACAACCATTCACAGCTATCATACTGCAAATAATTCGAGGACAGAAGAAAGAAGCTACCTGAATCCTTCTTCTCAAGATTTTTGCATTATCTTTTACAACTACTCTCCTTGAACCATTGCATGTCAACAAGTGGTGAAAAATTAATCGATTCGCAGATTTGTTCTGAGCTGTTTCGTGTTTATTCGAACTTATCAGTACAGTTCAACCAAGCCGAAGATAATTGGATCTGCTCGCCGGGGGAATTATTCTGTGCCACTTTGGCTTTTTATCAAAAGATGGAACTGTATATGACTCTAAATCATGCATATCAGTCCCAAAAATAAAGTCTCCGAAGTTCTGGATCCACGGGGATTCATCTGGAACAACTCTTGACCACACTATCTTCTTTGTTGCTCCCTCCATTCTCCACAAAGCCATTTGGAGTCTGCGGGAATAGATAGCTTTGGCTCAGTAGCCGTTCGCAATGCTGCCACCTCTAGGTCTGAAATTAGCAATTATTTAGTTTTCGAATGCTAAAGACATTGATCCAATTGTAATTAATCGTCAACGGAAGCGAATGGAAGGTCGAACATGGTTGTCGAAATATCAGTAAGTGGTCAAGACAGTTTAAGATTGTTTGCATTAATAATAACAACATAAAAGTGGTCATTCTTCAATAATTCATAGGACATTCCTGAAAAATGACGACGGGATGGTATATAAAAAACTGGAACACCTAAGACCTAAACTTTTGGGATACTCCTAGTACTCTTGTATGGAACTATAACTCTGGCACTCAAATTAGTTGCTCTGTGGCTTGGCTGGAATGTACCAAGTAGTAGTTGAATTTGGCATAGAACGAATTCAACATTCAATCAGCAATCAATTTTCGCCAATCAACTTTATCTCAACGTACTCCTCCGACCACAACCACATCTATGTTTATATCAATGCAATTGATAAACCTACAATAAATTGTTTGTTACAAATATTGAATTCCTCATAAAAATATTGAGTCATCATCGTCCTATTTCCCAACGGAAGCAATATTAATATGCCAGTTATATCATTCAGTCTGCATATTCTCTCCTATGATATATGAGTAGACAGACACATTATTATTTTCAAAACCATACCTATAAATGAAATTTATATTCCCCGACCTATCGCTTCCAGTCATTGCCTTGTGTATAAAAACAACTTGAAAATAAAACATTCAGCCAAGAAAATCTTCCAGAGGGATGTTGAGCGTAAGACCACGGGGCGCGCTATAAACCTGACAATGTTTCCCTTAAAGTCTCACACGTGTCCCTGCACCACGACAAATATTTCAAGGGCTGTAAAAATTCAAGAACCGCCGTAAACAACCGACAGTAAAAGTTAGCAAGACGCCACACAACGAATAACAGCTAGTTTATTTTTTCTACATGATGGATTCTTTCGGAAGAATGAATTATTGTCAAATTGGTCATACATTCAGTGAAAGAAATATATTATTATTGTCATTCATTAAAATAAAGTATCAATTACTTCTGTGCATCTTGGTCCATGCCGCTAAAATTGTCTTACTTCCTTTTAGTTCCTCCTGATATAAATCCACCTATTGTTATCTAGGCCCTCATTCAAACAATATTCTTTCACAATAATTGCACAACAGAGTAAGTGACGTACATCAAATGCATTTTATCCACGGCTCAATCGAGCGGCAAACAAATCACAATCGCTGACGATGTCAGAGATGGAAGGTACGTATGCATTGTCCGCTCGTTCACATCCTGGGTGAATCACTTTGCAAGTGTGTAGGAAATGGCGTCGCGACGCGTGGCGGCATCATACCTACCGTCGATAATCGGTGAATTCAGCGTTGTTGTCCCCTTAGTGGGACAGGGAGCAGGGCTGTGAGTCATGCCACCCTCTTTGATGCCACTGATCTGTTGGACGGCTATTCATTATTAGGTGCTTACGAATAAGAGGAGGTATAGATCCAGCAAAAGTATGCGCTACTGCAGGTTTACGCGAAGGAGCCATTTTGTATGAAATCGTTTTATAATCACATAACGAAGATCAATTTTTGGGGAATTATTTATTGATCGTAGTAGTTTGATTTTTTTCTATATTGTTATTATTATTTCATGATGGATTGCTTCTCGAGTCCTCATTACTCGATTCTGGCTATCACCAGCTTAAACTTCAAATCTAGTTCCGTCTAACAATCCTTAGACTGCATTCTACTTTCAGGTCACGCCGATGGATCCAGATCTCAACCTCAGTTACGATCCAACGATAATATTTCTCGGAAACTCTCTTGATTTTGTTTAATTGTTACAGCAGGATCCACTCTTTGAAGTTTAGGAACTTCGTACAATGTTTAAGGCCCCCAATGAGTGAAGAGCTGATCTATATAAAACACCAACTCTTTCAGCAACTTCATGTATTAAAACTTTCCTATTTTCATCCAATAAAGTACGTACGCGAGCAATGATTGAAGCCTTCCTTCTTGGTGGTCATCTTTGGATCACTTGATCCATTCATAACTTGCGGTATCTTCAAAACATTATCCACATAAATAGTTAACGAGAAACTTCCATGTTCAGAAAAGCTTTCTTTGTGTCTCCTGTGATTTAGCACATTGGTACTGTCCTTCCGTCAGTAGTTTCAATGTATTCTCCCAAAATCTTTCCGAAAAATCTATTTTATCTTGGTTCTCCGCGCATGGTCTTCATTAGCCTCCATGTGGATTGGCTGGTGGTCGCCCGCCCACCTGAGCTTGAAGCACCTCTGTACACCTGCCGCGTCTTGGCAGGTACGCTTTTCCATTGGCTAACCTTATTCAGCCAACGTCCTCACCTGAGGCAGGTGAGCTTCCCAGCCGCGAGCTTTGCGATTGGAGACCGCCAAAGCTCCTCCCGCTATTGATTATCTGGCAGGTGCAAGCCGTTGCGATTGGACGAACCCAGGTCACGTGAAAGCTTTAATTGAATCCTGGAAAGACTCGCGAAGAAGGGAAAGAGAGAATGCAAGCACCGGAGGATGTGGAAATCCGGAAATCGATGTAGAGAGGACTTGAAATGCTGGAGAACATCTTCTTCACAAGAGATTAAACTTTAAACAATCAGGCAATAACATTTTTACACTGATGATGTTGAATTTGACTTTTCCATAATATTCATAATCGTTTTATAGGAGAGCTCGCAACAATCAATAAATATCAATTACGCTGTTTTGCCCGATACATGTGTGGCAGACACTTAAAGTGCACATGAGATGCAGTTACCAGTCGTCAAGCCACGAGTACTTTTATTTTTCACGAGCAGAGCATCATCGAGTATATTATAATTTAGATTTGAACGTTATTTCACGAACCGTGGCTCAAAGTGTCTTGGGAGTATTATATTCGCTCAGCATATTTATACCAGGTAAATTAATATTCTAGTGTGAACGTTTCCCCCGAAGTTTTCTGGTTCGACTTTTTGTCACTGTCATTATTCTGCGTTTAATCTTGGGTTTTGTAAATGGTCCATCTGGTGCTATCAACACATCTTTTATCTTACTCAACACAATAAAATGAAAAAGCAGATTGTTCTAATGTGTTGTTAAACTGACGGGAACGGCGGCGAAGAATAGTTTTTCCTCGAGTAGGTATTTGTTTTCCGTTCTGTTTTTGTTTCATAGCAATAATAGTTTCGCTAAAGCAATCACGGTTTTGATTTACATTCTCTATTTTAGATGCGACAACAAGATTAATATGTTTCGCCTTCGGGCTTCCAAGAGGTGCTGAATCTAGCACCTATATCTTCCTGCCAAACTGTTTCTCCATTTTCTTTTATCGCACAAACAATCTGTCACAAAACAGAGACATACATCATTTTTCTTCTTCCTCATATTTTATTCATCATAGGTGCTATTTTCATCAACATATATTTTATTTAATCTTTTGCTTGCTGTGAATTTTTTATTTATGGAGGGCACTTCCCAGTTGGAATAGGATTGATAAAATCTCAAACTTGGAGATTCATTGTGGAGTCACTGTTTCTGAAATCTAATCATTATTTGAAATAAATTACCATTTGGTGCTATATGGGATCAGTATAGCAACAATTAGTATACAAAAAATGGAGGAATCATCTAGATGATGAAAGGGTATTTTTGACAGCTCATGAATGCTTGTTACCTCAGAGATCTCGCAAATTACCATCTCTCACAATTACTGAGCTTAAAATCAAGCAGTTTTGGCAAACTAACGAAACAGCAGCTTCCATTTAGAACTAATTTCAAGTTGATAGTTTGATAGGTACATAATTTATGCCTGTACAAACTCAAAAATACCTTTTATTCTTCATTGTTTAGTTATTGACTGACAGGAGGTCAAGTGATGTACCTTAAATTAAAATTTGCTCTTTATCAAAGCTATATGAAAAAAATACACCAAAATTAAACAAATTTTCAACCAATAATAGTGATTCATTCTAATAAGCTTCTGCACTTCTGGCTTGACCGATTCATATAAAAATAGCAGATAACCATTTTGATACAACATCAAGTTCAAATACTGAATTTCAAAATCCTACGGTTGATCATTCTAGATTTACTAGAAAATTCGAAAAAATTTTCAAATAAATTGCATTGCCTAGTTTAACTAGTTTTGAGATTTGCGAGTTACGCATGAACGATCATACGTACCGAGATCAAGCCGAAAATAGTCAAAATGGATTCAGGGATGCTCAAAACGGACATTTCCATCAAAATCTCGATAGGTGAATTTTGTCGGTCTCACAATAATTTCTAGTACTTAGTACAAGTAAGTAAAAATGGACTGGCTTGCCTAAATTTGGCATCTGAATTCCAAATAGACTGTGTCGTTAATACAGTTTTCGAAATGGAATCAAATACATGTCTTATCATTTTGGTAACAGTTATATATCGTATTAGGTGCTGTACTGGATATCGAGAATCAAATTTCAACTTGTTTTTAGAATCGGATGCTCCCAGATTACTTATAGTTGACTCATACAGAATAAAAGGTTCGCGCACTTCTCGAAAAGGGTACTTAGGAATTTGTCTATGAAACATATAGCGTAAAAAGTGGGTGAACGGTAGTTATAGAATATAAAAGTTTGACTTTGGTGTGGTATCGTTTGTATACCTCTGTTATTCCAATGGAGGAAACAGCGGGAGTGTTTTAACTAATGCGTTTATCTTATCAACCTCCGTTCCATTTTGAAGTGTGTGCTCGTGCGATCTGCTTTGATGAATACCTACTCACTCTTTATCTGCCAGGCCAGTAATTGCCCAAGAGAAATTATCTGCAATCTGCAGTTCTGCAGCAGCGACCTGACAACAAAAATAATATTGTTTCTGAAAATTCAGATAAGCCTTCAACGGATTGTTATTTTTGATAAAAACTACTTTGAGTCACAAAATAATTTTGTTGAGCTCTTCTTTTATCATGGAATCCCACTCTGTGTAATATAGCAGTCCTCGATTCCATTTCAACGACCTGTGACCACGTACATCCGGCGACCCACGGTGTATCAACCTTCACCTCACAAGCATCTATCTACCGCCGCCATATTTCCTTCCTGCCACCCACCCACACACAAACACACACTCCTCTTCTCCGAAAACACTGTAACTCTTCCAAGGGCTCTTGCTTCCAACACTGGCCACGTTGTGTTGAAGAGACTCATCAAATTCCACTTTTTAGTAGGTAGTTTGTTAATGAATAGACTCTTTGTATTAAATACATGTTTTACTGATTTTCTTTGAATTTAAAACGGATATATAAATTTCGTATTTACATGAATACAAGTCACTTTGGTTTGAATGGAAGTTAGCTTTTACGTTGACTAATTACTTGAATTTTTTATTGCTCAATGTGGAATGGATTTCAGAGAGACTTTTTTCTCAAGAATTTTTTGAGTGCACTTGCAGACCAAAGCTGCTTTGATCAATCCTTCCATTTGAATCCAGCATTCACAAACGTTATAACTTTTCTACGATAGAAATGTCATTTGGACTGCAATATCTAATTAGGTACTGCAGTTTTCATGATTTGCAACAGTGTTTGATGCAGAGCTCTATGTATTCTACGGAAGTATTCCCACCGTGTTAAGAATATCTTATATTTTAACAGGGCATCAATTTTCACGTAGCAAACAACACACAAACGCTTTGCTTCGCAATTCGTCAGCGAGACAAGACAAGAGAAAGAGAAGAGGAACTATGAATGTTAAGAATGACAAACGTGGGGCCGCGCTCTCGCAGATTGTTGATTTTATCAGTAAACTATCCCAATTCAGAGCGCCAGCGCTCCTCTGGCATACCGATGCAAAGAGAGATGTATTACGCGTAAAGAAACAACACAGCTAACAGTGGTTATCGCGCGGACATCAAAAGGAATCTACATCCTCTTAAATGGCTTTATTTTTTTAAAGCACGACGTATATCTTGCATTATTTTCTTCAAACAGCAAAATAATACATAGGAAATATTGAATATAAGTGAACCAAACTTCAAAGGATGAAGAATACAGAAATCTCAACTTCGATTTGAAAGAATAATTATTAAAGTATTTTTCTCCAACACTGTTTTGGAATTTGCATATTCCATGACCAAAAATTATGTTGGAACGAATGACATTCCAAAAAATAGTTTAGAATGATTCCGTATGCCGTTTAGAATGATTCTGTAAGCCTTTAGAATCATTTCGACGAATCAGAAGCTGTTAGTTTGGCTACTACCATGGTTACTTCCTAACAATTCAAGTATTCATATCTGGATTTGACGTTTGACATTTGATAATTTTTAAAGTTTTCTCTGAAATATTGGTGAGTTTCCAAAACCTTGTTAGAGAAAGTATAGTCTACAACATGTTTGGAATGGCGTATTCCACACTCGCAAACCGTAATCCTCGCCTTCGGCTCGGATTACAAACTTTTCGCTCGTTCAGAATACAGGCCATTCCAATACTTATTGTAGAATATACTATTCTTCAACACTGTTTCGGAATTTGCACATTCCATAACCAAAAATTATGTTGGAACAGGTGACACTCCACACATCGTGTTAGAATAATTACCCATATTGAGTAACACAATCATTAATTTATCATCGACCGATGAGATTTTTGACAAATAGAAACAATTGTGGCAGGTAAATATTCAGAATTTTTGTCAGTCTACCTATGTTCATTGGTTTAAAAAGATAATGATCGATAAAAACTTATCGACTGAGTTACAGAACAGCCCTGAATATTCTATTACCGTGTAGAATCATTTCGACGAATCAGAAGCTGTTAGTTTTGGTAACTATGGTTACGTCTCAACAACCCAGATATTATTTTTTCGCCAACTGTCAGAAAAACATGATATTTTTGTATTGTTATGGATACGCAAAGTTCGTGATTTTTTCACTAGTAAAAAAATGAAACATATTTTTGCACACCTAATCTAATATAAATCAGTTTGGTAATGCTACAAGGATAGAAACAAACAGGAACTTAACAAAGAAGAAATATGAGTTTGTACATAAAACTAATTATTTTTGAATATAAAAATTAGTTGTTGACAGTTCTTTATTTATCAAACAACAATTGCGCATAATTTTGGTAACAATACCCAGGTGATTGCAAATTTATCATAGTTTGTACTTTTTTCCTACATTTTACTGAATAAAACAATAATTATTATTGATCTATTATATTTTGACATTTAGCGAAAAAATATTGTTTGTATTTCGTGTGCGAAGTGATTGTATTTTGTTGCGCTTTCGAATGAATTTGTTACCTCGACCTTACGGTCTCAGTTAAAATTGACATACTCACGCGCAACAAAAAAACAATCACTTCGCACACTTAATACAAAAATAACTATTCTGGCTTTGCGTTTGACATTTCATAATTTTGAAAGTTTTTTCTTATATATTGGTAAGTTTCCTAAACCTTGTTAAAGAAAGTATAGTCTACAACAGGGGTCGGCAACCTGCGGCCCGCGGGCCGCATGCGACTCTTTGCAACTTTTTGCGCGGCCCGCCAAAGCACCAATATTTATTTCTAATGATTTTTATACTCGTATATGACATAAAAGCACTATTTAGGTTACATTTTACATTTTAGTGTGCGGCCCGCATGAAAAAATTTATTTTGAGAATGGCCCGCCGTCCGAAAAGTGTTGCCGGCCCCTGGTCTACAACATGTATTGGAATGACGTATTCCACATTCGCGAACTGTAATCTTCGCCTTTGGCTCGGATTTCAAAGCTTTTACTCGTGTGGAATTAGGGTCATTCCAATACTTGTTGTAGAATATACTATTATTTTTTTTTTATACTAAGAACTGTCGAGAACTAACGGTATTAGAAGTGAAACTTTTCATGGTGTGTAAAAACTGTTGACGAGAAAACAAAAATAATTCATTGAAGTAAAAATATATGTTAAAAATAGTCCTTAAATCCTATTTACTGAGGTGTTGGCAGGGCACTTGCTTTCCATCAAAATCCCAAAATTTGAACTGAGGTAGTCCTCAGAAAAATATTCTGAAAGAATTTTATTGAATAACCTATTCGAAGCTCTAATTTACTGGTTATGATTTGCGGGAGGTCATTTGCTGACCTTGATCGGACCTTGGAATAGATGTTTGATACTAACTGAGGATAACATCAAAAACTGCATATTGATACCTCAAGTAGTTCCAGAGATATTGCTATACAAAGACTATACCCAAAAATGGGTAGCACAAACCTATTTTGGAGTAAAAAATCTCAATATCCATTCCTGTTTCAATGATACTGTCATTTAATATATTTTGAGATTTTTTTATTACATATAATTTGGCCACAAAAAGTTTTTAAATATGTGATTAATTTTTTACCCAAAAATGGGCGGCACTATGTTATGTAATTGTTTAAATTTTCACGTTTTCCCTAGGTATAATAACAAAAATATTAACTAATTTCTGAATTAGCTTTTGAATCATCCTTAAAATCCTGGAATTATTCGTTTGGAGCACCATTCACTCTTTAATTATTATAGAATCTAAAATTTACACAAATTTTAGCTCAAATCTAATCAAGCTTCATTTTATTTCAAAAAATGTTATTTTGATTGAATTGTACGCTCTGATCCACTTTTTGGGTGAAAAATCGTTCTTACCCATCCAAATTTTAAAATTATCCTCTGATTTTTGGAGACCGTACAAAAGGGCTGAAATTAATTCCTAAATTTTGCATTTTCAATTTTTAGCGCATTTTTCGGAAAAAAAACGCTATTATATTCACTTTGACTGTCTGGCTGGCTGGCTGGCTGGCGTGACGCTGAGTTTTCAGCAACTATACTATTCACAGACTTGAAACTGGTACTAAATCTGTTTCGTAGGTTTGCACTTATTGCTTTAATTCAAGCTTAGTGATTGTGGAAGATTAAATTATTCAATTACTTGTTTCAAGTGAAACAATGCCCATAGATATATATGACATTAGGGATATGGCAAGTAAAGTTTATTAAAGTAGATAAAAATTTAGTTACAACTTTTGCCGCGTGTGTCATTATTATTATGTACAGTTGTCAAATCTGTCCGGGATTCATTCAATGACTTGTTTGACGCGAATTTGAAGCTTATTAGAATGAATTATTATTATTGGATGAAAATTTGTTTACTTTTGGTGTATTTTTTTTATATAGCTTTAATAAAGATCAAATTATCATTTTAAGGTACAGCACTTGACCTTCCGTCAGTCAATAACTAAACAATGAAGATTAAAAGGTATTTTTGAGTTTGTACATGCATAAATTATGTACCTATCAAATAGTCAACTTGAAATTAGTACTAAATGGAAGCTGCTGTTTCGTAAGTTTGCCCTAACTGCTTGATTTCAAGCTCAGTAATTGCGAGAGATGGTAATTTGCGAAATCTCTGAAGTGACAAGCATTTATGAGCTGTCAAAAATGCGCTTTCATCATCTATATGATTCTTCCATTTTTTTTCTTAATTTCGTACTCTTTCACGGCGTTTGACGGATAAAATTTCATTCAATGCTATGGTGTTGCAACTTCTGCAGTACATGAAGAATTTGAATGAATTTATTAAATGAAGAAAATTTGATTCAAAAATTGATAAATTTAGGTTTGATGTTAGAATAACGGAGAAAAAGGCACACCAAAATGAAATTTTCTCAGAAATCTAATTTGAAGGTTGGAAAAGTCATTTTTCAACTAGATGACCTCGTCCATAACGAAATTCCGTACTACATAATAGTAATATTATTATTAGATACGATAATTATTTTATGATTCTATAGAATAGATAGGTATTGTTGAAAGGTCAAATTTTGTTCCAAATATCTTCCTGAACTCAGAAATACTCTACTGAACAGGATTACCCTGTTTATAACGAGTATATCAATGAATCTGTCATTCTATTTTCAATAGTAGGATGCTGGGAAAAATTTTGTGATCTGGGGTGAAATTTCTGGAGGATTACGAATTTGTAATCAAAATTCACTCATTTCAACTTATTTACGTTGTTATTTTGTTTTTTATTGTGTGCAAAAGAAATGTACATATTTCAACAGTTCAAACTTTCTAAGTGGAATTTTCAGTTCGTATCTCTTCTTTAACGTTGCCAAATTCCCAGTTCTCATTATATCATCACAAAAATAATAAATCAGACCAGGAAACATAATACTAAAACTAAAGGCATGATATAACGAAGCATATCCATTTTCATACGTTCGATTATTGTTGGGATTGTGAAAAATACTGTATACATGTCAGGATAATGTCACCTGGAATTGCAGCCCAAAAAATGTCAACTATTGTTCCCAAAAACAGAATAGAAACAAATTCATTTTCATTCACACTTCTTTGACCGATTTCTGAGTGTGGCATAAACAGATCACCTGTGTGATTCGGTAGATTGATATTTTCGTACTGTGAATGCTGTACCTGTCGTCAAATATAGGTACTCATGGATATTAATGAATGGTAGACCATGCACAAGAAAAATATTCATGGGCTGAAAATTGGTTGCGACAATATATTTCACCTGGAAATCTGAGATCATATCCATTTTTTCAGGGATCGCCTGAACAACAATTATCAAAGCTGTACGCTCTCAATTATCCCGCTCAATTCATCAAAATACTTTTTATCTAACAGAGTGATTTAATTATTAGTAATATTAGTAATAGAAACGATATTTTCCCTAATGATCCTGAAGCTTGTTGTACGATAACAAGTGTGTCAATCATTCAAATGAAAAAAATGCATCAATCAAGATGTAACGGCGTTAGAAGTGAAACTTCTTATGGTGTGCATCTGTACGATTATCTGCACATTGTTATTGATTTAGGGGATATGCCGTTTGAGCGCGGTGGTCAGTTTCGTCCTAATCCCATAGACCATTTGAGCATTCTTCTCTTAGTCCCTATATACCGTTTGAGCCAAGTTTATTACTCCAATCTTTCAATCCTAAATAAATGTTTCTTCTCTAAATGCCAAAAATTGTGAGGTAATAAACGAACTTGGACAACAATTCATTTTATTTCATTATTTACAAAAATTCATACTTTCTTACAACTGAACTAACATAATCCATATTATTAAAAACTTGTCATATATACACATATACATTTTACTCACCTATCAATTCATTCTATTAAAAATCCGTCATCATTTACATAAGTATATTATTTTTTCGAAAAAGCATAACTAATAGCTTTTACAAAATCAATTCTTCTTATATTCCTTTTTCTGTATAATTCTATTAAATTATTATTATATTCTTTCCTTTTCAAAGATTCAATGTTGGTCATATAAATATGTAATAGTAAACAATAATAATGAATGAATATTAATGAGAATATTATATTTTGTTGTCAATTTATATGCTTACCCCAACATTATTCATTCAACAAAAATAGTTCAATTAGGGTGTTTTTTTCTCATTATTTTTATGTGATTGGTTCATTTTGGCTATCTGCATTGTGCATTAAAGATTTTACATTCTATTTGCACATCTTTGTTTATGATTTATCCAATAATCTGTTAAGATTCCGCCGTGCTCAAGTAGTACATAGGGACTACGGAAGACCTTGCTATACGGATTAAAAATTGTCAAACGGTCTATGCCCTTGATTTATACTACAAATCATTTCTCCACAATACCGTTTAACGATTCGCACTAGATTTGTAAAAAACGTACTTCTCAATGATGATAAATATAAGGTACAAGAAAAATAGCGTCCCCAAACTATTACAAGAAATATTTTCTCATATATTTTCGTCTAACATTTAAATGTGAACACCGACCAAATTAAATGATGTCTTCCTAAAGTAACATTCTTTCTGTTGTTGTCCAAATGGGGTCTTCTCCAAGGTCACACTGAAATGAAAATACGACTTGGTTGTATGCGAATTGCGATTCGTGTAAAATAACTGCCATTTGTCGTTGTCCAAGTCTGGAGTGCCATGTTCCGTGTGGCGCAATACCCTGTTGAACTACAGGGAATGTAAGATTGAGAGCACGCGGAAACTTCGGAGAATAAAAAAATGTACACAATTTCTTCGTAAACGGAAGAGCAGAGACAATTTTCTATTCCATTTCGCCCGTCTGTTATGTCCACCGGTCCGTGTACTCTGTCCACGTTACGTTACGTTGATTTTGGGATCGACTGACGGGGCAAGGTAGTTGATTTTTGTCAATAGTAATTAACTTGCGCATCAGTCTCCGCAGAGGGAGTTGATTAAATGCGAACGATTAGAAAAATTGATTACAGTAGTACAAAATTAAAGTGATCTGCAATATTCAAGATATCTTGGTACTGTTTTTGGTACATTGTAGACTGATTTTTGGAACATTGTTTTGAAAGATATTGCTTGTGGCATCTCACAATTCGATACTAGAGCGATTTTGATATAATAACATCCTAAACATCGTAGCAGTTAGAAACAATTTCGAATAAATTATACTGGAATTGAGATTTTCGCACGAAAAAAAGATTTATGAACGAATACACTCAAAATTCAACTTTAAATAACAATGAAAGAATCCTTATAAGTAGGTCGTTTCCGATCATGAACACAGCAAGCAAAACCCCCATCCCTCGAGGTCAAATGACGACAGCTCGGCTCAGAGAAATCCTCATCCCTTCCGGCGTCTCTAACCCCTCGCGTTTCAAAAAGTTTAATTTCCCGCGGAGCAATATTCGCTGATTATATCCATGTGTGCGCGTCAGGATTACAGGTCTTATTAGACGCGGTCTCGGCGGCCAGAGATCGCAATATAAAAGCTTTGTGGCCGTTCATTTCGGTATAATCAGAAATTAATATGAAATTCGCTCATGTATATGCAATTAGGGCGCATACGGACACGGATACTTATTTCTGATTTGTAAATAATTACAAAAGCTTTATGACATGACCTCATGGGGTTATTTCTATTTATTTTGTTTTTGTTGGAATGTACAAGATGAATGATATGCTTTAAATTCTAACATATGAAAAAACAATTCCTAGTTTCGTAGATGTGTACTAACTGTTGTATGATTACACTTACCCGCCTTTCTACTATTAAAAACTCTACAATTGCTGTCCTTTCTGGACCAGCTTCAGGAGTGAAAGAGATTTTTGAGTCTACCATTGAGCAACATATGTTCAATAAAAGTATAATAAAATTTGTAAGCAATTTTATTCTCGAAATTTGCAGCAAGTTTTCTTGCGCTCTGGGCCGCTTTGAGCTGCACTTGGCATGACACTAGTTTTCGCAGAACACGAAGCAAGCTGCGGCACTTATTGGGACTCTAGAACGTGGACTTGCTCATCACAAATATGAATGTTATGGAAAGTAATCATCGGAGAAGAGCAGTTTTAATGCAGACAAAAGAAAACATGGGAAAAACTATATTTAAGAGAATGGCTACTGAAAGGGTTTTAAAGCCCCGATGCTCTTAACATGCTCGACGAACGACACTCAGAAAACTCAATTGCGCCACACAGGGGGTTAGAAGTATAAGTAGTAAAGTTCAAGTGGTGAAAATCGAAGTTGTGAATCGATTGCGACATATTTTCAGGATGAAAAGTAGATCTTATCTTAACTTCAAAATTATGGATATATCTTGCAAAACAAGTTGCGTGGCAAGCACAGCACCAAGCCTATCAGAAATTCGGTGCTAGGGTTTAATCTAGTATTTGAACTATTCTCTTGGTGATATCAAAATACTGGCCTGAAATAATGAGTGAATAGTAACGAGTAGTGAAAGATCACTCTGTGACAGTTTTTGCAGCCTAATTTGGTGTTTGTGTCAAGAAGAATTGAATTGATTTAAATACGTGATTGCAATTAGATTTTGGCAGCGAGATAAACGAAATTAGAGTTTGTGGAATGAAAAATCTGATCGATGGGAAAGCAATATGTTGGTTTGGTGTATTGGTCAAAACATTGATTAGCCAGTAAACCAAAGCATAGACGAAGAGCACTCGCACACCGCACATTTAGCTGTTTGATGTGAGCACCATTTCCACTACCGATTAAAAACCGACGCGTCACAAAGAATAGATTAGCGGGACAAGGTGGGTGTGTGCGTCGCATAGAGGCTTTTTACATTGAACCGCGTCGCTTTTTGTTCTATAATTAAAACGACCACGTGTAATTATGGTCAGCGAGATATTAATGTCGGTTTATACCGCACATGGGACGTTTTAATAAATACGTGGAGATACACTACGGTTTATTTATGGCCGAGGTGTAATACAAGCTTCATTATGAACAGAGCATAATGAATGCTAGCCCTGTTTGTGTTTGCGCCATTGCCACTACTCTTTCACTGATTCAGTGTCCGTCCGCAAGCGGATAGGGTTTCGCCGAAGCGATAATTAAAATATAAATCTGCACTGCCTGATCTGCTCGCTAGATGTATGCTGTTACAGTCTGTGCTAAGCCCGGAATCGTGGTAACGTCATACAAAGAAGCCACACTCCTCATTTTCTCAATATGATTCAAAATATAATCTAGATTTGTCTTATTTACAAAAAAGAATCCGAAAAAAATTATCCAAACATCCTACTTTAGTATCAGTATTTCCTGAAAAGTACTTTTCAAGTTCTACCATCAATCATATTAAGAAAAAAATCGTGAATAAATCATGTGGTTATGAAGAATAGAAATTTCAATTACGAATTTCTACGTACAATGCTGAATTCGAGTTGAAATAGAGACAAAATGTATTAATTAAGTAAAAACAAATATCCCAGAGAAACTGAATCGGATTAATTCCATCAAGATTCCTGATTCTTTCTGTTTCATTCTCTTACGAATTTCAATTTTCTCGGTGCTTTTGTGAATTAAGCGAGTGCTTTGTATGAGAGAAGGAGAAAAGTATGCCAACATCATTCAGGAAGCTTTTGCGTAATACCGTACGTGTCACGACAAAATGACAAAAATTTAATAAAACAGAAAATGATAGTGGAGAAGGCATGCGCCAGGTCTGCCGGTCCCCATCATGAGATTTCATCAACTATGCAAATGAAGGAGAAAATTACTTTTCCTATATAATCGTCATTATTTCGGCATTGACATCGGTGCGCGTGTGCTGCTCCATATTGGTGTTTTTCCGACGAGGGGCAATCTGTTGCTTTACTGCACCTAATGGTTGCTTTCAAGCGTCACATGTGCACCGGCAAATCACTCTTTTTTTTCTAAATCACCGACGAAAATATCGAAGTATTCAAATGAGCACATACCTTGCAAACATTTATACGACATGTCGGAATGTTTCATTCGGTTTACTTTCTGGAATTAGAGAACTTCCGCACGTGGAATAATTACGTTCAATTATGTAGGAGGTAACGAGAAGAGGGGAAAAAACTTTTTTGGAGTTTAAAAAGTAATTATTGATTCTGTTTTGCAGAGAATGCGATATGGTTTAAGTTAATTGAAGGAACAGCAGAGTTAGTTTACTGTTCTTATCAATTTTTTTTTTCAACTTCTTTTCACTTCCTCGACCTATATATAATAAAGAAAGTTTCGTGACCAACAATCGGCCTGAACTACACTTATACGATTTTGTTGAGTCCGAAAAGAGTCAATCCCTGTTCTGAGAAGTGATTGCATTCTATATTTGCGTCGACTACACATATTCTGAAAGCATCTGGTTTTGTAAAAGGAAAGAATACCGTCCTGTTTGTAGTGTTTCACAAGAATCAAGAAATAGTCTTGATCTTGTCTTGATCTTGCCTTGAAATCAAGACAAGACCAAGACAAGAAGTGTTTTTCATTCTTCAAGACAAGACAATAATGTACTATCAAGAATCAAGACTTCTTGTCAAGAAATCTTGATATCTTGACAATTAATTATTCAAATCTGGATATTTATTATTCTATTATTGAAATATTGAAATCTGCTGTGGTCATCAGAGTTTTTTCCTGACACAAAGTTTCATGGCCAGTTTCATCACTGTTTCATGAATTTAGGAGTATTATACCAACTTTCAAAATTATATTTGTCATTGCCAAACTGACAGTTTAAAGTTACAGCGTCATTGTAAAAGTGACAGCGACATTTTCAAAGTGACAGCGTCATTTTCAAAGTGACAACTGTCATTGTCGAAGTGACGGCTGTCATTGTCTAAATGTTATTGTTATGGTGACGTATGGCGGCTTGCAATATAAGTATTTTTGAAAATGAAGAGTCTTTTTCTAAATTTTCTAGTTGAAAAAGCTCATTTACAAGTTTAAACCTATTCGGGGGAGTAAAAAGTATTGGTGACTATGATTTTCAAAACAAATATTTGATACATATCGAAAGAATAAGTCGTCAGTTTCCGGTGATTAACTCGTTTATGTAGAAGAGAAATGTATTGATAGAATTCTCAATACTCTAAGAAAGTTGTTAATTCTTAGCAACATTGCTATATCATATAACAATAAAAATTTCAAATACTGATTAAAACATGAAAATTACAGACTTTTCATTTATTTCTATTGGTGGCAATCTTGGAAAACGTTGCTAGAATCGATTCATAACATAACTGACAGCGAGGATAAAGGGTAGACACTAACGCTAAACTGAGTATTCAGATTGGATAAAACAATGAAGAAAGGGGATTCCCCCTAAAAGTCAAGATCAAGAAATATCAAGAATTCTTGAAACAAGACAAGAAATGCGTCATCAAGAAATGGGCAAGACAAGAAATTTCTATTTTCTTGTGTTGAAAATCAAGACAAGACAAGAAGTGGTCATCAAGACAAGAGATCTTGTCTTGATGAAACACTACCTGTTTGTCCGGAACGATATTATTTAGTCCAGTATCAAAATTTTTAGTAGGTACATATGCTCTCAGAAGACATTATATTACGTTTCGGAAGGTCTGTTTCAGGTGAATAGATATTTTTCAATGTAGGAAATAGCTTTTCAGAACTCATTTCCAATAAACATATTTTATTTGAAAAAAGTTCTGTATATAAATTATATGAAACACAACGTTTCAACAGCAATGTGCTGCCTTTTTCAAATGTATAAAATAATATATAATATACACTTGAAAAAGGCAGCACATTGCTGTTGAAACGTTGTGTTTCAAATAATTTATATACAGAATTTCTTCCAAATGAAACATTTTTCAGTTCCAGAAAGGATCGGATCAATGTAATTTGAACCAAATTGATTGATACAATGTTTCGAGGATGTTTTTATTTTGTCAATGAGGCTTTCTTTCTATATTTCTTTATAGTGATTCAATAAGTAAAGGCCAATTCTGTCTCAATAATTAATTTCAATCCCGTACAGTTTCACCATAAGCAATGTAACAGAAATGTTTCTGAATAAAATGGAAGGCCTTTTCCAGGAGCTTTCAAATGAGACCACAAGAGTCCTACCTCAGCGGAGTCAAAAATTACATACTGTGGTAGTTCTTGCCATAATTTTGATCCGAAAGTAACAACTACTTAGTAAAAAGTATTTCTGAATGAGATAGAAAGATTTTTTCCAAGAGCTTTCGAACGAGGCCACAACAACTATTCTGGTTTGACGGAATAAAACGTTAAATACTGTAGTAGTTCCTGCCATGATTTTGATGCGAAAAGTTGCCACGTCTTCCTTCATTGAACCTAACCAACTGATACTGGCCGGGAATCCTCATTCCCTTGACTATTGAGTTATACAGGGCGTTGAAGAAAAGGGTGAAAAAATTTCATGGCATATACATTTCGATGTGCTGATTAACAATCAAGAAGGTTTTCCTTAAAATCAATAAAATTTATGCTTCACGAATAGAACATTTTAAGTGCCACGGGTCGACACGAAATTTTTAATGAAGCTAATAAATGAGTATTTCAACTATGTAATAAATGTTAAATAGCAAATTAATTCATTTTATTCTGACGTTTTGTAATAATACCTATACTGTCACTGATCATAGAATTGAGACGTTGAGTATACTCATCAATTACGTGATAAAAATACTCATTTATTAGCTTCATTAAGAATTTCGTGTCGATCAGAGGCTCTTCTTGAAACACAAATTTTAAAATATTTAACTCTTTTTTCAACACCCAGTATATTCATTATATGAAATAATTCTTGATTCTCTCCTTGCGAAAATAAGATACTGATTTTGTTGATTGAAGGATCAGAAAAGTGAACATATTTCTTATAGTTTTATCATTTTCTTGGTCGATTTCTTTCTTTACTTACTTGTACAAAGTAACAAGTAAGTATTGTGAAACCGACAAAATTCACTTATCAAGATTTTGATGGAAATATCCGTTTTGAGCATCCCTAAATCCATTTTGACTATTTTTGGCTTGATGTCGGTACGTATGTTCGTGCGTGCGTGCGTTCGTGCGCGCGTGCGTAACTCGCAAATCTCAAAACTGGGTGAATGTTGAAATTTTGTATTTAAGACTGGTATAGGGTCTAGTTGTGCACCTCGCATTATTGTTTCAATCGTCTGTCCCGGAAGTGCTCTTTACTTGAAACTTTTTTCGAATTTTTCTGATAAATCTAGAATGATTAACCGTAAGATGTTGAAATTCAGTATTTGGACTTGATGTTTGATGTTGTATTAGAATGGTCATCTGCTATTTTTGTATGAATCGGCCAAGCCAGAAGTGCACTTTACTTAAAACTTTTTTTGAATTTTTGCAAATTCTAGAATGATTAGCCGTAGCATATTGAAATTTCGTATTAGGCACTTCTATAACATCTTATTGTACATCTTGCATTATGATTGCGATCGGCTAAGCCAGAAGTGCACTTTACTTCAGACTTTTTTCTAATTTTCCGTATAAATCCAGAATGATCAGCCGTAGGATACTGGAATTCAGCATTTGAAATTGCTGTAGCATCTAAATGGTCATCTTCTATTTTTGTAACAATCGGCTGAGCCGGAAAGGCACTTTTTATGACAGACTATTTGAATTTTCCGCATAAATTCTAAACAATCAGTCGTGGAATATTCAAATTTTGTATTAGGTACATTTATAATATCTAGTTGTACACCTTGCATTATGATTGCTATCGACTAAGCCGGAAGAGCACTATTCGAAACATTTTTTGAATTTTCCGGATAAATCCAAAACTATTGAACGTAGATTGTTAGAATTCAGTATTTAGGACGATTATACCGTCCAGATACTCATATCATATTTTCATTGAGATCCACCGAGCCGGAAGTGCACTTTACTTGACAGTCTTTTGAATTTTTCGTATAAATTCGAAACGATCAGGTGTAGAATATTGAAATTTGGTATTTAAGTCTGCTGTAGCATCTAAATGATTGCCTACTATTCTCATAACAATAGACTGAGCCGGAAGTGCGCTTCAGTAGGAATATATTTTATAATTTTGCGCATAAAATCAGATCTGTTGGTAGTTGTAGAATATTAGGAATCAGTATTCAGGAATTTTGTAGTATAAAAATAATGGCCTACTGTTTCCATAGCAACCGACTTGGCTGAAAGCGCATTTTACTTGACAGATTTTTAGAATCTCTTGGGTAGATCCAAAACGATTAACTGTGGAACAATGAGATTTTGTGTTTGATTATACATATCCAATGATATATACGATCAAACACAAAAACACATCCTATTATACATATATATATATATATATGTTAGAGTTTGTTAATATGAATTATGTAAACATGTTAGAGTTTGTTGATATGGGTGATGTAGATATAATTTTGATTCATTTATCAGGGCATTACGTATTGTAATTATTTAATTTGATTTCGTAAGTTTATAAAATGAATAATAATTGTTAATTACTGCAGTTAGTTGTGTCTTGTAGTTTGTGGTGATGGTCAGCAATTGCGATTGAAAATATAGATTTGAAATTCAATGTTAAGAGTGTTGATTTATTTGAAATTTGTGTCTTAAACTAACATATATATATATATATATATATATATATATATATATATATATATATATATATATATATATATATATATATATATATATATATATATATATATATATATATATATATATATATATCCAATGATGTACAAGTAAGTCACGTGATGTTCACGTCAGATTTTCACTTGTACTAAGTACAAGGAAGTATTGTGAAACCGACAAAATTCACCTGTCCAGATTTTGATGGAAATATCCGCTTTGAACATCCCTGAATCCATTTTGACTATTTTTGGCTTGATGTTGGTACGTATGTTCGTGCGTTAGTGCGCGCGTGCGTAGCTCGCAAATCTCAAAACTGGGTGAACGTATAATGTTGAAATTTTGTATTTAAGACTGGTATACGTTCTAGTTGTGCACCTCGCATTATTGTTTCAATCGTCTGTCCCGGAAATGCACTTTCCTTGAAACTGTTTTCGAATTTTTCTGATAAATCCAGAATGATTAACCATAGAATGTTGAAATCCAGCATTTGAAATTGCTGTAGCATCCAAATGGTCATCTCTTATTTGCGTACCAATCAGCTTAGCCGGAAGTTCACGTTATATGCCAGACTTTTCGAATTTTCTTCATAAATTCAGAACAATTGGTCGTAGAATATTTGAATTTTGTATTAAGCACTTCTATAACATCTAGTTATACATCTTGCATTATGATTGCAATCGGCTAAACCGGAAGTGCAGTTTACTTGACACATTTCTTGAATTTTTCGCATAAATCAAAAATGATTGAACGCAGAATATTAGAATTCAGTAGTTAAGACGATAGTACCGTCTTCTAGATGCTTATATCCTATTTTCATTGGGTTCGATTGAGCCGGCAGTGCACTATACTTGACAATCTTTTTGAATTTTTCGCATAAATTCATAACGATCATCTGTAGAATATTGAAATTCAGTATTCCTGACTGCTGTAGCATCTAAATGATTGCCTACTTCTTTCATAACAATAATAATAACCGGAAGTGCACTTCAGTTGAAATTTATTTTTCAATTTTGCGTATAAATTCAGAACTGTGAGCCGTAGAGTCCTGAAAATCAGTATTTAGGAATGTTGTAGCATGAGAATGATGACCTACTGTTTCCATAGCAACCGACTAGGCCAAAAGCGCATTTTACTGTACAGATTTCTGGAATTTTTTGGATAAATCAGAAACAATTAGCCGTGGAATGATGAGATTTTCTGTTAGATTATATATATCCAATGATGTACAAATAAGTCACGTGATGTCCACGTCAGATTTTTTTAGTTTGATGGTCTATTCTACCGTATACTTATATCAACAATTATTGATTGAATTTGCGTACAACAGGTAGAAAAAAATCAAATATACCATAATTGAGATACAAACGAAAAACTTGAATATATCAACCACATCAGTATTTTTGCGTTCCCAATTTCGTTTAATACAATTATTACTTGATTTTATGAGTATTTTTGAATTACGTGTAAGCTTGCTCTTCAGTCAAATGCAATTCCTTATTTTTATAATAGTGTTTCAATGAATATAGATCGTTCAGATTATCTCTAAGTTTCAGTTTCATACAGCGCTACCAAAAATTACTCAACAAAAATGTTTTCACACGGAATCAATAGATTTTCATTTACTTGTACTAAGTTCAAGGAAATATTGTGAAAACGACAAAATTCATCTATCGAGATTTACTTGTTTTCATAACTTCATCAAGAGTTTGTTCAAAAAATCATCATTTTTCATTATTGAATACGACGATATTTGAACTGGAGAAGTGTTTATGCTTTTGCGGATTCCAGTCGTCCCTTCGTCCAGAGCTTTTGCGTATTAATAAAGTCGGCGAAATATTACTAGTGTGATTAAGCACCGAGCCGACAAAACGTCATATGAGTATTTTGTGAATTCTAAAACGTTTTATATGAGGTTTTGGCTGAATACCACCTCAATAGAGGTTAGAGGTATTTCAACTGGCGTATGTAATGAAGAATGACGACAAGATGTGAATATTAAACTGGGATGAGATAAAACTAAACAGTAATGGATATATCAAAGATAAAAGTAGATTCATATGTTTGAATACATTTTGTATATAAGTTGTTCCTTCATGACGTGTGATATTCATCTTTAGTAAAGTCTAACACGTTTCCTATTTTCTCGGCATGTAAAACAAAGTCACAAGCTTCAAGCCTACCATCCAATTCTAGTGTCGAAGTTATCACAGTAACAGTCCTGTGGTCGCTATCTCAATGTTTCTATCAACTCTCAATGTGCGTTCTTAGTTAAGTTCTTGTTATCAGCGCACAGCGTCCATCATTACCGGCTTCCGTCGCGATGTCCGCAGGGACGAGAACGCCATGACAGTTCCAGCTTCCTCAGGTCATTAGCAGCAAAGCCCAGGATGACCATCAGATCCGACGAACAGGATATCGTTATTTATCATAGCGTATCTTGTGCAGTTGCTCATGGAAAGTTGAGAGATTCAGGCACGCAAGAATGATGCTTGAGTGCTTCGAGAGGTTAAGATGTTTATATAAAGATTCAAAACGTATTGAAACAATATCAGAGATGATTATTTATAATATAGTATTATGATAAATAGAATAAAAGATGCGTGGTCGAGCCTCTTTCAAGCAAGATGAACGATAGTTGGTCACAACAAATATTGCTGTTGCTGTTTCTGGTTCATATTATCAAGTTGAGATTGCTACTGATACAAACTCGAGCACAACTGGCGCTTCGACCTGTTCCGTAAATCCAAGCTACAAGGAAGGATTTATAAGTAATATATACACTGTGAAAATTGAATTGCATTACTCAAGTGATTGAAAGTATAAGTTGTAAAATCTTACCACTTAAGAGGTAAAACTTGAATGGTAAAACTCAAGTGGTGAAATCCGAAGTTGTATATAGATTGTAACACATTTTTAAGATAAAAAGTAGATCTTATGTACACAAAAGCTGGCAACCTCTGGTTTTATAGTTTTGAAACTATTTTTTGTACAAACGAATATAGTTCTCTTAACTTCAAAACGTCTCATTTATTTTTCATCTGCAAATGGTACTGATTACCATTTGAGTGGTAAGATTTCACCATTTAAGATGGAAAACTTCACCACTTATCATCATATCGAACTTATGATATCATCAAGTTGTTAGGGATACCACTAAAATTGTTGCCTGAACCACCTGAGTTGCTATCCTCACCACTTAGCTACAATTACTCAATGTAAGATATTCGCGATATGTCATTGAATTAATTAAGAAAACTCGTTACAGTATCTAAAAACTTTGATATATTTAATAGAGATTTTTCATTAACATTGAATCACAATGTGGTATCAATTTAATTGTTTTCGAGACATTTCTGGTGTACGACATATTTACTTATCTTTTGAATATCACCATAAATTGTGGCTCATAGATCTCGATCAGAATTTTTAGCTTGAATAATCCGAGTAAGGATATTTATATCTGTTCTTCATTCAGTTTCTGATCCCACAAAACGTTTTTGCTAAAACGTATGACTTATATATTAAAGTTCAACTGCAGTTGAATTCCACTTGTCCATTCTCTGGCTACAATTCCAAAATACTCAATTTATTTATGAGAAAGAAAACAAATAAGTTTCACTGTAATCTCCGGATTGTTCCAAAATAATTTCAACTTTATGACTGTGAATAGAAAATATAATTTTATGCGTGTTTGAAGGTCAACACTTCATACTGCAAAATTCTATGTGATAACTAAAAGGTATCATTCTATTTAGGTCTTATCTAAATTTAGTGGGTTGCTTATTACACAGCAGCATAAGCTAATGGGCCATTAATTTTCATTCTAGCCGTAAATGCAAATATGTGGGAGAAGGCAGTGTTTAGTGCCGAGTGACTATTTGTAAGGAGAAATCGCAGAGAGGAAGACACCGCGTTTACTTCTTAGGGCATCTTATCAACAGTCTCAGGGTCCGAAAACAAATAATGTTTTAGGACAGCCATTAAGCTGCAACTTGCGGCCAAGATGCCAACTGTTATAGTACAAGGTACTTATATTCCAAGATGGGGACCACACAGGATGAGGCTCGAATGTTAGTATCTTAACCCTCGTGGATTGCACATGGATATATTTAGCGTGTTTACATTCATAATACTAGAAGAAACTCAGCATCCATTTTCCGAAGACTGAAAGGTTACAAACAAACAAATCCATGAGGCAATCAAAAGAGTCAAGCTCGAAAAGCAGAAAAACTTATTTGAATCAATTTGAGTATGAAATTATGGGCAAGAAGACTACTTTGGTTATTAAAAATGATCTTTACTTTCATCAATATATTTGTAAGAACCTAGGGTATTTTCTAGGTACACAGATTTTTTATTGTGTTTACCAAGTATTTTGAGGCTCAGAAAGGTGCAAATTACTTAAAAGAAGATTTGAGCTAAATAAAGGATGAGGCAAATGTATCAGTAAAATTTCATAAGGAAATTTCACTTGAAGAATCATCATTCCATTCTTATGTGGGGTCTAGTTTTGTTTACACACCCCTTAAGTAGCCACTAGAAGAAAAACGAGGTTACTGTCAATGTCAAACATTGAAGGATATCATTTTGAATTTCGAAATGCGAAGTGTTGAGTCTCCAACTTTTTTCGCCCTAGTACGTTATTATTAATGAGATACTAAGGTATAAAAATAATCTGAGTTTATATCCTTTTGCAATTGTCGCTAGGATTTGTGTCTCTTTCGCTTATTGTTCAAATTCTGGCCATGATCCTGCAAACATTCAATTTTATGTTCTAAGCAAGTATTGGAGCAGTATTTGTTCGTTAGAAATTCGTGAATGGAAAGTTTTTTTGTTGTATTACTCCTTGGGGCAAGTAAAGCGTAACATAATAGTTTCACGAGGCAAACCAAAGTTGTTTTTGAAAAGTGACCAGTGGGGCGAGCTGCGCACGGAGGAAACGGTGCTTCCACCTCATTGGAGCGGCTCTTGGCGGCGCTGGATGCCGCCGCAGGCAAGGCGAGCCTGATGACGTGTGACCGCCACCGGATGCGACGCCGCCGCCACGCAAACAATAGACGGTCGCGATCGCCCAAGGTGGACTGCCACAATAAACTCGGACGCGCACTACAAAACTACACTTTTATTCAGAAAGTTGCTCTTTTTCCAAAACACTTTTCTTCTTTGCACGAAGTCGTACAGTAAAGATCAAATTGTTAGATTTTCTTGTACTTTACGCAAAGATACCATTGAATACGTACGTCAACAACTCACCTAGTCCCAAAAATATTATTTTTTAAAAATAAATAGTAATAATCAGATGTTACAGACGAATATGTCTGATATTTAATAATGTCCTTCATGCATACTTCAGAGTCTGCTGCTCTCTTGGACATTTCCTGCTGGTGTGGCATCCCTGACGCATCTGTCGGACAAAGGAAAGGAGCGTAGCGGATGAAGGATGAGAAACACGAAGAAAGGAACTGCATTAGTGCGACGCGTCGAGAGATGAGTGTCCATCGCTGAATCGGAAGTGCGTCCAGTGCCACGCACTAAGTGATATTAGTCGACATCGTGCCCGTAAATAATCTCATATGACACCAGATGAGAGAGTTTCCTTATGGTTATTATGTTATTAAATAGATGTTGGTAATGGCTCCAACAACAAAGCATCGGAAGAAAGGTTTTTATAATTTGATCGACGCACTCAGCGCTCCGTATATTCGAATATTTCATGAATAAATGAAAAAAACTCCTTGAACGATAGCAATCAAAATCTTTCTCAATTCTTCAGTACCGGAAACCTGAATTCCACGGATTGAAGACTCGAAAAAGCTAATTTCTCATCTATTAATAGCTGTTTTTCTATTGTTTCAGGTAAGCATATTCCAACTCCAGGAACACCATGCATATTTTTGTGAATAAGGTAACGAATACTTGATCGTTTATCATCTGATACATTATGAAATAGATTAATAAATCGTCTTATCTAATGCATAACTATAATTGAGATCCGTGGCCTACTGGAAACTGTGTTAGCCTACGTTTCAAATTCAGTGGAGCTCCCGTACCTTATTCAGTAAAGACTGCAGGAACTGAAACTCAGGCAAGCGAAGCACATTTCATAAATGAAAATATTTGCGTGCAAACATATTAAACATGCTGTAATCCTATCCTAGGCGGAGCGCAATATCAAATTATATTATGTATTGCACCACGATAATTCTATTACGCCCAGGATGAGTAGTGCATTGAGCTCGAGATGTAACAAGGTCTGATCCTATCTGGGTATCCAGATACAGGGTCATCCTTACTGCATCAGAACAACTCTCTTATTAGTTGTACTATTAAGGTCCATTCATAATGAGGTTGTACTGCGATGCATTGAAAGAATATTTAGGGTAGAAATTTGTGTGCTGTTTCATCGATTATTATTTCTTATACTATAAAATGAGTGACAATACTTTTCATAGCGATTGGTAGAAGCGTCATCATTTGTAATGAACCTTCAAAATTCTATGTGGTGAGTCCTTCGAGTCATAAGCGCTTCGCAAGATACAAAAACGTAGTTGAAGCTACGGCCGCAAATTATTGTGTATTTTCAGTCTTCGACGAAGCGCAAAGTCCCTGTCCCACAGATACCTAACGTTTTTTATCAATCTTCGCTGACGGGTACATCGTTGGAAAATAATTTAGAGATGATCACACATAAGTAAATAATGGCGACATAAGTTTGGACATCGATAGCAGCAGACGTATACGGCTACGTGTCTTTGAAAGATTATCTGGTAGTCTACCAACATCGACGACGTTAGTCATTGTAGCCTCCTAAAATTTGATCAGGCCCACTGAATACTATCACATCCGCTTACAACACTCTTGTGCTGAAGTTCTAAGTCGTTCGTTGACGAAGCACAAAGATACCTCACGTTTTTGATCAATCTCCGATCTACGTAGAAATAAAATAAAAATGCATGGTCGTGAACAGTATTTTCACACATTGAAAAATTAGAGATGGTCACATAGAAGTAGATACTGACGACGTAAGTTTGGACATCGATAGCAGCAGACGTACGCGGCTACGGGTCCTTGGAGCATTATCAGGAAATCCACTGACGTCGACGTTAGTCATTGTTGGCTCCCAAGATTTAACCAGGCTTACTCATTTCTCTAACATCCGTTCACAAAACTCTCCAGCATATCTAATCTCCATCTCGTTCAAATACACAATCTTTGCTGCAAGGATCATCATTACCGGTACTATTTTCAAAACATAGATAGTCCTTGATTTGATAGCGTACTCAACGCTGTAGATATCACTTCTGAGTCTGGAACTCCAATTGATGCAAAATGCTCACGCCGAATAATGCAAACTTCCTTGCTCGATGCTTTTTGTAGCATATATTCCTGTAACTCTCGCATGACACATTCCAAAAGCTTGCATGGAATATGCGCATAGTAGACATCATGACTTAAGACAGGATGTCTATTTGACCGCATGAACTTTGGATAGAGTGATACACAGTACTTCTTTGGCCTGTGCTCTGTGTAATTTTTGTTTCTATAATTTTAAAATGAAATATTCCAGAAGCTTGTATAGAATAAACATATGAAGGGCAGGGCTCCTATTCGACCACATGACTTTAGACGAAGAGGTACCTTGTATTCAACTTTCGAATAAAGTGTACCAGAAACGTGCATAGAGAACATCATGATTTGGGACAGAGTGTATGTTTGACCGCATGGCTCTGGACAGAGTGATGGGTAGTAATTTCTAGTCCGTACTTTGTGTATCTTTTTTCCTGAAACTCTCTATTGGAGTATTCCAGAAGCATGCGTAGAATATGCACATTAAGATATTAGTGTCTCCTTGATCCTTTTGGAAGAAGTAAAACACAGTGGTAGAATGCTAGCCGCTGAACACAGAGGTCGTGAGTTCACATCTCAGTCAAGTCTTGAAAATTACACGACTTTTCAGAATCCGTATTCACTCTCGTTACCTTTCCAAGTTGAGAATCAAATTAACTGGGTCTCAATGAAGCTATCTGGCACCGTTCAATTGTTGTAACATGGACCTGCCTCGGTTGACTGACAACACACATGGCAGCAAGGTAAAAACGTAAGAAGTAGAGTGAAAAATAGCTGTGTGTTACAGGTTACATAGCCGACAGGTTTAAATCCCGAAATCAATAAAAAAAAAAGACAGGTTGTCTATTAGACCGCAAAACTTTGGACAGAGTAATGTGTAGTACTTCTTTGGTTGGTTTTTTGCAGCTTTCATTACTGTTTATTTCAAAAAGAGCACTCCATGACTTGAGACAGGGTGTCTGTTTTATCGCATGATTTTGGACGAAGTGATTGGCAGTAATTCTATGGTTGATGCTTTGTGTAGCTTCCAGTAACTCTCTAATAGAGTATTTCAGAATATGCACATGTGAGGCATCATGGTCTAAGATAGGCTGTCCATTTGACGGTATAGGTGATAAATATTCCACATTTTATCGTCTAGTCATGACTAAGCATAATTTATAGCTAATTCAGTATTTGAGCCCACAACATCATCCGTCCGGGATAAATTGTATCCTACTATGAGATACCGGTAACCCAAATATTTCAGATACTGCTTATTTTGCGGTCAGTTTTTACTATTGCGAGGTCTCGAAGAGTACGAATTGTTTTGAGTATCCATATCCTCATAGTCCTCCTTCCTGCAACCAGCCTTATTCATTAAATTACTTCGTCCTCCAAATTTTTCATGAATGATTCAGTGTCTCAAAATCAAACAATATTTAGTTCCTTTCTTCCATGAGGAAATACGGTTTGTAACAATTATTTAGCGTGTCATCAAACAATTGCTTGTTATTGCTATACACGTGGATCATTTAAGCTACGGCGTGGATCTTCTCTCATGCGCACCTAGCCACGCGACCGCTTTCCATGGCCACGTGCGTTGGCTATCCAATCCCAGCACTCCATCGACGCAGGACGTTCCCACAGTAGTGATAAATGACCCCGGCCGCCGCTGATAAAAGAGATTCCCCATCATGGCAATTTATTTTTTATAATTAGATTTACTGCAGTTTTATACGGATGAACAGACCTTTTATTTGTATTTGCAATCCTTTTAGCGTTTCAACCTCTCGAATTTTATTTCCAACAAATTCTCATTATGTCGAATGGTTTTCAACAGGTTACTCCAGATCGGTATTTTTCCTTTCGTTGGTTATTTTTTCTGGGGACTTTATAAATCGTTTGAGTGTATCATTAATTAAAAGTTGACGACGAGCGATCTGTCTTCGCTGTAATCCGTTTAGATTTTTCGTCCTTGCATTCATCATCCTAAACGGAAGGTACACGCTGTTCTTAATTTACATACACATTAATTTTACAAGCGAACCTCCTTCACAAAATAATCTTTTAGCTTACTCGCTCTCATATATAACCAAAACATGATATTTTTTTTAAGGATCTCTTCCTCTTATTGAACAATAATATATTCTGGTAGTAAATAATGAAAGCCACTTTCTCCGTCAAACCTTTAACTAGATAGTCGGTGAGCTGATGACAAATTTGGGGAACGTATTTTAGGCAAGTTGAAACAACAAGAAAATAATATTTTATTAATTGGTGAATCTAAAAACTTGCGTCTGGCAGAGGGTTAGCGGTTATCTCGCTACTGTGCAACCTATAACATTTGCAAAAAAATGAATCAAAAAAATATGTTTTAGGCAACTTGAAATTTTTCTCATCTTCAATTTTAGCATCTAATTAACTCAAAAATAAAAGCCCCAGACTATTTTGAGGGTTTTAAAGTACAACCTGACCCCCATGAATATATTTAATAATCATATCTCAAAAATATACTTTAGGCATTCTGAAATTTTTTTTTTGCTTTGGAAACAGAAGATCATCATTCTTATGCTACAATATTCCTAAATACTGATTTCCAAGACTCTATGGCTGACAGAATTGAATTTATGCGCAAAATAAGAAAAAAATTCAGCTGAAGTGCACTTCCGGTAGAGTCGATTGTTATGAGAATAGTAGGCAATCATTCAGATGCTACAGCAGACTAAAATACAAAATTTCAATACTCTACAGCTAATCATTTCGAATTTATGCGAGGAATTCTAAAAGGCTATCAGGTAATGTGCACTTCAGGCTTAGTCGATCTCAATAAAAATAGGATATGAGCATTCAGACGGTAAAATCGTCTTAAATACTGAACTCCGACACTCTACGTTTTGGATTTATGCGAAAAATTCAAAAAAAAAATCGAGCAAAGTGCTGCATTTCCGGTACAGACGATTGCAATCATAATACGAGGTGCATAAATAAATTTTATAGAAATGCCTGAAACGGAATTTCAATATTCTACGACTGATTGTTCTGAAATTATGCGGAAAATTCGAAAAGTCTGTTATATAAAGTGCACTCCTGGCTTAGCCGATTGGTACAAAAATAGAAGATGACTATTAAAATGCTATAGCAATTTCAAATACTGAATTTCAGTATCCTACGACTAACCATTCTGGATTTATGCAGAAAATTCAAAAAAAGTTTCAAGTAAAGTCAAGATACAAAATATTTTAATTGAAAAGTCTTCTTTTTCAAAAGATTCTCATGATACATTCTCATTGAAAAAATGATTCCCAATTCATTCTATATTTGTTGATTTTTCTGAAAAATTTCACCACTTCAAAATACTTTATTGTATAGGTAGAGTCTTGTCTTGTACTGTGGTAGAGTCCGATCCATACGGTAAACTCGAGTCTCTTAGCAACCAATCACAGTCCGAGGAGCTAGGCTCTTGTCGTCTTTCGGAAGCTCTTGATAAACTATCTCTCGCACTTATGGCTACACATGAGACTTTTACGTCACACTTATTTTAAATCTTTATTCGCGTCAGGGAATCATTAAAAACCGTTCAATTCGTCTGGTGATTTACACATAATTTTTATTATTATGTAATGAACATGCTATAAAAATTTCAGAATGCCTGAAGTATATTTTTGAGATATGATTATTGTATATATTCATGAGGGTCAGGTTGTACTTTAAGACCCTCAAAATAGTCTAGGGTTTTTATTTTTGGGTTAATTAGATGCTAAAATTAGAAATAAGAAAAATTTCAAGTTGCGTTAAACATATTTTTTTGATTAATTTTTTTGCAAATGTCATAAGTTGCACAGTAGCGAAATAACCGCCAAACCTCTGCCAGACGCAAGATTCTAGATTCACCAATTAATAAAATATTATTTTCTTGTTGTTTCAACTTGCCCAAAATACGTTCCCTAAATTTGTCGTCAGCTCTTGGACTAAGAGCAGCGCACAGGAGCTTAATTTTTTTCATAGGTATAAATTATTTTCCATGGTACCATTTACTTCGGATCACACTATAATATGCTCTCCTGAGTTCAAGAGATTCACAGATTACATTGTACCCTTCAAGAGACTTTGCGACAATCATGCAAAGAGAATTATCGATACAATTTTTTCCAGACGAAATGACCTCCGACAGATCTTTTATTGAATATGATTGCTCATGCTGACCAAAATGGTGAATTCAAACCAAATATTTTACTTGAACATATGTTGTTTGAGTTTGAATTGAACAAATCTTCTCACCTCTGAAGATGGCCAAGATATGGCCGGAACTATAAAATAGGGAAAAAAATTATATTATTGACTGCATTCCCTTAATTACTCTATTTTATTACATATCACATATTATCCAAATAGATAAGGCTTACTCCTAGTCTGCCAGAAAATAATTTTTTTAATTCAGGCGATCAGAGGAGATCATTCCTAAATTATCTCCAAAGTACCATGCTTGTCCTCGAGAGAAATGTGCGTTATATTGAAATAGGTTCCACCGCTTTTTCTCTCTTGCTGTTAATCCTACGTTGAAAATTCATTGGAGCAATTCTGTAGAAAATTAAGTTTCCCATAATTTTTAACAATAGCATTTTGTTATTTTTCGATTATTTGAACAATTGTAGTATTATACAGTAAAAAACGAAGAATTCAAGTTATAAAAGCTAACCTGAATCTATGATTATATACATAGATAGATATATCGATGATCTACAAAACGCTCAAAATCAAATCCTACCATCTGAACACTCTCCTACCTTTCAAAAAATATTGTACAGTGTACACATTCTCAACTTTTGGGGTGACAAATCCTATTTTGAATTGCTCTTGGTACTAAAAATGAAGGGTACAAAATGAAGATATAAAACATGACTAATTTTATCAACTATTCACCGTTGTCTTCCGTAAAAAGGTTCTTTATGTCGTACAAAGTGTAACCGTGATCCGTGCGAGACAAATCGGCGTGCGAATGGTCGACGAAGCGTTTTAGCGTGCCACAATGTCGCCCTGCGTAACTCTACATTCACGTCACTTGCACGGAGCTAACACGGTGCGTTGCTCGACGTTCTGGTATCTTGACGCCGTGTACCGTGCCAACAGTAACCACAAAAAAAGCAATTAATTGAAACACAAGCAACAGTAAATTTTTACTAAATACGAGCACAGTCAGAGATTAAAAATAAACACTAGGTCGCGTAGAAGAATTTTTCTTGTCAAGAGAATTAATAATTGTGCAATATTTTCTAGGAAATATATGGGATATGGTGGTCTAAACAATATATATTTGGAAAATAGTTATTTCTAAGTTATGGCATCTTTTACACTCCAGTTGCATTTCCATAGATCGAATGATATTTTATGATTTTGCGATTTGAAATTTACAGTGGCCAGCAGCCAAAGCTGCATTATCTGTTGTCCGAATGCGGCCAAATGCCGAATATCTTTTTATGTTTGCACGGAATATAGTCATAAATTGGCATTGTGGTTATATATTTGGCATGTGCGTCCACAAATCACATTTTAAGGCTATCGAATATACCTACCTAACCACCTAAAACACTGCAAGAACAAACTGAATAATAAAATTCACAAACAACAGTAAAATATGTCGCAGTTTCACGTCAGCATTGCTGCTGATGTCCGACAGCGTGCAACTTTATTATATCAAAATTTATTGAATATTTTTAGAACATTGATCGGATTTCCTCGCAGATTTTTGCAGCACTTTTTTGACGTCTCCTGTCCATCTTCCGCTTATCTGATGAACTATAATTGACAGATACAGTATCTTTGTAACTTTATATAGCCCAGGATTCCACTTTTCACAGGATAATTCATATTGTTTTCGATAAGTATGAAATGATTTTCACTGCACACTCAATTTCTTTTAATCAGGTACTATATAGCAATGATATTCTGATCTACCTTAAGGTATCCGTTCAAGTCACTAAATTAGAATTTCTCCTGTTCAATCTCAGTGGTTAGTATGCGAGAGTACCTGGCATAAAAAACTCTCTATCTAATGGCAGTGTGAATAACTTAATAAAATCAACACCACGTCTGTTGTTCCTAATGTGCGTTCAGATAATCGAATCAACTGCAGTCGCACTTTAATATCTTCTGTCAGTGTTAGATGCAGTATCGTCTGTGCTTCACGCTGAGCAGAGGTTGCAAAGCACAGGGGTCCTGAATTGGACACATACGCAGGAGTATCCCACGCGTATTTTTAATTCCAAGCTCCAGGCTGAGTAGGACACAGGACGAAACGAATCACATTCGCATCGCTGATGAGATAAATAACGTGCACGCGCGACACTGACACAGAGGGATTGGCAGTGACGGTGGGGACACTTTTTCATTCCTTTCTTACAGGTTTCATTTATGTTTTCATATTCATGTGAAAATTGAAGGATGAATCTTCAAGATAGATTTTTTTTTGTATTTTCTGTAGTTCTGCTGATAATTCTAGGACATATTTCATTTCGTAAATCATTAATAATAATATTTTTTTAAAAGTACATTGCTTATCTTGTACAGTAATGAAGTAAATAATTAGTACATTTTGTACCAAATCGTACTGTGCCCTTTCTCACAGTGCGCCTATGCGTAGCATCCCTATCTGAGACTCACTGACTCACCGCTAACCCGCTCACCGATTCACGGTCTGACTTTTGTCGCCTCGATTAAACGTCACCCCCGTGTGCATGTGACATTTCTTCCCTTACTCCCCTGTATCCCTGAAACCATGTACCCTACCCTATCCTGTAGTGCAGCACGTTCCCAGGATCACATCACCTATGGGCAGAACCGGTCGGTGAATTTTTAACGCTTGGGTGTAATTAGATTTTAGATTTAGGGTGAATGACGAATAGTCAGGGATTAATATTTTAATGTGGAAGTCAGATGGTCCAGAGGAAATAACAGACCTTATACTTCGTTGATCATTTCTTCTAATCCAATATGTCTCCACTAATGAAAAATTATCCCATTTTGAACCAATTAACCAATTGTATAAGAACACATAGGAAAAATTAGAAAACGTATGTTTGTGTTCTTTGAAAGGTCTATTGGAAACCAGCAACTGCTTCAAAGTTAGTGATTGACTTACATTGTATCTCAGTACCTCAGGATTTTCATCAATCACTAATTCTGAAACATTTAGTTAGTTACGCTGATCTTCTGATAAGTGGAATTTCAAAATGAGTTTTAAATCAGTTAGTTCTTTCAGAAGCAACAAGTAATTGATTCAACGAAAATCAATGGGACTCACATCAATGTATGCTACTTCTTCTACCATGAAAATCACAGCAGCCTAATGCATGTTCTATCCATCAATTTATCCAAACGTTGGTCTTCAGAAGTAAAACTCCCACTTTGGAAAACCAAAACCAACTTCACATATGACGTGAAGTCCAGCCTTCTTTTTTCGTCACCAGAAGAACAGAAAGCTGGATTTCACGTCGTGGATTTAGCAATTAATGCTACTAGAGCTCTGCTACAGAAAGTTCAACCTTCTTGATCCAATAAGAGTAGGCATCTGTTTGAAAGATTACCACTAACTGTAACCTATATAAATGTAAGTACTAGAACCTTCGAGCCAATCTCATAGAACTTCGAAGGAACATCATTCATTGCCTTTGATGACTCAAAAGATCTCCCAGAACAAAACTGCTGCTTTCTAGAGACAAATATTTGGCATAATAAGCAAATAAGACACGAATTTGAGAATCAAATAGCTATGATTCACGTGATGAGGATCGTATCAGGCACTGATTTCACATCTTGAAGTTCGCAGTTATTATTACTTGAGCTGTTCTACAGAAAATACAACCATCTTGGTTAAATAATCGTAGGCGTCTGTTCCAAAAATTATCACAAACTGTAACTGTAAGGACCAGAAACCTCGAGCCAATCTCATAGAACTTCGTAGGAACATCATATGTAGAGTTGCTTTCGACTATTCGAAAAATCTTCCAGAACAAAGCTTCTGCTTTTTAGAGACAAGTACTTGGCAAAGTAAGTAATTGAGGCACGAATTTGAAGATCAAACGGCTATAATTCACATAACAAGGATCGTGAATATTTTAACCGTTGCTTTCTCTGGGAACAAAACATTATGGGTCGGTCGGTGATGATCAAGAAACCAGTTCTTACTAAACTATGTGACCTTTCAATATGTGGAGTATCATAATTCATATGCTAGAAGCTTTAAATTGAGCAATTCCATAGAAAATAGCGCCTAATTCACTGGAGATGAGGATATTAATGACCTATGCACCATTTTCTATATAGATCAGAGCTACATGGTACTCCATTCTGATTGATGTCCTCTGTATCAACTTATTCAGACGTTGATCTATAAAAGTAAAGGCCTTGCTTTAGCAAGTCAAAATAAACTTCACATACATGGTATAGATATCAGTTAGACATCTTGAACTTCCATTACTACTCGAGCTCTGATGGAAGTACTTCCGTCTTGATGCAATAAGAGTAAGTGCTTATTTTGAAGACTACCACAAATTGGAACCTGACAAAATATTAAGACTTCTCTTGGAGAAACCACACCCGTTTCCTTCTTGACGGTTGTTCAATCTTGTAGGGCTTCAAGACTGAAGGAGCATTATACAAACAATTACCTTCAATTATTCGGAAGAACAAATCCGCTGTTTTGTCGAGACGAGCAACTGGCAAAATTAGTGATTGTGATACGATCTTGAAGATCATATGGCTATAATTTGCCTGATTGTTAATTTATAAGATACTGATGGGCATCTCCAGTTGTTCGAAGGATCAACCTTACCTCCTATGAGAACGACACTCACAAAGTTCATGTCTGACATGAATCAGAGAGTGTCAACTCAAATATCTGAATATTTCCATCAGTCATCAATTCTAAAATATTCAATGAACTTTCTAAATATGGAATTTAAATTTACAAAAGTGCGATAGGATAATACTATGTAATTCGAGTTCTGCTAATCAACTTTTCAAGACATTACTCTTCGAGAGCAAAGTATTTTCTTTGACAGACTTTTATCTCTTGGATCATCTGCACACAATGGAAGATCTAACCTTTTTTTTTATTTTTTAGGATCAGTAAAATTTCCTAGATTTCTACAGAAAGTACGTCTGTTTTGGTCAGGATTCTTCTAAGAACCTTCCAACCTTAAAATTTTACCATCAAATTCGTGTCTTGAACATCAACTCTTTGAGAGGCTGCTCTTCGAAAGCAGTATTTCCTTTGACATCTGCACACGATGGAAAACCTAACTTTTTGTTGTTTCGGTGATAAAATCACTTCCTAGACTTTCTAGATTTTCTAGATTACCATAGAAAGTACGTCCGATTTGCCCTATAAGAGCTGGTGTTTGCCTCAAAAAGCTACCACAAATTGTAATCCAAAAAAATCCAGCATGTTTATTGGGGAGACTACATTAATGTGTGGAATACATCAAATGTTGTAATTTATATCATTCAGAAACTAATTACAGAAAGCAGCGATCAATCTTCGAAAGACCGGTGGGATTCTGCTATGTAGCTCCCAGTTATATATACTTTTGAATCCTACTGATCGATTCTTCCAGATGATGGTATTTAAAGACGAAATTTCTTCTTTGACAGATTCATACTTTTCGGATTATCTGCACATGACGAGAATCCAAATTTTTTTCATTAATAAAATCGTTGAGCCTTCCTGAAATGGAACCATCGTCCAAGCTCGTCCAAAGGAAGTACGTTCGGTAAGAGTAGCCTACTACAAACCGTGTCCTAAAGTGATGTTGAGACTCTTCATGTGGGAATCACAAGCAAATAAATTATTTCATCTTAACTTTGGGCCATTTTTATAAGCCACCATTTGATCTTTCGACAGATATGTCTGCCAGAGCAAAGTCGCTGCTTCCTGAAGACAAGTATTTGGCAAAGTTCATCTGATTACTATTGTATCAGACTTTGAGATGCTTCAGATTTGCTAAGGACTATCCACCAATGTCTGCTTCAAAGTATTCCAGGATTTTTGTCATGCACCAATTTTGTAGCATCACGTAAGATATGTTGAGCGTTATGCCGAGTATCAAAATATCATTATTTATATCAGTCAGAAACTTTCCATGAAAAAAAAGCGGTTGGTCTACGAAAGACCGATATTGTCCTAGTCATTAACTTTCCCTGAAGTAGTTCTAAAGCAAGTTTTTCGCTCTGGTAGACGTGCACCTTTCGAATTCACATACGATAGTATATCAAACCTTCAATTTATTTTGGTGAGCTTTTCTGCAGAATGTGGTCCAAAATGAGAACGATGGCTATTTCTGAGGGAATAATGAGATTCTTCATGTGACAACTACAAGTAAATAAATCACAATGATAAAAATATATCTATAAACCCGTACACCAATGGCCAATTATGTTTTATATTGAAAGATCGAAGAAATATTTCATTCATTCTCCATTTAGATTTGTCATGAAAAATATTATCAATTCCGGTTCTGTTGGGGGTAACTAAATCAACATTTGTCACTTTCACTTGCAAAAAAATGAACGCAGAGTTCCGTCCCTGCGCGCCCGGTGCGTTCGACATGACACCCCATAGCCCATGGTGCTGAATCCAACGCGTGCATACATCAACCCCGTCGATGTTCAGCGGACCACGTGCGATAGAATACACTTTAATTGTACACCTATTCTACCGTTAACACGCAGCGGAGAGGGAGAAATCAATGCCTCGCTAACAATGAATGGACATCGTGAAATACGACCCGACCCCGATTCTGTATTTATTCCTCCGCTAAATGGATTACGCTGATTTTTTCGGTAAACAACGGCGCAGAATAAAAACGGCATTGGATTCCTGTTATGTGACTACCGTATTGCCTAGAGAATTTTGTTAATGAAACCGTTTGGGGCTTTTGAATTGTTTGGTACTAGTTAATTGGATGTGAATTTGATAAACCCTTTGCTCCAGATTCCTAAAATAAGAACAATATCTTTTCATTCACTCAATTTTAACACAATACTTGGAATGATGAACTGGAGAAGAATGATATTGACAGCTTTGAGTTATGTTATTGGTTCCTTGCGTGTTCTTAATCGAAAGGCAAAAAGCGTCAGATGTCTGACGTTGCATCATTGTTTGTGTACTTTGGAGTTCTACAAGAACCATCAGAATCCGATCCATCCTATTGATATTCACATCGAGAAAAACAAGCATAGGTAATGTAAATGTTTACATAAATCGATCTGAATTCTGATTTGAGCTATTATTCGGCATCATCAGTGCCATCAGCATTTCTGCCTTTCACTTCATCAATAGGTACACATTTCAAAACAACTTTAAACTCAACATCCATGATCGGCTTTCAAGTACCCTAATTTGTCTGCATGCCAACGTAGATTTGCATAGGAACATCATAAATCAAATTCGAAAGAAGTAGTTATTTTATGGATTCTCCTACTCCTGGAAGTTCTTTGTTCATGACGGGGATGACAATGGGAGGCTGCGAGCGCGGACCGCAGTGTGCCATCCCCTAGGACATTTTTACAATCGACGTGGACGAGACTTTTTACACACGATGACCATCGGAAGAACAATGACTCGCCGATGATGAATGTTGTTTTGGACGCCCTCTACTTTCTATGTACCTTTTAACCGCAGTATAAAAAGTGTCGAGGCTGGAACTCGCTCAAGAATGAATAACAGAATTCCATCCTAGAACTATTGTCATTTTATTATTTGTGGTACAGCAGCAATGAAAAGCGAAAAATTCAAATAATTCTAAGCGAAAAATCCACTAAGCAAACAGTAGAATGGATGGAATTTCCGAATAATTATCGATATTGGAAGAAGTAAAGAGCAGTGGGCAAAAGGTGGAACGATCTGACAGCTCAATTAAAAGTCCGAAATATTCCAACTCTGGCAATTTCTAAACTGTTATCTGATCTATATGACGATGGCAAGCAGGCTACGCTACACCTATTTTGGTTTTTCGATGGAATTCGCGTTCTTTTTAACTGACAAGCAATTTATTTCGACGGTCCCGAGCGGTAGATTACAAGAGCACGAGATATCGATGTCAACATCAACAACCAAGCACAGAGCGGCTGTAAAAATGTCCGCGCTGATTAGCAACGATCCCGAAGACAATCAAACGCCTCTCACGATTTTTTGCTGGACTTTTTTTGCATGTCAGCGTCAAAATCTTCGTGAAATATGAATTTTATCGAGAAGGACATCGCTTTGAAATTCATAAAACTGAAACGAGTGTTTATATTTTCCTGCACATACAATTTGGACAGATCTTGTAGGATGGATTGAATGGAACAGCGCAGTACCGAGAAACATCTGTTTCGATATTGCTTATGTATCTTATATTATTTGGATTTTTGTGCTGTAATCTGCGACGCTCTGCGTTGTAGGGTTGCGAAATGAGTGCTTAAGCGCCATCGATTATATAGCAATTTTTGAAAAAATCTGCTGAGTACCTAGCTGGCTGAGACAAGGTTCGTACACAAAAAGAGTATATTGTGTGTTTTTTTTTTTTTGACAAACAAAATATCTAACGGTGTAAATTGTCTGTTTAAAGACAATGCGACCAACACAACAACGAGTAATATAGTTACAAGTAGGGCTCGAACCCTCAAAATTGCGCAGCGCAATTCTGTAATATTTAGAGATGTTTAATCTATAACCATTGCAACACGTTAACACTTATTCATGGACTGAATCTCGGCTCTTCATGAAGAGTTCAATGCACCCTTCTTGGCTATCTCGGGCTCAAGTTTTGTCCTATAGGCGCGCTGAGTGCAATTCTGTAATATTTAAGGATTTTTATCGAAAGCGCGAGCGTAACGAGCTAACGTTCGACATTTGTTAGAAATTACTGGATTCCGTCTCAATAAGAGGAGTTTAGTATATTCTCCTTGTTTGTTCAAGTTCTACCTTACAAGCGCCCAATTCGGTGATATTCAAGGATGTCTCCGAAAGTGCAAGCGCAGTGAACTAGCCTGCAATCATTGTTACATACTGTGACGAATTATGTGCCAAAACTCCGTCACAGCTGCACATCCCAGAGCCTTCTGCTACCGTCAACATTTTAAAGTCCATCGAAGTTAGTTTACATCTTGCACACCCTATAAATTTTAAATTCTGTAATTCTGCTTAAGCATACAACACCGCTTACCTTCATTCTATCAGTCATCAGCTGAAATAAATCCGTCTTAATATTTCACATTTATTGTGGAATGAGGTTGGGTTTTTTTGGAAACACTCGAAATTAAATGCAACCGATATTGCTTGATCTGTATTTATGTCTTGTGCCTTACCGTTAATAAACCTGAATGTAATCAACCGTTGTTCTGTAAATATGTTGCATATTGTATACTTTGTGTGATGTTATGTTCGACCTTTGACACAATAAATAATAGATCCGACACTTGACAGTTCCAACTCACCGACATAGCAATCTACGTTACCGACAGATAAAATAATAGTTCGTACAAATTAAGAAATATAATCATGAAAGGATTTATTCAACAGAAAAGTAATAGGAAATTTGTTATTGTGAAGTAATTTGTATTTGTGAAATTACTTCTTCTTTTTATCTGTATGTCCTCTTCACATTACTGAATGCGCTAATATGAATTTAATTTGAAAACATGTTGAGTAAGGATTCATTAAAATTTAAGTATAAATAAGGCCTTCTGGCCGACTTAAGTCACTTCTTTGAAAGTCCAGTCTTTTGAGCAGCCGTTCCAAAGTACGCTTCTAGTTCCGATGCCGAGTATCATCTTCAGAGTGTTTACCGTTCAAGTGGAGTTTTTGTGCTAAGTCCATTAGCACAACTGTGTGACACGATCTGTGATAATTTACCGTAGAATCACTGCTAGCAAAGTTTTTGTCGACTTCGCAGTGTTTGAGTAATTTAACGTAGAAGCACCGCTGGCGAAGGCCTTGTTGATTTCACAATGTTGGATTAACTTAATGTAGCGTCGTCGCTGACGAAGCCTTCGTGATTTCTGCCTTAGAAACTGCGTCACTGACCGCATTGGCGCCCGAGCAGTTTTCAACAGCGACGCCAAAATTATCAACCCCGCCATCAGTGAGGCATATCGTTACAATACGAACACTTCTATATAGACAAGATTTCAGCTCAACATGATTGATTTCAAGGTCATACGAGCCTGATATTTACTTGCCATCATTTTTTTCACCATCCCCATGTCTAGTAGTAGATCTTTCAGAAATTATATTCATTTTGAAGCTGGCGCCTCTCATCCACAACATTACCCAACAACTTAACTTTGTTACATGCTTAGAAAAAATAAAATATAACAGAATACAAATCAGCGGATCTGAGTCATTGTAGGTGGTAGGTACTGTATGATGGTTTAATAGATACCAGATGAAACTTATTCACAAGTGCAGTGCGATGTGGATAAAAATTGAGATAGCTTCAAACATCCCCTTGAAACGACGTTAGAAAAAATAGGACTGAAAGAATCGTACAAGACATCACAGTAAACAACAGGAGCAATCTAGTCGATTTTTGGAGTTTTATAAAGTTCTAATTATTTTAACATCCCTTGTGCATCGTCCGTGACTCACTTCCCCACTAAATAGAGAGATAAAAATCTCCTACAATGAATTTCTATTCCTAGTATCATATGTCAAACATACGGGCCCGGCATTGTGTGCAATAAGAGACGGTAAGGTACAGCAGCGACAGCTGCAGGTATGTTGGTTAATCAGAGTCAATTTAAAACCTATTTGGTGAATTTGTGCAGCGCCCGTATGACGCACGAGACACAAGACGGAGAACAACGAACGATGGGGGTGCCATGATCACCTAATATGTACCCGTGTTCTTAACTAGATGATGTAGGGGTAGAGAAAATAGCCGAAATTTACACGGAAATTGCAAACTCGAAGACGTGGAGTGAACTATCGTGAGACTTGATAGAGATTAGTATCTGCAGTTGATGTCAATTTATACAGTGATTTATGTGGGAAAATTTGAACGTTTGACATTTATGTTACAAGAATTTTATTGAAACGAAAATCCTACCTATTCTGAAATAGTACTCTCGTCAAATACTTGGTCACGTCTCAGCCCAATTTTCCAAACTGTAAGTCTTCCCGTTCATATTACTCTATCTAGAGTTAAGGTTTACTACGATGCTCTGCTGTTTATAATTTCTCTCACTAACAATAAAATAACCAGCTTTGAGAATTTATTGTAGTATAGTTGATTTTTGCAAATAAATATTTCGCAAATACAAATACAGAACGGACACGAGCACGGTTAGTACATAGAAAATAAAAGCTGTGGAAACTCGCGACAAAACGCGGCGTCGGAACGGCGTCCGCTCAGCATGAAGCATCCTCGCCGTCACCCCCTGGAGCCGATTCTGGCGACTTGTTTGCGACGCTATCGGCGGCGACCTGCCGAGAACTTGTCAGCGGTAATTAATTAATTGTATTGTCTGTGCCGTAATTACCTGGCTGTTTTGTTGACGCCCCTTGACAGGAGATAACTTTCAGCCATGGAGAAGCTCACGCAGTAATTGGTTGGTAATTTTACTGAATACTTTAGGCTTTACACTCTTCTTTATCTCCACGGAATTGTTCTTCTTTATTATGTAAAGTAAACAATGAAAGAAGTGAAATATGTACCCTTCAACTTTAGCTTTATGAGTTTTCTTTCAAAGTTAGGTCGAGAAGTTTTCACTGTTATCTACAAAATTAATTCCATGGCACTAATAGTGATACGGTTAGCTATAGTCTGGTACAAAGATGATCAAACACGAATTTTATTCAATATAGTTACAAAGTAACGGAATCTTTAGTTATGTGAAAGTATAACACAACAAAACACGCTTACATCAACCAATTACAAACAGCTAAAAAGTAAAGCAGTAACTTTCCTTCCCTCACTCTTTTTTGAAATAAACGTCACTAATCTTACTTTCTTCCTTATCATACCCTTCAATTCAATACACTTAATGACTGTGATGTATCAAAAAAATACTGTGGAAGCCTCTCTATTGATACTGTGGATATATCGTTTAACAACACTATCTTGCATAAAACGCCTCCACTAATTTCATGACACTTTTTTCAAATAACCAATTCAAACTACCTTAATCCTAAAAATGCTACCACATAAAGATGAATGTAGTTATGCCATTGGCATATATTGTTGCTGCTTCTTTCTTGATCAAAAATATCTCTTCCTAATTTTGAAGAGGAGTGAAATTTCCAGTGCAGTGTGCGCTACGTTGTTCGCTATTCTATCAAGATAAGTATGCGTAGTTATAAAGGCTCGTTCTTCAAAGTTCACTTTATTTGAATGCAGAATTAGCACTTTTTCTCCCAATAATACAATAATTTGTTCGTCAACAAGCTTTTGAATCAATGCAATAATTCTTATCGCTGCAAAAAACTAAAATTCCCTCTACTCTTTGATGATATCTGGGAAAAGTTGTATAAACATGATTTGCTTGGGAATATTCTGTTTTTCCTTCCCTGTTGAATTTCAAAGCACCTCAGTTTCGAACGGTTGTTCCAACCAATCCAAAAGAGTCGTTGAAACCGCACGAAGAGTTCTCCTTGTCGTTCTGTTTGTGACTTTTGCTGGACGGTGCTAAAATTTTATTTATTTGGGTTCAGTATTAAACTGCTAGTACTTCTTAGCAACTGCGGGTGTTAAAGTTTCCGATGTGTTTACCTCTGGATATTATTATATTTTCAGCATAACATAACTTTAAGCTGAAATGTTGGAAAGTATGAAGTTGAAAGTTTTTGTTTATAATGTTAAGGTAGGAAATGCAAACTTAAAATGATCGGAAACTTTGCTGTTAAGTGTCTAAAAAGTTGCTCAGAGAAAAACATTATTATGCTGATAATTATTAGAAGCAGCAAGAAATTCAATCCTTTACTTATCAGCCTTGATAAATACCATTATAATTATTTTCCACCACTTTTATCTTTTGATAGTTTATCTTCTAATATGAGATGCAAACTTTGATCATTCACCTAACGTCCACAATATCTCCAATATCTATACGGGAGTGATATGCCGATACAATGGTCATCATTCCACTGAACATGCAGAGATGACCATCAATCAAAGCATCGGATTCCTACAGCTATGAACCTCAAAACCAGCAAAAGACGAAAGGTCAAAAACAAACAATGGCTATCTTCTTTCGAGCTTTTTTATTCGACTGTCCCAGTATATGTATTCATCCACCTTGGAGATGAAATATTGCCAAGCAATGTCAGAATGCTTTGGAGTAAAAATGAAAGTTCGTAATGTATGGGAATTTGATTACTAATGAGAAATAAATCAATCTTTTAGAAATATGATCAGTTCCTTATTTTCTGGACTCATATAAAGTTGAAAAGAATATGAATTGTTGAGAGGTTTTATTTAGAGGAGATTGATTGGACTACCGTGATATGGAATGAATTTATCTCTGCTAAATAGGGAAAATATCAAACAATGTACAGCAACTCATTAAATAGGACAATGCAAACAGTGTGAATTCGATATTCACAGACAGCAATAATTCTGTATATGATTTTTATAGAACGATTCGCAATTAAATGACAGCGCAATATGACTAAAATGCAACGGCACATGAACGACAGCCAACAATAACAGTTACACGGCGAGTTGGCACGACGTGAATTTGAACGGCAATGCAATCGGGAATCGGAACACTGAAATACAAATTCAAATCATTCCGATATTATTAGTGTCCAGTGTATGCCCCCAAATAGTAATTAGTAGTTCTGGATGTTCCTTATAAAGTCCTTTCCCCCCTAACCTATCTCATACTTAATTTTCATCCTTAAACTTTTCTCAATGTAGAATAGAGTCAAGAGTTTCACGTGACAATGTCTTGATCCACAAACCTGTATCTTCAGAAAATTAACATTATGAATATTAACTATTCATTCGAGGCTATTTCTGTAAGGTATTGATGATATAATAACAAAAGGATCATCTAAAGGAAGCTGTGGTGACCGAATCTAGGCGGTATAGCCTTGAACATTTCATCTCAATCTTACATTGGACACATTTCTCGAATGCAGACAATCAATCTTTGATTCATTCTGATGCAAACCATCTTAGCAGAAAGCTGGACTGACCTTATTTTGACATGACCAGGCATCGGTTTAAACGACATGCATGCTTAGGAAGTTCATGTAGATTGACCTACTCATTCTAGGCCTCTGCTATGCGCCACAATGATGCTGGTTGACGCAACCTCTCCTAATGAGGGTTTTGCTCCTCCAAATGTCATCCTCATCTCCACATGGTAACTCTTGAATTAATGCGAACGAAGAGGAGCCTTTTACGATGAACTTAGGTATGTCTACGAGTTACAAATTTCAGTCCCAACATCAGACTCAGATACAAATGGTCAATAACCGATCTAACCTAAAGCAACCGATTCTTGAAACTATGACTGAAAAAAACTGGACTGATCCTAAAATAAAATATTCAACATTCTGACGGGACGTGTGCATGCCTGGAAAACGTTATTATAATACTCGACCTATTCATTTAGGGCGTCGGCTGAATACAACAATGACTTTCGATGCCGCAATCCCTCCTCGTGTGGGTTTTGCTCCTCTAAATGTTATCCTCATCCTTACGTGGTAAGTTCGAGGATAATACAATCAAGACTCTGGCGTTTGAATCAAGACTGTATAACCTACAACCATAGAAGAAATTTCAATCTTATGCTCTCCTACTCTAAATAACACCAATCTTCAGTTCAGTGAAACAAAAAAATATCCTGGTATCACGTTGGATAGTAAGCTGACGTGGACTGAACACTTGAGTACAACTATCAACAAGGCCACCAAAATTATGTGGACCTGTTCTAAACTACTCGGAAAAACATGGGGACTACGCTTCACTGGTCTGGTAGCCAAAAGTCAATGAAGCGACAGCACAACACAAACTAAACAAACTGCAGAGATTAGCTTGTCTTGGTACTACAGGAGCACTTCGCTTCTGCCCAATAGCAGCAATGGAAGTCTCACTAGACTTAGCACCTCTACAACTATACGTAAAAAAAGTTGCATTAACCTGCGCCCTCAGACTAAGAGGAATCAACCGATACAAGTCTGGGAATCTAACAGGACATGTTAAATTACTAACAGAGTTGTAGGATACACATATCACGAAGATTCCTAGAGACTACCTAACAATCAGAAGATTAAACTTCGGAAGCAATTTCAGAACGTCAAAAATGGACAAAGAAAAATTCATTTATCATTTATCTACTACACAGATGCATCAAACATCAACGGAACAGTTGCAATTGGTATACACGGGCCGAGTACTTCTCATTCAGAGGCCCTAGGCACATATCCAACCATCTTTCAAGCGGAAATAAGCGCTATAATTACTTGTGCCTACCTGTGTCTTAAAAAAGATAGCAAAGGCACAAGCATATACATAATAACGAACAGCCCCTCAGCTATACAGGCGCTCAAATCGAACACGAATTAATCGGCACTGGTAGAAGAATGCGTGTCCACCATCAATAAATTGGCAGTACACGAAAAAATCTACTTAACTTAAGTACCCAGCCACGAAGGCATTGAGGGAAACGAAAAAGCAGATATCCTAGCGAAAAAAGCAGCAATCTTGACTTTTATTGGTCCAGAACCTTATTGTGGTATTTCATCTACCCACATTGAAAACACAATAAATTCATGGAAGGAACGTAGTAAAGCCTCACATTGGCGCAATACCAATGGTCATAAACAAGCCAAAAAAATTCATACTACCTTCAGGCACAAGAGCAGCAGAGTTGCTCAAACTTAACAAACAGGATATCAGAATAATCACTGGGCTCCTAACAGGTCACTGTCATCTTAAATACCATCTTAAAAAATGGGTTCATCTAGTAACATGCCGCCTGTGTCGTGAAGAGACAGAAACGGCGGAGCACATTCTGTGCGGCTGCACAGAAATAGTTCAAGAGAGACTATCACATCTCAGCGACAGTTTCACTACACCCGAAGATATTAAACAAACAGTCCTCCATCAAATCATCCAATTCTGCAACAGTTTGAATTCACTGGAGGAACCATAAGCAGAGGAACGACAAAATAGATCGCAAGGTCGGATTGTCTCAAGAGATTTGAATCCCACCACACTACCTTAATAATAATAATAAATAATATCCTCTCGATGGACTAGATCTATCTCAGTTATAACTAGCAGATCTAATATACGAGACGATTGATCACTGATTCATTTTGGTGCAAACCATCCCAACTGGACTGATCTTATTTTTACGTGATCACGCCTCGATCTACAGACTTGCATGCTTGTAAAGTGTAAAATGATGCTAGATGGCGCAACCTCTCCTTGTACGGGCCTTACTCCTTCAAGTGTTATCCTCGCGTTCACATGGTAACTTTGGAGATAATACGAATGGGACCTTGCTGACCGAATCTAGGCTGTATAGTCTACAACCTTACAGGAACCGGGGCATGTCTGAGGGCTACAAATAGCAACCCTAACATCAGCCTCAGATGTAGATGGTTGATCACCGACTTGATCTGAAGCAACATATACTTGAAACTATTTCGATAGAAAACAGGACCAATTCTACTATAATCGATTCAAACTTCCCACATAACAATCTATGGTCATGCATGATTAAACGTCACAATGAGGCTCGATGACGCAACCTCTCATCGGGCGAGTTCTGCTCCTCCAAAGATCAGCCTCATCTTCACGTGGTAACGTCATGGGTAATACAAACTTTGGCGACTGAATATAGAGGAAGCCTTCATTTTTCCCTCATGATGAACAAGGCTTCAGTCTCGGATGCAAACGGCTGATGATGGACTCATTTTGAAGCAACCGATTCGTAAGATCATCAGGAAGTAACTTAGACTGACACTAAAGATTTTGACTTGACAATATTTGGTAAGCTCGACCTATTTCTGGCAAACTATAAATAATATGCTCTGATGATATCGTATGATAACTAAAGGACTCAGGTGAGCGCCACAATGACGCTTGATGACACAACCTCTTCTTTGAAGAGTTTTATTATAGTAATTGAGGTATCAAGGGTGTTAAAAGGACAATAATGCCTAAGGTCAACAGTGTACTTTCCGAGGGCCTCTGGCCCGAGGGGTGTACGTTGACCGTGGGCATTATTGTCTGTTCAACTCCCGTGGTGTCTTCAATTTTCAATGTCCGACTTTTGTTGTATTTCAATCAAAATTTTGAGCAATGTATGTCCTGTCATTGTGATTTCTGTCAGAGAAATTACTCTAGTTACTAGCTGTAACTAGGAAACTTGTTTGTTATGTCTTAAAATAATGCCTGAGAGTATTATTTGTTACGTAACTACCCTGAAAATAATAATAAACTAATCGGACATTGAACAAATAAATACCCATGTATCTTTCCTAAGGAAATTTCGATTATAAACTTCCTTTTTAGATATTGAGTTGATCTGGTCAAGTCTTTCGGGACGAACTGGATTACTGCTATGTACGTTATAGAAATAAAGCAGAAAGTACCAACATCCGAACAAGGGATAAAGCATCACTTGCTCATTTAGAATAAAGCATTCTCTAAGTGATTTTTTTCTGGTATTATAGAATTATTAGGAATTCGGAAGGATGGGTCCATCTAATATTCTAGTAATCTTATTTTATTTCATGCTTTTACTTGTTCCGTATAGATTGCTGTACTTTTGCTTTCCAACTCACTAAATTTTAATTAATTTGAATTGACAATATTCTGATTGCACAGTTTAGGCAGATTTGCAATGCATGCGTGTATAACATTGAGTCTATTTCCTCCCCGATCACGTCCAGTGGCCCGAACAACAGAGATCAAAAGGTTCCATGGTCGTCGACAGAGAGGGGGCGGTATAGGGATGTCTGACATGGCCATCTAACATCCCCATGTCACGTCACACGTCTGACAGGTTGTCTTGCTTTCAATCAATGTTCACCGTCCTATTTCTTCCGATGCTTTTTCAGTCGAAGGATTCGAAGCAAAGGGGAAATATTCAGTGGAAAAGGTTGAATTCTGTATTTGCAGTGGTCGATTCCGTGTCATGGCAGCCTGACGCTTAATCTAATTATTTCATCGCAGCGTTCGTTGTAGTGTTTTGGATATTAATCCGATACATTGGTTTATTCGCCAGCAGTTCAGCTGATGGATGGATGCGGCTGTCACATTCGTATTAACTTAGCGCCGACATGTCATAGTCATATCCAATCCCTGTACATGTACACCACACTTCAACGAACTTATTCTATTAAATTATTACTATTTTTGTTACCCTCTTTTCTGATGTCTGAAGTAGTATGATATTACATTAGATATACCGAATGCAGAATGAATTGTAACTCGTAGCATCTTTCTACAAATTGATTATGAAACATTATTGAATGAAAGTCTCAGCGAATTGCTTGTTTTTATGAATACCAAATAGTGATTGGTCAGAACTGTGAATTATCCATAGAAAGACTTATTGACGCTTCATCGACGTTATCATATTTTGAGAATCAGAGAATTTTATTGAAGTAACTTAGAAGGGTTGGACATTGCAATAATTTTTCATGAGTAGTGGAATAATTTGTCAAAAATAGCTTCCTATTTTGTTCATAAAGAGAATGATACAATTAAACTTCTTGTTGCGTGAAAAATAATAAGTTCGTAATCAGATTACAATTTGAAGAAAGAAAAGATATAAGTCCATCAAGATTCGATTACTTCAAACCTTCAAAGTGGAGTAAAAAAGAAGTGCAGCCTACAATGGGCCATTCGGGCATTCTCTTTCTCTGTGTTTGAATTTGGAAATTGCACATTTCGTATTCTGCAGTGACGTCAATTATACTTTTAAGTTTCGAGACACAGCAGTCGTAAACACATAAATAAACTCGTGCAAGTTGGATTAAAATGCGAACGGTGTAGAAGATATGCCCCGAGTTTGATTACAACATTTTAATTCAATATCGAAGTATGCATAGAATTTATGCCCTTTAAAAGCGTTGCAGCTCCTCAAACTTTTAATCAATTTTCGAACATGAAAAAGAATCTCTCGGCATTCTGGTAGTTTCGGCGCGTCCATAAATGATGTTCCTTCTTGCGTCTCGCACCCTGCGAACATTTCATCGGTGGTGGAGTACCCTCACCCCTTCAAGCAAAGAATCTTCAACAAGAGGAGCTGTCAGACTATTCAAAATTTTATTTTCTTATTTGTCTTGAGCCACTCATATACCTATTCATTCACCACTACAGAAAAACAATTCGATAACTCTTACTAATTTATTGTTGTGCTCTAACTCTACTCGCCACGTTCAAGAAACTTGCAATTTAATATAATGCTTGTTTTATTATACCGTTATACATTATAACGATTCAGTAAAAAAATCATTTCCATTGGAAAAAAATATGTTCAATACCTTTATTTGAATCCCCAAGTGTATATAATTGAAAATAATCCTGTTAGATGTAGCAATCTCTGCTATAAATTTAAGTGGCGTTCACATGTCGTAGTTTATGTGCCGTAGCGAGGAAATTGCATTCGTGTGGAGGCAAAACTCTGGTGCTCGCCACCTTCTAGTGCGCGTGGTGCCGCATAATCAAATGAGATCGAGGAGGCCCGGGATGCATTCGGACAATAGGTTTAGCGATGCTCACACGTCCATTTTCCTGAATGGAAACACAATGGTTATACGTGTAAAGAGAATCATATGCGAATAACTTAGCATACGTATTGAGCGAGTGTACGCTTCTTGATAAGGTGTATGAGATTCAAGTCCTAGGTAAATAAACTTCGTGGAAATAAAACACATTGTTGAATCTCTAGGTGGATTAGATACTACGTCGAGGTTGGTATGATGGTATGTGTGAGAGGTATGCTCCAGATTCTCCACATTAACGTAGTGTAAATGCAGGAAATTGTTGCAAGCAAACCTGGAATAACGAAATGTCTCAATGAAGTATAACGTTTTGAACTTTGTATTATTAATAAACAACTTTGTATTATTAATATACATTGACTTTTCTTCACGAGGCTTTAAAATTCATATATTTGTCAATTTGTTCATCTGAAATAACCACTTTCAACCAATGAATGGAGTTATCTATTTGAAATTACTCAAAGTCTTACGATATTAAAATACAATTATGTATCGAACGACGAAAGATTGTGTCAAGCTCCTGGTCACGCACTCATTAGTCATTAACTTCACTTCTGGTCCAGTATCGATTGAATCCTTCCATCAATTCATAAATTCTAGTTTTCTTTGGTCTATTACTACGAGGGTAGCTCGAAAACTTCTCGGCTTGATAAAAAATAGTAAGATTTTCGAGCAATTTTTCTCTTAATTGTTTCACATTATCCTCTTACAGTTCAATACATTTAGTTCTTATATGTTCTTACTTTTTAATACAATCAGAATACTGAGATGTGTCCAAATCTGCAAAATAAGCGTTCGTCTCAGCTTTGATTTCTTCGACTTCATTCAAAGTGAATTGTCGTTCTCATAGCCATTTTTTCAAGTTGGGGAAAAAAGAAAATCATTAGGAGCCCAATCTGGCAAATATGGGGCATGTGGAAGCACTTGCATTAGCCGCAACAATGCGAGACTTGTGCTTAGGTGCATTATCATAGAAATAACACCTTCTCTTTTGCCAGATCAGGACGTTTAACTTTAATTGCATCATTCAGTTTGTCCACTAATCAATAATAAACTTCAGTGATAGCCTGTGAGGACTACACCATGAGAACCTCAGAAGACCGTTGCCATCTTCCGGCAGGCAGAGCTGTTCTTACTTTTCACGCACACTTTCTGTTACTTGGATCCATTTTTTGGCTGTGGTTTTCTCTGGTGTGTAGTGATGAATCCAAAAATAAGTCACAGTGATGAAACATCAAAGAAACTCAAAGGGGGTGCGCTTAAATAAGGCTAGACACTCTTAAGAAATGTTGAAACACCTAAAATATCACGTAAAATGTGGTGGAGCTGATCTATCGATATGATTACAGCCTCAGCAATTTCTTGAGGCTCCAATTGACAATCATCTATCATGGATTCCGTTGGACACGACGGGTTTTGGGCGTCTCGTGCGTTTATCATCGTGGATTGACTTACAGCTAAATTAAAATTAAGCCACTTACATTTTAACCGACGAAAACTCAAGAACAGATTGTTTCAATGTAGAATTGAACTCAATCATATCTCTGTCGGTCTTAGGCCTTTCAAAACAAAGTACTAAATAACAGCACGAACTTCAATTATATCCATTTCATGAGACAGACAAAAATTCGTCAATTATCGTCACTGCTATAACAAATCTACTGAACACACAAGTCTGAAACTTTGCACAACATCATCTGAAGGTTTTTACTTTAATTATATAATAACATTTTGAATTACCATAATACAAATTTATAAAAATATGTACAACGAGAGATCTCTCTTCTACACAGAAAGACAAAATACAGACTTTAGTGTACCATTTAGGATAAGAGTATGACGATCTTCAAGTGCTACAGTCAGTAGAAACATATCCAGTAATTGGCAAAAAAAACGAAAATGTACCGACCAATTAATTTTTCCTTTTTTTTCACTTACAATTTTTGTTGGATTTGATTCTTTCTTAAAGGCCTAAACTGCCGGCTGCTGCTTTTCTTGGAACCGTAGCAGTATACCTATGTTTCATCACCTGTAACGATATTGTATACCATATGAAATAATCCATCGTCTAAACGGTCCAGTGTTATCTGTGTGAAAGGTAATCCTTCCTCTTGGACATTATTTGCAAAAATTTGAGATGATTGAGGCAAACAAATTGAATTGCACCATTCAGCATGACCTGTTGGACGATTCGCCAGTACTACACTGAAAACATGTCCTGTTATTACGGAAAACGTAATGACTCTGTTTTTGATTCGATTTTCGAAACCGACAAAATTCACCTATCTAGATTTTGATGGAAATATCCGTTCTGAGCGTCCCTGGATCCATTTTGACTATTTTTGGCTTGATGTCAGTACGTATGTTCGTTCGTGCGTACGTAACTCGTAAATCTCAAAACTTATCAAACGTATATTGTTGAAATTTTGTATTTAAGACTGGCTTAGGGTCTAGCTGTGCATCTCGCATCATGGTTCCAATCGTCTGTACTGGAAGTGCACTTGACTTGAAACTTTTTTCAAATTTTCCTGAATGATCAACACTTAAAATTGCTGTAGCATCCAAATGGTCATCTCCTATTTTCGTACCAATCGGCTCAGCCAGAAGTGCACTTTAAATGACAGACTTTTCGAATTTTTTTCATAAATTCAAAACAATAGGTCGTAGTATATTGAAATTTTGTAATAAACAATTCTATAACATCACGTTGTACATCTTGCATTTTGATTGCGATCGGCTGAGCCGGAAGTGCAGTTTAATCGAAACATTTCTGGAATTTTCCGCATAGATCCAAAACGATTGAACGTAGAATATCAGAATTCAGTATTCAAGATTCAAGTATTCCAATACCGTCTTCTAGATGCTCATATCCTATTGCCATTGAGATTGACTAAGCCGGCAGTGCACTATACTTGACAATATTTTGGAATTTTTCGTATAAATTCAGAACGATCATCTGTAGAATATTGAAATTAGGTTTCAGTCTGCTGTAGCATCAGAATGATTGTCTACTATTTTCATAACAATAATAATAATTGGAAGTGCACTTCACTTGAATTTATTTTTCAATTTTGCGTATAAATTCAGAACTGTGAGCCGTAGAATCCTGGAAATAAGTATTTGAGAATGTTGTAGCATGAGAATGATGACCTACTGTTTCCATAGAAACCGATCAGGCTAAAAGCGCATTTTACTTGACAGATTTTCAGAATTTTTTGGATAAATCAAAAACAACTAGCCGTGGGATTATGAGTTTTCCTGTTTGATTATATATCCAATGATGTACAGGTAAGCCACGTGATGTCCATGTCAGATTTTTTCATTAACAAATTTTGTTGGAACCGATTTGTTCTTAAAGACCCAAATTACATAAAGTTAGGGGATCTATTGTCAATGTAGATCTGCACCATGCCACATGATTTCTTTCTTGAAGTGAAGACAAACTATGGGGAACCCAACGGATACAAAGCTCACATACCATCAAATGCTCCGTGTCCATTGCTTTCACACCAAACTCTAGAGTTTTTTTTGGATACTACTGTTGCTTATTCTGGTATCGTATTGATATATTCACGTTCCGTCACCTGTAGCGATGTTGTACACCAAATGAGACGGTTTCATTTTCAAATTGGATACAATTTGCGGGGAGCCCAACGAGCACAAAGTTCATGTACCATCAAATATATGTGTAAAGTGGTGCCCGTTGCTTTCACAGCAATATTAAGTGATGCTTGAACACTCCAGGTATCAAAATTATGATCCGCACAAGACCAATATTCTTCTCGATAGGTACCATTTTTGGTTTCGAAACTCAAAAGTTATCATTTAAAGGAAGTCGACTATGTTGAAATGAATTTTACCTCCACTTAACGTGCAACAATTTTTCTTCATATGAAATTCTTACACTATGAAGCTTAACGAGACAAATAAAACAATAAAAGAATCACAAAGACAGCGCTATCTCATCCAAAGAGCAGTATCTCAAAAATATTCCTCACACTTTGAATGAGTTGAAAGTTCATAATCCTGAAAATTGGTGCAGTTCTAGAGAACATTTTTTTAGGGACTATTGACCAGAATTCATTTTTATATTTTGATGGCAAAGTTTTCTGAAGTTCTGTTTCTTCATTTCAAAATAAAGAGATCTAGAAATTCGTGAATGCTTTGTGATTTTGTTCATTCTGAAACAATCTTGTAATATTTATCAATCGCAGACGTGAGGTGATTGAAGAAAAAATCTACACTACTTAGATATCTCTGAGACATTCTTTTTGTAGGTAAAGAACAGCTTATTCTTTCGGAAAAGATGGATTCGCAGAAGTTGTCAGGTTTAAAAATCACTTTAGGTATTGCGGAAAATAAACACGGATGTACGTCTTCTCGGTGATTTGGCAAATCCATTCCAGTGGCACGTTTATTTTGATACGTTTAAATAAGATATACCGCAGTGAATCAGTACGACGAAGCGTAAATATAATATATGGATCTGTGATTGTAGGGAAGTGGTTCCCACTCTTGCACGAGAAATCTTCCAATAAAAGTATATTGGCAGGCCGCATGGATATGCGTCGATGGTCTCAAGTGCGTGCATATCACAAAATGATATCCATATACGTTCCTTTACCGCCATAAACATAACTCACATCGAATGCCCTTATACTTCACTTTCTTGCATTTTTCCACAAGATAACCTCACCTTTGAGGTAGACAGAGAGAAAGTATTCTCCAAAACATCTCAATAATGAATTCTAATATCAATTCTGTCTGACAAAGTATCGAACTCTGGCTGTTTATCTTTATTTATATTTTCCGTTTGATTGAGAAGAGACAAACAGCAATAAAACAGACAATTTACGAATTAGACTCGCACGTAAACCATTGCTCTTTACAGTTCACTGTCTGTTTGTCGTTTCCCTGTTCAGAGTAAGCTTCGAAGTCTTATTCAAATCAAGTCTGCCGGTTGAAGGAGCAAACATTAATTTCGTATTCCAATTTTAAATCACGTGTAAGATAAACGCGATTGCTAGACCGGGGGCGGAACAGAGACTGAAATATTGTGAGTTTCTGCCGAAAACAGATTAATAAAATAAGCAATGAATTGAGGAGATGGTATCAATACGGCGAATAGGATGGTAGCTCATCCCCTTGGGAGTAACGTGCGTCCGTTGCTGCTCAATTGAGCCCCGCAGGGGTTTTGACATGGCTCTGATAGCCGAGGGGAACTTCTTATAGTTAAATGTCAGCGTTTGTTCACCCATTTTTATTTGACACTTTCTTTTACATTGTTATGAATTGTACCGCCAGATTCACACAATCCGCAAGTACAAAGAAAGAGAATCAATAGATACAACGAAGCAATGAACAGAGACAAGAAATTTCAATTGTAACTTTGTATCCATTGGAATCAACAGAAATACAACAAATTTTATCCTGTGACCAATAATAAATAATTATGTACATGTTTTTACCGTTTACTTCGAGAATTATCGTAGTAATCGTGATGATCAAAAAGAAGAATTTGTGCAGGATTGCAATAACTTTGAAGAAAAACGTGGAAAACCTTCGAAAACAGGACTCTAAGTATCGTTAAATTTATGTGATTAATACATGGACAATTTATCTCATGATGTATTTGCGCTTTTGTTCCAGTTGAGCTGGAGAACACATCTTCAGAATCACTCGTGACCGCCGTTTCTGCTAGCGTTGGTTCTCCAATGTCTCCTGACCCGAACCATAACACTTCTTTGCGAGATCAGAATCCTCAAAATCCTTCGCCAAAAGAGCTCCAACAGCGACTGAACGGAGTACATAAGGAAGCAGCTCTACCTGAGCACGTGGTAAACGGTTCCAACGGATTGAGCCTTCAAGGGTTACTCACAATGCAAGTCGTGAAAAGTGGTGGTGTTCCGGAAAATGAACCCAAAGACTTGGTATCAGCTAAGGCTGCGGTAGGCGAACAACAAGAAGAAGAGCAGAAGATACAAGAGTATTTGCAGAGGAGCGACACTGCGGTGATCTTCCCCGAAGATATTGGACAGGACGTTAATGGTGAGTGCATTCTTGATCCTTTAATCTTTACATATTCTTGCATGTAAAACAGTGAACTTTTCCGTTCGGAGAGGGAAGACCCCAAATTTCTCATAGCCCTTATTGAAAATAGGTTGAAAATCGAGGCAAGCTGTGTCGTCCACATGGCTCAGTTTTTTTAGGCGAAGAAAGAAATGGAAATTGATTTATAATTGCTAACTACAACGTCAAATAACTTTTGATAATTATTACAAATGTTTGCGATACTTCCACTGTTTATAATTCCGATTACAAAACCGATTTTACTCGTATGTTACATGTATTTGTGCATTAATTGATAAAAGGAGTCCAGATTCTGCCGAATTGTGTGATACATCCGTTAGCTACAGCGCTTTGAGCTGTTGAGCATCATCAGTTAGTTTCTTATTTGAATTTTATGTGTCGCAGATTTCACTGCAACATCTTTTTTATTGATGAAATTTGTCAATAAGTATTAATAATTGATAAAAGTAAAGCCATTGAATTACAAAGTAAGAGTAATTACGTTTTAATGGCATTAAAACGCAATAAAGCATATATTAAGTACTCTCGAACAATTCTACTAACCCTACAATGCATCGTAAACTTTTGGAATTCAAGTATCCTAGCTCAGGTCCCTTGTAATGTACCGAAAAACATAATCAAAACGTCTAAGCTCTACGGCTATGAGAATTCCGCTCGAGACGGTCTGCTTCATTAAAAGCAGATATAAATTAAGTCGCGAGTGGTCACTCGGGACGCAATAATTGCACGGAACATTGTCATTATATCACGTTATGAGATGTTTGACCGCGATGCGGACACGTATTGTATTTTCTTGTTTTCTCGGGGGACTTTATCTCAGATTTCGAGGTGCAGTACAGTCGAAGAATAGAAGAGAATCTGATATGAACTCATTAAAATTAACTATCTTCTTAGATGCAATTACAGGATATAATTACGAGTGGTCAATATGATTTATATGATTCTGACTGTGCCCGTGCTCCCTCTCATCTAAAAATTAAATCAATTATGTCAGACAAAACAAGATAACAAACTCCATACATTTATTAATTTTTAAAATGAAAGCATTTTTAAGTTGTGCATTTACCATGCGTTACGCAAGTCCACGTATTGCCCGCATCACGTTATCAACTCTAACGCGATTTCTTACGCTTGCACAATTGTCTTATCCAAGTATCATCAGATTTTCCTTCTTTGCATGGGATTTTCGAATAATCACGGAAACTAACCGAAATATCTATTTATCCTTTCATTTTTGTTTCCAACACTATCTATTCCTTTTTTTAAATTACTTGATCCACTCATAAACTGCCACGAGACAAGATGAGACGAGACTTTAGTGAGTCTCGTCTTGGTCGTGGTCTTGAGTAGGTCAGTCTCGTCTCGGTCTCGAGTCTCGACGAGATTCTTGCCATGATTTCTCAAAATTACATATTCTTACATGCGGGAATCAATTTATTACCTGATTATTATTTGCTACGAAATCTGCCAAAAATATGTATTTGTGTGGTAGGTGCGCAAAGTCGCTTTGGGGTTTAATTCTAATTTGTAAATATTGTCTTTTGACGTCATTTTATAGACTTTCGGAACATGTACCACCTATCGGACAATTAGAGAAGTGATTTAATGTCATTGTCGTTGAAGACAGTCTTCCAGAGGTGAAAAACAAGGTCAAGTCAGTTTCCTAATTTCGATGTCAGATTTGACATTCGTATGTCATAAAATAGTAACAATAGAATAAAATTATACTATTATATTTAATAATAGTTCAAAATGATTGAACTTGAATTGAATCTGATTTCACCAACATACAATATTCAAGTTTCTATAAATGTAACTATGACATTATAATATTGACATAGAGACTGCAATCTGTCTACAAGCTGTCTCTATGAATTAGAATAGGACCTCTGGAGCCACAAGGGCTTTAGACAATTAAGAGGTAATAGTGTTATGCAACGAATGCTCAAACTTTAACATTATGACGAGGTTAAGGCTAGATATTTCAAGTCAAGAATCGCTGAGATACAAAAAATATTTTCCGCATCTAATAATACTAGTTCGCACATGTGTTTAACGCCACACGATATTTCTTCTACGATTCTCAAGATAAATTCATATAAACTATATTCAGGCTTCGAAAGCGTTTATATGAATTGATGATAGATCTGAGATACCCACATGCTTGGTTTACACATTGTTTGCGATGTGCATTCATATTATTTTTATGTGAAATCGAATTTGATTAAATTGACAACGCACCATAAGGAGTTACGGTGAAAAAAAATCCGCTGTAAGATTTATAGAGATTCTATGACTCTATAGCGTTTATAGAAGCATACAGAATCGCAGTTTGCGAACATTGAATGATTTTTCAAGGTTATAGAGCTAACAGTGCTTATAGAGACGTACAGAATAGCACGATAAGCCTATCTCCCCGAGAGCTTAACATTGATACCAAACTGAACGACATCGTTTGAATAACTTGTCAAAAACAATTGTCAATTTTTTGAATATCCTATTTCACACTTCCACTAGAATTAATCTTGCAGGAACTTTAGGTAATTTGATACCAAACATGATGGAACCAAATGACTTACTTTAACAAAACAATTGACGAGAAAATAGTGTTATATAGGCTAAATATGAAGCAAATATTCTGAAAGAGCGGTAGAAAAAATATTTGTCTCAATCGGAAACATATCCATCAGTAACCATCTTAATTCTACTATTATTACTCCAGTTTGGTGGTATTCACCTACTTGCTCTATAAAATTGCTTTCAGAAGAAGTAAAAGTAAATTTTAAGTGATAATAATATGAGTCTCGGCTCTGGTCTCGTCTCGGTCTCGACTTTTGGCTCGAGACCCATTCTATGGTCTCGTCTCGACTCTTTGAGGCGAGACGAGACGAGACCGAGACTGGTCTCGAGTCTCGTGGCAACACTAACTACAGTTTTTTTTGGAGCATTGTCCCTATAAACACTCATCAAGGATTTAGAAATCGCAGATGAGCTTCATTCCAGGTTACCGAAAAAGTTAATGCTAGTCCGCTGCTCGAAAATGTAACTTTCCATGTATTTTTGTATTGTTCCATTATTTAGATATAATCCCATCTCTTGTAATTCACAAAACTAACTTACGTGTTTCGTTCTTACCATTACTATCTGATGCACCGCGCATTATATCGTCCTAAAGAATGATTCGAATCATTGTGATCAAATTAACACAGCATTTATTTGTCTATTTGTTGAAAGCAACATGCATCTCCGTCCTTTGGTCTGTTCGTATGAGGACGCGCTACAGGTCCCAACTCTTGACCGATTCTGTAAAGTTTTTCTTCTTCTGATTGATCAAGTATCAAAATGAAGCCCTACCAATTATCATCATGATTTGTTTGATATTTCGATTTTTATGAAGAATTTTCTATGAACAACTGTTACTGGAGAATATTGGTGCCAAAAATTATTAGAATGAAATGAAAGATGTATGATTCACAGTCGATGGCTGCCCTGCACTAAGCACAAAGCAAATTTTGCTCTTTGAGAAAGCTGGATAGGAAAAGAGGGACCAATAAATTATCTAGTGCAGTCACTGAGTGAACTGTTTTTCTTCCTGATTGGCGATTGCGACAATATAATATTGTCAGTTATGGTGTGATGTAGTCACAGATAAATTCGGTCTTGACCGGACTTTAGAGATTGCGACCGGATTTTCAATACAGACCAGATTTTACTCAGTCAGGAGTCTTTTTCACACATCCACTCAGAATTTCACGATGCAATCTAACATGGGAAGCTATTTAGAAGCAGTGCCAAGCGGAAAAAATATGAGGCTTATTATTCCTGTGCTTGAAATAATGGATTCAATTAAATTCTTTTTGAAGTTCTTTGACAGATTTGAATCAGGATTTGTATCTTGTCTTGATCGGAATCTCAACTCTAGCGCTTGATAACCTCAGATGCAGTCGACAATGTCACCCAGATCACACAATACTCATCTATTGGCTCTCGGTATTCAATTTTAGTGCTACCATATTACCCCGCACGGCGGTATGTATTGAACTATTGAATAATGCGCTCCTCTCGAGTTCTGACGATATAAAATAATATAGAAAACTCTTTAAACACCATCATTATGTTAAGTTGTACTACAAAGGAGATATATTTATTATCGGATGATTATTCGTTTATAATTTATCTTAGGTGTGAATTAATAACCTCGATAATAATTGCTCCAACAATAGTTGCCTAGAGAATATAAACCAGACTGTACAACTAAACCTTAGATCTGAAAATATGTGATTTGATTTTATCATCGATTTAAATCTACTGTTGCAACTGTCAAATCAGAAATTTATATATGAGCTTCCAATATTTCAAATAATCTAATGGAATATAGGTATCAGTCATCAAAAAGTTACTTTTCTTCTTCATGAAATATTTTATCCATAGTTCTGTGTACTTTGCTTGGAGTTCGCAGTCGGTAACAAACAGGCCATAGTGTTCTTATTTGACAATTGGTTTCCTCGAAGTAAACCAGAGTATAATTAGATTTGTGTGTGTCTTCTTGAGTTCTTATGCCAAAAACGGCATCTTAGTGATGAATTTTCCATTTTCGTGTCGCAAATCCTTGTCGGTTGGTCTGGCATAACGCCGGATTCTCCTTTACTCGTTCCATCCTCCATTGAGCTCTAATGCACTGATGACTTACGTGAGCAGATCCAATTCTCTGCTCAGTTTACGATTCGACATCCAGTGTCTCTTTGGAATGTTTCAACAGCAAAACAGACATAATTACGCGTTTGTGTTTTTTGGTGGGCGTGTTTCAAAATGAAAGAACATATAGTGGAAGTCGTTTTATGTGTTCATAAATTAGTCTGAAAGAGTGCGGAGCGTGGACCACTCAAAGAGATGCCTAGTAACACCAAACATTAGATTTGACAAACGGCAATGCGTTTGGCAAGAGCATAGACATACAACATATGCTACAGAAAAATGTGCATGCAAACACCGGAGGGAGCAGTCTGTTCACCTCGACAGGGTGCCAGAATATTCCATATTGTGAATTACAATAACAATGAGTGAGAAAGTTGTGTTTGTTGGACGGGTCGATGACATTGTAACAGTAACCAATCAAGACAAAACCATTTACCATCCTTCTTGCCAAACCAGCACAAGAAATGGAACTAACTTAAAAGGAAGACGACCAAGACGTAGAAACTAGAACTGTTAGTGAGGAGTTAGTAGTGTGCACGTCTGCTCATGGTGATAAGGTGCGGCGGGGGATTATTTATCGCCGTTTGTCTTAACGCGTTTTCAAACAAATTTAATACGAGCTATATACCAACAAACAGCACGTAAGTTATTTCCGGGAGTGGAGAAACGGCGAAAACTAAGTAAAGTTCAAGTAATATGGCTGCAGGAGGAATTCTTGGCGAATGTCTTGTGGACGCCCGAGGTCCCGGAGGTCTGCGGTCGCCGAGTACATCCATTCCGTTTCATGAATACACTCGTACCGTTACAACTTCGTAACAAGTACGTGGCGCGGGCTCTGGTCTCTCCACAACTCTCTCTTGTCGGTCCTTCTTCGCTGATGCTATGCATGAATACTTGTCCGTCCCGTACCCACACTCTCGACTCACTCCCTGATCTATTCCATTTACATGTGTTTTCTTCCGAACAATCTGCTTCACTAACTTTCAATCTGTTTGGAATAGCATAGTTTCACAGGAACTACTAAAATACAAGTTCCATTACCAGCATTATAAGATGCACTGGGACTACAAACGCTGTTTCTAACGTTGCTCAAAGATACAATTGTCAGAAAGATGAAAATGTGTTAAAATTGAATTCTTTTCTCTCATTAGTTCTACAGATCCGTCGGAATACTAGAAAGTGAGAGAACGTCCGAATTACTGAAAAGTTTGGTTAGTTGAGCTAAGAAATGTGATGTAGCTCTGTGATTCAGTATATTTAGACATGTACATACATGTAATGTTGGTAAATAGTTGAGAAGATAGTCTGAACATTGGATCGAGGCAAGGAAATGCCTTTAGTGTAAGCGGAGCATCTTGGCCGAGGCTTTGAAAGTTTATGCGGTTGACCCTCGTCGACTTGGAGGAGCGCTATCCGCGCACCTCCGGCCCAAGCGCTTTGAATCGCGACGTAATGTTCCACTCCATCCACACATAAGTTGCACACAGCAATGCAAGCCCACCCCTACTATATCCCGCATCCCGCCGTCTTACTTGGAAATTAAACGCCTGAGGAATTCGAGGCCGGTCCCGTCTAATTTCCTTCTTGCGCTGGACCTAAGTTACAGAAGCGAATTCTTGTAGGTGGTGCTGGACGCTGCGCAGATTAATGTGCACTCATCCGAGATGCCGGGAGACATGTCTTGCACATACCGGCCGCCATTGTGCCCTTACAATTTAATTACGAAGACGAAGACACTGCCCTCGGCACTGGCTACTCAAATGGTCAGCAGCACTGAACTGGCAGGTGCTTTGAACATTATTAATTATATTGATCGCGTGTCGCCTTCTCCCGGTAATTGGGGGTGGAATAGGAGTCGCATTGCACTTAAACGTAATTTACGACGAGGCCGCGGATAATAAAAAGCCACGCGTAATCCAGCGCGTACTACATTTAAAGCGGGGCACTTTTCTTAAGCTGATTATGAGTGTAAATTGAGCGAAGTCTGCATTATTTATGATGCTTACATGTAGTGCTCCCGTTAACCTGATGCCTAACTTCTTCCTGGAAAACTTTAAAAATTTTAAGTAATGAAGCTAGGGACTCGCTTGCTGGCATTTTATATCCTCGTAACTTTGTAATAGACGCTGAATATTTTATGCACGTAAAAAAGTATTAAATTGCATGTCATATACCTTTACCCCTCAATTGTTTTACAACTTGCCTAAACTTGCGCGATTCCTTTTAAAAAGTTACAGTCCCCGGAATATGGAATCCGGAGTTATTCGGAATTAATGGAGCGAGGACGAAACAGCAACCAGCCGACACTTGGCGCTCGCTAACACGCGTCACTGTCACTCAACGTTGCAGCTTTGAATATATTATTATCCTGCAAATAGAAAAAGTAGTAAGTAAATTCAAGTACAACGGTACATGAAGCATTACAAGCGCTCGTTGCCTCAAAGCGCACGCTGTCATCGCATAAAAATGTAAAAGCATGTTGATATTGTGGAGCGGACACAAAAAACTGAATTATGAGCACAAAGCGAGTCGGGCGAACACAGATCACACTCTCGCCGTAAGTGGACGATATTAAAAGCGTTAAGTAGTTGCCGAGTTGAAAAATGTGCAGTACCGCTCTTAATTTGAGTAAAAAGGAGTATTTCCACCGCTATGACAGTTCCATCGAGGAGATGTATAATTTTTCTTGCAGTTATTGCCGGCAGCGGTTAGAGCATTACCTTCACATTTTCAGTGCATGTGTCATTGCGCGCGAGCATCATCATCATTACGCTTCTGTAAGGTTCATTTATCTCGGGTGGTGGGGATAGGATTGAAGCACCCGACGTTGACGCCCGCTTCCTGTTTTCATTTCCCCGCGTACGGTTCTTTCCGGGAGTTGTCACTCAGGATTTTTACAAGTCATGGACTTTTATAATCCACCATAAACATATCAGTTTCGTTTTACATATAAAAGGTTGGCTTGTCGGATTGTCTCCGGACCGGGACTCTTATAAGCGTAACGTCGACAGTAGTAGCGGCAGTGGCACACGCTTTACGACGTACTGACATAAAATCAAGAGTGTGAGGCGTATTCGACGAAGACTAGAGATTCCTGGTCAGTGATTCGTGCGCAAAGTTTACACGCGGCAGACGCACGCCGTGGAAGGAAACCATTTTGAAGCAAACTGTCAGGCAAGCGGAGACAAATGAGCGAAACTTCCGCGTGTGCTTACATAAACAAGCTTGGGGTAAAAAGATGAAGAGTCGGAGGCCACGTCAGATCATGGACAAAGTGTTCACCGTACCAACAACTCGGTAACGTTACATGAGTCAAGTAATGATTCGTACACGGCCGACATGAATTATTCAATGGCTGCTCGGATCCGCTTTAACCCTCACTGCTTGCTTCTTAAGGTGCACGCTTGGTGCCATTGTCGCAGGGACGTATCATTAAATAACGCGCACTTGTTTACCGCTCGCACATCGCTTTTTGCACTGACTGAGTGATCGCTGCTACTACGACGATAAATCGTGCGCCGTGCAAAAAACCCGCCGCTCGTCCCTGTCCTCTATATTTGTATTTACGGTAGGGTGCACGCTACCGTAACGTCGTAACAAATAGCTAATGAAAATGTTTGCGAGGGACTTCTGGACAACCTTAACAAAGCCAAGTCATCGGACATGAGACTGCCACTAAAGCCCCTGCTACACTCTCCTTCTTACTTCTTGTGACATACACACAAATCATATAATCATTTCTACCCACCACAATACAGATCTTATTTATACGACGTTATATGGAAATCTACGATTCCTGACCCACAAGCAGGCACTTTAAATAATATATAGTACTATGGATGTCTATTCGCATATCAACGTGTTTTTTTCACGAAGCAAGTAAATGTCTGCCGCGTCGAAGTCAGTATGATTCTAATACTCGACCAATTTGTATTAAGAGATAAAATTACATTATAGAACATCTACCATTTATCACGGGGTTGATAAATCGTGATGAGAATTATCGAATGAAACCACAATCAGGATGCTAGTTTATGGAGTCATAAGCTATACATCCCTAAGGTTCCAAAAACGAAAAACCGGTGATTTAACATAGAATAACATTTGACAGGAAGGCCTTCTCTTGCTGCTTACTGTATTTCAGCTGCATACAGCGAATTTTATAGTAAAATGTGCAGAAACAGCAGAGGAAGCAGCCTGTGCACCTTAACAGTATATCAGTATATTTCATATTGTAACATACTATGACAAATATGCAAAGAAAAGTTAGATATAAATGGATTTGCAGTGTCTTTTGGACGACTTCATGACATTGTAATAGTGATTTATTAATACAAAACCATTCAGCACTCTTCCTGCCAAACCAGAAGAAATCGGCCAGCTTTTGAAGAATAGTATTGAGATTAGTTAATTTTCTTACTAAACTCCCTAAAATTTTATCATCAAACATCTAACATATGTTTTTCAATGATCCAGATAGATTTTGATTGGAGCCATCCAATAAGACCACAAACATAATTTTAAATTGACGGAGTCGGAAATTACTTAGCGTGAATGATACAAGAATCAGTAATTTGAAAATGAAAGAATAGATGACAGAGCGCTTTCTTGTATACAGGCTGCAATTTGGGAAAGCCAAGTAGCCAAGTATACCATCTGAAATCGTTGAATTTTTTATTTTCGAGTATCGTTTTTGCTTTGCAGACCAAAACAGAAGTTAACGGTACAGTATCTATCATCAGATTATTTCCTGAAGTTCATGTCTATGTAAACTCGAAGACTATTTTTGTCTAAATAATTTCCAGTATACGGAATTGTAGTAAAAGATATAATATGGAGGTAGGAATACATTCAGAAAGTTTCGGATATTTATTGTAATCTTACGACGGTGTGTATCGACTAGCACTTCAGCGATCAGCCTTTGCTCTAGCTTTTTGGAGAAACAAAATTTCTCTCTGACACACAATACCAAAAATTTATTTTGACCTAAATGTCACAAATCTTTACCGATTTCAATGTTGTTTTTTTGTCCTCGATTAGTTCACTATCAAAATAGTGTGACTACAAGTTACTGATTATAAAGATGATGTGTTACTGTCAATGATGGCGCAGCGCAATCGGCAAAGACTCAGACTTTCACGTTACTGCTTTTTTTATTTTTTTAGATTTTATCAATTTTCCAATATTATATTCCATAGTTTTTATATTGCACAACGGTGTATCTTCTACTTTCGACTTGCGAACCAGCCTCAAGTTTAATGATAAAAGAAATTATAACTCAGGTAAATAGAGAATAAATAGCTTTTTGTATACTTGATGAAAAATATTACGTTTAATATGTAGAAATCAGTAAAGAAAAGAGCCAGTTTTCTAATTAGCAAAACTTTTCTTATTGGCAATAAAAAATTACAGACAAAAAACGCACTACGGCACGCGTCCAAATGACAGTTGTGTTTTAATTAAGAGAAAAATACAGGTTAAACATATAAGAAAACAAAAATTCTCTCGATTTCGCCGGAAACAATTGTAAAGTCGCTTCTTTAGCTGCATCCAGAATTTCACAAGAATCTCTAGCTTCTGATACTTCTGGCAGATAAATTTTCAAAATTGTTTATTTGCCATTATGCTTTTATTTAGCAGTTGACAAATCTGTTTTCATGGTTTTGCAAAAACACAACCTAAATACACAATCTTGATTAGTATTTCTGTAGAAAATCATTTCAATTTTTGGCGTTCTCCACTCATGTTTTCCCATCAAGTATACAAAAAAATGGCATGTTCAACACATAAGAAAAGCGATATTATTTTGCTCGTGTAAATTTTATTGACATATTTACACTTGCTAGTGAATTCTTACTTTTCTCTACTTTTTAAACAATCTACTGCCACCCGTCTTGACTTTTGTTAATAAATGTTATTTGACATAAGTAAACCAGCCAGAATCTAATTCTACCTTATGATTAACCGTGACATTAAGGCTAGAACGATTAAGAAAATACATCCATCCAATTTGAAAGACAACTTAAAGGGAACAAAAACAGGAAAGTTCATCAAAACTCATGATAGTTACCAGTGCCAGTGATGTAAACAGTTTCCCAATAGCCAAAAAGTCTAGTATCTTATCATGGTGGTATACACGCTTCGAGGATATCTCTCTATGATTTTAAGCTGTTATAAAAATATATAATCGATCTTTTGTCCAAACTCGTCGCTCGTTATATGAAAATTTAGGAATAAATAATCTTTCTACGGTGGTTGCAATTCTTCGAATCGTGAAGAGCTTCAAAAATGACTAGCGACGACGAAATGCAAGTAATCAAGACAACAGGATTACAGGAAATACAAATGTGTCGGTAAACCGACGTTTTTAAGAAGATGGACAAGATTGTACCAACTGGAGTTACATGAGCATCATGAGTTTCGTTTGTTATGCAATTGGGTTCAAAAGAAACTTGAAAATGGTGCTGATTTTTTTGAGAGAATCATCTTTTCTAACGAAGTTCATTATTGGCTAAACGGTTAAGTGATCAAACGAATGTCGCTATCTATGTGAAAATAATCCACATAGGATTCTTAAGCAGACTGTACAATCGGGTAAAGGTAATTTCTTGTATGGTTTATAGGATGGGGACATTATCGGACATGATTTTTCCCAAATAGAGGAAAAAATGCTGTTACAGTGAACGGGGAAAGATATTGGAGGATTTTTTGTAACCTCAGTTGGAAGACATGGATTTGGATAGCAAGTTCTTCCAACAGAACCATGCCACATGTAGATACTCTTCTGATGAAACCGTAGACTTATTAAAAGAAAAGTTTGCTGAAATATTGATTTTTTGTGAGGATTGAACAACTTCGGCCAGGTACTTGATCCCCAAGAAGTTGTAATTTAACACCATTAGTTTATTTGTTAGAAGTTATTTCACAAAGTGACCAAAAATTGGACTCATCAAATTCGCTCCTGCATTCGTAGCCACGAAGGACATTTGGAGAATATGTTGTTCAAAACATAAATGGTATCTATGAAACTTTCAAATAAAAAAAAACTCTATTTATTGGTAAACCCTTTAGAAGTCATGTGACTATTTATTTGCCGGCGGAAGAGTAACATAATGTTTATAAATCCCACCTTGATATAGGTTTTTAGAAAAAGATATTCCTGTTAAAAAATACTATTCTTATTTTTTCAATATATTTATCATGACTGAAATTTACCTTAAAGAAACGACATGCAACTCCGTCCTTTTAGTCTGTACGTATGAGAACTCGCTATATATGTCGTAAATCTTGACTGATTTTAGAGATTTTTATTTCGTTGGTTTACCAACCATTTCATTGAAAGATGTAACATGAATAATTTTTCTAACTGATGTAAAATCAGCGCCATAGCACACTTGTGAAAACCACTTGAGATGTCCTCTGTGATAAATGCAATCTTGAATTTGAAAAAGTTTGAAAAATGTTTGATACACCTCCTCATAGAGCTGGAGATTGGAAGTGTTCTAGAGTGATGTATCCCATTGCTCGTGAGTCTGCTCGACGTAGTTCATGTGGACGAAGCTTAAGTTAGTGGAATGGGTAACGGAAGGAAGGAATTGCCGGTGTCACCGGGACCAAGAGAAATGACCAGGCCGAAAGAAACAGCGAGCGCGGCCGCTTCAGGTAAAACGCTGCCAAGTCTGTGAATTGCAGCCATTACTCTCCATCTCGTCCGGTTTATCATGGCTCGGCGGAGAACGACACCAACTCCACCACCGCCCCCAAAGCTAAATGAAGAGTTATAGTTTCGAATCAGCGAGCCAAAGAGGATGCTAAGTGGGCGAAGACTTGACTGATTGAAACGGTGATGACACAGAATACATATTTACAGGGCCGTATTATCACACCCAAAAACAACACAATAATTCAAATACCGTGCCACCTCTGCTGATCCTCTATTCAAGAGAAGAGAGAATGATCATAATAACTTCACCGAATATATCAGCATTCTACTTATATACTATAGATGAAGCTGGAAATAATCAATTTTTACAAATAAACATTGTGAATAGAATTCAAAGAGAAATTGAAGTATCAGCTTGTTCTTGATACGCTCCATTATTCGAATCCAAATTTCGTGCTAGAGCAGATAACCACCTGTATCGTTTGTTTTTTGGAAGACAGCTTTGGAATGTGTTTTATTCAGTTGTTGGGGTGAAGGACTTAGTTACGGTCCTGGTGGTTCATTTCTTTGCAGGAAATGAGCAATCGCGTGCCCGCGTGCCGAGGTGTTGCTCGCGTGCTTAATCAGTGGTTTCCTCGTTCATTGCAGCAATCACGACACCACATCAGATGTGTCCTCCTCATCTTGACCGGAAGGAAACTGAATTTGAGACGAAGCCTAGCTTTAATCGAGTTAAACTTTGACGACGTGTAATTCACCAGATTGTGGTTTATATTTTCCCATTTATCATTCACTGTACATATATATATCCTCTTCGTATCTTGTTCGACTAGAATTTGAATTGAATGTAGTTATGATTATGAAGTTTTAAGGATATGTAATTTTCTGGATTATGGTTTATATTCTTGTGTCCGTAATTATCGGCGTGTCATTCGAAGTGGCAGTGGCAGAAGCAGATTAAAGTTGCAGGCTTGACTCGCACGCTAATCTAATTTTCAAAGTGCGCGTGCAGTAACTATGAGGAAAGTGCGAAGGGCAAGGGCTGCACGCGAATGTTGAATGCCGGACGCTAGGCAGGCAGTAGATTTAATTTCTGTGAGCTGCTTTTCATAACTTCAATCGTCTTTTGCTTTTAATGTTTTTAAGCGTGGAAAAGTGAATTTATCAAGCGCACACCGGCCGAGCGAGCAATAACAGAACGGCTCCGTTCCCGGAAGGTTTTGAATCGGAATTTATAAGCAGAATTAATTAGACTAAAAACCACTGCAGCTTTCTCTGCTCGTCTCGTGCACCGAGCCGCCGTTTTAATTTACAAAAGCCAAACTTAATTCTTGTTCCGACTAAAGGAATAAAGAGAAATGGAAAGGAAAATTAAAAGCGATTCAGCCAACGCTTTGATTCGGTTCAGCCTTGGTTGGGCGCGCAAATCCTTATTCTTCATGCAGAAAGCCACGAAAGTCACCTATCGGCCACGGTTGCCGGCTGGCGCTGCATCAGACCACTTCGCTAAATATTCATGAGCTACGTTGTACGACTGTTTTAATGCCACTTGACTCACGACGTCTTCAACAATAACAAATTCGAATCAGCATCAGAACTCATCCTCCCCTTCTCCAACTCAACTTATCCTATAGTGTATCTAATGTGCACCGCGGAGTTAGAGTTCTAGCTGTTATTGCTTGTGTATTGGCTTAGCTCGGTTTCGGATTTGGTCCGTTGTAATCCCGAATCGTAACTTCGCTAAGTGTACACACATGCATCGTAGGTGGCCAGCCCAACTTTGACCACCGTCTCGTTCGGGAATTAATTCCAGAGGATTCAAACAGGATTACCAAACTCAGGTGTGGTTATCGGGATGAACTAACTTCCAACTACTTCCGATCTACCAACTATAACTCCTGGTAGCGTTGTTTAAATAAACGGATTACATTAGGTCTGACTGGATACGATGATAACTTTAATTAAAAATATATACATAAATAGATGCAGGTATATCGTACATTAAATTTTTGCTGTTCTAACAACCCTCATTGTGGAAGCAGACCCATTTTCATTGCCGTATCTCTGTCGTGTTAGTCAAATAAAACGATTAGAATAGATTTGAAATTAAATGGAGCATGTGATAATGTCGACATAACTCATATTTACTGTTTTTATTCGTCGTAGGGGCTTTACTACTCCACGGTCAACTCGACCCTCGTGTTCTCGAGATCTTGGAATTGTTTGATGTTCTGATGCATCTCTCGCACTACGAATCAATTTTAAGTGTACTTTTCCACTTGTACTCGTATCTTATATTGTTTTACGTCACAGAATGAGATAAATTCAAAACGATTTCCCTCAGACATCAGATTTCCTTTCGGACTCCTGTCTACGACTCTTATTGGTATAAGACCGGACACTTTTATTTATGTTTTCTTGTGAATGATTTTGAGGACACTGATGCGGATCCCTTACTTCAAACTACAGTAATAATCGATTATTGGAATTGCTCCTACTTAAGGAACCGTTTTGTCATCCGAAATAGAAAATATTTTTGCATGGTCGAAATTGAAAATTGTTTGACAACAAATTATGACAAAACTTAAGGAACTCGCTTCATACAATTTTCTCTCGAATAGTATAAGGACTTTAATAATGGTTGGTGATCCATCCAAAACTCATAAATTAGAAATGCTGAGGCTTCCTCAAATCACGTGTCACTTAAATAAGACTGTGGGAAATGGTATAGGCAATTAAGAAGAAGGTTTCATCTTTCCTTCTACTCTCAACATCTAGTGGAAAATTCAACTTTCTTGATGACTCTGGATGTCCTACAAATCTTAAACTGAAACACAGCGTAGGTGTACCATGAATTCACAACTTCAAGTGAACAAATTGGCATTACTTTATCTAAACTTATGCCAGCACTTTCGGAATTGCAAATGATGTTGACCTCATATTCAAACTTGTACAAAGTACAACTGTAGTTCTGCAGGGCGAGGCCAAAAGATGCCCTCAATTACCAAAATTTTATCGCATTTATTGACGATTGCTTTCGTTTCCTTGATCCTCAAGTTACAACGAGTTTTAATAATGACAAAACACATTTGAAGTGGTAATGTCGGTTATCATAGGCTGCAAGTATTTATCGTATTCAAGCTTTACTAGCATATAAACGCGTGCCATTTCCAAGCGTAAACAAGACTTACGAACCAAGTACTTGCTTTCACTAGCATCCATTACAAATGCAACTATTTTTCATCACATTTGCTCGATTCCTTTCATTAGTATACAACTTTAAGCTTTTCTTTCTTAGGCTAGCTCAGTCTATCGTACAGTCGATTCAATAATACCGTGGTCATGTTATTAAATATCTTGTTCATCTTACGCTGCTTCAAGATGGCTGTAGCATTTTTAGTAGTCAAATGGACTCAGTTTTTCTATATGCTTGAAGTTGGTTATATATCAGGCTCTGTAAAATTTGTCGTGAATTCAGCATTTCATCATTCTTAATTCCAATTATATTAATATCCTAAGATCCAAGTACAAAAAACGAGCTTCGTCACAAACTATACCATCTTAAGCTCAATATACATTTAAAATTTAGTGCCATTTGGTAGATCTAGCATTCGGAATAAAATCTGGAGTGTATGGAAGCTTCAATCAATGATTATACTATTAATTAAAATAAATCTTTTTTAGGCGATCATGACAAAGAAGGTGTTTTTATGGCTTCTATTGCGGCCGTGAAGTTTCACTTTTTGGGACTGATCTGTCAAATTTTACTTTTTGGGACTGATCTGTCAAATATTACTTTTTGGGACTGATCTGTCAAAAAATATTTCATAAACACTTTATATTTACCTATATGGGCAGCTTGATGAACTCTTTAAGAAACAGTTTTTGCTTAAATAGTACATATATTCTTCCGTCAACCTCTGTAGTTCTTGCAATTCAAAAAATAAATACGCATTTTTTGTTAAATGTCAACTTGATAGAAGACAATAAAATAAAACAATTTCAACGGCAACTAAGATTTACAATTGCAATGTTTTAGAAATAAATAGATAAAATGATGTGATTTTGAATTATTTCGTAATGATCGCCTAAAAAACGTTGTGTGCACCTCGGCCTACAGTTCTTTTTTGGTCTCACCTGAATTGCAGTCTCAGCTACGCTTCGGCCGCAAACAACAGATTCGACCAAAAAAGATAACCTTTACGGCCTTGATACACAAATAACTATTTTATTCTTGGCGGAAGCTTGATGCTGTAGTGTCATCAGAAGAGGGTTTCAGCTCCCTTGTGGAAAACTAAACACTTTACGTCCCTCATGTTGTTGATATACTATTTATCAGATTGTGTCTTTTTCATTCTTGGTTGTGAGAGTATCCAATTCTACACCCATGGAGCTTTACGTTGAAGTGCCATAAAAAGGAGGTTCAATATTTTCTCCTACTTTCTGCACCTAGTGTAATGTATAAAATTGCTCCTCCTCAATAATATAATGTACCATTCATTAGAATGAACTTTTCCTACCCTTGAATTCTGATATATTTATTCCTTGACCCATGAAGGTTGACGTTGAAGTGCCATTAGAACAAAACTCGATCATTCCTTGTTCTTTCTACATCCAGTGTAAGATTTAACAACCTTTAATTTTTTGATATTATAATATAACATCTATGATGATTGTCTTTCAGCCTTGAGCTTTTCTTCCTCGATGTTATGATAAAACCATTGGAGTGATATCAGAATAAGGTTTAATTATTCTGTTTCTTGATGTTCTGTTGTGTACTGGAATGATTGTTTCCCACTTTTGAATTTGGATATGAAGGTAGTAAATTTTTGACCTATACAGTTTGACTTTGGAGTAACTTCTGAAACTTAGTTGCGAAATGATTATTTGTTCGACTGAAAATTGACGTCATCAAAATATACTGTAAAATACCACTTCTTGGCATTGTAATGGTTCTGAAAAGTTATAATAGTTAAAATTAAGTTTGAGGTATCATCAAATTAAATCTTGGCAAGCATAGATTCAACGTAGCATCCTATTGATATCTCGCGTGAGATAAAGATGTAATGAGGACTTGTCCAATTGTAATGTAGTCGAATGAATAAATAATGATGTGAAGGAGTAGGCTTTCAGCACATTTCCATTCAGTCTGACTTGTGGAGCAACAAAGAGATCCTTCCTTCAAAGAACGTGGTGTCGGAAGTTTGCGATCCTGGTTAAAAAAAAGAGACCACGTGTTATTGAGGGGAAAAAAATTAATGTATGTGTGGATATAATAAGCATTGTTATTGGTTAATGGACACAGATTCATAGAAAGGGTAAAAAAGAGGAGGAAAAGTAGAATAAAATGTAATGTAAGGCTGTTCTCCATGTAGGCCTATTGTCGCATGCGAGGCAATATCGTTATGGTCCCGCAGGGCTGGGGCCGCTGCTGGGCCATCGCAAAAACGCCAACGATCAAGCCATATGATAATTTAAGGGCACGCGAGCGTACGCCGCGTCCTTACGCGTAAATGTGACTTTCAATTTGCCGGAGCGCGGGATTATCTTGGCGTCGCCAGTCTCGGCGTCCCGACGCCGGCCGACGCTGTGCTGCTCTTTCTCTAACCCCTAACCTCTTACCCCGCCCTATAGAACGTGCTCGGATTTGGAAATATTTGTATAATTCTGCCCTGATTATCAGCCTTGCTTAATTCTGTGTGTTTTGCCCGAGCCGATGAAATACGGACCACTGCAGAAGACTCTATCTTCCCAAGTGTTTCCCATACGAATTCATGTATTTTTTTCGTATTTCCTGCACACACAACATGACATCCCACATAAAAATTATTTTTCGTTCCTGAAATCAGGTTTTTATTAAGCCCTATTAATCACTAGATTATTTATGTCGGAGATTTATAAGAAATGTGCAAGCAACGGTTAATTTAGTGCGAATCGACTGGAAGTTAATTTTTCTTTATCAACTGCTAGTAAATAGTAATTACAAGAATCCGTTAAGGGAACAGAATGAATAGAAACCGATTTCCATGTCTGAGATCGGAAGGAGGATTTCACGAGCAGTCGAATGAAATATGTTTACGACGGCATCCGTAAATCATTATCGAAAGTTTCCGTGGAAAAAATAGCGTGCGCTGGTTCTTCTATTAATTCTTCCGTGAATCGAGAAGATTTAAATTGTAGCCGGTGCTCAAACGCTCCCATCTTCCGATTGGTTTTCAATGGCTCCCTTGAAAGGACGAATCTGAAAATGGAAAGTGCTTTACAATGATTTAACGATTTTAAATGGGGCATTACTTTTATTTTTTACGGTTCCGAATTACCGGAGAGTGTTTTATTTTCAATAATAAAAACAGTCTATCATCTTTTATGATATGCCACTCAAGAAGAGATTGTTTTCTCAAAAGATGATTTGATAATAGGATCACTAAGCCAATTTTTCTCGTCTAAATACACGGAATACCTGACAATTCATTGTTGCTTCCTTAGCTTCAAGATCCGAATTATATCCAATGTTCTAAATATTCTTACTTGGAAAATGTTTTTTCTGATTGCTATATATGTGCACCCCAACTATTATGGTCTATCTCTTTGGCACTTATCATATTTAAATCTTAATTAGGAATTTAATCCAAGGTATTTGATAAAATGCCATCGTTTTTGGAGAAATTATGCATAGTGTCATTAATTACGCGAGTGTCGTTGACGTTGTAACACCTTCTAATTCCATTTTAAGTACCGGAACGTCTTGCGACGTCGCGACGTCTTGTGCACCTTCCACTACGTTCACAGAGAGTCTTACTTGCGAACTTAGAGCAAAATTTGTAATATCTATTTTGAATACTATTAAATATATCTTATATCCCTTCTTAAAATTTATAAGCAAATGTTACTGAAATTCAAGAGAAATAACCTAATAGATTCATGTTCACATTATTAACTAGTTCAAATATCCATTTTTGTCATCCCCTGTAATAGAATATCATATGTCGTGTCACTAAGTTTTTCAAAAATATATTACCTTGATCTTAGTATCGAATAAAGAATGATTGTGATTTGTCATTATCTATAATACATGGACCTTACATTTGTAATTATTAGACTATATCTAAGGAGTTACTATGCTACTATATAGTTGAGGAATTCATGATCGAAAAAATGGATTAAATGAGGACACTATGAATCTGATTATTGTCTTATCTATCATTGAATTTTAGTTTACGAATGAAAATAACTCTGTAAACGTAGTTCACGTCTGTCTGGAGCATTCTCAAGTCATTAGCATGCACCTCGCGGTCTCTCATAATCATAATCATAATAATATCTGCAGCGGCACCGGGTGAAGTCGACGCTTGGCGTGAGAATGTCATCTAGCAGCACATTCCGAGAGGTGCGCGCCGCCTTTATCACCGTACCGACGCCGCTGAAGCCGTCATTGCCGAAATGCACACAGACAAATTGCTTACCAGACGACTTAAATTGTCGCTGGGGTTACACCAAGACAATTTGTAGGTGCTTTGATCTCAGAAAAGGTGTAATAATAACTGAATTAACTGTTATGATGTAGAAACCAAGAAGATGCTTTATATACCGACTACGTTTGATGTTAATTCGTTTAAAAAATTGTAGTGCGGGGTTAATACTATGTACAAAGACATTTTTGAAGTATCTAACAGACTATAGACCGTCAAAAGGGAAATATAACATAACATACCTACAGTGTACATTCTACAGGGAATGACTGGGAGCGAATGAATAATCCAGTTCACAAAAATTAAATTGTCCCTTACGCAAACGGTCAATAAAATCAAGGTAAGAATACTTGAAACAAAAAGGCTGAAACATGATCAGTCAGTTGGATCTGAGATAAATGCGACCGTATTTCAAGCAGAATTGTATACGAATTGAATCAATTGCAGGAAAATCTCCATAATTACAGATAGTCAGGCCACTTTGAAGTATTAGAGTTTTCTGAAATCAGTTCTGGACTGCATTCTGAGACTCGACACACAAGAAGCTGAAAATAAATTAAGTTAATATGGATGCCTAGAGTTTCAGAGATTGAAGGAAACCAGGTAACAGGATACAATAAACGTTCAGTGAACCAAAGCCTGGCTCCGGTATTTTTTTGTAGAAAGAATCAAACAGAAGATCAAAACATTGCTACTGCAATAGCACAGGATTTATTGAAGGCTATCACCAGGTCAGAGACAGATAGTAGCACAAGATTCATTGGAAACAATCACCAGGTCAGAGACAAGCAAAGCTCTTCCTGGATGAAGCATTTAAGAAAAGGACAGTAGGCAAAACATCAAGCTAATGACTTATAATGGTAATAAACATCTATATATGTATATTGGAACTATAGCAAGAATCATCATGCTGGAGTTATGGAAATGAAGAGAAACCCTTGTGTAGCATTTACTGCTAACAGACATAGTCTTCTAGGACTACGAAAGAGCTGAATCTGAAAAAATTCTGGACTTTGTTAGACAGGCAAGACTTTTGTGAGAGGGTACAACAGGTAAAAAGGTATCAGTACAGAGATTCTTAGGAAAGAAAAAGCATGAACGTTTGTCCTGAAAAAATGAGCCACGTTGGAATAAGCAGCCTTGGGACAGCTCAATGTACAAAATTTTAAATCTTGACCACAAACCTTATATCTGATTGTTGCATACTTATAAAAGAATCCTAGAAAATGGAAACGGCTTTCTTTCGCCTCCTTCAGGTTTTGTTATACAACGCTTACTGACTATCCTTCATTATCTAATCTCTCAGAGCTTAGAAATTCATTATTTTCATCCACAAGGTACAAACAGCTATCACAACTTCTGTCGACTTCTGTTTCCTGGAGAATGCTTTCAGCGAATTGTTTAATTTCCACCCCTGTAGTAAGGGCGGCGCCGTGTTTGCCTAGCGCCCGCCTCCGTTTCGTAACCTGTAGACATGCGGTCTGTAGATACTCGTACGTGTAACTTGTCAAATACTGTTTGCAAACGTGTTCTAGTGCCATACGTGAAGTCGCTTGCTCTCAGTACCCTGTAATTATTGTCGGTAGAATGTGTCTTCCGGGTATAGGAGCAGAGTCGTACGAGGAGAGGATATAAGGGTGCTCAAAGAATCATAATTTGGTCACCACGTAGAATTGACATTATATGTAAGTAGTTCATGAGTATCCAAATATTTCAATTGGCTGTACAACAAGACATTATTGCCTTGAATGCAGACATTAGGTACTGTTCATTTTATATGTAAGTACAACAACCTCACAACGTGGGACCAAAATCGTAGTAGTGTGTCCTTTTATCAAGGTTCGGGTTGAACTGACGGAAAAATAGGAACAAATATTCACTGTACGTCGACAGAAAATTCTTTATCATTCCAACACCATTTGAAATCATTAGTTACTGTGAATCAAATTATTCAACAGCCCACGAAAAAATCAAAATCTAAAAAAATCAGTTTTGCTCCGCCTCTGCTTCTTCGTTCATCTTAACCTGAACGGTGAACAGGATCCTCTGGATCCTTAGCGAGACGGTGCAGTGTGTTAAAAACACACATATTCTAGAAACTGCGACGATTACAACACTCCTGTTTGCTGGAGATAACCACAAGAACGCTCTCAGAATGTTATTCTCTTATTTACCCTGCACTTCATATTTAATGCGTTGACTAGACGTAATTATAATGCTTACACTAGGTGCTCATTCTATTTGTAATTATGTAATTCTTACGTTGTTTTCGTGTTCATTTCGTATTCTGTAGTCTAAACGTAGGAAGAATTTGAATACGGGGGATTCATTCAAGTAATTATGCTCCGTTATGCTGGAAGAGACATCTTACAATTTCTCAATATGTTGAGACAATATTTGATATTTGTGCGATTATAATATGAAGCATTGTTTCTTTCGTAGTTGACCGCCACATTTCAACCTAATCCTCAATATTTCTGCAAAATCCGTTCAAATATTGTCATGTTCAACATATAAAAGTATCACAAATTCGCTAAAAACTTGACCTTTCCTGCTGATTCTCTCTCCCAACTTTTCTCAATGTTTGAAGGCGCTCGAGTAAAGCAAACAATGTTTGGAGCCCGAGTTCCAAACTTTAAGGCACTATGAAGCATTACAATTTCTGACTAGTATTGAATTAATCCTTCAAACGCTACAAAAGGCTCTAATGTGTAACTTTTATATCACCTCAAATAATTATATTTCACCCTCATAATCATTTATTGAGCTTTATCCTGCAAAACAGATTTTGATTCATTATTGGTGAAAAAACTAATGATTCAATAATCCGTAAGTTGATACCAGCATCCAAATCACTAGATCTTCCAATTCTTGAACATGATTGCTCTGTTGAACATACGTAGATACAAGACAGCGACATAGCGTTAGAAAAACCCCGAATACGTGTAGCTCAACCCTCCCCTATCCTCGTGAACCTGTGTGATGGATTACAGCATCGATTAGACTTGATTGCCGTGGAGCAGGATCTGTGACCCCTGTGTTTGTCCTATCCGCGCTGTGAGCAGTCGAGTCGTCCACCCTTCGAAGCTGGACAACTCACACATGTAGCTTCTTTCCAACAAATTTCCCAAAAACTACCAGCAACTGAATGGTCTTGTTCCGTGCAGTTGATGAGAAATCCTTCACAGGATTACTTCCGAACTAGAATAGTTCTTCAAATTCTTAGCTCTTGTTTACAAGAATCAATTAAATGTTAAAGGGCCTTCATAATAATACTATTATTGGAGCATAATAAGAATGATTATATTTCTATATTCTAATATAATAATTCATTGCTGATAGTGAGTTGTAATCTTCTTGAATGTTTTGCGAAGATCTAAGGTGCTCATATAAGTTTTCATTTAAGGGAGGAATTAAGCAAGCATAAAATTCCTGTCTGGAGAATGTCCGGTATTCCAAATGAAGAATAAAATATCCCTTAATAATATCCTAAGATATAGCGGTCAGATTATAAAGCAGTTCAGCAAAACATCCCCCATATATAACACAAAAGAAAACATGAAGAGGAAATTCCTTCCAGTCTTTATTAAACATGCCTGTCTGTTATCCTGATAGGGGTTCAATTAACCTTTATTAGAACACATTAAAAAACCCAAATACCTCCCTTTCAAATCGTACCAAACTTTGATGAATTAAATTTCGCAGATACCTAATTCAAAGCAACATAATCATCATAACACAATATCTCGATTACATCAAACAAGCAACATCTACGATACTGAAATTAATCCATTCATGGAAGTTACGACAGAAATCCATCTAACTTATGTACATGATGCAGAGAAGCTTTGGATAATGTAGAACGCGGCTTGCGGTGCAAATCGCCAAGAACGAAATTCGCCAAAGTTAAAGATACATGAATATATAAAGAAAAATTTTCTGTTGCCACATAGTACTTTCCCATGAATTGAGATGAAAAATCGCAATCATACGGGGTGAGACTAAAGCACACTTGATTGGCAAAATATAATTGCATCAATTATCATAAATCTGTTTTATTTTGTGGAACATCCTGTATGAATCCTCGTTCTCAAGTTAATGAATGTTCCGCGGAAACCAAAGACAACGCAGAGATTATAAAAATTATGTGATGTATTGATTAGAATCAATTTTTATTGGCAATATTTTATCTGCCCGACTGGCGAAATTACTGTCTAGGTATACGATTTATTTACTTTCATTTTTCGAGGTTTATAGACTGTAACTAACATCGTTATTATAAATCAGAATCGTTATAGTTTTATATCGGAGGGAAACCACGACCATTCAAATTAGAACGGTCGTAACTCTCACATCAAAATAAAACCATAGTGAATGAAAATCAGTGACAATTTGTAGAAGAGATATATATGAGTTAGTTTATGATGTTTTCGAGAAGACTGGAATATATATCATGGTACAGATTAGTAAAGAATAGTAAGGAATGTAGTTATTATATGTGATAATTCTGAAACACTAATAGTTTATTAATATTCCACTACCAAAGTGTTTTATTGCTCAAATTTATGAAGCGAGCATAACAATAGTACTTTTGAGCCATGAATCTTTTGACATGTATCTTTGATCATTCAAAGTCAGATATAAATATGTTCCAAGCTGAATTTGTAGCAATAATTTCCGATTCATCTTATTTTATGGTCTACTCGTGTAACCACCATAACCTGATGGTATGTTATAAAAGAAATATTGGTTTCCGGTTCAATAAAGTTATTTATAATAGTATCAGATTGAAGTATAAGAAAGATTTAGCTAAAAATTACTTTATGCTTATCTGAAACTCATTCCTTAAAAGCAGGCATAGATGCAGAAGATTACTGCTAGCTGCAGTTCGCGCTGATATTCTCGATTATTTTGCGCACCTGGACTCCTATTCTAATTCGTAAGAATTGCTCGAAGATTTCATAATGTAATGTTCTCAGGGTTCGAAATACAAAAAATGTCCGGTTTCAGATATTTAGAGTGTGGCATCAATTTATTGGATATTTCAAAGTGAAAGCTGTCATTGTCAAAGTGACAGTTGTCATTTACAAAGTGACAACTGTCATTGTCAAAGTGTCAACTGTCATTGTTAAAGTGACAGATGACGGTTATTTTTCAGTCCTTACAAGAAATAAGTATTTTCAAATCATCTGATCGCCGCAGGAGTGTAATTTGAAGATATTAACGTGGATTCCACCTTTTTTTGATATCTACTGAGCCTATTTCCCTGAGAGCTTAAAATTGATACCAAACTAGACATCATTTAAATGATTCGAGAAAGAGACAATTGACATCGTTTAAATATCCTCTTTGACAATTCTACTAGAATCATCTCCACAAGAGCTTTAATTTGATACCAATCACAATAGAGCCAAATTACTTATAAAAAGGGAACTATTGACGAACGTTTGCGTGTGATGTAAAAATATGAGTGATAATAATTCCAGCTCCACATTATGATTCTTATCATTTCTTTGGTTTAGAAAAATATAACGAATTTTATAGTAATTTGAGTTTTGATAATAACAAATGAACCGCTGATAATTTTGAAAAATGTTCCGTGTGAATGCTGTGCCAAATCATTCAAGGATTAGTCTCAGTTATTTCATATTTCATGATAAATAGTACCGTTTACAAAATAAACGCAGAAAATTATAAAGTTTTGGTATCACTGGTTGAAAAAACTCATCTACGAACTTAAACCTGGCTTCTTGATAAGTAACTTACATATGAAATTTTGGTCGAAAATTTGTACGTGTTCTCAGGTTATCGTGCTTTCAGACAGACCGACTGACCTGCAAGCGACTTTTTTTTAAATTATATTTTTCGAATTTAGTAAGATCTGAAACGTGAAGATTCATCAAAATTTCGAACTGTCAAAAAACCACTATTACAATACTTCCCGTATTATACTATAGGTCGGGGAAGTAAAAACATAAATACTATTCTTCAGCACCTAACAATAATATCGCAACTATTATTTATTTTTAGAATTATTTATATCATCAAAATTAATATTGACTTGCTCCATAATTTTGTTTACTCTCCGATTGTTTGATTCACTGTGACCTCTCGAGTAAACGACGCGGTCTCTTATATAGGCCGAAAAAGAGGTGTTGAAAAGTAATGATCGTGACAATAAATGGTGCCACCAGTATGGAATTAATGTTACTTTCAGTAAATCCTAGCCTTCAAATGACAACAGTGAAATTTTTAACCAGTTTCGCCATTTAGTTTGTGTTTAACTGTCATCCAAAGCGCACAACTCCTTGCATTTCGAAAACAAAACAAATTGAATTATGTTAATAGGGACTCTGCCTTTCGGATTTCGTCAGTTTTATATTGGAACCATTGTAGAACCATTTTTTATTATAAGCATCCAGACTGTCGGAAAAAAGTTACCATACAAAAACCATAAATTGATATCCAATGATTGAATAGTAACCAAGTGCAAAATACCAAGTGCCCAACATTTTACCTGAATATTTTGAAATGAATAAATTATCTTTCAAATGATTGCAAAAAATACATTCGTCTAATTATTTCGACAAAATTTTCGGCGATATCCAACTATAATAAGAAAGACTTTTTTATGAAAATGGACAAAACCTAAATTGATCATAACACATTAAGGATTCATGTACAGTCGGAATAGTTGAGGCCACAGTTTTTCGAGATGCTTACGGTATTATTCACATCAACTACCCAAAAAGAACAAAACGATCACGAGCACATATAATAGGGCTCTTCCTTCGCTATATTGAAATATATTCATGGGGACCCTCTATCTTCAATTTCAATAATTAAATATTGGACAGCTGAACTTCAACCCGATCGTAAAAAAATTTTCATTACGAGCATTCTGATTTTCCCAAAGAGTTCACCACACCAGTAATAGTCGATGAAAACATTAAATGAAGATGGACGATCAATGGGTGACTAAGCACGATATAGTTGAGGCTTCGGGCATCTCAAACAACCAAGTGCTCAGCATTTCACTTGAATATTTATAAATAAGAGAGCTTTCTTTTTGCGCACGGAATGGATAACATCGACTATCTGGAAAAAGACAAACCGATCACGGATGTAGATCATGCGGAGCTATTGGACTGATTTGAAGATGGAGCGGCAAAATTTGATGAAGAAAAAAGTGCTCATTCACCAAGACAATGCAATCGCAATGGCAAAGCTCTACGACTTGCGCTACTAATTGACTTCCCATCCACCATATTTTCTGGTTCTGGCTCGTCTGACAACCATTTATTTCCTAACTTTGGGAAATGCCTTCACAGTAGGACTTTGGGCTAAATGAAGATGTCATCACTAAAACAGAGGTAATGTTGAGTTTTCTTGCGTTGGTCAACTATTTCAACCTGTGCTTCTAGTTACATTTACAAAAACTTAATCTGTTAATTTATGTTGGTAACAAGTGGAAACAAAACTTGAAATTAAAACTATGTTATAATTGTTCATTCTTTTCAATTCAGTTCTAATCAAAACAGTTGAAGTTTTTTATCTTTCATTATTTGAATGACCTAAGAATATCACAAAACAGGCATCAAACTGGAGAGACTAACTTGACCGTGTCTTCTACTTTTGGAAGAATGTCTTTATTTCTAAAGTTGTCAGCTAGGTAATACATATGTCGAAAGTCATGAAAGTCAAAAGTTATCTCTACGACTTAGAATAGGACTACTCGAAATAACTTAATAAACTGCAGCTTAGGTACGTCAAATTGCCTTCAATTTAGATAACATTGTAAGTGAGATATTTTGCTTTTCTCAAGAATCAATCCTCAGTGGTGCCAGTTGATCACAATGAAAGCCTTACCAGAGAACATGATATACTTCCAGTAATGATGAGCAAAGCAAGAACAAGATCAAGACTCGGTCAGTCTTGGTATTGGTCCTGGTCTTGCTTATTCAGTCTTGGCCTTGCTCAAATACATTTGTCTTGATTTTGGTCTTGATTTTGGTCTTGGTCTTGCTCATTCTACGTGTTACTTATTTTCTTCCACTTTTAAAGATCATCATACTTATAAATTATAAATCATTCACAATCAGTTATTAACTAATAGAATACTCTATTTTATTGTAATTTAAAAATTTCATCAAGAAAAAAGATACAATGATGCAGGAAGCTATTTCCTTCCACGAAAGACTCATAGCCACACTTTTTTGGCTATCGAAAGAAGTAATTAAGATCTCAGGGATCGCGCACACACTTCGGGTTAAATCTCAAGGTTTGAACTGCGCAGTCCAAACCTTCAGGTTAATCTGCACGTGTATGGGTGCCTTCAAATACTGAAATACTTGTTAAGAGGATGGTATGTCTAGTTGAGAGAGACTTTCACTGAGGACTATGAAAACTCGAGAGCCTACCCAATGCGTAAATTGACCTTTTAGCGACAAAACACAAAAAAGTACTTGAGAAAAGTGAAAATATAGGAAACAAATTTGATTTTTCTTTATACTTCATGTGTTGTCTAGATGAAGAATACTCACTCCAAGAACATTCTTGTAGATTTTTTTTGTAAACAATGGTTACAATTATTTTTATTATACTTAATGTTAAAGTCCAGTGAAGCAAACTGGCGTCTCCACATAAAAAAATATTATGTTCCAGGGAAAGCATGTGTTAACGCTGTTCCAAATATTTCAACTCATATATGCTCTGGAAGTAAGAATTTTCAGTTTAGTCTAGCATATTTGGTATTTTTCTTGCATATGCGGTCTTGGTATTGGTCTTCTTCTTGTTCATTCAATCCTGGTCTTGGCTTTGCATATTTGGTATTGGTCTTGGTCTTGTTCTTGTCCAATCAGTCTTGGTCTTGGTATTGCTAGTCTATGGATAGCCTTGGTTTTGGTCTTGGTCTTGCTTTTTCGCAAGGTCTATGAAGACCGTATATTTCCAAGAACGTCTGATCGTTCACGGTAAACAACTTGTTTCTGAGTACTTGCCTTGTACTAGTATAGATTCTTATATATCTGTATAGCCTATCAGATCCATATATTCATCTCCAAATGATGAAATGATAAAGCTACTCACCATCAATCTCATCCTGGAATAATTTCCTTAAGAGTAGTATTTATCAACCGTGCCTGCAAATTAATGGTAAATACTATGAGTATAGCTCTTTGGAGATTCCTACGAATTCATAAATTGATCATAAGTCGAATATTATGTGGGTATGTTCTCGGCAAATTGTACTTCTGAAGCTATGAAGACCTGATAAATTATAATACCTCTAATAATGGAATAACTAGCAATATGAGTCGTAGTAGAGGTCTCCGTTTTTGTTAAACATCGGGCGGAGCCTTCGCGGCCATGAACCCATTAAGTGTCGCAGTCGTGGAGCCGCAGCCCGTATGAATCTCTTTCTTCTCGTACACGATTATGATTACATTGTGAGCAGTTACGGGGCACTTGTTTTAACGAGCCAACTAACAATATTGACGCAATAACCGCGGCAGTTCATCGCGGCGGCCCATAAACGCAACTCCTGCGCACCCACACCCCGTTAAAGAATAATGAACGATGTACTCTTGCGTATTCATTAAACTTGTTGTGATGAACCGTCCTGAAAAAGAACAGGGTAGAAAACTGGTAAAGAAACTTTGAAATGATCAATTTTTCATTGAGGACGTCTATATTTAGATACAATATATTTGAGTGATGAGATGTTTATACAAATTTGATTCTTCCTAAACCATACGTCGTATCTATCCTCTGATTACTATAATGCTAGAAATAATTTAAGTTGAAGAAAGACTCGAAATTGACTGTTCTGAGCAAAGCTTCTTTTTTCAAGATTCTTGCATTTTCTTCTAGCAAATACTGCTCCCAAATCACTTATCCCTTTGGACAGGCATTTAAATTTGGAGGGATGAATTCCCTTCTAAAAGTTTTCCCTGTATCATTCAAGAAATCATCTCATGTTATTCATTGCATTTGTAATCGCATCAACCATCTTAATGTAGATGAGGCAATAATAACGAAGATTGACTATTCTTATTATTGCTGAAGTAACAATACTTCAATATCACCATTATACATATTAAAAGCATCCTTTCCGTAGTTACATTTAGAAGGTAATGCAAACTGCTCTTCTAAGTGTTTTATTGGAGTCAGTTATCTCTTCAAGAATAAAGAAATAATCATAACATTATCTCCGAGTAAGTAAAATGATTTTACACCCTGGACCAAGGGAACGATTCAAATTAACCGTCAATGTTTTTTTGCGAACCCCTTACCAATTAAATGCATATACAAGAGGGTTGATCATTCGCTGTCATAATGGGACTTGAATTCCATCCATTGAGATGTATTCCAGTTGTCTAGTTCAATAATTATAACAAGATATGCACAAAAACATTCAGACTTTCGCAAGATGTTTTTGTGCATATCTTGACTTGGCCATTCGAAAAACTTATGCCATTCGTTCTTATGAGATACTTATGATATCAACTTTCATATGGCCAAACGGCAGAAACGAGAAAAACGTGAAAAATTGATATATTTTTTTGCATAATCGAGCCTTCATTCCAAACCCTTGGCCAAGTGGATCACTTCTGCCTATCGTTTTTCGCTGACTCTTTTTTCCTTAAATTTCATTTCGTAAGCATGGCAGAAACGAGAAAATTGGATCAAAACAGGATTTTTCATGGAAATTTAAAATGAATTATTATTATGTTGGCCACACGGTCCAGCTTTAATTTTGGCATTATTATACTCTAAATATACATACTTATCAAAACTCTTGAAGGCAGAGAAAACAAAATGGGATACTCAAATCTTCGACTATCTGACGGTTTATTACTGCCGTTTTATGAGGACCTGTACTTAGCTCGTCGCTAAGACTCATTCTCCATACCATCGAAAAATTGTCGATTGATATATACTTAATTACCGAAAACAAAAACCATCTGTGAGCCAGCAAAAAAAAAACTAAAATGACAGCCCTCGTATACATTAGCACATCAAAGAAACCATGGAAGACAGAGCAAAGTCGAATTGACTCCTGACTTTAATTTAGAGTTGGATTCAATTCTAGACTATCACTCAACCAAATATTTTGCACCATCGGAAATTTTCCTTGTCCTGGTTTTTCATTCTGTTTTGTGTACCTCATTCTATGTGTCGTTACTTAAGCCCCAAGTTGGTAAACTTGTCTGAAAAGTAATGATAAATATGGGAAGTATTTCCCTAAGTTTTTTGAGTGATAAGTTAAAACTGCTGTGTAGAATGACGAGCTGAAAATCATTGTGAATCTCTGTGCGAAAATCGAAATCGTAGACTCGAAGCAGTGGCGCATAAGACAGATCCACATCACATCAGAGTTAGGATAGGAGTTGAGGAGTAAAGAGGGCATCTTTCATCATCACACCGTGATGCCCGCCGGCAACCGTGTCTCTCATTTGTTTCTGGCTGATTTGTCGCGTAGAGATGGCGAAGAGGCGGCAGTGATGCTGGAAAAACACCGCCGTGACACCTCCAAGTGACATCCAATTTCCAAGCATGTCACTGAACGGCGTCGCGACGTGTAACGTAACCGCCAACACGTGCATGCTAAAGGTTCGTTTACAATCATAATGTGAGCTACAACCGATAAGAGAAAAGAGAATTCATCAAAAACATGAAGAGTGAAAACCGCTGGAAACACAGATACTGCAAATGACTTACTAAAAATGATCATGAATAAATATCTCATTATTTGTCAATTTTTCCTTTAATATTGCACAAATTGTGGAAATAACGGCATTATTCCGTTTTGTTTATTTACGAAAATTGAATGATCAGCCTCCTCATCGATATCAGAAAGATAGGGAGATCTATTCTCATAATCGCAAGGTGTGTACTGAATCTTTCATCAAAATACTGCAAGCACATAACACGTTCAACACAATTCTCCAACACTCGGAAAGTTTGCTTAAATCAGTTGCTTTAGACCTTGGATCAAACTTAGTTCCATGAGTAGGTTTCTTCAGTCCATAGTGCATAATTTTGACAACAGATTGATCAACAAGCTAAAAAATTAAAGGTCTGTACTACTGTACTTGTATTTTAGAGAAGTAATTGATTGGAATACATTAGATCGCTTTAATCAAAAGTTTATTAATTTCGTGGAGGGTCGCACGAAAGACTAACAGGTGAAGAAAACTTTAAGTCTTCCTCTGTAAATAAACGAGACTCGAAATTGATAAACTAAATAAGTATTTAATTCCGATTCCGCAGAGCAACTACGCGCGAATCTAAAATGCAAATTGAGATTAAGCAGAAGGGGACAGACATTCTGAGTTTGTCTACCATCTACCTACATTACAAGCATCAAGTTTAAAGCTGTTAAGCAAACACGGACACACCTAAATCTATAACCATCTGCTCTCAGCGAGGATTATCGAAAAGCAGATCAAACCCGAGGAACAGAAGCACCGACCGAGTACTGGTCATTGTAGGATGTTCTATTTAAATTTTTTAGTAAAGCATCAATCAGGTAAGCTTTGAAGATTGTCTGTGTATGCTTGTGCTGGTGGATGTGATTGACGAAGAGCGGTGAGGTTGGGGGTTCTTTAATCCTGGCACCGTATTTAATATCCGGAGTTTCGCACGAGAGTCGGTGTCTCCTGTTCCTTTGTGCAGACGACATATCTACCTTTTATCAGCACACGAGGAACACTGATTGGAAATCGATCATAGAATAACGTAAATTTTCATTTTTCTTGAACTAAAACCATTTGCAGACTGCGAGAAGCTCACTTTTATGAATAAATGAAACAAGTACTTCCGGTTTGTGAATCATTGTTACAAGCTTTTAAGCTCATCGTATGAATGAATAAAATCGAAGCTCCACTCATTCAGCCCAGCAACATCAATGAGAAACTGTTAAAGCTGCTCTTCACGAAATGTACATCATGATTATTTATTGTTTTCAACATGACTTTATGCTCTTCTGTTGTCTATTCGATTCTAGCGTCTACTATACTCACTATATTTTTCGAGTGCACGCAATTTCTCGATGAACTTTATTTGTTCCTTAAAGTATTGCTAGGGAGTGAGTGAATCTTGGTGGAATGAATGAAATTTAAGCATTAGATTGGAAAGTTCTTTCAACACCATCACCTGCTGCTCAGTTGGAGTCGTTGCTTGAAACATTCCCCCACTAGGGAAACTTTGAAGAGCTGCGGCTTTCTTTAAAAGTTTAAATGTTTCAATCCTAGTTTAATGGCTACTAAGAACCGGGTGCAAATTGTTCCGCACCCACAATATGGTTCTCGTCCTCTCGCTTTTTTCTTTCCCCCTGTTTTTTTGTAGGTGCAACTTTAATTCAGTTTTCTTGTTGAATTTATTTACACTTTGGTGACCACACCTCGGTTCCATCTCGTTGATGATATCCCTGGTGGTGGTGGCCGCGGTAACGTGACAGTTCTTGGGACCCGATTGCGAAATCCAATTTCGTGCGCGACCGCATCGTTCGGATGTGGCCGCGAATGTTCTCACCACCAAATCTCGCCACTTTCAATTTACTTGAGCGCCGTAGAAGCCTGAGAATCCCGCAGACAGGTGATATCTATTGGCTTTCCACTTATTTTACTACGTCGCAACGCTGAATGAATTGATCATTCTCCTTAACATGATTACGTTGATATCATTTTGATATCCCCAAGTAGATTCAACAAAACCTTATTCTCAATTTATCTGTGATTCTCCCTCCATTTCTTGGTCATCACAATTCTTACAAAGAATAAAATGTCTGAAACACCTCCACAAAATGAGCAAAACTTGAGTGTTAGAAAAGGCGTAAAGCTGTATTTCAGTTCGGTTTATTCACCTCGACAACAAAGGAGTAAAGCTAGGAACAAACGCAGGTCGACATCAGTGGTTCATGTGGTCAGTGCACACGGCTGACGGTGGTTCACGATGGTTCTCAGTGGTTCATGTCGGACTTCACAGTTGTAAAGTTACGGACGTGCAACGATGCACCGCAAATCCACAGAAGCTACCACATTGTACCTTCATGCAAGGATTTCACGTATATGAAGTTTTTAAAATAGAATCGAAGGAATAATTTAAATCATCCTGGATAGTTCTGCTTTTGTTCAACACACTCAACTTTCGAAATTTAAACTTGTTGAAGCAAGCAGAAGAGAAATCATTAATACACCAATACTTTCTTTCTTATGACAACTTCAAGTCTGTCAATGCGGGATATAGAACTTCACATTACACACTTAAAGTGCGTATTAGTTGAGTGCAAAGCTTGATTTGTTCTCTTGGGTAATTTTCCAGGTTCTTTCCAATTGTTTATTTCGACTCTATATAATGACTGTAAATTGTCTTGTCCACCGTAGAAATCATTCTAGTATCTTGAAAGGATTCAGATGCTCTGCAGAAATCAATTAGTGTGGTAAGATTCCCTGACGTGTTCGAAACTATGTTCGTATCTCCAGGCGAAGTGCACAAGAAACCGCCATCGCTTTCGTGTCAGTCAGTTGCGGTTACAATTATACCGGTCCAAGGATTGTGCACAGAAGTCAAAGCCTCAACAGGCCTTTGCAACGGTCGTTTTGAAATCTCAGATATATTGACCTATCTCTTGTCTTAATTTACATGCTTACAGGAAACCTGAACCAAGCCAATTATTTGAACAATCGGTTAGACTAAAGGTACCTAGATTTGTACAAAGCAAATTGTGCTCACATACGACAAAAATATGATTTTGAACTCCATTGACAGCTATCTGTTGGGGTACTACTACTTCATCACAAAATTTGGATTCTCGTCAAGTCGTATTTAGGTCGGATGGTCTCTAAGTGACTAAATATGATCCCACAGTATACATAAATACTGCCAAAATACCAAAGTGAGCAGCGTACAGAGAAAATCTATCACAGGAGACCACAAAATTACCACAAAAAATCTTAAAATTTGATTGTTTCTTCTTTCTTTAATCATAATTTCCTGGTCATGAAGCTTTCCTCATCCCATATTCATACGTATTCCAATTTTGGAGTTTTCTCTTTTTTTCTCTGTACCAAATAAAGTCTAGAAAGTGTATCTTGCATGTGGGCAAATTTTGGTTTGATTCTTGAGGGTAGGTATCAGTGGACTGAATGGATAAATTCAAACGGTTAAGCATCCTGGAGTCGTGCGCACACATGGATGTGTATGAGGGTATTACGCGAACGTGCTCTGCATTCGAACGTAAGAATCACCCGTGTTTTGTTCCACCGACGCCTCCGACGCTATACCGACGCCTCCACGTGTCTACTTTCGCAATTGCACGTGTCAAACAGTGTCCAAGCATAAAACCAGCTATGATGCTAATGATGATGTTGAGATGAAAGGTTTAATATTTGTTGAAAAATCCCCTCCCTTCATTGACATAGAGACACAAAATGAATCTCTGGCATCAGAGAAAGTTCAGTTGTTTGCCTACAAGAAAAAAAAAGAATCCATCAAAAACTAAAGATTGGAGGCACCTTCATCAGAAGCACCTAGGCACGTGCCTACATGAAAATCCGGCACTGTCTTATACCATCTACCTGCAAGACCTCAATTGATATAACTGGTCGGACCGCTGTTTCATCTTCTTAATATAAAGCATTTTTTGTCTTATGATCGTCATATGATCTTGGGCACAACACTAATCCTTAATTAATTTCATACAAATCCAGGACAAATTCCGGATAATAAGCATAGAGGAAATAGTTATAACTTATGGCTGCTGCCGAAATAACTGAGCTGCTAGTGAATTTATCAGAGTGAAAGTAACTTTTGGTGATTGCTCGATGTCAATTAGTTAGCTTCATTTGATATTTGGAATGACAATGGAGTGTTTGGCGTGTAGTAGGTTGAAAGCAGAGTGAACAAAAAAACACATTTTCATCATTAACGTAAAACTTGTATCGCATGTATCGTCCCGCGTCATTACCCTATCGATATCCAGCAGAGAGGAGAATGGGTGAGATGTCCAGAGTTCGTGATGCGTGCTCCGTGCGTCGTGACGTGACATCGCGTACGCATTACCCCTGATTAATTAGACGCTGTAGGTATTGTTCATTGCGTTCATAGTTACGTATTAATTTTCAATTTGCATGGCATGGAGCGCAATTATTCGGCGCTGTTTGCACTTATAATTACCGGCAAGCATTGTCCGTGGCGTGGAAAATCGCAGCGCGCCGCGACCGTCATCACCCATTAAAATCATTGCGCATCATTGTGAAATGAAATGTTTATCGCAGCGTAGGTGCCATTGTCCGCCATGCTAGGAATGCTACCGGTAGTGCCATGTTGGCGATGTTGCCCGTTGCCCGTTGGTTACATTCGACAGGGCTGGACTCCATTGAAACCGCGAATGGTATGCGGGGAACTCGGACATCTACATAACTATGCACATGTTTTCATCTTTTATCCACACCTAATTAATTACCAATAGAGTGCATGCTATTTACCCGACCACTTAATCATTCCACTTGCTTTGAAAATGGACCACATTCTCTATAGACTGCTTCGAATGATTAAAAAAGTTAATGCTCTTCATACAGTATTTTTAGGGCAGTGTACCACACAAAGTTCATAAAAAACTTCTTATGGTAAGACCTTATCTGAATCACATTCTGTTTCTGCAGTACTGTAGATATCAAAACAAAAGTGCTAGGTATTGCACATGTATAGACAATCTTAGGTCAGGATCTGGAATGTAGGAAAAATATTGATCAGTCGCCAAAATAAGTTCAGAAAAATCTTCTCCGGTTAAGAATTGAAATTAAATTGATTGATTGATAATTTTCAGTGGTGCTTACCTACCTTGCTTACCGCCTCGCGCTGCCCTGAACGTTAACTTTTGTTAGGGTATTAAATGTTTCACTTCAAATGTAGAGGTTTCATCTCTGATATACTCTTGATACACTCCTAAAATAACAATTTTGATTATTAATAATTGTGATGAAAATAATAATGATGATGTACTCAAAATGTTAGATACAGTTCTGCGAAGCATAACCTTGTTTTACGTAAACTCATAAAGAGCGAGGAAAACGAATCGATTCTCCGTATAAACACAACAATAATTTAATGCAAAATATCATCAACGTAAACAAAGCCATTAAAACTCAAACAAAAATCAACCTCACAAAAATGGACTTGAACCATGAATGTTACATTTTAAACGATTTATTCCACCTTTGAGGTTTATTGCCGAAATAAAAACATTTTCATACGATTTTAATTCGAAATGAAGTGTCAAAATTCCAATAAACACTTTCATAGTTCAATGAAATTTAACACAAAAGCTCTCGCTTGCACTGCAGAAGCATTGTGACGAACAATGACTATGAAGTTTTCAACGATGTAAACCAGCATTACTGATTTTACCTTTCATTCAAATGGAAGTATATCAAAATTGAATATATTTCTGAAACTATAATAAAAAAGTTACCTGAACCACATACTAAATCTCGTTTGATTTGTACTTCATAAAAATCAAAATTATACTGTTTCATTATGTGGATCTAGCGTAATCCTAAGATAAATTCGCCTAAAACAATAAAAACTGCCAACAACAAGAGTAACATCGACAGCTTGTCTTCTGATTAAAGTCTGTGTGGAAATGAAAAGAAATAATATAATACACAACACAACGTAAACATCTCTTGAATGTTTCCGTGTTTCCAATTTGACTTTTAGTGCTGTTTTTCATTTTGTCAGATTGGCGCGAGCCGCGGTGTGAATGAACTAAATAAAAAACCGACAATACAAAACACCGCGAGCGGTTAACAAGATTGGCCCGTTATTAAGATTGCAATCAGTTTTATTTCCCACAATAAACGCTCAGTACGAGGGTGCGGGTCGAAGAGGATGGGAAACAGTCACGGTGAGAAGAGAGATTCCCATTAGGAATGATTCCCGAGGGACACCTACGCTTCCCACTGATATACTTCCACTGATTTACACTCATTCAATTACCAACAACTTGTTACAGAAGAATTTACAAGTTTCTCTCAACTGTTCTCTTCAAAATTTCACTACACATGCCAACTTCTCACTCCAAAACACAATCTATTCGGATGTTATATCCACTGGTCTCAAAATAACGGTCTTCTGGAATAATTGAATATTGAATAATAATATTTAAAATGAATCCAATTTGTTGACTATTGGCATAATAATGACGGAATTATTGTGACTGAACATTTTGAAAAAACAAGATTTGTGCGCGATGGGTGCCGGATTTTCAACTTCTGGCAATAACAATTAGTGGAGCTTTCGATATAAATTTTCCAGATCTATCGACCAAATTCTTGTAAGATTTTTTTTGATTGCAGCAAAATCTGGATCTTCCTTCTTTTACCAACAGATCAAAACATAATAACTTCACTATAATATTATTTGAATATGCAGAGACCTCTATTAGGATCAGTTATCTGAGAGTTGAATTCCTTAAAAATTGATCATCTCTGTCTAATATGGTTATAGAAGAGTTTTATTTCGATTGAGATGTTCGAGTAGGTAGTCGAGATTTGTGCACTATGGATGCCGGGATTTTAATTGCCGACGAGAAGTACGGATTTAATATCAATTCCGTACAGCCCTTAATAGTCCTTTCTTGAACTTATTTCTTTGATAACAATATCAATTAATCCATTCTTTGTGTTATTACTTACCAAAAACCTAATTTCTTGGTTGTCTCTCCATCACTATTTAACTCGCAGTCATGGAATTGGGTATTAATATAAAAAATATTGGCCAGAGACAAAACTTGAGTCTGCTATTATACATCTGAGTTATAGATATAACCAAGGCATTGAAGAAAAACTGACAAAATAGTGGTAAAGTAGATGAACACTTTAAAATTATTGTAGTCACTTTTTTCTTGATTTCAGCTTCCACCGTAAGATCAAATCATAATAACCATTATATGGTATCATTGAATAGTGATACGATTAACTGGAATCTGAACATATTGTAGGCATCAAATATACAAAAACCCTGGTAACAGAAAACAATAAAAATAGGAACACTCGTCAAAATTCTATTCATTTATTCTACATAGTCCAAGATCCCAGATCCGCCAGACGTTACTTATTTTTTGAAAAAAAAATGTGTGGATTAGAGTAGTGTTAGTCGGTACTTTGATCATACGCATATCCGCTAGTTTATACCGACGGCCAATTCATAGATACGAGGTGCTAGAGGTACGTTAAGACATTACTCACTTTTTTTGGAGTCTGAGTGCTGATTTTTATTTATGTTCTAGAGAATATTGCTTAAAATTGATAATCAACACTGTCAGACACTTCCAATCGGCAGTAATTCCTGTTAAACGCTTTGAAACTTGCAAAAAAATAACGTAATCTTACTTATAGTCTGAGTCCTAATTTTTATATATGATACTCAGGGAGCAATTTCAGATTTTTTGGAAACAGCCAGGCTAAGAGAGAGTTGGATGCCTATAGATACTTCGCTTATTCTCAAGCCAACAAATGGTCAGCTCGCGCTTCTACTTACAGCGATATTTTAATTGTGTCTGAGGGATGTTTAGCTCTACGATTGATCTCGCTATTAACAAAAAGTATTGAAATTGTTTCTTGAGTAACAGTAAGATTACGTTATTCTTCGCGAGCTTTAAAGAGTCTAGTAAAAATTAGCACCGATGGAAAGTGTCTGGCAGTGTTGATTATCAATTTTTGACAATATTCTCTCAAACGTACACAAAAATCAGCACTCAAAACTTCAAGAAAAGTGAGTAATGTCTTAACGTACCTCTAGGACCTCGTATCTGTAAATTGGCCGTCGGCACAAACTAGCAAGTATGCGTATGATCAAAGTACATACTAACACTACTCAATTCCACACATTTTGTCTTTCAGAAAATAAGAAAGGTCTGGCGGGCAGGGATTTTGCTCTAACAGTTTATATGTACATTTTCAAAAAGTTTCAACTGAAATGACAATTTTTATATACAAGTCTGTCATTGATCACACAACATCATAAAAGTGCTGCGAAAAAATTTTCTTGCAATGATTCTCCACGATTTTAAAAAAGAATTATCGTTCAAGGAGAATCATCGAAATATTAACAGCTTTTAAAATTGATTGTCCTTAAAACCCCACGCTTGCTATACGATGGCACCTGGAAGTTTAACAAGGACCTGCAAGACCTGCATTATCTCCTAACATTTGTGCTGCGGAAAAATTGCTCGAGGGTAGCTACGTATGAAGATAACATAGCTAACTCAACATTTACCCACCCTGGAACAGAAGATTGCAGAAAATTCATATAAACTTAACCAAGGGACACCTATGGTATATGGTTGCCAGGCCCTAATATTTGAAAACCGGACTCAGCACTGTATTAGGCCGAGAATTCTGCCGTAAAAGCAAGACATAACCTATTAAAAGCCAAACGTACTTTTTTGAAACCAAACATAATTTTTAGAGCAAGTCATCACTTTTAATAACAAAAAAATCTGTATGGTTCGTATAGAGGTTATTTATTAATCAGTCCTATACCTCTCAGTCTTTTGTAGACTATATGAATGTAGGTCAAATAAAATGGTTCAGTTCAAAAGTCTAACAAAAGTCGGACAGGCCGAAAACGATAGTAAAAAACCTGCCAAACCTACCTAAGGTAATGTATAATATTATTACAAGAGGGCAGAGGCAAATATTGGATCTACAATTATGACAGAACCAAGCGAAAGTCAGCAGTTTAGATATTTGGGAGTGAAAAAAAAAAAACAGAAAAATTCGAACAAGAAAATGATTACTGCTTCCTTCAGAAAGAGTGGACCAGTTGCAGCAACTCGTAACGATAGATTGGTATACGAGAATTCGTGTCCCAAAAGTCTTCGATAAATTTCGTGAAGCCTGGTTTGCATGGCGTTCTGTTGCATTACAATAACACAATCCCATATGCAGCTGCAAAAACCTTAGGGATGCAACTAGTCACCCAACCACATTTTGCCCCAAATGAATTTTTCTTGTTCCCCAACTTTAAAAAAGGTTCGTGGTGAAAGATGTCCCGACACAAACTTACAAAATTTGAAGGACTCTTTGAGAAGATCCTCAAAAACGAATATGCTGCCTTGATAAATGGTTTCAAAGAATGGATAACTGTATTTAGACCAGAGTGGATTTCTTCTAACTTTCTTGGTACTCTATTCTCAGAGCATCCCTTGAATTGTCAGTCATTCAAGGATCGAGTTCTGCGAGAATTGGTCATCTTTGAATGATTGTTGTAACTAAATTGACTATCGTTAATGAGGTATTCAAGTAAGTATACAAGTATTTATCCATCCAATAACATTGTACAAAATTTGCTGGAATCAAAGAAATTCGATAGAAGAACTTCAAGACATCTTATTCCAACTGGTACAGAAAAATTAATTATGGAAACAAATGCCAGGTGTTCAACGGAAGAGTTTTGCTTCAATAAGCATTACATCAACTACTCCTCTTGAACCAGTCCAGGATGAATTCGATGAAAAGACATCAAATCAATCAATTTTAAGCATTACGTTAACTACCAGTCATTCAACAGAATCACAACTTTCCATAAAATTATAGCGTGGTCTTTCAATACAATATTCTACAACACATATTGGAATGGGCCTTATTCTAAACAAGCGAAAAGTTTGTGATCTGAACTGAAGACGAAGATCATGGTTTGCGACTGTGGGATACGCCATTCCAAACTTGTTGTTGACTATACTTTCCCTAACAAGATTTTGGAAATTCATCAATATTCCTGACGAAACTTTCAAAATTATAAATCGTCAAACGCAAAGACAGAAATAAATACCTGAATTGTTAGGAAGTAACCATGTTAACCAAGCTAATAGCTTTTGATTCGTCGAAAATGATTATTGAATGATTCTAATTGGCATACGGAATTATTTTGAACAACGTGTTGGAATGTCACTAGTTTCAACATAATTTTTGGTTTGAAAATGTAAATTCCAAAAAAGTGTTAGAGAAAAATATTTAGGTCTGCGATTGTAAATTGCCAAGGCATCCCAAGCATTTGATGCAGTCTTATTATTTATTGATATCAAATCATTACCAGAAAAAATCAGATATCAAAGCAAAATAATTTTTCTAATAGAAATGTGTCATATTTCAATGGCGCCCGGTATAAGTTTGAGTTTCCTCACTGTCACATTTACATTCGAAATGGAAGCCTCTATGACATTAGCACTTCTAGAGTGCCCTCATACAATTTTCGACCTACTCAGAGATAGATATCGGCGGAAGCAAGCAAAAGAAAAAAGCGACGCCGTTGTTGATACAAGATTCAAATGCATATGTAAAAAATGTTCTGAACGAGATGTGTGAATGCTGTATAGTTTTATTAGGAGAAAGGAAAAGAATGGCGAACGATGTGTCATAAACATTGTAACTTGACGTTCAAGGAAAAATGGAAATAAGACACTAAGAGGAGGAAACATTGACACAGGGGCGCCTAAACACATTTTTTTGTAATTTTTTGCTCCCTTATATTACATCATAATATCGTAACTTTACCTTTAAGGTCAATATTTCACATGTTTCCTTCAAAATGCTTTTAAGGATACTATTAATATAGTTTTAGCGATGTTTACGTTCTTTATTTACCGTTAAGATTTATTTTATTCTCGGAGTTAAGTACCTACTATGTTCGCACTATTAGTGTGAAATAGTATTTATATAATCTTGACGACTGGACTACAAGATTTTATCTTATATTGAAATTGTGGGGAATAATTTTTTACTTCAAGGGGTCATTTCCACTAGATTAGAATCGCGACGGACACCTCATTATACAACTTTTCTTATTTTTAAAGTGAACAAAAATGGCTACAAAAATGTCACAATCTTTTGCACTTTACATGCAATAATTTATAACCTTATCAAAAGAGATGTACGTATATATTGCATCATAAGCAGTCCAAGAGAGAATGCCATTTTTTCTTATAGAGCTTCTTAACATCATACACTTTTTTCACTGATGCATTATTTTGTTTTTCACCTGAAAATTCAAATAGCCCTTCAAATAATGTTCAAGTGAGCTTTATTTTTCAATGGTTCTGTTACCAAGATCATCGGGACTGCATTCAACGCTCAGACATTATAATATTTCACGTACTCGATTAATCCCTAATCGATCATCGTTCTTTCATCCAATTTGTTAAATTGGTACATAGGATATAACAAAATTGTGGTGTCTTATGGGTGATATTTCTCTTCGTACGCCTCTGCGTCATTTCACATTTTGTGGTAAGAATCCACCCCGCATCGTGGGGTGGCTGAATGCGTGCCAGTTTCAGGATCAAGTAATCAGAAGATTGGGCGTCGAAAATCGGCACCTCCTCGCATAATCATGCTATATCATTCGTTTTCAGTACTAGAATGTGGGATTGCAAGCCTACTCTAGATGATACACTTTTCTATTGCCCTGATTTGATTCATAAAGAGGGTTTCTATCAAATGAAAACGGAAAAATATTCAGTAACATTACAAGAATAACAAAAAGTTTCCAGAGAGTTGTGATGTAGATGGCTTAGTTTTTCACTTAAAATTGAAGGCACAGTGCTTCTTCAGTAGAATTTATGTTTGATTCTCATCAAAAGTCTTATCTTATAACAGTTTTTTGAATAGGAATTAAATCAAGCTTTTATTTTTAAGTACAAATATAAAACTGTCTATTTTGACGAATTTGCTAGTAAACGAAATTGAAATGAAAAACAAAATCGTAAAAAACTTCAAAAATAAATATGCAGAAAGACAGCCGTAGTAGGAACATCCGGTTAATTCAAAAGATTCAAGGAAAGATGCGAATATCAATGTTGTGCTTGACCATAGGAAAATTCCGCAATATACATCACCCGTCGCATCACCATTGAAAATAATCCACATATAGCTTTAAATTTTGGATTCTTAGAAACATTTTTGGGAACACAACCATTCGGCAACGATGAAGAAGCTATTTCCGACGTCTAATCCGGGTTGTAATGAATACTATGCGCTGGAGGAAGTGTTCCTGTTTCTCGCCAATCTGTAATTCAATTTGAATTGAAAGATCTGCATGTAATATTTTATTCGGTAACAAACTGACAGTAAAATTCCAAATGCAAGTGAAACAACGAAGTAATTTTATTTTAAGCTCGTCCTCTTTCCACGCCGATAGTGGACACAGTATTTATTCGATTGTTTTGCTGAAATTGTAAAGTGAGCGTAGAACATTGTATGTTATTTGAGGAGCACTGTAATAGTGCTATAACCGTTCACTCTACTGCGTCTGATTGCTAGATAGACACACATTCACACTACGAGAACTAGCAACGTATCTAGTAAGTGAAACATGTGTGAGTTTTTCTCTATTTACTGTACATTTGTTGTTCTGCTTTCAGGAATTGTAAAATACCGCGCAAGTAAGTGTCATCGTTACGACTAGGTTACCTATATTTTATATTTTATCGTTTTCCAAACGCCATTAAGTATTTATTCCCATGTTTTGTGTCACATCGAACAAAATGTATCCTGGATTCTTCTAATCGTTTTTTATCTGCAACTTATGCAATATTTGACAAATAACAAATGTACAAGCTACATGAATCTTTAGAAACGTTATATAAATTGTGTGAGCCTAGAAGAAGGCTCATATACTCCAATTAACTTATTATTGTTTTAACTATTTCGAAATAGACTTTTTCACAATCACTTCTTCTTGCTAGCCATTCCTCCGTATTAGAAAACAAATGGTGTTTCAACAGAGCCAATTATGCATAATATGAGATATTAGGAACAATTTAGCAGTTACACTTTTAAAAGAGTGAGCTGCAAGTTGTTGGGTGAACCGTTAACGGTTTTCTGGTTGCTTGACTCCCACTTCTTCATCTGCTCTCCTAGATATATTCCTACTGACCATTTCTTCATATTCAAGAAAAAGTAATACTCAAAAGGAGTCAAGTTTGAGGAATTTATGACATGGAAAACAAGCTAGAATCCTAATCTATCAATTTTGCGGTCATACTTCTTCAAGAGTCAGCTGCAAATTGTGTGAATCGTGAACATTTGTGTCCTTGATTGGTTCCCATTTCTCCACCTCCTCTTTTGGATATTTTCTCTGTGACCATTCTTTTATATTCAAGAAAAAGTATTACTACAAAAGAGCCAAGTTTTAAGAATCTGGTGCATAGGTACCAAGCCCTAATTCATCAATTTTTCAGTCATACTTCTAAAAGAGTGAGCTGTAAGTTGTTGGTTGAATTGTGATCGGATTTTTCGTTGCTTAAAACCCACTGCTTCACCTACTCTTCAAAATATAATCTTGTCGACCATTTCTTCATATTAAGGAGTAAGTAGTACTCCAAAAGAACCAAATTTGAAGAATTTGGGACATGGGGAACAAGTTTGATCCCTAATCCATCAATTTTGAGGTCATACTTCTTGGAGAGTGAGCTGTAAGTTGTTGGGTGGATCGTGGAAGTGGTCTTTGTTGCTTGACTTCCACTTTTTCACTTCTTGTTTTAAATTTAATCTTGTTAGTCATTTCTTTGTATTAGAGAACAAGCAGTATTCTGAAAGAGTCTTATTTGAAATAAATGTGGCATTGAAAACAAATTGGAACCCTCATCCAGCAATTTTGGGCCACACTTCTTGGAAAACTAGCTGCACGTTATTGAGTGAATCGTAGACGTTTTTCTTGTCAATTGGCTCCTATTTCTCCACCTTCTTTTTTATATACAATCTTGCTGACCATTTCTTTATATTGAAGAACAAGTATTCCGGTAAAATATCCAAATTTGAAGAATTTGGGACATGGAGATCAAGTTGGAACCCTAATCGATCAATTTTGCCGTAATACTACTAAAAGAGTAAGTTGCAAGTTGTTGAGTGAATCGTGGACGTTTTTCTTGTTGCTTGAGTATCCACTTCTTCATCTCCTTCTCGTTAACAATGCTTCGTTCTAACTTTTCTTTTATCTCCTTACAAGCCATTTCTTCATATTAGAGAACAAAATGAAAAAATATTCTTCTTGTTAGCCATTCTTCGCTCCAACTTTCTTCTGGATGTATTCTCCTTACTAGCCATTTCTTCATATGAGAGGACAAGTTGGAAAAAATCAAGCATGAGGAACAGATTAATTTTGGATCACACTTCTAGAACAGTGAGCTGCAAATTGTTGGATGAATCGTTGACGTTCTTCTAGTTGCTGAGCTTCCTCTTTCCCATCTCTCTATTTGGAGTCAATCTCCTATCGAACCACTCATTCAAATTAGAAAACAAGTGATACTCTAAAAGTGTTGACTTGAAGAATGTGGAACATGAGGAACAAGATGATAACTCAATCCACCAATTATCTTCAGAAGATTGAGCTACGAGCTGTTGGGTGAATCTTGAAGTTTTTGTTGCTTGGTCTTCCGTTTTCCATGATCTATCACAGAATCATAAATTTTATCGATGGATTCTATAAAAGTGGCCCCGTTAAATCATTCACAACATTCAGCGTCATTAATGCCCATATGGTTACTCTTATCGAAAGTACAGATCCATCATAACAATCATATTGTATACAAGTCTTCCATGTTGTCCTCCCGTCTTGATATTACTTGTTTTAAGGGTTGCTTTTCAAATTACTGAATCTTGTATGTCCCTCATGGTCCTGTACATGATGTATTCCATATACTCAATTAAGTGTGAAAAAATGTGGGAAATGTAAAAAATTCGTGTGGAAATCATAAAATTCTATTCATCGATTTCATCTATTGCAATCACAAAATGTACAGTTATTAACTTTGATCTACTAATTTGATCACCCAATAAAGTGCTTCGTAATTGTGTGGAAAGCATCTCCGCTGTTTTCTCTACTTTAAAATATTTAAACAATCTTCTATTTCAGTGGTAATAAATAAAATATCTTGACAGTATATTCTTGCCAAAAGCTAAGTGTGCGGTGTCGTCAAAACAGTTGATTTTTTCCTGCGTTAAAAGGTTCCTTTTTAACTTGTCTTTTCGGTCCATTTCTCGACATATGAAAATATTCTTTCTACCTACCTTCTATAATATATATTGTGTAAATCCCTTATGCTTTTATCTCAAGTTATTTATCTCTGTCCGGCTCATACCTTCAACTAAAATAAGATATATTGCGAGCATCGTGCCTGAAGAGCAGAAGGACTTCTATTGATTCTAGCTAAAAGCATTCACGTGGACTGTGGTCTTTATACTGGAATGAGTGCTCATAGACCAGAAAACATCCTGAATTAGGAAAGCTAAGAAGCTACGGGGACGAGGTGTAGTGTTTGATAAGAGACTTCTTCCTTATAACATTTCTCTGGAAGACATCTAAGCCAAAATAAAATTCAGGCTTCGTCACACTGTATTTTCCACAAATGGAATTATTAAATACATATCACGTTATTTCTATATTAATAAGGTGGAGAACAATTGTTTGAATAGAGATATCTGACAATAATATTAATTTTTTATAGAATATCAGATTCTTCTCATTCAATCATCCAGAACATCAACTTTATCCAATGCAATTAAAGATTTATATACTTTTTTTTTGTTTTAGGTAAGCCCACCTCCAGTTGATACTCTCATCTCTCTCTTTGATAATATTTGTAAGTATTTTGAAATTATCCTAACAAAAATATCATCGGATATAATCACCCCATTATCAATATATTTACGTATAAGATTCTTGTTCCACATTCAATAAGAAGTAATCTGAAATCGATATTAATGCTCATAATATTTGATATTTATCTTGTGGAATCATTTATCTGAGTTTCTATTAAAAATATATTAAACTGCATCACTACCAGCTGAAGCATCCTAGATTCTAGTGGAAGTTAAACTCTCGTTGTAATCTCCCAAAAAGAACAAATTCGCTCTCAGTGGTCGAAGTGTCATCACAACAACGAGTAGCAATTCCAAAACTCATAACTGTCACGTTGGAACGCTTGTTTTTAACTAAGATTTCCGTTAGATACCGCTAGAAAAATGCGGTTACTTTTTCACGTAATTATTTCTTGAAGTCTTTTCAAGTATAGCACAACCCAACGTTAGATTTACTTGTGTCACAGTATATTCCAGACAAGATTTTAGATTTGGAAAAACACTAATATGCTCTGCAAACTACTGCAGGCTCCTTATTTCATCACATACAGTTTTATTGGTAAAAGTAGAATGAATATTTGGCATTTTTTGTTCTCACATCAACGAACGAGGTTAGTACGAATACAAAACCAACATTATTCAGTTGTTATACGACACCAGATACCTCAACCCAAACAAACTCTTTTCGCCTTATATTCATTTGTGAATATACTTATACAAGATTGCTTATGTGCCAAACCAAGATATGCTGTCACACATAACAATCCAACATTCATTTTCCTACATAAGTATCTAGTATCCACGCAATCGTCCACTCTCAAGTTCTCCATGAAAGAGTCAAATTTGACAATCCAAAATTTATACAGCTTATTCACTTCTAATATTTCAACCACATTTCTGCCAATACTGCATCTTTCATTTCCCAGTGTATTCTGCGTCCAATCCTTTTTCGTTTAGCCTTGAAAAATTCTTTTTTCACAGCAATTACAGCCCAGTCATGCTGTCATAAATATGTCTGGTAGTGCACTGCTTAGTCCGATTTAGTTCGAACGGACTACAGGCTATTCGATCCATTATTTCACCTTTCAAGACAGGCTTTGAATGAAGAAACTTTTAAATGGTCATGGACTCGAGTAGACGGGTTTTGATTTTGTCATTAGCTTGTATGGACTGAAATTACTATGAGATCAAATTTCGCGGGTCGTAACTAAAGTAAAACGAGGGTTTACGGAAGCATTATGAGAATATCAATAGATTAAATGTTCAATAGTTTGTTGAAGTAAGAAAATGTATACGTACCATAGGGTCATTTTTCAAGACATCACACTATCCAAATGAATAAACTTGGTCTCTTGCTACATTGGAACTAGTGATCGTTTCATCCTTTTCAAAGACTAAAACTGCGCATTTATCCCTTTCCCTATAAAATAATTTAGTGCTGTTCTAAATCAAATACTAAAAATGTCAAAATCATCTTCCAACAAAAATACCGAGTGATTCGTCATTGCGGGAGTAGAATCAAAGGGTAGCAAACATACGTGAGTGTTTTACAAAGAGTATGGATATACGGAAACGAATTGTACACAAACTAGTTACGCGTATTCGCAAATGAACAAACTTTATTTATCCTTTCGACTTTCGTGTCGTTACAACGAAGACACTGCTCATTTTCCTGGCTGGAAGCTTGATGTTGGTAAGCACAGAACTTGAGGCATTTCTGATGCAAATGTTACTGATTATCCTGCTCTGTGTCCTGGAATTAACCCAGGGTAGAACTAAAAGTGTTTTATGTAGATACAGATTTGAATTTGATCCAGGAAGAAACACACTCAAAAAAATCAATGATGATATTTGACGATATATTTCTGGAATTATAATCCCGACCAAAGAACCAACGACATAATACGGTACCTTGCTAAAGAATTCTGGAAAATGTTTGACATGATATGACAATTGCATGATTTGTCTATCATACTAATAGCACAATTACTAAAAGTAAGTCGTTCTCGGAGATTATTGAATAAATACCTAATAATGTCATTTCTGGTTAAAAATCTACAACGGTACGGATCTGCTGTCGCTGAGGGCAAGTCACATCACACCGACTTGTACTCTACATTATCATGCAAATTTTCATTCTTACATTTGCTGTTTGGTGTGTCTTCTTCAGGAGACAACACCGCTTGCCTCTTGGTGCTTGCTTGTTACGATGTACTCCGCGCATAATTCCATTTAAGTGTGTTTACTTTTCTAGTTATTGCAGTTGTTATATTACATCGAAAGTTGCAACGTTGACTTTTATACAAGTGTCTCTAAAGTCACCTAGTTACTTCAGAATAGCATAACATCCAAAATTTGTCAAATTTTTTATTTATTTTGACAATACGTTGTATATATTTCAAAGCAACATTGTAAAATATGAAGATAAGAGACATTAATTCCAGGATTCATAACCGTTAGGCAATGATGCACCAGTGAGCGAAGTAAAGCAATTTAATTATGTGGTGTCCATACAAACGAGCGATATCCTGAAGAGCGTTTATCAAAATGGTATGTTCTCGAAATACTCCAAACATCAAATATGAGACACTGTTCGGATAGCTATATATACCTGTTGCAAATTCAAAAATACAATTACTAATTAATAAAGAAAGGAAGAATTCAATATGAAGTAAGCATATTTTTTACATTGCTGCCTCAAATCTCCTATTTCAACTGAAAAATGGTTAAAGAATCATTGCAGCTAATTAATGAGTTATTAGTGAGACAGTTACTTTTTCAGGAGACGGAATTTTTGGTCTCATATCTTAATCGACTCTCTTTTTCAGACGATAAAGTCCATAAATCTTTCGCATTACCAAAAAGTGTAATCTTAGTATTTTTAACAGTATCATGCTGGGGTTGACTTCAATCAACCATAATTCCTATCAAATACCAACAATATTTTAACAAATAATTTTTGTATTTCATCACGAATTTCACACTTTTGGCGGAGCATTGACTTGCGTAGGCTCCTGAAAAAGGTCTAGCGCAGATAAAATAATCATCACCTTTCACAATTTCAACAATGCTCTACCTGTTTCGGAATATTAGTGATATCAAATGTAGCACTTTTCATGTCGCTTGAATCTTCAATCCATCTTAGTGCCAACATGAAAAGAATTTAGTGCCAATAGATCCCAATTGAATAGTATATCTTGAAAACAAATGATTCCAAGAAGATGGGGCAATCTTTCAGCGCGAAAAGCTATTCAGACGTTTCCTATTTGTTTCGTCGTATGTAATTACTACCAGAATTAAGACATGTTGTTCTAAATATTGGATTCCTCAACGAGCTGAGAAATGGTTGAAAATCATCGTAGGTAGTGTAGTTGTATCACTACTACAATACTTACTCCAAAATAAGTTAATTATGGGACAGTTACCTTTTGAGAAGACGGAACTGTCTATACTCTCTATATTCTCCAACTCTATACTCTCCATATTCTTCAAATTCTATACTCGGTTTATTGTCTAAACTCTGTATACGCCCTAAACTCTTTTAACACTATCGTCTCTAAAAATATTCTCTAAACTCTGTACTCTATATATTCTCCAAAGTCTCTATTATGATCTTCAATCTCTAAACTCTCTATATTCTCTAAGGTCTTTATACTCTCTATTTTCTCTCAACACTCTAAATTCTCTATATTCTCAATATTCTTCATGTTCTCAATATCCTCTATATTCTCTAAATTCTATATACTCTATATTCTTCAAACTCTCTATACTCTCTATATTCTCTAAATTTTCTATACTCTATATTCTTAATTCTCTACACTTTTTATAATCTCTGCTGGACTATTCGGTCACCTTTTTTTATCATACTATCAAGCCTATTAACCTTCCACATTTCTCAAAGCTAGATTTGGTATTTAAAGCTGGATTTGGTAGGTAATCAGTAGGATGTTGTTATTGCCTTTTATCAACCATGTGCTTAAGAATACCTCCAATATCTTTACAAATAATCTTTGTACTTCTCTACAAACTGTAACATGTAGTCCACTTTATATGAATCGTCTATAACTACAACTTTTAGAAACGCTTCGACTTAGATAGGCTTCAAGGTAGGATCTGACATGGATTCCAAGTCCAACCCCTCAATTTTGTTTCACTTTTCATGTCGCCTTGTTCTTCACCCCATCCTAAAAAGGTATCAGTATCAATATCAATATTTCCAACATATGGTTTTAGCTGAGGTTGCCAGGGGTTAAAATTACTCCTATCTTCATTTTTTTTATTACTCATGCAGGATAAGTACTATTTTGCGCACGTTTTTCCAGGCGGTAAATGTCTTTTTGGCTTTTGTGTGCGACAAGTTTACTTGTCGCACACAAACCATTTATCGCTCGGAAAAATAAGCGCAAAATAGTACTTATCTCGCATTCGTAATAAAAAATAGTATCTGCAACTCGTGCGGTGTTGTCAATTGCCCACTTGAACGAATGAGGACAATCGAGAACTTATCGCACTTGTTGCACAATATACTATTATTTTTGATTGCATTGAATTGATAAATAAGGTAAAACTTCTTGAAAATGAAGGGGCGACAAAAGTTTTTCCTCCCAATCAGGGCTGTCCAAACCAGATACGATCCCAGGTCAGTACAAATTACTAAAATGATTGAAGGGCCCAGAGACAAATACTCAAGAATTTTCAAGAAAAAATTAAAATACAGGGATATTATTATTAGAAATATGTTTTATTTGATGAAATTTCGTGTATGAAAATGATTAGAAACACAACGTTTCAACAGCAAAGTGCTGCCTCTCTCAAGTGTAAAAATATAATAAATGAATAAACAAAAAATGGTCAAGACAACAAGAATACAAAAGGTGACTAGATAAAATATTAACTCCACACCAAAAAGAGTAGAGCCAGATTGACCTAGAACCACAAGGAGTTGACTATTTCCCCATTTAGACCTTCATTTTTATCTCCTGATCCTAGAAGTTAATCTTCACCAAATAAAACATATTAATTAAAAATGAGTTCTGAAAAGTTTTTTCTTTTATCATTATTATATCTTATAGTGCTTAATAGATAATTTATCTTTAAAAATTCTTTAAATATCAATAATTATATCAGTTTTCACCATCAGGCGCAATGCATATCCAAGTGACTTATCAGTCAGTTAAAACCTATATTTTGTTTTTTCTTCAAATTCATAATTGAATAATGCCTATCGTCAAGCCCATTTTTGAATCAAATTCTTAGGTGTTTTTCAGAAGGCTTTTCCTCGAAGATAATTAATTGTAGAGGAAATATAAACGTCGCGAACCGCAGCCCTGCTCTAAATGATTGAGAGACGCTAATTTGAAAAAATATATGTTCTCTACATTTTGATGAAAGGCAAGCTATTTAATAGATCAACCAATAATTGTATAATTGCAGCATTTATCATATTCTTATCAGCAGTGGTGTAGTGGCAAATTTTCCAGTGTGGGAACGCTAGATATATTTCACAAATTTTCCAGTGTGGGAACGCTAAATATATTTGATAAATTTTCCAGTGTGGGAACGCTAAATATATTTGTTAAATTATAAGGCAAGTCGTGTTTATATGCTTTTCTAGAATGCCTACAATAGCCAAAGAGCATAGAATTAGGATGTATCTGAGCTTGCTGAAAAACGCTGAGTTTTCAGGAATTCATTAAACGATATGGATGATATGAAAATCCTGTGTGGAAACACCGTTCCCAGGCGTTCCCGCTTCACTACACCACTGCTTATCAGCGGGAGGCATTTTCGTAAGTGCAGAATTGAAAAATAACATATAGTTGCAGTAATATAAACTACAATAATCCAGTCATTTGAACATGAAAATGCTGCTCTCTTGAGAAAACTCGATTTTTGGCTTTGAAGTAGAACCCAATGGAATACTATTTTGCTTATAATAATTATGAGATCATTTCTGTATTAACACTTTTCAAATAGTACATTACTTATGTTCAGCTCAGCTTTGCAGATTTAAACTCTTCGCAGTGAGATGGCAGAACCGCTTATCTGGCAAGACTACCTTCCTACCAAAAGTACAAGTAATTGTCTCGCTTGTGCCTTCATATAGTTGAAATGGCTACGATAAACGACGTATTATTGCTCTCTCAGTCATAGGCATAGCTCCAAATCTCGCTCATTTATATTCGCTCGTGCGTTCGTATAAAGCCAGATACTTCAACGTTTCTCAGTCCGAAACTATTGAATACTCATTATCCATGGACATTCAAACAAAAAAAAAATTAAGATAGAATTGAGGTAGCTTTTGGGACAGCTGTATATGCTGTATACTCTGAGGTTTCAGATTTCTCATCGCTGTTCCGATTATTAATAACTGCTATTCAGTTATCGGGCGTTATTAATATTTTGTTTCTGTATTGAGGTCGTAAATACGGCCGAATAAAATTTTATATCTTTCTTTCTTGTGTTTCTTCCGAATAAAGACGCCACGCAATAAAACTCTACATTTCCGGTCTATAATTTTTTTCGCGTAATTTTGATACGGGGATGATACCATAAATATAAATTGCAAAGGAGGCATCTAGCAATCAACCAATAGAACGGTTTGTGTTGTTTGCATCTTCAGTATTTTACACAGATTTATTATTATTGATTGCGGGGAATAAATTTTAATGTTTTAGAGCAGGAGTCGTCAAACAAGAAGCGGAGAATTATGGGATTTTTCTGAATGATTGCAATCCTCACCGTCCTCTTACATTAAGATTGTTTGTTAAATATTTTCCTGGAAATTGTTTGAGGATCTTTTCGAGATTTATACAAGAGTCGCAGTAATATCTCTTTTGCTTCGCGGTCGGAAGAATTATAATAACGCTTCTGTTACATAATACATTATTATAAATGTGCGTGTGAGATGCGTAGAATTTATAGCTAGGCGTGTTTTATGCTAATGAGCGAATCTCGGTGTAATTTAGAAAGCTCTACTCTTCACTTGAATCTCAGATCACGCAATAAAACATCCGCACATCGGCACGCACCTCGCCGCCCCAAAACGCCTGCTCCGCCAGCGTTCCCAACCGTCCTCCGCCTCCGTTAATATGTTAAAGTTCAATTCCATTTACGGCCGTTTGTCTTTCGGCCTGACCTGAACATAATTCTTTCTTGTTTGGTCCCAGCTCTCGCTTGTGGTGTGTGTTAATCTGCTGTTTTCGTTGCGATGACAATTAATTCCAGCACTTTGCTCTTTGTCCTATTTCTTTGTTGTGGTATTTATTCCATCTTCGAATGATTTGATTCTCAAACACGTCATTTTAAAATATTTTTTGGGTTGTAATTTCTTGTAAAACATTTAAAAACCTGTGAATAAGACACTTGTCAACTTTTTGTACTTGAGTCATATCGTTCTCTTTTTCAGAAGCTCCTTTGAAACAGTTTCAGTGTCTTCTAAAAAAGACGATGATATATTATGACTCTCGAAACGTCAAGTCAAACAGACGATGTAGTAATGTTTTCACCGATCAACGTTAGCCACGAAAGTCTACAAATCAAACCTTGAAATAGTATATTTCTGTTCCTCTTTCTGGCTAACTCAAACTTCAATGTAAACTTTGTAAATCTTCCTCTTCCTCTAGTTTTAGATAAATTTTAACAAAACCAAGAATAAATTATATTGTACCAGAATGACGTTCTGATTTGCTGCTGGCTTGAAACTTTTCAGCTTAAGATATTCAAGAATAAAAGATTTGGATGACCAATTTTTAGCACTTTCGTGACTCAAACAAATCACAAAATATTGATGCTTTCCTGCGAATACGTATCATTCCATCATTGTGTTTAGATTTGATGGAACAATTACATTTGGGTAAATACAAAATCGTGTTGAAGTAAGGGAAATACATTAAATTTTTCGCAAAGAAAACAATAAGACATCTCATCTTCTTGTTTTGTTAATCAACCATTCTCATCGTCGCGAAGTCTATCCATTTTGTGAATATATCCAAGAAACGTAAACGTTCGCAACTCGTGAGTAAATAAACGCTGGGCACAACAATCAGCCTCACCGGATACATTCTGCGAGTGTAAAAGATAAACATGGCACGAAATTGAAAGCTTTAATAGAGGTGGGTATTACAATTTAATGCATGTTCGCTTGATTCAATTTGGATAGGAATTGATGCGTTATTCGGAGTCGAGCAAACACGATAACTGTGCTCTGTCGCCACATGCGTAATGTATTCATAATTGAATGGAGAACACTCATATAAATGATAATATTGACAGCAGAATTCAATTGTTTAAAATCCAGAGAAAGTGGATGAAGTGGATTCGCTATCCTTTCCAATTTCATACGTAAACTTTGCGTCGCATCTGTGGGAGGATTCATTTCGTTGAATTGGAACTATTGTACAAGCCATCCAACTCCACGTGGAAAGTATACGAACAGTTGGAGATCTTGTATAGTTTTTCTTCTGCTATATAATCATCACATTCAAGATTATTCGTTCTTATTGTTAGTTCTTGGAACTCGAAACAGGAGAGTAGTTTTTTCAATAAAAAAACAACTTCATGAGAAAAAAGTCTGGAAGGTTTGATAAGATAACTAATTTGCTACAAAATCTGTCTATTTTTCTGCCCAGAAAAAGCGATTTAATTTTTACTTCCAGTTCTATATAAAATCGTATCGAAATTCAAAAATAATTTAAAATTGTTGATACATCCAAGAGTGCACCATATTTACTGCAAGTGATTTATTTGCTATTGTTAGATCTAGTAGCTACCTACTACCTACTAACATGCAATTTGGCATATACATGGAACTTGTGTACCCAGAACGAGGATTAGATCAAAATGTGCTTTGTGCACGACATAATATGCAAGATCTAAGTTACAGAAGGGAATTATCCTGTGCCCGGTTTCTGTGGATGCTAATGAACAACAAAATAGATTCGCCGTTTCTACTATCTCGCATTCCCATCCACGTTCCGCAGTTCACATCGAGACGCATGAGTACTTTTTACTTGAATTCGCACAATACTGAGATCCTGAGACGTTCTCCAGTCCACATCATGTGCCAGTTTGCTGAAATTCACATCACCGATATTTTTTGTTGACTGCTTTTCAAATATATCATATAACATGTTTATTTTTATTATTAATGTAACTTTTTTGCATTTAATCCACATATTTATTTGCATTTGCAATATGTTTTTTTCTTGTTTTCAATTTTTTCTACTATATTTACCCTGTAATAGGACTTCTGTTGGGTAATAAAGATTATTATTATTATTATTATTATTATTATTATTATAGAGGTAATACCGCTCAAAGGGCTGAATTCCGTGCCATTCTCTGAGCCAGTCCAAATAAATCAGAAGAGTAAATATGAAAAGTAAGTTGAAGACATGCTAACAAAATAAGAAAAAGTAATGGTGTTAAAAAATAGACTAAGACAACCTCAGGAAGAAAAGCTGAAAGTTGTCAGTACACTGAAAGAAGTGAATGAACATGATGAAAAATGGTCAAAAAATCATAATGAATGCCTGTAACAGTAAACCGTTGGATGGATCTCCTTTTCCCAAAAAGCAATATTAGAATTTGATTCCTTGTTGAATTACTTGTATTATAATTATTTTTATCGGTGAAATTCAAGGCTGGCACTCTATTTCATATTAGAGAGCCCATTTATAATGGCTGACATGAAGTTGCACGAGTTAATGAAATCAGAATGGTCTCTTGAATCGAGTGTACGAGATTAAAGAATGTCACACGATTGCTGGGTTATAACAGAACGAAGATGGGATTCTATAAACTTTTGTTATGGATTAGGTACGTTATAGGAAAGATTTCTATCAGCATAATATATGCGCGAAAATGTCACTTACATAATCAATAAGAGAGTACAAAAACCACCTGAACTGTCACAAGTGACATTCATAAGAAAGTTTTCTTAAATTTTAATTTTATCGTCTTCCATAATAGGCAGGATTGGAAGAAAATAGAATTCAATAGAAAAAATCTAAAATCACAGATTTTTTCGAACCATCTATCATGATTTTTTCAATTCTTTAAAATTGTCTTTCAAAATGGAATAGAATTATTAGTATTAATCATTTATAGCACAAATTCAAATGAACGTGTTTTCATCTTAGGCCTCTTTCACACAAAGAGCCCTACGGCTTCCGCTCGCGAGCGAGAGCTTTTTTGGCTACTACTTTCCACTCTTTCACACGGGGAGCCTCTCGGCTCTAGCGCTCTCGCGTCAGACGCTAAGCTCGTGGAAATCGCGATGAATCGTCTAAGCGCTATGGCCATTCATCTTCTTCATTGTCGAAGTCTTCTTCGACGTAAAAAACGCCATCATTTTAGAACTTTTTTCAATTTTTAGCTACATCATTGCGATCCTTATACGAGTCTGTACTTTTGTCCCAAATAGGGTTTCCAGGACCTTATATATGTGCTATATTAGACCGAATATTTTGCCCTAAAAGCCTAACAATTTTTTTTTCAAAACCAAACATACCTTTCTAATGCCGGACATTTGTTTTTAAGGCAAAAGACATCACTTTGATAAAAAGGAAACCTTGGTATGGTTCATAATAAAACTGTTTATCAATTATTATTTATTATTAAGTCATAGTTTTGTTGCTAAATTAACTACAACAATTTAAGAATCAGTTCTAAGCCTTTTATTCATAGTTCAGTCTTCTGTAGACTTTAGACTATATGTAGATAAAATGAAATCTAAAAGCTAAACAGAAGCCGGACATGCCGGACATGTAAATATCTGGCCGAATACGACCGTAGAAAGCCAAATATGTTCTGGCATCCCTAGTCCCAAAGGGCGGGTCAGTTCTACACTGTATTTATCAGCAATTTGATTTCAAAATCTATCTGGACTTTGCGCTGCGAAGCAAGAAATTATAAAGAGTAAGAGCCGTTTTCGCTTTCCGTGTGAATGCTTCCACTATTCCGCTAGCATTTTGACGAAGAGACGCGGCTCCCTTCCAAGCGCACGGCTCAAGATTCAAGAGCTCTGACGACTCTCGCTCGCGCGCCGTAAAGGCTCTCACTCCCCGTGTGAAGGCTCCCATGGCACTCTTTGCATTTCGGTCTCACGCGACGTGCCCTCGTTCGGGAAAGAGGCCTCAGGATTTCAGTGTTCTAATAGAAACCTTCAAAAATGTGCTTGAGGGCCATTTAACATACTGCAATCAATTTTGTATTTTAGTTTGCATTTCAATGTTTCATTTTGATATAAAGAAAAGTGCACCATGTCGTACACAATATTGTGTATTGAACTTTGATTTTATGTATCACAGAATATATTTTTCTTTGCATTAAAATGCAACAATAAAATGCAGAGCAAAATGCTGCATTCAATGGTCTGTATCAAACGACCCTTGAATAATTGAATTTTCACTCATTCTATTAAATAATTACTTGATTTGAATTGTGATTTCATTTTGTAGTAGGAATATAAATTAATTCATAAAACTTATGAAAATAACTGAAATTGATAATAATTATTATTTTCTCAACCACACTGATTTAATCATGACTTGAATCAAGCCACCCATGTTGGTAACTGATATCGGACCCATAATTTATCTTTGTGCACTCAATTTTTAATAATTCTTTTTTCGTGCTTTTTTCAATTCACGGATTTTTGTGATGCCCATATTTTTCACTGCAATAAATAATGAATTGATGAGTGAACAATATCTTCAAAAATAAATAGTCAATTGGATCATGCCACGCTAAAATAAAATGACAGAAAATATTGACAACTCAGGACTACCGCAGGCAGCGCATGTGGTTTTTCGAATGTTACAGTCAACTACTAGATATCGTCACAAATGTGAAATATTTCAAGTGATAAGTTCACATGATTATAAATTTGAATTCGCTATAAATGTGGTCCTAGTTAGTATTGACCAAGTCGATGTTCAATCGTCGGTTGTGATTGACAGCCTATGGTTACTAGATGTTCGGTGGTTGCCAGGCATCAACTGTTAGACAATCAAATGTTGGCCCTTTGTTGGATTGGGTATATAAAAGCGTGAGCTAGGAGAGTCATTCATTCAGTACGAGTGACTAAACGAAATTATGATCATACGAGTTTATAAAATAAATATTGGCACTGGAAACTGTGTGAATAAATTATCCACAGTAAAATTTATGACGATAGGTTCATGAGAGCAAGTATTCCAAATCAGTCAATCCTACTAAAAATATCTATAGTACAGGGCATCAATTATATTCTTTTTTATTAAGAAGTGAATGCTACTAAATTTATAAAAACAATTCAAATTTGAGAAATAATATGGACTACTATTGATTTCTGAGTGAAAAACTCAATTTCTGAAAGATATGAGATCAGTATTTCACGAACAATAATTGAGGAGTCACCAATAGTGTCAATTATAAACGTGAGGTCTGCAGGAATATCAATCAATCCACCAAGTGCACTATGAGTGTTTGCACACTCATATTGAGTAAAAGGCGTGATTGATAATATTAATTTTTTTATTATTCTTATTTATCCTTATTCTCTTTTTATTTTTCATATTGATCATTCAAATAATTTTGTAGCAGACGATGAGTGGATAATCATTCAAAGCGTCCTTAAATACTTTTATCCCAATTATTTATTCATTATTACATTTTTTAGTAAGTTGAGAATTTTTCAGCCATAATTGTTGTGTATGTGAATTTTGGATTGAAAGTGAGAAATCCCGACCTTTTCCTCATCAGCTCCTCGTGTTTAACAAGTAAGTTAATAGCGGTTTGATCAGGAAACTGTCGTCCGGCAAGCTGCGGGCGCCCGGCCTGTGGTCAGGTCATGAGGACAAGGGCTACAAGGACTGTTTGCCTCTCCGAGGTGAGTGAAGAAAGTTCCGGCGGCCTGTTGACATACCATTCCACTTTGTGCACTGCAGGTTTCACTTTGTGTTTAGTTTCATGCGGTGAGCAATGTATCAAAACTGTCCTTACATGCATTTAGTAATGAAATTCTCAACACAAATAGGAAAAGTCAAAGAGAATTTGTTTAAACTTTAAATTGTTCTCTGTTTACGCGTTGCTGACACTTTAAGTTGTGAAATTTACTGCAAAATATTCTACTAGGTTACAACAACAATAACGGAAGGATTAGGACGTAAATGATAATGAAATCTCAACTTTATTAGAAACAACAGGATAATGAAAAATATATCGATGAATCAAAACTTTTCAGATTAATTTTTCCAATACGACGTCAAAATTCATCATAAAATTATATAAATGCCAATGCATGTGAAAATGCGTTACAATAAAATGATTGATTCACGCCGAAAGTTTATAGAGAAATGAATTGTAGGGAGCAAAAAAAGACTCAAAATGTTTTAGAAGTAACCTTCCGTTTATGTCCTTGTGTTTTAATTCTCAGCAGTAACCTCAGTTGGTAAAAACTGAAGAGTGTATTTTCTTTTCTTGGTGATCGAAGCCGAAGGCCATAAATATGCAAAGAACGTTTGTAGCGGGTTGTACATCAGCTCTTCCGGTTTCTGGTTGGAGGAGCCGCCACCTATTTGAATATTTTTATGAGTCACGAATTAATTGCTCATTCGCGAATGTTTCGCTGCCGCAGTTAAGAACAGGAAAACTATAAATATTAAAAGTAACGCGGAAATCTTAACTTTACCTCACACCCTCACTAAAACTTTAAAGGTCTTGGAATAAGTTCACTGCTTCGTTTGGTTTCGTTTCGTGTCTCGCTCTAGCTATGTGAAAACCGATTTTAACTTTTCCAAATACATCTTTTGTTCAGATGCAAATTTAATACAAATGAATCAATGTTTCACTTGTAAGTTGAAATTTACTGGAGAAGGTAGCTCTTCAAAACATCAAATTTTTGAAATTATGAAACCGTCCAGAAAAAGAACTATCCTTTCTAACAAAAAGTAGGGGGAGAAAAAAGTAGACAAGAAAGTTGATTTGATTTAATTCATTGATGTTCCAGTTTATTGATGACTTACTGCCGATGTCATTACTAATGATTTTTTTATCACTATTACCACAAATTGCACACCCCGATTTTCACGCCAGTTTCGGGCTTTGAAGATAGAAGTAATTTCACAATCAATCAACTTTTGATATAGTTTTTTGTATTTGCCATTCATTTGATACTCAGAGTTTTGAATGTTATGAAGTAATCACATGTAGAAAATCTATGATATGGGCTACGCTACCTCCATCGTGAATGAATTTTATTGCTCTTTGATTACAAGAAATCAGAATATCAAGAAAGAGGTGTTGAATAATAGGGAACATCTGCATAAATAAGAATTCATATTTATTGGTTTGAGTAAATGTGGTATTGACAAGTGCAAGTGGATCTCCTGCACCCAGGATGATTGCATTTTAGTATATGGTTCAGTGCGTGTATCAGAACGGACCCCATCTAATGTAATGTGCACTGCATGCATTATTTATATATCCTATGACTCGTTTCGTGGTAAAAGGCATATTTCATTCAATGTTTGTTAATGCATACGGCAGAATATGAAAATTCCTATAAATAAATCAGTCATACTTCATGCATTTTATGTAAACAACTGACTGAAAAAATGGCCTTCGAATCCACAACGTAAAAGGAAAACCTGTATTGTTGAATATCAAAGCATTCAGTTTAATCGAATGGAAATTCTTCTTACATGTAAGTACTTGAGAGTACTTCATTACTAAAAAAAATTATCAATACGGAAACATGCTAAATTAAAGAACACTTGAATTGTATGTTGAGCAATGAGTAATTGAAGACTGAAAAAACAGTAAAATTTGTGAAAGATTTTTCTGAAATGAGTACTGTTTTAATTTGGCTTCTAATATATCAGATGTTCCTCAAAATTTATATATAAACTACAAGCTACACAATTCTTTTTGCTCGTGAAGATGGTCAAGGTGTAGCCAAAACGGTCGAGCTAGGAAGGGAAAAATAAATTATTTGACTGAACTCCCTAATTCCTATACTTGCATTCACTATTTCAGGTAGTTTTAACAATACTGTCGTTTGTCTTATATGATTTTATTTATTACCATGTACACAATTTTTATTACAATTATGAGACTTTTGTGAAGGACTTGTTATTTATTGTGTAACTTGCGATATATTTACTTGCCTTTGATTCCCTCCTTTTTGTTTGTAGTCTCACCGGAATCTGATGATGATCACGCAGTGATCAAAAGCGGTAATCAAAATAAATTTTTTAAAACAGTGTGATTAGGAACCCTTTGGGTTGTTTTCTAAGATACTCTTACCATTTCCTAATCAGCAAATGGTTACCTTTGTACAGTTTCTGCTTAAAAGAATTAATGATTTTGTATTAATGGAGTCATAGATGTGAATGAATTAACGGAGTGCGTTGTCAAGAAATTAAGCCAATAAGACCGAACCCCTCTTAGTATCACAGTGATTTTAAGTATAATTATTCGATTCTTCTCCAGGATGGAGAGAAATGAGAAATATAGTTTCGATTAACCTCGTTGTTTATATTTTTGGTGTGAAAGGGAAAGGGTAGATGATGAATGTGCTGAAGCCCAGTAACTGTAGAGTCCTTCTCCTTCCGGGTGCGCGAACTTCCGCCACGGCACCACGCAGCGGAAAAAGAAATACGCAATTACGGAAATTTAATTAGAACTAATTAAAGACAGAGCTTCTGGCGTCGAGTTTTGTTTTGTTTCTGAGCGCCGGTGGTGGCGGTGGAGCAGGCGTGGTTTTGGCGCCAACTGCATCTCCTGGCCCAGATAATATACATAGTTAGGTAATTAATGCTGCGACCCAGGCTATTTGCATGCTCTCTGATTATTTATGCAAATAGAGGACGTCTAAGAGCAACCACAGCTCCTTCGAGCGATCGGCACCGGTCGCAAAGGGAAATTGCTAATTTTCTGTCTATATAAGTTACAACGTTCAGGTCGCCGCCAATTACTAGCCGTGCATGATTACCAAGCACCAAATGCGCGTGCTGAGATTCTGAATCAAGCACCGGACATCAAATCACTACACCAATGTCCAGCATCTTGTCTTTATCTCTTCGACTTCCATGCTAAACATACTAATGCAAATTGGTCACTATCTATCTATTACAAATTATCATGCCTTACATAGAAGGTAATAACTATATTCTTAAACCTATCTTGAGTGCCGATTTCACAATCCCCATATAAATTTATTTATGATTGTTACGAACTTGAAAGGTCTGTACATTTAGAGCAAGAACATCTTCGTCGTAATCATTTTCTCGTGAATACTTCTCCAACTAACTGAAAGTGTAATGTTCTGGAGAACGACAAAAAATTTCACAGATCCAGAAATCATCGTTGCGGATGATATGAAATCGGGCATCTATATAAATAGAAATCATTACTCTATAAGTTTTAATTTCGAAGGATCTCTGTGCCTTTTGTCCATTTAATATATTTATAAGATCCTAAATGCTGAATACCCAACATGAAATGGAGTTGCAATATTATATTACTCTATGTAATGCTTCTGCAGATGGAGTCATCGGTTCAATTGCTCAAGGAATAACAAATAAGGCGTCGTAGTTTTCAATCCCTTATCAATGTCAATAGGAGGTGAATAATTGTGGTTACGAAATAGACTTCTCAAGAGAGATAATATGTGGTTTCTAAGCGCAAGATAAATTGAATGAAGATGCGGATTCAAGAAAAAATCTTGAGTTATAGAGGTACTTCTCCTCCTGGAAGGTGCGTAGCTTTGCGTTGCAAATATGAACGATTTGAGGGTGCCGTGCGTACGCTGCGTGTGTCTCCGACAGCAAACAGATGACTGCACACTTAAAGTTCCTCCTTTTCACTGTTACATAAATCTGAGTACCTTCGCGACGACACACCTTTCGCGAGCTCGACGCATATTAACGCCGGCCAAAGAAAAACCTCGACGCCGGCGTCGTTCCCCGTTCCGCACGTGGACAGGAGTTCATTAATTTCAGTCCGACTCTGGCAGCATTGTTGTGAGTAACACCTTTTTCGTGTTCACGGCCCAGACTCGCGCCGTATGCAAATCGCACGCGGGCGGTGGTCAGATAACTTCATCGTAGGGAAAACTGGAACTGGAATTATCGTTAACTCTGGAACGTGGAGCATTCTCTTCTGATTTGAATTTGACTTCTCTGCATCAGCTACTTTCAAGACATTTACGGTTCTGCTATAATCCGTAAACTTCTGTAATCTTATCAATGTTCGAGGGGAAGATCAGTATTGAAGGCAGTGCTTCCTTTATATGTTTTTTATCACTTACATGAATAAAAACTTATGGTTTTAGAACTAACAAAGAGAAACATACTCTTTCGGTCTATAATGAGGGAATTCAATCGGATATTAAATAATTTCTCAGGAGAGACTTCATATGGATTTTGGACTCTTACTCCAAATTCTTAATTACTTCTCCAATCTTCTGTTTTGTTGGAACAATAGTTTGAAAATAAGATATTCCCGAGATCATAACGGCATTTCATAAAACACATCAGTGGGTAATAATTAGTCCCTGGATAAATCTCTTGGTGTAATTACGTAAGAAAATTGTGAGGGCGGGAATGGTTTTGGATAAGAAGGAGGACAAAGGGTTGGTATTTTTGAGGAGATTAGCTACATCGTGATGATGTAGCGAACGGGTTTACGTTTCTTTAATTCAGGCGGCGCATTTCACCCGATGGAAGAATGACAATTTAATTCTATCGGTCGGAAGTTTTAAGATCTACTCCTTGCGGCTGCTGTTACCCTTTCTGTCCTCCCCACGTAATAAGATCATCATAGATCAGGCAAAAGAGCGAGCGAGAAGGCGCACCGTACGCCCCTCGCCATGTCGGACTTTGGTAACGTTAATTAAACTTAATTAAAAGAACTTGGCGTCCCGGTCTCGACTGCGAGGTGCTGCCAGGATGCACGGATAATCCACGGACAAATTAATTGCCTTTAGCATAAGTAATGCAGTTTGCAGAGACGATTCTCATTTAAATCTTATTCTTCCCTAACTTTTTTATTATTGAACCACCCTACTTCATATCGTCGTACACATTTTCTTTGAGGATTTTAAGTTGGTTATACCACGATTATCACTTCACAAGAAATTGTTATTATTATTCAAGCTTCGTGCGGTTGTTGTGTACATAATTTCTCAACAAAAACTCTGAACATTGTGCGTGGGGATTCTTGCGACATCCGTCATCGACATGCGGCTCTCAGCGCCTACAAACTTAGCCAAAAAGCACGCCATTAAGATGGGAAACATGATTAACAATAGGGATTAGTGTGTCTCTGTAATTTATTATTATGGAAACGTATGTTTGTTTTGTGTTTGTGCGAATCTCGTTCCTTGTAGCTTTTGAGTTGTATGACGTAGTGAGTCACGTTGGAAGTCGAAGGCGATGTTATCTAGCGTCCGGAAGTCCATCAGCGGGGTCGGAGACGAAGAAGGTGATTGTCAGCGCAAGCTAGTGTGGGTATTGTTTTCCCTGATGGCGACTTCGTCGAGCGTCGACGTTTGCCGCGGGCCTGGCCATTCCGGCCTGGACTCATCGATGCTATCGCTCGCTATGTGTTCTCCCGGGGCGAGCTTTTATAACCCTGCCGGTTTCCTTCCACTATTATTTCCACAATTGTCAGATTTCTCGTCTGGTTCCAGCGCTGCACCTCACTTATCTTTGCTTCGTTGCTTGCCCACGGCACACATGTTCATGTGGTTGCCTTACTATCATCTTATACTTCAAGGTGCATCGTAAACCCGATCCTCGCAAGGCGTCGACGTCGTTCGAGGTAAGGTTTCGCGGTCTCGATAAGGCCTCAGTGTTCCCGCGGGACTCTCAACGTCAGCTTCCTTTCCACAAGCGTTATCGCGTTCACGCATCGAACTCGCTCAATTCCTACTTGGCCGCAAACTTTCTCTTCTTCGCTTTATTTCCTTCCAATTGTCAATATCGTGCTGCTGTTAATTTGTCGCAGGCGGCGTTTTCACCGAGTTCCGGTGAGTAAAGTGCACCGGACGCGACATTTGCTAACTTAATTTGTCGAAAGGAGCGCAGAGTATGTGCAGGAAAAGGGGGGTATACCTTGTCCGGCACTGTTTCTGGAGTGCAGATCGCCAAATGGAATTTCTTGGACGCCACCGACGACTGAGGACTCTGCCATTTCGGATGTGTGTGCTGTACGGTGCTCCAGCTAGCCAACTTATAAATTACATTTACAGGATGAATTTCCACGGCATCTGTTACCTTCCTGCCTTGCAAGACTCACTTAATTTGTCTTCATTATACACTATGCATTTACGTACACTACAGTACACAATTTAATTCAAATTTTCACTTTCGTTATCAAAAATTATCAATTTTCCAACAAGACTTATAAAAAAGGTAGAAAATATAGAAATCATGTCACAAACTCAGTTGCTCGATATCCTAAAATAGTTTTCACCATCCAATCAAGTTTCGTCTAATTGATAATTGCATTAATATTCAAATAATCTGAGCTTCCCTTCAGCTGATGTAGGTTGTAAGTTTTTCATCGCCACATAATGGAAACGTGAACATCTAACTTCACATTAATGTAACTAAGTTAGCAACCCGAAAATAAAGTTAGCGAGTGAAACAGTTCTTGAGGAGTCATTAATAAGTAATAAATGAAGATGAATCACCTCTTGGTACATGTAAATGAAAATGGTATAGGTTTAATTGAATAGATCCCGATACATTAAGCATGTCTGTCATCAAAGTGAAAAGACAATTTCATGTGGATGTTTCGGTTGGCTTGCAAGTTGCACTGTAAGACTCTCTTCACGCTTGAGCTGCAGGGGAGACTTATCAGGGCAAGGGTGCTCTACCCCTAACCCCTCAGTAGTACTACGTCACTAAATCACTCGGTCAGATAGTCAGGACCCCACCTCGTAGGATGGTATGTTGAGGTACCCTCAAACACTTATACCAAACTGTATATGATCGTACAGACCGGCTCAATAACTGCTAGATTCATCATTATGATAAAAGTTTATTTATTTATTTGCTATAAATTTGGGTTATCACATCGATACAATTGTAGTGGAACGGGATTGAGATGAGTATCCCAAACAGCAATTCAGATAGTTGCAGAGAAATACATTCCTGATTTCATAGCTGGCACACTTCTTTTATTTCATCCACATTTATGATGCAAAATTTTTAATCATGTCTCATATCACAAGCAAATCTAAAGGTATTAGGCTACAAGACTACCGTAGCTGTTCAAAAATCATACCGGAATTAGAGTAGTTTCTGCTATCTGATCAGTTTTTCGCAAGGCAACTCGTGCATTCATTCAAAATATTCTTAACGTTCATAAATTCGGACCTTCAATTCCTATCTAGAAATTCTGGTCTGTATTATAATTCATGACTATTTTATTTTTGAATCTGGGTGTCGCATATGGAACATGTAGTAAATCCTCCTATAAACCTTATGTAAAACTAATTTCGCAAGTGCATAACATTGCAAGATTTTATGATCACGTACGGAAAAGTGTCCGGTGGTCATCTCAGGCGCACGTGTAATAAAAAGAAGTTATGGCGGATGGGCAGTGGTGATTTAGTGAGATATGATTAGAGGAGGGACATCGTAAAGCGCACCAACGTGGAAGATACCTCGCTAACATTTATAGTTTCAGCTCTGTAACCGCTACACTTTCAGTTAATGACCGACCGTCATTAGCTGAGTAAATATAATAAAATGGAATCAATTAATCTGTCCCACATATCTCCCTGAACAGGCGATACATTAAATACAATCGCCCCTAATTTATCACTCTATAAAACTCACCTGATTTTATGATTCTACTGATATATTTCATTATTATTTTGCCAATACTAATATCAAAAACGATGTTTAAATCTCAAGCAAACTTGATTTTAAGGATTCAGAAATGTAAATAATGTATTAAGAGTCCAACTTAAGAATTCTTCCTCGTCCTGGTGGTAAAATAAAACGGTGTTTTATTGGCCGTCAGTGGTGGATGCCTCGATTTCGCTCCGGCATCAATCGCTACATTGCTTCAATGTAATTGTTCTCTCAGTTGTGTAATGGGCTGGGCCGTTGGTTCCCAGGTGATACTCAAGGCCCTGGTTTAATTTACCTGGTTAATGAGCTGAATTCCTGCGACAACGAACGGCAAAGCTAGGCGATCGAAATACACCACGAAATGGCAGAATCAGATTTGCTAATTCTGCATCTCAAGTAGCTACCGAAATTAGGAGACGTCGAATTTTTATTGAAGTAAACCTACTTTAGATACGGTAATGCGGACACGTTCAATAGAAATGAGAGCTTTACGGAAAATAAATGGAAAAGTAGTGGGAAAGGTGATATTCCTCGTCCAACTCTTAGTGGACTAATGAATCAGTTAATGAAGGCTAGTATGCTCTACATTCTAACCTTCACAGCAGTCTCGAATTTCAAGTATTTACACACTTTATTTGCCACTGCGCATGAGGACTTAATTTTGATAATAAGAGGAGGATAGATTCACAGCTTTTGCGCTGTGCTTAGAACTTACGCACTTCGTTCACTCACACGTCACAAATTTTTCCAAACTTTAATCAAACGGATCCATATTCTAAAAATAAAGGGAGAGGAAACTGAAAAAGTGTTTTAGCTTTACTCCATGCTAATTACTCACGCACTTATTTCGCTCGTACGTCGCTAATTTCTTGTAATTTCTATCAAAATATATACCACATGGCGCAACAGCTTCTACTCAATAAATAAATTCATAAAAATAAAATTGAAGCATAGCTATGTGATTTCGAAATGGAGACTCTTCCTCAATCTAAAATGATATTATTTGCAGGATACCAAAGCCAAAGCACGCATATTCCAAATTTTCGTCTGTCTGGCTGCTTGTTTGCCCGTGTTAATCTCCAAAACGGTTGAATGGATTGAGATGAAACTTTTAATAGTTTTTTTTGGTACTTGCATAATGTATAGCAAGTGGAGCACGAGTCGTATTCGTTTGTTCGCGCATCGTTCATCCGATCGAGTCAAAACTATGTATATTTGTTGATGGCACTTGCCTGAAGATTTTCAATATAGTATTATCAACATACATTAGGTGGTGCACAAGTCATATTTGTTCGCTTTTAATGTAATAATATTAATATGCAATAGGTGGCATGCCAGTCATATCGGATAGCTGTTTGTTCGTGCATCGTTCATCCGACTGAATTCGAACAGTTGTTGTTGGTGTTTGCGTAAATGCTTCTGATATGGTACCATTAAAGTACAACTCGCGCTGCGCTGTAAATATTTTTCTCAATTAATATCTCAATGTATAACATAGTTTGTCTTTGTGTAGTTCTAAATTCGTTTGTATGAATACTATTGGTTGGAAGACAACGCACAGATCAACCTAGAATTTTGGCACTGCATTCCTATAATGACATAGAGAGCCAATAATAAAGGATTTTTTTGTATATTTGATGGAATACATCAGGTTTAATATGTAGAAATCACTAAAGAAAAGTGCCAGTTCTCCAATTAGCTACACTTTTCTAATTGGCAACAGAAAATATACTACGACACGCGCCCAAATGACGGCTTTGACCTAATTAAAAAAAATTACAGGTTGAACATATAAGAAAACAAAAATTCTCTCGATTTCGCCGGGAACAAATGTGAAATCGCTTCTTTAGCTGCATCCAGAATTTCGTGAGAATCTTTAGTCTATATTCTCACCTCACAAATCAGGCACTTTCTCTTACCATCTCATATTTTATCATATAGAGCTATCTTCTTTTATCAAAAATTTTTTGCTGAAGTAGCAAACTTTGAAGAGGTGGGAATACGGACCTTCAGCTTCTAACGTTTTTGACAAATTATTTTTTAATATTATTTATTTGTTACTATGCTTTTGCCTGGCAGTTGTCAAAACCGTTACTGCGTTACTTCGTTTTTGCAAGAACACAACCTTGATTTGTATTTCTGTAGAAAATTATTTCTATTCTTGGCGTCTTCCACTCAAGTTTTTCCATCAAGTATAAAAAAAAGCATGTTCAACACATAAGAAGAGCGATATTACTTTTCTCTACTTTTCAAACAATCTACTATTTTGGAATTCCATCCTTAAGGCTTAAGAGGGACACTTCAGTACGATAGATAGCCAAAAAATCTCTACACCACAGACTACCGGTTGCCCCAGTGCTGCAGTCAATTTTTATTACATTTTTCCGTTGATTTATAAATTTACCGCGGGTGCAGCTCGCGGCTGTTAGGATGACAATTGGACTGAATTACTCCTGAAATAAAACAACAGATAATATCGGAAGCACAGGGATATCGCATGCAGTTTTCGCGGTTAGCCTGGATGCTGCAGTTATCTATACAGATAAACAAAAATGAAGTGTCTGTCTGTGATTTTAGAAAAATGCAAAAATTTAAGTAAGAACAGCTATTTAAACGATGCTCAATCATAAATGACAGTTTTTAGAATTTTTGTCTGTCTATCTGGAAGTATGTCTCGAATAGGCTCCGAAACAGCTTGATAGATTTTTATAAAAATTAATTTAAATTCTCGTATATGTTCCTTTACGATATCTTGCAGGGTTCAGAAGATATAAGTATAAATATTTGTATGCTTTGTGCTTACGCCAGCCATAGATCTGAAGTGTGGAAATGATAAAAAGTATGCACATGCATAAGGTGGGGAAAGAGGAAATACTTTCTGCCTTACCGAAAAGTAAGCGAAATCTACATACCATTTGCGCGAGCGACCTGATGATGTGCAGTTCTCACACAAAATCCAATTGCTGTCTTGAATGATCTTAATTTTAAGAAATAATAATAAATTGTTAGCAACGATATTACTATTCACTCATTGTCACCCATTATTTATTCCGATTATGGTGATCTACGAAGAGCAAGACACGGGCACTGACTAGTTTATTATATATATTTTTATTGATCGAGCTGAGCCACGGGTGACAGCTAGTATATTCGTAAAATAATTAACAGCTTCTGGAGGAAGATTTTAATTTTAAATTAGAAATCAATTGCAATTTTATTCATTGTTCAAGTGTCCTCTTTACTAGCTTCAATCAGCCAGTACTTACACACTTCATTCGCTCGCACATCGTGATTTTTTTCAATTTTCTTATAACGATACTGAAAAGTATTAAGGAAATTGGAGATAAAATTGAGAATCTTTGGTCTTCAAAATAAAGACTCAATTGAATAATCTACTATTTTCACATTCGAGATTTTGATGAATCTTCACGTTTAAGACCCTACCGAAACTGAAAAACAGTTTTAAAAAAAGTCGGTCTGTCGGTTTGTCTGGAAGCACGATAACTTGAGAACGAGTACGAATTTTCAACTGAAATTTTATATTTATGTTTTCCAACCTCTGGTACCAAAACTTTATTGATGGAACATTTTAGCTATTTGCGTTTATTTTATAAACGGTAGTATTCATCATAAAATATTGAATAACTAAAACTAATCCTTGAATGATCTGGCACAACATTCACAAGCAACATTTTTCAAAATTATCAGCGATTTATTTGTTATTATCAAAATTCAAGTTATTATCAAATTTGTTATATTTTTTTGAACAAAAGAAATAATGAGAATCATAATGTGGTGTTAGACTTAATATCACTCATATTTTGACATCAAATGCAATCGTTCGTTAATTGTTTTTTCAAAATAATAAATCTGGCTCTATCGTGTCTGGTATCAAATTGAAGCTGTTGTGGAGATAATTCTAGTAGAAGTGTCAAAGAGGAAATTTAAACGATTGTCAATTGTTTCTTTCTGTCGGAGAGATAAGCTTAGTAGATATCAAAAATAAATAATTAAGTAGTGGAAACCACGTTACCATCTTCAAATCACACTTCCGGCAATCAATTTTCGGAACTGTATGTTCCAATGAATTAAAGATCTCGAAAATCTAAAAAATAACCCCATCTGTTACTTTGACAATAACAGTTCTCACTTTAACAATTATCATATTCGGCTTACAAAACTGCCCCGGGGTATAACAAACGAATATAGCCGATATCAACCAAAAAGAGAACCGAAGATCACCGACGTTGTTCGAATCTCGAATCTCGGTAAAAATTGAAGCTCTTCGGTTTGCTTCGTAGTTATTCGGCCGCCCTGCCCGCTGACAGTTTTGTAAGCCGAATACGATAAATGATAGTTGTCACTTTGACAATGACAGCTGTCACTTTGACAATGACAGCTTTCACTTTGAGATATGCAATTAGTTGATGCGACACTCTAAATTTTTGAAACAGCGATGAAACTGGCCATGAAATTCACACGGGGAAGTAGTGTGGTGGCCCCAGCGATTTTTTTTTGTATTTCCATACGTGCTTTTCAGCTCATCACCATAATAATAGTATCTGTGATGCTCGCTTTCCGAAATCAATTTTATAGTTATCTCAACTTAATCGATGATATTCAGGGATGTTCTATAACGAAATCGATTAATATTGATCATAAACTATTTGATCCAGTAAGAATGGACAGCATTGGCAAAAATTCTTAAAAACTGTCCGTAGCAATTATTTCTCTTGATAGATAACGAACTAATGATTGAGTTATGGAACACAGAAGATTATAATAATTTTGATGTTTTTTTGATGACTTCATTTATGTTGACTATATGATATAGGTACTGACGTATTATCAAAATCTAATCAGCAGAGGGTTTGCCCTACGTAAAGTCTGTTGGGATACAAAATTTTTATAATTTTTCCCGGAGCCCCCGGATGGTCAATTACTTTTACGAAATTTTATTTTGGTAGGCATTAATATCAGTTACAAACGAGCAAAATTTGAGAGAAAACAATGATCTATTAAAAATGTTGTTCATTATACTAGAAACTAGATCCTTGGTTATTATTCGCAGACCTAAACTTTCAGATAGTTCCATCACATGACGAAATCAAGAGTTGTGCTTTTTTTTGGCCCTGAAATTGGTACTCAAATATACTTGCGAGCTTTCAACGTTCAGTGAGTTTTAGTTTGGTTGAATAGTATTTTTAAAAAGAATATATATCCAATTTCATCCCTTAACTAAATATGAACCTTAACTCATCTGGCCGAACGATACGAATCTACTTTTCTGCTACAAATAATATTAGCCGAAAATGAATGTTTCTATTTGAACTAGTTATTCGTGGGACTATTTTGGGACATAATGGCACTATATGTATCTCTAACCGATATAAAATTAAGCTTATATATCAAAAGTGGTTGTAGCAAGGCTCAAAATTGAACTGATTTCTAGTTTCTCACTGTTTGTTTTGTTATCAAAGATAAAAAATAGTTCTCTCAACTATTTATTCCAGGAATGTGGCTTCCAATTCTAGTGTAATCCTTTATACTTATGTCATTTTGATTTCAAGATATCATCTAAGATTTCGTTTGTATGCGAGAAATGTTTTAACATTTGGTGTAGTAGCTTTGTTATGTGAAATGAATAAAGAGTTGATGGTGTTGTTTGGTTGGTGAGGGTCGGAAGTAAAATGAAAATAAAAGCAGTGCGGGCACCTTGTGCAGGAATAGTTTTATTGGCTTAATGAAGCCCCGCGACATGGTGGCGTCTGATAAGACATCCGTGGTCCATCTTGTCCAGTTCTGGATGTGTTCTGTGCTATTAATTTACTCTCCGCGTGTGCTCCATAGCATTGTCCATATCTGCACATCTCTGGTTTTATTTCTCTGGCTCCGGACTGCGATTCTTTTTTTCGTTCCCGTCCGCTACGATACAGTATTTCCTTTTTATTATGAAAGTCTTAAAAGAGAATGACTGGAAATCTCGACACGAATGTTGATTCCCGGCACTAGTGTGGAGCATTTGGCTCCTCTGTGTCCCTTTGCCCTTCGTCATAGCTTCCGACCTTCGCGAGGCGCGCACAAAGCGAATGACTGGCAGCGTGAGACAATTCAGACATTTGTAAAAAAGATATAAAGGCGATGCGAAACAATAAAACTCTTTGCCTAAAATTAGTCTTGCTCTTCTGTTTTCGCAAAGAAGACAAATCGTTCCGAAAGCCTTTTGTTGGTACTCGCTATTCGGACTATTCTTTCATTGCAATTAGGAACATCTCAGGCGTCTTGCACTAGGTACATTTTTAATTCCTCGATCCAGTCATTATAAACACAACATTAATTATCAATTTCAGGCGGGTACGTACTCCGTCCTTTCTCTCAAGCCATTGTTCGCGAGCGCTCGTTCTCTCGGTATTTTTAATTGGGATTATTGCAGCCAGCGCTCTCTTTTATTCAAATGAAACTTGCCGAGCCATTTAAACATTAAAAGTGTGCATAATTATTACATCTCACTTTTACAATTGTTTGCTGAAATTGGTAATTTGCGTGTAGATTCATTGTACTCGCCGCTTAATGAGCGGCGTTGCCACTAACGATTCATTTATGCAGATCGGATAGTTTTATTTTGGCGCCATGCTATTCTTACACTCAAAATGAAATTCATCTGATAAATTCCCTATTCAAAAATCCTCAATCCAGTCGGCCGACCCATGACATCAGAAAAAACATACGACATTCGCGCACATAAACAAAGCCGTTTTGTTAACCAAGTCCGCAAAGTTTTTTACACGCATCTGATTGCAATCTTCACCCAGAAAATTGAGGCAAGCCCATTTTCGAAATTTTATTTCACTTTCTTATCTGTAAATAATCTAAACGACGAATGGTGGTTGTGAATCTCTTATTTTATAATCAATTTAATACAGAATAAAAAAAAGTCAGATCACAGATTCCGTAGTGGAGAAGAAAGCTTAACATTTCATAGTATTTCTCAAAGACACTGTGAAAAACAAAATTATTTAACGACATCCCGCATGGCTATATGCACTCAATAGTTGCACGCTATCTAAAGAAGTACTCACGCATTTCATTTTGCTCGTGTGTTCGTTCCATAAACTTTCAAAATTCCTGTCTATTCTTTTTATGCTATTACAAATCTTTAAATACTCAAGTAAATTGAAAAACAGGATTATTTTATATCATATTATTTGTTGACTAGTATTTGTATAAACTGTCAAAGTCAAGATGCTCTCAATTTCTATTGTTAGTTTTTGAACGCAATTGTTTTATTCTATTGTGCAACTGTCAAAAGGTGAAGCTCATTTGTGTTAGTTTTGCTGTATGACTAATGCAGTTTAACGTTTTGTTTATTTTCATTAATTGAACCAATTATTCTTGTCAATATAACTTCATGAAACATATGAACTTCTGTATAAATAGCACATATCATTTTATCACTTAATTAATCATTTACGCTCTTTTATTTTTACGGTGAATTAACCTCAAATTTCATATTTTTTGTTATGATACTCATCTTTCTTGAATGGAAATGTAATTACAAAAAAAAATCTGGAAAAAGCAGATGGAGGGAAAGAAATAATAAAAACAAAATAAATGCGTTTGTAATAAATTTTGTGAAGAAGGTGTTCTCGTTTAAATGCAAAATAATAAGAAATGCGGGAGCTGAAATTTCAAAGGGCGTTCTACCGGTACCACAAACATGCGGAGTAAATAATGAAACAGGAAGAACCAACCGTTTTGTACAGTGCTGTTCAGTTCTTTCTAAATCAAAACTCAAGAAAAAAGGGATTATTTAGTAAATTGTTTAAAACCAAAACCTGATTGTCTCACAAAATTATAAATTCAGAAGTCTGTTCTGACATCATCATCCAAAAAAGAGCAACAACTGTAGACACGTGTTTTATCCTTATTGAGACTCTTCAGTACAGTCTAGCAAGCCTCAGATAGAGTCGGACTTGTGAACCGCAATTCTATGAAAATTAAATTGATTATGGCATGCATAGATAAAAAACTGCAACAGTGTCATCTACCATAATGCAGCCGCAATGGCAGATTTAAAGAAATACAGGATACAATGTAAAGTGATCTTTGAAAGATGTCCGTGAAACAGAATTTGATAAATTATTAAAAATCAAGACCTGATTATTTCACAAAATTACAAATTTAGGAGTTGGTTTTCACAGCATCCTCCTGAATAGTGGGGAAACTGTAGACACGTGTTTTGTTCTTATTGGGACTGTAGTACAGTCTAGCAAGCCTCAGATAGTCAGACTTGTGTTGTAAACTGCAAAACTATGAAAATAAAGTTTTTCACGGAGATTCCGGTTTCTACGAGATCATTATAAAAGTTATAGATCTTTCATTCTTCAATAACTAAGATCCTGCAATTTTTTTTGCATGACCAACCCTTTTTTATCCTGAAGCGCAGAAAAATTATAGCTACAATTTCGCATACAAATATACAGGACGAACTTCCTAGGCATATAAATGAGAAATAGAGCATAATTGGACATTGGAATTCCTGGTATAAATATTTCTGAACGATAAACATGAAAACAGTGATTTATACTTATTTGAAGAGACTTTTTTACACTGACAACAATAAGTAGTTCAAAAAGCTCAAAATTCCTATGAGGAACAAAACAAATAGTCAATCGTGGTACTTTTGCAGATATATATAAATAAAATACACGTAAGATTTTAAAATCATTGACGGGTATGTTTTAAATTATATCAGTAGGTATGAAAATAAGAGATTGGCAACAATCCGAGTGTACATAAAAATTTCATGCGAACTCGGAAAGTAGCTTTTCGTGCATACCTCGTCAAAGGTTACTTTGACAGAAAAATAAGTACTATAATACTTGTAGTGTGAGGCATTTTCTACAAAAAAGATGTTCTGACTTTCATTGGTAAAAGAGACCGTTGCGGAGATAATTTGATTATCAGACTTGTAATCTTTATTTGTCCCCTTTCCTCAATACACCTAATTTACTGACTTTAAATAGGTGATATTGATCTTGATAATTGATAATCGTCTTCAAAGAAAAAGTGCCTTGCAATCTATTTACAAGGTGGTGAGGGATTGAGTGTATTGCAACTTTCTTTGCGCCCTAGGATGAGAAGAATTGGTCGTACAAAAACTAGTATATTACACTACAAGGGCCGAAAGTTGAATTTTCAGCCCTGCGCGTCATGATGCCCTCGGCTTCGCCTTGGGCATCATCACGCACAGAGATTTCAACTGTTTGCCTGTGTAGTGTTTTTCCTCATAGCCGGTCGAAAGTACATTAATAATTTTTTCAACTTTAAATGTTGATAAGCATGTTTTTGATGCTTCATCCAACATTTGCGGCACGAGCGAAACGAGTGCTGCTGTTCGTCGAGTATAAAAACGCATGAGAAATTCATTCCTTCTGCCGTTATAGAGGGCGAGCGTGCACTTTTCACAAGGAGTAAACGTCAAACTTTCGTCCCTGCTATTAGGGACGAAAGTACGTACTTTCAACCGAGGTATGAAGAAAAATTACATCTCTTCATTGACGACCCAAAATCAAAAGATCTATAACTTTTATAATAACTTCTATCGACTTCTGAGCCATAGAAGATAAGATTTGATCTCGAAACCCGCACAATTTCGATAAGGATTTTCTAAACATCCTTTAGAAACATTAAAACGAAAGTATTCACCAAAATACTGTGATTTGAAGTTTTTCTGATGAAAGAGATATTAAAAAGTTAACAGTTGAAGATGGAAGACTCATAAAAAAATTCAATCAGTTTTTATTTCTTATTTCGCTTGTTCATAGTTGACATTAATGTCATAAGAAAAATTCACAATACAAGAGTTCTGAAGAAAATTGGTAGAACTAATTGCTTTGACAATTTTTGCACATGATCTGCCAATCAAATTTCGATAGAACTCAAATATGTTATAGAATCAACGTAAACGAAGTCGTCAAAAAGTCTTCAAAATTATTGACCCTATATTTTCATCGATAAAGTTGAAAAACTGCAAAACTGTTTGCGGTTAGCTAATGTGGCAACCGAGCGGATAGTGTATGGGAAGGGAGTACTTGGTAAGTGCGCTATTTAATGGTCGTTTCTCACGACAACTACATATTTCATTTAGTGCACCGAATATTCAATATTTAAAAAGAAAGAGGAAAGAGGATGTTGCATTCTATATCTACTATACTACTATCAGGTCCGAATTGACTCGTCCTGCTACCAGTCCGTCTCGTTTCATCAATAAGCATTTTAAATGCATTTTAACTGAGCGTAGCATGATAGACATTTCATTTAAAGACCCTAAGATCCTGGAAGTTAAACGATTGAGATGAACATTTTCAATTATGGCAACATTGTCGCAGAGCTTTTAACTTTTGGTGATACCCTCTTGTTTAAGTGGACACGGAAAGGCGATTTGTTAAAAACATATGCTATCTATAGAAACAACTGAAAATGTTTCAGTTTCATTGTGGTCGGAAACAGTATGACACAAAACATTTCCGTTGCGCAAAAACCACCTCTTGCCGAATTCATTGAGTTAGCAAACGCTACACGGTATATAAATTACAACTCACGTGGCTCGATTTCTCTGCTTCAGACCTGGAGCCTGGAGGTATTTTAAAGTTAATTTAAGATGTACAATAGGTTACAATAGCAGGGAGAATGAGGTAGTTAGCATTCAGTGCGACGCGGCAATACAACATGTCAGTTTCTTAAGAAAACACAAGTTCCTTCACTCGCTGTCTCTCAAGATGTTTTCAAGACGAACATGAGACGTACGATTCGTTTGCTCACCGTGGGGCTTATTATTCTATCATATATGAGAAGAAAATGTAGCTGATATGGAAACGCAAGAAACTTACGAGGAAGACATGGATTCTAATTTCATTATAAGATTCTGAGAATTCTTGCAGGGAGAAATCAATGATGACTGTACACTCCCAACTTTCGAAATAATTCTCAAAGGGGCATCAATATTGGGGAGGTCATAAAGCTTAGAAGAAAATTAAACAAGAAATTTATTCCAAATAAAAGAAAAAGATGAATTGTTAAGAATTCGTATACATCATATTTTGGGGCGAATTTCTAGTGGCTGTCAAGAAATTCCACCAGACATCACCACGTCCTTGGTGCATGAGTCTGTTGCGTTTGCCACCCGTTTAACAAGTCTGCGTATTACTATGGAAGTCAAACCTGTTGGGGCTCTGCTTGTATTATATCTTCTCGTGGTACGAAATCTTGAGATTCCACTAAAAATCGTTGAAGAAATAGTACCATTCTAACATTGATAAATGTTTTTTAGGTTAGAAAATAATGTTTCTGTTTTAATTTCCTGTTTCTGAAAACAATTTAATTAACCCTCAAAGTCTATTCGTGAGTGTTTTAGATAAATCGTATGTGTTAAATTTAAAATGTAACCCTATTAAGCATTATCTCTGTAGTAAAAGCGTTGGAGTTGACCGTTCCACAAATCGTAATACTTTTATTCGTTGCGTGTCGCCGCTGAAATGACAAGTTATTTTATTCCTGCAAAAGAAAAAAAAAATGTGAAAGCTTTTCACATTTTTTCACAGAACACTTCACGCAGCATTTGACATTTTACAGAAGGATCGCAACAGGTTCTCGCCGCACGGAGAGATCGATTTCGATTAGAGTTCTCCTGGAACATATGGCGAGTTTAATCCACACCCTCGCGGTCACGTGCGCAAGAAATAAAAAGGTTCCACGACGCTAATCCGCTCTTTTAATTATTATAGCCCCCATAAAAATTTCTGAGTTACGATCATATTCGCGCCAGTGTTTTATTCTTCGTTCCTCGTTTTTTGCTCCCGTACGCCACCTACTTATTTTAGCAGCTTTATTTTGTTTACAAATTTATTTTGTTTGTTTTCCTTCAGAAAAAATTATGCCCAACAAATTTTGTTTATTTTAAGTTTAGCTAGTTGAAGCTAGTGTGCGCAAATTTATTTATTTACCAATAAAATCGATTATTTGATGTATAATATTAATTTAGGCTGAAAATGCGTATTCTATGTAGTATCTGTAGATTGTTTAAGGCTTTCTGTCCATTGGGAGCAGAAAACTGCAAACTGCGAAATGAAAAATCAGGGCGCCATTCGTACGAAGACATGCGAATGCCCATCGTCCATTGTTACAGTATTTGCCCGGTTTTCGTACAGGCGCTATGGCGCTGGCATTCGGAAAATATTTGTATGATGATTCTCATGAAAAATTTATAGCATTGGAATTATTATCTTTAATATTTCGACGCATATCACACAGAGAAAGGCATATTTTGCTACATCCTGGAGAAAATTTCTTCTAAGCTTGAAAAGTTAAGCAATTTTTCAGACAACTTCACCAGATGAATGGCTAACTGTTACAATACGGTTTTAATTAATAAATTATTATATCTGGGGTTTTTTGCATTTTGTGACTCGCACTAATTCGCAACTAAAATCTCAACGAAATGAGAACGATACGGGCCCAGTGGGCGCAACTGCTTCCCAAATCACACACTTGGATCATTCGTGCGAATTTGAAAGTGTTCGATTTCGCAGCTTTTTGTAGCTTTCCACTCTCAATGGACCTAAAAGAACCATTACAATGGAGCTCATGCGCCTGCAACCTGCGTAACAAAAGTGTCAAGCTGGTAGCGCTTTTTACCCTCGAAAATAGTTTGTGAGGAATAATAAGAAGTATTGAAACAAGAAATATTAACAAAAGTGTAGCGCGGAAAAGGTTATATTATTCCTTTCAAACAATAAAATTAATTTGTTTTCTTGAGAATAGATAGTTCTGAATATCACGTTTTCAATGAACAATGAAACAACAAAGGAGGGACCAAATTTGATTTTCAAAATGGCCACCATCCACAACAACGCAAGCCTGGCAGCGGATTTTAATATCAGAAGAGAAACTTGCAAGAACTGCCTACATGTCTTTTATATCTTCTGCTTCAGCTACTCGGTGTTTACTGGTGTCTCATATACAGAGATCTTCATCTGACGATAGAAAAAGAAATTTAGATGAGTTAGGTCGAAGCGGGCTGGCCACGCAACAGAACCTCCTCTTCCAATCAACTCTTTTTCAAGCTCTTATCTAGCTAAAAAAATTCAAGCAGTATTAACGAATTTCGTCTAAAATAAATAATAATTCATGTGGGATCAGAAAAATCTAAATGTAATGACTGTTAAACTTAAATTGTATTTATCAAAAAATTCTGAAACATCCATTAATATGTTCCACAAAATTTAAAATCTAGGAATCGGTTTCAACACCATCATCTTAGATCGGGGAGCAACTGTATACACGTGTATCGTCCTTATTAGGACTTGTCAGTACAGTATAGCCAAGAACTCAAGAACTCAAGGTAGTCAGGGCTTAGATCCCAAAGTGTTTAAACTCATAAGGATAGATGGACTGCAAAAGTAAAAACTATATGCAGCACCATCTATCGAGCATCTATAAGATGATGGTGTCAAAACCGATTCTTAGATTTGAAATTTTGTGGAGCATATTAATAAATGTTTCAGAATTTTTATATTCTCAATGTTCCACACCATAAACTCTGTCACAATTATTTTTCGACATCTACTTTATTTAAATTGTTTTGTTAAGTGACGTTACATCAAGGTATTGTCATGCAGGGCCGTATTTGATGGGCGTGTAGGGAAGGCTATCGTTAATTCAACCAAAATTATTCTTACAGTATCTTTCCTCCAACACTGTTTTGGAATTTGCATATTCCATAACCAAAAATTATGTTGGAACGAATGACATTCCAAAAAACCATTTAGAATGATTCCGTATGCCGTTTAGAATGATTCTGTATGATATTAGAATCATTTCGACGAATCAGTAGCTTTTAGTTTGGCTACTACGATGGTTACTTCTTAACTTTTCTAGTATTCATATCTGGGTTTACGTTTGACATTTCATAATTTTTGAAGCTTCCTCTGAAATATTGGTGAGTCTCCAAAACCTTGTTAGAGAAAGTATAGTCTACAATATGTTTGGAATGGCTTATTCCACACTCGCGAACCGTAATTCGCTCGTTCAGAATATAGGCCATTCTAATACTTATTGTAGAATATACCATTTTGATACAAAAGAATAGAACTCTTGTATGCCCATTATTTTTAAATTAATAATCATCATACGTACTGCGGCTCTGTATGGAAGTGGCAATGCTATCAACGGTATTTAGAACAAATATTGCAAGTTAGTTAGGAACATATTTTCCTTATGTATTTTAAAATCATAATTAGTGTACCATCAAAGGCCAATTTGTCAGCCGAAACTGAACATTAGGTTATCGCCGTCATTTTTGGCCTAAACTGAAGCCGAAGTTGAATCAGATGTTACAACAGGAAAGCAGGATGAGTGAGTACTCGGAAGATGCTGACCGGTTTCAATTAGTTAAATAATCATCATCAGAGCTGATTTAGAACTAAACAACTACAGAATTTATAATGTAACACTCCTGTAGTTGTATAGACCTCAACCGACTGTGATGATGATTGTTTAAATAATCGAAACCGGTCAGCATTTTTATAAAATAAAAATATAGAATAGTGTGTACAGGACTTTTTCCCAAATTTTTTCGAAAACTCACTCTTTCTGTTATCATTTTCCACACTTGGGCGCCTCACACCCTCAATCACAACATAAGAAGAGTTTTATTTTTTCTATGATAAACTTTTCGTTGCCATTTCCACACTGCATCCCTAAGTGCCACCCTACTCGCGTAATTTGTAATTCTTCATTTGTTTACGAAAATTGCTCGACTGGGAACTGGAGGTCACATTCGGCCTTTTCTTTCTATAAAACTGAATATATGGTCGAAGATGTCTATTTTGACGGAAGATAGCAACCATCGATAGGACACTAAAAATAATATTGGCCTGTCGATATAATGTCCGTAAAGATTGTAAACAAATTAAGGGCTATTGATCAATTTATGAATTGTTAAAAATCAACAAGTTCAGGAGTCAATTTTTACACCATCATCCTAAATAAGGTGGCAACTGTAGACACGTGTTTCGTCCTTATTGGGACTTTTCAGTACAGTCTAGCAAACCTTAGACAGTTGCGGACTTATGAACCGCAAGACAATAAAAATAATTAATTTAAATATAGGGAAATCTCTTGATGGAAGAAAAATTAAATAACTGCCTTCTCTAGGTCGAGATAGATAGTAAATGATCAATTAAGTCAAAAATACTTACTTAAAAGTAATTATTAATTGCAGAACATTCCACACGAAGCTGTATACCAAAGATGGCCAGCTGTACTATTTTGGGAAGTCATATTCCAGAAATTCATCTTTGATAACAAATTATACAATAAAATACTCTCGGTCAGCTTAATTCAGTCTTCCACAGATGTCCCTGGATATTCCAGTTTATTTGCGTAATATCCGTATCAACCATCCACGAAAATCGCACGAGCCGCGCTATGATCACCTCTGCTAAATGCTACGAAATATGAGCGCGGAGCTGCCCTACTTTTTAAAACATATATGTTCATATATTCATATGAGTTTTTCTTAATTAATTGACCTGCAGGACACATTTTTTTTCAAATATTCAATTTATCAAGAAGACGAGTAAGTCATATGCCCTCATTTTTGAAAATATTCTGGCAGAGCTCATCGATAAAATGACTTCAAACTTTGGAAGAAGCACGAAGAACATTTCGACAAAATTTGAAAATGATTCCATCACTTCCATTTGATAGTAAAACTACCTTAATTTTATTCTTGTTTAATTCTCCATAACTTGTAGCTAGCTACGAATAATATTCACATAATTTATTTTTTCTCATATTTTCATCAGTTTTTCATCATCAGAATTTGTCCCAGAACTAAAAAATTTTTTTGTGAATTCATTACAATATTTTTACAACTTGAAACTGCTTAGATTGATGAATTGATAAATGGTTTCTATGTGACAGATATTATCTATTGATTAACCAATAGCAGTGTTTCCGAAAATCATTTCAGAATGAAGCTAGTTCTGTAACAGAGAAATATATATCATCGATTCTTTCGAATATCTTTGAAACCAACTGGAGGTCAAACTCCAAAAAAATAAACACGTAAAGCTAACACAATATTTTTCGAGAGAATAAAAGAAAACATCAGCATCACCCACAGAAAAAAATCGTGATTCAGGAGGTAAATTTATTAGCCTTCCAGTGTGGACACCTAAGCATTTTTATTACTCTGAACACAACTGTTCGCCAAATGTGCGCCCTGAACACAAGTCCCAAGGTGACACGGGGTGCAATTGTCACGGGCCTTTCCATTCATAACATCTGTCGACCACAGGTCCTGCCGTACCTGATTCTATGTCGTGTATAATCAATACTAAACGAGAGGAAAGCACGAGGAGATATTAAAGGACTCGCGGGCTGGTCTCACGGTCAGAGAGAGTTACATCTGGTTAACAAATAGCGAAATGTTAATCGGCTAAAGGTTTATTAGTTTAGGAAGTAGGCCGGAATAGGAATAGATTTTATGATATTTGATTTAGTATCTGACCACGAGAATTAGAAACAGATGCTATACTCATAACAGAAAACGAATTGTTCCCTCTCCACGGTACCGCTTGGATATAAAATATTAATTATTAACTCCCAAAAATTCATCTCTGTCTCTGATAAAATATTAAACCTAGGTGCATACGTCCTGTGGGTGTTCAGTTCCACCCTTATTTCTATTTTGCCTACTGCCGCCGATTGCAATAGCCGGGGGTGAAATGCAGAAGGGGTTGCGATGCATTTGCAAGTGAATACAACATCCCCCTTTCTCCTTCCATCTACAATTCAGCATCTCCAACAAATTACGTGCTATATTCATTCATTTCGTTCAGGAGAATCTTTCTGTTAATGGAAACACAAAAGATGATTAGATATTGATGTTTGGGAAATGTTTACCTTAAGAACTTCGGTATGATTGTTCTCTTAGAAGTGAACTTTGAAAGGGAAGATTTCTACAAATATTGTTATCTGGAAGCAGACAGATAATGAAAAATTTGAGTATTTCTGTATCAAATTAATGAGTAAATATTTGGGTATCTATTTACTTTTAAATACTTTGTTTGAAGGTGAAACTTATAATTTCGTTCAAACATTAGAAAAATATATTTGAGATGATTCACAAAGAAATGGAAATTATAATTTTGTCGTTAAGAAATGGTTGCATTACAGAGTCGAGATTCTATTTCTCAACAGCAATAAATTTCGCATCTATTTTCCATTATTTTAACCCATAAAACTAGATTGTAATTTGATAATTATGTCATGATACTAGTCGGTCAGTACGTACGTATGTACAAAAAACACTCTAGAAATCTTAATAATCTACAAATTGATTCAAATTTCCTCTCATTCTATTTATAATCTGTTCAAGAGACTTTCAAAATTCAAGGTGACAATCTGACAAATTTAATAATTACAAGCAATTATATTAGCAATAACTCAGAGATGCGTACTTTAAGTTTAATTGTTTGATAATATTATCCATTATAGTATATTAAGAAACATATTCCAGAAGATTTGATTTTGAAATAAATATTGATTACCACGATTTTTTTTAGATATTCTGTAATTTGACATGTCGGCTAACTTTCGATCAGTACATACATACATACGTATAAAACACTCTAGGGATGGTAATAGTCAACAAATTTACCCAATTTATCACTCAATCTCTTTGTAGGTAGTCTATTTAGAAGCCTTCCAAAATTCAAAATGACAGATTTCATAGTTTAGTAATTAAAAACAAATATATTACCAAAAACGCAGACTTTAGTCGTGATTATTAATTAACGAGTAAAATCAACAAATAATTTATTATAGTACGTTAAAAAACAGGTTTCGTGAAAGATCTTACATATTCTAGCTGGGAAACAAGCCGCTCGCGGTCTGTTTCCTAATGAAAAAGTACCCTAAAATGTCTTATGAAACGTCTATATTATTAACCACTTTTCCTATAATTAAAATTTTAATAGAGCCCTTCACCCATTTTTGAGTGTAGCATTTTTGAGTGTAGCACATACAAATTATGCTGACTGATATTTTTTATTAAAAAGACGGTTACCAGCCGTCGAATAGAGATACCCATGGATAAAAGTGGAGGGTGCAACACAAGCAAGATGTTTTTGAAGTGAAACATTTTATAATGAGCATCGATGTAACGAAATTTGTCGGTCGCCACTTCGATTGATTTCGGCAGGCTTCGGCCGCACTCGGTAGTCGTATAACGTCTGGTACTGCACGTCACTTTTGGACATAGTCTGCTTCTACCGAGTGTAGATATTTAGAAGATTCACACATATCTACCTCGACAAATATGACGGTAATATTTTATACTTTTTTCAGACATACTTTGTAATTCGTGAAGGAAAGAAACAATCAATAATCGGGGCTATTCTGTAACTCAATCGCTAAATTTTTATCGGTCATTATCTATTTCAGCCAATTAACGTAGGTAGCGCTGACAGAAATTCTGAATATTCTCTTGTTACAATTGTTTCCATTTGTCAAAAATCTTATCGATCGATAATAAGTTAATGGTTGTGTTACAAAATACGGCCAAATGTCACAATTCATTAAAAATATGAAGGAACATATTTGAAAAAAAAACTGGACAGTCGGGTAATTTGCGAAGAATCTTGTTAATTGAAAAACGAGGAATTTTCTATGAAGTTCCACTTCTATCGAGAGTTCTAAGATACGCTATTTTTTAAGCTTATAAATAAAAAAAAATAAAATAGATATTTCATTTTGAATTCAGAGAACATCAAAACTGCAGCTCAAATTTAAATAAAGAATCGATTTTTCATGATTGTTGATAACAACTTTTTGTTTGAATATTTTATTTGGACAGATAAAATTGACTGTCACTAAAAATTGGATTTGAGTCCTTTAAAGAGGTACTTTATCAGACCGAAAAGAATTGCATTAAGTATGTATTAAAGAATCTAAAGGAAATGTTAAATCTCGTAGTTTTATCAAGAATTGATTAGATATTGTCTGTGCCAAATTAAAATACGTTAGCCTGTTAATATAGTATTTGATGGAGACTAACCACAAAATTCATTGAAGGTCGTAGGCACAGTATTTAATGGAGATCCTAGGCACAATATTCATTGTATCCCCTAGGTTCAGTATTTAATGGGGCTTCAAGGCACAATATTTTTTTGGAATCCTTAGACAGTATATAATAGTACCTAGAAAGGCGAGATAGCACATTGGTAGAGTGCTAGCCTCTGGATGCAAGGGTCGTGGGCTCGAATCTCAGTCACGGCTTGATTGGATCGGTATCCGCTCTCAAGTTGAGAATCAAATTAACTTGACAACAGTGAAGCTATATGACACCGGCTACTTGTTGTAACGTGAGCCTGCACCGGTTGACTGGCAACACACATAGCAGCAATGTGAGAAATGTGGCAAGCAAAATAAAAAATAGCCGTGTGTTTCAAAAAGTCAACTTAGGGACAAATCCATCAAATTTAAACCCCGAAATTCATTAAGTAAAAATATATATTTACAATAGTGCCTCTAAGATTATCAAAATATATAAAATGATATACAAAACCGTGTAATTTCATAAGTATATTAGGAGCACCTAATCAGGAGCCTCTGGCCTCGTACTTAGTATGCCTAATGGATAATCTTGCACTAGATATTGTAATAATGATGGTGCAACAAGTGTGTGGCATTTAGCATTATGATATAAGGCTAAGTATTTCAGTACGAGTCTTGAAAAGTCACGAAAAATGTTGTCCAAATGTTATAATACACACAACTACTATATTTTCACAATTATTGGGCCTAAAACATAAGTTGTGTTAGGTGACAATTGTAGGGTGCAGTGTTACCAATATAAATTCACAGAAAAATTAAATAAAGCTCATGAAACTGGCCAGTTGATTTATGCATCGTTTCAGATGTGTCAACGGTCAAGTTCAAGGATGGCCGAGAAAAAAATATTCTGCGATATTTCCTAGACAACTAATCAATTATTTTAACGGTTTTATTGGTTTTACTAAATATTAAATAACAAATGCACTCAAAAACTAGGAGTTCACGTCCTTAAAATTGCTAGAAATATATTCAATTCAGAAAAATGCGTAATAAAAGCCAGTGCGCAACCCGCATAACTTAAATTACATACTGATTCAAGTTATCAAGTTGTGCTTGTTCAGTCAAAATTTTATTGAAAATTAAAATGTTTTGGAACATATTTTTGCACAAAGTTCGACCAAAGGACTTAGGAATTTAAAATGCATCATATTCATTACAAAATGGTCTCTAAAGCTATTGGAGCTACGATGTTTCATCAAACATTTTTGGTCAACAAAATAAATTGGCTATTGTTTTCAGGCCAGAAAAAAATTATAAGTTGTTTATTCACGCTCCCAGAGAAACAATTCTTCAAACATTTCATTTACGAGCCATTTCTTCTCAATCAAATTGAGAACATTTTTTCAACAGAGATTGAGGTCCAAATTTATGAACGTTCCTTGAACTATCCTCAAGAAATGTCAACCTGACTATTTCAAGTCGAGTTTCTATTTCTGTAACCCAAATTTCAAATCGTATCTTGTTGAATAATATTATTATTTTTTAATGTATTTGTACTCGTTGAAATTGAAAGAGACCAGCTTCATGTCTTCGAATTTCGTTTTAAGAGGGTGGCAAAAGTGTATTAGTCCTCAAGGGTTGAAGAGAGCATGGTGATGTATTCATCCCTTGGAATAGGCCAATCCAGTTGAAAAATTAGTTTTTTTAAGATTGAAATTTGTATCGAGTGGCATATATCATTTTAATATCGTTGTTGGGGGCGGGTGGTCCGTAGTGCTTCGTTTAAATTCGGTGGTATTCGTGAGCGACGTCTGTGCCGGAGTGGGGCCCCTTTGCTGTTGGCCGGCCGGCCGGGAGGTGGCGCCGCGCCGCGCCGCCAGTATCGCTCCGACGAGCGCGCAGTCTGCATTGAGTCGCGGGCCATGGTGGCTCGTAGTGAGAGCATGTTCGGTTGCTACGACAGTTACAGTTACCGACTTTGGAGTCTGGCCAACGTTTGGAGCACCTGTCATTGTGAGTAACCCCAACAATTTACCACACCTCATAGAATTTATCGTAATTTTCTTGTACTGTTTGCGTCAGCGTCTGTAGAAGTAATTAATAAGCGCGGGTAGGTCATGGGTCAAACCACACGTGTTCCATCTTCCAACAAGAATGCGTCCACTCAATTGGTCTGTTGTGCTCGAGCAGAGGTCAAGTGGCTAGGCCACGATCTTTTCTCAGCGCGTTAAATTCTAAACGTCATTTTGTGCGTGCCGCGTTTTTATTCAGTTCTTATTGGCGATTCATTCTTCTCACACAGGTGTTTTTGTGGGCGGAACAGGTGCAGACACCTGTCGAATCCGCGCAGGTACAATCGCTGGGCGGAGTCTCCGCCACCTGTTCCATGCCATTGGCCTGCCACCTGTAATACCAGGTCTTTCAAGCACGACCAATAATCATATAAGTACTTCTTGAGTGACCCTCAATTTCACCTTACTACGCCACTGAATTTCCCTAATAGCTCGTTCATTTGTCATATCTTTACATTTCAATTTCCATCAGGCAAACATGCATCATTTATTTATTAAATTGGCTTAAGAAAAATTAAGTAAATTGTCCTTCAGGTTATGTTAAAAAATTACGTATAATTTTTATTAACCCTTAGTTAATAATGATGAAAAATAAAGGGAAACGATAAGACGCTGGTGGCGCAGTTGATTGAGACAAAAGTGTAAATAGAGCCCAAAACTCTGGTAAACATTCTACTCAAATCTATTTCATCAAAATAAATTGATTTAAATGAAATAAGATAACAAAATGACAGGACACAAATTTTGAATTGAAAAATTGAAAACAAATAACTCGTACTTAGTCTTTAAAATGAGCATGCCAATAGGCACATGAATATTATTACATTTTATCACTTAAAACAAACAAATTTTTTCTGAGTGAACTAGCTGTTCCAGAAAACTCTAATTGTAGATACGTACTTGAAATAAATGTAGGTTTTCGCAGAATAAATATCGGCCGTATGTTGTTATTGGTGCACGAGCTATAGCGTTGAGAATTGAATGCTCCAATAGGAAGATACAAATTTATTACAATTAGACGGCCTAAAACAAATTAATATTTTCTTAGTGAACCAGTAATTCCAAAAAGTTCAAATTGTGAGTACGTACTAAACTGCATGTCGATATTTACAAAATAAATATCAGTCGTCTATTGTTATTGGTGTACGAGCTGTAGCGTTGAGAAATAAATACTCTAATAGGCAGATACAAATTTATTACAATTGGACCGCTTAAAGCAAATTAATATTTTTTGAGTGAACCAGTCGTTCCAGAAAGCTCAAATTGTAGGTACGTACTTAAGATAAATGTAGGTATTCGCAAAATAAACATCAGCCGTCTGTCTCTATTGGTGCACGAGCTATAGCGTTGAGAATTGAATGTTCCAATAGGCAAATACAAATTTAATACATTAGACCGTTTAAAACAAATTAATATTTTCCGAGTAAACCAGTAATCTCAGAAAGCTCAAATTGTGGGTACGTACTTGAAATATAAATATAGGTATTTGTAGGATAAATATCAGCCGTCAGTTGTTGTTGTTGTACCGACTGCGTCACCAATATTCTTTTATTGTTTCTTTATTTTGCATTATTTTCAATAATATGTCACAATTTTTTGTTCTAAAGATTATTTCACATATAACTGAAACCATTCATTCTACAGAGAGGAATTTCAAGTCATTCATACCAGGTGTCCACTCTTATTACCTCCTTTATAAAGATGTTTAATTCAAAATTAGAGAACGTACATTTAACATATGTAGCCTAATTATTATATATGAATGGTAAATAGATCACTTCCAGTTAAGCCGGAAGTGACACTATAACTTCCTTATTTTAAGTAGAACACCCGGTATATTTTTACTGCTTTGAATTCTACTTCAAATACTGAATACAATGATGTGCTACAAGCCAAATTCTACAGCAAGAAAATACAAAAAAAAATAATAAAGTTAGCTGTGTCTTTATTTAAAACAAAAGTTAATAGATGTGTCCCGCTTTTTGTCTCACTTATAGAGAAAAAACTCCAAATTATTCAAATACTCGAAGTTTGATGAGGAAAATAATTATTAAATAATGTGTGAAGTTCATTCCCACCCGTAAACAAATCCGAGAGAGATAAATATATATTCATCTGCCTGTTTACATGACTTAATATACGTCTATGTCCTTGAAAATTTAATTTTTATCAAAAATAGTGACAAATTTAATAATATAATCAATGCTATATTATGAAGATATTGATTTATTGGATCAAATGTGATAAGTGAAGTAAACAAATTGTGTTGCATTTAAAGTTAGTTCCGCGATGCTCCGCTGTGCGGCAGCAGCAGTTGGCGCGCCGTGCTGATTCGACAAGTGGTAGTAGATCACGAAAACAAACGAAACGTTTAAATTTGCCTAAATAGAGTAAAATATTTATTTCTGTCTGTTTGCTGATAACAACACAATGCTCTCCGCCTGCAAATCTTATCAAGGGAAGTCCTGTGAGTCAGAAACTGAAATCATGAGTTTGCAGTCACCTTTAGACCACAACTCGACCGCCTATTTGAGAATAATCGTTGTTTTACTTTTGGGTGACGCGTTTGTATTCACAATGAATTCGTGAATAGTTGGACTCATTCCAATTAATTCTTCCTTTGTCCGGCACAATTTTTTCAACCAAAATAATAAAAATTCCGTCAAAGGATGTAGCTAAATAGCTCGTTGATTATTTTAACAGGCAACGGACGTTTGTGTTTTGTAGATACAAGCCACGTAAATGAAAATATACATTTTATTATGTATCCTATACAAGTGAAGCACAATTGAATCTCACCTAAAGTTGTAAAACGATCTTTGAGTCGCTTGAAATATGGGTACCATCATAAATATCATTCGATATCATTGTACAATGGACAGATATATTTCTGTTGAAGTATTCGAGATATAATACATTCCGAATTTTTATTGCGCCTTAAAAAATTATAACAGATTTAAAAATAACATTTTTACTTTGCTGAAAAGTAACAAAAATTGTTTTCTCGTCAACCAATTGCACCTGGCATCATTATCTCAATTTTGTTTGGAAGTATATTCATGTATTAAAAAAAATATTCTGAGATCAACTGCTCATTGGCGATTTAGTCGCGCGATTAAATCGATTCTAGGGCAACTGAATCGTGCGATTAAATCGCAAAGCAAGCGACCAAATCGTAATCTGCATGGTACCACGGTCCTAATTAAATTGAGCTATGGATTCAGGCTAAGAAACATTGCTTTTAGTCTAATTATTAAAAAACAGATGACAACGCCGATAACGGTGGAAATATTGGATCAAAATAGCGTTGTAATTTATATAATCGCACGATTTAGGCCCAGTTGTACAGTCTAAGCTCATCCAAAGTTTAGTAAAACCAAGTTTAATTTCTATGGTTACAATTATTTCAGCAATTGTAACCACAGAAATTAAACTTGGTTTTACTAAACTTTGGATAAGCTTAGACTATACAACTGGGCCTAGTCTCTATTGTGTATATTTCCAGGAGATTTCATATAAAACAATGTACGCAATAATCGCGCGACTAAATCGACAATATAAATAACTTAGAGATTCATAGTTGCCATTGCCAGTGTGAAAACGGTCTACAAAATCACTTGGAATGTGAGTACTTAGGTCGCATTTACACTGAAAGCTCAATCGAGCGATTCACTCGCCAGGATACATATTGCTCAAAAGACGATAATATATGAAACTATGTACGCAAGAGTCGCACGGCTCAATTACCAATGTAAAAAGCTCAATATAAAATAGTATACGCGATTTAATCGCGCATTCAGTCGCCAGTGTAAAAGCGACTAAATCGCCACGATTAGTCGCGGAGACTGCTCACTCCATCACGCTGCTAGAGTACTAATGCCCGTACTTATAGTCGAAACTCAGTCTCGTTCTTGAGTATTACTTGGCCAAGTCGAGGCGAAGTCACAATCGATACTCACTTGATAATCTATCCTATAGTCGTTACTTGAGGTTTCTTGTTTTTGACATATATTTGATTGATATGTTTGACGTTCATGACAGTATTTGCGAAATATTCCTAGTTTGTACACGGAATTTGATCTATTTTTGGATAATTTGATTGGAAAGGTAAGTTTCAGTAAGTATGTGTACCTCTATGGCATATATCCATGTTGGAAATATAAATGTCAAAAGTAACTGACACGAATACTTGAGCACGACTCAAGGTAACCTTGCAGTAGACTCAAGTAAAGCCGGAGTCAAGCAAACGCGAAATATTACTCCGTAACCAAGTAACGACTATTGGTTATATTCGCATACTTGAGCAGTTCTCAAGTCTGAGATCGAGCGAAGTATTGACTATAAGTACGAACATAAATCGCTAATGTTTAAACGAAATCTGTCCCGAAAGTATTCGATTTTGAACCATTGTCAACAAAAGATATCCACAGTTTAGAGGGGACCTTCGCGGGACGTATGAATAATTCAATCGACCGTAGTACGATTTTTTGTGAACGTCGAAAAATTGAATAAGATTCTGCCTTAAATTTAGTCAAAAAATGTTTTTCAGAAAACATTGCAATTATTCAAAAAGTGTATACGGTAATAAATCTATGACTTGAGACTTAAGCCCAGACACTTTCAGTAAAAGATACTTGAATAACGAGCCAAAAAAGCGAGTCGGAATCAGAACAATGCTTACCGTTTTTTTTGCGATCTTGAATGTATTTTTCATCACAAAAATACTCCGTAATATTGAACAGTGATCAAATAGTTATTTACATAATTAGTTATGAAAAGTGCCATATTGTTTGACGAAACGAAATATTTGCCAAAACGAGCGGAGCGAGTTTTGCAAATTACGTGAGTCAAACAATATGGCTTTTCATAACGTATTCTGTACAAAATTTTATCTAATTCCGTCAGAATAATTTTAACTGTATTTTTCAATGAGAACATCTCTCACGTCACATCACCAAATTCAGATGACTGTGATTCCTGACCATTTATTGTTACTACAGAAACAAGAGTTCACTGAAATAAACAAATATCGAATTTTCACAAAACGTCAAAATAATTTTTTTAAATGTGCTCAAGCAGTAATATCCTGAGTGATATAGTACCCTTTGATATTGAAGACTCTGCCAAAGCTGCATACTGTGAATAATAAATCTTTCTTTTAATTGTACGCAGATAAGTATAATTGATAAGCTCTGAAACATGGCCAGTTACGTAAAGTCATTACGTAACTACTTTATGCTACTTTACGCAACTGTTGCATTGCAGTTATGAAAAATGGGACGTTGCATAACGTCAGAAATTGATGTAAAGTTTGACTTTTCAAAACGGAATTAGATAAAAACTATTCCGAAGTTCTGAATCAATTACGTAACGCGATGAGAAGAAAACGGTCTTATTTGTTGAAAAGTAGTGATTATATGCTACATTGCACGATTGGGCGTTTTCATGTGTTTACCGGCCCTCTATTCGAGGTGGTATGTTGATTCTACCAGCAAACTGTGGTTACTATGGTTATGCTGACTTACCGCCCATGGGCAAAGGCGGTAAGTAAAAAATTGTGGATTTTCACAAAAAAATATTCATTCATTTATCTTTATTTGTAATTGAATATTCACAATAAAACGTCAAACTTGACAGCTGACAGCGAATAAACAATCGTCAGAAGTAACTCAATTTGAAAAAGAAAATTCGGATCCATATTTTTGGTAGATCTTCCAATTTTGCAAAAAAATTTGTAAGCATCACGGTCAATAAGTACAGTACCGATTTCGTATAATATTTGGAAACCTTGCCAAGGCTTGGCCTCCGAACTTTCTCAATCGGTAAACTGTACTTACTGACCTTAATACTTAAATAACTATTAGCGATTTCTGATGAAATACTGAATCTGTCAACTGCATCAATTGCCATACAGCTCCTAACTACTTTGATTATTTCCTAAATGGAAAAATATTTTAAAAAAGAGAAAATATGAAACCTCCAACAAATGCAACGAAGCAGCACTTAGCAATCGAGCGAATTGAGTAAAAGGAATAACTATCGATAGGTTGTGACTTCCAAAGGGATGTAACTTGAAATAAACAGTGTGAATATTAGCCAAAACGAATTCTACCTCCTATTACAACAACTTTAAATCGGATATTTTAGGTATAAAACAATGTACACGATAGTTATGCGATTGAATCGCCAGTATGAGAGCGATCTTAAAACAATCACGAAATTATGTATTTTTTGCTCCTACGAAACAAATAACTATTTCTTTGCCCGGCTGCACAATATTTGGTTTATCATAAACGTAGCTCAATTACCTTAGTAACAATTGTCTCAACAATCGTTACTTAGGTAATTGAGCTAGGCTTAGGATAAACCAAATATTGTGCAACCGGGCAAAGAAATAGTCATTTGTTTCGTAGGCGCAAAAAATAGGATAATTTGAAACAAAAGAGGGTATCAGATAAATGAAGTAATTTTGAGAAACATCTTTTTTTTTTCGACTAACTTAATTCGAGTTTTTGAATGATGAAGAATTTTTATTTCGAACCTGACAATTTGATTATATCTTTAAACTGGATTTCAATCCAAATTTTAGGTCACCATAACAGATTTACCACCCATCCCGATTCTGCCGGAATAGTCCCGATTTCAATCATATTGTCCCGCTCAATTCGTTCAGACTTACATCCCATTCACCGTGCTCATTTTTCCATTTTTTGTAAAGTAGTGCCCCGACTTTCTTTTCTAAAAGATGGCAACACTGCACCTAAACATTTCACATTGGCGACTGAATCGTTTTTATATTGAGCATTTCATTTTATATTGGTAATTTGGTTGCGTACATTGTTTTATATGTAATCGCCTACAACAATTTACATTAGATACTAGATAGTGCGTCTAAATAACGTGATTTAGTCGCAAATATGTAAGAATAATATAGGCTCAAAATTTACCACATGAAAATAATTTTAATTACTTCTTCGAATAACTTTTAAACTTGTAAATTTATTGCGTAGCTCGGAACAATTTTTCTCAATAAATCTTTAGTCTTACTCGAAAAAAAGACAGACTGAAAATAGTTATTCAAAGAATAAATGGTAGCCTGTAAAAAATTATTCAGTTTCTTCTGCCACAAACGCCCGATGTATAAAAAATCATAAATGTGCAAAGTTCAGTATTAAATGTAAATATAAAGCCAGTGCCTTTTGTATTATCTTCGTTTTGCATATACAGAAACCTATTTCTACAACATATAGGTCCGCTTCAAGTTCTTACCTCTTATAATTAAAAAAACGAAGTGTTCAAGGTACTATTTTTTATTTGATTCCGTCGGTTAAATTATTATTGCATTAAGGTTTTTCCAAACGAATGCAGTATATAAAAGAAATGATACATAACGACATACGCAAACAATTTATCGTTCAAGTAATACTGGTTGCATTTATGGACTACTTCAGGGATGTTATGCACATCTTTTAATATTTTTTTTCGTAATTTATTTTAATTGTTTCCTTATCAGTTTACCTGGATACACCTTGTCAAACAAATGTGCCAAAAGTGTTTGACACAATTTACCTATAATCATCCAATTTTATCCTTATAATAGTATAATATTAACATGACTAATTTAACGGATTATCTCGATAAGAAAAGTTTGGCGTATGCTGTTTTCACGTTATATTATCGTAAAAACGATTGGATGTCAAGTTTTGAAAAATCAGGTAAAATTTTATAAGAAATATTCAATTAATTCCTGGTAGCATAAATGATCTGAGATTGAATCTGCGAGAATGTATTTTAGGATTATCATACCACAAAAGATGATTCAATAATAATAAAATGGAAGTTTTGGCTAAGATATATTTTTTTTTGCAGTCCCCGCGCTAACAAACGGCGTATCAAAAGAAGGCGAAGAATCAAGCGGTGATTTCATCAAATGTCCGCAGTGTCAGAAGGGTTGCGGAAGTTTCCAGGCGCTGAAAGAACACATTGAATTGTGTCACCCGCACGTCGTTCCCGAAGAAGCTAGTCCGGCTCCACTGCCGTCCACAACTGCTGCAACTGCATCTCCACCTCCAGGAGGACCCTACGCTTGCACTCAGTGTACCACTACCTTCTCCAGCAAAGATCAACTGGAAAAGCACGAACTTCTGCATTCGCCGAATGCGCAAGTGGTAAGAAAAACTTATTTTACTCTACAACCACCCCTAACGCAATCGATGTGATTTTTTTTGTTTACACATTTTAAATTCATGTTGATAATAACAAAAATTATCATACAAATTACCTTTACAAAAAGTTAGACATTTTGGAATGTAAAAGTTTGAGGAGGTAGTCTGAGAGTGAGTGCAACTCACAGCGCGGGAGTTTAGATAGAAATAACAGGCATTTTGTTTTGGTAACATACGGTCAGGTCAAAAACTTTTCATTCAACATGTGTTGGTGTATACATGCGTCATTCCCGACGACAGGAGAAGAAGAACGCGAGAACAAGGCGCAACAGTGAGTAGAATAAAGAAGGAAGATACAGGTGCATAAAAAAGTAATTTTTCAAGAAGTGAAGCTATTGCTTGCGCCTTGCCCCACGTGTCTTTCTCACGCTTAGCGTTCCTACAGCTGCGTTGCTCATTATGACATCACCTCCTTGGATTATACGCGTAAAACCATTTATTGGCATCCTTGTACAGATTGTAATGTAAATGGTGTCACGCTCCCACTTGTGAGATGGCGTAAATATTAACTGGCCACTTGACGCCTCTTTGGCCAGACCTTTTCGCGTATGTTTGTCTCCAATGAGCTAAATGTGTTCATTCTATCAACGAATATTTTTTTTTTAATTTTTAATTTAAATATTTTATAAACATACCAACACATGTACGAGGTGCTAGCTACGTGGACGGATATCAAATTGTTTTTTCACATGATTTCTGTAATGTTACAACTTTAAGAAGAATAACAAATATTTTTTTTACATAGAATTACGATTTTTTTTACTGTATAGGGAGTTTAATGATGCAACGAAAATATGTCACATTTTCAAAGCTCCTGAAATAACAATCGTAGAATTATGAATTGAAGTAAGCTTGTTTAGTACCATTAATTTTTAAATCAGTGACAACCCTTCATTTTACAACCCTTGAATACAATAAACAAAAAACTAGGCGTTTCATTTTTTGAAAACACATAGCTTATGAAATAATAATAAAGACAAAAAAATTGGTGAAATTTCACATTTTATTTATTATAAAGTCACTTTCAACTTTTTAATCTTGCAATCTTTACAGTGGCATGAAAATCGAAAATTGAGCAAAATTTCATGTTTTTAAAATTTATATCTCCTAAAATAATAATTACACAATAATAAAACAAACGCTTATACATATGAAGCTTACGTAATGCTATTTATAATAAAACAGATTTTAGCCCTCCATATTACAATCCTTAAATATGATAGCATGAAAACCAAAAATTTGACGAGATCTCGCGCTTTGAAAGCTCACATCTTATAAAAATATATAAAATATAAATTATAGAATAATAAACCAAACACTGATAGAAAGCTTATTTAATATCATTTGCTTTTAAGTTAGTTTCAACCCTTAATTAAACAAACCCTTAAATTCAGTAACATAAAAGCCAAAAACTTTAAAAGCTTATATTTCCTAAAAAATTATTTGAATAATAGTTCTCTTGTATTCAATTAAATTTCATTGCAGAACAAAATCACGATCAACATCAAGTGATCATTTGATATATTGAATAGAAATTACATTCTTTAAAAAACATTTTTAAGGTTCTTAGTACAGCACTGAAATTCTGAGCTTTAAACTCGTCTATTTTATATCCGTTTAATTCATAATATTAATTAAATCCACACTGACTATCTTTTAAAAGTATTTTGCATACATATAAATGATTGGATATTGATTAATATCAGTCCATTCTGTTTTATTTCAATTTTAAAAATTTAATAAATCAATATAATCAAAGAAATCATGATTTTCAATTTTTTTTTATAAATAATGAATAAATAAAGCATAAGATAAAGAATGTTTAAAGTGAGTCCTACCATATTTCTATTGAGTCGCTTATTCAAATCATTATCTTAATTTCGAAAATAATAATAAAAGAAGAGCAATAGGACTTTAATTAAAACTTTTGATTCGGATCCCGATAAGAATACCATATGAAGTTGAAAAAAATTATCAAAATAAAGTCATTCATCTTATAGGGCGTTAATTACAGAATAAAATTTGTCCAATATATTTATTTCATTAATCTAGTCGTTCAGCCAGAAAAAAGTAGAATTAATTTAAGATTGTTTATTTGAGCTACATGCTGCCATCTCTGCGGGCGTCTTAAAACTAACGCTTGAACTTGACCAAATATAAGATGGAAAATTCGTATTTCAATATCACAAAACTGATTGCCTGAATAATAATAGTTTTTTTGCACGATTGGGCGTTTTCATGTATTTACTGGCTCTCTATTTGAGGTGATATGTTGATTTTACAAGCAAACTGTGGTTACTATGGTTATGCTGACTTATCGTCCATGGGCAAATGCGGTAAGTAAAAGATTGTGGCTTTTCAAAAAAAAATATATTAATTTATTTATCTCTATTTGTAATTGAAAATTCTGAATAAAATGTCAAACTTGACAGCTGACAGCGAATAAACGATCATCAGTAGTAATTCAATTTGAAAAAGAATAGTCAGATGCATATTTTGGATGTGCCAATCGTGCAAAAATTTTGTAAGCATCGCACGGTCAATAAGTACAGTATCGATTTCGTATAATATTTGGAAACTTCGCCAAGGCTCGGCCTCCAAACTATAATTCTCAATCGGTAAACTGTACTTACTGACCTTAATACTTAAAATATATAAAGTAAAATTCTATTATTTTTTGAAAATAGATAGAGTCTTTCATTCAACATTTTTTAATTGGTGCTCTGGTTTTGTAGATAATCGTTCATCTATGAAAGTATCGATTTATGGAAAAGTATGGATTCAATTTCCAAAATTTGTTAAATGTATCTAACTATTAGGAATTTGCTGCAAACTTTTCTGTATTAATTCCCTAATGGACCGATTATTTGTAATTGGAGTTAGTTATTTCTATTTTGTTGCAAATCACGAAAATAAAATAATCAGACTGGTAGGACATAAATTACTGCATGTAATTTGTTCTGTATATTTTTTTTATTCAATCAACCGCTTAGCCAGAAAAAATAAAATTAGTTCCACATTGTTCATTTGAGCTACATGCTGCCATCTCTGCGGGTATCCTAGAACTAACACTTGAACTTTGCCAAATATTAGTTATGATATTTTTTTATTTATGCTGTGGTTTCGTAGAGAATAGATAATTTATATGGAAATCTATAAATTCAATTCCCATTTCAAGCAGAAATTTCAAACTTTTCTCTATTGAATCTCTAATAAATTTACTATTAAAATTAATTAAATATTTTATTACAATATATCACAAAATACTATTCAAGATTTAAAGTTGATTGATTCTTTTGTTGTAATCGCAAAAATAAATTTGTCTGACAGGTAGAACATTAATTATAGAATGAAATTTGCTCCATACATTTTTACTTACTTGTACTAAGTACAAGAAAGTATTGTGAAACCGACAAAACTCACTTATCGAGATTTTGATGGAAATATCCGTTTTAAGCATCCCTGAATCCATTTTGACTATTTTTGGCTTGATGTCGGTACGTATGTTCGTGCGTTCGTGTGTGCGTGCGTGCGTAACTCGCAAATCTCAAACCTGGTTGAACGTATAATGTTGAAATTTTGTGTTTAAGACTGGTATAGGACCTAGTTGTGCACCTTGCATTATAGTTCCAAACGTCTGTACCGGAAATGCACTTTACTTGAAACTTTTTTCGAATTTTTCTAATAAATCCAGAATGATCAACCGTAGGATGTTGAAATTCAGTATTTGAATTTTATGTTGTATCAGAATGGTTATCTGCTATTTTTTTAAGAATCGGCCAGGCCAGAAGTGCACTTTACTTGAAACTTTTTTTGAATTTCTTGCATAAATATAGAATGATCCGCCATAGCATATTGAAATTTCGTATAAAGAACTTCTATAACATTTTATTGTACATCCTGCATTATGATTGAGATCGGTTAAACCGGAAATGCACTTTACTTGAAACTTTTTTTTAATTTTCCGCATAAATTCAGAATGATCAGCCATAAGATACTGAAATTTAGCATTTAAAATTGCTGTAGTATCGAAATGGTCATCTATTTTTGTAACAATCGGCTGAGCCGGAAGTGCGCTTTATATGACAGACTTTTTGAATTCTAAACAATCAGTCGTAGAATATTTAAATTTTGTATTAGGCACTTTTATAATATCTAGTTGTACACCTTGCATTATGATTGCTATCGACTAAGCCGGAAGAGCACTTTATTCGAAACATTTTTTGAATTTTCCGCATAAATCCAGAATGATTGAACGTAGATTTATAGAATTAGTATTTAGGACGATTATACTGTCTAGATGCTCATATTCTATTTTTATTGAGATCCACCGAGCCGGAAGTGCACTTTACTTGACAGTCTTTTGGAATTTTTCGCATAAATTCGAAACGATCAGTTGTAGAATATTGAAATTTGGTATTTCAGTCTGCTGTAGCATCTGAATGATTGCCTACTATTTTCATAATAATAGACTGAACCGGAAGAGCACTTCAGAAGAATTTATTTTTTAATTTTGCGCATAAATTCAGATCTGTTGGTAGTCGTAGAATTTTGGAAATCAGTATTTAGTAATGTTGTAATATAAGAATAATGGCCTACTGTTTCCATAGCAACCGACTTGGCTGAAAGCGCATTTTACTTGAAAGATTCTTAGAATCTCTTGGGTCAATCCAAATCGATTAACTGTGGAACGATTAGATTTTGTATTTGATTATATATATCCAATTATATATATGATCAAGCACAAAATCACATCATATTATACATATATTCAATGATGTACAAGTAAGTCACATGATGTTCACGTCAGATTTTTTGATTTACTTGTACATTGTTCATTTGAGCTTCATGCTGCCATCTTAGAATTAACGTGTGAACTTTGTATACCAATAACTCGAAAATGAAGAATTTGGAAAAATATTTCAAGTAAAGTAAAGTCCACGTGTTTCATGGATCTTTTCGCTTTTGCCACATATAACTAATTGTTAACTTATTAAATATTATCAATTCAATATATTTTTTTTCCAATTGATTGATATTGGGACTTTATTCCTACGAAAAACTATTAATTAAGAATGTCAAATATTTTATTAGGAATTTCTGTCAATATAGAAAACTGTCAAGTAAAATATAAATAGAACCATTGTTTTTGATTACTTGAGTATTTAGAATAATAAGTCTACTTTATCTTATTATTAAGTATTTATTTCAAAATTATATTTTATTAATTAATTACGCGGCGTCGGTCGTAGGAGCAAAGAAATACATTCATACCCAATCACATCCAACCTCTACCAAAGATAGGCAGCGCACGTTAGCATATGATTTATCTGTGCGCAAACAATCATCCAATAAGATTTGCTGATTAACTAGCCTCATTAATTGACAAACATAGATATAGGTATACCAAGCAAAACTCAGACAAAGCGAAATGACACTTGTTGAAAAATAAAAATAGATTTCAATAAGAAGAAATTAGTAAACCGTCTTCAAGTGGAGATCAAAAAGTAGCGAAAACAAATAAAGCATCTCGTGAGAACTCAATCACTTAATGACGAAAATGTTCATCAACTAGTAATTATAAACTGAGAAATAAAAATCTCACACGTGTGCTATAAGAAAACGCCGTCAACACGCATGTGTTCACTATCCGTCCCGTGTGAATCTCACTTTCTGTTCTCTGCTGTTTAATAACACATTCCGTACACTTGCGTATACGATCAAATAAAAGATGTGTTTGTGTAACCTATTTATTCTCTGGTAATGCATTCCCGTATGGTTTCTGCATAACATGAGCCTGTGAACGAATTAACACTAAATCGATATTAAAATTCAAAGCATTGTAAACATCACAGCATGTTTTCTTTTTTTGTATTCAGTATAATTAAAATGTTATTTTTATTATTTTTACATCAAAATATTTGTGAAACGGCATGATTAAGCGAAATTAAATTAATATTCTGAAAAGGAAACACACATGAGTTTCAAAAATAAGGCAATCGCACAACTTTTTCATGGTGGCTCATTGGTTTTAACTATTCCCATGCGATAATAATTGAAGTCAAACAACATTGCACGAGTTTAGAATTTGGGTGGATGACCGCTCAAAAATTTGGAAACGGATTTGTTTTTTCTTATAACGCTTTTTCTATTAGCACAATTTTTATGTCGGCATCTAGCAATTAAAATTCTGTCTGCTTCTAATTGAGTATAAATTCGGTAAAAATGCATTAAAATAATATTTAAATTCAAGATGGCGAACTAGTTCTGGTTGAGCTGGAACTCTGAAATTTTGCGCACGTGTAATAAACCGGTGACAATACAATAAATTCAATATAGTATATCTGAAATTGTTGTAAATCCAATATGGTGGATGCCCCAAATAGGCAAACTATGCCTGTCCGTTATAAATCTTACAATCAAAATTTCTATTACTTCTAATCAAGCTATCGCTTTGAAATTTTGTACACGTGTATAAGTCTGATGACAATACAATATAGTATTCTAATTTCGTTCTTAACTCAATATGGCGGACTCCCTAAGATGGTGAATTATCTCTGTCCAATACAATACTTGCAATCAAAATTTCAGCTGGTTCTCATTGAGCTAGAGCTTTGAAATTTCGCACACGTTAATAAATCCGGTAACAATGCAATATAGTGTATCTAAAACTGTTCTAAATCCAAAATAGTAAATGCCTCAAGATGGCGGTCTAATTTTTGCTTCACAACACGCTTGATATGGGTATCAAATGAAAGGATTTGATGATTATAATGGGGATAGTTATGTGACGTCATTCTAAACCCAAAATGGCGGATGCCCAAAGAAAGCAGATTATCTTTTTCTTTACAATACTCTTGAAAATTTCATTGGCAATAAATTTCGTAATATTAAAAATAATTTTGGGTATTTATTGACTCATGGTTAGTTGAAGAAATTGTGAACATATCAATGCAATAACTTCTGTACCACTCTTATTTCATTGCATCCACACATTTGTACTAAGAAATAATTCTTTTACAGTCCTGCAAAGTTTGCCACAAGACTTTCGCCAACGTTTACCGTTTACAAAGGCACATGATTAGCCACGATGAAAGTGCCATCCTCCGAAAATTCAAATGCACGGAGTGCGAAAAAGCATTCAAATTCAAACATCATTTAAAAGTAAGTATTAATTATTTTATTAGAAAATTAAGGAATAATTAGGAGTATATGAAACATTTGTCTCTTAAAATTACTAGATGTGCATTGGATTTAGAGAAACAAGCAATAATTAATGCTCCGCAATCCTTATAACCTAATCCAGAAACTGCCGAAACATTCATTTCGCTATATTTATTGTATTAATATTCAAATGCCAAAAATGCTTCATTCTATTCTGTATTTTAACACTGCATTTTAATAGGAAGAAGAATTGAGCTTCGAAATCTGATTTTCTTTGCAGTATTGAATGCAGCATTTAATGCACGGTTTCAAATGCCCCTAAAATTTGGAAAATAATTCATAATACCCATAAATTAATTTATATATGTTTGTGTTTCAGGAACACATCCGAATCCACAGCGGTGAGAAACCCTTTGAATGTGCAAATTGCGGGAAACGTTTCTCGCACTCCGGCTCATATTCAAGTCACATGACATCAAAAAAATGTCTGGTAATGAATTTAAAAATGGGCCGAAGTCGTGCAGCTGGCGGCGCTAATTCTCTCCTGGATAAAAGTCCATCGCAAGTGTCGCGAGTCCCAAAACGGCCTAACACAACAGCACTTAACAATAACATCAGTACTAGTCCCAATCACAATTCGTACTTGCCCATTTTGCCGAAATACAGCGAGGCAGCAGCAGCAGCGTTCTTATCCGTAATGGCGCCTAGAGATGGTGCTTATCCTCCCCCAGCTTCAGCCGCTGCAACGCTTCATCCGTTTTATATGACACCACCAGGACTTCAGTTTGGTGCCGCAGCTCATCCTATTTCTCCGTACTCTATGTCCGCCTCTTTAGGTCAACTCCTTGAGCACCTGCAGACCAATGCTGGATCACACTCCCCTAAAATACAAGCTACTGAACCAAATGATGACATACGTCCAACTTCTGCTACAAATGTTGCTGAAGAAGATAACAGGGATACTTCTGGCGGCAGTGAACTCGTCATGGATACCGATGAAGCAGATAAAGAGGAAAATCGCAGAATACCCTCTCCTGAGTCCAACAGTGGTGATCTCGAGGCTGTGAAACGAATCTTAGAAACCGTGAATGCTACCGTCACGAAGCAGTTGTTGCAGGCCAACATGCAAAAACTTTCTACTGATTCTCCTAATAATAGTGAATCTCGTAGCGTCGCCTCACCAGCGTTATCAGTAGATGAAAAGATTCGTTTTAATTGTACTGCATGTAAAAAACAGTTCTTTTTACAATCAGAGCTAGATTCGCATGATTGTGAGAGCAGTGTTGAAATTAAAAGCGAAGGTTTGGCAGCCAAATTAGAAGAAGCCGTGCATGTAAAAAATGAAGACATAAGTATGAATGGTAATCTAAGTGGTGGGGAAGACGACCACGATACGGACAGTAAGCAAAATGACAAATCCCACGATGACTACGATATTGACAACGAATCATTTACGACGACTGACCACGTAGCTGAAGATGGTAGAAAAGTTCGCGTCAGATCTTTAATCGCTGATGAACAGTTGACTATTTTAAAAGACCATTACGCAATAAATCCGCGGCCGAAAAGAGAAGAACTAGCTCGTATAGCCGAACGTATTGGTTTCCCAGTACGCGTGGTTCAAGTGTGGTTTCAAAACACGCGAGCGCGCGATCGCCGGGAAGGGAGACTGGTGCAAATTCCTTATAGCCCAATTCCTACAATAACTTCTTGTTTTCCACAGTCAATAGTGCCTTCCACTCCTCCGCACATAACACTTAGTAGATCACTGCCGTACGGGCAGACCTCGCCACAATACCAAAATAATTCGGAGCAGCCGCTGGACTTGTCCACGAAGAAAGGACCACTTTCGGTGACGTCGTCTCCATCTAGTTCACCGCAGCGACCTGCGTCAGCCATCGCGCATTCGGACTCCGGCGAGGAAGCCGTTAACCTGAGTCATAAGTCCTCCCGTAGCCCCACGCCTTTCCATCAGTTGCCTTATCAGCCCATTCATTACCAGAGCAGCAACTGCTCATCCGATTACCATCGCTCCCCGTCCCCTGCGCCTCTTGGTTCTTTACCCATTCACCATGATGCTTTCACGAATGGCAGTCGTCTAGCGCGTATTTTAGCACAACCTGCTCATCGTTTAGCCATGGCTGGTGTCGGCTCAGCCATGGGATTACCCATGGAACGTTTATTACAGTTCAATCCTGATCTAAGATCTCCTTTACTAAACGCTGCTAGCCCCAGTCCCAATTCCGATAAGCGGTCGTGGAAGATAGAAGAAAACGAAGATTCTGGCGTTTCACAAGAGATGTACGCTGGAGATGATGATGGGACGTGTCCATCTAAGAAGAATAAGTTCTCCTTTCCAATGAAGAATCTTAATAATTCACTGTTGACGCCTACTGCTCCTGAACCAGAAATCGAAGGACAGTTTATTTGCGACCAATGCGATAAGGCGTTTTCCAAACAAAGTTCTTTGGCACGACACAAGTACGAACATTCGGGTAAGTTTCAACATCTTTCCATTTATTGCTTCACTGTCAGAAATTGTTTCTATCAATTAATATGTAATTTTATTAAATTAATGTGAATGTTTTATTGCAGGTCAAAGGCCGCATAAATGCAACGAATGTCCAAAGGCATTTAAACACAAACACCATTTGACGGAACACAAACGTCTCCACAGTGGGGAAAAACCGTTCCAGTGCTCCAAGTGTCTAAAACGGTTCTCTCATTCAGGTTCGTATAGCCAACATATGAACCACCGATATTCATACTGTAAGCCGTACAGAGAGTAACTCGTATTTCGTCGATTTTCACTTGCCCACCAAGTACACCAAAAAATGCCAAACAAAGTTACACTCATGTAAATATAGTATATAATATTAATTATATATAAACAAGAGATTATAGAGAATTTATGAAATTAAATAATTCGAGTACATAAGTGTTTATGTATTGTTGAAAGTTACAGTGCTTCGATATTTTATTTTATTAAAATTATATTCTTTATATTATAAACCCCAATACAATATAATATATTTATGTAAAGGACGTAAGATTTTTCTAAAATGATTGTCCAGTTGAACGATGCCATTAATACACATACTTTCATAATGGTTGTCGCGCATCAAAAATATATGCCATATATTCGACTGCTAAGCTACTAAAAACACTTTCCCTTCTATAATTAAATAAACGTCACATTATTCCTACTAGAAATTTTTTTTACGTATTCTTCACAAAATTGAAGTGTAATTTTTCGATCTATCTGAATATTAAAGCGGATCAATACAAAAGCTGCTTACTACCTAAATGTTAAACAATAAATAATTGATGATAAATTATTCCAGTTAAGAATTATACGACTAACAGTTGAGGCAACTGACAAATAACCAAATACGTAAACGCTAACGTAAAATTGGTCTACAAAACTCTTGATTCTATTTTTTCTTTGATAAACCGAATTAATAGTTATTTATACAACAAATGAATTAAACCACTGTTTATTTGCGAGAAGAAAGTTCAAAATCACGAGCGCGTTCAGCGCGAGTGGTTTAATTCTTCGAGCAAATAAAGAGGTTCAATTCACGTGTTTGTATACATAATTTTATTTAATTTTGCGTAAATTTCCGAAACATAAAAACTTAGAAACAAAATTTTAACAAATCAAATTGCAGTTGCAAGGGAGCTTCGTTGAAATCGCGACGAGTGTTTGTTCTTCAAACATTCAAGAGTGTGATTGACAACAAACTGTCAGTTTTGTGAATTTTGAATTGAAGTGTTATAATTATGAAAAGTATAGTCTGAAATGATGGAAGAAAGTGATTAAAACAATGTACTTGTCCCTGATATAATTTTGAACGAAGCAGCCGCAGCAGTTGGAAAAATTATTCCTTATGAAACGGAATACGAACAGTGATTTAAATTTTTTTAAATCACTATTAATTCATTTTAATTCTCTAGTGAATAAAGATTTACTTATGACTGTTGCTATGGATTTGATAATGTAGCTTTGAAACAACAAAATTGAATAAAATTATAAACAAAAAGGAAAATGAGGCGACGCAACACATTTGATTTTTAAACATAATATTATAAAAACGCTTAACGATTCACTCAATACTCATAATCTTTTCTTTCTATTGAATTCACAACTGATTAGAAGCTGGAAGCACTTCTCAGAAGATTCCACAAAAGCCATAATTTTTGTCGACGACGTTAACGTTGAAAAATATTCCTAAACTTATTTTTCAGGGATTTTTTTTTTGAGAAATGTGTGAAAAGTCTCCCCGTGTGCCCTAGGCATGAGACTTACATTAAATTTGATTCTAAACATGTAAAAGTTGGCTTGATTATAATTATTACATTAAAATTTCCTGTAAAACTTACAACAGTTCATTCCAATTAAGAACGGTCCAGTGCTTCTTATGCACTACGATTAAAGCCCGCTGATTCAAATTTGTATTTATTCAGGTAATATGTAGATATATTTGTTTTTTTTATTTCTTAAATTCGTTGCCAGATTTGTTTTATATTCTGCGTTTACTATGAGTGAATCGTGTTCACATTTCGGCCAATCGGAAGGCTTAAAGCGTAGTCCCGTAGGAATCCTTGGATCATTCTTAACTGAAATTAACTATAGGAATTTGTACACGTATGAAACCCACTGTAATCAAGAGATACATTAACCTTATACGAAGCAATTTTATGTTCTTTTTCATTTTCATGAGTTTCTCAAATTTTGATAGTAGTGAAAAAAACTTTTCAAGTATCTTTTTGTGAAAGTGGAATCTTTTGTATAAGAACAGGGCATAATAAAAGATCTGTCCATTAAAATTTGTATCGTAATTCGTCATGGGAACTGACTCTAGCGCTAATCTAGTGGTTGAAAATAGAAGTTATCTATGACAAGTCAATTTTAAACAGAAACAGTGGAAACGGTAAAAATAATTTTCATAATGAATTATAAACAATTCGAAATAAATATTAATGTCATTAAGTTTTTGAGTAATTCTTAAATATAAATATGACTTGTCATAGACAGCTTTCATTTTCTACCACTAGAGACCAGAGAGCACTACAATCACTGCTCATGGTAAATAGTTCCGAAAACTGACACAAGCTGTGCTGATCCATTCAATTACAAAATGAAATTAGCTGCATGTTAATAGTTGATAATTAAAAAAAAAATAGCAACTAAAATTTACCCGGAGCCATCTAGCGGTTATGAGTGGCACTTCCATTTAGTGGAATCGTTCTTACTTCTCTTTTGGCAATGTTTAAAATCGCTGATTTTATTACAGTTTTTAATGTTATTTATTGATATTGTAACAAAATGCTATGTTTTTTTCATTTGTATATAATTTTATTTTCAATAATTTTATAAAAACATCGATACTTTGACCAGTCTCATCATTTTCTAGTCTCATATTCTTTTATTCAAATCATATCTTGTGATAAAAAAAATTAAGAGGCAGTGAATATTGAATACATGGAAGAATTTGCAAAATTTTCCTATAAAATTATTCTTTCCGCCCATTATTCTATATAAAATAACCTCGTGTAGCTGCCAATAGCATTTGAAAATTATTTACAAATTTATAACAAAAAACTCATTTTTATTTCTGGAATTAATTAAATAAATTAACGAAACAAATTAATAAAATATAAATAAAATCAAAATGAATCATTCATAAATGTAATTAATTTTATACAAAATTAAATAAGAAATCGTATAATAATGGGCTACTCCACTGCCGATTTTACTTATTTTGATGCCAATTGTTAATCACTTTACTGGCAATTTGAAAAAAATATATATTTTAAACTATTCCGCTGTTGTATATCGGATTTTTTTTTTTTTGGGACATTGTGAATGTGCATCCTTTGCGCGCCACTCTCAAATTGAAATATCACGGACGAGTTTTACATACAGAAATCGGATTGCAGATGATTATATCAATTTAGTGGGACCTTTTTGGATTTTAGAAGCTAGCGTCGATTATATGGCTTATTTAGTTGGTACTACTATTTATTTGACATAGAGTCCATCCTATTCGTGTTGTCCATTATGAATGTATCGTTAAGATAGATCTCAGTTTAGTATATATGTACATAACATGATATACTGATGCTATAATTATAATATAATGTCCGGTACCTGTGAGCCTAAATGCGCTAGCGCGCTGCCAAGCTGACAACACTTATTTATTCATAAAAATAACATAAAATAACTGTAAGTCGTATCGAGTGCCATGATTTGCAATCAACTGTCTTCCACCAGCACTTAGCACTGCAGTGGTCGTCGCAGTAGCAGGCCCTGGGACAAGCAGGCAATAGAAAAAGTCGCGTGCAATTGCTCACAGCGGACAAAACGAATTCAAGAAACGTTCACTGTTTGTTACCAATGAGTATAGTCATTCAAAACATTTGTAACTTGTGATCAGAGAATATATTATTTTTTTATTATATGTAGCAAAGATATTATAGTAGATTATATGTGAATTTCTTGTGTTAAGTGCCAAATCAACGAAGAATCAGCCTTTCTTGTAATTATTTATATACGTTTATTTGATATACTAGTCCGAACCGTCGCTGGTGTAAGGAACGGCTGCACCACTGCAGGCAAAGGTGTTTAATGACAATACGTAGTATTCATAGAAGCAACGATACAATGAATAACATGGTGCACATGCTCATTGAAATTTTTATGTTATTTATTGTATTTCAATTCTCTCTCTTTTTGCATTTCATTCAAACGCGTTATAAGACCATCTTTCAAATTACAAAATTAATATTAAGCGTTTGTATGTTTACTCTTCGAATTTTCGTACTGTATAATTTTCTTGTAATCATTCCAAATTATGTACCTAACTGATTAATTTCCAGAGTGTGAGCTAATGCATAAGTTGACAATAATGTAGACTCTTTTATATACTCTATATAACGTAGTGGAATGCTAACATACTATTAAGATGCTATAGCATTTATTCAAACTCAAGGTATGTGACATTAGCCGCATTGAATTATATAAATATATAAAAATTACATTTAAAAAATATATATTATATAAATATATATTAGAATATATAATTTAAATATAAAAATAAATATTTGATCTAAATGTACTGTTGTATATATGTAAGATTCATCGGTCTTATTTTATTAGGTCGGTGATTTGACTCAGCTCACTATGGAAGAGTCTCATTTTATTTCGTATTTATTTTGCATTCTGTATGTCAATGTATCATTTGAAATTTGTGCATCAATTTTAATTATTTTCCAGTAATGCTAGCTATTATATTTTTTAATAATTTTAAATACTCGTTTCTGTTTTAATACTAAACTGGAAAATAATTTTTAAAGTAAGATCTGTTTGTGCCATGATTTATTTTTATGTAATTTTTTAAATTTACAGAAGTTATTTTAAGTTCATTATATATATTATAGTATCTATATAGTTTTATGCCAAAAGTTATATTATTTGTTGATTTTTTTACGTATATGTATCACAATTCAGAATGGCTAGCATAACCAAAGACTTTGTAACATATTTTGAATTTTTTATTTGTTTCTTGCCATTCTAACTGTAGTTTAATTGTATAATATTTGTTTCCAAAGTAGATAGTGTTACAATGGACCTAAGGGATGTATGTGTAAATTCTGCAAAATTGTCAAAATAGTAATAAAAAGTTGAATTATGTATTTTACTTCAACATAAATAAATATATATGATATTAAACAAGTATTTCCTCGTGAAAATGCGGTGCTTGTAGTATTTTTTATTATTTATAATCATTGACTTAAAATTAGTTTTGTTTTCTCAAAACGAATATATTTCGCTTATTAAAATTTTTTTTTTACCGTACAATAATAATTCAGCAAATTATTATTCAATACAACAAATACTATTCATTTTCACCCTTTATCTGCGTTTTATTTCAATATTTTATATACCCGCCGTATGTTAAAACCGTTGTAACTAGTTTTAAATCAGTCAAGTTATGCAACTACCATGACATGGTGGTTTGCTCAACGGCTCTCTTATCTTAGTTCATTTTAATATTTTTTAAGTGTTTAACAATATTAATTTTACAAAAATGATTATTATTAACAAATTTTAGAAGTGTGCAATGTAAATTTTCCTTTTTAACTACCAGAAAAAGGTAAGAAATGCGAATATCAACTACATTCTAAGTATAATTTTAGCTTAGATAATTTAATTGATACCATCTATTATTCCTGAAAATTTACACTAATTTGCAGATAAAATGTAGGAAATATATAATAATTACAAAAAGTATCAAGTTTGTAGTAAGGTTAGAAATGACATGACAGTTGACAATCGCTGCGCAAGCGTATCTGGATTTGCTTCCTACATCATAAATAAAATTCATTTGTTTCCACAAAATGTATTGAATATTGTAAACAACAAAATAAATAAGTCGCGCAACGTCACAATTTCTTAATATTTATAATACTTTTCAATTATCAAGGATCTTATAGTTATATATTAATCTATTAATATACTAGTTGCTACATTTATATATTGGTGTGGGGTAAAGCAGAACCAAATATGTAAGTAATTCATTATTTTTTATTACTTACCATTTAGTGGGACAATATGATAATGATTTAAAGTATAATAGATATTTATGCATACTTTCCAACGAATTTTGCATTAATTATTGTTTAATTTGCACAGAAATTTGATACAAATTATGTTTACTGAAGTAGCAAAAGTAGCTATAAATCATGTCAACTAATCCAGCATAATAAAATATTTGCTATTCATGATTAAAATGCAAATATTTGATATTTTGGGAATAGTTTTAATAAGTTGAACGCGCGCCTAATGTTGGCTTTGTCCGTTGCATTTGTCGTAAGATGCGCGCGCTGTTTTCATAGGCGTAGGAAATTAATAAATTTGAGTTTTGTATTTATTTATTAATATTTTGAAACTCAAATGATTTCTTGTAAGTATGACATTATAATTCATACATTAAAAAAAAATCAAATAATTCAATAGTTCAATTTTATTTTTCCAGTCATAAATTTTTAATTGAAATTTTTCAACTATTTTATCTGAACAATAAATTTTATCGTACATGTATAAATAATTGATCCAAATGAATTTTATGGAAGTATTTCCTTGAAATCAAATTCAAGTGTACTACATTAACAAGTTTAGGCGCGCCACTGGAATATTATGCCATTTCAGTTGGCTTTTAGAAATCTACTACTGAAATGAAAGGCGAAGTGGAAGTGGTGAACTGTTCTGCACTTTGATATATTTTTTACTCAGTGTAATAGAATCTGCATGAATTTTAATTTTGCAGAAACGTAAATTAACATCTGTGGTGCTCTATGAATTTATAAAAACCGTGAAAATGGGATCGAATTGAATATTTTAAAGGTTTTGAAGTTGCTGCTGTTTAGGTAGGATCATCCATTTTGATACCGAGCTAGCATTGCACGATTGCACAAATAATTATGTGAACAAGTTTTAAAGCCATATATTAGTGTAATTATTAATTTTATGTGTTATTGAAACTATTAGGAATATAAGAAAATTATTAAATTCAAAATTGATTGAAAACAAATAGAGTTAGAAAAGCTCGTTTAAAATGGCCAATTTGTGTTGTGAAACATTTACAATTATATTTTTTTCAGTCGATTTTTTTCATGAATTGTGTTTTTACAATTTTGGTTATTAAGATTGAATTAATATTTGTAATTGTTTTACTTATCAATTGTTGTTTTAGTGTGCTTGGCTAAGTAAATATGTGGCAAATCATATTCGTTGTTTTTCAAGGTAGAAGTCAGTAGTAGTGTTGTTGTAAAGCCTTTGATTTATCATTCTGCTTTTGGTAAAGTATAATATCGAATTTTTAATTTAATTTTGGGTATGTTTCGTTTGCAGTTTCAAGTTTTAGAGGATTTAGAGCGGGTAGTACGCAAAATGGTGTCCACTCGATTGATGTCAAGTGTCAACAACAATGCAGGGGAATCGTCTGGCCAAGGAACAAGCCACGATTCTGGACCTGCAAAATTCACCAGACACAGTACTGTGATAGCCACATTGGCCTCTCAGTCCACATCAAACACTGGACCAAAAGAACTTGGAAAATGTGCAACAGATCAGACAATATTTTTACTTGATCTTCCCCAGGAAGTGATTGAAAAGATTTTCAGTTATCTTAACTTCAAAACCGTTGCGCATCTTCGTCCAGTAAGTTTTCTAATAATAGTTCCTTAATTTCTCTATTTATATTATTTTGGTCAGGTGTCCCATGAAATGGATCGGATGTGTGGGATGGTACTCAACTCCACTTTCCAGCGCTTACAAACACAAATGTTACATCGATTTCAAAATATAAAAAGCAAAATGCCTCGAAGGGAATCTGCAAGACGTAATCATCCTCTGGCTTGTGAATCAGATATAATTGAAACTTTACATATGAGACTCACTTTGTTGCAAATGTCTTTTGGAAAACATATTGAACGTAGGCATTGTTGTTTTTTCCCGGGAGAAGTAAGTTTTTCAAATTGTTTTTAATAGTTGAGTTAATATTTTGTTTCGTTTAGATTTTAGATGAAGTACTTCGTATTTTGCATTACATCAAAGTTACGCCAAAATTGGCTAGGCCTTATAAAGTAACTGATGAGCTTTTTGATTTATCAACTATGGCTATGGAATATTTTAAAGAGCATATTGAACCAAAATTACCTGAAATTGCATACTTCACTTCGGACTTTTTAGATTTCACGACCACCTTCTCATGTAAGTTTATACATTCGAGAACTGATGCAGAGGTATTAGGTCAAAAAGAAATCTAAAGACAATGTTAATAAGTGATCACACTTCTAGTATACATGAATTGGCCTAATATTAGCACAATAAAATAGGAATTTAGGATTCTACCATTCAAAAATAAACTGATGTAATTCACGGCCATTTTAGCCGAAATACTTTTTTTTTTAGCGGACTTGGATGATATGTCTTTACTTCTCTTCTTGTTCAACTGCGCCTTACTTAGAACAAAAACTCAATGTCACCTAATCTTGTATTATCGAGTCTATTTGTTATTCTCAGACGCAGCAGTTTCACACTCATAATATAAACACGTCTCAAAATTATGAATCTTTCATTTGGGAATAATAAACATCTAAGATAAATCCATTTGTTGAGGAAATAAATATAGTTGAAGGATTAACTTTTGTACATATGCGTTGTGTGCGATATTCCGACAAGTTGTCAATTATTATTTAATAGAATGATGCGTGGTAAACTATTATCTGGAGATATTGTATATAAGTAACTTAGAATTTGAGTTATTCTCAGCCAATAGCAAAAAATATTCAGAAACTATTAATCGTACTTCGTCTCAGTTCTTCGGCAGTATCCATGGTCAGAATAGACTAACAGAATTGGATGAAAAAAGCGACAAACTTATCTGTGCGATCATAATAATTTCCTTTCTTTTGTTGAGAGCCAGCGAAGTAACATAGTTTCAATAAAATTCAAAACTGACGTTATTTCTGAGAATAAAAAAAGATCTATGCATCTTTGGGGCGCTTATTAATTAGGATCGCTGTTTTTCTTTAGAAGAATTATGCTTCAGATAATCAGATATGGTTGTAAAATCAATGCTGAGAGATTATATTTGCTAAAAGATTGAAAAATTGTGACATTAGTACTATAAAGTGAAATTATGTGAGAAAAGGCCAGGGAGGACTCAAGCAGTAATATCACTTATTGGAAGAGTGTCTTGAATGGAATATAGATAGCTGAGTTCATACTCGAGAGCTCTACAGGCAGTACCTCTTGGAAGTGCTGTTCTAATTGATATTCCTTTTTACATGTGAAAGGAAATAGCATTCAACTGAATTAAGTTGGATTCAGTTGATTGAAGGCTCTGTCGTAAAAGGTGCCAAATTTATGGTAACTGATTATCCTTTGAAAAAATCTAATTAAATTGGAAAATTCCTATTGTTTTGACCCTCCTACACCGTCGTCGAATAAATGGTACTGACCTTAGGATTAACAAAGTAATAAATTATTCTTTTGCCATAGAAAGTCTTTCTCTTATATCCTAAATATCGAAAGAGGATTCGCCCTGCTTTGGTATTTTAGTTTTGAATTTTAAATCATAATAAATACAGTCCACTAAAATTAGTTTTCTTCAACAAGAGCCTTAATACTTTTAAACAGTGAAGTTTCACGTTCTGTTAAAACAAAAAATGTGTATCATTTGTTGAAAAATTTTAGCATAAAACAGGCGCTTCAAGCTTCGTCTGTTCCAGAACTTCCGAAATAACTACAACAAAGTCGAAATATGTGAAATAAGATTCATCAAAATTTTGAAATCTGAGTACGAAAAGTTAAATCCTTCCTTCAATAGTTTTGATCCAATATATCTGCGTCAGGACTCATACAAACATTAAAATCACTTCATTTTCTCAAATGAGACTATAGTTCCGTATTATGAATTTTATTAATTGTTCAAATGTTATGCAGCTGCTGGTACAAGTAAAAATTATTTGTGCTTGGAATCACCACCACAAGAAGATTCAAAAGAAAAGGATAATTCGGTTCACGATGATGTCATAGTAGAAGATCTGTCCGAACCAATTCCACAATCAAATATGGTTTTGCGTAAAAGAATTCGTAAAATCAAACAAGGTATGAAGCGTTACAACAGCCAGTTATCCTTGCTGCGTCAAGATCTTCGTTCGTGCAAGAGGAAAACAGCCGAACAACAAAAACAAATCGCAGAGCAGCAGAAACAATTGGCTGAACAACAAAAGCAAACATTAGAATATGCTACAAGATTGGATGAAAATGATAAGAAGAACGAAGAAATATCTCGTAAATTTAGCACATTGCTTCAAGAATTGAATAAGTGTAAGACTGAATTACAATATTGGCGATCAAAATCGCCAGCGACTCCACCTGTTTGCAGCGGTTGTGGCAACGTGATCGTTCCGCTCCCTCAGGAGGATCTGCAAGCACTCGTCAATCAGGGGGTGATGCCCGAAGGGTTAGATTTGGACCTAGCCCTTGAGGAGCCAACGCAAGAACTTGACTTTATTCCTATAGCGGGTGGGAACGAGCCAGTTGTCGCTTCCGCTGCCGCCGAGCCGGACTCGTGGGACACGGATAATATTGAAGTGGTGCCGAAAATGGCGTCTCCCGCCCATGAATCACCCTCCAAAGGCTCAGGTAAAAGAAAAGCGACTGATGTTGAGCCTGCGGAAACGCCTACTTGTGCTCCGGAAACAAAAAAGCCGCGTCGCTTGCAGAAAGGTCGCAGCAAACGGGTCAAAGTTTAGATAGCATAGCAATTGATTGATCTCAGCAAAAATGGTAAGATTATTTTATGAACAAGAGTTAAGTTGTCATATTTTGGAAATTCATTCATCAAAAGGAAAGGTTTTAGTATTTTTTATACGTAACCTGACATTGCACACTAGTTCTGAAACGCAAACGCCAGTGGTTGAAAGTGAGCGTTTCATGACATTTTTATTATGTGTGAGTAGAGTTCGGTGTTTCGTCGGTGTACTCTGATTAGGTTAAGGACTGATTGGTGGGTCAGATATCGCAGCGTGCTCGCCGATTCACATATTCACACCTACACCCTCACCTCCGCCGCTACATACAGACACTTAGCAGGGACTCCCTGAAAGAAAGTTCCATTTTAATATTTTCTCGCGACAACGTGACATCGGCAAAATTTAGTAAGGAACTTTCTGGATATCCCTCGTAGATAACTTGCTGATGCTGTGCAATCAGTAATCATTAATTTTTATTCATTACAAATACATTTAAAATTAGTTTTACAATTTGAAAAGTATATATTATTAACATTGTTTTGATTTGTGTTTTATTGATGATGTATTTTAAAAAATAAATACGTTGCTTCCATATTTGTATGATTTGAAGGAAGAACATAGTTGGTTCACTGTTGTTAAAAATTCTAATATATTTTAAATATATAGGTAAGTGTTTCTAAAAGAATAAGATTTGTATGCAATATTAAGGTAGCGGTAGCTCTCAATTTTGAACGGCAGCACTAAAACAAGATTTTCCTTCACGGTCGCCAGCCAAAGATGTACAAAATAGCATAGATTTTCTTGCGGCTACTACGCTTAGCAACCAGAGCAGTAAAACGACTAAAACGCGACAAAGTATTGAAAATCGTATGAAAAGTGACAGATTTTTACATAATTTCCAGTTTGAAAAATTGGCTTTATGTGGTCATGAGAATAAACAAAGTCATGTTGTAAAAGCTCCAATAGGTCATTACTATAATTTTGCTTATATAAATACGATTAATGTGGAGAAAATTCCATTTTGATAGATATGGTGCTCGAAGAATGAATTCAAAATATTAACGATTTTGGACAGCACTAAATGACGGATCTTTGGTAGACTTGCCAAAGCGATATTGTGAGCACATAGTCCAGTCAAAATAGACATTCACCCTTGCATAAATTCCCAAGAAGCTGAAAATTGACATGAATGTTAGGGATACCATTATAATGAAGTTGTGAAAAGTTCCCAACGATCCCGTGTGTGCAAAAAATTTTATGCGAGGTCAAAGTTCGCAAAAACGGGTTTTTCGAATTTTTTAGCGGAACGATCAGATTTATGATATAAATAGCTCAGATACAAATTGTAGATCTCTTAATTCTCTACAATAATAGTCCCTACCTCTTTATCCCTAAGATCCACTATTTCTGAGAAAAAGCCATTCCAAAGTTATATTCTCCATTTATGCACATGTTGCCACGCCACCTATGAGGTGTGTACTTGACGCGTATTTTTCAATGTGGTTTGCCCGGTAGGCCCACTCTATGGTCTTCTTATTGAGGTTCAATATAATATTAGGCCTTCTTATTCAACTTCTTCTTCATCTTCCTGAGTTGACGTAAATTGCTCGAATAGCGATACAACAGTTGTTTCACCTTCGATATGAGGATTATCTTCTGTAGAAGATTTAGTATTTGAACACGACTAACTTGACAGCTGGTGCAGTGGTGCATGCTTGTGAACAAAGTCATCTTACTTTCTTGCAGCCGCATTTCGAATTACACTCTTTTCTGTAGCTATAAAAAAAAGTATGAAGGAGCTTTCCTAGTGCAGGTGGAAGTAGAGTGTGGATTGATTCTAACATTATTAATTAGTTTCCAACACCATTCTTCTGGGTCCAGTTGAACCTGCTAATATACTTGATAAAAATGTTGATGAGCAGAATCCGAGGTTGGCAGAAGACAAGCTAATTGAACACGTTTTTTATTAGGTGTATGTTTTGCAAAAGAAACGAAACTTAACTTATCTACGCAAGTAATTTAAAGTAAGTGAAAGACGGACACTGCTACGTTGACAAATGAACAGCAGACAGATTTTGCTCAAGGCCGCATGGTCACATAGAGTGAGGGACTGGGTTTCTTTTCATTTCATATTCTTAGAATTATCATTCAATATTAATGTAGGAGTACTAGTTACGCAGACTAATAGTCGTACCTATATTATACGTCCATAATGTACATAGGCAGCGAGTCATGCATATTATTGAGAAAGTAATTCTAGAATGGCTTTTTCTCAGAAATGGTGAGTCTTAGGGGAAAAAGGGTGGGGACCATTTTTGTAGAGAATTAAAGGATCTACAGTTTTTGTCTCAACTATTTTTATCATTCAATCAGCCGTTCCGCTTAAAAACCTAGAAAACCCATTTTTGCGAACTTTGACCCCGTATAAAATTTTTTGCACACATGGGATCGATGGGGACTTTCGACAACTTCATTATAATGGTATCCCTAACGTTCATGTAAATTTTCAGCTTCTAGGGAATTTATGCAAGGGTACCCCTATTTTTAAGGCTAACTTGACTGGACTAACAATATTCTGCACGATTTTTTTTATCGATTGATTTAAATCAAATACAAATGTATTGAAAATATAGATTTCACTTTACAAAAAAGATTATAGTTTTTTGTTATAAACTTGTGCATAATTGAATAATTTTCAGATGCAGTTGGCATTACGAGGTCATGTTATTTAGAATAATGGACGAAAATTTCTTTTTCTATTTCCGTTGTTTCGAATACAATCCCACAATTGAAGTGCAATTTTTGTCGTAATTGTAAAATAGGATTTGGAAAAAAACTCAAATTTCTGAAAAATCTGGAATAATTTATAACGACATCAATATTGAAGTCTTTTCAATTTTTTTATTGTGCAGTAACGAGAAATTCATAGATGAATCAGTCGTAATCTTGGGCGACAGGTGACCATGGAGGAAAATCTAGCTTTATGTCAGGGTGAACTAGTAAAAAATAATTTTCATACATTAAAAACAGAACTACGTTGCGCGTCGCAGTCAAACTGTATCAAAACCGTCGCTAGATCTGTACAAAAATCCTTTGTCCTTAGATATCGGCCACCTTTTTGCCACCGTCACCACCACCATTTTAGATGTGATAGTTTTTGCCGTTAGCTTTTCTGAGCACCGCATTTGAATTTCGATTTGCCTCCATCGGAAAGAGGTAGAAAGTACAATAAAATATATTTGAGAATCAGCTTTAAATTTTCACAAGATAGCTTGTATATATTGTCTCAGGAAAGTGTCCATATTACTACAATTAAAGTAATGGTTAGAAGTAATATTTTTGTCATTATATACACGACGTGTACTTGCAGATCCTCTCCATGTGAATTCTCCTGTCCCTTCACCTCATCCTTCTGTCGCTTTTTTATAGCGATTCGTGCCCCAAACAACTGACAGTCGGTGCTGGACGATCGCATTTCTTATTTTTGATAAAATTATTTAAATAATAATGAAATGTTTGAACTTGGTAAAAATCCAAGATTACATTGTATTGTTAACTTTTTGTCAAATGAATGTATTGTTGGAATTTTATGTGAAAGAAATAATATGACGTCAAGTAATCGTTTGTCAACTGTTTGGGGTTTTTATGAATTAACTATTTCTGTTCTGTTACGAGTTGTTGTTTTTAAATTATACAAAACACATCTTGATTGGGTCCAAATTAAAATTTCTTTCGTCATTTGAACTCTTCTCTGACTTTAGTTAATTATTAATATATAAATACAACAAATATATACGTATATGTCGTCCTTATTCATATAATAGTTTTGATTCGATTTAGTTATTGTATTATATTGACCTGAGTTAAAAACTATTTGTTTATGACCTTTTACGTATATCCATTAAGTGTAAATCAATATTTATCAACATTTGATATTGTACATTGCTATGTGCTTGATATTTTTATTTGCACACATAGATAATTTTTAATGCTAGTTTATAGATAGACATTTTTGATGCAAAATCTACATAGAATATCCAGCGTCAATAAAATTGTTTCAATTGGAAAATACATTTCATTCGTAAAATATTGATTGAATAGAATTATATGAAGTGTCCTTTTATTTTAATTTGAGTATTAGAGAAAGGTGATAACAAAAATCTTACAATATTAGATAAACTAACAAATTACAAATATTTAGGATTATAATATAAAAAATCATACTAACTTCGAGTTTGATTTATTTAAAAAAATATTTTCATGTAAGTGCATTTTAAGAAATTCCATTGTATGATGTACTACTGTACCATGTATTTTCAGTTAACAAATATACATGTGTGTGTTTACATTTATGTGCTGTTTTCTTTTTATATTTGAATGACCTCTCTATAACGTCACTTATTTCATCAATAATTAATATAAAATATTCCTGTTTACTTTCAATACATATATTTTTTCTAAATAAAATAAGTGCGTAAATGGTTGCAGGAATATAGGCAGTTCAAATCAAAACACTTGGAAATTATTTCATTGTTTTTATCTGAATTTGATTAAATTTTAATTTTTACGGATTGATTTGTGGCAGTAATTATTTTATAAATTTCAAACAGGTGGTATTTTCCAAATCAAGCCAACTATTTATTACATCGTGGCGTGCGCACATTAATGCGCAGTACATATTTTCTGTCAATGTGCAGCTGATCCTTTTTAATGTAGTGTATCCTAAACAAAATTAAAATCTATTAACATGCTGTAGTAAATATAACATATTAACTTTATTTTCTTTTCTTCTCAATTAGAACTAATGCAATACAAGTGTGTCATCTGAATAAATTTCAGATGGAAGCGTATTTTACTTTCACAATTCACAAAATTGTACATTGTGCAAATAATTAAATGTTTATTACAAATTCTTGTGTTAGATAATGGCAGAGCCAGCATATGGTAATAATTATGAGCTTGGTTATGGTGTGTATCAAATGATTTTATTGTGTACGATGTACATTTGTTTTATATCAATTATTCCTTGCAGCTATGATGCAGCCAGGTCCTAGCAACAGAAGGTCCAGTGCTCCACAAAAAATTGAAAACAGTTCGCATAGTATTTATCCGAGGTGTAATAGCTCTGGTTCGTTAGGATCTTTAGGTGCTTCAAACACCTCGACTCATAATTCAGGTTTGTTAAATTAGATTCAAAAATTTATAATACGTAAAGCAATTAAGTATTTCATTTGTTAACAAATTACTGCAATTTATTTTATACATTCTAACCTAAAATTATGTATATATGTGTTATTTTTAGATGACGAAGACGATACAAATGACAGCAAATCATCGCCTCTTAGTTACAAAGAACGCCGGAGAGAAGCCCACACAGCAGCAGAACAAAAACGACGGAATGCAATCAAAAAAGGTTACGATGCCCTCCAAGAATTGGTACCTACTTGTCAACAGCCCGATGCTTCCGGATACAAATTGAGTAAAGCAACTGTTTTACAAAAATCTATCGATTACATTCAGTATCTGCAGCAACAAAAGCGCAAACAGGAAGATGAGAGGAACGCTCTAAGGAAAGAAGTAGTTGCTTTACGAATCATGCAAACTAATATTGAGCAGATAGTGAAATCTCAACAGACTCAACCGGGACACACAGAGACCAGAATATCAGATGATGTTAAGTTCTCGGTGGTAAGTTCTTGATAATTAATTCAATTTGTTTTTGAAATGATACTTCTTTTCAACGGAGTTAAATTGGGATTTTTAAGTTTAATAATAAAAATTGACAATATTGAATGGAATATAATTAGTTTAGTTCATATTTGAGAGCTCACAAGCAGTACTTAGTTGGAATGCTGCTCAATTTAGATGTTCCTTTTCACATGTGAAATGAAATAATTTTAACTGGATCAAGTCGGATTCAGTTCGTCGTAGGCTCTATTGTAAAAGTAGAATTAGTATAATTCAAGAAAGATTTTGGTAAAATTTGTGATGAACTGGTTATTCTTTGTAAGAAGCTAATTATATTGGAAAATTCCTTTTATTTGGACCCTCGGACCTGAAACGCCGTCGGAATAAATGATGCATACCTTGGGATTAACAAAGTTATAAATTATTACTTTATCATAGCCAGTCTTTCTCTTTTATCGTAAATATCGAAAGAAGATTCGCTCCATTTGGTATTTTTAGTTTAGAATTTAAAATAATAATAATAATACAGTCCATTAAAATTAATCAAAGGTTTTTATGTAACAAGAGCCTCATTAACTCCTTTCAACTAAATACATTTTCGTATCTTTTATAGATGGTTTGTTAACCAGTAAATAAATAATTTGAATCCTTGTTCTCAAAAAGTTCCTCTACGGCCACCCTAAATTGGTCTTCATCTTTAGCCACGTAAATCTTTTGATTAATTATTAAAGAGGAAGTTTTCTCCAAAACAGTTTGGCGTTCTTTTTTCAAGAGGGCAGCATAATACTCTGCATTAGTCCTATTATTTTTTGGGAGGAAGTCGATGATAAGTAATATCTTTTCAGAATCTCAAAAGACAGTGGTCATGACTTTCAAAGCGAATTTCTTGTCTTTAAACTTCTTTGGCGTCTTTCTTTCTTTTTATATCCTCTGCATCGACTCATATTGTCGAATCCAGGCTTCATCTGCGTTACGATACGAGAACAGCTCAAAATTGCGTAGTCTGAACTCGCCGCTATTTGTCCATGAGCATTCTTGGCTCCCAACGTTCACCAACTTTCCTCATGTGCAAATGGTTATGTAAAATATTCTGAACTCGTCCTTTAGTGATCCTCCATTATCTTCCACATTTATATCCTGCGGTCCTCCAATACCATTTTTTGACTTTGATAAAACAAAACCAGAGTACCGCCCTCTGCCCTTGTCAGGGACAAAAAAAAAATCGTAAAATCGATCAGGAAAGTTGAATACGAAAATGGGTTAGACTTACGAATGACAACCGCCCTCCCAAATAAGACAAGGAGTAATACCCTGCTCTTTTCTTAAAGTACTTGACCTTAGCTATCGATTGATTAAATCGTAAGTTCCATCAGAAAAATTGACCGGAAGTAGCCTTTCTTCGACACTAAGGATAAGATCTTAGATTTATAACGTCTGGCACCCTATTGACCACTATATTCCCGATCGATTCATTTACAATTTGACTGTAAATCCCATCAGGGAACAGGAGGTGCAGCCGGCTCCCCGACTGTCTACGCGACGGCAACCTTGATATGCTAATCTACACCGATATGTTCATCGAGTCAGAAAAAATTGAAAATTCAACATTTAGCGATTCAACTCTAATTCGTAGAGACAACTATTTGTCTTCATTTTAGAGATTTTCGACACATAAAACGAACGATTGAAGTAGACAGTGATTCAATGTATTTATCGTTGAATATAGTCTTCCAGAACTAAGAGGCAGAGTCATTTCAGTTTCTTTACTTTTCGATGTCAGTTTCTGACATCTGTATGTCATTAAATAATGACAATGAATCAAAATTTAACAACTATGATCAATAATGAATTGGGAAAAAGAATATTCAATAATTGTTTTTTTTCAAATGTCACAAAAGTGACATGTTATGTATTTCTGTTGCCAAAGTAAAAGTGTCACTTTATCTGATTAGGCAGATAAAATATTAATTTTTGTTTACTTTATGTGCCATGTCACATAAAGTAAAAGTCTAATATTTCAGCAAAATAATTCAGCAATATTTATTGTGGATGTACTTACAGTTATTGAAAATTGGGATTTGAAATAAACCATTCGCACTCAATTCACTTGGAAGATTATTAATATCAGCTGATGATGACACTTTTAATTTCTCTTTCAATTGAATTTAATGTTTGTTTATATCGTAACCATGACAAAATTGTATTGGGTATTATGATTTAGCTTGATCTTAACGCTATGTCAGTAGCGAGAAACGCGACTCTATGCGATAGAAGTTATAAGCTCTTTACTAATACTGACTGGAGCTGTCAAAACAAATATAAAAGAGCATAAAGCCAAACTGAATTTTTGAGGCAAATGAATATGGAAAATCCTTTGAAAAAGTGGAAATCATCGGTACAAGGTTTAAATTGTTGTGTTCCTGAGTGTTTGCACACACAATTGCGCAATGGTGAACTGAAATTTTATTTATTTCCGAATCGCGAATGGGCGTAAGAAACTGTTATCTCCTCAGTTTGCTTTTATGCAATAGTACATACTGCCAATCCTTGCACTCTTATGATATTTATCCAATTGTGCTGGACGATTCTAAATGACGTATTATTAAAGTAGACCCAGCGCGTCCTATGGCAGTCCACAGTTTGTTGTGATGTTAGCACTTACACGGTGGGGGGCTCTGAGAAGGGAGTAAACACGCTTGTTATGCGGTTTGCCTGCTTTTATTTATGTTTGAGAAGTGAGCGCCTTTATTCTGTACTGTATGCATATATTTGTTAAAATAGAAGTAATAATATATTAATTGATTCAAAATAAAAAAAATGAGATTTTTCTCACATCTCACAATCGATATTTTTTCAAATGAAAAACGCAGCCTGCGATACAACGATGTTTGCCCTCCTTACCCCACTGTTTACTCCTGCATCAAAACAAATGCAGCGTGTGGGTCTACTGTTAATACGTCATTGACGATTCCAAATCATTGGCTGGTCAGTCTTGAAGCCGATACTTTTTGTGTTAATTTATATGCAAACTGTAGCTGCATGTCTGCAGTTGCAGCTAATACCAACAACTTTTCGACCTAAATTTATGTTTTAATAAATTTTTACAGCATTTATGTAAAAAAACACAGACTTATTATTATATTTGCAAACTTTAGAAATGAGCAGTTAGTGTTTTTTAAATTGTATAATGTTTGTACAGCATCAATATTAAATTATTAGAATTATATTTCAACAATATTATCATTGATTATAAATTGAAGACAAAGTATCATGAATGAATCCTTATTAATGAATTTTCACTTATTTAAATGAATGATGCTTTCGGATAACTCGTATCTGCCAAGCAAATATTAAATCATCAGGCATGAATGATGCTGATTCCTAGCTGAAGAATTCAAAACACACCAACTCAAGAATATGATAGTCATACAGATTATTTTCAATTTATAAAAATAACTCGTAAATATCAGATGAAGTTATGTAAAATCACAGGAAAAATTAATATTGTTTATCGATTCAATATTTAGACAATAATTAAACAGAACATACAAAAAGTACACCCGAACGTACATATTATCATGTCAAGTAGAAAACTATGTTTACACTTATAATAATTTAAACATATCTCGACCAATACATTATACAAATTCGGATTTGTTTTATCATTAAATGTGCCAGGCGTTTCGCGCAAAGTAACTCCCGTAATTTTACTATCTTCTCCGTTATTTTTAATTTCTTCTTTATCGCTGACATGAAAATTTTGTACCAATTTTTTCTCTTTGCTCAAACTTTTGGATCTAAATATAGATAAATCAACTTCTTGAGACCCGCATCAAAGTACTACTGTCATTGCAACAAACTTTCTGCTAATTTTGAGTGCCAGTTTTGCAAATTACATGAATACGTCAAAATTTGTTGATTGTCACGATTTTAAATATATTAGTAAATAAATGCCAAGTGTCGCCACCAGGACGACGATCGCGCCGCGCACAACCCTACTGACATAGCGTTTAGAGCTGATTGATTCGCATTAAAAAGCAATATATTAAGTTCACGTGTTACAATTTTGGTACTGGCTTGAAAAAAAAATAGTATATATCATTCGGAGCAAAAATGGCTTAATGGCTTCGGTTACTTTGACTGCCTCACTACGTTTGGCATTCAAACTGCAAACCTTAGCACATAAAGCCTAATTTTTACTCCTAATAATATAATCTACTATTCTTGGCTTACTGTAATAATGGATGAGAATAGTGGGAATAACAGGTATTTGTGCTGAACCGTGGACCGTTCTTTATTTATATTTATTATGAAAGCAATATTTTCATCACAATTTTTATTCATTAAAAAAGTTTTACTTCGCATATGCAAGTACAACTTACTATGACTTATTTTTGTTTATTAGTTCCAGCTGATAATGGACCAACTCTTCCAGTCTTTCAGCAACGTCCCTGTCTCAAATTTTTCCGATTTATCAGCCGGTGTTTTTAGCTGGCTGGAAGAATACTGCAAGCCTCAAACATTAAAAAACTTGATTCTTCGAGTTGTCCAGCATCACGCCCATATGCAGTCTTCATCATCAGGATCTGCACCCTCCTAGCATTTCTTTGGTGAGTACATTTAATATTCTGGGAAATAAATTATTGGGTATTTCTACTATCTGTTTCAAATTGGTTTCTTTTAGATCTAGTCCTTACAAAGATCCTTCAACCAGTTTTAGTTTATGTCTCGTGTGATATAATTTAGCCTAAGATTATAAACATAATATTTTTGGGGTTCATTATTTTAGTTAAACAATCATATTTTGAACACTGTATAAAGTTTAAAACTTGCAAAATGTATATATTTTATATATTGTACAGGTTATGTTATCTTTTTTTATTTTTTGATAGGAGAAGGAATATATTTTATTCTTTATGTGTAATACTATTCTGAAATGTATTTTGTGATGTATATTCTTGTAATTGTATGTTTTTGTCAGTAGTTTAGTTTGGTTTTTGGGATAAAACAAAACATTTAGATTTTGCTATAGATCTTTCGCTAAATTTATGCGTGAAAGGTTGAAAAGTGTTAAGAAGTACTTTGAGGCTGAAAAAAATGTGCGTATATCGCGTTTTTCACAATCTCTTGAGTGCACAAGAATTGAGGCTGTGTGAAAACTCCTAAACGCACTGCCAGAAGCTCATCAAAAAGACTACGGTCCGACAACTGTAATTCTAAATATTATGACAAACGGCCAAGTATTTGATTATTAAAATTATTGTCCGAATGCCATAATGCTCGTTTACATACCTGTTGCATACAAGATTTTCTTTTCTGCGCCTCTTTAAGTAATAGCACTTTTAAAACAAATCGGAAACACACAACCCAATACAAGTTGAAATTTAGACTTCACAAATAGCGTAACAATTATGTTATTATGTTACATAACTTGAGTATCATTTTCATGGAGGTTTTGAGAAACTGTGACGTAGAAGGTTAAAGAAATTCAAATTTCTACACTTGCTACGTCAGAGCGCATGGTATATATTTAGCGATTGTTCTTAATCTAAATGTTTGTATAGCTGGTTTATGATGGATTTAATTTGGAAATTTACGTTTAAAAATTTAGATTCATAGTTTTAGATCTTCATTCTCGTTCATTTTTTGAAATATAACCTAAAACTAACTTTTTTTGTAGCCATTTTACATCGCCAAAATTGTTTTATTCACACAAATGATTGAGTTTCGGTTTGAGTCATTATTTTTATCATATAAATATGGGTGCTGCTTCACCCTATTCAGGATTTGAAATTTTTTTCTGTGACAGTTCTCAATTTGAAATCTCTGACATGTCAACCAATGCTTACGATTGGCTGGATTTATAATTGAGAAAATCTAAATTTGTAAATTAAATCCAGCATAAACCAATCTTTATGATACACTGAAAATTGTTTTCAATTATAAAAGTACCTGAAGTTGACGACTACTTACCGCATTTGAAATAAAAATATCAATCAGTTCAAAATTTGTAAGGAATAATCATCTCTGGCCAGAAGAGTGATGCATATTCATTTGCTCTCCATTTTATTTGGTTTTAGTGATAATGGAAACAATTTTCAAATTTTTGAATGAATTTTGATGGGTTTCCTTCAAATTTTTGTGGTTATATTGATTGGTTTTGTACGTTCCGTGTCTCGACTGACATAGCTTATAAGGGTATTTCATGATTAATGAGGTTTTTAAAAAAAAAGTTATCAGAATACTTGATACTTTTCGTTCATAATTTCGCGGAATTCAAAGTGATATCACAGCTGTGAAAATATGTATAATCACTACCGACAAATATGAATATATGTTATAAATATATGTTTATTTTCGTGTTTAGATTTATTTTAAAATGGAATGTTGTATTAGGATTCCCAAACTAATTATTCCATAATTATTAGATAATAAATTGAGTATTCATATCTCGGTGCAAATATGCTGGCTTTGTAATCCGGAGTTTGCGGGGTCGAATCTCACCGAAAGACAAAAAGTCAGTAAAATTTTTACTATATTATAATACACTCTGTGATAAAAAATCCAAAAACTAAGATTACTCGGTGCTTGACTTGTAAGCGCATTCCACGACTGAGAAAATAGGAATTATCAATCAATCTACCAAGTGCACTTCAAGTGTCTGCCACACCCGCATCGGATATTTTTAAATTTCTTATTTATCTGTTTCAATGGAAATAAAATTATTCAAAGCAAGTAGAAATTATTTAGCCTTGGATAGAATATACATGCAGTAAGCGAGTGTTCAATGTGCTTATCATCTGTCAACCTAAAATTGCATTTGATAAAACCGTGCTTGGTAATTCGAGGAGATTATTGGAATTCTGAATTCTAATTCTATCCACAAAACACAATTAATAAGAACATTTCTTATATATTTGTTCATCCGAATGATAGATGTGTATAGTTCTTATTTTGCTCACCGCAGCAGCTCATTAAGCTACAATTGAAACGTCATCAATAAATTTTGAATATGACGGAATTAAAAAAAAAATATTAGAAACTACCGAGTTTGATACGTTCCACTAGGCGACCGCAACGCTCATGTCGCCTGAATAATCGTTCCACAAGACGATCACAATTCAAGTTTAATGCATAGATGACGTCATTAATTGCGACCGCTTCAAGCGTACAACGCCCGCGATTGAGAAGTTGGTCACGGGCAAATTCGAAGTAATTAAAAGTGTCACATTTCAATTTCTATCTCAGATTGTACGTTATTTGAATAATATGTTTATTATTTTTGAATATATGGGATAATTTTTGTGTTTCAATTCAAAGAGACATGTAGTTTCATCTATATTGCCTTTTTCAGTTATCAGAGTGTCAGTTATAGATAAATATGCCAATAATTAGTTTATTTAGAATAAGGAAACGTCAAGTGTAAAGTTGCTTTCAAATTCATCGTCGGAATATTGATACATTATATCAATATAATTATGTATACGTGAACGACGTTGTCGCTTTCTCCGTTCTTATGGAGCAATTTCCCATTCCTCGTAAGAACCTGACAATTATGATGGACTATCATTTGATACGTTCACTAGTAATCCAATTACAGCCTCCATATTTATTTTGAGATTCTTATGATGAGCATAATTGTGTTGTAGTGAACTCTGCCACTCACATTCGCATGGAATGATCTCCATTCCGCACTTGTATCGAAATATACTATTCTCTTTCCCCACCTTATAAATGCTCATACTTTTTATCATTTCCACAGTTATGCTGACATTGCAGATCTATGGCTGGCGCAGATACGAAACATACCAATATTTATATTCTTATCTTCTGAGCCCTGCAAGATATCGGAATGGAACTTACACGAAAATATAAGTTCAAATTCCTGTTTTGATCCTTGAAATTTTTATTAGGACTTTTCGAGCCGTTTCGGAGCCTATTCGAGACAAACAAAAATTCTAAAAACACTAATTTATGATTAGGTATCGTTTGAAATCACTTAAATTATTTAATTTGAAATCACAGACAGACAGTTCAATCTATTTATCTGTATAAATGATTAATGTCAGATAGTCAACTAAGATTTTTGTGCCATTGTAAAACTTGTTCGCATTTCGGCCAATTAGAAGGCTTAAATCGTAATCTCATAAGAGTCCTTGGACCATCGTAAACTGAAATGGACTATAGAATTTTTGTGACGTCAGTCATTCAGATATCGTTTTTAGAAACGCACACTTTCACACTGCGGATAAAAATGTAAATTTGCTTTTGATTGATTGATGGATTTATTGAATGGAAATATGATTTTAATTGTTTATTCAAAAATAGAAACTGGAATTGGGGGAAAGAAAATTGAAATGAAACAAGTTACATATCTGCAACAATATTTGTACATAATTTAAAGTTTAACTCGTCCCCGTATTGATATTTGTATTCACTATGTGCAACATCAAAGTGGTGACAACTAGCGGCATTGATCGGCGAACCCACTGCCACTTTTATATGTTCTGTCAAATGTGACAATTAGTGAAAAGTGAATTTAAATCAAAATTAATCATAAACGTAATGAGTATGGATCCTATATTAAGAACGGGTTTTGACAAAATGAGTCATACTATCAGCTTTCAACCTCAAACTGTACCAAAGGATAAAGCTCATAAGTATTCAAACCTTTTTCAATAATGTTATTACAAAACAGTATTTTTTCAACACTATCACAATAAGCAAGAATATCAGTTTGGCATTCTACATCACTTGTGTTTTTGGTACTCAAATCAACTATCATTAAATTGTCATGTGCTCTATCACAGTAATTTTCATATATTGAACTTATATTATTCATTGAACTTATATCCATTGAGACTTTCTGTATTGGCAGCCCTTTTGAATTAAAACTTTAGTTTTTAATATTTTTTGAACTTGAAGCCATTAATGAAGTATTCTGTAGCCTACGCTTAATGAAACATTGGCGTCTTGTCAAAACTGTTTCGTCATTCAATTTTGGCTTCCAATGAGGAGAAGAAAATTGACTATGAACGAAATTAGGACTCAGCTTTTCTTCTCCCTTTTTATTCTCAATAAAATGTGCACTGCAAATTAGATATCTTGATGTAGGATTCCAACTGTATGTATATTCACTAAAAAATTAAAAAATATATCTTATTTTATCAACTTAATAACAAAATTCGAGTTGTAATACCATAAAAATTATTGAATTTCATTATTTTCATATTTACTTTATACTAAAATTACATTTACATATTGCGTTCGCACTAATTTTTTGAAACATCTTTATAAATGTACAATTAAGGTTGATATACTTACTTTTGCTTTCTTACGACGGAAATCCACTTTCCTCTTTGAATAAACTCATGCTTATATATATTTTGGTAAACAATAAAAGCTAGCATCACTATTTTTCGTTGTATTATTACAAATGATGATGTAGCATTCACGAATTGTCATTTTTGACTTTTGGTTTTATATCAGTTCATGTGCACTAAAAATGCCAACTTTCGCCGCTAAGCGCGCACGATCGTTCAGTGTTTTCTTTCCAAGCAGCTGCACATAGCGAATAGTGTATATATGCTGCTCATGCTCATGAAAAGTATTTGAATTTATTACATCATGAATATAACTATGACAGAACTTACGAATGAAATTGGAGGATATATCGAGTTTTCTTAGTGCGATAATAATTTGACATAAATTTTTGTCATAGAATCAGAATATACCCTTAAGCTACGTATCGAATCGCGGTACAACTATATATTGATTTTTTCTATTGTCTGTATTGTATAAAATACTTCTTGAAGATGTCTTTCTCAAAATACTATTTTGTGTTCTCATATTTAAGTCATATCAAAAAAGAAAGACTTTAAAAGTGCCATTTTTATTCATTTTATATATTTTTTATTGTAAAGATACGATTACAAGAAGTAGTTATATTGTTATTTGTGTTAGAATTAACAATGTTGTTGTGTGGTACAAAATATTTTATTAAATATATCAATTTTTAAGTTGATTTCTTAATTTTTTCGTATGGGTTATGTATCGCAGGTATAAATAAAGTACCAGATTATTTCGAATTGTTTAATACGAATTTTGTTATTTTTGCAGGATTTTGAACAGAAAATTGGAACTTCGATCAACTGTAAGTACAAATAATTTTATCTAGCTTTAAGTCTGTTCTAATTTGCGTCAGATATCAATGATAAAATATAATTTTTGTGAGAATAATTCCATGCCATCTGGTATCTATAAATATGTCCTTTTGGGATTCATAATCAAATTAGTCAACATTCTGGGTTATCGATTCATGATTAGATAAAATAAAACAGAATTGATATAAAAAAGAAATGTGCTCGACACAATAGCTATGCATTTATCTGGATTTGTTTATTCAGTTAAATTAATATGAGAGAAAGTAATTTATCAGTGTTATCAAATTTAAAAAATAAAAACAGCCAACTCAGATTTATTAATAGAAAATACATCTAAAAATTATAATTGTATCATTGGATAATTTTAGGTGCGTCTCTCCTAAGTGAATTTGAATATTCTTGCAAATTTTCGGAACTTATTCAAAAATAAATAACAATTTAGTTTATGATGATTAGCAATTTTCATTTGTTAGTCGTAGAAAACTTTGATTTGGTTTATAAGACGTACAAAATATATTACAAAATACTAATTCATTATCTGAACTCTTCTCTCGCTGCGGGTAAGAGGTTGAAGTCTTTAGGACGATTATTTGTCCTGTCATGTCTATATTTAGTTGTCACAGTAAAAAATGTTAAGTCGACTATATACAGATTCACTTTTCATAAAAATTCATTATTAACTTGATAGCTTATTGTTTTCCACATCACTATCACTGCTACTATACTATAATTTCTCAGTCTCCGTTGGTTGGCTAGTAATATTGGTCATAGGCAAAGATTCGTGTCGCATTGTTGCTCTTCCTGTAACTGCTGGTGTCATCGGCTCTCCTGCAGGTTTACCTCGTCGACGACGATGTCGTGGAGGTGGGCAGCAAAGTTGTCGGAAGACGTAGATGTAGCATACTAATAACGCTACTATGAGCACGCTGCCCACAGCCACTGTCAGTGCCAACTCGAGATGCCACATGTTGCTATATCCGTACCTGGGGGACCCATACGTTGGTTCCATTCCCGCATCGCCCCTCAGGATATCTGAATTCTCACCTAAACAGAATACAATGCATTAGTTATTTAATCTTGTATTTTTAACTGAAATGGAGATCACGTCAAATTTTATTCCGAAAGATTTTCTTTTTCAATATGTAGTTTTTTATTATATTATATTAGAATTTCAAATTTTCAAACCGCTGTTCAATATAACTTTTCTTGCCTGTATTAAATATACCACAATAGCATTAAAATTCATACAAATATATTAAAAATATAAATCCAGCAAAAATTGAATCAAGAAGATAAACGAATTTTTAGCAAATTTATCAAATGCAGGGAACTAGAAGTTGAGAAAGGTTCTGGAACAAATCGATTTTAATAATACGATTACACTGAGTGCTTTATTTTCATTTGTTTTTTCATTTTTTTTACGGATTAGCACTCACCTCCATTAACTGTAAAATTTACAACGGAAGTGATATTTTACAACAATCCATTTTCGCTTCGTGAAATTAGAAAGAATGGTCAAATTTAATATTATTTTGTAAATTTGAAATTTATCACGGATTTTGTATTTACATAATATTTTTCTGCTCGGATTTATGAGCAAAATGTATTTGACAAAAAAAAAACAAAAAAAATAGTCTGCAAAGAATCAGTTTTATAACTATGGGAGTTATAAATTATAAAAATGTCAAAACGTTGAATCGCATGAAAATTGGAGATATCTGTATAGTTAGTTAATAAAACTTTTGAACTCTACTTTTATGCTACGACAAAATTTGTTCCTGAATGCATTGATAAGACGTAAACTATGATTTGCGCTTCTGGAAATGAAGTTATATGATGCCATGATTAAAAGTTTGCTCCAAGCAAATTTCTGAACTTTTATAAAATTGAATGTTCAAATGTCAGTATAAGTATAAGAAATTATGTTAGACTGAGTTTTATATGAAATACTAAATTTGCAACCTTCGTGAATAGATAATAAGAGTATTTTTGATTATCCTACTTGAGGAAGCATTAGAAATTAATTTTTTCAGGTTAGTGCACTATCAAAAATTATAATTAATATAATTTTAATAATATTTTGACATGTAAAATGTCGAACAAAATCAAAAAATTGACAACAGATTATCATTGCCTACCTTTTCATTTCAATTAAACTGATTGTTTTATACGGCAAATTCTGAATGTCTGTTATACTTATAAACTGCACTTCCGGCTCAGCCGATTGATACAAAAATAGTAGATAACTATTTTCATGCTACAACAAATTCAAACACTAAATTTCAATATGCTATGGCTGATCATTCTAGATTTACGAAAAAAAAATCAAAAAAAGTTTCAAGTAAAGTGCGCTTCTGGCTTGGCCGATTCATACAAAAATAGCAGACAACCATTCTGATACAACATCAAGTTCAAATACTGAATTTCAACATCTTACGGTTGATTATTCTGGATTTATTAGAAAAATTTGAAAAAAGTTTCAAGTACTTTCGGTACAGACGATTGAAACCATAATGCGAGGTGCACATCTAGACCCTATACCAGTCTTAAATACAAAATTTCAACATTATACGTTTAACCAGTTTTGAGATTTGCGAGTTACGCACGCACGCACGAACATATGTACCGACATCTAGCCAAAAATAGTCAAAATGAATTCAGGGATGCTCAAAACGGATATTTCCATCAAAATCTCGATAGATGAATTTTTTCGGTTTCACAATACTTGTACTTAGTACAAGTAAGTGAAAATTATGCTTCGATAAGTTGAATTATAAATCAAGTCAGTGTGGAATTTACTTTTATTACTAATATTTCAATTTGGTCACATTTGTAACCAATTTCACATATGACAGAGCTCAGTCGGGTATGTTTTTATTAGTTTCGTGTTTGTATAAATAAACATTGTTCATATGTTAATTATTTTTCTTGTTTGATAAATAGACAAATCAATATATTTACGCGAAGAAAAAACTATGTACCTCTTTCTAAGCATATTGCGCGCGCGAAGAAATGTGAGATTTGGCATACTTGAAAGTTGAAGTTTATATGAAGAAGGAGTGCAAAAAGCTAGATTTATATACAGGAGTCCCATTTTACTTTACCGCTGGAAACGATAATATGTGAAAAAACTTTGTACTCCTTTTTAAGCATATTGCGCACACGAAGGAATGTGAGATTTGACATACTCAAAGTTTATATGAAGAAGGAGTGCAGAAATCTTGAATTATATACAGGTATCCCATTTTAATTTACCGCTGAAAAGGATATTATTTTTCGCTGTTTCACGATTGTAAGTACACCCCAAATAGCTATTTATGTAATTAGTATATAATATAGAACTTTATTGGACGAGCCGCTGGTTATGGACGAGCGAGTCTATAAAGTTTGTTTATGTACGAATTACATACAAAGCTTTATGTTTGACTGCTCTAAAGACGCAGGATATCTTGCGTTTTTAATTCAATTCGCTGATAACTTGATCTTGTCTCTTGGCGATCGACAAGTTATAATAATAAGTGTTCTATACCTATTCTATCAAGTGGCATACGTGTAATACGTGTAAGAGTTTTTGTAACGAATGTGATTATTATATTTTACAACATATACAGGTGTGCAACGAAACGCGGATCATAGGAGTTTAACATGGGATTTTTCAAATATGCGGAAATTGGCTCTCCTGTATATTTTAGAGCAGAAGTACAAGAATGGAAAGTTGTTGAGAATCAATTTTTACTCATGAAAAGTCTTTATTTAATGCAGTAGAATATCTGTAGCATTAGATCTTCAGAAAATAGAATATGACATTTTCGTCAAAAATCAGATTGCCATGAGAATAAGAAACGAATGGAACAAGTTTTCATTCTGACATTTCATTCTGTGTTATTATTGCTGATTTTATCAGATTCTATAAATATATTACTGCATTGAATGAAGACTTTTTATGAGTAAAAATTGATTTTGAACAACTCTTCATTATTGATAATGATTGTTGTAATAGCACCAAATTGGACTGTCAGAATGGGGGTTTGCAGGGGTTTGTTTCATTCGTTCTCTATATCCATAGTTATTTAATTTTTGACGGAAATGTCATATTTTATTTCCTAATTATCTGATGCTACAGATATTCTTCTGCATTAAATGAAGGTTCTTATGTGTAAAAATAGATTTTGAACAACTTTTCATTTCTGTACTTTTGCTCTAAAATATACAGGAGAGCCAAAATCCACACATTTTAAAAATCGCATGTTAAACCCCCATATTCCGTATTTCGTTGCACACCTGTGGGTACGTTCCACTAGACTACTGCAACGCTCATGTTGCCTTAATAATCGCTCCACAAGATGATCGCGATCTTTGCATTCATGATAATTATGTCACAGATGACGTCATTGATCTCGACCACTTCAAGCTCGCAACGCCCACGGTTGAAAAGTGAGTCGAAGCGGATTTTTGCAGAAATCGCCAAGAATTTGAAATTAAATGGGAAAATGCTTTACCAAAATGTACTTTGATTTAGAATTATGTCAATTGATTCAAGTTTTTCCATTTGTCAATATGACATAATTTCATGGTCACTCATTTTAGAGCGATTAATTTTAAGCATTTTGGATTTATTCAATCCGAATATCTTTTTTCCTACGGGTTAATTTAATCTCATTAATGATTTACTTTTCGATCCTAGCCACAAATTGTTAGTTTATTTGACATTTAACAGACACTAACATCGTTCCACTTGAAGCACCGGCCACATCGATCATGAGTTAATGGAACAGCAAAAGCCGCGATCGTGAACGTGAACGTTGTGGTCATCTAGTGGAACGTACTCTGTATTTAACTTCCCATTTGTAACCTTCACAATACACAATGACTGTTCTTGCCAAAAAATTCTTCAGAATTACTGTATATTAAGGTCTTAAATTGGAATACCTAAATGATAGGGCGGCAAAATTTTCTTCCGCCCCGGGCGGCTAATATCCCTGCTACGCCACTGAATAGAAGAAATTAATACTTTAGAAAGTGTAGAAGAGATTAAATACGATAGAAAAGAATAAATGGATACTTCAGAAAGAGTAGAAAAGAATAAATACGATAGAAAAGAATAGATGAATACTTCAGAAAGCGTAGAACTGTATGCAGCAAGTGCCAAAGAATCACAAATATTGAGAGAGAAATGTTTTTGTTATGCTTGGGCCACATCTACGCCTAGTGCCATTAATTTAGGCGTTATTTAACAAGAAACACATTGTCCATTATAATATATCAATTGTCACATATCGCCTCAATTAATGGCAGGATTAATGGCATTAGACGTAAGTGTGGTGTCTGCATAACAAGAAGAATTCATCTTCGGGTCTGAATATTCGCGACAATACTGATTGTGTTGTAAGTATTCATTACAATAATAAATGATATGTTGATTTAATTGTTTGAATTTATTTCATGTCAATAAAAAAATATATTTTTGTGATATTTTTTTAATAGTGACAGTTCCGTCCAATTATATGAAGTAAAAGTCCTAGTCCAATTGAGTGGCACATTATGGGCACTAAATGCAACCATAAACTACATGATTATGATGCAGTCGAACATAAAAACATTTTTGGGATATAATCGTATACATTTGCACTTCACGACTTTTTTAACTAATGTACAAATTTTGTTTCTAAGAGAAAATTACACCTACGGAATGTAAAACTTTTTATACATCTATAAATAAAAGTGCACCTCACAAAAGTTTGAAAAGTCGGCGCTTTCGTAAACAAACTTAACGAAAAAGTGTTACATTGTATCTGTTACTATGCAAATAATATTTTCTCACGTTTTTGTCAAGATTTCAATAAGATTAATTGAATTCTACCTATGAATAATGTCACTAATATTTGAAAATTTTTATTTTTGCAGTATAATCTTATAAACAGTTTGTTAACAAGAACGTAAATATCCGTGCAAAAGTCAAATAACTGATGAATAACTTTTGTCATTTACGTTTTAGAAAATGTCAAAATGACAATTTTTTATGATTTTTTTTATTTTGAATCCCTCCTGATTGTGAAATAAAAGTCATTTTTCAACTGTCCAATTTGAGTAAATTTTAAATATCACTAGTTTTCTGTATTTAAACTGATTTTAGAATAAAAACTTAACAAGATAATAATAATAATAAATTGACCCTAATCTATAAATATTTAGGATACGATCCACTAGGCGATCGCAATACTTATATCGCCTCAATAATCGTCCCACAAGACAATCGCGGTTTTTGCGTTCAGGATCAATATGTCATAGATGACGTCATTAATCGTGACCGTTTGAAGCTCACAACGCCCGCAATTGAAAGGGGGGTCGAACGTAGCGTTCATTTTCGCAAAAATCACGAAGTAATTTGAATTAATTGAAAAGATGTTTTTCCAATTTTTATTTTCGATTCTACATAAAGTTGATTGATTTAGGATTTTTTATTTGTCAATATGACAGATAATTTCACGGTCTCTGATAATCATTATTTATTATTTATGAAAGAATAATTCACACAGGCATATTGGATTAATTCCATTCATATATCCCTTTTACTACAGACTATTTTCATCTTAATGATTTACTTTACTTTCAGTCTTAACCACGAATTAACTGTTTATTTGACAGCAATCATATTTTAGTGGAATGGCAAAAATTGCGGTCGTGAGCAAATCGTTGCGCTCGCCTAGTGGAATGTACTCTTAGTATACATAAAACATTTATATAATTTTTGATCAAGTCGTAACTTTGAAATCTCCAGCTATTGAGAGTATAAATGAACAAATATTTGTATGATTTTAATTCTACTTTCCAACTGAAATGCAAGGATTATATTGAATTTTTTGTTCAGTTGAATGGGCTGTCTATTATTTGCAGCTAAAGCACTAAAAAATAGTTCACTACGAATAAAACTACCTGTATTTTATTATTCTTTTTCAAAAATTAATTTTATTTTTCAAACAGAGTTTCTGCAGCAATTTATTTCTCTCTATAAAAACAAATACATTTTGTCTCTCGGTGCAAACCCTGCAAACATATTTGACTAATTAAAAATAATGTTTACCAGGTTTTTACATTTTAACGCTACACGGAAAATACACTAGCAGAATTCTGATTTCATAAAAAAATATGCTATTTATTATTAAATTCGTTAATATCTATAAAAAAATCTACTTCGGAGATATTGTAAATAAACGTAGTGTTTCATAAATGAAACATAAACACCAGCCAAAAATATCTTTCGAGATATAATCCACCTGTTTGTAAACATTTGATTTCATTTATCCGAACTTTTGTTACGTGTGGTTTAATTTTATCCTCTCTAGGGCAGATAAATTCCAAAGTCGTAACCTCAAATCTTGAGATGGAGTTGTTTGTTTTGCAAGAGTAATTCTGTTGTTTAGTGCAGCCCTTAAAACATGGATCCCTAAACTCTTTTTTTTTTTCACCGAAAGTCATCTTTTATTCATTGGAAATAATTTATCTGTACCCCCTTTACATAAGGGAGTTGGAAATCATTACCAGATAAAGAATGCTTCTTGTTAAAATTTGAATAAAATTCAAAAGAAAATTTCATCTCACGAATTTTGCAGAGCAAGTAAAAATTTCAATAGAGGATAATATTCTTGCTTTTGTAAGTTTTACGTGAATTTGATTTGCATCAAATTTTCATAGAAAGCAAAGAATTTAGGTCATTGCATACTTTTATACCAAAGTTTACCTTGTTAATTTTTTTAGCTGTATAGTTTAATCCAAAATTAAATGCAGTTCTTTCATTCTAAAATAATAACTGTTCACATGCATCATTCATTAGGATTTCCTACCTAAAATATACAAAAAGGGTCCCTATTAGTTTCTATTGTAACGTGCGAGAGTGTGGAGATTCGTAGGAGTCGGGTAGGCTTGGGCCTGACCTTATCTGGGCGGTGCCTTTCGTCCTCGTTGCGCCGCACCGCACCACATCACCCCGCCCAATGAAAGCCTCTAGCAATATTCCAGAAATGTGGCAGAACATTCGAGAAATTGATATTTCTATAAAGGCAAGCAAACGACTTGAGGAAAATAGTGTAATGGTGAATTTAGAGCAGTGAATATCAAACAGTGACGTGAACAGTGTATATAAATAGTGAAATATAAATATCTGCGGCTTTGTTTAAGATAGTAGTAAGTGATTATAGTTATTTATACAACAAGTGAATTAAACCATAGTTTATTTGCGAGAAGAAAGTTCAAAATCACGAGCGCGCTCAGCGCGAGTGGCTTAATTCTTTGAGCAAATAAAGAGGTTTAATTCACGTGTTTGTATACATAATTTTATTCAATTTTGCATACATTTCTGGAACATGAAACTGAGGAACAAAATTCAAAAAAATTAAATTGCAGTTACAAAGAAGCTTCGTTGATATAGCGACGAGTGTTTGTTTTTCAAACATTCGGGAGTGTGACTGTCAGTAAACTGTCAGTTTTTTGAATTTTGAATTGAAGTGTTATAATTGTGAAAAGTATTGTCTGAAATGATGGAAGAAAGTGATTAAAACAATGTTCTCGTCCCCGATACTATTTTGAACGAAGCAACCGCTGCAGTTGGGAAAATTATTCCTCAGAAATAGAAATCTTTTTGTGAAAAGGAGTTCCAACAGTGATTCAATTTTTTTTTAAATCACTCGTAATTCATTTTAAATCACTAGTGAATAAAGATTTACTTATGACTGTTGCTATGGATTTAATAATGTAGCTTTAAAACGTCAAAATTGGATAAAATTAATAATATAGTGTTGTTTAGTGATATCCGGAAGAATAAAACTTTTATTTTATTTTCAATTATTAAATAGTGATTTTTATTTAATTATAAAGTATTTCCTTTTGAGCAATAAACATTACACTATTTTTCGCAGTTCAGTGGCTTATAAACTGCAGATAAATAGGATGGGCGAATTGGATGAATTGATTTTACCGAAAATAGCGAATCCTTTTAATGTTGGATGCCATTATAAAAAGATCATTAAGCAGAATAATTTCAAATTCGATTCCTTCAGAATAACAGCGTGAAAAGTTGAAGATTTTAACCCGATTTATATTCAAAAGAACTAGATACTAAATTTTGGAAGAAATCTTGTTTATAGTCCTTATTCTGTATTTTAATTTGCGCAAGGGAAATGAATTATAATACAAGCTGCGCATTTTTCCTAATTAATTCTATTTTTAAGACTAAAATTTTATATAGAAGCAAGAAGCCTCATAAAGTTTATTCTTAGACAATTTTTCTAAGTTTTTCAAATTAATTATTATAAATCAATCACGCCTTTCACCCGCTACGGGTGTGACAGGCACGTGTAGTGGACTTCGGTAGATTAATATTTTTTCAAGTGTGCAATTATCAGTCGTCAAGCTACGAGTATTCTTAGTTTTTGTGGAGATTATATCACAGAGTATATTATAATTCAATGAAAATCTTGCTGACTTTTTGACCGTCGACTTTATAAGATTTTTATGGCAGTAATAACATATTATACTCAGTTCGACAATAATAATTCAATAAATACTCAGAATAAATATTTAGTACTCCATTTACTAACAAAACATAATCGAATATTGAACGAATGCAAATTAAATCGTTTAATCCATTTGCATACTAATGTGTTTGGAAATGTAGTTAATATCGCGACATCAATAATAATTTTGCGTGCAAAATAATTTACGGAAAACTGATTCCAATTTCCATTACAAATTATAATTATACCTGTGCAGATTCCATTAAGAACAATTAAAAAAGTTTAAAATTTGCCACGGAAGTTGAATTAATCTTTACAAGTCAATAATCTCGTAAATTGTAGAGAACTTTACTCATTAGCTCAGTCAGAGGCTCCCAACAAGTGGGTCAATTATCGAAAATCACGTTCAGAAGTTTTTAAGGAGAAAAGTTTACACATTTGTTTCATTGTTTTCAGGATAAATTAGTTTTACTTTTGGAAAGAATACAATGAACTAATGCACTAATTTTTATCACCGTAATTTATTTGTATTGTACTACTGTACAAAGAATGTAGAGAGCTAATTTAATTTTTGGGAAATGCCAAGTACAAATAAATATTTCTCTCAAACAAATTATAAATTATATTTTATAGCACAAAACATTGCTAATGCATGCTTTCAGGTCCTATTTTTAGATATTTTTACAGTATAAAAATAAACAATAGTTATTCATTATTGGATTGCTATCAAATTTTGCTAAAAATATTTTTTTTTATGGCGGAAGATTTGATGAAAAAAATTATTACGCTGTTATGAGCACTTAAAATCTTAATACCAGGTTAACTCTGAAAGATTTTTTTAATGGCATTTCGACAAGATCAATTGAAAATTGAAAAATTCAACTTGATATGAAAGAAAAGACTTGGCCAAAATTCTTTTCGTTGTTTTTAATATTGTAACGAAACTGAACTCGTTCGTGGTTTTAATAATTTATTTTTAACTCAATGCTACTATCATAAAACTAAAAATCCACTAATAAATGCTTCTACTTATTCCGACGCTTAATTACACAACTAACACTACACTTATTTATTATTTACACAATAAGGTTGTTTGCTATTCATTTCCACTGCTTCTTTCTTATTGCCACTGTTTCTTATTCATTTTCATTGATTCACTATTTATTTCCACTCTTACTCGCTCCCTATTAGAACTACTAACAAATATTTTTCCGACTCAATACCCGGTTTATATTATACCTATCTATGGCTTCTCGAAACTTCCAGAAATTTTTAGTAGGTCAGATGTTATCACGTTCTTGGAGCCATGCGTATGCCACTCGTTTAACCGGCGTGTGAATATGGAAGTCTATCTTGTGAGGGCTCTGTTTGTTATAATCTTAGTTCATTTATAGTATCTAGATAGAAGGAGTCCTATATCACACAATACATTTTTGTGAACGATTACGCCAGAAAGAAAAGTAAATATAGGTTACCTTAGAAGGACAAAGAAAAAATATAATGAAAGAAAATGAAGTGAAACGAACTGTTCATGTTTATTGAATTTCATTTGCTATTTATAAATGTAATGTTAAGAGGATGTATTTTGCAACTAGAAAACGGCGAATAAATATAAATATTTTTTACAGAAATAGACACTCTTTACATCATGTGTTTGTCATTTTTCGGACTTGACAAACCGAAATTTCATTATTGTCACGCTTGCGCAGTTTATTTTTCCAGCTTTCTTATAATATATCTTCCATCTCTTTCCGTCGTAACTGTTTGCAGTTTCTTCCATCTAGATATAATGATCTAAGGAACGGTTATACCAGAAAGAGAGGAAAATATAAATTACGTTAGAGGGACAAGGAAATAAAATATAATGAAAGAAAAATGAACTGGAACTAACTGCACATGTCTATCGGATTTCATTTGCTATTCATAAAAGTGGTATTAAGAAGATGTACTTTGCAACTAAAAAACGACGAATGAATATAAATATTTTTACAGAAATAAGAACACATTACATCATGTGTTTTCATTTTGCGGGCTTGACAAACCGAAATTAGATTATTGTCACGCTTGCGCAGTTCATTTTTCCAGCTTTCTTACAATATATCTTCCATCTTTTTCCGTCGTAACTGTTCGCAGTTTCTCCCATCTAGATATTATATATGATCTTATAAGGTTATAATATAGTTTCCTTCCAAGTCGATATACTTTCTCCAATTGGTTGGAAAATTCGAATCCTTATCGGCGAAAAATGAAGAAACTTCTTCACCGGATGAAAATTTCCTTCCTCGAAGGTTCTTCAGCAAACGTCGAATTAAATAAAAGTTTACATTTATTCAAAAAAATGATTGAAATATTTTACCCAGCAAAGTATTTTGAATTGAAGGTTACCAGGAAGGATCGATGATGTTAGACATAACGTCTTAAGCTTTGCGCTCTTTATTTATAGCTGTTATTTTATTAATTATGAAATGATCGGCTTCGGCAATGTAGCTAACATCATTAGGGTGTCGATTTTATAACTAGAAAGCGGTACTGAATACGTATTCGTTACCTAACGCATCTAAAATTAGCCATTTTATGCTATTCTCGGTGGAATTAGAACTATTTTCACTGTGCCGAATATATATTCATCTGATTCCGACTAGTTGAATAAGCCTGTTTCACCGAGAATAGCATGAAATAGCTGATTTCAAATGACGCTAGGCAATAAGTATCGCTTTATAGTTACAAAATCGATACCCAGGTCGGGAGATGAACACAATGAATAGAAAAAATTAGAAATCATGTTGTATTGATATTATTTATGCAGTTGACTAAATTTGAAACGTCCAAGCCATTGAATCTTTTGTCTTGAAATATATTGCCGAAACCGGTCGTCTCATAGTTAATAAAATAACGAAAGTTATAAATAAAGAAAGCAAAACTTAAGACGCTATTTCTAACATCCTGGATCCGTCCTGACAATCTTCTATTCAAAGAGGATTACATACTCATAAATTGTTAAAGAATGTAAATCTTTATTTATGAATTTATTCTACCTAACTACAAACTCTATTTTACTAGAAAGCTATCTAGAAACATTTATTTTTACTGGCATTTTAAAATTCTGTGAACATGTGACAGCATTATCATTGAATGAAAAAAAAAGTTGGGAAAAATGTGTGATCACAAGCGCCATTAACATTTTAGCAGAATAAAAGCTAAGCACAGACTGATGACGCTCAAGCGAATGACGTGAAGAGAGGGCTTCCCCTTTTTCCGTGTCACACGTTATGCGAAATTTCGCTCGTTAAGGAAGTCATTCTTCCATATTTTGTTTTCTTCTTTATAAGAAAAATTCGTTAACGAGTGGTTCTTGTTGCGAGCGGCTCCACTGTATTTTATTTCAAATTATATCCAAAGACTGGAAACAAATAATTTAAAAATAAATTATTCCTACAACTAAGTGGCATTTTTAATAATTTAGGACTAAATTTTTATTTTGTAAATGTAATGCAAACTCTAAGGCCCGGTATTTCAGTCCTTGGTTTAACTTAAGCGGAGCTTAATTACCTTGGTAACAATTGTTCTAACAATCATTACCATGGAAATTAAGCTACGTTTAAGGTAAACCATGCACTGAAATACTGGGCCTAAGGCCCAGTAGTACAGTCTAAGTTTATCGAAAGTTTAGTAAAACCAAGTTTAATTCCTATGGTTACAATTATTTCCGCAATTGTAACTATAGAAATTGAACTTGGTTTTACAACTGGGCCTAAAAGTCTTTATTTCAAGGGAAATTTTGTCATTCTGGTTTTTTTTTAATTACTCTGACAGTAATAAACTTCAAAATCATTTGATATAAGAAATATATGATTTATCATAGCATTCTTTTAGTTTTAAGATTTTACGCATAATTTTCTTCGTTGAATTCAAAGAAATTTGCTTTAAGAAATAACTTTGATCAAAGAAAATTGTATATTAAAAAGCAAATATCGTCTCTATCATACATTCAAAAGAATAAATTATGTCGCAGTGTACTTAGTTGTTATTCACGGAGGAATAAACATGAAATATACAGTTACTTTGTCCGACTTTTCAGAAATATTGTCTAGATCTCGTTACATTGGAATGTGCCAACTTAAAGGTTATATTGTAAGAAAACTGCGGGCAACAAGTACTTGTTGACAAATTCCACGATTCGTACGGCTTCCCATTTAGACAGAAATTGTAGTTTCGATTGCAGTCATGAATAATTTAGCTCGGAAAAGATTCAATTCAATTTGATATGTGACATCTCTTCAACTATTGATTTTAGAACAAAAAAAAAAAATAGTATGTCAATCAAATCGTTGAATATATTTTGTGAAATATTGAGTTCTAAGCTTGAATTCATCCAAGTGAATCAAAAGTCAAATATGACATAAACATTGCTGTCATTATTCCAATTCGATATTTCTTGTTTAAGTGAAATCCAAAATTCAAGCTAGAACGGTGCAACTGGCCATTAATAAATTATTTTCAGCCGTCGTGCGTGACCCAGGCACACCAGATAGATATTTAAGTTACGCACGACAACTGAAAGTTTATGTTATGTGTATAAGCACTTTGAATATTTTTTTTTACTTTATGGCCGGTTTTATAAAGGACCAAGTAAATTCACTCCTAAAATAAATTCATTTTATTAAAAAAATCTAATCAGTTCAAGCTTCCTTATGACAACAGAATCATTGCTGTCAAATAATCGACTGTCATCTAACAGAGTACATTTTATTTACTCTGGAAGTAAAATACTCTGCCCTTCATAAAATTAAAATTATTCTATTTTTTCTAGAGAAATATGTATTTTTTAAATTAGCAATCATTATGAATTGTCCTTTTTAAATTCAACCTGATTATTCTCTAATTATTGAAGGAAACAAACAGTACTTATTATCCATCTATTTATAAAGTTAGAAAAGGCAAATTTGGGTCAATTTCCTTTAAAATATTTTCAGTTCGTTTTCGCAGATTCTTCAAAGCAAAGTAATCTTGAGTCATATTTTACAAGTACTTGCTCTCTAAATCACGCTCAAAGAATGAACGCTTTTATTGAAATATCTCTTGAACCTCTAACAAGAAAACAAAGAATATAAGCCCCCTTTTTCTCTCATTGCGGTAGAGAGAAGAATGCAATTCTCTTAAACGTCAAAAAATAAAACAAAGTTTGCCAGACATTTCATATTCTTGGAGCTTCAGCTCGAAACAACGTGGTATATTTTAAATTAAATTATTTTATTTGTCTCTAGACCGTTTCCTCAAGAGAGTTGAAATCTTAAAGTTGCAAACTGAAATGTCTCAACAGTTTTCTTAGTTTCGCCCTACTTGTTTTTCTTCTAGTGTTCTGGTTGCTTTGAACAAATTAAATCAATTGTTTTATTGTTAAGACATATTCATTTGTTTTATGGTTTATGCTGGGACCACGTCTATGCCTAATGCCATTAATTAAGTCGTTGTTCAACAATAAACACATCGTCAATGACAATATATTAATTGTCACATAACGTCTTAATTAGTCTCATTAGACGTGAGTGTGGTCCCTGCATCAGAAAGAATCCTTCAATATTATCTTAGCTTATTTATATGCTAGGAATTTCTTGAAACTTTGTTTACTGATAAACTTCACGTATTACAGGAGTTTAATTGATAATAAAACAACTTTTATCTCTTCATGATTTAATTAAAATCAAATTGAGAAATTTTGCGAAAAAAACTAGAAAATAAAATGCGGTACATAATGCAATAATGCAACTTGAATTTGCAAAAAAACGCAATTATACTCTTCCATGAATGTTTCAATTCAATTGTAACTATAATACAGCTTTCAAAAGTAGAATATTCATTGCAATGTGCATCAAAACATTGTTTTGTTTTATTTGTACAATTTTTTTTATTCAGTTTTAAATTAATTCCAACCGTAATAATGAAATGCACATTCATTCAGTACTGATGCTTCTATAGTTCATCATACGATACATGTACCAACTGTTATTTAAAAAAGTAGAGATCTATAAACACCATTATACTAAAATACTTTTTGTTTTGGCTGATGTTCGTGTAGCAGTATTAATTTGAAGTTTTAATTAATTGCTAAAATTAACGCGGGAATTCCTCCCTGTATTTCTGTATTTGCTTCCTCGAAACTTTAATCCGATAAAAACGAATTTTGAGGATATTTGAATACTACTGTTTCTATATTATTACAAATTAGAACTAAATAGATAATAGCATTAGGCAAATTCATTTCAAATAAAACATTTATTTATTGAACGGAGCCCTTTTGGGCTGTTAAGAATTGCATGCCTTTCAGTATTAGGCTTTAAATCACTTTCAACTATTTCACGTTACAAAGGCATGCAAAAAGTTGTCATGTAAAAATCCAATTTAAAAAAAAATAATTAGAGTTTGCATTATGGCCGGGAAGCGTGTATCGGTCAATAACCTTTTAATCTTCCTTATCAAGGGATAAATTTTCAATCCTCAAAAAGGCATGCGGTATACAATCGGCGAGCCCCAATTGTCATCATCTCCCAGTCTATAAAGAAATATCTTGTAGAAAATATCTAAGTTTCCACATATTTTGCTTTCACATTTTCCGTTGTGATAAAAATGGCAAAAAATCCAGAAAAGATAAAAATGAAACAAAATAGCATTCTAGTTTTCTTATGAACATATAATGGATCCGTACAACATAATGTAGATCTGTATTGTATTTTTATGTTTATTTTGTGAAATCACTGATGCGATCGCCAACAAATGGGGCTTTCAACCTCATATTTCACTGTATATGTTTTCTCTGGAGCGATATTTTTTTGGAAATACAAATAAGTGAGTTGTAATGTTATTATTACGTTTATTAGGTTATAAACTCAATTTCGGTTGAAGCAAATTGGATGTTATCGATTTTTAAATTCAAAAAGTTGGATACTTCTACAATTTTCTCCTCTTATATGATTTTAAGTTGTTCACATCCATTTATGATCTCTACAATTTATAAAAACTTTTTTATATTGACTTCGGTGATTTTAAAAGCAATTTAGAAAAAAAGAAATAACTTTAAATCACCCAATTAGAGAAACACGCTTTCCACTATCAGAGAGCAATCTATTTGGATTCAACATCTCAATTTACTGCTTGTATTGCAAGTACAAATCGTTATCTACGTTTATTTTCGTTTTATTTTCATTCGGTTGCGAACATCGGAAGACCTTTCGCAAAAAGCTATGTTTTCTTTACTCTCTTTTCGGGCAATAAAACGTAATGTTCAGAACATTAAAGACAGATCTGATTGAGATATGTAAAGATATTGTCACAAATGTGAAGTATTTGAAGTCATTTTGAATTCGCTATTTATTCAATAATTTATTGTATATGTAATCCTAGTTAGCATTGACCAACAATCTAATCGGTGTTTAATTGTCAGACATGTGGATGCCAGTCTATGGTTGCTAGATGTTCGGTTGTCGGATATTTGAATGCTGGTTCACTTGTTCAACTGTCAGACATTTTAATGTTGACCCTTTGTTGGAGTAGGGTATATAAGGCGCGTGAGCTAGCGAGAGAGCAGTCATTCAATAAGAGTAACTGTGAGCGTTTGTCTAGGCAACCATAACAAATAGTAGTCCAGTCAAGTTAGTCCTAAAAATACGGGTGCCCTTGCATAAATTCCCAAGAAGCTGAAAATTGGCATGAATGTTAGGGATACCATTATGATGAAGTTGTGAAAAGTCCCCATCGATCCCATGTGTGCAAAATATTTTATGCGAGGTCAAAGTTCGTAGAAATGGGTTTTTCAAATTGTTCAACGAAATTGTCAGTTTTATGATCGAAATAGCTTAGCCAAAAATTATAGATCTTCCAATTCTCTACAAAAATGGTTCTCACACTTTTTTCACAAGATTTGCCATTTCTGAGAAAAAGCCATTTTAATGTTATTTTTTTCAATAATATGCATGACTACGCTGTCTATGTACATTATAGACGTATAATATGAATAAAACTATTAGTCTGCGTGACTAGTACTCGTACATTAATATTGAATGATAATTCTAAAGATATGAAATGAAAAAGAGACCTAGTCTCTCATTTTATGTGGCCATGTAGCCTTAAGCAACATTTGTCTTCTATTCAATTGTCAACGTGGCAGTGTTCGCCTGTTACTTACTTTAAATTACTTGCATAGATAAGTTGCATTACTTAGCTTTTGCAAAACATACTCGTAATAAAAAAAGTGTTCAATTAGCTTCTCTTCCTCCAACCTTGGATTCTGCTCATCAACATTTTTATCGAGTATATTACCAGGTTCAATTGTGGCTTGATAATGAACTGGACCCAGAATAATGGGGTTGGAAGCTAATTAATGATGTATTGGAACCAATCGACCCTCTACTCCCCCCTGCACCAGAATAGCTCCTCATTACTATTTTTTCTAGATGCAAAAAGGGATGTAATTCGAAATGCGGCAGCAAAAAGATAGGCTTACTTTGTTCACCAGCATGCACCAGCTGTGAAGGCCAGTCTAGTTCAAATGCTGAATCTCCAACAGAAGATGATCCTTACATCAACGACGGAGCAACTGATGTATCGCTGTTTGAACAGTTTATGTCAACTCAGGAAGATGAAGAAAAAGAAGAAGCAGTTGAATAACAAGACTTAATATTATATTGAACTTCAATATAAAGACCGTGGAATAGGACTATCGGAGAAACCACGACGAAAATTACGCACCAAGTACACTACTTCATAGGTGGCGTGGAAGCGTGTGCATATTATAGAGAATATAACTTTAGGCTGGCTTTTTCTCAGAAATGGCGAATCTTGGCGAAAAAAGTGTGAAGACCATTTTTGTAGAGAATTGGGAGATCTATAATTTCTGTTTAAGCTATTTCTATCATAAAACTGACAATTTCGCTAAAAAACTTGAAAAATCCGTTTCTACGAACTTTGACCTCGTATAAAATTTTTTGCACACATGGGATCGATGGGGACTTCTCACAACTTCATCATAATGGTATCACTAACGTTCATGCCAATTTTCAGCTTCTTGGGAATTTATGCAAGGGTGAATGTCTATTTTGACTGGACTATAGTCTGCTTTGTTTATATTGTAATTAGAAATATCAAAATCAACAGTAACTCTAATTTTATACAAGTATTTGTCAAAAGTCGTCGAAATGAATCGGTTTGGTGCAATTGAATAAAGACGAAATCGACGAAAATATAGTGAGAACCAAACCAATAAATAAAATTAACCAAATGTGGGTAAAATATACACTATTCATCAACGAACATGAACAGCGTTTAATCTCGAAAAATATCATTATGGACCCAATAATCAATAATAAATTTTTCGCCAACTGTCAATAAAACATGATATTTTTGTATTATGGATACGCAAAGTTCGTGATTTTTTCACTAGTAAAAAAATGAAACATATTTTTGCACACCTAACTTAATATAATTCAGTTTAGTAATTCTACAAGGATAGAAACAAACAGGTATTTAACAAAAAAGAAATATGAATTTCAACTTATTTTTGAATATAAAAATTAATTGTTGACAGTTCTTTATTTATCAAACAACAATTGCGCATTCTTTTGGTTACAACACCCAGATGATTGCAAATTAGTTTTATTTTTTACTTTTTTTCTACATTTTAGTGAATAATACAATAATTATTGTTGATCTATTATTTTTGGACAGTTGGCGAAAAAATATTGTTTGTATTTCGTGCGCGAAGTGATTGTATTTTTTATTGCGCTTTCGAATGAATTTGTTACCTCGACCTTACGGTCTCGGATAAAATTGACATTCTCACGCGCAACAAGAAAAACAATCACCTCGCACACTTAATCCAAAAATAACTATTTTATAACAATTAATTGTAAGTCAACTTTGTTTTCACCTATTAGATTTAATAAATCATTGACGCAATGTATTGTTTGTTGAGCGCATTATTCAACGTTCCGCCTTTTCAGACACTTTAGATTTGACAGATGATACTGTCATCCATAAAGTCTAAAGTATCAAAAAAAAAATTGCGGCCTGACTACGCCTATGCCTCTAGACTTCTATAAGAAAATGGTTATTTGTTCACCAAGTAATTTTTATTCTGTACTTACAAAAAAAATTGATCCATTATCAAAAATAACATTTTAACTTTTCCGCGCTTGTTACAAAAACCAGGAAAAACTTTCTCTGTTAGACATTGTTTTCCCGTTAGACATCATATGTGATATTACAAAATAAATAAAACTAAAAAAGAATTTTGTAATATATCGCTTAAACTTGGACATCTAATTCCCTCAGCTACTATAAAGTTTAAATGAGTTATTTATCTAATACGTGATTAATAGTTACTGGGGGAAGAGTCTCCGTTCTAGATATCGACTGAACGGTGGAATGACAAGGGTTCGAATGATGAATTAATTCTTTGAATTGATTTTCTGCGCTGCGAGCTGGAGCCTGAGGGAGGAGTGAAAATAAATTTGTATTTCAATTGCAATATCAGAACATACATTCACAAAAGGACTATATGATACTAGATGAAATAAATTAAAATGTAAAAAGACTAGTTATTCATTCAGCCATTTGATTCGAATTCCTCAATATCAACAAAATTACAAAATTCTATCCAATTTAAAATTAATTAAATATTCCATTGCAATTCCTACTACACATCTCCATTAAAGCCAATTGAATTTTCGATTGAGCAAAGCATTTCTTCGCTTTCGCTCTTTTCGTAGCTCACGTGTTTTGGCTTCCTCTTTGTTTCCTCCTGCCTTTATAATCTGTTCTCTACACTTTCGCATTGTATTAACATCGGCACTGGAGAATTACTCCGACGTCAGAATTTGAAGGTAGTAGAACTTGAAGAGTAATTGCTAGTAGGTGTGATTTCCAGTGATTTTAACACATGTTTGCTTTACATTTTAATAGTTGAACAACGAGGTTGCAAGTATGCAAGGCGTCTTCAATTAAATTAAATAATGTAATTCAATTTCTAGGGTAAAACCAAATACAAGCGGTAAATAAATTTATTTACTTGCATATTGATTAGATATAGTTTCTCATGTAACATGTTTGCCAGACATCTCTTTTAGTCACGAGATTTTTTAATCACAATAAAAGTAAGATTTCATAGAGTTTATAAAACGAATCACATAGCAATTTTTTTCTACAAACGTAAATTATTTTGGATTGAAGCTAGCTTCAATCCGTGCCTTAAATGACCAAAGTTAAGGGTTTGCCAAGATGTGTTTGAAATGTTATTTAACGCCAGGAATATCAATTTTTACATCATACAATTTGCTTATTGAAAATTTAGACTTTAAAGCCAAAAAAATTTTTTTCCGCCAACTGTCAAAATAACATGATATTTTTGTATTGTTATGGATACGCAAAGTTCGCGATTTTTTCATTTATTATACCATAAGTAGTTGAAGTATTATCGATTATTTTTGTGGTGCTATCACGAATGTTTATTGTGCTTGCGTTTGAATACCACTCGTGCTGCACATTCGTGGTATTCAAACGCAAGCACAATAAACATTCGTGATAGCACCACAAAAATAGTCTATAATGATTTAACTACAAATGGTATATGGAGGACTATTCCAGGAGTCAAACCATTTTTCAAATTAGTTTTCTATGAATCTAGTAACAACTCACGTAATTTTCATAGGAACGAGTAAACAAACTTCTGTCAAACTGAAAAATTAGAATTTCTTGCATTTTCTTTGACGAATAATACAGAAATATATTGCGTCTTGATATGGAATCTAATTCAGAAAGGTTTGGTGATAGATCAGAAGATAAAATTGATGAAGATATTCAGAAAAATATTCCATTAAATACGAAGAAAGCACAAATTGGAGGTATCCACATCTTTGAGTAAAATACTCACTCCGACCATTAGTGTAATACACGATGGTATTTCTACACGTCCAAATACTCACTGATATGCACCGTTTCTATGGCGATTTAGCATTGTTAACCTTGTTATAAATACTACGAATGGAATAGTCATTTATTATACCATAAGTAGTTGAAGTATTATCGATTATTTTTGTGGTGCTATCACGAATGTTTATTGTGCTTGCGTTTGAATACCACGAGTGTGCAGCACGAGTGGTATTCACAAGCACAATAAACATAGGTGATTGCCCCACAAAAATAGTCTATAATACTTTAACTACAAATGGTATATGGAGGACTATTCCAGGAGTCAAACCATTTTTCAAAATAGTTTTCTATGAATCTAGTAACAACTCACGTATTTTCATAGGAACGAGTAAATAAACTTCTGTCAAACTGAAAAATTAGAGTTTCTTGCATTTTCTTTGACGAATAATAGAGAAATATATTGCGTCTTGATATGGAATCTAATTCTGAAAGGTTTGGTGATAGATCAGAAGATAAAATTGATGAAGATATTCAGAAAAATATTCATTTATTATACCATAAGTAGTTGAAGTATTATCGATTATTTTTGTGGTGCTATCACGAATGTTTATTGTGCTTGCGTTTGAATACCACGAGTGTGCAGCACGAGTGGTATTCACAAGCACAATAAACATGAGTGATTGCACCACAAAAATAGTCTATAATACTTTAACTACAAATGGTATATGGAGGACTATTTCAGGAGTCAAATCATTTTTTCAAATTAGTTTTCTATAAATCTAGTAATAACTGACGTAATTTTCATAGGAACGAGTAAACAAACTTCTGTCAAACTGAAAAATTAAAATTTCCTGCATTTTCTCTGACGAATAATAGAGAAATATATTGCGTCTTGATATGGAATCTAGTTCAGAAAGGTTTGGTGATAGATCAGAAGATAAAATTGATGAAGATATTCAGAAAAATATTCCATTAAATACGAAGAAAGCACAAATTGGAGGTATCCACATCTTTGAGTAAAATACTCACTTGGACCACTAGTGTAATACCCGATGGTATTTCTACTCGTCCAAATACTCACTGATATGCACCGTTTCTATGGCGATTTAGCATTGTTAACCTTGTTATAAATACTACGAATGGAATAGTCATATATAATACCACAAGAGCTTCGAAATTATCGGATATTTCTCGATAGGTTCGTTGCAAACAAATGAACGTGTCAAGTTGTCCAGGTTTAAAAATCGGGAGCGCGTAGCGCGAGTGATTTTTCTGGAAAACTTGACAAATTCATTTGTTTGCAGGGAACCTTGAGAGAAATATCAGAAAAATTTCGGAGCTTGAGTGGTATTCGAGAGATTATTTTTCCCATCCAAATTCATCAATAGATTCCAGAGACTCGACATTTTTACATTCAATCTGTCTGTCAGTTTGACAGATGCTGAATCAACGCGGCTAAATGTTCTTTGTTTTGTATATATAACCAACAGACAAAATTTTCAAAAAATGGAAGAATCATCTAGATGATGGAAGCGCATTTTTGACAGCTCATGAATGCTTGTTACTTCAGAGATTTCGCAAATTACCATCTCTTACAATTACTGAGCTTGAAATCAAGCAGTTTGGGCAAACTTACGAAACAGCAGCTTCCATTTAGTACTAGTTTCAAGTTGACTATTTAATAGGTACATAATTTATACATGTACAAACTCAAAAATACCTTTTAATCTTCATTGTTTTGTTATTGACTGACAGGAGGTCAAGTGCTGTAGCTTAAAATGATAATTTGATCTTTATCAAAGCTATATAAAAAAAAATACACCAAAAGTGAACAAATTTTCATTCAATAATAATAATTCATTCTAATAAGCTTCAAATTCGCGTCAAACAAGTCATTGAATGAATCCCGGACAGATTTGACAACTGTACATAATAAGAGTGACACCCGCGGCGAAAGTTGTAACTAAATTTTTATCTACTTTAATAAATTTTAGTTGCCATATCCCTAATGTCATAGATATCTACGGACATTGTTCCACTTGAAACAAGTAATTGAATAATTCAATTTTCCACAATCACTGAGCTTGAATTAAAGCAATTTGTGCAAGCCTACGAAACAGCAGCTTTTATTTAGTACCAGTTTCAAGTCTGTAAATAGTATAGTTGCTGAGATCTCAGCGTCACGCCAGCCAGCCAGCCAGCCAGCCAGCCAGCCAAAGTGAATATAATAGCGCTTTTTTCGGAAAAATGCGCTAAAAATTTCCACTTGAAAACCGTGTAGGTTGTACCACGTGACGTCGAATGGTGCAATTCTATTGATCGAAATTTGGATGGTAAAAATAATCACTAGTAAAAAATTGAAACATATTTTTGCACACCTAATCTAATATAAATCAGTTTAGTAATGCTACAAGGATAGAAACAAACAGGTATTTAACAAGAAAGAAATATGAATTTGTACACAGAACTACTTATTTTTTAATATAAAAATTAATTGTTGACAGTTCTTTATTTATCAAACAACAATTGCGCATACTTTTGGTTACAATACCCAGGTGACAAAATTAATTATAGTTTGTACTTTTTTCCTACATTTTACTGAATAAAACAATAATTATTGTTGATCTATTATTTTTTGACATTTGGCGAAAAAATATTGTTTGTATTTCGTGTGCGAAGTGTGAATAACTATTCTTTGTCGCCCTGCTCATTGGATTGTGCCTCCTGCTGCCGTCCGCGTCCCATTCCTAATGTGCCTATATGATTTGACTAAACAATAACTAAAAAATGTATCCTTCCTTAGACATGCAAATTTTAGGACCACTTCAATTTTTAAAAAATATAAAAGCTCTAATGACCGGTTTCAGGATCTCGATCAATTTCTCCATTTTTTGTGACATTATTGGCCAATCGAATGAATTAAATAAATTGAAACCTAGTTAACTTGGGTTAATTTAACTTCCGCTCATGAAATCGGGCCTAAAAAATATATTCTGATACTGAAAAAACTAGCTTTTTCAAATTATATTTCATAAAATAGGGTACTGGAATATTTATTTCTAAAGTACCAAACTGTGCTCTTCCAAAAATCTAAGAAGAACGTTGATACAGTCGTATACAGTAGAAGCTCGTTTATCTGAGTCAATTAAGAACAACGATCATCCGGGTAACAGAAATTGAAAAAAAAAATACATAGGCAGAAAAAGTTGATTGGCGCTTCTAAATTTTTATTAGAGAAGGAAGAAAAACAATAAGATAATTTACTGTTACATGTTAATTCTATGCGCGCTCAACCAAGACTGTCTCCGTGACTCTTGGGCTGCCTATTTTAGATCCTGAAGTTTTCTGGCAAACGACTCGAAAGAATCGAGAATTTCACGCGTAAGTTGCCAGAAACTTCCAGAATATACAACTAGATCCGCTCATAATTCTTAATGTAGATTTTTTTTACAATAACTTAAGAACCAACAAAGCCGATATAACTATTTTATAAGCTTAAATTTGTCACAGTATTATGGCATGAATTAAATTGGCTGATTAAATGAATGCCATAATACTGCAGTATTTTCAAAGAAACGATTATTGATAAAATTCTTCGTAAATACGCCAGATGATAAATATTTACTCATGAAGGTAGATGCTTTCAAATCAGCATTAGGATTTTTTCTCAAAAAATGTCATTTTCAAGTTGTTGCAATGTTTGGCTTATTTGGAGCTTGTCGGCGTGTTGAGTTTCATAATTTATATACTTATGATATAAAAATGCAAAGTTCCGTTATATTCATTTAAATTAAAGACACGCAGGGATAAAACTTTAACTATTCTGAATGATGGTGACGCGGTGGATTACATTAGTATTATTAAAAAATTACATGAAGTCAAGTCCAAGGAATGTGAAAATTACGAAGCTCTTTTTATTTTATAATTCTAGAAAATGAGTATATAATCCAATTGGAATTAATACGAATTCCTGGACTTATTGCCAAATATCTGGAAATTCCTAACGCTGTCATGTATAGAGGTCACTCTTTTCGAAGAACATTTTAGCAGATAATGGTGCTGATATCACAATTTTAAAAAGACTTGGTGATTGGAAAAGTAATTCAGTTGCTTAAGGCTACATTGTATAATCACGAGGAAATAAGAACAAAATTGCCGGAAGACTAAGCGAATTAATATTTCTTCAATAAACAATTCTGTTACTTCCACAAATTCATCATGTCGGATACTACAAAATCTAGAAATACAACTTGTACAATTTATGTCAATATTAATAAATAATTTTTGACATTTATTTATTTTGTTGTCATGACGATTTTGACATATATAACATTATGCACGATTTTCTATGTCATAATCATAACATTATGATGCTAGTTGATTATAAAAGCGCATCCTACGGCTACGGCTTAGGAAATATCGAATATGCACTAAAAATAGTGTCTGTCACAACCGTTTCGGATAAAAGATAATAACTTTTCATAAAAACTTCAAAGTATTTTTTTCTTGCAAAACTTAACTATTTCATTTCTTCTAAAATGAAAATCTTTCCGAATGTAATGTTAGAAATTGATTCACAATAGCTCACGCTGCTCACGTGTCACATTTTGATGCTGCCATTCACGTTTCCGTTTCCTCTGAGAAACAGCAAAATTCCTTTTTCGAATTCGGTTAATAGAACTGCAGGTTTCAAATATTTGTTCTTGTTGGTTTTTTGATATGTGCGCAGAATTCTTTATAAATGAGTAAGAAAATATGAAATTTTTATCAGACAAAGTTTAATATTTTAGTAGAATTTTTCCAAAGTTTTTTTAAAGAATAATTGCAAAGACATAAATTATTGGATAAAATGGCTGAAGCGCTGATGCTGACTGTATTAGTGGATGCAAGTAGTGGAAATAAGGGAATTCAGTAAAGGTGAGTCGAATCTATTATGCTAGAAAGAAAGAAACTAAATAATTGACTAAATTTCATTATTTCCTCTACTGAAAGAAAAAATTGTTAATAGGAAATACTATGTAAAAATTTGCACACTCATTAAAAATGATAATAATTTTTTAATCAAATGTAGTGAGGGAGAGGAATGCAAACAGTGAAAGTACAAGTTAGTATACAAAATTCTTTGTAATTCTGTTTGATATAAACTCGTAATTTTTGCTGGAGCCGCTATAAAAAATTATGTTTTGTTTATGACAGTATAAATTTCAAGAGGCTGTAAAAGTTCTTTATTATTCCTCTTCAGAGAACATCAATTTTAAATACAAACAACGAAAATATCACCTTCAGTCATAAAAACATTAATTTTGTATTGAAAAATAAAGACATTGTCACATCTTATTATTAATTGAAATTTTACAAAATATCAAGAGCAAATTTTGCATTCGGAGGCTTATCAAAAAAAAAGTTCAAAAACATTTTAATATCTAAGAAAAGAAAAAAACATGTTTCTGATGTGCTGTCATATGCTGGAAATATAGAAAAAGTAATTCTGAAAAATAATTATGAGAGTAAAACTTATTCAAAGCTCAATCGCATTTTCTCAATATTTTCATTAAGTAAGGGTATAAATATAAAACGAATACATGGTTGAATTTAGAAAACAATATTTTATCGAAAGTACCTAAAAAATCTATAGCATCTCATTTGAAAAAATCTGACGTGGACATCACGTGACTTACTTGTACATCATTGGATATATAATCAAACACAACATCTCATCATTCCACGGCTAGTCGGTTGCTATGGAAACAGTAGATCATCATTCTTATGCTACAACATTCCTAAATACTGATTTCCAGGATTCTAGGGCTAACAGTTCTGAATTTATGCGCAAAATTCCAAGATCGTCAAGTATAGTGCACTTTCGACTCAGTCGATCTCAATGGAAATAGGATATGAACATCTAGACAGTACTATCATCTTGAATACTGTATTCTAATATTCAACGTTCAACCATTTTGGATTTATGCGGTAAATTAAAAAATTTTTCGAGTAAACTGCACTCCCGGCTTAGCCGATCACAATCATAATGCAAGATGTACAACTAGATGCTATAAAAGTGCTTAATACGAAATCTCAATATTCTGCGACTGATTATTTTAAATTTATGAGAATATATTCGAAAAGTCTGTAATATGAAGTGCACTTCAAGCTTAGTCGATTGGGACGAAAATAGGAGATGATCATTTGGATGCTACAGCAATTTCAAATACTGAATTCCAGTATCCTACGGCTAATGATTCTAGATTTATGCGGAAAATTCAAAAAATGTATCAGGTGAAGTGCACTTCCAGTACAGACGATTGCAGCCATAATGCAAGGTGCACATCAAGATCCTATATCCTATATCAGTCTTTTATACAAAATTTCAGCATTATACGTTTGACGAATTCTGAGATTTGCGAGTTACGCACATACACACATGCATACGTACATACGTACCGACATCAAGCCAAAAATAGTCAAAATGGATTCAGAGATGCTCAAAACGGATATATCCATCAAAATCTCGATATGTGAGTTTTGTCGGTTTCACAATATTTCCTTGTACTTTTAGACCGTCAGATAATCGTAAATTTTAGTGCCTCATTTTGTTTTTCATGCCTTCAAGAGGTTTGATAAGTATGTTTATTTGGAGTTCAATAATGCTGAAATTAAAGCTGGACCGTGTGACCAACATAATGAAAATTAATTTTTTTGTATGAAAAAGCGTGTTCTGATCCAATTTTGTCGCTTTTGTCATGCTTACGAAATAAAATTTAGGGAAAAATATTTTGACATGTAAAATGTTAAACAAAATCAAAAAATTGACAACAGATTATCATTGCCTACCTTATCATTTCAATTAAACTGATTGTTTTATACCGCAAATTCTGAATGTCTCTTATACTCATAAACTGAACTTCCGGCTTGGCCGATTGATACAAAAATAGTAGATAACTATTTTGATGCTACAACAAGTTCAAAAACTAAATTTCGATATGCTATGACTGATAATTCTAGATTTATGGGAAAAAATTAAAAAAAGTTTCAAGTAAAGTGCACTTCTGGCTTGGCCGATTCATACAAAAATAACAGATAACTATTCTGATACAACATCAAGTTCAAATACTGAATTTCAACATCCTACGGTTGATCATTCTGGATTTATTAGAAAAATTCGAAAAAAGTTTTAAGTAAAGTGCACTTCCGGTACATAATGCGAGGTGCACAACTAGACCCTATACCAGTCTTAAATACAAAATTTCAACATTATCCGTTAAACCAGTTTTGAGATTTGCGAGTTACGCACGCACGCACGCATGAACATATGTACCGACATCAGGCCAAAAATAGTCAAAATGGATTCAAGGATGTTCAAAACGGATATTTCCATCAAAATCTCGATAGGTGAATTTTGTCGGTGTCACAATACTTTGAGCTTGAGAGCCATTGGTTAAAAAAAAATATTTTCTTCCATAATTCCCTTAGTCCTGCATGATTGTTCAATAGTACTTTATTGTATCTTCAAAAACATAGAAGTTATTCAAGGTAGCTCGTTTCGCTGCTACACCCTGTATATCCACATAAGTAAACCAACTATTTATAAACCAAAGAATTACCTAATCTACTCTATTATATAAAAGTGTAGATGAAAAAAATATTCCTGTCAGTAACTTCTATTTTTATTATTCCTCTCTTGAATCTCTCGTTAAGTTTATAACACTTTTTTTTTATTTACAGCAAATGTTTTTATTCTCTTGAGTGAAGATAACAAATGACATGTCATAAAACGGATTACGATCTTTTCTTAAGTGACACTTCAAAATAAAATGAATAACGATTGAGACAAATTGCAAAAGGCCGAGAACTTTCTTCTTGCCAACAAATTTACGTTCGACAGGGTATACAAACAATTTCCTTCAAACATGCATTTACAGTCAGACTAATAAGTGAATTAATTTTATTAACAATCGGTCCACTGCAAATTGAAATGGCTTAGACGATCGTCTCAGAAATTGCAAATTACTTCATTCCATTTTGATGTACTCTAATGCAAATTGAATTATTATTGTATCAATTTTTTGCGAGTGAGCTTTTATTTATTGCGACTCTGATATCTAAAAGAAAGAAAAAATAATTGTAACAATTCTCTCTATGTTTTTTTTGTTTGCTGTGTTACAAGACACAATTAATATTTATTTTCCTGAAGTATTTTGCTAATTAATAGTATATTACAATACAAGTGAAGAAACTATGAGTTTTGCTCACGCGGGTGGCAGTTTTGTGCACGAGGCGCTAGCCGAGTGTGCAAAGGCACACAAGTGAGCGAATTCGTTTCTTCACGAGTGCTGTATAGCGTTTTGTTCAATCCTATTATTGAACAATTCATTAAAACATTAAAATCTATTACACTTCTTAAACAAAGATCATGTATGGAGTCTAAATAGCATAGGCGGTGGATGCGTTGTTATGGATCATGTAAATATAAACATTCGCAACTGTCAAAAATATTAGAATTGTTTTGTCCTGATATTCTTACAAATATAAATTGTGACACTAAAATGGAACAAAATAATAATGAATTTGTGCGAGGAGAATAATTAACAAAGAAGAGAAAACAAGTAATAGAAATAGCACTCAAGTTGATATTACAAAAGTTACTACGATAACTACAGAGTCTCATCAGTTTTCAGTTGCTGGTATATCTTGTTCAAGTAACGCAATTTTTAATAATTGTGAAGTTCATTTTCATATCAATAAATACATGTAAGTAATAAAATGTATTGTAATTTATTCTTTATTTCGTTATGAAAGAGTGAGTGGACGAAAGTAATTACACTCACTACTTTCGCCCACCCGTTGTCATAGGAATCACTGTAGTTGACAAAACAAACAGTTTCAAGATTGGTATCCAAGTAAAAAATAACATGTTTCAATAATAGGATTGAACAAAGAATAGTATATTCCGATACAAGTGCGGAATGGAGATCATTCCATGCGAATGCGAATAATTCAGCCACGAGACGAAGTCGAGTGGCAGAATTCACATGAGCATGGAATGATCGATTCGCACGAGTGACGGATGCTATTTTTTCTACAGTCAAAGGTGTTCGCGGAAATATTTATAACCAAAATATGCGGTTTTTTGAGAAAGAATTTGCTTCATTGATCTCATTCCAATTCATCAAACTTTGATAAAATTATTCATATTGATATTTTTTTTTGGAGAGGAGTGATGAGAGAATCAAAAAGAAATGAAATTATGACAGCAATGGAACAGTCTTTTAGCGACGCCACGCGGCTCTCCTAGGATCTTCTAAGCCTGCGGAATGACCCCTATTCCGCACGCTACAGCGTGTGGAATAGATATCATTCTATAGTGACTGTAGAAAAATGTAGTTTCAGAACAAATATCTGTTTTCTGATACCTCTAACGCTCCCAGAAAGTTTCAACAAAATTAAAGGAACATGCTGCCTTATTCTACTGAAGATAATTTTATTTATTTTTAATTTGAATTTGATACTCTAGTTTTAACGTTTTCAGCTATAGCAGTACATGATAAACACTAAAGGAGAAATAACAGTTTTTTGTTATTGGTTCCAATTATAATTGCATAGATGAGTAGCGTTATAATAAAAAGTGTATTAAGCAAAAATTTTATCTTGGCTCAAGTGGAGTGTCAATTTTCCATTTAATTTTTTCTTTAAATACTTTGTTCTAGATTTGCGCAAAGTTATTTTTGATATATGGTCCGCAAATAACCTTTGTATAAACATGAACATGTGTTTAGCTGATAACATAAGCAAATTTAATTAATTTATATCAAAATATCAATTAATTAAATCATAACTATAGTGGATTCGAATTAGTAACAAACGGAGATAATAATAATGGCTGTCATAAATCCAAATACTAATATGTATTTCCTGACAGTTCGAAATGATAATTATAAATGTAAGAAACTTCCAGGGAAGTATAATCAATCGGTAATAAATAATTAAATATTTTCAACTAATTGTTCAATTTTATTAAAAGCTACAGCATTACTTAATGAAATATTGTAACAAACCAAACCCCTATATGATAAACTTTCAAGCTACACGCCTGATAAACGGGTGGCAAATACAACTAGAACTTTCTAGAGACTTCAAGAAACTCTAGGCGGGGATATTTTATATTGCCCCTTTAAATTATCCCTAAAATGGGAAAATATCAAATAGGGAACCATATTTCTGGGATACACCATTTCAAATCTCAATATTTCATGAAATATGTAATGGAAAATATTCAATATTATTGTTGAACACTCCACTTCCCTACATTATTTGTTTGATAAATTTAAAAATACAAAATGCGCTTTATTTGAACGCACTGGTAAAAATATATAGAATTCAGTAAGATATATTTCATATAAAATATGCGAATCTATTCAAAACGAATGTTTCACTGAGATATCACATAATAAAGATTTTCTGAATAATTAACAAGTTGGGCAAACCAAGTTTTTTTTTTAAATATCTTCTTAATTTAGTATTTTAAAAATTGAAATGCCCAAATAATTAACAATTTGAAAATAATTTTTTATATTTCTTCCAGCCAAGTCTACGATTATTTATTCATCCTTAAGATTAATACCCCAACACCACTCTGAAACGTACGAAGCCACAAAAAAAATATTAATTTCAAGATGGTTGCTGACAATTCCCAAAATAGAACATAACTTAAAATATAATTGAGATATTACAATAAAATTAATGTGATGGTATGTACAAGGCATGGATCGTATTTGAGAATTTTTTCAAAATTTTTAATTGAAGGATTTTGTAGAAAACGGAATCGAAATTGGTTAACTTTGTTACTTCCATTTGATGTTATTTTAAATATATTGAATTGAAAAAAAATACTGTCTAAATATTTTTTGTCTTCAGTTTGACACGGTATACAACACCCCTAAAAGTACGAAGTCACAAAAAAAATTGTTTCAAGCTGTCAATTCACAGAATACAGCATATCTGAAAATAATTGAGATATTAGAATTAAATTTATGAAGTGATATGTACAAGGCATGGACCGTATTTGATATTTTTTTCACAATTTTAAATAAAGAAGTTTTGCTAGCTTCACAGCTCCCCTTCGAAGTTCTTTTTACGTATATTGAGTTAAAAAATTACTGTCTTGATACTCGTGATGAGCCCTTTACATTGACACCTCATACACCCCCTTAAATATACGAAGCCACCAGAAAAAAACTTATTTTAAGATGAATTATTAATAGCAAGATCGGTCGTATAAAAGGCAGTAATTTATTTCCGGAGTAAATAAAATTTACTCTATTAGTTAAAAGTCGATTATTTGATGGTAATGATTCCCTTGTCATGAAAAAGGACACAGTAATTATAATTAGAATTTGTTGAAGCTAATAATAAAACTGAGTATTAGTAAAATTAATTAGAAGAACTTTTGTAAAATCAGATGAAAAATTTGAATTTCTCTTCAAAGAAATTGTATGTCGGCAACCAGTCTTACATATCTGCATTTGAATGTTTCAACTCAATTCATCCAATATCTACGAAACATGCTATCCTAATACCAAATCCTTTGATTTTAATAAAATTGGAATGAACACAACCAACCAAAAACATTTTTTTAGACTGTTTTTAACTGTTGTTGCAAATGGGAACCGCCTTTAAAGTGTTAAGTGATTCATAAAAACATAATTTTAAATTAGTCATTTATTTGTAAATTAAATTAAAATATGATCATTCGAAACTTATTCAAATTGAATGTTGGCCAGATATGGTTTATTTAGACTGTAGAGCTCTTAAAAGTATTAAATGCTGAATTTTTCTCTGTATTTTAATGCTGCATTTTGATGCAAAAAAAGTACTCCATGTCAGACATAAAATGAGTTCAATGCAAAGAAATTTTGTAACACAGTACATTTTTCTTTACATCAAAATGCAGGAATAAAATGCAAAGCAAAATGCTTTGTGTCACTCGGTACTCAAGTGCAAATTATTACTCAAAATGAAATATCGTATGCTACTACAACGTTATCCACATCTCTAAATTTAGATATAATAATAAACAAAAATGATTTAGAACGAATGTGTAAATAATTAATCAGTACCTTGTTGCATCGCTTTAATTTAATTAAATCTTGATTCACGCGAATATATTCCAATAATTAAAGTTTATATTGAAAAATAAATACTTGTTTCACTGCAAGAAAATTATTTTATCCACTTTTTCAAACGTAAGAAGTCAATTATTTGATAGTAATGATTCCGTTATCCGTTGTAAATAACTATTATACTAACAGAATCGCTTCTTGTTTCAAAATTAATTTCAGCCAGTTTTGTAATTTAATGCAGCAAACATTGTAGACATAAATTGAAATTTCTGTGTACAAAGGTTCAAAACTTTGCTCTGTACTTCAAATTAATTTTCATGTACAATTTATCATTTATTTGCAACAAAAACTAATGTTTTGATAAACTTCACATATAACGTTACCTATTTTGGCTATTTTTATATCCAGTGTATGTAATAATATTGAGAAAAAAATATTAATACAAAAATTATTAATCTTCCGTATCTATCAAAAAGAAGTAAATAAATCACATTAGTAACTAAAAAATATAATTTTTAAACTTTTAACTGTTCTCTCATATTTCGCGGTGAGTTCAGAAACTTTTCTAGCGTCGCGATGCTTTTCTGTCAGCGCCCGATCGTCAACTGTTTCACGTTTAGCTCTCTGCTTGCCAGGACGTGATATCCTTTCTCGCTTGTTCTAGTTATCTTGCGCAAATAAAGGGATATGTGTATTTGTACTCTTGTATGTGTGTATTTGGAACAAGAAACCACATTGTACTCTATCCATATGTACAAACAGTCCATTGGGAATTATTTATACAATTTATGTGGTCACTAAATGGAGTAATCTAATGAGAAAATATTTTCCACTTGTTGCAGGACTACTTCGGAAATCATTAATAAAATCTATAATCTGGTGATGGATGATACAAGAAAAAAAGTGCGTGAGTTTGCAACAACATTTGAACATGGGAAAGCAAGATGGGTCTCCCGACTGCCCACAGTTGAGCAAAAATCGTGTGACATGTTCCAAAGATACTTTGCAGCTGTTTCAACGGAACGAAACATGGAAACGTCTGAGATCAAAACAAAGGATTGGACTGCCACCAAAAAAAATGAAAACCATTCCTGCAACCTGGAAGGAGGTTCACAAGAAATAATTCTCGTCGATTATTTGGGAAAAGGTGCAAATTATGCAAGAAAAACGTCTGCGATTGGCCCTCAAAAAATTCTTCCCTATCACGAAAGCGCATCAGCTTACTCCTCCGGAATTAGATGGAATTAAGGTTCCATATTAATCCTTTGGCTCCCTCTGATTTTTCTGCTCACCAAAATAGAAAAATGGCTAACGGAAAAGATATTTTACTCAAACTGAAATGTGATTGTGAAAACGGTCAATTACTATTATTCGGAAGGAATTAGCAAATTGAAGCGAAGTTTTTAACCCTGAATGGTAGCTATGTCGAAATAAAAATAATTTATTCCAAAAAATTAGGTACTTTTTTAAACCACAAGAATAATTTTTTTTTTTTGTAGAATGTAGAGAGTACTATTCGATTCCTGAGAATATTCATTTCTTTTAATATTTATATCAAATACTAACTAATTTTTCTATATAGTTTTTAATATCAAGTTTCCACATTTTCGTCACGTACTTGTATTTTTATTTCTTCAGCAGATAAAAATAGTAGAAATATTCCAAATGAAAACTGCAGAAATTTCCATATCCTTACAATGAACCCCTACGTAAAATTTACATAATATCAATATTCGGTGAGATTGCAGAAAAACTTTTGCTGCTTTGAATTAAATTCAAGTTGATTTTCTATCAAAATCCAATCAGTTTTTTCTTAGATGTACAGATGTCCTAAACAAAGAGAAAGTTCTGCTGCCTGAAGCATTACCGGAAACTAATAGAATATCTAAAACGTGCTCACTTACTAAAATCTAATTATTGAGGCTCTATTCCATAGCTGACTCCAGCCACATCTCTTCATTGATTTCAGGCCGCACAATTCGAGCTTCTAGAAATAACAGTAAGAGGACAGGAAATAAAAGTAACGTGAGATTTTTGAAGTTACTATGAAGTGGATGAGGACTTGAATAAGTTATCTAGAACAAATGAGGACCAAGGTTATGAACTTTGAAATTCTATGGCCCGTAGTACTACCTCTTTCCAAAAATCGATGTACTGTTTTTCTTTATTTAATTATTACCACTGTAGAGTTATCTTTATTTATTTCAATTTTTATTTAAGTAGTGCTTCAACAAGAGGTGAGAATACGGACCATTATCACTTACAGCCCGAAAAACTGGCCTTCGCAATTAAATGGTTTTATTTAGCCTCACTTCGTATCTTTGTTTCAAATCTAGGACAGCTTTTTCAACTATTTGTACTAGACCGATTCTTATGAAATTTTGCACACACATTGAGTTCCCGTAACAATACATTATGATAATTTCAACTTGGTAATGATGGAATCAAGAGGTGGATAGTGGAACTCTTCTACGGTTTCTAGTAAACCCTACGAATTTGAGCTCATTTGTTTGACGAGTGCTCCATAAAATATATTTGGTGATGAGGGTCTGATAATGAATTCAAGAGGTAGACAGTAGAACCCTTCAACGGTTACTACAAACTCCTTCGAGAAATTGGCAGGTAAGAAACCGTGCAACAAAATGTAATGAGAGAATTGGAAAGGATAAGGAGTTTGTGTAATGATTCGAGCCAAAAATCAAATTAAAAACTAGAGAATAAAAACAGACAAAAGAACTTAGGACACAATCGTGGACCTTCTTGAGATACTGACGTCTGTTAAGAAATCGTGTAATACTAGCAGTGCTGTCTTCTTGTGTTAGATGCCAGGGGGAATTTTGTGTCGCTGCGTCAGCGAAATAAGTAATAATCTGGGAATTTTAACAGATTAAAATAAAAACGTAGAATGCATAAAAACCTGTATAACGATTGTATAATTAAATAAGACCGACTTGTCTAGAAAAATGTGTTTTTAAACCCACCAAAAGGAATATTTCAAATCAGTCCCACGTTTTTATTTTAATCTGTTAAAAGTCCCAGATTATTACTTACTAGTGGTCGCCCAGAGGTTAGAATTCGACTGAAATTCATTTAATTTCCAAGTTTGAACGTTATTTAATTTAACCTGCCATCCCCAGGGATTTCAGGTAAAATTAACTTAGTATTCGACACCCTAAAAAATAAAAAAAGTGGATCTCATTTACTAGCCACCTAAATTACGTCATCACAATGGCAATGATTATTTATCAATAAGAATAAATTATATAAATAATTAATAAGATTATCATGTACTACTATAATACGTTAAGAAACGACAGTTGTGTCAACGATTTTATAAGGTTCGGACGAGAAACACGGTTCTAAATGCAACGAAATAATAAAAAGAGATTTGTTGTTGAGGGATATATTTGTTTTTGAATTCTTGCTTATTCTGACGCTCACACACTTGAGATTTTAAAGTGACTGCCTCAACTCCTCCATTTCCTTCAGGGAATGAGAATTAGATGTCAAACATTTTTCCTTATCCAGATAAACTTCAAGTATGCCAAATCTCACATTCTTTTGTGTGCGCAGTATGCTTAAAAGGAAGTACAAAGTTTTCTCTTCACGTATTAATATATAGATTCCTCTGACGCAGCGACACAAAGTGCCTCATGCCCTCTTGGCACTGCTAGTATTGCACGATTTTTTACCAGGCGTCAGACTCAAGAAGATCCAGGTTTGTGTCCTAATTATTTTTTATTTTTTGATACAGCTGATGATTTAATATAAAATCATTTAGCTTAAAAGTTTTTTGCACTTATAACTTACGTGTACACAGTACAAGGAACTATTGTGAAACCGACAAATCACATCTGGAGTTTTTGATGGAAATATCCGTTTTGGGCATCCCTGAATCAGTTTCGACTATTTTTAGCTTGAGGTCGGTACGTTTGCGCGTAGCTCGCAAATCTCAAAGCCCGTCAAACGTATAATGCTGAAATTTTGTATTCAAGACTGGTATAGGGTCTTGATGTGCACCTCGCATTATGGCTGCAATCGTCCGTACCAGAAGTGCTCAGTCTCTTGGAGGTTAAACTCAAATGTCAAAGTTACGTTTTGTCCACTAATGGCCGATTTCACGATCTCGAGTTAAATTAATCCGGTTTAAAGCGTTGATTTCCTTGGTAACAGTATCAATTTCTGCATTATTTGTGTCATCCCTGACTAATCAAATTGATCAAATAAATCGCAACTCAATCCATTGGTTAACTCCCCGTCACTTAAACCCAGGTTAATCAAACTCCCGGTCTTGAAATCGGGCATAAATATCCCAATTAGTAAAATGAACAAATTTAATGTAAGGCAGTTAAAGGCTTTGCAAATAATTTATTGAGTCAAAATTTGGAGTAGAGTGTGGACCATTTAAATAAATAATAAAAAAGGAAACTGTGGAAGTTGTTTCTATAATTTTCATTTTCATAGTACCATTGTATAATAAAAATAATATTTACGGCTTCATTTACTTAATTGAAGACCATACCAAAACTATAAGTACTGTCTACAATTACAAGAATATTTATTTCTTATATTTTGATGTCTATTTCTGTATTTCTTTTTTTGTTTTGGATAGTGTATGATCAAAATTTCTAATTATTCATTTAAAATATTGTGCAGCTGGAGAGCATTTTTCCACAAAAGCAGAATTTTTGTTTAACTTCAAATTGTGAAAAAAAGCTTATAATTTATCCTATTCCCCCCAATCGATAGATCATTCATGAATTTTGCGTATGCTTTAGTTATAATGTATTGAATCAACAAATAAAATAATGCAACTGATATGAAATATTTGTATGATTGGCAACATTTTTGTTAAGTTAATGATGGCTGCCGCTGACATAACAATCAACGTCTGAAATAATATTTAAGAAATGTGATTAATAGGTATTTATTGCTTTAAAATAGTACAAGATCGAGTAATTTACATATTATAAGTTATCAATAAAAATGTGTTCATGCGAATAAAGATTTGAATTTCTTTTACAGCTATCTTGTATAAAATTCTTCAAGAGGCTTGTCAGAGCCAACTACATCATTCATTACTGAGTTCTTTGAAGAAGAGAAGAAACCTGCTGTGAAAGAGTTGAAAATGCAATAATACTTGGTTAAATGGAGTCGCACCTTCAGCAAGAATCAGGACTTCGTAATGAGCTCGCAGTTCTTCAAGTTGAAAACTTGATTTGTACTATGAACGAAGTCTGTACGGCCGAAATAGCCTTCATTATACATCCTGATCAGTTGCATAACGACAAAACTAATTAAAAGAGGTTATTTAAGGTTCCAGAACATCTATTTCATCCTGTTCTCCAAAAGTGAATCTGGAGCAAAAATTCTGTGCATTCACGGAAACAGTAGCATTAAAAAAATTAAGGTAATTGAGTCCTCATACATTATTCTATTGATTTAGAGCAATTTTAAATTGCTTGATTCTAACAATTATTTAAATTGTATTGAATTGAATTGTGTCAAATTTTGAAGTAGTAGAGATAAATAAGAGCAAATAATGGCAATTAATAACAAATTCTTGTGTTTCAAAATATTGTTGAATATGTTTAAAAAGCAAATTCCAAGAATTTTTTGGTTTGGTTACATAACCCACAAGTCAGTCTATTTTTAACTTTGATTTGATTTGATTATGAATATGTATGGACGTTCATAACTGCAAACATCGAATACCTAAAGTTGTCACCAACTGGTTAAAAAAACTCTTAATTTTGATGTTTATGGTGTCATTTTAAATTTAGCTCCTACTATAACGCTCATTGAATAAAGAAATTGTGTTTTAAAAGCAGTAATATATTTTTTATCTCATGATCGTAAGTGGGAAAATTGTCTATAGTTTATTCCAGTTAAGAACGGTCCAAGGGGAATACGATATAAGCCTTCTGATTGACCAAAATGCGAATAAATTTTACATCCAAAATCGTATCGTATCTGTCAGTTGTGCATCAATTATTATAAATAATAACATTGAGTGAGTAAGCTATTGGAATTTTTTGTTGGGACATATTTATTAAACAACATATTTTTCAAACTTGATCAAGTGTTATTCATCTATCATTAATAAATTTGTGCAGTTTGAAGATTTCACTTTACATATATTTAGGTAATATGTGGATATATTTGTTGCTTTTATTCATTGAATTCATTTTCACAAAACTTGTTTGAAATCCTAAAATTACTGTGAGGAAATCGTATTTGCTTTTTCAATTAGAAGACTTAAATATTAGTCCCATGAGAGCCTTCGACCGTTCTAAATTGGAATAAACAAAATTGTTTCTATTTATTCGAAACCTGATTCAAAATATTGTTTTGCGTTTCGTGGCATTTCCAAACATCCTGCGTTTTGTAACTTTTCCAAATACACTGTGAGCAATGTTGCCAATCTAACGGATTTACCGTCAATTCTAGCTAAGCGGGAGAAAACGGTGATGTAGCGAATTGTGAGATTCCTAGTTTTTTCTGTTTTCATCTAGCTTAATTTCCAGTCAAGTACAAAATTATTCAGAACGAGTTTTAGCAAAGTCGACAATGCATATTCGATCTTTCACTTGCAAGCTGACGCGTAATCTGATCTACTGTGAATATACAAACTGGAAACCAAATTTTCAGTACGCAAGTTTTTCATAGTAAAAATCATTAATACACGAAATTTTAATACTAAATTTTTAAATGTAGGATTTAGTGGTTTGGAAACACGTATTTAGCGGACGTGTATTTCAAATCGTTGGCAACATTGACTGTGAGTCCATTATATTACGTGATTTACGTCGTAATCAGTCGTAACGTTTTCTTTTGATAGCAATTATTTTCAGACGAACAAATATCATTTAAAGGTGTTTATTTCATTCAATAGTACAAAATTAGTGTGAATATTCATATTTTAATATAACAAACAGTGTATTCTAATGAATAATGAGTGAATTTCTTTTACAGCAATCTTTGTGTACCAATTTCATCTAATGGCATCCTTGGCCAATTTGAAGATTCTCCATATAGTCATTTTAATTGAAACTACAAGCGAAATAACAGCTTTCCAACCAATATCGTAGCATTAGAATCTAATTGGTATCATAATGTCGACTCACAGTAGCTCATCGAGTTGAAAACTTCATTTGAAGTTGCATAAAAAGTAAGTCCGTCTTATTTTGTTACACAGATGAAAACTTTAACTTTTGTTTGTTTGACATCAAATATTTTCCGTTACAGAAGATACTTGAACTATAAATTTTATTTATTGATGCTTTTGCAGATGCCTTCGAACTTCGAACCCTCCTTGGACATGGATTTGGAGCAGTCGCTGAATGGATTAAATGATTCTTCGGGTGCGCTTGGAGTCATATAGGTAGTTTCATTCTGTTTTGAAGGAGTTTTCCGATTTCAAAATTTAAAAGTGAGTAATTTATCTCTTATTTACTCATAGATTACAAGCAATTGCTTTTATTTTAAATATTTTGATATTGCAAATATTTTAATTATCAGAGTAAATGTTCATCATAATAATAATAATAAAGGTGATTTATTTAGCAAAAAGCATAAATAAACACCATAAATATTTGGATTTGCAATATTAGTTAGCTTTTGAATAAATAATCCTTTATATTATTCATCTTTTCATGAATTGTTAGATATTAAAGTTTGGCTAACTGACAAAAACATGTTTTTTAAAGGAATTTAGTATGTTATCGAAATCAACATATTTTGCTAATCACTTAGAGAACATTTCTTCCCTTAAATCATATTTTGAGTAACCCATAAAATATAATCATTACTTTACGCCGTCTTTTAACTTATTAACCACTTTGATACATCTCGACAAAGTAATGTCCACTTTATACGATCATATTTTTCATACAATTTTACATGTATTTTTGTTCATTTTAAACAATTGATATCGGCACTTTACACGAGCAAATATTCTCAGAATATTTAACCGCATAACAGCGACAGCTATTATAATTGTGGTGGCAATACTTTGGACTCGAAACAATGACCAACTTCATTTGTGATAAAGATTTTATTGTTCTCCATTCAACATTATCAATTTCAATGTATTTTCTTGATTTCACATTTCTTATAATAGTTTTTCACAAAAACAAAATATCTTCTATTATAATATTAACATTGACACCTACTTGAATCATAATAATAATGACGTTAAATGCTAAACGTGATTAACACAAGGCAGTAACTACGAATTCTAAAATCTCTAGATATCACTAAAATTTGATAAAAATGGCCTGGAGAAATTAGAACATGCTCTATTCCAACTATTTTTACAACTTCATATTGAACAATGCCATTCTGTAAAATTCTGTCGCTTTACACGGTCAAATATAATTGAACAAGAAGATTTTGTAAAATTATATGTAGAGCGGGCATAAAATTGCTCCTAATATCTTAGAAACTAGTACGCAACTTATAACAATTTGGATGTCCATTTCAAAAGTGAAATGTTGTTTTCGCTTGAAGTTTTGATCCGTACTACAGATATCACCTACTTTTTTGAAATTACATTTAATATTCCCAAGTTCCCAGACTCCAAGAACAACTTGAATTTGTAAATAATTTGAGTTTGTCTTTGTGCTAGTCCAGACCTATAGTTCATTTTTTAACTAGGAGGAGTAAATTGAAGTTGCTGCGCCGAGCCATATAATTATACACTGTGTAAATACGACGAAAATATCACCAGATTTTTATGCGGCAAAATTAAATTTGAAATTTTCGGCGCGGGACCTTCCCACTTTTATTTTACAGCTATTGTTTGTTGATTAACAACAAAAAATGTTTCAATAATACGAATTAATATATTACATAACGATAACAAAGATATTTTATTAAATAAATAATAATGTAAATTAAAAGACAAACTTATGTATTTAAGCATATAATCCAGTAGAATTTTAACAAAAAAATGTTTCAAAACAAGTAGAAGTAATATTACGGAAAAATTATAGAAAGATGCATAACATTTCAAAACATTAAAATTGAAAATTGCAAAAATATTACAACCCTTCTATCTCTTGTATTCAGTAATCGAATAATCCAGCAGTGTTTGAACAAGATGGATAACCATGAGCAACGTTCAACATTTATCCACGATCTAACAAATTTTTGTTCAGTGTAAAATTGGTGTGAAATAAGACAATCAAAAACATCTAGTTACATGACGACTACTTCAGTTTGCTTTTCCTAGTTTAAAAATAGAGTATAGTCATACAAATTTAAAAGTAAATCTATCACACCAACTACCTTGAGAAGATTGTTGTTGCCGATCTCCGTTATGGTTTGAAATTCCATGTCAACTAGATGAGGCATCAAATTACAATTTGCAGATGACCTCATGAATATTGGTAAATACAGTAACGCAACTCCGATCATAGCCCACAAAAATCAATTCAGAATTGTGTACTTGTCTCCTAGAAATTAGGAACAATTTAACATTAATGTATCATGTGCATAGATTAACTTCTCAATTTTTCAAAATATAACTGGCAAGTCATTGTTATGAATAATAAATATCATTTATTAATTGATTTTATTTATTCATTGAATATCTATTTGATAACTTTATAACTTGAAAATTATAGAAGTAAATTAGTAATTTATATTTTTTTCAGCTTCTGAAGAACATCAAAATTCATCAGAGTCCTGAATGAACAGCAGAAGCAGAATATTTGGACAAATTAGAAGACCTGTCGCTGTTATGGATGCAACCAGTGGCTCCGAGAAATTCGCAATTGAAATGGCAGTTCCTCAGCAAATATCTCAATTATGGCCTTCGCAACATGAGCTACCTTTCGAGTGTATTCTAAATACATTCCGTTAATTAAGAATGGATCATTCGAAAATTCAATTTCTCTCAAATGTTTTTCTTTTCTTGAATACAATCAAATATAACGAATATGTAATAAAAATAAAAATTAAACCGTACATGCTTCGAATACAGCTGTTAGTATGTTATAAGTATATTCAGGCCATTATGTAAATTTCTGTGTTATATCTCGTGAATTCGTTTTTTTTTTTTTTTAATAGTTTCGAAGGTGCTGTAAATATATTTGGGGTCAGTACAAATTCGTGTTGTAACGTAGAGATCTAAATTATTTTGATACAAAATTGGGTTTTAAAACTCGCGCATCATAGTTTTTGGGCGCTTAGGCCCTCGGGCGTAATATTATCCGTTTTGAATATTCCGTTTTGCTTTTAATTTTTGGATATTAAATAATTGTCTTGGTTTTCTTTTTTTTTTGGAATTTTGAATGTCCTTGTGCCGTAACTTGGACCATCGTTGGATTTTTATTCGGTACTCGACCATATAGCTCTGGGAACACCCCCCTCCTAAACGACGGAGCAGACGGAATTCTTATGACTATATGCCGGTGTCGTTCGGGAATGTACGGAACGCGCGTTTTGTCGGCGACGGTCCGGATCTTGGTGGGATCACTGAACAAACAATGTTCACACGTTATGTGTGAATATTGGTTCTTCAATGATGCCATGAAGATTCCGACTTCTCGAGATGACGCTTAGTCGGCAACCGTACTCGTGTAATTAGGCGACCATCCGGGTCTCGGCTAGACAGACCACGAATTAATTAGAGTCATTTTTGCTTATGCTAAATCTAGCACAATCGGCTGCTTGCGGGATTAAATATTAAAATCAGTAGTATAATATATTACAGCATTTTTCTAAGCAACGTCGCAATCTAAGTAATTGAATAGATTAATATAAAATATAACACAGAAATCAAAAAAATAATTAGCTCTCATAGTTGATTAAGATACAAGTTTCATAAAACCTAATTTTAAGGCAAGCAAAATAGTGTAAAAATGTTCAATGTCCCATCACTCTGAATAATTGTTCATTTCTTTTTGAGTACGCACCCAAACTTTGAACTTTCTAGAACCTCTGGGTTATCTAGAAATTATAGTTTGTCACTAGCTTTTAAAATATTTAATTCAAAAACCTGTAGATCGTACACAAATAGCAACTGGTACTTGATATTTTTGTAAACTCTCATTCCTCCTAGGTGCGACCTACAATTTGAATGTTCTAGACCTAGAATCTCTGGCTTAATCAAAGATAGTTAGTTTTTATGTAGCTATTGAAATATCCAATTTCCAAGCCTGTAGATCGTACACTAATAACAAAAATTGGTGTTCATTATTATTATTGTATAAAATAACATCTCTTTTAAGTAAGTACCTTCAATTTGAATGTTCTAGAACCCCTGAATTATCCACAAATAATAAGTTTGTAACTGGCAATTAAAATACTCAATTCTCAAGTCTGCAGCTCGTACCTCAATAACAATTAGTAGCTGATATTTTTTCCGCGTAAACCTACATTCCTCTTAAGTACGTACTCACAATTTGAATGTTTTAGAGCCTCTGGTTTACTCAAAAATAATTAGTTTATTACTAGCTATTGAAATATTCAGTTTTCAAGTTTGTAGGTCGTACACTGATATTAATTGATATTTGATATTATTACTGTATGAACTTACATCCTTTCTAAGTACGTACCTATAATTTGAATGCTCTAGAACCCCTGGTTTATTCACAAATAATAAGTTTGTAACTAGCTATTGAAATACTTGATTCTCGAGCCTGCAGCTCGTACACTAATAACAATTGGTACTTGATATTTTTCTGCATAAACTGTCCTCCTAGGTTCGTACCTACAATTTGAATGTTCTAGAACCTCTGGCTTACTCAAAGATGGTTAGTTTATAAGTACTAATATAAGTAGTTATTGAAATATTCAATTTTTAAGTCCGTAGCTCACACCAATAACAAATTGGTAATTAATATTATTATTGTATGAAATTACATACCTTCTACGTACGTACCTTCAAATTGAATGTTCTAGAACCTCTGAATTAGCCACAAATAATAAATTTGTAACTAGCAATTGAAATACTCAATTCTCAAGTCTGCAGCTCGTACACCAATAACAATTAGTAATTGATATTTTTCCTACCTAAACCTACATTCCTCTTGAGTACGTACTCACAATTTGAATGTTGTAGCGCCTCTGGTTTACTCAAAAACAATTAGTTTATAACTAGCTATTGAAATATTCAGTTTTCAAGCCTGTAGATCGTACACCAATATTAATTATTCACTCACAATTTGAATGTTCTAGAACTTATGGTTTATTCGAAAATGATAAGTTTGTAATTTACTATTGAAAAATTCAATTGTCAAGCCTGTGGCTCGTTCATCAATAACCAATGACGTATTATTAAAGTAGACCCAGCGCGTCCTATGGCAGTCCACAGTTTGTTGTGATGTTAGCACTTACATGGTGAGGGGTTCTGAGAAGCGAAGGGAGTAAACATGCTTGTTATGCGGTTTGCCTGCTTTTATTTATGTTTGAGAAGTGCACGCCTATATTCTGTACTGTATGTTAATATTTATTAAAATAGAAGTAATAATATATTAATTGATTCAAAATAAAAAAAAACTAGATTTTTTCACATCTCACAATCGATATTTTTTCAAATGAAAAACGCAACCTGCGATACTACGATGTTTACCCTCCTCACCCCACTGTTTATTCCTGCATCAAAACAAATGCCGCGTGCTGGGTCTACTGTTAATACGTCATTGTCAATAACTATTGGGTGTTGATATTTTTTTTGAATTAACCTACATCGCTAATAAGTACGTACTCACAATTTGTATGTTGTAGAAACTCTGGTTCACATAAATATGTTGAGTTTGTAACTAGCTATTGAAATATTCAATTGTTAAGCCTGTAGCTCGTACACCAATAACAATTTGTAATTGATATTAATTCTGCATGATGCTATATCCCTTTTATGTATGTACTTATAATTTAAATGTTGCGGAACGTATGATTCACTAAGAAATAATTATTATAGATTGGTGTTATAAATTTGTAGCTGGCTATTTATATAATTAACTTCTTACTTGTTACGTTTGTGGTTCGAGCCCCAATAAGGACTGTATTTATACACAAAATGTATTATATTACACTGTGATAATTGATAATGTTGTAATTCATTGTATTATTGTATCATTGTATCAATTTATGCATAAATACGAGTTTTTTCAATGTTTTTTATTTCTTCTTGTTCTATTTGAAATATTAATGTTTTTGTATTTCATATTGGAGAAAATAAATTAAATTATAGAATGACATTTATTTATTTATTTAAAGATAGTTCAAATTTCCTCCACCAGGTGGCAGCACCTGTCAATGAGATCAATTAGCAAACATCGCTTGGCTTACAGGGATATAAATTTTGCCTTCGAAAAAGCAAAAAATTGTATTAGGAAAGCAGAGGCAACAAGAGCTCTTCCAAAGAATTGATTAGACATTTTCTCAGAAATCTATAGGTTTAGAGACAAATGTTTCAAATAAAATTTATATAACTTTCAATGCCCTACAAGATTTATTTGAAAAAATTTTCTCTAGGACTTATGGTATCCGAGAAACGATATGCTACTATCCTTAATTTGAGAGTTGGAAGATAATTTTCACGACCTTTTTGATAGCCCTTCCAAAGCTCCATTCGGTGACATATTCAAAATTTCCTTAAGGGCTATAGTTCCAGAGAAAATCAAGGAAAACACTTCTCGAAAACCTTTGAATTTGCTCCTTCGAATGCTGCTCTCCTGCTACAAAGTTTTGATTTTTTGATGACAAAAATTCATGCTTCAAGCGATTTTGTATCCGGGTCATAGGAATTTTAGGAGCAAATTTTACCAATTAATTTTTGGCGGGAAAGAAATTAGTTGGTAGAAATTACTCTTTCAATTCATGCTCCCCGGATAGCAATTTGACAGATTTTGAAATATTTTTGCTTAACAACACACTTTTTAGGCTGACTAAAGCGCCCTATGGCGGCGCATTTGTGAACTAATCTCTTAATTTTTTTGATCGGAAATAGGATTAAAATGAAACAATATATTTCTTACCAAGTGATTTATTATTTTTTGAAATTTATACAAATACAAAATATAAATAATAATAAATTTATTATTATACGGAAATTATAACATATCTTTTCAAAGTTTGATCTAGATATATTATTTATACATGAAATAATTATAATAATAAACATTTTAGTGACTTCAACATTTAAACCCTTATTCTACCCTAGCTAACAATATTATTACATATTTTTATTGATAAATCATCTCTTTAAAAAATACTTAATAAAACATTAAGATTTAAGTTTCATAAGACATAATTTTATGACACTGGCAAGTTTTTAAATGAACAAGTGCCCCAAAATGTTTTATGAAACGCGCACCTTGTGCTTTTTTTTCTATTTGAGTTCTTTAATTTTGAAAAATATCAAATTGTTTCTATTCTATCATTAAATAGGAACCTTTGATTTTTTAAATGATTGTGTAATGCCGACTTGATTTGCCACATAAAAATATGTTTCAAGTAACGCTGTTACGAAACAGCGTTTGAGTTCATTAAGGAGATACTTTAAGACACCCAAAATCATTTCATAAAGTAAATATTATAGAACCCAAATAGAAAAATAGTATTTTGACAAAATATATCAATTTAATTTTCTTTTATTACACAGCTTGAAATAAATTATTTTGGCGTAAACCAGAGGTCTCAAAAATTTTAAATTGTAGATACTTGGTCAGAATAGTTTTAGGTTTATGCAAAAGTACCAGTTGCTATTTGTGTACGATCTATAGATTTTTGAATTAAATATTTTAAAAGTTTGTGACAAACTATAATTTCTAGATAACCCAGAGGTTCTAGAAAGTTCAAAGTTTGGGTGCGTACTCAAAAAGAAATGAACAATTATTCAGAGTGATGGGACATTGAACATTTTTACACTATTTTGCTTGCCTTAAAATTAGGTTTTATGAAACTTGTATCTTAATCAACTATGAAAGCTAATTATTTTTTTGATTTCTGTGTTATATTTTATATTAATCTATTCAATTACTTAGATTGCGACGTTGCTTAGAAAAATGCTGTAATATATTATACTACTGATTTTAATATTTAATCCAGCAAGCAGCCGATTGTGCTAGATTTAGCATAAGCAAAAATGACTCTAATTAATTCGTGGTCTGTCTAGCCGAGACCCGGATGGTCGCTTAATTACACGAGTACGGTTGCCGACTAAGCGTCATCTCGAGAAGTCGGAATCTTCATGGCATCATTGAAGAACCAATATTCACACATAACGTGTGAACATTGTTTGTTCAGTGATCCCACCAAGATCCGGACCGTCGCCGACAAATCGCGCGTTCCGTACATTCCCGAACGACACCGGCATATAGTCATAAGAATTCCGTCTGCTCCGTCGTTTAAGAGGGGGGTGTTCCCAGAGCTATATGGTCGAGTACCGAATAAAAATCCAACGATGGTCCAAGTTACGGCACAAGGACATTCAAAATTACGAAAAAAAAAGAGAACTGAGAAAATTATTTAATATCCAAAAATAAAAGCAAAACGGAATATTCAAAACGGATAATATTACGCCCGAAGGCCTAAGCGCCTAAAAACTATGATGCGCGTGTTTTAAAACCCAATTTTGTATCAAAATAATTTAGATCTCTACGTTACAACACGAATTTGTACTGACCCCAAAAATATTTACAGCACTTTCGAAACTATTAAAAAAAAAAACGAATTCACGAGACATAATACAGAAATTTACATAATGGCCTGAATATACTTATAACATACTAACAGCTGTATTCGAAGGATGTACGGTTAAATTTTTATTTTTATTACATATTCGTTTTATTTGATTGTATTCAAGAAAAGAAAAACATTGAGAGAAATTGAATTTTCGAATGATCCATTCCTATTTAACGGAATGTATTTAGAATACATTCAAAAGGAAGCTCATGTTGCGAAGGCCATAGTTGAGATATTTGCTGAGGAATTGCCATTTCAATTGCGAATTTTTCGGAGCCACTGGTTGCATCCATAACAGCGACAGGTCTTCTAATTTGTCCAAATATTCTGCTACTGCTGTTCATTCAAGACTTTGATGAATTTTGATGTCCTTCAGAAGCTGCAAAAATATAAACTAATTATTTACTTCTATCATTTTCAAGTTTTAAATTTATCAAATAGATATTCAATGAATAAATAAAATCAATTTATAAATGATATTTATTATTTACAACAATGACCTGCCAGTTACATATATTTTAAAAAATTGTGAAGTTAATCTATGCATATGATAACATTAATGTTAAATTGTTCTTAATTTCTGAGAGACAAGTACAGGTCATCTGCAAATTGTAATTTGATGCCTCATCTAGTAGTTGACATGGAATTTCAAACCATCACGGAGATCGGCAACAACAATCTGCTCAAGATAGTTGGTGTAATAGATTTACTGACTATACTCTATTTTTAAACTAGAAAAAGCAAACTGAAGTAGTCGTCATGTAACTAGACGTTTTTGATTGGCTTATTTCACACCAGTTTTACACTGAACAAAAATTTGTTAGATCTTGGATAAATGTTGAATGTTGCCCATGGTTCTTCATCTTGTTGAAACTTCGATTACTGAATACAAGAGATAGAAGGGTTGTTATATTTCTGCAATTTTCAATTTTAATGTTTTGAAATGTTATGCATCTTTCTACATTTTTTCCGTAATATTACTTCTACTTGTTTTGAAACATTTTTTTGTTAAAACCCTACTGGATTATATGCTTAAATACATAAGTTTGTCTTTCAATTTACATTATTATTTATTTAATAAAATGTCTTTGTTATCGTTATGCAATATATTAATTCGTATTATTGAAACATTTTTTGTTGTTAATCAACAAACAATAGCTGTAAAATAAAAGTGGGAAGGTCCCGGCCGAAAATTTCAAATTGAATTTTGCCGCATAAAAATCTGGTGATATTTTCGTCGTAGTTACACAGTTTATAATTATATGGCTCGGCGCAGCAACTTCAATTTACTCCTCCTAGTTAAAAAATGAACTATAGGTCTGGACTAGCACAAAGACAAGCTCAAATTATTTACAAATTCAAGTTGTTCTTGGAGTCTGAGAACTTGGGAATATTAAATGTAATTCCAGAAAAGTAGGTGATATCTGTAGTACGGATCAAAACTTAAAGCGAAAACATTTCACTTTTGAAATGGACATCCAAATTGTTACAAGTTGCGTACTCGTTTCTAAGATATTAGGATCAATTTTATGCCCGCTTTACATGTAATTTTACAAAATCTTCTTGTTCAATTCTATTTGACCGTGTAAAGCGATAGAATTTTACAGATTGGCATTGTTCAATATGAAGTTGTGAAAATAGTTGGAATAGAGCATGTTCTAATTTTTCCAGGCCATTTTCATCAAATTTTAGTGATATCTAGAGATTTTAGAATTCGTAGTTACTGCCTTGTGTTAATCACGTTTAGCATTTAACGTCATTCTTATTGTGATTCAAGCAGCTGTCAATGTGTTATGAGTCAATGTTAATATTATAATAGAAGATATTTTGTTTTTGTGAAAAACTATTATAAGAAATGTGAAATCAAGAAAATACATTGAAATTGATAATGTTGAATGAAGAACAATAAAATCTTCATCACAAATGAAGTTGGTCATTGTTTCGAGTCCAAAATATTGCCACCACAATTATAATAGCTGTCGCTGTTATGCGGTTAAATATTCTGAAAATATTTGCTCGTGTAAAGTGCCGATATCAATTGTTTAATATGAACAAAAATACATATAAAATTGTATGAGAAATATGATCGTATAAAGTGGGCATTACTTTGTCGAGATGTATCAAAGTGGTTGATAAGTTAAAAGACGGCGTAAAGTAATGATTATATTTTATGGGTTACTCAAAATATGATTTAAGGGAAGAAATGTTCTCTAAGTGATTAGCAAAATATGTTGATTTCGATAACATACTAAATTCCTTTAAAAAACATGTTTTTGTCAGTTAGCCAAACTTTAATATCTAACAATTCATGAAAAGATGAATAATATAAAGGATTATTTATTCAAAAGCTAACTAATATTGCAAATCCAAATATTTATGGTGTTCATTTACGCTTTTTGCTAAATAAATCATCTTTATTATTATTATAATAATAAACATTAACTCTGATGATTAAAATATTTGCAATATCAAAATATTTAAAATAAAAGCAAAAGAGATAAATTACTCACTTTTAAATTTTGAAATCGGAAAACTCCTTCAAAACAGAATGAAACTACCTATATGACTCCAAGCGCACCCGAAGAATCATTTAATCCATTCGGCGACTGCTCCAAATCCATGTCCAAGGAGGGTTCGAAGTTCGAAGGCATCTGCAAAAGCATCAATAAATAAAATTTATAGTTCAAGTATCTTCTGTAACGGAATATATGTATATATAATAATAAACACCTTTTAATGATATTTGTTTGTCTGAAAATAACTGCTATAAAAAGAGAACGTTACGACTGATTAACTGATTACGACGTAAATCACGTAATGGAGTGGACTCACAGTCAATGTTGCCAACGATTTGAAATACACGTCCGCTAAATACGTGTTTCCAAACCATTAAATTCTACATTTAAAAATATGATAGCGTATAGAAAATAAAATTTAGTATTTCGTGTATTAATGATTTTTACTATGAAAAACTTGCGTACTGAAAATTTGTATAGTTACAGTAGATCAGATTACGCGTCAGCTTGCAGTGAAAGATCGAATATGCATTGTCGACTTTGCTAAAACTCTTTCTGAATAATTTTGTACTTGACTGGAAATTAAGCTACATGAAAACAGAAAAAACTAGGAATTTCACAATTCGCTACATCACCGTTTTCTCCCGCTTAGCTAGAATTGACGGTAAATCCGTTAGATTGGCAACATTGCTCACAGTGTATTTGGAAACGTTACAAAACGCTGGATGTTTGGAAATGTCACAAAACGCAAAACAATAATTTGCATCATGTTTTGAATAAATAGAAACAATTTTGTTTATTCCAATATTCCAATTTAGAACAGTCAAAGGCTCTCACAGGACTAATATTTGAATTTAATCACTAGAAATTTAAAATAATATGTAAGAACTCAATTACCTTAAAATTTTTATGCTGTGTCCATTAAGGTAGTTCGATCATTAGAGCAAGGTGAATATAAAAGGCTGTTCTTTTTTTGTTTATTTCAATCGAATAGAATACATCTGATCTAATTTTTTGAGAAAGATCTGACGTATAGTTTTTGTGTAATAAATTTCTCAAAACTGTGTATTTAACATGTAGTCAATGGGGACTCATCTCTAATGCTCTGTGAAATGCATATTTTTCATCTTATTCAACCACAATTTTGGATAAAGAGATATAACAAACTGTTATTTATATTTGCCAATTCTCGTAGATCACCTCAAAACTATAACAAGAAATTCTGACGTGCAGTTTTATAGATATTTTAATCTAAATGATCAGAGATTCACGAAAATATTTGTCAGCCATATTGAAATTGGAAACTTGGCGACGTTGGATAAAAATCCTAGCGTTATTGCTTATTTTAACGAGTTCAGTTTTTCTTAGTTAAATACTCAAGTTTATTATGCGCACAAAAATGTGATTTTGTAGGTAATGAAAAACTATCAAATGTATTAAATACTTAAGATCTGTTTTTATTCAATAAATTAAGTATTGTCATGAAAAATAAAATAAAAAGAATAATAATATTCTATTTGTGCATGTAGGAAAATAATATAAAATCTGTAATAGAGAACAAACAATACTTGAAATATAATTATTGCACATTTTTGTTTAATTCATCTATTTTTGATTTTGTATCGGAGTTCCTACATTTTAAATGATTTTCTTCATAAAATCACTTGTACTTTTATTCCATGTTATAATTTTCCCTTTTGCGAATCTTCCTTTATGTCTAAATTGAGATGTTTTATTATTCATTTCCCCAATTTATTAATGACAGTTGAAAGAACACTTTAAATGACAACAAACATGTGCTTGGGTTAGCTGCACTGTTGCCAGCTCTTTTCTTGCGAAAAAATACACAAGTCAAAAAACATTTATTTAATGTTTTTAGTAAATAAACAATGAGATGAATTCATTCATAAGTTATCTTAAGTGACATCTAAATTCAAGTTATCAATTTACATGTCCACATTTCTGATTTTAGTTGAGAAATGAAATAGATTTTATTATGACTTTCGTGATAGTACGCGTTCAACCTTAATGCGCAGAATTTCATCACCCGATTTACTTTTCTTCTATTCTTCTCCACTTTTGGGGAACAGGATGCACCAGATGTTTTGGAACCTTAGATCACTTCTTCAAATTAATTTTTAGACTCCAAATCAGGTTTTCAGAACTCATGAAGTCCTGATGCTTGCGACTGTTATTTTCATCTCTTTCACAGCGGTTTCTCATTTCTTCAAATAAGTGATGAATGTTGAAATTGAAGAATTCAATATAAAAAATTGCTGTAAAAGAGATTAATTTTGAATTTTCATAAAAAAAGCATGTTCTGATACAATTTTGTCGCTTCTGCCATGCTTACGAAATTAAATTTAGGGGAAAAAAGTCAGCGGAAAACGATAAGCAGAAGTGTTCCACGTGCATGAAGGTTTGGAATAAGGGCTCGATTGTGCAAAAAAATGATATCAATTATTCACGTTCTTCTCGCTTCTGCCGATTGGCCGTATGAAAGTTGATATCATAAGTATCTTGTAGAAACGAATGGCAGAAAGTTTTCGAATGGCCAAGTCAAGATATGTACGAAAACATCTTTCGAGAATTTGAATCGTTCATTTTTTATTTTATCAATTGCATGATTGATATTATTTAAGCGTAGAATGCAGTTAGCACTGTTAACAGTCAAGCTACGGGTACTCTTAGGGCCGGTATTTCAGTCTTTGGTTTACCTTAAGCAAAGCTTAATTACCTTAGTAACAATTGTTCCAACAATCATTACTATGGAAATTAAGCTACGTTTAAGATAAACCATGGACTGAGATACTGGGCCTAAGGCCCAGTATTTCAGGTTCAGTTCAGTTTAATCTATAGATTACTTTGTTTTCACAATCGTTGCTACGAAAATTAATCAACAGTTTTCGTAATCCAAACACTGAAATACTGGGCTTTATTTACTCATAATATCGTTTCCTTGGCTACCAACAGTAGCCGTCAAAGAGACATTCACAAAAGAAATAAAAACATTGTAAGACAGATGTGTAAAAAATCTCTAATGCACTCACGGAGCTTTGCTCGTATTTTCAATGAAGCCGCTCTTGCATTAAAGAATAACTTTTCACACTTGTATCTTCTTAAATATATATTAAGATTTTGGTTTGGATTATTATTGCGCATTTAAAGTCTTAGCATGGATTTATACAGATAAATAAAATTGAAGTATGTCGGTGATTTAACAATAAATACAAAAATCTAAGTGAGATCTTTTATCTAAGCGATGCCGAATCATAAATGACAATTTTTAGAATTTTTGTCTGTCTGAAAGTTTGACTCGAATAGGCTTTGAAACGACTCAACAGATTTCAATGAAAATTTCAGGGAATAAAATGGATACTTTACTTGAATTTTCGTTCATGTTTCACTTCGATATCTTACACAGGATTCAGAAGATATGTATATAAATATCTATTTATGCATACAAATAAAATTGAAGTGTTAGTCTGTGATTTCGAAATGAATACTTTTCTTAATTTCAGATGGTCATTTGCAAAATACCACAAACAAAACGTATTTCAAATTTTTATCTGTCTATCTGTAAATAACGATAAACTAAATTGTGTTTCTTTTCAGTTCCAAAAAGAAAACAAGGTTTAAATTTAAGTTACTTTTCAGGATCTCATTAGGACATCAAGATAAGAGTCTTCAGCTTGATCGGTTTTTCTTTCTATCTAATTTATACAGGATAAAAATATGACTTTTTATTGCTTTTCTTTTTCAACCATAAAAACGATTTTATTTAGTACAAAATATGACTATGAGAACACATTAATAATTATGTAATTGCCTTTGATAGTGCTAATCTAAAATTAAATTATAACAATAGTAATTTGTGTATCAAGGCTTAAAGGTGATATTTTTTGGTCGAATCTGTCAAAGTCAGGTGAGACCAAAAAAGAACTTTAGGCCAAGGTGCACACAACATTTTTTAGACGATCATCACGAAGAAACTTAAAATTTCAGTTATTCAATAAATATGTTGAAACACAACGTTTCAACAGCAAAGTGCTGCCTTTTCAAGTGCAAAATGTATAATAAATAAATAAACAAAATTATCAAGACAACAAAAATACAAATAGTAACTAGATAAGTTTAAAATATCAACTCCTAGCCCTAGGATCGTAGAGCTCTGCCTGTGGTTTAGCTTATAATTTAATATCCACAGGTCTTCAGGAGATAAAAATAAAGGTCTAAATAGAGAAATTGTTAACTCATTGTTGTTCTAGGTCAATCTGGCTCTACTCTTTTATTTATTTCTAAAACATTGCAATATTGTGAGTCCTGGTTGGCGTTGAAATTGTTTTATTTTATTGTCTTTTATCAAATTGACATTTTGGGTACGTGCCACTAGGTGATCGCAATGCATTCCGCCTCAATAATTGTTCCACAAGACGATCACGGTCTTTGCGTTCAGGATCAATACGTCATAGATAACGTCATTAATCGTGACCACTTCAAGTTCATAGCTCGGGACACAAAGAAATTTGAATTGGAAAAGTATTTTTCCAATTTGTACTTTCGATTTCAAACTATGTCGATTGATGCAAGATTTGTCAATATAACAGATAATTTCACGAGTTCTCAGTATCATTATTTATTATTTATGAGAGATTAATTCACAGATATATTGGACTTATTACATTTATTTATTCTTCTTTGACATTTGACTGATACTTGCGTCATTCTACTTGAAGCACCAATCACAACAATCATATGTTAGTGGAGCGGCAAAAACTGTGGTCGTATGCAAATCGTTGAGATCGCCTAGTGGAACGTACTCTTTGTAAAAAATGCGTATGCATTTTTCGATTTGCAAGAACTATAGAGGTTTACGGAAGAATATAATATATATTTCGGCGAAAATTGTTTCTTCAAGAGTTCATCAAGGTAGGTACTCATATAAGCAGGTATGAAGTGTTCATGAGAAACGTAGGTCCATATTCTCACCTCTTAAAATAGCGCTACTTCCTAAAAATTGATGCACTTTCTCTTACCATCTCATGTTGCATCATACAGCGCTATCTCCTTTTATTAAATTTTTTGCTGAAGTAGTGCGATTTCAAGAGGTGGGAATACGGACCATTGTTTTCAACAGTTTAATCTCACAAACATAATATTTGACAGATCAGTACCAAAAAGTAAAATTTGACAGATGTGTATAAAAAAGTGAAACTTCATGGCCGCAAAAGGGATCATAGAAACACCTTTTTTGTTATGATCGCTTAAAAAGTAATATTTTACAGATACGTACAAAAAAGTAGAAGTTTGCAGCTGCGAAAGGGATCACAGAACATATTTTTTGTTATGATCGCTTAAAAAAGTGTTTATTAAGAAGTTTCTAACAGATCTGTCCCAAAAAAGTAATACCTATTTGACAGATATGTACAAAAAAAGTACAGCCGCGAAAGGGGCTATAAAGTTACTTTTTTTTTGTTATGAACGCCTAAAAAAGTTACTTTTGATATGTAGCCTAACTGTCTAGAAAATATAATGCGTTGTATTTCATCACAATAAAATATAATAAAACAATTAAAATTTTTGTAAAATTAATGCATGCTCTAAAATTCCTTATTTCAACATTCCAATATATAAATTAAAAAATTACAAGTATTTTACGACTTATTCATGAGGTAATTTTTGTCTGAAATTTAACTAATTGTTACACCTCTCCGAAATTCATATGACCAGTTGATTTAGCATGTTGCTGAGCTTCTACCTGACCAATTATAAAAGTATTACAAACTAAACATTTTAAGGTAAATTTATTAACATCAGTAAACTGACGACTTGATTTGGCTTCATGCGCTAATTGTTCAGCTTCTCTTAAAATACGTTCATCTTCGGTCGGGAAAATAGTTTGAATATCTCCTCCCTAAAATTATTAGAACATACAAAAATGTCAGACTTTGTTCTTTAATTTTCTTACCTCCAACGGTTCTAGGAACAAAGGATCATAATGGATTCCATCGAATAATAAAAAGACTCTATGAGCGTATTTTTGGTCCTCCCCAAATCTATTTATAATTGCATTCAGAGTATCTACTACCGCCATTTCAATTCCATAGTACTGAGACAAAACTGCTAGTTCAATTGCACCACCCCAAGAATCTGATTTTAAAATCCAGTTACAATACTCACTATTAGGTTTGCCTAAAATTGCTTCACAATAATCCTCAGTATTTTTTGAAACAGTCTCTGCTATAATTTGGCGCATTGTAGGTGCTACTGTTGTATCCACTTTACCATTTAGTACAAAACCGATACTAGTAAATAAACAGGAATTATCTGCAGGGACTACCTGCTTCATTAATATTCCGGGGCAGTCTATACGTTCAGAGTTGATAATATGTCTCTTTGTTTTGTCACTCTCTTGAACTTGAATTGGAGAATCATTTATAGGAATTTCTGGTATTTTTTCTTCTACTATTAATGTATCACCGGAAGACAATCCACTATTAGCAAGAGTATCATTATTATTTGAGAGATCTAGCGGTTTAGGAGGAAAACCACATAAGACGTATAAATGACCTACAGGTATCGCTGTGAGAGATGAAAGCTGGCCTTTTAATTCTAAAATTGTACTTTGGGAATTCAATCCTTCTATTACATGGTGGCCCGATTTGGTTTTCACTCTTAATGCGAAACGAGCCATTTTTTGTATAAATAATTTGGAGCACACACAGCACAATTGGAGTTTTCTTTATTTTATCTTATGTATGACTTTCTTATCCCAGGTGTTGACATTTTAATTTGCTTCACGTCACTAATTCATTCAAGATCATTGCATTACCAACATAATAATAATTTTGAAAGCATTTTAAATTAATATTTACTTCATTCGGTACCTTCGGTACTATTATTCATGTCAAAATTATTACATATAAAATAACTATTCAATTTTGGCGATTTTTATGTGAAAACTATAACCATTATGGATAAAGTGAATGATAGGTACCTATGTTATGCGCTTGCGCTCGAAATACATGTGTACAGAGCAAGTGGTAGCTAAGCAGTAGTCCTCAAACATGACATGTGAAAGTTTCATTATTTCGGTCCAACATGGAGAAATTTGGTTCACCCTTCGAGGTGGTTTCCTCTCAAGTTCAGTCCCACAGGCGCGCGCAGCGCAAGTGCGGTAATATTCAGGGATGTTTGTTAAAGCCGCGAGCGTAGCGAGCTAACCTACAACCATTGTTACACATGAACACTGTTTTAGTGCCACTGACAAAATTTGTTTTTACTACAGAGACGTCAGTATCGCCATCTCTTTAAAATTGTGCGAAATTGTCATAGGGACCTATTAGTCACTCTTACCGTCTAATGAAATTAAAAAGCTTCAATACAAGTTCTACTATTTTTTTGCTCGCGTGTATCTTAGTATTATCAGAACTTTTTTTCCCCGAGTGTACCTCACCTAACCTAGAAACTAGTTTTGAGTGAAGCTTGTCTGATTTTATAGATTTTTTGACAAATATTTGTGTGTTGTGTTATATTCAAGACTACTAAGATGCCACGAATAATGATAAAAGGCGGTGTGTGGAGAAACACTGAGGTAATTAATATCAAATCATATTTGAATTTTCAAGTTTTCTACGAATGATTTTTGTTCGTTTCAGGATGAGATTCTTAAAGCAGCGGTTATGAAATATGGCAAAAATCAATGGTCACGTATTGCATCTCTCTTACATCGTAAATCTGCAAAACAATGTAAAGCCCGTTGGTTCGAATGGCTTGACCCTAGCATCAAGAAAACAGAGTGGTCTAGAGAGGAAGATGAGAAACTTCTACATCTTGCCAAGTTGATGCCAACTCAGTGGCGAACTATAGCTCCAATTATTGGCCGGACTGCTGCTCAATGCTTAGAGCGATATGAATATTTGCTCGATCAAGCCCAAAAGAAGGAAGAAGGAGAGGATAGCACCGATGATCCCAGGAAGCTGAAGCCAGGAGAAATAGATCCCAATCCTGAAACAAAACCTGCCCGTCCTGACCCAAAAGACATGGATGAAGATGAATTAGAAATGCTTTCAGAAGCTAGAGCTAGATTAGCAAATACTCAAGGCAAGAAAGCCAAGAGAAAAGCTCGAGAAAAACAATTAGAAGAAGCTCGTCGATTAGCTGCCCTTCAAAAACGCAGGGAATTACGCGCCGCTGGAATTACTGTAACTTCCCGCAGAAAAAAGAAGCGAGGAGTGGACTACAATGCTGAAATTCCATTTGAAAAAAAACCCGCATCTGGTTTTTTCGACACTTCAAAAGAAGAAATCGATCCTATGGCTCCCGATTTTTCGCGGATGCGACAGCAACACTTGGACGGCGAGCTTCGCATTGAAAAAGAAGAACGCGAACGGCGTAAAGACAAACAAAAATTAAAACAACGTAAAGAAAATGATATTCCTTTGGCAATGTTACAAAATCAGGAACCAGCGAAAAAGCGTTCGAAATTAGTTCTTCCAGAGCCGCAAATTTCTGATCAAGAGCTTCAACAAGTTGTGAAACTAGGTCGAGCTAGTGAAGTTGCAAGAGAAGTCGCGACGGAAAGTGGCGTCCAAATGACAGATACTCTAATAGCCGATTATTCCATAACACCTCAACATGCTGTTACGCCTCGTACACCAGCTCCGCAAACTGACCGTATTTTGCAAGAAGCGCAAAATATGATGGCCCTTACTCATGTAGACACTCCCTTAAAAGGAGGATTAAATACTCCTTTACATAATTCTGATTTTAGCGGAGTAATGCCTCAAAGTCAAAACGTAGCGACACCAAATACCGTCTTAGCTACTCCTTTTAGATCAGTGCGGAGTGATGGAGGCGCAACTCCTAGCTCAACATTTATGACTCCAAAATCGGGAGCCCTAGTTCCGTTAGGAGGGCAAAATGGTGTGGGTTATACTCCCACTCCGGTTCGTGATAAACTAAATATTAATCCTGAGGAGGGGCTGGAAGTTGGAGATACTCCACAAGCTGTAAATAATCATCAAAAAGTAGTAAAAGAACAGTTGAGAGCAAGTTTAAATTCTTTGCCAGCACCTAAAAATGACTACGAAATTGTTGTTCCTGAACACGAAGAAGAGCAAAGAGAAGAAGTTAAGGAGAGTTTTGTTGAAGATCAGGCCGATCTGGATGCCAAAGCGCAAACCGAATTAAGATTGAAGCGTAAGTAATAAACTAACAACATATATACGTATAAATCACAACTTCCCCTTAAAATAATAACTGATTCATTCCCACTCGTACAATAACATTATCTCTGACATATTCCTCATTCACCAGTTTATTCCGTATTAGATCTCTTTTGATATTTATTTGAGAAAAAAAAACAGTAACACGTTATCCTATCGAAATCTGGATATTGTGGGTAGGTATAGGAGGAGGAATCAAATGTAGAATAAATTGGTGTATGAAGAATGTGTTTGAAAGAATATTTAAAGTTAACCAAAATGTCTTTATTTTGTTGTTCAGGAGAACGCGAATTGGCTCTCCGTTCTAAAGTAATTCAGCGTGAGTTACCACGTCCTTTCGAAATCAATATGGCTGTACTTCGCCCGCCAATGGATAGCCAATCTTTATCCGATATGCAACGCGCAGAAGAATTAATAAAAAGCGAAATGATAACAATGCTTCATTATGACTCAGTGATAAACCCTATTCCACCACCGCCCCAACAATCAGGCAAACGTTCAACCGTTACACAAGTAGAACATCTCGCTTATTTGGAGCAAAATCCTTACGAAAATTTCTCCCAAGAAGAGTTAAACATGGCGAAAAGTTTATTAGCTCGCGAAATGGATGTTGTAAGACATGGAATGAACCATGGAGACCTCTCACTTGATTCTTATACTCAAGTTTGGGAAGAATGTTTGGGTCAAGTATTATTCCTTCCAAATCAAAATCGCTATACGCGAGCAAATCTTGCTAGCAAAAAAGACAGACTTGAATCAGCAGAAAAACGACTAGAGCAGAACAGAAGTCATATGTCTAGAGAAGCAAAACGCGCTGCTAAAATGGAGAAAAAATTACGAATTCTGACAGGAGGCTATCAATCTCGTGCGCAGACTCTATTAAAACAATTGCAAGATTTGTATGAACAAATAGATCAAGCTAATTTGGAATTATCTACATTTAAATTTCTTCAAGAACAAGAAAAAGCTGCCTTGCCTCGAAGAATACAAGTAAGATATATATGGTGTTTTATAAACTTGTTTGTAATATATTTGTTTTAGTCACTTACTGAAGATGTCACCCGGCAAATGGAACGCGAACGGCAACTGCAGATACGTTACGGTGAGCTCCAGGAAGAGATTCGTTTGCGGCAAGAAATGCTGGCCGCAAATCAGCAACACACTGTTCAAGCACCACAAAACACAGTCATTGAGGTTCAATATGATGGAATTGTTGAAGCACAATCAACAGTCCCACAAAGTGATGACAACTAATTTTTATAACTCTAATTGTAATTGTTAATGTAATATTTCATGATATATCAAACTGAATAAATATTAGTTACTATTATTTGGTCTGATTATTTATATCAGCAATAAAAATTAATAATGAAGTATGTTGTCCGACAACAATAAAAATTTAATATTGATGATTGGAGTACGTGCAATTACCTCCAAAACTGCAGGTTGAAGAAAATTAGTAACGGATGGTCATGTACTGGCCTAAATTGATCATAAAAACAAAAGTTTAATTCATTCTGATATTAACATCGAAGACCACATGTTAATATCTTTATAACTCGCGAGATATGAGATAAATAGTTTCTGCCCTAAAATGGATATTAACCCATATCAGTCCGAATTTGAGGTATGAAATGCAATTACTGACATATTGCTCATTTTGTGCAGCAATTTTCATATCTTAATTATGCATAGTTCAGCAGTTATTATCTTTTCAATTTTTAATCCAAAACTGGGTGTGTGAATAAAAAAATCAAGCAGTTTAAGCAAATTACGAAACAGCAGCTTTCATTTAGTACCAGTTTCAAGTGCTATAGTTGCTGAGAACTCAGTGTTACGCCAGCCGGCCAGACAGTCAAAGTGAATTTAATAGCGTTTTTTTTTTTCTACATGCGCTAGTATATTACACATAAACATATTTTATTTCTTATTTCATGCATTTGTTAAGCAAAATTATATCAATAGTAGGATGAAGAAAATAATTCTTACCTTAAATATTCTCAGCTCCAATCCTAAATTTTTTGTAAAACTGTTTCAAAATAACATAAATACATCACCAAATACTTATAACACAATTTAGTAATGATGTTCAATCTATAAATTACTTATTTCCAGAAAAGATTCACAATCGAAACATTTACTGTTATACTTATTATAAACAATTGAAAACGAAATCAACAAGTCTGGATCCAGAATTGGTGCTAAAACAAAATTTCTCTTAATATATTTAAAATATGTATATTTCACATAAAACTTATTTTAAATCTCATTTTATCCAATATTTGTTTTGCAAAATTATATTTAATAGAATTAATCTAATAGTAATGCAATAAATAATGATAAATTTGTTTATAATTAGGATTTTTACTCACTTGTACAAAGTAAAAGTAAGTATCGTGAAACCGACAAAATTCACATTTCGAGATTTTAATGGAAATATCCGTTTTGACTATTTTCGGCTTGATGTCAGAACATATGTATGCACGTTCGTTTGTAACTCCTAAATCTCAAAACCTGTCAAACGAATAATGCTGAAACTTTGTATTTAAGACTGGCCTAAGGTTTAGTTGTGCACATCGAATTATGGTTGCAATCGTTAAAAAATGGTTAGCCGTAGGATATTGAAATTTCGTATTTGAAATTGCTGTAGCATCCAAACAGTTATCATCTTTTTTTATACCAATCGGCTGAGCCGGAAGTGCACTTTATATAACAGACTTTTCGAATTTTCCGCATAAATTCAAAATAATCAGTCGTAGAATAATTGCGATTGGCTGAACTGAAAGTGCAGTTTACTGAAATGTTTTTCAAAAACACGAAAATTCACATGTTTCAGTATTTACTAATGAATTTAACGTTTCTTTAAATGAGAGAAGGATTTATCCTAAACATTCATGAACACCATACGCAGAGATTTGGCAAGTATTCTTGAGCAAAGACCAATGAATAATTTGCTCGATTGTCTTCATGCTTGCCCTTGTCAAATATGTAGAAATAACTAGATACTGATATTTGATGCCGCAAGCAATTATTTACATGAAAGACACAACTGCTGTAGCTAGTATTTTGAGCCAGCATACTTCATCTTATAATAAAGGATGATGTTAGTAATTAGAACTAGGAACATGGAGAACAAATTCCAATTTCATTTTCACTACATTTAAATTACTAATTTTTATTACAAATTTTGATTGTTTATGCAAAATTTCCTGCTCAGTAATAAAGTAAGTGCTCAATTTGTTTATAGTTTGACAAAATGAATTCATACTATTGCACTGTTACAATTAGAATTTAATCTTTTTGCAAATTGAGGGTGAATTTGACGTATGCGCACTTTACTTGTCCAATTCATTCATAGTGAAAATGTGGTGGAAAGTAGAAAGTTTGTAGTGTATATAGGAAAGTGAAAATGAAAACTGATTTTAAAAAATTGAAATATAATGAGAATAAAATGAAAATTAATTTTGCATGAACCTAGTTTAAGATCCGATTTTTAATTTTTCGTCAAGTTGGAAACTATTTTACATTCAGCTAAAATAAAAATTATTCAAATTAAATCTTCATGATTCGTTTTTACTTCTTCGATTTTATAATATAGGTTTGTCTGCCTGAAAGCACGATAACTTGAGAACGCGTATGAATGAATATAAAAATCGAATCTTTATTCTTGCAAAACGCAACAAAAAAAAAAAAACTTTTTCCGTCGAAAATATTTTAATAAAAGTTATTGCCTATCACAGTTCAAAGTGTAAATTCGTCTAATTCTCCCCAACTGTATCCAGTTTTTAATTTAACCGGAAAAGGAATAGACAAATTCACACATTTTTCCATACTATTTTTAACAATCTGGGCAACATTATTCAAATCACTTATTGGGACTTCATATAATAATTCATCATGTAAATGTAACACAAGAGTTACCTTAGATTCTCCAGGAATTTCAGCAGGATACAATTTAACCAGCTGCTGGTCTATTATAACCATGGCAGACTTTGCGATATCTGCTGCTGAACCTTGGATTGTTGTGTTCACTGCTTGCCTTTCTGCTTGATCTGAAATTACATCTTAAATTTTATTTCAGATATTTCACACTTTTTATGACGAAGAACTACGTTTTTGCAGATACGAGAATTGTTGCTTTAGTTTTCTATTGTAAAAGAGCTTGTAAATTTCAAAAATGCCAAAGAAACACGTTCGTATTCTCACCTCTTAATTAAATATTTCGGGAAAATGCGCCTTTTCAAGAGGTGAGAATATGGGCCATAATATTTATGAAGTCAGGAGAGGCCTCATCGAAGTGGAAATATGAGTAGCGTGCCCGAAACAAATTGTCACCTCAAATATCTTGCATTACTTGGATATAATTCTACGTAAAAATACTTATTGTAGTGAATTCATCCAAATTTTTTACTTACTTTTAATAGCAGAGTTTCCGTTATTTATATGCGATAAATATCTTCTTCGGCCAGCTAGAGTTTCGACATATCCTACTTCCTTACATTGATCAATGGTTTGTTGTATATATTGTTGAATTTTAGGATAAGTATTTTTAAAATTTAAGGTGAATTTTGTTGCTTCATCTTCTGTTGAGTTCAATTGTTCTGATAATGCTTTAGCTCCCATTCCATAAATGATACCATAACACAATTGTTTTGCTCTTTGTCTTAATACATCAGTAACATCATCTTCCGGAACATTATTTAATTTTGCAGCAATCGATTTGAAAACATCTTCCTTAGATTTCATGATCTTACACAAAACAGAATCTTTTGATAAATGTGCTAGTAATCTCAACTCAAGTTGACAGTAATCAGCAGATAAAAATATTTTTCCTTCACCCGGAACGAAAGAAGCTCTTGGACTTAGTTGGATCCTTTTATCCTGCTTTATTATATCGAAATTTCGGGGAATATTTTGTAAATTCGGTTCATGCATTGATATTCTACCAGTAGAACTGTGAGTTACACAGCAGCCGTGAATGCGGTCGTCTATAACAGCTCGTAAAATAGGGTACATCATTTTTGTTAAAGTGCAATTAAGTTTACGCCATTGTAGGATTAATTTTGCGATTGGGTTGGTACTTTGTTCCAAAATTTGTTTATTTGTGCTCACTTTTCTGCCTTTATACATCCCAAGCACCTTCAACAATATTTTATATTAAATAGGTAATTGTTTGGCTCTGAATGAACTTACCTTGGCTACATCTTTCGACGATGTAAAATTGAAATGTCTTCCAGCTAAAGAGAATGATTGACGTTGTAAGACAGCCATTTGTTCTTGTACTGATGATATGAATCTGTTCATTACATTTTTATCAACACAAAAACCTATCAGTTCCATTTTAGCTAGGCACAACAAGCTTTTCATTTCAGTTTCTGTAAAAAAATACAGATTATAAGATGGGAGAAATATATATTCTGATGTAAAAAATGACCAACATTGGACATGTACACAACGATTCAATGTATTTTTCATGATTTCATGCTTCCTGGATGTTTTTAAGTGTTCGAATCCTGACGCAGTTGTATTGAAGCAGGAAGATTTACGGGACTTATTTACTTTCTCTCGATCTATTTTTGAAATAATCATAGCTTCGAGCAAATACATATGTTGTCTTTGTCACCAGGGGATCGAATTCCACCAACAGATAAAAAGTTAGTAAGATATTCTGTGGAATACTCTCCTCAACATCTAAGAGTACCCATAGCTTGACGACTGCTAACCGCTATATGGCTGAGGAAATATCCACGAAGTGCACTATAAGTGTTCGCCACACCCGTATAGGGTAAAGGCAGAAAGTTACTTTTTGACTATCAAAAATGACGAAAACTTAAGTTTTGAATACTGGTCGAATTTCTGAGATAGATCACTGTTTTTCTTCGGGAGAATTTTCCATTAAATGGTCAGAGGAAGTTGAAATTCCAAAAAATGGTACACTGCTTCTATGAAGTGAGTTTCTGTGAGATGTATGTGGCAATAGGAGAATATTATCAATTCTCGCAAAATTAAAATTGAGAACCAGACGACGATACTTTTTTCCTACGGTGCAAGAAACGTACAGCTCAAACGCTGTTTTATTTGTACACATGGTTTACAATAACTGAAACAGTAACTTTGGATGCAGAAGAAGTGAAGCAAAATGTAATAATGATTTCTGAGCACCTCTACCGAGTCAGTTGACGGTGTAGTAATAACTGTTGTTTCTAAGCTCAAGCTCTTTTTGAAAATGGTCAATTTTTTTTTTATAATCTTTCTTTCAAAACATATTACAACTTATTTCTTGTAACCACACAGTTTTACGATGGAGGATAGTTCGAATGGCTTTCGACCTGATAAAGAAAACACGAGATTGCCGTTTTTCATTTTTCTACATAATCTTCTTGCAATTCAAAGATAATACATTTAGTTCTTCGATATTCTAACTTTTTAATACCATAAGAATAATAAGATGCGTCGGCGTCCAAGTCTGCAAAATAAACGTTCGTCTCAGCTTCCACCTCTTCATTCAAGATGAATGTTTGCCCACCTAGCCATTTCTTTGAGCTGGGAAAAAAAAAACTGAAAACCAAATCTAGTGAATACGAGGCATGTGGAAGCACTTGGAATCAAAGCTGCTCGAGTTTTGCCGCAACAACGCGAGACTTGTGTGCAGGTGCTTTATCATGGAAACCTTCTTTTTTGTCAGATGAGGACGTTTAACTTTGATTGCATCATCAATGAAATGTAGCAGATTCCAGTAATAGTTCTGACTTTTGCTAAGAATCCTAGAAAACCGTTGCCATGACTTTTCCAGCAGATGGAACTGTTTTGGCTTTTTTTGGGCGCACTTTCCTTTACTTCAATCCATTGCTTCGGCTTCAGCTTTGTCTCTGGCGTGTAGTAATGAGTTAAAGATTCATCTACAGTGACAAAACGGAAGAAACTCAAAGGGATTGCGTTTTAATAAGTTTAGACACTCTTGAGAAATGTTCAAATGAATGCGTGTTTGATCGACTGTTAATAAACGCGGCATCCAGCGAGCGGTAAGCTTTCGTATACCCAAAGCATCACGTAAAATGTGGTGGACGTAGTCTATAGATATATTCATAGCCTCAGCAATTTATCGAACCTTCAGCCGGTAATCGTCTATACTGACGTACGGCCACGTTAAAATTCAGCCGCTTGTTTTTAAACCGTCGAAAATAAAGGAGCAGATTCTTTTAATGCAGAATCTAACTTTTTTTTATCTGTCAATCTTGTCTTTCAAAACGAAGTAGTTAATCACAGCACGAACTTCAATTTTATCCATTTCATAAGGCAGCCAAAAATCGCTTACTTACTTTACAATAAATCTACTGAACAAACCAGTTTGAAACTTTGCATAGTGCCATCTGAAAGTTTTTACTTGAATAATATAATAATATATGGTCATACCAGCAATATCTATGCTTCCAGGCGAGAACTTTTCGAACTACCCTCGTAATTTGTCGGTGTTTTCAAATTTAACAATTGTTCTAATGAATTTGGACAGTGTTTGGTGGAAAACCCAGACAGTTCCATTCTTTTGAAAGTTGTTTGTTCGGCTCAGGGTAAATTAGATTTGCTTGCTGGAAAAGTGGCATCTAATATACGAAAAGTAAGTATTTCTATATCGAAGTAGCTTTTAGTATTTTCAATTATTAGGAAGTTCTAACATTAAATGAAGAAAATGTTTCTAGCTTGTGTTTCAGCACTTCCAAAACGGAAATAATTGGGATATGTGGAATAAAATTCATCTAAATTTTTGTAATTCATCAGTGAATATTCTACTTTAAAGTTATAGACCGTCAGATAATTGTAGATTTGAGTGCCCCATTTTGTTTTCTCTGCCTTCAAGAGTTTTGATAAGTATGTATATTTGAAGTACAGAGTGATCAATAATGATTGTCTGACAGGTGACAGTCAAAAGTTCGCATTATGATCAAAACTATCTTCATGGAATAAATTTATTTATTTTGAAAACTACGTTACCGATATTTCAAGAACACAATGGCGTATATTTTGCATATTATGACGGATTCATCTATAATCTGATTCAATAAACAAAAAACTAAGTAAATAGCAATATTATTGACTGATTATTGAGAATTTATTATTATTCTGAGGGCCGTTTTAAAATGCTAGAGCGCCCTTAGGCTGAAAAATTTTGGCGCCCTAGTCCATTATTTGAAAAATAGGCACATTACATGCATAAAAAATCGTTGCAAATTTTTTTATTTCAAAACATACATTAAACGTTTTCTGATTTATTTGTTTTTAAAAGACTTAAATAATTTAATTTTGTTCATCCTAGTGATGATCGAAGATAATTTTTTATTCTTTTTGTTGTTGAGAATGATCTTTCTCCACCACAATTGGTACACGCAATACTCAAAAATATTTTTAAGGTTGTAGCTTTTGAAAGTGTGTTATCACTTATTATTAATGTGCTTAAAATGAAGACATGCTTTAACTAATCCTGGTTCTAAATCAATTTTATATTCATTAGAGATTAGATAATGTATTTGCCTTTTCTCTCATTATCGCTTCGTCCCAATTTTCTAAATAGAGTAGAATTCAAATTTGGAGGCTACACTATCGTATGCAAATTTTCTTTTATTTATTTCTTAACTCTCGCAGACTCTCTCCAACAAACTCGCTGTAGTGCACGATGCACTTGTGGTGTGGTGGCCCGATAAAATTCAACGCGTTTCAATGCCTGTTTTGTCAGTCGAAACAAGACAATTTCAGACAAATGCAAGTGTCGCCGAATTCATTTCTAACAGAGTCGCATTTGTTCATTGTCATCACTTCTGCCTATCGTTTTCCGCTGACTCTTTTTTCCCTAAATTTCATTTCGTAAGCATGGCAGAATCGAGAAAATTGGATCAGAACATGTTTTTCTATAAAAATTTGGAATTAATTTTTATTATGTTGGCCACACGGTTCAGCTTCAATTTTGGCATTATTATACTCCAAATATACATACTTATCAAAACTCTTGAAGGTGGAGAAAACAAAATGGGGCACTCAAATCTACGACTATCTGACGGTCTATTATATATCCAATGAAAATATGAATGACGATAAATTGGTTCAATTCACTTGCTCCGATGCTCTTCATTAAATTAATTTCCTCCGAAATTTGGAGCTTGCTAACTATTCAAATTTCTCAGAAAATTGTTCATATTTGGACATTGTAGAATATACATCATTTCACCATAAAATATATGCAATGAAATCTGATTAAAAGTGAAATGTTTCCATAAATAGTTTTGATCCAATACATCTGTCTCAGGGTTCAAACATGTAAAACCTTTAGCGATTTGATCTGAATCTCCTAATATAAAAAATATATCTTTTCAGTCTGTAATTTGTTCTTGATGATTAGAGAAAAGTGTCAGAGGGTGAGATCAGATGGATGGAAAAGGAAGAGAGAAGAATCTGTGATAAAACTAACCAAAAGAATCCAATAATCTGACATCTTGCTCTGCCAAAAGATCCCGCTGTGATTCCATGACATGAAAAGTTATTAAAGCTTCTACAGAAGCTCTTAGTCGGCTCACTATTGCACTATTAATATCTAAAGCGATACTGCCTACTCCTTTACAATTACCGGCTAACTGCGAAATCCCTACAGCTTCAGGAGAATATTTCAGGGCCTGAAAAAAAAAAAAATATTATTTATAAAAACACACAATTTCTTGTTTACCATTGCAGATAAGTTCTTTTCTTTCTCTTCGGGCTCCAAGAGCCAATCTCCAACTTTAGGATCTTCTACTGATGAATTTATGATTATTTTACAGGATTTATACAAAATTTTGGCGTGTTCTTTGGTATCAAAGATTCTAACTTTCAAATTTTTGTTTTGAAGTAATTCTTGGAGGATATTAATTTTTATTGTATTGCTAATATCTTCATTTTGGAATGTTATAAAATAAGATGTATTGTCTCCATCGGAAATTGCTACTCCTGTAATAACTTTTTCTTCGACGAATATATTACTTGTTTCGTGATCAATTTTAGTTTTGATTTTTCTAGGGCTATTAACTATATTTTGCCCTATTAATGGCGTATCTTGCTTTCTGTATTCACAAGCAACAGCCAAAGAAATTATTTGTTTCATTTTTATTTCTTTACAAAAAGTTTCAAACAGATTTTTATCTTTGCAAACATCTATGATATCAATTGATGTTAAATTGACTGAATTTGATTCATCTTCATTATCTTGTTGCTCAATTCGTTTCAATTTTTTCTTTGGTGTACCAAATAGTTCCTTAATATTTTCGCTGTTACGATTTCTTTTTCTAGGAGTATCACGATGCTTTTTACTTGAACTGCACAAGGAATTAAAAGTGTACTCTGTAGTTTCCGACTGAGAAGTTTCAATTAGATCAGAAACATCGTTATTTTCTACACAAATTTCAGTTGGTTTTTCTTCTAAATTAAATGAATTTGGTATATTGTCGAAAAGTGAAGTATCTTCCATTTTAATTTCGCTGTTATTTTTTAGACTTAATGATGAATCTAAAGCCTCGCATAATTTTGAATCACAATTTAGACTTTCATCGAATAAACTCCCACTTTTAGCACTAACATCACTTTTATTCATTCCAATTGATAACCTTTGTATTTCTTCTGACTTTCGTTTGCTTACTGAAAACGAAGGAATTTGGGTCCAATCTGTCCCAAAAACATCATCACAAAGATATTGATCCATCAAATTTTCGTTATTTTCATGGCAGCTCTTGTTTTGAGGTTCATTTTCGGATTCTATATCACTGATGTTCAAATTTATATCCATACAATTACTTTCAGCACCGGAAATGCTCAAAAATGATGCATCCACACTGTCTGAATTTTCAGATTCTATATTGGTATTAGAATCTTCAAGAATTGAACCAGCAAATTGTGGTTCAGCAGGTTCTAGATTATCTGATACTTCTTTATTATTTGTAATATTCTCAATAATATCGAGTAGTTTATTTGGCTGTTCACCAGTGATAACAAAACTACTAGAGCAGTCAGTTTCTTCCGAGTTAATATTATTTATTCCAAGTATTTTATTGTTATTCCTGGATAGTCTAGGAATTATTTTAATATCAAGACTTTTGGGCGAATTTATTTTATCACAAATATTTTTAGTTTTCTTAGCACTTTTGATAGTTGATATTTCTGCTGCTTCAAAATTATCCATTACATTATTATCATTTTTATATATTTTATCTGAAGTTTCGTTTTTATTTGAGTTTGCTTTAATTTCATTGAAATTAGAAATAATTATTGGGTCTATACTTTTTTCTTTCTCAATGTGAATATCATTAATTAATTTTTCAGATCTAGTACAGTTTTTGGAATTATCGTCATTTTTGTTTAATTCTTCAAGATCTGATAAACTGCTAAGACTACTTTTGCTAGAGTTTGGATCATCGTTATCCTGAGATTCTAAATTTTCTGTAGTGTCCCATTTTAAAACTGCAGCTCCAATTTCCAGTTGTAAATATTTCCTGGCATCCTTAATCAACATAGTTGCAGCTTCTCTTGCTGTTAAACCACGTTTTCCGGTTATAAAAATACCTCTAATTTTTTTTTTCCGCTCAACATCATACGCAGTTTCTCCTTCTTTTTCCTTTTCACTTTCAAATGGAACAGAAGACAACAGAATATTTTCTAATTTACAAACATCAAAGTTAGCTAGATCCGTTAAAGTTTCAATTCCTGCATTATAAAGTGCTCTGGCTCTTTGACCATTTAAATTTGGTAGTTTCATTAAATCTAATAATTCATGTTGTATGCCAAATTGTAGGCGATCTTGAAATTGTGATACTAACAATTCGACACATTTCCAACCGAGCTGATGACAAAAAGAAGACACCATTCCAGCGAACATTGATGCAGATTGTTGCAATGATTGCAGCATTCCCCGAGAGCATTGGAATTTTGCTGCAACTTCATTTAAAGGTATTTCGTTTACTAAGTCTTGTAGTGCCAGAGCTGTGTAGAATCTGCGATGTATCTGAAGTCGGTTATATTGTTTAGAAGTACTAGCATTTATTCTTCCTCTTGTAGCATTGAAAATGAATGATTCTTGAACTCCAACTAGATTTGCTACTCGTACCATACTGGGTGACAGTTTTTCCCAAAAATCCAAGTACAACATCCAATCTAGATTCGACCATTGGGAACATACACTATAAGGTGTAACAAGGTATAAAATATGAAGATCAGTATCAAGAACAAAACACTGTCGTGCCTTTTCTATTTCTTCAAATAAAGCTAAGCCATCTTCAGGTGGTAAAGAAGAAGATAGGCAAGCTTTTGCTAGACAGGTTGCTACGTATCTTAACTCACCTTTTTCATCTTTTTGTAAACGTACAAATTCGTTATTTACTAAAAATTCGATAGCTTTTTCTATTGGATTATTGTCTCCCAAATCTCCATCTACACTAGCAGCCAGTAAGGTACAATTAGTGAAAAGTGTGACATCTTTAGGAGTAACAGCTACGCCACTAGCTATTACCTCCAAAATTGCGCGTTTTAGTTTTCCAGCACCTTCAAGACAGCTTTCTATTGGATGTAAATCAGCAGTCAGTAACTCCTCAGCTATTCTTTTATCGTTCTTTTGGCAAACTAGAATACTTTCTCCCGAGGTATCTTTGCCCATACGTCCAGCTCTTCCAATCATTTGTCGATAAGTAAGAGAATCTAATGGTTTCCCGTGAAACATAGGTGTTCGGATGATTACTCTCTGAGCTGGAAGATTAACGCCTGAGGATAAAGTCGAAGTTGCAACTAAAACTCTGAGTGCTCCATTTCTAAACGCCCCTTCTATAATATCTCTTTCATCCATGGTCAGTCCTGCATGATGGAAAGCAACTCCAAATGAAACAGTTTTCTTCAAAATTGCATCTAGTCCAACTGGGCATCTTTTTAATTGTTCCAAAATTTCAGCGATTAAATTACTATCTAACTGCTCTCTCAAACATAATCCAAATTTTGTCTTACTTCTTCCTAATTTGAAAAATGCTACTGATATTTGTTGGGCCAAATTTTCGCACCAGTTTTTAGTCGGGCAAAAAATCAAAACTGAACAAGATTTGCTGATAGTTTCTAGACATAATTGAAGAATATTATCAGTATCTTCGCTTAAATCAGGCGATGGTACTAAACGTCTAGTTAATTTAAAATCAGTATTCAATATTTCGCCCGACAGTATACAAAATTCCTGCAACGGTATAGGCCGAAAGTTTGTTGTGTATAATTCCGCAGTTAACCATTTTGATAATAAATCTAAATTTGGCAGAGTTGCAGACATTCCAATCAACTGAATATTAATTTCTTTGTTTTTAGTGCACATGTACCGTAATTTAGTTAATAATAATTCCAATAAATATCCTCGACTAGGATCTCCCAATAAATGCATTTCATCTATAATTACCGCTCCGATATCTTTCAAAGTACCCTCTTCTAGAAGTTTGTTTATAATACTATTTGCTTTTTCTATTGTGCAAATAGCCATTTGAACAGCTTTAAAACCTCCAGGTGGACTATGAGAGCCCATGAATCCTTCCACTCTAATACCACTTAGAGAAAGGATATCTTGGAAATAAAACATTTTTTCCCGTACAACCGAAACAAATGGAAGGATGATAATTACTTTTTTATTTTTTTCCAATAAAGTTTTCAATGCTAATATTTCTGCTACTAAAGTTTTGCCGGCTGATGTTGGTGCAGAATATACTAAATTACTTCTATATTCCAATACATTTTTGTTTCCAAGACATTCGACTTGCCAGTTGAACATATTAATGATACCTCTTTCTTTATACTTTATTAAGACGTTCTCGGGTAAACCCCATGCTGATAAAGATGTATCCAAATTCAAAATCGTTCCGTTCGACTGTTTTCGAGAATATGCAGCTTTTTGTGAGTTAAAAGTACGGTTAAAATTAGTTTTAGATTTTTGAGAATTAATGTTAACATCATCATTTTTACAAACAATTTGACTATTTATAAAATCACTATCATTCAAAGTTATGTTACAATCATTATCATAATTTGTTGGCATGTTAAATACACAATAAAATATTTACAAATACATTCAATAAAGCTTACATGTCCAACTTTAGTTAAAATTTATCACAAACACATCATGTTCTTTATGTCAATATCTTCGCAGCAATTCAATTCAAATTAAACATTAAAAATTATAAATTATACATGACACAAAAACATTTATCACAGCTTTAAAAATGACAGTTGTTTCTCAAACACGTGAGAACAACAAACTGATGACAGCGCGGTATAACGGATATCATTGAACTAAATTCAAATATTTGAACGAATATTAACGACTATTACAAAAATATACATTTTATAAAATTGAATATTTTATTGATTTATACAGCTGTTAAATTAAAAATATAAGAAGCCCTATATAAATATATACATAAATATAATACAAAATTAAAGCTTATTTGAAAAGTCTTGTTTATAAGCTTAATTTTCTTAAAAAACAGGCAAAAATATGGTCTTTGTAACATAAGAAACGTACTGAATTGCTCATCAGTTGTTTAACTTGATGGTATCATACATTACATAATGACTTATATAATCATTTTTTCTAATATGTATAAAATATTTATTGCACACAATAATAAGAATATATAAAATATTTTGTCACAATAAATGCACATTTTCATCACGCTAAAATTCTTCACGTCCCTCGCAATGAAGATAAGAAATCTTGTAAGATTAATATGCCCAGGAAAACATAAACATCTTTTCAACTCTTTTTTGTGTACCTACAGACAGAATAAATAAAATCAGTGATTGTATATAAAAAAACCAGTTATTTTGAAAACAATTAAAGCTCAATAATTTTGTTTTCAAAATATCTGGCAAAAACTTTACTAGTTTGTAACATAGAATTATAATTAAGTAGAATTAAGAAGCAAGGCAAATAAATTGAGCAGATGAGATAACATATAAAAGATTTGCAGATGAAAATATAAAATCGTGCATATAGAAAGCCCACACACCTCCCATTCCAGGCGAAGCTGCAGTAAAATCACGGACTGTAGAACAACCTACCAAAAGAAATCCTACCACCAAATACATAATGATCTATTAGTTCTATGCTTTATGACAAAACTTTGTTTGTTATAGAGTTATTAGATGATCCTGTATAACATAAAATGAGTTAAAAGCCTGTTAACTAGTCTTTATACTGATTATTTGATCAATCAATTGTTTTCTTACAGAATGAATTGTAACATTACATTATCAACATATAATACATTACTTATTATGTATACATTTGTTTCGAATCTTATTAATGTAACAACTACAAAGTGTGATGACGATGTATAAATTAGAATTTTGCAGTTTGATCACAGCCCCTACACTACACAAATCATCATACAGACAATGCGAGAGTCCTCATAAAATATTACTAGACTAATCAAACTTTTGATCCCTTAAAAGGAAAATTGTAAATTGGAAAACTCAATTTCTAGTTATATTTCATGTAAGGCGTGTATACTAGTACTCTGACAAATGGCTAACCATAATATAATAATTATTTTATAACAGTGAAGCACATCACCTTGATACTGTCCAGTTTTTTCGAATAACACATCTAAATTTAACCTAATGATTATTATAAAAGTTTATTTCTATATTACGTGGGAAGTTAACTAGTTTAAGCTGTATCATGATGACGTGTTCTTACTGTATAAAGTTACTATACAAGAATACTAATAAGTGTCTGTCAATAATGCCAGTTTGAGTGCGCTGCAAAATTTAAATTTCTTAAAACAAATACATAGATACTTTTAATTGACTAATACAATGCTAATATCATATGTACAAATTAATCATTTCCATAAATACTTATATTATTAATTAATCTATAATATATGAGAAATACGTACTAAACGAGTACTTCGATTTCTAATGAACATGTTAAAAAATAATTTTGAAAACTATTCGTAATTATAGTTAATTATATTAACAATTCTGAGAAAACTATATCATGAAACTTATGTTATTTCAATAAAATTTACGCATGTCGAGTTACAATACCTAATAATTCTAGAGTAAAAATCTAAAGGTTTCAAAAATATCACACTATTGTTTTTCTCTTTCATTGACACATTGAAATGTTAAAACTCTTCATAAGCCTTAGGATGAGCACAATAACAATAGACACATGAATGTGCAGAATGGTACAGTGCAGGGCAGATTTTTGCAGAGGTGTTCCCATGAGCATATAGTTAGTAGACTCTCAACCCATGAAATGATAAGGAATTGGGCAATATACGACAAAATAAGACTCAAAGTTGATATTATCTGACCGCAAGAATATTTCACACCAATCAACAGATACGCAGATTATCCATTCTCTCATACATTCAAAGCAACTCCAAATATGGCATCTTCAATTTGATTAGCTCATCTGAGTAATAATAAATATTCAGAAAATTATAACAAGATGAAAGAAACAACAGTTTTTTATATAGACCGCGACAATTTTTACGCAGAGCTACGTCTTTTCTCAAGTCTATTGAAAGAATATTGCAAATTTCTCAACAGGTGCTCCGCGAAATTTGATACACTCGCTGAAAACATGCGAAGCACGCTTTATAATTTTTGCACACAAAACAGTTTTCCTTATAATTAAAAGTGATCCCTGACTCACATGCCATGAGAATTAGGCTCGTGGAAATTGAATGACAAATTTAATTAATCTGCGTATCTATCGGTGTAATACTAGCAATAAATAAACTATACTTGCACATAACAGCAGTCCTCGAATCTCTATTATTATTCGATCACGTATGGGCAATTATGTACACTAACGCATCGTGTAATTAAATAATCAATTCCAGAAGCACATGATGAATATGTTGGCTTCGAATAACAATCAGTTTATTCAAGAGCTGCTATTTCTGTGCGTCAAACTAATCATTTAACCTGTAACTACTAATTATTATTTCATTACGAACACTAGTGGACTGTACAAAATGGAAGTTGGAATAATACATTAATACTAACGTGTAATAGTAACCAATTTGAATAATGGCAACATTTAAAGATTTCAATTGAATTTGTATGAAACAGGCAAAATAAATGCGAATAAGCTTAAAATTAAATAAAATGCCCACAGTTAAAGCAACTATACAACGCATATAGATATGCATAACTTATGTACACTATTAAACATGAGAAGCTTCTGTAACAGAGATTCCAAAGTTAGCATTATGGGTAATCATTGATTATAAGACGAATAGTATTTCTTACTCCACACATTTTTTTTACAGAATTATATATTCGGAAGTATTCACGAAAATACAACTATTTAATGTACAGTCAGTGGAAAAAATCAATTAATCACAACAATATTTATTGAAATTGAATATACCCAATGATAAAAATATTGATTAGAACCATATAAATAAGTGTTTTTACAATAATTAGTCATTTTCTCCCCAAATTATTACGGCAGTACACAAAGAACACCATACGTAGCTCTATAATTTTGTACCTAGGTGAATTGGGCCCAAATTTTGGAAATCACTTGTTGATGTGCTAATCAAAAGTCTCCATGGTGACACAACAAGAAAACTCAAAAGTTTTCGATTTAAAGTTTATTAATTAAGTTAACATACAATCTTTTGTCTGAAACGAATAATATTAGATGTAAAAAGTTTTTTCAGTGCCGTCCGCTACGTTTATATCGCTAAACACTTTCACAAAAGCTTCGAACATATTTTTTCCTGATATATAGGTACAAATTTTGTCGTACTCAAATATTAAATCAAAACAAAGGGCCTTGACGGGCTCATGAAACAATACACAATCAGTAAATTCTTCTCGATTCCACGTCTATACCGCTCCTGCGGAGAATATTCCGCAATCGTTGTGTACTAGCCGAAAACATCCTGCAATCTTTCCACACCTGGAGTGCGTTTTAAATGTCTCGCTCAGAGCAAGGCGATGTCAAATATGATGACGTCATCGGTGTTTAGCTAATTTAGCCGAACGATTTGAACTAACTTTCTTTCATTTTAACTAATCTTAAATTTAAAATAATGACGAAGTTGCCTCTTTGCATTTTAGAGGCCTCTAAATTTTTACTCTATAGTATTATTTTTAAAAATAATGCTGAAAATGACGACATCGACGGAGAATTATCACTAGAAGTTCATTTGAATAAACTAAAATAGTTATTTTTGTATTAAGTGTGCGAAGTGATTGTTTTTTTTGTTGCGCGTGAGAATGTCAATTTTAACCGAGACCGTAAGGTCGAGGTAACAAATTCATTCGAAAGCGCAACAAAATACAATCACTTCGCACACAAAATACAAACAATATTTTTTCGCTAAATGTCAAAAAATAATAGATCAACAATAATTATTGTTTTATTCAGTAAAATGTAGGAAAAAAGTACAAACTATAATTAATTTGCAGTCACCTGGTTATTGTCACCAAAAGTATGCGCAATTGTTATTTGATAAATAAAGAACTGTCAACAATTAATTTTTATATTCAAAAATTAGTAGTTTTGTGTACAAATTCATATTTCTTTTTTGTTAAATACCTGTTTGTTTCTATCCTTGTATCATTACTAAACTGAATTATATTAGATTAGGTGTGCAAAATTGGAATTTATTTTTTCACTAGTGAAAAAATATATTCATTTTTTCACTAGTGAAAAATATGTTTCATTTTTTTACTAGTGAAAAAATCACGAACTTTGCGTATCCATAACAATACAAAAATATCATGTTTTTTTGATAGTTGGCGAAAAAATAATTTTCAACATTAAGAAAAGCCTTCTCGCTGCATTTTTTTTTATATAAATCACAATTCAAAATTATTCGGCTAAAAAGTTCCAAAATCATTTTCGAATTATAATAGAGTTTTTTGAAAAACTTAATGAATTGATGATACTAACCCTATGACGTGAATTTGTAGTTTAAAATTTCAATGATCAATTTGTTTTTCACATATGAGATGTAATAGTTTTACTGCGTAGGTCGGGTATACTTTGTTCATAATTCGCCCATGTAATAAGCAGGGCAAAATAATTTCGTCTAGGCGTTCACCCAAATTGATTTCGAACATTCAAGTCGTTTTATCTAGACAAATTGTCCACTAAAAACGAACGCATTGGGCGAAAAATTGTTGTCTGGCGAGGTTTCCGAACGTACCCCTGCGGGAAGCCCAAACCCGACCCGCGCCCGATCCGAGTCTCACTGACTGACCCCTAATAGATCTCTTTTCCCAATGAATAGCATAGCTCTAAACCGAGGACTATTAGTTTGCAAGTTGTGTATAAGCACATTAACATCTATTGATTTAAAAAATTTGGGTACATTTCACCGAGATCGGAAATCACAGGGTTTTGTGTGGGATCCTTTATATTTCATCAATAAATGCTTTCATAATAGTTTTTCAGAGATAAGAGCATAAAAGGTTTACCTCGAAATAGGTAAATAACTACCTTAAAACTGATACTTCAATCTAATTAACATGGAATTGTAATTTTGCCAAATCATTTAATTGAAAATGGTATTAATTGAAACAATTTATTACATCTGTATTTGGAAAACTAACTGCTAATATTTATTTGGGGTAAGAACTGCTATACGCTGTGTAATTTAAAATGACTAAACATAATCTGATTTTCGGAACAGCCGTTACTTTCTTATTATATAAAAAATAAAATTGAGGAAATTTAATACAGAATACAATCAAAAATATATAAATATTGGGTAGAAATGTATTCTAATGAAAGTAAATCATGTTTACACGGTATAATAATTTTTATACAAATTTTGAACTATAAATACATTAACATGAAGCAAATAAATTTCAAAATGCTTTAAAATCTTCCAATTATACACTGTTTAGAAAGTATTTGCAGTGGATGGCTGTGCCTAAACTCCATTTATTTTAAGAATAGATAGTAGTCACTTGACTAATTAGTTACCTCTTTTCTAAACTTCACATCTAATTATTTTCTCAAATAGAGACATAGATTGAATTTAGAGAGAAGTTGATCCTGTCCTTCAAATCAAGGGAAACTTTGATTTTATTCATTGATTCGTTTACTATTTTTATCTTTAAAATAATTTTCATTAATGCAGGGGCCACACTAATGCTGTAAGGTGTTATATGACAATGAGCATATTGTCATTGACAATGTGAGTATTGTTAAATAATGGCCTTTATTTATGACGTTAGTGTGACCCCTGCATGTTACAGTGCGATATCTTTATTATAATTAAGATCCTTGAAAGCTTATAATTCTTCTGAATAGTTTGCTATTTCCAATATCTGCATTTAATATGTAAAATTGTGCTCCGAGGCAACTAATTTAGGTTCAATTACAGTATTCAATGAATAATTTCAGCTATCAGCGATTCTTTGGCTGAAATAAAGTATAAGGATACCAGGAAAATGGGTGCAGTTAGTACCTCTGCGGCTAGTATAAATCAAATTCTTTTCTGGACCTGAAAGTGCATTTTGATCTCCATCTCGGTTAATACTACAAATACTCATTTAACAGTGTGTAAGATTCAACAATTTGTTATGTATTTTTGCAATTTATTCAACTTTTGTTAATTTTTTTATAAAAACTCCAAGATTAAATTTCAATACAGTACAGTTTTGCCCAATATTTTTATTTATTTCATTATGATTTCTAGAACCATTTAAGAAATATTTGAAATCATTGTGTCTGAATTTATAGTAAATGAAAATTACCTCTTTTATACTATGATACCCTAATAAAATGAAATTTCTTATTCATATAAAAATTCGGAAGATATTTTTCAAAATAAAATACATAAATTGCACCAAGCATCTTAAACAACATTTTGTATATAATATAAATTACACATATAAAAATAATCCATTGTTAGTAGCCTGTTAAAACGTATACAACGTAGCTTTAAGCAAAACATACAACCTAATGCTCTGTTTCAAAGAAAATATTCTAGATGTGTTAAGGAAATTTATAATTTGCCCATTTTAAATGTATTTTGTACACACTTTTGATTTTCCGTTGTAACCTGTGGTTTCATGATGAATTGTGAGTGAATACAAAATATAAGAATCAAAAATAGCGGCTGATATTTCTAAATTTACTCAATTATCAGCGAGAGAATACATACCGTATCCAGGTGTATAATATTCCATAGACTACCGATATAGCGGTTCAAAATGTAATGTTTTAATACGTGTATATTTAAATTTCAATCATATTGAGCACTTTGTTTCGAGCTGTAATTAAGTTTGGAAATAACGAAGTTTTTTTATTTGAAGTGCAGCAAGTGTAGCTCCTCACAGATTAACACGAATTTCTACAGGTCCGATTTTTTAATTTTGACCTACGACCTGAAATATTAATCAAATATCATAGCGGATGAATAATATATTTCAAAGCAACCTATAAAACCTAAAATGAGATCAATATCACCACTTCCTATCTGCTTTGTCATTATTCAATTTCGCAATAACTTGAGAATTACCAAAACAAGAACTGTCATCAATTTCTGAGATGAAAATTTGACAATTGACGATATCTTGAGGCTTCGCCCGATGTTGGACTTGCAATCGCGCATGTCACAAATTACGCAACAAAATAACAAATATGTGACTGACGAACTACAGTTGTCAAATTTTTGATCTATTATCAGCATCAGTGGCGTTAGAAATCCCGAAAGTGCCGCAATAAATCATGTCAAGCTGTTCACTCAAAGTTGCGAATATGCTTCAATATTTCTGATTTCAAAACATTTATGTGATAGGAGTTATTTGTTTAACTAGGCAAAAAAATAAAAGATTTACTGACGCGGCTAGGCAGTAAATCTTCATTTTTTGCCGTGTTGAACACATAATTTTTTTGCCGATTGTTATTTGATTAATTTTATGATTAATTTCAATATTTTTGAAAATTATATTGTTATGCATATGTTGCTCGGCTATCAAGTTGTTATGCGTCTATTGGGCAGTTGCTGTGAAAACGACACTTTTACTACCTAGGCAGTAAAAGTGACAGTTTACAGTCTATAAAACATACACTATATAATTTATTTCTGACTCACTATTATTAAACTTAAACTACAAAGCAACTGATATTTATTTTCAACAATTTATTTATTTAATACACTTCGCTCTTAGCTGATCAAGCTCTTGATATTCACTACTCTCCTCAGTCATATATTAGGATGTTTATTTCTGGAAATGTTCTTCGTCATTCGAAAGCTAGTTGCTAGAATGTTCGACTGTGCAGGGCGGCGCGACGCAAAACGATGAAAGGTTTCGCCCAGACAGAGCTGGATTCAGGGCCTATTTTATTTTTATGAATTATAACACCTTCGCACGTTACACTATGAACGGAGCCGCATTTATACCATATATTTTTGCTTTTTGTGAAGTATTGCCCCACTTACATTGTCGGACATATATACAGTAATGTTCTAGACACTATTTGACTGGAAAATACAAGAAACATAGTCATAAGCGGTCATTGATAAAAGAGCTGTTATAATCCTTTCAGTGTCGGACTGAGAAAACACCCCGCAAAATTTGTCGAACAAAATGACCATATTTTAGAAAAAAAAATATTTAACACGTCCTCAAAACCTCAAACTTGCGGTAATAAGTTTTCATACCAACGTACTTATGTCAAGTGCGACTTGTCGGACTTACCGCTAGCCCCAATATTCATGTCGGACAATATTTTTTTTCATTTTAAAAACAAAAAATCTTTCGATTAGTGTAAAAATCAATATGACGGTAATACTTTTCCAAGGCTTCATGAAATTGTTTAATTACCCCTCGCTGAAAAACGCCCCCAAATCAAGAATTTTGCCAAATGTAAAAGATGTCGGACTCATCACAATATAGCCACTCAAAAAGTTTAAAATGAGTGGTAATCAACGAAAAATTCATGTCCTGTCTCACGGACTATAACTATTCTATTGTATATATCACTTTGGGTATGTTCCACTTCCACTAGACGATCGCAAAGCTCATACTGCCTCAACAATCGTTCCACAAGACGATCACGGTCTTGACGTTCACGATAAATACGTCATAGATGACGTCATTGATCTCGACCACTTCAAGCTCACAACACCCACGATTGAAAGGTGGGTCGAAGCGATTGTTGCGTTTATTTTTGCAGAAATCGCCAAGAAATTGGAATTAAATGAGAAGATGCCTTTTCAAAGTGTATTTTGATTTCAAATTATGTCAATTGATTCAAGATTTTTCATTTGTCAATATGACAGATAATTTCATGGTCTCTCATTATCATTATTTATTATTTGAGAGCGAGTAATCTACACAGGCATATTAGATTCATTCCATTCATATATCCTTTTTGCTACAGGTTAGTTTAATCTTATTAATGATTCACTTTTCGATCCTAACCATAAATTAACAATTTATTTGATATTTAACAGACACTTGCATCGTTCCACTTATAGCACCAGTCACATCGACCATAAGTTAGTGGAACAGCAAAATCCGCGGTCGTGAGCGTGAGCGCTGTGGTCATCTAGTGAAACGTACTCTTTGACGGCTACTATTGGTAACTAAGGGAACGATATTATAAGTTGAACAGTTTTCATAGAAGTTGACATATTCTTGGGAATTTAAAATAAAAAATCAAGTTTAAAATGTCCAAAAATAATTTTAGTGCTGTAAATGAGTTTCAAAATATCCCTCCGATGTTTAAAATACTGATAATTAGGAACTGAAGGACTCTCTCACTGAAATCGTATATTAACAGTATGGTTTAAGACTTTTAATGCACAGAGTTTCATAAAATTCTACTTTTTTAATGAAAATAATGTAAAAAGCTGTTACTTTTATTCGATTGTAGATAAATTAGTTTTTTATTTTTGTTAAATTAGGGTTTATAAATTTGTTTTTTTATTCATGTTCCTAGAAATTATTATTTGAATTTGAATATATTGTAAACTGTATTATACTTTTAAAGAAATCCCTGTTGATAGTTTAATTGAGATTCAAATGAAATTAAGTTTATGATTCATTGACCTGATCTAGAAATTTCAATTTAATAGTTTTTTTCAGTGAACCTTCCTTAACTTAGACTGACATTTAAACGTAGGCTCCATTAAGTCCAAAGTATATCAATACCAAAATGAATTTTGGCTTGTTATTTTTGTCTGAATTGATTATTTATAAATTGATTTCTGGCCAGACTATTCATCCAATGCTTGATTTTAATATTGAAATAAACGTTCCTTTTTTGAAAATGATTCAGGGCAATCAAGCGTACGATTGGCATTCGACTCACGATTGTCGATTTTAAGCTCATAATGTTAAGAACCAACCAATAATTTTCAAACATATTGAGTCCCAATTAGGTATCAGATATTTATGATTATTTTTAGAACATGCGAAGTTCTTATAGCCTTTTTTTAATACCAGCCTCTAAAAAAGTATTAAAATTATTGATACAATTCTAAAACAAATTGTAATTATCTTCATAATATTCTTACCTTACCCTTAAAAAGAGTCATATTAAAAGAAATAAAATAAAGTTTGAGCTCGAGAAAATAATGTAGTAAATCAAATGAAATAACTTCAATTTCTTCACTAAGTTTAATTTGAAATATAATATACATTTCACTTGCTAAGCAATCATCATCAGAGAATACTGAAATGTATATTAGAATTCTAATTAAACTTAGGCCCGGTCTTTCCATCTACAAATAACTTAATTCGGTAGATAATGTCCACAGCAACAATTGTTGCAATAATTGTTACCATAGTAATTATCTAGGGAATAAAGTTATTTGGAGATGGAAAGATCGGGCCTTAGTGAAGAAAACTTTTTCATTTGATTTAAAAGAAATAGTTCATGGCCAGTTGCACCATCGTCATTTAACTTTAAGGCCCAGTTGTACAGTCTAAGCTTATCCAAAGTTTAGTAAAACCAAGTAAAATTTCTATGATTATAATTATTTCAACAATTGTAATCATAGAAATTAATTTTGGTTTTACTAAACTTTGGATAAGCTTAGACTGTACAACTGGGCCTAAGGGAGGAATGATAACCCTGGTAACAATTGTGCATACAATAATTGCCATAGATATTAAACTCCACTTAAAGTTGAGTGACGGTGGTGCAACTGGCCATTAAAGTTTCATTTTTTCAAGTAAATATTAATATTGCTTTGAAAATATTTGTGAATGCAGTTTTCATGATGATTTTAAAAATATTGCTGTATAAAATGTGTAAAAAAAAATATAGAATAATGAGGATGAAACCAGCAGGTTATTTGAGACAGAGCATTGAAAATCAGACCACGCATGCAGAGAACACCCCCATTACTCGTCAGCCTATGTCCGCTTCCCCATTGAGCACGTTGCGGCTGTAGATAGCCTGGCGGTAACTGTACCTATTTGTTGGTGGTGAGCGACGATCTGGTACGGGAGGTGGCACTATTCCACCCCCTTGCCCTTCTAGTAAGGCAATACCACTTGCTTCATCCACTTCACCGATGCAAGTCTCCGTCAGAGATGGTTCCAATTCCGGGTATTGCGACATTCGCGATCGAAGAAGGTGTGCGTAGGTTCGGTATCGGTTCAACTAGAAGAAATACACAATCGAAATATGATCAGACGAGGATTATCCGATTTTATTAAGCATAGGCATTATTTTTTATATTCTAATGCAGATCCTCACTAAACACTGTATATTAGGAATAAAAATTGTTGAAGTTATTATAGATAATCTGCGTCTGTTACTTTTTCTCTAATAACAAGTTAGTAAGCAACTAGACAAAAATAGAATATTCAGTAACTTATCAAAATGTTAAATTTAATTGGGATTGCATCATGAACCCAGTCAATAAAACAACAAAACGATAAACAATGAGATCATTCACAAATCAAATTGGTTTCCTAAAAACTTTATGATCCAGTGAAAATGCAAGTAGATTTTTTTCCAAATATTTGCGATGCAAATTACGTCCACCATTTGTTTTGTATTTTATAATCATCAGAGTATGTAAATATATGTAAAATTGGAGCAGTGTACATGTATGGCGTGCAGAAAGTTCATTAATCTTGTTTAAAATAATAGATTTTACCCAAGAAATTTAAATCCTTTAACAAAGATTACGCAAGGCTACGCAAAGCATCGATAATTTGTCTTGGCGTAAGCCAAAGAAAAATAACTGTATTTGCAGGCGTAATATGTCACTATTATTTATAGATTCTTCGCTAAATTTATATTGTGACGTGAAATGGATTTAAAATTGTTTTTTCAATATTAATAATAATTTCAGAGTATTTCCTAGAGACAAATAAAAAGATTGCATTGTAATACTTTGATAATAAATGAAGGGTCACAGATTAATTTTTCATAACAATACAACTTTTGATAACATTGCAACTCTCACTGATTTAATGTACTTTTTTAAAGAGTACAGAACTCAATTAAATAATCTAAGTTTGTTCTGTTTCCGGAGGGACTAGAAGTGCCACCATGAAACTTTTATAGTAAAAATTTATTTCAACACGTAACTTTTGTAATTTAACTTGGAAATTAAATCTAGAATATTTTCTACAAAATATGTTCAGAAACATTTTAGTTTTTATGGTGAATTATGTGGAAATAGAAAAATGTAACAATTTCAGAATACGCCTATTGCGTATCCTCAGTGGCTCCACTCAATCAGTTAAATTTTACATCTACGAGGTGTGCCGTCAAAAATGTCAAACTGTCAAACGTCATTTTTGTATGTCTTATTATTCGATAATCATGAATATAAATCATTCACTTAGAAGTTGTTGTGTTGTTGGATGTATTAGTACTAAAGCAAACAGCCCAGAACTACATTTTTATAGGTCTCAGGGAACAGATTATGAAGCGAATCAAAGAGAAAAGTGGATAACAGCAGTTAAACGAGTGTGATTTTATGCAATAATCTATAAAAATGTATTAGATATCATTCAATTCTTCAAATTGTCAAGAAACTCAATAAATACCATTTAGATAAGTTCTTTTATTGACTGAACAATCACATAAATTCGTCTTAGAATGCTTTACTGAAAGCACCAAATTTTTGCATAATATTTTTTCTTCTCAAAATTCAAGAATTATTTTAAAGATAAACAAGATGAGAAAATCTCTTTCCCCCAATGATTTCGCTCAAATTCTGTACGTATTACACATTATAAATCCAACTGTAATTGATTAACTTTAGATGAGTCACATAAACAATAAAAAATAATTACTATGGTTGAATTGCTTCTTTTAGAATATTTTTGTCTACAAATGTTGCCATAAATCGAATACAATATTATCATTAGGAATAGAGATGGTACGTCATGGGTTTTATTCTGATTTTAAAGCAAATGGACATATTTCAAAACATTGACAGGTGACATCACACCTCGAAGTTGTGATTTTTGAATAATATGCGGCCCTTTCGTCAAAATTTGAAGATACACAACAGGCCTATAGGCTATGTGCAAGGGGGCGGCGTTTGAACAAATATCGATGCGAGCGCTTATGGTGAGCACAATTGTAAACATCGAACTCCATTTCTCAGAATACGTCATTGTGCTATCATTGAGCATTGTAGTTTAAAAGTGAAAATAATTGCATATAAAAAATGGGAAAACGTTTGTTCTGTTTCAGGCTATTGTGTTAAGGATGATTCAAGTGAAATATAGTTCATAGATTTCATGTACCCAGTTATAACATAAAAAAACGAGTGAAGTGAATCAAAGCGGTAAATAGAGTATTGTCTGTCTTTCATTATTAATCTATATAACAAATATGTTTGTAATTCAATTGTGAAATTGGAAATATTCATCATCGATTTGGGATTCATGAATTTACCTCTACCTCTAATTTGTAAGATGTTTCTGTGATAGAAGCTTGTCAGATGCACTTCGCAATAATTTTGTTGTTAATATTGTCAGCAACATACTCTTCAACATGTTTAATATGGCAAAACTAATTTCACGCTTTTCTTCAATGCTTCCTCGGTAAAAGGTATACAGTGTTTGATAAATCAAACCCGATCTGCAAGATCATCGACGTCATAATTTAAGGTTATCCTGTCAATTTGGACGAATTAAGATGTTTTCTCTATAATAGGTACGTTATAATTGAAGAAAAAAATACTCAAAATGAATAATTTTAATGTATCTTCTATGCTATGCAAGTTATATTATACGCACACAGCTGAATTAAATAATATTAGTACATTTAAAAAATTATAGGTATGAAACAATGATAAAATGGAGTTCAATCGTTCTTCATTGCCCGCTAGAGGCGCTAGTAGACTCCATGCACGTAGCCTATAGTCATGAATATCTTGACACAGATATTATTATCTCTATAGATATTATTCAGTAATACATCCATCAACTGTCCATATTTTCAAGGGGCAGAGAATCCTGATGCTATTTTAATCACATTTTTTGTTACATTTAGTAAAAATGATATTCAGTTTCTGAATAACATCATGAAATAATTAGTTTATTCGTCAGTACACATAAGAAGTATGGTTTAACTAATATTTTACAGCATGAAGATAATATGACAGTATAAATTATCAACTATCAAATATTCACATGCAACTAATTTCATTTGGTAAATAGCTAAATTAGTGAGACGTGTCAGTTTTCGAAGCTATTACAATAAAAAATTTAGTGTACAGATAGGTCATATTAAATCTTGTGGAGATCAAACTCCTTACATATATTTTTCATGATTTACAGTCAGTCAGTCCAGTTTAACTTCACATTATATTTTCAACTCATTTACATGCCTGATTTCACGATCGGGAGTCAAATTAACCTGGATTTAAATGACGGGGAGTTGACTAATAAACTGGATTTCGATTTATTTAATTAATTTAATTGGCCAATGGTGACACAAGAAATCCAGAAATTGATATTGTTAACAAGGAGTAACCATTTAAACTGGATCAATTTAGCTCGAGATCCTGAAATTGGCCATCAGGGTGGACTGCATCTTAACTCCGGGTTAAGGTTAACCTAGAGTTGAGACATTTCGAGTGACAGTTCATTATTCACAACAAAATAAAGAATATTTCGAGGTTTTATGTTTCTTCAGATATAATCCAACAAATAATCTATGAAGCATTATGAATGAGTTAGTGAGATCCGAGGTTAATTCATTTTCTTGCAATCCACCCTCAGCAATATATTGAGTATTGAAACTTATTTGTCTTCAGGTTTAAAAAAGATTTATTCGTCGCTCCTTAATTATTTTATACAGTACCAAAAACTTTCACGACATTCAAAGCGTAAAATATAAGAGTTCTAAAGATAGTTTTATGCAATAATTTTTTTGGTACATAAATTCTGAGTGCAAAATTATAAAATTTAATGTTTGACAAGAAAAATCGAACAGAGGAATGCATTATGGTCTATTCCAGTTAAGAACGTTTCAATTCTCTTATGAGACTACGTTTTAAGTCTTCTGATTGATCTAAATGCAAACGCAATTCACTCACATTCAATGCAGGATTTGAAATATCCTTTCTGGAAATAAATTTAAGAAATGGAAGCAAAAAATGTATTCACATATTACCTGAATATATGCAAATTTGAAACTTGAAAAGATAAAAATTTATGACAAGAAGGCTTAAATTAACTTGAATAGACTATAAATGAATTCTAAATCCATACAGATAAATAAAAATGAAGTGTCTGTCTGTGATTTCAAAATAAATGCAAAGATTAAAATGGGAACTGATATTTAAATGATGCTCGACGTTTTTGTATTTTCGTCTGTCCGTCTGTCTGAAAGTTTGTCTGGAATAGGCTCCTAAACGGCCAGACAGATTTTAATGAAAATTTCAGGGATTAAATCAGAAATTTTAACTTAGATTTTTGTGTGTTTTGTTTTGATATCTTGCAGGGTCTAGAAAATATAGATATGAATATTTGTAAAGAATATGAATGTTGGTAAAACCGATTTCAGGGATTAAAACAGGAATTTTACCTTAGATTTTCGTGTATGTTCCATTTCAATATCTAGCAGAGTTCAGAAGATATGAATATAATTATTTGTAACGAATATGAATATTACTGCCATCTAATGGGTATAATGATCAACATGCCGCACCAAAGCCGATTTGAGTAAAAAACTCTCAGAGACTGACAGCTCAATTTCATTAGACCAATTTTGGCACTGCTGTCGTATGAAGCGTCTGATGTTTGATTCCTTGCGAGACATTCTCAAGTTTCGATTTTATTTACAAATAAAGATTAGACACTATTTCATTGAACTACGTATATTACTTTTGGTTGATTGCAGAGTTGATTTTGAAACTTTATTAGAATGCTTGGATGACGTTGCAGAATATCTGGAGATCTCCAAAGTATACTGAGTTGCAAAAATGTATTTGACAAATGACTGATGAAATTCTTATTTTCGGCGCCATAAAATACGCAACAAAGAATAAATTATTCAAGAATCTTTATAAGATCATAATTTAAATTCAGAGCCATGCAGATATCTCAAAATTGTGTTACGTACCTCGAAATTTAAATAGACGTCCTTTTCTTTGTAATTCTGTATTACTAAACTTTTGGCACCTCTTTCGGGTGGCTGTTTTCGATGCTCGCTAAGTTCAGCCTCCAGTCTCATTACTCTCTCCTCGTGGTCTCTCAGTTGTTCCCGCTAGAATTCATTACACGTTAGTTAATACAAAACAATCAATAGAATGCATGCCGAAGAACAAGTCAAAGTTGTTACACTTTGAAAATAACCACAAAAATTAAGATTCCATGATTTTATAATGACATTATGATCTAGTAGTATGAAATAAAAAATATACTTTTCGCTAACAATTAGTCAGCATATTGAGAAATAAACTCATAAGATTGTAATGCAAAATATAAATCTTATAATTGAATGAGTCGCGAGAACTTTTTGCAAATTGAAATATTTGATTTCTTAGATACAGAGTATGTTTTTCTGGTAAGCGCCTTCTCCTCAAAATGAGGTTGACATGAATACCATTTAACAATCAATATATTAAATGAAACATTATAGTAAATTGTGGCCTCATGAATCAGTATCCATTTATAAATTAATACTGTTATACAATTGTAAATTAATGTATTACGGCCAAACCTGAACTAGTTCGCCATATTATTACGTGATATTTCTCTATTGCATTTTAACCCTTTAGTGAGACAGAGTTGTACTGATTAAACAAACGCCTACATTCAATTAATTTATAATAACTTTACTGATTCTGAATCAATGGCGAGATTTGGTCAAAGATGACACAACTCACAAGCACGTATAAAACATAAATAATAGTTATTTTTAGGGTTCCGTACCACGTATTGAAGATTTAGTCTTCAATACGTGGTACGGAACCTTTAAAATAACTATACAGTCTAGGTTTTATCGAAAGTTGGGTACATGGTGCCGACACACAAATATACTAAATAACAAAGTTGTAGAAGACCGAGAGGGCCATTTGATTAAAGAATAAAATATATTTTTAAACCAGTGGATTTCAAATTACAATATAGTCATATTTTTTCAAATGGTATTTTACATGTTGATTATATTTATTCGATAGCGTATTTTTTTCTGAATTCGACCATGTATTAGTTTTATATCCTTACATAAAAAAAGTATATAAGTTGAGTGTCATTCAATTTTCACTTTCAAGCATCTGTAAGAATGGTAAAATTTTGTAATCGTCTAGAAATTCAGAAAATATTATGAAACAAGTTCCAAAACTAATTGAATAGTCTAGAAATTCGGCAAATAGAATCCATGCAAGTGCTGTAGTTGCTGAGAACTCAGCGTCAAGCCAGTCAAAGTGAAGGATATCCATCTCCGAGTCTGGATGTTTTGAGATTTAATTAATATAAAATGTAGTAAAGATTACGAGAGAAAATGTGATAAAGCCGCTGATGATTTAAGTCCAGAATGAAAAAATAATTTTACAATGTACTGAAGATAATATGAAAATGTCTTAAATGGGTCAACGCATTCATTCGTTATAACGCATCGGCGTGAATTTTATCACGAGGAATGAACAAAGCTCGTCCTCTCATGCGGGCAATGTTAACGACGATCCGTGAAATATATGGTGAAAGAATTTAGCTCAGGTTTCAAGCTATATAATGTTATAAAGATATTGTATGTATCTCGAGTAATTGGAGGTTAAACTAAACGATACTATAGATAGCACTTGAACATTATAGATTTTTTTTACTATGAGTAGATGTACAGCGGAGCAGTCCGTACCGTTTAATACTCATTCCGATAAATGTCCGCTGCAGCGAGAGTCCACGCCGTCGAATACCAACTGCGACGAATTTACCCCTCCTACTGCTTTGTGTGAGTGTTCGTTGAGAAGAAATGACTGTACTAGCGGTTTGATGAACATTAAGCATGGCACGTCGTGCTTGCCCAAAGCGGGCGAGGCCCGCTCGTTAGTTGGGTGAGAAGCACCACCGGTTGAAATTAAAAAGCACTGTTCTAGTGCCACTGACACACTAAGCAATAGTGGAGGTTAATTCGCCGCAGTGATTATTCGATGGTGTGGACCTTAGCCGCAGCGGACATTCATCGGCATGGATATTCGACGGTGTTCAACTCTAAGGTCCAGTATTTCAGTCCATGGTTTAACTTAAACGTAGCTTAATTTGCATAGTAATTATTGTTAGAACAATTATTACCAAGGTGATTAAGCTTCGCTTAAGTTAAAACGAGGACTGAAATCCGGGTCTAAGGCCCGGTATTTCAGTCCTCGGTTTACCTTAAGCGGAACTTAATTACCTTGGTAACAATTGTTCTAACAATCATTACTATGGGAATTAAGCTACGTTTAAGGTAAACCATGGACTGAAATACTGGGCTTAAGAGTCGTACTCACGTTTCTTGATTTTATTTTTCAATAGACAATGAATCTGCCATGAATAAAAAAATACTTAATTACAATATAATTTGTGGCGTTTTCTCCTCAAAAGCTAGGAGTGCTCCTGGTTTGATGACACATAATAAGAAAGTGTACTAAAATAGTATATGTCAGTCCGGCATCAGCTTAAAACGTAATTAATATTCATTTATTTTATTTTCTATAATAACTGTTGGCCAAGATGACACACTATTTTTTACTTTAAAACTACTAACAATGCATTTGCACAACGACTTTATTGTTAATGGATTTGAACAATCAAGTTTTGTAGTCTAAATTTAGTTTTATCGTGAATTAATATCACTGAGAACAACACCTGTCATCGATCTATTTGTTAGATAAATGTCAACTTGTGCTTTTTGTTTTCTTGCAGTCTGCTCAATAAGAGAAAAAATATGAACATTGAGGGCCGTGAAAAATCTCATATGCAACACTTTTGTAAACAACTATTTGAATAAAAAATTTCATCTCCAAATATTTAGTCTCATATCTTGCTGCATAAATTACTATTTTCTAGATTAATCATGTTAAAGATGGTTTTATCAAACATTTTTTTATATTAACTGTCACTTCAAAATTGATGAGAAAGGATCTTGAGCTAAATAAAATTTCACCCTCGTGTTTTTTGTACGATATAATAAAAGTTGGCAGACACCGGGTAGATGTAACAATCAGTAAGTGGAATTCAGTAACATACCAGATTCAATTTAGTGTGGCTGCAAGGTAAGAGAGGCCTTTGGAATTTTTTTTGTGACCCAACAGCACCTTCCAGGGGCTGAGACGAGAAACTCGCACAAACGAAGTTAATGGTATCGATCCACGACTGTAACTCTTTCGGATCACTAAAGAAAGAATTTCATGAAAAAGTGTCTAAAGAGTTATAAACAGATGAAATTACCTGGTTTGGAAAAGATATTCAGCCTGATCGGCAGTTTGCAGCCGGAACACGTATTGTTTTTTCGTGTAATCATGTGCTTTAGTGGCCAATGCATGATGAATTCGAATTGCGTTGTGTACGTTATCACTTATCTGGTTCTTCCTGAATCCATGTTCATCTTTGTGGAGGTACAGCACGAGGTCTCGAAGGGTGCAGTAGTACATCTTCCAGCTGCGTTTGTGAAACGGAGCTAAAAAATTGCAGCAAAAGCCTTAAAACAGATTTTTTGTTTTTCATCATGCTTTGTTAGCAAGCAATTGTATTTATTCTACTAGTAATTCTACTTGAAAATTGTTATTAATGAAATATTACAATATAAAGTTAGTAAATGCAACATGATCTATTAGCTCTATGACAAATTTTGAAAGATGATAACTGATACGATTATTAAAAAAAAACATGTGATAGGCTGCGTCGCTTACTGGTGTCTTAGATGACAAATGAAATGGAACTTGATTTACTAACTTCATTGCCATATAACTTTTTATCAAATAGAGATATATTCGCGATTCTTAAATCATTTTTTTTCGTTTCTTCAAAGTGTATTATTTGATCAGCTATTGATATATAACATTGATGTACAAAATGCAAAAAAAAAAATTGATACACCGATTTTCATGAGAAGCGTCTTGTAATTATTTGTACATAATACAAAATTTACTATTTCCTCCACAGTAAAATCTTGAATCTCAACAATAGATGATAGAATTATCCCAAGTATAGAATATTTTTTCTCCAACACTGTTTTGGAATTTGCATATTCCATAACCAAAAATTAAGTTGGAACGAATGACATTCCGAAAAATCGTTCAGAATAATTCCGTATGCCGTTTAGGCCCAGTTGTACAGTCCAAGCCTATCCAAGGTTTAGTAAAACCAGGTTTAATTTCTATAGTTACAATTATTTCAGTAATTGTAACCATAGAAATCAAACTTGGTTTTACTAAATTTTGGATAAGCTTAGACTGTACAACTGGGCCTTAGAATGATTTCGTAAGCCTTTTGAATCATTTCGACGAATCAGAAGATGTTAGTTTGGCTACTACCATGGTTGCTTCCTAACAACTAAAGTATTCATATCTGGATTTGACATTTGACATTTAATAATTTTTTAAGTCTCCTCCGAAATATTGGTGAGTTTCCAAAACCTTGATAGAGAAAGTATAGTCTACAACATGTTTGGAATGGCGTATTCCACACTCGCGAACCGTAATCCTCGCCTTCGGCTCGATTTACAAACTTTTCGCTCGTTCAGAATATAGGCCATTCCAATACTTATCGTAGAATATACTATTCGAAATCCATGTTAGAGCGAGAGCTGGCTGCAAAAAACCCGGCCGATCCAGTAACAGAATGAAATGTTTTTCAAACGTTAGTACTTACCGAGACAATGAGAAAATTCAAGGTGTGCCTAGGCAGAAGTTGTGCACAAGAAGTATAGTATGATTTTTTTTTTATGGTACATTTTTCGTTCAGCAACCATACCAATGGAGTAACACTATGCACACAATTTAGGTGTTACTGAGTAAAGAAAAAATATATTTGTGTTACTCATCAAATCCTGCTCTTATGTCTTGGCACACCACTTTTTTCATTCTCTTTTTTGGTTCGCTACTTGACCTATCGAGTACCAGGTTCAGACTATGATCAAATTAAAGATTAGACATTTTTGTATTAGAAAAAAGAAGTGTGCCAAGTCTATGCCCGTTACAAATACCTGGCACACCACTCTCTATCGATGATAATTTTGGAATTTGTTTCAAATGAATGTTGTGCCAAATTATTTGAAGATCAATTTTAGTAATCACATACTACCGTTTATAAAATAATCGCAAGAAACCAAAAAGTTCCATCAAAAAACTTTTGGTGCCACTGGTTGAAAAAAGCCTATCTACAAACTTGAACCCAGTTTTTCATTGAAAAACTTGAATATAAAATTTCAGTCGAAAATTCGTTATCGTGCTTTCACACAGACCGATTGAAAGTGGTGTGCCAGATATTTGTAACAGGCATAGACGCGGCACACTTTTTTTATATAATACAAAAATGTCTAATCTTTAATGTGATCATAATCTGAAGCTGTTACTCGATAGGTCAAGTATCGGACCAAAAAAGAGAATGAAAAAAAGTGGTGTGCCAGGCATAAGAACAGGATTTGATGAGGCACACAAATATATAAAAACGACTTTTGATTTTAAATTCTGTATATTTATCTACAGTCGTTTTTATTCAATAAAATTCTGAAAAATGTATAGATTACACAAATATATTTTTTTTTGCTCAGTAACACCTAAATTGAATAATTTCACAGTGCTACTTCATTAGTATGGTTGCTGTACGAAAAATGTACCTTACAAAAAATCATACTATACTTGTGCACAACTTCTGCCTAGGCACACCATGAATTTTCTTATTGTCTCGGTAAGTACCAACGTTTGAAAAACATTTTATTCTGTTACTCGATCGGCCGGGTTTTTTGCAGCCAGCTCTTGGACTATTAGTCCGTGAGACAGCGCCTAAATTTTTTGTTGATTACCGCTCATTTGAAACTTTGTGAGTGGCTTCATTGTGATGAGTCCGACAACTTTTTCATTTGGCAAAATTCTAGATTTGGGGGCGTTTTTCATTGTCCGACATGAATATTGAGGCTACCGGCGAGTCCGACTTGTCATAAGTACCAACATACTTACCATTAGTACCAACATACTTATGACAAGTGCGGCTTGTCGGATTCACCGGTAGCCTCAATATTCATGTCGGACAATATTTTTCCTTCATTTTATTATCAAAAAATCTTTCGATTAGTGTACAGATCAGTATCACAGCAATATTCTTTCAATTAATTGGCCCTCGCTGGAAAACGCCCCCAAATCTAGAATTTTGCTAAATGAAAAAGTTGTCGGACTCATCACAATGAAGCCACTCACAAAGTTTCAAATGAGCGGTAATCAACAAAAAATTTAGGCGCTGTCTCACGGACTATATGTACTATGACAGGAAAAAATTTAATAGAATAGGATTAATAGACATTTCAACTGTCAAATGTGAATAGTAAATTGAAAAGTGATGTGTATCTAAACTGCTGAGCCGATTTTGATCAAAATTTATATCTAGGACAGAACATTCTCTAGAGCTAGACCTAGTATGTTCACAACTCAGTGCAAATATGCTGGTTTTATCGTAAAGTCAAGTTCAGTTTCGGAGAAAAGTCAGTATTATTTTTATTGAATTATAATATACTCTATGGTGTACTTTCCATAAAAAGCTAAAAATATCATTGACTTAATCACTGGAATCAATGAAAAACATGACCTCCAACAGGAATTATTCTTTTTAATCTTCTACCAATGTGCACTAAAATTGTGTCTGCAACCCTCGTATTGGGTAAAAGGCGTGATTGATTTATTCTTTCTCTTGAGAGGTATCCTTATTTTATTTATTTATAAGTAAAAAACACGAATAGTGCATTTTTGTCCTTCTGTTAATCATTAAAAAGCGAAAACTGTAAGTCATTATTTTGGAGGATATATATTTTCTCGAAAGATAATTCAACCTCATACCAGATTTTTTTGAATCAGACAACTCGTTGATCCACTTTGGCGCTCCGAAGTGTAATGATTGAGTGACCAAATGCGCGTTACTTTATCCAGATATCGTTTATTTAATCCGTTATAGTAAAATGACAACTGGATGACAGTAGCAGATATTTTCCAGTAAATCAGTTTATAGCGCTATTAATCGTGATAGTCAAAGGACTAATAGATCATCAGAGAGTAAAAATGCGAGATTTTGCTTTGAGCACTCAATAACCAAGTATCGTACATAGTTTTCGCACGATCGATGTAAAAAAGCAATAATTATTGTATCAATTATCATTGAATCATAAGCAAAATTTTACTTATACTATACATTGTAACTAAAAAAAATTGGCTGATATCACGAACTATATTTTTAACTGTTTTAGAAGCGTTGTTTTAAGAAGTGTTTCAAGGTTTTAAAAATGTTACAAATTATAGACAATTGCATTCTCCAGGTACCTTTCTTAAAATATTTCCTTAAATATTCAGCCAGCAATTATTCTACGACAAATATCCCTACCTACAGTTCATTTCAGTTAAGAACGGTCCAATGCTTCTTACGGGACTACGATTTAAGCTTCTGATTGGCCGAAATGCGAACACGATTTACTCACAGTGAGTGCAGGATATAGAACAAGCTGTCAGGAAATGAATTCAAGAAATAAAAGCAACAAATCTATTCACATACCTGAATAAATACAAATTTAAATCTTCGAACTGCACAAAAAAAAATGTTTTTGATAATTTATGAACGATTGACAAATCATATAACTGACAGATAACCAAGCACGATTTTTGTACTAATGTAAAATTGAAGACTTAAATAAAATGCATTAGACCGTTCTTAACTGCAATAAACTGCAAACACACCTTTTTCGCTTCATTCAGTTTCATAATCTCATTCATACAAGCTTATTTATTCCTACTCCTACTTCGGACATTTTCTCTTACGCAATAAACCAACAATTATATCCATCTTTCTTCATATAGGCTGCCCACACAACATTTCACCTTCAATTTCATCAAAATAAATCTTTTTCAAAAATCTTCAATTCGTCATTCATTCTACAAAACCAAACCAATGTAACTGATTCATACCCACTCTCTTTACCACATTTTTTTCAACGTTACATTCTTCATACATCAATTAATTACGCATTCGATCTCTTCCAGTACACCCACAAATATCATTTCCACAGCATTCATTTTCCATTTATGCTTCCGCATTCATTACTTAACAATCATGCATTATGAACAGTTCTCTATATGATCGATTCATTATTAAACTGCAAATGTGAATGTGGCTGATACATTATAATTGAGAAAAGCAGAGTGATTTTGTTAGTAACAAAGTACTTACCAGTCGGCAACGTCTGTGTTAAGTGACACGACCGTGCGAAAATGTTATTGAAATATGATTAATGAATGAAGAAAAATTCAAAACTACGAGTAGAACAATTCTGAGAGGAAACTTTTTTAAATACTCACTTCTTTTAGCATTTGTTTCGTAGCAACATTTGCGCATGACATACCCTTTTTTATATTCAATAGCATTTGTAGTGTTAGGAATGTCAAGAAAAGGATTTGAAGACAAATTATTATGGTCAGGTTGTTTGATTTGTGTTTGTGAGGCGCATTCGTCTGATTCCTCGTCCCTGTAAACATATCTTGTTAAACCAGTCACATACGACATTTCACTTGGAACTTACAGAGCCCATTCCAACGGGTAATTTTTAATTGCCTGATATAAATGTTTGAGAATTTCTCTGGGAAAGTTTTCGCTTTCATTTAATCCCGCTAAGTTATCTATAAATTCATTACATGTCATTTTGCGACCAATATTCTGACCATGCAGATCGGTATTTAGTAGCATTATCGCACAAGTCAATGTATGCACGGCATCTACAGAAAGCAAATCTATTAAACCATTACGGCAGCTATTGTGAACTTTAAATACCTTGGGAGTTAAAAGATCCCGGATTACAGTCCAAATATCTCTTTGAAAAATGTACTAAAACTCGTTCTCTTTCTTGGGTTTCGCCGGTTAAAGAGAATTGTTTAAGGAACTTTCTTAAAGCTACATCAAGCGTGTCGTTTTCAAAACTAAAATACTTTAAATACTCCTCTGCTACAGCTTTACTAAAATCATTGCTGAAAACAAAAGAAAAGTTTAGCTAAGTGTGTGATTTATTAAAAATGTTATATTACTTTTTACTCAAATGTCTGGAAACATCCGATTTTTTAAAACCATCAAGAGAATATAATCGTTTGGCAAGGCGGATTGCTGACGGTATATCTACAGCTTTGGGCGAGTAATGAAAACTGTGTAAGCTCTCAATATCGCTATCATCCTCCGAAGACGGAGGCGGAGAAATGGCCTTGACGGCGGATCGCAGCCCATCATCATCGCCCATCGCTAAGTCATCGTCACATTCTCGAAGCTCCTGTTCGTAATTTTCATTAGTTATCTACAAATACAGTGCAACGTACTCTCACACACTGTTGAAATGTGAAATTCAACTACGTTGCTTTACTTTTATCACTAATAAACAACTCTCTACTACAACTAGTAAAAATATCTGATCAGTGACTCGAGTCAGCTTACACTAGACTTGAGTCGCATGCAGTGAGTCAGGAAGAGCGGGGCGGTCATAGCCGCAAATAAAAATCTGAATGAAATGAAACTACATGCTTACCTTGTAGCCTTGGAGCTCGGGTGTGGCGGAGCCCGTGTCGCTGTCGTGTGCCCTGCGCACGCCCTTGGGACTATACGCCATGTCCGATGGGCCCTTCACCTGGATCACGATTTTGTGTTCACTATCACCACTAGACACTCCACTACCGTTTTTCACGCGCCTCTGTTGAGGCTCTGACACTAATATCGTACTGTCACTGTCACTATGGTCACTAATCTCCATGAGGTCGCGAGTGTTCAAAATATCCAGGGTTTCCTCATCGTGGTAATCCGGACTGGACATATTGGAGATGGCTTCCGAGACACTGAGATCGCCGTTGGGCTGGTGGTAGATGCCTAATTCGGCGGTGGCCATAAGTGGTACACGGTGTGAATGTGATCCCGATCGACTCGACATCACTGAGGAAGACACGGAGGTGGGAGACGCAGGAGACGTGGAGCGTAACGACGAAGACGGCGACGTGGTGCTGTGCAAGGAGCTGCTTCCATTTGAAACGACGTGGCAGCATGAATTAGGTTCCGACGCTGATGGACTACTCACCGGTGCATTGTACGTCCAAACAATGCGGTCAGTAGTCGGCGTTTGAGACACATTATTCGTCGACCCTGAATCCAACCGAGTGTCCAACAAAGTATTCAGGGAACTTGTCACGTCTTCTTCAATTTCAATATCTACGGCACTCATACTCGAGTCCTTTTGAAATTGTAAATGATCTTCCGATCGACTAGTTCGCACATATCCCGTGAATCCTGGGTTAGTCTTGGCATGTTCACTTGCATTAGGTGTTACAGAATCTCTTTTGTTAGCGGAAACAGGAGACGTGCCCGCTGAGTTTGCTCCGGATTTGTTGTTAGACTGATGCAGCCGGTAACCGATGTCAGTTTCGTTGGGACTAGTGGGCACGGAGTTGTGATGATGGTGATGTTTGTGGTAATGCGTGTGATGTCGCAAACTTTCCACTTTCTTCTGATGTTTAGGCATTAGACTGGTGGTCTGTGGCGTTCGTGACAAATTAAGAATGTGTTCTCCGGTCATCATATAAGCTTCAAATTTTGGTTTGAGGTTGTTGGTCCTCTCTCCAGCGGAGAGAGGTTGCCACTGGAACTGGTCATCCTCTTGATAGTTGTTGTCGCAGGGTAGAAGCGATTCTAATTCAGAACAGCTGCCGTTGGTGCCTACAGCACTTTCAGAGGAAATGTGGTGCTGGTGCCTCGTGGTAGTGGTGGCTGTCGTAGGAGCAGACTCAGTGTGGGAGTGGTTTCCCACCCCCTTCTGCATCATCGTCTCCATCAGCTCGTTGCTGTCGTCGCCGGTTGCTGCCAGTTGGCGTCGAACGCGCGCCTTTATCACAGGATCTGTCACAACAATTCTCCTCTTTAACTAATCATTATTTTCTTATATCACGTATTATTACCTCTTTTTAATTTTAATGTGACTGAATCTGAAGATAGACGCAAACATTTTAATACTGAAACAGATTAGAATTTTTTGTTCAATACCTCTTGCATAAAATCATCAAAAATATACATAACTATTAAAAAAATAAAGCAATAATGCCAAAAATATTGCAACCATAAATTTATTATTACATTATTTTAAACGTCAAAAAATGACACTTCATGACAAAAAAAAAATCAGAATAATTATTTGCTGAGTGGCTGTAGGGATCATAAATGCTACAAAACAATCTTTCAAATAAAATTTTATCAACTCATTTTGCATTCGAAATGACAACTGCTAGAAATAAAAACAAAATTTTTGTGAAACAAGAAATTTTAAAATAGAAAATTTTTCATATTATAAAACGTGCAAATAATATATTTTATTACCTTCTTTTGTACTAAATCTGTTGACATCCGTATTATTTACCTCTAAAATTACATCGCCGACCTCTACCTGCAAATAAAAAAATCATTTCAGTACAGAAAAATTAGTCTACTCAAACCATAAATAGTATATTAAAAAGCTACTACAATTAATTTATAGGATCCTAGATCCAGAGCGTTCAGAAAAAATTATGAGTGACGATAAAATGTTTTGATTTTTATTTGGATTTTTTTTCGAAGGAGCTGATATAAAACATTTCGAAAAATAAGTATAATTAGTGATCTATACATTTTTTCAGAATTATAACATAATAAATAGACTTTTTTGGTTTTAATTCTGTATATTTAATTTTATTTTTGACGTTTCGACTCTCATAAAAAAAAAGAAAACAAAAAAAAAAAAAGATGACTTTCGGCTAGAGAGTCGAAACGTCAATTTTTTTTTAAGTATAATTAGTTTACTACTATTCTTTCTTAATTTCTGGCTGCGAAAATACTAACAACAATTTTAAATCACTCTGTACAATACTTGGAGGAGCCAATGTAACCTTATCTAAGTATTTTAACTCGTATAGTCATAAAATTTGCATGGTCAGTGTATTGATTGTACCCAAAATCAAAAATCGTATAAATTATTTATTAAAATGGTTATTTTGGAAGTCCCATACATCTAACGGGAACAGAAGACAAAATATTATTGCACAAAAGCGTGCTGGATATCATAGTACCGAAATCATTAAGAGGAGTGAGGCAGCTTTAAAAATAAAATCACTTCAAAATAATGATGTGAGAGATCGTTTTTGGATATAATAGAGCACTTTTATGATTCAGTTTGTTTTTAAAATTACTCAATTTAAATATTGAAACAAAATCTTAAATATGTTTTTCTATTTGGGTGTCATAAAGGGTACTTTATGGAACTCGTTTGGGTATCGAAAATTGCCTCATTATACATAGAGCCCAAATCTAATTTTTATTAAGTTGGTAACTACGTTGCTAGATAACCTGACTGTCATTTTGATTTGTCAAAATAAAATATATTTTGAAGGAAATTCTTGAATTGTTCAGGTTTTTATTTATTCATTCATAAGAAGTAACAATATTCAAATTAACAAATTTAGAAAAGTATTTTTGATTCACATAAATTACGTATCTGTCAAGACTCAGTGTTACCAAGAGTCAAATAAAAAATGAAGTATTCTTTATCAATGTTTCCAAAATAGAAAATTTATTATTTTTTGACATATGTGAACCCAAATAGAAAAAACTGTATAAGATATACGTTTCATAAGGCATTTTAGGTTACTTGTTCATTAGAAAACTCGCCGCAAGCAGCTCGTTTTCCAACAATAACGCGTGCCCTAAAATCATGTCTTATGAAACTTACATCTTAATATTGTAATGTGCGAGAGTGTGGAGGCTAATAAAAGTGGAGTAGGCTTGGATTTGACCGCGCCGAGGCGGAGCCTTTCGTCCTCCCTGCATCGCGCCGCACCGCATCACATCACCCCTCCCGATGGAAACCTCTAGCAATATTCTATAAATGTGGTAGAACTTTCGAGAAATGGATATTTCTATATATAAAGACAAGCCAAAGACTTGAATAGATATAGTGTAATGTTGACGCTAGAGCAGTGAATATCAAAAAGTGAAGTGATCAGTGAATATAAATAGTTAAATATAAATATCTGCGACTTTTTTTAAATTAGTATTAAGTAATAAATAAATAATATAGTGTTGTTAATGATATCCAGAAGAATGAAACTCTTATTTCATTCTAAATTATTAAATAGTGATTTTTAGTTTAATTATAAGCAATTTCGAAGCAATAACTATTACAACATATTATCGTCAACAAATTAAACAAATATTAATTTCTCAAGTATTGTAAGAGGTATGATCTTTTTCGTGAATAAAACTCATAACTTGCATTTCACTGATTTATTGAATGAAAAAAAACTATAACGTTTTGACATTTCTAACATTAAAAATATATTTGACTTCTTCAAATGAAGATACAAAACACAGGAATTATCAGTTTTCTGCTTGAGTAAATTTATTCAGATCACATTTCTACACAAAAAGACTCCAGTATGAAAAGTACGGAGGTTTTTTCAACACAATTTCCGGTGTTGGGCTCTGAAAGAGAACGATTTTCATTCTACGTGATCTGAACAATTTTTCTCGTTAAAATATTTTGCATAAGTACCCAAATACAAATCATTCAGGAAAAACCAATATTTCTTCTAGATTTTTTAAAATCTTTTTTTCTGCGATGACTGATTTGGATTAGAAAATAATTAAATTCTATATAGACATAGAGTATATATTATGGAGCATAGCCTATTATAATATGAGAATAAGTTTTTTTATTGAAATTATTTTTGATAGAATATTTGGGTTGATTGTCAAACCTTCAATGCCAAGATGCCAGACCGGCTATTCCTTGTTTAGTTCTAAGAAAAATTAGTTGTGAAATAATGCTCTTAGTCTATTCAATTGTCCTTCCATGTTATTTAGTAAATGGGGCGCTGATACTTCAACAGAGTCACAACGATTTGAAGGTTGGATGAAATTAGAAGTAAAATAACACCAAAAATCGTTCATCAATAAAACTCATTCTATGACAAGAGGATTCTTCATTCCGCATACATTAAATATTTCTTATTTTTCATTACAAGTAGCCAAAGTGTAGAGCCATTAAAATTTTACGGTCAATTAAAATCTAGGAATTATATTCAATATAAATACATGATACTTATTAATTCTAAATAAGTGCATCGATTTACTCCGTAAATGTTTTCCTTATAAAATAAACATAAAATTAATTAAAACGCGCTGTTTCTCACACATTTATTTATTATAGAAATTTCTTAGAAATATCACTTGAAGAATTTTTCAAAGTTTGTTTTTACTTTCTTCTATCCATATAAAGGAAAAATGTTATCCGTTAAATTATAACTAGTAAAGATAATCCAGGCGAGATGAACTTGAAAGTTGGCCCAACGCACGAAATAGTATATTATGCTACAAGGACCGAACGACTGTCATTTTTGTTCAGGATAAATTTGGCTGCATTCGATAGTGACGAGGGCGAATTACGAGGCGAGGGCGAAGCACGAGGCGAAGACGAGGGCAAAACCTAAGGCATAGCTCCGTGCAGCCAAATTTGTCCGTGACAATAATGACAGTCGTTCAGTGTCCGTGTTGCATACGATACTTTTTGTAACAAGTGCACCGAAGTACCCCTATTACTAAGCTTTTAAAATTAATTTGGATGTATCGAAACTATCTTATCGATTTGACAAACAGATTTTTGCAAATGCAATCACATTACAGTAAACTAATACAATGAAACATAACTCACATTATTTATTTTACTGATTGATATTTTTCACATTTTCTGTGCTATCCCGTTCACAATAAATGCACATACTATAACGAACACATTCTATAATACAAATTTCTTTGAAATATCAATTTGACATATATCAATGAAATAAAAAAATTCAACGGCATCCATGATCCATGATCTACAATTTCATTTTTACCCAGCGGACTTTAATATCCATGAATTCCCAGTCAACAGAGAATTAATGAAAATTGTTATCATGGTTTGGAATTGAGAGCTTTCGAAGCAGAAATCAGCTCAGTAATAGGGTACTTTCGATGTACGTGTTACAAAAATATATTTTTTGTAATACGTGCATCTATTACTGAACTGAATTCTGAAAGTTCTCAATTCCAAAGCATTAATTCCCTGTTGACAGGGAGTACTCAATATAAATATTCAGGGTTGTTTCTCAAAGAAAAGGTATGAAGCTATGGTGTATATTTCCTGAACTATGCGAGATATCAAATTTCTCCATTCTTGATGCTAGTCTTAAATTGATGAGTAATAGAAAATACCATCGTCACCACATGGCGTCGAACGAACTAAACTCGTGCCAATATTCAATTTGAAAGTACGAGAGGCTATGTTCTGGATATTGACAACATCAAACGATATTTAATAATTGTCTAATTTTCGAATTAATTTTGAAGACGGTATTCAGAAGCATATAGCTAGCTTGTTCAACATAAATTTGACATGTGTCAATTACAGTATTAATAATTTCAAACTTAATAATCAATTTTCGATAAATTAAGGATATATTTGCGTAACTACTAAGGGAGTTAACAACAAAATAAAGTACGAAACTGAAAGTAATAGAATTTTATGCTAAATTCACATCAATAAATTATTTGATATCATTTATGTACAATCGTGTATTCATAATATTGAAATATTGTCTGCCAATGCAACTAATTGATATATGTCAAGGTCGTGGTGACGTCAGACCGAAACGGAAATTTCTCGAAAAATCGAAAAGCAATAGTCGGATACATAAAAGCCGGAGACAAAACCGAGCGAAAAGTAGAGAATTGGGAGTAGTAGTCGGAGCCCGTAAAAGTAACAATGATTGGTAGATCGGTTACGGAGCGCACAAAAATGAACTAGACGAAGTGAACCAGTGGAAATAAATGAGAAAAATGAAAAATAAATAGAGAACCAGTTAGAAATAAATAAGTAATACAATATATTTGAAATATTGAATAAATAAATCAGATTATAGTATTTGATTCATGTGTGATTATTTTATTATATTTAAAGGATTATAATGCATATTTAATATTATATTCTATTTTTAAAATATCGTCACAGAAGATAAAAAAAGGTGTGACTAAATTTTTCTAATAATCTGGTGTTGGATTTGCAGGTTTTTAAACAGTCAACAATAATAATTATTGCACCAAGCAAAGAATCGCGAATTAACAACAATGAACTCCCGCTAGCTTTATCGATTCTCTCGGTCGAGACAATGCCCTCGTCGGTTGCACAAAGCTGCACATAGCACGTGGGGTTCTTATCTCTTGACGTATGTTTTGTATTTCAGCTGCAGAACCACTGAATTAATATTGTATAGAGCGCATATCTCCGTGAAAATTCTTCTTTAGATATCAAATTTTCCTTGGAGATATGTGCATTTTTCGAACATGGAATTCAATAAGCTGAATTGAACGCTCTTGAAAGTGTTAAAGTTCTTGTTTATTTATTGTTATATTGATGAAATTGTTATCATATTGCGTCATTCTGTTCTTTGTTTTTCCTGGATACGTAAACAAACTGTGTTTGAACTATAGAACGATACTTCAACAAGATAAAATCAAATACTGTTCGAAGTACTGACATCTACAGGAGATATAGCAATAAAACTATTCATTACTTTTTAAGAGCTTCGGAGTGCATTTTAATAGTTGAGCATGTATCAAATGTCTGTTGACACCATCAACTAATATTCCCTTTAATAGTAGATACAGATGCAACTCGATTTTGCTGTGTGAAGAACACAGAACGACCAAACTCAGTAACACCGTGCGAGCGATGCATCATTACTGGCACATGAAAGCACTTCATGACCACTGTTATAAAAAATGAATATCTCATTACACGTACTGATATTCAATCGAAACGAAAATGATAAAATAATTCTTTTATTGTTAAAAGAGGTAGACAGACTTTGTTAAAGAAAATATTTTTTTTTCATTGTCTGATCAGTTGTTAGGCTCTATAATTTTTTTTTATATAAAGAGAGAATTCGTTTGTGATTCTACGTAACAAACAATGTTCTAGTAAGAATCGAGTCTTCTCCGTCTGGTTAAGCAAAAGTGTGAAGACTTAGTACAAGATTAAGGTTTTTCACTTATTTCTCTTGCTGAAAAGTCGTGTTCGGAATTCTGATCTCGTAGATGCACGACGTTAGAATGCAGTCTTGGAGCTATAAAAGCCTCGAGATTTCAGGTGAACCATTATTTATTCAGTAAAACATCGCTTAAAAGATCAATAGTAAAAAAAACTTTCTCAGACGAGCTGTCATTTATATTTTTTTTCCTTCAGACTGAAATATCCATCCTCTGCGACTTGCCTGCCACATAGTTATGATTTATAGGTGTTTCCAGAAGAAAATAAATTATATGTTCACTGGTTTCTAGGTTTTGCGGTGTGCTAATTTTGTACTTTATACTCACTGAGTAACATGGTGTTACTATTTTTTTTAATTTAATTTTTTTGAAATAAACAGATCGTAAAATTTTGAGCACTAATTTTATCATTTTTGTGCGACAAAATTGTAAATCTTTTATATATTCTTGATTTATTTTGAATTAATAATGATTGAATTACTAAATAAGTGGATCATTTTAATTTTCTCAACATAATTTATAGGAAAATTAACTTCATCGTCCTATTTTTAATTAAAACTAGGAAAATTCTAGTTTAAATTGGAGTAATTAAATTCGCCCACGATATCATCTATTAAAAGTAATTAATGTTTTTTTTTCTATCACAAATTTATCATATAATAAATGTAATTTTCTTTTGTGAGACTTTAAAATTTTTCGTTCTTATTGTAATTCATAGTTTTAAGACTTTACTTTGAATAAAAATAAAGTATTACGATTTGTATAATAATTGCGACGACACTGAAATTAATATTTAAAATCAGAAAATTGATGTTACCGGTGGAGAAATTGTGTTAAATACGTACTATATAGACATGGTGCCTCGTCTGAATTCCTAGTCGCAACTTCGTCTCAGCCACGAAACGTCAGCCACAACAGTGAATCTAAAGCTTCCGTGCCTAGTTACAAATAATTGTTCACTTTATCTCCACTAATAATAATTTATAATTTCGAATTCTTGCTCCTTGACATATCCTGATATTTCACAAAAGTACAGAAAATATTTTCTAATAAATTACCTGGTAAAAAAGTTGTTAAGCCAAAGATTTATTTTGTGTATTATTAGATGCCAGGTGAGAAATTTTCTTACAGGATTAATCACACGACAAGAAAATGTTTTATTTTTAATCATGAGTGCAATAATCACTAACCGCAAAATAATAAATTGTATTTTTTTTCCTGCTATGAGCCATTTTTTATCCTGATATCTGATTTGCTTTAGAATTTCTTACAGAAAAATCTGATTTTGCCAAGTACTTGAAGAAAAAGGTATACAATTCTCATTAAATTACCTATTGAAAATGATTTATATTCGTTTAACATGTTAACATGTTAAATGATATGTAAACTTGCAAGTTAATAGGAAATGCAAACCTTATTGTCAGGCTAGGCTGAGCCTATGAAGCTTTGAATCAATACTGCAGTTAGTATTTTTCTTCAGTTGCAGATCATATTTTTTTACATGCAATTTGATTGACACAATATTTTCATTTTAAAGAAAATTGAGAATAATTTCTAATAGTGCTGATTCACAATGTGCGTAAGCATAAGAAGTACGTAAAGACATAAACGTAAGAAATTATGTACGTTCACAGTGGTCGTAACGTAAAATATCAAAATAAAGTGGTTTTTTCATTTCACGTTGGTAAAAATTAGGGTAATTGATGTATTGTGTTGGTTTCTCCGACTGTCATTTTCAAATATTTTGTTGATTTCGATTCTGCTTACGGTTTTTCTTTGATTTAACTATTAATAGTTTAGAGTTTAGTTTGTTTTGTTTTATTGTATGACGTCTGAAAAAGATATTGCGATTGTTTTATTGTTATTGAAACTGCGTTATAAAAGAGTCACTACGAGAAAAATATGAAGACGAGGAAGAAATTGTTGTTTCTTTTATTAATAATTCTATGTCAATCATATTTGAAGCACGTTTCGATCCAGGGTGTTGTCAACTGTCAGATGAAAACATGTGTTTAAAGTTGACGCATGCGCTATTAGTTGTTTCGTTCGTACACATAACATAAAGTTGAATTATTCATCTCAACTTTACGTTTCTCATTACGTAGCGTTTATATCAGTACATAAGCGTAAGAAATACGTAATAGTATTGTGAAAATAGGCATTGGAATACAGTAGTTCAACTTTGTTTATGTTTACGGTTACGTACTCCTTACGCTTACGCACATTGTGAATTGAACATTATTGTTTAATGAGCACCCTCAATTTTTATTGGTTACATTAAGATTTACGAATCAAAGTTAATGCGGTAGAAAATTCAGTCAATATTGAGTTACCGGTAATTTTCCTATTTTCTTTATGTGAAGCGTGCATCCAAGCTCAATATGACTATTTGAAAACTTGTATTTTATTTGAAGTAGCCTTGATTAAGAAATAAAAGGAATATTATAGAGCAACCTAAATTTAATAATACTGAATCTATTTTAGAGCAACTTTGGTGATATTATGGCTATTTTTGATGCGCCTGCAACCTGCAGAACAGTATTGTTAGGTTGGTAGCGGTTTGAAATGCCAGCTTAGAAAACTCCAGAAGTTCATTGACATTACAAGAGTAATTTTTAAAACAGTTTGCTCATTTTTTCAGTTAACTATTGATTTTTAAGAAAAATGAGCTAGAATAAGACACAATAATAAGTGTAAAAAAAGATTTTAAGAAATCCAGAGATGGATTTGATATTTCTTCCATATATAAAAGTAAATGTTTTTTTGACATAAATGTGTATTCCTTACCGAACATTATAATAAATTTGGCGTTTATGCTAAGCTCAAACTTCTTAGAACACTATAGCCTATATTTACATCTTTTTTTTAAGCGCAATTTTCATGAAAATCGAGTTAAAAAAATAACGTCACTGAGAATAGAATGAAATAAAGAAAGGCAGACTCTTTAGGTATAATAGCGTGGTAACAGCGCTCTTTTTATATATATGTGAATATGAATACGTTTTTCGCTTTATTCTTTGAATAGTTGGAGTTATGAAAACAAACAAAACAGTAGTTTTTTTACCGCAAAACGCCACTGAGATAGCCAGCATGAATAAAACTAAAATAAATAATTAATAAAAATAGGGCGGTTCTGCGCATGGACGCATGAGCACAAAATTTGGTTTCTCTTGTTAGTGTTAGCGATGGCTTGCAAAACTCTCCCATAAGATGAAATTATCATTTAAAAAAATAGATATCACAATAAATTGTGACATTTGTGAAAAATCTGTGGAACATTTTATTAAAAATTGAAATTCAGAGACTTGAATAAGTTTTTCAAAAACCATCATCTTAGACCGGGAGCAACTGTAGACACATGATTCGTCCTTATTAGAATAATTAAACTCAGATAGTCAGAATTTGGATCTTAGATCAATATTGACATGATGACATATGATGAGCAGAAGTAAAAAAAGGACGAAGCATCTAAGATGATGGTTTGAAAAATCGATTCTTAGATTTGAATTCTTGTGGCACACATAAGTCTATGAATTTTAAATTTGACATTTCGAAGTTTATCAAAAGACTTTCAAGCATATATGCAATGCTACCGAGCACGTTATATTTTATGGATATCAGATTGTAAGTACTTATTATTATATCGCCTACGCACGTAACAGTATTTTAGAAATAGTAGCTATTTTGATAAGTTGATTTATCTGATTTTTATCAAACGTAAATGTGAATATAATTGTTTCTCTTTCCTCGTTAGTTTCTTTTGGATTATTTAAAAATAGGCATCACTCATAGACAAGTCCATGTAGTATTTTATTTTTAACTCCGATTTGTCAACAGTTATTGTTGACATGATTCACTGCTTGTTATACTAAATTGTGTGTACTTGGTGATTCATACTTCAAGCAGCAAGAATTTAATTACAGTTATCGTCCACTATAATTAAAACACTCTAATAATTTTATTATGAAATTTTAATCAAAAGCTCTTGAACTACATCGTTATGGATGCTAAATTATTTTCTAATTTTAGGAGGATCAGTAACTACACATTCACAAAAAAATTGTGTGTGTAGTTAATGGTATCTGCAATAATTTCAGTGATTACACAGGGGATTAATCAGCGAACATTCATGTTCTATATTCTAATCTAAGATCCAAATATTAGCAGTATAAAAAGGATGCTTCCGTGTTCCGTGAGAGCCCGAAAAATTAATTAAAAATATTTGTAATAACACTTAGTGACATACTTCAAGCTGAAACATCTAATAAAAATTCTCTAAAGAAAAAAATTCCACACAAACTTTCAGAAAGTGTCAGCGCGCAGTTGCAAATTAAATTTGTATCGAAAAATCATTTTGATGGTAAAGCTTCTAATAAAGTTTCGAGGTTCGCATCTGCTCTAATGGATTCATAATTTCATGCTCTATTTTATCATTTTGTTGATTCTCTCATGGAGAAAACTAAGCTTTTTGAGAAAATTCAATAGAATTTCAACATAATTTATTCGCACTGCTTAAGCTTATAGTCTAATAGAGTACACTTCCTCAAAGTATTTAGCCTAGATTAGACTTTAGTTATAGTTCCATAAAAAGCGAAAAATTCGATTTTTTTGATTCGAATATCTCATAAACAAAGTTCAAGGAAATCAGCTTTAATTTTAAATACGTCCATTTTTTCACTACGGCCCAAAGTCACATTTTGTAATGCTACAGAGTTGGTTCACGCCGTATTCCAAACGCATATTGGAAACAAATTATTTAGGATTGTCGGCAAACCCTTTAGAACGTTCGTTAATTAATTACTGAAAAAATTGGACTAAATAATAGTTGGGTTAAAATACGAGTCAATATTTTATAGATAATAGCAGATGAACAGCAGTATTATACAACTTCTGATGTATTCGAGATGAAATTTTGAAATGCAATCTACAGGAAGAAATCATTCATCCCATAGTCATTTTTTCACCTCGAATACGTCTTTAACGGTTTTAGATAGAGAACTAGCAGTTATCCGTTGCTACGCTCGCAAACAGATGAAAAAATAAAATAAAATAGGTGATTGCAACACAACCATACGAGTTCCGCCCGCGTTAGGCCTGTACTATCGATATTTCTTGTTTTATTTTAGGATTATAAGTGATCAAATTGACTTACTCTTAAAAATATAGTAATTGATTGCAACACTCGGGAAAACCACGGGTTTTGCCCGCGATAGCCTTGTGCTATCAATATTTTTTGTTGTTTTATTATAGGGTAACCTTATTCACTTTTTTGAAGGCATTGATTCATCATCAATTGCAATGAAAAATATGAAAAACAAGAAAAGCCGTGAAAACTAGAACGCATGGGGAAAAATCGTAAAAAAATTGATGCACGAAAAAATACATGAGTTCGATATCAGTTACACACATACTGCAGACGAAAAAATGATAATTCGAGAAAAAAATTGTGACGAATGTAACATTTCAGTTAGTTTTTGATTTTTTGATTGAAGTGCACATGTAATAAAAGTTGGAAAAAAATTCGACAGCTCTTTGGTTTTTGCTTTTTATTAAATACACCACGCATAAAAACTACACGAAAATATCGTGATGAGGAGAGCAATACAAGCAAAAAATGGTCGGTATAATCACCCTATCTTTGAACACATGCCAGAACTAATTTTTTTAGGCTAAAAAAAGGCTGTAAGTCCTTAATGAAAAAGTAAGACCTAATAACAATTAAGTTAAAACAAAAATAGATATTTTATGGGCAATAGCAGATGAACAGCAGTTGAATTTATACGATCAGAATCAACCTTTAAACTTTAAAACTAGTAAACTGAAAGTACGATCCATATTTCAGTATTGTAAACATTCCTACACAATTTTCATCATAGTTCTACGAATCCCTCTCACAGTGAGATATTTTCAGTTAAAACCTTCTTGTAATATTGATAAACAACCAGATAGAAAAAGAAGAGTTGTGTTTACATTGAGAAAGAGTTCTCTTATTTTCACCTATGAGAAGTTACCAAACGCCATATTGGAAGGATATGATGCAGTATAACTGTGAGAAAACCCTCTCCGTTCTCCAGTTCTGAAATATTTATCCAACCAGATTGAAGACTGGATATGCTACATGTAAGATAGGGGATTGATATAACAAGAGCTTTTTTTTTTTTATTACAGAAAGAATACAATGGAAGTATATTTATTGGGATGCAGCTTTTTTTTTATTTGATTAAAGACGTAAATTGTAAACATGAAATATGTTCAGTATAAAAAACTGTACAGATTTGAACTCGCAATTTTTACAGGTTCAATAATGCGAATAAAACGTTCTCACGTATACTGCTTGCACACACTTCCACATCACTTCTGTATCAATATATTTATATGTTTGTGAAATGTGTAAGACTTATGGCACACAGTGTAAAAGTAGTTATTTATGCAACAAGTGTGTAAATTTAGAATTATAATATGAGGCAAAAATTTCGAGACAAAGTTCACTTTCGGTATAGTCGATTGTAATGAGAATAGTAGGCAATCATTTAGATGCTACAGCAGACTGAAATACTAAATTTCAATACTTTACAGCCGATTATTTCGAATTTATGCGAGGAATTCTAAAAGACTGTCAAGTAAAGTACACTTCCGGTTTAGTCGATCCTAATGAAAATAGGATATGAGCATTTAAATGGTACAATCGTCTTACATACTGAATTCCAACATTCTATGTTCAACCGTTTTGGATTTATGCGGAAAATTCAAAAAATGTTTCGAGTAAAGTGCACTTCCGGTACAGACGATTGCAATTATAATGCGAGGTGCACAACTACATGTTACAGAAATGCTATTCTACGACTGAGTGCTTTAAATTCATGCGGAAAATATTAAAAGACTGATGTCAAGTAAAGTGCACTTCTGGTTCAGTCGATTAGTACAAAAATAGAAGACAAATTCGACCCTTTTGATTGTTTACTCGGCCCGTCAGCACTTGTGTACGTAGCATACATACAAAATTTTCTTTCAAAAAAATTATGCAAGATTCCAACTGTCGCTGGTTGTTTATAGCAGGACGGCAAAAACCAAAACCCCTGTTTTATACGATTTACAAATAAATTTTCAGCTTTCATGTCTCATTAAGTATTAAAATATAATAATATATTATGTTTTGATTAATAATGCTAATTTCATTACAGTAAATTTATAATTACTAAAAGCTTGCAAGGCGCCTGAAGCGCCCGTTGAAAAGTGATGAGTCGTCAAAATCACAAATATGCTGAAATTTGTATATTCTAAGATAGAATATATCAAGAAGAATCGATTCTGATAATTTTTGTTGTTATAAACATCATAAAGATGCTACGATCGCACGCTGTATTATTTGAGTAACGGACGGAAGAGAGAATAGCCGAATCAGAAGCACACACTGTTTGACTCTGTTTCTCTTGAACGAATTGAGATAATTGAAGTCCGTAAAAAATATCATATTCTGCATGAATCATTCTAATGTAATAAGAATTATTATCAAAATATCTCAAAAAATACAAATACTATTACCTAATGAATAACATTTAGAATTTGTAACTGTATTTTTCGACTCAATAGAAATAATCAAAGTATTGTGATCTACATACTTAGATGTAACACGATGGAGAGTTTCATCGGAATATCTTCAGAAATACAAATATGATCGATAGAAATTCAATACTCAATAATATTTCTAAAATCGACTATTGTATAGGTAGCACAAAGTTTGTTGCTGTATCTTCTGAACGAAACAATATAATTAAAATTTGTGAGGAGCATGTTGTCTAACACATTTAATAAAATCAATAAAAATGTATTAAAAATTGAACTGAGAAGATATTTCTGTTTTAAAAATGAGAATAAAATATTATCAACAACTCGATAAAATTTGATAGATAATGTAAATATTCGAATTTGCAATCAAGTTATTTTCTATTATGTACTGGAGTAATTCTTTCACATCTATAATGAAGTCTGATGCATTTAGGATCATAGTCCGTAATTCTTCATACAATTCGTAAGGTTGGAAGTCACTACGCTCACCAACTCGCAGGATTGTGTGTAAATCTTGAAAGTATTTTGTTATTTGCTCTTCTGGTATATTTTTGAATTCTCTCAAATCATATAGGAAACCAAAATTTTTGAAATGATGATTTAATGACATAAATCTCGAATCCATAATCATTGTGTTAATAAAATCTGACTCATATCAGCTTGAAGCGCGATGCCTCTCAGACTGCCTCGGAGAATATGGGCCTTCATATTTTAGAATCGTGCGGAAATTGAGGATACAGTTTTCGTCCTGATATTATCCAATCAAGCGTCAGAATTATCATAATGACGCTCTGATAATGGCTCTATTCCTTTGCTTGCGATGCGACTAGACCTAATTGATGTAAGGAATTAGTATCTATTTAATTTAACTTGCAAACTGTATATGATACGCTAAAATGGACTGTACGGATTCCGTCCAGAATCGATACAGCGGTCGTCATGCCAAAAGTAGTGGAAGAAGTTGTAATAAGCTTAGGTCGTGGGCTCTATTTAGTCCCTCTCAGCAAATTGTGAGAAATATTTTTCCCTTCACAATTTTGACCTAAAAATCTGACGTAGACATCACGTGACTTATTTGTACAACATTGGATATATTTTTGCATATAATATGATAATCAAAAACAGAATTTCATCGTTCCATGACTAATTGTTTCAATAATCTTCAGCCTTCGAATTTATGCGAAAAATTCAAATTTACTTCCGGTTCATTTGATCTCAATCAAAATAGGATATGAGCAATTAGACGGTACTATCGTCTTAAAGACTTAATTCTAACATTTTACATCCGCACAGTCGCACATACGTACCGACATCAAGCCAAAAATAGTCAAAATGGATTCAGGGATGCTCAAAACTGATATTTCTATCTAAATCTATTAAATTTGTGCTTCCAGCGATTATTTAATTACAGTACAAATAAATTCAAGTGTGCTCAAAAACTCATTACAGTAAACCATCAAGAATTCTCCATTTAACTGAATTCCTTTTCAATTACATTGTATTCAAACCTCCCAAGTGGTAACATAACCTAACAATCCACCTTGAGCTCTTGACAGAAATCCGTTATTTTGTTCTCCTCTGTTCTGCAGGTTGTCTAAAATCGTTCACGCGAAAGATTCAATTACAAGATAATTAATTTTCCTAGAATTTTCAGCGAACTATTCCAAATATTCTTATACAATGAATTTTTGACATTCTGCTTTGTTTCAGTGCATTCTGAATCCATTTAGTAAGTAAATGATTAATTCTAATCTGATAATTCTTTACATAAATAGAAAGTTTCCAAGTTAATGATGCTCAAAAGTAATAAATTTAATTATTAAGATAACTACAAGACATTATTATCAAAATATGCAAGGTTGTTTTTGTTTTCAGTGTGTCTTATTTTTGGAATGAGTGACAGCGGCATATTGGCAGAAGAACGCAGTGAAAATATGCGCAAAAAATGTATTCATACTTGAACAAAAGAAAAACTTGTATAAATGTTATAATACTAAATTTAAATATATATCAAAGGCTAAATATATCGCATTTGATGTTTGACCAATCAGGAAACACTTTGTATATTTCTCTATTAAAAGTTGTTTATTTGTTTTAAAGCTACTGTGGCAATAAAAATTTAACCAGAATCTACTTTAATGTATTTATTGCTTTTAGTGCACCATCGATTATGCCAGTAATTTAGAGCTGCATTTGAAAGCTCTACATAAAGAAATTAATTGCTACAATTTTGCAGAAAATATCGTTATAAATTGCAGGATCAGGGAAACAAATGACCAATTTAAATATATTTAACAACCTTTCATATTTCAACTGTTTCTCCGCAAAGTATAAATTGTACAGTATTAAAAAATCAATGAAACGGTCTACAGATTTCGTCCGATAACCTGAGATTGTTTCTACTCTTTCGTTTGTTGAAGCCATTTGAAAGCTCTAAAAAAATTACACGAACTACGAATAACTGGAATCACGTCCTGGAGAATACAAACAGGTAATGGAACTAAATTTAAGTCGGCATAAAGTTTGGGCACTTTTCATTTTATATTCCAACTGGAATTTGCTACTTCTGAAATTGAATTTATTTTCAATGTGAAACTAATTTGTTTGTCCCAAATTTTCGACAGTTACGGCGACTGGAATGAGTGAAATGAGTCTTTATCTCAAATTTTTAATTGATTAAGTATTATCATAATTTGATGATATTGAAAATTGAAAATGGTTTTTACTTTTACTTTACTTTACCACGTTAATCAATAATAAATTGTACCTATTTCATAGGACACAATATATCATTTAAGATGAGAAATAGTTGATTAGTTACTGCTAACTTCTTTCTAAATTCCACATCTAATTTTTCTCCCAAATAAAAAACGAAATTAGATATAAAGCTGAGATATGCGACATACCGTGACCTATGCAACCTGCAATTTTAATAGGATTCCGTATTGAATACATTTATTACGGAGTAATTCAAATTGCATATCCAAATTAATATTTTATACAGATATTATGGTGTAACCGTGTTAAGCTAATAGGGTTCTTTACAGTGGCGGCTCTTAGTTAAAATTAGTGGGATGCCGCTCCAGAAATGTTTTTGCCCTTGTTTTAAGATTGTGTAAAAGGAAATAAGCATGTATAAAAAAAATGAAATCCTAAAAGAAAAACATTATGATAGTTCAAGCCTGATATGATCATTTAAAAATGAAATGGAAAAAAAACTGACAGAGCCTCTACAGAATAGACCTCCATCGTAATACACCGGTTAAATGGGTGGCCAACGCAACTGACTGATATGCATCAAGGACGTGAACCAACAGAAATTTCTATAAGTTTAGAGAAGCCATGCCCAGTGATGTATAAACTAGAAACTGAGCAGAATAGACACTAATAATGGTTGATAGGTCGGTTACGGAGCGCGCGAGAATAATAGTGGTTGTTAGGTCGGTTACGGAGCGCGTAAGAGTAAAAAAATATGAGTGTACTAGTTGGAATGAATGGAAAGCGGTTTAAATAAATAAGAAGCGATGAAAATAAATAAAGAAACAATGGCAATAAATAAATAAGAGGCGGGAATAAATAACGGACCGTATAACGGTGCAAATTTTTTTTTATGTTCGACTAGTTTATTAATGTTGTCAAAATAACACTGATTTCAGGATAATTACGTAACAAATAATACCCGAGGGCATTATTCTGAAAAAATAGCATACAAGTTTCCTAGTTACAGCAAGTAACTAGAGTAATTTCTCTGACAGAAATAACAATGACAGGACATACATTGTTAAAGATTCTGATACCACAAAAGGCGGACATTAAACATTGAAGGCACCATGGGAGTTGAACAGACAATAATGTCTACGGTCAACGTACTCACCTCAAGCCAGAGGCCCTCGGAAAGTATACTGTTGACCTTAGGCATTATTGTCCTTTTAACACCCTAGATACCTTAATTACTATTTCATACTGCATCATTTCGAGTCAATAATTGGCTTTAAAAAAATTCAAATTGTTTTAAAAGTACCTATAGAGTTCATGACCTCTGTTTCTGAAACGCAACCAAGTTGGCAGTTTAGTTCTGCAGGTTGCAGGCGCAACAAAAGAAGTTGGGTACGATTTTGTAGATTCCATTGCAACAAACTTCATTTTCGAGTAGAATTGAGACTTCTCTCTATCACTTTCTGGCCGCCATATGAACAAAATGAAAAAATAAAATACTTAGAGTCGTCTTGGAGGTAGCACATTATAGTGATCAGAAAGTGGTACAAAAAAAAATGGAATCTACATTCCACTCAAAAATTAGTTTACTGAAATTGAAAGATACAAAATCGCCCTCCAGTATTGATATACAATAGAAAATCTGTTAACCAGATATAAAAAAAAGAAATTAAAAAAAAAATGTATAATACACAAGTAAAATTTTGTAATCATATTTTCATAGAGTGAAAGCAAGAAATATGAACAAAATTATTGGGGTGGGAAAAAGTAGAGCGTTGTGGACAAGACTTCTTCTCTATATTATAGGTTCCTCGTCAAAAGCATTGGAAAACCTGCTCAAGTGACCGTGGAAAAAGGCAGACAAGTTAAAGTAGTATTTGCGCCCTGATGGATTCGTACCATTACATAGGATGCTAAAAAATTAACTTCTTAAAATAAAAATCTATAAATTTTTGCAACAGCTATTCTTTTTGTACCCTCCCTCCTCTTCCTACTTATCTACGGATCATGTCGCGACGTCTAAGCCCACAACGTCTAATTAATTTCTCCACTACGACTAATCTCATGAGACAGAAAGTGTCTCCACCAATGTGTCCACAACGTCTAACTCCAATTACTTCATAGTACAACCACGTTTACCATACGTCATCATCGCCACTACAAGATTAATTCACGTATTTTTGACCAAGCTTGAAGTGGCCAATGACAGCAAATCAAATCCAACATGATGTGGTTAATGCACCCTCCGTCATTGTAAAGATTCCACATCGAGATTGGTCAGAGCGGGCGAAGCCCGGTCGTTAGTTGGGTGCGAATCATCACCGGTTGAAAATAAGAACCACTGTTTTAGTGCCACTGATAAAATTCAAAGTTAAATATCCTATTTGATGTTTCATTTAGTGTGACGTCAGTATGAAAATACACTTTAAAAGGCAGTATCTTTTTATTGCATTGAGATAGAAACTTGATTTTTTTTACAGGACTATAAGACTTTAATATTTGGTATTAATTTCAACTCGATTACCTCTAGCCGTTCTTGATGATACAGTTCCGGATAAAAGAGATTCTTCAGCATCTGATTTATAAGACTATTTTTTCCGTTAGCTGATGTTCACAAATTAATGGAATTCTGATAGATACTTTTAGTAACAGAATATTCTAATTTCTTAATAATTCCAGCATCAAGTATTAAATGATTTTCATTAATTTTTATGGACAATATATAATCAAAAAAACGTTAAAGAGAATTTGGAAAATTAGAATTCACTTGGTGTGTAACTCGAAGAACGTGTCATCTGATCAATAACTGAATAACACAAAAGAGGTCTGCATTGACCCACATCACTTTGTATACATGAATTTAACAGTGAAAAATAGACTAAAACATCAAATCGATTTAAACTACGACAAATTTCTCGAAACGATGATTAATAGAATTAATCATTTATTTACCTACGATTTAATCTTTTATGGGAAATCAGTTGTCACGCTTAATTTAATTTTTAAGGAGATTTTAGATTAGTTTTTCATTGATTTGAAGTAATCAAAAAGAGAGGATAGGTTTTCTAAATATTCAGATGGTGAGTTTTCAATTTCTTCGTGATTCTCTTCACCGATCGACTTCCATATTTCGACATTTATTAAGAAATAACAGCACTGTGAAGAGCAAGCACAAGTTGAGAGCTTGATAGTTCAAAATAAACTGATCGATGACAACTATTTCACGCAGTGTTACCAATATGAATTCGCAGAAAAAATAAATTGTAGTGCAAGAAAGATAATTGACATGTTATCACTACATATAATTGGCTAGCATAAATAATTGAACAATTAATGTATTTTTCACATTAGACGAGCTAGGCTCATAAGAAAAATTAAGATAGGTTTTAGTGATGAAGAATTTGGTTTTTCCAGCTTAATACCCAAAAAAGTAGCTTCAAACTTCAATCTAAAAAAACAAATTTTTCCCTCACAGATGTTAATTCAGTCCAAAAGTTGGATTTTTTTGAAAATAAGGACAAAGAATTAATATTTTTGAGATTAAGAGAGATTAGATATTTAATTCCAAATTTTACTGTGGATCAGGCAGAATTTCCTAAAATATTTGTTGAAATTGCCAGCAGAGATCCGTTATCAAAATTCTACGAAGTACAAAATGAAATTGACCTTTGATATTAATCGAACCTCAAGCTACGCCTACACCGCTCCAGTTGTATGAAATTCAAATTAAATCGCCCAAAAATCTTCTGCAATATTATTACTTACTTCTCCGAAAATCCTCGTTATAATCACACAAAAACAATTACACTAGCACATTCCACCTGTGTTCAACTCCACTGCTAACTATCTACTCACTAACTTTCTTCACTACGTTCTGATTTTGGGTTGAATGAACAACTGATTGCGATCCTGTGACAGCCGACAATCGTTCTGTTGACTAGACTGTTGCTTGAATAATAGTCGCCTAGAGAGAGGCAACCAACGCTTCGCGCTTGAGCCAAAAGCACGTTGCGCAACGGAAGATGCAAAAGATTGGACGCGGGAGATGAATTCGAATGAGATGAGTGATGAATGATTCCAGGACGAAGAGAAAAGGGAGAGCATGTAGAGCGTGAAAGGTGGAACTGATAACAAGATTATTTTGTTAAACAGACTTCATTTTGACGAGAATATATTGGCAGAAATGCGTATTTATCAAACATTGTGGACTTTGAAAAAGAATATGTTCATCTGCTAGAGACACAAGACCGTATTCGTAATTCATTTCTAAGCTAGCAGCGGTGTTATGGAAGTGCTTCTATTAAGAACTTCATAACTATTGATTTGATTTTTAGCGCATTTTTTGGAAAAAAAATTGAAGAATCATCTATATGATGAAAGAAAATATTTGACAGCTCATAAATGCTTGTTACTTCAGAGATTTCGCAAATTACCATCTCTCACAATTACTGAGCTTGCAATCAAGCAGTTTGGGCAAACTTACGAAACAGCAGCTTCCATTTAGTACTAGTTTCAAGTTGACTATTTGATAGGTACATAATTTATGCATGTACAAACTCAAAAATACCTTTTAATCTTCATTGTTTAGTTATTGACTGACGGGAGGTCAAGTGCTGGACCTTAAAATGATAATTTGATCTTTATCAAAGCTATATAAAAAAATACACCAAAAGTAAACAAATTTTAATCCAATAATAATAATTAATTCTAATAAGCTTCAAATTCACGTCAAACAAGTCATTGAATGAATCCCGGACATATTTGACAACTGTACATAATAATAGTGACACCTGCGGCTAAAGTTGTAACTAAATTTTTATCTACTTTAATAAATTTTAGTTGCCATATCCCTAATGTCATATATGGACATTGTTTCACTTGAAACAAGTAATTGAATAATTGAATCTTCCACAATCACTGAGCTTGAATTGAAGCAATTTGTGCAAACCTACGAAACAGCAGCTTTTATTTAGTACCAGTTTCAAGTCTGTAAATAGTATAGTTGCTGAGAATTCAGCGTCACGCCAGCCAGCCAGCCATACAGCCAAAGTGAATATGATAGCGCTTTTTTCCAAAAAATGCGCTAAAAAGCGCTATTATATTCACTTTGGCTGTCTGGCTGGCGTGACGCTGCTTCTCAGCAACTATACTATTTACAGACTTCAAACTGGTACTAAATAAAAGCTGCTGTTTCGTAGGTTTGCACAAATTGCTTTAATTCAAGCTCAGTGATTGTGGAAGATTCAATTATGCAATTATATGTTTCAAGTGAAACAATGCCCATAGACATATATGACATTAGGGGTATGGCAACTAAAATTTATTAAAGTAGATAAAAATTTAGTTACAACTTTAGTCGCGGGTGTCACTATTATTATGTACATTTGTCAAATCTGTCCGGGATTCATTCAATGACTTGTTTGACGCGAATTTGAAGCTTATTAGAATGAATTATTATTATTGGATGAAAATTTGTTTACTTTTGGTGTATTTTTTTTATATAGCTTTGATAAAGATCAAATTATCATTTTAAGGTCCAGAACTTGACCTCCCGTCAGTCAATAACTATGAGGATTAAAAAGTATTTTTGAGTTTGTACATGCATAAATTATGTACTTATCAAATAGTCAACTTGAAACTAGTACTAAATGGAAGCTGCTGTTTCGTAAGTTTGCCCAAACTGCTTGAGTTCAAGTTCAGTAATTGTGAGAGATAGTAATTTGCGAAATCTCTGAAGTAACAAGCACTTATGAGCTGTCAAAAATGCGCTTTCATCATCTAGATGATTTTTCCATTTTTTTTTATTGTTTGATTGATATGATTATTTATTGGACAGATTGATTGATCAATTCGTACCGGTCAGAATCAAGGATAAATCATTCGATTTGTTCGATCAATCGGAATGATCTTGATCTATCTAAAATCAAGATCAAAGATCGATAAATTGCCAATATCCAGGATTACATAGTTTTGATTTTGACAACTTTTGGAAGCGATTAAATTACTTCTATTGGTGGTTCCAACTAGCGGCGCAGCCGTAATCTATTTCTGATTGATAGGCCACTGTAGCTATATCAAAACGGAACCTAAATCTTATTATAATTTGTCTTTACAATAAAGTGTTGTAGCTTGCCAAGAACCGAATCCCTATTGCGTTATAATGTTTACTAGTGGTCGCCTAGTGGTCGAAATTCGAATATAGTTCATTAAATTTTCAAGTTGGAACTTTATTGAATTTAACCTTCCATTCCCGGAGGTTTCAGGTGGAATTAACTTGGTATTCGACGTTCTATTCGAATGTTAAATAAAAATTGTGGTTTCCATTTAAGTTTTTAACGTGCTTGCCTTCTAGCCCTTTCTTCCCTCTCCTGGGGAAGTGAGAATTAGTTGTCAGACATTTTTCATTCGGTGTATATTTTTTGAGATATTTTACCAAAAAAATAATATTGTTTCCAGCGTTAAATTGAAATGGGACACTGTATATAATTTTAGCTGTCTGCACTCCTTATCCATATAAACTTTAAGTATGCCAAATCTCACATTTTTCGTGTGCGCAATCTTTTCACGTATTAATATATAGATAAGCTCATCAGAAAGCTGTTGAAACAAAACAGAACCAAATCTCGCTAAAATGTTTGTTTATACTCTGAATGGAATCGTAATATCGCTACAATGTCAATATTATAGTAGCAAATTTCGGACGAAAACACATATTCCTGAAATATTTGTCTACCTGTCAGAGCCCTGAATCTATTGCAGGTTGAAGTCATATACTTCGCTGTCTTTCGAAGCACAGATGCTAGTTCTCTACAAGCTCTGTATGAAAGAGTGCTTCGACTTTATTCAAAATTAAACCTTGAACATCTAGCTGAAAGTATTGTAACGAACAGTGTTCCTACAAAGTAGAATAGATGAATGATACGCAATAGAGTTGTTGTCTAGCCGGCGCAACTGACTGATATGTGTCAGAGACGTGGTGATGTTAGATCTTCTTGAAAGATTCGAACAACAATAGCGGCAACTATTTAAACTGGGAAACTGAGTCGAATTGGATAGTAAGTAAGTGAGGAAAGAAATTGAGAGTAATAGTTAGAGCGCGTAGAAGTGGTTGATAGAAGTGGTTGAAACGGAAACTTGTTCGCGATGTCTGTTTTTTAAATTGCTATAGTTGGTTCCGAATAAAACTCTCTATCTAATATTGAACGGATTTATGAACTTCGCTTTATGCAAGCATGTTGTAATCCGAAGGTCGTGGGGTCGAATCCCAGCTTCGGACAGAAAAGTCTGTAATAGTAATTAAGGTATCAAGGGTGTTAAAAGGACAATAATGCCTGAGATCAACAGTGTACTTTCCGAAGGCCTCTGGTCAGAGGTGTATACATTGACTGTAGGCATTATCGTCCGTTCAACTCTCATGGTGCCTTCTATGTTTAATGTCCGACTTTTGTACTATTTCAATCAAAAATTTTAGCAATGTATGTCCTGTCAGAGAAATTACTTTAGTTACTTGCTGTAACTAGGAAACTTGTTTGTTATTTTGAAAACTAATACCCTCGGGTATTATTTGTTACGTAATAACAACAATAATAAACTAGTTGGACATTGAATATTCTAATATATTCTGTGGCATACCCTCTACAAAAACTAGGAGTACTTGTGGCCTTTACACAGCTCAGGAAATATCAATCAATCTACCAAGTGCACACTCGTATCAGGTAAAAGGCATGATTGATATTTATTTATTTATTCTATGTCCGAGAAAATTATTTAGCTAATATAAAACGGAGCCCTATATTTTGCAACAATATCTGACTTAGAACCAGAATCAGAACAGATTCCAATATTCCACTATATTGTGATGTTACAAAAAAAGTCGTTCGAAATTATAAGCGCCTCCACTATTTTTTTACTCATTTTGTAATAAGATCATAATATTATAGTTGCTTCAAGAAAATTGGATAGCACCATTCATGTCACAAACTATTGTGTAGGGCTTTAAATTTGACATTTATAGCATGTCGCTGACGTGGGATAATCCTAGGTTTAAGCTGATCAAGACATCAAAAATACAGTTCCGTATTCAGAATTTTGTGTAAGCTAAACCTGCTTGTTTGAATTTTTTTAATACAACTGTTTTATAGCAAGGGGGCGGTCACGTGACTTTTTTGCTACAGCCAATCCCAGTCTGGGTAACATACGTCAAAGTGACAGTTATTTGTTTACTTTCAGTTCGAGGTTAAACACGTGGCTCATAGTTTCAGTGTCTATCAGCTGGATATTTTCTAAAAGAATGATGTCCTTTCATTTCGAAAGTTTGCCTGGTAATGTGAAACAGACAGAAAGAATATTCCATAAGTTTTGATGGACAAAATATCAAAATTATGATGAAACTAATTAATTCAAAACTGTGAACTAGCTTAAATTGTTTCGAGAAACGGGCTGTTAAAGCTAGAACTAACACAATACACATGAAAATAAAAAAAATAATACAGCATTCACAGCACCATCACAAACAACGAGGCTTATCTTTACATAACCTTTAAAAGTAAAAATTTAGAACTAAAAGTAACACAATACACATAACAATAAAAGAAATAGTCCAAAAGTCACAATATACACACAAAAAAACATCAAAAACACTAATAAATACCAGTAACACAAAAATCAAGCAAACAAATATTGAGTAAACAATGCTTACGAAATGTCACTTTGACGTTTGCTACTCAAACTGGGATTGGTTGGAACAAAAAGTCACATGATAGCCCGCAACCCATATAGTAACACTAACATCAGTAATATGAGTGACAAAATCTTCTTTCTAAAGCCATGTCATCAGCATATACAATCTACATTTTTTCATCGACTGTCACCAGAAAAATGCAATAATCTGATAATTCAATATGAAGCTCCAAGGCTTAAAAATGGAGTAAAAATTGAGTTACAGCCCTGTTTCCTAGCAGACAAACTTGTTAGCATGTAATTGGTATCGGGAATAGAATTTTTCTATAGGGATATAAATTGAAAAATGGTATTTGAAACCATCTTACTGAAGATTTTGCATGATCTCATATAACATTCATAATATTTTTTCACCGGAAAATATGCTCTAATCTGAAAAAGTGTGATTCTAAGAATTGATATTTCTAATGAAATAGTTATTAATCGGGATTGTTTACGCATAACAAACCATGCGTAAACACAGGTTCAATACTAATTCGTCGAAACAGCTTTTTGATATCATTTTAGAGATGACACATTGTCTCGACACATTGTCTTCACGGCTTAAATCCCAATGAACTCGAAAACATAATTTAGAAGAAAGTTGATCTGTCTGCCTGGAAACAGAACTTATGAAAATGTACGAGTTTTCGACTGAAATTTTAAATTTAAGTTTTTCATCAAAAAGCTAGGTTCAAGATTGTAGATGAGCTTTTCTCAATCAGTGGTACCAAAACTTAATTGATGGAACTTTTTAGTTTTTTGCGTTTATTTTATAAACGGTAGTATTTATCATAAAATATGAAATAACTAGAATTGATTCTCGAATAATTTAGCACAACATTATCAGCGGTTCATTTGCCATTATTAAAAATTGAATTAGTATTCAATTCGTTATATTTTTCTGAAGCAAAGAAATAATGAGAATCATAATGTGAAATTAGAATTATTATCACTCATATCTGGACATCACATGCAAACGTTCGTCAATTTTTTTTTTTCAAGATAAATGATTCGGCTCTATTGTGTTTGGTATCAAATTAAAGCTCTTGCGGGGATAATTCTAGTAGAAGTGTCAAAAAGATATTTAAACGATCGTCAATTGTTTCTTTTACAAATTATTTGAATGATGTCTTGTTTGTTATCAATTTAAAGCTCTCGGGATATAAGCTTAGTAAATATCAAAAATAAATAATCAGTAGAATCCACGTTACCATCTCTAAATTATCAAATGTCGAAACTGTATGTTCCAATGAATTGAAGATCTCGATAATCCAGTAAAGGAATCTTTATTTTCAAAAATATTAATTTCTGTAACATGTACACCGAAAGTACCCTATTACTGAGCTGACTTCTGCTTCGAAAGTTCTCAATTCCAAACCATGTTGACAATTTTCATCAATTCTCTGTTGACTGGGAATTAATGGATATAAATGTCCGCTGGGTAAAAATGAAATTGTAGATCATGGATCATGGATGCCGTTGGATTTTTTTATTTCATTGATATTATGTCAAATTGATATTTGAAAGGAATTTGTATTATAGAATGTTTAGAAAATAGTCATATCCAGTGAAAGTTATATATTTCAAAAGATCATCCGATGATCTTTTGAAATATATTATAGAATGTGTTCGTTATAGTATATGCATTGATTGTGAACGGGATAGCACAGAAAATGTGAAAAATATCAATCAATAAAATAAATCATGTAAGTTATTATGTTTCATTGTATTAGTTCACTGTAATGTGATTGCATTTGTAAAAATCTGTTTGTCAAATCATAAGATAGTTTCGATACATCCAAATTCATTTAAAAAACTTAGTAATGGTACTTTGGTGCACTTGTTACAAAAAGTATCGTATGCAACACGGACACTGAACGACTGTCATTATTGTCACGGACAAATTTGGCTGCACGGAGCTGCCTTGGGCTTTGCCATCACCTTCACCTCGGGCTTTGCCGTCTTCACCGAATGCAGCCAAATTTATCCTGGACAAAAATGACAGTCGTTCGGTCCTTGTAGTATAATATACTATTCATGTAGGGACTGAAATATAATTGACATCTGTCACTTCAACAATGACAGCTGTCACTTTGAAAATGGCAGCTGTCACTTTGATAAAGACAGCTATCACTTTGAAATATGCAATTAAGGGTACATTTCACTAGACGAGTGCAACGCTCATGTCGCCTCAATAATTGTTTCCCAAGACGATCGCGGTCTTGGCATTCATGATAATTACGTCATAGATGACGTCATTGATCCCGACCACTTCAAGATCACAACGCCCGCGGTTGAAAGTTGGATCGAAGCGGTCGTTGCGTTCATTTTTGAAGAAATCGCCAAGAAGTTCAAATTAAATGAGAAAATGCCTTACCAAGTTGTACTTCCGATTCTGAATTATGTCAATTGATTCAAGATTTTTCATTTCATGGTCTCTCATTATCATCATTTATTATTTTAGACCGATTAATTTACACAGGTATATTGGATTCATTCAATTCGTATATTATTTTTGCTACAGGTTAGTTTAATCTTAATAATGATTTACTTTTCGATCCTAACCACAAATTGTTAGTTTATTTGACATTTAACATGAGCATGAGCGTTGCGGTCATCTAGTGGAACGTACTCTAATTGCGACACTCTAAGGGACTCAATAATCGTTCCACAAGACGATAGCGGTCTTGACGTTCATGATAAATACGTCACAGATGACGTCATTGATCGCGACCACTTCAAGCCCACAACGCTCGCTATTGAAAGGTGGGTCAAAGCGGTCATTGCGTTAATTTTTGCAGAAATCGCCAAGTAGTTGAAATTAAATGAGAAGATGATTTTTCAATTTGTAATTTCGATTTCAAATTATGTCAATTGAATGAAGATTCTCCATTTGTCAATATGACAGATAATTTTATGGTCTCTCATTATAATTATTTATTATTCAAGAGCGATTAATTTACACAAACATATTGGATTCATTTCATTCGTATATACTTTTTGCTGCAGGTTAGTTTAATCTTATTAAAATTTACTTTCCGCTCTTAACTACAAATTGACAGTTTATTTGATATTTAACAGATACTCGCATCGTTCCACTTCAAGCACTTGCCACATCGACCATGAGTTAGTGGAACAGCAAAAACCGCGGTTGTGAGCGTGAGCGTTGCGGTTATCTAATGGAATGTACTCTAAATTTCTGAAACAGCGATGAAACTGGCCATGAAATTTATGGTCGGGTTTGCACCAGCATACAATATTCAAGTACTTATAAATGTAACTAAGGCATGTGGTTATTGACAGAGACTCATAAGCGATTCACGTACATTAATCTTTTATGCATCCCAGTATTGCTATCATCAATACACAGGCAGTTGAGTTATGTTATCTATATTTAGTTTTTAAGTGAACTTATGTTGGTAATATAGGGTACAACATCTTCCATTGCTGATTTATTTGTTGTTTGCCTGGAATCTTGTGTATTAAGTGGTAAATCTGTAGCTAACGTGAGAAACAAATTTCTATACGTATTGGCAAGTTTATTGTAACGTTGATATTTCGTGAGTATGCTGAAATTTAAATGTTATTCAGTAAGTATGCGCACAGAAGCAAATAAATTACCTGGTTGTTAGCGTATAACTAGCGGAAATTAGCAAAACTTCCTAATATCAATAATTGAACATGTGTAACGTAGTTACGTTTCTGTATCACGAAATGATATAATTATTGAAAACAAGACAATGTAAAACAGCTGTCATCTACAATCTTAATCAAGAACTTACCCAATGTAATGGTTATATTGGAGACATCAAATGCAGTCGGCTGCAATTAACATGCCAGGTCACCACTGTAAATGAAAACCGAGCACGATATTTTGACCGCGAGAAGACTTCATTACTGACGTTATTAACGATTCTCGCAGAATCTTCAGAGGAATATTATTAACACTTCAGTAGATTACTTTGTATTCATCAACATGTAACTGATTTAATTCTGCATCAGCAATCATACTTGATTTATTAATAATTCTTAATTGAAAAAGGTTTTTCCAGTAATCACTGGAAGAAAAAAATGTTATTAAAAAAAGTAAAGAATTTTCAGAAATTATTTTCACATTGTTCCAAAGATACAATACACATCAAGAAAGGATGTGATTTTTATAAAGAAAATTAGGAACTATTTCATGTAGACTTGTGGTGCAACTCTATAAGAAGCAGGCTAGGACTTATTTATTATGAAATTTCACTTGAAATATTTTACTTGAATGTTTTATAAATTAAGAATTATGGGTATAGAATTGAATGTAAATGTTGACAAATTCGTATAATTTTTCAATGTGTCAACAGAATAATTTAATTTGATTTTGATTATTAGTTCTATAGAGTTACAGTAAGTTGATAAACAGCATCATTAGTTGAATGTTCGCAATTTCTTGATAATTTGCATCTCTTCAGTCATCAAAACTAAATACCTATCACGAACTATTATCATGTTAGCAGTTACCACGACCGCATACTCACTCGAGTCAATTGGGCTTTCAGGCACATAAATCACTATGCGATTGTGAGTCAGATCAAGGGTAGTTTGGTTTGGACACATTTACCAGTTACGTAACCGCTACGGTTATGGTTACATATTACGCATACAGGAAATGGTTAAGGAAAATTGGTCTCCGTTCTCCGAACTGCGAGCCCGCGGTGCTGACCTATTATGGAAGATTTACATACGGCGGTGCTGTTGAGGAGGTTTATTTGTTCGGTTTTGTTTTAAATGGTTTTAGGAGGCTCCATGAGGCGTTATATTTGTTTTGGCATGAGAAGACTTATTAAAGTTAAAATCAGGCTGCGCAGCCATTGGAACATAATATATTATAGTATAGCACAACGCAGCCAATGCGAATCTATGATAAAAGAGACTTCTATAATCTACTTTTTTTGTAATTCTATTCTTTAACGTTCTTTTATTCAAAAAATTTGGCTTTCAGTTTTTTGTGACGCTAGCCAACTGCACCAAACCAGATAAAATTTCTTATCACATTGGACACCTGCGCCAACGCTTAAAACCAAGTAAAAATAAAAATGACCAACTGCACGAAAGGATTAATTCCCAGTAAACGCAGAATTTATACCATAGAAGCTTTCCCTTCATCTAAATTCTAGTCTACAAACTAATTCTTACATTTTTTTTTTTTATTGGATATCTATTATCATGTATTCTCCTCATATCAATATATTATTAAGTGTGACTTGTATCAAAATTCCTATGACACATAGTTGAACTATATGATGTGTTATAATTTGCACTTTTATTAAATAAAATCCTTCGTATTAGCCACAGAAGTGCAAGTGCTTTCGTTTGGCGCAAATATCTATATTTAAAAGTTGAAAAATATTCGGATGATTTAAGAAAATTAGAATTGAACCTAGAATGGAATGATTCACATGAGTTTGTTGTTCTGTACATAGAACCATCAGCACAGGTCCGTATTTCGGGAGGAAACCGAGCTTCTTCACTAATATAGTTTTCTAGTACATAATCACAAAGTTGTATTAATTTGGAATCATTGAAAGAAGAATTGCCAAATATTTCCTATACGAAAAGATCGCCTACTTTATCTGGACTTAAAAACTGAATACCAAAAAATTGTTTTAAAGATTGGCTGCCAAAAGAATTACGTTCTTTTCACACTTGACTTAAACCTAATGCCTGAATCTTCTAGATTCCTATGATTTTAACACTCGGCCATCATTGTGAACAGCATTATGAATTGCACTTTCAAAATCAATAGCTATTTGCTGTGGATCGAAAACCAAATTAAGTTCCATACATTTTCTTGTGAAAGTTTTAAACAGTAGGAAATACCTCGGCATTTTTTTATCTGGTGGCAAACAAAACACAAGCGGAACATAATGTCCATTTTTATAGCCATGTATAGTGAACATCTGAAGAAAAATTTATTGTTATTAAGAAGATTAGAATTAAAAGTGAAGGTGGAGGAATTCAGCTATGGGATCATCCTTTCAACTTTACGGTCGAGGATTAAAACAGGTGGAAGTGGAGGAACTCTGGTACTCCCGTTTAGAAGTCTACTACAACTCCTAATAATTAGTCCTAGGCCCAGTATTTCAGTCCATGGTTTATCTCAAGGTGAAACATCACCCGGAAATACTAGCTGTCTCTGTCTAGTCTAATATTGTTTTGGAGTAAGTGAGGCTTATGGAAGGTCAGTGATTACGGCGGGTACACAAGAATTCAAATTTGACATTTCAGAAGAAAAACATTTTATAGAGAAATTTACTGAAATTAATGCTCGCATACAAAATAATCTTTCAAAGACATAAGTTTCAATGAAATTATTAATAATGAGAATATGATATTATGATACAAAAATGTCCCAAAATTCACGCAAGAACTAATTTTGATAGTAACATGTTTTAAATAAAAAATTATGAGTTTTTTATTGAATCATAAAGGATAAAGTAAAGGGTTATCTAATTTTGATAGAAAACTGGCTATAAATTGAAAATTATGAATTTTTTATTGAACCGTAAAGTATACAGTACAAGGATTATGTATGGAATATTATATAGAGCAAATGATCTTCACGACTTTGTTGGCACATACAGGCTCTTGATTATTATGTCGCGATAGCGAGCACGATTAAATGTTTTTGCCTGATCAGCTATTTCTTCGAAGAAGAATGGCTCGATGATACCTCTAACCCAAAATTTGCACCAAACAGTGACACGTTGTGGATACATTTGTTTCTCAACAATTATTCGTGGATTTTCTGGATCCCAAATGCGACAATTTTCACTACAGTTCATTTCAGTTAAGAACGGCCCAAAGGCGTAAATGCGAACACAATTCATTCACAGTAAATGCAGGATACAAAACAAGCTGTCTGGAAATGAATTGAAGAAATAAAAGCAACAAATATATTCACATATTACCTGAATAAATACAAATTTGAATCTTCGAGCTGCACAAATCTATTTATGACAATTGATGAACGACTGACAAATGATATTTTAGAAGAATCTCAAGTAATGATAAAACATTGTTATTATGAACAATATTATGATTCTACCATCCATAAATTTCTCATTCTATATACTGTGAACTTTGTAAAATCATTAAAGTTTGGTTGAACATATGTTTTTACTCTCAACTTACTTGGCTCGCCTTGAACTCATATTTCTAAGAGGCATACTTCTTGCTTTTCGTGAGTCTACTATTTCTGGAGCAAGTTTGTATCATAAAATTTTCTTAATTTTGGAATCATTGCTCCTACAAAATCTTCATCATATTTAATTGCTTCCTCATTTATACCTTTAGTTGTCCATATAACAAAATCACATTCTCTTGTTTTAGTTATGATCATTTGACCTTATATTTGATAATAGTAATTGTGAATTTTTTGCAATTGACCATCCTGTAATACTGAACAAAAATTTTTAATTTTTAAACTAGCTTCTTCGGGTGATAAATGTCTTGCTGCAAATGGATATTTTATTTCAATTAGCTTTTCTGTTCCACCTAAACCGTCAGGAGTTGCAGCCAAAAAACCTAAATTTTCTTCCAAACAGACAAACAAACCACAATGTGCAACTGTAACACCTATTACATTACAGACAAACAAACCACAATGTGCAACTGTAACACCTATTACATTTTCATAGTTGTATACTGCTACTTGCTCATGATTCTTACTCAATTCCGTAACACTAGTAGATAGATTTCGAACATTTAGTATGTTTTCTACTAAGGGGCCGGCATGCAGTTTTCGCTTACAGACTAGAGCAAAATTTGAAGCTATTAGTCTATGCTTTCTTTAAAGTATTTACCCTTGATGTATTCACTAAGAGATTAATACTTGTAATTTATTTGAAGGTAAATATCTCGGGCCTTAGAGCAATGCAGATTCGGATCAAGTATTATTATTTGTAGAATGACAGATCCTAATAATTGATGGACATAAATAAAATATTTTGTTGCTTTATACAACTTGAGAAATATGATATTGATAACTTGAAATTCTCATCTGTACACTTCCAGCTATAGTAGTATTTAGAAATCTAAAAAAGATAAGTTTTACAAAATTAGATTTGAAAATTGATTTTTAATGTATTTATCCAATGAACTTTCTGTAACATTGTAAATCAGATTTGTCAAATATCCTGGAATCCGAACCATTCTTCTTAATAGTATGACAAGATCGGTAAAACTACAATTTAAACTAATTCTTCCGGTTCGTTCTTGAAAAATTGATATTTAAATATGTGAAGCCGAATACAGTACCAAAATATCATGAACATAGATAACATTTTATCAAACACAGCTAGAAGCAGATATTCAAAATGGTTTTTGTTACTAAAATCAGCCATAGGCTATTTTTCCTCTAATAAATAAATACATGATACAATTAATCTAGGTAGGTTAACAAGCTTTGACATTTGTCATCTAATTAATATAAAATTTGGATACTAGATAGCGCCACAGAACAAATCAACTAGTAAAAAATCATATTCACACTACTAAAAGAAGTAGAAAAGAAATTGAAAAATATTTTCCTAAATTATTATTTTGAAATATACAGCCGCTGAAACTCCGAGAAATATTGTAAAATATTGCTCATAATTTTTAGATATGATAAATATATTTCTTTTTGTTCATTTGACGTTTCTTCATGACAAAATCTATGATTTTCACTTGAAAAAGGCAGCACTTTGCTGTTGAAACGTTGTGTTTCTAATAAATTTACAGAACTTATACCCAATAAAACATATTTATTTATAAAATGAGTTCTGAAAAGCTTTTTCCTTCTTTAAAAAAAAAATAATTTCTCAAAAACATGAAATCTCACGACTCTCAAAAAAATATATTATCTCCAAGAAATATTTGGCCGTGGAATATGATTACTTTTGTCGAAATTAACCTTGCAGGGAAAGAAAAAGTGTAAATGGACATCAGAGAAGTACCCAAAATATCGAGAATTTTGAGCCCAAAATCCAGTGACCGATGTCAAAAAAAATTAATTATTCAAATATATATAATTTTTGAATACAAGGCTTTGATTTTCCTCCAATTTTCAATATAAATATTATACTTTTAGAAGTGCACAGAAAGGGTTATAAACGGAATATTAATTAATAAAAATCAATAATTTTTGCACAGAACTCTGAAGAATAATGTCATCTATAAGTCTACCAAATTTTGTCTCAAAAATCTGGATAATCTCTGAGAAATTAATATTTTTAGCACTAATTATTTTTTTTCTCGAAATTATTGAGTTCAATTTCTAAGAAAATTTTTATATGATAACTGCAAGCATAGCGCCTAGAATATTTTTTCCAGATAAGTAACTATCAAAGTCTCAGAGATATAGGATTTGCATGCTTATTTTATACGTTAGCATTAATTTTATACGGATTTATTGCAGACATAATGAAACTTTGACAAATTATCTAATTTTTAATATACACGCCACTAAAAACTTTGTTAATTTATTATAAGAAAGTATTTATCAAACATATTGCTACAAGATTCATCAATTCAAATTTCGCGCTAAAATAGTTCTTCCGGGTGATGTTCCACCTTAAACGTAGCTTAATTGCCACAGTAATGATTGTTAGGACAATTGTTACCAAGGTAAGTAAGCTTCGCTTAAGGTAAATCAAGGACTGAAATACCGGGCCTTACAATTTAATTGTTATATGATTGAAGACGCAGTAGACTAATTTTTTGTTGCTCTATGCGTGATAATTCGTTTAAGAAGCATTATATATTTTTATGAAGCAAAGCCTGTTGTAACTAACAGTGCCCCTACAGAGTAGACTTTCATCTCGAAACGCCGGTTAAACGAATGGCATACGCAATAGAGTTGTCTGGCCAACGCAACTGACTAATATGTGTTAGGGGCGTGATGACGTCAGACCGAATGGAAGTAATAGACGGAGTGCGTAGAAGTAATAGTGGTTCATAGGTCGGTTATGGAGCGCGCAAAAGTGGAAATAAATGAGAAAAACAGTTGGAAATAAATAAGAAGTCGTGGAAATAAGTGGTCGACAGTGTTGTTGTTTAAATAATAAAATAAGTGTGGTTTTATCGACTATTTTAGCGTCAATTAATAGTAGAAATATTAAATAGTGAATATTGTAATGTTTATTGCTTGATGGATCACTCTGTAAATAAATAAAAGTCACTATTTAATAATCTAAATAAAATAAAATCTTTAATTCTTCTTATGTCACTAAAAACAGTATATTTATATATTAATCACTTAATTCTAATTTAATCAGAGTCACAGATATTTATTTTTCACTATTTATATGCACTGTTCACTGTACTTGTTACTTCATTATTTATTTCACACTAATACTCTTATTACTGACTGTCTGTCCGTCTTTCTGCTTGGCCTTATATAGTGAAATATTGTTCTCGAATTTTTCCATTTCGCGACTCTTTCCATTTCTAGAAATCACCAGATGCTTCCATTGAGAGGGGTGATGGGCTGCGACGCGGTGCGGCGTAAGCGGCCGAAGAAGCTCAGCCCCATACTACGTCTTTTCTACGAGCTCCCCCCTCACTCCGCACGTCACAATATATTGCTACTGATTGGTAAATTTCAACGAATATTCCGAAAAATCGTATGATAAAACAGTGTTCAGGCGAAAACGGAAAAAAATAGTATCAGTGAAAGTGAAAGCAAGCGATCTGGAGTGACAATAAAATATATGACTTTTTTCAAGAGACAATACTCAATGCATATGCTTGTATGTAAGTATGAGATAGTGTCAAGAATATTCACTCAATTAATTTTGAAATCACCTTGTCTATAATATATTTCAAAAGATCATCGGATGATGGATAAAAATGAAGGATAAAGAATTATTGAGTCATCTCTTCACGTTGCAAACGTTTCGATCTTTATTAGACCTTCATCAGTGCCTAAGGCAATAAAAAGAACAATAGAATACATAATATTCAATAACGTGCAAATAGTTCTCACAATGAACAACAAAATAATAATTACCTTAGAGAAAAGTAGAACATAACCAAACATTTTATGATATTGTGCAAATACATCTTTACACTTCTACAATACAGAAGCATGACGAAATTATTAAATGATATCCTGACCAAACTTCCTTTCAATCTTATTTTCTTACATCTTTATGTTGATGACATTTTGACTTCTGTTCCGTCTGATATGATTGATGAAACATTGAACATTTTCAATAATTATAACCCAAAAATTCAATTCACAGTGGAAATTGAAAAAGATGGCAGTATACCATTTCTGGATTTGCTCATTGTGAGACAAGCTCACGGTGCTTTGATAACTAATTGTTATAAAAAACCTACTTCTTCTGATAGGATGCTACATTATCAGTCTAACCATCCTTTACATCAAAAAATTGGAATTATTAAGAGCTCCATTAATAAGATTGTCACACTTAGTGATGCTCGTTTTCACCATGAGAATGTCCAGAAATTAAGAATTTCATTGAATAATAACGGTTATCCACTTAAATTTGTTTCCAAAATTTTACACTCAACTTTATCCGCTCTAACAGTCAATAAAAATACAGAAATAAATACTGAACATAAAATATATTTTAAAATTCCATATATTAATAATGTTTCATATCAGCTAGCGAAAGTGTTAACCAACAATAGAACCAATATTGTATTTTATAATAATAAAAAGATTGGAAGCTTATTTAGTCGTTTAAAAGATCGAGTAAATATTGAAGATACATCAAATGTGATCTATAAAATAAATTGTATTGACTGTAATGGCGTGTACGTAGGTCAAACGAAACAGTATGTAAAAAGTCGTATGAATAATCACAAAAATGATTGCAAGAAATTAGATGATAAAAAAACAGCTTTATCCAGCCATAGTATAGATAATAATCATCGTTTCGATTTTGCTAATGTTAAAATTTTAGATCATGAAAGTAATTATAAGAAAAGGAATTTCTTGGAGATGATATATATTTATCTAGATCATAACTCGATCAATTTCAGAACTGATACTGAATATTTAAGTAAAACGTATCAAAATATCTTGGATTTGTCATTTTGTAAAAGATAGCACTTGTTATTCAATTATTTTGGTTTTATATTTGCCGCTGAATTTTGGCGCACGTCTTTTGTTGTTACGTTTCATTAACAAGTGATTTCTTGTTGACATTTCCGTTTGTAATTCAGTTGCTTCTGTATTGTAGAAGTGTAAAGATGTATTTGCACAATATCATAAAATGTTTGGTTATGTTCTACTTTTCTCTAAGGTAATTATTATTTTGTTGTTCATTGTGAGAATTATTTGCACGTTATTGAATATTATGTATTCTATTGTTCTTTTTATTGCCTTAGGCACTGATGAAGGTCTAATAAAGATCGAAACGTTTGCAACGTGAAGAGATGACTCAATAATTCTTTATCCTTCATTTTTATCCATCATCCGATGATCTTTTGAAATATATAATTTTTACTGGATATGACTATTTTCTAAACTTGTCTATAATATATTTGAAAGTCTTCAAGAATTTATTTGGATAAGTCTCACAGTTAAGTTACTATACAGGGTATAAATACTAAGTTATAATACTCAAAAATTGCAGTTAGAACTCATTAAAACAAGCAATAGTTCTTAGTTCAAATTTTTGATTTGAAGCTCCAGTTAATAATAATTGATGTTTTCTTGTTTTCCGAAAAATTATCATTACTCCTAAATTTTGAGGAATATTAAAAAATACAAAAACTTTCAGCATTTGCTTTCAATTCTCTAAAACATTTGTATTTACAATTATTTTCTATTTCACCAAATAGCAAAATGGCGACCGATCAGAGATTACAAAACAAGATTTTGAAAACCACTCCATCGATTTTTGAAAATAAACATTTACAAAATCTTTTAACTATCTACTAATAACATTTGTCACAATTGAATCAGAAGATAAATTTTAACACACTGCAACAATCATTTAAAACAAGGTATAAGTAGAGAAACACGAAACAAACAAACAAGAAAAATAAAGTAATGAACGCAACAAGACCTCCTCTTCCAACCCACTTAGGCTCGGTTGTACAATCCAAGCTTATCTACAGTTTACTTGAACCGGGATTATTTACTATGGTTACAATTGCTGAAATAATTGTAACTATAGGAAATAAACTTAGTTCAACTGAACTGTGGATAAGCTTAGATTGTACAATCAGGCCTTTTCGGAAATTCTCTATTTAGTAGTGCTATGACTTCTCAGGTTGTATGAGCCGGTGCTTCATCATACCTATGTTTGTATGTAGGTATGAGACAGCCTAATGAAGACACAATTTATTTTTAAAACATTTCGTCTATGATCTGTTTATAAATATACTAGAATCTATAATGATAAATCTTGTGATTATTCGTTTATAAGTAAATTCAAAGAGAGTAAAAAAAAGCCTGTTATCAATGTTGTTTATTAGCAAAACTTATCGAAATTTTTTGTTTTTCAAGTATATTTTGAAGTGGATAATTTTCATCTTTTGAGATTGGATGCGTTAAGCGTTGAATACAAAGAAAATGGTACCGAGGATGAAGAACATAGAAAAAATAGAGGGTGTGAATCACGTTTAGGCCAAGGCCAATCCACATTTTTCCTTGTCACAGTTTCGGGCATCATTTATATGAAGTTCACTAATATATGTGAATAATTCAGTATTATTGTGCCAAAGCTTATACAGAGTGATCAAAAATGATTGTCCGTGCCGCTTTGTTCTGATTTTTTCTTTGCCGCCTGCTTGAGATAGTGACCTTCAAGTGACAGATGACAGTTCATCTGAAAACATTATTCTAACCTAATAATTTGGTAGAATAATAATAAATTCTCAATAATCAATTACTTTTTTGTTTATTGAATCAGATTATGCATGAATATGTCATAAAATATGCAAATATACGCCATTGTGTTCTTGAAATGTCGGTAACGTAGTTTTCAAAATAAATACTAACTTTATTCCATGAAGATAGTTTTGATCATAATGCGAACTTTTGCTGTCACCTATCAGACAATCATTATTGATCACTCCGTATTGTTTGTGTAAAATATCCAAGTATAAAAATTAACAACAACTTTGTTATTGTTTGAGAATGTGTTTTAATTTTCTATATTTTCACTCCCCTTTTCATTTCCCATTCATCTCTCACAAGATAAACGCTACCTATTCTTTCTTGTTTCGTCATTAAATTAATTCAGTGTAACGACACATAATTGTGTTTTTCTTTTGTATTTCATGAAATAAACATTTTGATGGATTTCATCAAATAATATTGTGATGATTCATCGATTGTTAATTATTTATTTTCCCCTGGACCGAAAATTTTCTTTTGATTTCATTAAATTTGAATCTGTATATTAATGTATCTATTGTCCATTATGCTTCATTTTTAACTATCGTCAGTTTGAAAATGTTCCAATACTGATTCGTTTTATAACTACCTGTTACGTGCAAAATTAATCAGTTTTTAATGATTTTTCGAAATATTTATTCCAGGTATATGATAAATGAAGCGATATTCAATTGTTTCATGCAGAAATAATTTCACAAATAATTGAAGTTATAAACAAAAAATATCAAATGTCAAATTATAACGATGACTGGAAAGTTTGAAGGTTGTGGGTGTGCATTATAAAAACTTATATCTCTTTTTACTGCTTATAAATGTCAAGTTTTTCTTATTCCCAATTTAAACAAAAGTCAAAGGTCGTTTAATATTTGAATTTTATATTCATTATTGAATGTTATTACAATTGAAAATGAAGAAAAAAGTATGATGAAATGCGATATTATACAGAATATTTCATGGAAATGGTAATCTTAGAATAACTTCATTATTATTGATTTGAAGAGTACAGACACAGAGACACTTGGACTTTTGTAGGAGAATATTTTTTTCAAACGAGTGCTTCTCAAGCTGTAAGCTTCTTTACTCAAAATGATATCATACAATGTGTTCGGAAAGTATACAACTTTGAACCTATCTATCTACGTGTACTTGAGTCAACTAAAGTTATTCCCAGTATAAAAGGGACCTTTGAGAGTTCCTTTTAGCGGACGAAATGATGTATGAGCAGTTCATGTGAACGCCGAACCTTGTGTATAAGCGATCGCGTTGAACAATCTGCATTTTACCAAAAAATTATTGCTATGAGCCTGAGACAAAAGCTTAGACTCTCTCAGCAGAGAAAGATAACCGAATAACAAAGCGCCGCCGAAGTTGTCAATTATAGAACAACATTCAGGCAATATTATTTTTTTTTTTTTACCAGGAGTGTATTTTTTATTACGAAAATGCTCCAAAAGATTAGTCAATAAACACAGAGGATTATTCCGAAGTTCATCACAATTCGTTTGACAAGATATATCAATCATGTCAGCTGCCCTACAACTCCCCACAACCATAGTCAGTTTCTTAAACTCAAAAGTACTTTGAAAGGGACAAGATTTGAAGGCCCAGAGGAATTGGGAAAGCCGATGCCGTTGTTATTATTATAGCCGTCATCTCCGGCCGAAGCCAAAGGTGCAATTGGACTGGAAATATTTATTGTAAATTGCTCAACAAAATTATTATTAACAGTAAATTACTCGCGTTTATACCCTACGCCTAGTTAATGCCCGCCGCTCAGTAATCCGCCAATGCATCTTCGCGTACGCAAACTTTGAAAAATTTCGCTCATTTAAGCCTGATGCACAATCAATTTAGAAAATCGAGAAATTAGTGCAAGGGTACGACATTATTCTACAAGAACTTCAACCCCCTATATAGTCGACGCTTATTGCGCATAAAAGACTCGATATCCACAACAAGTTTTCTTGATCACTTATGAATTCGAAATTTAGAGGAAAATTCATTTATTGCAGTATCTGAAGTCATTATAAAAAAGTAACCCACAAAATTGTATTTCGTCAGTTTATATTTATTTTTGTATTAAAAAAATCGATAGCTCTCCGAAGAGGGTTAGCTAGCAGTCGAAATGTTGGTGTGTTGCTGGTGTAAATAATTTATACGATTGATACTTCCAGACTTCGTTTCATTTCCTGAAAAATGTCCAGCTGAAAGTTTTATTCTTCTTTAGATAAGAGTGCTGAGCATCCACGTTTTAAAATATTGCATTTCAAAATGTTGTTATTTTATGGGTGAGATAAATTGTACGACTGATACTTCAATAGTTTGCTGCATTTTCAGAAAGTTCTCGAGCTGCGAATTTTATTACTTGATTTGAAAAGAGTGCTGGGTATTTTAAAATCGTTTGTTGAACCATAAGTACACACCCCGCGTATGATGCGATAAATTTATATTACTGAATTATGACGAATAACCTTGCAATAAGAATTCAATTATTGGACAAATCATCATGAAAATTAATAGGATCCTATTCTAATAGTTGAGCAAGCGATAGAGAAAATCGGTCAGAAATTACAATCTGTAGAATGTTGTCTTTCCTATATAGTGCAATATTTAAATAAGACGATTTATAATTATGTCACAATTTTTCAAAGAATTCCATGCTACTATGCTTCATATTCTGACAAATTTTATTCGCAGATGTATTCATATTTTTGCAACAAAAAAATTCTATTTTCATCTCGATTTGTATCGTGACAGATCGTCAATAAAATCTATTCCACCGTTCAGGCTGAAACATAATCTCACAAAGCTGTTGGAAACTTCGAATTGTGTTAACTTTTTCACTGCCTTTGAGTTTTTGTTTGAGTTATATTTAATAGTGAATTATTTCATTGAACAATTCGATAATATTTCTGCTTTTATGAGGTATGAGATCAATTAATTTTAAGGTTGGAGGCGGCTAGTTGGAAATGTCTTCGACAGAAAGCTTTAGATGAAAAACGATGTCTGCGGTATTAGATTGTAGAAGTTTTGAAAGAAAAGTAATTGAAAACATTGAGTTCTATAAGTTTATATCTCTAGTAATTTTCGACGATTGATTGACAATTTACTTTGGATAAATTAATACAAAAAAATCTGACGTGAACATCACGTGACTTACTTTTACATCATTGGATATATATAATACGATGTGATTTTGTGTTTGATCGTATATATCATTGGATATGTATAATCAAACACAAAATCTCATCGTTCCACAGTTAATCGCTTTGGATTTACTCAAGAGATTCTAAAAATCTGTCAAGTAAAATGCGCTTTCAGCCAAGTCGGTTGCTATGGAAACAATAGGCCATTATTCTTATACTACAACATTCCTAAATACTGATTTCCAAAATTCTACTACTACCAACAGATCTGAATTTATGCGCAAAATTAAAAAAATAAATTCCTACTGAAGTGCATTTCCGGTTCAGTCTATTGTTATGAAAATAGTAGGCAATCATTCAGATGCTACAGCAGACTGAAATACCAAATTTCAATATTCTACACCTGATTGTTTCGAATTTATGCGAAAAATTCCAAAAGACTGTCGAGTAAAGTGCACTTCCGGCTCGGTGGATCTCGATAAAAATAGGATATGAGCATCTAGACGGTATAATCGTCCTAAATACTGAATTCTAACAATCTACGTTCAATCGTTTTGGATTTATGCGAAAAATTTAAAAAAATGTTTCGAATAAAGTGCTCTCCCGGTTTAGTCGATAGCAATCATAATGCAAGGTGTACAACTAGTTATTATAAAAGTGCCTAATACAAAATTTAAATATTCTACGACTGATTGTTAAGAATTTATGCGGAAAATTCAAAAAGTCTGTCATTTAAAGTGCACTTCCGGCTCAGCCGATTGTTACAAAAATAGAAGATGACCATTTTGATGCTACAGCAATTTCAAATGCAAAATTCCAGTATCCTACGGCTGATCATTCTGGATTTATGCGGAAAATTAAAAAAAAGTCTTAAGTAAAATGCACTTCCGGTTTAGCCAATCGCAATCATAATGCAAAATGTACAATAAGATGTTATAGAAGTGCTTTATACGAAATTTCAATATGCTATAGCGGATCATTCTATATTTATGCAAAAAATTCAACAAATGTTTCAAGTAAAGTGCACTTCTGGCCTGGCCGATTCTTACTTGTTACTTTGTACAAGTAAGTAAAAATAGAAATTGAATGAATTAATAAATTTTCCATAAATTGTTATTGAACCTTAAAATCACCAAAGATTGTGTGATATTTCAGTTTCTTTCTACATCCAAATCATCAAATTTTTACTTGATCCATTCTTTTGGGCGTAAGGTGATATTATCAATGAAAATAATTATACTAAACTTGTACTTACTTTGTGTCAGGGATATGCGTACCATATTTATAAAGATTTTACTCAACCTATAAAATCCAAGTGTTTTGTTAAATAAAACTCACATAAAGAGCCCAAATGAATCCATTAAAAAAACAAATTTTTTTAAATCAAGGTAATATCACTGAAATATTGGTTATAGTAGAGATTATTAAGAATTAATGCACGAGCGGCTTGGTTGAAAATTCGAGCGAAGAATTAAAATATTTTTAAGTGTATTAGTCATTGCTACAAAAAACCCAATAATGCCAAAATAAAACCAAAAAGATCAAGTACTTTTTCAACTATGTTATTTGCTGAAATGAAATATTCATTACAAAAATGATATTCAAATGTGTAAATTTATAGCTTTATGTTTTATTTAATTCACGAGGTCTTGTTGCTTTTGTTTATTACAACAGAATTCAACTTTAAGGATAATATTTTACAGAAAATTTTCAATTTATCTACAGTGACAATTATTTATTGTCAGTTTAATGCATCGGATTATATGAGATTTTTTCGTATATAGGCATACTTGATTATGAAATAATCATCTGTTTTACCAGGATAATAATAGTTAACAGATCTACTAAGGATCAGATCAGCCCAGATGGCTATAATATCCAATTGTATCGCTTAAGATAGAAGCAACTTAATCCAATTGCAATGCTCAGGATAGGAGCAACTTAATTCAATTGTAACGCTCAGAATAGGAGCAGAATTAATCCAATTGTAACGTTCAGGATAGGAGCGATCTTTGCATAAGCAATAAAAAATTGTTATCAACTCAACTAGTATATTTGGAAATTTATTCAACCGGTGTTTTCATTATTCATTTATTATACCATAAGTAGTTGAAGTATTATCGATTATTTTTGTGGTGCTATCACGAATATTTATTGTGCTTGCGTTTGAATACCACGAGTGTGCAGCACGAGTGGTATTCACAAGCACAATAAACATGAGTGATTGCCCCTCAAAAATAGTCTATAATACTTTAACTACAAATGGTATATGGAGGACTATTCCAGGAATCAAACCATTTTTTCAAATTAGTTTTCCATGAATCTAGTAACAACTCACGTAATTTTCATAGGAACGAGTCAACAAACTTCTGTCAGACTGAAAAATTAGAATTTCTTGCATTTTCTTTGACGAATAATAGAGAAATATATTGCGTCTTGATATGGGAACTAGTTCAGGAAGGTTTGGTGATAGATCAGAAGATAAAATTGATGAAGATATTCAGAAAAATATTCCAATAAATACGAAGAAAGCACAAATTGGAGATATCCACATCTTTGAGTAAAATACTCACTTGAACCACTAGTGAAATATCCGATGGTATTTCTACACGTCCAAATACCCACTGATATGTACCGTTTCTATGGCGATTTAGCATTGTTAACCTTGTTATAAATACTACGAATGGAATAGTCAAGGTAATTCCGTTCAACTACAATAGTTAAATTATTATTTGTTTTCTCGGGCGTTATTTGGGAAAAATATAGTTTCATAATAATTGGAATTTCATTAAATCAAAACAATCGTAATAGAAACGAGCTGTGATTTTCAGAACTGAGGATAATTTCAAATATTTTAAAAGGAACCATTGAAGGCAGAGAAATTTTTATTGATTACATCTCTGGTATGAATAAAAACTTCCCTTACGTGGCTGATGGCTATTCGTATCAGCACAAACCGCAAATGGACCCTAAAGTTATTCGCCCATTACCCCAAAAGTCATGACCAAATCTAGATTTTTATTTCACTAAAATAAAAAATATGAACATTAAATTACTAATTTGAAATTAGATGTTACTTGAGATCATTTCTAATCCGATTTACTTCATCAATTTTTTTTAGTATTAATCATAAATAAGTGCCTTTTGGTATAATTTACTTGACAATTCAGTTTACTCGACGCAAGGGTAGCTCTACTATACATTTAAGTTTCAATTTTAAATCCACTGTCTCGAATATGTGACGGCCTATTCATTTTAATTCACTTTTTACTTGTACAAAGTACAAGTATTGTAAAACCGACAAAATTCACATTTCGAGATTTTGATGGAAATATCCGTTTCAAGCATCCCTTAATCTATTTTGACTATTTTCGGCTTGGTGGCGGTACGTATGTATGTGTGTGCATTTGTAACTTTGTGTTTGATTATCGTATTAATATATGCGAAAAATATATTCAAAGATGTACAAGTAAGTCACGTAATGTTCCCATCAGATTTTTTTAATTATAAATTAAACGCAGTACCACTACTAAACGTCAGATGTCAAAAATACTTCCGAAAGTCTACAGCGTTGCGCACTGCACATATCATTTGTAGCTTTGTTAAAATATGAAAAAAGAATATTTTAACGGATGGAAGCTCTTTAAAAGAATAGAATAAGGAACCAAATTATTCAAAATCATGTATTTTCAACTGAAAACAAACATTTCCATTAGTTTTAATCATTGAAATTTTGTTTAATTGGAGTTGGCAATGAATGATTTATCCTATATTTAGCATAGAGCAGGGTTCCCACCACAGCTTGACCACACTCCTCTTCTTAACAACCTTAAGTTTTTTATATAAATGTTTGTCATTCAAAACCATCTCATAAATAAATTTCAACTCATTTTGATCTTATTGTTAGTGAATATCAAACCCCAATTTAAAAATTTTCAGTTCAACAGAAAAATATAATCCTTATTGAATTTCTATTTTTAGGCCTCGAAAATCTTAAAGAAGTCCCGGATTTGAGTGCATCCAACATCGCCAGATAGGATGTGCCATTCGTTTTGTATGGCTGATATATTTGCATGCATTTTCGATCATCTATTTAGATCGAAATATCAGCAAAACTGGACGTCAGAATACTTTTACATATTCTACGAAAATTGAGTTATATAAAGTATTTATATCTTCAGCAGTTGTAGTTGAATTTCAATCAAATAAGTATTTTCGGTAAATACTCTCATTTACCTGTATTAAAAATTATATTTTCAAAAGTTAGCTACACAATAACCAGACGCCCAATATTTGAAAAAAAATCAAGTTCAATGTAATAAGATACCCAGAAACAACATCATAAAATTTCAAGTTTTCATTTTTACATTGCTGTAAAGTATTGGCAAAGACGCACATACAACTGCCCGCTAGTTCTTCTTGAGGGCATGAGAGTGGATTATTTGCGCGGGTGTACTATTCAACTTTAAGTTTTGGCAAAGTTGCAAATACTCAAGAAGGGCTATCAGGCAGATAGCCCTTCTTGAAAAGATGAGAGTATGTTATTTGCGCGTCTGATAGATATTCATGCTAGCACGAGTCGTGATTAATAAGGAAAACTGAAAGAGGGTATAAATATTGGTTTATATTTTTTAACTTAGTGAGCTCCACTGCTAACAAAAAGTAACCTTTTGCTGAATAACTAACGTGGCCACACGTCGCATTTTGAACGGGACTGTCTCTTTATTTGTGTCTCTGAGCAAAGATTTGGATACAGAAATGTTCCGTTTTCGGTTAGAGGTCATCGATAGACAATTTTAAATTGAATTGAATGTACTGATAATAAATTTATCTTTCTTAACCCTGGACATGCACACTTCATTTGTAGTTGCATAAGTTTCACACTGGGGTCTCAGAAACCCCAAACGAAATCGTAGTTTTTCAGAGAATTGGATGTTGTTTTGACTAATTTTCATGATACGTAATCTATATACGATAATCATAAAGGGAGTGAGAGAACATTAAGTTCTCTAGGAGCACAATTTATTGAGAAAAAGGACAATGCATAAGAAAGTACAAATTTTTCGAGTTTTACTTGTTCAACGCATAAAATACTAGATCCTTCATGAATTTCAAGTTCAAGTTCATAATTTATCAATGCAGAAGGATCTTTGAATTCCGAAGGAGTCATTTCTTGCTGAAATGTCAAAATGGCGGATAATAGGGGGCTTCAAGCTATGCCAATAAATCTAGCGCAAAATCCCAAACGAAAACGTAGTTTCTCTTAGAAATGGATGTTGTTTTGATCAATTCTCATGATATGTAATCTATTAAGGATCATAATGAATGAAGTTTGTAGAGCATTGTGTTTTTTGAGAGCACAGTTTATTGATAAAAGGACAATGCATGAAAAGTACATATTTTTAGAATTTTTCTTGTTCAATGCATAAAATCTTCCATGAATTTCGCGTTCAAGTTCATTATTTATCAACGCAGAAGGGTCTTTGAATTCCAAAGTAGTCATTTACTGCTGAAATTTCAAAATGGAGAATAATAAAGAGCTTCCAGCTATACCAATAAATCTAACGCAAACAGTCACACTGGGGTCTCAGAGACCCAAACACAAACAAATTCATGAATTATGGCCCACTTACTTCAGCTATCATCAAGATACATATAGCACATACTGAAGACATTACAAAACTAAATTTACGAGGTGGTCACATCGTACTATATCGACTTTGTGCTTGTGCACAAGATAAAAATTGGAGCATGTGGTTTCTGAGATCCCAGTGTGCACTTCCAGGGTTAATGTTGTACAATTGCGATGAAGAACGTTGCATTTCGTTATTTAAGTGCGAGAAAAAGGATGGGCTCCGTCATAGTTTAGACGCTGAATAAGATTTTTATGTATATTGATCCGCTAAATCCGAGCATCGTATTTTTTCCCCTCAAAACTCGGCCATTCAATTATTAAAGGCAAGTATTTGAAAAATATTTGTTTAAGGATAGTTTTTTCCATATTTTGGGTAATTTTAAAACCAAAATTACTGTTATGGAATTTAGCTAAAGTTAATAGTTACAAGAAAATTGGCATTGCTACCATAAAAAATATTTTTTCATAATACCTGCATTGAAACACCGCGTTTCAACGCCTGTTTTGTCAGTCAAAACAAGACAATTTCAGACAAATGCAAGTGTAGCCGGGCAAAAATAAGCCTGTTCTGCCCGCTGAATTTGTTTCTTAAATCGTTTTATCCCTGGCAGAGTTGCATTTGTTCATTGTCAATCTCTAATGCTGGGGCCACACTTATGTTAACGTTTAATGCCTATTATTGCAATAGATATCGTGTCAAATATAACGCTCCAAGTTGTGCCTTAAATAGAGTGGCCACACCAGCTTTCAGTGATGAATTTCATCAAAAATGTCACTAAATTGATCGTCAAAGCACTGTCTTATGAACAAGGTTCCTCTTGAAACACTTCTAAGAACTCGATGGCTCCTTCATTACACCATTCCATTGTATAACTTTGATGATACTATTATTCCAATCAGAAACTTTCTGAATTTCAATTCGCGCATTCAAAATTCACAATGACAGTTGACAGAGACAAACGCTAGTGTAGCCACAAAATTGCAATAAATAACGCGTTTGATCACTTTGATGTGTCGAATTAGACCGCCAACCGATCTATCGCTTAACGCCTCACGTCATTACTAACGCCGTGGATAAATTATCGCGCTAAGGTGTGGTTACACCTACGTTCAATTTCAAATAACACCTTAATTAATGGCGTTAGACGTAAGTGTGGCCCCAGCATAAATGAGAATCATATAACCTTAGTTAATTTGACAGTTGTTGTATTCTTAATTGTAAATTAGATGAAAAAGACGATTAGTTTCAAGAAATAAAGGATTAATAGGCTATGTGCAAGGGGGCGGAGTTTGAACAAATATCGATGCGAGCGCTCATTGTGAGCACCATTGTAACCATTGAACTCCATTTCTCAGAATACGTCAATGAGCTGTCATTGAGTATTGTAGTTTAAAAGTAAAAATAATTGCATATAAAACATGGGAAAACGTTTGTTCTGTTTCAGGCTGTTGTGTTAAGGATGATTCAAGTGAAATATAGTTTCATAGATTTCATGTACCCAGTTATAACATCAAAAAACGAGTGAAGCGAATCAAAGCGGTAAATAGAGTATTGTCTGTCTTTCATTATCAATCTATATAACAAAGATGTTTGTGATTCAATTGTGAAATTGGAAATATTCATCATCGATTTGGGATTCATGAATTTACCTCTATCTCTAATTTGTAAGATGTTTCAGTGATATAAGTTTGTCAGATGCATTTCGCAATAATTTTGTTGTTAATATTGTCAGCAACATATTCTTCAACATCCTTAATATGGCAAAACTAATTTCACGCTTTTCTTCAATGCTTCTTTGGTAAAAGGGATACAGTGTTTGATAAATACAACCCCGATCTGCAAGTTCACCGGCGTCATAATTTGAGGTTATCCTGTCAATTTGGACGAATTAAGACGTTTTCTTTATAATAGGTACGTTATCATTGAAGAAAAAAATACTCAAAATAAATAATTTCAACGTACTTTTTATGCTATGTAAGTTATATTATACGCACACAGCAGAATTAAATAATATTAGTACATTTAAAAAATTATAGGTATGAAACAATGATAAAATGGAGTTCAATCGTTCTTCATTACCCGCTAGAGGCGCTAGTAGACTTCATGCACGTAGCCTATACGACATTTTCAAGTACAGCACAACATCTTATTGATAAAGCACAAGCAGCTACTCTCGACTTGTTACCTGCAAAATCAAAAAAAAAAAATATTTACTTTGTGATGACAAATTTGTAATATGGAAAGTTTCAATGCAGGTATTATGAAAAATACAGTGTGTGGCACGGGACAAAACACGATTTCAGCCGAGTGTGATGCCGGCCCTCGCTTCGCTCGGGCAAGCAACACTCACCTTCAGCTGAAATAGTTTTGTTTCGTCCATAGCCACACAATATACTATTAATTTCAAGTGCGTCTTTTTTTTGTATGGATTACTCCAATCTGAGTCACTAATGTCTAAATAACTTGAAGATTCCATTATTTCCACCTTAAACTCAGAGACGCAGAAATAGTGTTGGTTCCCACGTTATTATTATATATATATATATATACGTTGATCATTGGCCGTGTTAGCTTGAAGTTATGAAATATGATTTCTATATGTTATGTATTATTAGCCTGTAATTGGCTAATTGAGTTTTAAACTCGCAATAAAATATAACTGGATTATTTTTTACAGCTATCCACTGCCGTCATCTGTCAATAAAAATCACTTCTTTTCGCCATTAATATATCAGACGTTCTTCAAAATTCATGTATAATATACAAACTATACATTTTTTTCGCTCCTAAAGATGGCTAAGTATAGCCGAAATTGTTAAAGTAGGGAAGAAAAAATAAATAATTTGCCTGAATTCTACGAAAAGGCTTTTTTGAATTGTGAGCATTTAAGAGGCAATGAATACTTCAAATGGTAAAATAAGATAATTAATTTTGAGTATTTTGCTTCGAAATCTGAAGTTCTTGTAGTTGTAGGCGTTGCATCACTAGAATAATTTACAATGATGAATTGTCTACAAGATAATTTTATTCAATACGGGCTTATAATTCGATTAATTTCCGATCGCATGTAAAGAGTAATTTAGCATCATATGGCACGAATTAGAGGGGAGATGCACACAAACACGTACACAACGGCCTACTACTCGGAAATAATCGATATGCAGATTTGATAGTACGGAATACGTCACATGCGGTGCTAATATCTTTGCTGCATTTTTCGCAGGGAAATAAATTAAAGTTTTGGACAGTTGGCGCAAATGCGGCGACATTAGCGACATCGTGGTAATGTATGGAGAGATTGCAGCAATTGAAAAGAAAATTGGAAAATAAATACATGAATCATACACATAACAAATAAAATGTTTTTAAAGACGATAGTTCCTTCTGAAAAAAATTAATTTGGAATTTATTCATAATAATAAAAATGCGGCACAAGCAATTCACTCAATTAAATTAATGTGCTATCCCAAATAACAATTTTTCATGCCAAATTTTGTTGCTACTCTAAAAATACATTTGTATATCACTTACATTAATTAACTTTTCTTTGAAAAATATGAATAAATTTCGCATGAGAAACGAATATAAAATTACAAATGTGCTTCATGTCGAAGCTCACACGTCGTAAGGTTGCCTCTTATAATTTAAATGTAGCTTTTGTAGAGCACCGTTGCATGCCCTTAGTAATTACAAATTACTTTTTTATGCAAAGCACTTAGTGCGACAACGTTGGTGCTACTTTAGAGCATGTATTTACGTTTAACTTGGAGCGTATCTTACTATTTGTGCATTATTTAAAGCCGTATCACTGTTCAAAAAACCGCGCCATTAAATAAAGGATACTAATTTATGATTTAACACCTTGGGAACAAGGAAGAACAAATGGGAATTGTTTTACTTGAAATACTTGAAAAATTAGTGTTTAACACTTGATAATTAAGTCTGCTAAAATATTAATTGCATTTTCGTGTCACAAATTGTAAAACTAAGTAGATAAAATACCAACTCACTCTTACAGCTATATTATCGAAGTTGATCGACAATGTAATTATTATAAAAAAATGAAACACGAATACTAAGCTTTTTAGTTTAACGCCCTGCCCGCGGTCTCTTCAAACAAAAATAAAATATGATGAGTTTTGAAACAGATTAATTATCCAAATGCAGAAAATTCAAGTCCCTTTTATTTCAGCACCCATAGTAATTCAATTTTTTCCATTAAAATCAATAATTTAATTAGTCTGCTAATGTAATCAAAAAGTGGTCCATTTTTGAGATTAAAATGGAAATAATGTCGCTTCAGCGTGTTTTATTTTCAATATGAAATTAGGAAAACATGCTCTTTGCATTTCGTTGTCATTTATGACTACATAACCGCACGAATGAAACAAATATTTCTGTGATTTTGTTTATTATCCAAAAAGAAGAATCAGTGATGTGTTAAAAAAATGTGTGAATGCAGAAATATCGTAATGTATGTATCAGATGCTACTATAAATAAATAAACTTTCGACCTTTACGACCTTGGCATAAAATAATACTTTTAGTTTCAAGTTACATAAATATGCAACCATAATTATTGCTAAAATATTATCTTTATTTCGGTTTTAAAGTCACATCTAGCAAAAACTTTGACTTTATAATAAATAAGTTCAATAGAAAAAAATACTATTGCATCATTTATGCAAATCGACTACCCTACAGAAAATATTAGAAAAATTGTTGGTAAAACTAAGACTGCAAATTTGGCTGTGACGGAGCTAGATTATCTTGTTCATCCCTAAAAAGTGTAAATGTCCAGAAACCTGAACATTTATAATATTTCTGTGAAACATTTCTGATGCTCACGCTGTAGCCCTAATCTACAAATAATAATAAAACTTATGTAGTGAGTGTCAAAGTGTTAATTAAATATTAGAATAACTATTAATACTATAATTAAGTGTTCTGAATGAGTTGCAGTCGTAATTATCGAACATATGTCAAATTTCATAACTCTCATATATAAAGGCGCCACTACGCAAAAGCTTTTGTATCAAAGATGGCGCCAATGCTTGTAAGTTATACTTTTGTAATAAGAGATGGCGCTGGTAACATTTGTTAGTTCACTTTTCTGAGTCTGTGGTGTAAGATGATGGAAGCACCAATTTGTGAGCGCTACATTATCCACCACACGCTTTAATTTGAAGTAGATTTTTCAGATTGATCCTCCTTCTTCTAAATGTGGACTGGTTGTTTACGTTGTTGAGTTTTAATTAGTACCTTCCCTGAAGCGCTTGTTCAACAACGGAATTACCCAGGGCCCAGAATAAGTTTGTTCTATTTAATTTTTGAATTATTCCTGGAATAATCAAATTCATTCAACCGCCATCTTTTTTGAAAACCAATTTCTGTAATTAAATAATCGTCTTGATAGTAAATATGTTATAAGTAATGTTTTGTTTGTTTTATTCCTCTTTACTTCATTCAAATGAAATTCATAAAAATTATTCTGTGGTTTCATTTCATACGCCCGAGCCTCGGCCCGAGCACATACTTATAGCCTTAAATAAGTGAGATAGAAATCGAATATTCATTTATTTTTAAATGTAACAATAAATGATTCAATAAATATATGATCTGTCATTATAAATGTTGTTGTTGTGGTTTTTATAAATTAATTTGAATCTTTATTATTATTACATTACACCGCATCTAATATTTATATCTGTAAGTGATGCAATGATGAATTGATTGTAAATATGAAAGTATTCAACAAATTATTATAAAAATAAATAGGTTTGAATACTGATAGACAATCAAACAATATAAAAAATATCATCAGAAATCATAACAAAGTAAAACATTGAAATCAATATAGGAATTAGGATATCAAGGATGTTAAAATAATGCCTGAGATCAACGGTGTTCTTTTCGAGGGTCTCTGGACCGAGGTGTGTACGTTGACTATAGGCATCATCGTCCGTTCAACTCCCATGGTGCCTTCAATGTTTAATGTCCGATTAATGTATTATTTCAATCAAAATTTTTAGCAATGTATGTCTTGTCATTGTGATTTCTGTCAAGAAAATTACTCTAGTTTCTTGCTGTAACTAGGGAATATGATATTCTTGTTAGTTATTTTTCAAAATAATGCCCCAGGATATGAGTATTATTATGGAAATAATAATAAACTAGTCGGGCATTAAATATTTTAAAATCATAAAATTCTAAAAAAATTATTAGACTCTGTTTCACAAGCATGAAAACTACGCCGCACCAAAACTAACAGCAGAACGTATTGTTCTACAGTCGCCAATTATTAAACATCTGATGTGAACACCACATTTTGACTGAAATTGACAGTTGACACTAATACTGACATAAGGCAAAGCCGATTGCAACCAAAATTTGAGATGATCATTTAGATGTTACAATTAATTGAAACGCTGTAGCAGTCTCAAATACTAAATTTTATCATTCTACGGCCAATAGTTTCGAATGTATGCAAAAAAAATTGAATTAAGTTTACCCCCGCCTCAATAGATTGCTAAGAAAATTTGAATGCTACAAAATTGCTTTGAATACTCTATTTAATAATATTACAACTGATTGTTTTGGAATTCGAAAAACTGTGTAGTGAACTGCACTTTAGGTTCAGCCGATCGCAATCATAATGTAAGGTGTACAACTAGATGTTCTAGAAGTGCTTAATAGGAAAATGATTGTTTTGAATTTATGTGAAAAAATTCAATATCCTAATGCCAACCATTTTGAATTCAAAAAAAGCTTGAAGTAACGTGCACTTCCGTTACAGACATTTGCAACCATAATGCGAGGTGCACGACTAAACCTTAGACTATTCTTAAATACAAAACTTCAACATTATACGTTACGCAGTCAAACGGATATTTCCATCAAAATTTCGAAATGTGAATTTTGTCGGTTTTTTAATAGGGAATGTTTAATTTCAGATATGAATTTTAATCAAGATCGGATCGTTGGATAGACAGACATACACACAAACATTTCTTAGAATTTTTAAGGGCTGAATTGAATTGCGATTTGATAACAGTGGAATTCGCGAATAAGAGACAATGCGTGCAAGATCGGTCGTGCAAAAAAAGTACTGGAAATGAAGGCTGAGCCTGTTGAAGTAAATGTAGCGGCGCGTGCATGCACATATATTAATTCTAGTGCGCGTGTTTCTCACTGGAATAATTACTTATTGCGGAAATAGGTTTTCTTAAAAATCGCTTTTCGTTTCAATCCCAGATTTTCAATCCTTTCATAACATTTACCGACGAACGCACATGTTTCTTTGAGCATTTCAAGTACACGAATGTAAAATTTTTTACGATCACATTTTTTTTCTCTCCTCTCGCATTGAGAACAGAATTTAAAAACAAAGTGAATAATAATTGTTGAACAAGCTTATACTTTTTATGAACTATATGAATTACATGCCTCATAAATCTGAAATTATGGACGGATATAAATTATTCAATCAAGTTTTTTCTTTTTTAATACTTCTCATATCTTTTTAAAACTGTATTTCTGTATTTTGGATTTATTTCTGGCGTTTTACTGCGTAAAAATGCAATTTTAATGACTATTAAATATTGAAATATGGTAAATAAAACGTCAAAAACGTTTTTATGACAGAATAATATTACTTTTTTCACTCTAAATTTAATTTAAGTACATTAAATAGTTTTTCTTGAAAAAGTAGGTCATTATTTTTGGCAGCAAACGAAAATTTTGTTGGATAATAACCAAAATAAGCCAGGGTATATAAGAGATCTATTCCTCAAACCAATGATGTCAAAAAATTTTGGAATTCTTGTTTAATGATAAAACTCAGTTTTGTTAGAAATGTAAAATGAGTTACGTGAGTTTATGCATCGCTCGCATGAGATTGTGGGCTTCGGTTACGCCGCTAACGCGGCCACTTTTATAGGCGCAATTGCTTATCAAGTTAATTTTCAGAGTTTCAATTAATATTTTAAACAGGATTGGCTGCTAGTAACTTAAACTTCCTCAACTTTTTTTTCTTGTAGACCACTTTCAAAATTTTACTCGTTTCGGTGAACCCCAACTTGTAAACTTTTTCCCGCCAACGTAGACTCCCGTCGAATCTCCTGTGGATTCCAGGGGGCCCACCTGGACCACTTTGGGGATCACTGAATTCTTCAATTATTTGATCAAAAATTAATCTTATTTGACTTCAATAAAAAAAGCAATCTTGTTAAAAATGTGCAATATCATCAAAATAAATTCTCAAGTCGTTTGATGACGTCACTAGTGTAATTGTTGTAGTAAAGTGAGTAATGTTCTAATTATCTTTGAATTATATCTTCAAGGATGGTCTTGTTCTAGTAATCATTGGAAAACAACAAATTTACAGCGTCAACCTACTTTGATCCGAATTTAAATGCAAGGAGTTTCGTCAGCGCTGAACAGAAGTTATAAATATCGGGAAATAGCGTAATATAACTGACCTATGGGTACCGATTTGTGAGAGAAAAATTTCATTAGGTTGAAATGACGCAGTGAACCGAGTGTGAAGTGAAATGAAACATTGAATACTACCTTTATTATTGAAGACAGTAATTTATGCAACATAAGTTGAGTAATATGACATGAGGCCACGTATTTGGAGACTAGCATTTTTTGACAATTATTAACCACACAGCGAGGCAACCCAGAGCACTGGTGAGAGATGCTAATCACAAATTCACGCGTTCAAATGGTGGTAAAATTGCGTACCAACTTTACGAAAAAATGAGACATTCTTTCATTTCTTCTTTCCTATACAGAAGACAAGTTATTATTCATCTTCTCACCCTCAGTCGCTAATTTTAGCTGGAAAGTTTGGCTTCAAATCTAAAAATACAAAGTTTGTTTTTATACAAAGTTCAGATGTTCTTGAAATCTATGAGAAATATCTCCGGAAGAAAACAAACTTGACATAAGCAATAGAGAGAATCGGGATGAATGAACGATTTTCTTTATGTACATAGTAGAAGAGAAAGACATTTCTGGCTGTAAGTAGAGAAAAATAACAGAGATGTTTGCGTACATCACGAAATAGGTCACCCTTGATTGGATTTGGTCGACATCAAATTTAAATCAATATCACCGCGAAAACAACGAACTTATGCAACAGGATGTTACTTATTCTGGTAAAAAATAACAAGATGTGAGACATTCTTGATATACTTTGGGCGTATTATCTGATTACATTACACCTTAAACACGTCAATAATATATCTCTGTCCCACAATATACGCTTGAAGAACTGACAGAATAAACCGATCTCAAAAATTTAACATAAATCTTTTAACAATCAATAAAAGAACTACTAAATAAATCTAGTTTTGGTGTACAATTCTTACTTATCACTTTTTTATTCAAGTATGCTTTTCAATTTTTTCCAGTTTTAGGGATGAGAAATACGAGGTCTGACCAAAAAGTATCCAACTTTTAAACAAAGCTACCTTTTTATATGTACTATTGTCAACAAAAAGTATTAAAAGTTTAGAGTATTTAAAAGCTTGGTGTGTGAGTTACATTGAGCGAACGCATTGAACAAAAAGTCTGCATTTTGCAAAAAAATCTTGTTCAGAATCTATAACTATTAATTAAAAAATAATATGGCATTGATTCTATAATCCTGAGACAAAAGCTTAAACTTCTCAGAAGAAGATACTTGAAGAACAACAATGCCAGTCAGAGCAATATCAAGGCTACAATAAATTTTATTTCGGAGTTCTGGATCGATTATGTAACGTAGTAAGAAGGAAATGGTTGAATTTGTTGAATGCTTTAACACACATTCGTATTTGCACATTCATCACAATTTATTTGACAATTTCTGGTAAAATGCGAGATCGTTTGACTACGTCAGTTACTACTATACAGCATATTGTAACGTGCGAGAGTGTGGAGGCTCATAGAAGTGGAGTAGGCTTGGACTTGACCGCGCCGGGGCGCAGCCTTTCGTCCTCCCTGCATCGCGCCGCACAGCATCACATCGCCCCTCCCGATGGAAGCCTCTAGCAATATTCTAGAAATGTGGCAGAACTTTCGAGAAATGGATATTACTATATATAAAGGCAAGCCAGAGACTTGAATAGTAGTAGTGCAATGGTGACGCTAGAGCAGTGAATATCGAACAGTGAAGTTATCAGTGGATATAAATAGTTAAATATAAATATCTACGACTTTGTTAAGTTAGTATTAAGTGATAAATAAATAATATAATGTTGTTAGTGATATTCAGAAGAATAAAATTTTTATTTCATTTTAAATTATTGAATAGTGACTTTTATTTAATTACAAACTATTTCTTCAAGCAATAAACATTACAATATTAATGCCCGGTTGCATCAACGTTCATTAGCTAAACATTTCTTCAAAAATGAACAATATCAAATATTTGATTTGGTTTTGTTCATTTCTGAAGAACTCTTTAGTTGATGCACGTTCGTGCAGCTAGGCCCAAGACTTTGGAATTTTGGATTGCCCTCTAAATCGAAACATATTCCAAAAGGGAAGCGATTTGAAGAAAAATGCGACGAATGATTGTAAATTCAATCTGACTTAGATAGCTTCGCTTCGTAGGAGTAGTGAAGATGCGGCGAGAAAAAAAAAATAGGAAGAGTATCAGAAAGCTGACCCGTTTTTCCAAAGTGCACCTAGAAGATTTATAACAACATACGCGAAAACCGTAAATCAGAACGAAGCTCCAAGAATTTGTCGCAACTTATCCCAAAATATAGGTGAACTTTGACGCCATTTTTAACCAAGCCTGATAATAGGGTTATGTATTCGCCCTCAATCTCTCCATTCTTACTAATCGGGTAGCCAAATTTAGCGCCTTTTAGTAATTTTTTTTCTTGCCTCCTCTTTTACTTCGCACATTCATCCAAGCTGTCCAACTTGTGGCACATTTTTATAAAATTCCAATAATTACAAACAGCGGTTTTCTAACGAAAACACATGGGTCTGAAATTTGTATTAGTGACAGAGCTAGTTTCTCTTGTTTGACATTAAAAAGTGTAAATTTCCAGAGACCCGAAAATTTATAATATTTATGTGAAACATTTCTGATGCTCGCGCTGTGATCCTAGCCTACAAATAATGGGTTAGAACAATTAGTGGAAGAAGATAAACTAACGTGATACACTTCAATGAGTGTCAAAGTGTTAATTAAATATTGGAATAACTATTAATGCCATAATTAAATGTTCTAAATGAATTACAGTTGTAATAATTATTGAACTTCTGTCCAATTTCATACCTCTCATATACAGAGGTGCCACTGCGCAGAAACTTTTATATCAAAGATGGTGCTAATGCTTGTAAATTGTAATAAGAGATGGCGCTGGTAACATTTGTTAGTGCTATAGTCGTGGAGTCTCGGTAGATACAATTGGTAGGCTTGAAATTTTCAATTAAATTCAAGAGTTGCAATAATTCTTCAGGTATGCATTCTTCACTTTTCTGAGTCTGTGGTGTCAGACGATGGAAGCACCTCTTTGTGAACGCTACATTATCCAATTTTTTCAAGATTAATCCTTCTTTTTATAAATGTGGACTGATTGTTTTCGTTGTTGGGTTTGAATTAGCAACTTTCTTGAAGGTATGAAAATATCATTACCTTTCAGCACAGTACTCCTTTAGATTAAAAGTCCCAATATTTTGCTTCTTTTTAAATAAAAAGACCCTGGCGCTCTAGCAATATATAACCTCAAGTAAGTAAATGAAGCAGAAATTGAATATTCATCCATTTTTAAAGGTACGAATAAATGATTTAGTAAATGTACGAATTGATATTATAAATTTTGTTGTTGTTGTTGTAGTTTTTATAAATTGATTTTAATTTATTCATTATTATTTCATTACAAGTTAAAAATTTTTTCGCCACACAATAGTCTAAGGAATCCGTTTGGTTGATAAATAAGAGTGGATAATGTGAAAAACACATTTGTATGAATTATACAGTCTCTTTTATATTGTAAAGAATTTCCTTGATTAGTGTCTGGAATATTCGAGATAACTCTAGCAGCCTCTCTAAATGATATAAAACACTTCTAGGCCACTGGCAGATAAACAAAAGGGATGCTCTGTCGGCTTATGTGAGAAATTGCATCTTTTAGTTGAAACCGAACGGTCGAAGAGTAAACACGTCAGGTCAAAATAAATCTGGTGTAACATAGATATTCTAGAAAAATAAACATTGATACATTCACTTCAATTTCTAGTAGTATTCTAGTATTCAAATAAAAGTATTTGTCTTTTATTGGGAGCCCAGAGTACAATTCGTCGATATTTCAAAATTATTTAATGCACACAATCTACATTATCTGGGTTCGATACAGAAACAGGTCTTCCAGCATCCAATTTATTCAGTGGTTAAGGAAGCATGTGAATTTCTGTAGCAAAAAATCATTTAAAAAAAGTTAATCAATCACAGATTGATATTCGATTTCATAAATTCGAAATAGATCCATTATATTTTATGTAGAAATTCCCGAAAAGTAAAACAATAAAATATGGATTGCCTATTGAGTGAATGTCAGATTTTGGTCCATAATCGGAACAGTTTTGGTCTGAGCCAACAATTTACCGATTTTTTTTACAAATCTAAGATCATTCGCGCAAAAACCTGGAAATTCTTCGAGATTGTTCTGCGCAATCCTGGGTGCCGCACTGGCAAGTATATAAACACGTGTGATTCCCACTCCAATCAATTGATAAATTGGAAGATCAGTTGAAAACAGAGCAGTGAACAAGTGAATATAAATTCGATGTGAAATAAATATTGTAATGCAAATAAATTTCGTTCTTCTTTTTGATTTCGAGCCCAATGAGCGTTACAATATCTTCGTATATTATTCAACAGATGCGTCAAGATGTTGGAACATAACTATTTCAAATGCTAACAAACACGCTCTTTTTTATGTCTCTATCTTCCTCTTCGGCTTTTTTTTATTAATTTCTGAGGCTTTCAGCAAACGTAGAGAGCGTTAAAATATAGCGCAAAAGACGAAATTGCCGGAAAAATAAACAGACGTACGCTATCTTCAAACTCAAAATGACATTGCGGCATATTGTAAGTTTACTTTGTCTAACTTACGACCTATGTGAACGACAAGTATTTATTTCTGTCACCAAATCGGTTTTTGCAGTGTTTAGCCACAGTACAAAGAGCAGCAAGCAGTAACTGATAGACAATACCAAAAAGAGAGAGAATTTGACTTTATTAGATGTCTTATATCGACGAAAAAAATATATTTGAATTATTCCCCAAGTTATTACGTGCATCTTCAATCATTTCCAGTATCTTCCAGATTCTGTCGCAATACCTAAATTTTTGAATTTTGGGAAAATACTTTGCGTATGTAATGGGAACAGTAAAGATAAATAGTGTGTTTAAATAAATATTGTAGTGTGAATAAATTTTGTTAGTTTAATTATTAGTGTCGAGTTTAGTGTAAATATTGGTAAATACATTTCAGTTTTGATTTTTTTTTAAGGATTTTCGTTTCTGAACTTGGTTTCAACGAACGTTACAATACTGAAATTTTTATTCAAAAAGCGCTAGCTTTTAATTGCCAAAAGATATCTGAAATAAGACACTTTCAACTTTAGATAAAGATTATGTACTTAGATTTAGTTAACTGTTTCCTTAAGAGATATAAACTCATTTGACAATGTAAAGCGAATTCTTATCTATTAAAATCATAATAAAAGAAATGTATTTCGTTTTTATAACTTACTGATAGAGACGCCAAACGGAAATTGATTCTCACCTGGAATTAAAAAAATAAATTAAACACACATTATATCATCCTTAATACTGTCTATAGTCTGAGAATAATTGTATTATATTGTGGCCTTAATTATAGTTCAAGGGAACTTATTAAACGGTGTAAGGTTAATCTTGAACGGAGAAAAAACGTAGTCTGCTATAAAACGTTCAGATGGGGCAAAAAGTTAGATCCTTTCTTTGAGAAACTTGCCATTGTAGTGCAAATGATATTCAATAAAAAGTTTAGGCGTTGATTACTTTTTTCAAACTGTTAATTAGATTTGTTAAAACTTTTTTTTTGATACTTTGATAGAATTTTTAGTACATATCTCTCAAACAACAATTTTTATTACAGAATTATTTCCAGTTATTCTAAATAGACTGGAAGCTGATGACGAGAGGGTTTCTTCGATTTTATACCGCATGCAATTTCAAGGAGTAATAATTTGCCCCTTGATAAAAAGGATAAAAATGTTATTGACCGATGTATGTTTTCCGGTCACAGTGCAAATTTCAATTAAAATTTTTTTTAAACTGTGTTTTTCCGTGACATCATATTGCATGCCTTTGTAATGTAAAATAGCTAAGTGATTTAAAGCCTAGTTCTGAAAGGCATGCAATCCGCAACACTCCAAAAGGACCGAAAACAAATTATGAAATTCTGTGGTTTAAAATTGCAATGTCTCAAGTAACGATTTCAGCTTACCGGAAATTGACCGAAACGTTGATGTGATGCATACAATAAAACTTAACGTCGATATTTTAACATATCTTGTAACTCCTAAAAAGTAGCCTAAACGAAAACACATGAATAATTATCCTAAACGAAAAATTTCTATACTTGAATTACTAGAAGAGAAAAAACTACTGGTATATAGTACAATTTTTGAGATATTGCAAGACAAAACCAAAATTCTAATAGATAATGCTATTTCTGATGGGCCTGCAACCTGCAGCACGTACTTGTTAAGTTGGTAGCGTTTTGCAAACGACAGATTCAACAGAGATTAATGACCCTACAGGTGTATATTTCAAAAATTTGACTCTTTTTGGAGTTGTATACTGGCTTAAAGGGAATATTGCAATAATAAATCGGGAAGTGCCACGTTACGCTGACAACAGCTCACAGATCAGTTGTAGAGTTAGTTGAAAAAATTATAACTGTGTTAGCCTTGCAAAAAAATTAGTATAGTCTATATCAGGAGTGGTCAACTTTTCGCGATCGACTTGTCATAGGTGTAGTCTAAGGAGGTAGAAGGGGTGCGAAATACATACTATGTTTAAACACTGTGTTGCATTCCAGCGAGGTATGGGTAAATAAATAAAATATATGTTCAAAACTATTTCTTATTTTTCAAATCATTCATTAAGTTTTCGAGATATAGGCTCATGAAGAAAATAAATTTTCAGTCCCAACTTTTGATAGCAGCATTCCGTACATACGATACCTAAAGAAATCAATATTCCGACACTTTTTTAAGATAGATTTTCATTAACTTAAAATGCAATTCAACTTTTTTATCAACTGCAATGTAGGTATAAGTTGTTGCACTATTTATTCGTGAATATGAAAAAGTTCTTATCAAAATGCACAGTATGGCTGATAATTTTATTTCAATATTTCACTTTCGCGTTTTTTTTGTCATGAAAGAATAATATGACTTACTATTTGCTAATCTATCAATATCTCACTGCAGCTCGTACTGAAATATAGATATACGGCTTATCTATCTACGTAAAAAACAACAATAATTATTTAAAGGGCCAAAAAACTCACGCCCAGGGTATCTTATCAATTACTATTTTATTTTTACCTTGGAATTCTAAATTTAAATGACTTAAGTTTTGTTTTCTACAATCGCTTTAAAGTTCATGGTTCACGGAATTCCACCCCAGACATTGCGAGCGATCGACGATCGACCAAAATTGGCCTCGCGATTGACTTGTTGGCCATCCTTGGACTATAAAAAAAAAACTTTGTAATGCGCACGAAAAAATGTGAGTTTTGGCATAATTGAAATTCATGTGGAGAAGAAGTGCTAGAAGATGAAATTATATGCAGGATTTGCAGGATGTCCTATTTAATTTCACGTGGAGAGAAAACTTTGTACCTTACGCATAAAGGAATGTGAGATCTGCCATACTTAAAGTTTATGTGGAGAAGGAGTGCAGAAAGCTTTAATTATAAATATAAAGGATGTTCCATTCCAATTTACCACTGAAAACGATATCATTTTATGCTGGAATATATCCAGAAATATGTACCGAATGGGAAAATGGCTGCAGAAAAAACTTAATGATTTCTCTCCCCTTCCGAGGATTGGGAAGAGAAAGTCACTTTAAAATCTTGAATGGAAACCAGTATTCTTAATTTTAGATTCGGATGGAGCGTCGGATACCAAGTTAATTTTACCTTGACTTGAACCCTCCGAGGATGGAAGTTTAAATTCAGTAACGTTCCAATTCAGCGATATAATGATTAACGGTCGAATTTCAACCACTGGGCGACCACTAGTATATATGTTTGTTCCTTTAGACAATCCCTGACTAGGTACTGACTGTTTTTCTTCACAAAGTTGATAACAGTCAACAATCTCACAATGCGCATGCGGGGATTTAGAACTTTTCTGACTATCAGCAAACTGGTTCATGGACTGTAGGAACAGAAAACTTTCTAGTCAGGGATTTGTCACAACTGCTGTTGGAACATCAAAAATCGAACTGCGCAGACTCCGGACAGTTTTATACTGCTTTAGGAACCAACCTTATATTAACACGTAAAGAGAAAGCTGTCTACCCCTTTTTAAGCATATTGCGAAGGAATGGGAGATTTGGCATACCTAAAGTTTATATGGAGGAGTGCAGAAAGTTAAAATTATAAACAGGTGTCCCATTTTGATTTACCGCTGAAAACGATATTATTTTTCCCTGGAATATCTCAAAAAATTTACACCAAATGGAGAAATGTCTGACATCTAATTTTCATTTCCTACAAGGTAGGGAAGAAGGGTAGGGAAGGCACGTCGAATACTAAATTTTTATTTCAGATTCAGATAGAGTGTCGAATACCAAGTTAATTTTATTCGAAACCACTAGTTATTATAATTATTGCAAAATAAATGCTGATATCTTGTACAGCACTGCAGTTATTTAAAGACTCTGAGGCAATAAATACCGCTGAAATGATTGCAAATAAGAATTTGAAGGATACTGATTCTACAAGTATAAATTTTGGGAATAGTTTGTTAATTTTTTGAGTTAATTACTGATTTGATATGAATAATTAGAACTTATTCACAAAGAGGTGAGGAACAATTATAAGTGAAAAAAAAAATTAGGTAGATGCATTTCGGGAGAGATTCTCACAGTAATTTGTTTATATAGAGAGAATCTCTCTCGAAATGCATCTACCTAATATTTTTTCACTTATAATTATATAATGTAACTTATTCTTGACTAAAGTAGCCTCAATGCTAGTGAATGCTATGATTACTAGTTCAAATAAAATAAATATGTTTATACTAAAATTATTGGAAATAACTGAAAATATTGGAAACAAAAATTATAAAGTAGCTACTTTTGATGCGTCTGCAACCTGCACAGCGGAACTGTTAAGTGGGTAGCATTTTGGAAGAAACAGGTTTATCAGATTCAGAGGTTACTGACCGTACAGGTGTAAATTTTAGAATCACTTTATCCAGAATAGAAACTTATTCAAGCTGAGATGAGAAACAATTATGAGTGCAATAAAATATTCAGGGACGTAATAGATAGCCCTAATTTTAATCAATTCAACGATACACATCTCTTATGTATTTCAAATTATTTGAGGATCAAATATTTCAATAAATCCTGAATCAGGTAAATTAAAATATTGGAGCTTCTTAAATCCTATATACAATGACTTTTAAATCCAATTTCAGCAAGATTCGGATTTATCTATAAATTTATATTGTCGAGAGTGACAACCAGTGGTGTAGGTACTTAAGTTTCCCATGGGGGCAGCAATTCTGTGGATCTGTCATTGCGTTTGATATCACTGTCCTTCAGTCGAGTGGTGGGACACATTTCAGGAATGTGCGATGCGTAAAATCCTTGAGCACCGTCCCTATCGCCCCCACTGATCAATATTAACCACAATGCGTTGTTGCTTGTATAGGTGCAGAATCAAGTGTGTGAAAGAGAGCTTTTGTGATGTAACAAAGCTCTAGAAAGTTTTGCAGGAGGAATTTCGCAGAGTTAATCCAAACTTATAAATAATTTTAAAGTATAATATTGAAAATTTCTTTCATTAGAAATATATTGGAAAAGTATTTGTTACACAAAAAACTGCAGAACAAAGCGTGCCCTCACGCGTATACCCATTCAAGTTAATTATTTGCTAATATTAAGTTCATTTTCGGTAATTATCGGGATTGGTAGGTGCACAAATACAAAATTATTCAGTAGTTGAAGGCTGGAATAATGTAACGCGAAAGTTACGTTAAATCTAGTTTAAAAAATGAAACTGGTGGTGGATCTAATACAAGTGGACGGCAATTTTCTTTCCATTTTTCTCCACATAACTTTATTAATAATGTGCAAAAAGAAACAAAGGAAAGGTAATATTTGAGTTATTAAAGATCCGATGACCGCCCAAAAAAGAATGGATATTCGATACTAAAAGAAAGCTAAGTGTTCATTTTACAATTTTCTAACAAGAATAAAGTGACCGTTTGTTCGTTCATCCATACTTCTGCTTCTACAACTGGCAAATCCATCGAGTTATCTATTATTTTGTTTATTTAGTGCTGACAGCCGGAAATAAGGAAACGTTATCAGATGATAACAATCAATAAATATGTTCAAGTCCAAAAAATGTTGACAATAAAATACGTAAACTAAAAATTCCCAAAATAAGCTTGTCATTATTTCTTTGTGACGTTTCTAATAGAAATATTTTCTAATAAGAATTGGATTCTACTGGTGAGGGATTTTGACAAAAACATGAAACATTTTATTTAAAATAGTTACTTTATGTCCCAGCGGAACACAATTTGTGTTTATGTATTCCGTGAATTGATAGAATAAAAATTTATGGACGTTAAAATTTAGGACGGCGCTTAAAGAAGACGTCGACAATAAAGAAAGATCATTAAATGTAAAGCACAAAAACGCGATTTTATATTCAAGATTTTTAAGTTGTTACACTTATTTTTCCAAAGGGAGATATGGTTGTTATGATAAATAACTCTTTGAAACATCATATTCTGTATATTTCGAAGAAACTTCAAAATAGATTAAATATTAATCGAAATATCTGTTTTTAGCTTCAACAGAATTGGTAGAAAATAAAAATTGGTGTAGTTCAATTTATACAAAATATTGGCTACTTTTCAACATAACTTCCTCTGGCCCCGCGCGCTAGAACACTTTTCCTATCGTTTCTTCTAATTTGCGTATGCCTCTGGCATAAAATTCCTTGCTTTGCTGTCGGAGCCGCGGTTGCACAAGAATCTTGTCTTCTCCGTTGGAGTTGGCTTTTATCTCACGTAGAGTTCAAACAAATGAAAGTTTGATGGGCAAGATCCAGACTGTAAGGAGTATGTGATAGACAACTTATTACTGATTCAAGATCTCGTTGTTTGCGGATGTACGAAAGTTATCCTGGTACCCATAATGCACACTTGTTAACTCTTTTTCAGCAATAATTTCAATAGCATGCGAGATTCGAGGAAGGAAGTTGCAACTTCGCTGATCATCACTGACACTTATGCGGCCACTTTTAAACTGTTTTCTACCCACTTGTGAACGTTTCAGCAGTTCGAATAATTATTCCCGCATTAATTTAAAGGTTATGTTTTCGAAATCGAATAGCTAATTGGAAGCCTTCAGAAGAATATCAACTTCAAGTCCTGAATGTATTAATTGGATAGACTGTTTTTAAACTACAGCAATTAGTCTCGTTATATTTCAAATATAAACATTTCATTCTGTGTTATCTGTAAATGCAATTCACAGAAATCTGTGTTCTGTTCCATTCCATTTTATTCTATTTCTGTGTCATCTACCTATAGAAATCTACCTTTAAAAAATTGTTACGTCTCAGTAATTATTTTAGCATTGTATATTTTAGAAAACTGACCTACATACGAACACTAGTAGATTAATTATGCGATTCTCCGACTGCAGACTATAATTCATTTTATCTTTCAGTAAATATTAGTCATTAGAATCTTGTGTTGTTTATTGTTACTTTCGAAAAAACTTTTCCAACCATAAACTTTTGATATTATTAATAGCTCTATTTAAGCATATAGGAATATCCTTTTTTGGTGATACAGTTCCAACAAGTTTTTTTGATATAACTTCGAAGGACGTGATCCTTGACAACTTATCAATTGCAAGAGATTATCCTCGAGCCTTTAGCGACGTAGTTTTTGTGTGTTTCTTCGAAGAAAATTGTGATTCATGATTAATGATCAAGGATTATCAGTTTTCGATTAGTACGCTGCTCTTCAACAATTTTGTAGTTGTAAGTTTACTTAGAAGGATAATATTATCTACCAACTATTTATGTAATACAGCTATGGAACAATTAGTTCAGATATCAAATATTAGAACAGTACAATGTACAAGTTTCATATTAGATTATGAATTTTTGAATTGAGCATCCGCTTTAATAATTGATAATTTTATATAAAATTTTCAACGAGAATGATAAGAACTATTGTTACATTTTTATCCCACAAAATATAGATTATAACAACAAAAGTGGATATTGAAATTTGTTGAACGCACGTAAAGATAAAATTGATAAAAAGTATGATGGCATCTACACGTAAATTCATTTTCACATCAAAAATTTATGAAGACGAAAAAAGAGAACATTATAGTTTGCATCAGAACTTTATGTGATACAGGCACGTATGCGAATATTCGTTACATCACTAGGGTGTAAATAACTGTTCGCTCAAATGGGATCTATAGAAAAAGAAAGAAAGAACCGCGAACCACTTTCGCAAAATTTTAGTGATAAGTGGTGCACCTTCATTGACGGCTAATTTGTGCAAAGAAAATATGAGTATTCATAGCTTAGTGCAGATATGCCGACGGACAAAAATTCAGTAAGATATTCACTGAAATATAATGTACTCTGTGGCGTACTTTCCACAAAAACTAATAGTATTCTACTGCTGAACACATATTAATCAATTTACCGAGGGCACTACAAGTGTCTGCCAAGCCCCTAGCGGGTAAAAGGCGTGTGTGATTATAATTTTTATTTCATTTTAGAATAGAAACCAACGGCGTTCGTGGTAGGTGGGTACAAAAAAAAAAAAAAACAGTGTGGTGCGAAGATAATAATGGACCTGAAATCATAGAAAAAATGTTTCTTTTTAAAAAATTTCTTGTGTTTAGGAATCCACTGTAACTGTTAGGCATATAAATATCAATAAGTTTTAAGGCCTTTTTCTTCTGACCACTCCATAATTAAATAAACAACTGTGAAACAGTATCAAGCTTAACAAATAAATTGAATTACGAAGTTTGCAACCGCCCGAACAAGCACAGAACGCCACCGCCGTCTCAATAAGAGCTGCGGTTGCTTTTGTGTTCCTAGGAAAAACCGACAAAAGACAGATCGCCACAAGCCAAGAATATATAAAAAGGATGGTAAACTCAAAACTCAGTATGCTCAGTCGTGAGTTGCCATATGACTGACTAAGAAGCAATGTGGGTAGTGTTAAGAATACACTGCGCAACTATCCGTCCCTTCCTTTCTCGCCATTTTGAATACAAAAAGGCATGAGCCCGGATTCATCACAGACATTTAGCCAGGGCTACAGCCTAAACAGAAACTTCAATGAACATTTTTTTTAAATATAAATTTGGTATTTTTGCGGTTCATTGCCTTTAGTATGTTTGAAATTCTTCTCATTAATAGTTGATTGAATATAAGAAGAAATTATAACAGTGAGAAAAACAGGTCTATGGATAAAGATAATCAGAAAGAAACGGAGCTATGGACTAGAGAGAGATAGAGAATGCGAGGACAGGGCTTCATAAGCGCACTAACGAAGCGATGTGCTTTAGCCTTGAAGCAATAACAGAGGAAGCCATCTAGCACGAAGCCTAGGGTTTAGGACCGCGTAGCGGGCCGGAACGCTAGTTTCTTACTACTTGTGTAAGAGTGAAATGTGGCTCGTCTTTCTCACTCTTGTACGAATAATAAGAAATGATAAGAGAGTAAGAGACAACTAGATGTGTAGTGTACTTTAAGATCCATCCATATTGCTTTCATTATCACGTAGATCCCTTCTTTTCCAAACGATATCACGATATTCATTATATACATTCTTATTTCATCTCAATTTTGAGAATTTATGATGTTCGGACGGTTCTCGAACGTATACGAACCTCAACCTCACGTAACTTGTGGCGGAGCATTCCGAGTCGTATAATTCTATAATTCACAAATTCCACCAAATACTACATCCGTCTTACAGTGTTCGAACATCAAAGGGCCGCACTGAGATGGGTTTGAGAATTTTCCAGAGAGATTGAGGCAATCAGAGCCAAGTATACAGTGTCATACAATTCTATGATTAAAAATTCCACCTCGCTCAAGTCCCATTTCGTTCGAATGGCGTATGCCTAAATGGGATTTACAGGTTCTCAAAACAGATACATGTATGTTTCGACAATTATACCACTATCATCTTTTGCCAGAAAACTACTTTCGGTTGCACAATAGGTTTCGATGAGAAAAAGACTACAAGTTTGACGATTCTCATACTCGAAATAAATGTCAAGAAAAGCGCGTGCATGCTTCTACGGAATAAGATGACAATCTATGGCAGTAGCTAATGGTTCCCAAAGTTGACTGGACCGCAATCCACCTAACAAAAACTTCAAAATCCGGGACTCATCTCGTGGTTGTCATGAATAAAAAAGAGGCATAACTAGATGAACGAAGGGATGTTCAAATGAGAGAAAAAAAGATTTCAGTTCCAATCAAAAATGTTAATACTCATTTTTAGTACAATGAGAAGGATACACTTGTCTCCTACTTTTTGTCATTATAGCTTTAGCATCAATTTCAATTTTAGTTAGTTTCAATCGCAATAAGTTTGATATGTCAAATTTATTTCGGTATTTTTCATATTAATCAGCCGAAAAATTCGCCTCACACAGGTATGAGATACAGAAAAGAAGGAGGACTTTCGTAGCTACATAGGCAAGGATAGTCAGAATGTTGTCAACTGTTTGCGATGGAAACTATTTTTCAGTTACATATATATCTTCTAATAGATAAATGAGCTCTTCACTTCCTTTTGTTGAAATTTAGTTGGTGGTCTTGAAATGGGTTACATCTCATCCATGAAATAGGCGTCAAAGTTTTTCGTCACAATGTTTCAGAGCCCACCCAATATTCGCTTGCGACCCGTTTTGGGAAATGATGATCTATGGGAAGATATGGAACATAACAGCAAGAGCTTTATAATTAGAAGAACCAAAATTTTATTAATGTCCGACCAGTTTATTATTGTTGTCATAATAACACTGATTCCAGGGTAATTACGTAACAAATAATACCCGAGGGTATTATTTTTCAAAATTTTGATTGAAATAGAAAATAATACATTAGTCGAACATTAAACATTGAAGGCACCACGGGAGTTGAACGGACGATAATGCCTACGGTCAACGTACACCTCAGGCCGGAAGCACTTCGAAAGAAAACCGTACTATGTACTTCAGGCATTATTGTCCTTTTAACACCCTCGATATCTTAATTGCTATAAGTTATTCGCAGTAAGTTGCACTGTTGGCTTTGGTCGACAAACTGATATTCGATCAATCTATTCGTACCACATATGGCATTCTGAAGTTCATAAAAACTATTGAAATCCGCAGGACTTATGCGGAACGCTGCATGCACCTGTTAGGTACGATTTTTGAAGTAACAACTGTGAAAATTTGAAAAGAAACATATTTACATTTCTATTACTGTGATATCAGAGTTGGGACTACAATGACTTGACATTGATAATTATTTTCAGTTTACCATTCAAGTTGGACATGTTTTCGATTAGCATTTATCATAGGGATATGGCAGGAATTAGATCAGATTATTCTTCTATATAGAGAAGATTTAGATAATTTTGACAAAGATTGGGAGTTCGAGATTAGATGAGACTATGTCAATATGGACTCGATATGGTATCAGGCGGTATCAAGATTGATTTGAAACAGTAGAAACTTTTCAATTCATCCCATTTTGTTATTTATTGTATGGCGGCTACTGGTATGCTTGTAAGCTGACAAAATGGTAGTGAGAGTGACTGTACATCGTAGCATTTGAATGACATGGGAAATGAACGAAGTAGAATTTGTCAACCGGCGAGTTCTTCCAAATACCACATCGTGCAAATTATCTCCACCACTAGTTCCATAGCGTGCAAACATTTCATTTCCACTCTGTACAAACTATATCGGAATGGGATAGGTTGGAAATTTTCCGAGAGGTTAAAACGAGGGGCTCATTGCACCAAGTACTTGGCAATTTTGCTTTTCAAAACTGAGAAGTGCGAAGCTATGAACAGATAGTTGGTATGAAATTCTTGTGCAGTTTGTTACTACGGAAATTATCATGCAAACAAAGAAGAAAAAACAGTAGTACTTAACATAGGATCTTGCAGCATTCTTGCTGGGTTCTACAGTTGAGAGTAACAAACAGTGAAAATTTGTTAATTTTTTGGTTTGAAACAATAGAAAAACTTCCAATTTTGTTCATTTCGGCATACTTTATACGGTAGTGGCGTGCTTATATATTGTGAAACTGGTAATGATGGTACATCAAATAATATGACAATTCGGCATGAGATTTGGACGAAGTGACATTTGTATATTATAATAGCGTCGGTATCTCCACCAACGTAGTTTATTATAGACAGAGCATTGCATGGCCCAATTAGTCCCGAATGGACCTACGAGCTACCCGATTTGTTCACGGGCTTGTGCTGTCTGAAATTGCTATGCGATGTGCTTGTGGAACTTATCTTTTTATTAAGCTTATATGTGAACATGACAAATAATTGTGGTTTGTTGAAGTATAATAATGTCTGTTACATTGGACTGGGTCTCAAAATTCCATGGATCACAAAATTTCATGGGTCTCAAAATTCCATGGGTCTCAAAATTCCATGAGTCATGGATCGGACCCTGAAATTTTCCAGGTCGGGTCTTAAAATTGCAAGGACTGGACTGGGCCAGGACTTGAAATTTCAAGGACTAGTCTGGGTCGGTTCATAAGATTCCAAGGCCTAGTCGTGAATTTTTATTTTTAAGAATGGGCTGAGCCTGAAGGATGGTCTTCAGTTAACAACGGGTTTTGATAGCCGGGCTTGAGAGAACCGAATTTATAGTTTGTAATGCATGCGCAATCTTCGAACAGCAATTATCTGTATATTTATATACTAATCTAAATAATTACTAAATTTACTATTCTCTGTTCCAACCGTACCTAATCGCCAAAAAACATTCTAATCTTCAAAGTAACTCTTGTTCGATACACCAACCAAATAAAACTCAGAGAAGTATTTTATTCTTGGTGAATTTTCAGCATAGGTTATATTGTATGCAACATAGCTATTATATATCTAGTTTACGAATCCAATGAAAAGAATTTTCTTACTCTATGCAAATTTTGAAGAACAGCAATGCAGTATAATTTCTTGATCACTCTACCTTGCAGGAGAATTTTCTCTAATTATTCATAATATATCTAGTGCCGTTTGTTGCATTCTGGAGTACGTCAGAGTGAACCATAATGCCTTGATATTAATTACAGAGCAACAATTGCATTTATCACAATAAAATACGGATATTACGAAATATGAAGTCATAAAAACAAGAGAATTGTACAGCAGAGTAAATTAATTTGATTATTCATTTTGTTGAAATTCATAAGTTTCAATAGTTTATAGATTTAAATTCGATTTTTAAATCAGAAATTGTAGATCATACAGTTCTTTTTTTTGCAATAACTACTATGTGAAGCAAGTTCATCGTTTCATCAGATAATTGATCCGTCTTTTTTCCTCAAAGAAAAAATCTTTATATAAATTTCTGTTACTATAAATTTTGTTCCTCTAGAATCCAATTGTGTTTTTATCATGTCTCGAGTTTTTTTTTTTAAATCTCAGCTTGAAAGATGTATTCTGGCTTACCACAATGAAATTAATTTCTGAATTTATTTCCTCTGAATTTTCATGAATTCGGAACAAATCTGAATTATTTATATCCCCAGTTCGCAGCCGTGACCCAGGGGATATAAAATTACCAATCAACTTCACAACTGAAACAATTTGAAACGTTAATACTCATATCCTCTGACAGAGAAAGACTGTCTTCCGTTTCATGAAATTAGTGAAAATTGAATCTACAGATTAGTAACTAAATTTGCTGAGGCTCACCCTGAGGCTCTAAAATGAAATGCTACAATTTCTTCTATCTGTCTGAGAGCTTTTAATTTACAGAATGGAAATAAACAAGCTTGGAATATTAGAAGTTATTTGTATTTTACCCAAAATCTGAGATCGCCTTTAAATTTCAACTGGATGATTATTTTTGCACTCACTACAAAAATAGGGATAAAAGATTCAAGGATTCATCATGAATTGAGAACGCAGGATTGGAGGCCCTGTCACAGTACAGTGGATTCAACCAACTGAAATATTGAATGCAATACGAGTGTAAACAAGCATTATGACATTCGGCTGATAATTTTAGTGATTCGGCAAGCCTCGTTACCAAATAACTGGCCTTATGCCATAATGCTCAAAAATAAAAAGAACTATTACGGAAAATGCTCGGTTTCTCTAATACTTCACAACAATAGTATATTATGCTACATAGACCGAACGACTGTCATTTTTGTCCAGGATAAATTTGGCTGCATTCGGTGAAGACGAGGGCAAAGCCCGAGGCAGAGGCAAGGGCGAAGTACGAGGCGAAGTCGAGGGCGAAGTACGAGGCGAAGTCGAGGGCGAAGCACGAGGCTAAAACGAGGATAAAGCCCAAGGCGTAGCTCCGTGCAGCCAAATTTTTTCCGTGACAATAATAACAGTCGTTCAGTGTCCGTGTTGCATACGATACTTTTTGTAACAAGTGCACCGAAGTACCCCCATAACTGAGCTTTTCAAATAAATTTAGATGTATTGAAACTATTTTATCAGTTTGACAAACAAATTGTTACCATAGTTTGGAATAATGAACTTTCGGAGCAGAATTTAGCTCTGTAATAGAGTACTTTCGGTGCACGTGTTACAAAAATATTTTTACATTATATTTTTGTCGAATACCGCTTACAAATCAAGAATACTAATTTTATATCAGTAAATACGGTCCTGTATTGAAATTTATGCTGTAAATTATTGTTTCGTTTAAAGAGTTGTGTTATGTTTATTATTTTGAAAAATAATTCAAATTCAGTGCTCCGGTGTGTTAGTCAAATCTGGAACTGATCGATTTCTCATTTTCATTTTTTTTTTCGTGATTTTCGCAATTTTTGTTTTAGTTTCGGATTATGAGAAACATAAATTTATTTAGCAAAATATTACAGTTTTTAATTTAAATCACAGATCATCCTCGCAGATCTAGATTTTACCAGATTTTGTTTTCGTGCAACAACGTAAAACTAAACCTCAGAATAAGGTGACTTATCTAGTATAATATTTGCTCATTCTCTTCATTCTAAATCAAAAACATCCAGATAAAACTGCCTTTACAAAATGATAACAAAATCATGATAAGCTGTAACACATAAAATGGTTCTTGTTGTGTGCCAATTTGAAAGAATATTCATTCGCCGTTTTCTTGTAATTTCTTTTTAAATGAAAATCAATTTTATATGGCAAGTATTTTGTTCCAAATAAAATAGCGGAAAATTGTAAAATTCAAATAAAAATGTAAATATGTTTCCATGTTAATATTGATTTACAATTTGCGAAGTGATTAATCATGAAATAATTCAGAATCGATGTAAAAATAATTGATGTTTTACTATTGCACATATCGAATATTAAGCTCCAATCTTTGAAAATATAACAGATTACTTAGTATAATGTGTCTCGGAATCGATGTATCAACAAATAAGCGATATATTCGCTACTTTCATAGTTTTAAATGAATCGATAGTTCTTCAATTTATTAAAATTGTTTCTTTTTATATTATAAATCCGTTTGTTCATTCATTTTTTACTTCCTTTCTCGTTGTACATAAAAAATAAATTATTGTTGTTACATTATAAATGAGAATTTGTTCAAATTAAATTATATTTAGAACAGTGAAAGCTGCGCTGTGAAGCTATTATAAAAATAACTCTGTGATTTCTCCTTTATCCTATCAGCCGTGAAATCGGCTTTGTGCCTGATAGATGGTGTTGTCTGTAGTTTTTGCTGCAGCGCACCTTTTATCGTAATGAGTTTATACACTCTTGGGATCCAAGTCTTGACATCTTGGGCTTGGCTATACTGTACTGAGGAGTCCTAATAAGGACGAAACATATGTCTACAGTTGCATCCCCGATCTAAGATGATGGTGGCTTCAGCCCCGACTCTTAGATTCGAATTTTCTATGGAAAACAATTCTTTTTTAGAATTATTCATTTTTTGAATGTTCCATAGCACAGCACGTCACATATTTCACAGTTTTTGTGTGAAATTTTTATTTATGTGATTTCTCCTTTATCCTATCAGCCGTGAAATCGGCTTTGTGCCTGATAGATGGTGTTGTCTGTAGTTTTTGCTGCAGCGCACCTTTTATCGTAATGAGTTTATACACTCTTGGGATCCAAGTCTTGACATCTTGGGCTTGGCTATACTGTACTGAGGAGTCCTAATAAGGACGAAACATATGTCTACAGTTGCATCCCCGATCTAAGATGATGGTGGCTTCAGCCCCGACTCTTAGATTCGAATTTTCTATGGAAAACAATTCTTTTTTAGAATTATTCATTTTTTGAATGTTCCATAGCACAGCACGTCACATATTTCACAGTTTTTGTGTGAAATTTTTATTTATGTGATTTCTCCTTTATCCTATCAGCCGTGAAATCGGCTTTGTGCCTGATAGATGGTGTTGTCTGTAGTTTTTGCTGCAGCGCACCTTTTATCGTAATGAGTTTATACACTCTTGGGATCCAAGTCTTGACATCTTGGGCTTGGCTATACTGTACTGAGGAGTCCTAATAAGGACGAAACATATGTCTACAGTTGCATCCCCGATCTAAGATGATGGTGGCTTCAGCCCCGACTCTTAGATTCGAATTTTCTATGGAAAACAATTCTTTTTTAGAATTATTCATTTTTTGAATGTTCCATAGCACAGCACGTCACATATTTCACAGTTTTTGTGTGAAATTTTTATTTATGTGATTTCTCCTTTAAAAATAACTCTCTTTTAAAATAATTACAAATCGTTGTTTAACCAAAGTGTATCCTGCGTCTGTCTAGTCTACATTGGTTATTATTATATCGAATGATCATACAATAATTAATTGTCTGTGAAAAATTAACTCTTCGACAAACCATTATACAAATCAATAACGTTCTATTCTGATAGTTACCCAATTAACTGATAAGAATTACGACTTATAGGATCTCCTCATACGAACAGACGAAAGGTCGAGGATGCATGTCATTTCAAGGACAAATTTAAATTATAATTCAAAAGCTACATTTAAAAATGATTGTAGAATTACCAAAGTTGTGATTATTTTTATCATCAGCGCGGTTTGCAATATTCGACTTATTAATTTATTTCACGCTCGGATTTGTCCTCCGGTTTATATACCACCAGTCGCTATTTCTCGATGATTCTAGAAATTTCTATTGAGCTACCAGAAATTTTCATGACGTCATCCGCCCTAGACACATATCAGTTGTTTGTTAGTTATATAACTTGCGTCCTCCATTCTTTTACCAATCATGAAAAGAGAGAGTTTTGTAGAAAGAAATTCATAAAAATTAGATAATTCAACAAATCGAAATGACAATCAAAACAATTCAATGATGAGCAATCGACACACAAAAAAGTCACCAAAATCGATCAGGAGTTGCGGTCTGTTGTGTGTTTACATACGAACAGCCCAAAAACGGAGATGCTTGAAATTTTCAGAGACAAATTCAGTCCATAAAAAATATTCTGAAAAATGGTACCACTTTTCAAAGGAAGATCTTATAAAATTGACGAAATTATAATAGATTATATCTACCGTCAAAACTCGAGAATAACTTGCAAGTCCATAAAAGAATAGATACTAAAGATCCAACGGATGTTCTACAACTATTCGATATTTTACTTTTCGACCTATTCGGCACCATTTATCTATTAGACCTATTCGGCATCATTTTATTATTCGTAGCATATTTTAGTGTAAATAACTTATCATTCATAAACTTTTGGAAGAATCATTTATTTTAAAACGTGCACCAAAATTTATTTATTTATAATTATAATAAATCTGTAAAAAAAATTTCCATTTGTGTCAGTACCACGCGAAAAGTACTCTACGGATTTTAATAAAATTTGATACAATGATAGCTTATAGCTTTGGTCACAATCTAGGATACTTTTTATTTCTGAAAATAATATGATCCTACAATAAATAAGATTTTAGCTCGCTTCTTATCTGCGCCAGTCATAAAGCTTATCCCCACAACTACAGCTTCAGCGTAACTGTGGCACCTATTGCTTATCATTCATCATTAGCGCGAGCGACCTGATCATGAGCAGTTCTGTTGCTCTCTTCAATGATAATAATTTTAGAAATAATTATTGTTAACAGCAATATCACTATTTATTCATTCTCCATGATTATTAATTCCGATTACGGAGAGCCAATGAAGACGAAATCGCGAGCACTTTCTGATATATAATGTATATTTTGTTCGTGCTTTTCAAAGATAGTCAATTAAATTAGTTCTTGTCTGTAAACAAAAAGTGATGCAATTACTCATGCTTACAACTAAAATCAAATTACAAAAGTGCTCAATATTTTAATATATTATTAAAAATAGAACGTATTTTGCATATATCTTACATAAGTTTTTGTAATAGGTGCACCGAGAGTACCCAATTACTGAACTGAATTTTGCTCGAAAGTTCTCAATTCCAAACCACGGAAACAGGGAATCAATGATTATTATTTCCCTGCTGAGAGAGGAAAAATAATAATTGTGGATCATGGATGCCGTTGGTATTTTTTCATTTCATTGTTAATTGTCAAATAATTCATGTAAATTATGTTTCCTAGAATTAGTTTACTATAAATGTGATTGCAATTGTGAAAATTAAATTTAATTGAAAAGTTCCATAATCGTAGGCAATACGGACATAGAACGACATCATTGACACGGATGAAGTTGGCTGCCTTCGTCAATTGTAGCCAGCTTTATCCTGGTCATTAATGACGGTCGTTCGGCCTTTGTAGCATAATATACATACTATTAATGTTTAGATAAAGTGTGTGATGGTATCTTTTTTTATTATCCGAATATTCATCAGAAAATGGCATATTATTCGGTATTTTCCAAATTAAATATTCGTTACATTAGTTTTTTTGCTTCTGTCAATTATTATTATTAGGATTTTGTTTTGTTCAATTCAAATTTCTGAACAAAATAGAATGATTACGTATAGCCAATTGTCTGCATTAAAAATTTGGTTTATTAGTGTGTCTATTATATCGAATAAGAACGTCAAAGGAATTTTTCTGGCTCACCCTCCTCGGAAAATTACAACAATCTTTTATGCTGTTCAACAAAGTATGTACTTTATATCTACCTTGAAAAATATTTTATTATTATTTAGCACCGTCGGTTTTACTCAAGATGACAAAAATATTGTGTTTTATTCTTCAGTTTATAGTTTTCTAGCAACATCTTTGAAATTTAATACTAATTTTGAGTTTTTCCAAATTCAGACATTGGAAAAAATGAATGTGATAAATTTGAAGAGTTGAATTCAAATACATGTTTTACAAAAATACAAATTTTCGCAAATTTTACACCATCATCTTAAATCAGGCGGCTACGTAAGCACGAGTTTTGTCCTTATTGGAATTCATCAGTACGTTCAACTAAGCCATAACCGAACTTGCAGAACAGGGGTATTAATATTAACCCATAAGTTGCACACTATTTAAAAAAACATATAATTATCAGTCGGACGGGTTTAGCAGACACTATTTTAGTATACATCGATAAATTGATTGATATTTCTCAAGCCGTAAAATGCGGTTACTAGCCGCCAAGCTTGACTCTTAGTTTTATTTAGAGAGTATGAATATAGTCAGACAGCAAGACTCGTATTACAATTTAATTTAGGCCCTCTGAAATTTAATGCAATTATTTCAAGTTTCCAATATGAAACTTGATAAACATTGTTTGAACATCAACAAAGGAAATCTTTTGGTCGTAATAACCCATTTTCTATAAATTTAAATCAACAGGAAGAATATACATGGAAGTAGCTGGATGAATTTATTTATCTAGATTAATTCTTCATTCATTCAATGTTACCACGCGTGAATTGCAAACAACGAAATGCTCTTGAAGCACGAACTGAACGTCACTAGAGTTTAAAATTCCATCGAATGGTGCCTCGTGTAATGACGCTGTTTCAAATGCGACGCCGACGTGATACGTCCTCGCCTAGACGCCAGACAGGACCTTGTCGCCAACTAGATAGATACTCATCCTCCGTTTTGCTCAAACAAGGGCGTCCGTGAGGGAATTTGCAAGAAGTTTATTCGAAAAAAAAAATTAAATCATTGTATTAAACACAAAATAAGTGACATGATCCTTTGATCCTTGGCGTACTTCCACTATAATTTCATCACATAATTCAGTTTTACGACATTCCATAATTTTATATAATTCGTAGTTTATAGGATTATATCAACTGGAACATTTTCGATTTCCTTATAAAGAAAACTTTCTCGAATAAAATGGAAAACGCATAAAATAAACGAATTATAATATTTTCTCTCCTTTTGCGAACAAAATGTGTTCAAGACATGGAATATGTATTATTTTTTCAATCTGATTAATTACAAGGTTATTTTTTCATATCTTTCGACCCCGGCAAGTGAGACAATATTTGTTCATAACTATGCACCCTTCTCTTTTTCCGGAAGTGGGTGATTGAAAAATCTATCAATATTCTGAATTATGAGAGGACACGTACAGATTACAGGAAAATTATTCTGATTCTTGAAGCCAGGCATATGTGTGTATTTAAAGATTGATATTTTATTTGCCAATGATGGGCGAGATGATTGAGAGTTAGAGTGCTTGACTTCTACTTTGGCAAGTCCAGCAAACCGGATTCGATCTTAGTTGGGATCAGCTTAAAAAAGAGTCTCTTTGGTCTACGTTATACTCTCCACTAATAATAATAATAATAGTTTATATATTTACCATCAAGGACCGAACGACCGTCATTATTGTCCAGGATAAAGGCGTGTCAATGATGACGATCTCTTAATGTCCGTGTTGCATACGATACTTTTTGTAACAAGTGCACCGAACTAATTACGGAACTTTTAAAATAAATTTAGATATACTAAAACTATTTTATCGATTTTACAAACAATTTTTTGCAATTGCTATCACATTTAAAGCAAGGTAATACTACGAAACATAACTTACATAACTTAACACATTTTTTTTTTTAAATGTCAACTTGATATATATCAATAAAATGAAAAAAATATCAGCGACATCCATGATCGATTATTATTGTTTCTTCCCTCTCAGCAGTGATATAATAATCAACAGGGAGTTAATAATAATTGTTTCCATGGTCTGGAATTCAGAGCTTTCGAAGCTGAAAACAGTTCAGAAATAAGATACTTTCGGTGCACGTGTTTTTGAAGAATTTGATTTTTTTTATTTTATCGTTCTAGTTTCAATCTTCTTACATACTAACGTTCAAGGGTAGGCCTGTGAATTTGGTAGCTGCACTTACAGTACTAAATCACACAGCATTATTTGTTTGTGCCATATCTAGAATTGGGTAAAATTGCGTGATCAATATTTGACAATGAAGATGACAGTCAATAAAAAAATTTATAGAACAAATACAATTTTTCAAGTTTCTGTAAACAATATCCCACTCTACAGAAGTACCTTTGTCCTAGCTAGAGTAAAATAAAGTGTGTGCTATCGATATCAGCGTAATTTGTGACTGGTGTGGGACTTTTAATACGCGATGCCAACTCTCCCATGACAGGATTTTTTAAAATTCATTTGAAACTGGCCGTGAAGAAAATTTCGAAGGACATATTACCCTATGGGGTAAGCAAATCAAATTTCTTTATGAAATTAAACCAAATTGCAAACTAATTATGCTACTGTTTTAAATATGGTTTAGATATAAGAAAGTTTCTCAGTCTTAGTTTTCCTGTGCTTTTTTCTTTTTTAGTGGTTTAAAGCGAAAAAACCGGCATGCCTTTGGTTTTCACTTCTACGATGAAGACTAATGAATCAATTATTGTCCTCCAATGAGAGAAGTTTTGAAGGAATAAAAAATTCAAAATGGGATTTAAGTTGTCCCGATCGGAACATTTTTAACAAAAAAAAAGACGGAAAAATGCAAGTAGAGCTCGCCTCTGAGGGTGGCATCATTAATTTTGTAGTTTCTTTCATATATGTATCAGCACTCCAGGCCTTGCAGGCCCTTGGCTTGTTCGACTATTTGTCTCCATTTGGCTCTGTCCAGTACCATTCTTTCCCAGTTTGTCACCTCCAAAACTTCCAAGTCTTTTTTAATTTCGTCTATCCATTTTCCTTTTGGGCGCCCTGTTCTTCTTTTTGCCACTGTTCCACCCTTAGGTGTCACTTTAACCGCTCTATTTTCTGGTAGTCTAGCTAAGTGCCCTAACCACCTCAGTCTCTGCGCTTTCACTATACCCGTAATTCCGGTATCACCAAACAAGTCCATTACTTCTTGATTTGTCCTTCGTACCATCACTTCTCCCATCTTTTTACCCCCAAAAATATGTCTCAGAGTTCGCCATTCCCATACTTCTAATTGATTTTGCGTCTTTTTGTTCAACACCCACGTTTCACTTCCATAAATCACCGTTGGCCTTATCACTGTCTTATATACTCTTATCTTTGTCTTTCTTGATATAGTTTTTGCTCGAAACACTTCTAATAGCGAGCCTGCACACCTGCTTCCTTTCGCTAATCTAGCTTGAATTTCTGTCTCTTCATTGTTTGTGTTTGTCATAGTTGCTCCTAAATAAATGAAACTATTTACTTCTTCAAACTGGTGTACTTTCATCTCTGTGCTGATGCGCATCTTTTCTGTACTGTTATCTCCCATTTGCATATATTTTGTTTTGTCCTCATTGATGCGTAATCCTGCAATTCTTGTCGCTTTTTCTAATCTCTGGAACACTCTCCTTAATTCTTCTCTCGTTCGAGTCATAATCACAATATCATCTGCATAAGCTAATATTTGATGTCTTTGTCCGTTTATAGTTCCCTTGATGTTTATGCTGCCTGTTCTCACTAGATTAAAAAGTATCGGAGACATAGGATCCCCATGGCGTAGTCCGTTTTTTATTTTAAAGCTATTTGATATATCTCCTTTAATCTTCACTTTACATTGTGCGTCCTGTAGTGTCATTCGGATAAGTCTTATTAATTTTGTTGGAATTTTGAAGTCTCTCAGTATCTCGTACAGTTTTTCATGCACTATAGAGTCGTAGGCTTGTTTATAGTCTATAAATAGCATTTCTAGCAGTAGCTTGTGATCATAACTATCAGCGATTGTTTGTTTTAATAGATGTATTTGTTCAGAGGTAGATCTGCTGCTTCGAAAACCTGCCTGGTATTCTCCCAATATTTTTTCTGAAATATCTTTCAATCTATTCCGTATACAAATGGCCAAAATTTTGTAAGTAATGTCCAGCAATGCTATTCCTCTATAATTCTCGCATTTTGTGCGGTCTCCTTTTTTAAAAATTGGGCAAATAATAGATTCTTTCCATTTTTGAGGAATTTCTTCTTTTTGCCAAGCTTCTATTATTATGTCATATATCTTTGCTTTCAGATCTTTTCCGCCGTTCTTGATTATCTCTGCACTAATCCCATTTTCCCCTGCGCTTTTATTATCTTTGAGCTCTTTTATAATATTCAATATCTCTTCTTGTCTGGGCTTCTCTACTGCACTTACAATATCCTCTACCTCTTCTGTTAATGATCCTCGCTCTTCATCTTCACTTTCTGATTCTATATTCAATAACTCACTGAAATGTTCTCTCCATCTTTCGACTTTTCTTTCTCCTGTCACCAATCTTCCCTCTTTATCTTTACAATATACCGTCTTCTGCTGATATCCGGTTTTCTTGCTTTTAACTTCCTGGTAAAAGTTTCTGATACATTTATTCTTATAATTTACCTCTATTCTTTCAATTGATGCTTCAATTTGTTTCCTTTTTTTGTCCCTGCACACTCTTTTATAGTATCGTTTTTCCTGTAGATATTTACTACTGTTCTCTTCGCTATTGTTTTGCAATAATATTTTTTTTTTTTTTTGCTGCTATTTTTCTGTTTAAGGCAGTTTCACACTCTTCGTCATACCATCCTCTATTTGTTCTCGCTGTTCCCTTTTTAAGTAGTTCTTTTGCTGCGTTGCATACAGTACGTTCAATTTTTTCCCAATTACTATTTATGTCCTTTGTGTGCTCTATTTTTTCCAGCTGTTTATTTATAGTTTTCTCAAATTTCTCTTTCCCCTCCATGGATTGTAATGTGCTCACGTTATAAACTTCCCATCTGTTCCTTTTTCTTTTTGGAGCTTGTGGAATCTCCTGTTTTAGTTTGATTTGCACCAGAAAGTGATCTGTATCAGCAATAGCTCCTCTTCTACTTTTCACATCTTTTACTAAGTTTGCCTTTTTTCTTTCGATCAACATGTGATCTATTTGATTACAAATATTTCTCCCTGGTGCCATCCACATCCCTTTAATTTCCTTTCTCATAAAAGTTGTGCTCATTATTCTAAGGCTACATTCTGAGGCTAATTCAATCAATTTATTCTCGTTCTCGTTTGAGATTTCGTGCTTGCTATTCCCTCCTGTAATGTGAATATATACATTTTCCTTTCCTATTTTAGCATTGAAATCTCCTACGATAATCTTCACATCATACTTTGGTGCTTTTTTGAAAATGTTGATCACTTCTTCATAAAACTCATCTTTAATATTTTCATCTTTCTCATTTGTGGGAGCATGTACATTAATGATGTTTATTTTCCTATAAATGCCCCTCAGTCTTATTCTGCAAATTCTATCTGAGACTGGTTCAAATTCCATTAGAGATTCTTTTATATTTTTATTAATCATGAATCCCACACCGAAATATTTAGTTTCCGCTCCACTGTTAAACATAATATAATTTCCCATTTCATTAATATTATTACCTTTTTGTTTGGTTTCTTGTAATGCCACAATATCCATTTTATAGTCTGTAAACACTTTTTCTAAATTTTTATAAAACCCGGCCGCATTTGTTCCCTGTACATTCCATGTCCCCAGTAAAATATTTTTCTCCAGTTTTTTGAATTGTTAATGTTACCTTCAACCAGTCTTTCTTCTTGAGGATTCCAAACTAACAGTTTGTCTTCAATCAGTACTTTGTTGTGCATCATTTTAGTTTTCTTTCCTTTCGCTCTCTCCTCATTTGCCTTTTTCCTAATTTCTGATCTTATCTTCCTTTCCTCTTTTGTGTAATCATTATCTATGAAAATTTCTTTTCCTTTTAGTCTATTTTTGTTTTTCATTATTTCCTGTTTCGCCTCATGATTTTCTACTTCAGCTATTATCATTTTACCTTTGTTCTTCATATTAATCCCATAGGCTGTTTTAATTCTGCTTTGTACTTGTAGTTCCGAATTTATAAAATCTTGTAGGTACTCTTTTGTATCTTTTCCTTGAATATTCAAACCTGTAATCACTATATTGTTCACTCTTCTATGTTTTTCGTTTCTTTCATATACACTGTATATATGAAAGGAACCTCCAAATCAAGTTTTACGGAGATTCAGATTTTTTTTTAAATTTATGCGGGATCAACAGGATTTACCCTGTAAGCTCTATACGGTATAGGGTATTGTAACGAATTTGAGTAAATTAGTCGTATCCGCTTTGATTTGCTCTCAAATTATTGTAGAAAAATTCTATTTTAAGAATCAAAAGCGAATATATTTATTTTATGGAAGTTTACAGGTAAAATTCTCGATTATTTCTCAATTCTTTCCAGTCGGTTGCCAGAAAATCTACAGGATATAAAATAGGTAACCCAAGAGTCACGGAAGCAGTCTTGGTTGAACGTGTTAAAGTGTGAATATAAGTATTGCTAGTGCAAATAAAGAATTATTGACGTATAAATAGATAGAGTTGGGTTACAGTGTAGTGTGAAAGTTGTAGTTCAGTAATTACAAGCTTTAATCTAATTTTAGTCATTAAAAACATAGTGCTATTTATTTTTATCATTATTCTAACAAATATTCGTGTTTCATAACTTTTTACACTCCACTAAAATTAAAATAAACGTTACAGTATTAATTTCAACTTGATATCTTTAATCGTTCCTGAGAAAAAGAACTTGACAGACAGACAGATACACACATAACAGAGTGATCCTATAGGCTACGTGCATAAAGTGTATCAGCGCCTCTAGCGGGCAATGGAGAACGATTGAACTCCCATTTTATCATTGTTTCATACCTATAATTTTTTAAATGTACTAATATTTATTTAATTCAGCTGTGTGCGTATAATATAACTTGCATAGCATAAAAGGTACGTTGAAATTATTTATTTTGAGCATTTTCTTCTCCAATTATAACGTACCTATAAGAGAAAACGTCTTAATTCGTCCAAATTGACAGGATACCCTCAAATTATGACGCCGATGATCTTGCGGATCGGGTTTGAATGTATCAAACACTGTATCCCTTTTACCGAGGAAGCATTGAAGAAAAGCGTGAAATTAGTTTTGTCATATTAAACATGTTGAAGAATATGTTGCTGACAATATTAACAACAAAATTATTGCGAAGTGCATCCGACAAACTTCTATCACTGAAACACTTTACAAATTAGAGATAGAGATAAATTCATGAATCCCAAATCTATGATGAATTTTTCTAATTTCACAATTGAATTACAAACATCTTTGTTGTATAGATTAATAATGAAAGACAGATAATACTCTATTTACCGCTTTGATCCATTTCACTCGTTTTTTTTTATGTTATAACTGGGTACATGCAATCTATGAAACTATATTTCACTTGAATCATCCTTAACACAACAGCCTGAAACAGAACAAGCGTTTTCCTATGTTTTATATGCCATTATTTTCACTTTTAAACTACAATGCTCAATGATAGCTCAATGACGTATTTTGTGAAATGGAGTTCAATGCTTACAATGGTGCTCATCATGAACGCTCGCATCGATATTTGTTCAAACTCCGCCCCCTTGCACTTAGGCTATAAGGTTCTGTTATTCTCATTCTGACGTATGAAACCCTAGAAACGTACATATGAGGATCTATCTACATTTTTTTTCCTTTAATGCTTTTCAACTAGAATGAAAACTAATGGTTCTTCAATTTGAAAAGTTATGAAGAATTTAAAAACCTTCAGAATGAGCTTCAGATAAATTCGGTCAAGATATTTATAATCGAGAAAAACTACAAAAACTTGATCTGGACTGGTATTTTTTATGGACATCTGCTGAATATGAAATCAAATTTTGAAAAACGGCGTTGGTTGCTGCAAAATTATCATTGATTATGCGATATTTCGACAAGACTACGTTGTTGGTAATGGAGGACTCGTCGGACACCAGCACACTCGATTCCATCGTTGTTTGTCGTTTTGAATGCATACTCGCAGCATACTTCCGAATTTCACTATGCGCATTTCAGGTCTCTGCTGCCTCTCCGTGTCGGTGAACACTTTTCGACTCTTATGCATATTATTCTTGACATGTCGTCGTGTCCAACGTCGATTCGAACGCTGCTTTGAAAGTTCTTATGCGATCTTGATGAAACAAACGCCGATCGATAGTGCCTTTCAAGACCTTTCAAACAATATGTCACTCTTAGAAGTATCACGTGTAGGTATATATTTTGGGATATTCATTTCAAAAACTATCTTCCTCTTAGAAAATCGCAAAATATTGCTCACTGCAAATATAGTTAACAAAGTACAATTTGAATTATAACACAATTTCTGCGCCAATTTAGATTAGCGAACAACACATTCGACATTGCCGAACGTAGTGCGGCACTTGATATCATAATGAAACGAATTTCCTCAGTTAATATCTGGAACATTCGAGGTAAACTCTAGCAATCTTTCTAGATCGGCGCGTCCGAATTCCTCCACTTTCACCTGTTTTAATCCTCGACCGTAAGGTTAAAACGATCATCCCATAGTCGAGTTCCTCCATCTTCACTTTTGCAGCTGTTAGCAGAGTTAGCAGTAGCTCTCAAACAAACAAATATAAGGAACAAATTGAAGCCCGCCCGATCGTTTTGGTGCGAAGCACCGTCGATTAAAAACAAAACCACTCGAGATTCCACACGTCGAGCTCGGTTGAAAATAAACCACTGTTCTAGTGTCACTGACAGAGCTTCATTTTAATATTTAGCTTGGAGTAAGTTACCTGAGGCTTCGTGGCGGAACTTGGATGCGTCCGTAATCCCTTGGAAGAGATGTTGTGGAGCAATTCGGTTATAGCTACCTGAGGTTTCGTGGAGGAACTCGGTTGCATCCCTATAATAAGAGACCGCATCGTGCAGTCAGGGAAGATCAGAAAAGAGCGAGTGTAAATACTTCAGGTCAAAATAGATTTTGTACGACATAAATATTGTAACGTTATTTATTTTCATTTAGGGAGCAAAAGTTACTAAACACTACTATTTATTTTTATGATTTATTAAAATAATAAATTAGATAACTAACACTACTTTTAATAACTAATTCTAATTTAAACTAGAGATTATTACACTACACTATAACTCAACTTTAATTATTTATGTCAATGTTGATTTATTTTAAATAACACAATTTATTTCAATCACTAGCAGTTCACATTATAAGGTAACTGAACCAGAAATCAATAATCCTCCTTGCTGAGTCAATCACATATAAATATATCGTGGGTCTCTCCCCACTATGTTTTTCCCGCAAACGTCCAAGCGTTTCTAGAAAACGCTAGAAGGTACCAGCAATTTTTCAGAAAACAAATATATTCGCTTCTATTTCTTGATGTGAAATATTTCCACAATAATTTAAGCACCAATAAAGCCGAAATGATTAATTCATAGACTTAAATTCGTTACAATATTCTAGAAAGATGAACATTAGTTCGTAATTATTCATTAAGTGTAAAATAGTTACAGTTATTAGTGTATTTTATTAAATAAGTGAACTTTAATTTCTAATTGTTTTTAAATAATAGTGTTTTTGTTAATTTGCGAACTCTGAGAACATTACTAAAAGTTTGTTTTAGTAAGATATGAAATTGAATTCCATGCCAAAAAAAAACATAAAAATAGGGTTTTTTGTTTCAGAAATTTATAACTCCACCAACTTGAGAATTGTAGCATAGGGCTGCCACAAAATAGTAATGAATAACAAGTAGATTGAATGGGTAAAGAATTAGCACTGTCGTATAAATAATTTTTGCATAATTGCATCTACCATTTTTTGCGCATCTTCTAACATAATATAATATATTGGCTTGACAAGTGGTCCAAACGTATTTTTTTCAATAGATTTTTAAAATATACCATGTGTACAACAAATCGTCTTTGCGTAATATAGTATAATTTCGCGTTTGAGTAGCCAAAAAATGCTTCCAAACTTGAGAATGAATGTCCGAACGCGCAGAAGAAATCAAATAGGAAGGAAAATATACCAATGGCAGTGAATAAAAATTGCTTTCATTAGTTTCCATCCTACAAGCGAGAGACAAAAAGAATACCACTTACTCTGCTTTTTAACATTGTTTTAAAAAAAAAAAAAAACTGATAATGGAAAACATGTATGTTTTGTCTAATAGCTATTTTGCAAAATTCTAATAGAATTCTGATTGTGCTTCATATTCTGCACATGAACATCAAATAAGAATTATTTTGCTATGAAATATTGTATATAAGATTTTAATTGACATTTTCAAACATTGAGTAACTGATAGGATATTCTTGAAATAAATGCATCAACGTAATTAATCAATCTTTTTACAATACTACTTGAACGCTCAATTCTCAAGAGATTTTCAGCACCAATCCCAAATAGTAAATAATAAAAAGTTCTATTACTTGAGAGCTTATCTGGATAAAGCAAATACAATAAAAGTTGTAAAAACTCCATTAAAGATTGCTGTTACAATAGAAACAAAAATATTTACTAAAGTTTGTTGGCTGCAGTATAAAAGAATCTATCTTTAACGATACTGGAGAAAATCAGATTGCTCACATTAAAATCCTAGTAAACAGTATAATAGTAAAACCAAATAAAGTGTGTAACACAATACATGCTACAAAATTGTCGTTAATTGAAAATTGAAATTCTAAGAATCATACCTAAAAGATTCATGGGTCATCCTTCAATCGAAAATTAGGTAACATTTTCAACGCTAAAGCTCGCCGCACACGATGCAATTTTTCAAGCAATTTTGTTCACTTGGCGCCGCACTGGGTGCCACGCTTGCTCCGATGCAAGAAATTTGGTGCGATGCGGGGTACTAGACTTACCACGAGACTTGTTTTTCAAGATAGGTTCGGTGCTATTTTTCGCACTTGCTGCGCCACTGACTGCTGTCCACAGCCAATCAAAGCAGACGACGAAATCACGTGATTACATCACTGAGTTGTATGTCGCATCAGGCCTCGTTAGTACATAGTGTTTTGTGGTGTTTTAAGATACAAATAAGTAAAAATTATGGCTAGGGGAAATTAGGTAATGTCTACGTACCCTAGCTCAGGGTGTATACCAAAAAATTAAATGAAAATTCCCTGACTTCCAGGTTTTCCAGGTTATTTTCAATAAAATTCCAGACAGTAAAAAACAAAAGTTTGATACAAGTCTACATGTAATCACAGATTAATGTTGCAATTCTGTGTGAACCCTATAAATCTGTGAATTAAAAACAAAATCGCAACGAACTTGATATCATGAACGAATTTACATTAATCGACAAAAGTAAATGTACTTTAATAAATTTTTTTTTCATGAATTTATAGATTTGGAGACTTATAGATTTGCACAGATGGCCCTAGTATCTTAAAGAGTGAAAATATACTTTTATGAGTAATAATGCATAAATATCCTATGATGTATTTTTTCCAGACAAATATCAGAGATTCCCTGACGATTCCATGACATTTCCAGTTTATCTAAATTCCCTGACATTTCCAGGTTTTTCACGTTTGGTATACACCCTACTAGCTCGTCAAAAAAAATGTTGAGAACTCTGCGGCCTTGATTTCTTCTCAAAAATCACTCTCTTGACCAAAGTTTTTTCTTCTTTTTTTCTGTCTCGTAATTCGCAAGTTATAACTGCAGCAAATGCTCCTGCTTTCCTCCGACGATTAGTTTCGGCAACATCCATACTTGTAATGTGAAAATCTACCAAGTCTACGTTCTAGTGTTAGAATGAGTGGCGCAGCTTGCATCGTGTGATGCGAGAATAAGTGTCACACTAAGTGTACCTCAAAGTGGCCCAGTGCGTAAGAAAACTTGCTGCAAATTAAGTGAACAAAATTGCATGGAAAATTGCCTCGTGTGCGGCGGGCTTAAGTGTCACACTAAGTGTACCTCTAAGTGGCCCAGTGCGCAAGAAAACTTGCTGCAAATTAAGTGAACAAAATTGCATGGAAAATTGCCTCGTGTGCGGCGGGCTTAAGTGTATCTCAAAGTGGCCCAGTGCGCAAGAAAACTTGCTGCAAATTAAGTGAACAAAATTGCATGGAAAATTGCCTCGTGTGCGGCGGGCTTAAGTGTCACACTAAGTGTACCTCAAAGTGGCCCAGTGCGCAAGAAAACTTGCTGCAAATTAAGTGAACAAAATTGCATGGAAAATTGCCTCGTGTGCGGCGGGCTTTATAGTGTAGCGTGAAAGTTGTAGTTTAGTAATTACAAGCTTTAATTTAATTCCAGTCACTAAAAACATAGTGCTAGTTATTTTTATCATTATTCTAATGAACTATTCGAATAAATATTCGTGTTAAGTAACTTTTTACACTCCACCAAAATAAATAAACGTTATAGTATTAATTTCAATTTGATGTCTCTAATCGTTCCTGAGAAAAAGAATCTTGACAGATACATAGATAACAAAGCGATCCTATAAGCAAGAAGTCTAGAATACATTCTAGACTTCTTGCCTATAAGGTTCTGTTTTCCTCATTCTGACGTATGGAACCCTAGAAACGTACATATGATATGAGGATCTTTCTACAATTTTTTTCCTTTTAAGCAATCTTTAAAAGTAGGAAAACCGGATATTTTTTTGTTTTCAACTAGAATGAAAACTAATCGTTCTTTATTTAGAAAAGTTATAAAGCATTTAAAAACCTTCAGAATGAGCTTCAGATAAATTCGGTCGAGACATTTATAATCAAGAAAAACTGAAAAAAACTTAAAAAACGGCATTGGTTGCTGCAAAATTAATATTGACGGTGCGGTATTTTGACAAGATTACGTTGTTAGTAATGGAGGACTCGTCGGACACCAGCACACTCGATTCCATCGTTGTTTGTCGCTTTGAAAGCATACGCGCGTTCCAAGTCGGATTCTTCGGGGCATTTTCTTCTTCGGTTTATGATTTCATCTTTGCTCTACGTCTCTGCTGCCTCTCCGTGTCAGTGGACAGTTTTCGACTCTTATGCATATTATTCTTGACATGTCGTCGTGTCCAGAGCGTCGATTCGAATGCTGCTTTGAAAGTTCTTATGCGATCTTGATGAAACAAACGCCAATCGATAATGTCTTTCAAGACCTTTCAAACAAATGTCACTCTTGGAAGTGTCACGTGTAGGCATTTTTTTTGGGATATTTATTTCAAAAACTAACTTTCTATGAATAAATCGCAAAATCTTGCTCACCGTTTATATTATAGTCAACAAAATTCAATTCAAAAACGAATTTCCTTAATTAACATCTGGAACATTCGAGGTGAATTCTAGCAACCTTTCTAAATCGGCGCGTCCGAATTCCTTCACTTGTATAGTCCCCGTCAAGATATTAGGATTATCCCTAAATTTATTGAGGTGCACAGGTAAAATAGAACAGGGTCTCACTCAGAAATATTTTATTTAGTATTTTAGCAACCGCAAAAATGTGCGAAAAGATACTGTTTACTCCGCATGAGTAATAAAAAATAAATTTCCAATTACATTTAAAGAATCATTTTGCATGTTTATACAAATAAAAATATAAAATATTGGAAATAAATAGGTTGAAAATCTTCCTTAATACTACTCCTACAAATTTTTAACCGCACTCCCTACTGGGGCAAGTTACTCCTACCGATTAGTAAGTCAGGCGAATTTCTTATATCTTGACGGGGACTATACCTGTTTTAATTCTCGACCGTAAGTTTGGAACGATAATCCCATAGTCGCATTCCCCCACCTACACCTATGCAGCTGTTAACAGGGTTAGCAGTAGCTCTCAAACAAACAAATATAAGGGACAAATTGAAGACTTATGTTGATCCATCAGGAGATGTTTAGCGCACGCTAGATTCCACACATCGAGCTCGATCAGAGCGAGCAGAGCCCGTTCGTCCGTTTTGGTGCGAAGCACCGCCGGTTGAAAACAAAACCACTGTTTCAAGTTACGCGAGATTCCACACGTCGAGCTCGGTCAGAGCGGATAAAGCACGGCTGGTTGAAAATAAACCGGTTTTAGTGCCACTGACAGAGCTTAATTTTACTATTGAGCTTGGAATATAGTTACCTGAGGCTTCGTGGAGGAAGCCGGATGCGTCCGTAATCCCTTGGAAGAGATGTTGTGGAGCAATTCGGATATAGGTTATAGCTATCTGAGGTTTCGTGGAGGAGCTCGGATGCGTCTCTCTAAATACGATAGAACATTTCCAGACCACCGCAGGTAAACAAAGGTCTATATAAGGGACCGCATCGTCAGGGAAGGTCAGAGAAGTACAAGTGTAAATACTTCAGGTCAAAATAGATTTTGTACGACATAAATATGCATTAGCTCGTAATTATTCATCAAGTGTAAAATAGTTATGGTTATTACTGTATTTTATTAAATAAGTGAACTTTAATTTCTAATTGTTTTTAAATAATAATGTTTTTGTTTGATTGCGAATCCTGAGAATATTACAAAAAGTTTGTTTTAATAAGACATGAAATTAGATTTCATGTCAAAAAAACATGAAAATAGGATTTTCTTTTCCGAAATTCATAACTCCACCAACTAAAGAATTGTAGCATAGGGCTGCCACAAAATAGTAGTGAATAACAAGTAGATTAACTGGGTAAAGAATGAGCACTGTCGTATAAATAATTTTTGCATAATTGCATATTCCATTTTTTGCGCATCTTCTAACATAGGTAATATATATTGGCTTGACAAGTGGTCCGAACGAATTTTTTTCAACAGATTTTTGAAATATACCATGTGTACAACAAATCTTCCTTGCATAATATGATATAATTTCGAGTTTGAGTCTTTGAGTAGCCGAAAAATGCTTCCAAACTTGAGGATGAATGTTCGAACGCGCGGAAGAAACCAGATAGGAAGAGAAATATACCAAAGGCAGTGAATAAAAATTTCTTTCATTAGTTTCCATCCTACAAGCGAGAGACAAAAAGAATACCGCTTATTCTGCTTTTTAACATTGTTTAAAAAAAAAAAACTGATAATGGAAAATATGTAGGTTTTCAAATGGTTTTTATGTCATGATATAGTCTTCTATTCTTCTGTTTTATCTAATAGCTATTTTGCAAAACTCTGATAGAACTCTGATTGTGCTTCATATTCTGCACATGAACATCAAATAAGAATTATTTTGCTATGAAATATTGTGTATAAGATTTTATATTTAAACATTGAGTAACTGATAGGATATTCTTGAAATAAATGCATCAACGTAATTAATCAATCTTTTTACAATACTACTTGAACGCTCAATTCTCAAGAGATTTTCAGCACCAATCCCAAATAGTAAATAATAAAAAGTTCTATTACTTGAGAGCTTATCTGGATAAAGCAAATACAATAAAAGTTGTAAAAACTCCATTAAAGATTGCTGTTACAATAGAAACAAAAATATTTACTAAAGTTTGTTGGCTGCAGTATAAAAGAATCTATCTTTAACGATACTGGAGAAAATCAGATTGCTCACATTAAAATCCTAGTAAACAGTATAATAGTAAAACCAAATAAAGTGTGTAACACAATATATGCTACAAAATTGTCGTTAATTGAAAATTGAAATTCTAAGAATCATACCTAAAAGATTCATGGGTCATTCTTCAATCGAAAATTAGATAACATTTTCTACGCTAAGTCTAGAAGCGTTCGCGCAAAAATTTAGAAGAGCTCGCGAAATATTCCATACTGTGTACTTGATATCACAGAGGATTTTTGATATCTTGGTTACTTGTAATTATCATAGATAAGTGGACATTCCAAAAAATCGCTTGATGTCATACTTATTCCTAATTCTAGGTTTCTCTCGAAATTTTCGAGGTTGCAGAATTTATCCCACAAAATGGTGGTGAAGTAAAGAATAAGGGTTTTCTTGTATACTTTCTCATGTTCAACTCGCTATATTTCCAGCAATTATTGAAATTTCTTTCCGAAATTTGACTAACAAATTCTTCAAGATATTTTCAGCAGAACAACATATACCTATCTATCTGAAGTTTACAAAGCATTGTTTCGCTGAGTGGCACATTGAAAAATTCTTTTGAATGAATGATTGACAGTTGACACTGACATTGAGATAAGGCAAAATCGATTGCAACCAAAATTTGAGATAGTAATCATACAGATGTCACAATTCGTTAAAAAACTGTAAAGCAGTCTCAAATATTAAATTTTATCATTCTACTCCCAATGGCCAATAGTTTCGTTCAGCCGATCGCAATCATAATACGAGGTGCACAACCAGACGTTATAGAAGTGCTTAATACGAAATTTCAATATTCTTTGGCTGATTATTTTGAATTTATGCGGAAAATTCGAAAAGACTGTTATATAAACATAAAATGCACTTCTGGTTCAGCCGATTGGTACAAAAATAAAAAATAACCATTAAGATGCTACAATAATTACAAATACTGCATTTCAAATTTCAACATCTTACGGCTAATCATTTTGAATTTATGCGAAAAATTCAAATAAAGTATCGAGTTAAGTGCACTTGCGGTACAGACTTTAGCAACCATAATGCGAGGTGCACAATTGGACCTTAGACTAGTCTTAATCAATTTCTAATGAATGATAAATTATATGAGGAAAAAGTATATGAAAACGAAAGATATATTTTTTACTCGAGGGCAATAGCTATTTTTTATACACTAAATATTCTCAACTGAAGAAATATAATTCAGTTCTCCTATTAAAACATACCAAAATTGAATTATATTGGTCCATTGCCCTCCGCAATGAAGAATAATTCATAAATAATTGAGAAAATTTTTAGTTATGTCAATAATTTCTCCAAAATTGTCGAAATAAATTTCGAGTCATTTTAGAAGATTTTACCATAGACTCGAACCAAAATAGTTCAGTCTTTTTTTGACAGGTGGCTAAACCATCGGTTTGATTCGAAATTCTAATGCGAAAATTGACTCCAGCGTTTTTGAAGGAGTAGAAGACCATTAAATCCATTGTGCATATAATTATATGATCACACGTAAACATGTTTTCAGGTAGTTTCCATAGGTAGATTTGTTTTTCATATCTCAGATACAAACCAATTCTTCGCCATCTAGTGGCAGTTACTTAAAAATTCACTAGTAGTTGTAACTTTAGCCACTATAACTTCAGGTCGCTGTTTTGGAAGCGCACCCTCAAATACAAAATTTCAACATTATCGTTCGACGGATTTTGAGATTCGCAAGTTACGTACATAAATACGTGCACTCGTATCGATGTCAAGCCGAAAACTTTTTCAAGCCTATAGAATCAAAATAGGCAAAATCAACACTAAATTTTGAAGTCTGATATATCAGATTTCAATTCCCACTAGATGGTTATTCAAAATTTACTTTGTCACTTAACTTTTCTGATTGTATGTAACGATTCGTAAAATCTTACGGAAAACTTTGGAAAATTTGCTACTTGGCCAAAAAATGCTGCGAAATCTTTGGAAAAGTTTCATTTTGTATATGATACGTTAAGGAATATATAGTTCAAATTCAAATATCAATAATTTCCGGAGACAGAGCGGGATAAATACAGGGTGGAATGCGAAATTGGAAACACCTTTTTTCTCGGAAGTTATTTTAGATACCAAAAAATTGTTCAAATAAAATTTTTTGTACTTTTAATAAGCTAACTAAATCTGTGTGAATTTGGTGGAAAAAAAAAATTTTCTCGTGGATATTGCCATATTTGTACTTTCCTCAAATAGAATCACCTGTATATTATTGCACTAATGAATAGAAAATAATTTTTGCTTTGAAGAAGTTCAAGGGTTCTTACCTGCTAACCTTGATAGTTTTTGAGATATTAACGAAAATATCCAAATGTTGCTTCACAAAAACAAGTGTGCGTTTAGAACTAAATTTTTTGACAGTTAAGTTATTTTGTGTTGTATTTGCGTTAAAAAAAATTGTGTTGTATACACATCATGGATATTTTTGTGTCAATAATATTACTGTTAAGTACGCGGGGAATTACACAACGTTTATATTTTTTAAATTTAAATATTTTTGCGCGCTCAGACTTTGAACATCATCAAGAACGAAATGCATAGTTCAATTACTATCAGAAACAATGTACAAAATAAACAATTTTATTATCATAGTAGAACATAAAGAAGTACGGAATAAATGCTATCGAACTACACAAAATGTTCAAAATTTCCACCGTTTTCTCGGACACATAAATAAAGTCTTTTCAATAAATTTTGTTTTATATTAACTGTATTCAATTCAACAACAGCTTGTCTTATTCGGTTTTTCAGTTCATCAAGTGTAGCAACGGACATTACATAAATTTTGTTTTTATAGCTCCCCATAGAAAAAAATCTAAAGGCGATAGATCCGGAGATCTTGCGGGCCACGATGTAGGGCCTTTGTTGCCAATCCAGAAATTTGGAAATTGTTGATTCAAATACGCAGTTACATCCAATGAATTATGCGGAGGTGCACCATCTTGCTGGAATATCATTCTGCGTCTAACTGCCAATGGTATATCATCCAGATAATCTTGAAATTCATTTTGCAGAAAATTTAAGTATCTCTGTGATGTCAAAATGCCCTCATAAAAATATGGACCCAAAATAGTGTTGCTTATCATACCGCACCATACGTTAATTGAAAAGCGTTTTTGAAAATTTGAAATAAATGTTTGATGTGGATTCGTTTCTACTGATTGCCAATAATGTGAATTATGTCTATTTAGTATTCCATTGTTAGAGAAATTTGTTTCATCTGACCATAAAATTGTATCTAAAAAATTAGGCTCTGCAATATTTTCCAGTATTAAGTAATTACAAAATTGTAATCTTCTCACATCATCGCCAGGATGAAGATTATGAATTTTGTAGATTTTATAGGCGTTGTACCTATGCTTTTTCAGAATCTTACGAACCTTTGTATTTGTGGTAATTATTTCCAATGCAGCTTCTCTTATTGAATTTTTAGGGTATACATTGAAATATGCCAATACATCAGCTTCTAAATTTTCATCTACTATCTCACGTGTTTTGTAATTTCTTGAAACTGACCCAGTCCTACGCAGCTTCCTCTCTAATTTGAATAAATACGAATGGTTTGGATAAAAGCGTTTCAGATACTGTTGTCTGTATAATTGCAGAGCTTGTCTCGAATTATTAATTGATAGATAAAAACATTTTATCATATCTAACTTCTCATTGGTTGAATAATCTGCCATTATTAACACCAAATAATAATAGTATGTATGCAACACAATTTTTTGTAGCGCAAATACAATAGAAAATAACTCAACTGTCAACAAATTTTGTTCTCAAGGCACACTTGATTTTTAGAACAGCATTTAGATATTTTCGTTAATATCTCAAAAACTATCAAGTCTAGCAGGTATAAACCCTGAAACTCTTTTACAGCAAAAAATATTTTCTATGCATAACTGCAATAATATACAGGTATTCCATTTGAAGAAAGTAAAAATATGGCAATATATACGAGAATTAATTTTTTTTTTTACTAAATTCACACAGATTCAGTTAGCTTATTGGAAGATCTAGAAACTTTATTTGAACAATTTTTCGGTATCTATAATAACTTCCGAGAAAAAAAGATGTTTCCAATTTCGCATAAAAGAATACAAGAAAACTGGATTGATCAATATCGAATCATTTCTAAATTGAATTCAAATACAAGGATCAGATTGGATTTTGAGCTATCAAGACTTCAAAAAATTAAAACTATTTTTATGAAGAACCTACCCTAATATATTCCCCTCTCCCTGAACTCCTTTTTCACAGCCAGTGCGCTGACCAAATCAGTTTTCTTGACGTGTTTCCGACTAGCGTGGTAAAATAAGCAAAATTGTGGGTAATTTTTGTTGCATTACCTACAAACTTTTAATCATTGAAAACAGTGGTTGCCAACTAGGAAAGAGTTTTGCAATAAGTAGTACTTAAAAGTTACTTAATAGCTCTGTTGTTCCCAAGTTTCTTAATATTCTGTTCGTTTTTAACCAAAGATTCAACAAATTATTTCGTAGAAAATCATTTGTTCGTTTTGTGAACATAAAACGTGAAGTTTATTGTTTATTTCATTCTAAAACACCAACGCCGTTCCAAGATATGTTATGTGTTTATGTATAAGTTTTGTGTTCCTGCTTAACTATCTACCCCTTTAAGCAGGAAGTGATAAATTCACTGCGTCTATCCGGTACAAACTATTTTAAATTCAAATAGAGTTAATAGTTAATTATCTATCTGTTTCTATAATATGACTATCAAAGAAGAATAAGCTTTATTATGAAATTAATTTTAGTGACTTTTTGCTTTCAGATTGGTATCACTGCATTAAAAACCTAAAATCAGTATTCATTGACTGGATCTGAAAATACATTCACTATTACTCAACTTATATATAAATTCTTGTTTGCTATATTGCTTGTGTTTTAAAATGATTGTCTCTTGTAACATCTAAGGGTGGTACAAGAATACGTGAAAAGAACTGTCACGAACTTCGTAACAGGCCAAAATAAAAAATTCTAAATATATGAAAGTCCCACATTTCAAATTGTAAAATTGGTTTCTGCACCATAATCTCAAATCGTGCAACAACTGTAGATATATGTTTCGTCCTTATTGGGACTCATCAGTACAGTCCAATTAAGCTTTAAATAAACGATTTTGTGCACAAGTTCTTATTATGGATCTACAGACAATGAATAAATATTCCCCAACAAAAACAAGCATTCTTGATTCTGTATAATTTAAATCATCCCCTATTCCAGAATTTTGTAGTTCTTTTATTATCTGCTTGCAAATTTGAATAAAATAGCATAACACAAGAACAGTACTTCCATACATCATTACTTCAAGAACATGCTTGAATATTAAAAATTATAAGGGAAAAAGAAATGCGTCATACAAGAGGTTGAAAACCACCCTTAACTGGGGAAGCCGAAAGTGACATGTAAGATTTTTTATGAGAGCTTCCAAGCCAAATATTTGCCAAAAGAGCGCAATTTACGAACTTTTAATATCATAAAATATGAAGGGGATGTTTTTTATCGCTACGTTCTACATGTTGCATGCTATTTGCCAACCTTTAAATACATAAAGACGCAATAGATATTGAATTTCTACAAAAGCGTTTTTGTTGTGTTTCGAACGCCAATTTTCTGCCAAAGAACTATTCTCACAGATAGAATAAAAGTGAAATGAAAATCTTTGGCAAAAAAAATGCACATCCCGCGTCTCCTATATTTATAATCTACTGCTACGCGTATATATGATGAAATATATAGACATTTTTTCACATCCCCCTCTTTTGTGCTTTGCGTTCAACGCGTCACGTGAGAAATATTCACTTAAAAAATTATCTACTTTCACACAGTATACTTATAGATCTAATCAGGTCACTTTTTTTCGGCCAAAAACAACATTTTTCTGTTACCCGGTTTAAAAATTCATCGTTATCTTTAGCAGAAAGCACCAAAACGGACTTGATAATGATATGTCTTAAGAAATGAAATTACTGAAGCCATATCGTGAAAAGAAATGGAACGTCAAGGATTCGCAGAATCATTTACAAGGTCGTAAAAATTTTAAATGAGACCGGAAACAATTTACATACATCCAGACAGGGAGACTAAGTGAAAACTTTCAACTGCAGCGCACGAAAATAAACATTAGCGTCAATTTTAAACTAAAGCGTCGATTAGCAAATATATTTTACAATACTGTAACGTTTATTTGGGTTCGAAAAATAAAACACAACTTTCTGAAATTAATCAAAATTAATTTAAAGAAATATTTAGACTAGAAGTATTCAAACACTAAATAATAGAACCAACATTTATTTATCTTACACCGTATTTCTAATTATTTACTGTTTTGTCTCTTCTTTTCAATTCGTGATGTGACTTGTCCTCTAGTAACGAAATTACACGCGCTTTATGTGCCTGCGTTGCATCTGGAACACCGTAGAACAATCGGAAGCGTGCTCCTAGAATTTTGCTAGAACAAGTCTGTACTCTAATAAAAGAAATTCGTTACAATACTCACAAAAGTATCTGTATTTTACAGAAAATACATGAAACAGGTAATGGGCCAATTTTTTTTTAATTCATAATAATATTTTCTCCAACACTGTTTTGGAATTTGCATTTTCCATAACCAAAAATTATATTGGAACGAATGACATTCCAAAAAATCGTTTAGAATGATTCCATATGCCGTTTAGAATGATTCTGTAAGCCTTTAGAATCATTTCGGCGAATCAGAAGCTGTTAGTTTGGCTCAATGACGTATTAACAGTAGACCCAGCACGCGGCATTTGTTTTGATGCAGGAATAAACAGTGGGGTGAGGAGGGTAAACATCGCTGTATCGCAGGTTGCGTTTTTCATTTGAAAAAATATCGATTGTGAGATGTGAAAAAATTCTAGTTTTTCTTTTATTTTGAATCAATTAATATATTATTACTTCTATTTTAATAAATATTAACATACAGTACAGAATATAGGCGTACACTTCTCAAACATAAATAAAAGCAGGCAAACCGCATAACAAGCATGTTTACTCCCTTCGCTTCTCAGAACCCCTCACCATGTAAGTGCTAACATCACAACAAACTGTGGACTGCCATAGGACGCGCTGGGTCTACTTTAATTATACGTCATTGGTTTGGCTACTACCATGGTTACTTCCTAACAATTCAAGTATTCATTTGACGTTTGACATTTAATAATTTTTTAAGTTTCCTCTGAAATATTGGTGAGTTTCCAAAACCTTGTTAGAGGCTCGGTTTACAAGCTTTTCGCTCGTTCAGAATATAGGCCACTCCAATACTTATTGTAGAATATACTATTACTTAATTTGACACTTCAGCTTTTATTAGACAGATAGATTTTATATGTATATACAATTTATCGAAAATCTGTAGGTTGGTGGACTGTGCTAATAAAATCCAATAAACAGGGCTGCAACTGTCCATTGCAGCCCTATTTGAAATGAGGATGTGTGAAAACGACTCTCAAAATACAAAATTTGTGAAATATTCAGATGTTTAATTTTTTTATTTCTTTATCAATTATCACCTCTGTCCTGTAATTATGTAAATTGCAATTGTTGTTGATTTAATTTATTGACAACTCTTGGAATCTAACATGCCGATTAAACGGATGACATACGCAACAGAGTTGTTGTCTGGCCAACGCAATTGACAGATATGTTGAGGGAGTCGCGTTGAAATCTTAAGGTGAAACATCACTCGGAACAACTATTTTAGCGCGAAATTAAAAATGACGAATCTTGTAGCAATAGGTGTATTCCATTGATTTAACTGATTTTATCACTTTAAAATGATTTTCGTTCAGTTTAGTACGTTCCACTCGTCGTAATCATTTTACCCCCACCCTAACGCCAAATGATTGGATTCACTTTAAAGTAATCGCCGTTTTCCCTCTATCAGTTCAGTTTGGCACGTGTTTTGTTTACGTTTTTAAGATGGAGACCTTAAAAGCGCTGTTCTCAAAAACGCTTGTTCCATTCAGGCAACGGGCGTACACGAACTCGGCACCAAGAACATGAACTCGGCACCAATGCTAATCCGATTAGCGCGGGGCGCACACGAACTCGGCACTATCAATTTTTAAATAAAGCCACGATCTACCTGCAAAATTCTATTTTATAAGTCTCTATATTTTATTTTAAAATTAATTTGTATTAAAAATAATACTGCAAATGATATTTAATGAAACTTCAGAAAAAAAAATAAAAAATTGAAAAAAGAGTTATTCATATATTGTCCGTACATACCTACATTATTACAAAAACATATAAATATGTATAGAACAAACTAAAACATTTATTTTTTTTAGGTATTTTTGACATTAGAATTTCTTGCATCAAATAGAATCAAATTATTTTATCTACGATATGTAGGACTTTTGAGTTGTTGAGTCACACGTGTGATTAGATTCGTTTAAAAGTACGGCTAAATTTGAGTCTGGTTTATTATTAATATAAAATCGTATGTGTCTAGAAAATCTTAACTCAGGTAGAACGATTGTGTCACAAATCCTAATCCGTAGCATAGTGCCGAGTTCGAGTAGGGAATTAAAAATCCAGGTAGTTTGGTGCCGAGATCGAGGCCGCCCCAGGCAACTGATGTGAACAAAGTCATCTGATCTTTTTTGAACTGATTGAGGTTTTACTGGTAAATGGAATATACCTTATAATAAAAACTACTTTTGATTTTAAATTCTGTATATTTATTTGAAACATTGACGTTTCGATCCTAATAACATAATAACTATTGTAACGAATTTAAGTGTAACGAATTTAAGTGTATAAATTAGTCATTTCGGATTTACTGGTGCTTAGAATTATTGTGGAAATATGTTACACCAAGAAATAGAAGCGAAAATATTTGTTTTCTAGAAAATTGCTGGTACCTTCTAGCGCTTATATCCACGTTATCACATCTAGTATTCCGTATGATTTTAATATCTAGTTATTTGTCTTGTTTTATTTTGTATCATTGTTTTCTGAAGAAGATCCTTGGTCAAAGGATCGAAACGTCTAAGTTTCAAATAAATATACAGAATTTAAAATCAAAAGTAGTTTTTATTTGATAAAATTCTGAAAATGTATAGATTTTTACACCTTATAAGTTTGATAAATACTTTCTTATGATAAATTGACAAAGTTTTAAGTGGTGTGATATGAAAAATTAGATAATTTGTCAAAGTTTTATTTTGCCTGCAATAAATCCGTATAAAATTAGCATGCAAATCTTATATCTCAGAGAATCTTATCACTACTTATCTGGAAAATATATATATATACTAGGCACTATACTTGCATGAAAATTGAACACGACAATTTCGAGGAAAAAATAATTAGAGCTAAGAATATCAATTTCTCCGAGACTATCCAGTTTTTTGGAACAAAATTTGGTAGACTTATAGTTAAGATTATTCCTCAGAGTGCAGTGCAAAAATGATTGATTATTAATAATCAATATTTCGTTAATACTTTTTGCGCACTTCTAAAAGTATTATATTTATATTCAAAAAGTATATATATATTTAAATTATTTATTTATTTTGACATCGGTCAATGTGTTTTGGGCCCAAAATTCTCGAAATTTTGGGTACTTCTCTGATGTCTTTTTACACTTTTTTATTCTATATCGAAATTTACAAGTTTAATTTTGACAAATGTAGTATATTCCGTGGCCAAATATTTCTTGAAGATATTATATTTTTTTGAGAATAATGAACATTATAGTTTTCAAAAAAATTATTATTTTTTGTCATCATAGATTTTGCAATAAAGAAACATTAAATGGACAAAAAAAAGTATATCAATACAATGGTATTTAAAAATTATGAGCAATGTTTTACAATATTTCCCTGAGTTTCAGCGACAGTATATTTTAAAATAATTTAGGAGAATATTTCTATATTTCTTCTAGTGGTGTGAATATGGCTTTCTTACTAGATTTGCTCTGTGGCGCTATCTAATATCGGCATGTTGTATTACATGACAGCTGTCAATGGCTTGTTAACCTAACTAAATTTTATCATTTATTTATTTATTAGATGATAAATAGCATAAATAGCCTATGGCTGATTTTAGTAACAAAAACCAATTTAAATATCTGCTTCTGGCTGTGTTTGATAAAATGTTATCTATATATGATATTCTGGTACTGTATTTGGCTTCACATATTTAAATATCGATCTTTCAAAAACCGGAAAAATTTGTTTCAATTGAAGTTTTACCGATCTTGATTTTGATTCCAAGAATTTTGACAAATCTGACTTACAATGTTACAGTAAGTTCATTGGATGAATACATTAAAAATTAAATTTAAATCTGATTTTATAAAATTCATCTCTATTAGATTTCCAAATGCTACTAAAGCCTGAAAGTGTACAAATAAGAATTTGAAGTTATCAATATCATAATTCTATGAAGTTGTCTGAAACGACAAAGTATTTTATTCATGTCCATCAATTAATATTGGGATCTGTCATAATAATACTCTATTCGAATCTACATTACTCTTAATATAATGTTGATGGCTTCGTTAATCGCGAGAAAATCCACGAGTGATTGTTGAGAAACTAATGCATCCACAACATGTCACTGTTTGGTGCAAATTTTGGACTGGAGGCATCATCGCACCATTCTTCTTCGAAGAAACAGCTGATCAAGCATAAACATTCGATGGTGCTCGCTATCGCGACATGATAATCAAATATTTTGCGCCTAGATTTTAAGGTATAGATGTGAACGACATATAGTTTTGGAAATTGAGTACCGTATCAACGAAATTGTGTCACATTTAGTATGTAAAACCACCATGGAAATTTCTACAATTAATTAAAACATGTTTTTCATCAAAATTAGTTCTTGCGTGAGTTTTGGGACATTTTTATATCATAATTTCATATTGTCATTATTCAATAATTGAAATTTATATCTTTGACACTTATTTTGTATGCGAGCATTTCTTCTTGTGTTTGAATGCTTTCCTTCTGACAGATCAAATTTAAATACTTGACTATCCCGCCATAATCACTGACCTTCCGTAAGCCTGATTTGCTCTAAAACAAAATTAGACTAGACAAAAACCTCTTGACATTAAATTGGAACCACTTTTTTTATTTCAGATTCGAATAGTGTCAAATACTAAGTTAATTTTACCTGAAACTTTTGAGGAAGGAAGGTTGAATTAAATAACGTTCAAATTTGACAATTTAAGGAATTTCGGTCGAATTTTGTCCTTTGGGCGACCACTAGTTTCAATAAACAGCCTTTAATTCTAATTTATTTCCAAAAATTATATTATCATGCAGCATACTTCCACCTACATGAAACAAATAATTCACCGCTGAAATCTGGCTACGGTCAGCTCATACAGCGTTGCTTTAAAATAAATTCAGTTTCTCTCATTCAGTAACTTGTAACTTGTGCTATTTCGAATAGCTATAAACCGCGTGAATGATCAGATCTTGTTTTACTCCGCCCTGCTTTAAAATAAATCTAATTTATCTCTTCCCGAAACTTTCAATTTGCGCTATTTCAAATAGCTATCAGCCGCGTGAATGATTTGATCTTGCGTTACCTCGAGTAGCTATTAGTTAGTTTATTTACTTTCCTTTTCTAAATTCAGATTGTACTGATTTTTTCTACTACGAGTAGCTATCAACCAGGTAGAGAAATCTGATTCCTTTTGATTTCCAAGATCATTTGTATCATGGTGTGAATTATAAGCAATAGAATCTTCGTTACAATTGCTAATTAATTTGAATGCCAGCAGCAGACCAAATCCAAAATAGACCGTAAATATAATCAACGTCACATGATTCTGCACGGAAATAAACTTTATTATAAAACGTAGTTATTTTTACGCAGCAATTTATTTTAGATGTAACTGCTTCTAAAAAATTTATCATGCTGTAATTATCACAAGTGCTGATGAAATTATCTGTTGTTCCTACAACGCGTGATTACCAGTGAAACATCTAATTTTTCTGACTCACGATTTTATGCGTGACGCGTGTTTTTGTGCGTGATAACCTCTAATATGGCGAGGGAGAGAAAAACGTGCATTAATGTTTATTCGAGTTAGGGCGAAATGCTCGATACCAATGTTTATAATGTAAAAAACGCATCAGTCATAAATAGAACGGTCAACAGGGGCGGTCGATTTAATTTGAATATATTTGGATACGGGAATTTTCGATAATTATGAAGAATTTAGGGGAAAACATGCGAAAGAACGGAACAGTGGCATGTTTATTTTGTCTTTTTATGCTTTGCCATTCATGATGTACGATGATAATCATAATGAATTTGTTATCTAAAGTCGAAAATAATAAATGAAATTAAAATTGACGTTTGAAAATAATTTAGCAAGCTTGTCGTTTTTTTTTCTATCCATTAAACTCTGATCTGCTGACCTTGAAAATTCAATTTCAAATTTGTTTTTAATTTGCCTGAAGTACCATAAGTACCTTATTAAGGCGAATCTGATGACTTCAATATCGGGATAGACTTATGTTAACATTATGCAATAAAAAAACAAAGTCATCCTGATCTGCTCCATCTAAAATCCAGCATTTCATCAAGGTGAAATATACGCTTCAAGAATTTATCCTCATTTGAAACCTTTTTTCAAAATAATCGATCTATTGTCCAAACTAGTTGAGTGAAAATTTTGGTGCTTGCAAATCGTCGAATCGTGAATTTACTTTACACGATGAAATAATACCCCAACGACGACGAAATGCAAGGAATCAAGACAACATTGCTGCTGTGTAACGGTGAAAGATTTCGAACAATGATAAGGTATTTTTTGTTGCCTCAGTTAGAAGAAATGGATTTGAATGGTACGTCACTTTTCTGGTGAAACCTTTATTTATTGGAAAAAAAGTTTCCTGTAATAATTTTTTCTTGTAATGCAAGAAACTCAAAATTAATTAAACAACTTTGTCTAGAAGCTACGATTTAACACTATTAGATTATTCTTTATGAGGTTACATGTAGTCATTGGACTCTATGCGAACAAACCACAGATAGTACAGGACTTGAAAACTAACATACAGCGCTGCATACATGAAATTACTGCGGGTTTATTCAACAAAATGATCGAAACTTGTGTTAATTAAATTCGCACCTGCATTCGTAGTTCCAAAGGACAGTCGAATGTTGGGTTGCTCAAAACATAAATGACATTAAAAGAATTTTCGAATTATAAAAGAAAAAAATTGGATTGACTTACAGTTTTTATTGATAGATCCTTTATTTATTTATTGGATTGAATCGCCGACCGAATCAATCTTCCCGCTAAACTGTTCTCGGTAGTCCCGGCACGCAACTCACGCGCGTTCGTTTAAGATCGTCTGTTTTCGGCGGCTGATTTTTGACCGAAGCCGAAGGTGATATTTCTGGCCAAAAATTCGGCCAGACACTAATTCTGTGATCTAGTAGTGTATCCTCAAGGTTATGAAGCAAATTTATACAGCATTTCTCAATTCCCTTCTAAAGGTGACTTTCTTAGAGATCCCAAAATTGCTGTGAAGCCTTCCTCGCTCTCAAATTCGGCCAATATTACTATTAAATACGTCGGGCGAAGCACGAGGCCTGACTGCGAATGATAATAATTTTCTTTTGCTGCTTATGATAAAAATGCTAGTTTATTTGCATTTCGGTTGTCAAACTGACTTCCGGTGGAAAACTACATCATCTAAAAACTGTGATGAAACAGTTTTCCCTAATAAATAGGAATATACCGAAATACAAAAATAAGTTTTTTTTTTCTTCACAGAGATATCAATACGAAAATGTTGCATAATTTTGAATGAATAATTCTCGAATAATCTTGCAATGTCAATTCGACCTTCAAGTCATTCTCATTTTAATTTTCTAGACATTTAGTTTTACGTCTTTTTCTATTACTCTGTAGAATTTATTTTCCCCTCAATTAATCTCAAGCTACAACATCCCACGCTTGCATTTCATCCCCTGTCTTATGTCACCTTGACACGCTGTCAATTCTCGCCTCCATTCTACGTTTTCTCTCAAATGAAATCTCTTTAAGTCCTCGGGCGTAGTTTAACACTCTGTCGCGTTAATTAGATGTCCGCGGAGGAGAAATGCGTCCACCTTCGCATAGAATGAATAGTCAAGGTTTGCTCTTTGCCAGGAAAGGACGTTGAACTTCGCGCGGAAACTGAGAATACTTCTGTGGTCAAATGATTGAGTTTAAAGAGGTAATATTGCATCCAATGTGATAAGACATACGTGAAATTTCATAAGAATTTATGAGTTCATTTTATTTGCAATAAGGAACTTACAGATCTATACGAGCAAATAGATTTTTTTTTTATTGTATTTGGTATACTATTTTTGGGGCAAATATAACAACACTAAATTATTTTCCAGTCATATTTTTCTTCCATTCTATATATTTTCTGGACATAAAGTTATCTGCCGTATAAATTCCTGGATTCAAAGGGCACACCATACGTATATATACCTTTCATCTTTTTGTGAAAAACGTCCTTTCTTTGGTCCTCGAATTTATCCGCATGAAATCGCCAGAACATCGGATACTCGATCAAAACCACGAGCACGACTGTCGTGATTCAAAAGGGAATTTTTTGTACAGATTTTTATTAGCAACACGAATTTGAGACCAAATATTGATGTTTCAATTAGATTACAGAAAAATATGTACGCAGCAGCATGTCATGTTAAAACATAAGTTCTGCAAGATAATCTATTTGAGAATTTAGAAATAAGTTTTATGCATTACTTATACTGATAAGTCAATAGAAATAATTATTGTTGTCTATGGTCAGCGGTGGTTAGAAACGACACGAATAAAGTTCTTTTTTTAAACCATCGATTTTTAAATGAATAGCAATCTTATTAAATAAAGTTATTTAATATACAAACAAACAGTTCTCTGAATAATTCAGTTATCATTAATTCCATAATATCAATGTAGAAATAAATATTTTATGTATTACAAAATGAGCACTGTGTGAATTGTGGAATATTTTATTATTGTCACGTTCGTAAATATTTTACTAATTTATAAACATGCGATGTTTACTAATAAATACTACAAAATAACTGGCATAGAATAACGTTTACGTCCGGTCCAACTACTTGAATATTTAAATTTAAAAATGCGTCATTTCTATTTAAAACCTGATTATTTCCAAAAATACTAACAATGTGAGCAAAACTGACTTGGTTTGTGCGAAAAATTATTTGTTTATAATTTTAAAAGCTTAATTTTGAAGTCTTTACAATGCGGTCGTAATCATATCTCAAATTCTTGCCATTAATAATAGAATATAATAATTTTTTCTTGACATTTCAACACTGTTCTTCTTAATATGGAATGAAAATTGCAAATTCAATTTTCTTTTTTATCTTACAGAATACTAAACATTTTAGTAATAGACTGGAATACAAAAATCTCCCTGAATCATCCCCTCATATTATAATTTTCACAATAACTTGAATTTTTTAGAATACCTCCTTCTTACATATTCAAAAAACATAGCTAATTGGAAAGCAATAAAAAAACAAATACGTCATGAAGCATAATGCCACCATTTATGATTTTAATTTTGTAACGAACAATGCCAATACAGATCGGTTAAACGGGTGACATACGCAATAAAGTTGTTATCTGACCAACGCAACTGACTTGTGTCAAGAACTTGGTGACGTTAGACGGAACGGAAATTTCTCGAGGAATCGATAAGTCGTAACTATAGATAAAAAAAATAAACCAAGAATTAAGTCGAATTGGACAGTAAGTACTGAGGAGCATTATTCAAAGTAAAATAATTTTGGAGATCAATCGATGTCTTTTCTATCTATTTTTTATAGATTTATATTATAAGACATACAGGGTGGAATGCGAAATTGGAAACACCTTTTTTCCCGGAAGTTATGATAGATACCAAAAAATTGTTCACATAAAATTTTTTGTACTTTTAATAAGCTAACTAAACCAGTGTGAATTTGGTAAGAAGAAAAATAATTCTCGTAGATATTGCCATATTTGTACTTTCTTCAAATGAAATCCCCTGTATATTATTGCACTAATGAATAGAAAATAATTTTTGCTTTGAAAAAGTTCAAGGGTTCTTACCTGCTAGACTTGATAGTTTTTGAGATATTAACGAAAATATCTAAATGTTGCTTCACAAAATCAAGTGTGCGTTTAGAACTAAATTTTTTGACAGTTGAGTTATTTTGTGTTGTATTTGCGTTAGGAAAAATTGTGTTGTATAGGCTCTTTGCGAATAGATTGCAGCGCCAGTAGTGGTTAATTTTGACAGTACTAGCAGGAAAACAAAACGTTATCATTGTACATGATTTCAAAATATATGTACCAAATTTAAATTATAGAGCAATTTATAAGCCAGTTTAACAATAAATTGAAATATTACGTTTTGGTTATACAAATTGTTGCGTTTAAAACTGTAAAACAGTTACGGAAATATAAAAAAAACATAAACATTTCTACAAGTTTCCATCCAGAGAACATGAAATAGGAATGGGAAAAATGGATTCAGGCTATTAAACGAGTAAAAAAAGTAAAAAGAAGTCAATAATAATTATAGAATATGTATTAAATGTAGAAATTACTTGTTGAAACTAGAAAACTTATGTAAGAAGTTAGGTTAAACCATTGTAAGCTATAGCAATTTTGTATGTATTATTTTTATGTATCGGATAAGTTTTTGGAAATTCATGCAAAATATCTCGCGTTTCATCAACCTAAGGCAATGTGAAAAAATATACTTTCATGTGACATGTTTTGATTCGTTTGACAGACATATAGCAGCCTATAATTAATTACTTCAAAATAACATATCTTACTTCGATAAAAACTTTAAACGGACAAGAATTAATCGACATTTGCTCTACAATAAGCGCGGAAATCAAACTCTTATCCAAAAACAGTTTTTCTTCAACATTAAACACATGCTTACTTCTTGCACTAATTTTCCTCTTTCTAATATTGTACTCCGGATACAACCAGGTTATATGAATTGGAATCCTTTTCCTATTATAACTCCATTACTCATCATTCACTTGTGTTTTTAAATTTATTTCAAGCTTGAATATAATTTTTTTAGCTTTTATTCACTTATTCCACGTAATGACAATTCAAACTTTTTCCTGCAGCTACTTTCAAAATTAAACACTCCGAGCGCTAGTGTCGCTCTCCAACGTTTGCGCAAAGAGCCTATACACATCATTTATATTTTTGTGTCAATAATATTACTGTTAAGTACGCGGGGAATTACACAACGTTTATATTTTTTAAATTTAAATATTTTTGCGCGCTCAGACATTTGCACATCATCAAGAACGAAATGCATAGTTCAATTACTATTAAAAACAATGTACAAAATGAACAATTTTATTATCATAGTAGAACATAAAGAAGTACGGAATAAATGTTATCGAACTACACAAAATGTTCAAAATTTCCCCCGTTTTCTCGGACACATAAATAACGTCTTTTCAATAAATTTTGTTTTATATCAACTGTATTCAATTCAACAACAGCTTGTCTTATTCGGTTTTTCAATTCATCAAGTGTAGCAACGGACATTAAATAAATTTTGTTTTTTATAGCTCCCCATAGAAAAAAATCTAAAGGCGATAGATCCGAAGATCTTGCGGGCCACGATGTAGGGCCTCTGTTGCCAATCCAGGAATTTGGAAATTGTTGATTCAAATACGCAGTTACATCCAATGAATTATGCGGAGGTGCACCATCTTGCTGGAATATCATTCTGCGTCCAACTGCTAATGGTATATCACCCAGATAATCTTGAAATTCATTTTGCAGAAAATTTAAGTATCTCTGTGATGTCAAAATGCCCTTATAAAAATATGGACCCAAAATAGTGTTGTTTATCATACCGCACCATACGTTAATTGAAAAGCGTATTTGAAAATTTGAAATAAATGTTTGACGTGGATTCGTTTCTACTGATTGTCAATAATGTGAATTATGTCTATTTAGTATTCCATTGTTAGAGAAATTTGTTTCATTTGACTATAAAATTGTATCTAAAAAATTAGGCTCTGCAATATTTTCCAGTATTGTAATTACAAAATTGTAATCTTCTCACATCATCGCCAGGATGAAGATTATGAATTTTGTAGATTTTATAGGCTTTGTACTTATGCTTTTTTAGAATCTTAAGAACCTTTGAATGTGTGGTATTTATTTCCAATGCAGCTTCTCTTATTGAATTTTTAGGGTATACATTGAAATATGCTAATACATCAACTTCTAAATTTTCATCTACTATCTCACGTGTTTTGTAATTTCTTGAAACTGACCCAGTCCTACGCAGCTTCCTCTCTAATTTGAATAAATACGAATGGTTTGGATAAAAGCGTTCCGGATACTGTTGTCTGTATAATTGCAGAGCTTGTCTCGAATTATTATTTGATAGATAAAAACATTTTATCATATCTAACTTTTCATTAATTGAATAATCTGCCATTATTAACACCAAATAATAATAGTATGTATGCAACACAATTTTTTGTAGCGCAAATACAATACAAAATAACTCAACTGTCAACTAATTTTGTTCTCAAGGCACACTTGATTTTGAGAACAGCATTTAGATATTTTCGTAATATCTCAAAAACTATCAAGTTTAGCAGGTATGAACCCTGGAACTTTTTTACAGCAAAAAATATTTTCTATTTATTAGTGCAATAATGTACAGGGTATTCCATTTGAAGAAAGTAAAAATTTGGCAATATATACGAGAATTAATTTTTTTTTTACTAAATTCACACAGATTCAGTTAGCTTATTGGAAGATCTAGAAACTTTATTTGAACAATTTTTCGGTATCTATAATAACTTCCGAGAAAAAAGGTGTTTATAATTTCGCATTCCACCCTGTATATTTCTATATAATTACAACATATTTGAATCTCTAAAAGAGAAGCCTTATAAAGCCCAAACGAGTTTCATAAGGTGCACAAAAGAGAAGTTATTTTAAATGGCAGAAAAGTTAGAAGCAAGCAAATATATCGATAAATAAAAAAACTGAAAAGGATGTTTGGAAAATAAGACAATCTTATCGAAGGAGGCAACTCTATTTGATTGGTCCCTCGTTATCTTTATAAGTAAATAATCTTGAATATTAAGTTCTTAGAAATTACGATAAACTAGCAACTGTTTCTAATTTTCTTTTTAACCGAAAATAATTTTTTTGAAACACGGATCGGTTAGATATTCAAAAAATCTAAGTTTCATCTTATTTATATAAGAAAGTTTTTATTCAATATTTTAATTTATCTGTACCTCTATCACTCAGATTCAAGGTTATCCGAACGAACCGAGCCCCAGTATATTTTTTTTCTCATGGGTTGCTTTCTAGTAATTTTTTGACACATTCAGAATCCAATAAAATCCATGAACCTCACGTGTGCACAGCGAATCTAATTAATATTACTCTGATAACAGTCCTCAAGCTGTTTTCAATAGCAAAGCAACCAAAATATCAAAGGAAGAAAGTATTTCCTCTTTCCCCATCTTATGCATCCGCATACTTTTTATCCGTTTCATCATTTTCATAGTTACGCTGACATTACAGAGCTATGGCTAGCGCAAACCTGGAGCATACAAATATTTATACTTATATCTCCTGAATCCTGCAAGATATCGATATGGAACATATACAAAAATTTAAGTTAAAACTTCTGTTTTAATCCCTGAAATTTTCTCTAAAATCTGTTGAACCGTTTCGGAGCCTATTCGAGACAAACTTTCAGACAGACAGAAAAAAAAATTCTAGAAACGGTCATTTATGATTGGACATCGTTTAAATAATAATTCTCACTTGAATTTTTGCATTTACTTTGAAATCACAGGCAGACATTTCAATTTTATTTATCTATATAGATTAGACCGGTCAAAAAATATCGTTCAATCACTGAGAAATAAATTAAAATACAGTAACAAATGTGAATTGTCTCAAGTTACTTACTAATATTCATTTGTTTGTTGTTTATATATGACTATTCATTGTAATATTAATCCATGCGAACAATGGGGACATTATAGAAAAATCTCCTGTCAGTTGTTAGACATTCAGATGGTAGCTCATTGTCGCAAAATGTAATTGTTGCGTAGTGGAAAAAAATTCTGTCAATTGTTAGGCATTCGGTTGGTAGTTCATTGTCGCAAAATGTGATTGTTGCGTAGTGGAAAAAAATTGTGTCCCATCGGTCCGCTGTCTGCCTGGCGACGCCCTGATTGGTTAGAATGTTCTGAAACATTGATTCATGCTGTATGAATCAATATTCAGACCGACAGATCTAGTAATGATGGCACAGTGATCGTGAGCGATTTTGACGCGAAATTATATTGTGCAAAAATCTGTCAGGTAAAAATTGTACTGCAATTGAACAAATTTTTATGATGCGATCGATCTTGCTGCTTCGTTTTTTTTCTATTTTATCTTATCCAGTCTCCTTTGATCCAGATAAGAGATAATCAATAGACTTCAAAATTTCTGAATTATGACTCCATAATATTGATAAGAAGTACCAGAGTGACAGTAATATATTAATAATAGAAAATTATTTGAATTTATCTAGTTAGTATTACTTACTTGTACTAAGTACAAGGAAGTATTGTGAAGCCGGCAAAATTCATCTATCGAGATTTTGATGGAAATATCCGTTTTGAGCATCCCTGAATCCATTTTGACTATTTTTGGCTTGATGTCGGTACGCATGTTCGTGCGTAACTCGCAAATCTCAGAATTCGTCAAACGTATAATGCTGAAATTTTGTATAAAGGACTGGTATAGGATCTTGATGTGCCCTCGCATTATGGTTGCAATCGTCTGTACTGGAAGTGCACTTTACTTGATACTTTTTTTGAATTTTCCGCATAAATCTAGAATGATTAGGCGTAGGATACTGGAATTCAGTATTTGAAATTGCTGTAACATCCAAATAATCATCTCCTATTTCCGTCCCAATCGACTAAGCCGGAAGTGCACTTCATATCACAGACTTTTCGAATTTTTCTGATAAATTTAAAATAATCAGTCGCAGAATATTAAGATTTCGTATTAAGCACTTTTATAGCATCTAGTTGTACACCTTGCATTATGATTGTGATCGGCTTAGCCGGGAGTGCAGTTTACTCGAAACATTTTTTAATTTTCCGCATAAATCCAAAACGATTGAACGTAGAATATTAGAATACAGTATTCAAGATGATAGTACTGTCTAGATGCTCATATCCTATTTTCATTGAGATCGACTGAGTCGAAAGTGCACTATACTTGACGATCTTGGAATTTTGCGCATAAATTCAGAACTGTTAGCCGTAGAATCCTGGAAATCAGTGTTTAGGAATGTTGTAGCATAAGAATGATGACATACTGTTTCCATAGCAACCGATTAGCCGTGGAATGATAAGATGTTGTGTTTGATTATATATATCCAATGATGTACAAGTAAGTCAAGTGATGTCCACGTCAAATTCTTTGATTTTGTTTGACATTCTACGTGTCAAAATATTATTAAAATTATATTAATTATAATCTGGAGTGACAGAAAACTTTATTGAATAAATTTGTGTATAAATCAAATGATGTACAAGTACAAGTAAGTCACGTGATGTTCACGTCGAGATTTTTTTTATTAATAAAATTGGTGGTATTTGATAAAGTGAAAAATCTGAGGGAAAACCACTTATTAATAAATAAATATTTGAATCAGTATTCGTAAGGACATTCTTGTTTCGATTTGAAAGTTTTGTGATATAAAATATTAAATAAAAAAACTCATAATGCATGAACAAAAATAGAAAAAAAAAATCCAGACAAATAAGTAATTTGTTTTTTATGAACATATCGCCCTAAAATTGTTAGTATCAGTGTCAGAACACATGATACACCTAACGTTCCCACACCATGGGCGTCGAAATTGAGACTAACTAATAAAAAAAAAAAATTTTTACCAATTTTCCGAAAAAATTTGTACAAAATTTATGATAAGAATCATTTTTTTAATTAAAAAAGTTTTTGTTGTCCAGTGCAGTAATTATGGTTTATATTTAGATGGAAAACACCGCGTTCTACGCCCTTGTAGCTCTATAAATAACTTGTCGCCGTATAAATAAACTCTATTTTAAAGTTTCCTTGACAGTGATCTCAGGCAAGATGCCTGACAAATACATCAACATATAAAATAGTTACATACATGTGTGAGGAGAGTAAATTGACCGACCTAATCATTATATTTTAGTCCAAACACCAATTAGGATAGTACGAAAATATTCTTCATTGAAGTTATTCATAGCTGCCACTTCTTCAACTAGAATGTATTTATATTCTATAAACAGTTTCATTGCAATATACTCCCTAAAAACACATTTCTCTAAGCACTTGCTCTGCTCATGATTCAAAACCTCATAGGAGGCAAGGAAAAATATTTGTGGAGCTTGTTACATGATATATATTACTTATTTTTATAATTTAAAAAAAAACCTAACCACGAGCTGACTCAAATATTCAAAATTAAAATTATGCTGATCAAATTATAAAAAAAACTGATTCAATATTGGCATTTGGTCAGTTGTAATAGTCTACATTATTTATTATTGATTGGTACTATAGTAAAAAATATTATTCATTGATTCAACAATAAATAGGACATGTATCTCAAAACAAGCTTTGACAGATCGAATATTTAACTTTAGTTTTAAAAATCGATGATATAATGTTTAATTTATGTGAAAAGACAAATTATAATATACTCTATGACGTACTTTCCCCATCCCCAAAAACTAAGAGTGACTTGACTACTGGTAACCGCATTCCACGGATTAGGAAATATCAATCCATCAAAGTTGTGACGAAGCTTGTCCCTACCGTTCGTCCCTAAAAAAGGATGAATTCTCAGAAACCCGAACATTTATAATATTTCTGGTGCTCGCACTGTGATGAATATAACCTACAAACCATAGTGGATTAAAACATTTTGTGAATGAAGATATACTTACTTACGTAACACCATTTACTGAATTAAACAGTATTAGACTAACTATTAATACCATAATTAAGTGTTTAAATAAATTAAAATTATAATTGTTGTACATCTGTCAAATTTGACAGATAAAGGCGCCATTGCGCAGAAGTATGTGTAACCAAGATGGCGGCGATACGAGTATGTTTTAATTTTGTAATAAGAGATGGCGCTGACGACGTTTAATCGTGCTGCAGTCATAAAGTCGCGATGGATTCAATAGGGTAGGCTTGAATTTCAAATGAAATTTAAAGAGTTGCTTAGTACTTGAGGTATGCACTCTTCACTTTTCTGAGTCTGTGGCATCAGTTAATGGAAGCACCTTCTTCTAAATGTGGACTGGTTGGTAGCATTTTTGGGTTTGAATTGGCATTTTTTTTGGGAAGCGCTTGTTCAACAATGAAATCACCCAGGGCTAAGGATAGGCTGTTCTATTCCTTTCCTAAATTATTTTTGAGAAGTTTTAAATTCTTTTAAAAATGCCATCTCTCTTGAAACCAATTTCTATTTGTTAAATATCTGTTTATGGTAAATAAATCAATCTGTTGTAATTATTGTTTGGTTTAGGATTTATTCCTTTGCATTTATTTATATTAGATTGATGAGTCAATCTGTCGTAATTGTTGTTTCGTTTGTTTTATTTATTTTCCTCATTCTGTGGTTCCACTTTGGCAAAAATATTCTTACATTTCAAAACCGGACTTCCTTTGATAAAAGTTCCAATGTTTTGCTTCTCTTTTCAAATAAAAGATCCTGGCGCCCGAGCATATAAAACCTCATGTGAGTAGTGAGGTGGTAAAAATTGAGAATTCATTTATTCTTAAAGATAAGAATAAAGTTTGAGTAATGTATAAATTGTAATCACAACTGTAAATGTGGTTGTTGTGTTTTTATAAGACAATTTAAAATCTTGCATTGTTGCCTTTCTACTTTCTTACAAAGTGCACTAAAATATTAGAGATGGGGAAATTGATATTTATTTATTTTTTTTTGTGTCGGAGCAGCTTAACTTAATTTTATCAATAGTCTTGGAAATGGTGACCGATTTTATACTGCATGCCTTTTTGAGGTTTGAAAATTTACCCCTTAATAAGAAAGATGAAAAGTTTAACGGCCGATGTACGTTTTTCGGTCATGGTGCAAACTTCAATTATATATATTTTTTTTTTAAATTGGGGTTTTTCATTACATTTTACATGTCTTTGTAACGTAAAATAAATGCAAGTGAATTCAAGCCTAGTACTAAAAGACATGCAATTCGCAGCAGCTCAAAAGGCTCAAACGGTCAGCCCCCACTGAAGACAATAAGCAATATTTTGAATTAAAAAAAAATGAATCTAAAATACAAAAAACTCCAATCATAAGATTGGCAACCCTGAAGTCATTAAATAAATAGATTTATTTTTTTGGAATCAATGAAGACCTCTGCATATGAGACACCAATAAACACCGTATTATAACTAGTTGCTAGAATAGTAGCTGCAGCAGAAGATATAAAAGACAAGCAGGCAGTTCTTGCAAGTGTCACTTCTAATATTAAAACACGCTGCCGGGCTTGTGAATTTTGGCCGTTTTGAAAATCAAATTTAGTTCCTCTTTTTGTTTTAAATGTTTGTTGTACTGCGTTAGCTTTTGTCTTCTAATTCAATTTGAATAACAACTTTTTTTGGACAGATCGAAAAGAATGTTTTAGACAAATGTTATCAGTTTAAGAATTTCGTAAATATTTTATTTTCAGAAATCGATGGGGTTGTTTTTCAAAGTATTCAAGGTTAGTAGAAACCCTGTATGAATAATATGCAGACTTGAAAATTCAACTACGTCAGTATTATATAACCTATAAAATTCATAAGCCTCTGAATGAATAAAAAGTAGCCCTAAGCAAAGAAATGCTATCTTCAGAAATGCTGTGCTTGTGGTTTCAGATCACATAAAGTAAATATTGTGGAGACAAGAAATGAGGTGCAATATATTTATGAAAAATTCAGGTTTGGGTCGATATCTGATTAGGGTTCTATTAAAACATCAGAGGTCAACACTGAACTAACCATGTCTAAAGAATTTAATGGATTCAATTTATTATAATTAAAAATTTCAAATAAGTAGTAAATTGATTTTATTTTCCCATGAGTAAAACTACGTTCTGATGACTAATCCAAATAGTTATTTATAAATTTAATGGATTTACGACAGTGATAAGATAGTACATTCATCTGATAAACAACTTGTGTTGTGATACTTTAGAGAAAAAATTGTCACTTTCAATAAGTAAATAAATAGTTTTTTTGATTCATCAAAAAGTTATACCTTCAAATTTATTTGATAATTTGAATGTGTTAAAATAAGGGAGGGGTTCTTGCATATTCCCCGCTGCCTAACCATTGGTTAAAAGGGCTCATGAATAAAAAACAAAAAATGTCCAAGACAACAGCCAACTGCACATTTTTGCTTGAAATGCAGCCGTAACATAGTACGTACTTATGTAAATTAATGGAATTTACAACATTGAGTTATTCGGTACGATAAATAAATTGCAATACGTATCCCAGCATGGGTTAAACCCACCCCGGGCCCGGCTACACATTAGCCCAACTCTTTGACACAGTTTTCGACCGGTAATCTATTTATCAAACTGCCAAAATTGGCATGAGAACAAGCAGGTGCAAAAACTAAGTTTACATATGACTGTCAGTCTGACGGGACGCTAAAACATGCTTGATCTTTGATTGCGTGTGTTCATAAATAAATTAACTTACCTCGCCACTTTCTGCAGCTGGAGAATCCTGAACAATGTTGTAGATAATTGGGGGCAAATCCGGATGGCCCAGAAGAGAAAATCCGAATCCATAATCTTCATTTTTCCGTAAAACAACTAACAACTCTTCAGCCATATTATCTCACAAACCACATCGATACGCCATTTCACTGATACTAACTGAAAGGAATCGCTATTTCGCCGGAACGAACTAGTGTGGCGCTTATTACACGAGATGGCGCCTACTATCGACAGTCAGATGTTTCTAACCATGCGCATAGTGCCATCTAGCAGAATTCACATCAACTGTAGAATTTTTTTAGGACCAACTGTTTCCCGCGGAACATTCTTCAAATTTCATTAGCATTTTATTATTTTTTAACATTATTCAAACAATATTTTATGATATTTATCCATTCTCAGGGCATTAATTATAGACTGCTAAATCCAACCAAAATAATTGAATTTCTTAATGTTTAGTGGCTCTTTTTTTTTAAATCTCAGTTTTTGATTTTGAGGTTTAGTTATTTAGCAAAGACCAGGGGCAGCGAATCGTAATTTTTGTAAGCCATGACCGAAAAAGCAAAAGAGAAATTAATAAATTGGATTTTTTGATTTAAATTGTTCGGAGTGTTGCATTTTTCGAGTTTTGTTTCAACGAATTATATGCCGCTCCTGTTAAAGACTAGACTCGAAACGTGCTAGGTGCTGCCATCTTATAGTGAATATTATAACTAATATTTGAAGTAGGCAATTTTGTCACAATATTTATGCTGACTACTCTCATGATACTCAAAATTTGAATTGCTGTATTTTTTTTCTATCACAAATAACGTACAATAGCTAAGAGTGATTTGAAGTGGCTTGCAATTTGCAACAGCCCAAAAGGCTCGAACGGTCGAGTGAACTTGTAAATAAATGTTTTCAAATTGCATGCCAATAAAAAGAATGGCAGTTTCAGCCGCGAAGCCCTTGTGAAAAAATTGGTATGCATCCCTTGTTAGCACAAAGGTAGTAAATTATATAATAAGAGAGATTGGTTTTACATTTTTGCAAGTTTTCTCCAAAATTTCACACCCTTTTGTCAACAAGGGATGCATGCCAATTTTTTCTCAAGAGTTTTATGGCTGAAACTTCCATTATTTTTATTGGCATGCGACTTGAAAGCACATTTTTTTTACAAGTTCACGCGACCGTTCAAATCTTTTGGACTGATGTAAATTGCATGCCTTTCAGTTTTGAATCACTTTCGCGTCAAAAGGCATGCAAAAACTCAATAAGAAAAAATATTCGATTGGAAAGACCGGAAAGCGTGCATCGGTCAATAACTTTTTTATCTTTCTTATCAAGGGGTAATTTTCACTTCTCAAAAAGGCATTTTCGGTATAAAATCGGAGAACGCCAACTTTCACCATCTCCGGATCTATTAGGAAACAAATCATTTGAACATTAAGTGATTTATAAATCTATTTTATCGAGAAATTATTGAAAAAAAACACTTCAATTTTATTAGAACTAACTAAATACGTATCCAGAGCTTTGATTTACGTAGTTGTACTTTGATTATTTTATTTCTATTTTCGAAGATAATTGAGGTTATTCTGTAATTCAATCGATAAATTTTCATCGATCATTATGGATTTTAACCAATGAACGTAGGTAGCACTGACAAAAAAAAATTGAAATCCGATTGCAACAATTGTTTCTATTTATCAAAAATCTTGTCGATCGATATAGCAATTAAGATATCAAGGGTGTTAAAAAGACAATAATGTGTACGTTGACCGTAGGCATTATTGTCTTTTCAACTCCTGCCTTCAATGTTTAATGTCCGACTTTTGTTGTATTTCAATCAAAATTTTTAGCAATGTATGTCCTCTCATTGTGATTTCTGTCAGAGAAATTACTCTAGTTACCTGCTGTAACTAGGAAACTTGTTTGTTATTTTTCAAAATAATGCCCTCGGGTATTATTTGTTACGTAACTACCCTGAAAACAATGTTATTATGACAACAATAATAAACTAGTCGAACATTAATAAATTAATGTGTTATAGAATACGGACGAATATTCAGAAATGATTTTTAGTTTAGAATTTGTTTAGATTTCCATTGAAAAAGGTTTTTCAAAAGTTACAGTTTGTCAACCACTTTACTACCTCTGGAATAGGGGATGTAAGGACCTGTTAAAATCACGTATTTTTTAGCCCAAATTCACAATGGACATAAAAATCAGGAAAATGTTGATTTTCAATGGGGCTTAGTAGGAAGCCAGAAGAGTCAAAACTTCCGGATGAAATATGCGGATATTATTTTCATATGGATAACTTTCAATAAAATCTAGATTTTTAAAGTAAAATATATGGACATGCGAAAAATAATTTTAAGTCCATATGTTACTGAAGATCACTTACACTCGAAGATACCTCATTTTCTATTTACTGACAATAATGAATAAATATCATTTGATTTGAGTATTTTTTTCGCGTGAAATAGATCTAGCGGCCGCGCATGTAAGAGCTGCTCGTTATACGTTCAATGTTTATCTAACGGAGATGGACAGACACACCACAAGTTTCAGTTTCAAATACATTGTCCGAAATTAGAATTTGATTCATTAATCAAGTTTTACTTGTACTAAGCACAAGTATTGTGAAACCGACAAAATTCACCTATCGAGATTTTGATGGAAATATCCGTTTTGAGCATCCCTGAATCCAATTGTATTATTTTCGGTTTGATGTCGGTACGTATGTGGTATGTGCGTGCGTTCGTTCGTTCGTAACTCGCAAATCTCAAAACTGGTTGAAAGTATAGTGTTGAAATTTAGTATTTAAGACTGGTATAGGGTCTAGCTGTGCACCTCGCATTATGGTTCCAATCGTCTGTACCGGAAGTGCACTCTACTTGAAACTTATTTCGAATTTTTCTAATAAATTCAGAATGATCAACCGTAGGATGTTGAAATTCAGTATTCGAATTTGATGTTGTATCAGAATGGTTATCTGCTATTTTTGTATAAATCGGCCAAGCCAGAAGTGCACTTTACTTAAAACTTTTTTTAATTTTTTTGCATAAATCCAGAATGATCAGCCATAGCATATTGAAATTTAGTGTTTGAACTTGTTGTAGCATCAAAATAGTTATCTACTATTTTTGTATCAATCGGCTGAGCCGGAAGTGCAGTTTATATGTATAAAAGACATTCAGAATTTGCCGTATAAAACAATACGTTTAATTGAAATAATAAGATAGGCAATGATACCTGTTGTCAATTTTTTGATTTTGTTTGGCATTGTACATGTGAAAATATTATTAAAATTATATCAATTATAATCTGAAGTGACAGAAAATTTTATTGAATAAATTTGTGTATATATCAAATGATGTACAAGTAAGTCACGTGATGTTCACGTCAGATTTTTTCTTGTTAATAATATTCTCCTATTTCTTGTATTTTTTAATCAATATATGTTTGTTTTCAAATACAATATCATAGATAAATATATTTCGACTCTGACTTTTATCAATAATAATTAATTTCATATTTCAATTCAAAGATTCTTAGTTTAACAAAAAATGGGCCTCTGTTGAACTTCAAGGCCCGGAAAGCTTGGATACGTCCCTGATTCGACAACATCCAACATCGCCAAAATATCACGAAAAGGATATATCATTCATCTTCAAGTAAGAGTGATAGATTCTCGTACATTTTAGATCATTTAGATTAAAATATCTACATAACTGAACATCAGAATATTTTTCCATTCTACATTCTACATTCTACATTTTCTACGAGAATTTATTTAATATTTTCATCTTGAGAATTTGTTAAATTCTTCCAGAATAGACCTTTCCAGTAAATTTTCCCATTTACCCTACATTAAGATCCACATTTTCAATAATTAATTAATCGAAAACCAGCCGATCCATATTTAAAAAAAAAAAACTGACGTGGTCATCACGTGACTTACTTGTACATCATCAAACAGAAAATCTCATAATTCCACGGCTAATTGTTTTTGATTTATCCAAAAGATTCTAAAAATCTGTAAAATACGTTTTTAGCCTAGTCGGTTACTATGGAAACTGTAGGTCATCATTCTCATGCTACAACATTCCTAAATACTGATTTCCAAGATTCTACGGCTCACAGTTCTGAATTTATATGTAAAATTGAAAAATAAATTCCAACTGAAGTGCACTTCCGGTTATTATTATTGTTATGAAAATAGTAGGCAATCATTCAGATGCTACAGCAGACTGAAATACCAAATTTCAATATTCTACAGATGATCGTTCTGAATTTATACGAGAAATTCCAAAAGATTGTCAAGTATAGTGCACTGCCGGCTCAGTCAATCTCAATGAAAATAGGATATAAGCATCTAGAAGACGGTACTATCGTCTTGAATACTGAATTCTAATATTACACGTTCAATCGTTTTGGATTTATGTGGAAAATTCAAGAAATGTTTCGAGTAAACTGCACTTCCGGTTCAGCTGATCGCAATCCTAATGCAAGATGTACAACTAGATGTTATAGAAGGGCTTTATACAAAATTTCAATATTCTACGACAGATTGTTTTGAATTTATGAAGAAAATTCGAAAAGTCTGTCATATAAAGTGCTCCTTCGGCTGAGCCGATTGGTACGAAAATAGGAGATGACCATTTAGATGCTACAGCAATTTCAAATGCTGAATTTCAAAATCCTGCGGTTGATCATTCTGGATTTATTAGAAAAATTCGAAAAAAGTTTTAAGTAAAGTGCACTTCCGGTACAGACGATTGAAACCATAATGCGAGGTGCACAACTAGACTCTAATCCAGTCTTAAAATCAAAATTTCAACATTATACGTTCAACCAGTTTTAAGATTTGCGAGTTTTTCTAATAAATCCTGAATGATCAACCGTAGGAGGTTGAAATTCAGTATTTGGACTTGATGTTGTATCAGAATGGTTATCTGCTATTTTTGTAAGAATCGGCCAGGTCAGAAGTGCACTTTACTGAAACTTTTTTTGATTTTTTTGCATAAATATAGAATAATCCGCCATAGCATATTGAAATTTCGTATAAAGAATTTCTATAACACCTTATTGTACATCTTGCATTATGATTGTGATTGGCTAAGCCGGAAGTGCACTTTTCTTAAGACTTTTTTCTTAATTTTCCGTATAAAGCCAGAATGATCAGCCGTAGGATACTGGAATTTAGCATATGAAATTGCTGTAGCATCTAAATGGTCATCTTCTATTTTTGTAACAATCGGCTGAACCGGAAGTGCACTTTATATGACAGACTGAATTTTGTATTAGGCACTTTTATAATATCTAGTTGTACACCTTGCATTATGATTGCTATCGACTAAGCCGAAAGAGCACTTTATTCGAAACATTTTTTGAATTTCCCGCATAAATCCAAAACGATTGAACGTAGATTGTTAGAATTCAGTATTTAGGATGATTATACCGTCTAGATGCTCATATCCTATTTTTATTGAGATCCACCGAGCCGGAAGAGCACTTTACTTGACAGTCTTTTGGAATTTTTCGCATAAATTCGAAACGATCAGGTGTAGAATATTGAAATTTGGATTTCAATCTGCTGTAGCATCTGAATGATTGCCTACTATTTTCATAACAATAGACTGAACCGGAGGTGCCCTTCAGTAGGAATTTATTTTTTAATTTTGCGCGTAAATTCAGATCTGTTGGTAGTCGTAGAATTTTGGAAATCAGTATTTAAGAATGTTGTAGTATAAGAATAATGGCCTATTGTTTCCATAGCAACCGACGTGGCTGAAAGCGCATTTTACTTGACAGATTCTTAGAATCTCTTGGGTAAATCCAAAACGATCAACTGTGGAACGATGAGTTTCTGTGTTTGATTATATATATCCAATGATGTATATAATCAAACACAAAATCACATCGTATTATATATATATCCAATGATGTACAAGTAAGTCACGTGATGTTCACGTCAGATTTTTTAGATAATAAAAGCCGGTCAGCATTTTTATAAAATAAAAATATAGAGAAGATTTTTTTCCAAGTTTTTTTCGAAAACCCACTCATCAGGATATTATTTTCGACACTTGGACGTTTCTCCCTTCAATCAACATAATGATATTTCAAATTTTTAATTTAGACAGTCAAATAAGCTTAAAGTGGTACAGGGATTTATATGTGCCAAAACTTGAGCCTTAAGGCTAGTTCCGGTATTATCAAAAGATTGGAATCTTAACCGGAACTGCAGTTCCGAATTATTTTCCAGATATATTTGTATTGGGAATGGTATATATCAACACATTTTTGAAGTCTTATAACTTTTTAATCTGGACGTTTCGAATCCATATTCGTATAATTTTTTTCTTTGTCTTCTATTGTTTGCTCCACAAATTACTCCGTAAGTCAAATAATAATAATCACAAACAACAATTCATCTATTTATTTAAAATATTTATAAATTATTTCCATTGCACAAGGATATAGGGATACAGGTACCAGAATTGTCCCTAGCAAAACCATCCCGACATCGGCATAACTGCTTGCAAAATGTCGAAATTGGACAAATTTGACCCAAAGTATCACAAGTCACCTGACATGCTTCCCCACAGGAATATACTTCATCTTGTCCATGACAGGGACCTTAAAACATGCATTATTAACTATAAGAAAATCTACGAAGTATATTACAAAACTAGAAGTTGTTAATGAGAAGAAAATTGTTTTCATAACAAGCTGTGTGAAATATTTTTAAAATGATTCATAAAGTGTTAATAAGCATTGAACTTTGGAACATTTTTCACGCACTCAAACAATTTGCTGTATGTCAGATTTAATTGTTTGTTTACTGCCTGCTAATTTTTTATAGATGATGCTATTTATATTCCTAGTATTTATAAATAATTGGGTACTGTATGAACCACTTTTTTTCAATACTTTTCTTTTTAAATCAATTTACAATGTCCCAAAAATCTACCTATGTCTATCAATGCCATTTTCTGATTGAAATATAGCGTGGAAATGGTATGTATTTAATTGAAAATAGGTTAATGAAGTTAAAAATGGTAACATGCAAAACAGGTATACATTCCTACGAAAATAATAATTGAAAACTCCTAAAATATTTATTTACAATGTGCTAAAATCTCTACAGTCTGCCTCAAAATATCTGTCTTCTTATATTCTGTTCGGTGATTCTGGCAATTCCTGTTTTGTCTGTTCACCTGCATATTTTCAAGAATATATTAATTATTAATGTTAGCAAGGAAGTCATTTAAATACCTAAACATTATTTCTTACATTGCTCAAGAGGTATACAATTCCTCCATCGATTTCTGACGTATCCTTCTTTGCAAAAGCAACCTGGTACACACATTTCTGGACAATATACGTCCGGGGACGTATTGTAGGCTGAATCACATGTTTTTGGACAAGATGGGCCACAATCTGTGAAGATTTCATTGACTAGGTAGCATCTGTTGATTTCTGAAAATAATTAGTATATTAAAATAGTTGCAATAATGTATCGTAATTATACACACTCTATATCTTTTAAGTGACCGCAATAAAAAAATGCCAAAAATTTAATTTGAAAAGTAAGAAATAATAAGATTGTACGAGGGTGATTTAAAAAGACTAAACAATCAGAGAATTGACACCACTGGTGCATATCGAGGTCATATTAGCTGGTAGCATCTCTTGTGAACTGTGGCGTGCGGTGACTTTCTGTGATAGGTGTGCACAGTCGGTGGTGAGGAAGGGGATACATACATGGCCAACAATACAGCTTATTTTGCTCGCAACAACCAGCAATCCATTTAAATTTTCCATATATTTTAATTTGGAAATGTCGCACGGACTGCTGGCCTTTAATTTTTATATTTTGAGTGAATTTTATCTCTGGCGTTAGTCTTGTTTTCATAATTTCATTTTTTGTTCCGACATCACGATGTGAAAAAGGATTTTCCAATAGACCACAAATTATAGATCTATTTTCAGTTGTCATACTACAAATGATAATTTCACAAAAATAAATAATTTAAGAAACGTATAAAATAAGTGTTTACCTAATATTGTTGTCTTAAATAACGAATAACAATATTTCAACTATTTTAAAACAAACTAATAAAAGGCGTTCGAAAAAGAACTCAGCTAAACGTTGAATATTCAGCTCCAGGTGCAGGAAGTCTGCCTGCACCCAGCGAGAGAGATCGAGCTATAGGAGATCGCTAATTTCGGTATGCTTTTTCTCTGTCAGACTCTATTCCTTCACTTTCCCTATACTGACTATGCTAAACAGGCCTCGCTCGCCGTGCAGGCGAGAAATCTGCACCTCAAGCGTCGACATTCGTTTCAAATATATAGCAGAGTGGCCCGCGAGGCGCGCTCGTATTTCTGGTTGCATAAATAGATAAAATACGCTCTTTCTCTGATTTTATGATGAAAATTTGTGAAATAAAATGAAGTATTCAATGAACCATTATATTAATTTTATTTACGTAATTTCTAATATTTTCATAGGGTGTGCAGTGCACACCCTGCACATATGGACTGCACGCCACTGAGTAATCAAACCAAATTTTGGCAATATTGGTTAACTACTTCATGTTTAGTGTTCGTTTGAATCGTATAAGTCGAGTGATTTCCAAAAAATAAATATTGTGATGAATCTGCACCTTCGATTACAATGATTTATAAGCCACTGCTCCAGAAATTAATGAAAAAATCAATGATCAACTGATGGGTGATCAAAGAGTAAGGTGCATGAGATTGCTAATGTTGTGGGCATCTCAAACAAACGGTTATATAATATTTTTCACCAAAATTTGAATATGAGAAAATTGTTCGCCAGAGGGGTTCTTAGATAGCTTACAGTTGAGCAAAACAAAATTGTTTGACGTGTTCTAAGAATAGTTTGTATAGTGCCAGTCAAGATATAAGAAACGAGCCTCCCAGCGGGTACTTAGCAAAAGGATTATCCCTAAATTTATTGAGGTGCACAGGTAAAATAGAACAGGGTCTTACTCATAAATATTTTATTTAGTATTTTAGCAACCGCAAAAATATGCGACAAGATACTGTTTACTCCGCATGAGTATAATGAAAAATAAATTTCCAAGTACATTTAAAGAATCATCTTGCATGTTTATACAAATAAAAATAGAAAATATTGGAAATAAATACGTTGAAAATCTTCCTTAATACTACCCCTACAAATTTTTAACCGCACCCCCTACTGGGGCAAGTTACTCCTACCGATTAGTAAGTCAGGCGAATTTCTTATATCTTGACGGGCACTAGATCTGTTTCGTCACTGTGAACGAAACGTGGATGTACCACTATAAACTTGAGATTAAACAACAGTCCAAATAACGATCTAAAATACTAGAGCAGCGGACAATAAGAATGTAGGTACGAGAGAGATAGCTAGAGTAGGCCTAACTACTTGCACTTTAAATGCAAAATTGAGGTTATTTTTGATTTTATCCAATAAAAATTAGTTTCTTTACTATTTTTCTTTATTTTATATATTTGAAGGAACTTCGACAGCTTTGTTACTAGTTCCTTGGTACTAAGTTTGTACAAGTCGACTATAAGTTATTATTTCAATCTAGAACAATGCTATTACAACTAATAGACTTTTCAATAGCATAATTTGATTTCGAATATAATTTTGTTCTAAAATCAGTTGCCAAATCAAGAGATATGAAAAGGCTTTTCGCTAAGAGTTTAATTTTGCTCTAATCACCAACTTTTACTAACCTCTTTACTGCCAGCTGAAGCAATAAATCTTTTGGATGACCTTTTCTTTTTTATATTAAATCTCTTTCATAACTTTCGTAATTTACATAGATCTTAAAATTTTGCATTTATAATATGTAGAATGCTAGATTATATTATGAATATTGCAATGTTTGTTTCTAAATTAGTCATTATTTGAATGCAAATAAATGAATAATGATAATTTTCAATGAAACAGGGAATTTTTTTTATATGACATTGCATGAGAAACATTTAATAATATCTAATTTGTAATTATAAAAATCGCGTCATAGATAGATTATAATTTCAGAGAACTTATTTATTTAATTCTGTGATGTCATAATTAGCTAATGTATAATTCCAAATATGCTCTATATTCTCTTCTGTTTACTTATTAGCCTAATAATTCTATCTAAACTGTAATTATTTCTCGATTTACCGTATAAAACTAAAAATTTGAAATATTGTCACGAATTCTCCACGTCAAATCTAAAAGCAATCGTGATAATCAAAGAGAGATGAGAATGCTCGAGACTTTTACCAGAAGTTATGTAAAGGTATATAAGCGCATGCCTTGTGCTCGATAATCAAGAGTCAGTTAAGTGACAAGCAAGTACCGGATTATCCATTAGACACAAAAACACGTATCTAGAGGTCTTCCGTTTTAGAAATCCTCGACTTTGGTGGTTTCCCAAATCTATACAGATAAATAAAATTGAAGTGTCTGTTGAGATTTCAAGATAAATGCAAAAATTTAAGTGAGAACTGCTATTTGAAAGATTTTAGAATAGACTCTGAAACGGCTCAATAGATTTCAATGGAACTGGCAGGAATAAAAACAGAAATAGATCTGCAGTGTCAGCGTAACTGTGAACATGATAAGTATGCGCATGCATAAGGTGGGCAAAGAAAAAATACTTTCTGCCTCGTTGTAAAGAAAGCGAAATCTACGTATCATTTGCGCGAGCGACCTGATGATGTGCAGTTCTGTTACAGATTCCAATTGCTCTCTTTAATGATAATTTTTAGGAATAATTATTGTTATTAACGATATCACTATTGACTATTCATTCATTCTTTACGATTATTTATTCCTATTATGGTGATCCACGCAGACGAAGTCGCGGGCACTGGCTAGTATTTTATAAATTTTCACCAATTGAGGGATCTCAATAAATAATATATTGATTATAAAATGATGTTTTAGTTTTCCTTCACACAATAATTAAAGTGTTCGAAATGAAAATCACAATCTGTTCCATTAAAATAAATTATTAATTTTTTTTAAACCAGCGATTCAAAAAATTAAAAATTGTAAATTTCTAGCTGAGGGAGGGTATAAAATTAATATTTTGAAGACAAAATATTAGAGCCCAAGAATCTAAACACAATATCTGTTACGTTAGAATAAATAATAATAATTTTCTGACTAAACTGAAAAAAATTGAAAATACTGAATAATGGAGGATAAAGTAATAATAAAATACTGCATTGTTCACTAGGCATATTTGGCCTACTCAGGATTCTTAACTATGGCGATTTAATTCTATGCCTAATAACCCCAATAAGTCTTAATCCGGCACAGATGAAGATGAATCCATTTTAATTTAATCATAAGTGTTTCATGTTTTAGTTTGAGTTTTTTTCGGTCAAAAATAGAATTAATTTTGATTTATTCCAAAGAATATTCTTTTAAATTCAATTTAAAACCCAAAAAACATCACAATATCTAATGTCAAATGTCAATAATAATGAAAATAATGGTCAACAGATAGCTCATAATTCTTATTACATCAATGTCAATGTAATAATCTAATAATAATTAAATATAATTTAAATTAAGAGCTGGTAGTAAGTCACAGAATCATTATCACGTCAAAATAGTATCTTGAGGTGCAAAGTTTTCGTGAGATAAAAGCCGCAGGTCAATAATAATCTTCTCAGCAGTTGTGCATGAATAACTTTATTCTATTTCAACATTTGAATATATATTTTTTTAATTAAAACTGATCCAAAATATTTCGACGAGAATTTGTATTAAATAATTCCACAAAAATAAGTAATCTGATTTTGAATTTTTTTTTCACATAGCATTTTATGATGAGGAAATTAATCATTGTCAAATTTTTGTATACATTGTCTAACAATTATTCAATAGAATGGTCTAAGAATAACATTCACTCTCAGTTTCGTACACCATAAAAATTTCCCTTTCGTGTGAGAAAGTAGCATTCTGTTTATACTTACCCCGTTTGTGTTTACCATTTAAAGAAGCACCATAAACAACCATAACAAGAAGAAACACACTTAGCACAGTAGCACGCATGTTTCTAGAGATCAAGATAGATCCTCGATCGTCGCAGGGATCCACAGAATCACAAACTAAAGAGTTGCGAGACTTACTTCAACTCTCAAGACGGAAGGTCACGCAGCCATATATACCATTCGACAGATCGGGCTGCAGTAATTGCACAAAAAATATCGCGATAAGAGAAGTCAATATTATTGAACAAGTTTTGTAAGACGAATATTTCTAGGACGAGTTGAGCCAATAGTGCACCTAAGAAACAAGTGCATCCATGTTATATCATAGTAGGGAGTTCGTTTACCTACCTTGAAATATTTAGTATATCAAGTTGATAAAGTAAAATGTTACTAGAAACAAGTTTTACAATTGTTGCCAGTACCATTATGAATGCAAAGTACGAAAAAACATTGCAAACAGGTTCCCAAATTCTTAAGATGTCTCAAAACAATTGAATCGTGATCTGTGCTTCAAGGTTCTCGTTAAAATGCTTTACACGTATTGAAATTTGTATTTTGCAAGTTTAAGTGAAATCATTTTTGAGGAATGCTATTCTTATTCCTAATATAGAATTTGCGCATCTTATTTGGAATTTAACGATCTTCAAATGGCTCATATTTCAATGCTGCTGCTACTTCTTTTGTTCATTATTTGTTACTATGTTTTAGAATTCTAGCATGAATAGTCTCACATGACTAGTTGTAAAGAATTCGTTTCGCAAAGCAAAAAATATTGGTGCAATTTTTGCTAGATTGTATTATTAGTAATTTACGCAATAAGTGTGTAAATTTAAGCAACTTCATTTTGGTAAACATTAAACACAGCAAGGAAGCACAGAGCACAAGCTAATATCTAGGTATGGATCGGTAATAGGTGTTGTTGTCAGAGCCAGATAACCATTAGACACAGTAGAAGCCTCCAACTAAAAGGATTTCCCAATCAAAAGAGAGATGAAATTTTAAGTTCGAAGCCTAAAAAGCAGTGAAAAAGGCAAGGGAGTCGAAACTATTCCTCAATTATTTTTTTTCCCGGTAGGGCATAGAATAACTATAGTATTTTCGAAAACGCGATTCAGATATATAAAAAAATAATTTTCAAAATTACATTTAGTGTCTCTTATTCTTTTACAAATATTATTCATTCCAAAAAATCGTATTTAACATTCAAATTTATTAGTAATAAATATTATTTTAGAGTACTTTCATAATTATTCAGATGGCGCTGTTGTTACCAACTAGAAACACAGAAAACGTATGATAATTTCTTACATTTGTAATTTTACTTATGTAAAACCTATTATTAGCTCATACCAGTTCCGGTTTATCTATTAGGCGCAATAAGCACATGCCTAGGAGCCTCATTTATGTATTTACCCTCTGCAGTCCACGCTTGTTGTTATATCTACTCGATAATAATCGTCCACCAAATTTTTCAGATTCAGATTTTTTTTAATTAACTATAAATTTTAGAGCACAAAACATCCAAAATTCGTTTTAAACTTCAAGTTTTTGATGTTACTGACGTCATTTATGTATACACCCTCTCTATTTTACGCTTGTTACTTTATTTACCAAATAAGGAGCGAAATAAGAGCCAGCTAGAGGTTGTCTCTTGCCCTTTTGGTCTTCAAGTTCTAAATTTAGCATTGTAATATATTTTTTCGGTTTTCTATTGATACTGACGTCATTTTTGTACTTACTTCCTTCATTTTATGTTTTTTGTCCCATCTATTTGTCAATGAACGAACTAACAGCCCATATAGAATTTCTCTCCCCCTATTTTTGTATTTAAATATTAATTCTATTTGAAAGTCCAATTTTTCAATGTTTCTGACGTCATTCATGTATTTTACGCTCCCACTGTAGCTGGTTTTCCGATCATTTCATATGTTCTTGAAAGCTCAGAGATCCAGTAAATACAGTGCGAGGGGATTCCACTAAATACTGTGTCCAGACTCAATTGAGTACACAATACTACCAGCATTAAATTAAGAAAAAATAAATTTATCAGGATGAGCAGATTTTCGGAAAAACTTGTAGAAAGTATTGTCCACATTGTCCCTCATTTTTAATTTATAAATTATAAATATATAGATTACAATAGAAACGATCACAAAATAGTAATTTAAGTATTAATATCAGTGAGTACAGTTTACCGATTGAGAATAATAGTAAAGGAGGCCGAGCCTTGGCGAGGTTTCCAAATATTATACGAAATCGGTACTGTACTTATTGACCGTGATGCTTACAAATTTTTTTGCACGATTGGAAGATCTAAAATATGAGTCCGAATTTTCTTTTTCAAATGAAATTACTACTGATGATTGTTCATTCGCTGTCAGCTGTCAAGTTTGACATTTTATTCTAAATATTCAATTACAAATAAAGATAAATAAATGAATATTTTTTTTGTGAAAATTCACAATTTTTTACTTTACCGCCTTTGCCCATAGGCGGTAAGTCAGCATAACTATAGTAACCACAGTTTGCTGGTAAAATCAACATACCACCTCAAATAGAAAGCCTGTAAATACATGAATCGTGCAGAAAGAGTATTTTAGTATAAATATACGCACGAAACGAAATTTAGAAAATATAAAAAGTATACTTACACTACACAATTGCAGAATTACGCCCGGCTCTTAAATTTTTTGGAATAAACAGGAATGTATCGGAGAGGAGGGAGAAGTTTAAAAAAATATGAAGTAGCGCCCCATTTTTCAAATTCAGCTGGTAGTCAAGATTGAGGGCTCTGTTAGTAAAAATAAATATTTGCTTTCCAAATTTTCTATGACGTCAAGGGCAAATAAATTTAGACTACGTAATAGCACTTATTTGTGAAATAATATCTATTTATGTAATTAGTATATAATATATAACTTTATTGGACGAGCCGCTGGTTATGGACGAGCGAGCAGTGCGAGCGAGTCTAATAAGGAAGGCGAGTCTATGCTATGCGTGTATTGATTTTGGTAGCTCTAGGATGTACAATGTACAGAAGTGGCAGTAAAAAAAATATAATTATCTATGATTCATATTTTGACATTGACCTTAAGATTTCAACAGGTATTCTTGTACTTATTTAGTTATATGTTATTACCACACAAGTTGTGTGGGTATTTGAATTTTTGGTTTGTCATCTGATATTTGATATTCTAGTTTTATAATTTTTTGTATGAACATAAATAATATGAAATAACTTTTTATATTAAAATACGCTAAAAAAAAAAGAGAAGAAAATAATTTTTCTCCTGGTTCTCCATGAATAAAAGCGTGAAGCGCTTGACTATATTGACGTAATCTTCGTGGGCACCCCACACCATATAAATATAGCGAGTCAAATTCATTCTCACTCAGTTTATGTTTATTTTTTTAGTACGGAAGATTAATTTATATTCAGGAATTTATTCACAAATTAATCTTACACATTTTAAGATGAATCATAACAGTTTTCTATATGCGAACAAAAAATTGTATGGAAAAATGTACTTGCTGTAAATATAAGATATTGCTTATTCTTCGAACCATCTTCAACATACGTTTTCGTTTCAGAAACTGGTAGAGATTTATTTTTCGAATAATCAAAAAATTCTCAATCACATTGTTCTCAAAATTATTTATCCAGCAACCAGTTTCAATCACTGACCGATCATCTTCAGACTACCGGTGAGATTACAATGAAAAGAGAAGAATTCAAAAAAGGTCAAGTTAAGTATAAAACAATCGAACAAATTCAATAGAAATAGAAACTTACACAATAAAGTAACAGGATCTTCACAAAAGAGAACGGCGTCGAGTAGCCCGCTTGAGTCATTGTTTGTAGAAAAATATGAAAATAGTGATATCAAATAAAATTATATAGAATTTGATATATTTCAATCTGTTCAACAAAAATTCAAAATGTAACTGAATAAAATTGAAAGAGGTGGGAATGTTAAGGAAACTGGTTATTTAAAATGTGAATTTAAAAGTAGGGTGTGTTTGAGGCAAGTATGTCATGATAGTTATTGATTTCTTAATTTCTAAATTTTCATATATAATATCATAAGTGGTTAAATTTTACCGGAAAATTTTCTAGATTGTTACGAGAGCTTGTTGCTTAGCAATTTATTGAGTGATATTGACAGAAAAATCACGAGCTGTCAAGCGAGTGATTTTTGATCAATATCACGAAATAAATTGGTAGCAAGCTCTCGTAACAATCTAAAAATTTTGCCAGGTTAAATTTAATCATGAATGGTATTCGGAAGATTATTTTTCCCATCCAAATTCATCAATATATTCCAGAGACTCGACTCTGAATCTGCTCATTTCAAAATTCAATCTGTCTGTCAGTTTGACAGATGCTGAATCAACGCGGCTGAATATTCTTTGTTTTGTATATATAACCAACAGACAAAATTTCCAAAAAATTTCCACTTGAAAACCGTGTTGGTTGTACCACGTGACGTCGAATGGTGCAATTCTATTGGTCGAAATTTGGATGGTAAAAATAATCAGAGAAATCTAAGATTTGGCTATTTTTGTGGATTTCCCGGTTTTTCATACCGCAGTTCAATCTATAAACAACAGATTGTGCAGTCAGTTTAGGTTTGTCAAATGTCTTTGCAGATTTCTCTTTCCAAAAATGTCAAAGGTTTTTTTTTTTTATTTGGGTTAGTTTAGGAAGTGCTTTAACTTCTAGGTCGTTAGCACTCCGGTACATTGTGTTACTTACAATTAGTAATTATATTTCATTGTTTAGTCCTATTGCTGTTATATAATTTAAGGTGTTTTTGAGTGTGTTTTTGTTTTTTCCAAGTGCTTCTGCGAGTGTATTCGCTACATTGAAAGTTTGTCTTTGTTGTGTATATTTGTTACATTCTGTTATAATGTGTTTTATTGTTAATGTTGCGTCACATACGTTACATATTTCAGGATCTTGTTTTATGAATATGAATTTTTTGTGTGTCCTATTCTTAGTCGTGTTATTAGTGTTTGTGTTTTTCGGTCTTCGTGGATCGGCCAGGCTTCTATGTCTTCTTTGATAGTTCGTAATTTGTTGTTTGTTGTTTCTTTCCAGTTTGGTCTCCAATGGGCTTTAGTGCTGTTTGCTATGTAGTTTTTGAAATCTTCAGGTGGTGTTGAAGTGCTTATGTCAGGTAAGGTTGTTGCTTCTTTTGCTGCTTTATCCGCTTCTTCATTCTGTCTTATGGCGACGTGTGCCGAGATCCAGATAAGAATTATGTTTTTTCTCTGGTAGACTTGTTGCAAATTTCATTCCAATCTTCCCTACGTGACTAGTATTCACGCATATATCCCAATTCAGTCTATAAACACCAGATTGTGCTGTAAATTCAGGTGTGTCCATTTTCTTCCTGCAGTTTTCTCTTTTCAAAGATGTCAAAAGTTTGAAAGCAATAGGTATCAATATCTTATATAATGAATAAATCCCAAGCCTTGTATAAAAGGTAAACTGAATCTCATGCTGTTTTTCTCAGTATGAAATTCGTTTTTATAGGCTTCTTTTAATATCGTTGCACAAACCAATTTGAGAGAAGTTTCACTTCAAAAATATATTAATGACTGCGGCCGTATAAACCAAGAAATCAATAATGATATGAGGCTAATAGTTTATAAATAGTTTAAAACAAAATATCCAAATTTAATTTATGTATTAAAAACCTTAATATCAAAATCGTGATTAATTAATTTCTTGCTAAACAGAATAACCTTAAATATATTTAAGATCGAGTCAGATAGCTGAATTGTGACACAGATAATTGCATTGGAATTATGAAATAATAACTCAGTTGATGCTACAACGATTTAATTAGCATATTGTTGACATTTACAGTAAAATATTTGTCATATTAACAATGAAGAAAGTTGAATAGCATCAATCAAGAAAAATCCACAGCCACAACCATGTTTGAACCTAGCTTGATTTTATACCAGCAAATAAATTCATTAGAAGCATATCTTTATAGAATAAATATGTAATTTGTAAACACTGTATACTCCAAAGAGGAGCGTATACTTAATGGTATAATTCTTAGTGGATGCTACACATTTCATCTATTTTATATGAAAATCAAGCAAAGTTCGAAGAGGTTGTGAATATATTTAAGGTTCAAATATTTTAACGTTCCTTAAAAATTCTCAGAATTGAGGTCTACTGTAACCTATCTATTCTCTTATATATGTATATAGGAGTCCCAAAATTTATTTTTGTTCTACATGTATACAATAAAATAAATTTTTTACATGGAATTAATATATTTTGAGGTTTTTTAAGGATCGCTAATAAATTTGGAACCTTACTTTGGACATTGTGAAGTAGGAATGCAAGAACTCTTATCGTCTCCTTGGCGGGCAAATCCTTCATTGCAATAGCAAGCATCATTGCATCTTATGTTCACAATTGGGCAAGGCTTGCCCAAATTTGAGCATGTTGTTTGGCAAGCACTACCACATTCGTAACGCTCATTGGGTCGGTTACAGTTGAGCTCTGGAATCAAGAATGCATTCTGAAATTATCTTGAGACTGAACTGAATGAGGCTAGGATACCAAAATCCAAAAAAACTCCCAAAAAAAAATTCAAGTATGTTCATTTCATTTCTAGGATTTCTATTCTAATTCTCATAGACAGCTTGATGACAGGTCGCAGTCTCTAAGTTAATGACATCATGACAGTTAAATTTATAGAGAGTTGATTATTGTATGTTGGTGCATACCATATTATCTATATGGTGATAACAAGTAAGAACGTTGTTTGAAATCCAAATCAATTCATGATTATTTTTTTTTCAAATTCATTATTAATCATCGAAGTTAAATTTTGTTTTACTGCTATTATTTGATGATATGCAAATGTCAAAAACTGACTTGACTCTGTCTCTTACTTCTAGAAGACTGTCTTCAGCGATATCTGAATCGCTTCTCCAATTGTCTATCTCTACGAATTATGTGGGATTGAGACTCAGATTTCATTATTAGTTCAAAATGAATAAGACTATTTCGAAATGCAAATCATGAAAAACATATTATTTTTAAACAAGTCTCCTACAAGCAACCAGATCGAATCTAAAAAAAATGCTCAATAATACCTTCTTTACTTATTCTTTTATTCCTAAGAACGAGATATGATCAAAATATGTATCACAAACCTCAAAGAATAATGTATAAATAAAATGTGTTCAAATGTGTATACTAGTTTTATTCCTTGAAAGATAATTTTGATCATACTAAGAAACTTTTACAAGTCACGTGACGGTGAATCATTTATGATCACTTTATTGAATTTATTCCATGGAAGATCATTTTTATCATTATACGCACAAATCACGTGATGATCAATCATTTATGATCAGCTGTACATCCCGAACATTTTTTTTTGGGCGCGATTTACATTCGTTCTGTCGAAAATAAGTTTCAACTTTTAAGACGGATTCAAACCGAATCGTGTTCAAAACGATTTTGGTAGCTTGATAATTTTTTTTTTTTGTAGTTCACTCGAGCAGTTTTCTCAGTAATCAAACAAATTAAAATTAATAGTTTGTGAATGGCCTTCTAGGATTATCTGACACATAGAGATAGCAAAACATGTTGGCTTTTTAATAAAACGTAGTACTACGCTTCAAATTCACAATAGTAAAGAAATAAATTTTAAAATTGACAATAAAAATGTGCTATAACAAATTTTGAAATGTTACAAATTTTAGCACATAAGTAACTTTAGCTCGTATCTTTTTTTGTAGGTATTGTAGTTAATTTTAGGTAAAATGTTTACAGTAAAGAATATTCATTTACAGAAAAGAGAGACTTCTCCAATAATAATAATCACTAGTAATAGAAGTCACTTCATGATTGAAATTGGGATGATTTAATTAATTACCAGTTTGAAAATGACCATATAATCGAAACATCGTATTTTTAAGCCAATGAACAAATTATTAATAGTACTTTATGCTAGAAGAAGCGAACGACCGTCATTATTGTGCAAGAGGAAGTTGGCTGCATTCGACGAAGGCGAGGACGAAGCACGAGGCGAACGAAGCCAATTTGCCCCGTAACAAAAGTGACCGTCGTTTAGTATCCGTGTATAATACTTTTTTTTACAAGTGCACCGGAGAGTCCCATTACTGGACTCTTTAAATTTATTTGAATGTTTAAGATAATTTTTTTGATTTTACAAACAAATTTTTGCACTTGCGATAACATTTACAATAATCTAATACTACGAAACTTGATTTGTATGACTTATTTTACTGATTGATATTACAATGCTTTTTTTTACATTTTATGTGCAAATAATAACATCCCATAATAATTTTTAGCGCATTTTTTAGAAAAAAGCGCTATTATATTCACTTTGGCTGTCTGGCTGGCTGGTTGGCTGGCTGGCTGGCGTAACGCTGATTCTCAGCAACTATACTATTTACAGATTTGAAACTGGTATTAAATAAAAGCCACTGTTTCGTAGGTTTGCACAAATTGCTTTCATTCAAGCTCAGTGATTGTAGAAGATTAAATTATTCAATTACTTGTTTCAAGTGAAACAATGCCCATACATATATATGACATTAGGAATATGGCAACTAAAATTAATTAAAGTAGATAAAAATTTAGTTACCACTTCAGCCGCCGGTGTCACTATTATTATGTACAGTTGTCAAATCTGTCCGGGATTCATTCAATGACTTGTTTGACGCAAATTTGAGGCTTATTAGAATGAATTATTATTATTGGATTAAAATTTGTTTACTTTTGGTCTATTTTTTCTATACAGCTTTGATAAAGATCAAATTATCATTTTAAGGTACAGCACTTGATCTTCCGTCAGTTATTAACTAAACAATGAAGATTAAAAGGTATTTTTGAGTTTGTACATGCATAAATTATGTACCTATCAAATAGTCAACTTGAAACTAGTACTAAATGGAAGCTGCTATTTCGTAAGTTTGCCCAAACTTCTTGATTTCAAGCTCAGTAATTGTGAGAGATGATAATTTGCGAAATCTCTGAAGTAACAAGCATTCATGAGCTGTCAAAAATGCGCTTTCATCATCTAGATGATTCTTCCATTTTTAGCGCATTTTTCCGAAAAAAGCGCTATTATATTCACTTTGGCTGGCTGGCTGGCTGGCTGGCTGGCTGGCTGGCTGGCTGGCGTGACGCTGAGATCCCAGCAACTATACTATTTACAGACTTGAAACTAGTACTAAATAAAAGCTGCTGTTTCGTAGGCTTGCACAAATTGCTTTAATTCAAGCTCAGTGATTGTGGAAAATTGAATTATTCAATTACTTGTTTCAAGTGAAACAATGTCCATAGATATCTATGACATTAGGGATATGGCAACTAAAATTTATTAAAGTAGATAAAAATTTAGTTACAACTTTCGCCGCGGGTGTCACTATTATTATGTACAGTTGTCAAATCTGTCCGGGATTCATTCAATGACTTGTTTGACGCGAATTTGAAGCTTATTAGAATGAATTATTATTATTGGATGAAAATTTGTTCACTTTTGGTGTATTTTTTTTTTATATAGCTTTGATGAAGATCAAATTATCATTTTGAGCTACAGCACTTGACCTCCTGTCAGTCAATAACTAAACAATGAAGATTAAAAGGTATTTTTGAGTTTGTACATGTATAAATTATGAACCTATTAAATAGTCAACTTGAAACTAGTACTAAATGGAAGCTGCTGTTTCGTAAGTTTGCCCAAACTGCTTGATTTCAAGCTCAGTAATTGTAAGAGATGGTAATTTGCGAAATCTCTGAAGTAACAAGCATTCATGAGCTGTCAAAAATGCGCTTCCATCATCTAGATGATTCTTCCATTTTTTGTAAAAAGCGTTATTATATTCACTTCTTTGGCTGTCTGGTTGGCTGGCTGGCTGGCGTGACGCTGAGTTCTCAGCAACTATACTATTTACAGGCTTGAAACTGGTACCAAATAAAAGCTGCTTTTTCATAGGTTTGCACAAATTGCTTTAATCCAAGCTCAGTGATCGTGGAAGATGAAATTATTCAATTACTTGTTTCAAGTGAAACAATGCCCATAGATATATATATATATGACATTAGGGATATGGCAACTAAAGTTTATTCAAGTAGATGAAAATTTAGTTACACCTTTAGCCGTCGGTGTCGATATTATTATGTACAGTTGTCAAATCTGTCCGGGATTTATTCAATGACTTATTTGACGTGAATTTGAAGCTTATTAGAATGAATTATCATTATTGGATGAAAATTTGTTTACTTTTGGTGTATTTCTTTTAAATAGTTTTGATAAAGATCAAATTATTATTTTAAGGTACAGCACTTGACCTCCCGTCAATCAATAACTAAACAATGAAGATTAAAAGGTATTTTTGAGTTTGTACATGCATAAATTATGTACCTATCAAATAGTCAACTTGAAACTAGTACTAAATGGAAGCTGCTGTTCTGTCAGTTTGCCCAAACTGCTTTATTTCAAACTCAGTAATTGTGGGAGATGGTAATTTGCGAAATCCCTGAGGTAACAAGCATTCATGAGCTGTCAAAAATGCGCTTTCATCATTCAGATGATTCTTCAATTTTTTTTAGAAATATCAATTTCACAGATGACAATAAAATGAAACAATATGAACGACATGCACGATCCAAAATTATAAATTTTCCCTCGGCAGGGAAATAATAATCATTAATTTCTTGCTAACAGGGAATTGATGACAATTGTTTCTATGATTTGGAATTGAGAATTTTGAAGCAAAACGCTGTTTGCACGTGCAAAGATGTAAATTTGTTACAAATAAATGATTGAGAACAAAAAAGAAATTTATTAAAATTAAAAATACTTACGAGTAGCTGTAATAATGTCAAAAATAAGAACGACTGCAAAAGAAGCACAGATCAAAGTTTTTAAAGACATAATGCTCGAGTGGACGATCTAGACAATAATGCTTTGAAAATTAATATCAGGGTATTTTATACTGTACAACAGAACCGGAATAACTTATTTTGAAAGACAATTATTTGAAAAAAACTGAAAAAAAATCTTTCTATCTAATCCTGTGGTAATAATTCAAAATAACTATTTAACCGTAATTTAAATGTTTACTTGTTTTCTAGGAGACGTCGAGACGATAAAAAAATTAAATTGTTTTTGTATTAGGTATACTCACTACCTAATTATTTAAAAATTGTTTTTGAACTACAAATATTAATGACAAAGAAAATGCATGAATTGGAATGAATAAGTTCTTCAACTCCTCTAGTCTTCATAATATTAATTTTTATACAAAAATATTACACACTTCATGAGAGAGAATACGATTATGTTTAAAAAAACTGTTGGCATTGAAAATTTTGGTATTTCCCTGTTTTAATTGACCTTCGCACATCATTGAATTTATTACTCATTGCGGAAAAAAATTGGACATATACAGATATTAAATATGTGTCCCAAATACATGGCAAGATTTAATTTCTGGGAAAGCTGTACAATTTACTGCAAAAATTATTACATTTCTATTTTTATTCAAAGTATATTGTAACGTTATTTATTTTAATTTAGGGAGCAAAAGTTACTAAACACTACTATTTATTTTTATGATTTATTAAAATAATAAATTAGATAACTAACACTATTTCTAATAGATAATTCTAATTTAAACTTAAGATTATTACACAACACCATAACTTAACTGCAATTATTTATGTCAATATTGATTTATTTTGAATAACACAATTTATTTCAATCACTAGCAGTCCATATTAAAGGTCTCTGAGCCAAAATCAATAATATTCCTCGTTGAGTCAGCCACTGATATATACTGTGGGTCTCTCCCCCCTATGTTTTTCCCGCAAACGTCCAGGCTTTTCTAGAAAGCGCTAGAAGGTACCAGCAATTTTCTAGAAAACAAATATATTCGCTTCTGTTTCTTGATGTAAAATATTTCCACAATAATTCTAAGTACCAGTAAAGCCGAAATGACTAATTTATAGACTTAAATTCGTTACAATATGCATTGTAATGAACAAAACGTACCTAAAATATTTTGGCACAATGTAAATTGAATCTTGGACGAAATTTTCAACTGTATTTCACTTTGATGTTTTATTAAATTCAAATTAACATACTAATATTTTCTGGAAATTTGAAGTATCATTATGAAAAGTGAGCAAATTTTCACATTAAAGTTAAAGATGTTCCGGATATTGAATAATATATGGTTCAACCGAACATTCTGCTTAACCTATATTCGGTTTTAAATCTTTATCCGGTTCCAATAAAATAACTAAGAGCAACTAATCACGTAAAATTTTTCTGCATTATTATGATTACTTTGAAATAATTCAATAAAAAAAGATTCTCCATTATACTTTGTTTTACTATTTGTGTCCACTTTATAATATTTTAAATTAAAGAACAAGTGTGTATGAAAAAGACGAAACTTGACAAATATTTTGTAAACGGATGGCAAACGCAAGTGACTTATGTACCAAGGATGTGGAAACTCATTAGAAATTTCTAGACGCTTCAAAGAATCATAGGCAGAGATATATAAACTCGGGAATAGATCGAGCAAGGATTGATTATGGTTGTTGATAGTTCGGTTACGAAGCGCGTGAGATTGAAAATAAGTAAGTGAATTAGTCGAAATAAATAAGAAGTAGTGGAAATGAATACCAGACAATAATATTGTGAATAAATAAGTGTAGTATCAGTTTCTACTTTATCCGCTTCAAACAGTCATAGCTCTGGTTTGAAAAATACATTTTAACATATATCTTGAACCAAGAGTGCTATCCTCTGGACGCAGAGGTCGTGAGTTCAAATCTCAGTCAAGTCATGAAATTTTTCACGACTTGTCTGGATCGATGTTCACTCTTGTTACTTTTCCAATTTGGGAACTAAATTAACTTGGCAAAAATTAAGCTATCTGCACCGGCTAATAGTTGTAATATGGGCCTGTACGGTTGACTGGCAACACACATGGCAGCAAGGTAAAAACGTGGCAAGCAAAGTGAAAAATAGCTGTGTGTGTCAAACCAACATAATACTGTATTCAGTGCCCGAATATTATTTATACACTCAAATTTTTATTGACTGTGATGGAAATTTTTAACGACTATTTTGGTTTTAATGTTCAGTAGCTTAGCGGGGAAGCATTCTACTTCATATTACTAGAGACAAAAAAAATATAACAATAAACTGATGAAATTGACTGAAATATACAAAATCTGTCAATTTCTGTACTGCTTTGACCCAGCTGATCTAAAAGAGAATTGAAAAACTCTTTTTTTATTATTTTTAGTGTTAACCCAAACCCAAAGGAGATATTTACTGGAATAAGGAGCGCGCCTGGTTTTAGCAAATTACGACATTATTCGTTTGGCAGTAAAATCTTCATATATTTTAAATTAAGTTGGGAATAGTTATGATTTTTATATTTTTTTGATATTCACGTACATTTCTTATGTTGTTGGACACCGCATACATGTTACACTTAAATATTACAGGTAATGTACAACAATAATAATAAATTGATCCATTTCATCTCTTTTATTCTGACCATATTGAGTGCAGCATGAAATTTTCAATTTCAGATTGCAATTTCGTGATCAGTGACCACAAAAACATTTTTTGCATATGAATTACATAAATTTATTCTCAGTACTTCGTTAATTATTGATTTTTTGACTTCAGAGGTAGTTTTCACCCTCTTAAGAGTAAAAGCAATAATATCTCTCATTAGGATAAAGTTTCATGAAGCAAATAAATTGAGTTACGGGAATTCAGTCAATATATAATTATTTTCTTTTCTGAAAAATGTTTTACTTGGAGAAAAATATGGTTTCTAAAAATAAAAATCCAATTTTCGTAATGTATTTAATTACTAAGCTGTTTCAGCCACTTTACAGTGAATTCTAGTTGCCATATTAGTGATGTAAGCGACAATAAAAATATATGTATATGAATTTTCCAAAATTAATTCTTAATACTTGAATCAGTATTGAAATTAAGATGTCCTTTTGACCCTCTTAAAGGTAAAGGCACCTAAATTTCTTATCAATATTTGAAGTTGATACATTTAGTTTAAGAATTTAAGCCGTTATAGGAATAGGTCGAAGTTTGGATACTCTTGACACCAATTGATTGCACTATGAGATCATTTTTATTCAATTAGATTCAGGGATAGTTTTTTTATTTCAATAATAATTAATTAATGTTCCTGAAATAGTAATATTCAAATCCAACATCGTTATATAATTTTTTATCTTTTTGGAAGAGATAAACATTTACAAACGTTATTGTAAGTAATTATCTATATTCACTACAAAGTTATCCGACGAATATATTTCCTATCACAAATAGAGCAGAACCTATCTTAAGATTTTATTATGTAACACCTATTCTTCTAATCTGCCTATGTATATTACATGCATATTCCATTTACGTCGTCAAATTATTTTTTTGATTGCACCTCGTCATTGCAGTAATCTGCATCTTTAATTTCATACTTGATTGTTCACGTCAAATAAATAAAAACGAAGATGACTTAAGCACTTCATGATCTTTGCATTATGAAAAACATATGTAATGTTTTATATATTTTATTGAAATGAGAAACTATTTATACATGCAGTCACAACCGGTTTACATAACAAAAATAAAAGCTGTTTTGAGTAAAAATCTCTTACGGTATTTACGAAGATTTTCAGAAGTCTCAAACATGTTTACAGACCAATAAAATCGCTGACAGTTTTGCAAGCACTGATTACCGATATTTTTATTCTTGTAGTAGTATTCATCGCTGCATTTTATGTTGATTATTGAGCAATAGTTGAGCACCAGATTTGGCAAGAGCTCTCACTCACGAAAATTTCATTTGGCCCTGTGCGAATTCCAGAATCTAAAAATAGGTAAATGTTAATAAAATTCACATAAAATATTTTATTTAAACTCACCTAGAGCTGAAGCGGATCTACAAGTAATTAAAATGAAGCAAATTAAATTCAAAATAACACTTGCAGTAATGCTAAATGCTAAGACAATAATAATAATAATCATAAAAATGCTATGGGAATCACGGATATTAGTGTTGGATCGGCATCTTAAGTAAAGAGGATTAAATCCGTAAATTAGCTGTTTTTCCTTTGCATGGCAGTAGTGTTTTCAGTGGATTTAAGTTGATAGCACTTGTCACTGATTCATTTGTTGGGTTATTAATATAATAAATAATAATCATCAAAATATAGAATTTAAGATTATTGTGATTTGGACTAATGTCATACACAAGCTCTTGTCCTGTGACGAAATTTTCGATTATATTTTGGTAATAATGCTTCGATTGGCCAGTTGTAAGTTCATTAGAAAAATTTTGCAAGTCAAATTACACGATTTCAAGCGATAAAATATTGAACAATTCCGTCATAAAATAAAAGCCCATCTTTATAAAATTTTGAGGTTCATTTTATCCAGTACAATAAAAAATAAGAATATCAAATATCCTGAAAATAAATATATAGCTGCAATATTTTTGTTATTTAAAATACAGTTTTCTCTTACAGTTAGATAAATTACTCTCATCTTTTTCTTAGCATTGTGTTAACTGATCAAATATTATTATTTGTTATTTTTTATTAAACTTATAAATCTTGTTTACATAATGAAATCGACATTGCCCGTTCGTATTCTGGATTTGGGGGTAGTTTTATTTTTATTGAATAACTTTTTTGTATTTCGGCACACGCAAATTTTCTCAGAACCAAATTTATTTTATATTTCTCCGCCTGCAAAATGATGATTGGATCAAGATTGTAGATTGAATAGGACATTTATAATGGCAATTCAAAGATCATTAAAAATATTGCACATAATACAAAAGATCACTCATTCCATTTTTTTTCCAGAAAAGGGTGTTCAATCAGATTTCATAAGTATTGAGATATTTAAACATGTACTGTAAAAATCACATGTCACATTCTTCTATAAGAAAATATTCAACTGGAGGGCAAAGAAGAGAGAATATGTGGAAACCAAGTTTAGAGAATAAAAATATTCGATTTATTCTATTTCAATAAATATTATCATAATTTTTTTGCAAAAACAACATAAATCAAAATTTCCTAGTGTTTTTGTCAGACCATTGTGAAATACATTCAAAATAACTTGGCAGTATATATGTTAAAACTGTCTAGAACAACAATTATTCACCAAATCATGAAAACTATTTATAATTTATTGAAAAAATTATTTGATTTACTCTAAAAAAGTGAAATACGTTGCAATAGCCCCAGTGCGAATTGCGTGCTATTAAATTAGTTTTTAAGTTGGTAGCGGAATATTATAGAATACTCATTTTGTTTATAATTGAGATTATTCTAGACATTATATGAAAAAATTATTTTTTCTCACGATATTGCCGAAAAACAATAAACTTTCATTTTCTGATGACTTTTGAACCGCCCTTACAAGTAAGCTCATTGATTTAACTATTATTCAGCGGGGGAAATAGAATAAGTTAAGGTTCTAATAGTCATATAATAAAAAAAATCTCCAAATCTAAGAGGGCGGGCAAAATGGTACCTTTATGAAGCGAAAAACTAGGTTTGAAATTCAGGCCAGGTACTTGAATTGACTTTTCAAAATAAGTCATTTTTTTTTTAATTTGAATGTCCGGTCATTTGGGTCTATTAAGAAGATATTCATAAAACAATTAGTATTAGGTTGAATTTTGGAAAATAATTAGTATGTTTACTTTATGAACCAATTTAAAAACTAAGTCCTCTTTATTTACTGAGCCATTCGTTGAATCCTGTATAATAAATGGATGATGAAAATGGATGAATAACATGGGAAAAATATATTTCCAATAATTTTATTAAAATATTTCAAAAGAAGGATTTCAATAAACAATATCGTCATAGTTCTGTAACAACTAAAACATATTTAGGGTAGAATATCTATCGCTGTTCGAGAAACTCTTGTACTCTCCAAAATATAATATTTTTGTAAATATTTTCTTTTGTTTCCCATAAAAGAAAAAAGTGAACAGCTTTTCTGTCCATAAATTATCTGAGAATGGATGAATTTATTTATGAAAATGTATGAGGGGATGAAATAGAATTTATAAATTATTTAATACTTATTATTTTCTAGTTTGAAGGTCAGATAATTTGCGGACATCTAGATTGAATTGGCCGTTTATAAATTGCACCGGTATTTGTCACTATGCTAATGTTATATATTCATTAAGTCACTATAATTTTCTAATGTGACAAGGTTCTTAATTTTAGAATGTCGCGTGATTATTTTCTAATCTAATGTGCAAGTTAGTCTGCGTTCAGTTTAGTGAACGACCGCATCCGAAAATGATTACTCACCTCTATTATAATAAAAGTGTAAACAATGAGCAAGGGAATCACATTTAGTCTTACCTAGACACGTGCACATTTTTGGGATCAAAACACTAAACACACTTTCTTCAAAAACCCATAATATATTTCGAATAATTATCACATAAGAATCACAATACTCATTAACTTTACATAACCAACGTTATGTCATGTTAAATATTTTGTTGATGGTCCTGACAAAACCATCTTATAGTTGCCTACTACATGTATTTCCAATCGTCATAATCATACATAGTACAGTCAACGGGTAATTTGACCTACAAAAAAATATCGTGCCACTGATTTTTTGATACCTTGTTTCTGGTAAACAAATTAATCAAAATTCAAATTGGCGCATTTCCCTTCCTCGAGCGTTTTCCGTCATTTTTATGAATACTGTACATCTAAGGAGAAAACTTGCAATACAAAAAAATATGCTACATTTTTTTGTCCGAATCGAAACTCTTGTTGAGTTGACACGTTAAATATTAATCATATTTTCTCGTTTTATCACCAAAATATTATCCCATTAAAGAATTTCGAATAAAAATAATGTAGAAAAATTTATATAAAGATCAAAAGTACAAGTGATTCTGTGAAGAAATCTGATGTGCATACATTAAAAAAAAAATGCAAAACGTCTTCTGTAGCGGGGCTTATAAATGCAAAAATGCATATATAAGGGCAAGGATTCTGTTTACATGGCAGAAATAAGTGAAGAAAAAGCAATTTAGTGCGTCAGAACATAAAATCACATTAAAATGTTGATAATAAGGAATAAATCATTCAATCGACAAAGAAATCATACACACTAGTGTTTTTTTTTTTTTGTAGATCTTCCCCCTGCTTCGCTACGTAAATTTGCTAACTTCTTGACGATAAAAAGCTGGAAAATATGATTTTTGATACCTTCAGCACCAACTAATTTTCTATTGCAGATGTACAGTATACCAAAGGAAACTATCAATTAGCGGAAACAATAATTAAAAGATAAAAATGTATTCGTACGAGTTTGAGTTGGCAACAGATTATTATGCTCAAGAGTACCAATGGCTTACATAAAAACCACTAATTTTTACATGCTTTGCAACTGCTGCCAACCCATCAAGATGACAACCTTCACGCAATGCAATTTTTTTGATCAGTTCCCATTGTTTCGCTGCGGATAGGGAATAGCACCAATTTAGATTTTGTCTCGTCTGGGCATCAGACACAAATTATCAAAAAATCAGGAACACAGTATTTTATTTTAGGCCGGCCCTAATTGTGGCCCTTTGATTGTACTAACAAATACAAAATATGGTGGGAAATTTGAAATAAACCTTTCAAGTGAACAGAAACGTTTGAATATCAAACAGTAAGCACGCGTCTAGATTTGACAGACTTGAGAGAGATTGAATGGATGATGGTGTGCGCGTAATTGTGATCACATGGCAGTGGTACCGCTGAAAACGGTACAAGTTGAAATACAAAGGGCATCATGGATCGATGTGTGGAATGAGAACGTGTTTCTTGTAATGAATGTTATGTGTGATCACTAGACTGAACGCAGCGCGTTAAACACGCGTAATAATACTTGAAAGCTGACAGACACCGAAATGGAGTGAAATTGCCAAAAACAGCTAGCTGCAACGCGCAGTTCATCCGCGCCGCAACCCTATATGATTAAGTTACTAAGACAATCCTTTTTACAATGTTTTGGTTCCAACAGCTATTTGCTAATTGTATATTTCATGTAAGTAGTAATAGAACTATTCTATAACTGGCCATCAATATGAGTATATGCCATTATACAATATTTTAGTAGATAAAGTATGTACAAATAATACATGTTGAAAATAGCTTCATTTAGACCTTCTTTCCTCATTTATTAAACACAGAATCATTCATCTGTCTATCATATCACACATGTGTATCTCACAAATCGTTCACGGGCCGAGCACAACACGGGCGCGAGTCAGTCAGTCTGGTCCATGTTAGCGCTTTCGGTCCTGCGAGGCTCAGACACACGGCGCGCTCCCGTCCTCCGGTCGGTGGGAATCGCGAGCTCCGCCACCTCTCGATCAGGTGGCCAGTGCAAGGAACTATTACGTGTGGTTATTCAGCAGTCAGCTTACTCGAACAGTGCTAAAATGTCATCGTTTGTGGTTGCGCCTGAACTCGTGTTGCCGTTACTGCTAGCGCCGCTCGATGGCGGCGTGTTTAGGTCTGGTGGGTCTAGGTACGACAGCAACTCCATTGGGTCCACCACATCTGGTAGCAACTGTGTAAAACCAAATATGTTATAACATTCATCAAGCACGAATAATCTGTACTAAACTGTAACTCAATCATTGTTATCGATAACATAATAATGATATACCAACACTGGATCATTAAAATTGGATAATAAATCAATAAAAATATTTGTGTGCCCCTAAAAAAAAAATTCGAAATATCTGCTCATAATTTGATTCCATACAAATAATATAAACGAAGATAACGGATTGTACCACAGCGCTATGATAATTTATCAATTTAACGGTCGACTTGTTTATTATTTAGTAGAAACATTCAAGTTCCACCAATAAAATACAACAATTTGTATGAAAATTTGCATGTTCTACCAAATATACCGTTGAAAAGTGTACCCGATAATTGAATCTCATTCAAGATACTTTTTGGTTCAGTTCCCAGTGAAAGTTACAAAATCACTCAGACGAAGTTTCCTAGAGCAGGCTTTGGGATGAGAAATTAGAATAGAAAAATAGACTGTCACAAGAAAGAAATGACCAGTGGCGTAACTACCGCCGGCCCAGCCGGTGCAATTATCTAATGCCTGTCTTACACGATCCAATTTATTGATGAAGATATTCATGAAGTTGTCCTTGAATTTCTTCGTGAATTTATAGTAGAGTAGAAAAATTTTGGTTCGTTTTTACACACATGAAGATTTCCATCAATTTATTGTGAAGAATTTAATGGTACCAACCTAAATAACAGTTGTCATTTTACTGTCGTTATTTTTGTATTGTGTATAGGACAATGCTAAATTCAAAGTTTGGCAACGACAAAATGTGGAAAAAAACACTAGAATTCCCTAAAAAGTTGTGGAAAAATAGGACACATTCTAATTCGTCAATAAATTCATTAATTACTTCATGCAGAAAAAATTCACGAAGTGTCTTGTATTACACGATCCAATAAATTTAAAATAAAACTTCGTGAATTTATTGATGAAGAAATTGAATCGTGTAAAAACGGCATAACTGAATTTTTATTTATTTTTTGACAAATTTGTCTAAATTGCTACGAAGTTTTAGATTATAAAATTGGAAATAAACTGCGTGTATGAATGTGTTGAGAATAGACGGCACTCTAGTGGCAGATTTACACAATTCTCAAATGTAGACTGTTAAATTTTTGCCATCCTTGTCTGAGTGTTTTGCTAGATAGAGGTTTGTGGTATCGTTGAAAAAGTACAATGAAAGGGAAGAGGGAAAAGTCATCGGAAAGATATCATGTAGACTCTTTTCTTATGTAGATTTTTTTTCTGATTTCTGTAAGACAGCTAGATGAAAAAAAAAAACGGTCCTAAAATATGTCGCCCTAGTCTCAGGCCTACTCAGCCTAATGTCGATATAAAGATAATATTTCACTCAATTATACTTTAATCGTCTTCTAACAAACCCAATAAATATTTTTACTAGACGATGAATTTATGAGTTCTTCATATTCTGCAGTAGGCAAAAAGATCCAAGCTTCAGCAGTAAAATATAACTACCAAATTTACTTTATAAACAGTAAAAGTGTTGATTAGTTGATGAGGCATATTCCAATTAATTTATTGTTTATTTCTAAGTATCAATTCATCAGGAGTCAACCATATAACGTCACACAAAAACATGGAATACAGGGGTTGAATAAGTGTGACAAAATGTGAAATAGGGCATTTACTATACAGTTTGAAAAAATGCAAGGGAATTTTTCGTGGGTTACACAACATAAATATCTCATAATTATCATATTGTTATTACAGACCTAAAAACCAAAATACAGTGTGCAAATCAAAAAGCGGACCATAGGAATTTAACAAAATTTGGAAAGCAATGCAAACGAAAAAACTAATTTTCCATGTTAAATGCCTATGGTCCGTTTTTTGATTTAAACACTATACAGGGTGGTGACTCGAAGGACGCACATAGCGTTTTCAATGCTAATTTTGAAATGTTCAATTATTGGTTTCCCTAATTATTTTACATCAAAAAAATTAAATAGTTTATTGTAGACGAGAAATTTTTGCATTTTTCGACACTAATATTTTTAATTTTACTCTACCAGGAACCAGTAAAAGGAAATATTTATTGATAATTTTCTTAAAATCAACAGTGCCATGAAATAACAAAGTAAATGTGATATTAATTAACAGTCCGATTCTCATAAGAGTTTCAGCTGATCCTGAAATGGGCCGATTTGGATATTTAACATTAAATAAATCTGGTATTTGTCGAGCACTTATTAGAGTTAGACCATAAAATCATTTCATCATATCTAATTTTTCTTCTAAATTATACACTTGATATGAAATGGTCGATAAAAACAATAACTTTAAATGGGTACATTTGCTTTTTATCTCATGGTACTGTTGATTTCCAGAAAATTATCAATAAACATTTCTGTAATTTTAATGGTTCCTAGTAGAGTAAAATTGAAAATATTAGTGTCAAAAAATGCAAATTTTTTTCCTCTACAATAAACTATTCAACTTTTTTGAAAATAATCAGGGAAGCCAATAATTGAACATTTCAGCATTGAAAATGCTATGGTGCGTCCTTCCAGTTATAATACTTACACTTATAGCACATATTTGTGCATAAAATCATCATTATATATTCAAGATCAATCATGTGACGTCACATGGGGGAGTCATTCGAAAAGTTACAAAGTGTGGCACTGAAGCAGGAATAGGTTTAAAAACTACTAAATTTGTCGACGATCTCTTATTTTATTCTATTTATTATTGTATATATATTTTTGTCTTCCTCTTTTGTAAGAATTACTATTTCTTTTGGTAAATTGTCATCAGGTTCTCCAAAACATTCAGGAATAGAATTAACAATGTATTGAAGAACGTACGGATACTGTTTAACAAATTTGTTGAAATTTTTGATTTTTTCTGTTCCCTTGCCGGTTCATTTGTAGCAACATAATTTCTAATTGTCGTTTCCTTTTCGCATGAAAGACTTGAATTTTACTGTTTAATCTTCTGTATACTTTAAAATTGAGACTTTCGATGACAGATGATGATCAAGTTACAGAATAGCACCGAAAACATCAAACAAGCAATATTTAATAGAAAAGTAACTCACGTTCAACGCTTCTTGTCCGGTACCCTCACCGTCAATAACAGCCGCGGGGTCAAAGTGTAGGTCGGAGGGAATTTCGGACGCAGATACGTTGTTTTCACTCGCCGAGCTGCCGTTGAGGTTATGCTGATCGGAAGTGGGAGGAGGTACACTTGGAGGGCCGCTATTTCCTCCACCAGGCGTATGCGCACTGCCCGGTGTGCCTCCTGGAGTGTGTGGGGTATGAGGCGTGTGTGGTGTGTGCGGCGTATGAGGCATCTGAAACAAATATATTAAAATGTAACATTCCTGCGTTTCATTCAATAATATAATAACAAATTACAATATACTATTAAAAATTTACCTGTTCGTTAAGAGACTTCTCCATGGCGTTAAGGGGGTCCAGCGAATTGACAGAATCGCTTAAATGCGACAGGGGTCCGTTGCCTCCGCTGTATTCGTTGCTACCAGGGTTGGAACCAGATCCATAATCATATGAATTCGTCATCTGGCCGTTTCGGTTGCTGTTGTTGTACGGCGGAGGTCCGTTGTTCATCATAGAGCCGCTTGCGATACTGTTCATATCAGGAGGGATATACGGAGACATTGCTTGCGACATGTCCCAATTATTCATTGTTGGAAGTGTCATGCTACCAGGTGACATAGCCTTGTTTAGTCTCTTTGCTCCACATGAATCTGAGCCTTCGTCTTCCATCTATAACAAAAATACAACATAAGTTTACGATTTCAAAAAAACAAAATGGCATGAATTATTACAAACCTTAATTCCTTGTGCTATATTTTTCGCTGGTTTCCAATTTGCTGCATTGTCTATAGTAACTTCGTCAACTTCAGAACTATTTAAGGTATTTAATATGCCCCACATATATTGGTCCACTTCGAGGCCTTCTAATTGTGCAGGTTTATTGCAAACAGGACACCGCCATGATCCCCGTTCGCAATTCAATTGTAGGTAGGATTCGAGATCGAAGCACTGAATGTGTTTACAATCGTGCCCCCGTGCAGGTAACGTGATGCGCTTGAAGGTTATTGGACATTTCAACGAGACTTTCAGCGCCGTTTGTTCAACAGCGTCTCGGTCTCGATCCGCGCCCATTGTTGGTCCAGAACTTACTGTGTTGCTGAAATTTCTTTTAATTTTAGCTATGCAGTGATCTGCTGTGAGCAACCTCTTCCTTAATAAGCCCTGTAGAACGCTTCGCACGCTTGGTCGATGTACCAGTTGCAATACGAATAAATGTGAACAACAGCACGCGGATACTGTGATTTGTATGGTATTTCGGCCAGGCTGGCACACATCTTTGAGGTACAATGGTTTGTGCGAAGTCTTGTTTTCACCCCGGTCAATAATAAGCGGTGTAGCGTTGACGGAGACTTGTACACTGGCCGGCCAATTGGTATTCATTTGCCGGTCTTCATGGTGGAAACATTTTAATTGTAATTCGAGATCTGAGCGCCACATGAGCGTCTGATGCACCGTTGGCTTCAACTGGAACACGTGGTTACTAACAGCGAGGTTGTGTTCGAGTCTGAACGGAGGAAGGATGATGCCATCGCGCACCGGGAATGTCAGCCGCAACTCGTCGTCCTTTTGAATAGGCATTGGAGGCTTCAGGTCGCTGAAGTTAGGTTTGACATCGGGATTGGGACTGATGTAGGGTGGCATGGAGGAAGCAGGTGTAAGCGGTGGTGTAGGATTACCAGGGATAGGACTATGCTGGTAATTCATGTTGTTTCGCATGCTGTTTACATCCTGTTGGAACTGATTGGTTGGCGCGCCGTATTGCGCAGTAGCGCCGCCATTGTACTGATTGCCGGTGCTGCTGTGGTGGCTGGAAAACTGCGTGGGACCCATATTGCTCATAGTGTTCATACTGTTACCAGGAAAATACTGTCCAGTTGACCCCGTGTACGGTGGGGTTGTTTGTCGCATAGTGCTTGCGCTTCGTACGGTATTTCCAGGGCCTGGTCCAAAACCATTGCCGCTCATTAATGGTTGCTGGGTAGGATACTGACTCTGAAAGCCGGGGCGATAGGACGTAGGATATTGCGTGGCCATTTGGCTTCCTTGACCAAAGCCTGGTTGCAAAGTTCCAGGTCCAGTGACAGGCGCGCCGCCTGCATAGCCTTGTTGGCCGCGTTTTTGCGACATATGCATGGCGGGTGAGGGATATGGTGCAAGTCGTCGGGGGTAGTTTTGGCCCGCGCCACTTGGCATCTGCATGCCTAACTTGTTCATGTTCATGGATCCGGGACCCATGCCCATCCCCATATTATTGTGCATGGCCGCGGCGGCGTTCATACCCATATTGGCCATTGAGTTCATCGGATTCATGCCGTTCATGTTGTTCATGGTCATGCCCGACATGCCCATCGGGCCGTGGCTTCGCTGCTGCCCGTACCCGCTGCCGTATTGCTGGCCCTGCATCTGCCACACAACATACAACCAATCGATATAACTTACTGAACATCTGTCACACACCGCTGCTGATTAACGGTGCCACGCATATTGTGTGTGCAATACATACCTGGTTAAATTGGTTATTCTCTTGAAGCGCAACCACGCTGGCGGTGGCAGTAGCAGTAGCTGTTGCCGCAGCGACCATCGCGGCCGTGCTCAGCGCGTTGCCCTGGTGGTATTGCTGTCCCCCGGTGCCGTCCGTCACTCCCGGCCCGCCGCCAGGGGCTCCGTTCATGCCGGCCCCCGTCTGAGGCACTCCATAACCGCCAACCCTACGCACACACAACACACATGTTCACACATTGCCTACCAAACCATCCATAACAATAATTATGTGTAAAGAAAATTGAATGAATTATAAATGAGCAAATTTTATTCATGTTGTTCACCTCGTACCCTAATGACAACATTTACGAGTCCGAACTAAAAATACTGCCATAAATAAAATTGACACGTATCAGAAGCATTTGTATTTGAATAAGTTATAAAAAACAAATAGCAATATAGGAGTCTCATAAATAAACATGCATGTTTCTAATAATGTGAAACTGTCAACGTGGCCATCGATGTCGTTTTATTTAGTAATAAGGTAGCCTAGATATTATAAATACACCGTAACGCACACTTCCGCGTTCGTATCGACACACGGAAATGTTCTGCGTATCATCGTACAGCGTACCGCATTGCGCGCGATTCAACGCTTCGCCAGTGCAGAAAAAAGCAACGAAAACTAGATCAGAAACAAAATACAGTTTCAGCAACTTGTGCACTTTATTGAAAACTGATAACTAACGTTATTTTCTTGTTTCAATTACTGCGATGAGTTGCGCTGCTATAAACAGGCAACCCGACACCAGATAAGCATTGATGAAAGTATGATTATCAGTCCACGCACTAATGTTCCATTTGGAAGATTAATTTTTGCGGATGAATTTTTATGGTTCTAGATTTAGGCGGCACGTAGAATTTTTATTTGTGATAAATGCAAGATGTAAAGTTCGTTGGGCTGAGAGGAAACAACGAGACGATTGACAGGGTCTCACATGGGGTGACAGAATAATGGTAACGACAAAGAATGGCAGTCGGAGGGCGGTCGGGCTTTTTAAACAGAACAGCCGTTCACACAGACGTATAGACGAGGGTTTGCTATAGGCATAACAAGTAGCCTATGCACAAATAGGCACTGTATTGACTGCTGCATAGTGCAAACTCCCCACCCTACTAACCGTTATCGACAACCCCTGAATTCACTTTGGGAAAAAAATTGTTCTGAATATGTTTGTACGTCTCGATCACACATGTACCCTTTTCTGATTGTAGGTAGCTGGTTGGCCACCTTTGTTCCCATAGTAAAACCGACCCCTAATTGGGTACATACATTTATAAAATATTATTTCTGTCGGATTTAAAGTCAACGGACTAGTTTTGGCAACAAGTTATTTGAAGTGAGAAATGAATGAATTGAGAATGAAGCATAAAGTGAGTGTTAGAAATTCACTCACCCAGGTAAGGACTGTCTGTACGCTCCAGGAAACGTCGTCGTTGGCTGTTTGCCGAGAGTTTGGTGCGGATAGCCGCCTTGGGAAACGTTCCCGGAGTAGTTGGTGTGCGGCCCGGACTGGGTGGACGTAGTGACACCCCACACTGTCGTCACGACAGACAGCTGCTGTTGGGTGGCGCCCGCCGGCGACCAATCCCTGAAACAACACCGGTTAGACTCGCCATTCGTGATTGTTTCATGTGTTGTTAGTTGATCGCTGCCCGCCTTTCTGAATGTTACTCTCATTTCATCGCTTTTTGCATTTTTCGCGTCCGTCATAAAATCCTTTCTCTCACGTTGGCTGTCGCCACAATCTCTTGTCACAATTATTCAAATAAACTGCTGGACAAGTTTTTTCCAAATCCTAATCTTGATAAAACAAGTTGCTTGATATTTTTCAAAAATTTCAATAATTCCAAAAAACCTTCAATGAACTCATAAAAAAGTAACAGAAAGAGTACAAAAACTTTTTTTTTTTTTAAATGTTGATGAAATGTAAAAATTTTGAGAAAGTTTTAAAATAATTTATTGTTTAGTATTTTAATGTTTACGTCGAAAATTTAAAAGTCTGCGGATTGGAATGACGGACGTTTTGTTTTCGCTACTATGATAGGCTCGCCACTTTCTCGAACGATAATCCAAAGTGAAAATGCACTTAGATTTCACAAATAATAAATTTTTTATTTAATCCTGAACAGCACTAAAGACACACTCAATAACAAAATTTCCACAAAAAACTATAGAATCCTAAATCACTACAGATTGAGCACAATACGATGAGTACGAGGTGAACAAACACAAATTGGGTAAATATTATCCTTGATGATTGATGGTCTTGTTGAGGAACGATATATACCTATAGGATGTATATCCCAGCATTGGAACACAGACATACGAGAAAAATGTTTTATTCCTCGCTAACACACCAAGTAGTCAAGCACAGTCACAGTGCACTAAAACAATTAATAGTAGATAGAGTGATGAACACGCGCGGTACAAGTCGTTGGTAATTGTCACACAGTTCAGCACGCGTAGATCGCTGAACACATCCGCACAACTAACGGACCGGAGCAAACTGTTTGAGCATCTCTCAGTGAAGCCAACAACAGCACTGAGGCGAAGCGCTGCGAGAGGTGGCAGAGTGAGACAACAGGAGAGTGGGGGAAACGATTTGACCCGAGCTCCATTTCTCCTTCATTCCATCCGCGGCCACAATATCGGTTATAGCGGGCCAGCGTTGCCAGATCGGCACGCTATGCGCCGATACCGTGTCTGTGGGTGGAGCGAGTAACATGCGCCCCCGCCCGGCCACCCTCGCGGCTCGACATCGGCCCTTGTCTCTCTTCTCCACTGGAGGGAAGGGTTTAGTTCACGCATGCAAGTTCACAGCGCCCAGGCGTTACGGACGCCACTGTCGCGGTGATTTGTCGCCTGACCTGTCACAACAGCTCACGGAGCCTCCGCAAAATGCGGACACTATTTAGTAACATATTAACCCCTTACACACTATAAAAATCACTATACTACATCTTACATGATTCTTTCTCTACCTCATTTGACATTTAATTCACTTAAACACTGTTATCGACCTGTGATAAGAATCGAGGGGATTTAGCAACCTTGAATTTTCGATATCGACTTGATTTCACGTAGGTACATACAATTTAACGCAGCATAACAAATTGTTTTAACAGTAGATACGAACTACAATATGAGAATGAATGGAATTCAAAACAAAAATGACTTTGAAATTATTTATTGTTGTTCATAATTTAGAATTTTTGTTATCGGTGCTGAATCAGCACATTACATTGCAAAAACATCAAGATTTTGAAGGCAAAATTTTATAATTGAGGCTAGCCTAACAAAAATCACAAAATATTTGCATTGCTTTTGGTCAAACAAGTTATCACCTAGAGTTATTGGAATGATTTATTTGTTAAAGCTATAGCCCAAATAATGTCGCTACTGTAGTACAATTCATAGCGAACAAACTAGCCTCGGCATAACTCACCAAAGATTTGAACACAGAAATTAGCTAGAAAAAAAATCCGAGATAAGACTATCTACAATTAAAATAATAATTTATGGAAAAAGAATGTGAACTTAAGCATTATAACGTGGGGCCAAGTATTTGGGACGAGGCTTGTCGAATCATTAAAATTGCTGGTCGAATTCAGAAAGCTTGTTAGGAAACAAAGATTTTTTCTACGGCCCTAAACAGTTATTTTATAAACGAATGCGAAATAGAAAATAGCGCAAGTTGACGTTTAGGCTAAAATAATCTTCTATAACCTACATTTTTATTAATGTCCGGTCTTTGAAAACTATTTCATAAATTAATATATTTCAGCTCTGATTTTGATCTCAATAATAATGAATCTCAAATCCCAAATTAAAGATTCTTAGTTTAATACAAAATGGGGCTCCTACTGAACTTCAAGCTGAGGGCTCCGAAAAATTTAGATGCGTCCCTGATCGGACTGCATCTGACGTTGCCAAACGTCCACGAATCGGACATGTCATTCAATATCAAATATGGTTCACTGATATTTTCATGAGTTTTTGATCATTTATATAGAAATAACTACAAAACTGCATGTCAGAATATTTTCGTTATGGTTTTTACATGACCTACGAGAATTGGCTAAAATAAATAACAGTTTTATGTATTTTCATCTAGCAATTATGGTTAAATAACATAAAAAATATAGGTTTTACACGAGATTTCCTGTAGACTAGACGTTAAAAATTCAGCTTAAAAAAATTATCACACAAAAACTACACGCCTAGTATATCTCGAAATATCAATTGAATGTATTTACATTAGATTAATTATAAACAAAAAATAATTTTTCATTGTTACATTGCTCTCTATCGTATAACCTCAGTGCCTAAGATTGTTTATATTCTTTCCAGTTTAGGGGCCCTATTAAATGCTGTACTTAAAGGCCTCATTCTGCCTCAGTCCGGCACTGGTGATATGAACGCTATTTCTCGTACGAGCAATAGAATCTTGGGAATACTTTATTGCTAGCCATTTCTATTGTTATATCAGTGGAGTGTAAAATATTGTTTAATAAAATTTTTGGAAAATATTGTATTATTTGATCAGTTTACGTCAAAGTACTTTTAGCATAGAAAGTAGAACTTTCTGTTCTAAAATGACACATGTGAAGCATGCTTTCATGCACACTTGTACATATAAAATAGATATTTAAGAGACAAGTGTAAAAAGTTATTCTTTAATGCACTTGATTGAAAATACGAGCGAAGTGAATGTTTTTGAAAGCTCCATGAATGCACTAGGAACTTTTTACCCATGTGTCTTACATCCTAATTTTCGTAAAACAGTTAATTATATATGAATATTGTTTCGTATATACTATCACAAAGGACTGTAATTTTATCAACAAATCTTTGTGGAAATATTGTTTACCTAGCAACATCGTGAGAGTCATCTGAGCAGATGACTCGAAAGATGTCATTCAAAGGAAAACAATCAGAGCCGGAACTAGGGTATGGCGAAGGTGGCCCCTGCCACGGGCGCAAACTTCTAGGGGACGCAAAATTTTATAAACCGCATTCAAAAAATTATTTGAATTCAAATTTAACAAATGTTTCATGACGGGATTTGGGTGGAAAAGCTTCTCCCGTTATACTATCTGCTACCCATCTCATTTTAAGGTCAACTATATAATTTTACTTGAGTTTATATTGGTTATTGAAGAAATACATTGCTCTATCAGCAAATAGTCTAGCTTCTGCATTTCGTGCAGAATGCCGAGCCGCTCGCTACGCTTGATTTGTTAAATAAGAATATATTTTTGACTTTTAACATTTCATCTATTGTTCAAAATCAATTTATTCTGGTATTTTCTGCAAGTAAGTATATTTTCATATCGTGGCATCATTTTCTTTTCAAAATAAAACATTTTTATTCAACCAGATAACAGTATGTCACCCAAAAAACCGTCAGGTGCTCAATTTCTGAAAATAAAACAGAAAATTGTCCAGCGGGCTGACCAAATGGATCGAAGAGATTATAATAGGAGAAGTATTGTAATCTTGATTCTTTGACAGATCAAGATTCTGATGAATCTTTATATTTTAGACTCTCAAACTCAAAAGAGATAGTTTTAGAAAAAAGTCGGTCTGCCTGTCGGTCTGTCGGTTCGTCTGTATGGAAGCACGTTAACTTGAGGACGCAAACAAAATTTCGAATTAAATTTCATTATTAAGTTCTTCATCAAAAAGCTAGGTTCAAGTTCATAGATGATCTTTTCTCAACCAGTGCTACCAAAACTTAATTGCAGAAACTCTTTAGTTTTTTGCGTTCATTTTAGAAACGGTAGTATTTATCATCAAATATGAAATAACTGAAATTGATCCTCAAATAATTTGGCATAACATTTACCTGAAACATTTCTTGGAATGAACCATTCGTCACTATTAAAGTATTTAATAATTATAAAATTCGTTATATCTTTTTGAAGAAAAGAAATAACGAGAATCATGATATGAAATTAGAATGATTATCACTCATATTTAGACATCACATGCAAACGTTCGTCGTTTTTTTTTTAAGTAATTTGGCTTTATCTTTCATGGTATCAAATTAAAGCTCTTGCAGAGATAATTCTAGTAAAAGTGTCAAAGAGGATGTTTGAGCGATTGTCAATTGTTCCTTTTACAAATTATTTAGATGATGTTTAGTTTGGTATCAATTTAAAGCCCTCTGGAAGATAAAATTAGTAGATATCAAGAACAAATAACTAGTGAAATCCAAGTTACCATCTTCAAATTACACTTCTGGCGATCAAATGTTAAAAATGTATGTTCCAATGAACTGAAGATTCCAAAAATTCAGAAAAGGATTCTTTATTTTCAAAAATACTCATTTTTTTTTGTAGGACTAAAATATAACTGCCATCTGTCACTTTGACATTGACAATAATCACTTTAACAATGGCAGTTATCACTTTGACAATGAGAGTTGTCACTTTGACAATGACAGCTGTCACATTGACAATGACAGATGTCATTTTGACAATAACAGCTATCACTTTTACAATGACAGCTGTCACTTTGAAATATGCAATCAATTAATTAATTAAGATATAAGTAATATTTAAATTACCTGATTGATTATAATTTTGTTTTCACTAGGTCACTACTTGGATTGGAGAATTCACATATTTTTCGGTGTTATATTCTTTTTGCTTAATATTTATAATAATTCTCTACACAAAAATAGGGGTGCAATTTTATTATTCGCCACGGGCGGCCAATACCCTAGTTTCGGCTCTGGAAACAATATTTGAAAAAAAAAATTATGGTAAAATTAAAGACGCGAGTGGTGTTTGTGGAGGACATTTCTCGAATGCAATTGCTATTATGAGTACTAGTCCGGGCAATGAATGAATGTGGATGGAAAAGTCGAAAGCGGAAAATTTAATTTTGGAACTTTGTTTGGACTAGTTAGGAGATAAACATACTAAAAATCTCCATCCCTCGGAGGTAAGCCCTTGGAGGGAGGGCACAAAGAAAGTCCCGTTTTTTTGTCTTTTGTTTACAACTCGAAAAAGATGCGTCAGATGAAATTTTGCTATTATGCATTATGGAAGCTGATGAAATTCTCTACATTTTTTACTTATTCCCCATCGTTGTCTAGATATAAGCTCCATTAGAAACAGTCAATATGTGAATATTGTCGGTCACTTTGTACAAGTAAATAAAAACGTAGAAGCACATTTCTGAAAATCGACTGCTTTTCGGAGCTCATATCTAAACAAATATTAGGGATAGGTAAAAATTTTATAGGACCAAAGTTGTAGAGAATTTTATCAGCTTCCATAATGCACCATGATAAAATTTCCTCTGACGCATCGTTTTCGAGATGTAAACAAAAAACCAAAAACGGGATCTTCTTTGTGCCCTCCCTTTCTTCGAAGGGTGAGGACTTTCACTATGTTTGTCTCCCAACTAATCCAAACAAATTTCCAGAGTTAAACTTTCTGCTTTCGACCTTTCCATCCACATCCATTCATTGCCTGGATTATACCTATTAAATGATGTTGGTTGCAAGTACTAAACTTTTTTATTGCAGAATCCACTAAATAGTCTCCATATACTCTTTTGACATATTTTTTTTTGTATTTTCAAAGTTCTTGATTCCAATATCAATACAAATTTCCGCGAACTTGTATTTCTAAAACGATTAAATTTTGACGTTTTCGAAAACTGATTGCTTGTTTACATTAAAACTGTGTACCGTTTCTCCATGGCAAAGGTAATTTATTGCGATAAAATGGTTTTTTGTAAGTACACATCAGATAAAATCCCGTTGGCAAGCGATTTGTTACTATTAACTATTGAGGTGAAATAATCTTTTATAAATCTCACTTTACCGAATTAAAAAATGAAGTCTAATATCTAAAAGTGATTTTAGTATTGTAGATTACTTTCAGAATATCCCTTACATATTGAAAATACTGATAATTGGAACTGATGGCTCTCCTACTATAATTGTGCGTTAAAAGCGTGTAATAAAATTTTTATTGCACATTTTTGCATAAAAATCTACTTTTCTCATTAAAAATTATGTAAAAAACTGTCACTTTTTATACGATAATATTTACAAAAATACATCCTTGCATTCTTCATTTCTCGGCCTAATGGTATATACGCATCCATATTAAGTGAGTCTATATCGTATCGCTTCCAAACGCATCGACTCATTCATTCCAAGAATTAAGGTACAAGTCTGAAATTCCCACCTAATCCGGTTTGGGAGCAATGATTTTTCCTTTTAAAATTATCTTGGATAAATTTTTGGAAGAGATGATGAATCTCACCACACAGATCAGTGTCCTGACCGAGATCCGAAGAATGGTTGTAACGAAATAATAACGCTGTCAATTAGGAATGCCTCATTTTTTAAAGAAACATTTAAAAAAATATCAATCCCGTCTTCTATTCTATACTATACATGTGTGACAAATACTAATTTATTGCACTTAGAAGAATGATTGGTATTTCTTAGACCAGTCGTGAAATCACGGATACTCTTGGCTTTTGTGGGATTACGCCACAAAGTACATTATAATTCAGTTGGAATCGACAGGAGCATATTTGCACTGAGCTAAGAATACTCATTTTATACGTCGAGAGCGTGCTAAATGGCATGGATTTTTACATGTTCTATATTTTTACAAAATAAAAATATAGAACAGTGTGAACAAAACTTTTTTCGAAGATCCATTTACCCCTACATTAATTTCCATATTTGGACATTTCCTCTTTCAATTATTATTATTTATTGTACAATAAACTTCTTAAGTTGGTAAAATAAAAATGTGGGTGAGTGCCCCCTTTTCCTTGAAAGCGACCCGCCTCTGTCCTAATCTGTTTAGTGCTCAATGATGACGTGACTTCACTGCTACAATACGACTACAATAACCAAGCTAGATCTTGGCGCTACAATATGAAATAAGCAAAATGTCAAAGTAAAACACGAAGTCTTTAAGTGGAGGGGGGAGGTCTCAGCACCCACACGCGATGCGAAAGCGTCACATATCATATCTAATCGGTTTCCAACGTGAACTTTGTTTACATTGTTCTATGCCAACGAGATTAATTTTAGCTGAACAAAGGAGAAAATCAATATAAAATTTACTGAATTAAAAACGTGATAATAAAAAAAGGAAAACACATGATAAGGATATTTGCACATAAGGATCCAAATCGGAACGCTGCAATCGCGCCAAGTATACTGATAAGAACTCTTGTTTTGCGCAAGTGTGAGCCACCAATCGAATTCAATTTCTGTTATATCAGTGAATTCAAACTGATATTCTAAAACAAGCAATTGTGGAAACATTATTCATAAATAATCATTCATTTAAGATTTTCAAGTCATTAAAATTATTTATTGCTGTATAATTTTTTTCCCTCTTGAGTTAATTTTCCAGGAATAAAAGCATCCATTCCAAAGATTCAGTGGAGGATTTACATATTTCCCAAGTATAAACTGTTGAATTATTGCCACCCTTACTTCTACAATTGTCAGTTTGTAATTTCTAATATTTTTTTTATACAAATGCGGTTATTGAATTTTATCCAATGAATTTACGGTTCCAAAATTTGCCGCCCTTAAAATCTGAATTTTATCCGATGAATTTACGGTTCCAAAATTTGCCGCCCTTAAAATCTGCCGCCCCAGACTCAAGCCCACTCAGTGAGCGAGCCAGCTGGTGAATCCGCCACTGCAAAGATTTAAGAAACTCATATTCACGTACGAGGATTTATAAATATTCATTTGTGTTATGAATTTTGGTTTAAAGCTGATTAAAATGAATAAAATAATTATAAATTTGAAATCATTCAATTACACGCACGTAATTCAAAAAGTTGCCTCCAGGGGCAGCACTTGCCAATAAGACCTATTAGCAATCACCTCTTGTGACTTCGAAAAAACCAAAAATAATATTATATAAGGTAGCAGAAAATAAAAGTTCTTTCGAGGAATTAATTACCGATTTTTTCAAAAAGTGGATAATTTAAAGACAAACGTTTCAGACAAAGATTACATCACTCTCAGCGGCCTGAAAGTTTCAATGAAAAAAAATTTTTTCTTGGGCTCACAATTACGGAGATATAATAATAATGAAAAATAATATACCGCCCATCATTTTACAGCCCTTTTCAAGTTTCGTTCGATGGCGTGATTGAATTCTTTGTAAGGGAAATAGTTCTGGAATAAACAAGAGAATATGAGCATTTCCGCTAATGCACCATAACACAATATAAAAAATTATTCGTGAAGATGATTTTGTCTTCCAAGAAACAAATAATATCATTCGGGTAGCAGAAATGAAAAGAGTTCTATTTAAGGAAAAAAATATTGATAACTCTGAAACTAAGGTCTCAAGCGTAAAATGTTTCAAATAATATATGTATGCAGAAGCGGAAGGACTATCTAAAAATGTGCAATTGCCAACTGTGCAAGACCAGGCATAAATTTCTCATCACATTTAAAATCAGGTGAAAATAAAAATGACCAATTGCACCAAAGGATTGATTTACAGTAAACGTAGAGCAATGCTTTTGGTTGATAACCGAGGTTATTTGCTAACGGGGAATTGTATATAATTTATTTTGCATTTTAACACTCAATCGACAACTATTTTGAAGAGTGCAGTTAAGACAAGATATTCCTTCTCACATGTGAAAGGGGATAGCTCTTAGCTGAATCAAAAAAGATTAATTTCGTCGGAGGTTTTATCGAAAAAGGTACATATTCAAAAAGGATTGGCCGAAATTATGGTAAATTGGTTATTTTTTGGAAGATACTGATTATATGGGAAATATCTGTATCAGGCCGTTGGAGTAAATGGTGCGAATCTTGAGTAATCATTTCTATCATTTTACCATAGCCATCTTTCTTTTTTATCGAAAATATCGAAAGGAGATTGGCCCCATTTTGTATTTTGGATTTTGATTAAAAGTGGCTCAAAGGGTTTCTTTATCGAGAGCCATACTGCACTATTTATTGTTTATTCCTGATTTTTATTTTTCTATAGTAAGTTTGTAGAATTTTTTTTTCAATAAAAATGAACCAACAAAATAATTAAAATTTGCTAATTCACTCTTACTGAAAAACCAGAATAGGTTGATATTTAATTCTCTTTACAATTTATAATCATGAAAATCTAATTCACGAATCGGAGCTCTCGTGCTGGCAAAAATTTCGTCAGTAGGTACACAGTTCCAACAACAAACAATACTAATTTCAAAACAAGGTCTGTAGATTGATAAATTTGCTCTTGTTGATCGCTGAAACGTCAATGATCTACAGTTCTACTAACCTATATATTATGACGATTGCTAACCTACTGAAGATACGGTCTATAATCAAATATGTTTTTGCGTTGCTATGCACATTGTAAAGTTACGTAACAAACACGGGCTTGAGTCAAGAAGGACGGAGGAGGGGAGGTCTTCTCGCCATCATTGACAGCGCAAAACAATGTGCCGACGTGTATATGTAGCGCATGTAAACATGTCACCTTGAATGCTACTAGTCTACGCATGCTTCTATATGGAAAAGAATCTTACGAATTTGTTAATGCTTTCACGTGTACGGAGCCTTCAATTTTGGGGGGATTTGAGGTGTAGCGAATTAGCGATCCTTCATTACATCACACATCAATGCTTTTTGATATCATGAATTATTTTCGACATTTATTATGGAACTATAAGAAAAGATGTCTTAAAGCCAACATTTTTCAACAAGTCTTCAATGCAAGAGAAAGAACACTCCACATGTTCCTTAAAAAAACAGTAAATTAAAAAAAAATTTCATTCCTTTACTTCTTTATTGATGTCTTAATTCGAAGTTAAGGACGACCTAACCTAAAGTTAAGGTATGCTCAGCTTTCAGTTATCCCAAGTAAAGTCAAGAGCCCTTAACTTGATGTTACGAAATTTTTAATTTCAAGTTAATAAATCATAAGTTTGATGTCAAGAAATATTTAACTTGAAGTTATTAATTTGAACTTCGAGTTGAAGTTGTTTGAAGTCAAGACACTCTGAAATTTAAATTAAGAAGCTCTTAACTTCAAGTTAGAGTTCTCTAACTTTAAGTTAAGGAAATCCTGAACATAAGTTGAGAAAATCTTAACTTCAGGTAACAAAAATATTCGTTGGGATTGACGCTATTTGAAAAACAGCAAATTAAGGATAACCTAACATAAAGTTAAGGAATGCTCAACTTGAAATAAAGTAATTCTTAACTCTCTATTGTTCCAAGTGAAGCCAAGAGCCCTTAACTCAATATTACGAGATATTTAATTTAAAGTAAAAAAAGAAATGCTTAACTTAAAGTTAAGAATTCGAACTTCGAGCTAGAGCTATTTGAGATTCAGTCAAGAAATTCTGAAATTTAAGTCTAGAAGCTCTTGACTTTAAGTTAGGGATCTTTAACTTCAAGTTGAGAAAATCCTGACCATAAGTTAAGAAAAGCCTAATTTCAGATAGAAAAAATGTTCATTGTTGCTCGAAAAACAGCTTCAGTATTCCTGAATATCATTTGTTTGAATAAATTCATCATATTGTTATTAGAATTCAGTTGAAATATATTATGCCTCACCAATTCAGTTCGAAAACATTTATTTTTCAAATGTATCCAACAGCAATTTTCGAACCTATATAAAAATTAATGATAAGGTGACATGCAATTTTGATACCCACCAGATTTTTTCCATGGTCCAACTTGTTTAAAGATGCCTTAACTTCAAGTTAAAGATCCTAACTACAAGTTAGGAAATTCTTAATTCGAAGTTGAGAAATCGTTCCTTTCATGTTGAATTGAGAAACGCCGAGCTTTGAGTCAAGAAGCTTTGAACGTTAAGTTAAGGATTCTTAACTTTAAGTTAAGGAAGCACTTATCATAAGTTAGACGTAGAAGAAGATTTTGAATAATAAAATATTCATTGTTGTTTCTCAAAAACTAATTAATACTCGTAAATATAATTTGATGAGATATATTCTGTCATTTTATTTTTAGAATTGAATTGAAACATATTATTATTTCTTTTTCGTCTTAGCTGTCTTAGGTAATTAAAATGACAACAAAAACCGTGTCAGAAAAATAAAAACACTTAAATTTATTTGGTTTTGTATATAAATAAAAACAAACTAGTGATGCAATCTCAGAGTAATAATTTGTTAAAAAGGTAATGTCTAAATCTGCGCGATGATCTTGAGATAACTATTTATATGCACGCGGTTTTATTCCGGACTTCAAGAACTGAAGAGAGAAAATTATAAAACATAAGTAAACAAACATTGTGTGTTTGATGCGTGCGAATGCTGATTCTGCGTTTTTCAGTCGAATCTGGCGGATGACATTGGCGAATCGGCACGTGCGTGCGCATCACGTGACAAGTGCTCACCTTGACAAATGAACGCGAGCGATATGAACATCAAATTATTTACATGCTACACACTTCATTTATTTATTTACTTAACTTATATTTGATAGAAAAAGAGGTCATGAGTGTAATCAAATATTTAGAAACTTTTCAATTTAGAGAAGAATTATTGAAAAAAACTTTTTGGTTTGTGCATTTAGCGATTTTAGGGTTTTCTACCGTAGAAAAAATTTAAATTTGGAGTTTTATATCTTGCTTATCACCGTTGAACGGTCTATGTATGATACGGGAAGTATTGTAATAATGATTTTTTGACAGTTCGAGATTTTGATGAATCTTCAAGTTTTAGACCTTGACCTTACTGGACCTAAATAATATAATTTAAAAAAAAGTCAGTCAGACCGTCTGAAAACATGGTAACTAAAGAACGAATGAACGAGAATTTTCGACTGAAATCTTATAATCAAGTTTTTTATTGATAAGCTAGATTTAAGTTCGTAAATGAGCTTTTTTGAACCAGTGGTACCAAAGCCCTAGAAATCACTTCTAATTTTTTTGCGTTTATTTTATAAATGGTAGTATTTATCATAAAATATGAAATAGCTGAAATTGACTCTTGAATAATTTAGCACAACATTTACCTGAAATGGTTTTCAAAATTATTATTGGTTCATTTGTTATTATAAAATTTGAATCATTATAAAATTCATTATATTTTCTCAAGCAAAGAAATTGTGACTTGTGAGAAACTAATGTAAAATTATATAATTATTTCTTATATCAGGACATCACATGCAAACGTTCGTCAATTGTTTCATCAAGACAAATAATTGGACGGGGCATAAATGCGCTGATTCACCTGAGTTAATTCTATTGATCCGAAAGGTTGGATAAATCTCTGAGCATGTCTCCGCTGATTTGAGAAAAACCAAAAATGAGGGCAAATTCAAAATCTCTGTTTTTCTTATTCAATCTCAATGTCAACTCTGACCAAGCTCGACGTGGAATCTTGAATAGTACGTATTAGTGATTTTTTGTTTTCAAGGCGTAGCTTCGCTCCAAAAAAGATGAGCGGGCTCTGCTCGTTTTGATCAAGCCCCACGCGGAACTACAGAAATATAATTAGAGCTTATAAAAAAATCAGTGTAATGTACAAAATAATTTAAAAATATCTACTCCTGGCTCAACTATACTATGAATATATGTATGAAAATTTTGTCTGATTTCATTTTTCTTCCATATGTGTATTTTTGCCATCTAACATTATACGTGATCGAAGAAATGTGACTTAATTTCAAGACACAAACTTTACCACTTCAATTTTTCACGTATGCTTATTTGTGTATACTTTAATTTAATATTTAATCTTAGTGCAGCGCAGTTTGGCTAGAAGATTATCGCCATCGTTTAGATGGTCAGCGCACTTCTGCCATTCTTATCAGGTAAAGGATTATCTTCAGCGCAGTTTGGCTATACCCAAATAATTTGGTATCAAATTAAAGCTCGTGCGGCAATAATTCTAGTAGAAGTGTCATAAAGGATATTCAAACGACCGTCAATTTTTTTTTTACATCTCATTTAAATGATGTCTATTTTAGTAGTTTGGTATCAATTCAAAAAACTCTTGGAGGGATAAGTTTTGTAAAAATATAAAGTAAATAATCAGTTACCGTCTTTCAATTACACTCCCGACGATTAATGTCGCAGCAATTCGTTCCAATGAATTAAAGACCCCAAAAATCTGGAAGAGAACTCTTCATTTTCAAAAATACTTATTTGAAAATTTAAAATATAACCGCCATCTGTCATTTTAACAATGACAGCTGTCACTTTGACAATGACAGCTGTCACTTTGACAATGACAGCTGTCACTTTGATATGCAATTAATTGATGCGATACTCTACATTTATGAAATAGTAAATAGTGATGAAACTGGCCATGAAATTTATGGTCGAGGAAGTATTGTGCTGGCCACAGCAGATTTTCTTGTTGGTTATTATCCTTCTTCGTCTATCCCCTCTAGATACTCTAGCGAAAAAAGAGTATTTTAGTGTTTACATTCGAGCGCCGTATCTCTCTATTCATGAAAGATAAGCAAATATTGCTCTGGATTTTTGGTAGGAAATTCAATCTATATAAATAAAAATCAATGTTTGTATGTTTGTACCTCATGCGCTCCGAAACCATTGATCAGATTGTGGTGAAACTTTGAAAGTGTTCTGGGGACGTACGAGAAGGTTTCTGGCACAAAAAATCTATATATAAATGAGCTTTTTTTTTCAATGAATTTTTCCCTTTGGTGGAAAGAATGTATATTATTATTGACTCAATACACAAATTATTAATTATTATTATTACTTCATCAAAGTTAATATCGAAAATTAGATTGATATCAGTATTATATGGAACAAAGTCGGGTCACTTACACCATTTATAAATCAAGAACGGCTTGACCGATTTTCATGATCTTTGATCTTTTGGATTTGTCTCCGTCCAGAATAGCAGAATAAGTATTAAAAAATGGAAAGAGAAATATCATTCTTTTATACATTTTGTATAAAACAGATTTTTTGATGATATCATGAGAACTTATTTATCGTATTCAGGTTATAAGATTTGCCCCAGGGTGGAACAAACAAAAGTAGCCGATAGGACCTGGAAATTTCAGGTCCTATCGGCTGCTTTTTTTCGCCATGCGAGCAAAACCAGCTTGGTCAAAAATAAGTCGTCATGCAAGCAAAGCGAGCTCCATCAACGTTAAAACGGCTTACTAGAGAGTTGACTATAAGCTACCGTGCGAGCGAAGTGAGCTCGGTCAACTGTAGAACGTCGTGCAAGCGGAACGAGATTGGTCAACGGTAAATTTCCGTGCGAGCGTTGCAAACTCAGCTAAAGGCAAGCAGCCGTGCGAACGAAGCGATGTCGCTCAACAGTAAACCGCCATATGAATGAAGCGACTTTGGAAAACTTGGATTATTCCCAGCAAATGCATATTCATTTTATTGTTAAGGCCGTATGACACGATGCATAATTTCTCTCAAAATTATGTACATTTTTGTGTTTCAAAATCATGATCAAAAAAATGTACTGTGGCATACATCAAAATTCCTTCAAAAAAATGTTCAAAAAAATGTATAAAAAAATGTAGGACTCGCTCTATATTCTTAATTTTCCTTCAAAATGTGCGCAATACGAATGCGCATTGGCATAAATAAAGATTCTTATTTGTCTGACATTTTATGCCCAAATATGAATTGTTGTTGTAAGAGTTATGATTATTTTAGAAATATCGTGCTCCAGAGATGAAATCATAATTTTAATTGAGGAATTTCATTTCATCCATTTTGATATTTTTATTCAATCTGACATTTGTCACGTGAAGTACCTCATGCGCAGATGCGTGAACATTCAAAATGTGCGCAATATGAATGCGTACTAGCATAAATATACATTTTAGTCTGTTTGACAGTTACTTTTTATATACATTGTTGGTTTGAGATATTGTTAATTTCAACAATCACTATTATCGACGATATCAATAATAATTCGAAATTATGCTCCACAAATCTTCTTTCATCCATCTTAATATTTTTGTTCAATCTGAAAGTTGTCACGAGAAGTAGCATGTGCGCAGATGCGTGAACAGATTAATGTACAAAATTTTGTAGTAGTGACACACAGGCCTTCAAAATAATGTTCAAAAAATTGTAAAAATTTTTGTTAGAAATTTTGTTCAAAATTATGAACATAATAAGCATGTCATGTAAGATTCACATTTGTAATGTATAATCTTTAATAAATTAACAAAAAAGAAAGTAATATGAACTCAAAAGATATTCAGTGGAATTGCAAAATCTCGGCCAAAAACAAAAATCTCCTATTTCGATTAATTTTCTACAAAAGAAGATCTTTTCACAGTTTGGCATGTCCTTATCATTTAGGTCCTGATATAAAAGGTAGGCTCAAGTACCTTGCAATCTGAATTCATCAATTCTGTGGCGTTACGAAGTACGCAGGGTCAGCTAGTGCTTTATAAAAAAGTCCATTGATGTTTTATTATATATTGTTCGGTTCTCGTTATATGGGCTAAAATTCTGAAAAATGCCTCTCCTGGAACTCCAAAGTATGCCGTATATAAAATTATGTCGATTGGTATATCGTGCTCGTGCTGACGCATTCACGATAATCTGTGATATGCGAAAAAAAGCATTTAGGGCCGGTACTTCAGTCCTCGGTTTAACTTAAGTGGAGCATAATTACCTTAGTAACAATTGTTCTAACAATCATAACTATGGAAATTAAGCTACGTTTAAGGTAAACCATGGACTGAAATACTGGACCTAAGTGTTTGAATTAAAGCGCCATATCTTTTGATTAATAAAATATAGGCATCTATTGCTTTGAACTTTTTTGTAGGGAATTTGTTGCTCTATGAAAAAATTCATTGTCATTTTATTAGATCTGTTTTCGTTGTTATGTCGGCCGAAATATTAAAAAACGGCAAATATTCTACTTGCTAACAATTACTAATATCGTAATTTATTTAACTGCTCTTTCTGTAAGCGATACGCATTTCGAAGCATCATTTTCGCATTCAATAAGTCAATAGAACATGTATTTTTTTGTTTATATATTTTTTATCGTGAATTGAACAATAAGTTGATGAAAAATTTTATCAAATAATTGTTGGCAATTATAGTTAAATAAAACATAATTGCTTTCACAAACTCCTATGACATTTTATGAGAGTAATTATAATATAGAAAATTGTTACACCTTTAAAAACAACTGCAAACGATGGGAGAAATATATTATTATTAACATCGTGTATAATTGGCTGAAACTTGATAATTAGTTTATCAATGCTCTTTTCTAAGAAATTATATATTTATTGTTAATACATTGAGGAGTGAACTTAACACTTGTTGCTAGTCTCTTTTGAAATGCAAAGCGCGAATATCAGCACAATTTAAAAATAAATTTCTGATAAGAGTCAGTTAGATATAAAATGTACTATTAAACTGATTAAAATAGCTTCTTCCACTCTTTCTTTTAGGATTATGATAGTAATATTTAATATGTACAAATAATTTAATGTCTAAACTTAGTTGTTTACGCATCGCATACAAAACGATCACGTATCCCAGCTCCATCACCATATAAACGCATGACAGTAAAATTTTCACCAATTCATTTCCCAGGTTATTTGTGCAGTTGAATGTCAACTAGTGCTTGTGATTCATATTCACACATTTGTAAACAAGCGTTATGACATTTGGACAACAATTTTCGTGAATACAGGATCGTGTATTGTAAGTTTCCTGTATCTGCTGATATTTTGATCTGAGTCACGTACGATTTACGAGGAAGGTCATTGAAATTAGAATAAACAAAGATAACAGATTTGCAAAAATATCAATTGTTTAAAAATTTTAATTTAGATTTTTAAACTTTTCTAGAAACTTTTGTTCTTGAACCTTTAACGTTTTTATAATTATTAGATTGATATTAAATAAATCAATTATATTACATAAGAAACATGGGCACATTTGAAGATTTATTAAAATTGAACAATAAAAATTTAAATAGAATATTTCTAGGTACATGTGTGGTGTAGTAGCGATATATTAGCCGCTATTTTAGCTTCCAAATGAGCTATCTTACCCGCGACACATTATGACAGCTGCTGACAATAAGCGATTCTCTCTAAGAAGTGTTTATATATGTTGGTGAGATGCCGTGTGCTAATTGTTCGAAACACATTCTCGGGCCAAACGAAACAATTTTGTTTCTTGTTAGATGTTTCCAATTCATAAAGCACTCGTTTACTAAACTAACTGAGGATTAAACTTCGTTTTATCAATGGTGAATAGCAGCGATAAAAAGAACAAACAAATGTTTTTTTTTAATTCTTTGGTATGAATAAAATTCTCTTATACCGGGTGTTTCAGACCACTCAAATATCTCGCGGAATGCTGAATGGATTGAAAAAAGGAAAAATACGTGTAAAATGATTTCTAAGATTCTTTTAAATAGTAGCAAATTCAAGTCCCCTGAGGGTAAGGAGGGTGCAACTTTCAAATTTTAACCAGTAGTCAACCCCTACTTTTAAATGCAGATTTGGATTCTCAACTGAAAAATATGAAGTTTTTGTCTGAAACTTTTTTTCATGTTCCTGACAAATGGCGCTGTAATCGCAAATATTAGTTATTTTTCGTGATTACTCCAACGGCTAATACTGGGTAATAAATAAGTATTCCAGCCGTACATTGTTTTTAAAATTGCGGCGTAGGAGACATGTTTATAAACAAAATCCGGCAAGACTCCCTGTCAGAAGAGTCAAAGCGTTTTAAAATTTTTATTGTTGTTAGAATGGTTTATAACAATAGGGAAGCTGCTGACATGTTGCAAATTTTGGGCGAGTGTCATGGTGGGTTCAGAGCAGCCGCCAGGCAATGGCAAGAACGCTTTCCCGAAAATGTGTTTTGAAGACTGCGTGCAAGCCTAGGTTACTTAGTATTAGCCGTTGAAGTAATTACGAAAAATAACTAATCTTTGCGATTACAGCGCCATCTGTCAAGAACATGAAAAAAAGTTTCAGACAAAAACTTCATATTTTTTAGATGAGAATCCAAATCTGCATCAAAATGAAGAGATTGCCATTTGAAATTTGAAAGTTGCACCCATCCCATCCTCAGGGGGTGAGAGGGTGGATTTGAATTTGCTACTATTCAATAGAATCTTAGAAATCATTCCCCACGTATTTTTTCTTTTATTAATCCGTTCAGCATTTCGCGAAATATTTGGGTGATACGGGTGGTCTGAAACACCCGGTATATGTGGATAGCTGATTGGACCACTAAGAAATAAGACAAAGGTCTATTTTTGTGTCTCACCCACTAGTCTCTGTTTATCGCTGAGAATGTTGTGAACACAACTACAAGTATATCGAGCCTAGCCTCCTGTAAATTTTAAAGAAAACTAAAAGAATAATGTTTTGTTTAAAATTAGATTCTGCTTTCAAGAATTACCTGTTCGATGTAATATTTATTGTATATTCAAATCTTGATAGGTAGTAGTTTATAGAAATAATATCTCATTGAATTTAAGCATTCTGGAAGCAGAATTAGAAAACAACTTCGTATTGATGTATTTTTTCTCCAAACTGTAGAAGTGGCTACTTAATGAAGTATATTTTATTTACTTGGAGAGTAAATTTGTTTGCTCCATACTTTTTAAATGGATTAATTTAGGATTATTTCTTTGCTGCAAAAATATTAGAAAACGAATTTCACCAAAAGTTTATAAAAAATTTAATCGTAATGATTCTGCACTTTGTTTCATACTAGCAAAATTGTTTTATTAATTGATAAGGCATTGTTTCTGTATTACTTGATAATGAAAATTTATAACTACAATAAATATTTATACGACTTGCGATAATTATGGAATGAAACGTTTTGTTTAGGCCAAACAAATTGCAAAAATTCAACCATAAAAATTTCGAAAATGGTCTTAATTCAATATGTAAATAAAGAAATCGGAGAAAAATTATAATAGAGAATGCATTTGGATTGTTGGCTTCAATTTATGGAAAGTTAAATTTCATAGTTTATAACCTCATTAGTATTTTGAAAATATTCTAGGTCAAATTTTATCTGTATTTCCATTTATACATATAGCAATTCTCTAGTCAAATATTAGTTACCAATTTTTATTTTCAAGTGCAATAGAGTTACATTCTACGATAGATATTAGACCCAGAATCAATTGAGCATGCTTTTTCAATTATATTTTTTCCCAATATTACATACATTCTTCATACACCGATTCATTTGGTATTCGATCGCTTCTCCTGAACTCATAAACACCATTTATTTTCGTATTTGTGGCGATATGTATCAATCGACGATGATCACAGTTTTTCTTATTTTATTCGAATGAGGAATAGCACATTTTTCAATATCCTTGAGAATTTTCAAAACTTCAAAAAATTTTTTAGACGATTTTACCTAAAGAATTGCAAGCTATTACATTACGGTAAATATGTTTTTATTTTGATTTGCACTTGCTTGCAAATAAAATCTCAATGTAATGGGATCGGTTCGCACTTCGCAGGTGTACGCACGAACACTGACGCGAATGAGGAATGCGGCCCCTTTATAAACCACACATTTGGATATTTTGTGCAAATTCGGACGAGACTGACTTCGCAGCTTGTCGTAGCTTTCCGATTCCAATGAATAGGAAGTCTTATATTTACGCTTGTCGCTTTGCTCGTGCGTTCGTATGTAATCCCACTCTATCTTAATCTTAACTTACAGTATTATTTCAATTATGTCGAATTATCCAATAGGCACACTTGACATAAGTTTAGGGCTTCTGTCTTCAGGAATTCCCGATTTTGTCTATTAATTTTTATGAGCTACTTAAAACTACAAAGCTCCATGCATAGACAATTACAATTTATTTAATATATTTCCGACAGTTAAGGAGGTTAAGTAGTAAAGTGAAAAAAGAAATAATAACATCTGAAGCTTGGATATTAAAAATTAATAAATGAATAAATTTTGACATGATGTAGAATGAACATAACTTTTTACCTTCGAAAACATCTGATCGGCTGTGTTTAGATAATTCTTGCGTCATTGACAAGTTATAAATAGATAACATATCTTTACGATAGAAAAGTTGTTAGAAAAATAAAGTAAACTTTGTAATGTTTGAGCATCACTGCTTTAAACAATGATCTTCATTTTGATATTTACACGCGCACGTATCACGCGTAATAACGCAAATTAACGGACTGTTCCAAGATCTCTGGAATGAGCATTTAAATTTGAAATTTCGCTCACCTTCAGTAAGAAACGAACACCTGGATCGTGTCAAATGACGTCATCAAACGAGATTATATAATAAGTTCATGATTCTACATTATTATTCTTTCTTTACTTACCGTTAAGATGAATTTTACTTGCCAAGTATTCTGATTATTAAACGTCTCATTTGAAACTAAAATAAAATGTTGAACTCTCAAGAATATACGAAGAATTCGTTCTAAAATGTACTGTTACTATTTGAGCTTAGTTTTAAAATTGCTTGCTATGTTCCGGAGTTAAAAATAGATTCTAAAATTCATATTACTAATAATAAACTTTAATATCGGAATAATTATCAGAGATGGAATATTTTTGATCCAAAACATAATTTTACATAAATAATTGTTGTTTTATTAAGATTTGATATAATTGACAGAATGAATTTTTCGTTGAGGCTCGAAGTCTCATTGCGATTTTTATCGAATCCGGCATTCAACACTCAAAAATTGAGTCAAAATATAATTAAACCAGATGTGAGAAAATATCTGTAACTGTTTTAAATTTTAAATCCGTATATTTATCCATTTTGAATAAAAGTAGCTATAAAAGTAGAATAGACGAATGTACGGATCGCTCATGTGGCTCTGTTTGTTGCTCAAAATAATAAAAAAGTATAAAGTTTTGGGTGAAAGATAAAATGTCGGTGAATAAAACATATCATCTTATTGTTTACACGAAAGAGAACATTTCCGAAATAACTTTATGAACCTAGCTATTTCACAAATGGAGCAAAATAATAAAAACCCCCCTTCCTGGTAAGAAATTTACCGATCCAACCCTGACCAACTTACAACTAGAACACAGCGACAATAAAAACCAGAAATCACAAAATTAAACAGAAATATTCGCGGAATCAGCGCGAATTTCCTTCTGCGCATGTCCGTGCGCAATGATGTAAGAGTGAGATAGTGATAGAATAAACGTCACAAAGTGAGATGGATGCCAGGGATGCATTCCAGTGCAGCGTCGTGACGCGGCGTCGACGCCGGGCTAATTCTGGCACAAGGCGCTAACAAGCGAGAAGAGAGCCACACGAATGAGGCAAATAGAAGACGAGGCGACAACTATTGTGTTGACCAAACTGTGAAATCATTTATACATCATACTTAACTCAATAATATTATTCCGACATTGTTGTCCTTTACAATTTAAATCAATGTTAATTATCAAAATATATATTTTCAGAACTCTGGGACCGAAGGATTTGTCAAAATTTTTGTTTGTCTGTTTACAATATCATGAACTTGTCAACAAAAAAATGAGAGCTATTCATACGGAAAACAAAGATTTTAATGGAATAATTAAGGAATTATTCAATGATTTTCATTTAATTAATTGTAGTCTCAGATAAACATAAAATAGGCACAATGGTTTTGTTTGAAGCCAAAATTTGCCCGGGTCAAGGAGTAAAGGAAAACAGGAATACTAGTTGTACTGCCCGCCAATGTGCAGCGTGTTGCCTACTTTTACAATTGATATAATTTTAAGTTTTATTGTTGTGTTAGACATTTTCGTATCTGTTAATATTTATTTTGTGCTCCTGCGATAATATTTCAGACTGAATTTAGTATTTTTCCTTTGTGATTCTGTTCAAGTTTTGGAGTTCTTGTTTTGAATATTTTAAATTTACTAGTGGTCGCCTAGTGGTCGAAATTCGACCGTAATTCATTAAATTTTCAAGATTGAACGTTATTGAATTTAATCTTTCATCCCCGGGGGTTTCAAATATAATTAATTTAGTATTCAACGCTCTATCTTAATCTGAAATAAAAATAGTCGCTCCCTTTCCACCCCTTTCAAGATTTTAACGTGACTTCCTTGTATCCGCAATACAGCAGCGGGTGTTACGCCCATTTAAATTTCTGCTTCGCAACAAATACCACCACGCTTCGTCTGAGACTGGAACATACTTTCAGAATTAAAAAATGTAGATAACCTTAATATCTCAATTGTTTTTTGAATACAAAATCTTTAATGTGCGAGTCAAACTTTTTATTGATCAATTTGTAACCAACATTGGCTCTTTTGTTTCATAGAAAAAAACCAAATCCTAACCATGTACTGCCCATAACAGTAAGTTATTTTAAGGTAGTGTTTAGGTTTCTTATTACATGAATAAGTAATTTCGTTAAGCTTTGCCCAGGGAATATCGGGTCTTTCCATTATTTCACACAATCCTACTTAATTTAATAAAATTATTTTATTCTGGAATTCGTTCTTGTAGTCAGAAAAAGAGTTGAAAATAAAATCCTAATTTTGGTAAATTTTGAAGAATTCAAAATAATTTTTTTTATTTACCGTTATCAATTGTTCTCTTCTGGAATCAAGTTTGAAGGAGCTTTAATCTAAAATTCCAGAAAGTCATTTCTATTATCTGAGGTTTCACCCCAACTAAACAGATTATCCCTTACTAATATCTTCCAAGAAAGCCAATATTGGAAATAACTTTTCCATTACATCGAATCACCAAGAAAATTTCCAGGACTTTCTTGATATACAGGTTGTCTCACAAGCAATATTTCAGTAAGAAACAGAAAAACTGATTACATTAGTTAATTATGATAAATAATCAAGCAAAACTGAAACGAAGAGAATACTTGAATAAAGTGTTAAGCTTTTATGGAAATAAGGTTCAATTTTGGCAAATAATCAATTAATAGAGGAAAACTATCACCAAAATAGGTCAATATTTGCGACTTGTAGCTTGTCATTCCAAGTATAAATTTCCTGTAACTTTTGTAAAGTGAAGCCTTTTTTATGCAAAGAATTGTTACCATTGCTGTGCACTTTTTTCTACGTCCCTATTTTATCGTTCCAATTCCGCTCTTTTTCATTAAAGTCACGATATTTGGAAGAACAGATCTGGCAACACTAGTTACCACTAAAGTGGTAAGATTTTACCATTTAAGTTGCAAAATTTTAGCACTTACAATCTACTACTACTTCAAGTTGTTAGGGATACCATTAAAATTGCTACCCGTATTACCTATTTACATTGTTATCCTTATCATTTAGTTTTCTTAGTGTACGTGCCAAAATACAATGCAGTATAAAATTACATTGATAATATACCCTAATAATTATACACAAAATATTACCTTCTATGAACTCTATAGACAGTAATGGATTGAAGATAATGCTCAATGTAGGGTTCCAGATAAAGATTGATACAAAGTACAATTCAATGTATCATACAAAACACTAACTCAGTCACAATGTTGGTCACAACGCGTTTCATTCCCTCGAACATCATCAGGTGTGGACTAAGGATTTGAGAATTGCAGGATGGCTTTTATACCGATTGAGTAGGTGGTGAAACATGAAGAAGTCCTTACGGTTGAAAGATTATGTCGAATTGGCCATTTATTTGAACGTTTAATTCTTTCTTTAAAAATCTCCAAGTTTTCTGTTATGTTTAATCTATTGCTTTGACTTTGTTGTTCACATATTGACAATATATCTGAGTATTTATGGTCGATAAGGAAATAAGCGTAATTAGAATCGGTTTTGAAATTTTTAAATGAGTAATAAACTTACGTCCTGTTTGTCCGATATAGTTTAAATCACAAGTTGCAGAATTTAATTTATAGACGCCGCTTTAATTGTATTTATTATTATTCTCGATGGTTGAGTTTATTTTGTTTTTTAAATTATCTTCGATTTTATAAGCTATTTTTATGTTTTGGTTTTTGACTAATTTGGTTATTGCGTGTGTTTTTTTTTTACCGATGTATGTGAATTTAGTTCAAATTTTATTACCTAATTCTTTATTAGTTATTGGCATATATTTTTAAGTTTATTTTTTATTTGTTTATGAATTTTATTTATTATGTTACCAGAGTATCCGTTGTTAGTCGCAATTTGATGGATGGTTTCAAGCTCTTATTTATAATTTTCTTTGTTCAAGAGTACGATTTCAAGATGGTTTTAAATGCCGCATATTTATGTTGTTTAGGATGTTCTGAAGTCGCATGTGTTATATCAGTTTGGATGAGTTTACGGTATATAATATAAGCGATTTTATTAGATGATTTGAAAATGGTCAAGTCCAGATAATAAATTTTGTTGCCTAACTCTTCTTCTAAAGTGAATTTTATATTGCTATTACAGTTGTTGACTTCATTTAGTAATTCCGGAGGATAATTATGATCTGCTATACATAAAATATCGTCGACGTAACGTATCCATTTAATGATTTTAAATTTATGTTTTATATTGTTGAGTATATGTGTTTCTAAATTTTGTAAGAAAATTTCAGATAATATACCAGAAAGAGATCTTATTCCCATAGCCAGACAATTATTTTGTTTATAATATTTATTATTGAATTTGAAGTAATTTTAATTAAGTACTGAAGCAAGGAGATTAGTTAATTGCTCAGTGAAATCAGTATCAAAGTTTTTATTGTTAAGGGTATTTTTATTATATTAATCGTTCCATTTATAGGGACTTTAGAGTGCTGCAGTCTAGTTGGGCATTCGGTAAAGGGTACCTTAATCTAAGTATTCTAGGGCGGCCTCGATCTCGGCACCAAACTACCTGTATCTTTAATCCCCTATTCGAACTCGGCACTACCCTATGGATTAGGATTTGTGACTCAATCGTTCTGCCTGAGTGAGATTTTATGGACACCTGCGATTTTATATTAATAATAAACCAGATTCAGATTTCGCCGTACTTTTAAATGAATCTAATCACACCTGTGACATCAACAACTCAAAAGTCCTGCATATCGTAGATAAAATAATTTGTTTCCATTTGATGCTAGAAAATCCAATATCAAAAATACCAAAAAAAAATTATGTTTTGGTGTGTTCTTTACATATTTGTATGTTTTTGTATTAATGTAGGTATGTACGGACATATGCATAAATAAGTCTTTTTTTTAACAATTTTTTTTATTCTGAAGTTTGATTAAATATTATTTGCAGTATTATTTTCAATACAAATTAATTTCAAAATAAAATATGGAGACTTATGAAACCAAATCTTACAGGTAGATCGTGGCTTTATTTAAAAATTGACGGTGCCGAGTTCGTGTGCGCCACTCGCTAATCGGATTAGCATTGGTGCCGAGTTCATGTTCTTGGTGCCGAGTTCGTGTACGCCCGTATTCTAGTTGGGCATTTTAATAATATCGGAATTACCTGTGTCAAGTACCTACCCGCCTCCATGACTGTATGATTATAATGTTTGCAAAATATTTATACATTTTACATTTTCCATAACATTTAATTTTAAACTTCGCCTACTCCTAATACTATGTACTGATTGGTCATTTCCCTGATTGTATGTATAGCTTCAAGAGTTAAAAAGATCTAGAAAAAATTGCATTCAAATTGGTAGCTTTGCTTTCATCAACAAATAAAAGTGAAGAAAATATAATATTTGCGTTTCATCAGTTATTTAATATTCAGTGATCATGGAAATAAATCGTATAGTTAGTGAAAAGAGAAAGTAATTGCTAGTTATTGACAATTTTAAATTGGTAAGGTCAAAGACTGCTTTTCTTTCGACAATATTACTTAGCGCCTGCCGTTCAATATTTAATTCTTCTTCGTGATTATGAACCAAGTCATTGTTTATTATTTTAAACTCGCGATTTGTATATACTTTAGCGGTACATCGATAGTTTTTATTTGTACATCATTTCATTCTGTCGTTTGTTGTCGAAGATAAGCAAAATTCAAAATTGTAGGAGATGACCATTGAGATGCTATAGGCTATGTGCATGGAGTCTACTAGCGCCTCTAGCGGGCAATGGAGAACAATTGAACTCCATTTTATCATTGTTTCATACCTATAATTTTTTAAATGTACTAATATTATTCAATGCAGCTGTGTGCCTATAATATAACTTACATAGCATGAAAGGTACATTGAAACTATTTATTTTGAGTATTTTTTTCTTCAATTTTAACGTACCTATTATAGAGGAAACGTCTTAATTCGTCCAAATTGACAGGATAACCTCAAATTATGACGCCGATGATCTTGCAGATCGGGTTTGTATTTATCAAACACTATATTTCTTTTACCGAGGAAGCATTGAAGAAAAGCGTGAAATTAGTTTTGCCATATTAAACATGTTGAAGAATATTTTGCTGACAATATTAATAACAAAATTATTGCGAAGTGCATCTGACAAACTTCTATCACTGAAACATCTTACAAATTAGAGATAGAGGTAAATTCATGAATCCCAAATCGATGATGAATATTTCTAATTTCACAATTGAATTACAAACATATTTGTTATATAGATTAATAATGAAAGACAGACAATACTCTATTTACCGCTTTGATTCACTTCACTCGTTTTTTTATGTTATAACTGGGTACATGAAATCTATGAAACTATATTTCACTTGAATCATCCTTAACACAAAAGCCTGAAACAGAACAAATGTTTTCTAATGTTTTATATGCAATTATTCTCACTTTTAAACTACAATGCTCAATGACAGCTCAATGACGTATTCTGAGAAATGGAGTTCGATGTTTAGAATTGTGCCCACCACGAGCGCTCGTATCGATATTTGTTTAAACTCCGCCCCCTTGCACATAGCCTATAGCAATTTCAAATGCTAAATTCCAGTATCCTAGGGCTGATCATTCTGGATTTATGCGGAAAATTAAAAAAATGTCTCAAGTAAAGTGCACTTCCGGTTCAGTCGATCGCAATCATAATGCAAGATGTACAATAAGATTTTATAGAAGTTCTTTATACGAAATTTAAATATGCTATGGCGGATCATTCTATATTCAAGCAAAAAATTCAAAAAAAGTTTCAAGTAAAGTGCACTTCTGGCCTGGCCGATTTTTACAAAAATAGCAGATAATCATTCTGATACAACATCAAGTTCAAATACTGAATTTCAACATCCTACGGTTGATCATTCTGGATTTATTAGAAAAATTGGAAAAAAGTTTCAAGTAAAGTGCACTTCCGGCACAGATGATTGGAATAATAATGCGAGGTGCACAACTAGACCTTATACCAGTCTTAAATACAAAATTTCAACATTATACGTTCAACCAGTTTTGAGATTTGCGAGTTACGCACGCACGCACGCACGTACGAACGCATGAACATACGTACCGACATCAAGCCAAAAATAGTCAAAATGGATTCAGGGATGCTCAAAACGGACATTTCCATCAAAATCTCGATAAGTGAATTTTGTCGGTTTCACAATACTCACTTGTTACTTTGTACAAGTAAAAAGTAGTGTGCCTTCGATGGCACAATTATTGCATTAGTGCTAAATGTTTTGCGATGAATATGTGTACTTTTTGTTATCTCCTATACCCCAAATGGCCGTAAATTAAGGATCTTTTTTCTTTTGTTCATTGACATTCCCAGTTGTTGATTCCTTGAGAGACAATTTTGCATAAACAGGTGAATTGATAGCAATCATTGCTTCCATTTGCTGAGGAATTAAGTAAGCGATTGGAATCTTTTTGTTTAAATTCTGGAAGTGCGTGTGTACAATGTGTGAGTAAAATGAGTCAATGTTTCGAAGAGTGTGAGAGATAGAAGACCACCATTGTGATGAGTAGTGTGCATGAGAAATCCCACGAATACCACGGCAAATTAGACACAGCGAATCGTAAGTAATTACATGATGGGCCAGCGAGAATGCGACTGTAGGTATTCCCAGGCAATATAAATAGAGACAATCAACATATACAATAAATAAAAACAATCTATCGCCGCTGTAGACGACAAACAAGACGACAACAGACTTCGATAAGAACTTATACGAAGTGCACGAACGTTTCTTCAGTTTTCGTCACACAACTTGTTTCAATAAGAACAACTACATATTCTTAAAGTAGTATTTGAGAATAATTAAAATAAATAAAAATAACATATGTATAATTACGTTCAGCTTTAGAGAAACATATTGCACTGAAACAAAATTTTTGTTCCAAATATAATAGCCTTGAGCTTAATAAGTTGATTCGAGCACTGCATTTTATATCTGAAATATGATTATGTTGTATTTATTTTGCATATATTTCGAAACTGTTCTTGATTTTATTACAGGTGAGCTCGAAATTTCAGTCTTGTTTAGAATATAAATGGTAAATAAAATAGTGTTAGATTGTTTCCTGGATGGTTTTATGGCTAAAGTGCTTTGCAAGCTATGCATGCAAAGTTTCAAGTGCGTATTTTGATTCGTACATGATTAATTGCTTGTAATTTGTAATGACGTTCCTACAAGGATTTGTATCTTGCAAAAATATTGCTGGTTTCTTAAAAACAACAAATTTGGCAATAATGGATCCATATCCATAATTTCAGTGAGTATAAAAAACTTTAGTTTTATATTTATTGAAAATCTCTCATGCAAGTGTTGTAGAGCGAAGAAAAATTGTGTTTGGTAAGAGCACTCGGACGAAATAGTACGTCACCTCTGGCATGTTTGGCGTCGCGCGCCTCGCTGTGTTATTATTAGCAACGATTGGGATCCGCGCGGTGCGGGGGTGAGTTTATTTTCGGCACTAGTTTGGTTTGGCAGGTGCTGAGATGTATTGCAAGGAAGGGAACGTTAAATCTGTACTCCATACTGACTCCCTCCTTCGGAATCTCTTGAAAATTCTCGCCACTTTTAGATACACGCAGACAAATTAGTATTTTTGGATTTCTCGTAAACTTCATTCCGAGAATGAAACAATTTTCAAGACGCGTGTGCGATGCAAAAAATCATAACGTAAACATATCCTAAATTTGTCTTGTTTATTAGGTTTTCGAAGGAGGTACATACACAACCACTTTGGACTTGCTTAGTTTGAACGTGAAGTGAAAATCTGAAGCACTTCAACATTTTCACAATCGCTTGGAATTCAGTTGTTTCATCTATGAGAATTTGTTACTTTATATTATTAAAAATAATTTATATGTATATTAATTCCACAGTGCTGCACTGAGACACGTTGGAACCTCAAGGAACAAAACTTAACTGCAAGCCCTTGAGCTAATGAGAATATATGAAATGCTTGAGAGAACCTCAAATCCGGAGGCCATCAAATTCAAAGGATCCTAGGCGCGTGACTAGAGTGCCTATGAATAATCTAGCATTGCTATTCCAGCTACCACAATATATAATCCAAAATTGCATAATTATGTAGCTAATTAGCTAAATTAATAAGAGTTAAGCAATAAACTAAGTTTTGATTTATCTAAACCATTCAATTTGCCAGTGGTGACACAAAAAATTGATAAATTGATTGGTTTGTGTATTTGAATTAAGATGAAGGGAAAGCTCTTACGGTACATGTTCTGCGTTTACTGGGAATTAATCCTTTGGTACAGTTGCTCATTTTCATTTTTACCTGCTTTTAAGCGTTGGCGCAGATGTCCAATGTGATAGGAAATCTATATCAGGTGTGGGGAAATTGTCAATCGCCCCTGAAATCAGTCATTAGATACCAAAATTCATAGCATCCTCCCGACATCCTCCCTGATGGAATTTATCATGGGAACGTGACATGGACCAAATCTGATTATCCTTATATACTAATAAAATCCGGATAAAGATTGTTGTATGAAGACCTGAGAATGATGATCAGGTTCTTATCAAGATTACCTTATGTGGATTACATTTTGTACAAACAACTTTTTTGAGAGGTTATCCTGAAATGAAACGAAGCTGGTCCTGAATAAAAATATCATAGATAAAAAACAAAGCTTTCAGATAAGCCTAACCTGAAAAATACAGCGGCTGGTCCTGGACAGGTTTACCAAATAAGATAAATAACTTTTCAATTGAATTAGGTTAACCTGATTCTGCCCTGATATGGAGCTCATCAGGTTCGCCTAATCAAAAAATATAAATTTTTTCAACCTGATAAGGTCCTCATGGTACTTCAGGCAAATCAGGAACAAATCCTATAGTTAGGTTACAAGTATACAGATCAGTTCTATCCTGGCACCATTTTGAATATTATTCTGGGATTTCTGTACTTTTTGAATCACTTATAAACTTTGTCTACAGTTTAAATTAAAATCAATATCTTTACTCAGTCGCAAAAGTCAAGTTAATAATAATATTTAGATAGATTTGTCCGCGTGAAAGACAATTCTCTTTAACTCTCCAAGAGTAAGCGAGACCTTATTCATTTAGTTCCGTTGATTTTAACGATTGGAAATCTGCAAATTCTAGGTTATGTGACAATCTTTGTGTTGTAAATTAGAAGAGAGTTCAATTGATTGAAACAAAGATATTTTCTTCTTTGTTTTCAAGTCGCTAAGTTTTCTTCCATCTTGTTTGGGAACTCTTCCAAGAGGGGTCAATAATACTTATTTATGTTCGGTAAACGTCGTTATAATCTTTGAAGAAAACATATTTTATTTGAATAGTAACGACTTTTTCTCTTGTTTTAAATTGTTGTTTGTTATAAGAATTTATCGAACTTCCTGTGAACTGAATTAGAAGTTATATGTGTCAAATTCATTTATTATTGCAAGTTGGCAATTTGTTCCGAGTTCTATTTTGGTTTGGAAGTCGGGCGCAAAGTTTCAACTCGGATTGATTAAACACACAAGCGGGTTCATTCATACAAAACCTAAGGGTAGTAATTAGACCACTTGACTTGAAATCTTTACAATTGAGATTTTCGTTTGCTACTTATTTTTCCATCTGTGGTTTCGAGGGCATGTAAAGTCAAAAATTTGATAATAAACTGAATTGCACCTAGTTATAATCTTAATCTAACATAAAAGTGGTGTTTTATTTTCATCATTTATAACCAATTAATCGCCCAATGAAGACTATTTTTGCTGACAGATTAACAAACAGGATTCCATGGTAGTTTCAATTTTCAATCGATTCAGTACTCTGGCTTCTCAACTGATGATTCAGTAGTTATAAGCTAATTACTACAAGACAGTGTTTCATATAATTGATTGATATATTAGAGAAGTAAATAAGTGTTATATTGGTTAAAGCCTATATCGAGAACTAATTCAATTCTCATGTTTTTATTATTTTATCATGGCATTAAAAATTCTGACTTAGAATTGGAAATAAACAAAAAATTGTATGAAGAAACTGTGTGAGTTTTTCAAACATGCTTCGACCTGGAATCCCTGAAACACTTGACGTTTTTTTCATGTCAATTTGAAATTAAATTAGTATTAGAAGCAGTTATGCAATGAAATGGTTCAAATAATTACTAAAAGTATTGAAAATATTATCTTATTAGTACTTTAAAAGTCAGAACTGAAGAAAAAAGAAAAAAATAAAAAAAATCATGATTTTATTACACCCTGCAAATAACTCCTTTGCAATTAAAAATTCTTTAAAAAGATAAAAATTATAATGACCAACTGCACCAAAGGATTAATTCACCGTAAACGCAGGACTTCTACCGTAAGGGCTTTCCCTATATCTAAATTCTGGACTATAAACAAATTATATTTCTACTAGCTTTTTTTTTTGTAGATAGGTAATCAATTATTATTGTTTACTCTCCTCATATCAATATGTTATTTAGTGTTATTTATTTTCAATTATTGATAAGTTGTAAATATGAGCCTCGATGTTTCATTTTAGTCTTGTTTTTTGTTGAGCTATATTATATTTTATGTTCCATTAATTGAGTATCTTATACAATATTTTTAACTGTCATGATTATTTAATTTTTGAAACACATTCAAATAAACATATTGGAATTTTTTACATATCAAGATTATTTCATACCTTGTTATATTTTCCGAAATAAGTAGCAAAAGATGACACATATGATCTGTTATAATTTGTTCTTTCAGTGAATAAAATTAAAATGAAATCGGAGTATTATTGAAATTTAATTCCGCCTCTCCTAGAACTCTTTGTATTAGCCACAAAAGTACCTGAATAACAGTCAAGTGCAGGGGTCTTCGTTTGGTGCAAATATCAATATTTTTGGATATGATTAAATTAATGACTGAAATAGGAGCTTTTCATTGGCGCAGATGGCATATAATCAATTTGTCATTTGTTTCGAAATTTACTTACGTTGTTAGCTTAATAGCAACGTTTCGTTTTTTGTCCTCGCAACCACGTAATTTTTATTTGGAAAGGTATAGAAATTAATATTTTTATATTTCGACATTTGAAAAATCAATCCACAACACAACAACCATTAGTAAATCTTATTTTTTTCTCTTTACTAGTTTTTCCTCTGTTTATTGACTGTACGCTTCATTCGATGACAAGCCGAAGCATATGAATTATTTATGGAAAGCGCCGCCTAGAGGCACGCGAAAAATTTGTCGGTAGTGTATCAAGAAATATTTACTATTTTCTAATTTAAAAATTATTTCAAAAACAGAAATGTTTCTTTTATTTCTGTTAATTCTTCTTGGAGACGTGGTGTTGTTGATACTTTATTATGTGCTTGATAATTATTATTTTGAACTGTCTTTTGTATCAGATCTTTCTCAAAACTCTTCAGTTCTCTAATACCCGATTTCATAGACGGGAGTTGAATTAACCTGGGTTAAAATGACGGAGAGTTAGCCAAAAAATTAGATTTTGATTTATTTAATTCATTTGACTGGCCAGTTGTGACATAAAAAATGTAGAAATTGATATTGTTACCAAGGAAATGAGACGTTTAAACCGGATTAATTTAACTTGAGATCCTGAAATCGGTCATATGTCGTCTTTTTTCATTTTTATGAGTTTTTCTTAAACTACGATTTTCTGAATTGTCTAGTAGGAAACCTAATTAGAAAGTAATATATTATTAATCATATGCATTAAAATTTTCAACTCGTCGATAGACAAGCTTCACTGTTCGTTGTTAGGTATCTGTGAAATTGTCTGATTTAAAAATTTTTTGCATTTAAATTTCGGACAGAGATCATAAATGACAGAAATAATCTTCACTTATATTGTATTGTATGTATAATATATGTCGCTCGCTCCTTCACTCGTCTATTTTTTGTGGAGCTATCTCCTCCTAGGTTTCTTATTATCTATTGTGACGATTTTTTTCTCAGGATCTAGTACTTTTTTTAATAAAAATTAATAATAGCAACTTTTTTTTTTTTTTGATGCAAGTTGAAGGACCCGAATATGGATTGAGTAATAGTTATTTGTGTATCAAGGCCGTAAAGGTTATCTTTTTTGGTCGAATCTGTTGTTTGCGGCTGAAGCGTAGCTGAGACTGCAATTCAGGTGAGACCAAAAAAGAACTGTAGGCCGAGGTGCACACAACGTTTTTTGGCGATCATCACGAAATAATTCAAAAGTACAAAATTTTATCTATTTATTTCTAAAACATTGCAATTGTCAATCTTACTTACCGTCTTCTAATCAAAGTGACATTTGTACAAAATGCGTACCAATTTCTTGAATTGCACGAACTATGAAGGTTGACGGAAGAATATAATATGTATTTCGGCGAAAATTGTTTCTTAAAGAGTTCATCAAGCAGTCCATATAGGTAGGTATGAAATGTTTATGAAGTGGTTTTTGACAGATCAGTCCCAAAAAGTAATATTTGACAGATCAGTCCCAAAAAGTAAAATTTGACAGATTTGTACCAAAAAGTGAAACTTCACGGCCGCAAAACGAGCCATAGAAACAACTTTTTTGCTATGATCGCCTAAAAAAGAATTTTTTTAGGTATTGCAGTCCACTTAATTTTATTCATATTGACTATTATAGTTATTTGTGTATCAAGGCCGTAAAGGTTATCTTTTTTGGTCGAATCTGTTGTTTGCGGCCGAAGCGTAGCTGAGGCTGCAATTCAGGTGAGACCAAAAAAGAACTGTAGGCCGAGGTGCACACAACGTTTTTTAGGCGATCATTACATAATAATTCCAATTCACACCATTTTATCTATTTATTTCTAAAACATTGCAATTGTAAATCTTAGTTGCCGTTGGAATTGTTTTATTTTATTGTCTTCTATCAAAGTGACATTTGTAGAAAATGTGTATCAATTTCTTGAATTGCACGAACTGTAAAGGTTGGCGGAAGAATATAATATGTATTTCGGCGAAAACTGTTTCTTAAAGAGTTCATCAAGCAGCCCATATAGGTATGTATGAAGTGTTTATGAAATAGTTTTTGACAGATCAGTCCCAAAAAGTAATATTTGACAGATCAGTCCCAAAAAGTAAAATTTGACAGATTTGTACCAAAAAGTGAAACTTCACAGCCGCAAAAGGAGCCATAGAAACACCTTTTTTGTTGTGATCGCCTAAAAAATTTCGGACGTTCCGGATGCGCCCCATCCATCTTCAGCTTTCTACAACAATTTTTTATGATACGTGAATACAATATTAAATGGGATGATAATGAAAAAATGATGAAACATGTGCCACAATATTTACCTTATAAAAGTATTACAATCGTATAACATTGTTGTATAAAGTATAGTTGTGAAGATTACCTTCTAATATTTATTGAAATACAATAAAAATAACAACTTACTCAAAAATCATAAAAAATGTGTGAATGTAACTTTGAGGCAACCACCAACCAAGGTGGCTGGTGATAGAATAACAAAATATGGTAAACCGGAAACAAAAACCAGTACAGATTACGCATACCGACAAAAAAATTTTGCGCGTATTTCAAATAGTGTCTAGCGTCAGTTTGGTAATTAATGCATTTCGCGCGATTGAGGTTAATATGCAGGCTTTCATGTAATGATCTTGGAATTTTATTATTGACAACTGATAGAATTTGGGGTTCTTTAAAATTAAATTTGTGCTGTTTTCTGATGGTGCCTAGTGAGCGCACTATGATCAGGGTTCAAAATTCTACAGTTGTAGTTGTGCTGATATAATCTTTTTTGAAGGGTCTGTAAAGTTTCCCCAATATATCATTTAATACAAGCATTACAATCAACATTGTATATCAAATTCTTCCGATCTAGAGTTTCAGTCCTATCCTTTAGTTTACTAAAAAGAGGTTTAGTAGATGTTAAATTATTAGATGCTAAACCTCTTTTTAGTAAACTAAAGGATAAGACTGCAACTCTAGATCTGAAGAATTTGATATACAAAGTTGATTGTAATGCTTGTAATAAATGCTACATTGGGGAAACTTCACAGACCCTTCAAAAAAGATTTTATCAGCACAACTACAACTGTAGAATTTTGAACCCTGATCATACTGCGCTCACTAGGCACCATCAGGAAACAGTCCATAAATTGAATTTTAAAGAACCCCAAATTCTATCAGTTGTCAATAATAAAATTCCAAGATTATTACATGAAAGCCTACATATCAACCTCAATCGCGCGAAATGCATTAAATACCAAAATGACGCTAGACACAATTTGAAATACGCGCAAAATTTTTTAGTTGGTATGCGTGATCTGTACTGGTTTTTGTTTCCGGTTTACCATATTTTGTCTTTCTATTACCAGCCCCCTTGGTTGGTGGTTGCCTCAAAGTTACATTCACACATTTTTTGTGATTTTTGAGTAAATTGTCATTTTCATATTGTATTTCAATAAATATTAGAAGTTAATCTTCACAACTATGTTATACGATTGTAATACTTTTATAAGGTAAATATTGTGGCACATGTTTCATAATTTTTTCATTATCATCCCATTTAATATTGTATTCATGTATCATAAAAAATTATTGTAGAAAGCTGAAGATGGATGGGTGCGCATCAGAAACATTCGAAATTTAATAGTCAATATGAATAAAATTAAGTGGACTGCAATACCTAAAAAAATTATTTTACTTGATAATAGCAACTTTATGATTATTGGGAAGAAAATCCTAAATGAGTCAAATTTCAGTTTTTGAACAAAAGTATTTGATACTAAGATTGGGATTTTTGATTATAATGTATAGCACATGAGTATAACTTCTGCAATAATACTATTGAAAAAAAATGTGGAAAATCGATTACAAAAGTATTACAATCGAAATGATAAATGTCATTAACTTAATATATCATTATTTCAATGAACTTTTGAAGATATATGATGTTGATTATAAGAGAATAAATGCCATATTATGGTCTCATGTTTTAAGTTTTTCCAACTTTGGTATCGACAAGATTTAGGCATTGGTGCCAACCTATTCTAGTTTCTCGAAATTTCAAAATGAATGAGTTTTCAGCGCCAAGCATGAAAATATCTCATGATCAATTGTGCCCAGCTTTGCAATCCGAGCAATTAACTAAATAGATGTAGAAAATATATATACTGATCTTTGTAAGCTCGTGTAGGGACAACCTAATCACATACTACAATAAAAACAGAGGTTTCTTCTGAAGCATTAAATTTTCTACAAAAAATTTCCAGATGACATTCATCTTACTTTTATAGATTATAGGTTAAAGCTTCTGGAGTGTAAATGCTACAATTCTCTCACGTTGCCGAAAGAATTGTTTGCCGACTGAATTTTTCTCAATGTTGTAGACTGACATCTCAAATTTTATTTTAAAAAAATAAGCAATAGTCTTTACTTCTCCGGCCTATATAGTATAGAGGAAGTATTGTGATCGTTACTTTTTGAAAGTTCGAGATTTTGATGAATCTTCACGTTTTACCGAAAAACATGATTTGAAAAAAAGTCGGCTAATCTGAAAGCAAGGTAACTTGAGCACGGAATTTTATATTTGAGCTGTTTATTGAATAGTTAGTTTTAAATTCCTGAATGAGGGTTTTTTTTCAATCAGAGGTACCATAACTTTATTGATGGAGATTTTTAGTTTTTTGCGTTTGTTTTATAAACGGTAGAATTTATCATAAAATATAAAATAACTAAAATTGATCCCAGAATAATTTGGCACAACATTCACTTACCATTAGTAAAATTTGAACCATTATAAAATTCGTTATATTTCTCTGAAACATGCGGAGAAAAGAAATAAAGGAAATCATAATGTAAAATTAGAACTATTATTACTCATATTTGGACATCAAATGCAAACTTTCGTCAATTGCTTTTTTTTTTAAATAAATAATTTGATTCTATCGTGTTTAGTATTAAATTAAAGCTCTTGCGGAAATAATTTTAGTGAAAGTGTCAAAAATTATATTCAAACGATTGTCAATTGTTTTTTTCACAAGTTATTTAAATGATGACTAGTTTGGCATCAGTTTAAAGTTCTCGGGAAGATAAACTTATTTCTTTTTTAAATAATGGCTATTGAAAAATAAAATAATAATTTAATATAACTGCTATCTAAAGCTGTCACTTTGGAATATATAATAAACTGATTATTGATACTCTAAATTTATGAAATAGCAATTAAACTAGCCATGTAATTCATGGTCAGGGGAGTATTAGGTGATCTCAGCAGACTTTTTTCATGTATATGTTCCGTCAACTGAATGCATACCTGGAATTGGGAAAAGAGTTTATTGGGTAGTTAGTGCTAGATTTGTGCTGGTTTGTACTATTAATTTACATAACACTGAGTTAATATTATGAAATTTTGAACTATATTATACCAGAATACATATATCGAGTGTTAATCACAAAGTAAATTAATAGCACAAACTTTGAGATTCGAGCAAGAATATGATAGGTACTAACTACTCAGTAAGTTTTTTTTTTTACCAATGCCAGGTATGGGTACACACATATTTTTTTGCAGGAGTTGACATACTGAAAATTCATTTATAAAAAGTTCCACATACTTGGCTACAATTTTACACTGGCAGATACGTATTGTCACAAATTGATTGTATAGGTATTCTATTAGAGTACAAGAATATTTGACAAAAGTCACACAATTTTCATATTTGAATTTCGTACCAATTTTTTCACTTTTACTTTTACCACTTCTAGTTTCCCCACCTAAACGTCGGCTCTCATTCGACTTTCCAGAAAATTTTATGACCTTAGCCAATTAGAAGCGTTGTCAACTGGAATGGGACCAATATGATACAATTTTTCTCTGCTGCGCAATAATTAAAATATGCAACAATTAATTGTCTAACAAGTGACTGAAAAATGACTAGAATGGTCCAAATAACAGCTTAAATCAATATTACAATGAATAAGCAGTGCAAATAAGAAAGCTACTTAAAATATTTGTGACAGTATATACATATAAAGGATAAAAATAAAATTGTAGTCTATGTTATTCATAGGAAGACCTATAAAAAATGATTGAAAGAAAAATCGAATGTCTGCCCCTGAAATATTTTTCCTTACGACATTATCTATATTTTTTTTTCAAATAGCGCAGGGTTCTAAATAGCAAAATAATATATTTGGAAAGCTGACCACATATAGGCTTCAACTCTTTCTTGAAATAATTATATTTAAATATCATAGAAGAATGTTTGTTTGAACAATTGGGATATTTTTAATTTTTAGAGATGACTAAACGAAAGTTATGCAGAAAAATTGAATTGAGTATCTTTCTGTTTTGTTATTGTCTGAAGTAAAGAAATAAACACCAAATTCCTTGAGCTAAACTATTCCGAACATTAAATTAAAAATAGCACTTTTCGATAAAAAAAACTACATCAATATTTGTGGTTAGATTCGTAACCAGCGCGTAATTTGAAAGTAAATTTTTATGTAACATTTGTAAAAAACTAAATATCAACAAATTTTTTTTAACAATTTTTTTGTTCCACGGATGGAAGAACAAAAGATTAGATCAGAGCGGATCATTTACATGATCAAAATGAAATTTCTTTTAAATTAGTTAGCTGGGATAGTGTGACGAAAATGTTTTTTAGATGAGAAGCACTGTTCCAATTTTAGTATATTATTTCGCTGCAGCGGGTACGTTTGCACTTGGATACTTAACAGTCCCTATTGAGAATTATTTGCATGTGGCACAAAAAAACGAATAATTCATTATTATTTAATGGAGTAATTGATAATTGTGAATATCGTATCAAATTTCAATTATTCGTTCAATATGTTAACAATTCAATTTTATTTCCAATAAATAACGTTTATTTTCCGTCTGTTACATTATTCATTGATTTCGTCAACTTGTATGAATTCATCGTTGTCCTAATTATACGAAATCGATTCCATGTTATATTGATAAGGTATCAAGAATTCTGTGTGTTTGTTGCTCAGAATATGCTGTTTATATACCAGATGTTTCAGTTTGTAGGCAAACGTGTAGACGTGGCAGACGACATTGACAGATGCACAAATGTACTTTTGACGTTCAAAAGATTATGTCCGTGATGTTTAATCTCTAACTGATTCATAGTAGGTTTATTATTATATTAATATTGATTTATTGTACTAGTGCGGAGTGTGATATATTGGTCACAAAAGAAAAAGTTTAGTAACGACGCCTGGAAGGCGTGTGGCTATTCACTTAAGTTGCAACCACATTTAACACGAGTGCAATACAACGTTTTATCCAACACCTCTCTTAAAACGACTTAAAATGTTTTCATATGTTGTCTAATTTTTTGATACCGACAAGACCTTTGAATGCTATAAGTAAAATACAGAAATAACAAAGTAGCAATGACATGTTTGTTGTAGTACTTACTGTTTCTCGTTATTTCGCTTTTTTTTCTCACCAAGTTGATAATTTCGGCCATTATTTATTTCAACAAGCTTTTTATAAGTTGGATTTGGATAAAAATATTTTCATGATGAAAACTATTATGAAAACAAGAATTAAGAACATTGATTATTTAAAAATATTATTTCAGGAAAAAATTTCAGGTAAACAAAGGGTCTAAATAAAAAATCACCGTAGTGCAGTAGAGGGCCGAGTCGATTGAACGTTCGGAGAGTAAACAAGTCAGAGATTAAAATAAATATTGCTTAAAAGATATTTATAGAAATAAATATAAGCTAATTTAGGTTATTAATGTATTAGTCCTGAAATTTCTAGTTATTTTTGAATAATAATGTTGGCTATTTTATTGCGAGCCCTGAGAATATTACAATATAAAACGATTTAAGACGTTAAGTGTGAAATATGAGTTTGTGACTAATATATCATATTCCATATTGCTACAATAAATGACTATTCTATGAAACTACCCTTACACACTATTCAAGCAATCAAATAGAAGTGAAACTCAAGACACGGATATTGTATCACTATTTATATTTGTTTTTCTAGGATGGCAACACCGCATCGTATTTTGGGTACCCCTCTTCATCCGAAAATAAGAATGGGGCTGTTTTCAACATTACTCTCACCGAAATAGCTCCTATTCTGTCTAGACGAAAGGTTACAATTTATGTTTTGTTATGTCAACAAAAATTGTATTGACAAATGTTATACCTAATTTTTGTTTATCTCAGCGTATTAAGACCAAGGACAAATATAAAAAATATTTGGATAATAATTAGTCAGTCATACAGATGTTAGTTTGTTTATATCATCTATTTTTTATTCCATGAAATTAATTTTGTAAATATATTGGAAGAATAATAAAAACAAAGCTTCGGACAAATAAGAGTTGTTATTTTTTTGTCAGCAATAACAACCATACAGAATGATGCATATTTGATGGAAGTCTAGTATTAAGAGTTCTACTGATTCCACAATGATTTTTGGGACTAAAATTGAGCCCAGGACTATCGAAAAGAGCACACCAAGCACTTCACGTTGGACCGATTTTTTTTTGAGAGCGCAGCAACTGCATGTGCAAATTCTTTATTTTAGACTGAAATTAAATATTTTTCTAACGATGTACAAAAGAAATGGAGAGTTTTTCGCCAAAATTAGTAAAATTTCTATTGATAAACCTCATGTCACTCCAGATTAAGATACTCGAGAGAATTTTCGACGACTTCAGGGCATACATTTTTCGTTGATTACCGCTCACTTGAAACTTTGTGAGTGGCTTCATTGTGATGAGTTCGACAACTTTTTCATTTGGCAAAATTCTATATTTGAGGGCGTTTTTCAGCGAGGGCTTATTAATAGAAAAAATATGACCGTCTTATTGATCTTTACACTAATAGAAAATTTTTTTGATTATAAAATGAAAAAAAATATTGTCCGTCAAGAATATTGGGGCTAGCGGTGAGTCCGACTTGTCATAAGTACCAACATACTTACCATAAGTACCAACATACTTATGACAAGTGCGGCTTATCAGACTAACCGCTAGCCCCAATATTCATGTCGGACAATATTTTTTTCATTTTATAGCCAAAAAATCTTTCGATTAATTAGCCTTCGCTGAAAAACGCCCCCAAATCTAGAATTTTGCCAAATGAAAAAGTTATCGGACTCATCACAATGAAGCCACTCACAAAGTTTCAAGTGAGCGGTAATCAACGAAAAATTTATGCGCTGTCTCATGGACTATTATATATTGAACAGTTGAAAAAATTCATAAACACTCAAATCAACCTCTTTTGCTTCATTTTAAAGCTATAAAATATTGATAAAGCTATAAAAAAAATGCGTAGATCAGGTGTATGGAACCGCATTAGCAGAGAAAATAAAGATCGGCACTGTGCGAGCGAATCAACGCAATACATGTTTTGCATTTTATTGTATTCACACTAACCCTGATCTTGAGCACATCTGCATCCTCAGTCTACGTGGTGGAGAAAATATCTCTACAGAGAACTGCGCCCTGCATTTGATATGTTCCACCAATGAACTACGGATGAGAACTCGAAATACATATTTAGTTTTACAAAAAGTTGTTCAAGGTTAAGATTAAGAGCCTTTTAAAGTTTTATATAATGAAAATTCAATTCCAAAATTCCTGCATTGCTCCGCTAACGCGTTTTTTAATTATCCGGGGATAAGACATCCTGGGCGCTCCAGCAAGCAATAAATTGTATAATTTGATTCCACTTGATATTCCTGAATTCATAAGCCTGTCGCTGAGCACAACAATACCCAAGACTACAGATGGCATAGACCGGGAGATGGTGACGGTTAGGGGCTCTCCGATTTAATATCGCATGCCTTTTTGAAGGTTGAAAATTTACTTCTTGATAAGAATGATGAAAAGTTATTGACCGATGCACGCTTTCCAGTGACAGTGCAAACTCCAATTATATTTGAAAGAAATAGGTTTTTCCATGACAGTATTTTGCATGCCTTTGTAACGTGAAATAGTTGAAACTGCTCTAAAGCCTAATACTGAAAAGCATGCAATTCACAACAGCCTAAAAGGCTCAATGGGCAAGTGGAATTGTAAAAAAAATGTTAAATTTTGTGATTTAGAGTCTAGTACTGGAAGGCATGCAATTTGCAACAACCCAAAAGGCTCGAATATTTCGGCCATAAAATCCTTGTGAAAAAATTGGCATGCATCCCTCGCTGGCATAGGGGTGAGAAATTTGAGGAGAAATCTTGCACAAATGAAGAACCAATCAGCCGGAATTTCTCTAATTATATAATTTGTCACCTTTGTGCCCACAAGGAAGGCATGCCAATTTTTTTACAGGAGTTTTATTGCTGAAACTACTATTCTTTTCATTGACATGCAATTTGAAAACACAAAGTTTCATCTTTTTTTTACAATTTTACTCGACCGTTCGAGCCTTTTGGATTGTTGTAAATTGCATATCTTTAGAGCACTTTCAACTATTTTACATTACAAAGGCATGCAAAAAGTTGTCATAGAAAAGTTCAATTAAGAAAAAAATTTATTGGAGTTTGCACTATAACCGGAAAGCGTGCATCGATCAATAACCTTTTTATCTTTTTTATCACAGGGTAAATTTTCAACCCTCAAAAAGGCATGCGGTATGAAATCGAAGAGTCCCAACTGTCAGCATCTCCCAGTCTAGCAGTATAACTCACATACACCTAAGATATTTCATTGATTGTACAAAAAGTCGTATATTTTAGACAGTTTGGCGCAAACCATTCCATTAAAGTTACGAAAACGAATTATCGAGTTCGTACTATCAGAGATATTGTCTTTCATATGTGAAATGTAATCGTAATGAGTGCATATTACATTAAAATAGAAAATATGTGTAGTTTTTGGATAAAATTTGCTTTTTTTACCGCTTGAGTTAGGCTGGCTAATTAAGGTTTTGGCAGCTAATACCGGCGCAGCTTCAGTCCGTTCACTTGAAAGAATATTAAAACAGCACAATCATGACTATGTACTCGTATTCATTTTAGCAATATTAAAGTAACTATTAGTTAGTTAGTTTGTGTTTTCAAATTGCATGTCAATGAAAAGAATAGCAGTGATAGATTAATAAAAAATTATGTTAACAGCTAGATAATCAATAAAAGCATATTAAAATTAATAATATGCAGCGTGACGACAAGGTAGGTGTTATGAAAAATCGTTGAAAGTATTTATGGCAATCACCGCGTTATAAATAACAATGCAAATTGTTTCGAACCGCTTCCTCTGGTTGGCGCACGACACCACAACATCGACAAGGAGCGTAAATGTTGTACCGTGGTCGAATGCGCGCGCATTGGGATCGATGACGTAGCCGAAGGCCACCGGGAAAGTTGTGCAGCTACGCACGCAAGCGCAACTTATCGGTTCACGATTATCTGCTATTTTTGCGACGGAATGTAAGATGCGGCCGTTGAGTTGCTGCTCTCGCGAGAAAACAAACTATTTGTTAACAAGTTTCTATTTTGTTGCCGGGGTTCAAGGTGGAGACAAGAAACAAAAATAATTACTAATTTCAACTGTTTCTTGTTTCTGCAACTGAATTGGATAGTTATGCTATAGGATAGGCAATCGAGGCGTTTGGACTAGCTTCCTTAATCAGAAGTCTAAAGTCTCACAGCTAAGGACCATTCATTTAACCTGAATAAATGGAGCCACTCAGTGCATTATTTCATTTTTGCCTTACACTGTTATATAATCATAATATAAAGATGGTATCAAACAATCTTTCCGTTTACTCAAACAGTCAAATTTTCTTGCCGCAGGTCAAGTGTCGCATCGAGCTGTAGACGTCCGCAGGGAAACAGTTTTAAATTTACCTACCTACGAATTGATTCAGATATCTTCGGCTATCTTCTCAACACACGATTATTATGTTTGTTTTTTAATTTTCGTAATTTTCGTCGCATTTTGAATTCTAAGACGTGAAGTAACGTTTACTGTTTGTTTATCATCAATGAAGGAGCCAGTGCAAGTTAATTGTGTGTTAAATATTAATAAAAAAAAAATTTTTTTCTTGTATGTACTTTCTTTCAAAACTCAGGAGTCGCCGCTGGATTTACCTAGCTCGACAGTTTCGCCTACACCTTAGCCATCTTCAAGAGCGAAAAGAATTGTGTAGCTTGTACATAAATTTTGAAGAACATCTAATATAATCAAAGCGAAAACAAAACAATTTTAATTTTTTCAACCGCTTACAATGGACGCTGCTGACTAAATGTGTAGCCAAAACTGTCGAGCTAGAAGAGTTAAATAAAAAATTTGACTAAATTCCCAGATTCCTATACTCACATTTACTGTTCTAGTCAGCTTCAACAATATTATCCAATATTTAATGAGGTATGAAATCAATTTGTTTTTATTTTGGATTTAATCCACGTTACGAATTAAAACAAAGAAGAAAATATTTATCTACTAACCACGCAATAAATAATTTCTCACTATCTGTCATTTAGGCTATTTTCCAAACTATTTTAAAGACAGCGATGATTATGTGATCAGCAATTTTTCAAGTTCTGCAGATCAATCAGAAATAGTTCTTGGCAAATTCTGTTCTCGACTGCTGGGAGCCAAGTGACGACTTATTGGCAATTGATTGTATGTTCGATAATAGTGATTTGTTCGTTGGGTTGGTACGATTCTGGCAGAATAAGTACTCCAATTGTGTTACAGTAGATAACAAATGATTGAGCCGCTTGTTCAAGACTCTTCAGAAGCACTCAACCATTTAAACTTTTTAGAATTTTCTAGATGGTTGGACGGAGCAGAATTTAGAACCGCTAGATTACTTTATAAAATTGCTTTGAATTTGTAGACAAGTTCTTATTTATTCCACATTAATTATAGTTTAGCAGAGCATAAAGGGACTGGAGATTACAAGCACCAAAGTTGGGTGAAATAAAAACGATTTTTAAATATTGGTAGAAGCGTTTCGTTGTATATGAGAAAGATTCATAGTAAGTACAGTTTGTGCACGTGTTTATTGTACGGAGTATGAATACAGTCTATTCTCTGAGAAAGCACATGCGTACATTCCATTTTACACAAAGCCTTCGAGAGTATAAATATATGTGGTCGCATCGAAGCACATGCGCAGGTATGATTTCTGCCCTCATTGGGAAGCCTGCGTCAAAAAGCTCGTTTTCTTCGCAAATTGCCAGTGTTGATGGTTAATATGAACCTTGAAAAGATCACCTCCTGTAGGCCGCCAGGATCTTCTCTTTTATTAGATCAAATGTCCATAAAATTAGTTTTTTTGTGAATAAGTCAAAAACAGCTCAACTTGGAAAAAATTTCTTGGGTAAAAATTAGAGGAGACTAAATTTCCCATAAAAAATGTGAAGCAATATTTTTCTGTGATATAACAGTTTTTGCAATAGTACTCGCTGAAGACATCTCGAGTCATATTCTTCATACCATCCGCAAGGTATAATACCGGAAGAGTTTTCTTCACGTAGTTTATCTTTTGGGCCTCTTGTAAATTTGAACTATTTTTCATTTGGATAGAGGGCTTGTTAAAATGCCCTTAAATAATTCATTAATAATTATACAGTTTAGTGAATGTATCATCTTCGCACAATACAGAACAGTCAAAGATGAGGCGTCAATAAATAACTACAATTTTCTTTCCTACAAATTGACACAATTACCACCAACAGCAGTACCAATTCGCTTATATTAGTATATCGAGTATATCACCAAATTCAAGTAACTTATCTATCAAACATCCCTACATTACGTTGCAACTGTCACTACTATCAGGGTCGAACGAGGTCCTCAATCCTATCTCTGCAACAGTCAGAAAGGTTGTGCAATAGCATGTGGTTGCAGATAAATCAGAATGATTACAGTTCCGGATTTATCTCATATTAAGTTTCTTCTTATCCCAAAACAAGGTTTTGTTATGACTTCTTTGGGAACGGGCCCTAAGCACGTACTTCATTTATTTTTTGGTAAATCTAGTACTGACTGAATATTCACGATCATTGCAGTGACAAATCTTGCCTACATGTTAAACAAGGAAGTTGCAGATGATTGATCAGGGGATAATTATTAAGCTACTATAAAAGCTATTTAAGTTGAGAAAAGCACTAAAAAGGGCATTTTAACAAAACCCTCCAGCCACGAAAAGACAAATTTGAAGCCAACAGGAGATTAAACGTGAGAAAGCTAATACGAGTAAACAGGATTATTATTCCAGAAATGGCTGCACTTACAAAAAAATATCTGGAGACATTATTTGTAAGAAATTTGATCTTCTTAATTTTTTATTCGATACATTTTTTTGTAAGTTGAGCCATTCTCTATTTGTTCTCAAAAATTTGTTTTATCGGCATTTGTCCTCAATAAAAAAGGGGAAACTGGCAGCTCACGGACGGTGATCTTTGAGGGGCTTATATTGATCCTGAACATTAGTAATTTTTGGAGAAAATGAGCTGTTATTTTGTGCATAACTAATTTGATTCAATTGCACATACGTTTCGAGATTTTTCACCTAGAACTCTGCCATTGTTGGATTTTTATTCTCCTAAAAGATTTTTAAAAGGCCCAAAATCGGTACAATAATTCAGAAAGAGTCTTTGATTGTACGGAGAATGCAGAGAGGGCTTGCCTGCTGGCGACGCGAAATCTTATGTATTTTTCTTTACTTAATTAGAAGAAAATCCAAAGCCTAATCGCCGTCCTTCAAGTCCTGATGCCAGGATGCGAATTTAATGAATTTTGCTTTCCTTCAAGTCCTGACTTCCAGGTGTCGCACACCTTGCTTGAAAGCTGTAGGGCGTACGAGCAATATTTCTCACCTAATTTTACTGATGATTTAGTGAAGTGCTCCTGCCAAAAAATGCTTTTTTACGTGATCAGATCAAACAGTTTTTCTTGTAAGATTTAAGAATCTTACAATAATATTCTCTGTTAATTGGGATACCTTCAGATTGGGAATCTACGAGGATTGTTGATTATTAAATTTGTGTCTTTTTCGGAACTATTTGCACTATTTATGTTCATTGCGTTAAATTCAACTGAAAATTATTCTTAAAAACTGGTAGATAATTTTTGATGTTGAATAATGCGTCAGTTGGTTTATAGCACTGACAGACATGCATTAAACTTGGTACTTACAATGATTAGCTATTATTCAAATATTCGTTCTTATCAAAATATTCCATTGAGTTGGATTTATCAACCATTTCTTCGCAAATTAATTCCTGTTTTGTGATAAAGAGAGATTTTTAAATTTCTATTCTATTATTAGAAATCAGCGATAGTAACTATACGATTATTTATCAAGTGTTTGCCCATATTAATTTAATCTGGGACTGCTAAAGACGAATAAAATATGCGCGCATTGGACCAACTACTTGACTAACAACATTGTTAGCAGGTTTTTGTTGAAATGACCATGAGCGATTTAACATTCCATTATGTGCAATACTTAGCTACAATCACACAAAGATTTACCATCTTTCTTCACTTGAATATTCAGCAGTTTTTTTGAGTTCGCTGTAAGGACAGAATTATGCTAAATTAATTTACCGTAGATTATTGGTAACTAACGATTCATATCTAGATGATTACAATATTAGCTTGTCTGACTGATCAGATTTCAAATTTGCATAAGCATTCACAAATATTTCATCTTGTATTCCAGCCTTATTTTTATATTTGAATTCAGATTATTATATTTTTATACATAATTGTATAATAACTACAACTTAAAATTGTGAATTGAATGTAACAAATGATTAAATAATTCTTATAAGTTAGTTTGCCTGATTAAACGTCAGTCAAAAATTAGGTTAACAACATATTAGTTAGCAACATGTTGATATATTGGTTTGAAACCAAGGTCCTTTTCCTGAGAAGCTTCTTTTCAGCAATTATTGCTCATGAAGCATGAACCATTGTTTGCTTGCATCTCTACCACATGTTATACACCTACAACCAATATCCAAGTAAAAGGGGAAACAAAATTGATGGTGGGAAGAGAAAATAAAATGCGATGTTGCAAACAAATTATGGAAGAAATATTTGTTTCCCCAGTTCACCACATTTTGAGAATACACAATCTACATATCGCAGATAGTTTAGGTTGAAGAAAAAACGAAGTTGAAGGATATTGGGAATAAATTATTGGATTACAGGTAACAAAGTTCTTCAGTGCCTTCAAAATAATTCCTTATCTTGTCGTGTAGTCACTCATCTATGGCAGCAATCACAAATATGTAGTACTGCTATGAAAATAGGTTCTTTTGAATGCCCCTCCAGTTTAAACATTTTGAACATTTACAATCAGCACTCTACAAATAGCTTAAGAAAAAGGAGCAGTAAAATTGACAGTGGGAAGCAAAGACACAACTTATGTTGGAAACAAATGATTGAAGTACAAATAACGAAATTCTTCGATGCCTTCGAAAGGATTCCTTGTCTAGTACTGCTTGTTACTCATCCACAGCTCCCTCTATATGTTTCTTCAGTTTACCACATTTCAAGTACCTACAATCGACATAAGTACCAGAGATAATTCAAGTAAAAGGAAAAGCAAAACTGATGATGCGAAGGAGGAATACAATTTTGATATTGGAGAATAGTTATTGGAGTACCTTTGATGAAGTTCTTGACTTGTCCTACCAGTTACCCAGCTACAGAAGCGATTGATCCTAATATCGTCATAGAATCAAGCTTCCTCTAAATGTTCTCTCAGTGTACCATATTTAGTACACTTACAGCAATCATATACTGCAAATGATTCAAGTAGAAGAAAGAATAAAATTGAAGGTAGGACACAATCTGGATGCTAAACAAAGATTATTGAAATACCATATTTGGTACACTAACAACCATTATATGGCAGATAATTTGAGTAACAGAAAAAGCAAGCTGTACGTATTATGAGCAGAAAAGAAAAATCAAAATTGAAGATTAGAAAAACTCAGATGTTAGAAACAAATTATTGAAATATGGACGACCAGGCTTTCCATGGTTTTGAAAGTATTTCTTGTATTACATTGTCAGTTACTCATCCACCGCAGCGATTATACATCCAGTAGTCATGAAAACGAGTTCCCTCTAAATATTTCTTCAATGTACCTACTACATTCAATATACTTATATTCAACATACCGTAGATGTTTGAGGTTAAAGAAAAGCAAACTTGAGGAAAAAATTGAGATACTGGAAATAGATTATTGGCGAAGTTCTTTGATACTTCAGAAAGAATGTCATAGCCGTCATTAGAACAAGCTCCCTCTAATTGTTCCTCCAGTGTACCACATTTGGTATACATACAATCCTCTAGAGCAGTTATCTTACAATCAACATACCGCAGATGACTGAAGTAGGATCAAAATTGAAGGTGAAAAGGTAAGTGGATTATTGGAATACCGTTGATGTTGACGAAGTACTTTGAAGCTTTTTAAAGAATGCTTTGTTATCCAGTTAGTCCAGCTAGTGGAAACAAGTTCCCTCTAGATGTTCCTCCAGTGTACCTCATTTGGTACACTTACAAACATCACATCGCAGATGATTTGAGTAAGAAAAAAAAAAATTGATGGTTGGAAAGCGAAACACAACTGGAATTTTCGAAATAGGATTACTCGATGCTTTAGATTAAATTTCTTGCTTTTTCTTTTCAGCAATCCATCCACAGCAGCGATTAAAGAATGTCGACGTAAAATCAAGCTTTCTCTAAAAGTTTCTCCAGTGTATCACGTTCAGTCCACTTACAACCAATATACCTCATATGACTGGAGAAAAATTGAAAGCAAAATTGAAGATGAGAAGTTTGGCAGATTATTGGAATACCATTGATGCTGACGAACTTCGACGTTTCTAAAAGAATGCCTTGCTCTTTTTAAATTTTCCTTCAGTAAATAAGAGAAAAAGCAATATTGAAGGCTGGACAGACAAACATAATTGCAATATTCAAAATAAACTTTATAATTACCAAAGACCAAATTCCTCGATGCTTTTAAATAAATTTCTTGTCTTGGTAGTAACCCAGCCCCAGCAGCGATTAAAAGTGTCGACGTAAAATAAAGCTTTCTCCAATAGTTACTTCAGTGTATCATACTCAGTCCACTTGAAATCAACATACCGCAGATGACTGCAGCAGAAGAAAAATCAAAATTGAGGGTGAGAAGATTATTGGAGCATCTTTGATGTTGGCGAAATCCTTTGATACTTTTAGAAGAACGCCTTGTGTTGTCCTGTTAGTCATCTATCTAAAGAGGCGACTACAGCTAAAGTCTCAATAAGTACACGCTCCCCCTAAATTTTCCTTACTTACAACCAACTTACCACAGATAATTTAAGTAAAATAAGAAGAAATATTAAAGGTGGTCAAGAAGGTCGCAAATGAGATTTTGGCAACAAATTTTTGGAGTATATAGGTTCATCAATGACTTCAAACAATTTCTTAGCTTTTCCTGTTGCTCACTTAAACACAGCAGCGATTACATTTTAGTGTTGTCATCAAAACGAGCTCTCCCAATATCCCTGCAGTTCACAGAATAATAATCATTGAAGGCCAGACTGGAAGAACAGGGAGGCTGTTCGAAATTAAATGATCCATTATAAATTAAATTCTATCTTGTTCTTCACCTGTGTTGTTGTGACCATATGTATGGGGTAGATAATCACCCAGAAGAACCTTTTCAAAACTCTGAAAGTTGTCGTCCTGATTCAATCTGCGCGAGAAATGGCTCAAGCTTTTCTCTATACTTTGTACTTTTGACTCTGAATTAAAATGATGGGGCCAGTGTTAAAACTTAAACGACTTGACATTGACATTGACTTCAAAGTTGGACATGTTTCCGATTAGTATTTATTATAGGGACTAGATTAGGTTATGCAGTGAGTGCGGATGGCCGAGCGTATTTGTTCACCTATACATGTTGTGACGTCACTCGACCAAGAGGTCGCAGGTTCGAATCCACTCACCGACAATGTGTGATTTGTCGTAAAAATAAAAAATGCAGCTACTTGCATCATCACATTCGGGTGCTACAGGTTGCCAACCTATACACCTTAAAATATGTAGCAATGACACGAAATTCTGATCGGCAGTACGGTGGTGTTATACCGCGGCTCGGTGATACCGATTAGAAAAGCCTAGGCCCTTACAAGGGCTGTTGCGCCAGTGATGATGAGATTAGGTTATGCTTCCATAAAATGGGATCTAGATAATGATGACAAGGATTAGAAGCTCAAGACGAGATGGGAATATGTCAATGTTGCCTCGATGTGGTATCTGGGCAGGTTTCATCCACCGTCTCAAATATTTTCGAAAACTGTCTTCTTACTGTTTTAATCATTCGTTAACATCATAGGCGCCTAACAAGCAAATACTTTTTTGAGACCCAATTTGTAGTGCCTCAGAAAGTACTTGCATATCAATGTCACATGCCATCTTCTTTTTCGTATCCTCATAGCTTCTATGTAACAACGTGAACCTTCAAAGAGTGTTCTTGAGTACATAACTCAATCCATTCTCACTCGGAAACTTACTTTACGCCAATAAATCCATTTACGCACTTCTTCCAGTATTGCATTTTTCATTATCAATTTATTTCGTTTTCGATATCTTCTAGTGAAACCACAAGCACTACACATATTGTACATCATTGAACACGAATCAAAATTTGTTCATGACAAAGGCTAGTGTGTCAAAATATTAAAGTCTAGTCTAACTCATCAACTCATTCCTATCATCTTCCCATTTTAATCCATGATTAGGTCTTGAATTTCAAATACTGTATTATATTCTGTTGACTTATTCTAAACCATGAATTAGCTTCAACAATTTTGAGAATTAGGCTGAAGTTCGAACGTAATTGCCACCCGTAGTGTTACTTTCACCTGCATATTTCTCCAAAACTAGACGCGCATTTACGCAACAAATATTCTATAAGAATATCGTTTCTTCATCAACAGCTACCGATTTCTTAGTCTTGCTATTCTCCATTTCTCTTATTGTTCTCCTTTTCAGATAATCCGTTCGTCTGCATAGGATGCCTATAGGACCGTACGACGCTCTGAACGTAACGAGCGATGCTCGATCGTTGTTCGGATAGAACGAACAAACCGGTGTAGTCGGTTCAGTTGTCGTGTCGTATGTGCATTTCTTTGAGTGTGTAGGACTCCTCATGGTGCGACTCCGTTCATGGTTGTTAACCCTGACATGGCCCGTCTTAAGAGATTTCTCCCAGAATATTCAAATAAATTGTTATTATGATTTATTCTTCTAGTTAGCTAGCTGCCTACTGAATAATCCGAATAGAAATTTGAGGAGGACGATGCTCAATCATTCATAAAAGCTCTAAGCATAATCGTAATTATTTTTGAATTCAATAAAGATCAATTTTTCTTGAATTGGATAATCGTGAAATACATTTAGTGAAAATGTCAATTTCAAGTTTAATGTAGCTGTATACGAACTCGATGTGTTGTCAAAAAACACAACTCCATTTCTGGTGTCGCTGTGTTTTCTAAAAGCAAATCTCATCTTCTTAACTTATATTCGAATATTTTTGAAGCTCTTTTATGAGAACAATTCCTATGAGACTTAGCTTATGAATCAGCCCTAGAAGTTTGGACTGTCTATTTGATAATTCCTAATAATATTGTTGTTTTTGCACCCATGGCTTGACGGCTTAGGAAATATCGATCAATTTACTAATAATAAAATAGTATCTGCCACACCTATATCAGGTAAAAGGCGTGATAGAGTTTTATTCTATTTTTGTTTTCTTCTGATTACAAATTCCAGAGAAAAATTCTTCATTATTATTGCAGTTATTTCTTCTCGTCTTGCTATCAGTCATACCAGCGATTATATGTAGTGTCGTGATTAAAATGTTCGTTCAAAAAAATAATAATCGAAGGCTGTCGATAACTTCAAGAGAAAGAGTGATTTGAACAAAAATTAATAGGCAAAATGAAGCAAGCTACATGCTGACTCACTTTAGAATTATTGGAGTGAAGCTCTTTTCCTGAAGATGCTGTATTTATTGCAGTTACTCCTCTTGAACCACTGGTCGCCAAGTTTTGAACACTGTAACTGCCATACTGCAGATGATTTAGTTAAAATCTTATCCTAGTTAACAATAAATACGTCTCGCATCAATTTTTGGTACGCTGATGAATACAATGTAGTATGACTCAAAGCAGTTGTCATACCACAAGTAAGATCACCGTCGTCAAATTTGGAGTCTTCTTCTTATCAGCTGAACTATCCTAGTAGGATATGCGCTTCCTTCATTTTGCTTTTCCATACATTTCTATCTGTGGCTGCTTCTCTGCTATTTGTTATGTTTAGCTACTTCACGTCTTTAAGTACTTCATCGTTTCATCGACTTCTTGGCCTTTCTTTTGATCATTTTAGTATTTGTTTTGATTTTTGATATTTTGCCAACATTTCTCTCCTTATTCATACGTATAAGATGTCCTAGCCATCTTAATCGTTAATTTTTAATGAAATTGATGGTATGCCGTCTGTGTACATTTCTTCTATTTCAAATTCATTCTCTGTCTCCATAGCCCTCCGTTTGGAATAGTGATTGGAAATGATTGTCTGTATCTTATCCAAAAGATTATGTTTCCTCAATTTATGGAGACCCAAAGTTAAATAATTTTTCTTTACACAGCAAGTGGGATACTACTTGGAAAAATATTATTTGATGATCCTGTTCAGAGTGTAACAGAAACAAGCACATTAATTTCAACCAGCATAAGAACTCGTCGACTATAACATTTTTTCTTAATAACTTTTTCTGTAGACACTTTGGATATCGAGTAAAAATTCATCAGAGTTTAGTCAAAAATTGCACAGTGCGCCTATGGTTCGTACCGAATGTTTGTCATTTATTAGAAGAATTAAAGCTGTCGATTGGAATGAGTATTCTATAACTTGAAACCATCGTAGTCAAGTCAATAATTCATGTGAAACTGAAATCATATTTTTATTTTGGCAATACATTGACATCTTTGCTAACCTCGGTAATTCTATTTTTACATATGTTGTGAGACAGGTTTAATTTGTCTCAGAGACTACCAATTTTGTCTATCAGTCATATTTATATCTCACTGTCAAGCAGTGACGGATTTACATATTTTCCAAGTATAGGCTGTTGAATTTTTGCCGCTTTTACTTCTACAATTGTTTATTCCAAATTATAATTTCTATGTTTGCTTCATTATCAAAAGACAAAATAACCAAGTAAGCATAAATAATCTTTTAAAATACTATTTACGGTCCCCAAATTTGTCGCCTCTAGAATCTGCCGCCCTAGACTCAAGCATATTCAGCCTGCTGGTAGATCATTTTTTAAAAATTAGCTTGTCTGCAAGTTCATTGCGTTTTCACAGAAAACAGCTGAAAAAACAGTTTGAATACAGTCAAAATATGTGCTGCCATCTACGAGCGGTGAAAAATCAAGTGTTATTCTCAAACATTAAGAGAAACTCATTAAACGATTTATTTGAAGAAAACGGTGGGATAATAAATGGAAATCAATCCTAAAATAATGAATTTAGTTAACGAATTGATTGAAAATATTGCCATGATTCGAAAATGCAAAAAAATGAGAATTTGAAAAAAAGTTATTAAGAAATTTTGTTATTCTCGACGAGTTCTACTACTAGTAATAGAACTCGAGAATAGACTAAAAAAGTCTTTGAAAATAGTATATACATAACATTCATTTAATGGTAAATTTATGATTTTGTTTTAAGAGAGGTGTTCGAAGTAGCCTCATCAAATTTTGATATAATAAATTTAATTTTTAATTGTTCTTGTTTTCATACTGGTTGTTTATTTTTCTCTTAAACTGCAATAAAAATTTAACTTGTGTGAAAATTTTAAATAGGTGAAAATAAACAAATTGACACGCGTTGAGACCATAACCATTTCTCAAAATTTGTCGACAAATAGCTAGTCAAACAAATAAGAAAGTTATCATAGCATTTTATCGAATATTTATGGGACAAAGGATCGCAGGAAATTTATTAGCTTTGAACGGTGCATCGTGCAGACGTTTAAACGGCTAAGAATAGTTGAATAAACTCCCCACAGGTTATAAATATGTCATTTCGAAATTTTTCCCACTAACAAATTCCTAATAGCTTCATAAGCAGCTAGAAAAAATACAACACGTGTAAATAAAATCGATTTGTTACTGTTGACAAAACAAAACACTCTGTAGTAAGTTTATTTTGTGACGAACATCAGGAATTCCAAAATTTAAATATTTTTCCACATTCAATTGAGTTTATTTATATCTCAGAATAAATTTATTCCTACATCCTTGAATAACGTTCGTTAAATAATTTTGATTTCTTAGTAAACTTATTTTTATAAGTAACCTTGTGAGTGTCAGTTATTTTTATTGCTTTAAGATGACTTTGCGAGTGCATTTAATAAAAATTCACCAAGAATGTTGCCATTTTTATCACGTACGTCAACTGTCAAAGTCTTTCTATTACCGCATACTGATAAAATTGTTTTCAAAATTCTAATAGTAAACAGGAACTACAAAAATGCTTGATAAGATCAAAATTATAGAAATTGAACCTTCAATTTATAACATTGAAGTAAAACATCACTGAAATTTTAATTTATATTGTTCGTATTCATTGTCACATGAATTTGCGTCAATAAAATTATATTGCGATTATTGTGCATTTTATAAATTAGTATTTATATTTTCTATTATCATTTTTTTGAAGGTACCATATCAACTCATAATGAGAGATTTTTAGTCTGTTTATATGTTTGTATATCACAGCCAGTTTTTTCAGAAATTATTGGGGCTAAAACATGGAGTTTGGTTTAGTTTTAGATCATAGTTAGCAAGCTACACTATTATTGAAAACCCCATTATTATTTATTGAATCAAAATAGAGTAAGAACAAGGATATCCCCTCTTTTATCTCCGAAATGATTGATGCGGACTAGTAAAGATTGAACAAAGAATGAAGCGATGTTTTAAATGCTGCCGCTTTTGATAATTAATTGATAATGTATTCTATTCATGATAATTCTTTGTATTCCTCTGGCACGTGACAAACACTCACATCAGACAATTTTTTTTCTTATTCTCATGCGATTTGTATCACACACAATAATTAAAGCAGGACGTCATCTCTAAACTCAATCACTACATAGAATTATATTCCCATTATTAACCAGAACTAAATATAGTGTTAGGTGTACATTAAAAAATCTGCTGTGGCCACACAGTTCTTCCCCGGTCATATGCTAGTCTTAATGCTGTCTCATAAATTTAGAGAATCATATCAATTAATTGCATATTTCAAAGTGACAGCAGTCATTATTAAAGTGATAGATGGCGATTATATGAAATTACTATTTTATTTTGCGATGGTCATCAGTTATTTACAAACTTGACATAATCTGGTTAAATTGTAAAAACAATTGATAATCAAAAAAATTATTCATTTTAGATTTCTACTAAGCTACAATATTTCTCAATTGAAGGTCGGGAAAGTAGAAATTAGTGTACATTGGTAAATAATAGCTTCATCGAGAAATGCAATTTCAACCATCAAATAGTAACACTAACTGAAACAATTTCCAGTTTGTGACATCGTGTTATAATTATGATATAGTATTGTTAATTCAATGTCATATATATGTACATACATATGTGAAATAGTCTTTTTCTACAGTCACTATAGAATGATACCCATTCCACACGCTGTAGCGTGCGGAATAGGGGTCATTCCGCACGCTTAGAAGTGCCTAGGAGATCCGCGTGGCGTCGCACTGAAACTGCTCCATCGCTGTTTAATTTAATCAAAGTTTGATGAATTGGAATAAGATCAATGAAGAAAATTCTTTCTCAAAAAACGGCATATTTTGGCTATAAATATATTCGCGAACACCTTTGACTGTAGAAAAAATAACTTCCGTCACTCGTGCGAATCGATCATTTCATGCTCATGTGAATTCTACCACTCGACTGCGTCTCGTGGCTGAATTATTCGCATTCGCATGGAATGATCTCCATTCCGCACTTGTGTCGGAATATACTATTATATTCAATTAACACTACATTTTAACATTACAAATATTGAAATATGACACTATGTGTAGTGAGATGGTAGTGTAACACATAGTTAAATAGTGCTAGATTTGTCACATCGGTCTTTTTCATGTTATTCAATATCGTGACACAATGGCAGTGTCAATAAAACAGTGTTAATTCCAACAAATACGTACCAAGTTAATTGATTTGATACTGGCTATTGTTACAGAAATAAAAATTGTTTTGGAACAAAATAGTGTTGATTCGGTGTAATACGTATCTTAGTTGATTTGATACAGAAATATGAAAATATTTTGGACATCATAAAATTTTATTAAATATTATTCATCATGTATTATTCTTTCACACAGTAAATGTTAAGAAATATTTCATATATAGTGTTCAGTGTCTACCAGTATACAGTATGATTCAAAACTAGATGTAAATTGAAATAACTCAAAGTAGTGTAACATTAATTCAAAAGAAGTGTCAATTTTGTGACGTCGCGTTAAAATCAGGACGTCAGATGTCGCGACTCAGTGGCAGTGATTAAATAGTGTTGATTCAATGTTATATATACATATCTGGTTAGTTGGAACTGTCGTAGTGTTAAAAATGTTTTGAATTGTAGCCATGCCAAATATCAAATTATATTGGGGTGTATTCTACAAAAAACTTTGATGTCCAACTAGTTTAGTTGTCCTAATAATACTGATTTCAGGATAATTACAAAATGAATAATATTTTTATAATTTATATTTACATAATTATTTTGAAAAATGAAAAACAAGAATATCGCGTTCCTCAATTACAGCAAGTAATTAGAGTAATTTTTCTGATAGAAATCACAATGACAGGACATACATTGCCAAAAATTTTGATTGCAAATAGTACATTAGTCAGACATTAAATATTGAAGGCATCACTGGAGTTGAACGGACGATAATGCCTACGGTCAACGCACACAAATCGGATTGGAGGCGCTCAGAAAGTACACTGTTGACCTCACACATTATTGTCCTTTTAACACCATTGATACCTTGATTACTATAAATGTCCATATTTTAATGTGTTTGTTGAAGTTGAAATATTTTTTAAGTAAATATTTCAACTTCAACCAACACATTAAAATATGGACATTTATAGTAATCAAGATATTGACTTGGCAATTTTTGTTTATTTATCTATTTTACATTTACACTTGAAAAAAGCAGCACTTTGCTGTTAAAATGTTGTGTTTCCAATTATTTTATACAGAACTTTACCCAAATAAAACATATTTATTAAAAAATGAGTTCTGAAAAGTTTTTTCTTTCATAATTTTTAAGGTATTATCGGAGCAAATGTTTAGCAGCACTGTCGAAATTCAAAAAACTAACACTCCTATCAAGTTGAAATGTGGAGTGAGCAATAAAACGTAGAAAATGGTACGTCTGTTCTCGATTCGCAGAAGAATCAACAACTGTCATTTTATCTAGACATTTATGTAGTTCAGAGTCGCTGTCAGAATTGCAAGGAGAAAAATAGATATACACAGAGAACAATAGAGAAAGAAATAACCGAAATGGTGCTTTTCAATTGGAACTCTTGTAGAATTAGCTTGTAAAATCAAAAATAAGTTCAAGGTAAATTTGAAAAAAACATGGGGATAATTGATATTCTAAATGCAATGGATGATAAAACAAAACCACAAAAGAATTAGTTAGTACGCGCGGAAAATGATATGCCTGCAGTAGTCACAAATACACAGAGTTGATGGGTTCATACGTGTTTGATTTAATTTTGTTGTAAAAGTATAAATACAAATATGCCGACCGTATCAATAATTGAATACCGCACAGTCATGAAGTTTTTCACAGAAGAAGGACTTACTCAAGAAATTAAGTGTGTACGAGAATGCTGTGCCTTTTACCCAACTGTAAAAGAATGGGCAAAAAGGTTTGGGGTACGAGTTCCTAGGAGACAAACATTTATCTTAATCATTCGACCGATTCGATCACATCGGAAAACATTGATGTTTTGGCACAAATAGTTTTTAGTGATCTCCATTTAAAGGTGAAATAAATTTCCACAATGTCTAATCTAACCAGGACAACCGTTCGTCCATTTCAACGTCTGGTACAAGATCGTTTTTGGCACTGTTTGAAACGATTCCTAAAGAGGTTTTGGAATCAATTGTACCGGAGGATGAAACAATGATCCTCTATTATGATCCCTTTCCAAAATAAGGGAGCTCTAATACTAGAAAAAGAATTAAGATAGAAGAAAAAATTGCTACGGTTTTTTGGGATTACAAGGGAGTACTGTTACTGGATTTTCAAGAACGTAACACTACTATGAATGTTTTGTATTATGCTACTAGTCCGGGCAACGAATGAATGTGGATGGAAAGGTCGAAAGCAGGAAGTTTAACTTCAAAACTTGGTTTGGGTTAGTTAGGAGATAATCATACTAAAAGTCCCCATCTCTCGGAGGTAAGCCTTAGAATGGGAGGCACAAGGAAGGTCCCATTTTTAGGTTTTTTGTTTACATCTCGAAAACAATCCGTTGGAGGAAATTTTGTTATATTGCATTATGAAAGGTCATAAAATTCTATACAACTCTGGTTTCATACGTTTTTTACCTATTCCTAATCGTTGTCTAGATATGAGCTCCAAAAAACGGTCGATTTTCGGAAATGTGTTTCTCACCTCACGTTTTTACTTACTTGTGCAAAGTAAAAGTAAGTATCGTGAAACCGACAAAATTCACATATCGACATATCCGTCAAGCCGCTGAGGTATTCTCGAACCCCTTCTCATCGCGTACTAACATAAGAGAAAATGGAAACTTATGCTTTTTGAGGTGGTTTGAAGCGAAGCAGAAGAAGATCAGCGTTTTTTCTAGTCAGTATCGGAGTAAAACCATGCATTCCCTCCTTCTCATCAACTGAGGGAGCAGCGATGGAGCACTCTTTCCGTACTTATCACCAGGTCTAGGCTTGGCTTGGACTTGATCCTTCCCCTGAAATATGGGGATGGACACTGAATGAAAGCCACTTCCTGGTTCCTGTCCAAATCAAAGATCCAGCTGCACCGGAAGAAATATTGAAGTTAATATATTGCTGGTGCACCACTGATTGCAGTGTGGGCGTAGGAAGGCCTCTATTTGCCACAATTGCCATGCAAATTGCATAAATGGCATTCCCATGTTGGAGGATAATAACAACGAAGACGACGGACGGTGGCGATGATGTATCAGAAGTAGTAGCTTTCGTACCATCTGATCACAATTCGACAGATGGCAGAGGCGAACGTCAAGGAAGAACAACCAGGCCCGTCCCGCCCAAAAAAGCGGCAAGTGATTGATTGAATAATTAATTTATTTCTGATATCTTCTGTGCTTATTTTGTTCTCTTTGAGCGTTTGTTGAATTGTTATTTGTTGTGTTAATGTAAATAAATGGCACTTTCCTATATTTTCTTTTAATAAATATTCCTCGTTGACATTTTTAAAATGAATATATGATGAGAATAGTGAAAATAATGGGCTATGCACTACTGAACTGGAATGTTTAAATTTTCCAAAATTTTAAAAATTGGTATAACTTTTTGACGGTATATGACATATTAGTATATGTAAGTATACATATTCTTGAAGAAAATTCAACTTTCTACAAGTTTTTTCAGGAGGGTGATTTTCTCAAATGAACAGTTTGCAAGTTATAGAGCAATGTATGACAAAAAACGTAAGGTGATAAACACATTTTTGAAAATCGACCGTTTTTTGGAGCTCATATCTAGATAACGATTAGGAATAGGTAAAAAAGGGAAAGAACCAAAGTTGTAGATAATTTTATGACCTACCATATTGCAGAACAACAAAATCTTCTATGAAGCATCGTTTTTGAGATGTAGACAAAGAAACAAAAAACGGGACCTTCTTTGAGTCCTCCTTCCTAGGGCTCACCTCCGAAGAGTAGGGACTTTTAGTATGTTTGTCTGTTAACTAGTTCAAACAAAGTTCCGAAGGTAAATTTTCTGCTTTCGACCTTTCCATACACATTCATTCATTGCCCGGCCTATATCCTTTTAACCACTTTCAAGCAAATAGTTCGCGAGAAATATCGAGGGATGCTCAGCAAAAGTGTGCGACAATGCATCTATGTATATTGTCGAGGTAGTGCCCAACTACAGTACAATTTGCTTTAAATTTTAACCACATTTTATCCTACTACAACATCTAAATGTATTTTGAAATGAATTCAAGCACTAGAAAGTTATATATTATTCATATAATATACCTATATATTTATATTTGCTTGTTACATTTTCTACAGTTGTGATGTCACTTTGAATACCACGAATAGTTTTATCAAAATGAATGAAAAGTGTCATGTATTTAATATTTTTTTTCTATTGTGCGAGTTATTCCCAATATTGCAATTCATTTCAGCTCCGAAAAAAATCCGGGGACCCGGTATAGATGTTTACTAATCAAAACAATAGCAGGGATAACGAGACATGTATAATAGCCTGAATTAATTTCAATAATTAAATGATAAAATATTGAAAAGAATTACTTTCCTAGAATCTATTTTAAGAGTAAAAGCTGCTCAGCTATAGAAGATAATCAAATGCTTGTTTGGTTATATGCAGATGCACACATTACTCAAATAGCCTGAAGGTATGTTTATTGATGAACCCGTCATGTGACATAATACCACAACGTGGCTCGTAGATCATCAACGAAGTTGACTCCTTGACTAGCGTGTGCCATCGTGGATATGCGAATGGGTCAAGGTCGAGAAAGGGAGATTTTGTGTCAGCGGTCGACTGACTGCACCAGCGGCTCCGACGACCCACTGAACATTAGAACAAGGTCCGAACGCAACTGACGTTGAGTAGGAGTTGTCAATGTCATTTTATTTTGTGCAGAAGGTCAATCAGCACGTACACATTCACTATATTTGTGTTTTGTTTTATTTAGATGACAGCAAACTAATTTTATTTATTATTATAAACTAGAACTAGCGACAGTGTGACCTTTTTCGAAATTTGATGAACAAGACGTGAATAAATTTACAAATTAAGTTATTATTCCAAACTTTAGTGGCTGATTTTCCATATTTTAGTAGCAAAGTAGGTTTGGTTTGTATAACTATTGATTGAATAATTCTGCTATCCTTATAGAGCCTATAGCATTTTTTTGAATGTTTTATAAATACAAGTCCAATGTTGTATTCAATTTATTAGTCAAATGATTTGTAATCAAGTAAAAGTTAAAAAAGTGACGATGAACTTTGGAAATTCTGATATATTTAACTATATTTGTTAAGAATGTTACAGGCAGTTTCGGCGCCCTATAAATGGTGCAGACTCTCGCTGGCGCCCACTTAATCGGCCCTGGGCACGTCACTGTCTAAACACCGTCAAACGAAGATCACAAATTATGAACTGGAAATTTTTCCACTGAATTTAGTTGTTATGATTGTCTTTCAAGGATGCACTCTTTTTTTTTGGGACAGAGGTGGTCTACCAGACGAATTCTTTTTATGTTAAATGTTGAATTAATACTGTGCAAGGTTCAATTTTAAAAGTCTACAATTATAGACGTAGAAAAATAAAATTAAAAGCCTAGAAATGCATTGTTATTTAGTTTACGAGTGTAACAAATTACTGTAATCAGCTGTTGTAAGAAATGAGCACAATAAAATTTATAATGATTAGAAATTTTTAAGGAATAATTCATGGATGTCTTTCCCTACATGGGGCCAAAACAACTATTAATTTTATTAACTTAAATCGTGCTTTGGTATGTAAAATAGGTTTGAATTCATGTCAAAAACGGTAAAGTTATAAAATTTTTAAAAAATTACTCTGGGAGCTATTTTTCTCTGTGCCGTGTAATACGAAGTTAAAGTATTCATATGCTGTTGAATATGCAATTAGACTTCCGCTTTTCAACCTAAAAAGTGTCAGACAAGCCAAAGCGATGACGTCCAGATACAGGTTTGTTTAACCGAATCGTTGAAGACAAAAACGTAACAATTATAATTATATTTTTGAATTTTTACAAATTAGAATTCTGTCTCTTTTTCATACCAACTAGGTACATTTCTTTCTCTATTGTATACATATGAAATTTGTCCAATTTTATACTCGACAAGCTGTTTTGACTCGACACGAGCGCTGCCTAGTTGTTTAAAGTGTAATGTTTCTATATATTCGTTTGAATACCACCGTTTAAATCATACCAATTTCAATACAATTTTTTCTTCTCTTGATGGAGAATTTAATCTAGTTTCCAGATAAAGATTCGGTCAACTACTTTAATGATTCGACAAGCCTCGTTACCAAATACTTGGCCTCATGTCATAATACTCTTGTTGCATAAATTACTCCTAAAAAACAACTTGAAAGCTGCAATTTTAAGACTTTCTACAATAAGCGCGACTCTTTGTGTAACCTAGGTTATTGATTTCTTTTCAGAATGGTTACGAGCGCTTATGCATATAATATTCCGTCTACAGATTGAACAATACTCATAATATATGTTCATCTTCATGTCTCCTTGCAAAGAGGAGGTGACCCAAATATCTGACAGTCTTCTTTGTTTACCCTCTACTCGCCTGACATCAGCCGTGACTAAAACTTAACATAAGAGAAGAAAACAGTTACAGAACACAACAGAAGAATATAAAATTGCTCGTAAGAAACTGTCCCACTATTAATTTGTACTTCACTTCAATTTCACAGTTGCTTGAAAGTAACCAGTGCATTACTTCTGAATTATTCATTACATACTGGAATGAATCCTTTCTTTCAAATCCAATATGTTATTTCATAGCAAAAATCAATAGCCAAGAGGACTAAGAAAGAAAAAAGTTAACAAGGAGCAGTCATTTCTTTGAAGATAACAAATTTGTGATAGGACATTGGCTACGGCTATTTGGTTGCGCATTATATTGAAATCCAAGGGAAATTGTAGGAAGATGAGGAGGAAAAAATCAAATCTTTCCGTCTTTCCAAATTTTCCAATATCTACTATATTCTTCAAGGAATAAATCAAAGAAAAACTCCTTTCTCATTACAGACTGGATAGCTTTTGCAATTTTGATAAATTATTTTTGATCTTAAATTTTGTACTTATATTTTATTTGAAAGTCTCACGTTTCGATCCTTTGACCAAGGATCTTCTTCAGTACAGTAAGTATTGCTTCAGTATGACTTTTATTGCTTCAAAATTATTTATACTGCCTTGGTAGTTTCATCTGTACTGAATTAAATCAGCATTGAACTCAATTTCTGGAATATTGTAGATGAAAATGTTTTTGCTAATGAGGAACGTGAAAACACCGCCCTATTTTCTTTAGTACTGACTTTCTATTGCATGTATTGTCTCAGTATCATCTATACCAACTCAATATGATTTTAATTGTCCTACATTGACACAAGTATCGTCTACTCAGTACCACCTGTACGGCTTTAGTATTCTCTATATTGCCTCTGTACGGTCTGTACTGTTCCAGTATCATGTTTATTGCTTCAAAATTGTCCTTACTGCCTTGATCATCCTGCAATTTCATCTGAATTGTAACCTAGTAATTTATATCAACAATAAAATCAATAACTGGAATATGGCACATAAAATAAATTTGCTAATGTGGAATGCGAAAATAGTGTCTCATTTCCGTTTGTACTGCTTCAGTATTGCCTATATTGCCTCAGTATCATTTACACTAACTCAGTATGGTCTTTACTGTCCCAATATTATCTGTACTATCATAGTGTTTTCTGTACTGATTCAGTATTATTTGTGCTGATTCTATTTCACCTATATTGTCTCTGATTTGTCTGTACTGTCTCAGTATTGCTGCAGGATTGCTTGTACTGCTTTTGTACTGCTTCAGTATTGCCTATATTGCCTCAGTATCATCTGCACCAGCTCAGTATGGCCTTTACTGATCTAATATTATCTGTACTATCATAGTATTGTCTATACTGTTTCAGTATGATCTATACTGCCTCCGTTTCAAGCATATTGCCTCTACTGCCTGAGTATTGCTCCAGGATTGTTTATACCACCTTGAATGCTATCTGATCGTACTGTACTCTTATGAACTCAATTCTGGAACATCGCTCATGGTAGTTATAGCTCGTCAAATTGGTAGTTATAGCTCGTCCTGCTAATCTGGAATTTGAAATCGGGGTGAATTTCCGAGATTGCACACGGAGGCAATATAGATTATATTGAAACAGTACAGACAATACTATGATAGTACAGATAATATTAAAGCAGTAAAGACCATACTGAGCTGTTGCAGATAATACTGAGGCAATATATGCAATACTGAAGCAGTATAAAGGCAGTATAAGCAATACTGAGACAGCGCAGACAATTCAGAGGCAATATAGGTGAAACAAAAGCAGTATAAATGATACTGAATCAGTACAGACAGCACTATGATAATACTGATAATATTAGGACAGTTAAGACCATACTGATTTAGTGTAGATGATACTGAGGCAATATAGGCAATACTGAAGCAGTACAAATAATATTGAATCAATACAAACAACACTATGATAGTATCTTGTTCAGAGGATTGAAACGTCAAAGTTTCAAATAAAATATACAGAATTTAAAATAAAAAATAATTTATTATTCAATAAAATTCTGAAAAATTTGTGAAGTAGTAATGTAATTTTGTTTTGTTAATATGTAAATAAGATTGGTAGATCGTGTATCCAGAAAATATTCCGCCTAAGTAGGTTCCTGAAGGAATCGTTCTAAAACCGAGAAGTAATGTCTACACTTGAGAAAGGCAGCACTTTGCTGTTGAAACGTTGTGTTTCTAATCGTTTTTATATGCAGAACTTCACCAAATAAAACATATTTTTTAATGTCTAGTAGTTCTTTCAAAATGAATGCAAAGTTTTTTTGGTTATGGGAAAAACTTAATCTTTCCAGAATACATTTTTTTTTGAAATTTCTAGATAAATTTTTCGCGGGGTAGATCTTTTCGTATCCATAGCGCTACCTATGTTTGCTAATGCTAATAGTGACACTTAAACCTGTTAGCGCGCTATTTATGCCTAGTTACGCGGCTGGATGCGTTGACCTCGATGTGGGTGTGTGTTGTTCGCACTCAACGTAATTAATTACATCGGCAGCGTGATGGCTGCGACTCTATAATCCACGCACTCCGATCAATATGGAATATGGATACACTGCTTTATGTCCAATGCCCAGGTACTGCACCATATAAGCTGAGAGGAGCTCCGAAAATAGCTCTGATATTATATTCATAGCATCAATATAATTTAGTACGCAATTGTATTTGGAATGTCCAAACAGGAATCCAAAATAAAATAGTTTTAAATGAGTTACCATTCCAGTATTGCATCAGCTTCTTTTTGTCGATATTCAACCCTTCATTCCCTAGGCAAAATAAAATAAAATAAGCAGTACATTCTTTCCCCATAACTGAGCCTGCAAAATTTTCTTTTGGAAACAATTTTTTTTTTCATAATACCTGCATTGAAACAACGCGTTTCAACGCCTGTTTTGTCAGTCGAAACAAGACAATTGCAGACAATTGCGAGTGTAGCCGGGCAAGAACAGGCTTGTTTCTGCCCGGATGAATTAATTTTTTACATCGTTTTATCCCTGGCAGAGTCGCATTTGTTCATTGTCAATCTCTAAATGAAAATCATATAACCTTAGTTAATTTGGCAGTTGTTGTATTCGGAACTGTAAATTAAATTAAAAAGACGATTAGTTTCAAGAAAAAAAGTATTAATACGACAATTTTGAGTACACCACAACATCTTATTTATGAAGCACAAGCAGCTACTCTCGACTTGTTATTAAATTAAAAGAAAAATATTTACTTTGTTATGACAAATTTGTAATGTGGAAAGTTTCAATGCAGGTATTATAAAAAATACAGTGTGTGGCACGGGACAAAACACGATTTCAGCCGAGGGTGATGCCGGCCCTCGCTTCGCTCGGGCAAGCAACGTTCACCCTCAGCTGAAATCGTCTTGTTTCGTCCCTAGCCACACAATATACTATTCCATAATACCTGCATTGAAACAACGCGTTCCAACGCCTGTTTTATCAGTCGAAACAAGGCAATTTCAGACAAATGCAAGTGTAGCCGGGCAGAAACAGGCTTGTTTCTGCCTTAGGAGAGAAACAAGCTTGTTTCTGCCCGCTGAATTTGTTTCGCATTTGTTCATTGTCAATCTCTAAGAGAAAATATTATAACTTCAGTTAATTTGACAGTTGTTGTAATCGTAACTGTAAATTGAATTGCAAAGAGGGTTAGTTTCAAGAAAAAAAAGTATTAATACGATAATTTTAAGTACATCATAATATCTTATTGATAATGCACAAGCAGCTACTCTCGACTTGTTACCTGCAAAATCAAAGGAAAAATATTTACTTTGTTATTTAAAATTTGTAATATGGAAAGTTCCAATGCAGATATTTTGAAAAATACAGTGTGTGGCACGAGACAAAACACGATTTCAGCCGAAGGTGATGCAAGCATCTCTCACCCTCAGCTGAAATCGTCTTGTTTCGTCCCTACAATACAATATACTATTCTCAGTTGTTCTTTGAATTCTATGCAGCACAAAATTATGTATCAAATACAGTTCTTTCGAAATGTATATCTTTAAACTCCTGAATTATTTAAATGGATGAGAGAATCAGGAGTGCTGAGGCTGGATCAGGAAATACGACCCTAAACAACTATACCATGATCAATACGAAATCGAATGTCGAAGTGTTCTAGCAAGGCGGAATCAGAATTTATACAGCGCGGAATTTTTAGACATACCCTCCTTTGATAGCGGCGTGCCAAGCCGGCCAGCCATCAGCCCGAATTACTTGATCTTTGGCTACTGAAACTGAAAGTGCAATTGTTTTTAGGTAGGCCAATAGTTTATTTTTCACTAACTATTTATGACAGGGAAGTACAGGACTCAGCAAAATTCTCTTCTTATTAGTCTTGCTTCACCGATTAGTTTGAATGAATGTTACATCATACGTCGCCTATTTTATCTTACGATGTATTTTCAGACATTCTTCCCGTAGGTAGTTCCGTCTTTCCAGACCTTTTCTGTAGAAAGAGTATTCTTGGTTTGATCCATCCACAGTTTCCTCTTCAGGACTGATTTCTTAAAATTTCTCTTATTCCTTCAGCAAAATGCCCAGGAGCATCATCATGGTACGAAAGAACTCCTTCAAGAAACTTGTCTGGTCTTTTTTTTTGTAATTCCTATGTACATTTTTTATGTACATCCTTAGTATAGGAGACTTTTAGAAAATTAACGAAGATTAGTCCGTTGGTATCCCAGGTAGCCATTTCAATTTGCAATTCCTAATTGTTCTCGTGGTAACTGTTCCTTGGACTGTATTTTGCTTTCCAGATCATGATGGTAAAACCAGTTTTTATCCTTGACGGTGATAAAAAAATTCGGGGGATAAAAAGGAGTCCTTGGTTCATGAAGTCTTTTACTTCACGAAAGACTTCTCCACCATTTCTTTTTCAAGTCTAATTACTCAATTTTTTTTTTGATTCTTGAGCGAAATGTGTAGGGGCACCATGATAGTGGAGAAGAAATCCCTCATGAATCTTGCGGGGCTTTTTTATTAATTTCTGTAGCAATTTTTTGAGTATATCTTCATAATAGTAAGCTGTTATCGTCTTCTGTTCTTTCAGAAGGTCAACCAAGATTTTTTCTTGCTATTCCAGGAATTGATTCTCATATCTTTCTTAGCACAGCGTTTAAATTTTGAGTCCTGATGATCCTTGTAGTAATTATTCCTTGAACTGCATTTTGCTTTCAGAGTTATGATAGTAAAAGCAAGTTTCATCCTTGGTTTCAATCCAGCGATAAAATTTTTTGTGGTCCAACTGGATATCAAAGGAGCAATCATTAAAGTTTATGAAAAGAAAGAGGAATCCTTAGGTCATGAAACCTTCTACTTTACTAAAAACCTCTTTACCATTTCCTTTTTCCAAGACTAATTTCTGAAAATTTCTCTTGTTTCTCAAGCAAAATGTGCAGAAGCATTATGGTGATGAAGAAGAGCTTTTTCATGAATCTTGTGTGGTCTCTTTTATTTATTCCTATTACAATCATAATAGGGAGCTGTTATCATCCTCTGTTCTTTCAGAAAGTCAATCAAGACTACTTCTTCGATACCCCAGGAGACGGTAACCATGACTTTCTTAGCATAGCGATTCAATTTAGGTGTTGATGATCTTCCTGATAACTATTCCTTGAACTGCATTTTTCTTTCAGTAGTCTTTCCGGTAAAAACAAATTTCATTCTCGGTTACGATCTCGTGATAATTATTCGGTATCCAATCCGATCTTATGTAAAGGAGCAAAGGAGCACTTAATCTATGGAGCAAATATTCGAAGTTTATGAACTTCACTCAACGCTTCAGGCTCCCAATGGTTGGAGAGTTTCAGCAGCTTCAAGTACTGACACTTTTCTATTTTCGGAGGATCCGTACGCGAGCAATGATATCATTGTTAATTGAACTGAACAGACTTCCTTTTCAAGTTGATTACGGTCATCTATAGCACTATTTCCGCAATTTTTAGATCGCTTAATCCACTCATAAATTGCAGTCATCGTTAGAGCACTGTCCCCATGAGTAGTTATCAAGGAATTGGGGATTGCAGATAAACTCCTACCAATTTTAAGGATGAAACTATTGTTACTTGCTGCTCAGAAATGTAAGTTACCATGTAGGGTTTAAAATTTACGCTTCATACTTAGAGGAGGAGAGGTTCTTAAAGAGCATACTTGACCGGCTCCTCAAGTACCTTGAATTTCAGAACTTCCAAGAATACTAGTGTTGATTAGTAAAGAAGTTAAAAATGATGAATCGATGCTTGAGGACAGTGATTGTTCAAATGATTCTAAGTCTTCTGCGTTTGAGTATCTTCTTGGCCTCGTCAAAGCGTGTAAGGCGAAATAAAGTTGGGGAATATGACAGTAAGTGTATAAGTTTCTTTGGCGTTCATGCATGTTGATTACGTCTGATTTGCAAGCCGTTGAAGTGCGACCGAGCATCGAGTTGCCGACCGCATCTCCTTGGTTCGCATTAAAAACCGTAATGACTCGAGCCGACGAGCAGAAATAATATCGACGTGAGGAATCTGCTGCGCATACCGCATAAATTACTTTAAATTAACAGCGTAACGATGGCATTGCACTGAGTGTTCAACACAACTTCGACGGCAACTAATCCACCGGAATTTCTTCACTTTGTTTCTATAAGTTACTCTAAGAGCAACAGATTCCTAAGGAGTTGAGGAGACTAGCTGCGGATTTTAAAAGAGATATTTCTAGCTTACTATTGGTGTCTTACATATAATTGAGCTCCAAAATCGGAACTTAGAGTGAGTTAAAAAGTTTCTACAACCACCGCAGACATGTCTTTTGATATTTTTTGGATCGCAGGAACGCACGAAGTGCGTGAGTTTTAAAGCAGTGACTGAGTAAAGGGAAAACTGACATTCAAATTATTTTTTGAAAGGAAAAGGTCATAATAAATATTGAAAAATATCAAAGAAAGTTTAAGAAAACGATCCTCTCTTTTCGGAAAGCTACATAGAAATCGATTGCTTGAGAAATTATCCGAGGTATAATTATTACTATCGCCAAAACTGAGGGTGGTGCACTACTGGATGATAGAATCATCGAGCGTTATGAGCAATACAATACTTACAAAATAAAATAATAAAAACAGATGACTGAATATCTTGAATCCATAGAGTATTGGAAAAAGAATTATGGAGCCCAAGTGAAAGTCCGAGTGAGTATCACTAGCAGTAGCTTTTAATCTTATCTAGTATATAACTTGGTTTGTACCTTCTCACAGTCGCCAAACACTAAAAAAGACAGTTTTTGTAGAAATTATTCATAAGGATTTAATTTTTAAACGATACTTGACTAAGCAAATGAAAGAAACCCATGAAAATCAGTCACGGATTGCGAACTGTATTGTAAACCTCATACGAACAAACCAAAGAACGGAACCGATTGTCATATTCATACAGATTTAGGTCTTGATAAATATTTAATATGATTGAAAATGGTATCATTTCCTAAAGAAAGAAGAGCTCTTTTCAAAATGTTGATCATTCGTGAAATTACCTAAGTTACAATTACTTCTGTCGTCAAAGCACGAGGCTGGATATAATCCAAGCAGTGGAAGAACAAGACGAATCTATTTCGAAGCTAGAAGAACTAATAAATATAATTTCTTTGATGAATTTACCCTGTTTTTCCTAATCTTATATCGTAATATGAGATTATTGCTTATTAAAATTCTCCAAGTGACTTGTTTGCAATGCTGATCTTTCGCTACAATCCTTGGCACCATTTTTTTGCAAGTTTCAAAATTCTTCATTCAGCACGAGTATAGAATTCTTCTAATTTGTTGGTATAAGATTTAGAGCTACCTTATACAATAAGCAAATAATGCACTCGAAACAAGATACGTTGCGAAAATTTGAAAGTTGGAATGATTGATTTGTAATTATATTTCCTACTAACGTTTAGCATTAAATAACCTTTTGTTTATAACATCCTTGAATCTTTTTCCTTGACCTCTCGATGTTATGCTGCTGAAATTCATACCGTTATGTTCTTCTTCGATTGTTTCGCATGTAAATTGCTTTTTTTTGTAACAGAAATGCTTCAAATATATTTTAATTGATCTTATTTACAGTATTATTACATATGAATTTGGTACAACAAATATATCAATTTTTGAACAATTCTTGGAAAAATTCGACATTAGAATCTTCATCCTAATACACCGATTATTGAAACTAAATCATTTGTCCTCAATTTTCCTATTCCATCAAAAATTTTGCTAAAATAAGGGCGCCGGACTGACGATTTTACACCAAATTCGTGTGCGCTCTTCCGGATGACGTCATGCAGCGGAAGTTGACTTCAACAAGATACCTCGGGCGCTCAGTTGTATCTTTTAGTTCCGCAGTAAGCATGCCATACCTGTGACGAAAAGAGATGTAATTTTGAGTCAAAGAAATATAGAGGCATCAATCGTTTCACTCAATAAGCTCAGAATGTATTAAATTAATAGGCAGCGAAAATGTGAATACAGAAATAATCATTAAATCAATGATATCTGCCCTAGTTATTATTATGTATAAAAAACTATCAAATTCAGTTGATTATTCTTCCTGTATATCGATCGATCTGGTCGCAGAAAAATCAATTCAGTTATACAACACTTGAATTGAATTTGATTTGTATGCAATTCAAATTTTCCATCGGTGTCCTGGTAAAAAATGATCTAAAATATCGTTTCTGTAAGTTTGAAGCTTATTATGGTTAGCATTTTTTAACTTGGACTGCCTTGTTGAAATGAATCATGTGAATGAATAAATATGCATATGATGTAGTACCTAATCCATCATAAAGAAGCCAAGGTGTTTTGGTTTTTGTTGGAAGTCGAGATGGATATCGAAACATGTAAATGTAGTTTCGTTTTGATCTGGTCAGTGGGGAGAGAGCGGTGACTGGCGACATATACTGCCTGAGAGTTGAATCCGGTGGGTGCGGGCCCTGCGTCTTGTGCGTGGGCTGTAGTCACGCACTGAACAAACCGGTAAATAGACGCACGCATCTGTACCGGCCGCGCGTAATTATTAGAGATTGAGGAAAGTGTAGCAAAAAACAGACAGGCTGATCGGAGGTAAGGGCTGGCGGCTGCAGCAGGTGAGCAGCGCATGAATGGACCACGGGCCGCGGGTTTCGGTATCGGATGAATACATGAATAACAAACAAAGAAAAACAGATCATCCCTTATAATCGCTAAGGAAGGGAAACTCTTCTCTTCCACCGACTACAACAGCATTCCGATGGTGAGCTCGCGACGTTGCCGAGCAAGCCACTGCATTCTTTTCCCGCTCTCGTTCACTTGGATTCGATCGCTTCGTTCGTCGGTGTCTCGCGCGTTGCCTTTGTTCCATCCTCGTCGTGTCCCCGTGCACTGTGCGCTGTCGCTGTCTCACTCGACCTCGGTACATATCGCCCATATATTCATCGGCTCCGCACTCCGCGCGCTCCACAGCCACAAGCTACTTCATGGAATAGTTGCGAGAGTTTCTCACCGAGGTCGCTGACTCGCCGCTCGAGCGCTCACGCCGGCCAGAGGCCAAGCAAAACAAAACTCACAACAAACATATTGACGCCGAACCGAGATTGACTCTTCTTCATTATATGTATAAAAGATGATCCTGCAGGACAATCTGCTTGAAGTTATCTGCGATTGTCATTTTCATTTGGTACGATGCGTGTCCTTCGACGTACCGCCCACACACACCTTTCATTCATTATTTCTGAGCGCCGTACACCCACCGCGCGCTATCGCCGCGTATCGGCTTCATCTAAATATAATAGAATCTAATACCCTTAATGGAATGCTGCAGTATCTGTTTTGAAATCTGTATGGTTACGCAATTAGAGGTGGTCACGAAACGTTGGTTGTACTTTAGTGGCGTTAAGGACGTTAAGCGCGGCGAGTGACCGCATAAGGCAATGGTCGGGATCGGGACAATGGTTTGCTGTAGCTGTTACTGTTAACGCAAGCATCTTCAGGGGCAGGGGAGGAGGCTGTGTGAAATCGCAACCGTAGGTGAGACGAGCAGTCGGCGGAGAAGTTGATCTACCTGTTTGCGGGAGCATCCGCGGCTACACGTACACAAGCAAGCTCGCGGGACAAAGAACTTAATGGAGAGTGTTTGATCGCCAGTTGTAGGCATCGTTGTCGCGAGACGCATCGATGCTTGAACCTGTTTGGTCGGTCACACGTGCGCGCCGTGGAGCGGGGGCCACGTTTGACCTTGACTCCACTTTAAATCGCCGAAATTGCGTCGCCCGCACCCACCGACTACTCGTCTACTCTCTGTCTGATCGGTGGCCCCACCACCCTGTCACCAAAAACCATCTCGCTCTCTAATAAATTCAACACATTTGGACACACGTCAAAATACATTACATCCATCACTTCTTGCTTGACTCTCGAATTTGTCCAGACCATTATCAACACTATTACAATAATTAATACACCACAATTAAATTCAAACTACTGACTACATTCTTGGAACACGTCAATCCAAATTCGGATCAATTGTGAGTCGAAGTACCAGTCATATAATAAGCTGGCAAAATGCATAATCAAGTGAAGATCCGTGACTTGGTTAGGTCATAGTTCTGCAATGCGTTTGACTTCAACGAGTAAAGTATCATCAGTACTTGAAGAATGCTCTAAATATTTTTTTCTGTTGTATACTATTTGCTGCAATCATTTTTTGAAACCTAAGGTTTTGACCTCTCTGAAATATTGACCGTTGGATTAAATATGGACAAACATAAGCCAATCCAAGCTCCAGGTTACCAGTTCTTCATAAAACTGGCTGCGATGGTTGTACCAGCCGTGCGATAAATGATTTTACTAATGTCTCTTGTGGTAAAGAACCCTCAAGTTATTCATCAATACTTCAGCAGCCAACATTACACACCTACACAACATAGTGAACAAAATGAAAGATGCTTGATCACCCAATTCCTAATTTAGTTTATGCAATAAAAGTTTTTCCTGTACTGTTCTCAGGATTTACTATCGATGAGCCTGCTACCACTTGAACGACGTGGGAAAAAGTTTTTTGAATACACAAATGATGTTGTGCTTGATGATAACCACTTCTACCATCATATCCCAGATCTAGAAGAAATTATTTTTTCAAATTTTGGTTCCTAAGCGAGGGCAGCGCATGTTCTTCAATTAAGTCTTTCATGTTAATAGCTTGATGGCATACAGACATATAGAGAGATATCGAAGTCTCATTGTGAGATGTTCCTTATGTATCTTGCATGGTAGTCCATGAAAATGAGTCCTTAAATGGTATTCGTTATTTTTGGAGCACTGTACTGATCATTTTCCAAAATTATGGAATGGATCTTATCTCATGCCACAGTTACTAATGATATGTTATCGTTCAGTTTTTGTATCGTACAGGGTTCACTCTTGTGAACCATTTCTTTCAGATAACCGTAGAATGAAGCAGAATGAGTATACAATGAGGGACGAATCTTATATTATATACCTAGCCATGAAAAAACAAGTGACGATCATAGATGTTTCATATCAAGTAGTTATGACGTTCATACTGATCAGGTTTGGTTCAAATTTGATGAGTTTCACTGTTTTGCAAAGCCAATGTGAGAGAAATTCAGTTAAAACAGAAGTTTGATCAAGTTTTTAATAAAAGGAGGATATTGACTCAATCATATTCATAAGAAAATAATCAACGTGTGTGGAATAGATGCACTGTCATCTTTTACGATACAATTTTTATGAGGTGGGTGGTAGGAAATAAATTCAAGATGATCCAATATGCGGAAGGTCTGTCGAAACATGGACCAACGAAAGCAACAAGAAAGTTGAGCAACTGCTTGTTGCACATCGAAGAAGGGTTTCTATGACTGCCGCAGAAGTAGCTATTAAAAGTATTGTCACAAATGTGAAATATTTTAAGTAACTAGTTCGCATTATTTATTTGATGTAATTCTAGTTAGTATTGACCAAGTCGATGTTCAATTGTCGGACGTGATTGACAGTCTACGGTTATTAGATGTTCGGTGGTTGCCAGGCATCAACTGTTAGACAATTGAATGTTGGCCTATTGTTGGATGAGGTTTATAAGAGCGTGAGCTAGGAGAAAAATTCATTCAAAAAGAGTAGCTGTGAGCTATATTGTGTTCATACGAGTTCATAAATTGAAAATTTGCACTGTAACCTGTTATAATAAATTAATCACAATAAAATTTGTGACAGTATTATATGAGAATTTAAAAGTGAGTGGAGTGTCAATATTTTGGATTCCCAAAATGTTGAACTGCGAACAAAAATTGTATCCATTTGGGATCTTTGACTGACGACAATAGCTTTAACAGGCGATGAGATTTGAGTATATTAATGAAGTTCAATGACGAAACAAGGATCTATGCAGTAGATCTACAAGAAAATTTATTAGGAAAGTTGATGTGATGATCTTTTGGCATGTATTCATTGAATGAAGAAGATTATTTGATAACAGTAGAAATTGGAAGCTACAGTAAAAGAGGCTCCAAAATTGTGATCAAAATAACTAGCAGCTTCATGCCAGTTGCAAAGTTCACAATGCTCGCCAAGTCCGCGAAATATTGGACGGTCGCGCCTTTATAAAGATTTAATGTCCATCTTTCATCCCGGATTATGTGCGTACTCAGAAAAATGGATGCCTAACTCATATCGTGCTAACTTCGCCAAAGGTCTTAACCGTGCTGCGATCCCTACTAATGAGTGTGGACTCATTCCAATTGTCTGGCTTAGACCTTTTCTAAAGACTAGCTTTTCTTGAAAATTCAACCGGGTGCCATTACAGATTGAGATATTCCGAGATATATCAAATATAAATTGTTTTGATTTAAAGATACTTACATATATTGTTATCCTTGTTGTGCCCCTAAGGGCGGGTTTCTTCATCTTCGGATAACTTTATGTATCAGATAATATCTATAATTATAATTGTTCACACTTTTATGACTGTAGATATTACCCGGCATATATATAATTCCATTTAGAAATCTACTAGAGGTAGGTAAGTATGATTTTTTAACATAAAGAAATAAATATGTTTGATATATGTAGAAAATTTAGATACATTTCATATTTAATATCTAATATAACGACACCCTGTTCAAAATTTAAAAAAGTCAATTTCCAAAAATGCCTAGGCTAGACAATTGAGATGAGTCCGCACTCATTAAAAAGTATCGCAGGTCATTGATCCCAGCTAGCACGTTGAAGACCTTTGGTGGAGATGGTACGTTATGAATTGGCACTGCACCACCTTAAAAAAGTAATACAAGAGTTTCTTGATGACTAAGAGGATATATTTTTTTAAGGTAATGCCTCATAGGGAAAAAGTTGGAATAAGTGTGTGACTGTTGGTGGATCATACGTTGAAAAAAAGCATATTCTCAAAATAGTCATTAGTTTCAGCTACACTCAAAAATACTAGCCTATTTTTCAGTTATAGATAAATTAGATGATATTTATCATAAATCGAAGTCATGAGGCAAAAGCGTCTACTTCTAGTTGCAGAATAGAATTTTTAAGACATGACATTGCAATAAATACAAATACCTAGGAAGGATTGATTGTGGTGTACAAGGATACTTGGGAGTGTTGGAATGTTGCGTTTAATGAAGTTTTCGAGAAGGGGAATGAAATTGTTGGTATCAATAGAATATTGAATAGAAATTTGACGAAAAATATAGAGGCATTTGGTGTATGTAGGTAGTTTGATTCTTAGTTTGATCTTAAATTGCCAACTTCATATGAAGAGATTAATGTACAAATATTATCACTCTTATAATTAGCTCTAAGCATGTTTTGTTTAAAGCTGTATTATAATCTCAATAATCTTCTTAATGATTTTCTCATTTCATTGGATACCTGAATCTGTCATTGTACGGCTACAACATCTTTAGCGCTATTCATCCGCTGTTGGTCAAATATGGTAATGTAGAATGAAGGCGTTATTCAAATGTTAGGAGTTGATTGTCTGGGCAAAACAAAGCTGGTGAGCTATCCGTGGTTGTCATTCATCGTAGCCGGTGGCCGCGAAGCATCGCCTCGTCGGGCTTTGGCCCCGCAAGTTCTGATAGAACAGAGTTCTTGTATCGATTCCGTTCGACTCTGTATTCCTCAGCGTGTTTGTTTTTTCACTGGCCGCAGACGGGCGTTATTGTCTTTCAGATTTACGTGACACAAATAAGCAATGCTCTTGTTCATTAGCTAGGCACAGGTACGCCAGGTAGAGTCACTACACTCGCGTCATCTCCAAAACAGGATTGAGGATGACACAGTCTGCGCGACAATTCGCTGACCAAGAGGGCATTTTTTGCGGCTATTTGTTCAGACCATTGTTGACATCACCACTGTTCGGGTGTCGGTCATTTAAAGAGTAGTCTTGCCTTCTATTTGACCACTGAATCATTTCATTCGAAGCACAGGATACCTGAAAAGAAGTATAACATTCCAATAATAGGCACTCGTAAAGACGATTCATCATACCACAATCGTGGGGCATAAACTTAATAATAAAGATCACAGTGTTTGCAAGTATCACCGATTCTGATCCATTTTATTAGAGTTTTATCAATAAATGAATTACAGTTGTTGGACATAAAAGACAGTATTTCATACAGCACATAGACAGAAGCTAGCCTGTCTTACTTAATATTTTTTAGCTCAGGCTTAACACTTTGTTATTTTACATTCGTTGTGCCTCGATCTAGTTATTCATTACTATCTATGCTACACACAAATTGTAATATCTCCTCAAATTTTTTAGAGGTTTGTCTGCATTTCTCTTATTATGAGGCAAATTCTCTTACTTTTCCTGTAATTATTTACTTTGTCTTATATCTTAACTCAAGTCTATGATTCTCTAGGTCGTTAATTGAATAAATTAATAATATCAAGCACTATCAGTAGATATAGAAACAAATAACTACTCGAAGATGACCTATAAGTGTTACTTCATGTTCTATTACCAACTTCATCGTTTTACAATATATATATTTTGCACTGCAATACTATTGCTTCAAAGTATACACTTCACTACGTTCGTTCTTTCGCATTACCCTTTCTGTTCCGTCTTACTTGTTATGTGAAAAAAAGTCTTATTGGGACAAAGATAAAGTACGGAATACAAATAACATTAGAAAATCATGTAAGGGTAGGCCTATATTAATCGGTAAATCACTTCGAAAATCATTTTTTTCCTTGGTACAAAAGCAGAGTTGAATTGACGATTTTTTCTAGTAGTTTGTCGAATGTGTGGTTTCAGTTGAGTTAGAGAAGGTGTCCAATAAAAATTTTATGTAAGAATATTGATTGAGATTTCTCAATAAAACCTTGACGGCATTATTTCCTTAAGAACGTTTATAAATCTATAAAATTCAAAGATGCTTTCTCGTGCTTAAATACTCCAAACGAATTCTATTTTGAAAGTGCCAAGTTCCCACAACATGCGAAAATCTAGAGCTACATTCAACGAAACTCCTAATTTCATTTTATTATAGTCAGTTTTATTCTTCTAGAACTCTGTTAGAACTGATTATAGTATGTTGAACGTTCTCTCGGCCTCGTTCAATGATGTCCTGTGTTGTCCAACCTTTCACTCTAACACCGCTTTGTGATCCGTATGCTGACCCGGTCACCTCCGGGTCTTACCGACTCGACCTCACATCTGATCGGGTCCGTCTTCGTGTGTGATGATGTTTTGAAGAGGCTTTCTCCAAAGAAGAACACACTAAAGATGAGAAGATCGGTAATTGTAACAGTGAAAAGAAGACTGGAATGTTCTGAGTATCACAAGAAACTTAGAATTGGAATAAATTCAATTAAAGCGATTAATTGAATCAATTTATGTTTACTTCTGACTCACAGCTATCAAGTTGATGTTATAAGTTAACTACAATTAAAATTATTTAGTTTCTAGGAAAACTTTCACATCTATTCCATCTTTCACTACAATTCTTAACATAAAAACTTTAATATGAAATAAACTTATTTTAATATCTATTTCCCTACCTTTTAACCAATTAATTCCAAATAACCATATTGAAATCTATCGAAAATGATTCTCAGCTGAATTGAAAGTAGTTCACCATTAGAAAAATGTTATTATTAATGCAGAGTAAGGTTTTCGTTCCCAATGACGAAACCGAGGATTGTAATATGCTGAGCAAAACAGCTTCTTGCATCAGTAATACATTCATTTGATCTAGAACAACGACAAAGTAGTGCAAAATGGCAGGCAACGATTTGAACAAGGAAATGAATAACATAAACTGAGTAGCAATGCAAGCAGGTTGAGTAAGATAATCTTAGGAAGAGAATCGAATTCCGTACTGCCTCTCCAACACTCGAGGCCTCGTTGCGACCTTCACGACACGCCTGGTTATTATATTTGTCATGAATAACTGCGTTCCTTTTCATCAAACAAAAAGTATTTTCTTTTTCGACATGACACCTTTATTAATATCATTTCAGCATGACAATCTCTGCCAATTTCTATCAAACGAAATATCACATTGAGTAGATGTGAGATGTGAGGATAGGTGCTTGAACTTAACACGGTTTTCCATGCAACAAAAGTGTGAAATTGAGCATTATGACATGAGATATACAATACAACAGTAATTGACATTTGGATTTTATAGATAACATAAGCAATAGGTTGATGACAGATGTACAAAAAAAGGGAGATTCCAATTTCTACTTAATTTTCTTAAATATTTTGACAATAATTAAAATATTAAAAAAACAGCAGAAAGCACAAATGTTTCACCTGCCAGATAAGTTAGTATTATTTTGTTTCAATTCCATGGCTATCACTACAAATGAGCAATATTTATAAAATGTTGAACACGAATATTTCGGTAAATAAATCTGTGAAAGAAAATGTGATTACTGATTTAGATGCAGAATTTAATCCTCTGAATGTTATATTTGAAATATTTTAATCTAAGGTAATGTAGGAAGCAATGCGAATGGAAAAACTGATTTCCCATGTTAAATGCCTACGGCCAGCTTTTGATTCACACACTGTAGTGAACATATGAACGAAATTGACTGTTTTAAAAAGTGCTCTCAACTCAATGATAGAAATTTTGTCGTTTTGATAGTTTATGTATACTTATATTTAAAATACTCTGTCGAAATTGATGAAATTATCCGTTTATTCCATTTTTGTCTTCAAATATTGAGGAACGTCATCATGGCACACTTTGTTCTACTAAGAATGAGTTCTTAACAATTTCTATATATGCAGTGTCAACAATATACTTCCTGTTCCAAACGTGATAAGTGATTCCCATAAAATTATATACAAAATAAAATTTATGTGAATAAAGAGTTTTCGATAAGATAACTAATTTTGCACGAAGATTTGTCAGAAGATTGTTTTAGAATTATAGAATTTGGAATAGAATGATTCATAATAAGTTGGTTACTACGATCTTTTGAAATAATAGTATATTGTGTGGCTAGGGACGAAACAAGACGATTTCAGCCGAGGGTGAGCGTTGCTTGCCCGAGCGAACCGAGGGACGGCATCACCTTCGGCTGAAATCGTGTTTTGTCCCGTGCCACACACTGTATTTTTCATAATACCTGCATTGAAACTTTCCACATTACAAATTGGTCATAACAAAGTAAATATTTTTCTTTTGATTCTACAGGTAACAAGTCGAGAGTAGCTGCTTGTGCTTCATCAATAAGATGTTGTGGTGTACTTGAATTTTTCGTATTAATCTTTTTTTTATTGAAACTAATCGTCTTTTTAATTTAATTTACAGATCCGAATACAACAACTGTCAAATTAACTAGGGTTATATGATTTTCATTAGAGATTTACAATGAACAAATGCGACTCTGCCAGGGATAAAACAATGTAAAAAATTAATTCAATGCGCGGAAACAAGCTCGCATTTGTCTGCAATTGTCTTATTTCGACTGACGAAACAGGCGTTGAAACGCGTTGTCTCAATACAGGTATTATGAAAATAATATTATTATTAGGAATTATATATCAGTAGTAAACTTGAAATTACTTGTATTTGGTCATTACCAGCCATTTCGGCGTCGAAACATTCAATTAAATGTAATTTTTAATTTACTACTGATATATCACAACAATTTAAGTCGTTTTAAGAGAGATGTTGGACAAAATGTTGTAATTCACGTGTGTGAAATATGGTTGGTCCCCCTTTCAGGCGTCGTGGCTTAACTTCGCCTTTCGTGACTTCACATCACATTTCAAATTTTACAATAAGAAAGCTGTGCCCGAATTGATAAGTATGTGTCCAACTCTACAATTCCTGGTGAAAATGGAGGATGGTCAATTAGTAAAGTTTGGTCACTACAATTGCTGATGTGTTTGACGTTCTTATGGAAACACAGCTGTTTTTTGACTTCTGCTTTCAGCTTGTTACGTAACTTTAAGCAAAGTTATCCGGTTGCTGTTTCACCTTTTTAAAAATGGTCGATGAACACAATGATTAAACTTGAATAATCTCTGCTTTTCTAGAAATGATTCGCTCTTTGCAATTTGCTGTTACGTCTGTTCTTTCGTCTCAGGAGCGTATAGTGATGGATTTAGGTTTCATTTACGATCTTAGATATATGCAAAAAATTGAGCTTCGCAAAGGTTGAAAAGTGGGCTCCTAATTATCATGCCTAATTATTTGTACAATATATGACAAATGAGTTTCTTAGATAGTCTACAGTTCTAGTACGTTTATTTTTATTCGATGTTCATTAAATATTATTAGGGCTGCAACATCCATTTATGGCAGATTCGAAGATCGGAAAAAGCCTTGCAATTCTTTGAAAATAAATCTATTTAACTACAATTGAATATCAACAATTTTTCTTCATTTGGTTTCTTTTAAGAGCCTAAAAAATTCTTGAGCAGTTATAATTCAGATTTACGAATTTATCTCTAATTTTACCATAAAAACCGACCAATCCGCAAAGAAACACTTCTCAGAAATTTTATTGAACTGAAAGTTTTTTAAAAGTATTTTACTAATAATGTTGAAAAATCAAATTGTATCGACTGCGAACAAAGTTTTTGAAGCCAATAATCGTCTTTTTTTTCAAACTCAAGTGATTCAATAGCTTTTACAGCATCAATTGAATTAACCTGGTTACATATTTTTTATACTTGTAAGTTCCGTGAAATACGAAGAGTTGGCAGTCCGACGAATTTTCAAAATTTTCATCGGTTTTGTCATGGTTAATGCTCATCATCACTCAAACTGGTACGACCACCTCATTTCATGGTGGCAAAGATCTCTAATGATGGAGAGTTCATCAAGTCATTGAAATGCATGTGTTTCATTAAATTGTTTTCATATTTCAATTCTAAAAATGAAGCTGGTTATAATATTGACAAGGCTTCTTATGTCTAATTTCGTATAAATCTTATGAAAAGGATAAAAGCTATTAAAATTGAGAAATATGATGAATTTTGTAACAAAATCCAAGTGTCAATGACAGATTATTATCAACAATACCACAATAACACCCAATACCTCATGGTCGAAAGTCATTTGATAGCCGAATTTCATCTAGTTCTTTCCAAATCATTCGGTGAAGGATATCTACCAGCTTTCAAATATTGAAAGAAATAATTTCTAGACTGGATTTTGCTGACACATAAGTTTCATTGTTTTGTAATCAAATATTTCAATTACCAAAAGTACTAGCGGCATTCGTGAAGGACGTTCTGTTGCTTTCTAGAACTGGTTTCGAGTTGGAGAGCACATCAACAGTTAGAAGAAAATTACACGCCCGTACAAGAAATTCTATTATGCTATTATTTCATAAAATGCAAATAATTTATCAAACAGGATACGGTGCTTAAGGTAGCATAAGCAAGGACAAAAGAGTTTATTGTGTTCTTTATTGTTTTTATGGCAAAGATTGAAAGGTGTAAAGCATTTAGTATTCATCATTGAGATTATAGACTTGTGACTTTTACATTGTTGCACTATGATGAGGATTGTAGTTTTATATACGACATTACTTGTACTATAAATAATAAAGAACAAAACTTGATATTTGTAGTTCATTAATTGTCTATTGCTGAAAGAGTTGAATTTAGTTTTTGGCAGGAAAATGATCCTAAATGAGCAATAAATTTTTAGGTTTCTGGAATCGCAGATTGCTTTGAATTAGATCATCTCGAACCTTCTAAAATCCGGAGGATATTGATAAATATTATATAGTTATGAATTAGAATTTTCTGCTAGATCGTAGGTCTTAAAACTTCTAAAAGAATAGAAGATATAGCCGCCATTAAAAAAAATTAGAACGTTTCGGATGTGCACCTATTCATCTCTAATGTACAATGATATACAAAAATAACAGAAATATTAATTTTGCATTTCAGATATTGATCAAACAAGGATTAGATACATTCTGGTAATTCAGGATACTGATTGTGACATGCCTGGGGCTCCGTATCTGGAAGGACCATTATGGAGCTACAATGATTTTCTGTTTGGCATTGCTAGTTTAGTTCAGTGATTTATGGCCAGTTGCACCGCTCCATCTTAAATTTTAAGTTTCATTTAAACAAAAAATATCGAATCGGAATGATGACAGCAATGTTCATGTTACATTTGACTTTCGAGTCTTGACGATATTGTTCAATTGATTGACACTTGAAATTTAGGGGACAGCGGAGCAACTGGCCATAAGTAAATTACATGAACCAAACATTTTATAAATTATTGAAAATTAAAACCTGAATGTTTCACAAAATTACAAATTCAAGAGTCGGTTTTTAGTTTACACTGTTATATTGAATAGGGCAGCAACTGTAGACACGTGTTTCAGTACAGTATAAGCCTCAGATAGTCGGACTTGTATAGCCGCGAAAAATGTTAGCCCAGTAAATAGGAAATTAGGTTATCTAAGAGGAGATGCCTAATTTCAATGCACATTTTCTATCTCGAGAGAAATGTGCGAATTGTACTACATTAAATAGGGATTCCTTCAGTTTTTCTGCTTTCTATTAGTGCCCGTTGATCCTGTGTTGAAAATGCATGAGAACTATTCTTCAGAAAATAAAATTTCGTACAATTTGTATTGGAATCTATTTGTTGTATATCGATTATTCAAACAACTACATCATTATCCAGTGAAAGTGAAATATATAGGATTTTTACTCTAAAGTTCAACTGGGTACGTTATTATTTTGCAGTGTAATTTTTCACAAACAGTATATTATTTGATATTATTCAATTATTAAGTGTATAACTATTTTATTGCTTCTTAATAAATTTTTTATCATTTTCCAACTGCATTTTTTGTTTTTCCTGCTTTTTATCGCTATTCCACAATGTTGCGTGTTATTATAATCGAATATTTATTGGCTATTAAATTGACAAAAGTCTTACTAAAAATTTTTGACAAAATTTTCAGGTTATAATTTAGGGAAAAACTGAAAAAGCCCAATGAGTTATTGGATAATGAATAATTATACGAATACAAATAATAAAATTAATAGAAACTACAAGCACGTTACAAGAGTTTTGGAAGCTAAATGGTATATAATAATAAATTAGAAATAACAGATATCAGATCACGAAAATAGCTGCAACAGATTTCTTAAACTTGAATAAAGTATCACTGAATATGAATATGTTTTATTTGTAAAAGTTCTGTATATAAAAATTATTCGGAACACAACATTTCAACAGCAATGTGCTGCCTTTTTCAAGTGTATAAATTTTGGTTGAAGTAGGAAAAATAGTCTACAATTTTTGGATAACTGGCTTTATTTTAGTTGAACAATGAGTTGACGACGTTTCGACTTCAGATTAAAGTCATTTTCAAGTGAGAAGGTTGAAATTTTGACTTGAAAATGACTTTAATCTGAAGTCGAAACGTCGTCAACTCATTGTTCAACTAAAATAAAGCCAGTTATGCAAGAATTGTAGACTATTTTTTCTACTTCAACCAAAATTCAACTTTCGGCTTATTAACATCTCCTTCCAAGAAGTGTATAAATGAATAATAAATAAATAAACAAAATTGTCAAGAAAACAAAAATACAAAAGGTGACTAGAGATAAGTATAAAATATTAGCTCCTAGGATCGTAGAGCTCTGCCTATGGTTTAGCTTATAATTCAATGTTTACAGGTCTTCGGAGATAAAAATGAAGTTCTAAATAAGGAAATTGTCAACTCCTTGTGGTTCTAGGTCAATCTGGCTCTACTCTTCTTGGTTTGGCGCATAACTGAACCATCCCCAGATCTTCAGGAGATGGTGTTGAAGTAATTCTTGCAAGTAGATTCATAGATAAAAATAACTTGAAATTATGAACAAAGACTGGGAACCACGATTTATTGAGTTCATAACTAGTATTAAAAATTAAATTATTCGGTGATTATTTTATTTCTATTGCTTCTCTTGAACCAATTGTTCTCTTTAGCCAGAAGCTTTGTATACTCAAAGTCAATGCCATGTAATACAAATAGTATATTGTGTGGCTAGGGACGAAACAAGACGATTTCAGCTGAGGGTGAATGTTGCTTGGCTGAAATCGTGTTTTGTCCCGTGCCACACACTGTATTTTTCATAATACTTGCATTGAAACTTTCCATTACAAATTTCTCGTAACAAAGTAAATATTTTTCTTCTGATTTTGCAGGTAACAAGTCGAGAGTAGCTTGCTTGTGCTTTATCAATAAGATGTTGTGCGGTACTTGAAATAGTCGTATTGATACTTTTTTTCTTGAAACTAATCGTCTTTCCAATTTAATTTACAGTTACAAATACAACAACTGTCAAATTATCTTAGGTTATAAGATTTTCATTTAGAGATTGACAATGAACAAATGCGACTCTGCCAGGGATAAAACGATGTAAGAAACAAATTCAGCGGGCAGAAACAAGCTTGTTTCTCCCCTAGGGCAAAAACAGGCTTGTTTCTGCCCAGCTAGACTCGCATTTGTCTGAAATTGTCTTGTTTCGACTGACAAAACAGGCGTTGGAACGAGCTGTTTCATTGCAGGTATTATGAAAAAGATTTTTCCTACATTATCACTGAATATGTTCATAACAATTATTATCGAGTGATATAGAATTGAAAATGGAATAAATTTGATGAATTGGTGATTTGAGTTTATAATTAATATCACGGCTTTGAATTCGAAAGAGGCACATTGAAATTTTGGCTAGACAAATAGGCTCACGTAAAAAGCTTTTCATTAGTTTGTATTGATACAAAGTATCTAATATTTTGCGGCGGGACGCCACGTTAATAACATTTATTAGTCTAAGTAGATTATCATGAACATGAGTGAGTTTGGTACTGTTCGTTCAATTTGAAAGAGCCAGTATTTAACGATTTTTTTTCAGATAGACTCAATATGGAATATGTATGTTATGTTTATAGAGCTCCAAATGCAAAATACGAAATCTAAGTATACAGGATTTCAAATGATCTTCTATTCTTAGTTATGAAAATAATATTTTTATGAACAAAACTAGCAACATAATTGATATGATCAGTAAACGATAGTTTCGTGTTATTACACCAAGGTACTCACACTGTATGAATTAACTAAGAACAACTCCGTCCATTTCATATTGAAAGGTGTAAACTAATTTTTTAACAGAATAACTCATTATTTTACACTTACTGAAATTGAAAAACGGTTTAGATGATTGACACCAAGCTGAAATACTATCAATATGTCTTTGCAAAAGCCGTGTAATGAATTAATAATTTTGAAGATTTTTATATCATCAGCATTAAGTAAAATTTCAGTCTAAATTAAGAATGTCAATGATGAATAAAATGAACAATAAAGGCCCCAAGTTAGAGCCCTGAGGAATTCCAGAGGTGACAAAATAGTAGTGAGACTTAAAATCATTATGGCGCACACACACATCTGCCGATTTTTCAAATAGGAAGAAGACTATCTGAAAATTGAAAATTGACGTCAAGTTTATTAAGAACATCATGATTAATTCGATTGAATGCCTCAGAAAAATCGGTGTAAATGATATCAACCTGGAGTATTGTCATGTAGATTATTTAAAGCAAATTCAGTAGAATTTATCAAGTTTGTGGCTGTAGATCTTCCTAATAAACCCATGACGGATGATTAAAGGTATTTGTACATAATTGATTCAATTTTTCTTTGCAATATTTGATAAAATGGCTATTGGTCTATAATAGTTTGATAAGTAGCGAATTGAAAAAGTCACATGCAAAGAAACACAAATTTTACCAGATAATATTTGATGATTAATATATATATATATATATATATATATATATATATATATATATTATCGTTCTATGCCTTATAAATAATTGATAATTATACTGTTTTTATAAGTAACGATAATTTCACTCATTGAAAAAATAGTATATTATGCTACAAGGACCGAACGACTGTCATTTTTGTCCAGGATGAGTTTGGCTGCATTCAGTGAGGACGAGGGCAAAGCTCAAGGCATAGCTCCATGCAGCCAAATTTGTCCGTGACAATAATGACAGCCGTTCAGTGTCCGTGTTGCTTACGATACTTTTTGTAACAAGCGCACCGAAGTACCCCCATCACTAAGTTTTTTAAATTAATTTGAATGTATCGAAATTATCTTATCGATTTGACAAACAGATTTTTGCAAATGCAATTACATTACAGTAAACTAATACAATGAAACATAGCTTACATGATTTATTTTATTGATTGATATTTTTCACATTTTCTGTGCTATCCCGTTCACAATAAATGCACATACTATAACGAACACATTCTATATTACAAATTTCTTTCATATATCAATTTAACATATATCAATGAAATAAAAAAATCCAACGGCATCCATGATCCATGATCTACAATTTCATTTTTACCCAGCGGATATTATAAAATATCCATTAATTCCCAGTCAACAGAGAATTAATGAAAATTGTTACCATGGTTTGGAATTGAGAACTTTCGATGCAGAAGTCAGCTCAGTAATAGGGTACTTTCGGTATACGTGTTTCAAAAATGCATTTAAGTTTATAGTGTGATATCGTACAGCTTTGATTTTGCTTTCTGAATTGATTTAGATATATCCTATAATGTCGTGAATCTAGTGACATTATTTTATGATGTGAAACTTTCTTTTAAAAATCTCTAGTATAGATGCAATGTACATGAGGGCAGTTTTCTGAAGACTGTAAGATAAGCTTCATTTGTGGTGATTCTTGCTTTTCACACTACTAGATTCGAGAAATAAGTGATTGGAAAAGTTGAAAACAGTCGAATTTAGATGATTTTCAAGAGTGCATAATTGACAATTAGAGTGAAGCAACAAATACACGAAATTATTTGTTGAAGATTGCAGCATTAAATCAGTTATAAGAATTTTCGACGGTAAATTAATACGAAGGATCCAATTAAACATTTTCAATTCACTTGATGCTATGATCTTTCAAATAATGGAAATAATAAAAATGTCTCGAATAAAAGTTGTAGGAAACTTGATTTTCTACAGAGTTATTCAAACTCATTTCAACACAGGAACAATGGAAAATGAGAAAACTAATTTCGAGGTAGAAGGATAAATGTGAATATTATAACGAAAACTCAATAGAATTATTATCTTCATATTTTCATGTAAGTATTTGAACGTGGAACAAAGATGGAGTCGAGTTTATTTTCTATTCATTTTGAAATTGTAGAAAAAAATCTTACGCAAGTTCAATAAAAAATAATCAATCCAATCACTCCTTTTATCCAGCATGAGTGTCGTAGACACTTATAATGCACTTGATAGATATAATAATTCAGTGGAAATTTTACTGACTTTTTGTCTGTCGGTGAGATTTGTATTTTATAAGACATGAATTTATATAATTATAACTACAGGTAGATTGAAAATTACTAAATGCTTCGTTAAGTGAGCGATTAAGCAATTTAAAATAAATTTATTGACATGAAAAGAAACAGATAGATCCCTAATATGTTGATTCATTCTTGGTGGGTGGTACAGCAACTTCCACCTCAAGTTCTTAGCGAAACTAATCAGTTAGCGTCGGCCTCCAACGACTAGAGGCTTGGGTGTTGATCAATACTATGTGGCGGTCACGCTGTATCCTGAGAAGAGTGAGCCTTAAGCTGTGAGGAGCCACTATTGACCTGGTGTCAGTCCGCCGACCTCACTCACGCTCACGCACTCCCGTGACGTCATTGCGTCACCCACAATCGCCAAATACGCCTCCTCCTAGCGACCGACTATACCTAAGGGCGGAATCAACTTTGACAGAGAAGGACTCGAAATTGACGGGTTATTTGGTCAGAAGTAAATCAAGATATTCGCAAATAGGGATTGACTTCATAATTTAAATATTATTATGCTTGTTTTGGATTTTTATCAAATGTATAATGACAAGGATGTGTTCAAAGCTCCATTTTTCTAATATTGAAGAATCCGCAGTTTGATAGATTTTATTCACTGGGAAAAATAGTATTTCACTACATGATTCCAGGATTTGATGAATGAGAAAAGAGCTGAGATTTAGCATAATACAAATAACATGTCACAAATCCTGAGCTCCCAGCTTGTTGTTCAACTGTGTATTTGAAGGGAGCTCATTGATTAGAGTGGTAATTAATTTAATTAATATACTGCTGTGTGTACTTAGCGATGTTGTACCAACAATTGAGAAATTGCACAGCCCGTAATTTGATTGACTTGCAACCTCGCTGAAATTTATTTCCATGTAATTTTGAATGTGTGAATATGTATGTAGCCCATCAAAAAGATATGAAGCAAAAGTATGTCAAGAATACAAGGTGATACAACCCATTCAAAATGGATAAAATCGATAAAACAATTAATCAACAATAATTATTGGAGCTGTAAAATAAAGTGAGTATTTATTTAGCAAATAAAAGGTCGTTCTGTTTCATTAACTTCTAATTTACAACAAAAGAATGAACAAATAGATTCGAAAATAATACTTATTTATACACGTGTTACATATAAAAAAAATTCTACGGCCCTCAACTTTTTTTTACAAATATTAAACACACACAGTTAGGAGATACAAATTACCTACAAGTTAATATCCACTTTTTACAGATAACCTAATGTTTTGTATAATACTACTAACATGAATTCATAGATAAACAAGTTTTGGTTATTAAACTGAATTGCCACGAGTTTATATAGTGGCATAGCTGAGTTAATGTAAGCATTTTTTGCAATATGCAAACTACCACGTTTAGAAATACTCAATAAAAAAGGAGAACAAGGAGAAATATATAATAAAAAAAATATTTGAGGCCGGACTTTTCTGAAATAATTTTAGAAACGAAAGGAACCAAAAATTCTACATTATTCACAATACAAGGGTTGCCCTAAGAAGTTAAATGAAACTGAAAAGGCTGTACTGAAAGAGATAATAAGAAAAAGAATTGACATGGTTTGCCCAACCTTTTTATACTAAACCACCTGAGGATTTTGTGTGGGGTCCTGGCGGTGCTGGTTATGTTATCAATTTTTGAAAGGATCAAATGAATTCCTGGCCTACGTGAATAACTTTACAAAATTTATTAATATATCCGAACACACCAAATATATTTATAATTTTGCTGCTGTACTTTAGCATTAGTAAGCTCCTCTTTACCACAACTCTGTAGATGGCAGTCAACTCACAAATAGACATTTATTTAAAAAAAAACAGAGAGATGAGTATCATGATCTGTAATGAATATTTTTCTTTCTAGAATCGCTACATTTTTGTAGCTTATGACATACTTTCCCATCTTCGTAATTACTTTATTCGGCGCATCATTATTTAATGAACACATTCTCTTGATAAGTGTGTATATGTACGTGCGATTAATGCTATCGGCATGGCTCCAGCTACCAACACAAGGACATACAAACTCATTAATTACACAGCGCTTATTTGCGCCTGCGTAATTCAGACACGGTCAACAATATGATGGATATCGTCTTCTGAGAGTTCTAGATGCTAAAATTATAATTGAATTAAATTTTGCTGATGTATACGATCGTGATGTTTGCAAGGTCGCTGGATCTAGAAATCTTTAAACAGTTGAATAATTAGCAACAAACAATCGTTGTTTAGAATTAATTTTCTGCGAAATGATTGACAAGAGTATTTTGTTCATTTTATGGAAGGAAAGATGCGCAATACTTCTGTATATGTTTGTAATTAATTGCTAATTTGAATGATAAACAAAACAAATGTTTTTATGTTCGAGGACATAGTCGGGAGAAAATTTAATATGCAAATTGATATCAAAAGCACTGAAACTAAAAATTTAGGAACAATAACACTTACCACCAGTTTGCAGCATAAAAAAAGGGCATATCGGAGTTGCTCCACCAGACCTCAGGTAGCTATAATCTCATAGCTGAGTTGCTCCACCACCGGTAACCGCAGGGATTAAAACAATTCTGGAAACTTGAAGGGTATTTTCAGGTCATAAATGATAACGAATCATATAAATATCATTCTGTACAGGGATATTTTATTTACAATGTATTTTGCTTAAGAAACATTAGATACGAGTTTGTTGTTCGGTGCATAGAACCATCAGCACAGGCCCATATTTCGGGAGGAAACCGAGCTTCTTCACTAATATAACTTTCTAGCACATAATCACAAAATTGTATTAATTTGGAATCATTCAAACGAACATTGTCAAATATTTCCGATACGAAGAAATTGCCTACTTTCTCTGGACTTAAAATCTGGATACCAAAAAATTGTTTTAAATATCGTATTATTTAATATGTTCTTTATACACTTGACTTAAACCTAATGCTTGAATTTTCCGGAGCCAAGCTTGCCCTAAATGGAATCTGCGCCCAATGATTTTAACACTCGGTCATACCTTGCGATTATGAATTGTACTTTCAGAATCAATAACTCTTTGCTGTGGATCGAAAACCAAATTAAGTTCCATACATTTTTTTGTGAGAGTTTTTTAACTGAGCAAACAAAACACAAGCGGTATTAGGAACTCAGCTATGGGATTATCCTTCCAACCTTACGGTCGAAGATTAAAACAGATAAAAGTGGAGGAACTCTGATACTCCCTAAAAAAAGCTACCGACCTAATTAAAACAGATAAAAATAATGATACCGTAATATGTCCAGGTTCACTTAGAGTTACACGAAGCAAAAAGAACATCTGTAATACAAGCAACATTCGCAGCCTACAAATGAGACAAGATGACCTTCATGTAGTAATAAGCTTCCAAGGAAAAAAATATACAAATCCTGTAGGTTCCATCTCATAAGGAGAAAACGAAAAAGCAGATCGTGCAGCAAAAACAGCCATAAATGAAACAAATATTACGTCTCTATCCTCGCACACGACCTAAAATGCTTGATAAAAAGGAACATCCTGGAAATGTGGCAAAATGAATTGGAAAAAATTACGAGCAATAAGCTAAGAAGAATCAAATAAGAAATTAAAGGACACGAAACAGTATTTACAAGACTAAAAATTGGACACACTCGTCTCACACGTGCACCTGAAACATATAACACTTGCAACACAGAGAAAACAGTAGAACACATAATAATAACTATTTTTGATCGTCCAGTGGCCTAAATTCGACTGTGAATCATTACGTTGCTAAATTGGAACGTTACTGAATTCAACCTTCCATCCCCAAGGGTTCCAGGTAAAATTAACTCGGTATTCGACGCCACATCCGAATCTAAAATTAAGAATAGTGGTTCTTATTCAAGATTTTAAAGTGACTTTGTCTCCCCAACCCTCGGAAGGAAGAAGAAATCATCAAGTTCTTTCTGCAGTGCATATTTCACGATATATTCCAGCAAAATATAATAAAAATATAATTTTAGCGGTTAATTAGAATTGAACATCCTGTATATAATTCAAGCTTACTGCACTTCTTCTCCACATAAACTTGAAGTATGTCAAATCTCACATTTCTTCATGCGTACGGTACAAAATTTTCTCTTCACGTAAAATTGAAATAAGACAGTCTGTATATAATTTCAGCTCCTAGCACTTCTCCCAATAAACTTCAAGTATGCCATATCTCACATTTCTTCGTGCGCGCGGTACAAAGTTTTCTCTTCACGTTGAATTGAAAAGCTGGTTTATAATGGATGCAACCGGTGATTTATTCTGTTTTTATACGCATTTCCATGTTGACATTCATAATGACGAAATATGATGTTAACTTATGCTGTAACCGTAAAGTTCACCAATTTTCAAGTTTAACATCATACAGCTTATTCCCATCTAATAGCGAGCGAGCATTACATCACGTTTTGTATTGTATTGTATTGTATTATTGTATTTCAGCAGACATATTTGACATTTCATCTTCCATCACAAAGTCTGTACTACTGTTTGAAATGAATAATTTTGATGTAAAGTCAATTTGACTTGATGAAAAATTTCTGCATCTATATGACAAATGTAATGTGGACTACAAAAATAAGTTATGTAATGAAAATTCGTAGAAATACATAGCTGATGATGAATTGAGAATACTAAATAAGAAATTACAGGAAATTATAATTCATTTCATGGTAACTCCTTCTCTGTAATATTTGTCCTATATTTTAGCAGAATTATTGAAAACAAGACAGAATCGTTCTACTGTCAATTAATCTGAAAATTATTCTCTAGATCCATTTCTGACAAGGTTAAGATGAACGATCTTAAAATTTTGACGTTTGATTATGAGCCAAGCTGTTGAAAACAACATCATACATCCTGCATCATAAGTTAACAGAATAAAATTACATCCATTATAAACAAGCCTTAAGTATGCCAAATATCACATTCCTTTATGCAATCAGTACAAAGTTCCCTCTACACGTAAAATTAAAATAGGATATCCTGTATATATTTTTACCTTTCTGCACTCCTCCATATAAACTTCAAGTATGCCAAATCTCACATTCCATCATGCGCACAGTACAAAGTTTGTTCCTCACGTAAAATTAAAATACGACAGGCTGTATATAATTTTGGCTTTCTGCATTTCCTTCTCTACATAGACTCACATTTCCTCGTGTTCGCGGTACAAAGTTTTCTCTTCACGTCGTAAAATTAAAATGGGATAGCCTGTATATACTTTCAGCTCTCTGCATTCCTTCATATAAGCTTCAAGTGCGCGGTGCAAAGTTTTCTTTTCACGTAAATTAAAATGGGACACTTGTATATAATTCTAGCTTTCTGCACTCCTTCATATGATCTTAAAGTATGCCAAATCTTACATTCTTTCGTGTACGTAATATGCTTAAAAAAGCTTTCTCCCAACGTATTAATATATAGATTAAAATGAGACAGCCTGTATATAATTTTGCTTTCTGCACATCTCCATATAAAATTTAAATATTATATTCCTCCGTGCATGCAATATGCTTGAAAAGAGGTGGAAAGTTTTCTTTTGACGTATTAATATATAGATACCAAATAAAGCATCACAGAAAGACGTACCCACAAAATTTCATCGAACTTGAAGAAGCTTCGGGAAACAACACAACCTGATCATCATCAGATTGTAGCGCCATAGTAGCCGTAGAACGTAGAATCCGCTTATTCGAAAAAAAGTAACAAGTAAAGTGGGAAAAGATTGTGGCGAAAAATATTGGTGGAAGAAAATTGCGGTGGAAAAAAGAGTGGATAATTATCGGAGTATCGATATATTAATAGAACCTTTTTTAAATATCGAAGCCCGAAGCCCGAAGTCCGAAGAAATATCGATAATTTTTCACAGCCTACTGACCGGCCGCCCGGTGCGAAATTGAAGACAAGCGTGCGCAAGAGACTCTACAGGGTGGGTAAACCAGACAGTCACTGTTATTTGTAGACTGAAGTGACATATTTTCATTCAACATCGGGAAACATTGACACAAACTGATCATCATCAGATTGTGGTGCCACTGTAGCCGTAGAATCATCTTATTCGGAAAAAAGAAGCAAAAAAATTGAAAAAAGATTGTGGCAAAAAATATTGGTTAAAGAAAATTGTGGGGGAGAAAAGGGTGCAAAAATAGAGTGAAAAAAATACACACTTTTACTTTTTTTAGTTTTCAATTTTCCTATCATTACTATTAAATAAACTCGAATAAGAGAATTTTCAATATGAATCTGTATTATTTAATATTCAATAAACCTGCTGAGAGAGTCAAAATGGTGGAGAGTTGGACACACTATATACTTCACTGTGTCTAGGAGTATTTGAACTATTTTGTGCACCAGTTATAATAGTAAGAAGTGAAAGATGACTTGATATTTGAGGAATTTAAGGTTTATAAACAATAAAGTCGTACTGACGATGCCACTACCAATTGCTGTCTTAACTACCATCACTAATTTCTATCATTACTACTAATTAATTTTCAATACATATAAATTTCCTTTCAACGTATTAGCACTGGTAGTTGATAGTGGCATCGGCAGTATGACCTCATTGTCAATAGACTTTTAAATATTATAATTGCCGAACAGATTTTCATGTCGCCGAAGTATATAATAATAATATAATTTTTGGTCCCCTGTACATATCCGATTTTTGCCACATTTGCCATTCTCTCTGCACATAAATATTTCGCATGTTCCTCACATTCTTATCTGACTGTACGATTTATTGATTTCTAGGAACATTCAAATAAATCACTTATATTTCACTATCCACCAACAGTTTTTATTATGTATTGATTAATTGCACGTGTTCGAGTAGAAAACAATTGAATTTCACTTCGTATAAGCAAATATAGTGAAATTAGTGATTATTCCACTTTTTATCTAACTTTATCATGTTGATTCAAGCGAGTAAGTATTAATTTGAAAAGCATGAATTTTATATTAATTATTGCTGGAGTAAAGATATGAGTTCATTAAAAGGAATGAATGAGAAGTCTTGAATTGACACATCGAGGTTTTGGAGCTAAATTTTAGTCAAGAAAGGCAACCTTTTCTATGAAATTAATGGTAATTCTGAAATATACAAGTGAGCAAGAATATATACCATGGATATTAGATGCAGGAGGGAAATGAACCTTTTAATGATAATATCGAATAATTAAATCAAAAATGAGGTTAAGTTTGGAAATCTTGTAATTAATGTTTCCATGGATTCCTTCGGGACTATCTAATTTAAGCGCAGCAGATCTGTAGCCCTCACATTCACACACAAACACGGCAATATTCGCCTATATCGATCGGCAAATCAAGCGCGTAACAATATAACTCGGCTTGTGGAGTACAGGTGTGCTAGTGGGCATGCGCAGCAGGTAAGTAGAGGCTGTGACAGGTAGAACACGGCGTTTCCGCGTTCCGAGAAAGTGAGATTGTGAGTAAATCAAATACGTCAAGACGATCGAAATACACTCAACTTTGAAATGACATTGTGTCACATTTTTAGGGAATCAATTTCTTATTGATATCTATATTTAGAACGAAATTAGATTATTGGAAATTCAGTCTAAATGTTTCTAAGGATGAATAACTGATTTTAATTTGATATTCAAGATAGGGACACCTCAGTTTGGTTGTTTGAGTATCGTATCGTCCGGTTACATTTCATATTGTATACTTATTGAATAATATACTATTACGTCATTACATATTAACTTCAATCCCATAGGTCATAGAAAAGTAATTCATTTCATTTGATTACTGATATTAGCTAAGATTAACACAACAATTTTGATAACATAAGCCTCTTTTCACCCAATAAACATTTCTGTCACCTCGCTGACAGGTCAGGGTTCAGGAGGATGAAACTTATCAATCACTCAACATAGACGCAGGGTGCAGAGGGTAACAGAGGGCGTATAACTAGCGTTGAACAGCGAGCAGCCGTGCGAAATTAGCAAAGACGTCGCGTAAGAAATGTGATTTAGCACGAACGGCTTGATTGAGTCTGCCGAGGATGCCAGGCGCCCCAGCCAGGTATATTGAGAGGACGCTGAGAGGAAGCTGAGAAAATAGCGAAGGATGAGGGAACAGTGCCGTACCGCTGGGAGATCAAACCTACAGTATTAAAATTTGTACATCGTATTTGTTTTGTTGCAAAAGAAGGAAGAAATCTGCACACGGATCGCGTGGCTGACAGTCAAGAGTTTATTATAAGGTATCCCAGTGAGACTGCAATATTTAATTCTGAATTAAAATGCAAGATGAGAAGATCAACTTCAATGTATTTATTTAGGTATAGAGTCTTAGTTTTGAATTTTATAGCCAGGTATTTTTTTTATAGCAAAAATAGATACAAATTTGGACTCTACTCTACTAAGTACTAGTCTTCAAAGTCAGAATGAATAATCGTACAGAATGTGATATTGTTGTTTGGATTGATTATTTCTGGAAAATTATTATAATTAAAGACAGCAACTGGATACTGTAACAGAACTGCACATCATCAACTCGCTCGCGCAAATGATACGCTCACTTTACGATGAAGCAGAAAGTATTCCTCATATCTCTACCTCACGCATGCGTATACATTGGCTGGCCAAATTATTAGGGACAGTGACAGTTCATATATTCTTATGCTTTCTAGTTTTATTGACTTTTTTTCCAACTAATTATTGGTCCTAGGTGTTATTATTTTTTTTTATTCATAGAAGTATTTAATTGAAGTACTAGAATAATGATTTACGAAAGAAGAATATCAATTTTTTTAATAAAAAGAATTTGAAGTAGAGAACTAAATTTGACAATCTAAATACGAGGCAAAGAATTCAAATATTAGCAGGAAACTTGGATTCGGTTTTATTTGAAACGGCCCATCATAATCAGCTTGTGTAGAAATTGACATTGTTGGTTGAATTCCAAGTTATATAAATAAAAAAATATATAATTTAGACGTCAAAGCAAGTAAGGAAACTAAACAATATAATAAAAAATCTGCTGTGGCTGAGCATGCTATTCAAGAATTAAATGGCATTGATTTCAAGAATACGAAGCTTCTGGGTAAAGAGAACAATTGGTTCAAAAGCCTTATAAGAGAAGCAATTGAAATAAAAAAAATCACCGAATAATTTGAATTTGAATACCGGATATGAACTTAATCGATCATGGCTACCGATCATTTGTTCATAATTTCAAGTTATTTGTATCTACGAATCTACTTGCAAGAGTTACTTCATCACCACCTCCTGAAGATCTGTAGATGGTTCAGTTATGCGCCAAACCAAAAAGAGTAGAGCGAGATTGACCTAGAACCACAAGGAGTTGACAATTTCCCTACTTAGACCTTCATTTTTATCTCCTGAAGACCTGTGGATATTGAATCATCAACCACAGGCAGAGCCCTACGCTTCACGATCTTAGAAGTTAATATATTTTAAACTAATCTAGTTACTATTTGTACTTTTATTCTTGTTGTCTTGACAATTTTGTTTATTTATTTTCATATTTCTTTACTTTTAAAAAAGGCAGCACTTTGCTGTCGAAACGTTGTGTTTCTAATTAATGTACAGAACTTATATCCCAATAAAACATATTTATTTTTAAACAATATAAAGTCATGGTATTATTTGAAGAATAACGCGAACCACAAATGCTGCTATTCATTAAAATCAATAATTGTGATACTAGTAGCAATACCACATGAATAAATTATATGAAAATCAATTTATTTGCTTGAAAATCAATTTGTTTTCTTTTTCGTAATGTCCCGAATGAATTGGCCAGCCACTGTACCACTATCTCTTGTACCGTGCACTGTACATTGTATCGTTGCCACAGTTACACTGACACTTCAGTTGCTCTATGGATGGCAAAAAATTACAATTTCATTATTTATTATAGGAGTCCTTACACTTTTTGAGATAAAAAGTACTCTAAATGGTGACCCAGGATATTAGCTATCATTATATCAAGTTTCATCAAAATCCGTCTCGTATTTTCCGCGTGATGCGTGCACAACATAAAAATTCTCACGTACTATTTGCAAAATGCAAACCACCAAATACAGGTGACCTGAGTTCATAAAAAGAATAATGATTTGTTGAGGCAAATTTTCGGTATAAATAATTATATTGGTGTCAATGATTTGTAGATTTGTTTATCGAATGCCGGAACAGAGAGTGACCTTGAACAACGCGGTAAGAAGTTCTTTCGCTCTTCGTAGAAATAGTAAAAAAACAGATTTATGTACCGATATGGATTGAAAGATTAAAAAGTATTAACAACAAATTTATAAGGTTTTTATTACAAATATTATTTATTGATTCCCTTATCAAATCATAAATTAATAATTTTTTTAATCAAAAAAAAGATTCCGATAATATCAATAAATATTTGTTAATCTCTCTATTGAAATGCAAAATATTATTATAATTTTTACAAAATATTGCCAGTAAACTATAATTATTTAACACCACAGAATGTTCAGAAGCGCGGAATTGAAGATATGATTCATATAACTTCAGCTTAATTGTTTCAATTGAATTCTATCCAATCTGTATTAAGTATTTAACTCATCAAGCCTGATTCATACAACAGCCCGACTAAAATATGTTCTTGATCTGCCAAAACTAACTTGAGGATCTTATCAGGTTGAAATGAGGCTTACCTGATGATTTCCATATTAGCATAGAATCAGGATAACCATATATATTGAACGATTAATAAAGGTAGCTAGCTTTGCAATGCTTGATTCTTTCGAGCTGCTTTTTATAAATATTGAGTTGTAATCCTAATCCAAAATTATTTACAAATTTTAATCTAGAAACATTATGAATCCGCTTGAAATGCAATTTTGAGTTATATGTAATGGTCCTTCGATCTATTATGTATGAATATTCAGTTTGAATTATTAAAACCGCTACAAATAACAAATCTCTAGACTGGAATCTATTTCTTTTGATTTTAGTTCATATGTTGACTAGATTTAGATTTTTTGGTCCTTCGATTCTCTATTTATGAATGCTATTTCTTTGTACGTCTCTGGTAGGCTCCGAAAAGTGGTGTAGAAAACATCCTAGGTACATGAACACAGCGCTGACTAAAAGCAGGCGCGATCTCATTTGCATGGAGATGAGGCTGTCAGGGGTATTGTAACGTCGAGGCGCGCGTCTGAGTTCTATCTATTGCCGCCGCCGCCACTGTGAGGGCGCTACCGCCCACCATACAACCTTATCATCCGTCACATCATCCCCCGCCTTGATTACTTACTGGGTTTGCACTGAAAACTCCCACGAAACCGCCCCCAGAGTCAAGTAAAATTGAGAATAACAGTGATTGAAAATTGGAAGGAATAAAATCGAAATGTAGTCAGAAACATCTTATATGGAAAATATTTATAGTACACGTTGCCACATACTTGAATTTTCATGCGAGCAATAAATTAGAACCAGAATTGAGATTTTTGAATAAAATAATTATCAATCACGCTTTTTACCAAATACGGATGTGATATATACTATTTTAGTGCACACTGGTAGATTGATGGATTTTTTCCCAAGCTGTATGGTACTCTAAGCATTTATGGAGGGTGCACCACAGTGGAAATCGTACTGACTTTTTTATCAAAGCTGGAATCGATTCCATGATCTTCGGATTACAAAGTCAGCATATTTGCACTGATTTATGATCATTCATAAATATATAAATCTCTAATAGATGTTCTATCAGTTGTAACAATGAATAAACTAATGAATGTGAGCCTGTAGAGTCGCATTTCCATGAAAACTTTCTTTATCCGCAAAGATAACAAAGATTTAAATATTTCTTATCTTCCTACATTTGCGATAAAGCTACATGTTTTTCAACATAATTGCCTTTCTTATAAAATAATACTGTTTTGTATAGTGATACATCATTTGTCGATTACAAATCGCAGGGCAATTTGTGGAACAGAATAAGGAAAAAGCAATATTCACCGGAAATCAAATAACTATCAAGTAGGCGTATAAACATATTGTAGGTGTAAATTGGATAGTCAGAGAGTCACAATCTTCGAAGCACATAAGCCCGTCATTCCGAAGGGGGATTATGTTTATTGGGAATCGTGTGAGGCTGAATATAAATTTCTGCAAGTGAGATATCTAAGATTTTATTTCACTCATTTATTCGAAGCTGCAAAACTAGTATTAGGAATAATTATACATAATCAATTTATTTTTTTACTTTTAGTGACGACAGGGGTACGAAAATATTGTGTCAGGCAGAATTTTCGAGCTCAAACTTTAGCAGCAGATTCTATTAAAGTCTCATATGGACACATTCAAAGTATCTTAAAAATCATTGATAGTGTAAGATTAATAAGAGAAAAAAATATATCACAGATGCTCGGAAATTTCCTCTCTGTAGTTCGTAAATTAGACTCTCCTCACTGAGTTAGTGAATTATAATATTATCTGTGGCGTACTCTTCACAAAAATTAAAAGTACCCGTAATTTGACGACTGGTTGAGAGAATATCAGTCAATCTACCAAGTGCACTATAAGTTCCACACCCGTATCGGGTAAAAGGTGTGATTGATATTTATTTTTCTTATTTATTTAAGTTCGTAACGTTCAAACATTTGCCAGTGGAGTGGCAATGTAGTGAGGAAATAATTTCTCAATATAGTCATTTCAACAGTAAACTAGAATACTTTCCTGAAAATTTTGAACTGAATTTGTTAAACGGTAAGATTCAATTATAACTGTAGTGTTTCGTTTATGGTATTCTATAAATTCACCCATGTATATCCATGAGAAAAAGGACAGCGAGAATGTACTTGACATGCGCGAACCAAAGCTCAGTTCAAGATCAATTTTTAATTTTGAGGCTACAAAGATTCTCAACAGCCGAAAAATATTTTTTTAGCTTTCTTGAATGAAAATACTTAATGAATGTGTACAGGGTATCATAGGTAACATTTTGTAAATTACCAAAATTTACTGTGCAGCGTACTCCACGATGTTTGTTATTTTGTCTCAGGATGGCATATATACTTACAGAGGCTCTAACAGAATGCTAGAGAAACAGAGATATTAATCTTTTACAGTCTTTGCTTCAATGTTTCCTTCGATAAAACGGAGCATTAGTGATATCATATTGTAATGTCTATTGCTTGGAAATTGCTTAAAATTAAAATTAAAATCAATATTTGATAATTGAAAAAGAAATAAAAGTTTTATTCTTCTGGATATCACTGAACAACACTATATTATTTATTTATCACTTACTACTATCTTAAACAAAGCCGCGGATATTTATATTCAACTATTTATATACTGTTCACTTCACTGTTTGATATTCACTGCTCTAGATTTACCATTACACTCCTCTCAAGTCATTTACCTGCCTTTATTTATAGAAATATCTATTTCTGGAATGTTCTACCACATTTCTGGAATATTGCAAGAGGCTTTCATTTGGCGGAGTGATGTGATGCAGTGCGGCGCGACGCAACGAGGATAAAAGGCACCGCTCATGCAAGGACATCTTTACGAGCCTCCACACTCTCGCACGTTACAATATATTGTACATAGAGTTAAATTTATTCAAATATCACATCAAAATCGGCACATAAACACTTATCGCCAATTAAATGGATGTTTATCGATAATCTTCTATTTTTATTATCATATGTTTGAAGAGTAAATTATTCAAATGTTTTTATATATTTCATTTCGTGATTAACAGAATTTAGTCCATAACTTAGAAAAGGACCTTCATAAAGATAAAAATTATATATTTCCTAGTAATTTCAGAAAATAGTACCATTTTAAGAGTTCTCTAGGGATGCCTTTTTATTTAACCAAAACTCAACAATTTTCATCTGGTTTAAACAAAAATATTTTCTTGTAATGGAGGAGGTTCTGTAATTTTACACGTTTGATGGTCAACGTTAATAGCGAAATATTGTATGCCCTCTTATCAAATTTTTCGAAGATTATTTCACTTATGTCAATTATACTGATAAATTTTGCATGGTTACAGTGACAATTATAGTAACAAATCGCTTGTCAACGGGAGTTTACCGCTGTAAATTCACAATACCATTTTAACGCGATAAATTGCCTTTGCCATGGAGAAACAATATAAATATAAACAAACACTTGAAAATGTCAAAATTTAATCGTTTTGGAAATGTCAGATTAAGCCCTCAAGCTACGCTCTCGTGATTTAATCGGACAGATGACTCACACGATGTTGCTAGATAAAAAATGTATTCAAGAAAAATGTATTGATAAAATTACAGCCTATATATAAATTTTGGGAATGAAGTATAAATCAATCACTTCTTTGATATTGCTCCGATTCAATTTCAAATTATTGTAGGATTAACCGACCAAGGTTTATTATCAATAAAGATAAATTATCATTCTGGTATTTCCGACTTCAATTGTTTTGACAAATAATCTGGTAAAAATGAGATATACCCAAATATTTCTGAACGTGCTGATAAAATAATTGTTTATCAAACTTCCCAAGAAACAGTTGTAAATAACAAGAAAACAAATAAATGGTGTGTCATTGTTATTTTAGTTATGACAGTTGACGAACTGTGCTTAGAGTTAATAGGAGTGAAATTCATGGAAATTCTGATTTTTGGTAGGGAAATTATGTACACACAAAAATTCTGCTTTATATACAGGCGTGCTGTTGATGGAATGTAGTATTATATCACGCTATTTTGACCGTGAAACAGAATTTGATAAATCTTATAAAATCAAAACCTGATAAGTTTAACGAAAATACTAATTCAGGAGTCGGTTTTCACACCATCATCCTGAATAGAGCAGCAACCGTAGACACAAGCTTTCGAGAAGATAAGCTCAGTAGATATCAAAAATAAATAATTAAGTAGTTGAATCCACGTTACCATCTTCAAATTTAACTTAAAATCACTTTGAAAATGAGAGTTGTCACATTGACAATGACAGCTATCACTTTGACAATGGCAGCTTTCACATTGAAACATGCAATTGATTGATGCGACACTCTGAATTTCTGAAACGGTGAAGAAACTGGCCATGAAATTTATGGTCGGGGAAGTACTGTATGGCCACAGCGGATATTTAGTTTATTGAATTAAAACGCATTTAATGTTCAGAATGGAAATAGGAAGAATACATAACAGAACCACATTTGACAAATATATGTATTCAATGTGGCTCACAATCTTTATATAGTTAAAATTTTGCCAATGTGGTTCTACATTAATTTACTTGAATGATTCAATACTTATTGAAATAATTAATGTAGCTCACAATCATTTGAAAATTTGAATTTTGGATCACGTACATAAAACTGTCCTATGTGGTTTGATGTACTGTTATAAAGTCAGTAAAAGATATATAACAGAGTCGTGGAGTGATTTGTAAAAGAGGGACTTCGACTTTTTCATATATCTCGCTTTGTTATGTACTCTTAAGCCGCATTCCCAATACGAAATCGGAAGTTAATGTTTGTAGTTATGGTTAATAGTTATTATTTATACTTTGAGCTTCTAGAACATCTTCATAATACAAAAATTAGAGTGTACCTTGACTCCAATTTAGGACCTCATATAAAATTTTTATAGATGTTATTATCACCAGAAGGCAACTTGAAGCATTTTGGATATGAAAGTAATGGGCCAACATATAAATCTAATTTCCTCGAATGCTAGTCATATTAATATATATTTTTTCGCCAACTGTCAAAAAAACATGGTATTTTTGTATTGTTATGGATACGCAAAGTTGGTGATTTTTTCATTAGTAAAAAAATAAAGCATATTTTTACACACCTAATCCAATATAATTCAGTTTGGTAATGCTACAAGGATAGAAACAAACAGGTATTTAACAAAAAAGAAATATGAATTTGTACACAAAACTATTTATTTTTGAATATAAAAATTAATTGCTGAGAATTTATTATCAAACAACAATTGCGCATACTTTTGGTGACAATATCCAGGTGACTGCAAATTAATTATAGTTTGTACTTTTCTCCTACATTTTACTGAATAAAACAATAATTATTGTTGATCTATTAATTTTTGACATTTGGCGAAAAAATATTGTTTGTATTTTGTGTGCGAAGTGATTGTATTTTGTTGCACTTTCGAATGAATTTGTTACCTCGACCTTACGGTCTCGGTTAAAATTGACATTCTCACGCCCAACAAAAAAAAAAACAATTACTTCGCACACTTAATACAAAAATAGCTATTTTAGTGTATTTTTGCAATAATGGCTGTCTGGCTGGCTGGCTCATTGCTTTACAATCTAAAAAAGTAATAGTAACCTGGTCCAGTGATCAATTTTGGTCTTTGAACCACATTGGACAAATAAATTTGTCAAATGTGGCTCAAAATTTCAGTTGGTCAAATGAATAAAATATTGGTTAACATCAACAAATTTAATGATCCATACATGTTTTTCAGAATTATATTATAATAAATAGATTTTTTGGTTTTAATTCTGTTTATTTATTTTTTTGTTTTCTGTGGATGCAGATGAACTTTTTGTCCAATATATTTTGAGGTTCAGTTACTTGGGTAATTCGAATCCCAATGCAGTGCAACACAATATATGGAAATAAAAATTAGTTAGTGCATTTTCCCGCTTTTTATACACGGACGTCTTTGCTGCGAAGGAGTTCGCAAAGTGACATTTGCAGTCAGGCCACGGACCATCTTCTTCTTCGTGGATAACGTGGAAAGAATTTCGTGATTCTTTATAAAATATTCACTATTCAAGCGGTACTAAAAGTTCCGTATCTTAAGTTTAAGTTAAGTTGAAGTCGAGCTCCACATCGGCTACTCTTTTGCGAACAACATCCCAGTAGGATATTTCGAAAAATTTATATTTTTCTCCAAATTTCACGGGGCAAATAATTTGTTTAATTTGAAAAAAAGAGTACTTTCTCGTACTTGTTATATGACTCCAAGTATCTTGAACTTTTGAAATCTTCTGTTACCCAATTTTGGCTGTCACTTTTTTCAAGCCGTGGTAATCAAGTTTACTGTTGATTGTTCTGAGGCATCGTAAAAATTTCACTTGGTCTTTAACGGATGTGTCGTATTTGGGCGGAAGTGTCACCGGTGCAGGTCGGCGCCTACTCGGCCGCAGAAACAATGGCCTCGGCTCTTGGTTGGTGAAAGCCGAAGCATGTAGCGAGGTGGTCTAGATACCAAGGTATCATGTAGCCATCACACCACGATTACTTGCATCAACATTGTTAATGAATTTATCATTGATTTAGAATAATTTTGTTCTCTATGTGATCGGGATAGGTGTTTTACAAAGTATTGTTCCAAAAATAGTTTTTCGAGTATTTACTCAAGAATTTAAAACAGGAGAGCAGTCAAAGTATCTTTAAAAAAAGGCATGACAAAGTTCTTTCCTTCAAATAATGGAGAGTTCCACTTGTTTTACTTGTACAGAGTTTTGACCAACCCTGAATACATTTTTACTATTTTCGGCTTAATGTCGGTACGTAGGTATATGTGCGTATGTATGTGTGTATGTGTGTATGTACGTAACTCGCAAATCTCGAAACCCGTTAAACGTTTAATGTTGAAATTATATATTTAAGACTGGTTTAAGGACTAGTTGTACACCTCGCATTTTTTTGAAATTTTCTAGATAAATCAAAAATAGCTGACCATGGGGTATTGAAATTCAATTGTAATATCATCTAAATGGTTATTTTTTATTTTTGTACCAATCGGCTGAACCGAAAGTGCACTTGACATAACAGCCTTTTCGAATTTTTTGCATAAATTCAAAACAATCAGTCGTCGACAATTGAAATTTCGTATTAGCATTTCTATAACATCTAGTTGTACACCTGGCATTATGATTGCGATCGGCTGAATCGGAATTGCAGTTTACTAAGCAGTTTTTCAAATTTCGAATTTCGAACGATCAGCTGTAGAATCATGAAATTTAGTTTTTAAAACAATTGTAGCATTCAAATGATAATTCTATATTCTCATAACAATCTACTGAACCGAAAGTAAACTTTATTTGACAATATTTTTAAATTTTTTGCATGAATTCGAAACAATTGATTATAGAATTATAAAAATTAGTATTTGAGACTGCTACAGTGTTTTAATGAATTGTAATATCTAAATGATCCTCCAAAATTTTTGTAGCAATCGATTTTGCCTTATGTCAATGTCAGTGTCAATTATTCAGTCAAAAGGTGTACAAGCAAAACATCAGACTTTTAAAAAAAAAGTTTTATCATACATAAATATTTATAAATTAGTTTTTATTTAGAATAGTGCATCTGTCTCAAGTTTTGACGGTACAAATGTTGTTGGTAACGATTGATTGAAAGTTTAAAAAGGATATGGTGAAGCTAATTTGATTTCGTCCAACGGATAATGCTCAATGAAAATTACGATATTGTTCCTAGTAAATTGGATAATATTTCAAGCGAATATGAAAAATAATAATTTGTTCAGCGACAGTTTGGTCTCCATGAGATAATGAATATTAAATCACAATCGATTTTGTTAAAAATACGTGTTTACTGTCAAACCTCGCACTGAGAGTCGGGCACAAATTGGCGCAGTTCATTATCGCGTCTCGGGGGGCGGGAGTTACACAAATGTTCAGCTACAGCAGAACAGTCACCGACTGCGCAATTCTAAACCGAGGTATTTCGGTTGCACAATACCGTGGTATATGTCCGCACAGTGGTTAAGTAACATCGCGCTATGCGAGTGCGCAATGTTTATGTGTGCGAAGGCATATGCGCGGATTGTAACATGAGGATCGCCACGCATGGTGATACCTGTCGAGAGATTTGAACCTGATTCTGCAACAGGAATGGTGACACCTGCTAGCACCGTTCAACATATTATCTGTATGTTAAGTTGAATAGCTCGCGATTTAGTATTTGTGTAAAGTACTTCACTATATATGATTTACAAACTGAAATTGAACGTATTGAATATTTGGCTTGGGTTCTAATCATCATTCATCGCAAAAATAGCCTCTATTATACCTGTATTTAATATTAGTGTTCCAGATTCCTAGAGTCAATCTTGTGTCAACAAGGGATGCATGCCAATTTTTTCACAAGGGTTTTATGGTTAAAATTCCAATCTTTTCATTGGCATGCAATTTTAAAACATGAGTTTCACTTTTTTTTGGAAGTTCGCATGACCGTTCGAGCCTTTTGGTCTATTTCGAATTGCATGCCTTTTAGCAAAATGGCTTTACGAACAAACCCAACTTTTTTTTTTAAATATAATTGGAATTTGCAGTGTGATCAGTGAGTATGAGTAACCTTTTCACTTCTCTTATCAAGGGATAAATTTTCACCCCTCAAAAAGGCATGCAGTATAAAATCGGAGAATCTCAATTATTACCATCATATTAATATTTGTCCATCCAAGTCTAAAAATGGTTGAAAATTTGCTTTTATCGACAATATCAGAATACCACATGTTAAATTATTCGAAAAATATCTGCTTACGTTCGAAAGATTTGCACACCGATATAGGATGTTTCTGAAATATGCCAACAACAAATTAATCAAACAAATTTGGCCGATCTCCGTTTTTTGAAGCTTGTTTCTTGAATCTTCCAGACTGTGAGAAATACACCGACCACGATTTTAAAAGGGCATCGGCCACTTTGATGGCGAAAAATAGCATGACGTTCAATGAATTTCTGCGGTAATTACTGGATTTATTAACGAGTTCACCGGTAATAAATTGGATATTTCAAAACATACTGCCGTAGATGTTAACTTAGATTATTTGGCTTAAACATCGTCTGCTATACTTTTAATACTGCCACTGTCAAAATAAGAAAAATAAACAATTTCAATTAGCTGGTATTCAAATATCAGACAATAAAAATTGTATTTCCAATATTTATTTCAAATAAATATCGTATTAAATTAATTGATTTACATTTATTATACTGCAATTGCTATGTTTTTATTTTAAATATCTAATAATTCATTGACAATGTATCACATTTTACTACTAAGTAGTGGTCGCCCAGTGGTCGAGATTCGGCCGTAATTTATTCAATTTTCAAGATTGAACGTTATTGAATTTAACCATCCATCCTCTCGGGTTTCAGGTAGATTAACTTAATATTCGATGCTCCCATTCAAAATTCTTATACGCCCTCCCACTCTCGGGAAGTGAGAATTAGATGTTAGACAATTTCCATTCGGTAACATAGTTTCAGCGATAAATTAAAATGGGACACTGTACACAATTTTGGCTGTCTGGACTCCTTTTACATATAAACTTCAAGTATGTCAAGTCTCACACTCCTTCGTGCGCGCTATATGCCTTAAAAGGGGTACAAAGGTTCCTCTTCTCGTATTAATATATAGATATTCTGAAAATTTGAATAATCAAATACGTGACCCAATCCGGAAGAATAACAACGCGCTTGCGCGGAAGCGAATAACATATCATCGAATTAAGTGTGGATAATATAAATTCATCAATTTATATAGATAATAATTAGCAATGTTCATTTGCATAGACAGTTATAAATAAAAGAATTTATGGCGTCATTAACGTCTGTTGTTGCTTAGCAACTTTAAAATACTGGAGTGTTTTAATCTTGATATTACGCACACTTCTCAGTTTTTACTTGCTTGTACAAAGTAACAAGTAAGTATTGTGAAACCGACAAAATTCACCTATCGAGATTTTGATGGAAATATCCGCTTTGAGCATCCCTGAATCCATTTTGACTATTTTTGGCTTGATGTCGGTACGTATGTTCGTGCGAGCGTGCGTTCGTACGTGCGTGCGTAACTCGCAAATCTCAAAAGTGGTTGAACGTATGATGTTGAAATTTTGTATTTAAGACTGATATAGGGTCTAGTTGTGCACCTCGCATTATGGTTTCAATCGTCTGTACCGGAAGTGCACTACTTGAAACTTTTTTCGAATTTCTCTAATAAATCCAGAATGATTAACCGTATCTTGATGTTGTATCAGAATGGTTATCTGGTATTTTTGTAAGAATCGGCCAGGCCAGAAGTGCACTTTACTTGAAACTTTTTTTGAATTTTTTGCATAAATATAGAATGATCCGCAATAGCATATTGACATTTCGTATAAAAAGCTTCTATAACAACTTATTGTATATCTTGCATTATGATTGCGATCGGCTAAACCGGAAATGCATTTTACTTGAGATTTTTTTTCAATTTTCCGCATAAATCCAGAATGATCAGCCGTAGGATACTGGAATTTAGCATTTGGAATTGCTGTAGCATCTCAATGGTCATCTTTTATTTTTGTTACAATCGGCTGAGCCGGATGTGCACTTTATATGACAGACTTTTTGAATTTTCCGCATAAATTCTGAACAATCAGTTGTAGAATATTTAAATTTTGTATTAGGCACTTTTATGATATCTTGTTGTACACTCTGCATTATGATTACTATCGACTAAACCGGAAGAGCACTTTATTCGAATTTTTTTTTGAATTTTCCGCATAAATCCAAAACGATTGAACGTAGATTGTTAGAATTCAGTATTTAGGACGATTATACCGTCTAGATGTTCATATCTAATTTTTATTGAGATTCACCAAGCCGAAAGTGCACTTTACTTGGCAGTCTTTTGAAATTTTTCGCATAAATTCGAAACGATCAGGTGTAGAATATTGAGATTTGGTATTTCAGTCTGCTGTAGCATCTGAATGATTGCCTACTATTCTCATAGCAATAGACTGAACCGGAAGTGCACTTCAGTAGGAATTTATTTTTTAATTTTGCGCATAAAATCAGATTTTTTGGTAGTCGTAGAATTTTGGAAATCAGTATTTAGGAATGTTGTAGTATAAGAATAATGGCCTATTGTTCCCATAGCAACCGACTTGGTTGAAAGCGCATTTCACTTGACAGATTTTCAGAATCTCTTGGGTAAATCCAAAACGATTAACTGTGGAACGATGAGATTTTGTGTTTGATTATATATCCAATGATATATATATATATATATATATATATATATATATATATATATATATATATATATATATATATATATATATATATATATATATATATATATATATATATATATATAATCAAACACAAAATCACATCGTATTATATATATATCCAATGATGTACAAGTAAGTCAGGTGATATTCACGTCAGATTTTTTGATTAGTTATCATGATGCAGCTGTAAAAAAATCATTTTATCTTATAAATTTTGTGACAATATCCAAAATTCAATAAAACAATACACTATTTCAACATTAATTCGAAGTTCCTTTGAAACCAAAATTCATTAGTGTGAACTCCATAAAACTTCAATTTACAAAGGTTTTTAAGCGCAAAACTTAATTTGAAAATTGTTTTCATTCATATAAAACTCAGAAACAGTGACTGAATTTTCATTTTCTAACGATATTTTCTTTTATAAGTTATCAATAATAAGCTAAATTTTATGACTTTCTTATCAAGAAAAGTTATTCATTTGTTTGAAACAATCCGAGTAGGCATATTTTAATTAATCGTGTTGATTGGACATAATTTCGTAAAAGGAATAAAAAGATTCAAACAATACCTTCGACCGAATTTTTGAAATGTATAAATCGTTAGAATGTTAATACAAGAAGCTTGCAACAAAAAATAGGATGTTGGCCAACTGTGCCAGATCAGGTATATATTTCTAATCACATTGGACAAACCAGGTAAAAATAAAAATGATCAGCTGCACCAAAGGATTTATGCCCAATAAATGCAGAACATGTTCCACAAGGGCTTTTCCATTATCTTAATTCTAATTCACAAATCAATGAAATTTGCTCAAATTCATCTTAGAAATTACTTATGAATTGTGCGAACACTTGTCTGAAATTCTGGGCGGCCGCGATCTCGGCACCAAACTACCTGGATCTTTAATCCCCTACTCGAACTCGGCACTACACTATAGATTAGGATTTGTGACTCAATCGTTCTGCCTGAGTGAGATTTTCTGAACACATACGATTTCATATAAATAATAAACCAGACTCAAATTTAGCCGTACTTTTAAACGAATTTAATCACACGTGTGACATCAACAACTAAAAAATCCTGCATATCGTAGATAAAATAATTTGTTTCCATTTGATGCAAGAAATTCCAATGTCAAAAATACCAAAAAAAAAATAAATGTTTTAGTGTGTTCTATACATATTTGTATGTTTTTGTAATAATGTAGATATGTACGTACATATGTATAAATAAGTCTTTTTTTAACAATTTTTTTTTTCTGAAGTTTCATTAAATATTATTTGCAGTATTATTTCTAATACAAATTAATTTCAAAATAAAATATAGAGACATAAAACCAAATTTTGCAGGTAGATCAGATCGTGACTTTATTTAAAAATTGACAGTGCCGAGTTCGTGTGCGCCCCGCGCTAATCGGATTAGCATTGGTGCCGAGTTCATGTTCTTGGTGCCGAGTTCGTGTACGCCCGAAATTCTACAATTACAGTTAAAAGTGAGGATGAAAACAACCCTTCTTGTAATCTCAGGAGTACCTAGAATAACTTTCAAGTTCAGGGGCTATCGTTTGGTGCAAATGTCCATGTTATTGGATGGAATTAAATTTATGACCGGATAAAGAGCTTATCACTGGTGTATATGGCATACGACCAAAAAATATATCAGTGAGTCTCTGAAAATCACAACTAGTGCCCGAGCGATGATCAATTTTTCAGCCGAATTCGGTTCGGCTATCGCTGTCCACTTCAGTCAAGTCGAAGCCAAAGGTGCGACTAGACTAGAAAGCAAGACGTATTTCCAAACCAGCTAAATGTAAAGTCCATAACTGAATATTCAGTTACTTTAGAAGCTTTTTCCATATCTATTGGATATAGATATTTTTTGATACAATTAGCTTGTATTTTAGCCTTTATTTTTGTACTTTACTATATTTTAATTTTTGATTCGAGGTTCGAAAATCACCATTACACAAAATACAGTCTATAGACTTGATGTCCATCCAATTGTATATTTGGTTATTTTAGAAACGTTTGTTATATAACTACCACATACTTTCTCGTATCTCTTACCTCCTTACGAAATTAATTTTCTGTTCTAATTCGAAGTAGTATCTCTCATGGTTCGTAAAATTTTTATGTAATACATACTTTACTCTTCTGGGCTCAATAAATCTTTGGAGGAAATCTTAGTTAGTCTAGTGGCTATATGTTTGATTTGACTCACCCCTGAGCGTCCATGTTATTGATTCCAGACGCCATCTGTGAATGCATGACGTAGTGGTGACGGTGCTCTAGCTCCAAGCCGCACCTAAAATGAAAAACGACTTATCATACAACCCGCTCTGGTTCCAGGCAAGCCCACCACATATGAAATGTCATGTTTCCCTCTAGCAGGAGAACATCGTTTTCGTTTTGCATGCCGAACAAACGAGGCAAAACGAAATGATACCAAAATTACTCTTTCATAAAGATTCCAAAGAGTTTAAAAATAAATCTCGTTTTTAGAATTATGCATTCTTTAATATTATTTACTGGTTCTATTATAAAGTATAGTGCTGCATGATTTTGCTGCTATTTTATTATAAAGCACATTGAATTTGGAGTATTTATTTTGAGAAATTGAATTTTGACAAATATTTAGAAGTATTTCGAATCTATGTGATAATAATTTGTGCAAACAGTCGTATATTAATTTCGTAGACACGTGATAATTCTCCATGAATTTCTAATTGAAACTACCAACACCCAGAATATTTTTGATTAGAGTGGAAAAGTTTTGATCGACCATAAATAATCTAGTGAAAAACATAGAATTTCTGAATAATAAGTGGATACGTAAGGAATAAGCAGAAACATAAAGCAATACCGTCAAAGTGAAAATGTGAGCAGCATGCTTGAGAAAATATGTAATGAGAGGCTGTAAAATTAACTCGTCTTACATAATTCAGATTGTTAATAAAAACGAACAGTAAAATAGAGTCCAACAAGAAATAATAAAGTACATATCTTTTCCAGATATATTGTATACTGTATCGTAGTATTCTATACTTATATATTGTTCGGCATCTTCTGTAAGATGATTTCATATCTTACGCAACAAACAAACAAAAGGTTGACACCTTCACAACAATAAATTTATTTTAATTACGATCCTACATTATTTTATGTTTGTCTCATTGTACTAAACTTATTAAAATGTTTTAGAAAGCGATAGAACGATTTTAAATATATTTTATGTTGAAAAGTAACAGTTCCTGTAATAAAATTTAGTAATCTTAATAGTGAATTTTGCACATTTAACGATATTCTGGCGACAGAATCCCAGATACGTGATGATAGAACATTTGTTGTTCATGCAGCGTGATATAGCGGTTCGGATTGACCGTTGTCTATTTCCGGGTGTCTCTTCACATAATTCAACAACTGTGTTTTCTATTCAGAGCCGTTAAATATGTTGTTATACTCTGTAACACTCAAATCTAGCTGCACTATTAACTGTACCACATATTTCTGTAATGAAATTTTCGAGAGATGTGATGTACTGAATACTGGAGCTATGGTCCGTTTCAAAGCATTTAGAAGTGATGTCACGATAGAAGTACTCAGAAAATAGGATTAAATCTTTCACTATATACGAGAATATAGTCATAAAAAGTTGGTCCACACAACTTTCAGTTAATATTATAAAAACAAATGCGGTATTTGTTATTTATTGAGAGTAGTTTGATATTTGGTCAACAGGTACACAAAGTTCGGTGGTCCATATTTATATTTTTTTTTCAATTTTTAGAGTAAATATGACTTATCAAAATTTTTCACATAGCCCATTCTGATTTATATTTAAAAAAAAAATTACCTAAAGCAATCCAAGTTCATTTACAGTTCACTTTGAGTAAGTTTACTCACTATAGTTACAATTGCTGAAATAATTGTTAACATTAGTAGATAAAATCAATTCACTTGAATTGTTAATAATTTTTATGAAGTACCATAAGGACCTTATCAGGTTTTCGTAAGTTAGGAGAATCTGATTTCCATATTCGCAGAGAAGAATCATAATTTGGCTTGATCAAGATAACGATATGAAAATCAGATCACTTTTCCATAAGGTTATCCTGAGAAAAAACTCTGCTGGTTCTGAACAGGATGACTTTTAAATAGAATACATAACTCCTTCATGAAGTTATTCTGAGAAACCCCAGTTGGTCCTGAATAGGATAATCATATGAGAAATAAATTATTTTTTCATATGATTATCCTGAGTAGAACCTCAGTCAGGCCTTGTCGCTATAATTTCATCCCAAAGAAAAAATTCTATCGCGTAGGTTATCCTGATTAGGCCTAACCAAAGTTCTATTCAGGATAATAATTATATGGAAAAATAATCTATTCCTTATCTGGTTATCCTGTTCAGGACCAACTGAGATTCTTCTCAAAATAATCTCATGAAAAAATTATGTTTTTGATTTCAATTTGATCATCCTGCTCAGAATCAGCTGAGGTTATTTTTAGGATAACTTTATGAAAAAGTTATTTGATTTCCACCTTGTTATCCTGATCAAGCCTAAGTATGGTTCTTTTCAAAGAAATTTAATTTGCTTTTTCCTCTGGTTATCCTATTCAGGACATTAAAAAAGCTATATGTTCTCTATCTAATCATTCTGTTCGGAACCAACAAAGGCTCTTCTCAGGACAATCTTATATAAAAGTTATTAGTTTTTCAATCGATAATCCTGTTCAATACCATTTGAAGATTTTCTCAGATTATTCTTATAATAAAATTTCTCTTTTTCATCTTATCTCCCTCCAAATACTGTTTTAGGATTTTACTGCATTTATTGCTTCAATTCTCATTATATTTTGGTCGATCTCGTCTTCTTCAATTGCACCAAACCGATTAATTTTGACAACTTTTGACGAATACTTAAAGAAAATTGGATTTGCTACTGACTTTGACATTTCTAATTTACAATACAAAAAATAGTATATTATGTAACAAGGACCGAACGACTGTCATTTTTGTCCAGAATAAATTAGGCTGCACTTGGTGAAGACGAGGGCAAAGCCCGAGGTAAATGCGAGGGCGAAGTACGAGGCGAATGCGAGAGCGAAGCACGAGGCGAAGACTAGGGTGAAGCCCATGGCGTATCAACGTGCAGCCAAATTAGTCCGTGACAATAATAACAGTCGTTCAGTGTCCGTGTTGCATACGATACTTTTTTGTAATAATTGCATCGAAGTACCCCCATAACTGGGGTTTTTAAGTAAATTTAGATGTATTGAAACTATCTTATCAGTTTGACAAAAAAATTCTTGCAATTGCCATCACATTACAGTAGACTAATTCAATGAAACATAACTTACATGATTTATTTTATTGATTGATATTTTTCACATTTTCTGTGCTATCCCGTTCACAATCAATGCACACACTATAACGAACACTTCATATAATACAAATTCCTTTCAAATATTAATTTGACATATACCAATAAAATAAAAGAATCCCAAAGGCATCCATGATCCACAATTTATTTATTTTCGCCCAGCGGACAAAAATATCCATTAATTTCCTGTCAACTGAGAATTAATGAAAATTGTTACCATGGTTTCGAATAAAGAACTTTCGGAGCAGAATTTAGCTCTGTAATAGAGTACTTTCGGTGCACGTTTAATGTTTGTGTTGTCAAAATAGTTTGTTATTGGAAATTTCGCGTAGTCTAGACGACGTGAAATCTCCGCTGTAATTTCTTGATAATTTCACTTGTCTTATCGGAGAATTTATACATGAGTGGAATATTCATAAAAATAAATTGTTTCTTAGCAAAAAGTTCCTAGCATGAAATTTAAATTGATGCAGAAAAGTATTAACAAAAGGAGAGCCTAGAGAATTCATTATCAAAAGGTATGATCGAAAATCTTTACTGTCTATGATAAATAACTTTGATGATAGGGATGGACATGAATATATTCCTGTTTTCACTCTCAAAACAAACTAAGATCGTCAAAAATATCTGATGAGGAGATTTGGTCAAGGATCTGATCAGGATACTGTCGAATAATAATATGGTAATTCTAATCAGAGCTACATGAATTAGTCCTAATCAAGATCCCATAAGGTTATCTTGATAATGTAATGGCTTATCTGCGTTACATTCTTATTAGGAATTGACAATCCTATGGTGGTACTACATCGAATCGACAGTGACATAATCCCATCTTGTCTCGTACCCTTCATCCTTGTCATCTTGTTCCAAATTTTATTTTTATAGATTATTTCACTCATGTCAATTATACTGACAAATTTTGCATAGTTACGATGACAATTATAATAATAAATTCCTTGCCAACGGGAATTTACCTCGGTAAATTCCCGTTACCTCGGTAAATTCCCGTTGGCAAGCGATTAATCGCGATAAATTGCCTTTGTCATGGAGAAACAATACACAGTTCTAATATAAATAAACAATCAGTTCTCGGAAATGTCAAAATGTAATCGTTTTGGAAATGCATTTTTCGCCGTAAGTAATGAAATTGAAAAAAAAAAGTCTAAAAATACAAGAGTATATGGGGGCAATTTTGTGCATTTTTCAGTAAAAAAGGTTAGTACTTGCAACTAACATTATTTAATAGGTACTTATAGTATCAATTTCATTCGAGAAATATTCTTCACAAATACCATTCGCGACTTCAATTTTATCATAAATTTTTCTTTCAAACATTGGTTACCTTTAAGCAACATCCTTCGAGTCATCTGCTCAGATGAAATCCCTCGAGCTACGCTCTCGTGATTTAATCGGACAGATGACTCTCACGATGTTGCTAGGTAATCAATGTTTTCCAAGAAAAATTTATTGATAAAATTACAGTCCCTGATTTGGTCCCTGTCAAATCCTGATGATCAATTCTAATGTGGAAAATATTCTTATTTGTTAGAAAGGATAACCTGAATCGGTTTGTGTCAGGCCTAATAAGTTTGTATTGAACAACCGGACCTCAAACTATTTTGCCGGCGTTCAGACTTTAGGTCAAATTGTTCAAACCGAGCTCATCTACAGTTAAATTGAACTGAGTTTATTTATTACAGTCACAATTGCTGGAATAATTACTGAAATTGTAAATAAACTCAGTTCAATTGAACTGTAGACTAGATTGGAGTGAATAACTGGGTCTGAAAATCCCATCAAAGTTGATTTGTAGTCATTTTGAAGGAGATTTTTGGGTCGAATGGTAACTATTGATGAAAATTTGAGGTCATCATTATGATCCACGAAATATGAACTACAAATATGAAAGAAAACTGAGGTTCTTGCTTCCATTTGTTGGGATAAAAGTGAAGTACTTCTTGCATGCTACTCACAACAGGGCAAAATATTGACTGGAGAATATTATTCTATATTATTACTTAAAAGAAACCCGAGAAAAAGTGTCTTAAACGGTACTGTTTTTGCAAAAGAATATGATTGCTACCTATGCAAAAAATATCAAAATTAAGCTTGGAACTAGGGTCCGATCGAAAGTCAGTTTGTCAAACTAAGCCGAAGCCGAAACCGATGTTCGACTGTCGTCACTTGCGGCTGAAATCGAAACCGAAGCCGAAATCAAAGATGTAGCTGGACTATCTTATTTATTGACATTTTTTAAATGATAAATCTCCCGCTGGCTTCAGCTTACTTTTTAGTTTTTCGTCGCACAGTTAGTAATATTTTGTCTACGTGAATCAATCGATATGTTGCCACCTTCGGCTTCAGTTTCGGCTAAGCCTTAGGTCTTTTTTCGGCAAAATCGAATGTGCGGTCGAAGTTACATGAATCATCAAATCACCATCCTGTTTAAAAATTTTGTACTATTAAAACTTTATATCAGACAGCCTCTTCATTATGTCATCCAAGTAAACTATCTGATGAAATCAAATTTTTGGATGATGTTTTCTTGAAAAATGGTTGTAATAGAACACAGATCAAGAAAGCACTTAGACAGAAGAATTCTACGCCTCCTGTTCAAGATCCAAATAAAAAGAAAATAATTGTTATGTTGCCTTACGTAGCTAATATAACGGATAAAATTGGAAGACTTTTACATAAATATGACATAAAAATTTCATACACTTCCAGTTTAAAAATTCGAAATCTTATTGGTAAGGTTAAAGACAGATTTCCTCTACAATATCCAGGTATATACAAGATTTTTTGTCAATGTGGCAAAGTATATATTGGACAAACCAAGAGGACTGCAGAAACAAGATTGAAAGAGCATTCTCGTCATATAGGATTGAACCATCCAGAAAAATCTGCAGTGGCTGAGCATGCTATTCAAGAATTACATGGCATTGACCTCAAGAATACGAAGCTTCTGGCTGAAGAGAACAATTGGTTCAAGAGGCTTATAAGAGAAGCAATTGAAATAAAAAAATCACCGAATAATTTGAATTTGAATACCGGATATGAACTTAATCGATCATGGCTACCAATCATTTGTTCATAATTTCAAATTATTTTTATCTACGAATCTACTTGCAAGAGTTACTTCATCACCACCTCCTGAAGATCTGTGGATAGTTCAGTTATGCGCCAAACCAAAAAGAGTAGAGTCAGATGGACCTAGAGCCACAAAGAGTTGACAATTTTCCCTATTTAGATCTTCATTATTATCTCCTGAAGACCTGTGGATATTGAATCATCAACCACAGGTAGAGCTCTACGATCCTAGGAGTTAATATTTCAAACTTATCTAGTTACTATTTGTACTTCTATTTTTGTTGTCTGGACAATTTTGTTTATTTATTTTCATATTTCTTTACACTTGAAGAAGGCAGCACTTTGTTGTCGAAACATTGTGATTCAAATTAATTAATACAGAACTTATTACCCAATAAAACATATTTATTATTGAAGTTGTCTTTATTAACCGAAGGTGACCGAAGTAGAAACTGAAAACGTAGATTCGATCAGATATTAGTTGGAACTGATTGATTGATTATGCCTATATTCCTCTGACTTAGCATTATCGGACTATCAAATAGTCCCAAAAGAAAAAAGATAATAAGTGTTATCAAAGACTGCTTGTAAGTCAAAATAAAGACTGTTCTTAAAGTAGATTCAAATTTTTAAATGTTCTTCAAGAAACGGTTATCATGATGTTTAGCTTATAGACACAAGTTTATGTATTCAGTCAGGTGTCTATAATATTGTCTGGATTCAAAATTTTTTTTGCATATAAATTGAAAACTGAGCTCATAGGTGACTATAATGACTTTCACTTATATTAGTGTAGGTATGTAAGTCGCTCGATAAATCGTCTATTTTTTTGTGGATCTATCTTCTCTTAGATTTTTGAACCGAATTCAATGAAATTCCATCCAATTTCAGTTTTTGAGCAAAAAGTGATTTGATAACATCGAAAAACAGAATTTAATTTTCCTCATTAGGTTACTTGATTTTTTTCAATATTTTACATTCAACTTTCGCAGAAAAAAGAAATATTTGAACAAAAACTATCACAAAATTCAACACTCGAGGTTGATTGTCATTAGCTTCATATCATTATTTCAATAAAGAGAATTAAAACAAATAAGATATATGTACAGAATGTCTTACTCATCGTGCTCACCTGCGTTAACATTTTAGGTGAAGAGATACGATGTTGGCTGGATTAGAAGATATGTCCTATATTGAGGTTTCATATTTGAAGTCACTGAAAAAATTTTGACTCCAGTATCGACAAGTTTTAAGCATGAGTGCCGACCGATTCTAGTTATGTCAACTTTTCACTTCCTAAGTAGTGAATTTGATATTTGTTAAGTGAAGGCACGTTGAATAAACAATTCTTGTTTTTGAAATAAACTAGTCCTTTCTATGTTATCAATATCCCCTCATACATAAAAGAATGCAGTGTGGAAATTCCAAATATTTGTGTAGACAGAATATGTCATCCAGATACAATAAGGTCATTACAATGACTCAAAATATTTTACCTGAGTTCTGCATCAATAAATTAGTCATTAAGAAGGTACAAACAGTTTTAAACTATGAAACATAGTTTTTCTGAAGAATAATCACAGATAGAACTATTAGTATATCAGTATTCTATTCGAAAGAATAAATAAATAAAAATAAGTAATTATATTAGTCATTCTTGCAATTGCAAAATATGTTGTCTTCAATGTCACGAATTTAAATAAAATTCCATAGCTCCCAATGCCAACTATAAAGTTTTACAAAAATAAATAAATAATTCAATGACAAACAACAAGAAAAATAGATGAATCCCCAAAGTCAACAGTTCATTATTCAGTTTAATTTACTTACCATTGTTTTTATTTACGATTAGAGCGCATAATTTCATTTTCTGAACCGACACTTACTCAGACTACATCTAGCAATTTACAAACTAAGCAAGATAAGAAGAAAAAAAGAGTTAAGCTGTTACCATAGGCGTAGAAATACTGTATTTAAAAACAATAAATTAGATACTCCAAAAATAGGGGTAGGGGCAGGCGATTTTATGAAGTCAGCAATTATTGTCAGTTTTTGCCTGTTTATAAATTGTTGAGATTCTTCAAAATTTATTTTAGGATGACCCCGTTTACAGTACGAGTTTACCAAAATTATTTCTCTAATTTTATCTAACGGGCGCTTATGAAATTAGTGTTAGTAAAGGACAGAACATGTCACACGGATATGATCTTCATCTTCAAACGGTACAGAGACAATTCAACTACTTCACGGTTGAAGTCAACTCGTTCGAGATTTGTTCGTGTGGGAAAAAATTACTATTTGTTTGTGTGTGTTTAAAGCGGGCTCATCCGCTTGAAACGACACTGAATGAGCGACAATTCGTCACAAATTAATTTATGGAGAATAGAGCACAAGAAGAAATATGGCGTTTTCTTATTAATGTTTCAGTAAGATGGAATTTGAATTGTAAGCTTTGTGTGTTTGAAATATTGTGTTACGGTGCGACAGGTGGCGCCTGTTATCGTTGAATATTGTTCTGTTCAGATTCTTGATGCCGTTGCGAAAATTAGGCAATAGTATTACAAAAAGCTACGTCACATATTTTCTAGTTCCATCGTGAGTTTATTTTACTTACGATTTTGACAGCGATATACTAGAGGGCCGAATTAGAAATGATAAAGCAAATAAATCTAGCTGAATGATTTAATATTGATTATATTTCAAATCAATAACAAAAATCGGAGGTGTCAACTATGTGATCAATATGCTTTCGTATTATTAAGTCTGAATATGCATTTTATATAGAATTCGTTTCGAAAAGAGATAGTATATCTCAAAAGAAACAACTCTCGATCACAAGTTCTTGCAATGATTGAAGCAGTGATCTAGATCGCTAGTTAATAGTAACTATACCTGTTCATAAATACGATGAAAGTGCATTGGGAACTTGTCAACTTCTTAAGAAGGAAACTTGAACAAAAACTCGCTAAACAAATAATCTCTGTGCCTAGCACCGTTTAATAGGAGAAATAACACTATTTACTCATTTCTACATTTTTATTGTATAACTTGACAACCTTCGTCCTGTTATATTTAATTAGACGAGATTTTCTGAAATCTTACCATAATAAGACATTGTCAGAAAACGTAGGCTTCATAATTTTATTCGTCTGCATCCTACATATTACAGTGCGAGTGTTTTACGGCAGATTTATAAATTAATAATTAATTAAGGAATTATTTTTCATGAACTTTACAGTTTGCTGCGAAATCATTAGAAAGTTTTAGATCTTACCTCAATTTTTGTATGGAATAAGCTAATGTAGGCCAGATAATTTCATGAACATTTACAACAACGTAACATAACAGTAATAGTTGAAATGCTAAAAATATTCAGTTTACACATCGTTCGCTATACATAAGCAGAAAAGTTCAGAGGTGGCTGTTATGTATAGCGAACGATGTGTAAACTGAATATTTTTAGCATTTCAACTATTACTCAAATAATACCTAAACTTTGTGTTGACAACTTGAGTTCTGTGTGCTCAACCATTGTCAAAATAAGAGGGCCGTAGGAAACTTTTGTATACAAATGTGTGTAAAGCATTATGACATTCGGATAACAATTCTCGTGACTTGTTACATAAATTACTTTTACTGACAATTGTCAGCTATTTTCATGAATGAATAATACGGAGGTGAACCTCAACAAGAAAGATTATTGAAAACACTCGTAATATTAAAAAGTTATTCAAGTGACAATTTTTTTTTTCATAAATTTTTTATGTAATCTTTGATTTATACCAGTGATTATTACAACACAATTGATCTTTATTAAAATATTGTTTCACCCTTCAAATGGTCGGTAATTTCCTGTGTCGATTCGGCTTTGTTAGCTGGTAGATTTGGTTCCCATAGCAACCCCTAAAAATCCCAGTCTTGATCTATTATTAGCAGTCAGCGTTGTCAAACTTGGGTTTCTCAGAATTTTTTGTTGAACATTCCATTTGTGAGCATTTATCTATTATACCGTTACCAAAAGTACAGTCTAACTATAATATTAGGATGGTTCACACTCTGAGATATTAATTTTGGAATGGATTTTTATTGGGAACAAACTGTATTCTAATATTCTTTTGTTTGTTGACTAAGTAGAGGATTATTCCAAGACAAATACAAGTATTATTTACTCTCTCGATCTCAGTGGCGCACTCACTAAAATAAACTACTCAAAATAATTAAAAGGTCAAATTTTCTCCCGTCTACTAGATTTCGACGTATTGCACTACAATCTTGAGCATCTGGTTGATTATTATTATGACTGTCAATTATGTAGAGTGTTACCGGTTGAAGGTTCTGTGTTTCAATATTCAAACTCTTAATAAAGTTCAAACCATTGCTAGAAAACTTGACCCTTTGATTATTTTCAGTAGTTTATTAATATATGTCATTTTATAAGCGAAATTATAATCAAAGAGGAGAGAACGTAAATAATTGTGTTCAATAATATTGAATGAATTTAGCCACGTTAATTTTCTAGGCAATTCATATTGTAATTTAGGGAAAATGTATAATTTTGATGACTAATATTTTCGAAAATCTGTACATTTTTTCCAGAACTAAAATATGATTGTATGATTTTCTTTTTAATTTATTTAAATTCTATATATTTTTAACGTTCGACCCTTTCAACATCATCAGAAAAACAATGATACAAAAATAAAGGTAAGTATCGATATATTTGCCTTGTTTATTTTTGTATTATTATTTTCCTGATGAAGATTCTTGCTGAAAGGGTTGAAACGTCAAAAATAAATGAATGTACAGAATTTAAATTCAAAAAATAATTCAATCTCAAATATTTCTTGAGTTATAATAGTTTTCGTGGATGTGATATAGGAAAGAAGCATACATAAATTGAAGAATAATTTCAAAAGGATTTCAAAACATTTTTAAACTATATGAGATAACAAACCGGTCCTCAAACAATCACTACTTGCATGTTTGCGCGAATATCACATATTATAAATAGGCTCTCAAACAATAAAGATTTCGGCCCAACATGAGAATATTAGATGGTTCGATCTTCTTGGTTATCTCTGGCTCAAGTGCGAGCCAAACGCGCGGAGCGCAATCCGGTATTATCCAGGAATAGTGTTTCACAAGAGTCTTGCATTTTTCTTGCTCTTGACTTGTCTTGCGCAAGAAATGCAAGACAAGAAATGTCTCAATCTCTTGTCTTGCAATGCAAGACAAGAAGAAGAATTAAATTTTGCAAAAAGATGCAAGACTTGGCAAGAATTGCAACATTTTCTTGCCTCTCTTGCATTCTTGCCAGAACTGCGTATCAATGTGTCCGATTTTAGAGTTTTGAGAGAAAAATGAGTATCGCATCATTATAGTGATGAATAGGTGGATCAACTAGAACAAGTCGAGAAGTAACATTATTTTTAAAGAAGCGTACTTATTAAAAACTGCATATGGAATATTTATTTCTTTAGGAGTACTTGAGTAGGAATGTAAGATATAAAATATAAATTTTCTCTACAAAAACATTTCCTTAAATAAAAAAACTTCTATAGATTGATAGAATAAAAGAATGAAAACGTGCATTATTCTCTGTGAAACTTCGACCAGGAGTTCAGGCACAGAAGATTTTTAATAGATCAAGATTCAAACGGCTTCTGTGCTTTCTGCTCAGTAAGGTCGCCTTGGAGAAAAGTCGTTCTGATGGCACAAATGTAGCGATAATACTTAAAAAATCTCCAGCCATTTTAGACCGATTGAGAAATATAGAAGTATGAGTTGGCCACCAAGCCAAAATATCAGTGTCTTCGCTTAGTGTTCTGGAAAAACATATTGATTTGGTTCTACTCTTCATTTTTTTTTGTCTATGCCTTGCAACGACGTCGAAGTAGATGTTTCGAGCTCATTTTGGATGAAAATCTGAGTGAAGTCGAAACAAGTTACTGCAAGTTGTTCCTCATCCTCATTACTTTGACTACTATTATAATCGACAAAATATCGATTTTTAGAAGTCTTTGAATTTCTTGATTGAAGTTTCCTCCAAATTTTCACCGGATTCGGTGAGCTGGATCCAAAATAGGGAGACGCAATAGGTCTAATTCGTTTTGTTATAGTGTTTTATTATCTTGTCAATTGATGTTCTGTTTTGTGTATCTAGTTCAAATACCCATTTCTCTAATTCATCCAAAAGAATATTACTACCCAATACAACCATGGACCTACGAGTTAACTTGGTAAATCCCCGCAAAAGCAAGAACTGTGCAAGAGTCTTGCACAAAAAACAAGAAATCTAGTAACGCCATCTATTTAAAATATAATATACTAAGTAAAATATGCAAGACAAGAAATGTGTAAGAGGCTTGCAAGGCAAGACAAGAAATCACCTTACAAGAATTGTGCAAGACAAGATCTCAATACATTTCTTGTCTTGCACTGCAAGACAAGAGCAAGAAACTGCTGAGCAAGACAAGAGTTCTTGTCTTGTGAAACACTATCCAAGAATGCTTTTCGAAAGTTGGAGAAAAACGAGCTAGCGTAATGCAAAGAAAAATACACTGATTTAGTGCCACTGATAAAATTTAATTTCACTAGTGGTTCTTGAAAACTGTGCAAATTTCTAGGAGCGTCTGTTCGAAGATTCAGCAATTGAGATAATGCGAAATTATATGAAGATGGCATGAAAAAATCGAACAAAAATGAAATGATTGAAAAAATGATTTTTATTTCTCACCGTAGTTTCCATTTAGGTTTATACACTTCCTCCAACGGTGTTTCAATCAGTTTAATCATAGAATTGGTCCAACTCCGTAAAATAGGTGTTAATTTTTGCAATCACATCCTCGTTTGAATAAAATTTACTGCCCATAAGCCATTTCTTCATATTCGAGAACTGGTAGTGTTTTGAGGGAGTCAAATCTGGAGAATAGAACTAGAAACTCTAATTACATCAATGAAGGGCTTCAAATACCAAAAAGTGCGCTTCTGTAGTATTTGGATCAATGGGTGCTTCCAATATTGAAGATAACTTTGGCTTACCGAATTCCCACAGGACTAAAGCTCTTTTAGGACCATGTTCCAAGCAGAAATCTACGCCTTGGAATTTTGTGTTCGAGACTGTCAAAGGAAAGGCTTTAAAAGGGCTACCATACGTATAATAATAAGACCTGATAGTTTCTTTGCTATACCAAAGCCGTAGATTCGTTTTTAACAAAGTTCAAAATGATCTGGAGCTGTCAAGAAGCACTGCAAGTACTGACATAAAAAATAACAGCACGTGCAGGAATAAAAGAAAATGAAGAAGATGATTGCCTAATAAAAATAGATGCGAACAAATGTTCCACTGTTCCTGAACCCTTTAGTGAAGTCTCACACTGCCACATAAAGTGGAAAGACTGAAGAACTCTTCTACTTTGGTAAATGCAGAAGAGCCTAAGACATGTCAAGAAATTTATATAACCGTCATGTAGAAGGATCAAAAAAGTACTTCAGCTTGGTAGGAAGAAGCTGAGAATACTAGCAGGTCTTTTGCAGGATACTGTCCTTTGAATTATCATCTAGTAAAGATCGTCAAAAACAGGATGAATGTGTCATCTCTGCCTGGAAGAGGCAGGAATGAAAGAATACGGATTTTGCTTCTGTTTGACAATCTTAAGTCAGCGATTGCATTACCTTATTCTATAGACATCATAGCTTGTAACATTCAAGACAATTTTGAGCTACTTCAACAGTCATTGACTAGGATATTTACAGAATGGGTGGACACAATAGATTTTTTGAGTTGAATCTGACACATAAGTTTAGTTCAAATCATCTTACAACAAAATAATAATATACATAAATATCGCGATCAGAACTCTAGAAGGGTGAGCTGGTGCTTTATCGTAATGAGGATAAACTTTTGTGGACCAATCTTGTCCCAATAACGTTCCTACCTTTTTACAAATAGACGATAAGGATGATTTCTTGCGAATCTCTAAAGAAAAAGTATTTGTTGCTTTTGGTGAAAACTCTCCACTGGCAGCCTAATGTTTAGACTGCTCTTCCCTCTCAGGTCCATCCATGTTTCGACCTCAGTGACGAGCATATCACTAAAGTTCTACGGATTAATGGATTAAGCTGAATCAGATGTAAATCTTCTTTGCAACACATAAGCAATAAAGGGCTCATATTAAAAACTGTTTTATCATGTTCAAATGTTCATCCGAGATGCCCTCAACACCTTCATCTTTCTTCTATCCATCAGTAGATCATGGGTTCTAACATTTACTAGACAGTGTCCGCGACTTCGTCTGTGTGGTTCACCATAATCGGAATAAATAATTGTGAAAAATGGATCCATGGAGATATCTTAATGAACAATAATTAAAGAGAGCAGCTAGATTCTATGATAGAATTGCATTCCCGCAAATAATACATAAAAGTATTTCTCCCTCTTCTCAAATCAAGCATGCGCATACGTTGTATCGTTCCCACAATTACGCTGTAACTGCAGTGGTGGGAATACGTTCTATGGCTGACGCTGATGACAGCTACAATTTTATTTATTTACTTTTTGTAGAAACCTTTTCATTTTCCGGGACAAAAATTATTCTAGGCTGTGACACAGAATATTATAAGCTAAATTTATTATATTATAGATTTTTGGAGTAACTGTCTCAACGTCGTCCAGAACATTCAGCGATTCAGCTCATATAGCTATCTAGATAATTTTGAAACCTCTAATAAATCGTTCTAATCGAAGGTGTAAATTCACCATAATATTCTTCAAATTTTTCCTCAACCTCCAGGCTCGATTTGAATTTTATGAAGTAATATTTTATCAACACCATTTTCTGGAAATCACTTTATTTGCTTTATATGATTCAATTCTTCCTAGGTGTGATTATCTCCAAGAGATACTACTAATTGAAGACCCACGGGTGAAATTGTATTGTTGTATCCTTCTCATATTGAGAATAAATGAATAAAATTAATAATATTGATTTAGTACTGAACATGAAGTTTATTCTTTTCATTATTATATTCAGAAATGGCAGCTAATATTCGATTAAGTCTAACAATGTTATCAAAAATTAAATTCTGAAATATCCGGCATCAGTAAGCGGACATATTAAACGAATTGTGAGTGACACCTCATCACAAAGCACGCGTAATGCTGTTACAAAATATTTGAGCCTTGTTGTCATTGCATTGATCAGTCGCTGTGTTTAAACACATTCCCAATTCGGGTTCAAATAAACAGTTGCAATCTACGTTATTTTCCAAATTTATTACCGCCACTTTCGACATGAAGGCGGGAGAATGGAAGAAGGATCAAAATGTGATAAATGATGACAAAGAATCTTCAGATATTCTGCCAGAAATAAAAAATATAATTTATATATTCATTTTGTTGGCAAGACGATCAACTTTCTAGATAAGAAGGAATCACATTGTGGTATAGATTGTTTTTTGATGGGAGGCATATTTCTTATTTTGGCAATGCTATAGTATTAATTACCATAATGAGTGAAATTTAAATAAAAAGCCAATAAATTTTTTTATCTCCGGTAATACAAAAAGTAGGCTAATATATTCGCATTTCAAAGATAAAAGTGAGTCTATTTTATACTTACAATAATTTTTACATGTTAAACAAATCGCTCATTATGCTATTCAATAACCAGATTAATTAGAACACAAGCATATCTAATTTTCTTTACAGAACATTTTTCTCATTTGATCTTATAATTTATTTTATTGTAATGAAATTTTAATGAGTTTATAATATGTTAATGAAATTACACAAAAATAAACATTACTCGCACGGCCTTACTGGCTCTGGTCAATTCGCTAACGTGAATTCTTCACGCACGCGCAGTCTGACAACAGAAAACATTATTTCATGAAAGACAAATATGAGCACAAGATAAAATCAATGATCTGATGATGGGTTATATAAGAATGAAGGTGCGTGAGACTACTAGTTCTGTAAACTTTCTGAATGAACGGATGTATGATGTCTACAGCAACATTTGAACAAGAGAAAGCTGTTCGCTATATGGGTCCCTCGATTGCTCATAATTGACCAAAAATAAGATCGTACTATGTGCTCAAAGATGGCTTGCAGCTGTTTCAGCGGAATTCATAGGATAGATATACCACAACACATCTGAGATCAAAGAACAGTCTAAAGAATTGGTTGCCAGCGGAGAGTCTGCACCAGAAATGTTATATGTCACCGACCTGCAAAAAAAGTCCACGATTGGACAACAAAAAAGTTCTTCCCATTATGACAATGCACCAACTTTCTGGAGTTGTGGTCGTAAAATTGATGTAATCAGGATTTTTAAATAATTTCGCATCCTCCATTCTCCAGATTTGACTCACATTACTATCTATTCCCCGTTATGAAAAAATTGCAAGCGGGAAAAAGATGTATTGAACAAATTGAAGAGAATATTCCAACATTCAATCTGAATTTTGCATTGATCTCTTATTGAGAATATCTTTTCAATTATGTCTGATACAGCTGAATACCACAATTCTTTGAATGCGTCTACGTGGAAATTCCACAGTTCTTTATTCTATTGTATAAAGACCTCACAATCAAGTGAACAATGGACCCAGTATTTTTCATTATTAACGTTGCATTCGAATATAAATACATACCAAATTTGTGAACTGTGGGATTCCCTAAATTTGAAGAAAGTATTACAACAATTTTCTCACGACCAAGACACTGTTATAAACAGCAAAAAGAGTGATACAGAAACATTAAGTCCATTGGGGTAAAGTGCAGTCGGTTCCAAAGGATGAAAAAAATAAGAAATAAGCTTATTCTGTACTTTGTTAGCCTATATATCAATTGCGCCTCCAACTAGTCATTTATTGTTATCTTTGCTGTCCCAGATTCATGATATTTCTGATTACAATTGATAGTTGAAGTCGAGCACGCTATTTTTTGTTTGAAATATCGAGTGTCGCATCTGTCTACATAATGAAGAATATTCAGAAGACTAGATGTGAAACACAAATACCAATCTAAAAAATCTGATGTGAACATCACGTGACTTACTTGTACATCATTTGATATATACACAAATTCATTCAATAAAATTTTCTGTCACTTCAGATTATAATTAATATAATTTTAATAATATTTTGACATGTAAAATGTCAAACAAAATCAAAAAATTGACAACAGATTATCATTGCCTATCTTATCATTTCAATTAAACTGATTGTTTTATACGACAAATTCTGAATGTCTGTTTTACTTATAAACTGCACTTCCGGCTCAGCCGATTGATACAAAAATAGTACATAACTATTTTGACGCTACAACAAGTTCAAACACTTAATTTCTATATGCTATGGCTGATCATTCTAGATTTACGCAGAAAATTTTGAAAAAGTTTCAAGTAAAGTGAACTTCTGGCTTGGCCGATTCATACAAAAATAGCAGATAACCATTCTAATACAACATCAAGTTCAAATACTGAATTTCAACATCCTGCGGTTGATCATTCTGGATTTATTAGAAAATTTCGAAAAAAGTTTCAAGTAAAGTGCACTTCTGGTACAGACGATTGGAACCATAATGCGAGGTGCACAACTAGACCCTCTATCAGTCTCAAATACATAATTTCAACATTATATGTACGTTCAACCAGTTTTGAGATTTGTGAGTTACGCACGCACGTACGAACGAACATACGTACTGATATCAAGCCAAAAATAGTCAAAACGGATTCAGGGATGCTCAAAACGGATATTTCCATCAAAATCTCGATAGGTGAGTTTTGCCGGTTTCCACAATACTTCCTTGTACTTAGTACAAGTAAGTAAAAATGAAACAAAAATCCTCTGGCACTTATCCAAAGCTTGATAAAAACCCACATGGAGGAACCTCAAACCAAGGAATTAATAATATGAATCTCATTGTGAGAAATAAGGAAATAGGAATATCAAAATAACAAATACCTATTAGATTAGTCAAAGAAGCGACCGGAAGATCAAATTAACAAATATAATTTCAACAATACATATGGTTTTGAACTAACAAATGTTTGGCTTCTTATACTTCATAAAAGACATACCTACATAACTTGTAAAATATTTGTCTTGATTCTTAATATTTCTATGTTTTGTGTACATGTGGTAAATTTTTATAATATATTTGGATTTTGGAACGGAGCCTCACGTCTGTTTATGTTATTTAAATATTTTTGGGGTAAACTTTAGACATGTTAGGCAATTTTTGAATGGATAAAATTTTATGAGTTCGCATTATCGACATGCTACTGGCGCGTGCATTGATTAGCGAAACCGTATCGTTTATTCTTATTGTAATTGTTACTTGGAGTGTCGGTGAATGTGAAAAATAAGCTAATGTAGATGAAATTTAAATTTTTGATAATATAATTAATTGGAATATCAATAAAAAGACCACTGCTACTTCATAGTTATGTTTTAATTTTTGTCGGCAGTCCTCAATGACTGACAATTTGTTTTTTTTTGCCTCACAAGTCACAATGATACTTGTCAAGACTCATATTATTGGTCTTTCTGTTTGAGGTTCTTTCATTTAGTTTTTTCTTAAATCTAGATGAATGCCAGATGATTTTTGTTCTATTACTTATGTGGAATTCATGTTTTGTGTAAATGCTTGGTTATGCTAGTTTAATTTTGTATCAGTTGTTTTCTGATGATGACTCTTGGTTAAAGGATCGGAGCATCAAAACTCAAAATATACAGAATTTATAATTGAAAAGCTACTTATTTAAAGCTTTGTTGTTCAAGAAGAGTTATGCGGTGACTGATTACAATGTTTTATTAATTATTACGTGAAGCTATAACAAGGGAATGTGTTGGTATATATGGAAAGTATAATAGCGAGTGATGCGGGAATTGTTAAAAATTGAAAGATTAGTATGTTCTGGTTGTAACAATTTAGGTGCATTAGAGACGTTCGCACGCAATAGTATGTTCCAAGGGATGTAAAATTGTGTTCATAACAGAGCTTGTACCTGCATTGAGGCATAATAGTGAATACTGGGCGTACCTTCAGAAATATAAACAGAAAGTGACAGCTAAGAAAATGAGACTTTTACGTGGTGTTTATGGATGTACTAGAAGAAATCAAATGTTAAATAAATTGATATTTGATGGATATTTAGAAGAAATTAATTTGAAGGGGAAGATTGTGTTAACATACGGTTTAATTACTTTAATTCCTCAATATTATCTCAAAAATGACTTATCTGACTACAGATAGTAGCTGAAGTAAGACAGACCATTTTTACTTACTTGTACAAAGTAACAAGTAAGTATTGTGAAACCGACAAAATTCACCTATCGAGATTGCGATGAAAATATCCGTTTTGAGCTTCCCTGAATCCATTTTGACTATTTTTGGCTTGATGTCGGTACGTATATTCGTACGCGCGTGCGTGCGTGCGTAACTCGCAAATCTCAAAACTGGTTGAACGTATAATGCTGAAATTTTGTATTTATGGCTGGTATAGGGTCTAGTTGTGCACCTCGCATTATGGTTTCAATTGTCTGTAGCGGAAGTGCACTTTACTTGAAAATGTTTTCGAATTTTTCTAATAAATTCAGAATGATCATTTGTAGGATGTTGAAATTCAGTATTTAAACTTTTTTTGAATTTTTTGCATAAATATAGAATGATCCGCCATAGCATATTGAGATTTCGTATAAAGAACTTCTATAATATCTTATTGTACATCATGCATTATGATTGCGATCGGCTAAACCGGAAGTGCACTTGAGACTTTTTTTTTAATTTTACGCATAAATCCAGAATGATCAGCCATAGGATACTGGAATTTAGCATTTGAAATTGCTGTAGCATCACAATGGTCATCTTTTATTTTTGTAACAATCGGCTGAGCCGGAAGTGCACTTCATATGACAGACTTTTTGAATTTTCCGCATAAATTCTAAACAATCAGTCGTAGAATATTTAAATTTTGTATCAGGCACTTTTATAATATCTAATTGTTCACCCTGCATTATGATTGCTATCGACTAAACCGGAAGAGCACTTTATTCGACGCATCTTTTGAATTTTCTGCATAAATCCAAAACGATTGAACGTAGATTGTTAGAATTCAGTATTTAGGACGATTATCCAGTCTAGAAGCTCATATTTTATTTTTATTGAGATCCACCGAGCCAGAAGTGCACTTTACTTGAAAGTCTTTTGGAATTTTTCGCATAAATTCGAAACGATCAGGTGTAAAGTATTGAAATTTGGTATTTCAGTCTGCTGTAGCATCTGAATGATTGCCTACTATTTTCATAACAATAGACAACCGGGAGTGCACTTCAGTAGGTATTTATTTTTTAATTTTGCGCATAAATTCAGATCTGTTGGTAGTCGTAGAACTTTGGAAATCAGTAATAAGGAATGTTGTAGTATAAAAATAATGGCCTACTGTTTCCATAGCAACCGACTTGGCTGAAAGCGCATTTTACTTGACAGATTCTTAGAATCTCTTGGGTAAATCCAAAACGATTAACTGTGGAACGATGAGATTTTGTCTTTGATTATATATATCCAATGATATATATAATCAAACACAAAATCACATCGTATTATATATATATATATATATATATATATATATATATATATATATATATATATATATATATCCAATGATGCACAAGTAAGTCACGTGATGTTCACGTCAGATTTTTTTATTGGAATATAGCTTGCGCTGACAGCATGCGCAGCTCAGAATTACCTCAGAAAAATAATTAAGTATCGCATCTATACGATAGTATAAATAATGTTTGTTAATTTTGTCGGATTATAAAAATATCTAATAAATGTTCTTCTGTATGAATCCGTTAAAAAAAAAACAAGAAATTATTTTTGCATCCGCTGGAGAGGGTTGTGAAATAAGAAATCAATGCTGTGTTCAAACAGCATCAACAAGTTATGTTGGTTTGTTCCAAGTAAGAAAAACAAACGAACTTTTATGAATCCACAATGTGAACTGAGCAAAATATGTGTTTTTAGATGGAGGTATCTAGCGAAGAATAATTGTCTAGTCTAGAAGATTCAGTGAGGTAACATAGCACGTGAATGAATGAAGAACAAGAGTTGTTTTTGCATTGAATAAGAACATTTTGACAAATTAGTGCCAGAAAACTGTATTCGGCAGATGAAGACGTTCCTCTCAATAAATTTAACAGTATTCTCAGCGTTAACAAGCGCGGAAATAAAAACAAAACATGTATATAAATTTCCTTCTTAAACACCGGCGTGAAAACGGTTCTGTTGTGTATAAAGAGATCGCGTATAATTTGTCAGTATGTTTAATTATCCGGGTGTATCCGGCCAAAGGCTGGTGGACTTCTTCTTGAGGATGATGATATTGGTGGTGTCGGTGGACACGAGCGCAAGGCAGGTGCTGCACCAGGTGCCCCTGAGCATCAGGCTGACATCTGCCGGGACATACGGCAACAAGACGTGTGTGTGGTGCTACTGCACGCCTAATTGTATCACCGCATTTACAATTCGGGCACAACGTTGCTTTATTTTCATTTTATTGACTTGAACTTCTTTTCTCCTAGTTTTCATTGTGAGTTTCAGATTTTCCAGGAAAATACGTTGTGACACTAGTTTGAGAAATAAAATGACGATAAAGTGTCAGCAAATCATATTTCTTGTGAAAGTTGGAACTTTACACATCGTAGATAATGCGCAGATGTCAAGTTACCTAACTTGATTGTAAATTCATACTGGTAGCACTGCGTGAAACAACTATCGCCGATTCTTTTATTTAAAAATGTCAAACTCTCAACTCTCAACTGGTGCTTTGTGTTCCTCGTAGTGTAATTGTTTCTTGATAAGTATCAAAATATGATAGTCAATGATATCGAAGAAGAATATTCGAAATATCGCAAATTATTCTAATATCATAACAGTAAAGTTTACACATTATTAGCATAAAGTACTATTCTCTATTCATTGCTGGCTTATAATTATGTTTAATATATAATTTATTAATTTATTTATTAATTAAATATTAAATTCCAGTTGATACTAACGGGTCAATCAATCCGTTAACTATTCGGTAAAATAACACTAAGTTTTGAAAAATAAATTTATTGAACCGACAAATGACCTTACGTCTCTTTACGAAATCTAAACTTCAGTTACTGTGATTTGTCTATACTTCTTCCATCGAAAGCATGTTAAATTATTATAACTGCACGGTGATTGGTATTAGCCAGCGAATGGCTGTGAATACCGGCATAAGAAAGTTGATCTTTCGACGAACGAACTATAGCACGCTCAACAGTTCGTGTATCGGAAAAGAGTTGTTTTCAGACTGTACGACAAAAAATTATCGTGATGCTTATTTTCTGATAAGAATTCATATTTGTAATTTGTAATATTTTTTTATACGCAGTCTAATCCGACAATCTAAATTTCCGAATAAAGCAATTTTTGTGGTCATATTATAGATGAAAGATTCACGCTAATAAAATATGAATTAGATTCCATGTTTGGGATTCGTAGAATTTTATGTAGGTGGATGAAACGAGTAACCTTTATTATTTCCCGATAACTTGCTGAAATTTTCATGAAGTCTGAAATACTTTCATGTAACACTGCTATGAGAAAAGTCGAATTTAAAAAACTTTGTAAATCTTGATGAATGACAGTAAATACTGAAAGTGATTTTATTGACAAGATACCTTTTACTATCTAGGTACATGAGTTTATAAATAATCCAAAAACCAAAAAAGGAAAAAAATATTGCATTTTTTTTTTGTTTCGTATGGAATTTTGACAAAATGTTGTGAACATTATTTAAAAAATCTGTCCGCAATGTATGTGTGCATGTGGATATTTGGAAAATACAATGTGAACTGTATTTATTCGTTTATATCAAAGACTTCTAAAACTTGAAATCTTAGAAAAATCTTCAATGCTTTCTATATCAATGTCCTTGAAACGTCCTCTCCCTATCCCAGGCCATTGTTCCATGTTAAAGCCGGCGAGTCCTGTTATATGAAGACACAAACATACATCGGAAACGCCGACGATTGTGGAGCGCAACCTGCGTGCCTTCGAGCCCAAAGTTACGGCCTTCAAAGCTCCAAGCTGGTCGGAGAAACCAGCTACCTGGACTTCTGCCCTGGGTATGTTACTTTCAAAGGTAGTAGGTTTAATTTTAACTATCGTGACTAATTTGGAAATTATCTTGAGGAAAGTTTGAATCTAGGAAAAAAAAACTCCCGAGAAATGAAACCGTAGTCCAAGAACTCAAAATAAAATCATGTTGGTTCCAATACAATACCCCAAAATTCAATTGTTTTGGAGGTCGCTATAACGATAGAAGATTTACAGATTCAATATTTACGAATGTCATGATCTCACCCAAACTTCAAATTCTTGATTTTAACAGCCAAATCAAACCACAGACTTGGGAATAAATAATATAAATATTAAATATACATGCACCCAATATCATGTATGTAAATGAAGATCTTACAAATTTCATGAATTCACCCGAAATTGAAAATATTACCTATCTATTTCTGTGTCCAACTTGAGATTTTCGATTTTATAAGCCCACCGATCAGCACAGCAATACACAAAACCACAGACGGAAAAGTAAGTTGTAAAGGAAAATGTTCCTAATGTTCAAATATCCAATATGTAAAGGAAGTAGAAAAAATAATTAATTGCTTATTCCGGTACTTAATTCTTTTCGAAATTAATTTTGTTACCGGTTTAGATCAGTGAGGGATCATCGTCAGACTACCGGTGAGACTACAAAGTACTGAAAATAGGACGAATTTAAACATACTTACAAGAAGGTATAATTTTTTTGAACAAATTCAAAAATAATAAAATAGTAACTTACACAATAAAATCACAGGATCTTGTTAAGTTATCATTATAGTACAGTCTTTGAGTGGTTTTACCTGGAAAGTTTTCCGGGAGTTTTGAAAATAGATAATTTTAATGAATTCGATGTGCACTTTCCGAATTTCAACTTTGCCACCTCGTTTCTTTGCCGCTCGCGCCACCATATTGGAAAAATGGCGCCTAAAAGCAGTTCGACAATATCTCCTTTCTGACTCATTTCACGATAAAAACACCCGCATACAAAATGGAACTAGAGAATTTTCCTACAATTTCTGTAATAACCTTTTTTTTCATAAAATCAAGAGTTTTGGCGTTCGAGCGTCGCAAAGTGTAGTTGGGCGCGTAGATCACAGTTGTGAATGAGAAATCGTGACATAGCTTCCTCTAAGCAAAGATGTAGCAATCAACTGCTCATTATTATGTCGTTTTCAACAAACATCGTGAGCCTCTATCAATCTCAGTCCCATCCAATGTTTATCCTTGTTGTCCTTTCTTTTAATACCTGACTTACGAAAAGTCTCGAATTCTTTTTCTCGCACTTCAGTCACTCCCCTTTTATGGCTTTAAAAATGCAAACGACACTGTGAAGGGAGAAAAGGGCGCCCGATACGAAGGCGATGCATTCCTTTATAAATGTAAGCCAGTTTTTCAACGCATATTAAAATATTTATTGTTGGTATAGTTTTTATATTCAATTTAATTTTATAATTCATAAATTTCAGTTAAAATTAAATGTCACAGGTTGGCGTAGATGTATAATGGTTTGCGGCGCTCGTACGCCAAAACTATTGATTTCAAGAAAAAAAAGGTGACTACATAAATGGTAGGAGATTTTCTCTAGTTTCATTTTGTATATAAATACTTCTATCGTGAAATTAGTCGGAAAGGAGATATTGTCAAAAAACTGCTTTTAGGCATTATTTCTTTAATATAGCGATGCGAGAAGTCTGAAGATGATCACTCAGTGAACGAAACCAGTAACTGAATGAATTTGGAGGACAATGTGATTGAGAATTCTCTGATTTTTTCTTATAAAAAACTCTTACAAGTTTCTATTTCTGTGACACTTGGGTTATTCCACTTCCCCTATTTTATAAAAAGCATCAACAAAACTTAGTTTTAATATTAATTCGGAAATATTAGAGATTCATTAAGGCTATCTTGATATTTGGTGAAAATCACATCATTTCAAACTCTTTCATCTATCTGCTCTTTGGTCTATATCTCCCATTTTTCCACCTTGCATTCTTTCTATTACTCGTTTTGCATATCTTTCTTTTTATATTCTTCGAACGTATCTCCACTACCTTATTTGCCCCATTTCAATCCTTGTTCTAGTTGTTGGTCCTCTTAATATTTCGCTTGTTTCTTTGTTTGATTTAATTCTTCAATTTTCGCTAATTTATAGGTTTATTGTTCAGTCTTCTCGCAATCATATCATTTTTGATTTTTTTCATCCATACTCCCTTCGGTCTAGTTCTCTTCTTTTTACCATGTAATTTGTTAAGGGTCACATATCCTAAATAATCTTATTCTTTTTATTTTAATCCTTGTTGTGTGATACTTGGTTCTCCAAATATATTACTCATCGTTTAATTTTGTCTTCCAGTTATTTTTGTCATTAGTCCCTGTGTAAATTTTCCGTAGCTCTCTGGGTTCTTATATTTTTTTGCTCATATAGCTTAGTTACTGTACTGATTTCGCCACTGATAGTATTGTTTTACTGTCCTATCGCAATAAAATCATTTTCTATCTCTTTCCTACATTGTTCCTTTAATAATAATCAATTAATAATTTCATTTATTTCATGACTAAAGTACATTGGAATAGAAAATGTCAAACATAATATAAAATAAATTTCATAACATGCAAATACATAACATTTAAATTTTTAATATCAAAACAATTTCATTCATATTTCTCATTCAAAAAATATTCGATGGTATAGAAGCTTTTAGAAAGCAAAAACTTTTTCAATTCTACTTTGAACTTTTTTTTATCGACTAAATCCTTCAGAAATCCAATATAGTTGGGATTGTTTTTCGATTTGCTCAGAGTTACTTTAGGTACTCTTAGGTTCCTTTTACCTCGTGTATTATATTGATGTATGTCACCATGTGTTTGTAAACTGTTCAAGTTTTCTTTTATGTGTCTGCCTTTCTTTCTTTTCTATCTTGCGCAATGTCGAATTATCCATCAGGCACACTAGATACATGTTTAGAGGCCCAAGACTCGGGGGTACTGATTTTTGAGGACTTCCCAAACATTTTTATAATCTCTCCAGCTTAGGAGTACCAGCTTCAGGTGTTGTTGTCTTTGAGGATTTCCCAAGTATTTCAGTGGCTTGATTAAACTTTGTGCCTAGGGGTGTTTTAATCTGGCACTGATCTTTTATCTTTTCTATGATTCACTTAGGATTTCCCTTGTATCTCAATCACCTTATTTTTCTTATCTTAATCCTTGTTGTGACATTTGGTTCTCCATACATTTCTATTTCTTAGTTTGATCTTCTGCCATGAATTTTCTTCAGCACTTCACGCCCCTATATTTGTAGCTTCTGTTCGTCCAACTATCTATTTATACTGGTAATCATGGTTATTCGTCGACGAGGTACACGTCAGCGAATTGTCCGTTTTTATGGAAACCAAATGGCGAATGGTCAAAGACATGTGGCGTCTAAAGAAAAAAACATTTTGCACACGGGCGGTTTTTCGACGAACGACTGAGAATACTAGTATTAGTAACCAGGTTTCGTTTTCATATAGGATTGTTGGTTTGATAGTTTTGTACATATGCATCTTTCCTTTGAGGATGTATCCTTGCTTGTTGATAATTTGTTCGTCATTTCTACCGTTTTATTTCTGTAATTGCGTTATTCTTCTTATTATTTTTCCACCTGTATTTGGTTTACTCCGCACACACTCTTGACCTATTTTATTGTTTCATCAAGCGTCTCACCATTAAATTCAGTTTGATATAGCTACAAATTTAATGGGTTATCTAGAATACGTCGTTCTGTTAACTCTATATTAGAGTATTTTCGAAGTTCTTATATATAACAATTGAATATGAAATTCTCAAATCTAGTTTCAATTAATTCCTAGATAATTTTACTGATTTGTTGTTTATCGGCTTATCGATGAAATCTGAACAATGAATCATACTCTTGTTGTCATCATCTTATACCTCTTACTATACATGGGTCTGTTCCGAGGTAAACCCATCATGAACGGGCGGTGGCGAACCATTTAGCCACATTTAGCGTTTAGTGACGCGATACCTACACTTTTCTGCTCGTACATCATGTTATTGACGGCCGCAACGACAAAACAAATCTTTTTAACTAATATTGTACTCGAGTTGTTAACACAGCTATATATCTTTCACATCATTTGTCATATTTTAAACAGCTTTATAAATTCAGTAAATAGCACAGGTACATTCAATACCTGTAATCACATTTTGATGGGAGCAATTCAAGTCGAAGAAATGTAATGGCTTTCAAATAGAATAATGATAATTTGGAGTGCTCTGAGCTTCAGAGTCATTAATTGAAAACTGAAAGGATTAGTTTATACTTTTTTTTAGACTAATACTTTTGTTGAAACTTCTTCTAGTATAGCTCAATTTTACCTTCTCGGTAACTTCCTCTCAAATAAACCAACAATAATTTCCATCCACCTACGCACCGGACGTAAATCTTCCACCTCCAACTGAATCTTTTAAATCACATTCTTTCCACTATTATATTCTTCATACACCAATTCATGCCGCAAGAAACACGCAAAAATCTCATTTCCCCATTATTCCAGTTATTATCTATAATAAAAGACTTAGAGACTTGTGGTTGGGTCATAGTAAAAGCGTTCTGTTTCCGACCCTCTAGATATGGAAGTCTATCAAGTGTTTTAATCTTAAGATCTGTAATGAAGTCTTGTTTGATATGATTCGACGATGATTTCGGAGAAGTGCTGGCACAATTGTAGGGGTTACAGGTGCGCAGGTAGCGAAGCAGCTGAGTTTGTAATGGACAGGTGAACTAGGAGACGGGTGACGGGTTCGAACCCAGGTCCGCACGCCTTGCGTGGTGGCAGATTGATAGCGACGAATCAGGTGCTCGTGCGGTCGTGTGGCCATAACATACGGCATTTAGTAGCACGTGCCGCCTAAATTCGATTTAAAATTATGATGGACACTACTTATACTGCAGAAAGAGTTGAAAAAGTCTTCCTCTCTTTCAATGTATTATTGTACCATTGATACGTATGTGTTGCTTTTGAAATTCTAAAAGTAAAGTGAGGCGTATTTTGTGAAGAGTCGGATATTTGGTTAGCTTGATAATGAGTTACTCTGATAATCCAGATAGTAGAATCAGTAATCGATTCCGGGTAATGGAATCGATACTCGAACTTAGGTAGTTTCGTAAAAAACTGAGTATAGCAATTAACACATTATATAATTATAAATTTTCTTCTCTAGAGCCACCCCACTATTTTTATAATTGATTGAATCCTGCCTTTTTGCCTATTCTTATTATTTTCATCTATAACTTCTCGTATAATAGTCTGACGTATATTTGATTTGATTAAGTCACCACGGTATAATGCATCATTCTCTTTTCAATGGAATGTCATTTTCAAGTGTCAAATTTAAACTACTTCTAGAGGCAACATAAAGTAGTTATAGATAAATCATAGTATTTGATAGGCGTACGATAGATGATTGTCACTCTTGCTTTAGCCTCATTTTTTAAGCAAAATAATCTACATTGTACGCTTATTCAACAATATACTGTTTCTATTATGTAAATTGTTGGAAAATAATGTAAAATTCCAGCAGCGAATCCATTACGCACTAATTTCGTACAAATCATCAAAGTACTGCAAAGATGGGTCCTGAAAACAATTAACGTCAGCAGCGCGTTGCAGATGACACGTTACCGAGTGTTTTGTGTAAATTTGTGGTCAATCTGTACAACATCCCCATGGGGTCTGCTGCGTAGCGCTGCGTTGACCATCCAGCGATTCTTCAATTCCAAGAAGGACGAGCTAAGTTGAAGGGTAGTGTTGCCACTGCAAAGCAAGTGAGAAGAAGAAAGAAGAAGCAAGCAAACGTGTTTGCAGCTCGTGCGGAATGACAAATGGGCAAATGGCCTCTCGGTGGTGTTGCTGGACTTGATGGTTCTTGTGCTGAGGTCAAGGATAGAAGACTAGCCATGGATAGGCAAATGAAACATGCGTTGGTTTATGTTTATGCTTTTGCTCAGTGGCGCGCATACCTAACTACAACATTTTATACACTCTGCTGACACTCAACGACTGGTTGTTCTACACACGGAAAACCAATGTTGATACGGACCAGGAATTATTCTAACGCTTTACTATATGCGTTTCTAAATATAATTTCAACGAATTCATACCCACTTAAAGACTGTTTACAAGATATTGTTTGAATAGATTTCGAATCGATTTTCATCTATGGAAATGTTGCACATCAAGAACACAAATATATTGACAAACTTATTTTAATGACCTAATTTTAGCGAATAATACTTGCTTCAAATTGTTAATGCATGAATATAATTTTGATTATTACATTTCGAATGTTTAATATTTTATTAAAAAATAATTGTCTATCAATCGAAGCTGATGTTCGGCAATCGTCTTTACCTTCGGCTGAAGTCGAAACCGAGGCCAATTATGGACAGTTTCAGGAATATATTCCTCTACCGACCTTATTTTCCAATTTAGAGCCTTCGAATAAGTCGCAGTTTGTAGTGTTTTCGACAACAAACAAATTTAATACCGAAAGTTTCCTATTTTAATACCGGTGGTACCAAAGCTTTATTGATGGAACTTTTTTGCGTTTATTTTATAAATAGCAGTATCAATCACAGAGTGTGAAAAAATCAGAAATCACGATTTTTATCAAAAAAAATCATGTTTTTTTTATTTATATTTTTTCTCTAGTTTTGACTGAACTATTTAGATACTTGAAACATTTCGTTGCATAACTGCCTCTAATACTAATTCAATTTTAATTTGATATAAAAAATGCGTCAAGTGTTTCAGGGATCTCAGGTCAAAGCATATTTGAAAAATTCACACAGTTTTTTAAAACAATTTTCTGTTTATTTTCAATTCTAAGTTGGATTTTTTTCATGTCAGGATTTAATTTATTTGTCATTTGCTAGTATACTTTTTACTTACTTGTACAAAGTAACAAATAAGTATTGTAAAACCGACAAAATTCACCTATCGAGATTTTGATGGAAATATCCGTTTTGAGCATACCTGAATCCAGTTTGACTACTTTTGGCTTGATGTCGGTACGTATGTTCGTTCGTGCGTGCGTGCGTGCATGCGTAACTCGCAAATCTCAAAACTGGTAGAACGTATAATGTTGAAACTCTGTATTTAAGACTGGTATAGGGTCTAGTTGTGCACCTCGCATTATGGTTCCAATCGTTTGTACCGGAGTTGCACTTTACTTGAAACTTTTTTCGGATTTCTCTAATAAATCCTGAATGATCAACCGTAAGATGTTGAGATTCAGTATTTGAACTTGATATTGTATCAGAATGATTATCTGCTATTTTTGTATTGATCGGCCAAGCCAGAAATGCACTTTACTTGAAACTTTTTTTTTTATTCTTTGCATAAATCTAGAATGAATATTGAAATTTAGTGTTTGAACTTGTTGTAGCATCAAAATAGTTATCTAATATTTTTGTATCAATCGGCCAAGCCGGAAGTGCAGTTTATGAGTATAACAGACATTCAGAATTTGGCGTATAAAACAATCAGTTTAATTGAAATGATAAGGTAGGCAATGATAATCTGTTGTCAATTTTTTAATTTTGTTTGACATTTTAAATGTCATGATGATTGTGATCGGCTAAGCCGGGAGTGCAGTTTACTCGAAACATTTTTTAATTTTCAGCATAAATCCAAAACGACTGAACGTAGAATATTAGAATACAGTATTCAAGATGATTGTACTGTCTAGATGCTCATATCCTATTTTCATTGAGATCAACTGAGTCGAGAGTGCACTATACTTGACGATCTTGAAATTTTGCGCATAAATTCAGAACTGTTAGCCGTAGAATCCTGAAAATCAGTATTTAGGAATGTTGTGACTTAAGAATGATGACATACTGTTTCCATAGCAACCGACTAGCCGTGGAATGATGAGATGTTTGGTTTGATTATATATATCCAATGATGTACAAGTAAGTCACGTGATGTCCACTCAGATTTTTTATTTTTGATAAAATATGTATGTCTCCTGTTTCTAATTTTCGTATGATAAGTAGTTTACTTCATTTTTCACTGCAGTGTTTTTCTTTAGAAGAAAATATTTTCTTTTTGATTACAAATCAATGTTTTTTTTTGAAAAAATCAATTAATTGGAATTTTGATTTAAATCAAATGATTTCAATCATCTACACCTTGATTATTCATAAAATATAGAATAACTGAAATTGATCCTTAAATAAATTGGCACAACATTTACCTAAAATATTTTGCAAAATTATGAGCCGTTCATTTGTTATTATTAAAATTAGAATTATTAAACTCGTTGCATTTTTCTGAAGCAAAGAAATAATGAGGATCATAATGTGAAATTGGAATTATTATTATTCATAATTGGACATCATATGCAAACGTTCGTCATTAATTTTTTCAAAACAATTAATTTGGTAGGTACTACCGTGATTGGTATCAAATTGAAATTCTTGTGGAAATTATTCTACTAGAAGTTTTAAAAAAAAATATTCAAACAGTTGTCAATTGGTTTTTTACAAGTTATTCAAATAATGTCTAGTTTAGTGTCAATTTAAAGATCTCGGGAAATATAAAATAAATAATCAATGAAATCCTTGCTACACATTTCCGGTGATCAAATGTGAAAACTGTATGTTCCAATAAATTAAATACCCCGAAAATCTGGAAGAGGACTCTTCATTTTCAAGAATATTTATTTTCTGCAAGGACTTAAATATAACCGCCATCTGTCACTAGACAAAGCGACAGCTGTCATTATCAAAGTGACAGCTGTCGCTTTGACAGTAGCAACTGTCACTTTGAAATATGCAATTAATTAGTGTGATACTCTAAATTTATTAGACAGTGATCAAACTGGCCATGAAATTTATGGTAGGGATAAGTACCTACTGTTGTCGTCACAGCAGATTTTTAAATGAATACGAAGCCTGTTCTGAATGTCTTCAAGTTGAAGCTGTAGCAGGCAGTAGATTTAGTCAATATCCTTGAAGATACATTCCTTTGCAAATGACAACCTTCTTTTAACAATCCTTCTACTTCTGAAAACACTCCTTTGATTCATTGCTAGCTGCTGCTTCGTCGAATTTCTTTTATTCCTCCAAATTCTCTTATTTTAAAAATATTTTTCAATTTAGGGAATAACCCAAAATCGTATGGCAACTGATGCAGTCGAAAGATCTCGTATTTCGTCAGAAATCGCCAAATTGTAATGAGTGGGCAACTACGTTGTTGTTTTGCTTTAGAGCTTCAAAGAAGAATACTTGATCCACTGTTTAATATTTTCATAATAAAAAACACACTGTTGAAAAAAAAACATTACCTTACTGTTGCTCTAATTCTGACGCTTCATTTGTTGTTCTTCTAGTGTCTTCCACTGAGGGGGTCTGAGCTTCTGTCTCAGGGTTATTTATTTTTGAATCGTAACAATGTTCTCTGAGCTGTATTTTTTTCAGTAAAATTTAATGCATTATCTTTGTCCAATGCGTTCGCACTGATAACTTGAATGCGCGCCAAAATTGCATGCGGTACAACTATCGGGGTGGTGTCACTGACTTGTTAGTCGAAACAAAACACTGTCTATAGCATATCTTCATTCTACACCGTAAAATCTGATTCTTCGAAGACAATAAAAAATGCTTTGGACAATTTATCAGCTCTACCGTCTTAGGCTAAAAGAGTATGAGTAAAAAATATTATGATCATTAAAAAATCATTATCAAATTGTGACAGATTTTGATTCCAATATCCAAATATCATAAATCAATTTTTAATGAAAATTGAATAAAATAATCTGAAATGAACTACCAATTATTTCGTGTATTTTTCTATTTCTTCACTCCATATGATTTATATAATCTTCACATAATTATATAAATTTCAAAAATGGTTGGAGATATCCACACGTGCCAATGATAATATGCAATTAAAAAGTCCTTGACAAAGTCGATTATGTCGCAGTTAAAATAGTACAAATACTTCTACAGTTCATAAAAGCTGCCTGCAGAAAATACATCCAACGTATTTTGTGATTAGTTTCAGAAACGGTTTGAATGATGTTTGGAAAATAATGTCCGGTCTTTTTCCAGCGTCTCACCTTCTATTTTTACTTAGGAAGCCATACAGATCTCTTAGTAACGTCTCATATGTCAACCATATGTTACTACAGTTCCCTAATTAGAGAAAATGAGAAATGGCTGCCAACAGTTTAACACTGTATATATTGAAATTGATATTTCAATACAGAACAATTTCATATAAGATATTATTTAAAGAGCATGTGCCTAATGAAGCCCAATTTTCATGAGGATGAGGTTGTCAATGCGTGCAAATCAAATATTCTATATCTAGTTATTTGATGTTTAGAATATATTGTGCGAATTGTACTCCCTTCGAGGTGTTATTCCTAACATGAATGAACTGAACAAACTAATTTTATTATGAAAATTTCAATCTGAAAAGTTTTTAAGCACGCCACTGAGAAGTTTGAGTTTGGCCCCTTGGTGAGCGAAACCTTGGAAGAATCTTCTTGTGAAGAGTATTTTCCGACAAAGTGAAATCGGGGGTGGCTGGGGGCGGACGTCTTGTCGCTGTAGCGCGTACCACAGCCTGTCAATACCTCGGCAAACAGTAGTGGCAGCACAATGGCCACTCACATTCCTAACTACGACCTTTCCCACAAAACATGTCTTTATGCCTAACCAGGCTCACCACGGACGAGGCTCAGCCCTGATGATTCAATAGTGCAACTGGCAAATGGGGATGAATGGGGATCATCCACTGAATACACTACCATCTGACTGATTTTGTTATTAGCTCCAGAAATAGTATCATATTCCATAAAGAATAAATCGTTTCCTTTCTTTGATCGATTTTATAATACAATAATGGTTTGATTTTTATTCAATGAAGTTCTTTTTTACCAGATCTTCAAGAAATAACGTGACGCATTGTTGTAGTGGTATTAAATGAAATGCAATAAATATCAAGATAATTGTAAAAGTAGAGTTAGCAAAGATTAATTGTGGATTGTAGATTAGAATAGTGGATTCAGGATTGAGGATTAGAATTGTATTGTGGATTGTGGATTAAAATTGTGGACTGTGAATTGTAGATGAAAATTGTGGATTAAAATTGAAGATTGTGAATTGTGGATTAGAATTGTGGATTGTGGATTAGAATTGTGGATTGCGGATTAGAATTATAGATTGTGGATAAGAATTGTGGATTAAAAATTGAAATTTTGGATTAGAATTGATGAGGTGTGAGGATTGAGGATTAGAATTGTGAATTGTGGATCAGAATTATGGATTAAGGATTAAGGATTAGAATTGTGGATTGTGGATCGTGGATTGTAGATTGAAATTGTGGATTAAAATTGTGAATTGTGAATCAGAATTGTGGATTGAGGATTAAAATTTTGGATTGTGGATTATGGATTGTTGTTTAGAATTGTGAATTGTAGATCAGAACAGAATTGTGGATTAGCATTGTGTATTAATAATCAAGGATTAGAAGTGTGGATTTGAATTTTGTATTGTGAATTAGAATTGTGGATTGTCGTTTAGAATTATACATTGTGGATAAGAATTGTGGATTAAAATTGTGTATTAGAATGAGGATTGAGGATTGAGGATTTGAATTGTGGATTGTAGATTGAAATTGTGGATTGTAGAATGAAATTTGTGGATTGTGGATTAAAATTATGGATTGTGGATCAGAACTGTGGATTGAAGATTAAAATTGTGGATTGTAGATTAGAATTGTCGATTGAGGATTGAAGATTAGAATTGTGGATTGTAGAGTAGAATTGTGGATTGTAGATTAGAAATGTAGATTGTGGATTGTGTAATGGAATTATTGTATATTGTGGATTGGAATTGTGGACTGTGGAGTAGAATTGTAGATTGAGGATTAGAATTGTGGATTGTGGAGTAGAATTGTGGATTGTGGACTAGAATTGCGCATGTTTAACTCAAGCTTTCTATTTTTTTTTACGTCCCTCCTCCACAAGATAGTTTTTCAGTTTTAGCTTTGCGTTCAACGAGGCCAGAGTCACATGAGAAATATTCAATTTGAAACCGGGATACCAAATAGTCCGTGAGACAGCGCATAAATTTTTTGTTGATTACCGCTCACTTGAAACTTAGTGAGTGGCTTCATTGTGATGAGTCCGACAACTTTTTCATTTGGCAAAATTCTAGATTCGGAGGCGTTTGACCGCGAGGGCTGATTAATTGAAAGAATATTACCGTAATACTGATCTTTACACTGATCGAAAGATTTTTTGATAATAAAATGATGGAAAAATATTGTCCGACATGAATATCGAGGCTACCGGTGAGTCCAAATTGTCATAAGTACCAACATACTTACCATTAGTACCAACATACTAATGACAAGTGCGGCTTGTCGGATTCACTGGTAGCCTCAATATTCATGTCGGACAATATTTTTCCTTCATTTTATTATCAAATAATCTTTCGATTAGTGTGAAGATCAGTATCACGGTGATATTCTTTCAATTAATTAGCCCTCGCGGGTAAACGCCCCCAAATCTAGAATTTTGCTAAATGAAAATGTTGTCGGACTCATCACAATGAAGCCACTCACAAAGTTTCAAATGAGCGGTAATCAACAAAAAATTTAGGCGCTGTCTCACGGACTAAAATGGCTTGAAAGATTTTAAAAACTAAAAAGAAAGATGAAATATCAATTTGGAAATGATCATTGTTATTATTAATTCACACTTGATAAACATGTTTTGGGCAGTGAATAAATAAATCCGATTGTCAATTCTATCTTGCGTCGAAGATATATCTCAAGTTAATCCATAGCATTCCATTTCACAGGTCTATGGCTGCGATTGGAGTCAATTCCTCGAACGAACGGCCTAAGAAACTGTCATAAATCATGTGGTAAATGTTTGAAACGCTGCACCAAAATACATCCGTAGCGTAGGTCAGCGTCCTAGCGCCCCGACCGCGTCAAATATTTCTCACTGTAAAACGGGTGGGTGTCTGCTATTTATTACCTTCGATGCATCCAACGTGCTCATGCTTAAGTACTTGTATCTCAAGCCCGATTTACAATAGGAAATGTGGAACGAACCTAACAAGATACTACACAAATATTTGTGGAATGTTCGAAGTACCGGCTTGGTTATCATCAAGAAACAACACTGGTTCTGTTATTCCACACAATGAAATCGAAAAGTTATACTTTAGTTTTGATTTTTATGACTATTTATTCATAGACAGTACTAAAAAAGCAACGACTTTTAAAATCGCAATTGAAATCATTATTTCAAAAACAAAACAGCCAAAATTGTAGTCCAACTTGACTTCCGTAACGACTTTTTTAGATATCAAAATAGATTTCATTATGTTATACATTATTGAAACATCTCAACTTTCGCTTGAGGCTATTTGCTTTAAGCGTAACAGGATAACAGTGTAACATCGGCAGATCATAAGCCTCGTTGATGTGATTACGCACAACTACATTAAACCCATATAAAGGATTTTAAATAAATTAATTAAATTTTGATTTCGCTTCTTCCATAATTCTAACTTTCAAGTTAAATAGTTCAGCTAATTGTAAAGCAAACCAAAAACATTTTTTGTAATCTTCCACAATTTTTTCTATTTTCCACCATCAAAAACTAACAAGAAATAAAAATAGTTGAGAAAATCAAAAGAGAGTTTTCACTGTAAAATTGGGTCACGCATTTTTGGAAATCGAGCTGTGAAATTCTGAAGTAGTCACCAAGTTATTTGAAGTTCCACAGATCTTAGTTTCTATTACATCATCACAACAAAGAACGTTGCTTAGCAATGTCTTTTGTGTTAGATGAAAACGGTTTGAAAGTGTTCACATTAAACCAAAGCAAGTTGCTGACAAGACGCCAAACATTATAGTGCTTTAGTAATTAGTTAACCGCTGGTACATACGTCACAGGAAGATCAGCATCCAAGAACTCGATAGAGTGACAAGCCAGTTGAGTGACATTAATGAAAGCTGTATCTACACAACAGTCAGCCTCTCTAAAATACATTTAGTCAATTCACGATGTTAGTCGTCGTGGTCCTGTTGGATGTTGCTTTTGACGAGTCATTTATGACGTCATACATCTATTTAATGGAGCTTAGAACTAAATATTGGAGTACAGACTCATTCGTAGCTTTCAAATACTTATCTGGAATTGGGATAAGAAAAATTATCGATCAGATAGATGAGTTGATTGTTGATTTTAATTTTTAACGATTGATCAAAGTAATCATTTTCGATCAACATGATTAAATATGAGAGTAATTTGAAGATGGTAACGTGGATTACAATAATTATTTATTTTTGATATCTACTAAGCTTATTTCCCCGAGAGCTTAAAATTGATACTAAACTAGACAATTTTTGAATGATTTGTGAAAGAAACAATTGAAAATCGCTTAAATATCTTCTTTGACACTTCTATTATTAGAATTATCTCCACATGAGCTTTAATTTGATACTAAACATTACTTATTTTAAAAAAACAATTGACGAACGTTTGCATGTGATGTCGAAATATGAGTGATAATAATCATCATTTCGTACGAATGGCATCCGACCGAATTCGTCATTTCGCAGTTTGAAACTTTCGCTCCCATTGGACGGAAACTTGGGAATCATGAAAGCCTTTAGAAGCTTCTGCTGGTCTTTATAAGCTCTATTTGAGTGATTGAAAAGACTTTTTGTAGTCTGAGGACATATCGCTAGTATTGTCCAATACAAGAGGCCCTAAAATAAATGAACTCTAGACATACAAGCTCTATTCAATACTTCAAATTTCAAATCAATAGTTTCCCTCCTTCCAGCAAAAAGTGGCAGTGATAAACAGACAGACGCACGAATCTCACTATAAGGCCATTCCCTTTGAAGCTTTTGATGTAGCGACACCCTCAAAATTTTATCACAGTAATGGCGTATGTAAAAAGATACCAATAAATCCTTTTCTAGTAATCAGATTTATACTCTTCTTTGGTCAATAATTCAATGGTGCAGTTTCCAAATGAAAATATATCGTCGATTTGGCAGGAAAAATTAGTAATACTTATATCCTGTTTATATTTCATGAGACGCAACAGCTAAGCGGAGAAAAAAGATTGCTCAGTTGTCGGGAGACAAAGAAGAAGAGAGGATTTATCGAGTCGGGAGCATGGTTCTCACTTATACAGTGGGAATATTGAGGGGACAACAAATCATATTTGCACCCCTCGTCGAAGCGGGAACCCTATTTCATCCCTCGGCTGCTAGCTGGTGAATCACACTTACACCATCGTAATCAACAACTATTTGATTGAATATCTCTTGCGGAAATATCATAAAACTAGTGGATGAACAAAAATGGTGACATTCAAGCAAGTGAGAATTCATATTATTTGTCAATAGTCATATCCTGAGTGCAATGATTTTAAGCAATTGAGTTTGACATGCCTGGTCAGTGCTTCAAATTTTAGTGAACGATCATCATTTCGTCATATTCTTATCTCAAATCGAATAGAGTATCGAATTTTTAAATGATTTTCAATTGATGTTCTGAAGTTGGATGTCAGCTTGTTAAAGTCCAGTATATGTTAGAGGAATAAATGATGAACAATCACGTGGATTCATATTGTGTGAATAGATATAATAATTATTTTGTTGCGTGTAAGGAAGCTTCCGAGTGAAAAAAATTGATATTCAAAATTGAATCATCTTCAGTTAGATTCACCGTCAATATAATTTTTTGAAAAAAGATTGGTATGGTCAATAGTTGACAGAAGGGACTACTATAGTAAGAGAAATAAGGGATGAAGAATTGCGTGATTGTCTGGACACTGGTTGAATATTGAATAAGATTCATGCCAACCTCGTTTGAGAAGCTGACGTTATATGGAAGTTCGATTGCAGCAACACGAAAAAATTCAAAGTGAAACAAAATTCCCGATTATGTTGTCAAACTTCGTAAGATGACAGCTCCATTACAATTAGCGAAAATATGTCAGTTTAAAATTATTAGCTATTTACGCCGTAAATAACCCATGAGGATTTTCTACTCTTGTTGTATTTTTACGAGCCCTGCTGCGTATTTCCAAACACCCAGTAAACACAACAGGCAAGCTAGTCCACTTTTGTTGGTCGTAAATTCACGAATTTCCGAAGAATCAATAAAAGGTTTACTGGCGTCAACAACAGTGGCCAAAACTCAGTAGGACTGAAGCCGGAATTACACCATAAAAAGTGTTTTATATATACCATAAAATAACCTACCTTACATTATTAACACATTAGAGATTAAGAAATCACTAAATGAATTTATCACTAACGATTTATCACTAAATTAGTTTCACGTCCGCAACAATTTGATTATTATGAGTGAGCACACTGAACTGATTAGTATTAGTCAGTCTTAGAAGGTTTAGAGCTAAAATGTTCTGAAGATAGCATATCTAGATAACAATAGCAGTAATTTAATAGGTTCGCAGGAATATAGACATAACAACTCTGAAGAAATTCAACTTTTATTTTATTATGTCTACGACAGACATTATTTAATTTGTATTTGCATTAAGAATATAATCCGTCACCAAAATTCGAAAGTACATTTTGTATTAGAACATTATGTCGCCACATTGGTGACGGTTATTAACTATTATTGTAATGAATAAGAGTATAATGAAACTATACTTCCAAAAATAAAAACAGTTTTTGTCTATGTACTCTAGAGGTTTCTCCAATTTTTATCGGAAAATAGTTTCTGTCATTCGATAAGGTATTGGTATAGAAATAAAATGGGTGAAAGCATTTTGTCGATTTGCTCTGTACCTCATGGACAATACGTTTTTAATTTTGGTTTGCTTACCTTTTCAGCACATCATAGTTCAAGGATGAGGGCAAGAAATTCCAATGTATTTACCTGAAAACAAATACTAGCATTAGAAAAAAGAAATTTATCAACGTAAGTAATTATGATTCCGTGAACATTTTGAGACTGTCTATGTAACCTAATTGTGCACAACTCTTCAAGCACTAAACATGCAGTTATACAATTTTATAAGTATAATAGTCATGCTAGAAACATATTTTCTGAAATACAAATTTACAGTAGAATATATTTCAGGACCACTGCTTTCTAGTGCAGGATTTTTCAAACTATGTTCCGTGGAACACAAGTATTCTGTTATAGATATTTTTAGAACACCTACCTAATTTGAAAAAAACTCCCTTGTAAAATTACCCGGCCTAATGGTCAATTCATAAAGTGCGTAAACGTAAGGAGTACGTAACCGTAAGTAAATGAGTTGAACTACTGTATTTCAGTGCCTGTGTTTACAATACTATTACGTATTTCTTACATATGTACTGACATAAGAGCTACGTAATGAGAAACGTAAAGCTGAGATAAATTCAACTTTATGTTATTTTTACGTTCGAAACAACTAATAGCGCATGCGTCAACTTTAAACACATGTTTTCATGTGACAGTTGACAACACTCTGGACCGAAACGTGCTTTGAATATGGTTGACATAGAATTATTAATAAAAAAAACAACAATTTCTTCCTTGTCGCCATATTTTTCTCTTTGGTGACTTTTATAATGCAGTTTCAATAATAATAAAACAATCGCAAGATCGTTCGGACATCATACAATAAAACAAAACAAACTAGACTCCAAACTGTTAAAAGTGAAACCAAAGAAAAACAGTGAAATCGAAATCAAAAGAATATTAGAAAATTACAGTCAGAGACACCAGTACAATACATTTATAATTTGTACCAACGTAAATTAAAAAAACACTTTATATTGATATTTTACGTTACGACCACTGTGAACGTACATAATTTCTTACGTTTATGTTTTTACGTACTACTTATGCTTACGCACATTGTGAATTGGCACTAAAAGGTAAGTTAAATATTCTGTTCAAATTTCAGAGTTTGCGAATTATTCTCTTACAGAAATAAGCGAGTAAGTATAACCAAATTCATATGTAAGGTGCCTATAAATTAGAACTATTTTCCTTTGATATTTAATCGCTCATCTGTGGTTTTGTGTATTGCTGCGCTAACCGCCAAGCCTATAAAGTGAAGAATTTGAAACTGTCCAAATATTTGCATTATGTATCTAATTTTAGTCGGATGATACTCTCATATTACTATAACTTTTGTGATATTGAATTTGGAAACTTTATGGTTTACTATTTTTAAATGAGTAGGCTACATTCTTTGAAACAGTTTTCTCCTTCAAGGCTACTTCCCACTATTTTTCAAATCAATTGAATTATTGACGATATTGAATCTCAATAATTCAAACAACTTCTTTTATAAGAATATGTGTTTTCACAAAAAGCATTCCCAATAAAATATTCAATTTAAATAATTATTTGATACATGCAATGAAAAACTCTTAATATGGTCATAAAAATCCTACCAAAAAATATGGACATTTGTACCAAACAAGTACCCTTACGCTTGATCGTCATTCCGGTACTTCTGAGGCTAATACTGTATTGAATTTCAATAAGATTTCATTTTTACTTTATGAACGAATATAGCTTAATAGAAAACAGAACTGAAATAAAATATCGAGGCCCACATTCACACAAAGTCATTGCATAATAACTTATTAATAATTAAAAGTGAGTCACACTAAATAATTAGGAGAAAAAATAGAAGAAGGATACTCGTACTTATCAGAAAAAATGAAAATTAGTAAAACTTTGATTGGTTTCTGGATTAGAACTAAGATAAAGGGTAAGCCTTGCATGTACCATGCTCTGCGTTTACTGGGAATTAATCCTTTGGTGGAATTGGTCTTTTTTTTCCTGGTCTTAAACGTTGGTGTAGATGTCCAATGGATTAAAAATATATACACCCAATAGTTATGGATAGATTTTCAATATCCGCGCGTAATATAGCCCACATTGAATGCTATTTAAATAATATACCATAGTTTTTTTTAACATCATACATTATATTGAGTAATTGAATCATGTGTACAGTGTTATTAAAATAGTTATATCTTGGCTCAATATCAAGTGCTGATTATCATTATTACAATTCAATCTTCTAGAAATCTCGGAAGTAAAATTTTTGAAATAACTCGTACGTTTAGTATATATAGGTATAGACACATTAATAATTCAATAAATCATTATAATACTGCATTATACACCTAATCCACATTAGAGAGCCTAATGCCATTGCAATAAATTAAATTACTGTCTATATCATCACACAAATCCAGGCACACACAATCAAGCAGACTATACACCGACATATAGCAAGCTGAGTGGTACAGATACAGAGATAATTACTTGCAATTATCGGTTGTATGTATGGGATAGTGCGGGGGTGCAGGGGTCCAGAGGGATCAGATCTTTGTGCTTGCATACAACGGCAGGTCACGTGATCAAGTAGTGAACGACCAAACTCCCACAAATAAACTGTAAATAAAAGAACGACACATGGTGACGAGCCACGGGCAGCCATGGTGAGTGGAATGATTGTAGTTGGTGATGAGCAGAGGGGTACTAAGAGGGGGAAATGGAGGAGAATCATCGGGGAACCCTCAAATGAGTAACAAAGCGATGCCTAGGGGATGATTTTCTTGAATGACGAACCATATAGTCACTGAAGCTGGAATATTTACTTTCAAACTGACTCGAACAAGACGTCGATGTCCACAATAATACATTGTGAGATGAATGCAGAATAGCAGTAATTCCATTACAAGCAGAACTGGGTTACCTATTAGGCATCTGCCTATAGAGACCTCCGGCTTTTGGGATTCCCGGAATTTGCGGGATTCAAGTGGGCCTCAAACCTGAAAAATTTTTTGGGCGTTGCAAGTAGGGTTACCAGAGGGGATGGAATTGAGACACCAGTCACAAGAAGATCGAAATTCAGTTTTTTTCGAAGAAAGTCCGGTCTTCAAAACAAAATTCAATTGAATGCTATTTCATTTATTATTTTTAAACCGAATTACAATTCCTGTCCGTTTGATGAATTTTGAAAAGTATTTTTTATTTCAGATTACATTGTGAAGTTTTGAGTAAAATCCGGCCTGGAATTAAATCCGAGCGGAGTCCGGTCGAAGCTCACAAAATCCGGTAAAATGACAACCCTAGCTGCGAATGAGTGGTTTGCAAAATAAAACAAGAAATTTTTTGAAGGTATCAATTAATGTTGTCATTCCTGCACCAGAAATAAATTTTTATCATTGTTTGAAAGTTCTGATTCTAAATACTAGTTTAGTCAATTTGGTACAAGAAATGTTTTGAGGACGGTTCTGGTAATGTTTAATTGTTTAGTCGGTTGAGAGATTTGTAAAAGAATGAACGATAATGGTGAATTAATCACCCGAGATTTATAGAATTATCAATGTTATGTGCTTTTGGCAAATACAGATTATTAGATCTTGCAAACCTCGTGAGAAAATTAAGTCTATATATTCTGTAGGATACAAAATAGAAAGAAGAATTGTTTTCTCAAATAGTTTTGTGTACAAATATTTGAAATAGCGAGAGCTTGCGATTTCAACACGTTTTAATTCTAAATAGAGATAAGTAATTATGACACAATGTCATTTCCTTTGCTTTCCCGAAACAATGCGTCTCATTTTTCTAGTCTTACGTGATATGTCGTAATTATAAAAATAATCGTGTGCTAGATTTGTAAACATTAATTTATAATTGACTCGAATTTGTAATAGTTTGATACTTTTTTTATACGAGTATTCTTACAGTATTTATTTTTGCTTATCTCACCGCAGCGTTTTTAAAGCCGTACAAATTTACATTCAAATCGTAATAATATACCGTACTAAATATATTATCTTTTCAACACCATTTATTTGAGGAAAGCAGAACATATTTTCATATGCTAAATATTTATTACTTATAATAACAAGCGAATAATTTGTATTTTCACACATGTGGTTTCAGTGAAAAAAAAAGTTTTTTTTAACCAAACTAATGGTTTATTCAAGGAAAAATGTATTTTAAAATAATTCAGGAAGCTTTATTCATTCGCCCTTTAAATAAAAAAATTCCAGCTTTGTTATGATAATTTTGACACCACAAATTTGACAAGAGACAGTTTTTATTTTGCAGTATATTATTTCTAATGGAGCAAAAACTTTTCAGAACTCATTTTTTTGATAAATATGTTTTATTGGGAAACAAGTGTAAAAAATATACATTTTTACACTTGAAAAACGCAGCAATTTGCTTTTGGATCGTTGTGCTCTCAATTATTTTCATACAGAACTTTTTTTCCAATAAAAAATATTCATTAAATTATATCTATTCCGACATATTGTTAGTTTGCGACTGTAATATGTAAATCAACTGCGTTAACTGCGTAATTGGACCCAGAAATATCGTGCGAGCCATGCAAGATACATTCTTATTGTAATCCATAATACTATTCCCAAACTGTGTGAAAATTCAGCACAGATAGAATTCAAATATAAGTGGCTTTTCTTCAATGCTTCGGTAAAAGGGATACAGTGTTTGATACATACAAACCCGATCCGCAATATCATCGGCGTCATAATTTGAGGTTATCCTGTCAATTTGGACGAATGAAGACGTTTTCTCTAATAGGTACGTTATAATTAAAGAAAAAAATACCCAAAATAGATAATTTCAACGTACCTTTTATGCGATGTAAGTTATACTATACGCACACAGCTGAATTAAATAATATTAGTACATTTAAAAAATTATAGATATGAAACAATGATAAAATGGGAATTCAATCGTTCTCCATTGCCCGCTAGTAGAATTCATGCACGTAGTCTATTATGCTGCCAAAACACTCATTTTTATACTTATGATATCTGTCATTCGAATGACGTTAAAACAAACGATAAAATGTCACCGATACTGCCTCATACAGTTCGGATAAATTGCTAATAATTGGTCCTGCATATATTAGTTTGATTACAGAAAAACTTTTCAGGTTTCTGAAGTACTGACAATAGCAATTGATTTCATTTATTGAGAAACTATTATCGGGCTTTCGTTTTTTTGTTTGTATGAAACATCTAATAGCAGGACTAATGAAATGCTATTATCTATTGAGTGTGGTTTCACGGAACTCTACCCTAGATTCTAAAAAAAATAGGGGAATTACATCTCCATCAATTTTTAATTAGAAGTCTATTAGTTCAGGGTTACAATACAATAACAAGCAAATTGGATAGAGTAATCCATTTAGGTGAAAATGGTAAAAAAATCTTATTATCTTTATTAATTTATACGAGGCTACCTTGGCAAATGCGAAGGAAATACTATATAATAGAATAAAAATAGGGTTGTATGAATAAATTCTGCTTTGACTAATTTCTCAATTTGGCGGGCTTAGATACTTAGGGCCTAAGAATGAGATTCCGGGGGTGTCGAGTAGCCATAAAGGCGTCGGCAAACGTCGGCGCCGGAACGATATTGGATTAAAGACGACTGTACTGCTTCCGATCCGTGGAGTAGTTATGTCGTTTCGAGTCTAACCACGTGCCCCATATTTCATCATCACCCTCAATCCGCTGCGCCCCTGTCATACTACCGAATAGTACCGACAGCGACCGAGGGCTGCCGAATGCCACAGGATAATGGGAGGATAATAAATAAAAAAAAAACAGGCGTCTTTTTTGCTCACGGTGTATCTGTCTCAGTCGGAGCGAACCCCTGGCCAGATTGACTTCACGTTGCCCAGGCAACAACAACAGAGACTTCCGCATCGATCGATAAGCGGAAGATGCTCTCTGCGTACCGCCACCGCCACTAAAGTCGACGCTCGACGCTCCACTCTGACGTTCACTGCAATTTCTAGTTACGTTACGTCGTATTACGTTACGAATACGATACGCTACGTCACCCGCCCTACTACTCACACAGAATTAATTGCCGTTAAAATGACGCACAAACTCGGTTCAGGAAATATTAACACTAGCTGAAAAGTCTTACGCAGCTGCCACAACACTTATTAGCTATTTTATCGCGATATTGTAGCGCACTTACAGTTAGAGTATATTTTAAAATTGAGTTACGCGGTTAATTTTTCGGGAGCCAGTCGTGTTTACAAAACACAATTATCGATAATTTTAATTAATTTCTTGCAACCAAATTAATCACATTAGATCGGCTGTTGAGGTCAGGGTTTTTCAAATAAAGTATAAGCTCTTTGTTGTTTGTGAGTGATGAATTTTTCATAATTTATTTTAAGTTAAAATAAACTACTTTTAGACAATTAACTACCTCATTTTGTAGCTAGAGCTATGTTATCTGAACGGCAATAAGGGAATCGAAATGTGAGCTGCGTGCTCAGGTGACAAAATTGACTCAAGCGACTTTTGTTATCCACATACTGTTGATGCTTAAAAATATATAGAATAATGGAATTACAACTTCTCAGTATATCTGTTGAAGCTCCGTCGAAATGAAAATGTGAGCAGTATGCTCGCAGGAATTAATTGGAAGACGTCATCAGATTAACCAGATGCACTTTACTACATATTTAAGATACCGTCGAAATGGAAACGTGACAACGTGAGCAGCGTGCCTGAAAGAGCAAACTGTAAAAGACACCTAGCCTGCCGTCATCAGGTGGCAGTTTTACGTGAAGGAATAAAGCATATTGAAACTACATTAGCTAAGACTAAGACATCGTCGCAGCGGAAACATAAGCATCTCTCTCGATTATTTTTTGAATCTAGACAAATTCTCACAAAAATTCGCAGTTTTAGAAGCTATAATATTTAACTCCAAATCATGAATCTTTATGATTAGTTTCTCTTATCAGCATAGGCGGCTAAAACAAATGTAGACTATCAACTTCTCCCCTCTCTTTTGCCTGAAGATATGTGAGATGCTGGGAATAATCCGATGAGCGCAAACAGAAAATCAAAAATATAAGGTAATGTTTCTTGTTGGTAATAGAAGGGTCTTTGACCAAGAAAAAGAAAGAGCGATGGCTACTTATGGGCTGTAGACGGTGACGAAACACGTACGGAGTGTGGTGTGTGGGCAGAAGTATAAGCGGTGAACCGTAACTTGCTTAGTACGTAATTCTAACCTAACTAACCAGACTCACAAGTGCGCAAGGCACACAACAAATCGAAATGCTAACTCGTTTTGTTTCTCCTTTATTCCTAATTCATTTATTTGATTGATTCTTATAGTCGTTTCTTGAAGGTTTCAACTTTCACGTAGCTCTATAATTAATATTTAATTACCTGAACAATAAATTTATTAATTGTGACGCGGATACTATCAACAATTCTAGCATACTTCACATTAAAAACGAAAAACTTTAAACGACCCGTTTTACTCTCTATGCTTTACAAGAACTCATTATACGTTCTTACAACACTTTAGGCGCCAAATGAATAAGGCTTTTGTACGAAACAATGAACAAAATAAATTTTAAAAATCTATTAAGTGAATGAATGGATCAGATTAATCGAATGATCTGCTGATTCTATCATAAATTAATCGGCCGGTCATGTAGACAAGATTAAGTGAAGATTAGTAATTCGATACATAAATAAATTGTTAATTGATCACTCTTGATCGTTTTGACCAATTATTTAACGCAATGATCTGAAGTTTCTGGACTTTGAGATAGACATCAACTTTGGGATTGTCTTGATCAATCAAATGATATTTTTATTATAAACTAATGAAGCCTTGATTACGTATTTAATTCAATCAAATAAATAATTGATTATTATATTTAATTTAATCGATAAATTGGAATACCAAGTTCTGATTCAAATTTTTTTCAGCTTACATTCAATTAATAAGATTAACAAAACGATCAATTCTTTATTATAAACATGGATCAATAATTCAGTTGAATTGATTAAATATCAAACTACTTTACCATACATAATGGTTGAGAATGCTGAGATGATCGAATTAATGATTTTAAGTTGAAATGGTCAAATTTGTATTCTTGGACTATTAATCAACTACGTATCTGATCAAACAGAGAAACCACAAAAATTAATATTGAATTATTCTTCACTAATCAATTTCCAGTCATTTCCAACGATTTGCTTGGATCGATCAAATGATCAATTGCTTTTTACTTAGTTGTGAAATCAATTTCGAAAGCGGATAGTGTTTGTAGGTATCAAATACTATATTCATGAGGTGGTCCTGTACCTAATCGATTTCTAGTTATAATTCTGTACAACCAAGGTGGCTGGTGATGACCAGCCACCTTGGTTGGTGGTAGCCTCAAAGTTACATTCACACATTTTTTGTGATTTTTGAGTCAATTGTTATTTTCATACTGTATTTCAATAAATATTGGAAGTTAATCTTCACAACTATGCTGCATACAACAATGTTATAGGATTGTAATACTTTTATAAGAATGCTGAAGATGGATGGGTGCACATCCGAAACGTCCGAAATTTAATAGTAACAAGAATAAAATCAAGTGGACTGCAATATCTAAAAAATTTTTCACTTCATATAAATAGTTCAGACAAAAATTGTAGATCTTCCAATTTTCTACAAAAATGGCTTCTATACTTTTTTCCCTAGGATTCACCATTTCTAAAAAAAGTCATTCCAAAGTTATATTACCCATAATATGCACACGTTTCCACGCCATCTATGAGATAGTGTACTTGGCGCGTATTTTTTAACATGGTCTTCCCGGTAGGCCTACTTCACGGACATCTAAGGTCATTGATACTCGGTACTATATGTTCTTATATACATTTTAGTAACATTTGTTTTGGTTTTTTATATTTTATCTAATTCCGTTTTGAAAAGTCAAATTTTACATCAATTTCTGTCGTTATGAAACGTCCCATTTTTCATAACTGTCCTGCAACAGTTGCGTAAACTAGTTACGTAATGATTTTACATAACTGGCCATGTTTCAGAGCTAATCAGTTATACTTATCTGCGTACAATTAAAATAATGATTTATTATTTACAATATGCAGCATTGGCAGAGTCTTTAATATCAAAGGGTACTATAGCACTCAGGATATCACTGCTTGAGTACATTTTTAAAAATTATTTTGACGTTTTGTGAAAATTCGATATTTGTTTATTTCAGTGCACTTTTGTTTCTGTAGTAAAAATAGATGGTTATAAATCACAGTCATCTGAATTTTGTGATGTAACGTGAGAGATGTTCTCATTAAAAAATATAGATAAAATTATTCTGACGGAATTAGATAAAATTTTGTACAGAATACGTTACGAAAAGCCATATTGTTTGACTCACGTAATTTGCAAAACTCGCTACGCTCGTTTTGGCAAATATTACGTTTCGTCAAACAATATGGCACTTTTCATAACTAATTATGTAAATAACTATTATTTTATATATATTCTATTAGTCTTGTCTGTGTTAAGTATTTGTTTACGTTTTGGAGTTTTGTAATGTCGTTGGCTAGTGCTTCTTTCAGGGTAGCCGGGATGTGGTTTTGTGCTCTCTGGATACTGTGTTTTTGGCATCGTAGAAGTAGATGTTCGACCGTTAATTGCGTATTACAAGTCGAGCATAATGATGGAGGGGTTTTTTGAAATATGAATTCATGGGATATTACCGTGTGCCCTATTCTCATTCGTGTAATTTTTACTTGATCTCTTCTGTTATTCAGACTGTGCCATCTTAATATTTCTTAGGTGGTTGTTGAGGATATTTCCTCCATAGGTTTGTTATCTGTTTCTCCATTATACCATACCATTATAATGAAGTTGTGAGAAGTCTCCGTCGATCCCGTGTGTGCAAAAAATTTTATGCGAGGTCAAAATTCGTAGAAATTGGCTTTTCGAATTTATCAACGAAATGGTCAGTTTTAGGATAAAAATAGCATTGACAAAAATTGTAGATCGTCAAATTTTCTTTAAAAATGGTCATTACACTTTTTTTCTCAAGATATACTATTTCTGAGAAAAAGCCATTCTAAAGTTATATTCCTCGTACTATGCACACGTTTTCACGCTATCTATGAGGTAGTGTACTTGGTGCATATTTTCCAACGTGGTACTACACGGACTTTTTATTAAAGCCTAATATAATATTAGATTTTCTTCTTCTTCATCTTCATTTTTCTGAGTTAACGTAAATTGTTCAAGCAGCGATACATCAGTTGTTTCGTCGTTTCTTCTTTTGGCGATTTAGTATTTGAACACGACTGGCCTTCACAGTTGGTGCATGCTGGTCAACAAAGTAAACCTACTTTTTTGCAATTGCATTTCGAATAACACTCCTTTTTGCAGTCACAAAAAATAGTATTAAGGAACTTTTCTAGTGCAGGTGGGAGTAGATTGTGAATTGGTTCCAATACATTATTAATTAGCTTCTGGGTCCAGTTGATTACCGAGCTACACTTAAACTTGGAAATATACTCGATAAAAATGTTGATAAGCAGAAGACGAGGTTGGAGAAAGACAAGCTAATTGAACACGTTTTTTATTACGTATGCAAGTATTTTAAAGTGAGTTATAGACGGACACTGTCACGTTGATAATTGAACAGCAGTCAGATGCTGCTTAAGGCTACATGGTCACATAAAATGAGGGACTGGGTTTCATTTAATTTCATATTGTTAGAATTATCACTCAATATTATTGTACGAGCATTAGTCAGGCAGACTAATAGTTCTACTTATATTATACGTCCATAATGTACATAGGCATTAACGTAGTCATGCATAATTATCGAGAATATATCTTTAGAATGGCTTTTTCTCAGGAACAGTGAGTCTTAGGAAAAAAAGTGTGAGGACCATTTTTGTAGAGAATTGAAGGGTCTACAATTTTTGTCTGAACTATTTTTATTATAAAATTAACCGTTTCACTCAAAATCCAAAAAACTCATTTTTGCGAATTTTGACTTCGGGATCGATGAGAACTTATCACAACTTCATTGAATCCCTAACGTTCATGTCAATTTTAATCTTCTTGGACCAACTTGACCAGACTAGATGTAACGTTCGTTCAAACTGTTTAATCAGCAATCCCTGGTAACCACTCGATCATTATTCATTTATTTGGTTCGATCGATAAAATGATCAATTCGTGCATACAAGTTGTAAAATCGATTTCGCAAAGATGTTTATTTGATTTTTGGAAACAAACAACCTAATGGGCGATTTGTTTCTTGATTAGCAAATAGGGTTCATGTCTAGTATTATGTTTATGAAGTAATCCTAAATTTTATATAAGTGATGAAATCGATTCTTGAATGAACTGACAATCGGGCAAGAATTAAGAGATGATATTGATTGCTATTCTCACTACTCAAGTGGTGAAGTCACTATCCGATTTCAAATCGGTATCGACAAAACTGGTCAATCAAATCGATTAAATCATTGTATTTCCAAGCACAGAATGTTCAGCCGGTAAATTTATAATCTCATTCGAACGGTTAAATCGATTAAATATAATAAATTGCTATACTGTTGATCATAATTATTATCGAATAATTACATGGAAAATCGATTCATTACTCTGAAATATTGAGATTAAATCTAAAATTGGATATCATTGAGTTTGTTTAGTATTCAACGATCAATTTTTGAAATGCTTGATGAATAAATCAGTACTTTCAGTTTATAATTTCAGTCGATTTTCTGAATGATCGAATAAATCATTACTATAAACTACAGTTAATTACTCAGGAAAATAGATTTCTGTGATCTTAAATAATTGATAGATCACAACATTGAATTAGGTCATTACTTCCTCTAATCAACCGATAGGTATGGAAGTAAGCAGTAATTTCTTTTCTGCTCAAATTGTTTAAAGAAAATATTCCTCTATTCAACATGCATGTTAACGCTGAGTTACTTGTCAACGTGGCAAAGCTGTTCTCGATTATTATATTAAATTATGAAAATTTAAAACATATCAAGCTATTTACAACAACGTGAAGTACTTGATAATAGTTATAATTTAAAATAATTTACATAATTTGATTGATAGATCCAATGCTTATGAACTTCAATGGAATACCATTTTAATCCGATTAAACGATTATTAAACAAAGCTTTAGAACTTATTTTGAGTGGTTTCAATTTACACCTTTGAGTCCACGTGGTACAGATATGAATGAGGTAGTGTGGTATTTGTTATGATATATCGTATCAGCAGCAATTGATCTCTCCCCCATTCATATTTTGGCCGTGAATATACAATTTAATATTATTGATTTAATTAATGAATTAAGTTACATAAAAAGCCGTGGTTAAGAAGTGGATCATTATTGACCTAGCATCAATTTTGGGATATTATTTTAAGCCATGGTGCAGATACTCTAAATTTACTTCTATAGCATTTAAATTTTCTCTTATTTTGTCTGTCATAATTTTTATTGACGTTTGATATTGCATATTTCAGTGTAATTGATTTTAATAATTATACTTTTTCGTAAATAAGCATGGCCTACTTTTCTACATTAATCGCGTTCTGTATTTTGAAGGCTCGAGTTTAAATAGAACACATCAGAAAATATAATACAGTAGAAGCAGTATACCGGCAGAGAAAAATGTCACCGAAAGAGGGAATTTACCTCCATTCTAACAAACTCAACCATTTTCGCTTTGCGGTTCGGAATAAGTTGAATAAGTACATTATATCCACTGCAGTTTTTTTTTCACATTTTGCATGCTAATTTTTAGCCTAGGTATCAGAAATAGCTCAATACGGTAGAGAAAGCTAGATTGAAAAAGAATTTTTTTTTTGCATATGTGTGAACATTTAATTTATGAGTCAATTCTATTAAAAGTTACGAGATAATTAGCTGGTGCTTTCTGTTCTTTCATATACATTACATACATTATTTGTGCCGTTTAATTCAGATTTTGCTACCCTACGCATCTTGTATATAACTTATTCACTAATGCTGGAAAAGGTTGTTTTTTGTAACTTTGCTAACTAGTATATATTTGTTCAGCTATGTGTAAGCATTTCCGACAAATAGTTCTTGTCATGGTTGTTACGTTTAGAGGATCCCGTACGATTTGAACAATAATTGCCTATGTGATCCGCAGTTACAGTTATCTAGTTATCTTGTTAAGTTACCGAGATACCTACGTGCTTGTATTTTGATTGCTATTAGCACATTTCCTCTTGAACCTTTTGTGTCACACACTATGGATACACAAACACTGACATCTCTATGAAGAGAACTTACTCAAATCATCAAAAGAAAACAATGGACTTAAGTGACACTGTTTCACTACTAATTTACAAAACAAGTTTACTGTATTTGCTTCACAATAAGTAGCTTCCAATTATAAACTGCTATTGCGACAAAAATTTTCTTGTAGCTGCATTTATCGTTGAAGTTTCTTGTCTTTTCAGGAGTCTCCGATCACTTTACATTTCATATACTGTCGGAATAAATAATTGAAATGTAATCAAATAATAAAATACAGTACGATTAATTCACTGTGATTATACCGAAACTTTAGGGAATTGCTTCATCATGGTGTAGTTAAGGAAACTAAATATAATTTTTTTTAGAGAAAGTTGGACTTTGTGATGTCTTTTTTTTTGCAAACAACTCAAGAGGATTAGATTTTCGATAAACTTGGATTTTTTTTCTGAACACTAGATCATTCCAATGATAGTTCATTGTCCTAAAATATAATTGTAATATAGTAGGGAAAAATTATGTTTAATTAGTTATAATATTCTGGAACATCGAACGATGATATATAAGCTTATAGACCGGGAGATAGTGACAGAAAATTCCAAGTCAATTGTTACTAGTATTACAAATTAGGAAATTGATGGAAGAAAAATAACGGTCGTAGCGCTGCTAGTCGAGGGTAGCTAATTAAACTTGTCGGATTGAATTACGAGTTTGAACGATTTGTTACACAAAGATCTTTGTATTTTCCAGAAGTCGTTGAATAATAAACTCGCCTAATGAAATGCCATACTTTTCCGGTGGAGCCCACATGTCGCCATATCAAGTAGAACACGTGAATTTTTGTATTTTTAAAAAAATATTTGTTACAGTCAATGTGTTTTCAACTTATTATTTTTTGAGTGAGCATTCAAAAGTTCACTATGCCATACCGTTCCGACTGTTTCAAATAATCGCCATACCGCCGCAAAGAAGCAGATTGATTTAACAATGCAAAACGATTTGTTACAGTATGGCATTTGAATCATGAAAAGTTTATGACACAGTGAAACTATTCATATATTTGCCATACCTTTGGTGAAGTGCAAAAGTGGTGCCATACTTGAAAAATACTTTTTTTACGTAACAAATAATATCCGAGGGCACTATCTCTCAAAATAATAAACAATAATATCATGTTCCCTAGTTACAGCAAGTAACAAGAATAATTTCTCTGACAGATATCACAATAACAGGACATACGTTACTAAAAATTTTGATTGAAATAGTACATTAGTCGAACATTAAACATTGAAGGCACCACGGGAGTTGAACGGACGATAATGCCTACAGTCATCGTACACAACACACCTCAGGCTTTATTGTCCTTTATATTACAGTATGGAATTATTGTTTTAAGTTTGTTTCAAAATGAGTGTACCTAAAATGGTATCCCATACTATGACTGTGAAGCAGGAGAGTCACATTCGTGCTACGATGATGTATCAAAAAAAATGTTGAAACGACTTGTTACAGTATGGCATTTGAATTTCAAATGTTAATGAAATAATATGCTTCGAAAAATTTTTGCCATACTTATGGTTAGTGTTTCATCAAGACAAGATTTCTTGCCTTGTCTTCATTTTCAAGACAAGAAAATAAAAACTTCTTGTCTTGCCCCTTTCTCTATTGCTTTATCCAATCCGAACATTCAGCTTAGTGTTAGTGTCTATCCTTTATCCTCCCTGTCAGTTATGTTATGAACCGATTCTAGCAACGTTTCCAAGATTGCCACAAATAGAAATAAATGAAAAGTCTGTCATTTTCATGTTTTAATCAGTATTTGCAATTATTATTTGTCATATGATTTAGCAATGTTGCTAAGAGTAACAACTTTCTTAGAGTATTGGGGAATCTACCTGTACATATCTTCTCTACATGAACGAGTTAATCACCGGAAACTGACGACTTATGCTTGCGATCAAATATTTGCTTTGAAAATCATAGTCATAGATACTCTTTACTTCTCCGACTTATATATAATATGGAAAGTATTAAAATTGTGACTTTTTGATAGCTCGAGACTTTGATGAATTTTCACATTTTAGACCCTACTGAACCCAAAAAACATAAGTTTAAATGGAATCGGTCGGTCTGTCTGTCTGAAAGTATAATAATTAGAGAACCCGTATGAATTTTTGAGTTTTTTATAAAAAAGCTAGGTTTAAATTTGTATATGAGCTTCTTTAACCAGAAAATCTAAAAAAGATTCGCCATTTTCAAAAATACTCATAGTGCAAGGACTAAAACATAGCCACCATCTGTCACCAACAATGACAGATGTCATTTTGACGATGACAGCTGTCATTTTGAAAATGACGCTATCACTTTGACAATGACGCTGTCGCTTTGAACTGTCAGTTTGACAATGACAAATGTCACTTTGAAAGTTGGTACGACATTCCTAAATTCATTAATCAGTGATGAAACTGCCCATGAAATTTATTGTCATGGAAAAACTGTAATGGCCACAGCAGATTTTAATATTTTAATAATAAATCAATAAATATGCAGATTTGGAAAATTAATTGTCAAGATATCAAGATCTCTTGACAAGAAGTCTTGATTCTTGATGGTACTTTCTTGTCTTGTCTTGGGAAATGAAAAATACTTCTTGTCTTAGCCTTGTCTTGATTTCAAGACAAGATCAAGACTATTTCTTGATTTTTGTAAAACACTACTTATGGTGAAGTGCCACAGTGATACAATACACGGAGAACTGATTTTCAGCAACCTCATTCAGCTATAACTTGTACACGATGCATAAGTTCTTATAGCAGTACAGCTAAGTCATATCAAATTTTGTTTCAATTCAAGTTTTCTTTTGAATTAGCCCATACTGTGACCACACCCACTTTAATATTTAATATTTACGATCTTTGCACCCCAAACTGCCGTACTGTAACAAATTTGTGCCGTACTGTAACAAATTATTTGAAGTCCGCATAAAATGTTAACATTTTATAATAACATTCCACGTTTTAGACCTATCCCACAGGTATGACATAATCAGATTTAAATTTCTAATCATACAAATAACTGGTAACCGTAGTTTTAGGTTGTAACAAATCGTTTTGTATGATCAAATAAATCTACTTCTTTGCGACGGTATGGTTATTTGGAGCCGTCGAAACGGTATGGCATAGTGATTTTCTTGAATGCTGACTCAAAAATAATAAGTTGAAAAAAAAATTATCTGTAACAAATATATTTTAAAGAATAAAAAATTTACGTGTTCTAGTTGGTATGGGGGCATGTAAGTCCCACCAGAAGAGTATGGCATTTCACTAGGTCGAGTTTATTATCAAACGACTTCTGGAAAATACAAAAATCTTTGCGAAACAAATAGTTGAAACTCAAAATTCAATTCGACAAGCTTAATTATTTAGCCTGCGACTGCGCCCCGACGACCAGCGCTACGATCATCATTTTTCTGCCATCTAATTCGACCCCTGAAGGGTCACCATACTGGTTACAAATGACTTGGAATTTTCTGTCACTATCTTCCGGTCTATTAAAATGCTTTGATAAATGGTATCAAGGCAAGTTAACAAAAATATATACTTATAATCACATATTAACATAAATTACGCAAATGAACGTTTTTCAGGAGCTCCCTCCTTATGTCAATTTTTTTATTGGAAAATTTCCAGTATCGAGATTTTATAAATAATATTAAATTATTTTGAGTTGTGTAGGAACATAAATCAATGAATTACTGCCCAATATAGCAGCTTGTTCCGGGTAAATGTATTCCTTTGTGATATTTTGGGTCAATATCATTTCGCGATAACAATACAGACAGTCGTATTCATTAAAAGGCTTCAATGTCCGTTTAAAAATAAAGAAATTACTTATAAGTTGAATGTGTAACATATGCCATGCGTTTTATTTTGGCAAATATCGTGTCGGAGCGACATAAGGCGCCATCTGGCCCGGTTATTACAACTAGGCACCTGTAACTGTGAATTTCACTGTTCGTAAATCATACGCCAAACAAAGCGAAAAGTATCGTAACTGTACGAGCGATTTACGGAAACATTCGACGGTTCTGAATAATTACATTCGAAAATTGTGTTAGAGGAGATGCACAATTCTAGAATAATTGAAAATAGTGACAGCAGTGCTATTTACACACGAAAATAGTTTGAAAAAATGTAGCAGGTATATTAAACAAAGGCCAGAGGATGAAGCTTGAGGACTACAAAATACATTTATGATTCTCATTATGATAAGCAAATAAGTTCATTTGTTTTAATTTGTTGGTCTATATCTGTTGTGCCTCTATTCAGCTAATTATAATTATCTTCGCTCTTTAAAGATCCTAACAAGTTGTACCATTTTTCTGGGATTTATTTATGTAGTCATTATTATACAACAATTTTTATCGATATATCAGTAGTTGTCCTGTTCGTCTACATCTTCTTGTGAAGTTATCTTCACGTGTGACACATTTTCCTCTGGCTTTGATTTCAGTACTTTTAATCCGACTGCCCGACAGCAAAAGGCAGAGTTGCTTATCGCGCAAATCTATTAGGTTCATTTATCTATTTAGATTTTTTATTATAGTGAGCTAACTTGTAGTCTTGGAATGTACACCCGATATCAGATGATTCATAAAATTCTATTGATTGTCTTGTCATCTACAAAAGTTCCATCGTAGATTTCTCCAATCCTACCAATCAACCAAAAAAATTGTTTCACGAAAATATGAAAACTGTAGTTGAAACACTAAGTTATATTTCAATACACTACGCATACCTTTCAAATAGAGAATTAATCGAGGTTAGAACATATAGAATTGTATAGGTTACAAATAAAAGTCTAGAAGATATCTGTAACTAATTAGATAATAACAAAAACTAAACAGCAACTGTAGTTTACTATTGTTGATGAAAAGTAGTAACTCTTTTGTGAGTAGTTCAAGAACAGAACTTAACGATTAGAGTTCTAACTGGGTCATCAACAACTCTAGTTTATAAGCAATCCTCTCACGACTTTGATAAGGAGTATGAGTTTTATTACAAAATAAACGAGAATTGATTTTTCGTGAGTATTGCTATCAAGAAGATGGTAGTGGTTGCGTAGAAGTTGTTTACATATGAAACAGTTACGATAATTTCAGTGAACAGTAAAAATTCAGAAAGATAAGTACATTATGCCATAAATTTCGAACGACCGTCATTATTGTTTAGGGTGAAGCTGACCGCACTCGACGAAGTCCAAGGCGTTGCTTCGTGCAGCCAGCTTCACCCGTGACAATAATGACGGTCTTGCACTAACCTTAGTCTTTATCAAATGTTCATATTATGTAGCTGATTGCAAAGCTTTCTATCGACAGTTCTCAAGGACAAGCTTTTCCATTTTTATATCGATTTCTGGAGGTCTATTCTAATTCAAGATGGCGACTTTGAAGCCGCAATATTTAGCGAATACGATACGTTTGCCCTCTACCAACTATTAAGAAAGTAGGTGTATGACGTCACTTGAGGCAACCAGTCGCCAAGAAAATGGCGTTCGTTGGCGACTGCTACCCTTAGATCATAAATAATATCTAGATAGAAGAAACTGCGAACGGCTACGACGGAAAGAGATAGAAGATATATTGTAAGAAAGCTGGAGAAATGGACTGCGCAAGCGTGACAATAATCAAATTTTGGTTCTTTAATTTCGAAAAATGACAAACACATGATGTAATGAGTTCTTATTTCTGTGAAAAATATTTATATCCATTCGCCGTTTTCTAGTTGCAAAGTACATCTTCTTAACATTACTTTTAGAAATAACAAATGAAGCTCGATAGACATGCGCAGTTCGTTTCACTTTATTTTTCTTTTATTATATTTTATTTCTTTGTCCCTCTAGCGTACCTTATATTTTCCTCTCTTTTTGGCATAACCGTTCGCAAAAATGTATTGTGTAATATAGGACTTCTCCCATCTAGATATTATTTATGATCTAAGCTGCTACGAGCCAGTTGAGAAGTATTATGGCAGTAGTCGCTTACTATTTGCGCATGTGCGAATAGATGCGGGACGTAAATATAAGAATTTTCAAATGTATAAAGAACGCGCCGGTACTATTTGATGGCCCTTTGTGAGTCATTTTCTCGAGCTCCTTGGCGAAAAGCAGTAGAAAGTTATACTCATTGTTTTGGTTCTCATTCTTGTATTAGGCTGGACCACGAAGGAGAATAATAGAGGAGCGGACACTCAGTTGGAAAACGTGAAGCCTAAAATGTAATGCGGAAGCGGAGAGAGAGATAGCGAGAGCGGGCCCAGCTTTGTGTGCGTCATTTGCAGAAATAAGATTATATTTCAATAGAATACAATAGCCAGATAGATTTCTTATTTTCATTACGTTGAATACTACATTATTTATTTAATGGAAGGAAAAAGTTAAACAAAATTAGCATTTCTATTCATTAAAACCTGCAATGAATTAGTACATTATGATGAAACATGTTTTATAAACGTTTCTTTGGACGCGAGTTTTCTGATTATGAATTATAATAGGCACATAAATAATTTGATGAATATTTTATATTACAATAAACGTGATAAAATTGAAAAAATATACACAAACAATTTCTTATTCACTAGAAAAAAGGTAGAAATAGAAAATGATGCTCTGCAAAAATTTTTTGCTTGTTGAACATGGACGAAAAATTTCACAAAAATATAATATACATCCACGATCTCACAAAAAGTAACAGTTTTTGACATAATTTCTGGTGTAAAAAAAAGTTATTGAATTAAACTGCGCAATAAAAGTTTACTTACTTGAATCTATTCTATCAGTAAATACTTTAAACATAGTTTTTATTACTCATGCAGGATAAGTACTATTTAGCACATATTTCTCCGGGCGATAAGTGGCTCTTTGGCTTTTGCGTGCGCCAAGTATAATTTACCGCCCGAAAAAAAAAAACAAGCGTAAAATAGTGTTTACCCGCATTCGTAATAAAAAATAGTATCTGCAACTCGTGCGGTGTTGTCAGTTGCCCACTTGAGCTCTCGTGGGCAATCGAGAACTTATTGCACTTGTTGCACAATCTACTATTGTTAATTTCGGTTTTCCGAAAGTAGCACAGGAGAAAGAAAAAACTGTTCTAATATGCCACAGGGCTAACAAAAACACTTGCTTTGCTCACTTTTGACAATTGTATTCTCAACAACTTTTATATATTGATGAAAAATGGAGAAATTAATGTTGCAATTCTGTGTAAATCTATAAGTTTCATGAATTAATGAATTTATTGACAAAAAGTTTTCTTGAAGTTGAATTTTTCACTAAAGTCTAGGTTAGATATGTTTAATAATTTGAAACATTGATATAACCTTTCATTTCTATCATAGAATTGTCAGTAGATCTGCTATTATAATTTTAAAATAACTTCTATTCAGTTTTACATCTCTAGACGACCATTCTTTCATAATATCCTCCTCTCTGAAATGTTTTTCACAAACATAATCTGTAATTTCCAATGTTCTATTCTGTCGTGGTATGTTCTTGCGCCACTTATTCAATAAAATATTATTTTTGGGTACAGAAAAAAGACAATATTTCTTTTTACAAGTTCTGTACCTACTATTACAATTTGGCACAAAACATTTTCTTCCTATTTTATAATATATTTCCACATGAAAATACTATATAGAACGAAACTCGCCATTTACTTCCATACAAACATAGGCCCGCCTCAACCTATCTCTCAGTTACCTTCTCTCTCTAACAATATTACATTTTTGGCTTCACTTTTGCAACACAGTTAAGATAGGAAATTGCATAGGCGTGGGCTGAACAAACAAAACTCAAAATGCCAACATAATACTGTACTCAGTTCCATCTAATACCATAATGTTACGTAGGCTCCAAATTCTTTGCATACAGCGGCTAGATAGTGAGGAACGAAAATTTCAACTTTAGTCGAAAATAAAATGTATCGAATTGCCTGGCAAACATTTACCACAAATGATATTTAATTCTGTTTGAACAAAAGGGTATTAATATTTTCTCCACCAGATTTTAGCCATAAAACTCTACAATTACTTAATTTGTCTTTTCAGAACTTCAAGAATTAATAAGGGTCTGTCTTCTCGATTCATTCACAGTCACAGATATTCCGTGTTTGGTTGAGAAGAGAATATTACCCAAAAGATTAAGTACAGAAATATATTGTAAAAATCTTGTTTTATTATTTTCATCAAAAGAGGAAGCTGAAAACTGCAGTATTTCAGCTGGTTTACACTCTTTCTAAACGGTTCCGTCAATGAATTATTCTTCTTTCTTGTAAATTTTATTTAAAAGAAAATCTTCGCTAATTACGGGTCGTAAAACACTTGACTCCGGTCCTGCGCTGTCACCGACCACATTCCGTTAATTGAATTAATAAAACAACAAGATCGCGCGCGGCTGAAAGCGAGTCGCCTTGCTACCATACAGATCAAGTGAGCTTCACCGACTTGTGGAGGGAGGTAGTGCTGCTCCATACTCAATGCGCAGACGCAGGAGGTAGAAGTTTCTAGAGAGCGCGCTTTCTTTGAATATATGACGAGTTTTTTTGTTGATATTGTTTGTATATGTGGCGCGCATTCAACATTTGGTTAGCTACTCATTTGGAAGATGTTGTGACAGATAAAGATCATCTCCGAATTTTGTTGCCATCTTTGAGTCAGAAAAAGTAATGGAAAACTAAAACCAGAGTACTTGTTTGATATTAATTAATTATTAGTTTGCTATTATCTCACAAAAATAACAAACAATATTAGGATAATAAAATTCCCTACAAATCCTTCATATTGATTTAAAACTAAACAATTATTTGAGAATTTTAGCAATCATCAAGACATTCTTTTTTTATATTTTTCGTTAGGAAGGAAGTCTCAAAGCCAGGAAATATTTTTGACATTATTTTGAAGACAAAAATAAAAAAATGTAGATATTGAAACGTTAAGGGAATACCGTCAATAATTTATTTTAGTTCTTTCCTAACGCAACAATTTCGGTCACATCTTGTGATTCTAAATTTATATTATATTTGTTCAAGTGAAATGATACAACGAATAAAAAGAAAACTAGTACGGTGTTTTAGTCAATTACAACAGCCAAATAGTTGGTGGACTTTTTTTTTAATACCCACATTCATTGTCTCAGTCGATATCATTAATCATATCTAAAAAAAAAAATTTGTTTTGGATGCACAAAGTATGCTCTTTTACATGATATCCTGTTAGAGTACCAAGCAATATTTTATAGTTTATAAAAAAATATTTTTTGAGAGAGACTTCTCAACATACTTCGTTTCTCATATGCACTAAAAAGTAGAAAATGATTTTGGTACTAGCTACTAGCCTAAAACTGGAACCGTGGAGTGCCTTTGATTCAATCAGAGGACATTAATAATACTTCATACGGTGTCAGTCTTCAAATAAAAGTGTTACGCAGCTCCATGTGTGGAACAAAGAAATACCAAAGTTCTGGTAAACCATCTTCTACGTAGCAATGACAAATGAAGAACTTTAAACTCAAAGAACTCTACGACATCCGTCGAAGGTCGTAGCATGTAAATTCGAGACGCACAGACAATGAAACCAGGATGCGTAAATACATTATTATTTGTAGTAGTTTAATAGCTGCGTTCGAAGCTCCGATGTTAGCACCCGATGCGTTGAACTTCGAAGAACGAGAAGATCTCCCTACGCAAACTGAGATTTGGAGTGGAATCTTCATGCAGATCCGTAACGAGAAATATTTGTTTTGTAGTAATTCCGAGAAGTGCGAGAGTTGACTTTCACAAAAATTAGTTCACGCCAATTCAGAATTATTTCTGCCAAATTTATCAATGTCTCATGATAACTAACTGATGATGGTAATCTATATTCCTCAATATAATTTAATTCAGTCTTCCAATTAAAACATGCCAAATGACCAATTTTCAATTTATTACTATGGCAATCAGAAAGTGAAGTTTTACGAAAAATAAGAACAAAACTCAATTTTCCTTTCAATATGTATATTTTTCTTTGAATCTCATATTTCAAAATTATTGTTGTCGTCCCGATTGCAAACGATATAACTGCTGCGGAGAGTGAAATACACAAATATCATTCTGAAGTACAAGTTACGTATGAGACTTTGTTGTCATTTGTTTTGAGTCTTGCTGTTGTTTTTGTTTTGAAAATGGAATTAGAATATGAAAAATCGAACCTTAGTAAACTTCCGAAGCACTTGAGATGCCATATTATTAATGGTGAATAGTTTTCATCAAAACTGTGTATGAAAAGTTTCATGTATTCACAATTCTTTGTATAAAATTGTTAAAATTAGTAGTAAGTCTATCATAATTACAAGAAATAAATAAGAGCATCTTTCAGGTAATCCCTATTTATTTAAATCACTTACCAAATTTAATTTGATTACATTTGTAGATTATATTTTCTGCTCTATGAGAATAGAAGCTTTCAAAATTGTGGCAATATTTTCAATTAAATTATTTATTAAAGTCATTATTTTAGAATTGAACTCCATTTAATATTCCCCCGTTGCCTTCAAATAAATCGTTGAATAGTTTTCTTTTGGTGTTTGAGAATAACAATTTATTTATTCGCCGCTCATGGATGACAGCACATGTTTTGACTGTTTTTCCCAGCTGTTCTCGGAGGAAGTACAATAAACTTGTGCAGACAATCTGATTTAAAAAAAATGTTCTATCTGAAAATAAATGAAATCTCTAGACGGGAATTATATAAAATTAGAATTACCGAGGTAAGCGAGGATCTCAATGTTTTGCCAAAACACCATATTCTTTTAGTTTTAAATGAATGATAGTTCAAAGTTACAAAATACTCATTTCTTCCAACAAATGACAAACATTCAGTTCGAACCATAGGCACACTGTGAATTTTTTGACTGGACTTTAATAAATTTCTACTCAATTTGCATAGAGGTTTCAGGTTTACTTAACGACTTCTATAGGGAGTGAGCGCAGTCACCAGAGGTCTCGCCAGTTATATGTAAAATGGCGACAGAACCGTGATATGCATTCGTTTTATATGTTAGATTAACAGTGTGCTGCAAAAATATTCCAATCATATATGTTTATTTGTATTGAAATCTTTTATTTTTGTGTGAAAAATTCTATAAATATAATATAAAATATGTTCTATATTAAGTTATCTGATATTTTTCTGAATTAGTTTGATGTAGAGGTAAAAACATTCCAGACACATAGCTTGGAATGGAAGATTTTATTCAGATTTTACAGAGCTCAACAAGATTTTCATGGCACATCGTTTATTTGTAAAAGCTGTTCATTATCCAATACATTCTGGATGCAAGTAATGAACAATAAAAAGTTTAATGTTCATTCTAGTGTAATTTTTAAGTATTGATTTGATAAGTTTTTCGTTTTTCCATAGTTGCCTAAATTACACTGGACATCAATACTTCTGTAATTTATCTTATTTTGAGCAATGCAATTTGAATTGTTAATAAATTTGTACTGAGTTCCGCACATTTTGTTCCCTGAATCCTGAAATATTTCTGTTGGGAGTGAAGTTTCTTTAGGACTTAAGAGATACTTCAACAAAAATGAATAGAATTTATTCCAATATTCATGTAATCTAATTATTATTCTGAAAATTTTTTGATTTTCCGTTTTCTGAACCATTCTTTTCTATGCTTGTAATTGCTAATTTATTGGATGAATTAGATCCTTTTTAATTTTTTCTTCTTGATTTCAAAGAATCTAGTTTTTAGGGAGTAGATAGATTATGTTGGAAATCGATATATACTTATTTATTTACTATTATAACTACAGCACTGTGGTACAGAGTAATATCGTCTGGACTTCATAGTAGTTTCTCTATTATGAAATATTTCTTAACTCTATAAATATCGAAGAAACGAAATAGTCTTTCAAGACAAAACTACATATGATCTCCAATACAATTCAAATCTATCTCGGTTTTTCTAGTTTAAATTCCTGCCGCCAGAGGCCAACTCTTTCGTCGCTCACTCCCTATTATTGGAATTAATGTACTCATTTGCGGTATTCTTCAAATTTACAATTTTGTCCGTGATTTTTATATTTTGGAAGAATTCAAGGCTGATTAAAGTTACTTGTCATGAAATTTTTTGATCAAATAAAAAAAATCGGTGTTAGGGTCACGGGACCCACGAAAGAAGCCAAGCTCTTACGCATTTTCCAGTACATTGAATATTCTCAGTAATTTTTGGTAAAAAGCTATATATTACTTAGATTTAATACACATTTGCTAGTCAAATAAGCGTGTATAAAGCAAACAATATTTTTTTTTTTTTTAACAAAAAATAATGTGAAAATATAAACTAGATTGAAGTTTGAAATATATTATGATGAATTACGAAAATGCAGTATTATTGCCACGCGTTCTTTACTTGTAGAAGTGGCCGCTTAGGTGGGAGGAAGATAGAAAGGAGAGCTGGAGAGCAGCAGCAGCAATCGAGGCTGTTTATAAGGAGGGTAGTCGGTGTCGTTCGAAAATCTGTCGGTTTTTATCACTTCACTGCTCAGGTGGAGAATCATAACGTCACGATAGAAGCTTGGTCCAAAAAAATCCTCGCAATTGGAGTGAATAGAAACTGCTTTATTCTATTAGTACATTCTGACCGGCATTACGACTTCGTGAGACAAAACAATAGAATCTCGGAAACCAAAAGTACTTTTCAAAATTTGGTAATTTGAATGTTGTTACTTTTCAGAAATAAATTAATATAAACCTGAACGTCCTGAACAATTTGAGAATTTTCTTTAAAATATATTGTATTTTGACATATCAAAATGACAGTTAGGTTATCTAGCAATGTAGCTACCAATCTAATAAAAATTAGGTTTGGGTTCCATAAAGAGGCACTTTACGATACCCAAACGAGTTTCATGAAGTACACTTTATGATTCCCAAATATAAAAATATTTATTGATAAATGAATGAGTGACTGACAAAAAAACAAATTAGTGGAGAAATGTAGAATCGTCAAATTATTCAATATTTTTTCTGCGGGCAAGTGCTTCCCTGGATGAAATTGAGGCAGCGCGTGCTGTAGGTCTGACTATACGCATGTTTGTTGTCTGTTCATCTGTATAAGATGGTTTTATGTTTTCCACACCCGAATTGGTAGTTTATTAACCAGTAAATTTAAAAACTCGTAAGTCTTAATAGATTCTTTTGTTTCCACTATTCATTGTTTATCAACTAGTTCTCTGGGCTGACATTGTGTTACATATTTTACTGTCTGTAAACAACCAGAATTTAAATATGACATACTTTTTGTATCTACAGGGCGGTGACCAGATCTTGAACATCGGACTTTGACATGTAAAATGATTAAAAAAATTAATATCTCTATTATTTATAAAGCATTTACTGTTTTTTATTTCAAGTTTACGATTTGAAATAAATCTTCAAGTAAAAACTATTTTTACGTCTAATAAAGCAGAACGGTTTGCTACTTGATGTCAACTACCTGGCACTATCGAGCATCAATCGTACGCGTTGACAACAGACCGTTTATAAGGTAATAATGGCTTGTAGTGAGCGTACTTAATACCAGTAATCTAAAGTCATCTTAGGGATAAGTCTGAAGCCACACCGCTGCGCACCGAACGCAGCCGCCGGCTGCAAAGGTGCTCAGAAACGCGCGGAATATTCTAGAGGGGACGAAATTAGGTTTAAAAGCATGGTAATGGTTTCACGCTGTTATTATCCGACACCAGGTTGTAGATAAATCAGAGAAGATGCGATATTTCACAGGGAATTTGTGCGTTTTAACAATATTTGTACAATACTAATATAGGTATATGAAAAGACTATTATGATTGTAATTTGTACTTAAAATTGACACCATGATATCATTGTTCGAAGTAGGAATCAATAATTTTATTATCATACTATTTCACAAAATTTAATTTGAAGAAACATCAAAGATGGGAAGATTGATTTCTAAATTTGTTTGTGAAGGGCTTAAAATATTCCTATTTCGCCCCTGTGATAGCCATATGGCAGCTCAACAAACTCAGTAGGATCGATGGAAACAGGAAGAAACGTTGTTCAAAGTTTTGTCGGCTCTGGTTAGGGTGGCACCTTTTTAGCCGTAAAAGATAGGGGGATTATTGCTACTAGATATTTATTTAAAGAACCAAAGAGTAATGTTATCCGGATTTTTATTTTACACCTTGGTTACTTCATCCGCTTATTGAATTGTTAATGATAAACCAACTAAGCTATTTAAATAAATAATTCACCAGGAACTGACTGCGAAAGCAGCTATTTAATCTTTTATTCGAAAATTGTCTTGAGTAAGACATTTGCGTGAAATATCAACATATCTGTTTCAAGTTATCAACAAGAATCAATAAATCAAATTATTAAATTGGGGCATTTTTCTTCAAATTTATGTTCGGTTTGGCTAGTGTGTCATCTTTCATTATACAGGAGATGTAATAATCAATACTGATAAAAACAAAAATGGGGTTGATTGTGCTGTTAGAAGGAAGCAGCAGTTTTGAAAGTAGCAATGTCTGAAATTTTATAATTCACTGAAAAAAATCGTTCACTCGTTGTAGCGTACTGACGTGAGTCAGTCGCGCGTTTTTGTATGACGTCGAATACATAAAGATCGCCTCTTTCTATGGACCGGGATTACAGAGCTCCATGAAAATGTTCTAGAGGTGGTTAGCTAAGATCTTAAGCTACATAATGGTATAAAGATATTGCATGTATCTCTTATAGTTTGCCAGGAACAACCGACTTGCGAAACTAGATGTCATCATGTAAAACTATATATTATTTCAACAAACTTATCAAATATCTTATTTGAAAATAAAATATTATCTGAATAATTATAATGTCACAAATTGATAAAGTTGGCAGTTTGCTACTTTAAATTCAATTAAATCTTACAAAATGAGCGTATATGATCAAAAATTAATTTAACTCCTTCATTTCCAGAGTTAAATTTTTTTGTGGTAAGTACTTCTCTGTTATATCCCCCATCAAGTATTGCAGCTACAACCGTGTCGTAATAACCAGCATGAGTTGACTTCACGGTCGCTGTTTGTATTGAGTACTTAGCACCCTTATCGTACGTTTACTTCATCGTGCTGGAATTGATTTTCGATATTGATATCACTATTTAATACGAGTATGGTAGTGCCTTCAACATCTTTACTTGCTTTTTTACAATTTCATGTGAGTGATTCCGGGAATAAATAGAGCAAAAAAAGCTAGAGCTCCCCAACAGAAGGGAAAGATCTGTGATGATTCTTTTTTACGAATTAGCTATAATGTGCCTATCATAGATGTAGTTTAGAATAATAATTTGGCGCTTCAGTTAATACTGATCGAGCTTCGAGTACGTAATTATAAAACAATGTCTTTAGTGTTTACATCTACAGTCATCATCTGTTATTTCGAAAAGAGCGAGCTTGATTAAAAATAAAAATCTTGATGATTGATAGTAAGAAAAACTGTTTTAAGAAATGTTTTCGGTATTAATTTTCGAATGTATTAACTCCGTAGCAGCATTCATTTGTCGTTGTTGAAAAACAAGAATAAAAACACAGAGCCACGCTGATTACTCATTGTAACAGACACATCAACAACTGCGTTACAGCGAGGCGATGGCGGCGGTTCTGTAAAGCAATCCACTCCAACAGAAAGTGGCTCACTCGACGCGCGCCATTCAGGTGAATCCAGCACACAGAGACGTTTATGAGAAGGACAGAGAAAGACAGGGTGCGCATGTGCAGATCAAGACAAGCCAACAAAGGGCTAAGAGCGGAGCCCTCACGGTTTGCCAACAAAGACCGAGGCGAACGGCTGTGTTGTGATCTGTCGTCCCGGGTCTGTGTCCTTCCCCGAGACCCTCTTCTCATCAAAGCGTGGGCGGGGAAGATACACTTTCCAAAAGGGCACCATAAGAAATTTTCCACTGAGGAGCAAAAACGAACGTAGAGGACGACACAAGAAGCCTAGGAACAAGGACATTCACTTATTTAAATAAAATTGAGAACAATAAAATCTTATACTGAAATTGAATCAATATCAAAAAACGTGAAGGAAACTGAAGTACAACTCATGTTTTCGTAAATCCATTTAGTTTAACATTGAAACTTTTTAGATTGCAGACTGATCTAAAGACAAGCCCAACAAGGACAGTAGTATTTAAAAAAAAAAAAAATGTAGTTCTTTCTTAATGAAAGTTGAGTCATTGTAGTTCTCATTACATATTTGTTGAGGTCCTTGTATATCTAGACCTGGACATAACAGGTTGATTAAATGATCCGTATAAAAAATGTTACCAGTATGTGCATCTAATTTTGCAGTTCCATTTACTTGAAAATCTGGATAAAATTATAGAATTATTCATATGTAAGAGAAGTTTTTGTTTCAGTACTTCCAGACGGTTAAATGTTAAATCGTTACAGAATAATCCAAAAACTTATACAAGAAAAATAGCACTATTCAAATAAAATCTGTAGTCTCATTCAAATAAATGATGAGTCATTGTAGTTTCTCTTACATATACGTTAAACGTTAAGTCAATTGGCTCTTAAATTCACGTTTAGGCATTATGTGTCCACGTCTATATTCATTCAATGAGTCGTATAAAATAAATAGGTTGATTTGTTTGAGTACTTATTTGGTTGGACGTTCAATCGTTGTAGCTCTCTTTAAGTATACGTTAATACATTGTATGTCAAACTCTTGACATATCAGTTACATTTAATAATCCTTATAAAAAATGAATACTATTAAGATGCGTATCCAATTTTGCAGTTCCTTCTACTTTAAAACGTAAATATAACTGTAAAATAATTCATATGTAGATTATTGTTCCACTAATTCCATTTAGTTGACACGGATTTCTTACCAATAAAAATGTGCAGATTGATCCAAAGACACACGAAGAACAATGCTTTAGAATAAAATCTGTATCATTTCGAATAAACGATAATTCATTGTAGTTCTTCTTACATATATGTTTGTGCATTGTTGTTCTTCTGACACATATACGTTTATTTATTGTAGCTCTCAAATCTACGTTTATTCATTGTTTGTTCACGTCTAGACATAGCAGTTCATTTGATCATATGGTCAAAAAATACATACCATCAAGGTGTACATATGATTTTGTAGTTCAATTCACTTCAAACTATGAATAAAACTGTGGTTCTATTTATATATAGGTCTTTGTCCTAGTAGTCCTATCTATTTTTACGTTGAATCGTTGAGGTTCTCTTCAAGACACATCAATATTTGAAGATTGATCCAAAAACGTGAAGATTCACTTAATGAACGTTGTAAGTCATTGTAGTTCTGCTTGATTATACGTTCAGTCATTATAATTTTAGAGTTTGGACATGGCAGTTCTATTCATATCAAAACGTAAACAGAGCTGTAGTACAATTGATATTTAGTTTAACATTGAATCGTTGGAACTCTTTTCAAGTACACATGGAGATTTATAGATGGAATAAAACACACATACAAGAAGAACAGTGCTAAGTAGATAATAAAATAATAGAAGTAGAGAAAAGTGAGAGTTTACTAGCGAGTGTGATTGTTTTAATTCACGAGCGAGAGCAACGAGAGAGTGAATTAAATTTAAACGAGCAAAGTAATATCGCTTTTCTTACAAGTTGAAAATGTTATTTTTTTTGTATACTTGATGAAAAAACTTGAGTGGAAGTAACCAAGTAATCATTTTCTACAGAAATACTAATTAAGGTGTGTTCTTGCAAAAAGCTAGTAATGGTTTTGACAACTACCAAGCAAAAGCATAGTAACAAATGAACAATATTAAAAATTAATTTATCAGAAACATCAGAAGCTAAAGATTCTCGCGAAATTCTGGATGCAGCTGAAGAAGCAACTTTATACTTGTTTCCGGCGAAATCGAGAGAATTTTTGTTTTCTTATAATGTTTAACCTGTATTTTTTTTCTTAATTAGTTCAAGGCTGTTTTTTGGATTCGTGGCACTTTTTTTTCCTGTTTTTTATATATTAAACCTGATGTTTTCCATCAAGTATACAAAAAAAATTGTTATGTCACTCCTATGAACGTTGTCATCTGTAATTCTCCTGAAATATACGTTGAATCATTTTAGGTCTCCTTTAAGTAAATGTTGAATCATTGTATATCTAAGTATAGACATAGTAGTTCCATTTAATGATCCTTCAAGCATACATAGGGATTTGCAGATGGATTAAAAGACACTTACAAGAAGAACAGGACTAGATATTAGAAACAAATTTGATATGCCACTTTCGTAAACATTGTCATATGTAATTCTCCTGAAATATACGATGATTCATTGTAGTTCTCTTCAAGTAAACATTGAGTCATTGTATATCTTAGTATGGACATTGTAGTTCCATTTAATGACCTTGCAAGTATACATGGGGCTTGCAGATGGATCAAAAGATCATCAAAATAAAATTTTCATCCCACTCTCAGGAACATTGTAATTTGTAACTCTCCTGGAATTAACGTTGAATCATTGTAACTCCTTTTAAGTGATCGTTGAGTCATTGCATATCTAAGTATGGCCATAGAAGTATCATTTGACAACCCGTTATAACACACTATCCTAATGAGCATTTAATTTTATAGTTCCACTTACTCCAAAATGTGAAGAAAACTGAAGTATAATTCATTTGTGGGTTATTGCTCATTTGGTTTGACGTCGAATAGTTGAAGTTCTCTTCAAGTATACACAAAGATTTGATTCAGATACTTACAATAAGATTATTTTTGAATAAAATTTTTAGTTCTACATTAATAAACAGTCAGTCTTTGCAGTACCCTTTGCATGTACGTTAAATCATTGAGAGTCTTAGTTCATTCAATTCAATGTCACGTACAGGAAATGCATTCGACCCAGATGCGTATCTAGTTTTGTATTTTTTGCTTGCAGTTCTTCTCAAATAAACTTCCAGTCATTGCATTTATTTTCAATACATGCCAACTCTTTCACAATTTTTTCAAATATTCGTAAGAACCTTCCAAATGCATGATAACTTGGGGCTATTAACTTCAACGATTAATTGTTGCAGTTTTCTTCAAATAAACGTCAGGTTTTCACATTTCTGGTTGAATATACGTCAAACCATTGCAATTTTTTGTTGCATTTATAAATAGCTAATGCAGTTGCATCAAGAGATTCGAAATACTTAGTAACGTGCTCATTTATGACGTCGGGTCATTACATTTCTTTTTGAATATACGTTGCATCTTGCCGAATCTTTCCAAAAATGAATCCTAGCTTGGCAGTTCCATTCAGTGACACGTGAAAAAATTAGTAAAACATATGAATAACGGTATAGGTAGGTAGTTCTGATAAGTGGCAGTTCTGTAAGTGTATTTAAAACTGAATTCTAGATCTGCAGTGCTGTGCTACTATAAGACAGATCTAACCATATGATTGTAGAATCATTGTAATTCATGTAATCGTAGCTCTAAGCTTAGATATTGTAGTTCTAGTAATTTTAATTCTATGTAAATGTGACAATGATAGTCATGTATTTTAGATACGGACAAGAATTGAGGTCAAATTAAATTGTATCTAGCTTACAAAATGTACAGAAGTTAAAATGTATTAGCTACATATTTAACATAGAAGGTATATTTATATTGTATACATTAGAACTAAAAGATATTGAAGTATGTTTTTGGATTAATTTTCTAGATTCCTCTAGAAACTACAACTCAAAGGCAGATAATTTAATGACCAATGTTTATTTATGTGACTTGCAATTGGAGTTTGCAGGGATGATTTCTTGTGGGAAAGATTGGCAACGAGTCGCCACTGATTCTCTTCTCACTGGCGTTATATTATCTCTAAACGAGAAACTGTGGAGCGAGCTGGAAGGCAGCCTGCTTGAATGGGTCGCCGACAGCGTTTTGCTACTATTCGCTCTCTCATATATCTGGATACTGTATACAGTTGTTGGATGTAGCAACAGTCTTATTGCAGCCACAGCAGAATCACTTATCAGGATAAACTACATGAGAGTTCACACCAATGGACTAAACTAAACACTTATGAATAATCAACTGATGTAATCAATCTTGAGGCAAATAACTTATTGGAAGGAATGGATCTCAAGAGAATCAATGAGAATATTGATGGAAGATTTGATGTACTGATTTCAATTATCAGAGATTTACGGAAAGTTCGGAATAGTTCAATTATAAATATTTTTTGGAATACAATAGTCAAGATGTTGGGCATAAGGCAGGAGACGTTTAAAAAAATTAAGGAGTCAGTGTCTATTTCTTTCATGTTCACTACTCGAAACTAGTAGTTAGTGTTGGTAATTACGGTTAGTGATTGATGTTTACATGTGGTATTGTGGGTTCAAGTTCACAACAACAAAATTAGCCTAACGCTGCTCTCCGCTAACTGTGGTGGATATTTTGAAAGCACGCAGGTAAATGAGATACCATGATTCTGATTACAATATTAACTTTATGACTCTTTTCAGGTGGTACAACTAACTTGACAAGGAATGTCGGATGACCATGAAATAATATAATTTGTCCCATCATAAGTCATATATTGTAACAAGAGAAAAAAGGTTTCACGTCAGATCCTCTTTGATAGATTGACACTTGGAAATACTTTGACCAAGTTACTGTTTTCGAAAAAAGTGTACACTTCCAAGTATCATGATTTCTACTGACTGCATTTCTGATAGAAAGATTGAATAAATACCAGGTTAAGTACAAAGTAATCCTTCGATGGAATGATTTCTTTGAATATTCGAGATCTTTCTGTGACAGCTTTCGCTTGTAAACTCTCCATTGTTAGGGACAACACAGATGATACAAATAAGAACGCATTAGCATTTCACACGGTGAAATCGTGTGACGTATGGCACGATACAAAAACCCATAAAACGATTCTTTAGATCAAACCGATCTTAACATCAAAAACTTGCAGCTATTGTCAATCAAATCGTTTTCAACTCTTTGAAACTAATATATACTCTTGTAGGTATGCTTCACAACTTGTTTTTGTTGTAAACTAGGACAGCTTATTCCATAATTCATCATATTTCTTCTAAGAGGTATATTTCATTGATCTTTTCAATAAAGTAGAAGTAATGCAATTCATATTACTGTTAAATTGTTTTATTTCATTCAATTCAATTACTGTATCTTGTAAGAAAAGCAGAATAACTTGTTTCGATACACTTTTGCTAGTTCTGGGAGGAAAAAAATAATTGATTCTTGTCGAAGCAATCAGGGGTAATTGAAAGACAAAAAAATTGAGCATAAATCATATTTTATTGGATAAAATGGTTGACGCTGACTGGATATGTAAATAATGTAAGATATATATTCTTGGGATTTCAGTCAATATTTTAATTTTATTTCTTTTCTGCTCTACAGTTTCGGCTGCACCTCAGCCATCCTCAAAAGCGAAATGACAATAATTCATTTCGCTTTTGAGGATGGCTGAGGTGCAGCCGAAACTGTAGAGCAGAAAAGAAATAAAATTAAAATATTGACTGAAATCCCAAGAATATATATCTTAAATCATATTTTATAGCTGATAGATATGAAAGTTAATTAACAGGTGTTCGACATTACTGTATATGATTATTTCAAAAGTTTTACTCCTTAAATTCCAAATAATTATAAGAGATACAAGGGACAATCTAGTTGAAACAAAACAAATACGAATGTATTATTGGCTTCGAACACTTTCAATCGGCTGAAATGAATACGATTGCTGTGAAGATTCAAAAAGATTACAATATTTAGTGGTGAATTTTTGAACAAATTATGAGCAACTAAATTTATAGTCGAAGATCCAAGGCCTGCTAGACATTACTTATTTTTTGAAAAACAAAATGTGTGGAATAGAGTACTGTTAATATGTACTTTCATCGTATGCATACTTGCTAGCCTGGGCCGACGGCCAATTTAGAGATACCAGATACTAGAGGTACATTTTAATATTACTAATTTTTTTTTAAGTCTGAGTGCTGATTTCTATTTATATTCTAGAGAATATTGTTAAAAATTGATAATTAGCACTGCCAGACATTTCCCATCGGTCGTAGTTACTGCTAGACGCTATAAAGGTTGCAAAAATCACGTAATCTCACTTATAGTCTGAGTCCTAGTTTTATATATAATACTCAGGGAGTAATTTCAATACTTTTTGTGAACAGCCAGACCAATCGTAGGGGCTAATCATCCTCCAGACATAATCAAAAGGTCATAAATACTTCGCTTACTATTAAGCGTACAAATAATGATTTCGTGTTCATATTCACAGCGACATTCTGATTTTATCTGGAGGATGTTTAGGTACTACAATTGGTCTGACTGTCTACAAAAAGTATTGAAATTATTATATATGGAAACTAACATTCAGACTATAGGTGAGATTACGTTATTTTCTGCAATCTTTATAGCGTCTAGCAGAAAATACGGCTAATAGGAAGTGTCTGGCAGTGTTAATTATCAATTTTTAACAATATTCTATAGAACATGAAAAAAAATTGAGTAATGTTTGAATGTACCTCTAGCACCTGGTATCTCTGAATTGGCCATCGACCTTAGCTAGCAAGTATGCATACGATGAAAGTACCTACAAACATTAATTTATTTCACACATTTTGTTTCTCAGAAAATAAGTAACGTCTGGCGGATCTGACATCTTGCTCTATTATGAATCAATCAAATGTTGTATGCAACTCGTACACGAAATTTCTTTAGAGTTTGCGAATGATTTGTGTCTCGGCTACCGCCTCGATAAAAAACTTTCATTCTCTAGCACTAGATACATAAATAACTATTTGACTGTCTGAATGCCGACCAAAAACGATTGAGATTCATATTTGAGTTGATTTGTATCTTTGATGGACTTTGGATGAAACTTAGGTTCATCATTATGATCCGAAAATAGAGATACAGTTGAAAGAGTGAAAACTTAGTGACTCACCTTGTTCTTCTGAAGAAAATTGTTTGTAGGGATCCTGCCTTTGCAAGACTATGTGACTAACAAGAGGTAAACGAGTTTGATTGATCATCCCCCGATATTTATCCTCATTCAGCAATACCGAGGTGTTATATAGTCTCAAAACTGAGCCGAATGCATTCGTAACAAGCAAATTTTGTTAATATGTAGATGAGATAAGTGTTATGAGATACTGGTTCGCAGAGTAGAACAAATTTTTTTACGAAAATCTAGAGTTACCTAGTAATTTGTAAAAAGTATGCAGGTTTGAAAGGCGAATATATTGAGTTAAGATTTTCGTTCCTGTGATCTGCCTGTTCTTCCTGTGTTAGGCTTTTGCAAAATGGGATCGGGGAGAACAACTTTTGATATTTTTCATTGGATATCACATAAGACAGTCAGTTATTTGAGATGATGCACTCTTCGGGAGAGGAGTGAATATTGTAATAAATTTAAAGTTTGCGGAAGGTGGGATCAAACAAAAAATTTGAAGATTCTAAGATGCAAAAACTTCACTCTTAGTGAAATATGTTAGTAATGCAAGTGATATCAAATCATCAGTGATTGTTGCGGGAAGTACGGAATTATCCTCATTGATTTCTCACCTCATGGTACTACAATTAACAACGAATTTAGGATTTCCATGATGTACATAAAACTGAAGAAGGAGAGGAACCTGATTTAATCACAAGAGAAGTCTTTCCTTGCAGGAATAATGTTCGAATACATTGAGTTCAATAACCCTTTGTAAAACTGAATCAGATAAAGTAACTGAAGACAATTTTCATTGGTTGTCATATAATAACGTTATTGTCTTGATCCATCTAACAGTCAGTTATTTGAAATGATTTACCCATGAATGAAAGAGTAATGTATTCAGAGTTTGGGAAAGGTAGAAATCTGAAAAAAAATTTCAAGATTTCGAGATGTAAAAGCTTCAAATTAGCCTGAAAATGTGTTGGTAATGGTGGTGACTTCAAGTCGGCAGTTGTTGTTCTTGCGAGTGAAGAGTTACCCACATTAATCTTTCACCTTGCGGTGATACAATAAACAGCGAATATCACCGTAAAATTACCATAACGTACATAATACTCAAGAAGAAGAACTTGATTGTATCACAAAAGGGGTCTTCCCTTGCAGGAATAATGTTTGAATGCAGACGAACAGCACCTAGTCAATTAGATAGTTAATTCAGTATCCCCTCGTAAAATCGAATTGGATTAAGTAACTTACGACATTTTTTCATTAGGCATTATATAGAAATGTTATGGTTTTGATCTATTTGACAGACGTGGCAATGATAGTGGTATTGAGTCAACAGAAGTAAAGAGTTACCCACGTTGAATTTTCACCTCACGGCTTCACAATCAACAATGAATATCAAAGGTTTTCATTAGGTATGTGTACGACGCTAAAGAATGAGAACAACCTGATATTATTACGAAAGGTGTCTTTTCTTGCAGACAAATAGTACATAGTCGATTAGACACTTTCGTTCAATATTCTTTCGTGGGATTGAATTGGATGAAGCTATACTTATTATGGCTTTTCTATTGGTCATCACCTAAGAACGATTTAGTTTTGGCCCATTTGAAAATCAATTATTTTAGATAATGCACCCATGCCGTGGGTGAACATGTAATAAATTAGAAATGTACAAAGATGTAGCAAGAGTTCATCGTACATATGGTTAGAAACTCGTATTAGTTGTTTCGAGAGATTTTCAGCTTCATGGGTCCTAAGAAACATTATTGGAGTTCAAGAAACCAAAATGACAAAATATTTGCTTGTACAATATCCAGAGACTTTTATTTGCGAATGCTTGCATATTCTGCCAGGATGAGCAGAATGCGGAATGGTTATTAATTCGTGGTGATTCCCAGCTAATTGTAGTTGCTTCTGAAAAAAAATAATAGTGCTACAATCAACAACGAGTATAACCGTAGGATTTTCATATGTATGACGCTAAACGACAAAAAAAACACTTGGTCGATTCTAAAAATGATCATGAGTGGCTCCACTAATCATGATTTTAATATTTAAACAAGTTGCCATATGGGCATCATTGAATCTTTGATCTAACTTTTATTCAAGAAATTTACTAAATAAGATGACGGAACAGAGCTATGAGTTGATCAATTGGAAATCCTTCTCTTTGTAAACAACCAAAGAACTTGCCTAGATAAATCATCGTTAGCAAGCATGCTTTGATTCTTCATACACCTATCGTGTTATTTGTGTAAACGACTGAAGTGAAACATTGCGATGTATGTTTCACAGCTTTAGTGACGATATTATTAGCTCAAACCCCGCAAGTGCCCGTCTAGTCAGAGCCCCTTTGTGTCGCCTGCACACGGAATTAGTCTAACTATCTCGACATTGCTCCGTCTTCATGTATTCCTCACTGTTTCTAATTTTACTGCGCGCCACGCGGTGAAAAATAAACCAGCAAACACACATGGAGTTTTAACACACCCTTCTGTGTTTCTTATTGTCGTCGTTATTATTTATCAACGTTTAGAGATGGAGCTAATGTAGAGGTGACTGCTGTGAGATTGACGGCTGGGGATGGATCCTAGACACTGATGAACGTTTCCTTTGGGAGATATTTTTTAACCTGACGGGAAGTGTTTCAAAGCTGTTTGGAACTAACTATATTGCTTGTTACTAAATAAGGAGATAGAATTTGAAAGGATATATGATCAACTAAACACTTTCTGACTTAGATAATGGGGAATAATAAAAATTCAATAAGCTCCTTGTAGAATATAGCATTTATTGATTGTATGTATTTAACTTCAGCTTCAAAGAATAGGAACGAAATTTTGTTCTGCTGAATTCTGTACGTTCGAGCTGAACCAGTATGTTTCCTCTCTTTCAAGCATTCATCTGCTTTCAGATAAAACGATGAATTCGTCGATATTTCAAAAAATCAGTTTATGTATATCAATATAATTGATGATCATCACTTTCGATATCATCGATACAGTTTAAAAAACGGTAAAATTCATTACGGGGAACAAACATAGCATATATTATGTGGCAACGAGACGAGCAGTGTATGGGCACGGAGTAGTAGATAAGCATGCTATCTAGAAATCGGTTTTCATGACAGCTACATATTTCATTTTCTGAACTGGATAGTGAAAACTCAAAAAAAAAGAGGAAAAAAACTTTGGTGTATGACGACTTTAAACAAAAGTGAAATGGCTCACACACTCAATTTGTAGTGTTCTGTCAGTGCTAATTGGAATGGTTTTTTACATTCAACATTCAATCAGATCTCCATAATCTCTTGTCATGTCAATATCATGTTTTGTTTTTGCTTTTTTTTATTGAAAATATTTCTGTTACCAATGCTGTCAAAATTTCCAACTCTGTCATACTCATTGGATTCAAACCGTCAGAACATACATACAATCGAGCATTACATCATAACAAAAATTATTCTTCAGTACCTATTTGACGACTTCGGCGTTGTTAAGCGTAAATTTGACAATACGTTAAATTTGACGTTATTTTTTCAAGTAGTTCCAAGTTAAAATATATTTCAAGTATACATTCTATAATGTTGCTACAAATGGAGTGAAGATTTGATTGAAATTAGAGCTCACCAAATTGTGTTGAATCTTGCGTCGTTGCCGGCATTGAAAGTTGCTTTATGAGTTTTCCAAACTAAAATTTCTAAAGCTTTTATGAATCTGTTATTTATTTTCAACCGACAGAAAGGTTCGTTACTTCTAAAATAATTTGTGAAGTACCGAATATAATAATAATGAAACTCTTGTTGAGAAATAATTGTTTTTGCACAAAGAATTCCGGAACAAACTGGGACTAAGGGAACACTTAGAAATAGCTTGAAGCATCGTGTGTGTCATTAAAGAAACCTCTTTTCCCTTCTTCAATTAAAAACAAAACAGACCAAACAATATTCCACTCTGGAAGTACTTGTCCATCCCTCGCTGATATTCGCTAATGAATATATACTGTGATTCACATTATCGATTGCGTGCTTTGAAAAGATCAGCGTGCATGCTGCGCAAACAATGGCCAGTCTGTTAAACAAAACAAAATCGTCCACATGGACGTCTAATCGATCCGAAAATTAGGGGATTGAAATCTGAAAGGCGGTAGAAATCGTTATGACATGTCGGAAGGGGTAGCTATTGTCAATTGTTCCCCTGCCCCGTGAAAACAGTTGAGTCACACGAGACAAGAGTAGAGAGTTCACTTCTCAGGATGTGAGAGCAACAAGTACGAGAGGTTTTGTCCGTACAGCTTTCATGTGAACAATTTTTGAACTGACTCAATTGATATAGTCACTATTAACTCATTCACAGGCCAAAACAGAATACAATAACTACTTCTTATTGTTAAGATCATATCAAAAATAAATGTTTTATTTTGTATTATTCCTTAAGCTCACTGTTTCCTGCAGAAATTATCTCTATGTAATGTGGTTCATCTCCTGTTGGATGCTGCTAGAATATGTTGAGAGCGAAACAGTTTGGACGAAACAATCCGCCACTTTTCTCAGCGTTCCAAACACCAGGGGTGGCTCAATTACTAACGAATTGTTATTAAGTAACAACAGATTTACTTTGCACGTCAACTTGTGCTAATACTCCTCTGGCTTTCCGTCTCCCTTCATAACATGCCACGGAAATTTAATTGTGTTTATAACTGGTTAAATAATGAAATTTTTGAAGTGCCTGTGGCTTCTCTGTTTGTATACTTACGACGTGAAGTTTAAGTAAGAAGATTTAGAAGATATTTGTGAGCCATGAAACTCTAGGATGTATTTGTCCAGACATAATCCTAACAATTAGTTTATTTTCTTAGCAATTCAAGTCATTTTACTGCCAAAGATCTTATAAATATCGGGTTTTAAGAAATACAAATGAATTTGTTTGATCTTTCTATGATCCAGCCACAATACAGGGGGATCAAGAAGTTTTTTGTGATACTGCTAAAAATGATAAGAGCATGAAGAATAATTTTGTAGGGGCCGGACAGAGATATGAAAGCTTGTAGCTCTGTCTGAAGTTATTGAGCTTTTCAATTTCAGATCACGTTGTAAGAATGTAATTAGGTCTTACAACAAAAATTCGGCCTGGAAAAAGTCCGGGTGGATTCCGGTCGAAGATAAGAAACTCCGGGCAAGACTGGGTTTATTCGGCCAGATGGTAGTCGTAATTAGGCCTTAGTCAGAGATATTCTTCATGAGCTCATCATTTCTAAAAAATATCCCATGAGAATATTCTTATAGATCTCAAACGAAAAAAAATCAGAAAGTAGGTATCACATCAGAAAAATATAGGGGTTGAGGCGAAAGTTGTGTAACTTTCTCAGGTACTAGGTACACGGCAGGTGTCAAACGACGTATTTTGTTGGAGTTAGGTACATCTTTTCTTTGTAATTCCTCTACGGTTGTTTCCTATATTTGCCTGAAACTCTGTCAAAATATAATAAAAATCTACGTAAACAATTTTGCAACAACTTTTAACTTGATGGTTACACATCACAAACTATAAGTAAATCGAGTGTATACACAATCCCATTTTACCACCACATAACCGTATCTGAATTCAATTTCATGTTGGTAGCACTGTGTACAGAACCTTCTATCTATCCGTTGGTCAGACTGTTTGTGAAATATATTGTCAACTTGTGCTCTGTGCTTACTTGTAATGTGTTTGATGGTTGTGTGAATGAGTTGAGGGCCGTAGAATTATGTATGAAACAAATGAGCAAACAGGCACTATGATAAACAAACAACAGTTCTCACGAATCGGCAAGCTTCGTCTTAAAGTACTTGACCTCACTGCACCAAAGGATTGATTCCCAGTAAATGCAGAGCATGTATCGTGAGAACTTTCCTTCTATCTCAATTCCAATTCACGGACATATCGAATTTTTATTGATGTTTTTTTTTTTTTTTAAATGGAATATTATTATCATGTTTTCTCATACGATTTTGTTATACTGTAATATTTTGAACTGAGATATGATAATTTTATTTTTGTTGATTTTTACTTACTTGTACTAAGTGCAAGGAAGTATTGTGGAACCAATAAAATTCACCTATCGAGATTTTGATAGAAATATCCGTTTTGAGCATTCCTGGAGCTATTTTGACTATTTTCTCGCAAATCTCAAAACTGAAAATTTTGTGTTCAGGACTGGTATAGGGTCTAGTTGTGCACCTCGCATTATGGTTCCAATCGTCTGTACCGGAAGTGCACTTTACTTGAAACTTTTTTCAAATTTTTCTAATAAATCCAGAATGATCAACCGTAGGATGTTGAAATTCAGTATTTGAACTTGATGTTGTATCCGATTGGTTATCTTCTATTTTTGTAAGCATCAGCTAAGCCAGAAGTGCACTTTACTTGGAACTTTTTTTGAATTTTTTGCATAAATCTAGAATGATCAGCCATAGCATTTTGAAATTTCGTATAAAAAACTTCTATAACACCTTATTGTTGCATTATGATTGCGATCGGCTAAGCAGGAAGTGCACTTTACTTCAGACTTTTTTATAATTTTCCGCATGAATCCAGAATGAACAGCCGTAAGATACTGGAATTCAGCATTTGGAATTGCTGTAGCATCTCAATGGTCATCTTCTATTTTTGTAACAATCGGCTGAGCCGGAAGTGCACTTTATATAACAGACTTTTTGAATTTTCCGCATAAATTCTAAACATTCAGTCGTAGAATATTTAAATTTTGTATTAGGCACTTTTATAATAGCTAGTTGTACACCTTGCATTATGATTGCTATCAACTAAGCCGAAAGAGCACTTTATTCGAAACATTTTTTGAATTTTCCGCATGAATCCAAAACGATTGAACGTAGATTGTTAGAATTGCATCTAGACGACTATACCGTCTAGATGCTCATATCCCATTTTTATTGAGATCCACCGAGTCGGAAGTGCACTTTATTTGACTGTCTTTTGGAATTTTTCGCATAAATTCGAACGATCAGGTGTAGAATTTTGAAATTTGGTATTTCAGTCTGCTGTAGCATCTGAATGATTGCCTTTGCCTACTATTTTCATAACAATAGACTGAACCGGAAGTGCACTTCAGTGGGAATTTATTTTTTAATTTCGCGCATAAAATCAGATCTGTTGGTAGTTGTAGAATTTTGGAAATCAGTATTTAGGAATGTTGTAGTATAAGAATAATGACCTACTGTTTCCAAAGCAACCGACTTGGCTGAAAGCGCATATTTCTTGACAGATTTTCAGAACCTCTTGGATAAATCCAAAACGATTAACTGTGAAACGATGAGATTTTGTGTTTGATCATACATATCCAATGATATAATTATACGATCAAACACAAAATCACATCGTTTTATGTATATATCCAATGATGTACAAGTAAGTCACGTGATGTTCACGTCAGATTTTTTTTAAATGGAATATTATTATCATGTTTTTCCATACGATTTTGTTATACTGTAATATTTTGAACTGAGATATGATTATTTTATTTCTGTTGATTTTTTCGAGTTGAATGTAATGAAATTTTTTGCATCCATATTTTGCTCTCGGCTTCGGAGTCTATTGCAAGAGCTCCTTTAACACTTTAAAAGTACCTGAATGGCGGTCAAGCGCAGGGGTACTTGTTTAGTGCAAATGTCCATATTTTTAGGTAGGATTATATTTATGACCGGATTAAGAGCTTTTACTGACGCAGATGGCATTTGAACGAAATTTTATCAGAAGAAGTGAATCATATTTGAACCTATTTTTGAGTTTGTTTCACTCCTAGGTCAGAATGAGCTCAACTTTCACTGATTGCTCTGATTCAGTTCAATTCATTTCGGAAATTGACGATGAATTCTTATTCATTCTTCTAAAAACAAGCAAACATATCGCTGAAAAAAACAGTCATTTGCCAGAGTGAATCGTTGATATCTATGGACGATGAACAGGGATTGGCGAAAAACGTGATTTATCTATGGCTACCGCCAGCGTGAATACCAGCGAGAAAATCATCAGTCACAAAATTCATTTGTTTGAGTCATAGGCGACTGAAGTAGACAAAAATTCTCTCGGTCCCCTTGTATATTATATTACAATGAATCAGTTTAGGGGTAGCCAAAGCCCAAACTTTACCCTCGTTAGCCATGTCGATGAAAAAAATGTTGTATAGAATTGTATTATAAATTGTAGTTATTAGAAGTATAGATGCACAGGTTTGACTGACCAATTTTCATAATATCTAGATAATCACTAAACTTTTGTAGCTGGCAGTCACAAATTGACTATTGAAAAATCATCTTCTTTTAAATTGTAACCATTGGAGTTAGCTGAGATTGTTTAGTTGAACAAACTGTCAAGGAAAAATTCCTAAAATATATAATTTCAATAAAGTCACATGAATTTCATAATGAAGTTCTATAAAGAGTAGTTAAACATCTACATCGCGTCGATAATCAGTCCTAATTTTATATCTTTCCGGCCAAAATCACTCAGTCAGACCTGCGGTTGTAATATATTTCTATGCAGCATATAATTTTTATAATGACGTGGTTTGAGAGGGTAGAATTTGAGGTCTATTTTGTTGTGGTCTTGCACCACTTTTATTTGTTTACCAAAATAAGTACCATTAACCAGATTTCTACTGTTTGATCTTCTTAGCAGAATTGGTACAAGCTGGTATTCGACCATTTATTTACTTTTTAATCTTGCATCAACAGTTAGCATATTTTTTGTAGTATTATCAAGAAACGATGACTGCAGACTACCGTTGAAATATTTTGTCACTCTTCTCTCCTCCTGATTCGCTAATTAGCAAAATACAGTACCCACATAGTAATCATCAATACGTGATAATAATTAAATTCTCAGAGTGTACCAATAATTACTATCTAATAAATTAACAAAATAATTACAACAATAAATTAGCGTCGCGGATAAACGAGTAGCAATAATATTTGTTTTTCTCAGCGGGATCCCTGAAGACCTCTAGCTATACACTTTTCACACGCGGAGTAAGAGAATTAACCGTGAAGGAGGCTTGATGACGATGATGGTTGTGAGTGTGTGTGTGTGAGTGTTCATGTCCCCTATCGTCATGCCGTTGTCCACGTGTCGATGTTCGAGGGACTCTGACGTTCCCACGCCGAAGGAATATTCAATCGAACGCAGAATGCACTGATGTTTGATGATGCACCAGCAGAGTACTTTCAAGGATATGAGGAGGAGACTTTTGCTGGATGACTCGAGAAACAAAACGTACATCAATTAATAAAAAATAGAAATGTAATATTTCATCGATTGAGATCGAGTACTTTTATGTTGTTAGCTTGTTAGTTCCATGTTCATTCATTATTCAAATTCATTGAACCGATTTTGGCTGATAGTTTGATGAATTAAACAAATCAATGACCACAGGCTAATAGTATGGAATAAGAAATGTTTCTAGCTTATTTTTTCAGTAGTCAAGAAAAACTGAACCTATTCATATCAGATTCAGCAATTGATGGTTTGATGAACCGAAAAATTTATATCCATCATATAAGAACTAGAAGAAAAGCATATTCATTTGTTTATTCGTTGATTACTCAAAAAACATAACCGACTTGAATCGATTTTTTCCTATCGACTCGAGAAATCAATAACTATGAGCTAGAATTTAGTGCATGAAAATATTTATTGCTTATTCAAAAAATCCAGAGCAACTGAACCAGTTTATCTTATTACTTATGATTCACTGAACCGATTTAGGTTGATTGTTTTAAGACCCTCATATATTTTTGATTATGGTTTATCACTTGGGTAATCGGTTTCGATCCGATTTAATGGTTAGTTGTTTCTCAATAAAAGAATTCTGAGTCCCCATATAAGAGACTAGATTATCACAGACTGAATATTTTACAAAAAAATCAACTTTAAGAGTTGGTTTCCATCCGGTCATCCTGAATTTGTTTTTTTTTTCTGTGAAACATTCAGATTCTGGAATTTTGTTTTTTTATTGATTCTGTTCCACGGATTCTTTTGATGGTCATTTTATTGTGCTCTGTATTTCTTCACTACATGATAATAAAAAGTTGATCATTTTTTTCTTTTGTTATTTGTTAATTACTCGAGAACAGCTGAACCAACTTGAATTGATTTCCATTTGTTAGCAGTTTTATGATTTAAGAAATCGATGACTTTTAGCTAGAGCTTAACGTTTATGTTTATTGCCTATTCAAACAATCGAGAACAACTGAACCGATTTAGATTGAGTACTTTTCTGTTGAAATCTCAAAAATTGCACGAAAAAGCAGAAGACAATAATTTTTGTCTGTTTATCTTTTACTTGAGATTCACTAAGCCGACTTTGGTTAATGGTTCTTAGCTATAGTTTATTAGGTCAGTAATCGAGATTAACTGAACCAATTTGGAATATTTCATAAATCGAGAAATTCAGAACAATCAACTGAGACATATTTTTGTTTGTACATTGATGAATCGCGTACAACAGAACTGGAAACAATCATGTTTCTTGCCTATTCGTCATTAGTCAAGAGCTACTGAATCGATTTGAATCAAACTTTTTAGATTTGAAGCTTAGCTTAATAGCTCCCAAAAATTCAAAATCATTTGTTTTGTTTGTTTATCATGCGAAAATAACTAAGCTGGTTTGGATTTAGTAGCTTCGAAATTCTTATCTACACGAGTCATGAGTTGGAGCAAAAATGTATTTTTTTGCCTCTTTGTTCAGTAATGGGGGATAACTGAATCGATTTCAATCAAATTTAGTTGTTGATTGCTTGATAAATCGAGGAATTTCTAACTGCATGCTAAGACTTTGGAAAAATTAATTATTTTTTGTGTGTTCGTTACTCGGAAATAACTGAATCGATTGAAATCGAGTGTCTTCTGTTTGTATCTTGATAATACGAGAAATTCATGACCTGAGATGGAAGATGTATAATTAAGATAAATCGAGAACTGCACCGTTTTGTATTGGATATAACTCTGTGACATTCGTGATCACCTGCTAAAAGTTGAAAAAAGACATATTCCTCTTTGCTTTTCGATTGATCACTCAAGACTTACTGAATCGATTTGAATTGGATTTTTTCTGTTTGAGATTCAATGAATCTCATAAGCACAGATTGAAGGTGAAAAAAATTTTGTTTATTGATTGATTATTCGGAATTTGCTGAACCGGTATGGATCGAGTTTTTTTTTCTGAATTTGAATGTTTTGAGAAATGGATAGCCACGAGCTAAGAGTTTAAGCAACATATGTTTTTCCTTGTTAGATAATTATTTATGATTCCTTGAACCAGTTTGCATCAGATTTTGTCTGCTAGTAGTTCGATAACTTCGAATATTATTATGATTATTGATTCTTGAATCGGGTTGGCACTTTGACAGCATTGGATATTTGGAGGTTGGAGAAAAATGTGAAGTGCAAACATCATTTTTGGCCTGTCTCTTTAAAACTCGAGACTGAACCGAAGTGTGATAATCTTTCTGTATCAGCTCCTTATACCTCTAAAAAATTCGAAAGTATCCGTTCAACGTGTGAGTATTCCCGCGTTCTCACACGGTTGTCTGTTAACCCTAGCAACTTGGCGAGTCGTTGAGTGTTTCTCTGCAACCGGAAGGAAGTTGTAACGAGTGGGCAACGCTGTAACCGCAGAACTATGCGCCAAGCAGCGCGCTTCCTCCGATGAAGGGCTACGTTGCTCTGTTTATCCACATACTACCGGATATTTACTGATTATTGGCGGATACTGACTTTCTGTTTTTAGATTTAATTGTAGCTTGGGGGCTTACCCGTTTTATTGACAGAAATAAGGGCGATGTATTTTGTTTATTAATGAGATGTGTGCTGTTTTGTGGTGGTACCATTGGCCTAATTATCGACATGGGACCAGCACTCAATTGTCTATAGCTCTGAATATTCGCTCGCAAGGACTATCAAATATGTATTGCATAAAATCAAGCTTTGATTGATGCAAACCGATTTAAAAGAAGTTTCACTTCAGTAAATTGTTCTTCCACAATGAGCTCTTCTCGGAAAGGTAACAATAATCCTTCTGCAGAGAATATAAATAAAGAATATTTGTTTGTAAGTTGACGTTGATTACATCCAAACTGAAGTAAAATAGCGAGGGTAGTTCCCACAGCCCGACTTCGTATATTTCAATTTCTGGAAGTGGTCGAGATGCGTGTGTATGGATACTTTGCGGTTTTACGACACATCTGGGATGTTCCCCAAGAACCGCCCCTATTCCACGTTTAGGCGGGGATCTCTAACAAAATAGATGCGCGACTAACACACGCGTTATTAGCTGAACATCTTTCTTTGCTTACTGCTTCTTATTTAATAAGAACTCGCTTGGGATTCGATCCTATTTTAATCACAACTAAGTGCTTGAAGATTCTATTTATTGGGGATACACATCCTCTTGCTTCTTAATTTTCTAATTAGACTTGGTCGTTTAAAAAAATTATCGAGAAAACAATTATTCTGTGGTCCTAACAAATGGAAAAAATGCCCTGAATTTTCCGTTCATTTAGTACCGAAAATATATTCACAGTATCAAAAGGCACTAATCAGGCACATATTTAATCAGTATTACGGAATTATGTGGAATTTAGTTCCCTTAGTGCCGCCCTCTACTAGAACAATTACTCATAAATTGATTTACTTGAACATCATCAAGAATATTTCCTTGGCACTAAAAGGCACTAATCAGGTACTAAAGACATCAGGAAACGAATCCAGACTTTTCATGGAAGCAACGTGCATTCATAATGCACTCGAGATATTGAAATTGTTTCCATTCGAAAGTCTAATATTGTACTGAGATCAGAAAGATGTTAGCTCATAAATTCTGATGGTAGCACTAAAAGTTTTTAATTGAGCGCTAAAAATGTTCTTAGGCTAATGTCATATCTTTTAGTGCCAACTTCACCAAATATGCTTTCATGCTGGCTAATCAAGAAGCTATAAAAACCTTAAAAATGAGACCAGTGATTTAAAACATTTATGTTAAAGTTCAGGCACCAACTGAAATTTATATAAGTATTTATTTTTTCGAGAAATTAGATATTTCTTCGTGATGAACGAATGTAATAAATAGGTAACCATTTCCGGTTTTTACGATTTCCTACGTGATTCCTATATCAAAGTTGAGCTCTCCTCGTCTAGAATAACCAAGCTTTGAAAAATTACAATCTTATCAAAAATTAAAAATAGAATGAACCCACAACAACAATATCAGCAAAAACAGGAAGTACATAATCATAAACCGTTCAAAAATTACACAATCATCACCTAACCTAACCTGTCAAAAACAAAACAAAAATTGTAAGCACGCGCAGGGACATAAAGTAGGGACTTACACACACAGTCACTAAACACCGGAAGTTAGCGGCTCATTCATTAGACTTCCGCTGTGTCTTCCTCGTCCCCCTATCGGCTAGTGATTCAATTACAACCGCATGCATTGAACCGGTTGTCATATTACAATTACAAGGTGAATTTCTGATACTTTGTAATGATATTACAAGCCTGATATCATTAGGAGGATAATGGATACCGTAAATGATATTATCGGAGATAGATGGACCATCTGTAATGCGCACACAGTGCCCTCTGTTCGTAAGTGTCTATACAGTATAATTTCATTACCTTATTAACTGGACGATGAATATTAGATGTAACAAACTTTTCTATTAGTATGAAGGGTATTGCAAGGAAACAAACATTGTATTCTAGGGGTACTTTAAATCCTCAACATATAATTAACAGTTTCAATTTAATGGAATTATACGATTCCACTGCCTTTTCGAAATCATCAAGTCCTCCGATGACTACATCAAGATATAGTAGTATCAGTACTTCTCTTCAGGAAACGCTATAAATACTTAAAATTGATTATTATTGATATGAGGTACTTAAGAAGAAATGTTTTTGTTGAAAATTTTTGTATTACGACTTGGTCCATTCTACCCTCTGCATTTATTTCTTTAAGAGGAATCGAGAGGAGCTCTGACTATGAAGGTCAAGATTTTCTCTAGATTTGACTCTGAAGTTCCAGAGTGCAGGTTTTATCTCCAAGAGGATTATGCTAGCAGTTAATGCTTTGCAGTCACATATCATATATTCAGGGGTTTCATTCTCTTTTCCACAACTCTGCATGGTGGTTCTTGATTCAGTCCCATCGTATATTGTTGTTTGTTATTGCACATTGTCCCGTTATTTGAGGATAGGCTATCAGTCCTTTTTAGAATGGTTCATCCAGTAGAAGCCTTGATTGTCTTTGACCTAATTGGACTGCTCTTGTTCTTGTTGAAAATCCTTCTACTGCGACTTTTTGGTCTATACTATCCTCCGTACTTTTCTTCCAGAAGAATAGAAAGGAGTCCTGTCTGTTATATGAAACTCAAGATTTTCACTAGATTTAACTTTTTTGAAGTCTCAGAATGCAGGTTTTTCTTCCAATACGACTTTGCTAGCAGTGAATGTTTTGCAGTGACATATCACTATTTTAGGAGTTTCATCCTCTTCTCCACAAGCTCTACAACTACATGATGGTTCCTGGTTCAATCATATCGCATAATGGTGCTTGTTTGTAAGTTCCCCATTATGAGTCTAGCTACTAATATGTCGTTTGTCTACTGGTTAAGAATAGGCCATCAGTCCTTTTAAGAATGAGTCATCCAGAAAGAGCCTTGCTTTTCATTGACCTGTTGATTATGTCCTTGTCCCATTGTCGCAGCAATGTTTTGATTTTCCATTTCACTGTTTTCCAATAGGATTTCGCAAGTGGAATCTGGCATAATAATTGATAAATTTGTCGCTTCTTCAACTAGTTGGTCAGCTTTGATTTCTTCACTGCCTGAATACTCAGATATCCATATTAGTTTGAGTTAATTCCTCTTCTCAACCGATTTATTGTATCTCAATCCTTTTGCTTCATATATACCTGTCTCGATTGCATTGATGGTTTAGGATTAGGTAGGCTATATATTGAATTTCATAACGCGACTTGACCTTCTTTGTGCAAAAATAGTTTTGGTGGAATTTAAATTATTTTCATGTTGTTTATACACTAAATTTAATCAGCATACATAATTTTTTCAAAGGAGAAGTATTGTGACCGTGTTGATCGATTTTGTGTCTTTTTGAAAAAGACGGCTGTAGCCTTTTTGAAGTCAATGAAGTTGAATTTCAAAGTACTACGATAACACCGCACCGTAAGACAAATTAATCAGTTTGTGGCTAATACTTCGACTTGCAGCATTACGTCCATAATGTTGAACATATTGAATTGAAATTTCTGAATAAGGGCAATTTTGATGGTCCTATTGGATTAGCTAGAAATCCAGCAACTTTTCGAGATTCCTTGAATCACGGATTTATCTATGCTTAAAGCATCTTTGTAATTCTTTTTTCAGCGATTTGCTCCATAATTCTTTCTTAAAGAGATGATATGGAATAAGTTGATTTCAAACGGCTATGGGTACTACCCAGGAAGCACTTTTCTATATCAAACTTATAGAAAGCTGAACTCCCTTATGCAACCCTCTCACTTATTAGAATGAAAGACGGAAAATAGTTGATTTTTCAATTATAATATATTTGAAATTTATTTTGGATTTATTCATATTTATTCGTTTGGAGACATTTTTCCACGGAATTTTCCCCGGATTTATTCATCCCGCCCTATTATTTCCATCCATGTCTGAAATTGAATTATTTGGAATTTAGTTCATTCCATTACCTAACATGAGGATAATGGGAAGAATAATTACAAGTGGAGAGGTAAATTAAAAAAAAATCTAACGGAAACGTAATCTAAACCGAGCTTCAATTCAGTTCTATTCTTGGTGCTTCTGCGTTTACTGTGGCGCCGAAATCTGATGGATTCTTGTAAAACTTTTCCTTCAAATATTAATCTTCTTTTAAAACTTGGTTTAGGTTACGTTTCCGCCAGTTTTGTTTATTTTGTCATAGCTCCAATGTCGGGTAAATATATGCCTAGAGAAATATTTCTGCCTTCCTCTAGCTTCTATCTTTGATGAGTTTATGCCAGTCGTTCTTTCTTCTAGTCATATCTTTCACTTATTCTTTAGTCTATGTTGTTGTCCTATTTTTTTTTTCGGTCCGTCTTTTCTTCTTTTTCCTGTTGCTTTTGTTTGTCATATCCATTTAATTTGTTTTTCGTTGTTCATTCTTTTCAAGTGACCCAGCCATTTTAATTGTTTGTTCTTAATTATTTTCTCAATTTCAGTAATCTGTAGTTCTTCTCTGACTTCTCTAATTCTTTTCCGATCCAATCTAGTTACTCCTACTACTTTTCTTAGATACCTCATTTTCATTGCTTGGAATTTACTTTTCTGCCTTTAATTCAAAATCCATATTTCACATCCGTTTGTTAGCGTGGGTACAAAAATTGTTTTATAAAGTGTCATTTTAGTCCTTTTAGATATGTTTTTATTGTTGAGTATTGTCTTGTTTAGAGAGAAGAGTAGTTTCGTTGTTGTCTGTATTCTACTGTTTATTTCCATTTCTATTTCTCTTTTTCTTTCTATTATAGCTCCTAGATATTTGGAACTATCAATTTGTTCAATTGCACTATCATAGGATGCGTATATTACTTTTTCCTGTGCTATTCCCTAACTCTATAATTCTTGTCTTGTCTATATTTATTTTCAGACCTGCGTTATATCTAATTCTTCTACCCATATATCTATGTTCCTTTGCATGTCTTGCTTTGTTTTTGAAAATATCGCTAAATCATCTGCAAAAATGCATTCAGAAATAGTGATGGCATCTAATCTGTTGTATCCTATTAGCATTTTCTTTGTCTTGCTTTTTATTTTCTTCATAATTTCATCCATTATTAAGGGCTCCTTCTTGTCTTAATCCTTTTGTGGTGATAAACTCTTGTGATGTGTTGTTCATTGTCCTTATTTTATTTCTTGTTAATATATCATAATTAAAAAAAAAAAAAAAATAATGAAACTCATCACAAAAACTGGATTTGTATTCAAATAAGCAATAAGCGGCAATATATTACAGAAATAATCCTGTAAGGAGATATTGTTTAATTTCTTCATGTCTTTCCACTTCCAGTTGGAATCGCTAAAAATTCTTCAGGACATCTTCATCTGGATAATATAGTCAATTGTTCGTTAAGAGCTGATGCATATTTGAGCGTAGCTAAGGACGGAATAGGGAAGTAGAGCGTGGAAAAAAATCCGTTCAATGTGTTATTTGCTTATACACATTTTTAAGAAACAAAGTGAATAGAATGGTGCTAACTCTTCGAAATTCTACCGCAATAATATTTTTCACTTCGCCGCCCGTAGCTTTGCTTTGCTTTTTCAAAATGAACAACGTCCAAACCAAAGGAGAATCTATCTGAATGAGAACCAATTTTTATAAAATTAAATCGAGTCTGGTCGAATTTATATAAGTAAACGCATATTATAAACCATAATATGGATTGTCATATAGTTGCTCGATTCAGGCAGTGGAAGATAATTGCTGATTGAATATAGCACAGGGACTGAATCAAATTAGAGTGACGGAAAAAATATGTGTTTTTCTCGAATGTTCCATTAAAATTCCAATAGTTTTCTCAACAAATCTGCAACCAAGTGCGTTTTGATCAAAAATTTGACCCTTCGTTGCGTTCCCTTTTGTTCAAATGTAGATAAGTCCTAGGAGCTTTAGCCCAAATATATAAGGTAGAGATTTCTACCATGACTTCAGTAGTATGGGTACCTCAACCGCATTGGCGAAGCTAGGAAATTCTACAGTCTGAGGTACCAGAGAGAAAAGGAGAAGAAGAAACTGACAAAACTCAAAACAAAGAGCGGAGGGCGTAAGTACTTGGCATAAGTAAGAAAAAGAGTGGAAGGCCGCAAACAAAGATAATTTTTTTTGGAAAAAATAATGACAAAGTTGCTTCCAAACAAAAATAAACCCATGGATCAAGAAGTCTCAAAAAACTGCAGGATTTCAAGCTGAATCAATAGAACTGCCCTTATAGACTATACACCAAGTCAATATATTCAATATTATAAACGTTATGCTGAAAGGCAAAGTATTAACCACAAACTGATGACAAAAATTCTTAATTTATCCAAATTAATCAATTACCAAGATATATTAGAATTTAGGATTTTCCGTATGACTGATTAGCAAATAAATAAACAAATAAATAAAAAAATAAATAAATAAATAAACCTAAGGGAACGCACAATAGGATTACTGAAAAATATTATATGAATTAATATATCTCTTGTCACTTTTCAAAATTTTAAATAAATACTTATCAAGATTTTAACACGCCATGAAGTTATTTGTATGTCATTATTAACACTATGAAATATTTATTAAACGTACTAAAGTGCTTATTACATACTCAGGTACTTGAATATATCAAAAAAATTATCTTCGCTTATTTGGAGGCCAATCAGAATGTTTTTTATAAAAACACAAAAACAGTGTTTATATGCAAAGAGATACAGTAGTTGTCGCCAATATTTACAACAGCTATCAATCTGTTCGTGAAATACATACGATATTAGAGTCTACTAAACTTAATGAGTCTCATTACAAACATACGATTTGGCCTTCATTTGCTGTTTACGATGCTAAAGAACATGCAAATTTTTAAATCAAAAGTTTCAAGTATCTTGTCAGTTTTCAAGGCTGTTTCTGAAGATACGAAGATGAGGGTACATATTTTACGTTCGTTACATTGAAGACAAAATAATTTTGGCGACATTGTTCATTGTGACAGTTCTTTGAGATTATGCGACTTCACAACAAGTAGCGTTTCAGTGGCAATCACACAAATCAGATGAATCTCCAATAAAAATGATGAAGGATCATTTTCGTACGCTGGAAATTTAATTTATGAGTAGGTAGTTTGTGGCAACAATTGAGGAAGAGTATAAAGTGTGGTAAGAATCAAGTTATCAACTGAGTGCAGTTCGCTTTCTTGTAAACTAATCACATGTTGTAATAGAAAAGGAAATGAATTTACGTGTCTTCTTTACACGTCAATGAACTCTACTTCAAAATAACTTTTTTACAAATCATTAAATCGTGGAGAAAAGCTGGCCTGGGATGAAAGAAAATAGGGAAACAGTTTCCGGTTCAGAATACAGAAAGATTTTTTCCTTAAAATATAAGGAAATGCGAATAATTTGCGGATAGTGTCAACAACCTTAAGCGGGAATTAAAGAACTGAATAAAGAAGGAAGAGGGTAGTAGGGGATAATATTTGAACTATGCATTACAACGACCTTTCTCTAATTTTGTTTATTGTGATTCTTTGAGTTCAATATTACATAATCACTGAAATATAAGATTACCATTGATGTGACAACAATCTATTATTGGAGCAGATTGAAAGAGAAGAAAAATGTGTGTTTGAAGTACAGATTCTTCCATAAATAATTGTTCTAGAAACAGCCAGACAATGCAATTCATTGAAAATATGATTACATTATGAACTATTTTTGGAATCTAATAATATTTATTTCTTGAGATAATAGAGTCTTCGCTCTTCGGTAATAATACATTTGAGAAAGAGATTTTTTACGCATGCTTATTAAACAACGTTGGGTTGAGCTTCAGTCCTTTAATGCAGAATATTACGAAATATAGGACACTATGGTGATTTTCCATGAAATACGTAAACCTTACACTCACGTAAATAACGAATTAAGTTTCTGCAAGTCTTCCTGTAATTGTACATATAAATTTATTGATAGTTATTTCGAGCAACAAGGTGCTCATCATCAGTTAGATGAAATATTTATGTTTTGTCACAAATCAATGCAAATGAACATCTTACTAAAAGTACAAATCATATGTTCGCATGTTTGCATGTCAACAGACCTTTGTCCTATTGAGATGATGGAGTGAATAATTTATATTTCCGTCAATAGGTCATCTGATAATTGTGATCTACTCTACTCCACACTGTATCCATATTATAGTAATTTTTCCTTGAAACTAAAGACTAGTTGACCTCAAATAATTCGGCCGAAATTTATTCTCTGTTTCCGCCAATATCATTCAATCGAAAATAATGATCATTATTATCTAATGCCATTCCAAAACACAAAATGATGTGTAATTATAAAATAAGAAGTAGAAATAAATTATATTTCAATGTAAATTCAAATGAAATAATTTAAACATTAGAACTTCAATGACACAATAAAATCCCTCCTTCACTTTTTATCTATTTTTAATGGCATTACCTCATAAAATCATTTTATTAGTAAAAGTTAAAATTAATGTTGCAAAGATTAGCATCATCGGTCGTCCCTTGAAGCTGTAATAGAATGTAATTTCTTGCATTTATGTGGATTTGTTTGCACTTTAGTCGGACGTGGTTGTGTTTGCGTATTTAAAATGACGTAAGATAAATTAAACAGTTTCTTTGCAATTAATGCACACGTGTTTTACATAGAAAATATTAAATGCTTCCAGAAATCTACACTCGTAAATTTCATAAAATTATGGTCAAATAATATATAACTTGTGAGCTCATGGCAGTTCAGTTTTGAAGAATTGAGACGAGAGATCATATTGCGAGCTCTTTTTCTTTATTCATTGTGAATATCACTAACTATGAGATTGGGAATAAGCGACATTTTTTGATGATCTCAACGCTAGAAAGGGAGCCAGCCAATGGTTTATTCTTCACATCTTACTTGAGCTTTCAAGTTATACAGTATAATTATAATTTTTTCAACGTGTAATACCAACAACAACAGTACAATTTTTTTATTATAATAGACAGAAAAACAATCAGTTTGATATAATCGAATATAATATACTGTAATTAATTTTCCTGATTGCATTCTTGAATATTTCCAGAATTATTCTAGCGGCCTCTCGAAAGACGGTAGAGCCTTTTACCTATAGAAAGGGAATGCGTCGTTCACACGGAACAGTGAGAATAAATCAGACACAGCTACAAGAGCAACTCAGGGTAGTGAGACATTTTCTCTGCTCCATTTTCACTATTTTGATTTTTCCACTGAATGAATTTTCCACCGTATACTTTTCTCAATGAATAAATTCATACCTATATAATTTTTCCACTACATATATTTTCCATTATATGTTAACCACTAATTTATTTACAAGTTTTGATTACATTTCTGATGTTCTGATGTCTAGCTTGGTAGCTAGGCTGATCTCGCCCGCTAGTTGTGTGCGAAACACCGTCACTGTTCTAATGCCACTGCACATATTGCATAAAAAGAATTAGTATGAAAATAATCCAGTGGAAAAAAAAATTAGTACAAAAAAAAAACCAATGGAAAAATGGAATGAAAAAGTTGTCGTTTATTCGCAGCTCAGCAAATAAGTATAATTTGGTGTAAGATAAATATGCTTAGAAATAAATATTGGTTGCATTATTATTATCAGGTGTTGATAATTTGAATTTAGTTATAGTGAAATATTAGTGTTTAGTTGTTTGTATTTTGATTAATTCTTAATAATAGTGATTTATTTTAGTTCAGATCCCTAAAAACATTGCAACACTTTTTCTACGAACGCAAACTGAGACAGTTTGAATTAAATTTTTAAAAATACCCTGAAAGAGATATCTTATTCTAATGTCAAAAATTATCGAAGATAATTCAGTCCGTGTTTGATACCGAGACTTGTATCAACCTCAGGTCGTGCTTGCCGAGAAGTGTTTAAAATGTTATTTAGGACATCATGTTCTTGAATTTTATTTTAACTACGGTTGAAGAAAAAAGTAATAACGTACTTTTGTGAACTTTATGCTTAAGTGCTGCAGCAAAACTGATATTTTACAAAAAAAATTGCTCCGTTGACAAACAAGTACGACTTCTTTGGTGGTGCGTAGTCTATCCCAGATTTTTGAATAATGTTTTTTCTTATATATTTCAAGTAAAATTGCGCAGCAAATGATCAGAAACTTCAGCACATTAGATAAGGATACCCATACCTGTAATTATTAACCCATTGTTATTTAAAAAACTTTATATAATTAAGTCATTAGTTAATTTATCATATGCTGAACACGGCTATTAAATTAAATTTTGTGGCATTTTCATGTTTCACACGTATTAACATTAATAATATGGTAAATGTTACTAGATTATTTTATACAAACTCAGCTCTGAACTAAAGGCATTATTTCATAATAATGGGTATGATAATGTCTTCATTTTGAGCAAAATCACTCTAGAGTAATAAGTACTTCTATCATCTTAATATTGAGTGAATCTTTGACCTGTCGTAAAGAATTAAGTGTGAATATCTTGGCTTTCACATGGGGCTACGTGAAACTTAGTTCCGGATAACACGTATTTTTCGGTCCGGAGAAAATATAATGTCCACGCAAGCCGTGCTGCAAGAATATATTCTGTATGTCAACTACATATGTACAATCTGGAAACATCCAATTCTATTGTCCAAGACAAATTATTTAGTATACCCGAAATTTAGATTTGAAAGAAGATATAGAGTTGTTCAAAGACGATTACATTCACTTTTCGGAAAATCCGTTAATTATGAATTTTGAGCTACTCTTTCAAAGTTTATTCATTTATAATTAAAATTAAAGATGCTTATGTCCCACAAGAATTCAAATCTAAGAATTAGTTTCTAAAACCATCATCTTAGACAGGGGAGCAGCTATATACACGTGTTCTGTCCTTATTAGGACTCGTCAGTACAGTATAGCCAAACCCAGATAGTCAGAATTTGGATCTCAAGACCAATATTGTCTTATGATGATATATCTGGGTTCAGCTGAACTGTACTGACAAGTTCTAATAAGGACGAAACACATGTATACAGTTGATTCCCTATGTAAGATGATGGTTTTAAAAACTGATTCTTAAATTATCGAGATTTTGATAGAAATATCCGTTTTGAGCATCCCTAAATCCATTTTGACTATTTTTGGCTTGATGTCGGTACGTATGTTCGTGCGTGCGTGCGTGCGTAAGTCGCAAATCTCAAAATTGGTTGAACGTATAATGTTGAATTTTGTATTTGAAACTGATATAGGGTCTAGTTGTGCACCTCGCAATATGATTTCAACCGTCTGTACCGGAAATGCACTTTACTTGAAACTTTTTTCGAATTTTTCTAATAAATCCAGAATGATCAACCGTAGGATGTTGAAATTCAGTATTTGAACTTGACATTGTATCAGAATGGCTATCTGCTATTTTTGTAAGAATCGGCCAGGCCAGAAGTGCACTTTACTTAAAGCTTTTTTTGAATTTTTCGCATAAATATATAGAATGATCCGCCATAGCATATTGAAATTTCGTATAAAGAACTTTTATAATATCTTATTGTACATCTTGCATTATGTGTGCGATCCGCTAAACCGGAAGTGGACTTTACTTGAAACTTTTTTTTTAATTTTCCGCATAAATTCTGAATGATCAGCCATAGGGTACTGGAATTGAGCATTTGAAATTGCTGTGGCATCTCAATGATCATCTCCTATTTTTGTAACAATCGGCTGAGCCGGAAGTGCATTTTCTATGACAGACTTTTTGAATTTTCCGCATAAATTCTAAACAATCAGTCGTAGAATATTCAAATTCTGTATTCGGCACTTTTATAATATTTAGTAGTACACCTTGCCTTATGATTGCTATCGACTAAGCCGGAAGAGCGCACTTTATTCCAAACATTTTTTGAATTTTCTGCATAAATCCAGAACGATTCAACATAAATTGTTAGAATCCAGTATTTAGGACGATCATACCGTTTAGATGCTCATATCCTATTTTTATTGAGATCCACCAAGCCGGAAGTGTACTTTACTTGACAGTCTTTTGGAATTTCTCGCATAAATTCGAAACGATCTGGTGTAGAATATTGAAATTTGGTATTTCAGTCTGTTGTAGCATCTGAATGATTGCCTACTATTTTTATAACAATAGACTGAACCGGAAGTGCAGTTCAGTAGGAATTTATTTTTTAATTTTGCATATAAATTCAGATCTGTTGGTAGTCGTAGAATTTTGGAAATCAGTATTTAGGAATTGGAAATTAGTATAAGAATAATGGCCTACTGTTTCCATAGCAACCGACTTAGCTGAAAACGCGTTTTACTTGACAGATTCTTAGAATCTCTTGGGTTAATCCAAAACGATTAACTGTGGAACGATGAGGTTTTGTGTTATATATATATGTATATATATATATATATATATATATATATATATATATATATATATATATATATATATATATATATATATATATCCAATGATATACAAGTAAGTCACGTGATGTTCGCGTGATGTTCGCGTCAGATTTTTAATTAAAATGTTCCACTGCATTCTTATACAAATGTCACAATTTATTGTAATATCCATTTTGATTCATTTATTTTGCCTAACAAACTCGATATAATTATATTTCCGGACAAAATGTGGTCGAGAACACTTAAGATCCGATTTTGTTTAGCTCCAGAAAAAGCCTAATCAATATGTAGGCCGAATCTTTAAGCACACTCCGGAATATCATCTTGAAGACAAGACAATTATGATTCTCATAAAAATAAAGCTATTTCTCATGATCTCGTAGAACGTTAAGGATCTAATAGAGCAAAGTCCAATTTATTGTAGGTATTCATAGCGCTTCCTGAAAAATAGGTTTTTTTTCTCAGTACCAAATCATCAATTAGGATATCGAAGCAAGTGATATTGAATCGCAATCTGGAGGAGACTTATGCCCATCAATTGAATAAAATGATTGTATTGGTAATCATCGAGTCGACATTGACATAACTCTATTTTATCTTGAGCTCACAATCCTAGTCATCTTAATTCCGATCTCAGTTTTGTAGCTTTGTAGAAAAATAACCTGATTTGGTCCTTGTCATGTCCTCATGATGATTTCTAATCGAGGACATATCCAGCTTCCTTGTTAAATTGACTATAATAATTAGGTCAATACGTTGTGGTTTCTCCACTAATTTGGATAACACATAGAGAATTTCAAGAAGATTCTCTTGTCCTCTTTTTCTTTCAGATTCTATTTTCTGAACCTATAGAATATTTTCCTTCCACTTACAGACCTATTTTTACTATACCTACAGAAACTACACCTTTACTTGGATTAATCAACTCTTAAAAACAGGAATTAATGGATTTCATGCCGACTGCTTCACATGTTTTGGATGAAAGTAGCCAAATGTGAGGGTAGATCACTTTCAAGGGACTTAGCTGAAGTTTTGAGAAATGTTACTCCAAAGGTCAGTATTCCAATGCTTGTTTTAGTTTAGACGTACCTCAATTCCTCTTCTAACAGTTGTTCGAACAATCGCTACAATGGAAATTGAGCTACTCTTAGAACAAATTAATAACTGAAATATCGTATTTCTCCATCTATAAAAAGTGCTGCTTATACAAAAATTTGAATAAATGTTCTTGAGAAATAATTAAATCAAATTCAGCAACTGAAACAATAAATCCCAGTGTTTTCAATAATCACTGGAGATGCCCAAACTTCATGTTCATATGTTATCTGTAGTTTCTTTATTGATATTCACTTACACTATTTTCAAAAATTGATTCTCTATCTCTAGTATAGGTTCGATTGATATGAATTTTATGATTGTCATGATTCTCGTGTTCAAAGAGTGCTAATTGTATCGCGGACCTTGGCAGCTTTGACAACGTAATTTGATTGGCGTGAGTTGTCATCCAAAACGACCTGCGACTCGCGGGGCCTGTCTCAGAAGCCTTGACTAACACGTGAGTTTGCATACCTATCATGATTTCATGACCGATTCGCAGTGACAAGGTGATGCGACAAATAATATTAATTTTTCATTCTAGTAAGGAGATGAATGGTACTAGAACGGTTTTTATTATGTCGTCAACAGAAAATGAATTATAGTTTCGTTATCCTTCATACTAAATTGTATATTTATAATGAATGAAGAAAACTATGTCATCTTGAAGAAGAGGTCATTTGAAGAAAATAATGCCACGTAAATATATGTTCTTATGTCGCCAATGATTTCATTGACAATGCCAAGTATAATATTTTTTTTTATGTGTTGGCTATAAAAATTGTGTACTTGACAGAGATTGGGAAAATCAATTTGTGCACTCACAACGAAACTCTGATACCTATACTTAATTTGAAAGTAGGAAAAGTTTGTGTAGCTACACAGTTATGGAACAGTTCCGAAAAATAGCTTATGGTCATAGAGTTTCATAATTTATAGTCATCGATCCACTTAGATTTTTATAAAGTTCAAATGTCAACTAGTGCTCTATGTTTCCCTGCTATGGTGTTTCATATTTATTATAAGTTGAAGATAAGAAGCATAGAATTTTTTTTGTGTGCAACACGTATAAATATATTTTGACAACAGCTTTTGTGATTCGGCAAGCCTTATCTCTAAATATCATAAGTTTAAGTTTACAGAATTGTTGCATAACCGTCCCACGCATTGACGGGTACCACTCAGTCGATAATTATCACCCGATCGACCAAGAGCCATTCGACCGAACGGAACTCCTTCCGAAAATATCAAAATTCCATTTGAAAGAATCGAAGTTCTATTCGAGAGAATCGAAGCTCTTTCTGGAATAATCAAAATTCGATTCGAAAGCATGGGAGTTCTTACCTAAAAGATCGATGTGGACCCAAACCAACGAAGTGCTATCTGATCGTTTTAGATGCCCTCAGATATAACGATGAACCATCTTGACATTCATTTCTATGCAGTAACATTTTAGAAGAAACTTTGTTATTGGGTCCTTCTTCAATCTTCTGACTTGTACGCAATTCTGATGAGCATCATTTTTTGACAAATTATTTACTTTTTCACCTTTGAATCGTTAATGCGCTATTTAAGTATTTGAATTCACAGTATTCAACTGAAGAGCCATAATTACTCAATTTATTTTAGAGTAGTGAATGGAAATCATAGAGTTATTAAATAGTTTCAATTCTTGAGTCGTTATTATCATTCCTTTTCTATTGATTTAAGATCTGTTGTGTTCCTAGAGAAATTTAACTGTGAGCGCATTAGTTTTTTACTAAAGCAGTGAGTCGTGCAGCATTTGTAAAAATAACACTAAGATGCCTAATTATCGGAGACTGGTCACGTTAATCGTGGTTTAAGAATCAAGATGATTGTGGATAATTTTCAGTGTGGTAACATATCCTGCTCAGTGCACTAACTTTCATTTTCTCATGTCTTGCGACATGTCACAAATATTTTGATTTATTTCACGATTTCTATGCTTACTTGTACTTGATTCACAGATAATTTTTTAAATGTGTTCACAACATGTTTCTTATGATAGTGGAATCAATGAGCCAAAAAGGCATTGTGGAAATAATTTTAGATATTTATTGTAAGATTGGTATTGTTATAACTTTTTTAAATAGGCTGTGAGAAAATTTCATTTTCAACAATAAATTATGGCTTGCTCTACAAGAGGTGATGAAACTTTGTTCTATAATAAAATATAGATGAGTATAAGCGGAAGTCAATATACCAGCTTGCTGAATGGGGGAATATATACAATATTGATTCTTATGTTGTTATAGTACGGGTGTTGGCAAATTCGAGAAAACGAGAATTTTAAGAAAGTTCTTGTCTTAGATATATTTTCTTATGCTCTCTAGAACAGCATGCGGGCCACCTGGCTGCCGGTAGACGTTGCGTTACACAGGTAAAAATATTAAATTTGAAATGATTTAAAAACAAAACTTTCAATAACATTTAAAAACTATCAAAAACATAGATTTATTTTTGGCAGACATCTTAGCTGTTGATAGTAACATGCCAGATGCTATTTTCTATGAACAAAAAATAATATTTTAAACCATTTCAAGACGGCCGAAATTTTATCATTATTTTATTTCAATATAAAAAAATATGAAATTAGTTTGTCAGACACTAATAGGGTTGTTAAACATGAGCCAGACCGATTTAATATTGTAGAATAGCGTGGTATTATGCCGGATGTTAGAAAGAGATAGCTGCAAAGTAGATTGGTGGAAAAGAGTCAAGAATACATTACGCTATTTAATATATTAAAAGTAAGACTTTCAATTCATGATTTCCATAGGTAAATAATAGCTTCAGTTTGTTTAACTGGTACCAAAATAATATTTTTTGTACGTATTTAACATAAATTGTTTCTTCCAACGCATTTGATAATCAAATCGTTGAAAATTGTGGAGACATTTTAAGTCCTGAATTATGTAATCATGAAATCTTATTCATTTCAGTAAGTTCAAAATAATCATTTTGGGCATAAATATGAAAATAAATTGATTTTTAATTCCATTTTTCATTCAATACAATTGAAAAATTAATTTATCACCTATTTCAAAACTAACATTGTATTAACCACCTTAAATAATTCAAGTAACAAGTGTCAAGACTTGAATTCAATGTACTCATTTCTAAATAATAAATTAATTGGTACAAGAATAACAGCTTCATTGATTTTATTGGTTTCTGATATTTAAACTAATCTGTGTATTATGCTGCAATTTCAGCAAACCTGGATTCGTGAATAAGCTACTAACATGAGATAGCCAGTTCCACTAAATTGAATGACGTATCAAATTATTCGTTAATTAAATATTGATCTTTAGATTAACTAGTAGTTGAGAGTTATGGATAATGTAACGTAATTTACTTCTTGTACTTGTCCCACAACAATAGATGCTTTTTACACAGTTGCCATGGCAGCTTGTTCAAATACCAAAATGGACTACTTTTGTCTGTAGTTTAGTGTTTCAGTATAACGTCTTATTCAATCGGTAGAAGAAAAAAAAGTATATTATGTTTAGATCATTTTTTGTCTTCAACAAAAGTTATTATTTTTCATTTTTCCATTACAAAAAACAAATTTTATTTTAATAGCCATTTTATTATAATTTCAATGTTAACATTAAAACACTACAACAAACGTGAATAAGTGAGTTCAGACTGATGCCATCTGAATACTGAAATGCATCGCCGCAGTTGTTCCTATATTTCTTGCACAACCAGCGAACAACTGACTGAACTCTTCTAACGTACATACTATTTTTACAATATTAAATCGGTCTGGCTCTCATTTAACAACCAAATTAGTGTCTGGTAAATAGATTTTATACTTTTTTATATTCAAATAAAATAATATTAAAATTTAATTCGTCTTAAAATGATTTAAAATTATTATTTCTGCTTTATATAACAACTAAAATATCTGGCAAAAATAAATCCATGTTTTTAATAGTTTTCAAAAGTTTTTGACGAAAACCTTTTTTTTTCTAAAGATTATTACGAATTTTATATTTCTATCTGTACAGGTAGTGAACGCAATGTCTACCAACAGCCAAGTAGCCCGCATGCTGTTCGACAAAGCATATGAAAATATATATCAAAAAGACAACTTACTTAAAATTCTCTGTCAAAAAAGTTGCTAGCTCTTGGACTATTAATAAATAGTGATTTATGTGATAATAGTGTAAAGTTCAACATTTTGATATGAGGTCAAGTATTTGATGACAGGGCGTGTCGAATCACTAAAATTGTTGGCCGAATGTTAAAATGCCCACAACGTCTATATTTTGATAATTATTGAGCACATAGCAAAGAGACTCGGAACGTACATTTTTGTTTACTGTCGACAAACCATTCTGTAAGAATCTTATTTTGTTTTAGTGTACCAATTCAAGACGAATACGTACTCTGTACAAATAGCTATTATACAATCTCTCAGTTCACGTACCATTCTATCTACTGTTGAAATGTTATTTTGTCGATTGCCGTTTCATTATTCTATTGTTAATTGATGTACCCTTGTGTGTATTGTTGATGTTAATATTTTTATTGACTGTCAGCGAACTATTCAGTCTACGATTAACAAGTTTTATTATGTTAACATCCCATTTATTGCATGTCATGTCGACAGACGTATTTCATTGTACCGTATTTTATACTGATAATCGACTATGCTATCGACTTTCGTCATACCATTCTGTCTACTTATTCTGTCACCATCTTCTTTTTTGCTGTACAATTTAATCAGCATTGTTCTAATCAATGCCATTCTGTCACCCAACTATTTTTGACTATTGATGTACCATTTTGTTGATTGTCGTTGTTTTTTCGTTTATTGTCTGTTATCGTCGAATCATTTTGTTGTTGTGCCACTTTTTCGTATTCTGACATATCATTCTGTCTAGCAAATGGCGAGACAGATTTGCGAATAAGATATTTCAATAATGTTCCTAAGATATCAAAAAACTAAATTCATCTCTGCTCAACAGCTCATATCATCCACTAAAAATCTACTACCAAAACATCCAGAGTTTAAACAATAAATTATCATCACTACATTCTGCACTTGCCGATTTCGATTTCGATGTGATAGCCTTCACTGAAACCTGGTTGAAAGATAGTGTGTTTAATTCTGAATTGTGTGACAATAACTATTCAGTGTATAGAAAAGACAGAAATTTCAACGAATGCAGAATGTCCCGAGGAGGAGGTGTTATGTTGTTGATTGACAACCGAATTATTTCATCAAGTGTTGCACTAGAACTTTACATGCACTTACTTCCTGTTAATGTGGATATCGTTTGTGTCAAAATCTCTTTGAATAATGATCAAATTTATATTTTCAATGTATACATTCCCCCAGCTATGACTTTAGAGAATTATGATAAGATCTATGATTTTTTTGAAAGCATCCCGTTCCTATATAATAGTAACTTCATCATACTAGGTGATTATAATATTCCAGAATTGAGTTCTGATAGTAACTCTGCAACTGTTGAGTCACTGAACAATTTTATGTCATACTTTAATTTAAAGCAATATAACTCCATAGCAAATTGCGATGGCCGCCTGTTGGACTTAGTTATATCAAATACAGAATGTAGTGTTACGAGAGATGAGTTGCCAATATTGGATAGAGAATATAAACATCACCCGTCTTTAAGCATCACAATTAATATCACAATCAAAGATGACGACTGCCTTTCAATCAACAACAAAAAAGTGTTTGATTTCAAAAAAGCAAATTATATCAAGCTTTATAATTTGATTGACAATTTTGATTGGGATCAACTTGAGATGTTTAAAGATGCTGATTCAGCTTGCAAGTTTTTTTATTCAACACTGTACAATATGTTTGAGCAATCTGTGCCTTACAAATTTGTCAGAAAGTTCTCATACCCTCCCTGGTTTACATCTCAAATCAAAAATAAATTAAGAAAGAAATTACATTACTATAAAATGTACAAAAGGTACAATAATCAATATTATTTATTGCAATATAAAGAACTAAGAGCTAGTATTAAAAATGACCTGAAAGCTTCATACAATAACTACATAACCACCAGTGAAAATTCAATTGTTTCTGATCCACGTAAATTTTGGAGTTTCATCAATTCTAAAAAAACAACGTCTAATTTCCCGGCTTCTATGTCTCTTGATAATATGAAACTCACATCGAAAGAGAGTATTGGAGATGGTTTCGCTACATATTTTCAGAGTGTCTTCACTAGTTTTACCAATGATCCTCTCCCTATTCTGAACAATTGTTCGAATAATTTGCTATCTTTAAATCATATTTCAATAGATGAAATTGAAAAAGCAATAAAAAAAGTAAAAGCTAACTTGAAAAGTGGGCCTGATGAAATACCAAATATGATAATCAAAGATTGTACACATCCACTTTCGCGTGCTCTGTATCATATATTTAATCTATCCCTTGAAACAAGCTACTTTCCCACTATTTGGAAAATTGGACGAGTGACCCCCATTTTCAAATCTGGCGACACATCAAATATAAAAAATTATAGACCAGTGACAGTTCTAAATAATTTCAGTAAAATTTTTGAGTCCATAATTTATCAGAATATTTACTTTAAAATCCGAAACGAACTTTCTTTCTCGCAGCATGGTTTTATGAAAGCAAGATCAACAGCCACAAATTTATGTTATTTTACTCATTATCTCTCCTCGGCTTTGGACTATGGTGGCCAAGTAGATACAGTATTTACAGATTTCGCGAAAGCGTTTGATAAAATTGATCACCGAATTATTATACATAAACTTCATCGCTTTGGGTTTTCTACTCCGTTAATTAATTTAATCACCTCATACTTGTATAATCGTGAATTATTTGTATATTTTCTTGGATATAATTCAAACTCATTCACTGCGACCTCTGGGATTCCACAGGGCTCCAATTTAGGACCCTTATTATTTTTAATCTTCATAGATGACGTTACTTCTGTCATAAATAGTGAGAAATTACTTTTCGCAGATGATTTGAGAATATTCAGAGTAATAAATACTTTTGAGGACTCTCATGCCCTACAAAATGATTTAGATAATCTTGATAAATGGTGTAAATTAAATAAGCTTCATTTAAATCTATCAAAATGCAAGGTTTTATGTTTTACAAGGAAATTGAAGCCGGTTAATTTCAACTATAGAATATCGAATCATTCACTTGAAATTTGTGAGGAGATATTAGATCTTGGTATAACTTTCGATAAAAAATTGAATTTTGACGCTCATATTCAAAAAATATACTCTTCAAGTATCAAATTACTTGGTTTCATTGTTCGAAGTTGCCGCTCGTTTACAAATATAAATGCAATCTTCACTTTATATTATTCTTACATAAGGTCTAAACTTGAATATTGCTCTATAATATGGGACCCAAAATATAACACTCAAATAGACATGTTGGAAAAAATTCAAAAAAAATTCTTAAAATATATTCACTTTAAAATTATTGGTACTTATCCTCCAAATGATATATCATATAAAATATTAATTGACATTTTTGGATTTGAATCACTTGCTAACCGCAGGAAAAAACTATCTTTAGAATATCTACACAAATTAGTGCAGGGTCGTATTGATGATCCGACAACTCTGAGCAAACTTAACTTTCATGCACCTACATATATGACACGAAGTTCTTTTCCATTTTATCCCGATTCTGGTCATTCTAATTTATTTTATAAATCTCCAATAAACAGAATGTGTTTGAATCTTAATGATTCAGAAAATGTTATTGATATATTTAATAAATAATGATGTCCCTATCATTAATTTTGATTTAATATTTTTACATTTTACATTTTATGTTATGCATACATTGTATGATTTCTCAGTGTATAATTTTTATACAAAATTATTTGTTCCTGTCCAGTTAATGGATTCGTCTGTTGGGCAGAAGAAATGTTAAATAAATAAATAAATAAATAAATAAATAAATAAATAAATAAATACAGTTGTTCTACTAGTGTAGCTACTTCTAATGTAAATAATTCTGTTGACATTCCAATTGCTTCGATGCAATAAGGTTGGTATTGTACTTAATCAATACACAGTACCATATTATATCGTCGTTTCATTTGTTGGCTATTATTGAAAAAATTTCTCGACTACTGTGGTCTTTCCATGTACCTATTACTTCATCGTCTGTTGATGTGTCATTCGGTTACTTCTTTTATTTTCCCAATCTATATAACAGAGGCAGTACCTTCCTATTGTAATTATGATTTTTTGACTGTTCGAGATTTTTGATGAATCTTCACGTTTCAGACCCTACCGAGCTCAAAGAACATAATTTAAAAAAAGTCGGTCGATCTGTCGGTCTGCCTGTCAGTCTTTCTGTCAGGCTGTCTGTCGGTCTGTCCGAAAGCAGGACTGAAATTTCATATTTATATATGATACGACACTCTAGAATGAAACGGCAATGAAAATGGCCATGAAATTTATGATTAGAGAAGTACTGTGCTAGCCACAGCAGATTGCATATTTAAGAGGAAAATCACCCTAGGTACCATAAGAATCAGTTTATTTGTTGTTATGTTGAAGATAATATGAGAACTTGACGATAATAATAACTACAGTGCGAGCTCCCGATGGAATACAAAAACAGAAAAGTGAATTCATGTAACAAATGAGAACAGATTTGAAATCAGACTAATTAGTAAAGTTTTCAAATCAACGAATCGGCGGGTAGCAGCCTTACAGCGATGACAACGACTCCAAGCGCAGAACACGACAGCCTAGTTCAGTAAATCATTCTCAAACGGAAATTGGATGAAGCAAGTGAAGTAGTAGGTAAGATAATAGTGAGTACCTCAACAAGATGTACGTAGGAATTGAAACAAGAAGCTTATCCAAGATATTTTGCGATATTATTGAATTTAGTCGGGATATTATTATACGAACATCAGGCACAATCAAATTTTTTCCTATGTATTATGTTCTTTATTATACGAACTTCATCGGGAGACTCTTAAAATATATGTATGCCACAGTAGATTCTATCGAAAATTACTTGGTCTATTGAAATGAAAATTGAAACATTTATAGATTGGTTCAGAAAAAAGAATATGATTCAATTGTTCTAAAAAAAAATTCTAATGATGAGGAGAATATTTTTGATTACGCCAAATAGGGTATCAATTGGCGCATTTAAAACAGTTTTTTTAGGCGATCATAACAAAAAAGGTGTTTCTATGGCTCCTTTTGCGGCCGTGAAGTTTCACTTTTTGGTACAAATCTGTCAAATTTTACTTTTTGGGACTGATCTGTCAAATATTACTTTTTTGGACTGATCTGTCAAAAACTTCTTCATAAACACTTCATACATACCTATATGGACTGCTTGATGAACTCTTTAAGAAACAGTTTTCGCCGAAATACATATTATATTCTTCCGTCAACCTTTACAGTTCGTGCAATTCAAGAAATTGATACACATTTTCTACAAATGTCACTTTGATAGAAGACAATAAAATAAAACAATTTCAACGGCTACTAAGATTTACAATTGCAATGTTTTAGAAATAAATACATAAAATGGTGTGATTTGGAATTATTATGTAATGATCGCCTAAAAAACGTTGTGTGCACCTCGGCCTACAGTTCTTTTTTGGTCTCACCTGAATTGCAGCCTCAGCTACGCTTCGGCCGCAAACAACAGATTCGACCAAAAAAGATAACCTTTACGGCCTTGATACACAAATAACTATTATTGATGTTGTGTCCTTTAATTGACATCATCAATAAAGCATATCTCCGAAAATTTGATATGTAGCTCTGTATTTTTGTTTTCAACGAATAATATTCTTCTCAAATCAGTATTTATATTATCGGATAATTCATCTTGAGGATAATAACGGATAATTACCAGCTTGCATCCTGGTTGTCTCTAGATTATAAAATGTATGGTAATTAACTTGTTAGCTGTCAATTTTAAAATTATAGATCTGTCAAGTTATTTATGTATATTCTCCTATATAATTTTATTTTGATTTCAATGAAATTATAATATTTCTGTGATATTTATTAAAATATGGGTTACTATTTATTTTGAAATATGGTGTACCACGATGATTGCCAGAGGAAAAAATCTGTCAAACATAATTGCTAAAAACTTCTATTATGCATCTCAAATTGACTCAACTAATAGAAGTTACTGGAACTAAATCAGGGCAAATACAGAACAAACTCTTCTTGACACGATGACAGCTTGATAACTTTTACTTCATAACTTATTTCATTGATTCTCATCTGTTTGTTATGGTGGTATTATCAACGTATCCGTAAAGAGTTAGATTGGCACCAGGCGGCGCCGTTGCTGCATTGCGACGGCGTCCGTGTCTTCAGCTTAAGTCGTACCAGGTGCAACTGGAACCTAAAGCCTTGGACCTAGTGCTCAACGACAATACTGTGCCAGGAGCAACGCCTTCACAATAAACGAAATTATAATACAACTGAATATATCTGATAATGACTAAAAAGGATTTTTTGATGATACATAATAATTTTCACTGTTCATTGAAGAAGATTTCAAATTGCTTTGAAACTATTAGTTTTTCGTACACTACGTTCTTTGGATAAAATATTTATAACGTATCAGAGAAGTTTTTGCAGGCGTCACGTCACATAGTAAAACTTACAACACACTAAGCGACACACGAAAATGTTCTTGCTTTGAATCGAGCATACAAAATTAGAGAAAAAGAGATAAGAGAAAGGGCAGAATATAGAGGAATGTTTGAATTGTTTAAATATTCTATTCTCAATAATATTCCAAAAATCGAGTTTTCTCTCTCAAGCTCGTTCAGTCTATCACGCAGTCAATTCGTTAACAGCGTAGTAATGTTATCGACCATTTTTCATTGTTTTGCAGCTTCATTATCTCGCCTTATAAATCTTGCGATAATAAATCACTTATGGAAAGTGTGTAGTGGACTTGAAATTGTCATGTTTGACCTCAAATATCTAAATATCTCAGGTTACAGCTTTAATTTGAAAAATTGGGCTCTGTCACGACTTTTGTCATCTCCAGTTTTAGGCACTTACAGAATTCAGACTCAATCGGTGGGGTTACTACTAAGATCTAGCGTTAGCAACCTTAGCATATTTGGAGTGGATTGCAAGGAAACTATGCTCGTTATGTTTGCTGCGTTTCAACATAAAGTAAGGAAATGAGATAGAGAAGAAAAAGCTGTATAACTGGAAAATGATCTTTCATGAATATGTTTGAACAATACATCTCTATTTTACATTTATATCTCAACTATATATACAAAACATTGATTTATTCAAAAGAAACATGTATCTTTTGTGCTAGAAGCAAAATTTGTATGTTTTGATAAGTATATATCTAGAATTCAGTATCATTTTCTTCAATATTCTGTTCACTAGATTACCATTTAGAAACAAATGGAGCTCTTCCGCATTTATTGTTCAATTTTTAAAATTCTCGCGGTATTGACTCCTTCACACGTTTAAAACAAGTGAGTGTTGTTTACGCGAACGATTTGTTAGCATTTGCTTGATCGAGGTCAAGAATCGTAGCTGCTGCCGGAAACGGCTCTCCGCGGTTACGCGAAGACCGTGGGACACGCGCACTCGCACGAGTACACTCATCCGATACCTCTCAGTGTTCAGTACTTTGTTAACATGGATGGCGAAGTTCGAGATTCTTGATCCAAGGAGGTTACGCGCCACGCTCGGCTGTTTTGCATCCAGTTTGAAGGCGACACGTTTACATCCGTTCTCTTGTTCATTGCTGACAGTATTGTGTCATTGCAAAGAGGACTTGTTAACTGTTCTTCATGAGATCAGTTACTCTGCATTCTTTACAATTTAGAGATCAAAACTTTTTTCTAGCACAAAATTAATGGATACAATTTTCTGTTGACTAATGATGAATTTAGTTTTCAAAAGAGCCAATCTTTCGAGCATGAGATTCTTCTCCTCACATCAATGAGGTTCATAAGTATTACGAATGTTAAAGCAATTAATTCCAGTGTTATTACTGTTTTTTGCATGATGAGTAAGCTTACGAGTCTAATTCTTTCCTCAAAATTCGATTGCGCTTCAAATACAACTGCAGTAATCTGAAGAAGTAACTTTTTATTGAAAAACGTGAGTAAATGGAAATGTTAAATTTCAACACAATAAACAAAAAAAAATTACTCATCATTGCTTTGTCGCTAATGTATCAACTTTCAACCGTGTGGAATCCGCAACACAAGGCATTACCATTCCATTTGGATAGGAATGCTGAATGCACTATTGCAGCAATGATTTATTCGCGAAGATGATTCATGTCAACGCCCGACTTGAGACTTACACTTCGATATGATCTTTATAAAAGTGGGGCACAGCATACTTGATTAAAATAAACGATGATGCAATGATCTTTGTTATTTCGCATTAATTTTATTTAGATATTGCAAAAGTGTCATTGAAACTGTTACATCAAGGAAAGCAATTTGGATGAGTAATCTTAAATATATACACCTTCCATAGATCAAGACAATCTAATAGAAAAAGATGCAAGATGAATAAGGAGGATGCGGATTTCTCAATTTATATTTATTGCTATTGGGGGTGGGTTGCAACACTCATCAACCTTGTTTGCAGATCTGTTGTATTTAGATTATACTTCTTTGTCAATATATTATTAGAAATAGCATATCTGATGAAATGATAAAATGGCTTGTCAGTGCAAAATTGAGAATTACATAATTCTTTCAGAAGAAGTTTTTTGAATTTCCAACGCAGTCCTTTTTAAAACGGAACGTTTCGTCTAATACTGCTCTGCTAGTAGAAAATATCTTATTCTAGAAAATATATATTGCATACTGTAAATACCTCACTATTTGATCTAAATCTTCTTTTCAATAGCCATTTTGTCATACTGTAGAACGATTAATAGTATAGAAGAGTGAAATTTAAGAGCAAAGAGATTTAAAACAAGCTAGGAATCATGATACAACAATTTTTATCGAAATAAAAAAAAATATGAAAACACAGAACAAAATAAATATAAAATAACAATCTTTTTCAACCGTAAAATTGGACTATAGACAAATTATTCCATATTAGAACCAAAAATACAAAAAAACGGTGTCCCTTAGAGAGAAACTGAGTGTAACAATATTTCCAATATCAACGACCGGAATTACAAAGGCAGTTGAACCAGCAATCATCGAAGACAATATAATAATTTTTCAAAGAAATTCGAATCCTTCAACCCAGTGATCGGAACTTCAGGAAAAACAATAGATAACTCCGAGAACTGGTCTCTAAAAACAGAACTTACATTCTCATGAACAGAAACAAAAACATTACACTTTTGCCAACTAAACAAACATAGCAGAAACCTAGACCTGAGAATAAACAATATGGACATCAAAAATGTCAACGTCCAATTTCTGGGAGTTACGTCTGAGAAGAAATTAATATGGAAAGTCCAAATAGCTCAAGACAATATAGAAAGAGTAAGGATTCAACGTCTCAGTATCCTAAAAGTACTAGGAAATGAAAAATGAAGAGCCAACAAGAAATTTCTGCTGGACATATACAAAACAAAATTGTTACCCGAAATTGAATATGGATGCATCACATATATAACAACTGGTTGAACTTATTTGGCATCACTAAATACAGCCTAGAACACAGCACTTGAAGTAGTTTAGAAGCTTTCAGAACAAGTCTAACAAAAAGCATTGTCTGTGAAGCAAATGAAATCACTCCCACGCTCAAACAAAATCAAAATATTCTCAAATATATAGTCAATCAAACAACATACAGTTTTACAAAAATATGTCCATATTAAATTATTGAACAACACAAACCTGAAAATCCAGCACAGACAGCACAACACCCAATATCAACCTAAAGCCAACACCAATCTATCTGAATATTCACCCAAAATCTCAAATTTATCTAAAAATATATAAATAACAAAAACATAAAGACCATAAATTAGTACTCAGTGACAGATCGAGGATAAAAGAAAAAAATGGAAAATCATCTAAATGATGAAAGCGCATTTTTGACAGTTCATGAATGCTTGTTACTTCAGAGATTTCGCAAATTACCATCTCTCACAATTACTGAGCTTAAAATTAAGCAGTTTGGGCAAACTTACAGAACAGCAGCTTCCATTTAGTACTAGTTTCAAGTTGACTATTTGATAGGTACATAATTTATGCATGTACAAACTCAAAATTACCTATTAATCTTCATTGTTTAGTTATTGACTGACGGGAGGTCAAGTGCTGTACCTTAAAATAATAATTTGATCTTTATCAAAACTATATGAAAAAAAATACACCAAAAGTAAACAAATTTTCATCCAATAATAATAATTCATTCTAATAAGCTTCAAATTCGCGTCAAACAAGTCATTGAATGAATCCTGGACAGATTTGACAACTGATGTATATAATAATAGTGACACCGACGGCTAAAGGTGTAACTAAATTTTTATCTACTTGAATAAACCTTAGTTGCCATATTCCTAATGTCATATATATCTATGGGCATTGTTTCACTTGAAACAAGTAATTGAATAATTTCATCTTCTACAATCACTGAGCTTGAATTAAAGCAATTTGTGCAAACCTACGAAGCAGCAGCTTATATTTAGTACCAGTTTCAAACCTGTAAATAGTATAGTTGCTGAGATCTCAGCGTCACGCCAGCCAGCCAGCCAGCCAGCCAGACGCCAGCCAGACAGCCAACGTGAATATAATAGCGCTCTTTTACAAAAAAATAGAAGAATCATCTAGATGATGGAAGCGCATTTTTGACAGCTCATGAATGCTTGTTACTTCAGAGATTTCGCAAATCACCATCTCTTACAATTACTGAGCTTGAAATCAAGCAGTTTGGACAAACTTACGAAACAGCAGCTTCCATTTAGTACTAGTTTCAAGTTGACTATTTAATAGGTACATAATTTATACATGTACAAACTCAAAAATACCTTTTAATCTTCATTGTTTAGTTATTGACTGACAGGAGGTCAAGTGCTGTAGCTTAAAATGATAATTTGATCTTTATCAAAGCTATATAAAAAAAAATACAAATTTTCATCCAATAATAATAATTCATTCTAATAAGCTTCAAATTCGCGTCAAACAAGTCATTGAATGAATCCCGGACAGATTTGACAACTGTACATAATAAAAGTGACACCCGCGGCGGAAGTTGTAACTAAATTTTTATCTACTTTAATAAATTTTAGTTGCCATATCCCTAATGTCATAGATATCTATGGACATTGTTTCACTTGAAACAAGTAATTGAATAATTCAATTTTCCACAATCACTGAGCTTGAATTAAAGCAATTTGTGGAAGCCTACGAAACAGCAGCTTTTATTTAGTACCAGTTTTAAGTCTGTAAATAGTATAGATGCTGAGATCTCAGCGTCACGCCAGCCAGCCAGCCAGCCAGCTAGCCAGCCAAAGTGAATATAATAGCGCTTTTTTCGGAAAAATGCGCTAAAAATGCGCTAAAAATCGGCGTAGCAGTAATAACGAGTGATGAAGAAAGGAAAATTTAGCCTTTCACAAGCACTTCAGATAATAAATACATCCAACCTGGAAATATGTCACCTACACAGATTCACTTGACCCAATAAATAATCACCAAAGTATACAGCAAGAAACCAACAATAATGAAAATTCAAAAAGCCATGCAAGGGCAGAAACGAAAAAGCGGACTAACAAGCCAAAAGGGCCATTGAAGCACAATATGAACATTACAAATCAGACGGTGGAAAAAAATATTGGAACAACAACAAATGATAAAATGAGGGAAATAATTCAGGACACAACACCATGATACACACCAGAAGAGAGAGTAAACCAAGTAATCCTATTAAGCGCAAACGAAAAAGCAGACCAACAAGCCAAACATGCAACAAAAACACAATAGGAACAGGAATTAGAAACAACAACAAATAATAAAATGAGAGAAATTAGAGGGGACGCAACACCATGGTTCATACCAGAAAAGAGAAGAATCCTAGTAATCATCTCAAGATTGAGAAAAGGGCACAAAATAATCACGCAAAAATACATATTTGACAAAGAAACCCCACTATTATATAACATAGCAGCTCACAACTGTCAATAGGAAACATAATAATCGAGTATAGAAAATATTTCAACCAAAGACAATATCTAAATATATCACACACATGAAAAGAAGTTATCGGCAACAACCTAAAAATCAACATCAATATTGTGATCCCAGCTTCTTCCGCAGCGATGATGAGGTCTATTCTTTAATTCATTCATAACAAAATGATTGTTCCAACTCTTGTGAAGTAGGAGTTAAAACCATAGCTCTATCAATTTTGCAGCCACAACTGTAGAAATGTGAGCTTGTGAATTGTCGTGATTAGAAAGAATCCTTTTATGAGTCAATAGTAGACGTTTTTCTCACAGTTCGATCAGTAAAGTCACAACGACAGAAATGTGGAATGGTACATTTTCATGAAGAAAAAAACTTTTTGACGGTCAATAGCCATTTTTTTCATAGCTTCGTGAGCATTAAAGATCTGATAAAGAGAGGATGAAACTTTTCCAAAACAGTTTGTTATTTGTTTTTTCTTAAAGACCCAAGGCTCTTAATTGCCATTTTTAACAAGGAATTACAAGTAGTCATATTTCTGTTCGCCCATCACTGATCCTCAAAAATCTTTCATTTCAGATTATATCTCAAAAATCTGGAATAGGATGAAATCCGGGCAGAGTACGGTTAAAGCTTGAAATCGAATTCATCCGGCCAAGTGATAACTCTACTTGCAATAGTTCTACCCTTTTACATGAGGATTTTCCCTTACAAATCCCAAGACAGTCGCCATATCTTTCTCGGTTGAGAGGACGGTCTTCGTTGTATACTCAACTTTATCAATTTCGCGGTCAAAGCTGACGATGATTCCTTGCAAATTCCAAGCACAATTGCCATATCTTTCCGGCTAAAGGAAAAATCTTTGCCCATTTTCGCAACCCCTTAATTGAACTCTTTCTTGATCGTAGCAACCATGGTCCTTCTACAGAGCGTTGAAAAAATGCTAATTTTGCTATTCACAATTGTTTGACACCGAAGCATCGTTGAGGAAAGCATACATCTTCATGGATAACCGACCAGTCATCATTCGATGTCCATGAAAAAGGACGCTAGATATATCAAGGAAAAAAATGTTTGACTCTTTCCGAGGTGCAATTTGGGGATAGATATACGGATAATTCTTATAGGAATATGATGCAATGTGTATTGTGTTAGTGAAAGGTTAACAGAGAATTACATTTGTTCATATTTATTTTCGCCCATCACGGTTTCCATGGAATGGAATGGAATCCGGGCGGAGAATAGTCAAAGCTTAGAAAGTCCGGGATCGGATTCATCCAGTCATAACTCTACTTGCAATAGTTTTATCATTTTACATGAGGACTCTTCCTCACAAACCTCAAGACAGGTCTACGTTGGACCTCAATTCCAAGAACAATCTCAATATCTTTCCGGATGAAAATTTTTTTTCATGGAAATTCATTATTTGGAATTTTTCTTGGTCACAGCAACCATATTTCCTCTATAAGGTGTAGGAGAAACGCTTATCCTGCTATTCATAATTCGATACCAAAGCATCTTTGAGGGAAGCATACGTCTCCATGGATAACCAACTAGCCATCATTCATCGTTCGGTGTCCATGAAATAGGCGATTAGCTAACATACACTGCGTAATCTATCAAGAAAGAGAAATGTTTGATTTTTTTTTGAGTTACAATTTGGGTAGCGATTTGATGCAATATGTATTGTGTAGGTGTTAAAGTTTCGACTTCGGCTACTTTTGGCTTAACGTATCCATGGCAGCTCATTCGGTTTCGGCAAGAAATGAGCCAAAGCTCACGATAAGTATTCGAATTGATCGAATTGATAGTATCAGCCGAACATCCACTCTGGCTTCAGCTATAGTATTCGTTTCATCTCCATGTTACTTAGTTTTTAAAATTTGAGCAAAATGAACCGTCCTGGCTCTCTGTGTTCCTGATATCTAGTAATCGAAAGATCTGCAATTATTTCGTAGCATAGGGGAAAAGAAAGAAATCTATAACATTGGTAGATTCCACATAATTTTATGATGATTAAATCCTTGCCGATGATTGGGTGCAATTTCAAGAGGAATAGAAACATATAATTATTATGACTCTCAAGATTGCGTTATATATGCTCATTGTAAGATAATGATGGTGTTCGTGGAAAAATCTCTTGACATGTTTAGCCCCAATGTTTGGCGCACCTTAAGATATTGATCTGGCAGTGGAGATTGCGGGGCGAATGCCCAACTGTTCACGACCCCTTCACAAGCGCTTCCCGGTTTCCACTTCCCGAAACAAGCCGTCCGCGTCCCAACTTACGTCCCAACTCGCGTCCCGGCGCCCGTCTCCCTTAGGAATTCTTTGCTCGCGTGACCTGCAAACACCAGCAGAGCACAGCTACTGTGAAACTTGCTTCAGGAATATTCTCTATTCTCAGTCCTCTCTGTTTTCGTCCTTATGTCTTCGTCCTTCGGTCTTTCCTGCGTCCTTCGCTCTCGCATTTCGTCTCTGACATAAAACAGCCCGGAGGTTGCAACTTGGTTACGCCAATCCAAAGGGAAAGATCAGAGCTGAACTGAAGGAATTTGCTGCAAACAATGCTTAAATTTCATAATTCATTGGCTGCGCCCGCAGATCCACTTGCGCGTAACTCAAGCATTGAAAGCATATTCATAATTATATGGAGTTTTTTTTTTTTTTTTATAAGTTCAGAATGCAATCAGATCCACTTGATTGTGTGCAACTTCTATATTTTGACAGTTATTGAGTACACAACAAGAAAGCCCAGAATATAATGTTCACATTCAGATTTCGCGAATATTCCAACAAAAGGATAAGTGAGAGGTGCCACAAGCATGAATTCAACTGCTATGCGTTTATATGGTAATAAAACCGTAACGAAGATGAACTCTTACTCTACGAACGGACGTAGAAAAAAGTTCCTTAGGAAGATTATCAATTGCTAAATCACCTAATCTGGATTATATTAAAATATATGGAATATATCACTTATCGAGTAAGAGTAAAAGAATATATTGTCGAATATTTCTCGATTATTAATAGATACTTATAGTTTCTACTGATCCTTCAAGCTATTGAAACTGTCAAAATTATTTCATGATTATCGATGACCTGAAGATATTATATTTGATTATTCCATTCGTAGTATTTATAACAATGTTACCAATGCTAAATCGCCATAGAAACGGTGCATGTCAGTGGGTATTTGGACGTGTAGAAATACCATCGGGTATTACACTAGTGGTCAAAGTGAGTATTTTACTCATAGATGTGGATGCCTCCAATTTATAATCTCATGCTTTCTTCGCATATTTTTCTGAATATCTTCATCAATTTTTTCTTCTGATTTATCACTAAATCTTTTTGAACTAGTTTCCATATCAGAACGTAATTTAATTCTTATTAGTTGTGAAAGAAAATGCAAGAAATTCTGATTTTTCAATTTGACAGAAGTTTGTTTACTCATTCCTATGAGAATAACGTGACTTGTTACTTGTTTCAAAGAAAAATAATTTAAAAAAATGGTTTGACTCCTGGAATAGTTATATAATATAATTATTTTTGTGGTGCAATTACTCATGTTTATTGTGCTTGTGAATACCACTCGTGCTGCACACTCGTGGTATTCAAACGCAAGCACTATAAACATCCGTGATAGCACCACAAAAATAATTGATGATACTTTAACTACTTATGGTATAATAAATGATAATTATCTCGCGAAGGTGATGATCTATTCTCGGAGATCTTCCTGAAATTTATTCATCCGCTTTTCTCTAGTTTTGTTGTCTACTTTGTAAATTTTTTCTGTTCAGATATTACCTTATTGTGGATTATGTGCTATGACAGCAGACTGGTAGAAACGATTGCAGTTTCTAGATAACACAAAAAATATTCCGTGCTTCTTGAGATCATTTGAGTTTAAGAATAAACAAATACTGAAGTTTCTAAGAAGAGATATGTGAAAAGTATTATATGAAAGTAACTTCACTGTTACTCTCAGTTATTAAAAAGTACAGAATTAGACGATTTCACATAAATAGTATAAAACGTTTCTTGCAAAGAGAAATCCAGTTATACGCATATTAAAGTTTATTTTATTAAGAATGATTTTGAGGGAACTAAATTATATAGTGAAATCTTCACTATTAGATTGTTATCTAGCCTGCTGTGACATAAACCTCCTTAAAAACCTCAGGTCGGGATTTAATTCCAAGTATCAGGTCATTGCTCATATAGGCAAACTGCTACTACTAATCTAAATATGACAGTACCTACCTACTACTCTAAACCTCAGAGACATTTTTGGGTTTTTGTAGATCATGGAAGAATGAATGGTAATTATTATTCCAATATAATTATGAATTAAAAGTGAAATTACGAGAGTACATCAAAAATTTTTGATCATTAACAAATGCGGTTGCTATGGATAATAGCTTGACATTTGATAATAGGTACACAAAGTTTGGAAGTCCAGATCCAGATCACACTATGCTACTTTATGTGAAATCGAATATCAATCCGTGATTAAGTACCTCCTTTTGAAGAGATTGCTTACAAATAAAATTATGGTGGCAAGCCCAATACATTGAAGGAACAATGTATTTCCAATATTTCTATAAAAAAATGGGTTGCGGATTTTGTTAAAGGGAGAAACAACATCAGTTGTGGACACCAAACTAGGATATCTATTCCAGAGACTATTGACGCCGTATATGAAATGATCTTGAAAGAACATAGAACGTATTACTCACATTCTGATTTAGGTATGAACAAATTACTAGTAGAGCAAGATCCCAGGCCCGCCAGACGTTATTTATTTTCTGAGAAATAAGATGTGTGGAATAGAGTAGTGTTAGTATGAACTTTGATCATACGCATACTTGCTATTTTGTGCCGACGGCCAATTTACAGATACGAGGTGCTAGATGTACGTTAAGATATTACTCGCTTTTCTTCAAGTCTTGAGTGTTGATTTTGATGTATGTTTTAGAGAATATTTTTAAAAATTGATAATCAACATTGCTAGACATTTTCCATCGGTGGTAATTTCTGCTAGGCTCTTTGAAGCTCGCAAAGAATAACGTAATCTTGCTTATAGTCTGAGTGCTAATTCTTATATATGATATTCAGGGAGCAATTTTAATACTTATTGTTAATAGCCAGATCAATCATAGGGCTAAACATCCCCCAGACACAGTTAAAATATCGCTGTGAGTGAAAGCGCAAGGTCACTATTTGTAGGCTTGATAGTAAGTGAAGCATCTATAGGCATTCAACTTTTCCTTGCTCTTGCATGAATACATCATATATAAAAATTAGGACTCAGACTATAAGTAAGACTAGGATAATTTTGCAAGTTTTAAAGGGTTCAGCAGGAATTACTGCCGATGGGAAGTGTCTGGCAGTGTTAATTATCAATTTTCAACAATATTCTCTGGAACATACATAAAAATCAGCACTCAGACTTCAAGAAAAGTGGGTGATGTCTTAACGTACCTATAGCACCTCGTATCTATAAATTGGCCGTCGGCACAAACTAGCAAATATGCGTATGATCAAAGTACCGACTAACACTATTCTGATCCACAAATTTTGTTTCTCAGAAAATAACCAAGGTCTGGCGGGTCTGGGATCTTGGACTATGGGTGTTTGGATTTCTAAACGACTCAGCGCCGACTAAATACAACTAAGAGTCGTATCGTTGAAGTTAATATATAGTTGGATCAAATAACGGCTATGAGTTAATATTGAGTTCATCAATATGATCAAGAAACAAAGAATGGTTGCAGGAGTAAAAACAGGTGACCCAAGTAGTTTCTCGTACAGAAATGAACAGGAAAAGTCTTTGCTCCCATTTTACGAGATCTGTCTACAAAATGTTGTTAGTTTTGGAAAAAATTAGCAACAAAAATCAACACACCTGAATTATCATCTATTTCCGAAATTGAAAAAATATTTGTTGGAAAGAAAGATATGCAAGACCATAACAAATAATTTTTTCGAAGGTTTACAGTTGTTTTATGATCATGGATTGCATTGAGTTAAAAAAGGATTGCGTTGAATTGAAAATTTTTGTCCTTTTCGTGCTAGGCCAGAAACATCAATATATCCTCCTACATGAACTTTAGGAAGTGGCTTACTTCAGGTGAGACCCTACACTTGCAATGAACTTTTGTGATTGATTTTGAAACTGGTATCAGTATAGTTATTTTTTATTTCCCCGACCTATATCTAAAAGGGGTAATATTGTGATCGTGATTTTTTGATAGTTCAAGATTTTTATGAATTTTGACAATTTAGATTCTACTAAACTTAAAAAACATAATTTGAACACAAGTCATTCTGTCGATCAGTCTATCGGTCTGTCAGTCTGTCTGAAAGCACGATAAATCGACAAAGCGTACGAATTAACTAGTTCTAAGTTCGTAAATTAGCCTTTTTCATCAAGTGGTATCAAAGCTTTAATCATGTACCTTTTTAGTTTCTTGCGTTTGCTTCATTTAAAATAAGATATAAAATAGCTGAAATTGATCCTTTAATAATTTTGAATAACATTTACCTGAAACATTTTTCAAAATTATTAGCGGTCCATTTGTTATTATTAATATTTGAATTATTATAAAATTTGTTATATTTTTATGAAACATGTGACATGGACATCACATGCAAACATTCGTCAATAGTTTTTTTTGTAAATAAGTAATTTGGTTCTATTGTGTTTGGTATCAAATTAAAGATCCTGCGGAAATAATTCTCGTAGAAGTGTAGAAATGATATTGGAACGATTATCGATTGTTTTTCTACAAGTTATTTGAATGTTGTTCAGTTTGGTATTAATTTGAAGCTCTCGGGAGGATAAACTTAGTAGAAATCTAATATGAATAATTTTTTTGATTGTTAGTAGTTTCTGTCACAACTTCACCAGATTATGTCAAGTTTATAAACATAAAATGAATGACTATTATAAGATAGATTAGTAATTTAATATAAACACCATCTGTCTCTTTGATAAGGACAGCTGTCACTTTGAAATATGCAATTCATTGATACAGAATTCTGAATTTCTGAATTTATGGAACAGCAATGAAACTAGCAATAGAATTTATGGTCGGGGAGGAACTATGATGGTCACAGCAAGTTTTTGTATTGTGGCATGGCTCCAGTTTTTTTTGACTTAAAGCAAACTTTGAACAAAAACTATAAAAGTACTGTCAAAAATGTTCCGCCGAATTATTAAAGCTTCAGAAATCATCACAGATTTTACACTGATGGAAATAAACTTTTTTCATGAAGTTGAACTATCCTAGAAATGCCAGTCTACTGAATCCATTGCCATCTTTCGACTTCAAATTCAAGGAATTGTAGAATTTGTTTTTTCAAATGCAAGTTTTATAAAATACGTAGTTATTTGTTAGAATGGAGAGGAAAGAAACAGATTTCATAGTTGAAACAAAGAAATCCAACTGAAGTAGTGAGTCAACTACTCTGCCAAATTGAACACGAAAATTTCCACCGGTTGTTGGTTTTAAAAGGATAATGCTGAAATTATCATTTATTATACCATAAGTAGTTGAAGTATTATCGATTATTTTTGTGGTGCTATCACGATTGTTTATTGTGGTTGCGTTTGAATACCACGAATGTGCAGCACGAGTAGTATTCACAAGCACAATAAACATGAGTGAATGCACCACAAAAATAGTCTATAATACTTTAACTACAAATGGTATATGGAGGACTATTCCAGGAGTCAAACCATTTCTTCAAATTAGTTTTCTATGAATCTAGTAACAACTCACGTAATTTTCATAGGAACGAGTAAACAAACTTCTGTCAAACTGAAAAATTAGAATTTCTTGCATTTTCTTTGATGAATTATAAAGAAATGTATTGCGTCTTGATATGGGAATTAATTCAGAAAGGTTTGGTTATAGATCAGAAGATAAAATTGATGAAGATATTCAGAATAATATTCCATTAAATACGAAGAAAGTACAAATTGGAGGTATCCACATCTTTGAGTAAAATACTCACTCTGACCACTAGTGTAATACCCGATGGTATTTCTACACGTCCAAATACCCACTGATATGCACCGTTTCTATGGCGATTTAGCATTGTTAACCTTGTTATAAATACTACGAATGGAATAGTCAATAATAAATATGACAAACATCGCATAAATTCTATTTCTGATAAAATTGTCATTTAGAAACAAAATCTTATTTTGTTGGGTAATTTCAAGTGCAAAAATATTATTGTTTCACATCTGGAAAACTAGAGAGTAACGAGAAATTTTTCATAATAAGATCGTATTAACCTTAAGTAATTGTCAAATAAGTTGAAAATTACACATGAAAAATATCATGAGTTCAGATTTGATCGTGAAAAATCAAGTGGTGAAATGATCTGACAGAATTAAAGAAACGCGAGGTAGCTATTCTCATTTGTCGGTTATTTCCTTGTATGGAGTTAAATTTGTTGATTTAATAAGAATTAATATCTCATAATTGAAATTTCAGTATCTATGGAATCTCTCCGTTTCGGTCCTGCTTGTTCTTCCTGAGTTTCTCGTCTTCTGCCAGAGGCGTGTGCGGGGGCGGTAACAGGCGCACGTAATTAAAGGTCAGGGCGTTGGATCCTAGTATAGCGGTTTATCATACGCCCTTCCTCGATTACAATAAGTAAACATGCGCGCCTATGGATATACACTACAAAACACTGTTTCTATTCTACGTCAAGTAGCAAACACAAAAGGTCACAGTCTTATGTCACTTCCGCCCGCTTCGTGTGGGTGAAAATGCTCAATATTATTTTGATAAGCACGGGATATTAGTTTGTTTATAATTGGAGATATGTTAATTTTTTATTTACTAACCGCTGATGCGTCAATTTTTTTTTTAAGATTTATTTGTTTTGTTTCGAAATTGAATTATTAATTATTAGAACACTTCCTGGTATTAAATCATCAGCAGGAAGATATCTTTTAAGAAAGATTATTCAACGTATATTACAATTAAATTTTTCTTCCTCAGTTCTACAAATAATTTTTTCTCGAAAATATTTTTATTTTGTGCGTCCGACAAGTAAAATGATTTTCAGAGGTTAACTTGCTATCTTTCATGATATCGGCCACAGCATTTGACCAATTGAGTTGAAATTCACCATGCGGGCATAATATTATCATGTTTCGATCGTATCAAATTGTTGCGGAATCGATTCAACGAAAGAACCTCAGGTACTCCACTGATTAGTTTATTTTCTGAATAACTTGTTTAATATTGAAGATATTGACTAGAATGGTATTTGGCTCCAATTTTCACAGAATGTTTCTTCTTATCATATGACAAAAGTATGTCTGATTTTTGACCATCGCGAATGAAGTATTTTCATTCATCTATGTGATTAATTTATATTGTTATGTGACAATTTTTTTTTGTGTTAAGCATATTTAACGGCAAGTGAAGTTCAATATCTCAAAACACAAATTGATGGCTTCTGGTTCTTATGTCTTTTGCATTCATATTTTTATTAATTATTTAATTAATTGAAAATTTATATATTTCAATATATTTTAGTTTTAATTTGCGTCCAAACTCAATTACTCTACATCGTTCATCACTTAGGCAGCATAAATGAAGACATTTCAATCACATCATACATAATTCAAGGAAGTGTGCATCTTCCTTTCATCATAGTGTCCTATAATAGCGCAAAAAACAACGTGACGGAAACAAACCAATCAACAACCATCTCTAATTAACTTCAAATGAATAATTATTGACCTGAATTTGCTTACCCATAATATTTTTGAATATAATTACTGCGCTACTTGTCACAGAACTTGATTAATAAAAGGATATATCTGATTTTGGCACAGTGTATTTTGGATTGAAAAATTAGTTAAATTCATTATAGCTGTTACGACAATTTTTAAATACAATAATTTACAAATATTTTTCTGCGTTAAAAGAAATATTCATTAGTATGACTTGACCCATCTCTTTGATGTCTGAATGCGAACAGATTCACGACACATCTTGCTACACAAATTTGACCCAAAAACCGTAGTATACATAAAACCTAGTTTCGAGTAAGCAGCCCTAATCTCTTCCAACGTCAAGCCTAACAGGAAGCGTGTGCTGCAAACACATTTGCATCACTTTTTAAAGTCGAACTTTGAGCGTTCAGTTTATCTATGTGGTGCATTGTTTACTTCAATTATCTGAGCTTAATTAGCCATCATATTATTCAATTCTGTGTTGTGAAGTGATTGAGAACTTCTATCAATTGTGGTGACGCCACGCTGAGTGTACGTGGTATGTGATCCTTTCCCTATGAAGTGTTGGTATCCTAAGCTACTTGAATACCAATGCCATCAGTGCACACATCTTGACCGTGTGACGGCGCTAATTGTTGCTAACCGCATGTACTTTGTGTTATTGCGGCAACGGAGTTGTTACAAGAGTGGGTGAATCAACCAACCTGCGTATGTCCCAGGCATTGGTACGGCATGGTACTGATAGCCATCCGTAGGTGTCGTCCAACGTATGATAAACAGTGCTAGTGACTTAGTCATTTGCAAGCTAGTACCACCGGTGGTACATTATTTTATTGATGTTGCACAGGAATATGTGTATGCCAACCGCATGTACTGTGTGTTATTGCAGGCAACGGAGTTGTTCCAAGAGTGGGTAAATCGACCAGCTCGCGTAAGTCGGGGGCATCGATGATCTCTATAGTACTGGTAGCTATCTATTCGATGAACTCAACGGCCTATCTGTTAACCAGATATCCTATCCAACCTCTGAGGCAGGTGTATCATTTTTATATCCGTTCTAGTTACCCAAACTAAACATGAAATGCTCCGATGGCGAAGAGTTGATGTGTGTGACTCTTTGATGATATCTCACAGAGCATTGTGGCTCAAACATATATTAAATTTAGGAGAATTTGGTTTAATCACACCCTAACACCTGACCAGCCCCTTACTCCTGGCGGCAAGGCCACCAACAGCCCATCAGCCAAACTTAATTTTTTTCCATATTTTCTTCTCATATCTTCCATATCTTGACAATTATTTAATAGCATACAGCTAATTTATTATTTGCATTTTACAAATAAAGTAGTAAGATGCATGAACCTTCTGTTCACGCATTTTTTGCGATGCAAAAAAATAACAAAATTATTAAGTAACGGAGCATAATCCTCTCTAGAAAGAGTTAAAATTCACGCATATTATACATATATTATTTACTAGCATTCTTCTGCATCTATACTAATATTATGAAGAGAAAATATTTATATTTTTGTTTGTAATGAATAAACTCAAGAACTACCCAATCGATTTAAAAATTCCTTCACCAATATAATCTTATATTATCACTGAGTAACATAGGCTATGAAAGACAACTTTACAAGAAGTGACGCACAAGTCGTATTTGTTCGTTCAAGCACTGTTCATCCGATTGGATTGAAGCTTTGTACGATTGCCGGTGGTACTTTTGTAAAGACTTTTATTGTAGTACCATCAACATAAATTCAGTGGTGCACGAGTCGTATTTGTTCGTTCGCACATCGTGCATCCGATTGAATTGAAACTTACTTCAGTAGTTGTTGGCACTTTCTTGAGGGATCCTATTATCGTACCATTGATATACATTAAGTGGCGAATGAGCCTTATTTATCCGTACGCGCATCGTTCATGTTATTTCATGTTCATCCGTTCGAGCATCGTTCATCTGATTGAATTGAAATATTCTATGGAGCTTTATATAATTATTGTTGGCACTTGCATGAACGTGAAATATGTGACACACGAACGTTATTTCATGTTTATCCGTACGAGCATCGCTCATCTGATTGAATTGAAACATTCTATGGTTATTGCTGGCTCTGGCGTGGAAGTTCCTGGTGGTATTATCTATCTATACCAATATTATAAAGAGAAGAGATTTGTATTTCTGTTTGTAATTGATGAACCTAAAAACTATAGGACCGATTAAGAAAATTCTTCAAACAGTAGAATTCTATATTATCATATAACTGAGTAAAATGGGCTATAACTTACTTTGAGAAAAAAGAGATCCCTACGAAAACTCTAATAATGTAATCTAAGATGTATAACAAATACCAATAAAATTCCTTACATTGCGTGTGCTGCAATATAATTTTGATAGTTGAGGTTATGTTTATGTAGCATCTTATGTGGTATTATTCTCAATAATTATCTTATATTAATAAACTATGCTTTGAAAATTCGAACAAGAATGTTAAATATTAATAAATGTTCACCCGCGGCACTCGGGCTGCTATTTTATGTATTAAATACTTGATAATTATTCCTAATAGAATTTTTGGTTTGATACTCAGGTCCCTCTTTCCCCCTGGGTACTCTGGACACGTGCACAGGTTCCCGCGATCGATAGGGGCCCCCTGGTTTCTACCAGATCACCAAACGATAACCGATATTCATCAGGGTACGTTTATGTTGGAGCAACGATAAATGATAAGAGTTATGATAAGAGCGAAGCAGCGAGAAGCAAACGATCGATCATAATGTAAGTGTTTATATTGAGGAAAGCTACAGCGTTGCTCTCGCTTTTCGATTAACGAAAAGAGCGACGAAAAACATTCAGTTGCATTTCTTCGCTCTTATCCTGATGGTTGTCGCGAATATATCAATCAATGAAGTGTTTTTGAGACCATGTTGGTGGGATCAAAAAGATGAAGATCACCACAATCGATATATTTTGAACTAATTATGGGGCGAAGTTGCTTGGAACGATACGTAAGCATATGAGCCTTTGGCAATATTTTCAGAGTCTACTGTTCTTAAAAGATCAATTTACTTCCAGAGCTTCGTCCGGAAATTTTTCAAAATCTATAGAAAATGAGGAACATTATGAGGATGATAAAGCAGATAATCAAGTAATTGAAGATATTAATTGTTCTAGTGACAATTCTCCTCGCAGTTTTCCCGTCACTGAATATTAGTATTCTGATCAAGTGTCAGGACCATCATCATCTGCCACAAATAAAAAGAGCGACGAATACAAACATACACAAATCAATGGAACATCGTATAGGGGAGACTGGAGAGAAGAGCAGTGCGACATTAAGCGCTGCTACAAGCGATAAGAGCGACGGAATCAAACATACAAAACTTGTTTTCCTCGCTTTTCTCGCTCGTGGTTTGAGACAAAATGGATACTGAACTGCTCATAAGTGGAGTGTTTTTGAGAGAGCCTATCAGGGTTGATAAGATTGTGATTGAAAGTCGTCTAATGTAGTCAGATGTGTCTATTTTAACAAAATAGTGATCTGTCAAGGTCATAGAGGCCCCAATATCCTAATGTGCCCAGGGCCTCCAGTAGGTTAAAGACGGCCCTGTTGATACTAGTAAAAATTTTATCTCGGTACGTTGCTGAATGTCCAGTTTTTATATCCACGCAGTGAAAAATAGACCTGTCATTTGGAATCCTATCAAAATATGACCAAAAAATACTACATTGTGTTTTTTCATTTCCTGACATGTAATCAGATGCGTGCACAAATGATTTAAAAAACATCGGAAGCTAATTCAATCAATATAACCGTAAAATAAACCAAGCAATAATTAAATTGTCAGATATAATTGAGGAACAGCAATTTTTGCTTAATTAAATTTGACTTTGATTCAACAGGTAACGGATCAAAATAAGAGCTAATTTAACAATACCTATTCCAAATTACATCAGGAGAAAGATTTTTCTGTTGCGAAATTGATCTTGTTGTAGTACTTACGTCTGGTGTTTCAGAAAAAACGGATTCAATCCCACGCAATGAATTTGCCCTATGGAGCACCTTACAGTTCAGATTATCGATTTATGAATCGCATAATCTCTGTGTGTATCACAATATTCCTAGTCCATGGATAAGAGTTTCTTTTTAATTTATAAGCACACTGATTCTAGTAAAAAAGAAAGTTGATAGGCTAGCAAGAATAGGATTATTGCTTTGTCTATTTCCATATGGATTAGAATTTATATCGATCATGAAACATTAATTAACTGTCTATTTAATAATTTGGATTAATTACTGTCAATATTCATTTTGAATTCAAGAATTATGTCGCCTAGGCATGGAAAATTGCACCTAAATGCTTATTCTCCAGATTTATTATTTAATATTACAAAACATTCAAGTGATACCAAAATTATTTGAAAAAATATTTTGCCTGGACTACAAAATACCAGCCAAGGCTGCAAGTCTAATAACTACAAGACGTTGAGACTTTTGAATCAAATAAGTAATTTCAAAAATTGTTGTGTTGATTTTAAGGCATCGTGTTTTTTGTAGACAGTAGTTGATAACTTAAGCAGTAAGTCCTTGATTTTGATGATTTTTTTCATTGCTACTTTCGTTCAACATCCTCTGAGAGAGTTATCAAAATAATTCGAGAACTTAAAAGTAAAAAAAGCATTTAAGAGAGATGAGGAAACATTTCTCTTCTGAGCAGTAAATGCATTCATGCTTGAACCGTATTGCAATTATTCATCAGTTATCAAAAATAAAGCTATTAACAAGGAGAAAAAGTATCATTTGACCTACAAGAAAGAACTGAAAAATGACTATTTGACTATCAAAATGAAATATTCATTTTGTATATCGATCATGTCAATCTTGTGTTAAAAAGCAAATAGAAATAAATCCTGTAAATCACCCAAAAACTAAACAAACAAGTGATCAACAGTGTAACAGTTGTCATTTTGTCAGCTTGTATATAATAATACAGCAAATCTCAACGGCAAACGTTCAAATTGATCCAGATTGTCGTTAGGTGCGGGGGCGAATGAGCACCACGCTCAGCATCCACAGCGGCGCGCGGCGTCACTAATCCCTGTAACTCGTCGCTAGCTCTCGCTACATTTTCACATAAATACATATTGATATGGAAATTGAAATGGTTTCCTGCCTAGGCCCCTTTGTTGCCATCAAACAAAGCGATGCGATGCGTCACTGTTCGACGGAGAACTATACTCGGAGAGTTTGGAGAGTTGAAAGAGAAAGAGCGCTAAGCGTCAGGACTAGAGAGTGTTTGAAGCAGGACCAAGAGAGTGTCCTGAGCTTCATGAGCGTGAGCGGTGCTTGGAGAGGAGAGCGGACAGCTGGCCATCTCAGAGAACAGATGATGTAGGAGAGGGTAAGGGCTATACAGTGAATCTCAAACAATAGTTACTCCACGAATTCGCAAATTATTTCTATAGTAGGGATGATTAATGGAACCCGTGATTATGTGATAACAAACAACTATATCCAAGGAGAGGATATGAATAAGGAAATTATCCAGCAGGAACAAGAAACCTCAAACTACTAACTGTGATATTGATTTTGCTTTTGCCCTAAATACTGACAAAATATTTTTTTTTTTTCAACTTCAATAAATAACAGAATTTCTACATTTTATTCTATTCTAACAATTACAATGTTATGCAGACACTTTCCACATAATTAAGCTGCCCTTTAGCTCTAATCTCCTCACAATGACATAATGTGCCTCAATGCTATGTAGACAATAATGAATAGTGTAATATTTTTGCTTTCTGTTTTCACTTACATCTAAGACTGTGCAACACATGGTATCGATTACGATGCTGAGTAAAAATTAGTTTATAGCTTAAGGAAATGAACAAAATATACAATTTTGATTATTTCCCCAAACGCCTATACGTATACGTAATAATATTTACTGCTGTAAATTAGCAAAGAGTAATAAGGGAAAATTGAAAACGAAAATCGTAAATTAAACACATGTATACCTTTCACTATTTATGCCAGAGGTCAAATTAATGTCAATTGAAAGAGTGTTACGTAACATGAATTTTTAATAGAATGATTCTAATAGTTGCTTTTTCTGCATTTCACTGCTTGACGGAAATAGATCATCAGAAGTCGATATATGATTGTGCTAAGTACAAACTTTGACCACACCTTGCATATTATATTTATACTTCACGTTACTAAATTTGTTTTTAAAAATCAAATAACCAACCATATCATAACTAAAATTGATGAAGTTCTATTCTAATGGCGAACCAATTGATGGAAAGAAGATGTGTAGCGTGTTCTCATACAAACAGATCAAGAGACGGAGATGCGCAAAATAAAAAAAAAAAACAACTGAAGTGTACTTCCGGTTCATTCAATTGTTATGAGAATAGTAGGCAATTATTTAGAGTCTGCAGCAGACTGAAATACCAAAATTAAATACTCTACGACCGATCGTTTCGAATTTATGCAAAAAATTCGGAAAGACTGTCAAGTAAAGTTCGATCTCCATGAAAATAGGATATGATCATTAAATGGTACAGTCGTCTTGAATACCTAATTCAATTATTCTACGTTCAGCCGTTTTGGATTTATACAGAAAATTCAAAAAATGTTCCGAGTAAAATGCACTTCCGGTAAAGCCGATTGCAATCAGCTAAATGTCACAGAAGTGCTTAATACAGAATTTCAATATTTTATAACTAATTGTTTTGAATTTATGCGGAAAATTCGAAAAGTCTGTTAGATCAAGTGCATTTCTGGCTCAGCCGATTGGTACGAAAATAGAAGATAATCATTAAAATACTTCATCAATCTCAAATACTGAATTTTAGTATTCTACTGCTATTCATCAAAAAAAGTTTCAAGGAAAATGCACTTCTAGTACAGACGATTACAATCATAATGCGATCTGCACAACTGGACCCTAGACAAGTCTTCTAATTCAAAATTTCAACATTATACGTTCGACGGGTTTTGATATTTGCGAGTTACGAACGCACATACGTACCGACATCAAACCAAAAATAGTCAAAATTGATTCATGGATGCTTAAAACGGATATTTCCATCAAAATCTCGATATGGGAATTTTGTCGGTTTCATACAATTATTACTTTTACTTTGTACAAGTAAAAATAACCAACTGCACCAAAGGATTGATTCCTGATAAACGCAGAACAAGTATCGCAAGGGCTTTTTTCTTTATCAATTTTAATCCACAAACCAATCGAATTGGTTTACATTTGCTTGAATTCATCCAGGTAATTATTTTTATCTACGCCAGTGTTATAATCCATAAATTATTCTGATCATTAAAGTGGAGTTATAGAACAAATGACTCCATTGAGTGGGGTTATATGATGTGCATTTGTTTTATGATTTAATTTTCAAAATACAGTTATACAAATATTCCTTATCACAAATATTAATAACACAGTTTGAGTAATTAACATTAATATTAGACGAGCTCAGGGCTATCAATTTTTGGTTGCTAGTACTACAATAATTTATTCCTGTTTGCTCAATGTCCAAATGAACGTTACTGGTAGTTGCTTCATTTTTTTTCCCATGTATTTCTGCTGCTATTCTTTCCTTGTTTTCCATTGACGTCTCAATATATCTCTTAGCAACAGTATTAGACTTTCAACTTCCGTGCCTTTTGACAGTTCGAAGATTGAATTTGCGAGCAATGATGTTGAAGTTCTTCGAAAACAATGGATGTGGAAGTTGAAGAAATGAAGAAATAATTTTGGTATGGTGGTAAATGTATTTATGCCAGCAGGCTGCTTCATACATTTACCTTTCCTGAAATTAAAAAAAATTGCTCGTGGTCAGCACTATCTAGACGAATTGCTACATATTTTCGAATTACCACGACAATATTAATTTTGTCAATGCCTCCAGATGTGATAAAAAACTCTCGACATATTTTCGTTTTTGTCTCTGTTATTATCATATGGTATATCAGTCCTTCGTCTACGATCTCGTTATGCAATTCTCCATACTCAAATGCAGTAATAATTTATCTACCTCATTAGCAACATAAATATCTATTAAATTATGTACACTTGTTATTTGAAATTCGCACCACACATATGTGAATATATGATGTGTTTTAATTTGTTCTTTCATTAAATACAGTGAAAATTAAATCTAAATATTATTAAAATTCAATACAGTCTTTCCTAGTACCCCTCGTATTACTTGGAATAGAGGTCAAGTGCAGGCGTTCTCGTTTGGTGCAAAAGTCAATATTTTTGGGATTAAATCAATGACAGAATTAAAAGATTTTCGAAATCAATCGAAATAGTTTTTTAAGTATTAAGGTCAGTAAGTACAGTTTACCGATTGAGAATAATAGTTTGGAGGCCGAGCCTTGGCGAAGTTTCCAAATATTATACGAAATCGGTACTGTACTTATTGCTTACAAAATTTTTTGAACGATTGAAAGATCTACCCAAAATATGGATCCCAATTTTCTTTTTCAAATTGAGTTACTATTGGTGGTTGTTTATTCGGTGTCAGCTTCGAGTTTGACATTTTATTGTGAATATTCAGTTATATACAAATAACGATGAATAAAAGAATATTTTTTATTAGAATCCACAATTTTTTTACCTACCGCCTTTGCCCATGGGCGGTAAGTCAGCATAACCAGTAACCAACAGTTTGCTAGTAAAATCAAAATACCACCTTGAATAGAGAGCCGGTAAACACATGAAAACGCCCAATCGTGCAAAAAATATATAATATTAATAATCAACTGCAGCACCCGGACTAACCGCAAACACTGTCTGCGATAATCCTGTACTGTTGATATTTTCTGTTGTTTTATTTTAGGATTAATCACCGAATAATTTGAATTTGAATACCGGATATGAACTTAATCGATCATGGCTACCAATCATTTGTTTATAATTTCAAGTTATTTTTATCTACCAGTCTACTTGCAAGAGTTACCTCATCACCACCTCATGAAGATCTGTGGATGGTTCAGTTATGCGCCAAACCAAAAAGAGTAGAGTCAGATTGACCTAGAACCACATAGAGTTAACAGTTTCCCTATTTAGACCTTCATTATTATCTCTTAAAGACCTGTGGATATTGAATCATCAACCACAGGCAGAGCTCTACGATCCTAGGAGTAAATATATTTTAAACTAATCTAGTTACTATTTGTACTATTATTTTTGTTGCCTTGACAATTTTGTTTATTTATTTTCATATTTCTTTACACTTGAAAAAGGCAGCACTTTGCTGCCGAAACGTTGTGTTTCTAATTAATTTATACAGAACTTATATACCTAATAAAACATATTTATTAAAAAAGAAAGTTCTGAAAAGTTTTTTCCCTCATTTAAACCAATTGACTTTTTCTTGAAAATATAATAATTGACTAAAGCACCCGAGAAAACTGGAGCTTCACCCGAGGTACATTTTTGAAATTATTTAAAAAAAATAAAAAAAATTACTGCTGCACTGGGCCAACCGCTAGTTCTGCTGTTTTGTTCTGGGGTTAACTGATTCAATTGACTTTCTAATAAAAATATAATAATAGTCGATGAAAATACCATTTTCTACTCCAACAAATTGAAGTGTTTCCATTCGGGATGGAATTTAAAAAATCCTTCAGTAGGTAGTGTTTCTCTGTGTCATCATAGAAAAGTAGTATCAAAATTTCAGATCTTCCTGTCCAGCGGTTTGATCTGTGCGTTGTCTCTTCAATAATAATTATTTAAATACGCAAATTTATACAAAAGACAAAAAATTAGCTATCAATTTTTTGTACCACTTATTGAGATATTAACTGAGAGAAATATTTGCATTGTAGCGCGAGTTGTACTTTGGTGGTACTATCGGGAATTTTCACGCAAGCGCCAACAATAACTATTCAAAATTTCAAATCAGTCGGATGAACGATGCGCGTAAAAACAGCATCCGATACAACTCGCACTTTATCTATTGCACGGTCATATTAGTATGTTGGAATATTTCACACAAGAACCAACAACAACTATACAAAGCTTAAACTCAATTGGGCGAACAATATGCGAACGAACAAATACGACTTGTGTGTCACTAGTTGTACCTCAATAATACTATGTCAAAAATCTTTAAGCCAGTACTATCAACAAATGTGCTTAGTTTCAAATCAATCGGATGAAAGATGCGCGAACAAATGAATATGACAAGTGCGCTGCTTATTATATACATTGATAATACTAGCCAGAAATTTCTATGCCTTTAACTGCATAAATCTAAAAATTATACTTTTATCGTCAAAACTCGAGGCTGGTGGACTAGACGAAAGCAGAAAAGACCTCAGTGCGAGGTTTAAAAATTCATTGCAGACTATAAAGTTTCAAGACGTTTCAATTTATTTTAGAAAAAGATTGAAATAAATTGTTATTTATAAGGAGCGGATAGAGTGGAAAATTTTGAGGATCACTGCTTCTATCCAGCCCTCCAATATAACGAACCCACCCAGTAAATAACTCACCACCCTATTAGGGCTATATTCTCACTTATCAACATGTTAAGCTTAGACCGTACTAATTTCATTTCTCTAAAACTCATTCCGATAATACGATTCTAATTTGTTTTCACTATCTATCAGGAGCCGTTTCGCCAAGTTTTAATTATAGAGTCCTAAGCAAATTAGTTCGCAAAGCGGTTGTTAAAAGAACACACAAACTGTCAACCTGACAAAAAATTACACCTTTCCTTAATGTTCAATTGTCTGTCAGGAAATGATGAATGGTAGGAGAATAAATGAAAGGCGGCCGAATTTGCCAACACCTGTGCTGGTCTTTGACGTTAGATTTTCAACTGTTTTTTGAAATTCACTTGAGGAAGATGAACGTCTTTTTAACAGATTTATCAATAGGCGAAATTAGTCTCCAACAATATTTTAATATTGAAGACAGTTTGCCTAATTACCTGTTCAAAAAATCCATTAATTTTAAATAGGGCTATTTTAAAAGCCTGTTCATCTGTTTAAGTGTTGTAACGTCGTTATATATGATAATATAATAAACTTTGTTATCAATTTATTTCCAGCAATCTTTATTTTAGAATTTTTTAGAATAAAAAATTAAAAATATTTATTCAGTTACCGGTTTCGATCACTAAGTGATCATCATCAGACTACCGGTGAGAAAAAGAAGCAAGTCAAAGAAACGTCAGGCAAGCATAAAACAATCAGACAACCAAAAAAAAAGACTTGTTAGGTAAAACGTCAATTACATTAAAATATTTGTGAGTGGGGTCTGTCTGAGGTTCGTTTGGCCATTTAAATATGTCAGCTAGGTTTTTTAATCATTCCTTGATCTTTAGATTCTTCAAAAAATTAAATAATGTTGAATTAATAGTGCTATAATTTTTTTCCTTTTTTGATTGGGCTCCACCTATGCCCATGCGCTCTTGTTTTTCCTGCAATAACTGGAATTTTGAATTAGAAATCACAATAATTAAAACATAATCCCTCAGTGTGGAATTAATTAAAAACATACAGCGCATCGCAAAATCAAAGGAAAAACGTCGCACGACAAAAGCTCACTTCTCGATAATGTCACATATGTCGTCTTGTTGTCCCTCGCTCGCCCTTTCATAGGGTGTTTTATGACGCAAGGGTAGTACGCTCCCCCGCACAAATGAAATGTAACCCGTAAACTAACCCTGAACACTCCAAACAGTTTAATTCTAGTTTTATTGATTAACTGTTGTTTCTTTGTATGTTCATTTCCTACGGCGTGACATTCAACGCTCTGTCGTTCTATTTGAGGACTGATGATCGATTGTTTTATTTGTATTTAGTTGAACAATTGTTTATCAAGATACTTAGCTCCAAAGCTTCAAGTTAATAAGAGGATAAAGACTCATTTTATTATTAATTACGAGTAAAGTTCATTCAGGAACTTAAGTATTCAACATTACGTCCCATTTTTCTTATTCTATCTCTTTAATGGTTTGATGATCTATTATTTTAAGGCACACTGACGGTTACAAAAAATTTACCCATCAGGCTTTACAGATTTTTTATAACATTTGCTGAACATACCTAAAATATACATCATCCAACATCAAGCGCCTTTCTTTCTCTATCTATCGATACAAATATCAACATCATATCTTTTGTTATTCGCTATTCGCAAGGAATAAGCAAAAAACACGCTTCAACCTTAGTCCTGGCAGTACGTTTCACAGAATATCAGGAACCGGTTCCCACGACGTGTGGTTTGGCGAGGACTCGTGATTCGCAATGAAATACGAGCTGCGCGTACTATCGGGGAACTTTCTGGCTTGTGAACACTAAACTGGGCTTGTTCAAGCTATTAGCTAGTTGGACAGACAAAAAAAAACAGCTATTTAAGCACTGAATATCAAAACTTCAACGGAGAGAAAGGGATAAAAAGATGACAAATTTAAACAAAAGTAAAAATAGGTGAGTAGATTCAATTAATGGATTTGAGGTTATATATAAATATTGATACTTTTGTATATTTATATGTTTGTCGATTTTGCATAACTCATTGGGATCGTTCTGCAAACCAAGTATAAAAGAGCGTTTTAGCTACGCCATCGGATTCTGCGTCGTGGAAACCAGAGTTTGCACTTCTTACTTCTTTATTCGATCACTAACTTGACTCAGTTCAAAGAATTTTCTTTCAATATTTTTTCGATTCTTTCACGTCATCTTCTGAAATATCTCTCTCAAAAGCTCTCTCTATACTTCACGTAATAGTTTGTCTATTCACTCCTAAATGTTTCAATGAAGAATGACGTAATAGGCCTCAACTTAATTCATATTGCTTGGGGATGAATCAGTAGCTAGTGTGAGGGGTGTAGTTTAACAATATACATATATTACACACACAGTTGTGCGTATTGAGTGCTTCTCATTCAGCTGTAACGTGGGTGGCTGCTTCGATGACGTCATCCATCAAACACGTGTCATATGATCGTAAGTAAAGCTGACGTTGCACTTTACACTTGCACAACACTTATATCATTTGTGTTATATATTAATTTTTTCTGAGAATATGTACATTGTGCATACTTCTCTCGAATAATTTATTTTGACCTTAAATATAAATTAGGAACAATTTAGTTCGGAGACATGCCATTGAAATATTTGGCCTAAAGCAAATTTTCTTTCTTGAATAAAATATCGAAACCTTAGTGTTTCAAAAAATTACAAATTCAGAAATCGGCTTTCATAGCACTATCCTGAATTGGGTGGCAACTGTAGACACGTGTTTCGTCCTTACTGGGACTTTTCAGTACAGTGTAACCAATAGATACTCGGACTTGTGAACCGCAGAGTGATGAAAATGAAGTTGATACATGCAGAATAAAACATAATTTAACTTTCTCTATTATCTTCTTAAACCTAAAATCAAATTTAGTTTGGCCAGGAAAAAATCTCCAGAATTTACATATTTATTCCAGGACACTTGGATTAGGAAAATTGATTATTCCTCCAGTCCTTGGTGTACTTTTGTGATTGAAATTATTGTATACGTAAAGAAAAACACTGTTCTGCTCACAAATTATTTAATCAATTGGCAAAAATAGATTTAGTCAGTTTTGTAACCAGACTGTATACATACTTGTACACACGTCAGTCATATGATGAATGATTCCTCAATTTATTTATAAGAAATTTGAAAACCTGCGGTGATTGTGGCGATGCGAAATTCTTAAGAATTTAAGAATATCATTTCTTTTTATTGTTGAATCACTTGATAGGAACAGGAGATACAAATACACGGAATTACTTTGGGATTTTTTGCAATAAAATTTTAAATCAAATCCTGATATGACTTTTATAAACGGTGTGGTTTCGGATGAGTAATGTTTGATTCAACCGCAGTTATTTATTTACTTGTCAATCATCAATGTCAAATGAGTTAAAAGTAAATACGGTTCAGAAAAAACAGGAAATATAACTTTATACTAAAGCGTTTCATAACAATAATTATTGTGTCTAAATAGTATACTGAAACCAAACGTTCTGCTTTAAAGAAACTTATCTAGCGGATTCTCAACAAGACAGGAAAAAGTTAGAACTCATGTTACACACAAAACCAAAAACAATCATATGCTCAGACTCAATAAGTGTAATCAAAAGTATACTCGAAAAACAATCACACACAACAGATACAAGAAAAAATACGCGAAATCATCAAGCAAAAGTACAACGAAATATCAGTCTTCTGGATCCTATCACACAAAGGCATAAAAGGTAACGAGACCGCCGCGCCGATGAAGCCACAAAAGCTGCTACAAGCCTAGAGGCCTTGCGTCAGATACACCAGTACCCAGCGATGATATTAATGTCATGATAAAAACCACAATAAACGAAGAATGGACAACTGAATGGAACAACTCAGTCAACAACAAACACCGTTACATAAGAAGTGACACCAGACCATGGCGCTCCTAAGAAGAACATCGAAAACATAAAATTGCATTGGGTGGACTTTGAATTGGGCATACGTTCATAATACACGGCCACATCCTGCAGAAAACTGAGCCTCCTTTATGAGATCAGTGCAACACCCCACTATCAGTGAACTACATTATTACATACTGTCGAAAATACAACCATCGAAGACTGATGTACAACATTCCCAATGACTTAAGAACCACCCTGGCAAACAACATCTCACGGCAACATAATTTACTCAATTATCTTACAGATGTAAACATCATCAATAAATTGTAAATATGTAATATATGATGTACTCGAGTATTAGTGACCTATATGTCGAAATATCTGCAACTTTTTTTGAATGAATAAAAAAAAAACTAATTTTCTGTGGAATTGTTATCCAAGTTTCATCACCTCAATTTTTTCCAGAATTTTTCCCCATATAATTCCAAAATTAGAGAAGGACACACTTTTTACCACCAACTATTGGCTAAAATAGGAAAAGAGTCATTCAGAGACTTCTTACTCATTTTTTAAGACCTATCTAACGACATTTCACATGGCTATGTTCACTTAAATATATTTTTCTATCCCTCAGATACTTGTATGATATGCAGAAACCAATATTTTTTTTTTCATATTTTCACTGCACCGTTGCATAGTGGTTCACTAAAAACACTCTTCTTCCAAATGTCATTCATATAATCCCCAAGTATAATGGTTGTAACATATGGACAAATGGACAGACGTACATGACGAAATTGTGAGGATCCTGTTTTTGCAATTCGGCCACAGAACAGTAAAAAGTAGCTTGAATAACAAATTGAGAAAGCATCTAATACAAGGTTTGAGCTATTTTTTTTTCAATAAATAGATTTTTTTGGTTTTGATTCTGTATATTTATTTTTACTATGACGTTTTGACTTTCTATCCGAAAGTTTTCTTCAGAAAAAAAGACAAGACAAGAAGGTATTTAGATAATTACAAATTAAAAACTGAAAAAATACAGATTACTAGATGTGAATACGTGGGTTCCACATTTAGTGCAAAAAGGACGAAATTCCTCTGGCATATACCCAAAGTCTGAGGAAAAACCACGTAAAAACCTCAAACAGAGGAATCAACGATATGAGTCTTGACAATTATTATAGAGAAAAAAGATTTTTTTCATTCATTAATTCAATTTCAATAATATTTTCTATTGAGAGTTATTGGGAAATGATTTGAACAAACCGTAGCCTGAACCATCAAAACAATATTGAAGCATAAAAAAAATTAGGTTTAGTTGTTTTTTATGTTTATTTGATTCAATGCCTACAGAAAAATATATTAAAATAGTTTTCAATTCAGAAAGTGCTTAGGATAATATTTTCTCCTTCTTTCTTCGCACTTAAATTTAATGAATCATGAAGTGCACTTTTCTGAAACTGATCCAGATCATTATCATGTTATAAATTTTCATGAAACGTAACCTCAATTAATAATTATATTCGAACAGTTTGTGATTCAGGTTCGGTTTTATTAATTGCACTGAAGCATTTGGATATTCATTCCTTGATTCAATTTCAGGTTTCTGTTTTCTCCAGTTGCATTACTGGTTGGTTTTATTTTTCAAACTGAAGCACAGTGTGTAATAAATTCGCAACTTTTATTGAACAATTGTTTGTAATTATATGTACATGGGTTTATTTGAACCTATTGCGTATAACTTTTGGGATTTCAGACGTCACTAGTGCTGAATATTTCTAAGAAGCTTAGATAAAAGTAGTTTCGTAGGCGTACATTTGGTTTTCGGTTTCTTTCTGCTGCGTAACTCACGACCTGCGCCATTTCAAGTCCAACAGCGGACGAGGCCACAAGATGCCACCAATTGCCAGGTTTCTCGGTGGGACTTGATGAATATTCTTGCTATACAATCAGCCTTGAAATATTGAAATTTTGTATTGTAACTTCTAGATGTATAATACCCTCGCATTATGATTGCGGTCGGCTGAACTGAAAGTGCAGTTTACTGAACAGTTCTCCGAATTTTTTGCAAAAATCCAGAACGATCAGCTGTTGAATCATGAAATTTCGTAAGTAAAGCAATTGTAGCATTCAAATGATAACTTTATATTTTCATAGCAATTATACAGAGCCGGAAGTAAACTTTATCGCATGAATTCATGAATTAGAAACTATTGGCCGTAGAGTGATAAAATTTTATTATTTGGGACTGCTTCAGCGTTTTAATGAATTGTAGCATCTACATAAATGATCACCTAAACTTTTGGTCACAATCGATTTTGGCTTATATCAGTGTCAGTGTCAACTGTCAATTATTCAGTCAAAAGGTGTATAAGTAAGTCATGTAGCGTTCAAATAAGATTTTTTTTTCTTACAACAACCCATTTTTTGGTAATCTTAGTTGTAACTGTAGAATACTTCTTCATTTAGACATTGAAAACCAGGCATATTTCAACCATATTAATAACCAGATTGTAATGAATGGACTAGACTGTTTGTTGTTTCAAAAAGGATGGTAGTGAAGTCAGGGGAAAGGCAGATATCAGCTCAGTTTATTAACAATATATATAACAGGAAGTCAGCATATACAGCCCGTGCTGACAACAACGTGTTAAAGGATGTGTGAATGTGGCGAAGTCAGTGGTTCTAAACATATATTAAATGAGATTACGTGAACAGATAATAGAGACTTCAAATCATGCATAATCTACAACTGTACTGAATTTCATGTTCATAGTCCAAGTACTATTTGAAAGAATCGATTGTGAAATGCTTACAAATAACAGGCATCAACGTCTCACCATAAAATGTTTCTTAAATATCTCATGTGTTACGGAGTCATGAAACAATTGATAATATTCCTTGATTCGTAAAAAAATTATTATTAACAAGTTGCATCCGTAAAATTTTAATTCATGTTAACCTTCAATCAAAGCAATAACAAACAACTCAATTTCAATAAACATATAATCTTGAATATTATCGTAATACAACAAAAAATTTAACAATAAGTAATATTTTTTTACGGAATATTGAGTAAATACCATTCATCATCAATATTTATCGATTGAATAGTAGCGCAATCGATATTTACTATTCAAATCTGCTAACAGTCTGGCTGGCGAAAGTGACGTACGTTGCACCAGAGGAAAGGGGACTACACGTATCATTTCTGCTGCTTCCGATTATTTGATATTTTCTATGACTTTCTTTTTTAATGGTGTAACTAGGGCTCTGTTATTATAATGCCTTTCTACTGTAATTAATTCATATCCGTGTTTAACCAAACATAAAATACTTGAAGAGTCAGGAAAACAACTTTAGCTTCTTTATTTAGTTATTTGGATTCATGTTAATTTGTCCTAATAGAAAAAACTTTACACAAAAAAATATTTTTTCATAATACCTGCATTGAAACAACGCGTTTCAACGCCTGTTTTGTCAGTCGAAACAAGACAATTGCAGACAAATGCGAATGTAGCCGGGCAGGAACAGGCTTGTTTCTGCCCGAGGGGAGAAACAAGCTTGTTTCTGTCCGCTGAATTAATTTTTTACATCGTTTTATCCCTGGCAGAGTCGCATTTGTTCATTGTCAATCTCTAAATGAAAATCATATAACCTTAGTTAATTTGACAGTTGTTGTAATCGGAACTGTAAATTAAATTAAAAGGACGATTGGTTTCAAGAAAAAAAGTATTAATACGACAATTTTAAGTACACCACAACATCTTATTGATGAAGCACAAGCAGCTACTCTTGACTTGTTACCTGCGAAATCAAAAGAAAAATATTTACTTTGTTATGACAAATTTGTAATGTGGAAAGTTTCAATGCAGGTATTATGAAAAATACAGTGTGCGGCACGGGACAAAACACGATTTCAGCCGAGAATGATGCCGGCCCTCGCTTCGCTCGGGCAAGCAACACTCACCCTCAGCTGAAATCGTCTTGTTTCGTCCCTAGCCACACAATATACTATTGTTGAATCTATTGCAGTCTCATCTGTGTTTCGCAGACTGAGTTACTTTCAATATTTACTGCAGTAATGAATATACCTGGACGAACAAAAGATCCAATTTGCTCCTACAACATTGTTAAAACGTCATCTTTTACAATAGTGCGATTTGATAGTGTTGAAGCTCTTTTTTGGGAAGTTTTGATGTTTCAAGTCTACGTCAATTGACCAATAGCGTTCCACGAAGTAAAGATAAGTATTGAACGCATAACTGCAAAAATTGAGCCATTATTATACAAAAATTGTATCGAAAACTTAGTTCAAATTTCAAATTTGCCAGGAAAGTTGCCATACACATAATTATCTTTAATGTCAAAACATTTTTCCAGCCGGTGTTCCCATCTCCCTAGTTTTTTGCTGTGGAAAGAGATATTCTTTTAAACCATCTTTTTACAAAAGTTTAAAGTCCTCCCATTATATTATATGCAAAAATATATCCAATGTTGTACAAGTGATGTGCACGTCAGATTTTTCAGGTTAAAATTGTAATGGGAAAAATATTTCTCACAATTTGCAAGAGAGGGACTAAATATAGCCCACGAGTTAAGCATATTACAACTTCTAGCTTGACGACCGCTGTATCGACTCTGGACGGAGTACGTACAGTCCATTGTAGCGTATCATATACAGTTTGCAAGCTAAATTAAATAGATCCCAATTCCTTATATGAATTAGGTCTGGTTGCAACGCAAGCAAAGGAATATAGCCCTTATTAATTGGTCTTTATGACAATTCTGACGCTTGATTGGATAATACCATAAAGACGAAAGCTGTATCCTCAATTTTCGCACGATTTGAGAATATGAAGGCCTGCATTCTTTTTTCAAATATATCATGCTTCGTATTGATAACGCATCCAATTTGATAATTTTCAGCGAGCAAAAAATATAATTGTGTATAAAATAATAATATATTTTTACTTCCATCAATGTAGCGAGAGAAATCAATTTCATTTGAAAAGATAAATTTACATACATTTTATCTACAACGTATATTGAAAGAATAGAAAAATGAACGTTATCACTTACATGAAAAATGAAAAAATAGTCTCTATCACAAAATAAAATGAATAATAATTAATAAGCACATGAGAATTTTGGCAGTTCTTATACTAATGCGCATATGCCGTATGAAAATCAACTAAGACCAAATGGATGTTGCGAACTAACTTCGAACTAGTTAATACTAGTCTAAATTTGAACTATGAATATATAACTCTAGATCCGTACTAAGCCAGGCCTACTTGGATCGATTCTAGTCGTCGACTATTATGCTCACTATGAATAAGGCTGAATGATTGATTCTATAATAAGCAATATGGACTCGAAATTTATGTCATTAAATGAACATTTTAAAAATTTTGGTTTCCTCTATGATGTGAGAAAGTTCAAAAATATACCAAAAGAGCAAATAATAAAAAACTTTCAAGATTTACAAACAGTCCTGCGAGTGGGTGAAAATAGTGACTTCCAATCTTACGAATTGTATAAAGAATTACGAACTGCGATCCTAAATGTAACAGACTTTATTAAAGATGTGGAAGAATTGCTCCAATACATAATAGAAAATAACTTGAATGAAAATCCAAATATTTACATTGCCAATCGAATTTTGTTATTGTTGATAATCCTTTATTCCCATTTTTAAAACTGAAATATCTTGTCAGTTCAATTACTAAGACATTTTTATTGATATTATTAAATGTGTTAGACTACATGCTCCTCACAAATTTCAATTATATTGTTTCGTTCAGAAGATACAGCAACAAACTTTGTGCTACCTATACAATAGTCGATTTTATAAATATTATTGAGTATTGAATTTCTATCGATCATATTTGTATTTCTGAAGATATTCTGATGAGATTCTCCATCGTGTTACATCTAAGTATGTAGATCATAATACTTTGATTATTTCTATTGAGTCGAAAAATACAGCTACAAATTCTAAATGTTATTCATTAGGTAATAGTATTTGCATTTTTTGAGATATTTCGATAATAATTCTTATTACATTAGAATGAATCATGCAGAATATGATATTTCTTACAGATTTCAATTATCTCAATTCGTTCAGGAGAAACAGAGTCAAACAGTGTGTGATCTGATTCGGCTATTCTCTCTTCCGTCCGTTACTCAAGTAATACAACGTGCGACCGTAGCATCTTTATGATGTGTAGTGTATAACAACAAAAAATATCAGAATCGATTCTTCTTGATATACTTCATCTTGAAATATACAAATTTTAGCATATTTAGGTCTCATATTTTAGAAATTAAACAATATTTAGGATTTTGACGACTCATCACTTTTCAATGAGCGCTTCAGGCGCCGTGCAAGCTTCTAGTGATTATAAATTCACCTCGTGTAATGTGAATAGCATTATTAATCAAAACAAAGAATCTAAATATAATATATTATTATACTATAATACTTATGAGACATGAAAGCTGGAAATTTATTTGTGAATCGTATAAAGCAGATATTTTGGTTTTGGCCGTCCTGCTATAAACAATCACCGACAGTTGTGTAATTTTTTTGAAAGAAAATTTTGTATATTTGCTGCATACACAAGTGAACAATCAAAAGGGCCGGATTCGATCCGTGGGCTGTCTTTTGCCAATGCTTGAACTAAAATGGTCATTTTCTATTTTTGTACCAATCGACTGAGCCAGAAGTGCACTTTACTTGATAGTCTTTCAGAATTCCTCGCATAAATTCGAAATGAACGGCTGTAAAGTATTGAAATTCTGTACTTCAGTCTGCTGTAGCATCTGAATGATTCATGCCTACTATTCTCATAATAATGACTGTACCGGAAGTGCACTTCAGTAGAATATTCTTTTTAATTTCGCATATAAATTCAGGATTATTAGCCGTAGAATCTTGGAGATTAGTATTTAGGAATGTTGTAGCGGGCGGCCTCGATCTCGGCACCAAACTACCTGGATCTTCAATCCCCTACTCGAACTCGGCACTACGCTATGGATTAGGATTTGTGACTCAATCGTTCTGCCTGAGTGAGATTTTCTGGACACATGCGATTTTATATTAATAATAAACCAGACTCAAATTTAACCGTTCTTTTAAACGAATCTAATCATACGTATGACATCAACAACTCAAAAGTCCTGCATATTGTAGATAAAATAATTTGTTTCCATTTGATGCAAGAAATTTCAATGTCAAAAATACCAAAAAAAAATCAAATGTTTTGATGTTCTATACATATTTGTATGTTTTTGTAATAATGTAGATATGTACGGACATATGTATAAATAAGTCTTTTTTTTAACAATTTTTTTTCCAAGTTTCACTAGATATTATTTGCAGTATTATTTTTAATACAAATTGATTTCAAAATAAAATATAGAGACTTATAAAACCAAATCATGCAGGTAGATCATGGTTTTATTCCAAAATTGAGAGTGCCGAGTTCGTGTGCACCCCGCGCTAATCGGATTAACATATGTGCCGAGTTCATGTTCATGGTGCCGAGTTCGTGTACGCCCGTTGTAGCATGAGAATGATGGGCTACTGTTTCCATTGCAACCGATTGGGCCGAAAGTGCACTTTACTTGACAATTTTTTTGAATTTTTTGGATAAATCCAAAATTATTAGGCGTGGAAAGATGTGATTTTATATTTATTATATGCAAAAATATATCCAATGAAATACAAGTAAGTTACGTGATGTCCGCGTCAGATTTTTAATTGAGGTTGACAGTCTTCCTTCGGGTTGCCTCGATCTCGGCACCAAACTATCTGGATATTCAATCCTCTAATCGTTTTACCTGAGTGAGATTTTCTGGACACATGCAATTTTATATTAATAATAAACCAGACTCAAATTTAGCCGTACTTTTGAACGAATCTAATCACACGTGCGACATCATCAACTCAAAAATCCTTCATATCGTAGACAAAATAATTTGTTTCCATTTGATGCAAAAAATTCCAATGTCAAAAATACCTAAGAAATTGAATGTTCCAGTTTGTTCTATACATATTTATTTGTTTTTGTAATAGTGTAGGTATGTACGGACAATGTATAAATACCAAAGTTTTTTTTGATTATTTATTTTTTTTCGAAGGTTTGTTAAATATTATTTGCAGTATTATTTTTAATACAAATGAATTTTTAAAGAAAATATAGAGACATATAAAGCCAAATCTTGCAGGTAGATCGTGTCTTTATTTAAAAATTGATAAAGCCGAGTTCATGTGCGCTCCGCGCTAATCGGATTAGCATTGGTGCCGAGTTCATGTTCTTGGTGCCGAGTTCATGTTCTTGGTGCCGAGTTCGTGTACGCTCCTTCCTTTCCTATAGTCGTCCCCTAACACTATCCCTACCTTTTTTGAATCGCTTGATCCATTCATAAATTTTGGTCCTCTTTAATACATTGACTCCATAAATAGTTATCAAAGATTACAGGATCACAGATGAGTTATGTTTATTTTAAGGAAGAACTTGACGTCAACCTATTGCTCAGAAATAAGATTATTCATGTACACATCCTTGACGCTGGAACCATTTATGATAATTCAAGATAGTATATCATGAATCTATCAATAATTGAAATGATTTCAATTTTTTTTTATCGTACGACCGAGTTAAGTGTCCGAGAGACTACAATAAAATCGATTTTTTACAGCTTCTACAGAAAAGCGTGTATAAATAAAAAAAAAAAAAATCAAGATTTCATATATCGCCATACAAGATGTGAAATATTGATTTACTTTTGGTCGAGGACCCGGCCGCATCTCATCTTCTCTGATTGGACTTACGGCCAAATTATATATGAATCAAGAAGAAATCACACAAATAAAATTTAACAAAAAAAATTAAAATTATGAAATATGTGAAGTGCTATGGAATATTCAGAAAGATGAATGATTCTAAAAAAAAGCCGTAGAAATTTCAAATCTAAGAGAAATATGAATCGATTGGGAATATACTGGTAAATAGGGTGCCAGGCCTCAAAAATCTAGGATCCTGTCTTAAATGCCGGAAAAAATCTATTTCTGATCAATTTTGCCGGGATCGATTTCCCTGCTGGAACTTACTATTGAAACTGATATACCAATCGATAGCGAAAGTCAAGTACTTCAAGGAAAAAACAGGGTGCTATCTCCTGATCTGTCCGAGCGGGCGGCAGCCACTCCTATATGTAACCCATTTTCCTATTCAACTTCCCTGACCGAACTTACGATTGTTGTCTTGAAGTACATGACTCTTGCTATCAATTGTTTTTTCAAGGAGATTAACTCCGAAAAAATTAACTGAGAATAGTCTTTTTTCAACATTTAGGACAGGATTCAAATTCATAAAGTCTAGCGCCCTCTTGACCACTACATTCCTGATTGATTCAATTACAATTCGATCGTAAGTCTGATCAGGGAAGATCCTCCCGATTCTCGCGGATTCCTTTTTGTGTTATGTGGGACAATTTGGTCTCACCACATTGTCTTTGGATTGGGATTAAGTTAATCCATGACAACCGTCTCCGTCTCTAGCGAGCGGTATCTGTTTTATTTGACATTGCGCTATTGGTTGTCGCCTTGAGCTCTACGCAAACAACAGATTATCTGCATGTATGAGCGAAGTACGCATATTACAATTGTTTTTGCTTTGAAGGTTGTGATAACTTGTGAATTACTAATTTGATATTGTTTTGGTATCTTTCGATTTGTTCACGGACGCAGGCCTTCAACTGTTTATAGATGGATAGCAGCACACTGTTGCTAACTTTTTATTCCAACAGATAGAAAGTTGTCGGATCGTGCAAAGAAGTAGCAATTTGAAATTCACAGTTGATTATTCTATAATTTAATTCAAATTCCAAAAATGAAGTTCCCTTATTCAAAATATCAATATTTTTCCTCCTCACCCAATTGAGTATAACCTGTCTGGCAGCGCGGCATTAAGAAAAATGGAGTCATATATTTTTTAATTTTATAAATGAGTTGATGAGATTGTTTGGTCAATTCAAATTTAAAGAACTCCTCTGGATGTCCAGGTGCTCGCTCCCAAATAACTATAGTAACTCTTTATAACGAAATTCAAGGGACCGATCATTTGTTATCGTTATAGAGAGTAACCGTTATATAGAGTGAAAAAAGAAAAACAATCAAATTCACAATAATTTTTAATATGTATTTTATAAAATAGATAATTATATTATTCTTAATGGTTTACGACTGATAATACGATAGGTACTTAGTGTATTTAGTTCAAAACCATCATTTCCAAGCGGACTGATGCTCATGATCAAGGCAATTAACAATAACAATACGTTTACGATCTCAGAAGTTTCGGGGCCTCAAAGGTTCAGCGATGACTTTTGTAACCTGATAAGATAACATAAACAATAATACAAATAATAAATATATTGTGTCTAAATATGAACAAATTTCTTCGTAATAGAGAATGAATGTTGAGCTATAAAGAGTTCATAAATGTGCGGGTTTTCAAGTAAACCAACCAAATTGTGCTAACTTCTACTTTATAGGGAGTTTGTCGTTATAAAGAATAACATTATAAAGAGATTAAACTATAGTCATTGATGCGAACAATGATTTATTCGCTCTGATTTTCTACTTCCCGTTTCAACAATCAACACAGAACATTCTCGAAAATATGTTCATAAGAACACAAAAAGATATAGCTCTGCTTCGAGTGAACTCATAAAGATGGATTTTTCTAAGGGGTTTTGTCGTGAAATTTTTTGGTCTTTTTCTCCTTAATGTTTGGATTCTCAGCCTGCAAATGAAAATTTGGAAGGAAGAGAGGCGTAACAATGATTTTGGTTATACTAATACAAAGTTTGCTATTTGAAAAGTATTCAAGTGTTTCTTTCGCACTGTTGGAAATATAATGTTGTGCTTTACTATACTACATTTGTACCTTGAAAATCCAGTTCGATTTGAACTTAAAATTATTTTTCTCTACACTGTGAGCACTTATTGAAATTAGATAAATTTTCCAAGTATTCGAGATTGTTCATCAACTCGTTGAGATTCATCCGGAATCAGTAGTATTTGCAAATCGTTTCAGAGGAACGATTTTCCTACTGCATATAAAATTCGTTGAATAACAATTAAGGCAGGGTAATTTCCAACACCCTATTACATTTCATCAAGCCAAATGCGTGTATCTCACATCACGTTTCTGGATCATGGCCGCCTTGACGAGGCCATGACAAACGACAAAATCGCTCTTACGCACGTTCCCATAAGTGTGAAACGACGTTCTGCGCAACGCGTTTTCATCACGTATGATATAAATTATTCACAATGCCACTGTAGCTATTTTGTGCATATCAAGAAGCCTGATTACCCTAATTGCTTCTTTATCATCATAATTTTAAAACGAAATATGTTCTAAGAAAAATATATTTTGTAGTGAATTTTCAATTTTGATGCAAGAGATTTGTAAAACGTTCAAAAATTGTATAAAATCTCACATTGAATTATTGAAGCTTTTGGGGTCTTTGCAATCCAATTTGGTGCAATTGTTTGTCATTGGAAATTGCAATTCAATTTATCAAACCAAAAGTATGTAATGGCGCAGTCGGAATTGTACAATGTGCGTATCAACACCTTGATCGAATGTGGCTGGAACTGAGATTAATTTCGATCTCTAATTTCGAGGACTTGATATAAAAAAAAAATTGACAAAAAGGAAATAAGAAGACAAAATACTTGACTATAATGGAATAAATGCATAAATTATTTGATTTAGTTTTTTTTTCTGCTGTTCGGCCCGGGGTTAAGTATTAAGTACTAATTAAAATATTTAAAATAAATTTTCAAATCTCTCTTTGATAGTTGACACATTATTTACAAACATGTACATATATCGTCTGCAAGCATTCTCATTTAGACAATCTATGTTCGATGCTCGTATGGCATGCCATTACCATTCCAATATATCAACTCACAGTAAGTCTACCAACACACAGCACCGAAAAGAAACCAAGAAACCAAGAATGGAGTCTGGACAGATATGAATGTTTATGAAAACACGCTTTGGAATGTATGTAGAGATATCGAAGTCTCTACGACCATTAAAAATACTGTACTACACTTGTTTAACATTCACTGCTTCTAAATTCACTCCCAATATAAGCTGCTGCTGCTGAGATGTAGTTTTCGAATGCTTCAAGCGTTTTTATCCATCTTTTAAGAGAAATAAACAACTTACTTTTAGGAAGTAAACATTAACATACAAACACATTTAATTTTGAGAGACGCTTTCTGTTTTAATTATGAAAATCTTTAGAAATTTTAACTGATATAAATATGCGTGTGAAGAGGACTTCCTGATAAATATCTGTGTTAGTCAATAGTTATGAAGGATTTGTCAGTAGAATTGATATACATATTTTCAAGTGTGAAAAAAAAACAAACAAAAATTAAGTTGATCCAGTATATTGTAACGTGCGAGAGTGCGGAGGTTCGTGAAGGTGACCTGGTTTGGGCGCCACATCGCCCCGCTCGATGGGAGCCTCTAGCAATATTCCAGAAATGTGGTGGAATATTTGAGAGACGAATATTTTCTATATATAAACGCAAGCAAACGATTTGAAAAGGAATGGTAGTGTAATGGTGAATCTAGAACAGTGAATATCGAACAGTGAAGTGAACAGTGTATATAAATAGTTGAATATAAATATCTGCGACTTTGTTTGAGTTAGTATTAAGTGATAAATATATAATATAGTGTTGTTAGTGATATCCAAAAGAATAAAACTTTTATTTAATCTTAAATTATAAAATAGTGTATTTTAATTAATTATAAACTATTTCTTCAAGCAATAAACATTACAATATATTATCTTTTTTTTTTGTTTGAAGGTTCTATCTATAGCATTTATGCTTTGAATAACATATCAGAAATGTCCTGTGCGACTAAGATTGCAAGAGCATATCTATACCTATGTAACAAACTTTAATGGTATGTAGTATATTTGGCGTACCAATCATGAATCAAAAAGATTCTTCATTTTAAAAAAAGGTTTAAGTGAATGAAAGGTTTCGGGACACTGGTTTGATGGCTACTATTAAGATTAATTACCCTAAATTTATTAAAATAGACTACGTTTATAAACATTACATGAAATTGTGTTTATATTTTCGGATATGAAGATGAAAAACAGTGGTACCTAAAATTCTCATGTTCTGCTTAGTACTGTTAATTTTACTTATTTTGAAAAAATTATTTTTGATTCATGATGAGTACGCCAAATACTATATACCATCAAAGTTTGTTACGTAGGTATAGATACACCCTGTATATGTTAGTTCCCAGATCCTCTACTGCATGTCTGTGGTTTGTTCACCTAGCTAGACCAATGATTTCATATAACCCCATAAAAAATAATCTAATGGTGTCAAATTGTAGCTTTTCGGAGGCCAAATATCTGGTCGAAGTTGAGCCATTCTTTTTGAATTGATCGCAAAACGAGAAATCAATGTCTTATGAAACTTTTTTTATATCAAATCAGTGGTTCTATCAGAAGAGTGAAATTTGGCACCGTCCTGTTGGAAGAACATGTCATCCAAATCCATTTCGTTCAATTAGGGCCACAAAAGATCTTCCACCGTTCACTGGCAACATTGGCTTTCACAGCAGCAATGCTATTTTGATTTCTTGCATTCCATCGTCGCTGTGGTATTTTTTTATCATGTAGAGTAAATTCATCAGCTCGACGGATTGAAAGGACCGTAAAAAGTTTATTTCTTTCAAAATTTTCACGTAGCCAGCGACGATCTTGGACAAAAGATCGATTATTTTGATAAAAGTTTTGATTAATAAAGAGATGTTCTTGAAGCATATATTTCATAATGATGAAATGCTTTGTTTAACACAACTGTCAAAAAATAAGATTTCTTTTGTAAACATATCATAGCTACTTAATTCATGGTGTCTCCTTACTCCGTGTCACTTTGGTAAGGGATCTTGGAGTCAAGTTTGATCAGAAATTGACTTTTGTTGATCATCTTCGGGATATCTATAATGCTTCAGTTAGAATGTAGGGCTTTTAATCAGGAATACCCGCTCTTTTCGTGACATTTCGACAATATTCACTCTGTATTATTCTTTAATACGTTCCAAACTGGAATATTGTAGCATTATTTGGCATCCTATTTATGAAGCTCATCATGATCTCTTTGACTCTGTTCAAAAAAAGTTCTTAAAGTTTTTATATTTCAAGATGTATAACAAATATCCCGAGAGATCAGTCAGGTACAATTATCTATTAGAGTTGTTCAATCTGAAGAGTCTGTTGGAACGCAGAGAGGAGGGCTTAGTGCTTCATCTATCCAAATTGATAAATAGTCCGGTTGATGATCCTTGCTCCCTATCTTTGCTCAATTTTCATGTTCCTTCCATCAGAACTAGATCATGCTCAACATTTTATCTTCCATTGGCTCGATCCAATCTTCTTATGTCCTCTCCTATTCATCGGATGTGTCTTCTCTATAAGAGTAGATTTTCTCATGTTGATATTTTTCTCCTTGACTATGTGAATTTCAGAAGAATAATTTTACATTGATTATTTTTTATACATTTTTTTTTTTAGACATGTGTTTTCTACAAGTTGAGCAACTCTGTTATTCGGCTTTGCCTGTTGAGTTTTGTACTTTAAATAAATAAATAAATAGCTATAGGGTATCTCTTTACAACGAAAACTTGAAGAATATTCGAATTTACAATTAAGAAGACAAGATTTGCTGTCACACAGCAGGTTCTACTGCTGGAATGTTCTATTTCTGGAATATTGCTAGAGGCTTCCATCGGGAGGGGTGATGTGATGCAACGCGGCACGACGTGACGAGGACGAAAGGCTCCACTCATACAAGGTTATCTTTACGAGCTTCCTCACTCTCACACGTTACAATATCTTTTGTTTGCTCATGGTTTGATGTCATTTTATCTACAACTTTAAACAACATGGAACTGAAGCTCAATGGCTTCGGATCCATCGTCTGATTTTTTTAAATTTAGAGGTTGATATCAACTTCCAGAAGCTTATTTTTGGCATGTAGGTATGTAAGAGCTCTCCTTGGGATTACAGCTGCAGCTTTGGGTATTTTGAAGATAGTCAAAATGGATTCAGGGATGCTCCAAACGAATATTTCCGTCAAAATCTCGAAATGTGAATTCTGTCGGTTTCACAATAAAAAATAGTTCAATTGATTTACTTCGATAACTCGGTCATGTGGGACTAGTTCTGGTCTGCTGCTGGCCCCAAAGCTCTTAAGCCTACAGCTTATAATCCACAAGGCTTACGTGACTCCCATGAGGATCCAAAATTAAATATTAACCATTGAAGTACTCGAAAACTATTCGGAAAAAGAAATTGGTCCTTATCAGCTGTTGTTTTCCATTTTGGGTGAGATTTAAGATATCACGATATTCAATCGAACCTTTCTAATCTGTTCTAATATGTTTTGGATAATTGAAAAGTTGATTGTCAATACTTTGGCAAGATAATTTTAGTTCCATCTATTTGCTATCTTCTGCAAGAAAAACACCATACATCATTTGACATCAAATAGTGACAGTGATACTGAGTTGTCAAAATAAGTAAAAATTAATATTGACTCAAAAAATAAGGACTTTGAATATAGTTGCTGAAAAGGTATATCTCCAAATTTCTTATTCGGTCACTAAAATTAGCTCAATAAAACTAAAAGAATCAAGTGTTGCTACTTTTCACACCAATAGTCTAATCAAATATTTGACAACAAAAGTTCAATACTTAAAATTACAGAAACAATAATATCATTGAAAAAGTGACCAGTTTTTATCTTCCAAGTAAGATTTCACAATAAATCAGTCAGTTACATCCAAATTTTTAACATTCCTACTGAATGGACTGAATATGAAAAAATGGAAGAATCATCTAGATGATGAAAGCGCATTTTTGACAGCTCATGAATGCTTGTTACTTCAGAGATTTCACAAATTACAATCTCTCACAATTACTGAGCTTGAAATCAAGCAGTTTGGGCAAACTTACGAAACAGCAGCTTCCATTTAGTACTAGTATTAAGTTGACTATTTGATAGGTACATAATTTATGCATGTACAAACTCAAAAATACCTTTTAATCTTCATTGTTTGGTTATTGACTGACGGGAGGTCAAGTGCTGTACCTTAAAATGATAATTTGATCTTTATCAAAGCTATATAAAAAAAATACACCAGAAGTAAACAAATTTTCATCAAATAATAATAATTCATTCTAATTAGCTTCAAATTCGCGTCAAACAAGTCATTGAATCATTGAATGAATCCCGGACAGACAACTGTACATAATAATAGTGACACCTGCGGCTAAAGTTGTAACTAAATCTTTATCTACTTTAATAAATTTTAGTTGCCATATCCCTAATGTCATATACATCTATGGGCATTGTTTCACTTGAAACAAGTAATTGAATAATTTAATCTTCCACAATCACTGAGCTTAAATTGAAGCAATTTGTGCAAACCTACGAAACAGCAGCTTTTATTTAGTACCAGTTTCAAGTCTGTAAATAGTATAGTTGCTGAGAACCCAGCGTCACGCCAGCCAGCCAGCCAGACAGCCAAAGTGAATATAATTGCGCTTTTTTCCAAAAAATGCGCTAAAAAGCTTGATTGTTTATTGATATCCATAGATATCTCATTTATTTGAAATATAAACACAGCTGATGGTCTTCCGCGAAACACAACTTTGTGGTGCAATAATATTTGATGTTATATAGCTTAATTATGGAAAATAGAGCCATCTGTTCATTTTTGGAAAATTATATAGTCATGATTATGTAGTTGTGATCAAATTAAGTGACGTTTATCTGAAAAGCTCTTTTCATTCACAAGGATGTTTTATTTACAAATTAAATTGGTTTTATTGGTTTCAGTTCTAAATTTTCATTCAATAGATTTCAGATAGGTATGAGATTTCAGGGTGAGTCTTGTGTTGTGCAATTCTTATTTCATTTGATCAACCTTGTAACTCTTATAGTTTTTGATATTCTGAAAGTACTAATAGATATTACAGAAAAATATTACATAAAGCTGAAATGTGAATAAATATTTCTGTATGTTCATAATAGCCCAGAACAGATATTGGTCCAATAAGCGACTTCAGTCTCCAAGAATAGTATTCCACATCCATGATTGATACTTGAAGAATTCGTTTCCTGACAATTTGCCTCCTCGGAAATTTCTTCCCTTCTAATTACTCAAAATATAGTTAACTATACCTGGTATATTGTACAGTGTTGGACCGTTTCCCAAACAAATCACCATAAATATTACTAAAATCAGCAGAAACAAAAAACAGACAAAACAACCGCTGAAAGCAAAAGAAAATAAGTATAATCCTCCAACATCTTTATTTCATGCGCAACTATTTCGCCTCCACTAAGATATGCACAAGCACCTTTTGAAAGAGCTCCGTGATTATTAAAAATAATTGCACTTCAAGAGTGGATAATGGTACGCAGCTGACAGCTGAAAGTACGAACGTATTATTTAGTTAATTATGATGCTTTGGCGGTGTGCACCTCTCGCTGATAAATGAAGGTGTCATAAGCTCATAGCAGAGAGATGGAGCAGGGTGAAGGGGTTAATTCGCGAGGGCAGAGCTTTCAGCGAAGAGCTTTGTACGGAAGATGTGACGTCGATGACTTTACAGCTGTTTGTTGGCTGTGGAGATGTAGGTGTATTGATTTACAAATGAGTGGGAGTTAATCAAAATTATTTAATTTTGAATCATGAATAAGTTGATATACAACTCACTCGCATTCATTTTTATCATTTTATTAAATTATTAGAGTTGAGCTCTACAGTTCCTTTTTACTGTTTGTAGTACTTAACAACTTCTACTCACTATGTATATGCTATCGCAGATGATATAGTCAAAAATTTTATTTAAATCCACACCTCAACTTAACATTATTATTATTATTATAGTCTATTTACATCTCTTTATACCCTTTCGGGTGTAGAGATTAATTTCACAATAATTATTTATTCAATGTTGCCAATAAAATCTTTTCATATTTTCCTCTGTTTCGCCATTTCTCTTGCAGTGTGACTATTGATTTTGTTTCTTCTCAATATTTCTTTTACGTTGTTTTCCCATGTCTTCACTGGCCTGCCTCTTCTCTTCTTAGCTGCTGTTCTAGCATTCCATATGATTTTCGCCTGCTTATTATCTGCCATTCTTATCAAGTACCCGTACCAGGCAAGCTGTTTTTTATCTATTGTCTTTTGTATGCTTTCCGTTTGTAGCTCATTTCTAATTTGATCATTTCTTATTTTGTCTAATTCAGTTATTCCTTTTACTTTTCTTAGGTTCTTCATTTCTGTCGCTTATATTTTACTTCTGTTCCTTTGGTTCAAAACCCACGATTCACTTCCATTTATAAGTGTTGGTCTATATATTGTTTTGTACAGTGTCATTTTCGTTGTATCCGTTACATATTTGTTATTAAGAATTTTTGTGTTCATCATGGAGAATTTTTCATTCGCAGCTTGTACTCTATTATTAATTTCATAACCTAGGCTTCCCTTATTGTGTATGACCGAGCCTAGGTACGTGTAAGTTTCTACCTGTTGTATTCCTTCGCCATTTATTGTTACATTTGTGCATATATCTTTCCTAGATACCACCATGATTCTGGATTCTTCGGTGTTTATTGACATGTTGTATTTTTGTAATTCCTGATGCCATATGTGCAAATTATGTTGTATGTCTTCCTCGCTCTTTGCGAATATGGCAAGATCATCCGCAAATGCACACTCTGCTATCGTTATCCTATTTAGTTTATAATTACCAATTTCAACTTGTTTTGTGTTTTCTTTTATCTGTTTTAATATTTCGTCTAAAAATAAGATGAACAAAAATGGGCTCAAGGCTCCTCCTTGTCTTAGCCCTTGTGTTGTTACGAATTCTTCAGAAATGTCGTTGCCCGTTCTAACATAGTTATTTGTTTTTCTATATAAACTTTTTATTGCCTCTAGTAGTCTTCCAGTTATTTGTCTCTTTTTCAAGATTTCCCATAATGTATCCCTTTGTACCCTATCAAATGCTCTTTCAAGGTCTAAAAACAAATTGAAAAGTTCACCGCCACGTCCCATAGTTCTTTCTATTAATTTTCTTATTGTAAATATGTGGTCCTGCGTTGAATGCCCCTTTTGGAATCCACTTTGTACCTTTTCTAACTTTGTTTCTAACTTTATTCTAAGTTTGCTCTCAATAATTGCTTCATATATTTTTGCAGCTGTACATAGGAGGGAAATTCCTCTGTAGTTACTGCATGTTCTTGTGTCGCCCTTTTTGTGCATTGGAAATATAATAGCTTTTTCCCAATCAGAAGGTACTATTTCTAGTTCCCACATCTTATTTAATAGCACCAGTAAAATTTCTTCTCCTTCTTTGCCCATATACTTCAGTTGCTCCGCTTTTATTTGGTCATGTCCTGGTGCTTTGCCGTTTTTAAGTTTTTGAAGTACTGCTTTCAGCTCTTTTGCTGTAATAGTTTCTATATCTCCTATTGTTTCTCTTTCCACTGTTTGTATTTGATCTCTGTCCTCGTTGTTAGTGTTGTTTTTCTCTTCAAGCAGTGTTCGAAAATGATCTTTCCACCGTGCCATTATCTCTTTATTTTCATGCAGTATTTTTCCTTGCTCGTCCTTTATTTGTTTTAAATTTATTTTATCTATTTTATTGCGGCTTTTCAAGGTTTTGTAAAACAGTTTCTGATTATCTTTAAAATTTCTTTGCATAATATCTCCGAATTCTTGCCATGTTGCCATCTTTGATTTTTTAACAAAATCTTTTACCAATTTTCTCTGCTCTTTATAGTCTTTATAGTCCTTGTTGCTCTTAGTATTTAAATATTTAATCTATTTTATTTTATTTTTCTTTACTGCGTCTTTTACTTCCTTACTCCACCAGTGTGTCTGTTTTATACTATTTGTAGTTTTACTTTCGCCACATGCTTGTTCGGTCGCCTCGATTATAATGTGTTTGAATTTATTCCAGATATCTTCTACGTTTTTCATATCTGGTGTTGGTGTTAACTTTATCAAATCCTTTATAGCACTTTACATACATACTTATAACAACGAAATTGACAATTAGCAAAAAAGCAACCATTAGTCATACTTAAACCATGTTTCGGGGCTATCAACCACAATGATCGATTTAGAATCGATTGTCGACGATTAAGAATCTAGAAGACAATGTCAATGTTGATTGCTTTCAAGTGTTATTACGGTTTCATCGATTTAAATGACATATACATTGTTACGTACTTTGAGGGTACAGTGTAAGCATTTGTGGAGAAAAAGTGCTCAGGGGCCAAATGGTTGAATAGCACGTCGATGAAAAAAATGATCTTACTGATAGAAAGCACAGTACTCGTAAATGAGCACAAACTATTTTATTAACATGAAAGTGGCGATGAAACTTCAATAATTTCAAATTTGGATGAACAAATAAAGCTGACACCCCAACTCGAAAATGCGAAAATCAATCTACTCAATTAATTATGCCATATAAAATGTTATTGTACGAGCTCTTGGTGTCAAATACCATATATTATGACAGTGTATGATGAGTTTCTTTAGCCTAGAGGCTTAAATATAAAAAATATGTCGTTTGAAAGTATCAGGTATGGAATTTTTCCAAAAATTACATTGTTACAAGATCCATCATAAAATTATTCCTTCAATTTTAATAATTTGTTTTGATGATTTTCGCATAATTGTGTTTATTTTACAAATTATTGAATATTAAGCCTGACCTTGAAGTACAGTTAATTGTTATTAAACAATGAAAATAGAAAGAATTATTATAAATTCAGTCATCAGTTGTCAAGTTGTTTTCCACTTCAAACAAAATTACATAGAGTTATCAATTCGTAAGAAACGTCATAATTTCTTGAGTGCTAACTCATAGAGATAGAACCAGTGTAATTAGATTTTTTACGGAAGTTAATAGGTAATTTGTATAAAGGCAAGTCATTAGCCGCTTCTTAACTCTAGTTTTTATAATGTTTAAATCCTTGCGTGTGAAAAGAGAGACATTAGCAAACACTATTTTGAATTATCCTTTGAATTATCGGAGGATGATGTATAAATATGACTTTGATTAGGTGATAATATATATGTACTTACATTTATGAGTATTTATGAAACTACAGAACCGAATTATGCAAATTTTTCAACTAATTGATTGTCAAGCTCTAGTATAATTTTCTGGTATATTTCCCCAGGGATTATCGAAATTTTCTGAGGACAATAAGGCTCAGATTGCACCTATTTCGATCCAAAAATAACTATTCGATTGTCCAAAATGAGAATTGAAATTTGAAGAACATTTTTTAGGAGACGACTACATTTCAGAACATCAATTCTATTTTATTTATATCCGGATTATACCTACTTGGTTTTTTCCGGTTTGGAAGCAGTTGATCTCCATTTCGAAACGTACTCAAAATGTGACGCATATAAACATTTATATTCTGTATGTGTCGACTACAAATATTCTGGAAGCATTTGATTTTGGAAATAAGGGAATATACAATTGTCCAATTGTACGATACGAGAATATGTAGCATGTCTGAAATAAAAATCTGATGTAGACATCACGTGACTTATTTGTACATCGTTCAACGGCTAATCGTTTCGGATTTATCAAAGAAATTCTAAAAATCTGTCAAGTAAAGTGCACTTTCGGCCTAGTCGGTTAGTACTATGGAAACAGTAAGTCATCATTCTTATGCTACAACATTTCTAAATACTGATTTCCAAGATTCTACGGCAAACTGTTTTGAATTTATGGGCAGAATTTTAAAAAAAAGTCTGACGTGGACATCACGTGACTTACTTGTACATCATTGGATATATATGATCAAACACAACACCTCATCATTCCACGGCTAGTCGGTTGCTATGGAAACAGTATGTCATCATTCTTATTTCACAACATTCCTTAATACTGATTTCCAGGATTCTACGGCTAACTGTTCTGAATTTATGCGCAAAATTTCAAGATCGTCAAGTATAGTGCAGTTTCGACTCAGTCGATCTCAATGAAAATAGGATATGAGCATCTAGACAGTACTATCATCTTGAATACTGTATTATAATATTCTACGTTCAATCGTTTTGGATTTATGAGGAAAATTAAAAAATGTTTCGAGTAAACTACACTCCCAGCTTAACCGATCACAATCATAATGCAAGGAGTATAATTAGATGCTATAAAAGTGCTTAATAAAAAATCTCAATATTCTGCGACTGATTATTTTAAATTAATGAGAAAAATTAGAAAAGTCGGTAGTATGAACTGCACTTCCGGCTTAGTCCATTGGGACGAAAATAGGAGATGATCATTTGGATGCTACAGCAATTTCAAATACTGAATTCTAGTATCCTACGGCTATCATTCAAGATTTATGCGAAGAGTTCAAAAAAAGTATTAAGTAAAGTGCACTTCCAGTAAAGATGATTGCAACCATAATGCGAGGTGCACATCAAGATCCTAGATCCTATACTAGTCTTGTATACAAAATTTCAGCATTATACATCTGACGAATTCTGAGATTTGCGAGCTATGCCCATACACACATACATACGTACATATGTACCGACATCAAGCCAAAAATAGTCAAAATGGATTCAGGGATTCTCAAAACGGATATTTTCATCAAAATATCGATAGGTGAATTTTGTCGGTTTCACAATACTTACTTGTTACTTTGTACAAGTAAGTAAAAACATTCAACTGAAGTTCAGTCCCGCTTCAGTCTATTGTTATGAGAATAAAAAGTAATCATTCAGATGTCACAGCAGACTGAAATACCAAATATCAATACTTTACAGCCAATCGTTTTGAATTTATGCGAAAAAATCCGAAAGACTGTCAAGTAAAGTGCACTTCCGGCTCAGTCGATCTCAATGAAAATGAATATGAGCATCTTGTCGCTACTATCGTCTTTGTATTGTAACATCCTACGTTCAATCGTTTTGAATTCAAGGTGGATTTTTACCAACTTGAAATACTATTTAACTTTTATGTCAACTGCAATGTAAACATGAGTTGTAGTATTATTTATTCGTGAATATGAAAAAGTTCTTATCAAAATGCACGATATGACTGATAATTTTAATTCAATACAATATTCCACTTTCGCGTTTTTTTTTGGGACAGGAAAATTTATCATGAAAGAATAATATGAATTGTTATTTGCTAATCTATCAATAGCTGAGCATATTTTGTACTGAAATATAGATATACAGCTTATCTACGTACGTAAAAAAACAAAAACAATAATTATTTATTTCAAAAGACCAAAAAACTCACGTCCAGGCGATCATATCAATTACTGTTTATTTTTACCCTTCAATTTTAAATTTAAATGACTCAAGTTTTGTACAATCGCTTCAAAGTTCATAGTACACGGAATTCCATCCCAGATATTGCGAGCGATCGACGATCGACCAAAATTGGCCTTGCGATCGACTTGTTGGTTTTCCTGGTCTATAAAACCATCATCTTTCCACATTTTCATTTTGCAGGCTCTGTGATATATCTGACCAAACAAAGCAATATCATAAAGTACAGAGGCTTCAAAATAGGGCAATGTGAACTATTCTAAATCTAAAATGTAACAGGTATACCAGCGTGTACCAAATGTCTCGTCAACTAGAATCGCGGAAGTATAAAAGTGAGGTTAGAATTTTCGTGTGCATTCCCACGACGTTATTTCCCAACATAATTTGAGACTGGGCTAGCAGTGCGGTTAACGCAATTGCTAGTAATAATCGCAGTGTCCTTCATTTAAATTTATTATTCCTAGCAATGGCAACACTGTCCAAGTTGGAACAAAACTCATTAAACTAAACCTATATGCACTTTAAAGTTGCAGTAAATTTGCCACAAGACGACAAATGCCTCATGCGTCGTCCTAAATTAAAACATCATGCAATATGACGTGGAAAACATTATAAAATTTTAATTTGCTGTTATGTAAAGGAAATATGCTATTTAAATTTGTTTTGATCACTTGGAAATTGCCATTGTTTTATTTTAATTTTAACAATTCCAAGAAAAGTGTTTCTAAATTTGACTTAATTTTAGAAAATTGTATATTTGCAAAACAAATTACTCACATTGAAAGTAGGCTTGGAAACAAGCTTTCTGAAGATGAATTGTATAACTGTACAATTGAAATAATTGATAAATAGCCAAGTATGATTCTTGTGCTAATATGAAGTAAGATCACATTTCAGTTGATCAGACTCCCTAAATTGCAGCTTAATAAGAGCTGTAAAACGTTTTCAATTGAATACTCTTGTTTAATGCACTAATGGTACATTTTAGTTCTTATTTTCATTTGAGATCCTCCATATTTAGTAATATTTGAATTTGTATGCATTCACCCATTCATGTTTTCAAATTTCGTTCAGCATATTCCGATTATTTTAATTGTATTGAACACGCAAATTTATTACGTGAATTGCTCAAAAAATGAACATTAAAACTCAAGGACATATTGTGTTATCTCTGTTTTTTATATAGTATTTGTAATCAACTGTGGCTCGATTATAATTGTTTGTTTGAAATTAGAGTTATAAAGAGAAATTCAAGCAGGGCATATATTCTCATAATATAAAAAATTGACGTGATATTCTTGTGAATTAGAGGCAAAAAGCTGAATTTGAGTCTTTGGTCTATTGGATAATATTGCTGAAGCTGACTGGAATAATTAATGTTAGTATACCAATCAGAAAATTCAGTCAAATAATTTATTTTCCCTCTCCTAATTAGACGGTTTTGGTTACACCTTAGCCATCTTCAAGGGCGCAAAAAATGTGTTGTTTTTATATTGAAGATAAGTTTTGAAGCAGTTCTGTTATATGAAAAGCGAAAAAATCAAAGAATCATCTTGATGATCAAAGCGCCAACTTGTTACTAAAACGTTTATTTTACCTGACTATGCGGCAGTTTTGTAGGATAATTTTTGGAATCAAGAAAATTTAGGATGTAGCAGAGCCTTATTCCTAATCTAGTAATAATGACTATTTCTCAAGAGTGTTTATTATAATGATTATTTCTGTTACGACTTTGTCCTAAAAATAAATACGATACCCAATTGTGATCTATCAAATCAGTATTTCAAATTCAAAAGTTATTATACATGGCTTTCGGTGCAGCACGAGAGAAGTATACGTGAATAAAAATGTTAGTCTGACTCACCATTCGTTATTCATTCAGCATTCAAGGATCTAGACGCAGCAGGACCATTCCATTCCGGGAAAATTCTGAAAAAGAAAAACCCAGTCAGTTTGAAATTCATGTGTTTCATCGCAAAGAAGATTTTAACGAAAAAAACCACATACATTCGACCATACATCAAGTCAGATTGTAGAAGACATCGAAACACGGATTTAAATCGGCAAGGGGTGGCAGAAAGGCGATATGGGGTCGGTTTGCATTATTGAACGAAGGGTGAGACGCCAAGAACACATATAAACCGCGACCAAAGTCTATTGAACGAAGTGCGTGCGTTTATAAATAATAGATGAGCTCGGAGAAATCGTTTGGGATGCCATGTGTCTTTCTGAGCTACATAGCTAACAATTGTTATAATCAATTTATACGCCGCTTTTTAACACTAAGAGGATCGCTTTCCTCCCCAATCAAACGCTAATTGTCTCCAGATTACAGATTTGTTACACTATCATTTGTATTTAAGCTCGATTGTTCACGTGATATCATTTAGTTCATCAATTTTTGAATAATATAGATGGTTATTGTAAAGAGTCTCATCTGTAGAACGAAATAAACCAATTATAGAATAATGTTCTTAGGAGTAGAATGAATTTAACTGTCATTCATTTACATTGTTAATTGTTAGGTTAGGATTATTCCACAATTGTAGTCACTATCACAAAGTTGCGGCAGATAAAAAATCAGGACGAAACGGCACCTTTAATCATTTATGTTCACTTTGAATTATCTCACCCTTGAAAACATTGCAAGGGGTCTTTTAGAGTACCGTAGTGATTTCCTTAAGTACGAAACTTGTAGAATTCCGATTTGAAGTTATTTTCTCAAACATAAACTTGAGTAATAAACGGTAAATGCATAGATAAAACTACATAAACATTTGCTAATAACAAACAAACATCAGAGCCTTAATTATTCAGATGTTCAAACGCAATATTCAAGACATGTCATTGGAATAATCTCTTTCTCCTTGATCGTAGCAGACATAATAAACCAAATAACATGATGTTATTTAAATATTTCAATGAAATCATTTGTATTTACTGTACATCGCAGATAATGCAGACTTCGGTTTCATCAACAATCTTCGTCATCCTAACACTGAATTCATTGTTCACAATTTACAACTAGGATTCTACTGAAAGAGCATGTGTTTTGCAATTCCGGAAATTTGTACAGATAAAAGTTATTATTTCATTTTAACTTGCAATGAGTCTTGGATTTTCGCCAAAGTTCTAGGAATTTTTTATCCAGAATTTCAAGGAAATCGCAGGCATGAGCTAAATTTAGTTTCTAGAATTTTTATGTGTAACCTTAGTACATGGATACCAGAATAATAATCCAATGTAAAAATCGAACATATCGAACGTAAATTTAGAATAATATAATATTTTCAAGGCTGCTCTGACATTGGTAATTACGCATCCTAGCTCTACCTTTTTCAAGTAATGGTCAAAATCATGAAAAGCAGACTAAATGAAATGATAATCTTTAAGTCAAAGTAAATAAATTATTTCAAGAGAGAGAAGTCAGCAATTAATTAAAAATACAGTACATTGTCTTCGTCTCATTTTTAAATCAAGCGAATAAAAGAGCAAAAGGAATGTGAAACGGAACTAAGGAGAAAATGTCAAACAGAAACATTACGCCATTTCACGCAAACTTTGTCTTTGAGAGTTTTCATTTTATTAAGGCTTCAGCAACTGGAGGACAAAAAGTAGAAGGAAAGAAGAAGGCAAGAAGCGGATAATTGGAAGGGTATCTACAAAATAACCTTCAATATTCGTGTCAAATTATATTTAAATTATGTAAGACTGGAAATCTGTTTCGCAAAGTTATCGATATTGCTGGATTTGAAGAGGCGTGCAGATTCTGATGTAGTGTAAGTAATGATGCTTTCTGATTTTATCACTGAATTAAATTTACATTGATGATTCCAAGATAATCACGTAGTATAATGCGTTTATTGATGCTATATAAAGAAGACTCCGAAAAACTTCGGAAATAAAATGGGAACTTTTGATAACATTATGTAGCGACTAGTTGAATTTAAAATAAAATATGTGGTATTGAACGATAACCATGAGAAAAAATTCGAGAATAATGCGAAGATAAGGCAGTAAGTTGCAGATCAAAGTATGCTGAACATCCGTTTTTGATAGTTGTGGTTTTAAATCGACAGCAGTCATTCTTGTGAGAAAATAATTTTATCTTTACGATTTTTATCTTACGATACCACAATTAACACCAAATATCACTGAGAAACAGAAAAGAGGACTTATTTCTTATTTTCTGCAAGATAATGTTCAATATTCGTTGTGCTACCACACCATTAATCAAACTTGAGTACAACATCCTCTATACAAATCAGACCCTTGCCCTTAACGATTTTCCCTATTTTGGATCCTTAGAGAGCTCATTGAACAAACAAGAATTCAGCAATGAATAAAAGGTTATAAGAGCCAAAAGGAAAGAGTTGGCTCTCATTAGGAAATATTAGAATTGAGATCAGATTGCAAATCGAATAATATTCAATACTAAATTGATGACAGATGCACTTAGGCTGACACATAGATTTTTAAATGAAGTATATGCTCGAACTCTAACAAAATATTCAAAGTTGTAAGAAAGGATAATTGCTTTCAGAAACAGAAACTTCAAAATATTTTGACCTCTTGGGTGCCATCCTTGAGTAATACTTCGAAAACATGAAAAATTATAGACCACTGATATCACTCTGAGGACGGTCACTAAATGGTTGAACCCGGTCAGTAAATAAATTTACGAGATCAGTATGAATCAAAGACTTTTTGAAGTTTATTTCTATGAATCATTCTCATTATTCATCATTTTTCAAACTTTTGACTCAACATTTATCATTTGAAGTTGTGTTCTCCAGATGCTGTTTGTAAAACTAAGAGAACAGCTACATATTGCTCAATGTGAAAAACTGTATTAGTAAGTAGTACTGATCGCAATCGCAGTCTTTTTACTTACTTGTACAAAGTAACAAGTAAGTATTGTGAAACCGACAAAATTCAGCTATCGAGATTTTGATGGATATCTCCGTTTTGAGCATCCCTGAATCCATTTTGACTATTTTTGGCTTGATGTCGGTACGTATGTTCGTGCTTGCGTGCGTGCGTGCGTTCGTACGTGTGTGCGTTCGTCCGTAACTCGTAAATCTCCATACTGGTTGAACGTATAATGTTGAAATTTTGTATTTCAGACTGGTATAGGGTCTAGTTGTGCACCTCGCATTATGGTTCCAATCGTCTGTACCGGAAGTGCACTTTACTTGGAACTTTTTTCAAATTTCTCTAATAAATCCAGAATGATCACCCGTAGAATGTTGAAATTTAGTATTTGGACTTGATGTTAAATCAGAATGGTTATCTGCTATTTTTGTGAGAATCGGCCAGGCCAGAAGTGCACTTTACTTGCTGTAGCATCTTAATGGTCATCTCCTATTTTTGTAACAATCGGCTGAGCCGGAAGTGCACTTTATATGACAGACTTTTTGAATTTTCCGCATAAATTCTAAACAATCAGTCGTAGAATATTTAAATTTTGTATTAGGCACTTTTATAATATCTAGTTGTACATCTTGCATCATGATTGCTATCGACTAAGCCGGAAGAGTACTTTATTCAAAACATTTTTTGAATTTTCCGCATAAATTCAAAACGATCGAACATAGATTATTAGAATTCAGTATTCAGGACGATTATACCGTCTAGATGCTTATATCCTATTTTTATTGAGATCCACCGAGCTGAAAGTGCACTTTACTTGACAGTCTTTTGGAATTTTTCTCATAAATTCGAAACGATCAGGCGTAGAATATTGAAATTTGGTATTTCTGTCTGCTGTAGCATCTGAATGATTGCCTACTACTTTCATAACAATAGACTGAGCCGGAAGTGCACTTCAGTAGGAATTTATTTTTTAATTTTGCGCATAAATTCAGATTTGTTGGTAGTCGTAGAATTTTGGAAATCAGTATTTAGGAATGTTGTAGTATAAGAATAATGGCCTACTGTTTCCATAGCAACCGACTTGGCTGAAAGCGCATTTTATTTGACAGATTCTTAGAATCTTTTGGGTAAATCCAAAACGATCAACTGTGGAACGATGAGATTTTGTGTTTGATTATATATATTCAATGATATAGATGATCAAACACAAAATCTATATATATATATATATATATATATATATATATATATATATATATATATATATATATATATATATATATATATATATATATATATATATATATATATATATATTTATATATTTGTATATATATATATATATATCCAATGATGTACAACTAAGTCACGTGATGTTCACGTCAGTTTTTTCTCTATGGATTGAGGCTTTCTTTCATTAGCTATTCCTCCTAAGTTATAGGTTGCATTTTCAACCGTTTTGAGCACGTATATCAATTATAAAACTGATGGGGTACAAAAAGATTGACGGTTTTCGGAAAAAAATCCTTTCAGTCTTCTTATTCACTTGTACTAAGTACAAAAAAGTATTATGAAACCGACAAAAATCACCTATCGAGATTTTGATTCAAATATCCGTTTGAGCATCCCTGAATCCATTTTGACTATTTTCGGCTTGATGTCGGTACGTATGTACGTTCGTGCGTAACTCGCAAATCTCAAAACTGGTTGAACGTGTAATGTTGAAATTTTGTATTTAAGACTGGTATAGGGTCTAGTTATGCACCTCGCATTATGGTTCCAATTGTCTGTACCGTGCACTTTACTTGAAGCTTTATTCGAATTTTTCTAATAAACTCAGAGTGATCAACCGTAGGATATTGAAACTCAGTATTTGAACTTGATGTTGCATCAGAATGGTTATCTGCTATGTTTGTATGAATCGACCAAGCCAGAAGTGCACTTTACTTGAAAATTTCTCTCAATTTCTTGCATAAATCTAAAATTATCAGCCATAGCATATTGAAATTCAGTGTTTGAACTTGTTGTAGCATCAAAATAGTTATCTACTATTTTTTTTATCAATCAGTCAAGCCGGAAGTGCAGTTTATGAGTATAACAGACATTCAGAATTTGCCGTATAAAACAATCAGTTTCATTGAAATGAAAAGATAGGCAATGATAATCTGAAGTTAATTTTTTAATTTTGTTTGACCTTCCACATGTCAAAATATTTTTCCCTAAATTTCATTTCGTAAGCATGACAAAAGCGACAAAATTCGATCAGAACATGCTTATTCATACAAATTCAAAATTAATTTTCATTATGTTGGTCACATGGTCCAGCTTAAATTTCAGCATTATTGAACTCCAAATATACATACATATCAAACCTCTTGAAGGCATGAAAAACAGAATGAAGCACTGAAATCTACGACTATCTGACGGTCTAAAAGTACAAAAAAATATTGTGAAACCGACAAAATTCACATATCGAGATTTTGATGCATATATCCGTTTTGAGCATCCCTGAATCCAGTTTGACTATTTTTGGCTTGATGTCGGTACGTATGTACGTATGTATGTGTGTATGTGCGTAACTCGCACTGTTGTCCCATTCGGGCTCCATCACAAATATCAATTTTATTCACGTAAGAAGTATTAAGGCGCCAGTTATGCGCTAAAAAAAATATAATAATCCAAAATTGAAATCCATAGTAACAATGTATTATTCTGTACATCAAAAAAGTGTGTCTTTTTTTAGGATAACCCCAGCTTTGTTTTGTCAAGTACACTATTAACTTTGTGCGTTCTTTCCAATTTGCTCATCTCCACGCTGTATAATATCACGCACCACTTTCAGTTATAATGTGAGAAAGTATGGTAAAATTTCCTTGAGGGAAATTCAAATTTTCCATGGTAATCGTTTCAGTTTGGAACATGCGAGCTCTTCACGTTCGCATCTCGACCGTGATATGAATTTCTCATTTAGGTACCTCTGGATCGATATGCAAAAATGAGACTGCTGGAGACGAAACTACATAGGCGTCGACAGATTCTGAAATCTCTAATGGAAGAGGATCAAATGAATCATAACTGTTTTCGAGAGTATAAAATGTGAAGATACAAGATTAATTTCTGTAGGTTCAGACAAATTTTCAGAACCGTTCTAGGAATTAATATTTTGAAAGTTCATTATATTTATTATAAAGTTTTTGAATAACATACCTTTAATTCCATTTCATATTCCATTTAAATATAAATGAGAGATTTCTGGACTGAATGAGGCAAGCTCCACTTAAAGAGAAAGGACATAGTTGCGAGTATTTTCGAATATATTCAGAGAGCTAGGCGACATAAAAATGAAATAATTGCTGATTTGGGAATCTCAACAAAATTGAAAGCGTTTCGTTTCAAGGGAAAATCGTTAATGTTGAAAATCAACATGAACCTTTGGAAGTTTAGTCTGTTGGCTGCATACTTCTTTTTTTTTGACGTCAAATATCAAGAATGACTCAGTTTACAAGAAAAAAAAAGTTACTAAGACTAAAGTACCTATAATTTTCCCAACTTTTTCCTGAAAGTGCAAATTTTGCGGTAGTGCCTAGTGAAGGCACACATCTTGAACATCATTGTAATGTTTTTCACACTAACTGTGAGGTATAGCACCAGGTGCATTATTATCACGAGCTTTTCTATATGGGTTAATGCCAAAACGGTTAAAATTGAAGTTTGCCCTTGTTTGGTGATGGACTAGTTATGATGTTCTTGCTAGTCCTTTCCTCGATTTAGAAAGCACTTATAGTAGCTTGATGAACTTCTCTTGATAGTCCAATGCATCTGAATCACTTGTAGCTGCCTTATCTTTTGACATGGCACTCAGGCAAGATTATACATTGCAAATATTTCAGTTTACAACTACTTGATTCAGCAGCTTTTTTGACAACTGGAAGAGATAAGATTAAAAGACTCGTTCGGCTTTTTCAGTTGTGACGTGGGGATTGGTACTCATGGTTTTACCGTTGCCAATTCTATATTTGGCTAATAAGTGATTGCCACACAATTCTTTGATTTGGTGATGGACTCGGTACAAATGCAAATAAATTACTGCTGCTTTTGGTGGTAACTACGCCTAAACGCATATGTATTATGTATATAATGTGCCGAGTTGGGGTGTGCCCATGAGCAGGACGTTTAAACAGAAAAATCGGTGATCTTAACATCATATTTTGGAATACTCCATACAACGCGAAAGAGATGTTACTAGCCTCTGCGATGTGATCATATTTTTTCTATGAATTATTTGAGGAGATTTCAATCTGTCCTCCAGCCAAACAAAGACAAATTCTTACTATGAAATAATCTGGATTAGGCCCACAAGGAGTACCTAGTGGAGTGATGGTGAACCTATGACCAGCGGGTCTGACAATGACCCACGCAAGCTTTTTGACTGACCCACGACTTGTTTCTTATTAACACATTTTTATATCATAGAAGAAAGAACAGACAATCAAAAATATTGACTGTTTCATGGTATCTCTCACATATATAACTTTTTTTGAAAACTGTCATTAAAAGTTAACATTTACACGGCAATTAGAAACATGCGAAATGATTGTTTTGTTTACAGGACGCGGAATATTTCGCAATCAGGATGTGAAATATTCTGCATCTTACTGATTATTTGTATCATAGCAATATTAAAAGTCACATTGATTGATTCGGAATGTCAAAATTTTCCTTTCACATTTTTATCAATTTTGAGACATGGTTTTCAAAACAACGTTGTTTGATACTCGATTGCGAAATTCTTCTGCATTCTCGAATAATTTGGATGTCGACCTCTATTTTTTGCTCTTCACTTGCGGAAATAAAGGTTTTCAAACAAAAAAGGGACATTTTTAGAAGTTTTTAAAAGTGAGAACCAAAGAAGTTTGAAACCATGCTTCTCTCCCGCTTTCCAAGTGACTCCACTGACTTAGTGATCCACGAGCCAGTACTAAAAAAAATGAGCAAAATTTAACCCACTTCTCGAAAAGATTCGCCATCACTGACCTAGTGAGTGAGAGAAAAAATACGCTTGGTATCATAAATTGCGAGTGGTGTGAAAAGCTGTATTACTAGAGATGTGTCAATTCTCAGAGCTTTACCATAAATACAATTGCACTTACGAAAAATATATAAGAGGCTATTGCTTTGAGGCAATTTGGCCTTTTCCATTTCTTATCTCGAATATCTTTTTGTAAATTGAACCGTTTTCAATCTATTCTCCAGAAATATTTTTTTCGAAATTTGTCTTAAAATGTAAAAGAGAAGTTTGATAGTCGACAGGCAGTGATCTTCTAGAGGATTATATTGATCCCCAATACTAGCAAATTTAAAAAAGTTGTTTTTGTAGTACGTGTATTGAAAGTATTCAATTACTGAACTGTTCTCAGCAACGAAAGCTCTTAATTCCAAATCAGAAAATGATTATGCTGAAAGGAAGATAACTATCTTATAAATTGACGTTTGGAAAAAATGTGTAATATGGGATATGTTCATTAAAGTGTTTGCATTTACTATAAACGTGATAGCACAGAAAATTTGAAAAACAGAATGTGATATCAATAATAAAAGTCATGTAAGTCATGTTTCGTGGTATTAGTTCGTTGTAAATGTGATCGCAATTGCAAAAATTTGTTTTGAACCAAACAAAATAGTTCTAATGATTTATTTTTATTTTGAATATTCAGATATGTTTCAAAAGCTCAGTAATAGAGCACTTTGGTGCCTCGTTAAGCCCGCCGCACACGAGGCAATTTTCCATGCAATTTTGTTCACTTAATTTGCAGCAAGTTTTCTTGCGCACTGGGCCACTTTGAGGTACACTTAGTGTGACACTTATTCTCGCATCACACGATGCAAGCTGCGCCACTCATTCTAACACTAGAACGTAGACTTGGTAGATTTTCACATTACAAGTATGGATGTTGCCGAAACTAATCGTCGGAGGAGAGCAGGAGCATTTGCTGCAGTTATAGCTTGCGAATTACGAGACAGAAAAAAAATAAGAAAAAACTTTGGTCAAGAGAGCGACTTTTGAGAAGGAATCAAGGCCGCAGAGTTTTCAACATTTTGTTTGACGAGCTAGTAGGGTGTATACCAAACGTAAAAAACCTGGAAATGTCAGGGAATTTAGATAAACTGGAAATGTCATGGAATCGTCAGGGAATTTCTGATATTTGTCTGGAAAAAATACATCATAGGATATTTATCCATTATTACTCATAAAAGTATATATTCACTCTTTAAGATACTAGGGCCATCTGTGCAAATCTATAAGTCTTCCAGATCTATAAATTCATGAAAAAAAAAATTTATCAAAGTACATTTACTTTTGTCGATTAATGTAAATTCGTTCATGATATCAAGTTCGTTGCGATTTTGTTTTTAATTCACAGATTTATAGGGTTCACACAGAATTGCAACATTAATCTGTGATTATATGGAAACTTGTATCAAACTTTTTTACTGTCTGGAATTTTATTGAAAATAACCTGGAAAACCTGGAAGTCAGGGAATTTTCATTTAATTTTTTGGTATTCACCCTGAGCTAGAGAACGTAAACATTACCTAATTTCCACTAGCCATAATTTTTACTTATTTGTATCTTAAAACACAATGTACTAATGAGGCACAGCATTCTGATGCGACATACAACTCAGTGATTTAATCACGTGATTTCGTCGTCTGCTTTGATTGTTTGTGGGCAGCAGTCAGTGGCGTAGCAAGTGCGAAAAATAGCACCGAACCTATCTTGAAAAACAAGTCTCGTGGTAAGTCTAGTACCCCGCATCGCACCAAATTTCTTGCATCGGAGCAAGCGTGGCACCCAGTGCGGCGCCAAGTGAACAAAATTGCTTGAAAAATTGCATCGTGTGCGGCGAGCTTTACAAAAGGAACACTAAACGGCCGACATTATTGACTCGGCTGAAGTTGACTGCACGAGACTAGAACTCTGGCTTCGTCCTCGCCTTCATCGAGTGCAGTCAACTTCACTTTGCATAGTAATGACGGTTCTTTTTTCCTTGTAGCGTAGAATCCAATTAATTTGACTAGACTAGAACAGTTTTTGAAATGTCACTCCTTTTGCTAGGATAATAAGAAATGAATTCTTTGAGCATTAAAATATTAGATCCTATGGAATAGACGGAATGTATTTTGAGCTATCATCGTTCATAAATACTCCAAATTTTGAAGATAATTTTATGGAATCTAGTTGATTTCTGTTAATCTTGATCTAATATATGTTTACTACTAGTTATTCCAAACCATGTCCTGTTTTCAAACAAGCAAATTTAATTTCCTCTACCTTCAAGACATGATTTCCAAAATTCGGAGATAGTAATCCCAATCTCAATCCCGATCCAATTTTCGTATATAGACCTCTTGGAGTTGATACTTATCGTGTGCTATTTGTTTATGTTTTCGTTTGTATGCTCCTATTGAAAATGTAGTCATTGTTACTGGTTGTAATGGATGTATTTCCTGTTTCCTTTTTTTAAAGTTTACATTATATGTACAAAAACTTCACAGCAACAAGATATTGTTATTCCTGCAACACCTCTGCAGTTTCTCAAGGCAGTATGCCTGAATCGCTCTAATTTTAGTTTGTTTTTTTTTAAGATGGAATTCTACATTGCATATTTTTCCCATTGCAATTTGCACTCAATGTTTTTGTAAACCACATACAATCGTTTCCAATCACATGAAAGTATATTTGTAAAATTCAACAAAAATTGCACATATTTCACGTTTTTATTCCAGTGCAATTTTCTCCACAGCAGCAAAGTAAATTTTCACGGCAGCAAGAACCAGTCAACAGCCTATCGAAGACGGCGGTAGTTCCGTTGTAATAACAGAGCTGGCCATAATAATCCCACCATTACAGTGATCGATGTCCAATGCCATACATTGGGGAAAAGTACCGCTTAATGTGGCATAAATCAACGACTGCGGGTTAAACATAATTTATGATTTCATCGCTGCTCAACTGGACCTGTGATTACCCCTACACCAGCCCTGTGTTGTATGTGTAGTTGTTTGAGCATACCCAGTGGCCCAAACTGAAACACAATATTGTTACGAGACTCTGCAATGGATTTCATATTAAAATATTTATCGCAGTTTGACAATTTGTGATTTCGAATTGTTTTGGAGTAATTTGAACACATTATTCATCCGGAAATAATAATGATGATTCAAATTGTATATTCTATATGCAATTGGAATCTTCCCCAACAAAATTAATCGAACTACCAACATATTCTAGTATTTTATTGACAAAATTCTATTATATCTTTTGACTTCATTAACCATTGATTTTGAAAAATATTGATTAGCCATTGGCAGAATATATTGATGAGATTAATAAGAAATTAATCCAAAGTATTACAAAAATAGCACAAAAACCTTGTGATCTTGATATTATGTGGTTAGGAGTCCATATATTATGTGGTCATTCAAAAAACAACAAATTGGTGTATGAAGAATGCAAGAATGAAATGTGAATTATTATTACATTGAAATAAAAAGATTGAAACGATACGATTCTGCTTGCGTTTTGCGAGAGATGTAACAGTTTGACTGAGCCGTCATATCCAAATATGCAAAAAAAAATAGTTAATGATATTCTGTTGTAGTTTGCTTAAAGATTAGCTGTACAATCTGAGCTTATCTACAGTTTGTTACACTGAGTTTATTTTCTATGCTAACAATTATTTCAACAATTGTAACTATAGCAAATAAGCTTGATTTGCCTAAACTGTAGATAAGCTGAAATTGTACAGCCGGGTCTTAAGGATACAATGTACAATCAATTACTAGTCTACTGCAATTTGATTGTTTCAGCAACGAAACATTGCTCTTCATAACGTTCTATTCATAATTGAACTGTATGTTCCTAATGAAGTGACATGTATTCCTCAATATGTTTCAATATTATATACTGTGATCAACACGTGATGTACTGACGCACAATTTTACAGCACCTATTGTAAAAAAAGATTAAACAAACATAGGATAAAATTAATACATTGTGAAGATCATTTGAAGGTTACAAAGTGGGGAATCCTTGTGAATATCACTCTCACGAGACCTGGAAACAGGTACACAGTTCGAAACTTATCTGCGCCGTTAATTCAACTTCTTGTAATCATTTTACTATCTGTTATCACGCTGATAAGCCGTTGTTGCTTTATTATTATCGTTATCTGCATTCACTGTTTATTGCGAATTGAAATGTTTGTTGCTTCGTTGCGTGGGCTACACTTAATAGGGAATGAATGGTATATATGTTTTTATTAATGGGTCTTGTACTATCTTATTTGCCTCTGACAAAGATTCCAACTTTTTGCGTGAAAATAGATTTAATTGTATGTTTATTGTAATCACCTCGACACTATAAAAGTTATTTGAAATAGACTGCAATTTCCATATTGTTGCATATTTAAATAAAACTGCTAGGCTGCAATAAAATAACACATAAACTCACGTTTAATCGCAAATATTTATTGAATCTGTCATATAGGAAAAATACATTCGTAACATGCTTCATTTCCTCAAATAACTATTTCGTCTCAAATTTTCTGTTTTTACACTCAGATTTTTTTTCATATAGCTGAACAAAGATTACAGATTGCGAATATCATTGGGAGTCCAACGGATTCCAAACGATAATATCATTTAGTGAACAGTGGGCCAAATGAAAAAACAAAAAAAAACAAGAGCACCTATCGGAAGCCCATCCGTTCGAGAGTCTATGTTTTAATTTTCAAATGGCGTAACAAATTCATCTTACTCACAAGTCTTGCATTGATTGTTCAACCTATGGAAGGATAGCAAACCTCTTTTCGTACAATGATTTTTCGATTATTAAAGATAGTTAATTGGGTCATCAAAATTTGGTGGCAGTTCTCTAGCGTAGTTCTCCAAAATTCATCAGTGGAATATAGTTTTGTGAATTTAAACGTGAACGGTGTTACCAGAAAGATAAACAAAAATCTGTAGAGCCTGCAATATCTCCGAAAAAATTCTGAAAGGAAATCAAAATGTAACACATAGGGATATCTGGCGAGGCTTAGGCATTGAATTCAATACAGTAAATAATGTTCCACATCAGCATCTACGTGAAGAAGCTGGCAACAGGGTGGATTATTTATTGACCTCGAAACATAAAAAACGAGTAGATTGATGCAAAATCAAGTGGCGCAAATTTCATCTAGAAGCACTACAGGAGATGTATAATATTTTTATGGGTGACGAATTTTGTATCAACAATTATGATCTCGAATCCAAACAATAATCAGCACTTCGGGTTCTTGAAGTTCACTAAAGAATTGTGCACGGGAATAAGAAAATGATTGCCATTTCTGAGGTTAGTACAAAGGGTTCCATTTCAAAAATATTCATATAAAGAACAAATTAAAACATCATATATTCAACTAAATCTCACCCGAACTTTTATGCGATAGGTCTAAAAGGACTGAAAGTCTTGCTTCGTTGATTTCATTCTGTTTCCATCTTCACTTTTAAACTGTGTGAGTATACTAAGATCAACTCAAACAAATTTTGTTGGTTTGTATTAAAACTGAGATAAAGGAGAAGTCCTTGTGGTACACGTTCTGCGTTTATTGGGAATTATTTCTTTGGTGCAGTTGGTCATTCTAATTTTTATCTTTTAGAGCGTTGGCGCTGATGTCCAATGTGATAAGAAATTTATACCTGAACAAGAAGAGTTGGCAGTCGCCCATACGATTGTCTGTCTGCCCAAAGTTTGCCAAACATTGGTTTGCAGACAATTGCTAGAACTTCAAACTTTTCTTCATGAATTGAGAGTGTGATTAGTCAATCATCCAACGTAAAGTCCAGATCTTATTCAAAATGTGATTTTTCTGCAGGATTGGTCGTTTTCATGTGTTAACCGGCCCTCTATTTGAGGTGGTATGTTGATTTTACCAGCAAACTGTGGTTACTATGGTTATACTGACCTACCGCCCATGGGCAAAGGCGGTAAATAAAAAATTGTGGATTTTCACAAGAAAATAGTAATTTATTTATTTTTATTTGTAATTAAAAATTCAAATTTGACAGCTGGCAGCGAATTAACAATCATCAGTAGTGACTCAATTTGAAAAAAAAAATTAGGATCAATATTTTGGATGAATCTTCCAATTGTGCAAAATATTTTGTAAACCAAGGCTCGGTCTCCAAACTATTATTCTTAATCGGTGAACTGTACTTACTGATCTTAATACTTGAATAACTATTTTTTTACCCTTCACCTTTTGAAAAATCATGCATGATAAAAAAAGCTCCCGAAAATCGAATATGCTGCCTGGTTTAAGAAATGTTACAAACAATGGAGAAGAGGGAAATACTTTGAAAAACAAGAAGGAGTTTTTATCAAAAATTTTCTAATTTTTTTGGTGTTCATTATTTTCAGAACAGCTCTCGTAACCACTTGAAGAACAGTGGTAAGAGAAAAAGAAATATGGAAGCGGGAACTAGCAGAGGTGAACTGGTAGGAGAAACTGTGTGGAATTTTTGCCTTTCCTGGACATTCTACTACCCCTCCATATGAAATATTCATTTCTGGTGAGTTATTTTTTGTCTAATAATCGAGAGAGACAACTGTTATCAATTGTTTTAAGGATTTCAAAGAAAGTCAACTCTAAAAATGACCCCAAGAAATCAGAAAATCGCTGTGAAAAAATAATCAATCATCGAAGGGATCTGAAATGCAGAAAATGACCAGCATCAGAATTTCCTAGTCCATTATAATACTAGGACCTTTCCAATCAAACCTTGACGCTTGATAGGCAAAAGCATGCTGTCGGGTCTTTCACATAAAAGTAGCTTTGTTGTTCTATTGCTCTGAAGAACATCGATCAAAGATGAATCCACAGAAAAACAAAATCTAGGTTGCCATCCACTTAGCTGGAATGCGTGAACAATTAATTTACGCATTGTTTGCGAATGTAAACCACCAAGCTCAGATATGGTCACAGAAAAAATATTGTAATGTTCATTGCTTGAAGAAATAGTTTGTAATTAAATAAAAGTCACTATTTAATAATTTAAAATAAGATAAAAGTTTTATTCTTCTGTTTATCACTAACAACACTATATTATTTATTTATCACTTAATAGTAACTCAAACAAAGTCGCAGCTATTTATATTTAATTATTTATATACACTGTTCACTTCACTGTTTGATATTCACTGCTCTAGATTCGCCATTACACTATTACTCTCGAATAGTTTGCTTGCGTTTGTATATAGAAATATCCATTTCTCGAATCTTCTTCTTCTGGAATATTGCTAGAAGCTTCCATCGGGAGGGGTGAAGTGATGCGGCGCGGCGCGACATAACGAGGACAAAAGGCTCCACCCATACAAGGTCACCTTTACGAGCTTCCACACTCTCGCACGTTAAAATATTATGTGATTTAGGAATACAAGTAAATTGTTGGACAAAAGCATATATTAAAATTTCTGGCAAATGAGAATTTCATTTCGTGCGTAAGAACAGTAATTTCCTCAAATAACTTTTTATTCGCTCAAAGTTCTCTGACTTTCCCATCTGGATGGGATCCTACATTTCAGCGGAAAGTTCTGTCATAAATTACGCACTTTGAAACTTCTGTGAAATAAAAAATAGTTTAAATTACAGGTTGTGGAACAATGTCATTAAACTTTTATTAACTGCATTGCGAATATAAAATTGCACATTTTTTCCAGCGATAAAGCTACAATCTTAGAAATAGAGCAATAAAATTTGTTATCAAAATTAAATAATAACAAATATTATCCAATATGTGAATTTGAAGCTTGATTTTTGTTGTAGTGAATATTACACAAACAGTTTAACTCTCACACTACATTAATGATTTATGAAAATTGATAGCCTGCAAGAAAAAAGAATATTCCGCCGTCAACTGAAAGATGGGAGATGCACATACTATTTTTGGAAGGAAAAATAATTACTACTTTTTCAGCTAGATAAGAAAGTTTTAGATTTACTACCACAGTTGACATTTCGTAGCTGAAGTAAAGTAAACAGTGAATCTGTGTTTCTATATAAAAAAAATTGTAGCAGTAACATTAAAAAGTATTGTTTATTGGTCAATTACTTATAAATATTTATTTGATATTAAACCAGAAAGATGGAGCCATAAAAATATAACCAAATTGAAATATAATTCTTAAACGTTGAATTTGTAGATTTTTAGATTAATATCGGCTCTACCTTAATGTTTATTATGCTAGAGGATGGAGCCATCAACATTAATTTTTATATGTGCAAAATTAGTGCCTATCAAAATTTATTAACCGGAAAAAATTATTAGACGAATGGATTAATTTAATTTAAATACTGTATGGTAATCATGATCTAAGTAACACAAAAAATTTATAATTATTTCGATTCAACTCATTCTGATAGCAGCTCAAAATTCTATATTAAGTCGAAATTATCACGATATTTTTCAGGATGTCAAAACAATGAAAATAATATAGCAAACAATTCGCAGAGGTGATAATAATATTCTAAGAAAATAGTTATCTAGCATAAAACAAACATAATATCAGATGTGAAATATATTTTGATTGTCTTTCTAAGTTGTGACTATAATCAAAATATGGCGCCACGACGGTAAACAATTATGAATAAAATAATTAACAAAAAGCACAACATCCGCATGATTAGACCTCCGAAAATAATCATCCTATAGTAATTTGGGCTATTTTTTGATCATTGATAGAAAAAATTTATATAGCTCGATCGTTGTTGAGTACACTACAATATAAAATTTGTTTCAAAATTCAATGAAACTTTTCTCAAAATTATACGACGGAGTTTGTTATCTTCCATTATAATTTCAATTACACTTGTCCCATTTCTCCGAAAAATGTATTAAATTTTTTATTCATTTATTGTGCTCTGAGCTTTTTGTCGTGTATCCATTAATAAAGTCCTCTCCTATATCTTTTGGTTATTCATAAAAATGTGGCCGATACGCTACGCCTAAGCTACAGTTGACAATAATCATAAAAGTCAATTTTTTCTAATCGAGCCCCTATTTTTTCATTACGTTATTATTCTACGATAAAAATAAGGATAATTTTTATAACATGTTCTATATTGAAAATTGATATTATTTCAGTAAAATAAAGATACATCTAATTGGGGTCTATTCATATTTTTTTATTATTAATAATGGAACGGCCAAAATACTTAACTATAAAACATCATCAATTCAATTTTTCGCCAGTAAAATCTTCAGTGTATCTAATTTGGTTGAGATACTACCAGCGTAGTAGGCGATAAAAGAAAAGCAGTGAAGTAAATCAAATATCCCATTTTTTTTCACAGACTTAACATTGGAATTTACCATAAATTTTAAATTAATTAAAATGGAATATTTTTCTACTTCCGTCCCGGCGCCCATGCACAAAATTAAACACAATAGATTACAAAATGAAGATAATATTGATTAACATTCATGGTTGAGTGTTACAAATTTACACGCAGTTAGTAGTGAGAGCGCTAAATATAGGTTTTGTTATTAATATAGTATAAAACTAATAGCTAATGGCTGGTGAGGCCATGATAATTCTATAGAATTTATTCATAGCTTGTTTATACACTGAATACGGTCCATTTAAATTTGTCCGCGTCGGTGCTTCTGTCAGGAAGACCGTGTTATGCTTACATAACAAGTTTATGAACAAGTGATTGAGCTGTCAAATTAACCGCGAAAAATTATTTATTGCTACAGTTATGATGCTGTCAATTTTAATCAGATCAACATACCACTCTTCAACACTTCTTTGACAAGAAGAACATTTTGTTTACTACACACTTTCAGCTCTCTTGTCTACGACCATGCAAAAAATAGAAGATTAATCTGGTAGATAGTAATATAATATACGGAAACAGGAAATTGAAGACGATATATTATCTGGTGTCGATCAATATATATTTGAAATCGTTACTAATTTTTAGACAACTGATAACGTTTACTGATGATAAACAAATTTCTAGTACTATGAATGTTCAACATAAGCGCACCCCCGCCTGGCGTTTGGTGACCGCACCCCACGACTTGAAGGATATCAAACAATCTACCAGTATGCACTAAGATAGTGTTTACTACACCTGTATTAGATAAAACGTGGAATAGATATTTTTTAATGGAGGATGCTCAAAGAACCACCTTAGTTACTTGGTAGTAAAAGTAGAATCATAAGAAAAATGTAGACAATTTCAACATGAAGTGCATTTTGTACTTATGAAATTTAAAGCCTTATCATGACAGTATTTTCCACATATAAGAGACCTTTTTCCTAGGTTTGTACTTGCGACGTTATAAATTTTTACTCACGTATATTTCTGGGTAAATACATCAGATTTTGATGAAGTGAAGAAATTTTAATCACAGATGAAAAATAAATTTGTTCTCATTCTGTTTTATGATATTCTCTGAATTCTTTTTGTTACACTATCATAGTAACTTTATGAGGAATGTATGTGACTTGAATAAAGGTAAGATATTGGATATTGTTCACCTAAGAAAATGAAAGAAAAGTATCAAATACTATCACCGTTCTTATCGAAAATAAAAGACACATGACGCAAGTTATGTTGAAAGCTTTGATTGTTCATGTTGGCAATAAGGTAAAGCATTGTCTACGTCACCCATTATTCAATGATATTTTTCTTAGAAACAAAGCATCTCAATGATTTAAAAAAACGGTATTTTTTTTGCTACGAAAATTAGCAAAAACAGAAAATCGGCCAAGTGCATCTCAGACCAACATACAAAAGAATTTCATGATGAAGAACAAGCTTCACCCTTCCAAAGTATTTCTCAAAGACACAGTGAAAAACAAAATTATTTCTGCGGTAGCTAAACTCGAAAAAAAATCGTGTAAACGGAAGTATTCCATATTTCGAAAACTACAGGACGTATCTTATTCAAATCAATTCTTATTGGAAGCGTTATCCAAGTTCTATCAACTAAATTTTTCTCATAATTTTTCACTGTATAGTTAAAAAGTAGACTTACTTTTTACGAATTTAGAAGTACATTATATCACAAGCTATTGACTTTCATAAAATAATATATTATGCTACAAGGACTGAACGACTGTCATTTTTGTCCACAATAAATTTGGCTGCATTCGGTGAAGACGAGAGCAAAGCCTGAGGCAGTGGTGAGGGGAAGAATGAGGCGGAGGCGAGGACGAAGCACGAGGCGAAGGCGAGGGTGAAGCACGAGGCGAAGACGAGGGTGAAGCACGAGGCGAAGACGAGGATAAAGCCCAAGGCGTAGCTCCGTGCAACCAAATTTGTCCGTGACAATAATGACAGTCGTTCAGTGTCCGTGTAGCATACTATACTTTTTGTAACAAGTGCACCGAAGTACCCTCATTACTAAGCTTTTTAAATAAATTTGGATGTACAAAAACTATCTTATCGATTTGACAAACAGATTTTTGCAAATGCAATCACATTTACAGTAAACTAATATAATGAAACGTAACTTACATGATTTATTTTATTGATTGATATTTCCCACATTTTCTGTTCTATCCCGTTCAGGTCCTAGTGCCAATTCACAATGTACGTAAACGTAAGGAGTACGTAACCGTAAACATAAATATAAAGTTGAACTATTGTATTTCAATGCTCTTACGTATTTCTTATGTTTACGTATTGACATAAGAGCTACGTAATGAAAACGTAAAGTTGAGATAGTATCAACTTTATGTTATGTTTACGTACGAAACAAGTAATAGCGCATGCGTCAACTTTAAACACATGCTTTCATCTGATAGTTGACAACATGCTGGATCGAAACATGCTTTAAATATGATTGACATAGAATTATTAATAAAAAAAACCAACAATTTCTTCCTCGTCTTAATATTTCTCTCGTTGGCGACTTTTATAACGCAGTTTCAATCTGGTTTCAATAATAGTCCATCAGACATCATACAAAAAAACAAAACAAACTAAACTCCAAATTGTTAAAAGTGAAACATAAGTGAAACCAAAGAAAAACAGTAAACACGAAACAGAATCGAAATCAACATAATATTTGAAAATGACAGTCAGAGAAACCAACACAATACATCAATAACCCTAATTTGTACCAACGTAAAATGAAAAAAACACTTTATTTTAATATTTTACGTTACGACCATTGTGAACATACATAATTTCTTACGTTTATGTTTTTACGTACTCCTTATGTTTACGTACATTGTGAATTGGCACCTATTTTCTCTAGTAAAAGTTCTCCAAAATTATCATCGTCAGATTCACTTAATAAAGACGAAGTAATTTTGTAAACACTACTAAACTCACTATCACTCTTGTGAAATTTTCAAAACATTACTTCACAAAGTTGATAACTGTCAACAACGTCACAATGCGCATGCGGGGATTTGGAATTTGTGGATAGTCAGGAAGTTTTTCTGACTATCAGCAAACTGGTTCATGGACTGTTGGAACAGAAAACTTTCTAGTCGGGGATTTGTCACAACTGATGTTGGAACACCTAAAATCAAACTGCGCAGACTCCGGATAGTCTCGGACAGTTTTGTACTGCTGTAGGAACAAACCTATTGTTTCATAGATTCTATGTACGCCGTTATAACATGAAAAAAAAAAAAAACGAGCGAAGTGGATCAAAGCGGTAAATAGAGTATTATCTTTCTTTCATTATTAATCTATACAACAGAGGTGTTTGTAATTCAATTGTGAGATTAGAAAAATTCGTCATCGATTTGGGATTCATGAATTTACCTCTATCTCTAATTTGTAAGGTGTTTCAGTAATAGAAGTTTGTCGGATGCACTTCGCAATAATTTTGTTGTTAATATTGTCAGCAATATATTTTTCAACATGTTTAATATGGCAAAGCTAATCTCACGCTTTTCTTCAATGCTTCTTCGGTAAAAGAGATACAGTGTTTGATACATATAAACCTGATTCGCAAGATTATCGGCGTCATAATTTGAGGTTATCCTGTCAATTTGGACGAATAAAGACGTTTTTTATAATATGTACGTTATAATTGAAGAAAAGAATACTCAAAATGAATAATTTCAACGTACTTTTTATGCTAAGCAAGTTATATTATACGCACACAGCTGAATTAAAATAGTATTAGTACATTTAAAAAATTATAGGTATGAAACAATGATAGAATGGAAGTTCAATCGTTCTCCATTGCCCGCTAGAGGCGCTTGTAGACTTCATGCACGTAGCCTATAATACAAATTTCTTTCAAATATCAATTTGACATAATCAATGGAATAAAAAAATCTAACGGCATCCATGATTCATGATCTACAATTTCATTTTTACCCAGCGGACATTAATATCCAGTAATTCCCAGTCAACAACAAAGAATTGTTACCATGGTTTGGAATTGAGAACTTTCGAAGCAGAAGTCAGCTCAGTAATAGAGTACTTCCAGTGTACGTGTTACAAAAAAGTCAATTTTTCAAAACCTTTATAACAATACCTCATAAAGTAGCCTGCGGTACAGAACCCCTTTCTCCGGATTATCAACACTGTTTTGAAACTTTGTGAGTGGCTTCATTTTGATGAGTCCGACAACTTTTTTTTTCTGCGAAAATCTTTGAAACTGCTGCATTTTCCATCGAACATCCTAAAAAGACGTCGATTTCATGATTTATTCTTGATCAATAACATCACTCCCTTTCATAGTTGAATCGTAAGATAATAATAGCAAAAACACACACAACATTTTGTCCGACAAAAATAATGCGGCGTTCGGCGTAGCCCCCATCTCCAACATGTCAAAATTACAAGTTTTGTTAGATTATTAACATTCTGTTGGAATTCTCAGTACTATTAAGTGCACATTAGTGAAGTTGAGTGGTGATAATGTCCGATGAAATTTCTGCTGCATATTTTCAGTCCGAAGCTCCAAAAATGTCAATTCTATGAGTTTGGTTGGAGATGGGGGCTACGCCGAACGCCGCATTATTTTTGTCGGACAAATTATTGTGTGTGTTTTTGCTATTATTATCTTACGATTAAACTATAAAAGAGAGTGATGTTATTGATCAAGAATAAATCATAAAATCGACGTCTTTTTAGGCTGTTCGATGGAAAATGCAGCAGTTTCAAAGATTTTCGCAGATAAAAAAGTTGTCGGACTCATCAAAATGAAGCCACTCACAAAGTTTCAAAAGAGTGTTAATAATCCGTAGAAAAGGGTTCTGTACCGCGGTCTAAAGGTTAAGTGCACAAATAATTTTCATCTCTCAGTTACTTATATGATGAGTTGCTCCTAATTTTTTTTCCACAATTCTACTAGATCAGTGGCTCCCAAACTTCTTTTCTCGTAGATCACTTTCAGAATTTTACTGGTTCCAGTGAACCTCAAATCATTTTTTTGTGGATCCTTACTCATAGATTGTGAACCCCACTAAAATTAATATCCCATTTGGGGTAAATGGGATATAAATTTTAGTGATCATTCATTATTTTTGGCAGTATGAAGTGTTATTTTGACGTTTAGTCCTACTACATCTGCTGATAAGTTAAACATGAGCCAAGAGAATATATATTTACATACACTTTGAGATTTTGTATGACTATAACATTTATGCTAATTGAACATTTTTAATTTCTTGTAAAAAGAAAAAAACCGAAAATTCATATTGAAAGACTTTTGGGAACGGCAATAATAAATATGGTGATAAGTAAAATAAATATTAAAATAATAAAACGTTTGAACAGAGAACATAATTAAATAGAGAAATTGAGAAAGATTCGATCAAATTTCTAGGTTTTAAGCATTTGTAATTAGTGATTAGATTGCATATTACAATAAAGAAACTTTTAGAAGCGATAAAATTGCAAAAGTAGTCTTTATCAAAGTTCGAGGAACTATTCATAAACAATGATCTCACACGTACAGCTTGATAATAAAATTCATTATCAACACTCATAACTGACTTATATTGTTTTCATTGTTAAAAACAATCAATTTTAAATGAGTTTGAATCGATTTTGTAATATGCATTTGTATATAAAGTTCCTAAATCAGCTTTTATCATGAGAAAGGATGACAATTGACCAACTCAAACATTTTTGGCTAGTATTCTGAATAGATATAGAGTTTTAATAATAAACTATAAATATGATAAATTACGAGGTGGGATTGGAGTCTTCGGTGTTTAATACCTAGTCTTGATATTGTTTCAGTCTTGAAGCACTTGGTACCAAACTCGGTCTCCATTTAAAAAAGCTAGTAACGGTATCGAAATCGAGACAGATGTCGATACTTTGGTTCATCACTGTCAATCAGTAAATTTTTGGCAAAATCCAAATTTGGGTGTCTGTAGACCCCCTTATCCTCTTGATCCAGCTCCTTTTGTCTGCTAGTTGTTTCCTAAATTAGAAATTGAATCAGTGTGTTCAGTGAGGAAAATGTTGAAATCACAATCACAATCTTGAAATCTTCCTATCAGACCTTGCGCAGATAATAAGTAGAGGAAAAAATTAATATGATAATCCGTGGAATGAGAACTTATCGATTCCGACTGAATATTTGCAGATTTTTAAAATTTTGTTACCGAATTAACTGTGACATAATCAAGTGGAAAATACAAACAAGAACAACGGTTAAATATATTGTGAATTGATCCCGAAGAAGAACACCAGTTGATAACTTAAGTGTTAGCTTAACAAAATTGTAACGGCATAGTTAGGGTCATCCACGTTTTTTCAAAAAACTCGAAAACAAACTCTAAAAACATTGAAAAAACTATTGACACCAATTTTTTTGTTAAGGAAAATCGTCATGATTGGCAAACACGGTTTCAAAATGAACGACATTTGAATGGGTTACGAAAAACCACTATGTTGCTGTGACGTCACTACGCACATTGGCGCTTAGCTGTGACATCGTTTTCAATATCAGCAAAAGAAAACCTTTTAAAGAGAAATAGACGTCAAATTAGTATTTTATTGTACCTGGGTGTGATAGCAACAGTCATCGCGAACCAAATAAGTTGTTTATAAATGACTCAACAAGGGAGATACGGAAGAAAGAGATCACAACAAATCCGCAAGTGTCTCGTTTGACCACTTATCATGTTGTGAAGACCATTTCAATACGAGTACATATTTTCAATACAGCATTGACAAACATCGATATAAATAATTGGCTATCATCGGAAATAATACGATAACTTCAAAATAAATTTATCTACAAGATGTTCAATTACAAACTTACGTTGAGACACAATGAGGTGGTTTTATTAATTCTTTTCAGGAAGACTTTATTGATAGTATTTATTTACAAGGCTTTTCTCTCAGTATCAATACAATATCATCGATGTGGTCGCGTTCTAACCTAAGCCTCATTTTCACAAGAATTGTTTCTAAAGAGATTTCATAGTCCGGTCCAGCAGCCCCGAAAATAGCCATTCTAAAGTTATACTCTCCATAATATGCCCACGTTTCCACGCCACCCATGAGATACTGTACTTGGCACATATTTTTTAAAGTAGTTTCCCCGATAGGTCTTCTTCTATATCATCTTTTTCTTGTTCTTCTCTACCTTCTCCTCCGTTTTCTTCTTCAACTTTATCTTCCTGGATTGATGTCAATTGTTAAAATAGCAATACATCAGTTGTTTCGTCGTGGATGTGAGGATCATCTTCTGTTGGAGATTCAATATTTGAACACGACCGATCTTTACAGGTTGTGCAAGCTAGTGAACAAAGTAAGCCCAATTTTTTGCAGCCACCTTTTGAATTCACCCCTTTTGTTGCAAAAAATTGTATGAAGAAGCTTTTCTAGTTCAGGTGGAAGTAAAGTGTGGATTGGTTCTAGTTCATTATTAATTAGCTTCCAACTCCATTCCTCTAGATCCAGTTGATTACCAAGCCACACTTGAACCTAGTTGTATATTCGATAAAAACGTTTATGAGCAGAAGTCAAGTCAAAAAATATGTGCCAAGTACAATACCTCATAGGTGGCGTGGACACGTGTGCATATTATGGAGAATATAACTTAAGAATGGCTTCCTTCTCAGAAGTAGTGAATCTTAGGAAAAAAAGTATGAGAGCCATTTTTGTAGAGTATTGAAGGATCTACAATTTTTGTCTGAGCTATTTTTATCATAAAACTAGCTGCTTCGCTGAAAAATTCAAAAATATATACGGAATTGCTAGGAGAAAAATGGAGCAGGGCCTCTAAATCTTCAGAACATCGACAGAAGTTAACTGTAGAAGGGAATCGAGGAATTGAAAAACATCGATTTTTGTGAAAACTTATCAAATAATATAAATATGGTCACAATAATTGCGTTTTCATTATCATTTAAAAAACTTACCAACGCCTTTTTGTGAATATGTACCTATTTGAGTATAAGTGGATGTATCTTTTAGTATAGTTCTTGTTCATGATAGAAGAATTTGTATTGTTGTCGATAAAAATGAAATAGAATTTTAAATCTATTAATAAACTTCTTCGACCTACATTAGAATAGCACTGGATAGAAATAAACATTACATCGAGTGATTATATGAACAAAATTGAAATAGATTTGTCGGTGAGTCTGTTCACGATTGTTTTTGTGAATGAAAAGATGTTACGACAGGACGTAAAAGAAGATGCAAGATAAAATAGTAATTTATGCAACAATTGTATAAACTTGAACACTATGACATAAGGCTAACTTCTATAATTTGACGATTATCAAGCACACAGCACGGAGCACAGAGCACAAGTTGACACTGGGATTTCACAAATAATTTAAGGGATACATCGGTGAAAGGTGTTTTGCACAGTGCTACCAATATGAAATCACAGAACTAAATTTATATTACGGTTATTTGAGATGTGCAAATGCCTAATTCACACATTATTTGTATTGTTTAAGCTATCAAGTTTAAAAGTGATTGTGAGACACCTTTTCACACTGAATCTTAAACACTTGTGATAAAAATATTATTGAAAGAAGTATCACGTTTATAATCTATCAGGTATTCTAATATATACTGAGCAAATATCACCAATTGAAGCACTCATTTGTGATGAATAGATGATTGGTTTCAAATTTATTCAGGAGAATCAAATACAGGCTGTAAAATTAATCAGAATTAAAAAATTATTGCGGAAACATCAGCATTGAATTGAGGTCAATATAAGCCTGTTGCTTTAAAGAATAAATTCATAATTGATGGTCTGCCTGCAGGGCCTTTTAATCCATAAGTTCAGATTACATTTAATGAAGGATTTGAATTACATTGCTACCCCTACTTGATCAGAGTTAATCCCTGCTGATGTGACTATAATTCTAATTAATGAACATGACGATCGGATACTTAACTTAAATATGCGCCATCTTTATTTTATGATGACATTAGAGGCGTATGAATAAATATTGAATGAAACACGCATAGCGTTAAAAAGTAGTATATTATTTGGTGAGTTTTAAGCTCTATATTAGAAGGATATGTATTTTCATCACAATTCTGAAGAGAGATCAAAATAAATACAGATTCAGATTCTTAATTTTCATTCCAGTCAAATGCAAAATTAACTTGACAATCTGCAGCAAACAATGTGTTAAAACTGACCCGTAATCATATCGCCGTGCGACAAAACAAATACAAGAGTGTGGTTACTATCGGTCGCATGTAAACAGGATAAACAGCTGCTGATTGCCGTCCCGTGCGGTAAAAACGACCAACTTTGATAAGAGGATACTTTGTTTACATCGTGCTTGGATACCACCCAAAAAACTTAAAACAAGAGCAAATTGTGGCTTGACAGAAACAGAATAATTAATAATGAAGTTAGAAAAGACAATCAACCTATTTAGTATTATGAGAATTAGAACACGAGTCGTTTAAAGAACAAGGTCACAGGAGCAAAATGTGCTTGAATATAGTTCTCTTAACCAAAAATATATATCAATATGTCAACTAATCATACACCTGTATTACCAACAAACATCAAGCGAAAATCTTTCTTCTTCGACGTATCCAGTTTAAGATGATGTCCAAAGTTAAAATCAACTATTATTAGGTAATACATGGACAACAAAAAATCAATCCAAGGCCGAACTTACAGTGAACTTGTAGGATATCCTCATCAGGCTTCCAAGAACAGCTACATATTTTTTCTGGACATTCAACAATTAGCATGAAAGCTATCTATCGACTGATTGAAAAGCGATTGGATGCAGCCAAAAAGATTTTCAATGCACTTCTCACACTTTTTGAACGACCAGCTGAGAAATATCATGCCATTCTGTTTGCTAACAAGAAATAACAGTTTATATACTGTGCTTTTAGCTACTGAGTCAAATTCTAACAGGAATTTGATATACACTTCAGAAGATATCAACCAGTATACTCCAATTACTCATCGTAATTGAAAATTCACCTTAAAGGCCTTGAATTTTCCAGTTCTCTTCAAACATTCCTGCATGAGTTCTTGTTAGTATTTTGACTAAGATGGAGAAACTGAGGTCAGAATTACTGAAACTTGTGGGGTACCGACTCTTAAGAGCGGCTACTCACATGGGAACCCTCATCGACAAAAGTCAAGTCACCATCTATAGATTTGCAGCCAAAGAGTTCTTCGACATACTTTCGTACGAGCAGTTGTGGAATACCAAGTCATTATGTTTGCCAACGGGGAGAAGCAGTTTATTCATACACTTTCGGCTAACGAGAATTTGCCGTTCACTTCAGCAGGTAGGTATACACCAGTTGGTCGAGATGATCTTTATTGGAAGAATCAAAAAATACAATGCTTACAATCACCCAATTGCCTTGAATCCTTATAATCCTTTCTGTGGAACGTTTCTATGTGAGCACAAGCTTACATTCTCATCAAGATGAAATTACAATGAAACTTGCTAGATACTCACATCAGGTCTTAAAAACGGCCACATTTGACATGAGAACTCTCATCGACAAAAATCAAGTTACCGTGTATCGATTTTCAGTCAAAGAGTTCATCGACATATTTTCGTACGACTAGTTATTGAATACCAAGTCATTATGTTCGCCAACGGGGAGAAACAGTTCATTTATGCTAACTGCTAACGAGAATTTGCTGTTCACTTCAGCAGGTAGGTATACACCAGCTGGTCGAGATGATTTTCATTAGGAGAATCAAAAAATACAATATCTTCAATCACCCGATTGCCTTGAACCCTTCTGATCCTTTCTGTGAAACGCTAAGCTTACATTCTGATCAAGATGAAATAACAATGAAACCTGGAAGATACTCACATCAGCTCTTAAAGAACGGCCACATTCTTTGATACAACTTTTAATTGGACAGCTTACTTCTACGCTTTCGTATGACCAGCTTGTCTGCCTCATTCCTACGCTTTTTGCTACAGAACTACGAGTTCTGAGGAGGATTTACCATTAGCATCAGCTATTTGAAATGATATTAATTACCCATTGTGTCAAGAAAATACTGTAAACGCTTTCAATCTACCCACTCCTCTCTGTGAAACATCTCTACGTGAGCCCAAGATGACCAGTACCTACAACCTCAAGCAGTATTATTGAAGAGCTATTCGAAGAGGTGATCAAAATTCTAGAACCAACCACAACCACAGAATTAGAAACTGCTAACACCGAAAAGGCCTTTTATGTTTCTATAAAAGTGCGAATTCGGAAACACTTCAATGAATATCGATTTGATTCGATCTAACTTTCATTAGAAGTTAGGAAGAAGCACAACTATCAGAATATTGGATAGCCCTCAGAGTCACAATAACAGTTAACCAGAACGGTAGAGCTTGTTGAAATCCCTCATTTTCTAATGATAAACTAGGAATTTTGACTAACGTTGCTCAAGAAGTATTCCACCATATTGAGAGCATCGGGATCTTGATATTCATGGTAACAACTTTGGACATTGTTAATTGTAGCTTTGGAAGAATTTCTACTTGTTTTGTAGAAGTATGAATTCATTCATTGAACTTTTTATCTGTCTTTATATATAGTAATAGCTGATTATTTTTTATAATGGAATCCATTAGTAGAACTACCTTGATTGATGACAATGGTTTCTGGTTGATGTGATTCACTACCAAAGTCGTGTGGTTTTGGATGCGTAAGATGACTTTATATATTTATTTCAAGAGAAACACGAGCCAGTGTACAAAATGAAGTATTTGTACTTGCATTTCTGAATGTTAGTGAATGTATAGCGAGCTTACAAAACCACAAAGAGCATGTAAATGCTGTGAGCACAAGATTTCTGTGTAGTGCTTTTAGGCGAAATAAAAGGGATGTAATGAAGAATAAAATGATGTGAAAAATTACTTTATTGAGATAAATATAGTTGGATAAGAAGCCTATGTAATTTTGGATATGCGGATAGAAGTGTTCGCGTAGATTATTTGGTGAGTTGAATGCTGTCACCTAATTATAGAAGAAATATATGAAGAATCAAGGTAGTAGTATATATAAAGGGATGGGATATTCAGAAAATTATTTAGATTGAAGGAAACAATCATCTATAGCTCAAAGTGCTGTAAGAAGAAGAAAAAAAAGAAGAAGAATTTTTTTTTTCATCGAATGAAAATAATGTCAAAATGGATTTTTTTCAGATGCAACGAATTTCAAGTGTTCAAAACTTGAAATGAGTAAATTATAATTTCAACGTAAATAGAAAATGGAAAAATTGCTCCCAAGCTTAACTTATTTGCTGGAAAATATTCTTGGAAACTTTTGTTCCATTTTCTCGTCGATTATGTAATCAGTTGTAATATAATTATACTTCAATAGTGGTACGCTATTGATTAAATGTGTCTAGAGCTTACAGCTTACAATGGCTATGTGTGCTATACGTAAACGAGCCCTCGATAACAAGAGAGGATGTTGCACATTTCATGAACACTACTGTACTTCTCTATACAGATATTCATATGGGCTAAATATACTCGGCTTTATTGTGTAACTTTCTAAAGATTTATCCATTTAACCTCGGGAAGTTTGGAAAGCACAGGGCTGTAACAAGAATTTCTCTTGAAGTAATAAATATATCACCAACGAGTTCGGCAACAGGTTTGACATATTCTCAAATCACTTAAATTATGGCAAAGTGAAATGAATATCGTTACTCTTTTCCGTTTTTTCATACAACGTGTACCTTCAAAGCTCCTTATAAAATTGTTAGTTTTAAATTAATTAAGCCCTCTTTCCTTTCTTTCCAAATATTCTCCACCAATTTTCTCAACTAATTTGGAATCCAGTATATTGAGACTAGTTTACAATCTATTCTAATGTAAGCCAGCCATTAACCCTTAGAACTCGTAAATCGGCACCCCTTCCTCCAGACAGGGGTGAGAAGGGACAAGGAGCACTAGGGTGCATTGCAGACTAGGGTAAGACAATGAAACTTATTGAATTTGCGGACGAGCTATCGTCCTGTATGTTGCTAACGCTTTGTAAATGTCTTTGCGTACAACGACCACAGATGGCAGTCTATTTAGATGGCGATTTGAAATTGGGGTGCAAATATTGGCGGGACATTCAAAACTTTGTGATATTAAAACCTTTTTTTGAGGACTAAACGCACATCTGCAATCCTGCCATGAGTGTGTAGAAGGGTTGAAGGGACCGTTTGGAAGCACGAAAACGTAACCATGTTTCACACCAATATCAATTCAATCTTCTATCAACTCAAATATTAGCATCGATTCTCTCACACAACATACAAAACACTCCCAACAGTTACCATTTATACCGTTTTCAATTATTTAACAAAGAAGTATGAAGAACCTCGTAATACAGAAATTTGGAACACCTTATCAGATTTTTAATCACAGTGGACCATCTTATCATTGGAAAATTTATTCCAACTGCCTTTTGATTTCAAGTAATTTGTAATTGCGTAAATTATGTTGATATAGCTTTTATTTGAAACTCGTTGTTGTTCAATGAAATTGTAGTCCGTGCCATATTAATGCTGAATGAAACTAGACATCATATCCATTGTTATACAAGTTATTCAAGTCAAGAAATCATCTCGTGTATTTTGTTCCTCATTGTGTTACCACCTACAAGAAGGTAACTTTCTGTCAACAATAATATATTATATAATTTACAAGTTAAATTCTTTGTTTGGTTTATCTGCGTGGGAAGATATTTATAATAGGTTAAACATAGAGGGCCTATGAATTTTACTGACAGTATTATACTATATTAAAATTTTATCATCGGTTTTAAAATGCTTTTTTCAGTAAATCGGAAATTATTTGTACGAACTGTTCATTAGGCCTATTGATTCTGTTAAATTCAGAGAACCTATAGTTCAAAAGTAGAAATAATAATGATAAAAAGAAAAAAATTATCAAAGCCACAAATTGCCTGAACACAATATTCTGATCAGGTTTTGAATTAGGCTCTGGTTTCTTGGGTTGTTTAATTATGTGCTCATTCGCAAGCTTTGATGCCCATGACTTAATCGTAAACCAGAAATTTCCGAGGAGGGACAGTCGAAATTAACCATTCCGTTGTGCTTATTCTGGACTTCACATATAACATGTATAATGAATAATCTAATTACATATAAGGAAACAACTGATAGCTCTTAGTTATTTATATTAATTTTTCAATAATACATTCTTCACATTTTCATCTTTGCAACAACACAGTATGGCCTTGTTAAGTCATAGTAGACTACAAGTTATCTTTTCGAGCTATACTAGTCGTATGGTACTTGATTGAATCTGAAAGCTGTCTTTTTTCAACAATAAAGTCGTTTCTGCTTCCGACTTTTTCAAATTTACGGATGCTTCTGTCATTTTAGAAAATCATTTTGTACTCAGCCCATAGACGACTTTTGGCTTTCTTCAATGCAAGTGGATCCAAGTCAAAATACTACGATAACTTTTACCTAAACCTCTTTAAAGAAGGGATGCGCGAACCTCGAATCATTCTTTGAGTTAGTGTCTGGTGTCATGAACCACTTGATGTTGACACAATTTATGCAAATAAATAGAATTGGAGTGTCAGCCTGTGATCTCGAAATGGAAACTTTTCTCAATCTCATAAGGTTATTTGCAGGATACCAAAATCAAAACATTGGTTTCTAGATTATTCGCCTGTCTGCTTGTCTGTCTGTTAGTTTGTGCGGGCTAATCCCCGAAACAACTGACTCGAGTTGAAACTTTTTACAACTGTCGCCAGTATTCCCGTTAATATGCCTAACATAACCTCATCAACGTTTGAAGAAGCGCACGAGTCGTACTTGTTTCTTCGCATATCGTTCATCATATCAAAAAACCTTTTTACAGTCGTTGATAGCACTTGCGTAACATAGTATCATTCAAGTGCAATAGGTGGATAAGAATCGTATCTGTTCGTTTGCTTATTGCTCATCCATTTGAGTTGGAACTTCACAGTTATTTTTGATTCTTGTGTGAAATTTACTGACATAGTAATATTACTTATTTACCTAATCCTTAAGCCTATCTACCTTTCAAGGTGTAAAGCTGGTGGTTGTTACTTTTCTTGTTCATTCTGCTTCTTCTTCTTTTGGTATCCACTTCCATACCCTCCTTTTATTATTCTCTCATTTTGCTTAAGTGGCGTGCTTCTTCCCATTTAAATCCTCTCTTTTCCAGAGCTTTCTTCACTTCTTCTTTCCATATTTTCCTGTGTCTTCCTCTCTGATTTTTTTTGCTGTTTTTGCTTCGTACACTTTTCTTGTTGTTCTTTCTTCTTCCATTCTTTGTATCTGTCTTCACCATCTATTATGTTTTCTATCGGTTTTACATTCAGTGTCTCTCTATATTCCTTGTTTCTTATCCTGTCCATGAGTCTATTTTCCTCAGGAATCTCATTTCTGTGCTGATTACTTTACTGCGTTGTATTTTTGTTGTTGTCCAGTTTTCTGATCCGTATGTCAAGATAGGCATAGCTACTTTTTTGTATACTTGTTTTTTGATCTCCTTAAGTATTTCTTTATTTGTTAGTATGATGCTCTCCAACGCATTGAATCATCCACCTGTGGCTCCTGTTCTTTCCCATATTTCTTTACCTAGTTTTCCGTCAGTATTGTTCTTAGATAGTTGAACTTCTTGACTTGTTCTATAGCACTTACTTCTATCTTAATTGTGTGATTCTCCCCATTTCTGCTTATGATCATCGACTTTTAAATAATTTCACATTCTTGTTTAGTGTGTTATCGTCTTTTCCTATTACTATCATGTCGTCTGCAAAACATATCTCTGTTACTTTTACGTTTTCCATTTTCCACTTTCTTATTACGTACTCTATAGCTTTCTTTTTTGCTTCTTTTATTGCTTTGTCGATCATTATAGTGTGAGGAGTAACGGGCTTAATATGTAGCCTTGCCTTATGCCATTTATCGTTTCGAACATGTCTGATATTTCATTCTTTGTTCTTATGTAGTTTTTGGTATTATTGTATAAGCTTTGTATACCTCTTATTATGCTAGTATCTATTTCTCTTTCTCCTAGCGTCTTCCATATGTCTTTTCTATCTATTCTGTCGAAGGCTTTTTCTAGATCTATGAAGCACAGGTGTATCTTGTCTCCTTCTTTTGTTGTTTTCTCGCTCACTTGTTTTATTATACTTATTGCATCCTTAAGATATTAAAATAAAATATATGGCGCACGAGTCGTATCGAATAACCCGTCGTTCGAGCATCCGATTGAGTTGAAACTTTGAACAGTTGCCTGAGTTCCTGACTATGTACTGCCGAAGTGTAACTCTTACTGCAGTGTAAGCACTCCTCTCAATTAATATATCAAGAAGTAGTTTTCAGTGATGTTCGAGAATCCGAAAATATCCAATTGAGGAAAGCCCAAAAAAAATGTGTTGTGCTATGGAACATTTAATAAAAATTAAATAATTCTAAAAAAGAATTGTTTTCATAAAAATTTCAAATCTAAAAGTCGAGGTTCAACCACTATCATCCTAGATCGGGGATGCAACTGTAGACAAATCAATTAGATAAGTAGCTTAGAGAATTTATACTTGATTTTTTGTCTTTGTGTAGGTTTAAGTTCGTTTATCTAAATAATCATTATTTGAAAGAAAACGCACAGACCAAGCCGCTGAACTTTAATTTTACACTGCATTCCTATAATGACATAAAGAAAACACTAAGAAAGGATTTCTTGAAACACTATTTTTAAGTAAGGGGATAAATATATTCGTGTGAAAATTTGTATACTTTGTAACTATTGCTCTAGTACTGCACTCACTTTTTTTTCTTTTATTAATTTTCAAATGTTATCGCTGGTGTAGCCGGCGGTTAGCCTAGGTGTTGCGATTTTTATTGTTTTCAATGATTTCAAAACGGGACTGTCTTTTGTATGCTATAATCAATTATTTTATTCTGAAGAGAAATTTAATTGGATCAATCATCCTTAAAAAGCAAAAAACCAAAAATATCAAAAGCACAGAGCTACCGTAGGCGGTGCACGTAGTTAACCTGGGTGTTACAGTCAATTAATATGATAATTTGTCATTGATTTTGGAAAATACATTTATATGCGGACAAAGTACCGAATAACAGCTAGTTGAAAATAAAAATACACAAATGCCACAGCAACTCTACAAGGATAACTATGGTCATAGGTGCCTAGAGATTTTCCAGTAAATTATAGAAAACAGATTGAAAATATTTTGGTAATTATTGTTCTGACTATAATTTATATTATATCTCAGGAAAAACTAGATGATGATCCCTAATGAGGGATACTTCTAGTTTATTGAGCGCAACGGGTATTGTTTCCTTGCTATCCATTCTTACTGTGATTGTGTTGCTAATACTAGATCTCAATAGTTACCTAACTTATTGACACAAAATTTTTCTTATACGTAGAATTCGAGGTGATATAGGTCGTGACGCAACTTTATTCCTCATATACAACCTAGGATAGTAAGATATGTGTGTTTAAAATTGACAAAATGCTAAATTTCACATTAATCTTCAAAGAATAGTCAATAAAACGACTACGATGTTGGTCAATCAATTACGTGATGGATTTGAGTAAAGCTGAAAACAGAGTTTAGAAATATTCGACACAAACATGATGATGGCGAGTAGCCGAAGCTTGATAAAAAAATAATGATAGATGGCCTTGACAGCAAATAGTTTGATGAATATTTTGATTTGTGTGCGAAAATGAGAGTTGGGTGCAAGTTGCTCAAGCTAGGACCGATTACGAAAGCCGAAATGAAACATTTGCGCAGCTTAATGTCAAGTATTTTGGAACGAGGCTTATCAACTCACGAAAATTGTTACCCGAATATCATAATGGCATTCAAGATCCTTTATAAGGCTCTCAACTCTCGTTTCTTGATAACTGGAGAGCACAGCATAGACTGAATAAATAACATTAATTCGTCGAAAAATTGAATTCACGTTACGAAACTTGACTGCCAGGTGTCTATATGGTGGCCAACTTGGCATATGGAAACGATAAGTTTACAGATTGCTTACGATGGACGAATAACCAAGTTTGAAGGTGGTCGTGAAAAAAATATTTCAAAACAGCTTGTGAAGCCATGAAGTCTCTTGGAGATCGAGAACATTTGCAGTGAAAATTTGCGGCCTCACCCACTGTTGGGTTTGAAATCACGCAAGTTGCGAGTTTATTGCACGCTGTAGTCCAATTGAGGGTCTATCTTAGGATTTTCATTTAATATTCGATTATCATGTTCAAAATTGGACCTTTTTGTGCTGGGTATCGGATACTATTCCTGATATTCTCTTCAAGAATAAGTTGATTATGTAAGTAAGGTAAATGTTGACGGATTAATCTTTTGAATCTATTATAGATGTTGAAAAACATTCAATGGTCAATACAGTCCTGTTTGATTCTCACGTAAGTGTGTGCTGATCAGGGCGTGCTAGTATCCGTTCTACGTCTGCAAGGAGATATTGATTATCTGTCAGGGAAGCACCCTAATCGCCAGAGTACTCTGCCACTAGGACTGTGGCCAATAACTTCTATAGTCCTCAGCGTTCTTCCTCTGAAATCCTTTCCAACAGGTTCTTTAATCCTTCGAGGCTATTTATTCCACAAAGCCTGCTAGCAAGATTGTCCTAAAAATTTTCTCTCAAGATCCTACGGAAAATTTCTTTGTTGAGTCCTCCCACAGAGTCTTTCAATGATTTTTTCTTGTAAGTTGTCTTAGGTGCAATGCTAAATGATTATCATGCAAATCGTTCTTCTAGTAACCCTAACCTAGCATTCATGTGAACTCCACTTGTAATTAACGAGTAATTAGAAGGTGGGAAGTCTTTATGACGGCTTTTAGTGTTTTAGCGTGAATGACGCGGAAGTTGCTCTGCTACCTTCAGATTTTATAGTTTCCGTAACATTCCTCAAACATTATGCAAGGCTGTAATTGTTTGTTAGGAAAACCACATTGGTGAAGAATTGTAACATTGATGTTCTTACGGATAAAATCGACAATTTTCATTTATTCTTTATTATCATGTTTACTGCACGTGCTAACAATATAATAAAATATTAATTAACAGATTTTGTCATAAATATATTTCAATATCAAGCATGATACAATAAGTAATAAATATTTCCACTCTCTGTGTAAAAAATCATGCGAATTTAATTTTTATTATTATAAGTATGAATTCAATGGCAAAAATAATTGGGAAAGAGAATCATAAGATTTTTTTATTGTTCAATGATCGAATAAGGACAAGGATCAAAACAATAATAAATTATGGGTCAAGTCTTAGTATTGTCGTCGAATATTTATTTCTGGATGGCTCATACACACAAGTGGTATCAAAATATTGTACTATTTAATGACTCAAATATTTGAAATAAAAACTGATATAATTGCGTCACTCCGATTCGTCTCGAAGTTTTAAATCAGTGCTCAACAGTATTACACTTTCACTCCTAAAAAGATATGGTACTTGTGTTCATGCAAATTTTTGCAATTTTTTTATCTTATATTGATCTTCTCCTGTTATGAGAAGAAAAATGAGGCCTAACATCATTCTGTTTCATGATAAAATCATCAGCTAAATATCAAACTCTTTATTTGTGCCAGTGTCCCAACATTTACATGCTGTAGTAATTAGCATACATATTTATCAGGGATATTTAAAAATGAATTTTGTTATGATAGATTGAAACATATCGAATGATTCGTCTCAACCAATGAGGCACTCTAATTGCCAAGATACTGCGACTTTAGGGTAGGAATAAAAACTTCGTAATGCAGTGTCCTTCATTGGCTTCCATATGTTATTCTATTGTTGTCCTTGAAGTGATTCCTCGAAGTTGAGGACGATATATTTCGACCCAATTTTCCATCAGACACGAGGTTTTTCTCATAAAATTCCTTTATATGTTATTCTACTATTGTTTATTGGAATGATCCTCCTAAATTGTTTTCAGCGTGGTTTTTTAAAATCTCAACGTAATTTCGACTTGTCACATTGGTAGAATCACTCGACTAGACTTTGAGACGATATATTTCGACAGAATCATTATGAACTCATGATGTTTTCTCATAAAATTCCTTAATATATGTTGCTTTTTGGAATAATCCTTCCAAATTAGTTTCGGCGTGGTCTCTTGGGCCCTCGACGAAGTCTCTTGTCTTGGTACTTCGGTAAGGTTTCTTTGTCCTAACCTTTAACGAATTCGTTCCACAAAATTATCTCACAGGGTCAGAAGATCTTCTGTTTGAGTTAGGCTTTATAATTCCTTTTAAAATTGAATTTGGCAATAACTTCTGATTTGGTGATCAAAATAAAATTTTATTATTGCGCACCTCCACCAATTTTGCTCACTAATATCTATCATATCGCATATGGTTTTAGTAAGAAACGATTTGTTTTGGACCTGAGCATTTTTAATCTATTTTTTTGCACAACTACTCCTTTTGAATCGCTTTTACCGTGAATCAACAAAATTATCAAAATTAAAGTTAGTCAGGATCTGCGTAAAGGGCAACAAATCCTCTAACCCACATACAAAACAATTCATTAGATCTTTTTAGGTTAAAAACACAATACAAATCCACACCAAAACTAAAGCAACTTAAAATAACAAATACTTGAAAAGGTATTATTTATAAACAATGAAACAAACTGCACAACATAATCCGAGAATCGGTTTCCCTAATTAACTTTGATAAAACACTCGTGGAGAGAGCGGAGCAAAACAAATGTTCTCCCACCCCTACTATCACACAGTGGTGTCCGTGACAAAGGGCACGGGGGATAGTATCGATCCGACAACGATGTCATGTGTTCTCGCGTGGGTCATGGAATGAAATGACAATTACAAACAGGCCCGGATTAACCAGATATGAATCCCTTCCACTAGAGATTGGAAGCTATTTTGTGAGTTTTAATAATGCGTTTGATTATGATACTTTTGATTTGGTTTAAATTGATTGGTTTTTCGAGAAAAGAATTGAATTTTTTGCAATTTGCTATTATTTTTTATAGGTACCTTTTTTCAATTGAACGGAGCCACAGCTATATTTGGAATTGGGATATTCAGAATTGAGATGTTCATGTTACCAAAGTCGTACACTTATTACTGCCCATAGTCATAGTAAATTTTGTATTAGTAGGATTTATATTCGAGCATATTCCATAAAGAAAACACGGCAACATTTTTGGAATCGAAATCAGGTACAGAAATTGCAACAGAAAACACCCTCTGTCCTAAGCACTGTTCTCCGTGAGATCCATTGTTCATAAGTCATTTTCAATTATTTTACTACACTACAACCATACACTGTACCTACTACACATGAACTGAAAGAATCACTTATAAAATGTGCAGATATCAACAAGTTATTGAAATAATCAAGTCTGAGCAACAAATTTGATTATGCAATCAAAGCATCATCATTTATATTTAAGGTATTCTATGTTCATTATTATGTGCTAAACCTATCTTCCATTTGACTGACGACCAATCAATTTTGGGTTTAGTTAGAACATTCGTTTTCCTGTTAGTATTTATTTTTTCAGATTTATTATCCTCGAAGAAATATAGATCACTTTCAAATTATATTTTTAGCCGAAATATTCGAAGGGTAATTGATAATAAATTTGCGCTATTCATGTCCTAATTCAATTACTTGAGAATGCAATGGCGTGATTTAATTTAATTTATTCTTGAACAAATTTTAATGGTTTCCTACATTTTGTAATTCATGGGAATACAATGAGTAAATGACTTTTAAACAATCTTATTTATCTTAAACTTGCTCTGATGAAGAATTTATGTATAATGTTTCTATTTATAACCATGGATTATTCTTGTGAAAATGCACATACATATTTATACTGCTAAATTTAAATTGCATGCAAATGTCAGTCGAGTATTTCTTTGTTAGGGTTTCTTGCACAACCGTTTCTGTTGAGGTTACAGAAACATTTTTTATGCTAGCACAACAAATATTGATCCATTTCAGTTTCATATATTATAGAAATAATCCATAAGATAGTGATAGTACCAACCAAGAAATATCAGCTATATTTTCAGCAAAACTGGCTCATTCCTATAAAGAAGAAAATCTTAGTCGCGCATTTTACCCCAATTTCGTTAATTTAGAAATATTGCCTAATTATTCAATTGTTTGCAGAGTAGGTACATCGTCTTGCAAAAATAGAGCTCTTTCAGACACTTGTCTTCAAAATAACTATTTGTCACTGTTCTGCTGTTGTAGATAATTTTCTGAGAAATACCTTGTCCACTGTCTCCAGCTTTAGCGCACATCTACACGGGCGTCCTCAAGAAGAAGACTCTAATTTCAGTGCTTGACACGTTTGTCATCTGGCCTCGAGAGCCTGACTCTATGGAAAACTTCTTGGATCACATCACTCCCAGATATATACCCCACAATGAAGCTAGAAGAGGATGTAAATCTATCGTTTCTTAATATCTTGGTTACCAGGAAGAAAGATAGAACTTTAGAGCATCGAATATAAGGTGGATCTGGGATCCTTTGACGTTCGAGGATTTCATTATGATTGTGATCTTGATTGTTAAAATCAAAAGTGAATTGAACGTGAATCTTATGATCTATGAGCAAATAATGAAGTCCTGATTCGTCTAAGATTTTCAAGCCAATCGAATCCTACCCACATCTTCGATAAAATTTTTCAAATAACATGTTCAGATTTATACACTCTCTTTTACCTAGTCTCCTGAAAATACGCTTTTCGAAGCACCATTAATCGCACGCGTTGCATTCAATCTAATTCTTTGACGATGAGTGAACAAATTTCTCGTAACAATGAATGAAATTTCCATCTGAATTATCGTTCCATGTATTATCCTGATGCTGATACTTTTTGACTTCTATTATTAGGTATAGGACAATGATCCTATTCGCTCAAACTGGCGTGGTCCAACTAGTCCCAAAAGTGTGATCTTAAATTATCACATACATTTTTTTGGGAATATACTGATAATATGACGAAATATTAAAAATTTCAACATCAATCCTAAATGTGAAGTAGGAAACTAACATATTCGTCAAAACTGCAAATACTACAACGTTAGTGTCAAAAACAAGCTTCGTCTACGCTGAACTGTAGGCCAAAAGAAAATAGGGAGTCGAAACTTTACGCCAGTTGTATGCTCCCAGTTTCATGCGATGTTTTTAATATCAACAAATTTTTTATTTTGATTTAATTTTCCTGGAGATTTGATTTATCTTGATCTACCCTGCTCAGAAAACTCACACATACAAACATGTATACTTGAACTTTGCATCACATCACCATCCAGCCCAAAAACAAAGTGCTAATATAAGAAGACCCAATTGAAGATGCAACAACTTATCTACCGAATGTGAAAGGTTCTATTGACAAGATAGGTCACTTGCCAAAGTAACACAGCTTTTCCGGAAACCAAAATGAAGATTGAAAGCCTCGGCGCGGAAATTTTCCTGTTCCTGTGGAAAAGTTTACGACTACATTGGCCAAACTGACCGCATGATGTTGAACCAGCATAAGAGCAGTCTGAAGCACATCAAAGAACTCGACAAGACTATGGTACTGATAAGACAGAAAAGATTTTAGCCTTGATAGAAATGCTCCAGAGAGCTAATATCCAAATATGGAACTGGAGCTATCGAAAATCTGGAAATGGTTAATTGGAACCACGGATTATAGAAGAATAATTCCAACACAATAATAAGACATGACGAGCTTGTCACCTAAAGTGAATTTATTGGACAATATTTGTTCTAGAAAATTGAAGCATAGGTATACCTGGAGATGGTGAAAATTGAGTTTCTTCGATATAATACCGCATGCCTTTCTGAGGGTTGTAAATCTACTCCTCGATAAGTAAGATAAAAAGTTATTTTCCGTGACAGCATTTTGCATGCCTCTATAAAGTGATATGCTTGAAGGCATGCAGTTCGCAACAGTCCAAAAGGTTGTTCAAAAGCGGTCATATGAACTCGTAAAAAAAAAACTGAAATTTCGTGTTTTCAAATTGTAGGCCAATGAAAAGAATGGACATCTCAGACATAAAACTCTCGTGAAAAATTAAGCAAGCATCCCTAGTTGGCACAAGGATGAAAAATTATATGAAAAGAGTGATCTCGACTAACTGGTTCAACATTTGTGCAAGATTTCCCACCCTTTTGCCAATAAGGGATGCATGCCAATTTTTGCAGAAGGGTTTTATGGCTAAATTCATTGGCATGCAATTTGAAAACACAATATCTCACTTTTTTTTACAAGTTCACACGACCGTTCGAGCCTTTGGATCTGTTGCGAATTGCATGCTTTTCAGTGCTAGATTTCAAATCACTCTCAACTATTTTACGTTACAAAGACATGCATAATGTTATCACGAAGTTTCACATTTCTTTTTTCACAAACTCACGTAACCGTTGCAGCCTTCTGGCCTTTCGTGATTTGCATGCCTTTCAGTGCTGAGCTTTGAATCACTTTCAACTATTCCATGCTACAAAGACAAGCAGAATGTCACGGAAAAACACATTTTAAAAAAAATATAATTGAAATTTGCACTATGACTGGACAGCGTACATCGGTCAATAACCTTATTATCTTGCTTATCAAGAGGTGAATTCTCAACCCTCAAAAAGGCATGCGATATATACTCGGAAAACTCTAACTGACACCAGCTCTCGGTCTATTAGGTATCATTAAAAATGAATATGAATATTCGACAATCAGTTTTAATCTACGACATTAGCTTCCTCATACACTTCAATTGACGACCATCCAATACTACACATTGTACCATTTCGTTGTTTTCATTTATGGCAGCGAATTTCGAACGTCCTTTATGTAAGTCGTCGTCAAAGAATGTACGACCACGTTCAAATTCAGCTGCTCATTTTTTTGTTAAAAACCATCTAGATCCTATTTTAAACTATAGGAAATATCGGTTTCCAATTTACTTTCGGTACATATTCAATAAATACAGCACACATTTCGCACAGCGCTTTCTCGCATCTAATTCAAGGTGTAAAATACATCACACCAATATTTCTGATAGGTTTACAACTATAGCTACCTTATAAAATACAATTTTCGATAGTCTAATGCCAAACAGTGTATCATTTCGTTGTTTTCTTCTGTTGTTTCAGAATTTGGTCATTCCTTAAATGGACCGTTATCAAAGGATGTACGACTACATTCAAATTTAGCTGCCTTAATTTTTGTGACTTAGCCAATTATGGACAATTATGAAATATCCACAATATGTGTTATATTTTCACCCTTTTTCTCGATTTCCCCGAACTATCTCATATACAACGTCAACATTTCATGGGTTCATCGAGTGTTAATCACCGATACCGTTTCTTCCTTTCTTAAAATCGGCAACCAATTTTTTATAGTAGTGTAGGAAAAAACGTCGTTAATAATTTTATTTCCTTATGATCCTTTAAAAAAATGTGCTTCATCACGAAGCAAAATTTTGTCAAGTCATATTTGCACAAAAATTGAGAATAATAAAGATCAGATCAAGCTCTATGTACCTGTTGAATATATGTCAAACTATTATTCATCTAGGTCAATAATTTATCAATAAATCCCACCTTATAAAAATTGGATTGTTTTTCAAGCAATTAGATCTTTATTATTAACTAAAATTCCACCAACATCCAGTATAAACTTCAGAAGTGAAACGAGCAATCTTCTGTTATTTACTCTCATAAAACACCAAAATTAACAGCAAACTTGACTGATGCCCCATATAATCTCTAAATCATACACTTGAATTAAATTTATTTCAATATAATCATCCAGTCAATTTGGAGGCAAGTGTTAGGTTCAATATCAAGTTTTCGAGGTCTAACACAACAGTGTTTATGCATGCTTCGTATTCAATGAATCCTAGCATCTAGACAAGGCTTCTTTATCAGCCGATCTGTGTGTTACTTTTCGGTCTGTTGAAGAACGAGACACTTGAGTGAATAGGGAACACACAAACGGACACAGGAGCGCAGATACGCCACGGAAATTAGGGAGAAAAACAATAAAATTGATAATACTAGAACAAAAATAATTTAAAGACAGAACACATTTTTTTATGGTTGAGAGATTGGGCAGAATTTCATTTCTGTGTTTCGGAATTATAATGAAGCCTTGGAGCACTCACATTGATCTTAATGAAACAATTTTTGGTGATTTTTATCATAGAATCAATTATAACACAACCAGAGAAAAGATATTTTTGGACTGAATTTAATTGTAGGGTTGTTCTCACCTGTATGTGAACTCGGTTCCCCTGGGTTCAATTAATCGATGATCTGTGTGTGCCACACCTAGAAATTTATGAGAAGCATGACTGATATTCTATGTATCTTATTTCAAATGATTTAGCTTTTAATTGTACAGTGAAATCGATACTATACTTTTCCTAATAAAATATAATTTATATTTTTCTTCTCTCATAGATCAAATCTACTAAGCGAAGTACCAAGCTATTTGAAAAGTGAGGCTTTTCTTATAATTGATTGTAATGAATTGCTTTTTCCCTGTGAAAAATGGTCGCACGCCTCTGCGTAGGCGCAGACAGACGTGTCTGAGGAATGCACTCTCCACCGAACCTAGATATGACAACTTCCGCTGAGCCTCCTCCACCCTGCAGGTCAAGGGTGGCCGCATGAGGCTTCAAAGTCCACAATAAGAAACCTACCCACGCTAACCAAAGCCGTGTGAATGTACGGATGAGGATTTTTATATGTGTATTGGAAACCGATGTCCTATAGTTTTTTGTTCTGATTCCATGTTGCCAAACCCAAGATTTTAATTTTTTTAGGGTCTTTTTTATGTGGGAATTATGGTTGATCACATGACGATGACGATAAACGGCCAGGTAGACTACTCAAATATTAAGGAAAGAATCAAATATAGAGCTAGACGTGAATAAGAACAGAGCTGGTATTCCTTGTAGAATTTACCACCTCTGAATTTCAGAATTAGAGATATTGTGGTTTCAGAATAGCATATTCCACAACAAATATTTTCAGGGCCCTTAATCCAAACGAACGAAAATTCTGTGGTTTACCATTTGCGCCAGTGAAAAGTTCTTAATCCGGTCATAAATTTTATCTTACCCAAAAATATGGACACTTGCGCCAAACGAAAGCTCCTGCACTTCTGTGGCTAATACGACGGTTTTTAAGAAAGGCTGTGATGAATTTTGGTGAAACTTAGATTTCATTTTTATTCTATCAAAGTTACAATCATTTTAGTACAACAATGTGAAGACAAAGCATGAGATATTCATTCATGGAACAGGAGAAAGAGCATAGTTCAACAAAAAACAAAACTAAAATAGAACATCAAGGCTCACATCAACAATTTATTATTAATTTAAAAAAAAATATATTGTATAACATATTGATATGAAGAGAAAACAACATGATAATAGATACCCTATCTAAAGAAAAAGTGATAAAAATTGCTCTGTGGATTAGAATTTAGATGAAGGAAAAGTTCTAACGATACATGTTCTGCGTTTACTGGGAATTAATCCTTTGGTGTAGTTGGTCATTGTTAATTCTATCTCCGGCTCACAAGTTACTTTCTCCAACAAGATTTTGAATATAAATCAATGATTCAAAACACAAAAATTTTTATGTCGAACGTAAAGACAGAAATGGATACCTGATTGCTAAGAAGAAATCATAATTACAATACTTTTAGCTTCTGATTAGTCGAATGGCATACGGAATGATGCCTATCGATATGCTGGAGTGTCACTTGCTCCAACATATTTTTTAATTGCGGAATCTGTAGATTTCAGAATAGTGCTGAGAAAAGAATTTTTGTTAGTATCTGTGACATTATTTAGAATTCTCAAATAAAGTCTTCTTGATCTCGGATCTTCCCTTGTTCAAATATAAAATTATTTATTCTCGAGGTTCCTAAATTTCGAGCAAATAATATCTATTTTCGTTACTTTGTAGTCCATAAAATAAGAGAGAGAGAGAAGATTGAGGTGAACATACGGAAGGAAAAATAGTATCTTTTGAGATGCATAAATTATTTTTCAAAGGACTCAGCAATTACGATGAAATTTGTAATGTTAATCAATGTTAAAAAAAAATCCGTTTTGACTTTTGACAGCTTATAATGTCATTTAGCAGAAAACAAAATTATCAAAATCCAATTTTTCTTGTTTGTTAATCCTGATAGTGAGACTAGAAAGATTCAGACAACACAGCTATTTAACCTGAAAGACCTAACCAGGACTAAAGCTCGTCGATATTGAAGTATGGCAACGCTTCCCTAAAAATATTACCTAACATTAAATTCGATTGAAAAGCCCAGGAAAAGATAGCTTCACAAATAATTGGATGAGTAAGTGAGCGATGAGTGACATATGCACGTACACCAATATAAGAGAAAATAGTTTTTGTCGTCTATAACTCCCATCCAAAATCTATTATTATGTTACCAAATATAATATGATTCATAGTTTGATTAAATGCAAGGAAATATCCAAATAAAAATCGAGTAAAAATAAAAATTCATTGAGAAATATTTCTTTCAAGAGAATGAATAGTTTAAATTCAAAGCAATCTGGATTAATTCTCAGAACAGTAGAATAATTGAATTCAATAAAGATAATAATGTCAAAGAGCAGAGTTATAATCACTTTAAAAACACATAAATTCAATTTTTTCCTTATATTCTATTATTAAATTTTAATGAGAGAAGTTTTTCTTTTGAACTATCAACAACTTTATCATAACAGAAGCCTGTTGCACCAGAAGATCTTGAAATAAAATATCTTGGAGTTAATTCAGACGAATGAAATCATATGAATGTAGAAAGGATCTTGTTTCTGAAAAATACCAGATTTATCATCATTTTAAGATTCCGTAATGATAATAGTTAAAGGCTTCAACGTCTATATTGTTCAATAAATAATTGAGTTCTCAGAATGACCAAGCTACTCGAAATATTTTTGCTATTATTTTTTCAAATGATGTATTTTTGTTTGTATTTTCTATATCATTTTTTGTTGTAATGAGCTTCATATTTTTCCTAATTAAGGGCGCATTTCTATTATTTATGACTCCAAACTAAACATGAGTTGAATACTTAATGATAAAGTTTTGAAACATGTATGATGTACCTGGATTGTTTAAAGGCCGTATGACACGATGCATAATTTCTAACAAAAATTTTTACAATTTTTTGAACATTATTTTGAAGGCCTGTATGTCACTACTACAAAATTTCGTACATTAATCTGTTCACGCATCTACTTCACGTGACAGCTTTCAGATTGAACAAAAATATTAAGATGGATGAAAGAAGATTTGTGGAGCATTAATCCAAATTATTATTGATATCGTCGATAATAGTGATTTTTGGAAATAACAATATCTCAAACCAACAATGTATATAAAAAGTAACTGTCAAACAGACTAGAATGTATATTTATGCTAGTACGCATCCATATTGCGCACATTTTGAATGTTCACGCATCTGCGCATAAGCTACTTCACGTGACAAATGTCAGATTGAATTAAAATATCAAAATGGATGAAATGAAATTCCTCAACTAAAATTATGATTTCATCTCTGGAGCACGATATTTCTAAAATAATTATAACTCTTACAACAACAATTCATATTTGGGCATAAAATGTCAAACAACTGAGAATCTTTATTTATGCCAATGCGCATCCGTATTGCGCACATTTTGAAGGAAAATTTGTAGAATATAGAGCGAGTCCTACATTTTTTTGTACATTTTTCTGAACATTTTTTTGAAGGTATTTTGATGTATGCCACAGTACATTTTTTTGATCATAATTCTGAAACACAAAAATGTACATAGTTTTGAGAGAAATTATGCATCGTGTCATACGGCCTTATGAGAATAATTTTTAATCAAAATGTTCAGAACATGACATCACTACTTGCCCCCTGTTTTTCTCATTTCTACTAAAATATTAGTCCGTGAGACAGGGCATAAATTTTTCGTTGAATACCGCTCACTTGAAAGTTTGTGAGTGGCTTCATTGTGATGAGACCGACAACTTTTTCATTTGGCAAAATTCTAGATTTGGGGGCGTTTTTCAGAGAGGGCTAATTAATAAAAAAAAAATATTTTTTGATTATAAATTGAAAGAAAAATATTGTCCGACATGAATATTGAGACAAGCGGTGATTCCGAAAAAATACTACCGTCATAATAATCTCAACACTTATCGAAAGATTTTTTTATTATAAAATGAAAAAAAAAGTATTGTCCGACATGAATATTGGGGCTAGCGATGAGTCCGACAAGCCGCACTTGTCACAAGTATGTTGGTATTTATGGTACGTACGTTGATACTTATGACAAGTGCGGCTTGTTTGACTCATCGCTAGCCCCAATATTCATGTCGGACAATACTTTTTTTTTTATTTTATAATCGCAAAATCTTTCGATTAGTGTTCAGATTATTATGACGGTAATATTTTTTCAATTAATTAGCCCTCGCTGAAAAACGCCCCCAAATCTAGAATTTTGCCAAATGAAAAAGTCATCGGACTCATCACATTGAAGCCCCTCACAAAGTTTCAAGTGAGCTATAATCAACGAAAAACATATGCCCTGTCTCACAGACTATATGTTATTGAATTGCTTTTCGGCCGGTTAGCATTAAAGGCTTGTTTGTGATGGATTCAATTTAGGAATTTACATTTAGAAATTAGGATTTAATAATATAAAATACATATTTACCTATGTGCTGGTTTATGATGGACTTAATTCACGAATTCACATTTGAAATATTAATTTCCAAATTTAAATCTCAAATCCAACCAATCACGAATAAATATCGATTGTCACACTAAAATTGTACTAGAATATAATGAATTCATACTGACAATCAGATAAAATACACTTACTTCATTTTCATTCTCAATTTAAAGTATATATTATGTCGAATATTTCACGTGTAAGTAATAATGTGATTGTCTACATTTAGAAAATTCAAATTCATCATGAACTAGGACAAGATTTACGAGTTATAAATCTAAATTTTCAAATGTGAATTTCTAAATCAAATTCATCATGAATTATCCTGAAAAATAAGATTTTACTGAGAGCTTACAGTCACGGGAATATTATTTATTTGTCCTAAGCACAAAAAAATTTTAGGGTGGAAACGGATTTACATATCTGCATATGTTTCTAACTTAGTAAGCAATTGATTGAGATCTATTGACCATGAAATTTATTCGTTTTAGATTCAATGAAGATTTATTCATCATTCTCAATTATTCCACCTATAGGGCTATCTTTAGAGTATATGTGGCTTCAGGCTCACGAAGCGTTTGTCATTTATGGTTTTATATGCATATTATGCCTTGATTTTATCCAATTCCTTTATAAGAGGCCCATATACGTGAGCTGGGAGCCTCTGAGCCAATTGAGCCTTTGACGAAAGTAGGCCCAATTTCATCAAAAAACCAAAAATACTCACTTATTATGTAGTCATAGCATTACTCTATTAAAAAGATTGAAATATCAAGTTACCTTCAATATTTGTGCATGTATAACAATAATTGTTTAGTAGTTCGGGACACGCCATTATAAAGTAATACAAAAGCATTGTAAACAATATATTTATACATCCTGGTATGTACTACACAACAAATAGTGTGTGTTATATGACAAGTCACACACATAGATAATATTTTTTTGTTTGTACATGGGCGTCCCCTAGGAGGTGTAATAGTCTGAATATTCCCAAGAGAATACTGAAATCATGAATAAATTGAATCAAAAATAAATAATTCACCATAACCTTCAGACTAAACAAAACATTTCATGCATTCAAATAAAGTTTTGTTAACGTTTTAATGATCGTTTCGGGAGTAGACTTGATTGAAGACTCCAAGAATTTTATGACAAAAGTCAGTTTTTATAGTAAATGGAGATATTTACATTCGGCATTCGGCTTGGAAGTAGCACGATTTATGCATAGTCAATGAAAGATTCAAAAAGAATTCTCTGGCAATAAGTCCATAAGACTCTTCAAATTATTGAAAATGATTTTTTCAAGTCACAGCGTTTCTTGAATGTGTTAAACAGTAGAGAATAATTTTTGTGCCAGCCTAAAATTGACAACATGAGACGCATTTGATTCAAAAAAATATGAGAAGACTGTGATAATGCGCTCAACGTCTTATTAAACTTCGAATTCCAAGAAATTGGAAGAATTACAGAATCAGAAGCCTTTTGCTGAACTCATTCAACTTTCAACACTTCTACAAAATTTTAAATTGCTTCCTCCTTCTTGAAAAATTATGGAGACGCCCCTGTTCGAATGTGTGTGGTGTCACAACTGATCGCCCGACAATTGAAACATAACACAACAATATAAAATGATTATAGTTACTCAATGAAAATGTCAGCCATGTTAATTTGTGACATTGGATACTTCCTAGAAACGTGCGCTGTATTTTGAACACACCTGATATAAAAAAATCTTGTTTTGTATCTAAATAAATGTTTTATTTACGAGGCATAAAAAGATCTGTTATTATGATGTAATCTTATTACAATATCATTTTTATTTTGGATTTGCTCTGACAATGTTGATCACGTGGCAGTAAACAAATCTTATAAGGAAGGATATCAGTCACTAGTTGTTTTATAAAACAAACCGTCTTCTAATTTTTTCCATAATAGAAACTCTAATAATCCTAACCTCTTGTCACTGTAATTCTGCACCAACAGATGTTCATAAAAGAGAACTGAATATTTTTTCAAGAAAATATGAAATAATTCTAATGAATTTCATCATTAAGTAAAAAAAATTTTTAGGTATTGCAGTCCACTTAATTTTATTCATGTTAGTATTAAATTTCGGTTGTTTCGGATGTGCACCCATCCATCTTCAGCATTCTTATAAAAGTATTACAATCCTATAACATTGTTGTATACAGCATAGTTGTGAAGATTAACTTCCAATATTTATTGAAATACAATAATATAATAATTTCAATAAATATTGGAAGTTAATCTTCACAACTATGCTGTATACAACAATGTTATAGGATTGTAATACTTTTATAAGAATGCTGAAGATGAATGTGTGCACATCCGAAACGTCCGAAATTTAATAGTAACATGAATAAAATTTAGTGGACTGCAATACCTCAAAAATTTTTTTACTTAATCCATATTTGGATCTTGCAATCTGAATTAAAACAATTTTATCATTATAAGGTGTCGATCAAGTATTTATTATGAAATAAAATATGTTAACAAAAGTGCAGTTGATGAGTTGCCTAAAAGAATCTGCTCAAGGTTAGGTCTGATTAGAGATTCGATAATTATTTTTTCCATATCTTCACCGAATCTGTAACTATAAAAATCAACACTAATTGGAAGTATAGAGCCTCCAGAATATGCGGATATAGGATTGCTTATCTTCTTTTGTTCAAGGATATACAGTTGCCAGGTTTAAATGGGTGGATCTGAAGTGGTACAGGTAAAAGTAAACAACTATATGTTTGCATATTCTATAGCCTTTATACTTTAGATTTGTGTTAAATTTTTTATTGAACATAATCTTGAACTGACTTGTTCAGAAAACTCATCAGCGTTACTTTTGCTAACATATTTCATTGCATTAAAAATAAATTTCATTCGGTTACTTGATCGACTGTTATTGCGTGTTGGAGGAGGGTACATCACAGCCATGATAATTTAGTATGATTTTTGCTTCCATTCAGTATCGAATTTGGTTCTTTTGGGCCGTAATTCATGCCAGAAAGAAGTTGAGCACTCAAATCATTCCCGAAATCAAGAATCGAATATAACTTTCAACATCTGGAAGATTTTCTGTTAAGAATAATTTCTTTGGATCAATTCTTCTGCAAAATTGACTATATTAAAACATCAAGTATAGATTATAATTATCATAAATGTTTTTTATTGTTACAATACCATCTTAATTTCACAGTTGTATATTTTGGCTACTAGATTTGAAAACATGATATGCTTTCTTTACAAACAGTAGCAGTAGTTTAGTTTATTTATGTAATTTATTCCACTTTAGATCTTACTAAAGTAATTAACTTAAACGAGTGTGTATATGCAAGACACCGACTTGATGAGAAAATGATCATTATCACATACAAAAAGTAAACAATTGAGACCTTCCTTCTGAATATCAAATTAACTCCAATTAAAATAAGATATTTCAACTCATATTTTGGATGAATATGATCCAAATAATACAGCTAATACCCTTACACTTTAAGACAGTGAAGAGTTGAAGATTATGACAGGTGGCAGCAGAGAATATTTGTAAGAAATACAAAATTGAGTTTATAACAGACTAATAATAGGACATAAAATGTACGAATAGTAGTTCATGTCTTCGAATTAGCATAGATGATAAATAAATCCAGGAAACTCCGAAAGAGACAGTACTTTTGTGCCCTTCTGTTCAACGTGAAAATAATGGTACCTATTCGAAAGATGATTTTGAATTTTTTTGGTTAAAATGCTGTCGTATACTGCTACTTGGATTCAGACTAAGGAGAGTCCAAGAAAAAAATGCAATTTTGGATTACCAAATTTTGATTTTGCCAGCCTAGGCCAAGGCAAACTCAGGAGGTATAATAAAAATAATCCTAAGCTACCTCAAAGGAGCTCTTGGCTTGTGCTGCTTCGAGCAGCTATCACCCATAGGATACTTTTGTTACCAGTGGAGCTTCCAACTCAACTAAATCTTTCAATTTTTTTTAGTTTTCTAATTATTCAAGGCTTCTGCTATTACGAATACTATCAGTCTCGTGAATAACTTGATTTAATGCTCCCAAGAAGAGCTATCAGGCAGATTTATTGGCGTTTTTCTCTAAAACTAAGATCAATTTAGGGTTAACGCTACCCTTGTAGTTACCATATTGTTTTGCAGAATCAACCGTTGCAAGTTTATGAAATAATAATTGAACGACTTTCTTCCTGAAAAAAATTATATAACATTTTTGTGTCTCAACATGAGGCTTATGACTTGTAAGGAACATCTTGCGGATGAAACATTTTTCCCTGCTGCGTTATATTAACAAACTACAAACAAAATCGTGAAATTTTCAAAATTTGTCATGTGACCGACAAAACGCTGTTATTGGCCAAGCGCCGCTGTGACGTCATTACGCATGTTGGTGCATTAAAGATAGAAACCATGGATTAACTCGACTTAGAATAGAATCAGATAATTCTCCAGAGATTCACGAGTTAATGGATGCCGACTTCTTCTCGAGAGGTATTTTTTAACGCAGCTGAAACGAGTGTTGTCAATGCTAGGAGGTGGATCTATTATGGATTTTTCTTTCGACAGTATAACGTCTATTATTATGTGCAAACTACTTTTTTAGTGATTATTTATTAATTTTATTTGAGTAATTGAAACGTTCCATCTATTGTCAACCTGTGAAAGTTTTGTTGACCCTGTCATGCCAAAGACATCAATAATAATTCAATGTTCATTTGGCGAGCTTCAGGATATATTATTTTGATTGTGTGAATTTACATTTGTGTCATGTTACCTAATATTTCAAACGCATACAAAATAATTATTAACAATATATCTTGATGGATGTTAAGTTCGTTCTCTGCTACTTATTTTGGGAGTTTCATATAGTTAAACGTTTTCTTGGAATCTTATAGTACTATGAGAACGTGGTAACTACATGAAAAGTGTTTTGTTTTAGACTGAAACTCTCAAAACTATTTTGAGGTTTTCGTATTAATTCCAATGACAGCTATTTCTACATATCGATTTTTGTCAATAATGGTTTAAAAATATGTAATCACATTCAAATGGTTTTCACAACAAGATAAGTGGAAAGCCAAACTAGATACCAGCGGTATCACATCGGATTTGTTATAGCCCCTTTTTACGTAAATATTTTTCTTGTTGAGACATTCATAAACAATTTATTTGGTTCACGATGACTGCTGCTATCATACCCAGGTACAATACAATATCAATGTGCAATTTTTTTAGCTATAGCTGAGCGTCAACATGCGTAGTGACGTCACAGGAATAGGACGGTTTTTCGTGACCTTTCCAAACATCATTCAATTTGAAATCTTGTTTGCCAACTGCAACGATTTGCCTTAACAAAAAAATTTGTGTTAATAGCTTTTTTCTACAGACGTCAAAAAATGATGACACTTGTATATCAATATTAGTATGCAAAGAATACGTTCCACTAGATAACCGCAACGCTTACGCTTACGACCACTGTTTCTGCTGTTCCACTAACTCGCGGTTGATGTGGTTAGTGCTTCAAGTGGAACAATGCGAGTGTTTGTTGAATGTCAAATAAACTGTAAATTTTAGTTGGAATGTAAAAGTAAATCATTAATGAGATTAAACCAACCTCTAGCAAAAAATATATACGAATGGAATGAATCCAATATGCCTGTGTGAATTAATCACTCTTGAATAATATAATGATGATGAGAGAGACAAAATGGAAAATCTTGAATCAATTGACATAATTTGAAATCGAAAATGCAAATTGAAAAGGCATCTTCTCATTAGATTTGAACTTCTTGGTGATTTCCGTGAAAATAAAAGGAACGACCGCTTCGACCCATCTATTAATCGCGGGCGTTTTGAGCTTGAAGTGGTCGAAATCAATGGCATCATCTATGACGTATTTATCATGAACGTCAATACCGCGATCGTCTTGTGGAACGATTATTGAGGCGACATGAGCGCTGCGGTCGTCTAGTGGAACGTACCCAAAATGTCGCATTGGGTTTGTTTATCATGACAACGGGCACGAAGTACTTACTGATCTTAATACTTAAATAACTATTGTACACGTTTTTGTTATTTAAGTATGATTTTAATAATTTTTCGACGTCTATAGAAAAAATGTTGTATGCAACACGTGCAAGAAATTTCTTTGGAGCTTTCGAATGATTCGTATCTCGGTTACAGCCTCGATAAAAAACTTTTATTCTTAAGCACCAAAGTATAATTTCGCGCATTTGACACATAAATAACTATTTCAATGAGCTCTGCGTTCATTTTCGAGATTTTTGAAAATCGTGGAACATCCTTTTATTTCCAATATTTATAATTGATGAAAACACAAGTTTCATTGATTTGGTTAATTCTCAAAATATCTGCTAGTTGAATTGATAACAAAGAGATAACATCTTCTGAATTGTTAATTGATTGAGCTATTATCAGAATAAACTAAAGTGTTGAACTTTAAAGTTTATGCAGCCATCTGAGGAGATTTGATCACTGGTACATCTGTTAATTAAAGTTTATACAACCGTGAATGCTGTTGTGTTTTGTTAGATCTGTTATTTATCACCACCCTGGTAAAGCAGACGATTTCTTTTATTTAATATGATGTAATTAATTGATCACAAACAAGTACGACAAGATTTAATGCATTGAATTAAACTTAATGCAAATAAATGAAAGTCTTCTTTACCGTTATAATACATATTTCAGTACACTTCTGAAATTATTTGTAGAAATTCCTATAGCTACACATATTTAGCTGCACCCCAAACAGCGGATAAAATAAGTCGTGTACCACGTTATGTACTACTACAATACGTAAAAGAAGTGGTCCTTCCTGCTTTTATATAATATTTCACTTTATTTCCACTTGCACATCACCATCCGTGAAACTACATTCTTCAAGCTGCACCAAAAATAATCCTAGGTAACCCTGTATACAGAAAACATTTTCATTCATTAAAACATTCTAAATTGGAATAAATTTTCCATTCCATTTACAAATTGAATAACACAGATTTATTTCGTATCAGTATATTACATCGAAATTAGATCCATGACAAAATATGTTCACCTAATAGATGTTTTCTTATATTAATTTACTTAAAAGCTCACTTTGCATGCAACATGTCATGTGACACAAAAATTATGTGCACTTAAGAAGCAAGACTAGAGGTAACGATACAAATGAGCATTCAAATTAAGGTCGATTCTATTTTCATAGCAATTCCTTTCAATATTTGCATAAGTATGGAATAAAATAAAAAAGCAAGACAGTAGTAGATGAATAATTATTATTCTAGTTTTATAGGATGTATTTTTCTTGTACGGGTAATTTAGAGTAGAAGTATTCCAGTACGAGAGTAATATACTGTTTCTCCAGATTTGCGTTACTCTTCTTAAAGGTCAAAGTCATTATGCCTTTACTATTCTTCTCATTAGTGACCTCCGAATCTTTTTGATTAATTCTCATTTCCGATTTGATATAGCAAAAACATCATGACATGAAAACTGACTTGAAAGTATTTTTTTGTCATTATTTAACGTATAACATTGGGAAATCTAGTTTTGCTGGGTTTCCACCAGGATGAAATGGTGCTCGCTGTTCCGAGACATATAGGCAAAACGTGTTTCTGTATGTGTCGACTATACACAATCTGGAAGCATCAGATTCTGAGATTATATAACAAATCTGGAGTTAAAATTTGAACAAAATATGGAAAAGAGTATATTAATGAATTCATTTTATATTTTTATTTCACTGTTTACATCGTTATAACATAGTAAAAAATATAAATCATGTTTAAAAGTGCTGTAATCAAGTTTAAAAAAATATTTAAAATTGAGAATAATTTTGAGCTGTTTGAAGTCTATTGATGACGTCAGATACTATGTCCAGTGACATTACAGTCCATTGTTTACTACAGGTGTTTTCATTCCCAACCTATTTTAGTATTAAAAAAAGTCAAAAGTCAGTTTATATGTATTGCATTGTGCCTGAATGCAAAATACTATCAGAAATGTACCTGATAAAGTCTTTTCTCCAATCCAGACAGGTTTTAAAATACGTAGGAAATGATGTAAGGTTATCAGAAGAGATGAAGTATCATAATAAACTTGACAGATCATGAATAACATTATATGTGATTAGTTTTAGTAATAAAATACAGTGTATGTAAGCGGCTTTGTTTAACATTTGCTCGTTTCAAAATAAACAAAAATTATAGGTTATGTTCACTGCTCATCATATTTCAGATCGCATCTATTAAAATAGCGTACATAATGTGTTATTTTTGAATAATTACTTTGCAGTCTTCACTTTTTTTACTTCAGCGGACGTAAAATTTGGATTTGAAAGAAAATAAGACGTCATCATTATTGGATCCATTTTTGACAGATTATCCGATTGTGTTTTTACAGAACCACTGTCTTAAATGATTTATAATCTCACTAGGATGCTAAAATTACACCTAAACAATAAATGAACTTACAACACACATGTTATCATTATGTTTTCTAATCAAAAGCCCGCAATGCCATACAAATGTAAGCAGTGCGCACTTGTTGGCATAGTATTTGACATCACGTTTAGCTTTAACCAATGGTGTTGCGTTTTAAAACTTTAAATATCTCTCGCTTAATTTGCAATTTTATTTATTAATTTAAAGCAATGGAGAAGATATTGATTACAAAAATGATAGTTTAGTACAGATGTCCGGCCAATAAAAATTCGGAATGAAAATATTCGAGCCAAATTTAAATTTCATTCATATTCCCTATTGTTAGAAGATGACAGCATTCATGTTTCAGGACGTCCGTACTGGATGAATTTCATGCTAATCTTTTAAAGCTAATATATCCATTGCACCGGTCAATTATTTACCCTGTATTTTAATTCAATTTCGAATGCTCAATGAATAAAAATTATCTTGCAGGATAATAAAAATGTATAGTTTCAATTAAACTAGAATAGATTGTTGCTATTAAATAGCAAAACGGCGTACCATAACAATGGTTTCTTGACAAGTATTGCATGAGGATAATTACTACCTCCAACTTATTCTAGCGTCTAATATATTGTAGCATCAGTATATCTTTGTAAAAGAGTTCCATTAATAAAATAAGAAAAATTGAAGTTAGTTTTTTGACATCCCGCCCACATCTTGGCGATAAATCTGCACTACTAACTCAACGAGTTTTAAAGCTCTTTTTAAGCACTTTAAGTGTGTGACAAGTAGCAAATTGTGATTAATAATCCAAAACGGAAACAGGATCCTTTCATTATGATCCTAAATGAATCTAATCGGATTCGCTTGCCACTCGTGCGGTAGGTTCACAATAAACTGCTTTGGTTGCGCCGTGAAATTATTTTAAAATATGACAACACAATGGAACGAGCTAAGATATTTTACCTGAGATCCCGTTGTATCAAAAAGATACCCTCATTTATAATTTAGGGCCCTAATAACAGATCGGCAAAGCTTCTATGCGGACAGTGATTTTGACTTTTTGAAATTCTTTTCATATTTAATTCCTCTCTCGAATTCAAGTGCGTGAACGGGAGATTTTTTTTTGTAGAAAAAAAATTGACGGAGCGGCTTAGACAAACTTGAGCCCAACTACAAAAAATTGAGAAACAGAATGCAAATGATGCACTGATTTTCACATATAATCAGAAATAAAATTGCTTTTCTGTAGCCGGAGACCAATACAATATACACGTGAATTTATGTAGCTAGCTCCGCATGTTTAGCTGCCTAAATGAGTTGATTTCACTGTCAAGTGAACAGAAGTCACTTTTAGTTTGTGTATTATTGTAGCTTCAATTACTTTCCATTTGTCTCTTTTTCGAATACTTTCATCATTCACCATCTCCCCATTTTTCTGCGATCTCCATTCACGAAACTTTACAAACCTACCCTCGATGACGAATTAACATGACGTTTTTTGAATAAATATCAAAATTTGTGTCTCACATCATAGATTATAGTGTGAGACATACTTGTTATGTTCATTTAGTCATTTGAATTTTTTTTATTAAGAAAATGAAAATTCCACTTATCCTATACTTTGACCATCTTCAAAAAATTTCTGTCTTATGATAAAGACTACATGAAAATAAATTGAAACATAAAAAAAATCAAGGGAGCATACAAACAATCGTTTAAATCACATACTTCCATCCAGAACAATACTTGAATAATTTTCATCAAAATTAACTCATTTACTCTTTTTTAATTAGAACGTGTATAAACGATGATATATCAGCATCATGCATCAACTCTTTTTCCTGAATAAATTAAAAGTTATTAATGATTCTTTAATCTCCAAAATCATCAGATTTTATTCTAGTGCTGAAACCCACATTTCACAACAAACTGTTTTCCAAGTTACACATATTAGTAGTCACCGAGGCGTAGCTATTTCGTTTCCACGCAAAGTGTAAATGTTTATCGAAATCTAAACTTAGCTGTTGGATCATCGCAAGGAGATATTAATACAATTTCGCCATCTGGAAAACTAATAAGATTGTAATAGTAAAAGTTGTGAAGAGGAATTTGGAAATGATGATTCCATAAATAAAGAGTATAACATGCTTATTCATCAGTTTTACAATTTCGATTTGTTTATCATCTCATTATTTACCTACAATAATTAATCGATTCTTGGTGATACTCTCCTAACAATGATCAGTATGACTAATTAGAAGAATTTTTTGCTTGGAATTGACAGGACCCACACAAATGACTGAATGATGATACATTTTTTTTCTGTTTTCTGTTTTCTAGAATATGGACTTGCTTATTAAAAATATGGATGATTCTAAATATATTCGTCGAAGAAGAGCACTTATAGATTGCGAATAATTTAGAATGCGAGCAGAAAAAAAATATAGAAAACTGTGTCCAAGAGAGTGGCTGCTGAAATGGTTTCAAGCTTTTAAGTCAACGGAGTTCTTAACATGTTCGACAAACTACACTGATGGCCGGTTTCACGATCTCGAGTTAAATTAATCCGGTTTAAAGAGCTCATTTCCTTAGTAACAATATCAATTTCTGTATTTTTTGTGTCATCACTGCCCAATCAAGTTAATCAAATGAATTGAAAGCCTGTTTATTGGTTAATTCCCCGTCACATTAACCCAGGTTAATTTAACTCGAGATCGTGAAATCGGGCATAAGTGAGCTAATTCGCATCACTCAAGTGGTTAGAAGTATAACTGATAAAGCCTTATCATTTAAGTGTTAAAACTTGAATGGTAAAACTCAAGTGGTGAATATCGAAGTTGTAGGTTGATTGCAATTTATTTTTCAGATAAACTATTAGCTTACAAACTATTTTTTGTATTAAATTTTTTCACAAAAGTATGATGGAAATACATTTCCTAACCTGAAAAGTTTGACGTTAGACGTCTTTTTGTTTTACAATTGCAAGTGGTTCCGGTTATAGCTTGAGTAGTCAGATTTTAGAATTTAAAGCCGCAACACCTTGCAAAGTTGTTGGAAATACCATTAAAAATGCTACATGTACAGCTTAAATTATTATCCTTATCACTTAGTTTTCTACGTAGGGTGAAGAATATTTTTTTCTCATTTTTACCTTTTTTCATGCGTTGATTGTTGAAGTCTTAAGTATATGTGCAATGCATCAATTGATCTAAGTGGTATCTTCAAGCAATGTTTTTAACTGATTCTTTACGGTAAATTGTTTCCATTGTTTGATTGAGTTCGCTGCGTCGTCTAGTTGATAGTAGCCAATAAGTTGAAAACCATAGTTCAGAAAGATATCTTAAAATCTCACGAAATACAAGTCAGCGTAGTATGGACATAGAACTGATGTAGTTGAATTCGATGCTTGTTCTGATTGGCCATAGATAGCAGCCATCAGCGAAGCAAGTGCAAAAAATAGCACCGAATCTATCTCATAAAACAAGTCGCGTGGCAAGCCCAGCACCCAGCAGCGGACTCAGTTTCTAGTATCAGAGCCAGCATGGCAGCCAGCGCAGCCCAAGCGAACAAATTTGCTTGAAAAATTGCCTAATGTGTGGCTTTAGAGTCTTTCCTCAAACTGATGATGCCTGACCATTCAAAACGTCCTAAAAAACTTTCACATCAATAAATACAATATTTAATTTCTTATTCAATAAATTAGATATATTAACTGTACATATCTCATTGATATATTAGGAAGAGTCGAATTTATTGGGATCAAAATGAGAACGAATAGCCTCGGTTTATTTAATCATGACAAAAAAAGAATTGATATACGGAAAAAATTATCTGTTCAATCCAGATTAATTAGATTCGAGATCCTGTAATCGGACTTCAATAAGCAAATACTAATATTGTGACAAAAATATGAAAATAGGAATTAAGAAAACCTGACAGATTTACTGGTACGCGCATATCGAGACAAAATAACGTTATTTTTAACAACAACAGCTTGTAAATTATACAAAAACTGTTGTAGAAATCACAATAACTTTAGTCAAATAATAACAAACTATATCAGTGTTTTAACTATGTCAATTGTCGATTTTGACAAATTCAGTTGTAGATTGTCCAAAATAGTTTGTTAAACTTAGCAAAATTAAAAGAAAAATTCAACAATTATCATTGTAAATCGTAACAAACTATTGTGGTTAAATTTAACAAAAAACATTAGCAAAATCATTTTAACAAAATTTTAACAAAATATTTAGTGGACCTGCTGAGACAAAAAGTTTTGGTAATATTTTGTTAATTTTAACCACCGATTTCTAACTGTGTGGAGCAAGAAGAAGAGCGCAAAAGGAAGAAGAAGAATTAGGTATATGCAATTAATAAAGTTCAGTCAGATCTGTCCAGTTCTATCGGTTTTGTGTTCTTTCGAAAAAAAAGTCAAGTAAGTTACCAAAATTGATGAAAGAGGAGTTCAGATGCCCTTTCGCACACAGTAGGCCAATACGTCTAAGAGCTTATTGGATTAGCAGCTGTTCGTGAAATTTCAATGGAGAGAGTCAAACAGGAGATCAAAATAATAATAAAAACTACTTTGAATTTTAAATTCTGTATATTTATTTGAAACTTTGACGTTCCGATCCTTTGACCAAGGATCTTCTTAAGAAAAAGAAGAAGAAGATCCTTGGTCAAAGAATCGAAACGTCAAAGTTTCAAATGAATATACAAAATTTGAGATCAAAAGTCGTTTTTACTTGATAAAATTCTGAAAAATGTATAGATTATTCAAAATAAAAATCATAATCATCAAATCAAAGACAAGTTAGGCTCTTCTTGAATGAATCATCAATGGAAAGGAGAGCTAGTCTATTCCTAATAAGTAGGATTCGAAACTGAACAATTAACAAACAATTTCATACAAAAAAATTGAGTCAAAAACCATTATACAGGAGTTGTGGAGAAGAAGGTGAAAATCCTGAACACATGATATGTCCCAATAAAATATTGACTACCAACAGACATAGTCTCCTACGGGCTGAAAAACTCATACCGTACACCCTAAAAGAGTTACATGTAGAGAAAATTCTGAACTTCCTCAGAAACACAGAACTTCTTTAAAAGAAAGTGCAAAAGAGCAAAAACTCAACAAGACCAACTGCTGTCACATAAAAACATGCCTGAATTCAAAGAATAGTTTGATAAGCTATTTGTTTGCACCAAAGAAGACAAAGATCGCTTCTCTGGCTGAATTTTTTTGACAACTTCCAGTATTCGCAAAGAACAAACATCATCATCTATATAGAAAATATAGAGCTTTTAAATATTATACGTCGTTAGTGTGCAGAAGAAACGTTTGTAGTTGGTCCAAAACTTTTCCCTTTTTTTACAACGACGCACCAGCCTACTTTCCTGGAATCATGACTGTGCCATCTATCATAAAGCAGCCAAAGTGGCAGATTCAAAGAAATATAAGACATTGTAATAGTCCTGAAGCCAACCGCACCTTATCTTTCCTGATCGGACTTACGGCCTAATTGTACATGAATCTTTCGGGAATATAGTGGTTACACTGTACTGAAGAGTCTCAATAAGGACGAAACATGTGTCTAAAGTTATCGCCCTATTCAGAATGAGGTTGTTAAAATCAACTCCTGGATTCGTAATTCTATGAAACATTCAAGTTCAGTTTTTCTAATAATTCATACTTATCTTATATTGTGACAAATATATTATGTGGGAGAGATCGACAAACTTAAAACAGTGTTGGTTGAAACATATAAACCAAAATGGAAACTACGTTAAAAATCAGATAAAGCATATCATTTTTCAAACGAATAAAAATTTTTTGTTAATTCTCAGCATTCAAATTGGCAAACATAATTAAAAATTACATGAATCATTTGGTATAATATATAATTATAATAAAATAAATCTCATACGCCTGTGCTTAACGAACTGTTGAAAAGTGAACATCATTAGCACAACTAAAAAACAAAACGTCTCTATTAAAACGTACTTTTGTCTTTCCCTGGTAAACAATGATAAAAAATAATAAGTGACACCGATCCGTCACTTTCACCTCTGATATCACCTTGAGTCCAAAACGACAAGGTTCATCCTCCAACAGCAAAAATTGAATGCAAGTTTCTTTTATGTAAATATTAAAGTGTTCTGTGAGACTTGTTACCTTGCCAACGGTCTGTAAACAATCGAAACACGATGTTCAACTACCTACAAAGGTCTTCCTGCAAGATATTCATAAGCTATTAGACTGTTGAATTGTAATATTTAAAATAAAGATTGTTTTGTTTGAGAATATATCATAATATTTATTTGTTGCTGTGAATTTGTACCTTCTTTATAAAATAGGATTCATACAAACATAGAAATTTTTGAGAGAAAAAAAACATATCAATTAGTCTACAGAGTGCACTATACGTGTCTGCCACACCTGTTTCGGGTAACAGGCATGATTGATATTTATTATTCTATATTTATTTAGAGGACTGGATTATGTTTGGGATACTCGCTGTAATTGAGCGTTCAGTTCATCTGTGTTGTATATTGTCTACTTTAATTAGCCATCATATTATTCAATTCAGTGTTGTGAGGTAGCTAAGAACTTATATTAATTGATTAATTTGTCTGTCACTGAGTTTCATGGGTTTGGTATGTTAGGCGTCACATGTGGTGACGCCACGCTTAGTGTGCGTGAAGTATGATCGTCCTCATTTGAAGCGTTGATATCCTAAGCTACCTGGAGTACCAATGCCACCAGTGCTCACACCTTGACCGTATGACGGCGATAACGTTTACCAACCGCATGTACTTTGTGTTATTGCTGCAACGGTGTTGTTCCAAGAGTAGATAAATCAACCAACCTGCGTAAGTCGCAGGCATCGGCATGGCATTACGGTACTGATAGCCATCCGTAGGTGTCGTCCAACGTGATATAAACAGTGCTAGTAACTTAGCTACCTGGGAGCTAGTACCACCGGTGCTGCATTATTCTATCGATGCTGCGTGGAAATATATGTCTGCTAACCGCATGTACTATGAGTTATTGTGGGCAAGGGCGTTGTTCCTAAAGTGGGTAAAGCGACCAACTCGCTTATGTCACGGTCATCGATGTTCACTATAGTACTGATAGCTATCTATTCGTTGAACTCGACGGCCTATCTGTTAACCAGACATTCTGTCCAACCTCTGGGGCAGGTGTATTATTTTTATATCCGTTCTAGTTACCTAAACTAAGCCTGAAATGCCCCGATGGCAGGGAATTGATGTATGTGTCTCTCTGATGACATCTCACAAAGCATTGTGGCTCAAACTCATATTACTTTGAGTAGAATTCGGCTTAATTACGCTCGAACACTTGACCATTTTATATTATCTACTATTGATCATTATTATTCCTTCATCATTCCATCCTTCTACATAAATCAAGATTTTAATGTAAACATTTACTTTGAAACGATTCATGCGTTGTATAAAAGAGGTTCTGCTGGTGTTAAGGTTGATGGAAAATTAACGTTAGTGTGGAACAGTGTTATTGCAAGAGATTCTAAATGATTTGGGTGGTGTACATATTGGTGAAGATGATGAAAACAACGACCAGTAAATAATGTGAAGCTGATAAAGATATCAACCAAATTCTGGTGGAACAATAACTGCAAAGAGTTGAAAGCAAAATCAAGTGATCTGCGAATACTAGAAAAACATCAGAGTGGTTCTGTTCCACTTATGTTGAATTCTGTTCTAAGAAATGTTTATTTATTTAAAATTAAGATCATTGAAAGCATTGGTACTTCAATCATTTAGTCAGTCGGCAAAAATCGTAGAAAGTATGCCCGACATCTGTATGACTCAGAGGAGAATGTCCCGCGATAATTTCTCGGGAGTAAACACATTACAGAGTGGCTGTAAATACTACTAGAGTAAATGTTCAATGATATATCGGTAAACAAACAGCCAAGCAATTTGAGTTGACATGAAATAATCATAACTATTATTTGGGAAAGGCCACCGCCGTTAAGAAAAGGAATGGAGACATTGAACTATCATCAACAGAAAAGAGAGAAGTGACGTTGTCCTTAGAATTGTTTCAGTCCCATAATTTTCCTAAATCTTTCCAGCTTCAAGATATTTACAAGACTTCCAGAATGTTTCATATTAAATTGAAATATCTAAGGCAGAATTTCTCCAAGAAAATTTGGGATTATCTATTTCTGTATAATCAGCATAAATTTATAGAATAGAAGGCTCCAAGAAAAAACACAAATGTAGTTTTGAATTGTTTTTCTGTAAAATTGAAGTATTAAATATCAAAAGTGGGCATAAACCTATCAGATGTAGTAATTTTCATTGTTGCCAAGTATTCAATTTGGCTTGATTTCCAGCGTGTCTTCTTTTAGATTCAATTGTTATCAGAAGTGACATCTTATATTAGCAATTTGTTTGATAAATCACATGTTCGAGTAAATGAGTGAATTGTTAATGCAAAATGCACAATTTGGCATGCCATAAGATCTTTTTATATAAGAAGCCACTTATTTTAAATAAAAATACAACGGATCATCTTCCAAGATGAATACACCCTTATAGAAATGTTTCAATTGTTTGGAATATAGGATTTTGATTTTTAATTTTCACGTTCTATATATGAGCCTCGTTCAAGATATTCAACCATCTAACTATTATATTTGGAAGACTTCAGCTAGTTTTCTACTAATCTATTATTCTATTCACTTGGAGATTCATTTATTCTTCACATATTTAACCATATTTCAAGTAACATAAAAATTAAAATTCTAAGCATCTCCAAATATTGCTAGAATACATAAAAAAATTGATATTCAAAATTAACCTATACGTAACGTTTCAAAAATATATTTGATTTCAATTATTTTCGGAATGTTACCTAGTATTAATTTTCAATTTCAAATTTTCAATCATAACATGTTTCAACGAGTGCCTACACATTCTTCCATTGAAAATACGGTAAATTCATGGAATTTGATTGAAAATTATATCTGCGTCACATAGCATTTTTGAAAATACTCTACAATCTTGAAAACATAAATACAACAGATGCTTATGAATAATATCAAGAATATCTTCCAATATAAGATGATGCCACTTGTCTTACAGCTGAATACGTAGAACATTGTATGTTGGAAAACGATAATTTGCTTCTAAAATGGATGTCTTGTATTCTGATTTCTCACCGATCGATATCTAGTAAAATATCATGACAAAGAGTCTCCGATCATAGCCCACAAGAAATATTCAAGAGTTACATACACGTCTCCAAAAAATGGAGCACAATTTGATTCTAGATGATTGCTAAATATCAGTTGACGCTGGTTAGATTTACCAAGGTAGTGAATAGTCAAAAAGGCCATTTTCTGTATTTTGGCAATATAGGGAATTTATTCAAGTATAACTTTAAAAAAATATCCTTTCTGGTGTCTAGAATAACAGAGTTTGTAGAAAAGTTCTTAAGAGCATCTAAGGCGTTAGTGACTCTCGCCCAGGATTTCATATCACACATTTGTATGATTTATTATGAATTTCTAAAAGTAGTCTAATCTGAGTGATGAGTTTAAAAGAGAATGCTCCTGTAATTCCAGTCTGTTCGACAATTCCATCTTTGCTGCTATTTTCAGCATCACTCTGAACTCATAAATTTTTCACAAAGAAAATATCTATTTTGACGCGGACGGTTCAAACGCTGATTCACAGTTCGAATTCAGATGCATTTTTGGCTGCATGCTGCATGTTGTATCGAGGGTGAATAACCAAAATAACTTATGGTAAAAATAGGGAGATTATTTTCAGATCAACAAAGAAATGCGGCAGTCGATGGTCCCCATAAATATTGTTTTTAAATTTAGTTCTCGAAGACGCTTCTTTTTATATATAGCAATAAAGATATTTCCAACTAAATTTAGACTGTTCCCGAAATGACTATTCATGGATCAAAATACTAACGTTCATATTTATCTCGCAAATTCAATCCTCGTTTAATACAGCATACGTTATATGTTTATCGAATGATGTAATCATTATTATCATACAAAGATTGCAGATTTATTTTACTCTCGAACAAGTGCTATAATGATACATAGGCACGAAGGGCTTCGACAATCTTGTTAGAAAGACGAATTGCAATAAACTATTTATAATGAACTAAACATGGATATTGCTTGAAATTTGTTGGTTCACTTTATTACCCACAGATTAAAACACTTTCTTTAACGTGGTGGTCACTCTCTATAACAAGAAATACGTCTCTGCTTATACATCTGTATACTTTTTTTGGCAGAGGCATCAATATACATTTCTTATCGACTTCCATTTTTCAAGAATTACAGTTTTATTCCTATTTTTCGTTGTTTGTCGTTACTATCTTAATGGAATAGAATGCATTGTTACAAGTCTAGACTGAAACTCAGCAAGCACTTGAAGTAGTTAAATCATTATACGAGTTTCAGTTACGAAGAAGATCTCACCTTATCTGAAGATAAGGATATAATTCATGAAAAAATACAAATCAAGTATTGGCTTGACGCCAGGTCAAAATAGTAGACTATACAGAATAATGAAGATTTTGGAAATTGACGTCATAAGAATACAAGAAGTGGGTTTGCGCAATTTCAGTATCTTCCATATAACGATAACTCTTTATAAGAAAAGAAAACAGTCGGTCTCTTGAACTTCATTATATAGGTCCGTATTCTCACCTCTTAACAAAAGCGCTACTTCAGCAAAAAAATTTAATAAAAGGAGATAGCGCTATGATAAAAGATGGGATGGTAAGAGAAAGTGCATAATTTTTGAGGAAGTAGTGCGATTTTAGAAGGTGAGAATATGGACCATAGAGTTTATACTGTATTTCAAGTTATATTCAGGTTCAATAATGAACTCAGCTACTTTCGTCAGATTCAAAAGCTACCTGAAATCAAGAGAAGTCAAACGACCACTCAAAGATAATTTAGAAAGAGTAATTGGCCATACTCAATAATACTTTCCTAATTTCTACAAGCCTTCACAAATTTGAGTGAGCCTCAGAGAAGCTCTTTGAATTGTTTCTGTTTTCGGGATTATACTGTAGAATGGATGAGTTGAATCGTTTATATTTTTGTGTGATATACACATGATTCGGATAATTCTATGCTATGCTATGCAGAGGCAGTGTACTCACTGAGGCGGTACATATACTAATATTTTAGAATGCTGTTTTTGAGAAAATTAATCCTGGAATATGAATTTTCATAGCGCAAATCATACTACAAAAGTTTCAATAAAAAGCTCGGTCAAACAATTAGAAAACTGTTAGAATAATCTCAAGAGCAGATTGCATATAAAACATCATCAACACGTAAACCGAAAAAAGAACATGATAAATCAAATAGATATCAATTTCTTACAATTTTTCCTTACATTCCTTCTTCCATTAATTAGGTTCAAAAGTGAATAAACATATGTACCGTCAATTAGTGATGACAAAAACAAGTGATAATGAATAGTCAGTGTGTGAGTCATTTACAAATTGGTTCTGACAACTTGTCGAAATTCAAGTCTAGTAAAACCTACACTATATTCATAAGACACACCTACAAACCATTTGTAAAGTTGGAGTTACTTCTATCAATCATAATATTTTACATTCTCTCTTGTGAGTATACAATATATTTATGAGACAAATGGCACGAGTAAGGAAGAAGCGATCGTTTTGAGTAGAAATTTATGCCGTTTGAGGAAATAATCTATTAGCTTTATTGTCAAAATTAGAGTTACGATCAAAATTAGCAAAATCGAGCACTTCAAGAGGGCGCGAGCGACCATCCGAGTGACATAATAAGCAGACGTGGGCTTCAAAATTATGTCCTATTAGATCGATTTACATTATATGGAACGTTAACGTAACGTCACGGCACGAAGACGTCACGCAAAATCTGCCAGATATACACATTAGACTGTAAAGTCACCGTCTAATATGCCATGTGACGACGTGCGGAAGGGTGTAATTTGTCAAATATATTTTCTTACAAAAATGCCAATTATCAATTTGAAAGATAGATAGATAGATAGAAAAAAGCAAGAAATTTAGATACGACAAATGTTGAGAATGAGAGAGAGTGTCGGAAAATACCACACACTCTATGGAGAATCAGAATATTGCAGAATGTCAAAATATAAATTTCAATATCAATAGTTGACGCTGCCGGTTCGGTGGAAACCGGTCGCACGTTCAGATTTGCAGAAGCGGACTGTCAGCCTCACGGACCAGAATGTCAAAACATTCTGTGGAGAATGATGGACGTTCGGTACCATTGACGTTCCGTTACGTTGCTGATAATGTAGCCATTCAAACCGCGGCGTCCCGTTGACGTTTCGTATGAAAGTCGATTTATACTATACGGAACGTTCGTAATGTCAATACTATCAAACGTCACGTCAAAATATTTTACAATTGTTTTCAAATGACTACATTCACATTAACAACGTCCAGCATTCTCACAAGGAATGTTTTGACGTTCTGGTGTGTGACGCTGACGATCGTCTGCGAGTCTGAACGTAGATACAACCAGACTAGCAACAGCAACTATTGATATTGAAATTGATATTTCTATAGAGTGTCTATTCTTAGACACTTTTTCTTAATCCCTACATTTGCCGTATCTAAATTTTTCGCCTATTCTTGCTTCTTTCCACCTCTTCTTCATCCAGAATAAGTGCAGACATAGTAAGTTCTTTTGAATTAATATTGGCATTTGAAAAAGTATATATATTCGAAAAAATTCTGCAAGTCGTCCCATACCCCATTGGACGATGACGTGACGGTTTTATTTGATTGTCTAACAAATTTGACGTGACGTTTCGGGGCCGTGACTTTGAGTTGACGTTTTCTTACCTAGTACAAACAAAAACCCAATTATACGTCAAAATGTATTTGGACATATGTCTAGCTCTTCTCATTTAAGGAGCTACAAGCCTTTCAACGGACTACCTTGACGCAGTGTGGATATGTTGTTTCAATGAATAGACGGGAGCTTTTGGTAGGACCAGTTTCGTCTTTTAAGTCATCTGAAAGTGAAAGGACAAGAACATATAGTACCAATTCTTGATCTTTCGATGGCACTAGTGAACAAAATTTGCTGTAGAAGTAGATTTTTTTTATTGAGTTAGTCGATTAGCACCTGTAAATTGACTATTGCTTGAATGCACCAATAAACGTAAACAAAATTACTAATTCACACTATGGGCACAGAAGTCCTACTAGAATCGACATTCCCTTCCCTGTCAGTGCTTTTGATCTTTCCGCTGACCTTGGATATTTAAATCTGCTTGCAGGCAGGAGCAGGAAGCTCAAAATATTTATTGAACAAATATTTTCATCATAAGAATTGATAGCTGCTTATATGACATCATCTCTTCAATATAAGGATAACTGAGATAATAATGAAAAGAACATATTTGCATTCATCAATTTATCACGAGAAAAACATTTATCGAAAATTGAATGCATCTTCTTCGTCCAACTGTCGTTTCTGGAAGATATCTGTGCTATATGGAAATAAGCAGTTACACTTATAACAATCATTGAGATTTGTAAGCTCACCTAAATAGAAGACTGCCAGAGAAGTGGAAATAAGTTAAGTGCTAAAGTATTCTAGCTTGACCATTTACAAAAACGCGTAGTAATTAAATTCAGTAGTCCGAATTTAGTTTGTTTGAGTGTATTTTAGTAGCGTCGTGTGAACATGGTCAATTTTTTAGATTATTTGTGGAATCTTAATATCAGTTTTGGCTGTGTGCTCCCTTGCTTTGTAATTAATAAGGGCTGGCAAAAAATCTTGTAGGAGACAAGAATATGAAGAAGCATTGACTTTCGGACATCAAGACTTGTTTTGAAATAATTTACTTCATGCCCGAGCTTAGACATTTGTTCCATATTATTATTACACACTAGATTTGTAAATTCGCGTGTGCAGATCTCGCACGTGTTATACGTATAATTTTTTATACAACATTAAAAAATTTATCAACATATTTTCAAATTACTTTTTCAATAATTTTTTGTTCGTTGTTTACAAACAAAAATGGTTTTTTGTTCGATGTGAAGGTATTATTGTAATAAACAGCAGAATTTTATACTTGGTGTCTTCCGGTCTCCTGGCGGGCAGTTTCTTTCCATCTATTGATTTTAAAACAAAAATGAGAGATTGGAATAGAATTATATTTTTAACATTCCATAATAATAAATAATAAATGATTTATTTCTGGAGACCAAAATTTACATGGCATGAGAAAAGTCAAGTAGTACACACAATCGTGTTATTGGGGCCTAGCCTTAAGGAATTCTTCAATATCATAATAACTCTTATTTAAGAGATATAATTTCAATTTTTGTTTGAAACTATTTTTTGTCTTAATATCTTTCAAGTATTGTGGTAAGTTGTTGTAACACTTCAAACCAAAGTAGTTGGGATTATTTTTTGATCTATTCAATTTTATATTTGGAACAGTAAGGTTCTCTTTACTGCGAGTATCATAATTATTTACGTCGCTCTGTGTCGTTGAATTGTCTTTGTTATTCCTTATGAACATAGTCACAGAATAAATGTAGAGACAGGGAAGATTCAAAATTTTTTCATGTTTGAATATATCTTTACAAGATGCTCTTGCGCTGAGCGTGAAAATATTACGAATTGCAGTTTTTTGAATTCTAAAAACTCGCTTTGCTGAAGGTGAGTATCCCCAGAAAATAATGCCGTAGCTTAGAATGGGATAAAATTTTGCAAAATAAAAGGTTCTCGCAGTGGGAACGTTGGAAAGTATTCTTAGTATTTTTATGAGATAGCATAGTGAGGCTAGCGTCTTGCAGATAGCATCAATGTGTGGATCCCATATCAGATTTTCATGTATATTGAGCCCCAAAATTTTACCACATTTAATTTGAGATAAGAGCTGATCATTGCAAGGAAAATAAGTATTATCCTTTCTCTTTCTGTTAGAAAAACTAATAACAACTGATTTGTCGACATTAAGTGACAAGTTCAGTGATGCGAACCAAGCTGACAGACTTGCGGCTACCTTCGATATATCCTCAACATCGGACAATAAAACTGACACATCATCTGCATAAGCAGCAAAAGTATTAGATCCTAATATATGTTTTATACCATTAATGTATAAAATGAACAAGATCGGCCCAAGAATTGAGCCTTGCGACACTCCACAACTGACAGGCTGCGCATCAGATTCTTGGTTTGCGTAAATCACCACTTGTTGCCTTTGTTGCAGATAAGAAAAGATCCAATTTGCACACGTACCTCTCAAACCGTACGAGTTTGATATAATATGACCATCAAATGAACTAAGCATTTTTTTTGCGATCATATTGCCATGAAATCTAGGCGTATATAATTACATGTCAATGTAGAATGTGAAATTTACCTGTCCAATTCCAAAGAGAAATGATGTAATCAATTTCAAAAAATTATTCTGATCTATTGATTAAAATATATGTGACATAGATAGTGTTGGATAAAATTGTCGGCGTTCTAATGTAAATTTCTCAGTGAAAGGACGATACTGCAAAATCATTATTTTACGATCTGATAAACCATCAAACTGCAGTTAGCACAATCACAGAGAAATAATTAGGGCGAATCGGAACTTCAAAATGGTGGGAGTAGAAAGTTAAAAACGACATTACTTTCTTTAAAACAGTTAAATCAATTAAAGTACTTTGCAACCTGCTTCCTAGGATTACGTGAAATAGAAAATTATCATTTTAACTACCTATGCATAATGCCGTCAATGCTGCATCGAATAGGTTGTTGTAGTAAAACGTTAAGATTAAATATTCATATATCATGCATAATTTATTATAAGTGTGATTTATTCAATGAAATATAAAGAACACATTGTTATATAGAATGTAGTACAATTTTTAACAAAATTTAATACTCTTCTCAGCTAGATTTATCTTAATCCCTGAGAGTATTTCAAGTTAATTTCATCAAACGTCTTTGCTAACTTTACAATATCATTGTTAATGCTATTAAAATTGAGCCACAATTAGGCTGAAATGTCAAAAATTTTGCCGAATGTTTAAGAAAGAGTCAGTGATATTTATTTTGTCATCGAAACGTGATATTCGACAACTTGTGATTTTTTTGAGACATCCAAAGATTTCATTGTTCAAGCAAACAAATGTACGATATTAACCAATTACTGAAATTACGCTAAAATTGAAAGAAAAAAATCATCATAAACTTGCAGTTTGACGTCTTACGATTATTTTTGAAGAGCTTTGAGAAGTTTAATGTTCCTATGAAAATATTATGATTTGTCAAGAAGAAAGCAGATAAATTTTAATTTTTTCAAATGTTTATTTCCCCGAGAGAAAGTACTGCAATAGTGGTTCTTTGACAGTTAGAAATTTTATTGAATCTACCCGTTTTAGACCCTACTAAACCCGAAAAACATAATTTCAAAAAAGTTGGTCTTTCGATCAGTCGGTCTGTCTGGAAGCACGATAACTTGAGAACACGTACAAATTTTCGATTGAAATTTTATATTCAAGTTTTTCATCAAAAAGCTAGGTTCAAGTTGGTGGTACCAACACATTATTGATGGAACTTTTTAGTATTTCGCGTTTATTTTATAAACGGTAGTATTTATCATGGGATATGAAATAACTAAAATTAGTCCTTGAATGATTTGGCACAATATTCGCGAGAATTTTTTTTTTAAATTATCAGCGGTTCATTTGTTATTATCAAAATTAAAATTATTATAAAATTTGTTATATTTCCCTGAACCAGAGAAATAATGATGGAGTTAGAGTTATTATAACTTATATTTTGACATCATATGCAAACGTTCGTCAATTACTTTTCTAAAATGAGTAATTTGGCTCTATCGTGTTTATATCAAATTGGAGATGTTTAAATGATTGTCAATTGTTTTTTACATAAATCATTTGAATAATATCTAGTTTGGTATCAATTATAAGCTCTCGGAGAGATAAGCTCAGTATAGTTCAGTGGAATCCACGTTACCATCTTCAAATAACACTTCTGGCGATCAAATGTCGAAACTGTATGTTCCAATGAATAAAATATACTCCGAAAATCTAGAAAAGGACTTTTCATTTCCAAAAATACTTATTTTATGTAAGGACTAAAAAATTACCGCCATTTGTCACTTTAACAATAACAGTTGTCACTTTTACAATGACAGCTGTCACTTTGACAATGACAGTTGCCACTTTACAATAACAGCTGTCATTTTGATATATGCAATTAATTAATGCGACACTCTAAATTTCTGAAATAGCGATGAAACTGACCATGAAATTTATTGTCGGGGAAGAACTGTACTGATCACAGCAGATTTTCATATTTGAAACTCAACAAATACCATCTTTATCTGGTTATCCTGAGAAAAATTGTGGTTAGGCCATCGAAATGACGGCATTATTAATTCTATGAATATTGAGATATAAATCATCAGATTCGCTTTTCTAAGGAAAATTTTATTCTGTTTAGATAAGGTCGCTGTGGTACTTCAGACGCATCGTGACAATTTCTTCCTGGTTGGTAGTATCCATATAGACTGGGGGCTGGTGACAGGTCAAGCTCTCCAATTTTATACCGTATGCTCTTTTGAGCATTAATAATTTACCCCTTGAAAGAAAGATTGACCGATGCACACTTTTCGATCATAGTGCAAAATTTTTGAAAAAAAAAATGTATTTTCGCGATAACATTTTGCATGCCATTGTGACGTGGAATAGTTAAAAATGATTCAAAGCCTGGTACTGGAAGGCATGCAGAAAGTCCCGAAAGCTCGCATGGACTGACAGTTTCAGTCATGAACCCTTGTGAAAAAATTGGCATGTATCCTTCGTCGGCATAAGAGTGATCAGGGCCAATTCGTTTTATATTGGTGCAAGATTTGCTTGAATTGCCCACCCTTGTGCCAACAAGGGATGTGTGTAATTTTTTTCTCAGGTGTTATATGGTTATATCTTCCATTTTTACTTATTTGTACAAAGTAACAAGTATTGTGAAACCAACAAAATTCACCTATCGAGATTTTGATGGATATATCCGTTTTGAGCATCCCTGAATCCATTTTGACTATTTTTGGCTTGATGTCGGTACGTGTGTTCGTGCGTGCGTGGACGTATAATGTTAAAATTTTGTATTTAAGATTGGTATAGGGTGTGGATTTGCACCTCGCATTATGGTTGCAATCGCCTGTACCAGAAGTGTACTTTACATAAAACTTTTTTTGAATTTTTCGCATAAATCCAGAATGATCAGCCGTAAGATACTGAAATTTAGAATTTGAACTTGATCTAATATCAGAATAGTTACCTGCTATTTTTTTATGAATCGGTCATGCCGGAAGTGCACATTACTTGAAACTTTTTTCAAATTTTCCGCATAAATTTAGAATAATCAGCCATAGGATACTGGAATTTAGCATTTGAAATTCCTGTAGCATTTAAATGGTCATCTCCTATTTTTGTAACAATCGGCTGAGCCGGAAGTGCACTCTATATAACAGACTTTTTGAATTTTCCGCATAAATTTTCAACAATCAGTCGTAGAATATTTAAATTTTGTATCAGGCACTTTCATAATATCTAGTTGTATACCTTGCATTATGATTGCTATCGACTAAGCCGGAAGAGCACTTTATTCGAAACATTTTTTGAATTTTCCGCATAAATCCTAACGATAGAACGTGGATTGTTGAAATTCAGTATTTAGGACGATATAACCATCTAGATGCTCATATCCTATTTTTATTGAGATCCACCGAGCCGGAAGTGCACTTTACTTGACAGTCTTTTGGAATTTTTCGCATAAATTCGAAACGATCAGATGTAGAATACTGAAATTTTGTATTTCAATCTGATGTAGCATCTTAATGATTGCCTACTATTTCAAAATAATAGACTGAACCGGATGTGCACTTCAGTAGGAATTTATTTTTTAATTTTGCGCATAAATTCAGATCTGTTGGCAGTCGTAGAATTTTGGAAATCAATATCTAGGAATATTGTAGTATAAGAATAATGGCCTACTGTTTCCATAGCAACCGACTTGGCTGAAAGCGCATTTTACTTGACAGATTTTTAGAATCTCTTGGGTAAATCCAAGACGATTAACTGTGGAACGTTGAGATTTTGTGTTTGATTATATATATCCAATGATATATATGATCAAACACAAAATCACATCGTATTTTATATATATATCCAATGATGTACTAGTAAGTCACGCGATGTTTACGTCAGATTTTTTTCATTGATATGCAATTTGAGAATACAATATCTCAATTTGTTCACAAGTTCACGCGACTATTGCGAATTGCATGCCTTTCAGTACTAGGCTTCAAATTAAACAAAAATATATGATTAGGATTTGCACTATGACCAGAAAGTGTGTATCGATCAATAAACTTCTCATCCTTCTTATCGATCCTCGGAAGAAACATGCGGGATGAAATCGGAGAGCTTTAACTGTCACCACTCAAGGTCCAATTATTCCAAAAATGTTCAAGTTATCGATAAATTAGAGATATTCTGATTGAAATATGAAGTACCTCTATGCTAAATGTGACCATACAAATATGGTATTTGTTTTTATCTGGTCATTACATACAAGATCAACTAAAATTATTTTCGGGATAGCCACATAGAGAAGTTATTTGATTTTAATTTGGTCATCCAGCTCAGAACCAACAGAGGTTCCTATTGAACTAATCTCATAAAAAAGTTATATGACTTTAATTTGGTCATACTTCTTAGGACCAACTGTATCTATTCTTAGGATAACCTTCTGGACAAAGTCCTGATGGTTTTTTATCTTGTCGTCGTGTCTAGGATCACCAAAGACTCCTCTAAAAATAACTTATCAAGAAAGTTATTTGTTATAGTAATCCTGTTTAAGTCAAATTTAAATTTTTTTCAGGATAATCTCATCAAAATCAACCTTTCAACCTCTTATTATTGCCTTCAGGACCAACTGAAGTGGCTGTTAAATTTAATTCTGTATAAAGAATTACAGGAAAGCGAGCTCATTGTCCCAAATGCTTATCCGATAAATTTTGAAAATAACTGAAGGAATCCTGATGGGATCAATTACAGCTACAAAAGATAATCCAGATCTGATAGCTTATTACATCCCTAGCCAACATTCCCAATTCGGATATTATTTGTATGTTAGGCTCCTCTGATTTCCAGACGAATATTACTGCTGTATTATTCATTATCTAGTCTCTACAACTGCTTAATAAACAATAAATCATATTTAAAGCTTTTTAATTTTTCTTATCTATTTTTACTAATTTTTTAACTCGGAGTCTAAAGTTCAAAACATAAAATTTTGTGTTCTAGTTAATTCTACATAAATTAAATATTTTCTCTGACCGAAATGATACTGTCATTTAGTAATATACAATTAAAATCATTTTTTTTTTCCACTTTTCCTTAAATCACATTATTTATTTACAAATTTGCCTGATACTTTCCTTGTTTTAGAATTCATTTTGTGTTTTTATTCTTCTAAAATCATATAGCTCAAATGTGGCTATTAAATATCGATTAATTAAGAACAATTTTTGTTTCACTTTGGTTTTCATACTTAATCATAGCTCCTTACCAATAATATGGTGTGTAAAAACACTCTTTTCTCTGTAATATGAACTTAATTTCATAATATATTGAACTGGTTCGTACTATAGTTCAAACTGTTTTTATAAATTTTTCATTATCGAAAACTGGTATAATTGCGCTCCAAAAGATCTATTAATAATTTCAACTACTGCCACTAATTTTATCATCGTTTTGAAAGCTAGTTAAACTCCCAGCCACTTCATAAAACCAAAATTTTACGACTGAAATCATAATTTATTAACAAAAAGGGACATCGACAATCGTCCCAAATATAAAACAGAATCAGATCGATATTGTTCGAGTAATAAAACAACGGTGTAAGTTGGCCAAAAGGTCAAAGTGTAAGTGCGTATATTGAATTAGCGAATGGAGCCTTGGATGGAATAACCAGGGCCGGATTGAGGGAGACCTTGTCCTATTTGTGCAGTATGCGCATCAAAGATAAAAATGGTGAATATTGCAATAAGAAAAACTAATTAATAGATTCAATAATATTGAGAATAATAAGCTTCTCCGCTAATCAATTTGACGAATATTTGAAGAATACGTATTTCAACATCTTTAAAAGGGGAATTCTGTCTCTGTCTTTTTTCATTTTCTGTTGATTTTCTATTAATTTAACCTGCAGCATTTTGATATATTTTGATTAATTGAACAATTATAGTATTATACAATAAATTTTATAAGCTTAATGATCTGAAATTCGAATTTTGTCTAAATTTTTAGTTTGTTCTTAGTTGTAAATTGTTAGATGGTGCTGCAAGCAATATGTACTCTTATTATAGTAAAACGATTGTTTATACGTAGACAGAAATGACAAGTAACTGTACTATATTGCAGCTAATGAGATATTTCCAACGTTATATGTAAATAACTGTTCGAAACGACAATTCAACGGGAATTTCACTTGATTATAAATCGTTCACAAAGAACTCAACTGCCATGATATTGTTCCATAGTACATTCCATAGTACACTATCGAAGCTGGTTCAATGGAGCTCGCATTTGACCTTATAGCTATTATTTCGCAAATTAGCGCCCGCTGCAGACTCCAACCATATTTTCTCAATCTATTTCACTTTAAGGGAATTATCGTTATGTCTGATCAAACCGATTTAATCTAGGACTATTATATCACTTAAATTTCACATTTTAGCCGTTATAAGGAACAATGCCAGGAAGAAATTGATCCACATTTTCACCTCTTGATTATAAACTCAATGAAAATTGGATTGGATAATGTGATATAAAGAAAAGTGAGCGCATTAGTTTTTCGGAAGTAAGACATCTACAAGTTCAAGTTCCCATTTCCTTTATTGAATAGTAATCTTCACTAGAATCGAATACAGGATTATACTTGAAGAGATCAAAGAATAATCTTTCCTTGATAATTATAAAAGTTTCGTAATGAGATACTGTGCGAATCTTCAAGTAGTGCAGATCTAAATATCTATTGAAGGTTGTTTGAGACTTATCAACTGATTGAAATGAGTTCTTATTCGAGGATAGTTAATTAATTTCCTATAATTCACAGATTTGTACAAAACTGAGCATGAAAAGATAGACTACAGGATTTCTAAGGTCCCTAATAGGAATATTGTGCTCCTCAAACTTTCTTATCAGTTGTAATTTGCATCCAACATGAAAACATGTTCAAAACAAAATTTTTGTTATTATTGTCAACATTATTGAAGCCATAGAAACCAAGAAATCCGCAAAAAACCGATTTTTATGACCTTTGACCTTGAATAATCTAAGACGCATTCATTAAATTTTTGAGACGTTTAGAACGCCAAAATAAAGGTTTGAACAAGTTTAAAGCTTATTATCACTCATTCAGAGGTGAAACCCTAATTTGACTGGGCAATTAAGACATAGTATAGAGATATCTCAAGTTTTCAGTAGTTGAAGACTTATTAAATACCACAGTCACCTCTTTGAAGTCAGAAAGCAACGAAATTAGTTGAATACTAGAATTGATAAAAGGTTATATTATGCAAAATTCGTCTCATAGACACAGAATATCTGTTGGTGCTTTTGATCTACAGCTTTCTGGTCCACTGACCTTGGACATTTAAATCCGTTTACAGGCTGTAGCGGGAAGCTTTAAATGGTTATTGAATGAATATATCTTCATGAGAAAATAACAATTGATAATAGCTCATATGCCATTGTTTTTTTTATAACTGAGATGATGATGAAAAGAACATGCTGCATTCATCAATTTTCCACGGTATAAACGAGGTCATTTATTGAAAATTAAACGCACCACATGCACATGGAGTGCAAAGAACACTGATAAAAAGCATTTTGCGACGAATATCAACGAAATTTCACGAAAATAGACGATTGGGCATTTATCTTGGAAATCAACAATAAATTTCAAGAAATACAAAGAGTTTGTGAGTAATGTTCTATGCTGAACATTAGATTTGAGTGGCGAAAATGTATTTTTCTACAACCATGCCTAAAATTGGTATTTTACAAATCGTAGTAGCTGAATATCTGTAGCACTTCTCACTAATTTGTCCGAATATTTTTAGTATAAATGTAAATTTGTGCTCTGGCTCCTGTGCTGTGTGGTATTCAATAATTGAAATAGAAGTTGAAGGCCGTAGAAAATGTATGCGAAATAAGCATCATGATATTCGGCCAACAATTTTCGTGACTCGTCACTAAATACTTGACCTCAAATTTTCATTCTTGTTGCATAAATTACTATTTCATTGCATCTTTATTTATCGTGAGCAAATGTTGATTTTACTATCGTATCAAATTGAGAATGTGAGAATTTTGTTTGAGATCTTCCAGAGATGCTTCTAAAATCGCTCATTGCCGCAACGACATTATTTATCATCTAGATAGCCGTGAGAAAACTGTACAATTATTTTGAACTTCATTAAAATCCTTCACTACAACTTTTGATTCACAAGAATTTCAAATGTATTCATAAAGTGCCATGGCTATAAGAAAAGGAATAGATTTTCTACTTTTTTAGCGATGACGCAATAATCTATTATGATCGGTCATTGAATTGGACAAGAAGCTCGCCTCACATAGCGCCAAGTCATATCCAAATACCATTCGTCCTCGATCTGATAATTGTATTGAAAGAACTGCCTGAGTTCAATAATTCTCACAGGTTGATATGATTGCGACGTCACAAGGTGAAATTATAACTGGTTTCAGATTCTTAACTCTTTATTTGATGCATTCACCTATATTGTACAATCTTGTAGATAGAAATACCGTATACTCACTGTATTAGTTTTGTAAATATGGTTATACTTATTGCAATTACTATTTCTTCATTGCAGATTTGCTAATAGTGTATAAAGCCCACACAGCTCAACATAAAAGGCAATACTAACTTCTATTATATTCGGTTTATTGTCATCCATAAGTCAATATTTTGGATCCTGTAGTTCCACAGTATCCTTTTCTGACGAACGATTTAAGGATTGTTTGATATGTGAATTAATCAACATGTAATATAAAATCAAGAAATTAACTGTGCTGTGCCCAGTTATACGATAAACAAGTGCAGTTGTTGTGTGCGTGAGCAGCGCACAAGCATGCTTTATCCAGACACATCATTGTCATTTACTGTCTGAAGCGCGAATTTGTCTACACATTAGGAAAAATTGACAAATCGATTCCTAACGTCAATTACTTTTTGTACGCTAACTTTAAAGTCACTAATTTGCAGTAAATTGTCAATAAAAGCCATCCTTCAACTGACTAATTCAAGTTTCAATAGCTCTTAGTAACCAATAAGTTCTAGGCTCAGCATTTATGGACTTCAAAGTGCTTTCAATGAGCTTTTATAATTTATTCGAGCTCAGTCATATTAGAGAAAATTCAAAGGATAATATAATGAGTTCAATTTGTATCCGTGTTGTTTGAGATCACTTTGAATTCTCCGTGGTCTTTCCGTTCTTCTTGGGAGAGTATACGTATCTCTTGGGAATCGGTGAAGTACGAGTCTTCGTCTTGAACATCCGCATTCCAAGTCCTACGTACGTGAGAGTTCCATCACCAATCGACCAGTTCTTTATTAATTGTTATTAATTTAGTCAGTGATCATAAGCACCTCACGGACATAAGACAAGTCGTTATGACATCATGAGACAAGTTAACCGGCGAACGAGTTGTCCTCGATCTGATCGTTACGTATTATCTTACAGACAACTTATTGACACTGTTCAGCAACATACAACGAAAATATGCTCAGATGTTTATAAAATAACACCACCAACCGTGATCTGATCGAAATATATTTAGCTAGTTGGGCTGATAATTTGTCTTAAATGCTCAAGTTTGATTTGACTGACTTTTAAGATTGATTGCTCGACTATTATACAATCAAATTGCTAACCTGGGAGACCGCTTTCTCGTATTATCAAATGTTTCGTAATTTTTCAATAGTAATTCTTACCAATGGTATATTAGATTATAAACAAGTGTTACAATGCTCTGCTGTCCTTCAGAGGCAAACAGAAACGAATCGGACAGGATGATTCTGTTTTTGAGAAGGTGCAAAATGTACCTCAAAGTTACTCTCCATTATCTCCTTTTTCAACATACCTGAAAGCCGCATTTTTGTTTGATACTAGAGAAATACGGATTCGAGAAAATAATTATTCGTTTTTGAGAAGGATACAAACACAACCACAACAACACGCAACTAGTTTTTCTGACCAGGAGATTTATAATTGTAATCATGAATTCTAGTACTCGTTGTTCCCAAAGCCATAAAGAAACAAATTGGTGAATAATCCTTCATATTAAGCTACAAAGCCCTTCAAATTTTTCGAAAGTTGCAATGCATTGAGCAGTTATTATCATTATTATTGTTATATTCTCTTTATATTTCAAGTTATCCTGTCGAGCTTAGAGATTGTGTTGGGTTTTTTTAAACTATTATATTTATGTAGTCTTTCTGTATCTTTCTTTTTTTATTTTTTTTGTTTGCTCCTTGCCAAATGATTCCTTTTCTATTTAATATTCCTTTTAAGTTATCTTCTTCCCAAGTCATAGCCGGTATCCTTTTCTTCCTTTTCAATGTTCTTGTATCTCATACGATTTCTTCTTGTGTGTATTCTAGTATCTTTTCTCTATGCTATGAAAGCCTTTTATCCATAGGTTAGCCCTTATTTCTGAGCTCCTAATTCTGACTTTCTGACTAATTTGTGATAACTTCTATTTATTCAATTGTCGATTGTGTTTATTTGTTCATCAACTATGTTTCGCATCCGTATGTTGCCGTTGGTATTGGTAACTAAAATTAATCCGTAGCCACCAAACGGTCATAAGCGGAACTATATTGTAAAGTGGATTCAATCCTAATTTCCATATAATCGTATGTTATGTTCCTGGTTTTGTTAGCAATATTTAGTGGCTTTTTTGAGATTGTTTAAATGAAATTTCATACTAACATAGTTCTTAATGAATTTGTTCAAGTTAATTCAGTGAAAAATACTTGGCTTCCGACTTTATTGTTACATTATATAACCTCAAAATTAGTCTTTCTCAAGACTATATTCTTCAAAATATGGAATTTAATCTGAGAATTGGAGATAAAATTTGTTGTGTTTATGGATGTCATTCCAAATTCAATCGAAATGTGGATTTGAGTTTCCATAATTTTCGTAAAGACGGGGAAAGTGGAAAGTCTCTGTAGTAAATAAAGTTGGCAACTACGAATTAGTTGATAAACGAGCAGTGTGGATTAGAAACATTCGTACAAGAAAAGCTGAAAGCTGGAATGAACAATTCAAAAATATCGTAAATACTTCCCCGTAATATTATTTTCTTTGAAGCTATTAATTTTATAACCACACACAGTCTTTCAGTTAGAACTAAAAACCGTATATAAATAAGATGATTTTGAAAAAAAAAACTATATATTATAAAAGGAGAAAGTCTATACTTTCCCACACAATTGGAATTGAATTAAATAATTTAATGAGATATGAATATTTCTTTGATGAGTATCAACGTATTTATATTGCAAACAGACTACAAACTTGCCGTAAGCCACTTTTGATCCGCCATTTTGTGAACACAGTGCTGCCGCCAACGGTAATTTCAGTTGCCAATAGTGTTTTGGAAACGGTTGTTTTGGTTTTCTGTGTTATCAGTGTATTGCTGAATATTATTTTATTTAGCATATTCTGTTTCCTACCAGTATTCTTTTGTTCATTTCTGTTTCTTGGTTTCATTTATTTTTTAGAGTTATTTCAAAATAGATAATACTCCACACTTTCTTAATTTGTTTTTCATTTAGTGTTGAGCATGTTTCTATGCTTTCTTTGGGAATCATCGTCATCTTGTCTATGTTTACATTCACATCATGTTTGTTCTGATCTTCATGTGTTCATTTCACCTGTAAGTTTACGTTCCGCTATTTTCTCTTTTCTAAATTCATACTGTCCAATCTCAAATCTTGTTGTTATACTTTTTATGATTTTCAAAACGTTATTCACAAAATTTTGTGAACGGTAATGAATTTAATGTTCCTCTTTGTCTCAATCTTTGTGTACTGCTATATTCTTCCGATTTTCGTTCCCTGTTCCCATTTACTTTTTTATGTTCAATATACTTTCAATAACTTCTATTAATTTTTCGCTTATTTTTCTTTCTCTCAGTATATTTTCAAACCTTTCTTTGTGAATACCTTCTCTCATATTCTCTCTGAATTTTTCACATCATGAATTCTAGAATTAGTCGACTTTTTCCAATATTGTTTCATAACTTTATCTGCTCTGTGATTATTGCAATTTCTGTTGCCTCCTTTATTGTACATAGGAAATATGACCACGTTCTCTCAATTTGCCACATTTTGTTTAATACTATTAACAGTACGTGTTCTTCCTCTTTCCCATATACTTATTTGTTCAACTTTCATGCTGCCGTATCCTGGAGCTTCGCCATTTCTTGGTTTCATAAACACCGCTGTAAGATCATATTCTAAGATACTTTCTGTTTCTTTGTTTGGTACTGTTTTCATGCTTTTCTGTTCTTTTCACTCCCTCTTTCCATTTATACATATCATAACATGATACAATGTCAAGCTGCCAGACTAGTTACTTCTTACCCGGTAAAAAGTGAAAATATCATTTGAAAACCAAATTTATAGCGTGAAAAAATAAGTGGTCATAAATACCCTTGCTCTAATTTTTAAAGCACCTATTAGACATAGCTTCGGAATCATCTAGTTAATCTTGAAGATAAGATGTCATGCTTTCGGTTGTTTAGAAGTCTCTGGTGAAATACTTGTTTGTAGTGGTTTGTTCACATTACGTAATTCATAACTCGTTAAACATTCTTGGTCATCTGTAACTGTACCTGACCGTTTAGTGACGTGTTCGTGTACCCACGTTTTAATCAGAGGTAACGAACGATGCCGAGGTTCAACGCTTTCCAATCTCGATCATTAGCCTCCTGTGATCGTGCCGTGCAGTGCTTATGCCTTACCTTGTCGGCTCATGCACGGCGATTGTCTAGGGGCGAAGGGGCTCCATGCTCGTGCCGGGCTGTACGTTTCGTCGCCGTTAGATGGGTTGAGTGACAACCGTGTCGTTCTTACTGCAATGTTTGGTGCCTGACACCAAACTGTTTATAAATAAACTCAAATCTTCATCAACAATACGCAACCTTTACCGCTCCTCATAGAACTAAACCCAAGAAGTTGAAATTCATATCAAGATTCATGAAGATCGAATAGAAAACGTTCCTCATTAACTATTCAACTATTTTGAGTAAATTTTCAAGGTCCTGAATTAAATATATAGGGCATTCCTTATATTCTAATAATTTATTCAAAGATGAAAACAGCATAGAGAACTCATGACAAAAGAATATTCAAGCACTGCTTTGTTCGTACATTTGCTGCTTCTTCTTGTCTAAATATCTACCTTGTATTAAACTAAGTTTTTCTTTTCAATAAAGTATGTGCACTGTACAGAGATGATCAAATCAAATTATCCCGCCTTAACGCCATATTAAGGGAGCATGCGTACACGATTCTCATGTACAAATGACTTCTCATTAAATAATTTGTGGTAATAACTGTTTTATAATTATTTAACAAATAGTGTACCTAATTTTTTATGGAATTACTGAACTAATGAGATATTTGAGTTACAATATAAGGATTGCATCCAGCAGTAAAATATAACTAATTGAAACTGCATAGGTAGCATCATAATTTCCCTAGTCGTCATCATTATCTTTATCCAGCATCAGAAAGTACAACCCAACCTAACTTAAGTTGTCATATCAAAGAGTGCGTCAACAAGTAGACGTAACAAAGACCGTACCATCCCTATTTGGGGTCAGTAATTCTCTCTCAGTCTTTCTCTCATAAAACTGAGCAACAAGCTCGTTTTTCTGTTTATGAAAATAACATTTCTATGTGATGGTGATGCGTTATCTTATGGGATTGTGAGAGCGCAGGCGCAGGAATGTGTGGGTGAGATGATGGTGAGGCAATGTATGTACATAATTTGAAAGTCTCTCGGATTGAAGACAAATATGGAGCGTGTTGTAGCGACATACAGACGACTGCTTACGTTCAGTCAGCTTATTGGTGCAGGACCGTATACAAAAATATTATAAATTCTAAATTTGTGTTAAATATGTCAGAAAGAAATAACTTTGAAGAGTCTGGAACTATGGGCTAGTTTTAGAATTAGGTCAGTTTTTTGCGGGAGTTTCATCTAAGATATTCTCCCATTGAAAAAATGTTACGTACATGCTGCGAGGATATTGTGGAAATGATTTCAGAGATTTTACAAAGCTCTTATAACTCTTATCTGGCCTTCTGTATCAGATGAATATAGGTCAATAAAGTTGTACATGCCGCAGAAATATTTAAAAAATCTTCAGTTGAAATTTCTGGCACTTCATTCGTGCGCTTAACTTCGCTCTCGTAGACAAGTGACAATTTTGCCGCACTTGTTGCACAATATACTATTTTCTACGATCACTATAGAAAACAACATATTTCTCATACAAAACACAACTAGAAAACTTACAATTTCACACAACTGTTTGACCAACTTATATATTAATAATTCATTTTGAAGATTCTTCAGGTGATATATATGATATATTCAGCAAGATTATTGATAAATATCACGGACTTGATATAAATCTCTGTTTGCTCTTTTATAAGCCACATTTAAATAACAAAATTGCACTAAGTTCTGTTGGAAATATTTTCTTATTCTTGTGATATATATTCCGAAAGTTGGTAACACTACGAATCACAACTGTCAAATTGAAGCAGACAAAACACGTTCCATCACATTCTGTTGAAATCGAGAAATTATGTATGTAATTATTGTATCATAACCAAAATTAGATATCCACAAATATCATTACTGCAGTTGGAAAATGGTTAGTGACGAAGATTTAGAAAACACGCTACCCCAGATCACAGAAAACTCTAACTAATGAACCAATCAGAAGGTCGCTTGGTGAGAGTGAGCCAATCAGATACAATCTCTCCGTAGTTTGCAACAATTAGATTACACAACAATGGAATGTCAATTAACTGATGGAAAATATATCAATAATGATCCAAATCATAACTAAAATTAATATCACAATAAATAAGCAGAGCAAACAATAAAAATGCCTAAATTATTTTATATTCGTGAAAATAGATTCAAAATCTCAGTTATACGAATGATTTACCTACATATTTCATTAAAAATTATGATCGTAGAAAAAGTATAGTGTACAACACGTATAGAATCACATATTTCACACTTGTGTGATTCCAGCACTCGACTCCGTCTCGTGCTGAGAATTACACACCTCGTGTGAAATAGGTAATTTTCTATTCTTGTTGTACAATATACTATTCTCTATATAAAGTATCCGCTTAGTTTCGCAAAGTAGATTTCGATAACCTTATTAAAATTAACATCCAAAGCTTTACCTTTCTGAATATTGATGATTATTATTGGACTTGCATATCCGTTCAGATTCTCATTTCAAAAATTCCTGATAATTATTTCAAAATAAGTAAATTTAAGATTGTCAAGCTTGATTCTATGGATTTTGGACATAATGAATATAGAACTGAATTATGGTCATTTTATCAAAATTCAAAAGATGTGATCTATGTTTCCAAAATTCTGCTTCAAGGTTAAGTAAGACTAAGTGAAATGAAGCTTATGAAAATTTATAGATAAATTCTCTAAATGAAGTTTCATCACCTTATGGCAGGAACAAAAAAAACTGTTCGTTCAAGAAAAAATTATGGAAGTGAAGCAAGAAGAATGGCCCCTTATAAAGACATATGTTTTTTTTTGTAATCCAGATTGAAAAAGTTTCAACTTTAATAAAAAGGATTGAATAAGAAAAAATATTATCTAGTTTGAGCGATGAAGGCTCAATTCTCGAAATTTATTGAAGATCTTGTTGACTAGATACACGATGCTTCAACTTAAAATAGTGAAAATGCGAAACGCCGAGACTTGGCAACGTTCTGACGTCAGAATTATGGAGCGAGAGGAACGGCGATAGTAGTAGTGACAATGCTTAGATCATTTATAGTATCTAGAAAGATGGAAGGAGTCCTATATCACACAATACATTTTTGTGAACGGTTACGTCAGAAAGAGAGGAAAATATAGGTTACGTTAGAGGGACGAAGAAATGAAATATAATCAAAGAAACAGTGAAAGAAACTGCGCATGTGTATCGAATAACATTTGCCATTATTATAAAAGTAATATTAAGAAGATGTACTTTGCAACCAGAAAACGACGAATTAATATAAATATTTTTTACGGAAATAAGAACTCATTACATCATGTGTTTGTCATTTTGCGGGCTTGACATACCAAAATTTGATTATTGTCAAGCTGACGCAGTTAATTTTTCCAGCTTTCTTACAATATATCTTTCATCTCTTTCTGTCGTGACCGTTTGCAGTTTTTAGCGCATTTTTAGCGCATTTTTTTTGGAGAAAAGCGCTATTATATTCACTTTGGCTGTCTGGCTGACTGGCTGGCTGGTCGGCTGGTTGGCTGGCTGGCGTAACGCTGACTTCTCAGCAACTATACTATTTACAGACTTGAAACTGGTACAAAATGAAAGCTGCTATTTCGTAGGTTTGCACAAATTGCTTTAATTCAAGCTCAGTGATTGTGGAAGATTGAATTATTCAATTACTTGTTTCAAGTGAAACAATGCCCATAGATATATATATATATATATATATATATATATATATATATATATATATATATATATATATATATATATATATATATATATATATATATATATGACATTAGGGATATGGCAACTAAAGTTTATTCAAGTGGATAAAAATTCAGTTACAACTTTAGCCGTGCGTGTCACTACTATTATGTACAGTTGTCAAGTCTGTCCGGGACTCATTCAATGACTTGTTTGACGCGAATTTGAAGCTTATTAGAATGAATTATTATTATTGGTTGAAAATTTGTTCAATTTTGGTGTATTTTTTTTTATATAGCTTTGATAAAGATCAAATTATCATTTTAAGGTACAGCACTTGACCTTCCGTCAGTCAATAACTAAACAATGAAGATAAAAAGGTATTTTTATTTTTGAGTTTGTACATGCATAAATTATGTACCTATCAAATAGTCAACTTGAAACTAGTACTAAATGGAAGCTGCTGTTTCGTAAGTTTGCCCAAACTGCTTGATTTCAAACTCAGTAATTGTGAGAGATGGTAATTTGCAAAATCTCTGAGATAACAAGCATTCATGAGCTGTCAAAAATGCGCTTTCATCATCTAGATGATTCTTCCATTTTTTGGAAAAAAGCGCTATTATATTCACTTTGGCTGTCTGGCTGGCTGGCTGGCGTGACGCTGGGTTCTCAGCAACTATACTATTTACAGACTTGAAACTGGTACTAAATAAAAGCTGCTGTTTCATAGGTTTGCACAAATTGCTTTAATTCAAGCTCAGTGATTGTGGAAGATTAAATTATTCAATTACTTGTTTCAAGTGAAACAATGCCCATAGGTATATATGACATGAGGGATTTGGCAACTGAAATTTATTAAAGTAGATAAAAATTTAGTTACAACTTTCGCCGCTGGTGTCACTATTATTATGTACAGTTGTCAAATTTGTCCGGGATTCATTCAATGACTTGTTTGATACGAATTTGAAGCTTATTAGAATGAATTATTATTATTGGATGAAAATTTGTTTACTTTTGGTGTATTTCATCTCATATAGCTTTGATATAGATCAAATTATCATTTTAAGGTATAGCACTTGACCTCCCGTCAGTCAATAACTAAACAATTAAGGTATTTTTGAGTTTGTACATGCATAAATTATGTACCTATCAAATAGTAAACTTGAAACAAGTACTAAATAGAAGTTGCTGTTCCGTAAGTTTGCCCAAACTGCTTGATTTCAAGCTCAGTAATTGTGAGAGATGGTAATTTGCGAAATCTCTGAAGTAACAAGCATTCATCTAGATGATTCTTCCATTTTTTTCATCTAGATATTATATATGATCTAAGTGACAATGGTTGCGATAGTTTGCAGACTGCAGCGTTGCTATGTATCACAAAAATAACTCACAATTTATATAATAGTATGGAGACCCAGCAGTGGCGTAGCTATTCCTGAATGGGTCCTTTATGTATCAAAATTTGTTGGGAGCCCTATGTATCCAATTAGCTGCGAAACCAGAAAAGTAATTTTTGCTTATACACTTCGTGACTCCTGTAGCTTGGGGTACCTGTATCAATGATACGCTGATAAAGTGGTAGTTACGCCTCTGGGCCTCAGTGTTTTAATCTGGCATTGATTAGGGGGCACTATGACTTTCATAGCGTGATTGAGAAATATTATTGTTATGCTTGGTAATAGTGGTTTCGATGAGGATCAAGTTAATTATCTCTATTATGTCAAATGCCAACAAATTAGGCATTTTTTGTAGAACAAATTTTAGGTTGTTTTCTAAAAGCGCTAGATGAGCATTGATACTTTTTTTTATTCTCCATAATATGAAAATATTTGTGGTATATTTTTGCTTGGACGATGAATATTCTTGAAGCTGAATTTCTACGCAATCAACCAACTAACAGAAACATATCCTCATTTAGATTTCAAGGCTGGAATATTGTGATCTGAAAACTATTGGAATTGAATTCTCAATTTAGATATTTTTGCTCATTTCTTCAATCTTGGTGAAATATCTTATTATTAATTGAAATAACTTCTGACCACTATAAAAGCATTCCAAAATATCGAGATGAATCAAAATTAATGTCATCAGAATTCTAAATAACCTAATGTAAATAATCAAACTATTGAAGTAATTTTCTTGTTTGTTGTACACCTCATAAAATATCAACACAAATAATTCAAAAACACAATTTTATGAGGAACTATCGTTTCTTCTTTCTCCTTGACACGCAAATTGAGCAACAAATCACCCAACAAACATTAAATGACTAATCATTCAATTTCCAACACCTTGAATCCTATAAATAAATAATTACACCGTTGTCCTGGAGACGCCTCTGTTGATACAGTATCAGTTTCCATGGACACCGAGCAACATGAAGTGGCGGCCTTGACTCGATATAGTCCAACAGCGCCATTAAGATGGAATTATTACTAGAATGGAAACTGTCGGGAGTGGAGAACTAGTTGATACGTTTTGATTTTATATAAGTTTTCTGAGAGAATGGAAACAATTTTTAATATTTCAAAGGGTTGAAGTGTATAATTTGAAGGTGAAAGTCAATGATAAGATTAAAAAGCGCTATTTCTCTTACAGTCTCAATATTTGTACCAAAAATACAGATAATAATACTTTTAGCGTAATACTGCGAATATCAATCAGAAATTAGCTTCAAAATGAAACTATACTCGCATGTTGCGTACCTCAAATTTTTGATGGGAGCGTCGCATAGTATTCACAAATCATAAATTCGAGATGTCAGTCCATGGTTTGAAATAAACATCAATGTACTTTATAAATGATCTTGTGGTTTGCAAATTGTATAATTTGGATATTATTTCTTTAATAAAGCACTACCAGGAGGGAAACTATTGTCAGTATAATTTTCGTTTCTCAATTGAATTTGAGAAATAAGGTGGGGAGTAAAACGCTTGTCATGGATCAAATTTACTATTTATAAATTTCGGATTTATATTTAATTTATTTTTCTCGTAAGTCCAATGTCTGCTAATCAGAGCCAGGGCACATTCTATCATTTCGCATATCCAAATATCCTGATTTCTACGTTGATAATTTCCCGAATATATCAAAAATCTAAATTTTGCATCTTCTATTCAACAATTTCAATTACAGCTACAAATTTCAACAGGCATCAAGTGTAGCACCTACCATTCTAGTATGCATTACAACCTTCATATCGATAAAGTCCAGTGTGGCACCCACTACTTGGAAATACTCTATTATGTTGATAGAACACAGACTGCTTTCCTCAGGCCCCATTGGCCAGCTCATGTTACTTTATCATGGGTAATTATCCACCAGGGGCAAGGGGAATGAGTCGACGTCGAGACGCACAAAGCGTCAGGGATATTTGAAGTTTGACTGACGCATCCCAGACGTCGAAATGAGAATGTTAATAGGTTATTTAAAACGAAGATGGAAGTGGAGAAAAAACATAGTTATTTTGGTGTAGTCGTTGTTTTGAATACTTGACTGATAACTAAGAGAAAAATTGTTATTGCATTGAAATTGACAAAAGTATAACGTGTAACACAGGCAGAAAATTGCAAAAATATTATACACCTCAATTTTTCATTCTGTACCTGGAAACTTAATCTTATATTGCTTATATCTTATATAAAAAAATTCGTATCGGTTTTTTGAGTGGAATATATTTATTCATAATTGATAATCTTTTTTCTAGATGGTATTTTGCATTCACACACCGAACAATCGAAAATCCAGAATCATCTCTAGAAGAAATGGACAAGTGATTCAATCTTAATAACTGATTGCAATAAAACAAAATAATCCTCAAAAGTTAATCTTTTTATTAGGAAGAGTATGTTAATTATTAAAACCGCATCGTGTTCCATTCGTGTAACAATATCTCCAGAAGCAGTGCCTACTCCGCTGATAATCAAATTGTTGGTAAAACTTTCCGGAGTTCCGGACTCTGTTCTTAATCTAGTGGGGATTGTTGGTGGGGGGAGAGCGAGACAACGAGCAAAGTGAAGCGAAGAGAGTGTGCAGGAGAGTATTGTGCTCTCTGTGTGTGTAACTGTGCCGTGTTTGGTGCGCGCGTCACAGAATGGTTACTTGGTTTATTACACGCGGTTCGCACGCTGAAAGCTGTGTTTGTGCGGGGCAAGCGCAGCAGGGCCGCAGCCATCGATCCCTGTTGCCCTCTGCCCGCAGGGACGGACCGCGGCCAGCAGGAATACCGCACATTGCACCAAAATCCCCATGCACCTAGCACAATTATTTGGAGAAACAGAGGGTTTTTACAGATTTTAATCAACAGGAGCCAGTTTAACTTGAGTGCTTCAACTAGAATCTGTATAACTAGAAATTAAATTGCAATAAAGTCGCTGTACAATTTTAGTTCTAAATTCTTATCAGTACTGCGTGAGATGATAGAGCAGGATAATCTTACAGTAATTCCGCAAGAAGTATGACAGGTTTGCTCTACTCTGCTGAATCCACATTCCGTCCAATCGAAAGTACACATATTATCATGATTTTCAAACCAAAGACAGAAGATTTAACGCATATAATTCCAGAGAGAATACCACAAATCCGCAAGAACCAAGGATGTGAACAACATTCTTGTCTGAATGGCGTATGTCAGTAAAATCGGGAAGCATTTTTATCAAATCTGGTTTATTAATATACCACGTACTTGTAACTCTGATATTCTGAAATTGATTTTGTAGAAGGAAAATTAGTGTATTCGTTTGGGATCTATCTATTAAAGGTGTCGACCTGCACCGATCAAGAACCTGAATTAATCTTTTTTTTGAATAAAATGTGTTGAAAACAGCTACGTTGATGTGTTGTCAGAAGAATATTCTACGGCTGATTGTTCCGAATTCAAGCGAAAAATTCGAAAATACTGTTATAAAAAGTGCACTTCTGCTTCAGCTGATTGACACAAAAATATAAGGAAACTTTCAAGATACTACAATTTAAAATACTGAATTTCAACATCCTACGGTCGGCCATTTTGGATTTATGCGAAAAATTCAAAGAATGTCTCAAGTGAAGTCTACTTCCGGTACAGACGTAATGCAGCCATAATGCGAGGTGCACAATTAAACCTTAGACTAGTCTTGAATACAAAATTTCCACATCATACTTTCGACGGGCTTTGAGAATTGCTAGTTACAAACATACATACGAACAAACGTACCGACGTCAAGCCGAAAATTGTCAAAATGAACTCAGGAATGCTCAAAATGGATATTCTTATTCAAATAAGTACATAAATGTTTCACAACTTGGCAGCCAAGTAAAATATAACGTTAGGTCGCACCAATTATACTCGATATTTCGTTAACGGTTATAGATACGCGAATGAGCCGTATAATCTCTTTTGTAGAAAAAAGTGTGTACTTAATCTTCGTTCATTACATCAAAGGCTCTACGACCATTAGAAAATGAGATATTTGCGAAAAATTGGTCAAAAACGGAGCACCATGACTTGACAATATGATTTTTGCACACTCATTATACATGCCAAAGCGATGATTCCTGCAATAAAAAAACCAGTACCATTTATTTTCTCTCTAGATTGGGTCATTTTTGGTCTAAATTGACTGGACTTTGATAAGAGTTTCAATATTTGATGTTGTTCAATATCAGGTTGATCTAATGAAAAAGTTTTCTGCTATTTATCTGAGGCTCTTTTCAATAAAATCTTATGATCACTTTTTTCCATCTGCTAATTCTGTTAAAAGTCAGCTTAAGTGATCCTTTGATTTACTTTTGTGAAAAGCTTACCAGAAATGAATTATTCCAAGTGCACATACAATAAATTGTAAGAATCATTAAAGGAATTGAAATAAAAATAATCTTGATAAGGGTCTAATGACCTTCTTCCAGCATTCCTGATCTGGGCCTCAATTTTATAGAAGAATAACATGATTTGGTCCATATCAGGTCCCCTATAATAAATTCTAATCGAGTTTCTTGTCAAATTTGACTTGAATGTATGGTACAAGTATGGCTGAGAAATAAGAATAAATCAAAAAAAAAAAACGAAGAATTCACTCCATTCTATTTTTGTGGAACCGCCAAAATTCAAATTTCGATTGGTTGCAATTGTCTGTACCGAAAATGCACTTAACTTGGAGCTTTCTTTGAATTCTTCGAATAAATCCAAAATGATTCAACGTAAGAATATTGGAAATCAGTATTTGAGACGATTGTACCATCTAGATGCTCATATTCTATTTTCATTGAGATCGACTGAACTTGAAGTGCACTCTACCTGATAGTCTTTTCGATTTTTTCGCATAAATCCGAAACGATCAGTCGTAAAGTATTGAAATTTGGTATTTCAGTCTGCAGTAGCACCTGGATGATTGCCTACTATTCTCATTGATCGACCTAACCGGAAGTGCACTTCAGTGGATCTTTTTAAATTCTGGGAATAAATTTAAAACTGTTATTCGTTAATCCTGGAAATCAGTGTTTCCATAACAACCGACTAAGCCGAAAGCGCACTCTACTTGACAGAAAAAAAGATAAGATGTATCCAATGATGTACAAGTAGATTAATCACGTGATGTCCACTTCAGATTTTTCATTAGAAGAGACAGGGACATGCCATTTTTATAACATCATTACCTTTCTCTATCATTGATGGTTGTTCAGTCCATTTAGAATACACTTGTTACTATTTTGCTGCCCTGATGAAGTTATTTTGATATCTCTTCAAGTACTAATATTTGTAGATGTCATGTTCGTACCTTCTCAATAGGTAATAGTTAATTACTTGTAGATGAATGCTGTTCTCTATCTATTTACCTCTTTATGAACGATGTGTCCGGTTCCATGATAAATGAGCCACAAATATCTGCCACTTACCTGAAACAAGAAAAAAGTAAATTAGAGAGATAGCCAGAATACTTTCTTGAGACACAATTCATTATCTTGCTGCTGCCCAGATGCACCAAAAAAATCTAATTCGGATTCAGTTTGAGAAATCAAGCGAAGTAGTCCATATTTACAAAAATTAGATTTCTGAACTCAGACTTTACATGGAAACGATCGTAATGCCTGTAAATGAAACTGCACATATCATTGTTGTAATAAATAATAACAATATGCTCTAAATCTCAGTCTTAAGTATTTAATTATTCCTCAAACTTCGAAATCTGCTTTGGGCTTCAACCCAAGTTTGCTCCCATAAGTAAACGCGCCAAAATCCCAAAGCAACGCTGATATTTGCGCTTGCGCTGTGACGAGGCTCTAACCTAGGTCCACTACAACTGAATAATATGCAAATGTAATGAATGTAGGAGCTGGCAGAGACTAATCTAGTAATCAGATAGTGTACAAGCTGCATTAGCCAGAGGCGTACTATAGGGAAGTGATTATAATTTAAGAAGATAGATTATCGATGAAAGCCGTTTATCAATGAATTATAATAGAAGATAATTTTACTTAAAGGGTCAATAAGGTTTTTATTACCTACTCCACAAATCTGACCATTAAAGTTTCGCAGGACCAACTTTCTGGCAGAATTTTTCTAAAATAAAATTGAGTTGTAACTCTCGTAATTTAGTTTGTACTTAGATGACTGTGTTATCAACTGATAGTGTTGTTTTTAAGTTACAAAACAAGGTAACTTTCGCTTCCGTATCTTAAGTTATACTGATGTAATTAGCCTTGAATCACAATCGCAATATTTGAAAACGACCATTTTAGCCTTTTTCTTCATGCATTTGCTCTAATCAGTTCACATATAATTGAAAAGCGACGTCTTTCTATTATCTAACGGTATAAAAATTATTCACGTACGTTTTTTATTTCCTGTGTAGTAAGCCTGACATCAATAATGCGTACGTGATCTTCTAGCCAATCTCGGAGACAGTTTATTTGTCAAAAATTTGATATTCTATTGGTTCTAGTGTCAAAACTATCCATAGGGGATTATTGCTTGATCTTTATTAATTGCTCACAACTCCACAATTAAGATCATCGAATTAGTGTTCATCTGCCAAAGCTATTCATGTTGAACTCAGTAAATATTGCAGTGAAACATAAATTCATAATTCTTCCTGAAATTGTTGGGAGGATTAGACTTAGGTGAATGACTTTAGCTTCTGCATTTACATCAGTAGTACGATCTGTTTAAATTTTAGTGCTTACTTGTCAGCTGGCACATTTGTTTTACAAGTGGACTATTAACATGACACTAAATCAAATATAACTAAGTTATTTTTCATTTGAACATTTAAAATCATTTGAACGTAAATTACACACATTTCTGACATCGTGAAACTGCTGCTTCATCACATTCTTCAAATTCCAGGTGTGGACAAATTAGGTTAAGAAAATAAATAATTTACAAAACAGTTCTTATATATGATTCAACCAGAAAAGCTTCTCAAAATTAAACAGAAAATCAAATAGAATTATGTGTTTTCAAAATCTAATCTGTGACAAACGGCATATGATTTTATTTTCGAAATATTGTCAATTTTGACAAAAATTCGGCATTCTATCCATAAGTAAATAGTTTTTGAGTGACCCATCTTTGTAAGCCTCGTATTCACTCAGCGTTAGAATCGTTTCTCAGGGTTAATCCAATCACACCCTAACTCAAACAGTGGAAGTAGACTCTTGAAATTAGAATCTGATGTGTGATGTGGACACCTATTGACTGTAAAATTGTCAGTTGACACTGTAATTGATATTAGGCGGAATCTTTTGCAACCAAAATTTGAAGGGATTGATTATTCAGATGCTGCAGTTGTCCTAAATATAATTTTTTTTTTCATTAATATTTATTATGAACTAACTGTCACCCGCGGCTTTGCCCGCCTATGGATATAATTTTTGAAATCTATGTGAAAACATATAATAATTGATTGCAGCACCTGGAAAAACAGCGGGCACCACCCACGGTAACCCCGGACCGCCGATATTTCTTGCTGTTTTATCTTATGGTCAATCGATAAATTTTTTCTTGAAAATAAAATGATTGGCTACAGTATCCAGACAAACCGGTAAAGTTGCGATATCAATGAGATCAATGAGAACAGAAATTGACTATTTCTCCATTCCAGCAACCAGAATAATCGAAGGCAGCAACTTTTAAAAATATGTTAAATGAACAAATCACATTTTGACTGAGTACTTGACAGATAACACTAGTATTGACATAGAACAAATCGATGGCAACCGAAATTTGAGATGATCATTTAGAAGTTACAATTCATTAAAATGCTGTAGCAGTCTCAAATACTAAATTTTATCATTCTACGGCCAATAGCTCAGTAGACTGCACGTTCGGTTCAGCCGATCGCAATCATGATGCGAGGTGTACAACTAGATGTTATAGAAGTGATTAATACAAAATTTCAATATTCTACGGCTGATTGTTTTAAATTTATGCAGAAAATTCAGAATATGCGGCAAATTCAAAAAATGTTTTGAGTAAACTGCACTTCTGGTTCAAACGTTTACATCTATAATGCGAGATATTCAACAAGACCTTAGACCAGTCCTAAATACATAATTTCAACATCATACGTTAGATGGGTTTTGAGAATTGCGAGTTACATATACATAATTATGTACGCATGTACCGACATATACACACGTACCGACGTCATGCCAAAAATAGTCAAATGGATTCAAAGATATTTCTATCAAAATCTTGACATTAGAATTTTGTCGGTTTCACAAAAATCACATACTTGTATCCATTCGATACAATTAAGTAAAATTGAGATATTGTAGAGAATTCAGAAAAATGGCGACAATATAGATAAGGTCAGGTCAAAATGTAGGCTGACATAGTTTGATTTTTGAAAAAGTTTCAGTTTTGATATTAATTTGGCTTCGTAATTGTATTTGGTTTTTGATAACTATTATTTTAACCTCAAAATGCTGCCCAAGATTTTTGTGCCTAATATTTTAATCTTTATTGATGCACATATTTTCATCATTACGCATACAATATATTTATTATTTTCAGTCTTTGATGAGTTCTATGAGTTTATTCAATATCTACTTTCACTTTTACGCACAGTAGAATAATGGTGGCAGCGCTACTTACATACCTACAATTCATCATCATCATCACTGGCGCAACAGCCCTTGTAAGGGCCTGGGCCTTTCTAATCGGTATCACCGAGCCGCGGTATAACATCGCCGTACTGCCGATCAGAATTTCGTGCCATTGCTACATATTTTAAGGTGTATAGGCTGGCAACCTGTAGCACCCGAGTGTGATGATGCAAGTAGCTGCATTTTTATTTTTACGACAAATCACACATTGTCGGTGAGTGGATTCGAACCTGCGACCTCTTGGTCGAGTGACGTCACAGCATGTATAGGTGAACAAAACACGCTCGGCCATCCGCACTCACACATATCTACAATTACAACATCAAAATAAAAAAATGAAAAGCGCACATACACCTATGGTCTAGAACTAAATCGTTCTGTAACAAATCAAAGTTTCAAAAAAAATAGTGTCATTTGTTTTCTATCTTATAAAGGAATAATATAGAGTGATCAAAAATGATTGTCCGTGTCGCTTTGTTGTGATTTTTTCTTTGCCGCCTGCTTGAGATAGTGACCTTCAAGTGACAGATGACAGTTCCTCTGAAAACACTATTCTAACCTAATAATTTGGTAGAGTAATAATAAATTCTCAATAATCAGTCAATAATATAGCTATTTACTCACTTTTTTGTTTATTGAATCAGATTATGGATGAATCCGTCATAAAATATGCAAAATATACGCCATTGTGTTCTTGAAATGTCGGTAACGTAGTTTTCAAAATAAATAAATTTATACTAGCTTTATTCCATGAAGATATTTTCGATCATAATGTGAACTTTTGCCTGTAACCTGTCAGACAATCATTATTGATCGCTCTGTATAACCCAGCAAGAAGGTTTTATTCGTTGAAAGTTGAAACATTAATCGATGATACCTGGTGTGTTGCATCGATGGGCAGTTAATCTAGTCAAAAGTCCGCCCAGTTCATTATTGTTGTTATAATAATACTGATTCCAGAGTAATTATGTAACAAATGATGCCCAATAGCATTATTAAAAAAAATAATAAACAGGTTCCCTAGTTACAGCCAGTAACTAGAGTAATTTCTCTGACATAAATCACAATGACAGGACAGATATTGCTGAATTTTTTGATTGAAATAGTACAAAAGTCGGACATCAAATATTGAAGGCACCACGGGAGTTAAACGGATGATAATGGCTACGGTCAACATACACACCTCGGGCCAGAGATCTTTAGAAAGTACACTGTTGACCCCAGGCATTATTGTCCTTTCAACACCCTTGATATCTTAATTACTATAACTTCCGAATAAGTGGTACTGATTTTTTTATTACGAGAATATATTCGCTCTGGCATGTATAATGAGTGTGCAGAAATCATATTGTTAAATCATTGTGCTTCAAGAGATATCGAAGATCAAAGATCAAAAACCCCGTTTTCGATCAGTTTTTCACAAATATCTCATTTTCCAATGGTCGTAGAGAATCCGAGATCATGAGTAAAAATAATGTATAAATTTTTTCCCATGTAAAAAATTGTATGATTAATTTGTGTATCTATAACCGTAAATAAGATACCGCGCGTACAACGTGCACCGATGCACAATCATGCATTCTTTTCCACTCCACCACTGCGGTAAAATGTAAGCCTAAAAATATATTAAATTATGATTGAATGCTACAATTACTTCAGATACTGAATTTCAAGATTCTACAGTTGATCGTTCTGGGTTTATGCATGAAATTCGAAAAACTGGCATGTAAACTGCACTTTCAGTCCAACCAATCGCAATCATAGTGCGAGGTGTACTAGATGTTAGAGAAGTGCCTAATACAAAAGAAGTGCCTAATACAAAATTTCAAAATTCTACGGCTGATTACTTTGAATTTACGCAAAAAATTCGAGAAGAAGTGTACTTCTGGTTCAGCCGATTGACACAAAACTGAAAGATATCACCAAGATACTACAACAATTTCAAATACTGAATTTCAACATCCTACGTTCAGCCATTTTGGATGTATACGAAAAAATCAGAAAATGTTTCAAGTAAAGTGAAATTCAAGTTCAGACGTTCGCATCTGAAACTTAGACCAGTCTTAGAAACAAAATTTCAACATTATACGTTCAGCGGGCTCCGAGATCTGTGAGTTAGATACATACATACGTACACACGTACAGAAGTTAAGCCGAAAATTGTCAAAACGGATTTAGAGATGCTCAAAACGGATATTCTTATTCGAATAAGTATATAAATGTATCACAACTTTGCAACCAAGTGGAATATTCAGAATATTATTTTATATCGTTAATATTGGTATTAAAAATGGTAGGTCGCACTTTTTACGCGCGATATCTCGTAGACGATCATAGATACGCAAATGAATCATACAAACTTTTTTATGGAAAAAAGTGTGAATCTAATTTTTACTAATGACCTTCAATGTTTTACAACCTTTAGAAAATGAGATATTTGCGAAAAACTGGTCAAAAACAATATTTTTAATCCCTGACCTTCGATATCCCCTGAAGCACCATGATTTGACAATATGATTCTTGCACACTTATTGTATATGGCAAAACTAAGATATTCTTGCAATAGAAAAACTAGTACCATTTATTCGATAGATTGAGTCACTTAGCGTATTCAATATCACCATTAAAATGTTTAACTACTGCACCGTATAAGTATCGATCGATAGTTTTAGAGTCCAATTATCCAGATTTTTCAACTTTCACATTTGTGTATCCATAAAATCTTCAATCAGTTTAGTTTCGTGTCATTTCTCACTCCTCTTTGTGAATCCAATCCTAATTAATATAATGGCGCAGAATAATAAATAACACGCCTGCTCTACGCGATGTAGGACACGAAGAAGTCGCAGGATGATATGGACCCTAGGGTGTACTTCCCATGCTCCGGTACAGACCTTGATCAATACCCGGCATCCGACCCAACTGAGAAGATTCCATCGGCGTCATAGCATCTCGTTCCGGAGGTCTCGTTCAAGAAATAATTTATGTCCGATTGTACTAACATGAACTAATTTCCTCATGTTAACAACATTTCTATTATTCGAGCCGAAGTAAAAAACACCATTTATTTGGATCTATCTATTGATTAAAATCGAAATTCTTAGGGAAACGTAGATAATTTGTTCCAATAAAAATTTTATACAATCGAAATGAGGAAAAAATAATCATTCGGATAATAAAATAACTGCTTTCCTGAACTCGTTACTCAATATAGGTACTATTAGTATAAGTATTGCTGCAACTATTTGTTAAATGAAAGAGTAATTTTCTTGGGTGGGTTTATTTGAATTCCTGACTGTCTTTCACTCTTGTGTTGTTGTCGGCAATCACAGAATGTTGAGAGCTCCGACCGTCATCATGTTGGACGTGTGTTCGGTATCAACCATGACCCGCCCGGAAGCACTGGCATTGGTCACGTGGTTGCCACACAATGTTAGAAAGTGCCAAGTCTGAATACTTCATACTTGGAGGCGCTAGCAAGTCAGAGAAGGAACATAAATTTGACTACAAGACCGTGATGCAGATTGAAGAACTAAGTACACCAATTGAATCTCTCGCCTCTGGAAATCGCCTTATAGATAGAAAAAATTGAGCGGTACTCGTAATTGCGACAGTTTTTGAGGAGTTTAGTAAATCCAATGAAAATTTCTCATGTGCTAAACGAACAGACCAAAAGCTGAAATTTCACGAATTTTCGTAGGAAATATTCGCAAGGTGTCAGAACGCTGGATTTCGGTTGCTATTGCGTGAGACGAAGTGTAATCAAAACAGCTGTCAAAGAGGATGTCAAAAAAATTTCGGGAAATATTCATTGAATAGATTAAAATCTTGCGTTCATATTAGGACATCATTATATTTTTTTCTTGTCTAGTAGTCGTTGGGATAATTCTCAATTTGTATCCAAATTATTGTATGCTGGAGTCCTATCGAGGACAAAAGTAAATATAGGTGTTTTATGGGTCAGAGGCGTTCAATTTCCATAATATGTAAGCTTCTAAATCATGTATGAAATCGATTTGTTACAACAGCATTAGTTGATTTTCCAGTTACCCCAAGGTAAAAAATTACTTTCATAAAATTTGCTAATTACTGGAATTACGTAAAAAGTGGTATTCCTGTCAATGACTTAATTTTCAATTCATAAGGAAACTGCAGTTTAATCGTTAAATGACTGTAAATAAACTGTTAATTATTCAATACGCATTGGTTGCATTCCATTTAAAGAAACTATGCTGTTCCAGCAACTAACTCGTAAGAAAAAACTTCGAGTCAATAGATTCATTCAATTTGTTTATTGATACTGAAATGGGCTTTATCCTCAACGGAGTTTTTGAAGCTTTTCATTGTGGGAGATGATGTTATTCTTATAAATTTGTTCAATCGGCAACAGTGAATATTTTCAATTTTTGTATCAATCTGCTCGAAAGGAAGAATGAACAATGTTCGGCAATTATTCTACCTATTTTCATGAAAAGAAAAAACATGAGAGATGTATGAGATGCAGAATACTTGAATTAAATTATACATATTCTTGTAATAATTATTGCTTAAGTTGTGGGAAAAAGTTAGGGCCATTAAATTTCCCGATATATTTGGCCTCATAATACGTAACCAAGTATTCTTAAACATAGGTGATAGGTAGATTGAAACCCTAGGGTGGGATAATATTCCTTGATGATATTCCACCCCAAATCATATCGTGAAAGGGTTATAATTGTAATTCACTGCTAATATAATAAATACAGAGATATTATAGATGAAAACTGATTAAAATCATGCTTCAACTGTCCAAAGCCATCGACAATAACTCTTCTAATGAAGGAATCATTGGGGTGCGATTAACTCAATACAAATACTGTGAAGATAGCTCCTTTACTCTGTAAGCCCAAGGATGATGTAGCAAGGTAAAGTTAGTCGCAGTTGCTGCTTGTTCGCAGATATGAGTACTGAATATTTGATGGAACGGGGCGACCGAAAAGCGCGTTCTGGATGAATTTTGCAACGGAATCTCATTCGAAGAAGCAATAACGCCTTCTAAGGGATGAAAGAAGTGTGCAGGGTTATTTCGCAGTTATTATTAAGGAATTTATTTCATTCTTCTCTGTCCTTAACTGATTGTTAAATTTTAATTCAAAATTTAAAAGATACAAATGTGATTCTTGAGTATTTCAGTAAATGGAGAGGATTGAATTCGAAGTGAAGGATAATAATTGGGAATTGATCACTCAATTCAGTTTGGATTCGTTAAGTTGACCGGAGAATTTTTTTCTTGAAAAATTACCGGAAATTCCCCTAAGCATTATTAGCCAGAAGCGACCATTACCTAGTAGTAGCGAAAATGGAAATAAAAGAGAATGAAAAGAAACAAAGACAGACAACAACAGTAAAAGGACATGAAGGAGAAATATTAAAAGTAGATAAATTGAAAAATGAACAAATAAGACAAAAATATCAGAATAATATAAAAGAACTGATCAAATACATCCCAAAACCAGATATAAATAACGTAGCGGAAATGTGGAGCGCTTTTAAATACATAGTAGTTGAAGCAACAAAAAGATCATGCGGAACAACCAGAAGCATACACAATAAAAAGCGATCACTCTTGTAGAATGAATAGGCTAAGGAAGAGGTTGAAAAGAAAAAAGAAAAATGGAAAAAATATCCAAACACAAAGAAGTTAGAAGATTATTGTGATTACAGTATACAAACGAAAATAACGAAAGAACTGATCAAGAAATCAAAAAAGAGCACATGGGAAGAACTCGGAAAAACTCTGGAGAAAAATTTCTAAGAAAATCAGAAGGTATTTTACAAAATGCTAAAAAGCCACAAAAAAGGAAAACAAACAACATTAAAACAGTTACAAGATAAGAATGGAAAGATAATAAATGATGACATCGAAAAAATGCAAAGATGGAAAGAGCATATTCAAGAACTTTTAGAAGAAAACTATAATAACACCCGAGAATCAGAAAACGAAGACTTACAAGAAAACACAATAGTAAAAGAAGAGCTAGAAAATATATCAGAAGAAGAAATGGATGCTGTGTTGAAGAAAATGAGTAACGGTAAAGCATCGGGACACGATAAAATTGAAACAGAACAACTGAAATATATTGGAGACGAAGGAAAATAAATATTACTTGAAATGTTTAACCCAATTTGGAAAATGGAAAAATACCAAAAGACTGGGAAAAAGCCGTGATCTTCCCCATATATAAGAAAGGAAACAGTAGAGACTGTAATAATTACAGGGGTATATCACTGCTTTGCACTGCGACTAAGCAATACTAGAAAATAAACTAAGACGAACAACAGATGCATCAATGGAGAAAGTCAGAGTGGATTCAGGAAAGGTTACTCTACACAAGATTACATATTCACGTTGAGAACATTAATAGCAGAAATAATGAAACAGAATCAAAAAACTTCTCATAGCACTTATAGATCTAGAAAAAGCCTTTGATAGAGTATCGCGGGAAAAGATGTGGAAAATACTGGAAGAAAGAGATGTGAACAAACATCTACTGGAAGTAATACAAAATGTATATAAAACAACATCCAATTATATAAGAACAGGAAACGAGTGCTCGGAGGAATTTATAGCCACGCAAGGGCTAAGACAAGGAGGAGCACTAAGCCCATTACTTCACATAATTTTTTTGGATAGTATTTTGAAGAAGGTTAGGAATAAAACGAAGAAAGTATACATAAGACACCACAATCTAATTAGGACGACTATCTCAGAATGCACTTTCGCAGATGATCTCGCAATACTTGCTAAGAATGAAGAAGATTTACAGCACAACATTAATATATGGAGAGAGGAATTAAATAAACAAAACATGACTATAAATGTGGCAAAAACAAAAATCATTGTGATTTCAAGAGAAGATACAATAGCAGAAATAAAAATAAATGGAAGGGAAATAGAACAAGTAGAAGCATTCACATATTCAGGCTCAACATTGAACAGCAGAGGTAGTATAGAGAACGAGATAAATAACAGAATACTAGCAGCGAATAGAAGTTACACGCACTGAATAAAGTTATTTTGAGTAGCAGGCAAGTATCGAAGAAAACAAAAATGATACTATATAGATCAATTTATAGACCAATATTAATATACGGAAGCGAAACATTGACTATGAATCAAAAAACAAAAAGCAAGATACAAGCAGCAGAAATGAGATATTTAAGAAAAGTAGAGGGAGTTAGAAAACTAGATAGAATAGAAAATGAACATACCAGAGCAACTCTACAAACAGAAAGTATACAAACTACCATAGAGAAGAAACAGTTAGTATAGTATGAACATTTAATAAGAATGGCGGAAGATACTCAAACAAAAAAAGTGTGGAATATCAGAGTACCAAACAAGAACAGGAGAGGGAGATCTCAAAAAACATGGGAACAGAATATAGAAGAAATACTAAACAAAAACAACGTCACTCGGCAGGAAAGGAGGAAAATAGCAAAGAATAGAAAGGAGTGGAAAGAAATAATAAATAAATTGAAATAACATAGACGGATTAAGAACTATCTCGACACCCGAAAGTGTATTAAGAGATATAGAAAGATTTTATATATATATATATATATATATATATATATATATATATATATATATATATATATATATATATATATATATATATATATATATATATATATATATATATATATATATATATTATTATTATTATTATTAGCCGGAAAAAATTTTTCCTTTAATGGAAATACTTTTAGAAATTTCTTGAAAGGAAGCTTTCTGGTAACTCAAGTTACGTCACTTGCCTTGCCATATAAGTGTAATGTAACTAGCAGCCTATCTGTTATCTACCACATGACGTTTTACATTACACAAGTGGTTGCCCAGTGGTCTAAATTTGACAGTAAATTTTGAACGTTATTTAATTTAACCTTCCATTCCAGGGAGTTTCAGGTGGAATTAACTTAATATTCGATGCTCTATCCAAATCTGAAATGAAAATAGTGATTCCATTCGGTGTATATTTAGAAATATTCCAGCAGAAAATAATATAATTTTCAGCGGTAAATTAAAGTGGGAATATATAATTTCAGCTGTCTGCACTCATTCTCCATATAAACTTCAAGTGTGCCAGATCTCACATTCCTTCGTACGCGCATAATTTGACTTTAAAAAGGATATATAACTTTGCTATTTCTAACCGGAAATTCACGAAATATCTTAGAAACTGTAAAAATAAATGTAAAGGCTTGTTTATAATGGATGTAAACTTAATCTGTTAACTTATGATGCAGGATGTATGTTATTTTTAACAGTCTGGTTCATAATCAAACGTCAAAATTTCAAGATCGTGTATCTTAACCTTGTCAGAAATAGATCTAGAGAATGATTTTCAAAATCGATTGACTGTAAAACAATTCTGTCATATTTTCAATAATTCTGTTAAAATATACGATAATTATTGTAGAGAAGGAGTTATCATGAAATGTATTTTCATTTCATGTCATTTCTTGCTTGGTATTTTTGATTCATGAGCTATGTATTTCCATGAATTTTCAATACATAATTAATTTATTTTTATAGTCCACGTTACATTTGTCATATATAGATATACGAAAATTTTTTTGCAAGTCAAATTAACTTTATATAAAAATCACTCATTTCAAACAGCAGTACAAACTTCGTGATGTGAAGATGAAATGTCAGTGTCAAATATGTCTACTGAAATACAAAAATAAATGCAACGCAAACACGTGATACAATGCTCGCTCGCTATTGGTTGGGAATAAGCTGTATGATGTTAAACTTGAAAGTTGGTGAACTTTACGGTTACAGCATAAGTTAACATCATATTTCATGTCATTATGAACGTCAACGTGAAAATGCGTATAGTTTAATTTTAAAGACCACAGAATAAATCACCGGTTACATTCATTATAAACCAGCCTTAAGTCCAAAAGACTGTGGAAAAATTGAGAAGAATTTCCAACAGAAAATTTCCGAGGAATTTTCTGAAATATTCGTTCCCAGGAGTTTATTCATCACTAGTCGAATGTAGTATAAATGTTGTATCGAAATATTCTTGAGTAAATATCTTGAGGTTTGTGCCCTTATCAAGGACTGGAATATATAACGCCATTTCTGGATAATTATGTAAAAAATAGTACACGATTCATTAAGTTGAGTGTTGCAAGAACTCGCATTTATTAACTTGGTCTTCGCTTCAATTTTATTGCATTTAGGTATTATGGTATTGAAATGCACTTATCAATATGATTGTTGGTTTTTAATGAATCAACATCAAACTGTGATTGATAAATTTTTATATTGGCTGCCTAAAAAGGGTTTCTACGTAAAATGTTGATGAGAAGGCCGGCCATGAGTCAATACTAAAGATTTCTCTTTAAAAAAGTTCGAGAACAGATCACAACTCATCTGCGTAACTTTCTGAGTAAATGTAATGCATACAGCGTGATATTTTTGAACCGGAACCGAGACTGGCTTCACCTCTCCCAAAAAAGAAATCGTGTACATGTAAACAAACAATAGTTCTTTCACGAATCTCATTGTAACCGTCGCTTTGGGCCACAAGCCGCCGATCCGCCATCGCCAGTGAGTCAATATTTCACAGGAAGGCACTAGACATAAAGAGATTTCGTGGAAACATATCAGGGACAAAATAAAGTGGAATCGATATAAGATATTTTTTTTGTCAAGAAAATTGAAAATATCTCAGAGGGAGCTCCAGCACATAAAATTGAATCATTTGCTATTTCGAGAATTAATCACAATTATTAACTAGGTGAAGATATATATATACAGCTTTTCACAATTCTGTTCTCAATAATTCAATGAATGTGGAAAAAACTCAGTTTTCAAAAAAAGTCTTGTCTGAACTCTAAGAATATATTTTCTTTGTGAGAAAAACACTGACCGGCTTCTATTATTTACATAATGATCTCCAGAATCGGCGAAGACTACATCAAAACGTTAACAAAAAATTTTGAATACAATAATACGTGCAAAATTTCAATAACTGAATTAAAAAAAAAAAAAAAAAATTACATATACTATATAAGTTCTTTTGTACTTGTATGGAGTAAGTAGTAATGAAAATCGATAATTATTAGGGTATAAAATTTTCGAGATATCTGAATCCAATAATAATTGATACATCGATATTCTTTCCAGCCCTGATCCTAAATTCCGTCAAAATAGCAAACAGAAATTCTTATTATTCATCATTTTTAATACGGTGCCAGAAGCTTTCGGATAAATTGAGCATTGAAACTCATGAAACATTGCATTTAATCTTTTATAAAGTATATCACTGATGTTGTTTTGAAACGATGGCTTTTGTGCCTCTAATTAATTTATTGCATTAACATATACTTCTGTCAGAATACAAATAATATAAATATATCTGGATGAGAAAGTTGTTTTTAATATTATATAGCTTAGGATTTAGCTGAACATATTTTACAATGATTTATAAGTAATAAATTGGAATATAGAAAAAGACATAGGTCTCAAGTTGAAATTTATTTGTTTCAAACACTGTGTGAATTATGCGGAAGACAAGTAACATTATGTAGAGACGTAATCTCATTTGTTAGCAGACATTTATATGCCAGGGATTTTTGCCAAAATCACCTCGAATTAACGCATTTATTTCTCAAATAGTTTCAGTCAAATAACAATATGAATTATGAGATGACAGTGCTATCAAAACACATTTATTGATATTTATAAGGGAGAACGATGATATATGTATTAACAACAATGTTGCAGTGTCATCAGAAACTTATGAAATACCTCAAATTGCAGACTGAATAGTGGCGGCCGGTGCGGGAGGACTCTAAAAAATTATAGAAAACGAACTTGCGTTGTAATCAATCTAATCCAACTTGCGAACTGCATGACATAAAGATAGCGCTTAAATAAGCTCTACGGCGCTTCCATACTTCGCCCAAGGTCGATACGACGGTCATCAAGGCAACCACTGCTCTAGTGGTAATGCTAGCGCCGGTGATATGCTTGTATTTCGGCTCTGTTCACTCCGTCTTAGTAAATCTTGATTAAATGAACTTTTACAATTTTTATTAGACATTGGACTAGACTTTTTTGACATCTATGAAAGAGGGTGGAATTAAAAATCATACATTTGAACTTTTAACTTAAATAATAATAAGAAAAAATGGACGTCCAACACTAGAATTGGATAGTGCAGATGCAGCGATAGTGCAAATATAAAAATGCTCTTATACGTACAATAAAAAGTGTTTAGATTTGTAGTTACGAGAAAACAAAATTGTTTTTCTGTTTTGTGAATTTAATTTTTGAGTGCGATTATAAATGGACAAAAAAAAAACACCTTTCTATAAAATTAAAATAGCTTGAAAACACGTCTACACACTTGAAGCATGATTCCTTTCTTGATTTAATTTTATCTAGAGACTGATCATAGATGCTTGGTCGTACCGTCTCGTTTTCATTAATTTTTTGCCTATCAGTTAGAGTAAATAACAGACGAAATATAATATAAAATCATACCGTTAAAAATAATTTTGATCATAATACGAACTTTTGCAAGTCACATGATAGTCAATTATTTATGATTATATTGTACATTGATTTAATTAATTAAAAATGAATTTGAAGCCTCACATGTTAGGAACAATAATTCGTAAACAACCCTTTCATATTTTCTGAACTGTGTTCACTGTTCTGTATATTATTTCAATGTAATTTGGAATGGGAATAACTTTTTTTTGTTCACAAGAGAACAATAAGATAGTAAGCTAAAATTAGAAATTCGGAGTCCCAAATTATACAACGTAAAAAAATGCTGTACAGATTTGAAAGTACAAATTTATAAGCAAGTGAATTTAGATTGTGAATAAAGTTCTTTGCACTTTGGAGAATATCTGGGTGAGAAAAGAGAAGCTCATAACTAGTCAATAAAAACAACTTTCTTTGTTTTCGAATTAGGCAATAACAAATCTTGATACAGTGACGCAGAAATACATAATAAGTCATATAACTCAACAAATTTACAAACAGAAATTTGGTTATAATCAAGGTGATAGATATAATCAACATGGAATAAAATTTAGGTTTTCTTTCTTATGTTTGATATACTAATCGAATTTTGTCCCTGACATTTGAAATATTTGTGCGACAGCGCCCTGTTTTATCGGCTTGGTTTCATCTGGTGGATTTTCGACGACTGTTCGACCTGCCCCTATCACAAACAACCAACATACAAAAAAATTTCAATTTACATTTCTTTTGTTTTCAATACATCGCAAAAATAACTTTTGTTAGCATTTTCATCCAATCAACCTGAGGGGTAATTATATGAATGATATTTTTGTATCTAGTTACTCCCATACATGTTAGAGAGGTACAGAAATCCAGCCCAGAATTAAAAAATTTCTACTAAATATCTGATTTGACACCATTTTATTTGTTCTAATTGTTTTCAGATTCAGTACATGAAATCTGGCAGTTCTGCCGCTGTACAATTCATTTAAAAAAGAATAGGTTGCAAACTACTAGATTACAGTAGTTTATTCGAAAAGTTACCAAAATTCTTGCTGTATATGTAATAATATTCAAAGCAGGTCAGTTGAGAGTCGTGAAAAAATATGATATTATGACACAGATCAACAATTTTCATAACTAGGAATACTTGGTCTTTTGTCATAATGTATTAACTTACGCACTTGTTGCATGAATCAATATTGATTATTGATTCGCATATTCAATGTTGATTTTATAACACTTTTCTAAAACATAGGTTACGATCTTCCCCCAAATCTGTTTGGAAAACTTCATTGAACTTGTTTTCATAAAAAAAAAAAACCAAATGGGAAAACTTTTATTATATTGATTCAACAACAAAACTTTCAAAAGAAAACTACGTGAGTGTTTTAAAAGTGGAAAACAAATTTGGGCATTACTAGCTGATATACCCTGATGGAATTATAAATTAATAATTGGAACAGAAAGTGAAAAACACTCATCGTTCTCACCTAGATCAGAAGATAATGCGTGTAAATCACATAATCAAAGAAGGCGTGTTCTCAAAGATCGAAGATTTGAAAACCGAGACGAATTGGAAATGAGTCGCATCACGCACTATGAACAGATCCGTTGAGAATTTATCTATAATTGATCTATTTAAATTTCGTTTATTCTACCGAATAACCAGGTGGTCTCTGACTATTTTACATAGTGAATGACTTTGATTGAATGGATTATAATTCGGTCAAATTTTGTGATAGAGATCATGTAAATTTGATTGCAAACGAAAGCAGAAAGTATTTCATTATTAATGTGATTGCCAATCTCTTTGATACATTCTCAATTATTTAGAATTTATAGATAAAAGGTGGTTCAGAAGATCTGAGAGAATTCAGGCATATGAAACTGCGGTTACCCGAATCACTTGGAGAAGTACACAGCAAGTTCCAGTCAGGTCAGTATATTTCAATGTGCCTTGGCGTTCGCTTGAATCAAAAGAGTGATTTCAAATATATAAATGGATCTAAAGAACTTCCTCCACTGTAGGTAAGACACATGAGTACACAATATGCACCAGAAAGGTAAAGACTGTTTCTTCGGCCAGGCAAGTAATGATTTTTTAAGAGTCCTTGTTGACTATAAACTGCAATCATACATCAGTTATTTATTCTGAAGTTATAGTCATAGGAAACGATAAAGTTCAGAGTTAATTTGTGCCACATCCTCCTAATCGAGAGGTTTAGCTCTCTCAGACAACTTCAGGTTTCCCAAAAGAAAAAATGGCTGAATAAAAGGACAGTTTTTTCAAAAGAAGAAGTGTTTGCAGGATCAAGATAATATTATTATTGGGAAGGGATTAACAGACGGGAGAAGTGTTGGATGAAGAGTTTAATCATCAGTAGAAACATTAGAGAATAAAGAAGTTTTGTTCTGGTGAATCAAATAGTTCCCACCCTCTGTAGACTTTTGTATATAGAGAAATTGTGTTTGCTGAAATTTCTAGAACAACAAATTCTTATATTACAAATATTTCAGCCGTAAAGAATGGTTGATTTCTTATTCATCAGTCTACTAGTTTTACGCTCTTGTTACTTATCTACCAAAGACCAAAGTAACTTGGCGAGGCAAAATTAAACCTATATGTCAAAAAAATATAAGCTTGCCTATAATTAAAGAGAGTTTTTAGAGTTGTTGTTCGTGAACTGATACATGATCATCATTTCAAGGTCAATCTGAATATGGAAGATGGATCAATTTGGCTGAAATATGCTAGGCTAATGTGATCTCAAAAATACTAGCAACAATTTAATGATTAATGCACTTCGTGAAGAATGTACTTTGTAAACAATTTTCTGCTGCGTTAGCTATCAACACAAGCATTTAATCTTGCATATCTAACGCGTGTTAACAATCTAGCACGCCTTGAATGCTTGAATTAACAATTGTTTCACAAATGAGTATCAAATAGTTGTCTGTGATCATTAATTTGTTGAGTGCACCTGTCGGAGATGCTGCCGCCCAGATCCGTTTGTGAAGATGAATTTAAATAGCGAGCCATGACGCGTGTTCGCGGCCCGCATTGTTGACGCCTTGATGCCAAATTGGACAGGTGGCCCAGAACACATACGCCAAAAACGAAATAAGAACTTATAACGTCATAAATTGCAATAGAAACGAACAGTGTTCTTGAACATGAAAGAGGTGATTCTGAACATAGATTCACAGCATTCTCTATATTGCAAGGTCAATTTACTTTACCAAGTATTTGCTTTCTTAGGTTTGTCAGGATTTTACTAAGAAAAAGCTCCGTTAGGTACTTCTGTGCCACTGTTCGCACCTTATTAAAATTTTATTCATTGACAGCTACTATATTGTAGAAAAATGATCAAAATTGGTGGTGCTCTGAACGAGGATCTTATTTAATTGTAATGGATCTGGAACTACTAACAATTATTACTCCATGAATTAATTAATTTAATATAAAATTTAAGTGCGCTTAAGACTAAGACCACACGTACGAAATGAGAAATATGGCTTATATTCACGAATAAAGTATAATTATCAAAAGCCCACTAGTAGGTGTTGGCCAGTGTAGCCCACGTCGTAGTAATCAGTATTGTATTCAAATAATTTGGAAAAAAAATTGTGATTATTCTTCAGTTATCGTCTCTCTGGTTAATTATGACCTACATCAACACTGATTTTTTGACAAAAATTACCTATTAATCATCCCTCTTGTCAAAAATTTGTTGATCGCCCAACTGGAGCACCTAAGCTATCATCTAGCGAAAATTTAAAGTTGGAATAATGTCAAGGAGCCGAGTCGAACAGTAAAGAGAAGATGAATAGTTAGACAGATGGAATATTGAAAACATTAGCCATACCATTTTCGTGGTTTATGTTGAAAAACACAGCCAGGTACAAAGACGACGTGGCTGAATGTTTGTCCTTTTTGTTGACTGAGTGTACTCGAAAGCACAGGTCTCAAAAATTTGCTGCGTAGCATACGATGCACTGGAGGCAGATTTTACTGGAAAAAAATTTCCACTTATAGTGAAGTTCCTTATAAACTATAAAATGCTTCACAGTGTAAGCTATCTCAATGCATATGGTTTTAGAATTGTTGTTGTATTGGAGTGAAGGATCGAAGCTTCTTTTCAACAAATACTCTTCTGGAATCGGAAGGCCCCATAGATGATTTCAATGAAAACAAAATAGCATTCGACTATTTGTACGCTTTTTTTTCCTTAGTTTCTAGAGAACGTAACCGTTGAAAATATTCAGTAGGTACAAGTAGTCGATCTGAGTTCGCATCCAAAAGCGAGAGATTAAAATAAAAGTGAGTTCGACGGCAAGTTTTGGTAGAATTATTCTCAAAGTCTATTATTCCCACAACAGTCCTCATCTGTTGTTCCTGAACTAAATAGCAAAAATAGAAAGATATGCAGGTAATTTTCCACAGTACATTGTTTCTACTGAATATATTTTCTATTATATTTCAACCCCTGATTTATTTACAAGTTTTGATTATATTTTTAAAGCTCTACGTCGAGCTTGGACCGAGCGAGCATCGCTTGATAACTAAAACGACTGTTTTAGTGCCACTGATCCAGTAAGCTTACTGTAGCTCAAGCCACTACTTAAGATTCCACGTCGAGCTTGATCAGAATGGGCAAAGCCCGGACGTTATTTGGATGCGAAGCACCGTCGATTGAAAACAAAAACCACTGTTTCAGTGCAACTGATACAGTGTGCATATTGCATCACACAATATCGCATGTAGAACATGCCATTACTCAAGACTTCACGTCAAGCTTGGTTAGAGCGAGCGAAGCTTGCACGTTAGTTGGGAGCGAAGTACCACCACTTGAAAACAAAAATAACGAAAAAAAAAAAAAGAATGAGTGGAATAAAACAGCGGAAATTTGAATAAGTGGGAAAAAATCCAGTGAAAAAAAGAATTAGTAGAAGAAAATCCAGCGGAAAAAGTGGGAGACCAGGAAGAGCTGTGACAATTTTTATTTCAACAAACATATTTCAGTTGACAAACATTCTACATCTATGAGCTGTATAAGTGAATGTAGCTCAATCCGTACTGTTTTGAAAAAAATCATAAAAATTAATGAATGTATCAAGATGTCTAACAGAATCTACATCAAAAACCTAAACTATTTCTTGTGATACAGCTTTCCTAATATCGAGGTGAGTTGTGACAGATATCAAGGTAAGTTGGGACACCCATGTATTCAGACTATTTTTGGTAAATAAAAAATATCATTATATTATTGATTGATATATTACATAAATTCAATCATTATTTGCCATATCCATACGAACGTAAATAAGATAAGAAGCATTAAAATCTTAAATAATAAGGTATGGCATCTTCGTGAAATCAATTATAAAGAAATCAGTCTCAAAATTAGCATATATTCGGACAAACAATTATTCATATGTATTGCAACCCAGTGAGGGATTCGTGAGAGCAGCCTCAACATTTGGTTTGCTATTGGCAAGGGCTCAAAGCAACACAAACCAAAACAATTATAATCTGCATCTTCTTCATCTTCATCCACTTCATCATCAACTTCACTTTTCTTATTAGTCTTCTTCTTTATTTATTCAGGCTTCTTCTTTTCCTCACTTAAATAAGTTTTTTTTATATATTTTATCTTTCTACTGGTTTCTATGGCACCAATTTTATCCTTGGTAGATGTGTCAATAAGAACAGCAGATTTGATTTTGCGTCTATTTGGTTGTTTTTTTTCTTGGCGGAGCTTTTGGCAACGACCTGAGTGATTCTGGCAACGACCTAAGTGATTCTGGCAAGAACACATTAGAAATAATGGTAAGAGGACTACTGGCTATAGACGCGGAGGCACGTTCTCTTTGGTGTTATTGTTCAGAATAGATAGACTGCTGGAAGATGTTATGTTCTGATACTTGGAGTGGAGTTTTTTGCTCCTATATTGAATACTCAAACAGCAATATCATCGTTTTCAACAATACAGATAGTTATATTTGGAGTGAAGATTCTTTCTTCCGAGTAATTCCTCAATTTCTGGATTGGACAAAATATAATCAGTGACTTGACTAGGCATGAAATAGTGACTTCTTCAAAGGCCAATTCATAAGTTTCGACAGTAACCATGTCCCTATAAGTCTTTCGATCATATTTATTTGGCATTCTCAGACAAAGAAGTAGCAATTCTGCATGCAATATTACATCACAAGACAGGGAAAGAATTATAAAAGAAAATAAATAGGAATAGGAGAGCTATGACAAGTTGTAACAGCTCGCCTTGCAACATAAAACTGTGAACTGGTCAAAATAATGATTTGTAATTTAGTAACAAGATGCCAATACAAAAAAAAAAAACAATATTACGCTATAAACTTGAAAAACTATAGCATTTGAGAAAAAAACAGCATAACATTAGTTAGTCTCGCTGATGTGCTTGCGCCAGAGCATACTGCTCACGCATACAAGCATTCCACTGAGGTATCGGCGACTGGATGAACTCATATATTCACATACCTATCAATTATCGTGAGATAATACCTATTTTTTCATCAATGTATGTGAGATATCAATGTGGAGAGTATTTCATTTTACATCTGCGCAAAGATAGAAAATATGAATTTGATTGACCTGAAAATTCACTAGATATAATTGAAACATCCGAATGGAATTTCTATATCTCTGATCAAGTTGCAGTTTATCGTTGAGATCAAATTTCAAGTTACCAACTACAGTAAACAATAATCAAACAAATTCCCTGTTAGAACAATCTCGATATCTCCATTTATATAAAACAACAAAAGATAAAATGATAGTTATAGCTCCCCAGTGGCACAAGCCGCAACACAATATTTCTGCAAGAATTGTACCTCTTGTAATCATCTAACCGATGCAACATCAATCAGCAGTTTACTGCGTGCGATAAGCGTCTCTATGCATCGATAGAATAAGCATTCGATTTTTCAATCTGTATCATTATAATAGTTGGTTGGTTAGCCGCTAGAGGCGCAAATAGAAGAGAGTAACAAACCTGTCACTGAGAAGAGCAATCTAGAATCGTATAACTGCGGAGAAAGGAATGAAAAAATCAACTGCAATATAAAAACCGGTCAAGTGTGAGAGCGGCTTGCACCTCACCCACAAAAAGATAATATTTCTATTTATAATTGGAACGCTTTGCATTCTTATAAAAATATTCATTTGATACTTTAGAGCCCATGAGAAATATCTCAGGAATTACACAAGACATTTAATTGACATTAAAAGGACACTATGAGTTTTGAGATTGAGACTAAGCTCGTTGAGATAACAATTGTTTGCTCAGATATATACAGAGAAAGAGTAATTAACTTGATATATTAGCTATATATTCGATTATCAATTCTAATATTATATCTCCTCCATCAGTTAATATGTCCATCGGATATTATCTCATCATCCTCCATTCCATCTTCAAACAATCCGCATTGACAATAACATATCCGAGCTGTGATTAACAGAGTAGCCACATACGCGAATAATTACATTCAGGTAGAGCTTTAGTTACCAGGGCAGTGCTGTGTGGCGCCACTACAGCGTTGCAGAGTTACGCCAGTGGCGGCTCTACCATCGCTACTCAGTAATTAGCCGCACGCGATGACTGTGTTAATTAATTACATGCTGAATGCTCTGTCACCGTCATGAGCCAGCCTCGCTGAAATGGATACTGCTTGATGGAATTGGGAATTTTAAATGTTGGGCGGGAATTTCAAATGGGATATAAATATTGGAATAATACCACTATTCATCACATTTGATAAACCCAATACAAATACAAATGAAATTCCACTTTTGAATTCAAGGAATGAATATTAAAATTTATGCATTCTAGAAAAGATATACCTAATGCCAATTCCAAATTGTGCTTCCTTCGATACATATTATAGGAAACGCGGAAAATGAAACGATTCTCACTTATAGTACCAAAGTAATACCTAATATTGCAGTGTATTATTTTGTTACAAAGGTCGTGAGCCAATTAATGATTTCTATTTGAATCTATTTCTTAAGAGAAGTTCTCACTTTCGCCCAACAAATTTCTATTCAATTTTCCCTGTGGCCATGCACGATTGAGGACATTTTAATAGGAGCCCGCGGTTGCCAAATTCGAGACTATAAATATTCGTGGTCCACGATTTAGGTCAGTTTGATCTTCTCCACCTTCATTCTGATTAATAATAATGCTTGATTGCCGTTTACCTCAGCCAAGAACCTGCGATGTGATCCATCGTGATATTGCTACAAATAAGCATTTTAGTTAGTCGTTTGGAAACTTTAAAACTCCATCGAACGTTTTCGCTAATTTCAGGTATCAAAATAAGAATACTAATGGATTATACACAAGTGATCATCATATATATTGCAATTTAATTTTCTCTACTCATTTCCATAGAACCGGTGCGGTGGCAGAGCGTGATTCGCGCACTTCGCTTTGTCCTAGCGTTAGCATGTTCTCGGGTTTTCATTGCAACTAAGTATATATTCTCTAACTCTGAGAAAACAAATGACAATCGGAAGCACATCACTATTTATGAGTACTGATTTATTTTGAGAAAAGTATACGCAGGGAAAATTAATTGATCATGTATCTATAGGTTTCAAATTCCATCTAAACTTATCCAGTAATTCTTGAATTATCTGTGATATGACAAATGAACTTCATATTATCGGATATAGATATAGATATTAAAAAATAGATAAAAATATCAATATAAGATTTCACAACAAAATTTGTTGGTATTTAAAACATTTCGAACGCATACAACTAACGTATAATTTCATGCCTCTCACTGCTACTTTTATTATAGATAAAATTCAGTTCTGACAAATATGTCAATGGAGGCGAAATTCGCCAACTATCCAGACGTTATAATGGATAAAATTTTGATGCGCATCTAAGTTACCTGCTCACATCCTTTTTGTGTTATATTCAGGATTGACGTTGAAATTTGATATTTATGTTGCATTCTGTGCAACTTCCTGAGACTTACAGATTTATAAACCCATAAAAAATTGAAACACACCAACGCACCGAATGTTGGTGATCAGTGTGAATCTTTTAACAAGGATATCAAATTCAAGAGAATTAGTTCAAAATTTACAAATTTATAAATTTCAGGGACTAATAGATTTGCACTTTTGATTTGCTTCAAGTATTTTTACAAAGGATATAAAAGGCTTTTTCATTACTAATTAACTGACTGCGTAACGCTCTAAGATATATAAACAGGGTGTAACAGAAATAAGTACATTAATTTTAACCTGTAATAGAACTCGTCAGGCATAATCATTTTTCTCAAAACTTTTGTCTGTTAATCCTCTGGATATCGAATAAGAAATCATTAAAGTTTTGTCAAAAATTTCATTGTGCACCTATGGTTCGAACTGAATGTTTCTCATTAGTTGGAAGAATAATAGCTGTCGATTGAAATGAATATTTTGCAACTTTGAACCATCGTAGTCTTGTCAATCATTCATTTGGAACTGTAAGAATATTAGTAATTTGGCAATACATTGATATTTGCTTACCTCGATAATTCTATGTTTGCATATGTTGAAAGAAAGAATTTAGTCTATTAGTCGTATTTATATGTCATTGTTAAGAAATTTGATTTCTATTTAGGGATTTGGCGGATATTTTCAGATAGTACATTTCTTGAACATTAGATTGTCTGCACAAATTCATTGCACTTGAATCAGTTGATTTGAATAGTCTGAATCTGAGCCCGACTGTGCTGCCATCTATGAGCAGCTTAAAAAGTAGTTGCTGTTCTCAACTTCATTATCGTTGGTTCTCAAACATAAAAAAAAATAATTCAGAGATTTATTTGAAGAAAACGGGGAAATATCAAAAGGAATGCAATTCTAAAACAATTAATGTAATGAATAATTCAATTGAAAATATTGTCACATAAATTCTCGAAGCTTCTATTCTTGAAGAACAGAAAACATAACTTACAGATGTATCCAACTGAATTTGGTAATTGATTTCAAATATTTTCTGAAATATAAAATACAATATTTTATTTGTTTAGCAGATTAATTCATGGGGCATACTTTATTGAAACGACCTAAGTGTGAAGTTTCTAATAATATGAGAAAAAAACTAATACACAGGTGCTTCATTTATAAATTTTTGTATTTCATCCATCTCATCTGCTGCTTTACATTTCAGATGAACAATAAGTTCCTAATACCTCATAGTAATATCATCATAATGTATAAAGTGCACAATATTTTGACATTAAATACTTTGGCAAAACCAGAATAATTAAATTTTTAGTGAAAAATGACAATTCGGAAATCGTTCCGAATAATTCCGCTGACATTTCCAGAGTAAATAAAGTCTATTTTATTAGATTTGGCAGTAATGACTCTGATGTCAAAACGAAACTTGGATCAGATTAGAATTTATTAAATACAATTTTATTTTATGAGTAAATTTACTTGGTTACCAAGCGATTTAAATCAGATTCTCCATAGGATTTATTTAAATTTCTACTATCTAGCTGTAATGTAGTGATTATTATAGTGAGTGCGGCCCTGATTGGTCTCATCATCATTTGTTACATGAATATCACTAATAGAAAGTCTCAATGATTGTACCAGAAACTTTAGGTTCTCCTAGACACATATCTGTTATCATGTTACGACATTTATGTCAATGCTCAGTTAATTATATAAGAATGCAATTTTACATATCTATAAATTATGAGTATCAATGTTCGTGTTTAAGTGTGATATACATTTAACTGTTACTATAAATATGGGCAAGGCCGTGCTGATTTTGTTATGTAAGACTCAGTTTCAAGTAATAATCTATGCTTCTTATATTATAGTACGTTATTGTGTTACAAGAGAGACGATAAATAGTGCAGAAGTTTATTGAAACAAGGTAGAAGTAACGAAATGTGACCATTACCACTTACCTTATCCTAGATTTCTTAATTTTGTCTGTTTTATTTTGTGGCTGTATTATGACAGTGAAGAGACCGCGTTAGCGGAGCAACTGGAGTCAATATCGTCATTTGAGTGATATGCCTATAATGAAGCTGTTAGACGTCCTACATTTTTTGCTCAGTTGTGATCTTATGTTCATGGCTTCAGCCTTTATTTTATTATTGACCTTATCTGATACATAATAGAAGATCGAAAAGTTACATATGTCAATACATCATGTTTTGTTCTCTAATGGTTGTCACGTGATAAATATTTCTAATAAATACTATTGTTTTTATTTTATTTTTGTACCGATTAGTTATACACTTTGATATCATGATACATTCGAGGCTCTTTTTATGAAGAAATTTCCTAGGTACTGTACCATATTACAGCTTTTATGATCATCCACATGTTCCTTTTTCATTCTCGCGATATGCTTGTAGTTTTCTTATTAGTAAATAGCCGTAGGTCTGTCAAACGTCAATCACTGCTCTTCTTGCGTCCTCAGCGTCTTGACGCTATTTCTATATCTACCCCGTCTGTCCGCCCACCTCGATGTCGCTGTAAGATGAGGCAGTTTGTTGCCACTTTACTGCCAATCAACGCTCTCGCCACGTATGTGTGAGTAGGAATGTTACGTAATAAAATAAATTTAGATTTTGGCGATGTGATACTTAGATGCATCTGGATGGATTGAACTCGAACCGAGAGGTACAATATTAGATATTATTCAAGAGAGGGAATCATAGCATCACTTCAAATAACACACTATTCATTTTCGAGTTGGTCAGTTAATTTCATTTATTGGCATCAATTTTAACTGGTTGTTTTGTCATTGTAGACTTCGTATTACGTCACTAGGGACTTTGAATTAACTGCCACCTTGTACTTGCACGTAGTATTGGCCATAGACGGCTGAATTTGATAGTTCTAGCCACACCGAACTCCGAAAAGCACCAGACTACCCCAATTTTCACTGGTTAGCATTCATATCAACTGACTGTAACACAAACTCTATTAAAAAGCAGTAAATTTCTGGTGATGTCACTGGCTTATCGAATGTATGCCAACTGATTCTTTTGGCTGGACAGTATATTCTATTTTCTATTCAATTACTGACTGGATACCAGAATACCAATCAATTTTACCAACCTAATAGTACATATATGTAGATATAACTGCATACTAAATGAGTCTATCAGCCAAGCAATGACTGTATACTTAACTGAACATCAACTCAGTTTATTGATCAAGCAGTAAACTTTTTATCAGACACGTGACTATCTTTATACCAAATAACTCAACTGACTAAGTGATAAAATTTTACCTGTGTTACTGACTAGATATTTGTATATAATCCATATTAATAAACAACTTGATATTATTTTCTCAACTCAATCTACTTCATACCATCTCACTCTATTGATTGAGTGATATTATTCTTAATGCTACTTTATGATCAACCTACTTCACTGACTGAGTAATGATTTTGTTAGTAACTGGGCAAAATTACATACTTAATGACAGTATTAACTGCTCCTGGCTTTAGGAAGGGTACTGACTGTATCCGTATCCGTATCCGTGATTTCCTAGCGCAGTATTTTTCAACCTTTTTGAACGTGCGACCTCTTTACAATTTTGACGATGCCCTAGAATGTTATCAAAACAATCAGTGATTTAAAAAATGACGTATTTATTGCTAATTCTATTGAAGATAATGCCTAGTGAACTCGACTATCTCGAATCATATATAAAGATATGGGTACGTTCCGTCAGAATCTCTTTTCTCTTTAATGACAAAGAAGTCAGATAGCTATTTGAAGCTGAATCTGAGTACACAAATTATTTTGTAATATCTTAAATATCTTAACCAAGACTCTTCAAGGGCAAGAAGAGAACGTTCCAACGGCGAAGAATAAAATTAAATATTTTTTTCACAAAAATTTACAAAAAATTATGTTTGAGTATTTGCCTAGCAAGATAATCAAAAAACAATAATAAACCAATTGTTGGTACTAAGCTCTCAAATTCCTTGCATGATACAGAGCTAGCATAATTTTGAAGATGAACTATCAAGCTTCTTCCCAAAACTGAACTCTGAAGTTGACAATGGGCATAGATGGATACTGAATCCTTGTTTACATACGTCAGTACAACTGGATGATTTGACTACGAAAATAAAAGAGAATCATAGATTTTGCTTCTAACGGCAGAATAGTATTCAATTTTCAGAAGATTGGCGTTTACTGGATGGAAGAATAGAAAAAGGATATCCAGAGCTGAAAGAAGCTTTGAAATAATCAGTGTCATTTCTACTACTTCCTACCTATGTGAACTAACGTTCTCTTCAATGATGAACATAAAAACTAAAGAGAGAAAAGAAGGCCCCAATTAGAAGATGACTTGGTTGTTTCAAAATAGAACCATGATTTCGGAAATAATTAAAGAATAAACTGGCACACCCTTCTTACTGACTGAAATTGTTATATTTTTATTATGGTGTAGGACCTACAATCCTTTTTACTTCTACCTGGAATGGGACCGCGGCTCTATGAGCAAGACTTTGTGATCCCTTTCAGGGTTGTGCCCCACAGGTTAAAAAATATGGTCTTAGCGCATCCTCAACGGATTTTTTGGATTCATGAATTTCATCAAGTATATGAGCTTTTAGTGAAGAAATACTATAGCTTCGACTAGAGTTACTTCTTATTTGCTAAATTCACATAATCGGGCTCCTTTTTCCATTGGTCAATCTGGGAAAATGCTCAGAGCTCCGCGATACTTAGGGCCCCATTGTTCCTACCAGATCACCAGCCTATAACCGATATTACCAATGAATATATTTTTGTAACACGTAAACTGAAAGAACCCTACTTTTTCTAGTCGAAGGTGGACGAAGCCGAAACCGTAGCCAAATGTTTGGTCGGACACTAGGTATTAACATAACTATCTTTTTAGTGGGATCAAACCGCTAATCTTTGTGAAACGCTAATAGAAATAAATTATCATAAAAAATAACATTTTTCTCATAAAATGTCATAATTCAAATTGAATAATGGTAAATTGTACTTTAGAATGAGTCGCTTGCCAGTTTTGGCCCTAAAAGTCTATTACGATGTCAAATAAATAATTCCAGCTGCACTGAAAAACTGCTCGGTCCAAGGACACACGCATAGTGTTGCCAGGTTTGACTTTTTACAGTTTTGTTCGACCAAATATTCACGGGTACGACCTGTCCGGATTTTGCTAGGCTTTTGGACTGAACCATTTCATTTTATCTACACATAGTCTATAGAAGACTGAACCGTATAGGAATGAAAGGCTAGAACTGATTCTATTGAATTATTGTAGTTGATCTAGCAACAAAACTATAATTTATTGAAAAATAATGATTGCTAAGTAACTTTAATACGAACCATAGATACCAATTTTTTTTATAAAAGTGATGTCCAACTTCAAAAACGTATGTCCGGCTTCAAAAAGGCACATTTGTCACTTAGAAAAGCTATGTCAGGCTCTTGCGGCGATTGGGTTTAACCATGCTTGCTGAATGGAGACAAGACCAGTTTTAATCTTCAGGAGTAGACAAACAACGGCGAAGAAATCCAGCCGGCTTGCTGAATGGGAGCTTGACCAGGTCTAATCTATCAATTACACAAACAGCAGTACGTAGGTTTTTAGTCAGATGGACAAATAAAATGGAACGAATGGAAATTAACCTATGTGGATTCTACTAGGAGTTTAAATTTTGAGCAGGCTGAGTACAGAAATGATCCGCAGGACTATTTCTCCCTTGACTCTGTACAACTTCAATTAGGGAAGCTCTGTGGCACGGTTCGTGGTTTGATCACAGAAGCAGTAAACTAGAATTGATCACTGGTAGGCAGCGTACTAAAGTCGATCATTGATAGACAGCAGATCGTGAGGTCGAATACAGTAGGCCGCTGAAATAGGTTATAGCGTTCTGGGCATTTTCAGCTTTAACAAGAATTATCTAAATCTTTTAGCAACTATTGTTCTGATGCACAAACCAAGTATTTAAAGTTATATTCACATTATTAGAGAGTTTCAAGATCAATTTGTTCATTAGACGGTTTAATGCTAAGTATGCTACTGCCACATAACAGCATCAAATTCAATAGTTCTGACTAAGCTGTATAATTGATTTGTGTTACTGATGAACCGTTTGACCTAGTAATATAACTTTGACGGTAGAACTGATTGCTTTGATGCTACATGCATAGACAGAAAAGTATAATGCTGACTATAATGCTCAGTTATTATTACTATATTATACCGACTTACGATAACTATTTTAAATCTGATGATTTAACAGTATCAACTCAACTGTCTAATTACATGCTACCTAATTCACGGACCAGACAGTATTTCTGTCTGTGATACAAAGAACCTTATTGACCAAGCGGTAAATCTGCCACGTGTTTATAACTAAAAGCTTTCAAACAACTGCATTTGTTTACTGAGCAGTATTAAGCCAACTATTCTACTGCTAGATACCATTCAAGAAATATAAATAATCTGATTATATCAACTGAACGATGCAATTCTAACAAGATGAACTATTGACTTGATGCTAAATCAATAAACAATGCAGTATAAATGTTGATCAATATTTCAAGTTGATACTATCTCTCTTGACAGAGTAGTATAGCTTTTGAGCGACAGACTAAATTGGGGTGTATTAACTAATTCTGTTGACTATCAATGTTTTAGATTTCCGAAATACTTGGCTCTATATTCCAGAATGTTATAGGGCATTCTAGAACTTTTGTGAATTATCTATTCCATCCATCTTCCAATTCTGCATCAATAAAATTCAAGTCCTGTATAAAAAATATAACGACAAAAAATTGAAATGAGCCCCGAAGGAGATATTGCCTAATTCATTAACAAACCATCTTGTTATGTTTTAGATCATGATGGAATAATCTCTCCCACGTGATCAAAACTTCGAGCTGTGATGCAATGTTAAACGCCGTTAAAACAAAGCGACTGCATTCAGGAATTGATTTCTAATAGTTTCAGTTTCACTTTCACTGCATTTATTCACGACGTATCGCTCATTTGTCAACAATTGCTTGATAATGCCGATAACTATCGACCAGCGATCTTTTGTTTTGTTTACGTCTCGTCTGCTATGCAAATTTGTGAAAACACATTGTTCAATAGAGTTTTTAAAGTGGTTTACTTTCAATCAACATTTACAAACTCAGACGGAAACAATTATTGACATCACATATTTTGAAATTTGCCATTTTGCGCCTGGTATTTTCAGATCATCCTGTATACTTCTCACAGTAATTGATTAAAACATATCTGAGCAAAAACAATATTTACGATAGTTGCAGTCGAATAAAACGTAACATTTCAATTCCTCTGTCAAATAAATAATTATTAATCCCAATGAAATAACAACTATTTTAGCATAAACTTATTAATTGCACTCTTTTACATTGCGCTTCATTTAGTTGCGATTAAACCCGTCTTTTTATTTACTCTTCATCTGTTTTATTTGTACGTTAGGTTAATTAATATGCAAATATTTCAATATCTCTCTAGACTACCTACTAATAAGATAAGTATCATATTGAAGCTGTCAACATGATACAATTTTACCAAATGTAATCAGATTATAATTATTTATTGGTATTATTTTCACACATTCATTAGGACTTGTTTATTTGTTCAGTTAATGATTCTATATGCACAGATAATTCTATGTACTTAATATTTATCAGTGATTCTCAAACTATCAGTTCCTGAGACAACCACAATAAATTCCATGTTGGGCTGTCTCTTAATTTCTTGTTTTTCAACACTGTTTATTACAAGGGAGTACCAGTTTTCATATAGAAATTATTAAATGTTAAATCCATACAAAATTTATGAAAACGCATCAACTACCGTTGATTAATGTAAATTCATTGATACGGTTGATAAGTTCATTATGATTTCATCCAGAGTTTATAAATTTGAAAATCCAGGGCATTATATTATTGAATTTTGCAGATAAGACTGTTTGTCAGTCAATGATATTCAGGAGATAGGAAATTTCGAATTGTATTGAAGCATGTTTTATAAACATTTCTTTGGGCATGCTTTATTATAAGCACTTGCTTTATTCCTGTTTAAGAGACTCGTGACATATTATACTTTTTCTACAAAAGTGAGACACCACAAATCAATTTGAAGAATGCTAGGCTTCACGGTTCAGCCTGTGCTTAATAGACCTGTGTCAACTTCAGGGTGTACTTAAATGTGTTAATAGTATATTATGCTACAAGGACCGAACGACTGTCATTTTTGTCCAGGATAAATTTGCAAGACGAGGGTGAAAGACGAGGCGAAGACGAGGGCAATGCTTAAGGCGTAGCTCCGTGCGGCCAAATTTGTCCATGACAATAATGACAGTCGTTCAGTGTCCGTGTTACGTACGATACTTTTTGTAACAAGTACACCAATAACCTTCAATACTAAGTTTTTTAAATTAATTTGGATTTATCGAAACTATCTTATCGATTTGACAAACAGATTTTTGCAAATGCAATCTCATTACAGTAAACTAATACAATGAAACATAACTTACATGATTTATTTTATTGATTGATATTTTTCACATTTTCTGTGCTATCCCGTTCACAATAAATGCACATATTATAATTTGACATAATCAATGAAATAAAAAAATTCAACGGCATCCATGATCCATGATCTACAGTTCCATTTTCATACAGCGGACTTCAATATCCATTAATTCCCAGTCAACAGAGAATCAATGAAAATTGTTACCATGGTTTGGAATTGAGAACTTTCGGAGCAGAAGTCAGCTCAGTAATAGGGTACTTTCGGTGTACGTGTTACAAATAAATATTATTTGGTGCCTTGGGAATCAGTTAATTTTATACTATTCAATTATGGTTATAGGATAATATTTTACCGCTCTAATTAGTGGTCTCCGATGTTTTAATTCTAACAAATATAATTGTTAACCATAAATGACCGCCCAAAGCTTTGACTTTGGCTTCGGCTTCATTCACATTCCGTCAAAAATAGCACCTTCAATTGTACATTCATCTTCGGCGAAAAAAGTCCAAGGGTTTGGCGAAACCGAAGCTGACACACAAACAAGCGATTCACGCGAATGCTACAAATTGAATGATGATTAAGTAGGTGAGCGATGGGAAAGCAGGTGGCATGACATCAAGCACTATGCTATTTAAATGAGTATTCTTTGAATTCAGCTTCAGTTCTGGCCGAAGACAACAGCACCGGCCGGAGGGAGCAGCACCAGCCGAACATTGATTCGATGTCAGTTAACAAACTTCGGTCAGACAACGTAACTGTAGGATCATCAAAAAACACACCGAGGAACAAATGAATTTTACTAATATCAACAAACTATCGAGCATTGAGCATTGAATACGATTCGTGCATAATTGACTTTTTGTACGGCCGTGCATAAAATATATTGTATGCAATTAGAGCGTATAGACCAACAGTTTTGATGACTCGGCAAGTCTCGTCACCAAATAGTTGGCCTCATGTCATTCACTGTTGTTGCATTATGAGTTTGGCTTATTAATAAGCTCTGCTCGTCACCCGTGACTTTTAAGTAGTTGTTATATTAACAGTTTAGCAGCTATTGTTTTATTAGACCGAACTTCATGTATTCCTGAATTGTAAAAGAACCAAACCTGATTGCTTCACAGAATGACAAATTCAGGAGTCAGTTTTTACACACCATTGACAACTGTAGACACGTATTTCATTCTTATTGCGACTTTTCAGTACAGTCCAACAAATCTCAGATAGTCGGACTTGTGAACTACAAGGCGATAAAAATGAAGCTTATGTTCGACTGCATCATAATCATGTAGTTTATGGTTGCATTTAGTGCCCATAATGTGCCACTTAATTGGACTAGGACTTTTACTTTTTATAATTGGACGGAACTGTCACTGTCAAAAAAATATCACGAAAATATATTTTTTTATTGACTTGAAATAAACTCAATCAATTAAATCAACATATCATTTATTATTGAAATAAATAATCATAACACAATCAGTATTGTCGCGAATATTCAGACCCGAAGATAAATTCTTTTTGTTACAAAAATATTTTTCTCTCAATATTTTTGATTCTTTGGTACTTGCTGCATACAGTTTCACGCTTTCTAAAGTATTCATTTATTCTTTTCTATCGTATTTATTCTTTTCTACTCTTTCTGAAGTATCTATTTATTATTTTCTATCGTATTTAAACGAATAGCAAAAACAATTGAAACAATAGCAACACTAGCAAAGCACACCCAGTTATACTTACCGAATTTTTGAACAGGGAAATCAAGAAATATTTTCAGAAGATCTCCTGCGTCTTTAGAGCAGTCGGACATAAAGCTTTGTATGTGATTCGTACATAAACAAACTTTAAAGAATCGCCTTCCTTATGAGACTCGCTCGCGCTGCTCCCTCGTCCATAACCAGCGGCTCGCCCAATAAAGTTCTATATTATATACTAATTACATCAATAGCTATTATGCATCAGTTCCCTCTACCATAATGCAGCCGAATTGGTATATTTTAATCAACAGACCGTTAAATAGTAATTGATAAATTGTTAAAAATCGAAACCTGATTATTTCACCTGAATAGGGCTGTAACTGTAGATAGGTGTTTTGTTATTGGCTTCTTTAGTACAGTCTAGCAAGCCTCAGATAGTCAAGACTTTGTGAACCACAAGGTGATAAAAATGAAGTTGGTACATTGCTGTTTCAATAAGTATGAAGCACGTGTCTACAGTTAGCACTCTATTCAGAATGATGGTAAAAAATCGACTCCTGAATTTGTAATTTTGTGAAACAATCAGGTCTCGATTTTTAATAATTCATCAATTTCTGTTTCACGGAATTTTTGTAAAGGTCACATTACAGTACTTATGTACTACACTCCAATAGAACAAAATATCAATAAATAAAGTGATCAGAATTCATAAACCATGTTGTAAATTGTCGAAACTAATACCTAAATTCATTTCATATTATAAATAACATTACCACACCCGTGTCCCTGTAAAAGGTGATTTTATAATTTATTTAAGATTGTGAAAAACAACAACATTCAAAAGTAAATGTTTATCAGATAATAACACCCTTTGAAATTTATTGTGCATGTAATATTAAAAACCTTTGTAAAATTATAGCTTCTACATTCGCATGCAGTTCAAATATGGTTTACAACTAGAATGTAACTTTTACAAATCGCATTGGTACGCTTCTGCGCATAAACGTGATTTTCCCATTCAAAAATCAGCATAGTGTTTGCAAATTTCTTGACGTCTGTGAGTTATGTAACGTCGTGGAGCTGGCGCAATCTGTGACGTCATTTGCAGGGACGGACACAGACACAGAGATCTCTACAATTCAATTCTAAGGATATAATATGATCTACCAATTGCAGAATCAAATATTTCTCAAAAGGCAAGGGCGCTAATTTATAATTACTAGAAATATTTTCAAGATCGATCTTTGAGATTTTCATGCTAGGAGATAGTGGTATTAAATGCAAGATCGTATATATACAATACTAATTGTAATTTGTTTGAGATCTTTGATTCTAGGGACTATTTATAAGCAGGCTGTCTCATCATCGTGCTTACTGTTGCTAACTTCAGTATGTGAAGAGATATAATGTTGATTAGATCAGAAAATATGTGCTATATTATGGTCACATTTTTTGAGCACCGCTGTCATAATTTTTCAACTTCAGTATCAAATAGCTTCAGGGATGGGTGCTAGTCGATGTCCAGTGCACCATTAATAGGATATTAAGATTATCCAGCACATTGATAACGAGAATACTACTTTGCATCGGTATTTTCACTTGTTTCTATATTAATTATTTGAATGAACAGACTGTTTAGTGTTTACTCTAATCTCTTCTTTAAATTTGGGAATTATTTATACATTTTGCCATTTTGGATATATTTAAATGGAAGAAGTTGATTTTTGCAATAAAAACTAATAACGTATCGAAAGGAAAACAAGAATTTCCTTTCCACATATTTTTAAGTCCTCCCATATCCTTGTACTATAAAAGAAAGGTCAAACTCTGTCAGTTATTACAACCAGATTTGAATGCTGGCTTCATTTGTTTACGTGATCAACAACTGCGATCTAACGCTACTTAGAGACCGATCTTGCTTTGAGAACATTTAGAAAGTGTGTTTGATTCTAGGCTCACTTCGTGACTTCAATTGTTGATGCTACTAGCTGAATCTTTTAATATCGTTATTTATTTGAAGTGAGGTTGGAATGTAACTGAACCAAAGATGGGCTTATGATAGAGCGAGGAATGAAGATTTTTTTAACTTTTATTCGACAGCATTTCTCAAACGCCCACCGACTATTGGAGAAGATATTTAACCCGATTTATGAACCAGGTGCTGATGCTGGATCATTTCATTCAATGAAAAGTACAGATGTATAATCAAAAGCAGTACATTATAATTTCTTCGACAAACTACGAAGATTTTGTTGTTTTTCATTAACAAATGACATATTGATGAAACATTGACACACAGCATCAAATATGACAAGAATCGATTACAAATGATTTATGAACCCTTCATAATGATGGAATGAATTTTACGATTAGTTTTTGTAATTGTATTCAAATGAGTTGAACATTTTGAAAATAAGACGTACTTCACTATTCAAGCATAACTTAAAGAATCTCCATAACATCACAATATTATTACTTTATTTCAAACACTGAGTCAGATATCAGGTAAAAATGATCACGTTTCTAACGACACGTACAGCTTTTGTTTGTATTTCTTCAATTGTTTAGAAAGTGACGTCAAAAATTATTACCTCACATTATTTTGCAACGTAGTCAGTATTCAATCTTGAAAAATAAAATTTATATATTACCATATTGATGACAGACGTCTTTGCTATCAGATTCAATTCGCATCCCAACTTGGATAATTGACTTCCAATAAAAATTATCATATTGAAATTGACCTCACAGTAAAACCGGATAAACAGTTGTTAACAATAAACAGGGTGCATCTTCAAAAGGAAATCAATGAATAATGAATATAATGATATGAATATTGGAGAATACTCTATTCATGTATAAATTCTTCCATAAGACAAGTGAAATTATCAAGAAATTACAGCGGAAATTCAACATTGTCCATACAACTTGTGAAATTTTCACTAACAAACTATTTTGACAACACAAACAAGAAAGATATGTTCTATTTTTGTATTGTAAATTAGAAATGTCGAAGTCAACAGTAACTCGTAACTCAAATTTTTTCTAAGTATTTTAGCACAATTATACATGAATTCTTACAATAATTTGGTGAAATAAACACATACGCAAATTGATTCACACGCATTCATAGTGTTGGCGAACTATTTTCAAGAATAGTTATTTGTATAACAAGTACAAAAAATGCTAGATTTTGGGATGAATACGCGAAGCGGAGTACAGCGATCTAACGAATCTCGAAGTAGTATTTTTTCTACGTATTAAACATAATATTTCACTTTATTACTAAATTCTTGAAAATTGTTGCTTTCTTTTCTTGTCTCTTTTGTCGAATAGGTGCATTATCACTTGGATGCTGCTCTTGAGCACACTCATGTTGTATACAATTTTTTTTCAGTTCATCACCTTATGTCCTTTAGTGAGCGCCATATTTAATTTAATGTGACGCCACATAGCTTTTAACCTTACTTGTCAAATAATGATAAATATTTTGAAGGTAATTAGGGAGCAGATGAACATACATACATACTGGTCTAAATCATAATCCTTTTTTTGCTTCGCCGTAGTCGGTAATAAAATATTGACAATCATAATTTTTGCGTAACTTATCTGCCAATCAACGAGATGTTACCAATTTTTGATATAAATATGTTTCGATGCATAGATATTGGTAGTGGCATCAGCAATTCTACTTCATTGCCTGAATAAGACTTTAATTTCAACTTGTGTTTTATGTTTCCGTGCTATGTGCTTTATGACTGTCAAAATATAGAAGTTAAGGGCTGTGAATTTTCGTGCGTAATTACGCACTATGACATTCCTATATTAATTTTCTTGAAGAACTTGGCTACATGTCAAAACACCCAAGTTGCTTAAATTACTATTTTTTTGCTAGTGGCCTGGGCTTCTACCGTTATAGATGTCTATTTTCTGTACCAATACTTGAGTTCTTTTTTATCACCTCTTGCATGACAATAAATTATGCACCTAAAATTATAATTGAAACTATAAGTTTTCAATCGAACTTCGGTCTCCAAATAAAGAACATTCAAAGAACAAATGAGTGTAATGTTACCTTTTCTCCTGTAGTTTTTAGACGACGAGATTTATGAAATCCCTCCAACATATTGCATAAAAACTGCAAACTGGAATACTTAAGCAGTAAGATCAATAATGAAATAGTCTTGGATTTTTTTTATACCATAATATTGAAATACTGTTCAGGTTTTGGATTTTGATTTAGTCCATCATCAGAACGAAAAGATACAAGGTCTTGCAAGATTACCTCAAAATGGTTGCATACTGTGACCGACCCTTCACTAGTCCACCATATACTTTATTCTTTTGGAACCTTGAACCATTTGATAGAATTAATCAAGTTTCGAATCTTAAGCACAAATAAAATACTATAATACTCAAAAACTACAAAACTAAAATAGAAATATCCCATATACTCCTGCCATGAACAACGAAAAGGCCCAATATTGTCCTTAAATTAGCCGAATACCGTGAGTCCCAGACACCATCACAGTTTTATCAGACAGGATTCAAAATCACCCTAAAACATCAGAATCTACAATGAAATCCAAAACCAGGAACAAGATAGGAAAGAGCAAGTGTTGTAACGCACAACAAAACATACAAGAGAAGCAACAAACATAATAAATCAACGTAACGAAGATAATTTTGCAATCCATACAGACTTCCTCTCAGTTACACAAAGTATGCAAGACTTATACACAAAAAATAAGATCATCCACGATATACAGAGAATTATACACGAAGCAATCAATGACCAAGGAAAACAAATAACAATAATATGGATACCCTCACACGTGAATATACAAGGAAACGAAGAAGCAGATAGAGCCGCAAAAGAAGCCATCGACACAGAAAAGCGAGACATCCTAATACCCACAAGTGACATTAAGAACCTCATCGAAACGAGAACAAGGGAAATATGAGAATCACAATGAATGGAGAAGGTAAACAACAAACTAAGACAAATTAAAGAAGACACCAAAGAATGGACAATACTCCCAGAAAGGATAATTAAGGTCGCCATCAAAGGACTAAGAATTGGACATACACGACTAACTCACGCCCACATACTTCGAAAAACATCCCCAATATATGTGATACATGCAATACACAATTCACACTGAAAAACATAATATAAAATTGCAACAAATACAACAACGAAAGACAACAACAAAAAATCAGATTCATTCTGAAACAAGCTCTCTCAAATAACAAACAACACACTGAACATTGTGAACTTCCTAAAGCAAACAGATCTAATAAACAGACTTTAATGTACAGATGATCTAAATTTACGACTTTATGAAATTTTTCAAAAATATTGGTGTCAATTTCAATGTAATTTAATGTGGTGATTCCATATATCATACTAAATCTTCCTTGACAGCTCTAGTTTTTGAGATATTCAAACTCTTCACATTCATTAACATTTAGGAAGTAGATTTTTTTTCTGTTTTACCTAGCACATCTGTTGAGACCTTGTACGAACGATCCAGACAGTTATTGTTCTCTTTGTGGCGAATATACCTTAATACAGTATCGTAAATATATAACAAATAAAAAGAACCTTTGGACTTCAAGAATGCGGCCATCGAGAGAGTCACTAGTTATTGGTAATCAAAATGTGATGAATCCACATTTAGTTAATCGAGATCGAATTATATTACCACCGCTCCGTAATAAACTCGGCATTAGGAAACAATTTATTTAGGCCCTTAACTAAGATAGTGAATGTTCTGCTTACCTATCAAATCCTTCAAGCTAAGTGCAGAAAAATTGAACGTAGGTATTCTCGATGGTCCACAAATTAGACTGTTGATCAGAAATCCAAAATTTTTTGAGCACATATGAGCTCGAAAAGAGGACATGGAAATTATTCGTTTTGAAAAACCAAAAAGTCAGAAAACTATCTACAATTGGTACAGGACATGTCAAATCTGAGATTTTGGGTGTAACAAGAACATTGAAGTTCATCATTTACATTCTCATTCGGATCGATTTCCTAAAACTCTTGGAGATTTTAGTGAGGAACAGGATGAAAGATTTCATCAAGATACGAGTTATGGAAGAACGATACCAAGGATGATGGGACATTTATATGATGGCATATTATTGCTGGAATCTTTGTCGGGACCTTGAGCAAGCTCCTTATTCCAGAAAGTCCTATAAAAGACAATATTGTATGGATTCAAATCAACTTAAGTGTGTAAAAGTAGGAATTTTCGTGAGAATTTACAGCCTGTATGTAATTCAAAAACAAGAGCTGCTAGAAAAAAACTAATGCTAGTTTCGAAATCAGCACCCTCAATTCAACTGAAAACGATCAACAGAATTCTGGGAAATTTTTTTGTGTTGATCAGTGTAATCAATGTATTAGTGACGTGAGATACCCTAGTCTTTCAATAAAAAAAAAATAAAAAATTGAAATCACAGAATAAATTGTAACAGATGATATGCCGTGGAATATCTAAATAATACGAATTAAAATTTATTTGTTGGTTTCACAACATTTCAAATCTAAGAGTCAGTTTTGACATTATCATCTTGGATTGGAGAGCAACTTCAGACACGTGTTTAGTCCTTATTAGGACTCGTCAGTACAGTATAGTCAAGAGCCCAGGTTAGTCAGGGCTTGGATCCCAGAGTGAAGAAACTCATTGGGATTTTTATAAAGTACCTATTCTGAATTTATTCCTCAAATGATTAAATATTGTGTAATTATTATTCTTCATGGAATGCGATTAAAATTTGGGCATATTATATTGAACTCACCTCATATTTGCAGTTATCTCAGTGACCGGAGACTCCACAATTTTACTTTGTATCTCAAATCAATGACAAGATTAGTAATTTCATCCCAACGCTGCACTCATAATTCTGTTATAGCTGGGTATAAGAGAATAATTTTTTAGTAGAATTATGAATTAATTGAAAATTTGTGTTGTGTAAGTACGAAAGACCTCCAATGAGAAAATTAATTAGTGAAAAGTAAATTTGTTGATCATTTCTGAGTTTGTGCTGCAAACAATACTAGAAAAACCAATAAATTTTGTATCTAGAACTCCTTCTCTATAATTTCGTATTTCACTGCCGCTTGATCCTCAATTTCGAATATTAAATATTTCTCAGGTTTAGCAATTGACCTGTGTTCCCAAAAAACAATTGAGTTTCTCTGACCAACACTTGCTTAACAAAAGCAATTTGACTATTCATAAACATTCTCTTCTAAACTGTGAGCAACACAGACAAAAAAATGCGGAAAATAATTGTCGAAATTAGGTTTTTGATTAGCATTTAAATCATTGTAAGCCATGGGAAAGTATTTCCTCGGCAGTGTCAAAATTAGGTAGGAATGTAATAACATCAGAATCAGAGATCGAATTGTTTTCTTTAAATGAAACATTTGCATACGTATTTACAATGGAGAAATTTTAATTCAGGCCAGTAGTTCGCGAGTTGTACTATTCAGTGTGAAGAAGTACCGCGGCTAACGATAGCAAAGTGACTGGCAGATTACAGTGATATTTTAAGGTTTATGGAACGTTCGACCTTCGAGAACATACTCAGTAGAAGTTAATTTGTTTTGCACTCAGTTCATAATGTTTAATTGAGCAATTTTAACAGTAATATGGAAAATAATTCTACATTTCATCAGTAATATAATATACATATAAATATAACTGAACTAAATTTAATAACTCCAAAGCCTTAAAGTTTATTTTGTTCTATAGATTCAGTGTCAGGCAATTATTGATATGATATTTCCAATTAAGGTTTCATATAATATTTATAGCAGCATTCTGTGCAGATCTCTGAGTCATATAGATCCTTAATCCCACAATATATCCATAAAAATGGACCAAATGATAGTTATTTCATGTTCATCTTCTTATTATCTACATTACATTTTCATTGCCAATCTCAATACTTTCTGTATTGAGACTTATTTATTGACAGGATACACTTGCGACAAATTTATTTATAAAACAGGTTTAGATATTCTAATTATAAATACGTACGTTTAATTGTTAATGTGACAACTTTCTACTTTGTTTTCGCAATCTTAGATTCTTTTAATTAAGTACCTACATTCAACCACTACAACATATTTTAAGGTTTTGCTTCTAGTGAAATCAAATCACTATTTTATTGAAATTTAAAATCTAAATATCTTTACCTATCATTTTTAATTTCTCATTGGATGTTAGATACATTTTATCTGATTTTTAACTTCAAATATACTACTCAGTAAATTATAATAACTATTTGTAATGTTATTATGGAAGTTCATATTAGAATTCAGTGATAAGCGAAACAATGCTTGGTGTAATATCTTCTAATTTCTTCAACAAAATACTGGTACACTATCTTAACATAGTTACTAGTTGTTTCTAAGTTACCAAACAAGTATAGTTAGTTGTCATGACAAGATGTTTCCACGGTTAACTTCCGTGGAAACTCTAACGCACAGATTTAGATAAGTAATATGTTCTCTTATAGAAAATTAACTTGTAAATGCCTGTCTCATGACCTTTCATAAGATTCAATTTTGTGGTAAATGTGGAAGATTCAAGTATACTCGTTGCGTTTCGACACATTATGTAAAATAGATAATACTATTCAAATATTTCCGATTATACGGATAAAACAATCTATTCGAACTACATATTCATTAAGATTAATTGATAAATCACATCTTAAGATCTCCAGGAAACATCAAACGGTTAAACTAGTGGGCATGAAGATTAGATTGGGTTGGGATAGTTTTTAGTCAGTTCGGTGCATTTCCATGCATTTGAATTGACGAAGTCGAGTGATGTCCAAGAAATATGAGAATGTCAAGTCAACAGGACTCTAAAGAACTTGTTTTGTTTTATCTCTGTGGATGAAACGTTCCCATTGCTAACCTATCAGTTTTTTGTCGTTTCCACGAATATTTTCTTGATGTTTCAATTTGAGATTGAAACTAAAATTAGCATGTAATAAAGGCAAACCAGTACGTATAGAGAATAATCACATTCCCTGATCAGACAGCTGAATCGTATTTGAAACGATCGGAAATATAGTGGTCAATAAGGTGATAGACTTTATGAATCTAAGATCCTGTCCTAAGTATCGGAAAAAGCAATTGTAAATAGGCTTCTGATACAATTCTTTAATTTTCAATCACAAAGCCACTAATTTGAGAGTAATGCTGAAAATTGAAATATTTCTCTCAAAATAACAGATTTTTTTTTGTCTGGCAACATTCCACGTAAACAGAAATAAATATGTTATTTTTTGAATTATTTTTTGTTTTGCCGCAGGGTATTCCGTTGAATGAACTTCGTGTCAAAAATAAAATTGGTTGATTATTTGACAAAACCTGTTTTTCAGAGAACACTTCAACTGGATTTTTGGAACATCAAGTAAATTATATTTTGATAAATTCATGATCTGCTCTGTATCAATAAAACCGAAATATCAAGCTGGATTTGAATAGAGATAATATTTTAGACGCATAAGTTCACATTTTTGAAAGGATTTTGATCTTTTATTGTTATTTTCTTGTTGCAAGAACTTAATAGAAAAATAACGCAATTTCTTATATTGTAGGTGGTAATGTTGTAACAATTAACATTTACACGAGATAGATAATAACAATAATTATTTTCGATACAGTAATTAATCATTTTCTCATATCATACTTTATTTGTATCTCCGTAAGAAAATTGAATGGAAGGTAAAAACATATCTATATAATAATGGTTTTTAAGTGATATAATTACAGCTTGCTGATGTATTTTCTCGTGATAATTAATTAAATTTACCGCCTTGTTAATAAGAAATCATTTCAAAATTATTTTAAAAGTCAAGAGTTCAAGATTTTGAAATTCATTGAAAGTTTATTTCCAGAAATAAATATCTAAGAAGACTTTATGGCGAACACACAATCTTCAAAACCAAGAGGGATGAGTGGGTGTTAAACACTTGTATAACTCAAGAATCTTATATGATTCGTAATTGAAATAGATGACGACAGAAGATCCTAGGTTTTATCCGATTTCTACTCCTAAAGTAACTGTTAATTTCTTTAAATTATTTGAGGAATCTTTCAGACAGTAAAGGCTCTGGATTCAATAATCCTCCTATCTTTATTCTGGTCCATTAAATAGTATCAGTTATTACCATTCGACTGTATAATATTTGCGTATGATTTCAACTTACATAACAGCTATACAAATGGATGATAACATATCACAATATATTAATTTAATACCACATTTTTCCAGATATCTACCATAATAGTAAACGTTGGTATTGTTATCAAAACTTACGCAAATTTCTTTGTTTTTGAGTTGTTTACCAAAATTATCACTAGTGAGGTATTACTGACTGTATTGGTACAATCAGAAGGTCAGTTTTCCATAGATATATTGCATATTATTGTTACTTATGCTGATACCACATATGCATCAAATGCCACAAATTAGGGCGTTACTAAACAATAAACGCATTGTCATTGATAACGTACGTATTTTCGCACAACGCAACGCCTTAATTAATTGCATTAGACGTTAATATGGACCCAGCAAGGGTATTCCGAGAAACATCAACCTTTGCAAGGGAAAAATTGGATTGCACCACATGAGTGGTTGAAAGTATGTGGTAAAATCTTACCACATGAGTGGTAGAACTCAAGTGATAAAATTCAATTTAATCGTAATCACAAAATATGTTGTATAATGGACTATTATTCGTACTCAATTTTTTTTAAACTATTAAAATTGGATCAAGATGAAAATATATTCATTCTCAATCATTATAATATGGAAATTCCTAACCGTTTGGAGGTTGGAAAGTATGTAATTTCTAGCTGCAATGACTATCTCACGGGTCGGAAGCGACACTTCCATCTCTTGGGTGGGAAATGTCTGTGCAGGGTTCCCTTGCATCAGTAGTGTTCCACAAGAATCAAGAAATAGCCTTGATCTTGTCTTGAAATCAAGATAAGACCAAGACAAGAAGTATTTCTCATTTCCCAAGACAAAACAAGAAAGTACTATCAAGAATCAAGACTTTTTCAAAGCTCATTTACAAATCTATACCTAGCTTTTCAATACGGGTTCTCAAATTATTATACTCTCAGATAGACAGATCGACCGATTTCATTTATACCTATGTTTTCTGGGTTTAGTAGGGTTTAAAATGTAAAAATTCATCAGAGTCCCGAACTATCAGAAAAATCATAATTTCAATACTTTCCCTATGATATATAGGTCGGACAATTTTCAAAACAAATATTTGATACATATCGGAAGCATAAGTCGTTTATGTAGAAGAGAAATGTATACGCAGATTTCCCAATGCTCTAAGAAAGCTGTTAATTCTTAGCAACATTGCTATATCATATAACAATAATAATTGCAAATACTGATTAAAACATGAAAATGACAGATTTTTCATCTATTTCTATTGGTGGCAATCTTGGAAAACGTTGCTAGAACTAATTCATAACATAATTGACAGGGAGGATAAAGGGTAGACACTAACGCTAAGCTGAGTGTTCGAATTAGATAAGACAATAAAGAAAAGGGACTCCCCCTAAATGTCAAGATCAAGAAGTATCAAGAATTCTTGAAACAAGACAAGAAATGCGTCGTCAGGAAATGGACAAGACAAGAAATTTTCATTTTCTTGTCTTGAAAATCAAGACAAGACAAGCAATGGTCATCAAGACAAGGAATATTGTCTTGATGAAACACTAAGCATCAGTCATAAATCTTTGTTGCAGTGAAATAATCCGTGCTGCCAAATATATCGATCATATTATATAATGATTCAAATAAAACAATTATTATTGAAGAGAAGCCGAACAAAATCGCAATGAACTGACACCCGTAGCACTTTCGTTCGATTCGGGGCGAGTGTATAGCTCCATGTCACTGTTATAACTTATTCAGACTTATTATTATCTGCACTATCAACAATTTTATTGGAAACACGTATAAATAACTTGATTAATAAATCCAGCAAATGTAAGATTGACTAAATTTTTTAAAACATCCTTGTTATCGTAGACTACTACAGCAATTTACTTTGTTGAAAAAGGAACGAAATTGGATCAATTATTTCTCCAATAATTGAAGATGATTGTGAATAGAATAGTATATAGGCTGTAACAGAAATAAGTACATCAATTTTAGCCAGTGATAGAACCCGTCAAGCATAACAATTTTTCTTAATAACTTTTTCTCGAATTCTCACCTTTTTTTGGCATTTTTTAACCCCTATAATTTAACGAGTCGTTCAGGTGCATAATTATCGGATCCAGTAGCAGCGACAATCCTGGTTACAACGAAACAATTGATTTCGACATATGTGAGCTATCAATTCCAGATCAATTCCTTCAAATAAATTTTGGAAAAAATTGTCTAATTATCATTGTCACAAAAGTTAAAACCTGTGAAAATGTCAAGCTCTTCTATCTGCGATTTCGCAGGCAGTGTAGGATTAGTTCGGCGAATTTATTTGGAACGATTTCAGAAATGTTATTTTTCACTAAAAATTAAATTATTGTGGTTATGCTCATGTATTTAATGTCAAAATATTGTGTACTTATACATAATGATGAGAATACTATGAGATGTTGAGAACTTATCGTTTACCTGGAACGTAAAATACCAGATGAAATGAATAAAATACATTAATTTATAAATGAAGCAGCTGTGAATTAGTTTTTTCTCATATTATTACAAACTTCACAGTCAGGTCGTTTCAATGAAGTATGCCTAATAAATTGATCTGTTGAATAAATAGAATATTGTATCTTATATTTTAAAAAATATTTAAAATCAATTGCCAAACTCAGTGTGATACATTTGTAGGTTAGGTTTTCTGTTTTTCAAGAATAAGCTCTTACAATTTCTGCGGGAATATTTGCAGTTGAATTATTCATTAAATTAATTATTTTAGAACTGCATTCCATTTCATATTTCACCGTTCACTTTGAATAAATCGTTGAATGATTTTCTCTTTATGTTTGAGAGCCAACAGTAATGAAGTAAGCTGAGAGCAGCAACTACTTTTTGAGTTGATCGTAGATGGCAGCACAATCTGACCCATATTCTAACTGTGTTACAGGCTGTATTCAGACTATTCAAATCAGCTGATCCAAGTGTAATGAACTCGTGCTGACAATCTAATGTTCAAGAAATGTACCAACTATTTGAAAATATACGTGAAATTCTTAAATAAAAATAAAATTTCTCAACAATAACATATAAATACGACCAATATACCAAATTATTGGTTTCAGAGATAAATTTGATCTTTCTTGCAACATATACAAAAATAGAATTATCGAGGTGAGCGAATAAAAGTATATTATTGAAATACTGTTATTCCTTCAGTTTCAAATGAATGATTGATAAGACTATGATGGTTTAAAGTTTCAAAATAATCATTTGAATCGACAGCTGTCATTCTTCCAACAAATGAGAAACATGCAGTTCCAACCATAGGCGCACTATGAAATTTTTGACCAAACTTTGATGAATTTTCACCCGATATCCAGGAGACTTACAGAAAAAAGTTATCAAGAAAAATTGTTAGGCTTGAAGAGATCTATTGCAGGTTAAAATTAATGTACTCATTTCTGTTACACCCTGTATATACTTCGGTGTGAATTTACTCTCAGCCTTGAGCTATATCTGATCCTCGAGGCTTCGCCTCTCGGTCATATAATAAGCTATCGGCTGTAATGAAATACTTCCTACATCAGATGTAATATACTATACCCGACCACAAAAGTTTGATGTCCAATATTATATTTGTCTTACAACTACAAGTATTACTGACAACCACTCAAAAAGTGAGATTTTACCACTTAAATGGCAAGACTCTACCACTGATCATCACATCAGCCTTAACGCTTCAAGCTGTCATGGATATCACTAAAATTGCAACTCACTTGAATTACTCCTCTGCTACTTAGTTTTTTCAGTGTGTGAAAAACAAATAAATTATATTAAGGGCTATATTAAAAGAGAACAGTAGTTTTTTTTTTCTATTAATTAAAAATATAGAACATTTTTTTAGTTGATTAATTCCTTATTCCTGGTATAACATGTAATTGAGAAGCTCCGAACACCGACAAGTTCTGGTTCTTACACATAAATCCTAGGATTCACTAATTAAAAGTGGTAAGAGATAGGAATTAGATTCAAATGTGGGTATTAGTTTTGGCTCATGTAAACAATGAATAAATCATTGAAAATTAAAATTAGGTTTTTTGTGTATCGATATTGGTATGCTTTTTTCTTCGATAAAAAAAATCGTCAGTTGTAGGATTGCACGTCAGGAGTGAAAACTACAAGCCTAGGAGATATCCTTATCATTTCAGATGCTCTTGCTGTATTTGACAAAAAGGATACGTAACCTAACAGTAGTTAACTTAAAATTACTTTTTTCGCCAACTGTCAAAAAAACATGATATTTTTTTGTATTGTTATGGATACGCAAAGTTCGTGATTTTTTCACTAGCAAAAAAATGAAACATATTTTTTCACTAGTAACAAAATGAACATATTTTTTCACTAGTGAAAAGATAAATTCTATTTTTGCACACCTAATCTAATATAAATCAGTTTGGTAATGCTACAAGGATAGAAGCAAACAGGTATTCAACAAAGAAAAAATATGAATTTGTACACAAAACTACTTATTTTTGAATATAAAAATTAATTGTTGACAGTTCTTTATTTATCGAACAACAATTGCGCATACTTTTGGTTACAATACCCAGGTGACTGCAAATTAATTATAGTTTGTACTCCTTTCCTACATTTTACTGAATGAAACAATAATTATTGTTTATCTATTATTTTTTGACATTTGGCGGAAAAATATTGTTTGTATTTCGTAAGCAAAGTGATTGTATTTTGTTGCGCTTTCGAATGAATTTGTTACCTCGACCTAACGGTCTCGGTTAAAATTGACATTATCACGCGCAACAAAAAAACAATCACTTTGCACACTTAATACAAAAATAACTATATTTTTGACATTTCGGCGCCAAGAGGGCTCGCCATCATCAGATGACTGTATAATTATATTGATGATTAAAAATTAGATATTGTCGCAAATGTGAAATATTTCAAGTAATTAGTTATTTTTATTATTTATTTGGATTCTAGTTAGTATTGATCTAGCCAAAATTCAATTGTCTGACAGTTGATGCCTGGCAACCACTGAATATCTAGTGCCCATAGGCTATCAATGACGTCCGACAATTGAACATCGACTTGATCAATATTGACTAAGATTACAGTTACAATAAATTATTGACTAGATAACTATTTCAAAACAATAATGATGTGAAATAATTACTTGGAATATTTCACATTTGTGACAATATAATCATATAATACAGATCAATTTGGATAATAAATGCAACAGAAAACAAACCAGACAATTTAAAGCTGTGCCATAATTAATATAAGCTGATGATGGCGGGCCGTTTCGGCACCGAAACATTCAAATAAGTAAAATTTCAAGTTTATTACTGATATATGATCCCTTGTCTCATTTTCACCGATTGATTAAGATATGAACTCTTGCTGTGTAATCATGTTTTTTTTTCAATTTCATAAATGCTTTTGTTGCAATGGAAGTATACACAAGTCAAAAACAGGGGGCACAGGGGCAGATATTTGGAAAACTGTAAATATAAGCTATGTAATATTGATTCCGAACAACCAGAATCATTTAAATTTCTATTTAAAATCATCAAATGAATCAACACAATATGATATACAGGTTCGAAAAAATTTCAGCAGTATTTAACATTGTTCCTATAACGGTGCCAAAATACTTATTCCCTGATCAATGAATATTCAAATTCCTCCCATATTGTTTCAGAATGCTTAGTGACAGGTATTTAAGTAGCTTCGTGATTACAAACAAAAAATATCTCCACCTCGCGGCCTTCAGCTACTTATATCAGTATCTAGTTACCATTGAACAACATTCCAAGCACCAAATACATCCGGCTAGTACGAGGTTTAACGTGTTAGAACCATTTGCTACCGAAACTTACGCGTTTTTACGTTCTCATGTTGACAGGTTGCTATGGCAACCGCAGAGATACATTCAGACTAATGTAATTTGATAGCTTTAGGAAATCATACTTTTTTTTGGTTGTTAATTAGCTGAAGACGGCTTTTGTGAGAAAGAATTAGTTTCAAAGATTTGTAGGTGACAGCGGTATTTTGAGGTTATGTAAATTAATTTGCAATTGAAAATGTTCCGAATCAAACAGTTTTTATTAACTGTAAATGTGTAACAAGTAATTATTATTTATTATTTACAATTAGAAAAAATTTCTCTTGAGAATTTGTTATTAATTCTCTTTGAAATCTAACAAGCTACATCTTGTTTAACATCTTCTCGAAATTTTGTCTCGTAGATAGATTGATTTATAGTTTCTATTTCATTTACTACACGGCGTTCTCAACTATGTGGTATTTCTAGTTTTTGAATCGCATATCTTCTTATCTGCGTGTCAAGCAAATTAGTCCGTATTTTGTATCTTTTTCACCATATTAATTATCAGCGGCATTAATTATGCATAATCTATCAAAATCATTAACTTTTCTATTTACTGGTTTCCCACAGAATCTCGAATCCACCGCTCCAATTTAGCTAATGTAAAGTGATAATTATTTCCAATTCTGATGTGTTCCAGAATATGTACAGTTGTTGGAGGCACTTAAATTCAAATTAGCAAGGTGATATATTAGGACTCATTAAAATTGGGTGTAAAATGTCACACAGTTCAACAAATGATTTTACGACTAATTTTTGTAATATTCAATTGTCAATTTGCGTAGGACTCATGTAGCTCTTGATAAACAAAATTTCTTCGCCGTGAGATATCAATTCATTTTTGTTCTAGTCATTCAGAAAAGAATCCAAAGTGACAATTGAAATATAGTAAATAAAATTAACTTTTCGAAACGCCTCTGAAGATTGCAACGTTCAAGGATCCAACGGCGGAACAAAAATTCCGACTGGAAGCCTTCTGATCCCAAAGCCTGCACTTTTTATCTGGAAAATAGATGGAGACCTTACTCCTTCAGAATTTGCCGAATTGTCATATGATTCCCATCTAATCTATCTATCTTTACTCTTGTAATAACAATAATAGTAATAATAATAATAATAATAATGCTAAGAACAGCTTCTTCAAATGCAGAGGTTCGACATGATCTATTGGAATTCTCACCAATTATTGGGTAAAAACTTCCAGTCTCTGACGAAAGTCTACATATAGCCCAGTCGAATAAAGCTCGCCGCACACGATGCAAGCAATCTTGTTCACTTGGCGCCGCGCTGGGTGCCACGCTTGCTCTGATGCAAGAAATTTGGTGCGATGCGGGGTACTAGACTTACCACGAAACTTGTTTTTCAAGATAGGTTCGGTGCTATTTTTCGCACTTGCTGCGCCACTGGCTGCTGTCCACAGCCAATCAAAGCAGACGACGAAATCACGTGAATACATCACTGAGTTCTATGTCGCATCAGAATGCTGTGCCTCATTAGTACATTGGCTGGTACCACGAGCTCTGTTTTTGGCGCTACTAAGAGCGTTGTGTCAAGATGTGTTTCAACGCAATTAGAATTTTCCCAAATACTTTAGAAAATAATCTTCAGATACAAATTACGGAAAACACATATGTCTACAAAATTTATTTGAATATTTTCCTTTAAAATAGCTTGAAATATTTATATTGCCTTAAAAGGCTTCTTAAAATAACACTGCTAGTATAGCCAAAAACAGAGCTTGTGGTACCAGCCATTGTGTTTTGTGGTGTTTTATGATACAAATAAGTAAAAATTATGGCTAGTGGAAATTAGGTTATGTTTACGTACCCTAGCTCAGAGTGTATACCAAAAAATTGAATGAAAATTTCTTGACTTCCGGTTTTTCCAGGTTATTTTCAATAAAATTCCAGACAGTAAAAAACAAAAGTTTGATAAAAGTTCACATATAATCACAGATTAATGTTGCAATTATGTGTGAATCCTATAAATCTGTAAATTATAAACAAAATCGCAATGAACTTGTTATCCTTATGAACGAGTTTACATTGATCGACAAAAGTAAATGTACTTTAATAAATTTTTTTTTCATGAATTTATAGATCTGGAAGACTTATAGATTTGCACAGATGGCCGCAGTATCTTAAAGAGTGAAAATATACTTTTAGGAGTAATAATGCATAAATATCCTATAATGTATTTTTTCCAGACAAATATCAGAAATTCCCTGACGATTCCGTGACATTTCCAGTTTATCTAAATTCCCGGACATTTCCAGATTTTTCACGTTTGGTATACACCCTACTAGCTCGTCAAACAACATGTTGAAAACTCTGCGGCCTTGATTCCTTCTCAAAAGTCACTCCCTTGACCAAAGTTTTTTCTTCTTTGTTTTCTATTTCGTAATTCGCAAGCTAATGCTCTCTCCTCCAACGATTATTTTCGGCAACATCCATACTTGTAATGAGCAAATCTACCAAGTCTACGTTCTAGTGTAAGAATGAGTGGCGCAGCTTGCATCGTGTGATGCGAGAATAAGTGTCACACCAAGTGTACCTCAAAGTGGCCCAGTGCGCAAGAAAACTTGCTGCAAATTAAGTGAACAAAATGGCATAGAAAATTGCCTCGTGTGCGGCGGGCTTTAGAGTTTCACCTCGGAATGAGAGATAATAAGCTGGGAGCTTAAAAGTTGTCTCATGAAATCTTGTGTCTGCGTTTAAAGTTATTCAAGGTCAAAGGTCGCAAGAATGGGTCTTTTGCAAATATCTCGGTTTCTATGGTTCCAATAATGTTGACATTTATTACAAAAATTGTGAAGCATAAGACTTACAACAAATTTTGTTTTGAACATTTTGTCATGCCCTCAACCATTTTTGAAATAGAGCGCGGAGAATTGATTGATTCACAAAGTATCTTGTTTTGAAATTTTTGATCGGTCCCCATTTTCTTATTTGATGAAATAGAGAATAATTGTGTCAATAAATGTTTTAGAAAACCGAAAGCAAGTTTTTGTACTTTTTAAATAATCCTTGAAATAAGAAAGAAATGACGAATATCTCCAAATCAAAATTTCAAACTCAGAAAAGTTGTTTGTTTTAACGAGTTCTGACTGCCATTTTTGGGTATCACAATTTAGAATACCCTGTAATTATTCCATATAAATCATTGATTTACAATCCTATCCTCAATTTGTTCACAAGATGATAATAAATATTTGGTATTTCATATCCAAAATGATTTGAAAATCACTAATTTAGGTTGCATATTTTGAGGTTAAGGAACATTCTAGAATTCACCTGTTTAATCCACAACGGATATGAATGCAGCGTAGTTAAATGCAGTTTTGCTTAGGTGTAACTGCTTGCTCTGCTTACATACAACATCGTTGATTTGCCGGTGGTTTCACGAATACAAATACAGACAGAGAGGTATTGAAAATATTTTTATCAGTATATTTATTGATTTCAAACTTTCATCAGTTCTTTGAAATAAGATATTCACACTGAATGTTAGCCTATGACAAGGAATCAATAATTTTTCGAATAAAATAATGCTTAATTTGAAATCACACTTCATATCATCATGGCCTATGAATGTGGGCTGAATTTTGTGTTATAGTATATTAAGGTATTTCTTACAATTTAATTAGGAGGTTAATGTTCAGTCTGCTAGTCTTTCGTACGTCAACTTGCCATGCTGTTTCGTTCCCAAGATTGATTTTTTCATTCTCGATAAAGTGCAAGTATCTATCAATCGTTGACATCATTATAGTTCAGTCCAGCCTCAAGCTCTTGACTATGCTGTTCAATTTTATACACACACATTCTTTTGTAAGTATGTTAGACTATATTGTATCAAATTCCTTAGGATGATTCAGATGGGACCGAAACTAGAAGATACATTAGACCCTCCGTATCTCAATACCTGGGTAAATTTAATCTAGAGAAAGGATTTTGAATACTCAGGACTAGCGTAGTTCATATGAGGCAATAAAATATTCTAATACGATCCTGCTGTAGATGCTAATACATTTAGTGTGATATGGGTTGGTGGCTTCAAGACCGGTTCGTTCAGCGGTCATCCATATCTTGAACTACAACACGGATCCCTGATGCCTCCGCATAATCTTCAAGTGTACACACCACACAACAGTAGAAGAAATTCTTACACATCCACTTGTACTTAATACCGTATTATTAAGTCTTTCGCTGTGTCTTCAATCATACGTGTAATTCAATGAGACTCGCTGAACAATCTCATACACTTGTTCTTACATCAAGATCATCATTAAAAGAGGAAAAAAGTTTTCGCTATCTTAATCAAAAATAATATATTTTTGTACAATGTAGTCCGTAATTTTGTTATTTGTTATTCCATTTAATTACTGTATATGTGTGGTTATTAAAAATTAGTGATAGATTGCTCTAGTTTTGCCCAGAAGACAAATGCAATAATTAGAAATGTACACTGAGCGCAAATAAATTAAGATAAATTAATTCTACTATAGTGGTATGGAGCCTCCTGTTTTTAGAAGCCATTATTCAATTTCCAGAAAAGATCATGAAGCATTCACTTTATAAAGGCCATATGTCATTATCCATAAATTTTTATGCACGTCGAAAGTAAGATATATTCTAAACTTCATGTCAAAATATGGCCACCTAGTAGAAACAGAAGAGTCATTTGAGCAGAAGAGAGTTGGAGAATTCTATGAAAAAATGGATAACCAAAGAAAGGGGCTCAGATTAACTTGTACAAATTCAAGAACAGAGAAGACGAAATCTTGAGTAACAAAAGCGAAGTTCTAGAAAGGTGAAGAGAACACTTCAAGGAGTTACCAAACGCAACATCACAAAATAATGTAGAAGGGGAAGATAGGGATGGCTCACATCAAAGCATCAAACTACATTCAGCCATTAACACAAATAGATATCCCGTGCTCTACAAAAGAAGAGCTGGAGGAAACCATTTATAGTATGGTAAATCGGTGGGACCAGATAGGAATAACGCAGAAATATATAAGGTATTGGACGAAGAAACAATACTGATGAGAGTCCATGAGGTCTTTGAAGATGTATGGGAAACTGAACGTTCCCAGCAGACTGGACAGCCCAGTGCATAAGAAAGGAGATGCCCTAATATGCTCGAACTATAGAGGAATATAGCGTTGCTAAACAATGTACACAAAATCTTTGCAACGTTGTTATTTGGGAAAGTTAAAGAGCAATGCAATGACCTAATAGGGGACTACCAGAATGGCTTCAGAGAGCAAGGTTCGACGACCGAAAATATATTCTATTTAAGGCAAACAGCAGAAAAGTGGAAGAAATGTGAAACAAAATTGTTCTGTCTCTTGATAACAATGAAACTACTAGGTATACTACAAGAACTGATAACACTGACGAAAGCTACGACAGAAAATCAGAAAACAGGAAATGAAATTTCAACTACCTTCAGCTTGAATATAGGCTTGAAAAAGGGCGACACGTTGACATCCTGGCTCTTCAGTATACAACGAAAAGCAGATGTCAACCTAAGTAAAACAGTATTTAGCCAATCGCATATAGTCCTTGCTTTTGCAGATGACATTGTCATATTAAGTAGAAGGCAGAAACCTTCCAAAAAATCGATGAAGAAGCAAAGAACAATAAATGAAAACAAGACGAAGATATTGCGAATAGCTCGTAGCCCTATGAACCTAGGGACAATATACAAGACTTATCGAGGTAGTAGATACATTTGTATACCTGGGATTAAGTTTTAACGGGGAGAAAGATATCTGCCAAAAAGTCAGTAGAAGAATTATTATGCAAGGAAACAAAACGTATTTTCAGGTTGCAAGTATCCTAGCTAACAAAAACATGCCCAGGTCAATTAAACTGAGAATTTACAAAACAATAATAACCTAAAACCTGGACTCTCAATCAACAGGAAATATACACCTTACAATGTTTTAAGAGGGAAATTTTAAGGAAGATGTTTAGAGCAGTAAAGTAAGATGAGCAATGAAGGATTAGAATGAATTGTGAACTCAAAGAAATATAATAGCATTCATCAAGCTACAGAGAGTAAGGTGGTTTGGTCACCTACTAAGAATGGAAGATAGACTACCCCAAGATATGTATAGGTGTAGATCAATGCTGAAAAAACCAAGAGGTAGATCGAGAACAAAGTGGAAGGATGATGTTGGAAGGGATCTCAAAGAAGCAGGAATAACCAATTATAGTCAATTAGCACTGAACAGAGAAAGTCGGAGAAGATTGATAAGGGAAGCGCATATCCTACTTGGATAGTTGGGCCGATGATGAGGATGATGATGAGTGGACACGTAACAGATCTCAAAGGTTCAAGTCCAATTAATAGTAAATAGGTATTCATAGTGTACCCTAAAAAAAGATTTCACTTAGCAATATAATATTTACAAATTTGGCTATTGGGAGTCCAAATACATCGGTGTGCATAGAAAATCCTTGTTCTCAAATACCCACAATTAAATGGATTCGGTTCTATTAGATCTTATAATGTTCTACTACGACGCAATCCCAGGACAGTTTTATTTGTATAATAGTTGTTTTGTAGAATACTTTTTGCAGTATCAGTTTTCAGTTTTTTCGATTTTTTGTTATATCTATAAGAATCTACATCCTCTTCCCCCGGTTTCAAAGATCTGGAGGGCAACAACTGCTAATTATGAAGTTTCCTTGTTACTGGTACTTAAAATTCAACTTTCAGAATTACAGAACATACTCTGAAAGGTTTGATGATCATGAGTGAGTGAGCACGAGATAAATTAACATTGAATATTGATTAATCATAAAATAGTAGAAAGATGAAGATGAAAATGGATGTAGTACTCAAGTTTGGTCACTTTATTCTATCCTGGAAATTTGAGTTATTAAATACGGGGGTTTAAAGATACACGTAATCGTTTCGAGAAAAGATAAGGCAGTGATAAACTTGACGAAGAAACTGCGGAGCCCCTTTTTTTCTTGTTTGTTGAACAGATGACAATCTATCTTTTCTAACCTGATAAAGGAGCCTCTAACAGAACTATATGCATAATTTGTGTCAAAAGATATTGATAGCTTGAATATCATCATCAATTTTATGAAACAGCGAATCAAATTAAACTGAATAATTTGCTCATACATGGAAATAATTTGCTGGCCACATAATCTGGTGGCTCAATTCCTAATGTAAACAATCAATTTGTAAACGATATTTTCAGTGAAAATCACAATTTTTTGCTGTTCCATCAGACAATACAAAACAACTTTTTTTGGTGATATGTGTAAATGATATGTTGATCTTGTTTACGTCATACTCAAAACACACCTTGGAGCATTTCCGAGAAATCTGTCGCGATGCTTACTTCATAAAACAGAATAAATAAGCTTGTCCAAAATTCCATTGTGATTTGAGAGACTGCAGGAATAAAGAAGGACCTCTTTACAAGTATAAGAAAGAGGGTGGAGGTCATGGTGAGATTTACAGATGGAAAAAGAGGGAATACATAACAAATTATAATAATTTTAATTCTGCAATTAGTTTTAGGTCAGAATGACCATTACACCAAAATAGAAAATAAATATATTATTGTACGAATTTGAGATGGTAGGGTATTCCACGGTTTATCAAAATCTTCAAAAATAAACTCTGAGCACGTTAAAAAACTATTGGCATCAAATTTTTTGTTAAAGATAATAAATTTCACAATAAACGACGTTTGAATCGGTAACGAAAAACCGCCAGTTAGATGTGACATCACTAGGCACGTTGCGTACAGCTGTAGCATCTTTTCCAATAGTCAGCAAAATAAAACTTCCGTTCTAAAAAGAAATACGGCAAATTATTATTGAATTGTACCTACGTGTGATAGCAGCAAATTAGTTGTTCATAAGTGTCTCAACAAGGGAGATACGAATAAAGTGGTTACAACAAATCCAACATGATACCGCGAGTGTCTCGTCTGACTTCCCACTTGGTCCACCATTTTAATGTGAGTACATATTTTCAATACATCATTGAAAAAAATCGATATACATAATTGGCTGTCATCGAAATTAATACGATTTTGAGAGTACCAGTTTAAAAAAAAATATCTTTCATGTAGTCATCACGTTCTCGAAATAATGTGAGATTCCAAGAAAACGTTCAACTATATGAATCTCTCAAAACAAGTAACAGGAAACATTTTGTATGCATTTGAAATATAAGATTAGTTCCTTGTAACATGACACATACGTAAATTCATACAATCAAAATGATATTTCCCTAATTTCATCAAATAAATATTAAATTATTATTAATGTCTTTGAAGTGACAGGGTAATATGCTATGTCAACACTATTATAGGTTAGGACTAGATATTTATTATGACATTTCAGTAAAATCAATAAAGTACAAAAAAGAATATTCTACTAAACTTTGTTCACAAAAATAGACGTTATACCCTCAAAAGAAAGATCCATAATAACGTCTCATCTCTAAACTTTGACAACACTCGTTTCAGCTGCGTTAAAAAATACTTTTCGAGAAAAATTCGACAACCATTAACTCGTGAACCTCTGGCAAATTATCTGACTGTTCTTTTACGAACCTTTCAGAGCTCATTTTGTGTCTGATTCTATTCCAAGTCGAATTAATCCACGGTTCCTTATCTCCTATGCACTAATTTCTGATCGCCAACATGCGTGATGACATCACAGCAGCACTTGGTCAATATCAATGTTCCATTGGTCACATTGCAATATTTGAAAATTTCATCATTTTGTATGCTGTTTGTTGACATAATGCAGTAAGAAAAAGGCCCTTTTGTTATAATTTTACTCATACCTGTCCTTACCAAAAATATTTCACCAAAAATAGTTTCTAATAATCCCCAGTACAGCATTTATAATCTTATTCAAATACTCCATTCTAAATCAACAACAGATGGAATTTTCAGTTAATTTATTTCTCTAATGTAGTGCTATATATTACAAAACTAATCCACTAATCAAAGTGATTAGGCTAATAGTCTGTTTCAAATAAAAATCAAATTAATAAACGATTCCTACAAACATAAAAATGCAAAATGACAAATTCCACGCATCAGAAGCACCTACAAAATTTTATTTATATCTGTTGACACTTTTACTTTATTTATGAACTACTCATGGGTATAAAAATGCTATAAAATTCTATTCTGCCTTATTCTGTTGAATAAAAACATCTTTATAATGATATCAGGAGTTGTGTTCTGTCCGCTGAATCGTTTTGAGCATGCGTAATACGATCCTGAATATTTAAAAGTGAAAATGATACCGTCACCATAGAAATACCAACACAATGGTACATAGAAGCTGATTCCTTCGGGATTGCATTCATTTTTAATCGGGAAACTAGAAAACAGCGATATTCAAACTTTAGGCCACAAACTTCATAAGCAATGCTTATAAAATACTTTTATTCATTGAATATTTGTTTCATTAAAATTGTTCGATTATCAACAATATTCTGTCTTTCTACCTATCTTGTACATAGTTTTCTCATTAAATCTAACATAACATCAAGTTCTTAGTAAATAGGCAATTTATCTTCGAACAATAAAACAAAACAAAGAGTAAGAAAACAAGAAGCGTTCAATCTATAACAGTTTTCGCATCTTCCGTGGCTGAGGTAAATACTCGTAGCAAGTGCAACCAACAGGCGTATTTTGCCATGGTGATGAGGAAATAGAAAGACGACAGATTACTGTTGTTCTAACAAAACCCGTTACGTATGCAGCAAACCAGCGAAGAAGAAAGAAGGGCAAAGGGACACAATACTATGAAGAAAGAGTTCAGTTTAAGAGGTTAGGTTATGATTGAAAAATACAGAAACTAGTGGCATGATTGGGCAACCGACCATAACTATTAAAATAATACATTCTAATGTTTACATTGGATACAGTTATTCTAATCGAAAGATTTGTGTTGCTCAGAAAAATGATTGAAAGAATTTGTGAAATAGCGGGAGAAATTTACGTTACATTTTGTTTGTTTCTGTAATATTCGTACATTGGTACGTCGCAAAATTTCGTGAGGGAGTTCCTACCAATTTATATTCAAACCTATAACTTAGTTCACCGTTTTTATCCATCTAGCCCTATGTTTCCATAGTCGGCTGACAGCTTTGAATGATCCATCCATACAAACATAAGTACATGATCCATTATATCGGCATGAATTGATTTCGGGATGATTGTCTAAGAATTGTGCATTCCGTGGAACAGTGTGGGTTTACTAGTCTCTGACTAATGAAAGTAGAACATCGTTTGTTTCATTGAAATTCAGTGAACAACATAAGTCGACACTTGGACATTTCAATGCATGTGGTATGCCGGAACTATAGACACGATCGCGGTGGCTTGGACTGTAACTTGATGTGTTGTTGAGCATTGTTCTGTCTTTACTTCTTGCACATTAGACTTCACAGTCTTTCGTTTTTTCCTTCACTTTTTAATGTAGAAATTTACTGGTAATATTGTATCATGCCCCAAGATTTCAAAGAAGTTTAAAGTAAGAAATTCGAGTCCATTTGTAAAAGATACAAGCACATGATTCAAATGAGCATGGTTTGAAACTTGAGTACGACTATCTAATTGAGAAATTCACATCCTTATAACAAATTCATTGAATTTCTTGCAATTTCACTGCTTCTCTCCAAATTCGTGTAAAAGCCAACAGATTTTTAAATACCGCGTCATTTCTATCGTCCCCTCTTTTCCAGACAGAATGAATATTCATCTTGAGTAATTTCTTTGTTACTTTTATTTTGCGGCACGATTTTCCCCGACGATTTTGTTGTTGAGAGCTGCTTGGTTCACTGGTTACTTCTACTTGTTGGTTGAAATGTATTTATAGATCGTGCAGTGTGCTGATAGCGTATCACCTGTCCGCAGGTCTCGCCGTTAGCTTCTAATATGTACGTTTGTCCGTTTGCATGTCAGGTGAAATACAAGAAGAGAACAGACTGTGTTGCATTGAAAAATCAACAAACTCACTGCGAAAATTCAGAAGTAAAAGTAACTATTTCTTTGGAACAATATTTACAATAGCAGACTTCTATTCGTACTCTTGGGTTCATATTTAGAAGGTTTACTTCTAATTAATTTGTAACACCTTCATTGAGTATGATTTGCATCCTCAGAATACAAAACAGAAACGTTTTTAAATGTTGGCTACAAGAGATCGAACACGGAATAAATTGGTGTATGAAGAATGTAATACTGGAAAGAAGGTAGTTAAAAGAGTAGAATATATGTAAGAGATACTGAAGGTGAATGATGGCATATAAGGTTTAACTCGAAAAACATTCCTCTCGGTATTTGGGAGCACAAATGTTCTAAAAAAATGTACGCAGGCTAGTTCGGCCATTGATTATTTCCGGCTCAAAGTACCAATTTGTGAGCTCGAAGGCTACGTACGAAGAGAATGAGTGAGTGATTTTATTGAGTAATAGATCGAGGTAATTACTATAACGATAACCTTTTCATATTACAGTCAGAACTCTTTATAACGAAACTCAAGGGACCGAGCATTTTTAGCGCATTTTTTTGAAAAAAGCGCTATTATATTCACTTTGGCTGTCTGGCTGGCTGGCTGGCTGGCGTGACACTGAATTCTCAGCAACTATACTATTTACAGACTTGAAACTGGTACTAATTAAAAGCTGCTGTTTCGTAGGCTTGCACAAATTGCTTTAATTCAAGCTCAGTGATTGTGGAAGATTAAATTATTCAATTACTTGTTTCAAGTGAAACAATGCTCATAGGTATATATGACATTAGGGATATAGCAACTAAAATTTATTAAAGTAGATATAAATTCAGTTACAACTTTCGCCGCAGGTGTCACTATTATTATGTACAGTTGTCAAATCTGTCCGGGATTCATTCAATGACTTGTTTGACGCGAATTTGAAGCTAATTAGAATGAATTATCATTATTAGATGAAGATTTGTTCACTTTTGGTGTATTTTTTTTATATAGCTTTGATAAAGATCAAATTATCATTTTAAGGTACAGCACTTGATCTCCCGTCAATCAATAACTAAACAATGAAGATTAAAAGGTATTTTTGTGTTTGTACATGCATAAATTATTTACTTATCAAATAGTCAACTTGAAACTAGTACTAAATGGAAGCTGCTGTTTCGTAAGTTTGCCCAAACTGCTTGATTTCAAGCTCAGTAATTGTGAGAGATGGTAATTTGCGAAGTCTCTGAAGTAACAAGCATTCATGAGCTGTCAAAAATGCGCTTTCATCATCTAGATGATCCTTCCATTTTTTGTCGTTACAGAGAGTTACCGTTATGTGGAGTGAAGAAAAGAAAACAACCAAATTCACCATAATTTTAAATATGTATTTGATGTAATAGGTAATCAAGAAATTCTTAATAGTTTACGACTGATAATACGATAGGTACCTAGTGTGTTCAGTTCGAGACCATAATTCCCAAACAAACCAAGCGTAAAAATAAATAAATTATGCACCAGTTGAAGGAAATTAACAATAACAAATGCTAGACGACTATTTATGACCTCAGGAGTTTCGGGGCTTCGAATGCTTAATCGGCGTCTTTTGTAACCTGATAAGATAACATAAACAATAATACCGATAATAAATATTCACTGAGTCTAAATACGAACAAATTTGTTCATAATAGAGAATGACTATTGTGATATAAAGAGTTGATCAATTTGTGGGTTTGAGGTAAACGAACCAAATTGTGCTCACTTCTACGTTGTAGAGAGTTTATCGTTATAAGGAATAACGTTATAAAGAATTTACACTGTATATACATATATTATACTGGAGTACTGTATGGCTTAGTCCTGCCTGGACGGGCTACGGGTTACTCGATGCACTGGCCGAGTACAGGCCAATATTTTTAGCGCATTTTTAGCGCATTTTTCCGAAAAAAGCGCTATTATATTTACTTTGGCTGGCTGGCTGGCTGGCTGGCTGGCTGGCTGGCTGGCTGGCTGGCTGGCTGGCGTGACGCTGAGATCTCAGCAACTATACTATTTACAGACTTGAAACTGGTACTAAATAAAAGCTGCTGTTTCGTAGGCTTGCACAAATTGCTTTAATTCAAGCTCAGTGATTGTGGAAAATTGAATTATTCAATTACTTGTTTCAAGTGAAACAATGTCCATAGATATCTATGACATTAGGGATATGGCAACTAAAATTTATTAAAGTAGATAAAAATTTAGTTACAACTTTCGCCGCGGGTGTCACTATTATTATGTACAGTTGTCAAATCTGTCCGGGATTCATTCAATGACTTGTTTGACGCGAATTTGAAGCTTATTAGAATAAATTATTATTATTGGATGAAAATTTGTTCACTTTTGGAGTATTTTTTTTTTATATAGCTTTGATAAAGATCAAATTATCATTTTAAGCTACAGCACTTGACCTCCTGTCAGTCAATAACTGAACAATGAAGATTAAAAGGTATTTTTGAGTTTGTACATGTATAAATTATGTATCTATTGAATAGTCAACTTGAAACTAGTACTAGATGGAAGCTGCTGTTTCGTAAGTTTGCCCAAACTGCTTGATTTCAAGCTCAGTAATTGTAAGAGATGGTAATTTGCGAAATCTCTGAAGTAACAAGCATTCATGTGCTGTCAAAAATGCGCTTCCATCATCTAGATGATTCTTCCATTTTTTAGAAAAAAGCGCTATTATATTCACTTTGGCTGTCTGTCTGGCTGGCTGGCTGGCGTAACGCTGAGCTCTCAGCAACTATACTATTTACAGATTTGAAACTGGTACTAAATAAAAACTGCTGTTTCGTAGGTTTGCACAAATTGCTTCAATTCAAGCTCAGTGATTGTGGAAGATTAGATTATTCAATTACTTATTTCAAGTGAAACAATGCCCATAGATATATATGACATTAGGGATATGGCAACTGAAATTAATTAAAGTAGATAAAAATTTAGTTACCACTGCAGCCGCCAGTGTCACTATTATTATGTACAGTTGTCAAATCTGACCGGGATTCATTCAATGACTTGTTTGACGCGAATTTGAAGGTTATTAAAATAAATTACTATTATTGGTTGAAAATTTGTTCACTTCTGATGTATTTTTTTTATATAGCTTTGATAAAGATCAAATTATCATTTTAAGATACAGCACTTGACCTCCCGTCAGTCAATAACTAAACAATGAAGATTAAAAGGTATTTTTGAGTTTGTACATGCATAAATTATGTACCTATCAAATAGTCAACTTGAAACTAGTATTAAATGGAAGCTGCTGCTTCGTAAGTTTGCTCAAACTGCTTAATTTCAAGCTCAGTAATTGTGAGAGTTGGTAATTTGTGAGAGATGGTAATTTGCGAAATCTCTGAAGTAACAAGCATTCATGAGCTGTCAAAAATGCGCTTTCATCATCTAGATGATTCTTCCATTTTTTCCTTGAAGACGGGGTTCGGATAGACGGGCTTTTATAATTGCTTATGGATTCGGATGGACGGGCCTTGTTTTGGTCATGGAGCCATACGGGCTGAATTAATATTCTACGGATTTGCGCGGGCCTTATTTCTCAAAGCAGAATATGTAGAGATGCTTGTTCAAAATGATATATTGACAATAGTATATTGTGTAAAAAGTGCGATAAGTTGTCGATTGCCCACGAGAGCGGAGTTGGATGCACGAACGAAGTGAGTGAGCTCATTCGCTCAAGTGGGCAATTGACAACACCGCACGAGTTGCAGATATTATGCAGTAAATGGTTTGCGTGCGACAAGTGAACTTTTCGCACGCAAATTATACTTAGCGCACTCAAAAGCCAAAGAGCCATTTACCGCCCGGAAAAACGTGCAAGAATTAGGCTGGGTCGAGTTTTGAAATTCTAGGGACAGAGTTGGATTGGTAATCAGTTTTTCAAAATGTGATATTTGTATTATGCTAGGAACATTTTGATTAAAAATTAAAATTCAGAAAAAGTTTCATGTTCCATGTGCTTCAAATCTAAAAGTCGGATCTATTTCCATCATCTTAGATCGGGAAGCAACTGTAGATACGTGTTTTGTTCTTATTAGGAATTGTCTGTACAGTATAGCCAATTGTTAATTAAAATGTTCCTAGCATAACACAGAGTTCAAATTTTGTGATATTTCTTTTTGAATTCCAATAAAATTTCATAGATGGCTTTGTTCTCGATAGATGGTGCTGCACATATAGTTTTACCTCCGCAGATCATCTCTCTCTTTGAGATTATACACTCTGGGATCCAAGCCCTATCTTGGGCTTTGGCTATACTGTACTGTCGGGTCCTCATGAGGACAAAACACATATTCACAGTTGCTCTCCAATCTAAGACGATGGAAACAAATCCTACTCTTAGATTTGAAGTTTACGGAACATGAAACTTCTGAGATGTAGTTTTTCTCAGTTTTACGCTCTCAAAATTAGACCAGACCAGGAGAGTCTTGAGATGACAATAGGTTTAAGCGAGCCGAGTTTGAAAATAATCGGACTTGAGAGGGCCAAGTTTTGAAATTTTGGCCTGTTTAGAACCCTATTATAAACAAATCAACAAACTTCATCTAAACATTGATAAATGCAAAGTCATGTCTTTTACAAGAAAAAAATCCCCTATCCTTTATCCTTACACTATTTCTGGAGTTCCATTATCTCGTTGTGAGCAAACAGTTGATCTAGGCATTACCTTTGATACAAAATCTATACTGAACTCACACATAGTAAGAATAACTGCTTCTGCAAACAAAATGTTGGGATTCATAATCAGACAATCTCGTAATTTTACCTCAATACAACCAATTCTTCTTCTCTACTATGCTTTTGTTAGAAGTAAGCTTGACTACTGTTCAATAATCTGGAGTCCTTCGTATGAGGCATATATTTCTTTACTTGAATCAGTACAAAAAAAATTTCTACGGTATCTGTATTTCAAAGTTCATAATATTTACCCCGATTTCAACGTGTCTTACGAATATCTCCTAGATTATTTCAACTTCACTAAGTTAACCGACAGACGCAATAGAACACAGCTTTTATATTTACATAAACTCATAAATAACTCTCTAGACGATCCAACAACACTAAGTTTAGTGGACTTCCGAGTTCCTTCCTTCAATTCACGTAGTCAGCGGACATTCCAAACACCTAAATGCCGTACAAATATCCTTCTCCACTCTCCCCTGAATCAAATGTATGAAACTTACAACAGTGTTCAAAATCAAGCTGATATATTCTATGATACTATCAATACTTTTAAACGTCTCAAGCCTTGACACGTCTCAATTTGTTCCTGCAAAATAAAAATTAAAATTAAAAAAAAAAAAAAAAAAATGTAAAACTTACAGATATTTTGGAATCTCATTGTTTCTTTTTTTCACAAATATTTTTATACAATACATAATTCGTATTTTGTTTTCATCTGTATATTTATTGTCACTTTGTACTTTTGATCCTGTCCAGTTTTGGGTATCTGTTTGGACAGTGTATTTTGAAATAAATAAATAAATAAATAAATAAATAAATAGTGTATCTGTTTTCCAAGTAAAGTTGTTTGAAGAGGATATAACATATAAGTGGCGGTAAAACCATATATTTGAATGCACAAATGTGTAGGAAATAAACGCAGGATGATTCGATTAATGGTCATCTCCAGTTATATCTCCACTTACTTCACTTTTATATATAGAAACTCAGTAAAGTCGTGGATTTCTTTCACTTGTATGCCAACTTTGGATTTATATTTTGGTCCTTCGAGCCAGACAAGTGCCGATCAATCCTGCATACTCAGTAAAGTCGTGGATTTCTTTCACTTGTATGCCAACTTTGGATTTTTACTTTGGTCCTTCGAGCCAGACAAGTGCCAATCAATCTTGCATACAATTTGTGTGTCCAAATACTGGATGAGAAGGTTTTTGAAAGAAAAAGAGAAGAATTGAACGTGGATAGAGCATATCTGTTCGAAATATTTAAGATGTTAATTTTGATGTCTAAGGCCCGGTTTCACCAAAGTCAGCTAAATTTATCTACAGGTAATTTTGAGTTACTAACTATAGTTACAATTGTATCAACAATAGTTTTCGTATAAAATAACCTCTGGATAAATTTAACTGGCTCTGGTGAAACTGGCCCTATGTATATTAATTTGTTCGGTTCTCATGGCATTTTGATTCTTGACGCTGACGCTTCTGGATCCAAATTTAAACAGTAGAATTTTTTATATCACATTTAAGTTTATTTCCAAAAGCGTCTAACGTCAGGCACAAACTTAACACATTGGACGGTAGGCGATAGGACTACAATTATTAATATCGAAATAAAAAAAGATATTGTGTAACGTTTAATGGCTCGTTGGGAATTACATTTGTGAAGTGGAACTTCTTATGGCGCACTAATTCACTGATGGTAATTTTTAAAAGCGTCGAATATCAAACGCAAACGTCACATTTAACGTCAGTTGTCGAACGTAAAATAAACAAGACAATATGGGCCAACGATACTGCAGTAAGATATGGGCGATTGTCACCTATTCCAGATCAGGTATAAATTTCTTATCACATTGAATAACTGCGTCAACGGTTAAAGGCAAGTAAAATAAAAATGACCAACTGCACCAGAGGAATAACGCTCAGTAAACGCAGAACATGTACCGTAAAGGTTTTTCTTTATTCAAATTCTAATCTTATCTAAAATTTTGTTGAACTATATTCATTTTTATGATCCATGAATAAAGTACTCAATGTTTTGTCTTCACATTGTTTCACTAAAATATTTTTAACTATCTAACTAGGATCATTACTATCAGCTTTTTCAAATATATATATATATATATATATATATATATATATATATATATATATATATATATATATATATATATATATATATATATATATATAGTAATTCTTCACATACCAAGATTATTTCAATGTATGTGCATACATAATATTTTGCTCTCTTTTTCGAAATCTATAGCAAAAATTTCTGACACGTAGGTGAGTATGATGTGTTATAATTTGTACTATTATTAAATAAAATGAAAATGAAATCTAAATATCACTGAAATTTAATATATTCCTTCCTAGAACACTTCTTATTAAAACCAGAATGATGGTCAAGTTCAGGGGCTTTCGTTTGGCGCAAATGTCTATATTTTTGGGTAGGATTAAATTTATGACCGGATTAAGAGCTTTAGACTGGTGCAGATGGTATACGACCGACAATATGAGTAAGATGGAGGTGGAAGAGGTGTATGAAGTATATTGCTTGCTGGTTTAATCCTTAATATTTATTTTAAATCTAAATCTTATGCACTTTGCGAGCTTCCAGCTCCTGGTGGTTCGCATATTGCGAACAATGCGTAAACAATTTTTCTGTAATCTCATGTTGGTAGCACTCTGCACAATTATGTCACCGAACCTTTTGTTAGGATTTTGGTAGGGTCTAAAAATCAACTTGCACTATCTGTTCTCTTGTTCTGTACTTGATAATTATCAAAATAATCTCATGCCCTATAACACTCAAGTTTATACACTTGTTACGTGAATACTATTTCGATCACTTAAGCCACTATTGATAAAATTTAAATTATATTCTATTAATAATCTTTCCTCATTTAGTTGGTAATTGATAGTCAATTTTACCGGGAGGTGGAAATCCCCGCCTTAGAATATTAAATTGAATAACTGTCTGTAAATACTCTCTTGAAACTTAACTGTCAGACTATTTGTAAAAAATGGTGCGTATGTTGTAGTAATTAATTATTGATTACGTTCTAACTATAGCAAACTAGATTATTTCATTCAGATATTGATTAAATCCAATTGGAACTTTATTTATACCGCATTAATTGATAATTCCCGTTTGCCCGCATTTAAAATGAATATCAATTAGATTATGTTGACATTAATAACTAAGATTAATATGTAGTAATACAGAATTAATTTGTCGGTAATTTTTTTCTATTATAGGATGTTTTATTCCGGGGGAGAATTTCAGTTTCAAATTGATATCTACGTTTCTTCATATATTCAAGACTATTGAAATTTCGTTCCAAACACCTTCATTAGCTACGTTGAAAAACAAATTTTTGCAAGTCATCCTTAATGATATAAGTACGGTAGCTTTAACGTGAGAATCAGATTTTGATGCGCATACGTAATTCGTGAGTACACAGAAATTCAGTAATTATATTTCTCAAATACATAATTAATCTCAGATAGAAACTACACTTTCAGCCGAGCAAAAATCATATCTCATCCAATCTTCACGGCATCATTGTATCCCCAATAGCGTGCAAACTCCGCATTAATCCAGTAAAAATAGTCTGGCATCCTGTTAAATTAATAAAATCCTTAGGGGCAAATGACCGTCTATTCATTCGGGTTTAGTTTTCCTGTTGAAAACCAGAGGGACATCGCTTCAAATAACGGAAGTCATACTCAGACAAATGCGTGAAAACCTCCTGGCAAATGCGACAAATCTACATACTAACACGACGGAGAGTTGGCAACAGTGTTGATGGTTTTTTTACACCCCTAAACAAGAGGGTGAATGGTGAAATTACCAGATGTCAATGCGGAAGAAAAAGATTTACATTTAGGGGAGAGACAGAAACTTGAATTTGGATATTGCTTATAAGAAACGATTTTTCTCTTATAAACAACTCTATATGAATCGTGGATTGCAACCTCTTTCACAGTATAAATAGAGCTACCGACTTCAGATTTGTACGTTCAGTGCTGAATAACTAAGAAAAAAAATAAAGACGTATCAGTTAATTTCGCCGTGGGTGCAAACAGAATGAGTACTTGTCACACTTTCATTCAATTATTTTTAGGCTTGTCCAGATAGTTGTCATATAATTGCATTTACCAACACGAGATCTGTCATCAGTATCGATAAGTGCGTAAACGACACAATCTTGCAAAATATATTTTATTTGAACATTAAAATATCCTCGTGTTAAATCCAAATTTACTCTATTTGCAAACGCATAAATGCATTCAATAATAGGTTTGTTGATTCGTCTCTCTGCCCCTGTACATCATTGCCGTGCACAATGGGGCATCCAATATCAATGTATCACATACCGCACGTTCTGTAGTTGTGTTATGTGCTTTGTATCGATTTGTGGACCGCTTGGTCGGGATGAAACGAATGTAACCTATACATTTGTAGTTTGGAACACCATGATTGAACGGGCACCCCAGTTACTACCCTTCTCACCCGGCACTGGGCTCATTGTTGTCAGGGCTGGGCTGAGAGAAGCAGGTGACGTGTCACGCGGGAAAATATATATAGGTGTTTATTTAACGTTAAGTATCGTGAATTAATCTTAACTTAATCGGTCAAAGGAGATCCCAAAATGTAACACATCATTATACATAATTTTATGTAATTATTTTATTATCATATTATAAATATTTATGTCGATAATAGATGTATTCAAAATCATGTTTACTTAATATAATTGATATACCGAGTATCTATTCAAAATCCATTGTTCCCTTTTTATGGTAATCTTCCCACTAGTCAGTTATTTATAACGAGGAACAGAAGAATCTGAAGAAATCAGATTTGAAGAACAGAGAGAAGACAGAACGAATTGGGACCTCTTCAATAGGCATCTGTTTCAGTTTCTGTAATGACCTTTTCCTCATTGATATTTTTTCATGTTGAGGAAACGGTAATAATCTGCGGGAGCCAAATTTGGTGGATAGGAAGAATCGGAACGAATTGAGAGTTGACTATATCAATTTTACAAAATGGAAATTTGTTGCTGCAATGACCTTATTTGGATAAAATCTTTTTTTCTTAAGCCATATCTTCATATTGAAGAACCAGTGAGTAATAACCTAAAGAAATCTTTGAAGAACAGGAAGAAGCAAGACGAATTGGAACGTTCTTCAACTTAATTTTATGAAACAGACATGCGTTTCTTTTCTTCAAAAGAATTTCTTCATATAGAGGAACAAGTAATAGTCCGAAGTGACCTAATTTGGTGGGCAGGAGGAATCAGTACGAGTTGGAAGAGCTCTATATCAATTTTGTAAAATAAGTAGGCATTCGTTGCTACAATGAAATTTTTATTGGGATGGCATCTTTTTTCCTCATGCCATTTCTTCATATTGAAGAACAAGTAAATAATAGTCTGAAAAAGTCAAATTTGAAGAACAGATAAGGAGAAGGACAAAACGGGACTCTCTCCAACTCAATTTTGTGAAACAGACATGCGTTTCTACAATGATCTTCGCCCCATAAAAATTTCTTGATATTGAGGAACAAATTATATCCCGAAGGAACCAAATTTGGTGAACAGGAGGGACCGGAACGAGCTGAGAGATTTACTACATCAATTTTACAACATAGAATGTCGTTGCCGCATTGACCGTCTTATTCAGATAAAATCTTATTCTCCCAAACCATTTCATCATATTAAGGAGAAATGAATAGTCTGAGGGAGTCAAATTTTGGTGGACAGGAGGGAAGGGAACGAGTTAAGAGCTTGACTATATCTATTTTGTGATATTTTATTTGGATAGAATATTTTCCCTTCAGGCCTTTTCTTCATATTGAAAAACAAGTAAGTAATAGTCTCAAGAAATCATATTTGAAGAACAGAGAAGAAGCGGAATGAAACGGGACTCTTCTCCACTCAATTTTTGAAAGTGTTTTTGCAATGACTTTCTCTCCATAGAAATTTCTTCATGTTGAGGAACAAGTAATAGTTCGAAGGAGCCAAATTTGGGGGACAAAAGGACTTGGAACGAGCTGGGAGCTCTACACCAATTTTGCAAAACTGGCATTCGTTGCCACAATGACCTTCTTATTTGGTTGAAATCTTTTCTCCTCGAGCCATTTCTTCATATTGGGGAGCAAGTAAGTAATAGTCTGAAGAAGTCAATTTTGAAGAACAGAGAAGAAGCGGGACGAAATGGAACTCTTTCCAACTCAATTTTGTGGAACAGACATGCATTTTTTCAAAGACCTACAAATTTCTATATGTTAAGGAACAAGTAATAGTCCGAATTTTGGGGGATGGAGAAAAGAGAACAAGTTGAGAGCTTGACTATATCAATTTTATAAAATAGGAATTTGGATCAGATCTTTTCATCTTAAACTATTCCTTCATATTGAGGAGCCAGTGAGTAATAGTCTGAAGAAGTCAAATTTGAAGAACAGAGAGAAAACGAAACGAATTTCGACTTCTTCAACTCAATTTTATGACACAAATATCCGTTTTTGCAATGACCTTTTCCTATAGGAATTTATTTATGTTGAGGAATAAGTAATAGTTCAAAGAAGCTAAATTTGGTGGACAGGAGGGACCAGAACTAGTTTGGAGCTTGATTGCATTAATTTTGCAAAATAGGCATTCGTTGCCACAATGACCTTATTCGGATGGAATCTTTTTTGTCTAGACCATTTCTTCATATTGATGAAAAATTAATAGTCTGAGGGAGCAAAATCTGGAAAACAAGGATAAGGTGAAACGAATTTGACTCCTCTACAACGTAATTTTGTGAAATGAGCATTCGTTTTCGTAATGACCATTTTTTCAATAGCCATGTCCTAATATAGAGAAACAAGTATCAGTTCGAAGGACTCAAATTTGATACACAAGATTTCAATCAGCAACAAAAAATAGCTTCTCCGAACAACTTTTCACAGTCCGCTATTTTTCCGAACGTGAGGCAAGCTCACAAAATCAACCAAAAGCATACTGTAAACAATTGTTTTGTGTTACCAACGCAATAATTTCTCAAGTTTACCTGAATACGCTTTACTCTTGGACTCATGTAAACCGTCTGCCAATTAATATTTAGTCGATTTAGCAAACTTGCCTTACGTTCGAAAATATGACAGACTGTAAAAGTTGCTCAAAGAAGCAATTTTTTGTTGCTCATTGGAATAAATTTTATGATATGCATCAATACCTAGCAGCCAACTAAGATTACTGCTGTAAGTTTCTATCCTATAATGGCAATTTTTTTCAAAATAATGAACTACGGTAACTGACTGGCATCCTCTCGACCTAATTTTGTGGAATAGGCATTCGTTTTCGTGGTGATTTTTCTCCCAATGGCTATTTCTTCATATTGAGAAGCAAGTGATAGACTGAAGGAGCTGAATTTGATGGACAGGGAAAAGCGCAGCTCCGTGATGAATTTCATCAAGTTTCTTTTTCTTTTTTATTCATGCTTATTATTATTCCTTACTTCAACCAGTATATGCCTCAGTTGTTATTATTGCTCTAAAATCAATAGTAAGTTCAAAAAACGATCAAACTTTTTTAAATATTACATCTGATTAAGGACGACACGCCAACTTTTTCACAACGCTATTAGCTCAATTTTTCTGTTAGGCCGACTGTAGGCGCTTTGAATCTACTGTATTGAGAACCAATAATCTTTTACAGTATATTCTACTTGAGAACGGTGCAATGTTCAAATAAAACTACGTTATAAGCCTTCCAATTAGCCAAAATGCCAACACGATTCACTCACGTAAAATACAGGATATAAGACAAGCTTTCTAAAAAATAATATAAGGAATAGAAGCAACATATTACCTAAATATAAAGGTACAAATTCAAATCTTTGACCTGTATAAGTTTATTCATGAGCGATTGAGAGTTGACGCAAATGACAGAAAGTCAAGTATGATTTTAGTGCTAATTGAAAATTGGTTCGCATTTCGGTTAATCAGAAGTCTTGAATCGTAGTCCCATTTAAGCTCTTGAACCGTTCTTAGTTGGAATAGACTATAAATGCATTTCAGTATTTTTTAAAGTTGTAAAACTTCTATTCTTCAATATACATATGAATAAAAAAAAATATTTTAAATTTTGGCCTGTATTTATAAATATTTTTAGGGTTTTCATGATCTTGAACAAGTTGCGAGACATATTAGAATGATCACCTTTTACTTGAAATGCATGACTTCAATGAATCATTTATTTAAAATTTGGATCAAATAATACTAATAAATTTCGAAAAATGCTATGGATGATGATGCAATTTTGGTAGTTAAAATAATATTAAACCGGAAATCTATTACCAAAAATAATAAAATAGGATAGAGTAGATGTATTTCCAGTAATATCAATTTATAGTCCTCTACGCCCATATTTACGTCTGAATTAGTGTTCTGCCTTTCAAATCCTATTTAAATAGCAATAAACTGGCAGAAAATATTGCTGTTTGCAGCAGAATAGTGTTCTAAATGTGTAAATTCGTGATGTACTTGAAGTTTCGCACTAAACTGTGTATGTAAAACCGTTGTAAAAGCTAGAAACATTTATTTTAGAACGCAAATACGCGAAAGAAGCGAAATCTATTTAGAGCGTCAATGAAAAGCAGGCCGCTGGAGGTGGGAGGCGCGGCGTACGCTTGAAGAAATGAAATATTATAAACAATTAGAATGGCACGTACAAATATTTCATGCATAATATCATAAATCAATACACAAATGGGTGCCAAATTAAATTCATATTATTTCTCTCTATTGAATGTAATAACAGAGCAAAAATTAATAATTGTTCTACTTCTCGAAACTAATTAAAAATGATAGTTGATTCTTGAGAGAGCTCTAGCAGATAAAAATTGGTCCAGCATTCTACGAAATATGTAAATAAATATATACAACTGTCAGTTTAACAATCCTAAAAAACCTCAGCTAGAAGAATTCTTCAGAGCCCAGAGGAATTTTCATCACTACTTTGGAATTTGTGAATAAAGCACTTTTGGCAAAATGTGCAAAAGAAGCAATTGTCTCTAACAAATGATTTCAACAAAGAAGCATTAAATTTCTGTTATGAAAATACAAGCGTTTAACATGTACACATGATAATGTGTCAATTGTCTCGTTCATCAGCTTAAGCAAAAAGAGCCATAGGAGCAATAAATTGAAGCTCGTCACCTTTGGTCAGTCTAGTCTAATGTATTGATATTTACTTCATAATCAGGCTCTCCCAGAAAAGTCATCACCAGCTCGTAGCTGAGTAGTCTTTTGTTTAGCAGTGACAATGCTCCGTGGCTCGTTGTCGGACTTCTCTTAACTCTCTCATCAATCACACGCTAATATCTCGTGGAAGATCTATTCATCTGTTGCTTATTTAAATCAATTTTTCAATATGCATTGACATCTAGCGGGGATTTTTAGATACAAATATCTCAAGTTTACAGCTGTAACTATCCTCCCTTTAGATGGCAGACTGTTAAAAATTGTTTTTTTTTTCTGTCACGAGCGCTAGGTCTACGATCAATCAGTATGGTACATAAAAATACTTATAGGACCTGTACTTCTTTGTCTCCAGTCGTCCCATCCTTGACCAAACAATTTTGCTACTAGGAGAGACACTAGGTACTAGGTACGAGGTACTATGAAAGTTACTGTTATTTGTTATTTGTAATTTGACACTTTCTGTTTAATATAGCCGTTTCTAAAGCCCTTCGTATTAACCTAAGAAGCTCCCAGAATAGCGGTCAAATACAGGAACTTTCATTTGGTACAAATATCAATATTTTTGAATAGAATTAAATTTATGACCGGGTTGAGAGCATTTCATAAGCGCAGATGGCATACGACCAAATTTTCAACCCTCAAAAACATATACGGTATAAAATCGGCGAACCAACTGTCACCATCTCCCGGTATAAAAACCACCGCACATTTAACAACTTTCCAAGCAAGAAGTTTTCTTGCTCTCTTGGCCGCTTTAAACTGCGCTTGGTGTGACACTAGTTTTCGCAGCACACGAAGCAAGCCACTTAATGTGACTCTAGAACGTAGACTTGCTTATTACAAATAAGGACGTTGCCGGAAATAATCGTCAGAGAAGGACAAATATAACACGTGAGCTAATTACAATGCAACAGAAAAAAAATAAAATATATGTTCAAGAGAGTGAATGCTGAAAAGATTTTAAGGCCACAGTGTTCTTTACATGCTCGACGAACTATACTGACAAAACCAAATTGCGCCATTCGAATAGCTAGAAGTATAAGTGGTAAGGTTCAAGTGGTGAAAATCGAAGTTGTAAGTAGTTTGTGACATATTTTTAAGATGAAAAGTGGATTTTATGGATGCAAAAGATGACTACTCTTAGTACAGTCTATTTTTTACAAACATAGTTAAATCAAGATGAAAATACATTTCCTAAACTCAAAACTCTGATGTTGGACGTCTTTTCATTTTACAATTGCAAGTGGTATCGGTCACCAATTAAGTGGTCAGCTTTTACAATTTAAAGCTGCAGCATTTTAGCAATTACCATCACATCGACCTAATCACTTCAAGTTGTTGGGAATACCATTTAAATTGCTCATGTACAACTTAATTTATTATCCTTACCACTTAGTTTTCTGTATAGGGTGCACGAAAACTTTTCCTCATTTTTACCTTTTTCTCTTACTTTGATTGTCAACGTTTGGAGTATATTTGCAATGCATATATTGATTTCAGTGGTATCTCCGAGCCATGTTTCCAACTAATTCTTTACAAAAAATTGTTTTTATTGTTTGAATGGACTCGCTGCGTCGTTTAGTTACCTGTAAAAAATCGTCAGCCTTCAGAATAACAATTTCTCAAAATCTCACGATATACAAGTCTGTGTGGCGTGGTTAATGCGATATGAAGCTGATGTTGATGTAGTCCCGTATTTTCGATACCCGTTCCGATTGGCCATGGAAAGCAGTCAGCAGCGAAGCAAGTGGGAAAAAAGCACCGGATCTATCTTATAAAACAAGTCGCCTGGCAAGCACAGCACTAAGCAGTGGACCAAGTTTCTAGCATCAGAGCTAACGTGGCAGCCAGCGTGGCTACAACGCTACAAGTGAACGAAATTGCTTCGTGTGCGGCAGGCTCAAAATATACAAGATGCGCAAAAATTTCAACTCAGGATGAACGATTTGACAGCTTTTCTTGGTACTGTTTGTTTTATCACAGTTTAGTGGTGTTACATGGATATAGAAGAAGTACGAGGATCGCATCATGTTTCATGTATTGCATACAGTAGCATCAGACACAGATGGCTCTTCATAAACGAAGAAAAATGTATCGATCTGCGTGGTATGAACTCAATTTGACACATGGGTAAAACAAATCGGACAAAAATTCATGAGGAATGCATAAGTAAAATAATTCAAGGAATATAAAAATAATAATAATAATAATGGAGTAGATAACAAAAAGTTTCTTCCAGTGTTTCATCATTCAGATGTGTGGGTATTTTCAGAGCGTTATACTGTTTCAAAAGCCTCTGGTCTTCCTGAAATTTGTTGAAAACACGTGCGCGCGCTATTCCCTCCAACAATTTGGCAACGACGTAACACATCATTCGCGCGCTTCATATCCGCGCGTGCGCACTGTCACGTCAAAGGCACGTGCCGTCATATACCACCACAACTATGTTTAATATTCTGCACTAATTTTAGTTTTCTGTACCTCACGCGAAAACGTTTTATTATTGACGTCAATTGAATTTTAATTCAAAATTACTTTCATAGGCGAAATTAAGAAAGATTTTATTTGCAAAGTAATTATGCAATATTATTAAACAATAGCATGTTGCAATCATATAAACCTTCAAAGAGACTCACCTTATGTGGTGATGACCTCGACCACTTGATTGGCAAATTTCTCCGTTTCACAACCGACAGTCACCGCGCACAATGTCTGTCACAAATAAATACACAAATTAGCAATTTTATAGTTTATTATTGTGTCAAACATAAAAAAATTGAAAAAGTTCAAATAATGTTTATATGAAGTGGGGGAAATAACGCAGCATAGGTGAAAGGTCATGAAAAGCTTGAGTGGGCGGGACCAACACGTGATTGGCTAGCAACACGTGACACGCGAGCGCCGTGCGTCAATGTCTCTCATATGTCATCGTGTTGACAAACTGCAGATTGACAAAGGCGTTAATTATCCGACAAATTGTTGTCATCATATTTGTAAGCATTAATCAAAAGAAGAAACTCTTCTAAACACAACCGCGCGATTAAACGAATTCATAGCGAAATGCACTTAATCGTCGCCTACTTCTAAGCTCGCGCTTTGCCCGACTGCAGCCGATTGTTGCCGACTGGGAGTCATAGAAACAATGATTGAATGACAAGCGACAAGACTTAACAATGAGAGAAACAAAGGAGCAGGAATAAATGACGTACGGACGTTGGCTAGATAGCAGGAATGCGTCGGAGAGAGAGCTCGCGCTCTCCCGCATTCAAAAACATACTCAAGCGAGAAAAAAGTAGTGGGGAGAGAGCAGCTCTCGCGCGCGCTATCACTGCCTTGGATGTGGTGTCATTCCACACGTGATGATGAATTTTGTTTTGTTTCGGTCACTGCTAATTCGGCCTAAAGTAAACAGGAGTTTGTTTCGTCCAAAAGTTTCAAATTAGTTTCATTGTTGAAAAAAAAAGTTTACAGAAGACGACCTTTTAGAGCACACACGCTAAATAGATTCTCATTTCTGAGCAACAATAAATGTTACTTTTTGTATCTCACCCATTATTTGGAGCAGTCACTTCGTTTCCTGATAAAAAAAAAAATATATCGAGGATTGTTCAAGGAAGCATCAAAAAGATATACGGAGGGGTTGATTTATTTGATAAATGATTGCGTTTCTTTATATTTCATGTCAAGATAGTAATAATTGTTTGTATCTCCCTGCATCAAACACTTTTTTCTTCACTTGTTAAATGGGGATGCTTAACCCCCGCTCCTTCCATCCCTTTCCAAATCAATACTTGACTTCGGTTTCAGTCGGTTTCTCTCGGCCTGTCCTGCTGTCGCTGCAGGCGCGGGTTTCCGGACACTGTATTAACAAAACCTGCTGCTCCTTTTACCGCAAATTTTAAATCTCGGTTGTTACCGCAGTAAAAAGGCAATGTTGCCAACGCAGAAGAAAAGAGAAAGATAATTGTGCTCCCCAAACTTTACTTAACGCTAATAAATCAGCAGAAGAATGGGCTAATTCTTTGAGAAGTTGAGAGAGAATAGTTTCACAATAGAAGTTGTTATACTGAAGATAGCATCAGTAATCCTTTATAAGCATAAAAAAATAAAAGAAAAATTGGAGGAGCTGGGATTTGAACCCAGGACTTTCAGCATGCGAAGCAGACACTCTACCACTGAGTTACACCCCCATCCTGCCACCCAGTGGTGTGCAAGAAGTACAAAGAGCTTTTAATGTCTGTATGTATAAAAATCAGTACAACACATATTTTGAGATTTTTTGTACATATTTTGGTCATCTCTTATTCTTTGAAATAAAAAAGTTAGTAAAGAACTGTATCATTGATTTTTTGGAGTTTGAACTGTCACTCATTCAATTTGTTAGGTTAGAATGATCCATCAATCATAGACACTATCACAGGGATGCGGCAGTCTGTATAACAAGTAGATACAAAATTCAAATATTCCATGAGAAAAAGTGCAAGATATAGATATAGATAAATAGATAACAAGACAAATATTCAAATATTGTAGCAATCTTCTTGCTTTCTTTAATTCAAAACTAAAACAGAAAATTTCTATCTCTCATCTGTTTACTTTCCTATTATTCGCAAAGCGGATAAGCTAATTGCTTTAAGAATGGAAAATTCTATCAATACGCTATTGCGAAATTATCGACAAGGGTAGCATCATTTAACAAACCAAAAAGTATCGGCTGGACGCGATGTGACAGGTTGCGCAACAGTGACCCTTAGTGACCATGCGCAACCCTTGTAGCGGATTGGTCAGCAGCAAGATTGGATTGAAGCCGCAAGAGAGATGGACAAACAGCCACCGTGTACAAGAACGACGACAAAGAGAGAGGAAGACAGAGATAAAACACACATAAATGTTTAGCAAAACTGGTAAAGCGATAGCTGCATATAGACGAGAAAAACGCCGAGGAATCAAACAAAAGTAAATAAAGATATGAAATATTTTGCTTTGAAATACTAATTGTGTTTGCACTTCACATGGCCAACTCCTAGTGATTTTATCTGAACAAGATACCCTTGAAAAATTCGCAGTTCGTCGCATACTCCATCTATTTGTAGAACTACGTTCTTAATTCTGTCAGATAGGAGTTTCAAAATGGACAGGGCGGATGTGGTATAACGCATCCGAATCTAGTAGGCACATCAAAGCCGAAAGACGAAAAAATGCTATTAGCCCCGTCATACTTCCGACTGAAATTGAGTATTGGAATCGTCAGTCCGGCGTCTTTAGTTTCACGTAAGAGCCTTAAAGACCATCCGATTTTTACAATATCAGATGCTCTGACTTTTAATAGTTGATAAGTATTATTTATGGGAACTAAGAGAGAATCGCATTCGAGGGTAGAAATTGTGGTCCGAACTACAGAAACCTGGTAGTTAATTGTCCCGCGAATCCTCACGGAAAGAAGAGTTTCGAGGTTTTCCTATGGTTGATGACATTCCGGAGCTGCTATGTTCAGCGCCAGGGAAGAACATGTCAAGCACATTGAGATCCGGACTTTATGGATCCGTTCTTCTTCATGCTTATAACCACGCAAGTTTCATAAGAAAATTCTCATTGTTAGACTTCGATGTTTGTCTGCCTGTTTGCTATAATAGATTTTTCCTGAGAATTTTGAAGCTATAAACGTGAAGTTTATTATAGTTACGAATCATGCCAATTCTCATCTAACCTCGAGGCCAAAATTTGGGTTAATATTCTCCAGAAATTTCGGGAAAATATCTTCTTGGCTAGCTGGATCTCTATGTCGATCAGCACTAAAACGCGCTCCAAACTCGACCGTGCTCAGGGCAATAGCCCATTCTTTTACCAAGAGTGGTAGGTCGGAAAGTGGATGCTTAGTAAGGCATTTGAGAATTAGTTTAATCTCTTCTAACAAGCTTCCCTGGTTGGAGCTAGGATGTCGTGAACCTCTATCTTAAAAGCTGGTGACAATTATGCCTGAGTAACTTGACTCAAATTAAAAGCAGCCTCCTGTTAGGAAATTTCCACCAGAGGCTTCTTTCTGAAGCTCCATAGGGACCGAGACCGATCAGACTCGGGGAAGCTATCCCTTGGACGGCCATTGCAAGAGGTGGGCTAAAAGTCTGGGAGCCGACCACACCTCATGCTCCCTGTTCGAACTTACGGCCAAATTGTGTATGAATCGATTAGAAAAATAGTGGTTAATAGGGTGCCAGACTACATGAATTTAGAATCCTGTCCTAAGGGTTGAAAAAAGGTATTCCCAGATATTTTTTGGGGTAACTGCCCTGATAGAACTTACGATTGACACTGGCACCAATCGATAGCGAAAATCAAGTACTTTAAGAAAAAACTAGGGTGCTACACTGTCTGTGAGGGTGGCAGCCATTTCTAAGTATTACCCATTTTCGTATTCAACTTCCCTGGTCAAACTTACGACTGCTATTTTTCTGTTGTCCCAGACGGGCTAGAAGGTCGCACCCTGGCTTTTCCTTGAAGTAATTAACTTTCGCTAGCGATTGTCCTATCAAGGAAGCTAGCCCTGAAAAAATTTACTGAGAATGACCCTTTTTTCGACACTTAGGACAGAATTCTGAATTTATAAAGTCTAGCACCTCATTGTCCACTGTATTCCTGATCGATTCATATACAATTTGGCCATAAGTCCGATCAGAGAAGATAAGGTTCTATCCAAAGATGGATAATATCCCATCCCTACCAGTGGATCTTCATTTTCATTTTTCTGAGTTCACATAAATTGTTCAAGCAGCGATACATCAGTTGTTTCGTCATTGAAGTAAGGATCATCTTCTGTTGGTGATTCAGTATTTGAACACGACTATAGCCTTGACAGCTAGTGCATGCTGGTGAACATAGTAAGCCTACTTTTTGCAGTCGTATTTCGAATCACCCCTTTTTGCAGTAGCAAAAAATAGTATTAAGGAGATTTTCTGGTGCAGATGGAAGTAGAGTGTGAATTGGTTCCAATACATTATTAATTAGCTTCCCCATTCTTCCAGGTTCAGTTGATCACTAAGTCACATTATTTGAACCTTATAATATACTCGATAAGAATGTTGATGAGCAGAAGCCGAACCAATCCACAGTCTTCTTCCATCAGCACCAGAAAAATTCCTAAATATTATTTTTTACAACTGCAAAAATGGGTGTAATTATAAATAGGGCTGCAAAGGGTAGGCTCACTTTATTCACCAGCTTTCAAGGCCAGTTGTGTTTAAATATTGAATCTCCAACAGAAGATGATTCTTAGATTAACGACAAAACAACTGATGTTTGAACAATTTACGTCAACTCAGAAAGATGAAGATGAAGAAGAAGAAGAAAGGAAAGTTGGATAAGAAGATCTAATATTATGTTGAACTTCAATGAGAAGACCGTGGAATAATCCTACCAAGGAAACCACATAAAAACTGTGCAGAAAGTACAGTACCCCATAGGTGGCGTGAAAATGTGTACTTATTATGGAAAATATAGCTTTAGAATGGCTTTTCATCAGAAATGGTGAGAATCGTTTGAGCTAATTTTATCGTAAAAATAACCGTTTTGCTAAAAAATCTAGAAAACCTATTTTTTGCGAGTTTTGGCCTCGCATGAAATTTTTTGCACACACGGGATCGATGGAACTCAGTACAAGCGACCGCTTTGCCCATTCTTAGCAAACTTTAACGAATCTCCAAGCTATCTCCTTGTGTCCTATTATATTTCCATTTTTAGATTTTTTATTCATCTTCTAATGTAGCATAAACATTATATGGCAAAATTGTGCGAAGAAAAATCTTAGTTTTGACAACAGAATATCAGGCAATCTTTGGATTGTGAGAATTTCATATCGAAGACGCCAGAGAAGTTCGTTCCAAGTTTGATTTTGTAAGCGTAAAGTTCTCGTCTTCCTGTGTTTACAAAGCCGTAAATAGCGAAGTTGCTCTTTGTCCAACATCGAAAAGAGAGCACGAAACGTCCTCGAAACTAGTTTAGTTACCAACTTACTTTCAAACTGTATATAAACATACACAACACAATTTTCAAGATTTTGTTTTGAATTATTTTACAAATTTGTCTACCAGAGTGATAGAGAGAGCTCATCTATTCGTAGAACAAACATGGAGTCCTATATTCTATAGCCTAATACTTACATGTACTAATTATCCGACCTGTAGTTTTATATGTGCTAGAAACCTCGATAAATACCCTGGAAACTTTTCAACGCAGAATACTATGTGAAATCTTGAAAACAGTAGACAAAAATACATTGTGGAATAACAGGATGAACTATGAACTCACAGCACTCAATGCTCGAGATGGTTGGAGCATATCAACCAAATGGATGAGGATGGAACAGCAACAAAATACTCAAAGCGTACTCTATGTTAACGGATTTAAGAAGATGGCCGAAAAGCAAATGGAAAGGAAAAGTTGACAGAGAAGTGAAACTATCAAGAATACCTACTAAAATGGAAGACTGTAGCGAGGAATAAAGACAAATCAAGAAACGTAATGAAGGAAGCGAATCATACACTTTGGACTGTAGAGTTAATTATCGATAGATCGTCAATTATACATGAATAGTTTTCTTTCGTGAATGTCACTTTGATGGCCGCTATTGGTAACTAAGGAAACGATATTATAAATTAAACTGTTTTTATTGAAAGCGACGTAGGTAATCGTTCGTGGAAATTTGAATTGAAATATCAAGTCTAAAATTTCTAGGAGTGATTTTAATGTTGCAGATCAGTTGAAAAATATTCAAAAACAGACTAAGCTATTTTTTAGCTCATCAATTATCATAAATAAACTTGTGCAGCTCAAAGATTTGAATGTGCATCCATTCAGGTAAAATGTGGATTTGTCGCTTCTATTTCTTAAATTTGTTTCCAGTAACCTTGTCTTGAGACCTGCATTTAATGTAAGTGAATCGTATTCGCATATCTGCCAATCACAAAGCTTAAATAGTAGTCCCATAAGATCTCTTGGATCGTTCTTAACTGAAATGCACTGTAATTTATTATCAACAAGGAATTAATGATAAATTGCCTCCATAGTTTGGAAATGAGAACATTCGAAGCTGAAAATAGCTAAGTAACAGGAAACTTCCGGTGAACGAGTTAGAAAAAAAAATTCGACCTCCTATATGTTTATGTCTGAGAATAAGATTAATCATATAATTCATCGTTATCTTGGGAGTATTTCGGAAAAAGAGCATTTGGCATCAAAATTGACAAAAACTACATTTAACATATTAAAAATATAATTCTGAAAAATATGACTCATGTTTCTTCAATGATTTTTATATCACTTTTAATTTCTGCCATTAATAATCAAATATCACCATTTTTTTTTGGGGTGTGGAGTATATATCTGTCAACCAGCTAGACAACACAATTTTTTTAACTTAAATAATTTTTCGATTCATCGAATTGGTAGCAGTATGGACAGTAAAACCTCATTGTTAAATCTATTAGAATCATAATCTAATACATATTATAAAAAATAAAATTTGTTTACCTCTTTACCACAATTCACAAAAATAAGATGTTCATTTTATCACTACACCACTATAACTGAATATACATATAAATTTAACCAAATATTAATTAAATATTCTCAACAAAAATCAATACTATTTCAATATGAATCATGATTCTTTTCCGTAAACTCTTATTTGTATGAATGCATCATGATGAATCCAATTCTAACAAGTTTATGCCGCAAATTAATGAGAAATATTGTCAGTATTGAAATTATTTCTAAAAGTGAAGCCAGATTTTAGTGTGTGAGATACAATTGATTGGATATCAAATTTTAAAATTATTTTTAGAGTGGTTATTTTATTTTAAATATACATTAAAGTGTTTTCCATTTGACTGTGGTGATGCAGTGAACCAAACCTGGAACTGAACAGCGTTTTGAAGAAGGTAGAATATTAAATTATTTTTTATTATTTGTACGCTTTTATGTTCAGACCTTATTTGCGTAGATATTGGTAGGACAAGGCCTTTTGTCACTAGGTCTACCTGTTTAAGGGCTTCAACTTTTAAATAAACTACAATATAATTTTACATCATGTCAATAATATTACGATAATTATTTTGGGTAAACTATTCATGATTTTCATGCTCCGATCCATATAAAGATCAAAGATCATCTTAAAATATATTTGTCGTTGCAAGATTTTCAAAAATTCAAATAAAAATTTGGTGATATAAATAAATTCACCCATATGTTTTTTCCGTAAATTCAGATGAAAACAGTTTTTTTGAATATCTTCAAAATCAAAGGATGTAATCTGGACTAAGTAGCATCTTATTTTTAACGATAATATCTATTTTTTCTATTTTTGTGATTCATTCTGACCCTGGTCTGAATATCAAAAATAGTTCAATCGTTTAGAAACAGCTAGTATTTATGTATTACGTGATAAATTTATAGTTTGTTATTATTATTCATCCTCTTATTTGCGGTTTATTTGTACAAGATATATTCTAAAACCGATTTAAAATGTCGAAACATATCAACGAGCTAATTCCTATAAATTCTGAACAGAATGATACAAAATGAATTAGGTGAAATGTTCTCCGAAGATTTGTGGTAATTTTTCTTTTATATTTCAAGAAATAATATTTTATACAACCACGAATTTGCAGGCATGACTTTGAAAAGGGAGTGCCTAAAACATTTCTGTACGATAGATTCATACTCATTCAAGTTGTATGGTCCATTTTTTACATGACCAAATAAAGAGAAGAATTAGAATTTTCCGTTGATTTCCTATTTTCATATTTTTGTAATAATTCATATATTTTTTTATGAGTGTTTTATATTTATTTTTGAATATATTGATACTTAAATTAGATATTATTGTAATGAGGAGAAAGATCGAAGAAACAATAGTTTATTATCTGATGCAACACAAAATCTTTCGGTCAATTAATTGCACAAGCGCTGAATTTCATATCCGTACATGATGTGGATATGATTATTATATTCGTACATAATAGTAGGAAGGCAATAAACAAAATTTAATATCCACATCATGTGCGGATAGGACCATCATATCCGCACAGGATAGTATGAAGATACCATGCCACTATTTTTTTTTATAGTCTCAAGTGAAAGTTTGTTTTCATTACAAAGAAAATTATAATTACTCTATGAGAAGAATTGCTATAGCAGAATGTCGAAACTAAGAATATAGGTGAAAATCCCTAGACCCTCCCATCCTCGGGACGCATACAAAAATACCCAAAATGAAACAAAAATAAATTCTTTGTACAGACATCAAGAAATAATGTCACTTGTAGGTACATATCAATATTAGTACATATGTAAAATGTCGCATTGTAGTTGTTTATCATGATAAATACACGAAATAATTTCGCGCACCTTCATTCTCAAGCACCAAAGTTTAAATTCGCGGACTAGAAACATATATAACTATTTTCTTTTATCACATACTAGTATATTATGCAATATATTTTATGGACGTCTCTTTGGAGACGAGTTTTTCAGGCACGAGCAAAGTGAGTACTTCGAGTAACGGGTGTCCGAATTATTCATGAAACAAGTTACAATTCTTCTTCCACAAACGCAAAATGAAACACATTAATCGAAAAATACTATTCTGCAAGAAATGTAAAATATTAATATTAGAAATATTTGCAACTGGCTTTAGTTCTATGCCAAATGAACACAATAGATAAATCAATAAGTTTAGTACGAGGACGGCTCTGAAAGTTCCTCACATTATGATTGCAATCGTCTGTATTGCAAATGCACTTTACTCAAAACATTCTTCGAATTTTTCGTATAAATCCAAAACAGTTGAATGTAGAATATTAGAATTTAGTATTTAAGACGATAATACCATCTAAATGCTCATTAATTATTTTCATTGAGATTGACCGAGCGGGAAATGCACTTTACTTGACAGTCTTTTCGAAGTGCACTTCAGTTGAAATTGTTTTCTAATTTTGCGTATGAATTTAGAACTGTCAGCCGTACAATCTTGGAAGTCAGTATTTAGGAATTTTATAGCATAAGAATGATGATCTCTTGTTTTTATAACAATCAAACGGGCTGAAAGCGCATTTTACTTGACAGATTCTTAGAACTTCTTGAATAGATCCAAAACAATTAGCCGTGGAAAGATAAGATTTTGTTTTTGATTATACTATTATTTTTTGCAAAAAATATCCAATAATGTACAAGTCACGTGATATCCAAGTCAGATTTTTTCATTCGGGTATTCTCCGTTATATTTCGGTCGTGCTCGTAGCGGGCTATATTTTTCCCTTAGAATAGATATTGCTACTAATTTCAACAATAGCATTTCTTGCCACTTACTAGTGAAATTGAGGTTTGTTAGCGGCACTAAAAAAGTGACTTCCTCCGATAAACTAATTGTAGAGTAGTTCATTTCGCCAGCCCTTTCAAAACACATCCCTGAATAGTACCTGTACAGCATGTTTGACTCGTGCAAGCGTGCGAAAGGAGTGGCTATTTCAGGATCAAGCCAATAATGAAAAGAATTGAATATTTTAAAACGTTTATTATCATAATCAAATTGGAAAGTGGATTTGAATTATTTTGTACTGATGAATAAATGGTAGGGAAGTAATATTGACCGCGAAAATAGTGAACAAACAAAAAGCACCCTTCAAAAATGTATTCGTCTTTCAATTTATATCTGCATTTTTAAAAAGATTAAATTAAAAATTAAGGTAGGCGGAGTAACAATTTTTTTATATTCTCAAATCTTGCACTTTGCATTGATTATTATCCAACATCATCGAAGATCCTGTGCAAGTATTTCCTACGACTATAAAAATTAATCCAATTCATAGTTAATGGCAGCTTTTGGAGAATTGTTCTCCAAAATCTACGGTTCGCAGGTGGTTCCATGAATTAAAACGTGGACGATGTTACCTTAAATATGAACAGAGTCATAGAAAGTCAGCATCAGCTATTAGTATACCGAAAAAATTCTAGTGGCGAGAGAATCAATGAAAATAAATCGGAATGTAATAGATAGAGAATTTAGCGGATTCTAGGTATTGGATTCACTGCAGTTGATTTTATTTGTGTACATTTGTTAATCTCGGACCAAAAACACTCGAGTAGACTGGTGTTAATTCATACCTCACAAATTTAACCGAAGTTCATCTAAGAAGATGAAAAATCTTGCATCTACAGTTTTGGTCATTATAAATTAAAATAAACCTATAAGTAGGACAGGAGAAAAGCTCAAACAAAAAAATTTTTGCTGTTTTTTTCAGAAATAGTTGTCCAGTGCAGTAATTCCATTTGAAGATCATAAAACCGTAACTGCAAATTAGTATACGGAAGTCTGCTTCTTCTAAGTCTTCAATAAATTGCGTGAAGAGCCGCCAGAGTTTGGTTCGCGTTTATCTTGGATTCCCATCAGTTATTCTATCCATAAATAAATGTCAATTTTAGATAGAGCTAGTTCCTAAAAATTATTAAAAACGCCGGACGTGATTTTAAAATTCCCGCGAACCACATCGGACAGCCCCCTAAGAAAATAGTTCCGGATGGCAATCCTACCTATAAGGGCATATCTATACAAAACTAGAATGGAGATGTTGGAAAAAATTGTATGCACCTCACAAAACATTATTTCTTCCTCTCAGTGACTTCTATTCGAATTGCACCTCAAATGAGTTACTACCGTCTCTCTTCCTGAGTCAGTGTTTTTTATCAATGTACTCAATAACTGGATCGTCCGTCTCCAATGTCTGGATCTTCTGATCATACAATAAATCAAGTGAATGAATATATTTATGTAATTTTATTCAATGTTTATTCAAAATATTATTGTTGTTTCATCAATGGAAAGATTGATGTAAAATCTTGTTGAGAGAGATAATTTATAACGATAGAAATATGTAAAACTGAATTCCATTGAATATGGATTTTTCAGAATGGATGTTTCTTCAGATAATAACCGCCTCTTGATTACAATAATTCATTATTAGCGTTTATATAAAGTAACTCCGGATTAACACTTATTTTCCAAGATTTATCGCCACTGCTGTGACAGATAATTCCATAAATCATTTCCAATAAAATAAAACATAATTTATAAATTGTGAATATGTTACCTATTCACAAATAAATAGGAATTGTTGTTATCGCTCTGAGATATTAAGACAAAATTCTCATTGAAAACCGCATACAAACTCAACTTGATTTATAGAGATATGACCCAATTCAAATGGTTATTTTTTATATAAAATGGTGCTCAGATGACACCACTTCCAGATTTATTTTTTGTATGTTTTTTAAATTAAGAAAATGGCAGAAACAGGTACCAAGACACTTGCACGGTGTTTATTTTGAAAAGATCAATATTCAGTACAACCAATAGATACTTGAATTTCCAAATTTTCTCTGACTCGATGTAACAGTGGAGCGTGTGATAAATTTATTTTAGTAGATACAGATTACACCAGAAATCTTTGGGCACCCCACGACAAATTCCAGCCCCACAATTTCAACGCTTCTGCTAGTATAGTATTTATTTTACCAAAATCTATACTTACTCTGTGTCTGGGTTTGTAATCATGTGTTGATTCCTAAATCAATGCAACTGAAATATAATATTCTACCAATCTAAAACTTGTAGAAGTGGGATAAATATTGTGCAGTTCACAATCCAATTAATTATTCCGATAACAAGGTTGATATTCATCAGATCATTTATTTTAACTTATTCTTATTAATTAGGAATTTTCTCGGGCGCCAGTGGACGAATCCATAAGTGAACTCCTCACTTATTTTATCAATTTGATAATTTAATTCAATCTCAATTACTTGGACTTCTGCAGGGGTCTGGATATTGATCAGGACAGTGAAGGGTTAATATCGTAATGAAGCTGATAAGTTAGTGCAGAGCTGTTACATAACTTAATTCAAAATTCTAAATGTGAAACCAGAAAAACCACACAATGCAAGATAGTTCTCTGGCGAACATCGTGAGGATGTTCGCGAAATTCAAATTTATCGCTCTACTTTCTTTTTCACAGGAGTCAATCAGCTCCGAAAACGGTAGACAACCGTCTAAACAAGCAAGTGCAATTTACTCCTGGATTACTTTTGTCCGGTATTTCAGTGCTGGACCTACTCAGACGTAGGTATTTTGGTCTGAGTCTTCAAACCTCAGACATTAAATATTAGTCATTTAACATAGATCTCAGTTTCACCGTGCAGATGTCATTGAAATGAGAATGACTAAAAGTAGACAGAAGCTTTGAGATTTTTATTATTCACATGATTAGCTTTTGAAGCCCAATCAATTTAGGGGGTAATGTGTTTTCAATTAGTAAGGTACTATTCGCCCTACCTCTACATACATTGCTAATATTTCATTTTTTGCGGAGTGATATATAGAAAAGTATCTATTAGACGTTTATACTCACTGTTAAAATGATTTCTCACAAATTTTTATCAATTTAAATAGTTAGATAAATTGATTCGAATAACAATGCTTTTGAACTTGTTCACAGTCGGAAGAACAATCGTTACCATTTTGTTGCTATTCATGGCTTAGTAGCTTTATGTTTTGAAGAAACAGATTTCAATTATTTGAATTCGATTATCTTATGTTATTCTTAAAGCTCATTTCAATAGGAATACAACAATATAAATGTTTGGGACTAAACTAGACACGTGCCAAGCTTTCATTGGTGGTAGAAATGCAATGTTGTCTCTAAAGTAGATCTCTTTCCATCGGCTTATATTATTGTACTCAAAACTGGAATATAGTTACGTCTATCCCCCAATAATAAATTGAAGAGAATAAAGGTCCAAGTTCCAAATACTGGCAACTCAGATTTTCTTGGTTATTGTAATATGTAAATATTTTTTAAATTTTACGCATAAATCCAAAATTATCAGCAGTAGAATACTGAAATTCAGAAGTTGAGATTGCTGTAGCATTATCTATTCTTGTACCAATCGGCTGAGCCGGAAATGCACTTTATACAACAGACTTTTTGACTTTTCCGCATAAATTCAAAACAATCTGTCGCAGAATATTTAAATTTTGTATTAGGCACTCTTATAATATCTAGATGTACACCTTGCATTATGATTGCTATCAACTAAGTCGAAAGAGCACTTTATTCAAACATTTTTTGAATTTTCCGCATAAATCCAAAACGATTTAACGTAGATTATTAGAATTCAGTATTTAGGACGATTATACCGTCTAGATGCTCATATCCTATTTTTATTGAGATCCACCAAGCCGGAAGTGCACTTTACTTGACAGTCTTTTGGAATTTTTTGCATAAATTTGAAACGATCAGGTGTAGAATAATGAAATTTGGTATATTTCAGTCTGCTGTAGCATCTGAATGATTGCTCACTATTCTCATTGAATTTGTAATTTTCCTTGATTTTCCGCGTAAATTCATAACTTTCAGCCGAAGAATCTTGGAAATCAGTATTTAGGAATCCTGTAGCATGAAAATGATGACCTACTGTTTCCATAGCAACCGAATTGGCCGAAAGCGCACTTTACTTGACAGATGGAAAGATGCGATTTTGAGTTTGATAATCGTATGCAAAAAAATTATCTAATAATGATGTACAATTGAGTCACGCGATGTTCATGTCAGATTTTTTACTTATACTTCATTGATAAAAAAAAATAATTAAAAAGAGCATAAATGGAAAGAGAGATATTTGGATTCAAATGATATGCAAATATGAAACAAAGTATTTCAGACACGTTCCAAGTTAATTAATTAAAATATGTTCAAGTGTCACCATAGTAATTGTTTTTGATAATGAACAAAAGTTCGTCAATTTTTTTTTGTGTTTCGATCATATAAGTAGCAGATCATCTCTGCCAAATACCTCTTTTCGTATGATATACCGCTTTTTCAGGTAAATGGTAACAAAATACAGATTTTTAGTTGATCTCTATTAACTCCTCTTCTTACATCGGGAACTCAAAATTTATCGATCTAGATATTATTTTCAATAATGATGGTCTTCTTAGCCTTGTTTTATTGAATGCTATTATCTTACTCTCAAAGATATCCAAAATCGTGAAGATTATATTGTGCGCTTCTAGTAGAAAAGATGAATTTTGAAATTCCAGTATCGTAACATATTATTCATCATTACATGTAACAAGTCACGATCGCAGAGCGCAAATGTTCAAATCAAACAATATAAAGAAAACAATGGGTTTTTTTAAATGGACATTTATTTGTGGAAATTCGAATGTGGCATAGTTGAGAATGACACGTGAAGAATAAAGACAAGGTTGATCAAACAATTATTTTTCTTCGAAATTCACCTTCAGGATGCTTCTTATTGTTTGCTCTTTTGAAACAACTGTTGCCTTTGCATGAAGAATCACAATATTTCAATGGCTTTGCGCATTTTTGCTTGGATAAACGTATTAAGACTCTTTTCGAGTGCTCATCATTGCAAAGACTCTATTCCTTTCAAGCTTTATCTACTCTGATATAATCCATATTCTAATATAAAGTGACATGACAATCTTACCGGCAGAAAATATATCGTCCTGTAAAAGGTTGAAACTTTCAGAAGAACAGACGTTTAACATAGTTTTGAGAAGATATTTCTATGAACATCGTTTTGGACTCACCTAACAATACATAGTACTTAGAAATAAGGATTTATCGCGATTACGTAGTAGTTGAACCTTGTAGGATTTAATAGAGTCGAGTCTAAGCGAAAGGATATATTCATGAATTTATTTTATATTTTTAATTCACTGATAACATCGTTATAACATAGTAAAAAATATAAATTATATTAAAAAGTGCTGTAATCAAGTTTAAAAAAATATTTGAAATTGAGAATAATTTTGAGCTGTGCAAACGCCGCCATTTTCACGCGCTCTATTGATGACGTCAAATACTATGTCCAGTGACATTACAGTCCATTGTTTACTACAGGTGTTTTCGTTCTCAACTTATTTCAGTATTAAAAAAGCTCAAAAGTCAGTTTATAAGTATTATATTGCGCCTGAATACAAAATACTATCAGAAATGTACCTGATAAAGTCTTTTTTCCAATCCAGATAGGTTTTAAAATATGTAAGAAATGATGTAAGATTGTCAGAAGAGATGGAGTATCATGATAGATTTGACAGATTATGAATAACATGATTAGTTAATAATAAATGTATGCGGCTTCGTTTAACATTTGCTCGTTATAAAATGAACAAAAATTATAGGCTATGTTTATTGCTCATCATATTTCGGATTGTATCTATTGAAATAGCGTACATAATGTGTTATTATTGAATAATTACTTTGCAGTGTTCACTCTCATTACTTCAGCGGACGTAAAATTTGGATTTGAAAGAAAATAAGATGGCATCATGAATGGATCTATTCTTGGCAGATTATCCGATTGTGCTTTCACAAAACCACTTTGTCTTAAATGATTTATAATCTTACTAGGATGCTAAAATTACACTGAAACCATAAATTAATTTACAACACACACGTTATTACTATGTTTCCTAATCAAAAGCCTGCAATGCCATATAAATGTAAGCAGTGCGCACTTGTTGGCATAGTATTTGACGTCACATTTTGTTTTAACCAATGGTGTTGCGTTTTAGAACTTTGAATTTCCCGCGCTTAATTTGCACTTTTATTTAATAATTTTAAGCAATTAAAAAGATATTAATTACAAAAATAATAGTTCAGTACAAATGTCCGGCCAATAAAAATTCGGAATAAAAATATTTGAACCAAATTTAAATTTCATCAATATTCCCTATTGTAAATATTCGTAACTTTTCGTGAGAAAAAAAGTTTTGCCACTATCCATATAAAATCATCCAAGTGATTACCGAATGACCTGATGTTGAAGCACGGCTTGAGGACACTCATATCTTATATCCAGAAAACTTGAAATTGTATCATTGGCGTCAATCTTTTCTGATCGAATGATGAGTGTGAGCTTTATCATCAGGTCCTCCAATAACCGCATTCTATCTCATTATGTTTCACTGCCACGCGATCGCGAGACCTGATTTTAATTTAACAAAACTCGTTTTTGAAGGGATTTAAATTTTTCTGTTTTATGTGAGTTCTATCAGTAATTCTTTTTCGCATACTCTACTCTCTATCCTTTTGTCATTTCCTTACTGGTTTATTGTGAACATTTTCCAAAAAAAAAGACCGGTACATGGATTTTGACGATAGCAGATTGCAGAGTTCTTTTTCCATTTAATCTGCATTCCTAACTATCCTTTTGAGCGGTTGAAAGAAAAATTACAGTTAGTCCCATCCCTTCTCCACTTCCACGCGAAACTCAGCTGGTATTACCAAATTTCAGCTTTCCAGGACTTGGAAACTACTCTAAAATTTTTTTGTGTTTATCAATGGGCCTAATAAAATAAAGTTACGTTACATAAGGTCCTGAAATTTGTGAAGTCAAGGATGTAACAGAAAATTATATAGGCGCACCGCAGGAGTGTGCTTCCTCAACGGATTAGTTCTTCTGGACTTGGCCCTCTGAATTACAATTTTACCTGAGGTGAAAAGGCTCTCGTTTTCTTATTGATGTATAAATATTCAACTCTGCTCGCAAATTTTTTTTTATTTTTTCTGAAGAACTAACTTGAATTTTGAATATCTGCCGTCAACTTCACCATTATTTGCCAAATATTTGAATGTATTTCCAACCAGCAAAAATTCTGATCTGATTTTATTTTGTCGATATTTCTGATATAGATGTTTTTAGAAAAAAATTATTTACGGTCAGTATAAAATGACTGCAATAACTATTTATATTTTGGTCGATTCATAATGACTGCAATAGTTGAGTTGAACAGCACGCTAGCAGCAGAGGAACTTAAAAGCTCAACATTGTTTGGTGAAAATAAAATGTGCGCGGACCATATGCGCAGTTCAAAGCCGACGAGCGTCGCATCTATATGTGATATAATGAACAATCTGTGACATTGTGAAAACATTTTGTGATCACATCGTTCTAAAAATAAGACGAACAAGATAAGTTTCTCATTTAAATTCTATAGTGTGATTGAAGATCAAAATAATTGCAGTAGATAATGTGTTTATACCGTAGTATAAGCTGTTGCAAATTGAATAAGTATATAAAATCAGTGGTATGTTAAGTTGGTAAACAATAATCAAACAGCTGCAAATTATTTTATTGCTATAAAACGACCTAATAAAGCCCTTCTCATGGTTTGTCATTTAATCACACTTGCTATCACATTTTACACTAATTAATGAGCTAGCATCGTGTTAAAATTAATTGGTAAAAATTACTGCATCGTAAATTTGAACCTAGTGTCGTAAAGTACACAGACTTCTTATATGTTTATGTACTCATATACTTGGCACGTACTATATTGCACGACAAATATTTATAAGTCTCTTTTACAACTACAGTTAACACTTTATGACTTGAATATTAACTAATTGGTAATTTGCAACTACTGCCTTAACCAAATTGTCAAATTTACTCATTTAATTCTGCAACAAACACACGCAATTCATTTTAAGCATTTTTGCAGCCTGTTATACACTTTGTGAACCGATAAGTACCTCCTCAAACCAATAACAAGAAATTGAAGAATCATTTACAACAAACTCCTTTTTTTCTTCGAAAATGTTTGTTTAAAGAAGCAATCGTTCTCCCGTTATTTATAATGCCAACTTCTCAATTTCAGTAAAAGTGTCATATTCTAGCTAGCAGCCAAATGAAATTCTGAAATAAATTGACCAAAAAATTAGAATTCATTTGACCAACCACTCAAAAAAATGAAAATTATCATTTAGCCTCCAGATGCCCTACCAAAGCCCCCTGGCTTCATTGGCATCTATTCGCGTATATACATCAAAATAGCGTACATATACGGGATGTTTGTGCATATGTATGCGTATAGCAGCAGCATTATGGTCAATATAATGGTATTGACGCGGTGACTGGAGTATGTCACGCATGTGTCCAGCTATCGTCATTTACACGAAACAATGGCGCGATCGCGTATCCATCCCATCGTTTGCAAAACAGTGACTCTCAAAGATTTCGAGGTGCTAGATTGGACATCCATATTAAATTGTTAAGAATAAAAACCGGATTGCTTCATAAAATTAGAAATTCAAGAGTCGATTTTCACACCATCATCCTGAATAGGGCGGTAACTGTAGACACATGTTTCGTCCATATTGGGATTCTTCAAAGTACAGTCTAGTAAGATAATAATAAGCTTTCTGTACTGTCAGGCATGAAACGAGAATCTTCAACTTTCTGCACGAGCTCCCGCTTCCCGATTCGAAGTACAAACTTGCAGAAAGAAACTCTAGATTTAAAAAACAACTTTTTTTCAAACTACAAGCCCAGATTATAAACTTTATCCCTTTATCAAGTTTTTCTTCTATCATATTCTGTGTGAAATTTTCTGTTATCAAAAAATACTATATCTACGCTGGAAACATTTCAAGATCCATCAATAATAAGCTTTTATTGCCGATGCCAGTACCAATTGCCGTCATTAGTTCTTATACGCCATAAATTTCTACTATTCATAATAAAATATTATATTTTTTTGTTAACTAACTAGATAATCCACTAATTTTCACTATGAATCTTCTTTCAATGTATCAAATTGGTAGTGGCATCGGCAATACTGCCTCAATGCAAATAGACCTTGAAATGTTATGGTTGAATTGGCTAATGCGTCAAGTTCATAGAAGCAACCAGACTCCAGATACACCCTGGCGAAGCATACGGCGCTGATTCACAAGAAGCGAAACCAAACGGTGTGAAAAATTAAGAATTTCTCGACCATCTGATGTCAGAGATATTATGGTTGATATGTACGACCCTTTTTTCAATATAGATTCCTCTTGTTCCAATCACCTCTAGAGATTGCTCACAGGATCTCTGCTTTAGTACAATGTAATTAATAACCTTCTTGTGAAGCTTATACAGCTGGGCTGAGGCACATGGTCCAAATTGAAAGTTCTAGTTCCATTTATACGAAGAAGAAAGTTGTTACTGAGACATTCATACTAAATGGTTAAATGTATAGAACTATATATCAAAATATGACATGGAACTCACGCACTAAGATATATATTCAGGAAGTTTGTAGTGGCTCTAACTCATATAATCCAGGAGCCCACCACACCTTATCTTCTCTAATCGGACTTACGACCAAATTGTATTTGAATCGATCGGAAATAGAGTGGTCAAATTTACAGGCTTTATGAATCCAGGATCCTGTCCTAAGTGCCAAAAAGCAGGGTATTTCTGGTAATTTTTTCGGGCTTAGCTTCCTCAATAGAACAATCGATTAGTGATGAGCAAAGCAAGACCAAGACTAGGACAGTCTTGTTCTTGGTCTTGCTCAAATACGTTTGTCTTGGTCTTGGTCATACAACCTGCTACTTATTCCTTTTCACTCTCAAAGATCGTCATAGTTATAAATTAAAAATAATTTACAATTAATTATTACCTAGCAAAATACTTTATTTTATTGCAATTTAGAAAATTTCATCGAGAAAAAAGATACAGTGATGCAGGCAGATGCGTAGCTATAGGGCGGCAGGACTGGCAAAATGCCACGGGCCCCCGATCCGAAAGGGTCCCGGACGAAGAGGATGAACTAATATTTTCATCAAAATTATAATTTTTCTTAAGTACTTAAAATCAATTGAAGTGAGACAGAAGACACAACTAATAAAAACCATATACAAATTCAAACTATTCATTAAGATTTCAACTCATTCAAAACAAATTCAAATTGAAATTCAATTTTAGAACGCATCCATTGGTTGCCTTTTTTTTTGTCGAACGAAAATAATTCTGTTAAATCGCAAATTAGATGACAGAAATGAATATACTTCACTCAAGAAAAAGATCGAGAACTACAATTTCATTATGTTATTGGTTTTCCATTGCAAAATTCTACAAACTATCGATGCAGCCCCTAAAGCACTTCACTACAGTACAAGGGTATTAGACCGTCAGATAGTCGAAGATCTGAGTGCCCCATTTTGTTTTCTCTGCCTTCAAGAGTTTTGATAAGTATGTATATTTAGAGTATAATAATGCCAAAATTAAAGCTGGACCATGAAAAATCCTGTTTTGATCCAATTTTCTCGTTTCTGCCATGCTTACGAAATGAAATTTAAAGAAAAAAGAGTCAGCGAAAAACGATAGGCAGAAGTGATCCACTTGGCCAAGGGTTTGGAATGAGGGCTCGATTATGCAAAAAAATATATAAATTTTTCACGTTTTTCTCGTTTCTTGCGAAAGTCTGAATGTTTTCGTGCATATCTTGACTTGGCCATTCGAAAAACTTATGCCATTCGTGTTTACGAGATACTTATGATATCAACTTTAATATGGCCAAACGGCAGGAACGAGAAAAACGTGAAAAATTGATATATTTTTTTGCATAATCGAGCCCTCGTTCCAAACCCTTGGCTAAGTGGATCACTTCTGCCTATCGTTTTTTGCTGACTCTTTTTTCCTTAAATTTCATTTCGTAAGCATGGCAGAAACGAGAAAATTGGATCAAAACAGGATTTTTTATAAAAATTTAAAATTAATTATTATTATGTTGGCCACACGGTCCAGCTTTAATTTTGGCATTATTATACTCTAAATATACATACTTATCAAAACTCTTGAAGGCAGAGAAAACAAAATGAGGCACTCAAATCTACGACTATCTGACGGTCTATATCGACAAATAGTGTAGCAGAAAAATGGTCCATCAACCCAGAATTTTCTAAAACTCGTCAGAGGAAGGTGAAGCGCCATTTTGACGAACCTCCAAGATCAGGAAACTTTGTTCAAAGTGAACATATTTTATCGAGTATTGGACATCATTATTAATCAACTAAAATCACGTTTCCTCCCATGAATGAAATTGTTTTCAATTTCAGTGATTTGCAATCTGCCACTATGTGAATTTTAAATGACACTGATCTATTAAAAAAGCTGTAGAATTTGTTGATATACATATATAAAAAAATCATGTCTGCATCATTAGCCAGGGAAATTCTCAGTTTTCGGTTCACTTTTAGAGATGAAATAGAAAAGTCTTCGTGTATTAGAGAACTTGCTGATTTCTCAATAATAAAAAATCATTTTATGTCTTGCAGCTTTCCTGAAATATGTACTGCATTAATGTAATTTGTTACAATTTCTGTAACCACAGCTAGTGCTAAACGATCATTTCCGAAACTAAAATTAATAAAAACTTATTCAAGAAACTCTATGGGACAAGACAGGCAACTTTACTTTGCAATTCTGTCTATTGAAAATTCTATGGCCCGATCTTCCGATCTTCAAACTTTGATGATGTTATAGATACTTTTGCGGAACAGAAAGCTCGGGAAAAAGACTTTTATTGATAATTATCTTATTAAAATTGAATTGTTATTTCATTATGGATATGTATAAACATTATGGTCTTGGAAATGAAGTTTATTAGATATTCAACGATTTTTACTGGCCTCATCCCAATAATTTGCCACGGGCCTCACATGGTATAGTTACGCCACTGGATGCAGGAAACCATTTCCCTCCACAAAAGACTCATGGTTACACTTTTTTGGCTACCGGAAGAACTTACGAGGATCTCAATGTTTGAACTGCGCAATCCAAACCTTCATGTTCATCCGTACGTATATGAGTGCCTTCAAATACTGAAATTGTCTGTCATATATGCGAGCTTGTCATAAATTGTCAGAAGAATGATATCTCCTAGTTGTGAGAGGCTCTCACTGAGAGCTATAATATCTCGAGAACCTACCCTTTCTTCAATGCATACATTAACCTTTTCTTCTAACGACAAAACACAAAAAAGTTCTTGAGAGAAGTGAAAATATAGAAGAAAAAAAAGAGTTTTTCTTCATACTTCAACCATTTATTTTCTAGATAAAGAATACTCAATCCAAGAACATTCTTCTGGGTTCTTTTTTTTTCAAACAGTAGTAAAGGTCCTTTTTTCTATACTCAATGTTAAAATCTAGGAAAGCAAACTGGCGATTCCAAGCAAAAAAATATCTTGTTCCAGGAAAAGCATGTGCTGTGTTGACGCTGTTACAAATATTTTAACTCATATATGCTGTGGAAGTAAGAATTTCTAGTTTAGTCTTGCACATTTGGTCTTGTTCTTGCATATTTGGTCTTGTTCTTGTCCAATCAGTCTTGGTCTTAGGCTTACATTTCCGTAAGACCAAGACCAATTTTGCTCATCGCTGCAATCGATAGCGGAGTTCAAGTACTTTAACACAAAACCATGGTCCTGCCTCCTGTTCCGTTCGGGAGAAGAAAAAAACAACAATCGCAAGTTTGAGCAGGAAAGTTGAATACAAACAATGGACTACACTTAGGGATGGCTGATGCTCTTTTGAACAAGTCAGGGAGTAGCACTCAGATTTTTTTTCAAAGTACTTGACCTTTACTATCGATTGGTACTAGTTTCAATCCTAAGTTCTATCATAGTCCGTGAGACAGCGCTTAAATTTTTTGTTGATTACCGCTCATTTGAAACTTTGTGAGTGGCTTCATTGTCATGAGTCCGACAACCTTTTCATTTAGCAAAATTCTAGATTTGGGGGCGTTTACCCGCGAGGGCTGATTAATTGAAAGAATTATACCGTAATACTGATCTTTACACTAATCGAAAAAATTTTTGATAACAAAATGTAGGAAAAATATTGTCCGGTAAATCCGACAAGCCGCACTTGTCATAAGTATGTTGGTACTAATGGTAAGTATGTTGGTACTTATGACAAGCCGGACTCACCGGTAGCCTCAATATTCATGTCGGACAATATTTTTCCTTCATTTTATTAACAAAAAATCTTTCGATTAGTGTAAAGATCAGTATTACGGTAATATTCTTTCAATTAATTAGCCCTCGCGGGTGAACGCCCCCAAATCTAGAATTTTGCCAAATGAAAAAGTTGTCGGACTCATCATAATGAAGCCACTCGCAAAGTTTCAAGTGAGCAAAAAATTTATGCGCTGTCTCACGGACTATCAGGGAAATTACTCCAGAAACAAATTGAAATATGTTATTACGTATGGATATTATGTAAAAGTATGAGTTTCTCACATTTTGTTCTCTATTATTTTTTTACCTCTGAATAAATCTTAGTGAAATATTTGCTTAGTATTGCTTGATATATGGGGAAGATGATTTGTTTTCATTCGAGAAAAACGCGAACAATTTGGTGGAGGTTCTTTTTCCCAACATATTGGGTAGCACTGCCATCTAGTAGCAAGTACATAAACCAGCCTCACCGTTACCCTCAACTCTGCGCTGTTCCAAACTCAGGCCATACCGTAGCATGGACCGCGTTAATCATTAGCGTAGATAGCGATAATTCATAAACACGACCGGTGGGGCCACGCTACTTTGTTTTCGCTACTGTTGCTCGACCTGCCATCTACCATTGCAGACGTATAAAGCTGGGAAATTGGTTTTAAATTTGAATTGCGCGAGATACGCGGATGCAACTATTGGCCAAATTTCTGCATGGAGAAAACAAATGAGTTGAAAATAGATTTTACAAACAGTTGTAGAATAGAAAAGTGAGAGACAGAAACAATCTTCGTGGATATATTGGAAGAACTCTTTGATAATTCATAAAATTAATATGTAGATATAGATGAGCTGATGACAGAAATTTGTAGTTGATGTTTTATCGGAAGTATTGCGCTTGAAGATTTTGAAGTCTGATGTAATTATATAATTATGTCTTCAAGCTAAGAATAGACAAAAACATTTTTATAATATTATTGTATGGTTCAAATATATAACACATGAAAGTAGGGGCACTTCTTAAATACCAAAAAAACAACTGAATCATTATTTAAATACAAATCAGAGATTTATTTTATCAAATATAATAATGAAGAAATAGATGACAAGAAAGAATTGAATCAATTCGAATTTATTGAGCAATTATCCAAGGATTCATTCCCCCTATTTCTAACTCAAGTTCAATCTATTTGCCTTCCACTTAAGAGCCGCAATTGCTAATAATCTTATAAGTCAAATACCTAATAATTTCATTACTAGTTCAATTATAATATAAAGCACGGATATCAAAGGCGAATTTGCTCTGGTGCTGACGTTCTGTCGCCCGGAGCCTCTGTCCTCTGGTGTTCCGGACTTGAACCCGGAAAGTGGAACCTACTACGTTTATTGTGGTCAATAATGCGGCGTGACTCAATGTATACGTAACGAATCAGACTTTCATTAGAATTAAAAGTTATTTGATTCGAATAAATACTGCATTTCACTTATATTCGCAATAAATAAAAACAGTTTTCTATGAAGTGTTTGTTGCTGAGCTTTCCGTTCGGAATATCTTCATTAGCGGATAACTTATATTCCTTGAAGAACCATGTACTTGTGGCTCATAGCCCTTCATAGCTCTTCAAGAAGTGCTGTGTTCAATATTTTTCTGTATTCTAGCCAGACAAATTGACCAACCTCACACTTGTTTCAATGTAAATACAGTAAGTGCACTGTATATTTGATCTAGCACAGACCAAGTTACATTTAACCCCTAATTTGATGTATAAGAGTGGAAGAATAAGTCAAATTCACTTATTCATCGCTTCTAATCTTCATATAGTCTATGACTCTTCTTTTCATGATCTGTCTTTCATAGTCTCTCAGTGACAATAATAGTGTCATGTCACTCGAAGTTTTGAGACTTTTAGTCAAATCGGTGCTTATGCAAAATGAAAAAATTAGAATCATTGTGAAGTGAAAATGCACTAGAAGCCACTATGTTTTGCTAAGAATGTCTCAATTTCTTCAAGAAGCAATTTTAAATTCGATTATGGCTCTGATTTCAGTTTTGTTAATCTGGACTTCAATATATGAAGTAATTTGAGAACTCAGATGTGTTGTTCCAGTATTAATTTTTGATTTATATACAATGACAACTCTGAGATGCATCTTTCAATTTTTGATTCTTAATTTTTGAAATGTGGAAGGTTTTTCTGTCTCGGTTTGTGTCAACACAGGGAGTATGAACTATTTTGATCATTGGATTATTGTGTAATGTTTGAAATAATTGGTTGTTGCATTATGCAAGAATGCCTGCTATAAACGTGATAAGTGCCTCAAGGCGCATGCTTGGATATTTGATTTGAGAGCGTATGGATGTTGGTATCCCTGCAGTTCATCGTAGCATCCCAGTGCTCGCTAGGTATCAAACATGCTAATTCCCATTAACGCAGAACACTTACTAATTACTGGTTTCAGTATGTTTGTAGGTAATTTCATGGATAATTTACCTATGTATAATACTCAGGTACTAACGTAGGATTTAATATCATCAAGTAAGTACGTTCATTACGCGTTCAACATACAAAGAAGAAACAAAATATTCCAAAGATATTTCACCAATGCAGTTTCTACTGTTAGGAAACATTAATGAGTAAAACTTGAATCCTTATGAGTATGAGAAGAATCCGGAAATAAAAGTATTGCAATTGCTACTTCAAAACATAGTTGAAGGATGAAAAGGAATACTTCAAGAAAAAAACTAAAAATGAATTTCTGAGCGAAGTAATAAATATGTCCAAATAGAAAAAGATCATCTACTTTTGCCATACTACATAAAAGATTGTAAAAAATTGAACAGTGCTGTCCCACCTAAACTTCGATTTAGGTTTTAGTCAACTTGGACCAAGAAAAGCTCCATAGGCTGGACATTGAAATTTATCGAGAAAAGGGCTGACAAACTGACCTTCGGTGGAACGCTAATCAAGACCCTGATTCTCAAGAACAGCAAGAGGATTAATTTTTGCCCAATATTAAGTTCTACATCCCTATAAACCTGAGGAAAACTTATCTCGTAACTCAATGTGAGAAGAAGATACGACTTTCTGAATCACTTATAATTTACTCATCATAAATACATACATAATAACATCTCACCCGATCCTCTTCCTTGATCTGAAATCTTGAAATTTGATATGAAAGAAGATCTAATTGAGGCTTCCAGATTAAAATTCCAGCCTTCTATATTTAAAGAGCTTACCAGTAAGAATGATATGTTTTGAATACAAATATTTCAAAATAAAAAATCAAGTTATTCCATTTTTTTTATTTTTCTATTTGGCAGTATTGATAACATTTATGTTTTGAACAATATATCACTCGAATATACTCCGCGACTACGAATGCAGGAGCAAATTCGATGAACCCAATTTGTGGTCACTTTGTGGAATAAATCCACATTAATTCCACGAATGCAGCGCAGTACGTTGGTTTTCAAGTCCTCCACATTCTGTGGTTAATTCGCATAGGAAACATCAATGGTTTCGTCACAAGAGTGACATGTAGCATTGGTCTGTTGGAAGAACATGCTATTCCAATCCATTTCTTCCAACTGAGGCCACAAAAAGTCCTTTATGTTAATTTGATATCATTCACCGTTCACTGGTAACACTGGCTCTTACAGCAACAATGTTGTTTTGATTTCTTGCATTTCGTCGTCGCTGTTGTGTTTTTCATCCTACAAAGTATATTCACTTCTAAATTTTTTTACTATACGATGAATTGCAAGCACCGCAGGAACATTATTTTTTCCAAAATTTCCACGTAACGAACGCCGAGCTCAGACAAAAGATCGATTATTTTGATTGAAGTCTGAAATGATGAAGAGACGTTCTTGAAGCGTTATTTCACTATGATGAAATGCGAGACTTTGTTAAATACACGGGTCTTTATATAAATATATGAATAGTTGATACTGTAGTCCGCCATTGTCGCATTTAGAGTAATCACCAGCGCCACGGTACCGGGAGAGGATATTTTAGAAAGATATCGCATGTAGGCACCTTTTATATTAGGATACACTTTCGTCCTGATCTTAAGCAGATTTTCAATCAATTAGTGGCGATTTCAGGAAGATTTGATCATAATTACCTCATTTTTACTTACTTATACAAGGAAGTATCATGACTATTTTCGGTTTGATGTCGGTACATAAGTGCGTACGTATGTTCATAACTCGCAAATCTCAGAACCCGTGTAATGTATAACGCTGAAATCTTGTATTTAAGACTGGTATAGGGTCTTAATGCGCACCTCGCATTATGGTTGTAATCGTCTGTACCAGAAGTACACTTTAATTGAAACTTTTTTGGAATTTTCCGCATAAATCCAGAATAATTAGCCGTAGAATACTGGAATTTAGTATTTGAGATTGCTGTAGCATCTTCTATTTTTGTACCAATTGGCTGAGCTAAAAGTGCACTTTATATGACAGACTTTTAGAATTTTCCGCATAAATTTCGTACAAAGCACTTCTGTAACATCTTACCGTGCACTTCGCATTATGATTACATTCATCTGTACCGGAACTGCACTTTACTCGAAACATTTTTTGAACTTTCCGCATAAATCCAAAACGGTAGAATGTAGAATGTTAGAATTCAGTATTTAAGACGATAGTACCTTCTAGATGCTCATATCCTATTTTCATTGAGATCGCCTGAGCCAGAACTGCACTTTACTTGACAGTCTTTCAAAATATTTTGCATAAATTCGAAACGATTGGCTGTAAAGTATTGATATTTTCTATTTCAATCTGCTGTAGCATCTGAATGATTGCCTATTATTCTCATAGAAATCGACTGAGCCAGAAGTGCACTTCAATTGTTTTTTTTTTTAAATTTTGCGCGTAAATTCGAAACCGTTAGAGAAATCTTGGAAATCAGTATTTAGGAATATTATAGCATGAGAATGATGACCTACTGTTTTCAAAACAACCGATTAGGCCGAAAGCGCACTCTATCTCACAGATTTTTATAGTTCTTCTGAATAAATCCAAAACGATTAGCCGTAGAACGATAGAATTTTGTTCTTGATTATCGGTTTATTATATGCAAAAAAATATATCCAATGATGTACAAGTAAGTCACGTGATATTCACGTCAGATATTTATTTTGAAACATTATAGGCAGGATCCAAAAGTATGTTTGAATAATTTAAGTTTATCTAACTTATTTTAGATTTTTTAAGTAATCATTTTTATTTTTGGAATATGGTATCTTACGAGCTATTCACTAAAAATATCCATTAAATGTACTAAACTATATTACAAGAGAAATTGTATTGTCTCTCGTTTGATACATGATCAAAAGTCCTGTTCGTCTTTTTCGGTGACAGTCGTTCTATACTTGTATATATTTTTGATATGTTTAAAGACATTTGCTTTTCTCTAGAGAAGGAGTAGCGCAGAGTATGATAATGATGAGATTTCATGCGCTTTTGTTACCAGACAGTTTGTGCATCGCTCGCCGAAGGGGGTTGGTTGCAGTCATTTAACTGACGCAGCCTCACAGTATTGTCACTCAGTAACTTTCTATTTGAAAAATAAGATCATATCGAAATACTTATTGAACTAAGCAAATTTTAGCAGAAACTTCTACCTTTTGAAGTTAAAAAATAGTGAAGCTAAATTACCGGTGGTAGAGTAAGCACAGAAGTAATCAATTTTCAAATTATAAGGACTGTTCTACGTTTGATTTACTTTTAGAGTCTTCTTCATCTAATGTCTTACAGGATAATCTTATCATCCGCCATATTGAGTCAATGGTGACCTAATATATCTTATTATACGCATGTAACAAAGACGAGATTTTAATCACCTCATTTGTGAAAATCGGTCCAGTAGCCCAGAAGGAATAAAACAAGATCATTTATATCTACATGTTTTCTGAAAAATGGATCTGAACCACCCTAATATTGTATATGTTAATATAATTATTATGAGCAACAAGAATTACTTGAAATTGATCTAAATATTGCAGAAAGTTATGCGATTCTTTGTGAATGTCTGCACGATCCAGTTTTTTATCAACACAAAACAGGAAGCAGAAAGCAGATGTTATATTTCCAATTCTATAAAAATCTCTTTTGAAAGGTGTTTTGCTCACATAGGTCTGTTCTGCCTGTTGACAGTTTCGAAAGTTCCCACACATTGTGTTCTGGAAACACCGGCATCTCAAGCATTCGTAATAATTGATATGAAAGTGAATTTAGAACCAGCGTTTTGCATTCATTGTCAAAGGCATTAAGAAAGATAATAAATTTAGACAGTCTCGCAGTATATTTTCGCTGCACGCTTCCCAGATCATCGGAGATATATCGCTGTGGATTCAGATAGTTTTATTAAAAGAAACAGTTTCTGATGACAACAATAATCGCGGAGAAGATTTATTGTCACTTGTAGATTCCTACAAATGCAGTTTTTTCAGAAGTTTTTGAATTTATGGAAGATTCAGTTTTGGCTCGCATAGATTATTATACTTTAAAGTTTGATTAAGTTATATTTCTATTCAACATAATCCAACGATTAGTATGATTGCACAGAAACGTATATTAGGAGTTAAAGCTTTATTAACTTCTGATTTAAGCATTACTGCAGCACTACCAGATTCACAGCATCATTCTGCTGATTGCAAATGTATTAGAAGAAACTATCAGCAACTTGTTGGAAGTATTGCATTGTTTCTAGGATTCTTAGACCTCCGTACTGTACCTCCCTGAAAAAAATCATTTTTCTACTCAAAAATATTCATCGCTAAATTCTATCCAAAATCTAGTTTTCAGTTTTTTTCTAGAGTGGATAGTTCTCTCAAAAAAATTGACAAACAGTTTTAAAAATTACATGTGTTCAGGTAAACATTACCGAAGCATTACCAGCTTCACAGCGTTGTTCTGCAGGTTACAGACGTACCACAAGAAGCTGCTAGTAGTTTGGTGGATGTATTGCATTGTTTCTACGGTCTTGCAAGATACAAACATTTGTTTTTAGAAAATTATGGATGGGACTCACTGTGAAGATGATTTAGTCTGTGCAAGAAAAGATTGAAATGAGGAAATAGAACAGGATGCGAATAACGTGTTTATGGTAGATAGAATATTGGATAATGTGTTAAACTGACGCGAAAATATTTTTTTAATTGCTATGATTGACAGCATCTTCCACTTTCTTAAGCGCCTGATGTCACTAACTTTCGCCTGAATATCATCGAAGTGGCTCCAAACAAATTGTAATAACCGATCGATTCACTCACCCCCGTGTATAAATGTTCACACATCAATAACAGATCTGTTTTAGAATTAAATTCACTCCAAAATAAGTTTACCTTAGGCTATGCATAATGAGTCAGAAAATGAAACAATTTATACATAAAAATAATACAATTTAACCGCAACTGACGAGATGTCGACACGCAATTGCGTAGATCAGAACATTTCAATTACATCATATATATAATTAAGTAATTAATTTGACAGTAGCGCCTATATTTAAACTATTATTACAACTATTGGTGAATGCTTATTAATATTTTATTTATCTCTCTGATACATCAGTTTTCCATTGAATCAAAATTGCTATCGGGTGAATATTGATGTCCTTATTTAGTATAAGTCGAATAGTTCACATGAATTTATTATACTGGAACTATTATGTGTATGCAGAAGAAAATGGATTTTTCTGTGACCCAGTATAAGAATCATCCAAATGGAACAAATGATCTATCAAACAAACCGTCATCTGACACCTCTGACATAAATAAATAATTCATTATACTTTGAGCGTGAATATAGTCAGAATCGTTGACAATCCTTTCTAGATTGAAATTACGTGAATGCATAGCGAGTTTACGAATGCAAGACGTACGTTAATTTGTTGTTTTAATTGCAAGCACATTTGTGTAATTACATAATAACGTTCAGGGTACTGGAACATACGAGAGAACTTAAGAAACCGCTAATTTTGTTGAGCTACGATTTAAACGCGCTTCGCTAGTCGCGGGTGTTGTATACCGGACTCACTAGACATTAAATTGTGGTTTCGTATCCTGCACTAATTACACTTTGTTCAGAAGCGCTGTTTTTATTCTGCTAAAAGAATGCGAGCAGCCTTCGTAAGAAATCATATCCATATTCTGGCCACCTTTAAACTTGATGGCTTACACATTGCAGACAATGCATAAACTAAGTGCTTACGCATTTCAGTTTTACTGCTTTATGAACATGTTGAAATAGTTCAATAACAGAAATTTAGTCTTAGTGAATCCATGTGTCATATGTCAAAATTAAGTTATGTTATTTTGTGCGATAAAGCGGGACAATGTTGCGTCCAAAGACATGCATAAACTCAATAATTTAGATAGGAAATTACTCAGTTTCTTCGCTAATTATTGTTTATATTTCTGAAATGGGACCTGTGGATTGTTTGGACATAAAATTATCTATGAACAAACTACAAGTATTTGAAAGAGAAGGTACCTAATAGTTTTTAGTACTTTTACGTTTGAACCGTCCAGATCCTGGAGCTCCGATCATGTCAGGCAAAAATCAGCGTAGGCCAAGATTTTTAGTCTGGCCTTCTTATGCGCGACTATTTTCAAGCCCGGTTCGTCCAAGCTCGTTGTCTTCTGAAGGTCCACTTGACCAGGCATAATCTTGAAAGCAACAATTTGAAGCCCGGACCAACTCGAATCCTGGAATTTTCAGCTCTATATTGCTATACTTTCACAAACTACAGTCTTTTATCGATACTTACATATTAACTTTAAGAAATAGACGAGCTCAGAATTGTCCAAAATTTTCCCTTTTTTCCATTTATGTTCCGCACAAGCCCGTCGCTTATACTAATTTCAGTTCGCACGAGCCCGTGACTTGATATGTGCATAAGCATATATAAGTCCATACACCTCAAGCCCGTATTCTAGAAAAAAATATTGGCCCGTACTCGATCCGTGGACTGAGTAGCCCGTAGCACGTTCGGCCCAAGCCGGATCATGCAGTGCTTTATATCTTAGATAATGAAGTATCAATTTTAGATCGTCTGAAAGTTCCCCTCCACAAAATTAAAATCGAAAAGTCGATTTACCAACCATCTTCTTTGATTGGGCACTAACTGTAGATACCTGCTTCGTTCTTGTCCACATGAATATACAGTGCGGTCTTAGATCCCTTAGTAAATGGTCTGCAGAGGTGAAATTCACATCCAGGTTCATGTACTGATCAAAAAGCTAATGCCGAAAATTGGATGAACTAAACAACACTCTGTGTCTATTTTAATGAAGAATTGAAATTTAAAAACTTGAAAATGGGTTTACAAAATTCAAATCCAATCAGTTTTTCAATCTCAGTTCTAAAACTGGCAGCTAACGTAGATACTTTTTTAGGACTCATCAGTACTGTCCAGTCAAGCCACAGATATTTAGACTTGGCACCAGGTGAATGGCATTCAAATATGAATATCTGTGGTTTAGCTAGACTGTAATATAACGATGCATTTTCGCTCTTCTGTTTCAAATTTTCAATTTACCGTATCGGAGTGAATAGTATGTCTGTTCGATTCAAATCAAGGTCCTTTGCGATCCGATAATTTTTGATCTACTAAATATGAGGCAACGGAATTTATGCCTGTCTCCTTATTTCTTCTACGTTATTTTTGTATCTGTAATAAAATCTAAGAGAATACCCCAAGCATTATTAATCAGAGTAAACCCCACTGTACTTTCTTGAACTACGGGTGCTGCTACATATAGTGCTGCTACATTTGAGTGGAAAAACTTATAGATCTATTCACGTAATAATTCCAATCACTTAATGGTAGTTTTTTCATATATAATATCATAAGTGGTTAAATTTTACCGGAAATTTTTTTAGATTGTTACGAGAGCTTGTTGCTTAGCAATTTATTGAGTGATATTGACAGAAGAATCACGAGCTGTCAAGCGAGTGATTTTTGATCAATATCACGAAATAAATTGGTAGCAAGCTCTCGTAACAATCTGAAAATTTTGCCAGGTTAAATTTAATCACGAATGGTATTCGGAAGATTATTTTTCCGATCCAAATTCATCAATAGATTCCAGAGACTCGACTCCGAATCTGCTCATTTTCACATTCAATCTGTCTGTCAGTTTGACAGATGCTGAATCAACGCGGCTGAATGTTCTTTGTTTTGTATATATAAGCAACAGACAAAAATTTCAAACAATTTCCACTTGAAAACCGTGCAGGTTGTACCACGTGACGTCGAATGGTGCAATTCTATTGGTCGAAATTTGGATGGTGAAAATAATCATTTAAATATTCACATAATTAACTCATATTTCATGGTATGCATTCAGGAACAGGGATGACCGCATGATAGATCTAGCCAAAGTAAGTGCTTCACTGGACTTCGAATTCCAATGCTAGAATCGTGTCCCAATGCTAAGACAACTTACAACTATGGTTTTTGTCTTCAAATAGGTGTCCAGTTCTCACAGCATCCCGTAAGTCAGATTTACGAATTGCTTGAACGTTTTGAAGCACTAGTAAAATAAGTGATCTGGGGGCACGGGAGTGCCCCCGCCAAGACGAGCCAAGCGAAGCGTCAAGGGCCATCACCTACCTTTTCTCGAAGAGCTTCGTCGCTATTTTGAACCATCATAACTTCGGTTTGGACTATACCAGATGAACAAAATTTTCGGGATATAATGTCAATAGTAGAATTATCAAGTTTGTGTAGCTTTGATTACATAGCTCTTATACTTTAGATTTTATTGATATTTAAAATTCCACGATTTCGTCACTGACTCACTCACTGATGTTCATCAAAATGTTCAAGGTACTCCCTGAAGTCCTAGAAAGCTGAAATTTGGTATGTGAGCTAGTATTAGTACACAAATAACAAAACATTCTGAAACTTGAAACTCTCAGCCTCCCAACCTCTTACACTAAGGGATGGAAGTTTGTATAAGATTTTCGCAAATTTTGATGCTAGAGTTCTGAAAATTGATGTAGGGAATTCTTGTTATAGATAATAGTAGAATAAAGCAAAAAACAATAAGCAAAATAAAAATATATTGTTATAGTCAACTCACAAAAAGAAGTGAAATCCCACTAAAAACATTTTCATGTAAAATATCGCCAAGACGAGACCATAGTCACTGTCAAAATGTTATTGGATCTCATGTAGAGCCATGCTTCTAACACTACACGTCCTAGCTCTACAGCCCTGACTTCGCAAATTCTACACCTTAGTCAAAATATGTGGCTTGGCCATTTCGCTACAGTCACATGGGCATAGGGCGAAAAATTTATTAACTGTTCATTATTTTCATGTTATACAATAGCTCTTGCAGTAACGAAACGGCCAAGCCACATATTTTGACTAAGATGTAGAGTTTGCTAAGTTAGGGCTTGTAGAGTTAAGGCGTGTTGTGTTAAAAGCTTGGCTCTACATGAGATCCGGTAACTTTTTGACAGTGCATGACTATGGTCTCGTCTTGGCAACATTTTACATGAAATTTTTTTTAGTGGTTCTATATTCGAGAATCGCATCTTGATTAAGCTTCAAATAACAATAAGAGAATGATAATTGTGCTTTTAAAATATTTGACTCATTAGCAGAGTCTAGCCAAGCTATGGATAAGCAAACCTATACATACTTCACCAACATATATATGGATAATACTTATGACACATAAGTCCGAATATCTGTGGCTTAGCTAGAATGTACTGATAGGTCCCAACTAAGACAAATGATGATACTTCACTGACTAATATTCAAAAGCATCCCATAACTATAAAAGCTGATACAGTTGGATTTTCAGAACCATGAAGGCTGTAAATGTTACTTGATATTTTGCTGATGTCAGCTTATTGCCTAATTTAGAATCCGATTGCCACTTGACCAAATAAAAAACTGTTACCTTCTCTTTCGAATATTTATGGTTTGTTTATTTGATATTATATTTGAATAATTTCATGGTAGAGACAGCCCATAGGTCCCATTTCAAGAAATATAAACAATAATTAGCGATGAAATTTAATAATTTACTGTTTACTGTATGAATTATGGAGTTTATATGATTTATATCTTTAGGCGCAGCAGTTACCTCGCTTGATCGCATGAAATAACACTACATAACTCTGACATATGATACTCCTACATGATGTAGTAATAATTATTGTTTTGACACCTTCACTTTTACTGAATAATAATTTAATTTCAACAGGTGCTTGAGTTTATCATATCTGAAATCTAGATCAAATACTTGTAGATTATATTACATAGACATGACATTAGACATTTCCATTAGGCGATGGAGATCGGAATGCTATGTATGAAACAAAACCACTCTGGGAAAACCACTAAAATTAAAGCCGAATATAATATAAGTAGAACTTGAGAAAAAATAAATAAGACGAACATGAGTATTCATGGCTCAGTGCAAATATGCTGGCTTTGTGAAGTCGTGAGGTTGATTCCAGCTCTATGACGTACTCTTTACAAAAACTGGGAGTACCTTTGGCATGACAATAGATAGCCCCATGACTTGTAAAATATCAGTCAAACAACCGATGAACACAAGAATATTGTCTGCAACACTCGTATCGGGTACAAGGCATAATTGATATTTGGGTATTCATTATCCACTGGCAGAACAATCACTAAGTAGGTACTGGAATAACTCACAAGTAATTTTGTTCTCGAAGAAATCTCAATACTTGCAACACATCACGATCTTCGAACAATGAAAATAAATTAATCATTATAGTCCAGGAGCCGACCGCATCTTATCTTACCTGATCGAACTTACAGCCAAATTGTATATGAATCGCTCAGGTGCCAGACTTTTCAAAAGTGTCGAAAAAATATTCTTGTGAATTTTTTTGCTTAGCTTTTTTGATAGAACAGTCGATAGCGAAGATCAAATATTTCAAGACAAAACCTGGGCGCCACCTCCCCCTTCGCTACCGATTGTTCTTACCCCGAAAATATCATCGGAAATGACCGTTTTTTCAACATTTAGGATCCTAAATTTATAAAGTCCAACACCCTATTCACTACAACATTCCCGATCGATTCATATACAATTTGGCCGCAAGTCCGATCAGGGAGCATTAGGTGCGGCCGGCTCTCGGACTATTAGATACTGTATTGAGACGCAATGACCATAGAACTTATAATGTTCTTTTTGTTGTGTGACTTCTGCACATATCTCAACGGAAATAATGCACTGGACAATCCAATTTCTGTCAAGATGCCACGCGAAGTTCATAAGCGGTAATATTTGAAAATGGGCTGGAATAAGCAGGGGTTTATCATGGATAATATTAATAAATAATACCTGTTACGAGACTAATTGTAATTTGCGTATCTAGAGCTATTCTCCAGGGAAGGCCTGCTCAATAAAAGCGATGGCCGATGAAGTTAAAACCAAATATACGCGATAAAAGTAATTACAACTCGAAGCTGTTTTGCGACCATCGATTTTCAGAACGTTTCTCAATTTTTTTTTCGTTGAGAATGTTTATTTTGATTATATTATAAATAATTAATTAGCTGTAACATTGTTCGCGTAGAATTCAGGTTATGCAGGGTTTGATAATGATATCGCAGAAAGGTCCTTTCAGCTCCCTTGTCCTTTTCAGGAATTGATAATGAGTACAGGCATAAGTCATTTCAATAATGTTGAAAAATTCAGCATAAGCAATTCTAGAAGTATAGAAAAATCTACTTTTATTTTAATTGATCCACAGAAGACTCGGCTGAGTGTTTAGACAGGCAAAACTTGATCTAACCTCACGATATTCGTCTGCTCCGTGTTATCAAAATTGCCTTATTCTAGATTTTTTAGAAGAATTTGATAGTTTCTAGAAGGCATATTCATAAAACAGAACTGCACATCATCAAGTTGCTGGCGCAAATAATACAGAGTCATGTACTTCACGCCTGCGCATCTGTATCGTTCCTATACAGAGTTACGCTGACACTATAGCGGTGGGGATACGCTCATGCGCACTTTAAAATATCTTTTGTATTGGACAACTGATTCAAATAAACCAAACATTGAATGTCAGCTCAAGCTTATTTCAATACTTGAGTGAAAGCCACATTCAAATTGGTCCAGTTATTGTGAAGAATAGCGTGCACAAATGCATGGATAATTGATTAAAAATATTTTCATGTATATAATACGAAGATGCACTTTAAATTGACATTATTTTTATCTGTCAAATGATTTCAATCAAATAAACAATAAATGTTAGCCAAAAATTTTATTATATATAAAGGTTGAACCAACCCGATTTTCGTTTTTTTTTTAACATAAATTTTCTAAACTTTACCGGACGTGACGTTCATTGAACGTATTAATTGAGAAGAAGGGTGTTTGAGAGCCCCATTGGATCTCTTTCTATATTCGTCAATGCAGTGGCTGTAATTTTAAAATAATATATTACAAAATAACAGTGTCATGAAAATTCGAATTGATCGAGTTATTTAGAAGTAATGTTCAAAGTAAGTGGAATGTATGATCCACTTCTTATTATAAATGGTGACTTATTGATTGTTCTAGTTGAATAATATTATTTATTCAGTTATGTTTCACCTTTCGATGAGCGAACGTTTGGGCGTGTTAATCTAAGTTGATTTTTATCGATTGAGTCCTTGTCCCACATTGATCTATTGTTACAGAAGCGAATTCACTCATAAATAATGACAGAGATCAAATTACTCTTCTACTATTGCATCAATTAGCGTACACTTATATTCATTTTATACTACTATTAATCCCATAATGATGAAAAATTTAATCTGGAAAGAATTTTTCTCCCAGAATTGGGCTCTATCTTTCATAAAGTGTATTCCACAGTTATCAATATAATTTGTGGACAAAAAATAAACTCTTATAACAGTTGAGTGGAAAAGGAACTTACTGATGTGGTGCACTATCAGTCAGCGGGATGGTGCAGTCAATTGGCAAAATAATATTATCGGTCGGTAAAGCGGCGCAATCGGTCGACAAGACAGCATCAACCGAAGGGATGGCACAAACAGATGACCGGACGACGCAATCAGTCGAAGAAATAGCGTAAATAGTTAAAGGGATGGCGCAAACAGTTGGCGGGATGGCGCAGTCAGCGTGATGGCACAATCAGTCGAAAACGTTGCGCAAACCGTCAGTAAAATGCCACAAATAGTCAGCTAGATATCACAATCAGTCAGTGGGATGATATAATCATTCGGTCGGGTTGCACAATCACTTAAATGGATATTCAGGCAACGGAACTCCGTCACGGAAAACAAAAATATATGGAAATGATCACTTAATTTCCTTCAATCTTCGTGAATGGAATTGACACAAACTCTAGATCAATATCAAAAACATCGAATGAAATAAAACTACATAACTCCGATGGACAAGTCATTTAAATTAATAATTCAATTAATACAAGTCAGCTCATTCAACCTCACTCAATTAAACAAACCAATAACTATATCAAGCTCACACGAAATCGTTCACCCAAAATTTCTTCTACATGAATTATCTCCATTAGACAATACAATAAAATTTGTGGATACGAGATAAAAATAATTAGACTTCTTGATATTCAATTGTGGATTAATCAGGAACTATCAATTCGAAAACTAATATTTAGCAATAAAATAATCCTCCAAGTTCTCTTTCATTCATATCCATACATGTTGGTATTAATATAGAATGCTTATATCTTCATAATTTATTTATATTATAATTCACAGCATAAAAGAGCTATGGCGAACAGGCTGCCAAGAAAATAATTTCAACTCCTGAATTCCAATTAAAAACACGTGTGATAATCTCATTTTTCGTGCATCGCAAAATTGTGTCGTTTTTGCTGTTCGTTTTAACCTTCGTCGCATGCTGAGATTAATTCGCTGTGAAAGTGTTTTGTTAAAACAACGGTGAAACGTTGTTGGCATGGTTTGAAATCAACAAATACATGGAGAGGGTACTGAACCCGTGACGCTACGAAATAAATCGCAAACTAACAGGAATTTCTATATAAAAATTGCCCTGTATTGCGCGTCGTTGCACCAGCGCATGCTCGGTATGGCTACTCGTACGCAGAAACGCTGCGGGCGAACCGCGAATAAACGACGTGTCGAGTTTATAAATAACTATTAAATTTCTGCAAATAACCGGACCCTACTCTGTGATACTTATTCACTTCTTTGCACTTAAATTTAACGCTGACAGAATAGAATTTCACCGTTTACATGCTGAGATTTCTTAATGTTTTCAAGCAATTATAAACACTCTGACACTTTTTCCAATTACGTTTGAAATAGCGAGTAAATTTTAAAGAGGTAAAAGAACTTTGAGCATACATAAGGTACGATTTCGACGTCTGTCTGCCTGTCTATATGCTCAGGTCAGATATCTACACGAAATCTATATTTATCAGTAGGAGATATGAAGGTATTTCAATCAAGCTAGGACGATTTAGATTTTTGAGAAAATTTGGTGGAGGCAACGGTTACTCAATAACTGAAGAAAAAACGAAACCGCTCCCAAAAATAAGAATAGGAATTAGAGTTCTTGCAGTCTAATATCTGCTTGAAGACAAATATTTCATGGACTATTAAAAGAAAGGTGTTAAATTTTATGGGTTATGAGTTTTGCAAATTCACGTCGTAAAAATCGGCATAACAATTTTAAAGCCTCTTTAACGGTGCTTGAGTACTAAGAAACAATCTGTATTTATAGAATAGCAAATAGTCGTATTGGTAGAAGGATACAGAAGATAACTTGGAGAGAATTCATTATTTCAGAAGTCATAACAAAATTTACAAAGATTCATAGTTTTGCTCCTCAACTTAGAGACCAGATCCAGAATATTTACGTTCTACAATTTATTTTATTGTCAATCCTGTTCAAACTGTTTAGTCCGGATATTCCTCTCTCTTCTTCAGTATGCTGATGACACGAATTAAGAAGCAAGCGGCAGCTTAGATCCATAAAACAATTGGAAAGCTCAAATCAACCTCGCGAAATCCTAATTGATAAATTTCCGTGGAAGAAAACATGGTCAACGGGATGATCTATAGGAAATAGACATCCCAACAATTGTAAGAGCTACTTATCTTGGCGCACCATCTAATCATACTTCCTACCACGAACCTCTGGTTCAGCACCGTCAACAAACCAGGCACCCTAGGACAAACCCAATATACATAGTCGCAGGAAAACTACAAGGACGTTATCAATAGATTCTTTGACATACATATTGCACATTTGTTCGATCTGCAATTGAATGGCACACTATATTGTTCTCCAATTATCTCCGACTCTGCAAGCGACAAAGAGGCGCGTACTGTAATCCAACCCAACTAACCAACAATGAACCAATTGGTCATCGGTTCAGGACGATACAAAAGAAATTCACCAAGAAAAACTTCTTTCCAATCAGCCCTCTTTGCGTATTCCTTCTGAAGATTCCTTCTCCAATAAAAGGCAGACTTTTGCAAAAATATTATCATCTTCAAGCAGTTCTTCTTTCAACCATCGGGTAACCAAGGGAGAACAACTCAGATTCCTAGAGCTCACTACGCTAAAAAAAAAAATCTTACGTGAACATCACGTCACTTGCTTGTACATCATTGGATATATATATATATATATATATATATATATATATATATATATATATATATATATATATATATATATATATATATATATATATATATATATATAAATATATATATATATATAAATATATATATATATATATATATATATATATATATATATATATATATATATATATATATATATATATATATATATATATATATAATACGATGTGATTTTGTGTTTGATCATATATATCATTGAATATATATTATCAAACAAAAAATCTCATCGTTCCAAGAGATTCTAAGAATCTGTCAAGTAAAATGCGCTTTCGGCTAAGTCGGTTGCTATGGAAACAGTTGGCCATTATTCTCATACTACAACATTCCTAAATACTGATTTCCAAAATTCTACGAGTACCAACAGATCTGATTTTATGCGCAAAATTAAAAAATAAATTCCTACTGAAATGCACTTTCGGTTCAGTCTATTGTTATAAAAATAGTAGGCAATCATTCAGATGCTACAGCAGACAGAAATACCAAATTTCAATATTCTACACCTGATCGTTTCGAATTTATGCGAGAAATTCCAAAAGATTGTCAAGTAAAGTGCACTTCTGGCTCGGTGGATCTCAATAAAAATAAGATATGAGCATTTAGACGGTATTATCGTCCTGAATACTGAATCCTAGCAATCTACCTTCAATCGTTTTGAATTTATGCGGAAAATTCAAAAAATGTTTCAGATAAAGTGAACTTCCGGCTTAGTCGATAGCAATCATAATGCAAGGTGTACAACTAGATACTATAAAAGAGCCTAATACAAAATTTAAATATTCTACGATTGATTGTTTAGGATTTATGCGGAAAGTTCAAAAAGTCTGTCATATAAAGTGCACTTCCGGCTCAGCCGATTGTTACAAAAATAGAAAATGACCATTTAGATGCTACAGCAATTCCAAATGCTAAATTTCAGTATCCTATGGCTGATCATTCTGAATTTTTGCGGAAAATTAAGAAAAAGTTTCAAGTAAAGTGCACTTCTGGTTAAGTCGATCACAATCATAACGCAAGATGTACAATAAGATGTTATAGAAGTTCTTTTCACGAAATTTCAATATGCTATGGCGGATCATTCTATATTCATGCAAAAAATTTAAAAAAACTTTCAAGTAAAGAGCACTTCTAGCCTTGCCGATTCTTTCAAAAATAGCAGATAGCCAATCTGATACAACATCAAGTCCAAATACTTAATTTCAACATCCTACGGTTGATCATTCTGGATTTATTAGAAAAATTCGAAAAAAGTTTCAAATAAAGTGCACTTTCGGTACAGACGATTGGAAACATAATGCAAGGTGCACAACTAGACCCTATACCAGTCTTAAATACAAAATTTCAACATTACACGTTTAACCAGTTTTGAGATTTGCGAGCTACGTATGAATAATCCATTTGTTATCCTGTTGTTTGATTAGAGAAATGATGTAAAAAGTTTAGCAATTTACAACTGGTGTAATAATGTAGATGTTGAATTTTCGCTGTTGCCGCGTGTTGAAGTTTCATACAAACTATTTTTAGCCTCGTTTTTGTTTCCAAACAAATTTTAAATACAAAAGTTGGGCAATATGAGTCATTTTGAGTAGTTGCCAATCAAACACACTCAGCAGTATGAATCAGAGAACAGAATTTATTGTTATTAAAAATAAATCATGCATATAAGTGTACTCATGCATTATTTTCAAAATATTTTGGAAGGTACGAAGTGCAAGCAGTAACAGACAAATTGATAAATATAACAAACAAGTGTTGCTTCTCTTGTGGCGCAGGCATGCCAACAAACGGTACAGCAAATTAACAGATCATTCGAGCTTATAAATAACAACAATTAAATATATTATCAGACTAAGATAAATGTTGGAGCAAATGTAGTGTACATGTATTTTATTAAGTTGACCGTCCACTTGTCGAAATATTTGTACACCCATATAATTTGATTAACTAATTTTTGTGGCTATGATATATTAGAGCATGAAAGTTGTAATTACAAGCAAAAATTATCAGAAAAACAAAATTTGAACTGTAGTTAATACAACAATGTTTAATGGTCTAATGATATGTTATATTTGTAAGTGTATAATAATAAATAATTGGCCTGGACCACTCAACAATAAATTATTGTAGCTAGAATGGATTTAAGTGCGAAGTTTGTATTCACAGATTTTATTGTTTAATGTTGAACCTAGTAAAATCGAATATCAATCAGTAACAGAGTACCTCTTCTTAGAAAAGAATAAATTCATGATGACATGCTCAATAATTGGTGAAACAATTACCTTTAAATATAACAGATAAACAAGAAAAAATGGGCTGCCAATTTTGAAAGATCAATACGCTTGAATTTATAGTGCAGACTTCGGATGCACAATACAAAATTGTTCTTCATATTGCTCATTCCGATTTAGGTATGACAAAACTATTCGGCAAATAAATCTCTAATCGTCTGAACGCCAGTAGGAAACAATTGAGAGTTATAATATCCAAGTAGATTTGTGGTCGTTTTGAAGATTTTTATAGTCAATTTTTGGAACAGCATTATTATTTGGAAACAAACAAACAGTCGAAGGAATCGGAACATATTGGCTCACCTGTCTGAAAAGTTCCGAGTGAAGAAATCAGTAAAAAACTTATTATCTCTGTTATTTGAAATAGTGATAAGGTACCTCTAATGGAGTACTCACAACTAACAAATCAGTGACTCTTAGTCGGAGCGCTCTTGACTCATGTTTCATGAAGTGTTTGATTCAGATAGAAATTTTGTACAATGGTTCTTTTAGGTAAGATGTATAGCAAATGAGTGTTTGCCTGACCTACCTGGGTACGCCAAGGTAGTGCGCATTTGAGAAAGGTATAAACAAATTTTTTTATTGTTCAAACCCCGGAAAAAGTATCTGGCTTTTTGCGAATATTTTTCAATATATCTAATTAAGATGCTATGAAAATTTCAGTGTGAATCAATCACTTATTTTCAATTTTTGAAAACACAATTTTTGGGGTATTCTGGTTTAATACTGTATTTTCAAAAATTGAAAAGAAGTGATCGATCCATGAAATTTTCTTAGCATTTTAATTAGATATATTGAAAAATATTTGCAAAGAGCCAGACACTTTTTGCCGGGATTTGAGGAATAAAATAAAATTTTTACACATTTCTCATATGCGCAGTACCTGGCGTACCCAGGTAGGTCAGGCAAGCACTCATTCACCTATACATCTTACCTATAAATACCATTGTGCAAAATTCCTGTCTGAATCAAACACTTCATGAGTCATGGGTCATGAGCTCTTAGACTATGTGGAATATTATCCTTCATTATTAAATAAAGTTGGTAAAAATCTTCTGGGATGGAGAAAATAGTCTAAGCAGAAGTTATTTTTGCAAAGCGATATGCTTGCTACCAAGTCATAAACAGCTTTACAAAAAACTAATTAATCATTCAGCATCATCAAACTTTTATGTCTCAACAAATTTTGTTCAAATTCCATCGACGCGTGGTTTATAAAATGGAACAAAATTCTCTTTCTTCTAGAGCTATTTTACAGCCGTTGTGTAGGAAATTGTAAGAAGATTATGGTGAAGGAAGAATTTTGTTTTTGAGATCTGCTTGTTCTTTGAATACTAGACCAGAAACTTATCAATACACCGCCATTTTGTATAAGTGCAAATAAGCCCATCTACAAGTGGAGCAAGAAAGCTTTGCAAAGTCAACAAGATGGTGGATGGTACCACTGATGAATACCGATTTCAGGTTACAATAATAATAATAATAACTTTATTTAGCTATATGCTATACAAATAAATAAGTTGGAAGAAATTAGAAATTGGATTGTCAGCATCTCGTAGAACGACTGTCAACTTTAAGAATTGTTCATCATGTATGAGCTACATACTTACGACTAGAGATCACACGGGATGAAATTTTGAAGCTCGGTCCTTCCAAACTCATTACTATTTTGAGTCCTCCTGGTCCGACCAATTTTCAAAGTGAGAAACCAAGTTCTGGCCCTGATCTGCTACTGGAATTTTGAGGGTCGATTCAGTCCAGCTCCTGGAGTTCTGAGGAACGGCCCAATCCTACATCTGGAAGTCGCCATTTGTCGATATTCTTATACTAAACAAGTACCTCTATATATGCAGCTTTAGAAATAGATGAGTTCCACTTACGACCCACGGAACTCTGTCATATGGTAATTCCAGTCCGCAATAGTTTTTCTTCCTCTTCTTCTTCTTTCTTCTTCTATATGCATACTTGTTTTATTACCGAATCATCCTGATAGACTCGAAATCTCAATCTGAGCGAAGAACTCAAATTACCAACGACTAAAATTTCATAATAGTCCATGAACAAATTTAAGACCATCCACTTGAGCCCGTGAGCATATATATCCTGTCCACCCGAAACACGTCTTCAAGGAAGAAATATTGGCCGGAACTCGGCCCACAAAACCGAGTGGCCCGTAGTCCGCTCGTTTCAAACCGAGCTATGGAGCTCTTTACTTTAGACCAAGGAACGGACCGAATAGTAGATAGCTACCGAGGAGTATGCACCAAATGAAACAAAAAGATTATTACAACGATCTTTTCGAGTAACATCCAATATTTCCTGACATATGAAAGGTTAGGGATATTGGGATGTAAATGATTCGTCGTCATTGGACCGTCCGAAATATTAGCATTTACCAACAAAAAACTTCTGAGCTTGTTTCTTAAGAGTTCTGCAACTGGGATGGAGTTGAGGTTCCAATCAAACACACACTTTCTCAACTATCCAGTTTTGGCTTCGTCGAAATTGTACTTGCTTCTAAATTGAAGATATAGCTGTAAGAGAGAAGTTTCCATCCAAGCAAGTAGGTTATTTCGGAGCGAAATACCTATCTTACAGAATTAGTATAGTTTTATTATTGGGGAGGGATCTACAAACAGGAGCAGTGTTAAACGAAGTGCACAAGCCTGGAATAAGATGTCTACGTTCACGTCTGAAGTGCTTCGTGTCGTACCCTTAAACTTGTCATGTGTGCTTCAAATGCCCTCATATACTATATATTATGAAAATGGATGAGACGAAGGAAGTCGCTTCATGTTGGTAATTAGTGACATCAGTCACTCAGTGATAAAATTCTGACAAATTGGATGAGATTAGTCAAAAATTATATTTTCCACATTATTGTGTCTACTTACAAGGTTAAAACAATTATTTTAATAGACAATGCGATACAAAGCAAGAGATCAAAACAAAACAACAACAATCCGCTGCAAACTGCCTGCAATCCTCCTAAGTAGTAAAACAAGAAGTCTTGCTTAATCGAATTACTTTTTATTAGATTAATCTTGTGGTAAGAGTGACCGTCAATTGTTCGTTTGGGTGGGATCAATTAACGCCTTACGACCAATGTCACTTATAAACATTTCCAGCCTGGGGACGATTCTCCATGGAATATCTTACAGTTGATTGAATTAATCTCACTTTTAATTGACTGAATTGATATGACTCCATGAATGATTATTATCATCTTTTTAAACCAAAAGTTGAATCACCCTGTACATATTTGGTAGAATATTATCTTGAAAATGTCAATAGAAAATGTTCTGAACTCTTTGATTGTCCATTTTGAGAATAATATTGTTTTTACTAGGTTTTTGAATCAGCTGTGATAGAAGGTACATCCAATTTGTGTTTGTTTATTATTTGAACAGTTTATTCAAATTGAGGATTGTGTGACCACATTATGCGTGAATGTCACTTGAGTTCTTCGATATCTTGGAATCTGAATGGTAACTTGTATGGAAAACGTACCATTTCTGTGCCTAGATTCATTACTTATAGCTGTAGCATCTTTTTCAGCGATTCTAAAACAAATAAGATTCTCATTATTTTGATACTGAATGCAATGGAAATTGAAGTTTGAAATCACATACATGACCGTTGTTAGAGATTGTATAGCAAAATTATACATTTGGTACAGTATACTATTGTCAGATTAGGTTTGGTTTCAATCTTCTAACAGTAAGGTATAGTCTTCTTTGACTTGATCAAATTTTTATTTCTCATCTGACGCCTTACTTACTGCTTTGTAGACATCTTCATAGATCTGTTTGTGCTCGTAGGCCAAAAATCCTCGACGAACATCATTAAATATAGACTATCTTGTTGGCAATTCATAATAATGCAAATCAACATGTAGTTTTGGTCTGATATCTCATAGAACTGAGTTTGTCAAACTATGAAGGTATAGAGCACCAAGTTGTCAAGTTTGATAATCATCTCAAAGTCCTACTTTGTCAAAACTTGATGTTCTAGACTCTAGAGTACCATGTGATCAAAGTGCAATCAAACAAGTCATTATTTTGGCAAAGTAATCATGTCAAAATCTGATAGTACATAATATCAAATTGTCAAGTTAAATGATAGCTCAAAGTCACACTTTGTCAAAACTGGATATTTGGGAGTACCATTTAGTCAAAGTGCAATCAAACAGATCAAAATGTTCACATAGTTTTGATGGGGCTGTATATCATGTAGCTAGATTCTCATATCTATATTACCTAGAATCGAAGTCGATTCATGGTTTGAAAGTTTAATGTTGCAGAATACTACGTAGTTCAAGCTCCACGATACTAGTCATCATTATATTAAAGTTTGATGATGCAGTCTATCAAGCAGTCAAAGCTTTTCATCCTGAAGCACACTGAGTTAGAATCTGATGTCCTAGAAAACTGTTCACTCAAAACTTGATGATATAGTCTAGACTCAAGAGGATGATTTATCCAAAAAATAACCTTATTTTCATGGTATTGATTGTTAACTGCGCTTGGCTCAAGATGAACCAAAACTGAAATATTTATTCTAAAATGTCATTCAACATTTCTAGACCAACTGTTTGTATTTGAAAAGGTTCGCAGTATCTAGTAAGTTAATCATGAAAATACTATTCATCACTCAACTTGATCACTAAAAACATGATATGTTATTGTTTGCTCCTACTTTATTATTTAACCTATTATTAGGACTTCTGATGATCTAATGAGAATTTGTCATGATTTCTTGAAACCAATTACATTTGAACATATATGTACAAATCTTATATGGATTCGCATATTATAAGAGTTAAGTTTTTGTATTCCATGATCATAATAGCCTTGATACCATCAATTAGATGGATATTTCAAGGATTTCTTGCCGTCTTGAGTAAACTCCTACATATTTATAAACAACATTCAATTATCTCTTTTAGATTCAATAAAATAAATCAACTCTTGGTTTCTCAACAAATGAAACCAATTATACGTGCTTCAACTCAAAATCTACCTTCAAATCGTTATTATCCTCATTGTTTTGATGCCACTGTTCTCTTATTTCATTTCCTCCGGAGGTACATCCAATCTCAGTCTCTATATCCATTGCGTTTGTCCATCTTGTATGCCCATACAAGTTGCACCAACAACCCACGAAGTACAAGATTCATTCTATTCTATCGTCAAAGCAATCGCCGCCAGATCCGCAGCGGCCATTTACAGAAAACGGGTAATTACGATTTCCAACACTCGTCGATAATTGACGACCCCATGACGCAAAAGTAAACAATTAGTTCACTAATTACTAAAGCAATCTTTTAAAATACATATTTCACAAGAATCCTGGCAGGTTATGGCTTAATGATTTTACTTTAAGTGTGAGATAATTAAAAAATTCCTGAAGAGATTTGGGGAACAGTAGTTTGAGTATGATGTAAATTACCTAAACTTTGGTACGTGTGGGTATTCAAATTAACTGTGCTAAGACTTTTAATTTTAGATATATAACTTTGTGTTGAAGTATCAGCAGTAAGATTTGTGTAGTAATTTTCGGACTTTATTGATTGGTCTTTTCCTGAGCAATAACAAATCGTTTACAGGTTCACTCGACCGTTTGAGCCTTCTGACCTATTACGAATTGCATGCCTCTTCAACTATGTCACCTTACAAAGGCATGCAAAATATTGTCACTATTTTTTCTTAAATTTAATTGGAGTCTGCACTGTGACCAGAAAGCGTGCATCGGTCAATAACCTCTTTATCTTTCTCATCAAGGAGTATATTTTCGACCCTTGAAAAAGCATGCGGTATAAAATCGGAGAGCCCCAACTGTTACCATCTTCCAGTCTAATAGTTTTTTCATGAAATGACAACTGAATAATTGACATCACTCAACTAAAAATAGTATTCCAGGCCGCGAATTTGAAAATGATGCCTCAAATTTTGATACTACATCCGGTTCGAAGGAGAAACTGTGAATAGGTAACCATCAAAATGTAGCTCTCTATTTTATTCGCTTCACATTTGTGGAATGCTAAATGGTTAATACACTTGATTTATATTTATTAGACGTGATAATTTATTGAATCATCCTGTATACAAAGTGGCAACAATGTATACAACAAGTTTATGTGGCATTAATCATGCGTGAACATAAGTTCCTTTCATAGATTTTATTAATGTCCGACATCAATACATAAAACATTATCAATAACATAATGATAGATCATTTTCAGAACATAATGAGATGAATAATAATGATGACACTGTAATTAAGTGCTTATAAATTTTAATAAATTAACTAACTTTATGATAATATGTTAATTTGTAGATATGGCCATAAAATTGGTAAATTAAAACCAATTATTTCAACCGTCAACTCGCTACAAAGTAAAAGAGATGAATATTGAAAGGAGAATTGTTGAAAATGGTTTTCTTTCTTTTAGTCTATTAAAGTTGGCTTGATCAATTTTGAATTCACTAGGCCCAATAAATTTCAAATATTTATTATGACACAGCAATATATATCACAATAGATTAGCAAAATCCTTCTCAAACTTTGTTCAACTATTTAGAAGAAAAATTACAACATACAAACAAGAAGGCAACTAAGCTTTTCTGCCAGTGATAATTCAGAAAGAAGCCGAATGAAGAAAATTTAGCAAAAAATAATTCATTCGTCTTCTCAAGCATCTCGACAAATTGAGTCCATGTCTGTAATTCGTTTTAAAATAAATTTGCTTCTGTATCTCATGTTCCACTATATCATTTTCGAATAGCTTTAATTAGAGATAATTCTCGTTTGAAATATTAGTATCTATTTAAGCTTTGCTAGCGGACGCAACAATTTATATAATTAGCAGTCTCAAAGACTGTTCAGCAAAGACATCGTTTGTCTACAGCCAGTAAAGTAAAAAATACATCCTTCTTATCTTGATCTTTATTATATGCTCATGTACAGATCATGAGAATCGAGTGGGCGCGATCACATGCTCACTTTTCTCAGAGGAATACTCTTTTCCTTTTATATTATTCACCGAAGTATCTTTCGCAACCGTCGGATTTTAAACCATCACTTGTTTTGTAAACAAAGACAATTTAATTTGAAATGAACGTATAAGAACTGGTTACTAAAACGGTATTGTGAGATTTTATCTTTGTATTATTATCATCTTGCACTGGAACAATTTGTAAAAATTTTAGGATTTATTGACAGAACTCTACAATAAATTATGATAATTCGTGCTTCAAATTATCCACTAATTGTATAAATTAAACTTTTTCGCTTCTTAAATAATACGTCTGAATTTGACACTGGAAATTACGTAGATAAATTCGAAGTTATTATGATGGTTGAGCACTGGTATATGAGTAAAACTTCATATGCAATCAAAAACTGATAATACAAGCGGAAAATTAAACAAAGGCTCATGCTGCAAACTGGAGTAAACCTAGAATTTGTAGTCTGGTCAATATAGAAATTCATCCTTGCAAGAAGATGAGAATTGACATTATTGGGTACCATTATAATAAAGTTGTGAAAAGTCCACATAGATCGCAAAAAAAATTTATGCAAAGACAAAACTCGTAAAAATGAATTTTTAAAATTTTTTCAGCGAAACATAGTTTTATAATAAAAATAATAAAAACAAAGATTGTAGATTTTCCAATTTTCTGCAAAAATGGTTCCCACACTTATTTTCTAACATCCACCATTTCTGACAAAAAGCCATTCCAAAGTTATATTCTCCATAATATGCACACGTTTCAACGCCACCTATGAGGTACTGTACTTGGCGCGTATTTTTAACGTGGTTTTTTCGGTAGACCTAATCCACAGTTTTCTTATGAAGTTTAATATAATATTAGGTCTTGCTCTTCATCATCATCATCTTCTATTTCTTCTCTTCCTCCAACTTTCTCATCTTTTTTATTTCAATCTTCCTGAATAGACGTAGATTGTTCAGATAGCGATACATCAGTTGTTTCATCGTTGATTGAAGGATCACCTTCTGTTAGGGATTCAATATGCACATGACTGGCTTTAATAGCTGGTGAATACTAATGAACAAAGTAACCCCACTTTATTGCAGCCCATTTTGAATTACACCCTTTTTTGCAGTTGCAAAAAATAGTATCAAGGAGATTTTCTGGTGCAAGTGGAGGCTCGGCTTCTGCTCATCATTATTTTTATCAGGTATATTACCAGGTTCAAGTTCACTTCCCACTTGCACCAGAAAAGCTTCTTGATACTATTTTTTGCAACTGCTAAAAGAGGTGTAATTCGAAATGTAGCTTCAATCGTGTTGAAATACTGAATCTCCAACATAAGATAATCCTCACATCAACTGCGAAACAACTGATGTATCGATGTTTGAACAATTTACATGAACTCAGGAAGATGAAGATGAAAAAGAAGAAGAAGGTGAAGGGAGAGGAGAAGAAGAAAAAGAAGAAGAAGAAGAAGAGCTAATATTATATTAAACTTCAATAAAAAGACCGTGGAGTGGTACAGTACGCCTAGTACAGTACCTCATAGTTGGGGTGGAAACGTGTGCATATTATGAAGAATATAACTTTAGAATGGCTTTTTCTCAGAGATTTTGAGTTTTGGGGAAAAAAGGCATACCATTTTTGTAGAGAATTGAAAGATCTACAATTTTTGTCTGAGCTATTTTAAGCATAAAACTAATCATTTCGCTAAAAAAAAGCTGAAACCAATTTTTGCTACTTTGGCCTCGCATAAAATTGATTGCACACACTGGATCGATGGAGACTTTCCACAAACTCATTATAATGATATTTCCAGCGTTCATGTCAATTTTCAGCTTCTTGGGAATTTATGCAAGAGTACTTCTATTTTTAGGGCCAACTTGACTAGACTTTTGTAGTCAAAATTTGATTGAGCAATCTTGATGAAATTCAAAAAAATACAAGCCATCATGTCTTCAAAGTCTGATTATGCAACCTACTATGTGGCCAAAGTTTGATATCCCAGAATACCATTGATCCAAGCTTCATAGACTGATGTGTAGTCAAAGTACAATTACGATAAGACATCATGTTAGCACTGTCTTATAATGCAAAGTCATAGTCTAATATGTTAGAGTACTCAGAGTCAAACTTTGAAGTCCTAGAATATCATTCAGTCAAACTCAGAGGATTATAGTCCATCATGGGGAACAATATTGACTGATGATACAGGTTATCATGTAGTCAAGTCAAGTCCCAATAGATCAAAATTTGATGTTTAAGATAGCCATATAATCAATGTTCAATGGTTCAGGTCATATATGCAAGAGCTGTTGACGCAGCTTATCATGTGGCCAGACTCTCATTTCTGATATATCAAAGTACCACTCTTTATATTGGAATACCACATAGTCAATGTTCAATAATGCAGGCAAACATGTTGTCAATGTCTGAAATGGTCAAAGTTTGATTGTAGCTTGATGACTTGAAGTATCTGAGGTTAAAGTATGATGGTACAAATTATCATGATGACAATGTCTGATAATGCAGATTAATATCTTGTTATAAACTCATACCGTAGAATAAAACTGAGCCAATTTAGGATCAGAGTCTATTGATAGCTATTGTGCTGAAGAATATTGAAACTTTAGAGTACTACATAATCAGAGTTTATTGCTGAAGACTATCATGTTGTCAAAGTTTGATAATAATAGATATCATTTAGTCAAGTTTAGTATATTAAAATATCCCTGAATCTGAACATGATGTCTCACTATTTAGTGATACAAATTATCATGTTCACAAAATCTAATGCTGAGACCTACTATATAGCTGAGTACCACTAGGTTGAAGTTCGATGTACGAAAGTATCGTTCAGTTAAAGTCTAATGATTTTATGTAGTAGCAGTTTGATGTACCAGAAAAACAAGTAGTCTGAATTCAAATACTTCATCCTGGAGTATTATTCATTCAAAACCTGATAGTAACGTTTTTTATGTGATAGTAATCATCTAATGCACTCTAAAGTCGATGTTTGATGTTGTGGAAGTCTGAGAGTGTAAACCATCTGCTCAGAATGCAATATCTCAGAATACCACTGAGTCGAATATCCCAGCATATCATGTAAGTAAAGCTTGATGATACAGATCATTATATTGAAGAATAAAATAAAAGCACTATACTGAGTCAAAGTTTAATATCCTGATAATAATATAATCATGCAGGAAAAGCTTGATGTTCGAGAAAACCACGTAGTACATACTCAATAATTAAAGTAGTCATGTCGTCAGAGTTTGATGACACAGTAGATAATTCAGTTCGAGTTCCATCTCTCAAAGTACACACAGTTAAAATCTTATATTGTAGTCAAATTTTGATTGTACAGTTTATCAGGTAAAAAAAGTTTAATGTCTTAGACAGTATCATATTATCAAAATTTGATGATAATGGTTATCACAATGTCAAAGTTTGCCGATGTCAACTATCTAATCGAAATTTAATATCCTGGAGAACAGGGAGATGGATCTTGATGTCTTGAAGCACTATGTAGCCAGAATTTCATTTTAATGGCTACTGTATTATCAAAATATGCCCACGTAGACACCACTGAATTGAATCTTGATTCTTTAGAGTACCAAGTAGTCAAAGTTTGATAATATTATCAACGGTAATATACCGATAGAGAGGTGTATTATCGATATACCGAAGAATTTCACGAAAATACTTTTTGTCTTTTGGGTAATTTTTCACGAGACAAATTTGGGGATTCATAATCTGATAATAACCGAGAGCTTTAGCTCGAGGGATATTATCGTTGATTATGAATCTCAAAATTTGCCGAGTAAAAAATTACCCAAGACAAAAAGTATTTGAGTTAAATTCAAGGTATATGCGATAATACACCGAATCTTGAGGTGTATTTGCAGGGATTATTTCATAAACCATAAAATTTATCAATTGTTATATTTTTTATTATTTTTTGAAAAGCTACTGTGGTATATCGAGTTGGGAGAAAATATAATCGCGATATACCTCGTTACCATGAAAAATCCCTTAATTTCATTGGTTGTTGCTAAGGTGTGTGATATAATCATGATGATACAGTGCTTTAGAATTCAATAACTCAGAATATCACATAGTCGAAATTCGATATCTCAGAAAACTGCTCGATGATACATTGTATAATATAATGAACATTTGATATTGCAATCATCATGCTGTCATGATGTCCAAGTTAAATATCTTACAATATTTGCTAACATTTAATAAAAGTTTGATATCATAGACAACTGGACTATCCTGCTATCAATGTTTCCTACTACTAGCTACCATGTAAGTACATTCTGATAATCCAGACTGCAATGATATATATTTGATTCGGAGTTCAATTGCTACTGGCTATCAAGTAGTCAAAGTTTGATACTGGGCGTCTGTGTAGTTCTAGAATCAGAATTATATACAAAAAAAAGAAGATTGAAATATAACTTTAGGAAACATTTTTAATCTTTCGGAATTCTGGGACGATTTTAATCCGATAATTGTTACTGGTTAAGCTTTTTAAATCTGGGGTCCAAATTATGTACCAAAGTTTCTCAGAGAGAAATTGAATCTGTTATGTAAATTCTTGCTCATCATGATCTTTCTTGATGAAAATATCGTGCCAAATCTATAACAACAAAAGCCTATTAATATTCATTGCAAACATCAGATCACTCAGTCAGACTATTACGTTACATAAACTGAGACTTGTTTGTTATCAATTTGAATTTCGTGCTACAGAAAGTCATCTGACGAAGGAGTTTTAAATTCCAATTTGTCTTGAAAGTACAAAGAGCGAATTGTCGGCAGCAAAACTCTACCATGTGTTAGACATAAAGCAAAGAGACATAAACACCTGATATGTATGTCAGAATAGATATCCGTTTGCTTGCTTTAAAATCTCTGTTGTTGTAAACACAGGATAGTCATAATTAAACAGTAGTTTGTAGCATCATCATTCATACTAAAAATACTATGATTCATTTTACATATGCGACAAAAAATATTGAACAAAAAATCACTGCATATAAAGTGTTTCTGAGAGTTTTTTATAGTTTAAAACCCATACAAAGTTTTCACGCAATTTCTTTAGGTAACGATGACAGACTCAAATTAATATTTAGCAATTGAGCTACATAGACACTTTTTCACAAACATACTTCTTTCAGCTCATCCATTTTCATAATTCTATTGATAAAAACTTGTTAACTCTTCCCACGCTGTAAACCAATATTTATATACCTACACAACGGATGTCCACTCTCACATTAATCTATGTGTTCTTTCTACATAAGTCTTTTATTCGTCATAATATTCCACATGCCTAAACCAATGCAATTGGCGCATTCATTCTTATTCCAACCACTAGACATTTCCAAGAAATGAAAAAAAAATTCTTATCTCATCGATATTGGTGTTTTGAATTTTTGTTATTTAGTCTTGTTGACAAGCTTGTGATATAGCTGGAAGTTCACGCATCAACGGATGCTTTCTTTGTGGAAACACTGAACATTGTGACCAACTTAACAGCGTTAAGAGCTTGCTCGTATTTTTAAACCGCGGTATAATATCGCGTCGACACGTTTTTCACTTCAATCAACGTGCACCAAATATTCTAAAAACAAATTCCTTTTTGAATGTCTCTCATCGTGGGTGGTGTGACACAACCAAAATGACTCATACTCAAAACCTGTGGGTGCGTATGGACCAAGAACCGACATGGAATTCTCGAAATTTGTTCCTGGAATTGAAATTGTGGAGATATTTTGAGAGATGTGTATTAAAATTGTTTGGATTGTCAAAACCCACATAGCTGGCAAATATATGGAAAACGATTTTAATTGATAATAATTACATCAAGGGAGCAATTAATATTCATGTTTTAAAATAAATAATTCAAACAATCAATTATGAGGATAATTTTTTTGGTAAAATGACTTATAGATTGGAAAAATTCAACTGTTTTACATTAGTCTTATACTACTGTGTGGGAAGAAATTCTCGTACCGACAATAGACATTACCAAATAGCTCGTGGAATGACAAGGATAACGGAATGACTCTATTTTGTAACATATTTGATCCAATGTTTCTTCAGCTCCTTGTTCTTGTTCTAGAGGTGACTCTTTTCTAGGTTACCAAGGAAGCTATCAAAAATTTTGATTGTTCTTTCATTCAATATGAGTATTCCAAATCTCAAGAGGAAGAAAATGTCTGCAGGCTTATTAGATTTTTGAACTTGCTGGCTTTTACCTGAAAACTATTACTTGAATGGAGTTGAGTTTTTCTTATTGTTAAATTAAGCTTGTTTTATAGTTTCAGGATATTTTCCTTGAATAGCTTTTTCTACTTTTTTCAAGAATATGACGTAATACGAGTCAGTAATATTTCTTTCTTAATAAAGTTAATATTTCGAATAGTTTCCTTTAAGTACAACCAATAGAGACTTTGAGCTTCAAATTTGAGTATAGGTAGTTAATGGGATGTGCAATAACACATCAATTTTGCTGCTACGTGGAATGCTGAGAAAATTTGGAGAATGGTAAATTAACCTCAAAAACCAGTTTTTCACAAATAACTTATGCATTAAATGAGAAAAAAATCTAATACAAAAGTTGTAGCCGATCTAATTCTGCATGTATGAGTTTTTTGATAAACTTGCTAACACAAAAATTGACTGGGATATGCTACTGTGAAGGCGCATCCTCACGGGTTAACTATTCTTGAGAGATTTTAGTTGATCAATAAAAGTTGTATACGACTTGACTCATATTTTGTTCATACATTTCAATATAAACTGAACAGTTTCAATTTCAAAATTTGACTAGGTCAAACTTTTGTTGATCAACTAAAAGTTGATCAACTCATAACTCTATTGAAACAGAGATTCTCACTATAATTTTCATTCAACTTGTGTTGATCAACTAAAATCGGTCAACTAAACTTGACTCGTGAGAACACACCTTACGGATCAGTACTTTCCATTTTCATTTTCCAAATCGAAAGAAAAAAACTTTATAATTCATGACTTTTTGAAAAAATTATTCAATTTATTCAAAACAAGAGAATAACAGTGAGCAGATTGGTTTGCCCACAAATAAACTACACATTTCAATATTTTTTTTTTCAGTGCTGATATTCTAATCTTAAAATTGATGTAGTTTTTCAATTAGATAAAAATAATTTTTAAAAAACTATGTGATGTTTCATTGATGTACCAAAAAGTTATTTCATATGGGCAAAGACCATGACGGTATTTTTAATATTAATATAAGGTTATATGAGATATAAGGATAAATAAACGAGAACAATTTCTCTCCTTAGATGATTTTTTTGAATTCAAATTGCGGAGTATTCAATTTCGAAACTATATGTTCAAAAAGTGTTAATCTGCACCTTCATGATGCTGCTAGTTTTTCCAAATCCGTTTGAAAATGAAGAAGCTATTGTCACTTTAAAATAAAGTTGATATAAATAACTTAGTAAATAGATTTTTTGAATTAAATTCTGTATATTTATTTTACTTTTATGATGTTTCGACTTTCTATTCGAAAATCCTCATCACAAAAATTTGATACAAAAATTAAAAATCTGACGTGAACATCACGTGACTTACTTGTACATCATTGGATATATATATATATATATATATATATATATATATATATATATATATATATATATATATAATACGATGTGATTTTGTGTTTGATCATATATATCATTGAATATATATAATCAAACACAAAATCTCATCGTTCCACAGTTAATCGTTTTGGATTTACCCAAGAGATTCTAAGAATCTGTCAAGTAAAATGCGCTTTCAGCCAAGTCGGTTGCTATGGAAACAGTAGACCATTATTCTTATACTACTACATTCCTTAATACTGATTTCCAAAATTCTACGACTACCAACAGATCTGAATTTATGCGCAAAATTAAAAAATAAATTCCTACTGAAGTGCACTTCCTGTTCAGTCTATTGTTATAAGAATAGTAGGCAATCATTCAGATGCTACAGCGGACTAAAATACCAAATTTCAATACTCTACACCAGATCGTTTTGAATTTATGCGTAAAATTCCAAAAGACTGTCAAGTAAAGTGCACTTCCGGCTCGGTGGATCTCAATAAAAATAGGATATGAGCATCTAGACGGTATAATCGTCCTAAATACTGGATTTTAATAATCTACGTTCAATCGTTTTGGATTTATGCGGAAAATTCAAAAAATGTTTCGAATAAAGTGCTCTGCCAGTTTAGTCGATAGCAATCATAATGCTGAGTGTACAACTAGACATTATAAAAGTGGCTCATACTAAATTCAAATATTCTACGACTAATTGTTTAGAATTTATGCGGAAAATTCAAAAAGTCTGTCATATGAAGTGCACTTCCCGCTCAGCCGATTGTTACAAAAATAGAAGATGACCATTGAGATGCTACAGCAATTACAAATGCTAAATTCCAGTATCCTACGGCTGGTCATTCTGGATTTATGCGGAAAATTAAGAAAAAAGTCTTAGGTAAAATGCGCTCCCGGTTTAGCCGATCGCAATCATAATGCAAGATGTACAATAAGATGTTAAAAAAGTTCTTTATACGAAATTTCAATATGCTATGGCGGATCATTCTACATTTATGCAAAAAATTCAAAAAAAGTTTCAAGTAAAGTGCACTTCTGGCAGAAGAAATAGCAGATAACCATTCTAATACAACATCAAGTTCAAATACTGAATTTCAGCATCCTACGGTTGATCATTATGAATTTATTAGAAAAATTCGAAAAAAAAATTCAAGTAAAGTGCATTTCTGGTACGGACGATAGGAACCATAATGCGAGGTGCTCAAGGAGACCCTATACCAGTCTTAAATACAGAATTTCAACATTATACGGTCAACCAGTTTTGAGATTTGTGAGTTACGCACGCACGAATGAAAATACGTACCGACATCAAGCCAAAAATAGTCAAAATGGATTCAGGGATGCTCAAAACGATTATTTCCATCAAAATCTCGAAAGGTGAATTTTATCGATTCCACAATGTTTCCTTGTACTTAGTACAAGTAAATAAAAAAAAGGCAAGTATCTAGATGCTTGAAAATTAAAAACTGAAAATATACAGATTACTAGATGTGAAATCGTGGGCTCCACATTTAGTGCAAAAGGACAGAATTCCTCTGGTATACACCCAAAGTCTGAGAAAAACCCACGTAAAAACCTCAAACAGAGGATTCAATGATATGAGTCTTGATAATTGTCATAGTGTTTCACGCTTTTCAAACAATAAGAAATAGCGATAACTTCTTCTTTTCTCAACGGATAAAGAAAATACAAAGAGTATCATGGATGCAAAGACTTAATGTTAATAATTTATAACTGATCTGTTTGAAAATTTTTTTTTTTTTTTGGAAAGTAAATTATTTTTTTCACAAACAAAATGAATTCATTTTTGCATATCTCAGCCGATTTTGATGTTAAAAATTCGTTTGAAGAAGATACAACTTTTGTATGAAACTTTCTCTCTTTCAATGCATAATCTTCAAGTTATTCGTGAAAAGCTAATTTTTTGAGGTCTGTTCAACCCTATTCCAAATTTTCCCAGCATGCCACGTGACAGCAATTTTGATATGTTATTCCAGATTCAATCAACTACCAATACCCAATTTTACATCAAGTCAGGATAATTTTGAAGCTCAAAGGGAATTTTGGAATTTTTTTCTTGTACTATTTGCTCATTGAAAAACTCACATTATCACCTTAACAGCTGATCGTATGGATCTCCACATCCTTGGAATCAATCTACCTTGTCTTGCCCCTATCTAAATCGTTTTCCTAATTTTTATTTGTGACTCTTAATTATTGAGTATCATGCTTAGAGGCTTTTTTGCTCCGAATTGGTAATGTATTTAAATCTGCTTCACTTAAAATCTTCTTGATAATCGTAATTAACTCCGAAATAATATGTCACTCATCTCACAAAAATTCTAAATGACAAATATATTATTGTTTTTTTGTCATAGAGCACTATATAACCCGAATGAACTACGAACCATTCGATCGATGCGATGGATCGATAGATATGCCAATTTTTTTTTTGGGCGAGTTCCAGGTTCAAATGGATGATCTTGGATTTGTTTCATGGCTGGTGCGGATTTTAATTACTATACGATAGATCTGAGCGAGCTGTAAGTGAAGAAGAAAGAGAAAACAAAGATTGAACTTGAGTTTTTTGAACATCCAAATTTTTATTATTGGAATCAATGCGGTTTTCTGACAACTTGGGTCATTAATACCGGGTACATTTTAGTTCACAAATCATTCGCTCACTTTGTATCTGTTATAAATTAGATCATATTATCTCAAGTATTTGTGCAGTTATTGGCAGTTCCTGTTATGTTATTTATGATTCTATGGTTTTCTTCACTGATTATATTTCTGGCAGTTCATGAGAATACGATTCTCTGTGATTGGAGCATTATACTTTTTGCATGTGTGGACCTATGTTCAAGATAAGTTTGTGGGATAGGTATGTGTAGATCATCCTGAGCCTTGTTGATGTCTGCGCTTCTTTAGTATTTGCAATGCCCTTTTTTATTTAATTTCTGTTTATTTGATATTATCGGTTATTTATGACAATGATTTTTCACATCCCTATTTTATTGGGTGTTTAATGGTTGTTCTAGATCATAGGTTATTACAGGCCATTCTTTTATTTGTGTTGTTGGATCTTCAGCTGCTTTATCAGTTTTGTTCTCATTATATTCTAATGTGATGGTACTCAGATAAGAAATATTTCCTTTTTTTGTTCTTGGATTGCTTCGCGAATATTATCTTGTATTTCAGTAACTAGGACGGAGCCGATAAAACTAAGCTTAGCACTTGACTTGAAAATTAGACAGGGCCAGGAGAACATCATAATGATAATGAGCCTGGACGACCTGGGCTCAATAATAGTCGAATTTGGTAATATTTTTTTTCTTCAGCACTTGTAGAAGCACTAGGAGCTATATTAATGAGGACCTGAAGTTTCTTTTGGGAAACTCAACTCCGTACCAACTTACTTTTGCATCTACCTCTCTGCTCGTCTGTTAGATCCTTCTATGATTCCAATTACAATTTCTGTTATTGATCAATAAACAATACATAAAAATCATGCGGAAATCAATTTGTGAGGCTGATGTCAGCTTATTTCATGATTAACACACGCGTTCAACTCGCAGACGATTGGAATTTTCTCAGCAACTTCATACAAGTAGCAATTTTATTTAAATATGTCTCTTTAGCGAGGTACTTCAGTGGAAGAATTTAAAAGCAGTGAATGAAATAAAATCTTGTTGGTTGGATCTCTCAGTAGCATCAGCATCCAGTATCTGTATCTAGATGACATGAACACACACATACACTCTAACAAATACATTCTCACGCGCATTCTTGTCTGGGCAACATCAACATAACGTTATAACGCGGTGTTGCATGCGTGATCTCAGTTCGACTCTGTGTGCATCTTCTCTCTTGTTCTTCACCGTGCCGCAATGAATGTTTAAATGCTCCAGTGCCATGGTTCAATGGCCCCACACCGTGTCTCTTTCTATCTTTGAAGAAAGAGGATGATTCCATCTTTGTTAAGAGCGGCAGACTGTCGCCCTCCCGCACCAAGTCACATATTTCATCCAGTGCGAGTCCACTTCATTGTTGGCTGCTTACTTTGCTTGGGGTTAGCGCTAAAGCTGTCTCCGTGTCGCTTACTCCTGCTGGATTCTTTGTGTTGAGCTTGTTATGGGTTATTTGTAAGATTACGATTGATCTTATGGTTTGTCACTCTCAATGCTTCTCATCGTTCCAAATTAGAACTGGAATCTAGGTGACAAGAGGCAAGATCAAAAAGATTTGAAATAGATCTATCCACACTGTCTGTCAACTTCAATTTGATTAATTCATCCACAATAATTCTTCGGGATAAATATAAATAATATCATATCTATAATTATATTCATCTCCTTTAGCTTAGACAATGTGCTTGATTTGGTTCAAAAGAAAAAAATTGTATTGAGTACGAGTACGAGAATTTGTCAAAATATTGAGAACAAGCAAAAAAGCTATAGTAAATAGATATGTTCCACATTTACTAACAAATCAACAAGTTTATCTCTTAACTAAACTTCTTCGCTAGAATATCTCCAATTCTGTCTCAGCCTAACTCAATATTCATCCAGTAATATTTCTCTTGAGCCATAATATGTCTATCAAAGTGATATTTCTTTTTAAAAACTGTCATTTCTATTGTTCCAAGATAATTTATGATCTCCAGCAATTAAGTGCTAGATTTCATCAGTACGAATAATTTCTTAAAATTAATTATCTCGAATTAAATACTTCAGAAATGAAAAAACAAGAAATGATAATAATCTAGAGAAAATGATGAAAATTCGATTGGAAACCGAAAGATATAAAAAGTTGCGAAATCAAACTCGTCCGAATTCACAGGAATGACTTTGGAGAAGAGTCGCATCCACTGGACCCGAATCGTTTGCCACTGGTCGTGCGTATAACTGCGAAGTACGAATTGATCCTATTTTGTCTTGATTTTACTTGCCAATTATTGCAAACCACACACTGTACAAAGCATAAAAAAACAGTGATTTTTCAATCACATTCACCGTAATGTCACAGCTAGCAATTCATCTGGTGAAATAGTCTCTTGAAAAATTGCAAAATTTTTCTAGTTTTTCTCAAAGGTGTAGCAAAATGTGCTTTTTCTCTATGTTATATATGTACGTCAAAGTATCTAAGGTAATAATACCAATGCCATAAATTTTTCATCAGAATTATCACACAAATCTTCACCAAGTGCCAACGCTATACCGGGTAGATACTGCAGCAATGGACGATGGACATTCGCACGATTCTGTACAAATGACGACTCGAATTCATCATTTCACAGTTTGCAGCTTTCTGCTCCCAATGAACGGTAAGCCTCAATGTTCCCTTATTTCTGTGGACATTAAATGATCATTGGTCAGAAAACATGCATTTTCCGTAGAAACAACTGTCTCATTCACCGATACTTCGCTGGCTAACGATTGTGAATAATAAAAAATTCATATTGTGATTCAAAAAAAATCATCTTTTTGAAATGTATAAGAAGACTTAAGGGTATGAAGAATTGAAAGATTATTTGAAATCAACTTATGTATGAGAAGCCTCAACGAAAATTTTGCCTCAAATTATATTTCTTTGCTGGTGATCATGAGTAGATAGTAGACACTAGATACGTCCTTTATTTTAGGGAGGGACTTATTTCAATGATCAGTATTCGAAGCCATATGATTATGAAGCTAAAGCTTCTATATCTTGTTCTGGAAGTTCGTATTCCCAACCCTGCTCTCTCGTACACACTTCTATGATAAAAAACGTCAGGAAGAATAATATCGGAGAATTCAGCTGGCCAAAATTTTTACCGTTTGAATAAAAGCCATTTCAATACTTGTAGAATAGAACATATTGTATCATTGAGGGTCAATCTCAATATATTGAAATATTCTAGAGGTCGACAACTACTGATTACAATTTCACAAATAGACTGAATGTATACCCTCTAAACAATTTTATTAATATTGATAAAGTTGGTCCTAATACTATTTATACTATATAATTTTTTTTGTTTCAGAAGAAGCTGGGGCTAGATCAGGATAAGCCATTGGTAAGTCAATGTTTTTCATATTATTATTTCAAATTGATTAGAGCTCAAAATGTGATCATATGTTTCTCTTCGCTTCCAAGAAATAAACATTCAGTGTCAATGTACATAAATAAAGGTAAACATTCTTGATCTAGAATACAGAATCTAGAATCTGTACGTAGGTACTTATTTACTTTATCCTTATATAGGTAAGATGCAGTCAAAATGGCCATTAGGTTTATATGCTCTATTTTAATTGAATAGTATTTCTGGACTCATATATCTCACACGAAAGAATATATTTATTCTATTGTTCGAACAGCTGACTGTTTCATGAAAAGATTTAGCCATTGATATGACACATTTTTGATTAAAAGAATAAAAACACATTTATCTTGAAATTAATAGTACTGTTCATTGACGAAACAAAAAAAGTTCATAGAATGCACGAAATTTTTGCAAGAGAAAATGTAGCTCTTCGTTTCTTTTAACGGCATACGCATGCATGAGTAATGCTCTCTATTTTTTTTACGTTCGACTCACACAGTATTTTTGAACACACTTTGCAATTAATACGTATTCTTCACGTTCATTATCTAATTCATCGATTTATAAAATCGCGTCAGCTACTGAACCCAGTGCATAATTTTTGAGAATATTTTTTTGAAAATATTTCCTGTATGCTTCACTTTTTTGTATCCAAAAATATAATCCAAAGCTTCCATCTTGCCGGACCAAAGGTAAAGAACCCAATAAACAACTGGATGCAAAGAACCTCATTCCATTATCTGTTTGGACAAATGTGTGTTGGAGCTGAAAGTGTAGTGCAAACAATCTGGCATCGTGCGGGCAGCGCACTCTTGATTGTTGCATCATGTCACGAAAGATCGTAGAGAGTCCGAAGGAAGCAAGTTGATGTTATGGCGAGGGCATAGGGTGAAATGCGCAAAGAACAAGGTTCCCACAACGTGCGATTGTCGCGGACCACAGATACCATCTATCGCATTCACATTCCTGCATCTATCTAAGCCTAGACCAACTATGGAGTCTGCTGAAGTTTTCACAGGTCTACGTGATTGCAAGGATGTTTGCACAATGTTCTTATCTAACATGGAGATCTTACGTATTTCAACAGTTTTTAGAATAAGAATTTGTCTCTCAACATTTCAAAAATACAGAAGAAATATGAATATATTGAATATAATATATACAGGCTATTTCGGGAGGATAAGATTTAAATTTCTAGTTATCAAAATTATCTTATATCGACAGCTATCAGAAAATATATTGAAAGTCTATTGTGTGAAGTGATCGTGGAGTTATATCGATTTAAATTTTTCAATCATCTCTGGAGTCATTTTCCGGAAAAATACTTTTGTGTAGTAATGATTTATAAATGATTTTTTTGCTACAAATCGTTTTGTGAAATAAATTCATGGGACTATTACTCCTAGAGAATTCCAAAGACTCATTTGAATATCGAGCTCAAATTTATTTTTGGAATGAATGTAAAATGATTTCTGTCTTTTCAATAATGCATGCGTCCACTTGGCGGTTTACTAGAACTATGTCATGAATTTGGTCAGTTATCTCTATTTTAGTATCTATTTTTAAACGTTCCATACGCGATTCATCGGTTGAGTGTGAGGTTTCAATCAGTGCTGGAAACCAGACATATTTTGATAAACAAACTTAGCTTCGATTTTGGCTCCAAATCAACCCGTATCTAATAATTTGAACTTGTGAATATTCGGATATCGATTCTTAATTCTAAAATATAACAAAAACTAACAGATATTTAATTGGAACTGAAACTAATCGGTACTTGATTAAAACTAATGATTATACAACAACAACAATATTCTCTAAGTTATATCCACTATCCCTAAATATTCACTAACTCGATCAGCGTTACACAAGAGCCTCGGTTTTATTATTCCGGTTCGAGAATCGATCTTACTATTACAATTCAGAATATCACGAAGTTGATCATCAATACTACTAACAGGAATCGATATTCGGAGTCAGACTCATTCAATTACCAGCAACTAAATATCGATTACACTACCCGAGTACGATTATTATTTATCATACCTCGAATCGATCTCCGATTCTTTCACCTAACTATCCGGGTAGGTATTCAAGAGCCCTGTTGTAGAGCTAACCGGATACTTGGTTCCCCTCTCTTTCGTTTCTTGGCAGCATTAGTCTGGATGGGCAAGCCTATGACTATTTTTTCTTTGTCCATTTTGTGATAGTTTCTCAGCTAATGTTTCTGTATTCCTAATGACCTTAACTTTAAATATAAATCAGATTATGTCTTACAGGAATTACACAGTTTCATAATGAAGTTATTTGCTAGTCTTTGGTCAGATTGCACCAACATCAGTCAAACTCATCTAGAAGTTATTTAAGGTTACAAATGTATCAACAATAGTTTTTGGATAAATTAAACTGGAGTTGGTGAAATTGGCCCTTGATATTTTCACCTGAAATAAATTTGGAGCAAAAACTTATGCACAAATCCATTATAATAGATGTATTAAATATACCATTTACTCGTAAATGGACTTAACGAATACAAAAGTCAATATAAATACTGTTCGGATTCACGGGTGAACAATAGCTCATTTAAATACTTGAATCATATAATTATCGCTAATTGGAGTGGCACAAAGTAATCATGTATTTATGTACAAACGGCTGACATGATAGACATGGTTAGATACTGGCGTTTACATGGCCATGTGACAGCGCATAACAAAATCAGAAATTAATTTATATCCGGCTGATCTAACTACATTTCAGTCCATTGACGCAGCAAAATCCTATTATCTCATCAAGTTAGTAAGTTTGTAATTATTGACCGATGCAACGACATGAACGAATGACCAGTGGCGTAACTAGGATTTGGTGGCCCCCCTGCAAAACAAAATCCAGGCCCCAATAAGCTTTTGAAAATTCAATGACTAGGTGCAAGAAAATAGTCATAAATGCAATATTCTCTATAATTCTTAAAGGTAAAAAAAATAACAAAAAAAATAATAATTCACATATTTCATATGAAATTAAATTAAATATCAGTTATTCCGGCTGTTTTATTCGCAAAATCAGTTATAAGAGTTTTTAAAATTCAAATTTTCTGCTGCATGATGTTCTATTGCCAAAAGAGCGAGATTACCTAATCTATCTTGATTCATGCCATTTTTAAGATAGAATTTAATTATTTTTAATTTCCTGAAAGATCTTTCTGCTGTAGCCTCAGTGACAGGAATGCTCAAAAATAGTAATAAAGCAATGCAAACCTCACATAAATCACTTTCGATGAATAAATATTTGATTAAAATAATATCTGCCATTTCTTGAATAGTTGTATTGGCATTAATGTCATTTTTTAAAAAAATATACTGCATTAATAAATTGCATCAGAAAATTTTCTGATAAATCATCGCTATAATGTTTTTGTAATTCTATTGCCGACATTCAAAGCTGTTTTTCTGATAATGTTAGAAATGTTTTTGGCCTTAAAAATTCAAAAAGATTTGCATATTATAGTTTTATGGCAAATTGTGCCCCTTAACTGCGTGGCCCCCCCGCATTGCGGGGTTTTGCGGACCCTATTTACGCCACTGCGAATGACACAAATGGTAATCTCATTAACGCTAATGCTGTCGAGAAAAATATCGTGCGAATAACCCATCACAAATACCTTCTGTTGATTTATTATTGTTTGCTATCATTTCATCAACCATTCTACATCATATCATTCGAATAATACTCCAAAAGAACGATATGCTATTTTAGGAGATATGTACGAAAAATAAATTTTAAAGCTCCCGTCCAGGAATGCTTCTGATTCTTTCAAGTTCAATGTGTATGAGGTATAAAATGATAACATCAATATTTAAACATTATAAAGCAGTCTACAAGATGGATCCTTCGATTATTGAGAGTTGACCATAGATTAAATCCACAAATCTTTAGACATGCATTCACCACTACCGCGCGAGACCAAAGACTAAATGGATTGCCAGAGGACAGTCAACACAAAGACCATATCTTCTGCCAGGAAATTTACAACTGTCTTTTGAGATTCGCAAAAAATTAACCTCATCGAGTATTTGGAAAAGGGTAAAACTATTACAGTTTCATATTAATATTGGACCGCTTTAAAGGCGAACTGTGAGATAAACATCCACAAAAAAGTTCGTCCTCATCATAAAAGTGCACCATTCTAGTCCTCTGTAGTACTGTACTTGAAATTATACCTGTTTAGTGCTGTCACGAGACGAGACGAGACGAGACAAGACTTCAATGAGTCTCGTCCTGGTCTCGTGATAGTCTTGCCTAGCTCAATCTCGTCTCGGTTTCGCCCTGGTCTCGAGTAGGCCAGTCTCGTCTCGGTATCGAGTCTGGACGAGAGTCTCGCCATGATTTTCAAAAATAACATATTCTTACTGATTATGATTTACTATGATATCTACAGAAAAATATGTATTTGTGTCTGGTGCGCAAAGTTATGTATTAAAGCTTGGTCATGAACTCCCAGACGTGAGCTTCTGGCTCACTTCACAATCGTTAAGAGCCACAAACACTACGCTACAAATAATATGTCTTTTAAATCTCGCGCATTATACAAATTCACACCTTGCTGAGTTGCTCTGGGAATTATGATCACGTGATCACGTACAACGCGCTTGCGTGTTGAATAAACTCAGCGTTCAGCCTATAGTCGTTCTGGGGTTTAATTCTAATTTGTAAAGACTGTCTTTTGACGTCATTTTATAGACTCTCGACACATGTACCACCTATCATAATAATAATTAGGAAAGTGATCTAATGTCATCATCGTTGAAAACAGTCTTCCAGAAGTAAGATACAGGGTCAAGTCATTTTCCATTCGTATGTCATAAAATGGTAACAATATAATAAAATTATACTATTTTAATAATTAATAATAAATCAGGAGAATGATTAAGCATGAATTGAACCTGATTTCAAACATCGTTCTTAACTAAATACCAGCATAAAGTTGTCGATCATATTGTTTGCACCAACATACAATGTTCAAGTCCCTATAAATGTAACTATAACATAACATTGCAAGCCTGGTTGTTCCATCCAAGTTTATTCACGATTCAGTTGAGCTAAGCTTATTGGATATCATAAAAAAAAATCTGCAAATTTTGGCATCACATAATTAAAAGCTGAATTCGTCCTTAAAAGATGCAATCATATCTAATTGATAAGTGTGGAATAGCAATCCCAGTTCTTATAGCTACTTCATCATCAAAACAAATATGTTCAGTAAACAAAACAAAGGTGGACTTTCTGACAATTAGGCAGCTGTGAAAAACTAATTTTATAAATCAGTATGCGGGTAATAGGATCGTTACCATCACCAGATAAATCTGCACCTCGCCAAATATGGAAGACGAGTGCCCCGGCTGAAACAAAATATGCAAATTGATTGTATTCATAAGCAGGATGCAGACAATGATTTATACCAGGAAATTTTACAAGGTCCCAAAGAGTATCTACAAATATTTGAAGCCCATTATTTTGGTAGCTGTTCCAAAACCGCTAAGATAACATGCAGGTAGAAGAAAGAAAGAAGAAATAGACAATCCTTCAATTTTTGGCTGAAAAAATATTATAGAGCACATATGTCATACTCACTTGTTTGACAATATTTGGGCTTGAAAAAAATTAACGGGGTAGGAAGTTCATCCGAAGATGAGATTGGTAATGCAATTCATCATTAATTTGTATAAGTATTCCGAAAAAAGAATGGTCAGGAGCTTTTGAAGAGTAAAAGAAAAGAATGGTGAAATATATCATTGATTCAGCAAAAATCATTGCAGAATTCCATTTTGAAGTTTTAAAGCACAAAAATCTGCTTCAGAGCTAAATGTTAATATTAAACACATTTTTTCTCGTTTAATTCAAGTTTGACTTGTCCTTTAGATATCAATATATGTAATACTATCAAGTAATAAAATCCTACACACTCACAATAATTATTCATCTGCATGATTATTTGACAGGAAATAGATTTGCAATAATTTTAGATTCAGCGATATTTGGGTATTAGTCTGATTTAATCTACTATCATAAATCATCACTAGTGTTTGTTCCAATTAAATGATGAGTATTTATTGTCTAGTCAATCTTCTACTTTTTTTATCATTTTATCATATCTTGGTGTAAAACGTTTTGTTATTTGAGTGGTTAAAAATATCTAATTACCATGCGGGTTCTTGGATGTATGTGTCATCTCTTTCATTGGGAGCCCACCAACGGTGTTGCTGCATTTCATTGTTGTGCCATGATCAGAGTTTCTGATTTTTTGTTTGTTTTTTATATACAAAGAATTCACAGAGATGCAACATTATTAAGTGGCTTTGTTGATATTAAAATTATATTTATGAATATTCTCTTGTGCCTAAAATATTTGACATTGATAATTAGGCCAAATCTTGTAATTCTGGAACAGTAAAATATTGTGAGACTCAATAAAATCAAGTTCAATTAATTGTGAGTATTATTATAAGAGTATACCAATAACAATAATATGTTTTTAAATGTAAAAAAAATTGTTATTCATAATAATAATAATAATAATAATAATAATAATAAAAATTTTAGTGCCCAACAGTAAACCAATTACAGGGAAATTATATATATAACATGAATAAGAGAATATAGAAAACACTGAATAAGGGATTACAATAATTAAATACTTATGGAAGTAGTACAAAACTAGATGAATATATCTTCATAAATTTTGTCTGCGTAGCAACACATTATGTGTATTGGAGACCTTGAGAGTATGTCAGTTCGACATGTTGGTAAATAGAAGGTAGTCGAGTTTCTGGATAATATCCTTGGGACAAGCAATGGCACACTGGAGAGTAGATATGGAGCGTCGACTTTGTCGTGAAGTAGTAGCCAAAGAAATTTGGCGCAGCTAGTTTCACGCCTTTTATGTATATAATGCGCGAAATTATACTTTGGTGCTCGTGAATGTCATTTAAAAGCACAAAAGAAATTCCGCGTCTGAGTTGCATAAGACATTTTTCCAACAGACGTCGGAAAAGTATGAAAAAAAATTATTAGAATACAAAAATTGGTGGAGCTGTTATAAAAAACTTCGTGCATGTTTTCATGATATACAACTTGAATGCAATATTCTTGGAAGCAAAACATCTTGTCGAATTTGTTCAATTCTTCTTAAATTTCTCGCATCACGAGAAATCAATGTTTCAGGAAACTTGTCTTTTTTCAAGTATATGGTTTCAACAAAAAAGTAACATGTGGTAGAATTCACCATCCAAATCCATTTTTTCCAACTAAGGCCACAAAAACTCCTTATCCCTATAACTGCGTTCTCTTCCTCATTTTGGAAAATGCCACCATTCCATAAACTATACCAGACAGCGATTTTTCTGAATATAAAGACTTCTTAAGAATCTCATGTAGATTATTTTCACACCAAAAACGACAGTTTTTCTCCTTCATTTAACCGTAGCCAAAAATAAGCTTCGTCAGAAAAGATGATTTCTCAAAAAAATCTGGATCATTTCCAAGATTCTCTTGAACCCAATTGCAAAACAAACGATATGATGATCAATTGGCTTCAACTCTTGAATAAGCACAATCATGTGAGGATTTAAGCCCAAATCCTTACTCAAAATTCACCATGCTATCACCCTTGAGGGAACAACGATTTATTTGATTTGTCTTCACTTTTACCAATCAATTTTTACCACCATCTTTTTTCACCACTAATTATTCTTACCACCAACATATCCAACAACGTATTCTTTTCATCACCGTTTTTTTACCACCAACTTTCTTACAACCTCCACTACTGCTTTATGTGTTAGTGTACGAAAGGGATATTGTTGTACACTTAAGAGTTATAGGGCATAACGTCCAATTCTGAGCAAGACTTTATCGTATTGTAATTGTGAAAATAGTAGCAAATTATACAAGTGGTAGAAAAGCATGGTAATATAAATAGAGTGTTAAAAATTGAATGGTCAAAATGGAGTGGTAAAGGTGAACATTCGCATTCTGCGCGACACAGGTTCTTATAGCAGCAATGTCGCCTTGATTTCTTGCATTTTGTTGTTGCTGTGGTGTTTTTCTATCGTGTACAGTGTATTCTCTTCCAAAGTTTTTCACGATTTGACGAATCACAAGCACCGTAGGAAGATTATTTCTTCCAATATTTTCACGTAACGAGCAACAAAAAATCAATTATTTTGATAAAAGTTTTGAATAATGAAGGGATGTGTATTCAATTATAATAAAATGCTAGGATTTGCTCAACGCAACCGTCAAAAAATAACATTTTTTTTTTTTCAAACATGGCCGTCATGATATTTTTAAAACGTTTCATAGCTATTGAAAATAGCAATATCATCGATGTGCTTATCGTAGGGCCTAATACTGGGACCCATGTCTACCAGTATAAAAATATAGACTGTAGTAATACAATATCATGTCTTTTTCATTCCACTGCTAGGCATAGTAGTCCAGTCAAAACAAGGTTTAACCTCCGAAATAATCAGAAAGTTTTGAAATTCTGGAAACTTATTTGGAGGTACCTAGGGATGAATATACCAAAAGTCCTAATGAATATGAGGCGAGCTTTAGTGGCAATTGGCGAAAACAGGGCACTTTTTCTGGTATAACGTTAATATCTCGAGAACCATTCGTCCAAGATGGAAGTTGGTCCTACACACAATTAAAACTTATTAAATTTTAAACAAAAATAATATGGTACATTTCTCTTGTATTCCTAATGGTTACAGAGTTTAGAGCGCTAAATATTTTTTTTGCACGATTGGGCTTTTTCATGTGTTTACCGGCCCTCTATTTCAGGTGGTATGTTGATTTCACTACTGTGATTACTATGGTTATGCTGACTTACCGCCCATGGGCAAAGGCGGTAAGTAGAAAATTGTGAATTTTCACAAAAAAATATTCATTTATTTATCTTTATTTGTAATTGAATATTCAGAATAAAATGTCAAACTTGACAGCTAACAGCGAATGAACCATAATCAGTAGTAGTTTAATTTGAAAAAGAAAATTCAGATCCATATTTTGAATCTTCCAATCGTGCAAAAAATTTTGTAAGCATCACGGTCAATAAGTACACTACCGATTTCATATAATATTTGGAAACCTCGCCAAGGCTCGGCCTCCAAACTATTATTCTCAATCGGTAAACTGTACTTACTGACCTTAAAACTTAAATAACTATTAGATCGGCTGGACTTTTGATATTTCTCAATAAGCCTCCTCCAGATCGTGCCTCAACATCAGAATCTCCGACAACCATATCGATGATATTGTGGACGATTGCCAACTGCATCAGATCAGGTAAAATTTCTCATCACATTGGAAATCTGTGCCAACGCTTAATGCCAGGTAAAAATCAAAATGGCTTACTGTCTCAAAGGATATATTCCCAGTAAATGCAGAACATGTACTTTAAGGACTTTTCTTATGTTCTCTTAATGAAGTACCATATACCAACTCCCTGTCCAAATTTCGACTAAAAATTGATGGTATCCTTATAAATTGGACAAGATGTTATCGTGAAATACCTGTCTTCACATTGTTGTACTGAAATATTCTCAACTGTGATATGATTTCTCTTCTTGAACATTATGGTCTATTAGTTTTTTCTTATAAATATATTGAAATTTTCCACATACCAAGATCATTTCAATGTGAATACATATCTTGCTCTTTTATTCGAAACCTATATCAAAAATTCACATACATGAGTATATGATGTGTTATAATTTGTAATTTTATTACATAAAATAAAAATTGAATCCAAATGTTTTTTTAAAAATGTAGCCTCTTCTAGAACTCTTCGTATCAGCCAAAGAAATGCCTAAATGACGATCAAGTGCAGGGGCTTTCGTTTGACACAAATGTCCATATTTTTGGGTTGAATTGAATTTATGACCGGATCAAGAGCTTTGTACTTGCGCAGATGGCATAGGATCGATATGTTAAAGATACTGAAAATAAATCCATTTCCTCGGATGGCGCTATGAATAATAAAAATCGAATGAATTTGAATTTAATTGATCTCATAGATTCACGGCTACGCGACCACAAACTTGAGCTATTTTTGTAGATCTGACCGGCATGCTAGACTCCTTCTTGCTCTTAGAGATCCTTTAACTTCTCATTTTGAATGGCTAAAAGGGAAAAACAGAGAGTCTGAAATTTCCTATTACTTGTAAGCTAATTTATGATCCTCTTGTCGTAATGGTACTGAAAAACATGAACAATAATATTTGCTAATAAAATATTAATTACAAACATAGCACTCTTTAGAAACATTGAAATTCTTGCCTTAATAGTAAAATTTCTTCACAACAATCAGAGTCCATTTCCATTCTTAACATTCCAGAGTGTAGTCCGCGATGAACTATCAACAAGTCCTCGTTTATCACTGAACAAAAAGTCTGCTTCTGTAAAAACGTAGCCAGTGGCGGCGAAGACAGATGGGCGTGGGGGCACTTTGAATATGTACTTCGTTAGTGTACCATAAAAATAAATGTCATGTGACATTGGAGAACCAATCAATAGGGGGATAATCAGCTAGTAATAAAGAGGGATAATAGACATAATTTGTTGTTATGATCAGGGTAATATTATTCGTGATTTATATTGAAATTTTCATCTTTTAAACATAGGTATTCATTTTGGTCAAACATTCTCAATAGATTTCCAGAATCAACTTTTAAACTTCGGATTATTAATAATTAGATTATTCAATACTTAATCAATTTGATTCGAGCAGTATAATGCCTACTCAAGTATTGAGCACGCTACATAGATAAATATATAATATATATTAATATGCTTTTCGTCCACAGCAGTGTTGCGATCGCTCAGTATTTCGTGCAATACATTTTGGGCTATAGAGCGTAGAACACGAAGGTGTGTTGGAATAAAACAACCAACAATACATTGTTTTAATTAACTAAAAGTCTAATCAAGGTAGAGCACCGCGAATCATGAATTTCGTAGAGGATAGGAAAGAGAGAAGTGGAGTGGGAGTTTATATAGTGTGTGGGAATACATAATACATTAAATGTAAGAGACTATACATGTTGTGGCATAAGATGGAGAGACTAAAAGATTTTATATTTGGATAGTGATTCTGAAGTAGATTATGTAAAAATGTGGGAGTCTCAATTAATCTGGGAAGGTAATTGCGATGTAAATGGAACTACTCAGGAAAATATGAATGATAAAACGCTGAAAACTAAATGGAGTGGATGCTACAGCTGAACGCCAGCGTGCGGAGTGACGTCACAGCAACATGGCGTTTTATCGTGACCTTATCAAACATTGTTCATTTTGAAATTGTGTTTGTGATTCACAACGATTTTTCCCAACCAAAAAAATCAGTACCAAAAGCTTTTTCAATGTGCTCAGAGTTTATTTTCGAGATTTTTCAAAATTCGTGGAAGACTCTATTATAACCACAAAAATTAAAATACTTATTGTGGATGACTCGATAAAATGATGAAACGGTCGCTGTAATGCGCCCCGCTTCTCCATCAATCACTTGATGAATGCCTACTTCGACTATTTCTAGAATAATACTGCATTTATTGACATATTCAAATAATAAATTGCAGTGGTATGAGCAAATGAGTGCTTATTGTGACAGTGTTCACAAGTCTTGAATATCTAAGTCTTTTTGTTATTAGCTGCACTTGAAATATCCCGACTCTTCGATTTTGATTGTAACAATTCTTGTTTACCAACATAATATGTATATTCAAGTGTAAGAAATCATTTATCAAATCCTCACGAGACATTTGACGCAGTAAAATCATGAGGAGATAGCGCCAGATATATTATAACAATTATTTTCTGCATGAGTGTTAGAGATTGGCGTGTTCAATTTTCTTAAGTTATTGGAGATGCGTCGCAGCGCCTTTAACGTTAGCGTGACTCTGTAAGTGATCACGGAGTGCCGCAGTAATAATTCTGTGACAAACTTTATGTCGTCCCTAACCTCACTCGTCTATCGATTGACGGCTTCGCATGCAAAGCAAAGTCGAATTACTTCCTCGCAATACACTCTCTAATCTCTTTTCGCGCTTCGTTCCGGGTCTCGTTTGCAAAAACGAACAAAAAATTCCGTTAATTAAAATCAAGAGGCGTTGGTTACATTTCAAAATGAACATCGGCTTGACTCCTCCAATTGAGTCTTTTTATTGGAGCTACTTACGCCAGCACAAAGCATTATCTTGATTGCTAGAATTGCGATTGAGAGGAACAATTGCATTTTGATCCTTACTTGCAATTAAAAGTATGATGAAAAGGCGTGTATTTCATGCCCAAAATAAATTTATGGAAAGTAGTACAAGATTTCTGAGTAAATTTGTTCTGAAATTATAATTTGAAAGAGCAGATACGTTGGAGAAAGATATAGCAATTCTGTCACAAGTCACAATTCCTGGAATAATTGTTTTTCCGCCACTATTTCAGAATTTTTTCATCAGTCAAGTATTTAATCTTATTGTTTCATTGTCCTCTTCCATTATTCTTTAAACAGCAGCAATGTTTCTGATGATAGCAGCCCTACTTATTTTTGGTGCTGAACAGAGTATAACACTTTTTACCAGATTTATTCACTCAAAACAGAATCTAAACTCTCCTCGTATTCATAAACGCTTTAGAATTATCTTGATGCAAGAACTGCAGTTGTGAGAAACATTATTGCGTTTTGATTTTTCCTTACTTTTGCAGCAAAGTTGTTATGGTGTTGGTTATAAATGGTACTTGTATACTTAGGCTGTGAGATGCACCGGATTGTAATCGTTTTGCAAAACCGGATTTGTAGTACTTGCTACAAAAATGCTTCTTCAAGATAATAAACTCAAAAATCGCGGTAAAATATACAATTAAACCCACCCTATAGAGTTTGTAGATACCTACACACGAACAGAAACGTATTCAGGTATTTTTACACGAATACTCGAATGAAATCTGAATTAAAATTATAAATCGAATAGTTCATATAGATATTGTAACTAAATTTAACTCTCATTCACATGGTGATAATTGATTTTCACCTTAGGCTACACTTTTATAACTAAATTTATCTACTATTTGATGTATCTACTATCAAGTGACGCTAAAATAGTCACTAATACTACATTTATTCTATTATTCAAACAACAGCACTGTCTTCTTATTCATTTCAAACTTTTCTTATTCATTTCCAACTGTTTCTCTATTTATTAATCACTCTTCTCATTTATTTTCACTGGTTCACTTCATATAATTCGCTTTTGCGCGCTCCGTAACCGACTTACTAGCCACATTACTTCTACACGCTCCGACTATTCCCAGTTCACTATTTACTCCTTACTCACTCACTTACTGTCCAATTCGACTCAGTTTTCCGGTTCATATACCTGCGACTATTGCTTCTCGAATCTTTCGAGAAATTTTCATTTAATTTGACGTCAGCATGTTCTTGACACATACCATTTAGTTGCACCGGTTAGACAACAACTCTATTGTGTGTATCACCCGTATAAGCGGTATGCTGAGATAGAAGTCTACTCTGTAGGGCACTTTTCGTTACAATAAAGAAATTAAGCTGATGAACCTTGAAAGTTGGTACTCGAATGTCTGAATGCTTTTTTTCTGATGTACTGAATACAAGATTAGTTTTCTACGGCCCTCAGCTTCCACATTTGGACAATAACTAAGCACACAGTGAAGAAAAACAGAGCGCAATTTGATGCTTCGAAAAATTACTTAGCAAATTTATCAGTGATAGTTGTTGTCCTCAGCCTTGCCAAGATGGATTATCAAAAATTCTTGATATGTTAAACGATCAATTCAGGCATTATTTGTGATGTATGAAGTATAACGTATAGCATTGCATGCTCTGATTTGCCCGAATGGGCTTTGGGCTACGCCAAATATGGACCAATATTTTTTTCCTTGTAGATGGGCTTCGAGTGGACGGGCAGATATGCTAGTAAGCTCGAGTGATTGAGCTATGAGCTCATGTGCACTGGAATGCAAGGGCATAGGCTCAGGCTGGAGAAAAAGGAAGGTTCGCGAACATATCTGATATCGTCTCTTTCAAAAAATTAAATAAGTACAGGCACAGATACTCGTTTAATATGGGAATATAATAGTCTAGTCAATTTCCGTTTTATCCACCGAATAATTGGTACTGGTTATTTTATTGCGTGAACATCTTTGTTTTGGTATGTACAATGAGTGTGCAAAAATGATATTATCAAATCATGGTGCTTCAGAAGATATCGGAGGCCAGAGTTCAAAAACCCCATTTTTGGACAGTTTTTCGCAAATAACTCCTTTTTAACGGTCGTAGAGCATTTAAGTTCATTTGTAAAAATTAAGTATACATTTTTCTTTGTATAAAAGTTTGTATGACTTATTCGCGTATCAATAACCGTAAATGAGATACCGCGCATACAACGTGAACCGACGCGCAATCATGCATTCTTCTCCGCACCACCACTGGGGTAGAATGTAAGGCTCTAAAGATTTGAATGCTACAATTGCTTTGAATACTAAATTTCAAGATTCAACAGCTAATGGTTCTGGATTTATTCGAAAAATTCGAAAAACTGTCTTGTAAATTGCACTTCCGGTATATATCAACCATAATGCGAAGTGTATAACTAGATGTTATAGAAGTACTTAATACAAAATTCCAATATTCTACGGCTGATTGTTTCGAATTTACGCAAAAAAATCGAAGATATTGTTATATAAATTGTACTTCTGATTCAGCCAATTGACATAAAAATATAAGATAACCATCAAGATGCTACAACGATTTTTAAATACTGAATTTCAATATCCTACGGTTCATTTTGGATTTATGCAAAAAATTCAAGAAATGTTTGAAGTAAAGTGCACTTCCGGTAAAGACATTTGCAACCATAATGCAAAGTGCACAACTCAAATATAAAATTTCAACATTATACGTTCGACAGGTTTTAAGATTTGCAAGATAAATGCATACATACGTACACACGTACCGATGTCAAGCCGAAAATTGTCAAAATGGGTTCAGGGATGTTCAAAACAGATATTCTTATCAAAATAATTTTATAAATGTATCACAACTTTGCAACCAAGTAAAATATTCGGAATACTATTTTATATTTTCGATATATTAGCTATACTATCTATTAGAAACATTAGGTCGCACATTTTACGCTCGATATCTCGTTAACGGTTATGGATATGCAGATAAGTCATACAATCATTTTTGTAGAGAAAAGTGCGTCCTTAATTTTCAATCTTGACCTCAAATACTCTACGACCGTTATAAAATGAGATATTTGCGAAAAATTGGTCTTCGATATCTTCTGAAGCATCATGATTTTACAATACATTACCAGTACCATTTATTCGGTAGATTGGGTTATTTTTTGTTGGAATTGACTGAACTATAAGCGTATATAATGGTTGAAGTTTTGGTAGTTTAAGTTTTTTGAAAGTATACATAATATAATTCGTCAAAATTTCACAAGGTACGTGCAGTTTGCCATTGGTGAACTAAAAAAAATGTTCCAAATTATTGTAAAATGATATTCAAATTTTTTTTCGTTCATTCAGCGCTGAAACGTCTATATTAAATATAAATATAGCTTTTTGTCTATACCGTTTTTCTGATCCCTTGGCCACATTTCAATTGATGAAATTCTGAAATATAAAGACAAGTATAAAGGAATGAGCACAGTAGGATCACGTTTTAAGATTCTAGGAGCCGGCTTGGATCAAGTATTAATTTTCTAGTTTTGAAATGGGACTAGGCCGGCATGCTTCTAATGACATTAAAGTAGGATGGACCGGAATTCATAATAGCGGAGTCTAGGGTAACCAGGCTCTAATATTTTGATCCGTGCAGAACACTTTTTTAAATTAAAGTGGCCAAAGAAAAAATTACTATTATTATGTGTGGTATATGCAAAAACAAATACAGAAAAAATCTGTTGAAACGTTGTGTTTCTAATCATTTTTATATACAGAACTTTTCCAAATAAAACATATTTATTAAAAAATGAGTTCTGAAAAGTTTTTTCCTTCTTCGAAAGAGACTCCAATGCATGTCTGTCTGCATATACAAGTCAATTTTTATAAAAAGATCTGATGACATCAGTATGGAATTTTGTATAATTGCACGCACTCGTAGACCATAAAAAAAGCTCCATCCTCAAATTAATACAAGAAAATTCTACTTCCTCCTACTAAAATCGATAATCATTCAATATTCTATCATAATGCGTGAAAATCACAAAGCTTTCGAAAATATATTTTTCGCACGATTGGGCGTTTACATGTGTTTACCGGCCCTCTATTTGAGGTGGTATGTTGATTTTACCGGCAAACTATGGTTACTATGGTTATGCTGACTTACCGCCCATGAGCAAAGGCGGTAAGTAAAAAATTGTGGATTCTCACAAAAAATATTCATTCATTTATCTTTATTTGTAATTGAATATTCACAATAAAATGTTAAACTTGACAGCTGACGTCAAATAAGCAATCTTCAGCAGTAGCTCAATTTGAAAAAAAAAATAGAATCCATATTTTGTGTAGATTTTCCAATCGTGCAAGAAATTTTGTAAACATCACGGTCAATATGTACATTACCGATTTCGTATAATATTTGGAAACCTCGCCAAGACTCGGCCTCCAAACTATTATTCTCAATCGGTAAACTGTACTTACTGACCTTAATACTTAAATAACTATTGTTTGTTTTAATGTTTTCTTATTACATTGTAGCACACTCTTATTAAATATGTCGAGAGAAGTGGTAAATTTTTTATTCGTCAGCTTTCTTATAGTTACTTTCTTGGAAAAAAATCACTAAATGCGATCACCTGACATCATCGTGCAGTAAAATCAAGTGCTGCAAGAAATTCTCAATTCTTCCATCATTCTCCTTAACTTTTGAACAGTTATTTCTTTCTTCAAAATAACAATACGAATTTCCAAAATCACTGAGTTCCAGTTCGGTTTCAGCTTCATTTGCTTCTATTTGCGTAAGTGAGTCACTGTTCAAGTTGCAAAGATTGTGGGCAAAACGCAGTTCATTTTGAAGCAAACCAGCTCTGTCGAACAACGCAGGTTAATAAATTTAAATGGCGTAAAATAAAAACAAGTCTGTTACTGAGACATTCCGCCACCAGTTATGCAGAGTTATTGCTTACTCTGTGAGCTTCATCCTTTGCAATTACATTGCTCTGCTCTCTGATGCTCGCAAAAAACTTGTGCTCCAACATACACTTTATCACACGGAGATCTGATACCAAACAATGTTATTTACTTTATTACTAACTAACCGAAGAGGTTTCTTTATTAGTTTGCACAGCTTTAATCCAGAACTCAAACATTTAGAAGAAGAATTACACTCACAAGTAAGATCGAGATATATATCGTGAATGAACGAATAGAAATAGAATGTTTACTTCAGTTATGATCTAACTTTCTTGAATACTTCCTTAAGCCTGACACATGCTAATCCTGACATTTCTGAAGATCATATTTCGTAAGTACCTCGTCTGCTTTGTAGCTTCTTCAGCCACCTCTATTAAATTAAATTGTGGTCTCATTATGGTAGTTTTAACTTCTCTGCAACAGCCATATAAGAATCGTTGGACGCTAAATCAGATGAATAAAGTTGTATCTTTTCCTATTTCCAAGGTGGCAGTAGGAAATTAAAAAAGGTAATGTTTCTTCACTATTTGGTAGCAAAAACTAATTGTACTTCTGATTGACACTAAATTTAAGTATTGGTATATTCTACCTTGAAAGTGAAGACCCATGCTAGCTATTAATAAGAGCTCCGGAAATATTTTACCTGAAAAATAGGAAATGGGTGCCACTCCCAGGAAATGATCAAAGGAGAAAAAGGTGCTATTCCAGGAGACAATAGCGACAGCAAAAAAATAATAAAGCATAGACGTCGAAATCAAATATGAACAAAATTATTATTAATTTAAAGCAGATAATTGCAAAAATTATAATTAAAATAATTTACGAAAATGGTAAAATCTTTAATACAAAAAAATCTCACTGCAACAGCCAAAAAGGAGCTGGAGAGCACGTCACAGACGTACAAAATTACGTTACAAAAACTAGCTAAATATCCTCTTCAGGCGGAACTCAAGACTAGTATCGGCAGAGAAGGTAGATGACGAATTGTTAGCCACAAAAACAACGTCAGACAAGAACGTTGCCTGAATTAAGTAAAGTTGATCTTGCGTCTTATAGAGCTTTGATAAATACTCAACGGTTCTTGAAGGTGTTAAGGTTGGCCGTGCGCCTGGTAATCAACTTCGGGACGTTTTAATGTTCTTCTTAATTTCGTAGACGTGTTAATGTTCTTCTTAACGTAAAGTTGGCCAGAAACTAGTCTCAAGTGGCCACGGGCTCCTAAGATCCCTAGCAGTTTGCACTGGAAACAAATAACCCCGCCAAAATCCAATTCAACTGAAACAGGAGGTTCCTATAAAAAATTTAAGAGCTCTCTTTAAACGTGAAGCGTTAAACTTGAATAAATTAATTTAGATTCAAATTAAAGAAAGAATGAACTAAAAATTTAGTAAAAATTAAATCAAATAATCAGTAAAGTTATTTATTTGCCTAATTTTGTTAATTGTGCACTGAAAATTCACAAAGTAAAAAAAACTACGCTGAGCATTAAAGAGAAGAAAAACAAAAAAAACACAAAGTCTAGCAAGACAATAAAAAAGATTATTAGCGACGAGTCGATAAATTTACGAACGTGGTTCGTTACTAGAAACAATTGAATCAATCTTCACAGACTCGTAGGATTTTCCAGCCCAAAAACGGGAACTAAAGCCCACAACAAAATATTTTAAGCTTTGGAAACCAAAAACTACTCAAACAACGTAAGAAACTAAACTACGAGTTGTTGAATGACAAATCCGCAACGCGTTGGATCCAAAATATAGTTAAATTATGTATTATCAACCAATTTCACTAATCATTCATACATCTAACATACTAAGGTGAGGAAAGGTAAACGGAGGAACGAAGATAGCCACAAATCTCGTAGATTTTTTACTTCGAATGTATATATAAAAAAATCGTGTATCGCCGAATCGATATCCACCTGATCGCGTTTGGTAGTAAAAAAATTTAAAACAGAAATACAAAAAGCAGGTAAATTACAAAAAAGGAATGTCTACTCTTGTAGATAGTCCGTGAGACAGCGCATAAATTTTTTGTTGATTACCGCTCACTTGAAACTTTGTGAGTGGCTTCATTGTGATGAGTCCGACAACTTTTTCATTTGGCAAAATTCTAGATTTGGGGGCTTTTACCCGCGAGGGCTAATTAATTGAAAAAATATTACCGTAATACTGATCTTTACACTAACCGAAAGATTTTTTGATAATAAAATGAAGGAAAAATATTGTCTGACATGAATATTAAGGCTACCGGTGAATCCGACAAGCCGCACTTGTCATAAGTATGTTGGTACTAATGGTAAGTATGTTGGTACTTATGAGTAGTCGGACTCACCGGTAGCCTCAATATTCATGTCGGACAATATTTTTCCTTCATTTTATTATCAAAAAATCTTTCGATTAGTGTAAAGATCAGTATTACGGTAATATTCTTTCAATTAATTAGCCCTCGCGGGTAAAAGCCCCCAAATCTAGAATTTTGCCAAATGAAAAAGTTGTCGGACGCATCACAATGAAGCCACTCACAAAGTTTCAAGTGAGCGGTAATCAACAAAAAATTTATGCGCTGTCTCACGGACTAAGACGGAATAGTATGATAAACTAGGGCAGGTAGCAACTAGAACATGTGCACGAAACACTCTCAATTGTAATGATTGTCAAAACGAATCTGAATATAAAAAATCAGGAATAATTAAACGTATCTTCCCAAGGAAAGACAACAAATAATAATAACCTCCCAGATAAAAAAAAAAAACGAATAAGTACTCACAAACGAGTACCGACCAAAAAAAAAAAAAGGCCAGCTCCTTCGACCGGAACGGCTATTGCCAACGCTACTGTAAAATTTAGAAAATAAAAAATTAAATTTAGAACAAAGATATTAATTTAGTACAAAAGTTTCAAGGTTGGAAAAAAGGTTCTGAACACAAGAAAATAGCAAAGAATTAAGGATGAAAGAGATAAATTTGGAAATCAAAAGGTTAACCACACGGGTCGCCTTCAAACGAAATCACTAGCAAAATGTATACTATATTTGGAATAACGTGAACAAATAATAAACAAAATACATACAAAACCATAACACTGATTGTAATAAAATAAAATAATCACAAAATTTAGAACAACTAGAAAAATTACAAGACTGCTCAAAACAAATCCGTCTGCAACAACCGCTTGGGAACCAAAGAGGCCAAAGGAGACGCGCATCCTCCCCAAATTAGCGCGCCTTCAATCAAGTGTCATTAGCAAGTACTAATTTACAAAATTAGTGCAAATTTGTTATACAGATGGCGACATAGGTATGGAATGAGAAAAAAATTGTACAAAAAAGACGTAAGACGAAATTTTTGTTACAAAGTGGTGCCAGGCATGCAGTAATTCCCAATCGACAACAATGTCAACCAAGAGCTATTGATAACACTACGCACAATAGAAAACGGAATCATTCGGTAATCTAACTTGACATAGTTCTGTAGAAGAAATTTTGAACATTTATTTTACCAGCTCATCCCCACATGAATCGTAAAAAATAATTTAAGTCGACTTTTCCATGTCATCAATAGATCTAGCATCAATGCAAAATCGAGCTGATACTTGATAATGGTCCTTAGTTTTAGACCACAAACCCATCGAGATTTTGAAGGGGTCCAGTGACCTAGCATAAATTATATTCAGATCGATAATGGTGTCATATGATACAATAACCTAAGGCACTATGCCGTTAATTTCAGGCTATGCAGGTGACTACATAGGTAAGTTGATCATTCCATCCGAAAACTTGCTTTTCCGACAAAATATTTTGGTACAGCATTCCTCGCTTTGATAGATCATAAAGAATAATCACCCAGAGCCTACTGTGGTACTGAAATAATGAGGCTGGAAGCCAAGAGTGTTTTTGTCCTACCTTAAATTTTCCCCAAAATATAGGTTGCACAATTCGACCTCTATGCTTACAGAGACTTATTATTCAGCAATTTCATATAAATATTTGTTGGTACAGGGGTGAGAAATCCCAAGCGCAACACCTTATAAACACTAAAATATAAAAATAGATATGAATAGAATGAATTATTCTGAAAATTGAACAGCTTTCAGGCAAGGATAACTTTTCATTTCCAAGTCATCATTCATTTTTCGTGATGATGTATGTGGTCCTGATTCGATGATTGAGCTATAAAATGGCAATATGGGATCGTACTACATGCATGATGTATTCAAGAATTTGAAGAATTACTTACTGGCTCCAGAAGCTAGCTAGAAACCTGTTGAGATCCATATATCTTCAACCTGTGGGAGCCTTTGCTACTTGTGCTGAAAAATGACGCTGTTTGCACTCCGTAAAGTTTTCCGAAAATGTTTTATCTACTTTACATGACTTCTATATGCAACTGGATATACACATTAGACACAGGACACAAAATCTAAGCTTCGACTTTGATTTGAGTTGTTTTGGAAAACTTTCTGATAGGCCTCTTATTTTATTGATACAATAGATAATAAAAAAAAACAGATGGAATTTATTGCGATTGAATAGCACATAGTATTTCAATCAATAATTTGAAATAAACAACTGTAGAGAATTATGCTCTCTGATTAATTGAATATATGATGAATGGAATAATCGAATCAATAAATGGAGTACATTAAATTGATTAACTTAAAACTGAAATGTTTATTTCGATGTCTCCAGTAACCAGTAGAATAGATTTTAATTGAGATGCTTGAAAATTATCCACCGTACCATCACACAAAAACCTCAAGACATTTGAATTTATATTCCTACATCCCCTACGTCTACTTTCTAGTCTTTCACAATAATTTTATCTTATAATTATCTTTGATGGAACACCCTGTAGAAGAAAACAAGTGGTACCGATTCATTATCTACGTCAAAGATTTGTGAAACAATACAGAACTAAATACTATTTGAAATTTCTTTGTTAGAATCGCAGTTAGTGTAAGATAACCTGGTTAATGTTATAGAAAGTTGCGTATCGTTTACATTGGAAACAAATACGCACTTAGTGTTACAGTTGCAGAGGTCAGTGGCCGATTAAAAAATGACCTTTGTGCTTGAGTTCCAACAGCATAAACATGAACTTCTCTAGAGTTAGACGACATCTATAAATGACGAACCGTTACTTGGATCGTCAAATGCTCGACACGGTTTTGATAAATGACAATACCGCTCCGAAGATAAGTAGATACGAATGTTAGCAAGTGCAGCCACGTTACCATGGAGATATTTAAGTGATGAGCACTTTACTTCGCCACTTTTTCATTTAAGACATCATTTCTAGATAGATATCTGTGAATGTATCTTGGCCGGATGTTTGCAAGAATTTAAAAACATTGAGATAATTTTTCATTTGAACTCAAAGCTTAGTCAGTTTCTTTTTCTTTGGGTCACGTCTGTAAAATTGACGAATAAAATAAAGATAACACACTGTTATCGACCTGTTAATATATGAGAATAATATGAAAACGATAATTGCATTGCTTTCGAAAAATTCACAAGAACTTGTTCCCCAATACTGAAAAGAAGAATGTTGCTTGAAAGATTTTCAACAGTAAAGAGATAGCTTACTTAATTCGTAAGTAATGTAGGTACATTTCACATCTTTTGTGTATATGATATTCAATTGAACCACAAATTACCCATATTATTGTCACAAATTGATTGATTCAATAACTTTGCACAGGTTGCAGTACATTTTTTTTATAAATTACCACATAATGTACTTTATGTTCGACTGCATCATAATCATGTAGTTTATGGTTGCATTTAGTGCCCATAATGTGCCACTTAATTGGACTACGACTTTTACTTTATATAATTGTCACTGTCAAAAAAATGTCACAAAAATATATTTTCTTATTGACATGAAATAAATTCAAACAATTAAATCAACATATCATTTATTATTGTAATGAGTACTTAGAACACAATTGATATTGTCGCGAATATTTAGACCCGAAGATAAATTCTTCTTGTTACAAAAATAATTTTCTCTTTGTGATTCTTTGACACTTGCAGCCAACAGCTCTACGCTTTTTGAAGTATCCATTTATACTTTTCTATCGTATTTATTCTTTTCTACTCTTTCTAAAGTATCCATTTATTCTTTTCTATCGTATTCAATCTCTTCTACACTTTGTAAAGTATTAATTTCCTCTATTAAATTGTATTTAATATTTTTGACATCTGCAAACAAACAGTAAAAACAATTGTAACAATAGCAACCAGGGAGTACCGGGAGAGATCACTCAAATGAGAGGATTTGGCGCTTAGCTACTACCACCTAGCGGGAAGGGGCGCACCTATTTTTCAATTTTATTTGAATCTTAGTTACCGTTGAAAAAAATTTGAACAAATGTTGATTTAGATGAAAACATGTTTGTCAATGCAAATATTATTTTCTAGTTGAGATTTTCTACTGATTTAATGGTTAAATGCTACAAGAAGTTATTAAAAAGTGAATACAACAAGTAAATTGTAAGTGATGAACAACGCAGTATGAACAATATTTTATTTATATATATTTTACAAAATACTGGACTGACAATTCAGTTTTTTATATCAATCAATAATTGTTTTTTCAATACATATTCTTTTAGTTAACATGATCACAATATCATTTTAAATATTCTAATCTAGCTATCTAACACTCCCTCCTCAAACGAAGTTTGCTAGATTTACATTCTTGCAACAAAATTCTAATTTGTTAGTGGATACAACTTTTGTCAAAAAATCAGCTACCATTTTATCTGTTGGACAATAACAAATGTTAATGATTTTATTATTTACATGATCACGAATAAAATGGTATTTTATATCGATGTGTTTTGTTCTATCATGCAGAGTTGGATCATTTGCAAGTTTGATCGCTGACTGATTATCGCAGAACACTGCTGTAGATTCTTCAATCATCATTCTTGTGAATTCCGGGATGTTCATTTCTTCAATTAATTTTCGTATATAGATTATTTCTTTGACTACTTCTGTTAAACTCATGTATTCTGCTTCACAACTGCTTAAGGCAACTGTTTGCTGTCGTTTTGTCTTCCAACTGACTGCTGCTCCGGCCATTATTATTGCGAAGCCTGTTGTTGATTTTCTATCCTCTTCATTTGCTGCCCAATCTGAATCTACGTACGCTTTCATTGGTTTTCCTGTTCGTTCAAATTTTAGTGAATAATTTGTAGTTCCTCTCAAATAACGAAGTACTCTTTTTGCTGTCTTCCATGTTTCTTTATTGTAGCTTGAACAAAAACGTGATAAGTAATTTGCTGGAAATGATAAATCTGGACGGCTGCAATTTGCTGCATGCAAAATACTTCCAACAACTTCTCTAAATGGAATATCTTTGTTTTCCAAATTAATTTCATTTGTATTTTCGTTTTCTTCGTTTTTCTTTGATAATACCATAGGGGTTGATACTGATTTACAATTCTCCATATTAAATTGTTGTAAAATATCTTGAATGTATTTCTTCTGGTGTAATATTAGAGTTCCTTCTTTTCTGTTGCGTTCTACTTTCATTCCAAGTATATAATTCATTGGTCCAAGATCTCTTATCTTGAATTGTTTGGCTAATTTTTTCTTGAAATTTTCAATTTCTGAAATTTCATTTGATATTATCAATAAATCATCTACATACACAGCAATAATTAGTATTTTATTATCTTCTTCCTTCAAATAGACGCAGGTATCTGTTTTCAGTCGATTGCATCCAAGTTTTGTGAGTTCTTCATATAACCGATTATTCCACATTCTACCTGACTGACGTAGACCATATAAACTTTTATTTAGTTTACAAACTTTATTTTCATCTCCAGGATTGATAAATTCTTTTGGTTGTTCCATATATATCTCTTCATTAATTTCTCCGTTCAAATATGCATTTTTTATGTCCAATTGATGAATATCCAAATCAAATTCTGTTGCCAAGGCTAGAAGTATTTTTAATGTAGTGGTTTTCACAACAGGAGAGAATGTTTCATTATAATCAACTCCACGTTTCTGTGCGAAGCCTTTGGCCACTAGTCTAGCTTTGTAACGTTCTATGCTTCCATCTGCATGACGCTTAATTTTCAAAACCCATTTACAACCAATTGTCGTTTTTCCAGGTGGTAAATCGACGATTCTCCATGTTTTATTCTCTTCTAAGCTCTTCATTTCCTCTTCCATGGCTTTCATCCATTTTTCTGCTTCAGCACTTCTTAATGCTTCATCTACTAGAATTGTATCTTCTGCGCAAATATCTGCAGCTTCAAATCTACCTGGTGGTTTTATTTTTCGACCATATCTAGTTCTATAATTTGTTTCATCTTCTGTTTCTCTTGAATTTCCCTTTATTATGGTTGTCTCTTTTTCATTCTCTAATATTTCTTCTATATCAGGTCCTTTGTTACTGGTTGAACTTGTTTCATTCGCAATTTTATCCTCTGTTGAAATTGTAATGAATTTATTGTCTATTGATTCTCCTTCAAATGGACCAAAAACATCTTCGGCAAATTTTACATCTCGACTTTTGAATACTTTCTTCTTTGTTGAATCATATACTCTATATGCCTTCGATAATTCGCAATAGCCAACTAATGGACATATTTTCATTTTTGAATCGAACTTGTCTCTTCGCTCTTTAGGAATATGAACAAACGCTTTACATCCCCATATTTTCAAATGATTAATACTAATTTTTCTTTTACTCCATATTTCTTCAGGAATTTTATTATTCAATATTCTTGTGGGTGTTCTATTCTTCAAATAATTCGATGCGTAGATTGCTTCAGCCCACAATTGTTTCGGTGCATGAGCTTCATAAATTAAACATCTTGCTTTTTCAACGAGTGTCCTATTTAGGCGCTCGGCAACTCCATTTTGTTGTGGAGAACCTGCTGTAGTAGTTTCGTGCCGTATTCCATTTGATATTAAAAATTTCTTGAATTTATAATTCACGTACTCTGTACCGTTATCTGTACGTAATGTTTTTATTCTTTCTTCTGCAAAAGTTTCTACTTCATTTTTAAATTCGATGAATTTTTCTAGTACTTCTGTCTTGCTTTTCAGGAAATAAATCCATGATTTTCTTGAGAAATCATCAGTGAAAGTTAAAAAATATCTGTTACCTCCTAATGATAATGGTGAAATTGGACCACAAATATCTGAGTGTACCAATTCCAAACATTTGTTTCGAGTCGTTTTACTGCTCGGAAAAAGCAATCTTTTAAATTTTCCTGCTTGACATGTGTCACAATTTGAATATCTACTTGCTTCATGATTATTTTTTATATCTATATTCTTCTTCTGCAACACATTCCGTAGATTATCAAAGTTTATGTGCCCGAATCTTTTGTGCCATTTAACAAAATCGTTCTCTTTATCGTCAATTAACATAGCTTTTTCATCCTTATTGACAGTATCTAAGACGAACAAATCATTCTTCAGTGTTCCTGTAGCAATTAATTCTCTTTCAGGTGAAACACCAAATATTTTCACTTTCTTGTCTTCAAATATTATTTTATATCCTTTTTCTAACAATTTTCTGACTGACAGTAGATTTACTGCTAAGCTTGGTACATATAAAACGTCATTTACTTGACATTTCATAATTTGTTGATTAATTGACATATATACATCAACGTTTCCTACACCTTCTGCTTTAGTTTGACTTCTATCAGCTAATTTTATAACTTGATTATCTATTTTATTTAAAACTTTAAATTCTTCTATCTCCGAGGACATATGACGTGTTGCCCCTGAATCGATAATCCATGGTTTCCTTTTTCTTTCCATTTCTCTTTCGCTCAATTTTACTTCAAATAATCTATGTTCTTCAGTATCTGTAATTCTCGACGAAATTTTCTTTTCTTCATTCTTCTTTTGTTCAACTTCTTTCGACGATCTCTTCTCCTCATTGTCTTGAATTGTGGCGAAAAATGTCGTTTCTTGTTTTTCTTTATTTTCTTTCGAATGAACCGCTACTTTTGCATTTGGTTTGTTTCTATTGAATCTGCATTCCGATTTATAGTGTCCGAATTTCTTGCATTGATAACATTGAATCTTGCTCTTGTTATATTTGGAATCTGGCTTGTTTTCGTACTTCTTTTCTGTATATTTTGGATACTGCCTCGATTTTCCGACGAATGCTGATTGTGAAGTATTTTCTTGTGTTCTTCGTCTTCTCATCGCTTCTTGTAGAATTCTACTTTTTACTGTTTCCATATTCATGTCATCTGGTGCTCGAATTGACATAACTAAACTTGCCCACGATTGTGGTAATCCAGCTAACATAAACATAGTTATAAGCTGTTCTGACATTGTATGTCCTGCGCGTGCTGATTCTTTTATGAGACATGTCATTTTGGCTATGTACTCTTCTACGCTGCCGTTCTCTTCTAACTTCAATGACGATATTTCATTTTGAATTTGAACTTGACGCATTACTGAATTGTCTTCAAAATTTTTCTCCAATGTCTTCCAGGCCTCTTTTGCTGATGTCGCATCTTCTAAAAACGGTTGTACAAGATTACTGCTACACAGTATTATTTCTGCTAAAGCTCGTTCATTTAAATCGGTACGGGTGCTCTCATTTTCTGATACTCCCGGATCAATTGCTTTCCATAAACCTTTAGTTATGAGAAAAGATCTCATATTCAGTTTCCATGATCTGTAATTCTCACTGCCCTGTAACTTTTCAATCCGATGACTAGTGTCTGACATTTTTTACTTTTTTTTTTTCTCTGAAAAATATAAATTGTTAGATTTATATCTTTCTATTGTATCATACACGTCCTGGGCCTCATAACCTGATGAACAACGCAGTATGAACAATATTTTATTTATATATATTTTACAAAATACTGGACTGACAATTCAGTTTTTTATATCAATCAATAATTGTTTTTTCAATACATATTCTTTTAGTTAACATGATCACAATATCATTTTAAATATTCTAATCTAGCTATCTAACAGTAAGTCTGCTTCATATTTTTTTGTTCATTTATTATATATCATAATTATTCTAGGCGTACATCCACTAGTTTTAATCTGCGGCCTGCAGTTTTCTATAAGTGCTATAGCATTATCACACACAAGATTTAGATCTACCACAATGACAGATATTGAACTAAATCATTTTTTGGACCTCACAAATACCTGGAATTTCGAACAGTGAACATATAAGAAGCATTTGTGATGGATAAGAATTTTCCAGCTGCAATATTTGAACGGGGCTAGAACTGAATACTATTTGTAACGGAAGATGCTCCTATTATTATCTATATCATATAGAACCAAGAAAGAGTAATACTCTTCAGTCTTGATGTTACTTTGGAATTCAGGCAGCCGAAGAAATATCAATAAATTCATACTCGCAATAAGTTCATGCTTCACGAAAATGCTAAGACTTGTCAGTCAATATAAAGGAAGTAGAATCAAGAAGAAAAGTAATATTTGTGGGAAGAAAATCTTAAATTCAGTAAAATTGACTCAGTTTAATTTATGTTCAGATAGAGTGAAAACAATGCAGAACGTCACTTTAGCTCAAAGTAAATTGAAAAAATCCAGTAATCATGTTATAAAATACTTCGAAATAATGATATTTTTCTTTTATTCATTTTCTCAATTAATTACACGTCTCAAAATAATTTGAACTAGTCTACAGTCTTGGATTAGTGATTTTCCTGTCCAATTCTTTTCAGTTTTGTTATTAAAACCCATTCTAGTTCATATCTCTGTGGCTCATTTATCACCATATGTGATTCAAGATTGTATTTGAGAAACCTAAATTAGAAGAGAATTCACTAATCCAAAATTGTGGCTTAGTATGAGCTCTTTTGAGAATATGGTTATAAAATTTTATACTTTAATGGAATAATTTCGGATTGTTTTGACCGTTTGTATTCAATGTTTCTCTAGTCTTGTTCACAATGAACTTGGAATACTGTGAAAAGTAATTTCAACAGAAAGTATGACCCACAATTGGAAAAACATTTCTTGAGGATAGACACTTTAAAGTAATTGACCTATTATGACGTTTTAGCTCAAATCACTAATTTATTCAATAACTACAAAGTTGAATGAAAAGTAATGCATGAAATGACTTTATTAAATTTTGAGTTTGTAAGCTACTCAATGTATTGCAATACTGTGGAAAGTAATTTTATTCTAAGGTATGATCCACAGTTAGAGAAGGCATTATACAAAAAAAGATTATTCAAAGTCATTGATTCATAACGTTTTTAATACAAATTTTATACTTTACAACTGCGGATTTATTGACTACAATTGGATCATACTTCATGGATAAAGTAACTTCATATTTTATCTCAAAACCCGATATTTGTACAAATATTTTGTCGTTGAGATTGATTTACATGTACAGACATTTATAATACATGTATTTTTGTTAAAAAAGTTTTGTGATTCCTTTCTATTAATAGATCTAACCTCAAAATACTAATTTAGACTGGAAGCCATGGTAACATAGCTATCAGAGACCTCATGTGGCAAGGGGCGCAACTATTTTCATGCGCAAAATTTTTAACATTGAGTGCTCTCTCCCGGTACTCCCTGATAGCAACACTAGCAAAGCACACCAAGTTATACACACCGAATTTTTGAATAGGGAAATCAAGAAATATTTTCAGAAGATATCCTGCGTCTTTAGAGCAGTCGAACATAAAGCTATGTATGTAATTCGTACATAAACAAACTTTATAGACTCGCCTCCCTTATTAGACTCGCTCGCGCTGCTCGCTCGTCCAATAAAGTTCAATATTATATACTAATTACATAAATAGCTATTCTTAGTCACTTTTTTGCGCCATTATTTGAATTCTACTTATATACGTTTGTCTAACGCTCGTAAACATTCTAAACCAATCAGAGTGTCGCCAGACAGCTATAGTTCACCACAGTGTACTATTATTCAAATGTCTAACAAATTACAGAAATATTCTCTAGAATGCCCTCAAATGATGTGAATACCAATAAATTATCAAATTAATAGAAAATTCATATAAACAAGTAACTTAATTAGAACTGACAAAGATTAAAGAAGGAAAAAAAAAATGTTCAATCACACTGTTCTTAATATTTATATAGCTACCGGTTTCGATCACTGAGTGATCATCTTCAGACTACTGGTAAAACTACAAAGAGAACGAAACAACATACGTTTAAGTAGGTGTAAAATCTGGCATGGGCATCACGTGACTAACTTGTACATCATTGAATATAATTTTTTTTACAGTCACTATAGAATGATACCCATTCCACTGTAGCGTGCGGAATAGGGGTCATTCCGCGCACGCTTAGAGGTTTCTAAGAAAATCGCGTGGCATCGCGAAAAAACTGTTTCATTACTGTCATGATTTTATTTCTTTTTGATTTTCCTATCATTCCTCTTCGAAATGAAGTCAATATGAGTAGTTTTATTAACGTTTGATGAATTGGAATAAGATTAAGGAAGCAATTTTTTTCTTAGAGATATTCGCGCGGACACCTTTGACTGTGGAAAAAATAGCATCCGTCACTCGTGCGAAATGATCATACCATGCTCATGTAATTTCTGCCACTCGACTTCGTCTCGTGGCTGAATTATTCACATTCGCATGAATGATCTCCATTCCGCACTTGTATCGGAATAAACTATTTTGCATATAATGAACAAACACAAAATTTCATCGTTTCACGGCTAATCGTTTTAGATTTTTCAAAAAATTCTAAAAGCTACAGCATTCCTAAATACTGATTTCCAAGATTCTACGGCTGAAAACTCTGAATTCATGCGTATTATTAATAGAATAGAAAGCAATCATTCAATAGCTACAGCAGACTGAAATACCAAATTTCAATACTCTACGGCCGATCGTTTCGAATTTATGTGAAAAATTCGGAAAGACTGTCAAGTAAAGTGCGTTTCCGGTTCAGTCGATCACAGTGAAAAAGGATATGAGCATTAAGATGGTACAATCATCTTAAATACTGAATTCCAACATTCTACGTTCAAACGTTTTAGATTTATGCGGAAACTTCAAAAAATGTGTTTAGTAAAGTGCATTTTAGGTACAGTATAAACGATTACAATCATAATGCGAGGTGCACAACTAGATGTTACAAAAGAGCTTAATACAGAATTTCAATATTCTACGACTGATTATTCCAAATTTATGCGGAAAATTCAAAAAGTATGTTATATAAAGTGCACTTCCGGCTCAGCCGATTGGTACAAAAATAAAAATAACCATTAAGATGCTACAGCAATCTCAAATACTGAATTTCAGTATCCTACCGCTAATTTTTCTGGATTTATGCGGAAAATTCAAAAAAAGTTTCAAGTAAAGTACACTTCCGGTACAGACGATTGCAATCATAATGCGAGATGCACAACTAGACTCTAGCCTAGTCCTAAATTCAAAAATACGTTCGACAAGTTTTGAGATTTGCGAGATACGAACGCACATACGTACCGATGTCAAGTCGAAAATATTTAAAATAGATTCTGAAATGCTCAAAACGGATATTTCCATCAAAATTTCGATATGTGAATTTTGTCCAAAATCCAAATCCAAAATATCAAAATAGGAATAGTAGCTTGTACAAATATATTATAGGACCTTCACAAAAGAAAACGGCGTCAAGTAGTTCACTAGTGTCATTTCATTATAAATAAAGTTAAAAGGAAAATCTATAAAAGTAATATAAAAAAAAATATATATTCAAATCTGTTAGAGAATTCAAGATGTCACTGAAAATAAATTTTTGAGAACAGTGTGATTATTCTCTTCCTTTTCTCAAAAAACTCTTACCAGTTCATATCGTGAACAGTTATATTTCTGAGGTCAATTCTGAACTGCATAGCCTATCCACGCTTGCAATTTTTCAACTAATGAATGGCATATTTTTCCAGAAAATGTAAATTACTCAGATGGTATTAGAACTGGATTTATCCGAGCCACTATGGAATACCTAGCGAATTATGGGTTCCAACTGACCCTGCAAATCCGATTTTGACCAAAAATTCTTAGCAACAACCAACTCAGCTCAAATCTAATTTTTTTATTTATTCCAGGCTAGATTTCTGGTAGAGAACCGTGATTATAAAAAAAAATTCAATTCTGTGTTTTTCTTATTCTTTTTTGTTTGAACATCAAAGACGGGATTTTCAAAATCTAGATGTTTATTCTCTGTTGACCAGACTTTCAACTCTAGTCCCTGATAATCTTAAGGTTTATTGAATTTAGATGTTACTTAAGATAATTTCCAATCGGATTCCCTTCGTTATCTATTCACTGACAATAATAAATAATTGTGTCCTGACTTCAGTATTTTTGGCGTGAAATTAACAGCTGCCTGCAAGAGTTCTGTGCTTAACCGACGCAGAGATGGCTCTACATACCTTCAAATTCCAATTTTGAGTCTACTGTCACGAATTCGAGTGACTAATGATATATTTATCTCAATCTACTTTATTCTATTATAAATGTTGTTTGTACTTACGTTTGTACAACGAATTGACATTGATATTGACTTGATGATTATAGTCAATTTTCAATGGAAGCTAGACCTGCCCTGATTGAAATTTATCGTAGGGACTTGATAGGAACCAAAACAAATTATTTTTCTATAAAAGTAATCTCTGGATCAGAATGACAAAGACTGGAGGTTTGAGACAATATGGGGCTGTCAATGTCAATTACATGTAGTACTACCACTGATTTTTGTCTCATCAATAATGAGTTTCATATCCCAATTTAAATTCTTTGTTCAACCAAAACTTGGGAGTTCGGTTAAATTTCAATCTTTAGACCCAGAAAAGCTCGAATACATCCCTGAATTGATTGCATCCAACGTCGCCAGATAAGTACCTATGGCTAACAGATATTTTTGTGCATTTTTGATCATTAAGTTAGATTGAAATATCTACGAAACTTTACGTCAGAACACTTTTTCAATAGTTTTACATATTCTACAAGAATGGATTGAAATAAATTGTATAAATGTATTTTTATCTTGAACAGTTTGTTGTATTTGGAATTTAATAAAATGTGCATTTTCATCATTTTTCAATCATTGATTATTCGAAAGCTAGAAGCTCGATATTAGAATAAATATAAGTTAGTTATACCCAGACACAACATATTGAAATTTTGGATTTTCATCTTCACATTGCTCTAAGGATCGAATAATCTTAAAGTAATGTTCACATAAAAAAGTTAATGGCGAGGTCAGAATTAGTGGAAACGGTAGCGCTACTTGTTAGAGTTTGACACTATGCTTATCATAGAAAGCATTCAAATCAAAAATTATACAAATTAGTGGCGCGGTAGCGGTATCGGTAACGCGGTGGTAAGATACAAGTTGACAAGGTCCAAACTTCTATCGCTGCTTCGCTTTCAATTCTACCATGAGTGATAAAGAGCGACAGATAATTATGAATAAAAAAATCAAAGAAGAAAGCAAATAAAAACAGATGGTGGTTACGAGAATTTATTAAACATATTAAATTTTTATTATCCATCATTACGCTGAATTTCGTGCTTAAACCACAAAAATAGCAGTTCAGAGAGCTCAGAATTGCAATCTTAGTATTTCACATTAGTGTGAATAAAATATTTCTATGTATTATCATAAAAATATTTGTTTCTATTGTGAACAGTACACTATAATTTCATAATTTAGCCATCATAGCCACAGCCACTAATTCCACCATTGATACTAGTTTTTTTTTTTATTATGAATGCACCCTAAGCGCATTCGCCAGCTAAGATATTGCATAATTAGAATATTGAGAAATAGAGCCGCATTTGTCTGAAATAGATGGTCTGTGATTTATCTGTTTTTTCAGTACTTCGAGTGAAAATAAATAATGTTGCTAATTCATTGTATGAAATTGAAAATTAGCTATCAATTTTTCCAAAAAATATTTCAAACACATGCGATATTAACGTTTTATTCAAATACGAGAAATCAGAATCCTTTCTGTTGTAAATCATCAGTTAACGGCTTGTAATTATATCTCAAAATAACGAAAAGTTGTATGATGACATTACTTATTTTATTACATTTTGTATAAAGAAGAGGAGTATTATAGAAAATTAAATGTTGGCTTATCCTTCTGCTATTCATGCAATTTATGTTTGAATTGTAAAACAAAAAGACTGGAACGTTCAGAACGGATCATAAATTTAAACAAAAATAAGTGTTCATGTAAAGATGCACGATCTATAACTTTAAGAACATGTTTTGATACTGCGTCAAAGTTCAACCATCTTCTTCTTCTTCATTTATATTTTTTTAAATATTTTTATTGCTCTGTTGTGACGCCACAGGTTAATAATGCTCATCTAATTTTGTCTGAAGGTAATAGTGATTTTAGTCGTTTAACTCATGCGATCTTATGCGACATTTAAGTAAACTTGGGCTCGGCATTACGTTCTTATTCTACTGATGATGTAAGACATTTTAAATTAGTCATTAGGTTAATAAACAATATTAATTTGTGCGCTCATTGACGTAATTTTGCCTGAAGAATCAGATTTGTAGTTCTGATTACATTTTATTTTAATTTTTATTATAACGTCTTCAGCAGCCTCTTCTTGACTTCTTGGAAGAAACTCTATATACTTACAAATTTGTGAATTTCCCTTCTGTGGCACGACAGCCCTAGAAGTTCTGAAGAATTATCCACTCTAGAAAGCTCATTCTCAATTTTTTTTTTTGTATGTTCGTTGTAGTTATTCATTATTAACTTTGCTGTCTGAAATGTTGGATAAAATCTCTTACCAAAAATAATTATTTCATTATCATTGATTATTATAAACAGCAACAAACTGTATCAATAATAAACTAGCTCGAAGTACTCGCACATTGGATAATGCCTATTTAGTTATTAAAACCCAAAAATGAATGACAAAAACTTCGCAATGATAACAACAGGAAACAAAACAGTGAATTTATGTGAATTTTTTTGGAACGAACATTATGAGCGACCATAATCTGCGATATTTTTTACAATTGGTAGACACGACTGCGTATTTGCATACAGGAACGCATTAATATCAAACTCGCGTATAATTTAGCACTGTTACGTAGCATTCGGCACATGTGGAATTGTCGATACACATACGAACAGCAGTGCAGGGCACACGAGCAGACCACATGTTAACGCGAAACCCGGCGCAGTAATTTACTGCACGGTGCAAGGTATTATTTCATTACTAAATGATAGCTGGGAACATGTTTTGGACCATGTGTCCATGAGAGCTTTGGAGGTTTGCACTGTTAATTTGCAAGGGCAAAACAGGAATATCTAGCATCAAATTTCCAGGAACATGTCTCAATTTTTCTTTCGCCGAAAAAGTGAACAGTCTTTTCCGGCGACTGAAACCTTCGACTACGCAGTCCGATTTTGAGTTTTGGAAAAGTAAAAAATCGTTGGAACTTATGTCGGGACTGTAAGGAGGATGATCCACTATTTCGATGTTCTGTTGCTCTAAAAATTCAATAGACTTGCATTGTTTGATTTTGTCATGATTGACTAATGCAAACTTATCGCATCACTTAGATATACCAATATGAGTGTTATTTTTAGGTTTTATTCCAAAGAGTAGCACTTCTTTTTCGCAATCTTGCTTATTTCTCACTTATGGTGCCATCTATACGCTCTAGTAGGAACTACAAACGGAGGATTATGAGTTTGCGTGCGGTAGAACTATCCTATTATGTTTGTTTATGATGCGTAGCCTAGCTGCGTGACCCAGTTGATTTAGTAAATATTTAAGGGTTGTTGATTGTATTTTGGTATTATATGGTAGTGCCCCAACCATAAAAATACAAATTGCGACGCTTATATCTCATAATTAGGTAATTTTATTTCATGTTGCAAGTACATTTGATTTTCATTTTATATTGGTTTTATTTGAGGCTATCCTCAATCGAATAGTTTCTATCACACATCTAATGTCTATTATAGATTCGGCAAACCTCAAAGTGCCTTAGAGTTCTTCTCATCGGTGACTATTTATTGTAAATATATCAAATTGCGGCTAGCCTCACTATTCATAATAAAAAATTAAGTAAAGCAAGCCTCATTTCCGTTTTATTTTTCTTTAGAATTATCTTATATTCAGAATAATTTCACAAAATAAGAATACAGAGCTACAATAAATAATGCCGAGAGCAATCAGTCAAGAGAGAGTTAACATCAAGCATGTATGGATCAAGTAAGCGAATGATTAATGCGTTTAACAATAGATAGCGCTCTTGTCGTCGGAACTAAATGAGACTGCGGTAGCCTACCCCTCCACTTTTCCTTGTATAGCTCGTTGTCGACGGCGAGCGTTGAAATTGCATTTCGTGCGTTCCGTCACGGGCTTCGTTTTAAATAAATTCTGTTTATCACAGCGATGATAATGTTGTTCGAGAAAATGCGACGGAGGCTGGGCGACGCCAGCGCCAAGGGGAGTGGCATAGCGCGATGATGAATTACTCTACGCGGCGTGAACCTTCTTGAGCGAGAGTGGCGACATCGTGCAAGAGATTTTCCAACCTCTCTGCCGGAAGAAAACTAACTTGTTTTTTTCCTTGTCTTCTTTTTGCGCGCTCGGTTAAAGAGTTATGTCTATGAAAGCGAGTTCATACAAACGAGAATAATGCCAGATAACAGAAAGGCGCTTTCCGCACTCAAGTATTTTTCAGATTCAGATTCTTCTCAAGATTCCAAGAGATTCACTATATCATTTTCAGCCAGAAAAAATCATATCACAAATCTTGCATGATTATTCATCCCTTATTGATCATCCTTGTTGTATTGTAAATCGATTTATATTTCCTGTAATAGATTCTAAATCTAGTCATTTTCAAGAAACTTTATAGTTGCATAAGACATTACCACGTAGAATCTCAATTGTAATAATAAGCCACAGTAAGTTATGTTGCGGGAACCTTTGTATTTCAATACAACCACGTATCATTAAACATTCCTCCAAGCTTCAATTCTCTTCAGTGTATTTATCTGAGAGTTTCTGTCTGGCTGTCCATTGTCACTTGTCTTGGCGCGTTACGAACGACAATCGGCGTCGGTTGCCAGGCGACGATGTGATTCTGTGACTCGACTTGTTGAGACCGCCGTGGCGGCGCCGGCCTCCCGCGTCGCTCTCAACACCGAGTACAGCCCGTTGGGGGTGGCAGTGACAGCGGCGGTGGTGAATGGCGTCGAGGATGGATCTAAGGAATCGATACTGAGCGCCTGGCGCCCACCAACGCGCAAATAATGTCGTATCGTTTGCGGATCGCGTCTGACCTCACCGGTACGTGTGCTTTCGATGGGGGAAATATCATATTAAGAATCAAGTCGAGAACATTGTTATCCACACAATTTGCTCATACCATTAGGCTCCAAATTTAGATTTTGATTGAGTCAATAGATCTAGGATAAGTCAAAAAGTTCGGATATGTATGTATGAGACTCAAACTTATAGCCATTTAGAGTGTGCAATTCAATCAGGCTACCAAAATAATTCTGAATGTACATCATACTATTTTCCCAGCTTCAGTACTGTACGTCAAGTAAAACTTCAAAGAATGGACTGAATAAAATGAGTCAGCCCTCTTCAGTACATCCCTGCTTCCAGATTTCCATTTGGTGGAGGTTAGTAAGCAACAGATGGCACTAGGATCTAACAGCGGTCACCAATGTCGTTACGCATTATATTGTGTGTTTAGGGGAATTGGTTAAGTTGAGCATTTACTGTTAGGTTAGACAAAGCTCTTTTAATTCCTTTGATGGCTCATGTAGAATTGGTTTTTTACAATCTACTTGCCCTTCTACCGGTCTCAAAGAATTTTTTATCTTCGACTAATTAGAACAAAGCGAGAACTGAGCTGTAACATCATATCAATAAAAAATAGTTAAATTTCGAAGCTTAATTAAAGTTTCTGTGAAAATTTATGTAGGTAGAGCTGTGCACAATAGATGTGTAAAAGGAAACCTTATGATACTCGGACTGAATTTTTCGTGATTCGGCAGACCTCGTTTTATAATACTAGGGTGGACTCAGAACTTCAAAAATTACAATAAATTATTGCCCACAATGTCAAATCACATACAGATTTGACACATGTCTTTATATTGGAAATAATTATACATATATCCTTCTGATAAGTCCTCAATCCTATATAAGTATTGGAAATACGCCATCAGTCAGAATAAATCCCATCAGAAATATTGACAAGCTCATAAAATCAACAAATTGTTTAACAATCTTCTCTAAGTTTCAGACTCACAACAAAACCAAATAAAATGAGAACTGAACTCTGTCCTATCTCAATCTAGAGTCTCAAGCATTACAGCTACTCTACTACACTTTACACTTCTTGTACATAACCTCGAAATTGGTGAAATCACGTCGATCAGTCTGATCAGCAACTCGAAGTGATTCTCTCTAGTTCTTCACTAAACGCTAAGCGCTCACCTGCGACACGTGAGGACCTGGGGAATGGAAGATCATTGAGGTCACACTTCCTACCGCCCCAGCCACCCACGAAGCGAAGAAATGCTTCATTAAAGAAGACTCCTCGCTATATTGTTTCATATACCTACAAGATACGAACTTGATTGGATAATTTCCCATGATATTGATCTATTTTACCTCATTTTATATATCACTCATATTAATTGGGATTTAATACCACAACAAGCTCGCATGGCAGTGATTTTTTTCATTTAAATAGATAGCACTGTACAAAAGTTTGTGTTAGGCTATTCATAAAGTCTAAATGTCAGCTTGTACTCCGATCTCTTTTGTAGTGAGATTGATATTTATGGAAATATGGAGAGCCATAGAAAAAAAATCTTGCAGGCAATACGTATGTAAACAAGCATTTGACATTTGAATAGCAGATATCGTGACTTGGCAAACCTCATTTCGAAATACTTGGCCATATTGCGTATGATTATACTGAAGAATCCTAATAAGAACGAAACACGTGTCTGCAGTGGCCACCCTATTCAGGATGATGGTGTGAAAACTGACTCCTGAATTTTTTATTCTGTGAAACAATCAGATTTGATTTTAAACAGCTTATATTTCTATATTTATTGGATTGCACGAACAATTTTCATTCTAAACGTCTTTTGAAGATTTGAATTTTACATCGTCTCATTGTACTGTATACTTTGACGTAATAACAGTCGCCCTTTTTCGTCAGAAAGTATTTATCGTTATTAATCGCAAACCTGATTAAATTCCCAATCATATCCCACGCAACAGCAGAGTCCCTAGAACATCCATAATTTAATTACAACTCAATTTAAAACCTTGAATCTCCTCCCACCTTTACACACTTGGCGTATGGCGCTGACGTAGGTGATATTCCCATCGTCATCGATGCTTCAGACGTCGCTCGTTGACGTCGGAGAAAGCTGATAGCCGATGACGCAGCAATGTCCCTACTTCTGTGCCTCATCCACGGCTGTCAGTTTATCAGCTTTTCAGCGGGGATTTCAGCCGTCTGCTTGGACAAAACCAATGGGAAAACATGGAATCGGATTCCTCTGGAAATTGACGTTAAGAGGGTTCTTTTTGCAACGGCGTTAAATTCAAGAATTGATAAAAATTCCCAATGATGGCGTACTGCCAAAACTACTACCAATTACATGTATTAAGAGAAGATTTATAGTGGAAATTAGTGTATTATTTTGCTGGTTAACATTAAAAATCGACTATATGTTATCATGATTATTAGATATTAACATCAATAATTCTCATACAATGTCTGTCTTATGAGATAATCGATAGGGGAACTGACATTGCTATCGGTAAGAATCAAAAAATTGATGTTAGCCTAGTTATTACACTTCAATTATCTTTGCAGTAAACGTCAGTGTCAGTTTATTACTGCAAATATTGATATTCAATCAATTAGTATATTTTCTTTCCTAACTCGACAATTTCGACTACATCTCAGCCATTTTTAGGAGCGCGTAGGATCAAGCAAGTATTTGAAAATAATGAAAGAGCTGATAAAACATATTATAAAACCGTCGGCAATTTATATTCGAAAATAAGAGATAAACACATAAAAACTTAAGATCTAGTTTGATTTACAAATTAACATTTAATGATTGTGATGCATAGTACAAAAGACAGACTAAAAAATATTACAAAAAAAAAGTTGAACAAACATGAACTTGACAGTAAAAATTTGATAAAAAATGCGCTGAAATGTGCTCTGTCTAGTAGTCAATGCATTGTTACAGGACACTCCTTTAATTTTGACGAGATCAATAAATCATTCACAACGAAACTAACTTGAATAAAAGACTTAAACTAGAAATGTTTTACATAAAACAGGACAAACATAATATCAATAAAAAGACGAATACTATTTCCACTTTGAGCTCTGAATTTCACATTACATTCCTGATGACTTTTAGACCGGGCACTCGTGGCCAAAACAAGGGAACAAGTTTTTACAGTCTGCCATTTATAGAAAAAATATCTACAGATTTAAGCTTGAGATATATGTAGTTAGAAGTCCCTACTGAGTGTTAATGCATATTGACAAATTGATTTTAATTGGCAACAAAAAATAACCTATTTGATCAACTTTTTACAGTCTGCCATTTTTTCGAACGTAAGACAAGTTTGAAAAATTGACTAGTGGAGCTTTCAGGCGTACAGCTATTATCTCAATAAATAGCTGCCTGTCAAAAATTAGGCCCTCTTTTCTGTCACGAGCGCCTGGTCTATTCTTATTTACATTTTTGGACACCTTTGCTTGATGCATATTTTTATTGGTTGATCCTATAACTGACTATTTTTTACATGTGGCAATAGAAGTCGGTTGTGGCAAATGAGAAGAAGAAAATAAATTTTTTGTTCATCATGCAGCAAATATACAAATTGAAACTAAATAATTATTTTTCAAGTATCACCAATTTTACAAATTCATATTTTTACTTACTTGTACTAAGTACAAGAAAGTATTGTGAAACAGACAAAATTCACCTATCAAGATTTTGATTGAAATATCCGTTTTGAGCATCCCTGAAACTATTTTGACTATTTTCGGCTTGATGTCGGTACGTATGTGCGTGCGTTCGTTCGTTCGTTCGTGCGTTCGTTCGTAACTCGCAAATCTCAAAACTGGTTAAACGTGTAATGTTGAAATTTTGTATTTAAGACTGGTATAGGATCTAGTTGTGCACCTCGCATTATGGTTCCAATCGTCTGTACCGGAAGTGCACTTTACTTGCAACTTTTTTAGAATTTTTCTAATAAATGCAGAATGACCAACTGTAGGATGTTGAATTCAGTATTTGAACTTGATGTTGTATCAGAATGGTTATCTGCTATTTTTGTATAAATCGGCCAAGCCGGAAGTGCACTTTACTTGAAACTTTTTTTTATTTTTCTGCATAAATCTAGAATGATCAGCCATAGCATATTGAAATTTAGTGTTCCAACTTGCTGTAGCATCAAAATAGTTATCTACTATTTTTGTATCAATCGGCCAAGCCGGAAGTGCAGTTTATGAGTATAAAAGACATTTAGAATTTGCTGTATGAAACAATCAGTTTAACTGAAATGATGAGGCAATGATAATATATTGTCATTTTTTTTTTCTTGTTTGACATTGTAAGTACATGTCAAAATATTATTTAAATTATATTAATTATAATCTGAAGGGGCCGAAAACTTTATTGAATAAATTTGTGTCTACATCAAATGATGTACAAGTAAGTCACGTGATGTTCACGTCAGATTTTTTTGTTTATCATGCAACAAATATTGTTCAAAATGCATTTGGAGATAAAATAATTATTTTTCAAGTATTACCAATTTTACAAAGTCATTACTATGCAAATAGAATTAGTTTGTATTTTAAATTTGTAGCCCTTGTATTTCTCGTACTTTCAATACTTACATTTATTATCCCAGTCAACTTCAACAATCGTATCCAATATTAAATAGGTGATAAATTGTTACATCCACTAATATGTTTTGAAGGGTAACATTGCTTGAGAATTTAGAACAGGAAGATTCTTAATAATAAGCTTAATAAGCTTTGAGGTCAATTCACATAGAGGTTGTATTAACGATGCCAATACCAATCGCTGTCGTAACTAGCGTCCCTAATTTTTGATTCACTATTAGATTATGCCATTTATGATATTCTTTTTGTGTGATATATTTATCACCAATAAAATAGCACACTGATTTTCACTATAAATCTTTTAATACATCGATTTGCTAGTGGCATTGGTAGTACGACGTTATTGTGATCTTTGAAATCAATCAAAAAAAATTATAAAAATAAACTTAAATTTTTTAATATCACTTGTTTTGGTCCAAAAATCAACATCTCTCAAAAGTCAATGGATCAAAGAACTTGTGGCAGTGGCGGAAACAAAAACCGGCCATGCATATGAGTGGTGCAATAAAATTCATGTCAAATTTGTTGCGTCTAGCTGTATTGCTTAACTTATAATTCCATTGAGCTAAGATGTTCATTGTGGTCCTGTCCAAAAACTGTCATCAGGATCTAACGATCTCACTATATATTTGTCAGATATTTTGTGACGAAGTTATACAGGGTGAAATGCGGAATTGGAAGCTCTTTTTTCTCAGGAAGTTATTATGGATACCGAAACATTGTTCAAATAATAAGCTGACTAAATGTGTGCGAATTTGGTAAAAAGAATTAAAATTCGCGTAGATATTGCCATATTTGTACTTTCTTCAAATAAACTACTCTGTATATTATTGCACCAATAAATAGAAAATGATTTTTGCTTTAAAAAAGTTTGAGAAATCTTACATGCTAAACTTGATAGTTTTTGAGATATTAACGAAAATATCCAAATATTTTCTTTAATATCTCAAAATTTTTTTGTTGACAGTTGAGTTAATTTGTATTGTATTCGCGCTAAAAAAAATGTTTTGCATACATACAGAGGCCTAATAGTCCGTGAGACGGGGCATAAATTTTTCGTTGATTACCGCTCACTTGAAACCAACATACTTACCATAAGTACCAACATACTTATGACAAGTGCGGCTTGTCGGACTCACCACTAGCCCCAATATTCATGTCGGACAATATTTTTTCCCATTTTATAATCAAAAAATCTTCTGATTAGTGTAAAGATCAATATTACGGAAATATTTTTACAATTAATTAGCCCTCGCTAAAAAACGCCCCCAAATCTAAAATTTTGCCGAATGAAAAAGTTGTCAGGCTTATCACAATGAAGCCACTCACAAAGTTTCAAGTGAGCGGTAATCAACGAAAAATTTATGCCCCGCCTCACGGACTATAAATAATCCAGATCACTTCTTAAAATTTGTATCGCGGAAAAACAAGTGGGCTCATAGATATGGTGGTGTAGGAATACAAGTCATGTTTCCGTACAAAATCGACACGGCTTTTCTTATAAACATTTCTTTCTTGAAGCTTGTTGAAATTTCAAACCTCATACTTTATTGTGAATCTTCTTCAGCCCAATTAAATCATTCTATTAAACTGTAGTCCCACGGATCATTGAAGATCTCATTTTTTATTGAAATACAGAAAAGCTTTGAAATTATTGGTAAAAACTACGCTTTAACTAATGGAGCCCTCAGGTAACTACATAAACTAAATTATACCGAACAAAATAATCCATAGATACAGTTCTTTCAGTAGATACTTCAAAACAAACGACAAAAAAACTTGAGAAATTTAATTGGATTATTCGAAAACTTTTTTGCTCAGTTCTTTTGTAACTTTATTCAATCATCGCTTTGTCATCTTCTACTCCCACAAAATCATAATTATGCTGATAAAAATCCATCTTCTGTTTCAAGATTGAGATTTTAATCACCGATTGTGAGGGTGTGTTTATTTGATTTATACTTATATTTTGAACTCGTCGAAGGACAAGATCAAGTGTTTGGTCATGTGTCTAATTTCAAAATATTTCGTATATAAATTTCGGACAGTGGTCGTAGATGATCAAAATGACTTTTTGTTATATTAGTGTATGCATGTGTCACTTATGCACTCGTCTATTTCCTCCTGGGTTATGCAACCGAATTTGGCGATTTTCTTTTTCAAGGTACACATAAGGATCTAGTTGCTCTCCAAAACTCCATAATTAATGAGAAAAATACCAAATGGTGATTGATCAAAAACAAGCATTATCCACAACCATCGAAGGACGTATCAGCGTTAGAATTTGCAACAAACTCTTGTAGACATAATTGATTTTTATTTTGATCATTGAACTCATGAGATCTGAGAATATTTGAATATTGCACACCACGTATGCTACACGTTACATTATCATAAAAATTATATTCAAACGAGTCGGTTAGCTCAGTAGCATGAAACATTAAGGTCATGGAGTATGATTTGGACATATATTTCACAAATACAAGAATCACGAGGCGCAAAATGTAAGTATGTATGTAAATATGTTTCTGAATCGTTCACCTAAAACTCAATATAGACTGCTTAGAAAACATAATAGATTGCTTAAAATAGCACACAATTAATTGCATAATCCCATCATTTTTCAAATTACCAAACAATCCTAGCAGCAAAGTATATTAGTCGAGATTAAATTATCCAGAAATCTCCGAACGACGTGCGTAGTGCTTCTTGTGATACGTAGTTCAAACGTGATGAATATGACAAGCAAAGCGGGGACGCAAATAAAAGCACCATGAAGGAAACGGAGCAATCCTCAAATTATGCGAGCAGCGCGCCTCCTGGATGGATGGTTATAAGTTGTCGAGGACAATTTCACAAAGCATATTAAAATAAGGAACAGGCGAGAGAAGTGGAAGGGAATGGAAATTGAGAAGATGAAAAGAAGAAAATGGAGGAATGTGCAAATTAGGGAGTGAATGGAATTTGTTCATAACAACTTTACTTTATCCTTACAATTAATAAATCTGAAGTATTATTAACTGAAGTAGCTCATGAAAAAGAATTAATCATAGTTCATTGGTAATAGCGTAAACTCCAATATTTGTGTATCTAAGGTCTAAATAACGAACTGTTATCCATAAATACCGCAATTATCCTTGTCAATTGAAAATGGTCTAGAATAACAATTCATCAATATTCCTTCGTAGCTCTTGAATCGTGGAGCTGAAACAGTCAACACCCTGTATATTATAATAAAGTCATTCAAATTTGCGATTTTCTTTCGAAATCGATGGCAATTACAAAGAAAACGAAAGAATAAGTAGTAAATTATCCCGTTCCCCATCTTTCGCTGGCTTCGGACTCATTTTCTTGAACATCAGGCTGTTGCAAACTCTGTCACGTTTGCAACATTCTCACGCGCGGGGATGGTGGCGCTAGCGGCGGTTCTGAAGAGCACCTACCGCTGCTTCTGTTGGGATAATGGCTTTCTCCTGAACCCGAACGGAAAGCGGGAGACCAGGGAATGGTCCACGATAGAATAAGGGATATGATCGTTTCTGTGACCGAACAAAATGTGAAAATGTGCTGAGGTGGAGTCTGTTGAGACATTTTTAAAATAAATTTGTGGAGAAATTAAAATTAACCATTCACAACAACTCATATATCAATGTATCACTTCAAATATACGCAAAAAACAGCAATATTTCACCCTCAGTTTTACCTACATATATTTTTTGAGCCTTCAATTTGATTTCATTCTCCCTTATATTACATTATTCATACACCAGTTTATTCTGCATTCCATCTCTTCTAGTGTATAGACAAACAATACGCAAAAATCTTGTCAACTGCTTACTTTAACACAGATACCAATGTCTTCTACCTAATCCATTTGAAGCCTTGATTAACGCCCCTCCAAATAATATCAAACTCAATAGTCCAGGAGCCGACTGCACCTGACCTTTCCTGAATAAACTTACGGCCAAATTGTATATAAATCAATCGGAAGTATAATGGCAAGTTTTATAAATCCAGAATAATGGCCCTAAATGTCGAAAAACATGCTATTTCCGGTGAGTTTTTTCTGGGTTGACTTCCTTGATAGAACAATCGATAGCGAAGATCAAGAAATCTATTACAAAATCAAAATGCCATCTCCTGTCACGCCAGGGAGACGCACCCTTTTTTCTTATCTCAAAGTACTTGAACTTCGCGATCGATTGGTGCTTGTTTTAATTGTAAGTGCTATCAGGAAACTTGACCCCAAAAAAATAGACCGGAATTAGCCTTTCTCCGACATTCTAGATTTATGAAGTCTGGCACCCTATTCATTGAAATGATCACTATATTTGGTCGTAAATCCGATGAGGGACCATAAGATGAGGTCGACTCCTCGAATATAAAAGGCCTTCTGAAATATATGGGAGATAATTTTGAGATATTGTTCCTTGAAATAGGTACGAACGAATGGTCTCTATGAATGTGATAAATTTTAAATCAATAGTATCACCCACTTCATCAAAAAGTGTGACAAACCGACGGGCACACGAATTTTATTGTTGGCGGGCTCCAGCTCAAAATTTTCTGTTTGTTCATTTAAACTTGTAACCAGACAGCAATTTGACTTGAAAACTCCACTTGCAGTGTTGTAATTTTATTGAAGCAGTTTTCTCGTCAAATTGCTGAGTCACAAAATAATAATATACTGATATAAAGCATGATTCATAATATTTATGAATAATAATTTTTGAATTGGAGCATTTGTAGCTCAACTATCAATAGAGAAAACAATTGAAAAGGGTCTACAAATGAAGGAGACAAATACTTGATAATAATATTGCATTCATGTAAAATAATATCACAATCGAAATAGAATTAATACAACATAAACCAACCTAAGCTTCAAAAATGAATATATTGCATGTTAAACCGATTATTAAGTCACGAAATAAATTTAGTCATCCCTGAATTGATCGACAATATATTTTCAACATAGATAATTTGCATTCAAATGTAAAATTGACTTGCAGATAGCAACATATTCAAAATATAAAAGCGTGCATATAGACTAAAATACCAAATATGGAAGACAGTATCAGTGAAAAATAAAACATAATCCAAAGTTTCCACGGATGAAAAGAATGAGTGAAAGAAGATGAGAAACATCAGTCGACAAGACCCGTAGGCGAGGAATAAGAGAGAGTACATTTTTCTTCACTTCTCAGAGCGAGTACGTACCGCACCGTCTAATACCCACACCGTCTAATACCCACAGTTGAAAGTCCACACCGTCGAATGCTCACTGCTGTGAATGTACTCCCACTATTGTTTAGTGTGTCAGTAGCACTAAAACAGTGGTTTTTGTTTTCAGTCGGTGATGATTCGCATCCAACTAACGAGCGGACTTCACCTGCTCTGACCAAGTTCGACCTGCCATGTTCAATATTTATCAAACTGCTAGTACAGTCATTTCTACTCAACGGACACTCACCCAAATAAATTTGCTACAGTGGATATTCGATTGTGTGGACTTTCGACACAATGGACATTCGATGGTGCGGACTGCTCCGCTATATCCCAATGGAAATGATCCTGTAGCTCGAATCAAAGTCCTCTGTTATTATAAAATTATTGTTATTGATACAGCCAATGAATTCCACATCACTTTAATATTTTCCTTCAATTTCTATCGATAGATGTTCAACAAAACTTGTGCGAAATAATGAAATTTCCATTAAAAATTATTATTTTTTAATGCCTCTATAAACTTCATGGTTTATATATTGCAAACTATTTTCATACCACATATCGAGTGAATGTGAATATTATATTCCTACAATCATTTGAATATGAGAAACCTATTCGCAAGACTGGTTTTTCGATTGTTGATAGTTGACCAAGAACGAAATTATATGATCTGCTCCAAATACAGTTTGCAGCCATTGTGGACGAAACATGGATACACCACTACACCCCTAAGACCAAAAAACAGTCTAAACAATTAGTTACTAGTAAAGAGTTTGCACTAAGAAGTCGAAGACCGTTCTTTCATCCGCGGAGCATATAGCGACTGTCTATTAGGATTCGCATGAGATAATTCTATCCATTGAAAATAGAAAGCTGCAAACTGCGATATGACGAATGTAAGCAAACGCCATTCGTATGAAATCGTGCGAATGTCCATCGTCCATTGCTATAGTATTTGCCCGATATTTGGTATTTGTACAGATGATATAGGGCTAGCAATCAGAAAAGATTTCTGTGATGATTCAGATGAAAAATTTATACGATTGGAAAAATTATCTCTAATTCTTTGACGTTATCACACAAAGAAAGAACACTTTTCACCACATCCTTGAGAAAACTTCTTCTCAGCTCGAAAAATTCAGCAATTTTTCACAAACCATTTCATCAGAAGAATGACTAGCTGGTACATTATAGTAAATGTAATAGAAAATTCACTATCTATTTTTTTTTTGTTTTGCACTGTGTGATTCCCACTTATTCGCAAATAAAATCCCAACAAAATCGGATCGGTTCGCATTTCACAGCAATACGTACGAATACTGACGAACAATACGGGCCAAGTGGATATGATTCCCTTCTAAACCGCACATTTGGATCATTCGTGCGAATTCGGATGAATTCGATTTCGCAACTTTTTGTAGCCTTCTGCTAACAGTGGACAGGAAGCCTTAAACTATTTAAGAAAGCTGGAAATAAATCGCTACGACTGATCCACAAAAAGATTCTCCTAACGACAACGCGTCAGGTACTCCTCTGCGAACATTATGAACATTAGGACCCCAATTCGCTCTACATCCCATCTTTCTAGGTCTGGCTTCATGTTCCCCAATATGAAAAATTGGCTGGCAGGAGAGAGATGTCATATAGAAGACTCATGAAGCCTCTAGCAAACAATTATGATGGTTTGAATTAGAAAACGAAATTAACTGGCTAAGGTAAAGAACAAGTTTATAATAAAAAATATTGAAGGTTACCAGGAAGGACGCAGAATATTAACAATAACATCTTAAACTTTTATCTCTTTTTTAAGCTTTCGACCGGCTTCGGCAATTAAATTAATTTTACAGGTCGAGAAATGTTAATTATAAGAAGAATTATCAAATTGCCGAAATAGGTCATTTCAATTCACAAAAATTTTAAAAAGAGATACAATTCAATAGAAGAAATATCTCCAGTAGTCTTCTGAAAAGTGATAGCAACATTATATTTGTACAAGGAAATGCGAATGAAATAGTTCAGAAGAAATTAAATTATGTCAGAATGTCAGAAAGAAACCTTGAGATCTTTTCATTCACCAAATTTATTGCATACAGCAGCCAAATCGGAAAATATTTGAATTCAAACTCTAATAATCAAGTTATCAAATACATTCTAGTCTTATATTATTCCCACAATAAATAAAAATGGAATGTATAATTTACACTTCAGTATATTCGTTTATCAGATAAAAATCTGTAAGAAAGTATTATTTCTTATTTATGCAATATCTGTCAGGATCACAAAAACTCCAAACAACTTTTGTTATCCGCATAAATTAAACTTTCTTTCTATCGTCTTTAATAATACCATATAAAAGTGAAGGACCAATTTTTCATTCTTTAATTATTTATTGAGAACTCTTTCTTTCCTGAGTTTATAAATACATATCTTGTGATTTAATTTATATGATCTGAACTAAATAATCTATGAAAGTAACAGTGCGAAGAGAACGTTCAGCTCTGCTTTGAACTTCATCAGATCAAGTGATAATTCATTGATATTTAGAACGATCAGAGATATTAGTTTTGAATAATTGATGGTTAATTTATGACTAATATGCGGAAGTAGTAATTATCGTCAAGATATCCAGTAAATATTAAGTTAAAGAGATGAAAATACTTCTGTAGTATATTTAAATCGTCGGTAAAATCAAAAGTGCACAGCTAGTATATCGTGTCACCACATTGGAGATACAATATCCGACGTGGCATCACATAACTTACTTGTACATCATTGGATATATTTTTTGCGTATAATAATACGATAATCAAACACAAAATTCCATCCTTACACAACTAATCGTTTTGGATCAATCCAAAAAAGCTCTAAAAATCTGTCAAGTATTTAAAGGACGCTTTCGGCCCAGTCGGTTGCTTTGGAAACAGTAAGACATTCATTCTTATGCTATATCATTCCTAAATACTGATTTCCAAGATTCTGCGGCTAACAGTTCTGAATTTATGCGCAAAATTAAAAAAAAAAAAAACTTGTTATACTCGCAAATTTGGTTATGGTTGGAAATTATAAATAAATTTCCATTGAGTATTTGCATAAAATTTATTATCTTGTTTTATTGATGTTTGTTATCTTCATATACATATGGAATAATTGTTGAAGCAAGAATTACAACGCACTTTTTCCCTAATAATAAATAATTACGAGAACAATAGAGCGATTTGCTACGCAATAATGGCTGACTGCTGAGCTCAGCTGATAATTACATTTTCACTGACACAAACACTTTGATCAGGTTAATTATTGCAGAGACATGCCATCTACAGGCAGTCGTGCTAGTGCGTGTTTGTTCATGGTCAGGATCAAGAGCTTTGTCTTTTAGTGATAATATGTCACTAACATTAATAATGATAATCTCTAGTCCAGACTGTGATATCTGTGGGTCATATTCAAAGATGCACAATTTTTTCATGTAAATGTCTATTATTTTCCTTTTGAAACAGCCCAATTACGATGGAAGCTGTATGATTTTAATTATATCAAATTTGAGTGGTATCAACAGGTGCTGCGCACAAACTCGACGCATGTCTCCCAGTACAAGGTTGGTGACCCAGCACAAATTTATGGCGGTAAATTTAAACCGCTCAATAGTGTCAGCTCCAACTTCCAACAAATCTTGATAACTGTAAACATATATTTCACACGGATAATATTCTATAACATCAACTTTCCACAACTGTGTCAACAGAAACACAAATAACAATCATAATTCGATTGGAGTGGCTGATTTGCTGGATGATCGATATCTCGCCAGTGGCGTAGAGTGTGCCAGGTAAACTAGAGGCGTATCCACGTGACAATACGTATACGCACTGAATATAGCTTCAGATTTGCGAACGCTATATCGATCTAGGAGGCAGCGTTCGACCTACATGTTGTAGAATGGTAAACGTACGTGAACGAGGCACACAGACATGTTGATTGTGTGTATATACAACAGAGATGTATTTGGAAATTTATTAAATAATTTCGCAATCATGTAGAAACTTATCTCAATCTTTTGCGCAATTATTTCATGTTTCGGTTATACTTTGAATACATACGGAGCTATTTTTGATTTATTTTACTTTAAGAAAATCTCAGAGTTTTGGAACTTCTAAATCTACGGGAATTAGAATTTCATGCTACACTAATAGTTGCTTTATGTTAAATAATTCATAATTCTATCGTTTTATGGACTCGTCAAATAGTAATGGAGTTTAAATAATGTCAATATTCACACATTGCTCAAGGCAAAAATTGGTACAAGACAAACCAAACTCAACACTGAACCAATTCCATCACTAATTGCAATTCACATTATCAAAAGATCGAAATGCTTTATGACCAACATTGTGACTGATTCAGTGTTATGTATGATTTGCTACATTTAATTACATCTTGCATCGATTGATACTAGTTTCAACTGTAAGTTCCATCAGGAAAATTGACCAAGAAAATTTGACTGAAATGGCCTTTCTTCCGACACCTAGGGCAGGATTCTGAATCCATGAAATCTGGCACTCTATTGACTACTATATCAATTCAATTACAATTTGGCCGTAAGTCCGATCAAAGAACATGAGGTATGGTTGGCTCACCGACTATAACTATTTAGAATGGGCCAGACTATACGACGAATCCCAATGAGGATAAGTGTTCCAACAAAGATTCTTAGCTTTAAATTTTTATGACACACATTGTCTCTGAACTATTTCATTTTTTTAATAATACCTTCTACGGATTTTTTCAAATATCACAGTTTTATGTGGTTTATAAGTATCTTAATTTGAGCATAAAAGAATCATTATAAAACTACATTTAAGTGAGTAAAAAGCCTTAGGAATTCAGTCAATATTTATGTTTTAATTTCTTTCCTACTTTACAATTTCGGCTGTACCTCAGCCATCTTCAGAAGCGCTACAATTTAATTATTTTCTCATTACTAATTATATATGCTATAGTTATCGGAAATACTAACAAAAGAATTATAGTGTGTAAAATTAAAAATGTACATTTATTTGTGATCTCGAACTTGATAAAATAGCGGAATTTTTTTTTCCCATTTGTCAAATGCCACAGCCGACATCTGTGGAAGACGTTGACTAAGTGCGAGTAAAAAATCGTGCGTGCACGCATTGTCAAAAAATTACAAATTATCACAGGTAGAAATAAGTTAGTTGTAGTGTCAAACAATTAAAAATAGATGCAAGCTTGTGCATCACGTAAGGTGTCAAAAATATAAACAAAAATTAGGAAAAGTAACATAGTTCTTAAAGAATATTGTTGTATATAGTGCTAAGTGCAATAGTACCTGCTTTTTCATTAATATTATGTTTGTCTTGTTCTATATACAACATTTCTGAAGTAAGTCTTTTGTTTATGTTTATTTCGTTATGAAAAATACTAGTTTCATCAAAATTTAAAGTATGTCCTGAATCTATGCAATGAGTGACTAGAGCACATTCTGGCGTATTTTTATTTAATTTTTCACTGTTTCATTTATGTTCATCAAGCCTTGTTTTCAAATATCTTTTGGTTTGTTCTGTGTATTGTGCCCTACAATCATTGTATGGGATTTTATAAACTAAATTAGATCTTAAGTTTCTATATGTTTTATCTTTTATTTTGGAGAATTAAAAATTAGTCACTGGAAAATACAGTTTCAACAAAAAGAGTATCAATATTACTATGATATCATTAAACAAAATATTAGCTTCATACATATGCATAAATTTCAAAATAAAATGGTAGATTGGTCCAATTCTCCACATTTCGACAATACATGAAACTGTCTCAAATTGCCTTGATAAAAATCATATCGAAAGTGTAACGATACCTCGCTGCTGGCGAGGTCGTTAACTTTGGCATCGCTGTCGAAATTACCGACAGTACGCTCGGGCGCCAATGCAGTTGGTGACGCGGCTTCTAAAGACGGACGAAGGGTTAGGGTTCTTAAAAGAATAATTAGGAGGTAAGTGTCACTAAGAGATTTATTTAAAGAAAAATAACGGAGACGGTGAACATACACCATATATTTCTCATAGGAATCAGCACGGCGGACAGAATTGCTGAAGACTGACGACTGTACAAGACCCAGACGGTCTAAGACGGTGAGGAACTCTCAAACAAATAGTTTTCGACGTTTGCGGAATCGTGGAGCGGTTCCCAACACGGTGAATTAACTTTTATGTCGTCTTCAACGCTCGGGAAACTAGAATGAAATCCGAGCATACGTTAATTTACTTCAAAACTGTGAGATCAAAAATAACTTTAAGTTGAAGCAAAACAAATCTAGATTCCTTTCACTGACTTGCAAAAAAAATACAATCGGACTTACAGTTCGTGTCGTACAATTGTGCTAAGCGGACTTAGCACAAAAACTCCACTCGTACGGTAAAACGGTAAACACTTTGAAGATGACACTCGGAATCAGAACTAGAAGCGCACTTTGGAACGACTACTCAGGAGGCTAGGCTTTCAAAGAGGTGACTTAAATCGGCTACAAGGTTAACGCAATATTACTCAACTTGTACATTTTGAATTAACTTCAATTTAGCGCTGTAGAATAATGTGAAGAAGAGATAATTCAGCGAAAAGAAGAGAGCGTTTCAAAGTACTAATTCCTTTTGAGATAAATTTTCCTAAATTATTTTCCAGCAGAGGTAAACATTTGCATCACTGACATTTCATTCCAAAATATTGAGATAATATTAATAATGAAAAATTCATTCTAAACGGTCGGAAGGTGCTCTGGTAAGTGAGTGAATATGTTTAATACAGAACTACGGCTTTTAACATTTGCAGGGGGAAAATGAGACATGAAAATCACATTACGCGTTCAGTATGTATTGAGTTAGTAACAAATTCTGTTGATGTTTATTTCTATAAATTGTTGAAATTCAAAGCCTGAATGTTCCACAAAATTCATCGTCCTGGATAGAGCAGCAACTATCGACATATGTTTCGTCCTTATTAGAATTCTTCAGTACAGTGTAGCAAGCTAGATAGTCGGACTTATAGCCGCAAAGCTAGTGATTATTTCTATTTTCTATTAATTATTCAGTCCATCTTTGATATGCATTGCGGTAAAAGACGCGCTGTGGCGAAAACTTTGACGCCACGCGCAATAATAGTACACGCAGTAGTAACTATTTCTCAAATCTGAAGTTTATTTTTGAAGTTTCTAATTTTAAAGACTACAAAATCATAAACCATCAGAAGAAAGATGCTTCCTTGCTATTGGGATATTTGATTCATATACTATTTCTGATGCTTGCAAATGGAGTTTATTTTGCAGTGGAAGCAATTTGGATTTTAGATTTATTCCACTGAAATTTCCATAGTTAATTGAACACAAACTGATCAATTCATCCCGCATGTAAATAGTTACATCTCCCAATTGCAGGCACTGCAACAATAAGAAATCAATTTCAGAAATTATCATTTAAATTACTATTGCCCAATTCCAATAACTGATTAATCCCGTCCTGGCGAACAGATTCGGTGATCGCTGAGTGGCTCGCATTGTTTATAGTCGATATAGGTACCTAATACCCATACTGCACCTAGCAGAGAACGCTATTGGTGTCCAATATTCAATAATCAATCTAGTGTTAATGAGAACGGTGAACAACGAGACAGCTTAATGCTTAATGTATGTGCAGGAAACCAGAACATTTGATATTTTGTTTCATATGTTTACATACGCAACAATGATTTATACCATAATGATATCACTGCGTATAATTACTCATGTAGTGCGTCCTGCGTATGTGAGGTGGCCCAATGGGGGCGTATTGGTTTATTCAAAATTAATTTATAATAATTTGTTTGGTCGAAGCTCAGCGGTCAATATTAATTTAAATAGAACCGGATGAGCATTTGTGAAAAATATGTCATTTAGTTTTCAGTTTATCATTTTAGAGGTGATTTTTGAATTTAAAACAAATATACATTGAAAAAATTAATTTGCATGTAGTTAATGGTACAACAGGCTCGAAAAACATGTTTATTTTGAAATTCATCAACAAAAAATTGTCTTTGATTTAATAAGGGAAAAAGGCTGGTCTGGGCAGCATGTGTGCATCGACTTCCGCCAACTCTTTAAGAAGGCGCAAAATATTTGACCTAGTTATTTTAAAAATGTCACATATAGACCAAAATAATTCTCTAATTCAAAAGATGCAGAAGGAAATGCAGGAGAAGGAGAAGAAATGGGAGGAAGAAAAGCAACATATATACAAGAAGATTGAAAGTCTAGAAACTAAGCTGGAGGATAGAAATAGAGGAGATAGGAAGAACAATATAGTAATAAAAGGATTAAAAGTGGAGGCCACCGAAAAAGATGTCAAAAATCTAGTTAAAAAATTCTTGAAGAAAGAGCTTGACTTGGAACCAGAAATTATTCGAGTACGTGAGATAAGCACAAGAAATGATCATGTACTACTTGTTGCTGAATTAAGCGAATGGAAAGAAAAGATTGAATTAATGAAAAATAAAAGTAAACTTGGGAATAAGCGTATATACATCGAAAACGACCTTACATACGAAGAAAGAAGAATATAAGCGGAAATCAGAAAGAGATCGAAAGAAGAAAAATAAAAAGGGAATAGAGTGAAAATTGGACATTTAAAATTATTTATTAATGATAAAACATACGGTTGGAATGAAGGAAAAGAAATTTTAGAAGAATATATCCCGCCCGCTAGACAAACAAGAAAGAGTAATATTTCAAAAAACTAATAAATCAAAAAACGGTGGGTGAACTTAAGTCGGAAATGGCAATGAAAATGGAACAGAGTAGGATAGAAAAATACCAGAACAATATTGAGACTGAAAAAAATGTATTAAAAATAGGAGTATGGAATATTCGAAGTATCAAGGGAAAAGAAATGGAGCTCATAAGTGAATTTGAAAAAAGTAACATTAGCGTGCTAGGAATAACCGAAACAAAGAAGAAAGGAAAAGGTACACAAATGATCAAAGAACACATGCTAATATATAGTGGAGTAGAATCACAGGAAAATGCAAAAGAAGGAGTGGGGTGTTTAATACACAAAAATTATGTAAACAAGGTAATTGATTGGAAATATCATTCAAAACGCGTATTGTCAGTGAAAATAGAAATTGAAAATATCAAAACAACAATAATAGTTATATACGCGCCAAATGAGGATGAAAAGTCTGATATTAAAGAAATTTTTTGGGAAGAAACACAACAAATTTTAGAGAAGGAATCGGGACCACTTATACTTATGGGGGACTTCAATGCACGGGTGGGAAATAATAATGAAGGCATTGAGAGCATAATGGGCAAGAATGGAGAACCAACGAGAAATAACAATGGAAATAGATTAATAGATTTCTGTATAGTTAATGATTTACTGATAACCAACACATTTTTCTCCCACAAGAACATACATAAATATACGAGGGAAGTCAAAAGCAGGAGTGAAAAATCTATAATTGATTACATTCTAATTAATAAAAACTATAAACATAGAATCAAAGATATAAGAGTAAAAAGAAGCTAGGAGATAGGAAGTGACCATTACTTACTGGAAATGGAAATAAAGGTCAAGAGAAAAAATGAGCAATGCAAAGAACAAGAAAAGACTAGAAAAGGAGAGGGAACAATAAAAATATATAAACTTAAAGAAGAAAAATACAGAGAGGAATATCAACAAAAGATTGAAGAGAAAATTTTGGAGCTGGAAAATTACAAAGAACTTGGAACAGAGGACCTGTGGAGCAGCTTTAAGAAAATACTTAATGAAGCAGCAGGAGAGACATGCGGAAAAAAGAATACAACGAGGGCAGCCAGGAAAACCACACACTGGTGGAATGAAAATATAAAAGAAGAAATTAAAACAAAGAAACAAAGGTGGAAAGACTACTTGAACAATTCAAACCAACAGAATTACGATAAATATAAAGAACAGAGAAAAAAGGTTAAAGAAATTGTGCAAAACGCAAAGAAACAGGAGTGGGAAGAATTTGGTAAACAAATAGAAAGCAATTACAAAGAGAATAAAAAATTATTTTATAAAGTAACTAAAAACCTGAGAAAGCAAAAAGAAATACCACTGAAACAAATCAAAGACAAAAATGGATTGATACTGACAAAAGACGAGGAAATCATGGAGAGATGGAAAGAATACTTTGAGGAATTATTAGAGGTTCAAAATAGCACAGTAAATATAACACACTCGAATGAAGATGGATACATGGAAGATGAAGAAGAGATAACATTACAAGATATAACAGAAGCAATGAAGAAGATTAAAATTGGTAAAGCGGCAGGTTACGATAATATCAAACCAGAACAAATTAAATTCTTAGGACCTTCAGGCGCAGAAATGCTGCACACTCTAATTGAGAAAATATGGAATGGACAACCTATGCCGAAAGATTGGGAAAAAACTATAATCTTACCACTCTATAAAAAAGGCGATAATAGAACATGTGAAAATTATCGAGGAATTTCCTTGCTCCGTACAACGGCCAAAGTATACGAGGCTATATTGGAAAACAAACTACGAACCAAACTAGAAAAAAATATTACTGGATCGCAAAGTGGATTCAGAAAGGGCTACTGCACACAAGATCACATTTTTAGCATTAGACAGTTAATTGAGAGAACTCTTGAATTCAATAAAGAACTTGATATATGCTTTATTGACTTGGAGAAAGCGTTCGACAAAGTGAACAGAGAATTGCTTTGGGACATATTGAAAAGAAGAAATGCAGGAAATAAGTTATTACAAGCAATCAAAAGTATTTATACGATAAGCAGAAATTATATAAGAACGGGAAACTGCATATCAAAGGAATTTATAACAACGCAAGGTGTGAAACAAGGAGGTAACCTGAGTCCTCTTCTATTCATAATATATATGGACGAAATTACTAAGTAAGCAAACTTAAGAACGAAAAAGACTAGTGTGGGATACCTGAATCTCAAGAATGTTACCGTAACAGAATGTTTGTTTGCAGATGACATGGCAATTTTTGGCAGCAAAGAAGGACAACTCCAAGAAAACTTGAACATCTGGAATGAAGAATTATCTAAAGCAAATATGAAAATAAATATCAACAAGATGAAAGTAATGACAATATCGAAGGAAGAAAAAGAATTGGAAATTAAATTGGGTGACACAAAAATAGAACAAGTTAAAAGATACAAATATCTGGGTAGCATAATAGAAAGCAATGGAAGGTATACAGAAGAAATTAACAGCAGAGTACTAGCAACATCGAAAGTCTATCATATGCTTAGAGTAGCATTGTTTAAACATAAAAATATAAGCAAAAGAACAAAACTAACGACTTATAAGACAATATTCCTGCCAATTTTAATTTATGGAAGCGAATCATGGGTCCTGAATCAAAGCCAAAACAGCAAGATACAAATGATGGAAATGAAATGTTTGAGAAGTATAGAAGGTGTAACAAGACTGGATAGGAAGAGAAATGAAGATATAAGAAGAAATCTTGATATAAGATCAGCACAACAATATGTAAAGAGTAAGCAACTTCAGTGGTTGGGACATCTAATAAGACTACCAGAGAACAGACAGGCCAAAAAAATATGGAAATCAAACACAATAGGAAAAAGGAGCAGAGGAAGGCCACAAAAGAAATGGGACGATGCAATACACAAGATATTGAAAAGAAAAAATACGACGACAAGAATAGCACATGAAACAGCAAGAGACAGGAAGAGATGGAAAAAATTCACTGAAGAAATTTGAAAGGAATTTAACCTCGACACCTCAGGAAGGTAGAAGAGGAACCGACTATATATAATATTTTTAAACTGTGTGATTGCTTTTTTTTTTCGATGAAATTCTCAAAATTTAAAAGCTCAACCGTTCTAAGCAATATTAGTTTTTACAAATTTCTTAGAATTAAGGGTAGAAAATATGTCGTCACCACAGCCGCAGATATGCAGCACGTGACAACGTGTGAGATAATAGAAATAAAAATCAGTCAACGCATTCACCCGTCACAGCGCATCGACGTGAATTAGCCACGAATTTCTGTGATAGTCGAATGCACAAAGTCTGGGCAAGGATTGCAGTATTCCAAAAAAAGAGAGAATTTAGCTAAAGTTTTAAACTACATCACGTTATTAAGATATTGCATGTATCACCTGCAATTTTCCAGAATGAACCAATGATAAATAGACAAGGTAATTTTCGTAACGTAAACTATTTATACATACAGGTCTGCTGAATGAGACGTTGTTAGTCAAAACATAGCTCTAGATATTCATAAACTCTAAATATCATATAAGAACAAAATTGTGACATATCGATATCGGAGCTGTAAAGCGAAACGAGACTTTAAAATGCAATACGAAAATGCAGACTTCTTGAAGCAATCCCAGCACGGGGAAAGACTCTAAATTGAACTTAGCACTGGAGAGTCCGTGAGGCAAAGCCCAACGTGGAGAATGATTTTAAGTCCAACTCATCGCTGAAGACTTTGTGAGACAAAGTCCATCTGAAAAAGAGATTTTAAATTCAACTCAACGTTGGAGACTTCGTGAGGAGAGGCTAAACTGCTGTAGCCTCAGTGAAGCGGTAGCCCAACAGGGAAAACCTCTAGATTCAATAAACTGCTGGAGGTAACACTGTCACCCAGCAGATCTCTTCACTTGAAGAATGGCTCTTTTCGACTTCGGCTATTATACCAAGAATTATGAAAAACTTGAATTTAAAATTTTGGACAATACTTTCTTCATCCTTGAGATTGCTCGACAAAAAGAGCGCGTAACAGATTACGGTTAGAAGTTAAACTTCTTAGCCGTAGACAAAATGTGTAATAATTTTCTGAAATGTATTATATATTTGGGAAAAAACTATCTTTCAGATTGCATTATTCTTCAAATCAGTATAAAAATGTGCTTGTACGAACCAAATTAGAAGATGCGCCACCAAACAAATAAAAAAAAATGTCTCAATATTTGGTAAAGCTAAAGCCGAAGTTTCAGTACGATACGTTTTAGTTGTAGCGAGTTGGATAACATTTTTGCACAATAATTTTTTACAACTTATAAAGAAAATTATCTTAAAAAAATGTCCCACCGAGCTAGTTTCTGTTTTCGGTAATGAAGTATCACATCAGTCGATTATTTTCCGGTGGTGTGGAAAATTCAAACGAGGACGAATAAGTCTTAGCGACGAACCAAGGACAGGTTCCCAAAAACGGCAGTCACTCAGATAAACGTCAATGTCATGCGCAACTTCATCAACAAAGATCGACATGTGACATATTGCGAGATTGAAACATCATAGGCCATTACAAATAGTTTCCTGTTAGATTCTTCATCTGGTCATCAAAGAACAGACAGAAGCTGAGGTCAATTGGTGTCAAAAAACTCTAGGCCGATTCAACGCAGGCGGCATTTAAAACGTGTACAACATCGTCGGTGGTGATGAATCTGGACCACGGTCGTATATACAGGTCTGGAAACCCTATCATTCGACTTGAGTCTCTTACGTGTTGTCAGACTTGTAGTTACTCTCTCCGCTACCAGGTGGCGCATGAGTCCAAATACATCGACACGATTAGGCGCTAAATCGTTCAAATCTTAAGTCCCATCAAATAAAGATTTTGGTTGATAATAACCGCATATTTTCAGTGCAATATTTGAATCAAATGTTGCATAATACACATGACAGTCGCAGGAGAACATCCTTTGACCCATGTGCCACCCGTGACGATTATTGGTACTACGCGACAGTCGACACTTAGCGGACTCACTTCTCATATTGGAAATAGCCTCGAGTTCCTAGACATGTGTATACAACCGTGATCTGGACTGTCTCATTTATTATTATTCCTTTTCGCTCCATTTCTTGAAGCACAGGGCACCATCAGGTGTTTCTAGGCATTTTAATTCATCTTTGGCTTCTATTTTTTTTGGCCATTCCATGTCTTATTTATGCTTTCGTGTTATCTATGAATTTGTCTTTGCCATGTATTTAGTACTCTATCTTTTTTTCTCTTTCCTCTTATGTTGTACTCTAGTGCTTCCCTGATAATGTCTGTCTGTTCTTTCCTTAGTGTATGTCCGATCCAGTTCCACCTCCTTTTGATGGTTATTTCAACTCGTTAAATATTGCACTTTCTCTATAGCTCTTTGTTCGATATAATTTCTGATATTCCACGTAAACATTTGTTTACAAATGTTTGCATCGTCTTCTGAGTTCTCGAATTTATCGTCCATATCCTGATTTCGTTTGACCTCCAAATTTTCCACAATATGTGGGAAGCTCCTCATACCTTGTTTATTCTTTTCTCTATATCTTCATCGCTTCCATCCTTTATACTTGACACACTGCCTAAATAATAATTTCTATCTCGTCATCTTCAATTTCTACTTTTATGTTTCTTGATTCATTTATTAATAAGTACTAACTCATATGAATTCGGAAATAAATACTAGTCGTTTGCTTGGGTTGAAGAAAATCCAACAAAAGTCATCCGTTCTCGAAGTGTGTCCAAAAAGATGATGGCGACATTTGTCTTAAAAGCAGGTCATATAGCAACTATGCAAGATCAAAGCACTGTTACTGCCGATTGGTATACAATCATTTATTTGTCAGAGCTTTGGAAAACCAAACCTAAACGACGAATCCTTCTCTACCAAAACAACGCAAGCTCGCACACAGTTCGCAAGACAAGTTTTGAAGCAGCAGAATTGTTAGATCATCCTCCTTACAGTCCTGACCTAAGTCCCAACAATTTTTTTCTCTTCCAGGAATCAAAAATAGGCTGCGTCACAAATCTTCCTTTTCTTTTGACTTTTCTAGTATGTATCTGCTGTATGAAATATTGAAGAAGCTTTCTTTTATTTATTATTGACCATGCCGCAGCGTTGCGATAGTGGTTATGATTTCCGAATCATTTTAACCCAACAATTCGAATAAATGACAGCTCAATCTATCAATAATATAGTTCTTTACTTACTCTTGAATACCTAAGAACAAGATCTAAGATAAGTATCAAAAAAATCAGCGAAAAATTCCATAGATAATAATTTTATAAGCCACGTGATAGTCAAGCATTCATGATCTCCTGTAATATCCAAATGTAGATGTATTTGCTGCGGGGTAATATCGATATGTACTATTTTTTGACGCAAATTGATTCAAATGAAGTTACACTTCAAATTTTTTTTAGGAATGACTGCATTGTGTACTTTATTCGGGTTACTATTCCAATTAGCAGAAAATGTGGCTGCAAATACCAATAGTCGTAACACACTATTTTTTCATTGAATAGTAATGATTATATATTTTAGTGAATTGTGGAATAAACCTCTAACCAAAAAAAACTCGCCAAATTCTCAATCTTATTTCATTATGTTCCCAAATGCGCTAAGCGGAACAACAGACTTTCTTACAGAGCAGGATGTGAAAGCAGGAGAGAAGATTTCTCCAGCGTTCGAGAAACATCTCCTGAACTGATTAGGATCAAGACAGTCGCGGTAGTTGCTGGAGTTTAGGTGTTGCGGGAGTACAGTGCAGATGAGTGGATGCTTGTTATTTATTACTTGCCGTAACACTCTGTCGCCATGACAACATGGTGTTGCGCATGCGCGGCGCATATGTCCCGAGGGGGCAGCACTGTACAGCAAAGCATAGGAACTGAAAACCGACGCAGGAATACAGAGTCCTAGCTACAAGCGCCTTGTTTTTTGTGCTTTTAAATCGAAATACGTTGCTTGCGGTAGCGACGAGAGCTGATAGGAATTTTTATTTCCTACTCTTCACGAAAACGCTACACACGTACGCCAAATATCACTGAAATACAAATACATTTTCACCAACTCATTTATCAAAAACATTTCACTAGCTATTAGGCCATGATAATTCTCGAAAAAATTATTATCAAAGTTTTGCTTATTCAAGAAGAAACTAATCATCGTTTAACTAGTGGATCCGTTTTTTTGTCCATAAGAGCCACTTTGGGCAATGAACTTGAAACTCGGAATCTAAAGATTTTGATGAATTTTCACGATTTAGACTCTACTGAACCCAAAAAATATAATTTCTAGAAAAATTGGTCTGTCAGTACGGATCTTCGACTGAAATTTCAAAAAGCTTTCTTTAACCAGGGATTCCAATATTACACTGATGGGACCTTTTAGCTTTTGTTCTATAAACGGTAATTTCTATCGTAAAAAATATAAAATTACTGAAATTGATCCTTGGGTAATTTGGAACATTTAGGTGCCTAAAATATTTTCCGAAGTAATTAGCAGTTTATTGTTATTATTGGAATTGGAATCATTATTAGTTCCCTTATATTATTCTGAAACATGCGAAGAGAATAAATAATGAAAATCATTCGGTCTTTGGGAGTTTGGGATCAACTAAAGCAACTGGAACTGAACATTGTAAAATGAAATAGTAATTTTTTATAACCGCCCTTTGTCACTTTGACAATGCAAGCTGTTACTTTGAAATATGTTATCAATTGATACTCTAAACTTATGAAATAGCAGTGGAACTGGTCATGAATTTCATGGTTGGGGAAGTACTGTGCTGACCACAGCAGATTTTATAATAGTGGTCAGAAATTTTACTATTATTATTTGAGTGACATACAAATGTCAAAAAGCTGATATCAAACTCAAGAGACTGATTTAACATTATTTTGGAGGACTATCTTCAATGATGACGTCATTAAATCATTTCTAAAGTTGTTCGCTAGATGGTACATCTCTAAAATAATGTCAAAAATTATCTCTACGATTAAGAGTATAGCCGCAGAGTTGCACAAGAAATATTCTTTTCGATAAATTGGTGTATGAACAATGTAATATTGGAAAGAATATAGTTAGGAGAGAACGCTTGAGTTAATTGAGTTGATTTAGGTTTGTTTAATAAATGTTGAATGAAAAGTTGTTGACGAAAATAAATATATAAGTTGCAGTTGATTTGTGTATTTGTGTTCAATGCAAGATTATTATAAATGGAACGTTTGTTAACAGTAGAGTTCATAAGTGCTTCATTTTATTGCTTCTAAATCATATTGTCCCAAAAACTCTAATTTTATTATTATGTTATAAATCCTCAAGTTGATAACAATTGACTTTAAGCATCTCAATATCGGTTTCGTCAATTTCGCTACAGTTTCATGTTAAAGTTGAAATTAATTGTATGCTCAAATGACAGGACAAGGACAAAAGACACGATAGTGTAATGAAAACCTCTTGCTGAGGCGATGAAACGAGGAAGAATTGGAGGAAGATGACAAGTAAGAGGTAAGATTTAATAAATAAGCAAAGCATTAACAATACCTGTAACTATTTATTACTCCACATCAAATAATGATCAACTATATAATATTTATTTTCAGAAATAATTATATCATTACAGTTTATATTGAATTGCTCCGTTGTTTTATCTGCTCTCCGACTGTTCCATTCAATCTGTGATCTCAAGTAAACGGGTCATTTTATACTAAGAGGTAGAGGTATCTTTTGTATACCTGCGTTGGCCTAGAGTCGTTGTTCGAGAGACTACTAAAATTATCTCAAAACATTCCAAACTTGAATTAAGGAAATCCGTTAAAATATATATACAGGGTGTATCACGAAAGGGGAAACATAGGCGTTTAACATATGAAATCAGTTTTTCTGTGCGCATTGCTCCCCAAATTATCTTAGACAAAAAATTTCAAATGGATATTGTAGAGCAAAATTTCTGTACCGACTTAATAAGAAAAAAAATCATTTAGGCTACTTCATGATAGCAGAAATAAAATATGAATATTCACGGAATTGCATTTAATAGTATTAGCTATGAAATTATAAATAAGAGACGAACAAAAGCGTAACGTTTAATGCGTCAGTGTCAGAATGATGATTGTCAAAAAAGATATCTTCCGTAAGTAGTGAATATCAATTTTCCAAATAAAAATCTAATAATTATGATGGTAAATAATAGGTGGTTCAATTTGATTTATTGTTTAAGATTGATGAAATAAAATAAAGTAACACTAGCAATTAAATAATGCAACAAATTAAATCCAATATGAACTACAACAAACTCAAAATATTCTTAAATTCTCAAATTATAATAGATGTTCAAACAATCCTCCGTTTTGTGCTTAACAATAGCCCAATCTATTGTAGAAACTTTGCCGAACGTTACTTAATTGCCTATTATTTATTTTTTGACATTCTTATATTATAGCATATTCAAGCTCTTCTATACTCTGGTATCTTCTTTTATAAACATTAGTTTTCAAATGACCCCAAAGAAAAAAATCGCAGCTTCCAGAAAATGTTTGATTTAGATATTCCACAATTTCTGTTGTACTATGTGCAGGGCAGCCATCATGTTGAAACCACACATTTTCTTTATTTGTTTCGGAAATTTCTGGTTCAACTATATTCATTAATAAATTCAAATACGACTCCAAATTAATTCTTGTAATAAAGAACGGGCCTATTATTTGATGTCCTAAAATTCCTGCCCATACATTTACAGTTTGTCGATATTGTGTCCGGGAATGTATAACGTTATGTGGATTATTCTTGGACCAATACCGGTAATTATGACCATTGGGTTCGCCATTCATTGTAAATGTGCATTCATCTGAGAATAAAATATTCCTTAAGAAGTCTCTATCATAATTTGACTTCTCCATCATTATTTCACAGAATGATGCACGCACTTCAAAATCTCGTTCCAAAAGATGTTGATGATTTTGAAATTTGAAAGGAATGTATTTATGTTTCTTAAGAATTCTATGAACTGTTATAAAATGAATATTCAGTTCCCTGGAAATTTCTCTTACACTCATTGTACGTTCTAGTTCTATCAAAGCAGGAACATTTTCTTCATTTTCATTGTAGTTCTCGATATTTTGTTCCTCTTTCTTGAAATTGAGTGTACCTGTCTTCTCAAACTTGGCACTGAATCGTTGGATGGTAGACATCCCCGGAATATCCTGATTTCGCCAAAGAATACTAATATATTCATGAATTTGCCGTAAACTATTGCCAGAATAGTACCATTTGATTATTTGTAGCTTTTCTTCATTTGAATAGTTATTCATTTTTGAGAATAACTTTTATATCGATATTTTATTACAATATTACAATTTGTCAAAATGAATAATAATAATTTGACGTATAAAGCATTATGCTTTTGTTCGTCTCTTGTTTCTGATCCCATGGCTTATACGATTAGCTGTAATTCTGTGAATTTTCAAATTCTATTTCTGCTGTTATAAGGCTGCCAAAATATATTTTTTTTTTATTGATTCGGATGCAGAAATTTCTGTTTTACTACATCCATTTGAAACTTTTTGTCTGAAATAATTAGGAGAGCATTGCGCAGGGAAAAACTGATTTCCCATGTTAAACGCCTTTGTTTCACTTTCCGTGATACACCCTGTATATAAATAAAATTATATCAATTTCAATAAAATTTGTAAAGAAGTGGGATGATAATGAAAATCGATAGTAGATATGATAAAATGTAAGGAGAAAATATGAAAAAACTTATGTTTAGCTGATGAGCTGCTGATGGCCTTGCCGTCAGGAGCAGTGGCGGCGCTAGACTTTGTGGATTACAGGGGCTCAGCCTTTGTACTATGTTGGAGGAAAATTCTCGGTTCAAGGTTAAATATCATTACATGAGAGTTACATTTTTTCAAAGGATTAGGTTTACATAGCGCCCTGATTAATTCCTCTCTTTTTGCCCACGGAATCTAAACATTTTTGTATATATATTTATATGGAAGAGCGTTCCCGAAATGATCCCGAAATGATGTTCCCGAGATGACTATTCAATTACCAAAATTATAATTGTTTTAACTTGGAGTCGTTTGAAAAGCGTTCCCGGAATGACGTGCACGAGATAACTATTCAATTATAAAGTGATATTAGTTATAACTTTGGTAATTTCGAGAGCGTTCCCGGAATAATGTTCACGAGATAACTATTTAATTGTAAAGTGATATTTGTTATTACTTTTGGTCATTTGAAGAACGTTTTTGGAATGATGTTCACAAGATAACTATTCAATTTTAAAGTGATATTTAGTATAACTTTTGGTCATTTGAAAAGCGTTCCCGGAATGACGTTCTCGAGGTAACTACACAATTTTAAAGTGATATTCAGTGTAAATTTTGGTCATTTGAAAAGTGTTTCCAAAATGACGACCACGAGGTAACTACTCAATTTTAAAGTGATATTCGTTATAACTTTTGGTCTTAGTTCACTGCAAATGATCTGTTATTGAGTGGATTTATCAAAAATCCAGGATGGCCAATGATTCTTTGAAAATTCCATCATATTTATTCAAATTCTATGAATATGAATATATAAATGCTGAGACTTATCTAAGAGATCTTTTAACCTACAGATGTACTACATATTACATATATCAAAATTTTATTGAGCATCCTGTATACATTTTCATAATGAAATGAGAAGAGAAGAAACGTTTAGTTTTCCATCAAGCGATGCCTAGTTCTAATTTAGAAGAAGGATTTCCTATGGAAACTAAATAATTACGGTCCTGTCCCATTATAACTAGAACACCAGAGTCACGGTAATCTCAAAAACGTTAGTAGCGCCAAATTTCCTACTGCGGAAACAAGGGAAAATGCTAGGGTTCTCCACGTTCTCACCCTCATTATATTTCCAGTGATTTAGCGACGCGACATCTCTTCACACCAAATTTACATACATACATATTATAATATCGCCATCTGCATCGAAGACGGCCAGAGAGCACACTCCATTTTGTCTTCATCTGGAATTAACGAGAACGAACCTCCAAGACGCCATGAATCGTGAGCGCTGCCATTAAAAGATTTCACACGTCATAGGAATCTAAGAGTCGGAGAATTCCTGACGAGAATTTTTAATGGCGAGGAAGTTCGATGTAATTGTCGACCGTTAGAGGTTTCCTTTTTTGCAGGCAATAAATTATATCGCGAGGGCTTGAGGATAGTAATGAGTATTGGTTTTTTAAGATGCTCAAAGTGTGTTTCGAACAATTAATGAAGCTGTGATACAATAAGACATAACCTGTAGATGCGGAACACTTTCTTATCAAATTCCTGCTGAGTGAAGTCCTACCACTTAGTCAATCTAACTTGAACTACTTTAAATGCATCGAACGATTTCATCTTCCCCTACAACTCGTGAGACAAACTTTTATCACGTTAGGGGTTGTAGAATCTTGTGACCTAATGGAAATAACTGAAAATTTGATGTTACGAAATAATCCTAGCTGCTTTGTTTCTCTGTCTATCCTCAAATAATTGACTGTCAAATTGGCTTCGATTATTGCGCTGCTTTGCTTAGCTGTGATTGTGATAGAAGACAATTATTTCCACTTGTCGCCATAAGTTCAGAGCTCATTAAAACAAAAGTCTTACTGAATCTTGAAACTCTTCTCGAATAAACTTTATCAATTAATTTTCATGTAGTCATAATGAGAACTAGAAAAATGTCTAAATCAATGTTTCTTATTGATTGTGGTCTTATTATAAAATGTAGCCACTAAGTTTTCCAGATGAAAGCTTAAAATTAACAATTCTTATAGCCGAAGGTTGAAACAAAGTAACATCAAACAGCAAATCCTCTTCAGAGAGTCTTAACCTCATCACTGACTCTTTAAACAGTCCCTCTTACGTTTCTTCTCTTCTTCCTGGCCAGTTGAGCAATGCTTTGATTAATTACTTTGAAGCAAATGATCGAGTCGACGATTCGAGTATCTCTCTCACAGATGTTCCATTAGTTAATTGAGCGCGGCTGCAGGCAGATCCACCATCGCCTCCGATCCACCGTTTAGCATTTTCGCTCCGGTTGTTGGGTGAAATATTCCCGCAACTTACCAGTCTGCATCTTAAGGGTTGTTGCAGTGGCGGCCAAACATGAAATTATACGTTTTGATAAACTTATAGGATCCATCAAAGAATAACTAAAAGCCATGTTATCGCTTGAATCTTATCGCTCCTCAAACTGAAAATTCTACTGTTCAATTTTATTATCACCACCTCAAAAACTCGCGACACTTCAGTCTTCTGTAAATTTATGTTGGTAGCACTATCATCGATACATTCGCCAACTCTCGCAGTCAAAATAGAATCAAGTATGCAAAGTAATACCATGTCATCTGAGTACCAATTTGTTTTGAAATACTTAGCCTCATGTCCTAATGTTCAGGTCTACGTAGTTGTTGCATGATTTACAATTCATTCACGGAAAAAGTGCGCTAAATTTTGATTTTGAAGTGAGTTTGGCATTTCTTGGTCCGCCTCTGATCTTAAGGGATTGTAAGTTGGAGAATCGAGCTATTTACGGGATATAAATAACCACCCCCTGAAAGGGGATGCAGATTAAGTCCGGGTATTTTATATAAATTGTATCGCTTGAGGTGTGTGAAGAAAATAAGATTAGTTCAAACTCTGTCTGAGACTACAGTTTGCTAGAATGGTTTCGGTTACTCAATAAAATATCATGTTTGAATGTTGCCACATCTCATTAGTTCATTGTCTGCTCCACCCGGTAGAAGTTGAGTGACTAAGTAAAGAAATAAGGTAGCAATATATCGAAGAACAATAACAAATCGGTCTTAAAAAATATGCGGTTTAAATTTCCGCTATACATAATATAAGTATGTACAGCTTGACTGCTTGACGTTATAGCTGCGAGGGTTGTCAATTCTCCTATATTCATCAAGTTGAATAAAAGAGAGCGTAGAAAAGTTGTGTACGAAAAATATTGCTCTAAAATTCAACATTTATCGTTTAGAAATATACTAGTCTATCTAAAATGGTGAATAAAACTATTTGGGCGATGTTATCAAGAGATTCAAAGTACCGAATATGAGACAATGATCAAAAATCTCAAGAGTTGTAGTCAAGAAGTGCACTGGACCTTTTTAAAAAAAGCATTTTCAGCTTGTTTCCACTACAAAGCACTTAGTATGTCAAAAAATTGTTAGTGCTGGGACTCCTGAAGAAGATATATAAACAACGAACTAACCGAAAAGAGAGTGTATCTATTCCACATGTTAATGGTAGGGACACATGGTTCAAAAGGTATCTTAATGTAATATCGTCTCGCAATCACTCAAGAGAAAGCTGCCTCTCACTTTCTTTGAAGTTTGACCAAAGCGAGCCCGAGCACACGTTCTAGTAACGTTATCAAATCTTAATTCACTCTAGCCGCAAAGAATCTTCGGAGCCACTTGTACATTATTGGATATATTTTTTGCAGATAATAATATGATAATAAAACAAAATCTCATCGTTCCACGGCCAATTGCTTTGAATTTATTCAAAAAAAATCTAGAAATCTGTCTGGTAAAGTGCGCTTTCGGCCCAGTCGGAAACAGAAGATCGTCATTCTCATGCTACAACATTCCTAAATACTGATTTTCAAGATTCTACGGCTAAAAAATCTAAATTTACGTGCAAAATAAAAGAAAAATCGATGCAAATGCACTTTCGGTTCAGTCGATTTCTATGAGAATAGTAAGTAATCATTCAGATGCTACAATAAACTAAAAAAATTAATTTTAACTCTCTTCGGCCGATCGTTTCGAATTAATACAAAAAAATCTGCTGTGGCCAGCACAGTACTTCCCCGACCATAAATTTCAAGGCCAGTTTCATCGCCATTTCAGAAATTAAGAGTGTCGCATCAATTAATTGCATATTTTAAAATGAATGTTGTCATCATCAAAGTTACAGTTGTCATTGTCTAAGTGACAACTGTTATTGTCAAAGTGATGGCTGTCATTGTTAAAATGACAATTGACAGCTATTTTTTAGTCCTTACATAAAATAAGTATTTTTGAAAACGAAGAGTCCTTTTCTAGATTTTCAGGATCTTTAATTCATTGGACCATACAGTTTCGCTATTTGATCGCCGGAAGTGTAATTTGAAGATGGTAACGTGGATTCCATTGTTTAATTATTCATTCTTGATATCTACTGAGCTATCTCCCCGAGAGCTTAAAATTGATACCAAACTAGACATCATTTGAATAATTTGTACAAGAAACAATTGACAATCGTTTGAATATCCTCTTTCACACTCCTACTATTATCTCCACAAAAGCTCCAATTTGATATCAAACACGATAGAGCCAAATTACTTATTTTAAAAAAACAATTGACGAACGTTTACATGGGATGTCAAAATATAAGTGATAATAATTCTAACTCCACGTTATGATTCTCATTATTCCTTCGGCTCAGAGAAACATAATGAATTTTATAATAATTTAAATAATGATAATAACAAAAATGAACCGCTGATACTTCTGAAAAAAGTTTCGAGTGAATGCTGTGCAAAATTATCTGAGAATTAGTTTTAGTTATTTCATATTTTATGATAAATACCACCGTTTATAAAATAAACGCAAAAAATTAAAAAGCTCTGTCAACACAGCTTTGATACCACTGGTTAAAAAGAGCTCGTCTACAAACTTGAACCTAGCTTTTTGATAAAAAACTTAAATATATTCCAGTCAAAAAGTTGTATGCATTCTCAAGTTATCGTCTTTCCACGCATTTTAAATTATGTTTTTCGGGCTTAGTAGGGTCTAAAACGTGAAGATTCATCTAAATCTCGAACTGTCAAAAAATCACGATTAAAATGCTTCACCTATTATAGGTTGGGGAAGTAGAAATCGGAAAGGCTGTCAATTAAAGTGCACTTTCGGTTCAGTCGATCTCAATGAAAATAGAATATGAGCATTAATATGGTACAATCGGCTTAAATATTGAATTCTAACATTTTACGCGCGATAGTTTTGGATATATACGGTAATTGAAAAAATATTTCAAGTAAAGTGCACTTCCGGTACAGACGATTGCAATCATAATGCGAGGTGCACAAAAAGACCTTAGACCAGTCTCAAATATAAAAATTCAAGATTATATATTCGATGGGTTCTAAGGTTTGCGGACTACGTACATACATATATACATACGAACCGACGTCAAACCAAAAATAGTCAAAATGGATTAAGGAATACTCAAAATGGATATTTTCATCAAAATCCTCAATTGAGAATTTTGTTGGTCTCACAATACTTAGGTACTTGTATTTTGTACAAGTAAGTAAAAATGCGACAATCTTGTCTTATTCTACCTTGCAAAAATAAAAGAACAATATTCGAGAAAATGTTCTACCCCGTGTAACATCCGCACAGTTAGAATTGTAATATTTGGAGAGCCATTATTTTGACACTAGCCGTTTCTCTTGTCCAGGATTAACCACTGCATATCTAAAAGTGAGGTAGGTTATGGTTCTTTTAATTAAGAATAAGGTTGGGCATTTTCTTGGTTTTTAGAATAAATATATCCATGCTAACTGACAACCAGAAAGCAATCATATTGAATGTCTTAAGAATTGGCATGTGGCCAAGGGATGAAAAAAAAGGGTGTGGAAAATACTATATGTTCAATGTGGACGTTTCGGCGCCGAAACGGCCCTCCCATCATCAGCTGGTTGAGGTTGATCAGTTTACATAATCAACCTTAACCTGCTGATGATGGCGGGTTGTTTTGGCACGTCCACATAAAGCATACAGTATTTTCTATACCATTTTTTTAATCTTTGGCCACATCCCAATTGTAACGAAATTCTGAGTAAAAGGATCACCAACAAACTGAAGACCATATTGAATGTCCTTAGAAGTTTCGAGACCGATACCGAGATTTTAAGACCGATACCTAAATCAATAGCACATGAATCACGTCTCGATCACAGGCTCGACCATTACTAAATTTTTTTTGGTTTATGTAACGATACTTGAGATACGAAAATTTTATCAAAATATCTTTCATGGTAGAAGGGAATCTGTGAGATATCCTGTAATGCTTCATTTGTGATAGCTCACATAACTTAACTGTTGTGCAGGGTTTCTACTGATCTGTTGTATATGCTCTTAATACTCAATAATTAGGATTAGAATATTTCTCATTGAATTTCTTATGTATCATGACCCTATTCTTTCATTCCAGTAATATATTGTTTACTTTTATATTGTTTGAATTTGTGTTCAGCTCAAACTATATGCAGATTTTCCTGCATCGCCTCCAGCAACAAAAAAACTTTTCAGCAGCTATATTTACATACCTAAACAGGAAAATATTTTGTTATAATCTGATTTATATTCATATAAAATAATATATGGATTAGATTTTTCAGCTTATTATCTTATTATAAAGATCTAAGTTTTTCAATCAAAAGAAATCGACTTGATTCTCTTCGAAACAAACTCCTGCATTTTAAATTAGCACAACAGAATCTAACGGCAATATACGCTATTAATTAATTGGGTAAAGTCTTTTCTGTGATGAAAATTACGTTGGTGGAGGCAGGGTGGCTGAAGGGAGGCAAAAGCAGGTAAAATGAATGCGTAAGGAAAAGTTCAGCGACGTCCGGAAACAAAGCACCGTTCTGGGATCGAAAGGAGAGTTCCGGAGTTACACTGCAACAAAGTAATGATCGCAATGTCTGCAATTGTAACAGCTAGGGATTCAAAGTTGCTCAAATATGCAATTTTCCTCAAATATATGCAAGTTTTCTCTATATTTCTTTAATTAATACTACCAAAGTTTCAAAATTGGAGTGGTGCAAAAAATATGCAGCAATTGATACACTTTGCTCTATTTTCACAATGTTCAAGAAAAGATGTTTATAACTGGAAAGTCCAATATTTGTTTCTTGGCTTTATATAGGCCGTGGTAGTTGTTAGTGTGCAACATTTCGTCGAGTGGCGACTAGTGGTACGGGAAAAGGAGCAGCGCTAAAATAGACCATCTTTTTTCCACTTAAACAGTCTGCAAAATAGTAGTGTGCAGTTTCTTATGAATGTGCAACCAGTGGCTTTGTTTGACAGGCTTGCTTCAATGCACGAAGTCATAGACTTCAGTAAAATTTTTTTCTCTGAGACTAAATGCAACATTATAGTTGTTATTGTGCAAAATTTGGATGAGGTACGATCAATAGCTCAAAAAAGAATGTGAAGTCTACTGGCAAGAAGCTTCGCTCAAATAATCGGACGTCAAGACAATATTATCGCTCATACTTTTCTTCAAAGCATTTTAATAATTGATCAGTTCCCATGAAGCTAGTACCTAAGTCATTTCACCTATTTTAAAATATAAACTTAGTAAAACAAACACTTCATAGCTTCTCTGTTTTTCCACTAACATTTGCATTGCATGAGTTTTGAATAACTTCCAGAAGTTGTTCAAAGTTGCAACGAAAGAACTGAAAACTTAGTTGGAAATTCGTTAAAGAGTCATTAAAGGCGACGTGATTCTTTGCGATGCACCCTGTAATTTGCAAATAGACAACCTCTGATTTAAGTAACATTGCGAAGGGTGATGAGATTATCAGATTGAATGACAACCCTTAAATTACGCAACATAAATGAAGCTTCATTCAATAAAGGTTTCAATCAAACCGTGTCAATGTGCGTTGCGGAGCATCGTCGGCCGAGGCCGAAGATATCCGACGTCACGCGAACGACGACGCCCAATCTTAATTTAGTGTAGTGACACGGTACCCAAGACGCCACCGACAGGGTTGCGTCGCGATGCTACTAGGTGAGACAGTAGCGCCTCCACCAATTTTCTGCAGTCACAATATCATTCAATAGCGAAGTGCTCGGGATTCGAATTGATTTTAACTCTGAAGTTTTCTTTTCATGTAATTTTCAGAAACATAAATCAATTCAGCTCCAAAAATATTTGATAAATTGTTGAAAAATCATTACCTGATAAATTTCACAAAAAAATACAATCTCAGGAGTTTGTATTTTTTGTGAAACTTATCAGGTTTTGATTTTTCAACAATTTATCAAATTCTGTTTCACGGTCAAACTTTAAAGGTCACTTTACAGTTTCTTGCATTTCTCCAGAAATATTTGTATGTAATTTTTAAAAAATTATTTCAACTAGATAATTTTGTTATATATCTCCTCTTCCTGCACTTCCCGGGAGAAAATTTTTCTCCTGCGCCTCTGGAATCCTCCGTAACAGGCTACACGAGTCAAGCAACGAACAGAACCATCAGTTCGTCTCGGGGTTGGGGATGTAGCCACCCCTGATAACCTCCAAGAGGTGCGCGGGATGGTGAGCAGTCGCGCGCACAACACTATATACACCAAGTCAAGGTGGTTCCCGCTCTCGCAAGATTTCCTCATCAATTCCCCTAATCTCGGCGCCGGGACGCTTGGCTGAGCAGCCGAGAGATGCGCATAGGGATGAAGATTGAAATCGGCCCTGTCTCACCACAGAGATGGACTGACTAAAATCAAACAAGAAGGGTCAAAATGGAACATCATTTTGAAACGATTTTTTGTACTACTTCAACATCCACGGTTGACATGGTCACATTTTTGATATTGCTCTATTTCTCCTCATATCAAAATGTCTATTTACTGAAAAATTGTCAATTTGAAATCTATTCTATTATTATTCAAGAAAAAAAAGTGCCCAATACTTGCCGAAGCTGGGTTTGAATGGACTTAAACCAGATAAAATAATTAGTATCTGCCAACCTGATAATTTTATAAACATTTGTTGCAACTATCAAATTGCAAGAAGTATTTTATTTTATTGGTTCATAAAAATTCAGAGTCCGCCCCAGTCTAAAACCAACAGGACTGGACTAACTCAGATGATAAAGATGTGATTGAGATGATGCAAGGAAATCAATATTGCACTGCTTAGCAAATAAACTGAATTATTGACACTTTCACCAGAATAGGATGTGAGGTATAAAATGTGTCCCTCTCGGTTTCTATACAATCTTAACTTGGCTTCCACTTGCGTGAAGAATATTTTCTTTAAAGAAATAGATTTCTTAGGGGTGATATTCATAAATATGTGAATGTATTTTGCGGTAGATTAGTCCCCCAGAGACTGCTCTGAATTCATTTGAAACGTAGATTTAGAACAAAGACTGTCCAAAATCTGATGATTCATTTCCCATAGTATACAGTTGTACAGTCTAAGCTCATCCAAAGTTTAGTAAAACCAAGTTTAATTTCTATGGTTATAATTATTTCAGCAATTGTAATCATAGAAATTAAACTTGGTTTTAGTGAACTTTGGATAAGCTTAGACTGTACAACTAGGCCTAAGTAAAATTTTGACTGACTAGGGCTTTAATATGAAAAACAAGATGGTACGGACTATAAAGAAGGAGTGATAAAGACTATTTGGGATTCCACAAGCAAAATTATTACAAGAAAAATTCTATAATAAATATAATATAGTAATAGAACCTTTTACTGACATTAGATTTAAATCAGCTTGAGACGCTCGGAATTCAAAACGAAAAATTTGACAAAACGAACCAAATAAACGCAAAGTTGTAAGCTCAGCTACCTTTTCAGTTAAAGAACATAACAAAATGATCAGTTTATGGGATGAAAATACACCTGAAGGACTACAAAAGAAATTCTATCTTATTGTAGCTACTGAATTAGCATGGAGAGGAGGTGAAGCTAGTACCGGTAAGCTTCACTACTTCAAAGAAGAGCACAGTAATGATGGTGAGCGCACAGGTAGGATTTTATACAATTCTGTATTTTCTAAGACAGCGCAAGGTGGAGATCAAAGGTGTGCTGACACAAAATGGTAGGCCAATAATTCAAAGAATCCCAATTTTTGCCCTATGCGACTGTTCAGAAAGCTACTTTCCAAAAGGGGGCCAAATATTACTTCTGACAGTCAATCCTAGTTTGAAATCCAGCACGTGGTATAAAAATATGCCAATCAGTGCAACCATGATATCAAAATGGACAAAAGAATCAGCGGAAAAGATTGGAATAAACACTAAAAATGTTAAGATAACAAATCATTCTCATCGAGCTACAGCTGTAACTCAGTTAGCTTAATCCGGAATTGGTGAAGAACAGTTGATTAAAATTACTGGTCACACTAAAACTAGTTCAATTGAACCGTATCTTCAATTAGATAAAGGTCACCATGAAACTATAATATCTAATATAAGAAGTGAAGCAGTTTTCAATGTTGCGCAAGAAGGAAGTACTGGAAATGCCACATACAATAATTGTACAATCACTAATAATTATTACATTACAAATGAATAATTAAGATGCGTTTATTCTTAATTTTTTGTTTACTTAATATGTCAAAAAATATTCTCCATAAATACCATTCGAGATAATGATTTTTTGAAAATTTTTCTCGGTTCCACGGCAACTTATTTGCAATTCCACTCCACAAAACATCACAGAAGATTCCCCTCAACTTCGTTTCGGGAAATTTTCGGATGTTTTGTGTCGTGAAATTGATATAAATAAGTTGCAGTGGAAACGACAACAATTTTCAAAAAATTATCATCTCTTATGGTATTACCCCTGATTATTTCACTCATGTCAATTATACTGACAAATTTTGCACAGTTACAATGACAATTATAATAATAAATTCCTTGCCAACGGGAATTTATCTCTGAAAATTCCCGTTACCTCGGTAAATTCCCGTTGGCAAGCGATTTATTGCGATAAATTGCTTTTGTCACCAGTCATACACAGTTCTAATATAAACAAACAATCAGTTCTCGGAAATGTCAAAATTTAATCGTACTGGAAATGCATTTTTCGCCGAAAATAATGAAATTGAAAACAAAAAGTTAAAAAATACAAGAGTATATGGAGGCAATTTAGTGCATTTTTCAATAAAAAAGGTTAGTAGTTGCAACTAACATTATTTAATAGATACTTATAATAGCAATTTCATTCGAGAAATATTCTCCACAAATACCACTCGCGACTTTAATTTTAACAAAAAATTTTCTTTCAAACATTGATTACCTTTAAGCAACATCCTTCGAGTCATCTGCTCAGATGAAAACCCTCGAGCTACGCTCTCGTGATTTAATCGGACAGATGACTCTCACGATGTTGCTAGGTGATCAATGTTTTCAAGAAAAATTTTTTGATAAAATCACAGTGCCTTGTGATATTATATACGATAATTCAAGGGATTGAAACAGAAATTTAAACTTAAATTTTCATGTATGTTTTATTTCGATATCTTTCAGGGATCAGAAGATATGAGTATAAATATTCTTGCTCTGGCCTGCTCAAGCCATAGATCTGCAGTATCAGCGTACCTGTAAAAATGATAAAAATTATGCTCAAGATGGAGAAAGAGTGAAGTAAGCGAAATTCTCGTATCATTTGCGCGAGCGACTTGACGATGTGCAGTTCTGTTACAGAATTCAATTGCTCTCTTCAATGATCATAACTTTCAGAAATAATTATTGTCAGCAACGATATCACTATTCACTCATTCTTATTGATTATGTTTATCCACGCAGATGAAGGGGCGGGTACTGGTTATTTTTAAATAAATATTTGAAAGGACTGAAAAACGAGATCTAAAATATATTCTGCAGTCAAAAGTGAATTCTAACTGCTTAGACATAAATATGCAAGCTTAGCAGTAGATGGAAAATGAATCTGATCCAGAAGAATGAGGCTAGAATTTCTTGAGCCTGGTAAAAATGACACAGTAACTTGCGCTTCCCATCCTACGTCGACTAAAGTCCTGCAATTACATGAAGACAACGGATAAAGATGGTTCATTGACGAAATAATCTTCTGATGAGCTGACGTCGATTGAACAACAAGGGAAAACGTGGCTCTGCATAACCTTGAATACCATACGCATGTGTGACTCATGCTCTCTCTTTCCAGCGTTCCTCCTCCACAGTACTACTTTACATTTTGCGTTTCACCCGTCTCAAGCAGCACAAGAAGCTTTCTCCTCAAAGAAAAATTCCGGGGCAAAGTTAGCCGGAAAGAAAGATTTTCTGAAAGTTTAAATAGCTATTAAACATCCTGTATAGTTTCTCCCTAATTTTTTTTGATGATTTGTTAGGCATTCTGTATTGTAATTTCTGATAACACTTCTTCTCGAGTGTAAAAAATTAAAAGTGAAGGAGGAACTCTACAAGTTTTGTACATTAATGGGCGTTAATAGTCCTTTAATGAAAACCTACACCTCTTCACAAGTTTATTTTGGAAGTAATGAATCAATCTCTCCGGAAATTAAAATGAAACATTTAGAATCGAATTCACTCATCTCTCTCAAATGAATGTAAATGGATTTGATGAATAGCATAGCGAATTACGATTGCTCTTTATTGCACCAAATGTAAATATTTTGTCCAATTCTCTCTTTCTCTTGAACGGAGACAGAGAGAATAGTTCAGGGGATCGTCACTTCAGGGGAAATTAACTGATGACTCAAAACACCGCCAGACAAATAATTTGTTTGCATGTGTTTTAATAATCAAGAATCTATTATGATCTATTGGTTTAGAAATGAATTGAATGATAACTTCCAGTTTCAGTGCTTTTCATCCAAGAATATTTTCCATTTTACCACCATATGAATACGTGGCAGCTAAGTTTCGAATTCATATTGATAGTACAACACTTAAAATTTGTTAGTTTCATTGTAAAGTCCATTTGTCAACTGTACTTGTACTTGTATGTAACACGTGCGTAAAAAAAGCATTATGACATTGTACAAATTACTATTATGACAGGTACTTTTTTTCTGTACCTTTACGATTTTGTCAGAATTATTTCAAATCATTGTAGCTAGTTTCAATAGGCCCAGAAAAAATTCAAATATTGTTACAATATCATCTTCAGTACAATGTTCTAAGCATACTGTTCTAAAATGATATTGGTTGGGTGCCAACGTTTCAAACTTTCCTACTCTTAACGCCAGTCTAAAAAGCTCTAAATCCTTCCCCGTTAACATTTCATGGCATCGCAGTTCAGTTATACAAATTTCCACATGACGTGCAACATGTATCAAGCCACTCTACGCAATTAATCTCGTCACTAAGCCATGGGCTGTTGGACAATGGAACGCAGCAGGACAAGCAAAGCCGAACGAGAAGGACGCCAAAATATAACAAGTTAATAAAATCAAATAGACGAGGATGATGTCATAACAATAAAACCATATATTTTCTTAAATTAGTCGAAGATGTAACAGAAGTACTAACGTGAATGTACGCTTTGGTCACACAGCAAGTGATGGTAGCGCTATAGAAATCTTAAAACCATATACATATGTTAGTTGAAATGAATAAAGAGTATATAAACAAGAACAAATTAATTTTGAATTATCCAATTTCTCCAGCAATATTTCACTACTGTTTCAATGATAATGAGCTTGAAGTTCATTAAGAATAACCTCAATCATGATTTCGTAATTGGCTCACTCTCTATGGCTTCAAAATTACCACGTGGAAGAACCTATCGTCTATACCATGTGTTAGTAAATTAGCGTGAAGCTGTCGAGTGATGGCTGTAAATCTAGTCCATTTGGGCCTCGTGCGAGGAAACGCGAGCAAGTCAGCGCGCATTTGTCACGGGCGGCGCCGACTCCGGCGTCACGGCGCTCGATGATGGCTCATGTCGACGCCGACGACGCGGGGCATACGACGCCCAGGGAGTGTGTGCTGTGATATAATTTTCCAACATCGTTTCTTTCTACAAATTCTTTCTTAAATTCAATTCCGAAATAAATTTCCACAAACATGGGAAAAAAATTATGCTATATTCCCAAAACTCACTTACTTGAGATTATTTGTGCTCTGGCGCCAGGATCTATCTATTAAAATAAAAAAAAAAAAACAGAACATTCAAAAGACACAAATCATAAAAACATCAATCATATTGTAATGTTATTTATTCTAATTTAGGGAGCAGAAGTTACTAAACACTACTATTTATTTTTATGAGTTATTAAAGTAATAAATTAGATAACAAACACTATTTCTAATAAATAATTCTAATTTAAACTAAACATTATTACACTACACTATAACTTAACTTCAATTATTTATGTCAATATTGATTCATTCCAAATAACACAATTTATTTCAACCACTAGCAGTCCATATTATAAGGTCTCTGAGCCAAAATCAATAATACTCCTTGTTGAGCCACTGATATATACCGTGGGTCTCTCCCCACTACGTTTTTCCCGCAAACGTCCAGGCTTTTCTAGAAAGCGCTAGAAGGTACCAGCAATTTTCTAGAAAACTAACATATTCGCTTCTATTTCTTGATGTTGAATATTTCCACCATAATTAAGGCACCAGTAAAACCGAAATGACTAGTTTATAGACTTAAATTCGTTACAATGTCTAATATCATACATTGACTATCAAGCATATTATTCAACCTACGGAAAATGAATTTCATTGTTTTAGAAATAATTTAGAAAAAAAAAAAATTTGAGCAGCTTGTTCTTGGCTCTATGTAATTCCGTTGCTGAACAAGCGTTTGTGAGAAAGTACCATTTCAAATCCAACAACGTAAATCAACCAGCCCACATTTGAAGAAAGGAATGGTTAATCTAATAAACCAAATTTTACTTTGAGCATCTGTGTTACTCTTCCATTGCGTAGTTAGACAACACGTAAGGAGAGCTTACCGTACGTATTATGGCAACTCTTGGATTATTTTTGTATTTTTGAGGTATTCTTCATAAATCAGGCAAGACATCACAACTGTAGAAATAACAAGTGTTACCAGCGCCACCTCTATTACAAGAACAGAATTTATAAGCTTCTGCGCAGTGGCGTCTCTCTGTAGATGACAGATGTGACAGCTATAAAATTGGAGTTACAGAACTTTTAAATTATAGTTTCATAATAAATCTATTTCAAAGAGTAAGTTGATGAAAATTATTTTTTCGGATCATTTTTGAATTTTTCATTGCTAACTTGGCTGATGTTCAGATTATAGAATTTTCATCATTATTTCCGTAATAAAACGTTAACGATTATTACTCATTTGAAGTCTAAGTCGACTAAAACAGTTCTCGGCTCTACAGTACTATGACTGTAATTGCTTGAAAAGATATCTCTAAAAATTTCAGCAATTTCAGCTGTAGTACGACAATTGTTTTAGTAAAACATCGTGTAATCATAAAAAAACAGACGGCTAAGTTTAATATTCAAGTTCCCAATAATAACAAGCTGAAGTTAAAATTAAAAAACCGCCTTTTACAATAAAGTACTGAAATTGAGGAGACTAGTACTGCCATCTTCGTGTTGAGGTACAAAGCTTTTTCCACCATCGTTTTGCCTTATAAACTACAGACCAACTCTGCTGCTATACTCCAGTATATCGTATAAAATCCATAATCCGGCACAACTTTATTCAGAGCACATAAAATATTCTAGAATGTTCCAGGATCAATTATAATGACTATTCCATTCGTAGTATTTATAACAATGTTAACAATGCTAAATCGCCATAGAAACGGTGCATATCAGTGAGTATTTGGACGTGCAGAAATACCATCGGGTATTACACTAGTGGTCAGAGTGAGTATTTTACTCAAAGGTGTGAACATCTCCAATTTGTGCTTTCTTCGTATTTAATGGAATATTTTTCTGAATATCTCCATCAATTTTATCTTCTGATCTATCACCAAACCTTTCTGAACTAGATTCCATATTAAGACGCAATATATTCCGCTATTATTTGTCAAAGAAAATGCAAGATATTCTAATCTTTCAATTTGACAGAAGTTTGTTTACTCGTTTCTATGAAAATTACGTGAGTTGTTACTAGATTTATAGAAAACTAATTTGAAAAAATGGTTTGACTCCTGGAATAGTCCTCCATATACCATTTGTAGTTAAAGTATTATAGACTATTTTTGTGGTGCAATCACTCATGTTTATTGTGCTTGCGAATACCACTCGTGCTGCACACTCGTGGTATTTAAACGCAAGCACAATAAACATTCGTGATAGCACCACAATTCTTCTGGATGTACTGTATGTAGAAGGCGACACTTGGAGTTTACAGCTTATGAAATGTTCCCTGCTGGACGCCACAATACTCAAAGCTCAACGCTGACGTCTTACGGTTTCAAGACGTTACTGTAACCTTCAATTCTTGAAATTCTCATTTTGTTGTTACATTGATTCTACCTAGAATTCACGTTTGCAAAAAGAGTACAAAATTGTCTTCCCAGGAAACTTTATTCTCACTGTTTTATCAATGCATATTTGAACTTTTTTATCCTATTGTAACTCGGAAACAAAAGATTTATTGGAAATATTATCGAAGTAAATATTTCAGACCGTGTTAAACATAAAACGCAAAGCGTTAAACGGTAATGAGGAGAAGAACGTTTTGCATTTACATGTCGTTTAAGGCAATAGAAAGCCGACCAGTGGCGGCTGTTAGCAAATTAATGGAGATCTGACTTCAGAAAATTTCTAGCTTCTGTTTTAGAACTGTGTATAAGGAAACCAAAATGTTTTGAAAAAAATTCATCCAGAAACATGAACAGGTGGAGTAAAGAAAAACTTTCGTCTACCATCACGCCAGGGCCGGCACTGCGGGAGCGACAGTGCTCTCATCCTCACAGCTTCCTATGTGGACATGCGCACAACAATCAAACACCAAGTCGCTGGAACTATAACGTGCACAGTTCAATGCAAGGATTTTTTTTACTTTTTCATAAACTAGGAGATGTAAGCTTAGGGATTTTATATTATACAAGTATTGAATGTTATCGATAATATTGAGCGGAAATAGAGGGTGCTGGAGCTCAACAGTGCCTATATATAAGCCACCACTGGTATCGACGTTAAGCTGTTGAATCAATGAACCGTCTACAAATTTTATGTATAACGACGATATAGTAGTAGAATTTTTCTTCCCCAAATATCTCACAGCCTCTCCATTACAGTACAGCTTAATCAATTAACTGTGGTTACTATAATTATTAGGAAACGAGAATGGGTAGGTATATATAACTTGTCTACCAGTTTTATTAATAAAATAAATATCAATTACGTCTTTTACCCGGTACGGGTGTGGCAGATACTAATAGTGCACTTGGAAATATCAATCAATCTAGCAAGCTATATTTCTAATGCTTTTTTTCAAGAATATCATACAAAGATAAAACTCTGATTAAAAATTCAGGACAATTGATCCATTTTTCTGTGGAACTTTTTTAGATTGAAGTAAAAAGCAATGAATTGAAACGGAAGAGTTACAATTCAAGTTGGTTATCATCACGGGACCGTCATTTATGTCACACCATCATGAATAAATTTCAAAGAATTTGAATATAAAGTGAAGACGCAAACAAGAACTTCATATCCAAATAATTGCTCAAGCTCAAGAAATTATGAATGAACTCTGTATAAATCAATATCACTTCTTATTTATTTCTTCTCTCCAACATTTAAGTCAATTAATAGTGCCACAAGTTACTAAAACTTGTACATAAATGAAAGAACAAAATAATCAGATTTCAAAGGTTACGTGAACTTTTCAAGATAAATAAAAGATCTATGATGTCTAGAATAGAGTCACTGCTCTGAGCCACGAAGTTATGTGAGAGGGCTTTACTTGAAATTCAATAACAGAATGAAAACAAAAAAAAAGTCATATTGACTTCACTTTTAATAGATAATCACAAATATTATACATAAGTAATAGAATATTGTTAATTCTGGAACACTTCGAGCTCTTCCTACATGTTTAAATTTAACAGACAGCGCATGTGTATTTCAGAAAAAATTAATTGATTGAAAGCCTCAATGAGCCTGATTTCCACGAATTAAGGCAAATAGTTGAAGTATTACGTGAAATCTGATATCACTCGACAGACACATGCGATACTCTGATGTAAGCGTTTCTAAGATATTTTTTCAATTGACCATATTCGAAAGAAAGATAAGCGCACCAGGCAATAACTTAAATCGCCTAATTATACCGAAGTCAATTCCTGACTGACCAAATCAAGAATTTAAATCATCTCTAACCCAAGCAGAATGCGCCACATTTTGGTTGAAATATATTTTGCGCTGATAGGCTGCGCTGCTCAAAATTTACCCTAGCAAAATCAATGAGTGTCACATCTGTCTAAAATAGCACAGGGAGTCTCATTAATATTTTCAAGTCCTTCAAGAATTTTTATTCAAACCGCCGTCAGGATACAAAAAATCGTTTCTGCATTCGCCAAAGATCAGTACACCATTTCAATAGACCTGAAATCAGAAAAGTGTAATCAGAAATCAATGCTGTGTTTAAACAGCATCCACAAGCTTTCATATTCAATGTTCAGATGTTATACACCAGTAACTTTACAGAATGCATGAGTAAATATTGATTGCTAAAACGTTGTGTGCCAAAGCACACGCAAACTATCACAAACTTTTCTACTAGAGGATCAATAAACATATCGTTTGACTAAAGAGGCTGGAATCATATATGAATGAGGAGGATCTGCCTATGCTAACATATAATTTTCAGCTCATAATAAATGCTTTAAGAGGAAAAAGGTACATATTGTTTTTCATCTCTACTACAACGTCTTTGAGTTTCGGGGCTCTAGTTCAATCTATTACGATTAATAACTGAATATCAAGTCTAAGACTCGAATATTATCAAATTAACAAAGCATTTCATTCAGTGAGAAGACCAAACTTATTATTATTAATAAATTACTATGCAGTATTACATCACAATCAATACTACTTTCTATTATACTCTATTCTTATTTTTCTCCACTATTGCCACTCTTTGTAATTTCTCCTTAGATAATCTAAATCAAGGTTAGATACTCTTTGCTATCTTGCTGCTGTATCTGCGATAATGTTTCATCTTTTGTATCTACGATATAGTCTACCCGGACCAGAATTTTGAAACTCAGTCTTTCCAAGCCCGACTATTTTCAGCTCGGCTCGTTCAAAACCAAAGCCATTTAAAGACCCTTTCGGTCTGGCCCAATCTTTGAAGTGAAAAATTGAAGTCTAGCTTCGCCCGACCTCTAGAATTTGGAGGCTCGGCCCAGTCCGACCTCTAGAATCTTAAGGCTTGGTCTATATTATCTAGAAAACTTTGAAGGCTCGAGCCAGTCCGACCTATAGAATTTTAAGATTCAGGTCTATGTACCTCTACGTCATCATACTTCAACAAGCTCCAATTATTTGTTTTTGTCGGTACTTCTACAAGTATCTCTACATATTCGACTTCTAAAAAAGACAAATTATTGCATGAACGTTCTGCACGATCTCATGACCAAATCAAGATCCGTTCACCTGAGCCTTGTTCCCGCGAGCCAGATCTGAAGTTTATCAGATATCACGTAGTAAGAAAGCAAAGACTTGTAACTACTCGGGATAGCCTGAGGTGGCTCGGTCTTTTCCGTCTACTGTCGATAAACCCTTTAACATCAAAGGCTTGGGACTCGACGGATGATAAGCCTCAGTACGACTCGAGCAACTGTTCCAACGACCTGTTGCAGTTAGTGCGGGCTACGCTACTTTCTCTTCATTATTGTCCAAATTTATTTTTCGACATCTATAAATCTAGAGTACTGTACATACTATCTTTGATTTAAGCCAACTGTCTTCGATGAACAAAAAATACCGTTCGTGATTCGCCAAGCCGCGAGCCTTCCAGCGCCGTAGGATCAGTTTGAGGTCAGAATACGATAGGTTACAACAGACCACAAGTCTGAAAATACGCTTGTCAAGCCACAGGCCGTAGAAACAAGGTCCGTTCATGTAACTAAATTCATGAACAAGATAAAAATATTGGTCTGTACTTGATCCGCGGACCGAGTGGTTCGTAGCCCATTCGAGCCAAACTGGGCCATGCAGTGCACTTTTTACGGCACGACAATGTAAAATATCGTACATTCTTGAAGCTTCCTGACGTGCTATTGCTTCTTCTCAACGCAACCAATGAAAAAGTTCAAAACTCTTGGTACATTATTGTATATCATGGAATCATGGTCCACTGTCTGAATCTTTCATTAGTTCAAATTCTTCATCCATACTTGAAATTTTTTACAAATAATTAAAACAACCACAACTAGAAATTTTAACAGAGCTCCTAACTTATTTGAACCGTATAGTTAATGACTATTTATCAGCAGTCTGCCTGGATCAAAATTTTAGAGCACAGTCTTTACAAGTTGATTATTTCCAGGCCTGGCTGCACGTTGTCATTAATAAATCCTCTGAGCTTGGCTCCTAGAATCTTAAAGCCTGGCCCAATCCGAAGCCTAGAATTTTTAGCCTGGCCTAACTCGGCCGTCAGTTTTGAAGGTCAAGCTCAACTCGGTCCAGTGAATTTTAGACCCAATTCTACAGTCATCTGTTGATAGGTAATATTATATCAAATAAGTGCCTCTGCATATCCTGCTTTTCAGAAGAGATCGGTTCAGATTTGTTCGTAAGCTTTCCTTTGCCCTACAGTTATGACCCGCTCAAGCCCATCGTATATAAATAATTACAGTCCGCACGTGGCCTAACCGAAGCTCATCCACCCAAGCACGTGAACAAGGAAAAAATATTGGTCTGTACTTGGTCCGTTGACCGGGCCATGCGGTGCTCTCCAGTTGGCCCATTGGACGTTACAAATTCGTTGGACCCCTAAACTAATCAATCTAAGTAATCAAGCAAAAAATTTGGCGTGAACATCACGTGACTTACTTATACATCATTGGATATATTTAATCAAACACAACATCTCATCATTCCACGGCTAGTCGGTTGCTATGGAAACAGTAGGTCATCATTCTTATGCTACAACATTCCTAAATTTTTATTCTCAGGATTCTACGGCTAACAGTTCTAAATTTATGCGCAAAATTCCAAGATCGTCAAGTATAGTGCACTTTCGACTCAGTCGATCTCAATGAAAATAGGACATGAGCATCTAGACAGTACTATTATCTTGAATACTGTATTCTAATATTCTACGTTCAATCGTTTTGGATTTATGCGGAAAATTGAAAAAACTGCACTCCTGGCTTAGCCGATCACAATCATAATGCAAGATATACAACTGTTCTGCGACTGATTATTTTAAATTTATGGGAAAAATTCGAAAAGTCTGTAATATGAAGTGCACTTCCGGCTTAGTCGATTGGGACGAAAATAGGAGATGATCATTTGGATGTTTCAGCAATTTCAAATACTGAATTCCAGTAAAATTCAAAAAAAGTATCAGGTAAAGTGCACTTCAAGTACAGACGATTGCAACCATAATGCGAGGTGCACATCAAGATCCTAGATCCTATACCAGTCTTTTATACAAAATTTCAGCATTATACGTTTGACGAACTCTGAGATTTGCGAGTTACGCATATACACACATACATACGTACATACGTACCGACAATAAGCCCAAAATAGTCAAAATGGATTCAGAGATGCTCAAAACGGATATTTTCATCAAAATCTGGATAGGAAAATTTTGTCGGTTTCACAATACTTTCTTGTACTTAGTACAAGTAAGTAAAAATGGAAATTCGATTTTCATGGTTTAGAGGCAAGATGATCCAATCGGCAATCGCCAAGATTCCGGGTGGGCCTATTCGGGCCTTCATGTAGATGCTACAGAGGAAAACGTGGCTTTGTGTTACTTTAAACGACATGCGCATGCGTCACACACTTTTCTACGTTTTTCCTCCACAGTATCGTTTAATGTTTGCACTTTGCATTTAACTCATCTATGACCGATTTCTGGATCATCTCCTTGACAGCACTATCAATTCCTTCATTTTTTGTATCATTGGCCCTCCAAATGAATTAAATAAATCGAAACCTAGTTTATTGGTCAACTTCCGTCATTTAAAGCCGGAGGTTAATTTAACTGCTACTCATGAAATCGGGAATTTTTCTTTTTTGTTACGGTCGTTACTATCGCTGACCAAATGGGTAAGAAGTTTTTTCTTCTAAAACTAATAGTTTATAGAATTATTATGTTAATTTCACCTACTTTTTTAAATTGTGTCTTGGAGATTATGACAGCACTAGTTTGATAATCTAATTCATTATTGCTCTTAAATGAGTAGGATAAGTGCGATTTATTCCACAGGCGTCCATAAAGTTTCACTGTCTGCTAGTATCACTAATTATTAATCTTGTAAATGTCCCTCGTCAAATATTCCATGGTGCCTGTTAGATTTTCAAATTAATTACTTGCAAATCATGTGAGGGTTAAATAGTAGTTTGCATCTTCTCGCGTCTATATTAATAGCGGGTCCAGGGCACGGCACATCATTACGCAAACTACGCTCATTAACAATGCAGTGAAGTTCGTAAGCTGTGCCCTCTTGTCTTGTGGCTCGGGTTAAGTTCTAATCCACCGCCAGGTATGTACTTAATGTACGTGTAACATTAGTTTCTACAACACTTGTAGACCTTGGCCAGCAAAGAACCTTACCTTCCTGTATCGCAATCCTCTTGCTCCTTTCTCCTGAGATGGTCATAAATATTTAATAACGGTAGATTTACCCTAGTCATATTAGCTGGCCCGATAGTGGCACGCTTGTTTCATACTTCTATGCATGTACATTGTTTAATCCTAACCTACCTTGGTCAACAAGTTCATTTATCATTCAATTTACGAATATTATCTACAATGTTGGTTTCTCCACCATTTATACGTACATTACAGTGTTTAGAAAAGTTGTTGGACAAGATAGTAGATTCTATCTATTCTTCTCACATAATGATAATAATTTCCCATGAGGTAGCATGTATTTAACTTTTTTGAGTCTTCGATGAGTTAAAAAAAAATTGTTATGAAATGAAAAATGAAAATCATCATATGACAAAAATTATAATCAAAACAGTTTAGTTTAATCTACTATACAATTATTAATGAGGAATACAACTACTCAAACAATTGTCTGTTTTCTAATTTTTTATAAGATACTAGCAACCCGAGCCGGCATCGCACGGCTGGACATTTGATAATATTCATTTTTGTACGAATCTTGAAAGCATAGTTTAATAGTATAAGATAATTATTAAGAATAATACCACATTTCTTGCATGAGTTACGCGATTAAAACATAACCTAAACTGTCAAAATTTCTTGATAAGTGCGTAGATCCATGTATAGATAGCATCATCAGTATTTAATTCAAAAAATTACTGGAAATAAAAGATTATATTGCAGAGCAGGCAATGTAACGAATTTAATTGGTCATTTTTTCACATCTTGGGTTACATTATTGGAGTTTTCATTGAGAAATCTTCAAATTTGTCCCCACGCAAGCGCCAGCAGCAGCTATAGAAAGTTTCAATTCAATCGGTTGAACGATACTCGAACAGACAAATACCGTTAGTAGTACTATGTCAAAGCCTTCATGCAAGTGCCAACAATAGTTATATATAATTTCAACTCAATCGGATGAACGATGTGTGAGCGGACAAATACGGCTCGTGCGTCACTTAAGGTATGTTGATGGTACAATACTAAGAGCTTTTTCGAAACAGCCAACAACAACTGTAGTAAGTTTCAACTAAATCGGATAAACGATGCGCGAACGAACAAATACGGCTCGTGCGCCACGTTGATGTCATTACAATAAGAACCCTCACGAAAGTGTCAACAACAACTATAATAAGTTTCAACTCAATCAGACGAACGATACACGAAATAAGACTCGTGCGCCACTTATTGTACGTTGATGTTATAGACCGTCAGATAGTCGAAGATTTGAGTGCCCCATTTTGTTTTCTCTGCCTTCAAGAGTTTTGATAAGTATGTATATTTAGAGTATAATAATGCCAAAATTAAAGCTGGACCGTGTGGCCAACATAATAATAATTAATTTTAAATTTTTATAAAAAATCCTGTTTTGATCCAATTTTCTCGTTTCTGCCATGCTTACGAGATGAAATTTAAGGAACAAAGAGTCAGCGGAAAACGATAGGCAGAAGTGATCCACTTGGCCAAGGGTTTGGAATGAGGGCTCGATTATGCAAAAAAATATATCAATTTTTCACGTTCTTCTTGTTTCTGCCGTTTGGCCATATGAAAGTTGATATCATAAGTATTTCGTAAAAACGAATGGCATAAGTTCTTCGAATGACCAAGTCAAGATATGTACGAAAACATCTTGCGAAAGTCTGAATGTTTTCGCGCATATCTTGACTTGGCCATTCGAAAAACTTATGCCATTCGTTTTTACGAGATACTTATGATATCAACTTTCATTTGGCCAAACGGCAGAAACGAGAAGAACGTGAAAAATTGATATATTTTTTTGCATAATCGAGCCCTCATTCCAAACCCTTGGCCAAGTGGATCACTTCTGCCTATCGTTTTTCGCTGACTCTTTTTTCCTCAAATTTCATTTCGTAAGCATGGCAGAAACGAAAAAATAGGATCGAAACAAAATTTTTTATAAAAATTTGAAATTAATTATTATTATGCTGGCCACACGGTCCAGCTTCAATTTTGGCATTATTATACTCTAAATATACATACTTATCAAAACTCTTGAAGGCAGAGAAAACAAAATGGGGCACTCAAATCTACGACTATCTGACGGTCTATTACTATAGTAATAGTTTTAACTCAATTGGATGAACGGTGCGCGAACGAACAAATACGGCTCGTGCATTACTTAATGTATGTTGATAATTTTTTATTCAAACCACTACTGTATTAAAGCGAACAGAATAAAAAAGATTTTTGAGTTTTAGAGAGACTAACGAACAGCGTTTCATTTTTATTATATTAGATTGCTCAGCACTTGTTGATTTAGTTGAAAATATCATCAATTGATTCTTGCCGTTTCCCTAGAAACTCTAAAATATCTTAATACTTTAGCAGTCTAGTACGGAGGCTTATGGCTCACTGGTCATCCAACAAAATTTGAATATGGAAATCGATATGAATGGTCAACGTGAACATCTCTTTGAACTCATTGAATTCATCTCTCTCTATAAAAAATCATAGTAGTTCATTTCAGTCAAGCTGCTGATCCGTAAGCTTGAGAGAACATTTTTACGAACTATTCGGAGCAATTTTGTCGTCCGATTTCTTTTCTTTTCTTGTGGAACCTCAAAGAATTTAAAGTGAAATTGGAACTTCTATCTCATTTCAAAGTAGTGATGGATAGTCGAAATTTTCTTTTAAAAAATTTTTTTCCCAGAAAAATTTTCAGAAAACTTCCTCTAGTATAATTAGCCAGAAAAAATCACAAACATGAATTAGAAACAAGTGAATTCAAAAGATGAAGAGAGAGTCTTGGAGTACATTTCAGTAGACAACCGCAACACTCATGTCACTTCAATAATCGTTCCACAAGACAGTCGTGGTCTTGGCGTTCATGGGTACGTTCCACTAGACGACCGCAATGCTCATGTCGCCTCATTGATCGTTCCACAAGACGATCGCGGTCTTGGCGTTCATGATAAATACGTCATAGATGATGTCATTGATCTCGACTACTTCAAGCTCACAACGCCTGCGGTTGAAAAGTTGGTCGAAGCGGTCGTTGCATGTGCTCATTTTTACAGGAATCGTCAAGAAGTTTATATTAAATGAGAAGATGCCTTTCAAATTTGTACTTTCGATCCCAAGTTACATCAATTGATTCAAGATTTCCCATTTGTCACTATGCCAGATGATTTTATGGTCTCTCATTATCATTATTTATTATTTAAGAGCGATTAATTTATACAGGCATATTGGATTCATTCCATTCGTACATCGACCTTGAGTTAGTGGAACAGCAAAAACCGCGGTCGTGATCATGAGCGTTGCGATCATCTAGTGGAACGTACTCTTATTTGATACAAACGAGTCTCACACCAACATGGATGATTCTGATTTCTAATTATTTTTAATTACTGTTCTGAATGAATACTACTTATTTTTATATGTACCTTCAATCTGTCAGTTGTCACAGAATTTATTTTTGCTCATATTTTTATTTGTAACAATTTCTTATGTCATCTAAGAAAATATTATTATATTAAATTACTATTTCTTAACGAAAATTCATCAAATATCTAAGAAATTGAGAAACTAAAAGTAAGTTTAAAAAACTCCAAGAAAATTATAGGAATTTTCAAGAAAATTTTTCTTTGAAAAATCCCCAAATTCATTTTTTGGAATCTCCCAGAAAATATCGGAGCTGGAAGAATTTCCAGGAAATTTTTTGGAATATCCGTTCCCGGGCATTTACCAATCACTATTCGAAGGACATCTATCTGGTTAAACCTCGGTTTCAGCTCATCCTTAGACTGGAAGGATTAGGCTTTCAACTAATTTGAGCCATTTTGTAGACCGATTTTCTTGTTGGGCCTCAAAAAAATTATAGCAGTAATTCAGTACTGGGGCTTCTAGCTCACTCCAAAGTCGTTAGATTAAGCCGATCTGTACGCTCGAAGGAACATTTCTATGAACTGTATGATTTCATCTTTTCCGTAGTGAGACCTCAAAAAATTCGAATTAGTAGTTCTTGTTACTTCAGACTAAACTGGAAAAATTACTTTCTCGTTAATATGAACAATAAGACCTTTTTATTTAAAAAAAGATATGTGCATGGGGTTTGCGCATATTAAGCCAATAATAATAGCGCGTCTTGTTAACATACATTTCTTGTGTAAACTAAATTGTTTGGTTCTTGGAATTTCAAAAAAACAATGTGGGAAAAGTCATTAAAAGGTTAAAAAAAAATTTACAGTAGATAATGCTAGAGTTTTCTTCAAAACTAAAATGTCAGTCAAGTCAAATTTTCTCCGGGGCTACAAATTACTGTCTTGTGGTCTTGATAAATTAGTATTTTACTTTATACTTACTTTTGTGTGCTGGCTGACTACAAAAGGTCTGGAGTTTCGTTTACTCTTCACTGTATCACGTCTTATTTTATGAATCCAAATCTTTCTTAGCTTGGCATCTTTAGTAAAGTTGTAAAAAGACACATTTGGTGTCTATGTGTCATTTTTAGTACCATATTCACCAATGCAATTTTGTTCAAATGCAAGTAAATTAAATATTCTAACCTCGCAACTGACATTTGGCGCGCTTTGTCGCCATTTAACTTAATATGCGCAGATTCTCAGTCGCATGACGACACTTCATAGAAAGAAATATATATATTGGAAAGGTCTATTCCAGGGTTTGATTTTTTCTTTCCAGCTGGAGACCTCAAAACAATTGTACATAGAATTATCTTAGGCTTTAGGCGTCTAGCTTACACCTACACTATGGTCAAGCTGATCTGTTTGCTTGAAGGTCCATTTCTATGAATTATTTGAAACAATTTTGTAGTCAGATTTCATTTTACCTTGTTACTTCTCAAAGACATTGTTGTAGTAGCTCAGTATTGGGACTTCCAGCTCACCCTAAGATCCTACGTTCAATTTAGCTGATCCGTACGCTGAAGAAAATATTTCTTTGTATCAATTGAAGCAATTTTTTCAATCTGTTGAAATAATCATGTCTCCTCATTCTTTTTTTTTATAGTGGTTGTTTGGTATTGGAGCTTCTGGCTTCTCTTTTCGAACTTGATTGAAATTGAAACAATTTAACTGAACAATTATCTCTCTTTTCTTATGAGATCACAAATAAATTTTAGTAGTAGTTCAGTATCGGGGCTTCTAGCTTACTCCAAGATCAATCAAAAGATTTGACCAGTCCGTGCGCTTGAGGAAATATTTTTATGGACTATTAAAATTAATTTTGTAGTTTTCTATTGAAATTTTTAAAAAATTGTAGGGGCACTTCAATATTGAGGCTTAGGGCTCAGTCCAAGGTCTTCCGTTTCTTTTTTTTTATTGATACTTTGGCTGAAAGGAGTAATTTTTAATCAATTTAAGTAATTTTGTAGTCTGATTTTCTTTTTTCTTGGAAATACTGAAAATAAATAATGCTAGTACTTTAGTATTGGGATTTCTAGTTCGTCTCTTATATTTAGCTGACATTTACGCAGAAGGGTGCAATATTTTCATGAACCATTTGATGCAATTACCTCTTCTTTATGGCAAGATTCCTAAAAAATTGTAGAAAAAGCTCATTATTAGGTCTTCTAGCTTACACCAACAAGTATCTTGGACTAAAGGCTTCTAGTTCACACTAAGATCATTTATTAGATAAGGTATTAGGTCCGTACACGGAATGGAACATTTTTTTGAACTATGTGGAGCAAATTTGTAGTCCAATCTCTTCTCTTTTCCTGTAAGACCTGAAAAATATTGTAGTAGTAGCTCAGTATTAAGGCTTCTGGTTCACTTCACCCGATTTTTATATATAGCGATTTAGTGAGACGCATCATAAGATCATTCATTATACAGATGTAGATTCAACAGTTGATGTAACTATACGTTAAGAATAATATCTACCGAAAACTCTATTTGTCAAAGTTACATGTTACAATAATAGTTGGATGGCTGAGCTACAATTAATTTCCTTCAAATGTACATACAGCCCTCATAAAACACGTGATTCTTGTTAGCAGTTTGTATAATAATAAGTTAGGATCAGAAAAAACTCTAAGTAAATCTGAAGTTCTAGAAATTTCCTCCTGTTTGATTTTCCGTCCGCGTTCCCACACACTCTGTCGCCAAAAGTCAAAGTCACATCGTCAGGAGGCCATCGCTACCCGTCGCGGTTCAAACTTGAGAGCTTGATACCGCAGTCTTCCGCCCTGAAAGCTCCAAAAGCTCATTTATTCCGCGCGCGAACTGCAAGCAGGAGGGCAATCGAGAGAGAGCAGGACAATTGCCTGCTCTGTACGTGCCGACCTGCCGACCGCGCCCGAATTTACTCGAACTTCGCTCGGCAGGAGAGTGACCTAGTAAAGTGAAATTTATACTATTACGCGGACGCGTTATCGCGGCAGCAAAACTTTTTTATTTCACAAAGGGGGATTTTAATGTTTTAATTAACAAGATTATGACTGACTTCTTAAGTAATATTACTCAAAAAGATTACCGCAGCACATTATCATACTTTCTATCTACTTCTTCACTAACTACCTATATTTTTCAACAATTAATATTTCATATTTTGAATAAAAGGAATGCTACATCTAGATTTGTAATTTCCCGCGTAAACGGAAACATCAATACAACCATGAGATTGCCGCAGGTTCATTCCCTACTCTGTTAAAAGACAAAGCTATAAATCTAACCCTCAACTAAAATATTCCATTCGCCAGAAGGCCGTCACAAAGAAAAAACAATCTGTCTCAAACTAACATCATCCCCTACTCTACACGGCGCGATTTTTCCACTCTCTCGCACTAAAACACTGATCCATAGTGCTATCTTCGTCTAATAGACGGAGAGATGCGCAATCGACTTCTGAGTTTCGCGCATGAGCGCAGTTTGCTACATTATCTACCACAACCTGTACTGATGGTATTCTGTTTCGCACAAAAACGTGGCTAGAATAGAAATGCAGCCTCAATAATAGATTGACTGCTAGTTTTTGTTCGGTACAAAAAAATATTGTTTTCTGAACACTTTATCAATGATACTCTAGTCGGCTTTGATTGCAAAACTCAGTTGGGTTTTCCACAAACTAATACTATTATCAGGTGTTAGTTACCAAATCATTGATTTTTTGTGAAGATACCCAATTTTTGTCAATAATATTTGCTCACTGTTCTAATAATGATCAACAAAACAGATTATTGTGCTTTAATGTTATGTTCATTGACTTTTAGTTTGATTTATTATTTGTGAAAACTTATAAAAGTAGACCCTCAATTCAAGATAATAAGAATACAACAAATTTTTACAGAAACGATTCATGACATCCAACAATATCATACATGTATTCATAGTGTAATGTTTATTGCTCTTAAAGAAGTGTTCATTGTTTAAATTAAAAATCACTATTCAATAAATGAAAAGGAAATTATAAGTTTTATTTTTCGAAGTATTACAAGCACTATGCAATCTTTTTCCCACTTACTACTATTAATCTTCAACAACAAAGCCATGCATATTTATTTTTGACACTTATTTGATCACTCACTGGATATCCACTATTTCACTGTTTTACTATTCACTGTTTTTCAATCAGGTCATTTGCTCATAAATATACAGATGTTAGTTTCTGGAAATGTTCTAGATCAGTCGAGAGCACGTTACTATAATTGTCGACCGTGCGGGGCAGTGTGGTGCGGTGCGATACAAAGAGACGAAATGCCCCGACCCAGACAGGGCCGGATTCATTGCTTATTTTATTTCTACGAATTGGGACACTTTCGCTCGTCACAATAATATATTTGATAACATATTGGTACAAATCCATATTTATCAATAGGTATATTTTATTTAGCACTCCCTTAGCATATTGCTAAAACTACATCTTCAATTAATATAAGTTAAATAACTTATCAATTACTATGGTCTGTTTGGACCTGAGCTGGAGTATTTTGTCAGTGATGCGACAAATAATTCCACCAGAAAAAATATAAATATCTTTCTTGAGGTGCTCATAGTATGCTGACTACTTTGGGCGATTGCCAACTGTGCCAGACCAGATACAAATTTCTTGTCACATCGGACTTCTGCGCCAACGCTTAAAACCAGATAAAAATAAAAACGACCAACTGCACCAAAGGATTAATTCCTAGTAAACGCAGAGCATGCACGGTATTCTTATATATAATAATTCACAAAACAATCAATGTTTTCCAATTTTTTTTCAATAAACTACTCAAAAATGAATATGAATATCAAAAAAACCATAACATCTCAATCTTCAAATGGGATCAAGTAGTAGCGTCATTGAGTCACTGGTTAGCTCACTCCACTCTTTGATGTCGGTGATCACGAGTTTTTGAAATCGATCTTAATGATCGGTATGAAGTCAAACCACCCTCTCAAAATCGGTTTCATACCATTTGATCACTCACCAGGACTCCTGTGGCATTACGATGAATTTGCTTCATTAGCCACGAAGTTGCAAAAGAATGTCTCTTCGCTTGAATTACAGATTTCGGTGCTGTCGTACAGTGGTAATGCGTCTGGATCTACTACCAGGTCTTCTTGAGGCTGTGCCTGTTTCTCTGTGCCAACAAATTTGTATCGAAATCACTCTTTAAGATTAAGAGCTTTCCAGGTCGTATACCATCTGGGCTATTGCAAATCTCTTAATCCGCTCATAAATTTAATCCTGCCCAAAAATATCGATATTCATGCCAAGTAAAAGCCCCTGCACTTGACCGCTATTATAGGCTACGTGAAGTCTACTAGCGCCTCTAGCGGGCAATGGAGAACGATTGAACTCCCATTTTATCATTTTTTATCATTGTTTCATACCTATAATTTTTTAAATGTACTAATATTATTTAATTCAGCTGTGTGCATATAATATAACTTGCATAGCATGAAAGGTACGTTGAAATTATTTACTTTGAGTATTTTTTTCTTCAATTATAACGTACTTATTAGAGAAAACGTCTTAATTCGTCCAAATTGATAGGATAACCTCAGATTATGACGCCGATGATCTTGCGGGTCGGGTTTGTATTTATCAAACACTGTATTGCTTTTACCGAGGAAGCATTTAAGAAGAGCGTGAAATTAGTTTTGCCATATTAAACATGTTGAAGAATATGTTGCTGACAATATTAACAACAAAATTATTGCGAAGTGCATCCGACAAACTTCTATCACTGAATCATCTTACAAATTAGAGATAGAGGTAAATTCATGAATCCCAAATCGATGATGAATATTTCAAATTTCACAATTGAATTACAAACATGTTTGTTATATAGATTAATAATGAAAGACAGATAATACTCTATTTACCGCTTTGATTCACTTCCCTCGTTTTTTTATGTTATAACTGGGTACATGAAATCTATAAAACTATATTCCACTTGAATCATCCTTAACACAACAGCCTGAAACAGAACAAACGCTTTCCCATGTTTTATATGCAATTATTTTCACTTTTAAACTACAATGCTCAATGACAGCTCAATGACGTATTCTGAGAAATGGAGTTCGATGTTTACAATTGTGCTCATTATGAGCGCTCGCATCGACATTTGTTCAAACTTCGCCCCCTTGCACATAGCCATAGGAACTCACAAGTATTTAGATTTAATTTTCATATCATTTAATAAAAGAACAAATTAAAACACATCATATACTTACCTATGTGCTATAGGAGTTTTTACTATAGGTTTCTAAAAATAGAGCAAAATATGTATGCACGTATATTGAAATAATCTTGATGTGTAAGAAATCCAATATATTTATTTCAAAAGAACTAATTGACTATACGTTTTGCAAAAAGAGAAAAATTATGTCACTTCATCGATGGTACATAAGAAAGAATATAGCTCATCATTTTAGATAAAAAGAGAACCCTTACGGTACATATTCTGCGTTTACTGGGAATTAATTCTTGGGTGCAGATGGTCACTTTTATTTTTACATGGTTTGAAGTGTTGGTGCAGAAGACTAATGTGATAAGAAACTTATACCTAATCTGGTGCATTGACATCGCCCCTTGTTTGGTGCAAGTTTTCATTTGGAATCCATATATTTCATAAAAAGAAAAAGGACTGTCAGAAGTGGGATTCGAACCCACGCCCACAGAAGTGGACTGCGACCTGAACGCAGCGCCTTAGACCGCTCGGCCATCCTGACTTTCTTAGACGAATAGCAGGCTGCAGTTCAGATTTTCCTGCAATTCCTGCAAAATATCCATACAAACAGATTATATTTTGAAAAATGCAGCCGTGTAAACAAAGCATCTATCGAAGATAGAATTGGGTAAATGATGGACGCTCGTTAGTTTGTTTTACAAAGTTTGGGAGAACAGTGATATCTGTACAATACACACACATTATCTGAGTTTGTGAATACATACGTAACAGAACGTATATTTAGAGGGAGTGGGCTTCGTGACACCATGCGTGTGTGTTTGCGGAAAAGAGAGAGACATACATGTGTATGTGAGCGGCATATGTGTGAATAACAGCTTGAAACTTCGTGGACACTCCGCAGCCGGTAATTCGCGGGGGCGGGCGTGCAAAAGAGCGTCAGGGTTGCCAACTGTCGCCCCGAACACGGGGATCGCACTTTGTCAAACGTTATAGTGGAAGTCACGTGACTGGAGCTTTCAGAGCGGCGGCCAATCAGAGCGCGTGGCTCACCGGCTCGGTCGATAACAATGAGACAGACAACGAGGGGTGCGGGCAGGCACGTATGAATCCTCGTGGGGGTAAGCTTATTTCACGTGATACTAAAAAGACATAAACCACTAAGTTCCGAGACATAACCTCACTCTGGACTCTGCTTTGCTATAGTCACACAGTGCGAAGTGTGAGTTTCAACGTTGCTAAAATGAATTCTTCTCGCAAATTAGTCTGTTCATAACTGTAAAAGCTTATTCACAATGTAATAATTATTCGGGCAATCGCATAATGTGCACACTTCGTTTTTGATAACTTCTTAGGTTCAAGAAATCTGAATGGTGCGCGCTACGCGCATCCACCAAATAGCGCACCTACAAGTAAAGACACCAACTCCAAAAACCAATGATCAACGTATTCATTCATACTTTCATTGTTATCTAATTTATCTTAATATATTAGATACTTGGTAGGAGAGATTAATTCCTGTTTGGATTCTTTATGCTTCATTATTAAGTGATTTTTGTGAAATTAAAATAGAACTACGTCAAATACATAGCGGACAAAATTCAACTATTTGAATCAGTTGTCAAACTGAAAGCACTGTTGCCAACCTAAGTATCAAAAAAATAGCTACCCTAATTGGAAATTAAGCAGTTTATAGAAAAAAAAATATTAGAAATTGTAACAAAGAAAATTGTACGAAAAAAATTTGAACCGAGTCTTCAGTGCGTTTTAGCATAGACTGTCTTTTGTTTTCTGTTATTATAAGCTTTATTTCAAGCATAATACATCACAAATCACATATTATAATCATCATTCAGAATTTGATTTGAGTTTTCAAATAAGCCATATAAGAAAATATGTATTAATTCTCAAATCTCGTAATATTGAAACTGTAGCGAAATCAATTATGCGAACTCACTGGATTTTCTGTGCAGGCCTCTCATTGAAAATTCCCTTGTTGGAAAATTGAGCAAAGTTATTCGTAAAAACAAAACAAACCCAGTTCTTCGTAACTAATCCAGAGTGAAGGTGAACAAAGCAGAAATCGAAAGAAAACGCGCATCGCAATAAAGCAAGATCGCAAACCGTAACAGCCGTCAAGAGCAACAAAGACAGAGCCATGGAGTGAGAGGGAGACAGATGAGTTACTTTACTAGAACCGTTAGGGCTGCAAAGCGGGAACTCGAACTCGTCTACAGTATAAACCAACTTTGTAAGTTCGCTTTGGAAAGGAGAGAAGCGGGGCCAAGGACGAGGGACTCATGACGGTAAGTTATTCACAAGAAAGGATCCGACATCAACAACCTAACGGAAAGAGGAATGGGAGACAAAGACAAAAACATCTAAAGACATTCCAGAAGACAGAGATAGACGAATAACTTGCGGAGATGAGGATGAACGAAGATAATGAGCGAAATATTGATACTGAAACACTGTCAAGTGTCGCCATTAATTCTCTGAGCTTTGTTTAACCTCATGCTGAATAATTTCCATCAAGTTTTTCATTTCATTAACAACACAGCTTTTAAGACACGTTCTTCTAAATAATATGTTGTTTTTATCCTCTTAAATCGATAAAACAATATTAAGAAATGTGGAACATGAACACGATTTCTTATTATTTTGAATAATTGATAAATTAAACACGCCATGAGGCGGAAAAATCTATATTTTTTATTATCATTTTATTTTCAATTATTGAACGTAAGGGGTTACCAGAGAATAAAATTTAAAAATTAAAAATTGAGATTGCGCAGAAGACTTCTTTCTGCACAGTACATAAATATTAAGTTGGTTGCCTGTTCTTATTTCGATATTTTAATATTCATAAGTATTCTTGTAGTATATACTATAGAGTTTTGTTTCAGCCTTTCATATTTTCATATAAAAATTACGAGACGAAGTTTGCACATATTTATTCATTATCATACTAACAATACGTGAGAAAATGACAAATAGATTCAAATTGAAAAATAACTTGCGCTATTATCGGCAAGAGTTAGTTCATTATGAATCTAATTTCATTCCACTGAAAAAAATTATAACCTCACTTTTATTTATAATCAAATTCATTTCAAAATCAAGTCAATCCACTGAACTTCTATTTATTACAAGAACGACTAGTAGTAAAAGGCTTTTGAACAATTTGAACCTTTGCTCAATATAAATCACAAACGGCAAATTATGTGATTCCACTGTTAGTTGGAATGAAGTAGCCATTTCAGGTTGGAGAGGGGATGAACGTATTGATTCAGAGCGCAAAGGAGTAAGGGGTAATACATATATAAAGATGATAATACACACCCTCTCTACCACGTGAGTGAACACGTTTTACATGTTTTATTATCATTATTTTAATTTTGTTTTGTGAAAATGTAAATCTCCAATTTCTTTTTTATTATGCCAAAAATAACTCAGTTTTTTTGATATATCATCAAAATCTACTGAAATTTATAATATTATTATTTATATATGTAACAATTGTTTTCAAGCATATTATTTATTTACTGCTTTTGTTCCTGAAAAAAACAAAAATTTCGCATTTATGTCATTAATAATCCCAATTTTCGATAATTTTAATATATTTATTTGGATATTGTATAAATATGACAGTTTATCTCTATACTATGAAACACTTTATGAATACCTTATTCAAAAGCTCATAATTATTTACTGATATGAAGAAGATATTTCTGAAATGATATAGGTGGCGCCATCCTACCGCGCCATTTGAAACTACTAACATATCTGAAACAGAAATCGCAATCATGCATTTCCAATGAATACAGCGCGCGAAAATTAATTTCTTGATATGAGATACAATATTTTAAGACTTTTGGCATCCCTGATTTTTTTTTGACTATTTTCGGCTTGACGTCGGTACGTACAGATGTATTTGTATGTGTACATAACTCACAAATCTCAAAATTCGTCGAATGTATAATGTTTTGCACCCCATATTATGGTTGCAATCGTCTGTACCGGAAGTGCACTTTACTTGGAGCTTTTTTGAATTTTCCACATAAATTCAAAACAATCAGCCGGAGAATATTGAAATTTCGTATTAAGCACTTCTATAACATCTTGTTGTACACCTTGCATTATGACTGCGATCGGCTAAACTGGAAGTGCAGTTTTTCGAATTTTTTGCATAAATTCAGAACTATCAGCTGTAGAATGATAAATTTATATTTTATTGCATTCTAACGAGCCAGAAGTAAATTTTATTTGACAATTCTTTTTAATTTTTCGCAAAAATTCTATTGACCGTTGAATAATATTATTATCTTCTATTTTCAAAGCAATTGACTAGAAGGGAAATGAACTTGAATTGACAGTTTTTGTTATTTTTTGCATGGATCCAAAATAATTAGCCGTAGAGTGATGACATTTTATATTTAGGACAGTTATTATATTTTGATTGTAATCAATAAAGTTTTTCTGTCTATATTGGCGCAGCTGATCAGTATGTGTCAAGGATGGGTGACGACGTGGCCAAATGGAAATTTCTGGAAAGATTTGAAAAAACGTAGACGTAAACTGAAAAGCTGAGTCGAATAGGAGCAGTAAGTAAGACAGGTGTGTGTAAGAAAGCAGAAAGAGAAATTGGAGAATAGTCGGAGCGCGTAGAAGTAATATTGGTTGGTTGGTTTGTTGATTACGGAGCGCGCAAAAGTGGACCTGTAAAAATAAATGAGAAGAGTAAAAAATAAATAGAGAAACATATGTGAATAAATAAGAAGCGGTAGAAATAAATAGGAGGCAGTATTGTTGTTTGAATAATAGATAGGTGTAGTATAATTGACTATTTTAGGGTCAGTTATAGAAACATTAATCAGTGAATATTTCTAATTGAATTAGTGTAGCCTCAAGTTTAAAATAAAATATTAACCAACGAACGAGTTTACGTTTCGTTACAATATGTTTCTTCAAGTAACTATATTAAAATTTTTAATCATAATTGTGTGACAGCGAAATGAGCTACCCCGAATAACTTCTATATTATTGAAGATATAATAAAATACTTAGATTTATCTTCATAAGTGATCCAAATAAATTGTTATAGAGACGTTGGAAGTGGCAAAGGGACCAAAATAACGTAAACAAAATAACGTTTATTAAAAACCACAGGACGTTTCGGCGCCGCAACGGCCTGCCATCATCAGCTTGAAATTGTGAATTTAAAATTTAGTTACATTATAAAATAAATGACTGCGTTGAAGAAAAACCATGTTGAATTTGGAATTTAAGAGGCCAAAATAAAAAACTTAATAATTTAGGGCATCATATGCCATGCTTGTCAAAACGGCCATGAGTTTTGACAAGAATGGGACTTTGTATTTAGGTCTGCTATTATATCACCTTGCATTTTGGTAGCAGTTGATTGAACCAAGAAAACACTCTTCTGGAAGAATTTTCTGCATAAATAAAAACCGATTAGCTGAAGAATGTTGCAATTTTGTATTTAGCACTATTGTAGCATTAAAATAATCATATTAAATTTTGGTTGCAATCAATTCTGTCTATTGTCAATGTCAGTGTCAACTGTCAATTATTTAGTCAAAAAATATACAAATAAGACATGTGGTGTCCACTTCAGATTTTTACTTACTTGTACAAAGTACAAGAAAGTATTGTGAAACCGACAAAATTCACATATCGAGATTTTGATGGATATATCCGTTTGGAGCATCCCTGAATCCATTTTGACTATTTTCGGCTTGATATTGGTACGTATATTCGTGCGTGCGTGCGTTCGTGCGTGCGTAACTCGCAAATCTCAAAACTGGTTGAACGTATAATGTTGAAATTTTGTATTTAAGACTGGTATAAGGTCTAGTTGTGCACCTCGCATCATGGTTCCAATCGTCTGTACCGGAAGTGCACTTTACTTGATCAACCGTAAAATGTTGAAATTCAGCATTTAAAATTAATGTTGTGTCAGAATGGTCATTTGCTATTTTTGTATGAATCGGCCAAGGCAGAAGTGCACTTTACTTGAAACTTTTTTTAATTTCTTCCATAAATCTAGAATTATCAGCCATAGCATATTGAAATTTAGTGTTTGAACTTGCTGTAGCATCAAAATAGTCATCTACTATTTTTATATCAATCGGCCGAGTCGGAAGTGCAGTTTATGAGTACAGCAGACATTCAGAATTTGCGGTATAAAACAAACAGTTTAATTGAAATGATAAGATAGGCAATGATAATATGTTGTCAATTTCTTAATTTTGTTTGACATGTCAGAATATTTTCCCTAAATTTCATTTCGTAAGCATGACAAAAGCGACAAAATTGGATCAGAGCATGCTTTTTCATACAAATTTAAAATTAATTTTCATTATGTTAGTCACACGGTCCAGCTTCAATTTCAGCATAATTGAACTCCAAATATACATACTTATCAAACCTCTTGAAGGCATGAAAAATAAAATGAGGCACTGAAATCTACGACTATCTGACGGTCTAAAAGTACAAGGAAATATTGTGAAACCGACAAAATTCACATATCGAGATTTTGATGGATATATCCATGTTGAGCATCTCTGAATCTATTTTGACTATTTTTGGCTTGATGTCGGTACGTATGTACGTATGTATGTGTGAATGTGCGTAACTCGCAAATCTCAGTATTCGTCAAACGTATAATGCTAAAATTTTGTATAAAAGACTGGTATAAGATCTTGGATTTTGATGTGCACCTCGCATTTTGATTGCAATCGTCTGTACTGAAAGAGCACTTTACCTGATACTTTTTTTGAATTTTTCGCATAAATCTAGAATGATTAGGCGTAGGATACTGAAATTCAGTATTTGAAATTGCTGTAGCATCCAAATGATCATCTCCTATTTTCGTCCCAATCGACTAAGCCGGAAGTGCACTTCATATTACAGACTTTTCGAATTTTTCTCATAAATTTAAAATAATCAGTCGCAGAATATTGAGATTTCGTATTAAGCACTTTTATAGCATCTAGTTGTACACCTTGCATTATGATTGTGATCGGCTAAGCCGAGAGTGCAGTTTACTCGAAACATTTTTTAACTTTCCGCATAAATCCAAAACGATTGAACGTAGAATATTAGAATACAGTATTCTGATAGTACTGTCTAGATGCTCATATCCTATTTTCATTGAGATCGACTGAGTCTAAAGTGCACTATACTTGACGATCTTGAAATTTTGCGCATAAATTCAGAACTGTTAGCCGTAGAATCCTGGAAATCAGTATTCAGGAATGTTGTAGCTTAAGAGTGATGACATACTGTTTCCATAGCAACCGACTAGCCGTGGAATGATGAGATGTTGTGTTTGATTATATATATCCAATGATGTGCAAGTAAGTCACCTGATGTCCACGTCAGATTTCCTCAAATTAGTTTCCTATGAATTAAGTAAGAAGTCACGTAATTTTTATAGGAACGAGTGAACAAACTTCTGTCAAATTGAAAAATTAGAATTTCTTGCATTTTCTTTAACGAAAAGTAGAGAAATAAATAGCGTTCTAATATAGAAACTAGTTCAAAAAGGTTTGGTGATAAATCAGAAGATGAAATTGATGAAGATATTCAGAAAAATATCCAATTAAATACCAAGAAAGCACGAGATTACAAATTGGAAGCATCCACATCTTTGACTAATATATTCACTTTTACCACTAGTGTAATACCCGATGGTAAGTATTTCTACGTGTCCAAATACCCACTGATATGCACCGTTTCTATGGCGATTTAGCATTGTTAACCTTGTTATAAATACTATGAATGGAATAGTCAAACTTATTTGGAATTGATCGTTTATAATTGATTTTCCACCAATTTGATCCAAATATCATGAAATCATATATTTTCAGTTAGATCATAAGTGGTTAAATTTTACCGGAATTTTTTTTAGGTTGTTACGAGAGCTTGTTGCTTAGCAATTTATTGAGTGATATTGACAGCGAGTGATTTTTGATCAATGTCACGAAATAAATTGATAGCAAGCTCTCGTAAAACAATCTGAAAATTTTGCCAGGTTAAATTTAATCACGAAGGTATTCGGAAGACTATTTCCAGAATGCAGAATGTACAAATGAAAACGTCAATTTTGTTTTTTTACTATACTACGAACATTACAGAGTATAGTATTACATTTTCACGAATTATTTATTGTATATATTAAACGTACAATTATTATACACATTAAAGGATTCTGGTTATTATTTTTAGTTTCAGAAGTAGAAGTTAATGGTCCAGGTGCAGATAAAGTAGTTTCAACTATGAATTGAGTTTAAATGATGTTCAGTATCGAGCTGAAGATATAGTTTTATAGAATGAATTTTCGAATGCCCAGTAATTTTAGTAAGCTGTTATTTTCCAATCAATCTTACGGTTATATTCGTTAAAGTTTTTTTTTTTGTATAATTTTTGCTGTAGTATTCCAGATTGTTTTGACACTCCTTTCTTTATAATCATCCCCATTCTTTTTCTTCATATTATACCTCCAATCTTGAAGAATATCAGATATTTGAATCACTGGATAATCAGCCAATAACTTATAATTGTTTTCCTGACAGAACTCACTAAATTGATTCCATATGGATGATCGCGTTTTAACTGTATTTGGAGGTGTAACATTGACAATCGCTTTTTGTAAACTTTGTTTTGATTCCTGTCCGAATCTACTCATTTTCATGTCAAATTTGAGTGACGTTCGGAATTTTTACAGGAAATAAACAATGTAAGCAAAATATAGCTAAGGAAGTTATTTGAACGTCAAAATTTTTTCACTTATTAAAACTGTCTTATGGTGGAATTCTGAACGTTTCTATAGCGTCTATAAGAAAGTCTATAACAACTTACAGATTCGATAAGCAAAATGATATTCTGAAAGAATCTGTAGCTTATAGATTTCTTTAAATATGTAATAGATGTCTATAACGCTAAGATTAGATGAACTCTAACCATAAGACATATGAAATGTCAAAATAAATAATAACTTAGGTGTTTTGCGTTCTATGTACTTTTTGCTGGTAAAGAATTATGAAAGGTTAGCATGTATTTTCGATAATTGTATTGATAATTCATTCAAAAAATATGTGAGATTGAGAAGAAAAGTCTAAATAATGCAATAAGCCCATTCGAAGCTTCAGATAAACATTTTAAACAATTGTTCCGTTTGGATAATTCAATTGCCCATAATTTAATAAGAACTTCGCATCAATTTGAAAATGGCCATCCCAAAATACATCAATAAGAAATATTCATGCTCAAAAATATAATTTCACCTACATCTACATTTTGACCGTCTCCAATTGAATTCAATGTATTCTGCCCATTTATTATTCAAATAATTTTCATCTAATGTTGAATTTATAGTGTTACTCTTGAATACGTAATCATATTCTTCCTAATCAATGTACACTTATTGCTCTTTGGCAATATTTCTGGTTCTCTTCCGAAGACACATAATATTTATTCATTCCATCTTTTGTAATGTGAAATCACTAGAAAACCTTCATGTTTTAAACTTTTCGCAAAATTCTTGAGATCTCAATTCAAATATGTCAAAATAATCTGACACATGACAACTTGAGTGAGAGCAGATATGAATTAAAATAAGAAGGCATCGTTATATTCGATGATATTATTCACGTCGTTATATGATTTACTAACTTGAGTGCATCAGAAGCTTGGATAAAATATATTAATCTGTATTTTTGAACAAAAAATCCAAAAGTAAAAATTATTTCCTAACCTATTTGCAACATGTAACTGTAAGCTCCAATGAACGGAAGTATCATGACGTCATAACTTATAGAAAATTATTCAGAATACCATTTTAATAGAATCTATAAGAACTCCACTTATGGATTCTGATAAGCTTATAGATCTGTAACGTTATAGAAATTTAAGATAATGCTCAGAATCCCACCATTAGTTATATACGATATATCAATAAAAATTGATTCTGATCATTTTTGTTGTTATAAACATCATACTTTCAATTTTATAACGAATTTTGTGATAGCGCGTAAGGACGCTACGATCGCACAGTGTATTACCGGAGTAACGAACGGAGGAGAGAATAAACGAATCAGAAGCACACATTGTTTGCCTCTGCAACTCTTAAAAAAATTGAGATAATTAAATTTTGTAAAAAGTATCGTATTCTGCACAATTTATTCTATAGTAATTATAAATTATTATTGAAATATCTCCACAAATACAAATACTATAACCTGATAAATAACATTGCGAGTTTGTGGCTATATCTTTCTACTCAATTTCATTTATTCGCAAACTGTATTATATTATACTGTAATAATGGATAGTACTGTAATTTGATATACTATTTTTAAAATGAACGCTTCTAATTCTTCAATTAATTTAGTTCCGAAATTCTGTCAAATAATCATTGTTTCCTGTAAGCTTCTCAAGACATAAAAAAATAAATCGCAGTCTCATAAGAGACCTTGGATTGTTCTTAAATGAAATGAACTATAAAACTTATAGTTTCTGGGGAATAATTTATGTACTTCCCTCAATTTAAAGGCTGGAAGAAAATTGCAAATATATTAATTAGCAATAACTCGAAAACTAAAAGTTTAGGGACAAATATTTCAAATAAAACTTACATAACTTTCAATTTCCTACAAGATTCAATTCTAAAAAAATTTTAGGACTATAGTTTTTGAGAAATGATATGCTAATACTCTTAATTTAAAATTTGGAAGAAAATCCGATCCATGTTTTTGATAGCCCTTTTAATTTAATTTTTCCAAGGTTTATAGTTCAGAAATAAATCAAAAAAGACACTCCAAAATTCTTGAAGTATATTTCTTAATTTTTGCGAGACTTTCATGAATTTCATTGGAAGGGGTGTTTCACCCTATGAAAAATATATTTTCGTCCGTAAGATGATAACATGAGAACAAGATTTCTATTATTTTTGGGAAATGAATCATTATAGAATTTTAAAAGATATTTTACTTCTTAAAAATTATTTTCAAATTGATTTGATCCCCTTTATTTCATATTAGGAAACGATTAAATTAAAAAATGAATAATATTGCTAAATATTAAGAACGGGAGGTCATGTATTGGCTTTTTCTGTTTTAAAAGTACATCTGTATACAAATTTATTGATTAAAACATTCTTGTCTCATTTGGTTTTATTAAGTAGCGAAGTTTCAACTTGCTTGGCTGCAGGTGTTCAGGCCAGTGTACAGTGCTTTGTATATGCGTTTATCTGGCATTGTTGCTTTAAAATTCGTACAGTTCGGATCTACGTCGCGTGACTCGTGAACAAATCGTTGATTTAAAGTACTTTAAAAGTGTTCAAGTGTTATATTTGGGGTTTTAAATATTGCTTATTAACGTAGAGATCAAAATTTTGTGTATTTAAATATGTAAATTGGGGTGAATTTGTTCCGCATTGCGTGTCCGTTAGGGGCACGTATTTGCGATGTTAGTCTTTACTTTTATTATGTAATAAATCAATAAAATGTCTTGGTTTTTTTTGCAAAGGCCTGTAATGAAAGGTCCAACGTGGGAATCGGTGCACACGTAGGTACCGCTACGAGAGGCACCCCCCCTGATGAACACCACCGCGTGGGGTTGCAATGAGTTCTAGGGCGAACGAGCGATCTAATTAGGGAGTAACGGCATACTCTCGATATGTACCTATCGGAAGTCGGTAAAATATGGTAGCTGGCGGGGGTCCTTGATTAAGTTCAAGAAACGACATTAGCTGAGACCGATACTTAAGGTTACCATATCGCGTAATTAGGCGGTATCGCGGGCCTCGGAATATGCATTGGCCACGTATTCAAACAACGTATTTTTTTTTTGCAAACGACGAGCACACCGGTGCTTGGGTGTCTGAGCGCTCAGGCACTCATTGGGGTAATAAAGTAGAGTCAATATCAGTAGCATAATATAACCGAACACTTTTAAATTATATCGCGAAATTAAAAAGCAACAATCAATCGCGTTAGCTAGCTCTCCGAATAAATAAATCCTTTGAAACGGCGCGAAACACACACAAAACACGTTTGAATGTTGAACGAATGTTGAATGAATGTAATTAATGAAAAATTCCCTTTCAGCTTCTTCTTTTATCACCATCTCCAACAAATTAAAACCAGGACGTAAGTTGACTAATAAACTTTGCTTTTCAGACTCTAATTATTTTTCTTTCAGCTATTATGTATTGTTTTCTCGCAGATTTCTAATCAATTTGTATTTTTTCAGATCATTTGCTGAGGATGAGCCCAGCTGTTGAGGTGATTGGACATCGAGGGAATGGACAACGTGGGAGGAGCTGAGGATGAGCCTAGCTGCCAAAATCAACTCTCAATATCTTTTTTGTTGAATATGATTCACCAAAATATGTTTTAAGTCTCTGTTTCAGATTGGCGGTCATCAATCGTCGTAACATCATTGCATCATCAACTAGGTAATACAATATTACTCATTATACAACTGCTTTTAGCTACTGCTAAAATAATTTGTCTAATATTGGAATTTATAATTTTAATTTAGAGTTCAGCAGTGGAACCAGAACCCAGCAGTAGAATCAGAGCCTAGCAGCAGACCCAGAGCCCAGCAGCTGTCCAAGAACTCCTCCAGTAGCTGCAGAAGATCAGTACAACAGGAACAGCAGAATCAGAGCCCAGAAGTCGTCCAAGAAATCCTCCAGTAGCTGCAGAAGATCAATACATCAGTAACAGCAGAACCAGAGCCAATAAGTCGTCCAAGAAGTCTTCCAGTAGCTGCAAAAGATCAGTACATCAGTAGCAGCTGTTCCAGGCTGCAGATTCAACTTTCAAAGAAGTCATCTGATTATTTCAGGCCCGCTGCTTGCAAAGTTCAAGTGAGTTCAATTTCTTTTTAAATTTTCCGATTTGTAATTAATTTGTTGTTACAGTTGCAGCACGCGAAGAAGCCGCTTCTCTGGTCTAGGTTTTGCTGGGGTTTCCCTAGGCCCAAAGGGAGAATTCTCGGAGAAGAGTTCGTCTCTTTCCCCTTAGTCATTGCCTGGGGGCGAACAAGGCTTACAACAACGCAACAGCATCGCGAACAAGACTTTCATCAACACAGCAGCATCGAGTATTCTACAATTAATCTTCTAACCTTTGTATCCTTTCCTAAATTCCAAAATAAACTCATTCCCACAAAATTTACAGTCTTATTCATTTCTAAAACCTATTTTTATTGTTTTCAGGAGTAGTTAGGAAAATAAATGTATTGTTAAATAGTTTGCAAAATAAACTAAATTCAATAATAACTTGTATTTTTTATTTTTGATGTAATTACAATTCAACAATTAATCTTCGAACCTTTGTACCCTTTCCTAATTTCCAAAATAAACTCATTCCCACAAACTTTACAGTCTTATTTATTTCAAAAATCTATTTTTATTGTTTTCAGGAGTAGTTAGGAAAATAAGTGTATTGTTAAATAGTTTGCAAAATGAACTAAATTCAATAATAACTTGTATTTTTTATTTTTGATGTAATTACAATTGGAAATTCAATTTGTATTGTTAAAATGTAAAAATATTTTTAAAATCAAGTTTATATTTTCATTTTTTCATTCAATCTATTAAAAAATAATTTTTTTCAGTCAGGAGTAAAGTTCAAAAATTTCTCGCAAGAGGCAGCATCTGTCAATGAGTGCTACCAAAAATTTATTTTTGAATAGATTTATTTTGCTATTGCAATCGCTAAAAAATATCAATTTTAATTGGAATAAGATACTCGGAATACTCTGGTATAAATAATTATGCCAAATAGTGGCTATTTTCTGCCATTTGAAAAATTCAATTCTAAAACGTGCTAGGTGCTGCTATCTCTGACAAGCAATGGAAACTAATATGTATTCAGATATATTGGTGCTGACATAAATAAAAAGGAATTTTCTCAGCTTATTTAATAATTTATAAATGATTTTTGATGGATAATATACTCTTCATTGAATTCTGGTCAGAATAATTGGTATATATTAATTATTCAGATAGTGATTCAAGAGTTATTTAGATAAATACAATGCCGGCAAGCTATGCGTCGATCGCCGGTTAAGTCTGATGAGTCTGACTGAGCTCCCGCTATAGAGGTATGCAATAGAATAACTGGTGTTGACTTGCCAATCAAATATATTTTCATATATATTTTGATCTGTTGGATTTGTTAGCATATAATAATATGATAATCAAATAAAAAATCTTATTTTTCCTTGGCTAATCGTTTTGAATTCATCAAAAAATTCTAAAAATCTGTCAAATAGAATGCGTCATTCCGAGAACCTTTGAAAACTTGTATCTCCTAAAATAATAATCATGGAACAATATACTTAACGTTAAAAGAAAGCTCAGATAGAACTATTTATTTTCAAATCAGTTGCGGTACTTCACTAACAAACCCTGTTACTATAGGGGATTAAATGTTTGCAACAACTTTGAAAGTTTATATCCTTTAAAATAATAATAGTGAAATAGTGAAATAAACGGTAATTAAAATCAATGTAATAGCATTTATTACAAAATTAATTGCTGCTCTTAATTTTCAACCCCCTGTCAATATAGGAGCTTTAATAAAGCAATAACTTTGAAAGCTGATATCTCTTAGAAAAGTAACCGTATAGTAATGAACCAAAGATTGACGGGAAACTTACTTCAACCCTTGATTTTCCAACCCTGATAGTATAGGAGATTGACAACTAATATCTTCTAAAATAATAAACGTATAATATTGAACAAAAAAATTTAAAAGAGCCAGTGTAGTGCTATTTACTATAAAACCAGTTTCAATTCTTGATCATTCAACCCTGAAATAATAACCGTAGAATGATGAACCAAACGTTGAATTTATTTTGAAATCAGTTGCAACCCTGGTATTATACGAGATTGGATGTTTGCAAAAACTTTGGAGGCTTGTTTCTCCAGAAATATAGATCGTAGAATAATGTAATGAACATTGATTTGAATGTCATGTGTCATGCCCTTAATATTCCAACTCTTTCCAATATAGGGGGTTGAATGAAGCAATAACTCTAAAAGCTGATATCTTTTCAACTAATTATCGTATAATGATGAAACAAACGTTATTAGGGAGGTTATTTATTACAATTTATTATAAAATCAGTGCAACCCTTAATTTTTCAACCCTTAACGTGTTATACGTGTTCGATTGCACTCGTACTAAATACAAGAAAGTATTGTGGAACCGACAAAATTCACCTATCGAGATTTTGATGGAAATATCCGATATGAGCATCCCTGAGTCCATTTTGACTATTTTCGGTTTGATGTCGGTACGTATGTTGATGCGTTCGTCCGTAACTCGCAAATCTCAAAACTGGTTGAACGTATAATGTTGAAATTTTGTAATTAAGACTGGTATAGGGTCTAGTTGTGCACCTCGCATTATGGTTACAATCGTCTGTACTGGAAGTGCACTTCACTTGAAACTTTTTTCGAATTTTTCTAATAAATCCAGAATGATCAACCGTATAATGTTGAAATTCAATATTTGAACTTGAAGTTGTATCAGAATGGTTATTTGCTATTTTTGTATGAATCGGCCAAACCAGAAGTGCATTTTACTTGAGACTTTTTAAAATTTTTTTTCAGGAACTGTCATCTGTCACTTGAAGTTCACTATCTCAAGCAGACGGCAAAGAAAAAATCAGAGCAAAGCGGCACGGACAATCATTTTTGATCACTCTGTATTAATTATAATCTGAAGTGACAGAAAACTTTATTGAATGAATTTGTGTATATATCAAACGATGTACAAGTAAGTCACGTGATGTTCACGTCAGATTTTTTGAAATAAATACGTCAAAAGAGCAATAATTATCGTATATAATATCACAAGGACTGTAATTTTATCAATAAATTTTTCTTGAAAACATTGATTACCTAGCAACATCGTGAGAGTCATCTGTCCGATTAAATCACGAGAGCGTAGCTCGAGGGATTTCATCTGAGCAGATGACTCGAAGGATGTTGCTTAAAGGTAATCAATGTTTGAAAGAACAATTTATGATAAAATTAAAGTCGCGAGTGGTATTTGTGGAGAATATTTCTCAAATGAAATTGCTACTATAAGTACCTATTGAATAATGTTAGTTGCAACTACTAACCTTTCTTATTGGAAAATGCACTAAATTGTCTCCATATACTCTAGTATTTTTAGACTTTTTGTATTTTAATTTCATTACTTTCGGCGAAAAATGCATTTCCAAAACAATTAAATTTTGACATATCCGAAAACTGATTGTTTGTTTATATTAGAACTGTGTATTGTTTCTCCATGACAAAGGCAATTTATCGCAATAAATCGCTTGCCAACGGGAATTTACCGAGGTAACGGGAATTTTCAGCGGTAAATTGCCATTGGCAAGGATATTATTATTATAATTGTCATTGTAACTATGCAAAATTTGTCAGTATAATTGACATGTGTGAAATAATCTTAGTAACAGAAACAACTTTTTTCTTGACATACAATTGCAATCAATAAAAACGTTACAATAAACAGTTTTACTTATTGTGCGACTGATATTCACAGGTAAAAATACATTATTGGTAATTTTTGATTCATTACGTGTGATAAAAACTATTTTTGTTCCAATAATATTTATAATCAAAATGCTAAACTTATGGTGGAATTCTAAACGTTTCTATAGCGTCTATAAGAAAGTTTATAACAACTTACAGATTCGATAGGCAAAATGATATTCTGAAAGAATCTGTAGCTTATAGATTTCTTTAAATATGTAATAGATGTCTATAACGTTAAGATTAGATAAACCCTAACCATAAGACATTTTAAATGTCAGAATAAATGATAATTTAGGTGTTTTGCGTACCATGTACTTTATTCTGGTGAAGGATTCCGAAAGATAGCATTCATTTTCAATAATTGTATTGAGAATTCATTCAAAAATTATGTGAGATTGATAAAAAAAATCTAAGTAATGCAATAAGCTCATTCGCATCTCCAAATAAACATTTTTAACAATTGTTCCGTAATTTAATATGAACTTCGCATCAATTCAAAAATGGCTATTCCAAAATACATCAATAAGAAATTCTCATGCTCAAGAATATAATTTCAGACTCTTGCCACTCAAAATTTTCACGCGAGTGGCTTTTCCATTCCTCTACATCTAAATTTGGGACGTCTCTAATTGAATTCAATATATTATTCTCATTTATTATTTAAATAATTATCATCTAATGTTGAATTTATAGTATTATTCTTCAATACGTAATCATATTCTTCATAATCCATGAACACTTATTGCTCTCTAGCAATATTTCTGGTTCTCTTCCGAGGACACACAATGTTTATTCAATCCATCGAACACTTTTGTGATGTCAATAATCACTAGAAAACCTTTATGTTTTAAACTTCTCGCAAAATTCTTTAAAACTCAATTCAAATATGTCAAAAAAATCTGACACATGACAACTTGAGTGAGAACAGATATGAATTAGAACTAGAAGGCATCGTTATATTTGATGACTTTATTCACGTCGTTATATGATTTACTCACTTGAGTGCATCAAAAGCTTGAATAAAATAAATTAATCTGTATTTTTGGACAAAAAATCCAAAAGTAAAAATCATTTCCTAACCTATTTGCAATATTGAACTGTAAAGTTCCAATGAACGGAAGTATCATGACGTCATAACTTATAGAAAATTGTTTAGAATACCATTTTAATAGAATCTATAAGAGCTCCACTTATGGATTCTGATAAGCTTATAGATCTGTAGCGTTATAGAAATTTGAGATAATGCTTAGAATCCCACCAATAATTTGTAATCCTAATTACAATCCAATTCAAATTTGTTTGTTTCTTGATCTGGTTTAAAGTTCGATGTTTGTAAATTTATTTTATTCACTACATTTATTTAATTTGCATTTAGTTTTAGAATAAATAACTTTACTGTATTAAATGACAGTCGATTCTTTGAAAGCAATGATTCTGTTGTGGTAAAGAAGCTCAAACTGATTAGAATTTGTTAGATTAAATAAACTTTTGTGGAAGAAAATTCATAAAACTGGTCATAATAAAAATAAATGTAGAGACTGATATTACTGTCCCCATCTATGAGCAAGTTTAAATACTAGGAATGATTACTGCTGCCTATGACGACAGTTTTTGTAACTAATATTTTGAACTTTAATCTTTCAAAATATATATTCAAAATAACGTCAAGGTAGCTATTTTTTGCATTTAAGTCGCTTTTTTAACATTTTAATATGATTTTGATAACTGGTTTGTTTTTTGTTATTTGAATGATTTGCATAATTTTTTTGGAATTTTATAATTCTTATTTTATTTAGAAGCAACTGCTAAAAACATTTTATTTGATTTAAATTTATCCCTAATTATTTCAAGTGTAATCTTATTTCAATGATATTTGCGTATATCAGTGGATAATAGTCATTAATATTTAAAAATATTTCAATATTTATATAAATCAAGATCATTATAATTCGATTCGATTGAATCTGATACAAACACAACGAATACATAAATACGGAACGCATAGAATCATTGTCAGTCAGTGTAACAGAAATACTCGTTTGCGCCTCTTGCATTTTAACGAGGAATAAACTGTACTTATCTTACAGTAAGTAACCTTTTTCAATTTTGTTATCGACGTAGAGTCTATTTTAGAGATAAACCTTTTACACTTGTAACACGATAGTATTACTTCATCAAAACCTGCTAAAAAATTTGAAACTTTGTTTTAGCTTACTTTTTCATGCACACCTATTTTCCTTTAATTATTAATTAATATTTAATTTCAGAATCAAAGCAAAATGGATTTCTTGTTGTGGTTAATACGATTTCAATTTTTTATGTTGAAAATATTGATGTATCCTTACAAAATAATATGTAGTTTGAAATCAAAACAAATTTGTCCGCCTGTTAAAAATGTTTTGTTGATTCACACCGCAAAAAAATTGGCACACATGATTCGCACAAAACAGGTATGTCAAATTCTATATTGAAATATTCGTCAATGTGAATAATTTTGTTTGGTTGAGGTTACGTTTACATTACATAATTAAAATATTGTAATACGGCCACATCTAAACCTGGTAGTTAACATTCACAAATCACGAAACTCTAGCACCATGTAAACTTAAAGCAGACCTCAAGTGTCAAATCTAAATTTTTGTCGTGTACTTGGTGATTATCAAATGTGGAAATTGAGGGCCGTAGAAAAAAAATATTTGGACAACAATTTTCGAGACTAGAAATTTTGGCTGGTACCACAAGCTCTGTTTTTGGCTATACTAGCAGTGTTATTTTAAGAAGCGTTTTAAGGCAATTTAAATATTTCAAGCTATTTTAAAGGAAAATATTCAAATAAATTTTGTAGACATATGTGTTTTCCGTAATTTGTATCTGAAGATTATTTTCTAAAGTATTTGGGAAAATTCTAATTGCGTTAAAACACATCTTGACACAACGCTCTTAGTAGCGCCAAAAACAGAGCTCGTGGTACAAGCCATTTTTTTTTAACTTTTTCTTCATGTTTGTATTTTTTAACTAGTGGAACTGATTACTGATATAACCTTTTGATACTTTTCATGGGTTCCGTGCTCAAAGTGGTCGTGCTCGTAGTGATCACCATAAAATCGTACTTATAGCGATTACATATTTTCTTGCCTGTCTAATCAGATTTTTTTCGAAATTTTATCTCTATCACTAATTTATCCAAGCTATTTAATTTAAGTTCACATCTCAAATCGAATGAAGATAAAAATATGTTCAAATATTGAATATTTATTATTTGAACAATCCTTAAGAAGTGGCGATAATAGCAACTTACTAGTGAAATGGAGCTTTGTCAGTGGCACTAAAACAGTGGTTTTTTCCAATAAATTAATTGTAGGATAGCTCGCTTCACTCGCACTTCCGAAGAACATCCCACAAAAGTACCGAATTGTGCTGCGTTCTCAGTTGGACCGAAATTTAATTTATTCGAGAATTACTGCTTCATCAGCATACGTGAAAAAATAGTCAATATATATATTTTCTTATTCAAATTAAGGAATGAATCAAAATTAAGTTTTGTAAATGAATAAATGATGGAGAACGAGATGAAATTGCGAAAAAAAATATGTGACAGCTATACAAGCACAATTTTATTATGACTGCTATAAGCACGCGACCTTTTCATGAGTACTGATTATTTCTCTCAGATAATAATCAAAACTGTTTATAAATATTGACCCAATTAATATCAATCAAAATAAAGAGTTTCTTACACTGATTATTTTCTAAATATGACATATTTATTGAACTTCAAATTCACTGAAAAAAAAAAAATTAATCTCTTATACACACTCAATATTTCACGCATTATGAATACGTAAAATATGCTTTCCTAATGTTCAGCATTATGAAAATCAGTTTATTCTATCATCTTTTACGTATAAATAATTTACCTTCAATCAGTTAAAAATATTATTATCTTTTTTAAATTTATTTTCAATAAAAAACAATTGATTTTTTTCAATGGGAATGTGCCCAAGATCACACGAAATAAAAACTCTAAAAAAAGTAATTTTATTATGGCTTATGAGGAAGACATATTATAATCTTAATCAGAATTTGAATCTTGTTTATTTCTAAATCTCAATTATGGCTAAGAGTTTGGTTGCGAAATGAACTAAGTTTGAACCCAATTTTTCTTATAATATTTTAACATGAACTAAAAGCTAGTCTGTAACGTGTTTTATAATTTCCAATAAAAATTCCCAACATTTATGTTATTGAGAGGAAGCTTGAGCCATATTTAAAAAATTAAATATGATTTCTCTGGTACCAGGTCAAAGAGGCATACTGTATATATGAAAAATACATAAAGTGACTTGACTGCATTTAAGCTGTTATTTGCGCTGATGCAAGATGTATTTTGCCATTTCACGAGAAAGAATACCGTAGTAAAAAAACAACTTAAAGATAAAAAGAAAACTAAATCTTTTTCATGACTTTCGTGGGGGAAGGAGTATAACCCAAAATGTCCTAGTTATGTTCTATCATGTGCCGGTAGTGACTTGTAGTTTGTGTACCGATTGCACTGGCAATGCAGTTCGATTGAAGTCAACAAAGTCGTGCGAGCGATGCATAAACTATGAGCCAGTACCGGCACATCAACAGAGTATTCCAGCACTATTTTTTCTCTGTTAATTCAAAACTTTGTTGTACGAAAGTAAGTACCTAATGAATAATCTCTTCATTGTTGGAGCGTTTAATTAATATCTTCTTCCATTCACCAATATTTCCAAACAGATAATTCAACTCATTTCCGTGTAAAACCAGAAAAATGTTAACAATTTGATACGACAAAAACATTTAAACATCACAACAACTTTAGTTATTTATAGAAAATGTGGTAATTTTCTAAAGCAATTTAATTCAAATTAGTTACCTTCTGTGGTTTAAAAGATAACAATGGCTTCTGTAAAAAATAATTGAGAATATTGATAAAAATTACTCATGTTTTAATAAATAAATGCAGAATTTCACATTGCGGCCAAGGACCAGAATTTTAACACAATTTATTCGAAAATTCCATCTGATTTTATATTTACATCTGTAAAAAAATTGCAATTAAACTTTTAGTTTCGAAATTAACTAATTCATGTTAATTGCATTATTAAGTGCCAATTCACAATGAGCGTAAACATAAAGAGTACGTAAAAACATAAACGTAAGAAATTATGTATGTTCACAGTGGTCGTAACGTAAAATATTAAAATAAAGTGTTTTTTTTTTCATTTAACGTTGTTACAAATTAGGGTTAATTGATGTATTGTGTTGGTTTCTCTGACTGTCATTTTCAAATATTCTGTTGATTTCGATTCTGTTTCATGTTAAATGTTTTTCTTTGGTTTCACTTTTATTAGTTTGGAGTTTAGTTTGTTTTGTTTTATTGTATGATGTCTGAAAAAGATCTTGCGATTGTTTCATTATTATTGAAACTGCGTTATAAAAGTCGCCAACGAGAGAAATATTAAGACAAGGAAGAAATAGTTGTTTTTTTTATTAATAATTCTATGTCAATCATATTTATAGCATGTTTTGATCCAGGGTGTTGTCAACTATCAGATGAAAACATGTGTTTAAAGTTGACGCATGCGCTATTATTTGTTGCGTACGTAAACATAACATAAAGTTGAATTTATCTCAACTTTACGTTTTCATACCTAGCTCTTATGTCAATACGTAAACGTAAGAAATACGTAAGAGTATTGTGAACACGGGCATTAAAATACAGTAGTTCAACTTTATGTTTATGTTTACGGTTACGTACTTCTTACGTTTACGCACATTGTGAATTGATACCAATACTTGCAGAATGGAGTAAATTCATTAAAATCAATACTATTCACGAACATAGATCGTAGAAAAATAGTAGACAACGTAAATTACCAAGTGCTTGAGGCAGAACCTTGACAAATGAGAATTAAGAGACAAAATGTTTTCTGTTTCTGCTGTCTAAACCTTACATTCAGTTTTTCTTTTCATTGAGAAATAAATAAATAAATGTGAAATTCAGTAATGCACTATTGAAAAATTTGTTGTATGATATATTCCAAGAATAAAAAAAAACATATGTCAAATTTATAAATCGATGGGCTGTTAAAATTTTATGCAAAAATATAAATTATTCACTCAATAATAAGAATAATTTGCAAAATTTTGAAAGAAAGTCCTGTACTGATATCATATTCAGCACAGTATCTGCAAACTTCAAATAACTGTATTCCCATCTATTGAAAAACTTTTGTTTTCTCTAAATTTTTTAACACAGTATCACACTACCATTAATAATATTTTTTTATAAGCGTGTATATTATAATCTGAATATAATAGCCATTTAGCCATTATATTGTCAATTATTTTTAGAGCTACTCTAATTTGACAAACATGACGTATTTTAAGTAGAAATAAATAAGTATTGATCATGCGTTTTACCCAATTCGAATGTGGCAGATACTGAAAGTGCACATTGATATAGGCGAAATACAATGACGGATCCATAGTTACAAATATGTGCGATGCTAATTCATTTGATCTAGTAAATTGGCTCTAACCAAAAAGAACAAAGTAAACACATGATGATCGTACCGAAATATCATAAACGAATGCAACGATTGAGAATGTAAACGTAGTCAAACTTCATAGTACCAACGTGTGATAAAAGCAATGAACTACAATTATTGTAAATAAATAAAATTTCAAAAATATTATATAGGTTCTAGTATAAAATAATTATAAATTTAATTAGTAGTAGAGAAAAGTGAGAGTCTACTAGCGAGTTTAAATAGTTTTTAAATTTACACGAGCTAAGTAATATCGCTTTTCTTACGTGTTAAACATGCTATTTTTTTGTACACTTGATGGAAAAACTTGAGTGGATGACGCCAAGAATAGAAATAATTGAAACACTAATCAAGGTTGTGTTCTTGCAAAAACGTAGTAACGGATTTAACAACTGCTGCATAAAAGCATAGTACAAATGAACAATATTAAATTAATTTGTCAGAAGCGTCAGAAGCTAAAGATACTCGCGAAATTCTGGATGCAGCTAAAGGAGCGACTTTACATTTGTTTCCGACGAAATCGAGAGAATTTTTGTTTTCCTATATGTTTAACCTGTAATTTTTTCCTAATTAGGTCAAAGTTTTCATTTAGGCACGTCTCATAATGCGTTTTTTGTTTGTTATTTTTTGTTGCTGATTAGAAAAATGTTGCTAATTGGAAAACTGGCTTTTTTCTTTACTGATTTCTACATATTAAACCTAATGTATTCCATGAAGTATACAAAAAAATATAATTTTCTTATAGTATGCAAAAAATAGTATTTATTTTCTTCGTTTTTCCAAATATAAACGTCACGTGGTCATTACGACAAGTTCTTTTCATTTTGTAATGCCTAATTCTATCGGCTATAGATTGATTGATATACCTTCTAAGCCGTGGGTGTGGTTACCAGTCATCATCACACAGTTTGTCATAGAGCATATTATACATCAATGATAATTATTTTGGAAAAACATTTCAATATAGACACCACATGACTTACTTGTACACCTAGTGATTGTAAAATTGACAGTTGACATTTGACACTGATATTGATATTAGGTAGAATGCATTGCAACCAAAATTAGGAGTGATTATTTAGAGCTACAGCAGTCCTAAATACAAAATTCCAGAGTGAATTATAATTCAGTGAAATTTATATTGTGGACTACTTATTAAATAAATTAAAGACGTGAATGAGAATTTATTTTCCAACTAGTTGTAATATAGGCAGTATTATGTATTTGAAGTTAGATATATATAATTCATCTATTTACAATTTGGAAAGCTGTAATAAATAGTATATTATGCTACAAGGGCCGAACGACTGTCATTTTTGTCCAGGATAAATTTGGCTACATTCGGTGAAGACGACGGCGAAGTACGAGGCGAAGGCGAGGGCGAAGACGAGGGCAAAGCCCAAGGCGTTGCTCCGTGCAGCCAAATTTGTCTGTGACAATAATAACAGTCGTTCAGTGTCCGTGTTGCATACGATACTTTTTGTAACAAGTGCACCAAGTACCCTCATTACTAAGCTTTTTAAATTAATTTGGATGTATCGAAATTATCTTATCGATTTGACAAACAGATTTTTGCAAATTCAATCACATTACAGTAAACTAATACAATGAAACGTAACTTACATGATCTATTTTATTGACTGATATTTTTCACATTTTCTGTGCTATCCCGTTCACAATAAATGCACATGCTATAACGAACACATTCTATAATACAAATTTCTTTTAAATATCAATTTGACATATATCAATGGAATAAAAAAATCCAACGGCATCCATGATCCATGATCTACAATTCCATTTTTACCCAGCGGACTTTAATATCCATTAATTCCCAGTCAACAGAGAATTTATGAAAATTGTCACCATAAAAAATAAAAATGTTTCAGTTTAATGCATTACAGGCAATTCAGTAATTGGGTCTCTTCAAAAATATTCACATATTCAATTGATTTAGGTTTTATTTCGATCTAGTATTGGAAATTGTATTTAGATTAAGTGAATTTTTCATTATGTCAGCAGTTTATTCTTTTCATTTTGTGTGAGTAAAACAATATTGGGAATTCAGTCAATTTTTTTTTATTATAAAAAAAATTAAAAAAAAAACTTAATTCCCAATTTTGTTTTATTCACTCAAAATAACTTATCCAGTCAGCCTCAACAATTTATCCAACATTCTTCTCATGTTGAAATAATATTTTTTTCCATGTCTAAATTGTTCGTGAATTTATAATGACTCAAGGTCGAAAATCTGTCAAATCAGTTAAAGTATTTATTTTTTAATATCTATGGCTATTAAATAGCCTATAATGTAATGACCAGATTTTTTTTTGCAGAAAATCATTTCTTGAAAATTATTATCTTGATTTGATTTTTTCAAATAATTAGATTTCAAGCGAAATTTATGCTGTTTAACATTAAATCATGTTGCAAAATTGGCCTTGACTGTAGTGTACTAGAAGAAGGCTAAAAATGTTTAACACAATTTGAAATATGTTGAAATATCTGTTAGAAATTCTTAAAACTTGTTTTGAAGACCATATTTACTTTAAGTATCTATTGATTTCAAAATACATTCTAATTGTACCAAATGGCACATATTAACATAAAAAACAATGGAACTTCAATATTTTCTGGGAATTATTTTCAGAAAGTGAATATAAAATTATATGTCCATCCATTAAATATAGTATTTGTAGGGTCACTTGACACGGTGCATGAAATGTAGCATATTTAATGCAAAAAAATATTCCATGATTTTTTTGAGTCAACTTACTAATTTCGTTCATAGAACTAGCAATTATGAGAATAATCAAAACAGGACGTAACAAACTACTATAGGAGTAAATTAACATGGTATAAAGTTCGATGTATTTTTTCGAAAACAACAATAGAGAAACAATAAATGGATAATCGTGTAATTTGCATTTGTGCGTTTTCAAGGTCACCTCTGAGGAAGTTATTAAAACTTACATAGCTAGAATACAAGAAGTAAATCCTATTGTAAACGCTGTTGTTGATAACAGATTTGATGAAGCTATTGCAGAGGCCAAAGCAATAGACAAATTTTTGCTAACTACACAAAAAACGGAAGAAGAATTAGAAAAGGAGAAACCTCTTCTTGGTGTTCCTTTTACTGTCAAAGAAAGCATAGCAGTTGCTGGTAAGATATATACTTAAAGAATGGGATACTAGTGTCCGAATAAAAGCTAAAAATACATAGAAATATCCGAAAATATTTATTATTGTTTCGTGGGAAAATATTGTGGAAATATTAGTCGAGATACGCAAAATTAAGACAGAATTAATAAATTCCAAATTGCTGATCACCTTGAAAACAGAGCTATTTTTTGTCGGAAAAAATATTGAAAAAAAAAAAAAGAATGCGGAGAATAATCAACAACAAGTTTTTAGGTGAGCATGGAATGATATTTGAATATTTGATGGACAAATCGTTTTAATTCTATTTATATTATTAAAAATTAAAGTTGGAAAGTAATATACTTCAATTACTGGATATTTTGTTTGAAAAAAAAGTCTTGATTTTTCAGTGAGACACAAAAATATCAAGCTGTATGATTCAGTAGATTATTATTTTTCCCTGTAAGTGCAGTTGGCAACAGTTAAATGAAGGTACTTATTACGATTGTTAGCGGAATTAACACCACATTACTTCTAACTGGAAATTGATTGCGACATTAGACATATAATGGTCTCGGCTATTAAATTAAAAATTCAAAACTGCTGAATGTTTCACAAATTCCAAATTCAAGAATCATTAAATCGGACGACAACTGTAGACACGTGTTTTCTTCTTATTGGGGCTCATCAGAACAACCTAACCAGCATGCAGATAAAATATACCTACAAACAGTACCATCAAACAAAAAAGAGCCAAAGTGGCGAGCCGAATAAAAATAAATGTCACGATAATGTGTCCTTCATTTTCATCATTTTGAATCGGTACGATTTGGGGATTTCTATGCATCCTAATAGTGTCTTGGACAATAGTATTCATACCTGTATAAAAATTGTTAGTCACTAAAAATAGAACAAACAAAAACGCTTGTACAAATTCCAAATTAAATAGTAAAAAAACACTTTAGATTATAATCATTAAATACTATCAAGGTTATAAAATACATCCCATCATATGATTACGTTTTAATAATTTAGGAATGAGCAATGCGGCAGGAGTATGGCATAATGAAATACCTCGAGCAGATTCCGATGCAGAAATAGTGCGCCTAGTTCGATTTGCTGGAGCAATCCCACTTTGTGTTACTAATACACCAGAGCTTTGTGTTTATTGGGAATCATTCAATAATGTTACTGGCCTCACAAAAAATCCTTATGATACCAGAAGGACCGTTGGAGGATCGTCTGGAGGAGAAGTATTAGAACTTAATCCTCCAATTTATAGATTAATTCAAGAAATTGTTTACTTTTAGGCAGCTTTACTAAGCAGTGCAGCTTCAATAATTGGTTTAGGATCAGACATTTGTGGATCTTTGAGGTTACCCCCGCATTTTACAGGAGTGTATGGTCATAAGCCATCACCAGAGATAATTTCCATTCAAGGACATGTCCCTAGTTGTGACGATGAAAAATGGTCCAGTGTTTTCGTCTTAGGACCTTTGTCAAGATATGCTGAAGATATGGCGCTGCTTTTTCCGATCATAACCAAACCGGAAGTCAGGGATCTACTTAAACTGAATGAACCTGTAAGACATATTTTATTCAAAGCTCTACATAATTTATCTGGCTATAACTGAAACTGCTTTAAGAGGGCAGTTTGTAAGATACAGAATAATAGTAATTTATACAAGGTTTACAGGTTTGCTGCAAGGTTGAAACTATAAAAATATGAATAATTATGTTGTGAAGCATAAACAATAATTTTGTTCTTCCCAAATTAGATACGCATGATTCTGCACTGAAAATATTTTCCTCTGATCTCCAACTAGTCAGTTACACAATAATTTCAAAAAAATTAATCAAAACATGATATTCCGTGAGACAGGGCATAAATTTTTCGTTGATTACCGCTCACTTGAAACTTCGTGAGTGACTTCATTGTGATGAGTCCGACAGCTTTCACATTTGACGAAATTCTTGATTTGGGGGCGTTTTTTCAGCGAGAGCTAATTGAACATGTCAATTTCATGAAGCCTTGGAAATGTATTACCGTCATATTGATGTTTACACTAATCGAAAGATTTTTTGATTATAAAATGAAAAATAATATTGTCCGACATGAATATTGGGGGCCAGTGGTGAGTCCGACAAGCCGCACTTTTCAAAAGTACGTTGGTATGAAAACGGATTACCGCTAGTCTGAGACTTTGAGGACGTGTTCAATTTTTTTTTTCTAAGGTTTGGTCATTTCGCCCGACAAATTTTTGGGGGCGTTTTCTCAGTCCGACACTGAAAACGTGTCAAGATTATAACAGTTCCTTCATCAATGACCGCTTGTCGGACCAAAACAGTCATAATTTGAAAACATATTTTTTCGCCAACTGTCAAAAAAACATGATATTTTTGTGTTGTTATGGATACACAAAGCTCATGATTTTTTCACTAGTAAAAAAAATGAAACATATAGCATATAAAAAATAAATTCTACTTTCGCACACCTAATCTAATATAATTCAGTTTAGTAATGCTACAAGGATAGAAACAAACAGATATTCAACAAAATAGAAATATGAATTTGTACACAAAACTACTTATTTTTTAATATAAAAATTAATTGTTGACAGTTCTTTATTTACAAAACAACAATTGCGCATTCTTTTGGTTACAATACCCAGGTGACTGCAAATTAATTATAGTTTGTACTTTTTTCCTACATTTTACTGAATGAAACAATAGTTATTGTTGATCTATTACTTTTTGACATTTGGTGAGAAAATATTGTTTGTATTTCGTGTGCGAGTGATTGTATTTTGTTGCGCTTTCGAATGAATTTGTTACCTCGACCTTACGGTCTCGGTTAAAATTGACAATCTCACGCGCGCAACAAAAAAAACAACCACTTCGCACACTTAATACAAAAATAACTAATCTGTCCAAAAAACATATTGTCCGACAGAAATATTGGTTCTTATCGTCAGTCCGACAAGAAAACGCTCGCACATATATAACTCAGTTTTTGACGTATTTAATATCAAGAGATAAGTAATGAACGTTGTTTATAAGCTAATAATTCATTAACAAAATAATTGAAAAAAAGTAGAGTAGAAAATAGAAAAAGAAATATATTATTATGTCGCTAAGTTGGAACGTTACTCACGTTAATCTTCCATCTCCGGAGGGTTCCTAGTAGAATTAAATTGGTAATCGATGCTCTATTCGAATCTAAAATTAGGATTAGTGGTTCCCATTCAAGATTTCAAAGTGACTTTCTCCCCCGACTATAAGAAGGGAAGAGAAATCTTTGAAATTTTCCTTCAGTCATTCTCCCATTCGGTGCATATTTCTCCAGATATACTTCAAATATGCCATATCTCACAGACTTCAACTAAGCTAAGTTTCACATCACCTCGTGTGCGCGGTACAATGTTTTCTCTTCACGTCGTAAAATTAAAATGGGACACCTATATGTATTTTCAGCTTTCTGCACTTCAAGTATGCCAAATAACAAATTTTTTCGTGCGCGCAATATGCTTGAAAAGGGATACAAAGCTTTCTCTTTACGTATTAATATATAGATTAAAATGGAACACCTGTATATAATTTTCGCTTTCTGCACATCTTCTCCATATAAATTTTGAGTATGCCAAATCTCACAATCCTCCGTGCATGCAATATGCTTAAAAAGAGGTCGAAAGTTTGCTCTTGACGTATTAATTTATAGATATCACAATTGAAGGTAAATTTGAATGATATTTGAGGTGATTATCACGGTATACTGACTTTATATCACACATTTGATTCCAAAATAATATTAATATATTGGTGGACAAGCCTTTTTTGTATTACTCATAGTCAATAATCATACTGACTTGATATGCATTTAATAAGTATATGTACATGTCTACGAACGTAGCCGCATTCATACAACATATTTTTGATTTTCTGACGTATTGCCCCACTGAAATTGTCGGACATGTATACAGTAATGTTCTAGACACTATTCGAATGGAAAATAAAAAACATAGAGATGAGCGGTCATTAATGAAGGAACTGTTATAATCCTGACACGTTTTCAGTGTCGGACTGAGGAAACGCCCCCGAAAGATTGTCGGACAAAATGACCAAATCTTAGAAAAAAAATAATTGAACACGTCCTCAAAGTCTCAGACTAGCGGTAATCCGTTTTCAAACCAACGTACTTTTGACAAGTGCGGCTTGTCGGACTCACCACTGACCCCCAATTTTCATGTCGGAAAATATTATTTTTCATTTTATAATCAAAAATTTTTTAGATTAGTGCAAACATCAATATGATAGTAATACATTTTCAAGGCCTGATGAAATTGACATGTTCAATTAGTTCTCGCTGAAAACGTTCCCAAATCAAAAATTTCGTCAAATGTGAAAGCTGTCGGACTCATCACAATGAGGTCACTCACGAAGTTTCAAGTGAGCGGTAACCAACGAAAAATTTATGCCCTGTCTTACGGACTATGAAACATTCCAGTTAGAAAAACTAGAAAAGCGCGCCTGTTTTCAAAAATATTTTACTTAGAGTTCTGTGCCAATATAAAATAATCTTATGAAAACGGTGCACCCAGATTCGCTCGGGTTATTAATAATTGAGACACTGGTTTATGAAAATTTATTCTTTTTGAATCTGATATTTTTTTGTTGAATTAGCAAAAAAATGTTTGGCAATTTTTACCAAAGCATTCCTCTTCTTGGTCATGCACATCGCTTGGCATATTTCCCCTTGTCTCACTCATTACTTTGCAACTCACGTACCTGTGCCATGTTTTTCCGTATTTAATCTAAGCTCTCATATTTAATTTTGTGAGAAAATATGATTTTTTTTCGCTTGATTTATTGATTTAAGATTTACGCACCTCCCTTCGCTCGTACTTTATAAAAATTGAAGAAGCAAAAACACTTGTATGAATCAATATGGCTTAGCCACGAGCTTAAAAAATATAAATATTCGTCATCTTTGTATCCTTTATTTTATTCTCTCTTATCTTCTTTTCTTCTTAGGAACGTTGCAATTTCAATTTTCGTATTAAATGACTGGGTGCTTGTGACATAAAAAAGAGACAATTTTTTACAGACTGCCTTTTATAGGAAAGTTACTTACAACTGTAGGTTTAAGGCTTGGTTTCACCAAAGTCAGTTAAATTTATCTAGAGGTTATTTTGAGTTAGTAATTATAGTTACAATTGTATCAACAATAGTTTCCATATAAAATAACCTCTGGATGAATTTAACTGGTTTTGGTGAAACTGGCCCTAAGATATGTAAAAAATTTTTCCTTTCTGTAACGAACGCCTGGTCTAAAAGTAATTTATTGCACTAGCACTAATGTCGATTGTGATATATTGGTCATGACAGAAAAAGTTTACTTTTCTTGAGTGACCAACCACATTTCATACAAGTGCAACACATTTTATCCAACACCTCTCTTAAAACGACTTGAATCGTTTTCATATGTTGGTCGAATCGCCGAAAAAATTAGTACGAATAGAATGCCGTTTAAATCACGAAAATGGAACAAATGGTCCCGGAAATTGTCTAATGATAAAGATGAAACAATGGTTATTGATAGAGAAGATCGGTAGAGCACTAAAATTTTAATCGTAATTCTGTAGCGTTTTTTTTCCATAGATTATCTTAACAAGACTTCAACTTGATAGCAAGAATTGGGTTATCATGCGTTGAGTCCACTTCAGATTCCAAAATATTTGCACTTTTTTTCGATTACTTACATCTGGAAGTAGAATAAAAAAATATTAAAACAGTACCACACTAGAGCCCTCAAAAATATTTTCAGAATGTTCAATTGCTCGAATAAAAAAAAAAGTTATTGTTCCATTCATTCAAAATTATAGAAAAAATCTTTGTCCAATTTTTAATAGTCTTACATGATCTTTCAAATAACAACCCAACAAGATTCCTATCTCAATGCGTTTCAGATATTTACTGATTTAAAAATCTTCACAGCTTCAAATCATACTACTTACATGGACAAGCGTCACACGTACAAACATGACGTCATTAGTTTCATTGACCTTGATTGGTAGAAGCAGACAACTGTCGGGTATCTAAATAAAATATGTTTAGTGGCTACAATACGAGTGGAAATATTAGACAAATCCTTTCGCGGTCAAATATTGTATCTAACGAAATTTAAATCTTGTTCGTAAATTAATAATTTATTTTTACCTTGAGTTACATTCACATAACTGAAATTATGCACTATCTAGTGATTTTACTTATTATGGACATCTAAATAGTCACTAACGCTACACTTATTTTATTATTCAGACAACAACACTGTATTTCATTGATTTCCACGGCTTCTTATTTATTTCGAACTGTTTCACTATTTATTTTGTACTCTTCTTATCTATTTCCAATGATTAACTTCATTTAGTTCACTTTTGCGCGCTCCGTAAACCGACCTACAAGTCACAAATACTTATAATCTCAAATTCTCCCCTCACTTCCTTATTCACTTACTGTCCAATCCGACTCAGTTTTCTGGTTTATATACGTGTGACTATTGCTTCTCGAATCTTCCGAGAAATTTTCATTCGGTCTGATGACACCAGGTCCTTAACACAAATCAGTCAGTTCCGCCCGTTAGACAACAACTCTATTGCGAATATAACCAGTTTAACCGGCGTGTTGATATGGAAGTATCTAGGCATTGTTAGTTACAATATATTTTTGAGACTCTATAAGCCGTTTCACTGATATCGTTTGAGATAGTGAAACACCAATAACAATAATTAAAATATTTTTTTTTTAGGTTCACATAAAAGATTTAAATTTTTTCTATATGGAACTTGATACAAATGCAGAAACAAAATTAAGTGTGAGAAATTTCAACACATATTTGAAGAGCAAATATGGAATTATTTCAAAAAAAGTAATATTACTTTTTTGAATTTACCGTGAATACATGTGATTATTTTTTAGATTGAAATAAAGTCCATGAAAAACTCTTTTAATTTGACGCAACTTGTAGTCCCAAATATGACACCAATGGAACACGTGCACTGTTTATTTTATAACGAAGATACAAAAACATACTCTTTTTGGAAACATTTTCTAAAAAAATTTATGTGTATGTCAAAAGTAACCTTCCATGTTTTAATGTTTGGTTTTGTTCTTGGAGCTTCAGGTGTATTCAACAGGAGGAGGCCAGCTGCTATTACAGCGAAAGAAAAACTGAAAGATCATTTAAACGTATTTATAATTGAACTTTGCAAAAATTTCCATTAATTTTTTTCATTTTAGGAGCTTCTTGGAGATAATGGTGTTCTTCTCTTCCCTTCTTTCACAGATGTAGCACATTTCCATAAACAAGCATTGCACAAAGCTTTTGATTCTAATTATTACACAATTTTCAATGTCCTAGGGTTACCTGTTACTCAGTGCCCTTTGGGTTTAAACTCAAAGGGGCTACCATTTGGTATTCAAGTTGTAGGAAATCGCAACAATGATAGACTTACCATTGCTGTTGCTCAAGAGCTTGAAAAATATTTTGGTGGCTGGAAACCACCAACAGTTGTAGATGAGAAAAATGTAATTATTGATAATTTTGTACTGTGATAGTAATATTTAAGTTTAGTATTTGCACATTTTTATGTTTCGAGAGCGCAGAAATTAATTTTTGCGGACATTATTTGTAAGTTCAAATTTTTTCAGTAATAAAGTGTTATTTTGTTTTGATATTTTTCTCAATTAATCACAATTTTAAAATAAAATATTTTGATTCTTACGACTTTTGAGGCGTCCAAAAAGATAACTTCTAGGCCTCAACATTATATTGGGCTCTAGACAGAATAAACATTGAATTAAATTTGTAAACTAAGACATAAATAAGATCCCTGGAACTGATAAAAAAATCTAGTAGCCAATTTATGGTCGGCAAGGACCTGTACACAAAATATTTTGGGCTCCATTTATTAAGTATATTTTTAATTTAATTTTAATGTGTTTGACTCAATCATTATAAATATGAACATTCCTAATCTTTTACAGGCTGCGAAATATAACTTGTATATGAATCGATCGGGAATACAGTGATCAATAGGGTGCCAGACTTTATAAACCCAAGATCCTGTCCTAAGTGTCAAAAAATGCTATTTTCAATCAATTTTTTTAAGCTCCTTCCGTCCGAACGCTTGGAAAAGTAGACTGCTCAGAACGTTAAATTAGTGAAGCTATGAATTTTTCAAAAATATTATATGGGGATCACGATTACTCTAATAAACGCGGAAACGAGTCAAAATTGCTTTGAAAAAACTGACAATTTTTGTTGGGGCCATTTTTAATATTTCACTCACTGGTGGTATATTCGGATAGCTGTTAATTTCTTTTTACAAAAATTCAACACTTTTGTGTTAATAACTGGCCTGAGGTTCTGTCAGTTTGATCAACTGTCGGCGTATCGTTCATCCAATTGAGATGATACTTTGTACAGGAGTGCGTTCGGATTTTAATCGTCTCGATCAGAGCAAGGCGATGTCAAATATAATTACGTCATCGATGTTTAGCTAATTTAGCCGAACGACCTGAACTAACTTTCTTTTATTTTAACTACTAATCTTAAACTTGAAATAATGACGGGGTTGCCAGTAGATATATAAGGCCGATTCTGGGCCAGATAACGTCATTAGTGACGTTATCTAAACAGCAGTGACGTTATCTAAACATTTACCAGTGGCGCCATCTCTTGAGCAGTGGTGAGTGGCCCTCCTATCATCCAACAGACTAACTAGCGTTAAATGGAAAAGATTTCTATTTTTGCGTGTGGCGCCATCTATTATTCACTAGACGAACTACTAATTGAAGTGATAGATCTCTGTACCATGAATGACAATAATAACATTATTCACACATTCTACCACTAACGTCATCTCTTGGGATGTGTGATGAGTGGTGCCACCTATCATCCAACAAACTAACTAGCGTTAAATGGAGAAGATTTCTATTTTTGCGTGTGGCGCCATCTATTGTCCACTAGACGAACTATCAATTGATGTGATAGATCTCTGTATCATGAATTACAATTATAACGTTATTATTCTGAAAGATATAATAATAGAAAACTGAATAGTTTGTATCACTTGGAGTTTCATACTCATACTGGATTTGATATGCAAAAATTTTTCTACATATGCAAATAAGACATTGATAACCCCAAACATGGGATCACAAGTGATGCAAGTCCGCTTATCAAAAATAAATTATTGAATCTGCAAATTTATAATCAAGAAATTGAAAAATTCATGCACTCAATTATTATAAATTTATTAGTAGTTCGTCTAGTGGACAAAAGCTAGCGCCACGCGCATTTAACGTTAGTTAGCCTGTTGGATGATAGATGGCAACACTCATCACACATCTCAAGAGATGACGTTAGTGATAAAATGTGTGAATAACGTTATTATTGTCATTCATGGTACAGAGATCTATCACATCAATTAGTAGTTCGTCTAGTGAATAATAGATGGCGCCACACGCAGAAAATAGAAATCTTTCCCATTTAACGCTAGTTAGTCTGTTGGATGATAGGTGGCGCCACTCACCACTGCTCAAGAGATGGCGCCACTGGTAAATGTTTAGATAACGTCACTGCTGTTCAGATAACGTCACTGCTGACGTTATCTTTGAAATCTTAGATCGTTATCTGGCCCAGAATCGGCCTTATATATTTACTGTTGCCTCTTTGCATTTTAAAGGCCTCTAAATTTTTACTCTATAATATATATTTTTTCAAATAATGCTGATTATGATGACATCGACAAAGAATTATTACTAGAAGTTCATTTGAATAAACTAAAAAATAATTTTCAACATTAATAAAAGCCTTCTCGCTGCAAATTTGTATGTAGAAATCACAATTCAAAATTCTAAAACTAAACGAATTGATGACACTGACTCTATGACGTGAATTTGTAATTTATAATGTCAATGATCAATTTGTTTTTTATAGATGAGATGTAATAGTTTACTGCGCAGGTCGGGTATACTTTGTTCATAACTCGCCCATGTAAAAAGCAGGGAAAAATAATTTCGTCTAGGCGTTTACCCAAATTGATTTTAAACGTTCAAGTCGTTTCATTTAGACAAATTGTCCACTAAAAACAAACGCATTGGGCGAAAAATTGTTGTCTGGGCGAGGTTTTCGAACGTACCCCAGTTGTTGGTACTTGCGTAAAAGTTTCTGATACCAACGTACAATAGATGGCGTGCAAGTCGTATCGGCTAGCTGTTTGTTTACGCATCGTTTATCTGACTTTAAACAGTTGTTGTTTGCGCCTGTGTGAAAGTTCCTGACATAGTACCATCAATGCATTGCTGCAGTGTAAATACTTCTCTTGATCAATATCTCAGTAAGTGGTATAGAAAATTCATAGATTTTTTTTTGTCTTCACCTAGTTCTATATTCATTTATTTAAATACTTATTATTTGAAAGACAACGCACAGATCGAACCGCTGGATTTAAGCTATGAAATTTTATACTGCCTTCCAATAATAACCAAAGAACCAATAAAAAGAGATTTTTTGAAATTTCATCCTATATGTTTTTGTGGGAAATTCTATTCTCTGCGACCATTATTATATTTTTATGTGAAAGTGAAGTAACTCTAGAATAAAATAGCAAAAAATATCTATGCCACAGGACTACCGGTTGTCACAGTGCTGCAGTCAATTTTGATTTCTTTTTTTTATTGTTTTCAAAAAGGTACCGCGGGTGTAACCTGTGTTTTTATGAGTTGTGATCAATTATTATATTTTAGAGAAAGTCAATTGAATTGATCAATTCTAGAATAGAACAACAGAAAATATCAAAAGCACAGGGCTCCCGCAGGCAGTGCACGTGGTTAGCCCAGATGCTGCAGTTAATTATTATATATTTTCTCATTGATTTCAAAAAATACATCTATATGCAAGCGAAACCGCGGGTGACAGCTAGTCGTAAATAAATTTGTATAATTTGAATTCTCAAATTTGTAACTATTCTAGTAATATATGGATATAATATTATATTAGTTGCTCTATTTCTTGAATTTATTTTCAGAAAGCTTGTTTTAAATCCAGCATTTTTTGTGTAACCTTTTTGTATTCAACTAATCGTAGTCCCATGACAACTTTGGAATAAATTTTAATGAAGAAAAAATCTTTTCAGAATTCATTTTTTATTTTATTTTTTTCATTATCATTCATTCCTTTCAATTGAAAAAGGCAGCACGTTGCTGTTTCTTATATAAAGAACTTTAGCCAATTAAACATTTATTTTTTGTATTTCAATTGAAATGACATAATGGCATCACACCATTTTGTATTCAATGGCCTCTATAAGCAGTCTTTGTCTTGGCCATTGAATCAAATTTTGAAGTCTATTTTCTCGTACATTTGGCTTTTCACTTTTTGATATCTTTATACAATGCACATTATAAATTATCAAACCACACTTCTATATTCATTTTATGTTCCAAGAAATTAGTATTCAAATAAGAATACACATTTTTAAGTTATCTGTGGCCCTTTCATGATCCTGCGCACACCTATAAATATACTCATTAAAAAATCTATACGGAGGGTTAACCATGCCAGTGGTCCAAAACAATTTGGATTGTTAGAGGAGTATATTTTTGACAACCAAGCCCAAGCCAACTACTTCCGGATTCAAAATAAGTTCGCGGTTTCAAAATCTTTATGACATTCTGCCTGCGCAATGTACCATTCTGAGATGCGCACTAGCTTGCTCACATATGACTTGGTTGATTTGACAGTTCGGCGAAACAGAAATTGTGTTTGTGATGATTTAGTACCGTTAAATTAAGAATATTTATTTGAAAATGTGTTTCGGACCTTTTACTAGAATATGCCACTGGGGACCACTCACAGCTTTAGGTATAAATCTACAATTAATTAATAACATTATAAATCAGGTTATATTTTATAGGTATAATAAAAGTAGTTACTGCAATGACAATTCATTGTACAAGTATGTGGTGGCCACCACAAGACTCATTTGGAGGAATGTTCAACAGTTTGTGCTTCATGACACTGTCTGGGCTAACCCTGTTTAATTTTATGTCGTCGATGTTCCAAGGACCAGGGCATTTACCACTTCACTGGAAACCAGTACGTAGCTGAAGCTGGTAATTGCACATTATTTGGAAGGCAATGCACTTAGATGATATAACATTATATATTTTAAATATATTATTGATTAAAATATTTTTATTGATTTAGGATTGTGAGGAAGAGGAAGAATATTTGCAGTGGTGCAATGTATGTGAAGGATACAAGGCTCCTAGATCGCACCACTGCCGAAAATGTAATTCGAAATTTGGTTTAGTTCATTTCCGTTGTAATTATGGTTGGTCTTCCATTGATTTCATTTGGAAATTATTATTCTTCCATTATCTACTTGTTTCAATTAATTGTAACCTTTAAATGATGACCTCTCATTATGATTGCCAAAGTCTATACCGGAAGTGCACTTGACTTGAAACTTTTTTGAACTTTTCGCGTAAATCCAAAATGTTTGGCAGTAAGATGTTGAAATTGAGTTTTTGAAATTACTGTAGCATCTAAATGATTTCCTTATACTTTTGTATCAATCGAGTGAACCGGAAGTGCACTTCATATTACAGACTTCGAATTTTTCTCATGAATTAAAAATAAGCAGTCGCAGAATATTTAACTTCCGTATTAAGCACTTATATAACATCTTATTGTGAACCTTGCATTATGATTGCGATCGGCTGAACGATTATCTGTAGAATAATGAAATTTAGTATATATAGCAATTGAAGCAAATGATAACATAATATTCTCATAACAATCTACTGAGCCGGAAGTAACTTTCACTTGACAGTCTTTTCTAATTTTTCGCATAAATTCAAAACTATTGGCCGTAGAGTGATAAAATTTAGTATTTAGAGATATTTGCAATGAAAATGTACCAACCATAATCATATTCAAACTGAAATGAACTAATTAATATTGAAATTAATCTTTTTACAAATATTTTTCTAAATTCAGGTGGCAAATGTGTCTTAAAAATGGATCACCATTGTCCATGGATTAACAACTGTGTTGGTTGGGGCAATCATGCCCACTTCACGGCATTTTTAGGTTTTGCAGTTTTAGGTTGTGCCCAAGCATCCGTAATTCTTGCTTGCTCGTTATATAGAGGCTTAAATCGAGTCTGGTACTTGTATTATGGAACTGGAGACGAGCCGATAGTTTATTTGAATATTTATACTCTTGTTATTGGCGTTTTTGCTCTTGGACTTGCCGTAGGAGTTGTTTTGGCTGTTGGAATGCTGCTGTTCTTCCAAGTAATTTTTTTTTTTTTATGATTATCGATAATATATTGAACTTTCTTTTTGATACAGATTCGTGCTATAATACGTAATAGAACAGGAATAGAAGACTGGATTTTAGAAAAAGCAAATCATAGACGCTTGAATACCGATGACAAATTTGTATTTCCTTATGATTTAGGTACTAGGGATAATATATTGCAAGTTGCGAATTGGTCTTGCCAGCCCGTGGGTGATGGTGTATTTTATCCTGTTGTTGAAAGTTGCGATCAATATACTTTAACTGTAAGTACTTTTGAAAACTATTCTTTATTTATTTTCTCATATTTATATACATTTCGTTTAATTTTTAGAGAGAGCAAATAGAGCAAAAAAATGAAAAACGTCAAAGAACACGTCTGTATGAAATAACGAAACCTGTTTCTGGCTCCTGGTTTCCGATTTTTCAAGGAATTGGAGTATGCCTGCATCCTCCGTGTACTGATGAGCCTAGAATTAAGCTTCAACCTGGAGACAGAGTCAACGTAACTCGGTGGAGAAAGTAATTTTGTTCCTAATAATTTTATTTGAAATATTAAGCGAATTATTTCCAGGTACTGGTTGTTTGGTGATAAAGTTCTACCTCAGGTAAAAAGTGAGAAAGATGCTAAAGTTAGGGGATGGTTCCCTCGAAAGTGTGCTATAGAAATTATTGAATCCGAACATTCTAGTCCTCAAAATTTCGTACAAAAGAAAAAGAATTGAGTGCTTTGTTAGAGTGGAAATTTTGCATTGATTTTGCATTTTACTTAGAATGAAGACATTTTCTACTTATTTCTATTATTATAGTACTTTATATTTGACTGAAATATAATCATAAGTACCTGTATTATGCGTCCTTTTGTATTTTGATTTTATTATCTCAATAAAGCATTGTAAAACTAAATTGTTTTCAGTGCATTTTGATGGAAATATCCGTTTTGAGCATCCCTGAATCCAGTTTGACTAATTTTGGCTTGACATCGATACGTGTGTACGTATGTAACTCGCAATTCCCAGAACTCGTCAAACGTATTTTGTATTTGAGACTGGTCTAGGGTCTAGTTGTGTATTTCGCATAATGGTTGTAATTATCTGTACCGGAAATGCACTTTACTTAAAATATTTTTTGAACTTTTCGCAAAAATCCGAAACAGTGGAACGTAGAGTATAGGAATTCAGTATTTAAGACGAATGTGCCATCGAGATGCTCATATCCTATTTTCATTGAGATCGATTAAACCGGAAGTGCATTTTACTCTTCGAATTTTTCGCTGTAGAGTAATGAAAATTTGGTATTTCAGTCTGCTGTAGCATCTGAATGATTGCCTACTATTCTCATAACAATTAACTAAACAGGAAGTGCACTTCAGTTGAATTTTTCTTTAATATTGCTCATAAATTCAAAACTGATGGGCGAAGAATCTTGGAAATCATTATTAAGCAATTTTTTAACATAAGAATGATGATCTCTTGTTTCCATAGCAATCGACTGTGCCGAAATTTACTGGACAGATTCTTAGAATTTTTTGGATGAATCCAAAACGATTATCCGTAAAAAGATGAAATTTTGTATTTGATTATCGTATTATTATATGCAAAAAAATATATTAAATTTAAGTAAGTCACGTGATATACACGTCAGAATTTTTATGACAGAAAATAATAATTTTATGGAAAAATAGAAGATATAAAAAGTGTTAATTTTGATTTAATCAAGTTTACATATTCTTTCACATTTTTTCGAAATTCAGATATATTAGTATCAAAAAATTAATGATTGAAACTGTACATCGTTCTATTAATCAATCCTTTTTTCACAATGATTATTATCAAGGCTTATATTATTGATTACTCTGTTTAAGATTGCCTCACGTGGTTTTCCTCAGATCTTGGGTGAATGCCAGAGAAATTTTGTTTTTCTGCACTAAATATGGAACTCACGTTTTCACATCTAGTCTGTATAATTTTAATTATCTAGATCAAGATACTTGCCTTGCTCATTTTTGTATCATTATTTTTCTGATGGAGACTTTTGAATAGAAAGTCGAAAGGTCAAAAAGTAGGAACAAGAAACAAGTAGGAACATTAGGAAATTTAATAAAAACATTTCCAACCACTGCTCACGTACAGAATTAATCGAAATAAAGGAAATAACTTTCCAGAACTGATTTTAAATAAATATGTTATAATAAAACAACTTCTAGTTTTTGATGTGACATCATAATTTATTGTAATAGTAGATTATATTATTAGGAGCAAAAGTTAGACTTTCTGGCTTATGTGCTTTGCAGTTTGACTGCCGAACGTTGAAACGTCACTTTTATTGCCTAGGCAGAAAGTGATATTTTATAGACTATAAACTGTTAACAGTCGTACTTTTAAAGTCAATCGGCAAAAAACTAATTTACTTGTTGAAAGGACGTGTGATTAATTTTTTTTTATTTAGTCATGTTTCATTATCTTTAATATTGTACATATTTAAATTACATTTAGCACTTTTATCTACAATAAAATCACGTCAGGAGACTATCTTAAATGTTTTAGTGGATAAAGTTCTGTATATAAAAATAAATAAAACACAACACGTTTCAATAGCAAAGTGCTGCCTTTTTCAAGTGAAGAAAATATGTAATAAATAAACAAGTTGTCAAGATAATAAATATAAATATAGCTAATGAATAAGTATACAGGATGTATCAGGACTAGTGTAAAAAAAATATTGTATAGGGAGTGAGCGCAGCCACCAGAGGTCTCGCCAGTTATGTGTAAAATGGCGATAAAACCGTGATTTGCATTCACTTTATATGTTAAATTAACAGTGCGCTGCGAAAATATTCCAATCATATACGTTATATCTTTGATTTTTGTGTGAAAAATTCTATAAATATAATATAAAATTTGTCCTATATTAAGTTATCTGATATTTTTTTTTAATTAGTTTGATGTAGTGGTAAAAACATTCCAGACACATAGCTTGGAATGAAAGATTTCATCCAGATTTTACATAGCACATCGTTTATTTGTAAAAGCTATTCATTATCCAATACATTCTGGACGCAAGTAATGAACATCAAAAAGTTTGATGTTCATTCTAGCGTAATTTTTAGGTATTGATTTGATAAGTTTTTCGTTTTTTCATAGTTGCCTAAATCACACTGGACATCAATACTTCTGTAATTGATCTTATTTTGAGCAATACAATTTGAATTTTTAATAAATTTGCACTGAGTTCCGCACATTTTGTTCCTGAATCCTGAAATATTTCTGTTGGGAGTGAAGTTTCTTTTGGACTTAAGAGATGCTTCAACAAAAATGAATATAATTTGTTCAAATGCATGAAAATTCATATTCATGTAGAATAATTATTATTCTGAAAAATTTCTGATTTTCCGTTTTCTGAACCATTTTTTTCTATGCTTGTAATTGCTAATTTATTAGATGAATTAGATCCTTTTTGATTTTTTCTTCTTGATTTCAAAGAATCTAATTTTTGAGGATTAAAAAATACTAAAATGATATAATATTCGATTTTTTGTTTCCAATTTTTTGCCACTGCTTTCGGTAGATAGATTATGTTGGAAATCGATATATACTTATTTATTTGCTCTTATAACTACAGCACTGTGGTACAGAATAGTATCGTCTGGGCTTCATAGTAATTTTTCTATTATAAAATATTTCTTAACTCTATAAATATCGAAAAAACGAAACAGTCTTTCAAGACAAAACTCCATATGATCTCCAATATAATTCAAATCTATCTCAGTTTTTCTAGTTTAAATTCCTGCCGCCAGAGGCCAACTCTTTCGTCGCTCACTCTCTATACTCCTGACATCATTTTGAGTAAAAAGTTTCATATCAACGTAGGACTTATCCCTCTTGGTTACCAAGATACAAGAAAACAAAATTTCATAAATAGCCGCTTTGGAATTAAAACACAGTAAAAAACAATAGAAACATTAATAGTATATTATGCTAGAAGGACCGAACGACTGTCATTTTTGTCCAGAACAAATTTGGCTGCATTCGGTGAAGACGAGGACAAAGCCTAAGGCGTAGCTTCGTGCAGCCAAATTTGTCCGTGGCAATAATAACAGTCGTTCAGTGTCCGTGTTGCATACGATACTTTTTGTAACAAGTGCACCCAAGTACCTTTATAACTGAGCATTTTAAATAAATTTAGATGTATTGAAACTATCTTATCAGTTTGACAAACAAATTTTTGCAATTGCGATCACATCACAGTAAACTAATTCAATGAAACATGACTTACATGATTTAATTTATTGATTGATATTTTTCACAGTCTCTGTGCAATCCTGTTCACAATCAATGTAATACATTTCAAATATTAATTTGACATATCCCAATGAAACAAAAAAATTCAACGGCATCCATGATCCACAATTTATTTTCATTTTTACCCAGCGGACATTAATATCCATTTATTCCCAGTCAACTGAGAACTAATGAAAATTGTTACCATAGTTTGGAATTGAGAACTTTCGGAGCAGAATTTAGCTCAGTTATAGAGTAGTTTCGGTGCACGTGTTACAAAAAAATTATAGCATACTCCTGATATCATTTTGAGTAAAAAATTTAATATCAACATAGGACTTATCCCTCTTGGTTACCAAGATACAAGAGATCAAAATTTCATAAATAGCAGCACAGTGAAAAAACAAAGAAAACATTAAATATATTTATCTTGTCTCACAGTAAATGATCAAAATGTGTCCCTTGAACTTGAATGCAAGTTTGACATTAATTGTATTTTTGTGTTGCTACGAATGTCAGCTGAGGCGTTTATTATTCTTTATATTAATTGATTGTTTGCACTTATTTGTGGATTTGGAATTATTTTGTATTGTTTTCCATCGTTTCGTACATTATTACAAAAGTATCTTGATTTAAAAATTCTTAAAATTTGCTGCTATTCACAAAATTTTGATCCCTTGTGTTTTGGTAATTAAAGGGAATAGGACATATTTTATATGACAGTTTTTATTCAAAATGATGTTAGGAATATACAATATTTTTTTTTTTTACACTAGTCCTAATACGCCTGTATATTAACTCCTAGGATTGAAGGTAGTGCAGCTCTATGGTAGGTACTTATGGTTTGGCTTATAATTTCAATGTCCACAGATGAAAACAGAGGTCTAAATTGGATAATTTTCAATTTCTAATAGTTCTAACTTTATCCAGTAGAACATATTTATTTAAATAGAAATAGTTTATTTCAGCGACTTGAATATCTGTGATATATATTATTAGGAAATAGTCCAACTACTGTCTAATTTATGGAAGAAGGCTAAAAAAAAATCTCATTATAGCTGAAGTACAATTACTTGTATAAGAGGAAAATTGATGTTTTTTTGTCTTTGTCGTATTACTTTTCCAGTTGAAAGTTAAGTAACTGATAGAAAATATTTCAATAACTTTTTTGTACCTACTTCAATGTTAAAATGGTGAATGTTTTATTTTCGCTTTAAAGCGAGCTATTCAAGGGCAGAAGATGCACCAAATGAACATAAAATATTTTCATTTTTATCTAAATTCAATCGGCGTTCAACTCCACGCATTTTGGATTTTAATCTCGCAACACCAATAGAATTAATCAACAAAAAAAAATTAAAATTATGAACTCTTTCGAAAACGTTATAAGTACTTCTGAAATAAGAAAAAAACTGTCAAATAAGTTAATAATACATTCATGCAATATATCTGAAATATTTTATGTATACAATAATATTCCTTTAGAAATACCGTAATTCACTGATATTTGTAAAATAAAGTTATTGGTCTTATTTAAGTAAATACTCTATTATAGCTTCTCCAAACTTGATGCTAATATTCCCAGCAATAATTTTCAACATATCATCAGCTTTATCCTCTGCTTCTTTTACTATTTCATTAACACAAATTAATAATTCAGAGGGCAGATTATTAATCAGATTAGTTGTTTCAGTAACAATTTCAGATATCTGATCAGGTATTTTTGATGCCAGTTCAGTAACATAATCGATAAATTCTTTTATAACTGGGCCCGGATTCCAAGTAACAATATTACTGCTTAACTTTGTAGGTAATTCACTTATTTCTTCAGTGAAATCAGTGATAATTTTTCTGTTAATATCAATTCTCTCAACTGCTTTATTAATAATGACTGTTGCTTTATTTGTGAAATGTTCTACTAAACTTTTCCCAAGTTTTTCCAGTTCTTCTTTTTGATCACTTATACAGTCAGTAATATCAATATTTAATACAGAAGATATTTCTCCTGATTTTTTTATTATCTGCCCAATTTTTGTAACAGCATTTGCTATTTTATCTAATATTCCATCGGTTCCTTGTTTAATATATTCTTCTTGTATTTTAATAATGATGTTTATGAAATCTTGAAGTTTCGTTTCTGATCCAGATATTGAATCTAGTTTTAATTTTGATAGTTTATCTATCAATCCATGAGCTTGACTCAAAAGTTGCGTGAAAGAAGCTCTTGTTTCAATAGAATCACTTGCAACATTTATTTCAGCCTAAAATTGAATAAAACATTACTTAGTTTTCAACTGAAGAAATACAGGGCACAGAATTTTGTAAATTTTAAATAATCAAAATCTGAATAAGGGCGAAACACGTGTTTACAGTGGTCGCCCTAAAATCGACTCCTGAATTTGTAATGTTGTGAAGCATTCAAGTTTTGATGACAAATTAATATAAGTAAAGCAATGTGATGTAAGCAATGAATTTATTTTAAAATTGAAATTATTCTGGAGCTGACCTTGTCATCCATATTGAGGCATTTATCTAAACAGCAAATTTTATCAGTAGGAATTAAAGTACTTATCTAAAAACAGCAAAAAATATCAACAATGTAAATATTGGGAGTTTTAATTTTAAATATTTCAAATAACATGCCCTCCTCTTTACTTTACGCTGCGCATGATTGCGCTATCCCCTTATTTTCTGCGCAATAACTCTGCTTGAGTTCAGAACGTGCGCATTCTAGTAAAAGTATTTGCACAGCTTGCAGTGAATGTCACAAATTATTCTCCGCTGTATTGTCTGAAGGTAAACAAGTGGTCATTGATATTTTATTATCAAAGATGCCTTTAGAAAACTGGTGAGTTGATTATTTTGTCTATTGTTGTGCAAAAATGTCATTTTCAACTGTTGAACCCTTTAGCAAAGAAAAAGATATAATATGCCCATACGACGAGGTGCATGTCGTAAGAGAAAGTCGCCTTCAATTCCATTTGGTGAAGTGCAAGAAAAATCACAAAGAATCGCGTTTTGTCGAGTGCCCTTTCAACAGCACTCACAAGGTCCCTGAAATAGAATTAAATGTAGGAATGTATTTATTGGATTTTTGAATGTTTGTAATATTTGAAGATTCTTTTAGTGCCATAAGCTCTATCTTTGTGCAGATAGAAAGAAAGTAGATACTTTTATTTGCTCCACTGAAGATGCGACACCTTTGTTCCCTGTTCAGCCTTATGAGGTTCCAAGCTCAGAAGATTGGGATGATGTGAGTATTTTAATTTTCTTATATTGTAGCTATAGTTTCAAGGTTGAATCATCGAAATTAGTAGAACCTTAAAAGAAATGAAAGTGCTATAATCTTTTGAATATTATTTATTTTCGGACACTAAAAGGAAGTCAAAATATTATAATAATGATGAAACCAAGAGATATTTCATTGGGCACACAGTTTATGTGCATTTTTTTTCTTTGAAAAGCAAAAGATTATACTAAAAACAGTTTACTTGGTAGAAAAGTTGTAATTTTCGGATAAAATGTACGTCTAACAATTTTTTTTTCAAATTCAGGTGCAGGTGCCAAGTTATGATCCTATTGAGCACTGCAACACGCACGCCATTATATGGGGTGTGCAAGGTGGAACTCCTTCCGAACGTAAACATCATCGTGCGGAGCACAGACAAAGATACCGGGCAGCAATCGGGGCTGCTGGAAGAAACGGTCATGGTCAAGAGAACGTAGTGCCGGAAAAAGTAATTTCTACATAAATAATTTAACAAGCTTGTAATAATTTTTAATGGTACAAATCCGAATGATTTTTTTTTTAAACATTCATCAGTAACTAGAAAAATATTATAAAATGATCACAAAGAATTTAAAAATAATGCAACCATTTTTTTATAGGCTCCTACTCGCTTACCACAAACCACACCGAAAGCACAAATGAATGTAGCTGGAAAAAGGTGTTTATCAATTTGATATTGATTATTATTTATTGATTTTTATATTTATATATTTTCATTTCTCGTAGTGAGAACTCCCAAGATTCTTCTCGTGGCAGAGGAAGAGGACGTATTCTGCAGTAATTTCTTCATTTGACTCCTTAGAATTACTTTTCATTTTGTGATTATAAATACTGAAGTACCTATCACATATTTCTAGTTATTTCATGTATTTATGTTAAATGATTACTGTTCGTAATTTGTTACTTTTAAAATCTGATGCTAATCATATATGTTTAATGTTGACTTTAGGAGAAGTGGTGGCACGTGACTAATAGCCAGTTGCACCGCTCAAGTTTAAATTTTAAGCTCCACTCAAACAAAAATACCGAATCGGAATAATAACAGCAATGTTTTTGATTTTTGTTATATGTTTTACATATACACTATTTTTGCGGTATTTCTTTTCCCAGAATAACAACATGTCACATTTGATTTATGAGTTTTAATGCAATATTGTTCAATTAAGCGACAGCGGTGCAACTGGCTATTAGGAATAGATTGATGGTTATTACTAAATTTTTTTAAAATTTTATGTTCAATATCTGTTTTAGAAGTAGACATTATTTTTTTATCGTTATATGAAAATGACGAATCGTTGAATTAAACGAATGTTCTGCAAGGAGAACTTGAAATTTGGCACGTCAATATTTTTGTAATATCATTAAAGATTCAAATAAAACGCAGTGATGCAGAGTTTTCTTTTTTCATTTATGTTCATGGTAAGTGACTTTAAATAGGTTGTTTTGATAAAAAGTGTTAGCTCGGCTAAATTGTCAAGGTTGTAAATTCAAAATTCAAGTATTTATTCCTCCCACATGAACGTCTCTTGAAAATCTTTCAAAAGGATAAAAATGAATCAAGATTGGAGCTTAGAAATGATATAATGATATTTAGGATATTTTAAAGCAAAATAATTGATTACTAAACAATTTGGAGTACTAGTTAATATTTTGAACTAACAAAAAAAATCTTACTATGGCCCACAGCTCCTTTTGCAGTATTTTGGAGCAGGAGAGTACTTTCAGCTCTGTTTTTACAGGGAGAATACGAGCGAAACAATATATTGCATAATTAAAAGTTTTTTTTTGGTTTAAATTCTGTATATTTATTGATATTTTTTGACGTTTTCGACCCTCTATCCAAAAGTCTTCATAAGAAATAATGATATAAAAATAAACAAGAAAGTATCTAGATATTAAAAATATACAGAATACTAAATGTAAAAACGTGGACTCCACATTTAGTACAGAAAGAACAAAATTTCTCTATCATTCATCCAAGGTCTGAGGAGAAACCGAGTGAAACAACCTGAAACAGATGAATCAATAATATAAGTGAAAAAAAAAAAAAACTAATATAGCACAAAAGGACGATGTCCTGTTTTTGCGAACGTACACAGTTCCAAGATCTAAATACATATAAAAATTAATCCTGTGTTGCTGATCATGCTATTTAATTTTTGCATGATATTAAGTTCGAAGAAACAAGAGTAATCGCGAGATTTTCATCCATTCATTGTAGATTGGTTTCACCTGTTTGAGGCTGTTTCTCGTGGTCTTTTCGTGAATGCCAGAGAAATGTTGTTCTTCCTGCACTAAATGTGGAATCATTGTTTCTGATGAAGACTCGTGGATAGAGAGTCGAAACGTCAAAAAATATAAATAAATAAACAGACTTTGAACAAAAAAATAACTTTTAATTATGATTAAATTCTGAAAAACATGTATAGATCATTTTAATATATTGCATATTCAGCAAATTTAATTATTAATTCCAGGCAAGGAAAACCAACAAAAATAATTAAATAAAGCGTGTAAGAGAGTAGATTATTTTATCATGTTTGCATATTTGATCTTATAAACAATGCACAGGTTTTATTACAAAATGGATTATCATTTCAAAACAAAAACATGTCTAATCAACCTAAAAATAAAACAAAATTATTTGAATAACATGTGAAACTAGAGTTGCAACGAATATTCGGTTACTATTCGGTATTCGGCCGAATGTCGAATCACTATCCAGCCGAACACCGAATAGTGTCATTATTGGAATAAAAAATGTAGAAATATATCGGTATTAAACAAAATGATATGAAGGAAAAAACTTTTCAGAACTCATTTTTAATATATCTCAATTTGCTTAACAAAAATCATCAGTTCTAATTTGAATTTTTGGCAAACAAATTTAGATATATTAAATTTCATATTATTCTATTTAACTCCTCTATTTTCATATTTTATACCAATAGTGACCAGTGGCGTAGCTAGAAATATTGGGCCCTTCCGTAAGTATGGTAAGACCTTCTCCTCCTCACTGTTCATAATAATCAAGACTAAAATAAAAATAATACAAGAATTAGGATTCCCGCAAAATAGATTCAATAACAGAAAATAAAACACACATTAAGTTTATCCTAACTCAGTTAGTTCAAAATTATCCGCTGCGGCGCTGCGATCTTAAATTTATTTGCCAATACTTGTTACTTTGTACAAGTAAGTAAAAAATAGATTGCAAAAATCGCATTTCTGCGTTTCGGTCGCTACGCTCGGAGGGCCACGCCCAATTCATTCCGCACTTTTTGACTGTTGAAAATATTGTTAGTCACATGACGAGCCGATCCGCGCGAATTGGTCGTGGCTTTCTGAGCATAGTGACCGGAGCGCAGAATTACGGTTTTTTGCAGTCGATTTTTTTCCATATTTACACTCGCTCAAAAGGAATGCCATTTGAGCATGTTGTGAAGTAACTCTTGCCTAATAGGAGGCTTTTCGTAAAAATGGTCTACATTGACCAACAACTTTTTTATGGCTGTTTCTCGGAAGGGCTTTTTCTTGGTTTCTTTAACATTTTCCAAAATTTTTACAGCCAATTTTCTTGAAGTTAGGTGCGTGTGTTGAGAGCTACAAAATGCACAGAAAATTTTAAGTCTTAGCATTGGCAGAACGCGAGTTATAAATTTTCAAAAAAGGCCAAAAATGACAGTTTTTTGCAATTCACCCAAAACTACTGAACCAATCGGGGCTCAAAAAAACTCATTTAATTTGTCTTTTCATTGTGCATTTTTTATATGATAACACTTTTATTCGTCAGATGCGCAAAAAACTTTTTTTGGCAGTTTTGACAATTTTTTTGACAGGCTACTTGTCAACGTAACCGTGTTCAAATGAGGTATGTTATTTGCCACGTTATAAACTAACAAAAAAAAAATTACCTCAACACATATTAGTTGACTTACTAAAAATCATATGTTAAGAGTATAATTTCTTGTATCCAATAATTAAAATCCCTTTTCCTTGCTTTCAAGCTGGCTAAGTCACTTATTCAATCTTTTACGTCAATTTTTGCAGCTTTTTCATGCTCAGTGGCTAATAAAGCAAGTTGATGTAGGCTACTTTGATTTAATGTATTCTTTTTATGATCTTAAATTATTTTTAACTTACTGAAAGTCCTTTCGACACTAGCTGTTGTTACCGGCAATGTTAGAAACAACATTATTGCAGTGTATACTCCATAATATTCCACTCATGAATAGATTTTCCCGTAAGACAAGTAAAATTATCAAAAACTTGCAGCGGAAATTTCATGTTGTCTAAACAGCGCAAAATTTCCAAAAAAAAATTATTGTAACAACACAAACAAATAAAACATGTAAAACAAGTATTTGTCAAATGTCGTCAAAATGAATCGGTGCGGTGCAATTGGAGAAGACGAAATCGACGAAAATATAACGAGAGCTGAACCAATAAATGCAGTAAAATCCTGAAACAGTATTTAGGGGCAGTTTATGTCATTTAAATAAATTTGAATTCAATTTTATATCATTCGAGATATATTCGCCCTAAATACCATTCGTGCTTAAGAATTAACCAGATAAGTTTTAAATAGTCGTGGTATTACTCCCGAAAACTCGCTTTTCAAGGAATCATATTTTTCTAAAAGTAATTTCAAGAAGGCCTTCCCAAAATCGTGAGTTCTTCCGCATTGCTGTCGCTGCTATGCAGTAGCTACGCCACTGCTAGTGGTCTACTTATGCAAGTTATTATTATTAGTCGGATGATGATTACTCAGTGATCGAAATCGGTTTATAAATAAATAATTTTGAGAACAATGTGTTTTACTACGAACTAAGAATGTGAATCAAGGAATTGAATTTATAAATTATATTAATAATATATTCCGAAATTGAACCACGGTAACCGCGGATTTACGAAACGTGATTGTCGAAATTTTTGATTACTTTCGCGTCAATTTGGCAGTTACGGTTATTATTGACGGTTGGGGCGGTCAACTTTTTCTTTTTTCATGGATTTAAGAAAATTGATTGTCTAGGATTATAAATGTGTATTTATTTATCACCATATGTCACTTTGAGTATATTTCTGGAATATACTATAATCACTTGATTCTAACTGTAGTTTTCTTCTAGAGTAGAAACATGGAAGAACTGATAAAAAAAAAATGAAAATGATTCGAAATGATAACACTGGAAGCAGGTTTAACAAAATTAATTTATTAAAATATTAAACGAAACATAAGCCGAAATCGATAAATTATTTTTGTGAAACTTTACATCAAGTGTTAGGTATTATTTATTATTTTGTTACAATTTTTCATCAAGTGTTAGCAATTGAATCTTTTAATTTGATTAAAATGATTTAAATTCATGTTTGATAATATCTTTGAGTATATATCCAATAATGTATATTCAAGGATAAAACTAATTCTAAAAACTTTTTACGAAAGTAAATACTGCAACTAATACAAATTCACATAATTATTTGATCGATATATTCTCATTAAATTCAATTAAAAAAATCGTATTCTCTACACAAGAAAAAAAATAGATATTTGAATATTATGTGATAGAAGATTCTATCATCCCTTCTCTCATTATATTTATTATTGCCTCATAAAAATGGACAAAATATATTCCAAATTACTTTGAAATAGATAAAGCTCACTTTATTGACGAAAAAAATGCAATTTAAAAATGTTGGACATTTGTTTGGAATCAAGAAGTAAACATAATTTTTTTATCTACGATGGTATGAAAAGTAATATTTTTTCACATAATTTTTCAATATAAAAAGTAGACTTTCAGAAAATAGGAACAATTAGAGTTTCATTACGCACTTTTAATGCACGATTTCAGTGAAAGAAATCATCAATTCAAATATCTCAAGGATATATTGGAATTGGTCTACAATACTCAAATCAAGAAGTTTAGAATACAGGAGACTCAACGCCCTATGCTGCATCGTGTATAGAGTTGAAGCAAAATATGGTTGCACGTAGTGCCTCCCACCACTCGCAATTATCATTGTTTCTCACTCGCACACGTTACGTCAGAATGCTAAATAGATATACAACATATACCTATAAATATATATACCAACGACGTGGACCTGACAGCGTACGGGGTCTTTTATCTCTTTTCTTCTGCAAGTCTAAGCTGCGCATGGTCACACTTTGAAATAAGTCTTGATTTAGAAAATAAATTTGACTCCGAATCATCCCTGAACGTCCCGAACACAATCTTTCAAGCATCAGCCAATGAAATTCAAGACTGTGACCATGCGCAGTCTAGAATTGCAGAAGAAAAGAGATAAAAGATACCGTACGGAGACGCTTGCTTGTTAAGATAGGAGGTCAGCAGTATATATATTTATAGGTATATGATATACAAGCGCAGCCACCAGATTGAACGATTTGCTGCACATCTTTTTTGCCTCATCCCCACCACTATCGTTGAGTCTCCTGTATTCTGGACTTCTTGACTAAAATCACTTTGGGACATTTTAAACTTGATTTTTCCATACAAATTTCGAAAAATATTTATCAATTTCATTTCAACGAAAACACTTCAATTTATTATAAAGTTTGCTTGATTACCAATAGTAGCCCCCATAGTGAAATTTTCATAAGAGATAATATTCATATATAAATGAGTGTTCTACGAAAATTAGGACGATCAAAGATAAAACATTGTAAGATACACGTGTAAAAAACTTTCAAAAACATTCGTTTCACTCGTATTCTTAGCCGCTCGTGCATTGAAGACAATAAATAATATCTAGATGGAAGAAACTACGAACGGCTACGACGGAAAGAGATGAAAGATATATTGTAAGAGAGCTGGAGAAATGAACTGCGCAAGCGTGACAATAATCAAGTTTCGGTTTGTCAAGTTCGCAAAATGACAAACACATGATGTAATGAGTTCTTATTTCTGTAAGAAATATTTATATTCATTCGCCGTTTTCTACTTGCAAAGTACATCTTCTTAACATTACTTTTATAAATAGCAAATGAAATTCAATAGACATTCGCAGTTCGTTTCACTTCATTTTTCTTTCATTATACATTATTTCTTTGTACCTCTAACATAACTTCCTCTCTTTCTGGCATAACCGTTCGCAAAAATGTATTGTGTGATTGCATGTTAAATATCTATTACGGCACCTGAATGATGGTTTTGTGTGATACCGATTTTATTCGCTTGAGCGCGACTTCTTATTTACGATTACGAATTTGATTGATGCTTATTTGGTTGGATGAAACAAAATTTGCGATAAAACTCAGAATGTATCAATAGTACAATTTTTATTATAAACTCAACTGCTGAACATTAAAAAAATAATATTTAAATACATCTAGGTACTTTTTTACACATATAAGTAACATTACCGTTGAACAAAAAGGTGAACAAATAACGTACATCTGATCGCAATGAACAAAAGTTTCTCAATAAGTTTAGAATTTGTAATTTTAGTACTATAGTACGATAATAGTAGTAAAAGTTTTAACATGAATCTTGTAACTTTACCGCATTATAAGTTAATATAAAAATGTATAACTGGACGGTAACAATTACACCATTACAGCAAGCAAACAACAACACATTGCAAGCAATAACAAATCGGAAAAAAACAATCCAAACAATTTACACTGTAACGTTCAAAAAATCTGAGATACGTAAAACCTTATTTAGTAATTTTGATAAATGGTAAAAATACGTATAAGTGGATACTAGATCTCTTTTACGTAGGACTTAACACTAACGAATTGTATTTATTTCATACATTAACTTATTGGCAGTTACAAAACATTTATATATAGATAATAGTTAGACATACATTTTAGCTAAGAACTAGATTTGTCACTTTTCATATTATGTACAAACATTATTTAAATTTTAAATATATAGCTTTACTTAATAATTCTCTTAACACGCTAGACTAAGTAGCTTAAAAAAGCAATTACTTGTATGTGTAAAGAGGACCAAGTTAATAAATTTGTATATGTTTTATCTTCATATTTCTTCACATCGGCAGCTGAGACGGCGATATGAGGTGATATGTTGAATAAAGTTTAATTATTTTAAACGTTGCGTTACGTTAGCTAACGCTACAGCAAAAGCTTGTAACGCAGAGAACGGATACTGAAAATCCAATGTGTATGCGTTACCGTCTATTCTACCAAACTGCATCACCTAAAAATAAAAATAAAAATTGAAAATCTACTAAAATATACCGAGAGAGAGACAAAACATGATTATACATTTCATCAAATATAATTCGTTTTACCAAATACTTTGAGATACTTCTAAATACAGCTAAATACGACATTTAAGAAATGTTGGCCAGAGTGCCCAAAGCGATTTTTCTTTCAATAATATTCATTATTCTAGTAAACTGCCAATAAGTTAAATCCACATGTTTGGTGGTGATTTTATTATTAGTAACAAGTAGAGGATCCTTTGGTTCGTGTACTAGGGCTTTATTAAACTATTTTATCTTCCAGATTTCCTCCTCTAATAAGCGTCTTGTATTCTTGATAATAATAAGGCGTCACTTTTAGTCCAGGAGATTTAGCAAAAAAAGGTTTCTTTTTCAGAAGTTAGCAAGATTATTCGCAGAAAGTTAGTTTTTCGTGTACTTGATGATGTATCAATGTTCCGTTCAAAATTTGGATGGTGCATCATGGTTATATTTGTGTTTTTACGCGATTTTTCGCATTTTCTTGCAAAAAATCCAAAAAATTTCGCATGAAAAAATTTCATAATCAAAGATGATCTGTTGTGAAATATTGATTTTCCTCAGTTAATAAGAAATCAATATACCCAAATATAAAAATCAATTATATTTCAAAAACTATGCATTTTGTCAACAGACATGTACAGTGATAAAATTTTACACGAAGATTCATTGTAGGAAATTCAATTGTTAAACTTTTTTCTATATAAATTTTTTTGATAAAATCAATATTTTCTGAGATATTTTGCATTATTTGCCAAAATACGCCATAAATCTCATGAAAACGCGAATATAACCATGGTGCATCCCTCAAATTTTGGTTGGGGCATTGATACCTCAATTATCACTCCAAAAGCTATTTCTCCGCCAAAAATCTTGCTGACTTCTGTAAAAATCCTTTCTTGCTGCTAATTCCCTAGGATAGTAAATGAACTCCATGATTTCTAGGCATCACCAATGTATTTCTCATTAAATTGCTTCGCTACTTCCAAAATCTGTCGATTCTACTAAAGTTAAATTTAATCACCGAAATTAAAATCTTGCATTGGCTGATCAGTTGGCCGGCTGCTCCCCCCTAGGAAAATTTGCTAGCTACGCCTATGGTGCTTAGGATAACCATGGCTTTCAGGAGTCATGGGCCTATCTGTTTTGGCTACGAATACTTCAAAGTGATTTAAATTTTTTAATGTCCGACTAGTTTATTATTGTTGTTATAATAATACTGATTCCAGGAAAATTACGTAACAAATAATATCCGAGTGAATTATTTTTCAAAATAATGCCTAAGGGCACAACAAACAAATTTCCTAGTTACAGCAAGTGACCAGAGTGAATTCTCTGAAAGAAATCACAATGACAGGATATACAGTGCTAAAATTTTTGATTGAAATAGTACAAAAGTCGGACATTGAACATTGAAGGCACCATGGGAGTTGAACGGACGATAATGCTTACGGTCAACGTACACACCTCGGCCAGAGACCCTCGGAAAGTACACAGTTGACCTCAGGCAAGGCAATATTGTCCTTTTAACACCCTTGATACCTTAATTACTATTTCTATCCTAGGACCATTTGACACACTACATTAAATGCTGCGTTTTCATTTGCATTTTGACTCTCCATTTTTATACAAATAAAAATAAACCTTGTCATACACAAAATTTCATGTATGGCACGGTGCATTTTCCTTTGCTGCAAAATAGAGAGTCAAAATGCAACCGTTGGAGGTCCAGTCATTTATCATTCTATATTTTTCAAAAATTTGTACATTCATATGTCTTGATCTTGTCTAATTTGTTTATGAGTAGGTTCCTGAACACCGGAGATTTATGTACGCCGAGGACTCCGGCTGCAGCCTAATGTGACTGTGCTTAAGACCGGCCCTATTGACTACGTTATCACCAATTTATACAGAGGCGGCTCTAACCTACTTCCCGTCGGGGTGCAAATATATATAAATTGCGCCTCCCCACCCTACAATCCACAATTTTAATCGTAATCCACAATCCACAATTTGAATCCCTATCCACAATTTCAATCCCAATCTACAATCCACAATTTGAATCCCAATTCAAAATTTCAATCCTAATCCACAATTTGAATCTTAATCCACAATTTTAATCCCAATCCACAATTTCAATCCTAATCCACAATCCACAAATTTTATTCCAATTCACAATCCATAATCCATAATCCACAATATCAATCTCAATCCGCAATCCACAATCCGTAATCCACAATTTTGATCCCAATCCACAATCCAAAATTTTAATCCCAATCCACAATCCACAATCAATAATTTCAATCTCAAACCACAATTTACAATTTTAGTCCTGATCCACATTACACAATTTCAATCCCAACCCACAATCCACAATTTTAATCCCAATCCCATGAAAAATTTACAATCACAATCCCAATCCAAAATACACAATTTTAATCCCAATCCCAATTCACAACCCACAATTGCAATCCCCATCCAAAATCCACAATCCCAATCTCAATCCCAATCCAAAATCCAAAATCCAGAAACCCAATTTCAATCCAAAATCTACAACCCCAATCGCAATCGAAAATCCACAATCCCAATCCCAAACAAAAATCCACAATCCCAATCCTAGTCCCAAACCAAAATCCAGAAACCCAATCCCAATCCAATATCCTAATCCCAATCCAAAATCCACAATTCCTGATCCAAAATCCCCAATTTTAATCCCAATCCAAAATAAAATGATGGTTTATGGATTGTTGATTGTGGATTAGCTCTAATAAAATATTTTTCAGGCGATCATAACAAAAAAGTTGTTTCTATGGCTCCTTTTGCGGTCGTGAAGTTTCACTTTTTGGTACAAATCTGTCATATTCTACTTTTTGGGACTGATCTGTCAAATATTATTTTTTGGGACTGATCTGTCAAAGACTACTTCATAAACACTTCATACCTACCTATATGGGCTGCTTGATGAACGTTTTAAGAAATTGTTTTCGCCGAAATACATATTATATTCTTCCGTCAACCTTAATAGATCGTGCAATTCAAGAAATTGATACGCATTTTTTACAAATGTCACTTTGATTATGGGACAATAAAATAAAACAATTTCAGCGGCAACTAAGATTTACAATTGCAATGCTTTAGAAATAAATAGATAAAATTTTATAATTTTTAATTATTTCGTGATGATCGCCTAAAAAACGTTGTGTGCACCTCGGCCTACAGTTCTTTTTTGGTCTCACCTGAATTGCAGCCTCAGCTACGCTTCGGCCGCAAACAACAGATTCGACCAAAAAAGATAAACTTTACGGCCTTGATACACAAATAACTATTTTAGGCGATCATAACAAAAAAGGTGTTTCTATGGCTCCTTTTGCGGTCGTGAAGTTTCACTTTTTGGTACACATATGTCAAATTTCACTTTTTGGCACTGATCTGTCAACACTCCTCTTTTGGGACTGATCTGTCATAAACATTTCATACTTACCTATATGGGCTGCTTGATACAGTTTTCGCCGAAATACATATTATATTCCTCCGTCAACCTTAATAGTTCGTGCAATTCAAGAAATTGATACGCATTTTTTACAAATGTCACTTTGACAGAAGACAATAAAATAAAACAATTCCAACGGCAACTAAGATTTACAATAGCAATGTTTTAGAAATAAATAGATAAAATTTTGTGGCTTTGAATTATTTTGTGATGATCGCCAAAAAAACGTTGTGTGCACCTTGGTCTACAGTTCTTTTTTGGTCTCACCTGAATTGCTTTGGCCGCAAACTACAGATTCGACCAAAAAAGATAATCTTTACGGCCTTGATACACAAATAACTATTTTTGAAGAAATTAGTCTTATTTTTAAAGAATTATATTCGGGACCCAGCTGCCGCCTTCAAGGGCATGGCGTCGGGGTGCCGTGCATCCCTTGCACCCCCGCTTGAGACGCCTCTGAATTTATATTTGATTATGATAAAAACTGTTCTATAATACTTGAGTACCTAAACAACCATTTATTTCTTACTAACATTTTTTTCTTTTCCAGATGAGTTTTAATTTCCGTTTTGACAAGATGTCCGTATTCCCTCAGTAAGTAACTTGACGACATGCTCTCATGTTTACTTGTTAATTTTTGGGTATATCGCTTTATTTTCAAAATTTGCTTTGATTGATCGTCTCGATAAATATAGATTTTATTTTTAGGAATTTTGATCGATATGTGGAATTAATAGTATAAATTTGATTTTAAGCTATTTTTATACCATATACGTACTTGCTTTCCTCGGAACTCGATCTGAAAGTTTTTCGCAGATTCTTGTGTTACTCTTCCTCCGAAATCTAATTGGTATACTTGGCTATTTTCATTCCACATAGGAGCTTTGTTATGCATAACAAATTCTCTTCTTTGTGGAGCAGGAGGATTGACACAGTTACCGTTCGGTTCTATTTTCCCTCGCTTTAACTAAAACAAGATACAGTTACTGAACAAAAAAATATTTGTTTATTTTTTACCTTTTGCCTAAGCTGAGCTTTCTGGAATGTTTCCAAATCTTTGTAGTTTTTACTGTTTACAATTTCGTCCCCTGATTGCGCAACCTCATCATCAGAGCTTTCTGTCAGTTTACTTTTTCTGGATCGTCTTCCCCCCAGCAGTGGTGACGCTAAAAGATGTTTTCGGATAGGAGAAGCGGATTGAGGTCTTTTACCTTTTTTTGTGGGTGCAGGAGAAGCTGGGGAGCTACGTGGAAGGCGCGGAGATGCAGGTGGACTCTGTTTATTGTCATCTAAATCACGTAGTCTTGTTAGCAGATTTTCTAATGTGTTTAGCGCTTGTGTATGTAGTGAAGTTGTATTTCGGGCGGGTGAATTAGGAGTAGATTCTATTGTACTTTTATTAGGCACTGAATTAGAAGAATTTGTTTGTTTACTACGGCCCCGAGATTTGTTGTTTGCGTTTTTATTATTTGGTGGATTATCTACTGCTTCTGATTTCTTCCGTTTAGATATTGGGGATTTCCCATTTCCAAAAAACTGACGCATTGTACTTTCTTTTTTGGTAGCTGGAGGTGAGATGGTTTCAATCTGAGGAGGCGGTTGAGGTTGTATTATAGGTGTAATAATCTTGGGTTCTTCATTTGCTGTGATGTTTTCTGAAACTTCTTCTTTGTGATTTGGTAAATGATGAATGTTCTGAATTTCTGGTGTTGGAAAAATATCACTCGAATCCAAACTCTTGGATTTGCCACAGTTTTTCAGCTTTGGAGATTTTAATGTTCCTAGTTTGATATCTTTATCTTGATTCGTGTTTTGTTTTTTATGTTTTCTCTGTTTATTTTTCCGATTAACTAATACGAGACGTTTCGGGGCGTCTTTTCTTAACATATGTAGAGCTATATCACATGGGACTAATTGGGCGTCCACTAAATCTAAATAACCAACGCTGCAGCTTCGCACCATCGAATCACTGATACACACAGAAGTAAGCGTAGTAGGTATTGTAACTGCAGAAGGTCCCTGAGAACTATCATTTTGTTGCTCCTCATCGATATATCGAATTTCTTTACTTGCGTTCATTGCAATTACATTCGATTTAGGACATTTTTCTTTCCTTTTATTCGAATTTGCTAAACTACCAACGTTTGAATCACTTAAGTCTTTATTAATGTTCTGGTTTTTGAAACTATTTACACCATCATTCTCACTTGAATTTAACATTTCTAGTATTACGTCCACTTTTTTCGTACCTACTGACATTTTTGGCTCTAAATTTAAATTCAAAAATACTCCATTACGACTATTGGCATTGGTATGATCTGCAATGATATTAGATTTAACTTGTTGAACATTAGTCATTGTGTTAGAATAGTCGGCAGATGAGTAGGATACTAAAGTTTGAACAGGTGGTCGATCAAAAATAATGTCACTGGGACCAACAGCATTTTTAGGTGACTGCAAAGCGGGTACCGAACCTTCACAACGAAGCGGGGATACAGCATGACGACTTTGTCCATTAGACGAAGACATAATAGAATTTCGAGTATATTGTTGACCGATAAAACTGCTGGTAGTTTGTGGCACGGTGCTACAACGAATGGTACTTGTTGGAAGTGCACTGGTGCTTGTAGGACAGTGCGGACGGAGAAGATCTCCGTTGTAGCCTTCCATCACTTCTTGGTGAGGGAATTCATCATCATAAGATTCCGCTCTAGCTAATGCAGGAATCACTGTGTTAGCTGCTAGCGGCAAAGGAAGAGGCAGAGCCTCATTAGTAAGAAAGTGATTAGAAATTTGTGATTTTGGCCGGTTAAAACGATTTCCCATTGGAGACATTGGCGCGATTGGAGGGGCATGATCTGTACTCCCGGGATGAAGTCTTTTCCTCTCTTCTAAAGTAATCACTTCTTCTTCGTCTTCAGAAAACACGTTGGGATTGAAATTAGGATCAGGCCCCGGAGGGACATCATCCCGCAGTTCTGTCATAACAAGCGTCATCTGTCGAGGCTGTAGATGAAGCAATGATGTTTTATAAGTCACTTGGCCTAAATTCGCTGGGACTGAAGTCGCCAGGCCATGAATTTTAAATTTAGTGCCCCAGATGTTTGATGTAACTTCCACTAGTCGCACATGCTGAAAGCAAATACAAGTGAGGAAAGATAATACGTTAAAAAGTAATTTTGTACCTCTGGTAAGGTGTCGATATAAGCTAAATCTTCCGATTCACAGTCCACTGCGACTTGTCCCATTTGTCGTTCAGATTGCAATGCTTTGGAATTATTCTTATTTCTCCTTTTTTTCCTCCGTTGCATTCTAGGAGAACCACTACAGCCTTCTTCTCTATCTGAATCAGAAGAGTCGCTATGTGCTCCTCCACCACTTGTCGACTGACTGGACGCAGAACTTTTGCCAGAATCAGGTGACCATTGCATTGAGCCACACAGTTCTAAAACTAAAAAAATAAAACATTTTTTTGTTGCATTAATCAGCAGAAAAAATACCTTCAACTTGAGGATCAAATATTACAAATTCTGGTCGAATTTTACTTGTACGTTTTCCTTTTAGAAGTGGGACAAGGCCTCCTAAATATTCCAGGTATAAAGTGTAGCAAGTTCCTGATGATAAATTTGAATCATCATCATGTCGAATCATTGTGCAGTGTAAACGAACCGATCCTGTAGGAGGCCGAGAAACAAACTCTCTCAAGGCACTGGCCTCAGGAACACAACACTGGATAACAAAATATTACGTAAGAAAAATTAAACTATAAAATTACTGCGAATAGTTACCCTAATTGTTTGTGCAAAAAGATTACCAATAAGACTTCTAATTCTCGGAGGGAGTGGTAAATGAGAAAGCTGACTTTCAGCTTGCAAAGAGTTATGAATTCTTAATCGGCACATCAGCTGTAATGAAGCGATTCTTCTAGACACCCACGCTATATGAATTTGCGTTCCCGTTGCCAAAAAAAGTCTCTTATCATTGTGTCCCCACGTAAGCGCAGATACTGGTGCCTACAATAAAACAATGATCAACTATTCCTGAATATTACAGAGCAAAAATAATCATTTCATAATACCTGCACAAATGGGATATTGATTGAATATAACAATACACCACGTTCATTATAGAATTTCAATATATTGTTGTATTCAATGCCCACAGGAAATGTTCTCGTGTCCTGCGGTACTGTCCCAGCAACTGCAAGAAGCTCGCGTGAATTGCTCCATTCCATACACAATGGACCTTGAAGCTCTGTATTTATTTGGATTGGGGAGACATCGTCAAATGTCTTCAAGAGGAAGATGTATCCATTTTGAAGACTTACCGCCAACACAAACTTCCTCTCCGCTAAAAATGAGTATTTTTTTCCATATGAATATTCAAGAAAATTACTTGTTCTTCTGGGAACAAATGCAAGAAATTTTTTTGAATTGGTCAAAATATATTGAAGCTCTTTTGAACTGTTCACAGTATTAGAACTCGTTTCAATCACAATGAGATCGTACTGCCGATTCCATTACCAATTCGATACATTGATACAAAAATAATTGATGATGTGTAAAATTAATGACGATAGTTATATCAGTGGTTGTTTGTGGCATCGGTAAAGGAAGGTATGGTTTAAATTAATTAAAACGCAGTGAGTGTAAATAAGTTCTTTAATATTCATTGTAAATTGAGATCCTTTCAATATGAGAACTTTCATCTAACTGACTATCTCAAAGAGTCGAGGGGCTGTTGTGTGTGGTTACAAAAATATACACAGAATTAAAATGATTTGTATGCATAGTAAAAACGTCATCAGAAAGAAAGACGTGACCTGATATTGAGACATTATAATATTTGTTTAGTCTAGAGCATCTTGAAGTGAATACAGTTTTTGTAATTAAATTAACACCCAAAACCAACACACCCCCTCAAAAAATGTATGAACTTATATTTAGCAGTTTACGGGGAGAGTAACAACTAATGATCCAACATTCGTTGCAAGGATTAGGAAAAACCCCCACAAAAACCCAACCAGACCATGAACAATTTCAAATGAATAACAATATACATTTTGTTAAACAACTTATAACTATGATTTCCATAGAATTTATTTTTCTATTTTTCTTGTACTCCCATCTTCTCCCTCAGATCCTTGAACTGATGGGATGGTAGAGATTTTGTCAATAGGTCAGCCTCCTGATGACCTGTAGGCAAATATTTCAAACAGACAGTGTTGTTCTCTACTTGCTCACGTATAAAATGGTATTTTACGTCAATATGTTTTGAACGTTTATGATTAGCTGGATTATTTGCAATTGCTATACAACTTTGATTGTCTTCATACAATATTATTGGTTCTGACATATTGACATTAATACCATTTAATAATGATTTAATCCATAAGGCCTCTTTTACTGCCTCAAATACAGCCATGTATTCAGCCTCTGTTGAGGACACAGCAACTGAATTTTGTCGTCGTGTAATCCATGTTACTGTACAATTTTCAAATAATTTGAATAAGCAACCTGTTGTATTTCGACGATCTAATTCATTACTAGCCCAATCCGCATCAACATATCCTATCAAATTTTCTTTGTAATTCATGTTACGTTTATATATTAATTTCATGTTAATCGTTCCTTTTACATATCTTAATACTCGCTTTAAACATAGCCAGAGTTCTTTATTGCATTTAGTTTGATATCTACTTAGTAGATTTATTGCAGTACATAAATCAGGTCGCGTACAAAGCATTGCGTACATCAAACAGCCAATCAAATTTCTACAGGGTGCATCATAACTATCATCTGAATTTAACGCTGAATAGTCTAATTTCATAGGCAACGGTGTACTGACCGGGTTGCATTCATTCATTTTAAATTTTACTAATATTGATTTCAAGTATGTTGTTTGATCGAGTGAAATTTCAGATCCTGATCTTTTTATTTTTATTCCAAGAAAGTAATTAATTTCTTTCAAATCTATCATTTCAAATTGTTCCATTAAAAACTTCTTAAAATCATTCATTGTATTTATATCTTTAGTAGCGATAACTAAATCATCTACATATAATATTACATAAATGTTTTTATGAACATGGCCTTTGTCTAAGAAATACAAACAATTATCGGCTGACGAATTTACAAATCCTTTTTCAAGCATTATGTTATTAAAACACTCATACCAGCATCGAGCTGACTGCTTCAAACCGTATAAAGATTTATTTAGTTTACATACAATATTATCTGTTTGAACTGCAACACCGTCAGGCACCCTCATATAAATATTTTCTTTTAATTTCCCATTGAGAAATGCCGTTTTTACATCCATTTGATGAATTAATAGTTCAAATTGATTTGCTAACGCAAGCACGCACCTGAACGTACCAATTCGCGCAACCGGTGCGAATGTTTCATTATAATCTAATGTTTTTCTTTGGCTAAAACCGCGCGCTACTAAACGGGCTTTATATCTTTCCAAACTTCCATTACTTGCTGTTTTTATTGTAAATACCCATTTACAGTCGACAATGTTTACATTACATGGTTTCTGTATCAATGTCCATGTTTTATTTTGTTCTAATGATTTCAACTCATCTTTTATAGCTTTTTCCCATTTTGTTCTAAACGCATTTTTAAAAACGTCTTGATAACATGTGGGAATATCATTTTCAAACATTTGATTAACTACCAAATAGCTATTTATATCGAAATCATAATCTTTATATGATATTATTGGTTTATTCTTTATTCTTTCGCTCCTTCTCACATCCTGCACGCTATTTAATTTCCTCAACTTTTTAGTAGAGGTACACGGACTTTCACTCTCACTATCTGAGCTCATACTGGTTGGTTCAGGGACATCCTTTAATGAGGATGTTTGACCTTGAGTGCAATTTTCAGTGACACCTTTTTCACTAAGGGTTTGCTTGCACTTTTTATCGTCCGTTTGGCCAGGTGTGATCTTTTCTACAGATTTATAATCAGCAGCACCCCCTGCTGAAATATTATTTGTAACTGTTTGTACATTTTTATCTGTATTTACTTCGCTACCAATTTCACCCATATCATCAAGTTCTTGTCTTGATGTTTTATATGTAATTTCATCAAAAACTACATCACGTGCAACTATGAATTTTTCTGAATATGAATCAAAAATTTTATATCCATTTGGCACATAACCCACGAGAATCCCTTTAGACGATTTACTATCGAATTTACTTTTTCTCGTTTTATTATGCACATAAGCCGTGCATCCGAATATTTTTAAATGACCTAATTTTGGTTTTTTATCATGCCACATCTCATACGGTGTGTTCTTGAACTTTATCGCTTTTGTTGGAGATCTGTTTACCAAATAAGTTGCAGTTAAGATTGCCTCACCCCAGAAGCATTTATTTAGACTCGCACTATGTAACATAGCACGCGCTTTCTCCAACAAAGTTCGATTCATTCTTTCTGCCACTTCGTTTTGTTGTGGAGTGTACGGAACCGTGAGATGATATGTTATCCCTTTTTGTTTACAGTATTCTTTCATTTCGCCAGATAAATATTCGCTTCCGTTATCACTATATAAAGTAACCAATTTTGTATCAAATTGAGCTTCACTTTTTGCAACATAATCTTTAAAATAAGTGAATACTTCTGATTTATTAGTTAATAAATACGTTACAGTATAATGAGTATATTCATCGATAAAATTCACAAAATAATTCTTTCCATCTATCGTAGATGGTGTAATCGGCCCACACACATCTGAGTGCACAATAAATAAAGGCCTTTTTATATACTCTTTATCTTTCATCCTGGCGAAAGGAAGACGTACTTGTTTTCCGCTAATACAAGATTCGCACAACGAATCAATAGGATTAATATTCTTTAAACAAATATTATCAAATGCTAACTCATTTACTTTAATTTTTGTAAATTTTTCTCTACTTATGTGGCCCAATCGCTCATGCCACATTTTATTTTTATCAATAATATTTGCCTCAGCCACGTGACTTACAGCCCGTGCTGTTTTATGCGCATTTTGTATTATTAATTCTATAATATACAGATTATTTATGCGCTTACCTTTAATGACTGTTGTACCTCCTTTTATGACCTCCACATCTCCAGCTTCCGTAAATAACACCGACATTCCAGCCTCCTGGATGCGTCTTACGGAGATGAGGTTGGTTGGTACACTTTTGCTGTAGAGGACATTCTTCAGCTCGCCATTGTAGCCAAGTGAAGTGGTGACTTGTATCCTTCCGATATGTGTCGCCTCAATTACTGTCCCTATTTTTTGCCACAGTTATTCGAATTGGCTCCTCCAGCTGTTCGCATTCAGTAAAAAGACTGAAATCCTTAATAATGTGTTCTGTTGCACCGGAATCCAGAACAAAACGCCTTGATGTTTTGTTTACGTCTTCGCACTGATTTTCATTACAAATCATGAAAGCAAATGATTTATCAATCACCGCTGTTGACGCACTGGCTTCATGATTGCTTCTTTTATTACGTTTATCGTTTGATTTTAAACTTTGCTTGTAGAAATAGCAATCACGTTTAACATGATTTGTGCGTCCACAATGGAAACATTTTTGCACCTGTTTATTTTTAAACATTTGCTTATTTCTTTTGGTGAACTTCCAATTCTTCTTTTTATTTTCATATGAATTTGTGGTGCGAAAATGAAGAGCTTTCATACTTGTATCAGTAGTTTCACGTTCTAAATATTCTTCATGTTCCAGCAACATTCCTTTTACGAATGCTAATGTTAGTCTATCATCACTCATTGTTTTAATTGCAGCTTTAATTGGCGCATAACTCGATGGCAATGAGTTTAGAGTATACCATACTTTAGTCGTCTCATTTACTTCCCCGCCACAGGCAACCATATCACGCACCATTTCATCAATTTCGATCATGTGCTTCTTAAGTGACGTACCTGGTTTAAGCTTGCAATTGAACAATCGATCTTGAAGACATAGCTGGGTTGATACCTTTTTACAGGCGTAAAGACCATCAAATTTTTCCAAAATTTGTCGCGCTGTCGCACGACCTGGCGGTATTTGCGAAATTATTGTATCATCTAGGTACTCAATTAATGTTCCCCTGGCAAATCGTTCCCATTTAATCCACTCATCAGTAATTGGTGTTGGCGGATCTTCATTTAGCACTTTACTAGCACCTTCTTGCTCAATAATTTCTAATAGTCTAAATTTCCACATAAAATAATTTTCACCATCAAATAGTTTCATATTGCGTTTTAATGCACTCAACACGCCACTAGCCATAGTTAATTCCACTGTATTTTTCTCACTATTTCAAATCACAAAAATACAATACACTCACTCGCGGTCACTCGCGGTGTCTGGGCCCATAACCTAAAGGAAGGTATGGTTTAAATTAATTAAAACGCAGTGAGTGTAAATAAGTTCTTTAATATTCATTGTAAATTGAGATCCTTTCAATATGAGAACTTTCATCTAACTGACTATCTCAAAGAGTCGAGGGGCTGTTGTGTGTGGTTACAAAAATATACACAGAATTAAAATGATTTGTATGCATAGTAAAAACGTCATCAGAAAGAAAGACGTGACCTGATATTGAGACATTATAATATTTGTTTAGTCTAGAGCATCTTGAAGTGAATACAGTTTTTGTAATTAAATTAACACCCAAAACCAACAATCGGCAGTACGACTTCATTTTGAATGGACCTTGAGAGCTACGTTCATGATTGATAAAAAATTGGATTCAGGCTAGGCGTTGCTTTTTGACATATGCTGCGTAAATAGCAGCAGAATTAATTGTCTTCAGCAATGGCTTATATAGAGGATGGCTCACCCCAGTATGTTGGCTTATCAAGCCAGAGAGGTTTACAAGCATTTCTCTTCTTCATATAGATAATAAATACTTTGAAAACAACGTCATGCCCAGAAAAATCTATAAAGGATACAACATATGCGCAGGCGTTAGGTGGGGGAGAAAAATATTTTCTACACGACCCTGCATTATTTGCGCGAGCGATCTGATGATATACAGTTCTGTTCTATGAATTTGTCTTCTAGACAAGTTTGAATATGCGAAGCAGACGAAAAACGTTAGATGAACCAATAAAAAACAAAAATATATTTTCTTATACTCTGTTACGTTTTATTCACAGTTTTCAGGTTTTTTTATCCATTTTGATTCTTACGCTCTGAAATTCTGAATTAAATGGAATACTCCACTTTTTTATTTACTATTCGCTTTTTGGTTGTTTAAAAATGCAATTAATAACTATTACCCAATATTTTATTTTTTGTTGACGTTAGCTGTATCATATCAAGTTACAAACTTATGTTTCGGTGATACGATATCAGTCACGGCGTCTCTGCTACGAGTGGTCGTTGACAGAGTCATAACAGAACCAGGGATATTTTGAAATTAAGTAGATTTTTAGCCTTGGAGAAACAAATGAGCTACGAACTAGAAGTCGACTAAACGACTAAAGCGACGCACACAGGATTTGAGAATTGGAACATGGAACATCCAGAGTATGTTTAACCCTGGACATGCACACTTCATTTTTTGTTGCATAAGTGTCACACTGGTGTCTCAGAAACCCCAAAAGAAAACGTAGTTTTTCTGAGAATTGGATGTTGTTTGAATAATTCTCATGACACGTAATCTATTTAGGATAATCACGAAAGGAGTAAGAGAACATTGAGTTCTTTAAGAGCACAATTTTTTGAGAAAAAGGACAATGCATAAAAAAGTAAAAATTTTTCAAATTTTTCTTATTCAATGCATAAAATACGAGATCATTCATGAATCCACGTTCTAGTTCATCATTTATCAATGCAGAAAGATCTTTGAATTCCGAAGGAGTCATTTCCTGGTGAAATGTCAAAATGGCGAATAATAGTGAGCTTTCAGCTATGCCAATAATTCTAGCGCAGAATCCCAAGCGAAAACGTAGTTTCTCTGAGAAATGGATATTGTTTTGATTAATTTTCATGATATGTTCTCTATTGAGTATGATAATGGATGAAGTGAGGAAGCATTGCATTTTTTGAGAGCACAGTTTATTGAAAAAAAGGACAATGCATAAAAAGTACATATTTTCCGAATTTTTCTTGTTTAATGCATAAAATATAAGATCTCTCATAAATTCCGCATTCAAGTTCATCATTTATCAACTCAAAAGAGTCTTTGAATTCCGAAGTAGTCATTTTCTACTGAAATGTCAAAATGGATAATAATAAAGAACTTTCAGCTATACCAAAAACTCTAACGCAAACAGTCACACTGGGGTCTCAGAGACCCAAACACAAACAAATTCATAAATTATGACCCACTTACTTCAGCTATCATCAAAATACATATAGCACATACTGAAGACATTACTAAACTAAATTTACGAGGTGGTCACATCGCACTATATCGACTTTGCGCTTGTGCACAAGATAAAAATGGAGTGTGCACTTCCAGGGTTAAGGCGGGAGCAACAAAAAACATCGCCAATGAGCAAGAAAAGTACAACATGCATATAGTGGCATTGCAGGAAGTCAGATGGGAAAACGATGGAAATATTAAGGTAGGGCGATATACCCTATTATACAGCTGTAGAAAAGACAAGAAACATGAACAAGGAATGGGGTTCATGATACATGAAAAGATACTGCCCAATATACTAGATTTCAAGCCAATAAGCGAGAGAATTCGCTGAATCAAATAAAAATGAAACTCCGAACAATGGTTATTATCTGTGCGTATGAACCGACAGAAGCAGCGGAAGAAGATGCAAAAGACAAATTCTATCAGAATCTAGAAGAAACGTACAGCGAAGTCTTCAATTTGAACATATGCCTTGTACTAGGTGATGCTAAGATGGGACGGGAGCGCGGAATCCAATCAATAGTAGGAAATCATAGCCTGCATGAGAGAAGTAATAGCAACGGACAAAGATTAATAGACTTTGCAAGTGGTGACAATCTGGTCATCAGCAGTACGACATTCCCCAGGAAAGACATACATAAGTCATTTGGAGATCAAATGATGGGATGACAGAAAACCAAATCGACCACTTGGATCAGATGGATAGGACATGTGGAAAGGATGAGTGAAAAGGACCCAGTAAGCAGGAACTTTAACAGCAGGCCGGAGACGACCAGGCCTAGAGGAAGACCGAGAACCAGATATGTGGCTAATGTTTTCAAAAACTTACAAAAGATTGGAATAAAGAACTGGAGGAGAGTTGCAAAGGACCGAAAAAAATGGAGGCAAATAGTTAAGGAGACAAAGACCCACTTGAGGGAATATTAAGCCTTAGAAGAAGAACTAGAAGTCGAAACGATCAAAGTGAATTAAGTTTTCGTGAATTTCAACCTTTTATTATTGTTTTATTACCGTAGTGTAATCCGCAAGGGATCAAAAGAATTAAAGGCAAGTCGCTTGCAAAGTTAGTGTTTTGTGTGAGTTTAGTGCATTAGTTTTGCTATTTTGGAAGCACCCCAATTACAGAGGGGATTATTATCACAAAAATTTGATTATCGCCTACCACCAGCGATCAAACAAGTTGAAATCTCGCCTTGGTTCGACTCAAGGGTGCAGAAATTCATCAAGGCACTGGTCTTTTGACCAAGCTTTCTACCTTCACTGTGACGTCATCATTTCTCCTACACCTGCTGGTTATTGTCCGCCCGGAGAATAATTAGTCCGATGCGTCAATCTTGGTGCAAGAAGCCATCATCTGTCAGCTCCAACAACAACTGGAAATCCAGCTTATTGCAGGATTCATATATATATATATATATATATATATATATATATATATATATATATATATATATATATATATATATATATATATATATATATATATATATATATATATATATTTAGATTATCATATTTGATTTGTTATCACTTACTAGCTTCCATTTCTATAATATTATTTTAGTTTGTACCATTTGTTACATATATGTATATTATTACATTTATTTTTATTTATTATTTTGGAAAAGCTTGCCTCACTTTACCCAGTCCGGCCCTGGGATTTCGTAACTGATTGTTATCACTGAACTAGAGTTACGGAATCTGAGTGACTTTGGATTTGATTCCTTTTTGTTTATATTTTTAGAATCATTGAATCTCCTATAATATTGGTATGCTAAATTTGATGATATTAATGAAATAATTCATGTCTGTATTCTTTTTCAAGCCCTGAAATCGACAAGAAAGCCGAAAGGATCCTGCTGTGATATAATTTTTAAACCTTGCATAACCTGAATTCCACGTGAGCATACTTAGTTGAGGGTACAGCTAATTTATTAATAATGCTATAATAAAAATAAACATTTTTTACTGCAGAATAGTTCCAGATACGCGAAGGATTCTTAGCCACTTTATCGCGGCGTTGCAGTCTGTAATACTTTGTTCTGTAGCTCAAAAATAGCTCTATTATACTCTTGTGAGTCAAACTACAAGAATTTGAAGTCCCACTTTGTAAGAGTAACAAGGAAAATTTTAGATATACCAGAGAATTTTAATAAAAATGCTATTGAAACCGGCGTAATGCATTAGGAGGAGAGCCAATGTTACAGAGATCCAGAAAAGGTCGCTGAATATAAACAAGAGTACAGTAAGCCGACTCCTCCATCGCAGCCTAAGGCAATGATTCTAATTTACTGCGCATTGCCATGCATATTTCTAATTAAACAGCTTGTTTAGCTATTTTATTTTTATTGTATTTCACTGAAATAAATTTTCTTACCAGCATTGGTGACCCCAGGGTCGCTTTCTTCTCCTTCTTCCATTTTAAATTTCTCGCAGGACCAAGCCATTGAAGAGATTCCCACTTCAGAACTCAACTGCACTTGTGAAACCATTGCTCCGTGAACATCCATCACAATGATCTGTCCGCTCGTTGTTCCGAAATACACTTGCTGATCATCCGGTGTCCAAATACCGCAAGTTATAGTTGACTCTAAATTAAGTAGACTTGACCAATATCTTTGGCCTGCTACAGATCCCACAAGGACGAAACCATCCTAAGAATAATATGAAAATCAATTATTGTCATATTTTGTGAAATGATGTTATTTTCTTCGAACTATATAGTGGTGGTGAAAAAAGAGCTTCAAATGGGTTTTTGAGCTAATACATACCTGATAGCAAATTAAAGCCATGCGTCCATCATGAGACCAAGAAAAATGTGTCACCGGCGTGTTCCTATCATTAATTAATTCGATAGACCATCGACCCTCGTATTTTATCCACACAAAGATAATTCCGGAACTATCGCATGATGCTAATTTTTGATACGGCTCGTTCCATTTTACTAAAATTACCTAAAATCAATAAGTTACTAAAGTTATTTCGTCTTCAAAGAGAAAATTTAGTGTAGACCTATTTTAAAAAGAGAAACAATTATTTGTTAGTGAAATGAAATATTTCTGGTAATGATTAGAGAATATTTTTTCGAACAATATACGCCAAAAAGACCTGTAGTCCATGAATTCTATTTCCTTTTAATTTTTAATCATGTGGAAGGATACATTCCATTCTCATACTTACTTCTGATCTATGGCCTCGAAGATTGTAATTTGTGCGTAGAGGAAACTCAACATTTTTCTTACAGTGACTGGTGGTGAAGGTAACACCTACGATACCTCGAACGTTTCCGGTTGCAAGCCAACCTTCTTGATAGTAATTTGTGCGATTCAATTTCCACCCTTCGTCCTGTAACAAAATACATCGTAGAAGTACCTCCTTACATATATCACAAAAAGATTTATGCTTTGTCTCAGCTTTGACCTAAATCCTAAAACTCATCGATTATTTCAAACAGCAAAAAAATTCTAAAACTTATACTTAGGGAACTATAGCAATTTTGACACAAAATGAGACAGTTGAACAAATATTTAGAAAGTTATTAAACAAAAAAGAGCCGTTGAATAGTCTAAAAGTACAAGAAAAAACCTTTGTCGGTTGGTCTTAAAATAGTTAATCCGGCACGTACAGTAAACGATTTAAAAGTAAAATTGCAGCAAATATGGGATATAAATCTGCTGAGTGTGCAAAGCTAATTGATACAATGCCTAACAGAATTAAAACCGTTATAGTCAATTAAGGAGACACAACGCGATATTGTAACGAATTTCTTAGCTTAAATCTGGAATAATCGAGATAAATCTAGCAGTCTCTCGAAATGCGGTAGAACACTTCCAGGCCACCGCAAACAAAGAAGATTCCTTTCTTATATGAAGAACTGCTTCGCCTAGTCGAAAGACAGGGCAGAATCGATCGAACGATTGGAGAATAAACAGTCAGAGGTCAAAATGGTGCGACATAAATATTCTAGTCGCACGATTGAACACGCTGATCCAAATGGATTTCAGTTTAATTACTCGGTGGAAACATTCTCACGATTTCATCCAAGCTTTTTTCTTGAAGGTATCTGGAAAGTAACAGACAGCTGTAATCACACGGCTAAGCACACTAGTTGAAGTAATAAGTAGTTCGTAAAACAAAACTAAAATAAATTTAGCCAAATCCGCATCCGAGTTTGAATGATTCGGAGATTACTTAAGCCAGTCTTATTTCTCAAAACAAATCAAGATAACATTGCATCGTAATGTATATTCGTACTTGAACTGTTCCATAAGAGTTCATAATATCAATAATATATCATTTTTGTTCCAATCTGATAGTAGGAGAAATTTCTATATTCCTGTAATATTTTTCTTCAAGTGAGTTCATAAATCGTGAAGTTTCTGATAAAATACAGATTTATTGATTCGGCCGTACACTTTTGCATATTTTTCAGCACTAGAGAAAATATAGTCGGTAAACTTTATATTTTTCAAACGCGTTAAAATGAAAATAAAACTCAATCATAAAACTGTTCAGAAAGTTTGCTCGAAGAAGGCAATATAATGGGTGATTACAAAGTTTGACGTTCTGGGAGAATTTAGATTGTAAGACAAGACGTACATCAATTCTTATTTCACATAAATGTTAGCTTCAAGTTTTAGAATGGTCATTTGTAGAACTAGTAATACGAGAAAAATCTTTAAAGTTATTTTTTTTGCATACTCAATTCTTGCACGTTTATATTGATCAAAAAGAATCTGAGGTTATTGTTTTTGTGAAGCATAAACTCTTAGACATAAACTCAAATAGGCGCAGCACCCACCATTGTAATGCATGCAAAACATGTTTCGGAGAAAGATAGTATATTGTGTGGCTAGGGACGAAACAAGACGATTTCAGCCGAGGGTGAGTTGCTTGCCCAAGTGAAGCGAGGGCTGGCATTACCCTCGGCTGAAATCGTGTTTTGTCCCGTGCCACACGATGTAATTTTCATAATACCTGCATTGAGACTTTCCATATTACAAATTTGTCATAACAAAGTAAATATTTTTCTCTTGATTTTGCAGTTAGCAAGCCGAGAGTAGCTGCGTGTGCTTTATCAATAAGATGTTGTGGTGTGCTTGAAATTGTCGTAATAGTACTTTTTTTCTTGAAACTAATCGTCTTTTTAATTTGATGTACAGTTCCGAATACAACTGTCAAATTAACTGAGGTTATATAATTTTCATTACAAGATTGACAATGAACAAATGCGACTCTGCCAGGGATAAAACGATGTAAAAAACAAATTTAGCGGGCAGAAACAAGCTTGTTTTTCCCTTAGAGCAGAAACAGACTTATTTCTGCCTGGCTACACTCGCATTTGTCTAAAATTGTCTTGTTTCGACTGACAAAACAGGCATTGAAACGCGTTGTTTCAATGCAGGTATTATGAAATAGTATATTGTGTGGCTAGGGACGAAACAAGACGATTTCAGCTGAGGGTGAGCGTTGCTTGCCCGAGCGAAGCGAGGGCCGGCATCACTCTCGGCTGGAATCGTGTTTTGTCCCGTGCCACACACTGTATTTTTTATAATACCTGCATTGGAACTTTCCACATTACAAATTTGTCATAACAAAGAAAATTCTTCTTTTTATTTTGCAGGTAGCAAGTCGAGAATAGCTGCTTGTGCTTTATCAATAAGATGTTGTGGTGTACTTGGAATTGTCGTAATAATAACTTTTTTCTTGAAACTAATCTTCTTTTTTATTTAATTTACAGTTCCAATTACAACAACTGTCAAATTAACTGAGGTTATATGATTTTCATTTAGAGATTGACAATGAACAAATGCGACTCTGCCAGGGATAAAACGATGTAAAGAATCAAATCAGCGGGCAGAAACAAGCTTGTTTCTTCCTTAGGGCAGAAATAGGTCTGTTTCTGCCCGGCTACACTCACATTTGTCTAAAATTGTCTTGTTTCGACTGACAAAACAGGCGTTGAAACGCGTTGTTTCAAAGCAGGTATTATGAAAAAATATTGATTAACAAATTTCATATTACACCGTATTCAATTTAATTTAGAAACGGTATTTCAGTTGTCGTAAAGCTTTATTCGGTAGATAATATTCATAGCAAGAACTGTGGCAATCATTACTGTTACTATAACGGATGATATTATTCGTGTTTGAAAGACGAATAACTTTATCTATTGGATAATATTTACTATTACAATTGCTGACATAAGTACTATAGTACGTGATAAAGTAATATCAAAAGAAAAACTCTAGAATTAATGTTGAAATTGAAACAAAAAACTAACGCCAAATTCAGTCTGAAAAACTATAACAGAAGCACAGAATAAATATCAACAAATACAAAAATGTCGAATACAACAATAAAACTTGAGATTCTAACAATATTTGTTTTTTCAGATAAACATTTTAAATTGGGCAACGTTGGCGGGCAGTAACCGCTTGTGCCTCTGGTTCGTTTTGATTCCAAAATAAACCAATGAGCGCTCGGTCTACATTACGTTTGTTCTAAGGATTGTCTTATATATAAAACGATATCCAAGTCTAGTTTGAAGATTTTGAAATACGGAGATGAAGATATACAATAAATAGTATATTATGCTACAAGAACCGAACGACCGTCATTATTTTCCAGGATGAAGTTGACTGCATTCAGTGCAAGCGAGGGCAAAATCCGAGGAAAAGGCAAGGTCGAAGCCCAAGGCGTAGTCTCGTGCAGCTTACTTCATCCGTGACAATAATAGAGTCGCTCAGTATCCATGTTGCATACGATACTTTTTATGAAAAATGCACCGACCTACCCCATTACTGAGCTTTTAAAATAAATTTAGATGTATTGAAATTATCTTATCAATTTAACAAACAAATTTTTGCAATTACTATTACATTCACAGTAAACTGACACTAATAAACATAACTTACTTGATTTATTTTATTGATTGATATTTCTTACATTTTCTGTGCTATCATATTTACAGCAAATGCACACTATAACGAACACATCTTATGATACAAATTTTTACAATCAAAAAAAGTTACAAATACCAACGGCATCCATGATCCACAATTATCATTTTCCCTGTGTGTAGGGGATTAATATTCATTAATTCCCTGTCAACAGGGAATTAATTAATACTGTTTCCATGGTTTTAAATTCAGAATTTTCGAAGTAGAATTTAGTCCAATAATAGGGTACTTTCGGTGAACATAGCCTTCTAAAGTCAATGAATACTCTAGGAAGGTCTAAATAAAACTACATACTATGTGAATTATTCAAAAACATGAAAAATAAATTTAAGTATGCTTAAGACCTTACGGTACAAAGATAAAACTCACATGGCGATAGATTATGTATCTCTTTATTTTATTTATTTGTTCGATTCTGTTTACTCATCAAAAATCCATTATCTGTTTCTGACATATAATTTTTTTTTTCAATTCGCGTCTATGATTTTCGTTGTAGGTGAAGGAGTAATGTTAAAACAATACAAAAAAAACTTTCAATTGTGATCTCAACTTCAAGGTTTGAATCGTTAAGCTTATACAAAAAATTGTATGCCACAGATTATTAATTAAAACCATAAAAATGTACGTCAGATTTTTGTAAATTTAATGTTTTTCTTAATGTCTATTACTGAATACAATCGGACACAACAGTGTAATAGTCTATACTCTGACGATAACTTTTTCGGCGAGAAGTAGGGCTAATGGTTGATTTATTTTTATTATATAAAAAAACAATGAAAAATTTTTGTCCCGTTCAGAGACTATAGACTCTATGCTGACACATGAGACCTCACTAGCTCTGCTTAGCGTGATGCATGACAGATCAGATTTATTCACTGGCTAAGAAATAAATAACGGAGTTATTAAGTGCACGGTTCACAGGAATAATAAAAAGAGGCAGTGTACATGTTGCCTCTTTTTTCTAATAAAGAAAGCTCAATCGGCCGGTGAGGTGCAACAATAGCACGACGCGAATAGGATCTTGAAAAATAAAATTTCATCTATTTCTTATTTTTACAATAGACTTGGCACTAAATAATATTTTTTTGCACGATTGGGCGTTTTCATGTGTTTACCGGCTCTCTATTTGAGGTGGTATGTTGATTTTACCGGCAAACTGTGGTTACTATGGTTATACTGACTTACCGCCCATGGGCAAAGGCGGTAAGTAAAAAATTGTGGATTTTCACAAAAAATATTCATTCACTTATCCTTATTTGTAATTGAATATTCACATTAAAATGTCAAATTTGACAGATGACAGCGAGTAAACAATCATCAGTAGTAACTCAATTTGAAAAAGAAAATTAGGATCCATATTTTGGGTAGATCTTTTAGTCGTGCAAAAAATTTTGTAAGCATCACGGTCAATAAGTACAGTACCGATTTCGTATAATATTTGGAAACCTTGCCATGGCTCGGCTTCCAAACTATTATTCTCAATCGGTAAATTGTACTTACTGACCTTAGTACTTAAATAACTATTAAACGGAAAATGTGAATAAATAAAACTTCCCAATCTAATTGTGACTGTCCCCTGTTCATCTGAAATATCTTATTGATTTCTTCGATACTAAAATATTATTTTTCAGTGCTTTCTGAAATGTAGAAATCTTGATACTTACCTAAAAGCGACATTTATTTTCTTTTAAGGTTTAGTGTTAATGTAAATAGTTTAGTGTAAATGAACATGAATAAGTTCTGATGATTTCAAAGCTTGAATCAATTTCCTGAAGTTGGCAAGTAATTTTCGATCATATGAGATAATTGCTTCACATCTCTCGTTGTTCATTAACCCATTTAGAGTCCAGAAGTGTAGGTACGACAAAATTCAAATTAACGTTTATATTTCGTTCATTCACTTCCAAGCTAATAAGGAAATAAACTGCATGAAACGGAAAATTAACTTAGTGGACTGCTATCGATTTCTGGGGTGTTTCTGTATGACTAACTGCAGAGAGGGTTTAAATTTTCATTGGGCTAATAAAATAGTAAATGTGTTTGCTTACCAGGCAGTTTGAGCAATCAATTCCGGAGATTAAGCTAGCATAAAAGTAGATAATTTAGTTCCTCTAATGCCTAAAGCTAGATACACTCGCGCTAAAACTGTTAAGTTGATGTTTATTTCGAAAATTGTATCCAACAAATTTTCATACACAATATCTCGAATTGGGAATAATTGATTTGAGATAGCAAAATTCGTGAAAATTTTTTGATTAACAAACTAATAATCCGACTTTTATTCATACATATAAAATAATAGGTTCTATTTGATTGAATAAAAACGATATTACTTTTCTTTCAAACCTCGAAAACAGTTTGATGAATAAATTGATTCATTTATCTCTATGAAAATATAATGTTATCATTTGAATGCTACAATTGCTTTAAATACTAAATTTCATGACTTTACAGCTGGTCGTTCTGGATTTATGCAAAAAATTCGAAAAACTGTTCATTAAACTGCACTTTCGGTTCAGCCGATTGCAATTATAATGCGAAGTGTACAACTAAATGCTATAGAAGTCCTTAGTACGAAATTTGAATATTCTACGATTAATTGTCTTAACAACAAAACAAAGTGAAATTGTTCTCATTTTGAAATAAGGTGATCAAGCACAAGCACCATATATATGTTTTTTACTTGAACAGGTCTTGCAGGAGAATTGCACTCTTCAAATATATTTTTCTGATAGTTTTCCCTGGCGTCTAGATTGATGTGTGCAATGCCAGAATCTCTTTGAAAAGATGACTTTATGTACGGAATCCTCTATTTCAACCCCAGTGTCAAATCCTCGAATCCATCAGTGTCGCAATAAATTGGCAGGAAACATTGAAATACAGAGACGATGTCTGCAAACACACAGACAATGCGATCAATTCGATTCCCCTATCACAAAGGCGGCCAGGTTTGGTAGTTTCCTTTCGAAGAAACGTAATTGGTCTAGTTTTAGTTTCAAGGGCGCTTTGAACCCTGGCAAATTGCCAGATAAGAGACAAGCAAAATCTTTAGATTCTGGTTGTGAATATGTTTACTCCTTGCGGACTTACCTACTTCGCCAAAAAGGTAATACTTTATCACTGCACTGGGATGAGTCATAAGCCAAGCACGTGTGGCATATTTATTGGGTTGTTTGCAGGAACCAAGCTAGGACAAAAGGGAATAACACTATTTCCGTTAATATATGATATTTTGACGTCCTAACCTATTACTTTTCCAATTTATTCAAAAAGTTAATCGAACAAAATAAGAATGACTCAATGTAAACTGCAGGAAAATGAATTAATTAATAGACATAGAATAAATCTAGCTAAATGTCTCTCTCGGACTTTTTATTCTAACGCTTATTGATGTCCTAATGATCTTCATTATTAAAATATTTCAAGTGATATTGTAAATGAATTTACTGGCAGATATGTGTGTCCGTAAAGTCATGGTACATTTTTAACCGGTCACAGTAAATGAACGAAACAAGATAGAGTTAATCTTCACCCAATAAAAGGAAAACTGTCCAAGTTCCATACCTATTCAATGTAGTTCGATGTGGTTTCCATTTGTTGCCCTACACACATCTAAACGACATTCAAATTCTTCCCACAGACGGTTAAGGACGTCTGGTGTGACAGAGTCAATACCGTCTGTGATTCTTTGTTTTAAATGATTAATGATTATTCTACGGCAGCTTGGCTACTTTTCTTGTATTTGGTGAAGATTTAACATTTCTATCGTCTTTTACTGCTTTTTTGTGACCGGTCAAAAGTGCAGTGCACCATGATTATACGGGCAAATTGTATTTAAAATTTCAAGGAAATATCTTCCCTCTGTTACTTGTCTACTAATAAGATTAATAAGCAAATGATAGCTAAGAAAAAATGTTCAAATAAAATTTATCCGATGTGCTACCCTGCAAGATTTTGAACTCAGCATGTGGAATTGGATAGCAAATAGAAAGCGAAAGTAGCTTGATTTCAATATCTTGAGCATGTTCTAAGTTCCCCCTAACTTTCACAATTTAATTCATAGATTAATCAGTATCTATTTTAGGACGGATTACAACTTAATTCAATATTATGAGGAAGTAAACTCATGTCTTAACTCAATGGAACGAAAATAAGTTTTAGAACAGAATTTAGCCAATTTTTGGGCAATTTATTGGGATTAACATTTTTTTCAATTTACCTATAGATTGTTCATCCACTTTTCACATATTTACCCATATTCTGATAAGCTAGAATAGTATATTCTACAATAAGTATTGGAATGGCCCTTATTCCAAACGAGCGAAAAGTTTGTAATCCAAGCCGAAGGCCAGGATTACGGTTCGCGAGTGTGGAATACGCCATTTGGTTATGGAGTATGCAAATTCCAAAACAGTGTTATAGGAAGGTAATTCTAAGCATTTCTTAATATTTTCAAAATACAGAAAATTAACTAGAACTAAATAGAAAATCATTTCTGGCTAACACTGCCTCCTTTGGATTATCCATCATCTTGATAGTGTCAACATTTTATGATGTGCTACAAGATTTCGATCGACTGGATGTTCATTAAGTGAGATCTAATTTCCAGCATCCATTTTTCAACGATTCCAGTCGTATGACAAGCGGAACCATATTTTTTAAAGATATATTTGATATTTGTTTACTCTAATAAAATATCGATCACGGCTTTCACCCGATATGGGTGTTGCAGACACTTACAGTGCACTTGGTAGATTGATTGATATATCCTCAGCCATGGAGTGTGGTTATCAGTTATTCAAGCCACGAGTACTCTTAGGGCGAGTTTCACCAAAACCAGTTAAATTTATCCAGAGGTTATTTTATACGAAAACTATTGTTGATACAATTGTAACTATAGTTACTAACTCAAAATAATCTCTAGATAAATTTAACTGACTTTGGTGAAACCGGGCCTTAGTTTTTGTGAAGAGTACGCCACATAGTATATACTAAATAATTTTTTTTTCCGTCTGTGGAATTTGACCTTGCGTTCTACGGATTACAAAGCTAGCATATTTACACTGACCTATGAATACTCATTTGATATTTTTTAAACGTATCTATTGAATTTGTGCCTTCAAATCTTTTAGGTTTTAGAAGGATGTTAATGTATCTATCAGAGTTCATTGTGTCATCTACGAAGTGCAATTGCTGCCCTCTGAATTCTTAAATTATCAACGTCATTTAATATGATAGATTTTTTCTTGATTAATAATAACTTGGTTTCGGTTATCACCAACGCAATCAATAACTCTTAACAACATTATTTTCTTCTATGAAATGACGGAACTGGATTTGAAATTCATCCAAAAGTAATAAAATTAATTATTATAATCGCACAAAATATCAGTCACAATTTGCTAGGGCGGACTAAGTGGAGCCCCCAAGCTAAGCATATCACAATTTCTGCCACTAACCCTGGCGCGGTGGTTGCCATGACGACCGCCGTATCGATCTTGGGCGAAATATGTGGAGTTCATTTCAACGTATTTATATGTCATACAGTTCGCAAATTGAATTAAATTGATCGCAACGCAAGCAATAGAGAATACCCGTGTGTTTTCTATTATTCCCTCAAAAATATGTCATAAAGCTAGATTATCCGAATATTTGTTCTGGACATTAAATTTTTAAAATTATACAGGCAAATTATATTGACTTTAATGTCCGACTAGTTTATTATTGTTGTCATAATAACACTGATTTCAGGGTAATTACGTAAGAAATAATGCCCTCGGGCATTATTTTAAAAAATAGCAAACAAGTTTCCTAATAACAGCAAGTAACTCAAGTAATTTTTCAGACAGAAATCACAATGATAGGACATACATTGCTAAAAATTTTAATTGAAATACAACAAAAGTCGGACATTAAAAATTGAAGGCACCACGGGAGTTCAACAGACGGAAGCCCTCGGAAAATATACTGTTAACCTCAGGCATTATTGTCCCTTTAACACCCTTGATATCTTAATTACTATATCACATTTTACAGAATATATATATTGACAGAAATAATGATTCCAGCCTCTGTGATTATTTGGAGATCCCTGTCAATTAAAGATGGCAAAAATTGCATCTTGTAGACATTATAAATACTGATAGATACATTAATATCCTCCAAGAGTTTTTAATGGCACAAATATATTATGGAAAAGAAACTTCAATCATTAGACGCATGAGAATGTCCAGAGCTACGTGCTCGTCTTCAAGAAATTAGAAGCAATTATACTCCAGATGTTTGCTAAACATCACTTGACACCACGGTAAATGTATCCAGGTAATGGATGGTCGACTGAAAAAGAAAAGTTCTATTTAATTTTCGCTAGTTTTCTGTATTTTGATATCAGAAGATGCTTGAACTTTTTATCTTTTTGATATCTAGAATATAGCTGAATATGTGAAAAATGGATGATCAGTTTCTAGATAGATAAATTGATCTCACATTGCTCGTCGAACGGTCCTGACATTTCCGATTATGAAATAGAGGAGGTGGTTAAAATGACAAGAAAAAATGAAGGCGAGGAACAAAATAAAATAACTACTAATAGGACATGCGAGATGAATCTTAATTATTCAAGTGGTTTAAAGTATAAGTGGTAAAGTCTCGTCGCTTAGGTGGTAAAAATTGAATAATGAAGTTCAAGTGGTAAAAACGAAGTTGTAAGATAAAAAGTAAATCTTATGTGCACAAAATTTGGCCATCCCTGGTATAGACAATTAGTTTGAAAAATACTTTTCGAAGATGAGAATATAGTTCCTAATCTCAACTTTGACGTTTGACTAATTATTTGTTTTACAACTGTAAATGGTATCAGCTACCACTTAAATGGTAAAATTCTACAATTTTAGTTACAAAACTTTACCATTTATCATTATATCACTCTAACCACTTCAAGTTGTTAGGGATATGATTAAAATTGCTACCCCTACCATTTGAATTACTATCCTCACTACTTAGTTTTCTAAGTGGAGAATAATACTGAAAGATTTGGAGCAATCTTCATCTGTTCTATTTCTAATGAAAGAAAACATTTACAGTTGTAAGGATTTTCACATCATTTGCTTAATAAGCCGTACACTGGCAATAATACTAAAGGATATATTAGAAAGGAGCGAAGCTAATACAATAAATGAGGTTTCACGAATACAATCAGGTTTTATAAACGGAAAAAGAACAAGAAATTCAGTATTCACACTTAATATGGTTATGGAAAGGAGTTAGACTGAAAATAAAGGTTTATATCTGGCCATCATTGATTTTAGAGAGGGTTTCGACTCAGTACAATACAGGAAATTGCTTGAAATTTCATGAAAAATTTTGTGTGGAATAAATAAGAAACATATACTTTACACAAGGAGCAGCAGTAAAAGTGCAGGGTATATAATGCAGGGTTAAACAAGGGCTTCTGTTATCCAAAACAACTTTCGAAAAACATCTCAATTTTTAATGTTCCAAAATTTAAAGGGATGTGAATACCATTCACATACAGTTTCACGTAGTTCAATCAAATGATAGGTTGTTATTTTCATGGCAATTGAATCCGAACCTTATTCTAAAGTGATACATATTGCGCGTGATTTTCCAATTCGCCACATCACCAATCCCCTAAGGAGCAGGATACTGAACATCCATTTCCACCTTTACTGGTTCATCTAATGTAACTTGTAGTTCCTGAGATGCTGAAAATTGAATTACTGAGAGCAGAGATTCTCTGAAAGTCAGCGCTATAGTGAAAGTCCAAAGCTATTTTCATAGAATAAATTATGCTCTTAATAGACGCTTCTCTCTTGCAAATGCTTTCACTAACATAGACAGCTTTCACCTCCAGGCGACTGTTTTAGAATTAATCTCCCTCAAGATGAGAAAGAACAAACGGATTTGAACCATGTATGGGATGATATTAAGCAAGGATAGTTTCTATTTTTAGAGCCTTATGGCCAGGGTTCTTTTTCTTTTAAAATTTGATTATGCACCTGAACGTTACATTTTACAGTACTTCCTAAAAATAAATCTTTGAAAATTATTATTTGTAGGGTGGTCATAATAGGATACTTTTTTCTAAATTCTAGCTCATAATAAATGTGAAAAATGGATGTTTTTGAATTCCAATTTTAATTTATCAATACAGATTTGGTAGATGTTGGGATTGGAGTTTCTTCATTCTGTCTGTAAAATGTAATTGAGCTTTGCTATTTCATAGGGAAAAAATACTTCTGCCCTTAATACAATCAGGAAAATGTTTCAAGTAAAGTCCGAATATTTCTCAAAAATCAGTAGGATCTTTTATTTAACATTTTTGGATTGGAGCTCTGCTATAACCCTAATCACAAAATATTATATGATAGACCCTAAATATTTTAAAGAAATAATAGACCAAACGGCTCAATCAATCAAAAAAATGTGCAGAACAAAATCTATTTGGTATTCAATCTTCTTTAAGTTTAAAATAATTTTATTTTGTCATTTTGCCAGTTTGAGACATCAGCTGGAGTATAATTTGCATCCGTATAATTCCAATGAAATTAATTTGGAATGTAAGTTGTGCCCATAGCTACCAACAGGTATTTGCAGAAAAATCTCATTTATAGTACTGAGCTCATTATGAATATCAAACAATTGGGGCTATTCTGTAACTCAATCGATAAATTTTTATCGATCATTATCTATTTCAGCCAATGAACGTAGGTAGCACTGACAAAAATTCAGAATATTCGCTTGTTACAATTGTTTCTATTTGTCAAAAATCTTATCGATCGATATTAATGTAATGATTGTATTACAGAATACGGCCAAATATTTCGAAAGATATTAACATAATCTGTCATTTTATCTAGGAGAATTAAAGTTCATTCTTTATATCTGTAATTGATAGATTGCTCTCAAAAGTTGAGAATAAGTTCAGGGAATGCTGAATATAATTATATTCAAGAATAAATGCCAACTTTGTTCCACCGTTAAAAAATTACCAGGAATATTATAGGCCAGTTGCACCGCCGTCACTTAACTTTAAGGGAAGAATAATATCTATGGTTACCATTGTATAGATAATTGTTCCCATGGTAATTATTCCGTACTTGAAGTTGAGTGATAGCGGTGCAACTGGGCATAAATGTCCTAAATAGAGTGATCTACAAAAAATTTGAAGGAAAGGATAGTTCAACCATTAAACTTTGCATATTTCAAATGTTAATCCATTTGAATGGGTACAACAGATCCTATGAAAACAAACAATCATCACAAATGTTTGATTTGATTGGATTAAAATGCAGTGGCAGCTCGTGATTCATGTGTCTGAGAGGGCGCAAAGACGGCTCGGACGGATACTTGAATTTCTCCGAAAGTATGTTCTCGACAAACCTCGAACATTCATTGCAAAATTTCATTCTAAATAGATTTTGATGTACCTCTGAACACTGTCACTTTTTGAATATGGCTATTAAAGGCACTATTAGTGTTTGCTAAAATATCGACCATCTCTAATAATACTGCTCTATTTGAAGAATTTTTTTTTCTACAGTCGCTATAGAATTATACCCATTCCACACGCTGGAGCATGCGGAATAGGGATCATTCCGCACGCTCAGAGGTCCTAAGAAAGCCGCGTGACGTCGCGAAAAAACTGTTTCATTGCTGTCATAATTTTATTTCTTTTTGATTTTCTTATCAATCATCTCCAGAATGGATTCAATATGAGTAATTTTATCAACCTTTCACGAATTGGAATAAGATCAATGGAGCAAATTCTCTTTCGGAAAACGACATATTTTGGTTATAGATATTTCCGCGGATACTTTTGTCTGTAGAAAAAATAGCATCCTTCACTCGTGCGGATCGATCATTCTATGCTCAGGTAAATTCTGCCACACGACTTCGTCTCGTGGCTGAATTATTCACATTTGCATGGAATGATCTCCATTCCGCACTTGTATCGGAATAAACTATTCTCGTCGTGACCACGAAGACCAAAGACTCATTATGCTTACGGATTTGATCCGCATAAACCTCACTTAGAGATTACTTCTGTTTTTAGCACTATTTTCATGTTTTTTAATTCTTATAGAAAGGTGTCTCAGATCGTTTATCCCATTTCATGTCCAATTATCATCGCCCCCAAAAAGCAAACATACTAAACAGAAGAACGAATTTTCTCCCTCGTATTTATATTTTCGCACTGTCGCTGCTTCTGCACTATTTAATTTCAGCGTTGGAAGACTAGTTAGTCTAGTTCAATATCTAATAAGAATGGTAGAACTTATAAAAATTGCAAAAGTTTCACTACTCACGATTTACTAGGGTGGACTAAGCAGAGCTGCCATGCAAGCATATCACAGGCACTAGCATTATCACTAGAGCGGTGGTTGTCTTGACGATCGCCGTATCGACCTTGGGCGAAATATGTAAGCGCTGTACAACTCATAAGAGCTATTTTTATGTCATGCAGTTCGCAAGTTGAATTAATTTGATCGCAACGCAAGTTCGTTCGTTCGTTTTTTATTTTTTTTTTCTAATATTTCGTAAAGCTAGATTATCGAAATATACAGTTTTTCCATAACATTTTTTTGAATTTTACAGGAAGAATGGCGCCCTAGAGCCCTCCTGCACCGGCTGCCACTGTTAAAATTACATGAACAAAGTTTAATTTAATAACTACTTCATATAATAATTGAAAATTCATTAATATTGTGAAATGAATACAATATTAATATTCTACTGGAAAATTGAAATAGTTTTTAATTAAAACATATTGCGAAATATTTTCATGGAATATTGTTTCTGTATTCACTATAGAATATTATACAAATGAAACAGCACATGACAGTTTTGTAATGAAACACTGGAAAACAAAATATGTAGCATCATTGTTCCCAAAAGTAATTTTCATAATGCTTGCTGTATGAAATTCAGGAATCGTAGTGATGTCACATTTTACATGTCAATGAACATTTTATATTTGTTTGCTTATTTAACGCGTTGTGTACGATAAAATTTAACATGAGCAAAATTGATTATCAAAGCGTATTTTTCCAATTAATGAATGTTTGTTAGTTCAAAGATTTCGCAAATTACTATTTCCCACAATTACTGAGCAATAAAACAGTTTGGGTGAACCTACAAAACAGTAGGCTCCTTTTAGTACAAGTTTCAAGTTGATGAAATGAATAGTAAAAGAAGCAATTAAGAAGAAGAACGAAAAATGGAAAAGATATAAAAATACGAGAAATGAAAGAAGCAAAAAAGGAAGTTATAGAGTACGTAATACTAGATAAAAAGATAAGGGTAAGAACAGGAGCCATAGGTAGACAATTTAACGCGTTGAAGAGCACCATAATACTAACAAATAAAGAATTACCAAAGGAAATCAAAACACAAGTATACAAAAAAGTAGCTGTAGCTATCCTGACATACGGATCAGATACCTGGACAACAACAAAAAGACAACGCAGTAAATTAAACAGCACAGAAATGAGATTCCTGAGCAAAATAGAAAGGAAAACAGTCTTGGGCAGGATGAGAAACGAGAAATATAGAGAGACACTGAATGTAAAACCGATAGAAAACATGATAGAGAAGGGACAATCAAGTTGTGGGGATATATACAAAGAATGGAAAAAGAAAGAACAACAAGAAAAGTGCACTAAGCAAGAACAGGAAGAACAAAGTAATGCAAAAGACCCAGAAAAATATTGAAAAAGAATGCACTGGAAACGGGAAGTCATGTACTGTATCTTAAAATAATAATTTGATCTTTATCGAAGTTATATAAAAAAAATCCCGAAAATTTGGTGCAATTATCTCCAAAACTACAGATTTGAAATAATAAATAGCGGGTGGTCATATATTGGCCTAAATTGATCAAAAATAAAAATTTAATTAATTCTCATACTAAAATCGAAAACTGCATGTTAATATAAGGTATAACTCACGAGATATTGAAATGAATATTTTCTACCCTGAAATGGGTACCAAACCATATTAGTTCAAAATTTAAGATATAAAATTCGATCACTGACATGTTGCTTATTTTGTGCAGCAATTTTCAGATTTTAATTATACATAGCTCAGCAGTAATAATTATCTTTTGAATATTTATTCAATTTTTTACCCAATTTAATTGAAAATAACAAAAGCTGTTCTGAATATTTGATTCGAATGTTATCAAATCATTCACACAGCACACATTTATCATATTCCAACAAAAAATTCATTATGCATTTCCAATTCGGTATTGACTTATTATCAGTCCATTTACGGAAGAATGAATTGTAAATATTGACAAAATTTATATCATTTTCCAGTTAATGGAAAGCAAAAATTTCTGATGTTTTTCCAATTTCTGTAAAACCTTCGTAAGTCAAACGGTAAACAACAAATCGTCACCCTTTGTTTTTCTGAAATGAATTATATCAGTAGTTTATCATTGATTCTGAATTGAAAGACAAATAAAGGAAAATGATGATATCAAAAGAAAACACTGGTGCTTTCAGTTATTTCTTTCCAGTGTTTCACAAAAATCAAGAAATAGTCTTGAACTTGTCTTGATCTTGTCTTGAAATCAAGATAAAACTAAGACAAGAAGTATTTTCTATTTCCCAAGACAAGACAAGAAAGTACTATCAAGACTCAAAACTTCTTGTCAAGAAATTTTGATATCTTGACAATTAATTTTTCAAATCTGCATATTTATTGATTTATTATTGAAATATTGAAATCTGCTGTGGTCATCACAGCTTTTTCCCGACAATAAATTTCATGGCCAGTTTCATCCCTGTTTCATGAATTTAGGAGTATCATACCAACTTTCAAAGTGATATTTGTCATTGTCAAACTGACAGTTCAAAGTGACAGCGTCATTGTCAGAGTGAAAGCGTCATTTTCAAAGTGTTCAAAGTTTAGTCCTTACAATATAAGTATTTTTGAAAATGAAGAATCTTTTTTCAGAATTTATAGTTGAAAAAGCTCATTTACAAATTTAAACCTAGCTTTTCAATACGGGATTTCAAATTATTATACTCTCAGATAGACAGATCGACCGATTTCATTTAAACCTATGTTTTTGGGTTCAGTAGCATCTAAAATGTGAAAATTCATCAGAGTCTCGAACTATCAAAAAATCACAATTTCAATACTTTCCCTATCATATATAGGTCAGAGAAGTAGAAAGTTTCGGTAACTATGATTTTCAAAACAAATATTTGATACATATCGAAAGCATAAGTCGTCAGTTTCCGATGATTAACAGGTTGAGTGCCATGTGAGTCCAAATGGTCTCACATTCAATTATGTGTAATAGGCCGCGATAGACCAATGTGGACTCACACGCACTTTGAACATATTTGGCTGCATAGCTCCACAACGGTCTCACACATGCCTTTGATTCACATGACATCCGAATATGAACGGCCAGTAGGACTAGAAAACATGCTTGGCCTGGAGTTTTGTGAGACCACTCCGACACCACGCGACCCAGAATAACAAAACTTTTATTTTTATTTGAATAGGACAAAAACAAATACAAGTTTAATTCTGATACAACTCATACATACTTTAAATTACAAGAAATAAACAGAATTTTCACATACAAGTGCAAATATAAATTCACTTAGTAACTTTGTGTGACCTAAAAAAGTATTCAAGGCATAAACTTTTCTGATCTTGTTCATACGACTGCATCGTAGCATAATAAGTCGTGAACTGATTGAAGCTTACACACTTCGAAGATACTCGAACACGTTGGGATAGGAAAACTGCGTGGTGACACATTGGTCTCACTCGGCAATTTGGCCCGAATGGCAATGCTAGTGGCCGCGTGAGACCAATGTGTCACCAAAATTTGAAAAATCATTTTGAAAGTCCAAAAAACATAAATTGGAGGTGAAAAGGTGTTTTTTGTATTGAGTGTGACATAATAAAGCCATTAAGATAGAAAATATCAGGTGGCCAGTAGTACTCGAATTTTTTTTTCTATTGTGGCACTCAACCTGTTAAATCGTTTATGTAAAAGAAAAATGTAACGACAGACTTTTCATTTATTTCTATTGGTGGCAATCTTGGAAAACGTTGCTAGAATCGATTCATAACATAACTGACAGGGAGGATAAAGAGTAGACACTAACGCTGAACAGTGTTCGGATTGGATAGAACAATAGAGAAAGGGGATTCCCCCTAAATGCCAAGATCAAGAAATATCAAGAATTCTTGAAACAAGACAAGAAATGCGTCATCAAGAAATGAACAAGACAATAAATTTTTGTTTTCTTGTCTTGAAAATCAAGACAAGACAAGAAATGGTCATCAAGACAAAAAATCTTGTCTTGATGGAACACTATCTCTCTCAATATAAGAAAATCATATCAAATTGGAACTCAAAATAGTTTATATTTATTGGTGGAGCCTGTAATAGATTATTTTGAACACAAAATTGCAGTCTTCAATGGTCCTTGTTTACGCATCAATGATCAATTCCATTGCTTAAAAGCTTCGACTAGGTTTGTAAACGGTGAATAAAAATTTACAATCTTTGCCTTGAATGCAGACATTTCTTATTAGGTTGCAGTTATTTTTCAAATTTGACTCATAGACCTTCCCAATTGAGCTGAGATTTCGCAAAAACTTCAAGAATATTCAATCTATCAGATAACATTCGATTTATTATTCATGTATTGCTCCAGCCTCCTTGATTCCTGTAACCTGAATTTAATTTTTAAGAACTCTTGTTGGCTGTGCACAACATTGGTCACCGTTCCACTACTTTGTAAATCCGCGATGTTAATCTTTTTTTTTAAACTAATTTCGTAGTTTTGGCTACTCATTCACGTTGATATAAAGTATGATTAATACATAATATTAACAATATGTAAACATGAATGAATAATCGCAACTGTGTAATGCTATTTGAATAATTGATAAGTCTATGTTAAAATAGATTACATTTGCAGGAGTATAGAGATACATTATTATTCTGATTATCAGCAGAGTACTGAGTCAACAGAAACTTTTGTTTGCGTTACATTTAACATACGTGATGATGCAAAATTTAGATAATATCCTACGCGTAGGAACATGTACATTTAACGATGTTTTTCTGCAAAAATAACTCACAAAATCGTGCTTCATACTTTACTGTAATTGTTAGTCACGAAAAAACAACCTTCCGAGAGCGAGTTTGATTAAGGCTTTAAAAGTTACGTACATAGACCACGCAAATGATTATAACAAAATAGTCGAGAGGTCAGGACATAAAAAATTTATTAGTCTCCGTTTATGTAGAGAGCTCAGAAATTTCGAAATATTCTCAAAAAGCTTCAGTAAATGCATCCTTCAAAAATATTTTCGGGCGATATCAGTGTTGATTTCTTCTATAATTGAGCGTGAATATTTTAGATGACGCCTTATGTGGGAGATTCGTGAAATAGTGGAGATAACGACGCTGTGCTAGCAGTGTGCTTTTTTAGGACTTAACATAACATACTTAACATAACATACCTGACATTGAATGTTATTTTATTTATTTAATTCCAATCTTTTTTACCTGTCCGGTAAGGCTATTGCAGTGGAGGTTGAGTTTGCGATGTTATTTTCACTGTTCCTTACATTTATTTCTATCTTTGATCAGTTTTTTTGTTGAATCCAGCGCATCATTTGATGTTTTCAATCTAAATTTATTTGGACAGTTCGTACAAATAAAATTTTTGTTCCATATCCTTTTCTGGTAGTCTGCTTTCATTCATTCTCTGAACGTGACCTAACCATCCTAACTGATTTTTTAATAATTGTTCTAGTGGTTTTTTTTTTTTTCCCAATGATCCATTTCTTATTTAGTTTTTTCTTGCCTTGCTTTTTGTTTCTCTCAAAAATCTTATTTCTAGGCTTCTTACTTTACACCTTCTTTTTTTGTTGTTCATGATTCACTCACTTACATTAGTAATGGCATTGCTATCTTTTTGACCATTTCTATTTTAACATCTTTTGGCATTTATTTTTGGCGTTGAACAATCTCCCTGTTCTTCCTGCCCTCTCAATTCTCCTGACATACTTGTTCTACTTATATGTTGTCTATTTCTATTTTGTGTTGTCCCCCTGTTATATTTATGATCAGTGTTTTTGTCTTATTCCACTAGAATGATGATTAGCGGTACAATTTACAATAGATTTATGATAATTCTATGATTGTTGGAATAATTGTTACTAAAGGTTGCAATCGAGCCTTATACATAGAAATCTGGGTTTCGGATTATGCACTTTTATTAACCATCTTTACAAGTACGTAGCAATTCAAAAAGAATTATTTTATTAGGAATTCGATAAAATACTTGGTTTATAATTCTCGGCAGACTTTGTAATACAGCTAACATGGCTCCGTTTATAATCTCCCGGGCACAAGGCCTCAAAACAATTGTATATACAATTGAAATATAATTGAACCTGGAAAAGCTGTTGGGGTTAACTAAAAATGTTTTTTCTAATTAATTCAATTCAATTTATCTGTCATAACAAAATCAACCATCCTCTAAATATAAAAACACCATTAATGCTAGAGGCTTTCGTCCTGGGAGGGTTTGTCAGTGCCGTAGACAGTATTGTCTAACGAGGAGGGGTGAGTTTTCGATGAGATGGATTTAAATTCGATTGTACAGTTTAAAAATGTAAAATTCGATCTCTCTACCACACTAGTGGCATAATAATAAATTTATTGATACTAGATAGCATCATTATAGAATATTTTCAAGTGTCATCACAGGTTTGGTAATTGAATGTTCTAATTTTCAAGGCAGTTTATTTTTATGCACATTCTTACAAAGTCAAAAGCGCTATTTAAGGCACTTTAATGTCAGATGTTTCCGTTTCTTCTGCTGCAATTTTCATGATATTGACCTAATACCTTCTCTAATTGGTAACTTATTAAAAAGTATCTGGTAACCAGAAGAGCAGAATCAATTTTCTCAATTGGTTTCATGGTAATAAATTATTTAATGTCCAATTAAGATACATAGAGGAAAGTGAAGGTACGTAACAGCATATACACGATTGCCCGAAATATTTGCGTAAATGTTCGGCTATAACGACAACTAAATCGTTGCTAAATGACAAGCGACACGCGTACAAACATGGAGTGTGTCCGCCGCTTGCAATTGCAATCAAAATATTCATTGATGAAAATACGCTATACAGTAATTCATTGTATGAATACAGTTTTAATCTTGTTAATATGATGTACGACGGTCTATAAAATTATTGAGAATAAGAATAAAAGAAAGGCGAAAGAAAACAAAAGTAGCACTTACGTTACATTTCATTTAGTAATTTGTCTGTCATTGAAGTTAACCTTCAAGAATTCATTTGACCAAACCGTGGTTATTAATTATTTTATACATCACTGATAATCAAAATATAGAATGAACCAAAGGACATTTTTGAATCATAATTTCAAAATATGTTCCAGTACATAAAGTGTATAAGTGTATTTGAAATATTTGCTCAGGGTATCAGCAATGTACATGAATATTTATATTATAGTAATTAAGGTATCAAGGGTGTTAAAAGGACAATAATGCCTGAGGTTAATAGTGCACTTTCCGAGGGCCTCTGGCCCGAGGTGTGTACGTTGACCGTAGGCATTATTGTCTGTTCAACTCCCGTGGTGCCTTCAATGTTTAATGTCCGACTTTTGTTGTATTTCAATCAAAATTTCTAGCAATGTATGTCCTGTCATTGTGACTTCTGTCAGAGAAATTACTCTAGTTACTTGCTGTAACTAGGAAACTTGTTTGTTATTTTTCAAAATAATGCCCTCGGATATTATTCGTTACGTAATTACCCTGAAATCAGTGTTATTATGACAACAATAATAAACTAGTCGGACATTAATCTGATTTAGGACATTGTTTATAATTCATTGTATATGTTAATATCTTTGATGTAGTTTATTACTGTTTTGATGTTTTTCCTTGCTAGGGCTTCTTTCATAGTTGTTGGTATATGGTGCTTTATGTCTTACATTGTATGATTATGTGTTCTATTGTTTCTGTTGTATTGCAGTTCGTACAGATTGTGAGGTCTTTTCTTTCGAACATATAAGAATGGGTACGTTATTTGTAGCCAATTCTCAGTTTGGTAAATGCAGTTATTTTCTAATAGAGTTGTTAGGTTGTTTCCAGGGTGTTGTATTGCTTTGTATCTTTTGGATTTGGTTTGTTGTTAGTGTGTTCCAGCTTTGATTCCATTTTCCTCTAATTTTGATTTTTATGGTATTCATGACGTCTTTTATTTCGATTGGGATGTTTGCTTCAGGGTTTTCAATTGCTTCGTTGGCCGCTGTGTTTGCCATTTCATTTCCAACTATTCCAGTGTGGGATGGGAATGGGATCCATATGAAATTATTCTTTATGTTTTCCACGGAGAGTTGGTGTAGGAAGTCTTGGATACATATAGTTAGGGAGTGTTTAAGGAAAATTGCTGTGATGGATTGTAGACTGCTTAAGGAATCTGAAAATAATGTGTATATTCCATAGTTTTCTTTTTCAATTTTTTGTAGCGCGTAGAAGATGAATTGTTCGGGTAAATGGTACGTTATTGTTTGGTTTCTAATTATAGTGGATGTATCCACTTATTAGTTGACTTTAATGCGTCTGTGTTGATGAACTGGTTGTATTTGTATTCATGTTTGATGGTGTTGAAATGATTTCTGATTGTATTACTATTTGTTCTAAGTTCAAAGTTAACAAATGTTTTTTTTTGCCTACAATTCACCGCAAATATGTATGAAGAATTCAAACAAGGGTGGAGCTATGTTCAGCACCAATAATTAGCAGATAAGTCTTTTACGGCTGTTATAAAAGGATAATGAAACAATTTTGGGTAGTAGGGCAACCACTTGGGTTGGATCTTGAGCTATTTAAAAAATCATCACTTGCTTCTAGAATAAATTGGAAGTCAATTTACGGCACACCAGCACTCTGATTTTCAAAAAGCATAATTAATATATCCTTTTTCGACGTATCTGCACGCTGGAAGAGTCATGTATAAATTCATGGAAATGAGGAAGCTCCAACAATAACTAAGGAGCAGCAAGTCATGAGAATAATAATGAATGAATTATTCTGCAGTAGTACAGACCTAGTAATTGCAATTAGGCTGGATGGACACCAGACAGTTATTGTTGAATAGTGCAGTGACAAATATTTGCCTAATTTGTTCAGTAAAGTCCTAGAGAAAGAGATTATTTTACATTATAATAATGCGTCCTCGCAAAAAAAACACTTCAGTTTTAACTGAAACAACAGAACATCAGCCATTTTCATCTGATTTGACAATATATGACTTTTGGCTAAATTTTATTCTTTAAAAAAATATACACGGTAGTTTTTTTTCTATCTGAGGATGAAATTAATGATGCAATTCATTATAGTTTAAATGTCCGGCTAGTCTGTTATTGTTGTCATAATGATACTGTTTTCAGGGTAATTACAAAACAAATAATACCCGAGGACATTATTTTGCAAAATAACAAACAAGAATATCATGTTCTCTAGGTACAGGAAATAATTGGAATAATTTCTCTCACAGAAATCACAATGACAGGACGTACATTACTGGAAATTTTGACTGTAATAGTAGATTAGTCGGGTATTAAATATTGAAGGCACCATGGGAGTTGAACGGACGATAATGCCTACGGTCAAGGTACACACCTCAAGCCAGAGGCCCTCGGAAAGTACAATGTTGACCTCAGGCATTATTGTCTTTTTAACACCCTTGATACCTTAATCACTATAAAAGTATTTCAAAAGAGCCGTGGTAAAGGGCTTTTAAAAAGAGGAAAGAAATAACGATCAAGTGTATTGCTCAAGGAAACTACATTCAATACATTCAAAGCAAAATCGAAAAAAATATGAGCAATGCTTCTCATTCTCAATAATTCATACCGTATCCTTTAATTGTTCTTAGTTAATTTTGAAAATTCGTCTGCAATCATTTTGACAAAATGTATAATAATAAGCTATTAGAGATAATAATGGATTATAAAACATTTATGCACAGATGCCGTTTTTCTAAGAGAACATTTTCTTGACAGTAAAATTTATAGCTTTGTATATTAGGATGTATTTTTATTCCAGGAAAATATTATGGTAAAGCGAGGTTAGGACAATGTCATCAATTTTCTTTACTGGAGAAGCTTTTTGATGACTAGCATTTTCTCAACGACAATGACATCAAAGAAAATAAGAGCTTGTTTTTGCTGGGAGCTTCACGAAAGAGTTTATGAAAACTTTAGTTTTTTTTCTTATTCATAGCTTATGGTAATTTTATAGGCATTCAAACTCACTTCAAGAAAATTTGGAGATACATTGTCTCGGAGAGTTCACACATTTTGTAAACATTTAATTTGGAACATGCATTTTTGAATACCTAAATAAGTAGACAATGTGGTTCAATATAAGAAATGATGTGAGTATTTTATTATTATCTTATTCAGTTGCTGATATTATTGAAAATTCAACTATCATTAACATCATACAAGGATGAAATTACAAAAAATATTCGTACATGGTAGAGGAAATTAAAATCGTTACCGCTACTCCTGTGCAAAAATGGTTTATTTTTTTTTCTAAAATTCTCTCCATTCCTATGCTATTTTATCGTGATGAAAACCTGTTTTCCAATACTTTGATCCGTATTTGAATAACCATTTCGTTCTTAGTGATATTTTTTTCTTTTTCAGGTGAGTTTTATCTTTATTTTCCGCGTCAGTGAGGGATAAAATTCCATGGTGTCCGTATCCCCGCAGTAAGTAACCCGTCAGTTCTATTATACGGATGTGTGAATTTGCCGGGTGTTTTCGCGGTATGTTTATGGGCCACGTGTGATTTATCAGCCCCACGGATGCAGTATTAACCCTCTATAAGCCCTGCGCTCTGTTCATTAGACTCTCACAGCCCTTAACTGGCGCCCTGCGAACCAGCATATCTTCAACGTGCTCAGGTTTATTCAGAGCCGTATTCAGGTACGATATAGATATAATCCAAAATTGGAATCCTTCAAAACGTATTTCACAGAATATATTTTCCAGTTGAATGATGTATACAGTATATAGCAAGAGACTTTTTATGTGTTGCTAGTCGTACAACGTCTTGAATATTTATAATGTTTGAAAACTCGGCCCTGCTCAGCATTTGCACGCTGCTCAACCCTCCCTCGTATTTTAATGAAGTGCATCAGACTATTACTTTGTCCGCAAACTATCGGCTTCATACATACTTAATAACTGTGTTGCCGGTTGTATATCATCACATTGTTTCGCTGTTTCAGCTAAAATACCCGCAAGTTAATGCGTCAATGTTTTGCACCAACCATGTCCCAGTTTTTCCAAGCTTTTTTCAAGAACTTTCAAGGGAATTAGTGTTTTTATTAAGCACTGTTCTGTGGCGTGAAATATTAATGGACATAACAATGTTAACATGAAATTAATAGTCAATTAAAGTTTTGATAAAACACTTGAGGAACTTACAAGTTAATCAACGATAATCAACCTAATCATATATTTTTTTCCATTCTTCTCCAGCATATAAGCTCGTGCCAGAACTAAATTCGATAATATTCAATTAATAACCCGAGCACAAATAATTTCCCTTATTTCAGTTGCCTGTAACAAAGCCCCTAATTTCTACAGTTTTTCTGATTTTATGCAGGAACCCTGAGAAGTAGTTTATATGTTTTCTACTTGCCAATCAAAGTCTGGCTGAAATAGATTCAGCCGTTCCTGAGACAAGTCCAAAACTTCAAAAAATGCGTGTTTGGGTTTTAGTATCTTGTAAATAATCATATGACATCAAGAGAGAACCTCCATTGCGAAATCTGCATAGATCAATTAAAAGAAATATTCACACTGCAGCGGGTCAGGAACTTTTACGCAAGTTCAAAGTTTCATCTCAATCGGATGAACGACGCGCGAACAGTTATTCAAACCGACTTGCGTGCCAGCTGTTGTACGACAGACTTCCACTAAATACCAGCGACCTTTGTACAAAATTTGATTTGATAAACGATACGCAAATGAACAAAAACGACCCATACTCCACTTATTGTACTTTGATGGTACTATGTGAAAGAATTTATCGCAACTGTACAAAGTTTCAACTCAATCAAATGAATGAGGTGTGAAAAATTCAAAACGACTTGTGCGCTGTCAATTGTACAATGATATTAGTATGTGAGATTTTTTTAATGCCAGCAATAACTGCACAAAATCTTGATTCAATCGAATGAACGGTGCGCGAACAAAAAAATACGATTCGTGCGTCGATTATTGTATGTTGATATTACTATCTCAGATATTTTTGCGTAAGTAGCAACAACTGTAGAAAGTTTCAACTCAATCGATTTATTAGTTTCGGAGATTAAACCGGATAAACTAACAGCAAAATAACTCTATTCAATCAGAAGTAATAGAGATGAAATAAGAGATCACAATCACGATAACTTAGAAATAATAATTGCCTATATCTATTATTAATAACAAATTTTCAAAAGATGTTTTTGAGATGAGTCCTGATATTTCAAAATCTCGAAAAATATGATAAAAGATTCTAATTCTTCCAACGTGAGAACCATCACATGTTCTGTAATAATTTCTTCTGTCACTCTATTTACTTTTGTGAAGACAGTTATTAATCACCTGCGTTATGTCCTTCGGAGTTTAAAGCAGTGATTCTGAAGAACGTTTCCGAAATCCAATCTCTTATATTCAGGCGTGGTTAATTAACTAACCTTGTCAATTTATGGTGTTCCAATTCTTTTGTGAATTTCCCGACGCAGGTTTCAAATCACGAAAAGGACGAGGGATATTGTGTCGTTAAAATGCTTTCATATTAATAGGGAATATTAGTTATCGTTTTTCGGGGTTCCAATATATTGGATTAATTTCCAGTTGATAAATGAGATATAAAATTTTTGAACATCTTTGTTTTCATAAATAAATGTCCCATCAGTATGCAATATTCATTTACTTAATATGACACATGAATGGAATGAAGATAGTAATTTTTTCATTCATTATAAAGTAAATATATTGGTCATTATACAAGGTGTAATTTTAACGAGTATGGTTAAAATGTTTGTCATTTGAAACTAGAAGAATATTTGTATTTTAGCAGTTCCCTGAGATCTTCGCTTACCTTGGCTATTCTATCTGTGTTAAATTTGTCTATGGGATCAACAATTTGGTCTATCAGCCATGTTTAGATCTCACTGTCAAGTAAATTGATTTCTATTTGAAAATTTCACGTATATTCCTTAGAAATAAGATTCTCTGCACAAGATCATTGCACTTTCACAGAGAACAGCTGGAAAAACATTCAAAATATGTGCTGCCATCTATGAGCGGCAAATAAACTAACGGTTATTCTCCAACATTGAGAGAAAATTATTAAACAATTATTTAGATAAAACGATGAAATAAGTGGAATTCAATTCTAAAATAATGAATTTGGTGAATAATTTAATTAAAAATATTGCTACAATTCTAAAAGCTTCTATTTTCATATGACAAACTAGATTTATGGTGAATGAATTAAATATTTTCTGAAATATTAGATAAATATTACGTTTTATTGAAACGTCACAATTTTGAAGTTTGTAATAATATGGGAGAAGTGCTTAATTTATAAATTGATTTATTTCATTCATCTCATTTGCTGTTTTGCGTTAAACAATAAGTTCTAAAGACCTCATAGATTTTTCATCATTATTATGAGTCGACAAGATTTGGATATGGAATTTGTTAAAATAATGAAAATAATTTAATTTTCAGTGGAAAATGCTCCAAATGAATTCACTGGGCTAAATCTAAACTGCCCGCGAAATCGCTATTAGCAAAGGTAAATATTCTCATTTTTAAACATTTTTGATGATTATTGATCGATTTTTATTCAGAATTTATTTGATGGAGTTAACAACTCACATATTCCAGAATAAATTGATTTATTGTTACTGCTAATGGATTCAATAATTCTGAAAGCACCTCTGAAAGACTCATCAAACTATGAGGGGTTAAAAATGCTAAAAAAAATAAGAATCTGAAAAAAAGTTACAAAGAAATATTGTTGCTGTCGATGAGTTCTATTGCTGGCTAAATTTGATGTTTTCATATCTGTTACACCTGTATATGAAATATGAATTTTAACAAGAAATTAATCACGATTTTGCTGAAACTCTTTAAATCCTTTCTTCATTATGCAATGGTAACTGAAATCGTGCTTTTGACACCAAATAAATTTTTTATCTGAAATATAGTGGAGCTCAACGAAACCGACTACTTTAGGCAGAGAATATTCAATGCGTAACCACTAAAATTGGTACGCAATTATAAGGGAATGTAATACAATAATCCATCTGAACGAATATTGGAAACGAGTGACTTTCAGGAGGTGAAAATGCGGACTTATAGAACTTGAAGATTTTTTTCTGTTGTTTCTATTAGATTTTGACATTATTCTTAGCATAGGTAGATAAAGCATTAAAAAAGATTTCCTGCCAAACATTTTGGTCTTTTTCAAGTGTTTCATATTATCTCTTATAATGTAGGTATTAAATTATGGGAATTCCGTATTTTTTACTTTTCAGTTTCGGTCTCATTTGGACTGTCTTCAGGAGTGAAAAAATTTGTAAACCAATTTTTTATCTCTCTTGAACATGAACCAGGTGAGACCAAAACTATTTTGTAGATTGTAGGAGGAAAATATTAAACAAATTAATAATAGCTCAGTCTCACAAGGTTGTTTCTCAAGGTGCAATTCTACAGTCTGGCATTTTTTGTATTCCAAATTTGCGTCAGAATAAAAGGGTGATGATTTTTTTTTCTTTGATTAAAATTGACCTTTTCCAAAAATTTTATATTATTTACCATATTTTGGCCTCTTAATAAAGTTCGTTTGAGCATGATCCATAAATATGTTGAATTTTATGTTTGGCTGTTCCTGAAATGGAATCCGTGCAGACTGACAATTTTTTTCATGAATCAAATCAAATCTTGTGCTTTGAGCATGAATGAATCCAGAAAAAAAGTTCGAATCTAATTTTGAAATGTTGTCGTTTCCCTTGATTTTGAATCAATGGAAACTCTGTGGAAGATAAAGCACTTAACGTTTTAAAATCTGTTAAACTTTTCATCGATTACTTTCGAAAGAGTTGAAGACAAATTTCGTAAGTAGATGCCATCTATAACCGAAGATACGAAAACGTATTACACAATTTCAGTGAAATATCAGAGGCAAAAGAGGATTTTGGCAGCACGTTCGGCGTCTTCAAATGTGATTACTTCCACACCTGACATCCGGGTAATTTATCTTCAACTCGCCTAAAAGCAGATTTTCCGCACCTTAGCACTAACTTCGTTATTGGAAATTTCGTAATTTGATAAAATTTGCTCAACGTTTTTTATTTTGAAGATTTAATTTTGAATCACATGAACATGAAGCAAGTAAGGAGATGTTTGATTTCTTTTGGGAGTCTGATCACTGGGAGAAGCCCAGCACTCGGATTGCCTGATGAATAACTTGCTAGTTTCATTCTACAAATTAATTAAATCTTGAGAAAGTACTGCCTGAATAAAGACAAAATTTATCATGATTTTTATGAACATTTTATAACAAGCCTAAAGTCCCATCAGATTCATGAGTCACATGCTCGAAATTGCATTGATAATCTCTCTAGGAAGATTATCAATTATTGGCAAGCAATCAAAATATGAACCATTATGAATGCCTATATTTTTGAATTGAAGCATTAAAAAAGATCTCTTGCCAAACATTTTGATCCTTTTCAAGTGCTTCTATCATCTTTTATATTGTAGGTATTGAATTATGGGAATTCAGTATTTTTTACTATTCAGTTTCGGTCCCATCTGGACCATCTTCAGAAGTGAAAAAAATTGTGAACTCACAAATTTTTTCTCACTCCTGAACATGGTTCAGGGGAGATCGAAACTTTATTGTAGGAAGAAAATATTAAACAAAATTAACTGAATTCCCATAATCCAATAGCTACATTCAAATACAAGTCAGAAACAATTACCATTTCCATCTTTTATAATAATAGGACTATTGTAACTATCTTTTTGTTTTGGTTGCATCCCGTATACGATGATTATTATCAGACAATATAATTTATTGTTAAAAATAAATGTGACTAATTCAATCGATGATCCAATAACTTTTTGTAATCCAACAAACCTGGAAAATATCACATGTACATCCACATTTTTTTTCAAATTCATCATGAATAAACCTTTTTTCTGATTTTAAAATTATGTTGTTTTGTTTCCACTACAGATATTTACTTTAATACAATGAATAAAATACGCACTAAACGAGAAAATTCTTGTCAGAAACTTAATCTTTCGCTTGAATTTGGTTTGTATAGTGCAGAAGTATTAGTACGTGCTAGAAATTAGTGAAGTGCGGTGTTTTGCGGTGGTTTTTAAGTACTTTTGTGCCTTTATGAACAAATGTGGATTATTGTGAAGTGTATAAACATTCATACAATTGTGTAGACATTTATTAAAGATAAGTTCGATATTTGTATTCCTGTCAGACAATGTAAGTACCTACAAAAATTATTCTTCTTTGTTAAATACCTGGAAGCATTATGAATAGTTCAAGATTATTCCTAATTAACTTTAAGCAATATGTAGACTGAATTGAATCGACATTTTTCATAGAAAATACAATAGTCATGTGTCATTTGCAATAAGAGCAAATTTTTATGCATTGAATGAATAAAAGAAAATTATGTAATACAGTTAAGTTTTGGGGGATATTTTCGTGAATCGAATATTTCATATTCTTTTGATCACTAATTTTTTATTAGATACTTTATTGAAAAACATATGTAGTAAGTATATCATGGTCGTTTGCTTGAATGAGTTTTTTTTTGTTCTACGAGGAGGATCAGAAGGTTCTTGAAATTCTATTTAGTACAGTCCTCAGCAGTCCAAATTAGGGAGAAACATTAATGATATTTCAAAGCAGGCATATTTGAAAATTCGCTTCCCTTCAAAATTTCCTGCTAAAATCTGCCAACGGTGGTTGTTCGCCTCCGCCACCTCCAACGTGTATTGATCGGGGACGACCGCGTGTTCTACCGCGTGCTTTTCGGAAATACCAGCATTCCTGGTAATATCATAGCGATCAGCAATTACTATTCTCTATCCTCTAGCCACTTGGAAAAGAGCAGATGAACAAAGCCTTAGGTGGCTTTGTTTACCTCAAATCTCCCCTAATAGACTTGTTCCTGGATCGTATTTCTAATTTACTATGGGTCGAGCTCTCTATCATTTTGAGTATAATCATAACGACAGAAATTGCTATAATAACTTTTTTTTTAAATATATATGTTCGATAGATGATAGTATATTATGTTACAAGGACCGAACGACTGTCATTTTTGTCCAGGATAAATTTGGCTGCATTCGGTGAAGACGAGGGCAAAGCCCAAGGCGTAGCTCCGTGCAGCCAAATTTATCCGTGACAATAATGACAGTCGTTCAGGGGTCCGTGTTGCATACGATACTTTTTGTAACAAGTGCACCGAAGTACCCCCATTATTAAGCTTTTTAAATAAATTTGGATGTATCGAAACTATCTTATCGATTTGACAAACAGATTTTTGCAGATGCAATCACATTACAGTAAACTAATACAATGAAACATAACTTACATGATTTATTTTATTGATTGATATTATTTACATTTTCTGTGCTATCCCGTCCACAATAAATGCACATACTATAACGAACACATTCTATAATACAAATTTCTTCCAAATATCAATTTGACATATATCAATGAAATAAAAAAATCCAACGCATCCATGATCCATGATCTGAAATTTAATTTTTACCCAGCGGGAAAAAATATCCATTAATTCCCAGTCAACAGAGAATTAATGAAAATTGTGACCAGGGTTTGGAATTGAGAACTTTCGAAGCCGAAGTCAGCTCAGTAATAGGGTACTTTCGGTGTACGTGTTACAAAAAATAATTTCGATAATAATGAGGAATCACGCCTGTTTTTTATATTTTCACGTGGGATCTTACTTCGTGTTACGAAATCATCTACTGTTTCTGGTACAACATTATGTATTCAAATGCCCTCACAATCCTGTTCGCAGGAGACGGAAGGCCTTGAGCATGCAACGTGACACAAGAACACGCGGCTAATTCACGTCGATGCGCTGTAACGAGTGAACGCGTTGACCGATTCAAGACATTCTAGTATTGTAGAATGATTTTTATTTCTTTTATCACTCTCAGAATACAGCTCCATTAATGTTTGATTCTACGTGTTACCTTCCAGGCCAGCCTCTTATGCAGAATTGCAAGCGTTACAAAATCGTGCCTGGAAGAAAACAGCAACATCTTCAACACAAAAAATATGAGAGCTTCTGGAATATCACATTTGGAAAAAACAGAAACTGAATAAATATCATTGCAATAGTCTATAATAGAACCTTTTAGTCGCAAGCTTTTATAGAGATGACAATATAGCAAATATTCAATAATCTCTAGAATATTACATCAAGAAGCAAAAATAAATCTATAAGCAGCGCTGACAAAGCGTCGTTCTGCATCTATCGGTACAAAGGGATAAGGAGGACCAAAATCAGCCAAGTTTTGGATTTTTTGGCGCGCAATAAGATTAGTTTTAAATAAGAAATCATTGGAATCGTCTAACTAAAAGTTATTTAAGTCTGGAGCTTTTATAACGGTGATAATATAATAAATATCTTGTTAATAACCTAGTGTGAGATCGCAAAAACCATGGCTAATGCCAGGAGCTTTGTTTTTTAGCTATTTGAGAAGCATTGTTTCAAGAAGTATTTTGAGGCAGCAAAAATGCTCCAAATCTCGTCAATAAAAATATTTCCAACAGATATTGTAGACAATTGCATCCTCTGTAACTTATACCTTGAGACTTTTCCCCAAAATAATTTGGAACATTTTTATTGCCTTGAAATACTTCCAAGAGCAACGTTCTTAAAACAATCAAAAACAGAGCTCATGAAGGAATCTATATGTTTTGACATATTATAGTACATGGAAACTAAACTTTCTTAAAAGTAGATAAAATAGTTGAAGCTGACTGGATTAGTGAATTATTAGAAATGATGGCATCATTTAATTTTTTTCTTCTAAATACAGTTTCGTCTACTTCTTACCCATCATCAGGAACAACAATAATAATTTTGCCTAGATTTACATTTTATTTGTCAATTGCCACAATCGGTTTCTATGGAGCAAGCTGACTAAATGCTCCTGAAGATGGCTAAGGTATAGCCGAAACTGTAGAGTCAGAAAAGAAAATATTAAATAATAAACTGAATTTCCTCATTTCTAATACTTACGTTCTTAAAAGAATTGCAAATGCGTATGATATAATAAGTCGAAGTTTGACCAATACAAGAACCTTGTGTCTAATCTAGTACAAGTTCAATAAAAGTGATAAAACTGATAAAAGTCGCACAAAACATAACCTATTATTTGCTAGGGCGGACTAAGCTGAGTCCTCAAGTTAAGCATATCCCAAGTTCTGTTATTACCTCTGAAGCAATGGTTGCCATGAAGATCGCTGTATCGATCTTGGACGAAATATGTAGAGCCCATTTCATAGTATCTTCATGTTATCCGATTTGCAAGTTGAATTGCATTGATCGCAACGCAAGTGAAGCCAGATTATCAAAAAATTTGTTTTTGTAATCATCACTGCAAGAACCCTGAAATGACCGATGCTAAGCGTCAGAGAGCTTTCCGACATATCCTGAAAATACGGTCACCAAGCATCGTAACAAGTATAATCAAATCATAAGCGAGTACGGCTGCGAATGTTCAATCTTGTGTGTGATATTTATATTTGTAAAATATTCCTTCTCATATTTCCATTAGTATCTGACCGAAGGTCAGATTTTGGCCGTAGCCGATTGTTCAATTCTAGCCGCAATCTTCGGCCGAAGCCGAATGATCGATTTTAATAGAAAATTCTATAATATTGGCTAAAATTCATATTATCGATGCAAATTGTGTATAGGGACTATTTGATATTATGCATGATAGTAGTAATAAAATTACTCAATGAATTAATATAAAAGATATCCTTATAGCTATTATATGTTTTCAAAATATCACGGCGGCCATGTTTGTCATGGAAGAAATGTTATTTCTCAACAGTTGTGTTAAACAGAATCTAGCATTTCATCGTGGTGAGATATATGCTCCAAGAGTATATCTTTATTATTCAAAACTTCTTTTAAAATAATAGAAAAGCCTATTTTCCTACGATCGAATCGTGAAAAGCAGTGAAAGTGAACTTACTCTAGGGAGCGTGGGATAATTGGGAACACTTAGCTTTAAACCCTCGAAAGTGATGGAAAAAAGTCTAAATCAACCTTTATCACAACATAAACTTTGCTCATCTATCTACTTATAAATAACAAATAAATCCTTAAAAATCCAAGTTATATTGGAAATATGAACAAAAACGGAAAACACTGCAGTTCCTTTTTACCCGCTACCCTATGGGGTAATTGGGATCATCCAGCGGGGGAAATGGGGACGGTATGAGATAATTAGGAGCAACACGATTAAATCTATATGATAAACTACAATTTCTTTGTGTGGCACATATTACACACTTATCTTTTACTAATCTCGCCGATAGTACATTGTTCATGTACCCAGAGTTTACAAATGGCGCACATGATCAAATCTTTTGTCGGTGGGGATTCATACTTTTCTTTGCGTATTATTCAAAAAACTCATATTTTTTCCATCTCCTTATAAAGCCTTATCCAAATTTCTGACTTCTCTACCCTTGACTCGTGGCTTTTTTTGTATGGTTTTAATGTTTTTTTTTCTAATATTCTAGTTGAAATTTTCTCTTCACTAGCTTTCCTCTAGTTTCCAATCACCCGCCTGAAGACGTTCCCAATTTCCCGAAGTAGTAGATGAAAATCAAAATGGCGATCATCCTCAATAGAATTTTTGGTGAGCTTCAAATTACGTGGGGTTTAGGAACAAATAGTACGTGCATGATAGTATCGAGATATGGTGTATTTGAGCTCAAAAATATGATATCCACATCTATTACAACATAGGACATATATTATAACAGAAACGCAAAAAAAAAAATGCGTAATAAGGGGCACTGGGTGCGTCCGTTGAACAGATGCGAGATGGTGTAGCCTGGCGGAAGTATTACTTATCCATAGCTGTTCCCAATTACCCACTACTCTCAATTACCTCACTCTCCCCTATATGATAAAATAATACTACAGCGACGACGAAATGCAAGGAATCAAGACAACATTGTTGCTGTGAGAGCCAGTATTGCCAGTAAAAGCTGAAAGGTATCGAGCAATAATAAGGGATTTCTTTGTGGTCTCAATTATAATAAATGGATTTGAATGGTATATTTTGCCAAAAGGACGCTTCTACTCCACTTTTTAGTTGAAGCCATTGACACGTTCTCACAAGATGGTTCGGTTTCGGCGGCTGATAGAAAACTTTGGCTTCGACCAAACCTTCGACTAACTTTTGACCGGAGCTGAATGTGTGGCCGAAGGTGGTCGAAGCCGAATGTTTGGTCGAACACTGATTTCCACACTACATTTGTAGCCCTACAGCTTGAAAATAATTATTTGTGTATTTAGAGCGCAAAGCTAGGTAGGTGTTTTGGTTCGATCATTTATATTATTGTAATGAGTTTCCTCAATTAAAAGACTGGCATATTCGATATAACTCTATTAGCCTCTCTAAAGTCTGTAAAACTGTTCTAGGGCAGCACAGGTAAAAAAGGAGATCTCATCTTGGGCCTATATAAGGGACCGCGTCGTTTATTCGAGAGATCACAGAATAAATCGAACGATCAGAGAATAAGCAAAACCATGGAGCAGAGGTCAATATCAGTTTTGGTGATAAAAAAAATATTTCTTAAAATAAATATTAGTTGCAATATTAGTGCTGAATGTAAAATAATAAATAGTTTAGTGTATTGTTAGTGCTTTGCTTTATTTAAATCACTTTGATTTTCTTATATTTCGGAATAATAGTGTTTGTGTATTCATTTTGAACTCTGAAGTTGAGAAAATACATTTATAAGAACTATTTCCAATCCAATCCATGTCGATAATATTATACTGAGCGAGCGATACATTCAATCAATTTTTGATAGAAACTGTAGAGAAACTAGAGGTTCTGTAGTATCCTCCGATTTATTTTTCCTTAAAAATAAGCTATAATGAAGTCTGAAACAAGAAAATGTTACTTTGATGTTAAACCAACTATATGATGCAAACTAAGTCGACAACATGATAAAATTTAGCGTGTAAACTGTTCTTTCGTGACCTGTGATTGATTTCAGAGTTTGATCGAATTTGAAGCAGAATCAAGATAAGAAATTAGAATGCGGCAGAATTTGATGTAGTCTGAATCGCTATTAATATGGAAATTTAGAATGAAGACTTGCGAATAATAATTATTGTAGACTAGGCCAGAATAAAGTATGAAAATCCACTTTAGGCACCAGACAATCTTACAATATCTTGGATTATTTAAAAATTTTGTTTTTATTTTTAGCTGATTTATTATTAAGGTGAAGATCTGAAAATCTTTCAATCGTGTATTTTCTTCACAAATCTGAATTAATAATATGAAAGACTTTGCACTTAGTACATTGATATTGCATAACTTGGGGATGCAAGCTTGAACTCAAAGCTTGGCTTTAATGCAGAAACTTTGTTACAATTATCTTCGCAATTTTACCCACGCTGTAAAGTCCGAGATCTAATTTCGAATTCCCACTCAGCCTTGTGTTTATGAACATTTAGAGCTAACTTCGTAATGAAAGATTGATCCGTAACTACTTACTCTCAGTTTATTGTACTTTGGGGTCAAATATCTCGCGGTAGTTCAACCCTCTTTGAAGTGAAATATTGAAGATATGGGTACTGAACTGGAAGAAGTATTTATCTCTAGCTGTTTGAGTATAAACTTCAAATGCATGAAGATGTCCAATATGCGGCACGGCTATGACTTCTGCTAGATAACATTATTATCCATTTTCTTTTCAAGATCACGTACACCATTTTTACTTACTTGTACTAAGTACAAGAAAGTATTGTGAAACCGACAAAATTCACATATCGAGATTTTGATGGAAATATCCGTTTTAAGCATCCCTGAATCCATTTTGACTATTTTCGGCTTGATGTCGGTACTTATGTGTGGCTGTGCAAATGTACGTAACTCGCAAATCTCAAAACTCGTCGAACGTATTATGCTGAAACTTCGTATTTAAGACTGGTAGAGGATTGAACGCCTTACACCGAAAGGTAGATAGGCAAAGGATTGAGTAAGTAAGTAAGAGGATTTTGATTTGCACCTCGCATTATGGTTGCAATCGTCTGTACCAGAAGTGCACTTTACTTGAAACATTTTTTCAATTTTCCGCATAAATCCAGAATGATCAGCCGTAGGATACTGAAATTCAGTATTTGGGATTGCTGTAGCATTTAATAATCATCTTCTACCTTCGTACCGTTCGGCTGAGCCGGAAGTGCACTTTATATAACAGTCTTTTCGAATTTTTCGCATAAATTTGAAAGAATCAGTCGTAGAATATTGAAATTTCGTATTAAGCACTTCTATAACATTTATAGTTGTACACCTTGCATTATGAGTGCTGAACCGGAAGTGCACTTCACCCGAAACATTTTTTGAATTTGCCGTATAAATACAAAACAATCGAATGTATAATGTTGGAATTCAGTATTTAGGACGATAGTATCGTCTAAATGCTCATATCCTATTTTCATTGTGATTGATTGAGCCGGAAATGCACATTACTTGATAGTCTTTTGGAATTGTTCGCATAAATTTGAAACGATCGGCTGTAGAGTATTGTAATGATTAGTGGTGGAACGATGGAATTTTGTATTTGATTATCATATTATTATATGCAAAAATATATCCAATGTTGTACAAGTAAGTCACGTGATGTCCACGTCAGCTATTTTAGGCTATAATTGTGAAAGGAAAAATATTTCTCACAATTTGCTGAGGGGGACTAAATAGAGCCCACGAGCTAAGCATATTACAACTTCTTCCACTACTTTTGGCATTATCACTGCTGTATCGATTCTGAACGGAATTCGTACAGACTATTTGAGCGTACAGTTTGCAATTCAAATTAAATTGATCCCAATTCCTTATATAAATTAGGTCTAGTCGCAACGTAAGCAAAGGAATATAGCCCTTAATAAATCGTCTTTATGACAACTCTGACGCCTGATTGGATAATACCACAAGGACGAAAACTTTATCATCAATTACCGCACGATTTTAGAATATGAAGGCCCGTATTCTCTAAGGCGGTCCGAGGGGCCTCGCGCCTCAAGCCGATATGAGTCAGATTTTCTTAACACAATGATTGATTCTATAATAAGCAATATGAATTCGAGATTCATGTTATTAAATGAACATTTCAAAAATTCTGGTTTCGTATGATTTAAGAAAATTCAAAAATATACCAAAAGAGCAAATAATGGAAAAATTTCAAGATTTACACACGCCTGCGAGTGGGTGAAAGTAGTGACTTCCAACCTTACGAATTGTATGAAAAAATCACGAACTATGATCCTAAATGCACCAGGCTTCATTAAAGATGTGAAAGAATTGCTCCAATACATAATAGAAAATAACTTGAATGAAAATCCGTATATTTACATTGTCTATCGAATTTTGTTATTGTTGATAATCTTTTATTCTTATTTTTAGAACAGAAATATTTTGTTAGTTCAATTTTTAAGACACTTTTATTGATTTTATTGAATGTATTAGACAACATGTTTCGTTCAGAAGATACAGCAACAAACTTTGTGCTACTACAATAATCGATTTTAGAAATATTATTGACTATTCCATTCGTAGTATTTATAACAAGGTTAACAATGCTAAATCGCCATAGAAACGGTGCATATCAGTGGGTATTTGGACGTGTAGAAATACCATCGGGTATTACACTAGTGGTCAGAGTAAGTATTTTACTCAAAGATGTGGATACCTCCAATTTGTGCTTTCTTCGTATTCAATGGAATATTTTTCTGAATATCTTCATCAATTTTATCTTCTGATCTATCACCAAACCTTTCTGAACTAGATTCCATATCAAGACGCAATATATTTCTCTATTAATTGTCAAAGAAAATGCAAGAAATTCTAATTTTTCAGTTTGACAGAAGTTTGTTTACTCGTTCCTATGAAAATTACGTGAGTTGTTACTAGATTCATAGAAAACTAATTTGAAAAAATGGTTTGACTCCTGGAATAGTCCTCCATATACCATTTGTAGTTAAAGTATTATAGACTATTTTTGTGGTGCAATCACTCATGTTTATTGTGCCTGTGAATACCACTCGTACTGCACACTCGTGGTATTCAAACGCAAGCACAATAAACATTCCTGATAGCACCACAAAAATAATCGATAATACTTCAACTACTCATGGTATAATAAATGAATATTGAATTTCTATCGACCATACTTGTATTTCTGAAAATATTCTGATAAAACTTTTCATCGTGTTACATCTAAGTATGTAGATCACAATACTTCCTACACATTTTGATTATCTCTATTAAGTCAAAAAATACAGCTACAAATTCTAAATATCATTTATTAGGTAATGGTATTTGTATTTTTTGAAATATTTCAATAATAATTCTTCTTACATTAGATTGAATCGCGCAGAATACGATATTTTCCACAGACTTCAATTATCTCAATTCGTTCAGGAGAAACAGAGTCAAACAGTGTGTGCTTCTGATTCGACTATTCTCTTTTCCGTCCGTTACTCAAGTAATACAGCGTGCGGTCGTAGCGTCTTTATGATGTTTCTAACAACAAAAATTATTAGAATCGATTTTTCTTGATATATTTTATCTTAGAAAGTATAATTTTTAGTATATTTAGGTCTCATATTTCAGAAAATAAGCAATATTTGTGACTTTGACGACTCATCACTTTTCAACGGGCGCTTTAGGCGCCTTGCAAGCTTCTAGTAATTATAAATTTACTGTATACCTGATGTAATTAATATTATTAATCAAAACAAAGGATTAAAACATAATATATTATTATAATACTCAATATGAGACATGAAAGCTAAAATTTTATTTGTGAATCGTATAAAGCAGAGATTTTGGTTTTGGCCGTCCAGCTATAAACAACCAGTGACAGTTGGAGTCTTATGCAATTTTTTTGAAAGAAAATTTTGTATATATGCTACGTACAAAATAAATAATACGTTCTTCGAAAAGTATTTTTAAAAAGTTTTATTGTTGCAGAAATGACATATAAACTGAACTAAACTCGAATGGTTAGAATACAGGATTTTTATACTAACTTAATGCTGACACGAATAATATGAGAGAATGAAATCATCTGACTACATTTCTATATACATAACTCTTCCCTTCTTTAAAAGAGGATTTTATTCTTTCAAAAAGGATTTCTACTTTGAGTTTCTATTTCTTTTAATTCTAATTCTTTTTCTTGTTTCAACTTAGAATTCCTTTTCCATTTTAAATTATTCTTATTTCTAAAAACTATAATTAACATAATTAAAATAATAACAAATAATACAGTGATTACAAAAGAGTTGATATATCCATGATAATTTTCCTCTACTACTATTTCTTGTAATTTGGGAACTTCTTCAACCATTATATTTTCTTTATTAACTTGTTTTAATTCTAAAGTTTTATTAGTGAATTGATTGTCGTCTAAATCAAAATTTATATTTTCAAAAACTATTTCTGTCGCTTTTGTGATTTTCTTTCCTAGATTATAATTATCAATTTTACAATGTCCATTTGTTTGAAATCTATAAACTCCTTTAATTTGTTGGTATTTAATCCTATTTTTACATTTTATTTCTATATCCTTATTCACTGGCTATTATTGCTAAATTCTCATTTTCTATTTCGATGATCAAAAATGCGTCATTTATTTTATGATATTCACATTCTTTATTGTTATGATGAATAACAATATTTCTAACACAATTGCTAGTTTCTACGTAGTTTGTTTTACAAAAATAATTATTGTTTATTCTATTGCAACGGTATGTATTAAATAATTTGTCTTGGTTAAAAATTATCAATTCCTTTTCTATGTTTATAATAAACATTTCTTTATTGTTAACATTGTGTATCGGAGTGATTTGAAATAATTTATTATTTACATCATTATGGTATATTGGGATTTCTAATAAATATTCAATCTGATCATTATTAATTCTACAATGACTGGTGATTTGTTCGGTCAACTCCCAAAAATTTAAGTTTTGATCTATTTCTAAAATTATTTTGTTCAATTCGCCTCTAGTTATTATAGAGCTATGCATTTTATTTAAACTACAAAAAGTTAAACTTGTTTCTATTTCATCTAAAATTTCTATCAAATTTATACTCAATAAAATTAGTTGGTTAACTATATCTTTAATTTTTAAAACATTCTGCCAATTTATAATTTCTCCTAACATACCATCCATTTGCATTATTTTTGATTTAAATACTAATTCGTTGTGCTGAATATTATCAATTTGCTTATTAAATCTGGAAATCATTTCTTTATTAATTCGTATGTTCTCTAAATTTTGTTCTTGGAGGATATGCTGATTTCTTTGTATTTTTACAAATAATTGATCATATTTTTCGGCATCTTGTGAATCTAAATTTCCTGATATACTTTTAATAATAGTCCCTAACCCATTTATTAATCCTCTTTTACTACGTTTATGATTAAATATATTGTCAATTTTACTTTTTGATCTAAAAATATTAAAATTCAAAATATTCATATAAGTTTGCATTTCTCTTTTGTAATTAATGTCTACAGTTTCTTTATCTAACTTCAAGAATACTTCATTTTTATAATTAATTATTTTATCATATTCTAACTGTAAGTTATCTATATTATAATAAAAGTATAAATAGTGGGATGCTTTATATACATTAACTTGTCCTAGGTCTAGTATGTTAATACCAGGATTGTCTGTCAGTAAGGTAAGTTCTTCTCCTTCGCAGAAACATAATGAGACTATACTTGCTAAAACTGCGATAATCTGCATTGGAATTGGACACCGCTCGTTCTCGGCTTACGGAATCTGGGCGATGCTCTTTGCTTAGAGGTTGACGGACCTGGCTCGTTCTACGTTTCCTGGTGAATTCTCTGCTTGTGGAATCACCGGCTCTCGTTCTGCGGCTCTTTGGTACGGAGTTCGAAGTTTTGTTTTTCTGCTTTTCAGAAGACCTGGGCTTTGCGTTTAGCAGCTCTGTAGAATCTTCTTGATTATAGTTTTGGACCGTAATAAATCGTAAAAACGAAACAGCGAAATGGTATTAACGAATTGAACTCTTGACTTGAGCTTTCGACCGAAATACTGTTTACGGATCTTACCGACTGCGCCAAATAAATAATACGTTCTTCGAAAAGTATTTTTAAAAAGTTTTATTGTTGCAGAAATGACATATAAACTGAACTAAACTCGAATGGTTAGAATACAGGATTTTTATACTAACTTAATGCTGACACGAATAATATGAGAGAATGAAATCATCTGACTACATTTCTATATACATAACTTACACAAGTGCTGACGGGCCGGAGTTAACAATCAAAAGAGCCGGATTTGACCCGTGGGCTGACTTTTGCCAATGACTCATCTAAATGGTCATCTTCTATTTTTGTACCAATCGATTGAACCAGAAGTGCACATTACTTGACAGTCTCCTTAAATTTTCCGCATAAATTTAAAACAATCCGTCGTAGAATAGCATTTCTGTAACATCTAGTTGTGCACCTCGCATAATGATTGCAATCGTTTGTACAGGAAGTGCACTTTACACAAAACATTTTTTGAACTTTCCGCATAAATCCAAAACGGTCGAACGTAGAATGTTAGAATTCAGTATTTAAGACGACTGTGCCATTCAAATACTCATATCCTATTTTCATTAAGATCGACTGAGCCAGAAGTATACTTCACTTGACAGTCTTTTAGAATTCCTTGCATAAATTCGAAACCATCGGCTGTAAAGTATTGAAATTTAGTATTTCAGTCTACTGTAGCACCTGAATGATTGCCTACTATTCTCATAACAATCAACTGCACCGCAAGGGCACTTCAGTTGAAATTTTTTCTAATTTCGCGTATAAATTCAGAGCTATTAGTCGTAGAATCTTGGAAATTGGTTTTTAAGAATATTGTAGCATGAGAATGATGACCTACTGTTTCCATAGCAACCGACTGGGCCGAAAGCACACTTTACTTGACAGATTTTTAGAATTTTTTGGATAAATCCAAAATTATTAGCCGTGGAAAGATGCGATTTTGTGTTAATCATATGCAGAAATATATTCAATGATGTACTAGTAAGTCACGTGGTGTCCACGTCAGATTTTTTAAATTGGTTTAAATCGTTACTTTTGCTAACTCTTGATTTTAGCAATAACTTCTTCTGCTATTTCGATACTTGATGTATAATATACTATTCAAATACATTTGAAACATAAAATAGTGTTAATAAATTATATTATTTAGTTCGCGTATAGCTCTAATATTCATCCTCCTGGAAAATACCTCTATCATACGCTCATAGAATAACACACAATTTCTGGAGGTAGAATGAAATTAGTCAAAGGAAAAACCGTTTCTAAAAATAAATTCATATTAAAACTTGAAGAGATATGTCTACGAAGCTGTGCTGTCAATTTCCATATTGCCAGAAAGATGAAAAATATAATTTAGCTCGGCAGTTCTAAAAAGCTCTGAAGAGAATTCAATTTACCCAACGGAGTTTTTATTCCATATTCTGTTTGAGTAATGTTTTGAGATAGCTCTAAATTTTATGATAGGAGAAATGAAGCAGTAAAAAATATTAAATTTAAGGCATCTGTTAAAATATGAAACAAATAAAGTACAGTCATATTTAATCATTCATGAACTGAAATATAAAATAGCAAGCTCCTTGTTTTATATCGCAATAAATTTTTCACTTTTGGAATAAATGAAACCAAATTTCCAGATAAAATATTCATGAAAAACATATTTCAGATGAATAAAATATTTGAAATATGAAATAGAGCATTCGGATTCAAAATATGCTATCCCTAAATAAATATTGTGCGTAATTTAAATTTAAATTTAAATTGAAGTCTATTTTAATTCAGTTCAATGATCAATGAATATTGGAATTAATTTAAACGGAATAATATTATAACAGGCTCTAGTAATTGATATAAGGGATGGATATTCTGAAAATATTGTGTGGCTGGCTATGGAAGAAAACACCGTTTAAAAATCCATGGTTTGACAGTTTAGAATTAAAAAAAAAATCTGAATGAGATGGTATTGATATTCTAGAAAACTGCATAAGCAATTCGAATTAATTGGTGGAATACCTTCTTTCTTATCACTTCGCTTATAAAATGACAAAACTGATTCCATAATTTGCTTACTCAGTTCCGTTTTTTGTCTGAAGTTCATTTCATCTCTTTTTTTGAGTGTAATAAAACAGTTGACGAGGACGTGCAAAAATATTCATGAGCAAATTAACCCCTTGTCATAGCAACCAAAATTTAATTTGCAGAAATTACCGGGCTTCAACATACACAATAACAAATTCAATTACCTGAATTCGAGCAGAAATTGAAAAAATGAAAACTGGAAATATTCAAATTATTCTTACTTTTATTCATTCTCAAAATATAGGCCACACTTAATTTTGTGAGGTCTGCAGAAATTTCCATTGAGTTTTTCATGTTCTGTTAGAATAATTTATCAAAATGTTACAACTTTTTCAAAGGTTGGGATTTGACAAATGTTGTTTCATATATTTTCCTGCACGGGTGGACCATGACATAAAGCTAATCAGTAACGAAACTTTGGCAAAATTCAGGAACTGCTTGCCGCATAATATCAGCGTATTTTGAGCAGTTTAGATAATTTGAAATTCTAATTATTTTTGCAGAAATTTAAAATCAATACTGCATGAGTAAGCGCTGTTTTTCTGATAGGTAATGCATTTTTAATCATTTATATCTTATGCTGTGTGCGTGAATCAAAAGTTCCAGCTATATTCCGGAGAAATTATTGAATAATTTAACGTTCAAACTCAAATCGAAGTACATTAGATATGTAAACTGTGAGAAAAGACGAACTGCAGTAAAAATATGTAGGCTGCTAAATAATACATACTAGTTCAATTAAAGTAGATTTGTAAAATCCAATACAAAATGTATCGCAGTATCTTGAAAATATATGTATACGTAAACTGTGCGATAATACGTACCTAGACATCTAAAGTATGCATGTAAACTACAAAATCAAATGTATTGTGATATCTGAAGTACATAAGTAAATCGTAAGATGAGATATGAAAAGAGATTTAAAATAGGTATATGAACTGTGAACAGGAAGAGTAGAATTATCAGATTTAGATCTGTAAACTGCAAGACTTTACGTATCAAAGTGTCTAAAATAAATTGTGGAGTGTGAGACAAAACATAGAAGTAACTACAATAGATACATAATCTGCGAAAGAAGACTTATCCAAATATTTAGAATTAAAAAATAATATATAAAATGTGAACTAAACCGTACTTGTTCAATAGAATCTTCTATATAAATAAAAATCAATGTTTACATGTTTGTACCTTATGCGTTCCGAAACAATTGATCAGATTTTTGTGAAACTTTGATAGAGTGTTCTGAAGACGTACGAGGCGGTTCGTGGCATAAAAAGTCTATATAAAAACAAATTTATTTTTTTTTCAATGAATTTTTCTGCTTTGGTTGCAAGAATGTATATTATTATTGATTCAACACACAAATAATTAACTATTATTACTACCTAATCAAAGTTTATATCGAAAATTAGATTGATATCAGTATTATATAAAACAAAATCGGGTTACTTACATCCTTCATATATCAAGAACGGCTTGACCGATTTTCATGATCTTTGATTTTTTTGACTGGTCTCCGTCCAGAATAGCAGAATGAGTATTAATAAATCGGAAGGAGAGATATCATTCTCTCATACATTTTGTTTAAAACAGAACAAACAAAAGCAGCCGATAGGACCTCAAAATGGATTTGGAAATTCCAGGTTCTATCGGCTGCTTTTTTTCGCCATGCGAGCGAAACGAGCTCGGTCAAAAATAGGTCGCCGTGCAAGCAAAGCGAGCTTCGTCAACGTTAATACACCTTACTAGAGATGCGAACTTGGTTAACGGTAAGCTGCGGTGCTAGCAAAGCAAGCTCGACCAATGATAAACCACCGTACGAGCAAATCGAGCTCGGTGAACAGTAGACCGCTGTGCGAATAAAACGAACTCAGATGACTGTAATCTGCCGTGTGAACGAAGCGAGCTCGGTCAATGTCAAGCTGCTGTGCGAGCGAAAAGAGCTCAGCTAACGGCAAGCTGCCGTGCGAGTGAAACGAGCTCGGTTGACTATAAGCTACCGTGCGAGCTAAGTGAGCTCGATTAACTGTAGAACGTTGTGCGAGCGGAACGAGATTTGTCAACGGTAAGATGCCGTACAAGCGAAGCGTGCTCGGTCAACGTTAAGACGCCATGCGAGCGTTGCAAACTCAGTTAAAGGCAAGCAGCCGTGCGAACGAAGCGACGTCGCTCAACAGTAAACCGCCATATGAATGAAGCGAGTTTGGTAAAATTGGATTATTTTCAGCACATGCATATTCATTTCATTGTTACATTTTGGTTAGGTTCATATTCAAATAGGCAAGTCATGTCCAATATAATAATTACTTCTATATAATCATTTGAATAAGCATGTCATGTGAGATTCATATATTTATTGTATAATCTCTAATAAATTAACAAAAAAAAGTAATATAGACTCAAAAGACATTCAGTGGAACTGCAAAGTTTCGATTGATTTCCTACAAAAGAAGATTTTTTCACAGTTAGATATATCCTTATCATTTCCGGGTTATAAGGTTCTGATATAAAATGTAGGCTCAAGTACCACGCAATCTGAATTTATTAATTCGGTGGCGTTATGAAGTACGCCGGGTCAGCTAGTAGATATATAAACTGCGATATGAAACATATCTAGCTCCTTTAAATAGGTATGTAAACTGCAAAATAGGACATATGCAACTGTTAACTGCAAAATTAGATATATCAATTTATCTGAAGTTATACTAGGTACTACAGAAAAGACATGTGAACTGAGAAATCTTATTTAGGTATGTTAACTGCAAGACCAGACGTATCAAGATGCCTGAAATAGTTTTTGAAGTGTACGACGAAATGTGAGAATAACAGAAGCAGGATTATAAAGATATCGAAAATAGATGCGTGAACTAGAAGTTGATATAGCTTGTAAACACTTGGCTGAAACGTGAAGAAATATCTAACATAGATATGTAAACTGCGGTAGGATACGTTCAATAGTCATGTAAACTGTTTGACAAAAAGTACCGAGATGTTTGGATTACAAATGTCGATAGTAAAAAATGAAAACTACAGAAGACATAGAAAATAGGTACGTTGAAAAATTATATAGACCGCTGTACGAATTGTATCAAAGTATCAAGAATAGGTACATACTGAAAAACAAAGCGTATCGAATATAGGTTGTAACCAATTAACTGAGATGTAATATAAGGAAGTCTTTGGAAAATATGTGTTAACTGCGCAGGATACGTTCAAAAATCATGTAGACTATTTGATAGAAGTATTGACGCATCAGAATTAGGTACGTCAAAAGCGAGAGATGACATATGGATGTGAAAATATATCTTGGACACCTACAGAAGACGTATTGAAATAGGAGCCATGAAAACTCATGTAGACTGCTTGATGATAAATATCGATGTATCTGGTTTAGCTACATAAGTTATAAGGACAGATTTATTTAGGTACTTGATTCAAATTGTGAATAGTGATACGAACGTTAATATATATTTAAAATGTTTGAGAAGACGTATCGAAGTGAGAATGCTCGAAAATTATGATGACAACTTGACGACAATAAGTAATAAGGAATCAGGATCAGATACACTAACATCGAGAAGTATGTCAAGTTGCCTGAAATAAATTACAAAGTATGACATAGAACATAGTAATATCTAGAATATATATTGTAAACTGTGAAAGAAGACGTATCAAAGTATGTACCTCGAAAGTAATGTAGACTGCTGGCAGGAAACTATAGGTACCTACGTCAACTGGAAGATATGGCGTGCTGCGCTATTTTCTATAGAATATAGGTTATAAATAGTTAGCTAGGACTTCAATAAATATCCAGAATAGATAGATATGTAAACTGCGGAAAGACGTATAAAAGAAGATACGTTTAGAAGTCATATAGACTGGTAGAGGTATCGAGGTATCCGAATCGACAACGAGAAAGAAATTTCGAGGTGCTTATAGGTTGTTGTGAGGCTTAATTTCTCTATATATGAATAGCTGATACTGTAGTCCGTCATTATCGCCTTTAAAGTAATCACCAGCGCTACGGTTACCGGGAGAGGAGCTAAAATGACATTTGATGAAATACACTGATCGGATATTATGAAAATATTATTTTCATAATACCTGCATTTAAACAACGCGTTTCAACGCCTGTTTTGTCAGTCGAAACAAGACAATTGCAGACATATGCGAGTGTAGCCGGGCAGGAACAGGCTTGTTTCTGCCCGAGGGGAGAAACAAGCTTGCTTCTGCCCGCTGAATTAATTTTTTACATCGTTCTATCCCTGGCAGAGTCGCATTTGTTCATTGTCAATCTCTAAATGAAAATCATATAACCTTAGTTAATTTGACAGTTGTTGTATTCGGAACTGTAAATTAAATTAAAAAGACGAGTAGTTTCAAGAAAAAAAGTATTAATACGACAATTTTAAGTATACCACAACATCTTATTGATGAAGCACAAGCAGCTTCTCTCGACTTGTTACTTGCAAAAGCAAAAGAAAAATATTTACTTTGTTATGACATATTTGTAATGTGGAAAGTTTCAATGCAGGTATTATGAAAAATACAGTGTGTGGCACGGGACAAAACACGATTTCAGCCGAGGGTGATGCCGGCCCTCGCTTCGCTCACCCTCAGCTGAAATCGTCTTATTTCGTCCCTAGCCACACAATATACTATTGTCATAAAATCACTCATAAAATGTCTTCTCCAATATCCGTTTTGAAAAATAGCGGTACTGTTGTAGATAATCAAATTCTGGTAGTTAAATTATCAGTATGAATATGTCTGTGTCACTTGACGCGTGTAGTGTTTCGTCATTTGTTATGTTCAGTATAGCTGCGCAGGCTAGGTCTAAATTTTAAATTTTTACTTACTTGTTTTCCATAAGTATCAGCTATCCATACATATAGAGATCAGTGGACCGAATGTCAAAAGATGCCTGGAATAGATCAAAGTAGGTTCCTTCAAAAAGTATACAGACAGCTTGACGAGAATCATCGAAGTATCAGGATTAGATATTTTAACTTCGGGATAAGATGTGCCGCAGTGCCTGGAATGGGTTGTGAATTGTAAGATGGTACTTAGAAACATCTAGAATAGAGATTCCCAAACTTTTTTTCTCGTAGACCACTTTATAAATTTTACTGGTTTCGGTGTACCCCTACTTACAGTTTGTGAACACCTAAATTTTTTTCCCGCCAACGTAAACCCCCGTCAAGTCTCTTGTGGACCCAAAAGGATCCACGTAGACCACTTTGGGAATCACTGAATTCTAGAATATATACGTAATTGGGGAAGAAGTATGTATTTTAAAAAGTTATGTGGACCGCTGATATTTAAGGTACAGAAAGTAAGTACATGAACTTGAAGACAAGATGTATTAAGTTATTTGATATAGGCTCTGTGGCTAGCTGAAATGTAAAAGAATATGTAAACACCGAAAGGAGACGTATCAAAATAGATATATACAAAAATCATATAGACTGGTTGACAAGAAGCAGCGGGGTATCAAGATTAGGCGAATTGAAAAGAAAAGATTATGTATGGAAATTTGAGGTAAAAGTATCTTGAGTTGATATATGGAATAATTGAGGTATTCAAATTGCAGAACAAGACATAACAAAATATCTTTAAAAAGTAGATAACTAAGAAAATTAGTAAACCGTAGGACGGTACGTACAGAGATATATAAAGTAAAAAATATCTGAAATCAAATCGATGTATACAACTTAATTTTTTTTCATTTAAGTGTGAAATAGTTGAAAGAGTTATAACATTTCGACGTTAAAATAAATCGATATATCATGTTACCAATGGGCGATCAGGTCAATTCATCATCATGTCAATATTTACCCTCTCGGCGCACAAACTTCTGGTTGTTTGGGCCCATTTCTATTTTGACGCCACGAAATGTGATCTCGGTTTCTATCTGCGATAAATTATTTACAGTTTACAATCTTGCATCTTTTTAAAACCAGCCTTTTCTTCTATTTTCACTTTACATGATATCGTAATAGCAACAACCGAAAGGAGACGTATCAAAATAGATATATACAAAAACCATATAGACTGGTTGACAAAAAGCAGCGGGGTATCAAGATTAGGCGAATTGAAAAGAAAAGATTATGTATGGAAATTTGAGGTAAAAGTATCTTGAGTTGATATATGGAATAATTGAGGTATTCAAATTGCAGAACAAGACATAACAAAATATCTTTAAAAAGTAGATAACTAAGAAAATTAGTAAACCGTAGGACGGTACGTACAGAGATATATAAAGTAAAAAATATCTGAAATCAAATCGATGTATACAACTTAATTTTTTTTCATTTAAGTGTGAAATAGTTGAAAGAGTTATAACATTTCGACGTTAAAATAAATCGATATATCATGTTACCAATGGGCGATCAGGTCAATTCATCATCATGTCAATATTTACCCTCTCGGCGCACAAACTTCTGGTTGTTTGGGCCCATTTCTATTTTGACGCCACGAAATGTGATCTCGGTTTCTATCTGCGATAAATTATTTACAGTTTACAATCTTGCATCTTTTTAAAACCAGCCTTTTCTTCTATTTTCACTTTACATGATATCGTAATAGCAACAACCGAAAGGAGACGTATCAAAATAGATATATACAAAAACCATATAGACTGGTTAACAAGAAGCAGCGGGGTATCAAGATTAGGCGAATTGAAAAGAAAAGATTATGTATAGAAATTTGAGGAAAAAGTATCTTGAATTAATATATGGAATAATTGAAGTATTCAAATTGCAGAACAAGACATATCAAAATATCTTTAGAAAGTAGATGACTAAGAAAATTAGTAAACCGTAGGACGGTACGTACAGAGATATATGAAGTAAAAAATATCTGAAATCAAATAGATGTATACAATTTAAATTTTTTTCATTTAAGTGTGAAATAGTTGGAAGAGTTATAACATTTCGACGTTCAAATAAATCGATATATCATGTTACCAATGGGCGACCAGGTCAATTCATCATCATGTCAATATTTTCCCTCTCGGCGCACAAACTTCTGGTGATTTGGGCCCATTTCTATTTTGACGCTACGAAATGTGATCTCGGTTTCTATCTGCGATAAATTAATTACAGTTTACAATCTTGTATCTTTTTAAAACCAGCCTTTTCTTCTATTTTCACTTCACATGATATCGTAATAGCAACAACACAATCATACTTAGCCAGAACCAGGCTTCATAAACTAGTCTCAATATTCACAAAAATATAGGTCAATCATTCAATTTTAATAGCATTGTACATAACATTCTTATGCAGTCGAAGCAATAAGCATAAATTCAATCCTTCTAAAGATACCTTATCTGAATTTCAAATAAATATTCTATACACTATTGCTTCAATCAAGTGGATTGCAATAGTTCCCCATATTATTAAAATAAGTTCCGTGGAAACAACGTTATTATATGTGATTACCTTTAAAAATAATTAATTGTTCAGACAAAGAAAAAATGCATAGTGCAAGCCTTTGAATATTAAACTAATTGCATTTAAAATATGATATAGCTTTTTATTCCCAAGAGAATTAGATACGTTGTAATTAAAACAATAATAGATTAATTTTGAAGATACGAATTTTTTTTTAGAATATTTCAAAATTTCACTGTGTAAGACTCTAATCATAGATTATACTGAAGTGAGGGAAAAAATTTATTCCTGTTCCACAACTACTTTTCCAGTAGAATAGTTCTGATATAAAATAAGGTTTTCTTCAACGACTACTATTTTTGAATCAGGTCATGTCTCAATCAAACTGAGTACACTAACAACCAATATCCCACTATCCCACATATGATTTAACTCAAAAAATTGAAACAACGCGTTTTAACGCCTGGCTAGGCAGAAATAAGCTTGTTTCTGCCCTAGGGGAGAAACAAGCTTGTTCATGCCCGCTAGATTTGTTTCTTACATCGTTTTATCCCAGGCAGAGTCGCATTTGTTCATTGTTAATCTCTAAATGAAAATCATATAGCCTCAGTTAATTTGACAGTTATTATATTCGGAACTGTAAATTAAATTAAAATGTCGATTAGTTTCAAGAAAAAAAGTATTAATACGACAATTTCAAGTACACCACAACATTTTATTGATAAAGCACAAGCAGCTACTCTCGACTTGTTACCTGCAAAATCAAAAGAAAATATTTACTTTGCTATGTCAAATTTGTAATATGGAAAGTTGCAATGCAGGTATTATGAAAAATACAGTATGTATCACGGGAAAAAACGATTTCAGCCGAGGGTGATGCCAGTCCTCGCTTCGCTTGGGCAAGCAACTCTCACCCTCAGCTGAAATCGTCTTGTTTCGTCCCTAGCCGCACAATATACTATTGTACGTGGTTTAGGAAAACAAGAGTTACAAGTAATTTCAATCAGGCCAAGAATCTATTGTTCCTTTATAATCACCACCCATTCCAAATACAATTAAGTATGCTCTGAAGGTACAATGAAAATTAATTTCATTTTTAAATTAAGCTTTTCTGTATTTGCTGAACAAAATAAGTCTCAGGCGTCCGTCGTGGAATAGAATTGCTTTTTGGTCCAATGAAGCATATAGCACATTTTCCATGCATAAAAAACCCGGCAATCAACTGCGCCAGAATAATATCGAGCTTATGAAAAGGGGCGGGCAATCACAAGAGAATATAAGAAGACAATAGACGATACACTGTGCACACTGTGGAAATATTCGATGGAATAGAGAAATCGGAAGCTTAATCGAATGAATTTCTCATTCGGTGTACTGTAATTTTATCATGTTCCATCGAATGAACTAAATTAAAAATATATGGATCATACACCGTGTCGAATCCATTTAGTTTCATATCAGTAAATATTCTAGATGAATAAATAAGATATAATTTCGTTTGCTTCAGAACTACAATCCTTAGCACTTTATTAATGCTCGAATTAGTTCTAGTCTTACAACATAAATCACTGCTACCAAATTAACATTAAATAAAAGAAAGTTCCTTTATGGAAATATCCATCCAATTTTGTAAAAAAAATATATTAATGAAACTGGATCAAAAACCTCTTGACTTCAGGCTTTGTGAACCCGAAGTGGTTGTGATTGGTCACGTCATATATGATATTTTGATTTCAACCATAACGATCGTCATCGTCCTGTGGAACACAAGACGATGGCGATCGTTATGGATAGCTGGGCGACACGAGCATTGTAATAAAATTAGCAAAAAACTACCTCCAATCCCTAGAATCAATTTTTTCTTTGTCGACCCACATTGAGACAGTGAATTTAGTTACTAAAATAAAATACTCAAGATAACAGTCACAAACATATTAGCTATAATAGTTACAGTATTAAGCACACTAGGCATGTGCCTAATGCTCCAGACTTTGAGGGTTTCCCAGGTATTTCATATATTCTTACCAGCTCCGGCGCTGTAGCTAAATTCTATCAAAAAAATATTGTTGACCGTCATGGGACGCCCGGCAGATGTGAAACATCTCAGTGTATATTCAAAAATCAAAGACCTATAAAAAATATGAAGTAAAAATCATAAAAAAGAGTAAAATTTTTGAAGCATGCGCAGAAGATAAACCACGTGTTAACATAAGTAATCACATTTCTAACCTCAAATAAACAAATAATGATATACAATAGTAATAAAATGAAATAGTATATTAACAAATAATTTTCCAACTCTTGGTTTGAGTCGGTAGATTGTATTTCGTAAAGCAAACGTTGTGCACACTTATTGAACATTTTACTGGAGCCTGAACTTTGATCATTAATTTTTTGTATATTTTTGGTCAATTGATCGTCACTGTTACTTATACATTGATGCAATATTAGTATCACTGATTCGAATTCTTTTGAGCGCTTTGAGAACAATAACAATATTTCTCTTTGAAAGTTTTTGCACTGCATGAAAAGTTCCATTTCTAAGGACGTTAGTTTATAACTGACACATTTTTTTTCAATCACTATGAATGAAAGAGCTTCAAAATTTTCGTTCTCTACGACATTTTTGTCACAAACACTCTCCACATGCTTCTCAGATTATGAGAACGCGATTTCTGTGTGACGCCACGAGAGCGTCATGCCGTTTGTCGTCACGGCAAACCATTTGATTTTACTGCCAAGGTGCGCCTATAGATGTTTCACATCAAAAACAAAAAGCTTATGTCATAATTTAGGCACGTATATTTTCAATTTTAATCAAGAACTAACTTTATTTTGTATCCGAAACTGAGAACCACTCATTCATATATTTAAATAATTTGGACTTCTAAGAAGTAATAATCTTCAACGTTCTGTTATAAGGAATCAAATAATTTGATTTTTGAAAGAATACAAAATACTTGAAAAAATATCCGTGAATCAGGACGTTGGTAAAATAACCCACTCCTGAATTTGTAATTTTGTAAAACAATTAGGTTTTGATCTCCAACAATTCATTCAAAAATTCTACTTGACGAACATTTTTCGAAAATCAATTTACAGTGTCATGTATTTCTTCAAAACCTGCCACTTTGGCTGCATTATGGTAGATGACACTACTGAAGTTTTGTATATCTGCAAGCCATATATTAACTCAATTTTTATCAGCTTCACGGCTACAAGTCCGACTGATTCGCCCCCACTTTTACCAATCAATTTTTACCACTAATTCTTTTTACCACCAACATATTTACTGACGTATTCTTTCCAATAATATTTTTTTCACCACCTCTACTACTGCTTTGTGTGTCAGTGTGTGTTCAGCTAGCGGTACTGCGTACGCAAATTGACATGTAAGCTTCGCCCGCTCAGACCAAGCTCGACGTGTCATGCTCAATGTTTATTAAACTGCTAGTACAATTGAAAACAGTGGTTTTTCTTTTCAACCGGCGGTGCTACGCACTTAACTATAGGGCGGGTTTGCCCACTCTGACCAAGCTCGACGTGCCATGCCGCGCTAACCTCCCAATCCTATTTCAAACCTAACCCCAATTTATTTACGATATCAGTAAAGACAAAGGGAAAATTGTTGAGTACTTAATAAGACATAGCATCCAATTTTGAATAAGACTTTTTTGTTGTATCGTGATTGTAGAAATAATGGTAGAATATTGTAATGTTTATTGCTTTGAAATTGCTTGTAATTTGAATAAAAATCACTATTTAATAATTTGAAATGAAATAAAAGTTTTATTCTTCCAAATATCACTAACAACACTATATTATTTATTTATCACTTAATACTAACTTGAAGAAAGTCGCAGATATTTATATTTAACTATTTATATTCATGGATCACTTCACTATTTGATATTCACTGCTCTAGCTTCACCATTACACTACTCTCAAATAGTTTGCTTGCGTTTATATATAGAAATATCCATTTCTTGAATGTTCTACTTCTGGAATATTGCTAGAGGCTTCTATCGGGAGGAATGATGTGATGTGGCGCGGCGCGACGCAACGAGGACGAAAGGCTCCGCCCATGCAAGGTCATTTTATGAGCCTCCACACTCTCGCACGTTACAATATATTAGTGGTAGAATAGAATACTGGTGAAAAATATAGTGACAAAAATGAAGTGGTAAAAGTTGAATGGTAAAAGTGGAGTTGTAAAAGTGGACCCTATGGTCCCTAGTAAGGACGAAACATGTGTTCACAGTTGCTGCCCTATTCAGGACGATGGTGTAAAAACCGACTCCTGAATTTGTAATTTTATGAAACAATCAGATTTTGATTTTTAACAATTTATTAATTAATTTTTCACAATTTATTTTCCAAAATAAAACTCAAAGGCGGATTATATATGGAGCTATGGATGGAAAAGAAATTTTTCGTAACTTCGTAGAACTCTAATTCAAGTTAAGGGTACCTGTAGGTATACTGCTTGCAATAAATACATCTAAAATCTTCAATTTTTGAAGATTGATGGTACTATCGCTACAATAGTAGCAAAGTTCAAAAGCATATAAAAAAATTTGGAAGCTATATTTTCAAATATCCTCAACATATTTTCATTACCACCCTGGTAATAAGATCTGAAAATACAGAAACCATCTCATGTAGGATAGTAGATAGTAATAAAAAATAATAACTGATCGTTCACTGTCAGCAGTTTTCATGTATAAATAGTCAATGTCAAGATTAACATGCATGCATGAAACAAAGGGCGAAATTGGAGAAGAAAAAAATATTATTTATCATCTGCTAACAATACAGATGACAATTTTGATTCATGATTCAGGATAGAAGAAGTTGCAGACTTTTACGATGTGCAGATGTAGAAAGTATTTCCAATTTGACGTGCGTTTGACGTCTGCAGATTCCTACTCTTTTTCATGAACCACACTTGTAATTTGTATAGTTTGCAGACGGTAAATAATCTGATCCATTTTATTGTGTACAATCAGTTATTATTTGCTGTCACTATTTGCTAACCTATTTGCACACCATCGAATACTGGGAATAAAATATAAATTGAGATTGAAAGATTGTGCAAATACTAAACTAGTCGATCATATTTGTTTTCTATGGTCTAATTTTTTATTATCGATTATTGCTAATATGACCAAGTTTGATTTCCGATCGTAATAATTGATGAAGTTTTCCTAATTTTACTCCCTCTAATTCTGGTAGTATCCAAGGGTTGGCAGATTTGCGTAATACCAAGGGGCAATCGTAAACAGTTGCAGATTAATAGGGTTTGACGGTTTCTAACCACATATGTTACGAAGTACACTCAATTTCATATGAATTAGATGACTTGTAGAAGTACTAGCAAGCGAGGTATTGTCTTCACCCTTGCACTTTGAATGGGGGGACTATGATTGAGTTTCTATTGTTTTATTCACATTGTAATTAAAGAGAGATCTTCAATGCTACTAAATCAGTTCTTAAATCAGAGTAGGTGATGCAATTTTTAATTCTATTTCTTGAGATTGAAAAGAGCACTCATTTAAAATTCAAAGGGTAGACATTGATTTATCTAAATTTAGATTTATATTACCAAATTGAGAACTGACGAACATTCTGGAGAAACGTATAACCGTCATCTGATATTATATATTTGGACTATGAACGTAGGTTTCTGGCTGTTTTTAAAAATAATAATACGGTGGAATTGAGTTTTTTCCTTTCATCGAAAATGGTTATACTGGTTTTGAAAATTGGTAGCAGCGATTAGAAGAGTAGGTAATAGTGATCGAAATGAGAAAAGTTTTTATCGACTGCAAGACCATAGATCATTCATTTTCCGATTTCTAGATATATGAATATATTGTTTGCAGTACAATGTTACTGACTGTAGCATAATGTTTGTTTTAAATTACGAATTGATATGTTTTTGTCAGTTATACTAGAATGTTATTTTAAAATATTTTTTTGCGAATAAATATTTACTGAAAAATAAACAGAAAGAAAACAGAAACAAAACAATTGATATATTGAATGAAGTAGAAAGAAATATATGCAAGTTCTGAATAACTGTCTACACAAAGTAAATAGCAAATTGAATAAAAAGTTGCTTTTTGCATTCTTAATCATCTGAGGGAAACTAATAAAATAAATGAAATGAACTCCATTTTTCATATAAAGGTAGAAATTGAATATTTCTTCCTAAAAAATATTGTAGGCCAGACAGAAGTTTTTTTTGCAATATTCAATAAGACCATTTTGCTGATAGTGCACTTCTCATTTTTGAGTTGGGAAAATATATGATTCTCTAAGCGTTTTTGTGCAGATGTTCAAGAGAACTCAGTCTAGATCTCAATTTAATATGACATTAGATCAGGGACTAGGCGTAGAGTCTCGAGCACCATCTCTTGGTTTAATCAAATTTCGTGCGAGTATGTCAAGAATATAATCCCATCGCATTCCAGATCGTCGGTTTGATTAAAGTCTGTTCTTTGTATCACCTCTTCTTGACTTAAGACTCGACGATTCTAGGAGAAATTGTCTGGAAATAAGGAAGAAACATTCAAGCTTGTTGACTTGAATGCTTGCGCCAATTGCAAGAGATTTAATTTCATTATGTCTGTGCATTTCAACTTAGGTTACATTAATTCAAGAAAAGAGATTGATAAGTTGAAGAAAGTACTGTAAATTAAAACTGTGAAATGAATTTGATATTTTCCTTCAAGCGCTTAAAGTTCTGATTATGTTTTTCTACTTTAGTTGCACTTGACCTAAAATAGGAGACAGTTCTGAATGCAAATTTTACTTCGGTCTAACATTTATCCAAGTCTGAATATCTGTGGCTTGGCTATAGTGTATTGATGAGCCTTAACAAGGACGAAACACATGTCTGAATATTATGATATTAATTTCTCTGCTTTGGCATTAAAATGACCAATGCAAGCATTCGTTAACGATTTATGCGAATTTACTTCAACAAAAAAATAGCATGTCAAAAAATTTAATTATCTATAAATACATTATGTGAATAAATGTCGAGTTGGTTGCGTCTGTATTTCATGTACTGATCTGAATGAACCTTTGGGCTTTCCACGTTATTTTTTTCTTTTGTAAGGTTATTGTTAGACTTCTTCAAATGTTTCTTTTCAATAACGTTCTTTGTGTTTCAATCAATCAACTGTTTTTCTTTTTGATATCCAACATCGCAATCCCTAATGAGACGCTTTATCAATATTTTAGTTGTTTATATAGATTGAATTCGCAGTAACGGGTAACAGTATCGTACCAAAAATTTTTCCAAGTAAAGTTAAAAATTGTTTCCTATCAGAATAACATACTATAGCACAAATTAATGAGCGCGAGAATTGGCTTGGTTTGCAAGATTTACTTGTTATTTGAGGTTGGTAAAATTGTATTTGCAAAATATTCAAAAAAGTTGAACAAAAATCACAGTAGAGTTGACTCAACCAGCAAAACTCAGAAAATCTACGATTCAATGGGAAATTATCTTTGCGTTACGTCTCCTTTATATATCTCTTCATAGTATCAATTAAAGTTTTCCAATTATATGGAGTAAAAATGGTCCCAATTATTTAGAGATAATCATGTAACTCTGGAAGGTTTTTTGTGGACTGTGATCGAAGTATCTTTATGATATGCTACAAAATTTCATTCGGCAAGGGCAAGATACTGAACGTTCATTTTAAAAGAGGAATACTGTTTTTCAACATCCAATCTTCCACAATTTCAGCTGTATGAAAATCAGCATCATCTTGTTGAAAGATGTGTTTTTAAATACTTTTGAAGAACATTAATGTATTCATCAGTGTTCATAATGTTGTCTACAAAGTTTAGTCGCCCCCTCTAGTTAAATGGATTTCAAAATTATCATGGGGGCTGGACACAATATTTCTCTGAAGGTAGTTAATATGATTGCTCTGTCAGACAAGGAACCGAATATTTTAAATTCTCATTATAGAGGATGAGGTAATTAAGGTGATAGGTGGGGCTCTCTGATTTCATACCGCATGCCTTTTTCAGGGTTGATAATTTACCCCTTGATAAGAAAGATGAAAATGTTATCGAGCGATGCACGCTTTTCGGTCATATTTCAAACTCCAATAGGGAATATGGATAAAATTTAAATTTGGTTTAAATATTTTTATTCCGAATTTTTATTGGCCGGACCTTTGTACTAAACCATCATTTTGGTAATTAATATCTTTTCAGTTGCTTAAAATTAATAAATAAAAGTGCAAATTTAGCCAGGGAAATTCAAAGTTCTAAAACGCAGCACCATTAGTTAAAGCGAAATGTGACGTCAAATACTATGCCAATAAGTGCGCACTGTTTACATTTGTATGGCATTGCAGGCTTTTGATTAGAAAACATAGTAATAACGTGTGTGTTGTAAATTCATTTATTGTTTAAGTGTAATTTTAGCATCCTAGAGAGATTATAAATCATTTAAGACAGTGGTTTTGTGAAAGCGCAATCGGATAATCTGTCAAGAATAGATCCATTCATGATGTCGTCTTATTTTCTTTCAAATCCAAATTTTACGTCCGCTGAACTAAAAAGAGTGAACACTGGAAAGTAATTACTCAATAATAACACATTATGTACGCTATTTTAATAAATACAATCCGAAATATGATGAGCAGTGAACATAACCTATAATTTTTGTTTATTTCAAAACGAGCAAATGTTAAACGGAGCCGCATACATACACTGAATTTTATTGCTAAAACTAATCACATATAATGTTATTCATGATCTGTCAAGTTTATTATGATACTTCATCTCTTCTAATAATCTTACATCATTTCTTACGTATTTTAAAACCTGTCTGGATTGGAAAAAAGACTTTATCAGGTACATTTCTGATAGTATTTCGCATTCGGGCGCAATGCAATACTTATAAACTGATTTTTGACCTTTTTTAATGCTGAAATAAGTTGACAACGAAAACACATGTAGTAAACAATAGACTGTAATGTCACTGGACATGGTATTTGACGTCATCCATAGAGCGCGCAAAAATAGCGGCGTTTAAACAGCTCAAAATTATTCTCAATTTTAAATATTTTCTTAAACTTGATTACAGCACTTTTAAACATAATTTATATTTTTTACTATGTTATAACTATGTAAGCAGTGAGTTAAAAATATAAAATAAATTCATCAATATACCCTGTTGTAGATCTATTCTGTGACATCATATTGCATGCCTTTGTAACGTAGAATAATTACAATTGATCAAAGCCAAAAATATGCAATTCGCAACAGCCCAAGAAGCTCAAAGGATCGCGTGAACTTGTAAAAAAATATGTGAAATTCCGTGTTTCCAAATTACGTGCCAATGAAAAGAATAGAAAATTTAGTCATAAACCATTGTAAAAAAATTGACATGTATTCCTCGTTGGCGCAAGTGCTTGAAATTTAGGGAAATTATGAAACCAATTTGCCGTGATTTTAAATTGATGCCATTTTAACTATAAGTAATAACGGCTAATTGGTTCAATATTCATGCAAAAATTTTATTGAACCCTTGCGCCAACGAGGAATGCATGTCATTTTTTTTATAATGGTTTTATGACTAAAATTTCCATTCTTTTCATTGCCATGCAATTTAGGAACATGTTAACTTGACCCTTTGAGCCTCTTGGGCGGTTGCGAATTTCAAACCTTTCAGTACCTGGATTTGGATGGATGTTAATTATTCTACGTTACATATGATGCCACGGAAAAACCCATTTTTTTCTAGATTTAAAATTGGAATTTGAATTATGCCAAGAAGTGTGCATCGCTCAATAACATTTTTGTCTTTCTTATCAAGGGGTAAATTATCAACCCTGGAAAAGGTATGCGGCTTGAAATCGAAGAGCACCATCTATCACCAGCTCCCAGTTTAAATAGAAGAAGTAGAAAGTTTCATATTTAGGGGCAAACATTTCAAAAAATGGTCAGAAGATACAGAGAAGAATCACCATAGGCAGTAAAGCATATTTTGCCCTGCTGCCATCCATCAGATCTAAAGATATATACAGGAAAACGAAAATGAAAGTATATAAAACCATAATCAGGCCTATTCTGTGTTACGGCTGCTGGCTGTAAGAAGTGGGTTATAATAAGAAGAATAGAAGCTAAGATTAACGCATTTAAGAGAAAAATCCTGGGACTCGGATTAATAAATGAAAATACCGGCTAGAGGATGAGATACAACTTCGAACTCTATAAGTTTATAGATTATAAAGAAACTTCAGCCTCAGAGTTTGTAAAGATACAAAGGTTGCGTTGGACCCAACATGTCATGCGAATGGAAGACAATAGAAACCCTAAAACAAGGATATTAAAAAGCAAATGTCACAGCACAAGACTGAAAGGTAAGCCTAGAAAAAGATAGGAGTGAAAAACTGAAAAAGAACTGCACTGAAGAGGAACGAGTAGAGGAGAAAGCTGATGGAGCCCAAGGCCCGATTTGGGTTGTAGCGCCATAGAAGAAATTATATAGTATGATGGATTTCTATTTTAGTTCTTATGAGTCAGGCCTGGCAACGCAAACTTGAATCTAGTTGTGTCACTTTATAGTATAGATAGGGTGATGAAGTCCCATATTACAAAATGACGCATTTAGAGTTGATAACTACATTGATGATACGTGGAATCGAGTCATGAGGAATCAAAAAGAAATCTAACACACCAACATGGGGGGAAGCCCATCCTACAAAACTTATTGCCCACCCAGCACCTTCATCAGACTTTCAAGCCTTTTTCTGCCAATTCCCCAGGGAAGTGACTGGATTTTAAGGCATCACGTATATATTTCTCATTCTTCCTTGGAAAAATTTCCTAGCTAAGCAAATGCACACCAAATACCTTCGTAAGAATTTTTATTCTGGCCTCCATGATGGTTTGGGAATCCATGTCAACTTATGCGAGAGGTAGATTACACTTTGTAACGACATCATGAACTCTGGATCGACCTTCAAAAGGATAAAAAACCAAGTTCGAATGTATCTTCCTACAAAATGATGCCACTTGTGGTACGTCTGGAATCGTGAAACACTGAGTGTTGGAGAATATTTTGGCAATATCTAGTTCAGTACTCTTGCCGATCGGAGCTTTGTAGCATATTATAAAGAAGATACTCCGATCACAGCTTACAAAAAAGTTCGAGAGCTAGGTGCACGTCTCCAAAAAAAGGAGCATTCTACTCTAGATGATTTTTGCAGTTGTATTGCAGTACAGACAGTTTCGTTAGTGTAAAGCAATGAGACCGTATTGTAAGTGCGTTGCTTCGCTCAAGTTTGCAAAGTCCAAACTCCTGCAACGCCAATGCAACGCTTCAGTAAGCAACGGCCAATCAGAAGCCGCTGCGAAGAGAGAAGCCTAGTGAAAGGACAGGGAAAGAACAGAGTACAGAGTTTTAACTGTCAAAAACATTTGGTTAGAAATTTGTGATCAAAAACATTAAACAATCCATGCAAGTTTGTTATAATGAAACAGTTAATTATTCTAACATTGTTGTTGTGACGTTGTGACAGGTAACAAGCATTTAATTCATAGTTGAAATTAGCATTGTATTACCTGCAACAACGTCCCTAAGTTTTATGTGAACACTACCCTCACAACGCATTTGCAATACACCACTACAGCAATGAGCAACACCACCCTTGCAAGGCAAGGCCACTAAGTTCTATGTGAACGCACATTTACTTCACGCATCGTTTGCAATGGCCGTAGAAAAAATTATGTAACTATGAGTCAAATGAGAAAAAATGGCTTGTAGACGGAAACGTTCCTAGTGCATATAACCAGGAATATAGAAGTTTATATTTCTGGAATGAAGCAGCAAACATGACTTTTACATTTATTGTACTGTTGTCAACCATGGGTTGAACATTGCTTCGTAGTTATGGAAATAAACGCAAGATAAAATCTTCCACCTTTGCTTACGAATGGTTGATATATTTAAATGCGTAGATTATTCAGTCAGATAAATTATATACGATTAGCCCGTCGCTGAAACACTACTTGTGTGAGTAACAACGTTGAACACCAATATAAACACATACTGTCATACTTTAATGACTCCATTTTTTCTCTTGCCTGAAAGATATTTTAATATGAAAATTTTATACCTAAAATTATTGAACGTAGCTGCCTTGATGGCTAGAAAGCTGAAATTCAACGTTTCTCCATTTTCTCAAAGAAAGTTCAGCCGAAGAAGAATTTGCCTGATTAAAAACTTTTTCATCATGTCATAACTTCGTCAGACGTCAGTACTTCAAAGGGTATTAAGATAGCAAGAGTACATAATGGACCATATTTTAGAGATATAGTTATTTACGAGCAGCATAAGGAATGAGATACATTTACAAGCAGATTTGTATTAGCCTAGTTTCCAGCATACCAAAAAAGTCAGTTCAAGCAAGCTTGCTTCTCTCAATGCTTGGAATAGGATTTCATTTCGAATTTCGAGAAAAATCACATGTATAAAAACAGAGTAGGATATATATCATTCAGCACCTAAGACACACAGTTGGCGACACTACCGCTTGTCACATTTCCCATAATGTATAGCAAAACGTTATTTTTGACGTTCCAGAAGAAAAATAGGAGCATGGATTGTTGTACTATAAGATTTTTTAATGAAGTTGACACTTCCAATGCGCAAAGCAGCCGCTAAATACAAGACAGTGATCCACAATAATTTTTTCAGCCAATATAACAACTTTAACCCCCATTACAGCTCTGTGCAACCGGCGTGAGACATTTAGAAGTTAATGATGGTGCTACTGCAAAATCTAACAACATCAAATGATTATATAATGAGCTTTATTTCATGTTTTCTTTGAAATCTCAAATTTAATGACCATTAGGGTTTAGTAGATAACTATTGGAGAGTGCTGTACTTTAAGTGATGTGGTGCCAAGCACGAAAATCGTTCGACTGGTGACATACATTATTTAGTCATGGATTACAGTCATGCAAACTCTTGCAGTATATCATCGTAAAATAAATACTGCGGTAGTTATATAAATCACCGAACTACTCCACATTGCATGGATACAAAATCGGCTATGGTTACGACATTTCGCATGTTTTATCAAACTTATGTGGGATTGTGGGAATAACATAATTGCGGGTATTAATACAATACATTTTCGCTGCGGTATTTCTTGAATAAACAAAAAACTATCAAGTCACAATCGATAGCTATCATAATATATTATTTTGAGCTTCATACTTGTCCCCTTACTGTACTTTAACAAAAAAAGAACACTATTATTCCAAACTAGAAAATAACTATAACTATTTGACACTTAATAAATAATTGCGAAGTAATGTTTTTCTTCCTAGATTATTCATGTGACACCAAATTTATTTTGACCTGACGTGCTTACATTCCGATCGTTCGATTTGCTCTGATCACTCAAATGAACGACGCGGTCCTTTATATAGACCACAGCATTTTTGTTTTCTTGTTCAAAATCACTACTTTTGTCACAGATTCGGTCAACACCTTGAAAATTGATGCAATGTAACCAATTAAATTGAGAAATCATTGTTACCACAAAAAAAAGCCTCTAATAAAAATTATCAGAATAATGCAGAAAATATTATCACATTTTTCGATGAGAAATAATTCAAGTTCAACAAAAAAGTGTGAATTATGATCGATAATTTTGCAAGCTATTTTTAACCTCATTAATTGTTTCTGAAAGAATGCTTGTATTATTATAGAACACTTTACTTTAATATAAGTACAAAGAGTGTGTTATTATAAAGCGGAAGAGAACTGTATTGTTATGTAAATGAAATCAAAAGAGTTTTAATATTATTCTTCATATTTAACAAATCCTACTCTTGATTCCACAGATCAATTTGAATAATAAATATTGGATTCACTGTCAATAATTTCTATTTTCATTTACAAAATCAAATAAATTTGAAGACAAAGTATGTATTAAGTTTTTAACCTGCCTACGATATGAAAGTGTATTATGTGCAAACAAAATCAAATTGTTTGACTAGTCTAAAGTAGGTAAATAACAAAGTTTGCAATTTTAATAGAAATAAAAGCTTTTAAAAATATTTCATCGATTTTGCTGTCCATTCCTGCAATAAAAAACAAATTGCAAGAACAAAATTCTGTTCGGTGTGGGAAGATCAATCATATTTATTTCACACGTTCTTAAGACTTGTAGTCAAAAGGTTTCTTCAAAACAGCTTGAAATTAAATTCTCTTCTTTATATGGGTTCTTGAAATTAATTTCTATTAATACACAGTTGAGGAATATGAAACAGTAGCAAAAAACAATTATGAAGGGCTTCAATACATTTTAGACTGGAATTCGCAAAACAATGTAATATCGGAATTCCTTGGCTCTTATTAAACTATTACTCATGTCAATTTGTAATAACTATCTTATAACGTGCTTCGCTGGTTCATATTAAAAATCCTTACCGAAAAATAATGGAAATATTGTGTTTAAAAGCGGAAGTATGTAGATAGAAGAAATTTAAAAAAAAAACACAAATGAAAATGGGACTTACGTTAAGATAAAACTTACCTCTGGTAGCTCGTCCGGAACTTTCCCCATCCATGTCAAAGATAAAATAGAACAGTCGCTTTTTGCGTTAACTGTGCGCTCAAAATGCAGATGCATGGCATAAATCTTCACTTATAAAAAAACAAAAAAGCTACCTATCCCGCCTTTGACACTCACGTACGATTAAAAACATTGCCATTTTTTGCTAATATCATACATATTTGCATTTTAATTATTGCAGATAAGTCTTGCAATAGATATCTGCCACGATTTAAAAGAAACAAATTATTGTTTCTCACACACGTTTGCGTACGATTTAGAAGTAACGTTCATGACGTTTTTAAGGTGTATAGTCCACACACGATCGCAACCCCTATTGATCTGATCCTTTCAGTTGAATTTCAGAGATACGACCGCAGTGGGAACTAATGGCGCTGTTGCTTGTGCAGGAATCAGAATACAGCAGTTTATATATATTCCTGCTACAGAATTTCACCCTAACTTCACATGATAATAATGATAATCATTCCACAATTTCTCATTATTTTCATGGGTTAAATTGCACAAAAAAATATATTATAATATCATTTAGACAATAAAATTCAATATTTCAATATTTAGAAGGAAGAATAACTTGACAGTTACACAGCTAAATAAGAAACAATATTTTAGAAAAAAATAAATGCTACGTTCTAGTGACTATTTAATTATTTTGTTCAAAGTTTCTGAAACAATAATAATTTTTATCTACGATTGTACAAAAAGTGATTTTATTATTCAATTTTGAATATACAAGATAAATCAGGATTAGTAAATAAATTAACATCACCTAAAAAGTAGGCTTTTATACAAAACCGTGCAATAAAAATTTTATTGCACACTTTTAATGCACAATTTCAGTGCGAGAGTCTATCAGTATTTTAAACATTTAGGGGATATTTTGAAACTGATCTACAACACTAAAATAACTGTGTAACATCTTAAACTTGATATTTTAATTAAAATTTCTGATGCCAGGTTTTATAAAGAGCAGAGTAATTTACTTTCAGAGTAAATAAAATTTACTCTATTAGATGACAGTCGATTATTTGACAGCAATGATTTTGTTGTCATAAAGAAACTCAAGCTGATTAGAATTTGTTAGATAAAATAAATTTACTTTAGGAGTAAATTTACTTGGTCTTTTATAAAACCGGCTATAAGAAAATTTATCTCAATTTGAACAAAAATAGTTCAATTCATGATATCGTTTACATAGCTACCGGCAAAGTGACATTTACAAAAGGAAAAATATTCGTATGTAATTGACTGTTTCACGAAAATAAGGACGATCGAAGATAAAATATTGTAAAACATGTGTGTAAAAGTCTCTAATGCGCTTGGGAAGCTTTCAAAAACACTTGCTTCGCTCATATTCTCAACCTCGACCAAGCCACTTTTTACTCTTGTACCTTAAATATCTATTGTAAACCCGATTGTGATCATTTATATACTTGATTTTTTCTGGAGATGATTTAAATAAACTGACTTTGATGAAAAAGAGGTTCTTTTGTTTGATTATGCAGTAGATATCACTAGTACCGAAAAATTGTTGTAATAGAAATGTAATTTATACTAAAAGAGTAAATGTTTACACCCGTGTTGCATACAAAAAAAATCGTATGGTCCTCAACTTTTATATTTTGATAAATATGAACCACATAGCAAAGGAGCCTGAAGTACAAGGTGAAAACATAAATCCACATAGAAACCGAACTGCCACGCGTTTACAATTTTTTTCACGAAACATGAGGTTTACACATTGACAAAATTAGGGGAAATTTACAGAGAAGCTTCATAACGATAATAATTCGTTACAGCATAACACTCGAAATGTAAAACAATAAAATCAATGTAGAATATTGTAATACATTCTATGCCGAGAGATAAAAAATCCAAATTTTCATTGTAGCGTTTTTAGAGAAAATTATATTGGTAGGATACGAAATATATGGTGGGGGTAATTAAATCGGCTGCAGCGTGAATAGTAGACAAGTTAAGCATTACTTCGGGCTCTTTCCATAAACTATTTCATTATTCAGTACATTATATTACTCATTTTTTCTAGTTATTATATAATCTACTTTCAGAAATTTTAAAATTAATCTTCATCATTATGTTTTTCTAATTCATCATTTTTGATATCTTGAGTAACCTTGGGTAAATATATATTAGGCTTAAATATATTTTTTTATACCTATTTCTTTCATGGCAACAGTAGTTTTTTTTTATCAGCTTTTCAATTTCAATAACCTTCAATATTTATTGAGTTCCCAGCCCTTTTTTTTCATTTATATTCACAATTGTTGATGATGTTACATACTAACAAATCCGGAAAAATGTGCGTTATGGAGGGTATTGTCCACACGAGCCCAGCTAATACTTATAGATTGTTAAGGAACGTTAATCAAATGCTGCAATTCTGTGCAAATCCATAAGCCTTACAGATCCAAAAGAAACTAATTAAATGCATCGACTTTTGCTGATTTATGTCAATTCGTTCATAACAGTGAAGGCTTGATTTATTTATTTTTTCGTCTATTAAATGGCTTTTAGATATAATTTTTTTTGATGACCCTTGGTGAAACAATCGAGATGTCAAAATATAAATATACAGAATTTAAAGCCAAAAACCTTTTATTTATAATTGAATTCTGAAAAAATGTATTGGGAACATTTGTTTAATAAACTAGATACTTTTAAATTTAAGTATTTATTCAATTATTACAGAGTATACAAATGAACGAATTAAACACACATTACATTCTAGGACATAAACTTCTTCTTCTTATTTACTTTCTAGCATTACACTCATGTAATACTGGTAGTCTATACACCGAACAACATTTAACTTTATATCTTTTTCAACAAATAATTAAAGGCTAGGATTAATGGTTATACATGATGATCATAAAATTATTGACTATGGCACCTCGTTTTGATTTCATCTCTGCCGCATTACTGTGATAGTGATCACGATTAATGGATCATTCTAACCTAACAATTTGAATAATTGGCAGTTTAATTTAAAATTTACTCAATAATAGCATTCTTATTCACTCTTTTATTGCTAAGAGCAAAATATGACCAAAATACTTATCATAAAGTACGGAAAACTAGATGTAAATAAAATATGTGCATTATGAGTACACTAACATTATTCCGTGAAAAAATTCATATTAATACCAACTTTTGCAAGTCACGTGATGGTCAATCATTTACGATAATCTTATACATAATACTGTTGGAATGTGCCAATTATCATTGGATCTCAAATATCTTGGGGAAGTCTGGAGCTTGAGATTCACCATGAGTAGAAAAAAATTCATTCATATCTATTGGATTTTTAAAATGATGAATAACCCAGTCAAGGTTTTTTATTTTTGACGTTTCCACCTTTGGTGAATGGGTCGAAGCATCAAACATTAGTTAATACTATTGGAAAAATGGTTGAAGCTGTCTGTATTACTGAATGTAAAAATTGGAGATAGGGAATTCAGTCAAATATATAATATTTTCTTTTCTAATTTTACAGTCTCCGCTATGTCTTTTATTTGTGGCAACCGACTTCTAGATGCCCAAACTGCTTGATTTTTTTATTAATACATACAGTTTTGGGTAAAAAGTTGAATAAAAATTCGAAAAGTGAATACTGCTGTAGTGTATTCCAGATAAGAATGGACTAGGTGGCGCTTCGGAACCAGCCCGTTTCACACGTACAAAATAGAAATTTGAGCTTCGAGCGGTACTTTTGAATTATAAAAATAGTTTTCTTTCATGCAGAATATATACTTTTCCAATTGAACATTTACTTAGAGTTATTGCATACATAATGTCAAAATTGAATAAAAAATATACCTACTTATCTGCAATCACTGTTAAAATTTTTTCGCTATTGTAAGCTTGGTTTGCGTTCTGACCAATCAAAAAGTTGAAATCGTAAGCCCTATCTTACTTCTAAGTCCATTTTCAACTAGAATACACTATAAGCATAATTGAAATCTGAAAATTGCTGCAGAGAATGAGCAACATGTCAGTAATTGAATTTTATACCTTAAATTTCGAACTGATATGAGTTAGTACCACGGTACCCATTTTAAGGTAGAAAATATTTATCTCAATATCTCGCGAGTTACACAAGATATTAACTAGCGGTTTTCCATGTTAGTATCAGAATGAATTAAACTTTTGTTTTTATGATCAATTTAGTCCAATACATGACCACCACTCATTTTCTTAAATCTGTATTTTTGAAGGTAATTGCTCCCAATTTTCAATTTTGTTTTAATATAATTTTGATTAAGATCAAATTATTATTCTAGGATACAGTACATGACCTCCCGTCAGTCAATAACTAAACAATGGTCCTTTTGAGTTTGTAAGTGCACAAGTTATGGATAAAATAATCACAACTTGAAGCTGGTACTAAATGAAAGCTACTGTTTCTTAGGTTTGCCCAAACTGCTTGATTTTAAGCTGTGATTGTGGGAGATAATAATTTGCGAAATTTCTTAACTAACAAACATTAACGAGCAGCCAAAAATGTGCTTAGATTTCTTTAATTTTTTTCAATATTAGTTTGACATGATACTAATCTCAGTAAATATTGCAATATTGATAAAACTACAGAATTTGGTACATTTACTGGTTAAACAAATGATTTTTTTCAATATTATACAGATGAATTATTCGAAGCTCAAAAATAATACCTCACTCGGAGAATATAATTTATTCCGAAATATTAGGCAAAATATATTCAATTATACAGTAAAAATTTAAATGAAAGATATTCGGAGGAGCCTCAAATACATTAACGAAGAGTGGAAAAACTTGGAAGCTAGGATTGATTTTTTAGATTCTGTAAATGATAAATGAATCAGTTGAGGTATAGGTAATGTCTCTTTTAGTGTTTACTATTGTAGATTGACATAGACACGATATCAGCTTTAGATAAACTAGGAACCAGTGAAATACAGGTAAAACTACGAAATTAAGGATATTTACTGGTCTAATAGGAAACTTATTGCTCAGGATTATACAGCAGAAAAATGTACAATTTATCCAGTATCCAGTTAATAAAAGGAAAGAATCACCAACAAAGAATGGAAGAAAACTAGAAATTTGCATCTTCATCTTTAGATAATCTTGAAATTTAGTAGTAAGATATTAGAACTGAATACATTCACAGGTCAATTTATTTTTTTGTACAAAATACCAAATATATATGCATAAAGTTCAAAAATAATATCACAGGAAATTTTAATAAGAAAAAATAATTGGAAAATGCAATTTTCAGCAATTTATTTGAAATATTCAGCAAAAAATATTGAGCTATGCAGTAAAAACTGCAATAAATCTGAGCATATATTGAAAAAAGATTTTAATAAATAAACACTATTCATTGGCTGTTTATAAAATGCTTAATAATTAAAAATTATTGTACAAAGCACAATGTGGTGTAACAATGAAATATTTACAAGATAATCAACATAAATTCATGAACTATCATCATCACTTAAATTATTGGGGTCGAAGTCTTCGTCTTCTTCATCGAGGTCTAAATCGTCTAGTTCTTGGAAGAGGGATTCATCTACTTTGACAGTATCTGCACCTAGAGAAAAATAAAAGTAGAATAGTTTGAATAAGAGCAATTTTTAATTGTTTACCATCTTCTAAGAATTTGAGGTCGGATTCGTTGAGTGTTTTGTCAGTCATAAATAATTCTCTACCAGTTAACTTCTTCCCTTCTTTTTCGATTAACTCTTTTTTCTTTGTTATGCCCGTTTCATCTTCAAATTTAGTTTTCCACCTTAAAAACGTTTCCACTGTAACCCGTGTTCCTTCAAATCGTTTCTGCAAGAAAAGGAGAGTTAGGCAAAATAATTATAATTATGGAAAAAATACTCTTTCTGCTTCCTCTTCTTCTAGTAGTTTTTTACTTGCTTTATCGTCCCTCTCGTTTCTGAACTTTTCCCATTTAACATTAAGCCACTCCTGCCCAGTCGATACTAGAGTAAAAATCATTACCATTCCTAAATTTTCGTTCACCTAAAACAAATGAAATAGAATATGCCGACTTGGAAATTTATCTCAGTTTACTTGTTCCATAATATGTGAATTCAATTCTTTTTCATCCTCCTCATCTAAATTTGCGGCATCAGAAATTTCTATTACAGGTGCTTCATCAGGATATTTAGCTGTATAAGTAAATGTTAACGTGCAAGCCAGGCCATTTTCTGTATCCGGTTCGTATTCTTCCGATTTAATAGGTATTGAAAATTTGTGGTATGGTTCTGTACTAATAACTGGAAGCAAATAGGGTTAAGAATTCGGCTTATATTTATTTTGTATTATATTTTGTTCTTACTTTCTACATCGCCATAATAAATAGATTCTAAAGCTTCTATTTCTCCATTTTGCTCTTCTTTATAATCCATTATCATTTAAGTACTACTTAAAACATATATTATTAACCTCGTGTAAATTGTGACAAGTTTAAATATTTGACCTTGAAGTAACTGTCAGCTGTATGTTCTTGAACATAGCTGCAATCGTTAAGGAATCTGCACAGGGCTGTAACGAGTTACTTTGTGATAAATTTAAAATACATTTAATCTGACCGAATTTCTCCAATCTAATACTTGTGAAAGTATTTTCTACCATAAATTAATCGACACTTTATACAAATCATGTTGGACGTGTCGAAATAATATTGTAATATGTCTCGTTTGTAGTCCGTTACTGTTCCTAAACTGTCATTCTATTTTATTCCAAATTCAAAGTAATTCGAACTACAACGTTATTTAGACTTTAATTATCATTATTATCCAATTTTAATGCATTTTTTTCCATTTTGTCAAAAAAAAAAATCGATAAACGGTGCAATTTCAGCTTTCATCCCTTAACCTAATATTTCAATCTTGCTTGAGCCAAATATAAAAATGTCAGGTTTTAGCAATAATTTATTTTTATGTAACAACAGATTATTAAAAACTATAAATAGATCCGTGTGCCAGTTTAGTAATTGTATTCAAAGAGGGAAATTAATCAATAGAAATCTAAATAAGCTTGTTCCCTTGGCTACAAATTCTATTAAAGAACCTTACAGAAATGTCTGTTCTGCACAAAATAGAAATTACTGTACACCTGCAATTGATAGCATAACATTCGAGAAAGTGTGTGAGGAAACGTTAGAATCTTTGAGTGACTATTTTGAAGAATTGGTTGAAAGTTGTCCACATCTTCAAACTGCGGATGTGTCATACAGCGTAAGAATATATAAATGAGATTATTTAGTACGCTGATTAAAATATTTTTAGAGTGGAGTTCTGACAGTCAACTTCGGAAATCCATACGGAACTTATGTAATAAACAGACAGAGTCCTAATCAACAAATTTGGCTGAGTTCTCCTAAATCTGGGCCAAAAAGATACGATTTTGTTCCAGGCAGCAATCACTGGATCTATAAACATGATAATGTGACTCTTCATCAGTTACTTCAAAAGGAGATAAAAGATATAGTCAAAAAAGACATTGATTTTTCGAAATGCTCTTATAGTTTATTATGATTTGTTTGTTCTATTAGATAATTTGTAAATAAATGCACTTGAAATTTTCATTTTGATCTTTTTTTTGCTGTTGCACTTTTCTTTTTTTGTTTATTGTTTTATTGAAGAAAAAAAAAAAATCATGGAGATTATGGAAGATGGTAACCTGCAGGACAGGGTCCAAATTTTAATCCAACGAGATATGGAGTATTACAAGGTAAAAATATTTTTAAAACCAGCTTACAATTGAAAACATATTTGTAATGAATTCTAGTATATTTGAAACTTTTGTGTGAAGCAATCTTTTTTTCTGTTTTCAAGTAATAGAAACTACTTCCGGTAATCTAGACAACCTTATTATTGTGAAAAATTTAAAACGAACATACATCAAAAGGGAAACCACAGCGAATTAACATTGATATCGACTTGATACGTATAGTCAATTTATTATGGGAGCTGGAAATGGATGAATTATATATTATAAATATTTTGAGATTATTTAAAAAATGGATTGGAAAAATTCACGTACAAAAAATGGAATAATTACCAATTATTAACAAAAAATTTCTTTATGATTCTGAAGTAAATGAAGAAGACAAAGATGCTAGTCTCTACTTCAATAAAATTTTCAGATTTTAAAAGGTCATTAAGTATTGGCTGATAGTTGTACAATTGTCCAAGCCTAGTCAAAGTTTTTAAACAAAAGATTTCAATGAAATTTATCCTTTAGTGTATTGTATGCAGTGGTGATTATTCTGTGCCACCACTGTATCTTTCCAGCTATCTTGAGCTGAGACTTCCACGAAATTCTTGTTCTTATACCTTCTTAAGAGAGTAATAGGAGAAATATTTGAACTATTGATTTTGAAAAAGCTCTAGTAATTACTTTTCATCTCGTCAAAAGTGTACGGTCATGTGTCTAGCTTAAATCTTTTTGCACATAAATTTTGAATAGAGATCGTAGATGACCAATACGACCTTCATTTATATTGGTGTATCTTCCTCCAGGTGTTTCAATCGAATTTGAGTATTCTTTCCGCAATGATACTAAAAAAAAAAATATATGTGAAAAAATCAATTGCAAAATTGTAATCTTCTAAATGGTCAATGGACGATTTTCAGTATAGCACTCATTAGATAAAGCACAGCTGATTCGTCCGCCATTTTGGAGTCCACTGTCAGTTGTTTGCCGTTTACTCATGTGTGAACTTTAGTATAATTCAATAAAATAATTGCAAATGACGGGTTGTTAGGGCCCAGTTGTATAATTCATTCAAGATACCGGTTCTGATTCTACAAATGAGTAATTTTTATTTCTCAATACATCATCTGAATGTGGAAAAATATATTCCGAGCTACTTAACCTCAATTTAAATTTCGAGTTAAACTGCTCGATTGTAAGAGGCTGGGTGCATTATTCAGATTAAATGTCAGCATTATTGCAAAAATCTTTGTCCTTCAGTAATATTCTCAATGATTTGCTACTAAATTGTCATAATTTTCTGAAGTTTTACAGTATTGCAAATTATTTTTAAAGGTGGGTTTATGCTCACTTTATTTAAGAATAAGAATTAAATATAAGAATAGTTTTAAAATTGAAACAGTTATTCTATATGGATCGGTTTATGCTGCAAAATTATGAATAAGGATTAAGGTTTAAGAATCAAGAGTTGTTTTAACTTTCAACTTTACGCCTTATTCTTAAATTTATTAGCGAAATGCGCATGTGCGACAAACGTCAAACGTTTCAAACTAGTCGGACATAACCTGAAAATATTAACTATCGATGTTTGCAAGTATGGACGAACTACTCTCAAATTTAATTGAACTTGTTCAGCAATATTCGCAGTTGTGGAACGAAAAAGATCCTGCGTTTAGATATAAATTATCTGTAGAGAACGCATGGAAATCTATATCAGCAAACAACTAATCCAGCAACAGATGAATTAATATTACCGTTCTCCATACTAATGAATTATGAAATATCATGAATAAATAATATCAATATGACTTATTCATATAATAATGTCAATCATAAAAGTCGCTACTAACATTAGAATAATGAATAGAACCACTTTTCACCAACCTGAAGGATATAATTTTACTATTTTTAACTCTATTCTTATTCCTTAAAACTGGCAGCATAAACACCTGCCTTAAAACTATTCTTAATACTAAACTAAGTCTTACTTCTGATTCTTAAATTTTCGAGCATAAACTCACCTTTAGAGCACTACACTGTTGTGTGAGGTTTGGGGATTATAGACCGTCAGATAGTCGAAGATTTGAGTGCCCTATTTTGTTTTCTCTGCCTTCAAGAGTTTTGATAAGTATGTATATTTAGAATATAATAATGCCAAAATTAAAGCTGGACCGTGTGGCTAACATAATAAAAATTTATATCAAATTTTCATGAAAAATACGAAATAAAATTTAGGGAAAAAAGAGTCAGCGAAAAACGATAGGCAGAAGTGGTCCATTTGGCCAAGGGTTTGGAATGAGGGCTCGATTATGCAAAAAAATACATAAATTTTTCACGTTTTTCTCGTTTCTGCCGTTTGGGCATATGAAAGTTGATATCATAAGTATCTCGTAAAAACGAATGGCATAAGTTTTTCGAATGGCCAAGTCAAGATATGTACAAAAACATCTTGCGAAAGTCGGAATGTTTTCGTGCATATCTTGACTTGGCTATTCGAAAAACTTATGCCATTCGTTTTTACGAGATACTCATGATATCAACTTTCATATGGCCAAACGGCAGAAACGAGAAAAACGTGAAAAATTTATATATTTTTTTTTGCATAACCGAGCCCTCATTCCAAACCCTTGGCCAAGTGGATCACTTCTACCTATCATTTTTCGCTGACTCTTTTTTCCCTAAATTTCATTTCGTAAGCATGGCAGAAACGAGAAAATTGGATCAAAACAGGATTTTTTATAAAAATTTAAAATTAATTATTATTATGTTGGCCACACGGTCCAGCTTTAATTTTGGCATTATTATACTCTACATATACATACTTATCAAAACTCTGGAAAGCAGAGAAAACAAAATGGGGCACTCAAATCTACGACTATCTGACGGTCTATTAGGAATTTTGAAATTTCAAACAATAAAACCAGACACCAGCTACAATTCCAAATGAGCTAACAAAAAAAATACAAGCAAGTAATAGTGTTCCATTCGATTTGAACTGTTTTTAAAATTTTTATTATATTTTCGATTACCTTAACTGATATCTTATAGAAAAAACTTATTTTTCTTTGCTTATTATGATTTATCATTTAACCTGCTTTGATCAAAGCAAATATTTAGGTATTTACCTAGGTACCTAATAGTTAAGATTACCATACTACTTACTTTAACTTCATAATTTGAATACTAAACATATACAGATTTTGTGCAGAAAATTGATGCAAGCAGATAAATTTCTTAAAGAACAAGATGCACAACTGCCAGCTATTTCAATCTTATTATTATTCATCCAGAAACCTGCATAATTTAGACAAAATCATGAAAATAAGGATATTAAACGTTTCACAGACTTGTCAGTGGGCTCCAAGATGGCGGACGAGTCAGCTATGATTATCTAGTGCTGTAATTTTCAGAGTGACGTCAGCAACTGCAGCGCTGTGGTCACTTGTAGAAGTAGTCATACAAACAAATATCATTTGAATAGGCATTGATTAGATTGAACAATATGTGCATTATTATAGTATCATATTTGAGAGTCACATACATAAATTTTTCTAAAGACGCGTTTTCACGAGTCAACTATTCTTGAACGATTTTAGTTGATCAATAAAAGTTGTATACGACTTGACTCATAATTTATTCACACATTTCAACATCAACTGATCAACAGTTTCAATTTCAAAATGGCGCTGAATGCAGTTGTGCGTGAATCTGTACAATTAATTGTAGTTTGGTTGAAAGAACAACTACAGAAGAAAAATTATTGCATGAAAATAAATCCATTTTCCTGATATTAGAACTCAAAGCATTATCTCGCGCATCTCTATCGTCATATTTATCCGTTCGATGATTTCAAAACAATCATTTTCAAAAGATAACTACAGAAATTTCATCATAACAGTTTCAGATCTCTTGAGACAATTTTGTTTTTTAATTTAAAATATTATTTCTGCAATCAGACAAGCACCTGCGTCACTTTCAAGCGTACTAGACAGTCGTCGAAAGTTGACTGCTAGTTCACACGTTTCAAGATAAGTTTCAACTTGAAAGCAATTCGTGATGACTCAACACTTGAACGACAAAAGTTTGACTAGGTCAAATTTTTGTTGATCAACTGAAAAGTTGATCAACTCAATTGAAACAGAGGTTTTCACTACAGTTTTCATTCAACTTGTGTTGATCAACTAAAATCGGTCAACTAAACGACGAGCTTAAAGTTATATGTTCTGACCTATTCTAGTTTACATTTAGGTTTGCCTTACAATAAAAATTTGAAAGAAGATAGGAGAAAGATAGCTTGAAAAAAAGGCTTAAGGGTTTCAAGCTGAAGTTCCTTTATCGTATCTTTCTTATGTCAACTTTTCATTTGAAAAATTAAAACTCTTATTTTACTTTTAGAAAGAGTTCAAAATACCTACATAAATTTAATAAAACTGTCGATTTGACATTTCTTAAAAGAATATTAGCTAAAAATGGTCATATGGGTATTTTAATTTTAATATCTTATTAAATATGGAGTAGTTGTCATTTTTTAACCCGAGAAGTATTAAAAATATTAAATATCAACTAATAGATTGGTTTTATAATAAAGATTGATATGAGAAAGATGAGTTGAGGATTCTTAATTTAAGTGATTCCTAAAAATATTAATAAAACTTTAAAATTACAAGTTGCAGTCCCTATTATAAGTTGGTCAGCCAATTATTCTTGTGAAAATTAAAATAATTCGTTAGAAATTCTCTTATACTTTGAAAATTCATTATAAAAATATACATGAGATCTTAAAACCCCATTTGTTGTGTGTAGCAACAAATAATAATTTCTCAATAAGAAATATTTATTAAATATGATTTATTTTTTAAGAAAAATCAAAAAGTACTTCAAGAATCGCTCTGTGTGAATGTAGTCGGGGGCAGACTGGATTTCCCAAGACAAGCAACTTTTGCTGCTGTAAAATTAGTCCTTTGGTGGGAAGAAGAATATGTAGCTGCTTATAGAAAGGGATCAGGACTTCTAGATAGTAGTAACAATGCTGAATGTGACGATGAGGAGGATATTATGGCTAGAGGCTGTGGAGGAATCATAAGAGCTTCAGATCCAATAAAATTCATGAATTTAGTTACAAAATCAGCCGATGATTTATTAAGTATGAATAGTAATAATTTATTTCAATTTGATATGTCAAATTGAAAATAAAAATATTGTTACAGAACATCTTCATATTCTTACGCAAGAAGCTCTCGATCATGCAGATCTGACAGTACTAATAGGTACTATTGGTGCTGCTGCTTTACTAAGAAACTGTCTTTGGTGCTACATCCAGAATTCTCCTGCCACAACACCCGCCCAAAAAAATAACACTCAGCAACTGCAAACAAGCTACAAAAAATATCAAGAAATGGCAGAGGCCCTTGCTGAACGATTACTCGATTTACACTGCAGATTGTTATCGCTTTATATTTTACAAGATGCTGATTGTTTGGATTGGGATAATACTAAGCCATTTTTTGAATCGGAAAGAGGGTCTTACATTGTTCAAATGTGGTGGCTGTATATGCAAGGTTTTTATGATTTTAGCAGATGCGAGGATAAATAATAAATAATTGTTTTTAAGGGACGAGAGAGAATCTGTGGAATACAGTACCACCTAAAATGGCACAAAGAGTTTTTTCTGGAATGTTGAACGAATCTTTGACGATTCTGTCAACTAGATATTCGCAGGTTATTGGATTCATCTGATTTTAATATTATTATTACATTTACCACTATTTTATGCTCTTGGTACTTGAAACTATTTTATTTCAGGCCTGCCCAAGTATGTGCCGTAGTTCTCTTTTTTCCGTTGATATAAGTAATATTTTATTATGTGTGAGTGAAATGCTACCAGCTATCTGTGAAAATGCCGAAGAATTGATCGGTCTGGCACTAAATACACAAAATAAAATTGTAAGAGACGTTCACGCAAAATGTCAAGAATTATTTTGCTGCTTACTTTTGAGAGGAGCACCGCTAAATATTTTACATAAGGTACAACATTCAGACCAAAATAATGAAGTGAATAATGTGTTATTATTTATAGTTATTTCGAAAAGGAATTGTTTCAATAGAATTTTGTCGGATTAGGAGCGCAGGACCCAGTCCTTGGTTTGTATTTACGAAGCCCCATTTGTTTTCTGAATATCCTCATCATATTATTCAGCTACAAGATTTTAAACCCGATACAGCTGTTGCTTTGGAATTGTCAGTTTTATTGGTTCAGCCTCAAGCGAATTGGGCATTGCTTTTAAAAGTATTATCATTTAAATTACTTGTGCCTTTCGTAAAATACTAATATTTTTAGGTCTTGCTCATGTCGAATTGTAAAATTCTAATGTTTATCTTCCAAGAGATATTACGAAAATTTTCGTCCCCTCCTAGTGAAAGGCGGAAACAAAGTATAACAAAATGTGAAAATTTTCTATGTACAAATGAAGGTTTATGTACTGATGTAGAGTTTGAGAAAGTTAAAGTTACGAATACGCATGCTAATAGTATAATCATGGCTACTACTCATATAATACTTACCGTTGGCAATTCGCAAGATATTTTACAATTTCTTTTACCGTCCATTGAAAACTCCGATAAACGTTGGGCTGTGTGCTTTGACAGACGACAGGTGAATATGAACGACAAGATATTCTGTCTATTTTTACATAGAAATACGTTTGAATGCCTTCTCCTGGTACACTGCTCAAGTTTTCTTTCTGACGTTGCCTTCACTGGTTCCTAGAGGACCTGACTTTCTTACTTTTCACAGCATGTCTCTAAAATATTCAAATGTGAGAAATAGTTTTTATTTCATTATCTTGGATCGAGCAGCAGCTGCAGACACTTTTTAATACTTATCGAGACTCATCAATACAGATCAACCCAACCACTACTTACCCACATATGAGAAAATTTCCGTGTCATCCAAATACGATTATCTGTATCACTGAAGTAGCTAGGAAGTTATCCCAGAAAGAGTAGCCGACCAGCTGATCAGCCACCGCTAAGTTTCAATAACGAAGCAATTTAATGAAAAATAGATACTCTCCTGGGGAATTATACATTATTTTTTCGATTGTCAATTGGTTTTTTACAACTTAACTTTTAGGTACTTACCCCCTAATAAGTGACATCTGTGAAATAAACGTTTAAAAAAATGTAGATTAGTAATAAGAATGAATTATGTAAAATGTATAAGAGAGACGGAGCTATGAAAAATGTTGAGACGAAAGATAAGTAGGAAGAATCGGAGCTATGAACTAGATATAGAGATAGAGAATGCAGGGGTGATGCTCTATTCTTATCTTTCTCTATATTCTCTTTATTCTCTAGATTTTCTATATTTTCTAAGCTTTCTAAATTCTTTGTAATCTTTAAATTTTCTATATCCTCTTTATTCTCTGAATTGTTCATATGCTCTAAGGTCTTTATATTCTCTGATTCTCTATAGTCTCCATATTCTCTAAGCTTTATAAATTCTCTTCATTCTCTGAATTTTTTATGTTCTCTAAATTCTTGATACTGCCATATTCTCTAAACTTTCTGAATTTCCTTTTTTCTCAATTCTCTAGTTTCCGTTAATTCTCTGAATTCTCTATATTCTCTATATCTTTTAAGCTCTCTAAATTCTTCATTTTTTCTAAACATTTTATTTTCTTTTTATTCTCTGAATTCTCTATATTCTCTTCATTCACTAAATTCCCTGAATGATCTTTCTTCTCCAAATACTCTTTCATTGCCTAAATTCTCTAAATGATTGTTATTCCCTGAATTTTCTGAGTTCTCTTTCTTTCCTTAATTCTCTACATTCTCTAAATTCTCTATGTATATGTGCGGATGTACGTAACTCGCAAATCTCAAAACCAGTCAATCGTATTATGCTGAAATTTCGTATTTAGGACTGGTAGAGGGTGTTGCATCTCGCATTATGGTTGCAATCGTCTGTACCGGAAGTGCATTTTGCTTAAAACTGTTTTTGAATTTTTCGCATACATAAATCCAGAATGATCAGCCGTAGGATACTGAAATTCAGTATTTGGAATTGCTGTAGCACTTTATATAACAGCCTCTTTGAATTTTTCGCATAAATTCAAAACAATCAGTCGTAGAATATTAAAACTTCGTATAAAGCACTTCTATAACAATTAGTTATACCTAAACCTTGCATTATGAGTGCGATCGACTGAACCGGATGTGCACTTTACTCGAAAAATGTTAAAATTCAGTATTTGAGACATAGTACCGTCTAAATGCTCATATCCTATTTTCATTGAGATCGATTGAGCGGGAACTGCACTTTACTTAATAGTGTTTTGGAATTTCTCGCTTCAATTCGAAACGACCGGCTGTAGAGTATTGGAACGATTAGTCGAGGAACGATAGAATTCTGTATTTGATTATTATATTATTATATGCAAAAATATATCCAATGTTGTACAAGTAAGTCACGTGATGTTCTCGTCAGATTTTTTAGGTTAAAATTGTGAAGAGAAATATATTTCTAGTAAGATTTTTAGCGCATTTTTCAGAAAAAAGCGCTATTATATTCACTTTGGCTGTCTGGCTGGCTGGCTGGCGTGACGCTGAGTTCCCAGTAACTATACTATTTACAGAGTAGAAACTGGTACTAAATAAAAGCTGCTATTTCGTAGGTTTGCACAAATTGCTTCAATTCAAGCTCAGTGATTGTGGAAGATCAAATTATTCAATTACTTGTCTCAAGTGAAACTATGTCCATAGGTATATATGACATTAGGGATATGGCAACTAAAATTTATTAGAGTAGATAAAAATTTAGTTACAACTTTCGCCGCGGGTGTCACTATTACTATGTACAGTTGTCAAATCTGTCCGGGATTTGTTTAATGACTTGTTTGACGTGAATTTAAAGTTTATTAGAATGAATTATTATTATTGGATGAAAATTTGTTCACTTTTGGTGTATTTCTTTTATATAGCTTTGATAAAGATCAAATTATCATTTTAAGGTACAGCACTCGACCTCCTGTCAATCAATAACTAAACAATGAAGATTAAAAGGTATTTCTGAGTTTGTACATGCATAAATTATGTAGCTATCAAATAGTCAACATGAAACTAGTACTAAATGGAAGCTGCTGCTTCGTAAGTTTGCCCAAACTGCTTGATTTCAAGCTCAGTAATTGTGAGAGAAGGTAATTTGCGAAATCTCTAAAGTATCAAGCATTCATGAGCTGTCAAAAATGCGCTCTCATCATCTAGATGATTCTTCCATTTTTTTTAACACAATGATTGATTCTATAATAAGCAATATTGATTCGGGAGTCATTAAATGAGCAGTTTAAAATTTTTTGATTTGAGCAAATTCAAAACTACCTACCAAAAGAGCAAATAATAAAAAACTTTCAAGATTTACACACAGTCCTGCGGGTGGGTGAAATTATAGTGACTTCCGACCTTACGAATTGTATGAAGAATTACGAACTATGATCCTAAATGCACCAGACTTCATTAAATATGTGAAAGAATTGCTGCAATAGGTACATAATAGGAAATAACTTGAATGAATATCCAAATATTTACATAGTCCAACAAATTTTGTTATTGTTGATAATCTTTTATTCTCATCTTAAAACAGAAATATCTTGTCAGCTCAATTTCTAAGACATTTTTATTGATTTTATTGAATGTGTAAATTAACATGTTCCTTACAAATTTTAAATATATCGTTCGTTCAGAAGATACAGCTACAAACTTTGTGCTACTACAATAGCCGATTTTAGAAATATTATTGAGTATTGAATTTCTGTCGATCATATTTGTATTTCTGAAGATATTCTGATGAAAGCCTCCATCGTGTTACATATAAGTATGTAGATCACAATACTTTCCACACATTTTGATTATCATTATTGAGTCGAAAAATACAGCTACAAATTCTAAATGTTATTCATTAGGTAATGGTATTTGTATTTTTCGAGATATTTCAATGATTATTCTTATTACATTAGAATAAATCGTGCAGAATACGATATTTTTTACAGACTTCAATTATCGCAATTCGTTCAGGAGAAACAGAGTCAAACAGTGTGTGCTTCTGATTCGGCTATTCTCTCTTCCGTCCGTTACTCAAGTAATACAGTGTGCTATCGTAGCATCTATGATGTTTGTAACAACAAAAATTATCAGAATCGATTCTTCTTGATATAGTTCATCTTAGAATATACAAATTTCGGTTGAATTTTTTTTCCAATTTCGCGTATAAATTCAAAACTATTAGAATCTTGGGAATCAGTATTTAGGAATTTTGTAGCATAAGAATGATGACCTACTGTTTCCATAGCAACCGACTGAGCCGAAAGCGCACTTTGCTTGACAAATTTTTAGAACTTTTTGGATAAATCTAAAATTATTAACCGTGGAAAGATGCGATTCTGTGTTTATTATATGCAAAAATACATCCAATGATGTACAAGTAAGTCACGTGATGTCCACGTCAGTTTTTTTTTTTTTGTAACAATAAAATAGGAAGGGCATGTTACATATTCTATATTATAAGAAGGAAAAGGCGTAGTTCTTTGTAAAAATTACAATTCTTTCTAAATATACAGGGATTTTTAGATAAAAATTGAGGGTTATTTTATTAGGTGTGGAATCAGAAACGTCCAGTCTGGTACGAAGCGATTTTGAATCTACTAAAACCTTTACTACCACCTATAATAGCAATTGTAACAGGTGCAGTAAAAACTGGTGCAAGTATGTATCAAGCTATGTCTATAATACTTGCCTGTTTCGCTCAGTTATGGGACTGCTTTCCCATTTACATTCCTAGAGCAGCTGCTCATCTATCAGATATTCTACCTTCTGACATTCACCCAATAGGAAACTCAGTTTTACTTCAAATTCTAATCTCTGGATTATACAGCGCACTTTTAGATCAATCTGAAAAGTCGATACAGAAACAAAGTTCGACAGACAATAAAGAAACTAATAAACCTAGTTCTTCCACGGAACCTGAGGCATCTACAAGTAAAACAACAGCAGCAGCTGATGTTAAAAATTCTACTACTAGTTTTGATGGGACTGTAAGCTCTCTAGATGCGATTGCTTTGGCTCTAGCTGAGAGTCTTTGTAGTATTGATGAGGATAATAAACATACAGAACAAATCGAAGAGTTTCTGGAACTTGTTGACAAGAGTTTGAATGAGAATGATATTGCTCATGATGGTTGCAAAAGAGTTGAATGTAGTCAACAAATTGTTGAAATATTGGTAAGCGACTTGCTGATGACTCCTGAAGGCAAAAAAGGATTGAAGGTATACTAAAAATGTGTTATTTTAAACCTTTCTCCCAATAAGAATATAAAACAACTGCAGAGGCGATTATTGAACAAAAATAACGATATACAATTTTTTGATGTTTGATGTAGTTTGCATAGTTGTCAAAAATATTGCGGGCAGATTACCACTTTCTTCGATTGAGTTGGTTGACGTTGGTCGAAACGTCAAGCAAAACAAATGACGTAATCGGCCCAAATATTGTTATTCCACAAACTTATTGGGAAAAAAATATTTTAATGTTATTTGATGGAACTGATAGTTACAAAAGATATTTTTTGTAGATTTTGTACCAATTCATATGTAGCAACAAAGAATGGTTATTTAAAAAGCTGAATATTGCTACAAATGATATAGTAGAACCGAGTAGAATGATACCTGAGAAAACGACATTATTGTATACAATGTTTCATATCAATGATAGACCTTTTGACCAGGTATTTTTAGCCATTCTAATATACTTCGAAAATATATATGTTACTGTGAAATTTCAAATTGGAATTGCCACTATTTGAAATATAGCATACGGACCACGTTCATGTATAAGAATTAAAATTTTAGTTGGCGAAATCTGTATTCAAGCCAGACGGTTGAGTAAATAAATCAGTAATTTTCATTTATAAGATTAGCAGCAACAAGCTTTGACTGAAAATGCTTTCTACAGTCCGACAAATATCTCGTGGCGTGTGGGAATGAATACTGTGTAGGGACAGAGCGCACTGAAAGATTGAATGACGCTTGGCGTGTACAATACACGACAAAATATTCATGAATCTATTAGTTGATAATTAACTCATGGATAAGGGTAAAAATTACTATACAAGATTTAATGAATATCAGATGTTTGCAAAAGAAAGCCTTGAATTTATTGATTCTGACGAAAGAAAATTATACTATTACTACACCATCTTCTGTGGAAATACTGAGATATTCAGTACCACTGTTTTCAGAATAGCTTCCAAGATTAATTATAAAGTTTACAGCCTAATAGTTCTGTGGTAAAATCAAACTTTTAAATCAATGCATTGAAAAATACTACGTTTTTAGATGAAAATCTAAGCACAAATAAGAAAAAATCCGAACATCAATAATTTTTCATTTCACGTGGAATTATCAGTGACCAAATTAAATTTACAGGTTTCTTTCATAAGCGTACATAAAAGAAACTGCTAAATTATTTTTTTTAGGTAATATCTCACTCTATTGTTATAGCTGAATACAACTTTCAGGATGCAAGTCCTAATTTTTGCCATATTCATAATAATTTCTTCTCACAAAAATAGGGGCATAACTTAACGTTTCACTATTCACATTGATCCATTTGAAGCATCAACTAGAACGACCGTGAGTTAATGGGGATCCTAATAAAAAAAAAAATCCGGTAATATTAGAATCGTCTTATTAAGGGTGTCGTTTACCTAAATCATGAAAACATGGTTTACGCATATTTAATTATTTCTCGTCACATAGATTATTTTTAATGATCAAGTAGTGCTTCTGTTAGATAAATCTTCAAAGCATGGAACCTGCTTCTCCAATTTTTAAAATTTTCATCTATTTGTTGTAAAAAGAGTCATACAGTTTGCAATTTTTACGCATATATTTCTCATATAAATTCAATCATTTTGCTGTAAGTTGCATATAATGATTATTTCATAGTTTTTTTTTTTATAATATATTGTCTATACGTTGATAGTATATGAAAATGAGTATGCATTATTCCAATTTTATTTATTTATAAATAAATGAACAAAAAACTGAAAAATTGAGCTTAACACGGATATCTAATTTCTGCTTTTATGAGACTACTGTTATTAAATACTTTTTCTCAGTATATTGTAAATCACTATATTTTAAAATTGTTTATATTTTTCGAGAAATAAGCACATTAACTGAAATAAGCAAAAAAATGTTATTTTACGACATTCTATTATATTTTAAGATGCAAAAATTCACATATGCCTACCTTCAAGAATAGTCTATAGAACGTACTACTCCAATTTTCAATCATTTCACTGTAATTTCAGATAAACGCAAAAATTTGTTGGAAAAAAAACAGAAATAATTCCTAAAATATTTCGCCTGTTATACTCAACCCCTGCAACCAGCTTGACATTTGCCTTGAATCTGTCAATATTATCTGTGAGTTACATATATTTATAATCCCTTACTACCTGTTTTTTTATTAGACACCTTTCTCAGAGCGGTCAAATATGCAAAAGACATAAATTTATTGTTATGTTTTTCATTCTGTTCTATTCGTCTTGCTACTTTCATATAATATCAGAATGAATTTTTATCACAATCACGTGAATTATGTTTATCTATAATTATGATTATGCAAAGGCAAAGGTGTCCTCAAGCAGATTTTACTTGAAATCCTAGCAAATTTTTTGGCAGTGTTAAGATTTCAAAGTCTGACTTGACATATTATGATCATCATACTTTTTTAGAAATGAGTAAGATATTTTTCCAAGTATTAAACTTGCAGTAGATTATCAATAAATTAAAAAACAAAATAAAAAATTGTGTCTGTTCGAAATTAGTATCCTTGATTTCCAACGAAAAGTTTTGATAATAAAATTAGAAATTAGAATGATGAGCTCGATTGTTATATGGAAAAAACAATTATTGAATGATATGAACATTCCCAAGTTACTTATTTTTCAATTTCTCTGAACATGTTTGTCGATGTATTTTATTTTTCGACGAGAAATTCATCAATATTTTGGAAAACTAGATAGTTCAATTTGAAAAATTTACTTGTTTGTAGTCATCCTCCATCATATAAAGTCGAATTCTATACAATTCCAAGAAATAATATTCTCTTCACTGCTACAAGTTTGCTCCATAACATTTCGTTCACAGATTCATAATATTTAATCATTCAATCCCGTCCTGATAATATGTACAGAAAATATTGTTATTTGTATACGACGATTAGTTACTCGCTAGTTAACTCCCACTTTTCTCTACTTGTTAAACAATCTATTATCTAAGTATTCCATATGCAAAATTATTACCATAATCGAATGATAAAATAAAAAAGATTCTCTATTTAAAATAAGAACATTATTGCCGCCTTCCATTTTAACTGGGAAAAATATCATCTTGAAAATATTTTTGTTCAACGAAGCAAGTATCTAAGCCTTTATTTAACCAATTCAGAAAAATCTGAAGCAAATTTTGAAACATCTGAGAAAGTATCGAAGTTCATAAACGAGAAAAATAAGAAAAAATTGTCTCAAATTTTTTTTTTTCATATTTTTTATACAATGGCTTATTCAATTAGATTATTACCCACATTACGACCTGGACTTGGCAATTATTATAAATTACGAATAATTCAACTTTCTAATATAATCATGTTTGACTGAAATCATTATAACACATTATTTATAAATTCGGGAAAAATTACTTTGCAGGATTATCACTTTCTTAGAAAATTCAGTTGATAATTTATATTATATATTAGCGTTGATTGGATATTCAATTAAAGGTTTTATTCACAAAATATCTGGTTCATTTTACATCTTGTTCCTAAGTTAAAAATGATATTGTAGAATAATTTTTTTAAAATATCTGCAGATAACATTTTATACACTGTACTAAAGATTAAGTTCAGGTACTATTTGAGTCGGAAAGAAATGAACTCAAAACCTATATCATAAATCTTTCTGTTAGGAGAACTACCTGCTTTTGAATAAACTCAAATATAGACTACCAAATGATTGAGCAAGATATTTGGGTTGCATATAGGGTTGCTACTTTTTTTTTGTGCAAATAGAGTACATTTGTTATGAAAGGTAGAAAAAAAAGTACATTGTGTCAAAATAAAGTACGATTTATTTTACTGTATCATTTTGCTTCAAAACATATTTCTCATTTCTTTTAATAACTTTTAACAATCAATTATCACTGCTAAACAGCTGTACAACATTATTAGTCTCTATTAAAGTTACAGTAAATAGGAAATTAATTTTTTTTTTGGTACATTTGAAAATGAGCTTTTACGTGACGATCACCAGAAGATATATTTGTCAATAATTATCGAACCTATTCGGCAACTAACAATAAAGTCATCGATCCCCGTTCTGTTTTACGCAGAAAGCTCGCACAATCAACATATTGTAATGTTTATTGCTTGATGAATCACTCTGTAAATAAATAAAAGTCACTATTCAATTATCTAAATGAAATAGAAGGTTTAATTTTTCTTATGTCACTAATAACACTATATTTAAATATTAATCACTTAATTCTAATTTGATCAAGGTCACAGATATTTATATTTCACTATTTATATACACTCTCACTTCACTGTCACTGTTTATTATCTATTTCACACTGCTACTATTATTACTGTACTGTCTACACGTCTTTGGCTTGGCCTTATATAGAGAAACACCGTCCTTCTCGAATTTTCCATTTCGCGACTCTTTCCATTTCGCGACTCTTTCCATTTCCAGGAATCGCTAGAGGCTTCCATTGGGAGGGGTGATGTGCTGCGACGTGGCGCGGCGTAAGATGCGACAAGAAGCCCCTCCCCATACTGCGTCGTCTTTACGAGCTCCCCCCCTCGCTCTCGCCCGTCAAAATATTCTTGTATATTATATGTGAAATGAATCCCAGAGAAATCAAATCATGCGAAATAAAGTATTTCCTCGTACTTTATTGTTCTCGTAAAGTATAGAGAACAATTACCCTAAATAACGTACAATACTCTATAATAAAGTACAGGTGGCAACCCTAGTTGCATAAATTAAAAACCCCTTGTTCGAGCTGCACAGAAATAAAATTTAGGTAAACACCCTTAAGTTGATGATGAGTCGGTAAGTTTGAGACATGCAACAACAGTATCCAACAAAATAAACATAAATGGACTACTATGCCTATTTCTTAATTCAATCAGATAATTGGCACCTTTATACTGTTTAAAGAAAATTACCACAGTTTAACCAACCATTATTACAAGTTTAAATTAATTTCTGTCGGGAAGTCTAATCCTGAAACATAAAATCTACTGATATAGAGTTTTGCAGTAACATATATATTTCTCATTACTCATGCAGGATAAGTACTATTTTGCTTCAACTTGTTGCACGCAAATTGACAATAAATACCGTTAGATTCAAGTAAAAAATGCCAACTAAATAATAGTACTCATCCCGTATTTGCAAATAAAAATAGTATCTGCAATCCGTGTGATGTTGTCAATTGCCCACTTGAGCGAATGAGCATGCTCTCTTGGACAATCGAAAACTTACCGCACTTGTTGCACAATATACCATTTTCATCCATTCTACGTACGATATCACAAATTGGAATAAATAATATTTCATTTTGAAGAATGCCAAACATATTTTTCATAAATGAAAATTTAAGTTGAAATTTGGATGAACTAAATCGGTATTGAATTTCCAGTTGCTTACTGGGGAATGGACTCCAGATTGGTACCACTTTCTCCAAGTTCCTACAGGACTCAGTATTGACAGAATTTGGTCCCACATATCAATGAGATGGGAGTTTCGTGAAACAGAAAATTCTTCTTTGTCTGCACATGACACACAAATTGTAGGAAAGCTCACAAACATTTTGAAGCAAAATTAAGGAAGAAGTTATCAACATTAAAATACTTCATCACATTAAACAATAAAAATAGGAAACAAATTAAATAGTTTTATTTCTACACACTAAATACAGCTTTAAATTTTGAGAGGATCTATTAGTTCTATACGTACATAAATAATTATGCACAAGTAACATTAATTTTACATGAATACATTATCTTTTAGATATAGTTAAACAAATGATTTTACATTCATTGAACATGAATTCAATCATTTTATGCTTTATGTACAGTGCTGTTAAAGAATGGATCTACAAGCTCACTTTTTTCAAAATAAAAGAGTGATAGGTTATAATGAAAATATTCCTGTTAATATGGACGGATTTATGGATATTTGTGCTTGCATATTCATTCTTTATATTATTTGAAATAAATTGATAGCTTTAATTATTACATAGGCTTCCATGTTTGTAGCTTCAAGTAGTAAGTTAATGTAACTTAAGATGAAAAATAGCTAGAGTGACTAAATAAATTATGACAGCTCTTGTAGTTAATTGACAACATTATTTCAGTATTAAAAATGTTGTTGCTCTTAATAAAAAATATATACAAACATTTGATGAAAATTTTATGAAATATTGGATCTGGTTTTAACTTTACTTGATAGTCTAACATACTTAGACTTGATTGCACAGTATTTGGTTAATTATTTGCCTAGCTCAATTGTTCCAGTAAACAGTTTTTCAACATTCGTTACTTGAGTAGTGAGAAAAGAAAAAAGATGCTTAGACCGAGTTACACAATCTTTAATCTATCCTAAGTGTAACTCAATCACTTTAGTAACAATTGTTTCAATAGTTAATTAAACAGCGCTTAGGATAAACCAGAATGTGCAACCAGGCCTTAGACCCAGTAAAACGGGGATTGAAATACCGGCCCTAAGAGTATATTCCGTAAAAATACACTTAACCAAGGTTTGGGCATAGTTGTATTCATTATATGATTGTTGGGAGGGCTGTGTTGATTGTTTGTACAAGGTATAATTAATTATTGAAAAAAAAATCTTACATATTTTTGATCTAAGGATATTACCTATTCATTATTAATAAGTAGTTTTACAAATAATAGTTACTTTGGTTCTACTTTGAAATGCTTAAGCGATCCTTGGAGTTATGGTATTATTACGGAATTATAAATAAATCTAAAATATTATTTATACAAGAATAGGATTAAAAACTAGTATAATACAAAATATTATATCACATTAGTTTGGTCACATTTTATATATTTTAGGAAACCCTATTTAATTTTTTAGGGTTTTAAGAATGTACATAGGGTATGTACAAGTTCATTAAAAATTGAATAAATTAATCAACTACTCTAGAAGAAATACAACAAAATGATTTCAACTTCTTCCGTCAACCAAAAAGATTATTTTGTTGGGGAACATATTTATTCTGTTCTATCGCTCACAACTATATATAACTATATTTCTCTGGAAATGATAGAAACAGGGGCGGCTAGTGCGAAAGGGCTCTGGGGAACCGTCCTCTCTATCAAAACGGTAAAAAAATGTGATAACAAAAGCCAATATCCCGATAATCTAGTTTTACGGAATATTTTTGAGAAAATAATAGAAAACGAACGAGTATTTTTCTTTGCGGACTGTATGACATCAAGATATGTTGAAATAGGCTCTACATATGTGAGCTCCGTTTATTCCGTTCTAGCAAATTTTATTAGTTTTAATACTTTTATCAGAAAGTAGGCTGAACTTTTGCCCCTGCGCCCTCTTAGGTATATAAATCACGAGCCGCCACTGGCTAGAAATCAAGATTGAAAAATGATCAACAATATTTACAATAAGAATGAAACAAAAATATATTGAACATCATTTTTAAACATTTTTGTTACGAGTTTCAACAAATAATAGAATACCAGTACTAATAAACAAAAGCAGTAGGTTAGGATAGAATAATTCTCCAATATTTGAAACAATTTTTCAGTATTTATACAAAAATATCAGCACCTATTCAATAACATACCTATTCTTGTATGGTTTTTATAACAAACAATTTTCATTGAGACAATTACATCACGAACTTGCTCGAATATTCAAACAACGTAGATATAACTAAAAGTGCACACCTCGCGCCTCATATTTATATATTTAAGTGATGTGATAAGTTTACTTCAATTAGTTGCAATGAATAATCATGCACAAATTGTTTATAAAAATTGAATACCTCCACGAATCATTATAAAAATTAATGGAGCACTATTCCGATAGTTCGAAAATCGACAGTAGAAAAACTAATATCTGTCAAAAATTGCAACCTGTAGCGTGTTCTCGGTCAGTAACGCATCGGCACTTCATATTTATAAACAAATATACTTATTATTATTATTATACATTCTCAATTTTAAAGCATATCCACCACTAATGCATGAAAATGTATATTTTGATTATATTTGATTGATTTTCACAACCAATTTTTAATTTACAAAAATGAAATGGATGAAATCAATATTATTGAATCAATTTATTAAAATTAATCATCTATTAAATATTAAGTTTGAAATTTACTACTGTTTATATGTATTGCCATGTTATTAGCATATTATCCCACAGCCCACAAGGACCGAACGACCGTCATTATTGTTTAGGGTGGAGTTGACTGCACTCGACAAAGGCGAGGTCGAAGCCCAAGGCGTAACTTCCTGCAATCAACTTCACCCGTGTAAATAATGACGGTCGTCCAATGTTCGTGTACACACTTTTTGTAATAAGTACTCCACTACTAAATTTTTTAAATTTATTTGGATGTGTCAAGACTATTTATTGATTTTACACACAAATATATGCAACTTCGATCACATTTACAGCAAACCATAGCTCGTATGACACACTCAATTTTAATGTATATTTTCACACTTTGATGTATTATACAGACAAAGTTTTTCAATTCAAATGTACTTTTTCATGTAGATTTTAATGTACATGAGAAAATAGAAACGAGATCTATTTCCATCAATGTTTTTGTCATTTTTTTCCCAAATGTCGACTTGATAGACAACAATAAAATGGAAAAGCATCAACAGCATTTTTGAACCACATTCATTATTTTTCCTCTCCCAGCAGGGTAATAATCATTATGTCCCTGTCAGCAGGGAATAAATAATAATTGTTCTCATTGCTTCGAAAATGAAAACTTTCGAAAATAAAAACAATTCAGTAATAGAGTACCTTCTGTGTACGTGTTACAAAAAGATTATTGAAATTATTGAACAATATAAAAAAATCCAGCTTACTGCATTACTCTCTTTCTAGCATCTAGATACAAAATTAGTTACTTTTGAACAAATACAGGACACTGTAAAGTGATCTTTGAAAAATGGCCATCTTATTCAGAATGATGGTGTAAAAACCAAAAACCGACTTCTGAATTTGTAATTTTGTGAAACAATGAGGTTTTGATTTTTAACAATTTAGTTACTACTGTCTGTAGCGTTTACACTTCTTTTTTATCCTCTGCAAAAATACGAAATAAGGTCAATAGGTTCTTTGTTGGTTTGTTTATTCTGTGGAACAAACCAACGGAAAGGGCAGCATATACTTTTCCAAACACATATTTGACACAATAAATATTTAATGCCCGATTAGTTTATTATTGTTGTCATAATAATACTGATTTCAGTGTTATTACGTAACAAATAATGCCCTCGGGCATTATTTTGAAAAGTAATAAACAAGTTGCTGTAACAAGAGTAATTTCTCTGGCAGATGTCACAATGACAGGACATACATTGCTAAAAGTTTCGATTGAAATATAACAAAAGTCGGACATGAAACATTGAAGGCACCACGGGAATTGAACAGACAATAATACCTACGGTCAACGTACACACTTCGGGCCAGAGGCTCTCGAAAAGTACACTGTTGATCTCAGGCATTATTGTCCTTTTAACATTCTTGATACCTTAATTACTATAAAATGGTATTTTTTTCTTGCTTAAAGCCTTATTGAAAGTTACACATAGTCGTGCGAGGTGTGCAATTGAAATGTGCCTTCTAAATAAGATAACCAAAAACGCTATTAGTACTGGCATGCATTTCTTTAACAAAATATTTATCGATGAAAATACTAATCAAATGAAAAAAATGATTAATATATTAGATACTTATATTTAATGTGTTTATTTTTATTATTATTAATGTGAAACCACTTATTTCAATTTTTGATCAGACTTCTACTTTTAAAGCTGAATTAGAGTTCTTATTTTGTGGTTAGGTATAGAATTCCATTGTTAAACAAAGCGTTTTCTTTCCCGATTTTAACTATCTAGCTTAATTTCCAGCAAAAATATAAGATGTTGAGAGAAAGGTGTACAATGCAGCAGTATGAATATATATTTTATTAGTTACATCTAGCACAAATATTTAAAAAGTATGGTTGCAACGATAAGATTTTTCGATATCTACAATATATTTTCACATTTTTAAGGTGGAATAAAAATTAGGAAGTGTCGCACTTTCCCAGAATAATTTTTTGCATAATTTATACTTGATATTTACATAATTAAAAATTCTCCTATATTTTTATTTTTAAATACAGAACTGAGAGATTTCAGAACTATTCGTCAAACGTAGGACATACATTGGAACAGATTTTTTTTTTGACAGACTGAAACTTGGTTTATTGCCGTAAGGAAAAATAGAATGGAGTTGGTAAATTTACAAAGAAAAATGAACTTCTATAAAAGTGTTTAGAAACAGGAGGAGTTGACATTACTATAATAAATAGTATGAAGGAGGTTATATGAACAAAATAAATGCTGCGCCAGAGTCAGAAATAACGTCTCCGATATGTTTAAAACGAGTCAAGAACTAGTTAAAGGTTTATCAGGTAGGCCATTGTAAAACAGAAAAAATAACAATACCAGAATTAAGGTATGTAGATGATTTGGGTTTGATAGCAGAGAGCGAAGAAGATTTACAACACATCATCAATTTGATAAGAGAGGAGTTCGATGACTAGAACATAACAATAAAAAAGGGAAAAATGAAAACCATGATAATAAAGAATACACGCAAATGGGATATGAATCGTGAATAACAACAGAGAAAATACACAGCATAATAAATAATGTGGAGATGAGGATCCTTAGGCGAATGAAAGGAAAAACCAAGTACTATTAGAAATTAGACGTACAGAACAAATTTAAATGTAAGACCGGTGAGGCAAGTAATGGAAGAAAACCAATCAAGACAGAGAGGTCACTTACATAGAATGGTAAAAGAGAGGATAGCCAAACAAAGTAATAAAAAAAAATAGAAAAGAGGCAGCTCAGCAAAAACCTAGGATAAAAACATCAGAAAAGTAATAGAAATTAGAGGGTCAATAAGTCCAAGAGCCAAGAAGATTATGGAAGAAAAAAAAGTCTGAAAAGACTTCTGGAGAAGAAAACCACGAAGTAAGAATGGAGAAAAGCTCAAATTCCTTACAAGTGTTTATGACTGCAATGACGAAACTGGGTACCTGATATATATTTCCATTCAACCAGCTTATGCATTCTCGTTTTTATTCAACTCTTGATTTTTCGGAATCTCTATACTCTTGGAAAACTTCTCTGATCGCAATTGTATATCTTTAAAATTTTTTGATGATCCAATTCCAATATTTTTCGAGCTGTGGGTATCACATCGCTAAATTTTATATTGAAAAATGAATATGAACAATATAATATTCTTAACTTCTGTTGGTTTTAAAATGAAATTTGAGATACGCTCACGGTCTTTCAATAAATTATAATTTACGATTCAAGATATATACAATCTGATTTATACGATCATAAAAGATCTCAAATGGTGTAGCTTCCAGATTATGGCTTTAAACTAGCGGAAAATTGCCATAAGACCGTAAATAACTGTAATGCCATTGTTTAATAGTTATTACCAACTAAGACTTTCCTCCATGAAAATTAGGTCTCACTAGATTTATGAAATTTTAACAAGGTGTTCATCCTCATAAATATTCATAATAAATTTTACATACTTTTTGCTGTAAATAGATGCCTTGAATTAATTGCTACACTTATTAATTATTGTAATTTAGCTCGTCATTAATATTTTGATGAGAAGTATGGATTAAAGGATGCTACTCACTTTTATTTCAAGCAGTATCATAATTTTGAAAGAGGAGTACTAGTATAACCAAAAAAAAGCTATACACATTTCAATGAAACAAAAAATTAGTTGTGCATTGTTCTATTACTTGCCTGATAGTATCCATACTCATATGACAAGAGTTTGTTTTTGAAGTGTCTTTTAGAAAAATGCGGGAAAAAATAACAATTGATATCAAACACGCCTTTTGAATAATACGGGGGAGGCAGACACATTGGTGGATTGATTGATATTTTCCAAGCCGTGGAGTGCGGCCACCAGTCATCCAGCTACGGGAATTTTTAGCTTTGTTAGATAACTCAGTTAAAATCATACTGATTTTCATCCGAAGCTGATATCAACCACACAATTTTTGGATTACAAAGCTAGCATGTAAGGAAGAATTGACAAAACTATATCTACAAGTATTAAAAAAAAACCGTGCCTTAAGAGATCTCAAGAAATTGCTGGATTTCAATCTCGAGGAAGTTATGTTCGATGGAAGTTATATGGAAAATTGACGAATCAGTGTGAAATGATCATGAAATTATGTGCGTATACTCAATTTTTTATAGATTGGTCAAAAGTTGCAGCTCTTATCATGGAAGATAATACACAAACAGACTGACAGACTGCCTCCCCTCGGAAAATCTCCTAGTCCTCTTAAAAAATCTCAAAAGAGATAGATCCTTTGTTTGAAAAAAATTGCTCGATTACAATGCTTTTGATGTGAGACATATACAGGCGCGCCTTGGCAGTAAAATCAAATCAAGCTGTATGCGTGACCACAAATGGCATGACGCTCTCTCATGACGTCACACAGAGAGAATATTTCCTTAATGGTGATAATAATTTTTCAAACTCATAACAGTTCAGTTTCTAAGACATCTTTGTTGATTTTATTAAATAAATTGCATCTACGTGAATTTCAACAATAGTTTAGTGTATTTTATTAGTGAGCAAGCTAGTTGTAATGCATTTCGTGAACAAACTGACGAATTTTATTGGAGGTATTATATTTACGTGGATCAAAAAAAAAATTCAATGACATCTGCACGTCAAGATCCTGGTCCATCTGATAGAGAACAACGCCTAATCATCAGAAATCGCGTTAAATATACATCTGAAAAGTTTGTGGAGAGTGTTTGTGACAAAAATGTCGTAGACCGAAAATTTTATAGTAGCCGAAGATATTAGCTACAGCTGCCAACACACTTTACCACTCCTGGGATTGAAAAAAAAATTGTGTCAGTTGAAAACTAACGATGTTAGAAATAGATTTTTTCATGGAGTGCAAAAACTGTCAACGAGAAAAAAGATTTATTAATGTAAAGAGAAATTTCCTCAAACTATAAATCAATAATAGGTTCATATGCACTCCAAAATTGTTTTGGATTTTTATTTATTGTTAATTTGCATAGTTATTAGGATGCTTCTCATCTACCGGGCGTCCTATGATGACCAACAATTTTTTTTCATATGTAGAGGGTTAGAAAGTAAATTTAAAATCATGGGATATGCAACTGAAGTACAAACTATTATACGGTGATGACAACAAGTGTTTTATATTATTTTTTAACTCTTACATAAACCTTATATAAAATTTAGCGAACTCATCACTCCGACATTAGCACATACTAGCTTGAATTGAATAAAGAAATTCTTTGCTAAAAGGTATATAGTAGAATCGGTAATAGTTGATTTTGTATATTGATTATATGCTCTAGCTGTAGTCTGTATCCTGTTGTTGATTTCCTCTTCAAACCTTCCTTTTGTGGTTAGATATTTAAAGCTCATTACCTGATCGATCTTTCCTGATGAGTTCATGTTTACATCTACATTTTTATGTTCTTTTCCTATTATTATTGTTTTTGTTTTGTTTATATTTATTTTCATATAAGCTTTGGATAGTTCTTTTTTCCATATTGTAACGTTCTTTTGCAGCTCATCTATGATGGTTCCAATTATAACCATGTCATCAGCGAAAAGCAATTCAGATAAAGTAATTTTGTTGAGATTAAGATAGTCTATAGATGCCTTTGTGGTTTCCTCTGTTCTCTTCAATATTTCATCTCAGTATATTATGAATAAAAATTGACTCAGATTTCTTCCCTGTTTAAAACCCTGGTTTGTTGTAAATTTTTCTGAGATACTTTTTTCTATCCTTATTAGGTTTTCAAACAATATTTCGTGTTGTTCTTGTCAGTTTATCTCCTATTCTGTATTCATCTAATGTCTCCCATGGTATTTTCCTATCAACTTCATCAAATACTTTTTCTATGTCGATAAAGCATAGAAATAGTTCTTTTTCTTATGCTAATGCTCCTCCTGTTAGTTATCTTATAATAAATATCTGGTCTTGTGCGCAGTATTCCTGTCTGAAGCCGCTTTGTGGTTCTTCCAGTCTATTTTCTGTCTAAATTTTGAGCTTAGATGTTAGGATTGCTACGTATATTTTTGCTGCTACTAATCTACCTCTATAGTTGGAGCAAATCCTGCTGTCTTCCTTTTTTATATTGGCATTATTGTTGTCTAATAGTATATTTCCCTCATTTCAGATTTTGTTAAATAATACGTGAAACATCTCGATACCTTGTTCTCTAATGTATTTTAGTCGTCTTTTATAACAGTTTTATATATACGGAAGTGAATATCTGATAGTACATATAGAATTGTTATTTCTTTGGTTATATTGAGGAGGAAGTAAAGATTTTATTCCTTGTCTTACGAAGGATATGCTAAAAATAGAAGAAGTATTAGATAATAATTGTTGAATTAATACACCCACGAAGATCAGACTATTCAATAGTAACGTTATGTCTGTGCTCTTATACCGCTGCGAGACATGGAAAATCACCACCATAAAATCCAAACCTTTAATAATCGATTCATTAAGAAGAATTTTGAACATAGGGTCATCAAACACTTTGGCAAATAAAGACTTATGGAATCTGTGTCCTGTGTGATCAAACAAAGACCGACTTTAAGTTTAGAAGCAGAATATGGAAATGTAGGTATTGGTCACTACATAAGAAGTAAATTCAATATAGCTGAAGAGGCACTAGAATGGAGTCCACAACGTAGACCCAAGATGACAGGGCGACGCAGGATCTTGAAAGAGTTGCAGAAAAGAAAAAGACTTGGGATGAAGTCAAGCAAGAGGCTACTGATGAAAATGGCTGAAAAACTGAAGGCCATATGTTTGACCAAGAAATGACAGAACAAAGAAGCAGGGGAGATAAGTTACTTTTTTAGTTACATTGAGGAGCAAGTGTCTCACGAGGGATATTCTGAAAATAGTGAGTAGCTGGCCATATGGGCGAAAAACAACAAAAGCGAGAATAACTGTCAAAAGTCCGTTCGTTTGACAGTTCATATCTGCATTTTCAAGAAGATCACATTGAGATGGACAGATTGATAGATGAAATATGACATTGATTATGCAACATCAAGAAAGTATCACGAATCACTTTTCGTGCATGGTTTCATACATACATACATAATCCGGTCCTCTAGTACCGTGAGGTGTCAAGGTTAAGCCTTTTCTTTGGGCCTACGGTCTTGTATGAAGGCTTTCCATTTTTCCTGTCCCTGCTTACCTAACTGTTTGGCTGAGTTCCATGTCATTCCCACATTTTCCAAAATTTGCCCTGTGCTATCATCCCACGCTTTTCTTGGTCTGCCCACTCTATTTTTCCCATACGCTCTGGTTTCCCACACTCTTTTAACTTGTTTTTCTTCAGTCATTCTTATCATTTGTCCGAACCATATTAGTTTCCGATTTTCTAGGGTTGTTTTTGCTGAGCTAACCCCTAATTCTTCTCTTATTACTGCATTCCTTCTTGAAACTCCGTGTATTCTTCTTAGAAATTTCATTTCAGCTGCTTGTATTCGATTCTTTTGCGCTTGTGTTAGTTCCCAGTTCTCTCCTCCGTATAGTTATACTGGTAGATAAATTGTCTTATATACCGTTAGTTTAACATTTTTAACGGTATATAAGGCAATTTATGGTTTCATACGATTATAAAATAGGAGAAATGTTTGAGCAGAGTCATTGTTATTTGGTGAAAGTTTTTGAGAATAATTATCCTCTAAAATACATGGTTGGTAGCTGTTTCCGTGAATTTAAACATGGTTGGTGCCACCTGGAAGATGAACCAAGACCTGGGAGGCTAGTAATTATAAGTGATGAAATATTTTCTGCTGTGGAAAAACTGCTGGGAGAAGATCGGAATGTAACATTTAGCGAAATTTAGCGAAATCTAGGCATTGAATTTGCTGCAGTAGCAGCTACCTGTGAAGAAACTGGCAACATGGTGGATTTCACATTTGTTGATCTCTGGACTGGGGCAAATTTATGCTCTGCAAATCCGACCAAAGGGCAACTAAAAAAGGAAATTTTATTATAACTTCCCAAAACAAAGTAACAGTCAGCAATTTAGGTCTTTGAGAATGAGAATGAGTTCACAAAAGTAGTGCGGTAAAAGAGCTCAAGCAAGAAAAAAATCATTGTTACTTTCTTCAGAACGAATGGTCCAATTATAGTTGTCTCTCTAGAAGATCAATAAACCGTAGTTGTAGATAGGTATACGGAAGTCTGTATCTCCAAAGTTTTAAATAAATTTCGCAAAGAGCAATCAAACACTGATTTGTGAGGAATTTTTCACATAAATCGAAGATGCAACTAGACAATAATTCACCAGTCAGTCCAGATCTTACCTATAATTTTTTTTCTAGTTCCCCAACTTAAAAAAGAACAGAAGTTCAGACGCAAATTCAGCCATTACATAATTTCAAAGATTTTTTGAGTAGCTTCCAGAAACCTTATATGCTATTTGTTCTGAGAAGTTGTTCTGAAGATCAAATAAGTATATTTAGGCCAAGAGGACTACTTTAAAAAGCAATTGATTCTTTTATTTTCTTGGTACTCACTATTTTATGTAGAATACAATGAAACTCATTCTCATATCAACTATAAATATTTGCATATCTTTTGAGGAAACATCTATAAGACAAATCGTAATTATCCGTGCACAAAGCGAGCCGAATCCTTCCGAGACGTTCAAGTGGGCTGGTCGAGGATATTGTGATTTAAAGCTACCTGCACCCAATGTATGAGACTGAGTGAATCTCTTGTGAAAGCCGCGCCGGTGAAAACGGATCCAGGTAGATAACACGGAATTGCAAATGACAGTTGAATAGCCTGCATGAAATCTAGTTAGTTTTATTACATACCTACGTTTAAATTACACTTGAATGCTACCTGCCCCAATTAGTGAATGCTTGAGAGAATTCGCAATTTGCAATCGTCATTTAACCCGTAGATAATACCAGGAAATTTTCACGTAGTTCGAGATTTGAAAAGTTCAACAGCAATATTATGCAATGGATGAACAAGAGTACTCGTTTCGATGCGATTATCGGATTGAATTTTGTAGACAAGAAAGGTTGAGTACTGCATTTACATGAGCTTATTGAATTATTTTAAATAAAAAAGGTGCATAAGAGCACTGCACTACAAGCTTGCAGATATAGAGCTAAATCTCGCGAGAATCTTGCACTCTGACTTCCGTTAGTCTTTTGTTTTTTCGACTTATTAGCTTTAATATTACCCCTAAAGTGCATTTGTATTCCAATAGTTACCAATATTTTTTTTTCCATAACGAATTTTTGAAAATATTTTTTGATAAAATAAAATATGTGAATCGGTTATTTCTTCATCTGAAGAATGTTTATCAAATAATACAAAGGCAGAAAAAAAATTCTGGGAAGAACTTTGAATGCACACTTTTCATCATATATTTCCTTTCTTTCTGCCTCGTTAAAGTGTAAGCATTTCTGTGTTTGATACTTCCTAATATTTATCTTTTGCATGTTAAACGAAGTGTGAAAGGAACAAATTCTTCTCATTATTATTATATGGTCTTCACATCTATTGATTTTGCAATAACAGAAACTGTGCAAAGTTTGAAGTACTTATTATCTAACATTTGATTTGCGTAATATTTGGCAGCAATCTTTAAAGTTTATTCACATTCAACAAATAAGCAGTAAGAAACAGTACAGGATGCAGCAGAATGACCTTCCGACTCTCAGTAGTCCGTGAATAAAATATAAGTGAAGTTTTCTGAAATTTTATCATGTAACTAGACAGTGCCCGCGACCGTGTGACTCAACATAATCAAGAAAAATAATCCCAAATAATAAATGAATAGTGTTATCGTTGTTAACAATAATAATTATTCATAAAAAATATAATCATTGGAGAGAGCAACTGTATTCTGTAACAGAACTGCAAATTATCAGGTCGCTCGCGCAAATGATGACCCCACTTCACGCATGCGCATACATTGTATTGTTTTCACATTTATTTATTTATTGTAGAAACCCTCTGGTGATGCAGAATAGAAGATGTTACTTTGTTAAGCCAAATATTTTCCGCGTGATGTATGCACAACATAAAAATCCTTTTGGGATTTTGGAGCATCTGTAATGCAGTTTTTTTCCCACTTTCTTTTAGTAGTTGCGATTGAGTGTTTGTTTTAACTCATTTTACAGTAGCTGTTGAACATCGCATGGAAATAAGTGAGTTATATCAGGATTAGATATTCGTTACTTGGTTGCTTCTACGAACCAATATCAGACCGTCGACATATTTAATGAACCGCTCGCATACTATCCCGATAATGTACGGTAAGTATCCAGCAAGTATGAGGGAGATAGAATGAGACCCGAGTACACCGGTAAGAAAAAAAAAACTAAATTGTCATACTCTCTCCTCTATTCTAGTTCACGTACAGATAAATGACGTCATACTTGAACGTGGCGCTCTTTCGTGTGAGTGACGTGATTTTCAGCTACGAACATTTTGAATCAGTATATCCCTGAAACGTGTTAAGATGGGAAGTATGAAAAATCAGAAAAGACTATTTGGATAAGAATTGTTGTTCAAACTATTCCTATCTTCAAGTAAAATGAAAATAAAATTCGAAATGCTACTGTCATGTTCAGTATTATAAGAGAACTGTGGCGTCAGGGAGCGGAGTTTAATAATTTCTCATACAGTATGTCGGAGACAAGCAGAAGGTTGTATCAAATGAAAATCAGCATCATTAAATACTGGTGGAGACGAGCTCATCCGTTTTAGTCACAAAGCACAATTATTTTAAAAATACACGTGAAAACTGAGCTATGTTTAAAAATTTAGAAAGCTTCGACTAATTTTTGTGTGAACCCTCAAAATTTGGAAGGTTTTGTTGCTGCACCCTGTGGAAGAGTTTTGTGTACAGTTGATATGTAATTACGATGATAACAGTTTTGCACTAGGTAACTTAACACGGTGGTATAAAAATAGTGACATATACACCAACATTTCGATGTACACATGGAAAAAATACACACAAGTCTTCAGCGTTTGTCACTCGACTAAATCCAAGTTCGCCGTTGCGAGAAATTATCAGTGGCGTCGTTGCCACGTTGCTTGTATCAGGAAAGTGGTCTCATTTCATAACTTTGACATTGTTTTCCACCCCCTGGTTTTGAGTTGAACGAAGTAGTATCTGTCACTGTGGTGTAACCATCTCCCAAGTTGGTTTGTGTGGTCGGGTAGTAAGTTACTGAATGCAGTCGAGTGAGTTGGGTATCTGAAACATTCGATGGTTAAACATGCTTTACTTTGAGAAAGAATGGCTTCACTGAATGTGATGTCTTAAAATTTGTGCTGGTGCTCGTTAAAAGATATGCGCGATTGCTGATTGGGATTTGTGATAACCCATTTGGATAAGTTAGAGGTTAGTGAATTAGTTCAACGATGCAAGTTAAAGATAGCTTGGGTTGGGATTTATTAGAAAGGGTCCTTCACATTCAATTGCCACCAGAGAAGCCCTCTTCAGATTCCTCCCACAATGAAATAATCTCCGCAGTATTCAATGATAGTTTATTAGGAAATAATTATACTTCAGAATACATCTAAGTCCATATTCACATTCCACATATCTTTTATTATATAAGAGCTTTCGACAAATAAAATATTGGTAAAAATAAATGCGATGGTATAAATTGCAATATATAAGCTTAGAGAATTTCGATTACAAAAATAATTGTTTGCGTATCTTTCTATAATATAAGCTTCTACTTAATCACTTTGATTGAGCGGATAAAAATTCTATGCCAATTTTTGCATTTGGCAATGTCGTCTGTTCTTTAAACTACGTATATTTAGTAGAATTTTCAGTAACTACTACATATACTATCGTCAAAAAGGGTATTTACAGCTTAGTTCAAGCCTTCGCAAGTTCCTTTCTTCAAACGGCATAACGTATGAGCAGCTTAGTCGTCCATGGAGCACTGTGTGTGAACCAACTGTATTTGATTTCGCAGAAAAAAAAAATTCGGAAGCCATTGCTGTGATTCAAAAAAGATATGGCAATAAATTCATGACCCTGATATAAAATTTCAGACTCTTTCAGCGGAAGACACCCGAAAAGCAACTAATCCAGGAACGGCGTCATGGTCAGAGCATCATTAAATCAATGCTTACTATATTTTTTCATCACGGAAATGCTTAAAAAGATTAGACAGTGGAGAAAGAGTGTTACTCCGGAGTTCTCAAGCGATTAGTGAACGCAGTGAGAAGGAAACTGTCTAGTTTGTTGAGTTTCATCACGACAAAGCAATGTCCACAATTTGGCAATTTCGTGGAATATAAGATGTTTCGATTACTTCAGCTGCCATATAGAACTTAACGACTTTGGACTGCTTCACAAAGGTGAAAGATTTTAAGCCGTAAGACCAGATGAAAGGAAAAAAATGCGACGGAACAGCTGTTGACATTTGTAAATATAAGGAGTGCTTCTGAATGTGAAAGGATTGTTGGAAGAAGATTATGATTCTCAAAGAATATACTTTCGAGGATATCGAAATTTCACTGCTACAGCTTAAAGTCGGATACGTTGGGGACAAAACTCGTACATATTGAATTTATCCTTTTTTAACACGGCAAAATCTCTCCGGTACATGCTCGTGATACAAATATTTTATAAATTAGCGATGGCAGTATAAAAATCAAATTTTACAGAGATCTAAAAGCGCGGTTACCTGCGTTGCTTCCAAACGAGCACGTTGAGAACAGCTCTAGCCATATTGAGAGAGATACAGATATGTATAATAAAACAAGAGAATAAAAATATAATCGTTGCTTATATTCATCTATCCCGCTTATCCGGACCCTTAACTGTCCGGATATTTGGTTAATCCGGACAAAGGGAAAAATGAAAATTCAATTTTTGAATAAGAAATTGAATGTTATAGTGATTTTTTTTTATCAATAATTATGTAGTAAGCTGTAAAAATGTGATTTATTGAGCGGTAAATACGAAAATAAAGTCAAAGAGAGGATTTGATTCACAATTCAGTTGGCTACTGTGGTTTCTTTTGTAATACTGTACAGTAAAAAAATAGTTATTCAAGTATTAAGGTCAGTAAGTACAGTTTACCGATTGAGAATAATAGTTTGGAGGCCGAGCCTTGTCGAGGTTTCCAAATATTATACGAAATCGGTACTGTACTTATTGACCGTGATGTTTACATATTTTTTTGCATGATTGAAAGATCTATCGAATATATGGATTCTAATTTTCTTTTTCAAATTGAGTTACTACTGATGATTGTTTATTCGCTGTCAGCTGTCAAGTTTGACATTTTAATGTGAATATTCAATCACAAATAAAGATGAATAAATGAATATTTTTTTGTAAAAATTCACAATTTTATCTCTTACCGCCTTTGCCCATGGGCGGTAAGTCAGCATAATCATAGTAACCACAGTTTTCCGGTAAAATCAGCATACCACCCCGAATAGAGGGCCGGTAAACACATGAAAATGCCCAATCGTGCAAAAAAGTTTTTTTTTGTTAATTCTATCTCCTGAAGTATATTTATAAGAAAAAAATCGCCAAAATATTTTACATGTGCATTTCACAGCAAATTCTGTTTAATCCAGTGATTCGGATCCAGTTCCATCTGGTTCGGATTATATATCCGGGCGGCCTCTACTTTGGCACCAAACTACCTGGATCTTCAATCCCCTACTCGAACTTGGCACTATACTATGGATTAGGACTAATGACTCAATCGTTCTGCCTGAGTGAGATTCTCTGGGAACATGGGATTTTATGTTAATAATAAACCAGACTCAAATTCAGCCGTACTTTTGAACAATCATTTATAGACTGGATTTAGGCCCAGCCTGAGGAGTTCAGTGCACCCTTCTCGGTTTCTCGGGCTCAAGTTCTATCCCACAGACGCGCACAGCGCAATTCGGTAGTATTCAGAAATGTTTTTCAAAAACGCGAGCGTAGCGACCTGCCCTACAATCATTATTATAGACTGTATTTCAGCTCAACATGAGTGATTCCAAAGTTGTATTCACTTATGAAATCAAATCTTACAGGAGGGTTTATTTGAAATTGACAGTGCCGAGTTCATGTGCGCCCCGCACTAATCGGCTTAGCATCGGTGCCGAATTCGTGTACACCCGCATTTCCAAATGTACTGCTGCGCACATTTACAATCATTCAAATCACTAAGCTCTATATATGCTAGAGAGAGCCATCCAAGAGAGAAGGCGACTGGCTTTTGGAAAAAGGATAGTTATACGGCTGAAATATTTCTGTCTTCATGGCAGAATGTTTGATTGACAGACATATTTCAAGACTGTCTTTTATAGATAAGGATGTAACAACCGCAAAATTATTGCTATCTTAACTATATATCGAACAGAGGCGGCTCAAATCAGTAGTATAAAGCTCAGTATTTCAATTCGAAAGCTGGAAACTTGATTTTCAATCTAACAAGCGCGCAGAATCTTAGTCAATAGCCAGCGTCGTAGCTAGTCATTGGCGCTCAGGCCAAGATTTTTATATTGCGCCCTTTAAATATTGAATATACTTATTAGAATGCTCATTATAATCTATCATTGGTTGATTGTGTCCCTCCGAAGTTTGCGTCCCTTAGCCAGGCCACTGATCTCTATTTATGGATACTGAAGTCTGCCTTTGACGCCTTAAGGGCAATTATTAGTGCGACTCTACTGATAGCATTTACATTTCTACATGTCCTTGTGACTAGACGCGTGCACTGTTCCGTTAACTTCAGTTCAATATCGAAGCATATAGTTGATCCAAGCAAGGGTCACATTTTAAAAAATTTCCCATAAGTATCAGTACGACTGGTATCACATTTTAAAATTGTGTAACATCTAATATTTCTATCTCGTATCTTCCATGATATGTTATCGAATCAATTGAAATTCGACATATCTTCTGTAAGATAAGCGTTCCATTCACACTGAACTCATAATACATATTTCTAAAATTTTATTATATTTGATTGAAAGTACGAAAGATTTTACTTAACAATAAAAAAAATATAATACTGCTTTCCTTTCCCAATAGGAACTGAAGATCGAAGTCATAAAGATGTATATTTTAAATGAGATAGTATACGTTGGTGCAATAAACCTATAAGATTTCATTAGAAATAGTACCCATGTGCAGAGAATGATATTACTTGGCTGAAAAAAAGTTCAAACGTTCAAAGTATCTTCAACTCAATGTAAAAAAGCAGTTCTTTTCCAAAGTAGTTCTAATGAAACTGAATATTTTCTGATTTCTTTTGTAAGGTGCATTAGATAGTGCCTTCTGTCGATATATATTTATATAGGTATTCGAGCTTCCAACATTAACAGCTTAACAAGTACAAGATTCAATGAAATTGCCCGTTAGAATTGCTATATTAAAATTGCAATATCTTTTCATCTACTGAATTTAGTGATTCAAAAATGCTTCAAAAAGTTTTCCAAATATATCACTTCAAAGAGAAACTACATATAGTCCGTGAGACAGGGCATGAATTTTTCGTTGATTACCGCTCACTTGAAACTTCGTGAGTGACTTCATTGTGATGAGTCCGACAGCTCTCACATTTGACGAAATTCTTGATTTGGGGGCGTTTTTCAGAAAGGGCTGATTGAACATATCATTTTCATGAAGCCTTAAAAATGTAATACCGTCATATTGATGTTTACACTAATCGAACGATTTTTTGATTATAAAATGAAAAATAATATTGTCCGACATGAATATTGGGGGCCAGCGGTGAGTCCGACAAGCCGCACTTGTCACAAGTACGTTGGTATGAAAACGGATTACCGCTAGTCTAAAACTTTGAGGACGTGTTCAATTATTTTTTTTCTAAAATTTGATCATTTTATCCGACAAATATTCGAGGGCGCTTTCTCAGTCCGACACTGAAAACGTTTCAGGGTTATAACAGTTCCTTCATCAATGACCGCTTATCCCTATGTATTTTATTTTCAATTCAAATAGTGTCTTGAACATTACTGTATACATGTCCGATAATTTAAGTGGGGCAATACTTCAGAAACAGTAAAAATATGTGGTATGAATGCGGCTGCGTTCATAGGCATATACATATATGAAATGCATATCAAGTCAGTATGATTATTGGATATGAATAATAAAAAAAAGGCTTGTACACCAATATATTGATATTATTTTGGAATCAAATGTGTGATATAAAGTCAGTATGCTGTGATAATCACCTCAAATATCATTCAAATTTACCTTCAACTGTAATATCTATATATTAATACGTCAAGAGCAAACTTTCAACCTCTTTTCAAGCATATTGCATGCACGGAAGAGTGTAAGATTTGGCATACTCAAAATTTATATGGAGAAGATGTGCAGAAAGCGAAAATTATATACAGGTGTCCCATTTTAATCTAAATATTAATACTTGAAGAGGAAGCTTTGTATCCCTTTTCAAGCATATTGAAAAAAAATTGATATTTGGCACACTTGAAGTTTATATGATCGAGTGCAGAAAGCTGGAAGTATATACAGGTGTACCATTTTAATTTTACGACGTGAAGAGAAAACTTTGTACCGTGCACACGAGGTGATGTGAAATTTGGCTTAGTTGAAGTCTATGTGGAGAATGTAAGATATGGCATATTTGAAGTATATCTAGAGAAATATGCACCGAATGGGAAAATGGCCGAAGAAAAATTTCAAAAATTTCTCCTCCCTTCCTGTAGTCGGGGGAGAAAGTCACTTTAAAATCTTGAATGGGAACCACTAATCTTAATTTTAGATTCAGATGGAGCATCGAATACCAATTTAATTCTACTTGCAACCCCCGGGGATGGAAGATTAGAGTGAGTAACGTTTAAACTTAGCGACATAATAATATATTTCTTTTTCTATTTTCTACTTCACTTTTTTTCAATTATTTAATTAATGAATTACTCATTACTAGCTAATAAACAACGTTCATTACTTATCTCTTGATATTAGATACGTCAAAAACTGCGTTAAATACGTGCGAGCGTTTCCTTGTCGGACTGACGATAAGAACCAATATTTCTGTCGGACAATATGTTTTTTGGGCAGATAACATGTTTTCAAATTATGACTGTTTTGGTCCAACAAGCGGTCATTGATAAAGGAGCTGTTATAATCCTGACATGTTTTCAGTGTCGGACTGAGAAAACGCCCCCGAAAATTTGTCGGACAAAATGACCAAATTTTAGAGAGAAAAAAAATTGAACACGTCCTTGAAGTCTTAGACTAGCGGTAATCCGTTTTCATACCAACGTACTTGTGATAAGTGCGGCTTGTCGGACTTATCGCTGTCCCCCAATATTCTTGTCGGACAATATTATTTTCCATTTTATAATCAAAAAATCTTTCGATTAGCGTAAACATCAATATGACGGTAATACATTTTTAAGGCTTCATGTAATTGACATGTTCAATTAACCCTCGCTGAAAACGCCCCAAAATCAAGAATTTCGTCAAATGTGAAAACTGTCGGACTCATCACAATAAAGTCACTCACGAAGTTTCAAGTGAGCGGTAATCAACGAAAAATTTATGCCCGGTCTCACGGACTAATTTTTGAGATTATTATTTGAAGAGGTCGTCACAAATTTATGATTAACGAGAGAATATTTTGGAAATTCGGCATTTTGTTTCACGAACTGAAGAAGATTTTGGATGTATTCTACATGTTGGAAGATATATTTGAGAATACCATAGTAAATTTTCATGCAGTATCACTTATAACTAGCTGACATATTGCGAGTTGAAATAAAAGTTAGACTTAATTCGCACTTTGAAAAAGTATTGTTTTCTCCTTTTAGATGTGAAACGACATGATGCTTTGCTGTCACACAGAATAGTATATTCTACAATGTGTATTGGAACGGCCTATATTCTAAACGAGCGAAAAGTTTGTAAACCGAGCTGAGGGCGAGGATTACGGTACGCGAGTGTGGAATACGCCATTCCAAACATGTTGTAGACTATACTTTGTCAAACAAGGTTTTGGAGACTCACCAATATTTCAGAGGAAACTTAAAAAATTTTTAAATGTCAAACGTCAAATCCAGATATGAATACTTGAATTGTTAGGAAGTAACTATTGTAGTAGCCAAACTAATAGCTTCTGATTCGTCGAAATGATTCTAAAGGCTTACAGAATCATTCTGAACGATTTTTTGGAATGACATCCGTTCCAACTTAATTTTTGGTTATGGAATATGCAAGTTCCAAAACAATGTTGGAGATAGAGTATTTTCTTATTGGTGATAGCCTCTCATTTTTTTTTTTTTCAAAGAAAATTTTTTGAGAAATGTTACATATGACAGTTTAGTTTCTAAAACATTTTCGTTGACTTTATTAAATGTAGGTATTGCATCTACGAGAACTTGAACAATAGTTTAGTGTATTTAATTAGTGAGAAAGTTAGTAGTGATGCATTTTGTTAACAAACTGACAAATTTTATTGAATGAGTTATATTCACGTGAAAAAAAAAGATTCCAATGACATTTGCATGTCAAGATTCTGCTCCATCTGATAGAGAACAATGCCTAATTATCAAAAATCGCGTTAAATATACATCTGAAAAGCTTGTGGAGAGTGTTTGTGACAAAAATGTCGTGAAAAACAAAAATTCAGTAGCAGCCGAAGATCAAAGTGCAGGCTCCAGTAAAATATTCAATATGTGTGTAGAACGCTTGCTTTATGAAATACAATACACCGATTCAAACCAATGGTTAGAAAATTATCTGTTGTTATATTTTATTTTATTACTATTCCATATTATTATTTGTTCATTTGAGATTATAAATGTGATAACTGATGTCAACAAGTGGCTTTTCTTCTGCGCATGCGTCAAAAATTCCATTTTTTTTAAATTTCACTCCAAATTTTATTGATTTTTGATTTTTATCTATTAGAAATTTGAATATTCACTGAGATGTTTCACATCTGCTAGCCGTCCCATAATCCATTTGAGTAAGTGCCAATTCACAATGTACGTAAACGTAAAAAGTACGTAACCATAAACAAAAACATAAAGTTGAACTACTGTATTTCAATGCCCGTGTTCACAATGCTCTTACGTATTTCTAACGTTTACGTATTGACATAAGAGCTACGTAATGAAAACGTAAAGTTGAGATAAATTCAACTTTATGTTATGTTTACGTACGAAACAACTAATAGCGCATGCGTCAACTTTAAACACATGTTTTCATCTGACTGTTGACAACACCCTGAATCGAAACATGCTTTAAATATGATTGACATAGAATTATTAATAAAAAATGTGAGCCGTCATGGGACGCCTGGTAGATGGGAAACATCGTGTGTGTACAAGTAATATGCATAAAAGATAATATTATTACAGGAATTAAATATAGCCTAATGAAAAAATGAAGTATTACGAATTTGGCGTAGAAGATACCAAGCAGCTTCTTGACTACTCATCTCAATAGTATTTAGCATGTCAACACTCATTTTACGAGTTATTTCAACAATATCAAATTCGGGATTCTCATTCATGACTTCTATTATCTTACGTTGCAAATTACTAATACCTCTGTTGATCTTATTTACATATTCAACCACGTATGCCGCACAAGAATATTCTTCAGTAATTATTTGGAAATCCATATTAGATTTTAATACATTAAAAACAAACGGATTGAAAGTATTGTGCCATTTTTCGGATGGATGTCGTTTAAAGAATATTTTTGGCCTACTAATACCAGATCTTAGAATATCTGTGTATTCTTCGTCTGATCTGATATTATTACTTTCATAATAATCATCAATACTGTCATAATCATTACTTTCTAAGTTAATTCTTATTTCATTATATCTTATCAAATGTTTTTTGTAAAGTGGATCAGTTTTTTCCATCGGTATTAAAATCATTGTGGATTTACAAGGCATGAATGGTGCTTCAAATCGGCACTTTTGCACTGAAGTAGATCTTATTTTTTTGTAGCACGTGAAAGTATGCTTATGGGTAAGTAATTTTATATTTCCGGATGCTTCTGAAGTTGATACTGACACTAAACGTACACTCTACTACACATAAAATATATATATGTATACCTTAGTATAGCGTGGAGACCCGTCGCCACGGCAAGTGTCGCCACGCCAACAATTCGGTTTACAAGTGAGCCTATAGATGTTTCACATCAAAAAACCAACAATTTCTTTCTTGTCTTAATATTTCTCTCGTTGGCGTCTTTTATAACGCAGTTTCAATCTGGTAAACTAAACTCCAAACTAATAAAAGTGAAACCAGATCAAAACATTAAACACGAAACAGAGTCGAAATCAAGAGAATATTTGAAAATGACAGTCAGAGAAACCAACACAATACATCAATAATCCTAATTTGTACCAACGTAAAATGAAAAAAACACTTTATTTTAATATTTTACGTTACGACCATTGTGAACATACATAATTTCTTACGTTTATGTTTTTACGTACTCCTTATGTTTACGTGCATTGTGAATTGGCACTAACTCTTACAAAATTTTTACTGCAGATGTTTTTAGACACGCTCTATTAGAAAAACCGACAGAATCAACTACATCGAACTAATGAGTATTCTGATCTTTAGAGCACTTATTTTAAAGTTGATTTATACGTAAAAATTTCCTACCAATAAAATAAGGTGTGGGGAGTTCATTTTACAAAAATAATTTTAAACTTTTATTACAAATATTGTATTTCAGCACTGTTTTTTTTTATTTTTTCACAAAAATATGCAGATGTGAATATGGACCTATTTTTGTATTCATATAGAATATTGAATCACATGAAACTATGAAAACAATTATTTATATTGTATATCACTCGATGACGAACAAAAAATTGATAACTGAACGCATAGCTGCTACTTGTAACTGCAAATGGAATAAATATGAATTAATAATAAATAATCTGAGCCAATTTTACTCTTGTTGGAGTAAATGGTATTTTCCAGATAAATTTAACTAACGATGGAGATATTGGCTCCTGATTGCTACACTTTATAAATGTTAAACTGTTTATGCAAAAAAATGCATTTTGATGATTATTTGAGTAATCTTCCGTCAGTTATAAACTTTAAGACATCTCCATTTTGTGTGAGCACGAGTCTATTACCTAACTAGGGGTGGCCAGAAAGTTGGGATTTAAACAAGGATACGGCATTTGTAGGCACCGCCGTCAGGTTTCACAGCTTTCCGATATACGACTCGTACAGATGATCCTAAGCAAAAGCAGACATTGTCGTCATCGTGCACGAAACACCGCAACGCATGTCAAGCCATAAGCAACCGGAATTAAGCTTTCAGCGATTGTCTTGCAAGTAGCATTGGCGCCAAATGGAATCACTAGAATTTAGGGAAGCAATTTTGAAAACTACTGAATTTCAGACGGAATGTTACATTTGATCAATTTCCACTGGTGTAGACATTTATCTTCATCAGAAGGTGATACTAATAAGGTTCTGATGAAGATGTATGTATCAGTAGACAGATTGATTGAGTACAGGATGTTTCAGGAGGAAATAAACTATTCAACAGCTGGTTATATAACTAAGAAGTTTGCGATAAAAAAACTGCTGACATTGACTCAAATATTTTTTGGAGTTTCTTATCAAAAATAGTTACATTTGTATGCACTGACATCGAGCATGAAAGTTCAAATATGTGTACAAACTGCCACATAAATGATTTGAGTCCCTGTGCATCTCCTGTATGCTATTATATCCAAAAATATTAAGTATTTCACATGGAGCCCCATTTTTATTATTTTTACTGTGAATGAAAGATCAAAACTTTTCGCAATCAATTTAATAGCCAAGAACGAAAATTTATTTGATTCAAAAAATAACTTTAATCGTCTGAATTAGTTTAGAATGTAATAGATGATATTATTTGTGTCATATAGATATACATATCAAAAGGAACGTCTAGGTTCTGGAAATGCAATTATTTTTTGAGATATAGGATGGAATGGTGAAGTCAATCGATGAAAACAATTCTGAATGCTTATTCAGACAGATATGATTCTTGGAAATCAATCACTTGAAATTGTTTTTTGACGATACTAATGCCTTTTTTATTACTTACATGGGACTCTGCTAGTAGCAGAAAAGAAGAAATCAATTGTCTTGAAACTTTTCATTTTATCCACTCATAAGATCTTATCTCATTGTCTCTTAAATCATACTGAACCAGAATGAAAAACTGATAAGTGCGTTAACCTCTCCCTAAATTTTATATACGAATTCTCTCCCTGTCTCTCCCTATTTGAGAGAGAAGTTATATGTGAAGCTTAGAGAGAAGTCAACTGTAGCAAAATTAATGAACAATATTCAAAATATTTTTGTTGGGAATGCACTTTGGAAATTACTGAGCTCGGCGCCTATGACAAGCTGTGGTTCTTATAACTAGAAGCACACAAACCAAAGCATAAACGGAAATTATCTCATACAACTGCATTATAATAGAGCGTAAAGAACAATCAAATGCAAAGACCGTGAACATTTCCACCCCACCTTTGGATCAGTAGGAATTCATCTATATTTTGCAAAAACATCGAATAACTTTCTTTGAAATATATTGAAATGAGGAGTTCAATTACTGACCAAATTATTTTATTCTATCAGTGGCATCCAACGAGTATCCTTTGATCATTGTGATCAACAATCAACATTTTCTTTGATGTTTTCGGTTGTCCGGCACTTTGTGAATTTTAACATGACTTCTTTCTAAATAAAAATTTCGAACATATTTTTTAATTATTTAATATTTCATTATGAGCTTTTCTCAACAACAAACCTTTTTTGTAGAGATACTTTATGACAGATCTCATTTCAGTTTGATCTACTTTTGAATAACCAAAAACTCCATTTCAGATTTGAGTTAATGAATCTCAATTACCGCGGTAATTATTCTTAATAATCTTGATCTGTGCATAACATGTGCTAGTATTATTTCATAATCATAGCTCAAGACAGAAGGGAGTTTTTGTAAAGAATTTAAATAATAAGTTAAACTATCAAATTGATAATGATGAGAATAGAGTTTTATTCTGATAGTTTTCCTATCAATAGGATAGAGAATCATTGAAACCAATCAAGAATTGAAATCTGTAGCATGTCCTCATCTGAATAGAACTATGAATGATAATTAATTGTCGAAATTAAAAAAAATTATTGCGTAGGGGATGATCACACCTTTTTAATGAGCTCACGATAAGCTTGCACTATCTATATTTTAAATACTATTCCACAAAATTTGGTACTTAGGAGTTTCCTAACATGCCTATTTAAACTAAAATATTTTCTAACCAGTAGCACATTTGGTTTGATCAAAAGTTGGTCTCAATATTCTTATTTTAGATAGAATACTCAATTTTATTTACACCATTCAATTGATAGGAAAAGTTTTCATATGAAAGAATAAAAACATATTTTTTTTTCTGTATGAAATTCGGCACACCTTCTAAACGCTGTATTTCAGGTGCAAGTTCGAATTATAATATGAAAAGATCATTTTATGAGGAAAACCATCTTTATAACAATCGAAACAATAATGACAACTTAAAATAATAGTATATTGTATGGCTAGGGAGAAAACAAGACGAATTCAGCTGAGGTTGAGTGTTGCGGCATCACCCTCGGCTGAAATCGTGTTTTGTCCCGCGCCACACATCAATAAGTAAATATTTTTCTTTTGATTTTGCAGACAACAAGTCGAGAGTAGCTGCTTGTGCTTTATCAATAAGATGTTGTGTACTTGAAATTATCGTATTAATACTTTTTTTCTTGAAACTAATCGTCTTTTTAATCTAATTTACAATTACGAATACAACAACTGTCAAATCAACTAAGGCAATATGATTCTCATTCAGAGATTGACAATGAACGAATGCGACTCTGCCAAGAATAAAACGATGTAAAAACAAATTCAGCGGGCAGAAACAAGCTTGTTTCTCCCCTAGGGCAGAAACAGGATTATTTCTGCCCGGCTACACTTATATTTGTCTGAAATTGTCTTGTTTCGACTGACAAAACAGGCGTTGAAACGCGTTGTTTCAATGCAGGTATTATGAAATAGTATATTGTGTGGCTAGGGACGAAACAAGACGATTTCAGCTGAGGGTGAGCGTTGCTTGCCCGAGCAAAGCGAGGGCCGGCATCACCCTCGGCTGAAATCGTGTTTTGTCCCGTGCCACACACTGTATTTTTCATAATACCTGCATTGAAACTTTCCACATTACAAATTTGTCATAACAAAGTGAATATTTTTCTTTTGATTTTGCAGGTAACAAGTCGAGAGTAGCTGCTTGTGTTTCATCAATAAGATGTTGTGATGTACTTAAAATTGTCGTATTAATACTTTTTTTCTTGAAACATTTAATTTACAGTTCCGAATACAACAACTGTCAAATTAACTAAGGTTATATGATTTTCATTTAGAGATTGACAATGAACAAATGCGACTCTGCCAGGGATAAAACGATGTAAAAAATTAATTCAGCGGACAGAAACAAGCTTGTTTCTCCCCTCGGGCAGAAACAAGCCTGTTCCTGCCCGGCTACACTCGCATTTGTCTGAAATTGTCTTGTTTCGACTGACAAAACAGGCGTTGAAACGCGTTGTTTCAATGCAGGTATTATGAAAACATTATTTTTCCATGGCTCACTTATAGACCGGAAGATAGTGACAGAAAATTCCAAGTCATTTGTCACTAGTATGGCAACCCTTCAGGGGTCGAATTTAGTAATTGATGGAAGAAAATAATGGTCGCAGTGCTGGTCGTCAAGGCGCACTCGCAGGGTAATTAATTAAACTTGACGGATCAAAATGCGAGTTTGAACGATTCGCTACAAATTTTTTTTTGTATTTTCCAGACTGTCATACTTTTCTGGTTTACATGCCGCCATACCAACCAGAACACATAAATATCTTATTTTTTTTTAAATATTTGTTACAAATAATTTTTTTTTAACTCAATATTTTTGAGTAAACGATTTGTTACAGTATGGCACTTGGATCGTTGAAAGTTTATAACACAGTGAGACTATTCATATATTTGCCATACTTTTGGTGAAGTGCAAAACTGGTGCTATACTTGAAGAACGGTTTTTTCCCAAGTTTCTTAAGATACGGCTGTGCAAGACGTGAAGTATCTTTATTTTTTTATTGTAGAATTCGATTATGTGATAAAAAAAGAGGGGCTCCAATGAAAATAAATAGACTTTTATGATGTTCGTCAAGTGTAGCTTTGGCGTAGCATACCACCATATTTTGATGAATAACCAAATAATTATCAACAATATCATAGCTCCAAGTCTCCCTTATAAAATTTGGTTTTCATATTAGGATAATTCGAGCTTATTTCTGAGATACAGCGTTTAAAAGGTGTATCCAATTCAAGACAAAATAATCAAGAAAATTGAATTGCATTACATTACAAAGTTTAGTCTATGCAACACCAGTAGGCAATTTACAAGAATTGCAACAACGAATTGTGCAAAGCTGTGAAACAATTCAAAAAGAGCCGGGAATTTTTAAAAGAGTGAGGGCATTATATCTAAGAAGATATAGAGCTTGTGTGGAGATAGAAGGAGGGCGTTTCAAACATTTACTATAAAATATTTTCATTCATTGAGTAAGTTTATATCGAGGATCTGAATCGGATTTAACTGGATTTAGGATTATAAATCTGATTCATAAGAAGCAGGATGTAGACGATCAGAATTAGATTTCAAATCGGATTGCTAATCTACTTTATGAACAAGATTTGTTCATAAATCCGATTTACTTTACCGAGATAAACAGCGATTAAATGAAAAACTTAATAGTAGGTACTGAAACAAGATAATGCAAATCATTTGTTTCACCTGACACAACGTTGGTTTGTTCAGTTCATTAATCTAAATAGTAATTTGAGGTTTTAGAAATAAGTGTAGGTGCTTCTTGGACTACCAAAGTAACTGAGCTCTTTCTAAAATGAATTCAAGAGAGGAAAATTATGAGTCTTCTAGATGGAAAAATGACACGAGGGAATCAAATATTTGAAGAATGAACCCAGAATAGAAGAATTTTGATGTTATGAATTTATTTCTATGGTACCAGTAATAAATAAATAAATCCAATTTTATCCGATAGAACTAAATCGGTTTCTAAATTTTTTGATTTGAACGGTCAACATTTGGAATTTAATTAAATCCGATTTAGAATAAATCTGATTTAGATCTTCGATATAAACTTACTCATTGATAAAAACATATAAATTTTGATGAATACCTGTACTCATTTGTTGATCGCTGTTCTGAAGAACAAAACGTCAAAATAAGATCAATTAGTTTATCATTCAACATTAATTACGTGGCTAAAATACTGATTTATTAGCTTCATTAAGAATTTCGTGTCGACCAGCACTAGAAATGTACTCTTCTTGAAGCACCCTCATAATTTTGCGAATTTAAAAAAAATTCTTTTTGATTGTGAATCAGCACATCGAAATGTATATACCATAAAATTTGTTTACCTTTTTTTCTGCACCCTGTATATCTAGCTAAGAGATTATACATTTATTACATTTTTTTCAAAAATTAAAAATAAGGTTTTTTTTGAAGAACAGTACATTTGCGGAGATTCTCCATAATATTGATAATTATTCAATTTTCGCCACTTGATGACAACAAAGCATAATATAGCAAATACTTTGCTAGCGGCATGACGATTATAAAAAAAAAAAAACTCTAGCTGCAAAGAATAGGGAGTTTTCATAAGAACAGTCGTGGAAAATCAAATTTCACATTGCAAAAGTCTATTTAATTAAGGTATGATCGTCTTTGTTATATTCAGCTTGCGGTAGAGAAGAAAATATGCCAGAACAAAAGAGGAAGCGTCGCCGGAAAGAACTAATAAGGATGTCAGATTCAAGAGGTTTAGGCTATGTGAAAGGTTAGAAGCGAAGAAGCTCGCTATTCATATTACGTCAGGAATTTAAATATGCGATCGATAGAAATGATGTGACACGATTCCATGATTTCGTGTCAAAATGGGTGAAGCTGAGATTAAAACATTAATAGGTTTTCTTCAGGAACGTTTGACGTAGGCTAAACTTATTGGAATCATGAATTCGCTAATCGACTTAGACTGAACTTCTTTAAACGATTGTCAAAGTAATTTCTCCATTACCTGCACGATATTTTTGGTGTTTAAATTATTTGATGATAAAACTTTTGAGCAATTAGGTCATGAAATATTTTCAAAGCTTCGTTTAACTTTCAATTAAAGTTAAATTATGGACAAATGTTGCAGCTGAGACTGAAGGAAAAATGAGGGCAGTTTCAAAGAAATTAAGAACAGAGATTATCAGTTTTGCTCAAATAAGTACATAAATAATTAAGTCAAGCTATAATTAAGAATTAATCAAGGAGGTTATATGAAGGTCTGTTTAGGGAAGCTGAAACAGTTCTTGTGACAAAAAAGTAGAATATTAGCAAATTTTTCTAATCCTGGTTTGCTGATGCAAAAAGCGATTATTTTTCCATATACACTACAAAAGTGCTGAGAGTATGTTATGAAATCAGTGATGTCTTTTCCGGATGCCGTTGCTATGGTAATGGAGTAAATACTTTGATATTTCATAAGAGTGAACATGACATTCAATGTCAAAGTAGATTTACGTGAGCTTTGGCACTTTGTAAAAATTTGAATAGTGCATGAAGTGTTTGGCTAAAGTCCTTTGAGACAAATTCAAAGAACCATAGATTGTTCTCGATAACACAAAGCTTCGTTTACGACACAAAATTAGCCCAGCGTTGCTCTGCGCTACGTGGATAGCCCCCGAGTTTGCAAGCTCCAAGTTTTTTTGTTAGTTGTCAGTGTCTCGGCTAATCGGAAAAGGAAAAAAAAAGGGATAGATATATTTTCTGTTTTTTTTTTGTTTGGCATTTGACTTATTTTTATTTTTGCTGTGAAATATGTACGAAATAGATTATCGGTGTAACTTCAATTTGATTTGATAAAAGATCTGATTGAATTCTGAGCTTCAGGACAGTTTTTAGAGTATACAAAATCCCTGGTTCACGAACCGTTGCAGACCCTGTTATTCACTATTTTATATGGTGCAAAAATGTGTACATGTATATTTTTTTAAATTTCTTTATTTGCGCCTGAAGACGGTCCTGCTCAGCTTGTTAAAATAAATACACTTATTGTAAATTGCTAGTTGTAGTAACTTGAATCAAATAATTGAGCGGCATTTCCAATTTTCTCCATTTGACATCAAAATGTGAAATGTTCCATATTAAAATTCACCCTTCTGAGATAATCCTTTTTTAACATAAAATTCAGAACAAGAAATTAGAATTTTTGTGAAAGATGGAACGAAATGGTGGATAAACTTCAGAGAGAGACAACTGCATTTTGATAAATCAGTATAGAGATGAAACATTTCCATGTTCTGTTTATGACTAGGTAATGAGATTCCATTCGACCTGTTATTCAAATTCATCATTGCAAATGCATCTGTGCGATGTACAGGCTCCAAATTCTTCTGATCCATTATTCACTGGAAGTTAATTACTCTACTGACCATTCAAAATGCGATAATCACGTTAATGCTAGCCACAAATCAATCTTTAAGCTAATTGAAAACCACTATTGCTGTATAAATAAATTAGAATAATCTCTTTACACAAAATGGATGCATGAATATTGCGTTGTGCAGCTCTCGCTACTACCATGCAAATATACGTTCAATATTCTGATATTATCCGCGTAGTACCCCGGAAGTAATGAAAATATCTAGATTATTGTTTCACCTAAACAAGAAATATGAACATGTAAACTAATAACTTTTAATCTGAATATTTTTTCACTTGAAATAGATCTAGCAATCGTGCATCTAACAGCTGTATGCTATATGTTCAGTGTTCAGTGATTAACTAATACAAAGGCGAAGATTCAATTTTAAATCCACTGTTTTCAATGCGAATGCGTGATGGTTTATTTATTCATTCATAAATTTTGTTTGTCTACACCTTTGTGCTGATGATATTTCTTTGTTTCTTGTTTTTATATAATATGTGATAAATTAACAATTTCCAGCCGTAGTCGAAAAATTATCCATACCAAAATTTAAATTGATTACTGAACTAAGGAATTTGAAAAAAATACTTTTTGTGTTGGTATACCAACAAGATAAATTTTAATATCCAATTATCTTCTATTCAAGAAGTTATTGACTAAGAAACTGTAATCTCCGGGACAGGACAGGAAATGGCATCCTGATTTTTTCTTAAAGTACTTAACCTTTGCTATCGATTAGTACTAGTTTCAATCATTAGTTCTATCAGGAAAGTTTATCTCGAAAAAAATAACCGGAACTAGCATTCTCTCGACACCTAGGACAGGATCCGGGATTTATAAAGTTTGGTACCCTATTGAACACTATATTCCTGATCGATTCATGTACAATTTGGCATCAAGTTTGAATATAAGATGTGGCCGGCTGCCTGACTATAATAATTACTAGATAAAAATGGAGTTTCATACGAATAATTTCAGGATTTTAAAAGTGATTCAGGGGCAGATCAAGAATCAGCTAATGTCTCTGTTATCACACCTAGAAAAAAAATGAAAATTTGTACCTTTATGAAGAAAGGATGCAAAAAACATTTTATGTGCGTAATTTTTGGGCAGCTCAACCCAATTTTAAGTAAAAATTCAACTACGCATTCAAAGATTGCATGAAATAATAAATATGGTTTCATAAAAAAAAAATGGATACTGAAATATTTGACTGAAAAATAGATTTGTGCAACCCGTTTTTGGGTATAATTTTGTTTAGCAATAACTCTGCAACTATTTTAGATATCGATATTTAGTTTCCGAAATTACCCTCAGTGAGTATCAAACATTTTTTTTGAGATATTATTTATGGCCAGCACATGACTCTCCACCAATCATTACCAATAAATTATGACTTAGAAAATGATATTCAATAAAATTCTTCCAGAATATTTTTCAGGGGACTATCCCAGATTCACATCTGTAATTTGTGATGCAATGAGAATGTATGATGCGGTAGGATACTAAAAGCTTGATTCGCTTTAGATTTTTTGTTTGGATGTCTATATTGGCCCAGAATTGCACAAAACATCAAGAAATAGTTTTAAATTCAGATAAAGGGAGCACAAAACTTGAATTTGAACTCGAAAAGGCTAGCATACGACCATCAGTCTTTCATAACTTACAATTAATTTTTCAAATAAAGTTTTTCAGGGATATCTTCAGATTATTTATGAATAATTGAATAATTAGTTGCATACAAGTACAGTTAGTGACCTCTCGTCGGTAAGTACTCCAATACAGATTGAAAAATTGATTTTATTTGGTAGGTTACTAGGAGACGTAGGAGAGATGAAATTTTGGATAATGCACCACAAATTCTCTTTCGTTTTTTTTTGTTTGATCATAGAAATAAGTCAAAAGTTGTACAATATATCGAAAAATATGTTAATATTGGTTCCAAGAGGGGTATTGCTTTTATTTGAAATCGAGATGATTAGCATAATATGACATCCTGAGATTGAGGAAGGTTGTACCTACTTGGCATATTCTTGCAAGAAATTAAGTTAAATTAAGACTATAATCTTGGAAATAACATAAAATACAGCTACCTTTCTCTAAAAATTTTATGACTTTACCTAAAAATGAATGAATTGAGCATTCAGTCCCGGAATCAATTCAAGATTCAAGCATTAGTTATCAGGAGTCCAAGAGATGGCAGCATGTAGCACTTTCTGAAATAATTCTCAAATATTTCTAATAACGTTTAATAATTAGAAAGATTCGTGAATAAATTCATATCATTTATTGATAAATAATGCAATATATTATACAATACGTTACGTTAAACTATGGCTTCAACCAAAAAATGTAATATAGTGAATTTTTGAAAATTAAACATTTATCCAATTCATAGTCTGTATTTCGATGCTTATTTGATGACAACTTCATTTAAGGATGCCCAAATCTGAAGGCACTAATGAGAAGAAGAGGTCCAATTATTCTATGAAAATAGTTGAAGATTATCTTGAAACTCTTTTTTGATTAATGCACTAGCTTTTAAAATATTGAAACACGAATAATCCTTTCTTCACACTCTGATAACTCAAAATTAAGATTCTACTCCATTTGAGAAATAATATCTTCTTCAATAATATAACAGTTCGTATATTCTATATCAAAATTACGTAAAAATGAAATTGCACTGAAAAAATGATAAACACAATCATGTTACTTATTCACAATGAGGTCGTAACGCAAGTGCCACCACCAATTCGATGTATTGTAAGAGATTTAATCTGTTCTTTGATGGATATGTGAAACAATAGTTATTTGTGTATTAAGGTCGTAAAGGTTATCTTTTTTGCTAACAATTTGTGATTAGGATCGAAAAGTAAACCATCAATAAAATATTAAACTAACCTGTAACAAAAAGGATATACGCATGGAACAAATCCAATATGCCTATGTAAATTAATCGCTCTTAAATAATAAATAATGATAATGAGAGACTATAAAATTATCTGTCATATTAAAAAATGGAAAATCTTGAATCAATTGCTATAATTTGGAATCGAAAGTACAAATTGGAAAGGCATCTTCTCATTTAATGTAAACTTCTTGGCGATTTCTGCAAAAATGAACGCAGCGACCGCTTAGACCCACCTTTCAATCGCGGGCGTTGTGAGCTTAAAGTGGTCAATATCAATGATGTCATCTATGACATATTTATCAGTAACGCCAAGACCGCGATCGTCTTGTAGAACGATTATTGAGGTGACATGAGCGTTGCGGTCGTTTAATGGAACGTACCCAAAGTGACATTAGTTATAAAATGCGTATCAATTTTTTGAATTGCACGAGCTAAAAAGGTTGATGGAAAAATATAATATATATTTCGGCAGAAACTGTTTCTTAAAGAGTTCATTAAGCAGCCCATATAGGTAGATATGAAGTGTTTATGAAGTAGTTATTAACAGATCAGTCCCAAAAAAGTAATATTTGACACATACATAAGTTCCAAAAAATAATATTTAACAAATAAGTACCAAAAAGTGAATCTTCACGGTCGCAAAAGGGGCTATAGAAACATCTTTTCTGTCATGGTCGCCTAAAAAATAATAATTGATGATATTTCATCATTAATGATAGAAATTAATGATACAAAAATTTATTACGATTATTACACAGCGATTTGTAATGGCATCGGCAGTACAACCTCATTGTGAATGAATTTTTATGCTAACGTAGATGAGTCAACTATATTTTTACTGTTTAAATTATTGAACATTAGCACTTGGTGATATCAAACACAATTTTGATTTGTTATGCAAAATGTTTCAGGTTCGAATAGTTGATTGCTGAGAGGGATGGAGAACTAGAAACTGTTTCTTCAGATTCATGATATATGGACTGAAGAAAAATGTGAGGAATGCCACTTTGGTATGTTATAGTTTTATTATTTATTTCTCTGGAATGCTTCAGTAGTTTTTTTTTCAATGTCTGTGAAATGCTAGATGTCAATTTGTTTCCGTCACAAATAAATTATTTCAGATTTATAACCTATCCCTGACATAGGTACATAACAAAAAATGCTCTCTATGAAAAATAACTGAAAAATATCTTTTCTGTTTGATAAATTGTTGGTTCTCAGCTCATACGACAGCTTTGCTTTGACAAAGTTGCTTTGTCTCATACTTGCGAGCTTTAATCCTACACAAACAGACTCGCGAAATTCTTTTGTTCTAGTTGCTCCATAATGAAACACTGAAAATAGACCCTAAAGGTGTCTAATTCACACATGCAGATCGATAATAGCTACAGAGTTGCCAGTTGCAGGTGCTGAAGACAAAAAAGAACTTGAGAGAGAAGGTGGCTTATTTAGTGCTTTAATGGTTTTCTTTAATAATTTTTGTTTGAAAATCAATTTATTTGATTCAATATTTTTCCAACTCCCCAATTATCTTTTGTAAATGCCTTTCTTCGAGTCTCCAAGATAGCAATTTATTAGATGAAGATCACATTATCATATCAATGACTTGGATTTTAATTTTTATAAAAACCCGCGAGGTAGAAAGAATTCAGACATTATCTTAAGAGAGTGAATATAATACGACCGTTAAGCAGAAAAGTCTATCCTTTCTCCGCAGGAAAATATCTTGCAAAATTAACAGTTTGCGTGTTGTCAAAGCTGGGAAATGAAATTAAGAAAAATGAGCAAAACAAACTTGAAGAAAGAAGTTCCGAATGGAGCATTATTTCAAAAAGCTGAGCTTACAAGCAAAGAAGAACATTTTGAATTATAAATTCAGTTTGAATTGCGTTGTTTGTTTTAAATTAAAAGCATTTGTTTCTCCGTAGTGATTAATGAAGTGTTGGAATCGTAATTTTGAAGATTTTAATTGTTTTGCTACTTGAGAAGTACTTTGGCGATTTTGCCAAATATTAAGTAGATGCGCTTGAAACTGTTTATTTCACAATTTTCAAGACATATTTTTACCTCTGATTCATTTCTTTATCAGAACAAAAATTATTTATATCAAAATAAAAATAATCTGAATATTGAACGCATACATGCGAATCTACGTAACAATTTATAGTGTGATTAATAAATGGAAAGATGACGTTTCAAGGTTATTTTTAGTACACTGAAAGTTTATTTAAAAATTTCTCCTGGGCTTGAAAATTTTGTCATGTGTATCAAAAAACTATTTTATATTCCCGTAATTGAATAAAATACTAATTCTTCCCTCTTCCTTGATTCAGATATGTTCTGAAGTTAACAAATGCTTTTTATGGAACGGATTGAAGATAGTTTGAGGTTTCTGATACTTTTGTTGAGATAAACAACTTGCATCAACCTCTGTTATTTTGTATTACGTCTGTGGATACAATTTTTTTTCCAACTTATTTCACAATCTCTCCAAATAGTAAAGGTAAATTCACAGCCACTTTGGACTTATGCAGGGTTGAAATTCCTAATATTTACAATCACTTTTAACATTGCTTGAAATTTAGTAATGCCATTCATGAAGACAGGTAAAAAATAGTTCAAATATTGAATACCATCTTTTTTTCATTCAAAAAAATATATTTACTAATTTAATTGGCAATTATATGCGGTTGTTGAAGAGAGCTTGTTAGTAAAGTTTCTAATTTGATTTTAAAAGTTAAAACTAACGTTGAATAAATACATCAACACCAGCGCCCCTAGCGTGAAAAGTGAGATACAATGCGCATGGCAATTCACTAGCGACCCGAAGTGTAAGTTCGCACATTGCAAGCATTGAAATTCGAACTTGAAGTGTACGGATTTACAATTTTTGGCTGTAACTGGTTACTACTGGGCTTATATGCTCAGAAAATAGAGCCGGATCTCCACAAAATCGCATATGACAAATATTTAATTCTAATTTAATATTCTTTCATAATATTAGTTCCGAAAGCTGTCACTAGTTACGCTGATTTTCGAGGTTAACAGGAAACACCTGATTGGCTAATGCTGACTTCTGTCTGAGTTTCACATCAAATTTTTTCCCGAAAATAGAGAGAGACAGAGAGAAATGAGATGTTAAATTCAGAGAGGAGTTAGCAATAACCAATAAACTGTTCCTTGAGTGAAGTGAGTTCCCTATAGCTGATGGATTTATTTCCATTGCCATACTTTGCAATAGAAAATTAAATTGATCTTTTTCCAATTATACGGCTATATCCTCTTTAACCCCAAACGAAACAACATAGACTGAGCGTTCTCTGCGTTGCACAATGGTTTGCTTGAAGCCAAAACTTGCGTGGGTCAGCGAATGAGAGAAGGCAGCAATGCCATCTGTCACTACCCGCCAATGTACAGCGTGTTGCCTAGTTTGAAATCAGTGAATATAGTTTTAAGTTTGTATTGTTGTTTTAGACATATTTCGTATCTGTTAATGTTCATTTCGTTTTTCTGTGATACTATTTCAGACAAAATTAATAATTTCTCCTAGTTTGCGTTTTTCCAAGGGTCCATTATTCTACTTTTTCACATACATTATTATTCTACCTTGAAACTTCATCCTTCTCTACAACAATTTTTTTCATATACTTATCAATCGATTACCTCCTTGTACTGCTCATAATTTTTTTCTTACCATTTTTGATAATGCGATGATGGTCAGGTGAGCCGGATATAGAATGCCGAGACGTGAGAACTTCCCTACGGGTTAGTGCTTCCGGTGTGACATGAATACATGGACACCACGAAAAGAACTGTTGGAAACCTCTTCGAAATCTGTAAAAAAAGTCAATCTCACTAACAGCACTTTCATGTTATTCTAACAAGTCTAACAAATGATATGTAAAAAGTGTTTGATGAGATACGTGATACAGTTATTTGTTTAACTAAGTAAAAAAGTAGGATTTACTGATGCAGATGTGTTTCCAGCTGAAAAGAAAAGGGAATAAAAGTCTATGCATAGACGGCGCCAACTTGGCAGAAATTTTTGCGAAACTCAAATAAGAAAAACTAATAGTGCTATTTTGTGACTTTTACACTCGTATACTGTCATAGAGTTATATATTTCAGCATCAATATTAATGCTTGAATATAATGATTTTATTGTGATCATCTTATTGTATTTCATATGTATGATTGCAGTGAATATTCGAAACATTTAGGTAGAACAAAAACTAGATCGGTGGGAGCACAGACCACCAATCTTATAGAAAACTTTTTCTGTTGATAATGATTGCTTCGGATTAAACGCAAATACTAATTTTTTATACAAATATGACGGGCGCATATTTTTATCAAGTGTGCAGAACAAAATTCATTGTAAGGTTGTCCACTATTTTGTTGGCAAATGAATAAAATTCAAAAGTCATAAAACAACAATTATTTATCGTTGTATTTTGCTTATGATACATCTCAAACTATCAGTAAAGGTTATTGATTTGGAGATGATGAAATTCTGTATAGCTATATTAAATCATGTGGCCTTATTTGAGACGAGCTATCGATCAAACGAAACACCAACATAAAAATAAAACTGTGTGTGCACAAAATACAATCATTTGCAAAATAAAAATCAATCACCTATCGATAGGGGCTCATGCTTTTTTGTCTTGATGTTCAAAATTCACAAAAACCATATTGGTCATGTGGGTTCACTCAAAATGAATTATTGATTTAGTAGAGAACCAGCGGTCAGGAATAATTGAAATTCTGTATGCATATTGAGGAGGAGCACAAGTATTCGCAAAATTGAAATACCTATCCTATTGAAAGTTCATGTATTATAGACTTGAAGATTGGAATATCCAGAAGTACAGAATGTGGGAAAACTTAAAATGGAATATTTATTGATTTTAGAACCAGTAATAACAAAGTTGAGACTATGTGCATATTTAGGAGGAGTACAGTTATTTGCAGAATTAGAATAGTTTTATGTAATCCTAACTGCTATACAAAGTGCACAGATATAATTTTATATTTGCGAGAGCAGTTCAAAAAGTTTTTGATATAATAAAGAAAACATAAGATTTTCGGGTAATTTTTGAAGTGAAGCTTCTATCGCAGATTTTCGAACGATACCAATTTCTCTCTTACCAAACAGCCTCAATTGCTGCTGCTGCTCTTCAGCTCTCTTCTCTCACTTGCCCCCCAACCACCTAATACAAGTAAAGGACCGGACGGGTGACGATAGTACTGCTTTTTCGTAATTCATCATAACATATACCGAGCTATAATCTAGTTTATATTTTTACGTTACTTTTTGTTGAAAAAACATTTTTTCTTGCTTCATTTACGCTTATTTGATTTACAATTGTATATTATATACAAGTAATACATTGCTTTCTACAACATCACGTAAAATGTGGTGGACGCGGTCTATCATGATGTTTACAGCCTCAGCAATTTCTAGAACCTTCAGGCGACGATCGTCTTTTATGGAATTGTGGATTATCGCGATCATTTCATCGGTACGACGGTTTTTAGGCGTCCCGTGCATTCATTGGAAAAGCAGATTTTTTCAATGTAGAATCTAACTCAATTTTTATTTTTGTTGGTCTTAAACCTTTCAAAACGTAGTATTCAATCAAAGTACAAGTTTCAATTTAATCCATTTTATACGACAGACAAAAGTCGTTTATTATCGTGACTACTATAACAAATCGACTGAACATACAATAAACATAATAGTATTATGGTTATACTAGCGCCATTCATGCTTCCGGTCTAGTGCTTTCCGAACTACCGATAATGGAGAATTCTTGTGAAAACTTGTTTATAAAATCAAATAACCAATTAAATCGTAATGAAAACACAACAAGGCTCTATTCTGATAGTTGATCAATCGATAGAATGATGGATCATCAAATTCAGTGATGAACTGCGATCTGTTATCCAGAAGCAAACAGAGTCAAGGTCGGAGATAGATTTTATTTTTCATAGGAAAATTTGGGTAATGATTAAAATTTAAGAGAAATTAGAAATCGTACAATTGTTTGGTGAGAGATCTTCTCTATTCAAAAAGCTATATTAAAAGTTGATTGTTTGTGAATGCCTCAACATATAATCACTTTTATAATTAAAACTCGATGTTGAAACACTAGTAAGTATAAGAAAGCATACCGCAGCGCGAAGTGTAATACATATCCATGAGGCCAATAACTATCGTGGAAGCACTGCTCTCATTTTGAAGCTGGACAAGTGACAATAAAAAAATATCTGCCAGAAACTCACCCTAAACCGAGTTTTTTAGATAAAAGAATATTTTAAGGAAAGGTTCTACAAAAGTTCATCATCAGATTGCGGCAACACAGTAGCCCCAGAAGCCCCAAGAATAGTACTGAATTGAAGCTTGGTTTAGATTACGTTTATGGTGGATGTTTTTAATTGACCTCTCCACTTGCAATTATTCTTCTTATTATCCTCATATTAGATAATGAGCTAAATTCTAAATAATTTGAACTTCGACATGGGGGAAAATAATAAAGCGGAGTAAAAAGGATTCAGAAAAAAAGGCCGAGGAAAAGTGTGCTCAAACGCAATAGAAGTGGTTGGAAAAAAAAACTGTCGAAACCAGATCTGAATTGGGATCAAGTGCTTCCAATAGCACTTTCTTAACACAATTCGTTCGCAACTTGAGAATTCCAAAAGATTTTCCAAGAGTTTTTTTTTCTTTGCTTTGAAGTAAGCTTTAAGTACATTTTTGGATCCGGATCTGCGACCAACTATATGACAAACATAAAAAATATAAGAAACTGAGAATGCTTCACACAATAAAAATTGTAGGTGGAGAAGAATAGTCAAACTGAAAAATCAGAGAACACCCAAGTGGCAATTATGAGGTTTGTATCTGGAGCGAGGAACAGTTCCCTGGCTCCTAAGATCCCTCAACCTCACAACTCTGTTTTTCTTACTTACTTGTTCTAAATACAAGGAAGTATTGTGAAACCGACAAAATTCACCTATCGAGATCTTGATGGAAATATCCGTTTTAAGCATCCCTGAATCCATTTTGACTATTTTTGGCTTGATGTCGGTACGTATGTTCGTGCATGCGTGCGTTCATGTGTAACTTGCAAGTCTCAAAACTGGTTGAACGTATAATGTTGAAATTTTGTATTTTATACTGCTATAGGGTCTAGTTGTGCACCTCGCATTATGGTTCCAATCGTATATACCGGAAGTGCACTTTACTTGAAACTTTTTTCGAATTTTTTTAATAAATCCAGAATGATCAACCGTGAATTGTTGAAATTCAGTATTTGAACTTGATGTTGTATCAGAATGGTTATCTGTTTTTTTTGTATGAATCAACCAAGCCAGAAATGCACTTTACTTGGAATATTTTTTTCGAATTTTTGCATAAATCTAGAATGATCAGCCATAGCATATTGAAATTTAGTGTTTGACTTTGTTGTAGCATCAAAATAGTTATCTACTATTTTTGTATCAATCGGCTGAGCCGGAAGTGCAGTTTATAAGTGTAAGGGTTTCCCACTTACAATAAATTTATATTTTGGTAGATTGGGTTCTTTGCTGAACTGTGAGGATATTATATTTGTACTTATCTACTCTTGGAATACTTTTGAAAGGGGAGAATGACTTGCACAGGAACTTGGAATAATTTGCACGTTTAACAAATAATAAAATGTATTTAAAAGGATAAAGAATATAAAGATCAAGTTACCAAACTCCGATTGCTCACCGGCTTTCAAACTACATCGATGAATATTTACAAACTTCTAACTTCTTAACACACGCACTAACTAACTTATCACTAACTACATTATCACTAACTAACTACATCCTCCTTGACTAACTCATAACTAACTAACTTATCATACTTGACTAACCCATAACTATCGTCACTGACTTACTTATTGACTTCTATATATAAAATCCAAAATGCCAATATAACAATATTCGTTATTGACGTCAATCGTATTTACAAATAGTTCATATACCTCTATTGCTTGCTTGCAAGAAAAGCACATTCCTCAATTTCGTCAGAGTTCAGCAAACTGAGAATTTGCTGACTCTTACATAAGTATAACAGACATTCAGAATTTGCCGTATAAAACTATCAGTTTAATTGAAATGAAAAGTTAGACAATGATAATTTGTTGTCAATTACTGATTTTGTTTGACATTCTACATGTCAAAATATTAATCAAATAATATTAATCATAATCTGGGGTGACAGAAAACTTCATTGAATTTTGTGTGTATATCAAATGATATACAAATAAGTCACGTGATGTTCATGTTAGATTTTTTATTAATACAAAAATACGAATGATGATCAGGACTGTAGGCAACATTCAAACTTTGGAGAGCCATATCACGAGCAGTCACTGGAAGACAAGAAAGGAAAAGGGATCGCGCCTGTTTCAGACAGTGAGAAGGATATTTCGAGCAACTTATTCAAAGAACCATTAAAATAAAAGTACTTAATAAAATAAAATGATTAATTATTTCAGATTGTCTATCCTTCATGGGTATTGTGTGAACCACAGCTTTGAAAATTTCTATCGTGCTTTTTTCCCTTACTAATTTAGGAATGATTGAAGATGTGAAAATATTGTTGGGCAGTCTATAGAATGGACATTTTTTGTGAGATTTACACATTTATACCAAGGAGTGAGTTGAAAAAAAAGATGGGTGATATTTGATCCCATTTTCGATCATATCAATTTTTGTTCCTATATTTATTTAGTCAAATGAAGTACTGAAGTTAGATAAGAGTCTTGTCATTTGTCACGTGTTTATATCTAATTGTGTCCGAATGAGAGAATGTTAGAATTCGTCAAAAAGTTGAAAATATATAAGTAAAACAGAGAAGTGAATTTTATTGAATATTGTTACATGAATTGCACTTTTCGTTGAATTGAATAGAACTCTGAACATTTGATTGAATACAAAAAAAGAGATCTGAAGTGACCTCATTAGGCATTAACATCCTTACCCAAATTCAAATTCAAAATGAATAAAGAGAGGTAGTCGTTCATCAGCTAAAACATTTACAAAAGCAAGAGCGCAATTAAAACCTCAAAGTAATTATTTTAGAATAGATCTGCCCATACAAACGAAGTCTTTTTGGGTTAAGGAAAAGGATCAATTGTGGAAGCCCTCTGAAGACAAATGCCCTCTTTCGTGCTGTTTAGGTCACGATACGAGATACCAAAGCACGCTGACCAGATTCATCTGTATTCTTTTGTCTTTTATTTACATTTTTTAATACACTTAACGGACTATCCTTTTTAGTTCAGGAACGAAGTGATATATAAAAACATTTTGGTCACGCAAAAAATAGATAAATGAGGAGAGACGTCATTTGGTTAGAATTATGAAACAAATTTAATAAAAAATTGGGGTTATTTCAGGTCTTCTTTGAATACAGTGAATAAAGGAAGTAAGCCTAATTTGAAGTGCTATTTCCCAGTGCGGTTATATAGAAAAAGAGCAGCGAATTAGGATTATTTTATGTTTACTTTCATGAACAGTCTATTTGTGACATTCTGAATTTTTATAAGGACAGGCTGGAATATTTTAAATTCATGTAAATTTCTTCTTCAACATCACAAAAATTCTTCCAGATGAAAAATTCATATGAAGTCGTAGATATAAACCGTGGTTGAAGATGACAGAAAAATATTACGAACTCCTTCACAAAGTTTATTTTTGTAGTCTACATTTTATTTATTATGACAGAAGATATTTTTATTCCTTCCTAAATACGTGCTGCAGTCTAAAATCTTTTAAAAAGATATTGACGTTCTTTGATTCGAACAAATCATTTAATCAATGATTCCAAATACTGATTTATTACCCGTATTATAAGAATTTTATGAGAAATAGTGCCTACGATACAACCAATAGACAACCATTCAGCTATGAAAATAACAAGCGACGAAACAATATGCAATATTATTAGCTTGTATGTTGCAAAATTGAATACTGTTCTATTTTGAATGGATTTTTATTTTTTATTCCTTTATCTCATTCTTTATATTGGCGCAGAGAGCTACTGCTTCAATAAAATACATATTTGCATGAATAAAATCTTAATTTATTCAAGAAATTTCGGATGAATCTGTACAGACCATTAATTCAACCCCCAAAAAAATTCGCAGCTGTTAAATGAAACGTTATTTTTCGCATTATTTATGTCAAGCCATTTTTCATCCAGAATCACCCTTTCCGATTGTCCTCACCCTGTTATTGGTGGTGGTGGCTGCGGTCGGTGATATGCGACGTCATAAAATCCGGTCCAACAATTGTCATCCCAATTACAGATTAATTTTGTAGCTAACAAACTATTTGAAACTTAGTTGTGGTTAGCTATCATTCGTTGATTACTCAGCTTTTCCTGATTGGAAAATGTTTTGTGTGACAAGTATTATTCCAGATCAAATGATACTTCTCCCTTCTAAATTTACAGGTTTCAAGTTTTAGACTATTAGGGCAATTTAATGCTCGTTGTTGGACAATTGGATTTTTTAGTTCTTCCAATCCGACTTTCAACTCATTTCAGCATGAAATACTCTTTTATTGACTGAACCCGTCCCTGGATTCCTTTATTCTTGTCGTCCAGGTTATTTGCATCTTAATTAGAAATAGCATCCGTTGTTCATTCGAACTTCGAATTTTCAAATACTTCGAGGACAATTCACATGTGACATGAATATTCTAGAATAAATATTGCAGAACGACTTTTTCATTTTAACATCAGCGGAAAGAAAAAAATTGTTGGGGGAGAAAAATATTTGCGTGTGAGATTACAGACTAATTACAATTTTAAAGGTGATGACTACGTTGGAAAATTTCAATATCCATTCGTGTGATGAGAATACAAGTTTTAATTTTGAATTTTTGTTTACAGATGCAGATGTTTGTGGATTGGAATAATATCCGAGGATTTTGTGGTGAGTTATTTTTTTTTTTTTATAAAAACGCAACTGAAGAATCTATTACTTTTTGGTAATGTAAACTACCGTTGTTATTATTATCATTTTATTTTTGACTCATGTTTATCATTCCTAAAGATCATTTAGCTTGATACATTCTATATTCTATCAACCTTACAGTATTGTGCATCTATGGCCCATGCAGTCATAAAATATACAAACTATTGATCCTTTATTAAAACCCAGATTGAATATTAAAATGCTCCACTCAGCGCTGTCAAATGACTCAAATATAATTTTTATTACTATTTCTTATTATATAGGTGAAAATGAAAAATTTGAATAACATTCCACTCTTGCACAAATAGTAAAAAATGTTAAAATAGGAAGAGAAGAAGTTGAATGTGCAATAGCCTCTTGTACACTATACATCCGTTGTGAGGAGGTTTCAAGCAAAGAGTGGGTTAGGACGACTATTCCAATCCAAGTCGAATAACAAACTGTCGGGAATGGACGGTACAGGATTTTCGGGCACATAAAAAAAAAATCCAAAGCTTATTATTAGATTTATTGCTGAATAAATGAAACACATTACAGCGACTGAAAAAAATTGGTTATTCTTATGCGCATTACTCTAAGCCAATCACAACCACAAGAGTACAGACTCAAAGGAGCCTCAGATTTTCCTTAAGATAGTCTCAATATAATTTTCATGACGAACCTAAATGAAACTTTTAAGAGAATGCTGAAGAAGTTGCGTGATAATACGTCCGTGAATAAGTATTTTTCATTGAAACTTCCCTCAAAATCCCTTGAGATAAAGTTCATTAGTTTTCTCAAAATTATTCTTTCAACTTCTGGCACAGTCTTAATTAGTTCCGACAATATAAGAGAAGAACTTCCATTCAATATAAAAAAACAAACTACGAGGCGAAACAAAAACGAAACCTTCAGTTAACAAATGTATGACATAGCCGCTATCAACGGAGTTCAGGAGAAATAACTAAAAAAAATGTCCAGACGATTAGCAAAGACCCATACCCGAGACAAAGAATAGTGAGATTCTGACATAGATAAGAATTACGAAATAATAAAAAATATTGTTGGGCATCATGGGACGCCCGGCAGATGTGAAACATCTTAGTAAATGAATGAAAATCAGAAACTGATAGAAAAAGCAGTAAAATCATGGAAAAGAATGGAATTTTCGACGCAAGTGCAGAAGATAAAACACTTGTTGACATCAATAATCACATTTCTAACCTCAAATAAACAAATAATTGAATAGAATAGTAATAAAATAGCAGTATATTAGGGACCGAACGACTGTCATTTTTGTCCAGGATAAATTTGGCTGCATTCGGTGGAGACGAGGACAAAGCCCGAGGCAGAAGCGAGGGCGAAGTACGAGACGAAGACGAGGGCAAAGCCCAAGGCGTAGCTCCATGCAGCCAAATTTGTCCGTGATAATAATGACAGTCGTTCAGTGTCCGTGTTGCATACGATACTTTTTGTAACAAGTGCACCGAAGTACCCCCATTACCAAGCTTTTCAAATTAATTTGGATGTATCGAAACTATCTTATTGATTTGACGAACAGATTTCTGCAAATGCAATCACATTTCAGTAAACTAATACAATTAAATATAACTTACATGATTTATTTTATTGATTAATAATTTTCACATTTTCTGTGCTATCCCGTTCACAATAAATGTACATACTATAACGAACACATTCTATGATAAAAATTTCATTCAAATATCAATTTGACATATATCAATGAAATAAAAAAATCCAGCGGCATCCATGATCCATGATCTACAACTTCATTTTTACCCAGCGGACATTAATTACCATTAATTACCAGTCAACAGAGAATTAATTAAAATTGTTACTATGGTTTGGAATTGAGAACTGTTGAAGCAGAAGTCAGCTCAGTAATAGGGTACTTCCGGTGTACATGTTATAAAAAATAATATATTAACAAATAATTTTCCAACCTCTGGTTTGAGTTGGTAGATTGTGTTTCGTAAAGCAAAAGTTGTGGAAACATATTGAACATTTTACTGGAGCCTGCACTTTAATCATGATTGACTTTTTTGTTTATTTTTTGTCACTTGATCGTCACTGTCCCTCATATTTCAATTCAATATTGATATCACTGGTTTGAGTTCTTTTGAGCGCTTTGAAAACAAAAGCAATATTTTTCGCTGGCAGTTTTTGCATTTCGTGAAAAGTTCCATTTTCAACGTCGTTACTTTGTAACTGATACAATTCTCTTTTAATCACTATGTGTCAAAGAGATGTCTTTACAGATTCAAAACTTTCATTTTGTACGATCTTTTTATCAAGAACCCTCTCCACAGGCTTTTTAGATGTATATTTAACGCGATTTCTGATGATTAGGTGTTGTTCTCTATCAGATGGACTAGAATCTTTGATTCACGTGAATTCAACATATATAATGAAATATTTATCTTTATAAGAAGTGATCCAAATGTTTTGATATAGAGACGATGGAAGTGGCCACGGCGGACTCTATTTACCAAGCGGGAGTGTGATGGAGGGGAGCGTGACGTCAGTAGGCTTTGTGAGCAAGCCAGCGATAGTAGTGGACTTGATGACTTCGTGATTCGAAGTAGATTTTCTTCTGATATTTTGAATACCTATCTAAATATATACATAATATTCAATTTAAACATACCTCGGAAATGTTGTGTCCCAGCTTGTAAAAGCAATTATGATAGTACAGAAGAAAATGTAACTACATTTGAATTTCCGAATGAAACAAATTTATTTAATAAATGGATAAAATGCATTCCGCCTAAAAGCTGGACACTAACCGCAACGTCAGAGATTCGCATTGAACATTTTTCTGAAGATTGCATTGCAACTAGCTATACAAATACATACAATTATCCAGGAGAAATTAAGACTTTTTATTACGATAAACCGCATTTGAAACCTAATCCGTTTCAAACTATCTTTCCTGGACTTCCTCATTATTTAAATATAAAATCAAATACTAAAAAAAAATCTTAGACGAACGAAATTTTGAAATAAAAAAAAAGAACAAGAAAAAACTAATAAGATATTAGAAATACAACAAATGGAAAATAGAGTTCAAAATTTTGACTTACTGCTTGAAAAAGTACCTGAATTTGTCAAAACTATCAATGGCGATATTTTTGTAAAAGTAAATGATGACGGTATTATTATTCACAAAATGGATTACAAAGCAGTAAGTCGTTCCTTTTATATTGGAATAGATAGAAATCTGAGTCCAAAATATTTCTTTAAAAATAAACTGGTAAGTTTGAGTGAATTAGAGCATAATAACACTCCATTATCTACAAATAAACTTGATACATTATCCAAATTGAGAGGTAATTCAGAATGTATGTTAAATGAAAGTGATTTTGTCAATACTTATTCTATTATTTAGAATTTAAATAATGATGTCTAGGAACGAAGGCGATGAAGAGAGAATTGGGCAATGATTGTACTCAAGTGAACAAATAAGTCTCCTTTTCTCAAATCAAAAGCGCTACACTTCAAAAATGATTATGTGGTCTTACATGATTAATATGCAATCACATCCTAAATATTTACAACAACTTACAGCTTCTTTTCATATATCTTCAAGTTCTAAAATAGGAAATGATCATTTCATAAGAGTAATTGCAAATAGTGAGTGCGCATGGCCGAGCGTGTTTGTTCACCTATACATGCTGTGATGTCACTCGACCAAGAGGTCGCGGGTTCGAATCCACTCACCGACAATGTGTGATTTGTCGTAAAGATAAAAAAAATGCAGCTACTTGCATCAACACACTCGGGTGCTACAGATTGTCAACCTATACACCTTAAAATATGTAGCAATAGCACGAAATTCTGATCGGCAGTACGGCGGTGTTATACCGTGGCTCGGTGATACCGATTAGAAAGGCACAGGCCCTTACAAGGGCTGTTGCGCCAGTGATGATGAATTGCAAATAGACTCACAAAAGAAGAGGACAAGTGGGTTATTTTGCAACTTGATGAAATATATGTTAATGAAAGCATTGATAGCGAACTGTTATTTTGAGTTATATTTATCGCATTACAGCGTTTTACTCTAAAACTATATTCAGAGACAAGAGAATTGCCGTTATTATTGTTGTTAGTAAGTCAATAATCATTCTGCATAAACATTATAGTTCTAAAATAAAAATTTAATACTATTCCATCGCATGAAACTGTGTAAAAACCAGCCTACTGACGTCATGCGAATGCTGTGGTAGTGGGGGTCACACTCCCGCCTGGTAAATAGAGTCCGCCGTGAAGTGGCAAAGGGACCAAAATAGCTTCGCAACGGCCAGCCATCATCAGCTTAAAAAATGTGAATAATGTGATTAAATTTTAAATTCACATTTTTCAAGCTGATGATGGCTGGCCGTTGCGGCACCGAAACGTCCTGTGTCTTTGAATAAACGTAATTCTGTTTACGAAGTTTTTTGATCCCTTTGATACTTCCATCGTCTCTACAACATTTAATAAAAGTCATTTTGTTCACGAAATGCATCACAACTAACTTGTTCACTAATAAAATACACTAAACTATTATTAAAATTTACTTAGATGCAATACATTTGATAAAATCGACAAGGATGTTATAGAAACTGAACTGTCATAAGTGACATTTCTCAAAAATTCCTCTTTGAGAACAAAAAGTATGTAAAATCATCACCAATAAGAAGATACTCTTTTCATAATACCTGCATTGAAACAACGCGTTTTAACGCCTGTTTTATCAGTCGGAACAAGACAATTTCGGACAAATGCAAGTGTAGCTTGTTTCTGCCCACTGAATTTGTTTTTTGGATCGTTTTATCCCTGACAGAGTCGCATTTGTTCATTGTCAATCTCTAAATGAAAATCGTAGAACCTCAGTTAATTTGACAGTTATTGTATTCGTAACTGTAAATTGAATTCAAAAGATAATAGTTTCAAGAAAAAAGTAATAATACGACAATTTCAAGTCCATCACCACATCTTATTGATAAAGCATAAGCTGTTATTCTCGACTTGTTATCTGCAGAATCCACAGAAATTTTTTGAGTTTGTTATGAAAAATTTGTAATATGGAAAGTTTAAATTCAGGTATTATGAAAAATACAATGTGTGACACGGGACAAAGCACGATTTCAGCCGAGGGTACATTCATCCCCAGCTGAAATCGTTTTGTTTCGTCCCTAGCCACACAATATACTATTTTTGTATACTTCATGGAAAACACTTTTCTAATTAGCAACAAAAAATGTACTACGACACGCGCCCAAATGACAGATTTGACCTCATTAAGAAAAAATTACAGGTTAAACATATAAGAAAACTAAAATTCTCTCGATTTCACCGGGAATAAATGTAAAGTTGCTTTTTTAGCTGCATCTAGCACTTTGCGAGGATCTTGAGCTCCTGACGTTTCTGACAAGTTAATTTTTAATGTTGTTTATTTGTTACTATGTTTCTGCTTGGCAGTTGAAACCATTACTAAATTTTTGCAAGAACACAATCTTAATTAGTATTTCTGTGGAAAATTATTTCTATTCTTGGCGTCTTCCACTCAAGTTTTTCCATCAAGTATACAAAAAAAAAATCATTTTCAACACGTAAGAGAAGCGATATTACTTTGCTCGTGGGAAATTTAATTGAAACACTCACACTAGTAAACTCTCACTTTTCTCTATTTGTCAAACAATCTACTATTCTGTGTGACGGCATGAGAGAGCGTCATGCCGTTTTTCATCACAGTTCTATTTCACTGCCAAGTCGCACCTATAGATATGTAACATCAATAAGGTCTACAAACCCACCTGTAATCCATTGATAGGGTGTAATAAATATAACAAAATATGAAAAAGTACATTGTACAGAAAATTATGATAAACTAGTGAATACATATAAAAATTACTATGCATACAAGCTATGCAAATATGCCATTTGTACATGATATACAAAGTAGAATATTGTAGAATGCTGGTTTTAGATGCAGACAAATAAATGTTGACGAGTGTCTAGATGTCAACCGAGAAGCATGGAACGGCACTCAGTACAGTAGAAAGGGAATATCCATCTCATTATGAAACCGCATTCATAGGAACCTAGCACTAGAAGTTTCTCTTTTGGAAAACAATAAAGGCATAGAGTAACGTTGAGAGATAAAAGATTATTTTTTCTGTCAGGATACATAGAATTATTTTTAAAACGAAGATATAGTCGAAAAGTTAGTTTTCAGAAAAAAAATAGTTCTGAGAGTCCAAAAAATATGAACAATAGCCCATTAGATTCGGAATAACATTCAAAATAAGATGTTTTCAGGATTTTTTTGCTAACAAAAATGGCTATTGTTATTAACAAAAAATGAAAACAAGAGAAAGTCGCCTAGTTTTGTTGCAATAACTTAGAAACTATGAGGGATAGTGGAAATCGAAAAAAAGAATTTCTGAAACTCCGTAGATTGCAGAGACTTCTACTTAAGTCCTTAAATGAGTCAGAAACAGAGAGATTGTGAAGTTTATAATATTGAGCATATCGTTACTTCATATCATTTACCCTAACTCGTTGAAAGACTTTCACTTGTATTCCATTACACCACTTTGTTACATGCTTGACTAAAGTGATAGCCTGTTGTTTCTCACTGATATTTTCATTACAATTTCATGAGCAATAATACACGTATGATGTAGTCATAACTACTTGATAGTCGTTACTTTAATTTGAACATAAAAACTTAACTCTCATAAAATTGTTTTATCTCAATGAGCGTATCACATTAAAATTCAAACACCGTTTACTGTTCCGGAACTTGAAAGCGCTATATTTATCTGTATCAGTAACATATGTGATGCCATAAAAAACACTGCCGCTTGAAAATATGAACGGCTGTCAAGGAAGCAGCGATTTAACCGCGTGACAAGTTGTTCCTGATCCCTTAGGCCACTTGAATGTTGAATCACATTTAAGCTCCGCGGATCCGGGTTTGCAGCTTTCAAGCTTTTGATCTTGAGATATTTTCGTTCTAAAGTTTGTATTACTCGGGCAAAACTATCTACAGTGAAACGGGGGAATTGAATTGCAAAATCTTTTGTTTGTTTTGAGAAAAGATTTGAATAGTCGTTTGGTTGGAACTAATGGTACGTTACTTCTGGTGAAGTTTCAGATGTAATTATTTTGAAATTTAATCTATGAAATGTAGCTGCAATTTTTGAGATATTTTAAACATAAAATGGATTTGGGAAAAATACTTTCTGAAACATTCGTTCCCTCATGAATCTATGAAATTTATCAATTTAGAATATTTTCTTTCATGCACATTGGAATTATTGCTGTCGAAAACTCGCCTCGCCTTTCACTGGAATGATTTTTATAACTGCTCGTTTATGAAACAGCATAAGGGAAGGAAATTCATTATTTACAGCTGTGAGTGAAAGTGATAAGTTCACAAAATAAAGCCATTAAAATCCAAATTCAAAGGAGACCCGAATAAAATCCATTCATAAATAGAATTTATCTCACGATTTGGATAATGATATACAAGTATTGGAACCAGGGCGTCAAAAGTTGATAAAACTTTATTATTATTTTAAGACGAATGAAACATGTTCTTTTTCGCCAACTATTGAGTTTGCAACACAACATTGTATTAATTGTACCGTGTTTATGGGAATATAAATACTCAGTAATTAAAAATTAGTGGAGATGCTGTTGGTTAGGCAAGGTGAAATCAACCATTCTCACAAAGCATGTAGTGCGTTCAAGATGATGGTTCTTTGTCACTAATTTGTTGATAATAAATCAGATCAAATTATTTCTAGAGGTATGGGCTTAGTTATTTCCACAAATTTATTGTGGAATCAAGAAAATAACACAGGTCATCACGAAATATTTACCTGAGATACGAATATGCAATTACGATAGGTTAGGTGACTATCATCTGAAAAAAAGTTTGCTTTTGTAGCCAGCAGAACATCATTTGAATATTCAAGAGAATCTATAATTTTAATCTTCCATCCATTGAAAATTCGAATCAGATATGTTCGTATACCCTTTTTATTACTTTCTACTGCAATATAAATATGAAAAATATTTGAAAAATCCCAATATTAGCCCTATCTACTTTTTCTATTGTATTCATGAGTACTTGCTCCGATTAGACTCTAAATATAATCTTCCATCATATTCTCATCATATTGGCCTTGATAAGAGCGATCCAAGACCATAATGTACTGATGAAAATGTTCGTCGTGTTCTTTAGAGTACATATGCCACAATATTGTTTCCCAATTTTCCTAAATGAGATATTCTGCAAACCATGACCTTGAAGTTCGGTATAAATTATTGAACTAGCTCCTCGTGGTTTTCAGCTCTATTATCTCCTGGAAAAACAGGTAGCTACTGCTGTGGAACTGTACCAAGCTTTTTTTTAACTTTGGTGAGTAATTATGGAAATCCTTCATTGCCAATAATTTTTACTTCCTCGACCTATAATATGATAGGAGGAGTATTGTAATTGTGATATTTGACATTTCGAGATTTTAATGAATTTTCACGTTTTATAGTCCGTGAAACAGGGCTCAAATTTTTCGTCGATTACTAAATAATGTTCCAGGTACTATTTGAATTGAAGAAAAAAACATAGCGGTCATTGATAAAGAAGCTGTTATACCACGGCACGTTGTCAGTGTCGTACTGAGAGAATGTCCCGCAAAATTTGTCGGACAAAATGACCAAATTTTGGAAGAAAAATAATTTAACACGTTCTCAAAATCTCAAACTAGCGGTAATAAGTGTACATACCAACGTACTTATGACAAGTGCGGCTTGTCGGACTCACCACTAGCCCCAATATTCATGTCGGAGAATATTTTTTCTTCATTTTATATTCAAAAAATCTTTCGATGAGAGTAAAGATCAATATGACGGTAGAGAATTTTGCGAAATGTAAAAGCTGTCGAACTCATCACAATGAAGCCACCCACAAAGTTTCAAGTGAGCAGTAATCAACGAAAAATTTGAGCCCTGTCTCACGGACTATTAGATCCCACTGAACTCGAAAAACATAATTTAAAAAAAAGTTGGTCCGTCGGTCTGTCTGAAAGCACGATAACTTGAGAACTTGTACGAATTTTTCATTGAAACTTCATATTGATATTTTTTTTATCAAAAAGATGGGTTCTAGTTCGTAGATGAGCTTTTTTTAATTAGTAGTACTAAAACTTAACGAATGGAGCTTTTTAGTTTTTTTGCGTTTATTTTATAAACGGTAGTATTAATCATGAAATAATAAATAACTAAAATTATTCCTTGAATGATTTGGCACAGCATTTACACAAAATATTTCTCAAAATTATTATAAGTGAGCTATTTGTTATTATCAAAATTTGAATTATTATGAAATTCGTTATATTTTTCTGATGCAAAGAAATAATAATAATCATAATGTGAAATTGAATTTATTATCACTCACATCACATGCAAACATTCGTCAATTGTTTTTTAAAAATAAGTAATTTGGCTCTATCGTCTTTGATATCAAATTCAAGCGCTTGTGGAGGTAATTCTCATAGAAGTGTCAAAGAGGATGTTTGAACGACTGTCAATTGTTTTTTCCCACAAATCATTCAAATTGTGTCTAGTTTGGTATCAATTCTAAGCTCTCAGGGAGATAAGCTTAATAGGTATCAATAACAAATAATTAGTGGAATCCACGTTACTATCTTCAAATTACACTTCCGGCAATCGAAGGTCGAAACTGTATACTCCAATGAGTTGAAGACCTCGAAAATCTAGGAAATGAATCTTAATTTTCAAAAATACTTATTATTATTATTATAAACTTTTTAAATCTCTTAATACCCTTTCGGGTGTCGAGATTGTTCTTGTTTCAATTATTTGATTACTATTCTATCTTGTTGATTATCTCTTTCCATTTTTTTCTGTCCCTTACTAACTTCTTTGCTTCTTGGCCGCTAATGTTGTTTTTTGTTAATATCTCTTCTATATTATTTTCCCATGTCTGTTTTGGTCTTCCGCTTTTCTTCTTGTTTTGTATTCTTGCATTCCACACTGCTTTTGTTTGTTTATCTTCGGGCATTCTTAATAGGTGACCATACCACTCCAACTGTTTCTTTTCTATGACATTATGAATGCTCTCTATTTGTACTCTTCTTCTTATATCTTCATTCTTTATTTTATCCATTATCGTGACTCCTTCCACTCTTCTTAAATATTTCATTTCCGCCGCCTGTATTTTGCTTCTTATTCTCATATTCATCAACCATGATTCACTACCATATATTAATATAGGCCTGTGCACTGTTTTGAATAGAGTCATTTTTGTCCTTTTCGTTATATGTTTATTTTTCAGTATTATTTTATTGATTGCATGAAAATTCCTATCTGCTTGCTGGATTCTCGTATTTATTTCCTGCTCTAAGCTTCCTTTATCATTTATTGCTGCCCCTAAGTATTTAAATGTTTCTACTTGCTCTATTTCTTTCTCATTCAGTACTATGTTTATCCTTACATTCTCTTTTGATATGACCATTACTTTCGTTTTTTCTACATTTATCTTCATATTATGTTTCCTTAGCTCTTCGTTCCATATTTCTAAATTACGTTTCATATCTTCTTCGCTCTTTGCCATCACTGCTAAGTCATCTGCGAACGCGCATTCTGATAATGAGATCCTTTTCAACTTGTAATGTCCAACCTCTACCTTTTTTATTTTATACTTAATATTCTTCATTATTTGGTCTAGAAATACAATAAATAGCAATGGGCTTAAAGCTCCACCTTGTCTTAATCCTTGGGATGTTTTAAACTCTTCTGATGTTGCGTTGCCGGTTCTTATGTAGTTGGATGTTGTTTCGTATATGCTTTTTATTGCTGTTAATAACTGTTCTCCTATTTTTCTTCCTCTCAATATATTCCACAACTTAGTCCTCGGTACTCGGTCGAACGCTTTTTCCAGGTCTATAAATGTGATATACAGTTTTTTGTCCGTTTTCATTGTATTTTCTATCAAGTTCCTTATAGTGAATATGTGGTCTTGTGTCGAATGTCCCCTCCTAAACCCACTTTGCGATTTTTCCATTGTTGTTTCTATCGCAGCTCTAAGCTTGTTTTCGAGTATTGCTTCGTAAATTTTCGCTGTTGTGCATAAAAGTGATATGCCCCTATAATTCTCACAATTTTTACTGTCTCCTTTTTTATGTATGGGAAATATTACTGCTTTCTCCCAGTCTGAAGGTATTTTCCCTGTTTTCCAGATTATGTTTAATATAAGCAGCAATAATCTTTCTCCTTCTTCGCCCATATACTTCAATTGCTCGGCCTTCATACAGTCATGTCCCGGTGCTTTGCCATTCTTCAGTTTTTTAAGTACTTCAATTAACTCGGCTTCAGTTATCATCTCTGTGCTTTCATTTATACTTTCTGTTTGTGGGGTCTCCTCACTCTCTGTTTCATTAGTACTTTCGTCACTTACTAGTAAGTCCTTAAAATGTTCTCTCCATCTTGTCATTATTTCACTATCCTCTGTCAATATATTTCCTTGTTTATCTTTCAGGCTTTTAATTGTTACTTTTTCTCTTTTACTTCTCTTTAAGGTTCTATAAAATAGTTTTTGGTTTTCGTTGAAATTTTGTTCTAGTGTCTTTCCAAATGATTCCCATGCTTTTACTTTAGCTTTTTTAACACTTTCTTTAACTAATCTCCTTTGTTTCTTGTACTCTTCGTAGTCACTATCGTTCCCTGTTTTCAAATATTTCTTCCATATCAGTTTCTTCTTCTTAATGTTGTCTTTAATTTCTTCATTCCACCAATTTGTTCGTTTCCTGTTGCTTTCGTCGCTGATTGTACCACAGGCTATTTTGGTTGCTTCTTTTATTATATTTTTGAAATAATTCCATATTTCTTCTACATTGTTTGTTTCTTGTTGTGGTGTATTGCTTATTAATTCCTTTATGATATCTTGATAATTCTTTCTTGTCTGTTCGTCTTTCAGTTTGTCTACTTTTAGCTTTAATATTTTATTTTTATTTTTTGATGTTTCCTGTTTTTGCTGTACCTCTTTCTTCCCTACTTTTACTTTTGCTACCGTCAAGAAGTGATCACTTCCGATTTCACAACCTCTTAGCACTCTTACGTCATTTATTCTTTTCCTTTGGTTCTTGTTTGTTAAAATATAATCGATCAAGGATCTCTCGTTCCTACTCTTTACTTCTCTTGTGAATTTATGTATCTCCTTATGTTCGTAAAACGTATTTAAAATTTGTAGCTCGTTTATAAGGCAAAAATCTATAAACCTATTGCCATTATTATTTTTGACTTTTTCTCCATGTGTCCCCATTATTTCCTCCAATCCCTTGTTTCGATTCCCTACTCTCGCGTTGAAGTCGCCCATTATGTATATTGGTTCTTTTAGTTTCTCATATTCTAATTGTAAAATATCCCAGAACTCATCTTTGTTTGCTTTGTTTTCATCTTCATTTGGTCCATACACTATCATTATATTTGCTATGAAGTTATCTTTCTCTTCCAATTTAACCGTCATTATCCTTTCGTTCACGCATTCCCATTCTTTCAGTGACTGTTCCAGTTCTCTATCAATTATACAACCAACTCCCGCTTTTGCTCTTACATTTTCTCCGACTCCACTATATATTAATTTGTGTCCATTTCTCATCTTTCTTGTTCCTTTTCCTTTTTTTTTTTGTCTCTGTGATAGCTAATATCTTCACTTTTGCTTTCTCTAGTTCATCTATTAACTCTTCCTCTCTTCCATTCAGACTTTTAATGTTCCATGTTCCTATACTCATTATCCTGTTCAATTGCTGGTCCGTCTTCCTTGGTTCTTCCTTTAATGCCTTATTTTCTATCCGTTTTTTGAGGCCACTTCTTTCCATTTCAAAGTGACCCCATTTTCTCCCTTGTCCCAGATATACACTTCCCCATTTATTATTAGTTTTTGGTATCCAATTTTCACGTTTTTCCCTTTGTCTTTTTCTGTTCTCGCTATACTTCTTATCTCTTTTTGTATTTTCCTTTCATCCCAAGTCAGATCATTTTCAATGTAAATGTTGGTGCCTTTTAATTTATTCTTTGCTGCCATTACCTTGTATTTTTCTTCCCAGTTTACCATTTCTGCTAATATGATCTCATTTCTTAGATTTATTATTTTTTTAACTTCTACTTTTATTTGCAGTTTTCCCTCTAGCAATTTTTTAACCTCTTTTTCCGGTTCCTGAGCATTTTTTAATCCTTTAATTATTATATTGTTTTTCTTCTTCTGTTTCTCGTCCTTCTCTTGTTTATCCTCTAACGTTTCTATTCTAGCTATCAATTTTTCTTTTTCTTTACTCCAGGCTTTTTCCTTTCTTTCCATTTCCGTTTTAAGCACTTTTATGTCTCGCTTTATTTCTTCCATATTTTTATCTATTTTTGTCATCATTTTTTCCATCATTTCCTTAAGTTCGTACATATTTCCTATATCTTTTTTGTTTTCTTCCGTTTTATCACTGTTCTCGTATTTATTCTCTGCTTCTTCTTCTTTCCTTCTCTGTTCTGGAGATCTCAAAACTTTTTTACTCTGGTGAAATATTTCTTCATATACTGAATCTTCCTCTCTTTTTTGTCTTTTATGCATATCCTATATTCACTTATAATTAAATTCACTTAAAATTATATTCACTTTGATTTATTTAGAAAAGATTTATAGCACTTTATTTAAGTACGCCACTGAATTTGTTTATGACAATCAATTAGCACTACGATGCACTGAGCACCAAGCACGATAGCTCTAGCAGCCAAGGTCGAATCCCAATCTTTCACTATTATTATTAAAGTTTAAATGTGCACTTGTATTTTTATGAACAAATTTCACTTCACTTCAAACACAGTTCATTCGTCCCTACACTTGGTATAAATTTGCGTTTTTTACAATAGCGATAAGTCCCGAAAAACGAGGTGATTATCGGCCACCTAAAAAAAACACGTCTTACTCACAACACGTCAACACACAGTCAAAAATACTTATGTCACTTTAAAAATGACAGCTGTCACTTTGACAATGACAACTTTCACTTTGAAATATGCAATTAATTGATGCGACTTTCTGAATTTCTGAAACAGCGATGAAACTGGCCATGAAATTTATGGTAGAAATTCTATGGTGGCCACAGCAGATCTTTTCAATTTGTGTACCAACGAAAATTCCGGCTTTAACTTTGGCTCCTAACAACATTGAATAAAGATTTCTAAAAAATTTGAAACCCGCCATTTCTGATGCTTTCACAAATTGTACCATCATCTTAATGTGTAGAGGCGGTATTGAAAAACTTTCAGGCTCGGCAATCGGTTCATATTCAACATTTTGTTTTCACTCCTGAAAATCCTTTCTTTTCGGTCATGATCATCGCAAAAATAATTACATATTTCATTCAAGAAAGTCGTCATTCAATTTCCAATGAATTGCCACTCATACTGTTGATATGAAAAGCAAACTCTAAGAGGGGTTTCGGTACTTTCTGATAGTTTTCATGCATGACGAATAAGAAAATCATGAAATTAACTTGGGCACAATTTTTATTTTGTTTGTGGAATTTTGTGATAATCTCCAAGTCTAATGAGCATTATCTAATGTCTTTTGAACTTAATAATTTTGATACTTCCAATAAACTACGCTATTACAGTAATCCTGAAAATGTTCACTTCAAATGTTCTAAAGTCAGTACATCAAATTATATTAATAACACTGTTAGGAGCATGAATAGGGAAACACTGTATGAATATCTTTAAAAGAAACCAGGTTTGAAAGATGCAGACTCTTGTAAGTTACCTATTTATTTTTCATGAAAGAGAGGTGAGTTTAAGGAAGGCATAAATTATTAGAAAAACTTTGTCCTGAAAGTCCAGAACTTTTAGTTCGTCAGGACCTACTTCGATATACTTTGATATTCAATTTTGTGTTGGAAGAAATTACCAAAGTGATTAAGGTTTTTCGTTAATTAAAAATTGAAGAAGTACGTTCAGAGTGTGGGCTCTCATACTGTTTCTCCTTCAGGATGAAAAGAAGCAAATATATTCAAAACTTGTGAGGTTTTTTTAAAGAAATCGTAAAATTCTTAATCACACTGTTCTCGGAATTTGTTTAGTTGAATTGGATTATTCCACTTCCCTTATTGCAAATATATTGATGTTAAGACTATTACTTTGACTACATTTTGTATACAAATTATGACTTTTTGACGTTTACTAGGAGTTACGTATGATTCATCACACAAATTTCAAAGGAAACTTGACAATAAGCTCAATTCTAGAAGATGAAATATTGAAACCTCATTAATTTCTAAAATAAGATATCTGCAATGAAAAAAGAGGATGAAGTGTCAATAATTTTCACTTTTTATAATTATAGGAAAGTTATTTGAGAAAAACAGGATGTTGTGATATATATATATATATATATATATATATATATATCTATATATATATATATATATATATATATATAGATATATATATAATACGATGTGATTTTGTGTTTAAAAATAGTAGGCAATCATTCAGATGCTACAGCAGACTTGAATACCAAATTTCAGTATTCTACACCTGATCGTTTCGAATTTATGCGAAAAATTCCTAAAGACTGTCAAGTAAAGTGCACTTCCGGCTTGGCAGATCTCAATGAAAATAGGATATGAGCATCTAGACGGTATGATCGTCCTAAATATTGAATTCTAACAATCTACGTTAAATCGTTTTGGATTTATGCAGACGATTCAAAAAATGCTTCAAATAAAGTGCTCTTTCGGCTTAGTCGATAGCAATCATAATGCAAGGTGTACAACTGGATATCATAAAAGTGCCTAATACAAAATTTTAATATTTTACGACTGATTGTTTAGAATTTATGCGGAAAATTCAAAAAGTCTGTCATATAAAGTGCACTTCCGGCTCAGCCGTTTGTTACAAAAATATTCTGTGTTTTTTGAGCAATTGAAATTTCAACGGTAAGTCCATTCATCGTCCGATAATATGAGTACTCATTATGCACTAAAATCAGCCGCAGCTTGACTTTCTCAGGTCTATTCAAATTCTGGAATCCTTTCTCTGAGATATTAAAGAAAATATTATTAGTCTCGAAGGAATGGAAATCCAGAAAATAGTGGAAAGCACTGGAACAACGATTCATTGTCTGTAAGTTTGACAACCTGATCTCGTAGACTTTGAGAGTTAAAATATCCTTAGAAGCTTTGAACCCTTCCACTTCACATGTGAAAGGACTGAGGCGGGATTGACAAAGCCTCAAAAGGGTTGAAATAGCGGCAAACTTAGACTGATACTGGATTTGTTCAGGGCTGAATTTAGGCAGATTTGTCAATTGAAACCTTTACGAAAATATTTATTTAGTAATCTTTCGAACAACATTAAACTGGGAAATGTTTCATTCTCTAGAACAAAAATGGATCCATTATGATACTGAAAACATATTCATTAGGAAGCAATAGTGGAATTTGTTTCTATAAGCTTGACAGTTCCCTTTACCTCACTTTTCATTGAAATTGGTAACCATAAATTGTAGCTATCGACTTTAGTTTTTCTTATTCAGGAAGAATTTACCGAAACCTATTTTTTAGGTAAATTTTTTAGAAATAATGCAAAATGCAATTGATTATTTTGAATTTGCGTCGTTTGGGAGATATCATAAGAGTATTATAAAGAAAAGTATGTTTCTTTCTTCAACCCGGGAATCAATTTTTTTTCACAGCGTCCCTTAATTTTCAGTTTTGTTGTTTGGTTATTCAATACTGACCACAAAAGCGCTGTAGTTTGTTGTTCAGTCATTCAGCGTAATAAATTAATTTGAAAACTTGTTGCATATAAATTCGTAATGAATTATTCACTATTCATGCACAAAATTATTTCAACTTGAAAGTTATAAATTTAAATTAAAGTTATTATTCTCTGTTTATGTCATGAAATTATTATTAAAATAATTCTACAGGCTGTATACAAATGTATTCATTATTTGACCATGAAAAATTTCATAGGGAAAAACTTGATATATTTATATATGTTTCGAAGCTTTTCTTGCTGGATTCCAATCGACCATTTTTTCCGTGGTAACCACTTCTAGATAGTCTCTCTGTGTTTGGTGTTAGTTGTCCAATGTTCAATTGTTGAAACTGAAGGTGCAGATTCGTCATAAACATAGATCAACTTGGTGTTAGTCCCATGGTTCGTTCTCTTTATTAAAAACAAGTATCTAATAACTGCACGATATTCGATTTTATTCATATTATGTGAAAATACGTGACTTCTTTGCTTTCAATGACTATCAAGTGTCCATCGTTCTCCGACGACTAGCATGGGTCCTGCGGTGCTCTTCTTCTTTTATAAACTACTATCACCGTTGTAGTTTGGAGTAACGTCCCAAACAGGTGATTTTCAATGACTTCCATTGACGGCTCATTATATAACAACCAATTCACAAATGTGCGCTAAAAACAGTGCCTGCCACATCCGTATCGGATAAAAGGTGTAATTGATATGATATTCATTCCATTTTATTGTAAGGATATGGATTGAAATGAATTTCGATTCGTAATCAACTCTATAGATGAGCAATCGGCTGGCGCTTAAACACGGACCGTATCAATTGATGAACCAATCGGTAATTCATTGAAACTGTTTAATGAATGGAAAGTCCTTTATTGGATAGAATTTCATTCCATCGACATAATTTTCTCCTTTTCTCTAATTTTCTGAAGTTATTCATAAATATTCTCCCTCTCACTGTTCCATGAATTACAGCCAATTATCTTTACAATTGGAAAAAGATTAATTTCATTAAGCGGTAATTTGATTTTTGTCACATAAATTGGCATAAAATTGATCGAATTGAAAATGTATAATGAGGATTAGGCTCCATTTCTGACATGAACATCACGTGACTTACTTGTACATCATTTGATATATACATTAATTTATTCAATAAAGTTTTCTGTCACTTCAGATTATGATTGATATAATTTTAATAATATTTTGACATCTACAATGTCAAACAAAATCAACAGATTATCATTGCCTACCTTATCATTCTAATTGATTTGATTGTCTTATGCGGCAAGTTCTGAATGTCTGTTATACATATAAACTGTACTTCCTGCTCAGCCGATTGATACAAAAATAGTAGATAACTATTTTGATGCTACAACAAGTTCAAACATTAAATTTCAATATGCTATGGCTGATTATTCTAGATTTATGCGAAAAATTGAAAAAAGTTTCGCGTAAAGTGCATTCCTAGCTCGGCCGATTCATACAAAAATAGCAGATAACCATTCTGATACAATATCAAGTTCAAATATTGAATTTCAACATTCTACGGTTGATAATTCTGGATTTATCAGAAAAATTAGAAAAAAGTTTCAAGAAAAGTGCACTTTTGGAACGAACAATTGAAACCATAATACGAGGTGCACAACTCGACCCAATACCAGTCTTAAATACAAAATTTCAACATTATACGTTCAACCAGTTCTGAGATTTGCGAGTTACGCACGCACGAACATACGTACCGACATCAAGCCAAAAATAGTCAGGGATGCTCAAAACGGCTTTTCTCATCAAAATCTCGATAGGTGAATTTTGTCGGTTTCACAATACTTCCTTGTACTTGTATAAGTAAGTTAAAATAGATTAGTCAATCGGTGCAGGATGACACCTATAACGGATATTACACTAATAGTTTCTAGAATATGAAGTCACAGCCTATTCAAAGACGTATCTGTGGTAAAAAATATACTCATTGAAACCAGTGAAGCAGCTGTATCCCATTGTTTGACATTTCCGCACAATTACTTGAACTTGTAGTTGAAGATGAAGTTATGCAGTGGGCAATTCCGTGAATATGTGAGCATAAAATCATATCTTTAGCCTGCAGACATCGCGGACGAAATAGCTTCACTGCTTCAATGCTCGGATCATAAGTTATTATGTCCTATACACGCGTATATGCTCTCATCTTGCAAGTGATGGGATCTTATACTACATATTCTCTTATTGAGGTAATGTTGGAATACTTGCCAAGGGCTCTCATTGTAAGCATTTAGTCACAAATAAATTCGAGTTCCTATCAAAAACACCATTTGTATAAACGAAATTATTACTCTGGTATACAAAAATATATGCTAATCAGAAGTACTTGGATGTTGGAAAAGATTTTCCTCCAGGAAAATGAAGGTATCACAAAATACAACCCTAAAAAAAAAAACCGGCTACACCTCAGAAACTTATCTCATCCTAAAAGCACCATTGTAGTGATATCATTTCTTTCTTTGGCATAAAATGGTACCACAGGAGTTCAGATGAACCTTATTACAGTACGTCTAATACCTATTCTTACATTGCATCGGTCCAGCCTACTACTCATTGTTGTAAACAAAGATGCAGCTCCAAAATAAAGCTCATGGCAATCAGTTATTAGATTATGCCGATGGTATTGTTTTGATGACCATATTAAAAGAAAACTTCAAGAGGTCATAACTAGGAATAAGTAAAAAAAAAAACGAACAATATAACGGACTTTGCATAAAGATGGAAGATTCAGTAACATGAAACTCTGGAAAAGTGAATTAATTCACTAACACAGGCGTGATAGTAAGAAAAACGGAAAATTAAGTTGTCGCACTTAAAGCTAGAAATGCTGGGAGAAATGAATGCCACAGAGCCCGTACTATAACCTAAAGAATAGATAATTTTGTGACGTGAGTCGCAGGCTAATACATTTTGAACTATATTAGGTCCATGGGTAATATACTGTAGTGGAATTTACTTGATAAAAATAATTAAAGAGATTGGAAAGGTGAAAGAGAGACAACTATATTTGGTGGCAAAAATGTGGGAGAGCTCTGTATAAGAAGAAAAAATGCATAGTTGATAAGAGTTCTTAATGCTCTCAAGATCATATAGACTTCAAATATTGGGATATTTAATATAAAGTAGTGATCGTCCAGTGGTCGAAATTCGACCACGAATCATTATATTGCTAAGTTTGAATGTTATTGAATTTAACCTTCCATCACCAGGGGTTCCAGGTAAAATTAACTTGGTACTCGACGCTCCATCCAAATCTAAAATTGAGAATAGTGGTTCCCATCCAATATTTTGGAGTGACTATCTCCCGGAGATCCTTGGAAGGGGCAAGAAATCTTTAAGTTTCTTCTTGAGCTGTTTTTCTATTTGGTGCATATTTATCGATATATTCTAACAAAAAGCGGTAAATTACAATTGAGTACCCTGTATATAATTGAAGCTTTCTGCACTCTTCCTCCACAAACTTCAAGTATTTTCTCCACGTGAAATTGGAATAGGACAGCCTGTATATAGTTTTAGCTCTTAGCACTTCTTCCCCACATGAACTTCAAGTATGCCAAATCTCGATTTCCTCCGTGCGCGTTACAAAGTTCTTCTCACAAAAATCAAAATGGAACAGCCTAAATATATTTTAAGCATTCTGCACTTCTTCTCAAGATGAACTTCAAGTACGCCATATCGCACATTCCTTCGTGCGCGTCGTACAAAGTTTTCTCATCACGTAGAATTAAAATAGAGCCGACTGTATTTCAATAAATGTCACAGCCTTGTAATTGTATGGTCAATAAGTCCTCCAACAACTTCAAGAATGTATAGCGAGTTATCATAATGATCATTCCTTGTTTGACTCTGAGAAGAATCATCACCTAAAATAGCTTCAGCTATGAATATATAATGTTGAAGTTGACTGGAATAGTAAATGTGAGTATAGGTATCAGGAAATTCAGTCAAATCATTCAGTTTTTCCATCCTAGCTCGACAGTTTTGGGCTACAACTTAGCCATCTTCAAGAACAAAATTATTTGTTTAGTTTGTATATTATACATGATTTTTTTAGAGCATCTTATATATTGAAAGCAATTACTAGAGACAACAGCAGCATTCATAGTAACAGGTTGAGGCAAATGACAAAATAATTTTTTTCTTGAACTTCCAATATTCTAACTTGCGAAATTATCATAATTCGTAAAAATAAAATAAGCCCTGAATTCGGTCCTGTCTGGGCAGGTCCTTTCGTACTCGATATATCGCACCGCACCGCACCAGACCGCCTCGTATGGTCGAAAGTTCTAGTAACGTGCTCTCGACTAACCTAGAATTCATCTGTTTATATATATGAGCAAACGACCTGACTGAAGAACAGTGAACAGTGAACGTTGAAACAGTGAAATGGTGAATATCCAGTGAGTGATCAGTGTAATGAATAAATAAGTTGTTAAAAATAAGTATCTGTGGCTTTGTTGTTGAAGTAAATAGTAGTAGGAGAGAAATAAATTAGAGTGTTTGCTCAGTAATACTTCGAAGAATCAAACTTTTATTTTCGTTTCATTTATGAAATAGTAATTTTTTTAAATTTAACTATGAACATTTTTCTTTGAGAGCAATGAACATTACAATATTCCAGATCAAAATTCATGTATACTACACAGTTATTTCTGCTCTTGAAGATGACTAAGGTGTAGCCAAAGCTGTTGGGCTAGGAAGGTAAAAATAAATTATTTGACTGAATTCTCGGCATCCTGTACTCACATAAATATGTTTGTTGTAAATTCACTCACTGTTTCAATTCTGCCAAGTATGCTATCGTACCAATACAATTTCTTGAGAAATGACCTGTATTTCTATTTCCTTGTGACTTGCAGCTTTTGGCACATTTCAACATATTGCACGAAAGCTTCTATTGATTCAGGTCCTATTGACATTTAGGTTTCAACTCCATTCAGCAAGCTATTCACAATTTGTGTGAGCTTCTTTACGACATATTCAAAATACAGTAGTACATGTTCACATTTGATCCATAGATCAACTGAAATCTGTCTAACAACTTGAGAAAGTTCAATGACTCCCTTCAAACTAAGACAACCTCAAAGCATGGCTTTATTTCCCACTATCTTGAAACTCAACTCTCCGTATGAACTTACAGCTGATGTACTCTTCTTCATATCTTTAGTTGACGTAGTTTCATACTTGTGCATTAACATTTCTATAAATTTACAGCGATATTTTGAAGTAGTTCTATTAGAACTATTGTACATATGTAACATCATCGTCTGCGGGTCTTAATTACTGAGTCTCAAGATGTAAATTCGTACATTTCGAAGTTGATTCACCATTCTTTGATTATTACTCCTGCATTTACCTATTGAACTAAGTAAAGAGTTTTTTTCTATAATGTTTACCACAAGCTTTTTGAAGAATCTATAAATAGACGAAATAGAGTAGAAATTTAGAATCATAAATTTTAATGAACAATATCAAATTACTTTTTCTCTTTTAATTTTCCACCGCAATATCGCTTCGAGAATCGATTGATTGTTAATCAAAAATATTATCGGAGCTGTATTTCTGTATTCAGTTTCAGTTATCGGAATTTCAATCAGAGGAGGCTATTGAATTTCCATCAGAATTTGTCAACTGAAAAATATTTTTTATTCGTTTTTGTTTATAATTTTGTTCCTATTGTTCTGGTTTTTGGTAATACTGTCACGAAGTTTGAAATCACCAATTCGTCTATCTCCCCATTTTTGAACAATAATATCTGATATCTCATCCAGATTAGTTGAGAAATTTTGATGATAAATGATATATTTCGTTGTATAATAGTATATTGTACAACAAGTATAGAAAATTACCTATTTCACACGAGGTGTGTAATTTTCAGCACGAGACGGAGTCGAGTGCTGGAATCACACAAGTGTGAAATAGGTGATTCTATACGTGTTGTACACTATACTTTTTCTACGATCACAATTTTTAATGAAATATGTAGGTAAATCATTCGTATAACTGAGATTTTGAATCTATTTTCACAAATATAAAATAATTTAGGCATTTTAATTGTTTGCTCTGCTTATTTATTGTGATATTAATTTTAGTTATGATTTGGATCATTATTGATATATTTTCTATCAGTTGATTGACATTTCATTGTTGTGTAGTCTAATTGTTGCAAATTACGGAGAGATTGTATCTGATTGGCTCACTCTCACCAAGCGACCTTCTGATTGGTTCATTAATTAGAGTTTTCTGTGATCTGGGGTTGCGTGTTTTCTAAATCTTCGTCACTTATTATTTTCCAACTGCAGTAATGATATTTGTGGATATCTAATTTTGGTTATGATACAATAATTACATACATAATTTCTCGATTTCAACAGAATGTGATGGAACGTGTTTTGTCTGCTTCAATTTGACAGTTGTGATTCGTAGTGTTACCAACCTTCGGAATATATATTACAAGAATAAGAAAATAATTCCAACAGAACTTGGTGCAATTTTGTTATTTAAATGTGGCTTATAAAAGAGCAAACAGAGATTTATATCAAGTCCGTGATATTTATCAATAATCTTGCTAAATATATCATATATATCCCCTAAAGAATCTTCAAAATGAATTATTAATATATAAGTTGGTCAAACTGGTGTGAGAAATGATTTCTCACGACTTTTCGCACAGTTGTGTGAAATTGTGAGTTTTCTAGCTGTGTTTTGTATGAGAAATATGTTGTTTTCTATAGTGATCGTAGAAAAACATTCTTGTACTTATTCTAGAATAGTAGAGGTATGGAAGGGCAAAACTCATCTTTATTATAGGAAAAACTTCTATGACCGGCCTCAATTCCTCTTGCTTTGAAGAACTGGAAAATAGTTAACTCTAGCTACTATTTAAATCCAGAGAATAATCAAATATATTCTTTTAGATATAGCTACAAGTCCATGAAAACTGAATCTTTGCATTATTTTGACCCTTGAAATCATTAGGGCAGAATACACACTCAAATACCCAATTTCCCGATGAACAATGTTGAATTAGTGAACGAGTTTCAAGTAGCTTACTGAATGTATGGATAATCCAGAGCTCGTGACGTAACGATGGATAATATCCAGGAATGCCATTAGCTGCCTTGTGATTATTCCATCAAAGTTGATTAATTGCGTTTTGCAGGAGAAGATTACGAGTTTATTCCTCCTGTTGATTACAGGACTTTCAATTATCAGTCATTTGGGAGCAACTCTCAATTTTCACATTTTTGTACCTTTATGTCTTCATTAGGAAAACAGCTTTTTGTTGTAGCCTTATTGAATAGTGTATACTACATATAAAAGAGATACAGTAGTCCTGTAGGATATTCTCAACAAGGGCCTAATGAATAGCAATAAAGTTTTATTTGTTCTAATCACTGAACAAAGCTCAAATACTGAAAGCATCATTAAGAGCAGCAATCATCATTTGAGAGTTTTTTCTAATGAATAAGTATTGTGAACCCTGCACTGCGGTATTAATTCTATTATCGACTAGTGCGTCAGCGTCGAGTTTTGACGGTAAAGGTAATCAACTCGAGAATGTAATGATCTTTCTCTGGTGAATTATAATATATTCAACATTTTATGATGATTGTTATGATTGTTGGCTTAAGAATCGACATGTAGGAATAGTAGCATGTATCTTCGTCCTTTTGTCTGTTCGTATGAGATGGACATCTGAGGCCGGAGATAATTGCATGAAAACGGCTGAAAGTCCGAATCCCAAGCAGACATACTACACTTTATGTTCATATAGCTTGAATTACGTTATACTTTCTTCGTCCAAGTTACGTTCGAGATGCTTTTAGCTAGTTCTGTCATAATGTGAATCAAAAATTTCCATTCGATTCTCACACGTGCATACATATGTTCTGGAAAAATACATTTGGCTCCATTTTTCTATTCGAATTTCGTCTAGATTCGGGAGCGCATGCGTACTTTTGGGTATTTTCAAGTTACACCAACCTTAATTATTGACGTTTGTTATTTTTTTGTCAGAGCCAAGAACTGGTTGTCAGATATGATCAAATTTTACCCTGTTTCATACAAAATGAGTGCGGAAAGTTGTCGATTGCCTACGGGAGCAAAGTTTCGCTTAAGTAGGCAATTGACAACACTGCACAATGTGGAATGATTACCATTATACAATTGGCATTTTTCACTCAAATTTAACAGTTTTTGTTGTCATTTTGCGTGCATCAGATATAATTATGAGTAAACTCGTTGCACGTTAATAAATTTGCATTACGTCTAAGTCGTATTTTATAGTAATCAAGGTATCCAGTATCCAGGACAATAATCCTTTTGGTCCGAGGTGTGTACGTTGACCGTTGGCATTATCGTCCGTTCAACTCTCGTGGTGCCTTCAATGTTTAATGTCCGACTAATGTACTATTTCAATCAAGATTTTTTGCAATGTATGTTCTGCAATTGTAATTTCTGTCAAAGATTATTATTCTAGTTACTTGTAACTACGAAACGTGATATTCTTCTTCGATATTTTTCAAAATAATGCCCTTGCGACATAATTTCAAGATGAAAAGTTGATCTTATGGACGCAAAAGATGTCTACTATTTTACTAACAAATATAGTTCAATCAAGACGAAAATACATCTCCTTGCCTCAAAAATTGACGTTGGATGTCTTTTTGTTTTACAAATTTGCAAGTGGTACCAGATTTTACAATTTAAAGCTGCAACAACTTACCAATTTCCCTCACAGCGACCAAACCACTTCAAATTGTTAGAGATACCATTCAAATTGCTCACGTACAACTTAAATTATCATCCTTGTTACTACTCAGTTCTCTGTATAGGATGCAGGAAAACTTTTCCTCAGTTTTACCTTTTCCTCTCACTTTGATTGTTAACGTTTAAAGTATATTTCCAATGCAATAATTGATCTAAATGGTATCTCTAAGCCATGTTTTCAGCTAATTATTCACAATAAAATGTTTTTATGGTTTGCTTGTGCTTGCTGCGTCGTCTTATTAATTGTAAAAAATCGTCAGGATCAAATAAATAATTATAAATAACCGAGTATGTCAGCCTTTGGATTAACAATTTCTCATAATCTCACGAAAGACAAGTTAGTGTGGCGTGATAAATGCAACATAAAGCTGATGTTGATATAGTCATGTGATTTCGATACCCGTTCTAATTGGCCATGGATAGCAGCCAGCAGTGAAACAAGTGCAAAAAATAGCACCGGATCTATTTTGTAAAACAAGTCGCCTGGCAAGCACAGCACCAAGCAGCAGACCAAGTTTCTAGCATCGAAGCTAGCGCGCATCTCTATGTGAACAAAATTGCTTGAAAAATAGCCTCGTGTGCGGTGAGCTTCAAACTCGGTTGTTTAATCCTCATCCACAGTATAGTTGATCTGAGCTCACTTAACATGTGCTTATGATTACCGTGATAAGTAGCTCGACTTAACTGTAGATAAGTTTAGACTCGGTTGCAAAGTTTTTGGTTTATTGTGAGCGTAGCTTTATTATCTAGGTACCGATTACTGTTTTTTTTATTGACGTAATTTTTAAATATTTTAGGATAAACCAGAGTCTGTGCAATTGGGCCTTTATCAGCCATTCTTATTTTTATTCAAACTACGAATCTAATGTTTGTAGAAATAAATTTGGCAGCGAAGGAATACTTAGAAATGTAGATGTATGTGTAAGTACTATCCACTATGTTATGATTAACATAACGAAAGTGAACATATTAGTTTCTGTTTTTGTTTCACGACAAAAGTATGTACTTCGATGTAGAATTTGTTTCCAAATCAGATGAAGAAATGTATTATCATATAATACAATAACTTCTGCTTCCAAACACCATATTAAAGTATTGTTCGTATTGACTGTTTTAATTTTGTTTTCCACATATTCTTCGATACTTTATTTGCTCATCTCTCTGCTGACTAGTAGTACATTTGTTCGTCAGGTCTTACAATGCAGACAGGATTTCTTATTTGCTTTGTTCTGAAAGAGATTAATGGCTGAAGATAAGTTGATCTTAGCTTATTTTTTCTCTTTCAAGTAATAAATTTGTGTATGTGTGAGTATTGGAGTGAAAGACTGGAATTGATTGAGTATTCAGGAGTGTGGAACGAATGTCGAATGAAAGGTTGCCAGGGTTGTCGAAAGGGAATGTCATGTCAGTCTTATTTAGATGAGGAGGCATTATTCATAAATGTATGTACCAAATAATGGACAGTTTATGTTTTGATACCACCAGACCAAACCATGCACTCCCCCTCTTCCTCAAAATTAAAGCACACCATACTTCACTCAGAATTTGAATAAAAGCTGGACTGTTTCAATTATCATCTTTGTTAAGATTGAGTGCCAGTTAGCGTTACTATATGATTGGGTGAACTCTATTGGTTTGGATAGCTGTAATGAGGCAAATTTACTTTGAAAGAATAACTATTTCTTTACAGCAGTCGAGGGTATTATATGCAAAAAGTATTATTTGAGCTGGAATGAGAATATTGCCACTTTTTTCATTTAGAATAACGTCTCATTTCATTATATTCCTAATTTTGATCAATTAAGATTGATTATAGATAATTTATTAGAAAAAGTCTCCAATCGCGATTTGCCAACAAAAATAGCTACCTCCAGTTTATTATCTCATCTCTATGTGGAGTACAACTCGGGGATTATGTCTAGTAGACGCCATTTTGTGTTCCTCAAGGGAAATATACCACACTGCAGATGTTCTTGATATGTCTTAGTTTCACTTTTGTCATGTTTGTATTCATCAATTAATATGACTAAAGCCCCTCAGGAAATTAGCTGTTCTATGGGATTAACGATTCAAATTTCCATCAGATGAACGAGAATATATTATCCGCATAATAATATTTGGAAAGCTCGCCAAAGTTTGGCGTCCACACTATTATCCTCAATCGGTCAAGTGTACTTACTGATATTTTAATAACTATTGACATGTAACAAGATTTCAAGAGAATTTTTCTACTCTATACCAGAAGGCTCAAAATTTTTATTTCCTAGTCTGCTCGAATTTCATTCTTCCCCTATGTCCATGTCTTGAAATAATTTTATGACTAAGAAGATGCCGTACTAATCCTGATATCTCTCTCTGTGATAAATTCATATCGCTCCTTTGTTTGACAAAAGACGCATAATAATATTAAAACGATATATCAATTGTTGTCAGCTTCAATCTCTTCCGGGAGTAAACAGCATTCGTAAATATAATTTCAATTTTCTTGTTTGTTTGTTGTTAAAATATGAATTCATGTTTCCATTAGTGTTGGGTATTGTGCACTCCAATTAGACTCATAAAGATAAAGTAAGTACTGAATGTGTTACACTAAGTGCCATTACAACCTAAATTATTATTACACTAACACAATAGTGTCTACCTATAAGAGCCTTATTTTGATGAAAATGCTGTTATCTTTGTTTGCACGAAAAATTAAGCAGGGGTAATTTCCTTTCTGGTCACGGAGAAAATATTTCCTGGAGAATTCTATAGGAAGTTTTATTATCTGCAAATATTTGTTATTTACTACGGATACTTCTATCCAGTGTTTGGTTTATTTTCCACTTTAAATTCAAATTCATGGCGATATTTTTTTTTGTCTTTTGTGCTCCACTCTTTACTTCCTACTTTCAGAAGATAGACAAAAAAATCACATTTTGAAAAACTTCCATATCAAACCCTCTCATTTAATATACATTGTAGAGAAGAAGGGATTTCGCAATATTAGAGCAGCAGCCATTGAAAAAAATTACAATATTGAGTAATCCTAGTTATATTGTTACCAGTACCGGAAGTGTATACAAATGTTCAGCAAGAGTGGACTACGGGAAATGGTTTGAAATTCGACTACAAAATTTGACTCATGCAATGAAAACGACACGGCAAGCTTATATAGGCATGGTAAAAATTGATCTAAAAATATTTCAGCGCGTTTCTGATTAAAGTCTGCCGAGGTTTTAATCATAATTTTTCTGTCTGCCATTTTGCATATGGATCAATATACAATAAATGTAATATTCAGTCAAATGACATGTATGTATGTGCCTTTCACGCTGTTTGGCGACACTTACGTCGCCAGCAAATTGTCTGTCAGCTTTTTTCCGCCTTTTTAAAGAAGACATGACAGCTATTTCTGTAATTATATTCCATGTATCTAATAACATTTGTGATATCGAAAATTGATCTATTAGACTGGTCGTCTCTGCTTTAAGCCACGAGGTTGCACTGGCAGACAGGACGATTTGAACTTGCCTGTATAAAAGATTCCTTCCACACTAAGAATCAGCTATGTAGCGAGGACCTTTTTGATGTCTCTTAGACTGAGAGCACGTAATAATCAGGGACTTTTTACATGTGTGTCCTACAATGCTCTATTTTCAATTTCAATTGATCTAATTTTCGTAAAATATAGTAGACATTTCATGAATACTTTCTCTTTTGTAAATATCACTTTGACGGCTACTGTTGGTAACTAAGAAAACAATTTTGTACATTGAAATGTTCCCATTGAAGTTGAGATAAAACTTCAAGCTCAAAATGTTAACAATCCACGGTATCGCGCTGTCAGACAAGACGATTCGAACATGGATACACAGGAGAATCTTTTCACAATAGGAGTCAATCATGTAGTGATGACAAGCTCCTAGACCATGGAAGGTTAAGCGCGGACGCGATCATCTGCAATAACGTTAGAAATTAAACTAACTTTCGCGCGCGCACACTACGCTCATTAGGCAGAAAACAGACTGAATCGGAAAAAGGTTGGAACAGGCTGAATTTAAGTTCATGCATACATTTTTATGACGGTATTTTGCGCAGAATTGTTACATAGCCAAAAGAGCTGACCAATAAACCGACGAAAACCCAATACTCTTCTATACGATAGTAGATAAATAATTGATTAGAATTTTTTTTTCTGATTGTTGTCGTGTACATTCAAGTAATTCGGGATGCAAATATGGACTGATAGAACTAGTTATTCAAGTGGAAATATGATACAAAACGAATGCATAAGTCTTGGGAGAAGATGCTCTATCTGAGAATATTGTTCTTTTTATATTTGGAGTTTCGAATGGAATAATCGGTGGCAATATTATTGTCAGTGTATACCGTGAGATAAGATGCGATCAGTGATTCAAAAGAAATAATAGTTGAAAACAAATTACATGCCGGCACACCTTCTATTTATTTTTTCTTCGACTGAAAGCATCTGCTATATTTTAGTTGTGATTTTGCAAAAGTTTCTTAAGATGCAACAAGTGGCGCAGAATGAATAATTGTCAATAGGTAATGCAAATATCTCGATGAAGGAACTTTTCTTTGAAGTTTCTTGGGAATTCCAGAAATCAATTATAGCTTGAACCTCGTGGCTAAGTGTTCGAAGTTTTGATATTTTTGTTTGTTGGTATAGCAAGGATTTCAAATCCGCATTTCTACACAATTTGAAAATTTCTTGTTGAAAAGTTTGAATTTGAAATCCCGTGCACGCAATTACCAGTTAAAATTTTATTTGACCTGAATTAAGCCAAAAGAATAATCTTTAAGGCTTCGAATACCATTTGATCATTCCACGAAATTGATAAATAAATATCAAATTGTCCAATTACAAAGATTGGGTCAGATTTTGATGTCCTCGATTTATAAGTACAGGATATGTATGTACTATTATATATATATGTTTGTTACGTAAGAAAATACCCTGACTATGTAGTTGTGTCCAATCAACTTCCAATTATGTGTTACCCATTGTCATTTCAACGATTTGATGGGATTAATCTTAAATGTCACTTACTTTGCGTTCATCCAACAGTAGATGATTGGATTATACATCGAGTTGCTCATGGCAAGCCAGTAGATAGCTAGGTACGACTCCTGGATGTATGGAGAGTTGGTAATTTCTGGATAATAAGATGTTACGATGAAGTAGAGATGATAAGGAAGCCAGCAGACTCCAAATATAACTACCACCACTATCATCATCTTCACAACCTGAAAAAAATCATAAATATTAGGAATCTCACCATTCTCTAAATATCAGTGACTGGACAATTCATTGAAGAATAGATTTATCAGTTACGCCAAATTACATTGGGCATGTGACAAGAAGAGAAGCTTCGCTCCTACCAAATCGATCAACAACAAATATTTAGATCTAATTTCCTAACAATACATCGGAAGCAATTATTCTATCCCTGGTAACTCTCCTAAAATAACAAGTGACATTGTAATTAATCCACACACATATTATTCGCAGAGCATTCAGGTAAACAAGAGGCTAATGGTTGAAGCAGAACTAGCAGCTCTGCAATCAAGACAATTAATGTCAATTCTCTTACGCTGCTGGAGCTGTCATTATCAGCATCACTAATTTATTGTCCCTTATGTGTCCTTTGACCAATCATCCGCCAAAGTGTCTTCTTGTTATTGAGATGATCAAAATTTGATAATTATATTCCTCACAAAGATTCATCCATGACGGTACATTTTTGCTATTGTCTGTTTGGAAATAGAACAAAAAATAATACTTCGCTTTTTGATCTGTACTGTCAAATTCCTGACTTAAATATCATTTGGAAAGGTTGACAACTATTTTAGAAGAGAATACAGGAAGAATCTCATTAAAACAGTTAATTAAAATGTCAAATATTTTGCACAACTGATTTAAAGAGTTGTTTTTAATCCTGGTAACTTTTAATAGGCTGAAAATGGCAGGAGTAGAGTTATTCGAATTATTCTTTTCACTTGATGGAACAAAATGCCTAATAAATATGAAATCATGGAAAATTACGATTATTTTAACACAAGATATGTTTTTTGCTCATTTTAATGAAAAATAAAAACTTGTATCAGCTCCAGATAATTTTGTAACCAGTAAAATTGTATCTTTCCAGTTAAATAGAAATTCCAATGTATTAGTATTTCTAGTCTCCTAGAAATACGAATGATTTGATATACAATAATTTATTTTCTCCAACACTGTTTTGGAATTGGCATATTCCATAACCAAAACTTATGTTGGAACGAATGACATTCCAAAAAATCGTTTAGAATGATTCCGTATGCCGTTTAGAATGATTCTGTATGACATTAGAATCATTTCGACGAATCAGAAGCTGTTAGCTTAGGTACTACCATGGTTACTTCCTAACAATTCAAGTATTCATATATGGATTTACGTTTGACATTTAATAATTTTTCAAGCTTCCTCTGAAATATTGGTGAGTTTCCAAAACCTTGTTAGAGAAAGTATAGTCTACAATATGTTTGGAATGGCGTATTCCACACTCGCGAACCGTAATCCTCGCCTTCGGCTCGAATTACAAACTTTTCGCTCGTTCAGAAAAGAGGCCATTCCAGTACTTATTGTAGAATATACTATTTCGAAACTATAATTTCTGTCTATAAAACGAGATATTTGGCCGTATTTTGCAACACAATCATTTATTTATTATCGATCGATAAGATTTTTGACAAATGAAAACAATTGTAACAAGCGAATATATAAAATTTTTGTCAATGCTATCTTCATTCATTGGCTGAAATAGATAATGATCGATAAGAATTCATCGATTGAGTTACAGAATAGCCCCAATTCGCTCTGAGAGATTAATAAATTTAATGAGATATCGACATCCCAAAATTGATGACACAACTTCAAATGGAGTGAAAATTGATAAGTCAGTAAGAATCAGAAAAGGTGAATAACTTCATCTATCCGTTTTTCTGATCCGGAAAAAATTGATACCCGTTCCGTAGAGTATGCAAGCCTTGCCTCAAGGATATACTTATAGTTTGTATCTGTCAATTGAATACAGCCTGGTAGCACCCAATCAAAAAAAACAAAGAAAACTGGATACACTTCGGGGAAAACACATCAAGTTCTTCAGAGACGACTACATTCATGTTCCGGAAAGTCTGGTCTGGATGAATTTTGTGCTTTTTTTTCAAAGTTATTACATCCATCGTACCAATCATTCCAGACTGCTGTAATAACGGCAAAAATCAATTGATGTAGTCCGAGTCTTAGTATTGGACAACTATTCATGTGATTCATATTAAAAATAATATTTCGAATGATCTAACGTTCTTCATTATTCATGACAATCTTTTATTATTTGTCGTCAACTCATATTCACGTCGAAACTTATTAAGAAAATGTTACATCTATAGCTACCGACAGCGATAAAAATGATAATTGTGATGTTATTCAAAAAATAGCCATTTTATGAGTCCTAAAATGGTCTTGGAATGCACTTTTGCATAATAATGCGTCATGATGATAGCAATGTAATAGCTCTCTGTGACTTGCATATAAGTGCCATGAAGATTCTAAGACATTCTGATTACTAAATATGTATTATAAGAATGCTTGATATTCAAAAGAGTTGCACATGACATTGTCTCCAGATAAGTAGCCTTTGCGCTATAGTTCTCATAACAATAATTTTTATTCATCTATCTGCCAGACAAAGAGCTGAGTCTTATTATTGTGGTGTTCATCCATAAATATTATCATCAATATTATTTCTTATGTACTCTAAGCTATCAATATTCATAAATACATTTGTGAATTCAATTATTTATCAGAGTGACTAGTGGCTCTCCATTTTTGTTTGTATTGTGTTAGTTGTTTGATGTTTTCGTGTTGTGCTGCATTCTTGACTGCTGGTATTTATCTCTTTTTTGGTGTACCTTGTTTTCTCATTTATTTTTGTCTTTCTATATGTCCGATTTGGAAAAAGAATTTTGTATTTGGTTTGATGTTTAGTTCTTCTCTATATGTTTTGATTCTTATCCTGTCCAATTGAGTCTCCTCCATTACTTTGCAGAGAAATCTTCTTTCCATAGACTTTTTTTTATTTGGGAGTGAGGTAGTGTCTAGAATTCGCTTGCATATAGCAAGGATCCTACAAATATCGTCTTGTAAATGGTCTCCGGTATTCCATTTCTGTTTTACAATTTGTTTTTATTGCCTGTCTTGCTCATTCTTTTGTTGAATTTGGTGCCTACATCTTCTTTTCCATTGATTGTGCTGCTCTCATATTTTGAATGAATTATTCAGGTATAGTAGTCCAGTTCTTTATTTAATGTTGTTATGTAGGCGTTTCAGATGGAAACTCACCCATCATCAGCTTAAATATAGTTTTCATAATACCTGCATTGAAACAAAGCGTTTCAACGCCTGTTTTGTCAGTCAAAACAAGACAATTTCAGACAAATGCGAGTGTAGCTGGGCAGAAACAAGCATTTGTCAACCTTTAAATGGGAATCATATAGCCTCAGTTGATTTGACAGTTGTTGTATTCGCAACTGTAAATTAGATTAAAAAGGCGATTAGTTTCAAGAGAAAAAGTATTTATACGACAATTTCAAGAAAACCACAACATCTTATTTATAAAGCACAAGCAGCCACTCTCGACTTGTAACCTGCAAAATCAAATGAAAAATATCTACTTTGTTATGACAAATTTGTAATATGGAAAGTTTCAATGCAGGTATTATGAAAAATACAGTGTGTGGCACGGAACAAAACACGATTTCAGCCGAGGGCGATGCCAGCCCTCGCTTCGCTCGGGCAAGCAACACTCACCCTCAGCTGAAATCGTCTTGTTTCGTCCCTAGCCACACAATATACTATTCCACTGATACATATTGATTGTTAAAAGCTGATGATGGGTGGGTTACCATCTGAAACGTCCACATAACAACATTAGATAAAGAACTGGACTACTATACCTAAATAATGCATTCAACATATTTCCTGGGTCCTTCAAATTTTATTAATTATGCTTCTATATTCGGTATTATGTACTCGCTCTGGATTTTCTGCCCCATGATCATTGTTAATGTCTTTTCCATGTTTATTTCGAGATCTTATCTCTCGAATTATTCATTTTATATGTCTACATTGAGTAATAATGCTTCTTTTGATGTTTGGAGGTTGAACATATCGTCTGCAAATAGTATTTCAGTGAATCTTATACCTTCAAGTATAAATTTTCCTGAGGTAAGAGGTTTACAACTACCCTTGCTGTTTTTTACTATTCCATCTCTGTAAATATGGAGAAACTATGGGCAAACGACACATTTTTGTTTCATTTCTTTCAGTGCGACTTTTCTTGTGCTTTGATAAAATTCAATGAAAATTAGGTGAGAGTTAGTCTCTTCTATAATCTATTTGCTCATAATTCCATTTGAAACTTTGATGTAAATGCGATAATTTTATGTTTTCTTATGACAATACAATCTCAAGCCAGACAAAAAGTCTATTTTATCTTTGTGTCGAAAGATCTATGTTGATTAGTTGATTCTTCTCACTCTTCTTCTGTTTCCTTATCGGTTCTAGTCGCAGGAATAATAGTCTCAAATTATCCTTCTCGAATTTGTTTTCATCTACTTTTCGTATTGAGAAAGTTCTATCACAGTGTTTAGCCTCCATCATTACCTCTCATGTTGTTTGTAATGGTCTCAAATATTCTGCAGCAAACTGCGTGTACTCAAAAAAAGATATCACCGTTGAAGTACTTACTGTATCCTGAATAATACAATCGGAATCATAATCAATAACTAATGTTGACCGCCAAACAAAACCGAAATCAAATGAGGTATTGCTCAGTCACATTCCGAGCAATTATTTGTATCGCTCCATTAAATTTGACTTTAAACACAAAATCAAGCTTTAAAGCGTGGAATGGAGAATTTGGCTTACATCGTTAAGCACTAGTTTGTCGTATTTAGAACTATTTGGGCACATATGTGCAACAATTTTGAACGATTCAAATGTGTTAGTCCACACTTTAAGCTGAAAGTATCTCATGATAACCGCAACATCGCTAGAACTGAGACAAACATTCTCAATACTCTGTCCAAATTGAATCTGCTGCGAAATAGCTTCCAACTTTCTAACTTATAATTTCAGTAGACACATACCGCCTGAGATGCCTCTCAATCCTTTCAGAGAATTTCAAACGGAAGGTAAATTCAATTGAAAGTTAGTGTTGTGTTATTTAACTCTCGCTGTGCAAACAATAAATCGTATAATTATGGAACAAATGCCAAACTATCAATGAAATTAAGGAAGGAAATTATAGCACTGATGACCACGTTTACCGCACCATTGGGCTCTAATTTGTTTACCGCAGAATTTGCTGCTACGGCAACGGTCAATGAGAACCTAACAGCGATGCAGGAGAAATTTCAGGCTTCCGTGATGGTAAGTCATCAATTTTATATTGCGTGTATTCCACATTTTTTTTGAATATTTTTGCTGTTTGACTGGATTATTAGGCTACTTTTGATATTGCTGTTTCTTGAACAGTGTTATTTGTATTCTATTGGTTGTGAAAAGAGGGGACTACTGATGATGAAGTACAGAAGTACAGTACAGCTATACTATTAGTTAAGAAATAAGATTTCCATTGGAAAAATCAACAGAGTTTTGTTAGTGGAGTAGGGCTTAGCTGGTCTGTAGAAATATTCACTGCCATTGCATGATATAAAACGTGGCAACAATTTGGTGACCTGATACTCTCAAATCATTAACATGACAGGATCTTCTTTGGTCATAATGATGACTATATACACTTCAATTATTATGATGATCTGAAAATTGATCATTATAGTGACCTTGTATACCTCGATCATTATGGTGAATATGTACACTCTAGTTATTATTACCTTAACACTAAATATTCCTCAGTGTTCTTCAACCTGACCCATCAGATTATCTGATCTGATAGAGTGAAAACGTTTTACTGATTCACCGTTTGCTGTTTTCCAATCCGTTTCTTTAAATTCTAATTTCTAATTCATCTATAATTGATTAGTATTGAAACTCACGAGAATCAAGATGGTATGATGAGAAAAGCAATAACCACCTGTTAACCTCATCCTTTTAAATGGGTCACTAGTTTACACCAATCTCTTCATCTGATTACCTGATCACTTTTTCACACAAATCTCTTCATTTGGTTATCTAATCATTCACTTACTCTAATCTTTTTTTGTTATTTACTCACTCACACAAGTTTCCAGCCTCGTTACTGTTCATTGCTATCCATCACTCTTTCTATACCGTTTTTTATTTATCTATCATCGATACTTCAATGTACGTAGCAATAACATAACTCTTCATCCCATCTGTACCTTCTTCTCAAGTATCTCACCGTACTAGACACCTTTTCATTCATTCTCGCTAACAACATTCGCGATAACCCGCAACAGACCTTTAGCCTAGAGGTTATCGTCAATTAATATCCCAATTTGTACCTCAGCAGCGATTATATATTCATCATCAAAAATATGAATCCTCCGTGGGAGGTTGATGATCTGATCAAATTAGGAATTTCGTACTGTGAAGATAAGGTCTGAAATATTCCGCAGCCTAAGTTATAACTATTAGCTTCTTTTCTATATTGCCGTAACTAATTCGGTGATTATTCATTCAGGAGCTGCATGGATATCTTAGTTATCCCCTGTTATAATGAAGTCAATAGCTCTTGTAGTTCCCTCCTAGTATTAATTAAATGCATCATAGTTTCTGCAACACAGATTTTCATGAATTTTGAGCTACCTACTTTGGAATAATGCGCAGTATCAATTATTGTATCATAGCATCACGAAAATATTCATGACTATTGTTATTCAGACTGCATCCCAGTACACCACGAACATAGTGATATAACGATAACAAAGATTTTGTTGATGAAAAATTACGATACATTGTTCTGAAACAAAAAAAATGGCTCCACAGGCAAAATGAAATAGCTGAATGTATGCAATGAGAATAATTCTGTAATTATCACGACGAAAATAAGACAGACAAAAACGTCATAAGGAAAACAGTCGTTTCTAGGTCGTGCCTGATTATCACTGAAGCTGAAGTGAGTGAGGAATGAAGATTAAATGCTGAAACGAGAAAATTGTTTGTTTTGAATTCCAGAGATTAAGTAATTGAGTTTTGTCTCTTGCTTCTTATTGTAATGCATTTAAGTGCTTTGAAGTTTTGACTAGCACTATTTGCAAGATATATGACGCAGAGCACACTTAGCTGCTGTATTCTCGGGACTTATTATTGAGAATTCTGTTCGTAAGTTCTTCATTCTTCTTTTTAAATTGCATGATTTCGATACTGCCTCATGATGGATAATGTGAAACTATTACATTACCAATATTCGATGGAACTTCTGTTAAACAAATAGTTCGGAATATTTTGCTGTAGCGGTAGCAAACTGATAATAACAACTCAACAACATTTGAAACATAGCATCCATGGTACTATGAATCATTTGGGATAAGTTTCGACATACTACAAGTTTAGTTTCTACAATGCGGGCAACACATGCCATATTTCTGTCAACTTGTTTGCGAGAAATAAACATACGACCACAGTATCAGCACCAAATGATTTAATGATAACCGCGCTACATATTTGCTCTTCTATTTACATTATTTGTGATTACTTGTATGAGAATAACGCAACTTTAATTGAGTTTCGTGAGAACGCGACACTTCTCCTCGTAAATGTCAAACTCCATTCGTTTTGTAAACAATTTATAATCGCTGAAGTAAACTTGCCTTTCACACCATCACAGAAGAAGGACAAGATTATTTAATTTGAATATTCCGCGTGAATAACTTTTTGCGCATCTGGAAGAAACGGAAGTATAATTCAAATAGCTAGGATACTTTTTCTTTGAGCTTTTTTTCTGGTTTGAATCCGATTGAAATCGTGAGAAAAATCCAGAAAAAACTAGAATATTTAATGTCAAACATCCAATAACGAGAATTGAAACAAGTTTTATAATCGTGAAGCCAATCTTGATTCTTTGACAGCTGATAATGTCATCCGCTAAGATAGAAGTTTACAGAGCTCATCTTTTTCTCCTTGTTAACTGTAATTACTAGACTAGAAGGATTCGAAAAAACATCCGTTCAACTCGAAAGGTAAGTTAGAGGAAACAAACGTTGGAAATGTTATCTTTTGATGGACGACATCGCCAGTAACCTGAAATTTATGTAGCCGTTTGTCTGGTACTAGTTGATTATGTAGAGCTCGAACGACCAACGAAGAACAACTAAACATGAGGATCGATTTAAAAATTTGATAATACTGTCACCGTCCGTTAAGCTAGGGTCAAAATAACGTCTTATGTCGATAATAAACAAATTTTCATTATTGTTCGTCGCTGAGTAACAAATGTATAGTGCCGCGCCGCGCCGTACTCTTAACTTTTAGAAGGTCATCAATTCATTTGACATTATAAAAATTGTCAGAGTTCATCTTCTTGTAGGTCAACCGCGGTGACAAGACAAGAAGAATCCGGAAAACAAGTCTATTCAATTTGAAGGATAAATGAGAGGAAAAAGGTGCTTTCCGATCTCAACTTTATCGCAACGTCAAATTGAGATGAACAAGCAAAAATGTATGCCAAAATACTTGTTATGTCAAAATAAGGATCGTCGCATAGCATTTGAAAATTTGATGTATCACAGAAAAGGATCGTTATTAAATAGTTTTTCTTTTCTTGATTGCCTTGCACTACAGGATGCTATCTTGGTGCTATATAATTTCATTGAATAGTATTGATTACAATACTGATTTTATACACTCCAAATTTATACCGTGTAGCATTGATTCTCCAAGAAACGATCAAGACGCTGTAGGCTGTTAAATAATTTGTAACTTTGTTAAAGTTACGCTAAATGGATGATTAGAATCATTAGTGGAATCTAGGTCTATATAGGTTACAGTCAGTTACAAGGTAGCAATTAGTGCGAATTGGATTCCTGCAGAGGTGCTAGCAAAATTATTAATAGATTGATACTAATTTGATTATTGGTGTACAGCTGTTTTATTTCGATCATTAATTATTGCAGACTACTTGCAGATTTCATCAAAGCTGGAAGGATATAAACGGAATGCAGTCACATTATTGAATGACGCTTTCAGAAGTCAACATTTCATCGTTAATATTTTTCTATGACCTATACGATGTGTAAAAAAATTGTACTTGTTCATTGGAAACCAATTCATTCCAAATTATTGATAAATATTTTGGTATGAGCATCCAGTCATGCATAAACATGCAAATATACTTGACGTACCCTCAAATTTAAACCTAAGGATATTCGTCTCCCAATCTTCTTGTTATTTCCTCCATTAGGCTTACATTACATTATCTAAGTATACAAACTCATTAACGTACTCTATTTTCACGCCGTTCATTGAAATATTATCATCAGTCATCGTTTCTCCCTTCGGAATAATATTTATCAATATTCAACATGAAATCCATACTTATTTCAGCGTCCTATATTTTGTATAGTACATAATTTTCTACATCCTTTGATAATGAGAACATTAGTATGAGCTCATCAACATACTTCATGCTCACGCCGTTCATTAAAATATTACCATCAGTCACCGTTTCTCCCTCCCGAATAATATTTATCAATATTCAAAATGAAATCCATACTTATTCCAGCTTCATGTATTTTGTATTGTACATCATTTTCTACAATCATTAATAATGACAACATGAGTAAACGCTGAGGTACATACTGTGCTAGAGTAACATAACAGAGCCCTGTTTCATATCAATATCAATTCACCCATTCTTCTGTAATCTTGAACACCAGCTCTAGCTACCTCACACACAAAACTACACCAATAGAATCATTATCTATCATACATATTTAGATTATGTGACTTTCATTATTTTATTATGTGACTTGGTTTATTTCATTGCGAAATATTTCTCATCCTTGACGAGAAGTATTTCGCGTCCTGTAGGCAGAAGACAATCATTTTGCGTGTTTCTAGTTGTCATGTGAATGTTTACTTTTAATGACAGTCTTCAAAAAAGCACATTTTTATGCTTTTATCAGATCCAACAATGATTGATCCTTGAACTCTTTCTCGAGGAAAAACCCTCCTTGTACTTAAGTTGAGAAATGGATAACAAGATGTAAGACTTCAACCGTTCAAATAGTTTAAAAGAAACTTTCGGTTGATAAGATTCAAGTCGAACATTATAAATTGATTATTTCTTTTTGCTATTGTGTTGACATCATATTTATCTGATCTGTTTTCGAAGTATAGACACACAACAAACAATAGATTATCCATGCCATCAAACTAAGTGTTTTAGTTCAGTAAATCCTTTTACCGGAAGACTCACTGTATCTGAGTCATGGAAGGGGGTGGAACTTGATAAAACTCGTTGTTAATGTAGTAAAGAGAACAATATAATAAGATTGCATTCAGTGAATCGACGACAAACAACTAAAACAAGAACAAATTCTGTTGGGAGATACTGTAAGATATTATCTGCAGAATTCAAACAGATATGTGTTTGATCCTTGATATTTTTCATATTGCCAGTTCTATATCATCTTGAAAAGCCTAGGATACATTCCAAAGAATGTAAGAGCTAATATCTGAAAGATTCTGTCAAATTTAAAAGTTTGTAATTTTTTACTGGATTCTATTAGATTATTGAATTTATTTCAGATATTCCAACTATTCCATCTGTTTGTTGCTAGATTGATGCGTAGTTGCTTATTACTCAACATTAGGATACCAACTAATAATTCTGTGCAATTCTTAGAATGAATGCAGTAAACGATCACCCTCAAGTCTTCGTGATTCAACCCAAATATTCTGACCATAACTGACATCTGGTGTAACAGCTTATATTTTCTATTGCCGTGTCTGTAACTTACCCTTCTCTTGCTCTTGATGTTCTCCATCTGGCGTTGGGTGCACTCGCCGATGCTTTGGGAGCCCCATAGCTCCATGCCGATACGAGTGTACGCGTAGGTCATCGCTACGATCGGCAATAAGTACGTGATGATGAGGAATGCCACGTTGTAGCTGAAAAGCAAATGAAATTAAGTCACTTCTTAGCAGGGATGCTCAGTTTTAGAATTGAATCAAAACGTGATGCTTTTGACCGATGCTGTTCTTTTTTTTAAGAAATCTATTTTCGGCTTCAACAGTTCTGGAATATTGGAGTTTGAAGAGGAGTCCCAAATGATTGCATTCAAAAGACCTTGACCAGAAAAATTATTCTTCTTTAAACAAGGAGAGGATTTCTGAAGATCTTTCCCATCACTATTATGAAGGAAGATAAATCAGCAATATTTGCCGGGATCAACTCCACATTTTTCTGAGTTTTCAATCATGTTTTAAATAATCTACTCCAAAAATCTGCAACTGGATGAATCTTTTTGTAACAGATAAAGAAAATTGATTTAGACTTTTCCACTATCATGGGTAAACAACTCGCCAATGAGGCAAGAATTTTTAAAGACTAATTATTTTTAGCTTCATTTAAATAGTGCCTGATAATAAAACGAATGTGTAAATCTCGGATTCTTCTTTCTCCAGGATAGCTGAGGCACGTTCATACAATGTTGTTTTAATGTCAATAGTCGGGGCAGTATAAAACGTTTAACGAACCATCAAATTTAACTATGGACATTTCATGAGGTAGAATTGGCGTGGAGCTGGTAAACGCATTTTCAACAGATGAATAATAGTTCACTTCTCATGATTTCTATTACTCGTAAGCTGAACATAGACCAAATTATATCATGAACAGTTTGATGAGATCTCATATACATACAAGTAGAAGGTTCTATGGACATGATACTTGATCCACTTCAACAGTGTTTCTATTGCTGATTTTGCATTTTCTCTGCTTACTTTCTATGTACATCAAGTCATATCATTTGAAAGACCTAAAGTGATATAATGCAACAAAAAATTGAGTTTAACGGTTTATGCTTTGCTCGCACGGCACATCTTAATCTCAGTGATTAGTTAATGAACGAATTAAGCTATGCGCCAACAAAGTGTGCATCATTCCTTCGTGATCATAAACGGTGAAACGAGGCTTGACTTTTTTTTAAATAAGTCAATTAACAAATTTGCTCCTCTGTCGAGTCATGAGAAGACGTAGTTTAACATCAGAAAACTGTTATGTCTCCTATTCGTTGAAATTGAATATTAATATTCGCGAACAGTCCATAAGATGTGTCTGTATCTATCTTTAAATGCTACAAAGTGTTCTTTGCATTCACAACGAGTAATGACTTTTAAATATTAGCATATGGACTGTTGCGGTAGAGTTTAATCAATGGGGCTATGAATCTTTCGCTTTGTGAGAATCGTAATGAATAATTTATTTTCATACAGTTGCTTGGAAAGAAATGCACTTTCATTTCATCAAAGGATGATACAATTCAGTAGCAGCTTAGGTTAATGACTTTTTTAATATCAAGTCGTTAAGAATAATGGAATAATCATCATCATGTCAGTGTGTAAGACATATCCTGGGCTCAAGGAATATATGCTGGCAATTTATGTACATTCCTTACAATTTAATGAACGGAACACTTTCCTTTTCTTTACTAGGTATTAGCAATAAATGAACTACCGGAGAAAAAGAAAGTGCTAAATTAATTTAGTTATATTCAATCTTCATGTGGTTCAAACCTAATTTGATCATATCTCAGGACCGCCAGACATTACTTATTTTCTGAGAAACATAATGTGTAAAATAGAGTAGTGTTGGTATGTATTTTGATCGTATACACACTTGCTAGCTTGAGCCGCCGGCCAATTCACAGATACAAGTTGCTAGAGGTACGTTAAAACATAACTCACTCTTCTTGAAATCTGAATGCTGATTTTTATGTCTGTTTCAGGGAATATTTTAAAAAAATGATAGTCTATACTACCAGACACTTTCCATCGACGGTAATTCCTGATAGACGCTTTAATGCTTTCAAAAAATAACGTAATTTTAGTTGTAGTCCAAGTCCTAGTTTTTATATATGATACTTCCTCAGAGAATAATTTCAATACTTTTTGTGAGACGCTAGACCAATCGTTGAGGCCGAACATCCTGCAGACAAAAACTGAATGTCGCTGTGAGTATGAGCGCGAGGTCATTTTTTGTACTCCCATTTTGTCTAAAGGATGTTCAGCCCCTACAATTGGTCTAGCTGCTTACAAAAAGTATTAAAACTGTTGCCTGAATATCATAACATGAAAATTAGGACTTAGATTATAAGCAAGATAAGCAAGATCACATTATTATTCTGCGATCTGGCAGGGTGAATTTTGAATTCTTAACAATATTCTCTAAGCATACATGATAATCAGCACTCACTTAACTTTAAGTACGGAATAATTACCATGGGAACAATTGTCTATACAATGGTGAGCATAGATATTATTCTTCCCTTAAAGTTAAGTGACGGCGGTGCAACTGGCCATTTGACTTTAAGAAAAGTGAGTAATGTTTAAACGTATCTCTAGCACCTGGTATCAACAAATTGGCCGGCGACCTAAGATAACAAGTATGCATATGATCAAAGTACATACCAACACTATTATATTCCACACATTTTGCTACTAAGTAAATAAATGACGCCTGGCGGGCCTGGGATCTTAGACTATTACAGCAAAAGATAATTCTCTTTCTTCCTGTGATAATATCTTTGAGATTAGTACCTTTTTGATGTATTCTAGGATTTTTCGGTAATGTGTCATATTGCAATTTCTGTGCCCCTGAAACAATATCGTTGCTAGCCATGGATACCTCGAGGTGACTAATCAGGGATAACGGAGTTTGCTTTTTTTCTGCACAACATAGATTCAGTTTTACATACAAGCTTTATTCATAGCTTGAAATCAAGTTCAATTCTTGGTCTTTTGCATAGTTGGCACATTCAGAAAGAGCATTGTTCATATTTAATCTAGTGATGCCATACAATAAATTTATTTACTTGTTAAGCTCTTTTTACTAATACTTCAAGAGCAGCTACTGATTTTAAATTATAATTGACTGAGTGTTGGTGACAAGTGAGGTTCACCGATTCTATACCACATGCTTTTTCAAGGGCTCACAATTTACCCCTTAAAAAAAGAGATAAAAAAATTATTGACCGATGCACGCTTTCCGGTCATATTGGGCATTTTTTAGATAGAAAAATATTTTTCCAGACTGCTTTTTGCATGCCTTCCAAAGGCTAGTACCAAAAGGCATGAAGTTCGCAACAGCAACATGCCAATGAAAAGAATGAATTGTAATAAAACCCTTGTAGAAGAATTGACTTGCACCCTTCGTTGGCGTAAGAGTTCTACATTTGTGTGAGATATTCCTCAAATTTACCACCCTTTCGCAATGGTTTTATAATTAAAGCTTCCATTCTCTTCATGGGTCTACAATTTGGAAACACGGAACTTCACTTTTATTTTCACAAATTCACGCAACCTCCCGAGTCTTTCACGCTGTTACGAATTGCATGCCCTTCAGTACCAGGCTTTGAATCACTTTCCACTATTTGAAGATACAAAGCATGCCGCTAAATGTCACGAAAAAGCTAAATTGAAAGAAAAATTGGAATTCGCACTATGACCGGAAAACGTGCATCGGTCAGTGTTAGGAAGACGTTGTGATGTAGAAATAAACTACACCGACTATTTAATAATTTAATCAAATTGAATTCAAGGGAAAAAATAACGTTTTTCGCCAACTGTCAAGAAAACATTATCTTTTTGTATTGTTATGGATACGCAAAGTTTGTGATTTTTTCACTAGTGAAAAAATAAATTCTATCTTTGCACACCTGATCTAATATAATTCAGTTTAATAATGCTACAAGGATAGAAACAAACAGGTATTTAACAAAAAAGAAATATGAATTTGTACACATAACTACTTATTTTTGAATATAAAAATTAATTGTTGACAGTTCTTTATTTATCAAACAACAATTGCGCATATTTTTTGTGATAATACCCAGGTGACTGCAAATTAATTATAGTTTGTACTTTTTTTCTACATTCTACTGAATAAAACAATAATTATTGTTGATCTATTCTTTTTTGACATTTGGCGATAAAATATTGTTTGTATTACGTGCGCGAAGTGATTGTATTTTGTTGCGCTTTCGAATGAATTGAAAATTGACATTCTCACGCGCAACAAAAAAAAACAATCACTTCGCACACCTAATACAAAAATAACTATTGGTTCGGTAATGCTGCAACGAACGGCGGAGATGAACTGAAATTCCGGTCGTCGCTTGGAGGAAACCTCGGGTGTCATCCTGCTTTCTATTTTTTAGAAGGAGTTGGGAAAGGGTGTGGGTAACAAAAAACTAGCAAGTTACAATTTCACAAGCACCAAAAATTCAAAATAGAGAACTAAGACGCAAAATATTAGTATGAGAGAGACATAATGAATGAGGAATGTACAGATTTAGCTGAAATAAAATATAATACTATATACAGATTACAACTAAATGAAATATATGTGTGTGATGATCAAATGAATTATATGTGTGTTGAGGATCAAATGAAATATATGTGTGTATGTGTGTTGATAATCACCACAGTCAGCAATCTTCTAATCAAGGGGTAAATTTTGAACTCTGAAAAAGACATGCGGAATGAAATCGAAGAGCCTCAACTATCACCATCTCTCACTCTATAATATGTTACTTCTACAGTAAGCCATCTAGTTCTCTGTAGGTTCTGTCCAAAACTATGAGGTCAAGTAGACAATATGCTTTCAGACGGACTGCTCATTAGATCGCCTGGTTCCAAACAAAGTGATACGGTACGGTATAAGAGTGCTTGCCAATTATATTTCAGTCATCGATTTTCGGAATGTCTCTATACTTGAATAAGAATTAACAAAAATAATCTGGGTTGGTGATCCAACATCTTGGGGTGCGTATGGCCTACCAGGCCCCTTCCTGTTTACGTCAGTGTATGCTCTACTTCCGCTTCTTTGATATCATAAATGATTCGAAAGACAATATAAACATGAGAAGTAATAATTTCTCGACAAAATGGCGGTATCAAGCACAAAGATCGTCAAAAAAATCATCTTCAAATGAGAAATTTCATAGACATATTATCTGGTAGAATTGAATCATCAAATCACCTGAATCGTGCGATCTGACATCGCTTTGTTTTTCAACAAACATCTGTACATGAAAAAAAACTATTTGAGCATTCGCGGGCTAAGTTTATGACGAGCATTGCACTTTTTGTAATCATGCGTTCCAATATGTAGATCGCTTAGTAGATCGTATGACTCTAGACTAAGAGATATGTTAAGATCAGAATGTCCAGGTACCACATCTGTTTTTAGCCACGTTAATACAAAATGACATATGGCACTTGATCGCTCAAATATGTGCAGGCTTGTGACCCTGGTTTTCCAAGAGAATTATCGTAAATTACTTGGCACATTCCCAATTAACTGAGCTGAAGCTTTTGCTGATCCGAAAACCAAGAAATATCGTCTATAATTCCATATACTGCTACATTTCAGTCGAACTCTACTCAAGCTTTACTTTAGGTACTTCATGATGCTGAGGGAGTTTTTGTTAGTTATATCGGACAAAATCAATATGAACAATAATTATTATGAGCAGGATCTTAAATTTGTACAAAAATCGTCACAAAATCAAACCGCTCTATTTCTGTACCTGTATTTCATTATTCTACAAAAAATTGAGCCTTTGAATACTAGGAATAGACTAACTGTTACTATAGGAACATTGAATGAATACCAGGTTTGAATTTGTTTGTGAAATAATTGTCTCTAAATTGACATTCTCGATGTTTTCAAGACAGTCATATCAAAAGAGAAAATCAACAATACAAATAGAAGATAAGTAAATGTATATCGAATTGTAGCATGTCATCGTCCTAGAATTCTGAAAAATAAATTTTCGGGGAATATAAATCTCCTCGCTTGGACGCTACCCAGTTATTTTCAGACGTCTCATATTCGTGGGAAGTCTCCGAACTATTTTCTATTGACGCGATATGTCTGCAGGACTTTTTAGAAGTAGTCTAACTGAGAGAATAATGAATCTTCACCACAAAAATTTGCTTTTAACCTCGTGCACTTCCAATAACTTTTGCACTCACGTCAAACTTCACCAACAAAAGCTAAATTCTGAGAACGGATATTCAACGCTTGTTAAAAGTGTTTGAGAACTGATAATAATTGGAAGGAGATCATCGCAATGGTATAATTATATGTACGATGAGTGAAAATTCTACAGAATAATGTTGTAGCTGAGACCTTAACGTCAATCTAAAAGTTATCAAAGCAATTGATGTGCAAGTGAAACTCGCACCTGACTAATCTTCTCTTAATGAATAAATTATTGAACAAATCTAAAAACTGAATAGTAACTTCAAATTGTTTCTAAATTGATTTCAAATTAATAGTCCTTCAACAAATCCTCACACTCTTTCAGGTCATTAATATTTGTTAGAATTTGTTTCAGTTTCTGCTGTGTTTTGGGAGCAATCAAATTAACGTTATGGCGCGTGAATATCCCAACGAGAGCAACACTCTCAACGACCAGAAATAACCACAGAGATTCGAATAAAAACCCTTGCAAAAATTCGTCGTAAATATCACAAGAGATAGGAAGTACAAAGAAACACAAAAGCTCACATTTACGAGTAGTTCTTTGAAAACTACAATTAAACTTTTGACACTTTCATTCCAGTATTTTCTAGGATTAAAACTTGAACATTTGAACGCATAAGCGTTGCCAAATTGCAAGAGAAATCAATGAAGTACAAATCTCAGTTCTTCTACAGTTAGAGTTTTTTTTGTAACGTCATCAAAAATATTTTATTATAGAACTGATTTCTGCTTCGAAAGTTATCAATTTCAAACTATTGAAACAATTATCATAAATTCCCTGTCAACATTATCTTGCTGTTGAGAGGAAAATTTTTTTATGGAACATGGATGCTGTTGGTATCCTTTATTTCATTGTTTTATGTCAAATCGTGATTTGGAGAAAATTTGTATTGTAGAATGTGTTCGTTGTGATATTTGTATTTGCTTTGGATGTGACAACACAGAAAATATGTTCAAATAAATTAGTGTAGTATGAAAACATTTCAATAAAAAAAGTTCAGTAATGGATACACTTGTTACAAAAAGTATTGTATGCAGCATGGACATTGGAAGACCGTCATTATTGTCAAAGGTAGAGTTAGCTGCACAGAGCAACGCCGTGATCTTCGTTCTTGTCTTCGTCTAGTGCAGCCAACTTCATCCTGGACAATTATGCTAGGCATTCAGTCCTTGTATCATTATATACTATTGAAGTGATATTTAATGTTAACTTTACGATAAATGTCAGGTCAGCTGGATGAGCATTTGATAAATAAACTCAGGATGATGCTTGGAATAGTGAAAATTAGAATTATGATTCAATTTTTCACGTGGCTGATATATCGTATTGCACAATATTCTAATGAATTGCTACTTATTTTGGAAAAACTGATATTCATGTAAAATTTTGATTCAAATTCTCTCTATAAATAAATATTAAAACTTACGCATATTCCTGATTGGACAAATTAGTTGGGCCGTCCGGCCATTCTGCGTAGCAAATGACTCTTGAGCCCGCTGTAAATGTTGTGAAATACAATAACGATGGGCAGGATAAAAATGATCCAACTACCCAAGTGCCAAGGGCAATACACAGAGTCATGTGTCGGCCCATCCTAGGGCGTAAGGGATTCATAATAGCCATGTATCTGAAACAAAGGATCAAGAAATAATATTACAAGAGATCTGATACAGGGAAAATATACGATAAAGAATTTGAAATTGATTAATACATCTGCATGATTTGTTACTTAGATTGGAGTGATGAGTCGAAGTGATAATTCGTAAGAGAACTGATTGTACAGTGTAGAGTGAAGTAAAGTTGAATCATGAATCTTGGCACAAGACTTTTCATTTTAAATTAATCACATAATGAATTGACCAAATATAATTTTTAAGACAAATTTTGGAAGCTCATAACGATTTTTGATGCTAGTGTTTTTCTAATTCTCACAAGTCTTTATATGTAGGCAAAGATTCAACGTTCTAGTGAAACTACTGAAAACTCCAATTAGAACTATACTCAGACAAGACAACTAAACAAAACAGCTGAACAAATAAAATCACGAACTAATTAAGTGAGAAGTAGAAACAAAGAATCAATACAACATTGAAACAGAACTAGTTCTGGATTACTGTTTTTAATTGATATTTGGTACATTCCCAGCCTTTCTTTTCGCGTCATTGAGTAATTGTTTTTTCATAATACCTGCATTGAAACAACGCGTTTCAACGCCTGTTTTGTCAGTCGAAACAAGACAATTGCAGACAAATGCGAGTGTAGCCGGGCAGGAACAGGCTTGTTTCTGCCCGAGGGGAGAAACAAGCTTGTTTCTGCCCGCTGAATTAATTTTTTACATCGTTTCATCCCTGGCAGAGTCGCATTTGTTCATTGTCAATCTGTAAATGAAAATCACATAACCTTAGTTAATTTGACAGTTGTTGTATTCGGAACTGTAAATTAAATTAAAAAGACAATTAGTTTCAAGAAAAAAAGTATTAATACGACAATTTTAAGTGCACCACAACATCTTATTGATGAAGCACAAGCAGCTACTCTCGAATTGTTACCTGCAAAATTAAAAGAAAAATATTTACTTTGTTATGACAAATTTGTAATGTGGAAAGTTTCAATGCAGGTATTATGAAAAATACAGTGTGTGGCACGGGACAAAACACGATTTCAGCCAAGGGTGATGCCGGCCCTCGCTTCGCTCGGGCAAGCAACGCTCACCCTCAGCTGAAATCGTCTTGTTTCGTCCCTAGCCACACAATATACTATTGTATCATGACTGTGTATCAATAAAACAACTGTCCGAACAATTTGTGGTACATTTAAAATTAAATTATCAAGTATGATCTCATATCAACGTGAGGCTGAAATGGTAGTTAAGCTAATCACAAGAAATTTCTAAATCTGCATCCTTCCACACCAATGCAACATATTTGGCAAGTAAATTCAGACATTTGGTCTATAATTTAATTCTGCTTGAAGTTATAGAAGAACTATTTAAAAGATTCCGAGGTTTATCTGTCTATACATAATCGTATTGAGATATTTTTCGAATTTTCTATAAGAGCTCATTACATTGAGCAATTTAATTACAGAGGAATGTTTCTTATATAATTTTGAACAAGAATAAATGTATAAATGAATTCTATCAGAAGTTATAAGATAATATGGTCTTCCAATAGCCAATGCAGTTCTCTGCGAAATGTATCACAATACCTTTCCAACAATTAAAAACTGCTGAGTCGCAGTGATTGGAAGGAAAAATCTATCCGTATTTTACTACACAAGTTATTGCTAATATAAATGTGAAGGTGGATGCTGTATCACACCAAAGAACGAGAACTAAAAATTTTCATTTGCATCTGCTTCGATGTTGACGAGGCATACATCAATTTTGTTTGGGTGAATGTTCATGGATGCACAAGTATATACCAAATGATGGTTTACGTGCTCATGAATGCTGCTTAATTTCTACTTCAAGTGCATATTAACCAAAGTTCAAAGTGGTGGCGAATGCACCTTGATTACAAAATTCAAGGTGCATTACCTTAAGGTTGAATAATCAATCTGAATCTATAACTCAAGTCTTTATCAATCAATTTATGCATGAAAAGTGAACAGAATTGACTATTATCAAGCCATCAAATAAAGATTACCACCAAATGAAAGATTTCATTCAATTTTCTGCATGGACTGATATTCGGTCGATCTCCAATTCCAACCCGACAAAATTCATTTAAAATTGACTCAATTCGGATATCACGCACCTATATGTTTTCAATCTACAAAAATATATTCAAAATGTGATGTAAAACACGTTTATAGGTATTTTTATGTTTAGAAATACGTCAGCTATTTCTGGCTGGGTTGCAATTCTTTTTAATAGGATTTATCCATAAACAGGTATATTTTGATCATCTTCAAAACTTCATTATTACAAACAGAGCATTGAATTCGAAAGAGAGTTGTTTCATGAAGAAGTACACATATATATTCAGCAATTTTGACTCAAAATTTCCGTATTTGAAAATTTGTTATAATTTCTAGTATATATTAGGGAACGTTAATCACGGTTTGTTACAAGCAAGAATATCAATATAATTTCTTCTAAAAAATGTCCGAGCTACGTAGTGTTTATAATTGATTCAAATTTCGTGAATATTAATCATCAATATTCTATTACGTAGAGAGCAACTCAAAATTGCAATTTCAACATCTGATAGATCTGTCGTAAAAAGTTTAAATTGGAGTTAAACAAAATTGATATTTTCCATTTTTCAATATGGAGCTATGATTTGAAGAATTGTTTCGTAATCTAGTTTCAATAGTCATACAGAAAAAGTCTGATTCATGTCAACAATAATTCTAATTTTCGATTATTGATGATATCTAACGGTAAAATTGCAATCTCAACATCTGAAAGATCTGTCGTAGAAAGTTTGAATTGAAATTGGGAAAATTTTATATTTTTTATTTTTCAATATGGAGCTATTATTTGGAAGAGTTGTTTCGTAATTAAGTTTCAAGGGTCACACAAAACAAAATCTGATTCAGATTGACTGTAAGTGCCTTTGATTATGATTTTGCAATAATGGCATTGAGATTGATGATACCTATAGGCAGAGGTTATTATTGAGAATGCAAGGCTCAAAAGCATAAATATGTTTGAAAAGTCGAACAATGTCACAGATATCTTCAATACAATCCTGGTTTCAAACTCCGAAAATACAGATGATCTCATGGCACTTATAGTTTTAAATTGGAAATGAAATACAATTTGGGATTATTGAATTCTTGATATCATTTAATTAACCGGTCAACTAAATTTGATCTATGCTTCATTGTTTACGTCATTGTATATTTATTTACTGCCGTTAACGATTATCACCTACTTTAAGTCTGAATTGATAAAAAAGGTCTATGAATGCTGTGATTGATTGCCCAAAATCAGTGATATCCTTAATAAATCGTGGTTCTCATAAATTTGTTTGATTAAAAATAATTGATGAAATATTGATAAGATAATAATGAATCACAATACATCGAATTAAAACATAGGAAACTACAATATCTTTAATGTTCTGTATCTAATGAACGGACGTACGTACAGACAAACTGACTTCAAAACATTTTGAAGTATTGCAAGACACAAAATCAATTCGATGTCCTTCGATAATATCCTTGCTACACAGGTGAGTGCATCTCTAACATGTTGAAACAAAGAGAAATCAGTGCCTCTTTCACTAATCAGACTGTGAGGGTGCAAGATCTACGGGATTGTCCGCCTAGTGGTGGATGATTTTCTACAAGATCGAACGAAGTAGGATACACAGCTATCGGCTATGCGAACGATGTGTCAATAATAGTAACAGAAAAATTTTTGGGTTGCCTTGAATTTCATTTAAAAATAATGCGACAGACAGAAAATGCCTGTAACACAGTTATACCATTCAATAGAAAATAGAAACAGTAGAACAGTTACATCTGTATAATAGAGAAATGATGGTTAGAGAACAAGTAAAATTGCGAAATTCACAAAGAAATCCCTAATGCGCAACTTCATGATCAGAAATTGAATTAACCTAGATTGAAGTGACGAAGAGTTGACCAAAATTTGTTTGTCGACAAAACATTATAGTTTCGCGAACTGTACCTCCGACAATCGATACTCGAAAGTATTCGTGTTTTTTAAACCATTCATAAAATCTCGCATTGATGAAGTTAAGTGTATTGAATGGATACATGTTACAAGAAGAGTGAATTTGACGGAAGAGAAAATTGATAAATATATATGTGTGTGTTCTAAACATCGTGATTTATACAGGCCGTTACAATTATTAGAATAATTTCTTGAATTATTAGAAAATAAAGCGTTTATTCTTCTCCTAATCAGTTGGCGTCGATCAAAAAAACATACAACTTCTATTTTTCACTGAAACATATTTAATTATCATTATTAATTGAACTTCTCTTATTGAGCAAGTATATATGACTCATATTTCACTCTAAAATAAATTTTAAGATTATAACTATTTTGACATCATCACTAAACTCTGATCACTAACCTGCCAATTAATTGATTTTTCTTTCCTAAAGTTTTCAAGTTACGGCAAGTAAACCAACATGTTGATATTGCTAAATTATTTTCCTTGATATTTGCGAACTTTAATTTTGCTCCTGGAACGTCATCTGCTGTTAAAAACATTATTTCGATAGCTACTTCTACATGTATGTAAATGGGAATTGGGTAATGTTTGTTCCTACCGAACTACTAGCGCTGCTAATGAGAGATTTTTCGTACCTGAGGAAAAAAGCTCATTCGACTCGAAATTCTGGCATAAGCTATTAGAGTCTTACTGGCCTGCAGGAGAATGTTTGAAAAAAATTGGAGTCCATTAACAGCAATGACTCACTGGATTAACTCAATGATGGTTGAACCAGTTGTAGAATACGCCAACATTGACAAAGTACTGTCAGGGTACACTAAGCAGGATAAAAAGGTTGACCTGTTTATGGTTCAACTAAATCGATGATGGCAATAGAAACTTTGTTAAATCTATCGTTACCACACCTAGCTGTCAAAGTAAGAGCACTTGATCGTGCATCATAACGAAAATTCATTCAAAAGAATAAAAATGCAGAGGTCACTCTAAAATTTTAATAGCGATGAACAAGGATCCCATTTTATAGATGATGCTTGACCGAATTGATATTGAGCACGCCGTTACTTCAACCTTTAGACAGATAGAACTTCCTTCAAAAAATGTTTGGGGAAAATAAATAATCAGGTAGACGAAAATTACATTGTTATCTATAGATATGGCCCCAAGACCATCAGTATGACCGATACAGAAGTATCTGGAACAAAAGGACTGAGACACAGCCGGTCGGTTAGACTTCAAGTCAAACAGTAAATGATATATAGCTACTACTAGAGAAGAACTATTGATAGAATAGTTTTTATCATAGTTAAATACATGAAAGTCTTCAGAAATGAAGCCTAGATTTGTCCAAGACTGCATTCATAGACACGACACTCTAGGAGTGAGGTATGACTACCAAGAAACTAAGAGACAGATAGCTGACAGCCCTGCCAAAGATGGAACAGAATTATTCTTCATTGGGTCAGAATCTGTTCGTACTACAGGAATTCAAGACATTGCTTTAGCAACGGCATAAGATCTATTGGGCACAATCACCAGTTGAGACCCGACCAGTCAATTGGACTTAGGACAAATGCAATAGTATTTCAAGTCGAACAGTATGTGATTTTGATTGGTTTATAGCTACTACTGGGGAAGAACTATCAATAGGATAATTACTATAGTTATATGCATTAGAATCTTGCTTTAGCAATGGCATAAGATCTATTGGACACAATCACCAGCTGAGACCCGACCAGTCAATTGGACTTAGGACAAATGCAATAGTATTTCAAGTCGAACAGTATGTGATTCTGATTGGTTTATTGCTACTACTGGGGAAGAACTATCAATAGGATAATTACTATAGTTATATGCATTAGAATCTTGAGAAATGAAGCATGGACTTGTCCAAGACTGCATTCATAGATACGATACACTAGGAGCAAGGAATATGTACCAAGACATTCAGAGACTTGAAGACACCAGGTAGCTGACAGCCAGCCAAAGATGGGACAGAATTATTCTTCATTGGGCCATAATCTGTTTGTACTACAAAAAGAGTAATATAGAAAATCAAGACATTGCTCCAGTAATGGCATAAGATCTATTGGACACAATCACCAGATCAGATACAAGCAGGGATCTTTCTGGATTGAATATCTTAGATAAGGACAGATAGTTTACTCTCTATGAGTAGGAAAAATGTCAGACTGATGACAGGATTTATGACATGACACCATGAATGAATAAGCATCTTAATTCATTGGGATTGGAGCAGAAACCAATATGAGCCCCCAAATACTTAACATATCCCTGCGAAGCATCCAATGTCATGTACACATGATCTTCTGGTAGTAGAAAAATTGCGCTCTAAGACTTAGAGAGATACAAATCTGAAGAAAATTGTGGACTATGTCAGACAAACAGAACTCCTGTCAGAGCGTTGATATATACAGAAACTAAATAGACTGAAAGGCTGCAGTACAAGGGTATTGAGAAGACAAGCTCTAATAATGATAAACTAAATTGAATCCTCTGATAAGAAGAATAGATTTGGATTATTTTTTTGTTGATTGGCATTTTCTCTCGCTTCAAATGATAATGGATAATTCGACCGGAATCTTGAGGAGTCATAAATTTGTGATACTTATAACTATCTATTTACTTATTCTATTCTAGATTATATTATAAATGTTGCAGTAAGTAATCGCTCCTATTCCCTTAACTCATTTACTGCAATCAACTTTCACCAAAGATAAAATAACAAAATCAAAGCCTCTTGTTGTAGTTAGAATTCGCAGAATATGTAAATTGGCGTAACAATTGGTAATCAACACCGCCATTTTGTAAACAAAACTAACAAAGTCTCATACTTACCGGTCAATTGAAATAGCCATCAAGGTGAATACAGAAGCGCATACAGACAGAATAGCTGTAAATTGCGCAATTTTGCAATATAGTGTGCCGAAAGGCCAATGTGAGTTCAGCATGTAGATGTAGTTGAAAATGACGTTCAAAGTTGAAACCATGGCGTCCGCTATCGACAAATTCACTGAAAAAGAAGAAAACAGACGTTTAACACTGAACTGTTTATTATGTTTATTTTAGCTGCAGAGTAGTTGGGAATGCATTTTGCTTGCTTTGATATTCATACAGCTTTGATCTTTCAAGTCGGTGGATCTCAAGTTCTATGTGGTTTTATAGGAATGTTTACCAACAAGAAATTAGACTTATAGGTGAGGAATAAAAGTTATTGAATTTATATAATTTTCTATATACATAATGTTTCATCAGGAATAATGGACTATATACAAAGTGATAGTGTTTATTGAAACCTCAAAAAAGTATCAAGAATAGATAAATTTCTTTCTGATGCAGACATTCAAGCTACGAATAACTAAATAACTATGAAATGTACCGTATCTGTGTGTTTTCATGTGTCTATGTGCTGTTGCATATTCATTCCTATGTATGTGAGCTCATTTTTAGCAGCTAAAATTCACAAGAAATTGGATCAATCCCAATATTCTGAAGTGACAAATCTCTATTCTGTATGCTCATAAAATTAGACTCACGAAAATTGATCTATTTTTCCTGGCTGTCTCTGAGAAATTATGGAAGATAACATTTGATCTTTCGATACCGTTGAGTAATTTCAAATTTCAGCTAAATGCCCTGATAAAGCAATTGGTTAATGATCTGGATGATTCTGTCATATATTCTGATGGATGTAGTTGTATGTGATATGATAGCGAGTACGAATGCAAATTAGAAATAAGTAGCTGTAGACATTAGAAACATGCAAAAAAATTCTTTTCGCAGCTCCTGGATAAACCAAAGCTTCAAAGGTATATGGAAATTTTCTGGCCAATTAATCATTAGTCATGAATCGAGTCAACTTTTCTCCTATATCAAAGTGATGAACTGAGTTATTTCAAATAATGACAGATGAATTACCGAAATAACATACGATAAACAAATTTCAAGATAAATGTACAGATATAACTTTAAGTATTTACCTTAAAGTTTGGGAGAGGTAGATCTAACATGATATGAATTACTAAGTTGATAAGAAAATCCGGGGCATATATACGTAGATACATTTGACGTAGATTGATATTGAGTTGAAGAAGATGAATAAAGGGATAAAGCAGGATCATGGTAATCCTCCAGTGAGAAATTGTGTAATTTCAAGTCTTAAAGTAGATGTATTTTTATCGCATATACTTCCGTCAGCTCGAAAATTTCTACTATGTATCAGAATAGATTGGTAATCAATTTGGTATATCACTCATCTTTATTAGCAAATAATTAGATAAAAAAGGAACTGTATTGTATTGTCAATAATATTCTACTGAAAAGTTCTTTGAACATACAATCTTGGACCCATCATCCATTTGTAGATTGAATAAAAATGTTTCCTTTCGAATTCCGCGATTATCATCAGATTTTGGGAGGATAGGAATTTATTCAGAAATGTTTGAAGATTGAAATAGTTATCGTTAATTATTTATGTCCTAGAATGCCAGCGTTGTTAGAGAATGCTATTTATATATTGAAACTCAATTTGGTATAAAATTTATAGTGTGTTTTGTTACTGGGATGATATTTATTGATGTTAATTCAAATCTCAAATTATTCTTGATGTATTTTTCTCTTTGTCAAAAATTTCAATACTTGAAATGATCAATCAGGGTGCTCTTATAAAAGGATTGTTATTCATCGAGTGGTATTTGAATTGCTTTTGGCTAATGAATGGAAATACTTGTAAAACAGAATTAATTTTCATTTGAACATTGTTACCTATTTAATCTTCCAAAGACGTCAGTGATATAAATTCTCCTCTCTTTTTCAAAACGCGGATTAATCCAATCCAGCTATTACTTTTATTCAAAAAAATACATTGGACATAGAGATTCCATCTGCTACTCACATTAGCGTATGAAATTTAAAATTCAAATTTATCCCATAAGCTCCTTTTGATGCGTTTGATTATTGTGAATGATTGAAAATCAAGACGAAGCATATAGAATTGGATGAGAAAAAAACGAGTTATGCATACGAATCAAGAGTTGCGTCAAGATTCTGCCAATTCAGTACGTTAAGAGAAACTTTTAGTAGAAGATCTCAAGTAGAATCAATCCTCACCCATCTGCTTACTGGATGAAAATTATATTTTATCGAAAAAAATATATCTTTGAACATATATCAATAAGGCTGCCGTTAAAAGTATGTGCAACGGTTATAATTAATCAAAATTATAGAAAAAAAAATTCCAAATCTCATTGAGCTACTTGCCAGACGAACTCAATTTCAATAGAAACATACAACATACAAAATATGTAACAGTTAGGTTGCATACTTTTTTCTGGTTCATATTACCTGGTTGCCGTATACAAACAGGTAAGATGATATGAGTAATTCCACTTGAAAAATATATCAAAATGAAAGCAGTTTCTTTGTAAATACGTTAGTATAGGATTGCTTGCCTAGATCCGTTAAATTATAACAGTTGCCAGGTTTTTAAATTAAAAATTCGAGCAAGCCAAGATGTATGACAAATTGGAGCTCTTGAGGAGATAAGCTTAGTGGAAATTCAAAACGAATTATAAGTACAATCCAAGCATTCAAGCAATAAGGCCTTGAAGGACCATCGCATTATTGACGATGTTTCGAATTGCACCCTGTCCATTTCTTTTGCTTTGTAAAGTTTTTATGTCCTTCATAACTGCATTCTTCCATGTTTCTATTGGTCTGCCTCTGCTTCTATCTGTTTCAACAACACCCTCAAATACTTTTTTAACTTCTTTATCACTCAGCATTCTCACCATGTGACCTATCCATCTTAGTTTTTGCGTTTTAACTACTCCCGTTATATCCGGTTCATCGAAAATAGTCATAATCTCCTTGTTTGTCCTGCGCGCTCACACTTCTCCGCACTTTTTCCACCGAAAAAAGCACTTTTCTTTCCCACACGTCTAGTTTATTTTGAATAACTTTGCTAAGTGCCCACAACTCAGAACCATAGAGTAGAGCTGGTCCAATCACCGATTTATAAATTTTCATTTTTATCTTACTGGAGACAATTCTTGTATTTGAGCAAATTTGTTGGAGAATCAAAACTCCCTTTGCCAGTCTCTGTAAAATTTCTTCGTCCTCTTTACCATTGTTTGACACTGTTACACCCAAGTAGGTGAATCTTGGAACCTCTTCAAACTTGTCAGTCTCCTCTTCTGTTCTAACTTGGAGATATTTTCCATCTTGTACCTGGTCATATTATCATCTTTAAATCACACTTCCGGCGATCAAATTTCAAAACTGTATGTTCAAATAATTTAAAGACCTCGAAAATCTAGAAAAGGTTTCCTAATTTTGAAAAATATTCATTTTATGTAAGGACTTAAATATAATCGCCGTCTGTTATTTCAACAATGATAGCTGTCATTTTGACAATGACAGCTGTTACTTTGACAATGACCGTTGTCATTTTGAAATATGCAATTAACGGATGCGACACTCTAAATTTATGAAACAGCGATGAAACTAGCCATGAAATTTATGGTCTGAAAAGTAGCATATTTCATTAATAGGAAATGAATTTTCTCAAGGCAAGTATCACTCATATGTTGTCAGGTTATGAATGCGATGGCGCATGCGCGACATGATCAAAATCCCGCCAACTGCTTGGCCTACAAATCGCTATTGTAATCGTACTTGGTACAAGAGAATTCTCAAACAGATTCGAGTCCTTTGATTCAGTTTGGCAAAGAGATTTGTTCAGAAAAAATTATATTGTTATAATTCTGTAAAATTGCTGCCGACTCCTACATTTTGTTTAAATTTGAAGAACATCATCAAACTCTATAAATTCACACTTTGGTCTAGTTTATTTACAGTCTCGCATGTATAATTCATTATGTTTGAAATACTTGATCACTGCCTCTCTTGTTGGTCGTTGTTTCTTCTTATTGAACTCTTATCTCTCTTTACTCTCTAATCATGGTGATCCAGAAGATATCGAAGATCAAATATCAAAAATTCAGTTTTTGACCAGTTTTTCGCGAATATCTCATTTTCTAACGGACGTAGAGCATTTGAGGTTATTAATAAAAATGAAGTGTACATGTTTCTCTACAAAAAGGATTGTATGACTCATTTGCGTATCTATAACCGTAAATGAGATACCGCACGAATAATTTGCATCGACGCACAGTCATGCATTCTTTTCCGCACCATCTCTGGGGTAGAATGCAAGCCTAAAAAGATGGAAAGTTATCATTTGAATGCTACAAATTGCTTTAAATGATAAATTCCAAGATACTACAACTGATCGTTCTAGATTTATGTGAAAAATTCGGAAAATTGTCTTTTAGACTACAGTTCCAATTGATACTGCTTGATAAAAAACTTCAATATTCTATGACTGATTGCTTTGAATTTATGAGGAAAATTTGGAAAGATTGTTATATAAAGTGCACTTTTGGCTTAGCCAATTGACACAAAAATAAAAGATAACCATCAAGAAGCGACAGCAGTTTCAAATACAACATTTCAACATCCTACTGCAGGCCATTTTGGATATATCTGAGAAATTAAGAAAAAGTTTCAAGTAATGTGTACTTCCGGTACAAACGTTTGCAACCATGAGGCAAGTATCATTCATATTTTGATAGGTTATGTGTGCGATGGCGTGTGCGCGACGTGATCAAAGTCCCGCCAACTGCTTGACCTACAAATTGCCATTGCATTTGGTATGATCGTGCTTGGTACAGATGATCAAAACAGATATCCTCAATAAGATAGATATATTGATCTATCACAACTTTGAAACCAAGTAAAATACTGGAGATTATATTTTATATCGTCGATATATTAGCTATACTTATTAAAAACGATAAGTCGCACTTTTTACACGCGATATCTCGTTAACGGTTATAAATACGCGAATGAACCCAATTATTTTGTAGAAAAATATGTTTATTCAACTTTTACTCATGACTTTAAATGCTCTATGACAGTTAGAAAATGAGATATTCGCGAAAAACTGGTCGCAAACGGGGTTTTTGATCTTTGTTCTCCGATATCTCCTGGAGCATCATGATTTGACAATATGATGCCAAAACAAAGGAATTCCCGCAAAAAAAAAAAACCAGTATCATTCATTCGGTAGATTGAGTAATTTTCTGTCTAAATTGACTGGATTAAGTTTCAAACAAATCGTTCGTGAATACTATCTTCGGAAATTACCTCATATTCTGATCCTATTTTGGAAACGAATAGCAGACCAAAATTATAGGATTGAGCTTGTGCTTCAGAATGAAAGTTGCACAGCTCTCAATTTACTTACCGCAGCAGTAGCATCATTTGCAATAAACTTGAATGAATGACTCACAGAAAACATTTGAATAGGTATCTTCAGAGTCCAAGAAAGCTTAACATAATGATAATTCTAGTCAAATTTTGAAGGAGAATAGTTTCATAAAATAGTGAAAAATCTCACTTTGCTCCATTATCACACGAAAACTCAAATTCATATTGGTACATAGGTATGTAGTGCTTGTTCAATAAATAATCATATATCATGATATCATGAACCAAGACTGAAATTGGTTGCTATGCACCTCAGGATATAAGGCGTTAGTAAACGTTGCTATGTCTAATACTTCATTTTCTACTGGTGTTAGAGTCCCATTCACCTATTATCATATTATTGAAAAAAATTTTGACAAAAAAATATTTTATCATGAAGTCCACAAAAATTGAGTGGCAAAACCTCAGGAATTTGAGCAAAAGTTGATATATTCAATGTTGTAATTACATATTGATGGCCTGAATTGAATTTCCATAGCTAACTTTATTAAATAATATATCTCTATTGACTGCCTTCATGAAAGAAAACGTCAATTATTGGAAGTTTCTAGGATAGAAGTGGATAAAATGAGCCAAATGCTTCCAGTTGGAGAAGACAAATCTTTGCATGAACCCAAATATTCAGATGAAATCCACTCCTAATGAAAACCAAAAATAAATATGAATCAAAATTAATTGTATTTTTCTCGTACCGGTTGTATTATATAAATGTAGCGTATTTTTAGAGCTACACACAGGTTTAATTCTTCAAAGGAAAATGTTTGATATACTCAAAGCAAATTCAATATTGAGTTATAAATTGTTTGAAACATGAAACATACTAAGAATGTGACTCGTATGTGAGTCCTTTGAAATGGTTTTAATTTCGGATTTAAATTTTCTGTGTCAATGCACATTGAGGTGATTATAATTAAGGATATGACCGAATAATTCAGCAAACAGGAATTTCCAGGATGCCAAAGACGCGGCACAGAATTTTACGAATCGTTTAATTTGTTTCAAGAGTTCCATACCTGAAATATGAGCTGTCAGGGAATGGATGCTTTTAATATCCAAGCCAATCTACTTTAAATGTCAAAACAGTCTGAAATACGCCAAAAAGGAGCAATATATTCAGGAGACAAGCTCCAATCTCAAGCATTCAAGAACTAATACTTACAAGATAATTTATAAAATTCACAGCAAACTGTGTAATTTCAAGGAAAATTGTAATTTAAAGTGACTATTTTAAACGAACGTATAGTTGAGTTGAATCAGTTGACTGAGTGCGTAGAAGATGTACCTGATACTCTTTGTTATATTATAAATTCATGTCATTGATCCCAAGGCATTATAAAATAGATTAAATTAATTCAAATAGTATAACACTCAAACTGATTTTACAGAATGTATTTTTCTTTACAGAAAACTGTAGAAAATCATTTATGTAGTTAATTTAAATAGAAAAGAGCATAGTGCAGATCTTGGTACAAATGTTCACTATTTGATTGCGTCCCGCGTAGGGCGGAATGAATATTGGCGAATGAGAGTGAGATACTTGGACTTTTGAATGACAATGTTCGAAAATATTCTGCTGGAAATTTTGTAAAATCTTTGCCAGAATGGCAATCTTTTTTGAATTGAAATATGGATTTCAATTATTCATTATTCAAATGTTACACAGCTTCAAATTTATGTCACAATTTTTGTGATATCTTTTTATGAGTTGAGTTTGAACGAGATTCAAGAACATTATTCTTGGATGTGCTGAAGATGTTTGTGGTGGACTTAGACTAAGCAGCTGACTGCATGGTTGAATGAGGGTATGAATACCTGAAATGATGTATGATTCAAATAAAAGTCAATACTTACGCAAAAAATAGTTCGTGACTGTTCTCATCCTTTTATGTGCCAAAACGATCCAAATAACGATCAAATTTCCTCCTGTAGCCACAATCACCATCCCAGAGTACAATATACTCCAAATGAGCTGCCTCCACCACGGAAGAATAAACTTATTCCCATCATAATCATCGAACTCTGTCGCATTGGTCGAATTCACTAAACTTGAATTTGAAGTCAAGTTAAACTCTTCAAATAGAGTTGAAAGTGTTGTCACATAACCTGTGAAGTTCTTCATATCCATCTCAAAGGTTTTTGCTAGAGATGTTTCTAAGTTTCCTAATTATCGTCTAATTAGTATCATTATCGATGGTCTGATTTTGTATGCTACATAATATGAGTCCTTGTAATCTTATTGTTTGGTAATTATGATTGTGATTTGAGAATGGAAGGCGTTTCTCTGGAGAGAGTTTGTTGTGAATTTGATGCATTTCAAACAAGAAGTTGAATTGAAGAAATAAAAGTTTGTGCTGGAGTATACTGGAGATAAGCTGAATGGCTGCTATTTCCATTTACAATCTGAAAAAGAGAAACTGGCATTAAAATAGTATTTAGCTAACAACATTATAGATACTGACTTAAATTACTAAATAAGGGAAAAAACAATACTTCATAGCAATATTTGATGCAAATATTGACGTAAAATCCAAATAAACAAGGCTATGAATAGATTTCTAACAAAAAGCACTGTGTTACTTTTTGATTTGGTTCTACTTACAATTGCAAGATATAGAACCGCAATGAAATGCAAAATTATCCTAGTGAATGTTAATATTACTGTTATAAAATGTACTATACGTATATAACGATTAAGTGTGAAGTACAGATTTCGAGACTACAGGATTTGATTGGGTAATTTTGATCGTCGGCGTTCTAAAATGTCCACTTTTGGAGACGGCAAAACATCAATCCAAATTTATGTTCACAAATACATGATACATTACGCTACTTTAAAGTCTGCTGGCTTAAAACTATAATTTTCATCTGGAAGCTGAAAGGTTCACAAATTGAGGAATGTTTGGTAGCAAAACAAAATGCCTCATGCAGCATGATTATTTTCCAGAAGCTGTTAGTCCAATTTTGCTTTAAACATGAAATTATGTATGCATGGTGCAAAGTATACATTGTAGACGATATTAAATGTATGATAAATTTTGAATCTTCCTGGAGAATATTTTGTTAGCTACACGAAAATTACATATCCGGTTTTCGTCTGCAGATTTTATTATTCCTCCAGCAATGCAAATTTTCAATGCTGGTTTCTTCTTCTTTTATTTCTAGTCGACAAAATATGTAAATAATACTCTGTTACATTGTCGCCGTACCTGTTGTTTTCCACATTTATAAGTAGATTCTCACAAAAAAGGTTAATGTTCAAAACAAGGGCGGAATGGATGAATTTATAGAGATTATACAAGTTCATTTGATATTCTAATGCTTGTTCAGTCGCTTAGTTACAGTCCATTATATACCTAATTTGAATCAGATGAGTTCTCCTGAACAAACAACTTTTTAGCGCATTTTTTTGAAAAAAGCGCTATTATATTCACTTTGGCTATCTGGCTGGCTGGCTGGCGTGACGCTGAGTTCTCAGCAACTATACTATTCACAGACTTGAAACTGGTACTAAATAAAAGCTACTGTTTCGTAGGTTTGCACGAATTGCTTTAATTCAAGCTTAGTGATTGTGGAAGATTCAATTATTCAATTACTTGTTTCAAGTGAAACAATGCCCTTAGATATATATATATATATATATATATATATATATATATATATATATATATATATATATATATATATATATATATATATATATATATATATATATATATATATATATATATATATATATATATATATATATATATATATATATGACATTAGGGATATGGCAACTAAAGTTTATTCAAGTAGATAAAAATTTAGTTACAACTTTAGCCGTCGGTGTCACTTTTATTATGTTCAATTGTCAAATCTGTTCGGGATTCATTCAATGACTTGTTTGACGCGAATTTCAAGCTTATTAGAATGAATTATTATTATTGGATGAAAATTTGTTCACTTTCGGTGTATTTTTTTTATATAGCTTTGATAAAGATCAAATTATTATTTTAAGGTACAGCACTTGACCTCCTGTCAGTCAATAACTAAACAATGAAGATTTAAAGGTATTTTTGAGTTTGTACATGCATAAATTATGTACCTATCAAATAATCAACTTGAAACTAGTACTAAATGGAAGCTGCTGTTTTGTAAGTTTGCCCAAACTGCTTGATTTCAAGCTCAGTAATTGTGGGAGATGCTAATTTGCGAGATCTCTGAAGTATCAAGCATTCATGAGCTGTCAAAAATGCGCTTTCATCATCTAGATGATTCTTCAATTTTTTTCAGATTTTTACTTACTTGTATTGAGTACAAGAAAGTATTGTGAAATCGACAAAATTCACCTATCGAAATTTTGATGGAAATATCCATTTTGAGCATCCCTGAATCTATTTTGACTATTTTTAGCTTGATGTCGGTACGTCGCAAATCTTAAAACTGGTTAAATGTAGAATGTTGAAATTTTGTATTTGAGACTGGTATAGGGTCTAGTTGTGCACCTCGCATAATGGTTCCAAGAGTCTGTACCGGAAGTGCACTTTACTTGAAACTTTTTCCTAATTTTTCTAATAAATCCAGAATGATCTACCATAGGATGTTGAAATTCAGTATTTGAACTTGTAGAGCAAGATCCCAGGCCTGCCAGACCTTACTTATTTTCTGAGAAACAAAATGTGTGGAATATAGTAGTGCTAGTATGTACTTTGATCATACGCATACTAGCTAGTTTGTTGCAATGACCAATTTACAGATACGAGGTGCTAGCGGTACGTTAAGACATTACTCACTTTTCTTAAGGTCTCGAGTGCTGATTTTGAGGCATGTTTTAGAGAATATTGTTAAAAATTGATGACCAACACTGCTAGACACTTTCCATCGGTGGTAATTTCTGCAAGACTCTTTAAAGCTCACAAAGAATAACGTGATCTTGCTTATAGTTTGAGTGCTTATTTTTATATATTACACTCAGGGTACAATTTCAATACTTTTTGTTAACAGCTAGATTAATCGTAGGGCTAAACATCCCCCAGACACAATTGAAATATCGCTGTAAGTAAAAGCGCGAGGTCACTATTTGTAGGCTTGATAGTAAGTGAAGTATCTATGGGCATCCAACTATTCCTTGGTCTGACTATTTATAAAAAGTATTAAAATTGCTCATTGAGTATTATATATAAAAATCAGGACTCAGACTATATGTAAGATAACGATATTTTTTTGCGAACTTTAAAGCGTTTAGCAGGAATTACTGCCGATGAAAAGTGTTTGGCAGTGTTGATTATCAATTTAAAACAATATTCTCTAGAACATACATAAAAGTCAGCCCTCAGACTTTAAGAAAAGTCGGTATTGTCTTGATGTACCTATAACACCTCGTATCTATGAATTGGCCGTCGGCAAAAACTAGCAAATATGTGTATGATCAAAGTACCGACAAACACTATTCTAATCCACAAATTTTGTTTCTCAGAAAATAAGTAAGGTCTGGCGGGTCTGGGATCTTGGACTATTGATGTTGTATCAGATTAGTTATCAGCTATTTTTGTATGAATCGGCCAAGCCAGAAGTGCACTTTTCATGAAACTTTTTTAAATTTTTTTGCATAAATGTGGAATGATCAGCCATAGCATATTGAAATTTGGTGTTTGAACTTGTTGTAGCATCAAAATAGTTATCCACTATTTTTGTATCAATCGGCTGAGCCGGAAGTGCAGTTTATATGTATAACAGACAGTTAGAATTTGTCGTATAGAACAATTAGTTTAATCGAAATAAAAAGGTGGGCAATGATAATTTGTTGTAAATTTTTCAATTTTGTTCGACATTTTACATGTCAAAATATTATTAAAATTATATCAATTATAATCTGGAGTGACAGAAAATATAATTGAATAAATTTGTGTAAATAGCAAATGATGTACAAGTAAGTCACATGATGGTCACGTCAGATTTTTTATTTGGAGCCCAAGCTCATAGTTATTGACTTCTCTTGTTTTTCAAAAAATCGTCATCATTCCTTTTTTTGAAAAATATCTGATCTTCTGAATGGCCACTACTCGCAGAGACTCAAGCCAGGCAATGTGTTTCAATATCAGAAGAGACACTTGCAAGATCTGCCTGCTGCCTGCTGCCTGCTGCCTACACACCAAAACGAGCGGGCGGGCTTAGCTCGCTCTGGCGGAGCTCAACGTATGAAATCATGCCAACTTGAAACTGTGGTTTGGTTTTTACATGGCGTTCAACCGGCTGGCGCTGAACTGGCCGGCGACAAAAGGGCCGCGCCAAACTATCGGCGACGAATCGACAGCGCTAAATGGTTTCATTCCCATATGCAACATGTATTTTCATATATTTTTTATCATGTCAATCAAACGCAATTTTTTTCTGACTACAGCAATATAACATGTTCATGCCTTTATAGCACGATTCACAGAATAAAAGTACAAAGATATGTGAATAAATAAATGTTTTGAGAAACACCAATGGGAAAAAAAAGTTTTTAAATTCAATAAAATGGTGTCTTGATACAAAAATTATTTGCTAATCCATCAACTCTGTATCCTCTATAGTTTTCAAGATAACAATACTTGATATGTACACTTTGTATATAACTATTGTTGGATGCTTATGAAATTATCGACAAAGATTGTTGGTGAATGTGAGGGTTGTGCAATTATTACTTTCCACCTAAAATATAACAATGTAGATGATGAACAGGATCTTTGCAAATAATATAATTATTTATCCTCTCAGAGACAATTATATTTCTAAATCAATTACTGATTAAATTTACATCATATCCATTTTGATATATCTGCTAATACAATGTATCAACGTGGAAAATCTGTGATACATTCGAGCACTTGATTTTCGCAGAATTAAACAGGTGGATTATTACGGCCTTGCGTATCTGCGAATAAGGGCTTCGTCGGTTTAATTATTATACCCAAGGGAGAACAGATGTGGCACTAAGACCTTTTCTTCATTTGAGCTCAACTTTGTATCTGAAAGTTTGTAATTAATGTCGTGAATGTGAAAAGCCATTCTGGAAGTAATATTTGAAGGAGAATGAATGTCGTCAAGCCCAGAATATGTTGAATAACTTTTCAGGTGGTTTAACAGAAATATTTTTCTGTGATGGTAGTTTTTTGCATAATAGTTTTGCTGTTGCTATAGAAAATATATTGTGATTATATTTGAATGATGTTTTTTTTTTCTGTTCCAGATTAAAGTTCTTTGAAAGTCGCGATATCGGTAAGTGCTTCTAATTCACAATTTGAGAGAGTTATTTGTGTGTTTAGAAGACAAATTTATGTTTTGTCTCTCGATGAAGAGTATTGAAGTATGTAGAGTTAATCATATACACGAAAAATTTTTTACGTTGAATTGGGGTATTTTGGTTTTTGTGTAACCCCTTCAAAAATATCTGCCTTATTTATTTTTTTGTCAAGAATTAACTCAATTATTGAATAATACTGGCTGGCTTCTGAATCAAACTCTTCCTATGGATCTCACCTACAGATACTATTGTTTCAAATTTCTATCTGAATCAAATAACATGAAATATGGGTCATGAGCTCTTGGACATATTCCAACTCAACGATTCTTATAATGATAATGACATTGACATTGCAAACATTACTGACGTAAGTTTTTTGGTTTCAAATTTTCTTGTTCGCCTCGTAATTAATTTCCAGTAAGAACTTTAGTTACAGTAACAGATTTACTTCTTTTAAACTTTTCTCGCATCTAAAATCTTTGATTCAGTGCTCAGCGTCATTGAGGATTTTCCGCTCCATCTCTGATACTGCCCTCCGGAGATAAATCACTAAAGTTGAGCAGAAGCTTTTTCTCTTGTTAAGATTAGAGCTTTCACCCACAAAAAACTTGTTCATTATTTCACTTATTCTTTATGTCCAGAAAGAGCAAATCCGAATTTTTTTTTCCACTCCATTGGATTTTAACAGTTAGTAGCAATTAACGAAATGCATGTGGGCCATACGTTGCTCAATAATATAATTTTCGAAAGGTCGATTTGTGTTTGTTCTGGGAGTTAGTTTTGTCTCGAGAGAAATTACTGGGAGTCGATGTAGCATTGAATTTTTGTGTTTTGTACATACAATAAAAACTAAAGGATAAATAAAACTTGTAATTCGATTTTATGGTAGGGATGTAAAACATTGTTCTTTAAATGTTTGAGTAACGCCTTCTTGTTGCTACAGCATTTGTATGTGAGAGTAAATAACTTACTATAAAATTTAAGAGCATCTCTGTAAATTCAGTACAATTCAAAATTTCCATTTAAAGTTATGATGAGATTAAAATTTTGATTGAAGTTATCTCAGTTCATTTTAATAAATATTTTTATCTAAATTTTTAGACACGATCATAGAACCAAACCTCAATTTCAAGCAATAATTGATCAATATATTCATTCATTATACACAGGTACCTATTATATTAAATATATATTATATATTTATACTAGCTTTTTTCCGCGACTTCGTTCGCGTGGAATAGTTATTTTGGGTAGCATTTTCAATTTTTCAGGATACTTATTTTGCAAATAATAAACATACACACTGTTCGTTGCGCAGGCGCTTGGATTTCAATACTAACTTCCATCTCCTATTCCATCCCCATGTAAGTCGAAATCACAAAGAAATGTTTGTTCACTTATTATCAAGTGCCTGATGCCTGAATACAAAATTTCATGGTTTTATCTTCGAAAATGACGAAGCTCCATACATACTATCATTCCCTATTCTAACCCCTCGCAATAAAAGGTAGCCTATGTCCTTTCTCAAGCTCCAGTTTATCTCTGTACCAAATTTCATCAAAAACGATTGAGTAGCTTAGGCATGAAAGCGTAACAGATGGACAGACAGACTTTCGCATTTATAATATAAGTAACCGCTATAACTATTTATAATACATTTTACTTATAAATTTAATCGAAGCAAAAAGTTAAAAGAACTATGGACTACAAAACAACTCATTCATTTTAATATTCGCTCTTGCATGCTCTAACGTGACTGGCCGTTCGAGTGGCCACATTCAGTGATATTCCTCCCACCAGGCCGCGCTGCGCATGCGTTTGGATTTCAATACGAACTTTAACCTCCTATTTCATCCCCGTATAGATCGAAATCACAAAAACGCTAGAAGAAATGTTTGTTCACTTATTATCAAGTGCCTGATGTGTGAATATAAAATTTCATGGTTTTATCTTCGAAAATGACGAAGCTCCATACATACTATCATCCCCAATTTCAACCCTCTCGCAATAAAAGGTAGCCTATGTCCTTTCTCAAGCTCTAGTTTATCTCTGTATCAAATTCCAACAAAAACGGTTGGGTGGTTTAGGCGTGAGAGCGTAACAGAAAGACAGACAGAGTGACTTTCGCATTTATAATATTAGTAAGGATATATAAATATATTTCATTCAATTTTGACGTTTTAAAGCTACATTATTAAATCCATAGCAACAGTCATAAGTGAATCTTTATTCACTAGTGATTTAAAATGAATTATTAGTGATTTAATAGTTATTTACACAATTAGTTATGAAAAGTGCCATATTGTTTGACGAAACGTAATATTTGCAAATTACTCGCTATGCTCGTTTTGGCAAATATTACGTTTCGTCAAACAATATGTCACTTTTCATAACTAATTATGTAAATAACTATTAAATCACTGTTGGAATGCCTTTTTATTAAAGGATTTCGATTTTCGAAGAATAATTTTCCCAACTGCAGCGGCTGCTTCGTTCAAAATGGTTTCGGGGACGAGAACATTGTTTTAATCACTTTCTTCCATCACTTTTCAGACAATACTTATCACAATTATAACGCTTCAATACAAAATTCACAAAACTGATAGTCACACTCCCGAATGTTTAAAAAACAAACACTCGTCGCGATATCAACGAAGTTTCCTTGCAACTGCAATTTAATTTTTTTGAATTTTGTTCATCAGTTTCATGTTCCAAAAATTCACACAAAATTGAATAAAATCATGTATACAAACACGTAAATTAAACCTCTTCATTTGCTCAAAGAATCAAACCACTCGCGCTAAGCGCGCTCGTGATTTTGAACTTTCTTCCCGCAAATAAACAGTGGTTCAATTCACTTGTTGTATAAATTATAAAGAATCAATTGTTTCTTTGATAAGTAAAATATTACGAACTCACAATTTTTCATAAAGACGTGATATAAAAAATTGCAAATAGTAGACTTCCATGTTTTTTATCCCTTGGGTGAGAGCAGTAAAATAATAAATCTTCCAATAAATATGCATAAAAGTTTTTTTTAGGAAAGTTAAAGATTACAAAGTTTGAAGATAAACAATAGAGTTTTACATATTCAGAGATCCCAAAATGCAACAATTTGTCAGATTGTTTTCAAAAATTGTATTACAGGATATGAATCAAAATTCCATAATGATATTCTGAGTATTTAATATTACTCTAATTATATATGACTGAAAACCGAATAATTTGATTCAACATTTGAAAACTGAAAATTCTAAATTGAAGCATGTAATTAATAGTACATCATGCCTGAAATAAATAGTTTGATAGACTCCGATATTATTTTATCACATTTTTTACCTAAAGATTAAACTATTTCGACTCAATCATCGCGTTTTCTGCACTGTTCACATATGCTAAAGCGCTTTCTAAGACACAAAATGGCGGATGATAATACTCATGTATTTAGTGCCTTAGTTCAGGTGCTGGTTACGATTTCGGTTCGTTGACTTTGATGAATAACGTTTCGATATTAATTTAGGTTCGAAGATTCAGGTTCGGATTTAGATCCAGCTCCTTGCTCGAAATGATTCTAATACTGCCCGTGGAAAGCTCTTAATTCGGTCATGACCTTAATCCTACCCAAAAATATGAACATTGCACTAAACAAGTATCCCTAGTTCTAAACCATCTTTTTCTAAGAATAATACGACGGGTTAAAGGGAAGACTGTATTGAATTTCAATAATAATTAGTTATAATTTTCATTATATTTGATTGAAACAGATTATAACACATCAAAAACTCACCTATGTGTTACAGAAGTTTTTGCAATAGATATTAAAAAAGAGAGCAATGTATGTACGCATATGCATTGGAATAATTGTGCTCTGTAAGAGACTCTAATATATTTATGAGGAGAAAATCAAGAGACTATTTATGTTTTATATTATATCACAGTTGAAAATATTGAAGTACAACAATGTAAAGACAGAGCATGAGGTACTTCATTCGTGGAACATAGGAAAGAATATAGCTCAACAGAAAATAAAACTTAAATAAAACATCGAGGCGCACAGTTGCAAAAAATCATTGCATAACAACTTATTAATAATTGAAAATATGTCTCTCTAAATAACATATTGATATGAGGGGAACACATAATAGTACCCTTGATAAAAAAAAGGTAAAAATTTGATTGACTTATGGATTAGAATTAAGATAGAGGGTAAGCCTTATGGTACATGTTCTGCGTTTACTGGGAATTAATCCTTTGTTGTAGTTGTTCATTTTCATTTTTATCTGGTTTCAAGCGTTGACGCAAATGTCCAATGTGATATAAAATTCAAACCTAAACTGGCGCAGTTGGCAAACGCCCTTCTGTAGTATACTCTCCGCAAGATTCTAAAATTGACCGCTCTCGAATTTTGTATGTAGCAGAAACTCCAATTAACATTGATCACTGTATCAATGAGACTATAAATCATTTACTTCATAATACTGGACCGCATTTCAAAGATACTTCCTATTATTGTGAACATCAGTTATGACAAAATTAAAATGTTTCACAAATCTCCCTCAAATGTCACAATTTATTGTGATATATATTTTATCTATAAGTTGGCAGGTAATTGAAGAAATTCTGGACACTAAAATTGGTTGCGAACGAAACTCGAAATAATTGTACGTAATGATGAGGCTCATTATTAGAGATTATTTCTCTTCTCAATATGTTTCGCTTTATCCATAAACGAACAACTGTGAAAAAATACAGCGATAAGAGAAGGATTATTGGGGTTTCTATTGTGCAGAAAATTGCAGGACGGTCAATACTTCTTTGGTAATTCATCTTGCAGCTACTTTTTCAGTATGATGCTCAAAATAGAGAATTATAGGTTTCTATCGAATCGCTGAATCTTGAATAGATACAGAATAAGATATTTCTAATGCGTATAATTTCTTCCTTGGGACTTATTCAATAAGTGAAATAATCTATTCGGCGTTTGGATTTTCAGTTTATAACGCAGTAAAAGAATTTATTTAGAGTTTGTTCTATATGTGTAGTGCCTCGAAATCCTATTTCGTGCTTGCTAGTAGCTAATTTTCAAACTATTTTCTACTTGAATCCAGATTAATGTAATCCTCTTAAAGTTTCTCGACTGCTTAGTTTACCGCAACAATAAATATCTCCTCTAGTAGAATTTAAGAAGATAACGAAAAGACTATTTACTCGCATGAACGCCTAAACTCAACAGAATGAATCTCGTTTTGTAACTCATCTTTTTGAGCTCAATTAAAGTTGTGTGGCTGAATTCAAAACACTTCGGACATTATGTCTAATACAATCAACAATTTTGTCACAGTCAAGTTGAAATTGTGTATAGTATTCACTAATATGTCTGAGAAGATGGATTTGAAGTCTTCGGATTGTAGTTCTCGGAATCCGTACTAAGAATTATAGAGACATTTGAAATGGGGGCAGTTTTGAATACTGTAACGACAAATACCAAGACGAGTATCATTCCAACAAGGATGTTGGAATTGTGAACTGTTGGTAGCAACATACAAGCTCATTATAATTTAAATAAATTTATGGTTTATAGACTGCAGTATAAGTACATTTAATCATCAAATAATGCAGGATTATATACAAAATGGAGTAACACATCTAATGGAATAGCACCTCTGAGAAACAAGAGATTATTCTCCAAACTCTAGTGAAATAGAATGCTTAAATGTTTAACCATGTAAATACGAGCTTTGTAATCTTTGAACTTAAGGCGCATTAATAAAATATAATCTACTTAGAATTTAACAATTGAAATATTTCAAAGCAAAATTTGAGGATTCAGAAGTTTGCTTTTATCGTACATTACTGTATATTTTGTTTGATTCGAAGACTACAGCAAGTGATGTTGATATTTCTCGTTCTCTGGAATATAATCTCAACGCTTATTTTGGTACTCGAAACAAAATAATTTTAGATAAATGCGAGTGTAACTGGGCCGAAACAAGCATTATATACTATAAATTTGGATTAAAAAAGATATGTCTGAATCAAACACCGAAACAATATTTTTTACAAGGATTTTTTGAATAATATTTATTATACACCATTTTCTGATATTGAAACAGTTTGAAATCTGATAATAAATTGCATTGCAACTTTTAATTCCAACCAGAAATATATGTCAAACGTTCTTGTAAATTTGAGGTTGGTGAATATCTGGAGACGTACGGAACATACTAACCGGAAATGAAAATCAGGATCTAAGCTTGATAACTTTTCATAAAGTTATTCATTTGTTCATTATTGAAATTGGTTTGGGATTTGCCCTGTTTTTCATTCTATATTATTATAATAATCATATGGATATCAGTAGCCTAATGAATTGCCGCTAAGTTGATCTAGGAGTGTCTTTTTCCAGTTTGTATGCTTCGTACCTCTCCAGTCATCCTCTAGGCTCGATTTTAATAATTTTTTAAAATTTTAGAAATATTCATTTGTTAAAAATAAAATGCTGAAATGTAATTTACTATCTGATTTTGGACTCTCTTATATTAGCTGATAAACGTCCTCAAAATCAAGACTGTTCCAATGGTCAATTGACAACATATTTTTTTGAAGGAAGAATTACATAAATACGTAAACATCAACAAATTTGAATTTTATTCTTCTAGGATGTTGACAATGTTCTTGGGCGTAGCTACAGAAATGGATGTTGAAATTTGAGATCTTGTCGAAGTCGAGTTCATGTGAATCTTGTTTTCCCAAAGTGTTATCAAACAGAACAGATGCCTGTCAGATAACGCAGCAGGAAACGAGAGAAACTGATAACATAGCGATGGGAATCTATTGGGAAATAAATCAATTTTATATTTGACATGATCCAAAACAGCATGCACCATACATTTCTTCTTCTATTTTCAGTTTTGTAAGCATATCAATCATCCTGAAAAAAACGGAGCAATAGACATATTGTGGAATTTACTGCTTTGATGGAAAAAATTGCAGCAGCAATATTTTCTATAGAATCATATAAAAAATCCTACAAACATTATTTTCTGGCGACAATTTCTAACTTAATACACATACTAACAAAAAATTGCTATGAGAAAGCAACAAATTTGTCACAGCACTTGATATAATACTATCAATTTTTAACAACAACAACAAGCAGAGATGTAATTTACCTCAGATCCTTCTGATTGAAAATAAGTAGTTATTATAGCGGAAGCTGAGAGTGTATGCTATTCTTAGATATACTGCACCTGTATTTTTAGTGAGAATTGTGGATCACAGCATCGTATATTGAGGCTTAAGATTTATATCAGTATCAAATCATTAATTACGTATTCCAAATTAGTCCAGTCATTTTAGGTTTTATCTACCGAACAATTCGCACTGCTTTTTTTTTGTGCAAATATCTTTGTTTTGGCATGTGCAATGAGTATGCAAAAATCATATTGTCAAATCATGGTGCTTCAGGAGATATCAAAGTTCATTATAAAACGTTTAGTAAATTGTCGCTTTTTAAGCGTATATTTTTGGATCGGAACAGATTATCCAGATGTTATCTTTATCGCTTGTACATTACCGTTTCAAAATTTCTTTGTTTTCAAATATTTTGTATTATAACCACAAGATTCTCTTGAGAAAACATCATCTCAAGCTTCAACAGAAACTTTACTAACATTCAACATAACCTGACATTTAAAATAGAAGGAAATTCTATTCTTCTTCATTTTCTTTCTCTGATCAATGTTTGCAGAAGTTATTCTTGAAAGTAGAAAAATCGACCATTGGAAGAGAATGTAAAATACCTCTTTGGAGATATATCGAGGAAACTGCACTCAATAAAATATACATTCATTTAATTTCAGAAGATGAAGCTCATATTTCACATTATTGTCGGATGGTTCATACGACCAGCACTGATTTATAATTTATATTGGCTGCACTAGTTTGAATAACGACATCTATTTTTCAGTATGTAGATGTTGATAAGAAATGAACATCTATAATTTAAAGAAGGTTTCCGAGATTTTAAAAAGCGAATGGAGAGAAATAACTGTGACCTGATTTTTTCATGGGATAATTAAATATTTAACATGGTTCTTATACATAATTTTATGAGTCTTGTGTTATCTACGCTATTTTTAGCACTACCGTATTATATTGAATCACAATAGTCTAAAAGCAGATTGAATAATCTTACAATTTTGATAACAACAAACTTGATACAAAAATGTTGAGTAAATTCACCATAGTAACAAGGCTGGCTACAACAGGTGTTCAATTAATTAGCTTGCTGTCAAAAAGATGGGTGAGAAAATTGATATTGATAAGGCTGCGGAAGAACTGTAAAATGATTTTGCCAAAAGTCTAGAAAATTTACGAACAACAATACGATGCATTTGTAAGATTGTGTGAATTGCAATAATGCTAATACAAATCAAGAATAAAGGTTTGAATTCTAATGACAAAATTCAATTTGACATTTAGGTAAGTACTTTGATTATTTAGTTGGTATGGAAAAATTTGTTTATTTTACTTTAGTCCCTTGAGATTCTGGATCATTTTAGATCCCGAGGGACTAAACTCAAACTCAAGTCCCTGAAATGAGGGATTAAATTCGTTGTTTACTCCCAGAAGTGCGAAAAAATATGAATATCATAGAATAGTAATTCAAGTATTAAAGACAGTAAGTACACTTTACCAAGCCAAGGCTCGGCTTTCAAATATTATGCGAAATCAGTACTGTACTTTTGATTGTGATGCTTACAAAATTTTTTGCACGATTCAAAATATTGATCTGAATTTTCTCTTTCAAATTGAGTTACTACTAGTGATTTTTCATTCGCGGTCAGCTGCCATGTTTGACATTTTATTATGAATTTTTTTACTAACCGCCTTTGCCTATGGGTGGTAAGTTAGCATAGCCATAGAATTTATAGTTCGCATGGTAAAATAAATATTCCACCTTGAAGACACATAAAAACGCTCAATTGTGCAAAACCATATTTGACCTTTGAAGTGTTGACTATTTTATTGGTAAATTTCAAGCTAATTGGTATTCAGGAAATATTCACCTTCTGGATATCAAAAAATAGCAACTTTTATATATTTTACTACAAGAAAAAGTTCTTTTCGCATGTTTCCTGGAATATCTGAATTGTTCAGTGAGTGGAAAATTCAAAATAATCATATTTCAGTGTTGTTTATGGAACATTAATCCAACTCAACTGACTTTACTTTTTATCTAAACTCATAAACTTATTGTGGCATGAAATAGTATCTCCAAGAGTAGAATTTGATTCTGCATTCTTGTTCGGAGACTATAAGTAGTTTTCCTGCTGTAATCTATGAAAACGAAGCCACGCAATGCGAAGCACAATTGCTGGATATTTAATTATAATTATCCTTAAGAAATCAACAAACAATTGGAAAACAACCAACAAACTAATTTTAATAGAAGAGAAATGGATATTTCTATAAAACATCTTTTGCGATATTCATTTCAATCAAGAGGTATCAAAATATTTGCATAATAATAATTCAGAATATCATTTTGAAGCTGGAATACTTCAAACATAGATATTAGAAAGAATGTTCACACACAAAAATTGTGAGGCAATAAATAATATCCGAAGTGTCAGAAATAGCCATTCTTATGGATTTATTTTGTCATAAATAAAAAGAATTGTTTTATTATGAATAAGCTTTGAAAGTGAGTGTTCTCTATTTCAATTTTGCGCTCAATAAAAGATTTTGAGCTGGTTTACGAAGGAAAAGTAGTAATTTTATGTAACATTCACAAATAAGCATTAAACATCTTAAAAATCTCCTGAAATATTAGCAAAATTCATAAATTGATTTCTGCGATTTCTTGCTTAATACGACTAAGAATTCACTGAAAACTTAATTATGAATTCAAATATCAAATTTCACAGACTCTAATTGTGATCAATTAGTGTTGATTACATTATTCACGAATCAAAATCTGAGTTATTATTCTTAGAATAGAATATTCCTTCATCTTGAGTACCATTTGGACGCTATTCTGTTCGTATTGAAATGCATAACTAATTAAAATGAAGAGTCATTGAAATAACTCTGCCCATCACGATCAAAGAAGGCTTTGAAGTAGATACAAAAAATCATGTAACCTCATTTCGATGCTCATTATTTCCGTTGTTCATAAAACATAGATGGTTCATATTGCCAGCACGCTGTGGGAACGGGCAATCTTCAAATCCTTCTCTTTTATATACCGCCTATACGGTGAATAATTCTACATTGGTTTTTCCGTGGGCGGTTGGATGTCAAATAAATTGACAATACGAGGCTAGCATCGATAAAAAAATTATTAGGTACTTACATTGAATTGATCTGTTGCAGGAAGGATATATGTATGAAATGAATCTAATATCCCTGTCTTGAATCACAATGAAACTGTCTATGATATTGACAAATAATAAATATTTGGACCAGTTGGAAAGACATCTTTCCACTGAATTCAAATTTTTTTCTGGTAATTTCTGTGACAGTGGAATAATTACTTTTTCGACCGCGGGCGTTTTGAGCCAAAAGCTGTCGCAATTAAGAACATCATCTATACTGTTTCGGTTTCAACTACAACGACCTTTAATCGACTTGGTTTTGGAGAGGATTATATGAGAATGTGGCTCAGACGCAGGAGAAGTTTATTTGTTCAGGAATAAAATCCAAATGTTGGCTCACACAGACGACGTAGCTATAAGTCAATACCGATCTCAATGTAGCTGCCTAAATGCTTAGTAAAATGAATGCAGAGAGTGAGGCGTTCGGTTCAAAGATAAGCTCCCAGAAAACTAGATTCCCTGAGGTGTCCGGTTCCCTTAGTCCGAATTGATTCATATGTATCGATAGAATAGAAGAGATTACAACAAGAGCTGTTTTAGTCAATAGAGCAATAGTCTTATACTATTTTTTTGCACCAAATATATCTTCATCACAACTAAAGTCTAAATGTATAAATCGGTAATACGTTCAGTACTTTACATACGGTTTTGAAACCTGGACACTATCAAACAAAATTTGTTGGGAATTAGAGTAATTTGAGAGAAAGATATTGTGGAGAATCGTCTGACCAATACAAGAAAGGCAAGATTGGCAAAATCGGCACAATTATGAGTTGGAGGACATGTTTCCGGACTAAATAGTAATTAAGGTACCAATGGTGTTAAAAGGACAATAATGCCTGAGGTCAACAGTGTACTTTCCGAGGGTTTCCGGCCCGAGTTGTATACGTTGATCGTAGACATTATCGTCTGTTCAACTCCCGTGGTGCCCTCAATGTTCAATATCCGATTAATGTACTGTTTCAATCAAAATTTTTAGCAATGCATGTCCTGTCATTGTGATATCTGTCAGAGAAATTACTCTAGTTATTTGCTGTAACTAGGGAACGTGATCTTCTTGTTTGTTATTCTTCAAAATAATGCCCTCGGATTTTATTACTCACGTAATTATCCACACAAGAATAATAAATTAATCGGATATTGATATTATCAATTGTATTAAAAGTATGCAAGTAAGAAAGCCCGGTCATGTAGAAAGATTAGAAGACGCATCAAAGGCTGAAAGATAGAACCCCGCACGAAACTCTATGATTTTAGGCCTCAATGAATTGAGCTCAATTGAAAATGAATAGATGTTGAACGTGCTGATTCAAAGTCTTCAAAAAATCAATGGTTCTTGATTTGGAGCTATTTGAAAGAACCCCGCACAAAGCCCAATAATTTTGAGCCTAGGTGAAATGGGCTCAAATTTTGGGAATAAATAGATAATTTTGTACTTAACAAAAGTCTTTATGATGACACATCTAAAAAATTGATGGTTCTGGATTCAAAGCTATTCAATCGTTCACAATTTATTGAGAAAATAAGTCTACCAAGGATCAGCCGGTAGAACGGATCGACCGCAGGTCAGGTTTGGGCTTTTTATAGATGTAGAAAGACTTTAGAATGTTTCATGCAGATGTGGAACGGTTGCAGAATGTTTTTCGCAGGAGCGGAATGATTGCGAGACGTCTCCCGCAGTTACAGAGAGGATACGGAATGTTTTCCGTAGATGCAGAATGTACTTGAATAATAGAACAATATATACGAGGATTTTCATTGAGAAGCTTGTACCAATTGTGTGTGCGACAAGAATCTCTCTGTTTTGGTTTGATATTCAAGTGCTACAAAATATCGAAAGGAAAAAGGAAATATGCCATTTGTCAATTGCTAAGCGATGTATACATGGCAGACTGAAAAAAAGTGTTCTCTACATTTCGTATTACTTGTTTTGGGTGAAATATTGTATAATAAACTCAATTAATGAACTTCAAATAGCCTTAAATCAAGGACCATTGATTTTTTGGTTGTATCCCCATGGAGACTTTTGATTAGCACAGCAACATCTATTGGTTTCCAAAATTTGGCCCTAATTTATTGAGGTCCAAAATCATAGAGCTTCGTGCGGAGTCCTTCTTACAGTAGGTTATGGAAAATGGAAAAGAGGATAGAGCAAGTGTTTCAGACGTTGAAACTCAGTCAAAAACTGGAGAACAGAAGCACAAAACTAAGCTGGATGAAGAAAATATGTAGTAGAGACTGAATCTGCAGTAGATGATGATCTCGAACAGCATAATGGAACTATTCCAAACGATGTGTTGGAATTGTTCAGTAGTTATACGGATATTTAATCGGCGGTCATATGATAAGCATTATAAGTGAATTTATTTTTGATAAGGTTGAAAACCCAGTACCTGACTGAAAGATATGTGGAAATATACATCTCAGAGAAAAGAAGTACAATAAGAAAAACAAGATTTACATAGTCCTTATCTTGAAGATCATATCACAGATTGCATTTATCGAAGAAGCTTTTATATTTGAGGTTGTACCATAGAGGCCACATTCGCGTTTGACTATTAGAAAACACACATTTTAGAATTTCATAATAAACTAGTTCCTGATCAAATAGCTTCTGATTCAGAAATATCCCTAAGTCATTGCTTAGAAATCGAAGGGACCACATTTCAAAGAATAAAAGAAGAGGAATATTCAACAGTTTCCTATCTTTGAATTATCCTCAGAGAAAATACATCCATCACCCAACTTTTGTAAAAATAGACGATAGTCTAGTCTTAGCGTAACATTTAGAAAGAAGTTAAATTGTTTCACTTATAACACCTGCTAAGGGGGAAAATAATTGTATCCTAGCTATTTTATTTAAAAACTGCCAACACTAGAGTAGAATCGATTAAATTTCTCTTGAAATTTATCTGTATACGATAAAACAAAACGTGTCATATTCAATAGAAGATACATTTCACTAGAACAAATTATTTGAATGCGTTTTCCAATGTTCTGATGAGCTTGAGCCCTGATATTACAAATATGAAAACTTGAAAGACCTCCGCAAATCCCTACAAATCCCACTGCCATTGCTCGAAATACATTTCTTCAATTTCTTTCAACGCGAAGATGGATTTATTGGTATTAATTTTTCATTTGCTAGTATGACAAAAAAGAATTACAAATAAATACCAATCCATCCAGTTTCATTTTGATAGATTTTCAATGTGGCAGTTCTAGTGGTTATTATTAATCAGTATATATTGTGTTTTTTGGAATTATAATATTCATTTATAATCCAGTTTTCTCCAGTCTGTATTCTGGTGAAATATCTGAGAAATTATAAAATTTATGGACAACAAAAGATGCCGAAATGATAAAAAACCATGAAGTATACTTTCAGCACACAAAATTGCTTTGTAAGTTTTAGTAAGTGATAAATTTTGTTGTATCATTTCATTAATTCTTGAGCTGAAACTTATCACATTAACTATTGTTGATGGAAGCCAACTTTAATCATTAATCTGGAATGATGAATTAACGAGCAGTTTTGACACATAACACAAAGTATAATTTCGTTTATTATTAGTGGAGTGAAGAATTTCAGGGCTACAATATTTATTTATTGACGAAATCTTATTATCATTTGACTCAAGGATGTGTTCTTACATCCGGAACATACCGATCTGGAGTGTATATATTATTAAGCAAACAATTTTCAACGGATGTTCTCAATATATAATACATTCTTATCTCATATTTGAAATAATTTTGAATCTGTTATACACAATCAAAATTTAAAAATTAGTTTGTATAGAAACGACTTTCGCTTTTAAATTCTGTATTGTATATTTTTATAATCATTTGAAACACTGTCGCAACGTTAAAAACCTGTTGATGGGCTAACACTTAAATCGGAGGTGGAATGAATTGAGACTGTGTAACAATATAAAATCATCCGAACTTGTTACATTTACTTGAGCCCGCTGTGATCAAATTTACGCTGGAGTTGACATTAGGGCTCGGAAAATAGCTCAACAAATGAATCGATGACACATTATTCCGAACACATTCACACGAATTATCTGCGTGAACTCGATTTTATCTCAATCTCAATATGAATTCATTATAAATATTATCGAGGTATGTTACACGGACGCAACAATTATTTGATATTATACAAATAATTTATCCAAATGGAAATCACTGAGGAAATTTTTATTATTACAGATGTAAAGTTTCAAAGAGAACTGGAGCATGCAAATCTGAAGAAGACATCAATTCTTATGAGAGAATATTTTTTCCAACTAGTGGCTCTCAAGCTATGAAAAAGTTTATTCTTTTGAAAGGCAAACTCATCAAAACACTTATTTCATTTCATAGCGATATAAATTTAATGTTTACAGTGCGATTGAAAACTTGCGACATAATTCAGACCCTACTCGTATAGGTATTTGAGAATTAGAATGATGAGGTGATTAATTTCTTTAAAGCAAATGACATTTGTTTCGCATTTGAACTTACAAACTATCATTCATTCTTGGGAAACAACAATAAGAATACGTTCAACTAGGCAACATTCCTGTCGCCTCAATAATCGTTTCACAAGATGATGGCGGTCTTTGTGTTCAAGATCAAAACATCATAGATGATATCATTAATCGTGACCGCTTCAAGCCTATAACGCCCACGATTGAAAGATGGGTCGAAACAGTCGTTGCGCTCATTTTTGCAGAAACCACCAGGAATTTTGAATAATTTGAAAATGTGTCATTCCAAATTAGACTCTAGATTTAAAATTATGTGAATTGATTTAATATGACAGATTATTTCACGAGCTTTTATTATCATTATTAATTATCTATGACAGAATAATTCACAAAGGTATATTGGATTCATTTTATCCAAATATAATTTTTGCTATAAGTTAATTTAATCTTATTAATGATTTATTCTTCGATCTTAAACACAAATCGTCAGTTTGCTTGACAATTAGCAGACTCTCGCATCGTTCTACTCAAAGCACCAACCACAATAATCATGTGTTAGTGAAACGGCAAAAACTGCGGTCGTCACAAATAATCCAGTCGATTTAGACAAAACATGATCCAATCTACTAAAAAAATTGTACTGATTTTTTTCTGCGGAAATATTTTGTTTTGGCATGAACAGTGAGTGTGCAAAAATCATATTGTCAAATCATGGTGCCTCAGGAGATACCGAAAGGCAAGGATCAGAAACCCTTTTGTGGATCAGTTTTTCACAAATATCTTATTCCCCAACAGTCGTAGAGCATTTGAGATGATTAGTGAAAATTAAGTGAGATTTTTCTCTACAAACAAGATTTCATGACTCATTCGCGTATCTATAACTGTTAACAAGATATCGCGCGCGAAATATACGACCTAACGTTTTTAATGGCAAGTATAATAGAGCAAGATCCCAAGCCTGCCAGACGTTACTTATTTTCTGAGAAACAAAAGGTGTGGAATAGAGTAGTGTTAGTATGTACTTTGATCATATGCATACTTGCTATTTTGTGCCGACGGCCAATTTACGGATACGAGGTGCTAGAGGTACGTTACGACATTAATCACTTCTCTTGAAGTCTTGAGTGCGGATTCTCATGTGTGTTTTAGAGAATATTGTTAAAAATTGATAATCAACACTGCCATACAATTTCCATCGGTAGTAATTTCTGATAGACTCTTTGAAGCTCACAAAGAATAACGTGATCTTGCTTATATTCTGAGTCTTAATTTTCATACTCAGGGAACAATTTCAATACTTTTTGTTAACAGCCAGATCAATCGTGAGGTTAAACATCCCCCAGACAGAATTAAAATATCGCTGTGTGTAAAAGTGCGAGGTCATAATTTGTAGATTTGATAGTAAGCGAAGAATCTATGGGCATCCAACTCTTCCTTGGTCTAGCTGTTTACAAAAAGTACTGAAATTGCTCCATTAGTATCAAATATAGAAATTGGGACTCAGACTATGAGTAAGATTACGTTATTTTTACGAGCTTTAGAGCGTTGATCAGGAATCATCGCCGATGGGAAGTGTCTGATAGATTATCAATTTTCAACAATATTCTCTAGAACATACATAAAAATCAGCACTCAGACTTTGAGAAGAGTGAGTAATGTCTTAACGTATCTATAGCACCTCGTATCTGTAAATTGGCCGTCGGCACAAACTAGCAAATATGCGTATGATGAAAGTACCTAGTAACACTACTCTAATTCACAAATTTTGTTTCTCAGAAAAAAAGTAAGGTCTGGCGGGTCTGAGATCTTGGACTATAACTGATTATATCGACGATATAAAGTGTTATTTCGAATATTTCACCAAGTTGTGAAGTTGTGATACATTTATATACTTATTCCGATAAAAATATCTGTTTTGAGCAACCCTATTTTGACAATTTTCGGTTTGACGTTGGTCGGTACGTGTGTACGTATGTATGTAACTCGCAAATTCCTGAACCGGTCGAACGTATAATGTTGAAATTTTGTATTAATCACTTCTATAGCATCTTGTTGTACACTTCGCATTATGATCGCGATCGTCCTAATTGGAGGTGTAATTTACAAGATGGTTTTTCGAATATTTTGCATAAATCCCGCACGATCAGTTGTAATATCTTGAAATTCAGTATTTAAATCAATTGAAGCATCCAAATGATGACTATTTATCTTATTAGCTTTACATTCAACCTTGGGAGTGGTGTGCAGAGTCACATAAATACAGCAGCTGAATTTTTTGTTTTGCTGCTGTATGTATATATATATATATATATATATATATATATATATATATATATATATATATATATATATATATATATATATATATATATATATATATATATATATATATATATATATATATATATATATATATATATATATGTATATATGACTGTTAATATTAAAATGTTCATAAATCCTCAAAGAAGGCAACGATTCAGCTAAAACGTCAGTTTTCGTATAGAATTTTTATTTGTGACTGACTTCTAATTATCTTCCTTATTTATCATCCATCTAGTCGATCATCGCTTTGATATTTATTCATATTATTTTCTGTTAGAAATGGAAGATAGTTACAAACAACAAGATTTTACTACAAAAAATATGTATATATGAAAAATGCAGACTGATTGTGATACTCTAAGACACAGCAATAGATAAAACAAAGACGAACTTCAAAAAATAAAATAAAAGTTTTGGAAATAAAAGTAAAATACAAATTGCACACATAAGGAGAAGTTAAATATTCTGCACATTTTTCAAGAGTTTCAAGCTTGCGTAGACAAAAATAAGTCACAATAAAATTGTAGAAATAATCGTAGAGCAGAATTCAAAAGAACAAGAACTTCAGAATCCGCGAAACAATCATGAGATATCTTGGAAAGAAAAGATGAAAGAAAAAATATCTAAATGGATACAGAATCGATGTTGGGTTTGAAATAAATATTTCCGGATGAGATTGCGCAAGGAAGATGAGTTTATATCACAGATAACAATAAGGACGTTCTTGAATTGCTTTGGACATCTTTAGATTACATTCACAGTGTGGCATTTTTTCATATCAGATTTTGTGATTCAACATTGTAATAGGTATCTTTTCGGAGCACTTTGTGAGGAAATGATCCCATTTTTAACATCTAAAATGTCACTATTGTCAATTGTCACACTCTGTTCCTCGAATACACAAATTCCTCTAGTGGAAAATTTACGTGAATGATCCAACATATTTTACAGCGATTTTCTCTTAGAGTTTTCTTGGAGACGGGGCGAATACTGCGAAATCTCCTCTTGTCCTCTGTTTTATTGCAGGAAATGAAACGTGGAAGAGTGTGCCTTTGAGAATTTGAGAATTTGGTTGTCAGCAAAGCTCAGCGAAAGGGAATTTTAGTTCCAGAACGTTTACTGGTGTACGGAATTGATACCGTGACAAATGTTACTGGTATTTCGAATCATTATTATAGTGTAATATATGTTAACTGAAAATATTCATTTATTATACCATAAGTAGTTGAAGTATTATCGATTATTTCTGTGGTGCTATCACGAATGTTTATTGTGCTTGCGTTTGAATACCACGAGTGTGCAGCACGAGTGGTATTCACATAAGCACAATAAACATGAGTGATTGCACCACAAACATAGTCTATAATACTTTAACTACAAATGGTATATGGAGAACTCTTACAGGAGTCAAACCATTTTTGCAAATTAGTTTTCTATGAATCTAGTAACAACTCACGTAATTTTCATAGGAACGAGTGAACAAACTTCTGTCAAACTGAAAAATTAGAATTTCTTGCATTTTCTTTGACGAATAATAGAGAAATATATTGCGTCTTGATATGGGAACTAGTTCAGAAAGGTTTGGTGATAGATCAGAAGATAAAATTGATGAAGATATTCAGAAAAATATTCCATTAAATACGAAGAAAGCATAAATTGGAGGTATCTACATCTTTGAGTAAAATACTTACTTGGACCACTAGTGTAGTACCCGATGGTATTTCCACACGTCCAAATATCCACTGATATGCACCGTTTCTATGGCGATTTAGCATTGTTAACCTTGTTATAAATACTACGAATGGAATAGTCATTTATTATACCATAAGTAGTTGAAGTATTATCGATTATTTTTGTGGTGCTATCACGAATGTTTATTGTGCTTGCGTTTGAATACCACGAGTGTGCAGCACGAGTGGTATTCACAAGCACAATAAACATGAGTGATTGCCCCACAAAAATAGTCTATAATACTTTAACTACAAATGGTATATGGAGGACTATTCCAGGAGTCAAACCATTTTTTCAAATTAGTTTTCCATGAATCTAGTAACAACTCACGCAATTTTCATAGGAACGAGTAAACAAACTTCTGTCAAACTGAAAAATTAGAATTTCTTGCATTTTCTTTGACGAATAATAGAGAAATATATTGCGTCTTGATATGGAATCTAGTTCAGAAAGATTTGGTGATAGATCAGAAGATAAAATCGATGAAGATATTCAGAAAAATATTCCATTAAATACGAAGAGAGCATAAATTGGAGGTATCCACATCTTTGAGTAAAATACTCACTCTGACCACTAGTGTAATACCCGATTGAATTTCAACACGTCCAAATACCCTCTGATATGCACCGTTTCTATGGCGATTTAGCATTGTTAACCTTGTTATAAATATTACGAATGGAATAGTCATATATAATATCATAAGTAGTTAAATTTTACCGGAAATTTTTTTAGATTGTTACGAGAGCTTGTTGCTTAGCAATTTATTGAGTGATATTGACAGAAAAATCACATGCTGTCAAGCGAGTGATTTTTGATCAATATCACGAAATGAATTGGTAGCAAGCTCTCGTAACAATCTAAAAATTTTGCCAGGTCAAATTTAATCACGAATGGTATTCGGAAGATTATTTTTCCCATCCAAATTCATCAATAGATTCCAGAGAGTCGACTCCGAATCTGCTCATTTTCACATTCAATCTGTCTGTCAGTTTGACAGATGCTGAATCAACGCAGCTGAATGTTCTTTGTTTTGTATATATAACCAACAGACAAAATTTCCAAGAAAATTTCCACTTGAAAACCGTGTAGGTTGTACCACGTGACGTCGAATTGTGCAATTCTATTGGTCGAAATTTGGACGGTAAAAATAATCTCATAAATTTTTATAATGGCAGGAATTACAAGAAAAAAATATTTTGTTAGATATCATGTATCTTCTCTCAGAAGCATTCTTTGTATTCACTTTTTCTACTCTATATTGGAATTGAAATTCACGCTGAATTGTACAACCATTTTGACTCTAATGGTTTATTCCAGGATTGAAATTGAATCAATTTTGTTTGAATGGCCCATTTCCTTGGAACAATATCAACTCATCTATTATTCCTGGCAAATTAAATGAATTGGATAAATCGAAACCCAGTTTATTGTTTTACGCCTGTATCTCTTCCAAGTTAGGACATACTCAATCCATAATTTTTTTTTTCAAGTCAAATCTCTGTTTCAGAATCAACCTCTTATTTACATCGAAAAAGATTACAATATGAAAATTCTACATGTAACGGTCGCTTTGACATTTTTTAACAGAGCTGAGCTTAATGAGGCTCCAAGAAAAATTTGGAAGTGTCCATTTGCGTTATTACTGCCGTCATGAGTATAAATGAATATCAATTACTCCTTTTAATCGATACGGGTATCGTAGACACTCATAATGCACTTAATAGATTGATTTGTTAATTCCTTAGCGGTGAAGAACGGTAACCAGTCGTCAAGTCACGGATACTCTTATTTTTTGTGAAGAGTACGTCATAGAATATATTATGATCGAGTTAAACTTTTTGTCTGTCGATGAAATTCAATCCTGTGTCCTCCGGATGACGAAGCCAACAGATTTGCACTGAGCTATGAACACTTATACCCTTAGAGGCCTAATCACAATGATTAATCAATAATTTTTACTCTTTCGAGACAAGTGCTGAATACAAAGTGATTGATGCTTTTCTAATTGTAGTTTACTAAGCTACTGCGGTGAGTAAAATAAGAACTATACATCTGTCATTATAATGAACACTTGTGTTTGGTCTTGTTTTAATGTTTTGGATAGAGTTGGAATAATTAATCTGCTGAAGATCACATACAAGGCTATATAAAATGCAATTGTAGATTGACAGTTGATGACAAGCACATTGCCTGCCCAAGGTACAGTACTACTTACTTCGAATAATTTTATTCTCATTTTATCAGGTAGTACATTCCATTGCAATAACATCCAAATGTATTCTAAAGTAAACTCAAGTACAGCTGTGACGTCACGTAAATACATTTAATAGAAAAGGGGCTCAAATAGTTCTGATAATTTACTATAGCAGAGTATTTATGGATAATTGAATCAGTCAAGACTCTGAGATAAGTGTACTTTTTGATATCTAATTCTGACATCGCTTAGAGAATAATACCAGAACAACACTTCCCAGAAATTTTGTGAGGGATAGAGATATCTTTGCTTGTTTCCAAAACCTGGTGCTCCCTTTGCAATTTTGCACAGTGCAGAACGGCAAGCGATACAAAGTGGATGGAGAAGCGTCAACTTATTAAAAGCGTCTTTGATGTTATAACGAAGGAAAATTCATTCGACATTTTTTCTCTTTAAAAATTTTTCTTCTCAAATTAAAATTGGTAGATTGATATGAGGGTGCAATAAAAAGAAAGAGGAAATAAATTCGAATGAGATATTTCTGTGGTGTTCCAAGACAGAGTCTCTTGGCAGTTTCCACGATTTTTCTTGACTTTACATTTAAATTACAAAATTAATAGATGATTGCATTGGGAGCTTCGTATCTCACAAACGTAGACAGTCATCTCTCATCAAGTATTCTCTTTATAATTAAATCTCTAACTAACCAATAGAAGAATCAAATGAAGACAGAAAGCACTGTTAATTTAACAAATATTGTGGGGAATAAATGCAGGAAAAACAATGAGACAGCACACTATTTATGAACTGTTGCAGTAATTTCTTAGTTGTTTTATTGGGAATATTGCTAAGACAGATCTGTTATCACCCCTGACAATTTGAATTGATGCTCAGAAGATAATGATGAAAGTTGGGAAATATGAGCTTTTAAAATTTTATTCCGCACATAAGTTCTGTCAAGTTGAAATTTTAGATACTTTCTTCTGAAAGCGATTATTTGATAACAAATTCCACCATAAAATTGTTATTATTATTGATCGTAGGGAATAGAAACTCAATTTCACTTGTGCCTGGATCTTACGTATATTCATGTTCGCCTGTAGCACTGTTTACTGCTAACAAATTACTACTTTATCCACCGAATACCTCACCAAAATGAACTTTCTAATAATTGCTATGATTTAGTGCACTATTTTATCAATACCGACTGAGAAGAGAATAGAGAATCTACAAGATATAACTTAAATTATCAAGTCTGAAGGTTTTATTTTTAAAAACTAATTCAAAACTTTATTTAAACTTTAGTTTATTTAAATATTCAGAGAGCAATTGTTACACGAAGATACAATGTTTCTTATAAGATGCTAGAACACAATCTGTCTAACATCTCTATTACAACTGGTTTTATGTAACTCTTATCACAATGGAAAGTTACAAAAACCGTTGATATAATGCTGATGCGGATTTATTAAAAACTGATGAAATGTTATGAAATAAGGGTTGTGTCCCTATATAACTCCTCCCCCATTTGACGAAAGAATACCTGTTGTGTTTTCAGCAGGTGTTATTTCGCTAATTCCAATTATGTTCTTTTTTCGATTAATTATCAATTTTCTCTCTTTAATTTTACTATAAATTTTCTTCAACAACAGCATTATAACAATTACAATTGTTAAATATAACAATATATCGTAGAATATAGAATGTGATTCAGACGTAAATACATGTTTTATTTCTATTACTTTTTGATCTGGGATTTTAATTGTTTCTAAACTTTTTATATTTAATGTTTTATTTATTACTAGCTTATCTTTATTGAAATCAATGTTTAAATTTATTATTTTATCATATCTTATATTTTTATAAAATTTTTGCTTATTAATCAAACAACTTTTTATTGAATATATCCCTATAATTTCTTTTTCCATTACTTCTTTATCGCATTCAATATTCATTACTTCTTTATCAGGTAAATAAAGATAAACAATATCAGAATTTAAAATTGGTATAATTTCGTTATGATTGAGAATCTTAATATAGGTACAATTATTATTGTTCCTATTAAAATATATATTTTTCAAACAATTATTAAATATTAAATCATCTTGCTCACAAATATACAACTTATGTCCTACAACTGTACATTTACTTAAATAATGTATTTGTGCATTATTCTTTGAATAATAACCATTACGTATATCTAATGTTACATAATTATTATTGTGTATGGTTGGAATAGGTGTGATTTGCAAAAGATCTGTTTTTATGAGGGGAATAGGAATGTCTATTATTATTTGTAGAGTCAATTTTTCATAAGTACAGTACACTTTTACTAATTGTTGATTTTGCCAATTTTTTATGACCAAATCTTTAAAATCATTTAATAATAACTTATTAATTTCCAATTTTATATCTTCTCTTGATAAAATTCCAAAGTACAAAGTATTAGTTTCGCAGAAGGCGAAGGTTGTTTCAACTTCATTTATAATACTAATTAAGTTCGTTGCCGTGAATATGAGTTGTGTAATAATATTCTCAAGATAAAGCACGTCACTGTTGTCTATGACTTTTCCTATCACCTTTCCTAATTCATCAATCTTTGTTTGAATAATTTTGTGATTATTATTAATTTTATCTACCTGATTGTTAAAATAATTTGATAAATTTTTATTAAATACAATAAGTTGATTCAAATTATCTTTGAGGGTGTTTTCGTTTTCATTTATTAATTTCAATGCATTATTATACTTTTCTTCATCTGAATAATCTAAATTTCCTGTAATACTCTTAATTATAGAGCCTAATCCATTAATCAAGCCTCGCTTCTCTTTGGTGTTATCATTTAAAAGGATTGAAATTTTGTTATCAAGCATATCAATAAAATTTTCTAACATTATAAAATTATTACCTAAATTCTTAATATTATCAATATTATATTTATTTCTGATTTCTAGTTTAACTCTATTATAATAAAATGTTAAATTATTATACGATTCTCTTATTCTATTAAGCTTAAGATTAATGTAAATATACTTATTGTTAGTAGAAATGAATGATTCTCCTAATTTTAAAATGTTAATTCCGGGGTTGTTGTTCTCGTCTTTGAGGTCGACGGTTGAATATAATCGTATGATTCTGTAAATTTACGATGTGGTTTTAATTTATCTATTTTGATTTTTTTGTTCTTGTCTGTTATTATTTGGGCTTTATTTTGATCATAAATTTTTATTATTTGCTTTTTATAACGAGGTTTTTCTACTTTCCCTGTATTCCATTTAGCTTGTTGCTCGAAAGGTTTATCTTGTAATTTAATACTTTTTACTTCTGATACCGCGTACTTTGTTTTATTCTTTTCTAATAATGCTTTATTCTCTTCGTAAATTTTATTCATAATATTTTTGTGAATTTCTACATAATTATCTGTTATAATTTCTGAAGATGATTCTTCACTGAATTCGTTATAATGACCAAAAATAATTTCGTTTGGGGTACGTTTGGTAGAAGAATGAATTGTTTGATTATATGCTTGAAGAGCATAGCGTGCTTTATCACTAATATTCAAATCATTAAAATCCTTATTACTTTCTAAAATTCTTATATGTTCTATTATTGTAGAATGGAATCTTTCTATGTTTCCATTACTTTTAGGGTTGTTCACGCTTATTAAATGTATTTGAATATTTTTTGCTGATAAAAAGTTAAAAATCAATTGATTATTGAATTGTAATCCGTTATCGGATATTATTAATCTTGGGTTGCCAAATATTGAAAAATATTTAATTAATTTTTTTATTATTGTAACGGTGTTGGTCTCAGGTAAGTGATATAACTGGGCGTGCTTGGAAAAACTATCAATTATTGTTAAAAATTTTACCTTCTTCAAAGATAATATATCAATGTGTATTACTTCAAGAGGTTTTGATGCAGTGGGTGTCTTTATGATAGGAATTTTGATTGGGTTTCGTTCATACTTATTTGCTTGACATGTTTCACAATTATTTATAAATTTTGAAACAGTCGCTTGTAAATTGGGCCAATAATACTTTAATTTCAATTTATTATAAGTTTCCAATATACCCCGATGGTTCGTTTTTCCAAAATGGTAATTTTGTATCAATTCTATTTGTTCCTCATTTGTTTCAATATCTTGTAACTGATTTTTACAACAAATTAATTTATATGATCCTGGTTGAAAATAAACACTTAATACCGCGTTTAACATTTTTTTGAACTGCTCTGGTACTATGCAATAATATTTAATGCCTGGCACTAAATACTCTTTTATGAACTTTAATAAAGTATCTTTACTATTTACTTTATTCAAATGCATGTACATTCTTTGTTTTTCATTTCCGAATAATTTTGTTCTTTCAAGATTATTTTTAAAGTTTGTTTCTTTAAATATTATTTGATTTTTTCCAAAATTTACTGGGATATCTTCGTAAAAGAGTCCGTTTATGGGTGATTCATCGTCTGAATGCTGTGTAATGCTATCAACGTCTTTTTCGGCTATGAGTGAGTTCGCATAATTTTGTACATTATTCAAAATAAAAACATTTACTTGTATATTAGTTTGTGCAAATATTTCTTTCAAAATATTTTCTATTGTGGGCCAATTTTTCTTATCTATTCCTGATGCAATTTTAGGCATATTAATTGAAAAAATATTATTTTGAATTAAATAGTCTCTAACTTGCTTTAAACAATTTCTTATATCTTCCAAATCTGGCTAATCATAATAATTAATTTTAGTAATTAAATGAATTATTAATTTTGGAGATGTTTGAATAGCTATGTTTTGTCTTATTGTCATTTTGTCCAAATAATTAGTGGTTTGGTAGATTTCGTTAACTTGTTTTGCAAAGCCTTGACTCATTTTGAAATCTTTAGATACACAGTGTACTAAAGGTTCAGGGTGTTCGAAAATATTAGTATTTTTATAATTAATTTTAAATGGCTCTCGTATTCTTGATAAATAGTCTGCAACGTAATTCTGCTTGCCTTTTTGATATTCTATATCGTAATTATATTCGGATAATTTAAGTTTCCATCTAATTAATTTTTGATTTGGTTCTTTCAAACTATTAAGCCAAATTAAAGGTTTGTGATCAGTTATTAATTTAAATTTGGTTCCATAAAGATAAGGGTGGAAATGTTTTATTGACCATATTATTGCTAACAGTTCTTTTTCCGTTGTTGAGTAATTTATCTCGTGTTCATTTAAAGTCCTACTTGCGTATGCTATAGGAAGATCTTTACCGTCAGAATTTTGGGAAAGTACTGCACCAATTGCAAAATTTGAAGCGTCTGTTGTTAATCGAAATGGTTTTGAGAAATTTGGGTATTGCAATATAGGAGAGTTAGAAAGTAATAATTTGCATTTTTCGAAACAAGAAATGTATTCTGGGTCTTCTATATTAATTTTAGTACCCTTTTTTAAACATTTTGTGAGTGGTTTAGTTAATTTAGCGAAATTTTGTATAAATCGTCTATAGTAACCGAGAAGACCTAAGAAAGATTTTATTTCTTTGCTGGTTTTGGGAATTGTAAAATTTTTTATCGTTTCTATTTTGTCTGGGTTTGGTCTTACACCGTTAGTAGTAATCAAATGTCCTAAGTAACCGACTTCTTTTCTTAAAAATTCACATTTATCTAATTGTATCTTTAAGTTAGCTTCTCGTAATTTGTTGAAAACAATTTTGATATTTTGAATATGCTCCTGTAAAGATGTTCCTAAAATAATAATATCGTCTAAGTAGACAAAACAAATTTTGTTAATTAATTCTTTAAGCACGAAATTCATTAGCCTTTGGAAGGTGCTTGGAGCGTTTTTTAGCCCGAATGGCATTCTTAAAAATTCAAAGTGACCCTGATCTGTAGAAAACGCTGTTTTTTCTATAGAGTTACTGTCCATTTCAATTTGATGAAACCCACTCTTTAAATCAATAGTTGTAAAATAATTTGATTTTCCAAGTTTATCGAGAATTTCTGTTATGTCAGGAATTGGGAACCGGTCATCGATGGTTTTGGAATTTAGTTTTCTATAATCGATTACCATTCTAAATTTCTTTTGTTTTGAAGCATCTTCCTTCTTGGGTACAATCCATATAGGGCTACTCCAAGGTGAATGTGAGTGTCTTATGATATTTTCATCCAATAAATTATTTATTTGTGAATTTACTTCCTCCTTATAAATGATGGGATATTTATAAGATCGTTGATATACTGGTATTTCATCTACGGTATTTATTTTGTGCTTTATTTTATTTGTGAATGTAAGATTTTGATTTTCATTAACAATTAAATCTTGAAATTCTTTAATTACTTTGTATAATTGTTCTTTTTCTATATTATTTAAATGTTCTGTTCTAATGTTTGAATTGCAAGAAATTTCATGCACGTTTAAATCCATTTTATCTTGATGAAAATAACTAAATTCAAATTTATGTTTATCTAAAAGCCTAATAGTTTCCTTTGAATAATCAATTTTTGCATTTAATAATTTTAATCCTGAATTACCTATTACAAAATTAAAATCTTTATGAAATTCGTAAATATGACATTTCAATTTTACACCAAACATCTCTGCAAATGTAAAGTGTGTTCCATGCGATATAGCATTAGCTGTTTGAATTTCAAAATGTTCAGGAAATATTTTAAATTTTGTTTTGTTATCGTTTACAAATTTTTTGCTAATAAAATTCTCAGTTGATCCAGTATCAATCAAAACTCGACAATTTTTAAATTGAATGAATGGTAATTTTGAGGTATAATTAGCTAAGGATTCGCATTTTCTAGAGGCGTTATAGAAAAATTTTCGTCGTCTTCGTATGTGTCCTGAGTGTTATCAAGGTTTTCGTCGTTGTCTGTCTGTTCAACATATTCTATTTCTGTGTCGACATTTGTTTCATTATTTTCGAGGATTTGTAAGTCCTGTCTTGGTCGTTTTTGTTGTGGTCGAAAAGTATTGGTACTGATGGACATAGGTTGTGGGTAGTTTGGTTTAGGTTTGTTTTGGTTAGGTTGGTTTTGGAATCTTTGTGGTTGCTGGTATCGATACATTGGAGATCGATATTGATTTTGATATTGGTTTTGGTATTGTGTTTGATGTTGTGTATTAGGTTTATATGCGGGTGTTGGGGCGATATATTTGGGTTTATTTGAGTTTTGTTTGATCATATTTGAATGAATATATTGGAAGTCATTTTTAATTAAGTTTTGCACATCATTTAAAGATTTTGGATTTCTGGCTGCAAGTTGACTTCTATAAGGTTCCTTACAGTTTATTATGAAATTATGAGCAGCATAAGTTGTCATGAATATTTCCATATTTTCAATACCTATCCCGAAGTTTAATTTTAATAAACTCATGAGTTTGTTAAAAGTATCTTCATACTTGTCGAAGTAAACAAAAATGTCTTCATTTGGTTTTTGTTCCAAATGAGAGAGTTCTGTTAAGAAATGAACCTCATTTCTTTTATCTCCATATTCTGCTATCAAAAGCTGTTTCAAGTTAAGCCAATTTGAATAAGTTTTTGTAGCTATTTTTGTATTAGCTTCTTTAATGATCTTTTTCCTAAGAGTGTGCAAAATTATTCTCTTAGTTATATTAGATAAACTTTGTTTATCAATAATATCAACAATTTCGTCACAAATATTAATAAAATGTGCTAATGTACCTGTACTTCCATCATATTCAGGTATGATTTCAATTAAATCTTTAATGTCTGATGGTATTCTTGGAATTGTGCTGAGTGCAGCGTTTTGAACAACACCTGGTGTTGACATTTTGTGTATAATTATTCAACAGTTTTTTTTATTTATTAACAAATTTTAAATTATTTAAAGTTGAATATTTCCAAATATTTTATATAATATTATTATTGATGTAAGTAATTTTTGCAAAAAAAACAAATATGAAATAAACAATTAACAGCTGGATATAAAATGTATAGTCTAAAATAACTTACATCAAAACTACAGTTATCATGATAATGGCTTTCATGATCTCTTCTTTCCTTATGGAAGGTAGTGGTTGTTGATTTTCGAAGATGATTGCTGATTGGCAATTGTTGCTGAGTTGTCTCTAGTAGTCGATCTGCATTCGATAATCGGACCTCTCGGAATTAACGACGATGTTGCCCTCTTCGCCGGAGATTGTGACTGCCGATGATTGGTTTCGGTTGAAAAGTCTTTAACGAATTGATCTCATCAAGAGTTTTAGTGAGATTTCGGACCTCTCAACGTGTAACACTTTGATTTCTCACGTAAGTTCTTTGGATACCGTTTTAACACTTGAAAGTGACGACTTCAACTTTTTAACGAATTGAAAACTCTAGTATTTAGGGGATTTTCGAAGATAAAGCCTTTTTGGTATCCTACCGACTGCGCCACTTAAATTATCAAGTCTGAAGGTTTTATTTTTAAAAACTAATTCAAAACTTTATTTAAACTTTAGTTTATTTAAATATTCAGAGAGCAATTGTTACACGAAGATACAATGTTTCTTATAAGATGCTAGAACACAATCTGTCTAACATCTCTATTACAACTGGTTTTATGTAACTCTTATCACAATGGAAAGTTACAAAAACCGTTGATATAATGCTGATGCGGATTTATTAAAAACTGATGAAATGTTATGAAATAAGGGTTGTGTCCCTATATAACTTATATATCCAGGGAACTGGATTCGATCCAAAGTTGAAAGTGGCATCAATTTTTATTGCTCAGAAATAATGTTCCATATATCCACACTGTAATTGAAGGTTTAAACATCAAACTACCAAATAGTACAGAGTTATGTGTATATGAATTTATATATTTTGAAATTTCGCATACGACAGATGTCATCAGTAAGAATAGTATCAACGAAGTCACTCTGAGATACTATCAATAAAATATTTGGCGTAATCGGATCAGTAATAATCCATTTTGTGGACTAGTAGCCATAAATCAACTCTATCCGCAATATACTCATGAACTTCGACTTTTCCAAAAAAGTGTTAAATGTTGTACCGACTTGTTGGATGAATGACTATTAATTATTGCAGTTGATTTTGTAGGGTATCCTAGGAAGATATTATCATAGATTTTGCCTTCAAGCACTCAATTTTTTCTAGATCCACAAATGCATCTGAATGTACTCAAAATTTTCATTTAACAACAACAAAGAATAATGCAAATTTGCAGGGATTCCCACTCTGTCTGTTGGAAAGGAAGTGAGTAGATAAAACCTTAAGCCATAAATAAAACGCTGGCGTGACCAAGAAAACCTTCACGTAGCATTTCAGCTTCAGGTTAAACACTCCATTGATCAGAATGCAATCGCGTAAGAAATATCTACCGAAATGTTGTCAATACCGCTTCATCGACTTCAGTCAAACATCGAAGACTGAATGCTACAGGAATGGCTCAAGGGGCTGTATCAAATCACACACGTGTAGAGCTTCACAAAGAAATTTTTACGAGGTCTTTCCTCCAAGGTGAAACAAAATTGAAAAGCATCAAATAAGAACAAGACTTACAAAATCGCGACTCTGACCGAACTGCAAATTTTACAGGATCAATAGTGTAAGACATGATGCAGTTGTTGTTTTTTTTTTTTTAAATGGAGTGGATCGATTACGTTCATAAGTAAGAGCAGAGTTGTAGATAATTTCGAGACTCTTACTCCCATAATTTAATTTTTATCTATTTGCTAACTTTTTGAAGAGTCTTCTGCCATACAGAAATATTTGGTTGTTTTTCAAATTCTCTTCGTATAACTTGATAAAATTTCATGTCAAGATGCTTGCTACGAAAAAAAATGCCATCTGTTGGTCAAACACTTGAAACAACTGAAAAATGATGCAGATCGATACTATAGTGTAAGAGAGATGCTCCGTCATGGAGAATGTTGGAACTAGACAGAGATAGAGAATGCGGAGACAGGGCTGAATATTGATTTTATATCTTGAACTGAATTTAAATTAAAATATCTTTTTCACCAATCCGTCACTTTTTTAAAAATTCTAATCAAATGATTGTGAATATTGATTCTACAAACTATTAGTTTTTTGTTCATATATCTTCCAAAATTGAAGCAAATGTGTTATGCTGTCACATAAGACCCCAATATATAGGTAGAAAAAAATTTTTCAAATATCTACCAAACTTATCCTGATCCAGAGAGGATTCTATTTTTTTGATATGTTGTGTATTACTATTTAAACTTCATGATATCCAAATTTCATCAAAATCTCTTGAATTCTGATTTTGTATCAAGCACTTCAACGATGGTTTTGTGATACATAGACAGACAAACATTGAAATCCAATATATATTTCATAGAACGACAGGTAACTGCCAATTCACTAAATTACACAAACTCAAAAGCTATATAACTTTCAGCATTGCTGAATTGTTTTCTTATTTATGTGATAAGCGTAAAGTAATTCTTCCGAATAGTTTTTCATCAACAAGTTTTCCGTTGCTCTATACCTGCGATGAAGTGACCTGTCTGAGAGGTGAGAAAATTGAATTTACCCAAGTTATGCTTGCGACCACATTTTAATCAAATTATATTCTACATCATACATACATATAAGAGCCTGTCAACTTTGTCGACAAAGAGCATCCTAGTAGCAAGTAATGTATCTATCTATCTACCTCAGATGAGAACTCTTCAATTTGATTATTTGCGGTGAACCAGATTTCTTTCAGCGATTGAATTGCAACAAAGTTTCCTTCTCGTAATCGTCTGGAATACTTTTCAAATTAACTTTGAAACTAGATGGTGTGGAATTCAGAGCTTTATTAGCATTTTTTCTCTACTCGTTCCAAGTTAATTATGGAAATCATGTTTTCTGACAAATTTTACTTGTTAGTGTCAAAAAATTGACGATGTAAAGTTGAGTACTTGGTAACAAGATTCATTTTCTTGCATACTTGAATATTAATCTTCACAACGTTCGGTTATTCTCCAGAAAATTCGTTGGATGAAACTTTCAACATGATTATAAGACTTGTGTCTATCTTTTAGGATATTATCATAAAGATGAAGTTTATATACTTCCAACATCAATAATTGAAATTTGTCCTTGTTGGACTCCTATTATCCCAAAAAACAATACATGAGCAATAAATTTGACTGCTTCACTTGAAATAATCTCAATAGAAACACAAAACTCTCAAACAAAGGATTCTTCATTCAAATTTTCACCTGTGTGTTATGAAATGGGCAAATACTGCATCTAGTTTGGTTAGAGCGGGCAAAGGCCGCCCTTCAGTTGGGTGCGAAGCACCGCTGTTGAAAAAGTCAGAAAAAAATCTTCGATTTTCTGCAAGAAAAAAACACCGTTTTGGTTTCATTGACAAAAAGGAGAATTGTTAGTATCGCCATTCCTTGAAATTGTTCGAATCACTAGGAGACAGACGCCTATTGTGGATGTGTACTGAAAATTTTCAACAGAAGGTTCACGTCATCAAATAATGACACTAAATTAAAGACGTCACGTGCTGCAACGCAATATATCTAAATGATTTTAGAGAGGAAAATCAAAGCAGTAACGTAGCGTGTCTACTCGTTCGATATCACTCTATAAACTAACAAAAGTCGCAACTATAGCCAACCTGTGAGCAAAAAATTTCACTGCTTTTTACTTATTTGTACTAAGTACACGAGAGTATTGTGAGTCCGACAAAATTCACCCATCGAGATTTTGATGAAAATATCCGTTTTGAGTATTCCTGAATCCATTTTGACTATTTTTGGCCTGATGTCGGTACGTATGTTCGTTCGTGCGTGCGTGCGTGCATAACTCGCAAATCTCAAAACTGGTTGAACGTGTAATGTTGAAATTTGTATTTGAGACTGGTAGAGGGTCAAGTTGTGCACCTCGCATTATGGTTCCAATCGTCTCTACCGGAAGTGCACTTTATTTGAAACTTTTTTCGAACTTTTCCAATAAATCCAGAATGATCAACCGTAGGATGTTGAAATTTAGTATTTGAACTTGATGTTGTATTAAAATGGTTATCTGCTATTTTTGTATGGATCGACCAAGCCAGAAGTGCATTTTATCTGAAACTTTTTTCAAATTTTATCCATTAAGCTAGAATTATTAGCCATAGCATATTGGAATTCAGTGTTTGAGCTTGTTGTAACATCAAAATAGTCATCTACTATTTTTGTATCAATCGGCTGAGCTTGAAGTGCAGTTCATGAGTATAACAGACATTCAGAATTTGCGGAATGAAACAATCAGTTTAATTGAAATGACAATGATAATCTGTTGTCAATTTTTTGATTATGTTCGAAATTCCATATGTCAAAATATTTTTCTCTGAAAATTATTCCGTAAGCATGACAAAAACGACAAAATTGGATCAGAGCATGCTTTTTCTTCCAAATTAGAAATTAATTTTCAATATGTTGGTCACACGGTTCAGCTTTAATTTTAGCATTATTGAACTCCAAATATGTATACTTATCAAACCTCTTGAATGCATGAAAAACTAAATGAGGCACTGAAATCTACGACTGTCTGACAGTCTAAAAGTACAGGGAAATATACTAATGCTCAGTTGCATGAACGTTCATTAGCTAAACAGTTCTTCAAAAATGAACAATATCAAATCGAGTTTTTGATAGCTGATTTGACGAATATATTCGATTTGATATTGTTCATTTTTGAAGAACTCCTTAGTTAATGCACGTTCTTGCAACCAGGCCTGAGACTGACAAAATTGACATATCAAAATTTTGATGGATATATCCGTTTTGAGTATCCCTGAATCCATTTTGACTATTTTTGGCTTGATGTTGGTACTTATGTACGTATGTATATGTGTATGTGCGTAACTCGCAAATCTCAGAGTTCGTCAAACGTATAATGCTGAAATTACGTATAAAAGACCGGTATAGGATCTGGGATCTTGATGTGTACCTCGCATTATGGTAACAATAATCTGTACTGGAAGTGCACTTTACCTGATACTTTTTTTTGAATTTTTCGCATAAATTAAGAATGATTAGCCGCAGGATACTGGAACTTAGTATTTGAAATTGCTGTAGCATCCAAATGATAATCTTCTATTTTCGTCCCAATCGACTAAGCCGGAAGTGCACTTCATATTACAGACTTTTCGAATTTTTCTAATAAATTTGAAATAATCAGTCGCAGAATATTGAGATCTCGTATTCAGCACTTTTATAGCATCTAGTTGTACACCTTGCATTATGATTGTGATCGGCTGAGCCGGGAGTGCAGTTTACTTGAAACATTTTTTAATTTTCCGCATAAATTCAAAACGATTGAACGAAGAATATTAGAATACAGTATTCAAGATAATAGTACTGTCTAGATGCTCATATCCTATTTTCATTACGATCGACTGAGTCGAAAGTGCACTATACTTGACGATCTTGGACTTTTGCGCATAAATTCAGAACTGTTAGCCGTAGAATCCTGTAAGTCAGTATTTAGGAATGTTGTAGCATAAGAATAATGACCTACTGTTTCCATAGCAACCGTCTATCCCTGGAATGATGTGCTGTCGTGTTTGATTATATATATCCAATGATGTACAAGTAAGTCACGTGATGTCCACGACAGATTTTTTTTAATGAGTTAAACTACAATTAAAAATACAATATAATCATTTATAAGGCGTATAATGATAGTATATATGCTAATTAATTAAATATTATATTCAATAAAATATGTGTTTCCTCGCATGTACATTTTTTTTTATTCGCTTCTTGAATATCTCATTGAGTTTTTTTGGTTTCACGTTGGAAATTTATTGTATATATCCGATTTTTGTCTAAAAATCATGTTGATTCCACTCGCTTGTTTTTTTTATAATTCGTTCATGAATTTAGCATGATGAGCAAAATTATTGAACAAATTAATTCTTCACAAGCTTTCACACTATTTGAATTGAAAGCGCTATAGTCCACACTTTGACTTCCTTCTAGTGTCTGATGTCCATGCTTCTCTTTCTTCAGTTTTGAAGATATTGCGCTAATTCATTAATCGATAGCTTATCGAAAAGAGAGCAAAATAAATTTGCTGTATTGGTTTCATAGCAATTAACGATTAAATGATCAATTAGGGCACATGTGAGACATCAAAAATTATACTGTGTTCTAATTTCTTCTGTATTGTGTACCTTATTTCACAAAAAATTTGAATCAAACAAAATATCCACCGTTCTGCTTGATGAATAAAATTCCAATATTGCTCATCCTCTCCTTAGTGTGGGGAAGGCTCTCTCAATAAGAGTTTGTTCAATCAGCTGAAGGTTAAATTAAAATACCTTTTACCTCGATCGCAGATTCTGTAGGTAGGGTAATCACTGCTTTGGAATATTCACTGAATTTCGAAGTAATTCCATGTGGAGAAAATGCAATTTCAATTTGAGAGAACCATTATCCGGATCATTGCTGCAAAACTGCGGAAACTTGAGAGTAGCTGCCACTGAGAGCAATTTAGCAAAATTGTCAGTAGCTTCCATTCTATTCAGAAGTCACTAGTATTGAAGAGATTTGCTTGGACAATGGGCTGTAAATAATATACATATAATAGAATTATTATTTATGGAAAACTAGAATTTATTTTGACTAAGCAAAGCTTGTGAAGAAATATTTGTATTGCTCATTTTTCTAACTAGTTCAACTCGGAATATGAAGTATAATAATATATACAAATAAAATTGACATAAGCCTTAGACAGAAAAGTATTAAAGCAAAATTTCAACTGATGAATGCTAAAAGTTGATCGTCGGTGGGAGAATTCATGCCCAAATATATTTTTGTGAGCGTGTGAAGTTATGGAGACTCCTAATACATTTGCCGGGTACCTAATATGAATCGCGAAAGACCAAATGAATAGACAAATCGTTTTGCATAACAATTATGCACCGAATTGAGAAATCGCTTTTTATTAAATATTTTTTGACAGCTTGATAATTACTGCGCTCCTATAACTTTCTGTTTTCGAATCTTCCGATTTCTGGCTTAGGACAACCCTGCGACCAGGCAGTCAAAAGCATTGAATTAAAATCTAATTTCTCCACTGTGATCATGGATCACATTTTATACGTCTTTATAGCACTAAGATAAAAACATTTTCTTCTATGCGGAAGATGGAATTCTAGCCTAGATATTGTATATCTCTGAGGCACCTCTGATGCATTTGCTTCTCAAATAAGCCCGACATTAATCTAAATTGTTTCGGGCTGTATCTTCATGGAAATTCCTAACGTAAATGGATCTCAGGAACCTGACTGCATTAAATATGGCGTAATGAATTTATGCATTTGTTTATGATCCTTAATTTATTATTCAGTTACCTTATTAGTATAAGTGAATTATTCATCAGTAATATCGAACTGGCAAGCGACAAATAGAGTTGATAAAGTGGGACTAAAATAGCCATTTGTTAAGGTTATACCGTTTTATTGGAGATTTATAGAGGATTATGACAATCAATAAAAATTTATTAACACGGCGAGGCGTAACTGTAAATTTATGTATCTTACTTTATGGATTTTTCACACAAACGAACGTTATGAGTTATTAGGGATGCCAATGTGACTAGAGCTTCATGAATAATTTTTACAAATTTAAATAGGTAAATAAGGTGTGACTGGATGATACTGAACTATACTGCTCTGTGAACTTTCCGCACTTAGAATAATCATCTGATCGTATAAATTCGGTCCGACTGGACTTTCTGAGCTTTGTTTAGAGCTTTAGAAAAAGAGCTCAAATCACATTTCTATCTTAAATTTGAAAACTTCCAAATAGCGGTGTTAAGTAGAGAGAAATATGAAATACAAATAATGGATAGAATGGTATCAAATTTTGTTTTTAGGCTATGGTAAACCTGGATCAGAGACCCAAATCGTTCGACCACTGATTTAATCTTAGCTCTCTAAAAGATACAAGAAAAAACTTACGAACACAACCAACATCTATATAATCTGTAACAGTTGTTGAACAAATTCTTGATACATCTTTTGACATGTCAAATAGCTGATTCAACTCGTAGATATAACCATGGCTGGCTTCAAGAGTATTGTAAGAGTTGACAATAAATAAAGACTGCTTCAACGATGCATTTTCGTCTAAAAGCAATTTAAATATGACTGATTACGTCAGGATGAAGAGCCTGTATACTCGCGTATCGAGACAACATTGCTATAACAGACACAGCTATAAACTTGAAGAAACTTTTGTTAGCCTAAATAAATCAGCAGATCCAAAAAACTTCCAGATCAATGGAGGTAGAGCAAACTACACGGAAGTAGCAAGAAGAGTGATTATCAGATGAAATTTTGAATAACAGAATGATGAATTCCAACATATAAAAAATTTCTCTCACCCGGTCTTGAGTTCATGTTCTCGATGCTGAATTCGTGTACGCCCCTTGATTAAGATCAAGTCAGATAAAAATGAGATCTGGCTCAAGATGACAAGGATTAAGTGCTCAGACATGATGGTACTATGTCAATGTTGATTCGATGTGACTTAAGCTTGAACCCTAACCACAAATTTGGAACAAATGTATCAATTCAATCCTATTAGTGGTGAGCTACGGGCTGAAGTTATCAGTGAACACCTCGCAATTTTACTTACAGAGATCTAATGAAATAGACAGAAAGTTTAAATTTAAATAATATAAAAGTAGTGTCAGGCATATGGTGAATCCAAAACAGATTCAAATCGACATTGACTTGTCAATCAAAGCCAATTTCCCATGAAATATCGACATGTTTCTAATTATAATATATCATCGATACTTGATAAGGGCGGCCTCGATCTCGGCCTCTACCTGGATCTTCAATCCTCTATTCGAACTCGGCACTATACTATGGATTAGGACATATGACTTAATTATTCTTTTAGAGTAAAATTCTCTGGATACATGCGATTTTATATTAATAATAAACTAGATTCAAATTTAGCCGTACATTTGAACATTCATTTATAGACTGAATTTCGGTCCAACATGAGAAGCTCAGTGTCTCAGCTGTCTCGGGCTCAAGTTCTGTCCCACTGGCGTGCGCAGCGCAATTCGATAATATTCAGGAATGTTTTTCTAAAGCGCGTGCTTGGCGAGCTAGCCTACAATCATCGTTATAGACTGAATTCCAGCCCAATATGAGGGATTTCAAAGTTGTAGTCACATATAAAACCAAATCTTGCAGGGTAGTCGTGGGTTTATTCAAAATTGACAGTGCCGAGTATTTCTGCGCCCGGCGCTAATTGATTTAGCATCGATGCTAAGGAACTCAAACCACAGAAAACTCTTGAGAACTTTAAAACGGAAAACCCTAAGAACAATTTTTGGACCAGTACTAAACAAAGATGATGCATGGCTGTCAGTAATAAATTAGTAATAAATATACATTATTGGGAGAAGTTCTGTATAGAGATAAAATAGGAGACACTACATTTCAACAGCAAAGTACCGCTTTTTCAAGTGGAATAAAAATAAGAATGTATAATAAATAAATAAACAAGTTGTCAAGACAACTAAAATATACAAATAGTGACCAGATTAGTATTATATATAGGATGTATTAGGACTGGTGTAGAAAAAATAATAATAGCATATACCTGACATTATTTTGAGCAAGAAATGTCATATAAACATATGTCCTATTCCTTTTAATTACAAAAATACAAGAGATACAAATTTCATAAGAAGCAATAGATTTTTAAGAATACTTGATCAAGATACTCTTGAAACAATGTACTAATCAATGAGAAACAATAAAAAACGAATAAATACGAACAATCAATAATTACTAGAAAGAATAATAAATACCTCAGCTGACATTCATAACAACCCAAATACAATTGATTCAGTTTATAATTCCATACTTCATCACGGTCGATCTTGCACCCGAGCTCAAATAGTTATTTACATAATTAGTTATGAAAAGTGCCATATTGTTTGACGAAACGTAATATTTGCCAAAACGAGCGTAGCGAGTTTTGCAAATTATGTAAGTCAAACAATATGGCTTTTCATAACGTATTCTGTACAAAATTTTATCTAATTCCGTCAGAATAATTTTATCTATATTTTTAAATGAGAACATCTCTCATGTTACATCACAAAATTCAGATGATTGTGATTCATGACCATCTATTTTTACTACAGAAACAAAAGTGCACTGAAATAAACAAATATCGAATTTTCACAAAACGTCAAAATCATTTAAAATGTACTCAAGCAGTGATAACCTGAGCGCTATAGTACCCAATGACGTATTATTAAAGTAGACCCAGCGCGTCCTATGGCAGTCCACAGTTTGTTGTGATGTTAGCACTCACAAGGTGAGAGGTTCTGAGAAGCGAAGGGAGAAAACATGCTTGTTATGCGGTTTGCCTGCTTTTATTCACGTTGCGCGTCTTTATTCTGTACTGTATGTATATATTTGTTAAAATAGAAGTAATAATATATTAAATTGGTTCAAAATAAAACCAAAACGAGATTTTTCCCACATCTCACAGTCGATATTTTTTCAAATGAAAATATGTAAGTACGCAACCTGCGATACAACGATGTTTATCTTCCTCACCCCACTGTTTACTCCTGCATCAAAACAAACGCTGCGTGCTGGGTCTACTGTTAATACGTCATTGATAGTACCCTTTCATATTAAAGACTGCCAATGCTGCATATTGTAAATAATAAATCATTCTTTTAATTGTACGCAGATAAGTATAATTGATTAGCTCTGTAACATGGCCAGTTATGTAAAGTCATTACGTAACTACTTTACGCAACTGTTGCAGGACAGTTATGAAAAATAGGACGTTTCATAACGTCAGGAATTGATGTAAAATTTGACTTTTCAAAACGGAATTAGATAAAGACATAATTTGAACATTTACTATGAGTCTAAAATAGATATATTCAATGTCTCCATTGTTTTTCACTCTGTTTTCAATTTCAAATTTGCTACGATTTATCTTTGTAATCAAAAGGGATAGAAATCATGTTCATATGATACTTTTTATTTAAAATGATGCTAGCAGTATGCTATTACTTTTTTTTTACACTAGTCCTGATACACCCTGTATAAATTCCCAGGATCAAAGAGCTTTACCTTTGATTTAGCTTATTCAATGTCCACAGGTCTTCAGAAGATGAGAATTATTGTTTAAATAGGGTAATTGTCAAATGCTAGTGTTGTTTATCGTTGTATTTTTGTTAAATAAATAAACAGAAAATAATATATTATATAACGAGGGACTTAAGTGGTTGATTCAATCCTGAGGGTGGAGTTTATTGCACGAGACGGAGTCGAGGGCAATACTCACCTGAGGGATTGAAGGCATTTAAGTCATGTGTTATCTACGCTATTTTTCGCACTACCGTATTATATTGAATCACAATAGTCTAAAAGCAGATCAGTTAATCTTACAAGTTTGACAACAACAAACTTGATTCAAAAATGTTGACTAAATTCACCATAGTAACGCGGCTGGCTACAACAGTTGTTAAATAAATAAACTTGCTGTCAAAAAGATGATTGAGAAATTTGATATTGATACTGTTGCGGAAAAGGTAACTGTAAAATTATTTCCCCAAAAATCTATAAAATTCATAAACAACAATACGATGCATTTGCAAAATTGTGTCAATTGCGATTATGCTATTATAAATCATCAATAATGAAGATTTGAATTATAATGAAAAAATTTAATTTGACATTTAGGTAAGTACTTTGATTATTTAGTTGTCATAGAAAAATTTGTTTATTTTACTTTAGTCCCTTGGGATTATTGATTATTTTAGATCCCTAGGGACTAAACTCAAACTTAAGTCCCTAAAATGAGGGATTAAATTCGTCTTCTACTCCCGGGAGTGCGAAAATAATATTCTTTATTCCAGAAACATAAAATCACATGTCATGGCTTTGTACTTATAGCGTCAAAATAATTTAATATTTAATTTATATTCAACAGTTAGTACTTCTAGATCAATCTGGCTTTACTCTTTTAAGTTTTGCTTATAACTGAATCATCCACAGATCTTCAGGAGATGGTGATGAAACATATTCATCAAAAATGAGTTTTGAAAGTTTTATCCTTCATTCATAAATTTTTAGTTAGGCTACATGATAGATAATGTGAACATTGTGAGATTCATTGAAAGTGGAAGACTGTTGAAGATAGATTATATAATGATGATGGATGGATGAAAATAGGACATCAAGAAAAATTTCAGGGTGGAAACCAGTCGGTAAGATGAATAGAGATAGGCCAAGAAAAAGATGGATCAATGACACAAAGTACGACATAAGAACAACAAGATTAAAGGATGAATAAAACTGAGTGGAAATAGGGCCGAATGAAAGAGAAAATGGGAAGGCTAGAACCTACAGTGGATTATAAAGTTAATGATTGAATGAATCCTAGACAGCACTTTTGTTCAAAGTATATCCGATGCCAAGTTTGATATGCTCCGCTTACAAACATGGAAAAGTCCGATGAAAAAGGCGGATACTTCAAGAGAATCAACTGCAAATACACCATAGTTATTGTAGAACAAGTATATTTCCAGAGTCCAAGAATTTGTTTGATTCTCCATAAGAAAAATAGAAGAAGAACGAAATAAGATGAGCCGGGCAATCATGGGAGCATTAGAGAACAATCAAACGTAATAAAAATCTTGAAGGTGTAGCCAATACCATCGAGCTGAAAAAGAGACTTATCGACTGAATTCTCCAATTCTCATCACTCATATGGAGAAAGCAAAAAGTCAGAGAGCTCACAAAAAATTATACAACACATTACGATCTCCAGACGTAAGATTAAATATCAATAACAAGAAGGAATGCAACAGATATAGGTCAACAAAGTGATGTTTCTATTTGTTCCATGTTTGTTTGGTTTTGTGGTATTCTCTACCGGGCGTTGAACTTCACATTGATTAAGATATCAGGCTCAACTGACTAGTTCTTGACTGAGTGTCATCAATGAATTGTATGATAGAATTCAGGATGGTCCCTCTGGTTTATTCGTGTTCAACCATTAACTGCATGATCGCTGAGATATCACTTATATCAGATCACAGATCAATAAGACTTTTCTTGGATGAGACATCACAGACAAGGACATTTAATTTACTTCCAATGAACAGACTGCACGTCAGATTATTAAATAGGCTAATAACGAGACAATGTTTGAGTGAACACTCACATATATTGGGGCTGGAACAAAAACCAATTTACAGAGATTGGTGTGAAAAGAATGGAACTCCTGAACACATAATCGTTTGCTGGCAAAGCACCTGTAAGCAGAACGTCCTTTTTCATGGACACCGAATAACAATTGGTTCAAGAATATGTTCTCTCCATATCGACGAGCCAATGAAATACCAACGGTAGAATGTATAGAGCTTCATCAGACATAAATTCAGTCAAAGAAGTGAACATAAAAAAAATGATTTCTCAAAAAGTATTCGGGAGAAAGCCACCTTCTGTTTCAATCATTATTATAAAGTAGCAACAAACAAATAATTTACAGTGCAGTATGATGTATGAGTGCGTATTTCCTTTCTTGAAATGATACTCCAATCAAGAATATGGTACTCAAGTAATAAATCATTTCCTTGATATCATAATTGTTACGATTATAATATATGGCACAAGATTAATTCAAAACAGAAATGAGATTGTGAAATATTGCATTGCTCCTCCAAATAAAGTATTCTGGTGAGCTTTGTCATGTACATGACGCATAAGAAACTTTTAAAATCTTACAAAATGAGTTGGCGGCGAAACAATCCACTAGAACGTAAAATCGATATTTCTCGAGAATATTTCTTTTGTTCAGCAACATGAAAATATGACGTAAAATCCTTCAAAACATAGAAAACACTTTGCAGACGATCTACGACTTTAATATCATGAAAAAGTAATCGTGAAGAATTGTTCACAAGAGTTGTTAGCTTGAATTTCATATTTATTTCCTACTTAAACTGTTTATATCAGAAAATGTTATTATAGAAGCACATAATTATGACAAGCAATTTAATTTCGATTTTTCCACGGAAAATTGTGTTTTTAACTCCTGATAGAGATGAGGAGCAATCATTAACTTCCCAGTATTTACCATACTAGGAACCATGATATATAACATTGAGAATTAATTTCCTAATACTTCTGATAGAATACTATTTCTCGATACACCTCTTTACTTTGTTGTATAGGTTTTCACGTTCTTTCAGCATTTTTTATTTTTCCGATATTTACTGGTCTTTGGCCTGCCTTTAAATAGAATATTCCAATCTCGTTTTCTACTTAATTGATTTGCGTAAGCCTGCCGCGGAAATTACATTATTTTGTTTTAATAAAGTCACGCAAAATCTGACCGGAAATTATCGATAGCTCAGAAGGAAGTGATGTTCTTTGTTATATTAGCAATATCATCCAAAAAATTAAACTTCCGTTCTAAATTCAAGATGAAATATATTCTGACAGGGTATAATGGTTGAACAGAGGTTGAATATTATTCTTCACTTCATTTTCTATCCCTATTCAAAATATCATAAGTGTGAATACGTCATAGTTCAAGTTTTGCAAGATCAACTTCCCTGATAGAACTTACGATTGAAAAAACTGGGATGACACTTTCCGTCCTGTCCGGAAGGGCGACAGCCACCCCTAAGTGTAACCCTTTTTTGTATTTAACTTCCTTGACTGAGCTTACAATTTGGCCGTAAGTCCGATCAGGGGAGATAAGATGCGGTCGGTTTCTGGATTACAATAAAAATACGGAGCATTTGTAAAACTGTGTAAATTGCAATAATGTTAATATGAATGCTAATAAATATTATTAATAATGAAGGTTTGAATTCAAATAGGAGAATTAAATTTGACATTTCGGTATTTAGATTACTTGATTATCATGGAAAAATGTGTTTATGTCACTTCAGTCGCTTTTTATTGATCATTTTGAATTCCTGTAGGACAGAACTGAAATTGAAGTCCCTAGAATGAGGCATCAGTTTTATCTCTAACATGGATATTCCAATTCATTTATGATGTTGGGAGTTATGTATTGCATGATTTCTTGCTGATGTAACAAATCCAAATGAAATGCAAGATGAATAATTCACCATTCTTTTGCAGACTGCACCAATGCATTAAGTAAACAGAATCAACTCACCTGCAAAGCTATATTTGTTAGGTTGGACTTTCAAATTTTCTCACTCAATTTGAAGATTTTGAAAAAATGGTCATTACGTTTCAAAAAACACTTATGACTGCAAAATAGGAGTAGCAGTATTTCTATTCCACTTTATGAACTGCTCAAAATGTTGCTCTGTCCTTAATATTAGTAGCAAATTCATGCAGTCTATAACATTTATGTTATAGTAAAGTGTTCGTAGTAATTGAATTTGATTAAGATGAAGTTAGTGGGATGACAAGAAACATAAATTTAGTTATACTAGGTAATAAGTTTGGATGTCTGACACGTGGAGAGAATTTCTAATAACTAGATGGAGCATCTTTGATGCATTGAATTCCGCTTTCAAATTTTCCAAGATGAAAGAAAATTTACAAGTTTTATAATTAAAAGGAGAACAACATACATTTCTTCAGGAAAAGCTTTGTGATTGCTGAAGTATCAGAAATATGCAAATAAATTGTCGAAGATTACATCAAAAAATATGAATATATTCCTGCAGAAATTACCTGTTATATTTTTGATTACATTGGAAGGCCTCAACTCAAGTTTGTACAAAGTTCTATTTATCAGTAATATGTTCAGCTATAAACTTTACTAATTTCCATAATAGTTATTTCCCTCCAGTATTGTATTAGGAATAGAATTACCGCTGACAAATTACATTACACAGAAATATTCGTTCGATAAATAGATTTCATGTAGTTAATAGCACAACAGAGGTACTAATTTGTATAAAATCAAATCAGTTGCTGGAAATCACTGAACTGTAATTCACATTATTCAGCCATCATATTTTCTATATCAATATGAAATGACCATCAGTATTTTGGGGGGCGATAAAATGGTAATTGTTAAAGGAGATTTATCTCCCCAAAACTTATATTTATATTATATTATGTTCGATATGGCATTGCTTGCGAGATAAGGGATATATTTATATACAAATACAAAATTCAATGAGTGATGTACTGTCTTTCAACAAGAGAGAGCCTTTTCAACATTGACTGTTAATTCTCTAAATTCATCAGATTTTCCGCAAATCCGCTTGTGTTACAGAAAACGTATAGTTCAATTGATATTTTTGAAATGAGATTGACAATTTCATGCAAATTAGAGTTAAATTGAGAGCTGTAGATAGTGCGGATAGTATTTTGTGAGTCTGTCTGTGTATCACTGCATCTAGACTAAACCGAGGCAGATCAAACCTTTGCTAGATTAAGAGGTGAAAAATGAACATACTACTTAATTATGGATGTTATTTTGATCATTCTAATTATATAATTCATATAGCTATGTGATAAACAACTTACAATTCAAATAATTAGAACACACTGAAAACTAGAAGAATCCAAATATATAATTTCTCCCAATGTTTGGAACCAAGCGAAACCTCAATAAAATTCTCTGAAAAAAAAAATGTTTGGGATTGCATATGAATGATCAAATTCATGATGATGATCGAGTCAATTCGGTGGATGAACAAATTTCTCGTAACATCTTATTTGTCGCTTCATCCGTTGTCTCAATGCTAAAATCTCTTATCTTGTTACGAGTATATATATATATATATATATATATATATATATATATATATATATATATATATATATATATATATATATATATATATATATATATATATATATATATATATATATATATATATATATATATATATATATACAGGATGTGCAACAAAATGCGGAACATAGAAGTTTAACATCAGGACTTCAAAATGTGCGGGTATTTGCTTTTCTGTATATGTTAGAGCGAAAGAACAGAAATGGAAAGTTGTCTAAAGTCTCCATTTAATACAGTAGAGTATCTATATCATGAGATATTCAAGAAATAAAATATGAGATTTTCATCAAAAATAAGATAGCCATGAAAATAAAAAACCGAATGAGACAAACTCCATTCTGACAGTTCAATTCCATGTTATAACAAAAATTATTAACAATGATACCAAGTTAGTCCAAATCAATTCTCACTCATGAAAAGTCTTCATTGATTGCAGTAGAATATCTGTAGCATCTTTCAAAAATAAGAATGATAACACCGTATTAAACTGTCAGAATGAAAGTTTGTTCCATTCGTTTTTTATTCCCATGGCTATCTGATTCAGGGAGTACTGGGAGTTTTCACTCTTATGAAGCAAATTGAACAGTTTCGCGCTATCTAGCGGGTTTGGAGAAAGTTAAAATTTTTAGTTGTGTGTGCTAGGTTTCAGAAGCTTCTGCGCGGTAAAATATTTTGATGGAATCTGATTGGTAACCAAGTAGACAACAGACAACTAATATTTGTTCATCTTGTTTGTGAAAATAAGTCAGATGTGCAAAAATGAAAAATATTTTAAAATTTTGAGCAAGACTGAAAAAGTAAGTTAGATTGGCATTATTTTTGAATACATTTTAGTAGATATGAAGTATATACAAATCAGTCATGTTAAAAATCTTGATGAATATAAACATTACTTGGTACACTAAGGGAATAGGAACCCAAGGAAGTTCCAAAAGTCACAAAGAGATGGCGGTATCAACATGCACAGAAATTTTCTAGTGGCACTAAAACGGTGTAAACTAGTATTGAAACAAAGAAAATGTATGTTTTTTTTTCGTTTAAAATAAAAACAACCGAAACATAATCTAAACCAAGCTTTTTAAGCCAACTAGAATTGGAAGGCAGTAAAGTGGCGATTGTTGTCCGCGAGGCACTGAGGCACACACTTGTACGCATTTAGATGGAATGCACTCTGTTCGAATGCCACTGACTAAAGCAACACGTACGAATTACGCGTACGAATTACGCGCATGCGCACGTCTTTGGGTTCCTATTCCCTTAGTGAGCCCATTACCTCTTTTTTAGATGAGCTACAAGAAACCTTGTTGAGTCAAAGATTGTTTTTCGTACAAGAAGAAACCGATTATTCGGTATGAGTACAAAAGTGTGAAATATTTTGAACAGAAGTAGATTGTTCCCAATTCAACTAGGAGAATAATTCGAGATGGGGCTATTTTTATGTGGTACAAATGAACAAACAGATACTTAGGCAAGGCGCAAATTGAGACACGTATAGCACGTGTGACATGGCACAGCACAGTGTGTGTTTTTGTAATCTATGGGATTCAATGAGACAGCGCACGTTGGTGACATGACACGAGGTGGCGTGACTAGCGTCTCATGTCGGTCGTGCGGCACAGTGGTCGAGACACAGTTTTTCGTGCCAAGCTGACACGCGTGTGCGTGTATGTGAGAAGTCTATTTATCATATATCAGTATACAGTCTAGTATCAGTTGTTTTCTCATTTTTTGAATGAGAAAATGGCAGAAGAAAAGTTGATAAAGACAGCAAGGCAACACAAGGAGCTTTCTTATGAAGAAGATGCAATTTTTTTTTCTCTCTCTGATAGAATGTACTTATTAGGTTATTTGAATTTTGTTCTTATCAAGAAATACAGCAAAATTTCCCCTTCAGCATCATCTAATTCTGATTCAGAACAATTGTTTTGTTCGTGTATCAGACATTTCCCAATATGGCGGTTGCGAGTGTAGGTAGAAACTGCATCTCAATATGCGGATCACTACGCAGCCCGTGTGGCACGTACGTGTCGTGTACCTCGCGTCACGTCATCTCATACGTGCTATACGTGTCTCAATTTGCGCCTTGCCTTAAGTGGACAAGACAGTCGTCTTTATGCTGTTTTGGATCCCATACAACGACTTGCGGTTGGACGCTGCAAGAAGTCATTGAAATCGAAGTACCGCAAGTAATTGGTAAATATATGAGTACTGTATTCTCTGCTATTATGAGTAGATAATTGACATATTTTTTTCAAGGTTACTTCCGCTTCACTTCCTTTGGCTTAAGCTCACGGTCCTGTCATTTATTTGGAGTTCAAAAAGAGCAGAAAGTATCTGAGACACAGGATTTTCCATTCATGATCATAGCTGCAAGTAATTTTTGAGATGAATAAATCATTACGATCACCTTTAATTCGAGAAGAGCAAGAAATATTTGAGACGAATCATCTGTCCGAATATTGTTACCTAAATTTCTCAACCCAACAATAACGCAAAATTCAAAAGATGTAATAATTTTCTCGGAATGGGAGACAAAATGTATATTTTCTGCCGATCTTTCGACTGAGTAGTTTTGTTCACACAACAATGTATTTAGTGAAAATTTTGATCTCGATGATAAATTTTATACTTTTGTATAAATGATTGTGTGATTCTAATTCTATGTAATTATCTATAACTTCATCGTTTTTATCATTCGCAAATACTCTTAGAATTTTAATTATTGTGTAAAGAAGGTGAATTAAAAGATTTTCATGTGCCATAAATTGTAATTCGTAGAGATATAGGAAATATTATTGTAATAATATATAAAACTAGCTTTTTCCCGCGACTTCGTCCGCGTGGAATATTTATTTTGGGCAGCATTTCCAATTTTTTAGGGTACTTATTTTGCAAATAATGAACATACACACTGTTGTGGTTTACTTTAAATAATTTATTTCAATACATTTCTAGAAACTGCATTCCTTGTTTTTTTATCCTTTGCTAAAAAGTAAAACCAAGAACTGAGAAAAACAGTACTTTTCTAAATACCCACCTGCAACTTAAAGCGTCTGTCCTTGAGCTTTGTTTATTGTCATTGCAAATACTGCTTTTGGATGAAACTGCACTCTTTTAAACTGAAATGGCAAATCGGTGGGAATTATCGTAATACGGGAAATTAAAATATTTTCTTCTTTTGCCATTCCAGTCAAAGCTTACGTGTTCGAGTTTGCTCTAATGTTTCAGCAGCCCTTTACGATGCATGACGCTCGGCATTTAAAAGCCGCCGCACTTGACTTTGTCCTTCAGTCTCAGCAGCTCTTTGAGCTGTGTGACGCTCGGCATCTAAGGCCAAACGGGTTTGAGACTGCTCTTCAGACTCGTGGCTTCTAGCAACTTTCGCAGCGCAAGCTAGAACTACGCGCTAAATTGGATTTGCGTTTTCGACGCATATCAGAAGCTAGAAGAAAAACGTAATGAAACAAAAGAAAATCTTCTACCTGACCTATACAAATCAAAAATGTTCTTACTCTAATTGTAAAACTATTTTTATTGAACCAAATCAACCAAACTGCTTTAACTATTTACAATTTATGAAGTTTTGAAGAGTTAAAAGAACTATGGATTACGAAACAACTCATTCATTTTTATTATTCGCACTCGCCTGCCCTAACTTGACTGGCCGTTCGGGTATCCACATTCAGTGATATTTCTCTCACTATGCCACGCTGCGCAGGCGCTTGGATTTCAATACGAACTTTCATCTCCTATTTCATCCCCATGTAGGTCGAAATCACAAAAACGCTGAAAGAAATATTTGTTCACTTATTATCAAGTGCCTGATGCCTGAATACGAAATTTCATGGTTTTATCTTCGAAAATGACGAACTTCCATACATACTATCATCCCCTATTTTAACCCCCTCGCAATAAAAGGTAGCCTATGTCCTTTCTCAAGTTCTAGTTTATCTCTGTACCAAATTTCATCAAAAACGGTTGAGTGGTTTAGGCGTGAAAGCGTAACAGAAAGACAGACAGAGTGACTTTCGCATTTATAATATTAGTAAGGATAAGTAAGTAATTATATTATTTTTGTATGGAATATTGTATCATTCTATCAAGAGCTTCGAAATCCATTTGAGAACTCAGTCATAATGAGAAATCAAATTGAATTATCAAGAAATAAGACATGAAATTTCTAAGATCTTGAATTATAGGCTTCATAATTCAAATTTTCACGTGACAATGAAAATTTTAATTATGAAACCTGGAATTCAATGTCTTAGAAATTCTATGTCTTATTTCATAAATTCAAATTTCAATAAAATAATAAACTAATAATTTTTTGTGCTAGTTATCTAACATGGCAGTGAACACTCCCAGTACTCCCTGATCTGATTTTTGACAAAGATGTAGTATTTTATTTTCTAAATATCTGATGCTACAGATATTATATAGCATTAAATTAAGACTTTTTATGAGTGAAAATTTATTTCAAACAACTTTTTACTCCTGTACTTTTGCTCTAAAATATTCGGGAGAGCCAATATCCGCACAATTTGAAAATCCCATATTTAACTCCTACGTTCCGCGTTTCGTTGTACATCCTGTGTATGAAGTTGTGATCCAGTTCATTCCAAAATTTGTGATATGACTAACCCTAGAACTGAATATTTCAAAAAAAATCTTTGAGGAATATATTCGAGAAGAAATCGAGTATTGGAGATCCATGCTTGATGTTATGAACAAAAAAATCGAAATTTCCACATTATTGTTGAATATAATACAAATAAATTTTGAATGAGTAACATATATGCGCGCCAAAATTGCTTACACCTCAACGCCTGAGTCGTTATCGAGGTTTTCAGCGCTGATATGACAAAATGAGCAAACTGAAGAGAAACAGAGTTATATGTAAGCCTTATGCCTTATTTTCTTGCAATGGCTCCACATCAAAATTCTCTTTATATTGACTCGATTCGCCCGATGGTTTGATTCGTCTATTTTTATTGAGAGTTCATAGGCGCTCCGAGCTTTCTTCATTACATTATTCTACACATTTGGTATTCACATAACCCTATGTTGGCCATATTTTGTTGCATATGTTGGTTTTTTCACCGAATTTTATCAACATTTTCGTTTTCGTCAATGTTTCCTGAAACTTCCGCTAGTGTTGATGGGACTTTATGGAAATGTCTTTCTGTGCTATATTTGGTACAGTGTTTCACTGTTTTTTCTTGTCTTGCATGAGTTACATATTTCAAGTGAAGTTTTTTGTAGTATGTGTGTATGTGTGAGGCGAGTGTGTCCAATTCTTAGTCTTGTAAGTACTGTTTACGTTCTTTTGCGTTAGTTTATTACCCATTTCTTAACTTCTTCATTGATTTTTTCAGTTTGTTGTTCGTAATTTTTTCCATGCATTTTGCCACATTTTCATTATGTTCTTCTTTATTAGAAGTCTTAGGTCGTGCGCTGAGTTAGGGATTTCATGTTTTTTCTATTTATGGCTGCATGATCTGCTACTTGGTTTTCTCTTATACCTTCATGAGATGGAACCTATATGATTTGTATATTTTCACCTTGAAAGTTTATTGCTTCAGATTCGTCTTTGTCTTCCCCACAATTTAGATTATTTCATACAAGGTAGAATTCCGTTTTCCTAATGAGGGCATATACATCAATTCATGATATCAGTTCTTACTTTTGTGTGCGACCATGAGATTTTAATTTTTCAGACTGCAAACCTTCGAAATTCATCTCCTGGACTAGGAGCGGATGAATGTGAGCCAGGCAATGAATCTTTTGAGATAATTACACTTTTATTATCATCAAAATGAGGTTGGATCTTATGGTCGCACAATAGAGACAAGTGAGGTGGAATTGCAGACTCAAATTTGTTTCTGATTTTTTGTATTTTAAAACCAGTCTTTATGCCAAACTTTAACATCCTAGAAATACAGGATATACATGATTGATTTTTTGGATCTTGAATGAGTGAGTAATGAGCTCAAAGAAATATGTTCAGGTATCAACAGATTTTGAAGTAGCAGAGCTACTATCACATGAATAAGAGTACGAAAACATGATTTTTTCAAAGGACAGAATAGTTTTTCCCTATAATTTGCAGCAACTGACACCTATAGTGGCTGGAGACTAAGTGCAAGATGAAAAATGTGCATGCACGCGTGATAAAAGATTGCAGAATTGCACACGGAAATAGCGAACAGTTGTTAAGATCAACCAATGGAGGAAGAAACTAATCTGGATGTCAAAAATAAGCAACAAGGTATTTGTAAAAGCCATGGTTCAATGATTGACCAATCACTGTTTAAATTAAAATGCACTGGTACCAATTGTTGCTCTGGAAATGTCCCTAAATATAATGAGATATGTAAATTTTTAACACTCCTGAAATAGGGTATATTGATTAATTTATTCATATTTTCATTTCACTGTTTACATCGTTATAGCATAGAAAGAAATATAAATTATGCTTGAAAAGCAGGAATCAAGTTTAAAAAAAATATTCAAAATTGAGAATAGTTTTGAGCTGTTTAAACGCCGCCATTTTCGCGCGCTCTATTATTGACTTCAAATACCATGTTCAGTGACATTACAGTCCATTGTTTCGTTCTTAACTTATTTCAGTATAAAAAAAGCTCAAAAGACAGTTTATAAGTATTGCATTGTGCCTGAATGCAAAATATTACCAGAAATGTACTTGATAAAGTCTGTTTTCCAATCCAGACAGGTTTTGAAATACGTAAGAAATGATGTAAGGTTATCAGAAGAGATGAAGTATCATAATAAACTTGGCAGATCATGGATAACATTATATGTGATTAGCTTCAGCAATAAGATACAGTGTATGTATGCGGCTTTGTTTAATATTTGCTCGTTTTAAAATAAACAAGAATTATAGGTTATGTTTACTGCTCATCATATTTCGGATTGTATTCATCAAAATAGCGTATATAATGTGTAATTATCGAATAATAACCTTGCAGTGTTCACTCTTTTCACTTCAACGGACGTAAAATTTGGATTTGAAAGAAAATAAGACGACCATGAATGGATCTATTCTTGGCAGATTATCCGATTGTGTTCTTACAAAACCACTTTGTCTTAAATGATTTATTATCTCACTAGGATACTAAAATCACACTTGAACAATGAATGAATTCACAACACACACGTTATTACTATATTTTCTACTCAAAAGCCCGCAATGCCATACAAATGTAAGCAGTGCACTCTTGTTGGCATAGTATTTAACGTCACGTTTCGTTCATCCAATGGTGTCGCGCTTTGGAACTTTGAATTTCCCTCGCTTAGTTTGCACTTTCATTTATTAATTTTGAGCAATTGAACAGATATTAATTAACAAAATGATGGTTAAGTACAAATGTCCGGCCAATAAAAATTCGGAGTAAAAATATTTAAGCCAAATTCAAATTTCATGCATATTCCCTATTAGTTCATGTGAAATTTGAACTGTTGAATTAGAGAAGAGAAAATCAACTATTGATTTAATTCTAGTATTTCGAATACCGTTATAGTCCAAGATCTCAGACCCGCCAGAAATTACTTATTTTCTGAGAAACAAAATTTGTGGATTAAAGTAGTATTAGTCGGCTCTTTGATTATACGCGTACTTACTAGTTTTTGCCGACGGTTAATTTACAAATACGAGGTGCTAGAGGTACGTTAGAACTTTACTCACTTTATTCAGCCCTACGATTGTTCTGACTGCTTACAAAAAGTACTGAAATTGTTCCCTGAGTATCATAAAAATTAGGACTTAGGCTATTATTGATTTTTGACAATATTCTCTAAAACATACATGAAAATTAGTACTCAGACTTCAAAAATAGTGAGTAATGTCTCAACGTACCTCTAGCACCTCGTATCTGTAAATTGACCGTTGGCACAAACTATTAAGTATACCTACGTATGATCGAAGTACATACTAACACTACTCTATTCTACACATTTTGCTTCTCAGAAAATAAGTGACGTCTGCCGGGTCTATTATCTTGCTCTACAAAGAATATTTCATAATTTCAGTCTGCTTACTGTTTCTGATCACAAATCAGGATAGACAAACTCTCTTGGCTTGTTTAATAGAGTCCTGGAGGCTAAATGCAGCTTACCAACCAAAAGCGAATATAATTTACCCAACTGTAGTTTCAGATTGTTTCAATATTAGTTTAACATCGACGATTGAAGTGAATTCTTTGGAGTGCATGTCTGTGGTTTCAACTCCTCTTATGAACGGATTACAACGTTCATCGACATTTCAAACAATTTACGTATGTTCAAAAGGATTACAAACTGTTTCAGTTAATAGTGTCTAACAGATGAAGAATTAGACTGAACATCTGTTCATGATAAATCCTGTCAGATTTTTGAAATTCTCATGGAAGTACAAATAGTACAAATTTTCCTCACATATCGTATCAAGCATTATCTAATTCACGTTTCAAGCAAGCAAATTTCAAAATGTTTTAGGATTCAAGTTGGCCAAGGCATGTTGTATGTATTGCTACTAGAGTTGTTAAATCTCTTATCTTCAATTGAAAGGGATCATTTCCTTCTTGTCTCTATTGAATTAATGATTAATTCTGACCCTAATACATAATACGTCAGATGAATATAAACAGGCTGTCTTGGAGTTTGGATATACTCAATTTGAGCTATAGAAATAATATTCTTATTCAAAATACATATCAGGTCTCTTTCAAGCAACAACTCTCCAAGAAATCATGGATAACTCAATATATCTGATAAATCTTATTGAATAGCTTACTTGATCTTATTTTGTTTGAGTTTAATCTAATTTTGAATACGCACAGTTTGTGGCAGCTTCAAAAAGAGTTTTGTAACATTGAACTTTATTCTGAAGAAGCTAAACTGTATCTAGAAGATCTTTCAATCAAGAGATTCAAATTTTCTCGGTTATTGAATTACATTAATACGTAGATTATTGAAAACCTGGATCAAAACAAAATATAGCTCTGAAGTATTTGTGGTGATGAACTAAGCATATAATTTATCAACAAACACAAATGTTATAACATTCATCTTTTGACGTAAGGGCAAGCTCTGATTTGTGCATGCAAGAGATCGTTAAATTCTATATATTGATAACGACAATGTGACAGCGCATCAGGGCTCTTTGATAGCCGAGTGGTTTTTGAAATATCTGTTTTATTTGAGTGCATCCGTCAAAGATCAGAAAACCTTCAGGACTTGAAGAATGCGTCCAACAACACAAGCCCCTCCGGTGATAGAGGTATGATATGTTGTACTATCGACTAACACGGGCGAGCAGCACCGCGAAATGCCCGCTTGGAAAACAGATATAATGATTGCGTGAACTGAATATGTGTGTTTGAATCCTGCGAATGAGCATATGAGATTAAAGGGAAAACTTTTATTGCAAAGTCACAGACAATTTGAATTTTATTTATGTGTAAAGATTCTATGGGAAAAATATTTACACTGCCGCGCGAGTCAATAAGTCAAGAAGCATCAACAACAACTGTTTGAGGTTGAAACTAATTCTGATGAACGATTTACGAACAACAGTCACGCGTTAATGCTAAAAACTTTCACGCAAGTGCCAACAGTAACTTACAAAGTTTCAATTCAATTAGATGAACGATACGCGAACAAATAAATACGACTCTTGCACCATTCAATGTACTTTGATAGTACTATTTTATAAATCATTACAGAAGTACACAAGAACTGCCCGAAGTTTCAGCTCAATCGGATGAACAATGTACGAACAAACGAATACAACTCGTGCCTCACATATTTTAGGTTGATTATCATATCGTAGACAGTTTCAACTCATTCTATTCAGATGCTCCAAATATTGTTTTAGACGAAAAGACGGACAGACAGACAAGAATTATAAGGAACAGGTATTTGAGTTTTGATTTCCTGCAAATAATCATGTGAAATTGGGAAAAATTCTTCATTGGGAAATTACAGACCGATACCTGAACTATACTTATGTATTTGTATGAATAAATGACATAGTCCAATATTATACACCAAATATATTTTATTTTGAATTAAAATTCGATTTTATTCGAAGAGAATCAATTGAAATATATCAATCTTTCAATGCAGAAGAAAATTTAACTTCCTGGATTTCTCAAGTACAGCCTCGCTTAACGAGCTTAGGCCGTCCCAGAATTTTGACAGTAATGTGAGAAACTCGTTAAACGGAGCATTTTTTCTATCTGAATCAAGACTAAATAAGATAATACGTTCCATGCCATATAAAATAAATGAATTTCTCATTTGTTTAGACGTCAAAAAATTATTTAAAAATATTAAAATCATATTAGAATACAAAAATTAGTGCAGTTCTTTTTCTTGATAACGTGCACGAAGTACTCTGTGCACGTTGTCAAGATAAAATCAGTGCACGAAATACTTTGTGCTAGTTGTCATGATAAACAACTCCAATGTGACATTTCGCATACTAATATTGATGTGCGAATTTCATCATTTTTGACGTCTGTAGAATAGTAAATTATGCTACAAGAACCGAACGACTTTAATTCTTGTCCAGGATAAATTTGGCTGCATTCGGTGAAGACGAGAGCAAAGCCCGAGGCAGAGGCGAGAGCGAAGTACGAGGCGTAGCTCCATGCAGCCAAATTTATCCGTGAGAATAATGACAGTCGTTCAGTATCCGTGTTGCATACGATACTTTTTGTAACAAGTGCACTGAAGTACCCCTATTATTAAGCTTCTTAAATAAATTTGGATGTATCGAAACTATCTTATCGAATTGACAAACAGATTTTTGCAAATGCAATCACATTACAGTGCTATCCCGTTTACAATAAATGCACATACTATAACGAACACATTCTATAATACAAATTTCTTTTAAATATCAATTTGACATATATCAATGGAATAAAAAAAACCAACGCATCCATGATCTATGATCTACAATTTCATTTTTACCCAGCGGACAAAAATATCCATTGATTCTCAGTCAACAGAGAATTAATGGAAATTGTTACTAAGGTTTGGAATTGAGAACTATCGAAGCAGAAGTTAGCTCAGTAATAGGATACTTTCGGGGAACGTGATACAAAAAACAAATTTTTGTACCAGAAAGTTGTCTAGAGACTTTTTTAGCCAAACTTCAAAATTTTGTGAAAATGTGACGGCATTATTATTGAATTGGAGATAGTTTGAAAAAATGTGTGACTAGAGTCAAACACAACAAACGGCGCATTGCTGCGACAAGCTGGCGCACATCTAAATGACGTAAAAGTGTGACTTCCCCTTTTTCTGCGTCACAAGAAATTTTGCTTTTCAAGGAAATTATTTTTATATAATTTGTTTTGCTCGCCATGCGAATTTCTTGTTGAGAGGGTTGATCGTTATTATAGACTTCACTGTAATTCAACCATGTTTTCACAATTGTTCTTGTATGTGGTTGCAAATTTGTGTTCCGATACTCTTATTATTCACATTCACTAGGGAAATATTCACTAGAATAACAAAACGACGAGCAAAAAACAAAAACATGAAAAACTGAATGTTTGAATACTTGTTCATTTACCAACCTTCGCCGCAATATTATTCCCAGTTGTGTTCAGAATTCACTCGCAGGAATTAGAGAATCTACAAATCTATTCATAAATCTGATATACAAATAAATACAACAAATAATTCGGAGGCCAAATTGACTAAACTTGGAAATAAATAGCTCAAATCAAATAATTAAGCCTATTCAAATTTAGGGAGCAACCATGTTATTGAAGAGTTGAACATATTGGAATTTTCAAACTTGTTTTTGAAATTACATTAGAATTTACTACAGTCCTGAAAATCCCGACTGAATAACATGGCCTGTGTTGGAGTGTTGAGTGACATCCGCTACTTCCAGCAATAGCGTTGTCAGCAATTTCTTCAAACGTCAAATTGATTGATGAAATGTGACAGGTAAACATAATCCTCCAGTCGTTCGTGTGGAATTATTGTTGATGAGTTTTCTGTTATAGTAAATTCTATTTGATGTGAAAAAATTGGCAAAATTCTCCATCAAAAAATAATTGGTAGGGTCATGAAAGGAAATGAAATCTATGAGAGCCTGGCAAGAATACAATGTATAAAATAAAAAATAGACAGTAGAAATATTCACAATAATACTGGAACAACTCTTGGAATTATATTTTCACTTGTTAAGTTATTGTTTGGACTTTTTTTTAGTCTTATGGACTCTAACACATACAAAGAATGCTTGCAAAATATATACAGGTGGAGAACTTCGTCCGTTGATTGCTTAAAAGCTCCACCTCTTTATTTTTCAAATACTTAACCTATTTACTGATCAAGAACTCGACTTGTTAACTGTTTGAGTGTTCAGTTTACGTACTGTTTGAGAATTTCATCTGTCCACTACTTAAGAGCTCAACTGTGCTTGAACTCTGAATTTAGTCATCGTAACTTAATTATTTAAAATATGAAAACAAATATATTTTTTCTCTCAAAGTTTCTCTAGCTCTTCCAGGATGTTATAATTTAATGTGCATTCAAAGTTCAAACGAGTTGCGGAGATGTTATTTTTTTGGATTGCAGAAATATTTTAATTAGAAACAAATAAAATCACAATAAAACGTAATTAGAGTCTGGAGAACTGTAAATAAAACATCTTAAAAGTTTTTTCTCCATCTGGTAGCAATTCATTGCAGCTGAACCTGATAGCAAAGCACAGCTCCGTAATTAGAGTAACACGTGATACAAACATGCACAGAGAATTTATGTTGAGAATTTAGCCGTTACTTACTTTTTGCGTGCTACCCAACGACTGCAATTTGCATTTTCCGTAAGTATGTGCTAAAAAGGGTTTCACAAACAGAGATAACATCATTTTTCATGCTTTAAATTATTGTGTGGTCTCTGAATAACAGAATTAAACACAATATACTTTGTAAATATCACAAGAAGAATGCCGAAGAGAAGAATTTCACGGAATAAACTTTTCCAGTGGAGAATGATTAGCTGAAGATAGAGCACCATTCAGAAATAAGTTCTGTTTTCTAATGGATATAATGTGTGATCTCTGACGGAAAAGTATAAGGCTGTGATAGAGCACAAAATAAAGACAGGAAGCATTTCTTATAAAAAAGAATCATCAATGTGTGAAATATTTATAGGTTCAAAGAATCGCCAAGATTTGCAAATAGCTGAGGAGCAAAACATCTATTGTCTTTCACAAGGGACCTATTTTCTAGAGTGCTATATAAGTTATAATGCCGAAAAAGACGCTTGGAGGATGGACTTGTAATAATTGACTATCTACGGTTTTGCAAGTGAAAAGAGCACGGACACTGCTTGCGATAGCCTCGTGCTTCCGATTTTCCTATTGTTTTATTTGAAGAATAATCAATCCAATTGACTTTCTCTTTGAAATATGATGATTGATTACAGCACCTGGAAAAACGCGGATTCCACCCGCGATAAATTTTTGATATCGCTGAAAAAAAGTATTAAGAATTGACTGCAGCACTAAGTCGACCGGTAGTCCTGTTCTATTTTGGAGCTAACCGATTCAATTTACTTTCTCATTAAAATATTAGTGGTTCTCTATGTTATTGTGGGAATGCGGATAACTTCAAAACTTTATGTTTAGTAATTTGTGATGTGTGTTGTCTTTCAAATAATAAATATCTAGATGTGTTTGTGATAAATTATTATTATTCTGCATTAATCATTATAGTAATTGATGCTACTCATAAGAAATTGTAACATAAGCTATCAGTTTAGAAACACAATATGAACCTCATGATCTAACAATAAACACATTATCAATTAATAAGCATCGCAAGTTTTTGTATTGGGAACGGTTTTAAGTTTCATCATCCGGTGTTTTGTTCTGCGGCTATATCAAATTGAATTTAAGTCAAATTTGTTTCCATAATGTGTAGGAGGTTAACCGCTGGAAACATTTGCTATTGTTATATTTGAAACATAAATCACTCTTTTGTTACATGTGAACTATTTTATTTTACATGCCAGAATGTTTGGATCATATATCATTTCAACGCCAACTGCAGGAATAGATTTGCTTATTCAAATTCTATTTGAATCTGTAGAAAACATAACAGAAATATTTATATATCTTATCCAAAACTAACAAATATTAGATGTTTAATCGAAATACGGATGATAGACCAAACATAATAGATTTGACTTATCTTCATGAGAACCAAAGATTTGCCGTTCTCTATTAATCCATTTAAGTGATTGGTTAATGTTGGTCAAACTAAATTTCAATCACAAAAGATATTTTCAATGAATACATACATGATGAATACATACGAATAAGTACATATAAAATGAGACTGATTGAAAAATCATTGACCATTCAACCAGTAATCTCCATATGCCAGAAACTTTGTCATTCACAATTATAATTCTATTTATATGAACTCATTTATGCTCCCTCCATTGCTACTTCCTCTTAAGCATCAAATAAAAAAATATACCCAAACTTCTGAGTCTATTACGTCCACATAATCATCTCATTCAAAATTTCTTTTGATCTATCTTCTTATAGAAATAATTTGCGGCATTATTGCTAGTTAAATAGGAAAGCTGATTAAAATGCAGCTGATGTTCTAGAAAGAATACAATAAAAATTGAGAGGTATCGTGAAAAGCAGCTTTACTGGAAAGTACTATAAGTTGCAGCTCATAATTGAAATCATTAAGGGCTTAGAAGATACATAAAATTCCATTGTGTTGATTGTGAAAGCCTTCTTCATACATTGAACCAAATTTTTTTCAAGAGTATTAGACGTCTGATTTTTGCGTACTTAATTATTGAAAATGTGAATTATAGAAAGTGATCCCAGGTAACGTCTAAATTCAAATTATTAATTTATAAAACAAAAATCTAGATTTTTTATGACTTTCTTGGTAGTAAGAAAATAACCTTAAGATGTAACTGATGGTTCAATAAATTGATTATTGATTTTTCAATGATCTCAATCATCTGCAGCATTCTAGTTGTCGTCATGCAAAATTTAAAAACAATGTTAAAGTTATACAGAAGAAGTATTTGTAGGAATCAAATGCGGTAATCTTAAGACAAAAAGTTTAACTCTAGTCTAAGACAAAGATGATAAATTGAACAGCTTTCAAGCTCTATAAGCTTGAATCCTACCTGTTCCAATAGAAGAATTACAAAATTTCACCAGAGAAGTATTTGTTTGGATGTATCTTCAATATCTTCCAATAACTATTGTCTCAAGGTCTCAACTCATAAACGTTCCTTAGGAGCATCTCAGGCTTAGTTTATTTCAAGAAATATTAAATTGATAATTTTATATAGGACTTTGATATCAAAACCCTTCTTATTGGAAGATCTCCAAATTTTACTTTCTCCGAAAATATTGACATTCTTTGACTTAAGAAATAGTGAAGATAGTTTTATCTTAGTGTACTAAAGAATGTTGATAAATTCCTAATCATCAATGTATACAATGAATACAAATTGTATATAAATCGATTGGAAATATATGTAGTGGTCAATAGGGTGTCAAACTTCATGAATCTGAGATTATGTCCTGAGTGTCGCAAAAGGCTATTTCAAGTCAATTTTTTTGAAGTCAACTTCCCTGATAAAACATATAGTTGAAACTAGTATCAATTGATAGCGGAGGTCAAGTACTTCAAGAAAAAAACAGGGTGCTATCCTCTGACCTGTCCGGGAGGACGGCAGTCTTCTCTAAGTGCAACTTATTTTCGTATTCAACTTCCCTGAATGAACATACGATTGTTGTTTTCCTTTCGTGTTCCGGACCAAACAGGAACTGGCACCCTGGTTTTGCTTCAAAGAATTCGACTTTCGCTACCAATTTTTTCATCAGGGGAGTTGACTTCAGAACAATTGATCAGGAATGGCCTTTTTTTGATACTCAGGACAGAATCTCGGATTTATAAATTCCAGCATCCTATTGACAATTATATTTCCGATCGATTCATACACAATCTGGATATAAGTCAGATCAGGAAAGATAAGGTGCAATCGGCTCCTGGAATTTTGCAAATATGATATAGGCAAGCTAATTTATTTGCATTGCTATCACGGCTTTGTGGATGGACTCAGGATTTCTCTGCTTTTTAGACTCCGTAGCCGAATGACAAAAATAACTTCGTCGTGTTCATCTGTCCGCCTGTTCGCATGTTACAGCCATTTTTTACTTGAGAACTATTGGATGAAATTTGGAAGGGATGTATTTTCTATGTTACAATGGTGTGATGAGATTACGAAAAGAACAATGAAGGTTGACACACTACACCAATAACTGAAGAATTAAAAAAATATCTTAGTGCACGTAGCCGTATGAAGGATCATTAGACAGATCCTGAAAAATAGGGTGGAGGTCTCGAGATGATTCTTAATTTAATTATATCAGCTCCTAAAGTCGTGAAGAGTGTGCTCTCTCCCCCAATTTTTGAGCTTTACAATGGGAAATTCTGAAAAAAATTGAGGTGACAGAAATTGGATAACACATCAAATATAAATTGATTTTTCAAATATGAGATATTCTCGGTTACACGCAATTTTTTTGAGCTCAGCGACCACAGAAATATCCTAAGAAAAACTATGAAACGATAAGCGTTTTTCCCCACTACGGAATTCTACCGTTCGTATTCTGACATCCGCATGGCCGGTTCTCATTATTATTTACAAAGTGTGGCTTTGTCAAGTATCCCTGTACTGAAACTTTTTGATCTATTATACCCTTTGTATTCAATCCTATGATGGGAGTCCTGGCTATTCGATGAAGTCCAGGATTTTCTTCAGTTTTTATATCTGCTAATATTGATTCCTCTGCAAGGATGTATCTATAATGTTTTTTCTCTTCACAATCTCTGCCTTGTAGTTTCTAGTTCAGTCCTATTGTGATTTTCTCCCTACTTGTCCTTCTCTTGGATGAGTCCTTCTTAAAGAGCTTATAGCTCGTCTTGGACCTGGTGATAATTTCAAATAGACTATGTGTCATTGTACAGCAATGTTTCAATTGTCTGAAAATGATTTTTCAAATATGAGATTAATCGTTGATTTAGGGCTTGAAATACGGACATTCAGTCACAGTGATCACATTTTTTCTACTCTAGAGTATCGGTCCCATCTAAACTATCCTTAGAAGTAAAAATTATTTGTCTGTATGAAATTGAAAAGCAATTTCTTCAAAACATAGTAAGCTAATATTCAGAAAAAAAAGTTTTTCAAGTGGAAAAATCATGTATAATAATTCTGTTGATTATCTTAGAGATCCGAAACCAATTTTCTGTTTGACATTTTCCATTAAAATTCAGCCTTCATGTTTTAGCTCAAGTGGTGAATCTGCTATTTCCTAGCTTCTCCCAATGCTTGTGATTCTATTATTTAGGACAATTTTTAAGCAATGATCAAATATGTATTTGTAGTGTACGTATAACAGAACATCAGAACATTCATTTCACCTTACAGGTCAACATGAGCAGTGGCCGATAAGTGATACCAATGAAAAGGGATAAGACAGTGGTGCATTCTGAAAGGATATGGAGAGCGGAAGCAGATTCTATCAACAGTTGTATAAAATTGAACGACAAGTCATTGACAATGGAAAAATAAGGTATGCGAATTATTTGGAATGAATTGTTGTAGTCCTGTGTGTTTAATATTTAGCTGCTGCAATATGAGATTTAATCAGGTGAATTCTCCCACGAGGCTGACAAATCATACTGCGTAAAGCATTTATAATAGTAAAAAGTCTAATCTTGACGTTCTATCCTAAGAACATATGTATAAACTTTCCGATTCAATATACGTGGGAAAAAATTGAAATCAAGTTTGCTATGAAAACTTCTTGGTGAATTACGATACTCTCTCCATGTACTTTAAATTGGAAGTTATTGTGGCTTCTCTTAGAATTTACAAGGAATATCTATGAATAACCCCAATTTTCATCAGAGAACAAGATCAATAAATTTCTATATTTCTCCGCTGATTTAATATGACATGCTCATTAAAAATATTTCCAAAAATAATAAATCTGAATAAATGGAGGTATCAAGTTGAGATGGCAGTCAGATGCATATGGGTATTCAAGGATGATATTATTCAAATGATATGTTTTGAAAGATATGGAATTTTATTATGCAATTCGATGTGAAACTTGGTTGACGTTGTCATATCCAAAAGACCCTACAAATATTTTTTGATGAATTAATAACAGAGATAACAACAAATCGGAGAATTCAAATTTTTCAAAAGCCTTTTGGATTTCGTTCTGAATTGTAGTAGATAGTGCTAAATTTATCCTACAATTGAATAGTGAACTATAATTAATTGTAGAAGTTTATAATCTAAATTCACGGTTCAACTGATTGAGTGTGAATAGAATTGCTTGATTCATTCTAATTATACTATACACGCGATTTTCTAATTTTACCTTCAACTTCAATTATTAAGAGCTGATTCTTAAATTAGATAATAAACAAATCACAGTCTCATCCAATACTCGCACTGAATCAACTCGAAACAACTTCATTGAAACAGGACAATCACAAAAATTGACAAATGGTAGGAAGATGAGATATATTGAGAGTCATATAACTTCTCTTTTCTTTATAATTGGTTTAATCGAGAGTCCCATGTTTCTCTGATTCGAAAATGATCTTGAGCAACCTACTCTGTTTTATTACACCAGGAAAACTGCAGTTACATTATGTGGAAAAATAGAGGGAACCAGCTTTCGAATTTAATATCCATTTATTCCAAAATAAGTTATTAGGATCGCACCGTACATTCAAGTTTTTATTGTTACTTTTTCTGAATCAAACAGTGGATAAAATACACTGATGTCACTCTTACATGCATTATTAAACAGCAATACTTTTAAAACGTACGTGAAATATAGAATACCTCGGATTGTGTTCGGGAGCGTTCAATATTAACTGTTAGAATAAATGAGTGAAAAACTTGTGACAGTATTTGTACTAACAGTACACTGATAAAACACAATGATAGTTGAAGCTATTCAAATCGTACAGGTGGCAATTTGAATGGTATTTCTGACTATTTGATGTGGTAAAATTGATGTGATGGTTTGGTGGTAAATCTGATCATTCAAGTTTAAACTTGGTACCACTTACAGTTGTACAACAAATGAAACATCAAACGTTGAACTTATCAGATAAGGAAATGTGGTAAATAATAATACAAGTTTTGAGACACCAAATATATATTGAAGTGATATAATGTTATCTTAGTAATAACGGAATGTTTGTCCTGCATCATGAAATAAATGTAAGATATTTTCCTTGTAAATGCAGATTACGCATTGGAGTGTAAGTGGAGCTGATCTATGTGATGTAAGAATTTATGATTCAGAATACCCGGACTAGAATCCATTATATCGTCCTAACTTCTATTGAATTCTGTCCTATTTTATCAGCTAAAATATATTAATAGTTGTGCCTATAAGGAGAGTTTCTGGTTCGTCGGAGATATACATGCAGGATGCATTACTCGGCCTGAAATTAATATAGCTTATTGCATATTAGTGTCCCATGCTAGATTAGTTAGCTTTGTTTGTTCAAATAGACGAAACCTCTGGCTTACTCAACACATTTATGCAATATATGCGTCTCCACAAGTTTACATATGCATTAATTTGAATTATGCAATATTACTGTATTTGAGGCATGCTATTCTCCATTGCAATGATTTATCTTGTTTACAAACAAAAATGAGAGCATCAAATCCTCTTAGTCTCGAGATTAATATTGCTATTGACCATTTGAACATATAATTCAGGAACAGATTACATGAATCTGCTTTTCTTGTAACACACTCTTGTGATCCATGGAATTCCGAAACGTCTTTACAGCTCTGAAAATAATTGAGTTTATATAGTTTGAGCATTGCCAGCAGAGATCTAAATAACGGCGAAAACACTACATAGCATCTCTTTCTCTGTAACTTCGGGTCTTATGCGCATGCCTGAGAACTGAACAACTTCGTAAGTCTAATAATATCAATGGATTTTTATTTTGGAGAGGAGCCTGACACTTCGATTACCCCGTGACACTACCACTTATGGACGCTTGCAATAATAGTATTTCATGTATAAGTTCGAGCTTTTTCAGCCATTTTTTTGTTGCGCAATGAAATATCCCAAGACGTACGCAAAGCTCTAAGAAAATACAATTTTCTCGAGTCTCTTGTAGTTGCTGGAATTGTGAAACTGTTTTTCCGAAGTAGTTAGGCTCTCATATCAATTATCAATAAGTAATCATTTTGATTCAAATTTTGGATGCTCCAGTTACTTCCCTATCATTTTTTTCTTCTTGAACAGATGGTGGTCTTATTGAGAAATCGTCTGTTCGACGAAGTCCAGGATTCTCTTCAAACTCCACTATTTTGAAATCCTAAATTGCCATTTCCTCTTCTCCTAGGAGATTTTGTCTGCGGAAAGTGAATATTCTGCGATAACATATCATAATTTCAGGGATTCAATTCTCTTCTGTACATCCCTTACATTTTGGTCCTTAACTCAGTTCCATTGAATGTTTGTCCATTACACAGTGACCTGTTATGAGTCATGTTATAATGATTGAGATATCAAGGGCTCTAAAAGGACAATAATGCCTGAGATCAACAGTGTACTAAAAGGACAATAATGCCTGAGATCAACAGTGTACTTTTCGAGGGCCTCCGGCCCTAGGTATGTATGTTGACCGTGGGCAATATCGAGGCATCGCTTTTTCTATCAAAATGTCACGACAAAAACAAATTTGATTGATTCAATTCAACTTGCGAACTATATGACATGAAAATACGCTGGAATGGGCTCTACATATTCTGTCGTCATGGCAACCATCGCGACGAAGGTTATCAGAGAACTTGAGATATGTGCCCTGCTTAAGCAAATAGTGGTACGATTTTTCTTGATTCTATTACTTTTATTGGACATTAGGCAAGACTTTCACCTCTGCACCCTCCTAGGTTTACTACTGAGTGACTGTGATCAATAGATCTTGTACCACTACTATAATAATGTCTCAATTTCCTATTCAAGTCTTATCAATATAAGAGTCTTTCCACTCTCTTAATACTCAATACTTATAGTAGCTTGAGTATGTTTCTCGTTCCCAGAGTATTGAAGACTGAATAGACTGTAGGACTGATCCGGACTAAGTTCAGAAGATTTTTATGCTCTTATCATAGAGGCATATCTACGCCTAATGCTATTAATTGAGGCGTTGTTTGACAATAAACACATTTTCAATTGTCACATAATGCCTTGATCAATAGCATTAGACGCAAGTGTGGCCCCTGCATTAGATTGGCTTGTCTCCTACTGTCATTGTTATTCTTGCCAACTCAAATCGGGTATAGTTCAAACTAAATATTTATAATAAATAGACTTTTTATCTTTGACATTTCGACTCTCTGAACGAAAGTCTTCTTCAGAAAAAATAAATAGACTTTTTTGGTTTTAATTCTGTATATTTATTTTTATTTTTGACGTTTCGACTCTCTAACCGATTGATAGACTTTTTTGGTTTTAATTCTGTATATTTATTTTTAGTTTGGAGAGTCGAAACGTCAAAAATAAAAATAAATATACAGAATTAAAACCAAAACAGTCTATTTATCGGTTAGAGAGTCTAAACGTTAAGAATAAAAATAAATATACGGAATTAAAACCAAAAAAGTTTTTTTATCGATTACAGAAACGAAGTGTCAAAAATAAGAATGAATATACAGAATTAAAACCAAAAAAGTCTATTTATCATAATATAATTCTGAAAGCATGTACAGATCATCGAATATTTATAAATGAACAAATGATCAAATGAATCAAACACTGTCATTTCTGTTCCAAGTGTAACCGATTGCTTGTATGTATTTTTGCCCCGTTTCCATTGATGGCTTAGCTGACCATGTCCTAATCATCCCTAGCAGCTATCTCTATTCTGTAGGATTTTTCAGTAGTATGCTTATCATTATAATTTCATTAAACATTTTCTATAAGACAGCATGTTCTTCACTTTATAAAAGCTTTGATTTTAGGATGGCTTTTCCCAACAAGCTCATTAATTTTCAAACAATTCAAGTATTAGTTCGTTCATTCATCAACCACAAAGCGTCTTTGTGTCAGGCTCAATATTCCATTTTGATGCAATACTACTTCCTGGTTCCTTAGTATCCTGAATAATCAACAATCTACAAATTGTAATGAGAATTTGGAAACTACATCTATATTTACACCTAAGCTGATAGCAATGAATTCAAGTATAAGTTCGCTGGCATTTGTATGAAGTTCCATTCAAACATTAATCCAGCTGAATTGTGAACATGCTCTTAAAATATTAGGTACCATCCATTTATTTGCATATACTCGTACATATAGCAAAGATAAGGAGATTTATATTACTGTGCTGTAATTTATAATCCATACAATGCCATCATTAGTTTGGATGAGCAAAACCTTCTACATGGAATTGTTTATGACCTATCATGGCGATATGATACAGATGTCGTAGTGACATTTCAGATGCGGATTCCAAAGAATCTTCTCAAGCACCATCGGATTCATTCCTGGTTCATTTACTCTTATATTATGTGCTAGTATTCGGATTCGGACCTGTACTTTCTCAGTGAGATGTAAGAACCACATTCTTGGGAGAATCATAGCTTGTCTTCAATGTAAGCTCTCTTGTCTTCACAAAACATATTTTGTCGGATATTATTTCTTGACAGACAATCATTACATAATATTTTACAATAATAACAGCTGACGTTTCAACAAAATATCTACTTCAGGCTGTTGATCTGTGCAATGATGATATAAGGGAGATGTTGATGTTGATCAGAAGTCCTTGAGTATATACAAAAAGATATCTTTTACAAGAAAATATGGAACTATGAGACACTTGGTAAAAGGTATTCTATATCAATCAGAAAATTTAAAAGTATCAATTGACATAAGCTTTGTTCCAGTTGATCTAATAGTGTTCAATATAACGACGAACAAATTTTTCTCTCAGTAATATATTAGTATAGAAAGTTGATTTCTTCTTGGTTATCCCAGACATGTAAACATAACATAACCAAAAGAAAAGTGGTACCTTTTCTAATAACTTGCCTGTAATTTTTCTTAATACGTCCTTTTTTAGTTAGTGTTTGAAAGATGTCATTAGTTAAGGAATCGTTCCCTTTGAATCTAAACAGAAATTGTTAGCAATATTTCCTCAATATTCTGGTTGAAGGAAGTAATTTTGACGTGAAAGAAATATAAATTTCCGTAATTAATAATGTTTGGTAAATTAAAATTTAATTAAAAATCCTCCCACGTCAGCTATGAATGATTCCTATCAAAATCAAATTTAACTCATTAAAACTTCCAGAATGAGAGCAAAATTCATTGAAAAATATTAACAGATATTAAATCAAAAAACAATACACTGAGTTTCGGAAAAAAAGTATCACTTTACAAAATTGCTCCTTTCTTTGTTCAACGTGTTTCATTCAGAACAAATTCAGCATCAGAGCTTTTGTTACAAGCATTTAGAAGAGAAGCTTCCAGGTTTCAAAGCTATAATTTGCACCAAAATGGATCCATGGATCCATTCGCACACACTCTCCAAACAATATGTGGGAGAAATGCTTTTGTCCGATGTTGACGAAAAAATTTGCCAACGAATAGTTTTAACGAATGTATCTGGAGAGGCATGAATAGTTTTGAAACTCGGGAAACTCCAAGAGATGGAATCTTTGTTTTGTTATGGAGGATAAACAACGATGAAAATGTAAGGGTGTTGATTTTACTTACAGTAAATTTATGATCCTTATGAGTTTTATGCTTTTATAATCATACCTTCCGACTCCTTTGTGCCCTTAGATCGTATAGTTACATCAGAATGATGAGCCTACCGTTAGACATGATATTGAATAAATCCGTCAAAATTATTACTAATATTTTAGATTTCATACATAAATAAAGACCACAAATTATGAAATTTTTGCTATATATCTCCGGACAACCGCAACATATATCACAAGAAAGGAACAGAAAAGTGCCAACATTTCCCCACAGAAAAAGGTTATAAGTGAAATATAGTCCACCTTTCCACCCATAAACGTAAAAAATACTGAAAAGATAACATAGTACCCCTATTCAACTTATGTTAAAATGTCAACAAACAATGTGAAAATTATACACATATTTCACACTGCGAACTTCACTGTGATAACATAAATCATGTATTCCGTTTTCCAAAATGACTTCTATGAATATTCGATGATATTCCCTCAATGATTATTATCAATATATTATCAGGTGAACAATGCTCACAATAGAATCAAATTATTATTTAGTAATTATACTCCCAACACCAATTCTACTCACAGTTATCATCGCCTAGCGAATTTTAATCAATGATGAGAAGATTTAGCTTGAAAATAGATGAATTGAATATATGTGTTCCACGAACCTCAATTAATCTTTTGGTACTTTTTCTTAGTCCTGACAGCTCTTTGGTTTGAGAAACAAAGAGAGCTAAATATGCCAATCTAATATTAGTGATGATTGTTCTAGTCGCCATTCAACTTATATATATAATTTAGCGCTGCAGGCCAAGTAGGCCCATTGCTTCTATTACAATTTTTCTCCATTTTTTGCGATCCTGTGCTAATCGCTTGAAGTTCGTAATCCCTAGTGCCTCTAAGTCCTTTTTCACCGCATCATACCACCTCTTCTTTGGTCTTCCCCTTCTTTTTTTTTCACAAGACCTCCGTCTAACATCTTTCTTACTACTCTGTTCTCTGGTAGTCTCAGCACATGCCCTAGCCACTGTAACCTTTTAGACTGGGAACTAGTGACAGGTGGGGTTCTTCGATTTTATACCGCTTGCCTTTTTGAGGGTTGATAATCTACCTCTTGATAAGAAAGATAAAAATGTTATTGAGCGATGCACGCTTTCCGGTCATAGTTCAAGTTCCAATTGAACGTCTGAAAAAAAATGTTTTTTTCCGTGATATCATATTGCATGCCTTTGTAAAGTTGAATAATTGAAATCAATCTAAAGCCAAGTACTGAAAGGCAAGCGATTCGCAACAGCCCAAGTGGCTCAAAGGGTTGCGTGAACTTGTGAAAAAAGATATGGAAAATGCCGTGTTTCCAAATTGCATGCCAATGGAAAGAATTGAAGTTTTAGTCATAAAACCTTTGTAACAAAATTGGCAAGCATTCCTCGTTGGCGCAAGGGTTTGAAATTTGGGGGTAATCTTGCATAAATTTTGCACCAATTAGCCGTGATTTCAAACTACCTCAAATGGAGCAAAAACATTATTTTGAATTGAAATAACTATAAATTTAGAATGGCATGCATGTTGCTTAAGCCCTTCATATTTTAAATGATAATGGAAGTTGCATAAAAAACACGCAAAATTTCTCCGACTTCATTCTGCCTGCCATTTTATATTACATTAATAAATGCTGTTTTAAATTCATTTGGAAAATGGCATGCATGTAACTCTGTCCGATCATTGGAAAACTTTGGAAAAAGTGGCAAAAAAAGTAAGAATATTTCCGTGATATTATTTTGTATTTCAATAAAGGAATACTTATGCTTCAAGTTGAAATAAAAAAATCCAATGCACATGACATAAGACAAACATTTATAAATGAAAAAAAAATCTAGAAAATATGCCCTAGAATCAACTAAGTTTGTAATTATAGACATGGCAGGAGGAAAATCTTTCATAATAGTGCAGATTATATATTCAAAATGATACAATTAGGCTCATGAACAATACTTTTATACCAGTAAGTTTTCCGTTTGGCATAAATAAGTGAAGAATAGTATGAAAATGAATAGATTTAAAAAGCATGATTTTTTTCATTCGGGAAAAGTTGAAACATTTAAAGCTAATAATTGTAGGAAAAGCTAAGTTTCAATTTATGATTTATATATTTTTTATAAAAAAGATACCTGAAGACGACTTCAAAAGTCGAAATGATCATCGTAAATTAATAAAGAAAATCATAAATTGAAACTCAACTCTTCCTACAATTATTAAAGAGCATGATATTGTAAAAAGGGCCGACAATAAGGACAATAAGGATAAATCGAACGATGATGACAGCGACACTTATTCTCAAATAGGTAGTGAAACTACTGAAGAGGAACCTGAAATTGACAATAATTATGCTGAAGAAATGGAAATTTGAGCAATTATTGCCAATTTCAGATTCCCTTCCATTCCTATTTATTTATATTATGAAACATCCCATTAGCTCTTTAAGTATAATTTTTCTATGATAATAAATTTTTTTTCTGATAATTAGTTTTTTATTTTTCATAATGATAATAATATTTTTGCATGATTAATATGTGTGATTATTATTTTATTAATAGCAAGATTCAAAACATCAATGTTTCACAAATTCAGAAGTTGGGATGTCAACTGTACATACGTGTTTCGTCCTTATTAGGACTCTTCCATATAGTATTATTCTAGTGCCTTATTGGTTGCAATTTAATGTTATACCCAGTTAGAGCTAATACTGATATTAATGGGAAAATTTGATGTTGCCAGTGATTTCAATTGATTATTTTTACCATCCAAATTTCGACCAATAGAATTGCACCATTCGACGTCACGTGGTACAATCTACACGGTTTTCAAGTGATTATTTTTACCATCCAAATTTCGACCAATAGAATTGCACCATTCGACGTCACGTGGTACAACCAACACGGTTTTCAAGTGGAAATTTTTTGGAAATTTTGTCTGTTGGTTATATATACTAAACAAAGAATATTCAGCCGCGTTGATTCAGCATCTGTCAAACTGACAGACAGATTGAATGTGAAAATGAGCAGATTCAGAGTCGAGTCTCTGAAATATATTGCTGAATTTGGATGGGAAAAATAATCTTCCGAATACCATTCGTGATTAAATTTAACCTGGCAAAATTTTTAGATTGTTACGAGAGCTTGCTTCCAATTTATTTCGTGATATTGATCAAAAATCACTCGCTTGACAGCTCGTGATTTTTCTGTCAATATCACTCAATAAATTGCTAAGCAACAAGCTCTCGTGACAATCTAAAAATTTTTCCGGTAAAATTTAACCACTTATGATATTATATATGATTATTTTTACCATTCAAATTTCGACCAATAGAATTGCACCATTCGAAGTCACGTGGTACAACCTACACGGTTTTCAAGTGGAAATTTTTTGGAAATTTTGTGTGTTGGTTATATATACAAAACAAAGAATATTTAGCCGCGTTGATTCAGCATCTGTCAAACTGACAGACAGATTGAATGTGAAAATGAGCAGATTCAGAGTCGAGTCTCTGGAATATATTGATGAATTTGGATGGAAAAATAATCTTCCGAATACCATTCGTGATTAAATTGAACCTGGCAAAATTTTTAGATTGTTACGAGAGCTTGCTACCAATTTATTTCGTGATATTGATCAAAAATCCCTCGCTTGACAGCTCGTGATTTTTCTGTCAATATCACTCAATAAATTGCTAAGCAACAAGCTCTTGTAACAATCTAAAAATTTTTCCGGTAAAATTTAACCACTTATGATATTATATATGAAAATTTTTTGGAAATTTTGTCTGTTGGTTATATATACAAAACAAAAAACATTCAGCTGCGTTGATTCAGCATCTGTCAAACTGACAGACAGATTTAATGTGAAAATGAGCAGATTCGGAGTCGAGTCTCTAGAATCTATTGATGAATTTGGATGGGAAAAATAATCTTCCGAATACCATTCGTGATTAAATTTAAACTGGCAAATTTTTTAGACTGTCACGAGAGCTTGCTACCAATTTATTTCGTGATATTGATCAAAAATCACTCGCTTAACAGCTCGTGATTTTTCTGTCAATATCACTCAATAAATTGCTAAGAAACAAGCTCTCGCAACAATCTAAAAATTTTTCCGGTAAAATTTAACCACTTATGATATTATATATGAATATTTTTGGAATTGTTGCTATGAAAACATTATGCATAATTTGAATTGTAGCTCTCTGCAATATTTTGTAAGAGACTCACCTAGGCCATTATTGTTTGAAATAAGTCAAAAAATTTAAATAAATGAATTCGCAGAATAATTCCTGTTAATTTTACTGAATTAATTTACGGGCACTTTTTCTCAATCCTTTCTCCGAAATTTATCAATGATGAGCCTGAGCAACATGCTTGCCATTCTTTGTGTAGTCTAAAAACAATAATTTTGAACGAAATACACAATGGCATGCAAAATAAAATGACGGAAATTTTACTTCTTTTTTTTGTAACTTCCTCAATGCATGCCTCCATTTTGGGACATCCTGTGGTGCATGCCAATTTCCTCAATAACAATTCATCGAACAAATTACCTACAGTTGAAATGGCATGCAATTTCAAATCACGGCTAATTAGTGCAAAATTTATGCAAGATTACCCCCAAATTTCAAACCCTTGCGCCAATGAGGAATGCTTGCCAATTTTTTTACAAGGGTTTTATGACTGAAACTTCAATTCTTTCCATTGGCATGCAATTTGGAAACACGGAATTTTCCATATCTTTTTTCACAAGTTCACGCCACTCTTTGAGCCACTTGGGCTGTTGCGAATCGCTTGCCTTTCAGTACTTGGCTTTAGATTGATTTCAATTATTCAACATTTCAAAGGCATGCAATATGATATCACGGAAAAAACCACTTTTTTTTCAGACCTTTAATTGGAATTTGAACTATGACCGGAAAGCGTGCATCGCTCAATAACATTTTTATCTTTCTTATCAAGAGGTAAATTATCAACCCTCAAAAAGGCAAGCGGTATAAAATCGAAGAACCCCACCTGTCACTAGCTCCCAGTCTATTTGTGCTTAAGCCACTTCCATTATTCCAGGCTCACTATAGAGTTCCATAAGCTCGGTATTAGTTCGCCTTAACCACACATCATCCTCTTTTTTACCACCATAAATCTTCCTCAGAATTTGTCTCTCCCACACTTCTAGTTTATTTTCCATAGTCTTTTTTAGCACCCACATTTCACTACCGTACAGTACCATTAGTCTTATAATGGTTTTATAACTACTCGCTATAGCTTGTTTCAGTGCAAATATTTGATCCTTAGTTGATCTGTTTGGTCTGAAACCAGCTTGTATTCTCCTAGGGTATTGTCCGCTTGTTTTTGTATTCTATTTTTTAAAACATCTTGCTAAAATTCTGTACGCCACGTCTAATAGTGCTATACCTCTGTAATTCTCGCATTTCAGTCTATACCCCTTTCTATAAATTAGGCATATTAGTGCCCCCTTCCATCTCACAGGCATACGTTCAGTCCGCCATATATCCTCTATTATTTCCATAATATACTGGATTACTTCGTTTCCTGCAGTTTTGTATATCTCTGATGTTACTCCGTTTATTCCCGGGTTCTTATTATTTTTCAACTGGTTCAGTATTTCTCGAATTTCATTTATGTCTGGTGGGTTTTGCTCTATACTATTCCCTTCTTGTTGAGTTGTTTCGGTTTCATTTGTAGTTTCCAAAGTCAGATTCCCCTCATTTAGCACTTCCTTGAAATATTCTTCCAATGCATGTAGTTTGTCCTTTGCTGTCACTAGTTCTCCTTCTTTATTTTTACAGTACACTAGTTCTCTGTTCTGTTCTGTTCTTTGTTTCTTGGCCTCCTGATAAAAGTTTCTGAACTCCTTGTTTTGAAAATCTTCTTCTAATATTACTATTTTTTCTTCCATCATTTGCCTTATCTTTTGTCTACACAATTGTTTCGTTCGTCTTCTATGCATGTTATATTTCAATTCATTTTCATTTGAGTTATTTTGTAGTAGGTTTCTATTAGCCATATCCCTCTTTCTAATTGCACCTTTGCATTCTTCGTCAAACCATTCCTTATTTTTGTTTCTCACATTTTTGCGCAGCATCTGTTCTGAGACTTTAAGTATTGCTCCTTCCAATTTATTTCATTTTATATCTACCCTTTCCTCTGAAACTTGCTCTGCTAGCTCTAGCTCCTTCGACAGTAGACTTTGAAATTGCTCTGTGCTTTTCTCATTAGTTAGTGGCGAGGTGTCATATCGTTTCAAACGGTTGTGTTTATCCTGTGTTACTTTTGGCAACTCCTGTTTCATTACTATTTTTACAAGAAAATGATCTGCACCTCTTTTGCTTATGATATTTTTAACTTGTTTCGCATGCTTACTTTCTATTGATACATGGTCTATTTGATTACATGTACGCCCATCAGGTGATATCCATGTTCCTTTATATATATCTTTCCTTTCGAAATGTGTGCTCATGACTTTCATATTGTTGGTTACTGCAAAATCAATCAACTATTGTCTGTTCTCATTTGTTTCATCATATTTGCTATGTGCACCTATTTTAGTCTTGTGCATTTCCTCTTTGCCTGAAATAAAAGATTATTACCGATTTCTTATCGGTAATAATTTTTTATTCTCATTTTTTTAAGAGGAATTTTTGATAAATATCACTCTTGACTTTTCAGTCTCCAAAATATTTTTTCTACAAACGTCAAAAAATAATGACACTTGTACATCAATATTAGTATACGAAATGTCGCATTGGAGTTGTTTATCATGACAACGGGCACGAAGTATTTCGTGCACTAATTTTACTAATTTCTGTATTTTAATATGATTTTAATATATTTTTATAGTTTTTTAACGCCTGTAGAAAAAATGTCGTATGCTACACGTGCATGAAATTTCTTTGAAGCTTTCGAATGATTTGTGTCTCGGCTACCGCCTCGACAAAAAACTTTCATTCTCAAGCACCAAAGTATAATTTCGCGCACTTGATACATAAATAACTATTTGTCGATTTTATTAAATGTATTACATTTACGTGAACTCTAACAATAGTATAGTCTACTTTGTGAACAAGTAATTTGTGATGCATTGCAATCGGTGGAAAGATATTCTAAAGAATTTAATGTTTTTGATGAAATTTCAGAAATTACTCATGGATTAATATTCATTAGGGAGATTGGACATTGTAACAATTAATTTTCGGAAAAATATTTCTGTTTCTGACAACTTTGTTTAAATTGACATTTTGATGAATTTTATCGAATATGTTGCATCAAAGGAAATTTTAACAACAGTTTGTTGTATTATATTTATGAACAAGTATATTGTGATGTATAACATTTGGTGAAAAGATATTTCAACTTTCTCTACTTGAATGAAGAAATTCAAGTAAAAAATAGCGCTTAATCATCAGAAATCGCGATACATCTCAAAATCCTGTGGAAATGTTTGTGACAAAAATATGTATCGTAGAGAACAGAAATTTTGTGGCAACCAAAGATATTGAAGCTGTAAACACACTTTTTTTACTTATGAAGAACTATATAAATCTATTCTCAAAGTAAATTTATTCAGTTTAATAAACTCCAATCAAATTATCATTCTATATGACAGTAAAATTATCTACTGCTGTCAAAGAATCGTCATTCCTGAGAATAGATTCTATTTACTTTAGGAGTGAGTTTATTTACTCTTTATAATACTAGACATTAGCGATTTAATAATGGCTTTAGTCAAAAACTAGTGATATGATGACGTTAGACATTAAACTTTCATGGAGTGCAAAAACTGTCGACCAGAAAACAAAAAAAAAAAAAAAACATTGAAGTGAAGAAAAATTTACTAGGATATTTCACTCATGTCAATTATAATGACAAATTCTGCATGATTACAAAGACATTTATAGCAACAAATTGCTTGCCAACGGGAATTTACAGCGGTAAAATCCGTTGGCAAGCGATATATCGCGTTAAATTGCATTTGTCATAAAGAAACAATACACAGTTTTAATATAAACAAACAATCGGTTTTCGAGAGTGTCAAAATTTAATCGTTTTGAAAATGCATTTTTTGAGGAAATTTGTGATGAAATTGGAAACAAGAAGTCTGTAAATACAGAAAAAAATGTCAAAATATAATATGTAGATAATTTGGTTCATTTTGTAATAAATAGGTTAGTAGCCAACATCATTTAATAAGTACTTATAATAGCAATTCCATTCGAGAAATATTCTCCACAAATACCACTCGCGACTTTAATTTAATCATAAATTTTTCTTCCGAACATTTTTGACCTTCAAGCAACATCCTTCAAGTCATCTGCTCAGATTAAACCTTCGAGCTACGCTCTCGTGATTCAATCGGACAGATGACTCTCACGATGTTGCTAGATAAAAAATGTTTTCAAGAAGAATTTATTGGTAGAGTTACAGTCTCTTGTGATATTATATATGATTGTTTCACTCATGTCAATTATACTGACAAATTCTGCATGATTACAATGACATTTGTAGTAACAAATCGCTTGCCAACGGGAATTCACCACGGTTAAAACCCGCTGGCAAGCAATGTATCGCGATAAATTGCATTTGCCATAAAGAAACAATAAACAGTTTCAATATAAACTAACAATCAGTTTTCGAAAATGTCAAAATTTAATTATTTGGAAATGTATTTTTTGGGGGAATTTGTAATAAAACTAAAAGAAGTCAGAAAATACAAAAAATGGAAGAATCATGTGAATGATGAAAGCGCATTTTTGACAGCTTATGAATGCTTGTTACTTCAGAGATTCCACAAATTACCATCTCTCACAATTACTGAGCTTGAAATCAAGCAGTTTGGGCAAACTTACGAAACAGCAGCTTGCATTTAGTACTAGTTTTAAGTTGACTATTTGATAGGTACATAATTTATGCATGTACAAACTCAAAAATACCTTTTAATCTACATTGTTCAGTTATTGACTGACGGGAGATCAAATGCTGTATCTTGAAATAATAATTTGATCTTCATCAAAGCTATATAGAAAAAAATACACCAGAAGTAAACAAATTTTCATCGAATATTGATAATTCATTCTAATAAGTCAAATTCGCGTCAAACAAGTCATTGAATGAATCCCGGAGAGATTTGACAACTGTACATAATAATAGTGACACCTGCGGCTAAAGTTGTAACTACATTTTTATCTACTTTAATAAATTTTAGTTGCCATATCCCTAATGTCATCCATATCTATGGGCATTGTTTCACTTGAAACAAGTAATTGAATAATTCAATCTTCCACAATCATTGAGCTTGAATTAAAGCAATTTGTGCAAACCTACGGAACAGCAGCTTTTATTTAGAACCAGTTTTAAGTCTGTAAATAGTATAGTTGCTAAGAACTCAGCGTCACGCCAGCCAGCCAGCCAGCCAGTCAGCTAGCCAGCCAGCCAGCCGGCCAGCCAGACAGCCAAAGTGAATATAATAGCGCTTTTTTACAAAAAATGCGCTAAAAATGAATTCAAAATATAATAAGGAGACAATTTAGTTCAATTTGCAATAAAAAAGGTTAGTAATTGCAGCCAACATCATTTAATAAATACTTATAATAACAATTCCATCCGTGAAATATTCTCCACAAATACCACTCGCGACTTTTATTTTATCATAAATTTTTCTTTCAAACATTTTTCACCTTTAAGCAACATCCTTGGAGTCATCTGCTCAAATTGAACGCTCGAGCTACAGCTCTCGTGATTCAATCGGACAGATGATTCTCACGATATTGCTAGGTAAAAAATGACAGTCTCTTGCGATATTATATATGAAAATATAACAGAAATTGTTTTTATACAATTCGATAACAGTTTCTATCAATGGCACAGTATGTCAATATGACAAATCATATATCTGTTTTTGAAGTGAACACCATGGACATGTTGAACGTAAAGTATCCAGCATTGGAAGGGTACTGTAGAATAGGAAAGTAGAAGAAATAAAGAGCATGAATCACGCATTTGTACCATCTATTTCATGTTCTATATATATTTTTTATTCTGCATAGAGTTATTGTACCGACCCTGATATTATTGAATCATCTCGCAAAAGTTATGCTTTCTCAATTTTTTTTTAATTTGCTCTTACTTCAGGTATGAAAGAATCCGTAACACAGTACGAAAATGCTGGGTTTGTGATCAGAAGGTCATGTAGTTGATATCAACTCCGGACGAAAAGTTGGTATGATTTCCACTGAATTTTATTATATGCTCTGTGAAATATTCTCCACAAAAACTAAGCCTACCTGTGGCCTAACGACGGGCTGGGAAATATCAATCTATCTACCAATATGCACTACAATAGTATCTACCTCACTCGTATCAGATGAAACACGGATTAATTTTCATTTTGGAATAATAATTCTGTGATATGATTGAGAGAATCTTTCTCGTATTTTGCTAATGCAGGTGAAAATTGGTTGTAATTTAATGAATATAAAAATATTTGAGAAACATTTCCCAAATTCAGAAAAGAATTAAATTCTTCTAGAAGCAGCAAACTGAATTATTCTCTGTGATAACTCGTGTAAAACTCTGACAGTACTCTTGAAAACTAGCCCACTGACATTTAGCAAAAGAACAAACTACTGTAGAGCTGTTCCAACTTATGCAGTAACATCATGTGAAACATAATTATATATAATTATCTTTTTGTATCCTGTAGGAGTGCAATAAATAATATCATGAAATTTAAGAGGAGTCACTATAATTATGTGTCAACTTTGTGACTCTTCGTACAAATGAATATGAGGTTCTCTGCGAATCAAAGGAATGAATTTGATACTAGTATACATATTTCTTCAAAAAAGCTCGAAACTTTAGTTAATACTACGCTACCTTGCATTACTGTACCACTCGCAAAGATTGAATTTTTAAAACAATAAAATCTTTATCTCAATTTAGAATGCAGCTCCTCATGAATTAACTGAGGCGAGTATAACAATCAAGTGCAGCGGTTACACTTTTGTTATATTTTTTGCAAATTGTAAATCAATGAACGATGCATATTGATCAATACGTCTACTGTTTCAGCGATATCAGCCCAATATCCATTCAGATGTTAATAATACGTTCAGAGCAATTTTTGTTTACTTTTTTCTTCCAACGAATTTGCAGTGAAATGAAGAATCAAATTTTCATGCTGAACTCCATTAGATTAGATACATTATCATCTCTTGGCAATACCGGCAATAACAACGGAAATTATTGCAATCTATATCTTCTCTGATGAATGATGCATCATAATTCAATGACTGTGTGGAATCAATCAGTGGATAGGAGGAGTATTTTGACATCATACAAATGTTATTAACAGCTATACATTTGTACAATCCGATCGTTAACAGGAATATTATAATAATTCATCTATTTATTATCCCATTCCAAATATATGTTGTTACATCAAGCAAGAATTTGATATTCGTTTTGTATGAAAAAACCCACAGGCCTGACTTTTGCTATTCTACCAACAGTTTTTTTTTTTCAATATTACATCCTTCATATGCCTACCAATTTATTTTACATTCGATTTCTTCTGACATTAGTCCAGACAAAAAAGACACTCCAGTTTGTATCAATTCGCCCAACAAGCTGAATTTTGTATAGGTCTTAAATACATCATTACAAATGTAATAACAAAAGCCACAATCGATCCCGCTTGTGCGTTGTTTTTTATCTGATGTCAAAGGTCACAAATCTTATTTTTTTGTATATATTTCTGAAACGATGGAAGCTACTGGAATATTGGACAGAAAAGAGTTTGTAGATCGTAAAATTTTCCACAAAAAAGGTGTCAATATTTTTTTTTCAGACCATAGGTATGCACACATTTCTGCACCATCCCTGAAGTAATATGCTCGGCGCGATTTCCGCAGTAGGAATACTCTATGATATATTTCGATCCAGGAAATTTAATAGTACAATATTTTATTGATTTAATGAAAATTCTAGCAGCAAGAAAATAACATGATTCATTATCAAATTCTACATAATCACTCGTTTCTTCCTATTTTTTCTCAACTTGTATCGACTGCCCGAAGAGAAATCAGGTAGATCCTCATCAATTTCGAAATAATCTTTTTCTACGATCACTATAGAAAACAACATATTTGTCATACAAAACACAACTAGAAAAATAACTATTTCACACAACTGTGGGCAAAGTCGTGAGAAATGATTTCTCACACCAGTTTGACTAACTCGTATTTTAATAATCTATTTCGAATATTCTTTAGGTGATATATTCAGCAAGTTTATTGATAAATATCCCGGACTTGATATGAATCTATATTTGCTCTTTGATAAGCCACATTTGAATAACAGAATTGCACTGAGTTCTTTTGGAATTATTTACTTATTCTTGTAATGTATATTCCGAAGGTTGGCAACACTGCGAATCACAACTGTCAAATTGAAGCAAACAACACACGTTCATCACATTCTCTCGAAATCGAGGAATTATGTATGTAATTATTGTATCATAACCAAAATTAGACATGCACAATTATCATTACTGCAGTTGAAAAATGGTCAGTGACAAAAATTTAGAAAACATGTTATCCGAGATCACAGAATACTCTACTTAATAAGCCAATCAGAACGTCACCTTGCAAGAGTAGGCCAATCAGATACAATCTTTCCGTAGTTCGCAACAATAAGATTATACAACAATGAAATGTCATTCAACTGATAGAAAATATCTCAATAATGTTTCAAATCATAACTAAAGTAAATATAACAATAAATATGCAGGGCAAACAATTAAAATGCCTAAGTTATGCTACATTTTTTGTGGAAATAGATTTGAAATCTCATACCTACATATTTCATTAAAAACTGTGATCGTAGAAAAAGTATATTGTACAACACGTATAGAATCACCTATTTCACACTTGTGTGATTCCAGCACTCGACTGCGTCTCGTGCTGAAAATTACACACCTCGTGTGAAATAGGTAATTTTCTATACTTGATGTACAATATACTATTATCTGTTACATTTGATTGAGTACATGTGCAAGACAATTGGCACAGACTGGTGAAAAAAACAATCCAACTCTTCCGCTCAACACAATTGTTCGTGCAGCCTTTATAGCAATTACAAAAAGATTGTATCAGCAGTTCCTCTGAAGTAGGTTGAAGTACAGTCTGGATCGGCTCTGGCTCTGAACCATTACTCATCAATGACCAGTGCCAGTCTTCAGGATTCAGTTCATTGTTCAACCACACTTGCATACACAAAACAAGTGTTGATAAGCAGAAGTAGATGTTGGAGGGAGATAAGGTAACTGCACTCTTTTATGTCATCTCCAGTCAAACTTTCACTGCATATGAAGCAAACTTCAGATGTTTTTATAAAATACCATCTACAAACACGTGTATTCACTGCGAAAAACCGTTTATAACTGACTTGACTGTTGATGTTATTCAAAACCAACCGACTAATGGAATTAGGGATGGTCGTTGTCCCACTTAATCATATATTTTCCACAAAACTACATATTTCAATATCTTTCTTTTCAAAAAATGATGCATACTGGCCACATATAAATGCATGTTCGTATTTTCTTGGTTTGAAATCGCGGTAGCCCGAGAATAGTGCTTCGTAGAAAAAAAAGTGCCAATATCTTTTTTGTAGTAAATTTTACGTTCTATGAATCCTTTTCATCTATTTTTTCGGTAGCTTCCACCATTCCAGAGATATACGAAAAAAGCTGAAATTCATGACCTTTGACCTCAGATGAGAATCAACGAACAAGCAAGATAGATTATGACTTTTGACATAGCATTTGTAATGACGTATTCAAGACGTATTCAAGACCTGAACAAAATGGGAATTAATGCAAGCTCAGCATTTTCTTTTTTCAATTTTGTCTGGGCTATATATTCACAAACACCATACGAAAATCTCAATTGCTTAGAAGTCATTCTCCGTTTATATTTCTAAAACCACGTCCATCATTCACTACCATACATCAATGCAGGCACTAGTACTCCGTTATATACACTTAATCTTGCATATTTTAAAACAGACTCAGTCCGTGCGAACGTCTCTAAAGCTTACAAAATCCAACAACCAGCAAATACTTTTCTTTCGAACTTCTTATCAATTCTGCCACCATTCGACATTATATTACCTAGTCATTCAATTAATTCCCTAGTTGCTATCTGAAACATTATCATCTGTGTATTCTAACGTATGTCCACACCAATTATTATATACCATCCAAGTTATTCAAAGCATTTCGCAATCTTATCTTGATATACAAAGTGTTTATTAATATTAGGCCAATCATCCCATTTAACAGCAACCTGAACAGCAGTGATCTTTTTCAGTTTCAGTCAATTATATATCTTCCTTAAAATTCAGGCCCATTTGAGATAAACGCCACTCTTGTAGCTATCAGCCACGTGATGAAGTGTAATTTGTGCCTCTCAGAGGAGTAATAGATTGAATTTCCTTCTGTTCAATTGATATTTTGGTTTGAATATCCAAAATGATTCTTAGTTCCAAAAATCATATTCACTTCACATCATGTTCAGATTGATTCACGAGGATGCTAATTGTTGATAAATTATATTTTCACAAACGCAGTTTTACCATATTAATCCATATAAGAATTCAGATTATAAATAATAATTAAATAATCACTTTGTGACATTAACCGCTGGCGCCCGAGATGAACCATTGCAAGTTGGTAATAGAATAATAAAATTTATTGTCTAAATACTTGTTATTGATTAAAACGCCTGTTTGATTGATTTGGTTGATTCTCCAAATACTAGTCAAGTTGATAACAAAAGAGTAACATTTTTGGATTGTCAATTGCTTGTGCTAATGTTCCAATCAACAAAAGCGTTGAAGTTTGAGGTCATTATCACTCTGATAAACTCAACTATACATAATTGAATTTCTTTCCGAGTTGTAACAATAAAGAAGTTTGTAAGAATAGGATGATGTAGGTAGATGAAGTAAAAAATTTTGTTATATACACGAAAAGAGGTGACTAAATATTAGATGGGACAGTTGCCGTCTTCATATTAAGGAAAAGATAGTACGTGAGACAGGGCATAAATTCTTTGTTGATTACCGGCTCGTGAGTGACTTCATTGTGATGAGTCCGACAGCTTTCATATTTGACGAAATTCTTGATTTGGGAGCGTTTTTCAGCGAGAGCTAATTGAACATATCAATTTCATGAAGTCTTGAAAATATATTACCGTCATATTGATGTTTACACTAATCGAAAGATTTTTTGATCATAAAATGAAAAATAATATTGTTCGACATAAATATTGAGGGCCAGTGGTGAGTCCGACAAGCCGCACTTGTCAAAAGTACGTTGGTATGAAAACGGATTACCGCTTGTCTGAGACTTTGAGGACATGTTCAATTATTTTTTTTTTCAAGATTTGGTCATTTTGTTCGACAAATTTTTGGGGGCGTTTTCTCAGTCCGACACTGAAAACATGACAGGATTATAACAGTTCCTGCATCAATGACCACTTGTCGGACCAAAACAGTCATAATTTTGAAACATATTATCTGTCCAAAAAACACATTGTCCGACAGAAATATTGGTTGTTATCGTCAGTCCGACAAGAAAACGCTCGCACATATATAACTCAGTTTTTGACGTATTTAATATCAAGAGATAAGTAATGGACGTTGCTAATAAGCTATTAATGAATAATTCATTAACAAAATAATTGGAAAAAAGTAAAGTAGAAAATAGAAAAAGAAATATACTATTACGTCGCTAAGTTGGAACGGTACTCACTTCAATCTCCTATCTCCGGGGGTTCCTAGTAGAATTAAATTGGTATTCGATGCTCCATTCGAATCTAAAATTAGGATTAGTGGTTCCTATTCAGTGACTTTCTCTCCCGACTATAGAAAGGGAGGAGAAATCTTTGGAATTTTTCTACAGCCATTCTCCCATCCGGTGCATATTTCTCCAGATATACTTCAAATATGTCAAATCTCACATTCTCCACACAGACTTCAACTAAGCCAAGTTTTACATCACCTCGTGTGCGCAGTACAATGTTTTCTCTTCACGTCGTAAAATTAAAATAGGACACCTGAATGTATTTTCAGTTTTCTGCACTCGATCATATGAACTTCAAGTATGCCAAATATCAAATTTTTTCGTGCGTGCAATATGTCTGAAAAGGGATACAAAGCTTCCTCTTCACGTATTGCGATATAGATTTAAATAGAACACCTGTCTATAATTTTCGCTTTCTGCACATCTTCTCCATATGAATTTTGAGTATGCAAAATCTCACACTCCTCCGTGCATGCAATATGCTTGAAAAGAGGTCGAAAGTTTGATCTTGACATATTAATATATAGATATCACAGTCGAAGGTAAATTTGAATGATGTTTGAGGTGATTATCACAGTATACTGACTTTATATCACACATTTGATTCCAAAATAATATTAACATATTGGTGGACTAGCCTTTTTTTTATTATTTATAATCAATAATCATACTAACTTGATATGCATTTCATATATGTATATGTCTATGACGCAGCCGCATTCAGACAACATACTTTTGATTTTCTGAAGTATTGCACCACTTAAATTGTCGGACAAGTATACAGTAATGTTCTAGACACTATTTGAATGGGAAATATAAAACATAGAGATAAGCGGTCATTGATGAAGGAACTGTTATAATCCTGAAACGTTTTCAGTGTCGGACTGAGAAAACGCCCCCGAAAATTTGTCGGACAAAATGACCAAATCTTAGAAAAAAAATAATTGAACACGTCCTAAAAGTCTCAGACTAGCGGTAATCCGTTTTCATACCAACGTACTTTTGACAAGTGCGGCTTGTCGGACTCACCACTGGCCCCCAATATTCATGTCGGACAATATTATTTTTCATTTTATAATCAAAAAATCTTTCGATCAGTGTAAAAATCAATATGACGGTAATACATTCTCAAGACTTCATAAAATTGACATGTTCAATTAGCTCTCGCTGAAAAACGCCCCTAAATCAAAAATTTCGTCAAATGTAAAACCTGTCGGACTCATCACAATGAAATCACTCACGAATTTTCAAGTGAGCGGTAATCAACGAAAAACTTATTCCCTGTCTCACAGACCTATTTATGTATGTATATATCAAGCAAGAATGTCTAAAAAATAAAATTGAGTCCTGATACATTGTTCTAGAGTCAAAAGATGAGGATTTGAGCTACCTGTATTTCTCCCCATCAACTTCAAGTATGCCAAATCTAACATGCTTTCGTGCGCACTGTACAAAGTTTTATCCTGATGTAAAATCAAAATAGGACACGCTGTATATAATTTTAACGTTCTGCACTCCTTTTTTATATTAACTTTGAATCTTACATTCCTTTGTGCGCGCAATATGCTTAAAATGAGGTACAAAATTTTCTCTCCATATATCAATATATAGATTGAAATAGAACATTCTGTATATAATTTCTACTCTCTGCACACCTTCCCCATATAAACTTCAAGTATGCAAAATATCACATTTCTTCGTGCATGGGATATGCTCAAAAAGGGATACAAAGTTTTCTCAATATGTATAATTGAAATGGAACAGCCTGTATATAATTTTCGCTTTTTGCGCACTCCTCCATATAACCTATGAAGTTGCCAAATCTCACATTCCTTCGTGCATGCAATACGCTTTAAAAGGAGATGACATATTAGTATATAGATACCTCTCAACCTTTTATATATTTGTAAAATGGGACAAACTGTATTTTATCAAAATGTATTGATTATTACATATTTCTCACTCAAAATTAGTAATAGAACTTCTGAGAGCCACTGATGAATAATAGAATACATCCATGCCATGCAGAATTAATTGGTTTATACTTGCACAATAATATCCAGGTCTGTTTGTCTACGTCATTCAGAAGTATGCTGCATGTAGCAGTGAACGTGCTATATTTTTTCGATGTTTTTTGTGGGGAAATAGGGATTTATGACATTCAAAGTGATTCATAAGTGTACAAGACTGTTTTTAGAGGTGATTTAGTGTACTGGAATAACTCTCAAAAAAGAATTCAGTGCAGTATGAAGTGGTTTCATGTGAAGCATTTTTGCGGTATAATTCTTTCAACTTCAAGGTAAGAATTCATTCTAAATTTGAAAACAGCAGAATTCGTGAAAAAAAATCTATAATGATTCAAATCAGCATTAGTAGACCGAAAAATTGATAATTCATTGATAATTGAACAATTTAACTAATTGCTGATCAGGTGTGAGAATAAAAATGTCATACAAGTACAGTAGTGAATAGAATTTCTATAAAAATAGAAAGTTGGTTCCTGATTTGTGTAAACATTTGCCAGTTTGTTGAATTCGATTCGTCAATCAAATTATTGACAATAATTTAATCCAGCAGATTTTATTATGAAGCGTATAGAATTTTGCCACCCACTGGAAATCATTCGATTGACTTCATTTATTTAGAATTAAAAATGGCCTCCAATTGAATATGAAAATATGTAAACGAATAAAATCATGAGTAATAATAATTGATTTCATCAAAATGTGGCACATTCATTCAATCAGTGTTTCTACGTACTAACAATTGGTAATTGAAATTTATGGAGATTTAAAATAGTATAAAATAGATTATAAATTATATATGTTTTAATTAGTTTGCCTGTGGAAGTTTTAATGAGTCTCGAACTGCTCAACTCATCAAAACAGTCATTCATGCAACAAGAATGTGAAGCATGAGGCCAATATTTAATGACTGATTTGTATAGAAGAGTTGGAGGTTATCTCATCAAACTTTGGTACTTATTCACTTCCAATTAACTTCTGCAAATATTCTGCTTTCTTTTTCTGTTAACATCACACCAATTCGATTCCTTTTACAATCAGTACTTTGCTGAAAACTTTTAGTAATGATCATCATCCAACAAAATAGGTTTCCAGGAGTACTCTTTTGGGAATTCAAGGACCCTTGTAGCCTCAACTTCATTCATTTCTTTACGGGTTCTGCGGTCAGCCCAAAAACATTCCTTTAACAATATTTTACCACATTTTGTTGACGTAAAAGTGTTTTACGTTTATAGGTGTCTTCGCTCTTTCCTAGCTACTGTTTACGTAGATTTATTGATTTACAGCAGGTGCTCAATTTTATGTACCCTGGCATAGAAATGCTTTTAGATTTTATTTGTTCTAGTTTAGATGATCACAAAAGGTTATAAAAATCTCGTAAATAGATTCCTTCCAGACGAGGCTTTATCATATAGATTGACCTGTGGTAATATTGAGGACTTGTCCTTAAGTTGTACAGTAGCTTGTGTATTTTAACTTGTAAATTCGTCTACACGGGGTGTTACATAAGAATGGAAACTATAGAGCTTAAAATTATTAATTTATTATTTGAGGTTCCCAAATATCAGTTACAAAAGTTTGTGATGGTTTCTGAGGACGGCTGAACTTTCGAAAGCGTCATAACAACAAAATCTTTGCACTTTTTTCAGGTTGTGGCTCGAAATATTCGAACAGTGCATTGTACATAAAATTTTACTTCTGCTTAAATTAAAGAGCTTCAAATTCTCCGACGAATACTTTAATTTGGCTTGGCGGTTTGGTCAGAATCGGAAATCAAAAATGAGCTTCACGCTCACTTTTAGGCTTCGATGAATTGGAAATGGTCGACTCTCATAAAAAAATCATATAATCAGAGTTCTCGAACATCAAATTTTGTTCTAACATTTAGCTTATTTAGGATAGTTACTTTAACTTGATGATACGCTCTTAGAGAGTGTTGACGAGCAGCTCCCTCACTTAGAGGCGGACTGTCAAATTGACATAGTTTTTTGAGAGGATCTTTTGAAAAAGATGTAAGCGCTTGTGGTTCAGAGAGACTTAGCTATCACCAACATGAAGCATCACTATAAATTTTGATTATTGTACATCGAAATAGTTTTTTCAGGATGATGTTTTTTTGGGAGATGTCAATAAATTTCATTTTGCCTTGTCTGAAAAATGAAGAAGTCGTGTCGAAAAATGAAGTCAGGATCAACAGGAATTACTGAACTTTTGATTTTGACAGCACAGTTGCGGCATTACTCGGTTTTTGGATTTAGAGTATGTTCCACTTGATGACCGCAACGCTCACGCTCACAACCGCGGTTTTTGCTGTTCCATTAATCCATGGTCGATGTGGCTGTTGCTTCAAGTAGAATGATACGAGTGTCTGTTGAATGTCAAATAAACTGACAATTTGTGGTTAGGATCAAAAAGTGAATCATTGATGAGATTAAACTAACCTGTAGCAAAAAATATATGAAAATGAAATAAATTTAATATGCCTGTGTGAATTAATCGTTCTTGAATAATGAATAATGATGATGAGAGACCATGAAATTATCTGTATAACTTGAAATCGAAAGTACAAATTGGAAAGGCATCTTTTCATTTAATTTGAATTTCTAGGCGATCTTTGCATTTCTGCAAAAGTGAATGCGACGACCACTTCGACCCACCTTTCAATCGCGGGTTGTGAGCTTAAAATGGTCGAGATCAATGACGTCATCTATGAACTCCAAGACCGCGATCGTCTCATGGAACGATTATTGAGGCGGCATGAGCGTTGAGATCTTCTAGTGGAACGTACCCTGAATGTCACATATTAAGTTTCCTGGCCAACAGAAAATGAAAGAGAAGGGATTTTTGCTCTAAACGTCTCTAAGAAGCAACAAGTATTTGTGGTTTTCTTAGAAATGAGCTGAATATTGAAATTATGTGCTCCTCAAACACAGAATCTTATGCTCTACAGCTTTGACTAAATAATTTTTCTTAATAGGATTAACCATTACCAAGTCATAGGAGCTTAAAAGTGAGCGTGAAACATTTTTGACTTCTGATTGTCACTAGGTCACTAAACCAAACTTATCGTTCAAGGAGATCATTCGATAGGTAAGATTTTATGTACAATGCACGTTTTAGATGCAATAAGTCAAAAACTCAAAAAAGCTCCAAAATCTCCTGATTTTGAGGCTCTCAAAAATTAGGCCGTTCTCAGAATCCATCGAGAACTGATACTACTATTATTTGGGACCCTTGAAATAGATATAAAATCACTTCCAGCGTTTTATGAATTGATGGAAGGCACTGTTTTTTTTTGTCTAATTTGACTGAGCTAATTATTCTGGGTTATAAAGCACATCCAGAACTAAAAATTGAACAACATAAAAAGCTGTTGAAAGATGACTTCATTTACGTTTCGAAACGTCCATCCTCGGATTGCATGTTTGAGTTGATGTATCCATCGCACGCAATGTGATCGAGAAATTTCTGGTTCCAACTTTTTTGGGCTTCGGACAGAAACTGTCAATAGTTTTTATTTTTGCGCATATTCTTGTCCGTCTAAAACTATGATACAAATTACCTGGTTCTCCCACGTATAATTCCAAGGTTTTTATTTCAACTACAAGCAACTTGGAATTGACTTTCTGTTTTTCACGTTGAAATAACAACAAACCTGGAAACTCGACAAATGCACTATTTCTATTCCTAAAATTTGCATCGTATATGGACTACCAATAAGTTAATCTTGCTTTGATGATAAAGTAGGATGTCTCTGATCGTTTTTCAAGAAATAGAACAACATTTTTAATTCGGTGGAAACTGTGGAAAAAATAGTAATGCTTCGTAGAACTTAAGCTCCGCTTTCCAGCTTTGGATTGCATCCCAAAAAAAGTCATACATTTCTTTCATTTTATAGACAATATTTTTTAGTATAATTGAATCTTGAAGTCATCTTATGAAAGTTTAGCATTCATTCATCCCCAATTTCTTTCTACAAATATTTTGTTCCTTTTTACTGAAAACTTTTAGTAATAATCATCGTAAGAATTTCTAGGAGTACTCTCTTGGGAATTCAAATCATTTTATTGTCATCTTCATACCTTCCGTAGATTCAACTATCTCCATTTCCATGGACCGCAATTGCTTGGCGGCAGATTATGTTATTCTCTTTTTCATAGCCTCTGTGGACTCAGACATTTTCTTCTCCATGGCCTTCAGACCTTCCGTTGATTCGGCCATTTTCTGCTCCACGGATGCCGCCGATGTCTTCATGGATTCCATCATCATCTTCAGCTGGTCTTGCATCTCGCTAGTGGCCATGCTTCTTGTCTTGGGTATATACAAAAGTCCCAACTCAGTTTCAAACACTTCACAACACTCTCTAGATCCACTCTTTGTCGTCCGGTCCCAGAATTATTTTCACCGAATTTCTCAAGATCCCACTTCCGACACCAATTTGTCACAAATTTCATTTTGAATAATTCATTCACATAAGTTACAGTGCGACTATTCATTTATGAACACAATATCGCTCACAGTTTGCTCGTACTGAATCACTGAATGACTTTCTCTCCTAGCTCACGCTCGTATATACCGCAGTCGACAGTGGGCTAACATTCAATTGTCTAACAGTTGATGTCTGGCAACCACCGAACATCTAGTAACCGTAGACTGTCAATCACGTTCGATAATTAAACATCCACTTGGTCAATACTAACTAGGATTGCAGTTATAGCGAATTCAAATGAATATTTATGTGAACTAATTACTTAAGATATTCCACATTTGTGACAATACTATTTTATTAACTATCATCCCTGATCTTCCGAGAAATAATTGATCCAATTTTGTTCTTTTTTCAACAAAGTAAATTGATGTTGTAGTCTCTATGAAAACAAGAATATTTTGAAATTTTTTATTAAATTGACATTTGTTGGATTTATGATTTATTTATCAAGTTATCTATATGTGTATACATTGAAATTGTGATTAGTGCAGATATCAATATAGTCCAAGAGCCCGCTCGGAAATTCTACCTTGAATCGTTAGACGATTCTTACGTATTCCAAACGATTCTTCGTGGAAACATTACCCTTAAAATTCAACGGTGCCATTTTTAATTCTGCCAGAAGCAATTAATATTAATTTTTATTATGTGAATTTAACGCACAAACTATCTTTTTATGTTAGACACTCGAAGATTGAACTGGAACATGTATTTTTATGTGTAAAACAAGAAAAACTCACGGTGCCGAGTCTCATTCTGTCACAGCCCCCGGCACCGTGGCTTCAAAGTGGTTGGAAATATCGATAAAGTACCTTTTTCTGTTAGACGAAACAGTCCTATACAAAAATTGTAGCCAGAGACCTGGCGAATTCAAAGAACCAACGGTGCCGACTCTCATGTTGCCAGAAGTCCCTGGCACCGTGGATCAAACCGGTCGCTCGCGCGGCCTATTTTTAGTCTAAATGAAATTTGCATACATTTATTTTTGATGCAACAATATCTTAAAAGGAAGAGTGTAAGGTGAAGTATGGAATAATATTTGATATACTCCCATCCTATCATCTAAGAATGATTAAATCTAGAGTAACTTAGTTCTTAGAATAAATGCATACCGATTCAATTCCGGTAAACTGATAAAAGCAATCAGAGAACAAATGTATAAATGAAATGGAATCAATCAATCATCTAAGCATACCAATAAGAAAATTGAAATAAATGAACTTCATACTTACTTGTACAAAGTACAAGTAAGTATTGTGAAACCGACAAAATTCATATTTCGAGATTTTGATGAAAATATTCGTATAATGTTGAATTTTTGTATTTTAGACTGGCTCAGGATCTAGTTGTGCTCCTCGCAATGTGGTTGCAATCGTCTGTACCAGAACTGCACTTCACTTGAAACTTTTTTTCAATTTTCCGCATTAATCCAGAAAGATTAGCCGTGGGATACTGAAATTCAGTGTTTAAAATATATCTAAACCGATTCTTGGATTTGGAATTTTGTGGAACAAATAATTGAATGTTTCAGAATTTTTGGTTGTTTTCAATTTATGTAGAAAATTCGGAGAGTCTGTTATATAGAGTGCACTTCCAGTTCAGTCGATTAGTACAATAATAAGAGATAACCATTCAAATGCTACAGCAATTTTAAATACTGTATCCCACGGCTAATCTTTCTGGATTAATGCGGAAAATTGAAAAAAAGTTTCAAGTGAAGTGCAGTTCTGGTACAGACGATTGCAACCACATTGCGAGGAGCACAACTAGATCCTGAGCCAGTCTAAAATACAAAAATTCAACATTATACGAATATTTTCATCAAAATCTCGAAATATGAATTTTGTCGGTTTCACAATCCTTACTTGTACTTTGTACAAGTAAGTATGAAGTTCATTTATTTCAATTTTCTTATTGGCATGCTTAGATGATTGATTGATTCGATTTCATTTATACATTTGTTCTCTGATTGCTTTTATCAGTTGACCGGAATTGAAACGGTATGCATTTATTCTAAAATCTTAGTTACTCTAGATTTAATCATTCTTAGATGATAGGATGGGAGTATATCAAATATTATTCCATACTTCACCTTACACTCTCTCTTTTAAGGTATTGTTGCATCAAAAATAAATGTATGCAAATTTCATTTAGACTAAAAATAGACCGCGCGAGCGACCGCTTTGAGGACTTCTGGCAACATGAGAGTCGGCACCGTTGGTTCTTTGAATTCGTCAGGTCTCTGGCTACAATTTTTGTATACGACTTTTTCGTCTAACAGAAAAAGGTACTTTATCGATATTTACAACCACTTTGAAGCCACGGTGCCGGGGGTTGTGGCAGAATGAGACTCGGTACCGTGGGTTTTTCTTGTTTTACACATAAAAATACATGTTCCAGTTTAATTTCCGAGTGTCTAACATAAAAAGGTAGTTTGTGCGTTAGATTCACATAATAAATAATTAATATTAATTGCTTCCGGCAGAATTAAAAATGGCACCGTTGAATTTTAAGGGTAATGTTTCCACGAAGAATCGTTTGGAATACGTGAGAATCGTCTAACTATTCAAGGTAGTATTTCCGAGCGGGCCCTTGGACTAATAGGTTATAACAGTGAAATGGAGTTATACACTTTCCTCAAATCGAACGAAAGTGCTACGGATGTGATTTCATAGCGATTTGGTCATAGTTTACAAATTTATGCATTTATAAGACATAGATTTGCACAGAGTTGCAACTTAAATCCGCTTTCTCTCTGTACTTATTGTTTTATTTGAATCATTAGATAGTATGATCGGTATTTTCAACAGCACAAATTATTTTACTCCAACAAAGATTCATGCTAGGCAGCCCTACATAAACATTTCTCACCCAAGAGGTGAAAGTGTCGCTTCCGACCCGTGAGATGGTCATTGCAGTTGGAAATTACATACTTCTCAACCACCAGAAAGCTAGGAATTGCCATATTGCTATAATAAATATGAATAAAATATTATTTTGTATTCCATGTTGACTGGATAACTTTGTTCCATTTGCAATCAACATTGTATGATGATGAACTTAACAAAAATAACGACACAGAGACGGATTTAGATTAACAATTAAACTCGATGTTCGAAATAAAGTGCACCATTTGGAGTAACTTGATAATTGGTATTTATTTTTGTTCATCTCCACAAAATAACTCCATACAGCTTCAGCTGTGGCATCTAAACCATATTACATACAATATCACGTCTGCCGCGCGTTTTCTCCTACTCAAACGCTTCACTTTTAGTTAGAAAATGTAATTTATGTTGGCATAAACTTTAGCCCTTAAATTCCTCGCGTACTGTATCGTCACTTAACTCTATCATCCAAGTCTTGGAGCGAAATTGCGAGGGAGTCACAAGATATTCCTTCGCCGTTTCATAAGACATGAATCACTTACAAATAAATCATTTCTGATAATAAAATCCACATAATAATGCTTACACTGTCCACCAAACGTGTTTGCAATATGAAATGGATGGATGGCGAGATTTTGAACACAAATATTGGCCTGCGAACAAAGCGAAGAGGATATAAAACAAAGCGTGATATGTTATATCGACAGAATATTTGGCAGAGTATTTGAAACTGGCTGAACATTTTTATTTGATTTGTTTCCCATAAAGAGGACAGGAGAAACAAATAAACGGAAACAAATGCTGGAAGAAATTTTTTGGACATGGCAATTAACTTGTTTAGCTTGCCAGAGAAGCAATATTTATATCACTGTTTGAATGAATATATGAGGGTATTTATGATGAATAATTGTGCTAGGGCTAGACCACATCCAACTGACAAAAGTAATGAGATTGCTTTCAATAGTTGTTTGAGATTCGATTAGCGAATAGATCGAATTCATTAGTCAAATTATTTTGTGCTAGTTTTGCTTTGCATCTCAAAATATCCCTCACAGCTCTTTGGCATTAGATAGTTTTTGCAAGCCACCGCTAATGAAACGTTAACGCTAACGTCAAAAGCGATTTTCTTTGTGCATTCGTATTAAAATTGACAAATAAGTTCATTGTCACGTCATTGATGTCTGCTAATCCTTGAAGTTTCTTGTAAGTACTTTATAATTCAAGCTAGCATTATTGAGCAAGCATTTCCCAAAAAATTGATTTTTTACGTTAGCGTTATCGTATCAATAGCGGGCGCTTGCAAAAACTCCCTATTTAATACGCAATCATTTACATAATATTTTTCTGTACTTATTGATTATTCCAGTCATCTTACAGTTCTATCTGCATCTGAATAATAACTAAAACTGTAACACAAATTTTAGTTCAAAAAAGTTCTTCGTTCATAATCCTGGCCGTGAATTTGAATTTCAAATAGTCACAAAACCAAACTAAAAATATGTGCATATTTGGATTCTATTACTATTTATTTCACAGAAAATTTCATCTTGATATCCATTTTACAACGCTCCTATTTATATGGTGGAATATTTTCATCCGGATAGACTATTTTATCATCATAAGTTCATCTCTAGGATGTTTTGGACTTTTTAATACTGCTTGGAAAGATATGTTTTTCGATTTGTTTCTAATGTAGGCCTTTCCGGAGTAGTTAAGTCTGTACAAGCTTGCAGCCAGGTTCAAAATGCGTTCTGAAGTTTTATCTTCTTGACATAGACGGCAGCTTTACTGTTCTTATACAAATGGTATTTTAGAAGGCTGTAGCTGGTTGAGAAATCTGTCAAGATTATGTGAACCTCTTCGCTAATAGTTGTTCAACGCAAGTAGTTTGATAAGCTTTTTCGCCTGTCTATTTTACTTACTGTTTCTACTCTGGCTGAATTCCACCATACTCTGAACGATTTTTAGATGACTTTCCGGGAGTTAGCTTCAAGATCCGGATGCATTGTATCCACATATCAAGTATGAATGGAATACAACATGAAAATATCAACAGATGAAGCAAAGTTATGAAATTCAAATATCTACGAGAGGTGACGTGAAAAAATAAATACATGACAATCGATTCCACAATAAAAATATATAAGACAATGGTGTGACCAATCATGACGTATTGAGCAGAATCTCAAACAGACACAGCAAAAACGAAACAGCGAAATAAGCACCCTAAGATCAATAATTGTAAAAACAAAAATAAATAGAATGAGAAACCAAGAAGTTATAAGACAGTGTGATATCAGAGATATAATAAATTTGCAAAAATAAGAAGAAAAGAATAGAACAACCATGATGACAGAGCCTTCTAATAAAAGCTTGGAGGAAACATTACCAATGTGTAAGAAGCATATTTTATTTTTACTTGCACTTACTGGATGTGATACGACTACAAATATGGTAAAACTAAATTTGCTAAATTGTTCGAAAGTCGTATAGATTCACAAAATAATGCTATTATTATAACCAATCAAAATGCTGACATCGCTGATATTTTATACTTTTTGGCATTACATAGTGCTACTAAAAATGGAGAAAATATGAATAAATTTCGATGCCAATTGTTTCTTAAGGGTACAAGTAAAAATACCTTCGTCAACTTGGCTTTATTGATACCTACACTGGATGCTATTTCAGAACAGAACAATGCATATAAAAAGAATGTGTTTACAAGTACAATTGTGGATAAGACATCAAAATTTGCCAAAAGAATAGGAAAGGAAATAATCGATTATCCATTAGTGCCAGTTACGATGAACCAACTACCAGTTTCTAAAAATTTATTGGAAATGGTCTTTTGTTCATATAAAACTGGATGTGGATGTGCTTGTGGTTGCAGAAAAAGTGGCTCAAATTGTTCTATGACATGTTTAAATTGTGAAGGAATTAGCTGCTTGGATGTTCCACCATTGATATTTATGAATAAGATCAAAAATGGAAACGTTGAAGACAATTAATTCACGAGATCACCGTCATAATTATTCTTATCATATGGATAATCATTTTTTCCACTTATTCTGTTTTTCAGAATTTCAGCCATTTTGAAATCAATTAAAGTAACTATTGTATTCTCATGAATTTTGTATAAACAGCCTCAAAAACTAAAGCAGCCATTATTCTCTCATAAAAATATTTAAAAATTCTAATAATTGTTTTTTAATCTGAAAACTTCAGGAAATTCGATTTTTTTACTTGAAATTACGAATTTTGAAAATTGCGGTTATTTTTAATGGGTAAACTTTTAGGTTTATGGTATTAGAAATCCAAAAATAAAAAAATCATTCAAATCCATTTCTTATTGCTGGATTCCGTCATTTTTCTTCTATAATGACAAATTGCACTGGACTAGTTACAGTATAAATGATTATTTTACAAACTTGTATGTTCACAAAATCGCTCACTCGTAATGAATTACTGACTCCTAGCTCACGCTCTTTATATGTATCCTAATCCAATAATGAGCCATTATTCAAATATCTAACAGTTGTTGTCTGGTAACCACCGAACATCTAGTAACTATAGGCTGTCAATCACGTCCGACAATTGATTATCGATTTGATCAATGCTAACTAGGTTCACAGTTACAATAAATTATTGGCTAAATAGTGAATTCAAATAAATAATAATATGAACTAGTTACTTGAAATATCTCACATTTGTGACAATATGTTATTTGAATTCAAATTTACAAATTCCTCGCACTCGGCACTCCTGAGTATTGTCCAAATGTAACCAAAACTATTGCATAAAAAACACTAGATTCTTGTTTTTCAATACCTGTTCCTTTTATTGCCAAAGTTTGATTCAACACTCATTCAATCATAGAATGAACCACTGAAAATTTGAATTGGGCATGAATCTCACGATCTATACCTGAAAAAGTAGGAGATATCCGATTTGTCCCAAATCTCTATTCCAAGTTTTGATAGAATTTCTTCAACAACATGCTCAGTCATTAGATAAAACTGATCAATAAGAGAATCTTCTATCATGATTGGCACGTGAATCGCAGATCGTTGCCTCGTTTCCTGAAAACACGCTTTTCGTGGCACTATATTTTGCACGCTTTGCATTGAATTCAAGCGTCTGACAGTGGATAAACAAATTTCTCGAAACAATAGATGCAATCTTCATCTCAAGTGTCTCCTCAATCTGTTCCTATGTTGATACTTTTTGCCTTTTTCATTATGTATAAAACAATGCCCGACTGCCTCATAACTGAGACTTCGAAAATCAGTTTTTTCCGTAAATTCCTCTGAAAATTTACTAGAAAACAATTTAAATATCAAACTCAGACCTATACTTGATGATATGAACAAAATTATTGAAGATCTCAACATCAATCCAGAATTGTGAGGTCATTTACATGCGCGCCAAAATTTCATACATTACAACGTCTGGGTCGCTGCTCCAACCTTGAAATAATGTAGGAAAAGAGGGATGAAATTATAGATCTCTTGTATCCTTTTTGCTTTTTGCGATGTTTTCATTTTGAACGATTTTTCTATTAACCCGATACATCCTGTGATTCCATTTGCCTTAATTTTCCCTATAATCTCAGTAATTAGATGCTCTCATATTTATGTTAAAACGTTCAATCTTTTGGAAACAGTATGAGCTGCTATTATTTCTGAAATCAATTTGAAAATTCCATAGAGCCCGACTTCATTGAAAAGTTATTTGAAAATTCTTCACAGAAGTAATAGAGTTAAAAGTTTCTGGAAAATGGAGCAAGCCAAGTGTTTAAACTGATGTAAAAACTTATTGTATCAGATTCCGCAAATGTGGTCTGTGGATTTGATGTTGAGAGCTGGAACAAATATCTTTCTATTTCGCAGATAACCATCGGACTTTAGCTCTATGTGACATGAGAATCTTGTGGAATATACAAAGAGAATTGTTATCTCTATTTGGATGTTAGAATTATTGACGATATATGGACCCAATTACTTCCAAATCTCTCGGAAATTGATTCGTTGATCAAATGACAGTTACGAACCTGAGAAAATTGGTGGATGAACTCTAAACGATCCTTAATTACAAGCTCGTTGTTGTTCATCAACTAAAGTTCATTATATTGAAATGCTCAATTCAAAAAATTTTTTTGCAGAATGCTTACTTCCATATTAGTATTCTAAAGTTATCTTGAAAACTTATTTTCCAGTCTCTTGTCACAAAAAATGCTATGTAAATTTTCCAGTGTAAATAGTATTAGCAAGAAAAACCAATATTGATTCAATTTGATCACAAAATTTCTAGTAAATAACGTTAAAAAGGCGTATAGTTCTCTTAAAAAATACTCCTTTTAACAAAATTACTCCATTCGAATCAATTTAGAAGAAAACTCATCACATCAGAGAAGAATAAGCCATTTGCTCAACTCAAAATAATTATCTGTAGATACTGGTTTTCTGGGCGGATGTTGTTCGCGATTCGTCCGTTAGGAACGCTGGATGTCCCACCGGAAGTGCACGAGTGGACAGTCGGGTGATTAGAGATTCAAAGTAGCAGTTGGTTTCCATTAGGGAATGGATACAGAACTGGCACGAGCGAATTAGATTAAACAATGTTGATAGCAGCAAGCAAATGTTGTCTTAAATATATCATTGTAGTTTGCAAATGATAACGAAGATTCATTATTCAATATCCCTCATGAACAGAAAAGCATTTTATTGATTTTTGGTTATAGTTGACAGGTGGATATGTTGGTTTACGAATGACATATGTTATCGGTAATGAAAAACAGGACAGAATAGGAATTAATTGATCCTGTTACATCAATACATCCATCACTGGGAGATAAAAGACTCAAAAATATATTTGTTATCATGTAATTGATGAATTAGAAGCTTGATTTTCAGTTATCAGGATGATTACGACGTCATGTCACTTTGTCAATTAAATCATTCAAATGCATTAGCTAATAATAACTTTTTCGAAATGTATTTAATTGTTAGCTTAATTATCAAACTTCTGATGAGGAAAACGTCCAAAATACAAATAAACTCATGATCCTTCATTTCATGTTCATTATCCGTCTTCATATTATCAAGAATAAGTTTAGATAAGGTGGGTGATGAATCGATGAGAAACGATTCTTGGCCATAATAGCCCTATGAAGACAAATTTGGCAAGAATGATTAGAGAACAAAAAAAGACATCTGAGGGCGTCATTAATCGTCCAAGAGTATGTTTCCTAACCATTAATTCCAAATGTTGCGTGAAGATTTGAACATGATAAAAGCCAGTGCGTGTTGAGCTCCTCAAATTCAACGAAACTTCAGAAAAACATTATTTGGATATTCATGCAAAATATTTCCAACACTTTGAGGAATTCCAGAAAGACTTATTCCAGTAATTTCTATCAGAATTTTAGTAAGGAAATAGCAAAGTGTATATAGTGGAGCACAAGAATCTCCACCTCCTTAGGAATTCAAAACCAAGATGTTATCTTGAATTTGCTTCTTATAAAAACATAAAATAAAAAGAACCATTTCGAAGATAACAACAGTAGAAAATAAGACATTCCTTGCACCTGTATTCTCGACGATGTTATTAGCTCGATGTTGTATAACGTAGTTCATGTCTAGTAATGCATTGTACAATGTAAATATTCTTATTAATAGCTTCTACAGGAAGTGTAACTTGATTATTTTATCAGAAAATATAGGAGGAAACACTAACTACATATTTACGTGTCATTGGATATCAAATGTATTTGAAGTCACTCTCGAAATTAGGAAGCAAATAACTCTGATGCTGGTTTCGGGTTTTAGTTGCGGACATTCAAGATTTATGAGGTCGAACGAAACTATCGATTATCTATTTCTTATAGTATGTTCGTGATAACTTAACTTTTACTGATGAAAATGTACGTCTCGATTTTTTTCATCACCGTAACATTTATTGGATATTGTTTGGGGACGAATTCTCCCGAAATTGAATATTTTGACAATACCTTCAGGGCATTAGCGCTAATGGACTTTGCTCACTCACAATAAAAAAAAAAAAATACCCATCGTCGGTTTTAATTTTGAATCACTGCCAAATATCAAATTTTCCGCAAAACCTACTATGATACCTCATATTATGTTACTGTTTACTACATGTAAAATAAGGACATCGTACCACGATTTTCTATTACTCTCAAGGGTACCATGTAATGATTTCTTTTCTTATCAGGAATATTGAAGATTACTTTCAAAATAATGAGATAAATTGATGGACATACTCGTGCTTCTGTCTTCTCTTGTTGTGTATTCAACAATTATCAAAATAGGGTATTTGAGGGCCTTAGAAAGAGATACATGACTTCAAACAAGTATTATTATATTCGGACAACAGTTCTTAAAGACTCGGCAAGCCTCATATTATCAAGCTCAAGTTCATACTTATATAAATTGATGAAACATAAACAATTTCACATCAAGTTTTAATATTTTTAATACTTCAACTATATTTTTTCATGAATAATACCACTCACAAACTCGGCTTGAGGTCCGGCCCTGTGGTCATCTAGTACTTTACTACAATTTAGAACAGATTTCAAGAGTCTCCATTCGATTTTATGGTGGTACAAACAGATTATACATTCAACAACTGAATCAAAATGTTATTAGGAGAATAAATGTAACAACAGTACAACTGGCTTGTTTTACTTGTCATGAGACAGATTCTTCTTCCTTGACAAACATTGCAGAAGATAAACGTCAGTGTTTGCATTGTTAAAAGTTCTGCGACCTCATTTATTTTTCAACGCTTAGAAGAACTGTTTTCATAAGAATACTTCATAATTTCAACATTTCCAACAAAGTTTGAGTTATATCAACAATTCATGATACAAACATTAGTTCAATTTCATAAAATATAGTTAGCTGAGTTATAACTACTGAATTTCTATGAATTCAACTTAACTTAATATTCAATGTATAAAAAAATAAAATACCGAATCTACTTGATAATATTCTTGGTCTATCATTTTGTATGGATAATTATACTCATTCTCTGCTGACACCATTTTAATTCCCTTTAATGCGACACTACCACGCCTACACATTCTAGAAATTGACAATAATTTTTAACATTATATGCATCCATTTCTACAAGCACAAAGATTACAAAATCTTTATGTTTCAATTTTCATACTCCCACGTACTACCCGATCCGCCAAAGCATCTTCAAAGTTATTTTCCTAGAAAATTAAATCCATTTCATGAAACTCCTACTTCATAATGAGACGGATAAAGAGTTTTTGTTGGAATATAATAAGAATAGAATATATTTTTCCATCTCTGAGGACTTCGCACTGAAAAACTATATTGCTTTTTACTTACTTGTACTAAGTATAAGAAAGTATTGTAAAACCGATAAAATTCACCTGTCAAGATTTTGATGAAAATATCTGTTTTGAGCATTTCTGAATCCATTTTGACTATTTTCGGCTTGACATCGGTACGTATGTTCATGCGTTCGTGCGTTCGTTCGTCCGATCGTGCGTAACTCGCAAATCTCCAACTGGTTGAACGTATAATGTTGAAATTTTGTATTTAAGACTGGAATAGGGTCTAGTTGTGCACCTCGTATTATGGTTCCAATCGTCTTATCGGAAGTGCTCTGTACTTAGAGCTCTTTTCGAATTTCTCTAATAAATCCAGAATGATTAATCGTAGAATGTTGAAATTCAGTATTTGGACCAGATTTTGCATCAGAATAGTTATCTGCTATTATTGTATGGATCGGGCAAACCAAAAATGCACTTTACTCGGAACTTTTTCTCAATTTTTTGCAGATATCTAGAATGATCAGCCACAGCATATCGAAATTTGAGCCGGAAGTGCAATTTATATGTATAACAGACATTCAGAATTTGCCTTATAAAACAATGAGTTTAATTTAAATGATAATCTGTTGTCAATTCTCCGACTTTGTTTGACATCGTACATGTCAAAATATCATCAAAATCATATTAATTATAATCTGAAGTGACAGAAAACTTCATTGAATAAATTTGTGTATATATTAAATGATGTACAATTAAGTCACGTGATGCTCACGTCAGATTTTTTCAGTTGATAAATTGTGAATCGAGGATAGGACGATAGAAAGAAACTTCGGTAATAAATTATATATGAAATGTAGACGGAGTTCTTATACTGACGATCTCTCTTACATTGACCGTTACGAATACTATCTCATGAAGATGGCACAATTGTGTATTTGGAAAATATTTTTTGCGAAATAGGTTCCCCGGATTATCATTATTCACTCGTGGACTACTCACAATTTTCTATGGGATTGTGTTTGTTAAGATAGTAGTGATTTTATTTATATATTTAATAGAAAAAATATCGAAATTCAGGGAATGGAAACTAATATTGACAAGTATTACCAAATGTCGATCATAATCAAAGCCCGATCATTCGGAAAAATTATCGATAAATATCGATATTTCTCCCAGCCTTACTGGCCGGCCGCCTGGCGCGATATTGAAGACAAGCATGCGCAAGAGGGACTCTACAGAATGGGTAAACCAGACAATCACTGTCATTAGTAATATGAAGTAACGTATTTCCATTGAAACTCATTTGTTATGGTTATTTTGGTTATCATTTTTCATATCAATTCAATTTTAAACTCGAATGAAAGAATAAGTATTTAAAAACTACTGGTTATATTCAATTTTTTAGTATGCCCCGCTATCGACGAAAGAACCCCGCTTTCTTCACTCAAAATGATTCAAGATTCCGCTTTGTCCAAAAAACAAACTGGCAACGCTGGTTTCAACTTAGTGTCAGCTGATGTTCATCAATCATGTGAAGTGAAATTACTCCTAATTTTCAGAAAGTAGCACGTAGCTAATTTCTCGTGCAAGCTCTGATCGAAGCTTCTTCCCATGATATGCTACAAGGTTTCAATCGATGAGAGATCTTGATTACTGGATATAGATGTCCAATTTAAAATTGTTTCCAACATTTATTCTCTACTATTTTAACTATATGACCAGCGGTCGATTAGAATGATCCCTCAATCGTAGTCAGTAGGTATTACAACGTTATAAGAACAAAATGAACACATGTCACATTACAGCGGCTGGTTGTCTCTATATTTAATAAATCCTCAGACTTCACACATCTTATAATACTCTTGGCATCAAGACAAACCCGATAACTCTAAATTTATTGGAATACATCCGATTGTTTGGATGCAACACGAGAATGAAGAATCTCACATTAATAGATTCGTCCGAAAAACTTTTTTTTTGCTGTCGTGCAGTCGGTACTTATTGAATATTTCAGCTTTCAAATTGATCATATCAGAATCTAATTAACATTGAAATCCAACACAAAACAAAAACATCAATTTTCTGATGTATTAATATTTAATTGAATTTCCTAACGGTCAAAATGTAAGTCCATTTTTATGACAGCTTTAGGATTTCCGGAATTCTCCTATCCCTATTCACTTTACAGATCAAGAAAAACGTATTTTTGTTGATTATGAGCTACTTCAACTAGTTCCTCTTTCATCACTTCATTTTTATTCCAGTTATACAATTTATTGGACAACTGTGTGTGCATCCAAGCTGTTTATATCAATTTAACACCAGAATGGCGCAGGAAAAGTAGTAAAAAATTGATTAAACCGTACATATCATCTATTCTAATAAAGATAAAGGATACAGCACAATTGGGAAACATTCTGCGATTCGCAAACAATTCAGAGAACATAAAGAGTTTCTATTTAATTGGTTAATCCACTGGAATGTAATTACATTTTTTTGTGCTGCTCAGTTCTCGCATTCGGACGTAAAAATGAAAAATTATGAACCTGTAAAATATTGTACACTAAATTCTATTGTAATTTAGACTCGGAATAATAACGATAGCATTCTGCTTTGTGAAACTCGTGGCCATTATAAAAACAAGGTTATCATTAAAAATGAAAAATTAGTAAATTGACAGAAGCAGTACAACTTTGCAATAAAGTGCCTTCAATTATTGAGATATATTGGATGAATGGAAAAGTTTGTTGTTCAGCATATAAAATAATGGTGTGTTATACATGTGGCTCCAAGGGATTTAAATAGGCTGTCTTCTGTTCTATTCTTTAAGGTAGAGGTATTTCAAATTAATGTACACATTTTTCAGTGATATTTTTTCCACACACGATAATAATTCTTTTCGCTTTTGGGAATGGCTAAGGTGTGGCCGTAGCTGTAGACTTAGAAAAAGAAATATTCAATAATTGACTGAATTCCCTCACCTGTATCATTCATATTTTTTTATGATTTAATTTATAATGTTTGACTTGGATTCCTGATGCTTGATTTAAGTCAACTATTTGAGAAATTCGAGTCCTACGTTCATGATATAAGATTACTAAATAAATTATAGTGTTTCATCAAGAATAGATTTCTTGTCTTGTCTTGCTCATTTCTTGGCAATGTATTTTTTGTCTTCTTTCAAGAATTCTTGAAGCTTCACTTTGACAATGACAGTTGTCACTTTGACAGTGACCTCTGTCACTTTGACAGTGACGCTGTCACTTTAGCAGTGACGCTTCTACTTTGACAATAATATCTATCATTTTAACAATTGATATGAGACTCTAAATTCATGGAATAGAGATGAAACTGACCATAAAATTTATAATCGAAGAAAAACTGTAATAGCCATGATAGATTCTATATTTTGATAATAGATGAATAGATGCGGATTTGAGAAATAAATTGTAAAGAAGTCTTGAATCTTGATGATACTTTTTTGTCTTGTCTTAGGAAATAAAGAATATTTCTTTTCTTGGTCTTATCTTGATTCCAAAACAAGATCAAGATAATATCTTGATTGTTGTGAAACACTAATAAATTATCAATCATAAGATGCAAGTACCGCACTAACTTCTGAAAAAAAGGCGATGTACGAATAGGTTTTTGATCAGAAAAAACTATGGTGAACAATCATTGCATCCACGAATGATTCTTGGAAAATGATTTGAGAAGAAGAATATATTTTGTAGCGCTTCTGATTTCGAGAATACGTATATTAAAGCTCTTTGGGGATCTCTGTAGATAAAAGTCAATACTGGGAAAGAATCGTGCACTATATGAAGGAAATGAAGTTACTGTTGAGATTAATTGATTCAGCATTTCTTTGCTGCGAATGACTAAACTGCGCATAATGATGGAAGTATAAAGCCTGCATCAAGGTATAGTGTTTTATTTAGGAGTGGAGAGCAACTGGGCAGAATGATTGATGGAGAATCGAGTTGAATAGGCTACACGAATCACATTTTGGGTATTCATGAATATGATGCTTAGTTAATGATGTCGAGCTTGTTCTACTGTTCGGCTGCGACATTTTACGTTTTTGGCATATATTCATAACTTTCTGCTAGCTTCTAATGGTTGTCTAGTAGCACGTTATTATGAAAGTAGAAGTGTGAACATACAGTTTCAATTAACGGTTGAGAACTGACTCATTCCGGAGATATTGCTGTAGCTTGGAAATTAACTGATATTTTGAAATTGGCTTGTCTGAAAACTCATATCCATTTTTTTATTGTATAAGCCCAATATCCCGATTTGACGTAAACGTTATTCGTTATGATAGAAATAATTCATAACCAAAACTAGGCGCTTTGAGAAGCACTTTGATCAATTATTTGAGCTCATGGGATTTTCTACGGAAAACACGTACAAAAGTGATTGTAAGTGTAACTGAGGAATAAATTCTAAAAAGCCCTATTGCCAATTTTCATTCGACCAAAAATATCAAGGAAAGGATGGATAAACTTTGTATACATCTTTTTCTTCATACTAAAATGTGTATTAGTATTGAAGTCATCTATAATGCTTATTCTCAATGAAAATAAAGGCTATTGAAAAAATCACTCTCCACCCGCAAAACACGCATACTTTTGATAATTCGGAGCTAACTCATTGTTGAAGTTCTGACCCTTTTTATTAGAAGGTGAGTGCTTTCTCTCAGTGATGGATAATCCTAGAGTGATGAGCAAAAATTGTGGAGATTCTCTTTGAGCAAAATTCTTTTAACAAAATAAGGAAAAAGTATTCCGCATTCACATCCTGTGATTGAATACGCTTAAAATTGTAGATCTGTCTAGGGTTGTGAATAAAATGCTCCAGAACAAGAATCTTTTATCGAGTTTCTTGTACACTTCCTTATTTGCAAGTTTAAGAGGCAAATAAATATCTCTTCCTGAAATTCGATAAGAAACCTTAAGTGATATCACGAATTCTTAAGTGGATTCTTACATTAATTTTAACCGTTCGACAAAAATAACGCCAAGACTTAGTTTCAAATACTTGAGGTAAATGGAAGTGAAGAAAATCTCAGTGGTGGACTAATTGATTTTATTAGGTAGAAAACTTTGCTGTTGCTTTTTTCAGTATCGGTGGAAGAAATTCGTCTGTCAATCCCAAAATTATTTTGGCGTACAATGTCTCATCTCGCAGACAAACTCTCGGTAATATATTCGATTTCTTGACAGTTTTAGATAACATGAGGCCTCATCAGTTTGGATTCAGAATGATGAATTTGACGCGACAATGCAGCTCCTTTCTCTAGGAGCCTGACATACCTTGATACGCATCTGTTACACTTCGGGGCTTGTGAAAAGTACAAAATATACATAGCAACTAAAATATTTGACAAGTAGTGAATATACGTACAGTTGATGAATTCTATGACTTCTATACCCAACTAGCTATCACTTGTCGATGAAATGATACATCTGTCGGAAAAATATCAGTAGAATATTAAAAAACCTTTTCTAAACAACTTTTCTATGGGCAATTCACGTTATTACGTCCAGTTTAATATTATTTCTCTAATATTTATTATTAATTGACCTCTGAAAGTCAGCTGACTACCATTTCTTGAACTTGTAGATTTCCAAAAGTTACTAACTCTTCAGTATCTCAGCCATAACGTTATAATGTTATAAATCAGTTTGACATCTATTCCACATAAATAAACCATCATTGTAATAATGTGTGACTTTCTTCTAGTGAAATATCGTTCCAAAATTTTAGATGTTTCCAACTTCCAAATATATTTCAAACATCAAATTCATTCATCCTTGTGTGTCGTAGTCTTCATCAGATATACCATTAATTTTTCATGTTGTTGGTTAAATCCTTCATATTTCCGTTCCTGAAAGCCCACAGCTCTCATCAGTGAAATGAAACGCAAACAATGATCACTATCCATGCGGTCGACTAAACAAAATGTCACTGGTATTTCCGGTATTCCTCACATGTTGACGGGGTGGGTCACCAATCAAGTTAATACCAGGACAAACAGTATCCTAGAGATAACGGTAAACTTATCCTTTCGATCGCTGTCACTACAACATTATCTGATACCTATTGCTTTCCAAGCAATGTTAGACGTGGTGTCGAAGAATAATGCTTTCGAATTGTTGACCTTTTAACATGAAACGTACATTTATTGGTGAAGGAAAATATTGGAGAAGTTTCTCGTTCAAGAACGGAGCAAGCGTTCAAAAGAATGATTACATTTTATTCTCAGTGTATTGTCTTGAGTGTTTATTTACTTCAATGGTTAGTATATAATTGAACTCTTTTATTTCCTATTTGAAAAATGATCAAGTATAATCCAATTCATATCCTCTATAGAAATGAAGGCTTACATTCATAAAGTACATATAAATGAAGAAGCTCGAGGGATTTTTTGGCGATTACATTACATTTTACATATAAGTTACTTTCAACTAACATCTTCATAGATTCTTCTGTTCACCTTAATAAAAATCGGATATTATCAAAGTGATACCTTCTCGCAACTCTAGCCAATTCTTGCAAATTGCACTGACAATTTGGATTTTTTAATGTTTGAACGATTATGCTATTTGCATGATTACTTGTTGCCGTCAGTTGCATTTGGTATTCGATTACAAATTAGCCATAATTCAAGCATTGAATTAATTACGCGGCAAAATGATACCCAGCGTCTGTAATGCAATATTCAAATGTCGAAGCATTGGGATAGAATTCTAATTCCGCAGTAAAATTCATAATTATCACAACTTTTTTGGCGCATTCAAGTGAAATACGGAGCAGCATTCAGCAATTGAACAAAGTGAATAAAAAGAGTGCTTTCAAAAGTAGAAGGATTTCAGAAAGAAGTTGCGACTTCTGGAGGAATATTTCTTCAAAAAGACAAATCAAATAAAATGAATTTTATCACCTGCTACAGCTTCAAGTCGAATACTTTCGGGACAGACCTCGTAATTTGTTTTATAAGCTTTTTAGATGCGCGTTACTTCAAACATTTGCTTTGCTTGAGTTTGAAGATAGAGTCAAAAAGGATGCTCCTGGAATATGATACATGATACTGTTTTAAGAAATGTTACTATAGAATCGTTGTGAAAAGTGAGATTACACTTTCTATGGAACTGATAAGCAAACATACGGTTTTAAAAGAGACTATTTATGTTCATACATGATTGTAATCATACTTACAACAATTTTGAGAATGCCTCTAATAGGATTTGCAGGAATCGTTGCCTAGATAAGGGTGTATTTCTAAAACGAGGAAGCAAGTTGTTCATTCCTTTAAAAACATGTGAGATGATTAAAAATTATATCAGATTTGATTTGACTTGAAGTAAACTTTTTTATATATATCTAGGACATTTCATCCAGTATTCAGCAGCAATAAACTGTGTATCTAAATCGATAGATTCGAATAAATATTTTAGTAAAATGTGAATTTTTATTAGAAATTATTTAAACGTGATGAATATATATTGGATATGCATTTATAATAAAGCTGTTAAAATGATAGATAAATATTATTTTACAGCTAGATTGAATAATTAAAACTTTCCCGTGTTCATTGAACAATTATTTAGTATCTACATATTCCAATAGCTCCCAGTTAATTTATTCACTACATTTTTTTCTTCACATAGAAACTTATATTTCAAGTATAGAGAACTTTATGAACCGCATCTAATTCTATTCGACAAAGCATCATTTGCTAGCCTGTAAATTCAATCTATCTTCGAATTTACTTCAAGTGTGGAATTATACCAAATTGAATAAAATTGACCCTAGGAGGTGCAATGAGGTCTGGCCAGACCTATTTGAAATTCAATGCTCAATTACTCTCTACTTAACAATAATTGAGAACTGAAACTCGTTGACTTCTATAAACTCGACTTGTTGAATCCGATGAGATCATCTTCAAAGCGATTTCGACATATTCAAAGCAAAAAAAATCGATTTTATTGTGATTTATTTTAAATTGACCTATGAGGTCTGACCAGACCTAGACGAATTCTGACATTTTCAAACATGATAGACTTGTATCTGGTGTTGTAATAGGCAAGGGCAGATACTTGTAATTGAAGAGGCAACTTTTTTATCCTTTAGTAGTGTTTGGTTAATAAATATTCATGAGAGAAACATAGAATCATCATTTTTCATATTTTTTAGTGGATGTTCTATATTTTCTTTGATTTTTTCATTCATGTCATTACTAAATGTGTCATTGTGATGTGTGTCGTAATGTAACACTATATAGATGGAGCAAATGAAGTAAATATAGTTTTGAATCATACAGCACGCCTCCAAGATTCATCTGCAGCTATTCAAAATGAATATGAACAGAGTATGACAGGTTTTTCATATATGGAGGAAAAGGAAGACAAACATCAATTCGAAGGTTTTCTCAATCGATAGGTCAAAATTGGCATTAGTATAAATATGGTGTATACCCTGTGCCAAGTCAAATAATCAAGCTAATTATCAATTTTTTTCTCCCCCTCACACCCACACACATACACACCCACTGCCAATCGCACAGTCCATTCAATCATTAATAGATTATTCAAGACTAAAATACACTTGTCAAGCCTTATAAAAACTCTTACAAGTCACACAACAATAAAACTCGGTGAAGGTCTGGCCAGACCTCATAGGTTCACTTAGCACCAAACAAGTCACTGCCCCTCCTAGTTTAAAGGATCTTTATGCAGCATTCAAGCAAGCAGACCGCAAGCAATGCTAATACGTGGGTCACGCTATTATTATTGAGAATAAGATATTAGATTCATATTTTCAAGAAATTCATTTTTAACATGCTAAAAGTAGTCCTCTTGAACATACATTCTTCCATTGTTTCCCTTAGCATCTCCAAAACTCCCAATCACTCCTCTTTCAGTATACTTCTAAATTCAAGATGGATTGCAACAATCTCATCCCAAATTTTTTACCCAAGAAGCTGTTTACTCTTCTAAGCCTGAATAGTACTTAAAAATCTATGAGACAGATGAACATAGTTTGATGTTCCATAATTTCTTCTGAGAATTTCTGGCAAACATTTTTCAGTGTACCGTTAGGCAATAACTGTTTTTCTTTCCTCCAGCTCAAATGCATCTACCAGACTCGTTTTTTTGCAGACTACTGCAAACAATTCTCTCCTTAAGACTCGCTGTTTTTCTGTTATTGTTGAGGATACTTTTTGCCATTAGTCCATGAACGATTCTTCTAGTGTAAAGATTCGTCAAAAGAGGGTACTTGAGTTTTTAAATCCGTCACAATTTTCAAAAAACTTGGTTACCATTACCATCTGAAAGACGTTAGACAGAATACCTCTTTCATTTGAATTTTCTATATAAGTAATGAGTTATAACCAAAAAAAGCGTTTTCCACCTAAAATCTCAACCTGAACTATCCTCACACGCATACGCGCCCAAACCTTTCATACAATCATAAAAGAATAGAGCCCAAAAATTTTCTCTGATAATTCCATATTTTGACTAACAGCGACACTTTATGTAATCAATATAACAGCTGATCTATGTGGGATTGTGCTAATTCCATTAACCCCCTAAGATTCATTTGGTAAAGTTAAGTCACCTCTTTTTTTTCTAACATCAGCTTCCAGTTTCCAATTTGTAAATTCCGCGTTGTGATCGTTGTTTGGATCTTCTTTTTTACTCAAAACAGGTTTTAGTATTCAGTCATTGTTTCTGTACCTGCTTTCTAACTAATAGTAGGACATTATTATTACTATCATTATTATTATACAGCGGGGAACTTGGGCGTCAGGAACGCCTGCATCACTGCGACCTGCAAAGATCTTTTGTAACATAGTCCTATTTGGTTAATCTGGAAACATGGCAAGACTTTTTGCAGATCTTAGTATTTTGCTGGAATTATAATCTTTCATCTTGCTGGCCTCTATATAAGTATGCCTTGCCAAATGTTGTATTCTGTTAAATGCTACAGCAGAACATTCACATGGAATGTGTTCTGATTCTCTTCGATCTCTTGACAAAAGCAACCAATTCCATTCAACTGGCGATTAAGAGCACAATGAGCAGTTCTAAGGCCTGATAGGATCCTCAGTTTCTCTTTGCTGAGAGAAAGAGTATCTATTTGAGGTTTGTACGTGAGATTTGCGAAAGCATCTTAGCCTGCATATTACCTTCAGTACTTTTCCACTGTAACGCTGTAATTTTTAGGAATGCTCATTAAGGCTCTAAATCGGTGAACGGAAGTCTGATTTCCTTCCTACTGAGCTCATCTGCAAGTTCGTTGCCTTCAACTCCATCATGCCTTGGTACTCACCGAAGAGTTACTTGGTATTGTCCTGCAAGTTGCTGCAAAGTGCGTCTGCAATTAGAAACTTGCTTCAATTAACAAATAAGAGAGACTATCGCTTATCTAAGAGTTGTCTCCAACTCCGTCATGCCCTGATAGCCACCGAAGGGTTACTTGGTTTTGCTCTCCGAATGTAGTTTTTCAGGAGTCCACGGTGAACGGTAATTTGACTTGCTTCCTAGTGAGCTCATCTGAGAGTTCGTTGTCCTCAATTCCATCATGCCCTGGTACCCACCAAAGAGTTACTTGATTTTGCCTTCAACATGTGATTTTTAAGAAGTCTACATGAAGGCTCTGGATCGGTGCACGATAGTTTGTCTTCCTTTCTAGTTAGCTCATCTGAAATTTCGTTGCTTTCAACTCCGTCATGTCCTAGTATCCATCAGAGAGTTGGATCTGTCCTGCTAGCTGCTGCAAAGTGCCTTCGCAAATAGAGAACCCATCTCTCGATTGACAAGTGAGAGCACCTATCGCTTTCGGAGCTGCCTGACTATCTGACATAATATGAATGGTCTTTAAGACCATTCCTCGGGCTTATTTTGGTGCAGAAATTGATGGCATTTATTACTGCCTTGAATATTGTTGTGCCAATTTCTAAGGGTTCACTATCCAGCATTCTGGCCTGAATACTTCTAGTTTTGAACTATCAGTAAACCAGAACAACGAGCCTCTCTTGAATGCTGATCCTCCTGTTGCTTGTGGCATGGGGTCAATTATTATTGAGGACATACAGTTTATTTTAGTTTATTGTTCTGAATCTCGCCATATAATCTTGACGCTGTATCAATAACACAATTCCAACCTATTACTTTTGGCAGATGGTGAACACATTATCAAATTGAGATAAGTTGAGGTCTATAGGCACAATATTTTTTGAGAAAACAGTATGTTCTATTAGATCAGTTTAACCATCAGCTGATTTCATCAAAATGAGCAATGTTACCGAGAATTGTTGTAAGACAGCAATGGCTGTCGAGATCTAGACAATTCAAGACTCAAATTAAGAAAATACTCTCAATATCATAAGATTTAACTTTATTCCCTTGAATTTTCTGTTCTGAGTAATTTAATAAAGTAAGCTACTATAAATATACCAAGGATGGTATCACTCGGCAACTATTAGCTTTTTTCCCGTTTTCGGTCGTATTGTCTATGATGGACAATTTATTGTGCTGTTTCCTCCACATTTATAAATATAAAATGTTTCAAGAGGTCGGAAATCTGGAATTATAGCTCGTGCTTTGGCAGAGATTCCAATTTAAGAGCGCAAGGGTCTGATCCTTATACAGAATGACTGCTTTCTACTCTGATATACTCCCAATAGCATATACACTATAATAACTATGTCGAAATTGTTATTTCAGAATTATTTCTCACTGTTATATTGTTAGTCCGAAGATATATCTCTGATGCGCTTAGAATATCAGTAATAAGTTTAAATTTTCAATTCAAGTCCCGCGCATATCGCTGCTTAAATACGGGATTTATTTCGGAGAAGCTCACATCTAAGGATATAAAGTTTGTGTGCATGCGGGCGTTTACAACGATTCTGCATCAGTTATAATCTCCGTTAAGCCGTAAACCACCGTCAACTTGAATGCAAAATCTGCACTTGAGGAATGTCTACAACGTTTTATGAGGCACGGGTCACGTATACTGCAATGGCCCTAGAATCATAAAGTGCCTTCCTACTTGTTTTCATATTTTATTTCGACGAACAAATTATTCTACTTGCAGCAATAAATCTACCAAGAAATCGGATGATATTGTTAGAGAAATGCTTGAGCTATTAAAATCATGACTTCTGCGTTAGATATATTTTCAAGAACTTGGAATGGGAATACGGATCAAGATCAAGTGATTTTCTGACAGATCCGTGAAACAATAAATGAAAAATAGAGAAATTCAAATTCTAGAATCATTTCTCACACCATCATCTCAATTCGGGCGACAACAAACTCATTGGGACACATCAGTATAGTTCAACCAAGCCACAGATAATTATACCTCATTCTGTGGCTTGGTTCGATTTAGTTCCAATTAGGACGGAGTACGTGTTAACAGTTACTGCCCAATTTGAGATGATGGTGTGAAAACCGATTGTCAAGTTTGCTGCTTTGAATCTTCAACTCCAAATGAGTTATTTTAATCTCAATTGAGGAATCAAAGTTATTTGTATGAACGAGTGAAATTGTCAATTAAAAATTTTCACGTAAAATTCATTACAGTAAAATTTAATAAAATGGTTTTATAATGGGCCATAGTTTCCGCAAATTGAATTTAAATTTCAAATGAGGGTAATGCAAAAACTGCCATTCGGCAAATGAGAATAATTAGAATTCAGGCAGGAGTACGCTTCCTTTCTCATACAAAAGTGTTTAAAGCATCTATTTTTGGATCGAGTATTATCAAATTGATGGTAATCATCCAAAAATTTCATTCTCATTCACTTAAGGATCCAATTCGAGTTGATTAGGCGAGATGTGTCTCTTCTTTAAGAAGCTCTATAATCAATTATTACATTTATGCTCTAAAAATTTCTGCTCAATTTGAAATTATAGGAAATTTTATTCGATTTGTTACAGGACGAAAATAGAATTACTCAACTCTTTCAAAAGTTAAAAAATGAAACTGCGGAAAATATGATGAAATTTCCATCACACTACAATTTTAAAATTAATTTAAAAGTTTATGAATAGTAAAAACACTTCTATTTTTGACAACATGACTCATTCCTTTGATTCATAGTTTACTTCAGGGTTTCAGCACTTTACTTGGGTTTCTTCTCATCTTGTGAAATTTGCATAATGGCTGCCAGTAATATTACCGAGTATTCTTCAACCGAGAAAACGATTCCCAATAGCATTCCAGTTCTGAAATCTGTACATTCTCAAGCTTCAATCCAAGTTTCATTCCTTTAGTTTATGATGTAAATCTCACCTGATCTCCTTTCTTGGTTAGGGTTCGAGCTAGCAGATGGCTCCAGGGTCGGATTTACACACCGAGAAACTCTGGAAAGAATAATTCCCATGAGATATAGAAATAAAGTCATTACAGGTTAAACATAATTAATAGAAATATACCGGGGAGAAAGTACTTTGGTGGCAGCGGAACTAATTAGGTAGCGATTATTCAAATGAAATATGAGGTTTCGTACTTTATTGTTCCGAGACAATATCTGTTTGACAACTGAAAAACTCAAGGTCTATTAGGTAAAGACTATAATTGAAGATTTTTGTTTAAAGTAATTGTTAGGACTACTACTTCGTATAATAATAATTTTTCAAACAGATCCTGATCATAATTCATATAAACGTCATCTCATTCTTCACCAGTAGGCAAAATGTAAGCCCGGCTTCACCGTACTATCCACTTTCCAGAGTTGGAAGACACTGTAGAAAAAAATTAGGACCGTGAATCACATACGCGCATGTTGCTCAAGAAAACGCAATGCCACGTTCTCTTTTGTAACATTTTCGTGCATCATCTACCTATATTAAATTCTACATTAATTAAGTACGTGTTTTTGTAATCAAGTAGTTTTTAGAGAAAAAAAAGGTACTCAGATCCGCTGTACGCAGTGAATCCAAATGCTAGTAGACGTAATTCGTGATATAGCATTTCTTTGCTTTGATTAACTGAGTAAAAAGTATCCATTGCCTGTATTTCCAGGACTGTACAATCGGAGCTGTGGATATAATCTTTCTTGAGTCACATACCATTCAGTTGATCCAAACGATGAGACCCTCATTTTTTCAACTGACAGTTCTGTAACTAGAAGATAATTGCGCTTTCACTATACACACAAGCCTTTTTTCAATGCTGATTCCAGAAAAATAAAGTTTGCAGCATTTATTATAATCTCATATTTACAAGAACCAATAATAGAGGAAAAACAACGTCAATAGATAAAAGACTGGTTGTTGCAACGAAATAATTATCTCATATGACATTGGTGCAAAAGTTGAGAGCTAATGCAACAAATGACAATAAAAACCTTGGAATGGATGGTAGAAATTTCAAAGATCTTTTAGCGTAATAATAAGAAATATACAAGATTTGAGAAGCAATAACCTCCCAAGAACAATTTATGGTGTAATCCTCTTCTAAAAGACTTTATTGATTATTTCTTTTTAACACTAATTGCATTTTTTTTCCACACTTTTTGACTGAAATTTACTATTTATTTTCGAAAACAGGACGATTGTCTGTGAAAACTAATAAATACGCTTGAAAAACAGTACTATTGCCAGGCTCTAACATCTTGCTATAAAAGAATACGAAATCTTCCAACAGGTTTAAAGTTGAGAACAAGATATGAACCGCCGATTTTTCTTCATACACATCCGTCAATCTTGCGACTGAAGAAGACTGAAGACTCAAGACTTGCCAGCGGTCAGTATGTGTTTTAACTGACGATATACAAATCGGCAGTTCTAAACTGCAGGAGGATTGTATGTGAATAAGTACCAATATGGTCGCAGTTCTAAACAGTTTTTATGCAATTTCTCATTACTTCGTCAGGAAACAAATTCGAAAATATATGTACAGTCATTTTTCTACTACAATCCCTTATTTATTCATCAAAACTATTCAAGAAACAATTTCGAAAATATATGTACAGTCGTTTTTTCACTACAATTCCTCATTTATTCGTCAAAATTTTCCAGAAAACGAATTCGAGAATATCTGTGATTATTTTTACCATTCAAATTTCGACCAATAGAATTGCACCATTCGACGTCACGTGGTACAACCTACACGGTTTTCAAGTGGAAATTTTTTGGAAATTTTGTCTGTTGGTTATATATACAAAACAAAGAATATTTAGCCGCGTTGATTCAGCATCTGTCAAACTGACAGACAGATTGAATGTGAAAATGAGTAGATTCAGAGTCGAGTCTCTGGAATATATTGATGAATTTGGATGGGAAAAATAATCTTTCGAATACCATTCGTGATTAAATTTAACCTGGCAAAATTTTTAGATTGTTACGAAAGCTTGCTACCAATTTATTTCGTGATATTGATCAAAAATCACTCGCTTAACAGCTCGTGATTTTTCTATCAATATCACTCAATAAATTGCTAAGCAACAAGCTCTCGTAACAATCTAAAAATTTTTCCGGTAAAATTTAACCACTTATGATATTATACAGGGTGTAACAGAAATAAGTACATTAATTTTAACCTGCGGTAGATCTCTTCAAGCCTAACAATTTTTCTTGATAACTTGTTTCTGTAAGTCTCTTTGATATCGGGTGAAAATTCATCAAAGTTTGGTCAAAAATTTCATAGTGCGCCTATGGTTAAGACTGCATGTTTCTCATTTGTTGGAAGAATGACAGCTGTCGGTTCAAATGATTATTTTGAAACTTTAAACCATCATAGTCTCATCAATCATTCATTTGAAACTGAAAGAATAACAGTATTTCAATAATACACTGATATTCGCTCACCTCGATAATTCTATTTCTGTATATGTTGCAATAAAGATCAAATTTATCTCTGAAACCAGCAATTTGGTATATTGGTCGTATTTATATGTTGTTGTTGAGAAATTTTATTTTTATTTGGGAATTTCACGTATATTTTCGAATAGTTGGTACATTTCTTGAACATTAGATTGTCAGCATGAGTTCATTACACTTGGATCAGCTGATTTGAATAGTCTGAATACAGCCTGTAACACAGTTAGAATATGGGTCAGATTGTGCTGCCATCTACGATCAACTTAAAAAATAGTTGCTGCTCTCAACTTACTTCATTACTGTTGGCTCTCAAACATAAAGAGAAAATCATTCAACGATTTATTTAAAGTGAACGGTGAAATATGAAATGGAATGCAGTTCTAAAATAATTAATTCAATGAATAATTCAACTGAAAATATTCCCGCAAAAATTGCAAGAGTTTATTCTTGAAAAACAGAAAACCTAACCTAAAAATGTATCACACTGAGTTTGATAATTGATTTTAAATATTTTTTAAAATATGAGATACAATATTCTATTTGTTTAACAGATCAATTTACGAGGCATACTTCATTGAAACTACCTGACTGTGAAGTTTGTAATAATATGAGAAAAAACAAATTCACAGCTGCTTCATTTATAAATTAATATATTTTATTCATTTCATCTGGTGTTTTACGTTCCAGGTAAACGATAAGTTCTCAATATCTCATAATATTCTCATTATTATGTATAAGTGCACAATATTTTGACATTAAATACATGAGCATAACCACAATAATTCAATTTTTAGTGAACAATGACATTTCTGAAATCGTTCCAAATAAATTCGCCGAACTAATCCTACACTGCCTGCGAAATCGCAGATAGAAGAGCTTCACATTTTCACAGGTTTTAACTTTTATGACAATAATAATTAGACAATTTTTTCCAAAATTTATTTGAAGGAATTGATCTGGAATTGATAGCTCACATGCATATGTCGAAATCAATTGTTTTGTTGTAACCAGGGTTGTAACTGCTACTGGATCCGATAATCATGCACCTGAACGACTCGTTGAGTTATAGGGGTTAAAAAATGCTAAAAAAAGATGAGAATTCGAGAAAAAGTTATTAAGAAAAATTGTTATGCTTGATGGGTTCTATCACTGGTTAAAATTAATTTACCTATTTCTGTTACAGCCTGTATATGATTATTTTCAAAAGTTAGGGCTACATATACTTGCAATTCTTCAATAATAGATTTCGTCTCATTAAATTATGCATCTAGATTCATGACATCACACGCTGCTACGTTCACATGATCTATCTGAATCACTTCAGAAAGCAAAATGAGAGCAGTAACAGAATATGTCGACTCGTACGATATCACACTATAAGCTTACGAACGCTCCAACTGTAGCCTACGTGCGTGTAAGAAATTTTATCGCATTTCTTCCAATGAGTAAAATTATCATTATGAATACAATATAATCATTTATAAGACATAGAACGATGGAAGATATAATAATTATTAGATATTACCTATTAAAATTTGTGCTCCCTTGCATGCAATTTTTTTCATTCGCCACTTTAATACGCTATTATATCCACTTTGGCTGTCTTGCTGGCTGGCTGGCTAGCTTGCATGACGCTGAGAACCGTGGCACTTACCGACTTGAAACTGATACTAAATGAAAGATGATATTTCTTAGGCCTGCACAAATTGCTTGATTTTTTATGTATACACCCAGTTTTGGGTGAAAAATTGAATAAAAACCCAAGAGATAATTACTGTCGAAATATGTATGATTGGAATCTTAAAATTGCTGCACAAAATAAGCAACATGCCAGTTATTGAATACCATAACTTGAAATTTGGATTGACTTGGGTTAGTATCCATTTCAGGTTAGAAACTATTTATCTCAATATCTCACAGGTTACACAAGATATTGACATGCGATTTTTGAGGTTGATATCAGAATGAATAAAACTTCTGTTCTTGAGATCAATTGAAGCCAGTACATGCCCACTCGTTAATCATTTTCTTAAATCTGTACTTTTGGAGGTGATTGCACCAAATTTTCAGGATTTTTTCTTATATATCTGTGATAAAGATCAAATTATTATTTTGTGGTGCAGCACATGACTTCCTGTCAGTCAATAATTGAACAATAGAGACTGAAAGATCCTTTTGAGTTTGTATGTGCTATGTGCACAAGTTATATATAAAATAGTCACAACTTGAAACTGGTATTAAATGAAATCTGTCGTTTCGTGAATTTTCTCAAACTGCTTGATTTTATGCTCAGTGATTATGGCAAATAGAAATTTGCAAGATCTCTGAGCTAACAAACATTCATGAATCGCCAGAAATGCGCTCTGGTCATCAAGATAATTCTTTAATTTTTTTTGTTTCACTAGACTTTTCACTAAGCTTATGTTGTAAAACCTTTTGTTGAAAATTTCTTATATAGTCTTATTGTTTTCGATAGTTTTTTCATTTCTATAGTTATTTTTCACTTGCATCTTCTTAAAACACTATGTATGAGAAGACAATCACATTTTTATATTTCTTAGGGACTCAGAATAGAACTCCAAACATTTAGTTTTATTACTTCTATATACGTCACGTCATTCAGCATTATCATATCAATTTATCAATGATAGCTACTCTTTTCGAATCTGATTGTATGAATTATTGAATAAACTATTGGGATTGGGGCAGATGTTACTAATCGGTACTACAGATCAGCTAAATTGATTTGAGAATCAGACTGTCAGTAGCAAATAAGATAATATACGCCGCACAGCTGAACTGATTATTGACCAGTGTTGTATTCTAAGATTGCTTCGCACTGTTTAGTACAATATTGGCGCTAAATTGACAGTTTTCATCAAATCTTGTTGTCTATTCCCAGAATTATTCATCTCAAATTCAAAAAATAATATTAGTTCATAAGCTGCATGCTTTGTAGACAGGAAGTCTGTGATATTTTGAATTGTGAGGTTTCGCGTGAGGCTATTAACAAATTCATAGCGCTTTGTAAATCCGAACGCACCTGAAATAGAGGTTGGTTTTCAATAACCACGGAAACCATGCTTGATGGTTTGCGGTGATGACGCTTAGGTAGATCAAAGCGTTCGATAATCCAAGCGCGGTTGCAAAGCCAAAATCTAGTTACCGCCAAAAACATGCTTCGCTCGTTAGTGCATTTTTCGGAAAATTGAATGGATATGACATCGTATATTTTATGAAAATCTAGTAATCCGGAGATTCAATGCATAGAAAAAAATGTAATTCCTACGGTTTCGGATTTGGGGAACATTTTTCAAGAATGAAAACTCATTTCTATAGGAAGACTCATATGGAGAATAATGGATCTATTTCTTAAGAGTATTTTTAACAAAATCACTTGCTAAGACGTTCACAATTATTTTTATTCGATTAGGATATGTTCAGGATTGGAACGTCATACAACTTCTCTGATTTCAACAATTAATTTAAAACTGCCGTTAGTATTATTGAAATCCAACTACTCCTTGCATTGTGTCCTGAATCATCCCTAAGCCTTTTAGAAGATTGACATATAGTCGGAGTCACGTAAAGAAAAGCACTCCAATCGTACGACGTCACGCATTACCTTCATATTGATGCCAGGAGGTATGAACTGAGTGCCACAACTTGATTATCAGAATAAAGAACTACCCCATGTTGTTCCTAATCGAATTTCGTTACCGTAAAAAAAATCTGAATATTCAAATCTCTATGATGAATCATACACTTGATATCTGTCAAGAATAGGTACATTAATATAGAAGAAAAGTTGTCACACTTCAAGTGTTGCTTATGTCACAAAAATTATAGAAGTCAACCACATGACATATTGAGGTAGCATATTTACCACGAGAGAAGATGCAATTTTTTGTAGGGCTTCATAGCTCTTGAGTTTTGAATCGTCTCTGACGAATAGGAGCATCAGAATAATCTCATTGCCGGATATATAATATAATATTTTATCATTTATCAGAGAACAATCATCAAATTAGAATACTATCATTGTAAAAATAATGAATATATATTCTAATCAATTGAAAATTATGGATACGTCAAAGAGAATTGAACAAAAATTGAGTAATGGTGTCAAATGCGGTCCTGGCCTTGGCATCTCGCGATGAAGTATAAGTCCTTTCTATTCAAACTCGATAAATGCAAATACGTTTCGATTCAAGTCATTGGGGAGTTTTAGGGAAATTGTTGAACGAGTTATAGAGTACGTACATACGCTTAGATTTCTTGAACAATGAGGGAATGAATGTGGTGAAACAGGCACGTTATAAGGTCAGTCTCTAGGGATTTTCACGCATTTCCAGAAAGTACGACGATGCTTTGAAAGTTGTGAATGCTTTTCAACAAGGAGAGAACTTCAAAAGAGATTCTTAGAGGTCTTACATTCAATTACTCTTTTCAAATTTGATTCGAAATACCTGAAGACTACCATTCGAACTTCACTCTTTCGAATACTCATTTTTTTTGCTCCAGTAATATTTGTATTCTTTTTTCTTACAGGCTGTTCCCAGGATACAAGAGATCAGACGTGGAGACAAAAGTGAGTTATACTGCCTATTTTTTATTCACTTAGTACTATTCAGTTAAATCTGTAAATGAATACAAAAGTACAATGCAAATAGATAAATTATGGATATGATCAACATCATTGAAATAAATACATATATCCCTGATTTATTGAAAAAAATTAGATATGATGCAGCATTTATTTATCTAATACAAATACACAGTCAGAAAAAAATTTCAAATGCTGAATTTTCATCAAATGCCAGGATATATTGTTTGTATTTAATGTTAAATATAATAAATTCCGTATTTGTTTAGTCTGGACGTTTTAATATAAATGTATTTGAGAATAAAAAGAACGTGATCCGTTATAATATATCCATTAATTTATATCAAGGGAAGTACTCTATCAGAAAGAAATTTCATTATAACGTAAAAGATGACGGTATAGAGCATGGTGAATTGAGGGACGTATGAAATTATTTGGATTTACAAAATTTGTGCAGCTAAACTTCAAAATTCATTACATATTTTGAAGTTATGCATTGTTAACCGTCAATGAACAGATTTATTAGCTGTACAGCATAAAAATCACATTACAATTACCCATAATTATTATGCATTTATTTTATTCAATGGCATAAAACAAGAAAAGAAATATTATTGTTCATATCCTCATATCTTCTATCTCGAATTGATTGACGAAATCAAAGATCGATAACATTGCAAGATCCCACTGCACTCACAGACACTTCCAAAAAGAATGCTATCATGCCTTTGCTACTTTGTAGCCTCCATATATTTGTTCCCTTGATAATATTCTATTCTTCCATTGACATTTACTATTTTATATGTTTTCCAAGTTTCTCGCACAGTTTTATTGGATTTTGACAACTGTAGAAGATAATAGAAGAGTCTATTAAAATTTTATGTCCGAATTTTATGAAAATATTCTCACATCAGAATTTAAATTCGCAGATTACTAACTAGCAAGATAATTTTCCTCCTGTTTACATTTTGCTTTTATGTTGAAACCTCTTGAAGTGTTTCAGTGCTCTATCAATTTCAATTCCAGTTTGCAATCAAGTTGCACTGCCAAGGCGAACATCTGAATAAATCGATCAAACAGACGCAAATACATTTTATTACATTATCTTAGTCGAAAGCAATTGCTATAGATCTTTCGCTCGAGCGATTTCTGAGTCAATTGGCGATGAAATACGAGACCTTTCTTCGCGAATGATGTTGCTTTTCAAATTAAAATTAATTGAGACGCTGTTAATTACACAAAAAGGAGTAAAAGTAGCTAGACAGATAAGGAAGATGTAGTCTGAATAACGATGTATAGTTCCAGATGCTAAATTAATAAAAAAACAGAATCAAACTTGAAGTGATCAAATTCAAATTTTACTTAACAAAATAAAAAGACATGAAGAAATTAAGAAAACTGAATTGTACCACTCAACTGGTTGGAAATACAAGACTTGGATGGTAAAATTTAAGTGGTAAAGCTAAAGTAATGGAAAGATTATCAATTATAGTTTCGCAATACAATATTGTACAGACTAAAAGTTTCAAGCTATCATGCATACTTAAATTTTGTAAAAACGAATATAGTTCGATTAAGATGAAAATCTATTTCCGAGCCTCATAAGTTCAAGGACTTATTTATATTACAACTACAAGTAGTACCGGCTTTCACTCTATCAACTTTATCACTCAAATTGCTACTCTTATCACTTGAATTACTATCAAAATCCAGTTTAATAAATGTAAGACGATCTGTTGAAAGACTATGGTAAACTATCTATTTAGCAAGATATGATTTTTTAAACTCTGAATTCTGATTGCGACATCAAAGGTACTTACATCTTTTGTTTCAACATACTATTCTGAGGATATATCAATCTCATTCTGTATCAATTGAATAAAAAACAGAGAGAATATTATAATATGAATAGTTATCATGAAATAATCATTTGGAGAAAAAGGCGAGAGGTGCAAAAACAAATGAACGATTTGTCATTACCGATATAAATTGAATACAAATACTATACAAAATTACTTTTTTCTCCGCATATCTCTTTTCATCAAAACTCAAACGGAATACTAAAAACATCACAAAAATTTCAACTTACAAACAACAATTCGTGAGTAAGCTCACCATTTCTATATTTATTCATCCATGGAACATTAACTCTATAGCTCGAATGTCGTAATTCAAGAAAGCTTTACTCCATAGTGTTCTGTATCTCTCAACACCTGTCGCTTCTAGTGCATTATGGTAGATGGCACTGCTGCCAATTTATATTCCTGCATGCCATGTATCAACTTAATTTTCATAGCCTTGCGATTCACAAGTCTGACTAACTGATGCCTAATAGATACTGGAAAATTCCAATAAGGACAAAGCACGTGTCTATAGCTGTAGCTCTATTCAGGATAATAGTGTAGAGACCTACTCCTGAATTTGTTATTTTGTGGAACAATCATGTTTCGATTTTGAATAATATATATTCAGGCTCTTCGCAGCCTTGATCACTTGAGCAAAGTCACTGAATAATCACAGATATTTGAGAAAGATGCAATTGTTTTTCTATGGTCTCAAAACAACCTCTCAGCATAATCCTCTTGATATCCCAAAAAACACAGATATCTAAAAACACTGTCTCCAGAATCGATAAAGAGGTTTGTGCAATCTACAAATAAACCTCTTTGCCATTCTCCCTCATAATGTGAGGGAAAGGAAGAAGAAATCACAAAATATATTTTTGGAAAATAATACAATTAAAAGATGAGTGAGAATAGCAAAAGCCAAATTGACATATCAACAAAAAGATAATAACAGAGAAGAGATACAATATTTCATGTCATTTATAACAACTTTACTTCACGAGTCTTATTGATATCTGATTTGACACGTCCGTCGTTCGCAGAAACAATTATTTTTGGATTTACAGACTTCTCTTGGGACATATCGGATTGCAAATGATTTTCAATTATTTTTGATCCGATTACAAACAATAGTTATTGTTGAAAAAGTTCATGAAAACAAAATTCATATCGAAATGCTTTTCATAGATTTCAAATAGGCATTCACCTTTATTAGAAGAAAAAAATAAGCTAGTTGGAGTTTTAAGGAGCTCGGGTTCGGAATATCACCTAATCTAATAAGAATAAAGGAGTTAGAAAAGTTCATAATTTTGAACAAAATTTCTAACAAAAATTTTTACAATTTTTTGAACATTATTTTAAGCGCCTGTATGTCACTACTACAAAATTTTGTACATTAATCTGTTCACGCATCTGCGCACAAGCTACTTCACGTGATAACTTTCAGATTGAACAAAAATATTAAGATGGGTGAAAGAAGATTTGAACAGCAAAAATTCAAATTATTATTGATACCGTCGATAATAGTGATTGTTGAAAATAGCAATATCTCAAACCAACAATATACACAAAAAATAACTGTCAAACAGACTAGGATGTATATTTATGCTAGTACGCATTCATATTGCGCACATTTTGAATGTTCACGCATCTGTGCACAAGCTATTTCATTTGACAACTGTCAGATTTAATAGAAATATCTAAATGGATGGAATGGAATTCCTCAATAAAATCATGGTTTCATCTCTAGAGCACGATATTCCTAAAATAATCATAACTCTCACAACAACAACAACTCATATTTGAGCATAAAATGTCAAACAAATGAGAATCTTTATTTATGCCAATGCGCATTCGTATTGCGCACATTTTGAAGAAAAATTTGTAAGAATATAGAGCGAGTCCTACATTTTTTTGTACAATTTTTTGAACATTTTTTCGAAGGTATTTTGATATATGCCACAGTACATTTTTTTGATCATAATTTTGAAACACAAAAATGTACATAATTTTGAGAGAAATTATGCATCCTGTCATACGGCCTTAACACTTGAATACGTAACAAAGAAACTTAACGAAGGGAAAGTAGACCAAATAATAGCATGTGATGATGGAATAGTGCTGTCAACAAAATAAAATGAAAGAAATAACTGAAGAAGAAAATTAGGTAGAATTGAATCTGAATCAAGATAAAAAATCAGAGAGCAGAAATATTAATAAAAGCGCAAATACCTCCGTTCTGTGGAGGACAGAACGGTTTAGATATTTGAGGATAATACTGTCGTAGAATGGAAAAAATGTAGAGGAAATCATAGAGAAAATAATAATGACGAATGGAGCATACTATGCAAACAGCAAGCGGAATATTGACTAGGACAACTATATGAGGACATAAACTACTCTGATAAGATCAATAACAGTATATGCAGATGACATCGACAAAACAAGATGCGACAATTCTAAGAATTATAAAAAAAAAAATAAGATCAAAATTAGGACCGATAAAAATTGCAGAAAATGAATACAGAATACTGATTAATCATGAAATAGAACAGATTTTGCGAGGAGAAGATATGATCAAGAAAATAAAACAACAGAGAGTCAAATGGCTAGAACATGTACGGAAAGCAGAGGAATAAGACACAATCAAATCAATGCATGAATGGGAACCAGTAAGTACAAGAAGAAAGGAAGACCACAGATGTCGGTTGTGGCAATTGACAAGAGAAATTTTTTTTCCCGCTATTTTGTATTAAAATAATTTCAAATTAATGCCACGAGTATTCTTAGTTTTCTGTGGAGATTACACCTACAGAGTATATTATATTTCAGTGGAAATCAAACGATCTTTTTCCCAAAACTGGGCTTGACTAAACATCCGGATTACAAAGCCAGCATATTTGCACTGAGAGAAAGATGAGTAATTGATGTTTCTCATTGTTTTGGGATTTAGCATCAATTTCATTTGGGTTACATTACATATTCCAGCATAAAACATACGTGCACTCATCTGCGGGGTTTTATCATTTTTCAATGAAGATTGTATTATTTGGATTTCAAAATTTTTTCAACTGAATTTTGTAGGCACCTTCTATTTCTCATATTGAATAGAATTAAAACAAAATATTTCCATTAAACAACTTCTTATGTGAATGTGTATATATACGGTAGTTCAGTATATTCAATTTAATTCAATTCATTAAACCTTATTGCCCAGACAATGTTTGCAATTAGATGGGGTCAGAATAAACTCAAGCAGTGAGAGCACTGTCAGTAAGCGAGTAAATCGAATAAAGAGAAGTTCAACTCCATTCGAAAGCTGATTACAGAGACTAAGATTGCTGGGCGAAATAATTCCCCAGAAATATTTCAAGCGGACATCAGCGTGTAAATAATTATTTCAATTAACAAGCGTTTTTCATTTGGTGAAATTTCATATTACGGCTGGATTGGTCCTCTGTTGGTCTTTTAGCCTGCACTTGACAGTACTAAAGGTATTATTACACTGTCAGATCTCGAGTGACACAAAGTGCGGTTTCTGCTGCTGAATTCAGAGAGATTTATGAGTTTACTTACTCTGCAGCAACAAATTGTGTTGAATATTTCATATGAATTCCACTTAGTACCACAATAAAATTAATTATTACAACTACAATCCTTGTATATTGAAATTGGACCAAAATGCAAAAGACGCTCTTATTTGCATTAGCAATTGTTATTATTTTCGTACAATTTGAATTTCTGAATTGTGACTATCCGGATATTTGTTGCTTCTATTTATACTGACATTGTACCTAACATCGTGTTATCTCCGGGATATCAAATATGTATCTCCAATGCAGATATGAATTATGAATCTCCCAACAAAATATCACCAATCATTTTCAGGGAATTCCGACACCAGTATTCATAAAGCAATTCCACTTTGTTTGTAAACCAGTGAGAACCGCTACCATCAACTCACATTGTTCACTCTTAGTTATTGTTTTGTTTTCTGTTGAATATGTACGGGCATATTTCTGGGATTAAAATTTGCATAGAATAACCAGCGCTCAGACCAAGAGTAAAATTTCATTTACCGGTGTTTTTACTTATTAAGGCATTCTAGAGGATTTAAAGATTATTTTTGTTGGCATATTCCCAACCATAAATGGAAAAAGCATTAGTAGAACATACGCGATAAATTTTCAACAGAGTGGCTTGATCTCGATGACAAATGATAGGTTCTTTTTTTTTTGTTTTTTAGTGTTGAATATATTTTGTTTTTCCGATGGTGATTCGGTTATTAGGAGTGAATTTATGATATTCTAATTGAAGTTACTTTAATAAAACCATGATATTGCTTACTTTTGAGGTGCGTTACAAGTTATATAGGCAAAATCTTGTTCAATGTTACTCCTGCATACTCTTGTCCTCGAATGACAAAACAGTTTTCCGATAGAAGCTACCCTATGAACAGAAAAGCTTTCAGAGTTCACAAATTCACACACACAAAAAATAATTTCCACAGAAAATAACTTCAAAAAGTGGATAAACTGTTGAAACCTGATATTCCTTTCTATCTCATTTGTTCCTATACCAACACCGTATCGAACAATAGAAACAGTTTTCCGATAAAGATCACCCTGCAACCAAAAAAAAAGTACGTGAACAGAAAGAGAATGAATCATACTAGTTCAAAATATTCTAGGAGAACAATATGAAGACATTAGGACCCCCATTGTTCATTCATGGAATATGAGAAAGAATATAGCTCAACAAAAAGAGCCATTGCATAACAACTTGTCAAAAAATGGAGATAAATCACTTTGTTTCCAAAGAAACCGTTGGTGAAAACTTGATTGATACATATTCTGCGTTGACTGGGAATCAATCCTCTGGTGCAGTTGGATATTTCCATTTTTACCTGACTAAGCGCTGGCGCAGTTGTCTAATGTGATGAGAAATCCATATAATAGAAATAATTATTATATTTATCCGTTTCGACAAATCCTGTATTCAATATAATTGATATTTATTTTGTACCAAATCTCTCCAAGAAAATTCCAAAGAAGAATACTCACAAGATGTGACATCCTTATTGAAAGGAAACTTGCTAGCATCGCAACATTTTTGGGCATGTCTGCAGAAAATTCGATTCCCTATCCCCTATATCTCTTGTAGTACTAGCTACAGCAAATTTCCTACCGCAGTATAGCCATTAAAGTATAATAATATATTTCAACTACAAGACAACACATTTGTAACAAAATTTAGCTAGGAGCAAGCAATAGCAGAGGTTACATATTTGGATACATTATCAGGCAATTACGTAGGCGAACTATATTAGTATGTTATGTATTGTTTACAAACACAGTTGAGACAAGGTTCTAAAACCATAAAATAGATTTATATATTTTGAAATCATAATATATTTCATAGAACGAATTAGGTGTCATATTAATAAAGACGTTGGTAACGTGACGTTAAAAAACTGACTCCACGTCGGGACGTAGAAGTTGAGAGTGTGGCGTCAAGGTCTCAAAATTTTAAAGCTTCTTCATCTGCTGCACCAATACATTCTTTCTTGCTAGTTGATTCAAGTATAACAGAATTAACAGTGTAGAATGACAGGCAATTTATTTTTAAGTAGTTGAGCATAGCAAAAATAAGGTGCAGTGATTACATCAAATTCTTCGTTAATCACTTGTTTGTTTTTCTTCGCTCTCATCTTCCTCTTCTTGCTCAATTTACGTTGAATGCTCTAAGAAAAGAGATACATCAATTAGATCCCCATCGATTTCGAAAGAATCTTCATCTATGGCATTCATTTCGGCTTTAGTGCAAGAGTGGCCTTGACAATTGGCACAGACTGGTGAACAAAATAATCCAACTTTCCTGAGCCCACAATTGTTCGTGCAGCCTTCTTGCAGTTATGAAAAATTGTATTCAGCAGTCTCTCTGGAGGATAAATAAAAATCTGGATTGGCTCCAAACTGTCACGGAAGCGAATGCGAATAAATAATCCACGGTTTTAGGAATGATTATAAAGGCACTTGCAAGGCAACTTGTTGTTCCCAATATGGAACATAAGCAGAACATTGTTGCCATACTGAGAAAGGATGTTGCTGGAGCACAAGAAATTAAAGCAAATCAATTAGAGAAACGAGAGAGGTGTGCTGAGTGTACACATGAGTAAGACCGGAAATTCAAGGTAGCTTTTGTGCTGTTTGTCATCTTCCAGTATGTGGCAATTGTACGCGAAGTGTCTGCGAAGATTGTCCAGAAGAACCCTTGTAGTTTTCCACTTACGATTACAGGAATGTTGCTGTACTCGATTTTTTGTTCGAATTTGAATGTATACTTTATGTTGAAAATGTTTAAGAACGTATCATGTTTGGATTGTAACAATTATCTGAACTCAAAGAATGTTCGGCTTTTCAGCTCTTTTTCTATCGCTATTTGTATGTTTTTGATAAATTCCTTCTTTATCAGAGAATATGTTACATTTCAAGTACACCATACGTTCAACTATACCAGAATATTAATAAATTACCTATGAGATATCTATAAGTTATTGTAATGTCATATATTTTGAGTCATTAAGCCTGAGGTCTGACTGACCCCACCTTACTAACGACGTTACAGTAATTGAACTATATTAATAACTAGGTTAAGGTAGACCATGTATTGAAATACTGGACCTAAACGGTATACTTTATATCTCAAAAAGTTACAAACGGTCCAATGGTTCTTATGGGACTACGACTTGAGCTTTCTGATTGGCCGATATGCGAACACGATTCACTTACATTAAATGCAGAATTCAAAATAAACTTGAATGTAACAAATATATATTTACATATTAGCTGAATAGATACAAAATATCTTCGAACTGCTCGAATCTATTTGATAATCGATGAACGACTGACAAATAATGCAAATGACAGATAACCAAGTGTAATTTTTGTGCTAATGTGAAATTAGTCCGCATTGTGGCTAATCAGAAGAACCCGTTGGACTGTTCTCAACTAAAATGAACTATAACTCTAAGCGATGTGTTGACATGTCATTTGTTCCGACATAGTTCTAAGTTATGGAATGTGCAGATCTCAAAGCTGTGTTATATACTAACTCTCCCAGGGATACAATGTGAACATTCACTCTCTCAACAATTTACTTGATAATATTTGAAATTTATGCTTCATCGCACAATTACAATGTGTTGGTTTTATTAGTTATGCTGGAATCAATGGCATCAAACATTTATTCTTTTAGATTTACTACAGAGCTCTATTCATAAGTTATGCCAAGCTCTAATCTCATCATAATTTGGCGGCAGCGCGTCGCTTACTTTTTGTCATCTGATTCTGAGAATTATATTAGAACACTCTTGGACCTTATTAACTCGAATATCATATTATCACTAATTTCAATAACTTTTATTTAATTGGAAGAAGTTTGAGATCGCAGTACTGAAACAAAGTGATAGACGCATTTCACGCACAAAAAATAATAAAATAAATAACAATGCCGTAATTGCGGAGTCTATTTTTGTTCGCTTGCGCGAAAAACATTTGTAAGCATGACAAATTTGTACGCATTGTTGAAATGTTCAAAAACATGCTAGTACATCAAACAAAATGGAACTAGATTTGCAGAGAAATCGCACTGAATTATCGCCTTTTTTCATGATGAAGAGACTGCAAATGAACTCAATTTTTAATCATTAATATTCCAAGTTGTTTTTCGTTTGCAGAATTATGTAGCTAGTGTTGGATAATTCTCAACTTGTGGAGTAATTTATCTCGTACAGAAAATTAGAGCAATTATTCTTGAAACACGTTACTTCTTTTACATCGTGTCTCTCTACACATTATGCTCATTATGTGAACTGAATTCAGAGGAAGAATAATTGTGGAAATGAAGAACGGACTTAGAATCCATTACTGATTGTAAGATGCAATTAAAAGCATAAGCTCATTCTTCATGAACAAGGAATGGCCATCTGGCTATTTGACATTGGATAGACCAGCTCCCATGAAATTATAGAACGACAGATGAAACTTTTCGCTACTTTAGGACTGAAATCTGTTACAAAAGTCTAAATTAGCGCGGACGGAGTTGATTCCAAGTATACATATCAACTTTCATTTAGTCACACTTCCAAAGTGTAGAATAGTTCTATCAGTTCTCCAACAATTTCAAAATAATAAATTTCCGGTTCTCTCGTTTGCTCTTTGCCTAAGTTTGAACTTTTCTGTAAATTTAAGCCTTTATTCTCGCATGAATCCTATCACCTCGCTAATTCATTAGCATTTGTTACAAATTAGTCTTATATCCAGCAGAAATATCAAATTATATTCAAAGAATAGATTATCTACTTTTGCAAGTTTGAGTACAGATAATCCAAGAATCAAATCTTCCATATCATCTAAAATTCATACATTAATCTAAACTTTCAGAGAGCCCCATCCCCTTATCCTCGAATTTAATTCACTGTCATGGCCTACCACGATGACACATTTCAAGAAATATGTTTTTGGGATCTGAAATGCCTCCAGCCCGCCAGTTATTTCGTGTAGGCCTTTCAGAGCCTCCTACGCATTTCAAGATCCTGTGACACCTTTGGGCGATGGTGCAGACCACGAGATTATTACTTTGTTGATGATATCCCCGAGGTATGTTCGCATCTTAGAATCCAGCGACTTAGACACGAGAAAGTTAGTGCAGCGGGTCGATGAAACACTTATACAAAGGTTTAGGGTTACTGCAGATAAGGATTTGGGGATGTTTATGATGAGTTAATCCAGATTTGATTGAAGGAAGAGGATTTTGGCTCTGCTTTGAGGAAGATTTTTGTTTGTGATTGAGCTGTGATCAAAAATCCATTTGATTACATTCAATTTCCAATGAATTCAGTATAATTATTCCAACAATCATTTGCAATATGCTTTTTTATTGAGATATTACTAATTTTCAGTAGTCTTGCTATTTAATTGTACTGAATTGTTCTTCAGTCACACTGTTATTAGTTTTAGTATATTGTTTGACCGATCAAACGTTCAATTCTTATTGTTTATATTTTTATTCCACGGCTAGTTTCCAATGAATATATTCAATGTATATCGTTAGTAGAAAAGTTGAAATATTTCTAATCAGCAATTTAGGTGCAGAGTTTACTTGTCTAAGATCTATATTTAGAACTTTTTTTTCATTCCAATATGATCAGAGAGGCAATATTCACGAAAAAACTCATTTCCTATATTAAAAGCTTGTAGCTTGAATTTCGTGTTACAATCTCTTGGAGCACGAAAAAATTTTCTTACGGAATTTTCTCGTTCATTCGGAAACACATCTGATTTTGACAGTCCCCTGAAGCCTATTGCTTTCACATCAATCACCCTTTATTATCGACATCAGGCTGTTATTAAACATGTTTTTTGGAACAATAATTTTATTACGTACGAGTATATTTCAGTCATCCACTGATATTACAGTTCATGATTTTTTTTTTCTCCAAAGAAGAGTATTATGACAAATTTATGGCCCAATCGAAAAAAAATGGACTGAGCAAACGTTGGCCTGGACTTTTGAATGATGATGCGATCAAAAATGTAACAGAATATCGAGAGAATAATGAGAGGCGTTAAGTAAGATATGTATAAATAAACATCAAAACTAAGACTAACCCAAAAATTACAAAATACTATCTAAGTCTTGGAATACGAATTTTATTGGAAAATGATGGAAGTAACTCTTGGCGCAGTACGTCTCAATTTATAAAAATATATCAACGAAACAACATCAGGACCATGAATGCCTATGTATATGAGTACCAGAAAAACCTTATAAGCTACGAAATATATATATTTTTTTTTAAACCGATTCCGACGCAAAACCATGCTTCATTAGAATACACTTTTGAGAATGCAGGAATTTGGAAAAAGAGAATAATAAATGCATATTTGTATATGAATACCATGTAAAGCCCTATCATGCAAGAAATATGGGTTATTATTGGGAAACACCAAAAATAGTTTAGAATGTAGATGTAGGGAACATTAGTTCGAAAGAAAATACCTGACCGTTCGGCTGTTTTTGAGATTTGACACAAAGATGATACAGATAAACGAACAAATAAACGAACAGACAGAACGATGATAGACGAACGGACAGATAGACAGGCAGATATCTTTTAATACGGTGTCTTCTTGATCTTTGGTACTTTCAGAAATGATATAACTTTGTTGTTGGCGAAAATCATTTTCCGGACTAAACAAATATTTCTCTATCTACTGGGTGATGAAAAGTAAGAAGAATCAAAACCTATGTAGAAATAGAATAAGACTTGGCCGCAGTGGTTAAAATAATGAGATTAAGATGGCTCGGCCATCTAGAACGCATGATAGAGAGAAGTGAGAATATACATAGAGCAATCTTACAAGAAACTAGATCAATAGAATGGCTATAATGGTTTGATGATACCTTGAGTGTCGTGAAGAAAATTAAGATACGAAATCAGAAGAATGAAACCAGTGATCGAAAAAACTAAATGAAAGGTGCCTTCAAAGGGTCATCAAGGCAAAATAATGATGATGATGATATTATCTTCAGAAAGATTATGAAAATTACTGAAAAACGGAAATGTGGAACGTCTTAATCACAATGAATGAATGAATAGATGAATGATGGCTTAACATCCCCATGGGATTGCGCTGCATCTCATGATGCTCCCTAGATCAATTTTACTAGAGAGGATCAGTCTCCATTCAACTGGCTCAAATTTTTTTGGTTATGTTTGTCCATGACTTCCTATCTTGCGTTTTTTCTTTCCAATTTTCTTGCTCCAATTTTTCCCAAGTCTTCTTACACCTTCGCAAACCAATCCGTCCTTGGTGCTCCTGTTCTTCTTGTACCTCCTGGTGCCCATTAAAGCATTGATTTGATTGTGTCTTATTCTTCTGCTCTCCATACATGTCCTAGCTATTTACCGCTCTGTTGTTTTATCTTCTTGATTATATCTTCTTCTATCAATTTCTGATCTATTTCATGATTTACAGAACTCTGTATCTATCTGCTCATTATTTTTCATTCCATAATTCCTGAATTTTTCTCATCTATTTCTGTCAATGTCACGGTTTCGTCTGCATACATTATTATTGGTCTTATCAGAGTAGTATATATTCTCATTTTAATTGTTCCAGTCAATATTTTGCTTTTTAGTAGGTTGCTGTTCGCACATTATGCTCTATCCGTTATTATTATTCTCTCTTTGATTTCCTTTTCATTCAGGATCTAAATCTCTCTACTTGTGCGAGGGTTAATTCGCCTATACTAATATATCTGCTCTCTGATTTTTGCCCTCATACCATTATTTTAGTTTTACCTTGATTAGCTTTCAATCCTACTAGATTTTCTCCTCCAGTTATTCCTTGAAGCATTTCCCTTATTTCATTTTCCTATTTTTAGCTGCCAGCACTATTTCATCAGCATATGCTATTGTCTGCATCCTTTTGTTCTAAGTTCTAAGTGTTCCTTTCTTAATTTCTCTAGGTAAGTGTAAGATTCAACAAAATTGCTGAGAGTTTTTACTCCTTTATCTATTCGAAAAATTTCTGTTTCTTCCTTTTGTGCTATGGTTTTTGTGCACCTCTTGATCATCGTTACCAATCTTATTGGTTTTGTCGATACTCCAAGCTGCTTTAATATTTCAACTAACCTATTTATTTTAATCGAGTCAAATGCTTGCAATTCGATGTGAATTTTGTGACCATAAGCTTTTTCAGTAATTTGTTTCAAAGGATGGATTGCATCTGTTGTTGATTTGCCCCGGATGAAACCACTTTGGTATTTTTCTACAATGCTACTTGATTCACTTGCTAGTCTTCTTTGTATAATTGATGACATTATCTTATGTAATCTCTGTAGTTCAGTTCTGGCATACCTGCCGATCTTATTTCTTGTGTATGGTTACAATCTGTCCTATTGCCTATTTTTCTAACATATTTTCTACTTTCCATATTGTATTTATTAGATTATTTATATGTTTTCGTAATTTTACTCCTCCGTACTTTATCAATTCGATATTAATTCCATCTTTTCATGTAATTTTTAGTTTTTACTGTTTTGTATAATTTCTTCAACTTCTTTCATTGATGTTTCCAATTCCTGATTCTCTATGTGTCTTTGTTCTTCTGTAGGAGATGCTGGTCAATATTTCATCCATCCATACCTATCTATATTGTTCTTCATTCTCAGTTTTCGTTTATTTCAGATTTAATTACATTGTTTTGTGCATTAATTTCTCGGTAAGACTTTCCTAGTCACAATGACTTTCTATTCAATCGACATATCTTCATGGGTAATTTCGAATGTATCATGGAATTGCATTGAAGCATATTCTTGTCAGATGTCACTCAATTATTGATCAATACCAAATACATTATGTTGCTTCTAGGTAAAATGCTCCTCATCTCTAGTGGACTGCGTTAGACAGATCCGGAATATCAATTAGGGACGAGCTTTTCCCAAGCATTTCACATATGTATACTCATAAGCTCAAAGGTTCCAATATATATATTGTACCTCGAAGCCTCATTGTGTTTCAATCTGATACTAGTACTACCTGCTTCCAAATACTGTCAAAACTATTATTATTAAGGCTGAGAAAGCTCCGTAAACTCCAGAATATGGATGGGAGTACTGGATTCTGACTATTCAACTTAGTTAGATTGGGCTTGTCAACTGGACAGCAAAACTCAATTTCTCAATAAGATACCTAACTTATGTGAAGAATTTTAATTTCTATTCAAGTATGAAGTCCACGCAATCGTCAATCATATTTCATCTTACGCAATCACAACATAAATCGAGCGATTTGTCACCTTCTAACTTGGAACCAACAATTATTCCTAAATCAAAATGAATGAATACTATTCAAGTATCTACAGTTTTTTCCATCGCCTATCTCCAAATATTGGGGAGGAATAACCGCAAGAGAGTATAGAATGAAATCTGCATAAATGCCAGCTCATAATCCTTGAATAACACATTTTAAAATCATATCAAACAAAAATTATTTCCAGCAGAAATATCTTGTAGCAAGAAAAGCCGAAATACATTGCAAAATATTGAGTATGAAATAAAAGGTCACCGTTGTCGACCACCTGAAAAGTAACGTTATGAAACAAGACAGAAAACTCCTTTCAGACTTTTTGTGCGACCTCGAAATGTCCTTGCTGATTGTGCTAACGGCCATTTCCACCACAGAAAAAAAAACATCAAAATTTTGAAGAAGTATGACGAATTATAAATTACAAAGAACTCCTAACAAATTTTCACATAAAATTGAATGACAGAATGCCCTTCTCATATCCTGTCAGTTTCAATGAATTTTTTACGAGAAAATTAATACCGAAATGGCATTTTTATTCAGTAAAATTTAAAAGAGCTATTTGAAATGTGACCCAATTCTTGCTAAGATTGTAACATCAATAATATCAAATAATTATTAGGATGTGTTACTCCAGTGCTTGCACAAATGTTGCTGAAATTGCAACCTCTTGTAAATCCAAATCTCGGGAGAGCAAGCCGGTAATGTAACTTCACATTTGTACTCCGAGTTAGGACCACAGACAAAATTCAATAATGCCAGCTACAAACATACACAAATCTAAAAATACGTTCCAGGAGAGAAGGAAAATATTGTTGCAACGGTTATTTTTATGGGGTAGATATTGAGTAAAACACTAACCAAACAAGAATATTCCTCTTTGATCCTGAAATATAGCTGTCAAAAATAGTTCTTCATGTTATAACAAATTGAATGATTGAAGTTAAACAATCAAGCACAAATGAAAACTCATTTACTTGCTAAAATTAGGGCGTTAGCTGACACGCAAGCTATAAAACCTCTTATCGAGAAACATGCGAACGAATGAATGATATTCAAGCAAATAACGGAATTAACACAGAAAATTGAACTTAATAATACAAGTGTGTTTCTGTCGAGGAGAAAACTGCAATCTAATAATGAATTTTGTAGGAAATTTAATGGAATCTGTTCAATATGATAAAATAAAACAAAAATACTACAAATGCCAGTTTAGTCATTATAAGGATGGAATGGAAAATCTTGAGATGAAAATTAAATCCAAACAGCTCTGATCATAGAATTTTTTCTCTTCAACACAATTTCAACTTGGAAATAGCTATTTTTAGTCCTACTTATGCCTTTATTTGTTTAAAATTGATCACGGACTATGAATATTTGGATTTAAAACATAATGGAATCCCCAGAAAAGAATTAGGATTAATAAAACCACTTTGATGGAAAAGTTTTTCTGTTATTCATTTATATTTTTTCAAATAGCTGACTCCAAGTTTCTTAAAAATGCTGTGTTGTATTGGCCATTAGTAGTGCATCCTGATATTCTCTCCGTGAAGATCCTAATGTCATTACCCTACCCTATTCTTCTCTGCAATCGATTCACCTTGTATTTTATACTTTTTTGAATGTATTATTCGAATCATTTACATCAGTAATTTATGATGAATTCAAGTTACGAATTGTCTTTTACTATCCGTGAATGGATCTGATGAATTTTTGCTTCAAGTTAAGCGAACGCAGCATCAATCTTCAAAAGTGTACCTTCTTGAATGAAATCAATGGTCAGTATCAAAAATTTTCGGGTGAAAAACTGCCACTCATTATCAGCTCATATAATATTTTAAACTGTAACTAATCTTCCATGTCAATGCAAAAATATTTTGATGTTTTTAGGATTTGAAAGAAAAACTAAGCACTATTATTTCAGAACAAATATGAATTCTAGTTAAACAAATAGAGCAAAGCACTCACAATACACTATTACTTATAATGATTCTACAGTTGATAATGATAATGTAACCAATACTCATTTCCAGAAATATTTACATTACTGAACTTTATATTGACCTGCTCCGTGGTTCTCGATTTACTCTGCTACCTCCCAAGTAGACGACGAGTCCGTTATATAAACAGAGGGCGAGGGCTTTTTTGCTCACGTGCAATGTCTTGGAATAGCTCTACAGCTTTTGAAGAGGTTGCTAGAATTATCTAAAATATTTCAGACTTTGAATTGACAATATCCGATGTATTATAAATCTGTGAGATTCGTGTGAGAATCGGTATATTTTCAACTATTTGAATTTATACAAAATCATAATATGTGATTCTACATGCAATATACTCACTCACTCACTCATTCCAAAGACATTCTAACTCTCGGTGTTTGAGCTTTTCTTTATTTTTGCTTCCTGGATTTCTTTTTCCAGGAGTCTTTCTAGGTTTTTCTGTCTTCCATAATCTTCTTGATTTTTGGACCTATTGATCCTCTAGTTTCTATCGCCCTGCTGATGTCTTCATCCCAGGTTTCTGCTGGTCTGCCTCTTTTTCTTTTCGTCTCGCTATCCTCTCTTTTTACATTCTATGTAAGTGACCTCTCTACCGTAATTGTCATTCTTCTATTACTCCCTTCATCGGTCTTACGTTTAAGTTTGCTCTGTAAGTCTCATTTCTAATGCGTTCGTATTTGGTTTATCCTTCTATTCGCATAAGGAACCTTATCTCCACATTCCTTATTCTGCTGCTTGTATTCTCTGTAGTTTTTCATGACTTACATTTGTATTTTGAAACTGGAATTGCTTCTTTTTTGAACACTCCAATTTTTGTCTGTATTGGTACTTCTTTCTCGGCTAGTAACTAAAGCTCGCCGCACACGATGCAATTTTTCAAGCAATTTTGTTCACTTGGCGCCGCACTGGGTGCCACGCTTGCTCCAATGCAAGAAATTTGGTGCGATGCGGGGTACTAGACTAACCACGAGACTTGTTTTTCAAGATAGGTTCGGAGCTATTTTTCGCACTTGCTGCGCCACTGACTGTTGTCCATAGCCAATCAAAGCAGACGGCGAAATCACGTGATTACATCACTGAGTTGTATGTCGCATCAGAATGCTGTGCCTCATTAGTACATTGTATTTTGTGGTGTTTTAAGATACAAATAAGTGAAAATTATGGCTAGTGGAAATTAGGTAATGTTTACGTTCCCTAGCTCAGGGTGAATATCAAAAAATTGAATGAAAATTCCCTGACTTCCAGGCTCTCCAGGTTATTTTCAATAAAATTCCAGACAGTAAAAAACAAAAGTTTGATACAAGTCTCCATATAATCACAGATTAATGTTGCAATTCTGTGTGAACCCTATAAATCTGTGAATTAGAAAAAAAATCGCAACGAATTTGATATCATTAACGAATTTACATTAATCGACAAAAGTAAATGTACCTTAATAAATTTTTTTTTCATGAATTTATAGATCTGGAGGACTTATAGATTTGCTCAGATGGCCCTAGTATCTTAAAGAGTGAAAATATACTTTTATGAGTAATAATGCATGAATATCCTATGATGTATTTTTTCCAGACAAATATCAGAAACTCCCTGACGATTCCATGACATTTCCAGTTTATCTAAATTCCCTGACATTTCCAGGTTTTTCACGTTTGGTATACACTCTACTAGCTCGTCAAACAAAATGTTGAAAGCTCTGCGGCCTTGATTACTTCTCAAAAGTCACTCTCTTGACCAAAGTTTTTTCTTCTTTTTTTTCTGTCTCGTAATTCGCAAGCTACAACTGCAGCAAATGCTCCTGCTCTCCTCTGACGATTAGTTTCGGCAACATCCATACTTGTAATGTGAAAATCTACCAAGTCTACGTTCTAGTGTTAAAATGAGTGGCGCAGCTTGCATCGTGTGATGCGAGAATAAGTGTCACACTAAGTGTACCTCAAAGTGGCCCAGTGCGCAAGAAAACTTGCTGCAAATTAAGTGAACAAAATTGCATGGAAAATTGCCTCGTGTGCGGCGGGCTTAAGTGTACCTCAAAGTGGCCCAGTGCGCAAGAAAACTTGCTGCAAATTAAGTGAACAAAATTGCATGGAAAATTGCCTCGTGTGCGGCGGGCTTTAGTTTTTAGAGAGTTGAAGAGTTTTTCGCCATTGTTAGTTCAATTTGTAACTTCTTGGTTAAAGTTTCCATTTAAATGTATGGCTACTCTTAGATATTTAAGGACTTTTACTTGATCTATACTGATATTTTCTATTCTTATTTTATGCATCCATGTAGTTTTTATTTTTTCCTTTCTCATTGCTATGTACCAGTTATCGAGCTCCTCCTCGATCATATTGATGTTGTGTTGTAGATCCTCTTCGCTCTCTGCTATCAAAACCATATTACCTGCAAACTTAGTTCTGATATTGTTATTTTTGCCATTTTCCAATAGCCGACCGGATAAACCTTCAATTTGTTTCCAATTTTATTGCTTCGTCTAGATATATTTTATATCATACGATAAATCCCAGAAAAATATCTTCCCAATCGGTTCGATAGGCAAAATATGAATTTGCCGATTATATGAAATATTTAATGCCTTCTCAATCCCAACTTTTATCATTGCATATTCGAATCATAGGTACTTGAGTTCCTTCATTCAAAACTGATGAGTGCAGACTCTCCCCCACCGAATACCTCAAAATTATAATTTGAGAATGGCTGAAAAACATGTAAGAAACATGTTACGCCCGCCAGACTAGTAAAAATTTGTTAACTATTATTTTTTATAAAATTTTGAAATCAGCTAAAAAAAATGTTTTTTTTTTTCGAAACATCTGTCTGAAATTCATACAATTTGTAGTAAGTAATAAACTATTTTTGAAAAAAAAGTCTCACTGACAGTTTTTGTTTCTTGACTTCTGACAGACCTTTTATTAAAAATTATTTTTTTCATGAAAATGCAGTTCATAACACGTGATTGTTTTTTTTTTAAAATAAAGTTTAAGATCCCTTCTATCTATTACAGCTTGTCTGACTGACAATTTTTGTTAATTAATTTGTCAGACTCAATTTTGAATGCGCAGCATTAATACATCAAGATCAATCATTGGCATCTCAAAACACCTTGTTAATAAAAAACAACTGAAGTTTGGGATGTCCTCTGCATATAAAAAACTGCCTGTCATTAAAATAGTTATTTTTGTATTAAGTGTGCGAAGTGATTGTTTTTTTTTGTTGCGCGTGAGAATGTCAATTTTAACCGGGACCGTTAGGTCGAGGTAACAAATTCATCCGAGAGCGCAACAAAATACAATCACTTCGCACACGTAACACAAACAATATTTCTTCGCCGAATGTCAAAAAATAATAAATCAAGAATAATTATTGTTTTATTAAGTAAAATGTAGGGAAAAAGTACAAACTATAATTAATTTGCAGTCACCTTGGTATTGTCACCAAAAGTATGCGCAATTGTTGTTTGATAAATAATGAACTGTCACCAATTAATTTTTATATTCAAAAATAAGTAGTTTTGTGTACAAATTCATATTTCTTTTTTGTTAAATTTCTGTTTGTTTCTATCCTTGTAGCATTACTAAACTGAATTATATTAGATTAGGTGTGCAAAGATGGAATTTATTTTTTTACTAGTGAAAAAACATGTTAATTTTTTCACTAGTGAAAAAATATGTTTCATTTTTTCACTAGTGAAAAATCACGATCTTTGCGTATCCATAGCAATACAAAAATATCATGTTTTTTTGACAGTTGGCGAAAAAAATGTTTTTACCATGTCAGATTCAATTTTTAAGCGCCGGGGCAGCAAAAACATGAACTGTTTCAAGGGCCTTGTCAAAACACTACCTCAATTTTTCTCTGGATTAAGTTTTGACATTGATTTCACGCATTCAGATTGGTCTGTTAGCAAAAAGATGTTATCTACTATGTCAGCCTCAATATTTTGAGTGCAGCGACCACATTTTTCAATAAAAAAAAATGGAAGAATCATCTAGATGATGAAAGCGCATTTTTGACAGCTAATGAATGCTTGTTACTTCAGAGATTTCGCAAATTACCATCTCTCACAATCACTGAGCTTGAAATCAAACAGTTTGGGCAAACTTATGGAACAGCAGCTTCTATTTAGTACTAGTTTCAAGTTGACTATTTGATAGGTACATAATTTATGCATGTACAAATTCAAAAATACCTTTTAATCTTCATTGTTTAGTTATTGACTGACGGGAGGTCAAGTGCTGTACCTTAAAATAGTAGTTTGATCTTTGTCAAAGCTATATAAGAAAAATACACCAAAAGTAAACAAATTTTCATCCAATATAATAATTCATTCTGATAAGCTTCAAATTCGCGGCAAACAAATCATTGAATGAAGCCCGGACAAATTTGACAACTGTACATAATAATAGTGACACCCGCGGCTAAAGTTGTTACTAAATTTTCATCTACTTTAATAAATCTCAGTTGCCATATCCCTAATGTCATATATATCTATAGGCATTGTTTCACTTGGAACAAGTAACTGAATAATTTAATATTCCACAATCACTGAGCTTGAATTAAAGCAATTTGTGCAAACCTACGAAACAGCAGCTTTTATTTAGTACCAGTTTCAAGTCTGTAAAATTTATAGTTGCTGAGAACTCAGCGTCACGCCGGCCAGCCAGCCAGCCAGCCAGCCAACCAATCAGACAGCCAAAGTGAATATAAAAGCGCTTTTTTCCGAAAAATGCCCTAAAAAATGAGTTATAATCATTGCTAACTGAAAACTTTTGATTCTGCAATTCTAAAACAATAATGTAGATCCCTTCATATACTCGAATACGTTTTTCAACAAAATATTGGTTTTTACTATATCAGACTTCATTTTTAAGCATCGAACCTGTTTCACAACGGCCGCGTCAAGACATCATTTCAATTTTTTCCTGATTCCATTTACATCACAATACATATATAATTATAAGAACATGTTACACTCAATTTCTATAATGGTATAATATGTACGCGGTGTCTGTGCCGGTCCGAAGGATTTCCTGAAACTAAAATTTTGGTCCGTGCTTAAAAATATTTGCCTACCCCTGCTGGTATTGGTATTAATCGTAAACTGAATAATAGACTACTAATAGCGGAGGGAGTTGCCATAAAGTCAATGTGTCTACTCCGTAGACTCTACGATGTGGACCCTGGTTAATATTAGAGGTATTAGTTAACAAAAATTGTCAGACAGACAAGGTTTAATAGATAGAAACAATCTTAAACTTCATGTAAAAAAAAGATCGAGTAGGCGTTATCAAGTGCACTTTCATGAAAAAAAAATTGATTTTAACGAACGGTCTGTCAGAAATCATTCAACAAAAATTGTCAGTCAGACAAGTTGTGATAGATAGAAGAGATCTCAAACTTTATTTTGAAAAAAAAAACAAGGAGGTGTTATGAACTGCATTTTTGTAAAAAAATTTATCCATAACAAGAGGTCTGTCAGAAGTTAAATAACAAAAATTGTCAGTCAGACAATTTTTTTCAAAAATCGTTTATTACTTACTACAAATTGTATGAATTTTAAACAGGTGTTTCGAAAAAAAAAATATATATTTTAGCTGATTTCAAAAATTCATAAAAAATAATAGTTGACATATTTTTACTAGTCTGGCAAGCGTAACATGTTTCTTACATGTTTTTCAGACATTCTCAATTTATAATTTTAAGGTGTTCGATGGGGTAACTTTTTTGTCATGAAAGCTTGCACTATATAGTAATTAGAGACAACAATAAGAATCAACATGAATAAAAATCATCGGTCGCATCTCAATTGAATCTCAATATAAAGATCATCCCAATTCCACACACTATTTGAGGGTCTAGTTTAATTTCGCAAAGACAACTGTATGGGAGTATTTTGAGAAAATTGATTGTTTAGTGCTGGGAATTTTTTATTCCGGAATTGAACCACGAGGCTACTTTTTTGACAAAAAAAGGACTGGACGTCCATGGATACAAATTTCTTCCACAGATAAACATAAACGTCACCAAATCTCACTTTGGATCGTTTTGTATTCAAACCGCGACTGATTAAACCATAACTGTGGTTGAGCCGCAATCACAACCTTGGTTTGTTTTTGGTCTTTCCGGCATGAACTATTAATGGCTCTTTGCTATTCAATAAGATTTTACAATGAAATTTTAACAAAAACACACCGAAATTTTCGATCAAGAGACATAAATCATAAAGGATGTGTTGTGACTGGTAAATAAATCATTAAATCGAAACGATTAATCCCTTGAAATTCTCAATTAACAGTCATATTATAAGGTCGAAACTACAGTCCAAATTTAAATATGAATATCTATTTTCATTTATGAGATATCCTTGCTATCTTTGAACACAAGAAGAACTTTTTGAATTATAATGTATATGAATAATTAATTATAATTTCTAAATGAGTCCACATGACATCACTTAAATGAATAATGTAGTATACTTTTGCGACCGCCTATGATCAGAATACTCAACTTGAAAACAATTTTACTTTACGCACGTTTACGAAATAAACTTTTCGTATTCCCTCATGTTCAAAGAAACTCAAGCATTTTGGCATCTGTTTGATACATAATTAAATGAAACCTAAGCTGATCATAAATATTTCTAAGGGTCTGATGGGGAATCTCTCTTAGAAGATTACGTATATCTTATGCACTTTGAATTTGAGATTAATAGAAGTTGGATGACGTCATAGACGAAATAGGTTGTTCACTTGTTCTTCATGCATTAGTAAGATTGCATCTTAACGAATCGGCTATAATTAGAACATCCTTATATAAATGGTATGAGTATCTTCTTAATATATATTCACGCTCATCACTGATTTACTCACTTCGTAACCCTCTAAGATGGATGTATAGATATAGGTCAATTGCAGCAACAGATTATTTTAGCAGTCTATGGCTAAGATGTAGAACGTTGGTCTATAGTTCGATGGATACCAAGTTCAAATCGCGTTCGGATGGAGAGAAGTTTCTTCTGTATTTCTTCTTACAAATAATCATTTCATCAATTTCACTTATCTAAAGTATCATCATTCACATTTTAGATATCTTATGTTAGCTTTTATGTAATAAACATGTCTTCTATTTGACTGACGACCCATCATTTTTCAACGGAAGGCCTCAGGTGCCTTGCAAACTCCTATAGTTTTTAATAGAAACTAACTAATATTATCAAATTACTTGAAAGTTGTATGCGGTCATAACTAATCTATATTTCAGATACAATTTGATGTCTCTTAGGATGTTAACTTTGAATTGCCGCACCATAGTGCAAGCTTTAATACCACTTCTTGACTCTTATTGATATACATCGTTTCATGAACATACTTCCAGCCTTTAAAAAGTTCTTTAGGAGAAAACGCAATTAATATTGTATTTCAGATATGTCCTCGTTTCGATCGATTTGAGATCAATTCGAAATCAGTAGTACCACTTGTTTCTAGTATTCAGCGATGCCACAGCACTCTAGATTCATTTAAAATTGCTCCAAAGTGACAAAAAAAAAAACAATTCACGTGTTTAATGGTCACATGTTCATCTGGTAGTAGAGATGGAATGCGTAAACGCTTCGCTAACACATTATTTGAGATTTTAAACTCTCAAATTAGTTGGTAAATCAATTCATTTTGTTTCTGTAGCGTTTATATATCAGCCTTTAAAAATTCTTATGCGGTAAAATAGCAGCATAGATCCATTCACTCTAATTGATAAGTTTATATTTATAGACGTTCCATCAAAGGTTAAGACAGTAACCAATTGAGTTGACATTTTCACGTGATATTTCAAAGGAATTTCAGATTACCAGGAACAATGATTAATATTTGTACAATGTGATGTTTAATACAAGATTCCAGAGTTGAATTCTTGTAAACTAAACAACTTCCCTCAAGATATGTCCCGTCATAGTTTGGCTTATCAAATGTTGCAGCTTAGTTACTTGAATACAGTGTATATCAAAACTAAAATAACATAATGGAGAAGCCTGTTCTGTTCAGGGATTATATTACTTTTTGATACTAAATTACCAAACTTAAATAGGTCAGTTCGTACAAAATTGAATAGTTTCTTGTTTATCATTGTTTGTGATATAAACGACCATACATCTGTATAGTGAATCAAAATAAAGCTCAGATTTATTTTTGTATTGCTTGATTCAAATCTGGTATGGAATAAATCATGTGTTGCAACTCATTTCAAATTACGATTGGATATAAAACTCAAAGATCGGAATGAGAAAAAGTAATTGTCTGAGCTTTGTGAACGCCAATAAAGAACTAATCAAGTCTGTCACACCTTACTTGCCTTATTACTTGAAAATTCAATCTAATTTTATTATAAGCATGAAAATTCAACGTTGATAGAAACATTGTCACCAAAATTGAATAATAAAAATGTCAGTTTGAGGCCTTGATTCTCCAGTCTCCGCGTAGGAAGCTCGGTAATTTTATTATTAATTGGGATAAGAAAGTGACATGAATTTGATAGAAGTTGAGAAAAAAGCAAGCATCGGTATCACCGGTTTATATATGTTAGAATCTTATTAGAGTGCAGTGCGCTTATTATGATATTTTATTCAACATATAACAGCCAGAAGAGTACAAAAATTTCTCATAGCATTCCAATTTTACTATAGCAATAAAATCAGTCATCAATTTGACAAGAGATTGAAATATCAGACTGAATATTTCTTTGTCAGAGGAATATGTCCATATCAATTCAATGCACATCAGTAAAATCTGATACTCCAATAAAATTCCATTCCAAATTTCGTTCATGTGGAAGTCAGAATGATTCACGAAAAGCTAATTCTCCAGAGGGAAATATAAATGAGATTGGAAACAATAGCTCTTTGAAATTGCCCGGAACATTTTTCATTTGTGAATCTACCATTTAACCATAAATTGCCATGATTGTGGCAAAGCACCGAATAAGTGACTTAAATCAACTGTCATTTGTTTCCATCAGTTATTTTCTTGTCGTTGTGAGAACGATGAATTCAATTTGTTGTATCATTCATTATATATTCCAAGAGTCTCTTGTTCAATTGCAGAATGGAAAATCCCTAATGATTTATATGTCCTTTGATGTGCTTTTATTTCTTTCATGAAGTATTTATGCGAGATTTCTCCAGTGATTTGCATTCGTTGAATATTCATTTCAAAACATACATTATTTGCTTGAATATATGAGCACCTTGAAAAAAATGATCCGTATCCTTTTCTACATATGAAACTTTAAATCTAATTTTTTTTTTTTTAGATGTGCAGAATCTAATTTCAAATGAGGGTGAATTTTGTTGCAAATCTTTGAGGTTCACAATCACTAGTCCATATTGTACTATATAAATTGTGACTTACATTCGAAATCTTTCGAGCAAGATCCCAGGCCCGCCAGACGTTACTTATTTTCTGAGAAACAAAATGTGTGGAATAGAGTAGTGTTAGTATGTACTTTGATCATACGCATACTTGATAGTTTGTGCCGACGGCCAATTTACAGATACGAGGTGCTAGCGGTACGTCAAAACATTACTCACTTTCCTTAAGGTCTTGAGTGCTGATTTTAATGTATGTTTCAAAGAATATTGTTAAAAATTGACATTCAACACAGCTAGACATTTCTTATTGGTGGTAATCTCTGCTAGACTCTTTGAAGCTCACAATGAATAACGTGATCTTGTTTATAGTCTGAGTGCTTATTTTTATATATGATACCCAGGGTACAATTTCAATACTTTTTGTCAACAGCCAGAACAATCGTAAAACTAAACATTCCCCCGACAGAGCTGAAATATCGCTGTGAGTAAAAGCGCGAGGTCATTATTTGTAGGCTTGATAGTAAGCGAAGTATCTATGTGCATCCAACTCTTCCTTGGTCTGGCTGATTACGAAAAATATTGAAATTGCTCTCTGAGTATCATATTTTAAAATTAGGACTCAAACTATAAGTGAGATAACGTTATTTTTTTCACAAGCTTTGAAGCGTTTGGCAGAAATTACTGCCGATGGGAAGTGTCTGGCAGAGTTGATCATCAATTTTCAACAATATTTTTTATAACATATATAAAAATCAGCATTCAGACTTTGAGAAAAGTGAGCAATGTCTTAACGTACCTATAGCACCTCGTATCTATAAATTGGCCGTCGACACAAAGTAGTAAATATGCGTATGATCAAAATACCGACTAACATTACTCTAATCCACAAATTTTGTTTCTCAGAAAATAAGTAAGGTCTGGCGAGTCTAGGACATGGGACTAAAAGTGTGATAAGTATGCGTTCAAGCTTGACGCAACCTTCCTTCACGTGAGAGTATCGTGGATATTTGTTGCGTTATCGCTTCAAATTTATCATTGCGGCGTTAACTAAATATGATTATAATATCGAAAAATCAGATTTATCACTCATAGTATGTCCAAAACAGCTCAAAATAGTGCTTGTGAGCTTATGGAAAAAAATCTGACGTTAACATCACGTGTCTTACTTGTACATCATTGGATATGCGCTTTCAGCCAATTCGGTTGCTATGGAAATAGTAGGCCATTATTCTTATACTATAACATTCCTAAATACTGATTTCAAAATTCTACGACTACCAACAGATCTGAATTTATGCGCAAAATTGAAAAATAATTTTCTTTTGAAGTGCACTTCCGGTTCAGTCTACTGTTATGAAAATAGTAGATGATCATTCAGATGCTACAGCAGACTGAAATACCAAAATTTCAATATGCTACACCTGATCGTATCGAATTTATGCGAAAAATTCCAAAATACTGTCAAGTAAAGTGCATTTCCGGCTTGGTGGATCTCAATAAAAATAAGATATGAGCATCAAGACGGTATAATCGTCCCAGATACTGAATTCTAACAATCTACGTTCATTCGTTTGGATTTATGCGGAAAATTCAAAAAATGTTTCGAATAAAGTGCTTTTAGTCGATAGCAATCATAATGCAATGTGTACAACTAAATATTATAGAAGTGCCAGATACAAAATCTAAATATTCCATGACTGATTGTTTAGAATTTATGCGGAAAATTAAAAAAGTCTGTCATATAAAGTGTACTTCCGGCTCAGCCGATTGGTACAAAAATGGAAGATGACCATTAAGATGCTACAGCAATTTCAAATGCTAAATTCCAGTATCCTACGGCTGATCATTTTGGATTTATGCGAGAAATTTAAAAAAAGTCTTAAATAAAGTGCACTTCTGGTTTAGCCGATCGCAATCATAATGCGAGATGTACAATAAGATGTTATTGAAATTCTTTATACGACATTTCAATATGCCATTACGGATCATTCTATATTTATGCAAAAAATTCAAAAGTAGTTTCAAGTAAAGTGCACTTCTGGCCTGGCCGATTCTTACAAAAATAGCAGATAACCATTCTGATACATCAAGTTCAAATACTGAATTTCAACATCCTATGTTTGATCATTCTGGATTTATTGGAAAAATTTGTAAAAAGTTTAAAGCAAAGTGCACTTCCGGTACAGACGCTTGGAACCATATTGCGAGGTGCTCAACTAGACGCTATACCAGTCTTAAATACAAAATTTCAACAATATACGTTCGACCAGTTTTGAGAACAAACGTACCGACATCAAGCCAAAAATAGTCAAAATTGATTCAGGGATGCTCAAAACGGATATTTCCATCAAAATCTCGATAGGTGAATTTTGTCGGTTTCACAATACTTCCTTGTACTTGGTACAAGAAAAAATGTAGTCAGTTGGAAACAAAACACAGTAGAACATCTCTTATTCAGATCAATTGTGACCAGGAGTCGTCGGCATGGATAAAAGAGGATATATGTTTAACTGACGAGTTTCAAATTTCGCAAACCAATCTAAGTTAGCCACAAATTCTCTGTCAGCTTTTATTGTTTTTTTGAGAACTATGTGAAAATATACTCTTCTGCATAATAGTTCTTAGTTCGTCGACAGATTACCTGATTTCAAATCTTCTGAATATAAACTTGGGACACAGGTCATAAGTGTTGCTAGATGCTCCGCTTTTGGCGGAACATCCTGTTTTTCAGCTCACTCAAGAGACGTCCCGCCAGCACCTTGAGCGGGATTCAAATATTTCGCTTTCCCGTCATCAAGAAGCGAATTTGGCGCGGTACAAGTACATCTACCAGTCTTAGGATCAGCTTCACCAACATCAGTTAAATTTATTTGGAGGTTATTTTGAGCTAGGTACTATGGCAACAATTGTATTTGTTCTCGGATAAAATAACGTCGGAATAAATTTTACTGATGTTGTTAGAATCGGCCCTTGGGGGTTTGAGCTACGTATCATTAACTTATTAATTGCAGAAATGTCAAAAAATGCTTCAGAGATTGAAAACTGCACTTTGTAAGCTACTAGAGTCTAATAAAAGTACAACATTAGCCAAGAAACTAGTGGAGCGAAAATGTGAGCGGCATGCTCAGGAGAAGGAGGCTACAAAAGTTATTTTTGCCTCATATTTCACGTAGTTCCATATGGCATTATTTGTTTTGTTCGTTATTTATTTATTCACGAGTAATAATGTTTGTATCTTTGTTCTACATTGAAACAAATACTGCTTTCAAATGAACAACTCTAGAAACATCATCTTTGCTAGTCAAAGCCATGTTTGATCGGAACATCCAGTGAAAAACTTTGCTACTATCAATAAAGTCTTGAACAATAGCTCCATAAAATACGGAACAAATTAAGTACGACAACATAAAACAAAATTAATCATTCCGAAGGAAACCAGCGTATCGATTGCAGTAAATCATCTTTATTGGATGCACTTCTTAATTGATGTATTAAATTTTCCTTTCTTGTTTCACCTTATAAAATAAACTCTATGACGTCTACGTAACGAGCAAAAGATAAAAAATGCATGTACTAGTCGTAACTTAAATTACCGATGGCTGCAGCACTGTGATCTCAAAATAGGGGATCAAACATGTATACCGTCAGATTGCTGAGATGAACATCAATATTCAACAGGATTCTACATCCATATTTCCATTAATAATTGAAATCAATCATTTTCTTCGTGTTTCCGTGAACTAGAAGTGAACCAAGTGGACATTCTGTGCAATAAATTTGATTTTAGAGAATGAAGTAGAGAAAAATATCTTTTTCATGTTCACTTTTCAAGTTTCGTAAGCTAAATTGAATTTTTTCGTGAATACTTATCGGCGATCTATTCGTTGGTCCTCTTCAAAATTCAAATATCAACTAGTCTTCCATACTCTATTGGTGTGTTTCCAATAATTATCAAGATAAGGTAATTGGGGGTTGAATAATAAATTTTCTATGCAACACATATGTGAACTCGTTTCGAGATACTTTACCTAGTCATAATGCTAGAGTTGACATATTTATTGCACAAATTATTCCTATAAAAAAGAGCAAAATAAAATCTCCATACAGAAGGAAAGATACATATTCCAGGATCAAATCGTTTGTTAGTAAAGCGTCCGTCAGCGAATCGTCCGTTTCCACGGACACCGAATAGATTGGTCAAAGACATGCAATAGCTATGGAAACGGGCACTAGCAGACGACTGAAAATTCCAGCGTTAGACGAATGCATATTGAAGAAAATGTTTAGAGCAAAACTTTAAATAATTTCTATGTATTGGAGATTGTCGGACTTGTCCTCCAAGAGGGCTAATTTCTGAGGAATAATACATATATTAAATTTTCCACGATAAAATTTATTATTTCTTATTGTTGAAAAATTGTATTCAGCAAATTATTTTGAATTGAAAGTTACCAGGAAGGATCCAGGCTATAGAAATATAATCTTGAATTCTACTTTATTCTAACTTCCGTTCTTTTCATAATTGAATGACCGGCTTCGATAATTTTATTAATTTTTTATCAGGCAAAGAGATTTTCATTACAGGAAATACAGTAAATGAGAAGATCTGAAATTTGATAAACTCATGTTAATTGGGATGATTTTCGCAAGTGATTTGACTTGATCAGATAAATCAATCCAGCTTTCTGACGCAGAAAAGTTCAATAACTCAAATCAAATCACCTGCAAGAATCCCAATTAACATGAATTTGTCAAATTTCAAACTTCACTATTTACCAAGACTCCTGTAATTAAAATCTCTCGGCCTGATGTATTCATTAAATTGCCGAATTTGGTCATTGAAAAAAAATATAGGTAGATATCGAAGGCTGCCGACCTCGTTTATCAACGCAGTATCATGTCGGTAAAGCGAACTCATGAGATTTTACTCATCCAAAAATTGTGAAAAATTGAATTGGCGTAAAGTGTATTGTAAACTCACCTAATTGTTCCTCAATGCCTCGAGATATCAGAACATATATCTAGAGGCTCTGTCTTAAATAAAAAAAAATTTTTGGAATCCTTTTTTGATAATTCAAACCATACTACTTATAAAATCGATGAATTAAATTATTACTGAGCATTGTTCGGATGACATGTAATTTTGAGTGCTATTCAATTTGAACAAATTAACGAATTGTGTTTACGATACAGATCATATATAATTTTGATTGTTATTTAATTTGAACAAATGAACGAAATGTGTTCATGTTTATCAGGTGTTATTCATTACGATAATTAGAACACTGGAAAATTAATTTAACACTGTTATATTTATGTAATTATCAACTTTATTTGCAAAATCACAATGTGATGCTAATTTATTAATCATAGGAATGGATAGTTTTGTATATGTTCAACATACTCTTCACATTTATGAATATACATAAATAATGAAATTTGGGCAGTAGTACAATGTAATTTCGAAGGACCACAAAAAAGATTTGTGAAGTCTCACAGATCATAGTTATTCATGCAAGTGTGTTAACTTACACATTAAAAATTATCAGAAAAAATCTTTTTGAGCCGCTACGCTTCTTAAATGCTCTAAATAGTAGAAAATAATTTTGCTTCAACTGGAAATGCCAAGTTCATTTGATTTAGTGAGATTATACATCTATATACAACAGTATGCCACAAAACTTGAAGTCTCTTTTACTTGACGCATTCAAAGAACAAATCAAATGTACTTATATTATGTTAGGTTAACAAAATCTAAGAAATTACTCAGTTAACATATATTTTGTGACCTATTTTTTATTCCATGTCATAGATCTGTGTATCTGGATTCAATACAATTTATTTTTGTTGGAAGATTAGCCAATGGCAATCTTGTCTTCGGCTTCCAGTCAATGAAGATATATTATTATTGTTATTATGTTCTCAGTTTTGGGTTGGTAGATAGTACCAAAATTATTTTCTACTTTCAAGTGCATTTGAAAATCATTGTGGCTAAAAAAGTCTATTTGTAATATTTTCCCAACTTTTAAGCATTTCCTTATGACAAAAAATCCTATATGGGAATTCAATTGATTATTCTTGATGCATCAGTTTTGTTATTACAAGCAGATGTACAAAGCCCAAATGCTGTCCCAATTCATTGATCCTACTGTCACCATAAGCCAACAAATCACGCAACCTGCTCGCTATACGTCACTAAGTACACTTGCCCATATGTACTATTATATTTATATTCACAGAAGATGGATCGTGCCACAAATGATCGAACATTGTATTGTGATCGGAAATTGAGCTTTCCTGGAAGTTTTAACGCGCTATCATACGAGGAAGTGACTGAAATTGAGATTACAAGAATAAAGGCAAACTACCAGAAAAAAATCAAACTAATATCACATTGTCATCTGGGTCTGAGCCATATTTGCAGTTATAAATCTATAGCTCAGCGTGAAGTTAGTTTAACCTTCATAAGACTAACTGGGGTACAGATGTAACTTGAAGGAATTTTTTTTTATCCTTGTTTGCAATATTCTATCTTCAAATTATTGTTATAGCTACAATTACCAAAATTGTGTTGGTTTTTGTTTCATTTTGCTTCGGATTTACGGCATAATTTTTGACATGAGGTCTGTCTGTATCCCAGTTGTGGGCCAAAAGAGATTAAGTGGGGTTTATATGCACTCCCGCCTTGGTGTCTGATCTTGATTCTATGTATTCGCTTATCTCGGTTACTGTTAGTACAAAATTACATTCGAGACCGCTGTTCATTTTTACTTAAGTTCAGTAACTAGAACTCATGATATTAGAACAATATGAGACTTTATTTATAAGAAAAAAACAACTAGAGAATACATAAAAACTCCAGTTCTTCATGCAATCAACTTTTTGAACTGATTTAATTGCCAATTCAATAAATATGACTGAAAGAACAATGGGGTACAAAGAAAAGGAGATAGATCAGCAAGCGAGTTGATTGCAACGTAGTAAAAAATAGGGTCAGGCTACAAAAATTGTTGTCCTATTATTATTATGATGTTTGTCCACATAAAAAGGGAGCATAAAGCCCAAGTTGACATTTAGACTTGACAAATACGCGAATGACGAATGTTGTGCACAATGTTTTCAACATAAATTCACCCAACTTTCTTACGTTTATATGATGTGTGACAACTCAGTTTTTTCATTGTTCGCAATGTGTGAGATAGTCGTGGAATTCATATGTTAGATCTATGAAAAATCAGGACAATTCCAAAAATAAACCGTTGTATAATATATCGAAAATTTCGTGATATGCCTCCTCATAAAACGAACACACATAAAAATGCTTCTCAGCTTGGGATATAAAAATTTGTTGACTCTATTTTTATCAAGATCTCAAAAAGCTTTTATCACGGGAACGAAAAAATAAACACGATTATATATACTGCATTATTCGATTTTTGTAGTCTTAAGAATATAAAGAAAAAGGTGAAATATATTGATGTCATCTTCCCTCATTCATGTTATCTGCAATTGATTTACTTGATTATATATTAAAAAGTACTTGAAAATTTCACAAGACGTTATTTTTTTAACCGACTTCAAAAAAAGAGGATGTTGATTCAACGCGTATGTTTTTACATTTATGCTCATCGATATCTTGATCAATTCAGAAACTTTTAACCACATTCTAGTGAGGTTAGTTGAATCGAACTGAAATCAAAAATATTTTTTTATGTATTCGTTTGGTCCATTAGAGACTGTTATCCCAAATTTAAGATAAATTTTTATCAGTCTTGAGCTCTGGTTGAAAGTGGGCAGTGTGAGTAAAGTAATATACTTGTTTCCATCAAAGAGTAGTAAATAAAATACTAACTACAGTATACTGAACAACAACATTTAGTTATTCATCATTTCGATGGTCCTTTGAACAATATCCTTTCATATCTCAACAGTATTCAAACTCGAAACTGTTTCTTCCACAACCTTTATCATATTATAGATGGAATGTTTTGCTTCAGATTACAATTTGGAAAATCTGTTCATTTTTAAAATGGAAGAAGAGATTTATTTGTTCTGAAGTTACAAATAAGCCTTACTTATGAACAGTCAAGACTTTTGTTTCTTGGAAAAACTTCTCTTTTCATTGTCTGTCCGAAAAAGATTAACTAGTCCCCAGAAAAACAACAAAATGTTATTATAGATTGGAATTATCTTCAGCTTCCAGCATTTACTAAGTTATTTTGAAACAAAACAGTCATACCAGTGCATAAAAATAAAGCTCCATTTATTTCCTAATGATTATTTATTTCAAGATTGTTCTCTTACAAAAGTTTTAACAGTCTTCAGAACTACTGTAGACAAATATCAAAATATATTTTATAAACGTTTGTTTGAAATGCAGTCAAAGCAGCAACAGTTGTTTGCCTGTTACATGAACTCAAAAAGATCTCGAACGGTAAAAGCACTGATAGATACGTTTGTGAGACGAACTCATCCTTTTGTGTTTCTAAAATATAATTACCATGAAACAGCAACTTGCATGTGGTTACAATTGATAAATAATGGAATAGAAGCACTCAGTCATTCACAGAGACAAATTCAAAGAGAAATTCTTAGAAATAATAGTGAAATAGTACAGGATCCTGCATATTTATTCTTTAAGCAATGAAATATTCCAACAAAAGTAACGTTGATAAGTTTTTCATTCCATTTATTGTGATGCAGCTTCATCATGAAGTTTTTATATTTATTAATCTTGAGTTTTCTGTGAACTCTAACCAATTCAGCTGCATTCGTCTTGTCATTAATTTCTTTTGGATCTAATTTTGTTACATTAATAACTGAAAATTCTCCTAAGTATGACAGAATCTTCTATTCTATAGGATTATACTTATTATACAAAGAACAAGGACAAAAATAATACCCGCCTTCGTGGAAATTCATTTAGATTATAGTAGCGATAGACAAATGTGAACAACGAAGGACTGAGACTAGTTATTTCCAAATGAGGATATTATTCCTAAAGTATAATATTCAAAGAAGACTTCTAAATCTTACCAGGAAATCTAGAAATCTCAAAAGGAAATTAATAGTTAGTTTTGTTACTGTGATGCTCTCTTTGGTCAGCTCATATAAAATGACAAAGAAATTTTTGAAGGCGCTGATGTTGAATAATTTACCAATCACGGAACAGTTAGTTTAAAGTTTTCATTTTATTTTGTTACTTGGTTTTGTGAAATGTGACGATAATTCTAACTGATTCTAATATTCGATATATTTATGTATGTTTTGTAGCAACTTTAGTTTAAAACAAACTTTTGTAAGAATTTCAACGTTCCATGTTACCTGCAAATATGTATGAATGTTTATTCATATGCCTTACATTACTAAAACGACTATTTCCATGCTATAAATAATATTTACTTCGTAGTTGTACACAACTCGAAGTTTCTGCAATAGAATGTTATTATGGAACAAAACTTCAAACAGATTCATAGCATTGCAGAAAACGGTACGGATTACATGTTTATTTTGCATATAAAGCGTTAGAAGCATAATATTCGATAATTCAAACCAGCTTATAATTGTTGACATTTAACTTCCTCACATGACGAATCAAGATCTATATTCAAGTTGGATTCCAGAGTGAGACTCTGTAACTTTCATGTAAAGATTTGAGTAGTATGTAACAGATGAAAGGCAACATATTTCAATAAAATGAGCAATCAAGGAAAATTCAAATTAAATAAATCAGGGGATAGTTTATAATGCAGAAAATTCAATTATTGCTATTCAGGGAAGTTATTGAATTCCACCCTTACGTCGTTCACTTTTCGTATGATCTTAAAAACATATTCAGTTTTTCTGAATGCTGTGTAGTAAGTACAGTGTGATTACATGTTCTTTTCCGTTCTCTTATTTAATTTTCAACTGTCAATATCGAAGTAAAATATTGAAACTACGAGTTTCATTGTGAAAACTGATTAAAAACTAATTTATAGCAACCGTAACAAAATGACAGTTCGGAACTTTAATAAAAGTTCGAAATATGAGAATTAAGTAGCGTTAAAGCTACTATATTGAAAGTCAGGATGAAAAATAAAGAATCAGAGATGTAAATTTTCATTATTATCGATAAATTGATTAATATTAATTAGTATTCGTATCCAAATAATTGATACGTGGAGCAATTACACATACAATATTGGTAAAAATAATATCTATCATAATGAAGGAAAAAACTTTTCAGAACTTATTTTTTAATAAATATGTTCTATTTGGAAAAGTTTATTTCATAAAAATGAATAGAGACACAACGTTCCAACAGCAAAATGCTGCCATTTTCAAGTGTGAAAATATAATAAATAAATAAACAAAAACTGTCAAGATAACAAAAATACAAAAGGTGACTAGATAACATATCAATTCCAAGGATCGTAGGGCTGCGCCTGTGGTTTAGCATATAATTCAATGTCCATGGGTCTTCAAGAGATAAAAATAAAGGTCTAAAAAAAGAAATAGTCGACTTCTTGTGGTTCTAGGTCAATCTAGCTCTACACGTTTTGGTTTGGCACATAACTAAACTGTCCACAGATCTTCAGGAGGTGATGTTGAAGTAACTCTTGCAAGTGGATTCATAGATAAAAATAACTTGAAATTATGAACAAATGACTGGTAACCACGATCGATTGAGTTCATAACCAGTATTCAAATTAAATTTTATCTGAGTCAAACAGTGTCAGTTCAGTGGCTCATTTTGTGCGTCCAGGTCGTAGTTGCTGCGTTGTGTCAGCTATTGAACAGCGGTCAGTCATCAGGTTGCGGAAGGCTTATCTCCCAATGGAATTCATCCGCGCTTGTTAAACGAGTGTGGCACATCTTCATTTAAAATTTTGATGGTGAAAAAATGAGGCTTCAGCTCTTTCAGTTAGGGGAAGAGAGCATTGAGGATGAAAAAAAGGAAAGTAGGCCCTCAGAAATTATCACCACTGCAAATTTTGGATGATTGGCGTTCAAAGTTCGAACAAGCATTTGGACAGTCATTCATGAACATTCACACCTTCCAATCTTTCGGCGGTGCGAAAAAAAGAGCGCCTCCGGACGTGAACTGAGTTTTTAAGTTTATGTGACGATGCTCTTAAAAACATTTAGCCGCAAATTGTAACTGAGGATGAAACTTGGGTGCATCTTTATGATCCACAAAGCAAATTGAAGTCAATGAAGTGGAGAAGACCAGGAGAGGCAGCCCCAAGAAAGTTCAAGGTGATGGTCACGACCTCTTGTGACCGGAAAGGTTTTTTCTCATTGATTACTTGGAAAAATGTTCCATTGCCACCGGCGAATACTACGCTATCGTTTTGAAAAAATTACGAGCCAAAATTGTCAGTAAAAGACAGGAACTGCTTTCATCAAAAGTCCTGCTTCTCCAAAACAATGCACTTTCGCATTCATCAAGAAAGGTATAGTTGCTGTACTCGAGTGTGGTTTTAAAATTTTGGCGCACCCCTCCTACAGTCCAGACTTGACTCCAATTTGAAAAAAATATTTATAGAAGAAGGCACTTTTCGAGCATCGAAGATGTCAAGCTGGCGGTTTCACGTCATTTTGACAACAAGTCGAAAGATATTTTTTCAAAGAAATCCAGAAGCTGACATTTAAAAATAGATAAATTTCAGTTCCCTAAAATCATTGGTTAATGCTCTGGTACAGGCTTATGGAACGACCCTCGTAAACCCCTTCTTTATTCATGGACCAGTCCTTGATTTTACTTCACAATAAGACCCTGGAAAGTTTTTTTTTGTAATATCCTTCAACGACGGAAGAATTCTTTGTAATGTCATCGATAGCACCAAAATAGCATACTTCCATCACTGATTTTGGTAGTATTCTCAAACAGTAATTTGAATAATTTTCAAGATTTGACGATTCCAGTAACTTGCTAGTGGAATAAAGCTTTGTCAGTGGCATTAAGACTAGGGATGTGAAAACATCGATGTTATGTCCTCGAAAACATCGACCCATTGATGTTACGATAATAATATCGAAACATCGATATTACTCTAAGCCTAAGCCATCCTGCGTGAATTAGGTGTACTACATTTCGCTGACTAATGTTGTCGGCATTAGTTCACTCAGTAGTTGGTGAAATTCATTAATCTTTATGAAGGTTATCGGGATGAAAGAAAAGGTTGTCAATAAATTCATTCAATAACTGATCTAAGATTCACTCACTCCGCTCGTATTCTCAAAAAACAGCCCTAAATAATATCGAATTGCGTGGGCCCAAATTTGAACTTGAGACAACCGAGAAGCAGAGACTATACTTCTCATGTTGAGCCAAAATCTAGTTAGCTTGAGAGCTACTGTTTACAATAACAGCATGTATGATTTCGATAGGTTACGCCTATTCGAGGACCTAGCCCTTATTTTGCCTTTGGAAACAAATGAAAATCGTAGACAGCAGTCTTGAGAATAGACTAATAGGAAATTTTCAGTCAGAAATCGATTAGAGCGCTTGCGGTTGGGAACTGAACTATTCTGACAAACAGTTATTACGTGCATTTTGTGACATATGTTCAAGCTTTGAGAAATGTGATTGTATCATTAAAAGTGATGATGTTGTTCAACATGATCTGTCCAACAGTGATTCTCGTTAGAAGCATAAAGAATACATGAAAAAATGTAGACTTCACAACATTTGTTATTCTTGAAGAAAACCGACAACGGTGTGAACGTTGGATTCAAATTTGTGGCTGAGAGAATACAGATATTTATATAAAGCATTCCATTCAAAATAGACCTATAAAATAAGATCTGAATCCTGTATTTGTCACACAAGATTTTATTTTCGGGAATCTGAATCCCTCATATATTGATTACATAACACAAAAATAGAATAGCAGAAACAAAAATAGAATAAGCACAGAAAGAATAAGTATGTACAGATTGCATGAGAATAAATTGGGACGAATCCTAGAGATAATAAAAATTAGATATGTGATGATAAAATCTGAGTTAAGATATATTCGATTAGCTTCTTAGTGGTGGAATGATTTTGATCTTTTTACCAAGAATATAGAAAGCACAGAACAAATATTTCAATGAAGTATAATCACACTACACAAAAAAATAATTTTCGTGCTATTCTGCCCAATATTGGAAAGGTCACATGTAATTACATCGTCCTAAACTTCTATTCCTACTCCATTTCTATATTATGCTATGCATGAAAACAGGATTAACTGTCACAACTTTGGTTTCTCTTTGCGTTTTTGTGAATGTTTCTCCCAATTCCACGCAAAATTTCACGTTGCATTGTGAATTGCTCATTGCGAAAACCCTCAAATACACTGAAGACTTTAACAAAGGTTGATTGAGAAGGCCTGAAGTTATTCTCACACTATGCATTCATATTTGCCAAAAATATTTTTGTTTAAAAAAAATCACTAAACTGTGAGTGTACTATGTCGCAAACTTTTAAACTTTGAACATAATCCTTTGTTGCACAGTATATGGAAATCATGACGAAATCAACAGCAAATTTTCAAAATTGAGGGCGTTGCTTAATCCGATATTATATATTTATAGTTTGATTTGGACCTTGCTGGCTTTATTTGGACTCTTGTATTATTAACTATGTATTTTCGTCCATATTTTGCATTGAAACTGTGATTTTCTTCTTATTTCCAGGTGTACTTGGTAGTATCATAATTAAATCCTGCGTGATTGCACGAAATATAAAAAATATAACCTTATTCGAACATCAAATAAGACTCTTTGTGCTAATTTAGCTTCAACTAATAGTTCAATTTTTTTCAGTAGGGCTCATTGAAATTCATCCTTACTGCATGCAGTAAACAATAACCAATCAAAATGTCACTTTTTAAATCATTTAGCACTCTTCAATTAAAATTTTATAGTTTCGAATAAAGATAGAATCTCTACAACTGGCAAGCAGAGTTTATGTGATTTTTATTATTTCATAAATTTCTCGCCATTTATGTTCCAAATGATAACTCCTGAAACAATGAACATTAAATTATTTATTAAGCTCTACTCCACATTATCAACTATAATTCTTCTAGGTCATTGAAAATCACAAGATAATTTTGACAATTTTTGGAAGTTGGTTGGTAACTGCCCAACGCCAGAAGCGAATGTTTGGTATTCTAAATGCAACATTTCATTCAAGATATTCATGAATTAATCTTAAAAACGGAATAATCCTTATAATAATCCTCAAGAAAGTATATTGTTCCTCCTAAAATATCCTCTACTCATTCGATTGACCAAAACAGAATAAAATCTTTCATGTTGAGGAAAACAACTTAGCGTACAATTCCTTCTATTTACTCGTGGAACCTCGTTCTGTAAACTGTTCTCCACAAACGTAAAGTAAATATTGGGCTGGGAAACTTTCCAGTACGGGTCTCTTTATATCCCTCCGAGAGTTACAAAAAAATGTACTTATTTTTGTTTGAATTGCTTTCGGTTTGTGGGTTCCAGATGCACTTCTATGGATAGTTTTCAATTTTTGTGTGGCTTTGTGGAACAAAAATAGTGTTGATAAATCTTCCAATATTTGTTATATCAAAAGCTGTAATATTGCGAAATCATGTACACTCGTACCACTATTAAAATAAATTGATAAAATAAACATGCTAACCCGTTTGTAAAAGTGGGAAAAATTGTTTTTTTGGTGCAGGAGTGATTTTTGTGCCAAAGCAAACAATGAATAATTTTTTTTAGGATATTTGGAGCTGTATATTTAGTCAAAATATACAGATAATTTTATTCCAAAATATAGCTAGACAATTTTTGCGTTGCATATGCACGTCGCATATTCGATGATTATGAGATAAAAGCCATAACAAAATAATGTGTTATAAAAGCTCTTTTAGCTCCACATGAAAATCTATTTCAAATTAACTTTAATGTTCAACATTACAAATTTTGTTTTACAATAGTTCACTAGCAAGCAAAAAACAGGAGCCGTTACTGCTTTAATTGGAAGTTACGATTATCGCATTTGTGGTTCTAACTTCTGTTGCAACTTCCGGATGAAACCTAAAACAGATCTGGAGTAACCTTCGTAATGTCGCGAAATTAGGATTTTATCTCTTCTAGTGATTCTGGTTTGGTTTGGTCGTTTTATGCGATTTTTAGTAGTGCCTGACGTCAAGAAGTTTATTGCTCTTGAATTATTACACACGCTGAGATCTCATTTTTTGCTGATTCTTTGATCTAATATTGTAGAGATTCCGCCCGGAAGATCTGTAATGCTAGTATCCAGACATTCGCTAGCGAAGCATTCATCAACGAATCGCCTGTTTCTATGGATACCAAATAGTGATAGGTCAAAATCAGGCAATATCTATAGAAACTGAGACTTGAAACGTGCGTTTGCTGTGATTCATTCATCTGTTTCTTTTTTCTTTTGACTCTTTGATTTCAAATTGCATTTCAGAAACATACAAATCTTCCTTCCAATTAAAATGTATTACTCCTATTTGTTTATATTCTGAAGCTTCCCCTGAACTGAATAGGCAAGAAGGGGAGTATGAAAGCCATATATTATCCATTTTATACATGTTTCCGTATCAGTTGAATGCGAAACACATTTTTAAACAAAGAGAATCAATTTTTCTAAAATAAAAATTTGTTTCAAACAAAATAAAAGAAGATTCATTTCGAAAAGAACTGTCTCTGAGTTTTAAACTTCTTTAAACTTCATATCCCAACGCAGAACAAGAAAATGGTTTTTTTTTTATATTCAAATTAGAGAATCTACTCAACAGTTTGGATCATTTCCAGATAACATCTGGATGTAATAAATACATATGAAGATAATATTGTATCTAACAGATCGTAATCAGAAGTTTTGAATGAATAATTATCGCAAGTCAAGGTAACCAGAGCAAATAGGTCTTGTGGGACATGAGCTGTATTGTGAAGATAAATTAAGCAGGAACAACAATAAGCCGGACGTAGCATGTATAATATAAGGAAAATTTAGATCAGTACTCCTCAACTAGCTTTCAAAATTCAACTAGAAAAATAAGAAAACTACCTTGAATTTTTAAAGCACCCATAAAACAGAGTGGTACTAATTCATACAGTATGTGAGAGGTAACTTTTGCCGACAAATTAATGTCCTAAGTTGCATTGTTTTAGATTTAGAACTTTTTGGAAGAGTTATTATCTATGATAATTTTAATAGACTGTGACCTTTTACTATAGGCCTGAAAGAAATTTATTTCTACACTTTATTCTGCATTTGAATGCGTAGAAAAATTCACCATCAAATATACAAAATCGGATTACAATGTTTAATATTTCTTTCTTGTTTGCCTTAAAATGCTACGATATAATGCAGAATGAATTGCAGCATGAAATATTATGTATCAAATTGCCCTCAGAGGTTGAAAGTACAGATCAAATGAATAAATGAAACATAAAGAAATTGGGTCTTTGATAAAGTGGATAAACAAGTACATAAGAAAACTGATTGGATGTGAGAGTGACAAGCCTTTGGGAGTTCAAATAACACACAAAAAAGGTCCTGAAACTTGTTTTCGATACATAAAAATTATAACAATTGAGAACAAAATCACTTCCTCTCTTTTATATTCTTTTCAGATTTTCTATCAGCGAGGAAAATTTCATGTTGCTTCTTCATTCTTATCTTTGCCCATAAAGGCAAACATACTTTTCATCAATTGAACGCAATGATTTGTCATGGGAGAAGCAATTAGAATTTTCAAGTATCTTTCAAAACGACCTCCTACTTGATGGTATGAAAGAATTACATTTTGTTTTCTACAAATTCTTGGACGATTTATCTCAAGCTTTATGTTGCAATTGTGTGTTAATTTATAAAGTCTTCCGGCCGCATTTCATGTTTCCTGACTAGAATTACGGTCAAATTGTGTATAAATAAGTTGTCAATAGGGAGCCAGACTTTAAAAACATAGGATATTGTGCTTAGTGCCGAAAAAATGCTACTTCTGGTCAACTTTTGTCGGAATCAACTTCCATGATAAAACTCATTATTGAAACTAGTATTGATCGATAGCGAAAGTCAAATATTTCAGGTAAAAGTCAAACTACCACCTTCTGTTCTGTCCGGGAGGGCGGCAGCCACTCTTAAGAGTAACCCATTTTCGTATTCAACTTTCCTTACGTTTGTAGGGTAGCACCCTGGTTTTGTCGTAACACAATGGATTTATACCAATTTTGTAAGTAACTTAAATTATTTATCCAAAAAATTCAATATTATACTATGAGATACTCTAGTAACTCCCTGAGGAAGCTCAAGATTTGGGGCAAAATATTGGAATTGACCTCTTTCTGATTGCTGAATTTTTATCAAATCCAGCCAGAGCCACCAAATAAATCCTTAATTTAATTATTCTATTCATGCATAAAATCTGTCATCCTATTCACTACTATATTCCAGATCGATTCATATATACAATTTGGCTGTAAATCCGATTATGGTAGATGAAGTGCAGTTGACTTTTTGACATATAGGTCTTACAGATCTATAAACCATCATTTTGAAGCAGATTGAGAGATCCAGGATATGATCCAATTTTCTATTAGATCTATAAGTCCATAAGAAACTGATAAAAGTGCATCGATTTTTGTTAAATAATAACAATTAGTTTATGAGGATGACAAATTCATTGAGATTTTGCTCATAATTTACAGATTTGAGGAATTATAAGACTTATAGATTTACACACAGAATTGTAACATTAGCTTTGGAACTAGGAGTGAACGAACGTAATTTATTCATTTACCAAATTTCATTCCGTTAGCTCCATAATTTCTGGAAAAACCAATTCAGACATATACTTACCAAGACACCGTTAGGTGTATCTTATGTACCTTGGTGGTACTAAACCTTAGAAAAGATTGAATATATCAAAATCACACTATAATTGTCTCCTACTTCGAAGATAACAAAATTCACTCTCAAATGTATTCATTTGCCACGTGATACTAGCTATTGCAAAAATCACGAGAAATGCACAAATGCCAAGGAATGATTTCTCGATAAAAAAGGAATACAAAACTAGAAAATTCTCTGAACTTCAAAGAAGTTTTCAAAAACTGGATACGTAATTCCAGAACTGAGTTTTAATCCTTCGTAGCTGATTTGATAGAACAGTTTTCTGGGAATATGCTCTCTACCACGTAGGCTAAGGAATTCTACTGCAGATATGCTCTCCATCAGGATCAATGTTAATTGGACAAATAAGAAGATAGTTGCATTCTTTTAAGTCCAGACTTCCTTGGGTGCATAATGTATATTTCTAATTTGAGCAATGAATAAGTCTAACCTTACGAGTTAAGGAAATACATTGTGCTGCGTCGTCCTTATGCTTGACTGTATTTAGTTTTGTAAGTCCTGATTTACAATGGATGTAAACATAAGATCAAGATAACATAAAATTTTCGTAATTCTCAAGTATGTTTATGATTTTAGGGTTTGACAAATTAGATTGGAAAATGTCAAACATGATTTTACGTTCAACCAAAGGAGTTGGCTCTGTATGATTATCTTTGAGTTGCTTATTATTGAATGGACATGAAAAATAAATTATGTCAAACAAAATATTAGGTAAGAACACTATTGTTTTGCTAATGAATGAAGTCTACAAAAAATTCGTCTCACAAATATTTAAATCTAAGAGACGGTTATGACACTATCATTCTGGAGTTATGTGTTCCGTCCTAATCTGGATTTGTAAGTATAATATAGCCAATCGCAGAATAGTCAGGCATTGAGTTCCAGTGTATAAAAACTCATATAGATTGATAATTCGTAGAGGTAGAAGTTACATACAACACTATCTATCAAATATAAAGCCAATTACGACAAAATTAAAATTCTGAAACATTTTTTTGTCCCACAAAAATTCAAATCCAAGAGTCTACAATATGAGGGCACTTCCTGCTTGTTGTCGTATAGGAAGCACACGTCTTTTTTGATCAAATAAAAAGTGATTTTGAGATATATTCTTTGCAATGTTGTAATGTAATATGAGTTTGGAAATAACTTATTCCGGTTTTTCTGGAGCTTTTAATCTATCAAAACAATTTTCTCCCGGAGAAAGCCCACAACATTAGGCAAAATACTGTAAATAAATTGAATTGGCCTCTCATTGATGGTTCATTTCATCGAAACTGAACAAAGTCATCAAATTCATCCTTAGTCGGTGTGACTACCCATCGCAAAAACAATAACATGGCTACGTGTTGTATCCAAAGCTCTACCAATTATACATATCCTCAATTTTTATTCGTCATCGTACAGACATTTAAAAGATTCTACCAGGAAAATTAATATTTCCTGCTCTATTTTATCATAATAATTTTTAAACAAAAAAAAGAACATTCAAAACGATTCACAAATCACTAATCAGACTATGTAAAAATGTGGCTTGATTTAAAACGATGCATAAAAGTGAAACTACGGTTGTCTTACGCTCATGTTATTTTCACGTTATTTTATGCTTAAGTACATTATAAATCATTATTTATTTTATTTATTTATGAATATACTCTGAGGTGAACTCTCCACTAAAAGTCAAGAATACGCATGGCTCCAAAACTGGTGACTTAGAAAATATCAATCAATCAACCAACATGCACAAAAAAATTGCTTGAGCTTCGTCTATTTAATGCTCGATTCGTTTTATTTTATGTCATCCATAATAATATCAACATTGTTTCACTACGATTGCCAGTGAACTTTGCACTTCATCCATGTAAACTTAAGCTCAATCACAATTTATTGTTTGATGAAAACTATTGGATAAAGAGCAATGTACAATATATTTTATGTCACACAGCTGAACTTAAGTGCAATTTAATTGATGTTTGTTGACACATATCGTTTCGCAATCTTTGTAGGATTTTCATCAAATTTAGTTAATAGTTGAAAGGACATAGTACATAGCCATCTTAGTTTCAAATCAAGTAAAACAATGCATAATTTTTTTATGATTGTCAATCAATCCAAAAATTTCCAGAAATCGATCATATCATTTTCACACTATTCTAAGTTGGAAACCAAAATATAATTGAACAAGAATTGCAGCTCCTAAAATGAAAAATCATACCACTTGTTATAAGCTTCCTAATTGGACAATAGAGAATCAATGAGTGGTGTTCTGCCTAGTTTTTGATAAATATTGCCAACTTTTAAAACAACCCAGTACAAAAATTCATTGGAATTTAATTATAATATAGTTGCATATATAAAACTCTAACTTTTGATGAGAATCTAAATTTAGCACCAAAGTGAAGTTTACAAATCCTAACTTCATGGACTTCCAAACATCAGCTCGCCACTTGGAAAATTACTTGTACTTCACCCGTGCAGACAGACAGAAAGTATCTAATATAACAGTAGATAATAACAATGAACAATCTTTCCATTACAAACTTCCTCAATTTTTCACCTTTGTTAACGAAGAAAAAAGTGTAATATCTTTCACGTTATCTTCATTGCTATTCTTAATTAAAAGAGGTCGATATTGATTTTCTCAATAATGGAAGATAATTGTATTATTCCTTTTGATATTCAAGAAATTAATCAGGTTTCAATGTTTACGTATATGACTACGAAATATTAAGAGAGAAATTATATTTTAACCGTTTGCAATATTAGATATGTTCATTGAAAAAGTGTACATCCAGGGTTTTCTATTAACTAAGTTTTCGTTCACTTATTTTTAATATCTGAACATTATCAAAAATACTCCAATAATTGGATAACGTGTCGGAATATTCTATTGACTTTATTTAATGAGAATGGAAATATAACGTGCTGGCGAATTATGCCTTGCGAAGTCTAAGCCATATATTTCCCTCAAACGGGATTAATCTTTGTTAATTACAGTTCATATTTAATTCAGGATAACATATTATCACTGTAGACCCTTTGTTGTAACGTTTGTATCAATTTGTCGAGAGCAAGCTAACTCGAAAGGAAAATAAGGTTAATGAAAGTCTCAAGCAAATGGATTAGTAGTAATTACAGGATCTGCTACTTATCGCCACGAGAGGGATGATCCAGGAAAACTTTCGAATTCTTCTGGGGTAAAGATGTCCATTCAACTTTGTAATCGCTTGATGAAACTTCAAACCAGACTAGGAGAGTTTTTTGTATTGTTGCTTTTGTTTCATTCACTCAAATGAATCAAACAATGGGAATCTTCCCTAATATCATATATTTCTTGTTATAAATAGAAAAACAGTAGTTCGAGGAACTTCTCCAAAAAAACCTAGCATTCACTCAAAGATAGCTGGAGATATTCGAGTCTTATATATTTTAATTATTCAAAGGATAAGAATGCTACTTCAAATATTCTCTCGTAACAGGAACATTAAGAGAATAATATTCTTCAATATTATGGACCTTCATAATCTGTACGCATTTATTAAATCTTAGAGTCAATTTTAATTTGATAATAAAATTGCTCATTATCGCAATGTTCATCCGGAAATGGTAAATTACCAAATCAACGAATTTCCACTCTCTTTGATATTAATATCCTCGATGAAGTTATAAATATAAGCCAAATGAGGTGAGCTGCGATTGGTTACAACTTACTGTCTCCGGAAATTTATCGAACACCCCTAGTGATGTATCACATCAATATTTATCTTCTTTACTATATAGTCTCTAGAAGTTGGAAACCAAAATATGAATGAACAAGAATTACAGCTCCCGAAATGAAGAATCATACCACTTGATATAAGCTTCCTAGTTAGATGATAGATAATCAATGAGCGATGTTCTGCCTAATTTTTGATAAATACTGCCAACTATAAGAAAAAAAAACCCAGTACAAAAATTCATTGAAATTTCATTATAATAGAGTTGCGTATATAAAACTCTAACTTTTGATGAGAGTCTAAATTTAGCACCAAAGTGAAATACAAATCTTAACTTTATGGACTCCCAGACGTCAGCTCGCAACTTGGAAAATTACTTGTACTTCACTCGTGCAGACAGACAGAAACTATCCAACATAACAGTAGATAATAACAATAAACAATCTTTCCATTACAAACTTCCTCAATTTTTCACCTTTGTTAATGAAGAAAAAAGTGTAATCTCTTTCACGTTATCTTCATTGCTATTCCTAATTAAAAGAGGTTGATATTGATTTTCCCAATAATGGAAGATAATTGCATTATTCCTTTTAATATTCAAGGAATTCATTAGGTTTTAATGTCAACGAATATGACTACGAAATATTAAGAGAGAATGTACAAGTAATTTTTTAAACAAGGATATACAAGAAGTGACAAAAATGAAGAACATTCTTATCCTCTAAAATGATTTCCTCAAGTTTCACGTCATTACTAACATGCTTCTTGAAGCTCCAATTGAACTTTTGGAACCTTCAAATTATTTGACAATATCTATTTGTATAATCCTGTTCGTCACTATTTTACTTTTTCTAGATATTTTTTCAAAAGAGTTGATGACGCAATGATACAAATTACAGCTGTGAACCCCCATTTTATCACCTAAAAAGATTCGGCCCTTAACTCTGTTGGGAATGCAGAATATTTCAAATCCTCACCTCCAATTAATATATAGGCAAAATCCAAGCTAAAGAGTTATAAGTCAGTATCCATTCATGTAAAGATGACAGACGAGTTATCATCCAAAGTTTTGTCAGGAAGTGTTCCTTTTATGATCAATTGAAGAATGAAAAATGATTAATCGAATCAATCAAGATCAGGATGATACAGATTGATCAGAAAAAAAGCAGAATCAATTTAGAGCCTTCAAATTATCATAATCCTCATTTGGAATTTTCTATCCGTCATTTATTATAGATTTTTTCCAACCCCAAGTATGAGCATCAAGATTGATAACGTGAAGATATAAACTACAATTGTGAATTATTCATTTCATTTGTGTCAATGGCATATTTTCGCGGATCGAAATATTTTGAATCTCCTCCATCAATCTAATGGAAGCAAACATACGAATTATTATCCAACGTTCTGTGAAGATCTAAATAAAGAGTGAAAAAACTCGGAATTTTGTTTGCAGCTTCCCATGAATATAACATTTTTCGAATAAGATAAGATCTATGCTGCTTTCCCCCAAAAACCTCCATGACAGTCAATTTTTCCTGGCACTTGAAGCAAAAATTGTACTATCCGATGTAAAGGACGTTCAATAATATCAAAGCCCCGTCATTAGTTGATAAGAAATACTCTCAGATAGTAAAAAATTAGTCGACTTTATACCTGATGTCACTTGGTACCTTTATCAGAAATATACCAGAAACTGATGATAGTCTCTCCCTACACTAGGAAATTAGTTTATCCTAAGGAAAAAGGAAAATAATTGAAAAATTCAAAATGGTCAAAAAGGATTTGTTAATCCTTTTGTCAAACAAGCAATTACATTATTTTTTATACAGAAAGATATGATAATAATAACCTACATACAATAACATTCTATTCTGGAAATAAACACTTTGAGTATCATATAATTCATTGTGATCAGGACGAATGTTTTTTATTGAAGATAAAAGCGTATTTTTCCTACAGAAGTTTTATTTCGCATCACAAATACGTGCTAAAATAAATTGAAAATTATTTATTCAGCTGACGGTTCACGAGGATACAACCTTCTATTTACAAGAAAATTAAAAAATGAGGATGGTCATATCAAAATAAAGTGAGACATTTAAATATATTAAAAATGCACAATCAACTTCAAGAGCCAGAGATTGGTGCAGATTTTGAAATTTCTAATTTGAAAATGTGATGCATTATACTCACACTAGGAAACATCTTCCAGGAGTTAAGGAACTATATTTTTGTCGTTATCTGGAATTGAACTAATCTTGTATCTTACACTCACGGCTACATCGGCCATATATTTACTTATTTACTTGAGCTAGTGTGCAGCATTTCAAATTTTAACTTTGTGAGGTAGTAAAATAACACCTTCATGGTGGCTTTATACCCTAATTAAACAGAATACGAAACAAGTCATGTGACTTTCTGTCAGATAAAAAAGAGCTGCAGCTTTAAAAATTCATCATCAAAGGAAATTTGAGAAAATTAACTTGTAATCAAAGTGTTAGGTTTTAATAGCCTTCTTTATACAAAGTTCAAACTGTATAAAACTTGAAAACACTAATTGTGGGTCAAAATTTGCATCACATAATTGACAGCTTGAAATAGTAACATTTTTAGATCTGATTTCTTGATGGAGCAGAAATAATAACAAGCAGTTATAAAAAATGCAAAACACAAAGTAATTTATCAGCTCTATAAGAAGAATTGACTGATAAGAGCTATGATTAGAAGAAAAATATTTTCCCGTGATTATATACTTGGGGTATTGAATATATGAAATTGTATTGATAATGTCCTTGCAGTCGAAGTACTCGCTGATTACTTGACTCACTGAGCGACTTCATCTCTTTCTTTCGCTCTCAACACCTTGCAGTCCTAATTCGCAAGTATTCTATCAATATTAGATCCTTAAAACTGTGTTTTTACATACTTTGCTCAAATCTGTCCACTGTTTTCCCAATTTTACTTGTGTTTCGAACAGATATTTTCCATCTTCCTCATCCAAACATCTCACTTTCACTCTCAACCACACTTACATATCTTATCAAACTGTACAAGTTATCTAGTAGGAATTTTATCTCAAAACTCAAGATAAGGACTTTAGACATATATGGGACAAGAACAGCTCTAGTGACAAGCCCTATGATTCATAAAAGTTTAGAGTAACAGGCTGAAAAACTTCAGGAACTGACCATGGACCAAACAAACAGCTTCAGAAAGAAATCAAGTGGCTTTAGGAAAAACTATGAACAGATTTTGTATTGGTGTGAAGAGCTTTATCTTGTTGAGCTGTCTACTTGTTCCCGAAACTGTTCATATCTGTTAATGATTCATCTCCAAAGCTGTACAAAAGCTGTTTGATTCGCTCCAATAACGATTTAACCTATTTCTCCAAGCTATTCTGATTACCAGAATCTGTTCCTGAAGCAATTCATTTTGAAGTTTACGTCCGGAGCCTAGAGGCTAGAATCCTCATCCGGATTGTTACCATCTTGGATTTTAGGTCAAAACACTTACTGTATAACTACTATTGAGTCAATTTATATTTTCTAATATGAGTCAAAAACATGATTAGCAGAACTATCTCATCTCTACTTTATGATCTAACATTTCATCAGATATTTTTGGACAAACTGGTTTGAAATCGTGGTAAAATTTATGCAATTTCACTAATTAAACATGTCATTCCTACATCGTTTTGCAGTTACTAACCAGCAGCTTTATTAAACTAAAATTGACTCTGGAAAATTCATACTTCATATATAGGAGTTATTAACTTTTCACTCCATGTGGAAGCTAGCGTTGAATCATGTGTGACATAGTTGAAAATTTCCCCACTAGTTGTTGCTTATTTAATTATGTTTTTTTTTTTCAGGATACATGTGGTGCCACTGATTGCTGTGAATCTCTCCATCCTCTGCAGAAAGTCTACTTTTTGTGAGTAAATTTTTTATTTATTTACTATTTAATATTTGGAATTCAACAACAGGACCATGCAAAAAAATCAAATGATTATACAACAAAAAAGAATTATGGTATAACAACTATTTATAGGTTTAATTGCATCCTACGGCTTAGAAAGTAACAATAAATCTAGCAATTTACACTGAAATAATGTCTTCCACACCCGTATCGGGTGGAAGGTGTGATTGATATATTCCTTATATGTCTTCATTTTACAACTCGAAAACTTTTGTTCATACCAAAAATCAGATTATATCACGTGGTAGCTGAAGTAAGTGAGGATTTCATGAGCACATGGAACAGGGTACGGCTTCACGCAGTATTGTTTTCGTTTCAGTGAAGCTACTACGCTTATTATAATCTCAATCGATAGTTCCAATCGAATACTACAGATTCAGTATATTAAATTTCAAAATATCGACTTATGCTCCTATGAATCGTATCATCAGCATGATTTTAATAACGTTGTGGAGAGCGGAAGGCATTCCTGCAAGGACATACACACTTGCCAATACGTAGCTAATGGAATCGCCTCTGTTTCAGCATCATAACATATCATTTGACGCAATCTCTTAGCGAACATTGAGGACGTATTTACGTGAAATACAGCACTAGATAAGCGTAGCTGACTCGTTCGCCATCTTGGAGCCCACTGACAAGTCTGTGCAACGTTTAACATCCTTATCTTTATGATTTTGTGTAAATTATGTAGGTTTCTAGATGAATAGTAACAAGATTGTAAAAACAGGCAGTTGTGCATCTTGTTCTTCAAGAAATTTATCTACTTGCATTAATTTTCTACACAAAATCTGTAAATGTTTAGTACTCAAATTATGAAGTTGAAGTAAATAGTATGGTGATTCAAACAAATAGGTACCTAGATAAGTACCTAAATATTTTCTTTGAGCAAAGCAGATTGAATAGTAATAAGTTTTTTAAAAAAAAAAAATATCATTTAAGGTAATTATAGAAAATGCAATGAAAATTTCAAAAAACAGTTCAAGTCAAATGAAACACGATTATCTGCTTTTGTTAGCTCATTTGAAATTGTAGCTGATGGTTTCATTTTTGTGTCAAATTTCAAAATTCCTTATCCCCAAACCTCTCACAACAGTGTAGTGCAAAACTTCAGGAAATTATGACAATTAGTAGCAAAACATTAGGAATATTACTTAAGAACAAAGATTTTTGAATAATGCTGACATTTACTGCCTCAGCCTGTTACAATCGAACAGTTAAACTCGAAATTTAAATTGAGGTCGAGTTGCTTGGAATATATTTCTCCACATTCAAATGATGTATTGAGAAATAAAAATTACTCATCTGTAGAATCAGAACCCGTATCTTGAATGAATAATACAACTGGGCCCAGACCAGTCCGTCATTTGCAATTACTTTATTAAATTATATTAGAGTTCACACATCGGTAAACGGCAAACTGACAGTGGGCTCCAAAATGGCGGACGGGTCAGCTTTGCCTTATCTAGTGCTATAACGTAATACAGATACAACTACTTTTCAACATTTTCAAGGACAATTTCACATTTTTTTCAATATTATGGTATATTATAGAGACTATGGCTCAACAATTTCTTCCCAGAAAAATGCTAGGCTTGTGTAACCATCTTGAATTATATGAAATTCAATTTTTCTCGATAAGCATTGAAAAGAAACTTCATAAAACATATTGGGATGGAGGAAAATATGAATTTCAAACTCAGGCTTTGTTTTTCATTTGATAACACTAGTAAACATGCTCTATAAAGTAATATGATAGTCACAATATCTCGAAAAACATTCGAAAATTTCAAAACTTGTTCCACTAAAAATCTCTTTATTATTTAGCTTATATTGTATTCTTCGATGAATACGACAGGAGACTCCCTAATTGTATTATAAAATAAGCTTTTAAATTTTTTTAGACTCCTTATTATTCTTTTCTTTATAATTCAATAAACGTCATGAAACAGTTCAAGTGAGAACAACCAATAAGCGTCACAAAGACAACAAAATTTTACAGCCTCTATTTTTTACGTCAGAATAACGTTCTGCATCTCAAAATTGATAAAATCTTGTTTTTATTACTTGACGGATATATGTGCATCCAGCATGGTTATTTTAACATGTTTACTTTCAGGAGAATCGACAACATGTTTACGCTACTTTCAAATTTATTTGGAAATCTTTTGCGTTTGACGATGTTTAGTAAATAATATCAACAATTGCAAACATGTGTTTTTCACGACTTCTTGAATATCAGTTCTTGCTACGATAAAAGTTTAGAGGCTGGCGAACAGAACATAATATGCATTCTGATTAATAATCGTGATTCTAGATCAAAGAATATAACTTCAAGATCACTTGCCCCGTAATACTAAAATAAATTTCGATGAAATTTCCAATGACTGCTGAAAAATATGATCCAGTCTGCCAGCATCCTCAATCTAAGCAATATGCGAAGTAAAATAGTCAATTAATGTCGAGAATAAAAATGTTATGGTTATCAACAGGCTACAATTTGAAGCGCATGCTGGAGCCTCCAAATAGGCAATGACCCCGTCAAAAAAAATTTGACAAGAACATCAATTTTGCGAGCTACGAACTCACGCATATAAGTACCGACATCGAGCCGACAATAGTCAAAATAGATTCAGAGATGCTCAAAACGGACAATTCCATCAAAATTTCGATATGTGAGTTTCATCAGTTTCACAATACTTGTACTTTGTACAAGTAGGTAAAAAACGTGAACTTTATGTCTGGGGGAAGGTATCAACCACCTAAACAATTTATAGTGAAACTTCGGTTTTGTCACATTTCTCTGTTGCATAAGTGAATATGTCGGCTGATCAAAATATTACAATTATTGAACCACAAACACAATACAAATTATATACGGTTGAATGTATCCTTTCAAAATCAAAGGTTACTAATAATGGCAATATTCAAATGACAATAATTTTGGAAGCATTATTATGCAAAACTGCATGAATCCATACAAATCTTTACCCTAAAATTATAATACAAATTCAAATTATCAGATTGATATTATCAGAGTCTAACTTCATTATATTCTATTATGTTTTGGTCATTGAATGACGTCCAAAATCATCGTGAAACAAAAGCTTTGAATCTCTATTATGTACCTAAGGGACTAATTAGACATAATTTGGATATCAACAATTCAAATTACCAAATATTTGCGAATGAGAGTTGGAATTGCATACTAGAGAATATACTGTTTTCTATAATTTTTTTGAAAGAAATAGTATCCCCGAAAACATAATTTGCGAAACTAACGACGATGTGCGAATGCTCTTATTTGTCCCTAGAACATGGATTCTACAAATCACGAATGGTTTTTGATTCTATGTTTGAGAATGCTATCTTCAAACTGCACTTTTGGATCCCTATTATAAAATATTTTCAAACCATTCACCTTTATGTTGTCAACAAAAACCGAAGAAAACATATACTTATTTCTTACGTTGGTCATTTTACAAACATAAAACCTATGACTAGCTCACAGAGAACAATATATTAAGAATAGAATCTCATTTTACTTATTCAAGTTAGTTGTCCATCGAATGACAAACCATCTATCACTGCTAAATTGAAATGCTCAAAGTCAGTAGATAAAAAAAAAGTACTATGATATATTCAGCACCTGTTTTAGCCAAAATGACTGCTTGTTCTAGTGAAACCATGGTATCCATGGCAAAACACGTCATTTGTGTTCTTAGGCTGTAATATATTTGAAATATCATTTTTCTTCATAACTCGGTCGAAAGTACGTACTTTCGTCCCCAATGGCAGAGACGAAATTTTGACATTTACCCACTGTGAAAAGTACATGTATTTATACTCGACGACCAGCAGCACTCGCTTCGCTTGTACCGCGAATATCAGGGCAGGCATCAAAAACATGCTTATCAACATTTGAAGTCAAAGAATCAATAACGTACTTTCCAGCAGTTATGAAGAAAAATCATATACACTATACGGGCCAAAAGTTGAAATCTTGGCCCTGAATGTCACGATCATGACGTGCAGGGCTGAAAATTCAGCTTTCAGCCCTTGTAATATACTATTATATCGTTGATATACTAGCTACTTTCCATTAAAAACATTAGGTCGCACATTTTACGCGCGATATCTCGTTAGAGGTTATAAATACGTGAATGAGTCAACAAACTTTTTTATAGAGAAAAGTGTGTACTTAATTTTTACTCATTACCTCAAATGCTCTACGACCATTAAAAATAAGATATCTGCGAAAAACTGGTCAAAAACAGGGTTTTTGATCTTTGACCTTCGATATCTCCTTAAGCACTATGATTTGACAATATAATTTTTGCACACTCATTGTTCATCCTAAAATGGAAAAATTTATCTAGTAGATGGGGTCATTCTTTGTCTGAATTGACAGGGCTAAGTATTGATTTTAGAAGTACAGGTTCTCTCAATTATTGTCTGTGATTCTCAGAATTCTCCTAGAATATTATGTGAAAAATCTTCTAATCGAACTAGTTTATGTCGTTTCCTAATTATGAAGTGTTTATCATGAATATTATGAATATTTATTGATAAAATTGATTCAAACAAATTTTTGTAACACGTACACCGAAAGTATCCTATCACGGAGCTGACTTCTGCTTCGAAAGTTCTCAATTCCAAACCATGGTAACAATTTTCATTAATTCTCTGTTGACTGGAAATTAATGGATATTTTTGTCCGCTGGGTGAAAATGAAATTGTAGATCATGGATCATGGATGCCGTTGGATTTTTTTATCTAATTGATATATGTCAAATTGATATTTGAAAGAGATTTGTTTTATAGAATGTGTTATAGTATGTGCATTTATTGTGAACGGGATAGCACACAGAATGTGAAAAATATCAATCAATAAAATAAATCATGTAAGTTATTTTTGATTGCATTAGTTTACCATGATGTGATTGCATTTGCAAAAATATGTTTGTCAAATCGATAAGATAGTTTCAATACATCAAAATTTATTTCAAAAATTTAGTATTGGGGGTACTTCGGTGCACTTGTTACAAAAAGCATCGTATGCAACACGGACGCTGAACGACTGTCATTATTGTCACGAACAAATTTGGCTGCACGGAGCTACGCCTTGAAGTTTGTCCTCGTCTTCGCCCTTGATTTATTTTATCCCGGACTAAAATGACAGTCGTTCGGCTCTTGTAGCATAATATACTATTTTTGTACTCTTACTATTAGAATCAGTCTAAATATATTCAAAATATAACTTATAATTGAATATAGACATAAACATACATGAAACCTCGTAATTTTTTAGTTACCATTTGAAATTGGACTTCTTTTGACATATCGGAGTAATTACCAGATATTCACGAGTCTAAGCAGCCGCCTATCACTAAAAATAATGTTACAAAGGATTCTCCGCCCTCTTGAGCAATGTGTTCCATTTTCGCGGCCCATCAAGAAGAGATAGTATTGTAATCGCGCTGATGTTTTTTTTGAAAACGACGGATATATCTCAAGATACTTTTAAGACTAAGACAATTTCTTTATTTGTTAGTCTGCATATATTTCTCCGCAATTACACACAGTGTTTCACCAATAGAATTTAAATTTGTAATATCGTAATTCAACCACTTTTTTGTCCTAAAGGAAACAAGGTGTCAACAAACAAACATTACATTTTTCAGATATCCATCCCAACGAAATGTCTATCATTCGATTAATGAATTACTTCAAAGACTCAGCAATCAATTCTGACATTTTCAATAGATTATCAAGTTCATTGAAAAGAAAATATAGTCGAGCCCAATCCATACTCAACAAATACTCCAAAACTGTCAGGTAAATACTGAGACCAAGCACGACCGATTTTCTCTCAAAAACATCACAAAAGTCTTCTTAATGGTTCATTTTTTACAGAATCGAATGAAATTCATTCTCTAGATATATTTTACAAGTTCATTATTTCAAGTTTTACAGCTTCAAATACTCGTAGCTTATTTCTATTATAATCAATATTGCGACAATATAAATAAATATTTATGGAACTGAAGTGAAATGTTCGTTATTCTTAGCAATTCATGTTCAATGTTTTTAGATGTAATCAAAATCTTTTCTTCTGAAAGTTATTTATGTTTAAAACATTCTTACATGCAATAGGATACTGCGTATATTTGTTTGACGCATAGAGAACTCAAAAAAAATTAGAGAGGTGAAGCTGGTTCAATAAATAAATAAATGAAAAGAATAAATGTGCTTATAGCATGAGACCTATGTATGTTGACATTTCGGTGATAGTTTTAATAGTTCAAGTTTTGGCACTCAATTTTATTGGAATTTTATACGAATGCAGGAGCGAACCCGATGAGCCCAATTTTCGGTCCTTTTGTGGAATAGATTCACATTAATTCCACAAATACAGCGCTTTGACTTTTCCTGAATATAAAGTTTTCTCAAGAATCACATGTGCACGAAAATTTTGCTTGGGCTAAACCGTAATTTACGGATGAATCTGAAGTTTGCTACGAGTCTGACAGAGAATCTTCCATGTAAATTCGTACATGTATGTTATGAAAGGGTTTTGAAAACATATGATAGCTATTGAGAAACTCTTTAAAAACGAAGGCATGTACAAATTTTGCTAATACTAATACTAGCGAGCTTAAGTAAACCTTGTTGAGAGATATTTAAGAGTTAAAAGTGTAGTACAATAATACACTAATATCTTTTTCAGTTCATACGTGAACTTCATTTTTGTTATGATTGTTATAACTAAAAAATTTGCATGAATATAACCAATAGTAGTTGGACGTGGGACGGTAGAATTTATCAAATATGAGAGAGTTATGTCTCAGTTAAGTAATTACCCTAGGGATACTTTCATTGTGTATTCAATATCCAATGACAAGCTTTCACTTAGTTATAAATCATCTGCGTAGCACACTATAGTTATTAACTATACAACAAATGTACATATTAAAAATTTGTATGATATTTTATATAAGCGTGTGTGTAGTGTAATAAGATCTTACAAGATTTAAAATTAACCTTGGTTTGAGTTTAGATCCATTTGGCAGAAATCAAGAGGCTGTTAGGATGTATTATAATTTATTATGACCTACATAGAGCAAGATTGCAGTACGAGAAGTATCCCTTTTTGGATGCTATCACTTTCCGTTCGCATCTTTATTGGACTCAAATACTTTACGATCGTTATGGTAACTCGTGCAAGGATCATTTGTTCCGTTGTGGATTGTCACGTTGACATTTATATTGTGTTTCTACTTCTAGATTTGTAAAAAAAAATCAGAATAGCACAAATATCGACAAAAACTGTCCATCAAAGATTCTACTGTTCAATCAAACTCAGCTTTCTTTTATTTTACAATCCGTTCATCATTTAGAATGATATTATTAACATGTTTTACTTCATTGCTTACCCATAAGATGAATTTGTTTCAAATAATTGATTTATTCATGGTATGTCATTGCCTACATGTGTTCAACGTGCTATAGAAAAATCATGTAATATAAATATAGATCCGGTATATTATGATGATATCTATAAATGTACAGTTTACATCCATACCAGAAATATTGCTGCAAGTTTCCAAATAAGGAAAAAGATAAAAATAAAGTATGCCATCATAGGAACATTTCCTCCATTTTTAAATTTGTAGTTAATTTTCCTTTGTATCATGAGCTCGCCAATCACCAAAGCGATTGGAAAAATTCATTTGAGTTCCTCAACCATTTCTCTCCAAACTAAATTATTCGAGGATAGAAAGAAATTCTTGATATATTACGTAAAGACTGTGATCAGGAAAAGAGTACCTGTTGAGTTCACAGAATGAATTAGACACAAATTGAAACAGCGAAAGTCAATTGGAGACAAAAAAAATAATGTGAAAAAAGTGAAGCAATCTTCAGATCGTCTTCAAGTTCTCTTTGCAATTAAATCGTGCTCCAAATACTTCAAGCTGGTACTATAATCATTCGATATATTATTTGAATCTTGAAGTTTTACTTTTTCGTAGATAAAGTTTCACTCATATATATTGAACTTGAAGAATTTTATGACTAAAGTTGTACCTTGTACCCAACTTCCTGAAATTTCTTTTCATGAAGCAAAAAGTACCCTTGAAAATCATTTTCTTTTGTATTGTTGGATTTCGTTCAGAAAGGAAATGCTGCGTTTGGGAAATAGTTCCACCATTTCTTTTGCAACAAATACAAATTTATGATATCGAAAGTGTTATGTATGGATTTTGATGAAAATGTCAATATTTACTCGTTTGGAATATAGGAACAGGAGATTTGTATTTTAATCGTTCCACGAATATTTGAAAAACTCTAGTGGAATAAATAATATTTCCATGCAAAAATTTAATTCCATGAATTATAAACATCAAAAATTCATAGATCCGCAGTTCGTAAACAGGGAAATTTTTTTGAATGAAAATAACACAAACGATGTCAAACTGTTATCTTTTTATGAATGTTATGCACCACATACAAACTAACGTGTAGGATGAATGTGAACACAGAAAAATTATTTTTATCAGTAAAAACTGTTCGATGGGGAACGATTCTGTAGCACAGCATATTGCCATAATATTGAAAAAATACCGAGAATATATTACAAAATTTGTAAAAAAATAATAAAATGCAACTGACAAGTGCATTGCATCTTATAATCAACCTTCAACTTTTGAATTAAGATCAAGATCATTCTTATATTTGAAATTGCAATGACCTTGATCTTCAGTGATTTGTTATTTAATATTTATTTGAAATCATCTTCACACTTTCATCATAACTAGATTTCTCAATCAATAACTTTTACTGTTGTAGTCAATGTGAGTTGTTTCTTCATTTCACTAATTTGTCGTTACATTTACTGATATCATAAACCATTACTATCAAGAAATTGTCTCAATTCTTTCCACTTTTCTCAAAAGAGCGCTATTTTTCTGTGCTCCAATTTCTCCAGAAACTAATGCGTTCTCAAGATGTAAAAACAAGAGCTCTTGTTCGGTCGAAATAGGTAATTTTAGCAATCATGAAAAACTCTTGACAGATGAGCAACAAGAAGTGACATTTTGTCTTGTCAAAGGTACGTCCTTTTGTGGAATTGTTTGAAAAGTCATTTCAATATTGAAAGCTCATTTTCATATTTTTCTTTGCTGCAAAGTTTTTCTTGCGGATTTCGCTGTAAAAACTAATAAGAACACTGTGAAAGAATGTCTGAAAAATGTCATCTGAAAGAGACTTAAAATAATCTTGTACTTCACTGAACAAACATTCAGACGACAGAAACACGATATCAAAATGAAAATCAAGTTTGGTGTCTGAATTTAAAGAACTGTCTTCTGTATTCTCTTAAAAGTGACCCACAAAGATCATATTCTGTAGAATAGAAATCCTTTCACAATATTTTGATATTAAATCTAATTCTTCTGCTTTACAAAAGGAAGCTTTCTGCGAGGCAAATAATATAATGGTTTCACGTCCAATTATCCAACTTATTTAATAAGCAAAATTCCAAGTATGAACTTCAGAAAAAATGTGTGATATATAAGCAAATCAATTCTCTTACAAAAAAAAAAAAAATATTGGAAAGAACTCAACAAAAGGAATTTCCCTTTCAATATAACAAACAAAACCTTTTCAAAATCAATTTAGGCTTATTCACGAATTGAAAACTTTTAAATGGTTTTATTGTTGAGAAAAAATCAACTAGATTATCAATAAATCCAATTTTCATCTGAAGACTCTTCACTTTTGAACGTTGGCCCAAGTTATTATTACATATCACCGAATCGCGTAATTTCTGCCAAATTCGTTCGTAAATGCCGATCAGATAACATAAATTTATTCATGTTCTACTGACGATATCTGATTGAAAATTCCAACGTTAAATTTTATAGGAAATTGAAAAAATTCTGTAGATGCATTTTTGTAACAGATTTTAATTTCGAGCTTTTTGAATTGTATTTGAATAAATAAAGAACTCTAAATAATATTGAACTTGAGAGATTTCCTACAATATTTGCAACTGACAACATTATATTACGTTTTTAATGGGACAAATGCAAAATAAAGTATGTTCTAGTGATCAGATTTCTTAGAATCGGTTTTTGTATACGTGCGTTGTAGTGAGACTGCGAGCTCCAAGCTCTGCACATTAAAGTATCTAGGAACGAAACAAAATTTAGAATAAAAATATGTGTCTGCGAATTGTTTTGAGATTCTGCCTTTCTCTTTCAAATTATGTCATTCTCAGCCATTTTTAAAAAGTGAAACAGTATATCTCAGATTTTGTACAAGAATATGACTATTTGATAATTTATGTGCCTCACTCCAGTAAGTTCTTTTCCGGCAGTATCTATGGCAGTACAACTTAAATTTTCTTCGAAGAGTTACTTAGGAAGAGATCAACCGAAAAATTTTAAAGAAAGGGCGACAAACTTGATTTAAGGAACTACAAGACCTCAACTTTCAAAAAGTGTGATTCGAAGAGACCATCGAAACTTTGTATACTAAATTTCTAGTCAATCTTTCAAATTATAGAAGATATATATAGGAACAAAAAATCAATGCACCCCTTCAGGTGAATCGATTCCAAGCACAATCAAATTTACCGTCAAATCAATGGTGGTACCACAACGAATTGACATTGACATTGACTTGATAATTATACTCAATTTACCTTGGAAGTAGGATATGTCCTCAATTGGAGTTTATCGTACGGACTTGACAGGTACCAGATCAGATTATTTCTTCATGAATATTAGATCCAGATCAAGATGACAAGGATTGAATGTTACAAACGAGATGATATAGTACCATCACAAGATTGAACCCTACCTATATAAGCCTTATCAGTCAAACAAATCAGGCGCCTCTAAATACGTTCTTATTGTGCCCAATGGATAAAACGGCACTAAACTAACAGACCTAATTACTCTAGCAATCGTCTCAATCGTCTCAGGAAACCGCTTCTAGAAAGAAAAAATGGAAGAATCATCTAGATGATGAAAGCGCATTTTTGAGAGCTCATGAATGCTTGTTACTTCAGAGGTTTCGCAAATTACCATCTCCCACAATTACTGAGCTTGAAATCAAGCAGTTTAGGCAAACTTACGAAACAGCAGCTTCCATTTAGTACTAGTTTCAAGTTGACTATTCGATAGGTACATAATTTATACATGTACAAACTCAAAAATACTTTTTAATCTTCATTGTTTAGTTATTGACTGACGGGAGATCAAATGCTGTATCTTGAAATAATAATTTGATCTTCATCAAAGCTATATATAAAAAAATACACCAGAAGTAAACAAATTTTTATCGAATATTGATAATTCATTCTAATAAGTCAAATTCGCGTCAAACAAGTCATTGAATGAATCCCAGACAGATTTGACGACTGAACATAATAATAGTGACACCCACGGCTAAAGTTGTAACTAATTTTTTATCTACTTGAATAAACTTTAATTGCCATATCCCTGATGTCATATGTATCTATGGGCATTGTTTCACTTGAAACAAGTAATTGAATAATTTAATCTTCCACAATCACTGAGCTTGAATTAAAGCAATTTGTGCACACCTACGAAACAGCAGCTTTTATTTAGTACCAGTTTCAAGTATGTAAATAGTATAGTTGCTGTGAACTCAGCGTCACGCCAGCCAGCCAGACAGCCAAAGTGAATATAATAGCGCTTTTTTCCAAAAAATGCGCTAAAAATTTCTTGTGCAGACGTTCTTATAGACATCTACCAAACATGAAACAAAATTTTTGTGAATATTATTCCTGGAATTATGAAATAAAGAAGTATGTCACGAAAATATTGTGAACAACGGCATTAATTACTGCAAAGTCAACATTAATAGTGCAGTATTTTGACGATCTGAGACTTATTGGTTTTAAAAGACTCGCCGTTGTTTGACGCTTTGAATATATTCAACAGGCAGCGATGCCGCTTACTTCCAAATTTCATAGTGCCAGCTGGCTGTGAGACTCCTCTAAGTGTTGCTCTGTTAGTTCGATTTTAATTATTTCTTCTTTGATCGACAACTCTGCTGCTTGTCCGCGTCCGCAAATGGCGACGAATAATTTCCTTCTTCTATCTTTGCATTTAAATATTGGTATGTCATCGTGTCCAACATCGATTCGAACGATGCTTCAGGCATTCTAATGGAATCTTCATGAAACTAACGCCAATCGATAACTTCTTTCAAGATCTCTCAATTCTTATGTCACTCATTGTAATATCGCTTATAGTATTTGAGAAATCAATCTCTGAAACAAATGATGAATAAAAAGGATGGTTGGAAGTCAGTCAACAATTTGAAATTTTATTTACACAAATACCAACGTCCCGGCAACATCGTTACTTTCTTCAGGGATGTATTGCTAAAACGTCGGTTTCTGTTAAAATGAAACTGACTTTCAATCATCGTTTTTATTCATCATCTATCCAATCGATCATCGCTTTGATATTCACAAACAAACTTCCTCCAAAGAACGCAAAAGTATCACTCATATTGACTCACTGCAATTATTGATACAAAGTTCAACTTTGATTTCAACAAAATATCCGAACAGCATGAGATTAGAGAAAGACACATTTGACATAGGCCAAACGTCAAACCACTACCAGCTACCACAAGTTTTATTTACACATGTTTTCGTGTTCCTCAATATTCATCTACTTATTATCATTTTTTTTGTAAATTTTGGAGTCGATCACAAAAACTTCTTTTCCGGAAGAAGAAAATCGGCAACGGAAGGAAACACCCAAGACATACGACTTAGTTACATTTGATAAATGGGTTTTTGATCCAATTAAATCCTTGCCACAATTTTTTTGCTGAAGATTATCTGGATTAATACAAAACTTCAATTTTAATCAAGCTGTCGTTCCATATTTCTCAAAAAATTATACATTGCTGAATATCTGATTAGGAGAAATGTCAGTTACCTGTATATGAAGATATTAATGAACAAAAGCGACATGTTAAGTGCTGGCATTCAATATTGTTAACTATTTAAGTGAGTAAAAAGTCTTTGGAATTCAGTCAATATTTCTGTTTTAATTTCTTTCCTACTTTATAGTTTCAGAAGCGAAAAGAACTATATTGTGGAAAATTAAAAATGTACATTGAAATGTGATATCGAGTTTGATAAAATAGCAGAAAAAATTTTTCCATTTGTCAAATGCCACAACCTACATCTGTGGAATGTACATTTTTAATTTTTCACAATATAGTACTTTTCGCTTCTGAAGATGGCTGAGGTACAGCCGAAACTGTAAAGTAGGAAATAAATTAATACAGAAATATTGACTTAATTCCCAAGACTTTTTACTCACTCAAATTCACTTCATCAATTTCATCTAATTGTTAACTATCCTTTTGAGAAAAGGCATTAATAATATAAATGTGACTTGCAATACGCAATTGGGAAGATGACTAATATAAAGTGCTTCATTCCTTTATTCTTTTAGAAATAATTTAAAATTGTTTCATTTAATAGCACAGTTTTGGCATACTTATACCATATATCGTAGCCAACAAGCGTGGGTTTCCAGCTATAATATTTGTATGATTCGAGTTGAAATTCAAGTAGAAAAGTACCTCTTTTTAGGCATATTTATAAATCATGCTTATCCGCATCCAACACAGGATCCAGAATGAAAAAAAAGGAGTCTTAAATAAAATTATGCAATAATTAATGAACTCTGCATTTCTTGGTCGAATGAAAATCATTATTTCATAGGAATATAAGCAAGAAACTGATCACAATACAAATTTCACTTTATACTTCATAACGAAACTGTCACAATATTAGGAAATCACTCCTCAAGTTTACTGTGGCGAACCAATGCAATAGAGATTCAAGCATTTCAATAATCTCCGACCTGTTTCAGCAATTTAATTAATTTCATCAAGTTGGTATAGATCCACAAACAGTTAATGATATGTTTATAAAATTCATATACAGTCAGTACCAATATTAAATACTGTTTGTAGATCTATTCGGTCCTGATGAAGTGAATTAAATTGCCGAAGCCGGTCGCATATTGATAAACTGCTTCGGCAATATACTTAAAGTTAGAGAAGAAAAAGATGTCCATCATTCTACCTTCATTTCAAGCTTTTACTATGGAGAAATATTTAATATTAATATATTTATAATTCTCACTTATTTTGACAGAATATTGTGAAGAATTTTGATAAATTCTGTATATTTTCGTATTATCTACAAATAATTCCGAAAGCTTCTACTGACGCAAAGTTCATAGGCGTGCTACATTCATTGATGTACTTACTGTTCTTCATTTTTGTCACGCTAATCTCGGCCATATGATCATCACATCTAACCGAACGAAACATTTTAATTGCACTCCTCAAGTATCATTACAAAAAACAAATAGAACGAGATTCTACCTCAAAAAAATTCAAAAGGCCTTAGCATATCTGCACGTTAATTCTTTACGCAACACATACAATGGGTAGAATAAGAGCCTCTCGCATTTATCAATCATTCGCATTTCAGAGCTACCAACATTAAAAAACGCGAGGCTGTTGAAGTATGTAACGTGGATTCAAGTAGAATTTCACGCATTTGTGCTTCCTGCAGTGATTTTTGTTCTCTTTGTTTAATACCAAAATATTGAAGAGAATATCAAGAGGAAATTGGAGAATCACCGCTTTGTACAACTGTTATTGATCCATTGTTTGGATCAATTGTAAAATCTAAACGTCAACAAGTACTGTGTTATGTTTTCGACTTCGTTTTTAGAGTTATGGTTCAGGCTTTCGAAAAAATCTTGTATGCTTTACGAATGTAGAAAAGCATCATTATATTAGTTCAGAAATTTTAATGATTCGGCAATCCTTATCACCGAGCACTTACCTTTTATCATAATGTTCACACCGTTGTTGCATGGATTATTATTCTTTTCGCTTCTTTGAATACGGTTGAGGCTCAGTTTTGTATACTTAAAAAAACATCAAATTAGAATGGAAAATTATGTTCGTCTATCGCTCCATCCTCAACGCAATGAATTTCTGATTGAAAAACTCCAAGAGCTACTCAATTAAATTAATAATCCATCTGTTTTGATTCAAATACCATTTTATTATATAGCTGCTTACATACTAAATTCTTGACGTACTATACAAGCTCATATTTCATAAAGGTAGCATATCAGTATACCCTAAATAACTACCAAATAAACTAATAAAGCAAAGTTTCATAAATTAATTTAACTCAAAATGCTTTCAAAAATGTGGGTACCTATTTACTATTCATTAAGAATTAACATGTAAACTTCACGAAAAGGTTATTTGGTTTAACCCCCACTGTCTTGCCAACAAAATATTTCCAAGCCCTACTGCGTTTAAATATTAGCCTATAGGCAAGAATATTTTCTGTCTAGTTGAGTTATTTTAATTGCATTCTTGTCAACAAAGTTTTTGGGAATCAAAAAGTTACTACTAAATAATTCACATTTTATATACAATCCTATCTTTCTCTAAAAGTCTGATGACATTAGTATTTTCTGTATCCGATGCGTATTAAAGTAAAATAAAATTTGAGCAAGATTGTCAAGAGCGTAGGTAGATGACTCTGGAGGAAGGGGACTCGATTCTAGGTCTGCTCGATTATTCCAAATCAAAAATTGCCCTCTATGTACTATCTTTCACTCATATTCAAAGGTATCCGTATTTGTCGGCTGAAAACCTCACTCACAGTACAAAAATATTCATCTGCAAAACCACACAAGATCTAAATGTACCACATATTGCTGAAAGGCATGTTTGATGTTTATATATTTCCTAGAATCTATCTAAAAAATCAATTTCAGGCCCAAACTTTGATCCCCTACAAAATTTCAGATGTAGCAGCTGTGACTTTCAGCAAAATAACCTGAAATTAGTGTAATTTTATTCACTTCTTTGCATGATTTTCAAAAACAGCAATTACCTTCAGGAAAAGCCGTGCGCAAGCTTTAACGAAGATCTACATGTGACATATCGCGAGATTGAGGCAACATTCGGAATTTCAAGGATCTCAATTGAAATTTTTTTTTTGATATTTCGTCTGTTGATCGAAGAACAGAATAGTCGCGTGCCTCAAAAAAGGTTATAAAGCAACAATTTCACCGCAAGGTCGAAGAACTATCACTTCCGATTGGTATACAACCATTTGTTCGCCAAAAATAATCGCTGAGCTTCGAAAAATCAACTCTGAACAACGAACAAACCTCCACCAAGAAAATGTAAGCTCGTAGACAAATCACAAAACTATCAAATTTTTAGATCAGCAAAATATACTTACAGTTCTGACCTGAGTCCCAACGATTTTTTTACTCTTCCAAAAATTATAAATGGACTGTGAGATCAAAAATTTCAATCGCTGGAAGAAGCAGTTGATGCCTTTATAAATACAATTTTGTCAGTGCCAGCAAACTGCTTCTAAAATTGGTTCCAGCGAATTCAACAATGCATTAACGTTCGTGGAGAATAGTTCTAAGAACAATAAAGTCATTAAAATTCAAACCATAAAAGACTTATCTTGTCATTTTTTGTTCATCGGTCAGGTTAAAGACTACCTTGGCCGAACTTTTCATTTGACTGTGAACAAGAAAAAGTTCCATTATTTTATTATTATGAATAATAATATAATTATCATGTTGAAAAATAACAAATAAGAAGCAACTTTGTGATTAAGAATGCTAATGCAAATAAAGCTTTTCACGGACTAGATCTTGTTTTCATTCATTACAAACTGTAATACTCTTCCCACTTTTCTACACTATATAACTTCCTATATTTTCCTCCTATTTTTCTCTAGGAATGGAAAAACACTTTATGCTTTTAATTAGCTCAACATTCTTCCCACAAGAAAAAAATAAAAATGCAATCTTAAAATCTTAATAGAAATTCGAAATAATTATCCCACATTCCTGTTTAAAAAAAGACACCACTGTCCTAACTCAAGTAATTTTCCATGTTTATGTATGAAATCTTTTCAATACAGTTTCAAACAATTTGAATATGAAACGTTTTGAAAGTCTGCGACGATGTTATTGAAATTGCATCGCACTTACAGTTTGCTGAAAGTGTTAGGATATACCATGTAATATGGAATTCAATATGCAAAACAGTTCAATCTAGAACAGTAAAAAAGACTACAATATACATTCTTATCCGTATTCAATTTTATTAAATCTATTTAAATAGAATATCAGAATACTTTGTTGCGATACGTAATATTTCTATAGCAAGTGACTGTGAAATGAATACATCATTTGTCAGTCAATCCACTGCACTCAAAATTTTACTGAATTATTTCTGTTAAATATATTTTTCTAAATTTGTCACAAACATATCCTCCGTTGGAGAAGCAATAACGAATTTTGTAACTAAATTGTAAGAAGTGAATCACAAAACATGATAATAAAAGTCAAGTCCATTATACTTGAGATCAAGTCTGTGATTGGATGAATATCATCCCGACTAGAATTCATAGGTACCAGACATGGACCAAATGAGATTTTTCTCTTCTAAAAATAAGATACGAATCAGGAATGAAAATTTGATGCAGAGAAGATATCAGGTTCTCAACATCATTATTCAACGTGGCCCGAATCAGGAGTATCTTATGTGGCACTGATCAGGATTTTTTCAATACTTGAAGAAAATTCGTTCCTTAAAAACTTGCTTGCATGTAAATATTTTAACAAGGGTTAACTCAAGGATTTCCTCAATTGGTCTTTGATAGCAGATTTGAATCAAAAAATATTCTTATAGGATTATCCAGGGAAAAAAACCTTGTTGTTCCTCACTAGTTGGCACACAATATTTTTCAGTAAGATTAAGTTGAGACTGAACCTATCTGATACGAGGGTTGTCCAGGAGTTGACCGCACCTTATGCTCCCTTATCGGACTTCCGACCAAATTGTATATGAATCGATCGGGAATAAAGTGACCAATAGGGTGCTAGACTTTGTAAATCCAGGATCGTAAGTCCGATCAGGGAACATAGGATGCGGCCGGATTTCCGACTGTTACTACCTCTAACCACATTAATGTTGCCAAGTGCCATTTGACATATCCATAAATAAATTCAATATTTCAACAGACATATTTACTTACAGACGCTATTTTGTTTATTAATGACTACAAAATTTCATTTCACTGCAAAAATTAAATTCACTCGTAATAATTTATGTGCGATGATTCATAGCAACTGTCGACATGGATTATCTCAACAATAATGCATCGATCAACTCACTTCGACTTTTGGCCATTGAGCAGCTTTTAAAATCAATGTATAGCACCGGTTAAGTTAATTCAATCGTGGCCGTTGTTTGCTAACTGAAAAATTTCAAGAAGTTCGTCCAAAATGTTATGTGCGAAATGGTAACGCGAAATTATCATGTGACATACTGTGAGATTGAGTCATTTTTAAACGTCAATATGACAAGCATAACACAGGATATTGCATAAACATTAGTCCATGAAAAAGATTTGTTCTCATTTAGTCATGTATAATTTAACAATCGCTCAAAAAACCAATGTGTCTATAAATGCAGAGAAAATCTTAATAAATACAATCATGATGCCTCAAGAGCTGTGTATAACATCTACATAGGTGACGAACAGCAGGGAGCGGTGTTCCAAGATGAGCCAAATCCAAAAAGTTCTTCGCACAAGAAGCATTTCGAAGCAAATGGTCGTCTGTTTTTTTGGAAAAAATAAGTATATGGCTACAATATCACTTAAATGATGATAGAACAGTCAATTCTAAATGGTACATAACCATTTATCTGCAGAATATCTTGGGAAAAAATATAAAAAACAACTTGAGACGCAGGATCATTCTTTATCACGACAATACAAGCCCTCATACATCAGCACATTCAACTTAATATTTGACCGGAGAGAACAATAAATAATTGGATGATTTCATGTCCACGAATTTAGACACCCAGAAGAAGCACTTGAAGCACTCAAAGTGCATGTTGTCAAGATACTTCAATCGCAATAAAAAAAAGGGCCATGAAAATGGCTCAAACGTATGCAAAAGTATATCTAATATTGGAATACAATAAAATCATTTATATTATTGAATATTAGATTATGTGCTAGATTATGTTTGTTATTTTGAATACATAAATAACGATATAGGTATCAAATAATTGGGATCCAGTCAAGAGTTTAAATATTTGTATTTGCTCTACAGTTTCGCTCCCACTTGGGCCATCTTCAAGAGTAGAAAGAATTTGTGGGCTTGAAATTGAGCAGCATAATGTTAATGTTCAATAATAATATATAAACATATTGAGTTCATTTCAATAATAACCAGACAATTTCTTCCAGTTAAATAATATATTGAAAAAATTTGCAACGACCGATCGCTACGGAGGCACAAAACCACATGGCTTTTATTGAAAAAAACTTGATATGTTTTATATTACTAGTGGTCGCCCAGTAGTCAAAATTCGACCGAAGCTCATAAAATTTCCAAGTTTAAACACTATTAAATTCAACCTTCCATCCCAATAGGTTTTAGGTAGAATTAAATGAGTATTCGACACGCTATCCAAATCTAAAATCAGATGGTAGACATTCTTCGATTCGGTGTATATTTTTCAAAATATTCCAGCGAAAAATAATTTCGTTTCCAGCGGTAAATTGGAATGGGACATCGTTTATCTAATTTCAGCTATCTGCACTCCTTCTTCATATGAATTTTGGGTATATTGAATCTTACATATCTTTGTGCGGGCAATATGTTTGAAAAAGAGGACAAAGTTTTCTTTTCATAATACCTGCATTGAAACAACGCGTTTCAACGCCTGTTTCGTCAGTCGAAACAAGACAATTTCAGACAAATGCGAGTGTAGCCGGACAGAAACAAGCCTGTTTCTTCCCTAGGGGAGAAACAAGCTTGTTTCTGCCCGCTGAATTTTTTTCTTACATCGTTTCATCCCTGGCAGAGTAGCATTTGTTCATTGTCAATCTCTAAATGAAAATCACATAACCTCAGGTAATTTGACAGTTGTTGTATTCGTGACTGTAATAGTTATTTACGTATAGAGGGCTGAAAGATTAAGTTTACAACCGCGGACAAAGTTTGAGGCCCGAAGCGTAGCGAGGGCCTTAATTCGTCCAAGGGTGTAAATTGTCTTTCAGGCCGAGGCACGTACAACGTTTTACGCACAACTGTGATAAAATTTACTTGTGAATTTCTCGTAAGTAATTAGTTTTTGAGAACACGCAAAAATATTCATTACTTCAAAATTATAAGGTGGCGTATGGTAACAAAAAACATGTCATGTGTTAAACAATTGATTTTGTTTATATGTCAACAAAATTCTGTTGGTAGTTTTCTTATTTTAATAATAATACTGGTGGCCAATTCTCTAGTTTACAGCCCAACGGGCGGTAAATTTTTTTACCGCCCGACGGGCGTAAAGTAGAAGTTACCGCCGTGGTAACTAAGTTGTAAACAAACAATTTTGTATCAGTTGTGCGTAAATTAAATTGAAAAGAGAATTAGTTTCAAGAAAAAAATATGTAAATACGATAATTTCAAGTACACCACAACATCTTATTGATAGAGCACAAGCAGCTACCCTCGACTTGTTACCTACCTAATGGAAAAAAAATTCACTTTGTTGTGTCAGATTTGTAATATGGAAAGTTTCAATGCAGGTATTATAAAAAATACTGTGTGTGGCACGGGACAAAACACGATTTTAGCCGAAGGTGATGCCAGCCCTCGCTTCGCTCGGGCAAGCAACTCTCACCCTCAGCTGAAATCATCTTGTTTCGTCCCTAGCCACACAATATACTATTTCATGTAATACATATATTATTGAAGAAATGCTGTTTAATTTTGAACTCACAAATTCTGGAGATAATCCATGTGAAACTGAAACTGTAGAGTTGAATAAAATATTGAGACTTTTGACTATATTTCTATGATTTAGAACCTACATTCAAATCTCCTATCAAAAACAGCAGCCATTTTCATAAATATCAACCCTTGCATCCAACAAATAGAGAACAAATAATTTTTTCATGGGGTTACCTTGAAAAAAGTTTCTGTTGATAAAATAAAAGCAAATGACTTTTATAAGATTCAAGATAATCCTGAAAAGAGCTTAAGCTAATTTTAAACAAGATAATCAGATACAAAAGCCACTAACTTTTATGTATGTTATCTTAAGAAGAACCCAAGTTGCTTCTGAACAGAATGAACAAATGAAAATCAAATCGCTTTTTCAGAAGTTCATCCTAAGAACAAAACAGGATGATCAAATAGAAAATTTGTTGACTAGATATTCTGAAAAGAACTTAAGTTGGGCCTAAACAGGATGACATCACACATGAATTTTCTTTATATAAAGTTATCCTGATATGCCCTGCTAGGAAAATCCCATCCTAACCTGACAAAGTAGGCTAACTTACAGCACTCATAACAAATTTCGAAATACACTTAAGTCTCTTAAACTTTACTATTAGCAAAATAAAGTTTGAAACTTTATGGCTAAATAAATTTTTAAATATATACAACAGTAAAATCATTATTATCACACAAACTAATTTCAGATCTTCTAGCTCGAGATAACTCCTTTGAACATTTATGTTCAATAAATCATAATAAATTGAAAAATTTGACAGATAAGACGATAAATGACGTCATGAAAGAAGATTAAGGATGCATATGCATATGGAAGATAGAACTGACCCTTTGTTGGTAAAAAGGATAATTTTTTTGATTTATTTATTCTATATAAAAAAAGTGCTGACCTCCTATCTACCACAGCCCAGTGAAAAAAATGGGAAAAAACATTCGCAGAGGATAATTTCGTTGCTAAATATTACAGGGTGAGACATTCAGAGTTTTTGTGGAGAATACTTTTTTGTTTGCAGGAAAATTGATATGGGACCTAATGGACTGAGCTTCTGTCGAAAATTGAATTTCTGCGAATGTATTTAATATATTATTCTTCTGAGTGTTAGTATGACTATGGAATATTCCAAATTGGTCATCAATATCATAATGAGCTCTATTTTTCAATTAACATTCTTCATTAAATAATTTATACGACACTGATAGTTTTAGTAGTTAATTCAGCTGAAATTAATTAATTTTGGTAGCAGTTGTCTGGAAATATATAACTATAAATTATTTGTTTTCAATTAGTAGCAATAATTTATTTAATCCGTCGATCAATATTTGTTTGCTTACATTTCATCAGAAATTTCGCTAATTTGTTGTTGAAAAATTGCAGAATAATTATGCATGATCAAATTCATCCAGCATTATATATTCCGTTCTTTATTCTAGTATTAAATTATTTTTTTCTTTATTCCCATGAGATGGGCAGCATGTTGTACGCAATGAATTGAATTTGCAATCTCGAAACGTAGAAAGCTCAGCACGGAATCTCTTGACTATTCCAAAATATATTCACGAATGCTAGAAGTATTTGGTAGGAATTAAAGTTGGTCTGCTTCAACAAGGTACTTGTTGATATATCAAGTATGAAGATTATTTTCCTAATATTCATGAATTATATTCGCAATATTACAGCAGCCTTCGAAATGCCATCATTTATAAAAGTTCTACTCACCAACTTCCAAACTTTTCAAACTTTCCTAAATCAGTCCCTATTCAAATCACCACACAAACAATTGAAACCAATCAACAAACAGTTTATAAAGTTTATTTATCTTCTCATAAAATTCCCGCGCGCAGTTCCTGCGATTTGGAAACGATATTTTGCGTTCCTGCTGCGCTCAAACAGTCGAAAGGCTGTCCTGCTCGTGAAACTGCGTTCGCGACTAACGCTGGAAGCGTTTAGCGCGCAACTGGCATTGGAGTTGGTTGAAACTCATGTCGCCCCCATCAACGTGAAGTTTGGAGTTCCTCTGCAGGAAGTAGGATGGCAGGATGCAGAAATCACTAAATAAGAAATATTTCATTCTCCTTGGAGATAATTGCAGATTTTGGTTGCTTGATTAGAGATGAGATCCTCCACCGAAAATATTACATTTCTCAAATCGACTGAAATGTATGTAAAATAGTTTCTAAATGAAAGCCTCCCAAAAAAATCCTTGTATATAACGAAGAATTATGAATTTTTGTTAATCAATTATCATTCTGAATCTCTGCACATCAGCCTTTCAATACAATTTAATCATTGCATTTATATCCAAGCTTCACATCTGCATCTGATGGAGAGTTTAAAGAAAAATTGTTGACGGTAATCAATCAGCTGGTCCTTAATTCATATTATATCTTGTCTTCTATAGGAAATAAATGTACCAAAGTGGATAGAGCTCTGAAAATTAGCACTTAACTAAGACATCTTTAATACTTCTTTAATTCCGAAATTGGAAAAGTGGGTGAAAAACTATTTGATGTTTACAATAAAATCTAAAAACGAATTCACGTCTATCCCAAACTGTCAATTATCTAATGTGCAAAAAGTATCACGTTACAAGCATAAACACATGAAATTCTATCCTCTGTTTTATTAGTTGTATTATAAATAGAATTCCACTTCTGATAAATTTGTTATAATATGGTTTTAGACATTTGAGATATTAAGAGAATGATAAGACTTTCAAATATGAATATTCAGGTAAGCACAAGTAAAAATAATAATAATAATGATTCATTTGCTCAAGTAAAACTTATACGAAGTGTTAGTAATACATTATAATTGTATATTTTATGAACATTTAATCTTACTCTCACTCAAAGATATGGATGTAATGAGAGTATATAAGTGTAATTAAATATATATATTGAATAAGGTAAGCACAAGTAGTGAGTAAAATAAAGATTAAATTTATGTGTCAGATTGATGGGGGTATATTAATGGCCAATTTCAGACAGTCGTGACTTTGCTGTTAGGAGTAAGCGGATGGTCAGGTATCAAGACGCAACGAAGTCAAATTATCCTGCAAATAATATGAGTTTGAGTCACAATGCAACAGAGAGTCTAACGCATCAATTGCCCACCATCAGGGCGTTTCAGGTTTCATTTAAGTGAACTAAAGCGGCTATAAAAAATGACACATAGTACCATCGATGCTATTAGCTTCCAGATAACCAAGTCACTGATATTGTTCATCTCACGTTGGACGACATCTACGAATGACTATCAATACCGTAAATCAGTATCAATGAGTAAGTTTATATCGAGGACCGTAATCGGATTTAACTGGATTTAGGATTATAAATCTAATCAATAAGAAGATGTAAACGACCTGGATTAGACCTAAAATCGGATTCTTAATCTACTCTATGAACAAGATTTATTCATAAATCCGATTTTCTTTGCCAGGATAAACAGTGATTAAATGAAAAACTAAATAGTAGGTACTGAAACAAAATAATGCATATTATTTGTTCCACCTGACAGACGTTGGTTTGCACAGTTAAGTCATTTGAATAGTAATTTCATATTGTAAAAATGGGGTTCAAGAGTTCCTTGAACTAATAAAGAAACGAAATACTCCCTAAAATTAATTCAATAGAGGAGAATTACAAATTTTCTAAATGGAAAAATGAGAAAGGGGATTCAAATATTGAAAGAATAAACTCAAAATAGAAGAATTTCGATGTTATGATTATATTTCTATGGTACCAGTAATAAATAAATAAATCCAGTTAAATCTGATAGAACTAAATCGATTTATGAATCTATCGATATGAACAGTCAATATTTAAAATTCAATTTAATCCGATTAAGATCTTCGATATAAACTTATTCAATGTCTGCGACACACGCAGATTGATTGACTTATAGACCGTTAGAAAGTCGAAGATTTGAGTGCCTCATTTTGTTTTCTCTGCCTTCAAGAGTTTTGATAAGTATGTATATTAAGAGTATAATAATGCCAAAATTAAAGCTGGACCGTGTGGTCAACATAATAATAATTAATTTTAAATTTTCATGAAAAATCCTGTTTTGATCCAATTTTCTCGTTTCTGCCATGCTTACGAAATGAAATTCAAGGAAAAGAGAGTAAGCAAAAAACGATAGGCAGAAGTGATCCACTTGGCCAAGGGTTTGGGATGAGGGCTTGATTATGCAAAAAAATATATCAATTTTTCACGTTTTTCTCGTTTCTGCCGTTTGACCATATGAAAGTTGATATCATAAGTATCTCGTAAAAACGAATGGCATAAGTTTTTTGAATGGCCAAGTCAAGATATGCACGAAAACATCTTGCGAAAATCCGAATGTTTTCGTGCATATCTTGACTTGGCCATTCGAGAAACTTATGCCATTCGTTTTTACGAGATACTTATGATATCAACTTTCATATGGTCAAACGGCAGAAACGAGAAAAACGTGAAAAATTGATTCATTTTTTTGTATAATCGAGCCCTCATTCCAAACCCTTGGCCAAGTGGATTACTTCTGCCTATCGTTTTTCGCTGACTCTTTTTTCCTTAAATTTCATTTCGTAAGCATGGCAGAAACGAGAAAATTAGATCAAAACAGGATTTTTTATAAAAATTCAAAATTAATTATTATTATGTTGGCCACACGGTCCAGCTTTAATTTTGGCATTATTATACTCTAAATATACATACTTATCAAAACTCTTGAAGGCAGAGAAAACAAAATGGGACACTCAAATCTACGACTATCTGATGGTCTATTATCCATTTATGGAACAACATTGTTGTTTCAATAACACAAAGTTGATTTGATTGGCCACAATCATCCCTGTCTCACAGTAAAATTGTGCGCACCGATGGCATTGATACCCCAGGTAGCTAAGGATACCAACATTTCAAACGTAAAGGATTATACCATACGCAACACTCAGTGTACCGTGAATGACAGACAATCCCACCAATTAATAGAAGCTCTCAACTAATTAGGAGTACTAAATGAAGTGCTATAATAGCTAATTTGAGTTTGAGTTGTCAAAGCAAAAACTGCATAAGCTGACTACAAAGTGGCGTAATAGTCTGCAATACAAGCTTTTTTCTGGAGCGTGAGTAATTATCAATTAAACATTAGATTTAATGTGTACTACAGTTTCAACTTCAGGGGGCTCAAATCCCAAAGGTGAAAGGAGGCCAAACTTCTCGGCATAATTCTGATTAACAAGCATCTTTTAAAATCAGAGAAGTATTTGTAGATTATTGTACTTGAATTTTCGCTGTATTTGATGTAATGTAATAGCTCAGTTATTTTGTCCGCGTGAAATATAAAATATTCACCTGAATAATCACTTATTAGCTTCCTACCTGACAATTAATCATGTAAGCGTTGAAATTGATTGGCAGGCATAAATTTTGTGATGTCATACGAACAGAAATAAATCAAAAATTTCCGCCCAATGATATTGAATAAGTCTTCATGTTGTGAACATATAACGAACAGTGACCTTTTCTGTTGATATTATCTTTTGATGATTTATGTCATCCAAATTTCGCAATTTGCACAGTTTGATCTCAGATTTGAAGGTTATTATCATTACAGATGCCCAAAGAGAAAATAAAATAAATTAAATAACTGTCAAAAACCTGAATTTATTCTTACCGAGAAGTTTTCTTAATGGTTGTTGTATACAAATGAATAACCTGAGTGAAGGCCAAAGAAGAGAAAATTATATACGGTACTTGTTACAGATGGCTATTCATTTTGTTTGTTCTGCATTTAGCATTTTGTAATATCGGACTGATGATTGAAAAGGTCTTAAATGCCAGCTGCGTAGCCCTAGTGGTGACGTGATGTGGAGTTTTTGTGAACTATTATTAGTCTTGGGTATGATCCTAGAAGAATTATTTGGATTCAAATGATATTATTGTATCAACCAATTCTATTATACAAAGTGTCACATAAAGCAAAATTATTTGTAAGTTGTGCCGTTGAGTATTACTATGACTTCCCTACTTTGGGAGCAAATGCGTCGACAACAGTGAATCGTTGTAATACGTCGAAAAATTGCGTCAGTGACATTTTATGCTAGCTGCAATGCGCATATGGCTTCCTAAATCAAAATGCAGTTTTCAATTCTTTAATAGAACTGCGAAAAATATATCCCTACTTTTCTTAATCAGCCGCAACATTCTCATTATAAAATTTTGTTGGATTCTCAGGGTAGACTATCAATATAGCTTTAAACCTTTTATTTTTATGAATATGAAATATATGAGTAATATATCTTTAAAATATCACTTACTTCCAATTCATTCAAATGGCGAAGTATCAACTGTAATTCCAACTCTCCTGAGGCAATTTAATAGCTTCTTTTTTTTATCTGAACTTCAAGCAAATAAGTTTATCATCAAGAGTCTTTGATAAAGCGCAGTAGCTTAGACAATAATAATTTTTCAACTTTCCCAAGCAAGAATTTCTCTTTCAGAAAAAGCCTTCCTCTAGCTATTTTATTTTCAGCTCTTGAACCATTCTTATATTTGTTTAGTTGTATTTCAAGTAGTCACTTCCACATTATAGGAATTCGAGAGCCCGTGTTTCCCTCATAAGCAACATGTAAATGACAGCAACATGTTAACAAAGTTTTCTTGCATCATTTGAATGAGACGTCATATTGTAACACTACAATACATGCAAAAGTGACCCACTTTATTAATTCAACAAATAACGATAGCAACTGTACAAGAAGCATTGTTTTTTTTTTTTCACTAATATAAAAAGTAAATCATGTTACATAGTTTATATCTCCTGACTACTGGTTAATTTGAAGATTATTATTCAATCAAATATCAATTCAATGCGTCAGTCTTTTTAGTGGTAATTATTTGGAGCCTTCTGAAATAAATATATGATTATATAGTTCAGAAACAGAAAATGTCACCACAATTACTAACGATTTTGTGATAAAGTGCGATATGGTTAATACGCACAAAAAATACGATTTTGAGATTCTTAAGATTGCTGTACTCCGCATCCCAAAATCTTGCATTCATTATACATGTTGAAGAAATAACTATTCCTGCTTTGCATGTACCATCAATGAAAATCATTTCTCATAGAATTTTATCAGTTTTTGGACAATTAATTGATATTTATATTCTTTTCTATCTAGCTATATTTTGAGTAACAAAGAGAGGGAAATTCTAAACAGTTTCTAATACTGTCAAAAAACAGATTACTGATAAAAACTACTTCACATCACCTTTTATTCGAATATACTTCACCTTGAAGCGTTTCGACATAGTGTTTCTCCTAATTATTTGGGAGAGAGGTCGTTATTCTGGAACTTTTCATGCAGGCTGTGATTGGGGCTTCTTTATAATATGCTACAAGATTTCGATCGGCAATACATCTGGACTGCTGGACGACCATTTCAAAGATGGTGTTCTGTTCTCCATCATCCAATCTTTCATGATTCCAGCTATATGACAAGCGTCATAATCTTTCCGAAAGATTGATTCAATATTTGTAGTTTGAAATAATTTTTAATTTAATGTATCTATTAGCGTTCATAATATCTAAAAATGTAATTTGCTGCCTCCTCTAGCCTCATGGATCTCAAAATCAACCTTCTTCTAAAGGTTTTTAGTGTGATGTATCCATGCTCGAGTCCTCATAAGGGGCGATGTCACTTTATCCAATTGCCAAATATCAAGGTGATGGATAATTGAAAAAAGGCGATGTATCGAAGAAGCAATTTTCCAATTGTATTTTTTTGGTTTTCTATATTTAGGCAATTTCAGCTCAACATGCGAAATGTAGCTAGGCAGAAAAAAAGATGCTACAATCGAAAAACTACCTAAAATCTGACTGAAAATTCCGTTGAAATAGTTATTTATGTATCAAGTGCGCGAATATATACCTTGATGCTTGAGAATGTAAGTTTTTTATCGAGGCGGAGGCCAAGACACAAATCATTCGAAAGCTCCCAAGAAAAACTACGCACGAATTGCATACAGTATTTGTTTCTACAGACATACAAAAATTATCAAAAAAAAATGTCAAAATCATATTGAAGTACAAAGATGAGTGGAGTTGTTTATTATGCCAACGTGCACGAAATACTTTGTGCACGTAGAAATAAATATTGAAATGAGCCCTTGATCATAGGACTACTATCTGCATCAGTTCCTGGTGAAACTATCCCTCTAACAAAAGTGCACCCTCGCCGTTTCTGTCAAGCATCACTGCTTTTTTTTTTTTAATTTATTTCAAAACTGTCTTATTTTGCTTCTAAAAGAATCAATTTATAGAATTAATTATTTTTCACTAGATACTTCACAACAACAGATAGACCATTAATTGTTTGAAATTTTGATGTTAGACAGCGCGTGCTTCTCAGAACTGTCATCTGGTAACAAGTATCTATTTTAGCAAACTTAGTGGCCATAATTATATATGTTGAAACATACAACAACATACAATTCATAAGACTCAAAAGCATGTCATCAAAGCGAAAAAATTGAGAAAATTGTACTTCCAGGAAAGTCTAAGAATATCTGATAAAATAAGATATATACTTCTTAAGCGTCCATAAATAAAATAAAAAGATAAAAAACAACTAAACTCCCTCGCGTTTCCATTTTTCTTTTGTTCCTTCCACGATAGTTATTTCGAATAATCTGTTATTTTTGCTGTTCATAGATTCCGTCACAAAATGGAAATCCATGTCTTACAATTTTCCTTGCTAGACATTCATGCAATCTTGAAACTTCAAGTCCTATCTTTTTGGAATTCAAGTCCATGTTTTGATGGAGCTATTCCACTAAATGTTTGCATAGATACCATAAAACAACAAAGGATTTTTTTATTCTAAAAAAATTGTAGAGTCATAAAAAACTATGCTCAAACTCCAAAATTCAAATCACGTTCTAATAGAACCACAAAAATGCATTTATTGATCACATCACATGACATTTTTTTGATATTCGTTGGGATTAACTTCTAAAATTGCTGGTTCACATTTCAGTGCATTCATCGTTTTCAGCACTCAACTAACTATGTCGTTGAAAATATATATTTTTTTCAATTGACAATCCAAAAGCTATATTATTGTTTTAAAATAGGAAAACATTGAAAAATTGTCATATATTCGTTACAATACTATTATGGATAGTAGAACATAAATAATTTGAATATCGAACAACGCGTCTCATACCGAGTTTCATCTGTTTCTGAAATCTGTAATTGATTCAATTATTTTGCCGTCATCTGTTTTTGACTAGCAAATTCTCCTAACAACACGTGAAAAGAATGCTTCGGAAGTTTTTTTACCTATCAATATTTATTCAGATTGGAAAAATAGAGATGAAATTATTTTATCTTGAAACTCTTTGCGTCGATATTTTACTACGAGAAAATAACAACTCACTAGGCATGCCCACTTCACTAGCCGCAGAGCATGACAACACATCATATTTTTTTTACTCTTCTCATTTGTCCAAAAAATATCGTATATACTTTTATCTACTCTCAGCTGTTCTTCTACTGTTTGGATACATATAATCGAATATTAATATCTACAACTGACTACCTGATTCAGTACTTTCTATACTTCATTCAATACTTTATTATTCTTTTCTAGTTTATCGATGAACGTTGATTAAAAATAAACTCGGCAATAATCATCAATCAGAATTCCATTAATACTCTAATTTTACTGCTGCTAATATAATTAGATACAAGTCTACCAATGGTAAATATTAACTTTTCATTCTTTCCTGTATTGTATTGCTTTTCTGCAAGTGTACTGTTTATATTTATGCCCCATGGTGTCCAACACTATTCACTGTCTGCTGTGCTTCTAGATTATTATTATTTCAATATTCAGATAGAAGTTTTGTATTATTGATTTCAAGAACTGGAAATGCAATTTTTCTACATCCTTCAAATGGATTTCCAATTTCTTGAGAGTAAAAAGATGTACGGTATACTCGTTTCAAATTTCATATATTTGTTATTCCCTACTCTGCAAAGAAATGTCTCTTGTCAGTATATCACTATTGAGTTATATATAATGCAATACAAGGGTAACATTTTGTACATGCTCCTTGAATTATTTCTCATGTTTATTGGAATATCAAATTACTACTTCTTCCTGTTCCTTATTTATTTACATACAAATTGAAAATCTGCCCAATCCAAAAAGTAAATTGAAAGTGGGAAAGACAGTTAAAAGATACTGTTTTGCATACGCAGAAGTTTTACTCGGAGACTCAAATGTGATCATAAAATGAGGGCAGTAAAAATGAATTTTATTAGCCAGCCGACAGAAATTTCTTGTGATTTTCTTCTCTCACAAAATCGGTAGTAACTATGTGGAAGACCCCTAGTAGCGGGAAAGAGCAAGTGGCCATTAGCAGACTAAGAATCGGACACACAAACATCACACATCAATATATTATGAAGAAAGAGAACCCATCACTATGCCCACACTGTAACCAAAGTCTAACAGTGCAACATATAATAGTAGAATGTGAAGAATATCGTACGAGCAGACTAAAATTCAACATACCAACCACTCTTAAAGAAGCATTAGGTAACAATGACAGCACCATAAACAATGTGATAGAATACTTAAAAGACACTACATTACTCAGCAAAATATAACTACTGTAACAAAACATTAATGTACCCAGGTATTAATAACCATAGCAGTTGATGTACCTGAAAAAAAAATATATAAAAAAAAAAAAAAATCGGTAGTTACTAGATGACATATAATACCGACAAAATTTTGTATAACTGACTAAATAATCTTTTTTCTGAAATGAAATAGTTTACACACCGCAAAAACAGCTAGCATAAAACGTTTCACATTTCAGCTTTACCACAACTACTATATAAACGCGTGACAATTAGTGACTTCATCAATTCAATAAGATAGTAACTGTGGCGCACAAATCCGACCATCTGAGGCTGTACAAAAGAGTACCGATGAGAATGAAACACGTGTCTACAGTTTCTGCCCAATTTATGATCATGATGTTCAAATTAATTCGTAAGTTTGAATTTTATAGAAAAATCAAGTGATATGTATTCTGTTTAACGGATCTACTAAGAGGTCACTTTATCGTGACCTGTATTTTTTAGTTAAAACCACCTATCGAGAGGTTTACTACTACCCCGACAAAATAAATTATCGCAAAAAAAATTACGGTTTTGATCTGAAATAGAATCAATTCAGTAATATTTCAAGGTCTATATCACTGTCTTTGTCTATGAACTCTTCTGCTTTATAAGACAGACAGATAGATGTTGTAGCAAAACTAATAGGGTTGTGCTTTGTATGCTCCGGGAACAGAACTCCTAATGAGACTCTTTGATCTACAGGCAAATCAATTCTTAAATTGCTGAGATATGCAAAAAACTCATTATTTGCAAATAAATCTTTTATAAGAGGTAATCATTGTTTGTGAAAATAGTAAAAAATCTCGTCTTTCTCAGGAATTTTATCCAAGATACTCCAGATTCCGTATCAATAGGTGAACTAAAGCATACTTTTAGCTATTGATAGGTATAAATGACTATGAAGCTTTCATTGACTACAAAAAACTAGTTTGAAATCCCATCAGACTTCAAAATTAAATATATATTAATAAGAAATCATCCTATGTATCCATTCAACATATCTAATATTGAAACAATATGAAAACGACTACATTTATTGATCCATATCTATACTTTTCAAAATAATTTGTATTATCCACAGTTGGTCCATGTTTTGCATCATTATCGAGTCAGTTTACTGTGATGAATTGAAAATGAACCTTACAGCATTTACATCATTAAAAAGAACGTGTCGATTACTTACACATCCATTTTCTTATCGGTTGCTCCATTTATATATTGATTTTGTCGACGATCAATTCTAATTCCTAATTTTTTAGGCTCTCAATCTGCCGTTCTGCGTTTCAGAAATCAATAAGTCCAAATACCTTACAGTACTGTCAATTGAAATGGGTATTCAGTGACTGTCAACGTAGTCATATGACATATTCATTTAAAACTGAAAAAATATTTTTATTTTGGCAATACACTGAAATTTTAGAGTACTATCTCTATAACACCGGCTTGGATGGAATTTGCTCAACATCGTTTCTGAGATCAACCATGTGATCTATTAGTTATATTTATGTCTCAATATCAAGTGAATTAATCTCCAATTGAAAATTCTAGGTGATCATTCAGATAGATAATATATTCCTCACAACAATTTGTCAACAAGTTCGTTGCATTTTCACATATCACAGCTGGAGAAGAGTATCAAAATCCGTCTGCCATCTGTAAATGTTAAATAAACTAACTGTTATTCTCAAACATTAACAGAAAATAATTTGAGGATTCATTCAAATAAAATGGAACTTGTTTCTTGAATAATGAAATTCAGTGAATTTAATTGGGAATATTGGAATAACTCTCAAAGTTTCTTGTAGTTTGTGGTAGAGAAAACACATAACCTATAAATGTAATAAAATTGAATTTGTTGAGTAAATTAATTATTTTTTTGAATATGAGATGCAATACCACGTACGTTTCATTTGTTTAGCAGATCAATTCACGAAGACACAAATTATTGAAGCGACCCAAATGTAAATTTTGAAGTTTCAATTTCCTATACATTCACTTTCTTATCTGGTGTTCCATTTATAAATAGATTTTTTCGATAATTATCTTGAATTCATAAGTTTTCAGCTGTTTTGCGTTCCAGAAATCAGTGAATTTTAGAAACGTTACAGTATTTTTTTCATTATGAATGAGGTGATAGGATTTTAACATGGAATCCGATAACCTAACTACAATGGTCTCATTTATAGTAAAAAATGACAATCCGGCAGGCATTCCAAATAAATTCACTGGGCTGAGAGAAGCGTTTCTCTAAACTTCATCACATGACTGCATAATGCCTGTGTAATTAGTCCAGACAAAATAGACATGTCAGTTTGCATCAATCCCCAACAAGCTGGATTTTTGTATAGGTCTTGAATACGTTATTATAAATGCTATGACAAGAGTCCCTATCGATCACGCTTGTACGTGTTTTTTTTATCTGATGTCAAAGGTCACAAAGCTACTGGAAAAAGGAACAAGATAAAATTTGTATAACATAAGATTCTCTACAAAAAAGGTGTCAGTACTTTTTTCCTTATGAAGTACCGTTCTCGAGTTATCGCGATTTCAGACGGTAATCACCTCTGAAATAGTGTACTCGACGCTTTTTTTCAACGTGGTTTTCTCAGTAGAAATACTCCACAATATATTTCGATCCAGGAAATTCAATAGAACAATATTTTATTGATATAATGAAAATTGTAGCAGCAAGAAAGTTACATTATTCATCATTATATTCTACAAGATCACTCCTTTCTACCTCTTCGCTCTCTTCTTTTTCTTGCTTAATTTATGTTGACTGCTCTAAGAAGAGAGATATATCAGTTAAATCCTAATCGATTCCGAAAGAATCTTCATCTGTTGCATTTGATACAGTATTAGTGCAAGAATGGCCTTGACAATTGGAACAGACTGGTGAACAAAGCAATCCAACTTTTCTGCTTAACACAATTGTTCGTGCAGCCTTTATTTCAATTAGAAAAAATTGTACTCAGAAGTTTCTCTGGAGCAGATGGAAGTAAAATCTGAATTGACTCCAAACTATTATTCATCAATTCACAGTCCCAGTCTTAAGGATTCAGTTCATTGACCAACCACAATTGCACTTGGTAGGACACACGAAACAAGTGTTGATATAAGCAAAAGCAGATATTGGAGAGAGACGAGATAACTGCACTCTTTTATTTCACCTTCAGTCAAAAATTTTTATAAAATTTTGTAACGGTACAGTTGAAAATGAAAATACCTTTTTAAACACGTCTATTTACTACAAAAAAACCGTTTAAAACTAACTGCACTGTTAATATAACTCAAGGCCAACCGACCAATGGAATTAGGGACGGTCGCTGTCTCACTCAATCGTATATTCTCCTCATATAGTATTTGAGTGCATGAATCACAAAAACCAATATTCCAATATTTTTACTTTCAAAGAATGCATACTGGCCACATATGAGTGCATATTCGTATTTTCTAGGTTTGAAATCAGCGATAACTCGTGAGCGGTGCTTCGAAGAGAATACAAGTGTTGACACCTTTTTTGTAAAGAAATTTTCGTTGTTTACATTTTTGCTCAACCATTTTTCCGGTGGCTATCACTATTTTAGGGATACTTCAGGAATATAGGCAGAAAGCAAAAATTTGTGATCATTGACCTCGCATAAAAACAACGCACAAGCAGTATCGATGAGGACTTTTGACATAGCATTTGTAATGACGTATTCCAGACCTGTACAAAAATTCAGCTTGTTGGAAATGAATGCAAACTCAGCACTATTATATATATTATTTATTTCACGGTGGGCCAAAAATTATAGCTCAGTTCACTTTCTTTAGTTACCGAGAAAAAATCATTCGAGGGGAAAAAAAGAATACTGGTAAAATTTGAGCTTTTATATAAAAATGATTAGTCCAAGAAACAAAATTTGTGGATTAGAGTAGTGTTAGTCGGTACTTTGATCATACGCATATTTGCTAGTTTGTACCGACGGCCAATTTCTAGATACGAGGTGCTATAGGTACGTTAAGACATTCATCACTTTTCTTAAAATCTAAGTGCTAATTTTGATGTATGTTCTAGAGAATATTATTGAAAATTGATAATCAACACTACCAGACACCTCCCATCGGCAGTAATTCCTGCTAAACGGTCTAAAGCTCGCAAAATATATCGTAATCGCACCTATAGTTTGAGTCCTAATTTTTATATATGATACTCAGGGAGCAATTTCAATACTTTTTGTAAACAGCTAGACCAAGGAAGAGATGGGTGCTCATGGATACTTCTCTTACTATCAAGTCTGCAAGTAGTGACCCCGCGCTTTTATTCACAGCAATATTCTAATTGTATTTAGGAGATGTTTAGCCCTACGATTGATCTGGCTGTTTACAAAAAGTATTGAATTTATACTCTGAGTATCATATATAAAAACTAGCACTCAGACTATGAGCAAGATCACGTTATTCTTTGTGAGCTTCAAAGGGTCTAGCAGAAATAATCACCGATGGAAAGTGTCTAGCAGTGTTGATTATCAATTTTTAACACTGTGCTCTGAAACATATATCAAAATCAGAGCTCAATATCTCAAAAAAAGTGAGTAATGCCTTAACGTACATCCAGCACCTCGTATCTGTAAATTGTCCGTCGGCACAAACTAGCGAGTATGCGTATGATCAAAGTATATACTAACACTACTCTATTCTACATATTTTGTTTCTCAGAAAATAAGTAACGTCTGGCGGGCCTGAGATCTTGCTCTATAAGAGATGCCTCCTCGTGATTTTTGATTTCCCATCTGAATTATAGGAGATTTTATTTTCAATTTGGAATTTTATTGCTTCCTAACCAATTAGCGTATTGTAGAGATCAATACATATTCCTGTGGGAAATTCAACTATCTCCAAAAAAAGTCTGATATGATTTTTCGCTAAGTCGACTAGTTTAAAAACTATCCGATGTTATAGTTCAACTTCGAATAATATATGATGATCCACAATTTTTTTAATAGAGCATAAAATTTTTCTTGGAAGATATGCAGAAAATCAAAACATCGGTGTGATACCTGCAAGTTTTCTGGTAGAACGAGATGCAACTACAATCTGAAAATGTTTGCCAAATTTCAACTCAAATGATTATATACTGCATCTGCTATACACACTCATACTTTACTCTGGACTTCAACTTCTTTTTCAGGAGACCTCAACACGGTTAATGGACGTTCTCAAAAGAATTCGATTTTGATTAATAGCTATCTGTGTAGGTGTAGTACTATTTTCAAAAGGTATTCCTAGTTTGAGGGAACATGAGTACCCTATAGCAAATGGCATGATGTATGAATAATTTAGTCGACCGTTGTGTAAACGTCTAATCTTTTGCTTTGTATCTAACACATTAAACAGATTCTACATCAAATTTTGACCAAAAATTTTGTACAGAAAACTTTTCTATCATTCAAAAAGTGTATGGACATGAATCCTAAGATAAAAACCTAGATTCTCTTAGAGGAAGATACTCAAAGAACAAGCCAAAGAAACGCATCTGAATCAGAACAACAATAAGGCGATTCACATTGTTTTTTTTTCGATTCGAAATGTGTGTTTCATGACATAAATAATAAATAATGATTAAGAAATACTACTTCGAGGATCTAAAGCAATTACGCTATGTGATGAGAAAAAACGACCTAATTAGTTGAAAAATGATCACGACAACGTTTACAGTTTGTTTGGTGATTTCAGGTTAAATCTTTCCACTGAATCAGTCGCCATACACCTCCCCACGTCATTTTCTGTATTGAAAAATACTCTGAGAAAAGATTCCCGAATTCAGAGGATATACAAGAAATGCGACGTAGCAGTAGTTAGCAATTGGGCGGAATGAATAAAAAGAGTGCTTTCGAAAGTAGAAGGATTACTGAAAGACGGTTGTAACTTTCAGAGGAATTTCGATATTGATCAAAACCTATTTTACTTTCTGCCACAGCTTTGAGTCGGATACTTACAGGACAGACCGTCGCTATTAGAAAATAATCGGCACGAATGCACGATCACAATTCTTTGCTTTGCATCGGTGGAGACCAAAGAAGAGATGACTGATACTAACTTGAGAAATAGATTTGAGAGAAGTGTATGAAAAGAAATAAAGTCAATTCAACAAATGTGAGAGTCACCAGTTACTTGAAGTATTTGATGCAGTCATACCCTTAAAGCCTGGTTCCCACGACGTGGAAATTTTCATCCGAATCAAGTGAGTTTTTTGCAGCGTGGCATATCTATGATTAGAACTCCGAATCAAAGAAAATGCGGCTCCATTCCATAAGCTGTATGAATCAAGCTCAATTCAGCTTTCAGGAATTAAAACATGTTTCGATTGTACACGTCGTGGATACCAGCTTCACAATAATATATCATCCAAAAATGTTTGAGCTCAAGGGTGAATTCAGTCGAAACAATTTCGTTACATCCTCTTCACGATCTGACAAAATTTAAATAACCACTCACCGTAGGAGAATAACTCTTACAGATGTGCTTAGCCATAATCCTCAGTCTTCATTTTCTTTCTCCACGTTACTTCATTATTTATCTATTTTTGTACAAGTATTCCTACTTTCATTTACACTTTTAACGGGTTATCGGTGAGAATAAAGTACGCCATATAGACAGCAATTTTAATATCATTAACAATCCCAGACCGTACCTCTTACGTAGATTGCATTGAAGGCCGTGCAATAAGACATGAAAAAACTCGAGTTATTGAATTTCGTTTTAAATTTTCCGACGGGTGAGAATTCTTAGCCTCCAGCTATTTAATTAGAGTCACACGGTGACATACCGGAGTGTGCGAATATTCCACTTCTCAGGTTCTATGACTTTCAATAAGATTATGTTTTGATGTCGACAGTAAAAAAGTATACGTCTCAAACATTGTTATTATTAATAATTTTATATTCCAATGATTAATAGAACATGATTGAATCTTTTTCGAAATCAATCCATGAATAAAATATACAAAAAGACTCATCTTATTAATTAATTTTACATTCGACTATCTTTCATCCCGGTTTATAACTATAACTGTAATTGCTTGGTCAATAAAACTTTGTTTGTGAGTAGAATTCGAAGTTTTGTAGATAATCTGGAGATTGGTCTTTAGCCGTGACCCCTTTTGGAGCTGGAAATGGGAACTCTCACAAAAAAAGATCAGAAATCAGACCAGTAGAGTAGAAAATTGGAAAATCTTCATGTAGGGATTCTAAAACTATTGCATGATTATATTCACTATGACTAACGAACTTCTAATCCAAAACAATGAGCCAAATATTTAAAAAAAAAAAGTATTCGAAATACTGTTTCAGTGTTTAGTGTGGAAATGTCCATGTGTGCACGTATAATTGTTTAATGATCTCCAAATTCAAGGCGATGACTATAACCTGATTAAGACAAAAAAAGCGTTGCTTTTCCTGTATCCAAACGGTTATCATACAAAAGAAATATCGGCAGACCGGCATTCAATAACTTCTAAAATTTATCAGCAGCATCATTCAACAATGAGTTAAATATTATCTAACATGTGCTCCGTATCGATTTGCTTGTATTATATTTGGATTGCTCATAAAATTTGGAAATATCATACGAATATTACTTAAAATATTGGAATTGTCAACGCACTATACTTAGATAGCAAATTAACGCTTCTAGGGATGTAAAATTACCAGTAAGACACCATCAACACAAAAATGTAAGCAAAGGTTTCGGAATTGATTCTAAAAGCACAGTGTTATGCACGTGTCGTTTTCTTTTGTAAAAAAGGATATAAAGAAACCTGTGTAGCATTCGAATTTCAATTTGAAACCTTTAGTTCTTCAGGGAAATTATGTAGTTGCAATACACTCATGTACTGAGTTTTCAGAGCACAATGAGACAATAAAGGTGGTGCTAACACTTTTTCCGAAAAGAGAAAGTCAAACCTAAGCGAAATTTCTCACAAATATTTTACTATAGTATATTGTGTGGCTAGGGACGAAACAAGACGATTTCACCTGAGGGTGAGTGTTGCTTTTCCGAGCGAAGCGAGGGCCGGCATCACCTTCGGCTGAAATCGTGTTTTTTCCCGAGCCACACACTGTATTTTTCATAATACCTGCATTGAAACTTTCCATATTACAAATTTGTCATAACAAAGTAAATATTTTTCTTTTGATTATGCAGGTAACAAGTCTAAAGTAGCTGCTTGTGCTTTATCAATAAGATGTTGTGGTGTACTTGAATTTGTCGTATTAATACTTTTTTTCGTCTTCTTAATCTAATTTACAATTACGAATAAACAACTGTCAAATTAACTAAGGTTATATGATTCTCATTTAGAGATTGGCAATGAATAAATGCGACTCTGCCATTGATAAACGATGTAAGAAACAAATACAGCGGGCAAGAACAAGCTTGTTTCTCCCCTAGGGCAGAAACAGGTTTATTTCTGCCCATCCACACTTGCATTTGTCTAAAATTGTCTTGTTTCGACTAACAAAACAGGCGTTGAAATGCATTGTTTCAATGCAGGTATTATGAAAAAAAATTTAAAACAGAAATATAAAATATTGTTCAATTGATGATTAGGCTGATTTTTTTCTATTCATCTTTTTAAATCTGTTTATACCCTTGCGGGCGTCGCGAATCAATCAGTTTTAGTTCAGATTTTTTATTAGTTATGTCCAATATGTTCTGTTCTCTGCTTTTCTTTTGCATCTGATAAAAAAACCTCTCTTACTTGATCTTTCTTGAGTCCTCCCATGTTTCTTAAGGTCTTCTTATCTTGTTCTTCTTTGTGATCTTTGTGTTCCATACTTGTTTTGTTTGCCGCTCTTCTGGTATTCTTATTAAGTGGCCGTATCATGCCGCTTGCTTCTTATCTATAGTGTTACGTATGTTTTCTATTTCCAAGTTTTTCCTTATTTAATCATTTGTCATTCTATCTTTTTGTTCACTTCTTTTACTAGTCTTAAGTATATCATTTCTGCTGCTTGAATTTTATTTTTGTTTCTTTGATTTATTGTCCACGTCTCACTTCCATACATTAAAGACGGTTTATATATTGTTTTATAGATTTTTCGATACTTATCTGTTATTTAATATTGTTTTGTTTATTGCATGTAAGTTTCTATTGGCTGATAATATTCTTTTGTTAGTTTCTTGATCTATACTTCCTTTGTTGTTGATTGTAATCCAAAGATATGTGAATGTATCAACTTGTTCTATTTCCTATCTGTTCATTTCTATGTTAGTTATTGTATTTTCTTTTGCTACCACCATTGTATTTGTTTCGTCGTTTTGTCTACATTTATGATTCTTTAGTTCATCGTCCATATATTCATATTGTGTTGCATGTCTTTCTCGTTCTTAGCTAGAATTGCTGGATCATCTGCGAAAGCACATTCATCATTGTTGTTATTGTCAGCCGATGGTAACCAATATCCACTTTACTCGTTTTATCCTTTATTTTCTTGATAATACTATCCAAGATTATCATTATTGCTTCTATTGGTTTTTTGTTATCCAATCTTTCTTTTAACATTCACCACATATGCTTTCGCGGTACTCTGTCGAATGCTTTTTCTAGATCATCAAATGCTATATATAATTTGCCCTCCTGGTTCATAGTTTTTTCTATGAGCTTTTTGATTGTGTATATGTGATCTTGCATAGAGTGTCTCCTCCCAAACTTGCTTTGTGCTCTTTCCATTGTTGAATCCACTTCTTGTCTTAGCCTGTTTTCTATTATAGATTTATACATTTTAACTATAGTACATAACAGTGATCCCTCTCTGCAATTGTTACAACTCCTACTGTCTCGGCGCCTTACCGTTTCTCAGTTTCTTAAGTATTATTCCAATTTCCTCTTCTGTTATGTCTTCCGTCTCGTTCTCCTCTCTAGTACTATTACCTTGCTGATTTTCCTCTTTTTCATTTTTATTCATAGTTTGTCTTCCCCCAAGCAAACTGCGAAGTTTTCTTTCCATCTCTGTATAACTTCCTTATTTTCTTTCAATATATTTCAATATCTATCTTTAAATTGTTTTAGTACTGGTGGGTACCCTTTTTTAAAGTTTTTAATTGTGGAATGGAATCATTTCTTATTTGTAATTATCTTTCAATATGTTTCCGAATTCCTCCCAAGTTCTTGCTTTTGATTTTTCAATAACTTCTTTCACTTTTTTTCTTTATGTCCTATGTTCTTCAAAATCTTCCTCTTTCTATGTGCTTAGAAGCTTCTTTCATTTCTGCTTATTCTTTTTAACATCTGCTTTGAGATTAGGCTGATACAAATTTTAAAAAAATATTTTCATCTTTGTATATTTCATATTTTTACCAGAATGTGGGAAATAAAAAGTAGCTGCATTCTATATAGGTATAACAGAAAGTTTTCTTTCATGATCTTTGTAAAAGATCGTCCTCAAACTAGCTACTTTATAGTTTAGAATGTATACCATAAATTTTCGATGAAGAAGTCCACTCTAACGAGCGTTCAAGTTCCTAATGCAAGGTTAGGTTGCACCTGTTCGACAATATGGAATGACAAACGACGTTCTGAAATAGCTGATAAATTGTGGACTTGCAAGCGACGAGTATTCCAAAGAGCTCATTATTCATAACGAAATGTCTATCTTGAGTTTGGAATAGAGAAATATTTGTTAATACTGCTATTGCCTCTGCAACCAAGATCATAAATTTCAATATTCCAGAATCTATTTTGAGCCAGAAAGTTGATAGTTTTGAATGCCATTTGCAACATAGGTTATCTCCAAAACAGTAGGCAATTTAATTTCTAAAATAAAGACAAAATTGCTAAATCCTCAAATCAAGCTTAATCAATAAGATGTAATAATTAGGACACATATTACCTAGAACAAACTAAATGTTATTTAAGAACAGGGATGGTTAACACTATCACAACTGCAAGAAAAAAAATCTTACGTGGACATCACGCAACTCACTTGTACATCATTGGATATATATAATCAAACACAACATCTCATCATTCCACGGCTAATCGATTGCTATGGAAGCAGTAGGTCATCATTCTTATGCTACAACACTTCTAAATACTGATTTCCAGGATTATACGGCTAACAGTTCTGAATTCATGCGCGAAATTCCAAGATCGTCAAGTATAGTGCACTTTCGACTCAGTCGATCTCAATGGAAATAGGATATGAGCATCTAGACAGTACTATCATCTTGAATACTGTATTCTAATATTCTACGTTCAATCGTTTTGGATTTATGTGGAAAATTAAAAAATATTTCGATTAAACTGCACTCCCGGCTTAGCCGATCACACTCATAATGCATGGGATATAACTAGATACTATAAAAGTGCTTAATACGAAATCTCAATATTCTGCGACTGATTATTTCAAATTTATGAGAAAGATTTGAAAAGTCTGTAATATGAAGTGCAATTCAAGCTAAGTCGATTAGGACGAAAATACGAGGTGATCATTTGGATGCTACAGCAATTTCAAATACTGAACTCCAGTATCCTACGGCTAATCATTCTAGATTTATGCGGAGAATTCAAAAAAAAAAGTATCAGGTAAAGTACACTTCCAGTACAGACGATTGCAACCATAATGCGAGGTGCACATCAAGATCCTAGATCCTATACCAGTCTTTTATACAAAATTTCAGCATTATACGTTTGACGAATTCTGAGATATGCGAGTTATGCACATACACACATACATACGTACATACGTACCGACATTAAGCCAAAAATAGTCAAGATGGATTCAAGGATATATCCATCAAAATCTAGATAGGTGAATTTTGTCGGTCTCACGATACTTTCTTGTACTTAATACAAGCGAAAAGAGATGCTCTAAAATGTGCGTTAGATGACCATAGCATCAATACCGGTCATTACTTTAATTTTGATGAGACACGTGTCCTAAATAAAAGCCTTACACTTGAAATATTTTATATGTCAGGCTCAAGGTTTTTTGATTTTCTGATATAAAGTGAAATCGCAGTAATATTGAAGGCGCAATTCAAGATCACGCGATCAATTACCTGCGTGTTGGTAAAAATTGAGTTACATAGAAGCTAAACACACTCACAATTCGGGAACTAGTTGAGGCTCAGAATTCTTATTAGTCAATCTGTTTCAATCCATCATTGAAAGATCATTTGTAGATCACGAATTTCTCAGCAAAAATTGTTAGTCCTTCTCGCGAGAAAAAAATATTATAAAACACAACAGGAAATTCAATTGAATCAATACATTTTATGTAAACGAGTTACTGGAGCAGTTATTAGACAGAGCACCTACAGGCATTTCCGATGCAATAAACTACATCACTTTGAGCAGCTCCACAAATATTATTCTAGAAAGATACAATGTTGATTTTTGAATGTTTGATCTCAGAGATGTGCTTTTGCGCTTTTATTGAACTTTTTTTCAACATTATTGTTAACCAACACGACATCAGTATCCTAAATAACTATTTTCAATTGTTTATTTATAAATTTATTGAACTGTTTTAGATTGAATCTACTATTAAAAAAAGGTATACTGAAACACATGTATCACACCAAATTACGGGAAATATTGCCGACCAAATAGCTCCGAATAATTCCCTTTAAAACTTCAAAAACCCAATTGGAAACATACTCCACAATTCGATTCCAACTTTGTACTAGTAGTTGTACCATATCCAATTCAGACATCAAAGCATAAATTCAATTAGAGACAAAATGATCACTTTGTTTGTAGGATAAAGTAAAAGCTGTGTAATAGAGTTACTGCTGAGATTTTTTTTAGACTTCTATCGCATTTATTAGAGTGCAAACTATCCTTTGTTACAGGCTATGATAGAAAATAAAACAGGTTATAAACTCAATCACAAAATATATCATACGTATAATGAGCCAAAAGAATATTAAAATGATGTTTCCTGGAAAGCTAATTGATGCAAAACATCATTAGTTGAACTAAATGGTATTTTTGGATCTCAAACAAGACTATATATTTATTAGTTCTATCGCTTGTCCAGTTCTTCAGATACGAATTTTACATAAAAAGCTCATTTGCATTTGCATATTTCTCTCCTTAGTAAATCAAAATTTGTAAAAAGTCTTGTATTCCCAAAATATTATACTTTTGCTCTATTTAATTTACTCCACAAACCTTTCAATTTGAATTTAGTATTCTTCTATGTTATTTCAAATTTAACTTCATATTTACTAGAAAAAATTGAAGAATCATCTAGATGATGAAAGTGCATTTTTGACAGCTCATGAATGCTTGTTACTTCAGAGATTTCGCAAATTACCATCTCCTACAATTACTGAGCTTGAAATCAAGCAATTTGGGCAAACTTACGAAACAGCAGCTTCGATTTAATATTAGTTTCAAGTTGAATATTTGATAAATATATAATTTATGCATATACAAACTCAAAAATACCTTTTAATCTTCATTGTTTAGTTATTGACTGACGGGAGGTCAAGTGCTGTACCTTAAAATAGTAATTTGATCTTTGTCAAAGCTATATAAAAAAATACATCAAAAGTAAACAAATTTTCTTCCAATAATAATAATTCATTCTAATAAGCATTAAATTTCCTGTCAAACAAGTCATTAAATGAATCCCGGACAGATTTGACAACTGTACATAATAAAAGTGACAGCCACGGCTAAAGTTGTAACTAAATTTTCATCTACTTGAATAAACTTCAGTTGCCATATCCCTAATGTCATATATATCTATGGGCATTGTTTCACTTGAAACAAGTAATTGAATAATTTAATCTTCCACAATCACTGAGCATGAATTAAAGCAATTTGTGCAAACCTACGAAACAGCAGCTTTTATTTAGTACCAGTTTCAAGTCCGTAAATAATATAGTTGCTGAGAACTCAGCGTCACGCCAGCCAGCCAGCCTGCCAGCCAGCCAGCCAGCCAGCCAGTCAGCCAGCCAACCAGACAGCCAAAGTGAAATATAATAGCGCATTTTTTGTTAGCGCATTTTTTGAAAAAAAGTGCTATTATATTCACTTTGGCTGTCTGGCTGGCTGGCTGACTGGCTGGCTGTCTGGCTGGCTGGCGTGCTATCATCATAATTCCTGCAAATAATTATAATAATAATTCAAGAATCAAATCCATCGTAATATAAAGTTTTATTATAAAAAAAGAACAAATATAAAATTAAAAAAGTTGATATAGTTCTTGATTATTCCATTTGAGACAAACACAGAAGATTATATATTCTATAATAATACCATCTATAAAATAGGGGTATAATGCTGACATTCAAAAATATCAAATCAATATACTTTCTGCTGAACAGACTAGTGCTGCTTCCTCGTATAAACTTTCCAAGTAAGAAATTCTTGCTTTTCTGTTACCGGCATCTATGGACAAAAGCTTAAAGCAAAATTTCCACGCGCTAAAATACAAATTATTCCTGAATATAGTCAATAATCCAGTCAATGAAACGCGGTACAGAAGTGTAAACGCCTGGTAGACCTTCGGTATTACAATTGGATGATCCAAAGGATACCAGTCCTTCAACATACCATCTTGTATCGTTATCGGAAATTGTTTTCATTAAAGATCCTCCACTGTCCCCACTGCATGTATCTTTTCCTTCATCACCTAAGGCGCAAATTTGTCTTTTTGTCAAAGAAATTTTATATTTGGTGTATCTTTGTGAACATTCGTCCAGATCGAATTTATTCAAATCTACTTTTAGTTTAATTGGGCTATAGGAACCTAAAATTATAATTAATATGAAAATTCGTTTCTGAACATATAAAATGTCAGGAGATGGAGGAACAACTAACTAATTACTGCTTACTTCTCTCTAATCTTTACATTTGATCCAATAGAAACAGAAATTAAATTCAAATTTAGAGAAATGTTGGTAGTAAACAATTATCCCGTGTCCTACTTATTTATGACAGAACTTACCATTTTCGATCCTTCCCCAACCAGCAGCATATAATGTTTCGCCAGTCTTAGACGTTTCTTCATGTAGAGGAAGGCAAATAGGCTTTATGAAATCTAAAATTACAATAACAGATAATAATTATAAACTACGTAATATCGTGACCCTTGAATTCATACATTCTTAGATATTCTTAGATATTAACAGTCCTCAAGACTCCTCAAGCTCTTTTAGCAAATGCCAAAAAACAGTTTTATGTGCAATACTCATTCTAAGAGCTTTTTAAATGTAAATTGTAAATGATTCCTGACAATCTGACTAAGGGAAGCACTAGAGATCCCTTTTAGCGCATCTTTCCCTTATTTATAGAAAAAAGCGCTATAGTTCATATTTTTATGTCTAGTGTCTCCGCTTCTCTTACTGCAATTTTTAAGATATTGACCTGCTTTTTCCGCTAATTAAAAAGCAACAGACAACCAGGAAAGTAGAATCAATTTTTCCAATTAATGGTCCATCAAAGCACATGCAAGGGAAGTGAGGGATAATGGGAGGTACATAAATCATTTAACATAATCAACAAAAATGCTTACGAAATTGAATGGTCAAAAGTGTGTTACTAATACTATGATGCTGATCGTTCGACGACGAAACTTTCCCAATAAAACTCCGAAAGTCGTCGAGTTTCTTTCTCGTGCTTGTAAAAAGTATATGAATGTGAAGAAGAAGACCTCACGCTCATGACGGTGGACAGTCATTTGGCACAGAACAAGGATCTCTAACGAGATTTTCCGATTTCATATATGGATACAATTTTAATTCTATTTCTCTAATTAGTCTTGTTCTACAGCAAAAAGTAGACATCAGACAGATAAGTCGAGAGAACTTGCTGAGGAATGTTCATAAATTCGAACCCAAGTGTGTCAAAGTCTCTTAGGATTTTATCTGAATCTTCAGCCGTTTTTCTAACTCTTGCAAGTCTTACAACAGCTTTCAAACCTCCGATTAACCTGATTAACCCTTTGCATCTTAATTCTATTCTCTTGAGTTTGGCTATACTGTACTGACGAGTCTTAATAAGGACGAAACACGTATCTACAGTTGCTTTCTGATCTAAGATGATAGTGTCAAAAATGACTCTTAGGTCCAGTATTTCAGTCCATGGTTATCTTAAACGTAGTTTAATTTCCATAGTAATGATTATTAGAGCAAATGTTACCGAAGTGATTAAGCTTCGCTCAGGATAAACAGGGGACTGAAATACCGGCTCTTAGATTTGAATTTTTGTGAGACAAAAAAACGTTTCAGAATTTTGATTTTTTATTATTCAAATGTCCCACAGCTTTACATTAGGTCACAATTTTTGTGATATCTTTTTTTATATAGATCATGCCTTTGCCTCGAAATGAGGTTGGCATAAGCTCCGTTTAGCAATAATTCTTCGCCAGACACACCTTTTTTACATCATCCACATTCTTAATCTAACTCATAAAGGCTCGTCTATTCTTTACATTAGGAGACTTTCTCTCGCGCTACAATCATATCTATCAATGTACATACAGGCTGTCTACGTAATCTTTCATTTTCAATTCCACCCACATATATTTTTCGCACTAAAAACCGTTATTTTGACACAATGAGAGATTCAGATCAATTTGCAGAAGGATATTAACACTGATTCATAAAAATCTTGTTATTTACAAGCCCAAAGAGACTACTTCAAAAGAGTCTGTTGAAATTGAGTATTACTGTTAGATACATTAATGCATAAAAATATAAGATGTGTGATTATGTCATTATCTTTCTTTTACCTGTGAATTCAACTTCTCTTGCAAGTCGCACTAAAGCAATATCATTGTATGTTCCAGATACGTTCCTCATGTAGTCTTCATGTACAACAATATCTTCTACAAGAATATCTTGATATGGATCAGCGCAGTCCAAGTCACCATCGATCTCAACACAGTCCTGTTCAGTTCGCATATCATATTCTCCCAATCTTACAGAGAATCTACAACGTAAAAGTGAGTTGAAAAGATTTTTAATTAAGTTGTATCATTAAGAAACAGAATATGAGACATTATTGCTATATATTAGGAGTTAGTAGCAATATTTTGCTTACAATTTCCCAGAAATCTTCTCAATACTTCCCACAACACAATGAGCAGCCGTCAAAACATATCTTGAGCTTATAAGAACGCCCCCACATTGGAAACCAGAATTATCGCCCAATTTATTTCTGTATGCCATCAATGCCATCCATGGAAATTCGTCAATGCCGGTTTCATTTCCACCAAAAATCCTATTTTGAAATGCTTGATTCCCACAAATTCGCGGCAGAAGTGCACTTATTTTAGCGCTTGACGGTAAAGTATCGAGTAGTAAAGTTGCATAGTTGATGGTTTTGAAATCGCTTGATAAGCCGCAGCAAACTAAAAGTTCTCTTGAGAGTATTGACCCGCAAATAGAGGCGTTAAGAAATTTTTGGGATGACAATGTTGAGTGTAGGAGCGGTTGTTTGAGATGGTCGCATTTTTTTAGTGGGAAACAATAGGTCTTTTCTCCATTTGGAGTGATACAGTCACTTCCCAATTCTACAAAATAAAAATATCAATTAATAAAATAAGTCATGTAAGCTATGTTTCGTTGTATTAATTTACTGTAAATGTGATAACAATTACAAAAATTTGTTGGTAAAATCGATTAGATAGTTTTGGTACATCTGAATTTTTTTAAAAAGTTCAGAAATAGGAAACTTCGGTGCATTTGTTACAAAAAATATCGTAAGCAACACGGAAACTGAACGACCGTAATTATATAATGTTGAAACTTTTCAAAATAATAATTTATTTGGTTTGAATATGTCGTTTACAGTCATTCATGTCAAACTAATTTTTTCAAGAAATAACCACGCATTTCAGTGAGGACAATAAGTTGAGTCCTACAATATATCGTCCTACATTTTTAACCTTTTTTTGTTTCGTCCCTTGAAAATGACGGGGTAAAAAATAAAATTCAAGACATTACAACAGACAATGCGTCAACAAATACCAAATTTATGTACGAACTGGCTAAGAAGGGAATGGCGCCCGAGACCCTGACCATTAACTCCACGGAGCCTTGCGTCACATTTTTCAGCTCTTTGTTTGTAAAGAGAATTTGGAATTCACCAATATTTAGAGCTTTCACATCGAATGTCAAATGAAGAATTATTGAAATTACAGGTAAAATAGAGATTATAGATGAGGCACTATAATCTAGTTCAATTAAGATTAATCTAAGTCTCTAATATGACTACGATTTAAGCCTTTTGAATCGTGCCTTATTGATCAAATTTATTTATGATGATAGCCAAGAACAATTTCTCGAACCGTTCTCAACTGAAATAGACTATAGTAGAGCACTAAAAACATAGGTATTATCATCCGCCATTTTGTGTCCTGTCAATAAAAGGAAATGCGTCGTTTGACGAGAATAAAATGTTCTAATAACTTGAATAACTAAAGGAAATAGTATCGGAGTAACTCATTGATGTGCCGAATGATTTATCATCATTATTAGCGGCAATTGTAGCTCTGAGATTCACAGACGAATTATAAGTATTTCATATAAAAGTACGTATATTCTGTCAAAATTTCCATTCAAAGTTATGATCAGATCAAAATTTTGATTGAAGTTATCTCAGTTCATTTTAATATATATTTTTATTTGAATTTTTAGGCACGATCGTTAAATCTAACCTTAATTTCAAGCAATAATTGATCAATATATTTATGTATTATACATAGGTACCTATTATATAAAATATATATTATATATCTACAAATATACATATATAACTATATTATAAGTGTAAATTATATATAATCAATTATTTCTTTGATAAGTAAAATATTACGAACTTACAATTTTTTATCAAGACATGCAAAATAAAAAATTGCAAATAGTAGACTTCCATGTTTTTTATCCCTTGGGTAAGAGCAGTAAAATAATGAATCTTCCAATGAATGTGCATACAAGTTTTTCTAGGAAAGTTAAAGATTACAAAATTTGAAGATAAACAATAGAGTTGTACAGATTTAGAGATCCCGAAATTCAATAAATTTGTCAGATTGTTTTCAAAAATTGTATTACAGAATATAAATTAAAATTCAATAATGATATTCTGATTTTACTCCAATTATAAATGATTGAAAACCGAGTAATTTGATTCAACATTTGAAAACTAAAAATTCTAAATTGAAGCATGTAATTTGATTACAAATAATACATCATGCCAAAATCAAATAGTTTGATAGATTCCGATATTATTTTATTACGTTTTTTACCTGAAGATTAAACTATTTCGACTCAATCATCGCGTTTCCTGCACTGTTCACATATGCTAAATCTCTTTCTAAGGACACAAAATGGCGAATGATAATACTCATGTATTTAGTGCCTAAACTACAGTTACAATCATATATTCTAATATACATTTCTTAGTGATATGCGTATCTTATATCTGACTTTAGAGCTTTGAATGCTGATTCAAACTCAAATTGTGTTTAAGACTTGCTGCTAATTTTTCGGAAAACATTTATGACTGCCCGAGAACTTATTAGGAAACTATAATGCCTTAACAATAAAAAAATATCTACCTAATATTATTGGTACTTACGTGATTCAACTATTGAATATAGTAAATAGAAATTAAGAATAAAAATACTGCTGGCCTTCATCTCAAACGGAACTAATGTCTACGTTGTATTCATGAAGACTGAACAAAAACAAATTGTATTTTTGTAATTCACGCCAAGACAATCGGATCGAGTAACTCATGAGTCATTGTAAATCAGATGTATATATAAATATTTCAGATTGTTTTTGCTGATTTTTAATTGAAATAATTATTGAGAAGAGTTATAATAAGTAGGTATTTATGAATATTAATAGGTAAAAAAGATCTGTCAATGTCAAGACGATAAAATAAAACGAGGAAATGATAAATTAATTTTAATATTTACCTATTCTAGACATAATACACTGTTCACAATACATCACAATATACACAAAAAAACTCACACTTACAAATACAAAATATTTACTCTACATTTATGGCACACACAGAAATTGAAATAAGATCACAATAATAAAAATATTTACAATGTGTAGTTTAAAAAATCCTTAACAAGCATACTTTATTACTTAACCTAGAATTTAAAACTTAAAAGTACTAAAAAAGTTGGTAATTTACCACTTAATAATATATGCGGTATTTGGCGGTACTGAAACCAAGTGGCAGTGAATTTAAACTTAAATTCAGTCAGAAATAAGTCCCACATTCGAACAAAATAGCATTAAATGTCTCTGAATGCAATGAATTATAATAATTGTCTAATTAATGTGAAATTCGATCCTGAAGGTGAAATATGAAGGCGATTTAAATTTCTATTTCTTCGCTGTCTCCGTACGGTTCTACCGCTTCATAAGCGATGGTGAAACCTTTCTCGAAAATTGTATCATCTGAGCGGAATCGAATTAGAAGGGCTTCGTTTATTGACACGATGTCACTCGGCTTCTAAAAGATACAATTGCAAAATAAATCACATTGTAGAAGCGTTTATTTAATAATAAGGAAACATATATATTCTTTAACATTCAACCAGTTCTTCTCAATATTAGATTATCATTCACCAATTTTGTCCGCAATCAATCTCCACCATTTTGTAATTGAAAATCAAGAGATTCAATCAGACATCAGCGTCTATTGAAATCCAATTGTTTTGGGTGTTAATTTAAAAAATTGGTTTTACCAAAAAATTTATTAAGATGATGGAAATTCAGAAAACAAAACGCAGCCTCAACCACAAACTGTTTGAATATACTGCTACAAGCAATCAGGGGTTTGAGCTACATTTCAATATTAATAAGCCAACATAGGCCGTTTCACGAGTAATTATTCAAAAATAATCTTTCTAATTACGAACTGGTCCTGAAGATGGGCATTATAATGGTCAAAACCAATTGACAATCAACTGAACTGAGAATTTTTTTTGTGATTTCATTTTCAAAATGCTTGGATAATATTACTTCATTTCCACAATAATTTTCAAATATTGATCCACCCACTAAAGCTCATTTTATTCACTTCCATTATTTTAATTTTATTTGTGATAATTCTCGTCATACAAGTATGTCAAACTCTCTTGGCTTCAATCCAAAAATACACTAACTTGTAAACAGATCAATATTATTTTGACAATAATTTAGTACCTGTAGAACAAAAATATCTGTAACTTACCGAGTTACCACAGAGGCGTCCGTACGACGGTCCACTAGCATCCAGTCCACTAAAAACTTCAACATAATCGTACCCACAATCCGTCTCTTCTTCAATATCAAACGTAACAAACATAATTCTAACATTATAACCATGTGAAGCTTCAATTGTCCAATCACAATCCACATGATTTTCGTAATTCTGGCTTCCAAACTTCGCGTGTGAATAAAAATGTTTTCTGTCAAACGTTGCTTGTAGATGCCCACCACATGCAGTAGAGTGAAAAGCAGAAAATCCTTTCCTTTGCACTGATGCATCAGATTTAAAGACCATAAACATTTGGTTACCACTGGCCACGATTGGATGTGGTTTTTTAGAACCACAAAATCGTCCAAGAGTGTGCGAATCTGGAGAATCACCATCATAGATGACAATATGGTCGTAGGAACATTCTTGATGTGGTTCCATCTCGAACATTGTGAAGACTAATTTGATTCGATGACCTGGAGTTGTTGAGAAGTGCCAAACGCAATCTTTTCGACTTGGATAATAGTCGGGATAGTTTGGGCTTTTTATTTCGCCGTTGGGGGCAGTTATTTCATACTTGCAGCCACCTTCTTTGCAGTCGCGTTGATTTTCATGTAGCATAAAACCGTTGTGGCAGGAACAGACGTAGGAACCCAAAGTGTTGTGACATTCGTGCTGACAACCACCATTATTCAGTATGCACTCGTCCATGTCTGAAACAGGATATTTAATACATTAGTTTTTCTATTTAGAATTTTTATGCTAAGATAAGGCTCCATTAAAAACGATTTTTAGTGACATTTTGTTATCAGAGATTGGTAGATCACAAAATTCAACTAATCACATTATGGATTTAACACAATTCACAATTATCAGCATAGTATAGAAAACTCTGGTCCAAATATGAGTGATTTAAGAAAACAAAAGTTTGAGTAACCCAAATTATTTATTACCCTTTGTTCTAAATACGATAGGAAGTCTTGGCAGCCAAACTGTCGGGTATGATAGGAGGAAAGTGGGAGAGATATCAGAACCGTATATTTTTCTGTTTGCCGTAGCTATCTCGGCAAACATCCAACTTTTCAAAATAAGAGTACGTTAAGTTTTCTACAAAAAGATCCAATATATTCTCAGTATCTAAAAAATTATTGACTGTATCAGAAATGTATATTTGATAATTTTTGATGGAGATTTATCATAGTTTAATTTTGCATAGGGTGATGTACTCTATGTTTAATGAATCCGAAAATACATTCCGATCTGACAACTTTCCCAAACCAAATAGTCTGACTGCGAAGACTATAGACCACACTTGGAGCAAAGGGTAATAAATTATTTCGGGCACTCAAATATAAATTCATTCAAATTCTACTGTACTAACATGATTATTTAAATTATGTCTCCAACGAAAATTTTGCTAATCCAATATAAATATGAAGATTTCACGCATTTTTTCAGATAGTATATGTCTTGTAAATTGTCTGCACAAGTTAATTGCACTTTCACAAAGAAAACTGATTTAAACAGTTTGAAAACAGTTAGAATATGTGCTGTCATCTATAAGCGGCGGAAAAATTAACTGTTATTCTTCAACATTAAGAGAAAATCATTCAACGATTTATTTGAAGAAAACGGTGGAATATCATTTGGAATTCAATTATATAATACTGAATTCAGTTAATGATTCAATTGTAAATATTATCACAATTCCAAAAGCTTATATTCTTGAAGAACTGAAAACATAACCTACAAATGTGATCAAATCAAATTTGATAAGTGATTCCAAATGTTTTCTGGAATATTAGATACAATATTTCGTACGTTTTATTTGTTTGGCAGATCAATTCACGAGGCACATATTATTGAAGCTACCCGAGTGTGAAGTTTGTGATAATTCAGATGAAACGAATAAACAGATGTCTCATTTGTAAATGAATTTATTTCATTCATCTTATTTGTAGCTCTATGTTTCAGATAAATAATAATTTCTGAATACCTCATAGTATTTTCTTCATTTTGTAAGAATTTGGCATGGAATTCGTTAAAATAACCACAATAATTTAGTTTTTAGTGGAATTTTGGAATTCGGAAATCGTTCAGTCAAGAGCGGATCTACTTGAGAGCTAATAAAACTCAAGCTCTGAGTCCACAACAGTCAAAGAGCTCATAAAAATTATATTATCAAAAATTTCTAATACTTTTTCATTAGCAATAACAACAAACACTTATCGTATGGTAAAAAGTAGTTGATAATAATAATTTAATGATGATTATTCATTAGAAGTAGTGGATAATGCTGACTGTTAGATGATATGAAGAAAACGAAATGTGGGAGTTCAGTCAAGAGTTTTATTTTAATCTACTCTGTAGAGTAGATTAAAATAAAACTCTTGACTGAGCTCCCACATTTCGTTTCCTTCATATGATTATTCATATTATACGATAAAGCATAATTGGTCAGCCCACCAAATTTTATTTTTAAATCTACCACCTTGAATTCGAATGCCAAAATTACATGAAACATGAATTGGAATTTACTCAGCGACGCCGCAGGTTTCCTTTGTTTTGTCGGCGCCGGCAATTAATCTTTCATCAATCAGAATGTCATACTCAGCATCATGGGCGTAGTTAGGTGCCCAACAAAACTCATTGCCCCCTGTAGAAATTTAGCTGCTGATTTGATGAAGGCGCCACTTTGAATGAAGAGAATGAACGAGACATCTTTAATGCATTTCTCATAATTTGCTTCTTTACTTCCAAAATTAGTCAATTCTACTAAAAATTTAGTTTAATCTATTTTGACTATTTTCGGCTTGACGTCGGTACGTACGTTTGTAAAATCTAAATGATCACTTCAAATTTTGGTTGCTATATCGATTTTGTATTATGTCAATGTCAATGTCAACTATCAATTACTCAGTCAAAAGATGTACAAGTAAGCCATGTGGTGTCTACATCAAATTTTTTATATAATATATAATGTTTGTCATTCAACATCCCTTTTCAACTCTAATTTTGATCTTATGAATATCAAACCCCAATTTGAGGATCGTCATCTAAAATATAAATGAGGCCTTCATTGAATTTCGAACCTTAGGCCCCGAAAAATCTAAATCCGTTTTTGGTGCACGCTAAATAGGTTATGAATAAATACATACCAGTAAAGAAAACAGCAGCAAATCCTGATTTTTGAACGCTATTGTCCGACGTAAAAGTGATCCGCAAAGCGTTTCCCTCGGATGTTATCAGCTGAGGTACTTTTGGGCCACAGTAGATACCAATTTTGTTGAATTTATCTTCTCCTAAAACAGAAATTAATTTTAAATGATTCATGTGTTCTGTGCACAAATAATTTTAGACGCCGATAAAATGTTTTTTTTTTTCTTAAATTTTAAGGAGGTTAAAGTGGATATTAAATATTGCGGAATTGCTTTAAGTATGCACAGAAGACAGATGAATACGTTCTAGATAAAAAAACGTAGGTAATAGATTGCCAACCAGAAACAAAGGCGGATTTGGGCCTAGATCCCCGAGGCCCGGGCCTTGAGCGCCAGAGTTTGAGGAGTGCAAAATTTTGAAGAGTGACTAAAAATTTAAATTAACTATAAGCAAAGTATTTGCTTGACATATTTTAATGCAACACGAATTAGGGGAAAAAAATAATAAACCCTCTACACTATCCAAGCATGGTTCATTTTGGCTTCGGTCCAAGTTCTAATAAGAATGATCAAAAAACAAGAGGAGTGCCACATCAGAATGGGTCTAGGGGCGCCATTAGCCTAAATCCACCTCTGACCAGAAATACTTCTTCAGAGTACTAGATAATGTATAAAAATACCATGTTAAATCAAAAGATATCTTTTCCAGATTGATTTCTGCTTGACAGCCTACTATTTTTTCCTCTTTTTGTCTTAAACATACTTAACTGTCTACAACAATTCTCCAATCTTTTATATCCACACTCGACGCTTCTTAGGAATCTTATATACAAACTATGACTTTGAGGTTCTTTTTGCTATTGTTTCCCCAAAAATAAATTGCTAATTGATAATCCTTTAGGCTCGGGTGCACAGTTCTTGGCTCATCCTAAGCCTAGTTTAATTACCTTAGTAACAATTGTTCCAACAATCATAGCCTAAGTAATTAAGCTATGCTTAGGATAAACCCAAGACTGTGCAACTGTAACTTGGTATTTTATTTGACAAAAGGTAATAGGAATCGACAAATCTAGTAGACAGTTCTTTTTCTTTGTCATTGTAGTAGAGTACCAATTTTATCAAGGGACCCCGTCGGATTTTGAAGCTAATTAATTTTTATTATTATTTCTATGACATTACACTGAGCCTCGAAAAAATATGCTTTGAAACGACGATGAGTAAACGATCAAATCAAAGATAAAAACCGGATATTCTATAAGCCAATTATAACAGGCTGAGGTATCATTTTCTTGAAATACATTTATTTGTAATCGCGTGCGGATTTCGGTGGCTTGGAGTTTAAAACCAATTTTTTCCTCTCGTATACATGTCGTCAGTTACGATATACTCGCGTAATCAAAAAATAATTACTGTTTTTATCCAAAAAATGATCGATGTAGCAATGTACTGTACGTGTTTACAATTCAGCCAGCCGCTATGCGATTTTGAATCTTATTGATCCACAGATATTTGTTTGATGCAATTTTGAACCTTATTGACATGGAATTGAAATAATTTCTAGCATCTATAAACTCAGGTAACAGGTATATTTAATGTAGAGACGTTCATTATTCCTGGTACATGTAACAATGTTCCTGAAATATTTCACAGACTTCTTTGAAAAATTCATTTATAATTTTGTATGTACCTATACACATTTAATTATAAAAAATTAGCTTTCTTCATATATTGGAGCTGTTTTTGAGGCAACGATTAGAGCTATACAATACTTCTTTAAACTTGAAGCTTGTTAATATTTTTTTCCTAACGTAAATATTACAAAAATGATCCCTGAATGAAAATTATAATCTTCGTTTGGAATAAATCTTTACCTAACTTGCTGTGGACCTCTACTCGATCATAATCACATTGCTGCTGATGCATGTTATTCCCCTCAAGGTCAAAATGTGTGAAATTGAGTGTGATTCGATGATGGGGTATAGCTATAATCTCCCATACGCAATTTTTATTTGAAGGATACATTTCCGGAAAGGAAGGCGACATGATTGTGCCGTTAGTGCTATCGAACACTCCACCGCAGGCATCTGAAACATAGTTAATATATTTATGTATGTACATACATTATCCTGAACCTAATTATATATACGATCAACAATACCATGTGAGCATAACATATCTAGGGATATTATCAAATTCAACACTATAATATTTACTTGCAAATATTTAAAATTGAATTGTAAATCTATACTGAAAATAGGTCCGGTAATTTCACTTTCCTGTTTCTTAGGATAAGGAAAAGCAAGAATACTATAGGAAAAATAACTTTACATAAATTTTCATAGTAAATGGAACAAACATCTCAAGGTCGCACGAATTTTCTTTCTTGTAAAAAAAATGTTTAAAATCGTTGGTAAAACTGAAATTGCACATCCCGCGTCTCCTATTTCATATTTCTAGATTGAAGTGCTAGTCGACAATTGAATACACATTATATGTACGCGATGAACAATAAATTGAATTAACTGCAAACGTAGGAAATAATTGAAATTTATTCAAGAATTCATTTGAGAAATTTCAGCTATATTCACATGAGCTTGTAATTGTGACAAGTCTGACGACCTACCTTCACAATTTTTTCCATCGGAATGAAGCTCATAGCCAATTCTACAGGCACATTCATATCCACCAAGCGTATTAATACAATCTTGCGCGCATCCATGATCTGTGAGAGAGCACTCGTCATATTCTTTCATAAATGTTGCAGAAAATCCTGGTTTCTGCACGGAACCATCAGAGACAAATTTCACCAAAAGATGATTCGACGCAGAACGAATATCTGGTGGAATTTTATACCCGCAAAAGACTCCCAGAAGTGGGCTATCAGGCGATAATCCATCACGAACTTCCACATAATCGTAGACGCAATTGTCGTGGTTCTCAACTTCGAAAGATTGGAATTTGAGAGCTACTTGGTAATTTTCGGGAACTGATAATCGCCAGATGCATTCTTTGTTGGGTTGGTAGTCTTCTGGATAGTTTGGGGACTCAAGATGGCCGCTAAATTCTACATCGAGATCACCTCCACAAACAGCTGAAATTAGAATAATCATATATTAGTAAATAATAAATATACGAGAAGAACAATGAAACAAAAACAACAAAATTGCGTGGAAGCCAAGGGAGTTAATTATGTAAATAGAGACAAAATTTTACAATGCAATTTTATTCTCTGCTGTTTTATGAATTCAGAGAATTAGAATTCAAACATTTGACAACAAAAATATGTTAGTGAATAATTTATTTATATTTGATGGCATTTTGATCATAAAAAAGGTATTCAATACTTTATCTAGACTAAGAGATAATGCTGCTGCATCAAATAAAGATGTTTTGAAAGTATAATGTAATTCTGATCAGATTGTTATTTCTGCATTCTTGTTCTTGAAATAATAGGTGGCGAAATATCGCCAAACAGAAAATTCAACGAGGTAATAATTACTTTGTTCAAGATTTAAGTAAACACCAGGGACACTCAGGATAATTCTCTTCAAATTTAAAATCACGTACAAAATGTAAAGTTCAAACTGAATTTTGATTAAAAAATAGGAAATAAATAAAAAACGTATTATATTCTAATAAAAAACAGGGTTACACTTTCCAAGCTCGTATAATGTGCTCTTAAAACGTCGGAAACAATTTATTCACTTATTGAAAACTCGAAGCAATTTGGATTCGCGTCCCCAAAGACCTACGCATCGCTTTTTGTAATGCAAAATAAATTTTAAGGCTATTGATTTTAGATTATGTCAAATGTAAACACGCTTTAAAACCTTTAGTGAATTAATTCAAAGACATATCTTCTCGGTTTGCTGAGTTTTTTGTTGGGTTATAAAATGATACCTTCATGTTTCAGCGTTTAATGGAGATCAGGTACTAACTAAATATAATTTCAAATGTGATTTTCTCTCTTTCAGCGTTAGTGTGATATATATTTGAAATTTGTACCAGAAAAAAATCAAATAAATAGTAAAAATTAAATACTTGTAACGTATGTAAAGGTGGAGAGAGAAAAAATTAGACAGAGCCAGTGGTGGCAACACTTGGCCACTTTAACGAAGAAAATCCTTCTTAAGTAAGTAAGGAATAAATAAGGGACTAAATAGTTCTTAAATAAATTCAAGGGACTATCTCCTAAATTAATTGGCGTCAAAAGCCAAATCATGTGAATAATAAAAATCGCAAAACCAACTGTATTCCCCAGACTTTAGTCATTCTCATTTCTGAGGACTGATATATGATGTCTGAGGTCTGAGGTCCAGAGTCCGAAGTTCTTTTAATAGAAGTGACCAAGCGACTCAGACCAAAACAGACTCTTTCAACCGCCTCGAATACTTACTTCTGGGCCGGCCCAGTACTGAAATACCAGATAAAGGTAATCCAGAAGAAAATTAGCTTGTCTGGCCTTTTCGGGGCTGGTTTACTGGTTTAGAGCGCTTAATTTAAATCCGTTTTTTCCACCAGATGAGCCAAGAGGTTCCGCAAACATCCTCATGATATTTTGTGGTTTCACGTTCAGAAATTCCAAATTTATCCAATTTCGAACCATGTTATATATTAGCTCTGCACTAATTTATTAGCTTTACCACGATATTATCTCATCATTGTCCTGATCAGCATCCTGACCCTTGCAAAAGCCCAAGCTATTTAAAATGGATGAAATGATTGAATTGATAAAATAATTAGGAAGTGAAGAAAAGAATTAACTTGTAGATTTGTCCACTAGCGCCCGAGAAAACCCCTAATTGACAAGGATAAGCTAAAATAAATAATCTAATAAATATTAAAGTTGCTAAAAAAATTATTGAGATAATTGTAAACTATGTTGAAACAAAATAAACAAACAATATTTCCCCTAATTTTGCGAGCTTTATTTCGGGGAAATATTATAAAAAGTTGCATCGAGAATCAGCACATGATTCCAAGTCCAGACACAGACTATGTTAAAATAAATACTGTACTAGCAGTAGCGTTGAAATTTAGAATATTAGTACAGCCTCAATAATGAAAAATCTGTGCATTTATGGAAAGGACTCAAAATTCGAATTCCATTTGGCTGGGCACATCAAAACTAAGTTTAAACTTAGTTTGCGGGACTGAAAAATCGGGGGCTGAACCGTCATTTTAGAAAAAGGAGATGAAATAGTTTTTTTTCTATTATTTCGAATACTGTTATTTTTTCAAGAAAAATACCAGATTAACTTTCTGTTGCATTTATAGAGATACATAGTTTTTATCGGAAACTTTTTTTTGTATTCCATATATTTACAAAGTTATCAACAATTCACAGATGAGATAGAATAATTACCAAATTCCGTGGATTTTGAATTTGAAAATTCCAAGCACTCTATAATATAGGAATTAGAACAAAATCCAATATTCCGTCAATTTTAGAGTCTCAAATCCCGATCATCCGAATTACTGAATGTCAATAAGGAGTATACTCTATGTAAATTGAAAATTTTTGAAGATATTAAAAAGCATCTATTTGTAAGATCAAAAGGCTTCAGAGGTACTTGCAAGAGAGATGACGACTGAGGCAACGGCGATGGAGGCAAGGGTGACGATGACGAGGACGGCGATGATGGCGACTGCGGTGTTCGAAGACAACGAACATTAGTAGCTATGTTCAGAGAATCCGAGTAGAATTTGCGGCAAGCCTCATGTAGTTCGATTTGATCAATACTCTGCAGTTTTTCCTGGGCTTCTTCATCATTTCTTTCAATACTCAGTTTCAGCAATGATAGTAAACCTCTTCTTTCACTGTAACGACGGAACCGATGCCCAAAGAATATTACAAACGAAACTTTCATCCATTTTTAGGGAGACTTCCTGTCGGTACAACGTTCGGAATAAAATTGATGGGCATATGGTTGAATATATTACAAAATTTAGTCAAAGTTAGGAAGAACAACTAAATAGGGAGCGTGTAGAAAGAGCAACGTTCCGCGTATCGAAAGGGCGACGAAGCCAGCCGCAGATGGCTTCATCGCTGCGTAGACTTTAAGTCTGATCTGCCTGCGATTGGAGCGCTGTCAGATCCAAACCAATGATTCGAATGATAAAAAATAGACTTTTTTGGTTTTAATTCTGTATATTTAATTTTATTTTTGACGTTTCGACTTTCTAACCGAAAATCTTCATCTAATGAATATTTTCGGTTAGAAAGTCGAAACGTCAAAAATAAAATTAAATATACAGAATTAAAACCAAAAAAGTCTATTTATTATGATATAATTCTGAAAATATGTATAGATCATCGAATGATAAATGTTATATAATAGAGTTTCCGTCAAAGACTGATCACAAAAAATGATTATAGTATATTTTGCGTCAAATCAACCGTTTGGGAGAAATAGACCAAAATATGAAAGCTCCTCCTAATTTTTCAAACTCATTTGTTGATAATTTTTTAAATATGCAAAATATAAAAAAAAGTTTTCATATAAAAAATGTGTATCTCTATAAATGCAACAAAAAAATGTTGTGTTTCTCGCGAAAAATTAACGGTATTCGAAATAAGAGATTGAAACAATTCACCCCCTTTTTCCAAGATTGCGGGTCAACCCCTGATTTTCAGTCCCGCAAACTGAGTTTTAACTAAGTTTTGATGTGCCCCGCCACATGAAATTCGAATTTTGATTCCTTTCCGAAAATGCACTGATGGGTTATTTTTGACTCTCTATTGACTGTACTATATAGAGACTGGCATCTCTCGTAGAGTGCACAAAGGCTGCTCATGTGATATAAATCTAATAGAATAAACTCATCACACATTTCACCGTTACATTTTGCTGTATTTAAGCATTCATTTTCTTTTTCTTTTTAGTAAGTAACATATCAGTTGATGGATTTTGCAATTTTGACACATAGTTAGACGGGTGATCTCACAGACGATTCTTTCCTTTTCCAACTGTTTACGATGGTTATTGTTGATAAATATTGATATTTCTATTCTAAATGATAACGCAAATATATAGCGGATATAGTTATTTTCCATCATCAATAGCATATGAATGCAACCACTTCATCCTGCCTGACCGTAGTTTCAGTATATGTTCAGTACTCTCTATTTGTTCAAGACAATGACGCTTGAAGATAATCAGTGGCTCCCGGACGATTTCTATAGCGTAAATATGATATATGTACATGAAATAAAATATCTATGAGATTTATATATTTGTGATTCATCTTTTTGTTTTTAATTTATGATCATGTAATATTAGTCTCTTTAAATCTGACTACTCTGAATCACTTTGCTGGGTGGAACAATTTTCCGTTCACACGAAGCACATGAGGCGTTAAAATTTAATAAATTAGCTTAAAGTACCATTTTTCGGGTTGTTAAATCTGAAGCGAATGAAATTTGAGATTGCTAAATAACTTCTACTGTCATTATCCTACCTTCATAGCTGGCTGAAAATCCGCGGTGTCCTTTGGGATTAGACGAGATGTAAGTAACCAGCATACGGCTGCCAGTTGAAACGATGTGATCGTTTATCTTTCCTGAGCCGCAGAATTTACCAAGCAGGGGTGACTTGTGCCAGTATCCATCCCGGATTTCAAGATAATCGCTGCGACATTCCAGCGATTTGGCGATGTCTAATTCTGTGATGTTCAGAATTATTCTTTCACCATGTGTTGCTGTGATGCGCCACTCGCATTTTTCACCCTCTTCAGGAGGATTTTGGGATAAATAAGATGGAGAGGCAAAGGACGCAGAGTTGGCTTGAAATGTCCTTCCGCATTCTGGAGAGAAAATAAAAATATCTCGTTAATTGCGAAGAGTGAGGGCAGTAATTGATGGAAATGGGTTCAATAATTACATTTGCAATTTAAAATCGTGTTTTATTTACAAAGAACCTACCTACTCTTGCAGATTCAATATTTGTGCGGAATTCATCATCATGAAGTGATAAAAATGTATATTTCTAAATCAAGTATTAATACTTACTGTAACATTTGTAGAGTAAATTCGTTTGTGAAATATCCCCTTCACTGAGTTTAATTCTCTGCCCAATCTCTGGTCTTTTTTTCCCCGCTCCAACATTAGGCTGGATTGTATCTAGATAGGTACCCTTAGAAAAAGTGTTTCTAGCATAATGCATGATTGAGTCGTAATCGTATTGAAGCCCCAAAGAATTCACTTCTTCTTCTGTCAATTTGTTGAAATTATACTCCTGACCTAAAATTTATCAAACACAATTAATTACCTACTTTAAATCTTAAAGTCGTTAATTGATTATTATCATAATTTGGAATGCTGGACGCTTCTTACAAACTTTATAAAATATCTTTAAAGACTGAGAGAGAAAACAGCTATTTTGAAAGCCAAAGCGGATGGATAATCCGAAGAAAAGTGGTGAAATATGTCCAATTAAAACTTCAACATGAGAAATCGGCTTCGCAAAATTGAAACAACTTCAAGCGATTGCTTATTTATTCATTTACTAATTCAATTATTCCATTTCAATTACACAGAGAATTTTCAATGAACAGATTTCATATACAGTTACAATATTTGAAGTGCTAAAATACAGCTACATCGAAACATTTATCGGATTAAAGGAAAAATACATTTTCCATCGATCTGTGCATGGAGTAAAATTTCACGTATTCATTTCTAGACGGAAAGTCTATTGCTCCTTAGAATAATTCGATAAGCAATGCCTACTAAAAAAATGTTTTTATGTATTAAATGTTCCATGATCTATGGAAAGTTTTTTATTGTGAAACGGAATCTTCAAGATGTAATTAGCATTGCTCTAAACTGCATGACAATTACTAATACACAAACCTTTTGACAAGAAGTAGCTGTACTTCCTACAAGTGAAAATCATGGATGCATATCACGTGAATCGCATTAATTATAAATTTACGGCAAGTATTCCAGGTACTATCGCAGATAAATTCATCCCATGTTAACAAGTCCGGCGCTAAGTTGTATAATCCAATGTAGGGACTTATTAGGCTAAACGTGTTTACTACTCACATTTGAAGATTAGAACTAGGAATATGTGTATGTACTGGTGTCCTAGTTTTGAAATATAGCGCACAGTCCAACTTCATACTAACTTTTAAAAACAACCAAAAAAGAGATTTTCCACTTTTGTTGACTTAACAGTTACAAAATAGTTCTATAATAGCAAACTGAAAACATTTCAGCTGTAAAAACTCACCATTCATGATGTTTTCTTTCACAATAATAACATGTCGATCTCTATCTGGTCTAGTGTGCTCATGCCAGAAACCAACGACATGCCCGAGTTCATGTACGACTATCCCAAATTTATCGCAATTTTTGCCGATGCTTATGGCTTGTGGTCCATTACCTCGCTTGCCCACAAAAGAACAGCATCTTGAACAAACATTTTAACGTAAATCGATAAAGTTCCTGAAGGAGAGCCTGACATATTTCACACGATCATCGTGACTTTGATTTTCCACATTCAAGACATGCGAATATTTGGGCATTAGTATTCAGAAAAAAAATTATAAGAAGAAAAAGTAGTAGATTTCTTCTGTGATATTGATATTTATTATTTCACGAACCCTGGTAAAACTTCAATTTTGTTGATATTTTTCCTGATAAGTACCAGTTTATTTTTCAATGTTCAATGATTCAAAATAACTTAGGCTTGTAGTTTTATAACGACATAAAATATGAAATAATAAGATCTCACGATTTTCAACAAAAAGTACAAATAAAAGAAAAATGTATGAAAATATTTCAATAAAATTAATCAAGCTATTCTAATACATTCAATAACACTGTAGAACGTAAATGTTGAAAATTCACATTAATTTTCAATGCTTTATAGAAACGAATGTATTTTTCAACAAATTAACTCAATTTGCAGTTCCATGGTGTGTTACGCCGTCAACTAACATATTTTCACTGACAATTTGTTTATTGTTGAATAACGCCTTAATTTATGACATTAAACCTGATAGTCCGTGAGACAGGGCATACATTTTTCGTGGATTACCGCTCACTTGAAGCTTTGTGAGTGACTTCTTTGTGATGAGTCCGACAGCTTCCACATGTGACGAAATTCTTAATTTAGGGGCGCTTTTCAGCGAGGGCTAATTGAACACGTCGATTTCATGAAGCCTCAAAAATATATTACTGTCATATTGATGTTTACACTAATCGAAAGATTTTTTGATAATAAAATGAAAAATAATATTATCCGACATGAATATTGGGGGCCTTTGTCACAAGTACGTTGGTATGAAAATGGATTACAGCTAGTCTGAAACTTAGAGGACGTGTTCAATTATTTTTTCTCAGAAATTTGATTTTTTTGTCCGAGAAATTTTCGAATTTTCGGGGGCGCTTTCTCAGTCCGGCACTGAAAATGTGACAGGATTATAACCGCTCCTCCATCAATGACCGCTTGTCGGACCAATACAGTTATAATTTGAAAACATATTATCTGTCCAAAAAACATATTGTCCGACAAAAATATTGGTTCTTATCGTCAGTCCGACAAGAAAACGCTCTCACATATATAACTCAGTTTTTGACGTATTTAATATCAAGAGATAAGTAATGGACGTTGTTTATAAGCTAGTGATGAATAATTCATTAACAAAATAATTGGAAAAATGTAAAGTAGAGAATAGAAAAAGAAATATATCATTATATCGCTAAGTTGGAACGTTACTCACTTTAATTTTCCATCCCCGGGGACTCCAAGTAGAACTAAATTGGTATTCGATGCTCCATCCGAATCTAAAATTAGGGTTAGTGGTTCCCATTCAAGATTTTAAAGTGACTTTTTTCCCCGACTATAGAAAGGGAAGAGAAATCTTTGGAATTTTTCTTCAGCCATTTTCCCATTCGGTGCATATTTCTCCAGATATACTCCAAATATGCTATATCTTACATTCTCCCCACAGCCAAGTTTCACATTACCTCGTGTGCGCGGTATAAAGTTTTCTCTTTACGTCGTAAAATTAAAATGGGACACCTGTATGTATTTCCAGCTTTCTGCACTCGATCATATAAACTTCAAGTATGCCAAATATCAAATTTTTGAAAAGGGATACAAAGCTCCCTCTTCACTTATTAATATATAGAATCAAATCGGGCACCTGTATATAATTTTCGCTTTTTGCGCTTCTTCTCCATATGAATTTTGAGTATGCCAAATCTCACAAACCTCCGTGCATACAATATGCTTAAAAAGAGGTCGAAAGTTTGTTCTTGACGTATTAATATATAGATATCACAGTTGAAGGTAAATTTGAATGATATTTGAGATGATTATCACAGTATACTGACTTTATAACATACATTTTATTCCAAAATAATATTAATATATTGGTCCACAAGCCTTTTATTTATTATTCATAATCAATAATCATACTGACTTGATATGCATTTCATATATGTATATGCCTATGAACGCAGCCGCATTCATACCACATATTTTTGCCTTTTCTGTAATATTGCCCCACTTAATTTCTAGACACTATTTGAATGGAAAATAAAAAACATAGGGATGAGCGGTCATTGATGAAACAACTGTTATAATCCTGACACATTTTCAGTGTCGGACTGAGAAAACGTCACCATAAATTTGTCGGACAAAATGACCAACGTCCTTGTGACAAGTGCGACTTGTCGAGCTCAACGCTGGCCCCCAATATTCATGTCGGACAACTTTATTTTTCATTTTATAATCAAAAAATCTTTCGATTAGTGTAAACATCAATATGACGGTAATACATTTTTGAGGCTTCAAGAAATTGGCGTGTTCAATTAGCCCTCGCTAAAAAAAATGCACCCAAATCAAGAATTTCGTTAAATGTGAAAGCTGTCGGACTCATCACAATGAAGTCTCTCACAAAGTTTCAAGTGAACGGTAATCAACGAAAAATTTATGCCCTATCTCTCGGACTATGAGTGTGGCCTCAGCGTAAGATAGACATTAATATCATTAGAACAAAAGTTATTATACATTATACAAAATCTCTTAGAAATACCGACATGTATATATTCGAAGTCACTGAATACGGAAAAATGAGGGAACGCGGTACAAAATGTTCAAGTAACTATATCTGCGACTATTATAATATTATGGTTATTTGCGCGCCTCTATATATCTAACGTGGTATTTAGCATACGCCGAAGAGGGGCAGATCGGGAATTTGTAAGGCCCTGGGCTAACACTTCTTGTGGGCCTATTCAATTAATCCAACATGCAATTTTGTCAAAAACCTGTTTTCTATAATGATGTATACGGTATACGAAAATGATAAGGACAGTATATTTTATTCATTCAATATGAGTTTAATATGTTGGTTATCCTTTATTTGAACTCTCATATATTGGATAGTGGCCAAGGGATCATTAAAAGAACCTCATATTGGACGTTTCAGCGCCAAAACAGTCCACCCTCATCAGCTGAAGAATAATGCAATTTTTTTCACATAATGTTGAAAAATAGTAGTTAAACAATAAAATACAACTTAATTTGGACAAAAAAAGCGTTATTCTTCAGCTGATGATGACGGATTGTTTCGGCGCCGAAACGTCCAATTAAACTTATCAGCCTTATTCATAGTAAGACACATAAAACCAGGTTTAGTCTTGGTTTACTAGACCTAGTTCAAACCTAGTCTAAATAAATCAATTCATAAAGATATTTAAACCAGTTCGAAACTAGGTCTAACAAATCAGATTCAAGAATTCTGACTCATAGGCTTTGGTTTGTTTTTGATATGCATTGACATTTGACAGTTATTATTCACTAAGATTATCATATTTGCTGATTTTATTAGGTCAAAATGAATAAACGATTGGTCAGTACAACAAAATAGATATACGAACAAAAATTGATACTCGCTTTGAAATGTATTGATAAATATAAAACTGAAAGAGTAGATGGAGCATAGAAATAATTTTAGACACAGTCGCTGCAAATTTTCAGTTTCTGAAGATGAATAAACGGAATATTGATTATGATATGGTTTATAATTTAACAGAACAAGAACTTGACTACAGATAGAGCAAATTAGTCCCGAAAAAATAGGTGATAGAGTCGGAGAAATCTTAGATAAAAACCCTTACTAATATATAATGAACAATCATTCAAATAATTTTAGGTGTGAAAATAGATCCTAATCTTAATAACAATAATTATTATAATTGTCTTGGTAAAAAAGCAGAAGATCGGCATTTTATCATTTTTAATGTACTATTGATTGTTCTATTATTATAAGAAGTGAAAAGAATTGTTTGCTTATTTGATTTAGTTCAATTCATAGTTATTTTTGCTGATTTGATTGAGAACGAAGGAATATGATCATATCTATTGATTATTCTATTATCGTTATCAACCAAACTTATAACTTTTTTCATTTATGTAGGAACTGAAGAAATCTCTGTTGAATTCTTTGTTGTAATCAAAAGAAACTAATCATCATCGTGGAGAAGATGATGAATAATTGATAGTTCTAGTAATTATTATTTTGAGTATTATTATTATTCATGAATAAATTATTATTTATCTCCAAATCATTTTCTCATTTGAGGTGTATTTGATCTTGTCAAGTATTTAATTATATTAATTCAAATCAGGATCAATATGCAAATACTACATAAAGATCTTCTACTTCTTGATATGCTGCAATTGTGTATATTGCATTCAAATAGAGTGAATTTGATGTTTTATACGAAATATTTCCCAGAATTTATTTTTGCTTCTTCTGATTTTAATGAAGATATGACATAATTCAACACAGCGAATATCTGTAACAGCAATAATCATCTTCACAGGATCTGATGAAAATAAATATACACTTTTATAATAACATGTCACTTCAGTTCTTCGTTTTTGACAGATAGGTTAGGTTTAAAACATATTTAAACTAGGGTGCGAGTAGGTTCAAATATTCAAACCTGGTTTAAACCGCATCTATGAATAAGAGTTAGAACGGATCTAAAGATAAACCACGTTTAAACCCAGTTTATTCAACTATGAATAAGGCTGTATGTGTTTTTCTTGATCTCTTGGCCGTATCTAATATATGATCATCAGTCAATCTCATGATAAAATTTAGTCATTTTTTAAAATTCGCAATATTGTCTATTATCTTCAATGGGCACTGAGGACCGTTTATATTCACGGAGCTCTGACCTGCAGTCTAAAAAGCCCATATATAGATCCGGCTCTGACGCCGAGAGCGCGTCTGCTCTCAACATAAAACATACTAAGCTGAAAATTTTCAGAATACTTCTTTATACATCACATTTCAACACGCACAAAGTAGTTATTTGAAATTCAGAGCTCCCTCACTCAACTTTTTTCATCGTATGTAAAGATTTGCAAACCATTACGGAAATTATTGAATAATTCATCTCTCAGCCAAAAAATTCTTTAAAAACTTCGAACAGGTTCTGTTTCGGTCATAAGATAATAGTTTTTTATACTTTTCTACGAATAGCTCGCTCTGACTACGATCATTCACGCGCCTATGAACAATTTCTTCAGAATTCAGCGTGTACCCTACGCGCGCACCTGCAACTAGCACTAAACTTTCAAGTCGTCTATCTTTTTTGTATTTATTATACAGAGCTGAAACTTTGCAAAAAACTTCTTCATTAATCATATTTTATGAACTACTTGGCAGCTAGTCGAAATTTTGGAGCTTTGTCTCTCAACTTTTACGATTGTCACTTAGCTAAAAATTACTTTGAAGATTTTGAGTTGGTCTCATTTTCCTCATAAAGTAAGAGAAGAGAATTTTGATATAGTTTTAGGTTTAATTGTCCATAACTCCGGCAATTATTGATATAACGGTCATGTACGCACCCTATACGCCTGCCACCGAGAGTATGCATCTATAACTAACAAATCGCATATCTTTTTTTGTATTCAATATACAGAGCTGGAATTCTGCTAAAAGTTTCCTTTTAAATTATATTCTCCATTTCCGAGTGCAGAAAAATTCCAAATCCGTATTCAGTGACCTCGAAAATATAAGAATAAATCTAGATTTAACTTTATTGTTTTAGAAATAAGAGAAAAATCTTGATTTTTTAATAATTTACTATTAAAAAATTACAGAATGTTCATTGTTCGAATATATTGATGATCTATAGTAGAATTAAGAATATTTTTATCAGAACAACTATCGAAATCAAATATTTCAGCATTGAGAATTAATTATAAGATTTTTTTTATCAACGAATCTTTTCAAAAAATTTATTAGTAGATTGTTTAACATGTAGAGAAAAGTGAGAGTTTACTAGTGGAAGTAAATGTTTTAATTTACGAGCGAGAGCAACGAGCGAGTGAGATAAATTTACACGAGCAAAGCAATATCGCTTTTCTTACGTGTTGAACATGCTATTTTTTTGTATACTTGATGGAAAACTTGAGTGGAAGACGCCAAGAATAGAAATAATTTTCTACAGAAATACTAATCAAGGTTGTGTTCTTGCAAAAACATAGTAACGGATTTGACAACTGCCAAGCAAAAGCATAATTACAAATAAACAATATTATAAATTAATTTATCAGAAAATTCAGGAGCTAAAGATTCTCATGAAATTCTGGATGCAGCTAAAGAAGCAACTTTACATTTGTTTCCGGCGAAGTCAAGAGAATTTTTGTTTTCGTATGTGTATGTTTAACCTGTAATTTAACGTTAATTAGGTTAAAGCTGTCATTGGGCGCATGTCATAGTGCGTTTTTTGTTTGTTATTTTTTGTTGCTAATTAGTAAAGTGTTGCTAACTGATAGATTGGCACTTATCTTTACTGATTCCTACATATTAAATCTAATTATACAAAAAAATAGCTTTTCTGTACATTTTTATCAAAATTAAATTTTTTGATTTAAATTCTGCATATGATTTATTTTCGGCGTTTCGATTTTATCCAAGGCAAGTATCTAGACTCATATTGTTATTTTCTCTGTTTAAAGTTGTTTCAAGTGGGCTTTTCTCAGATCTTATATGCATGCTAGAGGAATGTTTTTTTCTGCACTATGTAAAGCTCATGTTTTCACGTCTAGTCATCTGTATATTTCCAATAATCAAGATATTTATCTTGTTTATTTTTGTATCATTGTTTTTCTAATGAAGATTCTTGGATAGAGTCAAAACTTTAAAATAAATAAAATATACAGAATTTCATCCAAAAAATATTCCAATTTAAAATAGAGAATTACTGAAAAAATTATTTCCTGTCTTTTAATTTCTGGTTATACATTGTCGCACACAGACATTTGATGCACTCTCCTTTCAGGATCATGATTACAAAATTTTTTTCGTGCGATATTAGCAGCACATCAACTCTTGTACAAAATACTATTTTCTTCTGAAATACTGTTAAAGATAATAACCAAATTTCCATTACATCTTGATATAATATTGGTAATTAGAGAACAGAACAGTAAGAAAAGAATATTTGAAAGATGAAAGAATGGATATCCGGTATCATTATGTATTATATATATATATATATAATCTGTATCCTCTTTTACCCAGTTGGGTGTCGAGGTTTCTTCTCATATTCTATTCTTTTACGAATTTTCTCCATTTCTGCCTGTCTACTGCTATTTTCTTCGCTTCGCTTTGGGTAAAGTGCTTCTTCCTCAATATCTCATTTATGCAATCGTTCCATGTTTTTTGTGGTCTCCCTCTACTCCTCTTCCCGGTCACTCTTGTTTCCCAAATTTTCTTACAGGGTACTTGTTTTTCCATTCTGATGAGGTGTCCATACCATTGTAGTTGTTTTTCTTCTATTTTAGCTGTAATCGGTTTAATTTCTAGGTCTTGTCTTATTTGATCGTTTCGTATTTTATCCTTTTTTGTTATTCCCTTGACTCTTCTAAGATATTTCATTTCTGTGGCCTGTATTTTACTAATTTGTCTTTTGCTTAGCACCCATGTTTCGCAACCGTATAATAGTATAGGTTGAAAGATAGTCTTGTATATTGTCATTTTTGTGTGCCTTGCAATGTTTTTATTATTTATTATTGTATTATTCAGCGCGTAGTATGTTTTGATTGCTGCTTGTATGCGGCTATTCACTTCTTCGTCTATATTGTTTTTGTTTTGTACTATGCTTCCAAGATATTTAAAATTATCCACCTGCTCTAATCTATTACCTTGAACTGTTACATGTATATCTATGTTATTCTTTCCTGCAACCATAACCTTGGTTTTGTCGCTATTTATTTCCATATTATATTTCATAAGCTCTTCTGCCCATACATTAAGGTTTTCCTGTAAATCTTGTTCATTTTTTGCAAATATTGCCATGTCGTCCGCAAATACACATTCAGATATTGTTGTTGTTGTCAGGTTCCAATTCCCTATGCTTGTCGTTTTAACTTTTGTTTTAACATTCTTCATCACTTTATCTAATACTGTTATAAAAAGCAATGGACTTAGATTTCCTCCTTGTCTTAAACCTTTTGTTGTAGTAAATTCGTCTGATATTTTATTTCCTGTACGAACTATGTTTCTTGTTAATGTATAAATGCTCTCAATTGCTCGAACTAATTTTTCTTCGACCCCTCTTTTCCGTAGTATTTCCCATATTTGTCTTCTTTCTATTCTGTCAAATGCTTTTACAAGGTCTATGAAGCATATATATATTTCTTTGTTTCTTTCGGTAAATTTTTCTATTATTTGTCGTATAGTGAATATGTGATCTTGAGTACTGTGTCCTTTCCTGAACCCACTTTGTGTCCTTTCAAGTTTGTTTTCCACCAATGGTCGTAATTTGTTTTCTAGTATATTCTCGTAGAGCTTTTCCGTCGTACAGAGGAGTGATATTCCACGATAGTTACCGCACTCTCTATGGTCTCCCTTTTTATATAACGGTAATATTATTGTAACTTCCCAGTCTCTAGGTATGCTTCCAGTTGTCCATATTTTATTTAATAGTTGATGCAAAATTTCTATTGCTGTTTCATCCATATATTTCAGCTGTTCTGGATATATATTGTCGTATCCTGGCGCTTTGCCCAACTTTATTCTTTTAAGTGCTTCTGCTATTTCTTTTATTGTGATTCCTTCAGTTGCTTCAACTGTTTCTGTGTCTTCTGCGAGATTAAAACTCCTGTTTGTGCCTTCTTCTGCTTCAAGTAGTAACTTGAAGTGTTCCTTCCATCGGTTAATAATATCATCATCATTTGTGAGTATTTTTCCGTTTTTATCCTTTACTTGTTTTATATTTGGTAGTTTCTGTTTTCTGTGTTTCTTAGTAACCTTGTAAAATAATTTTTTGTTCTCTTTATAGTTTTTCTGCATTTGTATTCCAAATTGGTTCCAATCTTCTTGTTTAGCTTCTTGTACTACTTTTTTCACTCGCTTTCTTTGTGCTTTATATTTAATGTACTCATCATTTGATTTATTCATCAAGTAGTTTTTCCATAACTGTTTCTTAATCTTTATTTCCTTTCTTATATCCTCATTCCACCAGTGGGTTTGTTTCTTGGATTTTGATGTATATATCATACCACAAGCTTCTCCAGCAGCTTTATTTAATAATTCCTTGAATGTTTTCCACAATGTCTCTATATCATCCTGTCCTATATCTTTATTGGAACTACCAATTTCCTTTAGCTTTTCCTGGTATGCCTGTTTTATATCGTCTTCTCTTAGCTTGTAGATTCTTATAGATCCTTTATGTTTTTGCGTTGGGTTATGTGTTTTGTTTTCTTTTAACATTCTCCTTCTTAATTTCAACTCTAAAAAGAAATGATCACTGCCGATTTCATAACCTCTTTTCACCCGTACATCCTTGACATTTTTTCTTTCATGTTGTCTAGTGAGTATGTAATCTATGATTGATTTTTCGTCTCTACTTTTGACTTCTCTTGTGATTTTGTGAATATCTTTATGTTTATATTGCGTGTTAAGTATGGCTAATCCGTTGACTATACAGTAGTCGATCATTCTATTCCCGTTGTTATTTTTAGTTTTTTCACCGTGTTTACCCAACACATTCTCAATTCCTCTATTGTCCTTTCCGACTCTGGCATTGAAGTCTCCCATAATATAGATCATTTCATCATGCATATCTGTTACAGTTTGTAATTCTTCCCAGAAATCATCTTTATTTTTTGCACTGTCGTCTTCATTGGGTCCATATATATTAATTATTGTTGTTCTATTACTCTCTATTTCTAGTGTAACTGTTATGATTCTTTTTGAGTGGCATGTCCATCCCAGTACCTTATCTTTTAATTTATTGTGTACTATTATTCCAACTCCTGCTTTGGCTCCTTCTGTTTTCTCTACTCCACTGTAGAATAGTATATGTCCCCCTCTTAGATTTTGTATACCTTTCCCTTTCTTTTTCGTTTCTGAAATACTTAATACAAGCACTTTTGATTTTTCAAATTCTTCAACTAACTCTACTTCCTTCCCATTGAAACTTTTAATATTCCACGTTGCTAATTTTAATTCTTCTTTCTCGTTTTTACATAATTCGTTTTCCTTTTTCTTTGCTTTATCGTCGTCGTTTTTTACATCGGCATATTGTTTTATTACATATCCTTTTTTGAGTTTTTTGATAGATAATTCTTGTCCGATCCTTCCAGTTGGTTGGTTAAATTACTCCATTTGAGCTCCGTGTTATCTATCGTTAATTTTTGGTATCCGACTCTCACTTTTTTATTCGCTTTTCTTTCTATATCTGCTCTTTCTCTAATTTTGGCCTGGATTTCTCTTTCCTTCACTGTTAAATCAGTATTTATGTAAATTTTACTGTTCTGACTGATTCTTAGTTTTGATTTATTCCGTAATATTTCCATTTTATTTTCAAAGGTACCCATTTCTGCCACGTGTATGTTGCTTTTGATTTTTTGTACTTTAATAATTTTTGCTCTAACTTGTAAATTAGTTTCTATAAAATCTTCAATCTTAGTTACCATATCCTTATCCTGGTTTGTTTCGATATGTAGTCCACTTATAACGATGTTGTTCTTCCTATTTGCTTTTTCCATTTTTTCGATCAAGCGTCCAGATACTTCCAATTTCTCAACTCTATCTGTTAATTTGTTCACTTCTTCCTTTAAAGATTTATTTTCTTGTCTTAATTCAAGTACTTCTTTTCTATATTCCTTATTTTCGTTTCTGATTTCCTTGACCTCATCATATATATCTTTCATCATATTTCTGATGTCATCCATGTCGTCTGATGATGCTTTATTTTCTGTTTTATTCCTGCTTTTGACTGGAGTTCTATTTATCTTCCTACTTCTCTTAAATCCTGATTCTTGTTCGCCGTCGTCTCTTTTCCTTTTACTTTCGTCTGTTGAGTACTCTTCGCTTTCCTGTTGCATAATATGTTATGCGTTGGCAGAACGATTTTCGTCCGAATATACTTCTCGGTAGCTAACTTCCTAACCTTCGCGTTTATATTTCCCAAATCTTCCTCTCAAACTTATTTGGTACGCCACTGGATAATACGTGGATTAGTTTGTGACTTTGCGCACGCAGACGTGCGCGCTTGAACTTAACTCACAGTTTCAGTAATTGTTTTTTCTCAACCTTGATATTATTAAATACAGTTTTTTTCGCTTTTTAAGCACTCACCCGCTTTCAATTTATTATGCAGATATAACTACACCCTATAATTTCACTACGTACGTACTCTGTTTTCAGAACAATGCTCCTATATTTGAGAAAATTTGTTGCTGATATAGAGCGCAATGACACGATCTTCACAGTTGACAGTTAACCCGATTTTTATGTATTACGGAAACAAAATATTTAAAAATGATTTAGTGAGCAAAAATTGTAAGAGAAGCATACTTCTAGTTAGAAAGTGGATGAAAAAAGATAATAAGAGCGCATCATCATAACATAAGCAATAACGATATTAAAATCAATTGCTTTAATGTTATGAACTTAAAATAATGAAGGTCAAACTACATCAATATTTTTTTAAGATTAAAAATTATCTTACCCGCATGGCCGCTCAGTAAATACAATAAAATTAGGATGTTCCAGCGGCGATCTCTCCACAAATTTAACGCAAGTAAAATTTTCCCAGTGCCTCATGGCTTGTTTGAACAAAGCTTTATGAGCTCCGCTAAAATTTCCATCAATTTCGTAAGGGATTACTCCATAGTCCCACACTCTTTCTTTTCGTGCTGTGGCTGCACGTGTCACTCGTCGATGAATCTCTTCTTTATGCTTATTGTTGTAATCGAAAGAGTATAGCTTTTCTGATAGCACTTCGGGCTTCTTCACTTTTGGCTTTGGTTCGAACGATGGCTCAAACTCGTGAACTGGAATCTCAATTGGTTCGATCTTTTCACTTGTTTCCCCTTTCTTATTTTTAGTTTGATCAGCAGATTGTCCGGATGGGCTGGGAATTAATTATTGAATTAAATATTTTTTTGTGACACGTGCATCGAAAGTACCCTATTACTGAACTAAATTCTGCTTTGAAAACTCACAATTGCAAACCATGGAAACAATTAACATTAATTATTGCTTATCAATTCCCTGTCCCCTGTCATTTCATATGACAAATTAACATTTGGGAAAAAGTATTATGAAAAGTGTTCGGTATAGTGTTTGCATTTTCTGTGACCATGATAGCACAGAAAATGTCAGAAACATAATGTAATATCAATCAATAAAATTAGTCATGTAAGTAATGTTCCGTAATATTAGTTTACTGTAAATTTTAATACATTCAAAATTTAAAAAGTTCAGTAATGAGGTATTTCGATAAACTTATTACAAAAAGTATCGTATGCAACACAGATACTAAACGACAGGACATGGATGAAGTTGGTTGCCCGAAGTTACGCCTTGGGCTTCATCGAATGCAACCAACTTCATCTTGGACAATAATGACGGTTGTTAAGTCCTTGTAGCATAGTATAGTATTAAGTTTGAATTGTGATAATATATTATTTAGCATATTTATAAACGAATTTAAATCATAAGCAAAGCGAGTGTTAAGAGTAACGTGTTTTGAGTTCATAAAGCAAGTCACATAATTTTCTATAAACGCAAATTGAGACAGGGCAGATAAAATTGAAACAATTATTCTGTAAAAAATGTTGAAAATGATTGAAGCTAGATTCAGAACCTCTTGAGGTCGTGCTTAAAATGACCAAAGACACTGGTTTATTGAGATTTATTGATTCGAAGACAGAAAATTTGAATATGGTCAAAACTTAATTCATAAAAAAAAATGAAATTAGAATGCTAACTGATATTAATTCAATATGTTGATTTTCTACGAGAATGAAAGAATTAAGAGTAATTGGAGCTACGCTAATTCTGAACTAGTTCATTAAATTGTAATTTCCACAATATTACAATTTCGTGTAATTTTTCTTATTCAATTATTATAAAAGGAAATGAAATAAATGGATAAGTGGGCAGAGGGTAAATCTCACCTCTTTTTTCCTCGCGGTTTATTTTGTTTTCGCCTGCGTCGTTTTCTACCGTGACGGTTTTTATTTCTGTTGGTAATTCCATCAGTGTTTCGCCGGTTATGTCGTAATTTAACGGGCTGTGTTGTAGTTTCCACATCAGTTGGTAGTTCGTGTTTGACTCCCTCGAATATTTCACGGCTGTTACTCTGCGTTTTTATAAGCCTCTCTTGTAAATTATCAAAATATTCTTTCTTAATTTTCATTTCTTTTGTTTCTTCTTTGTGTAATTTTCTAGTTGGACTAGAGTTAAGCCTTTGATGTTTTTTACTAACTTCATCAATAACTTTTGTATCATCAATGTGATCATTGTAATTTTTTTGTGTAACGAATATTGATGGTTGTTTTGTTTTCTTTCTGATGAATTGTGTTAAGCCTTCCTCTTCAATTTGAAGACCTTCTAGTACTTCTTGTTTATATTTCTCTACAGTCCGCTGTAAAGTTACTTTTTCATTCTGCCACTCCGCTTCATATTCCACGTTCGGCAGTACGATGTCACCCAAGAAGCCACCTACAAAATATCAAATAAAATTAGTTTATAAAGAAATATTAACGAAAAGATGAATTCCTATATTAATATAGATTATAGATCATGGTTTGACTCAAAGTATTTGGCTGTAAGCATAAAATGAAGAAATATTTTATTTTTAGAAAAAACAGATCTAAGCGCAGTTGCCACGAGAAAATTCAAACTGCTTTTATTGAAGGAAAAATTAATATTTGTAGATGAAATCAATTGCACAATGAAAAACACTTCATGTTTCACAAGATTTTCGCAAAAAAAATCCACCATCTATACTTTAACTTATTTATGTATTCATCATTCTATTAATTTATTAATAACAAAAAAAGCTTATTGGTTAAAATACTACTGATATGTATAACTAAATATGCAAGGCCTCGTGACACATGCGAAGGATTCAAGACTGTAGTGAAATGGTTTGCACATATATGCCCCACAAGCATGGGGCTCTGAGCTCGATTTGTGGGGCTTTGAGCACAGCCCCCGGCGCTGTACATAGCTTTTGCAATTTTTTATTTGCATTGGAAGTATAACGAAGCTAAAATGATGTATAATATCCAATTTTCACGAATAAACAAACTTTTTGAATGGCACAGTACATATTGCACACTTTTATTACTGGCAGCTTGCGTGAAAGCACTGTGGCACTGCAGCACCCCCTATTTCCACCTGATATAGTCCAGAACTAATTTAAGCTACAAGCCACCACTAAACCTGACTAGAATTTATTATAGTGACATAAGATGGACCAGATCAGCTAATCCTACTGTACAAATAAAGTCCAAATCAGGAATGTCGTAGTTCCTGATGAGTATGTAATGCAGAAAAGCCATCAGATCCAGATCAATATTACCTTTTGTGACTATGATCAAAATTTCTTCAATAAATTTTGAAATTATCGGCAAGCAATTAGAAAAATTCGTTCCTAAAAAACTTGTTTTCCTGAAACCTTTTTTTGCAGGAGTAATTCCAAAGATCATCTTAGTTGGATCTGATTGAAATAATCGGATACAAAACAAATAACTTTCGAATAAGGTTGTACTGATAAAAATCCCAGTTGATTCTGAACAGGCTCAAAGTCAAATCGAAATCAAATCCAAATCAAATCCAAGACAAATCCAAATCGAATCCAAACCAAATCCAAATCAAATCCAAATCAGATTCAAATCAAATCCAAATCAAATCCAAATCAAATCCAAATTAAATCCAAATCAAATCCAAATCAAATCAAAATTAAATCCAAATCAAATCCAAATTGAATCCAAATTGAATCCAAATCAAGCCCGAATTAAATCCAAATCAAATCCAAATTGAATCCAAATCAAATCCAAATCAAATCCAAATTGAATACAAATCAAATCGATATCAAATCCGAATAAATTCAATTAAAATCTTAGTCAGATCCAAATCAAATCCAACTCAAATCCAAATCAAATTTAAATCAAAAGAATAGCCACTCAAGTCTGAATTGAGCCCAAATCAATTTCAAATACAATTTAAATCAAATCCAGATCAGATCCAAATCAAATCCAAATAAATCCAGATCAAATCCAAATCACTCGTACTGATACAAATCTCAGTTGATTCTGAACAGGATCAGATGGAAAATAAACTTGCTTTTTAAGATTGTTCTGATTCTATCCCGTCTAGTAAATGCAAATAATGGCCGCCTAGCGTAAAAATAATCATTCAATTGACATTTTCCATTTACTATTCTCGAATTCACAATTTGAGGGCAGTTTTGAAAGAAAATATCTTAAAGAGCTGTATCCTATACCACTGTGAATCAACGGTATAGAATTGATTCACCTAAATAAAATATATATGGATGGTAGCAACAGTGCAGCTTAACCCGTAAAATTAATTTTCGAACGGATAAAATACCGACTACACGTTTGTACATAAAATTTTGTTGCTAATAGCAATAAAATTTAATAGGCTTTAATCGAACGCCTCATTAAATTCATCCAAAAACGATTACTGAAAATTGTCCACTGATTTTTGCATTGTCATATTCCTGATCACTTGCCACATTGTTCACATTTCAATGCGATCATAAAGTACTTTTTTACACACGCTCATAAAATTTTAACCAGGAATATAAAAATGCATCGTGGATGAATATTTTGTTGCTGTGGGATCGATAGTTTGTTTCAATTAATTTTGCGAAAAGTTTAATCAGTATTAAATTGAACAAAATTTATAGAAAGTTTTAGTACGAGTATTGAGGAATTAAAACTAAAATTATAATATTTATTCAGGATTGTATTTTGACGTTTGGAGTTGAACAAGTTGTTTCGCTGGATTTATTTACGGTGAACGTAGAATATATAGATGTGTGCAACAATATTATTTCCCTTTCCGCATGTGTCCCCGGCGGAAGTACGGATGCCCTTCCCCCTGAATAGGCGTGGATGCATAATTTCGAAAGGGGCACTTGGACAAAATTTATTCAGTTTGATGATTGATTGATTGATTGCAACTCTAGTCTGTAAGCCTTCTTATTTGCAAAATTATATCACCAAAATTTATTGCTATACAATTATTTTATTTGAATGATTTAGAGTACAACATTTTTTCCTGATCCATATATCTTTCCTATAATTTTTTTTAGATTTATTTCCAGCGACGCCTATGCTCTTTTCATATTTACTCCCCGTCGGGACGGTTGTCCGGCTTACGGCTCACGATAAGCTCAAACAAATGTGAATTGTTATTTCACATAACTGCACGATGCAGAATGATAAGATAGATTGTGTTTTCAACTGAACTCTCTTCCAATATAAATAAAAATCACCAACATGCTTTTAAAAACAGACAAAATATATTTTATCAATGACCTCAGTATACTTAGCTCATAATGTTTACCAATCTATTGTTATTGTTTCTTAGTGAGTAGATACTGCTGGAATATTTGCAGAGGCAGCGAAAGATAAACAAGAATTGAGATAGCTCTGTTTTCGAAATAGTATATTGTCTCACTTTCCTTTTGCAATTGTCAAATCTGTCATAGATTTTCTGTTTATATACTCATAAGTTATACAACAAGAGCTTTGAAAATATTCGAAAAAACAGTCACTGAAGCTTGAGTTGTAAATATCGGAATGAATCAATTATCATTTAATTTCTATAAAATTCTTGTTGAATGCATAGATACAATACAATAATTGTCAGCGAAAAAAAATATTAATGGTGTTTCACAATATGCGACTTATGTCTCTATTCTGAACACAGTATACAGCGATGTAAACTCTGGAACCTTTCAGTGTTACAAAATATGGACGGATTACTATTCTGAACAAAGCATCAACCACAGCAGCACTATTTTAGCGGCGTAATTTTTCCATCGACTTCAAATGATGATGTATTTTTTACGGTCTATGTATCACACGAATAAAAACGAATAGATATTTCAATAAATTTCTATTCCAATCCAATCTAATGAGCTTAAACCAATCATTTAAGCAGTTCAATCCAAACCAATGTATATTATAAACAATCCAAATAATCAAAATCCAATCATAATCAAGTCCAGCTGAAATTGAATTCAAATCAAATCCAAATCGAGTTTAATGGAACTAACAAAATCGGATTAGAGTTGATTTCTAAATTGCATTTTAAATGAATTCAAATCTAGTCTGAATTGAATCAAATCGAATCCAACTGAATCTGAATCAGATCCAAACATATTTAAATTGAATCAAGATCAAATCTAATTGAATCAAAATGCAAATTCGATCTAATTAAATCCAGATAAATCTAAATCAAATTCCCAGACAAATTCATATTGAAATCAGATTAAATTCAGATTGGATCCAATCAAATCCAAATTGATTCCAAATGAAAGCCAAGCAAATAAAATCCAAATTAAGCCAGTTGAATCCAAATGAACTCCAAATCAATTCAAGTTCAATCCAAATTGAATCCAAATCAAGTTCTATTCAAATCCCAGTCTTTTTCAAACAATTCCAAACAAATCCAAGTGGAATAAAATCAAGATCAGATTTTATCTAAAAAAATTGTCCAATCGAATAAAACTTGAATTCAATCGAATCAAAATAAAATTCGTATCAAATCTAGATCAGATTCAATTTATTTCAATTCAAGAGTAAGCTGAAATTGGAACAAATCCAGTCAAATTCAACTAAATCCAAATCGAATCCTAATCAGCAAATCAGATCAGAAATAGATCTTAATCACATCTGATCAAATCCAAATTGATTCTAAATTAGATCTAAATCAACCGTGAATCTAATCAAATCAAGTCCAATCAAATTTAAATTGAATTCAAATCAAATATTGCTAAATTCAAGTTGAATCTTGAAATAATTCAGATTCAATTCAAACAAATTGAATCGAAATCAATTTCACATCGAAACCAGTTGAATAAAAATTGACTAAAAAGCAAATCAAATTGAATCCAAATCAGATCCAATCAATTCCATATCAAATCCATTAGAACTAAATGAAATTGAAATCAAGTATAATCTAATCTGTATCAAACATAAATTGGAGCCAATCAAATCAAAAATGATTTTATATCTAGTCCAAATCAAGTTCAAAGCAGATTCAAATCAATTCAACTGAAATTCATGTCGAGCCTCAATTTAATACGAACGAATTCAACCAGATCCGAATCGAGTCCAAGTCAAGAGAATGTCAGATCCAAATTAAATCCAGATATCATTTGAATCAAGTTCAAATCAGATTCAAATCAATTCAATTCAATTTCAAGTTAAGTCTCAATTGAATACAATTGAAATCAACTAGATCCTAATCAAGTCGGAGTCAAGAGCAAATCAGATCCAAATTGAATCCCAATAAAATCCAAATCAAATCGAATTCGGATCTAATCCAATTAAAATCTAAATAAAATTCCAATCAAATCCCAATCAAATCCAAATCAAATCCAAACCAAATCCAAATCAAATCCAAATCAAATCCAGATCAAATTGAACTCAAATCCGAATCAAATTTAAATCAAATAGAAAGCATTTCAATTCTGGATTGTGCCCAAATTGAGCCCAAATACTATCCAAATCAAATTCAGATTGAATCCAAATCAAATATAAATTAAATCCGAATCAAATCCAAATCAAATTCAAATCAAACTCAAATCAAATCCAAATCAAATTCAAACCTAATCCAAGTCAAACCAAATCAAATTCAAATCAAAAGAAAAGCCTATCAAATCCAAATTGAGCCCAAATCAAGTCCAAATGTAGTTCAAAATCAATCCAAGTTGAATTCAAATAAATTCGATACAAATCCAATCAAATTATTGAAATCTCATCATAATCAAAACTAAATCAAATCAAATCAAGATTAAATCCAAATCAAATCAATTTAAAAATCCACTCAAATTATGTATTAATATATCATTTTCCTCTTTTTGAGATTTTATCTCAATGGTAACTTTTTGTTCATCAAAACAGATTCAAGCCCATTACATATTTATGCTGATATATAACATGCAATCCGATTTAAAGGCTCAGATGAAATATAAATCTTCAATACAAAATAAATTAGGCTCTAATATAATGATACTAGTGAAACTAAATTTCATTTTTGTGAATATGATTCATTATATTTTATGAATTTTACTATGCATATTGAATCTTGAGGATTTGTAGCTCTTTATTGAGTGCATTTTACATCTTCAAAATCAGTCACAAAGCTAATAGACAGTACTGTATTCCAGCGGAAATATCTTTTCTCTCATCAAATCCAAACATGGATTTGTTTTCCTAACTTTGCAAATACAAATTTAGGCTATTTTCGCTGATATTTCAGGTGACGAGGGTTTGTTTTGAGACGTTGCTGAAATATGATTCGGTTCAGTGCTTTTAAAACCAATTAAATAGAGGATTACCCCGATGATTAACTGTGTGTAATTTAACCAACTTCAGTCTAATACTTGCTGAAACGATTTATGTTCCATGAAATCATATAAAATCTGGTATTTATATACTTTGGTAGGCCGTAATTCATCGCTTATTAATTCGGAAACGTTTAGGAAGATATATGAATTAGATGTTAAATTTAATAAATGGAAAAGCTGTTTATCGACTTACAATCTTTTATCTGTTCGCGGAAGTTTCTTCAAAGTGCTTCGGAACAGAAATGAGTCTAATAATAATCTCGGTTGAGTGCTCAGGTTTTGTTACAGGATGGGTGTTATATGTTGCCATGGAAACTTCACCTGTTATTTATAGGCGGGGAAAATCACATCGTTACACAAATGCCAGTTGAAGACTCTTAACTTATCCCCGGTAGCTTTCGTTCATTTTTAATTCGAATTGGGATTTACAACAACTGCTATATGAGTAAATCAAAATGTAGAAAACAAGCATCGTAGGTATATTTTCACAGTAAATCGAAAGATAAATTGTATATTTCCACACACTATTTGTCAAGATTTATCCATAAAATCAATAAGAAAACATACGTACGAGAATGGTTCAAAAACTATTTTTATTTGTCATCGTAGTCTCCTTCTAAGTTTATATACTTCATCCAATGCTGCTCCAGTCAGTAATCCTTTCCAAATAATACCATTGGTCCAACTCCGCGATATAGGCATTAATTACGCAGTTACATCCTCGTTTGAATCAAATTTCTTATATTGAGGAGCAGATAATATGAGGAAGCCAAATTTGGAGATTAGGCAAAATGCAAAACGAATTAGAACCCTAACTCAATCAATTTTGCTACCACTTCTCCAAAGTGGAGTGAGCTGGTGCGTCGTCGTGATGGAATTTTTTTTATGGGCCAATCATGATCGGCTTTCAATAACGATGCACAATTTGTGCCTATAATAATTCTATTCTCTTACAAAAAGTCGATGAAGATGATTTGTTGCAAATTTCAAAAGACAGTCGTCATAACTTTCCCGCATTTTGGAACAGACTCTTAGTTGACAATCCATTGTTTGGACTGCTATTTGGTCTATTCATGTTTCGTCCAACCTCAAGTCCTGAGGATTTCGCTGGTACAGTTATAAACTATTCTTGGAACACATGGCACAATTTAGTTTTTGGTCAACTGTGGACCTTTTAGGTACCTATTTTACAGAGAGCTTTCTTATCCAAATTCCGCTGGAACAACTGCAAACCATTCTTGGAACTCATGGCACGATTTCGCTTTTGGTCAACTGTGGGCTTTTGAAGTATCCATCTTACGGAGAGCTTTCTTACGTCTAAATGTTGGTACCAACTGTTATATACCTGTCCTTTTGAGATTTCCTTATCCGTCAGTATATCAAAAATGTTAACAATGATTTTAGTACAGTCATTTGGTAGTTTTACCTGGAAAGTTTTCCAAGAGTTTTTAAAATGGGTAATTTAATGGATTTCGATGTGCTCTTTCCGGATTCCAACTTTGCCACCTCGTATCTTTGTCGTTCGCGCCACCATATTGGAAAAATGGCGAGCAGTTCTTTGACCATATCTCCTTTCCGACTCATTTCACGATAAAAACAGTTATATATAAAATGAAGGAAAAAAATTTTCCTACAATTTTTGTCATGACCTTTTTTCCGTAAAATCAATAGCTTTGGCGTAAGAGCGTCGCAAAGTGTAGTTGGGCGCGTAGATCGCAATTGTGGATGAGAAATCGTGATACGGTTTCCTTTACGCAAAGATGCAGCGATTAACTTCTTATTATCATATTGTTTCGACATATATCGTGAAACCACTATCAATCTTATTCCCATCAATCGTTTATCCTTGTTTTGTTGTTTCTTTTAATACATGACTTACAACAAGTCTACAATCCTTTTTCTTTCACTTTAATCACTTCACTCTTATTCAATGGATTAGCAAAAATAAAACAATTTACTTCATTAGAAGCTATGTCTTTATGAATGAAGACGACACAATGAAGAGATAGAAGTACGCACAAGAGAAAGGCGACGCATTCTTTCATACTTGCGGTGAAAGAGACATAGTAAGCCAATTTTTCAACGCATGTGGAATATTTATTGCTAGTATAGTTTTTAGATTCCAGTTAAATTCATAGTCCACAAATTTCAGTTGAAATTAAATGTCACAAGTTGGCGTTGATGAATAATTGTTTGCGGCGCTTGTACGCCAAAACAATTGATTCTACGAAAAAGAGGTTCTAACATAAATTATAGGAAATTTTCTCTTCTTTTATTTTGTATATAAATGCTTTCATCGTGAAATGAGTCGGAAAGGAGATATTGTCAAGAAACTGCTTTTAGGTGCCATTTTTCAATATACCTGCGCGAGCGGCAAAGATACAAAGTGGCAAAGTTAAAATTCGGAAAGAGCATTTCGAAATCTATAAAACTATCGATTTGCCAAACTCCCGGTAAACTTTCCAGGTAATTCTTTTTTTTTAGAACCAAATGACTACTATTTCTGGTATAGTAGTCTCAAAAGGGCGTCCAGAACGTTCAGCGTCATTTTTGCTCACATATTCACTCCAAAAATTTTGAAACCACTTATGAACCTTTATAATCGAAGATGGAAATTCATCATAATGTTTATTAAGCCTCTCTTTCATCTGAGGGCATGAAGAAATGTTTTATATTCTTTTCGTTAATTTTCTGGAGATAACTCGGCTTGCATGATTTAAACATGCGCTAAACACCAAGTTACAAATATGGTTGAAATTTGATGTGGGTATGGTAAATAATGCTTTTAACTAAAAATAACTTCAATACGCATCTCTCTGACTGTGCACAGACTTTTCTAAACATCCTCGTACATATAATGTTAAAGTTTTTTTCCTAATAATCGCATCAGCTTCTAACAGTCAAATATTTTCACAAAGCTAATAGATCACCCTATAAATCAACTTTGTTCCAATTACCAAGAATACAAGGTCACTATCTCACTGACCTATGGGTCAAGCAAATAGTCAAAGAAAAACTAAATAACAACAAATGCGCTATAATTAAATTTAAAATCTATTTAAATTAATAAAACGTCATTAAAAAGGAAAGTTTTTCGTTATCAATGTTGCTCTATGTTTGAAAAACTAAACGTCATAAGGCTGGAACGGAACAAAATTAAATTGAAATGATCTGTAACGGTTTTGAAAGCTGGAGATAGTGAATGAATTTATGTTTGAGTGTAACTGTTGTATAATGTAAATGTGGCGGAAAACGGCTGTTTTTAGTGGTGTAATTTATTCTGAATACTCCTACTACATAAATAATAAGATACATGATTGTTAAATCAAGCCATAGATATTTAGTTATGCATGGTAAATGAGCTTCAGATTGAACAGGGCCGATTCTGTAGGAATGTGCCTCCTATTTTATTAAATTAAGCTATCGAATTTTCAATTCCGATTCAGTTTAACTGAATAAAAATCAGGCAGTATCGTTCTTTGTTTCTAGAAAGATTCAATTGATCAAAAAAATTCTTTGATATGTCAAACGTATTTTCATTCTCAAAGGAATGTTTGATATCTCGATTGATACTTGTAACCTAGTCAAAAAAGAACGTATCCCAGATTCTTCCCTGAATTCAGTAAATAACAAAATATATACCAAAATATTTGGCTTTGAAGGAATCTGAAAGAATAATTAATACATTTTATATTATTTCAACATTAGAGAGAATATTTAGCTATAAAATATGGTAGATTCATCTTAAATCATGATAGCAGAATCTCAAATCAAGCGCTCGAAATTATATTGTCACAGACCTTGTTGGACTTCATCAATACAGTCTAGCCACAATTCTATGTCTTCAACTTGACAACCTCATTCCAAACACAAAATTAGTAGTTAATGTTTGTAGTGATGATTAGTGATAAGTTTGTAAACTTAATCAGCACATTAGAATTGAAGCTTCTTTCCTTAATCAAGTGTAATTTGGCTCTGATTCAGGATTTCATATGAAAATTTCAATTTTCATACCTAGATGTAATTACTAACAAAAGTCAGCATGAAACGTTTGAAATCTGGAAATGATCTACATAGTAGGTAATATATATTTTTTTTTATTCGATAAAATCCATCTATTTTTACTTACTTGTACAAAGTAACAAGTAAGTATTGTGAAACCGACAAAATTCACCTATCGAGATTTTGATGGATATATCCGTTTTGAGCATCCCTGAATCCATTTTGACTATTTTTGGCTTGATGTCGGTACGTATGTTCGTGCGTGTGTGCGTTCGTGCATGCGTGCGTGCGTTCGTACGTGCGTTCGTGCGTGCGTAACTCGCAAATCTCAAAACTGGTTGAACGTATAATGTTAAAATTTCATATTTAAGACTGGTATAGGATGCTGATTTGCACCTCGCATTATGGTTGCGATCGCCTCTACCGGAAGTGCACTTTACATTAAACTTTTTTTGAATTTTTCGCATAAATCCAGAATGATTAGCCGTAAGAAGATACTGAAATTCAGTATTTGAACTTGATCTAATATCAGAATAGTTACCTGCTATTTTTGTATGAATCGGTCAAGCCGGAAGTGCACTTTACTTAAACTTTTTTTGAATTTTTTGCATATATATAGAATGATCCGCCATAGCATATTGAAATTTCGTATGAAGAATTCTATAACATCTTATTGTACATCTTGCATTATGATTGCGATCGGCTAAACCGGAAGTGCACTTTACTTGAAACTTTTTTTTAATTTTCCGCATAAATTCAGAATGATAGGATACTGGAATTTAGCATTTGAAATTGCTGTAGCATCTAAATGGTCATCTTCTATTTTCGTAACAATCGGCTGAGCCGGAAGTGCACTTCATATGACAGACTTATTTTCCGCATAAATTCTGAACAATCAGTCGTAGAATATTTAAATTTTGTATTAGGCATTTTTATAATATCTAGTTGTACACCTTGCATTATGATTGCTATCGACTAAGCCGGAAGAGCACTTTATTCGAATCATTTTTTTATTTTTCGCATAAATCCAAAGCGATTGAACGTGGATTGTTAGAATTCAGTATTTAGGACAATTATACCGTCTAGATGCTTATATCCTTTTTTTATTGGGATCCACCGGAAGTGCACTTTACTTGACAGTCTTTTGAAATTTTTCGCATAAATTCGAAACGATCAGGTGTAGAATATTGGAAATTTGGTATTTCAGTCTGCTGTAGCATCTGAATGATTGCCTACTATTTACATAACAATAGATCGAACCGGAAGTGCACTTCAGTAGGAATTTATTTTTTAATTTTGTGCATAAATTCAGATCTGTTGGCAGTCGTAAAAGTTTGGAAATCAATATTTAGGAATGTTGAATGACTTGGCTGAAAGCGCATTTTACTTGACAGATTCTTAGAATCTCTTGGGTAAATCCAAAACGATTCACTGCGGAACGATGAGATTTTGTTTGATTATATATATATTTATATATATATATATATATATATATATATATATATATATATATATATATATATATATATATATATATATATATATATATATATATATATATATATATATATATATATATATATATATATAATATTTTTTTTTTCTCTATTCTGATTAACTGTAGCCACTAATTATAACGGAGTTGTTTAGAGCTTGCAAACTCTTGTGCTAAATAAGATTAGCGCACAGTAGCGTTAGGCTAATTTCCTTTTTTGTTAGCTCAAAGACGCAATACCGCAAGTCAAATATCTTATATTAACCATAATTACTGAACCTATACTCAAGTTAAGAACTGTCCAAGGCTTATATGGAACTATGATTCAAACCTTCTGAATGGCCGAAATGCAAACGCAGTCCATTCGTGCTGTTGCATCAACTGTCATCAATAATAAATAAAATGCAGTTCAAAGATTTTTATTTATTCCGGTAATATGTCAATTGTTGCTTTTTATTTATTTCCAGAAATATCATTTGAAATCCTACTTTTTGAAGAGCCTTGGACTGATGGGATAGAGCATAAACATATTTATCGTTTATAAAAATGGTTCTTTGCATTCAGAAAAATTGAATATTTTGCAATATAATAGCATGCTTTAAATAGATTCTCAACAAAACGTACTTGAAAAACTGAAAATTTACTCTGCTTGCACTTTGCAGAGCCTTGGGTTTGGAATACGATAGTTCCAGAGATTCAAGTTCAAGAGCTTCAACCAATTATTATAAACGATGATGTTACAAGATGCAGCTCACGATTATTACAACTTAAATCAACTAATGTAAGTGTAACCCATACTTTAAGAAATATTTAATTACATGAAACATTTCAACGTTGTCTTCTCCCTTATTTGCAACCAAAAATATAACTGTAGCTCACAGCTATTACAATGGTGTTTTCTCTACACCTCGAATTTTAGAGCAAAAATGCATGAGTAGCACTACAGGAATATATTAACACCGATTTGAAACCAAAGCCAAAAAAATTTGTTTATTATTTCTGTTGTGAGAATCAATTAATCTACTTGTTTCTTCACTTCAACAGTTCAGAGACAATAGAAGTATTATTAATAGTCGCCATTATGTCCTTGAATGCTCTAAGAGCATGCGTAGAGCATAGTTACTGGGCGTCCTCAAAAGCAGCTATTAACTTCAGCGCAGCTCACTTTTTTTCTCAGGCATCAATAGCCCTTATATGACTGCTTAAATCTTTCTTGTGCGATTGTTTTAACACAAATTCTCTAGATATTAGAGAAAATGTTAGGTAAATGATAATTATCTTCAATTTTTTCACATAAGTATTGCTCTATGTGTTCTGATTTATAAAAACTGTGCAAGACTTGACTTCACAGATATTCCATTCATCTAGCTCATGAAATCTCTACACCTCGTTCCACAATTCAATGCTAGCGTAGATTATACAATATACAATTGCAGAACAATGTAAGAATATACTTTTTTGGTACGTCGCAATAGAAGGCTTTTATCGGCATGGGATCAATTAATATGATTATGATGTATTTATTCTGCCTATATTTGGAATCTGTTTGCCGTTTTAATGTAAATTGAATATTTCGCGTAAGCTTCAAAGTTATTGATGTTATCTGAAGATATTTAGCTCTATTCAGAATTAATTATAGTTGAATGTTGTTCTCAAACATTGAGGATATTTGCTGGCTGCTGGGTAGTCGATGAGCTCTTCTTAATTTTAAAATACGAAACTAGCGCTACCCATAAAATGAATACTACAGTTCAGGTTTCGTGACCGTTTATGTCATATGTAAAATGGTGGTCAAGAACTAATTACCTGTACATCCTTCGTACGGTATTCTGCTGAAAAAATCTCGCACTTGTCACAGAGTTCTCTATATTTTTTATCTACGATGTCTGTGATTATGTGAAGCGATACGATCATGTAAAACAGTTTAATGTTTATTTTCGAGATTAAGTGAATTCCGTTAATTACTTAAAATTTCATGTTTCCTATTATCATGATTGAACTTTTTGTTGTAGTTGTTTGGGAAACAGATTTTAGTGGTTAGTCCGGGGCCCTGAATTTCCTTAAATTAGACTCTGCCTGTAGCACAATCCAGACTGCTGTCCGATTAGTCCGCTCGATGTTACGACCGTTACAACTGTCATTTGCATCAGCGATGATTAAAATCATCCCCTTTCCACACACCATTCGGAACGTGCACATTGCATTATGGTAATTTTACGCGGTGCACTAGCGACAAACCAAAGTGGCTAACGCATTTAATGCGCTTTGCTTTTATGTGGAATAAAGACATCAACAATGTACTGAATATTAAGGCAAAAGATCCTTTATTCTAAGCGTTCATCCCTTATTATTCAAGTCTTTCTCAATTCATGAAAGCTCAATTAAAATCTGCTCTGAAACCTGAAATCAGGACTTGTCTTTTTAGGAACTCAAATTGTGTTATCACCTGTCATCGTGGATTTAAAATAAATACAAGTAAATTTTTCTGAACAAGAATTAAAAGCATCAAATTTCATTTAAGGTTGTTATCGAATGAATCTTAGCATCGTTTTTGTTCAGTGCTAGAAATGGAAAATTCTAGGCGTAATTTGTTCAATATTTTAATGATATTTGATACTTTTATCCTTTATTAGCTCAAATTAGGCATTTTAAGGTAGTTTGCTGTTTGGTAATCGTCAGAATGATCGCCACAAGTCGTTTTTATGAAACTGAATAATTCAAAATCCGTACAGAGATCATAATTATTTTTCCAATGAATTAATTCAACTTAAGGGGACTTTCCAGTGTCGATTTACTTATTGAACATAATATTAACAGACTTGCTAGAGGTACAGATTTGTCTGTAAATTTATAAATACTCATGGGTATTCAAATTAATAATTTACAGATATTCCGAAGTTTGTTATAACTACGTGGACTAACCAAATAATAAATGAACAGAAAATAGATTCTTATATATTTTTCTAATCTTTGTTCCATTATTTCATATATACTACGCATATTAAAAACAACAACATCTACAGATTTTCTACACAAAGGCATATTTATAAATATGCACAGATTATGTGCAAAAGAAGGATCTCGGTCAATAAAGGGTCCCCGGATTAGGAATATGCAAAAAGATCTGTATTTCCATCGAAATCGATCTAATCGTTTGGTCGATCTGATTTTTTGATCAACTGATCATTTAATTATTATTCGTTTTCAGATTCAATTTGATCATTAATTACAATTATGTTTATATCTGCGTCGATATGATCTCCCACTCTTACGGAATCACGATTCAAGCCTTTTGATTGGCCAAAATGCAAACATGTTTCACTCACATTAAATCTAGGATTTGAAGCAAGCTTTTTGTCTTACAGAATTTTTTTCTGATTTCTGTAAGACGGCTAAATGAAAAAGAAGTTCGGTTTCCAAATTTGCCGCCCCAAGATGTGCCGCTCTAGACTCAAGCCTACTCAGCCTGCTGGTAAATCCACCACTGTCATTACGTCAGAGGTCGCATTAGAATTCATTCCAAGAGACCTAACTTTTCTAAATCCGGCACTGCTCATGACGTAAAATTACGCTCAAAATCTAGGTGTAAACCACGGTACAAGACATAGTAGGTAACCTAACTCGCCCCGAAAATGCGTCCGCTGAGATGGTTATAGTTCGCACTGTCGCCGCTAGAGGCGCCTACATCAGTAAGGCCTGTTTTACAACAGTGTTTAATGTATAATTATACTAAACTTACAAAATTTTACGAAATCATTTATATATTGAAGTTAACAGTATATGTAATGTTTACAGCATATATTTTACTTTAATTAAAAATTGATATACTTGTTAAATTAGTGCTGCATTGAGTAATATTTAATATTTAATTATTACCTATGCAAGAAACTCAGTTGGATAAATTCCGAGATCACATGCGATTAACAATAATTGAGAAATATTTGAACAATACATTAACAATATGTTTAATCTTCAAGAATACATATAGATGATATCTTTTCAATCACAAGAAAATTGTTCGAACTTTCAATAAAGGAAACATGAAAACATAAGTTAAACAAAAATTAGATTCAGTTCAAAATATTATATTTCTATATTATACATAATGTTTCACAACGTAATAGTATTTTATGTATTAAGGGCACTTATATTTATTTTTAACAAATACACGTTATTTTAAATTATCTTATACTTAATTCATTAACATTGTCAAAATTTAGATTTCATTTGAATGACTTGATACAAATTTACTTTGTGAGTAAATTTGAATGAGAATTAAATGTATTTATGAAACTGGACCTAATTTAATAGTTATTTATACAAGTGAATTAAACCACTGTTTATTTGCGAGAAGAAAGCTCAAAATCACGAGCGTGTTTAGCGCGAGTGCTTTAATTCTTTGAGCAAATAAAGAAATTTAATTCACGTGTTTGTATACATAATTTTATTCAATTTTGCGTGAATTTCTGGAACATGAAACTGAGGAACAAAATTCAAAAAAATTAAATTGCAGTTGCAAGAGAGCTTCGTTGATATCGCGACGAGTGTTTGTTTTTCAAACATTCGGGAGTGTGACTGTCAGTAAACAGTCAGTTTTGTGAACTTTGAATTGAAGCGTTATAATTGTGAAAAGTATTGTCTGAAATGATGGAAGAAAGTGATTGAAATAATGTTCTCGTCCCCGATACCATTTTGAACGAAGCAGCCGCAGCAGTTGGGAAAATTATGCCTCAGAAATCGAAATATTTTTATGGAAAAGAATTCCAACAATGATTTAAATTTTTTTAAATCACTAATAACTCATTTTAAATCACTAATGAATAATCTTCAATTATTTCCTGCAAATTACTTATCGATAATAGTTTCTTGTTTTTCCACTTCCATGTATCAGACGTATATGGAATTTTTCTTATAAAAAACTGCATGTTCAAATCCTCAGAAATTAAAACTGTTCTTTCAAGGCTAGGTACGATTGTTGCTGACGGCGATGTCGATCACTCAATATTTGAAAATGAAATAAAGCGAGAATTCGTTACTGTTTCAATCTTATGAAAACCCCATGTTAACCCTGGAAAATTTACTTGTTTTGGTGAAGCCCAAAGACTTTCAAAAGTATTCTCTTCATTATATTGAAATGAATTTTTTGGTATAAGATCTGGAACAAAATTTTGCAATAGAATATCATACACATGAATATGACTTCCCTTTACTTAAATCAATAAATTTAGCTCAAAATTTCACTAAAAAATATGATAAATTTCAATTAAATTAGAAATACTAACCTATTTCTGGAATGATATCGCTGTTTTGTTCTCCTTTGCCGGATAAAGTACTTTTTCCTAATTTTGTAGGTGGTTCTACATTTCTTGTAGTCGGTAATTTTCGTTTCCGCACATTTCTTGACAAATATGAAGGACAATTTGGAAAAATAGTTGGAACTGCTCCTTTTCTCAACCGTGGAATTTGATACGGAACCTATTTAATATAAAAATGCGTAAAAACTGTTCACAAACGTTCCTTTGTATACTTATTTAAATTTATTATTATTTCAAGAAGTTAATTAACAGTGTTAATTGCCATTCTGTATTATATTGCCCATTATTTTGTATATTAACTTGTTCAAACTAATTTTTAAATAATAATTGATAACTTACCCTTGTGAGACCATCTGCAGAAATCCATTCTCTAATAATATTGTCTTGTGCAAAATGTCTTTCGCAAACTCTATCATTTAAACCTAATTCCCGATCACTTCTAGGAATTGCTTTGTCCCAAATTTTTATCAAGTCAAGTGGAGCTCTAAAAACACTATATTTTATCTTGCAACTCTTATATCCAGAATAACAATTCGGGACAAAAAAATTTCCAGGCGTTTTAATTGAATGTTCATTTGTCACACGGCTATCACTTTATTAAATTATTATTTATTTACTGTAATCTGACTGTATTCAACGACACAAACACTAAAATCAAACGCTTTTCAATTGGCAACTAGGCCCTACATATCCGCCATCTTGAAACATTTCCTCTCACCTCTCACGTCCACATGCCTGACGCAGTCAGCGGACACATTTTTCGTAGACCGGCAATGAGAGTTGTGGGGGCCTGGTGTAAACTAGAAGTATTGTGTTTAAGTGGAATTTTATCAAGAATAGTTCAGCTCTTAAATTTATTGTGACTTTTGTGGAGCATATATATATCACATAGATAAAGTGGTAACAGAATTACAATAAAAGAAAGAACCCTGGCTTATTCGATCTGCATATGCTGCTTTCAAATCCCTTATTCAGCAAAATCTTAGACCGCAGAAATTGATATTTTTTGTGGTGGTCGTCTGAAAAAGTATTTGTGCAAATATGTACCAAGGAACAATATTTGGGGTAATTATTCGTTGGAAATTTTCCTCGAATTTCATTAAGCATGACCTTGAAAACAGGTTAAACGATACATAAACAATTGAACAGCAAAACAATGGAAGAAGAATGCAAAAAAGACTGGCGAATTCGCACATGTCAGAGGAGAAGCGGTCGGTAGCTACCATAAACAGGTCCGTTTTAAGGGTTATGTCTTAGAGCATTTTCCAAGAGCACATGAAAAAAAATCTGTTGGATTATTTAATGGAAAAGAACAACGAGAAACTAGTTATAAATGGAATCAAATATTTCCAGCCCACAACATATTTGTAATTTTTGTAGTGTTCTTTTCTTTTCGTTCTTGCGTTTGTTAAATTTCGCTCGTTAGATTTTATGAAAAAATAGGACAGTAAGCAGTAATGTTTACAAATTAGTCAATTCGAAGCATCCAATTTACGTCAGTTTGCAGAGGCAGAAATTTTTTAATGATCTCAAAACGCATATTTGGCACTTTTACTCTCGAGGGTTGAATATTCAGATAATGCTCGAACTGAAATTTTTGCTTGATACTGTGAAATGCAGTCGATCGAAAAATTGAATGAGAAGATATTCATAACACAGACAAGAAAGTAAAATATTGTAAAATGGAAAAATCTTTTTGGTTTTTGAGGTAATTACTTTTTCTAGAGACGCCCCTGCAATGACCAAGTCTTCAGTGACGTGGGGCACGGGGTCATGAAAGGGTCACCCAGCTGCAGATAGCCACGGATCAAGGGCGGACGTTTCACAGATTGTCGGCAAACAAGTAACATTGCCGTTACAAGCATTTCTCTCAGTTTCAAAACCGCATATTTAACACTGTCAGCTACACAAGGAGCACTACAATGACAGTATCATTCAGTTTCAGTAAAAAAAAATTGTAGTACGATGAATATGAACAGATTTAATTATAATTCTCTTTTATGAAAGTAAACGTGAATACCCATATTCAAGAGGATTCATTGAAATTTTCTGGTGAATTTTGTCATCAGTGATTGGTGGTATGATAAAATAACTTGATAATAGACAAAACTGGGACAATTCGTCGGTTACCAAACAAATCATTAACGACAACATCACTTTTATCAAAACAGTTAACAATTTAAAGAACTTTTTTTAATGAATCTGAAATAGGAAGAGAATATTTCTACATATGGCAGAGGATCTATTCAAGGGCTTCCTAGTTTGAAATATAAAAAAGCGCTACAGCTATGACTGAGTCGTAACCGAAGACATAAAACTACGAATTGGTACTACTTATACAATCTTCATAACAGCATTTGGCATATTATTGCGATTTTATGCTACCATATTCAAGAGTTGAAAGATAGAGGGTTATGATCGGTTTAGTAATAAATTGGCTTATACAAGCTTTCTGACAGCGTATGGTTCATTATTCTACGATTATTATTTTAGGAGGCAGAAGCTCTCTAAATGTGATAGATTTTCGTTACCTCATTTAACCCCTTTAACATCCGAAAAAGTTGTAGTTAAAAGTTAAAAAGAACTATGTTCGCTCACTCACTTGTTTCGAAGTTTGAAAAAAAAAGGAATTGGATGTAACAATCCAGCAGATAAGATTTTCGGACCAAAATTATCAGAAATAAAACAAAGACTTACATTTCTCACACTACTCTAGAGATATCTCTTAAAGGATGCTGCATGAAGAAAAAACTTCCTGAAATTACTTCGAAGCGTCTCTTCGGGATCTCAGACGAGATTTACTGCAGACTTGTAAATAACGACAAACTTAACTATTTCAACAATCATAGAGAACAATTAATCAAGAAACTGCAGGATATCAGCCACCAGGAAATGTGGTTTGATATAACCATCGAAACTGCCTTCATATACCAAATTTCAAGTCAATATCTTCAATACTATGGAAGTTATGCGAAAAATCAAATATCAATCGGGTACCAGAGGATCTTTTGGTGAATATTTTTCAATTAGAATATGACATACGATTATTTCATACTACCTGTATAGCTAATTTGGTTCTACTGTTCAGATGCTACGACTGCTATCGTGAAAAATTACACACACAAATAGACAGTTGACACTGGCATTGACATAAGGCAATCATTTGGATGTTACAATACATTAAAACGCTGTAGCAGTCTAAAATATTATATTCTACGGCCAATAGTTTCGAATTTATGCAAAAAATTGAAAAATTTGTCAAAAAAAAAGTTTTCTTTCTGCCCTGTAGACTGCTATGAAAATATAAAGTTATCATTTGGATGCTACAATTGCTTTAAGTACTAAATTTCATGATTCTATGTTGAATCGCTTTGGATTTACGCGAAAAATTCAAAAAACTGTTCAGGAAACTGCACTTTCGGTACAGCCGATCGTAATTATAATGCGAGGTGTACAACTAGATGTTATAGAAATGCCTAATACAGAACTTCAATATTCTATAGCTACAGTTTTGAATTTATGTGAAAAATTCGAAAAAACTGTTATATAAAGTACACTATCGGTCCAACCATTTGGTAAAAAAATAAAAGATAACCATTTAGATACTATACCAATTTATAATACTTACTGAATTTGGACATTTTAAGGCTAATCATTTTGGATTCAGGCGAAAAATTCAAGTAAAATGCAGTTCCGATGCAAATAATTGCAACCATAATGCGAGGTGCACAACCAAACCTTAGACCAGTCTTAAATACAAAATTTCAATATTATACGTTCGATACGTTTTGAGATTTGTGAGCTACTGAAGTCAACCCGAAAATAGTCAAAATGGTTTCAGGGATGTTCAAAATGGATATTTCTATCAAAATCTTGAAATGTGAATTCTGTCGGTTTCCCAATATTTGTACTTTGTGTAAATAATTTAAAAAGTGCAAGAACACTATTCTTTTCGTTCTAATGATAAAATAAGTAAAAATTGAATAATTGGCCGTATTCTGTAACACAATCATTAACTTATTATCGATCGATAAGATTTTTGACAAATGAACAAGCCAATATCCAGAATAGGCATCTCCACTGTTGTTTTTTTTTATTTTTTTTATGATTCTCCATCAATATTTGAGATGGTATGTACAATAATTATTCCAAGGTTTTATTTATTTAGCGAGATATGAGTTTTGAAAGTTCAAAAATTCGAATATGACGTCAGTGGTGCTGGCGTTTTTTGTTTCAGATTATCGTCTGAAAGAAACGCAAAGAAATTAAGTATTTATATTAAACTGAAATATTATTGATTTATACATTTCATATTATCATATTTGCACGACGAAGTAGAGAAAATACGGTAATTTAATTAATTATTAGAAAATATTTATGTAAAAAAGCAGTTCAAGGTGGCGCTGGTGTGCTAAACAAATAGTTTATTTTCTGTGTGGAGAACTGTCACTGAATATAACATTCAAAACAGCAATTTATAAGCTAATATAATAGAAATAAAATTATATCTCTTTCAAAATAATAAATTTCAACCAAAAAACGATAAAACAACAACAAACAAAATGGCAGCAGATATAAGTGACAGCTAATGTTTGTTCCGCGCATGTCTGCCGGCAAAAATTCAAAAAAGTACTACTGACATCACAGTAGTTTTAATTTATAAATAATTTAAAAATAAACGAATTGTTTTAAAAACTTTCTGCATTACTGGCTACAGTTCTACATTTACTTTATGTTTTTATAACCAGTTCACTGTAATTTGATTGAGGTGGAGATGCATATTTTTGTCAGTGCTACCTACGTCCATTGGCTGAAATAGATAATAATCGATGAAAATTTATCGATTGAGTTGCAAAATAGCTCCAATTGTTTCAAATACACAAAAATAAGTTTTTTAAAACGATGCCCTAATTAAAGAATAACTTTTTTAGGCGATCATAACAAAAAAGTTGTTTCTATGGCTCCTTTTGCAGCCGTGAAGTTTCACTTTTTGGTACAAATCTGTCATATTTTACTTTTTGGGACTGATCTGTCAAATATTACTTTTTGGGACTGATCTGTCAAAGACTACTTCATAAACACTTCATACCTACCTATATGGGCTGCTTGATGAACTCTTTAAGTTATAGTTTTCGCCGGAATACATATTATATCCTTCCGTCAACCTTCATAGTTCATGCAATTCAAGAAATAGATACGCATTTTTTACAAATGTCACTTTGATTAAAAGACAATAAAATAAAACAATTTCAGCGGCAACTAAGATTTACAATTGCAATGTTTTAGAAATGAATAGATAAAATTTTGTAATTTTGAATTATTTCATGATGATCGCCTAAAAAACGTTGTGTGCACCTCGGCCTACAGTTCTTTTTTGGTCTCAGCTGAATTGCAGCCTCAGCTACGCTTCGGCCGCAAACAACAGATTCGACCAAAAAAGATAACCTTTACGGCCTTGATACACAAATAACTATTCTCTTCCTTAGATTCCATTTTTTCATAAATAAATAGCCAAAAAAGCTCAATAATTCTAAGATCGTGATTTTTATTATTGAGAGCTGGTATAACTGCATCAGATATACAAAATACAGTAACTAGGACAACTAATGGACAGCATTATTTAACAAACAAAAATTCTAGTTACCAACTTAGCTATTCCATCAGAGACCCTCCTGTCAACTACTTTTTGAAGAAACTATTTAGATAACTGTCGAGATAAAGAATAGAAAGGAGTTTTACGAATTAAAAACCAATAAATTTTCAATTTATTTTGCAATATATGAGTAAATTAATGTCACAGTTAATATTTTTATATTTTTAATATTTTAATACTTGTGTTTAGCATTTTTTTTTTTTGAAATTCAATTCATTCCAATAAATTTGAAGAATTTACATATCAAATTCAAATTTCCATTAAAAATCGATTCAACACCAATATCGAATATCTCAGGCGAATTCAATTTTTGTGGTTAATTCTGTGGAATTCGTTGAATATTTGTATCCTATTTACATATGTTTGATATTATGTTGAAGCAAATTAAATTTACTCTTATTGCAAAAAAAATGTATTTATCAATGAAAAATGGATGGCTCACATAATATAATTGATTCATAATACGTTTTCGTAAGATAATAATCCATGTTTACAACAAATAGTTCATTGACCTAAAAATAGAAAAATTTATATCTGCTTCAAATAATATATTCATATTGTGTAATGCAGAAAAGCGTACATCTTTATGTCAATGGAAGTATTTAATATAAAAATTGGGACACATCTGTTTTCCATTTTTTTACTAGTTTTCGTCACATAACATGTACTTCTGTAACACCGTTATATATTTTATATTCAAAATGACACCCTGTTGAACTGCCGGAAAAACACTACTCTCAAAATGTCTGAACCAGACAATAGGTTTGAGTCCGCACTCATTATTGACGGCTGCAGGTAGCTGTGCGGAATAAGCCCGATTCAGATTATCTGGAAGAGTTAGCACGAGGCTAGTATTGCATCTCAGTTCAACTGTAGAGTTCAAAGGTTTCATAAATGTATCTCTTAATATCTGTATCAATTTGGTATTACAGATTTCTTAGAGATCGATAATTTACCAAGCTGTATTAATATTTTTTGGCATCCATAATTCAACGTGAGTAATTTCCAGCTTAACAATAGTGTACCAAATCAAAATACATCAATTCCTGTGGCTAAAAACAATATTGTTCAAATACTTCAAAGTAAACCTCACAATTTGCAGAAAACTATTCAAGTGAGAAATCATAAAAGTTATTATTCCAAATATGTTTCAGAAATCAATTTGCGTCGAGTAGCTCGACCTAGTTGAACACTGAAAGAAAAAACAATCAGATCAGCTAAACGATCGCTGAAATCTAAAAACAAACACGAGAAAGGAAAACTGTTGTCGCTATCGAGAACTTTGTTACAATATTTTGCTATAGAACTTAATTTTCAAATAAATATTTATTGGAATGAATAACAGAAATTGAGTTAAATGAAGTCTAGACACTCGTTTGTAAAGTAAACACAAAGATAAATTCAATTATTCAGTTTTTTACTGTTTCAAACAAACTGGATGCAGAAACAGTAACTCAATTAAGTTTTAGCTGGAAGAAAAATGTTATTATAATAATGCAAACATTTTAGTTAGGGAAAGCAAACTATTGTGCAACAAAATTTCATACCATGTTCCCTGCTTTAGATCTCATTTACTGTAGCCAGAGGAATAACGTCCTAATTATGAGAAGTGTTACGAATTTTGAGAAGAATCCTCTCCACTTGTAGAGAGAAAATTATATTTATTCCTATTCTCAATTAAGCAGAGATTTAATTTATTTAAATAAATTTTTAATCTATTTCGTATTATTAAGTTCCAAAGTATATACTAAATCTGTAGTATTCAACGGATTCACTTGTTTCTTATTTCATTTTATTTGTTCGGCGGTTCTTACGATCTTCATTCAAATTTGGGTTTAGAGCTCACACAGTTGAATAGTTATCTTATCTATAGTTAAAATTATTATCTATAAATTCAGTCTCTCAGGCTAAAGCTTGAAACAATATATATATCAACTTCTCTCTGAACGTTTAAAACAAAAAATAGTCAAAGTTTTGTCTCGAAAACTTTGATACATATGTGAAAAACACTTTCTGCAATTTGTTTCAACTGAATTCGTTAAGTAAAATCGAAAGGAGAGCGTAAGCTTGAACTAGGCGCAAGCGCAATAACTTGCTCGCACAAGGACCAGCGGACATGAGCCTTAGCCTTGATTCACAATGGGCATAAGCATAACAGGTACATAACATAATTCTTATGAAAATCTTACGCGTGTTCACAATGAGCATAGCATAAGCAAAGCATAAAAAATATTTTATAGGGTTATTACGGCCTGAGTTGGTAATAAAATATAGGTACTTTTAGTTTTTAGTATCTGTCACAATTTAAATCACATGTCCTAGACAACGCTTTGCTTTATTTATTTTTTTTTGATTCGTTTATTTGATCAAAACAGTCTTTTCAAAGATTCCTTTTTTTCAAATTTTATATTTGAAAATGTTTTTCATTGCTTTTGGTTTTGTTTTTTATATTAAAGCTCTTAGTTTAAGGCATTACTTTTGTTTCTGCACGTGTTTGCAATTAAATGTCTTTTTTGGAAGACGAAATTCGTCTAGTATTGTTATTGCAACAAAAATTTAAAAAATTTCTAACCACAAATACCAGTTTATTTTCATTCATTTGACACATTTACTGCCTGTGTCTGGAAAAATATATTGAACATGCGCATTAAGAAAATATATGCGTAAGAAATACGTAAAGTTGAGATGATTTCTTATGCAGCAGCAGCTGTTATGCACTACGTAAGAGGAATACGTAAGAGCATTGTGAACACGGCTATAAGAATCGCACATGTTCAACTTTATATCTTATATATTTCTTGTGCTTACGCTCATTGTGAATTATTGCTTAGTCTCCTTAAGAAAATTGTTGACTATTCTATATAACAGTTTTGTTCTCTTAGTTTGCTGCAAGTTGTCTTACGCTCTGAGCCGTACTTGTCTTAACACTTGTTTTCGCCGCACACGATGCAAGCTGCCTGGCTTATTGGGATTCCAGAATATGGACTTGTTCATCACCAATTTGGACGCTGCCGAAAGTAACCGTCGAAAAAAAGCACTTATAGCTTGCGAATTAATCAGAATGCGGACAAAAGAAATCAGAAAACTATGGTCAATACTGACTCTTTGATTTTCCGCGTAACTTCCATAATATTGAAGATATGTTCTGATATTTGGTGAACGAAAGTAATTTCGATGGTTTTATCGAGACATACTTCTTAGAGATTAAGATCCTGCAGTTTTTTTGAGTTTCTTGAGCCACTGTGTTCCTTATGCTTGTAGACGTGAGTTTGTCGCTTTTTTGTCTTTGGGCAAAACTCATGTCATGGATACTACCGAAGAAGTACTGAGGCAAAGCACGACCAACTTTCCGATAACATAGTCAACTTGATAACAGTGATTTTTATTTGAATATTATATACATGTGGTCATGTCAATCATTTAATATTGAAGCTAGCTCTAGCATCAATAAAAATTGTATGAAACTGAATTCAACAATATAAAGTATGATAGCTTATATCACGTACTGCATGAAATGTGTCTTCAATACAACTATCATCATTATTGATCTTATCAATACAGCACAAACTTTCTATCAAGTATTCACGAACTGCTTGTTATGTTCAGCATCAACACATACAAAGTTGTATGTTCGTCAGGTGTTCTTGAACAGCTGAAAATTTGGACTATATCTGATTTTGGATACGTAATGGATCCTTATTGCGGCTAGTTACATGAACAAGATCCAGACGAGCTTTTCCAACTTATCTACAAAATATGAAATTAATCTTCTCATTCAGTTTGTGTCATTAATGTGTCTAATTTGTTTTGGTCATTTTGGTGTTTTACTCTACTCGTCCAGAAGGTAAGGTATTATGAGGAAATAAAGGACACTATAAAGTTACCTTTAAAGTTTCTACGTGAAATAGAATAATAAATAAGTTGTTAGAAATCAAAGCCTGATAAGTTTCACAAAAATACAAATTCAGGAGCCGGTTTCCACACCATCGCGCATCGTTCTGAATAGAGCAGCAACCGTAGATACGTATTGCATCCTTATTAGGACTCTTCATAGCAAGCCGCAGATAGTCCGACTATCTGATGAAATATATGCTTCAAGAATGTCTTCTTAATATACAACACTTCTTTTAAAATAATAGATCTTTTGTCGAAACTCGTTCGCACGTTAAGTGAGAATCAAATACGGTGCTTGCAATCTATCGAATTATGCAAAACTATGAGAGTGAATTGATTCTACACGATGGAATAATACCACAGCGATGACGAAATGCAAGAAATCAAGACAACATTGCTGTTGTGATAGCCAGTGTTGTCAGTGAGAGCAGAAAGATACCGAACAATAATAGGAGTCTTTTTTGTGGCCTTAGTTATGATAAATGGATTTGAATGTTAAATACTTCCAATAGGAAGACGTTTCTATGCTACTTTTCTGGTGAAACCATTGACGCGTTCTTACAGAATCGTCTGTTTTCGGTGACTGATAGAAAGCTTCGGCTTCAGCCAAACCTTCGACTAATTTTTGGCCAAAGCCGAATGTGTGGCCGAAGGTGATTTTTCTGGCCGAAGATAGCCAGAACCAATTATTTGGTCGGACACTAGTTGAGAGATGTATTTGCACATTTATCAAACCATATTATTTTGTACAGAATTCGAATACGGGATAGTAATTAAGGTATCAATGGTGTTAAAAGGACAATGATGCCTGAAGTCAACAGTGTACTTTCCGAGGGCCTCCGGCCCGAGGTGTGCACGTTGACCGTATGCATTAACGTCCGTTCAACCCCAATATACTATTTCAATCAAAATTTTTAGCAATGTACTGCAGTAACTAGAAAACATGATACCTAAGGGCACTAGTCTGAAAAATAATGCCCTCGGGTACCCTGAAATCAGTATTATTATGACAACAATAATGAAGTAGTCGGATCTTAAATAATTTTTAAACTCATATTCTATACCAGGGTTAGCCAATTTTTGTGCACATGATATTTACTTCTCATCCTACAAATATATCGCAATCGACTTACAACTTTGGTTTTTACCACTTGAGTGATAACATTTAAATTTTACAACTTGAATGATAAGATTTTATCACTTTTATCTTCAATCCCTTGAGTGGTGAAATTCAATTTTCTCAGTGTACATTATACTTTTCCAATAAACACAAATTTGACTGCATTTTACATAAAATCAATTATGTCAAAACCTTATGCATCTTTTATTCTTCTAGTTATTTTGTTAGTTCCGACGTATTCCGTTTGTAATCATAATTTATTTGATATAATATAATAACTTTCTTCTGTACAGTTTGCATTAGTTCTGGAATTATTATGTTTTTGTTTCTTCAAAATGTTTTCAAGAGGTCTTCATGATTATATTGCGTTACCTATTCGCCTATTTCCGAGAGCATTTTCTTTGCTTTTCTTCAATATTAGTTTTGAACTTCCTATCTAATCTCCTTATTCCTTCTTAATTCATATTGAAAAGTCCTCTATAACATTCTTTGTACCATTTATTCATTTTACCAGTTGACAACTTTGTTTGGTAGGATAGTTGAGTTGATACGATTGAAACAATTCTGCCTGCTTTTCAAATGCTTCGTGTTCCAAAGGCAAGTAAATTAATTCCTGACACTAGAAATAGTGTAATAGTTGAACTAATTCCAGCTACAATAAGCATGTCAAATACTTAATACAAGCTATATTCAAAACAATACCACAGTGATATTCCAGCACTGGATAACATTACTCAAACTAATAGAAAATAAATGATTTCGACACCGATAACTAAGTACCAATTGAGTGGATTCTAATGTTCCGATTTCTGAGGAGTTAATTCTCTCAATGCAAGTCACTGAAAGTGAACAATGGCTGGAACTGAAGCGTGAGGGTGAGTAAATCTACCTGAAGGCGACGGAAACGGAAGTGAAAAGTCAAAGAGAAATTCCTTGTGGTTGTAAGCAGTTTAATATTAACTTTTGAAGCTTTTAATCTATTGGTTAACAACTAACAGGTGTAAAGATCAAACTGTGATCAGTAAATAACGTGATATTTTGTAATTTAGTTGCAAGAAATATTCGGAATATTACAGATTTTAGGAACGCTGAGATAATGGCGCAGGAATTTCTTTGAAGAAATAAATAATAGAATATTTAAGGGATTATATTATTGAGATCATAGCACATACATTATTTCAACTTATTGTTACTACCTGAATCATCCTCCTCTTTAGATATTTTTAGACAACTTCATATTTTGAATTAATTGATGTCGTCTCAAGTGCAAATAATATGAGGATGTGGTGAGAATAATGAGAACAGCACATGTTACATTAGGTAGAATTATTTACGTTATCAATTTGACTGATGTCTGCTCAATTTCATAACTAATAAGACTCAATTTAGTATTAATTCAATTAGTTACGCGATCGATCATAAAAAATTGATGGATTTTTGAGTATTTTCGCCAGTTTCATGCTATCAGCAAGACTAATAATTTTGATGAAGTAATAGTGTGGAAGTTGACTTATGAGGTGAGTCTGGTCTCAGCTGTAGTAACCCCGATCAGGTCGCCAAGTGAATACGAATGAGAGATTGTTGGAGTTGCTTGACGTCGGTGGTTCCTCATCGAACTTTGTGCTTAGATATTTCACACTTCCAGAATCTAGGGCTAACAACTAAACTTAAAAGAACAAAGACTTATCCGGTCAGCAGACCGCAGTTTGTATATGATTTGCTATATAAGATATGTTCATTGTTATTGTTATTATCGAAATTATAAGTTTTGTAAAGTTGTTGGAGGATCTGGTGTAGTAATAGGTTGAATTTGAAATAAGGCCTTAAGCAATCCAATTATTTAAATGTTATTTATTTGAAAATAACTTAGGACGTTTCGAGAGTCCTACTGCTCTCATCATCAGCTAAATATGAGTAATACAAAATCTTTATTTAAAGCGTGAATGACATAAAAATATTCAATAGAATTGCTGAAAAGTGCAACGCAAATCCATAGTCAGGGCCACATCCGAGGCAGTAATCACATCTTGGCGGTAGGCGAAATTATAAGTGAAAATTTTTGTGTGTTCACCATTTCTTATATAAAAATGTTTAAAAATTCATTACTCCATTATAATCATAGAAAAAATCAGAGGAAATTTTGTTTTGGGACTTCATTATCAAAACATGATTAGGATACTATTTTGAGCAATAGAAACTAGGCCACCAAATGACGTTCAATCAAGGGTGTAGGAAAAACAAATGAGCTATATTCAGTCCAACTCGAAACTGTTTTCGATTAATTAAATAACCTATTACACAAAGGAGAAAATTGGCACATGCATCACACAAATTTTTATGGATACATCATACATGATTCATGTTGAAATTGAATATGCATTCAACTGAAATGTTATATATAAATAGGATGATCAATATTATGATAAAGTGGAATGTGATTCATGGAGTCTCATATAACATGCCGAAGATAGATCAAACTTCAAATAAGAAGGATTTGAATTAATATTTGTTGAATAGATTTTGCAAGTATTTTATGGAATTCTCAATATATCTAACTTCAGTAGGCATATTTTTCTTGAGGTTGCTGAAAAACAGTGATTAAAACAAGAGGTATCTAATTATTCGATGGTTTATTGACTCCTGGAAAATTAATCATCAGAAATTCGCTGCAATTTTCAATTAGAGATCCGCGTAGGGATGAAAAATGTCTTCGGATTTTGTAATTTTTAGTAGCATGACACAGACCATTAGTTTTCAAATTAATTTCAAACATCTATCCGCACAAAAAAAACTACCTGGATTAGAAACAATCACAGACCTTTAATAAGTGTCCAATAAGGTAAAAAAGTTGGAGTAATGCAGTTTCTCCATTCCACCGTATCAGTCCGTAAAAAACGACTTGACAGGAGATTATTCATCAAAATGTCGCGAAGCATAAAACCCTACACAAGCACATTAATTAATCGTCTAGGTGTTCGTAAACCCTCTACCATAACATGGCTCAGTGGCGCCCTCACAAATTCTTCCGAAAACAAGTGGAACAATTAATGATAAATAATTTATTAAAACTTCAAAATATGTTCAAATGGCGAAGTTGTTAATATTCATGCGCATGTTTCTAGTGGATATTGCAAATCGTAGTTTTAATGTAAAACTATAGTACACATTAATCGTGCCAGGAAAGCATGCAAAATTTGAAACGCCAACTAATTGAGATCCAGCTGAGATACGTGAATGATACATTAATTGCTTTCTAATAATATGTGAACCGAATTGATCATATGCGTGAGGAGTGTGTGAGAAGTCAAAAAAATATATGACTTCGGGGTCCCTACGCACAGAATTTATTGGGGCTCCTATTATTGTGACTAGGTGCTGAATTTATTGGGTCTTCTAAGCCTACAGTTTACTGAGAACCCTAAACACATAATTTATTAGAAGCCTGAGCAGGAATAAATAAATAAAATAAATCGTTAAAAATCAAAACCAGATTGTTTCACAAAATTACAAATTCAGAAGTCGATTTTTACACCATTATCCTGAATAGGGCAGCAACTGAAGACACGTGTCTACAGTTGCCACCTTATTCAGCATAATGGTATTGTAACGTGCGAGAGTGTGGAGGCTCGTAAAAGTAGCCTTGATGGGCGGAGCCTTTCGTCCTAGTTGTTTCGCACCGTACCGCACCACATCATCCCGACGATGGAAGCCTCTAGCAATATTCCAGAAATATGGTAGAACATTCGAGAGATGGATATTTTCTATATATAAACGCAAGCAAACGTTTTGAAAGTGGTGTAATGGTGAATCTAGAGCAGTGAATATCAAACAGTGAAGTCAACAGTGTATATAAATAGTTAAATATAAATATCTGCGGCTTTGTTTTAGTTAGTATTGAGTGATAAATAAATAATATAGTGTTTTGTTAGTGATATCCAGAAGAATAAAACTTTCATTCCATTTTAAATTATTAAATAGTGACTTTTATTTTAATTACAAGTAATTTTCCAAGCAATAAACATTACAGTATATAAACCGACTCTTGAATTTGTAATTCTGTGAAATAATCAGGTTTCGATTTTTAGCAATTTGTCAAATTCTGTTTTACAGACATTTTTCAAATAGATGAAATTTTGGATTAATCAGGTGAAGATTAGGCAAGTACCTAGTGTGTCTTAATGGAGACCAGTTAGAATTTACATTTTCAAACTTTTTGTATCACTTGTTCAATCCGAAAATGATAAATCATTTCGAGAAAAGGATCATTGTATCTATTGTAATTATAAGTTTCAACATCCTAATTGTGTCGAGAAAAATGGAAATTTTATTCTGACATCAGTCTTCACATAGTCAACCTACAAGATTTCCAATTTTTTCAATCACTGGTTGAGTTTGTAATTAATTATTTATCTCAAAGGAATAAATAGGATAACTGTATCTTTTGTGATTTATAATTTAGTACTTGATTATTACGTGAAAGGAAAAGAAAACGTATTTCTGTTCTTGATATTTTAATTCTAGATCCTCTCTCAGTAATCATTTAAAGTTTCGAATTTTTTGAATTCGATGGTTTAGCCAAAAATTAATAATTCATTTCGATGGAACAGATGGGATTAATAACACCCTGATTTTGAATTTGAACACTATAATTCCGTGAAGGGAAACCGAAGCGTATTCTGTCTTCAGTATATTAATTCTACATCCTTCCTTAGTAAGCAGCAGTGCCGGATTGAGACTTATTAGACCTCCAGGCACAGAATTCGATGAGACCTTTGAGCTGGCGAGAGTTTATGAAATACTTGAGAAATTCCTTAATAAGGAGCCTTTGAAACAGGAGACCTGAGGCACGTGTTTACTGTGCCTAATGGATAATCCTACACTGTTGATTGTGCCCCTATTACTTGATTATATATTAGAATGATTTGAAAATCAGAACATATCCACATCAACAAATTGAATTTATCCTTCCAGCAAGACATATTAACAATTACAACTTATAAGTACGCAAGCCAATATCAGAAAATTGAAGGTAATACGTCCTTGAAGCATGAGTCAGTTGCGTTTGCCACCCGTTTCACCGGCGTCGTATTAAAGTCCATTCTGTGAAGGTTCTGTTTGTTACAATACTGAAAATGGCAGGGCGTTAAGCTCTGCCCAGACGATAATAGCTTTGCCTTTTTTTTCCGCGCAATAGAGTAGAAATTTACACACCCAACCTTCCTTCCCAATTAAAAAAATAATTCTAGTTTTTCATTCACTATACAATAATAGGCCAAGTTTACGTGTCTCTTTTTGAAGACGTCAACAGTTCGTTAAAATATTTCTGCTCCAAAATATTGATAAAATATTATATTGAGAAATTTTGAAATTTCTGAAATCCTTTCTAACAGCTTATCAATATTCTTGCCCGAAAACTTTGGTTCGTATCGCAAACTTCAAAGTATATTCGTTCAGGTATTTAATCATCAGATATCGTCGTAAATATTCTGTCTCAAATTCACTCCTATTGCATTTGATAATAATCCATAGGATAAATCTGAATTTGCAGAGTTGGGAAATGCTTTTGTGAAAACGATTCTTCACAATTTTATCAAATAAATCGAATATAATAATAATTAATTATTTCATTGACTAACAGAGGTTCCTGTACGAATTTTGGACAGTTAGGAATAGAAATCTCAAAATAGATAAAAATCCTGTTATTATTTAGAGCAAGAATCGATATTCCTGCTCTGTCTCACCCGAGTTGAAATTATTATTTTGACAGATCAAGAAAATCTGCATATTTCCACATACAAAATATAATTAAGCAGATTACGCAAATGCGTGACACGTCAAAAAAAATACAGACAAGAGCTCATTTGCCACCCCCTACGAACACCCTTGCCTTCATCAGTGGTGTCGAGTGTGAGGTATTCACACTAGCTCATCATAACCTTTGACGACAAGAACACTACAACATGATTCACAAACAGCTTACTGGCATTATTGATTACAAAAAGCCATGGTTAATGATGAAGCCCCTTGTGGCATCATTTCGTTGGATTAAAGCTTACAGGACCGTACTAAATGGAAATAATTACCAGTGAGCCCGAAAAATAAACGGCCATAAACAGTTAAATCGTGCTTTGCGACACAAAATTTTAAACGTAATCTCTGGGAATATAACAAAGTGCTAAAATAAAAATCCCCAATTAAAATGTTCAACTCTGAAATTATTTTTGTATCTGATTAGCGCGCACATTTTCTAAAATGACTTTATAGACACAAACTAAAACATCATTTAGGCACAAATAAGAATTGTGACAAATTGACTGATGAACGATTGCTTCAATAGGTTTTTGTTACGAATGTTCCTTGTTTCTACTTTCATTCACATTATTTCTGATTTAAAAATTGTTTACAATTAGGGATTTAGGGAAATTTTTAGTAAAATCTTCACGAGAAACAAGCTAGAATCAACTATTTTATTTCTAGAAAAAATATTTCTCACATTTCGTAATTGTTTCTGAGAAGTAAAAATCACTTTCTGTACCATTATCACTTTCTTTACCTCAATTATGACATTTATAACAATTTAAACCATATTTCCTGTAACTTCAAATAGACTTCAATTAAATTACAGAATCATTATTAAACAGAGAAAAGACTTTTTGCTTTGAAACGATTCATCTTATTGGTGTGCTACTCACCAAAATTTTTATGTCAGAAGCAATAAAGACTTATATTTGTAAACTGGGATATAGTAGCCAATATTTCAATAATTGAGTACATAAATGAATAAAAAGAGCTTGAAATGAGACTTATTTGCACTACCTTCTCTTTTTGATAATGCTAAATTTGATGCTGAATTTGATGACATACTTGAGAGCAAAGTTCTATCAATTTTCTGCAAATATATCGATTTTTATGGCTCCAATAATGTTGTCATTCATCACATTACATAACACTAAATTTGCAACAAATTTTGTCTTGAACATTGTTTCATGCACTTGACCGTTTTTTAAATAGAGCGTGGGGAGTTCGTAGTACTCAGCCACGGCGAACTCTATTTACCAGGCGGGAGTGTGATGGAGGGGAGCGTGACGTCAGTAGGCTTTGTGAGCGAGCCAGCGATAGTAGTAGACTTGATGACTTCGTGATACGAAGTAGATTTTCTTCTAATATTTCGAATACCTACCTAAATATATACATATTATTCAATTTAAACATACCTCGCAAATGTTGTGTCTCAGCTTGTAAAAGCAATTATGATAGTACAGAAGAAAATGTAGCTACATTTGAATTTCTGAAGATTGCATTGCAACTAGCTATACAAATACATACAATTATCCAGGAGAAATTAGGACTTTTTATTACGATAAAACCGCATTTGAAACCTAATCCATTTCAAACTATCTTTCCTGGACTTCCTCATTATTCAAATATGAAATCAAATACTAAAAAAAAATCTTAGACGAACGAAATTTTGAAATCAGAAAAAAAGAACAAGAAAAAACTAATAAGATATTAGAAATACAACTAATGGAAAATAGAGTTCAAAATTTTGACTTGCTGCTTGAAAAAGCACCTGAATTTGTCAAAACTATAAATGGCGATATTTTTGTAAAAGTAAATGATGACGGTATTATTATTTACGAAATGGATTTCAAAGCACTAAATCGTTCCTTTCATATTGAAATAGATAGAAATCTGAGCCCAAAGTATTTCTTTCAAAATAAACTGGTAAGTTTGAGCGAATTACAGCATAATAACACTCCATTATCTACAAATGAACTTGATACATTAATTATCCAAATTGAGAGATATTTCAGAATGTATGTCAAATGAAACTGATTCTGTCAATACTTATTCTATTATTTAGAATTTAAATAATGATGTCTGAGAACGAAGGCGATGAAGAGAGAATTGGGCAATTATTGTACTTAAGTGAACAAATAAGTCTTCTTTTCTCAAATCAAAAGCGCTACACTTCAAAAATTATTATTTGGTCTTACATGATTAATATGCAATCACATCCTAAATATTTGCAACAACTTACAACTTCTTTTCATATATCTTCAAGTTCTTAAATAGGAAATGATCATTTCTTAACAGTAATTGCAAATAGACTTACAAAAGAAGAGGACAAGTGGGTGATTTTGCAACTTGATAAAATATATGTTAATGAAAGCATTGATAGCGAACTGTTATTTTGAGTTACATTTATCGCATTACAGCGTTTTACTCTAAAACTATATTCAGAGACAAGAGAATTACCGTTATTATTGTTGTTAGTAAGTCAATAATCATTCTGCAAGACATTATAGTTCTAAAATACAAATTTAATACTATTACATCGCATGAAACTGTGTAAAAACCAGCCTACTGACGTCATGCGAATGCTGTGGTAGTGGGGGTCACACTCCCGCCTGGTATAGAGTCCGCCGTGACTCAGCCATACATACTGTAATCCAAGGTCAACCATGAGTTTCGGTAGATAATATCTCGCACAAAGTCAGTAAATCACTAAAATATCCTAAATTATGAATAATTTGTATAGTGTAATTAAAAATTTATCAAGTGGAATACTTATGATAAATCCTAATTTAACATGGATTACACAGCATTGATTGCCTATTGAACTAGCCATAAGCTAAAGTGCACTGCAACCCTGATTTTCTGCACCTGCAGCGTGCACCACAACCATTCTTAAGGTTGGTTTATGTAGGCTGTAAATTTATGCATGCCCTTTAAGGCGTTGGTCAACTAGCGCGTAAAGCCGCTTAAAGCCGCTAGGGTACAGTGCGAGTAGCGCGCGAGCTACCTGCGGTATACCTGCACATGGGACCTTTTTTATGAGCTCAGAAAAAAAAATTTAAATGCACTTTGTTCTGCAAATATTTTTATTTTTTAATTTATCAAATAACAACAAAAAAGAGGATTTAAGCCTTTTTTGAATTTTTGTTCTAGCTTGAACCAAACTCATAGTATACATTGGTATACAATATAAGCATAGGTATATTGTACGGCAGATAGATTCTCTTGCAACATGTCTCTTTGTGTTTTTTGGAGGGTTGATTTAATAACTATAAACAAATGATTTGTTTGAAAAGGAGCCCATCGTCATGAGATGTTACGCAATCAATCACTATTTGTTCTTATTCTCTCAATCCACGCCCACCTCCCTTGTTGATCTTACAAGGGGGATGGCAAATTAACCTGATTGATATAAATATCAGGTACAATCTTGTTGTCTACTCATTCAAAATCTATGAAATAACAAAGAGAAAACATGAGAATGTTGATCATAAATTGAGTATATAAGTCTCAATAATTCGTCGATTGCATAACATATCATACCTATGCGGCCGCACTATATAGTATATAATGAGTTTGGATTAAGTTAGAAGAAAAATTCAAAAAAGGCTGAAATCCTCTTTTCCTCAATCATTTTATAAATTGAAAAATGAAATGATTTGCAGAACAACGAGCATTTTTATTTTTTGTTAGAGCGCATAAAAAAGGTCACGAATGCAGGTATACCGCAGGTAGCTCGCGCGCTAGACGCACACCGACTTTGCGCGCTAGTGGTACAAAAAGGGGATTATTTTTATAAGCTGCGCGCTACTGGTACATGTCCTACTTTAACATTAGCATTATTAGGTTTTCAAACATAGGGAATTACGTGTTACGATACTAGTGCTGACACGCAGCTGTCTTACATTAAGTTGTAACCCTAAAATGTGGAAATTTTTCAATTTCTGAGGTATAATGCTAACTTGGACCAATCAGACGTTCTTATGTTCGTATACGATCGATTTACATCGACTATCTTCACAATTAGTGTCACTCGTTATAGCCTTTGTGTATATAAGCTGTATTTAAAGTGTTGAAAGTTGAAATATAAATTGACAATAAAATTTAAAATTAATATGATCACAGAAAGAAATGTACAACTGATATAATTTGGCAGATATTGACATGTCGATCTCTTGGAGTGTGTTTTGATCGGCCTACTCATTATTGGCTCTCCCTTAGAAATACATGAACCGTACCAAGTTTAATGAAAAGTATAATTTTATGGTTAAGACAAATGCGTGAAGTTACAGCTTACATAAACCAGCCTTTACAGTTGCAAAATATTGTTTTCAGTAATTCATCTGGAGCCGATGGTAATATTGGTTGTCTTTGGTTTCAGAAATTCATTTTACAGCATTCAACCAAATTCTTGCATTACAGTATGTAATTATGTATGGCTGAGCACCGCACATTCTCCGCGCTCTATTTCGGAAACGGTTGAGCGCATAAAAAAATGATAAGGACAAAATTTGTCGCAAATTTCATGCTCTACAATATTTGTAATGAATTTTAACATTATTGGAGCCATAGAAACCGAGACATTTGCAAAAAAAACGATTTTTGTGACCTTTAACCTTGAATAACTTAAGACGCAGACACGAGACTTCATGAGTATTAACAATTATCATTGTGAAAAAAAAAAACGAATTAATATAATACACAAGGATAAAGTTCCGTCTTAAAATACTTATGCCATTTAGATCTTGTATGAACTATGCTAGCAAAAAATTGGACATTGTCATTGTGTATTATATTAATTCTTTGTCACAATGATAATTGTCAAGACTTATATTATTGATTCCTCTGTTTGAGGTTGTTTCACTTGATTTTTCTCAGATTTTGGATGCGTGCTGGAAAAATATTGTTCTTTCTGTATTAAATGTGGAACCCACGTCTTCACATTTAGTCTTCTGTATATTTTATAATCATCTAGATACTTGCCTTGTATATTTTTGTTTCATTGTTTTTCTGATGAAGACTCTTGGATAGAAAGTCAGAACATCAAAAATTAATTAAATATAGAGATTTTAATAGAAAAAAAGCATTCAATCATTAAATGTTCAGTTTGTAAAAACAGATCTGTTATGTCATCAATGGTTCATTGTATGTATGTTACATTCAAGTTTACAGAGTTGACCTGGCTTAACGGGAAGTGAAATTACTAAGCTTAGATTGAGCCAGCCCTAATTTTCACGTTGATCAGTTATTACGATGAACTGCAACAATTAATGATTCACGGAAAGTACTACATACGAGTGAAACTGATCACTGTAGGCATTATTTCACATCGTCAAATTCAGGAGTTAATTTAATTATGAGTTTATCCGCTTGCAGTTTTCTGCTTATTCCAATAAAAATGTATTTTTTGGTATAAATATTGGATAACATATTTTCAAATATGATTTTCAGTCACTCATTTGATTTCGAGAAAATTTAAAATATTTTCATTTAAAAAAGCGGTGAAATTAAATTGAGGTTATACACTTTTCTAATAAGAAAAAAAATTGTGGAGCATTCAGATATTGCAAATACTTTGTAGTACAGAAAAAAACGTACGTTTCCATGAGAATTATACTATCTGTTATATTTGTAATTTTTTGTAGATTCATATTCTATTTATCGCTAATAAGTGGGCGGTAAATTCATTAATAAACACAGTAAAGCTCAAGACAGAAGAGACGGAAAAGCTGAGTATTAAAACGAAAGAGACAAGACGAACATTAAAATTCAATTTTTGTTATAAAATACGAATTTGCAATTAGAATTCAACTTTGTATCTAATTTTTTTTCAATACCACAATTGAGTGAAAATAAATATCAATTAAGCCTTTCACCCGCTATGGGTATAGCAGAATTATTTCGCACTCGGTAGATTGATTGATATATCATCGGCCGTACTGGTACGATTACCAGTCGTCAAGTCATGGGTATTCTTAGTTTTTGTGGAGAGTACGCCACAGAGTACACTATAATGCAGTGAAAATCTTATTGACTTTTTTGTTCGTCGGTAGGATTTGACCCTGCGATCTTCGGTTCACAAAACCAGCATATTTGCACTGAGCTATGAATACTGCTTACCTTAATAATATTACAAAACGTAACACTGACTTTCCAAATACATAATATAGTCCTAAAAATTGTATATAAGTTAAGGACAAAGAAGTGCAGTAATACTCCCGCCGAGAATACAATTTATTTTACTTAATTCAAGATTTTAAATTTGAGTTCCAGCAGGGGAATTGTTCATTAATGTCTGCAGCTTAATGACATAATTATATTTTTACCGCGGCTGCTATAACAATGGACACTAATGCGGCCAAACACATTTGACTGTTTGAGCGGTCTGTGACAATCATTAAAAAATAATTATTTTCACTTAAACCTTTTGATGTCAGGAGAGATGACTTCTATATTCTTTAATAGGCGAATCACAAAAAAAAACTTTGAAACTCTTTTGGAGGATGAATAAAAATAAATGAACGACAAATAAACCATTTGTCAACATTATTTCCATTCCTAAATCAAATCGAAGACATGTCCATTTTTCTATCAATCCATGTAACGTAAGCATCATTTTTCAAGTGGATGTTTGTCCTTGAATGTTGCAGGCTCGAGATCGGGTTATGTGAAATGATGTGAATGATCCTACCGATCGAGAGAAATGGAAAATGGAACAGGAGAGGCAATAAGGACAAGCTACAATAGACGTTTTCTCAAATCGAACTGTGCCAAATAGGATTGTCGAGATTCCTTCAGGAATTATAACACTGAAATGGTGAGCGATACTTTTTACGTATATATTCGATTTTATTTTCAAAAGGAAACGGAAATAGAGTTTATAACACATTTTCTCATTCACTGTGCAGTATTTCTCATTATTTAATTTCATACAGACTTTTTTTTAACTAAAACGAAGCAATATTTAGGATTGTTCCCATCTTTCTACTTCGATTATAGTTGCTTTTCTCACAGTTTTTTTTCTTATTATCACGTAGCTAAGCTTCCATAATGGACAAAAAAGACGCTGTATAACCTAGTTGGATTAAATCATTACTTCTAATAAAAACCTTTCGAATGCAGATGTCTTATTGAATAGTGATCTTCGAACTTCCACTAAGTTCTTGAAATATGGTGGCAAGTTGGGACTTTCATTCACTCAATGCAAGTTCGGGAAATTTCGCACAAATTCCAAAGAGCCGGAGAACTATCTGCATGTCGAATGTCTTGTGACATAGCTTTAAAGTTTCGAACAGTAAAACTTTCTTTTAAAAATAATGATCCCGATTGGATAAAACATTTTAGTTATCCTGTTGAGCTATCTATAAATTGTAATCAATTTTTCCAACCTTAGTCATTCAGACATCTTTTGGATATTGGAATCATATTTCAGTGGAGCAATATTTGTTGCAATAATTAAATTAACGAAATATTTATCTCAGAAACTTGGAGCTATCAATGATAAAGGAGAAGAAATATCGCCCAGAATAATCAAAATTTTTACTCTCTTCTGGAATATTCTGTGCAAAATACAAAAATGGTTGTCCATAAAAAATACTCTGTCAAAATGAGTTAGCTTCAATGTCGAGTTAAGAAAGATTGGATTGAAGCTCGGACATAGGTTCTCTTCCTTTCCATCGTCGGCGGTAAATCCCAGTTTAATTCGGGCCAGGCACCTCTATTAGTTCCACAATCCCCACACTCCATTATCGTGTCGTAAACAGTCAACCGTGCGTTTCAGAAGATTCTGATGAGGTGGTACATTCTCGTCCGCGTCTGCCAAGAAATTGATAAGACACTTCGCCTCTTCCCGTCTTTATTCAGTATTTTGCTATTAAGTTTATGTCACTTTAGACGTTCTAAACTTTACTACTACTTCGTTCTCAAATTGATTGAAGGGGATGCATTTCCATTCCGTATTGATTTCATAATTCAATTCTGTTTTGTGTCACATAAAAATCCCTTGTGTGGCTTTTAATTAAATAGACAGCTAAATTGGTAATTAAATTTATTCTCATTAAAATTCTTATTTGCTACTACCCATACATTAGGTTACTGCAATTAAATTTAATATGATTGGGGATGGAAATTTGGCACAGCTAGGACATGACCTGCAGTGTCCTATGGAAGCCATAACACTTTCTTCATTATTATTGTAGAATATAAACAGGGCATAAGATTTACTCACATTAAATTTAGGATGTGAAACAAGCCTTCTGGAAGTGAATACAAGGAATAAATGCAACCAATATATTCACATATTACCTGAATAGATAAAAACTTGAATAATAATTTATTCATTCGTCAGAATTTTATTGAATAATAAATTACTTTTAATTTTAAATTCTGTATAATTTATTTTGTCATTGTTTTCTGAGGAAGATCCTTAGTCGAAGAATCGAAACGTCAAAATTTCAAATAAAATATACAGAATTTATAATCAAAAGTTTATTATTATAAAAACTTGAATCTTAAAACTGTACAAATTTATTCATGTTGATTGATGAACAACTCACAGTTCATGCTACTGATACAAAACTAAGTATGATATCTGTGCTAATGTGAAATTGGTTCGCATTTCGGCCATTCAGAAGGTTTAAATGATAGCCCCACAAGAACTTTGAACCGTTCTTAACTTAAATAGACTATAGGAATCACATTATTAAAGCGGGATTCATGCACAGTCAATTAACATTAAATTTTCATGACATATTTAATTTAAAAGTAAATAGGAATCAATTTTGCCAATTCATGTAGAATTACAATTCAACTGCATTTTCACTTTAATATGTACATTACGAAGTTAGCCAACTCTAAACTTTTCAATACACCTCCACTACAAATAAAGCTGATAGGACAACTATGCATGCATCAAATTAAAAATCTCACAATGACATATAAAGAAAATTTTAAAGTGAATATTTGTGGAATCATTGTACTTCTCCAAATTAAAAAATCTGCTGTGGACATCACAGTACAATATATCTACTAAGCTCATCTCCCCGAGAGCTTAAAATTGATACCAAACTAGATTTCATTCAAATGATTTGTGAAAGAAACAATTGACAATCGTTTGATATCCTCTTTGACATTTCTTCTAGAATTATTTCCACAAGAGCTTTAATTCGATACAATAAAGCTAAATTACATATTTTAAAAAAATATATTGAACTCCGCATTATGATTCTCATTATTTCTTTTGTTCAGAAAAATATAACAAATTTTATAAAAATTTAATTTTGATAATAACAAATGACCCGCCGATAATTTTGAAAATGTTTCTATGAATGTTGTGCCAAATCATCCAAGGATTAGCTTAGGTTATTTCATATCTCATGGTAAATACTACCGTTTATAAAATAAATGCAAAAAACTAAAAAGTTACAATAATAGAGTTTGGGTACCACTGGTTGAATAAAGCTCATCTACGAACTTGAACCTAATTTTTTTATGAAAAACCTAAATATAAAATTTGAGTCAAAAATTCGTACACGTTTTCAAGTTTTCCGAATTTTTGAAATTGTTTTTCGGGTTCAGTAGGATCTGAAACGTGTAGATTTCGAACTATCAAAAAATCACAATTGCAATTGCTCCTCTATTATATTATAAATCGGGGAAGTAAAATTGGTCAAGGTGCTCCAAATCTCTCAATGCGAAAATCAGGCCCCTCTTTCCCACTGGGCACTTTGGGCACGTGCCTAGGGCCCTGCGATCGATAGAGGCTCCCTAGCTCCTATCAGATGACCAAACTATAACCATTATTTATTATTCTACAGCGACGTAAAACTGAACGGATCCGATTGAAGGATAACCGCATAATGGAGCGGCAATACGAGCGACGATAAGCGGGAAGAGAAGAACGACGAATACAAACACACGCATTTCAATAGAACATCGCATAGTGGAGACTGGAAAGGAGAGCAATGCGACAATGAGTGCTGCTACAAGCGATAAGAGCGAAAGAATCAAACATACTTGTTTTCGTCGCTATTCTCGCTGGTGGTTTGGGGCAAAATTGGTGCTAAACTGTTCATAAGTGGAATATTTGTGAGGAAACCTAATAGAGTTGATGGGATTGTTATTGAAATTAGTTCATTTTTTCAGTAGTCTACGTTCAATTTAGGCTAGGATGTAGTCAAATGTGCTTATTTTAACATAATAGTGCTCTGTCAAGATTATAGGGGCCCCATTATCCTATTGTACCCAGGGCCTCTAATAGGTTAAAGACGGCCCTGGCAAAAATATGAATTTTTTCAAACTGAGACCGAACTGTGCGCCTTAATCTTATTGGCCGGACATTTGTACTAAACCTTCATTTTGGTAATTAATATCTTTTCAATTGCTTAAAACTAATAAATAAAAGTACAAATCAAGAGAGGGAAATTCAAAGTTCTAAAACGCAACACCATTGGTTAAAACGAAACGTGACGTCAAATACTATGTCGAAAAGTGCGCACTGCTCACATTTGTATGGCATTGCAGGCTTTTGATTAGAAAACATAGTAATAATGTATGTGTTGTAAATTCATTTATTGTTTAAGTGTAATTTTAGCATCCTAGTGAGATTATAAATCATTTAAGACAAAGTGATTTTGTAAAAGCACAATCGGATAATCTGCCAAGAATAGATCCATTCATGATGTCGTCTTATTTTCTTTCAAATCCAAATTTTACGTCCGCTGAAGTAAAAAGAGTGAACACTGCAAAGTAATTATTCAATAATAACACATTATGTACGCTATTTTATTGAATACAATCCGAAATATGATGAGCAGTAAGCATAACCTATAATTTTTGTTTATTTGAAACGAGCCGCATACATACACTGTATTTTATTGCTAAAACTGATCACATATGATGTTATTCATGATCTGTCAAGTTTTCTATGATACTTCATCTTTTCTGATAACCTTACATCATTTCTTACGTATTTTAAAACCTGTCTGGATTGGAAAAAAGACTTTATCAGGTATATTTCTGATAGTATTTTGCATTCAGGCACAATGCAATACTTATAAACTGACTTTTGAGCTTTTTTGATACTGAAATAAGTTGAGAACGAAAACACATGTAGTAAATAATGGACTGTTATGTCAATGGACATAGTATTTGACGTCATCAATAGAGCGCGCGAAAATGGCGGCGTTTAAACAGCTCAAAATTATTCTTAGTTTTAAATATTTTCCTAAATTTGATTACAGCACTTTTAAACATAATTTATATTTTTTACCATGTTATAATAATGTAAACAGTGAATTAAAAATATAAAATTAATTCATGAATATATCCTATTTCCAACAAACTGCATGAACATCTTCATTTTACAATGAAAATTACGTTGAGATGTAATGTTTTTATAGTGAAAGTGCAATCAATAATATACTATGTAACATGTTTTATAAATATCTCTCAAGATACGAGTTTCTCAATCACGAGCATATAGTGTATCCAGAGCAACGTGCATCTCAAGAATTTATGAAACAAATCACATACTATGCTTTTTCTACGAACGCAAATTGAGGCATCAAAAATCAATTAATAAAAAGTTTACTGAAAAAAATGTTAAAATATATTGAAGCTAACTTCAGTCCTTGATCAATAGCATTGTGCCAACTCCAGGTTGTGCTTAAAATAACTGAAGCTATAAATTTGCCAAAATGTATTTAAAATCTAATTGAACGCCATGAAAACCAGTTCATCAGAAGTCTTAAACCATAGTCCTTATTGAACTGTTCTTAAATCAAATAAACCCTAGTGAATAAAAAGAAATATTCAAATAGCGGATATAATGTTGACTATAACATTAAATGCGTATTGCGTATACAGAAAGTATATAGGAAATCACGATCTTTAAGTATGATGATTGTCAAACATTTTTGGTACATTGAGATATTGTTATCAAAAATGATGGAAAGATATATAGCTCAAGAAAAAAAGCTTGTCTGTAACGATATTTTTCTAGAAATTATTTCTGACAAGCCAGACAGATTTATTTGTTGTTTTTCCACGTTCTGCTGATAATCACTCATAACTGTCAAAATTAATAGGTGTTTTGCTCGCAATGCCAAGATCTTTGACAAATTCTTTTAACCTATTGAAAAATATTTCAGATTGAATAGAATCACACACATTTGCCTTTCTTTTCAAGAAAGAGAATTACAGCAATTTCACTTCTTCGGCGCGCCCCACAGAAAAATTATTTCAATCGTAAAGAATTTTCAATTTCTGAATATGTTGTGCATATTCAGTCTTCCACGATAGCACCTACAGTGACTGACCAATCGTGCTGAAATTTATGCTTGTCGTTTATTTTTTCTAAACTTTCGAAAGGTCATTCTCAAAGAGACGTTTCGAAAAACGATGTAATGCTGGGACGAAATACGACCGAATCTATTTTTAATATATTCATAATAAATTTATTGGTGCTGTTCACAGAAACAGATTTTAAAATCTTGCATTTGCAGACGCAAGCAGGAAAAATTTTAATCTGGGTGCACTTGTGAGCAGAATACAATTATCAATAACTTGAAAGCTGTTTGCATTAGCTTTGAATTTAAATTCGAACATATCCTGCAGCGATGCAATCTTTTAATATCATGCAAAATGTTTTTAGAGCCAATAAAAATTTCGAAATATGCTGTTTGTTTAAAAAGTTAATACGCGAATATCATGCAGTCGTTTGCGATCTAACTTTGTGAACGTGTGATTAAACCATTATTATTTTTTGCGAAATGAATTGGAATTCATTAAAAAAATATTGATCTATGTGACCTAGTATTGTCAACTGCAGAAGAGAATAAAAAATTTACTGGCTCAGTTCAAGGAGGAGTGTACTCATATAGTAGTTTTTATTTCACGTAAAAAGTCTATTAATTCAGAACGATTTATTCCCAATGCTTCATCTCGTGACAAAACAAATTTTCATGCTCCATTGTATTTAATTGATTAAGACCGATTGATTTTCAAGTTCAATACCAAGCCCTAATGGTAGTTCCATCTCATGAAATTAATATAAATATTATTTCCACGTTTGAAAATATCTCTTTTCAATCACGAACTTGATTTGTTGAATGATAATATTTTGAAACAACGAGAAATTCAATTTTGAAATTCAGTAGTACCACATTTCGTGTTTTTAAAATATGATCCAAAGCTTTCATATAGAAACGGCTTCATGAAAGGGTGTAGTCCATAGAAGCGACCCACAACATTCACAAATTGTGCTTTAATTAATTTGTTAACTGAGCGACGTATTGACGATTTAAGTCAGAAACAATTTCCGAGACATGAAAATTTTGTGAGCTTCACTTCTGTAATTAAATATGTAGCTAATAACCACCTGCTTTATTAAATAACACCCTTCTCACTGAAACTTGAAACCAAACTCTTCACCCCGTACCAAACCAGAGCCACCAAATCGACGAGACTCTAATTTACTACCCTTTACAGGAAATAGAAGTGCATTTGGCTTATTTGCACAATTTAACCTTTGAAGTAACGAGATATTCAGATATATTTGTGCTCCATATATTCAGTTACATGTAAATTATTGACACTAGTTAATATTACATGCGTCGACTTTGTAGTAACTAAATTGATTCAAATCACTTGCGAAATGACAGTCAAATTGAATTGTAATGTTAAAATATTAGAGATACTGGTACACAATATAACGTGCGCGAATTTCTTCCCCATTTCAATAAAAAACAATCTCCAAATAAAATCAATTTCTTGATTTAGTTATGTTATCTATCAAAATTGGACATTACGGTTTCTCGCGATTGTCGAGCAGATATTGAGATAATAATATGTTCCTCATATCAGAGCCCAACCATTTACAACCCTATTTCTACTTGATCTTAGAATACTCAAAGCGGAGCAAATCAAATAAGTACGTTATAAGGGATCAAGTGATGTAACAAAAATCTGTCCAACTACAATTATCATTTACTGCACCAAATTTTTTTCTTCGGACTTCATTCTCAAATATTCCAAGCTTTTTTTCTTGGTTACTATTAGTTATCAAAACCAAGCGTTGTCCCAAACAACCACTTTCCTCTCGGGTTACGCGCAACCCGACACTTGTGTATTTATTTTGATACAATATTTAATATTTTTATAGAATTCAATTGTTTTTATTTTTATTGAACTCTTTTTATCTCCTGTTTTTATATTTTACAAATTATTAAGTACATACACACGGCAAAAAAAAAGAAGACGCACTACTTAAAAATGCACCAAAAATATCGATTTTTTTAAACCGCCATGACTCGATCGATTTTGATCTGGAATGGATGAATTTTTGAGTTTTGGAAAGCACTCTCTACCAGATCCCTGATAAAAAAAAATATGCTTGATGTCAAAAAATATCAAACGTTGACAACTTGTACTGGGTGTAAAAACATTGTGAACTCAACTTACGACCCAGGAAATCAGGTTCATTCATTTTTCCTTGAATCGCGCACAAAACCGAATGTCTGCGACGATTTGGCGCAAAGTTCTGAATAAAACATAAAAACCATTATGGTTTCTTTATAACTCAGCTAATTTTGCACGGAAATTGATGATTTTATTTTCTCTGGCGAGTCCCAGCGGGTGAATTTGATTCGATGACACATTAATTTGCACAATATGAAGAGAATACTCCATACGTTTAAAAACTCAAAAGTTCATTAATTTCCGTGCTAATTTAGCCGAGGTATGGCCAAAGAAGCGCAAAATGTATTTTTTCACCAACTGTCAAAAAAACATGATATTTTTGTATTGTTATGGATACGCAAAGTTCGTGATTTTTTCACTTGTGAAAAAATGAACATATTTTTTCACTAGTGAAAAAATAAATTCTACTTTTGCACACCTAATCTAATATAATTCAGTTTAGTAATGGTACAACGATAGAAACAAACGGATATTTAACAAAAAATAAATATGAATTTGTACACAAAACTACTTATTTTTGAATATAAAAATTAATTGTTGACAGTGCTTTATTTATCAAACAACAATTGCACATACTTTTGGTTCAATACCCAGGTGACTGCAAATTAATTATAGTTTGTACTTTTTTCCCACATTTTACCGAATAAAACAATAATTATTGTTGACATTTGGCGAAAAAATATTGTTTGTATTTCGTGTGCGAAGTGATTGTATTTTGTTGCGCTTTCGAATGAGTTTGTTACCTCGACCTTACGGTCTCGGTTAAAATTGACATTCTCACGCGCAACAAAAAAAAACAATCACTTCGCACACTTAATACAAAAATAACTATTTTTTATTTAATTCATAACTTTGCGCCAAATCGTCGTAGATAATCGATTTTTACGCAATTTCAGAAAAAAATAATGAACTTGACTCCCAGGGTCGTGAGTTGAGTCCACAATCTTTTTTGCATCCGATACAAGTTGTGAATATGTGATAATATTTGACACCCAGAATTTTTTATTTTTTTTTCTCAGAGGTGTATGATAGCGATTGCAAGGAACTTGCCGTCAGATTGACTCACATACTCTGAAAGAGAAAACTTCAAGCTTCCCACGACTTAAAAATTTATCTATTTCCGAAGAAAATCAACCGAATTATGGCGGTTTGAAAGGTCAGTATTTTTTATGCATTTCCAAGTGGTACGTTTTTTTTTTGTCGAATGTGTATATTTTTCAACAATTATTCTAAAATTAAACAAGGGGCGGAAAAAATATCTTGCATGCAGGCACTTTACTACCCAGGAACGGGCCTGCTCACCAAAATTTTGATATATTTGTATTATCCTACGCTGTTTTAAAATCTATGAAAATATAGTGTAGTGTAACATCAAATTCTAGGCATGATTTTCAAATTTTGTCGCAGGTAGAATATATTATCAGTTGTACTTCTTTGTTGTCGGAATCTTGGTTGATAGTCTTCCAATAATTTCTTTGCCATTATGTGGCATCTTTGATATATTACGTACGAGAATATTTTGTATACAATGTTCATAAAATTTGAGCTTCTAATTTTTTGCATATAGTTATGTCATTGTTATCAAAGAAATGAGTTATTTAAAACGGATTAATTTAACTGGAGATCGTGAAATCGGCCATTAATAGCATAAAAACAAAAAACTAGGCTAAAATTCATAATTTACAAGTTTATATTCACTAGAATAATTACACAAGAGATTTTTTTTCTTCTGTGGCATTAAGTTTATCAATAATTATGATACATACGATAATTATAATCATCGGACATCTAATAAGATCAGTTAAATTGGCCCTGGTTTTAGCATGAATTTGATTTTTGTTCAATTAAATCACCAATACTTGAATATTTGAAGTACTCCAAATTAACAAAAGCATCAGATTTTTGTCATTCGTGTGTTCTATTATATAACCGCCAAAATATGTCGATAGACAAGCTAACACCAATCTTGAACCACATATAGATAAAATCATTCTTCCCCTATTGTGCTTGGATCGATTGGATTCATGAATCAGTTTTATAAGGCTTTGGATAAAAGGGGCGATTGCTAGTTCAATTGTGCAAAAATGTAATTTTTTAGTTATGTCTGAAATCCATATTATGAAACGTTAGATTTCGATTGCAATAGTGCTACCTACATTAAGAGATTAATCCTAGTTGATAATTCTATATTGTACGAATACAATTCTTTGCATAGTCATTGGGCCACGCATAAATCAGTTACTGGTATAAATGTTATTTTGCACTTATGGCATAATTGAACTAGGTGTGCGATATTTGCTGTACTTTTTCTGGACTTAATATGAAAAATCTAAGAACAGGTATTTTTGACAGACCGCAAGTTCATACCCTAATAAATAATGAAAATTTCACTAGACGTATCTCGAACAGAATTTGATGTCTTGACAAGTCTTATATCGGTTATGAAAAATTTGTTAAGAAATCACAAAGCAAAAAGTTAATCCTTAAGAAGGCGAAAAATTATTGGAAAATTTCAAAAAATTTAGAGTTAATATGAGTATCAAAAGCCATTACTCACGCAGCCATTTTGTCAAATTCCCAAAAAATCTTGGCGGTAGTAGCTAAGATCAAAAAGAACAGATCTGCCTAAACATCAGAATAATATAACAGATTGTTCTGAGTAAGAATACAGTAGAAAACCATATAAAAAACGTTTTTCTGAGTCAGTTTTTTATATATTATTTACATAAGACCAAAAATCTCCAAAATAAAAATCCATCTTATAATTCAGATCAAAATTATGAAAGTTGATGTACATTCTTCGTCCTTATCAATGCGTAGTCTTTATTTCTAAAGCTATAACCAATTCAAAAATTCTGATATAATATTCGTGTTCAACATACTAAAATTAATTTAAATCGGTTCTCAAACATTTCGCCACAAGTGCATATACCGTAACCGACCATAACGTTCATTATAAAATCAGTATTAATCTTTCATCTTTCAACCCTTCAATATGGAAGCATAAAAACCAATATTAAATGAATACTCCCAAATTGTTGATCGTAAAATAAGTAACCAAAGGCTGATAGGATGTAGTAGAATCTTTTATTAAATCATTGTTCGAACCCATGGAGGGAAAGGAGGGAGCAAGTGGATACATAAGTGAATCCACTTCTGCCACTCCAACCAGTATCCAAACCATTGCTTATTTGTCAAGGACAAGTGAATTTTTTTTTGAAAACTGACATCTATCCCCTCTAATCGGAACCAACAATGGTGTTCGTTCGCTCCCACTAGGCTTCACTCCCCCAACCTAAACTATAACCTCATGCTCCCTCCTCTCTATTCTAGCCTCCTTGTTCAAATCTTACACAACCACAACCGAATTTGAACATGACACAATTTCATGCTAGCTTAAAATTCAAAGCTAAGCGAATGAGCTCAGTAGTAACCATTCACAACTAAAATTAGTAGTCTGCGTACTTTATGTTCGGATTGCAATGTTTGCAAAGTGCAAACTTTCACTTCAAGGCACTATCAAATTGGCATGTGCATTGCATCTTCCGATGATTCAACATGTGCTTTTGACGTTTAAAATCAAATAGAATAATTGAAGCCATATGCAAACAGTTTGATATTTCATTAATCGATCATTTCTTTCCTTTTTTCATATGGACGGGAAATTATTAAATTTAGATTTATAAAGTTTGTTAACTTATTATATTTATTTCCCTTATAACATTATTCAATAAAAACTGAAATTCAAGTAAATAGATAACTGTAACTAACAATTATTCTTCATGCCCCTCAAGGAATTTTCAATCGAAAAGAAGAATAAAGTATTTGATATTTGCATCATTTTGTACTTGTTTTCATAGATGGCATTACAAGATTCAAGCAATGTTGAAAGTGGTTGTGAATGCTACAAATTTTAACCCTGCGTAATTTGAACTTCAAGTGCAAATTAAGCAGAGTCTAAAGTGGTTGTGAATGCAGCTTTATTCGCCACGGGAAGTGATTCTAGCGCCAATCTAATGGTTGAAAATAAAAGTTGTCTGCGACAAGACAATTTCAAATAGAAATATTGCAAACAGGAAAAAAAAATATTTTTAGTGGATAGTAAACAATTTGAAATGAATACCTAATAAAGTCATTATTAAGTTCCTAAATAATTCTAAAATATAATATTGAATATTGGAGGTTGGAGGAAAATCTTGTATCGCACTGTTCAAAAATATTTTTTATATTTTTGGCAGTGTGGTACAAGAATTTGATTTTCCTCCAATATTCAATATTATTTACATCACACTAGAGTTAAATCATTCTCATCTAAAATATAATAGACCGTCAGATAGTCGAAGATTTGAGTGCCCCATTTTGTTTTCTCTGCCTTCAAGAGTTTTGATAAGTATGTATATTTAGAGTATAATAATGCCAAAATTAAAGCTGGACCGTGTGGCCAACATAATAATAATTAATTTTAAATTTTCATGAAAAATCCTGTTTTGATCCAATTTTCTCGTTTCTGCCATGCTTACGAAATGAAATTTAAGGAAAAAAGAGTCAGCGAAAAACGATAGGCAGAAGTGATCCACTTGGCCAAGGGTTTGGAATGAGGGCTCGATTATGCAAAAAAATATATCAATTTTTCACGTTTTTCTCGTTTCTGCCGTTTGGCCATATGAAAGTTGATATCATAAGTATCTCGTAAAAACGAATGGCATAAGTTTTTCGAATGGCCAAGTCAAGATATGCACGAAAACATCTTGCGAAAGTCTGAATGTTTTCGTGCATATCTTGACTTGGCCATTCGAAAAACTTATGCCATTCGTTTTTACGAGATACTTATGATATCAACTTTCATATGGTCAAACGGCAGAAACGAGAAAAACGTGAAAAATTGATATATTTTTTTTGCATAATCGAGCCCTCATTCCAAACCCTTGGCCAAGTGGATCACTTCTGCCTATCGTTTTTCGCTGACTCTTTTTTCCTTAAATTTCATTTCGTAAGCATGGCAGAAACGAGAAAATTGGATCAAAACAGGATTTTTTATAAAAATTTAAAATTAATTATAATTATGTTGGCCATACGGTCCAGCTATAATTTTGGCATTATTATACTCTAAATATACATACTTATCAAAACTCTTGATGGCAGAGGAAACAAAATGGGGCACTCAAATCTACGACTATCTGACGGTCTATAAGTATGACCTGTCATACACAGCTTTCATTTTGTTCCACCAGAGAGCACTGCAATCAATTCCTATGGCGAAGAATATAAAAGTTATCTATGACATATCAATTTCTATAAAAATAGTGCAAACAGGGAAAGAATATTTTCAATTGATAGGAAACAATACGATATAAATATTAAAGATATTCCAAAATATAAATATGACTTGTCATTGACAGCTTTCATTTTGTACCACCAGGAAGCACTACAAACACTTCCTAAGCGCTATGGCATATAAAAACAAAAAATAGGTGAAATTTCCTTCATTGAAACCTCATATCTCCTGGAATAATAGCCTGTACGGCTAAACAAACACTAATAGAAAACTTTATATAATAACATTTTTCAGAAATTCAGCTGCAATGCGGTTTGAATGAAAACTAAAAATCGGGCGAAATGTCACAATTGGAAATTTATATCTCCTAAAATGATAATCACAATAATAAACCAAACACAATAGAATAATCCATTCCGACAAATAGGAAGCGTTATGTAGTATCCTTCATTAAAAACCAGTTTTAACCCTTTATCTGCCGACCCTCAAATGGGCAGCACATAAACCAGAAATTGAAAGATGTGAATCAAGTATTAAAAAACATCACCCAAGATTTAGAGAAATGGGCAATTCTTCACCATTGTTCAAACCAATAATAACTAGTCCAAGAGTCGACCGCACCTTATCATCTCTGATCGAACTTACGGCCAAATTATATATGAATCGATTGGGAATATTGTAGTCAATAGGATGCCAGTCTTTATAAATCCAGGATCCTGTCCTAAGTATCGAAAAAAAGGCCATTAATGGTCAATTTGAAACTAGTATCAATCTATAGCGGAGATCAAGTTCTTTAAGAAAAATTACGGTAGGTACTATCCCTGACCTGAAAGAGAAATTGAATATAAAATGTGTTTCACTTAGAGGTGACAGCCGCCCCCCTGACAAATAGGACTTAAACTTTTGTTTTTTCCTAAAATATTTGACCTTCGCTACCGACCGATACTAGTTGCAATCATAAGTTCTATCGAGGAAGTTGACCCTGATAAAAATGGACCGGAAATAGCCTTTTTTAACACTTGGGATAGGATACTAGATTCATAAAGTCTGGTACCCTATTGACCGCTATATTTCCGAACAATTCATACAGAATTTGACCGTAAGTTCGATCAGGGAACATAAAGTGCGGCTGGCTTCCCGACTATAAGAAAAATATTGAATTTGTTTCACTGTAAAATAATCTGATTCAGAGCATAAATTAAATTGATAAAAATATTAAAGACAATAACTTCTTAGAAAAGGGGCTTATCATTATTACGACGTTATTTTATCCTTATTATTATCAATTTGACGTTATAAAAAAATTATACACATTTTGTCGACATTTAGTATATATTCCTGTTTCAAAGGATTTTTAATCAAATATTCTAATACGAACTGAAAGCCTGTAACGTATTTTATAATTTGCAATACGAATTCTCTGCATCTATGTTATTTTGCTATATTATTAGTTCGGACGGACACACTGTGAAGCTAGCCTATTCACCGAGCTACAAGCTTTATAAAAATTGTAGAAAATAACTTCAGACATAAAAGACAATCAAATAATTTCCATTATAGCTCTTCACAAAAAAATAATTACTGTGCCTTTCTGTTAAAGTACTTTTATTCAAATGCATTCCCTCCGTCAATGAATAGACCATTAAATTTATATTTTAGAATTTGAAATTCTATTACATATTCATCATTGTTGTATCAGCTGATTCATCGGGAGTTCAAAGGCGATAGATCGCTTTCGTGTATGCAAAACCTCAGAAGAAATACCGAACGCGTAGCTTAAAGACATTACAGATATATCAGTAACTCTGTAAGTAATTAATTGCAACCGTTACAATATCTTGTTAACAGAACACGCGCATTTCTGAACAGTGTTTAATTAATGACGAAGATTTACACGAACAGAGTTTCTAAATCTCAGATTTAGAAGGAAATTGTAAAGCGATTTGTATGTACTATAATTATAAACCACCACTAATTTACTATTATACCTGAAGGTATTAGCAACCCATTCCTAATCACCTTGCAAGAAATTCAACATTCAGCTTACTAACGGGAAATCTAACCCCAAAAACGATACCGTTATTTCAATTTGAAGAATTGTGATAATGATAATACTGTGATAATTATGAGCTCTGAGAATTTCTAATCTTATCCAACTTCTACAGCGTCTGTATGTGATAATTTATAATGTAGAAGCCGTTTCAAGAATTGTACATCGCAACTGTTTTGAAAGAAGATAACTCTTCATAGGAAAGTTTGCTGCCTTGCCAATTCCAGTAAATAATTTATTAATATCATCTTGTATTTGTCATCCCTAATTTAGAAGTTTGAGAAGATATCTTGAGATCGTTAATAAATTAAAGTATCAACAATTCATCTTCTAAAAATCAGATTTATTTACTGGGTGTATGAATAAAAAATCAAGCTGTCCAAGCTTTCACCTAGTTGCAGCGGTATAAGATACAAGATACACGTTCCACAACACATTTTTTCCATTTGGGTGTCATAAAGTATACTTTATGAAATTCGTTTGGGTATCGTAAAGTTATAGAACTCAAACCTAATTTTTATTAGGTAGCTACGTTGCTAGATGACCTAACTGTCATTTTGATATGTCAAAATTCAAAATATTTTGAAGAAAATTCTCAAATTGCTTAGGTTTATATTTATTTATTTTTAAAAAGTAGCAACATTCAAATTAACACCAAAACTAGAACGCGTGGCTTGAATCATATCTCACTTCGCTTGTTTCCTACTATACTTTTTTTGATGAATATCAGTTCAACTTTCAATTTAATTAAAAGAAAAACTTTTATTTAATTTGAATTACAGTCTTGGTGAAGCAGAAAGGACCAACAATTTTTTGAATTGTCAAAAAATTTTCTTAGATTTAATTTCAAAAAAGCTCTAAATACCAACCTATTATAATTCGAAATTCTATCTTAAAAACACAACTCTGGATAAACTCAAGGAAAAATCGATGCCTTACATAATATTTTGTGAAATCATTTTAGTAACCAAAAATTATTTCCTCACTAGTAAATGTTAAAAAATGCCCACTTAAAACCTGTTCAAAATTTTAAAAAATTAAGGAACTTACCGGCTTTGCAAGGATCAAGATCGACGTCCTGCGAAATTTTCTTTGGAAACCTCGTCGTCATGAGGTCCTCCACACTATACTTAGTTCCTTGGCGATGTCTTTGCGTCACAGTTCCCTCATGGTTCACTGTCATCGCGAGTAGTCCAACGCATTGTAAACACAACAATTTAAAAATTTGCTTCCACATTTTTAAAATTTCCTACCGTCCAGAAAAATTACCTAGTCATTTCGCACAACCGACAATTTTCAAAACACATTGTATACTAAAACACAGATAATTTCACTATCTTGTTCTTGTTGACAAACTCGTACAAAGATCACTCCATTGTGAATGAAACTTCATAACAATCGCTGAATACAACCACGTGGACACTACGCTATTAAAATTGAATTTCCGCGCTCTAAAGTAGCCGAGAAGATGTGTCCGATCACGGAGAGAGATCGAATGAGACTCATGTTGAGCGAAGTCGCGGGCTTCGAGCTTTGGAGTATTCTTCGTGCATGCGTATTTCATTCGCACGTGTTTGCGAATTTTCATATTCTGAATTTTCACGCTGAATTCACACTACGGGATACACAACCGAGATTGTTATGTGATATTTATGGTTGATATTTCCTCTCGAATCACAAATAAAAATATGAGCAGAGGACCACTAAAAAATATTCCGTATATATTGAAATATTGCTATTTGATACATTTTTTATACTAAAATTAGAAATATCTTCAAATGATGCACAGTTTCAAATTATCTAACTATTCCAGATAAGAATAGTTCAAAACTCCTATGGGCCTACGATTTGAACCCTCTGATTGGCCGAAATGCGAACCAAATGACATTAGCACAATAATTGTACTTGGCTTTCTATTATTTGCATCAAATGAATATTGTTCATCGTTTCGACAATTTTTTTTTATTTGAAGATTTCTATTTGTATCTATTCGGATTATGTGTATATACACATTATTTGTTCCTTTTATCTCATAAAATTATTCACAGAAAGCTTGTATTAAATTCTGTATTTAATTTGATGTGTTCACATATCGGCCAATCAGAAGACTTAAATCGTTGTCCCACAAGAACCTTGAATTGTTTCTAACTGGAATGGACTATAGTTTGATAAATAATTAGATAAAGAATGAATTATAGTAGGCTACGAACAAAAAAGTGTCCCAGCTTGGAATATATGAGAAAATATCAAATTGGCATTCTGTCAAAATAATAATCATAAGGGAGGAATGTTGGGTAGGTACACAAATAAATTTTTAGTTGTCCCATAAGAGCCTAAATGGAATAGAATATAGTGTGATGAATAATTCAATAGAGAATAAAGTAGAGTGGGCTACGAACAGAATAATATCCTAGCTTGAAATAGATGAAAAAATGTCAAATTGACATTGTACTAGATATTAGAATAATAATAATAAATGAGAATGAGTACACAAGTTGATTTGTTGTTGTTATTGGCTCATATAGTCAAAGTTTCGGCTATGTTTCAACCATCATCAGAACAAATGAAAACATACAGAATCTTATTCGATTTGGTGCATAAGTTTATTTCAGCCAAAACACTTCTTTATTAAACGCTCTTGGAAAATATTTCTTGACTCTACTTATTTCGTTCTGCAGCTACTCTTCATTTAGAAAAAAATATCAGAGTCACAACCAATCTTTATCATACAGCCTGTTTGTTAATCTCAGATTCAACAGTCTCATACTCATAGCATACACACGTCCAGTGACGGATTTACCATTAGGCTAAGTAGGCTTGAACCTCGGGCGGCAGATTTTAAGGCGACAAATTTGAAAACTGAATTTTTTTTTAGCCATCTTACAGAAATCAGAAAAAACTCTCTTAACCGGTTATCTAATGTCTTGCAGAGATGAAGTCTACAAGACATCTTTCCAATGATTCTTTCCTCTTCCATTTCATTGTACATTCAACGGTATTGCAAACTTCTATAATCTATGGTAAGACACTCATAAACTGACAATTATAGAGGTCAGGGCGTCAAAAATTTAACAAACTATACTTTACACATCGCAAAGTAAGTCTTTTTCGCGTCCCAGTTTTATCACCGTTTAAACGCGTAACAGTTAAATTTCTGTCAATTAATGTTTGTAGCAAATGTCAACTTGTGCTCTGAGCTCCCTTGCTATGTACTCAATAATTATTTTATATGAAAGTTACGGGCCGTAGAAAATAAAATAATATGCAATACGAGTGTAAACAAGCATTATAGCATTTGGTCAAAAATTTTAGTGACTTGGCAAGCCTCGTCACCAAATATTTGGTCTCATTTCATGATACTCAACTTTACACTCTTGTTTCATTACTATTGTGTTTTCATTTGTCCTGACGGAGGCTCAATCTAGCCAAAATGTAAGCTTTATGTATCAAGAACAACGTCCACAGTAAACTGACTGGTGTACCTATTATTTCTTCTTTATCATCATTAAGAAAAATGTACAAAAAAATTGCAGATCAGATTACGAACTGCTTGATTATTCAATCCTTGGGTAAGGCTATATTTTTTCTCGTTAACTCATCTCTTCTTTAAAAATATTACTACGCTTTCCAATATTGTCGTAATTAAATATCATTTCCGCTCAAAAATTAATAGCTTTCATCTTTAAATTTTCATGCAATCATTTTAATATATAAAATTCAGTTGAGTTTCTTCTGAAAATATACTCAATTACATGGAAAAGAAAAAAAGATTTCATCATACTATTTTTTACAAATTAATGAATGATCATTTATTGTCTACGTCTATGCTTTTAATAAAAATTATTCTATTCCTCGAATTGCTCATTTTAGATAAAAATACGTATTCCTGGAACAGGAAATTTTGTTTATTATAACTGCACTAAATTCTTTACCGACTATATTAAACATTTTTGATCCAACTAAATTACTTATATACGCCCACTTACACACAATTATAGTATAATCTACGAGTATATTACAGACAATAGTCTATTTCAGGTAGAACTAGTTTTGCCCAGGCGTGTACAGCTGAAGCGATTGAGGATCGTAAAGTTTCTCTTAGGCAACATAATCAGTTTGTCATAATGAAAGACAAAACTAATATTGCCTAGACTAAAGTTATCAACGAAATCCTATTTCAGATTAACTTACTTTTGCCTAGGATAGTGCTGGCAAATCTGTGACTCGTGGGTCACAAACTGACTCATGCTTCGTTTTTCAATTGTCCAAAGATATTATTTAAAAATTTCCCAAAACAAAACGAAAAAAAAATTAATTGCACTATATTTCATTTATTTAATTACTTATTCTATTAATAAGTTGATCTATATTTGGATTTATGACTTGAAGTAGTACATTAACTTTTAATTTTTACTTCAAATTTATTTGTTCATTTTATTCAGAAAAGTACCAGCTGTGTGATTCACTACAAATTCTGTAGGTCTTTCTCTAAAAAAATTATACCATCTTTCTTCAATATTCGTAATCCGGAGGTCGCGGAGTCGAATCCTACTGATGGATAAAAAGATTTCCACTGAATTATAATACACTTTGTGACTTACTCTTCACAAAGCTAGAAGTGCCCGTGGCTTGACGACTGATAAGAGGAAATATCAATCAATCTACCAAGGACACTATAAGTATCAGCCGCACCCGTATCGGGTAAAAGGTGTGATTAATATTATTATTCGTAAACCAGAATAATACAACTTATGTTTATGAAACGGACAAAAGATGCATAAATATGAAACGTGGGGTATTCACTTCAAGTTTTGGAAACGATTTTAGTTTTCCATCAAACTTCCGTGTATTTAACTGATAGTTGGACACCAAGAGTCAGGTAAATGCCGATATACAATCTTATGTTGTACATGTGCCAAAATAAAGTCTGAATATGTTGTATGCAACTTCATTTTCTAATGTCACACTTTATAGTGGGGTAACTTGCTTGGACGGATCCTGTATCAAAATCTTTTAGGGGGGCCCAAACGACGGATAAAGAGTCTCCACAAAAGAATTTGAATCATATAGTAATTCGAAGTACATACGTTCAGGGCCTCTAAAACCCGGGGGCTCCGTATCATTGATACGGCTGATACGGCGGTAGCTACGCCCCTTACACATTTGTCATACTATAAAAATTATAAGTAAAATTTATGTAGTTTTAATCCGCACTGTAAAAAGATTCGCTATAACTGGCGGTAAACAATATTCCGGTAAAATCCGGTTTTAGGTCAAACTAGTTTTTGCTACTAAAAACTAGTTGAAAAATGATCTACTCATATCATTAATAAAATTGTAGTTTAAAACACTGGGAACAGCCTTCAATTTTTCACTTCCCCGGTCTTAGGGGAAGTATTGTAATCATGATTTTTTGACAGTTCGAAATTCCGATTGATCTTCACGTTTTAAATCCTACTGAACCAAAAAACACAATTTTAAAAAGTCGGTCGGTCTGTCTGAGTGCGTGATAACTTGAGAACGCATTCGAATTCTCGACTGAATTTTTATATCTGAGTTTTTTATTGAAAAGGTTTGAGTTCGTAAATGAGCTCTTTCCAACCAGTAATACTTAAACTTAATTGATTAAACTTTTTAGTTTTTTGCGTTTATTTTATAAACTCGGCTCTGACCAAGCTCGACGTGCCATGCTCAATGTTTGCAAACAGTTTGTAAACAGTGGTTTTCAAACGGCGGTGCATTGCACCCAGTTAATGAGCAGGCTTCGCCCGCTCTGAATATGGTCGACGTGTCATGCTAAATGTTTATCAAACCACTAGTACAGTCAGTTCTTCTCAATTCCACCCCTTTCTCATTAACAAATTATTTTCAAATTCTAAAAAAAAATTGTGGCCGTACTCATCTGGTCCTTACAAATTATTAAGAGGATTAGGATTAAAGGTGACGATGGAGAAACTGGACTATGAGATTATCGTTCTAATCGAACGGTTAACAGAACAATTATAGTACAGGACAAATTATTTTAGCATGGCTTTAGGAAATCCTCACAGTAAGGGGGCTATAAGCAGCTAATAAATTTTCTTTTTTCTGGGCTGTACTAAAATTATTTTGACTTTTAATTTAATATTAGCTTGTTTTTAAAAAAAAGTTACAGTTTAAGTATTAATTCAAATTTTAAAATTGAAATATATATAAAATAATTACCAAATACTTTTTTCTTACATCTAAATATTATGTTCTAGGAAAAATACAGAAATTTAGTTGAAACAAAAATATTCTTAATACCACCCTTTTTCACAGGTAAACAGACTTCATGCTGTGCCGCGGTTTACCATGCTATTAGCGAAGTAAACTCATGCTAAAATAAATTGCCCTGTACTATAACAGGTAATATTAACAAATCATTTTCAAGTCCTAAAACCAACTGGACCTTACAAAATTATTAAGAGGATAAGGATTAAAGATAAAAGTGAAGGAACTCTGTATTTTCGATTGAATTATAACCTTTTTACTTCTTAGAATGTATTATTACAATTGTTTAAGCAACAAATTATGAATTTTTTGGTTTATGTACTTGTGTACTAAACTATAGATATTTGTATTTTTTTCAATCCTTAGTAATAGGATCATTTGATCCTGTTGAGTGGTTCATCAAATAATTTATAAATAAAATTAGTCATGAAATAAAAATCTCAGTCTAAAAGGTGAGTGGCTACTTTTCTTAAGTGACTAACCACATTTCACACAAGTGCAATACATCGTTTTATCCAACACATCTCTCTTGAAACGTCTTCAATTGCTTTGATTTGTTGGTTTATTATTTGACACTGACAAGATATTTAGAAGCTACATGTAAAACACAAAAATCACAAAATAATCATTGAATGACTCCCTTGACTTCTCTATTTTTCTCTAACTATGTGAGACGTCAATTTGCAGGGCTATAGTACGTCATATAATGACTTATGTTTGACATTATTTCATGACTTAAGTTTTACATCATTTTATGACTAAATGTAGACGTCATATTTTGCCATTACCTAAAAACGCCCCAAGGAGTAAATAATAATAAAATAAGTAATATAGAACGTCGTAATGTTATATGGTAACATTATAACGTTGTACATCACATATTTTATCATTATTTATCCAAGGAACTTCTAGATAGAAACTATTCTGTGCAGAAAAATATTTTATATATATATCTGAATTTAACAAAAAAATATCACCATGACAAAAAAGCTGATCATGAAGCATCTGCGAGTTCTGGACCTATTTTTGTATATTTTTGGATTGTTTATTCTAAGGTGGCCATGACGATAGGCTTTGTTAGTTTATACCACCGTCCAAGAGCCGGCACTGCAGCTATTGATTCGAGATATAAAAAATTGAAGAATCATCTTGATGATGAAAGCGCATTTTTGACAACTCATGAATGCTTGTTACCTCAGAAATTTCGCAAATTATCATCTCCTACAATCACTGAGCTTGAAATCAAGCAGTTTGAGCAAACCTACGAAACAGCAGCTTTCATTTACTACCAGTTTCAAGTAGACTATTTGATAGGTACATAATTTGTGCACGTACAAGCTCAAAAATTCCTTTTAATCTTTATTGTTTAGTTATTGACTAACGGTAGGTCATGTGCTGTAGCTTAAAATAATAATTTGATCTTTATCAAAGCTATATAAAAAAAAAACCCTGAAAATTACCTCCAAAGCTACAGATACAAAAAAATAAGTAGCTGGTGGTCATGTACTGGCCTAAATTGATGGTAAAAACAAAAATCGAACTCATTCTGATACTAATAACTTCGGAAACCGCATATCGATATCTTGTGTAACTCGCGAGATATTGAAATAAATAGTTTCTACCCTAAAATGGGCACTAACCCATATCGGTTCAAATTTTAGGGTATAAAATTCAATTACTGACATGTTGCTCACTCTGTGCAGCAATTTTCAGATTTCAATTATGCATAGTTCAGCAGTAAATACCTTTTCACTTTTTGTTTCAATCTTTACCCAAAACTGGATTTAGGAATAAGAAAATCCAGCAGTTTTGGCAAATCTACAAAACAGCATCTTTCATTTGGTACCTGTTTCAAGTCTGTAAGTGCTGTAGTTGCTGAGACCTCAGCGTCACACCAGCCAGCCAGACAGCCAAAGTGGATATAATAGCGTATTTTTTTCGTAAAATGCGCTAAAAATACACCCTAAAGTCGTCCTGAAAAACAATTTCATATGAATTTTATCAATTCGAAATTATTCTTTAACACTTTTATTTAGATCCTATCGATTATTGGCTTTGTAGCCAACAAAACTATCAAGTATCAATAGCAGTTTTGAAATGCTTCTAGATTTTGAAATGCTTATAGATCAATAAGAAATTAATCAATGTGTTGCATATACGATGAGTTACTTATTTCTGATTTCAATATAGTTACCTACCTTCCAATAACTGTAACAAAATTATTGAATTGAATTTATAGGAGTAAATAAGATTTTAATGTCCGACTATTTTATTATTGTTGTCATAATAACACTGGTTCTAGGGTAATTACTAAACAAATATTACCCGAGGGCATTATGTTTCAAAATAATGCCCTCGGGCATTATTTCGAAAAATAACAAACAAGTTTCCTAGTTACAGCAAGTAAATAGAGTAATTTCTCTGACAGAAATCACAATGACAGGACATACATTGCTAAAAATTTTGATTGAAATACAACAAAAGTCGGACATTAAACATTGAAGGCACCACGGAAGTTGAAAAGACAATTATACCTACGGTCAACGTACACACCTCGGGCCAGAGGCCCTCGGAAAATACACTTTTGACCTCAGGCATTATTGTCCTTTTAACTCCCTTGATACCTTAATTACTATGTCTACACTGAAATATAAAATCCGAATGCACCTAATTTTCATTCCTTAACTTGTTCATGATCCTCAAAACTGATAATGACGTCGAATTGAAATCATAAAATGACGGTGAGCTAAAAATTTTTATGTTAGTCATAAAACGACGTCGAATTGAAATCATAAAATGACGTTGAGCTAAAAGAAGGAATTAACTCAGTCCTAGAACGCTGGAACATAATGTCACATTATGAAGTTAGTTCAACATTTTATACCGTCAATTTAAGACCACAATTTGAATGAAATGTGACGTCGATTCAACGTCTTATGACGTCGAAATATGGCAGTCCGTTTATGATTTAATTATGACCAAAATCTGACGTCACATTCCACACTAGTACCTACAATAAATTACAATTTTGCATAATTGGTCGCGTTCGAATCAGTCTAAATACTTTTAAATATATCCTAATAATTTTCTACAAATAGAAAATAAATTCTTCATTCAATTATTTATCGTTTTGAATATTTCAAGAGTGATACATTCTATCATTTGTTTTTGACATATTTGTCAATATAGATAATTACTGAAAAGTCAAAGAAATCTGACATTTTATTGTCAGTAACTGCATTATTGTAAAAGTAGGTATTCTACTTATTTTTTGAATGAACACAATAAAATTCTACTATTCTAGATGTTTTCTGCATCACCTATTCCCAGAATATTGAATAAAATCAAGGTTAAATTTCTGCTAATTCCAAAATGCAAATATGCATCTGAAACTGACGATGTTATCTTCGAATCAATTAACAATAAAGGAATCATAACTATTAATCGTCCAAAAGCTCTAAACGCCTTAAATGTATCTGTAGTGACCAAAATACTCAAGAAATTATTAGAATGGGAAAACAAACAATCATTAGTCATTGTGAAAGGAGCAGGAGAAAAATCATTTTCAGCTGGAGCTGATCTTAAAACTATTATGTTGGCTCGACGTAAAGGCGATAAAGACACAGGCTACAACTTTTTCAGTACTGAATATACTATGGATGGCATAATAGGGACCTATAAAATTCCCTATATTGCATTCATGGATGGTTTCACTATGGGTGGAGGAGTAGGTCTTAGTGTACACGGGCCATACAGAGTAGCCACCGAACGTACTGTTTTAGCCATGCCTGAAACACAAATAGGCTTGTTTCCAGACGCTGGTACATCTTACTTTTTACCTAGATTAAAAGGAAAGCTTGGTGTATTTTTGGCATTATCAGGCCACAGATTGAATGGATACGACAATATAAAAGCTGGTACAGCAACTCATTACGTACAGAGTAAAGATTTACCTGAATTAGAAAAAAAATTATTGAAATGCGAATCTAAGGATGATATTAAAAATACATTAAAGACATTTTCTAAAACTTTGGATGAAGAATTCAGTCTTAAGCCACATTTAGAACGAATAAATACTTATTTTTCTGCTAAGACAGTTGAAGATATTTTAAAACAGTTGAAAGAGAGTAAGTCAGATTGGGACCAAAAATTATACAAGCATTTATTAAAAATGTCACCCACTAGCATGAAAGTCTCGAAAGAGTGTTTGGATCGTGGAATAAAAAAAGAGTTTTTCGAATGCCTGCAGATGGAATGGAACGTTGCGTATAATACACTTCACCAAAAAGATTTGGCTGAAGGTATTAACTGCAGAGGAGTATTTATTAATCTTACTGTCAAGTAATATCAGTGCCTGGGGCTTTATTCTAATTCTTAGAGACAGCTTGGAAACAAGTCGTAATCTCAAAGTCAATGACATCATGACGTAGTTATATTTATGGGGACTTGACTGGTGCAAACAATTTGATCCACAAATTTATGTAGGTAGCTTGAAATCTAGTTCAATTCATGATTGTCCATTTTTCAGAATTATTATTAATCATAGTAGTTATATTTTATTCTAGTATTATTATTTGATGACATACAGACTGGAAGACTGTCTTCAAAGATGACGACATTGAATCACTTTTCCAATTGTCCGCTAGGTGGTACATATGTAGAAAGTCTCTAAAATGATGTCTAATTAAAATGGAGCCCCTGGTCCTTTACTATAAAACTAGAAAAATATTTAGCTTTGTTTTCAATATCTTCCCAATAATGTCTTCTGAAAAATAATGCTCATTTTACAAATTTAGTCTATTATCCTTAGGTGTACGAGCAATTTTAATTGATAAAGATAAAAATCCAAAATGGGATCCGCCTGATGTAGAAAAAGTATCCCGAAAATTGGTAGAAAAACATTTTACTCCTGCTCCAAATGAATTAAAAATCAAGCACTAAAATAATTTCAATAAATTATAATTGTTCATGAAATAAATTAAACAAAATACCAAATGTTTCATTTTAAGGAACTGATGCGAGTGTTAGTACGAAGGTTTCGAGGCATAAAAAAGTGCTGGTCTTCCACTTCTTCCACCTATACATTCCAGCATTATAAATCCACGTCCAATGATTGCTGTTTGTTTTTGTGATAATTTTGAGGTGAAAAATCGTCCGTATCCATAGTCCGATGACTATAGTATTTTTCGGAAAAACTAGACTGAAAAGTCTTGGAAAAAAGGACGATAAACTCATGTCTACAAGCATAAAAAATTGATCAGTACAGAACGTGGAATCAAATTTATGTAAAATTCATTGGGTTTAATTCAGCTCTCTTCATTAGCTAGAAAAGCTTCACTAATCACCATGGAAATATCTTCTATCTTGTTCCTAATCAATTATTCTAACATATATATGTCTTTTAGTGAATCTTCTCTAAGTAGTAAAGGCCCATTGTCTTGGGAATTATGGAATAGTCCGTGAGACAGGGCATACATTTTTCGTTGATTACCGCTCACTTGAAACTTTGTGAGTGGCTTCATTGTGATGAGTCCGACAACTTTTTCAGTTGACAAAATTCTAGATTTTGGGGTGTTTTCCAGCGAGGGCTAATTAATTGAAAAAATACTACCGTCTAATTGATCTTTACACTAATTGAAAAATTTTTTGATTAATGAAAAAAAAAATATTGTCTGACATGAATATTGGGGCTAGCGGTGAGTCCGACAAGCTGTACTTGTCATAAGTATGTTGTTACTTATGGTAAGTATGCTGGTACTTATGACAAGTGCAGTTTGTCGGACTCACCGCTAGCCCCAATATTTATTTCGGACGATATTTTTTTTTTCATTTTATGATCAAAAAATCTTTTTATTAGTGTAAAGATCAATAAGACGGTAATATTTTTTTCAATTAATTAGCTCTCGCTGAAAAACGCCCCCAAATCTAGGATTTTGCCAGATGAAAAACTTGTCGGACTCATTACAATGAAGCCACTCACAAAGTTTCAAGTGAGCGGTAATCAACGAAAAATTTATGCCCTGTCTCACGGACTGAAATAAAGAACACAAGTACAATACAAAACGTTGTGAAATACGGGTTAGTTGTTGCAAAGGCAACATTAATGGTGCGACATTTTGACGAGCCAAGACTACGTTGTATCAAATTATTATTCAGGTACTAGGATACTCGATATCATCGTTGTTTGTTATTTTAAGCGTACGAGGACTGTCTATTTAGTCTTGCATATAGAAATAGAAAGAAACAGTAAATAAATTTGAATAGCTTTATTGTTCTTCGAAATATTCTCCACGACGTTAATGCTTTTTTGCATTCGCTCAAATCAACTTTGGAAGCAGTTATTTCAATCGTTTGTTGGTACTGACAAAATTGTATTTATGAGGGTGTCGACTGCTTCGTCTGGCGACTGAAACCTTTGACCACGAAGTCCGTTTTTGATTTTTGGAAGAATAAAAAAATCATTGGGACTTAGGTCAATAGTCTTGCGAGTTGTGTACGAACTTGAATTGTCTGGGTAGAAGATGATTCGTCGATCAGGGCTAGTTTCTCGGAGCTCAGCAATTTGTTCCGGCAAACAAAAATGGTTGTATACCCATCGGCAGTAACAGTTCTTCGATCATGCAGAGAAATTGTTGCTATTCAACCTGCTTTTGAGACAAATGTTGTGACACTCTTTTTGGACACACTTCGAGAACGGATAACTTTTGCAGCTACAGCTGAAGTATTATACGTATCGTACTGAAATTTTTCATTTAGCTTAGCTAAATACGGAGATTGATTTTTTTGTTTGACATTTGATTGATGACGCCTTCTGTGAGCCTCGTATACCCGCAATCTCAACTGCGTGTGCTTGTAGACGCACTCCCCTGGAACAGAGTGGGCTTGTAAGCAAAATCATATTAGTTCAAGATTCTTAGGAGTTTGGTAACTTCCCTCCTTCTAGAGCAATAAATTTAAATGGTAATGGTAAAGTTTTTCGTTAAATATGGTTATGTTGCAAACGTTCCTCTGAGTGCAGAAATAACTGCTACTATTATGAGGTACAACCACAGTTTGTTTGCCAGAAGCTGACGACAGTCAAAGGCGGAATTACGAGAAATTCTTCATCATCACGACAACGCTATCGTCTATTCGAACAAATAACCGCCAGTTCAAGAAATTCTTATAGAATACATTTTCGACATTCTCCCTTAAATTTTGACGCTGCTTCATGAGATTAATTTCCGTTTTCTACAGTATAAAATAATAAGAAAGTTATTCAACCTTGAAGCTGTTGATGTTAAGTAAACGAATGGCAAGATTATATTAAAAATGACTGACGGAGATTTAGTTTTTTTTAAATCTATTTATCTAAATTATTTTATATACCCTACATTCTGCATATCTCAGGACTTTTGTAATAACTTTCGTACCTACTTAAAATAGCTCGAATAACTGTTAAATTATACTTTTGTCTTCAATATTTTCTTTAATAATACCCTGATTGTCTCTTATCTTCAGGTGTACGAGCCATTCTTATTGATAAAGATAAAGTTTGGAATCCTAAATGGGATCCATCTACTTTAGAGCAAGTATCAAGAAAATTGGTAGAACAGCATTTTTCGCCTGCTCCAAATAAACTAGAATTCAAACGTTAAGATAATAACTATACTAGACTGAAATTATTTTTTAATAATTAATAATGAAAATAAACAAGTAGAAACCAACTTGGTATTTTGAGAATTATTATTTTTGATTATTTATTTCAATATTGATGAAGGTGCTATCCTCTTATGAGTGAAATGAACTGAGTTCCACTGAAAAAATCTATCTAATTGCAGCACGGTGAAGCTTTTAACTTTTCATCAAAAAACTTATATGATTGCCAGTGGCATAGCTGGAGTTCATATCATCCGGGGTAATAGTGATAGTATCACCCCCCTCCGTCACATGACTCACTTGTACACCTTGACTGAATAATTGACAGTTGACACTGACATTGACATAATTTGCAACCAGATTTGAAGTGACCATTTACAAACTTTAATATGCTGTAGCAGTCTTGAATATTAAATTTTATTAATCTACGGCCAATTTTGAGTAAAGTTCACTTTCGTTACAAACGTTTGCAACCATAATGCGAGGTGCACAATTAGACCTTACAAAATTTCAACTTGTAGGCTCGACGAGTTCTGAAATTTGCAAATAACATACATACGTACAGACGTCAAGCCGAAAATAGTCAAAATGGATTCAAGGATGCTCAAGACGGATATTCTATCGGTCTTACAATACTTACTTTTACTTTGTACAAGTAAATAAAAATATGTTTTTTCAAATACATCAATAAGATTTTGAATTATATTATTTCAATTGCAATTTCTCTATTTGCAATTTAATTGATACCCGAGTGTCACCCCTACTTTCATGCCTTAACTGCCATTTTTACATGTATGTACTTCGGGCGTACACGAACTCGGCACCAAGAACATGAACTCGGCACCAACGCTAATCCGATTAGCGCGGGGCGCACACGAACTCGGCACTGTCAATTTTTAAATAAAGCCACAATCTACCTGCAAGATTTGGTTTTATAAGTCTCTATATTATATTTTAAAATTAATTTGTATTAAAAATAATACTGCAAATAATATTTAATGAAACTTCAGAAAAAAAAAAATTATTAAAAAAAGACTTATTTATTCATTGTCCGTACATACCTACATTATTAAAAAAACATATAAATATATATAGATCAAACTAAGCATTTAATTTTTTATAGGTATTTTTGATATTGGAATTTTTTGCATCAAATGGAAACAAATTATTTTATCTACGATATGAAGGACTTTTGAGTTGTTGATGTCACATGTGTGATTAGATTCGTTTAAAAGTACGGCTAAATTTGAGTCCATGGTTTATTATTAATATAAAATCGCATGTGTTCAGAAAATCTCACTCAGGTAGAACAATTCAGTCACAAATCCTAATCCATAGCATAGTGCCGAGTTCGAGTAGGGGATTAAAGATCCAGGTAGTTTGGTGCCGAGATTGAGGCCGCCCATGTACTTCAATGTTAAAAAAAATCTAATTTCAAATCGTAAACTACAAGTTGCAAAGTTTTTATGTAATTGAATGTCCGACTAGTTTATTATTGTTGTCTTAATAGAACTGATCACAGGGTAACAAATAATAGGTACCCGAGGGCATGATTTTTCGAAATAACCAACAAGTTTCCTAGTTACAGCAAGTAACTAATGTAATTTCTCTGAGACAAATCACAATGACAGGACATACATTGCTGAAAATTTTGATTGAAATACAACAAAAATCGGACATTAAACATTGAAGGCACCACGGGAGTTGAACAGACAATAATGCCAACGTCAACGTACACACTTCGGGCCAGAGGTCCTCGGAAAGTACACTGTTGACCTCAGACATTATTGTCCTTTCAACACCCTTGATACCTTAATTACTATATTGTGGAAATTTAAATCACAAGAGACATTTCAGTAATATTTTTGTTGACTCTTCTTGTAAGAGTCGTTTTGGCTCCATTACTTAGGTTCAATACATCGCGGGACTTCATTTTATCTGGCGACCTTTATGATTTGTCTCATAGTACGTTCCACTAGGCAACGATTTGCTCACGACCGCAGTTTTTGCCGTTCCACTAACAAATGATTGCTATGGTTGAATGATGTCTATAATTCATTTCAGTTAAGATGGTTCAAGGGCTCTTATGGAACTACGATTTAAGCTTCTTGAATGGCCAAAACGCGAACCAATTTCACATAAGCACAAAAATCAAACTTGGCTATCAGTCAGTTGCATCATTTGTCAATTATTCATCAATTATCAAAAATAGATTTGTGCAGATCAAAAATTCAGTATCTATTCAATATATGTGAATATATTTGCTGCTATCTTGAATTCATTTCCAGCAAGCTTGTTCTAAATCCTGCATTTAACGTGATTAAATAGTGTTCTTCATTTTGGCCAATCGGAAGGCTCAAATCGTAAACCCATAGGAGATCTTGGACCGTTCTTAAATGAAATTAAATATAGTTTGGTATCAATTTAAAGCTCTCGAGGGGATCAGCTTTAGAAATCTAAAATGAATGATTTTTCTCGATTGTCAATTGCTTTTTCACAATTTTATGCCAAGTCTGGGATCAACTAAAGCAACTGGATATAAAACTTATGGCTATTGTATAATAAAATGGTAATTTCATATAGCTGCCATTTGTCACTTTGACAATGACAGCTGTCACTTTGATATATGTAATTAATTGACACTACAATTTAAATTTATGAGATAGCAATGAAACTGGCCATAAAATTCGTAGTCGGAGAAGTACTGTGTAGCAACAGCAAATTTTATTTCTCACTTTTTAGTGATATCTTAACGTCGATTTATGTCTTTTCAAAAAGTTATAAATTCATGATTTTTGCGTTTCATCGATTTTCTTAATATTTATTAGAATAAAACTCGTAAAATTAGGGAAACTTTATTACAAAAACATTGTGTAATTATTATTATTATTATTATTTTTGTCATACGTTCCGTTGTTAAGTTCTTTTCTCCAATTTTGGAACTGCTGATATAAAACAATCCAAAAAACGTACTCTTTAAAACAAAATTATATAATTAAAATTCGTTCAAAAATTACATAATATATGACAAAAATTAAGGAAGACTTAGTTTAAGTGAACATTTTTAGTGCCACTGTGTTATCTTGTGTATTTCATTATTCATGTATTGTAAAATATAAGATATTTATTGGATCAAATGATTATTTTTATACGTTTCGTTAAAGAATCTATTTCTCTAAATTGAGAGCCACTGGTTTTATCCTAAAAAAATTAATATGGAACCACCTCCGGAAAAACAGGCCAAACTACCTAAATACCGCGAATAACTTCTACGTTAGCAAAGATACAATAAAATACTATGAGACAATATTATGCAGGACCAAAGGGGAAGAAAATATTTTTCAAACCAGAGGCTCTCTAACTACAACACATAGTTATATTTTTTCAAATGCTATGCTATATATTTTTTAGGCTCATTCCATAAAGTATTTTTTTCTTAATTCAACCATGTATTAATTCTATATCCTTACATGAAAAGAGTTTTGAGAAAAATGTGATTGAAATTTAGATAAATTTTATTTTTATAACTATTTTTTAGTAGGTTATGAAAGACAAAATCTGCTATCTGTCAATTTGAATTATTGAGTACATAATTCATACTGTTGCAAATTGCTATTGATTATTTTTGTCTTCATATGGTTGGAATTTATAAAAAAGTAGATTTGTTGAACGGTCCTAAAAAATATACAGTATCTCATTTTAAAAAATATAAATATGTGTTGTAGTTTGAGAATCACTGGTTTAAAAAAATATTTTCTTCCATATTTGGATGTCTCCTTGGCAGAGGCGACTCTAGCCTATTTACCGCCGGGGTGCAAAGATATATAAATTGCGACCCCCCCCCTTCCCTCCTTCTCTCCATCATACTTCTCTTTTTTATATATTTCAATCCCAATCCACAAATCCCAATCCACAATTTCAATCCCAATCCACAATCCACAAATTTAATCATAATTCACAACCCACAATCCTTAATTTGAATCCACAATATCAATCTCAATCCGCAATCCACAACCCGTAATTCACAATTTTGATCCCAATCCATAGTCCAAACTTTTAATCCCAATCCACAATCAATAATTTCAATCCCAACCCACAATCCACAATTTTAATCGCAATCCCAATTAAAAATCCACAATCACAATCCCAATTCAAAATACACAATTTTAATCCCGATCCCAATTCACAACCCACAATTTCAATCCCAATCCAAAATCCACAATCCACAATCCTAATCCCAATCCAAAATCCACAACCCCAATCCCAATTGAAAATCCACTATCCCAATCCCAATAAAAAATCCACAATCCTAATCCCAATCTTAATCCAAAATCCAGAAACCCAATCCCAATCCCAAATTCTACATCACCAATCCCAATCGAAAGTCACAATCCCAATCCCAATAAAAAATCCACAATCACAATCCAAAATCCAGAAACCCAGTCCCAATCCAAAATCCACAGCCCCGATCCCAATTGAAAATCCACAATCCCAATCCGAATCAAAAATCCACAATCCCAATACAAAATTCAGAAACCTAATCCCAATCCAAAATCCACAACCCAAATCCCAATTAAAAATCCACAATCCCAATCTCAATAAAAAATTCACAATCCTAATCCCAATCCCAATCTAAAATCCAGAAACCCAATCACAATCCCAAATTCTACACCACCAATCCCAATCGAAAGCCTCAATCCCAATCCCAATAAATAATCCACAATCACAATCCAAAATCCAGAAGCCCAATCCAAAATACACAGCCTCAATCCCAATTGAAAATCCACAATCCCAATCCAAATCAAAAATCCACAATCCCAATCCCAATCCAAAATCCAAAATACAGAAACCCAATCCCAATCCAAAATCCAAAATCCCAATTCCAAACCAAAATCCAGAAATTCAATCCTAATCCAAAATCCACAATTCCTGATCCAAAATCTACAATTTTAATCCCAATCCAAAATAGAATGGTGAATTATGGATTTTTGATTGTGGATTAGCTCTAATAAAATATTTTGTTGAAGAAATTGGTCTTATTTTTGAAGAATTATGTTCGACGCCCAACTGCTGCCTTCAAGGATATGGTGCCAGGGTGCCGTGCACCCCTTGCACTCCCGCTTGAGACGCCTCTGCCCCTTGGTTCTGCATAGTATTGTCCTATAGTATTTTATTGTATCTTTGATAACATTAAAGTTATTCGCGGTAGCTCGCTTTGCTGTCACACCCTGTATATCAATCATTCTGAATAAACCGTATTGCAACATTTTGAACACAGGTGGTTTTGCATTGAATTTTCAATCAGATTAATAAATTATTCAAACGAGATTTGAAAAAACCATACTGTATGGTTCAAATATGAAAAGTTTTAAACAACATGAGCTGGTCCTATTTGCTCCAATTTTTTTGCTAAATTAATTAAAAGATAATTTCATCATAAAATGAACACACTGTATATGTCAGTCCTAAAATTGTACCTGTAGATGACCACACTATATAATTTTATTATAAATAGATAATATTGCTATCTATAGTAAATAACGCTTTAAATTTACATTCTATCGATTTTTTTATAAAATAGATCAATAAAAAATTGTATAAAAAGCCATACTGTATAATTTAAATTTATTGTGAATAAATAATATTTTTTTATTTCAAACAACGTGAAGTCATGTATTGGCTTTCTTTGCTTTAAATGTACGTCTCTGTATAAATTTATTTATTGAAAAATTCTTGTCTTAATACGTTTCATTAAATTAACACTAATGAAACTTGCTTGCAGTTGTATGTTGGTTCAGCGCTACTATACACGAGATATTCTAACATTGCTGTTTCTTTCTAACTCATTGCGACCATGGGCTGTTTTAAAATTACATAAAAGTATTTCTGAATTAAAGATTGACTTGTGAGCGTTTGAAATTCATTGTTGTTTGTGTATTCGAATAGATGAAAGCGTCGTTTTGCTCTCGTAAATTGCGTTTATTTAAAAGTTGCTTTAAAAGTGCAGTGATATATTTTGGGGTTTGTTAATATTGCTTATTAACGTAGAGATCAAAATTTTGTGTATTTAAATATGTAAATTGGGTGATTTTGTTCCGCATTGCGTGTACGTTAGGTGTACGTATTTGCGATGTTAGTCTTTGCTTTTGTCATGTAATATAAATAAAATTCTTGGTTTTTTTTGCAAAGTCCTGTAATAAAAGGGCCAACGTGGGAATCGGTGCACGTTCAGGTACCGCTACAAGAAGCACCCCCCCTGGTGAACACCATCGCGTGGGTCTGCAATGAGTTCTAGGGCGAACGAGCGGACTAATTAGGGAGTAATGGCATATTCTTGATATGTACCTGAATTGTCGGGAATTGTAATAGCTGGCTGGGGTCCTTGATTAAGTTCAAGAAACTACACGCAGAGACCGATACTAAAGGTTATTACATCGCGTAATTAGGCGGTATCGCGGGCCTCGGAATATGCATTGGCCACGTATTGAAACAAATTATTTTTGCTAACGACGAGCACACCGGTGCTATGAGTGTCTGAGCGCTCAGGCACTCATTGGGGTGGTAAAATCAGTAGCATAAATATATCGAGCACTTTTAAGCAGCCTCGCGAATCAAAAAAGGCAACAATCACACCTCGCATAGCTAGCTCTCCGAATAAAATATTAGATCCGTTGAAAAAGGCGCGAAAAACACAAACCAAAACACACAATTGAATGTTGAACGAATGTTGAATGAATGTGATTAATAAAAAATTCCTTTACAGCTTCTTTTCACAATTCATCAGCACTGTCTCCAAAAATCAACAAAAGGATGTAAGTTGACTAATAAACTTTGTTTTTCAGGTTCTAATCTTTTTTTATTTCAGCTGTTTTGTATTATTTTTTCGCAGATATCTAATCAATTTGTATTTTCAGGTGTTTTCCTGAGGATGAGCCCAGCTGTTGAAGAGGAAGGACATCGAGGGAGGATTGTCATCAGGAATGAACATAATGGGAAATGCTGAAGATGAGCCCAGCTGCCTAAAAATGAAATCAACTTACAATATTTGTTTTGTTGAATGTGATTCACCAAAATTTGTTTTAAGTATCTGTTTCAGGTCGCCGATCGTCAATCGTCATTTCATCACCACATTATCAGCCAGGTAATATAATATTATTCACTATGAAAATATGTACTTTTTGACTGGAAATTTGGTGGCAAGGAAAACTCCTGGAATGCAGTCAGTGAAAATTTATTTTTATTTTTCTATTTCAACTAGTTTTGTCACCACTTGTGTCATCGTCAAGAGATGAAATTTTTTTCTCATTTTTTTTTTTTTTTGTTAATAAAATTCAATGTTATTATTATATTGAAACATAAAAATGTGTATGTTAATGGTATTAAGAAAACCTTACATTTAAAATATTCAAGATTACAAATGTTAAGTTTTTTACACCATAACTCTATGTGGAATATTATCCACATACGCATTTTTATGTTTTAATATTAATTGATGATTACACTGAATTTTATTTTAAAAAAAAATCATTTTCTGAAGATGATACAAGTGGTGTCGAAACTAGTTGAAATAGAAAAATAAAAATTAATTTTCACTGACAGATAATTGTAGGAAAAGTTAAATTTCAATTTATGATTTTTCTATTAATTCACGATGATCATTTCGACTTTTACAGTCATCTTCAGGTTTGTTTTTTATAAAAAATATATAAATGAACAATATAACAAAATATCAACAAATGAATGACTTATTTAGTAAAAACACTAATTTGGCAAAATAAATGGAGTTATAATAATAATATTGATGAGTAAAATTATCATCATTAAGAAATGAATAAACAAATGATAATGATGATAATTCTGTTGAGAAAACTTTTATTTTATTTTTATCCAAAATTAAAGTGTTGTAATAATCAGTAATTTTATTTAATAGATTTTCATTATTATTCAGAATTTTTTTAATTTCATAAAACTCTAATAAATTCAATTTTTTATTTTTATTTTCCAAAAGTAATTTTTTTGGATTAAATATATCATAGGAGTAACCAGTTTCGAATTAACAATTCAACTCTTCCCAAATGAAAAAAAAAAAATTCTCTTCTGCATTCCAGAAATTTTTCCTTCCCATTATTCACTATATTATCACAATTATCTAATATTCTGATTTATAATTTTAATTTAGAGTCTCTGAGTTCCTGTTAAACGAAGATATCAACTTGCAGCTACAACACTCCAGAGAACTTCGAAGAAGATGTCCAAAAAAGTCTACTGAGTCCTTTTTTGCCCGCTGCTTGCAAAGCTCAAGTAAGACTCTGATTTATTTAGCCTCATATTATTTTTTAAAATTATTTAATTAGATATGATTGTAATATTTTTTTTTTTTTTACAGTTGCAGCAGCGAAGAAGCCATTCCTCTTGTCTAGGTTTTGCTGGGGTTTCCCTAGGCCCGGAGGGAGAATTCCCGGAGGAATATTCGTCTCTTTCCCCTACGTCATTGCCTGGAGTCGAAACAAGGCTTAAAATGCCCCTTGCTCCTGTACCTTCTACAAAATTCCCAAATAAAACCTTTCCCAAAAATTTGATTGCCTTTTATTTATTTTAAGGACCTTTAAACTTTTTTTCAGGCATAAGAATACATGATAAAATAATCTTTAAATAATAACCAACAATAAAACTTGTGTTTGTATTTCTTAAATAAATTTGTTTTTAATATTATGATATATTCTTTGAAATTAAATTATTTATTTATGTATTTCCTATTAAAATGTGATATTTATGTAAATAAAGAACTCTTTTGTATAATCTTATTATTTAAATAAAATATTTGTAAATATTTGAATTTTGTCTTATTTTCACGTATGAGGTTCAATTTTTGACCACCAGGTGACAGCATCTGTCAATGAATGACATTTATAATAAACTACTAATTTTATCAGAAAAAAGTAGCAGTTTAAAAAATCTAGTTCCATATATAGATTCTGTGGATCAAAATCTATACAAAAATATATGTTTCATCCCCTAAAAGTTGTAATCAGGGCCTATTTTCTTTTATTTAAATTGCTAATCTATTCACCTCAATAATATTACATTAAAATGCAATTTATATAAGGAATATGTGTCTGAATCTCAATTACAACTACAGATTGAAAATTTGGAGGGTCAAATTAAGGGGATGGTATTCAAAAAACTATTTAAATACCAAATTATTCAATCACTCGTATGTAGTTCAAAGAGTTCTCATCAGAGGGCAGCACCTGTCAATAACTTCAATAACCAATAACATCATAAAGTGATAAATTTTGTGTTTTGAAAAATCGGGATTTGGTATTAGGGTAGCAGAGATCCAAGGAGCTATTTCGATGATTTTTGATAGAAGTTTTTCTTGATTTACTCCTGAACTATAGCGTTTAAGGCAAATTTAATTACCTCATCATACGCACCTTCAAAAGGGCTATCAAAAATATAGTTAAAGTTTTCTTTTAACCCTTGAATTAAGGGTAGTAGCATGAAGTTTCTCAAAAACTGTGAGCTTCAGAGAGAATTATTTCAGATAAATCTTGTAGGCCGTCAGAAGTTATGTAACTTTTGTCCCAAACATTTAGCCCTAAGCTCTCTAGTTCTTGAGATAATCGCTAATTAATCCCTTTGATAACAATCACATCACAAAGTTATGAACTTCGTGTTCAAAAAATCAGGAATTTGTATTAAGGTAGCAGAAATCCAAGGAGTTATTTCAAAGATTTTTAGTAAATATTTTTCTTGATTTACTCCTGAACTACAGCTTTTAGGGCAAATTGATTCACAGCACCATACGCACCCTGAGAAGGGCTATCAAAAAGAAAAATGAAGTTTTCTGTTTACCTTCAAATTAAGGGTATTAGCATAGAGTTTCTCTAAAACTATTGGCCTTAGAGAAAATTATTTCAGATAAATCTTGTAGGCCGTTGAAAGTTATGTAACTTTTATCTGAAATATTTGGCTCTCAGCTCTCCAGTTCTCTAGTTAATCGCTAATTAATCCCTTTGATACTAATTAGTGATAAATTTCGTGTTCAAAAAATCCGGAATTTGTATTAAGGTAGCAGAAATTCAAGGAGTTATTTACAGATTTTTTGTGAATGTTTTTCTTGATTTACTCCTGAACTGCAGCTTTTAGGGCAAATTTAATCCCAACACTATACGCATCCTTAGAAGGGCTATCAAAAAGATGAATGAAGTTTTCTGTTTACCCTCAAATTAAGGGTAGTAGCATAGAGTTTCTCTAAAATCCTTGGCCCTGGAAAAAATTATTTCGAATAAATCTTGTAGGTCGTTAAAAGTTATGTAACTTCTACTTGAAATATTTGGCCCTTAGCCCTCTAGTTCTCGAGATAATCGCTAATTAATCCCTTTGATACCAATTACATCACAAAGTGATAAATTTCGTGTTCAAAAAATCGGGAATTTGTATTAAGGTAGCAGAAATCCAAGGAGTTATTTACAGATTTTTTGTGAATGTTTTTCTTGATTTACTTCTGAACTGCAGCTTTTAGGGCAAATTCAATCCCAACACTATACGCATCCTTAGAAGGGCTATCAAAAAGATAAATGAAGTTTTCTGTTTACCCTCAAATTAAGGGTAGTAGCATAGAGTTTCTCTAAAATCCTTGGCCCTAGAGAAAATTATTTCAAATAAATCTTGTAGGTCGTTAAAAGTTATGTAACTTCTACTTGAAATATTTGGCCCTTAGCCCTCTAGTTCTCGAGATAATCGCTAATTAATCCCTTTGATACCAATCACATCACAAAGTGATAAATTTCGTGTTCAAAAAATGGGGAATTTGTATTAAGGTAGCAGAAATCCTAGGAGTTATTTACAGATTTTTTGTGAATGTTTTTCTTGATTTACTCCTGAACTGCAGCTTTTAAGGCAAATTTAATCCCAACACTATACGCATCCTTAGAAGGGCTATCAAAAAGATAGATGAAGTTTTATGTTTACCCTCAAATTAAGGGTAGTAGCATAGAGTTTCTCTAAAATCCTTGGCCCTGGAAAAAATTATTTCGAATAAATCGTGTAGGTCGTTAGAAGTTATGTAACTTCTACTTGAAACATTTGGCCCTTGGCCCTCTAGTTCTCGAGATAATCGCTAATTAATCCCTTTGATACCAATCACATCACAAAGTGATAAATTTCGTGTTCAAAAAATCGGGAATTTGTATTAAGGTAGCAGAAATTCAAGGAGTTATTTACAGATTTTTTGTGAATGTTTTTCTTGATTTACTCCTGAACTGCAGCTTTTAGGGCAAATTTAATCCCAACACTATACGCATCCTTAGAAGGGCTATCAAAGAGATGAATGAAGTTTTCTGTTAACCTCAAATTAAGGGTAGTAGCATAGAGTTTCTCTAAAACCATTGGCCCTTGAGAAAATTAATTCAAATAAATCTTGTAGGTCGTTAAAAGTTATGTAACTTCTACTTGAAACATTTGGCCCTTAGCCCTCTAGTTCTCGAGATAATCGCTAATTAATGTCTTTGATACCAATCACATCACAAAGTGATAAATTTCGTGTTCAAAAAATCGGGAATTTGTATTAAGGTAGCAGAAATCCAAGGAGTTATTAACAGATTTTTTGTGAATGTTTTTCTTGATTTACTCCTGAACTGCAGCTTTAGGGGCAAATTTAATCCCAACACTATACGCATCCTTAGAAGGGCTATCAAAAAGATAAATTAAGTTTTCTGTTTACCCTCAAATTAAGGGTAGTAGCATAGAGTTTCTCTAAAACCATTGGCCCTAGAGAAAATTATTTCAAATAAATTGTGTAGGTCGTTAAAAGTTATGTAACTTCTACTTGAAACATTTGGCCCTTGGCCCTCTAGTTCTCGAGATAATCGCTAATTAATCCCTTTGATACCAATCACATCACAAAGTGATAAATTTCGTGTTCAAAAAATCGGGAATTTGTATTAAGGTAGCAGAAATCCAAGAAGTTATTTACAGATTTTTTGTGAATGTTTTTCTTGATTTACTCCTGAACTGTAGCTTTTAGGGCAAATTTAATCCCAACACTATACGCATCCTTAGAAGGGCTATCAATAAGATAAATGAAGTTTTCTGTTTACCCTCAAATTAGTGGTAGTAGCATAAAGTTTCTCAGAAACTATTGGCTTTAGAGAAAATTATTTTAGATAAATCTTGTAGATCGTCAAAAGTTATGTAACTTTTACCTCAAACATTTGGTCCTCAGTTCTCTAGTTCTCGAGATAATCGCTAATTAATCCCTTTGATACCAATCCCATCACAAAGTGATAAATTTCGTGTTCAAAAAATCGAGAATTTGTATTAAGGTAGCAGAAATCCAAGGAGTTATTTCAAAGATTTTTGCCAAATGTTTTTCTTGATTTGCACCTGAACTATAGCTTTCAGGGCAAATTCAATCGCAGCACCATACGCACCCTCAGAAGGGCTATCAAAAAGATAGATGAAGTTTTCTGTTTACCCTAAAATTAAGGATAGTAGCATAGAGTTTCTCTAAAACCATTGGCCCTAGAGAAAATTATTTCAATTAAATCTTGTAGATCAATAAAAGTTATGTAACTTCTATTTAAAATATTTGGCCCTTAGCCCTCTAGTTCTCGAGATAATCGCTAATTTATCCCTTTGACATCAATCACATCACAAAGTGATAAATTTCGTGTTCAAAAAATCGGGAATTTGTATTAAGGTAGCAGAAATCCTAGGAGTTATTTCAAAGATTTTTGCCAAATGTTTTTCTTGATTTACTCCTGAATCACAGCATCATACGCACCCTTAGGAGGGCTATCAAGAAGATAAATGAAGTTTTCTGTTCAATCTTAAATTAAGGGTACTCGCATAAAGTTTCTCGAAAACTATTGGCCCTAGAGAAAATTATTTTAAATAAATCTTGTAGGTCCTCAAAAGTTATGTAACTTTTATCTGAAACATTTGACCCTTAGCCCTCTAGTTCTTAAGATAATCACTAATTAATCCCTTTTATACCAATCACATCACAAAGTGATGAAATTCGTGTTAAAAAAATCGAGAATTTGTATTAAGGTAGCAAAAATCCTAGAAGTTATTTCAAATATTTTTGGTAAATGTTTTTCTTGATTTATCCCTGAACTACAGCTTTTAGGGCAAATTTAATCAAAGCACCATACGCATCCTTAGAAGAGCTATCAAAAAGATAGATAAAGTTTTCTTTTAACCCTAAAATTAAGGGTAGTAGCATAGAGTTTCTCTAAAACTATTGGCTTTAGAGAGAATTATTCCAAATAAATCTTGTAGGTCGTCAAAAGTTATGTAACTTTTACCTCAAACATTCGGCCCTCAGCCCTCTAGTTCTCGAAATGATCGCCAATTAATCCCTTTGATACCAATCACATCACAAAGTGAAGAATTTCGTGGTCAAAAAAATCGAGAATTTGTATTAAGGTAGCAGAAATCCTAGGAGTTATTTCAAAGATTTTTGCCAAATGTTTTTCTTGATTTACTTCTGAACTACAGCTTTTAGGGCAAATATAATCACAGCACCATACGCACCCTTAGAAGGGCTATCAAAAAGATAAATGAAGTTTTCTGTTTACCCTGAAATTAAGGGTACTAGCATAAAGTTTCTCAAAAACTGTAGACCCTAGAGTAATTTACTTGCGATAAATCTTGTAGGCCGTCAAAAGTTATGTAACTTTTACCTGATATATTTTGTCCTTAGCCGTTTTGTTTTCGAGATAATTGCTGATTAATTCCTGAATGTACGCTTGCGAGTCCTACTACCCTAATGATATTTTTGAATTTTTCAAGCATATCAAATTCAACTGGAAGCATCCATTTTTATTATAGAGATGATTGCTAATTGGGCTCATTGACAGGTGCTGCCCTCTGCTAGCAACTTTTTGAATTATATATGTATAATTAAATGTTTCCTGAAATATAAAAACTCTAAGGAGAAAATGATAGAGCAATAAACCTTTCTAATGAATTTTATTATTATTTTAATAACATACAATAACTAATATTTATAATAAATATATAAATAATGTTGATAAATTAATACTTATTTCACAATATATTATGAAATATAGAAGATGGAAGACGAGATATTCCTTTTTATCGTCCAACGGTCCTTGACAGCAACTGTGACAGACAAATATATTATTAGAAATGAATCAGTATGCTTAATAATAAAATATAATTTAGATCATAATGAACCCAGTTTTTTTAATTATTTTTGAAAAATACAAAACATATACAGGGTGTCCCACGACGAGCTTACCTGTACACTATTTATATTTCAAATACTATTTGATATAATTCTACAAAATTTGGTATCTATGGGTTTTCCAATATAATTAGGTACAACATATTTTTCGACTCAATAGAAATAATCAAATGTGTGAAAAGTATTGTAATCTACTTAGATGTAACACGATGGAGAGTTTCATCAGAATATCTTCAGAAATACAAATATGATCGATAGAAATTCAATTCTCAATAATATTTCTAAAATCGACTATTGTAGTAGCACATAAAGTTTGTTGCTGTAAATATCTTCTGAACGAAACAATATAATTAAAATTTGTAATAGTCTAAGATCCAGCGTTCCGCAGACTTACAGTATAGTAGCAAACTCCATATTAATGCTAGGTATACTATTTTACCTGCCGTAGGTGAAATGGGGATTCACTATTTCCATCGAGGATTCCTTTGGGCGTGGCCAGAAGTCGAAAAGCATCAAAATTGACTTCCAAAACGTGATCGCAGCATGTCTGCCGTTCTGATATCGTAAAATATATAATTTTTTTTATAGAAAAATTCACTTACTCCGGTTCCTACTATATTTTATAGAATTTCAAAGCCTCCAAGATTTTATATAAATATATTTCAGGAAAGCTGAGAATTATATATTTTATTTATATTATTGTTATTTACATATATTTACAAAAACAGACACATACGTCGGTTCTGACATGCGGGCAGACCACATAATAGTTTCTCAGTCGTGCTAATGAAGGCGTACGATTTTGACTCTCTCACTCTTCATTTCGCAAGGAACTATTGTTTCAGTAAAGCTGCAATTTATATATGTTATTTATGCTATTATTGTACATATGCAGGGTGTGTAATGAAACGCGGAACATAGGAGTTTAATATGGGATTTTCAATTTTTGCGGATATTGGCTCTCTTGTATATTTTATAGCAAAAGTACAGAAATGGAAAGTTGTTTAAAATTAATTTTCACTCACAAAAACTCTTCATTCAATGCAGTAGAATATATGGAAATGGAAGTTTGTCTCTTTCGTTTTTTATTTTCATGGCTATCTGGAAATTCCATATTTTATTTTTCAAATATCTTATGTTACAGATATTTTACTGCATTTAATGAAGAGTTTTATCTATAATTCCAACGGTTATACTGCAACAATAATAAATTATTATACCATGTCAAAGACTAGTTAAGTTTTTCTTGGATGAACCATCTCAGAAAAGGATATATTACTCTCTATGAGTAGGCAAAAATTCAGACCAATGATGGAACTTATAACTGAACAATGTGCAATACAGACCATTCCCAATTAATAACATTACCAAGAGGTTTAGCAACGTGTTATTTAATGGACGATTGTGAATAGAACCACTTTCAGAAAACCGCTGCTAGTACTAATGCACACTGCCAAGCTAATACGGACCCTGTTCCCCTGTCCAACATTCCTGTAACAAATTAAAGATTAAGACAGTTTTGCACTATTTAATAAACTAGTTGAAGTTGTAGAATATTATTTAGGAACATGAAAATTACATTAAAACTTAAATCAAGATAGTTAAATGATTTTTCGAAACATAATAATCAGAAGTTTCAAGATGATATTCAATTCTAACCTTGACAGACATTTGAGTATAATCGTATCTAATTATTAACCAGGAAACATTCAAACAAGAAAAGATAGACGTATTGCCTATTATATTAGTAATCTTCCATAATAGTTTGAACAATAGTTTGAATTTCCCTCCGTCAAGTTTATTTTCTCATTCTCCTGCATTCATAACCTTGTTATCAGATAAAATATGACCTTATTTTAACTAAATATGTACGTGGAAACTCTGCTTTAAAAATGGTAATTAGTTTTTGTTTTCAATATCACGAATTTATTATAATTAGTCTCAAAATCATTTCATCGTCAGTATTGTTTATATTGAAAAAAATTATATTTCAGATGTACAAAAATATATTAAAATTTAGAAATATTATTGCTAAAAGCCAGCTTATTTCTTTGAGGAAAATGTCCACAGAAGTAGACGATGTCATAATAGAATCAGTTAAAGATAAAGGAGTATTGACTCTCAACCGTCCAAAGGCATTGAATTCTTTGAATTTATCTATGGTAAAAAAAATTGTACCCATTTTAATTAAATGGGAACAAGAAAAATCACTGGTCATCGTAAAAGGAGCCGGAGAAAAGGCCTTCTGTGCAGGGGGAGACGTAAAATCCCTTGTACTAGCTAATTTGAAGGGAGAAAGATTGGGAGAGGAATTCTTTAACAATGAATATTCAATGAATGGTATTATTGGAACTTATAAAATTCCCTATATTGCTTTAATCGATGGTATTACAATGGGAGGCGGTGTTGGAATATCAGTACATGGACCATATAGAGTTGCTACAGAACGTACACTTTTTGCTATGCCAGAAACTATGATAGGCCTATTTCCAGATGTTGGAACATCTTATGTTTTACCTCGTTTAGGAGGCAAATTAGGATTATACCTAGCATTAAGTGGACAAAGATTAAAAGGATATGATGTAGTTAAAGCTGGTATCGCTACTCATTACGTTGATAGTAAAAACATATCAGAATTAGAGAAAAATTTACTAAACTGTAATAATGATCATAGCATTCAAGAAACACTAAAAAAATTTGCTAAATCAGAAAATGCAGAGTTTTGTCTTGCCCCTTATATGACAAAAATAAATAAATATTTTTCAGCTGATACTGTTGAAGGTATTGTGAAAAATTTAAAAGAAGATAATTCTGAATGGGCTCAAAATAATTATAAAGTTTTATTGAAAATGTCTCCTACTAGTATGAAAATTACACATGAATTATTAAAACGTGGAGAAAAATTATCACTTTTAGAATGTCTTCAAATGGAATACAATGTGGCGTATAATACTCTTAGGCATAAAGAGTTCAATGAAGGTAATTATAAATTTGTCTTGCACTTTTGTTGAGTCACTTCGTATATTATTTTTACTTACATTTATTAAAGGTGTTCGAGCTCTTCTTATTGACAAAGATCAATCTCCAAAATGGAATCCATCCACTTTGGAAGAAGTATCCAACAGTTTAGTAGAAGAACATTTTGTTCCTGTACCTGGCGGACTAAATAACGAACTTCGAAACAAGTTGTAATATTCTTGATATTAAACGGAATCAGTGAATATGTACCACATTTTTGAAATTATTTTTATATTGTTGGAAATTGTTAATAAAAGATTTTGAACCTGAAACATATTTAAATATTTACATTATGAATTCTAAATTTTATTGATAGTGCTTCTTTCACGCACATAAAATAAATCATGCATTATTTATTTCCGCTATAGAAGTTTCACTTCAAAAATTCAGATTCAACATAAATTTCTAGTCATTATAATAATGCCAAGTAAAAGTGTTTTGTGAATTTATTTAAAGATTAAGTAACAAAAAACAAGCATAAAATTTTATATAATCATGTGGACTTTAATGTTTCTTGAAGAAAATACGAGGACAAGGTGAAAAGTTCTAGGCCTGGCAATACAGGACTGTTTTTCTATTTAAAAATATGTACAATTATTTTTCTACGTAATCATGAAGCTTAATGCACTTCCAATGTGTTTCTAATGAAGAGACTCCACATCTGAGATACAATGCCCATCTACGGCTGCTAGCGCCTCTTCATATGTTTACTGACGTGCAACCAAAAAGTGAATGTTCTAACAATTCTTACTTCTATGTCGCAATTCTGTGCAAATCCATTAAACTTACAGATCTATAAGAAATTGATAAAAACGCATCAAGTTTTGTTGATTTATGTCAATTTGCTCATAAGAATGACAAATTAATTGCGATTTCGTTCATAATTTAATTCCTGTTTTTCTCTGGCTATCCAAGTCTCTTCTCAATGTCTTCATCTTGGTAATTTAGAAGACTGGCGCAGTGTACGCAAGTTATTTTAGAAATAGAATGGGAACGATGTTGCATCCTACAAAATATTAATCAGAGCTTTCTGATAACGTTTTTTAGTTTAAAATCACTGCTTCAGTGCTAGATTAAGAATTGAGATTCTATTAAATTATTTAATTAGGCCTCTGGACTAGTAATTATTATTATAATAATCTATTTGAATTTCTGGTACCCTTTCAGGTGTCGAGATTGTTCTTTAATTTATACTTTGAATTAGTTCTTTCCATTTCTGTTCAATGCTTTTTTTCTTTACTTCGTTAAGACTCATTCACAGTCACAAATTCAATCTTGTGCAAGCAACTGACCAATAGGAATGCGCGTGCAACAAATTCGTTGTACGAATTTGTTTCAAACGAAAAGTATGCATACTCCAAACTTTTCAATCTTGTGCAGAGCGGCTGTCGTTGATTGCACCAATCAGATTGCAGAGATGTATAAATTAACAGATAGATAACCTATTTCCATAAATTCGCGAATATTTATAGTGATGCAAGTAGTGGATGATGCAGTCTGTTATATTAAATGAAGAAAACGAAATATGGGAATTCAGTCAAGAGTTTTATTTTCTATTCTACTCTACAGTTTTGGTCCCACCTGGACCATCTTCAGGAGTGCTACATTGTACAAAAGTGTGAAAATGAGGGACAAAGTGAAATAAAAAGTGTACTTACAATAAAATAAATGTGTGAGTGAGTTATTGTAATTTCGGAAGTGTGAACGCTATGATTGAATTTCTTGCTCAGGAGCATTGCACAAAATTGAATTTGTAGTTTCAAGTCGTTGATTTCGTGACTGTGAGTGAGCCTTTTGTGTTAATGGTTTCCTTTCCAATATTTCTTCTTTTCTTCTATACAACTTTTCCAATTCTTTCTTGGTCTGCCTCTTCTTTTTTTCTTTGTATTTTTTGCATTATACGCATGCTAGGTTTGTCCATTTTTTGGCATTATTATTAGATGTCCTACCATGCTAGCTGTCTTCTATCTATTGTAATTTGTATACTTTCTGTAGATTCCTTCGTTTCTTATCTTGTGTATTCTTCGTACTCCTTCTATTCTTCTCAGAAATCTCATCTCAGTCGCCTGAATTTTACCTCTACTTCTTTGATCCCGAACCCAAGTTTCACTTCCGTATATTAAGATTGGTCTGCATTTGGTTTTATACACAGCCATTTTTGTGGCTTTGGATACTTCGTTATTATTTAAAACTACTTTGTTCATAATATGATAGTTTCTGTTCACCGTGAAAATGTCTATTTGCTCTATTTCTTTTCCATTTGGTGTTAGGCTAGTTGTTATATTTTCTTTGGTTATTACCATGGTCTTTGTTTTATCTATATATATATATATAAATTAGCTCGACAGGCCTTGAAGGCCCTGGGCTTGGTAAACTACTTTCTCCACTCTTCTCTGTCATTTGCTTTGGCTTTCCAATTCTTCTGTCCCATTGTGATAAGATCCTTCTCTACTTCTTTTATCCATCTTCTCTTTGGTCTGCCTCTCTTTTTTTTCCCGTCTTGCATCCTTCCTATGATCCGTTTTGGATTTCTTTCTTCTGGCATTCTTTCCACATGTCCCAAGCATCTTATTCTCTGCATCCTGATTATTGTTGTAATATTTGGTTCCATGTACACTTCTTCTACTTCTTTGTTTGTTCTTCTTCTCCAGAGACCTTCATCCTCCTTAATTCCTCCATAAATTTTCCTCAGCACCTTACGTTCCCATATTTGTAATTTTTGCTCATCTAGTTTAGTCAAAGTCCAAGTTTCGCTACTGTATAGCACTGTTGGTCTTATAACCGTTTTATATATATGTACCTTGGCTTTTTGAAATACATCTTTGTTCATTAGTAATTTGTTCATCATTCCTACCGCTCTACTTCCTTTCATCAGTCTTTCTTTTATTTCCTCTTCAGTTTTTCTTTTAGATGTGATTTTCACTCCTAGGTATGTGAAGTTCACCACCTTCTCAAATCTATATTCTTCCCCTCTTTCTGTGTTCACTTTTAATTCTTTTCCAGGGTTATTTTCACTGTTGCTCATCACCATGTACTTGGTTTTTTCGGTGCTCACCTTCAATCCCATTTTTTCTGCTTCTTGTATTAAACGTTTCACTGTGTACTGCAACTCCTTTTTTGATTTTGTAATTATTGTGATATCATCAGCGAATGCGAGGCATTGGTGTTTCTTGTCATATATTAAGCCTTTTGTGTTCAATCCGCTTCTACGCATTATCACTTCGAGGATAAGGTTGAATAGTGTTGAAGATAAAGGGTCCCCTTGTCTTAGACCTACTTCGACCTCAAACGTGCTTGACTTCTTATTGTTCACTCTCACTCTATTTTTGGTATCCTTCAGTGTGGCTCTGATAACATTTATCAACTTCTTTGGGATCTCCAGCTCTCTTAATGCTTTAAATAGTTCATTCCTATCTACCAGATCGTAGACTTGTTTAAAGTCTATGAATAGCACATGCAAATCTAGACCCTTCTCATAATGTGTAGCTTGTATCTCTTTTAAAACGAAAATTTGATCTATGGTAGATCTGTTCACCGTGAAAATGTCTATTTGCTCTATTTCTTTTCCATTTGGTGTTAGACTAGTTGTTATATTTTCTTTGGTTATTACCATGGTCTTTGTTTTATCTATGTTGATATTTATGCAGTTCTTTGTTCCATACATTCAAGTTGCTGCATATCGTCTTCACTTTTGGTGAAAATCGTCTTAATCCTTGGGTGGTCGTGAATTCGTCTGTAACTTCGTTTCCTGTTCTTATGTAGTTTGTTGTTTTTCTGTAAATGCTTTTAATTGCTAGTAAAAGTTGTTTACTTATATATCAAATGTCTTCTCAATATATATGGATGTTACATATAGTTTGTTATTATGTTCTAGCAATATATTAAAAGCTTGTGTGAGCTCTGAAACCGAAAGCCCTTGTGCATGTGTTTGGTGCGCCTACTGGATAATCCGGTACTATACTGTTTTGTTTAGTTTCCGGCGTGTCAAATCAGTTTAAACCTATTTAAAAAAGTTTCATTATTCGTTTTCTCATTTGCTTTTAATTAACATTTAAAAAATGCGGGGCCCATCTGTCTAAGTTGCATTATTAATCGAATGAAAAAATTGGTTCTGCAGAATGCTCGTATGGTTGGTCTACATCGCTAAATCTATTCAAATTTACAGAACACGTTAAATGAATATCCGTAAATAGTTATAAGTAAATAAAAATTTAATTATTGTTTACCTGAAATGGATGCTCCGTGATTTATTAAATAACTTGAAAGTTATGCCATTAACATTAAAAAAAAAACAATATATTCAGTCCCATGATGAGAAGTATACAGAAGAAAATATATTTAGGGTAATCTTAATTAAAACGTTTAAAATTTGAAACCTATTGTTTAAAAACCCTTGCGGTTTAGAATAGTACAGTGTTGAAAACAGAATAGATAGGTAATCTGTTATTAATTTATAAATAAAGGCTTCTTTTAGTATAAAATGATCTAAAACATAACACATCAACATCACATAACAGGCGAAATAGAAATTGAATCGATTCGATTGATTGACGGCGACGCAGACTAGCAGCCAGATGCCAAGTGTTGTAGATGTGTCGAGTAGAATTGTTGATGATTTTGGGTCTATGAGATTTGAATTCACTCAATCGATGTACTGCGCCAACCAACGGAAACCTTCTCCATAGCCTTGTCGTTTTAAGACAGAACACATAAATAGTTCTAATGGACGACCAGGGAGCTCTGATCGTGGTACTTTACCCTGTCAAATAAAAAATTATGCTACTTACTAAGATCATAAATTATAGAAGGCAATAATATTCTAGTCTATTTAATAACAAAATATGTGTTTATTTCAAATATTACAACTAACCTTCCCTGTTGTCTGGCCGTAAAGAGCAAAGAAATTTCTAACTTCATCTTCTGATGCTGCTCCAGGTACATCAATTTTATTACCCAAAATTAGAACAGGACAATTAGACAGAGCTTCATCTGTTAATAATGAGTCTAGTTCATTTTTGCTTTCTACGAAGCGATTGCGATCAAAGGCATCGATTAAGAACACAATGGCATCAACTGCTGGGAAATAATCTTTCCAGACACGGCGAGCTGAAATTATAAACTTTTATTAAAATCCAATGTTAATAACATATATACAAATTTAGTACAAATTATACTCAAAAATCCATAACTCTACTCGTTCCTTCACAACCAGGATGCTTTAAATTTTACTTTAATGGCAAAATATAATTTCAACTGAATTTTCAACAACAGAAACGAAAAATGTAGTTGTGACTCTTTATAATTATATGAAATTTCTCAATAGCGTTCTAAAGAGATTTTACTATAGGGTGTGATTCTATAAATTTTGATCCTTTAAAATTAGCTATTTGGCCAAATCCAAAGGTAAAAAATTCTTAAACATTTTAGGAATCGATCGGGGAATGTTTACTAATGCAAAATATATAATTTCGTTATTCAGAGTGTTCCAGAATTTTATTCATAAAATAAGAACTCCAAGAATTTGCTCAAAAAAATTATAGATTTTTATCGCTTACGCTGCGGAAAGTACAAAAGATAACGAAAAATTGGAAAAATCTTATTGAAAAGCATGAAATTTTGTACGTAAATATCAGCAATCAATAACTTGGGCATGAGTCTTCGGAATTTAACAACTTGGTAAATTTATTCAATTTAATTTGATAATCCTATCTTAGTAATAAAATAAACGCGAAAATTTGTTACCCTTTCACGGAAAAACTACTGGACGGATTTTGATGAAACTACAATGTTATGGTTTATACATCAGAATAGCACATAGACTGTAATGCACAAAGATATTATGTAAATTGGCCGAAGTATAAATATCATTGTCAAGTAAACCGTTAGTTACACGAAAATAATGTGTGGTGGCATTGTTTGTCTCACAAACTTCTAAAAAAAATCCGCGATAGCAAATATCTACATTTTATGTGGTGTGACGAAGTCTCTCCTTGAAAGTATAGAGGTCAGTATCCCCGTCGTTTGATTCTGATAAAAAAATATGCCATGGAATTCAAACCCTCAGATATCAGATAATTATTTTTATTCAATTTTGACGTTTTAAAGCTACATTATTAAATCCATAGCAACAGTCGTAAGTAAATCTTTATTCACTAGTGATTTAAAATGAATTATTAGTGATTTAAAAAATTTGAATCACTGTTGGAGTTCTTTTTCATAAAAAGATTTCGATTTCTGAGGAATAATTTTCCCAACTGCAGCGGCTGCTTTGTTCAATATGGTATCGGGGACGAGAACACTGTTTTAATCACTTTCTTCCATCATTTCAGACAATACTTTTCACAATTATAACGCTTAAATTTAAAATTCACAAAACTGACAGTCACACTCCCGAATGTTTGAAAACAAACTCTCGTCGCGATATCAACGAAGCTCCCTTGCAACTGCAATTTAATTTTTTCGAATTTTGTCCCTCATTTTCATGTTCCAGAAATTTTCGCAAAATTGAATAAAATTATGTATACAAACACGTGAATTAAGCCTCGTTATTTGCTCGAAGAATTAAACCACTCGCGCTAAGCGTGCTCGTGATTTTGAACTTTCTTCTCGCAAATAAACAGCGGTTTAATTCACTTGTTGTATAAATACCCCTGTTCCTTTTTACGAAAAGTTGCGAACTACTATTCACTTTAGTATTATTCAAATTAATTGATTAAAATTATGATTTGAATCATGATTTAAGATACTGATTTTTTCAATTTTTTCTTATATTTTCTATTAATTCAGTTACATTTCTATCGCAGAACGAAATCACGATTCAAATTAAGTGATTATTTAATATGTTTGAGTGAAAATTAAGGTCTTCAAAAAATATTTTTAAGGTTTTTAGTAAAAGCCAGGACTAGCAAAAATCATGACTTGAATAAAGAAAAAAAAAACTAAAATCATTGATTTTCTCAATTTCATCACAAAATGATTAATATTTAATCATTTATACGTATGATTGATAATTTCAAAAGATAATTAGTTGATTTGAATCATTATTGAATTCAAGACACGAATATAGGATAAACGTGTTCACAACTTAGGAGTTAGATGTTTTACTAAAAATGTTTCTTTAAGAATTGAATTTTTACTCGAATACATTAAATAATCGATATTTTGTTCTGTAATAGAAATATAACTGATTTATTGAAATACACCTATACTAAATTTTTTTTAATGATTTAAATCATTGCGTAAAGCACTGAATTCCTGAATTGTGAAATTCGTGCATGTTATAATATTTATATAAATATTTTTTTATTCAAATAATGATTTTTCCCAACTCTGTTCATTAGAATGCAGTAGGCACAACTTTTCCAGGTCTAGAACAACCCTAAATACAGTTATTATTCAATTTTAGAATAAAGATATTAATGCTTGCAATATGCAATTTTTATAAATTAATTTATTTAAAAAAAACACATATATGTATTTAGGAAATATTTAATGAAATTGTTTTTACAAACCTTGAGGATGGCCACCTAAATCGAACGTTGTGAATTTCATATTGCCAATAGATAGTTCTTCTGATGCTGTAAAAGAAAAAGATAAATTAATAATAGAGCATAATAGGAACTCAATTCATTTGTTTTATGGTGGAAATGTGAAACAGATTCCTCGCAAAGTGATACTTGAGTAATTAATTTTTTTCCAACAATTTATGAATATTATAACATAAAATATATACATGAAAATCACGCCATCCCTTCGAGTATTGAAACACATTCAATCTATTTCATTCATATAAACCTATTTATTATTCTTATTAGAATAATTTTCCTCACGCAACGAAATTACAGTCATATAAATCCACTAACACATTGATAATATGTCAATTTAAATAATATATTTTGGAAAAATCTTGGGCTGGAATTCCTAGAACATTCAACTTCTGATTAACTTAGAGATTTGCAAATATATTTAAACATGTTCAGCAAACACTGATTTCAATTTTTTTAATATTTTCTTATAAGCTTGTGCTGTCGTAAGCTTAGTTGTACTACTTGTATCGCTCGTACGATGTTGCTGGCTTCGTTCGCTCCGCTCATATTTATTGTATGTGTTACGGGCAAAGTGCCCAAATTAGCAGAGTTAACATTGCTCGGACAGAGCTCAATTGATTAGTTAATTTATACCCCAAATATTTTTTAAAAAGTTACCGTAATCTTGATCATGAACTGCCCATAACACACCGTTGTTGTTTTGTGGATTTTTTATGATATAAATAGATTTTTTTCAGCTCTACTCGGCTCTGTTCGCTTTGCCAGGATTGGTTTGATTTGAATCACGATTTAAATCAATGTGATTTCTTCAAATAAATCATTGATTTAAATCATTTTTTACTTCCCCGACCTTATAATAGAAGAAATATTCTAATCATGAATTTTTGACAGTTCGAGATTTTGATGAATCTTCACGTTTTAGACCCTAGTGAACCCAAAAACATGATTTTAAAAAAAAAAAACTGGTCTATATGAAAGCAAGATAACTTGAGAACGCGAACGAATATTTGACTGAAATTTTTTATTCAATTTTTTCATTAAAAAGTTAGATTAAAGTTCGTAATTGAGCTTTATTCAACCAGTGGTACCATAACTTTAATTATAGAACTTTTTAGTTTTTTGCGTATATTTTATAAACGGTAGTATTAATCATAAAATATAAAATAACTAAAATTGATCCTTGAATAAATTGGCACAACATTTACCAAAAACATTTTTAAAATTATCAGCAGTTCATTTGTTACTATTCAAATTTTATTGTTATTAAAATTCGTTATATTCTTCTGAAGCAAAGAAATGATGAGAATTAGAATCATAATGTGAAATTAGAATTATTATAGCCTATATTCGTAGATCAAATGCAAACGTTGGTCAATTGTTTTTCCAAAATAGGTAATTTGGTTCTATCATGTTCGGTATCAAATTAAAACTCTCGTGGAGATGAGCTTAGTAGAAATCCAAAATGAATAATTTTTTCGATTGTTAATTGTCAGATTAGGTCAAGTTTGAAATCAACTAAAGCAACTGGACATAAAACTAATGGTCATTGTAAAATAAAATAATAATTTCATCTTTCACTTTAACAATGGCAGCTATCACTTCGAAATGTGCAAGTAATTCTAATTTATACGATCCTCTAAATTTATGAGACAGCAATGAAACTAGCCAAAGCAGATTTTTGATTTTTCTTGTATTATTGCAGAAAAAAATCACGATTCGCATCAAGGCAATATTTCATAGTTGTAAAAATAATATCATTATCTTTTCAAAAAATTTCGCATACTTACAAATGATCGAAAATTAGTAAATTATCAAAAATTGAATAAGTCAATATAATTAAAAGAAATCATGATTAATTCAAAAACATCAGACTTATTATTTTTTCATTTAAGTCATGATTTTTTCAACCCTTATATGCATTCATATAAAATACTCTTGTTTTTTATCGAAGACAGAATCACAGAAAAACACGATGGAGCCGTTTTCAATCAATTTCTATGTTCATGGACGGTAGAAAAAATAATGCAGTTTATTTCATCATACAATAAATAAAAGTGAGGGAGTCATGCTAGAGCTAGAGGAGTAATCAGAGGCAGTAATGCTGTGAGAGCGATACATGAACTAAGGATCATCACTAACAGATGATAAATACACCCTCAGCGAACTTCAGATTTTTCTTTTGAATTAATAATGCAACAGTAAGATTTTTTTTGTCCCTTGAACTTGGAGTCTCGGAAAATCCTTTTAGGTGCTTTCATCTGGAATTATATAGTGTCGCAATAATCTTGAGTCAATTTGGGATTGGAGGTTTTCGAAACTTTAGCCAAACTGTGGTTCATTTTAAATAATACTGAGACATTTTTTAACTGAATTTTAAAGAGTTTAAATATTATCTCATGTTGGAGGATATGTGCAAAAATAGTTTTCGAGTGATGAATCGATAAAATGTATCTCTTATTTTTTCATTGGAATGGATAGAATTAAGAGTGAACAAGAAGTTCTGTATATTTTTGTGACTGAGCTTCCACCACAAAACAAATGAATAAAAAAATAGTGTGTGAAAGCTTACTGGGATGTAGCGTGGGTACGTGCTGCGCCAATCGGTCATCCTTGAGCATGTGAAGGAGAGTTGTCTTGCCCGCATTATCCAAACCCAGAAATAATAACTTTCCCGACTTCTTCCATAAGCCTGCACACACGTAATATTATAAACAAAACACACTTACATTCGGGCAAGTCGGCCCGGCAGTTTGTATCATCTGACCATGGTACAGCATCAATTTCGTTTTCATCAATTAAAAGCTGTATTAGTGACGATTTACCTGAACCAGGTAAACCTGTGAAAACGTATCTACCTTTCCGTTTGGACAACCCTATTAGTAAACTTGACTCATAAAATTCGAGTTACTATTGTACATGCAATTACAGACAGAATTATAACAATGTATATTGCTTTCCAGCAAGGACAAATCACTGAAGGTTTTAAAAAACACAAAAATAATAGATAACGAGTCACAGTTTTGCTGGAACGCAGTAATAAAAGTGGTAATGCTTACCTAAATAACCTAATACTCCAGTAAACCAATCCCAGATAAACATTTTGGATATTCTGAAAAAGATATTGAGATCATACTTTGTTATGATGATATTCAAGATAAATAACCTTGATCAAAGTACTTAATGATTCAGCTGATTATAGGAATAATTTATGTTAAGGTTATATTTTTGATAATTAGGTACCTCATGACACATAATTAGCTTTATATTTCGCTCAAATTATAAATAGATATAGATAGGCCAAAAGAAACGGGGTGATCTGGATGAAATTTTAGTAAATATGTAATAAAACATGCTTCAAAAAACTTAACCTTCATCAAACGTTACCTACTGAAAGTTAATATTTAATTCTAATAAATAATGTACCTCAATATTACAGTAGATTTTGTAATAAAATCAAAAGTAATGTCATTATTTGAAAACAATATGATCCAAAACTATCCAGATGTTTATTCACAATAAATAAAAGGGAGACACTCCAAAAAAATACATACTTGAAAGTCCACTTACACTAAATTGATCACTTTATACTATTTTTAATTATTAACTATTATTATGCACTAAAATAAATCACGAAACTGGGCCTCACTCAAACTTTCTTTGAGATGAGCCGTCAGTTGTAAAAAGGAAGCATTGGAAACGTATCGTTGGCAATAGAGCTACCAACCTTCTAACATCAAAAAATTAAATTCGAAGAGGAAATATATTTTAAATGCATCTTTAGTTATATTGTGATTGTAAGCAAACAAAATAAATAATAGGTTGAATTCTTGCTAAAATATTTCAAATGAGAATTAACTATATTTTCTAATTTTGCGTTTTCCACGTAGTTTGGCAACCATAGCGATGACAGCTAAGTGGTGATGTCATACATCCGTTTTGAAACGTCAAACCGAAATATATTTCTGATAATAACAAATTTATCTTTGTTTTTCTCATTGAAATACAACTCTAAATGGCGAATAATAATTAAAATTATAATATTGGAAGTATATAACGCTTCATTTTGAAGAAAATCGTATTAGCGGCAATTTTAAAATATTTGCGGCATTATTTGAAAAATTATAAAAATATAATGAGATGTATTTTAATAAAATATGAATTAATTAGACTTGGAAAATAGGCACAAATAGATAATTACTTCAAATATCAATTTACGACACCAACAAATGTCAATGTCAACAATGAAATTTAATCAATATTTACTGTAATGGAGCATCGACTCCTGTTGACTGTTTTGCAACTAAAAACTAGTAACCAAATTTATAGTAAAATGTGTGATAATTATAATAAAGTAAATTATAAAGTATAAATAATAGAAAATGTTTTGTTTATATTTACCTTGTGCCATAAATAAGTATATTGTTTTATTTATTTATATTAAAAAATGTCTAAAAAGAGAAGTATTTCAAGAAAAATAAATTTAGTAGAATTTCCATTACCTGAATCATCAAAAATATTGCCAAATCTTGATCGTTACAACGATACATGCATTCAAGAAATATACTTTGGAGAAGAAATTAAATCAGAATCTGATAGTTCAACAACCGCAAAGTCAGATAGCTCAGATATATTCGAAGACGCTTTAACAACTGATGATGGTCTACGAGATTTGTTGTCGTATAAGAGTTCTGCAAGCTCTACCTCAGGCTCAGAAGATATTGAATGTGAAGCAACGAAGAAAATAGCACAAGAATTTGAGAAGTTGGAAAATATTTTATATGGAAATATAGATGAAACACATAAAGAAATTGATGAATATAACGAATGGACAGGGAAATTTCCTCATCTCAGGTTCGCACAGTTACTTACATTTTCATATTTCATATAGTCATTTTTTCAAATATAATAGCCAAAAAAATATTGATGGAAAAGCATATTTTAGTGTTTCAAATTTCCTGTATGTTCCTGTAATTTACGAACTGAATATTATTCACAACATTCTTCTAGAGATTTTAATTAAATAAAATGGAGCTGACTGCATTAGCGAATGTAAGTAGTGGAATAGTGGAAATAAGGCAATTCAGTCAATTATAGAATTTTTTCCTTTCTAACTTTAAAGTTTCGGCTACATCTTAGTCATCTTCAGGAGCGAAAGGAACTATTTAGTTTGAATTTGAATACATACATGTATTTTAAAAGCTAAATGCTACATAATAGCAAGAAGGAGTATTTCTCTTGCCAAATTGCCACAACCGACTACTATGGAACATACTGTCTAATAGGATATTCCACGATTTTCCAAAAATCTCGAAAATGAACTTTGAGCACATTAAAAAAGCTATAGACATAAATTTTTTTTGTAAAAGAAAATCCTGATTTACAAGCACGCTGGCAATCAGTTGTAGCATTTCTTACAATGGAGCCAGTGTTCTAAGAAAAACCCGGCAAATTAATATTGTATCGGGCCTGGATGTGGTAGCAGCAGTCATCGCGAATCAAATAAGTTGTTCATAAACGTCTTAACTCGGGAGATACGAAATAAGCGGTTACCTACAAAAAATCCGAGTTGGTTCCGTTGGATTTCCCACTTATATTGTTTTGAAGATCATTTCATAATACATATTTTTAATACATTATTGATAAAGAACAATTTATAAAATTGACTGTCATTATCACGTTTTGAAAGTACTGTGATATTCCAAGAAAACGTTCAACTATATGTAACTTCCAAAAAAGTAACAGGAAATGAACTTTATATCCACCAACGGACATCCATCAAGATACATTATTTTTCATTTTGTATACATTTCAAACGTTAGGCTATTTTCTTGTGACACGACACCATTGCAAATTTATACAATTGGAATGGTATTTTTCAAATTTCAACAAATAAATATTGAATTATTAATAATGTCTTTGACGTGACAGTTAACAAAACATTATCAACTTGGCATTGAATATTAATTAAGACGTTGCAGTTACTAATCATAACGTGTTAAAATTATTAAATTATTGAAACAATATTTTACTACACTAAAAATAGACGTTCTACTGTCAAAAGAAAGAACCATAATAAAGATTTAGCTATGTGCTTTGACACTATTCGCTTCAGCTGCGTTAATAAACAAACTTTTCAAGAAAAAGTCGGTAACTATTAACTCGTGAACCTCTGGAAAATTATCTGTTGCCTCACGAACTAATCAGAACTTATTTTGTGTCTGATTCTATTCTGAGTCGAATTAATGCATGGTGCCTATCTCTTACGCTTGTATTACACGATACAATTTATTGACCAATAAAATGACCAAGTTTTCTGTCAAGTTTTCAACAATTTATTGTCGAGCTCAAAAATATTTTGTACCATATTACACGATACAAGTTTTTGTCAAGAAAAATCAAGACTACCAACTTATAATTTTTGACGTAACTTCAAAAAGTGTGGTTAGAGAGAAAGTGAGATAGTAAAGATAACAAAAAATTAATATATTGAGGGTAACTGTATATAAAATTATATTAATATTTTGTCAACACTAAGATTATCATTTGACGCGAAATAACTAATATGAGTAATGTTGGCAACGACAAAATCTCCCTAGAAAACCCCAGAATATTGGTGAAAAATTCAGTCAGTTCTATTTAAAAAATAACTTGGTCAAGAGAAAATTGTGGAAATTTTGGACAAATTACACACAACAATAAATTGAAGGTCAACTTTTGAAAAGATTTGACCAATAAATTGTATCGTGTAATACAGGCATTATGTACTGACTTCCGATCGCCAACATGCGTTATGACATCACAGCGGCGCTTAGCCAATAATAGCGTTTAGTCGATCACATGACAAAATTTGAAAATTTCACAATTTTTTATGTTGTTTTAATACATATCACAAAAGAAAAAAAGTTCTATTTATAGGATGTTCAATTTAAGGTTATAAACCTTACATTGAGACAAAGAGGATCTATTAATTTTACTAGTGAAAAACCAATTAGTAAGCACGGTCCTCAGTAATCGGTTGTCAAAGGTATAAATTCAAATTTAAACTAAATAACTCCTTTCGCTCCTGAAGATGGCTAATGTATAGCCAAAACTGTAGAGTTAGAAAAGGAAAAATATATATAATTGATTGAATTCCCTTATTTCCACTACTTACATTTTAATTAAAATTGCATTTAATTTATAGCCTATTCCAGTTAAGAACGGCCTAAGGACTTTTATGAGACTACGATTCAAGTCTTCTGATTGTCCGAAATGTGAACTCATTTCATTTACGTACAAAAATCGTACTTGGCTGACTGTCATTTGCATCAACTCATAATTGTCCATCAATCATCATTAATAAATTTGTGCAGTTTAAATTTTTTTATTTGTATTTGTTTGTTTTAAATTCTGTTTTTAATGTGAGTAAATTATGTTTGCAAATTGTAGTCCCATAGAGCCTTGGACTGTTCTTAACTGGAATAGACTATAGCCCTCCACACGATATATTACTCGATGTTCTTTATAATAAGTGCAACAACGTCGAGCGATTAGAACAATAAGTAGTTGATAATCTCTCTTCAATATCTTTCTTTCCACTTTTATTCTAATCAATGTTGAATACTTTATTTTGAAATATTACTTATTTACGATTTTCAATGTAAAAAATTAGCTTCTATAGAAAATTGTGCTGTAAAACTTCATTTGCACGATCTCAATGAAAGAGTTCATCAGTTCTAATTATCGATATTTTGAACCTCATTTACAACATTAAAATTACTTTAGAACAGTTTAAACTTGATATTTTGATTCAAATTTCCAAGAATATCTATGAATACTCCGCTCATGTATAAATTCTCCTATAAGACAAGCAAAATGATCAAGAAATTACAATTACAGACAACGTGAAATTCCCACTAAGAAATTATTTTGACAACACAAACATAAAAATAGTTATTTGTGTATCAAGGCCGTAAAGGTTATCTTTTTTGGTCGAATCTGTTGTTTGCGGCCGAAGCGTAGCTGAGGCTGCAAATCAGGTGAGACCAAAAAAGAACTGTAGGCCGAGGTGCACACAACGTTTTTCAGGCGATCATTACGAAATAATTCAAAATCACATCATTTTATCTATTTATTTCTAAAACATTGCAATTGTAAATCTTAGTTGCCGTTGAAATTGTTTTATTTTATTGTCTTCAATCAAGTTGACATTTAACAAAAAATGCGTATTTATTTTTTGAATTGCAAGAACTACAGAAGTTGACGGAAGAATATATGTACTATTTAAGCGAAAACTATTTCTTAAAGAGTTCATCAAGCTGCCCATATAGGTAAATATAAAGTGTTTATGAAATATTTTTTGACAGATCAGTCCCAAAAAGTAATATTTGACAGATCAGTCCCAAAAAGTAAAATTTGACAGATCAGTCCCAAAAAGTGAAACTTCATAAAAACACCTTTTTTGTCATGATCTCCTAAAAAATATGTTTTTTGTATACTTGATGGGAAACATCAGGTTTAATATGTAGAAATCAGTAAAGAAAAGTGCCAGCTCTCCAATTAGCAATACTTTTATAATTAGCAAAAAATTATAGATTAAACATTTGAGAAAACAAAAATTCTCTCGATTTCGCCGGAAACAAATGGAAAGTCGCTTCTTTAGCTGCATCCAGAATTTTGCGAGAATCTTTAGCCTCTGACGTTTCTGACAAATTAATTTTAAATATTGTTTATTTGTTACTATGCTTTTGCTTGGCAGTTGCCAAAATTGTTACTACGTTTTTGCAAGAACACAATCTTGATTAGTATTTCTGTAGAAAATTATTTCTATTCTTGGCGTCTTCCACTCAGCTTTTTTCATCAAGTATACAAAAAATAGCATGTTCAACACGTAAGAAAAGCGATATTACTTTGCTCGTGTAAATTTAATTCACTCGCTAGGTAACTCTCAATTTTCTCTACCTGTTAAACAATCTTCTATTGTTTGTATTGTAAATTAAAAAGTCAGTAGCCAGAGTATTTTTGTACTTAAGTACCAATTTCTGGGTTTCACTAGTACTTAAGACTGATACTGAAGTAGAAATATTTATTTTGTACTTAATACTTGAAAATTTTAAGTACTAAAATTATAACATGTACTTAAGACTTATTTTTCTCGTAATAATCGCAAATAATATTGAAGTAGCTTACAAATAATTAAGTATTTGAAAAATACTTAAGTAATGTAAAAATACATAAGTATCAGTTTTGAAGTAAGAATAAAATTAAGATATTATTATATAGAATCAAGTTTGAGGGACTTTCATACGTAAGGTATAACAAACAGGTAGGTGTTAGTCTTTGTGTGTGTGTGTAAGTGCAAAAAATATCACAAAAATGTAGGGTTGTCATGATTTAAATCGAGTAAAAAATTACGATTTAAATCAATCAAAATTTTTTATTCAAATACCTATCGGATTCATATAAAGTCATATAAAATAAATAGAATCACCATCAAGCTATAACCTAACTCAAACTTTTATATAGGCAAATTAGTTTGGCCGCTCTCTGTGCCCAAATGGTTTCTCAGCTTTAAGTGGACTAGACCAAATAATACAAATAATTTATGTATAAGTGATTAAATACTACATACCATTAATTGAAATTGGATCATAATAATGAGAAGTATAATGAAATAACAAAAACATAAAAATTGGGTAGAAGTAAAATAAGAAATCGGAGTTTTTTGTTCAAATGAAAAAATGTGATTTAAAGCAAGTGAAAATCTGATTTAAATGAAAAAAATCGACTTCTTTCCAATCCTATGAAAAAATACTTATACTTGAAAAATACTTATTTTAAAGTATTTTTCTTGTGAAAAACTGGTACTTTGTACAAGTACTTTCAAGCTAAACTTGAAAAAGTACTCAGTAACAAGTATTATCACAGTTAAAACTGATACTTATACTTAATTACTCTAGGTCCGGTACTTGCCCAGCTCTGTCAGTAGCAACTCCAATTTCTTCTATATGTTGAAGATAACGAAATAGACGAAAATATAATGAAAACCAATAAATGCAGTAAAATCCTAAAACAGTATTTGGAGCCAGTTTATGTCATTTTGATGAATGACATTCAAGAAATATTCTCCCTACATACCATTTGTGCTTAAAAATTAACCAGATAATTTATATGCACTTGTGGATATTACCTCCGACAATTTTAATTGAAAAGTTCAATTTATAATTAATGATTGCAGATATACGTTATGTTTCAATTATAATGATTTTCTTTTTTCAAACGATGATAATTTCTTTTTTAATGCTCCGTGAATGCATTTATAGAATTTTTATACATGTCTTACAATGTTTTATCTTCGGTCGTTCTAATTATCGTTAAACATTCAATTATTTATATATACACATATATATATATATATATATATATATATATATATATATATATATATATATATATATATATATATATATATATATATATATATATATATATATATATATATATATATATATATATATATATATATATATATATATATATATATATATATACTGAATGTAAATCTAGTTGGCGAATCCGTAATAAGCCAGACGGTTGAATGAAAGTAAATTAATTTTTGAAAAAGTCTTGTACAGCGCCGGGATTCGAACCCGAGTTCTCGGGTTCGAATCCCGGCGCTGTACAAGACTTTTTCAAAAATTAATTTACTTTTATATATATATATATATATATATATATATATATATATATATATATATATATATATATATATATATATATATATATATATATATATATTTTTTTTTTTTTTTCTGGAAATGTCACCCTAACTGCAACTATTGGTAACTAAACGATATTATGAATTGAACTGTTTTCGTTGGAGTTGAAATAAATGTTTTTCGAAATTTGAATTAAAATATCAAGTTTAAATGCCAAATATATGATTTTAGTATCATGAAGAGTTTCAAAATATCGTTCAGATGTTTAAAATAATTACATATACTCACTCATTGAAATCGTGCATTAAAAGTGTGCCATAAAACTATTGTTGCAAAGTTTTTCATAAAAACCTATTTTTTTTATTGAAAATGTGAAATCCTTACTTTTTATTCAACCATAATTTGGCAAATAGACAAATAATATATAAAAATGTAAAAAACTAAAATGTAATATTATTTGTTACTAGGATTATTGGAAGCGCCATGACAATTCATCCCAGTAACGAACGATTAACAGAAGAATTTATAGAAGAAATAATTGAAGAACACTCTGATAGTAATATATTGTTAGAAGAAAGTCCTCCTGACACCAAATCAAAACTGAAAGAAGCTGTGATAAATAATGTATTAAAAAAAGTTAAATCACAATTGTCGAATAAAAATCGAGAGTCTTATCAAATCTTTTCTATACCTGACATATCAGTACCAAGAAGCAGAAAATCTAGCGAAAACAAAGAAAGTAATGAGTTATCATCGAATGAATCGTTTTTACAAATAACTACTATGCCTCTGAATAGTTCCCCCTTCCGGAAAATCAATTTTGACTATCAAAGTCCAATTATGAAGTCACATTTATCAGCTTCAAAATGGCAGAAAGATGATTCAAGTGGATATTCATCCCTACCACATATCTCTCATTCAAGTGTGCCTTACAATAGTAGTGGTAATAAAAAAAATCAAGCTCTAAGTGCGAACAAATCTGATAAAAATATGCATCGATATTCAGCGAACTCTAGAAATACTTCTGGTACTTCCGTAGCCAGACTACACTCGAAATATACTTACTCACCTCGAGTAAAAAATGTTGTCTTACCACCAATACAAAATTTATGCTTAGATGATGGAAGATCTGTTTCTTCTACGCCTCGAAAATTTAACACTAGGCCAGTTTCTAGTAAATTAAATAAGTATTCAGATGAGAAACCAAGAAGTTATTTGAACGTTTTAGACAAAAATTAGTTGTTACTATTTAAATATTTGTAAATATATATTTTTGTATACAAAAGAAAATAAAGAAAGTATTATACTTGAGATTCTATTATTATTGATATGTTATTGTAACGAGCTCTTATAAAGTCGAGATATTATGGGTAAAACTGATTTTAGAACGTAAAGCAATTCTTACTTCAGACAAAACTTTTCTCTTATCTTGCCTGATCGGACTTACGGCCAAATTGTATATGAATCAATCAGAAATATAATGGTCAATAGGATACCAGGCTTTATAAGCCCAGGATCCTATACTAAGTGCCAAAAAATAGGCCATTTTGGGTCAATTTTTCGTTAGGTACTTCAAATTTCTCAATTTCTTCACTACTAAAATATTATTGTGGAGACAATTTATTCTCTTGTAATCCAGATCTTCTTCCAGGAATTTTTCCATCCAACTAACTGTTTATTGTTTCATTCTTTCTTAGGTGATTAATTAACATAATCCATTTTGTATCCCAGAAACACTGGTTATGGCCTTTCTGGCCAATGTAATCGACTTTTTTAGTGCAGAGCCATCGGTTAACGATTCCTAATTTTTTCTTCACAAAAGCTCCATTGTGGAAGGTGCAATGTCCTGGTAGAAAATTTCTTTCTTCTGTAATCCAGGGCCTTTATCACGAATTATATCCAAATAGTCTAGAAGACTAACCCAGTATTCGCAAGTTATTGTTACACTTTTCAAAGCAATTAATACGAAGAGTTTCTTTTACATATGTATCTCAGAATGAGTGGCCTTGACTTTCTCGGCAGAAGAAATTGACTTCGTCTTTTTTTAAAGGAGATTTATCGGTTTTCTCCAACTGTTTTGATTGTCATTTAGTTTACTAATTTGTTTACTCTTTGGTGGGTGCCAGGGCATGATGGGGTAAAATGGAACGAGCTTGCAGATGAGCTCGCCAGAAAGGGACCCAAACTACCGTTTATCGGTCCAGATCCTTCATGTGGACTTCTAAAAAGTGAAAGTGTGGGAGGCAAAAACCACGGCCTCATACTGGGAAAACACTGCAAATCTCACCTACAAACCCAAAGGATACTCTCTCTCAGTAAAGGAAACTTAAGGATCCTGACAGGCCTTTTAACTGGTCATTATTCTCTTAATTACCATTTAAACAAAATTGGCAAATCTGTCGCCTTTGTCAAGAAGACGAAGAAAAAGCAGAGCACATTCTATGTGAATGCCCAGCTGTAGCTTTCAACAGACTACAACACTTCGGTAAGGCATATAAAGAGGCCAGCGAGGTGAAAGATTATAGTCCTGGAAATATACTAAGGTTTGCTAAAAACCTGGATATATTTCCAGACTAACCAAATAGGGCTATGTCACAAAAGATACAGGCGCTTCTGACGCTCAAGCCCTTTGCTGTATAATAATAATAATAATAATACACTTTTCAAAGTAATTAATGAGAAGAGTTCCTTTTGCATGAGTATCTCAGAATGAGTGACCTTGACTTTGTCTTTTTTTAAAGGAGATCTATCGGTTTTCTTCAACTATTTTGATTGTTATTTAGTTTACTAATGGATTGGATTTCATTTGATACCACTTAATTCCTAGCAAATGCGATAAATCGTCCAAATCGAAGAATTTTATAGCACCACGATATTCCAGTTTATCTATACCGAAATTCCATACAAAATCATATGTACTTTCGAAAGCCGTAGAAAAAACTTTCAACTTTGATAGCAATGCAATTTCTGTGATAGGCCTTCGTAAGTTTCTTTTGATTGCTGTAGCTATGATTGTTGCTCCAATTTATTACCATAAATGTTCAGATGACATGAGTAAAAAGGGCCAAAATTTTCAGTACTCCTGAGAATCAGTAATTGTACATTCACTAGCACTAGAGTATATCTTCATAGAACCACAGCGAAATATGAGCTTACCTCAATGAGACCTTGCTAGAAAATATATCTTGCATTGGATATGTTGCCTAACGTCAAAAAGTAATTTGTCTACGGCCATGCGTAAAGAGAATCTTTTTCGTGTTCCGATTTCGCAGTTGAATTTCAGTGAATTTATGTTTTTAGTTACTCTCTTGCATCCATTATTTCGGATATTTGATGAATTTAAATGTCAATTTGTCCTTTGGACTCTCATGGCTCAATAATTGTTGAAATATAGAAGTCAAGGACCGTAGAAAAAATCTTATAGGCATTATAACATTCAGCCAACAATTTTAGTGACTCGGCAAGCCTCGTCACCAAATACTTGGTCTGTCATAATGCTCAGTTTTACAGTATTGTTGCATTAGTTACAATTATCGTATTTGGAAGTGGCTCGACGTTTTTATTAATAATCAAGTAGCTGTGTATTTTTCAAGGTCAGGACTGATAAAAGCGGAACATAGGATGATGATGACGATCTAAGTATTTCGGATGTCCTCGTACAAGTATCGTTTTAGGAATATTCAAGTAACGCACTCTTTGGTGTGAGCAGCTAATAATTTTGTGGTATATTATACTGACTAGTATACCAGTCTGCGGAAAGCTCTTCAAGGATTTTTATATATTCTGCTTGCGGGTTGAGTGTTTGAATCTTGATCGAAAACAAGAATTGGAAGGATTCAAAGAATTCAGGGTGAATTTTGTTGAATTTCCTTGACATGAAACTGATGGATAGGGGCTAACGACATGTTCTACTCAGAATTTGAAGCTCTGTGGTCAAAAATGTAGGAAGAAGCTGGTTTCTTGCTATAGTAAACAAGATAGTGTAATAATTCATAGTTTGTCGTGCGGAAGTGTTGAATGTATGCCGAAAAACTCTTTGGCTGCATTTCCGTAGCTTTCTGGCAAGCCAATAAATTGGATTTGCCCGATTACTATGTGTAACTCAACACTTGTCAATGAGGGATCTCATATTGAGTATCCAGATGGAGACTGCGTCAAGATTTGTGATTGTTTTGAAGGTCTGATGTTATTACCCTATTTTACAGTAATTCCAACCTCAGATTTTTTTTTATGTTTGTGTTGGAATAATACCAGCTGTGATTTAGTGGAGCTAGTTTTGATCCACATTGGCACAAACAAATTTCTAGAGATCTGATTTGTCGCTGAAGCTCTCGATCGCATAATCTGCATTAATGCAGTTTGAGAAAACCGATAGATCTCTTTTGAAAAAAGGCGAAGTCAATTTCTTCTGCCGAGGAAGTCAAGGCCACTTATTCTGGAATACATATGCGAAAGGGACTCTTCTCAGGAATATTGGAGCAATAGTGGTTGTTGAGGGAGGGCGACAATGATCCTTTACTTGAAACTACTGTCAAATACGTTTTTTTGTCAATTATATACAATACATTCCATTGGCGCTGAGAGGTTAGTCTGGATAAGCTCATGGTGCAATGTCTCAAGTTTTACCGATGTCTTTAAGCAAAGTAAGTCGAAAACGTCCGTAGTTGATAGAAGCTTGAATTCAGTTGCTGGAAATAGAAATTAGTTGACTCTTTCTTCTGAAATCCATATTGTTTCGCCAGGATAGTCCTAGTGAAAGTGAATAAGTCATCTTCTGGGATCATTGTTATATGAAAAATCTCCAAGCGTGTAGAATAGTGGTCCAAGGTTGCCAGTAGTGAAATCGTGGTGTGGACGATGATTGTTATATCTGGTTTTAATGTTCGGTAAAATGCCTAAGTCACACCAAACAGTGTCCATAAATGACCATGCGTGACATGAAACAACAGAACGCACCCATCACTCATGAAAATAGCGGATTCTCTAATTTTCATCATTGATCACTGACGAAAAAAATACAGCTAGTTTCGTGAGCATCATATGCTACTAATTTCACTTTGTCATTTTGTTTGACGTTTGTTGTGTTGGATTATTGTTTTTATTTGAATGTATTTAATCAGAGAAAGTGCGTTCATAGGCATAAGATACCATTGATTTTATGATACTAAGGCTTGGTTGCATGAACATTCATTAACTAAAGAGATCTTCAAAAATGAACAATATCAAATCGAATACATTCGTCCAATAAGTTGCTAAGCATCACTGTCAGAATTTCCGATTTAATATTGTTTATTTTTAATCAACTGTTTAGCTTTCATGAAGCAGACTTTGGATTAGTTCTTCTGTAACAGCAATTTGTCAGATATTGTATGAATCGTCCTGTGAATTTCCTCGAAAGCGCATTATATTCGCTAATTATTTATTCTTTTGGATTAGAAATTCAGCATCTGATTTTACATATGTACAGTAATGTCTCCATTTTTCAGTCCATACAGAATTTCAAATTTATGTGCACATGTATGGTCCTCTTGATGTCTGTATTTGATTTAGTATTTAGTATTACAGATTTTATATAAGATTTTCATTTGTTAAAGTATGTATATAATATTTTGCTTCCCAAATAAAAAGACATATCTATGTTTTTAAAACTGAGTTATTATATTATGTGAAGTATGAATTGCGGTACATTTTACAACCTTTTAGCTACCCATAAAGCCCTGATAATGTAATCACTCGTTTTCAGTTACGAAAATATTTTTAAATGATGGTGGACGAAATTCTAAGAGTTTAGAAGTAGTGTTTTTAATTTTTAGTGTATTATTCAATATAGTTTTATACAATATATGCATTTTGTTTAACAATTATAATAACATCAACAACAATATTTTAGTAATTGCTCAGTGCAATGTTATTAATATTAATAGCCAATTAGCTGCCAATTTAGAGCAAATATAACAGTATTGCATACTGTTTGGTATAAATTCAGCGTTATTCGCTATTTCTAAATTAATAAAGCCACCACTATGTGGGTAGTTGCTATTCGAACAAACTACATAAAATTTCTAAATCTTGAGAAGAGCTAAAATGCAAATATTTATCTGAAAAATTCCTAATTTATGTACAGAAACACATTTTTCCATTTTATTTAAATTTATTTCTGATCGAATTTAAGCTTAATCAGTAAAATTCAACAAATTAAGATTAAGTATAACACGATCTACATGTTAAAATAGGTTAGATGTTAAATTGTCGTACAGATAGGTATTTTAATAAAAATTGATAGGTATAGGTAATCATTAAGTGGTGTTTTCGTTAATTGCACTTATGCACATTTAAAAAACTTCATTGTATCTAAAGTAAATTTATAATCTACCTAAATTTAATTGATTATCTTCAATATGCTAAGCAATATACCCACATAGTATTTAAAACGATGCGTGTTAGTTATTTCAGCATGAGCGACAATTGTAATATGGATTTAAAAAAATACCAAAATAACAATAACCTACCAAATGAAATCAGACACAAGCTGGGGTGAAATTCAGGTATAAAAGGTGAGACTGACAATGAGATTCCATTTGCGTCTTGGTTGGTTATTGCAATTTCTGAATGATATGGCGGACGATATAATTTACGTCTAAATAATTCAATGAAAAACAGCTGTACAAATGAGTATTATCAATGTACAAAGTTAGCATGTAAGTACGTTCTGTACACCTATTTAACAAGACACAGCTGCATCAGCACATCAGCTTGATTGTTACGTTCGAGATTGAGACATAATTATATTTAGAAAAATACTAGCAACTCAATAAATGGATGCTGATGGTACAACAATAGAGTGACATTCACAAGTGAAAAATTTTAAACAGTTTTGTACAATCAAAGCGTCGCAACCTGAAAAAAGCTGTCCTTTATTTTTTCAGATATCTTGTGTTTGGTGACACTGAGATTTTATATCTAGAGAATAATAACTTTTTGACGACAAAACACCAGATTTTCAAGTTGATAAAGAACGCAGAATAATTTGTGTTAAAACTATTTGAAAATATTTTTAATGTAATGAAAAATGCTTGAAGGAGGACGACGCGTCATTTGGATTTCAATTATTAGATCACCAGAAACAAAATATCAAAGAATCAGTGACATGCTACTTTTTAGGTCAAATTAGCTGTTGATTGTACTGATTCTACAAATCAAAATTCATAACAGAACATTCAAGTTGAAATCTATCGACTAATATTTACAATAATATCACAATTCATTGTATTTAAATTTACACTTTTTACAACTTTTCATAAATAATCAAATATTCACAACAATCCATTTAATAAAAATCTATTATTAAAAATTTGAATGTGGTAATGTTTAGGTCTTAACATGATTGCATTTAGGTATAAACCCACCTTTAGGACATGTACACACATAACAAATGACATAGTTTTGATCACATTTGCACTGAATATACAAACACTCGTCATTTACACGCACAGAAAGCTCGAGGTGTTTGCCACTCATGACTATTTTATGAACATTTGACAGCTTGACGCTTACGGCGAAATCAGCCAAAAATATATAAACATTCGTAGCTAATCATCGATGTGATGTGTCCATAAGTTCGAATTTTCTTTCGTAGCACATCATTTTCGAATGATTTGTAAAGCACTGGGTTAGTTAGTGTTCGATTTGGAGTAGATAAGAATAGATAAAAAGTAGTGTAGCGACCCTCTGATCTCTCCATTCCACCACCAACCGATTTATGACATCGGATAATGACATGGGACCGACTACTTCAACCATCAAGCCAAAATAATATATCAAACAAAAATAAACTAACTTAAAACATTTATTATACACCTAAATAACTAAAATTCAATTTATAAAAAAATTATAATAAGTTTTTCAACAGCAACATAATGAAACAGTAATAAAGAACTGAACAAAAATAAGCAAGATAATTAAATCAGGTACCGTATTCGCACAAACTGCTCATTATTTAATACAATCAAATGAAATATGCAAATATCTAAATTATCTTCCCAAAACATAAATTTTGTATCATTGAAGATTAGATCATAGAAAATATGAAATGTCTAAAATTCTGAGGTAGCACTAATTTGTTCAAAAATGTTTTTTTTTTCTAAATATAAATGATTATCTTTTAGTAATTACTCTTCAAAATTAAAGTTGGATCACTAGTGCTTTTATTCCGGAATATAATTTGGATTTGATGGCGCATTTTAATTCGAATTTACTTTGGATTTGATTGGAATTGACTTTAATTTCATTTGGAGTTGATTGTGATTCGATTTGGATTTAATTATATCCAATTGTAATCTGAATTCAATTTTCCAATTAAAACTGAATAAAACTCATCCAGAAAATGATAATAAGCTGTAAATGGGAGCAAATATTTTCGTAGATAAAGTAAATGTTCATAAATACATTTGTTAGTTCAAATAATTAACAATTTGCACAAATAAGATGTACCCATAATCGAGGTATTCCATGGACTTGAAGATATAGAATTCTCTACCACTTCAATAATAAAAGCAGTGGCGGATTTACATATTTTCCAAGTATAGGCTCTTTGCCGCCCTCACCTCTACAATAATTGTCAGTTTCTAGATTGTTCCAACAATTTGGTTGAAATTGCACAAAAAATAGAGGAGAAAGTCATCGGAAAGATGTCTTGTAGACTTCTTCCTGCAAGATATCAAATATCTGACAGATTTTTTTAAATTTCTGTAATCTGCCGCCCCTAAAATCTGCCGCTCTAGGCTCAAGCTTACTCAGCCTGCTGATAAATTCGTCACTGAATCATTGTTTAGAAAATATATTATATAGGCATCGATTTGAATATTTGAATCTCCCGCCACAATTAGTGTGAAAATAAATCGAGAGGTGGCACACCAAAGGTTCCTGAAAAATCAGTTTTTGAGAAACGAACTCAATTGATTTATTTACGTTCACAAGAAGAATGTTAAAAGCATGTATTAAAATACGTATATGCTTTCAACTCTCCTCGGGTAGACGTGAATTTGTCAAGTGTGTTTGCTTCTCAAAAACTTCTTTGCCAGGAATCTTTTAGTGAAAAGATTTTCCGTGTGCACAAGATATTATCGATCCTTATTTGACAAAAATTAAGTTTCGACAGTATGCTTCGTTTCATTTTGAGGTATTTGATCAAATATAATCACTGAAATGTAATTCAAAATAAAGAAATATTTGGGATAAATTCTAGAGTTATTAAAAAGTAGGAGGAGATTCTACGAAAATCAGTCCAATGGTATATACTTCCTATACTAGTAAAATAACTAATAATAACAATACAAACTAGATAATAACCCATAACCAGGAAAATAAGGAGCATGCAAACCAATATACGATAATAGAGATATGATATCGGAATGGTGGGTAGATGACCGTTGATGCGGTCTAGATATAGGAGTAGGGACCATCGGTGAGGGCGCTACACAGCAGTAGTCAGGAGTTGTCATCTTTATTGGAGCCTCCTCCACCAGTTCCACTGCCTTGGCCGCCGCCCCCGCGACCACGAGCAGGTTTATATTCCAGCCCGGGATCGAACTGCATTAGTACGAAAACCTACATATAAAGAATTCCCATCAAGAAGAGAAAATAGCATGCACTACTACAGTACTACTACATTCTAAAATACGAACACGCAACAAGAACTAAACCTAAACGCAAGAGAACAGAAACCAAGAAAATAAATATAGAAAATGAGTAGGATCATGATTTTTTCAGGTTAAAATCGAAATTTTGATTTAGGGGCCTATAAATATATATGCAAAGCACAATTTTGAATAAGTGCCACATTTTCAAAGGATAATTTTATTCACCCAGCTTTTAACATCAATGAAATATAAATATATATTTATATGATGGCAGTGAGGATTGTACTGCAAATATTCCAGCTTCACGGGGTGAACAATAAATTCTGGATTATCACGATAATTTTTGAAAAGCGGTTTTGCGATTTTTTCACCAAATATTGTGATTGTATTAATTTTGTTTTTAGATCTCCTAAAACGATTAAGGCCATTTTCAGAGTTAAATCGGTTTGATATGCTCGTAGACATAAGTTTGTCACTCTTTTTATCAAGTTTTATAGTATAGTAGGTATAGTAGTGAAAAAAAAAATGTCCTACCTGATCCGTAGGTAGCAACTGGAAGTCATCTGGAGGATTGGTAATTACGTATCTTTTACTACTTGCATCACAAGAAGAACTCGTATCCCGAAACCTGTATAGTCCAATACAGAGCATTCCGTAGGATTTGAGAGCTGCTACAAAGAGATCTCCATATTTTCCTGCTTCGCCGAACTGCGCGAGCGGACCATCGTACAGTGATATTTGACCCACTCGACATCTGTCGCGATTTGCTAAACTATCTGTTGTACTGCAGATCACAAAATAGATGAATACAAAGTTTAAAATTAGTGGAGCTTATTACCTATAGCCTCCTCGGAGACCAGCACCTTCGGCTAAAATTAACTCTAATTCTGGAGTTGCTCCACCAGTAATCAGTGATCGAATTAACGTTAAAGCGTTCTGATTGAAGTATGTCTGTGAAATACACAAAATTTATACTGAAAGTGATAAACATATTTAGGAACAGGAGTTTGGGATTGCACAGTTGATGGAAGTCAATACCCCGCGAGTTTCCAATTGATGTACCTTTTCTAATCTGAGTATTTGATTAAAATTATGTGATAAAGACTTACCGTTGACATAAGAGAATCAAGTACACTAACAGCAAACGCTGTACCACAGGCAAATGGTTGAGTCAAATACAATTCGGTATCTGGATCGTCATCATCGTCTTGATCCAAAAATTGTACATTACTGTCATTTACTAATTCTGAAATTAGAAATAAAATTTGCAGCTGTTGTACAAGTGGTATTCATTTATCTCTCCACAAGAACTAGCTGAGTTAGGATATAAATCTCTAACCTGTAATCATAGGCACGTTGGCTCCATAGACTGAACCTCTTCTTTGAAGAACAATTGGACTTCCGACTGAAGCCACGGTGTCCTGTTCACCGGAAACTTGGCTTAAGACACCTATTGTGTCGTCGAACGTCATGGCTTTAATATTCAACGATGCTAGAATTGCTTCCTTATCCGCTAAAGTTGGATCATCATTACTGGGAACTTTAGCAGATAAAATACAACACATATCACATAAATTGACGTTTACAGCGCGAAGATCAGCCCTACTTAACGGTGAACCCTAAAAAAAATTATCTTAGCAACGAGGACTTATTTTTTTGTAATTATCTTACATTTAGAACTGATATTTTCGGCAAATTTTGTAACATTTTCCATTCTCTACGTATATAATCTACAGATCCTACTATAACAACATGTTTGAGCTCGTGATAATGAAAATTACTAGCCCTTAAGGGCATTACTAAATTACGTAATCCTATTAGAGGAGAATCTGGATCCGCGAATAAGCACACTACCACATGGCCGTTTAGGACTGTCATTGCCGCCTGGTTGCGATCCTACAAAAACAAAAATTGAAATATAATACGAATAGCATATTATATATTATAATTACATTCAAATTAAATTTTTTACGGCCTTTAGAATAATTCCAAAAACAAAAATATACTTGTTGGACTATAATTAGATTCAATGTCCGACTAGTTTATTATTGTTGTGATAATAATACTGATTCCAGGATAATTACGTAACAAATAATACCCGAGGGCATTATTTTGGAAAATAACAAACAAATTTCCTAGTTACAGCAAGTAACTAAAATGACAGGACATATATCGCTGAAGTGTTTGATTGAAATAGTACAAAAGTCGGACATTAAACATCGGACCGGAGACCCTCGGAAAGTACACTGTTGACCTCAGGCATTATTGTCATTTTAATTCCCTTGATACCTTAATTATTATTTCAGCATCAAAATAACTAATACATGGATGGTGTCTAGACTTCAAACTGGAGCACAACGTGCATTGAATTTGCAATTTTTGAGTGAACAACTTGACATTTATTATTCCTCAGACATTTATTATTCCTGGTGTAGTTCAACCATGGAATGAAAGTTAACTCTTGAATTATTTTATAGATGTGGTTTCCTTTCAGTTATTATTCGAATTTCAAAGGAAACTAAACTTTATAACTGAATAGTTAGCAAAGATTAGAATTCAGGCTCCGAGAATTTTTGCAATTACCCACTTAAATACTGGATTAGGAACTCCCAGAAATACATTAGTATAACTTGCTTGAAATAGATGGATGACTACGATATTTACAGGATAGTAGAGAACAAGACAGGGATGCATCAAAAATATTTTCCATTATTTATTTCGATTCTAACAAAATATGTTGTATATGTCTTCTAGAAATGATTTAAAAGAAGATTCAGTTATATCAGAATTACCAGAAACCCACGGCTGCCTCATTTTAAAAACTATCACCTAAGTTATCTACATATCTGCCTGATACTTTGGTCAAGAGACAAATGAGTCCTAATACATCCCTTAAACCCTATTGCTAAGATCATTTTCAATGTCTCCAGTAATCCAGTGGTATTAAGAGCATTCATGTTGATGTATTTCTGGGAATTCCTAATCCAGTTTTTCAGTGAGTACTTGTAAAGGTCAGTTTTCTTTACAATTATAGTCGTAGCTAAACGTTTTGAAAGAAAACCACATCTATAAAATAATTTAGAAGTTAACTTTCATTCGATGGTTGAACTATACATGTAACACTGATCCTGGAATATTTTGTGCTATTGGGTATAGTGCCCGTCAAGATATAAGAAATTTGCCTGACTTACTAATCGGTAGAAGTAACTTGTCTCAGAAGGAGGTGCGGTTAAAAAATCAAGGAAGATTTTCAACCTATTTATTTTCAATATTTCATATTTTTATTTGTATAACCATGCAAGATGATTCTTTAAATGTACTTGGAAATTCATTTTTTATTATACTCATATTAGCGGTTGCTAAAATATTAAATAAAATATTTCTGAGTAAGACCCTGTTCTATTTTACCTGTGCACCTCAATAAATTTAGGGATAATCCTTTTGCTAAGTAGCCGCTGGGAGGCTCGTTTTCTTATATCTTGATGCGGACTATATTGCTTTATAAGGAATTGGAATTTGCTACATTTGATTCCACAACTTATATGTTGAATTTTTTAATATTTTTCATGTATGCATATGTTTTTTCTACAAAAAATTAACTCCTTTCTACTTTGGAGATGTTTTCCTGGAGACGAAATTTCCTTTCTTTTCTCATAGATAATTTTAGTCAATTTATCATAAATATTTTGAAATAAATTGGTGTATGAAGAATGTAGGTAATTTTGGAAAGAATGTTATATAAAGGATGGACATCAGTTAGTTACGTTGGCTTGCATTTTGAGGAGAAGGCGTGAATTTTATGTATGTATGTGATTATAATCAATGTAACACCAATAATGATAGCTAAGAAAATGTGATACTTCGAAGAACAAATGACTGTGAGGTATATATAATTTATAAATTATTAATAATACAAATAATAATGATTCATAACATGAATTATACATAATGCATTCATATTATTATTATTATTTACTTTTGTTATCAATTAACTGTCAGGTGCTATAAATTATTTCGATTCCATGACAATAAGATCCAAAATTGTATTAATAAAGTCAATTGAATATATCCTCAACAGCAGTAAATAATTGTAGCAAGATTGGAATAAATGATATCTGCGGTCAAGTAAGTAAGTAGCAAAAAATATTACAGGATCGGTTTCTTTTGGCCGTAAAAAAATTGTGTCATTTCAAAGATAAAATTACCAGTATGCAGTCCTCTAGATTTTTCGCGGGTCCCCAATGGAACATCCCTGTGCTGTCGTACTTCATTTCAGTCTTTTCAAAGTCAAAATCTTTGGCTTGATCGTCTGCAAGACCAACTGGCAAGGCTACACCATTGTTATTCGTGTTTGCTCCACCGCTAGTTCGACTCGTTGGCCTAAAACATTTCCCAATTTAACAGATTTCGAAATTATAAATGCTGCCGTATTCTTCTGTGTTCTAAAATATTCACTAAACATTCAGAAGAAATAAACTATGCTACAATCAAGCTTATATCGAAGGTTTTAAGGTTTCAGGATAGTGAAAAAAATGTGTATCCTATCGTAGTATTTTATGTTCTGATCAGAATTGATATTGTGTTGTAAGAGTATATTTGTAAGAAAAATTTGGATACACTTTTTTTTAACAAAAAATACATGCCAATTAAATTTAAAATCTACATGCTCAAACAGAGTGTATCATAGAATATGTGATAAATAATAAAGAAATACAGTATAGTGTTGGTTTGTAGCAAGTCCATCAGCTATAGGAAAAATCCATCGCTAAGAAAAAATTCATTTTCACAAGACAATTTGAAATATTAAAACCTGTAAAATATCTCCAAAATAAAAATTAGAAATAGGTGAGCCAGCGTTTAGGAAGAAGCCACAAAAGTAAAACGCTATGCAGGGAAGCTAAAAAGCTAAAAAACGTAAATTAGTACCTCTAGATCGGTACGCTAAATTAAAATCTAAACATTGAATATAGATATCAAACGACAACACATTTTTAATCATGCATAAAATAAAATAAACATCGAGTTGCAAACAGAAAAAAAAGCAAATTAATAAAATAAATCATAAAAAATAAAAACAAAATTTGCAGCGTTAATTTTACAATGCTTGATTAGTAAAATATTGAAACTAGCAACTAAAAAAAAAAATAGCAACCAGGTTAGAATGTCAAGATTCAGGGATGACAGACAAACAGTGTTAAAGTAGAGCTGAAGCGTACATGAGTTTTTTGACTTCATAGGCAAGATGATAACCAGCATAACTTGATGTCTCGGACTCCGGAGGTCTGAAAACAGCAAATACCACAGCTCACAGGAGGTTCATAAATTCACCGAACACGGATCAGATCAGATTTAAATGATATTTACAAAAGATTGTTAGAATTTTGCGGAAAACGCACATACACTCAGTTTAATGTAGTAAGTCTCAGAGAAAAGAAAACATAAATGGGACAGATTTGACAAAAAGCGAAAATCAGTCCACCATAATAGGATTTCTTAACAATCTTAAAGTTTAGTTGACCAAGTGTTTTATTAGGTTAGTAGATAGTAACAGAAAATTGAGACTAATCACTTGTTATTTGCAAGTCGATTTAATTAAATATTACTAATTGAGCCAATTTCAAGATTGTTGAGGAGAAAATATAAAAAAAAAACTATAGCCGTCTGCAAGCAATACAAATTGTAATTTTGATTCATGAAAGAGGTTGAGAAGAAATTGCAGACGTTAACGATGTGCACATCATCATATCATGTGCACGTCAATTATTAATTTCTTCTCACAACGTCTGCAGCTTCAAAGTAACTTATATTTATAAATATAGTCACAATTGTATGTCATTATCTATTATTGTGTATAGCAAGTTGATTAAAATTGTTCAGTGAGTATATTTGTGGTATATTTCAGTGCAACAGAAGATTATGTGAGATATTTTCATAACAGAAGCCGAATTATAAAAGAGGTGAACAAAAAAACAAAATAGTCCAAGAGTCTGCTGCAAAAAGTCATTACCATTACTTATATCTGGAGTGATAGAAAATGTTTGCTATTTTGTTCAATTTCTCGTATAAAACAATCCCTTTGACTACATGAGAGAAAAATTACAATTGCATAGGAAGCAATATAAGTTTAAAGGAAAAAAGAAATATTCCATGAGCTACAAATTTAAATAAGGTGCCAATCGACAATAAATTAAAAGGAAATGTATAGTAGACCATTCTTATTACAAAATTAATCCGCGGTAGACGTGCGTCGGGGAAGTATTTTTTTTACAAAGAAATGTTCCATATACTAAAAAATAAGGTATCAATCGAGAGCTTTGTATGTCTATTGCAAGAATCTATGTTGCAGATTGTTTAAATATTGCTGGTATAATCAACAAACTGTTGAAGTTTAATTGCGTGCACTACAAATCTCTCTACAGTCATTTAAATTTTTTTTTGAGTGCGCATCAAGATTATACACTGTTTTTAGTTTTTACTTACTTGTACAAAGTAGAAATATTGTGGAACCGACAATATTCGCATTTCGAGATTTTGATAGAGATATCCGTTTAGAGGATCCGTTTAGACTGAACCGGAAGTACGCTTTATAAATCAGTCTTTTCTAATTTTTCACATAAATTCAAGACAATAAGCCTAAAATATTGATTAGGCACTTCTATAACATCTAGTTATATACTTCGCATTATGATTGCGTTCGGCTAAACCAAAAGTACTGTTTACAAAATAATTTTTCGAGTTTTCGGCATAAATCCAGAACGATCAGTTGTCATTTTTTTACATACTTTTGTAGCTTTTGCTGACTAAAAATTGAATAGAACGAATTGAGGCGAAAGTTTGTGAAATTGTAATTATTTGCGATTTTTAATCAAAAAAAAAATTAACAATATTTTTATCCAATATGTGCTTATTCCTAGTAATTTCCCGATAGTTTTCATGATCGAATGAGAAGAATATAGCATCAAACTTAAGCCTAAGTATGAATATTGATCACATTTTTGAAGCCAACTATTTTGACAACACAAATAAATAAAACCTGTTTCATAATTGGAAGGGGGGAACGCCCAAGTGTAGAAATGAATGAAGGATGGTAAGGTTTTCAACAAAAAATTGAAAAAGTCTTGTCTACACTGTTTTGTTTACATACAATTTTTTTTTGTAAATCTACAGCAATGCACAAAATAACATAAAATAATAATAAAATATTCAAAAAATATTTACACTATACAACTACAGAAGAAAAACTACGTCGACTAGACATATAAATGAAAAAACAACTAGGTATGTAAAATTGTAATAAAATGTGTTTCATAATGTATGAAAAATTTTTTGAACCGATAGACCCCAGACTTCTCAAGCTGTGGCGTCCTGTCATTTTTTGTAGAGAGTTGTGTACAAAAATTGACAGGACGCCACAGCTTGAGAAGTTTGGGGTATATCGGTTGAGTTACGCATGCGGCAGCAATTATGTTGGGAAGACTGGGCAGCAATTTGTCACTAGGGTAAAGGAACATGTGCGCTGTATCAAAAATAATAACAGCCAGTCTAGTTTTGCAGAACATATATTAGATACAGGACATGATTTAAACATTGATAACAACGTAGAAATATTACACATTAAGAACAACGGAAAAGCACTTGACTTTTTAGAAAACTTAGAAATAAAAAGATCTATTTCAGCAAACAGAGCGCTAAATTTGAGCGACCAGTTGAATTTGAAAAATAGCGCGCTTCTGGAAATTTTATTAAATTTTGGCGCTGCGACAGGATTTCCCCGCCTTCCCCCAATATAATCGTGTTTTTCAAAAAAAAATTTTGCACAGTCGTGCGTATTCAAGGCTCGTATCCAGATATCAAAATATTTTTCATACATTATGAAACACATTTTATTACAATTTTACATAGTTGTTCTTTCATTTATATGTCTAGTCGACGTAGTTTTTCTTCTGTAGTTATGTAGTGTAAGTATTTTTTGAATATTTTATTATTATTTTATGTTATTTTGTGCATTGCTGTAGAAAAAAATGAATTTGTATGTGATCGTTTTTCGTTTCTTTGTAGTCTAATCGACTCTGATGATGATTCTTTAAAAAATCGAAACCGGTAAGCAATTTAAGCTAAAATAGAACAGTGTAGACAGGACTTTTTAAATTTTTTGTTGAAAACCTTACCATCCTTGAAACCTGTTTTGTTTGTATTGGAAACTGGAAATGTGAAAGTCTGTACCAACTACAAATGTTTCCAAGTATTTAAATTGAAATTGAACCTTCGAGGAATATTCTCCCTAAGTACTATTCGTGCTTGAAAATTATCTAGATTATTTCACTCATGTCAATTATATTGACAAATTCTGCATAGTTATAATGACATTTATAGTAACAAATCGCTTGCGAACGGGTATTTACCTCGGTAAAATCCCGTTTGCAAGCGATTTATCGCGATAAATTGGCTTTGCCATGGAGAAACAATACACAGTTTTAATATAAACAAAATTTAATCGTTTCGGAAATGTCAAAAGAGTATATGAAGACAATTTAGTGCCTTTTGGTTAGTAGTTGCAACCAATATCATTTAATAGATACTTATAATAGCAATTTAATCAGACAGATGACTCTCACGATGTTACTAGGTGAACAATATGTTCAAGAAAAACTTATTGATAAAACTTCAGTCCCTTGTGATATTATATACGATTATTTCACTCATGTCAATTATACTGACCAATTCTGCATAGTTACAATGACATTTATAGTAATAATTCGCTTGCCAACGGGAATTTACCACGATAAAATCCCGTTGGCAAGCGATTTATCGCGATTAATTGCCTTTGCCATGGAGAAACAATACGTACACAGTTTTAATATAAACAGACAATCAATTTTCGAAAATGACAAGCTTAAATCGTTTTGGAAATATATTTTTCAAGGATATTTGTGATGAAATAGGGAACAAGAAGTCTGTAAATACAAAAAAAAAATATCAAAAGAGTATATAGAGACAATTTAGTGCATTTTGCAATGAAAAAGGTTAGTAGTTGCAGCCAACATCATTTAATAAGTATTTATAATAGCAATTTCATTCGAGAAATATTCTCCACAAATACCACTCGCGACTTCAATTTTATCATAAATTTTTCTTTTAAACATTTTTCACCTTTAAGCAACATCCTTCGAGTCATCTGCTCAGATTAATTTATTCGGACAGATGACTCTCACGATGTTGTTAGGTGAAAAATGTTTCCAAGAAACATTTTTTGATAAAATTACAGTCTCTTGTGATATTATATACGATAATTTCTAAGCACTCGTAGTATTACCCCCGAAAATTATAAAATCAATATGGAATTTGAAAATCGACTCCAATCAAAATCTGATGCGGTCAAATTTAGCCCGTATTCCAAATTTCAATTCGATTGACCAAACTCTGCGGCTGTTATCAGGGAAAATTATATACAGCTCTATATATTAACAGACAACTTCTGATCGATCACAATACTATCCATTCCGGGTGAGCCGCGGACTCAAAATCACGAAGATGAAAAAGTGGAAGAACCTATCAAGATACACGACTTTTAATTTTTTGCTAATTTTATTTCCATATTATATTTCACGACTTCATCAGCTTTCATCAGATTTATTACAGATCTTTGTACTAATACGAAACACTTTTAAGTAGTCATCTTGAAACAAAGTTTATATCAGACATCCCTGCAATGTTGTCAGTTTTGTACAAAATCATCATTTTGGTTTGAAGCCATAATGATGTAATTTTAATACGAAACCTTCAAGATATCTATCACTGAACTAACACCAATGTGGCGAACTTTGTACGAATCTCTTTATTACTTGATACAAGGCGCTTTCACGTTGTCATTTGAATACAGAACTTATATTAGACTTGGAACGAGAGAGTGTCTTACGAGACCCTAATGTTTTTTTCGAAATGAGAAAAACATGTCAATGATATTTCTTCTTGAAGTAGACATCATGAGCTGTCGATTGACACTTCATTTGAGGTTGTAGCTTATAGAATAGTTCTTTAAAAAAATAATTCCCTTGACGTTCGTCTACAGGAATGATTTAACACAGTGAGAATATTTTTTTTTTTTAGCTTTTATTCTACGTCGTCGTCTCATTTTCCTTATGTAGTTGAAGATATTTTTATGTGTACAATTAATTTTCATAATGCACTTCCGTATGATTTTAGCTGCCTACTGCTGCGAATTGGTTTATGTCGATTACTTAAGCTTCTTTTTACCTATGCAGGAGCCACACTTATGTCTAATGTCGTTAAGTAAGGCGTTATGTGACAATTGACATATTGTCAATGATAATGTGTTCATTATTGATTAACGCCTTAATTAATGACATTAGACGTAAATGTGGCCCCAACATTACAGATGTATGCAATTGGACCTATTTTTTGCAGCGGCCTCTCTCACTAAAATTGATATTTCTGCTTTTGAAAAAAAAATATCGTTAGTGGAAAAGTCGGAGTCTCTAGGGATGTGAATACAACAGCTCTGACACCGTTCGACCCAAAACGTGAGAAGCGTGCCCAAAAGAAGAAGTCACGATAGAGCATAAAATTAATAAAAGGCAATTCATATCACCCAACCTGAGTTCTATGTAAAAATGTGAATCATAGTTTAGTGTGGTTATATTTAGGTTTACAGATATGGTAGGGCTGTTTTTGCCACTAACAGAAAATATGTTTAGACCATATAATCAATTCAGATATTTTCTTAACTCTGAGTAGTTTATGTAGTAAACAAAACTTTGTTTAAATGTTTAACTACCATGGCAAACAGTTTAACATTTTTGTGCAACTGTAACTGATACAAATTTAAGTTTAGTAAAGTTTCATCAAAGCAAATAAATATAAAATGCAATGTGTTCAGCACAGAACCATTTTTACGTTGTGCTTCTGTTACAGAGGCATGCTTCATGTGCACAAACTTGAAGTGCACATTATTAGAAGGTGGATAGTACTGTGAAAGTGGTTAACTCATCATTTTACATTTTATCTTCAATTTTAGTGTTAGAGGGTCACTAAGAGGGTAGAAATAAGATCAACGCGTACTCGTGTGGGTATTTTAAAGTAAGGAAGTGGATTTCTAGGACACGTACCTGGAGTTGTATCCTGGTGAGGTAACGTTTTCTGTCGCTGTTCGGTTTACGTTGGGTTTTACTTTGTTTACTTGCTTTGTTGAGTTTCCCATTTGCGCTACTGGTGTTGTACTGTTCCTGTGGTTCCGCTGTATCACTAAAATTAAACATAATTGAATATTGATTGTTATAGAGGAGAAACGAATGCTCGCATATCAGTCACAACTCGAAAGTTTTTTTGATGATGTACTAAAATAGAACATGTATGACTGAAAGTCGAGTTTGTTTCTTGTAAACTTGTAAACTTTAAATATTTGATTGAACAAACGAATTTGATATAAAAAAGTTTAGTTAGTTCTCAAAAAAATTACAATTGAAGAAAAAAATATTGAACTTACAGCTCAAATCGTCCCTGTCTCTATTTATTTCACCTGTAAACAATTGAACAATACCTATTACGATTATGAAAATCTATTTGTACCATAATGAAGCTACGTATCTACGATTTTGCCAATTACAATAAAATTTTGCTAAATTAATCAAAATTCACAATTAATGTTGAACCAATAAATGAAATGACCCGTCATGAGTCTAGAATATCTACAGCAATAATTCTATACATTGAACACTAATTGCCAGGTCCGTAGGGATGCAACATACATCAAAATAAATTAAAGCTAAATGACAAAACATTTTGGAATAACCAAAGCAAAATAATGTGCTGTACACTTCTTACAACAACAATATGAACAACAACCAAAGTATCATATTTATAAGAGAATAAAAAATAGACATCATTAAGTGAAAATAAAGTTGGTAACTTTGGGAATAGCGAACTGAAAAGAAAATATACAGTCTGGAAGTGCTCGGGATTATTGTCTTTAGCTATATTGCATTTCCACATGGTGCATTTCCCTCACTTCAGATTTTTTTGCAATTGAATACCGTAGAATATATTATATTTTGATGAATTGTTAAATTGTTTACTCGATTTTTTAGATAAAAATTAAAGTAATCGGGTAAAGTACGATACTGATATAATAAACTCCAGATAGTTTTTTTTTAAATAGATGAACAAGAGTTTCATCCTCTGAGCTTTGGTATGTAAAGAAGTATTCTTGAAATTATTTTTTTTTTTACTCTATGTATCTGTCTTTCCGCTTGTTTGAAACAAATAAACTTGAACGACGACTAATTAGTTGAAACGTTTTTTTTTTCAATTTGTTTCATCCAAATCTATTGGGAGAAAATGAGAGAATCAAGCGGAGTTTATAGAGAGCCAATATGGTTAAACGGTTCCCACGACGCGGGATTTGACGCATTTCGCGCTGAGGAAATTGCTATGCTTGGGGCTCGAGCTCACTGCTCGAGCAATCTATCAGTTGTCAGTGACGTACAAAAAATGAGCCGTACATCTAGGCTCGGTTTGGGGAATCGTTCAATAGAAACAAGCTCGTAATCGATTGACAGAGACTGATCAATACTTTAGTTCAAAGTAGTCATCCACCTGCGTCTTTTTTTTTAAGTGTATAAAATGAAATATCTAGCTGCACAAATATTATGATTGAACATCCATAAATTAAACTTTTTTTCTGTTGTGATGTCAACAAACAACACACCAAATCGTGAAATTTTCAAATTTTGTCACGTGGCCGACGAAACACTGTTATTGGCCAAGCGCCGCTGTGATGTCATAACGCATGTTGGCGATCTGGAGTAAGTGCATAAGAGATAGGAACTGTGAATTGATTCGACTTAAAATAGAATCAGATACAAAGGCTGGTACCACGAGCTCTGTTTTTGGCGCTACTAAGAGCGTTGTAACAAGATGTGTTTTAACGAAATTAGAATTTTTCCAAATACTTTAGAAAATAATCTTCAGATACAAATTACGGAAAACACATATGTCTACAAAAGTTATTTGAATATTTTCCTTTAAAATAGCTTGAAATATTTATATTGCCTTAAAACGCTTCTTAAAATAACGCTGCTAGAATAGCCAAAAACAGAGCTTGTGGTACCAGCCAAAATGATTTCTGATGGATTCGTAAAGCAACAGTTAGATAATTTGTCAGAGATCCACAAGTTAATGGCTGTGGACTTTTCTCGAAAATGAAGTCTTCTACGCATGGTGTCAAGGTCCAGAGGTAAGTCTTAATTATGGGTTTTTTTTTTGACTGTATAACATTTTAGTAATTTATTAATTTGATCACGTTATAAATAGCAACTGAAACGACTTGATCCAGTGTTAACCTATAAATGTTTTGTTGACATAGCATTTAACCCTGACATTATTAACAATGAAATATTTATTTATTGAACTTGTTTGAAAGTTTCATATGGTTAAAGGTTTTCTTGAAATCTCACAGTACTTTAAAAACGTGATAATATCAAACCCTGGATATGCACACTTCATTTGTAGTTGCATAAGTTCATAAGTGTCACACTGGGGTCACAGAAGCCCCAAACGAAAACGTAGTTTCTTTGAGAATTGGAATTCGGCTGATTTTCATGATATGTAATTTATTCAGGATAATAATGAAAGGAATGAGAGAGCATTGAGTTTTTTAAGAGCACAGATTATTGGAAAAACGGACAATGCATAAAAAGTGCATATTTCTCGAATTTTTCTTGTTCAATGCATAAAATATAAGTTCTTGCATGAATTTCATGTTCAAGTTCATCATTCATCAATGCAGAAGGGTCTTTGAATTTCGAAATAGTCATCTCCTGCTGAAATGTCAAAATGGAGAATGATAAAAAGCTTTCAGCTATGCCAATAAATCTAACGTAGTCACGCTGGGGTCTCAGAGACCCAAACGCAAACAAATTTATAAATTATGATCCACTTATTTCAGCTATCATCAAAATATTTATAGCACATACTGAAGACATTGCTAAACTAAATTTACGAGGTGGTCACATCGTACTATATCGACGTTGTGCTTGTGTACAAGATAAAAATTGGAGCATGGGGTTTCTGAGACCCCAGTGTGCACTTACAGGTTTAAAGATATTTTGTTCAAAGCTGCAAGTCTCAAAACTATTTTGAGGTTATCTTATTACTTACGATGACAGCCAATTTTTTACATCGTTTTTTGTTAATAATGTATTGAAAATATGTACTTACATTAGAATGGTCAATCGAGACACTTGCGGTATTACGTTGGATATCGAATTTATTGTAGATAACCTCTTTTGTCGTATCTTTCGTGTTGGGAGGCTTATGAACAACTTATATAGTTCGCGATGGTTGCTGCTATCACATCCAGGATCAATATAATAACAAGTTGGTTTTCTCTTAGAACTGGGGTTCTCTTTCACTGGCTCCATTGCAAGCAATGCTACAGCTGAGCGCCAACGTGCGTAGTGACGTCATAACAACATAGCAATTTTTCGTGACTTCATTTTCATTTTAAAATCATGTTGGCTAATCATAACGATTTTTCTTGACAAACAATTGAACAATTTAGTGTCAGTAGTTTTTTCAAAGTACTCAGAGTTCATTTTTGAAAAATCGTTGAAGATCTTATTGCTTCAATAAGCAAAATACAGCTTGCACTAGTTAACACGTACCTCGATTGTACGCGCCATTGGAATGGTCCTAGCGCAATTCTCGTCGAATCACGCGACGTGAGATCCAGGATTTTACATTTTCATTCGCAAGAACTCATCTCTTTTTACTGTGTGTCAGGAGCTTTCACTTTAAAAACAGTAGTGTACCAATATCTTTCAAATTGAAATTTTGTTTTGAATCGAGTGTATCATGAATCGCGAGGGATAAATTCGTACGTAGCAGTGTGACAGTCACATGAGAAGATTGTGGAGTGAAAACAGTATCATTCGAACTTTGGTATTTGTACTGCCGTAATGATTACATCTTCAGTCGAATATCATGTGGTTTATATTGGAAATATAGCTGCTACCCTTCAGACCGAGCGCTCGTGACAGAAAAAATGGAACAATTGTTCACAGGCTGCCATTTTCGGCTGTAAGTTCAAGATATTTGCATTTAAAAATTTCCGTTGAGTGTTAATGCATACTGGAAATTTGAATTTAATTAGCAACAAAAAATAACTTCTTAGAATAACTTTTTGTCGAGGAACCGGTCGCACCTTATGTTCCACAATCGGACTTAGGGCAAATTGTATATGAAACGATCAGGAATGTAGTGGTCAATAAGGTGCCAGACTTTGAAAATCCAGTATCCTGTCCTAAATGCCGAAAAGAAGGCTATTTCCGATCAGTTTTTTCGGGGTCAACTTTCCTGATAGTACTCACGATTGAAACTAATACCAATCGATAGCGAAGATCAAGTACTTCAAGAAAAAGCCAGGGTGCTACTCCCTAATCTGTTCAGGAGGATGGTAGCCACCTCTAAGTGAAACCCATTTTCATATTCAACTTCCCTGATCGAGCTTACGATTGTTGTTTTTTTTCCTGTCTAATAGTACTTGACCTTCGCTATCAATTGTTTCATCAAGTTGATTGACTGGAAATGACATTTTTTCCGACACTTAGGACAGGATCCTCGATTTATAAAATCTGGCAGTTTATTGCCATTATATGCCCGATCGATTCATGTACAATTTGGCCCTGAGTCTGATCAGGAAAGATAAGGTGCGGTTGGTTTCTGGACTAACAGTCTGCCATTTTTGCGAAAACAAGACAAATTTTCAAAATCGATTAAAAGCTTATTGTAAAATATTGTTACGGGCAACGCAATAAATTTATAAGTTCACCTGAATATGCTTTACTCTTAGATCCATGTAGACCGTCTGTCAATAAGCTTACAATCAATTTTACAAACTTGCCTTACGTTCGAAAAAATAACAGACCGTAAAAAGTTGTTCCTTTTTTTTGTTTGTATCAATTTTTCTGTCTCAAGTGCCTGATCTATATACAGCAAGTTATGTTCAAATTATTTGTATGTAACAATATTCCACAGTACTCCGTCAAATAAGTAAGAATGTAACCTAACAATAATTTATATTGGAAGAGCTTTTCTGCATTTTTCAATAAAATTCCGATTCTGAAGTGAGTAAAGTGGCCAGAGGAATTTAGCTATAGATGATGGTGAGCAGGGAAGTGCGAAGCAGAGGTTCGTCTAAGAGAATAGGTACTACCTCGCACGTGGACCTTCTTGGGCAACTCTGGTGGTGTGAATGTAGGGGGAGGATGGTGGTCATCTGTAATCACAATCGACTAGAACACTAACTAATTCACGTACTGCTAAATCTGGTTTGCACATTTAGATATGTACATCCATTAATTACATCAAAGACGGAAACATTCAGCACATTTTACAATTCCAAATAGAATTGCAATGTTACTGACGTATTTACGAATATCTACAGGATACATTCCATTCCAAAATTATGCTCTCAAATCGAAAGTAATTGAAATTTTTGGTTGGTTAGCTGTTTCCTGCAATGCTTTCAAAACGCGCCGAGTTAAGAACATGCAAGTAATTAAGAGCCATATCTTAGTCAATAATAATCACTCTAATCTGAATTTGCATCATCTTTGAATTATAATATGTAAGTTATTCAAGAAATTCCAGTTTCTATACAGCAACAGTGGCAGTACACAAATTCCACATGATTTTTATGCTAAAATATAATATTTGATAATTTACAATTTACGCTTAATGGAACATAGCAGGAACGACAAGAAACAACCAACCTGCAGAATATTTTAATTAATTTTAAGAGATAGCAAACTATTTATATATTTATGTTTCTTTTTGACTCATGCATAACTTCTAAGTTAAATTTTAAATATGCTTATTTAGTGGAACAAGAATTTGCTAGAAGTGTATTTATTGTCTGTACAAATTAGACTGGAATGTATAAACACCAAATTCTATAAATAAAAACATAAAAACTGGATGCATTTTACAATAACCACAAATAATAAATACTTTTACTAATACTGCATGCATCAGGCATAACATTGATGATATCCACAAGCCCAATCGACATTCGTGTGATGCAAAAGAAGAAAATAGAAACAGTGAAGAAGAATTTATAATCTGAAGTAGAGAGAACGTAAAACGAAAAGAAAATGTGATGATTTGGACAGAATAATAAGACTCATTGTGAATAATTTGTGATTTCCCCCATTTTTGTGCCGGCAGAGCATCTGAAACAGAGCCCCACTTACTTGAGAACATGTTTGCGACGTCTTCGTCTGCAGGCCAATTTGTATTAGCATTTCAAAGATATCAAAGGTCAACTAGAGGCGTTACTTTTTAAGTAAGGATTAGTCATTTTACAGCTACGTACTTTCATGGACATATCACGATACTCATTTTTTATATTTTACATGTAGGGGCAAATATTTTATAGATATAATTAGTGCTAGCAATCATATTTTTCAATTTTTAAAGATTAAATTTGATAAGATGAGAAAATGTTTAACAAGAGTTTACGATAAACTTCAGTTTGAAAACTTTATCCTCGTTTCTATCTTTCAACAAGACTGATGTTGAAACTGATGAAAACTTAAAGAAAGTTTTCAGAACTTTTCATAATTAAACTCGATGACATGCCATTACCTACTGCTTGATAATTATTTCACACTTATTGCATCCAAATTTCGTGACAATATTATCATTTCAGAAAGAGCTTCAGGATAATAATTATTTCTCGAAGTTACCACTGAACAAACAAAAAAACAGTATTTAAAATAGCATAACAGTGCTTACAGAAAATATTTTTTTCTAGAAGTTAGAAATTGAGTGAAAAAGTTAAAGTCGACTTCAAAAAAGGTCATTAATTTTCCATGTAACGGTGTATTCTTCCAACAGGACGGTTTTACGTCGCTCTTCTGGTGATAGTGACTGATAAAAAGCTTCAGCTTCGGCCAAACTTTCGGCTGATTGCCATTTGAATGGCAAAAACAGTTTTTCGATAAAAGCTGCCTTCCAATCAGAAAAACTTTTATATAAAACTGTACAATAAACATTTTAAACAATTTGGGGATATTTTGAAACTCATCTACAACACCAAAATTATTTTTGGGCATTTTAAACTTCATATTTTAATTCAATTTCCCAAGAGGATTTATGCCAGCTCCAAGTTCAATTTATAATATCATTCCCTTAGTACCAATAGTAGGCGTCAAAATGACATTTACAAAAGAAAAGTATTCATTTATAATTGACTGTTTTACTTTTATTAAACTTATTGCTCAGCACTAATTATAGCCATAACAATAATAAAATAAATAAAAACAGTAATAATCTTTTGAAAATGTTGGTTGAATTTAGTGTTAAGAAGTAGAAGAAAAAGTTCAGATCAATTTCGTCATGCATTAAAGTAAACGGATAAAGAACTAAACATTGAATATTTACACGAATCATCGGCCAAAATCTCCCGGTCCATGAGCGCACGCTTGGTTACAACATTTAGATATATTTTACACGTAGACTGCTTCTCAAACATCTATTGACACTCCTCTATTCACATTTACTAGACCTGGCTTATACACTTATACTAATGCACACAACATAGAGCTGTACGTTGTCGGGCGTATGTTAGTGTCAAAAACACATTTTTAACACGCGTGCGCTAATATTATGTGATTGGAAATTTAGACACATTGAAAGTGACGCCAAGCGCCGAGCTAGAAAAGTTTGCACAAAGTTGGGAAAGTTTTCAAGAGAGCATTCAATTAATCCTACGAAAACGAACTTGAGAAAGATAAATTTACATTTATTATTTACAAGATATTCACAAGATAAATATACAAAATGTACAACGAACGTTATTTTATTGTGGTATATACATTTCTAATAATTGTTCTTAATTTGATAGGATATGATAATACAGCCCGGATGGAAATTAAAGAAGAGAAATTCCTGTATAAGGGTTTTGATATTAAATTCTCGTAAGCGATCTTTCAGGACTACTCTTTATGCGCCAAGTTTACATAATTTTCTTGATTTTTAGAAACCTTTATAGGAAATTCCTAGGGACTTGTGATTAAATTTCAATTAAGGAAATAAATAAAATTATAAAAAAAAAACAAAAAACCCGACTGCAAAAATATGTCTAAGAAAAATTCAAAGAAATTTATTGTCAAAAATGAAACTGAAAAGAGAAAAGCAAGGTCTATTGTAGAGTTTCGTTTGATTTAATGTTGAATGTGCCATGCAATGTTTACGTGTTCGGAGCCTATAAGTACTTGAGTGTAATTAAAATATACTTTAAGCCTTATTAAGTTATTACAGTGATAAAATTCAAATTATGGTGTAAATTATATTTCCGTTGCTCGTCAAAGGCTTAAGCATATTTTATTTGCACTCAAGTACTTATAAGTTCCAACCATGTGAAAATTGCATGGCACATTTAACATTAAAATTCTACAATAGACCTTTTTATCTTTTCAGTTTCATTCTTAACAACAAAGTCTCTTAAAATTCTTTTCTGTCTTGTTTATTTTTTTCAAAAGACATGTTTTTGCAATCGTGTTTTTGTTTTTTGAATAATTTGGTTTAATTTAAAATTTCTAGTTTTACTACGAACACTATAAATTGCGCAAGGGGTACAATTCTTTGATTGGACTTTGTTCGTGTAGTTGATTTAACTATTTTTGACAGCCGATTTCAGCTATCTAGTAATGAGATAAATATTTTTTCTATTTGAGTGTCATAAAGTGTACTTTATGAAACTCGTTTGGTTATCGCAGAGTGCCTCTTTATTGAACTCAAACCTTATTTTTATTTGGTTGGTAGCTAAGTTGCTAGATAACCTAACTGTCATTTTGATATGTCAAAATACAATATATTTTGAAGAAAATTCTCAAATTGTTCGGATTTATATTTATTTATTTAATGGCCGGTTTTATAAAAGACCAAGTGAATTTACTCTCAAAATAAATTTATTCTAGTTAACAAATTCTAATCGTTTTGAATTTCTTTAAGACAACAGAATCATTGCTGTCAAAAAATCGACTGTCATTTAACAGAGGAAATTTTATTTACTCTGGAAGTAAATTACTCTGCCCTTCATAAAACCGGGCATTAAAAGAGTAACAATATTCAGATTAACAAATTTCGAAGAGTATTTTTGATTTACACAAATTACTTATATGTCAAGTTTCAGTGCCACCAACAGTCAAATAAAGAATTAAATATTCTTCATCGATGTTTTCAAAATATGAAATTTATTATTTTTTGACGTATATGAGCCCAAATAGCAAAAAAGTGTATTAAATACACGTTTCATAAGACATTTCAGGTCACTTGTCCATTAGAAACGGCTCGTTTTCCAAAAACAACACGTGTCTTAAAATCATGTCTTATTTTATCTAAATATAGTATTTCGAAGTTTCATAAGATTATATGTCCAATGGTTTAATTAATAGTTTCAATTGGCAATTTGTCTTCCCGAAAAAATTTTTTATTCGAACCACACATTATGACATTCAAAATCCGCCATTTTGGTTTTTTTTTAATGTCACCTGTTCAAGGACACTTGGCTTGCCGAGAAAAATCCAACGATACCTTAATCTTTTCTTATGTTCAATTTCAATAATATTTCTCTTGGAAATGAGAATGAATTCCGCACATATTCTGTAACACAATCATTAATTTATTACCGATCGATAAGATTTTTGACAAATAGAAACAATTGTTACTATCAGTTTTAAAATTTTTCAACAATGCTATCTATGTTCATTGGTTGAAAAAGATAATGTCCGATAAAAATTCATTGATTGAATTTCAGGATAGCTCCAAATACTTGAGCTCTTCATTAGGCAATTATTCGTAAAAATTGTTTTGAAAACAACCTAGGATTTTTCCAACTGGAATGCTCTCTTATTTCGAAATGATCAATAAAAATTCACTAAACGATTGTGAAGTCTTTCCCAACTTTGTTTTGAGAACTGTTGGATATCGCTAATCTAAAACTAGCAATATTACTCAGCAATTCTATTTTAGGAGACTTTCTAGCTAAGCGTTGGAACAAACATCAAAAAAGTCAAATAGATAATCAAAAAGTGTTCAAAATAGAATATGCAGTATTTAATAAAAAAATGGTGATACAACAAAATCGGCGTTATTTTTAGTTTAAAATTGGTTGATTACCAAATGGCAGAGTGCCAACTAGGTATAAACTAGAAATACAACCGATGATAGGACACCAAATTTTATCTATTGAAATAGCAAGAGATCCGCTACATTGGGCATTCAACAGTATAATGATCATCAATAAAATATTTATCTATTTGCATTAACGGAACGAGAATTATAAAAATTATTGTTGATGCTTATATTGTTGAATTGGCAGCAGCTGTTACAATGGTATCAGGTATAGTGAACAAGAGTGGTGTAAAATTTTGGATAGTGTGCTAGTGTTGTAATGTAGCTGTAAAACAAATACGTACTTGCCCGGCCGACCATCTGAACGGCCCGAACCCCCTTCCTGAAGGTGGCCACTGTTCGGCGATTGCCAAACAAACAGATTATGTTAGTTTTCCTCATGCTCACAAGCATGGTTTTCCCCTCTACCCCGCATTACTTTACAAAATAAATTCATGTTTAGCGGCAACACTTCCACATGGAAAGAAAAATACAAGAAAGGAATCTTATATTGTAATGCAGAAACTGGAACAATAATTAGAATAAGATACAAATCTTGGACAACTACGGTTATCTCAAAATCTGAGATCATATCAAATTACACTCATTATGTAGGTAACAACGGTAGATTTATTTCACAATTTATTGATAAACCTTTATTTGCATTTTTATTATATTCTATTGATTGAATTTCATTATTAATTCAATCAACCACAATCAAAATTGCTTATTTAAGAAACTTTCAACTAACTATCCGCTTGGACTGAATCAATTTGAAGAAATATCAAGTAAATGGACTCCTCTATTCACGCTAGGTATTATCTAATGCAGTTTGAAGGGCTAAGTCGTAACCTCACTGTGAAATGTACCTTTGTAGAAATACAGAAACCATCCGTGGCACTTCCCGTAAGAGTACTGTGAAAGTGAAGCATTCTCTATTTTGACTTTATATTATCAATAACATTTAATGTAATGAGTTATTTTTTTCTTAGATTCTTTTTTATGCTCATACAATATATCTACAATGTATTCGCGGATGAAGTCCCCAAGAAGGGAAAAATCTTTATTATTCATTTTACGACCAGAGTTCTGCATGTTGAGAGAATAAATTCATAATAGAAATTTTAGATCAGATGTACAGGGAGATCATTCCGCTCCTGCGATAAACATTCCGCAACCGTTCCACACCTGCGGCAGACATTCCGAAATCTTTCTACACCTCAGAGACCGAACCCAATCCTTTCTCAGTGGTCCCTAGTAAACCTCTTCTCTCAATGAATTGAAAATCATGGATTTTTCAGTTGTGGCACCATGGAGACTTTTATCAGCATACTAACATCTATTAATTTCCAAAATTTGGGGCCATTTCACTGAGGTCCAAAATCATAGGATTTTGTGGAGAATCTTTTCAAATAGCTCTAAATAAAAAATCATAGATTTTTTGGTTGTGTCGTCATGAAGATTTTTGATCAGCACATCAACATCCAGTGGCGTAGCTACCGGAATGCTAGCGGGGGCTCCCAAGTTCAGAGGGTCCCTCAGACTCTGACTTACGAACTATAAATTGAACTAGTGAAAATTTCTTCTACATTCGGATTATAAATAAACCAGATTCCAGGAACCCGATTTTAATAATGGTAACTTATTTGAAAAAATACAGGGGAATTCCCAACATCTTTTTTTGAAACTTGCGAGGAACTCTCCTGAATCCTTAGACTAGTTTCACAGTTCGACGGCGCGACTGTGAAACGCTACTATTATTTAGTGAATTTACAAGCGCTCGACGGCGCAACTGCAAGAAAGTGGTATTATATTGGTTTAAAAATCACTACTTAATTAGGAATCCGTACCCATAGGGTGCTCAACGGGATGCTATTAACGTGCCTCCGCTGTCTGTCTGTCTGTCACAGGACTGTATTTTTTTAATATTTTCTTTTATTCTCATTAAAATAAGATACAATTTGTATTTGGATTTTAATTCATTATGGAGTCGACTGTATAACGACGAATCTGGAATATGACGAATCTGGAGTACGTTGAATTCGGAACACGACGAATGCGGAATAAACGATTTTAAATAGTTTAATTGGAGCCCTAGTTGCTAGTTTATTTTCTGCCCCAGGATTTTTTAGGACCTAGCTACGCCACTGTCGACTTCTATTGATTTCAAGAATTTAGGCGCAGTTCAATGAAGAACAAGATCATAGGGTTTCGTGCGAGGTTCTTTGTTAAGTTAGCAGAATAGTGTCGAGGTGGAAATTAACTTTGTAGAACAGTTTTGAAATATTTGAATTTTATTCAGTCTCTATGTTAGTTTATAAACAACTTTGCTTCATACAATTTTTATTAGAAGTAATGAACAATTGTACTTCTCTCTCGAAGCAATTTTATAAATTGGGTGTGACAGACTCTTATGGCCAGTTGCACCGCCGTCTCTTAAATTTAAGGTGACGCTCAATTGAACAATATCGTAACAAGAATCAAAAGTCAAATGCGACATAAACATTGCTGTCATTATTATGATTCGATATTCTTTGCTTGAGTGAAGCTTAAAATTTAAGCTATAGCGGTGCAACTGGCCATTATAGTGCACTTGGTTAATTGATTGATGTTTCCTCAGTCGTAGCGTGCGGTTATCAGTCGTGAACCCTCGGGTACTCTTAGTTTTCATGGAGAGTACGCCACATAGTATATTATAAATCAGTGAAAATCTTACTAACTTTTTGTCCATCGGTACGGTTCAACCTCACGATCTCCAGATTACAAAGCTAGCTATGAATACTAATAATTTTTATATCATGAGTTAATTTTTTCAACAAGCAGAACTTTCCATAAAGAATGACTTTTGATCGTAGAATAAATAATAAAGATTTTTCCAGTTTTGGAGGACTCCATCCGCGAATGTCAGTAGCCATCTTCCAGTTTATGTAAAAGATACAGAAATTATTCTATGATTTTATGGAAATGTGAGCTTTACAGTTCCAGCGGTGTGGTATTTGACTGTTAGGCTGAGAGCGAGAAAGAGCACTGGCACTCCTGCAGTGCCAATCCTTTTAAAACAAAGGCTGCAAAAACTTAAGCTACGTCCCGCCATTGGAAACAATTACATTTAGTGAGAGCACTTGAATGTTGCCATGGAGCCATTTCATTGGCAAGAGCTAATGGAATTCAGCGACACTTCATTTTGTACAGCTCTTTTTTCAAGCATACATATTGGCTAGCTCCAAGCTAAGAGACATAGAAATACCTAATTTTGGACTCATTGGCAAAACAGGGATAAGATAGAACAGCAGCCTACTTTCAATTAGGGCTTAAAGTGTCACATGACTCAAGGAATAGCTGATTGGTTATTACTTTCATTCAAATAGAGAAAGAATTTGAAAGCAAAATTTAGACAAAAGTTAGCAGTGTCTTAAGTCATAAGACACTCTGGGTACTACTAGGGTGGAAGAATTAGTTGATAAGAACTTTGTGCTTTGAATTTAGTGGGACTTAGAAAGCAGAGCCCGAATCTCGATGTCACTGGAATATATATAGTTATTCTAAAATAATATAGAAATGCACAATATTTTGATTATGGAACTCTAATTATTGACCATATTTCTGATTACAATACATCTTGCGTTGACTACTCCTCAATTCATTCATAAACCTATTGTTCAACATCGTACAACGTATATTTTCTCATAGCAGACCTCCCTTAGCAGTTAGTAGCTCCTAGAATGTTAATACTGGGACCCTGGGCACAAATGGTATGAAAATGACATTTTAGGAATTATTACCAAATTAAAAATGATCCTAAACAAAAAATGAATGAGCAAAAATTGTAGCACGGCTCAGCAATGTAATATTGCAGCGTACAAACTGGCTTTTGTTCCTACCGTTTACTATAGATCTTTGAAAAACTATAATCTATTAGAGAGAAAATCTGGTAATATAGTAAATAGTAGGTTAAACTTTAAACCTTATGAAAGCATTTAGCAATAATGCTCTTGTGCGCACAGTTAGAGTTAGTACTACATTAAAAACATCTGAAAAGCATTCGAAAATGTTGATAGTTAGTTTTGACAATTGAATGATTTTGTAGAATATGACACACAAATCAAATTATAATTCATCTTACAAAAGCTTTAGTTAGTAGCAGACCAGTGTTGTCCTACACAATTTGTGAAGTCATTGCTAAAAATGAGGAATTGGCAGAAAAAAATCAATTTTTTTGGTACAGAATTACATTTCGTATTGAATATATTTGTTGGATTATTATTGCTTCATTTATATATCTAATTATTAACGAACATATCGTTTACCAACATATGGGAGAGTACCTAAATCAGACTAACTTTTTTATTGGTAGACTCTTCTGTAAGAAAGTTTTATCTGAGATGACGGTTAGAAAATTAATTCTATGAGCTATATATTAGTGAAAATGGTACGATGTAGCCCCAAATCTAATGGAGTAGCAATGGCCTTATAAAATAATCTCCTGAAGTCATGTTTCAGTCTAGAGCTGGTTAGAAAAAGTATTTCGTATTTTAGCTTATAGCTTATTTCTCACTTCAAACAATGTCACATGTCATTTCTGGTCTGTTGCTAATGTAAGACCGTAAGATGATTGATAGTTCGATTTGCATAATCTTCGATTTTGTTAAATATTAGGTTAGTTATTTCTGAATGTTTGTTTGTTACTTGAATGATGTAAAGTTTTTGATATGCGGTCTGGAGGAAAATAATTGTTGGTGTAACTACAAGCACAGCATGGCACAAGAGGGCTTTCAAGCGTACCCTCCATGTATCTGTGGTATGAGGAGCTAAGTCCCTGTTTCACCATGCCTGTCTGCATCATGATCATCCCAACATCTGTAAAAAGCCAGAAACCAAAAAACGAATCTCACACCGCAAAAACTCTATCACTATTAACAAAAGTCCTGTTTTTTTTTCATGTCCTTATCTGCAAATATTACTGGAGCCCAAGGTAATCTAGTGACTTGACAGATAAAATATTAAATGAGAACCCCATATGAAATAAAACATTTGCCTGAAATATCCAAGTTTTGAAATGAAAAGAAAGAATTCATGAAATATAATGTGATGAATCCTGAGTCATGCAGTAGTGCACAAGGGATCAGAATGTGTGTCAAATTACATTCCGTTTAAACCAGGCACAAAGATTGACAGAGGCAAACAGAATTATTTCAAACGAGAACAAATCTACTGCTTGATTAATAACTTTAATAATTCTGCATTCGGAAAGACACTAACGCTACATTTTTATTTTTTTTCTAAAATATAATATAATAACAAATTTTATATTATTCTGATTATAAATACAAAAATAAAAAACAATTAAGGTAGTCGTTCCATTGAAAGCACAAAGAGTTTGTTTGAAGAAATTGTAGCTATAAATAGTTTACTCACTTCTGCCTCTTGATTTAGTATATTTCTGTGCGAGATTGGTATAAATACTAGAGACAGACGTGTATGTTAGTGTGCTGAAGAATAGATAATTTATAAAATAAAAATTAAAGCCTTTTCAACAAAAGTAAGTGAGTAAGTGAAACACATGATCTTGGAATCCTATTTGACAGTGAATTTAACTTTCAATTACACGTTACAGAACTGAGTCTGTACTGTGTACGCACTCTTGGTTTCATTTTCAGAAATACTCGTGATTTTATAAGTCTTGATCCAGTACTAGTCCTATATTTCTCTTTCATCCGGTCAAAATTAGAATATTGTGCCGTTATTTGGCACCCACACTATCATTACCAAGTAAAGTGCATTGAATCAGTTCAAAAAAGATTCTTAAAATACATGTATTCTAAAATTATGCACTACTACCCTTATCGGAATGTAAATTATGAGATACTTCTACATATTTTTGATTTTGAAACTCTGCAGGTGCGCCGGGATAAACTGTGTGTACTTCACCTTCAAAAACTAATTTCTAACAAAATAGATGATTCTAATTCACTCGCAGAGATAAGTTTCCATACTCCTACTATCCAGTCAAGATATCCAAAGTTATTCTATTTACCAAATGCAAATACAAATATTCAATCAAATTCTCCGATTTACAATATGTGCTCTATATATATAATAATTCCTACTCACATTTAGATATACTGACGAATAATTTTAAATCTCAACTTCAGCCACAGCATTGAATTTATTCCAGTGAATGCTTTTACTTAATTTATATATAGTAATTAAGGTATCAAGGGTGTTAAAAGGACAATAATGCCTGAGGTCAACAGTGTACTTTCCGAGGACCTCCGGCCCGAAGTGTGTACGTTGACCGTAGGCATTATTGTCTGTTTAACTCCCGTGGTGCCTTCAATGTTTAATGTCCGAGTTTTGTTGTATTTCAATCAAAATTTTTAGCAATGCTATTATGACAACAATAATAAACTAGTCGGACATTATTGTATTAATGGTTCCTCTTGTTTGTGTTCTTTAAATTGTATACACTTTTGTATCCTGTCCTGTTATTGGGCTTAAAGCCTGTTGGACTGTGCGAATCAAATAGATAAATAAATAAATAAAAAAAAAAAAAAATATACTCTGAAAACGGATCAGATTCCATTGTCAATATGGTTTTTCTCAATCTCAGGTTGACTTGAAAATTTGCAGAAACATCCAAATATGCTAAAAAAATATCATCTACAGTCTGACAAGCGTAAGCAGTCCCATCGGGTGAGTTTGGAATTCGTATGATTCAAGACCGGTTAAGATAGGAAACTAGCGTCAACAGTGGCGACGGTACCTATTCTCAAAACATTTAGATTTATAAGAATATTATATTTATTAAATATGTGTATATTATATATATGTATTTAATAATAAAATAAAACAATAGCCAAGAAAAATAACTGCAAGGATTGGCATCAAAGGTATTTATTATTGTAATTAATAATCAATATCTTCAGTTGCGGCTTTTCTCTTTATTCTTTTTTGACTGGTGAAATATTTTCTCCATCTTTGTCTCTTTCTTAGAATTGATTTCTAATGACTGCAAATGGAGAGTTGAAAAATGAAATCGTGTACGCTTAAGGTGACCAGATGTCTCATATTTTACGAGTTGTCCCGTATTTCAGGCACGAATTTTTCATTGTCCCGTAATTTGGCGAAACCAATACGTCCAAGTACATTGTCCCGTAATTTTATGATTCAATGGCATTTAATAAAAAACGTTTATCAATTTGAACATATTTATTATTGTTTTAAGGGTATTTCATTGGGAAAGTCAGAATTTGTTTGTATAATTATGTTATTTAGTTGATTAATCCATATTTTCTTGTCTAAATAATTAACAAATTGTTGATTTATTATTGTTTTGAGGGTGATTCATAAAGAAAATCAAAGTTTGTATAGTTTGTGTGTATATTTAGAAAATAGTCATATCCAGTACAAATTATATATTTCAAAAGATCATCGGATGATGGATAAAAATGAAGGATAAAGAATTATTGAGGCACAATATTATAAAATTTTTGGTTACGTTCTACTTTTCTCTAAGGTAATTATTTTATTGCTCATTGTGAACATATGTGCACATGTGTTTAATAGTGTATATTCTATTGTTCTTTTTATTGCCCTATAGGCACTGATGAAGGCTTAATAAAGACCGAAACGTTTGCAACGTGAAGAGATGACTCAATAATTCTTTATCCTTCATTCTTATCCATCATCCGATCATCTTTTGAAATATTTGTATGTATAGGTTATTCAGTTGATTATTTCACATTTTTCTTTCCAGATAATATGAAAATTGTTGTGTTTTTGAATATTTGATATTGTTTTTGAAGTCTTTCATTAAAAAATTCAGCAATTGTATAGGTTATTTTATTGATTATGCCAAACTTCAATAATAAAAAAAGTTTATGTTCAATTTTGATAAAAAAAACGGCCTGTCCTGTATTTTATCCTCGAATCATATCTGGTCATTCTATGTACGCTTTTCAATAGTCTCAGACTCAAATTCGACCTCACAGACTCGCTCTGTGCAATTTAGTTGGACTTCAAAAATATTTTTTTTGTAAGCGTATCGAGCTAGCCTAAAATTGTTGTTATACAAGATAGTCCGGCCAAATAGCGGAAATAATTCATGTAAGAGCCAATTTTGACACAGTTGTAGGGTAAGATGTTCTTAGTAGCATACTAAAAGATAGATAGAGCTAAGGTGGTGGAGGTGTTTAAAGGTCCTTTTTTCAGTCTCTCGTTAATAACTCGAAAACTACTGCCTCTAGCGAAAAGATTCTTATATACTAAATTAATGAAAAGAAAATCCTTTAAATTTTTTTTTTCGCTAGAATCAGTACTAGAGGAGATATGGAAAGGGAGAAATATGAAATGATAAAAAATAATTGTGTTTATTGTTGAAAATCAGGTTTTAATGATAAATGAACTACGTTCAGACCACGTGTAATGACTTAATGCATGTAAGTGGGATCATGTGATATTAACGGAAGAATTGTGTGCTTATAGGATCACAATAATGTGCGTCTACAGGGAATGAGGTCAGAGCTTCTCTCCGTACCTTATTTAGTATCCTCTTTCTAGCAGCGCTCGTCAGTATTGTTAGGTCAGGAATTTTTTCCCCATATTTAGGTTTTTTCTATCCTAAGTAAAAAATTTTTAAGGTGAAAAAGTGTTTAAGGTTTTTATTTAGTGCTCCCATCAAAGGCACCATCGATGATGAAAATATGGATCATGATGGCAATTAATGCTCAAGAAGCATTCTTGAACGCTTGGTGTATGGTTACATTAAATGCGAGCGCGTGTGATTTTGAAACGTCCATTTACGTACGATATCGTATCGTGTCTGATTTATTGGTGGTTACATTGTCTCCGTCTGATCGAGCGGCTTTGTGAAATGGATCAAAAGTTGAACTATTATTTACTTGTCGAAAATAACAGTGTTTTGAGATTAACGATTGCAAACCAAAAAAGTTTTTCCGATTCAATGCAACAAACTAGTTTTCCATTTTTTATATTCAAATTGACTAGATAGGCTCGCACGATAACGCAAGAAAAATCAAACCAGTTTGATTAAGTTTGATAATCGTGCGATAGCATACGAGCGCGACAGTTGGAATCGTTTGCAGTGTAACTATACGTGAACGTGTTTATTTTAACAGATTTGTTTTTATCAGCGACGTAGTACGCGTGCGTACCTCTAAAAAATCGCACGCATTTAATGAAACCACACGCTTATATTAATATTTTCAAGATTAGAGACCGTTTATTTAAAATTTTTCATTTCTTCACCCTCCATATATCTTCAGGTATTGATTCTAAGAAAAAAGTGTATAGGACCTTTTTTATAGAATTTCATTCAAATGGTTTTCCTCTTCTTTTCATAGACTGACATTATTGTGGTCTTCTTCGCACACAATCTTCCGTTATTATATTAGATTCACTTACATGCAATAAGTTATTAATACGTGATCTGAGCATAATTCATAGTTCATTCAGCATTAAATTTTTCCTCCCTCCAATCTCCTCTAGTATTGATCCTCGCGAAAAAGTCATATACCTATAAATATTTATAGGTATATGGAAAAAGTGTGTAGGACATTTTTTGTAGATTAATTTAGTATATGAACATTTTTGCGCTGGAGGCAGTAGTTTTCAAGTTATTAACGAGAAACTGAAAAACAGGATCTTTGAAAACCCTCTGTTCCTTAGCTCCACTTCCACTCATCAAAATTTTTAGTATGTTGATAAGGATACCTTGCCCTACAACTGTCAATATTGGCTTCTACATAGATTATTTCCGCTATTTTCTGTCATTGTGTTGTAATAACAATTTCGCTCACTAAATAGAATAGGAAATATGCATGAAATTTAAATTTGGTTCAAATAAATTTCTTCCGAATTTATATTGGCCGGACTTTTGCACTAAACCATCATTCTGGTATTTAATATCTTCTTAATAACTCAAAATTAATAAATAAAAATGCAAATTAAGCGCGGGAAGTTCAAAGTTCCAAAACGCAACACCATTGGTTAAAACGAAATGTGACGTCAGATACTACTAATACTGCTTACATTTGTATGTCATTGCAGGCTTTTGATTAGAAAATATAGTAATAACATGTGTGTTGTAAATTTATTTATTGTTAAAGTGTAATTTTAGCATCCTAGTGAGATTATGAATCATTAAGACAGTGGTTTTGTAAAAGCACAATCGGACAATCTGTCAAGAATAGATCTATTCATGATGTCGTCTTATTTTTTTTAAATCCAAATTTTACGTCCGCTGAAGTCAAAAGAGTGAACACTGCAAAGTAATCATTCAATAATAACACATTATGTACTCTATTTAAATGAATACAATCCGAAATATGATGAGCAGTAAACGAAGCCGCATACATACACTGAATTTTATTGATAAACTAGTTACATTTACAGTACGTTCCACTTAATGACCGCAACGCTCACGACCGGGGTTTTTGCTGTTCCACTAACTCATGGTCGATGTGGCTGGTGCTTCAAGTGGAACGATGCGATTGTCTGTTAAATGTCAAATAAACTGACAATTTTTGGTTAGAATCGAAAAGTAAATCATAAATGAGATTTAACTAACCTGTACCAAAAGGATATATGAATGGAAAAATCCAATATGCCTGTGTAAATTAATCGCTCTTGAATAATAAATAATGATAATGAGAGACCATGAAATTATCTGTTATATGACAAATGGAAAATCTTGAATCAATTGACATAGCTTGGAATCGAAAGTGCAAATTGGAGAGGCATCTTCTTATTTAATTCGAAGTGACTAATGATCCGGCTACCGGAGGAATAAGATATTTTTATTCGTCCGGTAATTTTTTTTTTGCGTGCGAAACAATAGGAGGCGTTCTTTAATTCGTCATTCAATTAAATGTTAGTGGGGATAATTACTCCTGATAAAATTAATTTTCCAAAGTCGTTTCTGGTATATTTGATAGAATTTAATTCATCTTTTTAGAACTTATTTGAAGACATGCAAAGGTAAATTGATAGAATGAACTTATTTACCTGATTTTCAATTTTTCAAAAAACGTCGATCTGTCATTCCTGTTTATATTCAAATAATCATGTAATTCATTAACTCAGTCCAATAAAAACTTCAATCCATATCAACAACTATATTTTACTACGAAAGCGAGGAAAACTGTTGTAAGAGTACTCTCAATAGAAAACTTTCAAAAACTGATTGATAAATACTCAAAATTGAGAAAAAGCATAGGTTGTGATTATTGTTATGTATGGTATCATTTGGAATGTTCGGGACTCAAGAGATTGACAAAAGAATTATGGATGTGTGATAAATGTGAATTTTAATATATAACGTAATTGAAGCAAATATAGTTTTAAGATATTTGACATTGTTTTCATGAAGTCTAACTTGGAGGTACTTTTGAATTTCTATAATAAATGAATTACTCTCGGAATTACTATCCATTTTATGATGTTCAAATACTTTCCAATTATTATATTTTATCCACTTTGGATACTACATAGTGTTTATAGCTAGTATAAAAGTATCAAAGCAGGGTTAAAAAGAATTTTGGAAAGATATAATATAACCTTCGAAGGTATACCGTATTTATTAATGCAGAATTGGACAGTTGATAATATATTTTTCTAGCCGGATAAATAAAAATATATTATTCATCCGGTTACCGGAAAAATTTGAATAAATATTTTCGTCCGGTCGCCGGACGAATATATGCAGCCTAGGGAGCTTGAAGTAGTCGAGATTAATAACATCATCTATGACGTATTTATCATGAACGCCAAGATCGCGATCGTCTTGTGGAATGATTATTGAGGTACATGAGCGTTGTGGCAGTCTAGTGGAACGTACCCATATGTTATTCATGATCTGTCAAGTTTATTATGACAATTCATCTCTTCTGATAACCTTACATCATTTCTTACGTATTTTAAAACCTGTCTGGATTAAAAAAAAGACTTTATCAAATACATTTCTGATAGTATTTTGCATTCAGGCACAATGCGATACTTATAAACTGACTTTTGACCCTTTTTAATGCTGCAATAAGTTGAGAATGAAAACACCTGTAGTAAACAATGGATTGTGATGTCACTGGACATGTTATTTAACGTCATCCATAGAGCGCGCGAAAATGGCGGCGTTTAAACAGCTCTAAATTATTCTCAATTTCAAATATTTTTTTAAACTTGATTACAGCACTTTTAAACATAATTTATATTTTTTACCATGTTATAACGATGTAATCAGTGAATTAAAAAAATTAAAAAAATTCATGAATATTCCCTATTGCACGGAACTAATTGCTGAAAAAAACCTGAAATCCATAGACAGTTTTCGCTTGGAATTGCTAAAAATCTTTTATAGCCTCATTATGAAATAAGATTGATTGAAACAAATATTACCATCGTAGATTAATACGAGAGTCTGTTACTGAAGATGAATAAATCATATACTGAAATTGCTCACTTCGCTAATTGTTACTCATTTGACCCGTACGAATATAATCTAAAAGTAAAATGCTGAGATGTACTACTTTTCTACCCAATAAAAATACTCGGGCTTTACTTTGATGAAACAACTACCTTAAAAGTCAAAAAAGTAATAAATACATAATACTTGAAAGTTTGCACCTATTGTATTCTTTTCTTTGACAATAAACTTTTGTCTTTGTGAAGTTCTCTCACGTCTGCCAACCTTTGAGAATAAACTGCATTATAATGTTTTGCAAACATGTACCACTACACATAAAAAGGTAGCACTTGTCCAAAGTTACTGCAAGTGGTACGGACAAAATTTTGGATGTATTTATATAGTCAAATGCATAATGCATTACTTCAAAGAGATAATAATACTTATGCAAGAGCGAAACATAGCTAAAGAATATCGATAAAGAGAGACAGAGAATAAGAAAGTGATCTCCAGCAGGCCCAGGCAGGATCTAGATAGATCTATGAGTCATATTAGTGATCAAATTACCTAGATCGTGGGACCAGTTACGTTGCTGGACTGCCACTAAAAGCCACCCAACAATATGAGAATTATATCATTTCAAAGGACATGATGATACAGGAAAACAGGAATTTATTGGTAGTACCATAACCCACACATTTACACTACTTTTATAAATAATTGATTTTCATGTAAAAGTGCGTGTTCAGTACCTTTTCACTTCGAAGAAAGGGATCATTACTACGTATTCTAACATGTTTTGTAGCTCTGTAACATTTTGAAGAAAGTTAAAGATTCATAGATAGAAAGATCAAACATAAATAAATGGTAAAATTAAACAACATTGGAATGACTCACAATTTTTGCATTTGCACTTCTTGATTAGAGTCTCATCTTTGATGTCATCATGGCAGGCTTTACAGTAGAACCACGCTCTACAAAAAATAATTATTTCATTTTGACGAAACATAGAAAAATGCTAATTCATACGACATCACAATTTGAAAAGTCAATTTCCCATGTACTACGAGTTTTCTTCAAATTATATTTTCACTGATATACAATTTATATTTGGGTATTAAAATTTTATCACTTATTTTGTTTGCTTACCGTTTAACTTCGTCAGCAGATTGTGCGATGAAAAAACCCTGAGTATTTGGTTGAATCTTGGCTCCTCTTGGATTAATAGATATTTTCGAATCTGTACCTTCTTCACCTCCTTTTATTTCAATTGCCAGTAAGAGAAGTTTTAGTTTTGTGAAGCAGAGCCTAAATATTGGAATAAATCAATTTATGTTCTTCTTGATATTAGTGTTTAGAAGTGCACTTCTAGAAGTGATTTCAAATGTTGAATTATCAAATGATATTCCGTTCTCAATAGTTCACCAAATTTGGGACTATTATTTGAAAAGAGATGTATCTTGTGAAACCGTATAATTATTTGGGAATGTCTAAATATATAAAGTTGAATATTTATTTGGATTGGTATCACAAAGTAAAACTTTATATTATATAGGAGTAAATTTGCTGTTATAATTGAACTGGAATATCATTTTGATTATATCAAATTTACAAAAATAATTTTGAATTTTTCTCGAAATATTTATTAAGCGCCAATTTTGAGAAGACTATCATCAATGTCCAAGCGTCAGGACTGTATCGTAAGGTGCGAAACAACCGAGTGGTACAAGGATATAATGTATAATGATCTTCTCAGCCGTGGTGCTTATATAATATTATTCACTACTAGCGTTTGAATCCTATCCAATAACTTCTATAGAGACATTGATAATTTTTGTGTAGGACTTTGTAATTTGTTTATATTGATAAAGAGAACTAATTGTTGGAGAGTCGACTGCGCTACACTTAGCCCAACAAAACATAGGGATAGTGTTTTTCCATATTTGTAACTGTTTCAGTATTTAAGATGGAACAGAGTTAAAATCTGAGTATTAAGAAATAGATTACCGATATTTCTGATATAGCCCAATTGTCAGAGACAAATTCAAACCATAATCTCTCATAAAATGTGATATCGCTGAAACTAGGTTTACAGGTACTTTTTTGAGTGTAGAAAACGATGAAATAGTTATTTATGTATCAAGTATCGAAAGTGCATATTTTCAGTACAAGCATGGATAATTGTAGCCCGAGGCAACGCCGAGCTCTGCAATTATGCGAGTGCTGAAAACGCGCTTTCTGTACAAGATGCATACAATATTTTTTTTTAAATTGTGTTACTTAAGAAAATTTACATATTATACAGTTTTCGAATGATATAATTTAAATAAAATCAATCTATGGTTTCTAAGGAGACGACAATTCAAAATGTTTATTGACAACGAAAGAAATAATATGTTTGACAGACGATTTATGTAATAGTGTGAAAATTGTTATTCAAGTAAGAAAATTATTGATAAAATCATGGACGAGAACAGTGATGAAAGTGATTTTGAAGATCCGGGTCCTCCACCTGAAATTGCACAGATTTCTAACGCAGCAAATTTAAATTTATTGCCTTTAATGTCACGAGAGGAATAGTACAAATATGAATATAAAAATCCCAAGATTGGTGCATACAAGGAGAAATGAAGGAAAAATTATATATTCTTCAGTTGGTTTACTTTTTAGTACTAGTACCGAAAAGTAACAACTTTCAAGTACTAGTATCGAAAAGATTGATTTTCTGTTGATGTCTTGGTTACCATAATGTTAACATTTTGTTTCAATCTTGAAAAATAGTTATTTTTGACAGACGATTAATGTAATAGTGTGAAAATTGTTATTTAGGTGAGAAAATTGATAAAATAATGGACGAAAACAATGATACGAGTGATTTTGAAGATCCGGGTCCTCCACCTGAAATCTTACAGGCTTTTAACGCAGCAACTATAAATTTACTGCCTTCAATATCGCGAGAGAAGTAGTACAAATATGAATATAAAAAATCCCAATATTGGACATACAAGGAGAAATGAAGAAAAAATTATATATTCTTTAATTGGGTTACTTTTTAGTACTAGTACTGGAAAGATTGATTTCCTGTTGATGTCTTGGTTACCATAATGTTAACATTTTGTTTAAATTTTGAAAAAAATATTTGCTGCTCTAAAGTGTATGCTAAGTTTATAATCTCGAAAACAAAATCGAAAGTTTTTATATCGAAAAAAATAATAAAGTTTGATGAAAACAATATGAATATTCTTTGTGAATGAGAACCCAGAGATTGTTTTGAGATGCTGATTAATGATTTGATATAAGATTTTCAAAATTGAAAATAGCGGATACAATATGTCGGCAATTTAGAACGTACCAAAAAATTTCAATCTCAATATTTTAAAATTAAATTTATATATTTTGAAAGTGTGAACATGTTCTGAACATGGTTTTTTTGCTGACTTAAATCATTATATATTAATGGAGTGAAAATTAAAATGGTGTATTCAATATGGAAGTTTTTGAAATGAGTGAAAATTTATCAATAAATAAACAAAAGAATAAAATGTATTTCAAAAAACAATTGAAAAATTGATGAAAGTTCTGTTGTTACGTGCCAATTTGGCTTTTGGTCACTTTTTTTGCTTGGTTAAATTCTGAAATATAATTTGGGTTATTTGGGTTTAATTTCATTCACTTATGTACTTACTTTTGGTTTAAAATACTTTTAGTTTTCAATTTAATAATTTCATTCATATTTCAATCTTTAGTTCCGTTTCTTTTCTTTTCTTTAAGCTCAGTTTTTTGGTTATATTAAACGCGTGTTTTTGTTTACTTTCATTAATTAATTTTAGTTCATGATTTTTGTTTTAAATTGTCGCTGTTGCAATGCGCGCGCTGCAGGCAGTGACGTTACGTTTTTTTTTGAATCTTAGTACTGAGGCGTCCGCAAGGTTTTTTTTAAATGAAAAACGGTTAATTTTCAATTAAGTCAAACCGACCGGATTTGACTTAATTGAAGATAGTCAGCCTTAAGTCCTGGTGTAGGACAGACGTACATTTATTTATTTGCTTTTTTTACCACCACAATTTTGGGGTTTATTCCAAAGTTTTTTTTTGCGTGTGCAAGCCCAAGTTGGGGATTCGTTTGGGATAAGCTGTGCTCCGGCCGAATATTTGGGGCAGTTTGGCCATTTGTTTTGTTCGGCGGAGCAGCCCACGTGTTGGGGATTATTTTAAATTGTGAGTGGTCGTTTTGCTTAAAATCGCTTACCATCAGCGATAAAACGTCGTCCGTACCAAGGCACATACTGTGGAAGTACCTCACTTCCACCCTGGTTTTCCCGACTACCTGGAATCCAGCCAATTAGATCCGAGGCCGAGATCCAGACGCCAGGCAGACGAGTCAATAGGATCTCCAGTGGCGTCGCCAGCTAAGTGGTTTATTTTTAGTCATTTGTTATTCAGACCTTTTTTTTGTTGGGTGCTTATTTGCCTAATTAGGCACCCCGTGGCTTTACCACAATTTGATTCATTTTTTGGTATTGTGTAATTTTGCGGTGGGCATTCGTTGTCGCCTTTTTCTTTTTTATGCTTTTTCTGGTTACGTTATAAACGCTACGTCCGATTGTGAACCAGGTTGATCAATCTCGGGCCTGATTTCAATTATTTTGTACTTTTTCCTGGAGTAGGTTTATAGACGTATTTGTTCAGTTGAGACTTGCTGAAGTCTGCGTGGGGACGCGAATCGCCGCCATTTTGTTTCACCTTTTTTTGTTATTCTACTTTTGTTAATACGTTAATTTTGCTGATTGAGCTTACTTTATTTTCATTTTGTTATATATATATATATATATATATATATATATATATATATATATATATTCTTTGAATTAACGTAATTAAATATTGACTTTTTTGGATAAATTTTAATTCATTTATTTTGCAAAAAAAAGTACCTACCACTTTAGTTTTCAGAGAGTGATTATATTAAGTGTTTTTTTCTACAGCTGGTGTAAGTATCATTGTTTGAGATATTGTTTTATTTTATGTTCTGCGGCATCTTGATCGACGCCAAAAGAACTTATTATCCTACAACCCAATATTCTACCTGTCCATCCCACCATCTTTTCTTTTACAGGTACTTTCGCTGTTGTGTGCCTGAGGACGGAAAAATTAACAATTGCGTGGCGCCCTTATTTTCTGTTTTATCTAGAGTTAGCTTACGTAGCGTCCAGTAGATTTGTTTTCAGTAAAGTTTGTATTTTTGGAAAGCTAACCTCACAACTACCCAGTCCGGCCCTGGGATCATTTTGATTATTATTTTTTTTAGTACTGAGCTAGTCAGTTTTAAAGGGTAGGGTCGCTACCCTAATTTAGAACGTAATAAATTGGCGCCCAACGTGGGGCCGATTTGTTTTCGAATTTTGAATGTAATAAATTGGCGCCCAACGTGGGGCCGATTTGTTTTTGAGTTTTGAATTTTGAGCGTAATAAATTGGCGCCCAACGTGCCGATTTGTTTTTGAATTCAGAACGTAATACTGTTTCAAATTTGTACTTACTGTCCTTTCATTCTTTGACAATACAAACATCTTCAACATCGCTGTCTTGCTCTAACACTGAGATTTTAGGTGAATTTCTACAAACATCATCTGTTAAACAAGAACCACATATTGCAGAACTCAGTAAGTTTGTTGATTTACAGTTACAAGCTCTTCCACATATTTAGATAATTGCGAAACATCAAATCCAAAAGAGATTTCGAAGTTGGCAATTTTGTCATTTTGACAGGACTGGATATTTTTGAGGTAGAATCGTCTATTTTCCAATCAATGTTTGCTTATAACCTGAATGCGTAATCAAAAAATAAATAATATATTCTTGAAGCTCCGGATTTCGACGCTAATTTTTTCTTTTTTAATAATTTTTTGAAGCTCAACTTCAAGTTGCAGGAATAAGAATAAGCAAAGAACATGCATTTTCCTATATATTTCTTATATTAAAGATTACTCGAACATATCAAGTTGTATCGATTTCTGAATTACTACACATCATGAAATATATTTTCAGCTTCATTCAAAAAACGGATGTAATAATTTCTGATTCATATAAATTAACAAAAACCGTTTTGAAAATGAAAATGGTGTTGAATGAATGCTACGAAAGAAAATGATTATTTTAAAACATAAGTTTCATTAATCAGAGACAATGTTTATCATTTTAATTATTTTGATATCAAAAGTGAAAGTATAGTGATGATAAAAGTACAGAAATTCAATTTTTTCATGCCTCTATTAATATATATTTTCAATTTTATAAAAGTTAGTGAGAATTTTAGAAATTTTAACTTCCGGTCGAATTTTCTATGAGAGAAAACAAAAAATGTTAAAAACTCATGTCTTCCTCAGAAAGCTTAGAGTCTCCACTTTAAAATGCTTCTTGTGTTTTTGTCTTGCATATATTTTAGATAAAAAAACTTTAGTTTTTTCTCGAATATTTGTATTCAGCGACTTGGCGCGCGTGGAGTCTCCGAGTTCGCTTTTTTATTTTTAATAATTTTTTATATTGATGCAATTATTTTTTTTCAAATAACTTAATATAAAATTTTCTGCTCTTTCAGGTGGTATTATTCGATTTTTCTATTTTATGTTTCGAGATATAGGGCAAAAACCAAATATTTGATTTTGTTTTCGAGATTATGAACTTAGCATATACTTTAGAGCTGCAAAGATTTTTCTATCTTTTTCTACACCCACAAAACTACCAACGAGCCCAGTTTCAGTTATATCACATTTTATGAGAGGTCAAAATCTCTGACAACTGCACTATGAAGCCAATCAATTAGAAGAGTCAAAGAAATTGATTGAGTAATATGTTGTCACTCCTTACTTGTTTGTAGTGCAGCAGTAATTTAGTTTATAGTTTGATTAACCCAATAATACTCAAAGTAGCCTATTTCATAATGCTTTGGTCAAATTCCAGTTCATATAAAATCCTGCACCATCTATTTCTGATGTTTTATCTGAGGAAATTTGGCGCAATTGGATTATAATATGTTTAGCGTATTTTTTTGAATCTAATTGGGGAATGATAGCTTTCATAATTAATATCAACAATAATTTATTATTGATTGTCGTCAATTAAGATAAAGTTCAAAGGCTAGTAGTGAATAAAATTAGTTTTAATAGTTCAAATATTATTCTTCATAATTATTTAGGTAAGTTTCAATTCCTTTCAAAGGAATAACTCGTGCAATAAGCTCTGCGTACCTAATGGTTAAAAGCAAGTAACGCAAAAGCAGATCGTGCAAGCTTTGTGATTAGGAAATATTGTGCCAGGAAAAGAATTAGGGTTTGAAAAAGAGCAAATAATAGTTGTTACTATCATTTGAACTTTAAATCAAGGACACAGTTGTTACTAAACTATTGTAGAAATGCTCTATCCCCCTAGCGGTCCGTCTAGTAACTAGTCTTCTTGTGTATGGACATTGTAGTTCACACCAGTGACAAATCAGTTCTAAGTTCTAGAATCTAATGCAAGACACACAAGGAAAGGCAAATTTGGGCTCAAAATCATTCTACTACTCATTACAGTACATGTATTCACAAAAAAGAATACAACAAACAGTGTTTGTGATAGGTTCTCTCTTACACCACAAGAAGCAAAATACTGAATTAGAAGTAAATTTCAAAATTTTGGAGTATAGTCATGAAAATGACATTTTTTCAACAGTCTCTAATCTGAATTCATGTTAGTAGCACTATGCAAACAACTGTTGTATCATTTGTTATTTGTACATCAACTTGAGTATAATAATGAACAATATTCATGACTTGGCCTTGTCTTGAGTAAGCCTCATATCATTCTCAAGTTGACACACTTGTTGCATTTTCTCAATAGTTTGTGACGGAATAACAACGATTGTTCTTAGATATTCGGTATTTTGCTTCGTTGTATTCTACTTCTATAGACAAAAAACTAAGTGTGTGATACAGAGAGACCATTTTAGAACAACTAACATTAGTGTGGATTAGTTAGAAGGGATACTGTTAAACGTTTTCAGTAATCTTACTCGCTGGCCTGTGGGAAAGTCATGCCCGTGAATGAGGGGGACAGAGTTTCAGTATACATCTCGCATCCTGTGCCTTGTAGGTAATCGTTCTGCCACCTTTGCGTATCAGGCGACTGAAACCACAACACATAGGCATTCAGCACAACGCAGGTTTGGTACGATACAAGACAATCACGGATCATTCCTTCTTAGTCTGCGGCGAGTCAACGCTGTCAGCTGCTAGGGGAAGGCTACTCCACTTGTAAAAGTGGATTAGTATACAAAGGTACATATAGATGGCTATAAAGGGCAACAGATTGGAAATCTTAAAATAAGAGACAAGCCACTGAAAAGGTCAATTCACTGTCACAAAAAAAGAGCATGTACGAAAATTGGCAAATTAAGTTATAAGATGAATTTTTTGCGACAGTGAATAAATCTGAAGTTTCAGTGGAGCAAACCAAACTGAACGGTCTGGTGTAAAAGGACAACATCGACAGCAATTATTCATATTTACATGGAAGACAGAAGCTTGCAGTGATAATAAGGTCTCGAAGTAATTAGCATCATCATGATACTGTTACATAATGGGCCACAGAAAGATATCAAAGTAATAAACGAAAAGACAAAAGGTATAATGGTCGGATCTAGTACATGATGATGCTAGGAAGCCGACTTACTCTGTGGCATAAGCAAATGGCATTCCTGTAAACGAAGGACTCAGCGTTTCTGTATACATTTCCATCCCTGTGCCCCTCAAATAGTCATTGGTCCACACCTGCATATCTGGAGACTGTAAGCCATTTTTTTTAACAATCTAATATAATTTTTCAAAAATTGAAATTTGAAAAATATATTTTGACCACATATAAGAAAGAGTAACATACCGTTTTAAAAGATCTCATGGCGAAGAGGTTCGCCATCATGGTGGAAAAGCCGGGCGCTAAACATGATTGTGCTATGAATCCAAGTTTCAGTTCAGCGAGGCAGATGACGTCATCACCTTGCTTCCAATCCCATGACGGAATGTTCAGTAAATATGCCTAAAAATAATAGCTAAAGATAAAAACTGTTCGTATCTGTGCAAAGCCCCAAATTAATTTTAGGATTTATCACCAAAAATTGGTGAAAGTTGGGAATAAGTTAATTTTGGCTTTTGTAAATGATGACTTAACTAGTGGAACGATGGGCTATGTTTTTCTTGTACATCGAGAGTGATACAATATCTTCTTTAACAAAAAACTAGGAATTGAGATTATAATAAATAAGTTCTAGCTTCTGTAAATTACGAGTCAACAAATGAGATTTAAGTAAAAATGTATGTATGTTTGTATGTGCGTATGTACGTAACTCGCAGATCTCAAGACCTGTCAATGATGTTGGAGTTTCGTATTTAAGACTGGTTTAATGCCTAGTTGTGCATCTCGCATTATGATTGCAATCGTTCGTTCCGAAAGTGCATTTTACGTAATTTTTTTTTGCATAAATCTAGAATGATTAATAGAAGGAAGTTGAAAGTCAGCATTTAGAATAGCCGTGGCATCTTAATAATTATGTTCTACTTCTGTATGAATCGGTCAAACCGGAAGTGCACTTTACATAACAGTCTTTTCGAATTTTTCGCATGAATTCAAAACAATCAGCCAAAGAATAAAGTAATTTCGTATAAAGCACTTCTATAATATCTAGCTATACACCTCGCATCATGATTGCGATCGGTTGAACTGAAAGTGCAGAGTGCAGTTAATCGAACAAATTTTCGAAAAGGGCTAGTATTGAAATGATAACTTTATATTTCAATAGCAATCTACTAAGCCGGAAGTGAGCTTTAATTAATAATATTTCTTATTTTTTTACATAAGAATCTAGTATTTGAGACTGCTACGGTATCTGCATCTGGATGTTGACTTCAAATTTTGGTTGCAATTGATTTTGCCTTAAGTCAATATCATATCAACTTCCAATTATTCAGTCAAAAGGTGTACAAGTAAGTCATGTAGTGCCTACATCAGAAATAAAATGAATGGCTTCTATTTTGATGAATCATAGGTTCAATAATAAGATACATATCTGAAAATTTAATTTTAAAAGTGATAAATATGAGTAATCTAAGAGTTGGACTGCACCCAAGCACCTGCAACTCTATGCAAAAATACAACTAACTTCTCAGATTTTTCTAAAGATTTCTAAATGCTCTTAAGAAAGTACTTGAATAGAGAAAGAGGAGGAACATGGCTTAGATCTTGGGGCTAGTTAAAAATAAAGTAGATGACTAGGTATTGTAGAACGTAGTGGGTCTGACTAATAGCACACAGCATGATGTTAAGACTTATTGTTCGAGGGGCAGTACTAGAAATATTCTCTCTTTTTAGAGTCTAATCTAATTTTTGAAAAAAGAACTAATGAAATGATTAATAAATACCTAATACTTTCCGTTTTCAAATCCTAATATTGTTAAGCACTAATGGAAGGATTGATAAATCTCTAATATTTTCATATTAAGGGATTTTTTTGTGAATTATTTCAGTTGTATTTAGAGAAAGTGAAGAAAAACAATGTGAAGAGAGAAAAAGAGCACGGTTTGTATCTTGGGTACAGTTCAAAAAGGACTAGTTAGAAATATAGTAGAGGACTAGATATTGTAGAACGGAGTGGGCCTGACTATTGACTAATAGCACAAAGCATGGGGTTAGGACTTATAACCAGTTGCACCTCACTTAACTTTAAGGGAGGAATAATAACCGTAGTAACAATTGTCCATACATTAGTTGCCATAGATACTAAACTTAAAGTTAAGTAACGAGGGTGCAACTGGCCATTATTGTCCGAAGATATTATTAAAAATATTTTCTGTTTTTAAAATCTAGTCTGATGTGAATGATCGTGTCACGAGTGACTAATCATTTTATTAATTCGTTTAACAGAAATATTCACTCCAAGCTGTCTATAACGACACAGAATAGTTATTTAAGTATTAAGGTCAGTAAGTACAGTTTACCGATTGAGAATAATAGTTTGGAGGCCGAGCCATGGCGAAGTTTCCAAATATAATACGAAATCGGTACCGTACTTATTGACCGTGATGCTTACAAATTTTTTTGCACGATTGGAAAATCCAAAATATAGATCCAAATTCTCTTTTTCAAATTGAATACTGACGATTGTTTATTCGCTGTCAGCTATCAAGTTTGACATTTTATTGTGAATATTCAATTACAAATAAAGATGAAAAAATGAATATTTTTTTGTGAAAATCCACAATTTTTTACTTACCGCCTTTGCCCATGGGCGGTAAGTCAGCATAACCATAGTAACCATAGATTGCTGGTAAAATCAACATACCACCTCGAATAGAGGGTCGGTAAACACATGAAAACGCCCAATCGTGCAAAAAATAGATTTTCAGAATATAAATAATGATAACATACTTTGTTATGGTATTGCATCAACTGGATGATAACTCGAATATCGTCGCTGTAATTCTTGATAGAAATAACTCTCATGATGTTTGCTGCATCTTCCGCATCAGGATCTTGACAATATTTGTTGGCTAGCACAAGACATGCGTCTGCTTCATGAACCTAGAGACATTCCAGAATTTAAGCTAAAACAATCTTCCCAAACCAATTATTTTATGAACTGTATTGACTAACATATGATCAGTGACTAGCTAATTGATTAAAAGTGAATTGAATTTATTATTAAGTGCCGATTTATTTTGGAATAATTTATTAAATATTATATTTTATAATAAAATGCATGCAAAGACAGAACACGAATTAGTTTTGCAAAAACTACACAGTTCTACAGAACTTCTACTGTACAGTAACCAGGCTATCAGTTGAGACTAGGTATCCAGTGCGACTTACCACTGTCTGAGGACCGTATGCAGGGGCGAGCATTTTAGAATATTGCTCTGCTAGTACACTTTGTCTAAAATTTATCTCAAAAAAAAACCACAACACAAACACATTTAGAAGGGACAAGCTATGATATCCAAGTCGATTGGATATTCAAGAGTCTGTAGTGTGTGATGGATGTGTAAAATTAAACTAAATCAAGCTAAAATACAAGGGTTAGTGATTATGAGTAGAGCTGGTCTTCAAAAATGAAATTATTAGATAAAAACTATACAAGCTGATCTGTCCGTTGTATGTCAAACTTTGATTAATTTCAAATACCAAAACTTTACATTTAACATTCAAAATAAGATTTAAATTCTCTTCAACTGCCCGTATTCATCAATCATTTATTTTAATAATTGTTTTTCACTTTCATCTGAAACAGCAACATCTTTCGTAGGACCGCAGATGATTGCTCAAAAAGTTTTGTTATACAAAACCGCAATCCGCGATAACAATGAGACTAAAAATAGCTTTAACTTTGATAATAATAGAAGTTGTTTATGTGATAGTAGCAAAATTGTTTTTGACGTACCAATAAATGTAGTTTGTAATTCATTGATGTATGACATGTTTTTTAGTCAAACAAATCCATTATATGGCTCATGATTCATGCCGTATAATTCCTTTGATGTTAAAGTAGCATTTGCAATATTGTCAGCGCCGGACATGAAGCTAGTAGATTATTGTATATTATATTAAGGTATGAAAATTTTTCTGTATGAAGGTTCAACGTATTTATTTTTTGAGAAAACTCAAAAAGTGTTATTGAAAACAGCTCTAATCATGTAGGCAAATTAAAACAAACTAAAATAAGAAAGTTGCAGGTACAGATTTTATCTATACCGACACCCATTCGCATAATAACTGAGCAAATGCAAACAAAGTAACAATGAAATAAAAATCACAAAGGATCTACCAATCTAACAACAAAAACAATAAGGTAATTAGTTCAGTTAGTGATTGACAGATAGCGCACGCGTTTGGGACAAAGGACACCACAGGGCACACATCCCTTGGCCTCACCTTGACCCGCTGCAGGTCTATGGGGTTCATGATTGTGCCCTGGAAGAACTCCACCGTGGTAAAGTGTCTCTTGAACAGGCCTTCCAGCTCAAGGTCCGGAGGTTTCCTGCACAACAGACACGTTACCAAAAAATACACACTCTTTGAGACTATTTCCTCTGCTGTCTGCCTCAGTTGCTCGATGATGATTGTCCTTGCAGGGTCCGTGCTTTCCCAGCGTTACCATGCAAAAATCAAAATGTAGATGTTGCTTGCTCTACCACTACTCATTTGCCGAATATAAGTAAGATCAACATTTCATCAGATGTAGAAATCATTCCACGTACACCACTGTAAACAATTAACATGTGTAATTGTTTATTTATAATCAAGCATCTGCTGAGTTAATTAAGCCAGCTCGTACTAGCGACGCGATATTTATTTAACTTGATTTTATCCAGAAAAAAATAAAGTGAAGTTTCTTGCTTAATACATTGTTGAAAAAAAAAGATACTTGATGAAAGAAAAGTCTATAACGCCCTTAGTATGAAATTCGTTTGGAATTCATTATAATCTTCAATGAGATTATTGTGGAAAGGCACAAATATCAATTAATAACAATGATGTATGGCAAATGATATTAAAGTACAAGATAATATTGAAAAAAAAACGAAATGTTGATCCTAAATTACAAAAGACATAAGACAATTGAATAATAATGTGCCTTAAAATACTGGAAGCGAAGAAAACACACAAAAATATCGATCAAAGGCTCTACTGTACGTCTAGAGATCGTTAGTGCTCTTGCAGTACCTTGACTCTTTCAAGGTCAACTGCATTCATCATAGTTCCCTGAAAAAATTCCACAGTGGTGTAGTGCCTTTTGAGAAGTCCCTCAAGCTCTAGATCCGGTTCTTTCCTACAAGGTCACACAATATACCAAACTTCATTATACCCTAACATTATACATTCCTATACAAAGTTCAAAAAACAAAAAGTATGTAACAAAAATGTTCACATGATAAATATGTATTACTTTCAAAATATCGTACCTATGTAAGAAGACAACTTCCACGTCAACGTCTTCTCGATCTTCATGGAGAAAATCTTTCAGGAAATGTGAGACAGATTCATAAGTTATGTGTCCACATACCACTATATGCCTACGGAACAAAATTTCATTAGTTTCAATTTATTGAGTATTGATTTTGTGTTAATAAAAAATGAGATGTAAATTAGAATGTTTGTGTGAACTGTTCGGTTTTAATTTGAAACAGAATTCGCTGCTCCCTGAATTATTTCGCGGAGAATTTCTAGTAATTTAGCATATAAATGTGTATGATTTAAGTTTTTATTGGGGTGATCTATTGGCTCTAGACTAACTTTGACAGATGGAGTATATACGATTATAGAACTCGTTTTCAGGAGCTACAAGCCTTCGTAAGGATACGCCCTAATTTGATGAAACAGATATTCGTCAAATTGACAGAAATTTGACTGCAAGTACTTATCAAGTAAACACATTATGATTAGTTTCGTCATTAAAGTTGATGATTCTACTAACTAAACTATTCATAGTGGTTTTCGGAGCTCTGTACTACTTTGAGACTTCCAAAGTCTGCTTCAGGGAGTTTTGAAGCTAGTAATGCTTACAATCAATTTCAGTTGAGAACAGTTCAATAGTTCTTATGCATCATAAGTATTTGGTGATTTTTGAAGACTTTTAACATCTGCCAAAATTTGCCTTAGAGCTGATACATCAGCCTGTAGATATTAGAGTACTTTTGGATAATTTTCCTAAACTACTGGTGACTAGAATGCTCAGCGCTGTGTTTTGTAGGCGCATGCTCTATTGGACATGCGGGTCTCTAACCGCGAAATCATAAATTTTTGAATACTTCTAATATTTCACTCTAATTATAAACTAAATGTGGATTAGAGAAAAACTAACTTCAATTGCGTGCCTGATCAAGTGGTCATCTACATAATCGAATTTTAATATCTAAAATACTCTTAAAAATTTTACGAACCGGTAAAGGTTGATGATATTTTTGATTTGAAGGAAGAAATGTATCTAAAAATAGCCTTAACTCCAGTAATCCTATATAATGAAAATTGTGTCATGTTTAAAAATGGACAAGACCTTTTTTGTTAAAATTCATACAAAAAAGGCATAGGAGAACTTTTTAAGCCCTTTACTTTTATTGGCTTTACTTTTCATCAAAACGTTTGCCGGTTTGCATAATGCGTGCATAGAATTAGTAAAAATCTCAACACGGCACACTTCTAGAATTAAATCCACCTACGTAATTAAATTTCAAAAAAAGGCAGGCTTGAATTGCTAAATAAATTATTGCATCATTCAATCCATGAAGTGCTTCAAGAAAATATCGTGAGATATGCTGTGATATTAGTGAGAATGTAGCGAATTCAAGCCTGTCTGGTGTAATCAAATGAAGCTAAGGAGTAAGAGCCTATGTGCACACAGCCTTGCCACGCACACAGACGAGACTATCGGGCTGAAATCGACTGAATCTGAGGTCGCGCAGGAAATGGCTGAATGGCGCATGCAGGTCACATGCAGTCTCACTCGCTAACACTTACAACAGAGCGGCACTAACGGCCAGAAGAAGAGGTGAACACCTCTGCAACTGACCAGGGATGTATGTTAACGTTTGTCATTAAGATTGGACTAGGGCTCAAGGTGTTAACACTTAATCAGACACGATAAGGATCTCGTGAATGGTTGATCGCCGACCGGGCGTGTAGGACAGGAAGTGGATGGGCGACAAGCGTGCAGGAACATCGTTTTGGAACACAGCAATGAGCACCACGTAGTGACTGTACTGCAAGCCTTTTTAATATTACACACTCGGCCCATATCTTAACAGGCAAAACCGTCGCAATTGAGGATATGAACCGCGTAGCAATTAAAAAGACATTACTGGTACTGGTGACGTTCTGATCTCACCTTCTGCCTCTTTCGTTCTTCAGGGTGCCGCCGTACTTTGGCCTAGTCCCGATCAAGTCTATTATCTCGGGGATACAACTGGCAAATATCGCCTAGACGCCGGCCGGACAGAACAACAAGACAACTCGCATCATTGCTACAGCAGTACAGACGTCCTGTGCTAAGGCTGCAGCAGTCATATCCACTGCAACCTCGGCAACGGAACGAGTGTCGGTATGTGTTTATTCATCACGAAGACTAGTCAGGAGAAGGAAGAGCCAGACAATGGAACTGATCTCTCGCACACGAACGAACAAAGAGATAATGGATCAAGTGAAATGGATAGAGGAGCTGTATTAGCGTCGGCAGAGCGCGAATGAGTGAGAGAAGATGACAGTGAAAGTGAAAACGAAATGGATGATAGTGAATGAAAAAAAGGTGTTAGTTAGTTGGTTATGTTATTAATCTCACAGCACTCGTCAGTCATTCGGCCGGCCGCCGCGGCAAGCCCAACGAGATGGAGCTGGCGGCGGCGGCGACGGCACGTCGCGACGCTGGTGTGCAAGCTTGCCGTGCGTGGCGTGGCGGGCGGGCAGGCGGCTCAGCGCCTACAGCGGGCGTGTGCAGGCACTGTGTGCACGCTACGGGGACAGACAAACTCTCTAAAATCTAAAAAAAGTCAGACTACCAGGATAAACGTCAAACCAACTCATCCCATCATCCCATTCTGTATGCTCCACCTTAACGCGTGACTCACGGGGTCACAATTGTTATGAAGCTTCATTAAATTCACGTTAACATGATGTTTTACATCGCTTTGCCGGTGTGCTAACGAGAGAGTGAGAAACAATAGCAAAATAGGCCTAGAACAGGATAGGAAATAATAGGAACTTGAATAACAATACAATGACGTCGAAAAACGTGTCCGTGATCTCACTTGTACATGAAATAGCCAACAATTAGCCAATTTATTCGCTATTTTGTTTCATGTAACATCTATCATGGATGGAATCATTTCCAAGAAGTTGTATGATCTGACTGCTTCCAACAAGAATAATTATTAAAATATCTACCAGCGTGCATGAAAAATATTGAAAGCGAGCTGTGTATATTAAGACTTCCAGAATACTGCTCAGAAGCGCAATGTCAAACTGAAAGAGCATTGTTATATAGTTTTTCTATAAAAAAAAAATGAATCAGATTGATGCAAGCCATAAATTGTTGATAGAACCAAAAACATCATATCAGGGTACCTATTTAAATTCATAGAGACAGCTTGGAGACAGATCTCAATCTTTATGTCTATGTCGTCATGATAAATTACATAGAAACTTGATTATCGTATGTTGGTGCAGACGATATGAACTGCAAATTGATCTTCACAATAAGTAAGAATGATACCTAAAATGAAATTTAATTCATAAATAATTATTTATTCAATTAATTATGAATCTCAGTAGCTTACTTTTCAATTGTAACGACATTAAATCACCTCTGTAATTGTTCGCTAGGTGGTGTGTTGGGAGTCTCTTAATAATTATTAAAAAGCTCTCTACGAATAGATCTCTGGTTGCGTGAGTATCATTATCCGATAAAAATATCGTACAATATTTACTGAACCAATAATTAAGCATGAAGCAATAAAAAATTATTGAACTTATTCAAATCCACTTTTAAATAGATTATAGGCAAATAAATAAGATATTAACTACGTGGATCAGTTGAGTATTAACTCCAGAGTGTTCCGTACGTACGTACAAACATACCATTATTTCAAATTACAATCTAGATTTTGAGACTTGATATAATAAGATATAGATATGAAATTGATTGAATGTCTAAGAATAAAATTCCCATGATTTATAAGATCTTTTCTAGTCATTAAACCAGCATCAATAATTTTTTGTAGATTCATATCGACTCTTGCGCTGATTGCGCGAGTTGCTGAAAAGATGAATAATTTAACATGTAATATCTTTAAGCAATCTAGTTCAAAGACTATGTAGATTGGCTCATGAGTGGTTTATTTCGTGTACAAATGAAATCACGGATCCCTTTTAGATGATCCTGCTTATAGGAGCGGAGTACGGACAAACGAAAGGTGAGCATACAGAATGCTGCATGAATCTGGCAGGCTAGTCTGAGTAGATCATGCCATAAAACCAACACTAGAAACTGTAGTCTGCGGTACGCGACGCGCTCCGAGAACGCAGCAAATCACCAGCCGAACAATGCATTCTGGGAGGGCGCCGGATGTACGGTTACCGGCTAGCGCAAAGCATAACCCAAGTGCTACAAACTTAGACTTTGTAATATAATATAATAATAAAAATAGCGTTCATTCAGGTGATAATATTAGTGTAGCGGCCTTGGTTTAGTACCTGCGACGCACGTCTTTGCTGTACTTTCCGCCATACTTGGGCCGGTTGGCGGCGAGCTCCGTGATTTCTGGGATCCAGCTGGCAAACACGGCCTACCAACGCACATATAACCTCATTGAGTGCAACAGGAGACTATCTCGCACCAGGTCCTCACACTGGACCTGTCGCTAGTTCTACCATTAGCCCAAACATCCTCATACATAACAGCATTCACTCAAAATCATCTATCCAACTAATCCACTGGTCACCGCCGCCATTGCGCAGCACACTTAAATACGTTACTGCGCACCCATTACATTCGCATTACTTGCTTCATACTCAACTCAATTAGAAACGTTAATTTCCACCGGACCAAAAAACGACATTAGAAGTTGGCCAGTCCGTCATAAGGATTAATAAGCGAGCATCGTTACAGGTTCAAAACGAGGTAAATCAACGCAAAACCGCAAAACGGAACACATACAGGCTTGTCAAATATTAAAACTAACTGTCAAAAGGACAAACATAGAATAGGAATCAGGACATAAAACAACATAGAGCACACGTAGTTATTAGTCATTGTGTCGAAATGTTTGTAAAAAATCCCCACAATATTAGTTTTCCCAACTGTGTTTGTAAGACAAAGCTATTATATATAAAATAATTCATTAGTCTATTAACCAAAATAATAAAGAACCAAAAAATAAAAACTAGTGCACTTCTACTTAGGTGTAGGGAGCAGCTTCTAAATACGTGTTAGTGCCAAAAATACTTACTCAAAAAGTTAATCACCTATTTTATGAGTGATCCATGAATTAATAATTATATTGAATCCATTTTCCTTCACCTCATTTGAAATTATTGATTGTGCCATGCATAAAAGTCAAATGTAGCTCATCAACAAGAGCGCAAGATCGATTTTTTTATAAAACACGTGATTTATTGAAAAGTTCATATTTGTTCACCATAAAAGAAAGTGTACTTGATATTAAAAAAAATCTGATGTTTGTATCAGGTCATGAAAGGATAACAAGGATAACATGAATACGTTCCCAACACCTATTTTCCATAATGTATTTCGCGGCGGCTATTTGACGTCTACAGAATTCTTAAATTCATTCTCAATAACAAAAAAAACATCTTGTACTTATTTTATATACGGGATCTAAAGATCATAACAACCGTTCAACGTACAAGAGCCAGAGAATACAGCATGAAAGCTGCTAGACGTTGTGAATTTTTAAATTATGGATAGTTTTATTGATCTGAATTGCTAGATTTTATCAGCATTTCTTCTGGTGTCTGTCCTTTTATATTAAGTTAGTTTATAACTATAATAGTGCACTGAATCTTGCGACCTTGTTGGGATCTTTCAAATTAGTATACTAAAAAAAATTATAAAAGTTAGAGTAAAATTTCTGCTAATTAATAATTCACTTCCAGCGGAAGTTTTTACGAATTTATTGAATTAGTTTAGATTGAACGATAAATTAGTTGTTGGTCGATAGCGTAAAAGGAGGCTGACTTTGAACGTCGATTCACGCCATTGTATTGTGTATAGTGTCTGTGATATGTAAGTTAATGTTAGTGTACCTCTTTCCATGCTCGCGTTTGTACTCTCCACCATATTTGGATCTACTTCCAACAAGATCTATGATCTCGGGAATGCTACTAGCAAATATTGCCTGTGAACAAACATCCATAACTACACAGTCACCTAACGTACAGCTAAGTGAATGTGTCTCATCGGAGGATGGACAAAAGAATAAGCAAAGCTATTAACAAACTATAGCTGAATCTAATACTAGGGACGCGACCGGAATGGTACTTCAAAATTAAGTAAAGACTGCTGTTCTTCCCGTCGCATCCCGCGGTGCAAACAAGTGCCAAAGGTGGTGACAGAAGCACAGGCAAAAAGCACGCAGTGCACAGTAAAAGCGAGACGATACAATCCAAAAGGGCACACACAACATCACGAGACCATGACACGCACAACCATTCACTCAGATTGGCCTGCATGTGTAATTGTAACGTTTAACTCCACATGATGTAACAGGACACAGAGGAAGTAGTTAGCGGAAGGAACTTGGAAAGGAGTGGTAATGTAATTCAATCTTATACTAAGAGACACTTCGCCGACAATAAGGCATAGATCCACAGCAACATCGGTTGATGCCTGGCGATACTATTAAGTATTTTGCCTTGCGACAGCTCATGCCTCGCAGTTAGTGATATCTTTCGTTTCAATTAACGCACACAATTAACGCGCCGGAAGTTTGTTAAAGGCGCTGCCACATTTAAACATTTTGGTTATATGTACAGGAAAGATCAGTTGCAGTCTGTCGGGCTATTCTGTCGCGCATTTCAATTAGTTACAAACTGAAGCTTATTAACAATATTAATGGCAGTAATTAATGTGAATGCTGCTGCAGAATAACCCTCAAAAAAGATCGAATGGCAAAGCAGAAAGCACCATTACAACGCGACATGGCTGTTCATGTCCTATAGGACCACGTTTTATTATCAGAAGAATTAAAATTAATCAGATAAACGAGACAGATGCTCAAGATACTTACCAAGCCCACAAGTAAGAAGAAGACTAAGAACGTCCGGCCCAGAACGGTTTGACAATAAACATCACCGTAGCCTACCGTTGACATTGTTACGATCAAGAAGTACACGCAAGTCCAGTACGGAAGAGGATGAGGATTTTGAAAGTCTAATGGATCGCCGGAATTCTCTAACTGTAATACACAAAACATAAATTCAAAGGTTATGGTTGCTCTGGGTAGATTAACATCGACCGATTGACCAACATCATATACTACAAGCCAATTACGTGAGTACTCGCAACGTATCGATTTTATGAAATATAGAGGTCCCACTTCCCACACAAAAAGTCAACACATGTATCGTGTGAATAAGTGTTTGAGCATCAACCTATTTTATCTTAAATTCTTGAAATATTGGTCAAATTTATAAATGTATCATTTAGATAGCATAATTTTATCAATCATTCATAAAATATAATATAGGATTGATTGATTGATATTATTGGTTCTAACTTTATAATGTAGCCATCAACTTACATAAAATAGTGGAGTCCCGTAAGATTTAAGCCTCGGAACTCGGATCCACTGAACGGATTTTTATAAAACTTTCTGGAATGTATTTTTAACACTAAATACTAAAATGTTACCCTATTAATTTTTTCCGATCTCAACTTTTTCATTATTAAAATGAATAATTATTAATTTTTCGGAGTTTTCATTAATTTCTTTTAGAAACTAGATTTTTTTGCGTTTAAATTTGAATTTTACATAGAACAAACTAATACAAACTTGTCCTTAAGGCCTCAAGGAACTTTAGGTGATAATGTTCTTCTTTTTTATTGACTGAAATCTGAAAATGACGACTGAATTGAAATCATCAATTACTTCCAAACAAATAATAAGTTCATTATTAAACCAGTAACCATACATGAACAAAACTTTGCACAAATATTGCGGAAGAATAAGGGTTATCAGGAAATAAAAAACAAGTATCAATGTATATTTGTTCATGAGTTATCGATTTGAAATATGAAAATTCTAGTTGTAATTATGAGTCGCACTGCCTTCTGCGAAACAGAAAAATATTTTATCACAAAACCAGTAGTCCTATAATTATGAAATTTCGTGTGAATATCAAGGAAGAATAGTAGTAATCAGTTGTCAATAAATTTCCGCTCATGAATTATAGAGATAGAATCATGAAATACCATTATATTTATGAGTTGCATTGACTCATTCGAAACAAATAATCAGTTCCTCTCTAAACCATTTAGTCCAAAAGCCCGCTCGGAAATACTACCTTGAATCGTTAGACGATTCTTACGTATTCTAAACGATTCGTCGTGAAAACATTACCCTTAAAAGTCAACGGTGCCAATTTTAATTTTGCCAGAAGCAATTAATATTAATTATTCATTATGTGAATTCAACGCACAAACTATCTTTTTATGTTAGACACTTGGAAATTACACTGGAACATGTATTTTTATGTGTAAAACAAAAAAAAACTCACGATGCCGAGTCTCATTCTGCCACAACCCCTGGCACCGTGGCTTCAAAGTGGTTGGAAATATTGATAAAGTACCTTTTTCTGTTAGACGAAAAAGTCCTATACAAAAATTGTAGCCAGAGACCTGACGAATTCAAAGAACCAACGGTGCCGACTCTTATGTTGCCAGAAGCTCTCGGCACCGTGGATCAAAGGGGTTGCTCGCGCGGCCTATTTTCAATCTGAATAAAATTTGCTTACATTTATTTTTGATGCAACAGTACCTTAAAAAGGAGAGTGTAAGGTGTAGTATGGAATAATATTTGATATACTTCCATCCTATCATCTAAGAATGATTAAATCTAGAGTAACTAAGTTTTCAGAATAAATTCATACCGTTTCAATTCCGGTAAACTGATAAAAGAAATCAGAGAACAAATGTATAAATAAAATTAAATCAATCAATCATCGAAGCATACCAATAAAAAAATTGAATTAAGTGAGCTTCATACTTACTTGTACAAAGTACAAATAAGTATTGTGAAACCGAAATAATTCACATTTCGAGATTTTGAATGTTGAATTTTTGTATTATAGACTGGCTTAGGATCTAGTTGTGCTCCTCGCAATGTGGTTACAATCGTCCGTCTGTACCCGAACTGCACTTTACTTGAGACTTTTTTTTAATTTTCCTTATTAATCCAGAAAGATTAGCCATGGGATACTGAAACTCAATATTTAAAATTGCTGTAGCATTTGTATGGTTATCCTTCATTATTGTACTAATCGACTGAACCGGAAGTGCACTCTATATAACAGACTCTCCGAATTCTCCACATAAATTGAAAACAACCAAAAATTCTGAAACATTCAATTATTTGTTCCACAAAATTTCAAATCTAAGAATCGGTTTTGACACCATCATCTCAGATCGGGAAGTAACTGTATACACGTGTTTCGTCCTTATTAGGACTCGTCAGTACAGTATAGCCAAGAACCCAAGATAGTCAGGGCTTGGATCCCAAAGTGTTTAAACTCATATGCATAGATGGACAGCAAAAGTAAAAACTATATGCAGCGCCATCTATAAACTTTGTCACAATCAATTTGTGACCTCTACTTTATTCACATGCCTTAACTGGCTTTATGCTCGATACATTTGTTCTCTGATTGCTTTTATCAGTTTACCGGAATTGAAACGGTATGCATTTATTCTAAAAACTCAGTTACTTGAGATTTAATCATCCTTAGATGATAGGATGGAAGTATATCAAATATTATTCTATACTACACCTTACACTCACCCTTTCAAGGTACTATTGCATCAAAAATAAATGTATGCAAATTTTATTCAGATTGAAAATAGGCCGCGCGAGCAACCGCTTTGATCCACGGTGCCGAGAGCATCTGGCAACATAAGAGTCGGCACCGTTGGTTCTTTGAATTCGTCAGGTCTCTGGCTACAATTTTTGTATAGGACTTTTTCGTCTAACAGAAAAAGGTACTTTATCGATATCTCCAACCACTTTGAAGCCACGGTGCCGGGGGTCGTGGCAGAATGAGACTCGGCACCGTGAGTTTTTCTTGTTTTACACATAAAAATACATGTTCCAGTGTAATTTCCAAGTGTCTAACATAAAAAGATAGTTTGTGCGTTAAATTCACAAAATGAATAATTAATATTAATTGCTTCTGACAGAATTAAAAATGGCACCGTTGACTTTTTAGGGTAATGTTTTCACGACGAATCGTTTAGAATACGTAAGAATCGTCTAACGATTCATGGTAGTATTTCCGAGCGGGCTCTTGGACTAATTGGTCCCAGATCAATGAAAATTTCAATCAATATTAAGGGAGCATACAAGTTATTGCGTAAAATTATTCCAACAATCTGTTTTTGTTCAAAAGTTATTGACATGGAATCAGCAACTGCCAATAGTTTCATAAGTTGCATATCTTTATAGCAATCAGTCAATTTGTCTCTCAACTATTGGCTCCAAATCAATAAAACTTTGTATTAATATCAAAAAAGCATTGAAGCTATTGTCAAATTGAATTAGTCCGATAAACTGTTTTTGTTTAAGATTTATTGACATGAAGTATGTATCTGCCAAGCCGATAGTTCGACTTTTAACGCAAACAGTCAATTTTTTCTCGACTAGTTGGCAAGTCCTCAATAACTTCTTTTTTCTTATCGTATTGACTGAAATCTGAAAATACTGAAATAAATTGAAACTCATCAGTTACTTGCAAATAAATAATAAATTCATTATTGAACCAGTGGCCCCACAGAAACGAGACTTTGCATAGATATTACGGAAGAATAAGAGGGGCGTACACGAACTCGGCACCAAGAACATGAACTCGGCACCAACGCTAATCCTTTTAGCGCGGGGCGCACATGAACTCGGCACCAACGCTAATCCGATTAGCGCGGGGCGCACATGAACTCCCCACTGTCAATTTTTAAATAATCAGCCTGCAAGATTTTGATTTATAAGTTTCTATATTGATTTCAAAATTAATTTGTATTGAAAACAATGCTGCAAATAATATTTAATGAAACTTCAGAAAAAAGTTTGGTTTGAAAATATTATTATTGAAAAGAAAAACTTATTTATGCATACATAACTACATAATTACAAAAACATACAAATATGTATAGTTTGGCCATCGAACATTTAAAAAAGTATGAGTCTTAAATTGAAGAATTTAAGTCATATTTTTTGAAATGAACGATGGGTAGACTATAGAACAAATAAAACACTTTTTCTTGCATCAAATGAAAACAAATTATTATACATATTGTAAAATTATATAAAAAAAAAACACGCACTGTAAGTTTCACAAAATCTAATTCATTCATAATTTCAGTTATGTTAAATACTGATAGTGTACTAAGTCTTGCCTACAACTAAACAAGCTAATCAGAGAAGCCCTACACGAGGAGTTGAAAATTAAAAATATTATGTAATTCCGCCTGGTCGTTCAAGATAAATGATTCATTTCTATGCAAGACTTTGATATCACACCTGTGTCCAGAAAATCTCACTCAGGTAGAACGATTGAGCTATAAGTCCTAATCCCTAGCATAGTGCCGAGTTCGAGTAGGGGATTAAAGATACAGGTAGTTTGGTGCCGAGATCGAGGCCGCCCAATAAGAGTGACCATAAAATAAAAATGAAGTATCAATACATTTATATTCATGAGTTATCAATTTGGGATCTAAAAACCTCGATCGGAAATATAAGTCGCACTCCCTCCTTCAAAACTAAACAAAATTTCATCACAAAACCAGTGATTCTATAATTATGAAACTCTGTATATATATTGAGAAAGAATAGCAGTGAGTGTAAAATAATATGTAGTTGTCAAAAAATTTTTTTTAATGAATTCTAGACGCAGAATCTGGAAATATGAGTAGACTTATGAGTCGAATTGGCTCCTTGTTCTTTTCTGAACCAGTGGTCTCAAATCAATAAAACTTTGTACAAATATCAAGGAAGCATGGAAGTTATTTTGAAATCAAATCATCAAATGTATTGATATGGGATCAGTAACTGCCAATAGGTAATAAGTTGAGCAACTCGCCTTATTAACAATTTATTTTCTTATTGTAAATTTGTTAATTTCAGTTTAAAAATTATAAATAAATATTGAAGTTACTCTATAAATATCATTTATTGAATATAAGATTGAAATCTTTATTGCAAAATTCTTTTTCATCATGTTTTTCTTATTCTTTAATTAATTGTTTTTATAAATTGTTGTAATCAAGATCGGAAAATTTTGAAGGGTAAACTTTTTTATATAAGCTTTCAGCAATGCAATCGAAAAGATTTCATGAAAATCCATTTAGTGGAACCGGGTTCCGAGGTTTCTACATTTTTATGTCTAACGTTACTCCACTAATAATATAATTTGTTAGGAACGAAGAAGGCCTTAAGAGATCCAGATTTTATGCAAAAGTTATTTAATTTCTAATATTTAACATTCTTGTTTGCTTATAGGACGTTTCGATTACTGACCCCATCATCAGCTCTTCAAGCAATTTTTGCATATGTATAATATAAAATTAAATGGTTAAATCGATAAATCTTTTTTTTTTTAGTCTTATTACAACATTTGTGAATAATCATGACTGAAAAAATTAAGGGTCCAAATCAAAAGGGTCCCCCCGTTTCAAACAAGTTTACATCACTGTGGGTTGTGAACAATTTGTTTTGAGCCCTGAATTTTTTTAGTCATGATTGTTCACAAATGTTGTATTAAGACATAACACTACATTGTTTAAAAATAGTCTGATGCCTTTCAAAAAGAATCTTTGAAATAACCTTCCAAAACATACTTTTAGTTTGAAGATGCCATGAGGCTAGAGCGTCAGCAAAAATGTCTTTCTCTTCCATAAATTGAAACGTCTCCAACAGTTTTAAGAGTTAGTTGGAAATCTTTCCAAAGTTGTCGGAAAGTCAAATGATTTTATCATTTCTGGAGCATTACTCACCAAATGTATGATCCCGGCAGCAGTCAGCCACACTGAAATGAATATAGACACAAGTTGCGCGAGGCGTATTGAGCTCGAGGTTTTCAAAATGTTGAGGTATTGCAGGATGTCCGGTACAGTCATGAGTCGCAGTGCTCGGAGGAACCTTAGACCTGTAAATACCACTTTAATCAATTTATGATTCTTCTACGAAATTTCGTATTTTTCTGCCTCATAAAATACGTAGCTCAAAGTACCGTATCATAAGAAAAACAGGAGATATGAAGACATAACTTTTTATAGAACATAAATGAGTATATGTGCGACCTTTAGAGGATATGAAGCTTTCGTAGACATAATTTATCAAGCCGTTAGTGTCTCCATTGATTTTTGCTTCCAAAGAATCTTTTCTGTGTATGAATTATAGCATATCTGTTAAAACAAGTATCTCAGCAAAGATTATGCAGGGTGTATCACGGACACAAAAGTGAAACATAAGCGTTTAACATGGGAAATCAGTTTTTCTGTGCGCATTGCTCCCCAAATTATCTTGGACAAAAAATTTCAAATGGATAATGTAGAGCAAAATTTCTGTACCGACTTAATAAGAGAAAAATATCATTTAGGCTACTTCATGATAGCAGAAATAAAATAAGAATAGTCACGGAATTGCATTTAATAGCATTAGCTATGAAATTATAAATAAGAGACGAACAAAAGCGTAACGTTTAATACGTCAATGTCAGAATGATGATTGTCAAAATAGGTATCTTCCGTAGGTAGTGAATATCAATTTTCTAAATAAAAATCTAATAATAATGATGGTAAATAATGGGTGCTTCAATTTGATTTATTGTTTAAGATTGATGAAATAAAATAAAGTAACACTAACAATTAAATAATGCAACAAATTAAATCCAATATGAACTACAACCAACTCAAATTATTCTTAAATTCTCAAATTATAATAGATGTTTAAACAATCCTCCGTTTTGTGCTAAACAATAACCCAATCTATTGTAGAAACTTTGCCGAACGTTACTTAATTACCTATTATTTATTTTTTGACATTCTTGTGTTATAGCATATTCAAGTTCTTCTATACTCTGGTATCTTCTTTTATAAACATTAGTTTTCAAATGATCCCAAAGAAAAAAATCGCACGGATTTAAATCAGGCGACCGTGCTGGTCAGTTAATTGGTCCTCTTCGTCCTATCCAGCTTTCAGGAAATGTTTGATTTAGATATTCCACAATTTCTGTTGTACTATGTGCAGGGCAGCCATCATGTTGAAACCACACATTTTCTTTATTTGTTTCGGCAATTTCTGGTCCAATTATATTCATTAATAAATTCAAATACGACTCCGAATTTATTCTTGTAATAAAGAACGGGCCTATTATTTGATGTCCTAAAATTCCTGCCCATAATTTACAGTTTGTCGATATTATGTCCGGGACTGTATAACGTTATGTGGATTATTCTTGGACCAATACCGATAATTATGACCATTGGGTTCGCCATTCATGGTAAATGTGCATTCATCTGAGAATAAAATATTCCTTAAGAAGTCTCTATCATAATTTGACTTCTACATCATTATTTCACAGAATGATGCACGCATTTCAAAATCTCGTTCCAAAAGATGTTGATGATTTTGAAATTTGAATGTATTTATGTTTCTTAAGAATTCTATGAACTGTCATAAAATGAATATTCAGTTCCCTGGAAATTTCTCTTACACTCATTGTATGTTCTAGTTCTATCAAAGCAAGAACATTTTCTCCATTTTCATTGTAGTTCTCGATATTTTGTTCCTCTTTCTTGAAATTGAGTGTACCTGTCTTCTCAAACTTGGCAATGAATCGTTGAATGGTAGACATCCCCGGAATATCATGATTTCACCAAAGAGTACTAATATAATCACGACTTTGCCGTAAACTATTGCCAGAATAATACCATTTAATTATTTGTAGTTTTTCTTCATTTGAATAGTTATTCATTTTTGAGAATAACTTTTATTCGATCTTTTATCATAATATTACAATTTATAAAAATGAATAATAATAACTTGACGTATAAAGCATTATGCTTTTGTTCGTCTCTTATTTCTGATCCCATGGCTTATACGATTAGCTGTAATTCTGTGAATTTTCAAATTCTATTTCTGCTGTTATAAGGCTGCCAAAATAATTTTTTTTTTTAAAGATTCGGATGCAGAAATTTCTGTTTTACATTATCCATTTGAAATTTTTTGTCTAAGATAATTTGGGGAGCAATGTGCAGGGAAAAACTGATTTCCCATGTTAAACACCTATGTTTCACTTTCCGTGATACACCCTGTATATACAGGTACATCCACTCACATAGGATCTTCCCGTCATCCTCAATTCTCCATTTTTCCGCATATTCTTCAAGAAACTTTCATTAATCATCCGTCCACATGGTTGAATCTGAACATTCCTACAGTACTCTTTCAAGTACATTCTCTCCAGTATCACATTTTTCACACACCAATTCATTCCGCATACTATATTTTCTTGTATACCCATAAACATCAAGCATTTATATGCCATTTGTACTTCTATAACCACATTCGTTATTTACGTCTATTCACCAATGCAGGCACTAATAATATCGATACCGGGCAAATCCTCTTTCAATCTCCTATATTTATCAAACTTTTATATAAATCTGATTATCGACAGAAATGCTAAAAGTCAATCCTTCATCATAAATTGGTCATATGAGAGTAAGTCTTTGTTTTACAAAAAAAAAAAAATACTGTTGAAGAGAAAGTTGTATCAACTGATATAACTTTTTGAAATTGGTTTTATGACATTTATTTATTGATCGCTCAAAACCCTTTCACCAAATATGTCATCTATGCCAATAAAATGAAAACTTTATGATGTATCGCTGTTATTTTGTAATCATGAAATTCAACAGTCTAATACTCAATTTAAGTTCTATTTGTTTTGAGGTCAATTTTCTTGTTGCTAGTTCTATTTTAGAAACTTTGCAATGAATTTGAATGTGTAATAAAGAGAAATGCTTACCTATCCACGTACGGTCCAAGTAAATGGAAACAAAGGACGGGGGTATCGTAAAGTAGTCTACGAATGAATACATTTCTAGCATAAACCACAACTTATCACTAGCCGCTATAAACTGCAACAAAAAACGACATATGTTAGTAGCATATTTCGCCAAGTAGTAGATTATTGTTTGAACATGAAATTGTGTTCCACAATATAGTAATCAAGGTATCAAGGGTGTTAAAAGGACAATAATGCCTGAGGTCAACAGTGTACTTTCCGAGGGCCTCCGGCCCGAGGTGTGTGTACTTTGACCGCAGGCATTATCGTCCGTTGAACTACCGTGGTGCGTTCAATGCTTAATGTCCGACTAATGTACTATTTCAACAAAATTTTTAGCAATGTATGTCCTGTCATTGTGATATCTGTCAGAGAAATTACTCTAGTTATCTGATGTGGTGTAACTAGGAGACATGATATTCTTGTTTGTTATTTTTCAAAATAATGCCCTTGGGTATTATTACCCTGGAATCAGTACTATTATGACAACAATAATAAACTATTTGGACATTAAATATATATAAAAGAGTTGTATTCTTTATTCGATAAGTGCAATTTACGGGTGAATTTAGTTCAAAAATTAAAGGGGAAAACTCAGTATTACTATATTAATTGCTCTAAATAGCCTTTTTTTTCAATTTTATACTGATGATCCGCATTCTATTCGATTCAACAGCAGTTTAGAAAGTGAGTTATACCCCAATTAAGGGTGTTCGAAGACAGAGAATATGACAATTTAGTCAGGGAGCCGGTCGCACTTTATGGTTCCTGATCGGACTTACGGCCAAATTTTATAAATGAAACGATTAGTCGGAGAGCTGATAACGAATTTGGAGAACGTATTTTAGGCAAGTTGAAACAACAAGAAAATAATATTTTATTAATTGGTGAATCTAGAGTCCTGCGTCAGGCAGAGGGTTGGCGGCTATTTCGCTACTGATGTGCAACCTATGACATTTGCAAAAAAATTAATCAAAAAAATAAGGTTTGGGCAACTTGAAATTTATTTAATCTTCAACTTTAGCATCTATTCAACCCAGAAATTGAAGTCCCAGACTATTTTTTGGGTTTTAAAGTACAACCTGACCCCCCCCCCCCTCCCCCCCGAATATACTTAATAATCATATTACAAAAAATATACTTTAGGAATTCGGAAATTTTTATCTGACGTAAACATCACGTGACTTACTTGTACATCATTGGATATATTTTTTGCATATAATACGATAATCAAATTCAAAACAACATCGTTCAACGGCTAATTGTATTGGATTTATCCAAAAAGTTCTAAAAATCTGTCAAGTAAAGTGCGCTTTCAGCCCAGTCGGTTGCTTTGGAAACAAGAGATCATCATTCTAATGCTAATATACTCCTAAATACTGATTTCCAAGACTCTACGGCTGACAGATATGAATTTATGCGCAAAATAAGAAAAAAAATTCAGTTGAAGTGCGCTTCCGGTTGAGTCGATTGTTATGAGAATAGGAGGCAATCATTCAGATACTACAGCAGACTGAAATATTAAATTTCAATACCTTACGGCTGATCATTTAGAATTTATGCGAGGAATTCTAAAAGGCTGTCAAGTAAAGTGCACTTCTGGCTTAGTCGATCGCAATGAAAATAGGATATGAGCATTCAGATGCTAAAAACGTCTTAAATACTGAACTCCAACATTCTACGTTCTGGATTTATGCAGAAAATTCAAGAAAAAATTTGAGCAAAGTGCTGCATTTCCGTTACAAACGATTGCAATCATAATACGAGGTGCATAACTAAATGTTATAGAAGTGCCTAAAACGGAATTTCAATATTCTACGACTGATTGTTCTGAATTTATGCGGAAAATTCGAAAAGTCTGTTATATAAAGTGCACTCTCGGCTTAGCCGATTGGTACAAAAATAGAAGATGACTATTGGAATGCTACAGCAATTTCAAATACTGAATTTCAGTATCCTACGACTAACCATTCAGGATTTATGCAGAAAATTCAAAAAAAGTTTCAAGTAAAGTTAAGATACAAAATATTTCAATTGAAAAGTCTTCTTTTCCGAATGATTCTTATGATACATTCTCATTGAAAAAATTATTCCCAATTCATTCTATATTTGTTGATTTTTCTGAAAAATTTCACCACTCCAAAATACTTTATTGTATAACTAGAGTCCAATCTATACGGTAAACTCGAGTCACATGGTCTCTTACTAACCAATCACAGCCCGAGGAGCCAGGCCCTTGTCAGCTTTTGGTAGCTCTTGATAAACTATATCTCTCGCACTTATGGCTACGCGAGACTATCTGGTCGCATTTATTTTGAATCTTTATTCGCGTCATGGAATCATTAAAAACCGTTCAATTCGTCTGGCGATTTACACATAATTTTTAATATTAGTTAATAAACATACTATAAAAATTTCAGAATGCCTAAAGTATATTTCTGAGATATGATTATTGTGTGAATTCGTGGGGATCAGGCTGTACTTTAAAACCCTCAAAATAGTCTGGGGATTTTATTTTTGGGTTAATTAGATGCTAAAATTAAAGATGAGAAAAATTTCAAGTTGCCTAAAACATATTTTTTTGACTCATTTTTTTGCAAATGTCATTAGTTGCATAGTAGTGAAATAACTGCCAAACCTCTGCCTGACGCAAGATTCTAGATTCACCAATTAATAGAATATTATTTTCTTGTTGTTTCAACTTGCTTAAACTACGTTCCCTAAATTCGTCGTCAGCTCTTGGACTAGATCAAGAATATAGTGGTCAATAGGGTGCCAGAATTTATGAATCTAGGATCTGGTTCTAAGTGTCGAAAAAAGGCTATTTCCGGTCAATTTTTTTACGATTGAAGTTAGTATCAATTGGTATAGCAAAGATCAAGTACTTTAAGAAAAGAGCAGGGTGCTATCTCCTGACCTGTCCGGGAGGGTGGCAGTCACCCCTAAATGTAGTCCATTTTTGTATTCAACGTCCTTGATCGAACTTAAAATTGTGGTTCTTTTCAGGGAATAGCACCCTGGTTTTGTCTTAAAGTATTTGACTTCCACTATGAATTGATACTAGTTTCAATCGTAAGTTTTATCAAAGAAGTTGACCCTGAAAAAATTGACCGGAAATGGTCTTTTTTCGACACTTGAGACAGAATCTTGGTTTTATGAGGTATGGACCACTATATTTCCGATCGATTCATGAGCAATTTGACCGTAAATTCGATCAGGGAAGATAGGGTGCGGTCTGTTTCTGGACTATTAATGTCGGATATTATTTATTTCACAAGACAATAGTAATAAGTTTAGTAAGAGTCAGTGTTGAATTAAACATTTTATGTAGTTTCTTTTACTGCAACCAATGAAAAAACAATAATTTTGTTCGTTGTTGTCTACAAGCAGAAAAGTGATTCGAACATTTCTTAACCGAGAAACAATAAACTCTATTTTTTTTTTGTCAGATATCACTTGAAATATAAACATTTCTGAAGCAGTCGTTAGAATAGTATATTGTGTGGCTAGGGACGAAACAAGACGATTTCAGCTGAGAGCGAGTGTTGCTTGCCCGAGCAAAGCGAGGGCTGACATCACCCTCAGCTGAAATCGTGTTTTGTCCCGTGCCACACACTGTATTTTTCATAATACCTGCATTTTAACATTCCATAAAACCAACTTGTCATAACAAAGTAAATATTTTTCTTTTGATTTTGCTGGTAACAAGTCGAGAGAAGCAACTTGTGCTTTATCAATCAGATGTTGTGGTGTATTTGAAATTGTCGTATTAATACTTTTTTTCTTGAAACTAATTGTCTTCTTAATTTAATTTACAGTTACGAATACAACAACTGTCAAATTAACTTAGGTTATATGATTTTCATTTGGAGATTGACAATGAACAAATGCGACTCTGCCAGGGATAAAACGATGTTTTTCTTTCAGGGCAGAAACATGCTACACTCGCATTTGTTGAAATTGTATTGTTTTGACTGACAAAACAGGCGTTGAAACGCGTTGTTTCAATACAAGTATTATGAAAAAATATTTGCTCTGTCATAATTAAACAAATTTCAAAATGCAAACTTACTCTTATAAAAAAATAGACCATAAAAAATATATTGAAGGCAAGGTCGATCTGTTGTGTGATGTTGTTGCTCCATTTTTGGCATCGCTCGACGCCGTCACTGCAAAGAAAAAACGTAATCAGTGGATCTCGTCATTTTAATTGTCATTTTAAATTCAGTTCAACATTCGAATTAACCTACTTTCGTGCTGAATGGTTATGTTTAGCGGGAAGCTAAGTTTCCGGAAATGAGATAAAGGCACGGTATTTGTTTTTATTTTTGATAGGGTTAATAGAGCATTTTATCTTGCCCTGCTAATTAACATTTTTCAGAAGTCTCCAAAGTTTTGCATTGTTTTCAGGAGATATACCGGGAAGTACTTGTGGCAGCTAAATTTATTTATTTATTTTTTTTGTAAATTATGGAGGAAATTGTGTTAGTCTGAAAAAACTATTTTTGTTGTAAAATGGACGAAAGGTCAAAATATTTCACGAAATTACTACCACAAAGACTCAACACGTTCTACTTGATTCGAATCAAAATAAAATTTATAATTATTAAGCTGATTATACTATTATTCATTCTGTATTTTGTATAACAATACTATCCCTATTCCTTTCTCCGAATATCCCCCTGAATTCTGAGTCATTATTTCTCTGGCAGATGCCAATTTCCCCAGGCTATTATTTCCACGAAATGGACCGCTCGCTGTCTAGATTTTATTCACACTCAACAAAAACTTGAAGTAGAAATGTAAATTCCGTAGTAAGTTCTACAGTAAAATTGACGAGTAGTATTTGCTACATAAAGAGAATATATTTGAAACAAAATGGAAAATAAATTGATAATAATAGCAGAACAAGAATAATAAGCTTCACACAAAATATTCAGCAAAGGAAGAGGATTATAAATATAATCAACATTTGTTGGAACGAAATTCATACTCAGAAATACAGAGTTCCGCTGATTAATTTTGTATCCGTTGCCAATAATCGTTTATCAATAGTTATCAATGCAACAAGTTTGTAAACTTATTATGATATGAGGTCAAATATTTCAGACGAGCTTTTTTAAGTCATGATTATACTGGCCTTCAGACAACTATCATGTACACAGAAAGGGACAACAAATTGAACGTCAAACTTTACAAATAATACAGCAAATATATCGATGACAAATACTTCCAGCATGAATTTACCGATAAACTAAAATTAGAATACGAAACTTGTTTGCCACACGTTTATACGGAGATAGAGTTAAGATATATGAACTCTTAAGCCTCATTCATAATACGAAATTAGTAGTTAGTGTTATTCGTTATGCTTAGTGCCTAATGATCATACTTTCAGTTGGTTTCAAAAACAATGCTCCAAATTGATGTTTTATAATTATAGTTGATAAAGTGTACTTTGGCTCCAATTTGGAGCCTAATAGGAATTTTTTTAGATGTTTTTAGTATCAAGAGTCAGAACGTTTAGGACAAGAAAATAATGAATTAACTTAAATTTTGTTATTAATTTAGCTCCTTCAAAGGATCAACATAGTAACATATTATGTTTACTTTCTTTTTATATAATAGGAAAAATATTGTAATCGTGATTTTTTGATGGATCTTTAAGTTTCAGATCCTACTGAACCAAAAAAAAAATATTTTAAGAGAAGTCGGTCTGTCTTTCTGTCATTGTTAAAGTTGGAGATGGCGGTTATACACTCACAGACAAAAATATTGCGTATTTTTTCTAAGTCACAATTTTTTCTTAAAATAAATATTATTTTTTGGTCTAAATTCTGTATATTTATTTATCATTTGACTAGAGTGTTATAAGTGAATTAAAGTCCAATAAATTTCATATTAAAGCTTGCCAACAGATTCGTAGATAAACTTATAAAATAGCCTGGTTCTGGTTATCACTTTATTCAGAAAGAGAAACATTATTGAATCTAACTCGCTTTGAGGTAGCATCTCTCTAACCCAAACTTCAGAAATAAGAAATAAAGCACTCGGAGTGTCATTCGGATAACAAAAAACAAAAGAGAATACGGCATTATTCGCCAAGCATTTGAAAAAATATTACTCTTATTTGGCTATAAAAGCCACGACTAAGTTTTTTCATCTCTAAAATGAATTGTAATATATGTAAAACACTCCATTTTACAATAAAAACATACAAAGTACAACAGATAGATTTTTTTGAAAAGAATAATGAAAACATTTTTGTCTGTAAGTGTATTATAGTTCTTTCATAGAATAAGTATTTTTGAAAATAAAAAGTCTTCTTCTATATTTTCGGGGTCCTCTATCCATTGGAACATATAATTACGACATTTGATCGCCGGAAGTGTAAATAAAAGATGCGTGAATTCCACTGATTATTTAACCCCGCAAGAGCTTCAATTTGATATCAAACACGAAAGAGCCAAATTACTTATTTTAAAAAAAAATTGACGAACGTTTGCGTGTGATATCTGAATATGAATGATAATGGATGCGTTTGATGAAGCTGACTGGTAAGTTGAATGATGAAAAATTGAGTTATGGGAATTCAGTAAAAAAAAAAGTTTCTTTTCCTCTACAGTTTCGACCCCACGTGAGTCATCTTCAGGAGTGCTACGTATCAACATAATTTTGAATTATAATTAAAACACCACGATTAGAGACGCTGACGAAACTCTAATAACTGTTAAGGCAGCAGCAGTAAATAGGTGGAAAAGTCATTTTGAAACCCTGCTGAACAAAGAAATGGTATAGAAAATGAAACCATGAATGAAAGCGCAGATGATGGCATGATGCAAAATATCACAGAATCGCAACAAAACTCATTGTTCTCAGCGGAAGAAGAAATAAGAGGCGCAATTAAAGCTCTCAACTCAAATAGAGCAGCAAGACACGACACAAATGTGCCTGAACTCTTGAAACTACAAAGTGAGGAGCTCATCACAAGAGTACATAAAATTATAGAACGTTCATGGGAGTACATGCCTCAAGAATGAAAACATACCGTTATTCAACCAATACATAAAAAAGGGGATATGTCAAGATGTGAAAATTATCGTGGTATATCTCTACTAAATACGGCATATAAGATTCTCTTGTACATTTTTTATCAAAGATTGAAAAATATAACAAAATGTCTTATCGAAGACTATCAAGCAGGTTTTCGACAGGAAAGATCCACAACCGACAACATATTTTACATACGGCAAACAATGGAGAAGTGCTGGGAACACAAGCTGTAAATGCACTGTATGTTTGTGGACTTCAAAGCTGCGTACGACTCAGTAAACAGATCAAAACTGTAAGCAGCGATGAAATAACTGCAAAAATATTGGGCCTTAATGTCAACGAAAACAAAACCAAAATAATGGTCATGTCAAGAATAAACACAAATATTCAAAACGTAACATTTGATAACGTCACATACGGAATAGTCAACAAATTTAATTACCTGGGATCGTCAATAATCAACAAAAATAATACTAGGGAAGAAATTGAGAGGAAGTGCTACTATAATCTTATAAACATAATTAAATCAAGAAACATCAGAAGAACAGTTAAACTCAATATATATATAAAACAATTATCAGACCGGTAGTAACATATGGTGCAGAAGAATTGATTAAATTTAAATCAAATGAAAGCGCCTTAAAAATCTTCGAACGTAAAATCCTTCGTAGAATCTTTGGAGCAATAAACGAAGACGGCTATTGGAGAACGAGAATGAACTTCAAGATAGCTGAACTGTTTGATGACATAGACATAGTAATATTCATATAAACACAACATCTCAGATGGCTTGGTCATATAACACGCATGGAACGCATAAGGAACGTTGAAAGAATATTCAATACTAAACCTATGTCAACAAGACCAAGAGGGCGACCAAGAAGTAGGTGGGAAGAAGAGGTGGAGCAGGATATTAAACAACTAAAGATATTAAACTGAAGGAGCGTAATGAAAAACAGAGAAGAGTGAAGAAAAGTAGTAAAGGAAGCGTATATCCAAATTGGATAATGATAATAATTAGAAAAACAAAAAAACGTGAAACTTTTTTTTCTTGGTCATGAAAAAATTGAAAAAAACTTTTTGAATTGCAACAGCCGACAGTTATGAACACTCAAGACCAAGTGACATGATCAAGAATGCGCGTACACGCATATCTCCTATATAGATGGAGTTAATTATAACATCAGAAAAGTATTTGAAAATAATGGGACAATATAAATCTGTTTCAAACAACTTAAGATTGTAGGTAATTTGTTTCCTACAATAAAAAATACCTAAAACAAATAAAAATCTTAAATCAAATTCAATATACAAGATTCCATGTAATGATTGCGGTGCACATTACACTGGACAAAAAAAACGTTATCTATAAACGCGTATGCAGGAGCACAATCGTAACTGTAAAAAACCAACAGTAAACGCTTCTAAATGTGCTGTAATGAGGCATTGTATCAATACTGGCCATTCCTTTGATTTTGGAACTGCCTGTATCCTACACAATGAAACTGTCCTTAACAAAAGGCTTACACTTGAGATGCTATATATAAAACAGGATACAAGTAATGTTAATGAAAAAAGCTGATACTTAGGCATTGAGTACAATACACAATAATATTGTGTGGCTCTATTGATTTTTCGCTGCAGTGGCCATCTTTATTCTTCTCCTTCGCATCTTGATGTGACATTTCTTTATTGATTGACTTCTTCAACCGACAGTTTTTTAATCGTTGCTGTTTTGCAAATTGAAGTTATGCGTGTACGCACATTCTTAATCATGTCACGGTCAGGGAAGTACTGTGTAGCCACAGTGGATTCTTAAAATGTGATTATTGATATATCCATCTTTTATTCTTTCTTATGATTGGTCGAGACACTAACTATTAACTGAAAAGTTTGAAGCATGCAAACTCTTGCTTTAACCACGGTTAGTGCAGAGAAATTCTGGGCTAATTTTGTTGTTGAGAACCTGTCAAACATCTAGCACTAACCATAACTACTAACACCAACTACTAATTTTGTGTAATGAACGGGGCTAAAAGTAGATTCGAAAGAAATAAAATTTAAGTAGCGTTCCACTCCGTACTTAACCGCATATAAGTCAGTAAGATCAATTATAGGTTTGTTTATGTATTTGTGATCATTTTATCTTTTGATGTTCATAATTTACAAATAACCTTTGCCTTCCATCCAGCAAGAACGTATCAATCCTTTTATACCGAATTTAAGTAAAGGTACATTCATAACCATTAACCAATAATTTCTTGAATTGAAATACTGTTTTATGATGTTTTCAGATGAATTTTTCATTCATACTCCGAAGCAATCCAAAAAACTTGAATTTACCTGAAATTTACAATAAGTAATCTAACCCGAATTCGACTTGATGGGGAATCGGTAACCCTAAGCCCGACGGAAGGCGAATTGGATCAGATCGGATTTGGGTTATGAATAAAACATTTGCTGTTCTAGTGCAAACTTCCTATTCAAATCGGAAGTTATTCACGCTTACAAATCATATTTCATACGTGTTTAGAATATTTGAGAAGAGAAATCAGAGTGCTAATTAGTTATTTTTAAAATATGAGGTGAATACTACAAGAATTTTCTTCTCAAAAGGTAGATAATTACTATGCAAAAATTTCTGGAGATGACATATGATCCTGAGGAAAGCTAATTGGATACTGCTAAATTTTTTTTGTAAGCTTTAATCTAGGGTTGCCGATTTTTCCGGAAAAAGGGTCTTAGTTATGAAAGGCTGTATCCGAGTTGGACATTGTACCTGAGATAATCCCTTACAACCGAAAGGGTAGGCGTAATAAGCTCTTCCAGTTGGGCATTTCTCTACCTGCATTTTTCTGTATAAGATAGTGAGTTCGAACTGCTTTTATTTGTATTCCGTCAAATTTCAATTATCATGCGAGACTCTAAATTTATGATACTATTAATTTCTTTCAAACACTAAACGAATCAGCTTGGATGGTTTTTCGGTAAGGTTGGATACTGCTTTTCTTTCGACAATATTATTCAGCACCTGCCGTTCAATGTTTAATTCTTGTTCGTGATCATGAACCAAGTCACTGTTTATTATTTTGAAATCGCGATTTGTATATTACTTTAGCGGTACATCGATAATTTTCATTTGTACAATACCATTTCGTTCTGTTGTTTGTTGTCGAAGATACGCAAAATTTAAAATTGTTAATACCTAGCAATTCCTTTCCCTTTTCACTAACTATGCGATTTATTTCCATGATTACTGAATATTAAATAACTGATGAAACGCAAATATAATATTTTCTTTATTTTCATTTGTTGATGAAAGCAAAGCTACCAATTTGAATGCAATTTTTTCTAGAAATTTTTAACTCTTGAAGCTATACATACAATTAAGGAAATGACCAATCAGTACATAGTATTAGGAGTAGGCGAAGTTAAAAACTAAATGATATGGAAAATGTAAAATGTATAAATATTTTGCAAACATTATAATCATACAGTCATGGAGGCGGACAGGAATTTGACACAAGTTAATCCGATATCTGCATTGTAAGGGATTAAAATGCCCAACTAGACTGCAGCTTTATGAAAATATCCGGGCTCTAGGAACGCAGCTAAAATCTTCCAGATTTGTTTACACCTCTGTCGCACCGTGGTTATGCTCAAGAACCTGGAAAAGTTTGTATTAGGCCGTTCTCGTCCATGCTTTTGCGCATGGATGAAACCCATATCAAAATTCATAGCAGCTGACTGTTTCACAAAGAATTTAAATTCAGAAATCCAATCATCTGAGGCTAGGTGCTGTACTAAAGAGTCCCAATTCAAGATGATGTTATGAAAATTAATTTCTTAATTTGACTCATTTTGTATTTTAATTTATTTTCAGGACCCATTAGGTTATTTTATCGTGTCCTGTATTTTCTTAAATGTTTTTAAAGTCAAGTGATATTTCGTGTCCTATATACAACATAGCTAAATGTGAATGCAACAAATTAAATTCTGCCATTAAGTTTAAGAGCACAAGCGCAAACTGAGCAAAGTTCAGGGCGTTAAGAATGTACCTTCACTTTTAAACAAACTTATGACACTATTCTAATCGCATTACTTATTTCTAAGTCTAAAGTCAATACTTACTTTGACGCGTCAATGAAGTATATTATAAGCGAAGCTATACTTAGGATAAACACCAGTACAACCTGTAACAAAAACACCAATTAGTTTCCCCTCTAAGCTGATTACAAATAAATAATCTAATAGACAACTAAAAGCACGGATAGTAGTTTGATGAATTAGTAATTTAGTTTTGATTTGCTGATTTTCAGGAGTGATGAATCCATATTGAATGAGGCTATTCTGGATTATTTGTTAATCGGACAATGGAGGATTATAAATGGAATGAATTGAAGATGTATTAAATTTTGCTGGAATTGATTTACGATAATATTTAGATTCAATTACTTCCGATTTTGAGACAGTTGTTCTATGTTATGTAGTTATGTATTTTGAAGGTTGACCAGCAAACTAAAAATACAACTGCAGGTGTAATATATCAAAACAAAAATATCCAATTTTTTGTTTTTGTGGGAATAAATTATATAAATCATATTGTTATTGTTCTTCTTATAGATCAGGATAAAGTCAATTAAACATCAATACTATTGGTTCGATAGGCACAATCTTTTTTAAATTACGTAATTAGGATCAAGCTCATCTAACGCAGTAGAATTTCAGCAATAACTGGAATCTAAGAACATGAGGCATAGAACCAAGTGAACTACTTTGAAGCATTTATTTTATGGAAGTATTAGATGATGCTGACTGTTACGTGAAATGAAGAAAACGATGTACGGGAATTCAGTCACAAGTTTATTATTTCTATCCTACTCTACAGTTTCGGTCCCACCTGGACCATCTTCAGGAGTGAATAGAATTAGTGTTTGTGTATGTTGTCATCTGTAGTGTTAACATAAATATTTTGTTTTCTTTTATAAGTCGATGTAATAAAAATGAGAGAAAACAAACATGTTTTTAGTCAAAAATAAAAGAATAAATAAATGTATATATAAAAAAAAATTAAAATATGAAAAACTAAGCGTGGCAACAACTGACCGTTATGAAAGCCAGAGGTACTTAGCCTCTGGCTTTCATAACGGTCAGTTGTTGCCACGCTTAGTTTTTCATATTTTAATTTTTTTATATATATACATTTATTTATTCTTTTATTTTTGACTAAAAACTTGTTGGTTTTTCTCATTTTTATTACATCGACTTATAAGAGAAAACAAAATATTTATGTTAACACTACAGATGACAACATACACAAACACTAATTCTATTCACTCCTGAAGATGGTCTAGGTGGGACCGAAACTGTAGAGTAGGATAGAAATAATAAACTTGTGACTGAATTCCCGTACATCGTTTTCTTCATTTATTTTATGATCTCAAGTTCAAATATAATATTCTTTCAAGTTTTAATACAAATATAAGAATTTAGTCAATTGTTTGATGATATCTCTTTTCTACTTTAGTTTCGGCTGCATCTCAGCCATCTTCAAAAGCGAAAAGAAATATAATTCTTTCCCTTTCTGAATTTTTATGAATATATAAACTGATAACTTGCATTTAAATGGTACTGAGGATCATTTATAATCGAATTCACCTCATTCATTTACTAACATTAGTGAATAACTTCGATTTAGTATCTGTTCGCGTGGAATAGATCTAGCAACAGCACATTTGAAAGAAGTCTGCTGTGTGTTCAGTGTTTATCTAAGAGACAGACCTACATACCACCAATAAGTTTCAATTTTAAATACAATGGGCCGAATTCAGCTCCCTTCATCTGCTAGAAAAGCTCCATTAATTATCATGGAAATGTTTTCTATCTTTTTCTTATTGAATTATCCCACCATATATTAGTATTTATTTATGATATCTTAGTAAAGCTTCTTTAAGTAGTGAAAAGAGTTGAACTCAACTCTCTTCATTGGCAAAATAAAAGTCAATAATCTATATATTAATACGTCAAGAGAAACCTTTTGAAGCATATTGCATGCTCAAAGGAATGTGAGATCTGACATACTTGAAGTTCATATGGAGAAGGAGTGCAGAAAACTATATAGGGAATGTCCCATTTTAATCTATATATTGATACGTGAAGAGAAAGCATTTGATTCCCTTTTTAAGCATATTGCATACACATAGAAATGTGAGATTTGGCTTACTCAAAGTTTATACAGAGCAGAAGTACAGAAAGAGGAAATTATATACAGATGTCCCATTTTAACATATTTTAATACGTGGAAAGAAAATTTTTAAAGCATATTGCGCGCACAAAAGAATTTTCATATTTAAAGTTTATATGGAAGAGTGCAGAAAGCTAAAATTATATACAGGCTGTGCCATTTAAATTTTGGGCAAATAGAAAACTTTTTACCGTGCGCACGAAGGAATGTGAGATTGGGTATACTTAATATTTATATAGAGTAGAAGTTCAGAAAGCTAGAATTATATCAAGACTGTCCGATTTTGATTTGAAGTTAAAAAAAAACTTTGTACCGCGCGCACGAAGGAATGTGAGACTTGGCATACTTTAAGTTTAAGTATATGAAGAAGTGCAGAAAGCTAAAATTATATACAGGTGTCTCATTTCAATTTTACGTGAAGAGAAAACTTTATAACAAGTTCACGAAGGAATGTGAGATTTTGCATACTTGAAGTTTATATGGCGAAGAAGTACAGAAAGCTAGAATTATATACAGGGTGTCCAATTTTGAGTTAACGTAAAGAGAAAACTTTGTAGCGCGCGCACGAAGGAGTTTGAGATTTAGAATACTTGAAGTTTAAATGAAGAAGGTGTGCCGGAAGCTTGAATTATGTACAAACTGTCTCATTTTGATTTTACGTGGGAAGAAAACATCCTAACGCGCGCAGTTAGAAATGCTAGAATTGGCATACTTGAAGTTCAAATGGAGGAGTGCAGATAGCTAGAATTATATACAGGACGTTCCTTCTTCATTTTGCGTGAAGAGAAATCTTTGTACTGCGCAAACGAAGAAGGAATGCAAAAAGCTAAAATTATAAGCAGAATGTCCCGTGAAGAGCAAATTTTGTAATACGCGCATATGAAAAAGGAGTGCAGCTATAAGCAGAATGTCCCGTGAAGAGAAAACATTGTAACACGCGCACAAAGGAATGTTAGGTTTTGCATACTTGCAGTTCATATTGAGAAGGAGTACAGAAAGCTGAAATTATGTACAAGGTGCCCTATTTCAATTCTACCCGAAGAGAAAACTTTGTACCGCGCTCATGAGGGAATGTGAGATTTAACAAACTTGAAGTTTTTATGGAGAAGTAGTGCAGAAATCTAAAAGTATATACAGGTGTCCCATTTGTATTTACCGTCGAGGACAATATGATTTTTTGCTGGAATCTATCGAGAAATATGCACCGAATGAAAAAATATCTTAAGTGGAGGCTTAACGATTTTTCTTCTCTCTTGAATAGAAACGACTATATTTGATTGAAGATTCGGATAGAGCGTCTAATACAAAGTTAATTTTACCTGAAACCCCCGAGGATGAAGGGTTGAATTCAATAGCATTCAAATTCAACAATATAATGAATTACTGTTGAATTTCGACCACTGGGCGACCACTAGTCATCATGAAAAAGTATTTTGTCTCTTCTTTATTCATTTATTTTAAAGTACATTTGTCTTTATTTACGATTTTTTAGTACTGAATTTGACCGACTGTCTTCAATTAAAATGAGTGATGGTATATTTAGCTTATTTACTGATAAATTTTGTTCATTCAAAGGTTTTGTCAATGAATATTCTTAATTTTATATGTTTTCCATATAATATTTAATTTTTGTGAATCAATATATTTTAACTCTGATTTTCATCTTATTATCAATGAGTTCCATATTCTTATTTAAAGATCCCTTTTTGAGCTTCAAGCCATATATTCCGAGAAACCTAGATTTGTCCCTGATTCGACTACATCCAATGTCATCAAACTTTCACGAGCAGAATATGTCATTTATTTTCAAGTACAGTTGATAGATGGCTCCGTGCATTTTTGATCATTAAGATCAAAATATCAACAAAACAATATGTTGGAATACTTCCTTCATGTTTGTACATATAGTACACAAGAGTTGATTGATATAAATTAAATTTTTTTGTACTTTTATCTTAAGCAGTTTGAATTTCAATAGAATGGACATTCTCGATAAGTTCTCTCACTTATCCTTCATGTAAAATCATAATTTTAATAATTAATAACGCAAAAGCCAAATAATCAGTATTAAAAAAATCAGCTTTATGTATAAGATATACATAAACAACATATAGAAATGTTTTTCTTTACAAAACTCTATTTTTTGTCACTTGAAATCAATTGATCAATATGAAACTTCAATATATTAAATTTTTTGTTCTGCGGTCATCGTTAGCCAATAGAATTCTAAGACTTTGTGATCATTAGCATGCGTCAAGGTGGTTAAAATTCTGTCATATATAACTGAACTCTTCGTATTCGCTAGTTTCTCGACCCCTAATCCAGAATATATACAATGTCTATGTCCCAAACCACAATATGTTGCATATTTAATGAGCTTGAAGGTTTGCTTATAGAATGAAAATTTAAAATATGAAAACAAATATTATTCTGTTTTAGTAGGATCAGATAACATGAATCAAATTGCCTTTGTTCTCCTAATGGATTAGGTACAAATCCATTGCATATTGAATATTCTCAGTCTACACATTTATATTCCACCGAGTTTATTTCGATATTTCTACGTATTATTATTTAAAGGAATATAGAGTGAATCAGTAAAAGTTCATAAATCTTTCATAAATATTGAATATTTGATATAATATGAAGCCGTAGATGTTCTGCGTGATCATTCCAAATCGTATTAAGCAAACTGAATTTATGAATGTATGAATATGAATTTAAAGGATATTAAAACATGAAATTCGTAGCAAAAGTTATTAAGCAAATCCTCGGAACATTTCCAAATGCGGGAATCCTTAGAATTCATATTCGTCCAAACTTTGCTTGCTCCTCCAAATTCGCAGAAAATGATTTTAACACGTAAATAAACAAATGTATTCAACATTCTAGGAATAGATGAAGGATGACTAAAAGGAAGGAAGATAACGCACACAAACAGTCCCATAAAACTGGAACGAACTTCAAATTGTTTACCGTGACAGTCGACAAGACGATAGCTGCCATCTCAGAAAATAAATCGATTCTCACATAATGCGATCAAACAGGAGTAAAAGTATTGACACTTCACTCCTGTTTGACAAGATTAGAAAGGATGTAATCACATTAAACAGTTTCTACTCTCTAAATAGCAGGAATAAATTGAAAATATGTACTTATAACATTGAAATGGCTCATATTTTTCAGGATCTCATTTTAAATTTATTGAAGGTAGTTTCCTTGTCAATTTTTGCATCTACTTTTTGAAAGCTTCCAGCCATACCTCTTTCGGAATACTTACAAAATAATGTTGAATTGCATCATCAATCTCATCCCACTCTATAATTTATTTTCAACCATTAAAGTATCCTATTGTCGAATCAGGTGAATATCACGAGTGTTTTATTTGTGTTTCAGCAGCCGTACGACATAACCCCTCTTTCTCCCATTTGGTAGTAACTGTGATTTGTTCATCCAGCTTAATTGCATACATTAAAATAGTGCATAATTACTTTTTTCATGACTTGCTGCTTAGTTATTGTCGAAGTTTACCAATCTTCATGAATCCATACACGAATCTCTTGTAAACCTATTTTAATGCATGAAGACAGGTCGTACTTTTCTTGTCGATGACGTTGTGATATAGTTATATTTATAGGGACTTGAATATCGTGTATTGGTGTGGACGATATTATAAAATTTATGTTGTGAATAGGTAAACATGATATCCGAAAACAAATTTAATTCATAATTCAACATTTTTCTTATCCATTTTTGATTGTGATTATTTGAATAACATGCAAATGTTATAAAGCTGACATATTGAGCTGAAGAGACTGATTTGACCATGGGCTTAGTTCTAATTCGTGGAGACAGTTTCTTGATATCATTTTAGAGACTCTGACACATGTACAACCTAGCGAACTATTGGAGAAGTGATTAAATGTCGTCATCGTTGAAGACAATCTTCCAGGAGTAAGAGACAAGATCAAGTCAGTTTTTTTAGCTTGTTGCCACTTTTTGATATTTGCATGTCATCAAATATGTAGTAACAACAAAATATTATTCAACTACAATGATTAGTGATGAATTAGACGACATTGGCATAGAGACTGAAACCAGTCTCCAAGCTGTCTCTACGAAATAGAATAAGACTCCTGGTCCCTCACTTTTAGAAGACTATTTCTAGTGATGACGAATTGAATCACTCCTGTAATTGTCTGCTAGATGGTACATGTTTGAAGAGTCTTTAATATGACGCCAAGAAGCTGTCTTTACAAATTAGAATAGAGCCCCTGGCGTGTAGGTATGTCGAAAAAGGATGTATAATAATAAGAAAAGTTGATCAACATGTGTGTGTCAATGTTTAAAAAATGGTACGATATTTATACGAATAAACCAAAAACATACTCAATCACACGGTTCTCAAGAATTTATTTTAGTTACCTGTTGCGATCACTGTGTGATCATCATCAGATTGTGGCAGAGCATTAAATACTTTTATACAAGCGTAGTTAATCCAAGTGAAGATTAAATATGATAGGGAGACTGTCATGGCAATTGTATGAAAAAATGTTTCTCTCATTTTAATAGTAGTTTTCTTTAACCCTGAAGATGACTCTCTAACGAGTCGAAACCGGTCGACTTTATGTTCAAATAAAACGTGAAGAATAGGACAACTTCTAGAGTCTTTTATTGTCTAATATTACCTTCCTATCATTAAATACCTCGTTGGTATCATAATTGTAATGAAAATTGTATACATAGTAATGAATTTATTATAGTGAATGTAATGATAGTGCTACTTTAATTTCCTGTTCCTAATAATTATGGGAATACCATAGATTTTGTATTCTGAAGACAATATGAAATCTGGGCTTGTTAGATTCTTTTGAATTTGCACAAATAACTGTTATAATTTCTAGTTTCGTAAGAAATTTCAGGAATACCAACTTTTATAGTCCCATTCGATAAAACAAATATTATTTAAGACATTCATAGAGTGAACATAACCATAAATCAAAATTTTTAAGAGCTTTCAGTTATATATTTGTTTTTTTATTACTGCAAAAACTCTTGAACTTTGTTTATTTTTGTTTAAAATTCGAAAATTTTAAACAAGTGTTGACAGAATTATGACCGAACTACTTAAAATAACCTGGAATGAATATATCAGCAAATTGTTTTGAAAATATATCCACATAGCTGAAACATTAGCACATTCTATTAATTTCATCACCAAACGATTCAGAATTGTTTTACTTTATAATCATGAATGCCATATTTTTTTTTATAGCACGCTAACAATTCTATTTCGCATCTGAACTCAGCTTGATTCATATCTCGCAAATTAATATTAAATACATCCGGAAAACATTATTTAATAACGCGACGAAAATTTCCAATGTAGTTTAAAATATATATTTGACAACTAATATACATGAAATTAAAACTCGCCAACTTTACTGGAACACGAAATATTTTATCGTTCAGCATCAACATTTCCAGCACGACAAACTAAAATTATCATTGAATATTTGAGTAGTGCTCTGAATAAAATAACACATTCATACCAACTCCATAAAAAATTAGTGAACTGTAAACATTGCATCACAAAAAGTGATACAAACACGAAATTCATGTGAGGATAAAAGTTTATCCTGTTCATGAAGAGCTCTGTACATTGAGTACATAATAAATTTGATGAATATCCAATTTTAAAAGCAGTTGAATAAACTATTTTATCTGTCATTTTTACTAGCGTTTCTATTAGTAGGGAAAATATGAATTTTTTTCGAATCAGAAAGTTGTGAAGAAAAATGGGGACATATTTTCAACGTATTTGATAATTCAGTCAGAACACCAGAAATGTCTCTCATTTTCTGATTATATTATTGTTTCTGTGATTATAAGAACAAAAATTTTAGTATCAAATGCTGAAATGCAAATGAAACAAGCTAATACTTTGTGTGCATATCTAATTTGCGTCACTAAGATGCCATCTTCTTTTAGATTAATCTTCATTCAAGTATAGAATAATAGCTCTCTTTAGGAGCTGTTGATTTCATGGTGAAGTTCATAGCTGGCTTAGACAATGTTTAATCATCAAAAAAATATAGAAATTGTTCAATGAGACTAATTGAAACTCGTGCTGTAATAAATTTTGTAAAAATTCACGAACTACAGCTGATAGAGACCAATTCCTTGTTCTGTATAACTTTCGTAACTGTCGTCAATTAATTTAGGAATTGATATCAATTTCTAGAAGCTCTTGATTTGTATGTAGGCAAGGAAATTCTTCTGGGATTACAAGCTTTGAAGCCTGAATTATCGCCGTTGTTGAAGTCAATCCACACAAAGATATCTCTGAATGCTCCTCCCACATCTAAACTCTGAGCTTATTATACTATGTAAATCGTCCTCATTGTCGTACTACCTAATACTAATTTATTTAATGTACGTAGACACAGCCTAAGCACAATTCAAACAGAAGATTACTTGATTGTAACAAAATAATGATCTCAAAAATATTGATGGTTGGTTACTCATGGGGATGTGCTTCACCCAATAATTTTTCGGTTGAATCCATAGTCAAAAGACATGAGACTTATCGAAACGTCTTTTCAGACCTAAATGGTTGAAAAAAAAAAAGAAAACAGCAACACATTAAAAAATACCATGATTCAAGAAGTCTCAAGAAACTGCAGAATTTCAATCTCCAGAAAGAGAGTTTCGATTGGATCGCTTCTTACTTTCTTGTACATCGGCTGAACCGAAAGAGCACTTCATAAAACAGTTTTTCGAATTTTTGCATTAATTCAAAACAATCAGCCGTAGAATATTGACATTTTGTATTAAGCACGTCTATAACATCTAGTTGTACACCTCGCATTATGATTTTGATCGGCTAAACTGGAAGTGTAGTTTACTAGACATTTTTTCGAATTTTTCGCATAAATCCGGAACGGTCAGTAATAGAATCATGAAATTCAGTATTTAAATCAATTGAAGCATTCAAATGGTAACATGTTATTTTTATGGCAATCTACTGAGTTGGAAGTAAATTTTATTTGACAATATTTCCTAATTTTTTGCATAAATTCGAAGCTATTGGCCGTGGAGTGATAAAATTTAATGTTTGAGACTGCAACACCTCAAATTTTGGTTGCAATTGATCTGGCTTCATGTCAATATCAGTGTCAACTTTCAATTATCCAGTCAAACTATGTACAAATATATCGCGTGATGTTCACATCAGATTTTTTTAGATTAAATTTCAATTTATTGTCCTTAATATTATGAGAACTATGTGAAAAATCGAAGATCAGTGAGGCTCCAATTCCAAGCACAATCTGATACTGTTGAATCTCGATATAATTATGCCTGCATACCAAATTCCAACTAGTTTGACCGAACGTTGCCGCTACTTTCATCGAGAACTGCACACAAAATCTCACAGACTTCCACCCTTTGGCTTCAAGTTGCACCACGCGAAAAAATTATACACTCCTCTCTCTTAAGGTACGTTCCACTAAGCGACCGCAACACTCTTGTCGCCTCAATAATCGTTCCACAAGACGATCGCGGTCTTTGTGTTCAAGATCAATACGTCATAGATGATGTCATGAATCTCACAACGTCCGCGATTGAAAGGCGGGTCAAAGCGATCGCGTTTTTGTTAGCAGAAATAATTAAGAAATTTGAGATAATTGAGGTGTCCCTCCATTTTGTAGTTTCAATTCCAAATCATGCCGATTGATTCAAGAATTTTTATTTGTCAATATGACAGATGATTTCGCAGTTTCTCATTGATTACGTGCCACTAGGCGACCGCAACAGTTTGCTCACGACCGCAGTTTTTGCTGTTCTATTCTCTAATGATCGTTGTAGTTGGTGCTTCAAGTGGAATGATGCGAGTGTCTACCAAATGTCAAACAGACTGATAATTCGTGTTTAATATCAAAAAGTAGATCATTAATAAGATTTAACAAATTTGTTGCAAAAGGTGTATAAGAATGGAATGAATCCAAAATGACTGGATGAATTATTCTTCCATAAAAATAATAAATGATGATAATGAGAGATCGTGAAATCATTTGTCATAATGACAGATGGAAAATATTGAATCAATCGTCATAATTTGGAATCGAAAGTAAAAATTGGAAATATTTTTGATTAATTTAAATTTCTTTGTGATTTTTGCGAAAATGAACGCAACAACCGCTACGATCCACTTTTCAAACGCGGACGTTGTGAGCTTGAAACAGTCGTAAATAATTACACATTGATACGGAACGCAAAGACAGCAATCGTTCAGTAGAACGATTATTGAGGCAAAATGAGCGTTGTGGTCGCCTAGTGGAACATATTCATTATCATTATTTATTATTTATAAGTGATTAAATCATCCAGGCATTCTGGATCCATTCCATTCATGAATACTTCCTACTACAGGTTAGTTTAATTTTATTGATAATTTACTTTCCGATCTTAGCCACGAATTGTCAGTTTATTTGACATTTAACAGACACTTACATCGTTCCACTTGAAGCACCAACCACAGCAATCATATGATAGAGGAACGGCAAAAAGTGCGGTCGTGAGCAAATCATTGAGGTCACCTAGTGGAACATACTCTTAATATATATTCTACAGCAAGTAAGTCTTGCGAAACAAGCGAAAAATTCATAGCCCGAGCTAAACGAGAGGACTGAAGCTGTAGGCCATACTTTCTTTATCAAATTTCGAAAATTCAACCAAGAATTCAGGAGAAACTATCAAGACTTTGTAACGCCAAACGCAAAGGCAGAAATGAATATCTGAATTGCTAAGATATAGCCATAGTAACCAAACAAATAGCTTCAAATTCGTCAAAAATTATGGATGGAATGATTCTAATGGCCAGTTGCACCACCGTCACTTAACTTTAAGGAAGAAATAATAACCGTGGTAACAATTGTGCATACTATAATTGCCATAGATATTAAACTTCACTTAAAGTTAAGTGACGGTGGTGCAACTGGCCATAAATGACGTGTTGGAATCACATTTGTTTGAACATATTCTTTAGTTGTGTAATGTGCAAATTCCAAAACAGTGTTGAAAAAATTATGTTTCCATATTTTGATGCCTGGAGTAGACAGAACAAACACACAATCAGACATGGAAATCTCATACCAATATTGTATCATCCTAAGATATTTGAAATGATTTCGAAAATGATCGTGTATTTAGATTGCTCTTTTCTTTTCAGTATTCTGTTCCCGAATGATTGAAGCTATAAGGAAATTTCACACCACTAATTTGAATTTAACCGTCAGATTTCTTAATCAATTTTAGTTTGTAATTATATTTACGCCAATTATTGTGATTAATTAATGAAATCTCGTTGGCGTGTTATCTTGCTTGTTAAAGGAGATAATACGCTGGTTCAACACAATTCCGACGCGTCCTATTTCCTGTTCCATATGCCATCAGCGTATATCGCTGCATTGATAATTAACTGTGCAACGAGCAGGTTATCAATTTAACCATGTGTTGCCAGAGATACATTTGGAAATTTATTGTGATGTAATTGTGAGCTTTGATAGAAATAGATCCTTTTTTTGACGATATGGTTTTTAATTTCAAATTATATTCAATTTCAATTTAATTTAAGAAACCACTAATCGTACGTTACTGCTAACGTGAGAAGTAGATTGTTGTACGCTCATCTTCTTAAATTGACAAATAGGTTTATTGTAACGTTGACAGTATCTAGTAAGTCATGGAATTTTTTTAAGTAGATCTACGCTGATTTATGAGCTCAAAGTAAGCAAAAACTTCCTATAGTTTGTTTTTCAAGTTGGCACTTCGGAAAAGCTCTACTAATTCACGTAGGTCTATCTTTATGTAATTCATCTTTGGGTTCTTGTAAGAAGATGTCTTTAAATTTAAGATACATTAGACGAAACTTTTGTTATGAAAGTTATCGCATCGCTTGCACGACGTTACTGGCTTTACATGCTCTACTAATTTAGTTTTTATGTATACACTAAACATTTTGCGGAGCTTTTTAGATCCATTCTACTGGAGTGGATCAGTCTCCATTTTGTCCGTTATGTTTCTCCATGTTTTACTGTCTTTTTTTCAGTTTCCTTCTCCAATTTTTCTTAAGCCTTCTTCCAACTCCGCTAACCATTTCGATCTTGATCTTCCTTCTCTTCTTGTATCTCCTGGTTTCCATCTATGCACTGATTTGATTGTGTCTTGTTCTTCGCTCTCTATTCATGTTCAAGTCATTTAACTTTCTGTTTTTTGATTTTATCTTCTCTTTTCAACTGTTTTATTTCATGATTCATTAGTATTCTATATTCATCTTCTGCAGTTTTTGTTGGTCCTGATATTGATGTTATCATTCTCCTGTCCAAAATCCTTAAATTTTCTTCATCTTTTATTTATCAATTTCACGGTTGTTATTGGTCTTATCAGAGTAGTATATATTCTTCTTTTAGATGTTCTAGTCAATATTTTGATTTCTAGAAGCTTCTGTTCGCTTTGTATACTCCATTCGTCATTATTATTTTCTCTTTGATTTCTTTTTCATTATTCCTATCTCACGACAGTATTATTCCCAAATATCTAAACCTTTCTACTTGTGCGGAGATTTATTCGCACATATTAATAGCTAAAATAATGCAGAATATTGAATATTAGCTTGCATTATTCAAATCGCTATAAATTCTTCAACATATCTTTTAACAGAGTAACCAAGAGTCGTTTGAGAAAAAGTTGAAGTCACTTTTGTGTATTCAATGCAATACCTTTCTCAAAAATTGTCCCAATATTGAAATGAAGAAATTGTTTCGCATCTAGGATATGGTTTCAATCAATATATAAGAGTAAATAGAGAGTTATGTACGAATGGCGGGAAATATGTATTATTAACAACGTGGACAGTGAATAAATAAGTTGTACACAAGAAACTGAATGCAATACGGAAGAGAATTGTCTACAGTTATCAACCATTTTTTCGAAATTATTCATTAGATTCTGGAATAACATTTTATGGATTGGATCGGATTGATTGATATTGAAATACAATTAAAAATATATTTGAGTATTTTTCTAGATTCACATTGCTTGAAACATAATTCCTTTTTTTTTACTGAAAAAAAAGGCTGATATAAAGTTTACTAAACTGAAAATCGTTAGATCCCTCTGTGACCTATCTATGAATGTCACAAGTAAACCTAATTAATATCGAAATAACGGGTTATCATATCCAAACCGGAAACCACAAAATGGTACTTCAACCTTTGCTCTACTTGAGAGTTTTGGTTAGCAGAATTAATTACTTGAGTTAGATCCTTCATATAAATGGTTGTGTGATTTGTTTTTGCTCATATATCATGGTTGTTACAGAGCTATCACTGTGATAAAACCAAAGTCCCGAATGCTATTAAAAGATTAACTGTGTTCAAGGAAGGACGATAATATTTATTATCTGTCATAATAAGATACTTCATGTCCATAAAATTATACAGTGCAGCTGAGTTAGGATCGGCTATAAATTATCGTGGAGGATGAAAGATGAGTTCCTAATGAACGTTTTCTCTTTGTATTTGAAACTTGAAACTTAGCTTTGGACCTCTATAGCGGTCAGTCGTTGCAAAATTTTATGTATATTTTTTGATTTTAAAAACTGGTTTGGTTTTTACTGGAATAAACTCAATATGTATCCATATTTTTATTGAGCATAATTATGCTGTTAAATTGTAAGCTCACAAATTCTTTTCAATCCTGAAGAAGGTCCAGGTAGGACCGAAACAGTAGAAACAGCAACCATTTTTATCAAACTTTTAAGTTTGAGAGAGAAAAATATTCTAACATATCTTATTTTACAGGAGATTCTTCCTGAACACTGAACACTGTTAAGAACTATAAGCATATAAAGCCACTACTTTCTTCAAATTTAGAAAAACACAAAAATACTATGCTTATAACCGGTTGTACAGCTTTTGGTTTATCCTAAGCGTAACCTAATTACCTGAGTAACTTTTGTTTTAACAATTGTGCTACCCCTAGGATAAACAAGAGACTGTGCAACTGGGCCTTAAGGGTGTCGTTTACCTAAATCATGAAAACATGATTTACGCATATCAAATTATTTCTCGTTACATAGATTATTTTTAATGATCAAGTAGTGCTTCTGATAAATAAATATTCAAAGCATGGAACCTGCTTCCCCGATTTTTGAAATTTTCATCCATTTGTTGTAAAAAGAGTCATACATTTTGCAATTTTTACGCATTTATTTCTCATATAAATTCAATCATTTTGCTGTAAGTTGCATATAATGATTATTTCATTGAATTTTTTCCGATAATATATTGTATATACGTTGATAGTATATGAAAATGAGTATGCATTATTCCAATTCTATTTATTTATAAATATATGAACAAAAAACTAAAAAATTGAGCTTCACACGGATATCAAATTTCTGCTTTTATGAGACTACTGTTTTTAAAAACTTTCTCTCAGTATATTGTAAATCACTATATCTATGGAACCATGTGAGCGGAATCTCAGAATTATTTATATTTTATGAGAAATAAGCACATTAACTGAAATAAACAAATGATATTTCACGACATTCTATCATATTTTAAGATGCAAAAATTTACATATGCCTACCTCCAAAAATAGTCTATAGAACGTACTACTCCAATTTTCAATCATTCCACTGTAATTACAGATGAACGCAAAAATTTGTTGCCAAAAAACAGAATATATTTCTTAAAATATTTCGCCTGTTATACTCAGCTCCTGCAACCAGCTTGACATTTTCCTTGGAGCTGTCAATATTATCTGTGACTTACACATATTTATAATCCCTTACTACCTGTTCTTTTATGAGACACCTTTTGCAGAGCGGTCGAATATGCAAAAGAGATAAGTTTATTATTATGTGTTTCATTTGGTTATTTTCGTCTTGCCACTTTTATATTATATCAAAATGAATTTTTATCACAATCAAGTGGACTATGTTTATCTATAATTATGATGATGCAAAGGCATTAATTATTAGACAATTAGCTTATAAAATGTCACATTTTTTATTCGCCACATTCCACGATTGATATTTTTTGAAATATGTTTAAAATAATACTTTTAATTAATGAACTTGCTCATTTAACCAACAATAAGTTTATATTAATATATATTCTATGGATTTAGAAAACAGTGAAACGTTACCGTATTTTTATTGCAACAAAATTAAGAAATAATGAAATTAACAAATAGAGAATGATAAAACATTTTGAAAAACACTTGAATCAATATAAATAATGCACAATGATATTCTTATTGGAACACAGTATGGATGTATAGAATATATTAAATCATTAAACATTCGCATGGATATTGTCTTCAAATAACAACATTGCATTTTACATACATAATTACATAATATGAGTTATAATTTGATTCATTTTGCTAAAAATATAAAAATTGGAGCAGAGTTTGAAAAAGTAGCATGAGAATCTTTATTATAACATGATAGTACCAATCAAATGAGATAATAATAGATCTAAAAATATTCAAGGGCACCGGCAGTAGCACATAAAATTAATTAGTCCCGTAATTTCATGTTTCTTCTTTTCCTAGGATCAATTATTTCAGGTAGCAAGTAATCAAAATAGAATTTCTCCAATTTTCCTACGTTTCGGTCCCAAAATACTTTGTTTCTTTCCATAACTTCTATGTAAATATCGCATTTAGTATACACCACGAAATAGCACAACTGTCTTTTCGATATTTCCAATTGCCCTTGTATTTGACAGTAAAATTTATGATTTTGTTTGAGTTTCATCACTCCGTTTTTAATTTCTGAGTAACCTGACTTTTTATTCTCTATACCTTCAGTGATGGTCATATTTTGGGCTGAAAATGGGCACTTGATTTCCACGATAGCATGTTCGCCTACTAAGCCATCCGGTGTTGCCGCTAAAAATGATTTAGTTTCGTCAACAAACAAGCCGCATCGTTTCACACTGATTTTCATCTTTTCCTCTAATTTTTTAATTGCTACTTGTTCTGTCTCGTTTCCATATCTTGTTGCAGCATTCGAAAAAGTTTTATAAAGGATGCGCTCCACCGCACCTGCCCGGGAAATAGTACTTCTCATATTTCTAATTCAACCGGAAGAAATATCAACTTGAAAATATTTTAGTTCAACGAAGCAAGTTTCTAAGCCTTTATTTAATCAATTTAGAAAATTCTCAAGCAAATTTTGAAACACTTGTGAAAGTATCTAATTTCGTGAACGAGGAAAACAACAAAAAACTGTAATTTTTTTTTGCATATGTCATAAAATTGGTTATTAAATTAGGTTATTACCCACATTACGATCTGGACTTGGCAATTATTATAAATTACGAATAATTCAATTTTCTAATAGAATCAAGTTTGATTGAAGTCATTATAATAAATTATTTATATCCTCATAAATTTGGTAAAAATTACTTTGCATGATTATCATTTTCTTAGAAAATTCAGTTGATAATTTATATTATATATTAGCGTTGACTGGATATTCAATTAATGGTTTTATTCACAAAATATCTTGTTCCTAAGTTGGAAATGGTGTTCAAGAGTAAATATTTTAAAATATCTGCAGTTAACATTTTATTTACTAAACTAAAGATTAAGTTCAGGTACTATTTGAGTCGGCAAATAATGAACCCAAAACCTAAGTCATAAATCTTTCTATTAGGGGAACTACCTGCTGTTGAATAAATTCAAATATAGACTACCAAGCGATTGAGCAAGATATTTGGGTTGCATGCACTGAAAACCCCTTGTTCGACCTGAACAGAAATAAAATTTAGGTAAACGACAGCCTTAAGGTATCTGAGTGCTAACGGAAATCAATTTGAAATACACCCCTGTTTCCTCTTTTCAATTAATGGAAGGTACTATAATAGACCAGTTAATTATAAAAGTTGTACAAATTAATTAGTTTCTCCTTATTTAATGGGAAAAAAGATTGCTTTGGGGTTTTTTTATTGGATTAAAAGAAATAAACATGAATCTGCTGCATCATCAATTTGGTCATTATTTACGACGAACTAACACATTTAAATTATAGCCTTATAAGGGTCAGCGCAGGCGGTAAAATCAAGTTTTAGTGTAAAAATAACTCAAAAAGTATCAATAATTTAATGAATAAATATAATCCAATTTTATAACCAGAATATATTGTTTGAAATGCATTTTGTTTTTAAGATAATTTATTTGTTTACTGTGTACGTACTATTGTTTTTGAGCGAGTTATTTGTGAACATTTAATTCCTTTTTCTCACATCAAGGCAGGAAAGCATATTTGGAGATTGCAGAAATCCTTGTATATCGGCCTTAATCCATTTTAAAAAGGAAAATATTGCACTGGGAATAAATACTTCAGTCTTCATCAAGATATTTATATGGAATTTATTCTTGGCACTTTCAAATGATCAGATTCATCTTTAACATCGCAAACATAACAAAAGATACTTTAAACTACGAAGCAAATAGTTTCAATCTAACATGAATATTGTGTACTTTTCCAATAAACAGAAAAAGGGACTAATTTTTGTGTAAATAACTGCCTCCGTTGTTACTTTAGACCCATGTGACACATTCAATTTTAATATACATTTTGATGTTTATTTTCACACATTGAATGAATTGTAACGAAATTTAAATTCTTGCGTGGATTTAATATTCTATTTTTACCTCAGGCCATTCTTATTTATCTAAAATTGACCACTATTTAATATTTCCACTTATTATCAGCACTAAAATTAACTATTAACACTAAACTCATTGATTATTTGCACCGAGCACTGTCTTCTTATTTATTTCGGTTTCTTTATTTATTTATCACTTTTCTTATTTATACCCACTGGTTTACTTCGTTTTTAATTTTACGCGCTTTCGTAACCAACCAATATTACTTCTTCGCACTATTTATTTCAACCACATCTTCCTCACTTCTCTTACTGTCTCTACTGTCTTACTCGGCTTTGGTTTATATACATGCAGTCGCTATTTTTCGATGATTCCAGAAATTTCTAATGGGCTACCAGAAATTTCCATGACGGCATTCGTCTTTGACATACATCAGTTGTACAACATGCGTCTGCCACTCTTTTTTTGATGAAAGTCTACTCTGTAGGAACACTGTTCGTTACAGTATCGTACAGAAAGAGTTGTTCAATTCTAAGGTACATTTTCATTTCAATTAGTTCTATTTCCTTCAATGTTTTTGTCAATGATATTAGTTCGTAGAATAACCACACCAGCGGATTGTCTCTAGTAGTAGTTTAACTAAACTAAATAGCTGATTTCATAATCTTTCAACAATTATTTGCTGTTTGATATGTTCTTTGCTTCAACTATACAAAAGAAATATGTCGTCTTGGACTATTGATCAATACCTGAATTTCCCAAGAAAATGTTCAATGTACGAAAAAATAAACATTGAAAACTACAATAAAATTGGGGTTAAAAGTGTCGGCGACACCCAATTTTTTTGTGAAACACTATCACCGTCAAAAAGCTTCATCTCCAGAACAACAATTAGATTGATGTTATAAAACAAATATATAAAAGCAGGCACTTTAATGCTAACTATCCATTTTTAAATGAAAACAATGTTTTCATGTTTGTAAAGTTGAGGTAATAGACTGGAAGATAGTGACAGAAAATTCCAAGTCATTTGTTATTAGTATGATGACCCTTAAGGGATCGAATTAGGTAATTGATGGAAGAAAAATAATGGTCGTAGCGCTGGTCATCGAGGCGTAGTCGCAGGGTAATTAATTAAACTTGTCGGGTTGAATTACGAGTTTGAACGTTTTTTACACAAAGATTTTTTTATTTTCCAGAAGTCGATAAATAATAAATTCAGCCTATGGAAATGCCATACTTTTCTGGTGGGGCTTACATCCCGCCATACCAATTAAAACACGTAATTTTTTTTTTAATATTCTCAGAAATATTTGTCACAGACAATTTTTTTTAACTTCATATTTACGAAAATCACTATGCCATACCGTTCCGACGGTTCCAAATAACCGCCACAAAGAAGCAAATTTATTTAATGTTGCGAAACGATTTGTTACAACCTAAAACTTTGGTTACCGGTTATTTTTATGATTAGAAATTAAAATCTAATTATGCCATACCCGTGGGATGAGGGGCGGCCTCGATCTCGGCACCAAACTACCTGCATCTTTAATCCTCTACTCAAACTCGGCACTATACCATGAATAACGATTATTGACTTAATCTTTCTACCTGAGTGAGATTCTTTGGACACATGCGATTTTATATTAATAATAAACCAGACTCAAATTTAGCCGTACATTTGAACACTCATTTATAAACTGAATTTCGACGCAACATGAGGAATTCAGCGCACTCATCTCGGCTGTCTTGGGCTCAAGTTCTGTCCCACAGGCGCGCGCAGCGCAATTCGGTAATATTCAGGAATGTTTTTCAAAAGCGCGAACGTAGCAAGCTAGCCTAAAATCATTGTTATGTACTGTATATACAACATCTCTAATGTAAGTCTTTTATTTAAGTTTACTTCATCATGAATAATACTAGTTTCATCAAAATTGGATGTATGACCTGAATCAATGCAGTACACAGGACAAACTAAAAGATATTTAAAAACAAGGCTGGATGGACACGAACGAAATAGTAAAAAATTAAATAAAAATACGCCAACATGTGCGCTAGTCATACATTGCATTGATTCAGATCATACATTCAATTTTGATGAAACTAGTATTATTCATTATGAAGTAAACTTAAATAAAAGACTTACATTAGAGATGTTGTATATAAAAGAGGACAAACAAAATATTAATGAAAAGACAGATACTATAGCGCTTAGCACGATTTACAACAATATCCTTCAGATCTAGGCTCATGTTACTTTTTTGATTTTGTTTATATTTTTGACACCTTGCGTGATGCACAATTTTGATTGATTGACACCACAATTGACAAACTTCTTCCAGTGTCAATATGTATTTTTTTTGACAATGCGTGCACGCACGATTTTTAATATGCAGTTAGCCAACGCCTTCCATAGATGTCGGGTGTAGCAAAGGACAAGAGAAAATTTTTTTTTTTTCCGCTTATAAATATTAATATCAATTTGAACATATGTATAACTTCAATTTTTTTGAGCAATAATCCATTTGTAAGTATTTTAACATTCATAAACACATAATTAGTAATAAAATAAAATTGTAGCGCTTTTGAGGATGGCTGAGGTGCAGCCGAAACTGTAAAGCAGAAAAGAAATAATATTAAATTGACTGAAATCCCAATAATACATCACTCACATTATCTTAATAGAAGTTATGATATTCTCGTGTATAATTTCATAACAAATGCAATTTTAAATCATCATTTAAAACCTTAGAAACAAGTTGAATATTTACGCGATCTATTTTTTTCCAGATAAACGTCAATAAAAAATCTACTCAACAGCATGTCAACTGACAGCCTATTAAATATTTTTATGCAACTGGCCCTAAATCTCGCAGGGTAACCGTAGGTTTATTTAAAATTGACAGTGCCGAGTTCATGTACGCCCCGCGCTAATCGGCTTAGCATCGGTGTCGAGTTCATGTTCTTGGTGCCGAATTCGTATACGCTCGGGATAAGTTAAATACGTGGGATGCTATTAGAAAATGATAACATTCTATGTGGAATTCAAATAATTTGTTACAGTATGACACAAATTTTTAATGAAAGTTTGAGGTGCGAAGAACGTGAATATTAAATACTAAAGTAAGTGTGGTCACAGTATAAGCTAATTTTAAAGAAAAATTGAATTGAAATCAAATCCAATGTAACTTAATTGTACTTTTAAGAGAACTTATGCGTCGTTTACAAGTTAAAGCTGAACGAGATTGCTGAAAATCAGTTCTTCGGGTATAAATCTTCCTTGAAGTTTCAGGATACCTATATTCTTTTAATTTCTTGGAGAACAAATTGATTTTAATTCTGTCACTTCTTTCTTTGGATAAACAAAGTTTCGGCTATTTGTTTTTGATAAGAAAACTTATCAAAGTGTTGGACAACTTTTGTAGTAATCTTAGAAAGAAAATCTCAATTTTCAAGCGCAAAGACTTGTATTTCAAATAATTTTTTCAAATTCTTAATCAGTTTTAATTTTGGAAAAAATAGTCCGATTGATGATGTCAATATTTTGAATTACGAACCTATAAAAGCAAGATGAAATCGAACATTTGTGGGAGAGAATACGATAACATCAGAAGTTGCGTCGTCAACTTTCAGCTATAATTCGTTTTCGTATCAAGTTTCTTCATCCTCCATTTCAGAAAGTTCACTGGCATTTGGAGAAGCTCCGTTTTATCTTTTTGTTTTTCCTCTGTTCAGTTCATAAGTAGTAAATAGAGAAAACTGCTTTTATTTAGGAAAGTGTTTCGAGAAAGAAAACAACTACAAACAAAATATTATTTTTCTTATTTGTTAAGAGAACATTTGCCAGAGAATAAAAGATATCTGATTTCAAGGAACAGACAAATAATTCATGTAGTCATTTTTAAATTTTCAGGTAGATTACACTTGAAAAAAATGCTTAGAATTGAATTGAGATTATTTGAACTAAAAAGACTTTTGCTATCACAACAACAGCTTCTATGAAATTGTGGTCATGAAATTGGTGAAGGTAGAGTTCCAATTAGTTGTACATACCCTAGTTCACTAGATTTAGCTCCCTTGGACTGTTATCTGCTTCCTAATAAGAATAAATGTGATTGCAAAAACGTATGCCTACTTAACTCAATAGGAACAGTAATTTTATGTGGAAGAGTACAACTTAGAAACTCATGGTCACAAATTTGGGCATCAGTTGCAATTCTACGGAACATGGAAGAATTGAAGTCTGTATAAATTGAGTCTTACAACATACATACAAGATTTCCTCTTATTGCAGTAATATACATTCATTGTCCGTTGTATATATTTGAAAATATGATTTAACAAGAATTATTCAATGTAATCTATTCTAGCATCAAATACAAAAACTTTTCTCAACTCCAGCCGAAATAACGTTTCTTTTTTAGCTTTCTGAATAATACAACTGCATCAAAACATAAACGACATTGTACCACAAGAAATACCAACAGACAAACTTAAGGAGAAAAGCTTAAATTTATATGTCGGTGCACTAGCAATGCTTTTAGTGAAAACACACCGCGGAGATGTATTACACATTTGCTTTATTTCTCCACAAACACGAAATGTTCCGTGACTTTTAAAATAAAGTAATCTTTTCTAATAATAATAAAACAGTAATTCACTTAAATAAATTTCTCTGCCAAACGGACTTTTAATTTGATAATTTCCGAACGAAAAACATCTAAAAAAGCAAAAACTTCGAGGATGCTTTGGCAAACGGTTCTTGATTGAAGAAATTTCGAACCGAAAAAAGTCTGGCTAGGTCAGAGTTCCCCTTGATGTTTTCGGATAACAAATTTTAATTAAGGAAATGCTGGTGCATAATTTTGGCGCATACTTCACCGTTGGTTGGGGATAAAACGAACATATATTATATCTATCCTGAATAAAGTTCGAGGAATCCTGCCAAATGACATCTGAACGATAATGTATTTCATTGATCATTAACGTTTTAACAGCCACTTTATACGAGGTGAAATTGTCGGATTATATCTCAATTATTTGAATTAGTTTTATTCCCTTCTGAAATATGAAAGATAGAATTTTATTGTTTATTTAATATCTTGTAAGCTGCAGCTTGACCTATTTTGCACTCTTGTTTCTCGGCTGAAAGTTTACAACGCAGCTCATGCAGGAAGATATTTCAGTACAAAAGGACGAAACCAGACAGATATTATTTTATGTTCCTTTATAGAGCCAAAATTGTTAGGAATCCGAGTGCAAAACTACAAAGCAGTACAAAGAGAATAAATTATTAGTTCGATTTGTGGTACAAATTTATGTTCTGTATTCTTGAAATATTGTTTCACGCTTTCTGGTTGTAACTCTGAAGTTTTTGTAAGATTCCAATAAATTATTGGCGAATTTTGTTTCTGTGAGGTTTCGAAGTTCATCTACATTTATATAAGCTTGTATATTTTTCCCACTTGACAATTTTGACTCAAGAAGCAAACCAACAATCATATTCATCCACTTTACACACATGCGTATATTCAACCTCAATTTTTTCCACATAACATTCTTTCAAAGAGCCTGGCATTCGACATTTTTGTATAATCTGCCTAATTTTCTTCAAGAGTTGTCTTTCAAGGGTTGTCATTCAAGTATTGTATATTGGCCATAATAGCTAAATAGCTTCATTTCCTTTCAAATGATATACTTTCAAAGCATGCATACATAACTAATTCTCTTTGATTATTCCAGAAGAATCATTAAAATTCATATTCTGTGCAAATATTCCTAAAGCAGCTACAATTAAGAAAAAATATTATTTCTTCCGCCCAAAACATATTTCCATAGATACATACATTTCGAATGATTTTAAAATAAATCAGAATCAAGTAGAATCATAAATTTATATTGAAATGAACTTCCATATCATTAGAAAATAGAATCGTTCATGAACAATTCCAGAAGCGCTCCCGAAACTTTCTAGGGTATTCTGGATTCGCCCAACAGATATAGAAAGGCTCTCATGATTAACAGCTACGGTCAGTTGATAGTCAGAGCAGTGCTTAGCATATGCAGATATATCTCTCACAAAAATATAGTGAGTTGACCTACGGGGAGGACACTTACCACATCATTAGTACAGGATTATCCAAATATAAAACAGATATAGTCCAAGAGCCCGCTCGGAAATACTACCTTGAATCGTTAGACGATTCTTACGTATTCTGAACGATTCGTCGTGAAAACATTATCCTTAAAAGTGAACGGTGCCATCTTTAATTCTGCCAGAAGCAATTAATATCAATTATTTATTCTGTGAATTTAACGCACAAACTACCTTTTTATGTTAGACACTTGAAAATTACACTGGAACATGTATTTCTATGTGCAAAACAAGAAAAACTCACGGTGCCGAGTTTCATTCTGCCACAACCCTCGGCACCGTGGCTTCAAAGTGGTTGGAAATATCCATAAGGTACCATTTTCTGTTAGACGAAAAAGTCCTATACAAAAATTGTAGCCAGAGACCTGACGAATTCAAAGAAGCAACGGTGCCGACTCTCATGTTGCCAGAAGTCCTCGGCACCGTGGATCAAAGCGGTTGCTCGCGCGGCCTATTTTCAGTCTGAATAAAATTTGCATACATTTATTTTTGATGCAACAGTACCTTAAAAGGGAGAGTGTAAGGTGTAGTATGGAATAATATTTGATATACTTCCATCTTATCATCTAAGAATGATTAAATCTAGAGTAACTAAGTTTTTAGAATAAATGCATACCGTTTCAATTCCAGTAAACTGATGGAAGCAATCAGAGAACAAATTAATAAATGAAATTAAATCAATCATCGAAGCATACCAATAAATGAATTGAATTAAGTGAGCTTCATACTTACTTGTACAAAGTACAAGTAAGTATTGTGTAACCGACAAAATTAACATGTCGAGATTTTGATGGAAATATTCGTATAATATTGAATTTTTGTATATTAGACTGGCTTAGGATCTAGTTGTGCTCCTCGCAATGTGGTTGCAATCGTCTGTACCAGAACTGCACTTCACATGGAACTTTTTTTAAATTTTCCGTATTAACCCAGAAAGATTAGCCGTGAGATACTGAAATTCAGTATTTAAAATTGCTGTAGCATTTGAATGGTTATTTCTTATTATTGTTCTAATCGACTTAACCGGAAGTGCACTCTATATAACAGAATCTCCGAATTTTCCACATAAATTGAGAACAACCAAAAATCCTGAAACGTTCAATTATTTGTTCCACAAAATTTCAAATCTAAGAATCGGTTTTGACACCATCATCTCAGATCGGGGAGCAACTGTATACCCGTGCTTCGTCCTTAATAGGACTCGTCAGTACAGTTAAGCCAAGAACCCAAGATAGTCAGGGCTTGGATCCCAAAGTGTCTAAACTCATATGGACAGATGGACTGCAAAAGTAAAAACTATATGCAGCGAGGACTTCTGGCAACATGAGAGTCGGCACCGTTGCTTCTTTGAATTCGTCAGGTCTCTGGCTACAATTTTTGTATAGGACTTTTTCGTCTAACAGAAAAAGGTACTTTATGGATATTTCCAACCACTTTGAAGCCACGGTGCCGAGGGCTGTGGCAGAATGAAACTCGGCACCGTGAGTTTTTCTTGTTTTGCACATAAAAATACATGTTCCAGTGTAATTTTCAAGTGTCTAACATAAAAAGGTAGTTTGTGCGTTAAATTCACAGAATAAATAATTAATATTAATTGCTTCTGGCAAAATTAAAGATGGCACCGTTGACTTTTGAGGGTAATGTTTTCACGAAGAATCGTTTAAAATACGTAAGAATCGTCTAACGATTCAAGGTAGTATTTCCGAGCGAGCTCTTGGACTAATAGAACAACAGAAATGTATCGAAATATTTGATGTATTCTGTAATTCAGTTGCTTCGTTTTCTCATAGAACTCTAGTTTCTTCGCTCAAAGGTCTCTACATTTTTATGAATGTATCTATACCGCAACGCTGATAATTTTTGTCTAACTTTAATTTCGTTTTAACAGTTTCAAAAACTGTTATTTGAAGGTATTACATCTTAAATTTCAAAGTAAAACTACTTAATACAGGCCTTTCCAAAACGATGAGGGACCTCATGCTGAGCCTGGTCTAACCTATCGATTAGGAAGTCCAGCGGTTCTACTATAATTTTTCATGAAGTATAAATATTGTAGTATGTTACTGAATAAACTTCGAGCCACGTAAAGTAATGAGAATAGAATCAAAAAACTTCTTTCACTTTTATGTTTGTTATAGAAACTTATATACAATTCGGTTGCAAGGCGGCTATCATCAGAGTACAACTCTGAAGATGGCTGCCTTGCAATTGAAATATCCATAAGATTTTATATAAATTCGCTGTGGATCCAGTACTCCTCCGACCATAAATTTCATGACCAGTTCCATCACTGATTCAGAAATTTAGAGTGTCGCATCAATTAATAACATATTTCGAAGTAAAAGCTGTCACTGTCAAAGTGACAACTGTTATTGTCAAAGTAAGCTGTCACTTTAACAATGACAGCTGTCATTGTTAAAGTGACAAATGGCGGTTATTTTTAGTTCTTACATAAAATAAGTATTTTTTAAAATGAAGAGTCCTTTTCTAGATTTTCGGGGTATTCAATTCATTGGATCATACAGTTTCGATATTTGATCGCCGGAAGTGTAATTTGAAAGTGGTGACGTGGTTTCCACTACATAATTATTCATTTTTGATATCTATTAAGCTTATCTCCTCGGAGCTCAAAATTGATACTAAACTAGCTCAAAATTGATAGCAAACACAATACAGCCAAATTACTTATTCTAAAAAAAAAAAAACAATTGACGAACGTTTGCATGTGATGTCAAAATATGAGTGATATAATTTCAACTCCACATTATGATTCTCATTCTCTCGATAGATGGTGCTGTATGTAGTTTCGACCCCTCTGCAGATCATCTATTCTTATGATTTTTCACACTATGGGAGCCAAGCACTGACTATCCTGGGATTTGGCTGTACTGTACTAAAGCGTTCTAATAAAGACGAATCACGTGTCTACAGTTACTCCTCGATCTGAGAGGATGGTAGCAAAACAGGCTTTTGAATTTGAAGTTTAATGGAATAAAAAACTAATTTTGAATTTTAATTTTGCATAAAATGTTTTATAGCATAACACAAAAGTCACATTTTGTGATTTTCTTTTCAATTATGAAGAAAAGGAAAGTTTTTCACTTTTATTGTAGTATGTTCAAATGATTTTTGATTTTGTTACTGTATTGAGTTAGTGTCAATATTTTGTAATTTATTCAGACTTTAATTGAGATTAATTTGCAAAACTTATTTCTTATTCCCTAAACCAATTAATGTTATAATATCTACTTGTCCTAGAAGACTTTGTTACACTTTTTCTGCATGGTAAAATAGTATGATTTTTTAGATACTGATAATGTGATATGATAATGTACATTGCGATTACTTGGATGGGTAGTTATAGGAATCTCATGGAACAAGGTTCATCAAATATCAAGTTTATATATGATGGAATAGCACCGTGATTTTGCTGATATCATTGAGCACTGTACAAGATGGAAACTTATGGATGACTTTTTCAGTCCAGTCTAAATATTGATACTCGATTATTATAGATTAAATTAATCAAATAGCACATAGTGTGTAAAATAAAATATGAAATATGTAAGATTTTTGAAAAAGATTTAAGTTGGTGAAATTGAGGATGGGAGGCTGCATGAATGGCCTGTATGCAGGTGTATAAATATGATTATTGGTTTATTGCGTGAATTTAAATCTCCTAGTAGGAAAAATGAGCGAGCTTGTATTAATTGGATTATGAATGTGGATGAAGCGAAATGATTGCTGTTGAATGTTAAACGGGGTTTACGCCACCTCATTTTGAAGAAAGGGCGTGATTTATATTTGTATGTATGTATGTGTATTTCAAAACTGGAATGTTATCAGTAAATTAATCTTTTTGAAAAAAACTGCGGCTTTTAGTCCAATTTGAACGACAGACTTGTACTTTTTTCATCCTATGCGGTTATGTAGCAAGGGTAGTTTTTGATAAAATGATGTTTTAATTTTTGTGAGAGAGGAGTAACACGAACGGAAGCTTTAACGATTCATTTTTAATTGAACGACTTTTATTGATCTGTTTCATTGCAATAACGTTCTGGAATTGTTCACGTCACGGCATTTTTAGATAGCATCTGGGTGGTGTATGTCACTATACCTAATTGCTGTTGAATATTAACTATATAGTTTGTCTGAGTACGACTAACAATGAAACTATCAATTCAAGAATCTTTAGTGCATAATTTAAAAGTTTATATATTTAACATACCAAGTATATATCTTGAAGTAGGGCAAATGAAGAGCTTACCAATAAGAATGATATGTTTTTGAACGTAAAAAAGAACCAAAATATAAAGTCAGTCCAATTTATTTTTATTCGAGACTTTCATCAATAGCATTTTTTTCCAACAATACATCACACAAATATCCTTTGCGATTACAAATACAGAATAAACCCAATTTTCGATTATTTTGTGGAATTAATTCGTATTAATTTCAAAAATGCAGTGCTGTATGTTGGTTTTCAAGTCCTAATAGTGTTAAATCGCAACTTCTTGAAAGTCAAGTATCTGGTCGAAGTTGTTTAATTCTTCTTGAGTTTCTCGCATCACGAGAGATCAATGTTTCAGGAAATTTTTCTTTTAATAGCTCAATGGTTTCACTGGAAGAGGGACATGTGACAAATTTGATTTTTGTTATTTTAACCCATGTAAAACTAGCAATGTATGTCTCTAAGGTCTTCAGAAACGGCTTTTCGTAAGGTTGTAATACAGCTGCTTATATATTCGATAACGTCATTCCAAAGTTCTCGTAGTCGTAAGAGAATTGATGATTTCCTTCAGCCTATTCTATTTATTCATCATCTGAGATTTATCTCATGTCATGACGTATATTTTGAAAATGTCTAGGGCAAAATTTTGAAGCCAAGCTTCCAAGACAGGTGGTTTAGTTGTAATAAATTTATGGCCCACTAGACAGGTCTACCTAGATACTCAATGACCTATTCCCAGCTGTCTTGATTGGCTCAACTCCCAAGGACATTGTTTAAGACGTAATTAGAATAAGTAAAAATATTCGAATAGGTTTTTAAACGCCTGCCATGTATCAAAACACTAAATACTCACGCGAAATTTAATTTAAGAAGCATTTACATCACACAGATAACCAGAAACGGACTGACAAATCGAAAGTATATATTGGTATGCAAAAAATAGTCTGACTGTATTAAAAAAATCAAGAAAATATTTCTAATGAAAGTGACATAACTTCTGAGCATATAGTGAAATAGTTGTCACCCTAAGTAAAATTAACTACACCAGAAACTGCTTTCAGCTGAACTCAGCCCACACTTAAAATTGAGTTAATTTTGAAGTTGCTCTCAAGGTAAAATTATAAAATGCTTGAAAATTTTAAAATAAAATCAGCGAAAATATGCGCATGATACAGTTGTTTACAGTGTTATTGCTGTGTAATAAAATAACATTATTCGTGTTTTCCACAGATTTGCCGTACTTTTCAGACGGATATAATTGCAATATCCGTATAATGTATATTACAAAACAAACATATTTCAAACGTACAAATAAATCGTTATTTTACGACCAGTCTAAATTAACAAATATCGACCAAAACTTTTTTAATAATGTATAGAACTTTGAACGATAGATTTTGGGATATTATCGTCCATTTATACCAACCATAGATAATTTTTCTCCATTTGTACAGCAAATAATACGAGCACACTAGAATAGATGGGCACCTATATCTAAAGCTCAGTGATACTGAAGTTACAAAATATATGGCAGCGGTTTTCAAAATATGAGACCATTAGAGCATAATTTCGCACATTATGGAAGCAATAATACATTTATTGGAAGTATTATGCTGAAATGGACACACATTATATTTACGCATCTAGCTTCACGATTTAAAAGTCCGTCAATATATTGTACTCAGTTATTAAAACACAGTTTGGTTTTATTTTTCCTGAAATACGTTGACTTTCTTGTGCAAATGCAGCCAAATTTAGTACAACAGTTTTAAATACGACTCTAATTATAGTTCTGTAATTATATAAGTAATTTTCTATACTTGAAAGCTGCTTCGTGATTCTCAGATCTAATTTGCAAATTCTGGGTACAGAAATTAATTACGTACAAAGTTATCAGACTGGGAATGGAAATTCGCCAAGTCTTTTTTGTGTATTAAAATTTTATTTTGAACGTATAGTCAAAATTAGCTATGCAATAACGTCGAAGTTCATTATAAATGTCACTAACAGGTGATCAGCTGGACAGGATGTTATTGTGGCTAAAAATATAGTAGATGAACTGATATGAAAATTAACAGGAAAATTATAAATAAATAGGAATTGAAAAATGGTAGTTCAATAAAAATCACTCGGAGTAGCTTTTCTAAAGGCGAGTGGACAAATGAACAACTTGAAAAGTCATTTTTGGTTTTTGTCTATCATTTATATTACTGATTTTTTCTTTCTCTTTCATATCCATCAATGGATGTTTTGGTAGTAAGATTTTTTCCGACAATATTTGGGGGCAAAAATTATAAAAATTCCCTTTAATCTCAATAAAATAAAGTTTCTTTATGATATCTTCTATGAATTCCTCCTAGGCTTAAGTAAATAACAAATGGAAGTCGCAAACACATTAACGTCTATCGTAAAACATTTGGAGCAGAGCATATTCACTCTGATAAATGGCAACGAAAAGTCAATATTGATTTCATAGTTAGAGTATAATAGTGTAACTTTATTGACAGTCAACAAGTTCTGAAATATAGCTCACTTCTAGTCAGTAAAATGCATTGCATTGTAGGATTTTTGTTCCAATTTACAATATTTCTTCCAATTGTTCACCTTTCAGGAAAGTATTTGAGTTGATTAAAGTTCAGAATGGAGTAGATTTTGTCAAATCGATAACCAAAGTGGAGGCGGTCCCATCAATTTCACAATATTACTTCCTAACAATATCAATAAATTCAAGAAAGTTGTTGGAACGCTCGAAGAGCTTCGTAGTTGTAAGTTTCACCCACTTTTTCTCAGAAGCGTCTTGAGGAGGAGGAATTTCTTGATCTTTCAACCAGGTCACAACAAATAATGCTAAATATAGACTTATCTAGTAACATCTGGAATAAAAAGAAGAGCAAGCCCTGCGGTCAAAAAATATAAAGGAAATCATTATACAAGAGACTCATTTCAAGCTGTATGAGAACACCAATAAACAAAAATTCCGCACCTGATATTTCAAGAGCAGTAGATTTGCCGAGTAACTTTTCAGTTCCGGATATATAGATAAGAGCTTCTGTATGCAGTTAGATAATTTTTGCGGTTTATATATATAGCGTAAGATCTGATACTTTTGGAGTTTCTCTTTGGAGTCATGCGAGGTCGATGTCTATGTGAACTATTTTGTGAATTATATATTCACAACGAAGAATGATTATTTTGTACGAAAGTCAAAAAGCTTTCATTATTATTCAGGAATCCATGTCAACTAGGGGAATGACAATTACACATTGTAGACATCACGAACGTCGATATATACTTCAATGTCCGACTAGTTTATCATTGTTGTCGTAATAATACTGATTCCAGGGTAATTACGTAACAAATAATATCCGGAGACATTGGGCATTATTTTAAAAAATAACAGCAAGTATTATTTATTATTATTATCATCTATTTAAATCTCTGGTACCCTTTCGGTTCGAGATTGTTCTTTAATTTATACTATGAATTAGTTCTTTCCATTATTTTTTGTTCAATACTTTTTTCTTTGCTTCGTTCGTGTTGATGCTATTCCTTTTCAATATTTCTTCTATATAACTTTTCCAATTTTTCCTTGGTCTGTCTCTTGCATTTAACACCTTTTTGGTTTGTCTATTTTCTGTCATTATTATAAGATGTCCGTACCATGCTGGTTGTCTTCTATCTATTGTAATTTGCATACTTCTAGTTTATAGATTCCTTCTTATGTCTTCATTTCTTATCTTGTCTGTTCTTCGTACTGCTTCTATTCTCTTCAGAAATCTCATCTCAGTCGCCTGTATTCTACTTCCACTTCTTTGATCCAAAAACCAAGTTTCACTTCTGTATATTAAGGTTGGTATGTATGTAGTTTTATATACAGCCATTTTTGTGGTTTTGGGCACTTCTTTGTTATTTAAAAGTACTGTGTTCATAGCATGTAGAATCTCTTCGCCGCCTAGATTCTTTTATTTATTTCAGGTTCCATACTTCCTTTATTATTTATTGTCGCTCCTAGGTATGTGAACGTGTCTACTTGCTCTATTTCTTCTCCATTTAGTGTTAGGTTGGTTGTCATATTTTCTTTGGTTATCACTATGATCTTTGTTATATCTATAACAGCAAGTAACTGGAGTAATTTCTCTGACAGGAATCACAATGATAGGATATAGATTGTAAAAAAAATTGATTGGAACAGTACATTAGTCGGACATTAAACACTGAAGGCACCACGAGAGCTGAACGGACAATAATTCCTGCGGTCAGTTTACACATCTCGGAAAGTACACCGTTGACCTTAGAAATTATTGTCCTTTCAACACCCTTGATACTCTAATTACTATAATGTTCGACTAGTTTATTATTGTTGTCATAATAACACTGATTTCAGGATAATTACGTAACAAATAATACCCGAGGGCATTATGTCTTAAAATAATGCGCAAAGGCATTATTTTGAAAAATAGCAAACAAGTTTCCTAGTTACAGCAAGTAACCAGAGTAATATCTCTAACAGAAATCACAATGACAGGACATACATTGCTAAAAATTTTGATTAAAATACAACAAAAGTCGAACATTAATCATTGAAGGCACCATGGGAGTTGAAGAGACAATAATGCCTACGGTCAACGTACACACCTCGGGCCAGAGGCCCTCGAAAAGTATACTGTTGACCACAGGCATTATTGTCCTTTTAACAACCTTGATACCTATACTATAACGTCCTTTGAAAATCAAAAAAAAAAAACATAACCATATTTTCATTCGGCTAAATTTGTGGAAGATTTGATGTTGAGATAAGAACCTTTTCTGGAGTAAATATCCAGTATTCGAAATCTTGTAGCTTAAGAAAAAGAATCACAGCGTGCACGAAAAGTTACAAAGTTTCCTGCTGGTCTCCAAAAAATTAGTAGAAATTTTACACCAGATGATTGCAAAAGATCAGATGATACTATATTGAAAGTATTATGGTTGTGGATAGTCGATTAAAGGCGATGTAATGCAAAGGTAATTTTTCGCTTGATTCTCGTTGGTTTTCTGTATTTTGACAATACAAGGAAATGCTTGGAATGTTCCTTTTTCAATTATTTGGAAGATGGCTAAATATGTGAGATGAGATGGACAGTCTCCAGGTCCTAAAACTGGCTGAATTTCGTTGATAAACATATTTTTTATTGGCTGCGCCAATTCCTTCGAGACGAGGCTCGTACGTTGCAGCCTGCAAAACCCAGTTTACCTTCCGTGAGCAGTCATTTCCTGATCTCCTGGCACAACTGTTCGATATCTTTGCAGTGACCTACGAATACGGTTATGACAGGTGATTTGACTGTGGATTACAATAAAATATTGGCTCTGTTTGATAATTCTTGCTCAGGGTACCGCATGGCATCAAACTGGCATCGGATTTTTAAATGTGTTGAGGAGTTCCCCTAAGATGAACCCTGCCCTGGAAGATCCTCAACCATAGTAACAGAGGGAAACGTCGATTCTGTGGAGACCTTGATGCTCCAAGATCGATGAACCAAGCTGTGGCGGATTGCTGGGGCAATGAGCTTCGGCAAGGAACGGGTTTGACATATCGTATACGAATATTTTGACTGACAGCGCATTCAATGTTCATAGGGTTTTTTGGAAATGTTCATGAAGAGGAACTGAATCTTATTCTCGGGTTATTAATGACAGATTCTCCATTCATCAGTATGACCGTGAATCAAAACAAGAAAGCATGCAGTGAATATGAAAGGTGGAAAAGCCTCCCTCATGTCGCAGATGAAACTGAAAGCCACGATTTTCTGGGATTGTCAAGGTATAATACTTGTAGACTATACTAAGGGGAGCCACAATAAAAGAACTTTACTATGGTATCCTTATCACCGACCTTCGGCTATGCCTACCAGAAAAGCTCGCGCAGGACATGCAAAGTCTGTTCCAAGGAACACAGGGTTCGAAAACTTGACCAGCCCCATTAAATCCCAGATTCAGTTTCTTTCGATCATTCTGTTCAAAAACCTGATGGATGACTTGAAGGAGCGAAAATTTGAGACAGAATAGGGAATTTAGGCAACTTTTTGCTGGCTCACTTTGATTTTGAAGACACTGACTACTTTTTGAAAAGCTCATCAAGTTGATGGACAATAATGGAAAATATATTGAACTAAGGAAAAGTTATGTTAGAGAATAAGCCAAGTTTTTGATGAATACTAGTTGATCGAAAAGAAAATTCCGTCTCCCCTTGTATTACATACAATTTCTTATTTCCAAATAGCATTTCGTGATGAATCCTTAATTTATGAGTTGTGGTGCTTTAAGAATAAATTTCATTTTTTTTTCTAGTACTATTCAAACTTTTATATATGTATCCTCAAGACGACCCTGCATCTTCAACCATCCTTTCAGATCCACCAATTCTCGAGTGAACCGCTGTTTCTCTGAAAGAGATCGTAAGAGTTCTCCCAGAAGTAAAGTAGATAAGATGCCAACAATATAAGGTGGAAGTGACGCAACAATACTTAGCAAAGTTGTGACCATCTATAACTAGGGCAAGCTTCTAGCTGGCGCAACACATGCATGCAGGATCAATACGGCTGACCCGGAATACGGTTGGAAACAGCCGGGACTCAGGACTTCTCTCGTTTCGTCCCTCTTTCTCTTAAATTTTCCTTCTCCTGCTTCCACAGCCATTCAAGACCGACTTCCGCTGTCAAACGTGTTTTGTATGCGCCGTACAACAGTCAATGAACTAGGTTATGGATTTGTCTTTAATCGATATAATTAACATTCTGCATGAGTCCTTTGTGGCCATTTGATACTTTTCACCAGTTGTGGAATGGTCGTTGAGATGCTTGTCTTCTAATTTATGCAACTTGTTGAAAATAAAATATCATCTCCATACAGATAAGGATATCATTAAACAAACAAAAACATTGATGTTTTATAATACATGGATTTTGATTTTGATATAAGACAATGTATGCTGAGATTTGAGGTTAGAGGCCTCACGTAATGAATCCTTTCTGTAATTGGGTCTTTGTTCTGTTAAAAGAGAATTAATGATGAATGAATAATACTGATAGGGCTATTGTTTTTGAAGCTTAGCCAAAATTACAAGCATCAAACATTTTTTAGGGTTCCGTGCGCTCAAAAAGGATAAGCGGAACTGCGTAGTGTGTCATATGTTTATCTGCCTGCCCATTTATCACAGATGCGGGTGTTTAACTACGTGATTCAATAGGCCAGCCCGTCTTTAATTATGTTGCCCATCAAGCACACAATCCACTATAAAGCATGTCAGTCAAAACTTTCTCCACCTTTTGACACCATTTTTGATATTATGATAAAATAGAAACAGTGAAATAAATGTTCAATATAGGATTTCGAATCGATTTAAAGTCTTAAATTAGTTCTTGCATTGCTTAAGATACTTGCACAGTAGACGAGAACTCTTTATGATGTCAGTTAAGGTTCATTTTCTGTTGGTATATTATACAATATGTTTTTGTTGGAAATATCGATCAATATAGTTTCAGAATTATTTCCTACAAGCAAAGCTAAAATATTGAGGGAAGTAATAAAAATAGACTATCATTTTATTTTGTGATTGTTATTGCATTCTAAGGGCGCAAGTCCAACTCAACCATAAATAGATTTTCTCATGAAACTATCTCAAGAATCTGTTCGTATTTTAAAATAGATTTTCGGTGAATAGAATTCTGGTATTTTTTTCTTTATATAATTTCTAAATATATCTATCAGTACTCTAAATAAATCAAGGATAAAATCGATAAAACTAAAAAAGTCTAATGACATTGGGAATTTGCTTTCATAACTCCGCTGTGTTTTACATTCAAAGAAAATTATTTTCTCGTGTCCTCTCGAACACAGAATCTATTATTAACGAGGTGACATTTTATTGATTGACATGTTATTTTCATCACTGAACGATGGGCGTAACCAACTTCGTTATCATTAAAAAAATTTAGTAACGTCGAAATACCTGCTAGCTTTTAAAATAAAAATCCAATTATTTCTTCGTGTAAAATACATTCAAACTAAAAATATGTCAAAGTCATCTTGTGAATCAGGCTTCTTTAAACTAAAAATAAGACTTAAGCAGTTTAAACTGCTTTTCTGCTTTCGGTAAAATTAGATATGGTGCATTAGCTAAGCAAAGATAAAATCATTTAATGATTCGGCACTGAAGCTAGGTTTGGAAGATATAATCATTGTTGAGTCAGGAAGTGTTAATATTTGCACTTAACACGAGGCCTCAAAGACTTTGTATCAGATTATAAATACACTTGCACGGCTAAATTTAACTCGTCCTATGGTTATATGTCAAAGCAATGTATACACTGCAAAGATAGAAGTAACTATTTTATAGCTTTTTGTAAACACAATTTATTTGCTACGCACTTTTTTTCAACTGTAAACAGATTTATGTACATCCAAGTACTTTCGGTAAGAGGCTCAAGTACGATCGCGTCGTATCTGAAGACAGAGAGCTACGTTAAGGGTTGAACCCGGTTTTGTGATAAATTATATTATATAAGCTTTCCATCAGTGTTTGATTACGATTACATTTTAAGAGATAATTTTTTACAGTTAAACAGATCTTCGTTACATCATTTAATACTTTTTACCATCAAAATTGGAAGATGAAGGGTTATATAGCAGATGGTGCTACAGAGTCTCTCTATCAGCGCTTGATTTATTATTTGAGGATTATTATTCAAGACAAAGGCGACATTATTTTCATTGTATTACTCAACCCCCTATATCACTATAAGGATTGGAAGATGAGTTGTCACTGGTTTTATTAAAAATGACGATATAAAAGCTTTGTTTTAGTGTTTGGTTGATTCTTTACGATCATTAATTCAGAAAATATTAGCTTTCAAAGTATTATCGATTTTCGTTACATCATTCAACCTTCTGTAATACCACCAAGACTAGAGAATGGTTGAAAATGCATGTATAACAAATGGCACTACATAAGCTAGCTAATACTGTTTCTTTCATTATTGTATCATTATTATTTCAGAAGATATAAGTTTTGAAGTAAGGACAGATAGGCAGGATTGGAAGGTAAAGGGTTGAAACTGATTTATAATAAAGAGCACTACATAAGCTTACTACAAGCGTGAATAAAGATAGCACAATAGTGTAAACAATGAAATAAAGAAAGATAGTGCATCAAATTATGGGAAAAAGCGCTTCTATAAGAGGTGAGAATACAGTTTTGTCTCATCTTGTTTTTTCTCGCTACCGTATTCAAGGGTAGAGTAATTTAGTAGTAAAATTAGTTTTATAGTAAGTAACACTACAAAAGCTTCTTAGCAGCACTTGGTTCATCATTCTATAATATAAATTTTTGAAGTGTGCTGTCAAATTTTAGAGACGCAAACAATGAAAATAATGTTGGGACCAAATATAAACGAAACTATCAAAAATCATCGAACTCAAATTTCGCATTGAATGTATTTTTATAATTAATTTTTAATTATCACTTAATAAATATTCTGTTGTCGCTGTAGTACATTTTGTTACATTAAAAAATTATTATCATAAACTATTTTATACAGTGTATTGTAGGTGAGAAACATTCTTTTGAACTTATTTTATTGTTAATGGTTAAACTTTCAAAAGTGTACCGCAGCAAATAAAATGTTGAGAATCAATGTATTAGCTCTTCGCATTTTTGACAGTTCGAGGTTTTGATGAATCTTTACGTTTTAGACTCTACTGAATTCAAAAAACATAATTTAAAAAAAAGTCAGACTGTCGGTCTGTATGTGGAAGCAAGAGCACGTACGAATTTTCGACTGAAAATTTATATTTGAGTTTTCCATCAAAAAGCCAAGTTCAAGTTCATGTATGAGCTTTTTACAACCAGTAGTATCAAAACTTTATTGATGAAACTTCAAGTTTTTGCGTTCATTTTATAAACGGTAGTATTAATTAGAAAATATTAGCTAGCTTAAATTGATCCTCGTATAATTTGGCACATCATTCACCTAGAACATTTTTCAAAATTATTAGCGGTTCGTCCATTATTATTAAAATTTGAATTATGAAATTAGTTATATTTTTCTGGAGCAAGGGAATAATGAGAATCAAAATATGAAATTAGAATTATTATCACTCATATTTGGATATCACATGTAAATGTTCGTCAATTGTTTTTTTCAAATAAGTAATTTGGCTCTTTCGTGTTTGGTATCAAATTAAAGCTCTTGCGGGGATAATTCTAGTAGAAATATTAGGATATTTAGACGATTGTCAATTGCTTCTTTTACAAATTATCCAAATGATATCTAGTTTGGTAATTTTTTAAAGCTCTTGGGGAGATAAGTTTAGTAGATATCAAAAATAAATAATCATTTATTATACCATAAGTAGTTGAAGTATTATCGATTATTTTTGTGGTGCTATCAAGAATATTTATTGTGCTAGCGCTTGAATATCACAAGTGTGCAACACGAGTGGTATTCACAAGCACAATAAACATGAGTGATTGAACCACAAAAATATTCTATAATACTTCAACTACAAATGGTTTATGGAGGATCATTCCAGGAGTCAAACCATTTTTTCCAAATTATTTTCCTATGAATCAAGTAACAAGTCACGTAATTTTAATAGGAACGAATAAACAAATTTCTGTCAAATTTGAAAATTAGAAATTCTTGCATTTTCTTTGACGAATAACAGAGGAATAAATTGCGTTCTGATAAAATTGATCAGAAAAATATTACATTAAATACGAAGAAAGCACGAGATTACAAATTGGAGGAATCCACATCCTACGTGTACATTTTCAAAATTATTAGCGATTCATTTGTTATTATTAAAATTCGAATTATTATAAGATTCGTTATATTTCTCTGGAACATGTGAATGAAAGAAATAGGTTAAGAAAATCCTAATGTAAAATTAGAATTATTATTACTCATATTTGGACATCACATCCAAATGTTCGTCAATTGTTTTTTCAAAATAAGTAATTTGGTTCTATCATGTTTGGTATCAAATTGAAGTTCCTGCGGAAATAATTCTAATAAAAGTGTCTAAAATGATTGTCAATTGTTTTTACACAAATTATTTGAATAGTGTCTAATTTGATATCAATTTGAAGCTGTCGCGGGGAGATAAGCTTAGTGGAAATCTAAAATAAATAAATTTTCCAATTGTTAATTGTTTCTTTGAAACTCAACTAGATCATTTCAAGTTTGGAATCAATTGAAGCAACTGAACTGGACATAAAACTTATGGCCTTTATAGAATAGAATTGTAATTCCATATAACCGCCATTCGTCATCCGTCACTTTGACAATGATAGGTGTCACTTTGGAATATACAAATAATTGATACGACACTTTAAATTTATGTTACAGCAAGGAAGCTATAGGCAGCAGATTTTTTCCTTGAATGACAATCATGTAAATCCATTTATCCCAAAACTACATTTTCGCACATTCATATTGCTTTGGCATTGGATTAACGATTATATTACACTACAAAAGTTATCTATAAGCATTGAGTTCATTATTCCACAATCATTATTTCAGAGGTAGGGAGTTTTTGTTACAATATTAAAGCTCTTAAGCCGGCAGGGCTGAGAATCAAGAGCTAAGCTTCGCTCGCATATAGATGTACATTATATATATATGACTAATAATAATTGACTGCATCATCCGGGCAAGCGGGAGGCTCCACCTTGTGCTATCGTTATTTCTTGATGTTTTATTTCAGAATTGATCGATTTAATTGACTTTCTCTTAAAAATATTGTAATTGACTGCAGCACTCATTTAACCACAGGCTTTGACTGTTGTAGCCCAGCACAAAAAACACTGACAGCACGTCAATGTTTTTTTATATTTTATTTTAGGTTGATCCAATCGAATTGACTCTTTTTTGGAGGTATTTTTAATGTATCGATTCATCATCAATTCCAATAAAAATATGGGAAACAAAAATCTGTGAAAAATAAAACACACGAAAAAAAATTTGTAGAATTTTGTGACAAATCGGACTGTAATCATCTATCTACGATTATTATTTCAGTAGATATGTTTTCAAATTTTGACAAAACTTCGTTGCATCATTAAATCTCATCTATCACTAATATTGAAAGATCGAGGATTGAAACTGTTATAAGAGTAAATGACAATATATAAATTTTCTTTAGCATTTGGTTAATTTTTGAGGATCACTTCCAAAGTGTGATATATTCACGTTGCATCATTTAATCTTCTATGCAACTAATATTTGGAAATGAAGGGTTGAAACTGCTTTTGAAACGAATGGCAGGACATAAGCTTTCTATACTAGTATATAACTTATTATTCTACCATAGTTATCTCAGAAGATATGAGCCTCAAAACTAGGAGATATTTTCATTGCATAATTCAATCATTTTAAAAAGAAGTTTTAAATATCAAAGATTGAAACTGGTTTCATAATAAATGACACTCACAGCATAAGCTTTCTACCAGTTTAGCACATTATACTACGACTTTAATTTTAGGAGATTCAGATAGAAACTCATGGAGCTTTGCCTGATGTTATAGCTTTTAAGAGTAGTAGAATGATGTGAGGCCAAAATTAGTTTTATAATGAATCACACTATAGTTGTTCCTGATGAACTTTGAGTACGATCACTATTTTAGCAGATAGAAGCTCTAAGATTGTGACATATTTTCGTTGCACTATTAAACCTCCGAAGCCGACAAGATTGAGAATCAAGGGCTGACACTGATTTAATAAATGATACTACATATTTTTGAAATGAAACTTCTTTAGATACAATTATTTCTTCTACAATATGAATTAACATAAATTGATTAATAAAGACAAACATTTCATTCCATTAAGTAGGATTTTATTCAATCAAACACATAATCCCTAATCCAGAAAATAGAATCGTAAGCTTAAGAAGTTTCACTTCTAACGAGCAAGAGTTCCAAGCATATTTTTTCCAGCAGTTTTGGTTTTTATTGTACGATTATAATTACATAAGTTTAAGACAGTCACAAGGAATTCCTTATAATTTTTTATTTGCATGCTACTGTATTAAGGGTTGAAAGATGAATGATTGAAATTGGTTTTTTAATTAATCGGATTGAATAGGGTTTCTATCAGCGTTTGATTCATTATTCTACGATTATTAGTTTAGGAGATATGAGTCTTCGAATTGTGACACGCATAAAATATATTTCTGGCATTATTTTATCCCCCATACCGCAAAGAAAGACGTAAGTCATTAAAATAGCTATTGTGTTTACAGAATAATCTATATTTGAGAGCACAAAGGAAATCCAAGAAACATCCTATCTCGTTACAAAGAATCAAAATACGGAGATTATGTTCCACTTCCAAGAAAACGTTTGACATAATATTTTTGTAATAGAATAAGGGTGCCAAACAAATGTAAACATTGCGTGCAAATAATCCTGTGTTGCATTCATACCATAGAACACAAACTTATTCAAAAAATATTTCTAGAGGAAATGAATTCCTTGGGCAGTCAAATAATAATAAGTAATAAATAGTTCAAAAAGTCTAATGCATGTAATAAATTTCAACAAGATGAAGCATCAACTAACGTCCATTGTACTTAGTTTGAAACATCTTAATTTTATGTAAAACCTTTAATATCCAGCCGAATAAATTACATCGATATTTTAGTGGAAACAATAGATGTGGACAATAAAACCGCAACGTAAAACACGTTGAGCTTTTGTGGCTCTTGTGAAAGCGCTGTGCAGCATTTTGTGATCGTAACCTACGGCGTTCCAATTTAAATATTTCACGAAAAAGAAGTAAATGTGAAGGCTATGGAATGAGCACAGAATCGATCGGCAATCAATCCAGGGTGACTGGTAACTGCGACACGCGTTTCATGCTATTTAGTTTGTTTGGCCACGTCACGAGTTTCATTTTGGGCTAATGAGAAGACTGGCACGCACTAAATTACGCACAGAGTGACGCATTTTTATTTAATTAAAAATAGAAATTAATTGAAGTTTGAGATTACATTTGACATCATGATCAATACTTTATATGAATTAATTGCATCTTATTTTCAATAGCAAATATTCACAGTTGTTATCAGAATGTGGAAAAGAAATTACAATATTTACTTTGAATGTACAAAAATTTTACAGCATTTTAAGTATTTTGTGTATAATAAAATATGCTTTTTAAAATAAACTTTCAAGCATAAAATACACAAACAGAAATCTGATCCAAAACATCGATAAATTCGAGTTTACTTTTGAGGAAGGATTTTATGTGGCTTCTGCATACTTTGTTCTATAATATAAAAATATTGGTCTAGAGTAAATCGTACCTTTGAACGTAGGGCTTCGTAGCTATGACGATATAAGCTGGCATAGATCACATGTCCTTTTACGTTACTAAAGGCACGGAAATCCAACTTTGTTGGGTAATTTTTACAGATCTCCAATTCTTTTGACTTCTTGAATGGATTTTAGACTTCTAGAAAATTTAAATATCACGAGTCTTTCAAAGGCATTTGAATTTCCTTCATTTTGTATCCCAATGTGTACGTTTGATTCTAGAATCATTTGCGCTCTTCCGAATGGTTCTATAGAATTCGGTCAACATCACCATGGCAACTGGAGCATTATGAATTATGTAACGCATCTTAAATCCAACCAAAATAGAACACATGATAATTACATGGTCCAGCAGACAAGAATTTTCACATAATGGGATGCCTAAAATACAGTACACTTGTACAAAATGTAATTTCAAGATGTGCACATCAGCAAAATTTGAAAATAAACCTAAATTTATGCAGCACTGTTCAAATAAAAAATAAAACTGAAGAGTAAATTCATAATCCTTCGATCTCTACCAAAACAATGAAGTAGCAGCATGTGCATAATTTTATCTACTATCTCATCACATTTCATCATAAAACGAAACAATATGTTTACCTCAGCATCAATTTTCCTTGGCAGTTCAGGCAAAAGCTTTGGTGTGTACCGCTCGAATAAATTGCTGAAGGTAGTGAACGATGAAATCGTACAAGGGCCGAGGGCTGTTGAGGGCACGCGTACTAAAGGCCATTACGGACAAGGTTAGGATTCGTATTCAACATCCACAGTCAATATCGACCTCCTTTGACCCAAATTGTGCCAAGTTGAGGCTCAAGTTTACCCACTTCGATAACGTCACCGTCAGATGTTCCTGAGGACTAAGTTTTTGTTTTGGGAAATTGCTTTCCACTGATTTGCCAATAAGGAGAATCTCTAATATCTAACATTTGACATGAGTCACAAACTATTGTAGAGAGCAGAGGATTGCAAATTGTAGAATAAATTTGAGTACAAAAATAACGTACCATCAATTCGTTGGAAAGAAAAATGAAATTATTGCAAATGCTTTTTCACAACAATTTATGTCTTTCCATATTTTGTAAATATATTTCTTAGAAATCCCGATTATATAACCTCATGCAACAGTAACCAAAATCGTGCGATTCGATACGGAAAAAGCTCTTTATGTGTGATTTTGTAAGATCTTATGTCTACAGTAACAAACCAACAACATTGTCAGAACTAAGAAAATGGTATCAGCGTTTCATTACGAGAATTAGATCGCAATCATGCAAAAATGTAATAGAAAATTTGCTAAAATCGCCAAGAGAATAACAGTACATCCATACATACATACATATACAAGATGTTTCTTTATTCAAGCACCAAATGCTAGCTGTTGATATAATATCATGTACTGATTGGAAAAATTAGACATAATTTACTTGAAGAGAACATTTTTAGAGTCATTGGAGAGGCATACTTTATTGAATGCAACATAATTAAGGTTAAATATTGGAATAATATTACTAAACACATATCGTTGAAAGAGAATTGATGTAGTTATCAAGAAACAGCATCTCCAAATGTGTTGCGTGATTTTCGCAAATAAACGATGATTGCGATGTGCTGCTGTTGTATATGCATTTATTTTTTATATACGAACATATCGCACTACACTGCACTATACCATTCAATCTGGGGGCACGGTAGTGCCTCCGCCAAGACGAGCCAAGCGAAGCACAACGGCACTACCAACCTTTTCTCGAAGAGCTTTGTCGTTTTTTTTGAACCCCCATAACATGGGTTTGGATAATACCAGATAAACAAAACTCTAGGGATATGATGTCAATAGTGGACTTATCAAATATACCAAGTTTTAATTGCACAGCTCATATATACTTCAGATTTTATTGATATCTAAAAAGCCCCGATTTCGTCACTGACTCACTGATGATCATCAAAATTCTTAGGGTACTTCCTGTAGTCCTAGAAAGCTGAAATTTGGTATGTGAGCTAGTATTAGTACACAAACAACAAAAAACTCTAAAACCTGGAACTTTCACCCCTCAACCCCTAAAATTAAGGGATGGAATTTTGTATAGGACTTTCGCAAATTTTGATGCTAGAGGTCTGAAAATTGATACAGAGACCTCTTGTTATAAATAATGGTAAAATGAACCTAAAAAAATGAACAAAATAAAAAATATTGGCATAAGCAACTTACAAAGAGAAGTGAAATCCTACTGAAAACATTTTTATGCAAAATGTTGTTAAGACAAGACCATATGGCTCGCACTGTCAAAAAGTTATCGGATCTCATGTAGGGCCAAGCTTCTAACTCTACGCGTCCTTACTCTACGAGCCCTAACTTCGCAAATTCTAAATGTGTTATATTTACGTGAATCAAAAAAAAAAGTTCCAATGAATCTGCACGTCAAGATTCTGGACCATATGATAGTAGAGCAAGGCTGACTGCAAAAAACCTGGCCAGTCGAGTAACAGAATAAAATGTTTTTCTAATGCAAGATCTCTCTCTCAGTAGCATAATCAAGTATACCTATTCAAGCGATTGTCAATTGTTTCTATCACAAATTACTTAAATGATGTCTAGTTTGGTATCAATTTCAAGCTCTCGAGGAGATAAGCTTGGTAGATATCAAAACTGAATAATTAAGTAGTGTAATCCACGTTACCATCTTCAAATTACACTTCTGACGAACAAATGACGAAATAGTATGTTCCAATGAATTAAAGATTCCGAAAATCTAGAAAAGAGCTCTTTATTTTCGAAAATACTCATTTTATGTGAGGACTAAAGTCACACCGCCATCTGCCACTTTAAAAATGACAACTGTCACTTTGATGATGACAGCTGTCACTTTAACAATAACAGTTGTCACTTTGACAATGACAGCTTTCATATTGAATTATGCAATTAATTGATGCAACACTCTAAATTTCTGAAATATCTATGAAACTGGCCATGAAATTTATGGTTAAAGACTATTTTTGTGGTGCAATCACTCATGTTTATTGTGCTTGTGAATACCACTCGTGCTGCACACTCGTGGTATTCAAACGCAAGCACAATAAATATTCGTGATAGCACTACAAAAATAATCGATAATACTTGAACTACTTATGGTATAATAAATGAATATTGCCTACCATTTTGCTATAAGCTGCAAATTCTTGAATTTTATAGAACATTTAACAGTTGCAAAATACGGATAAAAATAGGTGCCAAATGGAATATTCAATATTTGATTATTCATGTTTGTATAATGTTATAAATTTGGTATCTCAGCACTTGCCAGATGCTTGTCATACGTTCTATTAATATATTTTATATCATATTTTTTCACTTTGATTCCTATTTCAAGACTTATATTTTCATCTTGAAAAGATAAATCCGGAATTTAATTTCACGGATAATAAATCCGTTCTAAATTAGTTTCAGAATGTAAAAGGACAAATAGTTTCAAAAGAAGATAACTTCAAGTTCTCGTCCGGAATTTCTTCTATTTTTATCGTAATGTCTTTAAAATATGCATCTCCAAGGTACTTTCATAAAATAACAGTTTTATAGCCAGAATTTATTTCCACATTGTTTTCGGAGTTTATCTTCCAACTATTCAAGAAATAAAAGAGCTTGAAAATATTTTTCACAGATCTTAATGTTCGTAATGCATATTTATTAGGCAAGTGAACAAAGTACAAGTATTGTGAAACTGACAAAATTCACATCTCGAGATTTTTATGGAAATATCCGTTTTGAGCATCCCTGAATCCATATTGACTATTTTCGGTTTGACATTGATACGTGTATACGTATGTGCGTATGTACTAACTCGCAAATCTCAAAGCCCGTCGAACGTATAATGTTGAAATTTTGTATTTAAGACTGATCTTAGGTCTAGTTGTGCACCTTTCATTATAGTTGCATCGGAAGTGCACTTTACTCAAAACTTATTCTTAATTTTTTGCTTAGATCCAAAATGGTTAGGATGTTAAAATTTAGTAATTGAAATTATTATAGCATCTAAATCTAAATGGTTGCCCTATATTTTTGTACTAATCGGGTGAGCCGAAAGTGCACTTTATAAAATAGTCTTTTCGAATTTTTTGCATAAATTCAAAACAATCAGCCGTAGAATATTGAAATTTCATATTGAGCACTTCTATAACATCTAGTTGTACACCTCACATTATTATTGCAATCAATGTCAGTGCTAACTGTCAATTATTTAGTCAAAAGGTGTACAAGTGAATCATGCGGTGTTCACGTCAGATTTTTTTAGTTCAGGAATCAGAAATTTTGCACCACAACTGATGCCTGCTTTTTAGAGTCAAATCGTTCCCTCAAGGGACCATCTAGGTATTTTATTTAGTATATTAAATTTTATTTAGGGTGGCAACTTATTTATAAATCTTTAATTCAGCAGTGGTTGTACGCTTTTATGATATTACAATAGTAAGTGTCAAGAAACATTACAATTAATAGCTTGCCGGCAATTTGATTTGTGCTTCGATGACAGCTATATAAATGTACACAAATCGTACTGGACGTAGAGTTCCTGCAATCAGATAAGTATCTTAGTGATTATTGCATTTTCCCGATAGTTACTATCTTTACTTGGAGTTTCATAACTTCCAGAAAAAAAATTGATGAAAATGAAATATTTTTCAACATAAAAGGTTCTTCTTCATATCACAGGCGAGAAGTGTGCAAGTTTTTGTGTGAATAACTCATAATTAGTTCTATTCACTTATTTTGTTCGGCGTAATATCTTCTGAATTCAGGTTCAAAATGATTTACCGTAGTTGCATCTGATAGTGTAATAACAGTTTCATCAGCGACGCAAATAGTATTTAATTAAGCTTTTCTACGCCCTAATTGCCTATTGCTCAGAATTCACAATTAATCTAAATTGCAGAAATGGGGTTTTAATTATTAGTAATAACATTTTCAACCTTCTTCAGTAAAAGTCAAATAAATTGAAAACATTCGTTTCAATCTCTGTTTAAATTGATAATAGTAAAAAATAAATGGAATGACATCAATGGAGAAAATGTCAGAGCTGAATTGATGGGAATTAAACAAGTGTAGAAAGCAGAAAATTAGTTTCCGACAGAGAGGATTGAATTTCACACATTTTTGCCAAAATACTTGTCACATAAAAATTATATTTTATTGTGACAGATTTTTCACACCAAAATTTGAGCTAATAGTCCTCGGAGTGTCATTTAAATTTTTTTCTAGTTATTTATCTGAAAGTAAACAGAATGAACAAAAAGCTTTGCCAACTTAATAGCTTTATGAAGAGGTCTCTCCAAGTAGAATAAAACATATAAACATAGTTTCCAGACTGTTTTGCTGTAGAATTGAATGCAGTTAAACTTCTTGATAGAACGAGATCAACAAACTGCGAAACAAGTGAGCAGTGAAAAATAAAATAGGATGGAAACTTCGAGTGCCAAATTATGAAACGAAATATTAGAACGACTGTTTGAAGAGAGATCGTTGAACTTTGGTACAATAATGAAAATAATGGAACAATCAATTTTAAAGCCCCGTTCCCACGATGTGTAATACAAGCTAAACAGTGACACATTTTTACTGATAATCTATGTATTGTCCAAACTTCAGGAAATTTCAACGATTGAAGAAAAACAATTTTGGAATCCAGAAATTATAGGCGAAAAATCTCGAGTATTCTGATCTTAGCCCTGCATGCGCACAAATATGAGCATAATCAAAAGTTTTTCATTGCAGTTTCGTAGGTTCTTTCCAAAATTGTATATTTAGTAGATTTGTTGTAGCAGTAAGCGATTTTTGTCTGTATTGTGAAATAGATAAAATTGAAGTTCATGCTGAAATTGAGTACTTCGTTCTGAAAGTCTTAAGACCAACAAAGATGAAAAATTGATTAGATTTTACATTTAAAAAATCTGCTCTTCGATTGTCGACGGTTAAAAAGTAGGCGCGTGGCCGTACGTTGATCCAGGATGATGAACGCTGACTAAAGGATCGAGAAATTGTTATGGCTGTAAACATCTCAATAGACCACGTCCACTACATTTTACATTATGTCTTCATTATGCGGTAACTGATTGATCACTGGGTGCCGCGTCCATGAACAGTCCATAAAAAACACATTCGTTCCATTTCTTAAGAATGGCTAGACTTATTTAAAACGCAATCCTACTGAGCTACTATTTTATGACATACGAATTTCAAATCTGACATCGAGCTAAGCAAACTGACTTGACCATGTCTCTTACTTCTAAAAAAACTGTCTTCAACGATGATGACATTGTCCGATAGGTGGTACATGTGTCGAGAGTCGATAAAATGACGTCAAAAATAGTCTTCTCAAATTAAACCCCAGAGCGACTGTTGGTATTGCAAATTCGACGTAGGCTGTACGCTAAATTTATTCATTACTCAAGCGCGTTCTACGATATCACGTGATCATAACTCTCAGAGCTGCTCAACAAGGTGGGAATAATTGTGTAATGCGCGAAATTTAAAAGACACATTATTTGTAGCGTGGTGTTTTTGTGATTACTAGCGATTGTAAAATGGAAGATGAGACTGACCTACTCGAGACCAGGGCGAGACCAAGACGAGACTGAGCTAGACGCAACCATCACGAGACAGAGACGAGACTCACGGAAGTCTCGTCTCGTCTTGTCTCGTAGCAACAGTAAGAGCGCCTAAAAAAACCAAAACGGTTCTAACTGCCGGCAATGTAAGGCAACAGTTTTCTGGGATTCTTATAGTGTAGTGACTACTTAGAAAAAGCAGAACTATCATTGGGTCCCACTACTCTCAATTACTGAACAAATTGAAAGAGTAATCAGAGTTCGACGACCCTATTTGGCAAAAAAAAGTAAATAATGCTCCTACACACAAGTCTTGCGTTGCGGTGGCAAAACTCGAGGGATTTTGATTCCAAGTGTTTTTACATGCCCCGTATTCGCCAGATTTGGCTCCCACGATTTTTTTTCTTTCCCCACTTTGAGGAAATGGCTAGGGAGCGAAGACTCACTTCGAATAAAGAGGTCAAAATTGGGATGAACGCTTATTTTGCAAACTTGGACGCATCTTATTATTGTGATCGTATTAAAAAGTAAGGTCATCGTTGGACTTTGTGTTTCACAAGAATCAAGAAATAATCTTGATCTTGTTTTGAAATCAAGACAAGACCAAGACAAAAAGTATTTTTTTATTTCTCAAGACAAGACAAGAAAGTACTATCAAGAATCAAGACTTCTTGTCAAGAAATCTTGATAGTTAATTTTTCAAATCTGCATATTCATTAATCTATTATTGAAATATTAAAATCTGCTGTAGCCATTACTGTTTTTCCCCGGCAATAAATTTCATGGCCAATTTCATCACTGTTTAATGAATTTAGGAATGTCATACCAACTTCCAAAGTGACATTTGCCATTGTCAAACTGACAGTTCAAAGTGACAGCGTCATTGTCAAAATGACAGCATCATTGTCAAAGTGACAGCGCCATTTTCGAAGTGACAGCTGTAATTATCAAAATAACAGCTGTCATTGTTATGGTGACAGATGGCGGCTATATGTTAGTCCTTAAAATATAAGTATTTTTGAAAATGGCGAGTATTTCTCTAGATTTTCTGGTTGAAAAAGCTCATTTATGAATTTAAAGCTAGCTTTTTCATTAAAAAACTCAAATATTATGAAATTTTAGTTGAAAATTCGTTCGGGTTCCCTAATTATTATACTTTTAGAAGGACAGACCGACCGATTCCATTAAAACTTATGTTTTTTGGCTTCAGTAAAATGTAAAAATTCATCAGAGTCTTGAACTATCAAAAAATTACAATTCTAATACTTTCCCTATTATATATATATATATATATATATATATATATATATATATATATATATATATATATATATATATATATATACATATATATATATATATATATATATATATATATATATATATATATATATATATATATATATATATATATATATAAGTATATATATAAGTCGGGGAAGTAAAATGTATCTGTGACTATGATTAAAACAAATATTTGATACATATCGAAAGCATAAGTCGTCAGTTTCCGGTGGTTCAATCGTTCATGTTCATGTATAGAAGAAATGTATAGGTAGATTCCCCAATATCTAAGAAAGTTTCTATCTCTTAGCAACATTGCCATATCATATAACAAATAATAATTGCAAATTCTGATTAAAACATGAAAATGACAGACTTTTTATTTATTTCTATCTGTGGCAATCTTGGAAAACGTTGCTAGAATCGATTCATAACATGATTGACAGGTAGGATAAAGAGTAGACACTCAACGCTAAACTGAGTGTTCGGATTGGATAAAGCAATAGAGAAAAGGGAATCCCCCTACATATCAAGATCAAGAAATATCAATAATTCTTGAAACAAGACAAGAAATGCGTCGTCAAGAAATGGGCAAGACAAGAAGTTTTTATTTTCTTGATAATGATCATCAAGACAAGAAATTTTGTCTTGATGAAACACTAGACTGAATGTATTGAATTACAAGGAGATTATGAAAGTAATCTTCCATTTTCTTAATCAAGCCGGGTAAATTTCGAATTATTTTCGTAAAACTTGTGTGCTATTTCCATCGGTACCAGCAAATTAGGAATAAAATACTTGAGGTTGTAAAATATTTTTATTCAGATTTTGGTTACTCATTTCAAGAACTTCTTCTCAGAATTGTTAAAAACACCAAGCACGATTTGAAAGCTTCCTCGGATGATCCCGGACTCCCAGAAAAACAAGACAATGTCCTGTGAGAAGAAGATGGATGGCAACATTACATATATAGAATGCCAACAGCCTGGAAATATCTGAAAAATTTTGGAAAGATCAAATGAGGTGTTAAATCCCACTTTTCTTTGACTCATGATTTATCTGTTCTCGGTATGATTCATGATATATAAAAAAGGGTTGGCTGAGAGTTCGACATCGCCGCGTATAAGGCACAACGTTTGAAATGAGAAAAATTAAAATCATTCATAATATATCAAAAAAAAATGCCAGTATGTATTAAATCGGTCAACGGGGTAAGTCATTACAGCGCAACGACTTAAATTAGCTACGAGTTTTTGTGTTACTCCTAAGCAGAGATCAGACACTCCATAAAAAGTATTGTGAGGACTTTGAGTTAAAATGAGGATATTGTTTCTATCGCTCGCATTGAGAATGGGATTATTGTCAACAGTCAAATGAATAAAATGGCCTCCTTTAAAAATCATGTGACGCTTTAAACATAATTTCATAACGAAACAAGTAAAAACACAGATTGATATCGAGGTTTTGAATCTGTTTCAACATCGTCCCACGTATGGATTAAATTATTATTTGTTTGTTTCATTCGCCGTATATTTGACCCAATTTGAAATAATTAATTCTCCGATAATAAATACGTGATCATCAATTTATTCACATAGTTATCAAAATATATTTTAATTTTAATATTACTGACAGAATATAATTAATGGTTTTTGTTCGACATTTTGATATGAAGCTTAACTAATTGAAAAATGATGCGCTGAATGAGATATTTTTCACTGTATGGACTGAAGATGATTTTAATGTCACTGTTGAAGAATGAACTATTTTATAACTTTATAGAAGAGCTTTTACCATCAACTAAGTGAATATGATTGATAAAATCCAGCGTGCAGTTCACGAAAAATTTGTAGAAGATTTTTAGTACCGCCTTTAGAATTGCCTATGGTTGAAACTTTAGAACTCAGAGTTTGAATGAAAAAATCGCTTCCATAAAAAGATCGCAGAGCTCAACTTTAGACTGTATTACCAATAAATTTAGCTTAGGGCCCTTGCAGCTGATCAATAATTTATTTAAAAAGTCAGGTAATTCCGAAACACAGTCGAACAATCAATTGTATTGTAAATAATTAGGAAGAGTGGAAAGAAAACGAACATGCAATTGAACGAATACTGGCTAAGGAACAATTCGGAAATCTGTTCTATTAAGTTTCCATTATACAAAGGAGAATATATTACAAAACAAAGGAAGAAAAGAGCCGTGCCAAGTCCAAACTTTTGATTTATTAACAAACAAATGCCAATTGAAATTCAGGGAAAAAATATCATCCCATTTCTGTTATTCTCTCATTCATCAAGTACTTCTGGGAAACAAGACTGATTCATACTTTATAAAGTGATTTCCAATTTTCGTTTTCCAAAAGCGTAATGCTTTTTGGTGCTGTAAATTCGATTCAAATATCAATTTATATTCATAACGTGATGATATTGACTGGAAATTTATTTTACCGTTCTAATTACGTCTACAACATTCATGGACACGGAAGAATCAAGTATTCCCGGAACGTTCAAGGTCTGAACTAAACCCGGGTGCTCATAATATAAATCGTGAGCTTTGGGCGACGGAAAATTTCTCACATTCTTTGCACGTTGCTGCGCCATGAATACTTATACCAAATTTGCACTTGATATGATCCAGTTTCAAGCGAACACTCAATAATTTTTGACATACAAATATTTCAAGGAACACAGATAAATTCAGAAAAATTACCGAATTTTGAATAAACCTACGTAAGACAATCAATAGATCATCTTTTCACTTTTTTAGACACAATCTTTGAAAACTTTCACCACAAATAAACCTCATACAATTACTATGATAACTATTGTTGCAACAGGATAAATTTATACGACAATTCTAAAATAGGCCCTTAATGAATTTTGCTCGTATGCCTACTATATGATTTGGAATGAATCAACAAATTAGATGATAATTAAATGAGTGAAATAAAGGAAGGACGAGCTTATATATACTTATGAGCTTGGATGGACGGGCCTCGATTTCGTTACGAGCCCGTGTAGATTAAAATTTGTATGTGACGGGCTTGTGCGGGCCGTGTAGGATTACCAGGTGTTCGGTATTCACCCCGACACCTCTACGTTTTAATGTTTTGTCCAAGTGAGAATAAAAAATAAAAACGGACAATGGAGTGTTCGATAATTTCTAATATCTTAACGAAAAAGTAGCAAATGAAATTGTTCGACTATACATTACACTCCTCTCGCGTCATACGATTTAAGTTGATGCGTGTTTTTGCAGACTACTCCAATTATTCACAATACCCTCTCAACTCCTCTCCTTATTTAATTATTTCTCAGTGGAGTCTGTTGATCATTTAGTTTCATTGTTGCCATCTTCTCTATTAGTCCAAGAAATGCGAGTTCGTGTTTCCACACATCAATTTTTTTTTTCCAGTTTCTTGAGGTAGAATTCTACAATCTCTAAAAAACATTCTGCTGGCATTGATGATATTCCTTGCTCACTTTTAATAGTAATAGCCAATATTATCTCGTTACCTTTATCTCATTTGATCAATGAATCATTCAAGTGTCGTCAATTTCCATCTTTACTTCAAGTTGCTAAAGTTATTCCTGTCTTTAAAAAAAGAGAATGAACTTTTACTCGGAAACTATAGACCTGTTTCAATTTTTGAAACTTTTTTAACAATTGATGTATGATCGCTTTTCTTAGTACTAATAACAATTTAAGTCCTTCACAATAAGACTTTGCTCAAGAGAAAATCTACTACTAGTGCCTTATATTTTAGCTTATGTAGTATTTTTGATCATGTGCACTGGTGGACATCCATTGGTATTTAATATTTTTGAGCACAGTTTAAAAATATGAGATAATTTTTAAGAGTAATACCACATTTGATGCTTGAATAACACAATAATAATTGAAACATAACAACTGTAGATTAGTGCGTACAGTCCAGCAAATATCTCGTGGCGTGTGACGTCAAGATGCGCAGTAGAATCGTGAAAATATGTTGTGGGGACTTCACTTTAATACAAGTGAAGCTAGTGTTCACTTCGATAAAAAGTACAATCTGAGGTATACATATGGAGTTAACAACGTTGTACGCTTGCTAAAATACCATCCGAATTTAAATTCTATCGAGTATGGACGTAACTCAGAGTTTTCCTCAGAAGATGATGTAGTACCAGTATAATTTTTCTTTCATCAGAATCAATAAGCTCAAACTTTTTTTTCTTGCAAACATCTAATGCTCTTTGAATCTTGTATAAATATTTTTACTCTTATTCATGAATCGATTACCAACTAATGGATTTATCAATAGTCTTGTCACAAAATTCTGAGTAAATGTTATTTGCTGTATATACGTTACTAGGGGTATGCAAGGCGCCACAAGTGTCCGTTGAAAATTGATGGGTCGTCAGTCAAATGCAGAATATGTTTAGCACATAATAACTAACATAAAATACCTTTAATTGTAAATAGTGATGCTTTAGGTAGGTAATATTGATGAAATATAAAAGAAAAAAAAAGTATGAAAAGTCTAGCTTTCGCCGAGCGCGACTAGAACTTGATACAGGTTGTACAATAGTGCAACGCACTACCACTGAGCCCTAGACTGTTGTAAATAATTCGTTGCTGTAACTGAGTTATATCTCTATACATATCTTAGAACGTTACAGAGTCAGTGAATCAGTGATAAGCGTGAATATATATTAAGATTTCATTCTTGCTGATGAGACTTGAAGAATATGTAAATTTCAGAGGATTACGGCATTTAAGACCATTGTACAACCCGAGAGTATTCATCCCCACACGATACGACATATTTGTCAGATTGTGGATCTATGTACAGATAGCATCATCAGTATTTATTGAAATGAGTTACGGTAGTGGAAAGATTATGTTGCAGCGCACGCAATGTGAGGAATTTTATTGGCAATTTTCTCTACATCTTTGATTATATTATTGCCGTACTCGTAGAGTGAATTATAGCTCATGTTAATCAGTGATAATATAGAATTCTACTGACGATTTTTTTAAAAATCGGTCTAGTAGTTTTCGAGCTTATTCATTACAAGAAAAACAAATCTTTGTTCTTTATAATATTGGTATAGATAGATGATACTATCAGGAATTTTCACACAAGCGCCAGTAACGACTATAAGAAGTTTCAATTCACGTTAGTAGTATTATGTCAAAACACAAAATCTTCATGCAAGTGCCAACAAAAACTGTATGAAGTGCCAACTCAATCGGATGAACGATGCGTGAACAAGCAAATACAGCTCGTGCGCCACTTGATATATATTGTTGGTACAATAATAAGAACCTACAAGAAAGAGTCAACAACAACAATAGTAAGTTTCAACTCAATTAATTGAACGATGCGCGAATGAACAAATACAGCTCTTGCGCCACTGAATGCATGGTGATAATACTATAAGATGAACTTTTACGAAAGTGGCAGCAACAACTATAGTATGCTTCAACTCAATTGGATGAGGGATGCGCGAACGAACAAATACGGCTCATGTGCTACTTGATGTATGTTGATTATACTATTATAAAAACCTTAACAAAGGTGCCAACAACAATTATACCAAATTTCAACTTAATTGGATAAACGATGCCCTAATGAATAGACATGGCTCGTGCGCCACTTGATGCATTCTGATGATACTATAATAAAAACTTTCACAAAAATGCCACCAACAACTATAGAAAGTTTCAACCCAATCGGACTAACTGGATGATGTAGCGCTCACAAATGGATATTCTTTTCTTCGTATCCGATATCAAATTGCTTGTATCAATAAAAATAGATCTAATCCTGTAATGATTTCATTTGGTGTTTCTCAAGGAAGTATTCTTCGTCCCCTTCTTTTTTTCATATATTCTTGATCTTCTTTCCTCGTTTGACAATGTTGATGTTTGTCTTTTTGCTGATGATATCTCCGTTATACTAGCAGCCCCTTCTTGAACACTTGCCTTCAAGAAGCTGTTATTATTATGGAATCCTGGTGTTCCTATAATAAGGTCGTACTGAATATTGATAAGACTCACATTATTGAGTTTCTTTTGAAAGACTCAGTCATTAGACCTATCCGCTAGACCAAAGTATTGGGATTAGATATCGAGTTCGACCTCTCGTGGTTCGTGGACCTTTGGAGTTTTGTTCTTAGACAGAGGAAGAACAATGGAGCTAGGTTTGATGTTTTGTAGTTGTATTATTATGCGCAAGTGCATTCCCTACTATCCTTATGGCAAGATTGGTGAGGGTAGCTCAACAGCAGCTGACAAAAATTATTTGATTCAAAAGCGTATTTTAAGAGCCATGATTGATGTCAGTTTTTGTACGTCTTGCAGAAATTACTTATAAGATTTTAGAATTTCAACTTTTTCTTGTATTTATATATTCCGTTGTTTAGTTTTTGTGAAATCAAATATTTTCCTTTTTGTAAATAACTTTCAAGCGTCTGGTTTCATTGTATAATATGCATCACTGTGATAATTTGTATCCCATAAAACAAAGGATTAGTAGTTTTCATGCTAGCCTCTCTTCGTTGCCTATGAAAATTTACTATCATTTGCCAATTCATTTGAAAAATTTGAGCAATTTTTAAAGCAAGTCAAAGTTGTACTTTCCAAATACAGCTTTTACTCAATAAATGAATATTTCAACTGTACGGATACTTAAAACTAATTTTATCAATTTGTTTTTTTTTTTTTACTTTGTAACTTCAATTATTAGAAGTGTGCTATGTATTTTTCGACAGGCCATGATATTTTCATATATTTCTTATGGTTCATAAGCTATTATTATTATGTCTCTCATCCTGTTCTACCGGCGTAGTTCAAGTGCTCGTCATTCTCATTTCAACTGCATGTATTTGTGCCATTGTGTGTTAGAAGCGCGAGGAGGCGTAAGTCTTGCAAGTATTTTGTAGGTTATAGTCCAAGGTCCCAGACCCGCCAGACCTTACTTGTTTTCTGAGAATCAAAATTTGTGGATCAGAAATAGTGACCTCGCGCTTTTACTCACAGTGATATTTTAGATGTGTCTGGGGGATGTTTAGCCCTACGATTAATCTAGCTGTTGACAAAAAGTATTGAAATTGTACCCTGAGTGTCATATATAAAAATTAGCACTCAGACTATACGCAAGATCACGTTATTCTTTGTGAGCTTCAAAGAGTCTAGCAGAAATTACCACCGATGGAAAGTGTCTAGCAGTGTTGATTATCAATTTTTAACAATATTCTCTGAAACATACATCAAAATCAGCACTCAAGACCTTAAGAAAAGTGAGTAATGTCCTAACGTTCCGCTAGCACCTCGTATCTATAAATTGGCCGTCGCCACAAACTAGTTAGTATGCGTATGATCAAAGTACATACTAACACTACTCTATTCCACACATTTTATTTCTCAGAAAATAAGTAACGTCTGGCGGGCCTGGGATCTTGCTCTATTAGTATTTCAATTGATTCGTCAATCAAACAGAATAAACTTATTGTTTCATTGGATAATTTGAAAGTTTTTATTCAATCGCTTATTGTTTGTAACATCGCTTCCCCCTCGATCCGTCTCTATCAATAAGAGCCACTTGTACTGCAAATAGACCTCATTTAATTACTATAGTAACTATTGTTGCAACAGGATAAATTTATATGAAGATTCTAAAATAGGCCCTTAATGGATTTTTTTTGTATGCCCGCCATATGATTTGGAAGAAATAAAAAAAATAGTTGATGAGTAGATGAGTTAGGTCAGCGTATAAGCCCAAAAAGAGACCACATTGAAAATCGAAAATGATTATTATGATGAAATGCGAAATTATCATTTTGGAACGAATTTTTTGTCTTTATAGTCCACTCTATTACTTCAAAAATATTCATAATGCCTTCTTACTTTGTGAAGCACTTCTTTTGATTATTTTTGGGATTGACTCAAAAATGATGAGGAAAAATATTGTATCCACTGCAGGGGTTATTATCAAAGAATAACGAGCTCTGCAGTTAAGGTCAAATTTCACGCAGTGGAGATAAAAATAGATTATTTAACCTTAAAAAAGTTCGGATTTCATTAAAGTTCCACGAAAGAAGACTTGAGGAAATTAATCCGCGAGTCCAATGAATTTCATTATTTATAATCTTGCACTGTCAGAATTCTTTACATTTCCACAGATAGCGTGACTTCGCTTTCAAAAATGGGAAAGAAATATTAACAGTTCATACTGAATTGAAGCAGAATGATTGAGTCGGCGAAACAATCTGAGTGCCAATATAAATGGCAGGCATTTTGTCTCGGAAGAGAAATGAATGTAATAAAATTTAAAGGGTAACTTGCAATGGAACGCACTGATTCTTCCAGAGAACTGAATTTAATTTAATATACCGGAAATAAATTTTAACGTATTCTCATTTTTCAAATTGCGAATTCCCAGAGTGAATAAAATTGCGAAGTATGCTAACAATTTTATAGTTACATAGTTACACCATTAGAATAGTCCTTTTGCTTTGCTACAGAAACGGACCTCATATTTTATTTATTTGTGGCTCCACTGAGAAAGTTTTGTGACATCAGGCAATACCATTATTATTTTACGTCTTGAATTAATCATCAGGCTCTAAAATAGGGCCAATTTTTCGGCTAGTGACCCCTGAAAATTTCACCACAGTATCATTGTTCATTCTTCACGGCATTTGAGTATTAGCAGTAAGTAGCACTTCGTGAACAAAATTTAAAGAGAAAACAATTAACAACTATATAAATGTAGTGAAAATATAGACATCGTTCTACGTGCCTAAAATCAATCATGAGTTTTCAAACGATCAGCTTCAATAATGGATTTGATTGTTTCTTTGTTATGATATTATTCTTTCACACATATATAAAATAGCTACAATTTGTTTTTTCAAAGCAAAAAGAAAAAATTACCTACTTATCAAAAATAAATCACCATCGTGATTATATAAGAATCGATCTACATGAAAAAGGAAACCTATATTTATCTGCATAAAACTTTTTATATGTAAATTATGATTTCGCGTGTCATTCAGTTCTCATTGTTTGAAAATGTGCGTGCCTTGAATTATCTCAATATAAGCTAGTTTTTTTGATCAAATATATACGTGCGTCAATAATAACTTGTGATATACAATTTATATTCGTAGATTTCGTTACGCGATATGAAAAATATTGTTGCATGCGAATGGGCAAAGGATTAACAAGAATTTCATTGTTTTCAACAACATACATTTTTCATAATTACTATTTACGTTCTGCATAATCAGAGCTTTTCAAGAATGTATTATAGCTCATAAGTCTATTTTGTTTCACGTCAGAATCGTGAATTTTAACTGGAGAGCGAGTTTTCACTTTTTAGCTCTACCTATACTTATATTTAAACTAGGGAGGAAGTCCTAAAGCCAAGACAGTGGAAGATTCATATTTCTGTTACATTCTAATAGATTTCTGTAACTGCGCATGTCATCTTGAGATGCGATAAAGGATAACGTGGCGCACACCGCACGGCGCACAGGGAATCTTGCTTACTCTTAAAATATTATCCACTAATTGTTCCAGCCAATCATATCATACAGAAATCAAACCTGCGCCCAACATAAAAGAGAGGTCTTTGCCTCACCCCAAATTTAAATGTCCAATACGAGGTTAACGCTCAAAAATCTTGGAAGGAGGTATTAAGGTCAGAAAACTTGTTTTTTCACTTGTAGGAGGTATTAAGGTCAGAAAACTTGTTTTTTCACTTGTAACAATCTATAAGGGTGAGTAGAAAAGTTTTTGAGCACGACATGAGAATGTTATTGATGCTCCAATATTGCAATTATACGTTTATAACAGAAAATACTAAGCGAAAATGAAAAGAATAATTTATAGCGTCAAAATTTCAAAATTGGGGCCCAGGTGTACAGATATCACTTAGGAGCTCCTTGAGCTAGAGCTTCTTGAAGAAATGTCAAATTGGCATTTCGAAGACCACTTTTCTTTATCTTTATATTAATTTTGGAATAAAAAGTTAGCAGAAATAAGTTAGGTCACGGAAGTCTTAGCTTAAGGTATTTGTAAGGAATTTTCTCTGGCATTATAACCCTTGTATGCTTTTAACCAGTTTCCTCCATATTTTCCTATCCGTCGCCTCTTCCTTCCAATTTGTTATCTTCAAATATTTAATGTCTTTAAGGGTGTTATCGAACCATCTTGTTCTTGGTTGAACTTTCGAACTTTGTTTGTTCATGAAGACATTGAATACTTTTCTTGGATTTTTACCTTCCTTTATTCGAATGACGTTACCTATCTACATCAATTCTGCAGCCCAACAATAAAAACAAAATAGTTTTTTTTTTTTATTGAAATAAACTAATAAGTTTTCGTATTTTCATGCTGTTCAATTGCAAACTCACAAATTCTTTTCACTCTTGAAGATGGCCCAGGTGGGACAAAAATTGAAAAGTAAAAATATATATTGAAATCTTTGACTGAATTCCCATAATCTAATCAAATCAAAGTACCAGTCAGAAACAACAACCATTTTCATGTATGTATCAGACGTATTCTATTGAGACTTGTCTAAAAATGCTCCCTATACAACAGCCCTTTACCGCAAATACGTCAACCTTAACCAGCTGATGATGCCGAAACGTCCACATTAAATATATAGTATTTTAATAGATATGTTTTATTTGGAAAAGTTCTGTAAATAAAAATGATTCGAAAGACAATGTTTCAACAGCAAAGTGCTGCCTTTTTCAAGTGTAAAAGTATAATAAATAAATAAACAAAAATTGTCAAGACAACAAAAATACAAAAGGTGACTAGATAAAATATTGACTTCTAGGATCGTAGAGCTCTGCCTGTGGTTTAGCATATAATTCAATGTCCACGGGTCTTCAGGAGATAAAAATGAAGGTCTAAATAGGGAAATAGTCAACTCCTTGTGGTTCTTAGGTGAATCTGGCTCTCCTTTTTTTGGTTTGGCACATAATTGAACCATCCACAGATCTTCAGGAGGTGATGTTGAAGTAACTCTTGCAAGTAGATTACCAGATGAAAATAACTTGAAATTATGAACAAATGACTGGTAACCACGATCGATTGAGTTCATAACCAGTATTCAAATTCAAATTATTAAGTGATTTATTATTTCTTTTGCTTCTTTTATTAGCCTCGTGAACCAATTGTTCTCTTTAGCCAGAAGCTTTGTATTCTTAAAGTCAATGCCATGTAATTCTTGAATGGCATGCTCAGCCACCGCAGACTTTTCTGGGTGGTTCAATCTTATATGACGAGAATGTTCTTTCAGTCTTGTTTCCACAGTCCTCTTGGTTTGTCCAATATATACTTTGCCACATTAGCAAGGAATTTTGTATATTCCTCTATACTGTAGAGGAAATCTGTCTTCAACATTACCAATAAGATTTCGAATTTTCAAATTGGAAGTGTAAGATGTTTTTATGTCATATTTATGTAAAAGTCTTCCAATTTTATCAGTTATATTAGCCACGTAAGGCAACGTAACAAATATTCTCTTATTATTTGGATCTTGAACAGGAGGAATAGAATTCTTCTGTCTAAGTGCTCTCTTGATGTGTGTTTTATTATAACCGTTCTTCAAGAAAACATCATCTAAAAATTTTATTTCATCAGACACTTTACTTGGATGGCATAAAGTAGAGGCTCTCTGATATAAAGTTTTAATGGTGCAAAATTTTTGAGCTGGATGGTGATTGGGGAGGACTCATGTAAATATTGATTTGTATGAGTCGACTTCCTATATACTGAATGGATGAGTCTACCATTATCTTGTTTCTTAACTGTTTTTTTGATCCCTTGGCCATACTCCAATTGTAACGAAACGATTGAAATTGTTCGACTATACTTCACACTCCTCCCATGTCACACTATTGTAAGTTTGTGCGAGATTTTGTGGACTCCCTTCTTCCTGTTCTTCCGGCGTAGTTTGAGTGCACGTAACTCGTATTTCGGCTGTGAGTATGTGTATCAGTGTGCGTCAGAAGCGTAAGAAGGTGATGAGTCGTTGAAGTATTTGACGAATTTACTTGTTTATTTCGATTGAATCGTCAATCAAACTGAATAAACTGATTATTTGATTGACAATTTCAAAGATTTCTTTTTCTCACTTATTGTTTGTAGCACCATTTTCCATCTCGTCCCCTTTCGTATAACTTTTGTCAGTGTCCCACCCGATTCCATTTTTTGGTCGTATGTGGTAAAAACAAGGGAGCTTAGGAACGGCTGAACTCGTCTCATAAAGCCAATATGAAAATGTCGATAGTAACTAGTTTGTTGAAAAGACGTATAAGTGCGTAGGCTCTCAAAGTTCTAAGGATCCGACTGGATGAGGGCTCAAAATCCTAGAAGTTGGGTTTTACTTTTAAAATTGGATTGTTCCGGAAGATCCTTTAGATGACAACGGGCTTGGACGGACTATAGTCGAACGTGGCTTCAAAATTTGGCCCGTACAAACCTCTATTATGAAATACCTTTTATTTACGACTTGTGTACATTTTTTCAGACAACTACAGATGGGGTGCGAGATTTTCAAAGAAAAACATTAAATTATAATTAGTATATCATTTTGCTGTTAACACAGTGCGAAATGTTTTGATTTACACGTAATGTATAATGTTTTATGTTTATAAACAAACATAGGTGAGAATGATTAAATGATTATTTCGAAATCTGTCTTTTTCAGTTTCTCTCAATCATTTCCTTTCGAAAACTAAAGTCCTCGGGTTTTTTCAGTTTTCTTGTAATTATTGAAAATTCTCTAGGGTTATTTCCAGTTTCCGCCATTCTCTACACCTGTTTTCGTACCTACAGCCGTTTGTTACTCACGGAATGAGTAACTGTCTAGTTGACATACTTTAAAGAATTGCTTTTATTAGACAAGCTGAAATATGGATTCAAGTAATGGCGTCCTACTTAACATTACTTCACGCGTGAAAAAGTTCCGTAACTCTTGAAATGTAATGGGGCAATGGGGGAATGGCAATTTCTTACGCTTTCATTGGTTTTTGCTGTCATGAATTTCAAGGAAGGAATTTGTCAGAGACTTCGCTGGAGTACTGTGGAATACAAATATGGATATTCTAGATTTTTTTTTGAAAAGGATATATTTCCGTTTCCCATCCAAGCACTTTGCATTCAAGTGTTTTTCAAATTTATTATTGACTTCAAAGACATGAAGAATATAAATGAAGAAGGATGTAAGAATTTATTTTATACAAATACATGAAATTCTAATTTCGAACAGATGTTTTTTTTATTATATTGTTTATTTACAGAATAGTTAATGATGAAGTTCAAGTTCGACTTTAAATTTGTTTGAAGAACTCACATTTGATTGGTTTTGAGTCATAAAATTCATGACTATTTTATTATAGACAGTCAAAATGAGATTGACGAAAATATTTATTCAACAAAATGAACAATATTTGAATGCATTCTGGTGAATATTATAATAATGACGTGTATTGTTAGTTGCATTATGATTATCTTAATGTTCTGGCATTTGAATAAATGCTATGCAATTAAATTTAAGTGAATCATAACATGGAAAATAAAATTCGCTCCACTATATTTAATATGAAAGCGTTAAATGGAGACACGCTACATTTCTCTTTGAAATGCTTTTTTTTCGTTCTAGAAATTTAGTAATCTCTATATCAAGTACTTATTAGTTTTTTCGTTTTGAAAGTATAAAACATATTTGAGAGAAAATGTTCCTTCGTTGATTGAAGTACAGCTAGAAGTATATGATTCTATTGGAAAATATTTTTTGAAATTGCGATTTGAGCAGTTGGTGTAACAACATAATGTAAATAAACATGCCAGAGATTTTTATGCACCACAACTGACAGCATAATTTTACCGGCATCTCGTTTACATTAGTATCAATTAACAAAAGTACATCAATTCGAATCACACTTTTGATATTTTATTTAATGGTACAAAATCCTTGTGATGAAAAAAGATTCAAGTCTTTAATAGTATATCCAATGTGGCATTAAATTTATTTAATTAAAAAGAGAACATCGAACGTTTCGGAAACAATTGTTCCATCATCAGCAAAACAATGACAAATAGTAAATAAATAAATCTCATGCAACAATGGATCACTGAAGGCCTTGTTCTTTATATACTGATACAAAATTCGTATTAATAAGGACGAACCAAGTAATGCTCGAATAGAGTATTGATGAGCGGATGAACCACTTTTGACACGATTTCATGCGGGTGATTGCCAACTGCACCAGACTAGGTCAAAATAAAAATGATCAACTGCACCAAAGGATTAATTCCCAGTAAACGCAGAGCATGTACCTTTATCTAAATTCTAATCCACAAACCAATCAACTTTTTACTGACTTTTTTTAGATAGGGTATCTATTATCATTATTTTTTTCTGCTCATGTACGCATATATTGTTGAAATTTAATACAGCCTTCTTAGAGCCCTTCATATTAGCCACAAAAGCATCGAATGACAGTAAAGAGTGGGGTCTTTTTTGGCGCAAATTTTTTCATAGGATTAAATTTATGACCAAATTAAGATCTTTCCACAGGCGCAGATGGCATATGACCTTTCATGCTAACGTTTTGTGGCACATGGCATTTCAGAGTAGGTTCCTGGATAACATTTTGAAGTTCGAGAGTACCAGGAGGAGAAAGAATGCTCCGATTTGGTTGTCGAAAGATATCTTTAGATATTTGAGGCTAATGATTTTTGGTTTGATTCTTTTTACGGAAAAAAATTGCTTTTGTGAGAGCTGAATTTTTTTGAGATGGTAAATGATGAAAAACAGTAAATAGATTTTTTGGCCTCCTGAACTGTAAAATGAATGATAAGTAACTTGATTTTTATATGCACAATGTTGAAAAGTATCTAAAACACTGGTCTTCTACAAGCATCTGAATGATAAATTATAAATGAATTATAAAAATTTATATAAAAGAACGACACTTTAGAGTGATAAATATACTAAAGTTTTATCGATATTCTTGATTATCTCCTGATAGTTGCTACTGGTAATCTTATTAATCATAAACTTAAATTCCCAAGATCATAACTTCTATGTTCGCAATCGCTCATTTATAAGAGTTTTGAATGAGGTTATGTGGCGATACAATCATAAAGAACACTGTCGCCAAAAAACTAGAAGCATATAATTAAAATGAACTATGATTGAAACAGAATTCAATTAATATTCTAACGAATAGAGCCTCTATGTATATTTTAGACTTCCATCGTAACACACATGCCTTTCTTTCCCACTGGGCACACAGGGCACGTGCCCAGAGCCCTGCGATCGATAGGGACCCCTGGTTCCTACCAGATCACCAAATGATAACCGATATTCATTACTTGCAGGATTTCTATAGCGATGTAAAACTGAACGTGACCAATCGAAGTGTAACCGCATAGTGGAGCAGCGATACAAGCGACGATAAGTGGGAAGAGAAGAGCGACGAATATAAACACACACATATCAATAGAACATCGCATAGTAGAGACTGGAGAGCGCTTCCACAAGCGATAAGAGCGAAGGAATCAGACATACTTGTTTTTGTCACGATTCTCGCTGAAAATGGATGCTCATAAGTGCAATGTTTGTGAGAAAGCCTAATAGAATTGATGGGATTGTGATTGAAATGCGTCCAATTTTGGCTAGGATGTAATCAAATATATCTATTCCAACAAAATAGTGCTCTGTTAAGGTCATAGGAACCTCATTATCTTAATGTATTCAGGACCTTCAATAGGTTGAAGGCAGCCCTGGTAGCACGCCGAATAAACGTCTGGTGGAATTTCTGGAAGCCTCCTAGAAATTTCTAGGCAAGGATACAAAAACCCGTACTAAGTCGAGCCAGGAATAGTTATTATAATCCAAATACAGGACAAGTAAGGTTGAAAATGAATAATGGCCAGTTGCACCGCCGTCACTTAACTTTAAGGGAAGAATAATATCTATGGTTACCATTGTATAGACAATTGTTCCCATGGTAATTATTCCGTACTTAGTTAAGTGATAGCGGTGCAACTGGGCATAAGTGATTTAGTTGAGATAACTAAGAAGCAGTGATAATACATAGCATACAGTATTTTTGCGTAAATAATAAATGAGTGTTTTGATAGAGTCTAGTTTAGCGTTGATTATGAGTAGAAGTATTCATTAGTAAATTTTTAGTTATAGTATTGTAGGCTGAAGTGAAAATGAATTTATTAAGCCTAGAAACGAGTTGAGTTTCGTTAAAATATAACTTAACCTTCCCGAAGCAATTTAAAAATAATATAATATGATGATGCCAACCGAATGGAGTAGATGATATTTTTGAGCCCTTTCATTTATTTATTGGAATGTATTTTGTGTGCCAAAAATTCAATACAAATCACGTGCGCTAAGTATTTTGCAGCACTCTAATTAATGAGAAACTATCGCCCTGTAAAATACTGCTTTACTACATTCGATCGCAAATAACTATTTCGAGTGAGGTAATATCTTTCCCTAATTAATTGCAGAATATTAAGTCAATAGACTGAAGCTAGCACGTTTCATATTTATCACAATTCTAGACCTTGCACTTCTAACAATAAACAGGATTTGCTGCTCTGGAAATAGTGAGTACCAAGAAAATTAGAGAATTGATTCCTAAAGTTCACTGCATACTCAGTTTTCAAAAGCTCCTCAAAAATTCGCTGAAATTCTGTAATGGGTAAGTAGTATACCTTTATCACGTATCATAGTGCAACAAAAAGCTCATCACTTCATCAGGCAATTTATTGACGACTTTAAGGAAGCAGACTTCTGTATACCAATCTGCAGTTAAAGTTTTATGATTCTCGAGAGAAATTATTGCAACTGGACCATTCTTTTCTTGGTTTAGTTTTTCCGTACACTAATTTTGTGAACTTATTTTTATTTTTGAAGACCCAAACTGCTGATTGTTCTTTGGTTTCGGAATCATGATTGGAAGTCCAAGATTCGTCATCCTTTTAGATGTCCCTCGGTGTAATTTGCATCAATCTACTTGTGAAATTTTTTATGAAGTCAATAGAATTGAAAACCACTGTACTAACAGCATCTTCGCACGTAGCTGCTGATGGAAAATATTATCTATTGCAGCGAATCCAATGCCTAAACTCCACTGAGTTTCTTTGTATGTTACATTCCGATTTTCTTTCAGCAATTTTAGTGCAGCGCAAATATTTTCATAACTAAATACACGCCTTTTAGATCTCTGTTCATCTCCCAGATGACACCATAATTTTTTATATTCATGGAACTACCTATCAACCAGGGATTTTGATTGATAACTATCCCTAAGGGCATGATGCATCAAATGCTGCATTCTTTCTACATTTTAATGCTGCATTCTGATGCATTGTATTAAGTGGAACCTAAAAGTTTGCATCAAATTTTTTATATTCATGGAACTACCTATCAACCAGGGATTTTGATTGATAACTATCCCTAAGGGCATGATGCATCAAATGCTGCATTTTTTCTACATTTTAATGCTGCATTCTGATGCATTGTATTAAGTGGAACCTAAAAGTTTGCATCAAATTTTTATACTTCACTTAGTACTTAATCCTAAAGCTTATCTACCTTGCAAGGTAAACCTGGTGGTTGCTACTTTTCTTTTTCATTCTGCTTCTTCTTCTTTTGGTATTCGCTTCCATACCTCCTTCTATTTTTTTCTCATTTTATTTAAGTGGCCTGCTTCTTCTCATTTACATCCCTTTTTTACAGTGCTTTCTTCACTTCTTCTTTCCATTTGCCTGAGTCTTCCTCTCTGCTGTGGTTTCGCTGTTCTTGCTTCGTACACTTTTCTTGTTGTTCTTTCTTCTCCCATTCTTTGTATATGTCCCCACCATCTCAATTGTCCCTTTTCTATTATGTTTTCTATCAGTTTTACATTCAGTGTCTCTCTCTATATTCCTTGTTTCTTATCCTGTCCAAGACTGTTTTTTCTTTTATTTTTTTCAGGAATCTCATTTCTGTGCTGTTTAATTTACTGCGTTGTCTTTCTGTTGTTATTCAGGTTTCTGATCCGTATGTCAGGATAGGCACAGCTACTTTTTTGTATACTTGTGTTTTGATTTCCTTCAGTATTTCTTTATTTGTTAGTATGGTGCTCTTCAACGCGTTAAATAGTTCAGCTGTGGCTCCTGTTCTTTCCCTTATTTCTTCATCTAGTTTTCCGTTATAGGTCAATATTTTACCAAGATACTTGCTTATGACCATCGACTTAGTTGTATTGCGGTTTATCCTCATGATTATTTTTTCTAGGTGTCTTCTGAATAATTCTAAATTTTTGTTTAGTGTGTCTTCGTCTTTTTCTATTACTATCATGTCGTCTGCATAACATACCTCTGTTACTTTTACGTTTTCCATCACCCACTTTCCTATTACGTATTCTTTTGCTTCCTTTTCTGCTTCTTTTATCGCTCTATCGATCACTAGTGTCAAGAGTAACGGGCTTAATATGCAGCCTTGCCCTACGCCTTTTGTAGTTTCGAACATGTCTGATATTTCATTCTTTGTTCTTATGTAGTTTTTGGTCTTTTTGTATAAGCTTTGTATACCTATTATTATGCTAGTTTCTACTTCTCTTTCTCTTAGCGTCTTCCATGTGTCTTTCCTATCTATTCTGTTGAAAGCCTTTTCTAGGTCTATGAAGCAAAGATGTACCTTGTCACTTTGTCTTATTGTTTTTCCGCTCACTTGTCTCATTATACTTATTGCATCGTTAACTCCTCTGTTAGGTCCGAAGCCATATTGGTTATCTTCTAGCGATTAAATTATTGCACAAAAATGGCTCTTGTTTTTGTTTTTTAATGCTGTCATAGTTCGCTACTTACTATTTTCAGCACAGAACTCGTATTTTAATCATTCGTTAAACCTTCAACTCTTTTAGAAGTTGTATTTCCCAAATGCAATTTCCAATTGCGAATCAATTCATTTTCTTTGATAGTTAACTTAAATCTACGATTCAAGTTTTATTAGTGCAACTAGCACATGAATTTTACAGCTTCAGTCGGATGTGGAGAATTTAACGATATTATCCTATTTCAAATATCGATAGTAGCTGTCTGTAACTTAGTAGTTTTATAGTTGTTGCTCCAAGTTTAGAGCTTGAATTACAGATAACCTTTTATGTGTTAAATAAAACCAATGACAATAATTGTGTGAAAGCGTTTTAAAAAACTATCTAACTAGGTCTGAAACAAAAGACTCACGACCATGATTGGTTACACTGCAGTATCATCCTATTATTAATATTAATTTGAGGATAGATTGAACACTTGCAAACATGATCAAAATAAGTGATTTTGGGTTTGAGAATCCGATTATCATAAAGTTGTTGAAAAAAAAACTGATGGTAATTTTTGTTTCAACAATTTTGGCTGGATGCTACAACAAGTTCAAACACTAAATTTCAATATGCTATGGCTGATCATTCTAGATTTATGCAAGAAATTAGAAAAAGGTTTCAAGTAAAGTGCACTTTTGGCTTGGCCGATTCATACAAAAATAGCAGATAACCATTTTGATACATCAAGTCCAAATACTAAATCTCAACATCCTACGGTTGATCATTCTGGATTTATTAGAAACATTCGAAAAAAGTTTCAAGTAAAGTGCACTTTCGGTACAGACGATTAGAACCATAATGCGAGGTGCACAACTAGACCCTATACCAGTCTTAAATACAAAATTAACCCGAAAATAGTCAAAATGGACTCAGGGATGCTCAAAACGGATATTTCCATCAAAATCTTGATAGGTGAATTTCGTCGGTTTCACAATACTTTCTTGTACTTAGTACAAGTAAGTAAAAAGGAAAAGTGGAAAAAAACGATCACATAATTTTAATAATCGAAATTATTGGAAGTTTAAACGATTTTGGTTAGATTATACCATGTGCCGTATTATGCATAAATAGCAACTTGTCGGAGATATTTTAAGATTATGGATTCAGTCTTGATATTGTTTTTGAATTACATGTCATGTTAGACATCTACTTTGTATTGATTGAAAAAAAATACAGTAAAAGTAAAATGATTTTGTAGAACATAACGGTAAAGTATGTCACTTTGTTCAGCGAACAAAAGTGCGACAATATTGAAGTCGGTTCGTAATTACGGAAGTGTAATGAGATTGGCATCGATTTTAGATTCTCCGTCACGTTGCCTCTAACACGATGAGAAGTAATTCTTGGTGGCAGCCACAAAAACATTAAATAGGCTGGGGAATCGTTGTCTCCTACGACAGTGAGATATCTGTCAACGTCAGATGTAACGAGAGATGTATAGGGATACAGCGCAGCTGTTAGTTAACAGAAACTGGCGGAGATTAATTGGAACATACATATTCAGTGGATAAAAACGCATGAGTTTTTTTTTATCTTTTCTAGGGATATTCAACAAATTGCCATGAAAAAATCTCATTTATTTCAGGAAGATTTAAAGATATTTTAAGATATAAAAGTAGGTGAGTAGTTTAGAGGAACGAAAATTTTCAAGATGTAAATTAGATTTTTTTAGATAGTTACTTCATGTCGAGGGAAACATCTGATGACGATCTTTCCTTGACTTGAAATCGATTTTCAATAGGTTTTTTATAGAACATTTTATTCCACAGAAAAAATAACATCTTTTTAAACCGAAAAGTTTTTTGTTAAATTTTTTATTCCCTGGAATATTTCCCTTCGCATATTATAAGGACCTTTGGCATTAGCATTATCCAATGTGCACTACGTCCAATACTTTATTCATATTTTAAATGCATAGCGAAATTTCTGAGTAGAAAGGGGGAAACATAGAGGAATAAAAAAATATTTGTTCTCAAATACTGTAAGATGGTTTGAATAGATGTGAGTAAGACAGATTGACCAGATTATATAATGAGAAAAATACTTGGCAATATTGAAGAATGATGTTTATGTGTTTGAAGAGAGACTGGCTAATTGAGCCTTCAAGTTGAAGTGACAAAAACTATTGGTTTCTAAATTTCTATTAGTGGCGGCTCGCGATTTATGTACCTGGGAAGGTGGAGATACGAAAATCTAATCTAATGTCCATTAAAAGTAATAAAACTGATCAAAACCGCACCACTATTTGCTAGGGCGGACTAAGCATATCACAAGTTCTTCTAGTCTGGCGCGGTGGTTGCCAGGACAACCGCTGCATCAATCTTGGGCGGAAAATTTAGAGCCCATTTCAGTATACCTTCATGTCACAAGTTGAATTAAATTAATTGCAATGAAAATATAGAAATATTATTTGCTTGAAAAATGACTTAAAGCTACGTTTAGTAACATAAATGCCGAAAATTTGTATTGAACATTATAAAACACCTTACAGGCTTTAAGTGTATTGAAAAGATTGCCAAAACCCATTTAGGTTATTCGACTTTCAGAGTACTGTAAAAATAAAAATTTGAAATTTTGATATGTTATTCACGAGGATCTCATATTTCGAGAAAATATTGGTCGTTTAGTTTTTGCATAATTATTTATTTAAAATGTGGTTTTTAATGCAGGGTAAATGAGAGAACTCATTAAAAATGCCAATTCAATCAAAATTTAACCACAACTGCTAGAGAAAAAATAGAAAACTATAATTTATATTAATCAATGCTCGTAAAATATGTACAAAAAAATATCTATCAGCCATACTTGAAAATAAATGATATATATTACTCGTGAAAGTTTGGCAATATTGGATTTAGTCGAATCAGAAACCTATTTAAGTTTTAGTATGAAATTTATTATTAAGTTAAAAACCAGAGTTGAAATAAATCACTTATGAAATGATGTTGTATTAGAAACATTATAGTCCGTGAGACAGCGCATAATTTTTTTGTTGATTACCGCTCACTTGAAACTTTGTGAGTGGCTTCATTGTGATGAGTCCGACAACTTTTTCATTTGGCAAAATTCTAGATTTGGGGGCGTTTACCCGCGAGGGCTAATCAATTAAAAGAATATTACCGTAATACTGATCTTTACACTGATCGAAAGATTTTTTGATAATAAAATGAAGGAAAAATATTGTCCGACATGAATATTGAGGCTACCGGTGAGTCCGACTTGTCATAAGTACCAACATACTTACCATTAGTACCAACATACTTATGATAAGTGCGGCTTGTCGGATTCACCGGTAGCCTCAATATTCATGTCGGACAATATTTTCCCTTCATTTTATTATCAAAAAATCTTTCGATTAGTGTAAAGATCAGTATTACGATGATATTCTTTCAATTAATTAGCCCTCGCGGGTAAACGCCCCCAAATCTAGAATTTTGCTAAATGAAAAAGTTGTCGGACTCATCACAATGAAGCCACTCACAAAGTTTTAAATGAGCGGTAATCAACAAAAAATTTAGGCGCTGTCTCACGGACTATTAGACATTATATCAAAAAATATAAATATTATCAATAAGAACATATGAAGAAACAAAATTTATAGGTTAATAAAATCAATGTACCATCACGCACATTTGAACTGAAGACAGTGGATTTAAAATTGAAACTTGGTCGTGTTTAGGTCCGTCTTTGGTTAGATAAAAACGGAACAAACAGCTAGATGCGATGTAGTCGAGTCAGGGATCTTTCTTAGTTTTTTGGAAGCTTAGGGCTTGAAATTCAACAAGGATCCCGTTTTCAAAATAAAGATTTTTAAATTGGAATATAAATCGCATAGCTAATAAGATAAAAAACAGAGTTGGAATATATTTATTTTTGAAATGATATATTAGAAATATTATATATTATTTATGAAAAATATAACAAATATTATCAACAAGGACATGTGAAAAACTAAATTTATTAGTTAATTAAGATTAATGTACCATTAAGCCTTTGAATTTAAGACAGTGAATTAAAAATTGAAACTTTGTGGTATGTAGGTCCATCTGCCGTCTCTGTGTTGAATAAACTCGGAAGAGACAGTCAACAGCTGTTAGATGTACTGTTGCTAGATCTATTTCACGCGAAAAAAGACTCAAGTCAAAAGATATCAATTTATTATTGTTAATGTATATATTAATACGTGAAGAGCAAACTTTGTATCCATTTTTAAGCAGCTTGCGCACACGAAGGAATGTGAGATTTGGCATACTTAAGAAGAAGTACAGAAAACTGAAATTATATACAGTTTTGAGATTTGCGAGTTACGAACGCACAAACGCACGTACGAACATACGTATCGACCTCAAGCCGAAAATAGTCAAAATGGATTCAGGGATGCTTAAAACGGATATTTCCATCAAAATCTCGATAGGTGAATTTTGTCGGTTTCACAATATTTTCTTGTACTTAATACAAGAAAGTAAAAATCTAGATTGTATCTCGACTTTCGGGATTTCAGGCAAATAACCTCAAAGCAGACAAAATGCAGGCATTTAACTCTTTAGATTCGATTTAGGGGAACACAAGAATTAAATTCTAATTTATATTTTAATCTATTCATAAAAAAGTATTGATTGAAGTGACAGGTGATAATAAAAGTATAAATTTATTAGTTTTGAAGTAAAAATTTCTTTAGGCACATCATAAACATTTTTTTTTTAGCCATATATAAGTCTGACCTGTCATGCGTCACGCTTACAAGTACTTCAAGCCGTAGAGTTGAGTTTTGTTTTATGCCAATATAAATTCAAAAGTCTTTAATCATGAATCGTTCGTGAGGTGAAATTTGAAATTCAGGAAATAAATTGAAATAGACCAAGGCGCATAATTTTTGTATACATATGTCAATTGTATATTTTGTTACCAATAAAGTAGTAAAACTTTCGGTCTTACATTTTTTGTAAATTATAATACTTCATGCATAAATAAATATTTGAAAATATTTTGAAATACGGAGTTAATTTGTGTAAGTGGTTGCCTAGTCAATCCTTATGGGCTCCAGCTCCATCTAGTATCATATTCATGAGAAAATGGGGTTCATATATTTTAAATTTCCTTCAGGGCGAGAGTAATCGCATGTCGCTGTTATGTGATATGTTTTTTTCAAGTGATGGATGGTGATTCGTCTTAATGCTGAGGGTTTCTTCTTTTGTTTTTTTGCTTGATTTATACGTGTTTTTCTGAACGATGAATGATGGATATGTCATAGCATCTCTTGCGGTGATATATTGATTAGAGCTGGTTGTATCATGGAGCACGTGGTGCATGTAGCGCAGCTCTGAAGAAGAGAGTCGAAACTTCGAAGTAAATCAGAATCAACAGCTTCAGTGGAGGTTGGTTTAATGACCTCGGCCAAGACGAGGGTGTTATTTATATATATGATGACGCTAGCATTCGTTGTATTTATAACGGGTAATTACAAAATATTGCATTTTAAGTGACCACGTATGCAACAATTCTTATTTCACATGAATAAAAATAATATCTATCAATATTAAATTTCAACTTGTATTTGTCTTTTATTTAGAATGAAACTGGGAATGAATTTTTAATTTGATTTGATTTTTGGAAACGAAGTGCCCTGCAATCTGGATAAAATTTTCATATAAATTGAAGTATATATGGAAAAAGTTTGTAATGGGTCGTTAGAAACAACAGGCGAAAAGGGGCGTATCTGTTTATTTACTTACCAAGATACGGCCCGTGGTGGTCTGTCCGGAGATGAGTTCGCCCGCCCAGTCCTTGGCCTCGGTCATGAAAGTGCCCTCGAACTCCTGTTTGCCGCGCGCGGCCTTCTGCTCCTTCTGCTTGGGGTCGTTGGGCCCTAATTCCGCCTCCTTGCGGCAGCACAAGAAGGCGAACGCGCGCCATATCAAGACGATGAGCAGACCACACAAGAACGTGCAGATGCTGGACAGCAGAAAGCACCAGTACTTGCGAACGCTGAGGCAGTCATCGGGGTCGAGGATGGCATTTTCATCCGTGCTGGCCTCAACGGCGTCCGTCACACACGCAGCTCCTTCGCTCGTCATCCCCGCTAGCTAGCCGGCCGTAGCTAGCCAGCCACTACATTCACTCGCACGCACATATACCACGGCCACGGCCTCGCTCGCGCTCACGTCCAAGGTGTCGCTGTCGCTGTTGCAGCTGCATCCGATCGGTCGATCGTCGTTCCGACGTCCGTGCTGCTGCTACAACTGCTTACTACTTGTGCCACAAGCCAAAAGGTTGCTGTTGGCGCGAGTGTCTCATTTCTCTGGCGACGTCACTAGCCCGGTGAGTGCGCGCTCCACGCTGCGGCAATCAATACCCGATGCCGTGCTGTGTGCGCCGCAGACCAATTCCTATGATACCATTATAAGAATACATCATATTCAATTCTCTTGTTCAATCAAAAATCCAAATATCCCTTCTGTTCACTTTCCAGAAATATATTTCCATTTCCCAGAGCAACAATAAAAATCATAGTTCCCACACTTTTTAATAATATAATACTTGTACTTCCATCTCTTGTACAATTCACGAACTTCCGTTGACCTCACGCCTCTTATGTCATGCGTGTTGCCTACAATAATATCTTATTTAAAATTTCCAGGAAATGGCTGAAGAAATTGACAGGTAAATAAATTACGAGAATTATAACAGAAAAGTAATAAAACACCGATCTATTCTCACTTTCAAATAATCTTCTTACAGTTCTGCATCAGCCTCCGAAGTAGAAAAGATATCCAAGCAATCTACGTCCGATGATAAGCAAAAAACAAATGACGGTGACAATAACAAAAAAGAATCGGGAAATAATGAACAAGATAAACAAAATGGAACGAGGAAGGTAGCAGAACAACAAGGCAATTGTTATTGGTAAATAATACTTCCGTTTCCTGAAGAATTCCACGAAATTTATTTATTTATTTTCAGTGGAAAAGATCGTAACCTCAATATTGTAGAGTTGCTATGTGCGAATTGTACTCGATGGTTTCACGAATCATGTATAGGCTACCAACTTGGTAAATTGGTACCATTTTTAGCTAATTATGTTTTTGTTTGCAAGAATTGTTCGCCAACTGGATTGGAAAGTTTCCGAAAAAATCAAGCGCGTAGGTTATATTATCGAATTGTATTATGTCCACTAAATGCTCCAATTCTAGAATTTCCACAAATGTGTATCACGGCCCTTGCTAATTTACAACAAGCGAGCTCAAAAGAAGGCATAAATCGAACTATATTTAGTAAAGATAAACATATAATTCCTTTCATCGATCAACACTGGGAAGGAATGACTACAATGCCGCGGAGAGTAACACAGTCTTGGCATGCAACTGTTCAGCGAACACTTGTCAAAGATATTCATATATCTTTTGTTTATGAGGAAAGTGCAATGGAGGGCCAGATGTACGGTTTATTAAATCAAGATTTAACTCTTATAAAACCGAATTACGAAGCTATGATACGCGGCGGTACTTTAAAAGTTACCGATGTGGGTATTCAACATGGTAAGATAATACTAGTATTGATTAAAAAGTTATTATTAAATCAATAATATTTTCGACACGTCTCTCAAAAAATTTGATGTAGCTTACAAATTATTCTTTTGTTGTTTTTTTTACGACTTCTTTGTTATTTATTATGACATTGTAGTACAGTCATTGAAGAACTATTTATTGTTTATAATTTTCTAAGTGCATTAGGTTATGTAATGTGTGGTAAAGAGATAAAAATGTTGCGTACAGGTAAACATATTAGTTGTTTTGATCCCAAATAATAATTGCGTATAATTTTAATTACTTACTTAAAATCTGCATTACAGTACCATTATCAACTGGGGTAAAAGGTAGAAGTGCAAAACGAAAAATGCCGGGAGATTCAACTGGACCAGGAAGAAAAGGCCGTAACATTGATTATGGAGCTCCTAAATTACCTTCACATGGATATCCACTCGAACATCCGTATAATAAAGATGGATATCGGTATATCCTTGCAGAACCTGATCCTCATGCACCTTTCAGACAAGTAATTTAAGATCAGTAAAATTGGACTGTCCAAGTCGATGAAATCTCAATGAGACCATTAATTTGAACCGTATTCAATAATTGATTATAGTAGTTTTCAGGATCTCATTAAGACATTAACTTGGACTTTTTTATAATTTAGTCTTTTCAAAGTCTAAATATTCGATTACTATCATTAACTGAGATTTTAATAGGAATTTGATGAAAGTTCTGATTGGGCTGGAAAACCTATTCCCGGTTGGTTGTACAGGACTCTATCACCAAGTACTGTTTTGCTTGCACTTCATGATCGAGCACCACAATTAAAAATTTCTGAAGATCGGTTAGCAGTTACTGGAGAGAAAGGATACTGCACTGTTCGTGCTACACATGGTACTTTTGAAACATAATTTTTTGAGTCAAAGCTTGAAAATCAGCGCCTTCGATTGACTTGAAAATTTGCAAGAGTATTAGAAAATATTTGGAAAAGAAGCTACTAGTAGGGTTTTTGGCGACTCCAAATAGAAGAGATAAAAGAATTTTTTTTCATTATGACCACATTTAAATTCTAATTAATTTGTAAGTTCATTCAGTGTAGAAAGGATAATATCCAGTTAATTTTTTCATACAATGAATTAGCTCCCTTGATTTGGTAGGAGTTTGGCCGAATTTATTCTTACTCTCAATCTCTGGAGTTGTAGCGTCTGGAACAAGGGCGCGAACCCCAGAGAAGCGCAAAATATTGAGTATTTCAATTAGTAAATTCAATACTGTTACAAAATAAAACTGAGATTATGAAAGATGGACGTGCAATCACTACCGTGCGTGAACGGAGCATCTAGAGCTAATAAAGTCGTGCAATGCACGAATTATGGATCATTATTGGCACGTAATAGCACATCTAGCAGTTTTTTTCGGTGTGAGGCATCAGAGCGTTCTAATTCAGATTGTTCCTCTTGTGTTCGTTTTCATATGTCTCTACACCAGGCTCTACAATATCTAGCAGCTGTGCAAATCTGATTCCATTCTAGTATTCTAGTTTCTACAGCAATTATGAACTCTTGATCCACGGTTTTATTGATTTACCTCTCTTTTCACGTACTTGTAAAGAGTACAAGTATTGTAAAACCGACAAAATTCACATTTCGATATTTTGATGGAAATATCCGATTTGAAAATCTCTGAATCCATCTTGACTATCTTCAGCTTGACGTCAGTACGTGTGTGTAACACAAATTTCAAAACTTGCATCGAAATTCAATATTATAATTTTTCAATTCTAAGGGATCACAATAAAATATTTGGTGAGATATTGAATATAATAATCAAGAAAAAAAATTCAAGAAAATGCAAAAACATCATTCTAAGTGAATGGGAAAAATACTGTAATTTAGGCAGGGTTAAAAGGCATCGGTATATTTTTTTTCTATATAATTGGATAGCTAATTCTTATGGGAAAATTTTAAAGTATGGACCTAGCATGGATCAAGTCACCACCTCAATACTGATATGAGAACCAAAGTGAACGAAGCCCCGCACGCGTCAAGTGACAAAGGCATATACAGGTGTATCAAGATAATGGAACAGTGCGTTTTTTACTCGTTTATATGAAAAGATACACAGAAGAATGATTATTTCGTTTATTACAGAGGTAAACACATTTTTACATGAACAATATCATTTTCAATTTAGTGGTCTCAAACTATGGGTCGATATTATATTTTTTCAAATTTTAAGAACGTCATTAAATCCATTTTTTCGCGAACTGTCAAAAAAACATGATATTTTTGTATTGTTATGGATACGTAAATTTCGTGATTTTTTCACTAGTAAAAAAATGAAACATATTTTTGCACACCTAATCTAATATAAATCAGTTTAGTAATGCTACAAGGATAGAAACAAACAGGTATTCAATGAAAAAAAAATATGAATTTGTACACAAAACTACTTATTTTTGAATACAAAAATTAATTGTTGACAGTTCTTTATTTATCAAACAACAATTGCGCATACTTTTGGTTACAATACCCAGGTGACTGCAAATTAATTATAGTTTGTAGTGTTTTCCTACATTTTACTGAATAGAACAATAATTAGTGTAGATCTATTATTTTTTGACATTTGGCGGAAAAATATTGTTTTTATTTCGTGTGCGAAATGATTGTATTTTTTACGCTTTCGAATGAATTTGTTACCTCGACCTTACGGTCTCCGTTAAAATTGACATTCTCACGCGCAACAAAAAAAACAATCACTTCGCACACTTAATACAAAAATAACTTTTTCTTCTGAATTCAACAATATAATAATAAAGAAGAAATCACATAAATAAAAATTTCACACAAAAACTGTGAAATATGTGAAGTACTGTGCTATGAAACATTCAAAAAATGAATACAATAATATTGTATCCTTACATTGCGGCAAATTTAATAAAAATCAATTTAAAGTTATTATTCCATTTTATTAAAAATTTTGAAGTAACCTGTGCAAAAATTCAATTATTAATATGATTATTTCACTCATGTCAATTATACTGACAAATTTTGCATAATTACAATGACAATTATAATAATAAATTCCTTGCCAACGGGAATATACCCCGGTAAATTCCCGTTACCTCAGTAAATTCCCGTTGGCAAGCGATTTATCTCGATAAATTGCCTTTGACATGGAGCAACAATACACAGTTCTAATATGATCAAACAATCAGTTCTCGGAGTCAAAATTTAATCGTTTTGAAAATGCATTTTTTGCCGAAAGTAATGAAATTGAAAACAAAAAGTCTAAGAATACAAGAGTATATGGAGACAATTTAGTGCATTTTTCAATAAAAAAGATTAGTAGTTGCAACTAACATTATTTAATAGGTACTTATAGTAGCAATTTCATTCGAGAAATATTCTCCACAAATACCACTCGCGACTTTAATTTTATCATAAATTTTTCTTTCAAACATTGATTACCTTTAAGCAACATCCTTCGAGTCATCTGCTCAGATGAAATCCCTCGAGCTACGCTCTCGTGATTTAATCGGACAGATGACTCTCACGATGTTGCTAGGTAATCAATGTTTTCAAGAAAAATTTATTGATAAAATTACAGTCCCTTGTGATATTATATACGATATTCTGTCATTTTTCTATTCATTTGTTACATATTATCATGATAACGGTGATTTGATGTCTTTTGTAACATATAATAATAGTGGCAGCTCAACACTAATTATTTCGATTTATTGATGTGCTACGATGAGACCCATCAAAATGCAGTTCTAGCATGCAATTTATTTGCTGAAAAATTTCCGAATAAATCCAGACCAAATCGTAAAGTAATCATGAGACTTGAAAAAAATTTAACAAATTTTGGAACATTACGGAAAAAGAGCATGGAAACAGGAAAATATATTCAATTATTTTAAATGTAATAAATTTAGTGCCAAAATCTTCGCTTACTTGAATATGATAAAACAGAGTTTTTTTTGTTTTAATGATTGAATGTTTGCGCAGACTACTTAAAAAACTTAAAAAATTATAATAGAATAAAATACTCACTTAGAATTAATTTTCATCAAGTTTTTCAGTTTAAGAGTAGTACAATATTATCATATTGTTGAATTCAGAAGAAAAATCACTATTTATTAACCAAAACAAAAAATATATGATTCTATTCAAAACAAATAATATTGATGCATGGTTTGAGTACTACAGGTTTAAAATTATAATATTCATGTTAAAATGAGTCCCCCTTTGTGTCTTACAAAATATCTCCATCACTTTTCTGAGTACCTTTTCATATAAACGCGTAAAACGTACTGTTACATTATCTTGATACACCCTGTATATTTAGCCTTTTAGCATGGAAAGTTACATTACAACAGTTCCACTATTCTTCAAAATGAAGATAGAAAATTTATTCTATGATGAATAATATTTTCATCGTGTATTTTAATGGGGAAAATAATTTTATAAAATTTCAATAAACTGAATGATACAAAAATAAACAAGACAAGAATCCAGATAATTAAAAATATACGGAAGACTAGATATGAAAACGTGGGTTTCACATTTAGTGCAGAAAGAACAAAATTCTTCAGGCATTTATCTAAGATCTGAAAAAAAAACCACGTGAAGCAACCTCAAACAGAGGAATCAATAATATCTTGATAATCATGTCAGAAAGAATTGATTATTATTACACAAAAGGACGATGTCCTGGGCTTAAAGGCATCGATGGTAGCTATCCATATACAAGTGATTTCGTTTTTTATCTCGTTTAGTTTATCTTACCTCTATTTTTTTTGCACGAATAACACAATCAGCTATTTTTTTTGTTTTTAAATAAATAATGCGCTATTCATTTTATCATACAAAGAATAGGAATTAATGAAAGATAGATGTGAAACTCGCCACGCCATGGGAAGTGATTGTAATGCTCTCTGGTGGTGAAAAATGAAAAGTGATATTTATATTTTAGTTTTAGTCAAAAACTTGATAATACCTTTTTCGTCGACTGTCAAAAAGACATGATATTTTTGTATTGTTATGGATACGCAAAGCTCGTGATTTTTTCACTAGTGAAAAAATAAATTCTACTTTTGCACACCTAATCTAATATAATTCAGTTTAGTAATGCAACAAGGATAGAAAAAAATAGGTGTTCAACAAAAGAGAAATATGAATTTGTACACAAAACTATTTATTTTTGAATATAAAAATTAATTGCCCATACTTTTGGTTTCAATACCCAGGTGACTGCAAATTAATTATAGTTTGTACTTTTTTCCTACACTTTACAGAATAAAACAATAATTGACATTTGGCGAAAAAATATTGTTTGTATTTTGTGTGCGAAGTGATTGTATTTTGTTGCGCTTTCGAATGAATTTGTTTCCTCGACCTTAGGGTCTCGGTTAAAATTGACATTCTCACGCGCAACAAAAAAAACTATCACTTCGCACATTTAATACAAAAATAACTATTAATATTCATTTCAATTGTGTTGAGACCGGTGAAGAGAAAATTTATTTCGTGTGTTTATCAGTAAAGGGTGCTGGAGGATTGAGTAATCTTTATTGGGGAAAACATCAAATAAACAATGCTTTTGATTGCTAACCGAGGTTATTTCGTAACGAGGGAGTGAATATAATTCAGTTCGCATTTAGCAATTCAAGCGACAATACTTATTTGGAAGAAAAATCAAAATATTCCTAATGGAATATAATTAGTTTGTATTTGAGAGCTCAACCTACAACACTTATTTGGAAATGCTGTTCAATCTAGATATTCTTTTTCACATGTGAAAGGGCATAGCTTTTAGCTGAATCAAATCGGATTCAGTTTGTCGAAAACTTTATCGAGAAAGGTAGAGCTAGTACAATTCAAGACGGATTTTGGTATTAACTAAGCAAAAATTCTGGTAAACTGGTCATTATTTGGAAAAAATAGATTATATTGGAAAATTCCTGTATCTTGATCCTCGGACCTAATAAAATGCCGTTGGTGTAAATGATTCATAGTAAATGGACAATATTTCAACATTTTTTTATCTTGTCCATTTGGAGTTTGGAATCGCTGCAAATCATTTTTGGTTGCTTCCATCTGCAGCAGAGTGCATAAAAATTTTTCAAGTCAATTGAAAGTGAAGGGTTTTCGGAATACTAATCATGAGTAGTAATGAACTAAAATTATTTTTAGCTGTTACAAGGGGTGTTTGGTACTGGGAGGCAACAATTGAAGAAATGCCGGAAGGCTCAGCAACTCGTTTAGGTTGGGGACAAGAATACGCGAATTTACAAGCCCCTTTGGGGTATGATAAATTCGGTTATTCTTGGAGATCCAGAAAAGGAACCCGGTTCCATGAATCAGCTGGAAAGCATTATAGTTCAGCTTACGGAGAAGGTGATACTTTGGGTTTTATGATTATTCTTCCAGATACTAAAGCAATTTGTCATATTCCAAACACTTACAAAGATCGAGTAAGCTTATTGTAAAACTGCATCATTATTTTGTATTTTATTCTGCCTGATTTTAGCCGCTGGTAAAATTCAAAAGTCATTTGTATTATGAAGAAAAAGATAATGTTCCAGAATGTTTGAAAAATTTGAAACCAGTCAACGGTAGCAAAATAATATTTTTCAAGAATGGAGTCTGTCAAGGAATTGCTTTTGCTGATATAAATGGTGGGCCATACTATCCCTCTTTATCTTTGCACAAGAGTTCGACCGTGTCAGTTAATTTTGGGCCGAATTTCAAATTTCCGCCATCTGGGAGCGAATATAATTATCGAGGGGTAAGAATTATTTATTCTATGTTGAAAAGGTAGTAATTAATTGTATTTTAGATGAACGAAAAGGCGGAAGAAACTATTTGCGAGCAAACTGTAGCCGATTTGTTATATTTGACAGAAAACGAAGGTAAACTTCGATTAGATAATTACGTTATGTGACAATAGTGGACCTTTTACGTTTGTTATATTTCGTTTTCCATTATAAATTAAGATTTAACAAAAAATGTATCAAACACAAATATTCCAATGTATTGTGGAAAAAAATGTCTATTCAATATTTGTACAATAAATTACATCAGTACTATTACTTTCCAAATCCTCCTCTGCAATTTGGGCTGGGTTCAATTTCTTTATCTCTAGTCTCCCATTGTTCTGTTGTTAAAGCTACAATAGATAGAGCGTGCACACCATTATTCAATTCTTCTTTTAATAAATCATTAATTATTCGATGACGCTAAACAATACATATAAAGTTAATAATTTGAAGGAGCTACTCATATTTTTATTACCTTTATCAGCGGTAGATCTTTGAATTTATCAGTCACAACTAAAACTTTGAAATGCGTTTCTGCACCTTTTGGAACGTTATGCATGTAAGATTCGTTGATCACATCGTAGTGCTTGGGATTTAACTGAGAGACTATTTTATTTTTTATTGATTCGGTTATTGACATGCTGACAGACGTGGATAATGATCTACCTGAAATTTTATTCATTATTATTATTATTTATTCACTTATTTGTAGTTCCAACTACCGATTTTAAAAACTGTAAGCATGTTTAAGGTTACTGCTTCCGAAAATCAACATTTCAACTTCAACATTGACGTCGTACGGTTGATGTAACCGTTCACCAAATTTATCATAGATGGTGCGATATGTTTTGAAATAAGCGTTAATACCTAAATTATAGAAAAACTTTTATTTAAATCGATTATTTCTATTTTTAAGGTCATAAAATAAAATATATCTCTTAACGAAAACAACAACAAAGCTTTTATACATACAATTCACTGTGTTTGATAATATAAATATCAATTTCTAATCAAAATTATCTGTAAATACAACGACAATAGTATAAACTGGTTTCACATTACTATTATGCAGTGGCGGATCTACCAGCAGGCCGAGTAGGCTTGAGCCCAGAGTGACAAACTTCCCCGGCCTATATTATATAATTATAATAGGGGAAGTATTGTAATCGTGATTTTCTAACAGATCGAGATTTTGAATAAATTTCATGGCCAGTTTTATCGCTGTTCCATAAATTTAGAGTATCGCATCAATTAAATGCATGTTTCAAAGTCACAGCTATCAAGTGCCTGATCTTACTTCAGTATCGTTGTGACTGATCCTTTTGCTGGAATCTGACCGAGACAACATTGCATTGGCAAATAAACATAAGCGATACTCTATCTGGTGGCAGAATTTCAAACTAGTGATGTTAGGATAGATTTGGCGGGCTACATGTATAATATACATGAGCTTATAATCAAATCAATAAATCATATTCTATATTCGGTTATTTGATTAGTATTCATAAAAAACATATATGAGATAATAATTCTGAATGATTTTAGCAAAAATACATCAAAAAATATTGTGTAAATTGATTGAAATTTCAAATACAAAAATTTACCATGGATGATTATGTGTAGTAGTAATGACTGATGAAGCCATAACCTACGCATTCGCTGTCTGACAGTTGATATAATAAGGTTGTTATTTCGTTTTGTTGTACTTTTTACTTTTAAATTGAAAAAGAAGATAGAATCCTAAGTTTTAGAGTTTTTCAAAATCATTTCTTTCATGCAGGACATTTCAGATATTGCAACTGGTGAATATTTTTGTCTGGATTGTTTTCTATTTATCCAGGTAGACTTTACAAATACAAATTATCTTCAAATAATTCATAGATTTTTTGAAACAACAAACAGTGCAACTAATATGTACTAATCTAATGTTTATTTAACAAAATTAAAAGGCATTCTCGAGCCACTTCAACTTTTCAACACATGGTACACAATAAAAAAAACTGCAGTCATATGCTTGCAACTGTCGCTGTTTTCTGCTTTGCAAGAACAACTCATATTCTCAATCTCCAAGGCATCATATTCATTACAATTCAATTCTCCTTCAATTTCATACGGATTCTCAAGCACTTTTGATGTTTATATGAAAGAGCATGCAAAAATACTCTCTTGTCACTATCATCATTTAATTTTCGACAGAATAATATAATGTCAAGCATTTACTAGCTCTTCACCCTCATTTACACAGCGTGACTGACATTTGCATCAAAATATTCTTGAAGTTTCAATATCATCATCTAGAAATTAAAGGTTAAGTTCAATTTAAAAATATGAATTAAATATAAATGAACAGATGGAATAATTCACTTGCCTGGTACTTACGAACAATATACTTTTGAAAAATATCCATGAAAAAGTAAATCTTTATTTCATATTCATGATTTTTATCTTTAAAAATCGTAAAAAGCCCATTTAAATACATGTAAACTTCAAGTTTATCCTAACTTAGTTAGTTCAAAAATATCCGCTGCTGCGCTGCGATCTTAAATTTATTTGCCAATAGCTGCAATTTTCAAAAATGTTTAAATAAATGCAGCCGAAGGGCATTGTGATCTTTCCCGATAGTTTTATTTTATTTTAAACGGACGAAATTATGAATTTATTTTTAAAAAGTAATAATTCAAACACGGGTTTATATTTTTGAATTATAATCGGCGCACGACCAAATTATTTATTTACTAGAAGACGTTGCATGTGCCACATGAAAAAGATATGGTAGAAATATAATTTTTTCTGAAATATTACTACACATCTTAAGTCACATTTCAAAGAAAACTAGTATATTCTAAATTATGCAAAATGTATAAAATATAAAAAAGAGATAGAAAATATGAGGGCACATGTTTTCCTTTTCATACTGAACCTTAGCCAAAAAAATAAAAATGAATAAACAGAAATAATTTTCCTCAAAGCTGTGCTAACCTTAGAAGGCGAATTTCTTGGCCTTAGTATAACCCTGCAGCAATCTGGACCACATGAAAGTCTTTTCCACTTCACACACTATAATATTACCGCATTTTGAACACTATTTTCTCGAAAAGTACTACTAAAATGTCTGTATTTCTTGAATTCCTACACAGAACTATACCAAATCCAACATAGTTAAGCTACGCTGCTATGTCAGAGTGCGCTTGTTCAGACCGAATTTGTTAATTACAAATTATTAATACTGAATGAATCGGCACGAAAATAAAAATATTTTATGTTCAAATTGATCTAGAGTTTATTTTATTGAGAAATGCACATCTTTAAATTATTAATTTTGATACTTTTGTGGTAAAATTTAACACAACTGATTCCAAACACGATTTTAATGATTTTAGCTGCTTATTTGATTAGTTTTGGTTAGTACTGGAAGATAGCACCATAATATGTGCTTCATTATCAGCCTGGTAATATAAAATTACTCATTATAGAACTGTTTTTAACTACTGTTAAAATAATTTGTCTGAAACTCGAGTTTATAATTTTAATTTAGAGTCAGGAGATAGCAACTTGCAGCTGCAGTAACAACCAGACTCCAAATAACTTCGTAGATGTCCAAGAGAATCTTCTAAGTCCTGTCCGCCGCTTGTAAACTTTAAGTAAATTTTATTTATTTTTAAATTTTCCTATTTGTAATAATTATTTTGTTGTTTCAGTTGCACGACGCGAAGAAGCCGCTTCTCTGGTTTAGGGAGAATTTCTGGAGAAGAGTCCATCTCTTTTCCCTTACTCAATGCCTGGAGGCGAACAAGGCTTACAACATCACAACAGCATCGATTATTCAACAACCTTCGTACCCAAGAAGTCTAGAATACAGGAGACTCAACGCCTTATGCTGCATCGTGTATAGAGTTGAGGCAGGCCCCCACAACTCTCATTGTCGGCCTACTATAAATGTGTCCGCTGACTGCGTCAAGCATGTGGACGTGAGAGGTGAGAGGAAATGTTTCAAGATGGCGGATATGAAGGGCCTAGTTGCCAATTGAAAAGCGTTTGATTTTAGTGTTTGTGTCGTTGAATACAGTCAGATTATAATAAATGAATAATAATTTAATAAAGTGATAGCCGTGTGACAAATGAACATTCAATTAAAATGCCTGGAAAATGTTTTGTCCCGAATTGTAATTCTGGATATGAGAGTTGTAAGATAAAATATAGTGTTTTTAGAGCTCCACTTGACATGATAGAAATTTGGGACAAAGCAATTGAATAAAATTATGTATACAAACACGTGAATTAAACTTCTTTATTTGCTCAAAGAATTAAAGCACTCGCGCTAAACGCGCTCGTGATTTTGAACTTTCTTCTCGCAAATAAACAGTGGTTTAATTCACTTGTATAAATAACTATTAAACTAGGTCCAGTTTCATAAATGAATTTAATTCTCATTCAAATTTACTCACAAAGTAAATTTGTATCAAGTCATTCAAATGAAATCTATATTTTGACAATGTTAATGAATTAAGTATAAGATAATTTAAAATAACGTGTATTTGTTAAAAATAAATATAAGTGCCCTTAATACAGAAAAAACTATTATGTTGTGAAACATTATGTATAATATAGAAATATAATATTTTTAACTGAATCTAATTTTTGTTCAACTTATGTTTTCATGTTTCCTTTATTGAAAGTTCGAACAATTTTCTTGTAATTGAAAACATATCATCTATATGTATTCTTGAAGATTAAACACATTGTTAATGTATTGTTCAAATATTTCTCAATTATTGTTAATCGCATGTGATCTCGGAACTTATCCAACTGAGTTTCTTGCATAGGTAATAATTAAATATTAAATATTGCTCAATGCAACACTAATTTAACAAGTATATCAATTTTTAATTAAAGTAAAATATATGCTGTAAACATTACATATACGGTTAACTTCAATATATAAATGATTTCGTAAAATTTTGTAAGTTTAGTGTAATTATACATTAAACACTGTTGTAAAACAGGCCTTACTGATGTAGGCGTCTCTAGCGGCGACAGCGCGAACTATAACCATCTCAGCGGACGCATTTTCGGGGCGAGTTAGGTTACCTACTATATCTTGTACCGTGAGTTGAGGCAAAATATGGTTGCACGTAGCTCTTCCCACCACTCGCAATTATCATTGTTTCTCGCTCACACATGTTACGTCAGAACGCCAAATAGCGCTAGAGAAATGCTGCTAAGCTGCGCGGCGCAGCCACCAGATTAAACGATTTGCTGCACCTCTTTTTTGCCTTACCTTCGTACCTTTGTACCCTTTCCTAATTCCCAAAATAAACTCATTCCTACAAAATGTTATTTCTAAAACCTATTTAAATAATTTTATGTCGGTAGTAGGCTTAGAAATGCTCCTTGTTCTGTAACTTATTTCAAAATTATCAAATGAAACCTTTCCCACATAATTAATTATGTTTTTTATTTAATTTAGAAACCCTTTTTTTTCAGTCATAAATAAGAAATAAGGTCTCCTAACTGATATTTAATAATTAAATTTAAATATAAGTTAATTGGTGGGCAACCCGCAACACAAGTGTCATCATAATCGGTATTTGAGCATTAAGTGTAGTATAGCAAAACAAATTATGCTGATCTAGTGGACAATTAAAAATTAAAATAAAATGCTTCCCACAATTTCTCCGATAAAACTAGCTGATTAGCCAAAAAATATATATTTAGTTTTTATTTACTCCAAACAAGCAATGTGGTGCTATCTGTGCTTCAAAATATCAACTAATAGCTGGACTTTGCCAAATGTTTATTCAGATAAGCTGGTATATTGATATCTCAATAACGGAAGCTTCAATCGAAAAAATGTTTCACATAAGCTCAATTTAATTTTGCAAAATAATGTAGAATATTTCATATATATTTTTGCGATTAGGGTTCTGTTTTTGCGAATAATCGTTAGTTCATAAAATAATCAATAACTTTGGAATAATTGACAAAGAAATCGTAACAAAATATTTAGTTTGATAAATGAACTAGACTTCATTTGAAACAATTTTTGATTTAGGCCATAGTTGGGCCAAGAAAAATGGTAACACAAATATTCATTCATTTTGAAACAGTTGCAATATTATAAAATTTGATAATGCTCATCTGGTGGACAATTAAAAACTGAAATTAGAAATCCTCCAGGAAATTTTTGATACAAGCAGTCGTTTAGTCAAAAATAAATATATTTAATTCTCATGTATTTCAAACGAGCTACGTGCTGTCATCTGTGCAGCAAAATGTCAACTAATAGCTGGACTAGGCTAATTGTTTATTTAGAAAAGCTGATATATTGATATCTCAAAAACGAAAGCTTCAATCGAAAAAATGTTATGAATAAACTTATATTATTTTTCGAAATATTGTTGAGTGTTTCATATACATTTTTAAGATTAGGGTTCTAGTTTAATAGATAATCGGTCATTCATAAAATACTCAATAACTTTAGAATTACAGGCCCTATTGGCAAAAAATTATCATACAATATTTATGGATCGATTCTGTTCACTGTCCTATAAATTTGTAAAATTGTAAATTCATAAGCTACAGATTGTTCGTAAGAGAACAATTTACAAATGTGGCGATTCTGTTCATACATTTATAGGAAACGTTGTTACAGATTCCAAATATCAAGATTATCTCGTAAACATATCTTGAGCTAACTTCATTCTATTCATTGAACAATTGTTTCAATACTTCAAAGTTCAAACGTCAAATCTCATATTGAAAAATAGTATATTCTATAATAAGTATATTCTGAACGAGCGAAAAGTTTGTAAACCGAGCCGAAGGCGAGGATTACGGTTCGGGAGAGTGGAATACGCCATTCCAAACATGTTGTAGACTATACTTTCTCTAACAAGGTTTTGGAAACTCACTAATATTTCAGAGGAACCTTAAAAAATTATTAAATGTCAAACGTCAAATCCAGATATGAATACTTGAATTGTTAAGTCACATTTCCACCTCTATCATAATCATAAGTCGTAATCATAATCATAGTCTCAGGAAATTCGACCGTTTCCAGCTCTTATCATAATCATAATATTTTGTTCACAATTAAATCTAAAAAGTAATGAAATATATTCAAAATGATTAATAATTGAATTTTACTATCGTATAGAAATAGTACTACTTTGCTAAGGAAAATAATAATATGTTGAATCACAAATAATAAATAATAAATGCATTTATAGAATGTACTCAATTGTATGTGAACATACCATGAATCTTTAAAATATGTAAGAACATATATGAAATAAATCATATTTCATATTGAATTACTTTAAAAGCTATAAAATATCCAGAAATATTTAAAACAATACTATCTTAATTTATTTGAGAAAATATCGTGATAAGTAGTGATTTCTAGGCCACTGAATTCATAAACTTCATGTTGATTTTGAGATCTTGATTTTTGTTTGCTACGGGTCGTGTTTGATCATTTGATTTCTATTCACATTTTTATATCTATAACCTTTATTTCAATGACAAAAGTGAATAACAATAATGAAATCAGCAACGATTCCATGAAATGAAATAGCGCTACATATATCCATCTCTTTCTATATATGATTACGACAAAAAGTTTGGGCTCGTCAAACTTTTATGATTACGACTTAAGACTTACGACTTAAGACTATGATTAAGACAAGAGCAGGAAACGCTCCAATGTTTTCGCGTTTGTCAAACTCTCAAGGTTACGACTTAAGACTTATGATTATGATTATGATAGAGGTGGGAATGTGACTTTAGGAAGAAACCATGGTAGCAGCCAAACTAACAGCTTCTGATTCATCGAAATGATTCTAAAGGCTTACAGAATCATTCTAAACGGCATACGGAATCATTTTAAACGATTTTTTGGAATGTCATTTATTCCAACATAACTTTTGGTTATGGAATATGCAAATTCCAAAACAGTGTTGGAGAAAAGTATTTTTTTATCTGTATAGTACGTGTGATTGTGAGGAAGTTAAATACCTAGTAATAAATATTATGACGTGAGAAGTTATTACTAGATTTTTTCTTCAAGCATCATTACTAATTGTTATTGTCAAAACATTGATAATTCAAGAAAGTAGTGCAGATACAAATGATTTTTTTAAATTCAGAAGTAGAACTTAAAATCAATAAATTCGATATCGGTAAAAATCTTAATAAAAATTATTGTCCCACAACTAGGTGCCTACCTTTAGATGTACGGAAATTTGATCCTTTTGAAATTGTTGTATGAATAGTTCAAGTGTTGGAATTAATTCATAAACTGTAATTTTGTTCAGCCTAACATTTTTTTGAAATTATTTTCTGGGACGTCGAACGGGTTTGTAGTGCCCCTCAGATTTCTTCGTAATAATCGCGTATAATTTCTAGAAGCTGTTTTATTAAATCAATCTGTCAAATAATGTCAGATACATATTCCAAGAAATAACATCCTAATCTCTGTCACTCACTTTTTATCATCTTCTTCTAATAAAAGACCTATAAACATAAGCACTTCATCCTACTTTATTTTGAACTGTCAAAATCTATAGCAGTTATGGCTACTCTCTATTCAACTGTAAAAACTTACGAGAACCGTAAGAGTTTATGAAAAATCTGTAAGCTACTGAGGTAATCAGAATTGCGATTTTATCCGATGCATACTGTAGGGCTTACGATTAGCGTTACAGATCGTAAAAGTGTGAACGGAATAATTCAAAAAATAAATGAGACTTGAAATGAAACATTTACAGATTTAGGCCATAGTTAAGCCAAAAAAAATGGTAACGCAAATACACATTTATTTCGGAACAAGCGCAGTATTGCAAAATTTATTAATGTGCATTTGATAGTCAATTGAAAACTAAAATAAAATGTTTATCACAAGATTTATGATACAATGAGCCGTTTAGCCAAAATTAAATATATTTAGCTTCCACTTATTCCAAACGAGTTACGTGGTGCCATCTGTGTAGCGAAATATAAACTAATTGCTAGACTTCCATTAACAGCTACCTCTGGCTTTTATAATGGTCAGTTGTTGCCACGCTTAGTTTTTATATTTTAAAATTTTTTTATATATACATTTATTTATTCTTTTATTTTTATTACATCGACTTATGAAAGAAAACAAAATATTTATGTTAACACTACAGATTACAATATACACAAACACTAATTCTATTCACTCCTGAAGATGGTCCAGGTGAGACCGAAACTGTAGAGTAGGATAGGAATAATATACTTATTACTGAATTCCCATACATCGTTTTCTTCATTCCACGTAACAGTCAGCATCATCTAATACTTCCATTTACTAATTAAAACGAAATAGATATTCACCAGTTACAACCGAACCGGAAAATAACAATTATGCTTGATAATTCATATAAAACAATGAGTTTTTGAAACAAAATACAATAACAAATATCAAGTACTGACATAGGCACTCAACATTCTATAGATTAAAATCCAATAGATGGATAATTTTTTTAGCAGGATTTTTTCAGGCTTATTGACATTGTTCTTTCTAATTGAAAATAAATATTGCATTTTGAATGACGTTCATAGAAATGAATTTAAGAGTTGAAACTTTTTTGATAATTTGGTTTGCTTCATCTATTTGGTTGTAAATATTTTTTAACAGGTTAGACTCAATCATTATTATTGATAATATATTTAAAACGCATTTTTACGCAAACGTTTATTCCAAATCATAGAAACAGTAATAATTAATTTCCTGTTGACAGGGAATTATTGGATATAAATCGCCTATGCAGAGAAGAAAAATGATAATGGATGCCGTTCGTATTATTTAATTTCATTGCTTTAGTGTTAAATTGACATTTGGAAAAATTGTATTATGAAATGTGTTCGTTATAGTGTTTGTTTGCATTTGCTGTAAATGTGAAATAAAACAATTAATAAAATAAGTCAGGTGAACTGTAGAGTAATCGAAATTGCAAAAAGTTTGTAAAATTGAAAAATAGTATCAATACATCTTAATTTATTTGAAAAGCTCAGTAATGACGCACTTGTTACAAAAAGTATCGTATGCAACACGAACACTAAAAGACCGTAATTATTATCATGCATAAAGCTACGCTTTGGGCTTTGCCCTTGCTTTTTCCTCGACCTTTGTCCTCGCCTGCAACAAGTGTAGCCAACTTCATCATGGACCATAATGGCGGTCGTTTGGGGATTGTAGCATAATACTATCAAGCTCAGGCCTTAGGTACAATTTATTTATTGTCGATTGTTTGAAAATAATTTTTGCTCCTCATGAAAAAATAATGATTAGGTATATATGAGACTATTTTTGGAAATATGTCCTTTATCAAGCGATACCTTGACATTAATTTTGAAGGACCACTCAAATAAATATCTCAACAAATTGATTGAAATACAATAAAATATAATAAAGAATACTAGTATTCTTTAAGTATGAAAAAGTTGAAAATATTTTCGATTACTTTCTGATTAAAAGTTGAAGAATCTGATTAGATTGGTCATTTTCCAGACAAGTATTTAATCATTTCTTCTGGTTCAATTGAAATAAAATGATTAGAATAATTTTAATTGTTATCAGCATTCTTTATCTTACATTCAGATAAAATGTGAATATATACCTATTTTGATGAATTCTAATCCTTATAGTTTTTAAAACAGCTGAAAGTGACAGGTGCTTCAAAAATGAGTGAGAAAACGGAAGGGATAGAGGTACTCATTTATATTTTTCAAAACAAAGAAAATAATGAAAACAAAACAAATCTAATAATGCAATTCGTTTTGTTTCCATTGAAATTTTTGTTCTGGGCTAATTACTAATTATTATTTTAATTTACAAATTAATGTAGACACGACTCACAAAATTTCAATTTAACTGCTGGACTCAGTATTCTGTTAATTATTTGCTATTTTTTGAGGCTTAATTTTATCATCGTGTTTGTTTGTTGTGAATTAAATTAATTTTAACAGCTGAATATATCATATTTTCCATTTCCAAGAGATTTTTCTGGGAATATAATATTAAATTAGTGATCAGACAATTTTCCTGAAGTGTTTATCGTAGATCGATATAATCAGAATGATTCATTTCCGGATAGTAATACTATAGTAATTAAATTAAGAAGATAAGTAAATACAAAAAAAAAAAAAATCGTACGTGTTTATTTGCACAACCATAAAATAAGATATACAGGATGTTTCGGAAGATTCGTCAATATTCCTATTTCTAGATTCCTCGATTATAATTGGTATAAGAATGGGAGGTCAGATTTTTATTATACCTTTTTTAAAGAAAAGTTACGTATAGTAAAGTTCAATAGAATTTTAGAATTAATAATATAAATTATTGAAACTACTAAATCAGAAAGAAATATATTGCTGATACTTCCAGAGTGTTCTTGTAACGAATTTTATATGATCGCGCTATTTCTAATTAACTTTTGATAACAAATTTTATATCCCCAGTGATGTGAGAAGAATTTGTTTGCATCAAATTAAAATGAATTCTAAAATTCCTTTGTGCATTAAATTCATACAAAATTACTTTGGTAAATACCAGACTGTAAATATTAACAATATATATTTCTCTTTGAAGTTTCTCCAGACTTATTGATCTCGCAACAAACCAAATAAATAATAAGATAAATAGGAACAGAAGAGAAAGAAGTCAAATATTCTATAAGATGATTTATGTCGTTGAAGTAAAAAATAAATGTATAAAGCGGGCAAGAAAAACCGTGACATCTGTTGAGAAAATTTAAAATTAAAAAGAAAATCTAATAAAAGAAAATTCATTCTTTCGCTAATTCGTGAAGTAATAATTTACACATTCTAAGCAAAATGGAATACAAATGCCGCGCTGCATGATTTATGGAAGCGGGCTCGAAAAATAAAAATTTCAAATTGAATTATTTGCTACTCTGACGTTTCGGCGATGCAATTACAAGGACTGGAAATTGCGTTTCTTTCCTCTATTTTCTTCATTTGAAATCAGGTGGCAGGGAGTTTTCTCGGAATTAGAATTTTTATTGCGGGAATTAAACAGTTCTTCCCTCTTCAATTTTTCTTACCGCAATTCTACGTGATTGAAACTAATTGCTGTGTCAAATAGCAATGTCTCTTCACGATAAAAATATAAATAAGTCTTAATTATCGACTGGTTAACAGTTTAGCGTATGCTGGCAGCAAATCAAGATCATATTTGTTAACTGCGTGGTTTAAAATAAGTGATTTGGATCAGTGCGACATGTGTGAGAAAACCAAACCTAAGGTTTGAAAATAATTTGGAGCAATAATAATTGCTTCAAGATAGTTGAACCCTTGAACCCAATCAATATTTTTAGTTATTTCTATAATATTGATTCGTTTACTTTCAAAAATAGTATTTTGTGTAGATCTCACTAACTTGCAAATTTTAACATAGTAAATAAAGAAGTAGTTCAAGTGCGAGTGTGACTCGTGCATCAAATACATGTAGTATCTAGAAAAAGTGTTCTATCTTTAATTTCATATATGATTATTCATTCCTCAACACTGTTAGTTCAGTCATTTGGTTCTAAAAAATCTGACGTGAGCATCACATGACTCACTTGTACATCATTTGATAACACAAATTCATTCAATAAAGTTTTCTGTCACATCAGATTATAATTAATATAATTTCAATAGTATTTTGACATGTAAAATGTCGAACAAAATCAAAAAATTGACAACAGATTATCATTGCCTACCTTATCATTTCAGTTAAACTGATTGTTTTATACGGCAAATTCTGAATGTCTATTATACATATAAACTGCACTTCTGGCTTGGCCGATTCATACAAAAATAGCAGATAACTATTGTGATACAACATCAAGTTCAAATACTGAATTTCAACATCCTAAGGTCGATCATTCTGGATTTATTAGAAAAATTCGAAAATAGTTTCAAGTAAAGTGCACTTCCGGTACAGACGATTGGAACCATAATGCGAGGTGCATAACTAGACCCTATACCAGTCTTAAATACAAAATTTTAATATTATATTATGAAGTAGTTTTGAGATTTGCGAGTTACGAATGAATGCACGCACATACGTACCGACATTAAGCCGAAAATAGTCAAAAGGGATTCAGGGATGCTCAAAACGGATGTTTCCATCAAAATAGGTGAATTTTGTCGTTTTCACAATACTTTCTTGTTCTTAGTACAAGTAAGTAAAATTAAGGTTATCTGGAAAGTTTTCCGGATGTTTGGAAATGGGTGATTTTTGGATTTTGAGGTGTTCTTTCTGAATTTCAACTTTGCCACCTCGTGTCTTTGCCGCTCGCGCCGCTATATCAGAAAGAAGGCGTCTGAAAGCAGTTTTTTGAAAATATCTCCTTTCCAACTCATTTCACGATAGAAGCATTCATATACAAAATTAGACTAGAAAAAATTACCTACAATTTATGTAATCAGCTCTTTTTCGTTGAATCAACCTGCCAACCTGCGACATTTAATTTTAACTGAAATTTGTGAGTTATAAAATTATCTAGAATTCAAAAACTATAGGCTACGTGCATGAAGTCTACTAGCGCCTCTAGCGGGCAATGGAGAACGATTGAACTCCCGTTTTATCATTGTTTCATACCTATAATTTTTTAAATGTACTAATATTATTTAATTCAGCTGTGTGCGTACAATATAACTTGCATAGCATAAAAGGCACGTTGAAATTTTTTTTTTGAGTATTTTTTCTTCAATTATAACATACTTATTATAGAGAAAACGTCTTAATTCGTCCAAATTGACAGGATAACCTCAAATTATGACGTCGATGATCTTGTATTTATCAAACACTGTATCCCTTTTACCGAGGAAGCATTGAAGAAAAGCGTGAAATTAGTTTTGCCATATTAAACATGTTGAAGAATATGTTGCTGACAATATTAACAACAAAATTATTGTGAAGTGCATCTGACAAACTTCTATCACTGAAACATCTTATAAATTAGAGATAGAAATAAATTCATGAATCTCAAATCGATGATGAATATTTCTAATTTCACAATTGAATTACAAACATATTTGTTATAAAGATTAATAGTGAAAGACAGATAATACTCTATTTACCGCTTTGATTCACTTCACTCGTTTTTTTATGTTATAACTGGGTACATGAAATCTATGAAACTATATTTCACTTGAATCATCCTTAATACAACAGCCTGAAACAGAACAAGCGTTTTATCATGTTTTATATGCAATTATTTTCACTTTTAAACTACAATGTTCAATGACAGCTCAATGACGTATTCTGAGAAATGGAGTTCGATGTTTACAATTGTGCTCACCATGAGCGCTCGCATCGATATTTGTTCAAACTCCGCCCCCTTGCACATAGCCTATACGCAGGGTGCAAAATACGTGGTGGGGGTAACTAAATCGACTGCAGCGTGAGTAGTGGACAAAATAAGCATTATTATGGGCTGATATTGTATGTGCAGTATTATAGGAAAATGGACCATCATAGTTTTTGTGTCGTTAATAGCAAAAACACAAGCAGAAACATTCGTGAATGTACATTTTACCCTTTCCCAACCGCGAGTTGAAAGATTAAACATAGAGAAAAATGGATTCTTGAAATGAAAAGCAAAAATTGAATAGTACATAACCCAAATTCAAGGGCTGTTTGACACATTGCAATAAATAATATATTTTGCTTTACATCTTGACTCTTCATTTTGATGCAAAGCAAAATTAATCTTGTGATACACAAAATTTTGTGCAGTGCACTCTGATTTCACTATTTGACTTGACATGCTGCCTTTTCTTTCGCTTCAAAATAGAGAATCAAAATGCAAAACTAAATGCAGAATTCGATGCACTGTGTCAAACGGCCCTAATACCTATTTATCAAGCATTTATCTACAATAGTTATTTGTGTATCAAGGCCGTAAAGGTTATCTTTTTTGGTCGAATCTGTTGTTTGCGGCCGAAGCGTAGCTGAGGCTGCAATTCAGGTGAGACCAAAAAAGAACAGTAGGCCGAGGTGCACACAACGTTTTTTAGGCGATCATCACGAAATAATTCAAAATTACAAAATTTTATCAATTTATTTCTAAAACATTGCAATTGTAAATCTTAGTTGCCGCTGAAATTGTTTTATTTTATTGTATTCTAAACAAAGTGACATTTGTAAAAAATGCGTATCAATTTCTTGAATTGCACGAACTATGAAGGTTGACGGAAGAATATAATATGTATTTCGTCGAAAACTGTTTCTTAAAGAGTTCATCAAGCAGCCCATATAGGTAGGTATGAAGTGTTTATGAAATAGTCTTTGACAGATCAGTCCCAAAAAGTAATATTTGACAGATCAGTCCCAAAAAGTAAAATTTGACAGATGTGTACCAAAAAGTGAAACTTCACGGCCGCAAAAGGAGCCATAGAAACAACTTTTTTGTTATGATCGCCTAAAAATAAAATTTCAGTCTTCCTAAATACAGAATTTAAAAAATACCTAATGCAATTCAATTTGCGTACAACGATATTTCTAAAGGAGTCAGAGTAACTGATGTTTGCCTTATTACCTTGCAAGTTATTAAATGACATGCCAAAAAAAAATTATTCTTCCATATCTTTGACATGTTTTGCTGTTACCAGTAGCTTTCCCTTCTGCATTGTCTGAGGTTGAAATAAAATAACTATGATCATATTATAGCTGAAAATTCTTCCAATAAACTACATCATTATTCAGTATTTTATATTACTCACTTTTATAGTTTAAGAAATTTTTAGATCAATTTTGGATATGCTTTTGCAGTGGCGTAACTATGCCATGTAAGGCTCGTGGCAAATTCTTTTGATGGGGCCCTCCCAGTAAAAATCGTTGAATATCTAATAAATTTCATTTTCAAGACTATATTATGTTTATACATATCATTTAAAGTCATTTAAAATTCACATAGTGGCAGATTGCAAAACACTGAAATTGGAAACAATTTTATTCATGGAAGGAAACGCGATGTCAGCTGATTAATAATGATGTCCAATACTCGATAAAATATGTTCACTTTGAACAAACTTTCCAGATCTTGGAGACGCTCATCTTCGCAAAGTTCGTCAAAATGACGTTTTACCTTCCTCTGACGAGTTTAAGAAAATTCAGGGTTGATAGTCCATTTTTCTGCTACACTATTTGCTTCCATTTTTAAATTTACAATTTCATGTCGATATCTTTCCAATTCTTCTGGACAAATTTTCAAACGTTTTGAGGTATTGGAAAAATCGGAGGCTTTAGACTGAAGTGCTTTAGAGGCTCCATCGATAGTTTGCAGAATTTTGCAATGGAAAACCAAAAACATAATAAGATTTCAGTTCTCGATCTTCTTCTTGAGTGAAATAGCTTCATTTCTTTCATCTGATTTGCAATTTAACAGAATTGTTTTCGTTCGTCAAAAATAAAGCAACCAATGGATGAGTTCTAAAACTGAATTTTAATTTGGATTTATTTTGAATGCGCTGAAATCTTAATGATTAGTTTGAACTTGTCCTTATTAGTTGTGTCTTGTGTCTCACTTTAATTGATTTTAAGTACTTGAAAAATATTATAATTTTGTTAAAAAAGTTAGGTCATCCTCTTGGGCCGGAGCCCTCTAGGGTCGGGGGCCCGTGGCATTTTGTCAGCCCTGCCGCCCTATAGTTACGCCACTGTGCTTTTGGTACGCTCTCAATTTTTGATGTATAACCTAACCTTAACATATGCAAAATAATATACGTACCATGCTTAAAAACATTTTTGATACATTCTTCTTTAGAACAATAGTAGTTAATTTATCAGCTCTTCGATTTCGATACCTTTCAAAATTTACTCATTATTCATTTATATTCACAAATATCAATGATGTTACATACTAACAAGTCCGGAAAAATGTGCGTTATAAAGAGCATTGTCAGCACGCACCCAGCGTATACTAACAATAAATATTCAATTACACGTTGAAAATCCGCCCCGTCCTCCGTAGTTATAAAGGAATACGTCGTCTTTGTCTCGTACACCCTACTCTCCTTTCTCAGTGTCGTTTGCATTTATAGAGCCATTGGTTCTAATAGTAAATTTGTTTATTTGTGGTAATCCATTGCATGAAAGTTAAGTGATTGAAGTGAAAGAAAAAGCATTGGAGACTTTTCGTAAGTCAAGTATTAAAAGAGAGGACAACAGGGATAAACTTTTGGTGGGACATAGATCGATAGTAGTTCACGATGTATGTTGAAAACGATATGATAATGAGAAATTAATCGCTGCAGCTTTGCGTAGAGGAAGCTATGTTGCAACTTCTCATTCATAAATGCGATCTATCCGTCCAACTACATTTTGCGGCGCTCGTACGCCAAAACTATTAATTTGACGAAAAAAAGAGCTATTTAAGAAATTGTTGGAAATTTTATCTAGTTTCATTTTGTGTGTGAATGTTCTCATCGTGAAATGAGTCAGAAAGGAGATATTGTCAAAAATCTGCTTTTAGGCGCCATTTTTCAATATAGTGGCGCGAGCGGCAAAGATACGAGGTGGCAAAGTCTAAATTTGGAAAGAGCATGTCGGAATTTATGAAATTATCCATTTTCAAAATTCTCGAGAAACATTCAAGGTAAAACCACCGAATAACTATACTAGGTAGCAATTACAGATTTCTGTTAATGTCTCCTGTGAATCTTTTTTGATTTTCAGTAAAAAATAAGAAGAGGGAGAAAATGATCGTTAGTAATAATTAATGCAACAAGACTGTTAGTTTGAACTATATCTGGCACAAGGACTGATAAAGAAAATCTATGGAGACTTGTACATAAATTTTCGAAGTATTTTTCACCGTCCTATGGATGGAAAAAAAATCTGGTCACTGAAAACCAAGAAAAAAATTATCAAACTTGAGTGGAAATGCACATGTTTTAACAGAGATGTGTGCATTTTTACTTACTTGTACAAAGTACAAGTATTGTGGAATCGACAAAATTCACATATCGAGATTTTGATGGAAATATCCGTTTTGAGCATCCCTGAATCCATTTTGACTATTTTCAGTTTGATGTCGATACGTTTGTATGTGTGTGCATTCGCAACTTGCTAATCTCAAAATCCGTCGAACGTATAATGTTGAAATTTTGTAAGACTATTCTAGGGTCTAGTTATGCACTTCGTATTATCGTTGCAATCGTCTGTATCAGAAGTGCACTTTACCTGAGACTGTTTTTGAATTTACCGCATAAATCCAGAATGATAGTGCACTTTATATAGCAGACTTTTCGAATTTCCTGCATAAATTCAAAACAATCAGTCGTAGAATATTAAAAATCTGTATTAAGATAGTTGTCGTGCTATAGCCATAGTATCAGAATATTCCAAATTTTTGAATACTTATTAACAATATTATTATACAATTATCCTTGAAATTTGAAGTCGATTGACCATCTCAAACTTGAGATAAACGCAATTGAAATTCAAAAATTTAATATGGAGAACAATGGAGAGTACACATTTTAGGCAGTAATTATATCAGTTTTAATTTTTAATGATTATTTTTACCATCCAAATTTCGACCAATAGAATTGCACCATTCGACGTCACGTGGTACAACCTACACGGTTTTCAAGTGGAAATTTTTTGGAAATTTTGTCTGTTGGTTATATATACAAAACAAAGAACATTCAGCCGCGTTGATTCAGCAGCTGTCAAACTGACAGACGGATTGAATGTGAAAATGAGCAGATTTTGAGTCGAGTCTCTGGAATATATTGATGAATTTTGATGGGAAAAATAATCTTCCGAATACCATTCGTGATTAAATTTAACCTGGCAAAATTTTTAGATTGTTACGAGAGCTTGCTACCAATTTATTTCGTGATATTGATCAAAAATCACTCAATAAATTGCTAAGTAACAAGCTCTCGTAACAATCTAAAAAATTTTCCGGTAAAATTTAACCACTTATGATATTATATATGAAAAAACTAGCAGTCATATTCTTTAAAAAAACTGGCTATGAATTGGTAAATATATTCTGCGTATCTGGAAATAAAGAGAAAATTATTGACCATTTCATTGTTTAGATATGAGAACGCAAAGTTGAACATTTTATATATAAAATACGTGCCGACACAATGAACACAAATGCTTGGCAGCACTGTACGTCACTCTATATCTATCATTGTACTATTTGAATTACAAATTCAAAGGGAAAGAGATTGAAATAAATAGTTAATAATGGTTTCAGTAGAACAATATTATTTATGATGGATAAAATATATAATATATTTGGTAACACAAAAAATTATATCAATATAATCTTAATATTGTATATTAAATAAACAAAGCATATAAAAGTAAAAAAAAAAGTATTATCAACTCAAATATATAAATATTAATAATAACAGATAAGAATAATATGGTATGAACTTACATACGAAATTGCACTCAATCACATTAATTTTGTAGCTTAAAAAAAGAAACAATTAGCGTGATAATACGTTTATTTTTGTGGCTTGCCATTTTTTAACTCTGTTAAAATTTGGACAAACCCTTGCTCTCTTTCCTCATCGTAATCTAAAACTTTTTGTTTTATAAATTCACCTTTATATTCCAATATTTGGGACATTTTTCTATATTGAGATGACAGCTAAGCACAATGTTGCCAAGTTGTTTTTCCAGCAAGTATCCGTGAATGTTTACTATAATGTACGAGTACGAGATACACTCCCTGACAAAAAATTCAGTCATCTACTAAATTTATTCTAAATTTCTTAGCCTTTACTCATCCATATTATTATAAAAATCTATAAACTGAACTACCTGTGTTATGAACAAGTTTTGACAAGAATTACAAGCATCTATATATTAGTTTGCAAGGCGCTTTTTGTAGATACGCTAGACTTTTTGACAATGATGTACTACGATAACAACCTTAAACACTTCTATAACATCTAGTTGTGAACTTCGCATTATGATTGCAATCGTCTGTACCGGAAGTGCACTTTACTCAAAATAAATCGAAAACGGTCAAACGTAGAATGCTGGAATTCAGTATTTGAAACGACTATACCATTCAAATGCTCATATCCCATTTTCTTTGCGACCGACTTAACCGAAAATGCACTTTACTTGACAGTCTTATAGAATATTCCGCATAAATTCGAAACGTTTAGCCTTACAGTATTGAAATTCAGTATTTCTGTCTGCTGTAGCATCTGAATGATTGCCTTCTATTCTCATAACAATCGACTGTACCAGAAGTGCACTTCGGTTGAAATAAGAATCTAGGAAATCAGTATTTAGGAATGTTGTAAGATAAGAATGATGACTTACTGTTTCCATAGCAACAGACTAGGCTGAAAATGCACCTTACCTAAGAGATTTTTAGATTTTTTTTGATAAATCCAAAACAATTAGCCGTGGAAAGATGCGATTTTGTGTTTGATCATCGTATATATGCAAAAAAATATATCCGATTATGTACAAATCACGTGTTATACACATCAGATTTTTTATTTCAGTTTGAAAACTAAGTTTTAATGAAAAATATAGGATAGGAATATTACGTATTTGATATGGTTTGAGCGATGAATTAGGAATTCAAATAGTCGTACAAATAATTTTTTCCACACCTAAAATAATTATAGAAATAATAAATGACATTTCAACGTATTTTGATGTTGGAGCTGAATTAGTACATATTGAAAATTCACAATTTTTCTCTTCGAAATAATATTTGAAGCTTTGGGCAATATTTTTGAGCGACAGAGATTATTGGCTGTATTCGAGTTGGGCATTATACCTGAGATAATCCCTTGCAACCGAAAGGGTAGGCGTAATAAACTCTTCCAGTTGGGCATTTCTCTACCTGTATTTTTCTGTATATAAGATACTAGTGTGAGTTCGAACTGCTTTTATTTGTATTCCATCAAATTTCAATTATCATAGGAGCCTCTAAAGTTATGATACTATTAATTTCTTTCAAACACCAAACGAATCAGCTTGGATGGTTTTTCGGTAAGGTCGGAGACTGCTTTTCTTTCGACAATATTACTTAGCGCCTGCCGTTCTGTGTTTAATTCTTCTTCGTGATTATGAACCAAGTCACTGTTTATTATTTAAAACTCGCGATTTGTATATACCTTAGCTGTACATCGATAATTTTTATTTGTACAACACCATTCCATTCTGTCGTTTGCTGTTGAAGATACGCAAAATTTAAAATTGTTAATAACTAGCAATTGCTTTCCCTTTTCACTAACTATCCGATTTATTTCCATGATCACTGAATATTAAATAACTGATGAAACGCAAACATTATATTTTCTTCACTTTTATTTGTTGATGAAAGCAAAGCTACCAATTTGAATGCATTTTTTTCTAGATCTTTTTAACTCTTGAAGCTATACATACAATCAGGGAAATGACCAATCAGTACATAGTATTAAGAGTAGGCGAAGTTTAAAACTAAATGTTATGAAAAATGTAAAATGTATAAATATTTTGCAAACATTATGATCATACAGCCAGGGAGGCGGATAGGTACTTGACACAGGTAGATCCGATATCTGCATTGTAAGGGATTAAAATGCCCAACTGGAATATTCAGATTAAGGTACTCTTCACCGAATGCCCAACTAGACTGCAGCGAGATTATTTGGGCTCCGTGGTCAAATTTTTAATCCGTAGAGAGCTTCCCTAATGCTTAGGTACCTGCTGCGCTCGGCGGAAGACTAATAGATTATTGAATCAAACATGAAGATAGGAAATAAACTGTAAAATTTACAAACTAGATGCCAGGTAGAGGAGATAGACTCGGCTCAAAGTTGATTTTATATTATTTTCGTATTGAAAATGTATTCAATTATTACGATGCTGCCTTATTTTTTAAGAAATCATCGTTACAAACTTTAAAAAAGGTTTTCTACAGTATATAAATATTTTGTAATATCTTTGACAGTTAAGAAAGATTGAACATCCTGTTTGGCTAACAATGTATTGAAACGTTTCAGACATGTTCATCTATGAAGACCGGGAGATGGTCAAAGTTTGGGCTCTCCGATTTTATACTGCATGCCTTTTTGAAACTTGTAAATTTACCCTTGATAAGTAAGATAAAAAGATTATTGGCTGAGGCACACTTTTCGATCATAATGCAAACTCCAATTATATATTTTTGAAAAATTGGGTTTCCCGTAACAAAATTTTGCATGTCTTTGTAACGTGGAATAGTTGAAAGTGGTATAAAGCCAAATACTGAAAGGCGTGCAATTCGCAACAGACCAAAATGCTCTAACGGTCGTGTTAACTTGTGAAAAAATTCCGCGTTTTCGAATTGTATGCCAATAGAAAGAATGGATGTTTCAGCCATAAGAACCTTATGAAACAATTTACATGTATTCCTCGTTGGCGCAAGAGTAGAAAATTTTAGGGAAATCTTGAACAAATGAAAAATCGATTAGCCGGGATCTCTTATTATATAATTTGGAATTTGCTAAATGACCGCAAAGCGTACATCGATCAAAGATCTTTTATTTTATTTATCAAGGGTAAATTTTCAACTCTTAAAAAGACAAGCGATATAAAATTGGAGAGCTTTCAACTGTCACTATCTACCGGTCTAATACAATAACGAAAAAATTCATGTTTTATATTCAAACTCCACAATTCTTTCCGCTCTTGTAGCCGAAACTGTCGAGCTAGGAAAGGAAAAAGTAAATAAATGTCATCTTAAATGGGTATAACAATGAATATCAGTGTAATCAAGTGAGTAGCGGATATTTCATATCTGAGATGATATTTTGTGAATTTAGTTCGGTTTTGCAAGTTCCTGATAACAAAAACTACAAAATATAGTTTCCTACAGTTATTTTTGAATTTCGTGGTTGACTCATCGCAAACAATGCGTAAACTAAAACATACATACATTCCAACTCTGATGACAGTTAAGTTATTTAGTCTGAGTTCAGATTTCTTGTGAATTAATGTTGATTGCGCTGTGTACAACACTCATCACTGATTCATTCGTGAAGTCTCAATGCTCCTTTGATGTATGCCTAGTAATAATATTTGAACAATAATAGTTTCGACCGAGTTTATATAGTGCATGTACTTGTTGCATGATTTACTATCAACAGTGATCCTTGAGTATAAATAAGTATGAGTAAATGATGCATTATTTGCTCAAATATCTGGATAACTTTTTATGAATTGAATCTAAAGACATAGAGACAAAGTAGAATTTTTTGTGTTACGAAAGCCCGTCACTCGTCACTGAAAATCCTATTGGTGTGAAAATACAAAAAAATCCACAGAAAAATAAATTGTCTATTTTTTGATCACGTTATCACACAGTAGATAACAAAGAGAGACGCAGACACGTTCTGGGATTAACGTTGGCACCGACAGCCGTTCGCGTCCGCGCGGAAGATAACAGGAATTCAACTGAAAACATGTCACCCTGTCTTTTTATTCCAGAGCTGTTCCGGAAGTGAAAACAGCATTCCGGAGAGGGCCAGCTGGAGTAACCCGATTGAGTTCATACTGTCATGCATGGGTTATGCCATCGGCCTTGGAAATGTCTGGAGGTTCCCCTATCTTTGCTACAGAAACGGAGGAGGTAATTCTATTTTTACTTTTTGGTGAATTCTGCTTGAGTTAGTTTCGCTAAGTGAACTTTGGGACTTTGTCACTGCTTTAATACACGCTCAAATAACTTTGTAACTTAGTCGTAATTGTTGACGTTGCTATGAATTGTACAGTAATAGAAAATAAGGATTTAATGGAAGGAAAACTTACCAAATCTGCGACATGGTGATGATTTTGATTGATTCCTTGAGGTTTTCAAAAATCTGAAAAAAGAACATAAATGTAAGACAATATTGATTACGATACTTATTTTTGTATTAATTGCAGCCAATTGCTCTTATATGCTTTACTCCTGAGGCCTGAGCCATATTATAGGCACGTGCGTACCGATGCTTTCACGCTATTAGGTCTTGATTTTGGGGATCAAGCATTTCATATATTATTACCAGTACAAGCCTCATTGAATACTGTGCTTGGGGTTCTAATGTGTCTCCATCAGGCATTGAGTCCTGCGTATCTGAACAATATCGTATAAATAGAATAGATGCTCGTTAGTAACATGAATATTGCTGTCTCTGTCATTGATACGATTCAATAAATTTAAGGTACCACGAACATATTGGGTATATATACACCAATGCTTTGTCATTACGATACCTCTATCGCTGTGAGGGCTAGTATTGTTATACGCATGCTTGATTTTGAATACTGCCACATTTCCAACTGATGCGCACAATTCGAGAAGAAGAGAACCAGATAATTAATAAGAAAGCAATCGGTCATTGAAGCTAGATTCTCAAGGTTCCATTTGAAAATATTAATACTGGAGCTCCATTACTTCTGCTGAAATATCTGTTTGTTATGATCCCCTGCATCGATCGTATTATAGTTTCCAATTTCAATGATATCTTAATTTTGATATCATCTTGCTTCTTGAAATAGTTTCGCGGCAAGTCTGAGAAAACTACCATTATTGACCTGGTTACTAGATTTTAACAACATTAAAAAGAAAAAATGGAAGAATCATTTAGATGATGAAAGCGCATTTTTGACAGCTCATGAATGCTTGTTACTTCAGAGATTTCGCAAATTACCATCTCTCACAGTTACTGAGCTTGAAATCAAGCAGTTTGGACAAACTTACGAAACAGCAGCTTCCATTTAGTACTAGTTTCAAGTTGACTATTTGATAGGTACATAATTTATGCATGTACAAACTCAAAAATACCTTTAAATCTTCATTGCTTAGTTATTGACTGACGGGAGGTCAAGTGCTGTACCTTAAAATGATAATTTGATCCTTATCAAAGCTATATAAAAAAAAAATACACCAAAAGTGAACACATTTTCATCCAATAATAATAATTCATTCTAATAAGCTTCAAATTCGCGTCAAACAAGTCATTGAATGAATCCCGGACAGATTTGACAACTGTACATAATAATAGTGACACCCGCGGCGAAAGTTGTAACTAAATTTTTATCTACTTTAATAAATTTTAGTTGCCATATCCCTAATGTCATAGATATCTATGGACATTGTTTCACTTGAAACAAGTAATTGAATAATTCAATTTTCCACAATCACTGAGCTTGAATTAAAGCAATTTGTGCAAGCCTACGAAACAGCAGCTTTTATTTAGTACCAGTTTCAAGTCTGTAAATAGTATAGTTGCTGAGATCTCAGCGTCACGCCAGCCAGCCAGCCAGCCAGCCAAAGTGAATATAATAGCGCTTTTTTCGGAAAAATGCGCTAAAAATGCGCTAAAAACTGATATGGAAGAGGTATTTAAAAACAGGGAACGATAGTGACTTCGAAGAGTACAAGAAACAAAAGAGATTAGTAAAAGTAAGTATTTAAAAAGCTTTTATAGAATCCTTAAAAGAAGTAAGAGAGAAAAGTTAACAATCAAATGCCTGAAAGATAAAGAAGGAAATATATTGACAGAGGATAGTGAAATAATGACAAGATGAAAAGAGCATTTCATAGACCTACTAGTAAGTGACGAAAGCACTAATAAACCAGAGAATGAGGAGACTCCACAAACAAAATTATAAATGAAAATACAGAAATGATAACTCAAGCAGAGTTAATTGGAGTACTTAGAAAACTAAAAAATGACAAAGCACCGGGACATGACTGTATGAAGGCCTAGCAATTGAAGTATATGGGCGAAGAAGGAGGAATATTATTGTTGCTTATATTAAACATAATCTGGAAAACAGGAAGAATACCTTTAGATTAGGAGAAAGCTGTCATATTTCCCATACATAAAAAAAGGAGATAGCAAAAACTGTGAGAATTATAGGGGCATATCACTCTTATGCACAATAGCGAAAATTTACGAAGCAATACTTGAAAACAAGCTTAGAGCTGCGATAGGAACAACAATGGAAAAATCCCAAAGTGGACTTAGACCACATATTTACTTGATAAAAAATATAATGGAAACGGACAATGAACTGTATATCAATTTTACAGACCTATAAAAAGCGTTCGACCAAGTACCGAGGACTAAGTTGTGGAACATATTGAGAGTAAGAAAAATAGGAGAACAGTTATTAACAGCAATAATAAGTATATAGGAAACAACATCCAACTACATATAAGAACAGGCAATGCAACATCAGACGAGTTCAAAACATTCCAAGGGTTACGACAAGGAAGAGCTTCAAGCCCATTGCTATTTATTATATTTTTAGACCAAATAATGAACAATATTAAGAATAGAATAGAAAAAGGGGAGGTTGGACATCACAAGTTAAAAAGAATTTCATTATCAGAAAGTGCGTTCGCAGATGACTTAGCAGTGATGGCAAGGAGCGAAGAAGATATGAAACGTAATTTAGAAATACGGAACGAAGAGCTGAGAAAACATAATATGGAGATAAATGTAGAAAAAACGGAAATAATGGTCACATCAAAAGAAAATTCAAGGACAAACATAATACTGAATGGGGAAGAAATAGAGCAAGTAGAAACATTCAAATACTTAGGGGCAGCAATAAATAATAAAGGAAGCTAAGAGCAGGACATGGATACGAGAATGCAGCAGGCTAACAAAAATTTCCATGCAATGAGCAATATAATACTGAAAAATAAACATATAACGAAAAGGACAAAAATGACTTCATACAAAACAGTGCATAGACCCATATTGATATATGGTAGTGAATCATGGTTGATAAATAAGAGAAAAAGAAGCAAAATACAGGCGGAGGAAATGAAATATTTAAGAATAGTGGAAGGAGTCACGATAATGGATAAAATAAAAACGAATATATGAGAAACAGAGCAGAAATAGACAGCATTCATAATGTCATGAGAAAAAAATGCAAGAATACAAAACAAGAAGAAAAGGGGAATCAAAACAGACTTAGTAAAATAATATAAAAGAAATATTATTGAGAAATAACATCAGCGGCCAAGAAGCAAAGAAGTTAGCAAGGGAGAGGAAAAAATGGAAAGAGATAATCAACAAGATAGAATAAAAAACAATGGAAATAATTAAAACAAGAGCAGAAGAAGCAAAAGGTATTAAGAGATTTGGAGTGTTTATAATAATAATACTAGGCTTTATCCCGGGATGCAAAATTATTGGGTGTTATGAGAAGTTTCCTATCAATTATAGACCGAGAGCTCGTTACAGGACATAGGGAACAATTTTTTACAGACTGCCACTTATAGGAAAGATACTGACAGCTGTGAGCTTCAGATATTTGTAAAGATCCCCGCTAGAATAATTGGAGACACAACGTTTCAAGAGCAAAGTGCTGTCTTTTTCAAGTGTAATAAAAATGAATTATAAATAAATGTCAAGACATCAAAAATATACAAATAGTGACTGGATAAGTTTGAAATATGACCTTCTAGGATTGAAGAGCTTTGCTTGTTGCTTAGTGTATAATTCAATGTTCACAGGTCTCCAGGAGATAAAAATGAAGGTCTAAATACGGTAATTGTCAACTCTTTGTGGTTCTAGGTCAATCTGGCTCTATTCTTTTTGGTGCTCTAAAATCATGTCTTATGAAATTTGTATCTTAATATACTATTGCTTCATTAGAAAATAGCTTGCTTGATCAACTTTTCACAGTTTGCCATTTTTTTGAACGTATGGCAAAATAGACTAAAAGCTTATAGTAAAAATTGCTCTAAGCTACGCAATAAATTGACAAGTTTACCTGAATATATGCTTTACTTTTGGACTCATGTAGATCGTCTGCGAATTAACTTTTAAAGGGTTTTGCAAAACTACCCTACGTTAGAAAAAATGGCAGACTGTAATAAGTTGTTAGAAGAAGCTAATTGGAATAAATCTAGCGAGAATTTTAAATGCAAATACTTCAAGCTTTCCTATGAATAGCAGCTTTTAAAAATTGTTCTGTAGCCACCCTTGGCTAACATGAAATGTATTTTTGTTTTGAATTTAATATAAAAAGAATAGAGGTAGCATGAAAAAAAAACAATATATAATATTTGGTTGTCAAATAACTGTGTACAGAGAATTTTGAAAATATTGTAATAAAACATTTATTCAATTGACTGTTTGTCTGGAGCAATTAATATCTCATGTAGGATTCAACAGACATTAGTACCTACAATTTGGTGACCCCTGACTATTAAAAATGGAAAATTCGGAAGCCGATTTACCTGGGATACAATCAGGTCAAGCAAATAAAATTAATATCAAAATTCCACCATTTTGGCCTGAGAAACCCGAAATATGGTTTTTTCAAGTAGAAGCACAATTTGCTATCAACAAGATTAGAAGCGAAGATACCAAATTTAATTACTTAATTTCACAATTGGAGCCAAAATTTGTAGAAAATTTATGGGATATAATAACAGATGCAAGTACCAACAAATATTCAAGTAGTAAACAGCGGCTGATGACAATTTTCAAAGAAAGTGAAAATAAACGGATAAAAACACTGTTAACAGGAATAGAGCTTGGTGATACTAAGCCTAGTATTTTATTACGTAAAATGCAATCGTTGGCTGGTGCTGATATTTCGAACAGTGCTTTGAAAACTATATGGCTTGACAAATTACCTGATTCAATCAAGAGTGTATTAGTCGTCAGTGGCGAAGAAACCATTGAAAAATTGGGAATTATGGCAGACAAAATAATGGATATTAATTCGCGTACAGAAATTTTCACTGCTGAATCATCAAAATTGAACGGCAGCTGCAGTGATGTTAATCAACAGTTACTGGCAAAAATAGCAGAACTAGAAAAAAGGATAGCGAAAATATCAACTCAAGTTCATCAGAGAGGCAGGCCCCGGTCCCTTAGTCGCAGTCGTGACTGTAGTCACAATCGAGACTCCAGCCGAAGCAGGAAGTTCAACCCGAAAGGGAAATATTGTTTCTACCATTTCAGGTTTGGTAAAAAAGCTGAAAAATGTCAAACACCTTGTCAATGGGTGCAGGGAAACTTGAACCAGCAGCCGAATTAGCGGCGAATTCTGCTGCATTTTGCAAATGCCGTACATCTCGCCTATTTATCACAGAAAAGAAAACGGGATTACGACTACTAGTTGATAGTGGAGCTGATGTTTCAATTATTCCTGCAGGGAAGCATGAAAAACTAGACAGTACTTATAAACTTTATGCTGCTAACAACACTGAAATTCCAACATGCGGTATTAGAGTGTTGACAGTTGATATCGGTCTACGTAGGCAATTTCAGTGGCCTTTTATCGTAGCTAAATTAGACAAAGGCATATTGGGTGCTGATTTTATGAAACATTTCAACCTTTTAATAGATCTTCATAACAAGTGCCTTATCGATAAAGTAACAAAATTAAGTGTTCAAGGTAATATTTCAGAAATTAACGAAAACGATGTAATAACAACTTTGAAAAAGTCTAATTATTTCGCAAATTTACTAGTTAATTATCCTGAACTTACTAAACCCAATTTGCTTCCTACATACCTAAAGCATGACATCAAGCATCAAATTGTTACGAATGGAGATCCAATATACTGCAGGCCGAGGCAGCTTGATGCAAGAAAGTTGAAGATTGCCAAACAAGAATTTCAATTTATGCTGGACAATGGAATCATACGACCATCGCAGTCAGAATGGGCCAGTCTTCTTCATATAGTTAACAAGAAAGATGGATCACTTAGACCATGCGGAGACTATCGAAGACTAAATGATAAAACAGTTCCTGACAGGTATCCCATTCCAAGAATAGATAACTTTTTACATATTCTACCCGGGAAAAATATATTTTCTAAAATTGATCTATTCAAAGCCTACTACCAAGTTCCAATAGCAGAGGAAGATAAGCCTAAAACTGCTATTATTACGCCTTTTGGTCTCTTTGAGTTTAATGTAATGAGTTTTGGACTTAAAAATGCCCCAGCTTCTTTTCAAAGATTCATAAATCTTGTCTTCTCAGGTCTATATTTCCTATTTGCTTATTTAGATGATGTGATTATAGCTTCTGTAGATGAGAATGAGCATGAAAAACATCTTAAATCAGTATTTGAACGATTAAACAAATTCGGTTTACGAATAAATATTTCTAAATCAATATTTGGCGTAAAAAATGTAGAATTTCTGGGATATCTTATCACACCAGAAGGTGTTAAACCCCTTCCGGAAAAAGTTAAAACTATATTAGATTACAAATTACCAGAAACTGTACACGATTTACGAACATTTCTAGGATTAGTCAATTTTTATCGCTGTTATTTAAAGAATGCAGCTGAAACGCAAGCAGTTTTGCATGATTATTTGAAAGGTTCAAAGAAACGTGACAAAACTAAAATTATTTGGACAGAAGAAGCTACAGAAATGTTTAATAAATGTAAAAATGATTTGGCAAATGTAACTTTATTAACTTTTCCAAATCCAGTTTACCCGTTAGCTTTATTCACAGATGCATCTGATAAATCAGTTGGTTCAGTATTACAGCAGTTTCAAAAAGAAGGATGGAAACCGATAGCATTTTTTTCAAAAAAATTAAATGACGCACAGAAAACATACAGCGTTCATGACAGAGAATTACTTAGCATATATTTATCAATTAAACCATTAATTTATGCATTTAAACAAAAGAATGAAAAAGCTTCACCTAGACAACTCAGACATTTACAATACATTTCTCAATTTACAACAGATATTGAATATATTAGTGGTAAAAAAAATATAGTTGCTGATACATTATCACGAATTGAAGAAATTAATTTTATAAATTATGATGAAATTGCTTTAGCACAAAAATCTGATGAAGAATTGGAACAACTGAAAAAATCAGACCAATCTCTTCACTTCAAATCTTTTCCGTTGACATCAGGTCAAGTGTTATGGTGTGATATATCAACCAATAATATCAGACCATACATACCATTAGCATTTCGAAAGAAAATATTTTTAAAAATTCATAATTTGTCACATCCAGGTATCAAATCTACAACTAAACAAATAACTTCTAAATTCATTTGGACCAATGTTAGAACAGATATTCGTGATTGGACTAAAACTTGTCTAAATTGTCCAATAAATAAAATTACAAGACACACAAAATCGAAAATTTCAAACTTTCTTGAACCAGATGAGAGATTTCATACTGTACATATTGATTTAATAGGTCCACTACCACCGTCTGATGGTAACACTTATTGTTTAACATGTGTGGATAGATTTTCAAATTGGATGGATGTTATTCCTATTTCAAACAGCACAGCGTTGATTGTAGCAAGAGCTTTTTATAATAATTGGGTATCCAGATTTGGAGTTCCGCATACAATAATATCTGATCAAGGAAAACAGTTTCGTTCAGAATTATTTAAATCATTAGCAACAATTTGTGGCGCGAAAATTCAGCATACAACAGCATATCATCCTCAAGCTAATGGAAAAGTAGAACGTATGCATCGCATTTTGAAAACAGCTATCAAAGCACATAATAATATACAATGGATAGATACCTTACCAACTGTTTTATTAGGAATGCGTACAGCTCTTAGGGAAGATACGAATCATTCAATTGCCCAAATGATTTATGGGAAAACAATTAAACTACCAGGTGAATTTTTTGACAAATCCGAGATTCAAACAGATCCTTGTACGTTTTTGAATAATCTGCAAAGGCATATGGAAATGTTGAGACCTGTAGAGAATAGATTCAGAAATAAAGAAAAAATATTTGTACATAATGATCTAAACTCTTGTACCCATGTGTTTGTTAGAAATGATAGAGTGAAAAAATCTCTAGAACCCGCATATGATGGACCATTTCTTATCGTTGAGAGAGCAAATAAATTCTTCAAAATAAAAATTAAAAATAAAGACATAAATATTTCTATAGATAGATTGAAACCAGCTTACCTTATTTCATCTGATAAATGTTATGATATTTTTCATTTTGAACTCATTACTAACGATGAAACAGTAAAAACTCAAAATGACAAAAAAGTAACCATTAAGTGTTAATAATTGTGAACATCCATTCACTTTCCACAATATATAATTCAATCAAATAAACAAGATTCGTAACACAATAATTTTTCTGAATAATATTCGAAAAATTCCACGTGGAGGGGGAATGATGTAGCCACCCTTGGCTAACATGAAATGTATTTTTGTTTTGAATTTAATATAAAAAGAATAGAGGTAGCATGAAAAAAAAACAATATATAATATTTGGTTGTCAAATAACTGTGTACAGAGAATTTTGAAAATATTGTAATAAAACATTTATTCAATTGACTGTTTGTCTGGAGCAATTAATATCTCATGTAGGATTTAACAGACATTAGTACCTACAGTTCCCATTGCCTGTCACGAGCGCCCGGTCTATGAATGGAATAATAGAACAAATGCGCGGAGAATAGACAGAAAGATCGAAAAATATGATCTTTAGAGACTTCAGTGTGACGTCATGGTGCAATTTAGTATTTATTGTTTAAAGTATGTATTGTGTTGCATCGCAAAAAAGCAAGTATCTTTGATATTAACAAATAAAAGACAGAGCGGGGTTGGAGAAAATGAATTTTTATATTAGATATTCACCATCAGAATTCTATTGGTATTTTATTTTTGGAAATTGAGCTCTGCACGAGTGATGGGCTATTATTTATTCATTTTGCAAACAAGTTGAGAGTAAAACGCTGTACCGATGACTGAGTCAATAGATTCTTACAGCATTTTTATGCACGATTAAATTTTGCATAACGTCAATAATCCAATGCGGCATTGACATGCGATGTATCCGTAATAAATAGGCTATTAAGTTTAAAAATGAATCAATACCGACCCAGGGCAACTCATTATTGCTATTTTCCATTATCTAACATTTATGGGAACTGATGATGGATTTCGTATAAATTATTCAACAATTGGAGCTAGCTAACTGAATCATTTATTATTTTGTAACTACCGATCTTCAAAAAATCATAGATATGAGAATTCACGATATTATAGCTTGAAGAGGGATTGGTTGAAGGGATTATTCGAATTATATGAAATGATTGAAGTGCAATCGTGCACACAAATTCGAATATCATTCCAAATCAGTGGATAAATCACAATTAATGATTAATGCAGTCTTATCAGTTCTATTTCAAAACATAGACTGAAAATAAACATCAAATTGAATAGAATGAATATATAATATTGTTATTAAATCCCTTTGGTAATCAAATTCTGTATAAATTAATTGATTGATTGCTATTATGAATTATGATTGAATTTGTCAATACACTAGCAGTAAACTTTCTGAATGAAACTTTTAGTATCCCCATTCCGCAATTTGCAATGGAAAATGTAATAATGTGCCTAGCACATCAAATCGATTCGTCGGTGAAACTTTATTATTATTTAAGCCCGGTTCCCATGGCATGGGAATGTGACGAAATACGCACTGACTATGCACTAAAACCATTCTGACAGCACGTAAATCAAACTTATAAAGCGAGGTAGAATATTTCATTTTGTATATTGAAAATTCAAAACTTAGAAAAGAATAAAAATACATTGGTGGATATAAAAAGAAGTAATAGGTGGGCAGATACAAGTTAATCTAGCTGTTAGCTTAATCATGCAATTCGCAGATCGCTTACGAGCCTTTTCTTCGTATGATTTACTGATAGTTGACGGATCGTCCGAACTGCGGACACGAGCCTCAAGCATACTTATTTGCACAATGAGCTCGCTTTATTTATTTAAAAATCGTACAAATAGTTAATAAAAGTCGAAAAATAGAAAGCTAGAAAGCCCAATTTGAAAGATATATGTTTTTTTCGAAGACCGTCAAAGATGTCAATGATTTTTGGCAATGATTCGTGAGCATTGGTAATATGAGAAAAAACTTATTTGTATTTTATCCATTTTTACTTGTACTAAGTACAAGAAAGTATTGTGAAACCGATAAAATTCACCTATCGAGATTTTGATGGAAATATCCGTTTTGAGCATCTCTGAATCCATTTTGACTATTTGTGGCTTGATGTCGGTACGTATGTTCGTGCGTTCGTGCGTGCGTGCGGGCGTAACTCGCAAATCTCGAAACTGGTTTAACGTATAATGATGAAATTTTGTGTTTAAGACTGGTATAGGGTCTAGTTGTACACCTCGCATTATGGTTCCAATCGTCTGTACCGGAAGTGCACTTTACTTGAAACTTTTTTCGAATTTCTCTAATAAATCCAGAATGATCAACCGTAGGATGTTGAAATTCAGTATTTAAACTTGATGTTGTATCAGAATGGTTATCTGCTATTATTGTAAGAATCGCCCAGGCCAGAAGTGCACTTTACTTGAAACTTTTTTCGATTTTTTTGCATAAATATAGAATGATCCGCCATAGCATATTGAAATTTCGTATAAAGAACTTCTATAACATTTTATTGTATATCTTGCATTATGATTGCGATCGGCTAAGCCGGATATGCATTTAACTTGAAACTTTTTTTAAATTTTCCGCATAAATTCAGAATGATCAGATTAGCCATAGGATACTGAAATTAAGCATTTGGAATTGCTGTAGCAGCTTAATGATCATCTTCTATTTTTGTAACAATCGGCTGAGCCGGAAGTGCGCTTTATATGATAGACTTTTTGAATTTTCCGAATAAATTCTAAACAGTCAGTCGTAGAATATTTAAATTTTGTATGAGGCACTTTTATAATATCTAGTTGTACAACTTGCATTATGATTGCTATCGATTAAGCCGGAAGAGCACTTTATTCGAAACATTTTTTGAATTTTCCGCATAAATCCAAAACTATTGAACGTAGATTGTTAGAAATCAGTATTTAGGACGATTATACCGTCTATATGCTTATATCCTATTTTTATTGAGATCCACCGAGCCGAAAGTGCACTTCTCTTGACAGTCTTTTGGAATTTTTCGCATAAATTCGAAACGATCAGGTGTAGAATATTAAAATTTGGTATTTCAGTCTGCTGTAGTATCTGAATGATTGCCTACTATTTTCAAAACAACAGACTGAACCGGAAGTGCATTTCAGTAGGAATTTATTTTTTAATTCTGCGCATAAATTCAGATCTGTTGATAGTCGTAGAAATTTGGAAATCAGTATTTAGGAATGTTGTAGTGTAATAATAATGGCCTACTGTTTCCATAGCAACCAACTTGGCAGAAAGCGCATTTTACTTGACAGATTCTTAGAATCTCTTGGGTAAATCCAAAACGATTAACTGTAGAACGATGAGATTTTGTGTTTGATTATATATAACCAATGATATATATATATATATGATCAAACACAAAATCACATCGTATTGTATATATATATATATATATATATCCAATGATGTACAAGTAAGTAACGTGATGTTCACGTCAGACTTTTAAATGTGGCACTCATAGATTATACTGTGTAATTCAATGGATTAATTTTCATCTATTGTTACTGCTGTTACATACATCAAGAGGAGTCTTTTCTTGAAATGAAAATTGTTTGAGCCATTTGACCTTAACTGGGATCAAATTCGAGAAGCGCGAGATAACTGAGAGCGTTTGAGCGCTTGACTTCTGTGCAATATGATAATATTGAAATCAGGAATATTTGCGTTCCATAATTCATGGAAATAAGTTACATGTGTAATTTCCAGGATAAAACCGACTAAAATTTCTACGAGTCCCGAACGATTTGTTCTCAGTTTGGATCTATTCGAATATTTTTCTTGCTATTCATAAAACCACCTGTTTTCTGGCCTCAAAGAGTCTCTACAAGAGGACTTGATCTCAGTGGTATATGCCGAAACCTCCTCAAATATTTTCCAAGAGCAGATGCAATTTTTTTATCATGAATATGAACTTACTGGAATTTTATCTATTTTAATTCACATGACATTTTTATCTGTCATATATTAATTGAAAACTATGGACAAGCAACTGGAATGTAATTGAATGATTCATAGAACATTCATTGTTAGACCACATCGATTTTAAACACGAAGATAAATGTGATCCTAATTTATGATAGACCAAAATGATCAATCAAAAATTCAATTGAAATGAATGAATTCCATCGTGCTTGATATTTTATCGTCATGATTAAAGTATAGGAGATTGAGGGCAATACACTATTTATGGATAGTTGCAGGAATTGAAGTGGCGAGCGGAGGAAGCAATCACTAGACTTCCTAGGACTAACTTGAGATAGAGCTCCAATTTCCAGCCAAACTTTGGCGCGACCTTTGAACTTAGAAGTCTCGTGTGCTGTACATGATTGAGTTTAGGTATCATCTATCGAATTGAAGCGTATTTTGTAGTAGGAGATAGATGTATTAGCTCAATTGATGAATATAGAGTTGCTTTGGCAACAAATTTGGCTGCAAATTATGACGCTGTCTTAATTCAAGTAATCTCCTCTCACTCCTTGTTCTATTGAGCCAAAGCTGCTCTGTACTATTGCCTGGAATATATTTTAACGCCACGTTGTTCGCTATTCTCTTTGAGGATAAGCATACGCAGTTATAAAGCTAAAAAAAAAATGCGGAACAGACATATCAATCTTTTGAAGTCTCTGTTTCAAAGCTTTCTTCGTTAGAACGAAAAAGCAACAGCAAATAGATAATAGGTATATGCTGAATAAAATTATCCATTTTGAATTATTTGATTTTCATCTGTATGAAGGCATATCAGAAATTGACCGTCCGTCGCTCCTAAAGATCTGTTTGAGCGTGAAGCAGGTATAGAAGAGTTTAAAATATAATAAAACTATTAAGACTCTTCTGTTTTTATTATGCTTAATTCTAGCTATGGTTCAGTTGGACTGAGCTTAGTCACTATGATAAAAATTATTTCAGCCATAGTAAGAATAATAAATAAGCTCAGTTCATTAACTGTACTGTGGTTCAGCTTACACTGAGCAACCGGGTTACAGAGAATTAAACAAAAGGGTCGTGGGACACCATGCAATAATTTTATTATGAAAGATTAATTCTAGAGCTGTATTAAAAAATTCACTGGATCTTTTTAGACGGTTTGTCGGAATCGTGCAACGGACGGACATCATCAGTACGATAGATAATTAGTAGTCGAAATTCTGCGCTTTTGAATGTTGGAGCGTGTACTTGGTCGTGCATCTTGCCCATCTAGTTCCGCAAATCGGTAATGTACTCTCCTTCAACTAAGGTGTCGCCTGGTTTGCTACCAAATTGCAGGGTAATTGCAATTCTCGACCACAGACGGTCGACTCATGGAAAAATCGATAGGCTAATAGATCCCAATTTCTCTGATGGCCTGACATAACTTTTAAAACATTCGTTCGTTTAACCATGCCATTTGACTGTAGTGCTATCGTTTTTGTCTTGTGGATCCTTAGGATGTTACATTCATTCTGGGACAATGTTGTTTCATCCTTGATCAAAATGCAACCACATGGGTACGCCATATCGGTAGAGTCACTCTTTACAAGGGTCTCTGCTTCCAATTCTTCACACCTCAAATGTTATTCAGTAGTTTCATCATGAATTTTCTGCAGTACCTCTAATTCTATCTTCCGAGGAATCATGGCCTGCAATCCTTTGTGCCGTGCTATCGGAGCTTACCACGACACGCTACAGGAAATAATTTTCCGGAAATATGAAGAACCGCTGCGTCCAGTACGATTTTACATTTCTAGTGCCAATGGTGCCTGGTGGACATGAAATTCTCAATGAAATTAATAAATGAGTATTTCAACCACGTGATTAATGTTGAATAATAAATTAATTAGTTTTATTTTGACGTTTTGTCTTTAGAACTGCGATAAATAAATAAGTATAGGTATTCTTCAAAGTTTATTTATTTTTATTGATGAATAGAAATATTTCAAAGTAAATGGCCAAAATGCCTTCCTTCCATCTCCACACAAGCTCTGCATCTTCTTAAAAATGATGCCCTTATTCTTTCAAAAATTCTTACTTTGAATTGTTTCATAGCTTTGCACAATTCTGCTAAATTGCATACTGGTCTTGCATGGACCAAACATTTAAGATAACCTTATACAAAAAAATCAAGTGGTGTTGAATCCGAGGATCTAGGAGGCCATTGAACGAAACTTTCTTTTCCCATCCGTCTTCCAGGGAACCTGTGGTTTGAGCGCTTTCTAACACGAAGCGTGAAATGAGGCGGAGCTTCATCTTGCATAAGCCACATATTCATCCTTTGATTAATTAATACATTTTCTAAGAGCAATGGTAATTCATTTTGTAGAAAATCATGATATGCGACACCATTTGGCCTATTGGGAAAAGAAACTGGTCCTATTACAGTGTTTCCTAGAATGCCGAGCCAGGTATTGAGGCTAGATCGCTCTTGATGGTGTGACTCGACGACAGCGTGAAGATTTTCATGTGACCAAACATGATTATTATGAAAATCAAATATTCCATCTTTAGTAAAACCGGCCTCATCTGTGAAAAAAAAATTTGAATCGAAATTTGGATTATCGGCATTCTGATGCAAAATTCACAGGCAAAATTTTATTCTGACTTGATAATCAGGAAAATTAGAAGCTTTTTCCCATTGAAAGTGGTAAGGATGTAGAAGCTGAGAATGTAGAGTTCTCCAAACAAGGAGACCACTGATACCCATTTTAGCGGATATCCTTCAAACACTTTCGGGATTTTCTTCAATAATACTTAACGCTCTTTCTTAAACTTCGGGTGTAACAACTGTCCCCTAAATGTGACCTATTTTCGTATTCAACTTCTCTCACGATTGTAGCTTTTTTCCTGCCCCGGACAGGACAGGGGGCGCACTCGGACTTTGTCTTGAAGTACTTGATCTCCGCTATGACCAAAACTGGCCTTATTTTCGACATTTAGAACTATATTCCTGATTGATTCATATACAATTTAGCTGTAGGTCCAATCAGCGAAGATAAGGTGCGGTCGGCTCTTGGTCTATTAATGATTCAAGAAAAACTCTGGACTTTGTTTTAATTATGTCCATCGAGAAGAATCTTGCGTATAAGAAATCAACGATCTTTTCAAATATTTATTACTAAAATTTTGACAAAATTCATTCAAAGATTTCCTCATATCTGAGCATACTATATCCAGAGAATTATTATCAATGGGACAGTTGGTACATTTGTTGGTGCAAGGCAAGTTTCTAGCCAAGCTCATTATTCCTGAGAGTCCACAATAATAATAAGATATACCTACATAGCGTAGCAGAAAAATCCTCAAACAATGTTATTAAATTTAATGAATATATTTCACTCAAATTGCTAGTGGTAAGGTACGTTTGCTGGAGGATAATAAAGCAGAAGAAATTTTTCGAAAAGAATTATGAACTGTGAAAACAAATTTTGATGTGCATTAATTTAATTTCCGCTAGACGTAATAATTAAAAAGACGAAGATTTGAAAACATAAAAAATGCGATAATTCCATTGGACACCGTGTCCAATTAAGGTCGACGCGTTTTAAAATTCACTGTGGCAGTTTTTAACAGGAATGATGAATTATACAAAGAAAATTGCTTAAATTTGCGCATCTAGAATATCTGTGGCTAACGCGGTGTGAAAACCGAATGCGTCGTTGCCGGCGTCGATCAAAGAATGCACTGTTGTCGTTTTTGCCAGTGGCGTTGAATAAATAACAATAGGAATAGCGCGAGGCGAGACCAACTCGCTTTACGTCCGCGTCGGGGACGAATAATTTAATAACGTTGCCCCGGAAACAGAATGCCCTAATATCTATGTGCGCTGGAATTACACTAACATTTTTCTGAATCGCTCCATCCTTCTTTGTTCGCGGAACAAACAGAAAGTTTTATACCCCATTAAAATTAATTTAGACATACTTTATTAATAGCAGAATACTTTCCAAAAGAGATGAGGCTTTTGGGAATGTCATGTTTAATAATAATAATATTTATTCTGTGGTATGATAAAACAATTTGTCTGACAGTCTATATTAGAATAATATTGTCATCTTTTAGTCAAATTCAAGAACCTCAGATGGTTTGTGTTGAACTTTTCGTATATTATTATTTTTATTTATTCAATTGGAAATAATTGATTCTCAATTCTCAAAAATTAAAAAGAACAAAGTAAATATAGAATTATAATATTGAATGGTAATATTGTTTGCATATTCATTAAAAAATCACCGCTGATAAAAAGCTGTGCTCTTCTGATATATAAGATAAATATAAATCGGGAATCATCATTCATTTTTCCCTGAATTATTAAATGTATTTACTTTCAAGCAATTTATATTCAAATAAAGCACTATATCATTTCACTGAAGACAGGTATTTCATTCATTTCAATTAACACTGATGACCGCAGTATAAATCATCTAGGAAAATATACATACATTATCTCATTGATGTCCAGGATAATATTGACACCAAATGAACAATTTTTTTTTGTAGATCCATATAGAAAATAGTGTTTTATTGGAAGTTCTTTTCCAGCCTATACTATGGTAACAAATTCACAGATTCGATGATTGAATTTAATTTCATAGTTTTGTGTTATGTTTTTGACTCATTTGGAAATAGATTATGTGAGTTCCACAACCATAAGATTTATTTAATTAAGGTTCAATAAAGAATAATTCATGATGATCGCCTCCAAAAACTAAAAACTGGCACCATATTCAAAGCGATAAATAAGACAGATCTAAGATACAATTGGAAACAGTTACTGAAATTATGATGGTGGTTTTCTAAAGCGAAGCTACCATCAAAACGAAATTCCTAAAAGATCTTATACTCATCTGGAGATTGGCCCAGAAGACTGGAGTACTATTTTTAGAAGATCGTAGAAACAACAGTCGTGTATTTTTCTAATCAAACTATCACATAATACAATAGAGGACTCCAATCTAATATTAAGTCTTATGTGTTAAATTCCACGTACCGCGAATGAGTAATCCTAGACAAAAAACTTTGTTTATTATCCCTGGGACATTTTGTTCTGTTGAGTTGTTCAATAAATTGAATAAAATAAGATATTGAATTCTTAAAAAAAAAAAAGATATTTGTTTGACTCGTGGAACAGCCAACATCTTTTGTTAACTCCATACGACTGATGATAAATACGTCATAGATGATGTCATTGATCTCGACCACTTCAAGCTCACTTTATTTTTGCAGAAATCGCCAAGAAGTTCAAATTAATTGAGAAATTGTCTTTCCAATTTTTACTTTTGATTCCAAGTTATAGTCCAAGATCCTAGACCCGCCAGACCTTACTTATTTTCTGAGAAACAAAATTTGTTGATTAGAATAGTGTTAGTCGGTACTTTGATCATACACATATTTGCTAGTTTGTGCCGACGGCCAATTTAAAGATACGAGATGTTATAGGTACATCAAGACAATATTCACTTTTCTTGAAGTCTGAGTGCTGATTTTTATGTATGTTCTAGAGAATATTATTGAAAATTGATAATCAACACTGCCAGACACTTCTCATCGGCAGTAATTCCTGCTAAACGCTTTAAAGCTCGCAAAAAATATCGTTTTCTTACTTATTGGCAAATAAACATAAGCGATACTCTATCTGGTGGCAGAATTTCAAACTAGTGATGTTAGGATAGATTTGGCGGGCTACATATATAATATACATGAGCTTATAATCAAATCAATAAATCATATTCTATATTCGGTTATTTAATTAGTATTCATAAAAAACATATATGAGATAATAATTCTGAATGATTTTAGCAAAAATTCATCAAAAAATATTGTGTAAATTGATTGAAATTTCAAATACAAAAATTTACTATGGAGGATTATGTGTAGTAGTAATGACTGATGAAGCCATTGCCTACGCATTCGCTGTCTAACAGTTGATATAATAAGATTGTTATTTCGTTTTGTTGTACTTTTTACTTTTAAATTGAAAAAGAAGATAGAATCCAAAGTTTTAGAGTTTTTCAAAATCTTTTTTTTCATGCAGGACATTTCAGATATTGCAACTGGTGAATATTTTTGTCTGGATTCTTTCCTATTTATCCAGGTATACTTTACAAATACAAATTATCTTCAAATAATTGATAGATTTTTTGAAACAACAAACAGTGCAACTAAAATGTACTAATCTAATGTTTATTTAACAAAATTAAAAGGCATTCTCGAGCCACTTCAACTTTTCAACACATGGTACACAATAAAAAAAACTGCAGTCATATGCTTGCAACTGTCGCTGTTTTCTGCTTTGCAAGAACAACTCATATTCTCAATCTCCAAGGCATCATATTCATTACAATTCAATTCTCCTTCAATTTCATACGGATTCTCAAGCACTTTTGATGTTTATATGCAAGAGCATGCAAAAATACTCTCTTGTCACTATCATCATTTAATTTTCGACAGAATAATATAATGTCAAGCATTTACTAGCTCTTCACCCTCATTTACACAACGTGACTGACATTTGCATCAAAATATTCTTGAAGTTTCAATATCATCATCTAGAAATTAAAGGTTAAGTTCAATTTAAAAATATGAATTAAATATAAATAAACAGATGGAATAATTCACTTGCTTGGTACTTACGAACAATATACTTTTAAAAAATATCCATGAAAAAGTAAATCTTTATTTCATATTCACGATTTTTATCTTTAAAAATCGTAAAAAGCCCATTTAAATACATGTAAACTTCAAATTTATCCTAACTTAGTTAGTTCAAAAATATCCGCTGCGGCGCTGCGATCTTAAATTTATTTGCCAATAGTCTGAGTCCTAATTTTTATATACAGGGTGTAACAGAAATAAGTACATTAATTTTAACCTGTGATGCAATTTGTCAAGCATAACAATTTTTCCCAATAACTTTTTTCAGTAAATCCTCTGGATATAGAGTAAAAATTCATCAAAGTTTTGTCAAAAATTTCATAGTGCGCCTATGGTTCAAACTGAATGTTCTTCATTTGTCGGAAGAATGACAGCTGTCGATTGTAAGGAGTATTTTGCATCTTTGAGCCATCGTAGTCTTGTCAATCATTCATTTGAAACTGGAAAAATATTAGTATTTTGGCAATACATTGTTATTCGCTCACCTCGATTATTCTATTTCTGTATATGTTGGAAGAAAGACTGAATTTGTCTCTGCAATCAACAATTTGGTCTTCTAGTCGTATTTTTATGTAATTTTTAAGAAGTTTGATTTTTATTTAGGGATTTCACGTATATTTTCGGATAGTACATTTCTTAAACATAAGATTGTCTGCACAAGTTCATTGCATTTGAATCAGCTGATTTGAATTGTCTGAAACTGTGTCACTGTGTCAGGAGAGTCAGACTGTGCTGCCATCTACAAGCAGTTCGAGAATTAGTTGCTGTTCCTAACCTACTTCATCAGAAACATAAAGAGTAAATCATTCAACGATTTATTTAAAGAAAACGGTAGAATATTGAATGGAATGTAATTCTGAATTAATTAATTCACTGAATAATTCGATAGAAATATTGCTACATGAAATTTTGGAGATTGTTTTTTCGAAGAACAGAAAATATAACCTATAAATGTATCAAACTGAATTTGGTAATTGATTTTAAATATTTTCTGAAATATATGATATAACATTTTGCTTATTCAGCAGATCAATTCACGGGGCATACTTTATTGAAACGACCTGAGTGTGAAGTGAAGAAGTTTGTAATAATATGAGAAAAACTAATACACAGGTGCTTCATTCATAAATTGATGTATTTCATTCATTTCATCTGCTGTTTTACGTTCCAGATAAACGTTAGGTTCTAAATATTCCATGGTATTCTCATCGTAATGTATAAGTGCCTAATATTTTGACATTAAATACATTACCATAACCACAATAATTCAATTTTTAGTGAAAAATGACAATTCGGAGATCGTACCAAATAAATTAGCTAAGCTAATCCTAAACTGCCCATGAAATCGTACACAGAATTAACAAATTATAATCTGTTTTATTCCAGAATTTATTTGAAGGAATTGATAACTCACACATGTCAAAATCAATTATTATTCTATTGTAACTGCTACTAGATCCGATAACTATGCACCTGAACGACTCGTTAAATTATAGGGGATAAAAAATGCTAAAAAAAGATGAGAATTCGGGAAAAAGTTACTAAGAAAAATTGTTAGGCTTGACGAGAACTATAACTGGTTAAAATTAATGTACTTATTTCTGTTACACCCTGTATAATACTCAGTGAGCAATTTCAATACTTTTTATAAATAGCCAGGCCAAGAAGGAGTTGGATGCCCATAGATACTTCACTTACTATCAAGCTTACAAATAGTGACCTCGCGCTTTTACTCACAGCAATATTTTAATTGTGTCTGGGGGATGTTTAGCCCTACGAATAATCTAGCTGTTAACAAAAAGTATTGAAATTGTACCCTGAGTATCATATATAAAAATTAGCACTCAAACTATAAGCAAGATCACGTTATTCTTTGTGAGCTTTAAGGAGTCTAGCAGAAATTACCACTTAAGGAAAGTGTCTAGCAGTGTTGATTATCAATTTTTAACAATATTCTCTGAAATATATCTCAAAATCAGCACTCAAGACCTTAAGAAAAGTGAGTAATGTCTTAACGTATCGCTAGCACCTCGTATCTTTAAATTGGCCGACGCCACAAACTAGCTAGTACGCGTATGATCAAAGTACATACTAACACTACTCTATTCCACACATTTTGTTTCTCAGAAAATAAGTAAGGTCTGGCGGGCCTGGGATCTTGCTCTATTATGTCAATTGATTCAAAATCTTTCATTTTTTTAAAGCGATTAATTTTTACAGGTATATTGAATTCATCTCATTCCTATATTCACTTTGCTACACGTTAGTTTATCTTATTAATGATTTATTTTTTGATCCTAACTACAAATTATCAATTTATTTGACATTTAACAGTCACTCGTATCGTTCCACTTGAAGCACCAGTCACATCGACCATGATTTAATGGAACAGTAAAAACCGCGGTCGTGAGCGTGAGCGTTGCGGTCATCTAGTGGAACATACTCTTTATTCCACAATAGCCATAAGTTTTATGTCCAGTTGTTTTGGTTGATCCCAAACTTGATATAATCTGGTAAGTTGTGAAAAGAACAATAATTAACAATCAAAAAAATTATTTATTCTACATTTCTACTGAGCTTATCTCCTCGTGAATTTCAAATTGACACTAAACTAAACATCATTTGAAAAGATTCTTGTCAGCCGTGCAATCGGCATTTGTGCCCGATAGATGGTGTTGTTTGTAGTTTTTGCTGCAGCGCACCTTTTATCGTAATGAGTTTATAAACTCTTGGGATCCAAGTCTTGACATCTTGGGCTTGGCTATACTGTACTGAGGAGTCCTAATAAGAGCGAAACATATGTCTACAGTTGCATCCCCGATCTAAGATGATGGTGGCTTCAGCCCCGACTCTTAGATTTGAATTTTCTATGGAAAACAATTCTTTTTTAGAATTATTCATTTTTTGAATGTTCCATAGCACAAGCACCTCACATATTTCACATTTCTTGTGTGAAATTTTTATTTATGTGATTTCTTCTTTATCATTTGAAAACTTATGAAAAAAAAGACAATCATTTAAATATAATTTTTGACCCTTTCACTAGAATTATTTCTGCAGGAGCTTTAATTTGATACCGAAAACGATAGAACCAAATTACTTACTTGAAAAAAAACAATAATTGACGAACGGTTGCACGTGATGTCCAAATATGGGTGATAATAAATTTAATTTCACATTATGAATGTCATTATTTCATCATTTTGCATGTTTCAGAAAAATATAACGTATCGTATTTCATAATAACTCAAATTTTGATAAAAACGAATAAGCCGTTCAAAATTTTGAATAATATTTCGGATAAATGTTGTTCTAAATTTCTCAAAGATCAATTAAGGTTATTTTATATCTCAAGATAAATACTACCGTTCATAAAATAAACGCAATAAACTAAAAATTTTCTGTCAATAAAATATTGGTACCACTGGTTGAGAATAGCTCGTTCATAAACCTAAAACTATCGTTCTATAAAAAAGCTTCCAGACAGAGAAACCGACAGATAGACCGATTTTTTTTTTATCATGTTTTTTCAAGTTTACTGAGTTTCAAATCATGACTATTCAGTGAAATCTCTAGCAGTCAAAATATTTCGATCACAATACTCTCCCTACTATACAAGGTGTGCAACAAAACGCGGAACATAGGAGTTTAATATAGTGTAACGAATTTAAGTCTATAAATTAATCATTTCGGCCTTACTAGTGCTGAGAGTTATTGTGGAAATATTTTACATCAAGAAGTAGGAGCGAATATATTTGTTTTCTAGAAAATTGCTGGTACCTTCTAGCGCCTTCTAGAAAAGCCTGTACGTTTGCGAGAAAAACATAGTGAGGAGAGACCCACGGCGTATATATCAGTATTATTGATTTTGGCTCAGAGACTTTTTAATATGGACTGCTAGTGGTTGAAATAAATTGTGTTATTTGAAATGAATCAATATTGACATGAGTAATTAAAATTAAGTATTATTTTAATAAATCATAAAAATAAATAGAAGGGTTTAGTAGCTCTTGCTCCCTAAATAAAAATAAATAACGTTACAATAGGATTTTTAAAATGTGCGGATATTGGCTTTCCTGTATATGATAGAGCAAAAGTGCAAGAATGAAAAGTTGTTTAAAATCAATTTTTACTTGTGACAAATCTTCATTTATTGCGGTAGAATATCTGTAGCAACGGATATTTGGGGGATTAAAATATGATATTTTCGTCAAAAATCAGATAGCCATGGAAATAAAGAACGAATGAAACAAATTCCCATTCTGACAGTTCAATTCCGTATTATTACAACAATTAGCAACAATGAAAAGCTGTTTGAGATCAATTTTTATTCATGAAAAGTCGTCATTTAATGCAGTAGAATATCTAAATCATCTTAAAAAAATAAACAATAATAACACAGAATTCAGATAAATTCGTTCTCTATTTCCATGGCAATCTGATTTTTGACGAAAATGTCATATTTTATTTTCTGAATATCCAATGGTACAGATATTGTACGGCATCAAATAAAGAGACTTTTCAATGGGGAAGATTAATTTTGAACAACTTTCCATTCTTGTTCTTTTTCTCTAAAATATACAGGAGAGCCAATATCCGCACAATTTGAAAATCCTCTGTTAAACTCCTATGCTCCTCGTTTTGTTGCACACCTGTATATAGTTCAGAGAAGTGAGAAAGAGAGTAATCGAAAATATAATTCATAGTTTTATGAAATAATTTTGCGCAGTACATGGCGATGTATATTATCAACCAGGAGACCAACCTTGAGCTCTGATGATAGAACTTTGAATACATAATTTAAATTTGACTTGAATTACAAGCGTATCCGTTACTTAGTCTGTTCGTATAGACTCATGCTGCAGGTCACGATTGTGATTACTATGATTGGCTAATATCTTATTGATTTTCATGATCATTTGTTGGATATGAAAACTCTCTTTTCTCGTGATCAGCGAATAAGTAAAGATGTAAGCTTGAATTATATACTACGAGGTGTGATTAACGACGGTTTTCTAATTTCAATATACAGACTATTGCGATTAATCTTCCTCAAAATAATTTCCTTCTGACTGAACAGATCGATTCTAGGAGTGTCCGCTTTCGGCAATATTCCCGATAATTTTTTTCTAAAAGGTGTTGAGAATATTTGCAGTTTTGTATGCATGTTTTTCAATTTCTATTTCAACTTCGAAGACACGTAGAAATTGGCAGGGGCTAAATCAGGAGAAAAACAAGGCTGTAGTACCACAAAAATTTAAATTTTTGCTAAAATACCCTGATTGAAAGCACACAATGGATTAGTGCGTTATCTTAGTGGAAAATCTAATTCTTGTCTCGCCCGATTACAGGTATTTTCTCCAGCATTTGCACATGGCTACTATGAAAATATTTTTGATCAACTGTTTTCCTTCTGCAAACATATTCAAGGTGTACAATAATCGTAGAAACTAAAATACCTAACAACATTGTCCTCACATTCGACTGACTTTGATGTTTTTTGGTCGGAGCGAATCTGGACGTTTCCATTGCGATAATTGTGCCTTTGTTTCTGAATCATTCTCATAAACCCACGATTTGTGGCCTGTAATTACTGTTTAGATTACGAGGGCTGTCCGACTAGTTTATTATTGTTCCCATGATAATACTGATTCCAGGGTAATTACGCAACAAATAATACCCGCGGGCATTATTTTGAAGAAATAACAAATAAGAATATCACGCTTCCTACTTATTGCAAGTATTTAAACAGAAATCACAATGATAGGACATACATTGCTAATTTTTTTATTGACATTAATTAGACATTGAACATTAAAGGCACTACGGGAGCTGAACGGACGATAATGCCTGAGGTTCAACAGTGTACTTTTCGAGGGCCTCTGGCCTGATGTGTGTACGTTGACCGTACGTAGCTTAACTAAATATAAAAGTTGATTTTTTGTTTGACATTTGATTGGTGGTACCATCTGTGAGTCATTATGGAATACTAAAATGATAGCTCTCGTAACAAATCTGGGTCATTTTCGGCATGATTAAGCACTTCTTGAATTACTTAAAGTATGTTTGGATTGACTAGACAGTGATTTTTTGATTCTAAAGTAAAATTTCATTGAAACTCTCCATTTTCATTTTCAAAATGGCTATATCTGCCAAGAACTGAAAACATGTTTTAACTTTCTTATAAACCGCGGTAATATTTTTAGAACATTCCAAGGATGGAACAAGCTTCATTTTTTATATGCGCATGGGATTTCAACTCCTTGTATCCAGCAGTGGATACTCCTGTATTGAATCTTTCCAGTTATCCTTCCTATTATTCAGATTGTCTTAATGTCTGTTGCGGCGTCGAAAGTTGCGAATTTCACGCTGTTGACATACATGCCGTCCTATTTTTTAAAATTCTATGAATTCTAAATATGTTTTATTCTGTAGTATGATTATATTTATTATGATTTTAAATAGCCTATGAAAAATGATGTGCACCTCCAATAACTTTTATAATGATTTTATTAAATAGTTTAATTCAGCAAACAATTAAAAATTGTATGATTTTCAATTATAGTTGTATTGGACAAGACTACTTTATCATTTTAATCTCTATATACCAATCCTATAATTACAGTAATTATTTTTAACCCAGTAATTAATTTGATCAGTTCAAATATTGAAAAGATTAATTTTTGATTCAATCTGAGTAAAAACTGGAGTTTTAATAGAATTAAATGAATTCTAGAATGCCAATTCATGTCGGAGCAGCAGTTCAGAGGCTGCTAATTCAAATATCCATAATTAGAGAAATGTGAGGTATTAAACTCATTTACAGTAGAGCTCCCAGTAAAACCACTTTATCCATTGTGCTACAACCAGATCAAAAACATAAGCCAATCAGATTAAATAATTTATATTTACATTCAAAACAAACATTCAGTCAAAATTCAGAAGCAATGACAGGAGAGAATCTTTCTATGTTTTAGTCAGTCCATATATATGACGAACAGGTATTTGTGGTAAATTAATGGTTCTTATCAAACTGGATAAAGTTATTAATAACGTATATTAAATGACACGATTGGTCAGACGGGTGATAGCAATCGCCTGAACGGATTGAACCATAAATCATTGTCTGTTGTGAAATATAGATCTTTGCAATCAACTTTAATGGTTACTTCGGGCAAAGCTAACGAATTCGATTGCCGATCAAAATTCCGCGCTAGTTGGCTCGCATTGGAGATCGAAGGGTTGATTTTTAGTAATGCTGTGAACAGGAGTGTTTTTGTATGTGACTATACAGGGTGTTGACATAATGTATTGCATTTCATTCTATAATATCCTTATAATGAGGAATCCTGTATATTCAAAGCCTCTAAAGTCCATTGTAGGTCACAATATTTAACTTTTTGTTTTCTTCTCCTCGTACTTAGAGCACGGGAAAATCTCGAAGCTTTGTCGTCTTTGATTAAGCTCAAATTTCGGGCTATGATTTTTGAAGCTTTATTTACAACTTTATATAACTCTAAAATGATCAGAAAATATGTAATTTCAAATGAAGCGCATACCTAGACATGAAACATGTACTACATTTCGATTCACTTCAGTACGTATTCAGGTCAAAATAAGAATATGAAATCTTTTCTGAACTAATTTTTATATTAAAATATTCAGCAGTGGATTGCAGATGTATACGTACTTCGAATCCAAGATTCATGTGAAGAAAAGTTCTTCGTTTTGTTAGGGGAAAGCAAAAACTTTATAACACAAACATAAAGTTTTAGGGGCGGGTTATTTTCATAAAAATATAGAAATTGATCTCTATTCTACTTTGAATAATTAATGTCAATCAAATATTAACTATCTTTGAAAAGATAAAGTAATACAAATAAATTTGTTGTACGCTTTGTAATGTCTTGATAAGTGGCGTTGAACTAAAGCAAGACGCGTAATGGGAAAATCAACGTGGAAATTGAAAGAAGTGTACGTGTTTTTAAAAAGTTTTGGATGCGTTGCGGAATATGTTCATTTCAAGAACTGCACAATGATATATTTTACTTTTGAAGATGTTTTTGAGCACACAAAATTCGAAGGGCAAATTGAAAATTATAACCTACTATTTCTATTCAATTGTTTGAGCATCTCATTCAAAAGATATGAGATACAATGAGTTCTTATTCACCCCCACTTATCGTGACGTATATAACTTTGAGTCAGAAAAGACAATTGAATCGCATTACATTTATATTATAGGATAGGACAGCTAAGATATAGGCAAGAATGATTGACCTCTATCATTATACACATCATTCATGAATCGGACATTTTAAAATGACTTGATCATACAATATGTATTCTTCGTATTAAAAAGGAAAACAAATTCTTCGGTAAACAATATCATATCTACCATGAAGTCCTTCAAAAGTATAATAATAATAGCACTTTATTGACGTTCATGTCAAAGGCGAGGCTGTTCTTCCAACTAACCCGTACATAATTTGATGTAATTGGGTTGAAATAATGTTCAATGCAGAGTTTGAGACAAAAGTTGATACAAGTGTATCTTTTCATATTTCCAAGGTGGCAGTAGGAAATTAACAAAGGTAATGTTTCTTCACTATTTGGTAGCAAAAACTTAATGTATTTCTAATTGACACTAAATTTTGGAATATCCTACCTTGAAAGTGAGGTTAGCTATTAATAAGGGCACTAGAATTATTTTACCTGAAAAATAGGAAATGGGCGCCACTCCCAGGAAATGATCAAAGGAGAAAAAGATAATTTTCTGGGGGACAATAGCGATAGCAAAAAAGAAATAAAGCACAGACGTCGAAATCAATTATAAACAAAATTATTATTAATTTGAAGCAAATAATTCCAAAAATTATAATTAAAAAAAATTTGGTAACTTACGAGAATGGTTAAAGTTATAATACAAAAAAATCTCACTGCAACAGCCAAAAGGGAACTGGAGAGCACGTCACAGACGTTCAAAATTCCGTTATAAAAACTAGCTAAATATCCTCTTCAGGCGGTACTCAAGACTAGTATCGGCAGAGAAGATAGATGACGAATTGGTAGCCACAAAAACAACGTCAGACAAGAACGTTCCCTGAATTAAGTAAAGTTGATCTTGCGTCTTATAGGGCTTTGATAAATACCCAACGGTCCTTGAAGGTGTTAAGGTTGGCCGTGCGCCTGGTAGTCAACTTCGAGACGTATTAAAGTTCTTCGTAATTTCGTAGACGTGAAGTTGACCAAAAACTAGTCTCAAGTAGCCATGGGTTCCTAAGATCCCTAGCAGTTTACACTGAACACAAACAGCCCAACCAGTATCCAATTCAGCTGAAACAGGAGGTTGCTATAAAAAAATTTGGGGAGCTCTCTTCAAACGTGAAGCGTTAAACTTGAATAAATAAATTTGGTTTTAAATTGAAAAACGAATATATTGTAAATTTAGTAAAAATTGAATAAAATAATCGGTAAAATTATTTATTTGCCTGATTTCAAATAGTGCACTGAAAATTTACAAAGTAGAAAAAAAAAGCTACGCTGAGCATTAAAGAGAAGAAAAAACAAAGAAAACACAAAGTCTAGCAGAACAAGAAATAGGATTATTAGCGACAAGTCGATAAATTTACGAACGTGGTTCGTTACTAAAAAATTGGATCAATCTTCACAAACTCGTAGGATTTTCCAGCCTTAAAACGGGAACTAAAGCCCACAACAAAATAATTTGAGCTCTGGAAACCAAAAACTACACAAACAACGTAAGAAACTAAACTATGAGTTGTTGAATGACGAATCCGCAACGCGTTGGATCCAAAATATAGTTAAGGTGAAACATCACCCGGAAATACTAGCTATCTCTGTCTAGTCTAATCTTGTTTTGGAATGAGTGAGGCTTATGGAAGGTCAGTGATGACGGCGGGATACACAAGAATTCAAATTTGACATTTCAGAAGAAAAACGTTTTATAGAGAAATTTACCGAAATTAATGCTCGCATACAAAATCATTTTTCAAAGACATAGGTTTTAATGAAATTATTCATAATGAGAATATGAAATTATGATATAAAAATGTCCAAATATTCACGCAAGAACTAATTTTGATAGTAACATGTTTTAAATAAGATTATGAGTTTTTTATTGAATCATAAAGGATAAGATAAAGTAAAGGGTTATCTAATTTTGATAGAAAACTGGTTTTAAATTGAAAATTATGAATTTTTTATGGAACCGTAAAGTATACAGTACAAGGATTATGAATGGAATTATATAGAGCAAATGATCTCCACGACTTTGTTGGCACATACAGACTCCTGATTATCATGTCGCCTTAGCGAGCACCATTAAATGTTTTTGCCTGATGATCAGTTGTTTCTTCAAAGAAGAATTGCTCGATGCTACCACCCAAAATGTGCAACTGTAACACCTATTACATTTTCATAGTTGTGTATTGCTACTTGCTCATGACACTAGTAGATAGATTTCGAACATATGGTATGTTTTCTACTAGTGGTTCGGCAGGCAGTTTTCGCTTACAGACTAGACCAGAATTTGAAGCTGTTAGTCTATGTTTTCTTTAAAGTATTTACCCTTGATGTATTCACTAAGAAATTAATACTTGTAATTTATTTGAAGGTGAATATCTCGGGCCTTAGAGCAATGCAGATTCGGATCAAGTATTATTATTTCTAGAATGACAGATCGCAATAATAATTGATGGACATAAATAAAATATTTTGTCGCTTTCTTGAGAAATATGATATTGATAACTTGAAATTCTCATCTGTACACTTCCAGCTATAATAGTATTTAGAAATCTAAAAGAGATAAGTTTCACAAAATTATATTTGAAGATTGATTTTTAATGTATTTATCCAATGAACTTACTGTAACATTGTAAGTCAGATTTGTCAAATATCCTGGAATCCGAACCATTTTTCTTACTAGTGTGACAAGATCGGTAAAACTACACACACAGCCAGAAGCAGATATTCAAAATGGTTTTTGTTACTAATATCAGCCATAGGCTTTTTATTTTCTAAACAATAAATACATGATAAAATTAATCTTTGACACTTGTCATGTAATACAAAATTTGGATACTAGATAGCGCCACAGAACAAATCAACTATTAAAAAGACATATTCACACTAGTAAAAGAAATGGAAAAGAAATTGAAGAATATGGCTGGTACCACAAGCTCTGTTTTTGGCTATACTAGCAGTGTTATTTTAAGAAGCGTTTCAAGGCAATATAAATATTTCTAGCTATTTTAAAGGAAAATATTCAAATAAATTTTGTAGACATATGTGTTTTCCGTAATTTGTATCTGAAGATTATTTTCTGAAGTATTTGGGAAAATTCTAATTGCGTTAGAACACATCTTGACACAACGCTCTTAGTAGCGCCAAAAACAGAGCTTGTGGTACCAGCCTATATTCCTAAATTATTATTTTGAAATATACAGCCGCTGAAACTCCGGAAAATATTGTAAAAAATTGCTCATAATTTTTAGATATAATAAATATATTTCTGTTTGTTCATTTGACGTTGCTTCATAACAAAATCTATGATTTGAACAAAAAAAAATTAATATTTGGAAAACTAAGAATCTCACGACTCTCAAAAAAATATATTATCTCCAAGAAATAATTGGCCATGGAATATAATTACTTTTGTCTTAATTAACCTTGCAGGGAATGAAAAAGTGTAAATGGACATCAGAGAAGTACCCAAAATATCGAGAATTTTGAGCCCAAAATCCAGTGACTGATGTCAAAAAAAATAAATTATTCAAATATATATAATTTTTGAATACAAGACTTTGATTTTCCTCCAATTTTCAACATAAATATTATACTTTTAGAAGTGCACAAAAAGGGTTATATACGGAATAATAATTAATAAAAATCGATAACTTTCGCACAGCACTCTGAAGAATAATGCCATCTATAAGTCTACCAAATTTTGTCCCAAAAAACTGGATAATCTCTGAGAAATTAATATTTTCAGCACTAATTATTTTTTTTCTCAAAATTGTCAAGTTCAATTATCATGAAAATTTTTATATGATAACTGCAAGTATAGCGCCTAGTATATATATTTTTTCCAGATAAGTTGTTTTCAAAGTCTCTGAGATATAGGATTTGCATGCTAATTTTATACGTTAGCACTAATTTTATACGGATTTATTGCAGACATAATGAAACTTTGACAAATTATCTAATTTTTAATATACACGCCACTGAAAACTTTGTTAATTTATTATAAGAAAGTATTTATCAAACATATTGCTACAAGATTCATCAATTCAAATTTCGCGCTAAAATAGTTCTTCCGGGTGATGTTTCACCTTAAATCATGTATTATCAACCACTTTCAGTAATCATTCATACATCAAACACACTTAGGTGAGTAAAGGTAAAGGGAGGAACGAAGATAGCCACAAATTTGGTAGGTTTTCACTTCGAGTGTATATATAAAATTTAGAACAAAAATAATAATTAAGTATAAAAGTTTCAAGGTTGTAAAAAAGTTCTGAACACAAAAAACTAACAAAGAATTAAGGATGACAGAGATAAATTTGGAAAATAAAAGGTTAACCACGTGGATCGCCTCAAACGAAATCACTAGCAAAAATAATACTAAATTTGGAATAACGTAAACAAAAATAATAAACAAAATACTTACAGAATCATAACACTGATTTTAGAATAATAAAATAGTCACAAAATTCAGAAAAACTAAAAAAATTACAAGACTGCTCAAAACAAATGCGTCTGCAACCACAGTTCAGGAAACAAAGAGGGCGAACCAGACGCGCATGCTCCCCAAATTAGCGCTTCAATATAGAGTCATAAGTACTAATTTACAAAATTAGTGCAAATTTGTGATACAGATAGCGACATAGGTATGAAATTGTACAAAAAAGACGTAAGGCGAAATTTTGTAACACAAGGCACAATTCGATGTAGCAAACCATACGAAATACTGAATCGATCACAATATTTATCATAATTTTTATCACAATGCGTTCCAATCTTCTGATCATCTTCAGGCCGTTTCAAAATTTCATAAAAGATCTCTTTGTAACAACTGGGATACGAGAATTATTGATATATATATATAAATATATATATATATATATATATATATATATATATATATATATATATATATATATATATATATATATATATATATATATATATATATATATATATATATATATATATATATATATATATATATATATGAGAAAAATCAAGGATTAAAGTCTACGTGGATCCCACCCAGTTTGTTAGTGGATTGATAGGATGTTGTTAGTGAGAATGTTTCCGAGAACAAGGATTAAACAAATCTTTATGGATGGGATCATCATTGAATGCGGTAAGAGAGGTATAATTGGATAGAAGTATCTGCTTTGATTATGTGATAGGAAACTTGTAAACCTCAGTTGAGAAGAAAAAACAATTTTTTGTATACAATATTGTACCTATCATGAAGTCCTTCGAGAGTAATGAGGTTGAGAAAATATTCAATGTTGAGTTTGAGACATAAATTTATACAAAGCACATTTCAATGTAGCCAACAAGGCAGTCATAATATTTATCACAATGTTGATGAAAACGCGTTTCGATCTACTGATCATCATCAGGCGGTTTCAAAATTTCATATAAGATCTCTTTGTATCAATTGGAGTACGAAAAACAATTGCAGCGTAACGGGTTTCTAATGGAAATATATACGAGAGAAATCAAGGATTAACGACTACGTCTAGTATGTTAATAGACTGATATGATGATTAATTTGTTGCGTGTGAGAATTTTTCCAAGTACGAGGACTGAACAAGTCTGTAAATTGATAGAATCATCAATGTGGTTGAAGTAGAAGAGGCTCTGATTGTGAAATGAATTACTTGTAAACCTCATTTGAGGAGACGGCGTAAATTTCATGAATGTGGCAGATAGATGTAGAGAGAATAATTGGTCTTCAAAGACTCTAATGACTGATTTCAGGATTTCGAGTTGAATTATTCCGGTTTGAATGGCTCATTTCCTTGGTTACAATATCAATTTCTTCAATTTCTGTGTCATCACTGGCCCATCAGAAGAATTAGAAAAGTTGAAACTTAGTTTATGGGTTAACTCCCCATCATTTTAACCCAGAAATTCAACTCCCAGTCATGAAATCGGGCATAAGAAAGGCTAATTGAGGTTTAAAGATTATTGTTAGTATTTATATATTAATACATCAAGAGGAAACTTTCGACTCCTTCTTAAGCATATTGCATACACGGATGAATGCGAGATTTGACAACTTGAAGTTTATATGAAGAAAATGTGCAGAAAGCGAAAATTGTATAGAGGTTATCCCATTTCAATCTATATATAAATACGTGAAGAGAAAACTTGTACCCCTTTTTAAGCATATTGCGAGCACGAAAAAATTTAAGATTTGGTACTCTTGAAGTTCATATGAAGTAGTGCAGAAAGCTGGAATTTTATACAAGGTGTCCCATTTTAATTTTACATGAGGAGAAAACTTTGTATCGCGCACACGAAAGAATGTGAAATTTGACGTACTTGAATTTTATATGAAGGAATGCAGAAAGCTAAAAGCATATACAAAATTAACAATTTTAATTTCACGACGTGAAGAGAAAAGTTTGTACCGCGCACACGAGATAATGTGAGACTTGGCATACTTGAAGTCTGTGTGGAGAAGGAAGTGCAGAAAACCAAAATTATATACAGGATGTCCTATTTTAACTTTACTTAAAGAGAAAACTTTGGACTGCGTATTTAGTATACTTGAAGTTTGTATGGAGAAAGACTGCAGAAAGGTAAAAGTATATATCCCAATTCTACATACGCATAAAAAAATGTGAGATTTAGCATACTTGAAGTTTATATGGAGAAGAAGTGCAGAAAGCTGAAAAAATATATGTGTCCTATTTCAATACTAAGTGAAGATGAAACTTTGTAACGCGTGCACAAAGGAATGTGAGATATGGCATACTTGAAGTTCAACTGAAGAAGTAGTGCGGAATGCTGAAATTATGTACAAGAGGTCCCATATTGATTTAATGTGAAAAAACTTTGTAACGCGCACGGAGGAATGTAAGATTTAATAAACTTGAAGTTAATGGGGAGAAGAAGTGCTGGGAGCTAAAATTATATGCGGGATGTTCAATTCTAATTTACCGCTGAAAATGCTATTATATTTTGCTGGAATATATCGAGAAATATGCACCGAATAGTTCACAGTTATCCACCACCGAAGCATTTGTAGCTCTATTCTTGAGATATCTGTATGCAAAATTGCACTAGATTTGCATGTGGTCTCCATAATGATATTCTTGAGTCACTTTTTGAATTACGCTCACGAAAATCTTGTGCTTTCTTCTATAACATGGATACTTAGTGTGTGCAAAGTTGTTTTGTAGTGTATGATTTATTTATTTGTGGAGTTGAATTATTAATAAAATTTGAAATATCAAATTTGGACGAAATTATTCTCTTGACATTATTAATATATTAAACGAGGTTGGAGATAGTTTTTTAATGGAGCGCAGTCCATCATCTTTATATTTAGTAGAATCATGTGCTGAAAGCCACATGATGCATTATCTTCTATTTGATGGTTTGCTGCTGGATGCGTTTGCTTATAGTCAGCGTTCGTGTGCGAACATGGAAATGAAGTTACACATCACGTTTAAATGTACTTTTTGTGCGCATGATGTAAACTGTATACAAAAGGGAGTAGCTGGTGCGGAAGAGCTCTGGGATGCCGCCCTCTCTGTCATATTGAAAAATGTGATGACAAAAACAAATATCTCGATAATTTACATTCACGAAATATTTTGGAAAAATCATAGAAAACGACCGGGTATTCTCCTTTGCTTGCGCTGCGATCAATTTTATTCAACTTGCAAATTGTGAACATGAATATACGCTGAAATGAGCTCTACATATTCCACCCAAGATCAATGCAGCAGTTGTCGTGGTGACCACTACGCCAGATGTAGGCTAGAATATGTAGTAAATAATTTTAAACCTTAAGTGATCTTTGTGATGTATTTATAATACACAAATGTCGAGCGATGTGATAAAAATTGGACGTTTCGTGGGCCAATCGCTTACATCATCTGCAATAAATTAGTACATGTACTTTATCAGAGTTAATTCATAAATATTCTTATACAGAATATTTTTGTTAATTTGTTCCTTGATTAATAAGGTAGCGTATTGGTTGTATACATTTAGTTGACAACAATGAGTCGTAATAACAATAAAAACTATTTTGAAATGATATTAAAAGTTCCCTTCTTTCCAGGTGCATTTCTCGTGGTTTACTTCGTAATGGTGCTGGTTATGGGCCTCCCCATATTTCTGCTGGAGCTTGTGGTAGGCCAGTACTCCGGTCTCGGCCCTAACGAAGCATTTTCCCGTCTGGCGCCAATTTTCAGCGGTCTGGGTTACTGTACACTAGTCGTAATTACATTGGTCACCGTTTACTACATGGTCATTATAGCTTGGACAATTTTCTACTTTTTTGCTTCGTTCAGCTCCGAACTTGGCTGGGGAAAATGCGACAATGAATTTAACACAGAGAGTAAGTTGAAACGACAAAGCAAAGAAAAGGATTAGATGTCAAAGGAGTAATTAATAGAATTAAAGTTCGAATCCCGACTCCATTAGAATTATAAATGATAAAATCTTTGCTAGAGTTTTAGTAGAAAGTATTAGCCGGAACTAATGTGAATTTTTTGTTTGTTTTTAGGTTGCTATAGTAGCATAAAAGACTTAGAATGTCAAAAAAAGACTGGAGACTGTAATCTGACATACTGGAACAATGGATGTTCTTGTGTTAAAGATATCTGCGAGGAGTTTTCTTTAAGTTTTTGGAATAAAACTTATTGCACAGATAATGAAACGAATAGTTTTATCCATATTAATAAATTACTAAATAGAACTCTATCCTCTGAAGAATACTTTCAGAGGAATGTTCTAGGAATGAATGATGGGACTTCTTGGGAGGAATTCGGAGGGATACGTTGGCAACTAGTCTTGTGTCTATTATTAGCCTGGATAATTGCTTATTTATGTGTTGTAAAAGGAGTTAAGACATCAGGAAAAGCTGTTTATTTCACTGCTCTGTTCCCATACCTAGTTCTTACAGCATTATTGATTCGCGGTGTAACTTTAGACGGTCATATGCAAGGGATATTACTTTATATAACCCCAGAATGGGATCAAATATTGAAGACTGAGATATGGGGAAACGCAGCTTCTCAAACTTTTTACTCATTTGGAATTGGATGTGGGTCGCTTGTCACATTATCATCGTACAGTTCATTCAAAAATAATTGTCACAAAGACGCTTTGATCGTTACAGTAGCTAACGCATCTACTTCAATATTTGCCGGATTTTCAATCTTTGCTATACTTGGTTTTTTGGCTTTCCAAATGGATCAACCAGTATCAGATGTAGCTAGGGATGGACCTGGATTAGCTTTTGTTGTTTATCCGGAAGCTGTTCTACGAATGCCTCTTCCTCAATTATGGGCAGTAATGTTTTTCCTAATGTTGTTCACGCTCGGCTTAGGCAGTCAGTTTGCTGGAATTGAGGCAATAAACACGGCTATTTTGGACAAATGGCCCAATTTGAGGAATCATCAGGCTAAGGTTACCCTTTCAATATGTGTGTGCTGCTTCTTACTTGGTTTACCAATGTGCTGTGACGGAGGAGTTTATATTTTCACATTAATGGAGTGGAATACTGCATCCTGGGCAATCTTATTGATTGGATTAGCGGAAGTTGGAGTAGTCGCATGGGGTTATGGATGCACAAGATTTGTTGATAATATGCTTGATATGTCTATCAATCTTTCAAAGTTCACACAGTGGTACTGGTGGACCTGTTGGACGATTCTTACACCAATATGTCTTATTGTAAGTATGCAACATTTATAACAAAAACTACGGCCTTGAAACAATATTTTCAAATGACTCAACATCTATATTGCTCTTCACTATATTGATAATTTTACTTAAAGTAGGAACTACACTATATTTTTGACTATTTACAGGGATTGTTCGTGTTTGCTATGATAACCTATGTTCCGGCAACATACGATGGATACATATTTCCACCGTGGGCTGATGCTCTCGGATGGATGATGGGTCTTGCTACATTAGTCCCGATGCCAATCTTTGCTGCAATAAAACTATGGGGAGGAAAATATGTACGTATTATTCCTACAGCTTGAATATTCTTATTCAATAAGGAAAATTGGGACAGAACATTTGTTGTTTTACTTGTTTCTTATGCTTTACAACACAATAGACAGCTCTCAATCAAAAATCAAAATATCCAAATCGTTAAAAACTGTTGTTGTAAGATCATACCAAATTTCTATTTTAGATTTTACACTGTTTCTATTATTACATGCTCCCTACTGAGTTATAATTCAAAAAAATCTGATTAATTGTTCTAAAAAGAATGAGATGATAGAAAGCCCAGATCCTTGCTCCAAATTCGTCAAGCTATCAACCTTTAGAGTCCAACTTCTGAAGAACGACGATTTACCGACACATTTGCATTCCCTGCAATACTGGCTCTTATATTTTGTCGTCGCTTTTGTGTTTTTCATCGTGTGAAGACGAATTAGAACAAAGAATGGATTAGTTCAATATCAATTTTAAATAATAAAGAGACGTTCTTGACGCGTGTATTGTGTTGAAATGCTAGACTAAATGCTAAATTATGAGTTGGCCTTGCAATCCGGATATTGCAGGATGAAATTTTACCGACAGACAAAAATTCAGTGAGATCATTGAATTTTAGTAGATCCTATGGCGTATTCCTCACGAAAACTAAGAGCAACCGTAGTTTGACGACTGGTAAATATCAATCAATCTAGCAAGTGCATTATGAGTGTCTGCTATACAGGGCCGTAGCCAGAGTTGAATTTAAGATAGGGCAAAGGTAACTACAGGTAGGGCGCAAGTGAAAATTTAACTTGATCTGATCTGGTGAATCAATTTTCGTCGTACATGTGCTAGACAGTTCTTAATTCTAGGGAGGGGAATGATCAAAACATTGAATTATTCACCAATGATCAAGGATTACCTTGTATTCTTTCACCAGGTAGATAATACTTAAATATTCGTACACAAGGTAATTCTTGATCATTGCTAGCGGAGAACTTCCAAGAAATAATTGCAGCATCAATAACTCTATATTCATTAAGATTTATATCAGGCACCAAGCATAGTTTGAAATTACAGAGTAAAAATACGATTGAAAATGATAGAAAGTCCTTCCTCAAAACAATCGAATTCCTCGATTCTTCATATCATCGAAAATACGAAGTACTTCTTCGTTTTTTGCCAAAGAAAGCCCGTATATCCATCGCAAAATCAATCTATCTGCACTACAATTCACAAAATACTGTCCTTACTACACTACACTACCAACCAATACCACAGGAAAATTCAAATCTCGGAGTCTACTTCAGTTTTCTTATCGACGAAATCTTGATTATGCGTACCAAATATGATAATTCAAACTTTAAGTAAACCTAATTTTTCCTATTTGTCATCTGTCATGAATCGATTCTTAGTTATAGTTTACTATGACTTTCGAGTTTCTCATTGAAGTTATAATTAAAGTTTGAGAATACCCCATCATAGATTGCAATGATTGCAATTCTCGCACAGCCTCCCACCAACTCACTTACTTCAATGCCATCTATGGGCAGAATGAAGAATTATGCCCAGTTGCATGAACGTTCATTAGCTAAACAGTTCTTTAAAAATGAACAATATCAAATCGAATTTTTGACAGCAATTCTAAGCAATTAATTTGACAAATATATTCGATTTGATATTGTTCATTTTTGAAGCGCTCTTTAGTTAATGAACGTTCATGCAACTGGGCATTAGTATAATATGATTCCTTGATTATTTCGAAGTTGTTTGGATGTCGCTACGCTACGCCAATAGTATTTTTTCTTCAATCATTCCAAACTATAAACAAACAGTTCACTAAAATATTATCATAGTCGATGGTATTTTTTAAGGTAGGGCAATGGTACTTTAAGGTAGGGCATTGCCCCATAATGCCCTCCCCTAGCTACGGCCCTGCTGCTATATCCGTATAGGGTGAAAGACAAGATTGACATATTTTTTATTAAATGCTAGATTTTGTTCAACACAATTGTCTAAAATGACATTTCTTTTGTTTTAAACATGACCGCCATGATATTTTGGAAATATATCATAGCTATTGGAAAATCTTTTAGATGAACTCAAAAAAGTTGGATACTATGAAATATCTATTCGATCTGGTAGAGCGCTTTTTTCAAAATTGACTTTGGTTTTTTTTTTCAAATAGTCGAGCTGCTCGAAGTTTTGAAACTTCCATCATCAGGCTTCGATACAATAAACATAAATAGAAAACTTTATTGAAACATACTGAAAATTGGTGACTGAAGATCAATTTTTCATTGTGCAGATCTTCAATTACCAGTTTTCGATCATCTGAAACAGATTTTTCACTCTCGAATATGATAGAGCGAAAACCCAGGCCCATCAGTTGTTACTTATTTTCTAAGAAACAAAATGTGTGAGATAGATTAGTGTTAGTATGTATACTTGCTAGCTTGGGCCGACGGCCAATTTACAGGTACAAGGTGCTAGAGATATGTTAAAACATTACTCATTTTTCTTAAAGTCTTTGAGCTGATTTTTACTTACTTGTACTAAGTACAAGTAAGTATTGTGAAACCGACAAAATTCACCTATCGAAATTTTGATGAGAATATCCGTTTTGAGCATCCCTGAATCCATTTTGACTATATTTAACTTGATTTCGGTACGTATACTCGTGCGTTCGTGCGTATGTAACTCGCAAATCTCAAAACTGGTAGAAAGTATAATGTTGAAATTTCGTCTGTACCGGAAGTGACCTTTACTTGAAACTTTTTTCGAATTTATCTTATAAATCCAGAATAATCAACCGTAGGATGTTGAAATTCAGTATTTAAACTTGATGTTGTATCAGAATGGTCATCTGCTATTTTTGTATGAATCGGTTAAGTCAGAAGTGCACTTTATTTGAAACTTTTTTTAATTTTTTTGCATAAATCTAGAATGATTTGCCATAGCATATTGAAATTTCGTATTAGGCACTTCAATAACATCTTATTGTACATCTTGCATTATGATTGCGATCGGCTGAGCCAGAAGTGCACTTTACTCAAGACTTTTTTTTAATTTTCCGCATAAATTCAGAATGATCAACCATAGGATACTGGAATTCAGCATTCGAAATGGCTGTAGTATCTTAATGGTCATCTTCTATTTTTGTAACAATCGGCTAAGCCGGAAGTGCACTTTATATGACAGACTTTTTGAATTTGCCGCATAAATTCCAAACAATCAGTCGTAGAATATTTAAATTTTGTATTAGGCACTTTTATAATATCTAGTTGTACACCTTGCATTATGATTGCTATCGACTGAACCGGAAGAGCACTTTATTCGGAACATTTTTTGAATTTTCCACATAAGTCCAAAACGATTGAACGTATATTGTTAGAATTCACTATTTAGGACGAATATACCGTCTAGATGCTGATATCCTATTTTTATTGAAATTAACCAAGCCGGAAGTGCACTTTACTTAACAGTCTTCTGGAATTTTACGCATAAATTCGAAACGATCAGGTGTTGAATACTGAAATTTGGTATTTCAGTTTGCTGTGGCATCTGAACGATTGCTTACTATTTTCATAGCAATATACTGAACCGGAAGTGCACTTCATTACGAATTAGGCCCGGTTTCACCAAAGTCAGTTAAATTTATCTAGAGGTTATTTTGAGTTAGTAACTATAGTTACAATTGTATTAACAATAGTTTCCGTATAAAATAATCTCTGGTTAAATTTAACTGGCGTTGGTGAAACTGGCCCTTAATCTTTTAATTTTGCGCATAAAATCAGATATGTTGGTAGTCGTAGAATTTTGGAAATCAGTATTTAGATATGTTGTAGTATAAGAATTTCTACTGAAGCGGTTCAGTCTATACATATATATATATATATATATATATATATATATATATATATATATATATATATATATATATATATATATATATATATATATATATATATATATATATATATATATATATATATATAAAATGATGTACAAGTAGGTCACGTGATGTTCACGTCAGATTTTTATGTATGTTTTAGAGAATATTGCTAAAAATTGATAATTGACTATGCCAGACCCTTTCCATTGGCGGTAATTCCTGCTAGACGCTTTAAAGTTTGCAAAAAATAGCATAATCTCACTTATAGTCTGAATCCTAGTTTTTGTATATGTTACACAGGAAACAGCTTCAATACTTTTTGTAAACATGCAAACCAATCTTAGGGGCCAAACATCCTTCAGGCTCAATCGAAAGATCAAAGATATTTCGCTTACTATCAAGCGTACAAATAATAACTTATCGTTCATACTGACAGTGACATTTGAATTTTGTCTAGAGGATGTTTGACCCCTACAATTGGTCTGGATGTTCACAAAAAGAATCGATATTATTCTCTGAGTAACATAATATACGAAAACTAGGATTCAGATTTAAAGTGATATGACGTTGTTTATTGCAAGATTTTAAGCATCTAGCAGGAATTACCGCCGATGTAAAGGGTCTGACAGTGTTGATTATCAATTTTTAACAATATTCTCCAAAACATACATGAAAATCAGCACTCAGACTTTAAGAAAAGTTAATATTGTTTTAACCTCTAGCACTTGGTATCTATTAATTGGTCGACGGCCCAAGCTAGCAAGTATGCATACGATGAAAGTACATATTAACACTACTGTAATCCACACATTTTGTTTCTCAGAAAATAAGTAACGTCTGGCGGGCCTGGTATCTTGGACTATAACCTTGATGTGATAAAAGCTTCTATTCTACTGTTTGCATAGAGTACCATCTCTTTCTAATCCGTTTTACCGAATTGCAGTATAAAACTGCCGTACTGCTGATAAGAATTCCATATCATTGCTACATATTTTTGAGGTAACTCATAGTAACCGAGTGTGGTGATGCAAAACATTTTTTATTTTCACGGAAAATTACACGTTGTCGGACTGGTGACTTCTAAGTTAATTGACATTACAGCATGTGTTATTGCTTCTGTCATATCTCTGGTTTATTTTATCAAGTCCTGATGAGCTCTGAACAAGCCTGTCACATAGAATTTTCAGTTCACACCAACTCGTAACCAAATTACCTTTCCATCTGAGCCTATAATCATTAATAAGCCCGTTCAACAGAGGCCCGTATTCAACAGTGCTCTAGTGGGGTGACATAGTTGGATTTATCAAACTTTTAGATATATCCGATTATACTTAAAGCATTACACCGAGAGAACTAAGTGGCAACGATAGCAATTTGAGTGGTATAGGTAGCAATTTAAATAGTTTCCCTGACAAGTTGGTGGTAAAGTCGATTTGATGGAAATGGGTGAAGTTTTGCAATAAAAATGATGGAATCCTACTAGTTAAGTGGTAACCGGTACCTACTCTCTGCATTCATAGAGCAAAAAAGACAGCAAGCTACAAAGTTTTGTGGTTAGGAAATGTATTCTCATTCTTATGAAACCAAATACGTTTGTACAAAATCTGAATATGAATAATAATTAGTTAGAATGGTGCAATTAAATTTTTTCAGTGTTGAATAACAAATGTTCGAACTGATTTGTTAATTATGTATTATTAAATGCTTGGCAACAAGGAACAATCAGGATTTCCAAATTATACCGACGACATTGCGATATTGTCAGAAAGAAATTTTATTTGGAAGATCCTGAGCTGGTTTGTTTATTAAAACGTTATTATTTATTCCAGACTTTGAAGGAATTGTTCAAGCCAACTTCAAAATGGGGCCCTGCAATTGAAACAGTGGACAAATTCAACAGCATGGAAGCCCTAACCAGGAACTCTATCAAATCAATACCGATGGACTTATCCATGCATGTCTAAAAACATTAGAATAATTCTAACATTTAGGTATATTTTAAGTTAGGTTAATGAGACAATTACAATAAAACGAAACAATTATTACACCTGTTTTACTTAAACCTTATTTGAATTTTTGTCATAATGTTCTGAAGGCAAATCCGTAACATCGAGAGTTTACATAGAATTCAACTTTTGGAACTCTCTTGAAAAAGATGTCTTGAAGCAGTTGGATAAGATTGCAAGTCTTATCTGAAAAGTTGAGCTTAAATGTGTATCTTCCGTCAAGGTGATCTCAATCAAGATCAGTTAGATTGAGTTGAACAGGATCGAACGTGAAATAAACTTAACCTGATTCTCTAGAAAATTAAATTAGGCCCTTACGGAACATATATCGTATTAAAATAGAAAATTGAACTGATGATAGTGTTAAAGCGCACATCCGTTGGGAGCGCAATCTATAATATAGATGCTCCACCTATCTGCAAGGTAATTAGGTTATTGTGGTAATTTCGTTTGGGTTTCATATGAGATACGCATATAGTGAATATTAATTTCACAAAAAACTGATGCAATCATTGTTCATCTGATTATGCTTAATGAGTAGTATTCTTCTATTTCTCTTGAAGCACGAGAATATAATTTGCAAGTTACATGATAAAGGATATTTGAGTATATTTAAAATCTATTGTGACCAGAGAAACACTCATATGTACCAAAAATGTTATAATTTAGGTACTATTTTCGTTCGACTGCGGCTGTAAAAATATGAGTTCTTGCTGGAATCATATTAAACTTTCATCGTCTCACAAGTTTTTTTTTTCAATTTAAGTGGAAACGTATTGGTGAAACTTGCGTACGAGAGTGGTATTCAGCACCGCAGAAAATAATTTAGGCGATAAAAATGATGATGCGAATAACGTTTGAAGGTAGAGCTTTTTTGAAACGTTATAAATCGCTAGTGCCGGTTGAGGGCCGAACCTCGGTGGTGTTTGCTGGCCAAGTGTGCCAGCTGTGCTCCTGCGGTAAGTTACGCACTAAACGTGACTCGGTTTCCAATGGAAAAAGCTAAAACAGCCATTAAGAGTTTCCAAACCGCCGCGGAGAGCGGTCCAGCCAACGTCGATCCGTTATCCGCGCACAATAACATCGGGGTCACCAACTTGTACAGCATCTGCAACTGCGAAATTTTATATAACGTCCGCTGCCTTCATCGAGACTGCCTTTGCCTTTGCCTCTCCTTGGATAATAGCGCAAGGTAAGCCCGGATAATTAAATGCCAGCAGACCTAATGGTATTTACCGGAACTAGGGTCACCGTATTAATTTTAACTCCAGAACTTTGTCACTTTTTGAATTATGCCATGTTAAAAATACCTGTCACACCAACTGCCAACTTGATCATTCTCCTTTAAATCCATCTTTCCTCCAATTAACTTTTTTCTGTAACTTTTTAAAATAATGAGGAAAATTAAATCTGACATCTCAATCTGAGCTGTGATTACAGAAAATGAATCGAATAAGCTGAGATAAGTCATAATGAGCTGTATAATTATAACTGATTATCAGTTGAAAATAAAGTGACTGGTTACTTTCATAACTAAGGTTTAAAAAATTGTTATTATTAGTTATAATAAGTGGTATTCTATTATCAGCGATTTGTGAATTTACTCTTGACGATTTCTTGACTTTGATTTCTTTGCCATACTCGATCATCGATGCCAGGCTTGTACGATCAGCTGTATGTTAAAATTGCTTTCAACTTATAGCAGTGCTATTCTAGAAGCGGCTCTATTCACAACATAACGCGCTTCAGGAACATGACTGCTTCATAGTGACTAATTAATATAACTCCTCAAGTATAAAATCAGTATTTATCGTGAACAAGTTCCCCTGGAATAATTAAGATTGTAAAGTTGAAGTACTTTCTCTATAGAGTCTGATTTTCTCGTTCTAAAGGAAATCTATTACAATAGAAACTGATTATAAAAGCCTTTCATTGACAGGGTGCACCTAAGAAGCAAGTGATGGAAAGACGTTAGACTGTATTTGCTGTTACCTCCAGCTTGACACTTCATTTCTAAGCTATGAAGCAGCGGTGCTCTTGAAACAAGCTAAAAATGTACGTTGAGTCGTTCCTAGAACAACGCAGCTACACAAATCAGAACCGTTGATAAATCGGGCGCTTGTGTTAGAAAAAAGGAGACAATTTTCTACAGTCTGTCATTAATAGAAAATATACTTATATTGCATTCGAAAACTTCCGCTAGGTGTTAATGCATATTGAAAAATTGATTCTAATTAGCAACAAAAAATAGCTTCTTAGAACAAATTTTTACAATCTGTCCCTTATTAGAATGTAAGGCAAGTTGACAAAATCGACAGAAAGCATAGTGGCAGACGGTCTACATAAGTCTAAAAGTCAAGCATATTCAGGTAAATTTGCAAATTTATTGCGCAGCCCGGACCAATTTTTTACTATGAACTTTTAGCTCAAAGACGTTAAGAAAAATTTAAGATTCAAGAAGCAGTTAGAGGTAATGTCAATACACTATACTGTATTCAGATTTTTAGCATGGAAGTTAATTTTTGAGCTATATAAGCAAATTGTAATTGTGTGTATAACAGCTTTTACAGCATCACTGCTATGTAGCTCAGGATATACTACCAAACTGGACTTCTAAAGACAGCCAGGTAATTAATTACAGTGGATACTCTCAATGATAAGTGGAACATGGGAAGCAAGTATTGTAGAGATCACTTCTAGCTTGGCAATGGGTTTCTGAGCTATGCAGCAGCACTACTCCAGAATTGGTTCCATTCACGACTTTACTTCACCATCCAGGTATTATTTTGTTAGATAAGTTGACAATGTTATAACCTAGTAGCGTTTAACCTATTTCAATATTTTACAAGTAGCTCTATTTAGAGACTCAATCTGAAAATGGGTCGTCATATGTTTGATGTTCATACAACTACAATACTGAATCCTTGAAAAATAATCGTGATGCGATAGATCCCTAACTTTACTAAATTATATCTATAAGAGAGGAGCTAGTTTTCTCTTAGAACTAATTCAAAGATTACAGTGTTGAGCACTTGATTAACATAGGTTCATCAAACAACATTAGTTACATCAACGCAGACTTAATCGCAATATGATAATTTAGTGCAAGAAACTGATACAAGCTTCCATTGATGAATTGGTTATACACTAAGATAGATAGACTAATTAAATACCTGATACTCAAACCGCCACATCTTTGTGATTGATTCATGGTAACTAGATGCATGAAAATTTGTACTATTTGAAGATCGCTAAGTGAATAATTTATTGAATGGAATGGTGGAAGTTGACTAGATTAGTGAATGTGAGTATTTAACCCTAGGAGGGGCAGTGACTTGTTCGGTGCTAAGTAAACCCTTGAGATCTGACCGGACCTTCACCGAGTTTTATTGTTGTGTGACTTGTAAGAGTTTTTATAAGGCTTGACAAGTGTATTTTAGTGTTGAATAATCTACTAAATGATTGAATAGACTGTGCGGGTGGCTGTGGGTGTGTATGTCGGTGGGTGTAAGGGAGATAAAAGAATTAATAATTAGCTTGATTATTTGACTTGGCACAGGGTATACACCATATTTATACTAAGGCCAATTCTGACCTATTTATTGAAAAAAACCTTCGAATCGATGTTTGTCTTCCTTTTCCTCCATACATGAAAAACCAGTCATACTCTGTTCATATTCATTTTGAATAGCTGCAGATGAATCTTGGAGGCGTGCTGTATGATTCAAAACTATATTTACTTTATTTGCTCCATCTATATAGTGTTACATTACGGCACACATCACAATGACACATTTAGAAATGACATGAATAAAAATCAAAGAAATTATAGAACATCCACTAAAAAATATGAAATATGATGATTCTATGTTTCTCTCATGAATATTTATTAACCAAACACTACTAAAGAATGAAAAAGTTGTCTCTTCAATTATAAGTATCTGTCCTTGCCTATTACAACACCATATACAAGTCTATCATGTTTGAAAATGTCAGAATTCGTCTAGGTCCGGTCAGAACTTATGGGTCAATTTGAGATAAATCACAATAAAATCGATTTTTTTCGCTTTGAATATGTCGAAATCGCTTTTAAGATGGTCTCATCGGATTCAACAAGTCGAGTTTATAAAAGTTTACGAGTTTCAGTTCTCAATTATTGTTGAGGAGAGAGTAATTGAGCACTGAATTTCAAATAGGTCTGGCCAGACCTCATTGCCCCTCCTAGGGTTAAAATAAGGGAATTCAGTTTTGGCTACACCTTAGCCATCTTCAGAAGCGGAAAGAATTAATATTAGTCCCTTAACATAGCCCAAGGACTACAATTTAAGCCTTCAGATTGGTCAAAATTCGGATCAATTTCACATTAGCACAAAAATCGCACTTGACTATGTGTTAATTGCATCATTTTTTTGTCAGTCGTTCATCAATTATGATAAATAAATTTGTGCAGTCCGAGAATCTGGATTGGTTTGCATTCAGGTAATATTAGTCGGTGAGTTGGTGATAGAAATCTACAAGAGTTTTGTGATGGCTCATATTCTAATATGATGTAGTATTAAGGGTATATATGAATCAGCACCCAATCGCAAGATCAGGAAGTTGAACACCGGGCGGGCGGCGAGCTTTGAAGTATATTAAATTTATACATGTACTACAAGTGTTTTGCAAAAGTTGAAAATCAGCGCCAAGCTTGTTTGTAGTCTAAAAAAGCCTAGAAAAGACGCCATACTTGAGAGACGAAACGAGTCAGCACGTCGCTTAAGTTGTCGTGATAGTGATGTTGGTACAAGAGATTTGTGAGAGCTGAAAATTTGTATACTAGAAACAGTCAGATCTCAATTTAATGAGACGGAGGCAGTCAGCAGTCGCTCAAGATACGAATATCTAGCGCCTGCGGCTACTCGGAATGCATAAGGATACACTAATAATTCAATATCTTTAAGATCTGACTGTTTTTTCTTCAGTCATATATAATAAATGATTAGTATACAAATTTTCAGCTGTTACAAATAATCTCTTGTATTAACATTATTATCACGACAACTTAAGCTACGTGCTGACTCGCTGGTATCCCACTTCCTGACCTTGCGAGTGGGTGCTGACTCATGTACACCCTTGATACTACATCATATTGAAATATAAACCACTACAAAACTCTTGCAGATTTTTGTCACCAGCTCTTGAATTATATGTGGATATATTTTTATTTCTTGAATTCATTTCCAGTAAGCTTGTTTTGAGTTCTGCATTTAGTGTGAGTGAATCGTGCTTAAATTTCGGCCAATCAAAAGGCTTGAACTGTAGTCCTATAGGAACACTTGGATCATTCTTGAATCGGTTTGGGCAAACTAACGAAACTGCAGCTTCCATTTAGTACTAGTTTCAAGTTGACTATTTGATAGGTACATAATTTATGCATGTACAAACTCAAAAATACCTTTTAATCTTCATTGTTTAGTTATTGACTGACGGGAGGACAAGTGCTGTACCTTAAAATTATGATTTGATCTTTATCAAAGCTGTATAAAAAAATACACCAAAAGTAAACAAATTTTCAACCAATAATAATAATTCATTCTAATAAGCTTCAAATTTGCGTCCAACAAATCATTGAATGAATCCCGGACAGATTTGACAACTGTATATAATAATAGTGACACCCGCGGCTAAAGTTGTAACTAAATTTTTATCTACTTTAATAAATTTTAGTTGCCATATCCCTAATGTCATATATATCTATGGGCATTGTTTCACTTGAAACAAGTAATTGTATAATTTAATCTTCCACAATCACTGAGCTTGAATTGAAGCAATTTGTGCAAACCTACGAAACAGTAGCTTTTATTTAGTACCAGTTTCAAGTCTGTAAATAGTATAGTTGCTGAGAACTCAACGTCACGCCAGCCAGCCAGCCAGCCAGCCAGCCAGCCAGCCAGCCAGACAGCCAAAGTGAATATAATAGCGCTTTTTTCCAAAAAATGCGCTAAAAATTTTTACCAAAATATAAAAAGCGAACGAAGTGGAAGTAACACAAGACTAGTCTATATTAGAAATAGAGACGGAACCTTAGTTACTGGCGAAGAGAAATTAACAAGATGGATGCAATACTTTACTAAAGAACTAAATGTGAATGAAGACTTCCAGGTAGAATTAATAATGAAATTATGAGGAAGAAATATACGAATGCAGTATACCACAACTAGAAGAAATTAAGACAATTGTGAAGAATGAAAAATGGAAAAAGTCCAGGAGATAACGGTATACCTATTGAACCAATAAAAATAGGAGACAACTTAATTCAAGAAATATATGAGCTTATAAAGTATATATAGAAAGAAGAAAAAATTCCCGAAGCAAGGATAAGATCTCTAATATGCCCCATTTATAAAAAAGGTGAGAGGACACTTTGTGAAAATTATAGGGGTATCGCACTGCTAGATACAGCATACAAAATATTAACAACTATATTGAGTGATCGATTAAAGAAAGAAGCAGAAATATTTTAGGAAATTATCAAGCTGGTTTAAGAACATACAGATCGACCAGTGACCAGTGGCGTGCGGTGACTTTCTGTGATAGGTGTGCACAGTCGGTGGTGAGGAAGGGGATATATACATGGCCAACAATGCAGCTCATTTTTCTTGCAACAACCAACAATCCATTTGAATTTTTCATATATTTTTATTTGGAAATGTCGCACGGACTGCTGGCCTTTAATTTTGATATTTTGAATGAGTTTTATGTCTGACGTTGGTTTTGTTTCCATAATTTCATTTTTCGTTTCGACATCACGACGTGAAAAAGGATTTACCTGTAGATCACAGATGATAGATTTATTTTCAGTTGTCATTCTACAAATGATAATTTTAGGAAAATAAATAATTTGAGAAACGTATAAAATAAGTGTTCACCTAATATTGTTGTTTTAAATGACAAATTACAATATTTCAACCATTCTAACAAACTTATAAAAGGCGTTTAGGAAAAGAACACAGCTAAACGTTGAATATTCAGTTTCCGGTGCAGAAAGTCTGCCTGCACCCAGCGAGAGAGAACGAGCGATAGGAGATCTTTTAAAATCGGTATGCTTTTTCTCTGTCAGACTCTATTCCTTCACTTTCCTAATACTGACTATGCCAAACAGACCTCGCTCGCAGCGAGAAATTCTGCACCTCAAGCGTTGACATTCGTTTCAAATATATAGCAGAGTGGCCTGCGAGGCGCGCCCGTATTTCTGGTTACATAAATAGATAAAATACGCTCTTTCTCTGATTTTATAATGAAAATTTGTGAAACAAAATGAAGTATTCAATAAACCATCATATTAATTTCATTTACATAATTTCTAATATTTTGATAGGGTGTGCAGTGATGGACTGCACGCCAGTGCCAGTGACCAAATATTCACGTTAAAACAAATCATGGAACACAGTTATGAATACAACCTGGATCTGCATTGTATTTTTATAGATTTTAAACAGGTATATGACAGAGTGAACAAGAGTAAGATGTACGAAATTTCAAGAGATCCTAATATAACAGTGAAGCTTAGACAGCTGATTAAAAGTACTGTCATAAAGACAAGTTGCAGGGTTCTAGTAGATGGTAAAACTTCTAACAGCTTTGAGGTGAATAATGGTCTAAGGCAACGGGATCCGTTATCACCAATTTTATTTAACTTAATGCTTAAATGGACAGTAAGAAAGTGTGAATTGCATAGAGGAGGAAGTATATACCATCATCGACATCAAATTCTGGCATACGCCGACGATATCACAATCCTTATTAGAGGTAAAAAAGAACTGGAAAGAACGGTAAAGAAAATTATCGAAACAGTCAAAGAGGTCGAACTAACTATAAATGAAAATAAGACTAAACACATGATAAGAGGAGGAACGGTCCGAAAAGATAAGTTTTTGAGAATTACCACGGAAGAAGGGAAGGTTAATAAATTTGAAGAAGTGGAGAAACTCCCATATCTAGGTGTAATAATCACGAACAACGGTAAGGAAGATGAGGAAATTTCACAGAGAATTGCAAAGGCAACAAGAAGTTTTAGCGCGCTGTCAAGAATGTGGCAAGAACAATGAAGTAAGTTTATAAAGCAATTATTAAACCGGTAGTGCTGTATGGGTGTGGAATGTGGACATTAAATAAAGTGGATCAAAATAAAATTGAGGTGTAGGAGAGAAAGATGATTTGAAAAATCTTTGGTGGGATAAAAATTGATGAAGTGTGAGTGCAAAGGATCAATACGGAAATTACGGCTATGTATGGGGAACCTGGAATTGTTGGAACAGTTAAAAGTCAGCGATTAAGATGGCTAGGTCACTCTATGAGATTACCTGAGGACAGAGTCGTTAAAAACGTTTTCGGTAAAGAATCCACAGGAGGAAGATGAAGAGGCAGACCAAGAGATAAATGGAAGTGCGCGGTTATGAAAGATATAGAAACTCTAAAAATTACGAACTGGAAAAGCTAATATATATATGTAGTGCATTTTCATTTGGCAGACCAGTGAGTATTTTGATTGCAATTGCAAGCGGCGGATACACTCACGTATATATGTGTGCTGGTTTGGCGCCAATCAGTCATTCAAGTCATACCTTCAAAAGGACATTTCGGGTATTGCAAATAATTTCAACGCTATTATGGATCTATTTTGTTGAGAACTCAATGACCCGCTGACTCCCATTGACTCTCACTTCCCTACATGTGCCTTAATAATTTATTAAGTCGTTAATTGCTATGAAACCAATCAAGAGAATTTATTTTTTGTCTTGGTCACCTGCTACTTTTTATTAGGCAACTGATTATTATTAGCAAATAAATCAGGTTGATATCTTCAAGATTCGAGAAAGATTAATAAGGTCACCAGACACCGGACACTAAACAAAAAACAGAATAAGGACAATAGCGCTATTTTCTATAAATAGGGAAGAAATATGCTAAATAATTAAAGAAGGAACTCTACAAGACGACCCATCAACAGCTATCTCGGATGCACAAAATATTCACTGAGGAGAAGTGAAGACTAGAATTGTCATGAACAATGAATGAAAAGTTCTTGGATGTGAAATGAGGTAATAATTGGCCCATAACCAGATCACGAAGATATTAAATCATAATCACTACAAACATACTCTAGAAACTAAGAAAAAAGTTAGGTTGCAATACTTCTACAGCTGTGAGACACATATTAATACACTGCACAAAATATACATGAGTAAGTAATGAATAAAGAGGAACAAGTCCTGAAAAATTATCAGAAACAATGGATTTTAATTTCGGATATATGAATGAAAGTGACCCAATAGACTTATAGAAGACTTTAGGACCGCAAATTAGATCAATGCGGTTTAAATGACTTATTTCCTTTGAAACATATCAATTTTATCACTAATCAATTAAAATGATCAAATAAATCAAATCCTAGTTTAATGGTTGACTCTTTGTCACTTTAACCGAGGTTAATTTGACACTCGGTCACGAAATCGGGCATCAATGCAACATTATCATAGCTTGCTGTACCGGTCTTAATAGTTAAGATGCTAGTAACCTTGATTCAAATGTAAAAATATTTTGTTTCACAAAGGTAACTAAATACTGTGAAATATTTGATTCTCTATCAGGACTTAGAAATCTCATCAAGAGCAAATACTAGTATAACTGAAGAGTATTTCTTGACAATAGATCCTCAATTTTAGTGAAAGTGAAGTTTCGGTCAAACATATTATATTTCAGAGGTTCATATTTCTCCTACTCGTACATAATGACAAACGCCTGGTGAAGTACGTTAGGTAATGGCGCAGTCGGTAGGACAGCAGAACAAGCAACATTCCCAACAAGACACTAGCCGATAATGCTAAGTGATAGTCGCACATTTATAACGCCGCAAAATCCTGAGATTGTATCATTGGTCGCCTTGTGACAGCACTATTGCTTAGATTGATGCTCAGACTTTGGAGGTAATGGGAAGCTTTGTCACATAAGCTATCCGCCCAATTTTCCAACAACGAATTCCATCTATATATCACATACCTTTCATACATAAAAGAAAATGATCTCATTTACTTTGTACTCTTTTAACAGTTGAGGATAAATTTGGGGCGCTGGTGAAATTTGAATTCAACGCAAATATCGGAAATTATCATGGAATTAGTATGCAATTTGATACATCAGTGGATTATCTTTATTATGTGTGGTATCATCCCTATATTGTTATATTTAATTCAAATACATTGCTTTCAGCAGTAAAATTATTCTTCTCTGTTTCTGTTCCCTAAATTCATAAAATAAATTCCATATGTATTCATTTATGCATCCTCCACAATCTCTTCTTATCCCTGTTCCTGTTTTTCGTAAAATAAAAACGAAGCGCAATTATTAGGTTCACTTCGTTTTTTCAAGACATATACCGGATGTAGAATACATCCTCGAAGGCATCACCAACTGATACGGCAAGCAGATTGCGCCTGTAAAAGAGATTGAGTCTATTTCTTTAAATGGAACTCCTTTATGCACAAGTAATTTTCTAAATTGAATCAGCTGTTTGCAATTGCTTGAATGCTACCCGCGGTTTTTCATCAACTTTTACAGGCAATTTCGTTTCACTACTCTAATGTATTCAAAACATGTTGTTATTGTGAATGGTACATAGGTAGCTGTTTTCTACTTCCAAATCCATTTCGACACAATAAACATATTCCATACAAATTTACTTCAACACCCAACAAGCTATAAACATCTACTATTATGTGAAATAATGTCCGTTAGAACTTTGTGGGGACGTTTGTAACAAACGTTGAACACCGTGAATAATTTACATTCTCACCGAATACGAATTTTTGTTCGTTTATTAGAATGACACATCAAGGAAATTATTTTCATTGATATTTTTTGTTGCGTCATTGTCTAAATTGAATACTGAAAATATTCAAGCAATGGTTGGACTGCATAAAAAAAGAAGTTTGATTTAAATATATCAAAGAACATATTCTTACTAGATGTAGGGATCATTCTTATAATACGTCACACGTGAACATAGGCCACTGTGAGGTCTAATTGCATGAAAAAAACTTCTCAAGAACCTAAATTGATAGATTATCTCATTGAAAAACTATATTTGTGCTGTCGAGATTATAATCAATTAGTTGTGCTTGACCTGAGATCTATTAATTGAACTGTTGATAATAATTGGTGAGCTTGTATTATGTGTTGTCACATGGCCAAAGAAAGCTATTCAAAGTGTGATATGTGACATGAGACTTAGTGTGGTCTAGAAATTACAATAATTGTGTGATGTGATAGCTGGATGATTCCTAATGCGATACTCAAACATTGGTTGAATGCTCACATTCAACTGAAATCGAGATAATGTTAAATCATCTACACAATTGAGTATTGTTACAAATTTATTCAATTGACATTTGGAACATTCCAGATAAGTTTTAGCAACCTCTCGAAATGCGGTTGAAGACAGGAGACTTCTTCTTTATATGGAGGACCGCATTACCTAAGGAAAAGGTCGAAGGTAATTGAGCTGTTGGAATTTATACAAGCAGGTCAAAATACATTTTGTGCGACATGGATAGATATTCTAGAAGGATAAACATTAGTGCGCAATTATTGTTAAGTATAGAATAATAAAATTATATATGATGAAATTTGACTACTAATAATTATTTTAGTACTAGCTGATCCGACGTGCTTCGAAACGCCACAGAAGAAATTCGGATTGCAAGATACTTAAGCCTACCTTTTATATCAGGACCTTATAGCCCGAAAATGATTAGGACATGTCAAATTGTGAAAAGATCTTCTTTTGTAGGAAATCAATCGAAATAGGAGATTTTTGTATTTGGCCGAGACTTTGCAGTTCCACTGAATGACTTTTGAGTTCATATCACTTTCCTTTTTGTTAATTTATTAAAGATTATGCAATTAATATATGAATCTCACACGACATACTTATTCAAGTGATTTTATAGAAATAATTATTATATTGGACATAACTTGTCTATTTGAATATGAATCTAACCAAAATGTACCAATGAAATGAGTATGCATGTGCTAAGAATAATTCAAGTTCACCAAACTCGCTTTGTTCATATGGCGGTTTACTGTTGAGCGACGTCGCTTCGTTCGCACGGCTGCTTGCCTTCAACTGAGTTTACAACGCTCGCACGGCGTCTTAACGTTGACCGAGCACGCTTCGCTCGCACGGCATCTTACCGTTGACCAATCTCGTTCCGCTCGCACAACGTTCTACAGTTGACCGAGCTCACTTCGCCCGCACGATAGCTTATAGTCAACAAGGCTCGTTTCACTCGCACGGCAGCTTGCGGTTAACTAAGCTCTTTTTGCTCGCACAGCAGCTTGGCAATGACCAAGCTCGCTTCGCTCACACGGCAGCTTATAGTTATCCAAGCTCCTTTTGCTCGCACAGCAGTCTACTGTTGACCGAGCTCGATTTGCTCGTACGGTGGTTAACCGTTGATCGAGCTTGCTTTGCTAGCACTGCAGCTTACCGTTTACTGAGTTCGCATCTCTAGTAAGGCGTTTTAACGTTGACGGAGCTTGCTTCGCTTGCATGGCGACCAATTTTTGACCAAGCTCGTTTCACTCGCATGGTGAAAAGAAGCAGCCGATAGGACCTGAAATTTCCGAATTCATTTTCAGGTTCTATAGGCTGCTTTTGTTTGTCTCACCCTGGGGAAATATTATTAGCTGAATAAGATAAATAAGTTCTCATGATATCATCAAAAAATCTGTTCTATACAAAATTACAAAAAAAGAGAAAGATCATGAAAATCGGTCACGCCGTTCTTGTAGGGTATAAGTAACCCGACTTTATTTCATATAATACTGATATGAGTCTAATTTTCGATATAAGTTTTGATGAAGTAATAATAGTAGTTAATTATTTGTGTATCAAGTCAATGATAATATATAATCTTTCTAAAAAAGCAGAAAAATTCATTGAAAAAAGAAGCTCATTTATATATAGATTTTTTGTGCCACGAACCGTCTCGTACGTTCTCTAAATATTCTTTCAAAGTTTCACTACAATCTGATCAATGGTTTCCGAACGCATAAGGTACAAACATGCAAACATTGATTTCTATTTATATAGAAGATAAAAGTGTGTGTTTCATTACGAGTTCTGAGAACATTACAATATCTAGGAGTCGTGCAAAGAATAGCTACCGCTATTCAATGTTGGCTACGACGCAAACAGGGGTATACTAGTGCCCTCACCTAGTCCAGCATTGCCTTTTTTTTCTAGGAGCGATTTGACGGGTTTTTGAACTCTCATATTTTAGGTCCTAAATTTCTAGGACGGGAAGAGGTTACAAGGCTGATGGATTCCATTGAATTTGATCATCATTACTGATAGGCTACTTCCTGTAGTCTTAGAAAACTAAAATTTTGATATACAGATTGGGTTTCGTGAATAAATCCAATCCCTTGAAATGTGTATTTCAATTGACAGTGATAAAATGACGAGCAATGAATAAAAAGATAGATGAGATTTGAAAAATAAAGACTTAGGAAATCCAAAGACAAGAGCCATGATGCCAAATGAAGCGAAATCTTACCAAAAGAAATCTTGTAGGCTTGTGGCTAAGTAGAGTTATAAGCTCCAAAACAGTCATTATATCATCATTATATGAGTTCAAAGCGCTTCCCGAAAAAAGGCTTCCAATATCGTCAATTTGGCTATCGGTGGACCTTATGCTGAGGCGTGAGCTAGGGAAATTCTATGCTCTTATGCTGAATGAGAAAGATTGATGATGATGATATAATGCAATTGATATTTCATTATAATTATCAGTCTTTCTCATTTAGTTTATCGGGATGGTCCTTAACAGATCTTTCAATAATTACACTCAAATAAACCATATGAATAAATACAACTAATTTACTGGTCATGATTACAAGATTCGGTCGTATTACAGCAAAAGATGTTTTTGATTTGCCACTTTCTCAATGTTGAAGATATCCAGGTGCTCCGGAAGTAGAGGAAAAATAGTTATCATGGATCTGGGGTCCTATTCCAACTCGTAGAGACAACTTGGGGACAGATTGCAGTCTTTATGCCAATGATGTTGTGACAAAGTTCATTATTAATAATAGTAGCTAGATTTTGTTCTACTGTTTATACTTGATGACTAACAAATGCACAACAAACTAGACTCTATCACTTACTTCTAGAAGACTGTCTTCAACGATGACGACATTGAGTCACTTCTCCAATTGTCAGCTAGGTGGTACATGCTTTGAGAATCTCTAGAATGACGTCAAGAAGCTGTTTTTATGAATTAGAATTGAACTCCCGAACTTGTTTCATCATTCTGTCGATCTTACGGCACTTGCTACGGTTAAACTGCCATCTGTAGACCAAACGTTTGAAACATCTTAGTCAATATTCAAATTTTTAATAAATAAAAATTGAGAACCAATAAGAAATGTGACAGGTTTTGGACTCTGAAATTTTACATTTCTAACGCCGTTAGTTTTTAACAGATTATTTCCCTCATGTCATTATACTGACAAATTTTGCATAATTACAATGACAATTATAATAATAAATTCCTTACCAACGGGAATTTACCTCTGAAAATTCCCGTTACCTCAGTAAATTCCCGTTGGCAAGCGATTTATTGCGATAAATTGCCTTTGTCATGGAGAAACAATACACAGTTCTAATATAAACAAACAATCAGTTCTCGGAAATGTCAAAATTTAATCGTATTGGAAATGCATTTTTCGCCGAAAATAATGAAATTGAAAACAAAAAGTTAAAAAATACAAGAGTATATGGAGGCAATTTGGTGCATTTTTCAATAAAAAAGGTTAGTAGTTGCAACTAACATTATTTAATAGATACTTATAGTAGCAATTTCATTCGAGAAATATTCTCCACAAATACCACTCGCGACTTTAATTTTATCATAAATTTTTCTTTCAAACATTGATTACCTTTAAGCAACATCCTTCGAGTCATCTGCTCAGATGAAATCCCTCAAGCTACGCTCTCGTGATTTAATCTGTCCGATGACTCTCACGATGTTGCTAGGTAATTAATGTTTTCAAGAAAAATTTATTGATAAAATTACAGTACCTTGTGATATTATAAAATGTGTTTACAGCTACAATATCTGAGGTTGCTACAAAATTTTGATTCTCTACGACATTTTTGTCACAAATACTCTCTACAGACTTTTCAGATGCATATTTAACGCAATTTCTGATGATTAAGCGTTGTCCTCCATCAGATGGACTAGAATCTTTGAATATTGATTTAATACATTCAATAAAATTTGTCAGTTTGTTCACGAAATGCATCACAACTAACTAGCTCACTATTATGATACAATAAACTTTTGTTGAAATTCACGTAGATGCAATATATTTAATAATATTAGCAAAAATGTTTTAGAAACTGAACTGTTAATAGCGACATTTCTCATAAATTTCTCATGGAAAACAAAAATCTGACGTTAACATCACGTGACTTACTTGTACATTATTGTATATGTACACAAATTCATTCAATAAAGTTTTCTGTCACTTCAGATTATAATTAATATAATTTTAATAATATTTTGACATGTACAATGTCAAACAAAATCAAAAAATTCACAACAGATTATCATTGACTACCTTATAATTTCAATTAAATTGATTGTTTTATACAGCAAGTTCTGAATGTCTGTTATATATATAAACTGCACTTCCGTTACAGCCGATTGATACAAAAATAGAAGATAACTATTCTGATGCTACAACAAGTTCAAACACTAAATTTCAATATGCTATGGCTGATCATTCTAGATTTATGCAAAAAATTTGGAAAAAGTCTCAAGTACAGTGCATTTTTGGCTTGACCGATTAATACAAAAATGATATATAACCATTAAATACTGAATTTCAAGATCCTGCGGTTGATTATTCTAGATTTAATAGAAAAAATCGAAAAAAGTTGCAAGTAAATTGCACTTTCGGTACAGACGATTGAAACCATGATGCGAGGTGCACAGCTAGACCCTATTCCAGTCTTAAATACAGAATTTCAACATTATACGTTCAGCCAGTTTTGAGATTTGCGAATTACGAACGAACAAACACACGCACATCAAGCCGAAAATAATCAAAATGGATTCAGGGATGTTCAAAACGGATATTTCCATCAGAATCTCGATAGGTGAATTTTGTCGGTTTCACAATACTACCTTGTACTTAGAAAAAGTAAGTAAAAATTTAAGGTCATCACCAATCAGACAATACTCTTCCTGTGTGATGGCATGAGGGAGCGTCATGTCATTTGTAGTCGCGGCATACAGCCTCGATTTTACTGCCAAAGGGCGTGTATAGATGTTTCACATCAAAAAAAAATTATCGATCCATGATTCAAATATCTACCAAACTAATCCAGAGGTAATTCTTATGTTTTGATATGTTTTGTATCAATACTTAAGCTTCATAATATCCAGAAAACCACGTAACGTAGTTTGTAAATGAATTGTCATGCAGTATATAAGCTTCGATATTATTGTTCTAATTCAATAAATAGCAAATGGAAATTCCAGTCCATCTAGATTTTTATGTCATTTTCACTGAATTATTTTAATGTTTTATAATGCCATCCATCAACAACAACGATTTAAAAGCATTTCATACATATTGTCCAATCAAAAATGTCATTTTATGAAATTTTAACAGCTGTGTATATTTTTACTTGGAAACAAGTTTAATTTTTAATACAAATAATGAATATCCCATTTTGAAATAACGAATTGAACTGAAATACGGAGTATCTGGAAATTTTATATAATATTTCAATCGCAAACAGAAATCAGACAATATATCTCTGAAAAATGTGATTAGGATGAGTCATTGTATATTATAGAATTTCAGCGATGTCACGTCAACAGTAAAAATGTACACATTAAATCCAAAATAAAGATTATTCTTCGGTCCGAAGGAAATTAAAAAAGTGGGGGAACTCAGTACTACCGGGTAAATACTAATCGAAAACATGTCAAGTTTGCATGGTGAATTGACAATAGTTATAAAGTCAATGTCAATTTGTAGTTCCACCATTGCTTTTTTTTTTCAGTTTATTCACTGATTTTATTCTGATTGAATGTTGCACAACCGGAAATACACTTCTCTTGAATATTTGATAACCTAGTCCAAAGTTTACTTCATCTGTATAAGAAAATTGAAAAATACACAATTTTTGGGAGACTTTTAAGCTTCAAGTACGGTTCAGACCAACAGCCTTATTCTAGACTGCAACTTCAACGCCAATGGCTCGCCAAAAAATGTTATTTTCAATAATTACAACTCGAGTTACAAGGGAAACAATAGAATTCAATAAATTCTGAAGAATTCCAACTTACCCTTGGAGAATTCAGGAAATTTTAATTGAAATTATGATTTCCCCAATAGCCAGAAATATTCAGAATGATTGAAGTCGCAGAGCAGCACCAACTTAATGAAAAAAAATTATTGATTCTAATTTAATTAAAACATTTAATTAGAATCTTGACGGCGAAACCTTAAAGTTTCACTATGAGAATAAATGAAGGAATCAAGACAAATTTTATATCAGTGGGTAATATTCTCGTATCTGGATTTACATGGTAATGACATTGCAGTAGGGTTATGCATACTCTAACAGGAAGTGTAGGGGTATTTGGCAAATGTGTATGCACCTAGTTGCAATTATGAGTACACTGGGTGTTATTACTCTGATGCACTGTAATCTCAATTGTTCTAAACGTAAATGCGTCGATATTAGTGTTGTCACAGGAGTCGGAGAATCCAATACACTCAGCAGCAACTGCTGAATTTCTAACAACGCATTATGTGTGGGATGATATCTACACATTGCGGAGTTATAGGTACTTTATGATCAATTTCGGTAATACTGATTCAGATCACCTGTACTGTTGCTGCATTTCTATTGCTATAACAGAATTTCCGCCGAATTCACAAGATGAATCGGAGATCAGCTTTTGAGTTTAGTTGTGGAAATGGAATTAAACTAAGCCTATTCATAATATCCGATTATTTAAAGGTCTGAATTAGTATTCGTGATTTATTGTAATGCTGTTATTCATACAATATTTGGTTGACCAAGCTTCGGTCGGGATATATGTAAAAAAATCAGCTGGATCCGACCTAATTTGCGATTATTTGCACAAGTTCATCGAACTTGAGTCGACTGATTTGAATAGGCCGAATACAATCAGAATCTGTGCCAGACTGTGCTTAAACAGTAGTTGCTGTTCTTAACTTACTTCATTTGCAAATGTCAGGTTGTAGAGAGTTTTCCAAAGAAATAATTTTTTTCTATATACCTACATCAACACGTGGACGGGATTTTTGAATGCAAATATCTTGAGCTTACAGCTGTAAGTATCTTTCCTATAAATAGCAGCCTGTAGAAAATTGTTTCCTTTTCTATATCACGAGCTAGATCCCAGATTTGGCCAATAGAAATGATTTTGAATTTGATATATCAGGCTAGTAAGGAGTAATACTAAATATATGCTATAAGTACATTAGATACGTGTTCATAGTCTAAATGACGAATTACTAGCTGATAAATTTCCAAATTTATTAAAATATAATGCAAAATATTGCACTCATAAAATCGACGGGCTGTTCTCATAAGTTTATAGGAATGCAATATCAGCCAAGAGAACGTTGGAACTAAAACATGAGCAGCGTACTTAAAAGAACTAAGTGGAAATAGATGACATGGAGAAGTATCTGAACTCTTCTACCAACTTTCAAAAAATAATCATAGAACAATAAATTATTCTCATAAAAAATAAGTGTATAAAATAAACTGCAGCAATTCCCTTCCACTGGTCTGGTTGATGAAAAACCTGAATAAACAGTCCTGGCTTTTAGACTAATAAACTATTCTCCGCTATCGATCCATCCCCATCAGACTCGGAAGAAAACAAAAATTAATCAAATTTGCGATACAAGCGAATGTAAAGCGCGCTTATCTCTCTTAATAATTCTTGATGTTTCCGAATGAGATTGGCGTGCGAGTAAACAAGCGAATCCCTTCAACATTTTGGATTACTAGGGCTTAAAAAATGCTCTCTGTTTGAAGTTGTTGAACAAGGACATAGTGATTTACACAGGACGTGTTTGTTTTAAAGTGCGACAAGGACAGCCGAATACGAATGGGATTAACGATCAAGTGTGATTGAGATCGAGTGAAGCGTTACGAAAATTACATCCACCACTTGTCAGCATTTCTGTCGCGGGATTAAAGAGACTATTCGGAAAACTGACATTCGAAATCGCCAAAATAATTTCCAAGTGCAAAAGATTTACGGCGTAATACTGTTGTAGGCCAAAGTTGAACTTGTTAATCCGATTGAAAACGCAGATGTTGGAAAATTATCACTTTTACATCCGTTTGGATGAGAAATTCTATTGAGTCAATTGCGAGGTGAAAGAAATAATAATTTTTCCTCTTCTCTCTCTCAAACCAGAGACTTTTGATATTCATTTTATTGGAAAGAAGTATTGTAGAAGAATTCTAAACTATCTGTTCAAAGTATGATCTGAAAATGTTGGTTTAAAATGTCTGGGCTTTGTTGAAAGCTTGTTTGAGATTGAGAAAATATTGTTTTCCCTTCAGGGATGAAAGTGAATGCGGTGAGTGGACGAATCGTTTTTTTTTTCTCTTGATAACCAGAAACCACAAGTTATTTCCCTAGACGTCACCTGGTGATTACAGAACATTCGTGAATTAGTTATAACCGTATAACGCCCAGAACCATGGTCTGTTGTTCTCAATTGCTATCGATCTTTCATGTTGAATATTTAACAATGCTAGGGAATTCTATTGAAATGCTCGTAGTCTTTTGAAAATGGAAATGTTAGGCTCTTACGTTTGTGTTTCATAGTTTTATTGAATTTTTCTTCATTCATATAAAGTGAGCCTTCTAGAACTATCCTCTAAGGAGGAGAGAGTAAGAAAGCAGTTCTGTGGTCTCGAATATTTTTACTTGAGTTTTTGATCATGTAGCGATTTATGATCCGTCATTTAGCAAGTAGTCACCATGCATCAGTTGAGCAGACACCAAACAGTAAGTTATCAATCATCGAGCATCATCCAAGCTGCCATCGAACACTAATCAAGCAGTCATCGAATTTCAATACAGCAGTCATCAAGTTTCAGTTCAGCAGTGATCTTGTTCTAAGCCAATATGTCTTAAAGATTGTAAGAAGCGCTCTCTCATCAATGTACTGTCAAACATATCGAGAAAAAATATATTACGCAAAATACAACACCAAACATTAACACTAAATTTTCATAGAAAATTTAATTGACGAACCAATATTGGATTTCCAGAACTCCAGTAATAATTATACTTTACTTAAAACATGGCATAATTGGGAAAATTAGCTTTATCAGTCTATATAATTTGTAAATTGCCAATCACAGGATGCAAAAGTTGTACTTTGTGAAACTTGTAAGGTTTTTTTCATTTGAGAAGAGTTGAAACATTTTAAGTTAATGATTATATAGTAAAAGTTAGGTTTCAATTTATCATTTTATTTATTAATTCACTATGATCATTTCGACTTTTGAAATCATCTTCAGGTATCTTGTTTTATAAAAAAAAAACAAGATACCTGAAAATGAATTCAAAAGTCGAAATGATCATAGTGAATTAATAAAGAAAATAATAAAATGAAACTTTAATTTTACTATACAATCATTAACTTGTAAGGTTTGTTCCAATTATTTTTCAAAATATTATGCAATGTTCTTACATTTGGATCACATTCAGCAATTTCCTTCTTGACGGGCGTTCTGGGAATTGCTTCAAAATATGCGAGTATTTTTATCTCATTATTTCCATTAATTCTTCTTTTTTACTTCTCCGACCTATACAGGGTGTAACAAAAATAAGTACAATAATTTTAACCTGTAATAGAACTCGTCAAGCATAACAATTTTCCTTGATAAATTTTTTTTGTAAATCTTTTTGTATATCGAGTATAAATTCATCAAAGTTTTGTCAAAAATTTCATAGTGTACCTATGACTTGAAATGAATATTTCTCATTTGCTGGAAGAATGACAGTTGTTGATTAAAATGAGTGTTTTGCAACTTTAAACCATCGTAGTCTTGTCAATCATTCATTTGGAACTGAAAGAATATTAGTACTTTAGCAATACACTGATATTTGTTCACCTCGATAATTTTATTTTTGCATATATTGAAAGAAAGACTGAATTTGTCTCTGAAATCAACAGTCGTATTTATATGTCATTGTTCAAATTTCTATTTGAAGATTTCACGTATATTTTCAGATAGTACATTTCTTTGACATTAGATTGTCTGCACAAGTTCATTGCACTTGAATCAGCTGATTTGAATATTGAATTCTCTGAATACAATCAGGATCTGTGCCAGACTGTGCTGCCATCTATGAGCAGCCTAAAAATTAGTTGCCGTTCTCAACTTACTTTATTATCTTTGGTTCTCAAACATGAAAAACACATTTATTGAAAGAAAACGGTGGAATATCAAATGGAATGCAATTCTAAAATGATCAATTTGATGAATAATTCAACTGAAAATATTGCCACATAAATTCTTGGAGCTTTTATTCTTGAAGAACAGAAAACATAACCTATAAATGTATCAAACTGAATTTGATACTTGATTTTGAATATTGTCTGAAATATAAGATACATTTTTTTTTGCTCAGCAGATCAATTCACGAGGCATACAACGACCTGAGTGTGAAGTTTGTAATAATATGAAAAAATTTAAGACACAGGTGCTTCATTTATAAATTAATGTATTTCATTCTAAGTATCTCATAGTATTCTCATCATAATCTATAAGAGCACAATATTTTGATATTAAATACATTAGCATAACTACAATAATTCAATTTCTAGTAAAAAGTGACAATTCGAAAATCGTTCCAAATAAATTCGCTGAGTTAATTCTAAACTGCCTGCAAAATCCAGAAAAGCTGGATATTTTCACAGGTTTAAACTTTTGTGACAATAATTGATCGATTTTTTTCCAGAATCAATTTGAGGAATTGATAGCTCACATAATATGTAAAATCTATTGTTCCATCATAATTGCTACTGGATTCGATTGTGCACCTGAACGGCTTGTTAAATTATAAGGGATAAAAAATCTGACGTGAACATCTTGTGACTTACTTGTACATCATTGAATATATATAATACGATGTGATTTTGTATTGGATTATATATATCATTAGATATATATAATCAAACACAAAATCTCATCGTTCCACAGTTAATCGTTTTAGATTTATCCAAGAGATTCTAAGAATCTGTCAAGTTAAATGCGCTTTCAGCCAAGTCGGTTGCTATGGAAACAGTAGGCTATTATTCTTATACTACAACATTCCTCAATACTGATTTCCATAATTCTACGACTACCAGCAGATCTGAATTTATGCGCAAAATTAAAATTATAAAAAAATAAATTCCTACTGAAGGGCACTTTTGGTTCAGTCCATTGTTATGAAAATAGTAGGCAATCATTCAGATGCTACAGCAGACTGAAATACCAAATTTCAATCTTCTACACCTGATCGTTTCGAATTTATGTAAAAAATTCCAAAAGACTGTCAAGTAAAGTGCACTTCCGGCTCTGTGGATCTCAATAAAAATAGGATATGTGCATCTAGACGGTATTATCGTCCTAAATACTGAGTTCTAATAATCTATGTTCAATCGTTTTGGATTTATGCGGAAAATTCAAAAAATGTTTCGAATAAAGTGCTCTTTCGGCTTAGTCGATAGCAATCATAATGCAAGGTGTACAACTTGATATTATAAAAGTGCCTAATACAAAATTTAATTATTCTACGACGGATTGTTTAGAATTTATGCGAAAAATTCAAAAAGTCCGTCATATAAAGTGCACTTCCGGCTCAGCTGATTGTTACAAAAATAGAAGATGACCATTGAAATGCTACAGCAATTCCAAATGCTAAATTCTAGTATCCTACAACTGATTATTCTGGATTCATGTAGAAAATTTAAAAAAAGTCTCAGGTAAAGTGCACCTTCGGTTCAGCTGATCGCAATCATTATGCAAGATGCACAATAAAATGTTATAGGAGTGATCAATACGAAATTTCAATATGCTATGGCTAATCATTCTAGATTTATGCAAAAAATTCAAAAAAAGTTTTAAGTAAAGTGCACTTCTGGCCTGGCCGATTCTTACAAGAATAGCAGATGACCATTCTAATATAACATCTAGTTCAAATACTGAATTTAAACATCCTACAGTTGATCATGCTGGATTTATTAGAGAAATTCGAAAAAAGTTGCGAGTAAAGTGCACCTCCGGTACAGATGATTAAAACCATAATGCGAGGTGCACAACTAGACCCTATACCAGTCTCAAATACAAAATTTCAACATTATACGTTCAACCAGCTTTGAGATTTGCGAGTTACGCATGCACACACGAACGCACGCACGCACGTACGAACGCACGCACGAACATGCGTACCGACATCAAGCCAAAAATAGTCAAACTGGATTCGGGGATGCTCAAAACGGATATTGCCATCAAAATCTCGATAGGTGAATTTTGTCGGTTTCACAATACTTACTTGCTACTTTGTACAAGTAAGTAAAAATGCTGGAAAAAGATGAGAATTCGGGAAAAATTATGAGGAGAAATTGTTATACTTGCAAGTTCTATCACTGGTTAAAATTTAGACATCACATGCAAACGTTCGTAAATTGTTTTTTTTTTTTCAAATTAGTAATTTGGTTCTGTCGTGTTTGGTATCAAATTGTAACTCTTACTGAGGCAGTTCTAGTCGAAGTGACATAGAAGATATTTGAACGATTGTCTATAGTTTCTTTTACAAATTATTGGAAAGATGTCTAGTTCGGCATTAATTTACTCGGGAGGATAAGCGTAGTAGATATCAAAAATAAATAATCAGTGGTATCCACGTTGCCATCTTCAAATGACACTTTTTGCGATCAAATGTCGAAATGAAATGGACACCCCGAAACTTTAGAAAAAGACTCTTTATTTTCAAACATACTTATTTTATGCAAGGACTGAAATGTAACCCCCATCTGCCACTTTAAAAATGACAGTTGTCATTTTGACAATTAATTTATGGTAGAGGAAGTATTGTGCTGGCCACAGCAGATTTTTTTTTTGGTTATGAATGTTGATGTGTAAGAACGTAAGTGAATTTCTGATCGTCCGTCGTTCAGAATACAAATTTCTATACATATTCACAGCAGTCAAACGTACCTATGTCATTTATTGCAGTTATTGATGTTAACTCACAGTATAACTTGAATATATGAATATAAGAGGCAAAGAAAGTAATCATCCAGTCAGCTCCAGGACTATTTGTATTTTTCTTTTCTTTTCGAGTGACTGCTCATTGTATTTATAATTCTTGGAAACATCAAATTCGTGGAGAGAACTGAATCTCTATTACAATCAATAAAATATCCTGTCATAGTGATCTTGCTCTTATACGGGAGCTTACTTAATTTATTTAAATTTCTGCCCGCTGAATTGAATTTCAAACGTAATTTGTATCAATAGCGCGCTGGCTCATTGGCTCAACGCTTCCGACTCAGAATATTTCAATTTACTCTATCTTCAATTTTCCGAACTGATATTTAAGCTGAGTTGTCTTTTTAATGAAACACGGATATATTTCATCTATTTTATCTATGTACATAATTGTAAGTGAACAGAATGTTCTGTAACAAATTCGGATCAAAATATGTATATTCTTGAATACAAACATTGTGCGGTGTGCTCTCTTTGAAATAGATATCATAACATTTGAGATTCATGTATTACAAATCGCAAACATTTGAGCTGTATCTTTTGTAGAGAAGATCCCAGCGTATTTGCTTTGGATTAGAATCGTAGAGCACTTGCAGCGGATGGAACTATGCTTTACCACATCAAACATATGGTTGCAATAGTTTTGTTTGAGAGGTTTGGCCAATGCGGTTGGGTAATTTGTTGGAACACATACGTATCATGTAATATAAATTCAAAACCTTTTGCAAGGTCTTCGTCGGAAAGGAAACAGACAATTCATCTCCTGATATTGTACTTGTGAACGTTATTAGGCTTTGATGCTGATCACACCATTGTTACATTAACTGAACATTTGTTAATAATACAACTGGACCATCGCGTGGGACCTCAGGTAACATTAGGATTCTTAGGGTACAAAATTGCTCAGGATGCGACTAGTAGATTTTTTATGAGGAAAAACCTTTTGTCGTTGCTTCAACGTTGGAAAAAGCATTTTAACGTTCTTAAATCCAGTGCTAATGAGAATTAAAAAAAAAACTTGATACAAGTTGATTTTGTTATACATACGTATTATATTCTAGAAGTTCGATAAAGATTCATGCATATTGATGATCTGTTTTTTGGTAGTTTGTGACAAATACTAATTGATAGTCGATAGTGCTTTAATGTAACTTATTACAAAAAGCAAACAGGGTCCCTACAGCAAATTGTATCAGTGTTATTATATTGACAAGGGTGCAGACGAAGTCTGCAAGGATGACAAGCAATTAATCTAAAGGAATATATGATCAGTGAGCGCTGAAGGTAGACGGGAAGTCGATCCAAGCGCGGGGGCTGACCGTACATCACGTGCCAAGTGTACTGTAAAGCTACGAGACAGTTTCCGGTCCAATAAGTTCCACCACCCAGACCAGCTGACTACTTCAAGTGCCCTTGCGTCAGCCGTGCACAACTAATATCCTTATACCTCCAAGGGCAACTGACCCAAACATCCAATTCGTCCCACGACAATTTCATTTCAATTGATGACAAAATTATTTCCATCCATCAAATCGGAAGTGTGATGGATATTTTGGAACATTGAAGAGAGTGGATTTAGCAAGAGGGTTTCTCTACGAGGTTCCTTACTCTGCTATATTACTGTACCGCTTGTACGAGTTGTTTTATTCTTTTGTAATATCAGAGTGATATTAGAAACCGTATTCAATTATTTTTGATGGCCTTTGATTCGCTCCCATAATGATCGTCTATACCAAATAAGTTTATTCGGTGATCAAAAGTCCAGACTTAAGGAATCGAAGATTGCATGAAAATATTGATATCAATTACTTTTTGAGCTTAACACTACAAAAAGCTCATTAAGTAGGAAGATGCTTTTTGGAGTGAGGAAGCTTATGTCTGCGGTCATTATCTGTTTGTATTTATGTTCTTCAGTTTTCATTTGCTAAATGAGCGATTTGAGCCTAATAGTTCATATAATGTCTTCAGAGATAGAATTTGGTCTGAGGAATTCAGGCTTCCAGTTTTTTTTCATTTGCTTGAGACTATTCTACAACTTCAATTTAACTAAGAAATCGCCTTTATAAGATTCATATTATTGTGCTCACCTCCACAATTCTGATAATTGTAGAAGAGCACATGATTAATACCAGTGAATAATAAGCAAAAAATAATTTCTTTCAGTTGATCTGATCTAGCTTCAACCTTCCTGAATATGCGATCCCTTTACAAGTAAAAAAGTTCTATCTATTCCCTAGGACCGTAATAAAACAATGTCAGTGATTTCAAAGACAACGTATTTGTTGTGGGCTTTATTAAAGATGAATCCTTAAATATTTGACTGTTAACCCAAACAAAATACACGAAAAAAAGTGCTGAGTTTGCATTAATTCCCAACAAGCTGAATCTTTATACAAATCTTGAATACGGGAAGAAAGGGATAAACAACAAACAATTTTCCAGTAAAAGGCAAGACGGGATCCCTGGTAACAGAAGAAGACCAAGTAATGGAACGATGGAAGAAGTACTTCGCAGAATTATTAGATACAACAGTCGAAGAGAGAAACATAGAACTGCAACATCTACAGAAGAAATAAGTATTGAAGAAGTAAAAGAAGCCATTCAAATGCAAACATGTGGAAAATCGCCTGGTCATGACGGAATAACTACAGAAATGCCAAAATACATGGGTGATGGAGGTGATATGTTGCTATTAAAAATATTTAATCAAGTATGGAAGAAAGATACAATACCAAAAGACTGGGAAATAGCAGTTATCTTACCGATAAAAAAAAAATAGATATCCGTGATTGTAACAATTATAGGGGAGTTTCACTATTAAGTACAGCACTAAAATTATATGAAAGAGTTCTGGGAAAAAGACTGAGAGTAATAATAGAACCATCCCTAGAAGAAGCTCAAAGCGGATTCAGGAAAGGAAGAAGTGTACAAGATCATATTTTTACAATAAAACAAATAGTCCAGAAAACCTTATTGATTAAGTAAAGCATGCATGGCCTTCATAGATCTGGAAAAAGCATTCGACAGAGTACAAAGACAAAGAATCTGAAACAGTTTAACAAAGAGAGATATGAATGGGAAATTAGTGAGTGCGATCAAAAGTTTATATAAGAAGAACTTGAACTATATTGTTGAAAGAAACCGAAAATCAGAAATATTTGAAACGAAAAATGGTCTTCGCCAAGAAGGAGTTATGAGTCCGGTTCTGTTTACAGTATTCATGGGCGATATTATAAAAGAATGCAAGCAAGAATCAACGAAGCTATTCGTAGGTCACAGAAATATGCAACGTATCGAAATTGAAGAATGCGCGTTTGCGGACGATGTTGTAAAATTCGCAAGAAACGAAACACAACTGCAAAGAAATTTGATTATATGAAATAATAAATTGAATATGACAGAATATCAATAAGTGTGAGGAAAACAAAAGTAATGATAAAAGGTGATGAAGAAAAAACTAATAAGCTAAATAATGAGAACATAGAACAAGTAGAGAAATTCGAATATTTAGGAGTAACAACAACAAAAGATGGAAAACAGGACGAAGACATTAACAAAAGAGTAGATAAAACAGTGAAATTATTTGACAGCATGAATAACAGCTCCATAAATAAGAAAGAAATCAGCAGGAAGACAAAATTAACAGTTTACAATACAATATTTAGATCAGTTCTAACATATGGTTGTGGGTCAGTGAGTTATATCAAGAAGAACCAAAAATAAAATCCAGACATTAGAAATGAAATATTTGAGGAGGATCAAAGGAGTAACGAGAATGGACAGAATAAGAAATCAAGATAGAAGATCAGAACTTTCAATGAAACCTATAGTAGAATTTATTGAGCAAAGACAACTGAGCTGGTGGGGACACCAGGTCAGGATGGAGGAAAATAGACCTGTGAAGAGGACTTGAACATCAAGGAATATACCGAAGAGAAGCCGAGGAAGACCGAGAGAGAACTGGGATAACATCATAAAGAAACGCCAGGAGAAGAGAAGAATCACACTACGCGAAGCCAAGCAGACTGCAAAAAACAGGAAACAGTGGGTAAAGTTTGTGCACGAATAAAGAATAAAGACTAAAATCCTTACACTTAACGGTAAAATGGAATTGGACTATATATCTATATCTTGAATACGTCATTACGAATACTATGCGAAAGTCCCCATCGATCCCACTTGTGCATTATTTTTTATCGGAGATCAAGGGACACAAATTTTTGCTTTTTGCGTATATCTCTGAAATAGTGAGAGCTACCGGAAAAATAAAAATAAGTGAGCAAGAATTCATAGATTATAAAATTTATAGACCATAAAATTCTCTACAAAAACGGTATTAGTACTTTTTTCTTGCGGAATACCGTTCTTGGGTTATAGCGATTTCAAACCTAGAAAATACAATATGCATTCATATGTGGCCAGTATGCATTATTTGAAGAAAAAATCATGGCATATTGGTTTTTATTATTCATGGACTTGAATACTGAATGTGGAAAATTATAAGATTATGTGCGACAACGACCATCCCTAATTCTATTAGTCGGTTGGTCTTGAGTAGTATCAAGAGTGAGGTCAGTTTCAAACGGTTTTTTGTAGTAAATAGATATGTTTATAGATGGTATTTTCATTTTTAACTATGCCGTTACAAAATTTTATAAAAATGTCGAAAATTTGCTTCACTTGCAGTTAATCTTTGATTGTAGTTGAAATAATCTGCTTCTGCTTAATATCGGGTATTCTACCAAGTGCAAGTGCGGTTGAACAATGAACGGAAACCTAAAGACTAAGACTGTAAATTGATGAATAATAGTTTGGAGCTAATCCAGACTTTACTCCCACCTGCTCTATAGAAACTGCTGAATACAAGTTTTTGTAACTGCAATAAAGGCTGCACGAACAATTGCGTATTGCAGAAAAGTTGGATTTTTTTATTCATTAGTCTGTGCCAATCGTCAAGGCCACTCTTGCACTAATGCTGAATCAAGTGCAACAGATGAAGCTTCGTTCGAAATAGATGAGGATCTAACTGATATATCTCTCTTCTTAGAGCAATCTACACAAATTGAGTTGGAAGAGGAAGAAGAGAGCGAAGAGGAAGAAACTAGTGATCATATAGAATTTGGTTGATGAATATTATAGTTCTCTTGATGCTACCAATTTTCATTATATTGATAAAATATTGCCTCAATTAATTTCCTGGATCAAAATATATCGTGGAGTATTCCTACTGGAGAAACAAAGTTGAAAATAAGCGCCGAGTACACTATTTTAAGAATAGTGCGGAAATGTGTGCATACTCACGGTCTAAAATCGCGATATCTGGAGAACGAAGCTTCGTGAAGAGAAAACTATTGACACTTTTTTTGTAGAGAATTTCACGATGTACAAAAAAGATGTCAATACTTTCCTGTTCAATTTTCCAGTACCTCTCATTGTTTTGGAGATATATGCAAAAAACGAAGATTTGTGATTTTTAACATCGGATTGAAAGCAACGCAAAGCGATTGGGACTTTTGACATAGCATATTTAATGACGTATTTGAAACCTATAAATCAGCATTACTCGCTGATATTTCAAGCAAGACTCTTCAAGAGACAGAAGAGAACATCCTAAAGGTTGAGAAAAAAATCGAATGATTTTGCGCAAAACTTTACAAAAAATTATGTATGAATCTTCCCCTTGCAGATTAGATCGTCAATGGAATTGCAACAGATCAACCGTTGGTACTGAGTTTCCACATTCCTTGCATGATACAGAGCTTGTATAATTTAGAAGAGGAACTATTGAGCTATTTCCCAGAACTGAACTTTAAAGGTGACAACGGGCATAGGTGGATACTAAATTCTTGTTTAGATACTTAAGTACAACTGGCTGATCTGACTATAAAGTTCAAAGAGAGTCTTATAGATTTTATTGCTGATGGCAGGATTGAATTCAATTTGCAGAAGATTGGCGTCTTCTAGATGTAAAAAAAGGAGGATATCTAAAGCTCGCCAGGCAATATTTCGGAATTATCAGTGCTATTTCCTACTTCCTACCCATGTGCCTATCATTCTCTTTAATGGTGAACATGAGAACTGAAAGGAGAAAAATAGACTGAAATTAGAAAACGATTTTGATGTTTGTCAAAAGTTGAAACATGATTTTACAAATTATTACAAAATAAATCAGCACATCATTCCTCTGGAATTGTTGAATTTTTGTTATAGTGTAAGATCTAAAGCCCTTGCATTTTACTTTTACCTGGAATGTGACCTTGACCCTAGAAAAAAAGACTTTGCAACCTCTTTGAGTGTCGGGATCCACAGTTTGAAAAACACTGTCCAAGACAATTCGCTTCTAAACTTTTAGAATAATTCTGTTCACGTTTCTACTTTTGCTCAGAAGAAGATATGGTATATATTTTGTGATACCAAATAAATTTTGACGTGAAAACGAATTTACATCGATTAGCGACAATTACTGTCAAAGTATTTGAATTTCAATTATTCAACTAGAAAAAACAATGTGCTTTCTTGGTCTTATTTCAAGCGGAAGGATGTGCAATATCACTCCGACATTTGTAGTGGACGGATTTCGTGAACTGTGCACTTGCAAATTGATCTTACGATTTTCGATACATGACATGAAGAAGATTATATCACAAAGATTCATAACCATTATACGATTGGAATGAACCAAGTGTTGTTTTGAGCAGGAACATAAACGTTTCAACTTATAATGAGCACTCAAAAAAAAAAAGAAATTTTAAAATGTTTCAATATTCCTCGATTCACTTGAAATGTCGCGCTATGAGAGCAGAATCAAACCAAAATCACAATAATGGGACACAAATGCTAGAGCACAAAATGCTAAGCCCGATCCCAAATGGACAACGTAAGTGTGCACGTAGAAGTCAGGTGGCATCGGACGAATTGACTTTCTCACGACAAAAATTTTGGTAGTGTCTAATACTGATTATATATTTTTTTCTTGTGCGGTTTTTATCAACTTGCATCAAAACAATCGAATTTACATATACATCTTCAGTTGTGAATTTTTTTGTGTGCAGAATATAATGGTCGGAGTCCTATAAAAGTAAATGTCAATGAGAAAGGAGGACAGCATGAAACAAATAATTTGTTATGATGCACATGTACTCAGAAATAGCTTCCAATTCATCACTGACAATTCGTTTTATTTGCTACGGAAACAATTTTGATTTTTAATATCGAGTGATGTCGTTCTGCTCAACAAGCGTTTGATATATAAATACGTGCCGGAAATCTCAAATACGTCATATTACGACACGATCGTGCCATATGTAATTTTATCTGCGTATCTAGGAGCACAGGCGCTTCTTATGTGCTTTGTACGTGTAAGATTTTACTTCAAGGATTCATTTCACAGATGTAAAATATTGGACCAACAAGAAAGAATTCAATAGCATTGAGGAAAAACGCAACTCATTATAATTTCAAAGCTTTTTGCAGCGGAGAACGTAGAAAGAATTTCCGATGCAGACGGCGTATCCATTGGCTTCACAGTTTAACGGTCGTGAAGACCAAAACGCAATAAACCATCATATTACCGGAGGCTATAAAGGAACAGAACAGAAATAATAACCCAAAAGAAACAAACCACAGCTAGCTTCTTGATAACCGACTATTCTGCACAACTTTGCAGATACTTCATGAGAAAAATCACAAGTCGTATTTTTACAGCACTTTTCAGTTGCTCAAATTAACATAAATGACATCGTAAAAACATTGTTGTGAATTTATATCTTGAGGAGAAATGAAATTGTAAGAGACGAAAATAAAACATAATAAGAAGAAGATGTTATATCCATACTTGGTTTTACAAATTGACTTTTCTGTCGGAAGAAGTAAAAACCATTCCGGCGCAGACAGTGCGTAGAAAAATGTGGAGGAAACGCATGTTCATTTCTCTAGAGAGTCAAGAACGTTTCCGGTAGATCCGTCAAGCAAGAAATATTGGAGAAATAATAACATTTTGCTACAGAAACCAAATATACAGAATGAAATAAGAAGCACAATTGTGATTATTTATTCTGTAATTATTTTCATACTACAACAGAAACTCAAGTATGAAGAAAAAGTTTGTCAAGTGCTGGTATTCGCAACAAACAGTTTTATGTTGAGTGTCTTGATGATTAGAGGTATCCTATTCCGTTGGACCATCACCAGAGGAGCTTGAAAAAATCCTTTATAGACAATAAGAACAGAATAATTCATTCCAAACAAGGATGGTGCATACATTTTCTTTGAGGTCTTCAGGATAGTTATTTATTAGATGTGAAATAAGGTTTGAGAAAGATGAAAGAGGAAAAACTAGCAGACAGGGATTGATTTGGTGCTTACAACATTATGTACCAACAGTTACAGTTTTTTTTGCTACTGAATGAGTCTCAAAAAAACTTGTCTTTGATCGAATGATCGTTTGTTTTGAATTCTAACATTAGGATTATATTTTTCATTTTAGTTCTATATAAGAAATATGAGTACTACGAACTCTTATTCACCGGATTGCTGGAGCTATATTGAAAATTTCATCTATTCCTTCAAGCTGATAGCTTTGTATGTTAACAGTAAAATCAGTTGTTGATGAAAAACGGAGTCACAAGTGTTCTTACATGAACAATAATTATGCAAGTTGATCACTTTGTCATTCATTTGTTCTGTTCTGCAACATCTCATTTATAATGTATGCGTTGGGTTGCTTAGTGTCACCCAAAGCATAAATAATCGTGGGAATGTTCGCTTTTCGAGAAGTGAGACATTTATAAAGCTGTGATTAATGAGAAATGTACTATTTAGAGATTGCATCAGTAATTATTTAGAAATAATTGCATTTGCCATTAAGTTACATATTAGCGTATTAGATAATGCATGAGGTGTCTCTTGAGAGCAGAGTATTGAACGCGGAATACGAGGTCTTTCTGAAAACTGAAAAATTGATCTTGGAGCTACGAAAAATAAATTTTGATGCAGATACGTCCCACGATTCTTGCAATCTCTCATGAAACGATACATTTATTCGTGATGGATCAGCAATCAAAAATATGAATCAAGTGTCTTTTGAAAGGATATATGTGATTTTATCGTGCACGTCCTTTGCGAAAACCTTGTTCTATATTTAGAAATAATATACCTGCGCACCTCTGTTTATTCATTTGATATTGGAATAACTTAAATGTCCTATTGCATTGTTATTTGATCGTTCATGCTTTTTTCAGTATCTATTAGAATAATATTGATCATGAGCAACTGTAAGATCAAACTAGATTCATATATACCCCTGCTGGATCGAAAAGTAAGTAGTGGCGTCGAAAAAAAGAGTTGAAAATGAGGCAAACCCACGATTTACTTGAAATAAAAAAAAAATAACAAACAATTAATTCATTTCAAATCGAATTAACGATTTCACATTGTTTCAGTCATATACAAGCATTCATGCTTCTGATGAGATTCGAACTCAAGACTCTAGGATCCGCAGAGAACTTCGCTTGAGCTATCAGTGTCGGTTTCTGCCATTAGTATTTGATTATAGTTAATAGAAACACAGAGAAAAATGAATTGCACATCTCAAGTGGTCAAAAATATAATATGTGGTGAAGTTTTACCACTTAAATGGTAAAACCGAAATTAGTCATGCGCGTTTGCTTGACGATTCAATCATGATTATCACAAAATACAGTATGAAAATGAGTAATGAATACGGGTGTGGCAGACACTTATGATAAACTTGGTAGGTTGATTGATATTTCTTCAGCTGTAGGACGCGAAAACTTGTAGTCAAGCTACGTGTACTCTTAGTTTTTGTGTAGAGTGAGCCCCAGGGTACAGTTCAATTCAGGCACAATTTTACTGACTGGTTGTACGTCGGTGGGATTCGACCTAATATATTTGTATTTATTATTGATTTTAAAATTATTAAGCTAAACGTTTGATGTCTCATTTGTAGACATCACCATTTAGCATCATATCAATCTTATCACTTCAAATAGTCAGGATATCAATAAAATTGCCACCACAATTAATTTTCTCAGTGGTTAGTTCATCTCGTAGGATTGTAATATTTTGAGCCTGTATCACACAACGCTTGTTCCCCTGCTGAATTGTTTGCTTGATTTAGCTATTGGTCGCTGTGATCGGAAATTTGCGGAGTTGACTTCATACGACATTGGATTCGCAGGTATATCGGAAACACATGCCACAGAAAAATGATGGTTTAAACGTCGAAAAAAATTGTGTTTGGAAATAAAATACCATATATAACATTTCCATCTGACAAATCAGTAGATACTTTGATGGAACTAAATTTTTTCAGAGAGTTTTTAAAATTTATTCAATTCCAAAGGTGTTACAAAACTAATTAAAAATCAAGCCAATTTTTCTTCAAGATTTCAGCTTGTATAATACTTCATGAGTTACATGTGCCCAAATTGATTGATAAATTGGTTATTGTCAGTTGAGAAACTCTATTCTGCTGCTATTTTTTACTTAACTATCGTCTAACGAAGGTGCTAGGTCAAAATTTTCAAATTTGAGGGAAGAGAAGCGAGAACGCTGAACATTAGACATACAAAGCTAGAGCAATAGTGCTCTATCCTATGAATAGGGTCTTGAGAATTGAGGCCATTGTAGCTGAGTCTGTTCATCGTATAGTCTAGTCAATAGATTAAAAAACGTGTTTACTCTCACTGCTGCGTATTGAAGTCTGTGCGATAGCTCGCTGAATTCGTTATGATTTCTAGAAAAATGTGCGAATATTTCGAACCCGCACATAAACGATTGCAAACGTTATAAACAATTGAAGATTCCAAAGAAAAGGAAATTACTCGAAAAATATGGGCTCTGGGAGATTTCTATAAACAGAAACTTGAAGAGAAGGAAATCTTCAAGAAAAAATGTCAACCTTCGAAACTAGTCCGCAATTCAAAATACCTTTTATTTACTGTTGAAAATGAGGCTTCCCGCGATGCACATGGTGCGTTTACGCTGCCTTGAAGCCAACCGCAGAATAGTAAATAAAATATTGATTCAAAAATTTGAGAAAATAACTGTGTCGTCTAGACACTTGGATGATAAAAATATAGTCAAAAACAATATTTTTGTGTGCATTTGTTATTGAATGAAGCTATTGTTAATTGATGATTTTGTTTTTAAACTCTCATTTACATTATATAATCGATAATTTTTAAACAAAAGGTCACAAAATTATTTCGCTACGTGTAGATATTTTGGTAATTAGAACTAGATGAAGTTATCAGCATGCGGTATTTTCAATTGCTATAATCTTTTGGTTATGATTAATTCAAGCAACAAAATAATCTAAGAAGACAAAAAAAAGATTCATTTTTTTTTTCAATAAAATTCGATTGTTGTCGCTGTTTTTAAGTAGTAAACAGCTACAACTTAATTATTAATCTCAACTTTTTCAGTTGTTTGCTGTTTTGTTCTGTCATATAGTTGGTTGAGTAAAATTAAAAATTTAGAAGGGAGTAATTTTTTTTCAAGCAGACAGCTGAAAACCTTGTAGTCAATAATTATATTATAGCTGTCCACCACATAAAAACAGTGACAACAATTGAATTTTATTTTGGAAAAATTGTTGCCTTTTTTCTGTTTATTTAAATTATTTTGTTGCTTGAATTACTCATAACCAATAGATACTGGCAATTGGAAATACTGCATGCTGATAACTTCATTTAGTATAGTTACAAAAAGCTCTACACGGAGCGAAATAATTTTGAGACTTTTTGTTCAACAATTATCGAGCCTTAAATGTGAATGAGAATTAAAAAATAGTATATTGTACAACAAGTATAGAAAATTACCTATTTCACACGAGGTGTGTAATTTTCAGCACGAGACGGAGTCGAGTGCTGGAATCACACAAGTGTGAAATAGGTGATTCTATACGTGTTGTACACTATACTTTTTCTACGATCACAATTTTTAATGAAATATGTAGATAAATCATTCGTATAACTGAGATTTTAAATCTATTTTCACAAATATAAAATAATTTAAGCATTTTAATTGTTTGCTCTGCTTATTTATTGTGATATTAATTTTAGTTATGATTTGGAACATTATTGATATATTTTCTATCAGTTGATTGACATTTCATTATTGTGTAATCTAATTGTTGCAAACTACGGAAAGATTGTATCTGATTGGCTCACTCTCACCAGGCGACCTTCTGATTGGTTCATTAGTTAAAGTTTTCTGTGATCTGGGGTAGCGTGTTTTCTAAATTTTCGTCACTAACCATTTTCCAACTGCAGTAATGATATTTGTGGATATCTAATTTTGGTTATGATACAATAATTACATTCATAATTTCTCGATTTCAACAGAATGTGATGGAACGTGTTTTGTCTGCTTCAATTTGACAGTTGTGATTCGTAGTGTTGCCAACTTTCGGAATATATATTACAAGAATAAGAAAATAATTCCAACATAGCTTAGTGCAATTTTGTTATTTAAATGTGGCTTATGAAAGAGCAAACAGAGATTTATATCAAGTCTGTGATATTTATCAATAATCTTGATAAATATATCATATATATCAACTAAAGAATATTCAGAATGAATTATTAATATGTAAGTTGGTCAAACTGGTGTGAGAAATGATTTCTCACGACTTTTTGCACAGCTGTGTGAAATTGTAAGTTTTCTAGTTGTGTTTTGTATGAGAAATATGTTGTTTTCTATAGTGATCGTAGAAAAAAAAAATTACTCAACAAGAGCTTTATTTGATGAAAATTGCACAAAAAAAAATGTTTTCGGCGACATTTATCTCTTTCTAGAGCCCAGATGACACAAATTTTTTCAAATTTTTGAATTGATTTTCAATACATTTTTGCAGACGTTATAACAAGCTCAACGAGCTATCGCGAGTATCTTAATTCGCAGTAGCAATAATTAACACGTTTTTCAACTTGTTGATTAGGCTAGTGGATGAATAATTATTAGTGCATTTTTATGCATTTGAAAATTATTGTGAGCTTCTGAGATCCAGGAAAACCATGAGAAAAATCGGTATAGTACGAATAATTCTTTTGTGAGGAACTTTTTTCCATATAATTACTTACTTGTACAAAGTAAAAGTAAGTATTGTGAAACCGACAAAATTCCTATCGAGATTTTGATTTTGATGGAGCATCCCTGAATCCCTTTTGACTATTTTTGACTAGATGTCGGTACGTATGTTCGTACGTGCGTTCGTGCGCGCGTGCGTAACTCGCAAATCTCGAAACTGGTTGAACATATAATATTGAAATTTTGTATTTAAGATTGGTATAAGGTCTAGTTGTGCACCTCGCATTATGGTTCCAATCGTCTGTACCGGAAGGGCGGAAATGCACTTTACTTGAAACTTTTTTCGAATTTTACTAGTAAATCCAGAATGATCAACTGTAGAATGTTGAAATTTAGTATTTAAACTTGATGTTGTATCAGAATGGTTATTTGTTACTTTTGTGAGAATCGGCTGAACCAGAAGTGCACTCCACTTGAAACTTTTTTTGAATTTTTTGCATGAATATAGAATGATCCGCCATAGCATATTGAAATTTCGTATGAAGAACTTTTATAACATCTTTTTGTATATCAAGCATTATGATTGCAATCGGCTGAACCAGAAGTGCACTTTACTTGAGACTTTTTTTGAATTTTTTGCATAAATATTGAATGATCCGCCATAGCATATTGAAATTCTGTATAAAAAACTCCTATAACATCATATTGTATATCTTGCATTATGATTGCGATCGGCTACACCGGAAGTGAACTTTACTTGAAACTTTTTTTCAATTTTTCACATAAATTCAGAATGATCAGTTATAGGATACTGGAATTCAGCATTTGGAATTGCTGTAGCATCTAAATGGTCATCTCATATTTTTGTAACAATCGGCTGAGCCGGGAATGCACTTTATATGACAGACTTTTTGAATTTTTCGCATAAATTCTGAACAATCAGTCATAAAATATTTAAATTTCATATAAGGCACTTTTATAATATCTAGTTGTATTCCCTGCATTATGATTGCTATCGACTGAACCGGAAGAGCACTTTATTCGTAACATTTTTTGAATTCTCCGCATAAATCCAAAACTATTGAACGTAGATAGTTAGAATTCAGTATTTTGGGACGACTATACCGTCTAGATGCTTATATTGAAATAAGTTTTCCAGTCTGCTATAGCATCTGAATGATTGCCTACTATTTTTATAAGAATAGACTGAACCGAAAGTGCACTTCAGTAGGAATTTATTTTTCAATTTTGCGCATAAATTTAGATCTGTTGCTCGTCGTAGAGTTTTGGAAATCAGTATTAAGGAATGTTGTAGCATAAGAATAATGGCCTACTGTTTCCATAGCAACCGACTTGGCTGAAAGCGCATTTTACTTGACAGATTCTTAGAATCTCTTGGGTAAATCCAAAACGATTAACTGTGTAACGATGAGATTTTGTGTTTAATTATATATATCCAATGATATATATCATCACATCGTACTATATATACATATAGATATATATATATATATATATATATATATATATATATATATATATATATATATATATATATATATGTATATATATATATATATATATATCCAATGATGTACAAGTAAGTCACGTGATGTTCACGTCAGATTTTTTTTTCTTTCAAAATCATTCTGTCGAATAACACGATGAATCGCAAATATGACCATAATAATTCCTAAGATTTTTGTTGAGATATTGATGCTTCAATTTGTATTCCAAAAACAACTTCTCTGTGAAAAATCTTCCTGATTTCTAAAAAACCTTTTTTTGCCTATTTCGCAGGAGAGTGAATAAACTCAATAATTTCAAGGCATCTCTCATGTATTCTTCATGAAATTGTTGCGTAACTTCAAAATTATTTGATTTACCGAGCCTTGCTGTGGCTGATCAGCTGGCCGACTGCCCCCTCTCCTCCCTTGATAAGTTTTTTAGCAACGCCAATGGCTGTCACATATATTTTTACTATTGTCATTTCAAATAATCTGGAGTAGACGCTCCTAGTAATATGAACAATATTTAATTGATGGCGCTATCAGCGAGTCACTAGTGTAATGAATCTTCCGACCTTACTTTCGAGAAACAAACTAGAATAATACTGAATTAGATGCGCGCGCCTGCGGGACCGAGCATGAGTCCAAGAAAACTGAGAAGGATGAGCTTACCTCTTCATGTTGGGCAGAAATCTAGTCTGAGAGCTGATTTCTACAACAACAGCTGTGATTTTCATGCAAAAGGAGCGTTTATTATAGGATCAAACCTCAAGTTGGCGAAACGTTACTCAAAGTCTTTGGAGAAAGCGACGCGCTATTACAATGTGGTATACTTCTATTTAGACGAATAGCAATTTGTCTGAACATAGAATAACCGGTTTGTAGAACAATCCAGGTAACAATCTTGTTGTAGGACTGTAACATATATATGGTCATGAAAACGATCGAATGTTACCACGATGACTATAATTTTTTTTTCATTTTATTACCACTCGAATTCACCAGCATGAAAAATAGCATTTTTCATAATTGAATCCAGCATGAAACCAGGCACTTAGGCCAGCATTTTACATCACAGCAAAACCAGCATAATAGCCACCACAGGAGAATCAGCAGCGAAACATCGTGTACTGTGAGCTTCATTTGGATGTACCTACATATTACTATTTATCTTATGATTGCTTATTTCGTATTCTAGATTTGCAGACAGTAATAATCATTATCGTTAAGATGTTGTACAAGCAAAGACTTACGATTATACGAGTATTGAATCATTAAATTGCATATACGCTCATACATTTATCATTCTAGAGTAAACACTTGTAACTCGACTGTAATAATAATAAATCTAATAGAAGTGTGATGAGAAATTCTTCAAGATATAAGTAGCAGCTGTAAAATGTATGTTTATTGATGTGCACAGCATTCCTGTATTTTCTATCTTTTCCTTGCTATGTAATATGAAATTGAAGATATTGTCAACAAATACAAAAGAGGGCTCATGTTTTTGACTTTGATGGATGATGTATATTCAAGATTTGATTTGAAATAAAGGTCCGCCTGACAATTTCAGAGATCCTAGAATAGTTTTTGATCTGCTTTTATCCGGATTATTCATCATTTAGATAGATCTGTGCTCATTTCTTTTTCGCGGCGCTTTCCCAGGATCCCCATTTCAAATTATCAAATTATTCAGCATAATACTTAAGAGTTCTAACTATGTTTGAAATAATCGACAATTCAGTAAGAATAAATTCTATATTTTGCTTCCAGTACAGATTGAACTTTTTTATAACTCCTGCTGCGCTATCTCATTTTTAATCCTGTTTTGATATGAAATGTCTTGGATTCAAATCGTGTGAATGAAAAATAGCGGAGATGAAGCCTATCCAGCATTTCCTCTTTTCGTCATACGACAGCACACAACGGCTGTTTCCGCTTGTATTTGCAGAGCGGGTTCTTTTCATAACAGAGATCCCGCTGCGGCCAGTCCGTTCCTCATAGCACACATAACTGAGTTCTGGTCCAACAATGGGAAAACCCTCTAGAGAATGTTCTCTTTTAGTTTGGCGGCCACATTAGGAATGCCTAAAAGCAGCCTGCGCGTGCTCGGAACTGACCGGAAGGAAGATCTGCCCTTTTATGATGCAGTCATGCATACCCCTACTCCTGAACCATCATACTTCACCAAGTTGAAACGAGAAGGGAGGAAAGATCGTGTTCTCTGATCGTGAATCTGTGAACAGACGACGGGACTTTCATTTCGAGAATATTAAAAAATCTTGAAATATTTACACGCTCCACGTGGATTATTTGCGGACTCTTCTTCAAAGGGGAGATGGCAATATTACCGTTTTGTTCATAGCTTGACATTTAAGAGTAATAATTGACCCAAGTTCGAGTTCAATATCAGTTGAATCATTTTATATTGATATCCATTTTGAAACAAACTAACACGCTAGCTTTCGAGATCCGGTTGTTCTCATAATGATCTACGTATTATTAACTCATAGTTCCATCATGATTGGCTACCGATTTTTTTGGGTTCTAGTGAGTGCGGTACACTTTGAAAAAGACATTTTGATATTGTGCAATGTATTTTTCAAATTGCGAGATACATATGTTATAATCTTGACCCGTCAAATTTTTATGGAATCATGCCTCCGTTAATCGCGTTCTGAAAATTTTCTATTTCAATAATTGCAAAGATTTCAAGAATAATTTCTCATCCTAAATTCGAAATTTAGTTTAATTTTGAATTGCCTCTCTGATAGATACAAATTGATTAATTTAACTTTGCAATTCCTCATCTTCCATCTTTCAAATCTTTCGTCTCACGCTTAGTTATTTTTATGATTTTCTGAAAGGAAGATTTTCTTTCGAAGCTGGAGTCAAAGGTTTAAAATAAAATCAATTATAAGATTGATCGAAAGACGAAATTGAATTCAGGATTCTTTCCACCCAGCTCGAGGATAAAAAATGGAACATATAAAAAAATCATTTGCATACGTAACTCAATGTGAAAAAGTAGAAAAGTTTCAGCAGAACATTTCTCGGTAACCAAGTTTAAGGAAACTTCAAGGTGTTAACTCCGCAAGTTTGGAAAATATAAATACATTTTTTGCGGCCGATCGTTGAAATAGCAATAAGTCTGCGATAAATACACGAAAGTTAAGATTTGAGTTCACACAATTACTGTTGTTTCTTCAAGTATTGGAAACTTCGGTTGTTTTTTAACTTATATTTGGATCAGATTTGATTGTTTTGCTCCTTCTGTAATCTGTTTTCAAATTAGATAGGAGGAGAATGACCAAACGATATTAAATTCTGGATTATAAACATTATGTCAAGTTTGAGATATGCTTGGTTTTCATCTTTTTTGAGTACAGTTTTAGACAGCAGATTGCACAGCAAGATAAATATGGAGGAAATAGACCTGTTCTCATTATTTTAAAAGCTAGAAGCTCTATTTTAAATTGCAGTAAAAGTATGAGGCTGGATCAAAACGATTTGACGTAATTTGCATTAATAATGGTGTGGAACTAGGCTAAACCAGTGTAACGAAAGATTGAATTCGAAATTTTGGCGTTAGATACAAATCCATAAATACGTGTCTTTCCCCTGATCAATGACATCATGATTCCATACATGTGTCACGATTTCAACGACGCTTAAGAACGAAGTATTCCATGATTTTTAGCATGCCATTGTGTTATCACAATAAATTCAATAGAAGTAGCTTTGGCTGTAAGCTTTGTGTTTTATTTCAGGGTGCAATAAACTTTTTGCGTTTGATAATGAATGTGAATAATAAAAAGTTTAAAAAAAATGTCTTTGTTCCAACTAATTTTTGTGAAATGAATCAGCATACCAGACCACGCAAAGTAGGAGGTTTTCAATTAGGAAAAAACATTCACTCTTAAAATTCAAAGTCAATAATAATTTAAAGTATTCCATTTTGAGTTAAGCATGATTTTCCAAATACAAGATACATATAAGTTCGTAAGATAATACTCAAAATAGCATATACCCGACAATAACACATATTTCAAAGACTATCCAGCACATTTCATTCAAACGAGTTTTTTCTTGAAATGTTATTTGGGTTCTACCACCTCAATTTCAGAATCTTCAACCGTATAGTTTGAAGTTGAAGAAAGTGGGGTGAAACAACCCGTATGTCACAATAATAGAAACTGGTAAGGGTTTTTAAAGAAGAAATCTCAATGACATTGTTCTCAAAATTTATTATTTACGGCCTTCAATCACTGATTGATCATCTTCAGACTACAAAGAAAAAAAAAGGCAGACTCAAACAACCTCACAAGTAGGTGCGAATTTCTCCCACAGAATCCAAAATATTCGAAAGGAAACTTACTCAATGAGATAACAGAACCTTTACAAAAGAAAACGGCGTCAAGTAGCCCGCTAGTATCACTATAAATGGAATAGATTGAAAAAGCAATTTGTCGTGAAATAATATAACAAGATTCATATATCAATCTGTTCAGCCGAAAATCCAAATTGTAACTGAAAAGAACAAGAAAAAGGTGGGAATTATCAAGAATTCTCGTAAGAAATAGTTATATAAAACGTGAATTAAATCAAAAGAATCAAAATTAGGGTGTGCTTGAGGTTCGTACGGTCATTTAAACTGTAATCAGCACAGTTTTTTAATGACTTCTTGATCTTTGAGTTTTCGAGGAAATTAAGGATTTTGCCATTCTTGCGTATATGTGAAATTTCAAGGTTTGGAGTAATATCAAAATCATGTCCGCTCTCATTTTTTCACTGGTGAAAAAATGAATTCTATTTCTGTACACCTAATCTAATATAAATCAGTTTGGTAATGCTACAAGGATAGATATTCAACAAAAAAGAAATATGAATTTGTACACAAAACTACTTATTTTTGAATATAAAAATCAACTGTTGACAGTTCTTTATTTATCAAACAACAATTGCGCATACTTTTGGTTACATTACCTAGATGACTGCAAATTAATTATAGCTTGTACTTTTTTCCTACATTTTACTGGATAAAACAATAATTATAGTTGATCTATTACTTTTTGACATTTGGCGAAAAAATATTGTTTGTATTTTGTGTGCGAAGTGATTGTATTTTGTTGCGCTTTCGAATGAATTTGATATCTTGACCTTACGGTCTAATCACTTCGCATTCCACTATACCAATATATAGTGGACCATTTCATTCGTATTTCATCTATAGAGTCAGAAGTAATAGATGTGACATGGAAGACATGACGAAATCATAAGAGTCTTGTTCTGGCTGTAGAACCCTTAAATGTGCAATGCTATAATATATTATTATAAGGGAGTAATTGCAATTGGAAGTTACTTGTATAATATTCCAGAATATGATGCTTCACAACTTTTTGCACAGATTCCATTCATGAATTATGTCATCATGAGTTTTTTTCGGGAATTATTTCATAATTTTTCTATCGCTGGAATCTGAGTATCATTTTCAAGCTGAAAAAAAGCGAAATAGAATACATCCTCTGCAAGGCGTCATCCGATCATAATGTTTAAGATTCGTGGTCTAGTCGACACCTGGATCCTCTGATTTTTTAATTTCCAGCGTGGTCTCCATATAAGAATACACACTTTGTTTGGTTATGCCTCATTTTGATGATTACTCCCAAGTAACAATATTATGGTTTCAACTTTGCAAAATAAGTAGTCGTTGTCCCAATTACCTCTTAGTTGGAAAATAAGTAAGTCGTCGCTCATATAGAAATACAATCAAGCAGTAGTTCAAGGGACCCATCTTAAAAGAGGAAATGTGGAATAACCTGTAATATTGAAATTGAAATTCGCACGTCCGACTTGCAGAGAAGTGAGTTAGTGTGTTGTCGCGATGGGGGAAGACTTTATTTTGGGCCAATCATTGACATTGTACTTGCTATTCTTTTTTATATGGACCCAATGATCATAAATAAATACTTATTCTTTCTTTAGGAGGTCATTCTTTGCGAATTCTGGAGAATAGCTTTTTTATCGAAAAAATGGTACTCGCCTTCTTTTGTTTCAATCTCTGACTGACAATCATATTATTGAGTATGCTTCTTTGTCTAAGACTTGTAGAACGTGAGTAGTATAAATATTCTGTCTATAGTGACGAATTAAAGTACTTGAACTTCAAATTCCTGACAATCCACTTTTCAGAATGACTCGGCTTCCTTAATTTGAACGAATGCCAGACTCTCACAGTGTTATCACCAATATTTCACACCGAATGCGTTATCTATATGAAAATGGACACTTTTCAAGAGCTTATGGTATGTGAGTATCCGCACCCTCATAATTAAAGGTAAATTTGAAGGTATATATTGGTATTGAAAAGAATGATTCATCAGTCGCTTCTCAAACTTAAATGCAACTAACTACTGTAGATGAGGGATTCATAGGTAATCATTTATTTGGGTTGAGCTCACAGAAAATAATGGGAATTTATTTAGTTTTATGATATATCGGTCGTCTTTATTTCTTCTGGTATACCACCGTTTTCTGACATCTTCATTACTACAAGAAATTGAGGTTCCAACCTTTCGAATGTCCTATTTAAATGAATAATGGTTGCAAAGTGTAGTTCAAGAATGAAAACCAGTTTTTTACTAGAGAAGAAAAACAAATTTGTTGACAGAGGTGAGGTACTGAAAATTATCTTTCTAGTGTGGCATGGATAGTAGTAATTATGACCAATATATAATGAAACTGCATGTATGGCCTCACATTCCCGGTGACCTTCATCCGGAGGCTCTATGTTAAAAAAAACCTGTTTCTGACATAATCACGGTAATTAGTAATATACAAGTCCACGTCGATTGATCCATTTATATTTTGTAGGTGTTTGATTGGTAAACGACTGTGAATACTAGTATTAAGTTATATTCTACAAAAATTTAGTATTTTCATAAAGAATTCAACTAGCTTAGTCTAACTTTGATAGGCATAATAAAAGAGATCTCTCTGACTGTGATATCCTTACAAACCACCCTCGTACTTCAATATTAGTGCGCAGTCAGAATGCTTTTCAATTTAGACTTGCAATAATCCAATTCTTCTAAATAATTCACTGATAAGATAATGCAATAGAATTACACATTTCAGGAGCGTTTCGCTAATTTATAATTAGAGATAATAATACACAAGTAAATATATAATTTGCGCGAAGTGCAAGCATGCTTCTACAAACAATTAGTTGACCCAGAAAACAGAATTTACAAAGAACAATAATTACCTTAGCGTGTTCAACAAGTACATGCGTACCTCAAATTCTCTTTCAGAAGATTGTTACCCTCTTTGCTCTATTTCCTAAGCTGCCATTTTATAAATTACCACCCTGGATGGTGAACATGCATACTTGAATTTACTTTACGATTATTTTGCCTGATCATATAATATTCAAATGTTATCATCACGTAGATATTTTTATCGACCTATTCAGGCTCTAATCAATGTTGTTTTGGTAAAATAAATAATATAAAGTACTGAATTAATTTTATAGTATACTAGGAGAGCTTAACTGCTAAGTATGAATAACTCTTATGAGGCATGAAAATCGTGCAAGCATTTATATTTTATGTGCAATAGAATTTTTGTTGCAACACTTTCAGTTCAAATTACAACGAGCGATGAATCGAAAATCATGAGTTTTGCTGCAAAATGATGTCAATAAACATATGGACTTGGAATTAGTGCATCTGAGAAACTTAAGGAAAGTTACGCAAAATTCTGAACACTGCACACATAATAATGAACTTATGCGTCTATTTCAGGACGAATGCTACTAAAATTCCGTTTTTATATTAGTATTAACTCATACTCAAGAAGTTATTGAAACACTAACGTGAGAGACGAGTCAAGTCTAGCTGAAGGTACGTTCATAATTTTTTGACAGTCTGAATTGTCATAGTTTGTTAAGACTATAAGCAAAATGAAAAGTGAAAGTGTGTTGATGACATATGTTGTGTATTCACGCATGCATGCTGTTAGTTTTAAGGTAAACACAGCTTATTTAATTTGCATGATATTGCTGATTTTCGTGTAACAAATGTCTCGGTGGTAAGAGAAAATGCGGGCCACGCGTTTCGTGCAAGGGGTTAAAAGATCAAGATTCTCGGTCACGATATCATGATTTGTGAGAACAGGGCCGGACTCATGGACTTGAACTCTTAGCCCTCACGTGATAAAGGGTACAAAGCGATAACAAAAAGATAATGGACGATTTCTTCCAGTTTCCGGCAAAATTTTATTTCGGTGTTTTATGTGGACGACTAAGTCTGAATACTGATTATTTTAATTGTAATAAGCCGGCTCGCATAATCTACATCTCAGTACAGTATTTACTTTTATAGATAAAACTGCTTTTTTTTTTAGGGTACTCTCATATTTGAAGTTTACTCACGTATTAGGAGAACTTAATTTTCACACAATAACTCATGATATAGTTTATAATTTTTTTGGGTTTTTTCTATAAGTTGAATGTTTCTGAATTACTTATTTAAAGCTACACACCTATCGACATCTACGCAAATTCAGGGTCAGTTGCTAGGAATGCGTCACAATTTGGGACGAAAGATCCCTTGGGATCAATCTAACCACCTTGCATTAAAATGGCTTGGATAGTTGGTTATTCATGTGAAAGAGGAATACATAGGTAGCAGATTTATCTTCTGGGTGTATGTTTAATTTATAAATATTTAATTTGACGCCAAGTTGATGTGTTCATATAATTTGTTTGTGGTACAAGAGAAATCGACAATCAAGTAGGCATTGAAAGTAAGAAAAAAAATAATAATAAGTTGAATTTTCGCATGCATCCCATTATTGGAGCAACAATGAACGATTGAATTGTGAATGCATCAATTGGTGACTGGTATAACTTGCTATAGGATTATTCCTTCAGCTTTTTCAACTCAATCCTGCCCTGGTACCCTATCGGGTCAACATTGACATATTTTCTTCTCAACTTGAACTCTCAATCCTTGTCATCATCATCTGGATCTAATTTTTATAGAAAGATAATCTGATTAAGTACCCGCCATGTTCCTGTGATAAATACTAATCGGAAACATATCACACTTGCATGGTAAATTGATAATAATTATTAAGTCAATGTCAATGTCAAGTCCTTGTACTTCCACCAGTGATATATCTATTGCTGAATATAATTTTATGTAAAGTCAAAAGTGATTGTGACTCAAAATTGTGTATCTGCATTGACGTATCTAGAGTTATTCTCCAGGGTGAGCCTGGTTCCTTAAAAGCGATGGCCGATGAATCTGAAGCTCAATGTACGCAATAAAAGTGATCTCTGAACTATATTCTGACCATAGATTTTCGGAACATCCCTCTCTTTAAGTCAAAGAAATATTTTGATTACAACATTTTTAACTAACAAGCTGTATTCCCAATTTTGTTCGCGTAGAATTCAGGTTATGCATGGTTTAAAAATAACATCGCAACAGGGTTCTTTCGACTCCCTTGTCTTTTTCATGGCAGAACAAACTTGAGTTATTTCGCTGATTCAGTATAATAAATACTGCACTTTTGAGACCAAGCTGAATTTTTAGACATGCGGGACTTGGCATGACGCTCACGATTGGTAGTTAATCTAACCTAATGTTTTTCTTCTGTTTCATGTATCTCTTGGTATTTCTCGATTTTCTGAAACATTTTTAGAGGACCTATTCATTAAACATATTTGTACATTATCAAGTTGCTCGCGCAAATGATACAGGGCTGTGTAGAAAGTATTTTCCTCTACCGATCTCACGCCTGCACTTACGTTGTATCGTTCCCATCTAGAGTTTCTGTGACACTTACTTCATTTCTCAAATGATGCAAATGAAAAAACAAACAAAAAGCTGAATGCTAGTCCAAGCTTGTCTGGATATATCAGTGAGAATCACATTTGAATTAGCTCAGCAATTGTGAAGATTATGTGCACAAACGCATAGACAATTGTTAAAAAAAAAAAATACATTCATATAATTTGAAGACGTATTTTGAATTGACATATCCCTTTTTCTTATCAAACGATTTTGACAAAACATGCATCAAATATAATCGCAATACAACAGTGAGAAATGAATTCAAATTAGTACATCCATTGTAGCGATAAGCGAGCACAAACGCACAGTTCGCGAATGTGGAATGATAAGATTTTGAAAATTTATCAAGTATTCAGAAGAAATTCTTTAAATTTTGTAACATTAATCACAGCGTGAAATATGAGTAGGTACCTGATTTGTAGAGACATAGCCATAGTGTCACCAAGATGATTTGTCGATTAATAAATTCCACTAGACTCCATATAGAAATAAATAGTTTTTGTAACACGTACACCGCAAGTACCCAATTACTGAGCTGACTTCTGCCTCAAAAGTTCTCAATTTCAAACCATGGTAACAATTTTCATTAATTCTCTGTTGACTGGGAATTAATGGATATTTTTTCCCGCTGGGTAAAATTGAAATTGCAGATCTTGGATCATGATGCCGTTGGATTTTTTTTATTTCATTGATATATGTCAAATTGATATTTGAAAGAAATTTATATTATTGAATGTGTTCGTTATAGTATGTGCATTTATTGTGAACGCTATAGCACAGAAAGTGTGAAAATTATCAATCAATAAAATAAATCATGTAAGCTATGTTTCATTTTATTAGTTTACTGTAATGTGATTGCATTTGCAAAAATCTGTATGTCAAATCGATGAGATAGTTTCGATACATCCAAATTTATTTAAAAAGCTTAATAATGGGAGTACTTCGGTGCACTTGTTACAAAAAGTATCGTACGCAGCACGGACACTGAACGACTGTCATTATTGTCACGGATGAATTTGGCTGCACGGAGTTACGCCTTGGACTTTGCACTTGTCTTCGCCTCGTACTTCGCCCTCGCCTCTACCTCGGGCCTTGCCCTCGTCTTCATCGAATGCAGCCAAATTCATCCTGGACGAAAATGACAGTCGTTCGGTCCTTGTAGCATAATATACTATTTTCTTATGAATTCAAGAATCAGATATTAATTATTGGTCCCCGTTAATTATTCTAATGAAGTTAATTCACGAAGAAATCGTAATGTTGATGCTGCCACCAATTCGTTAAACAAAATTTTTGTTGAAAATTAGTGTGATATATTGCTGGTTGATAGATATGAGTGACATGAAAAATTATTGTTCATGTTTTATTGATAATGGCAGAAAATGGTGATACAAAAATATTCTTGCTTTTTTGGAGCGCTATATTCCTTGAATTATTTTTGTTACAGAATGGTTTTTGATGAAGTTTTCATAGAGTTTCATTTAAGCTGCAAATGAATAGAAGATATTATTCCCTGAAAAGTCCACCGGAATACTGTTTTCCTGACTCTTAATTTTCGCGATATTTATTTAGCCGCAGTCAAATAGAACAAGAAATACTTGATGGAAAAACTTGAGTGGAAGACGTCAAGAATAGAAATATTTTTTTTCACAGAAATACTAATTAATAGTCCGTGAGACAGGGCATACATTTTTCGTTGATTACCGCCCACTTGAAACTTCCTGAGTGACTTCATTGTGATGAGTCCGACAGCTTTCACATTTGATGAAATTCTTGATTTGGGGGCGTTTTTCAGCGAGAGCTAATTAAACATGTAAATTTTATGTAGCCTTGGGAATATATTACCGTCATATTGATGTTTACAGTAATCGAAAAATTTTTTGGTTATAAAATGAAAAATAATATTGTCCGACATGAATATTGGGGGCCAGTGGTGAGTCCGACAAGCCGCACTTGTCAAAAGTACGTTGATATGAAAACGGATTACTGCTAGTCTGAGACTTCGAGGACGTGTTTAATTATTTTTTTCTAAGATTTGGTCATTTTGTACGACAAATTTTTGGGAGCGTTTTCTCAGTCCGACACTGAAAACGTGTCAGTATTATAACAGTTCCTTCATCAATGACCGCTTGTCGGATCAGTCATAATTTGAAAACATATTATCTGTCCAAAAAACATATTGTTCGACAGAAATACTGGTTCTTATCGTCAGCCCGACAAAAAAAGGCTCGCACATATATAACTCAGTTTTTGACGTATTTAATATCAAGAGAAAAGTAATGGACGTTGTATATAAGCTAGTAATGAATAATTCATCAACAAAATAATTGAAAAAAAGTAAAGTAGCAAATAGTAAAAGAAATATATTATTATGTCGCTAAGTTGGAACGTTACTCACTTTAATCTTCCATCTCCGGGGGTTCCTAGTAGAATTAAATTGGTATTCGATGCTCCATTCGAATCTAAAATTAGGATTAGTGGTTCTCATTTAAGATTTCGAAGTGACTTTCTTCCCCGACTATAGGAAGGGAAGAGAAATCTTTGAAATTTTTCTTCAGCCATTCTCCCATTCGGTGCATATTTCTCCAGATATACTTCAAATATGCCATAACTCACATTCTCCACACAGACTTCAACTGAGCCAAGTTTCACATCACTCCGTGTGCGCGGTACTTAAAATGGGACACATGTATGTATTTTCAGCTTTCTGCACTCGATCACACAAACTTCAAGTATGCCAAATATCAAATTTTTTCGTGCGTGCAATATGCTTGAAAAGGGATACAAAGCTTCCCCTTCACATATTATTATATAGATTGAAATGGAACACCTGTATATAATTTTCGCTTTCTGCACATCTTCTCCATATAAATTTTGAGTATGCCAGATCTCACACTCTTCCGTGCATGCAATATGCTTGAAAAGAGGTCGAAAGTTTGCTCTTGACGTATTAATATATAGATATCACAGTTGATGGTAAATTTGAATAATATTTGAGATCATTATCACGGTATACTGACTTTATATCACACATTTGATTCCAAAATAATATTAATATATTGGTGGACAAGCCTTTTTTCTTATTATTTATAATCAATAATCATACTGACTTGATATGCATTTCATATATGTATATGTCTATTAACGCAGCCGCATTCATACCACATATTTTTGATTTTCTGAAGTATTGCCCCACTTAAATTGTCGGACATGTATACAGTAATGTTCTAGATACTATTTGAATGGAAAATAAAGAACTTAGAGATGAGCGGTCATTGATGAAGGAACTGTTATAATCCTGACACATTTTCAGTGTCGGGCTGAGAAAACGCCCTCGAAAATTTGTCGGACAAAATGACCAAATCTTAGAAAAAAATAATTGAACTCGTCCCTGAAGTCTCAGACTAGCGGTAATCCGTTTTCATACCAACGAACTTTTGACATGTGCGCCTTGTCGGACTCACCACTGGCCCCCAATATTCATGTCGGACAATATTATTTTTCATTTTATAATCAAAAATTCTTTCGATTAGTGTAAACATCAATATGACGGTAATACATTCCCAAGGCTTCATAAAATTGACAAGTTCAATTAGCTCTCGCTGAAAAACGCCCCCAAATCAAGAATTTCGTCAAATGTGAAAGCTGTCGGACTCATTACAATGAAGTCACTCACGAAGTTTCAAGTGAGCGGTAATCAACGAAAAATTTATGCCCTGTCTCACGGACTATAAGGTTGTGTTCTTGCAAAAATGTAGTAAAGGCTTGTTTATAATGGATGTAAACTTAATCTGTTAACTTATGATGCAAGATGTATGATGTTATTTTCAACAGCCTGGTTCATAATAAAACGTCAAAATTGTCAGAAATTGATCTAGAGAATGATTTCAAAAATCGATTGACAGTAAAACAATTCTGTAATGTTTTCAATAATTCTGTTAAAATATAAGACAATTATTGTAGAGAAGGAGTTACCATGGAATGTATTTTCATTTCATGTCATTTCTTACTTGATATTTTTAATTCATGAGCTATGTATTTCCATGAATTCTTATAACATAATTTATTTTTATAGGCCACGATACATTTGTCATATATAGGTATGCGGAAATTTTTTTACTAGTCAAATTAACTTTATATCAAAATCACTCATTTCAAACTGCAGTACAAACTTCGTAATGTGAAGACGAAATGTCAGTGTCTACTGAAATACAAAAATAAATGCAACGCATACACGTGATACAATGCTCACTCGCTATTGGTTGGGAATAAGCTGTATGATGTTAAACTTGAAAGTTGGTGAACTTTACGGTTACAGCATAAGTAAACATCATTTCCATGTCATTATGAACGTCAACGTGGAAATGCGTATAGTTTAATTTTAATGACTACAGAATAAATCACCGGTTACATCCATTATAAACCAGCCTCAACGGCTTTGACAGCTGTCAAGCAAAAGCATAAAAACAAATAAACAATATTGAAAATTAATTTGTCAAAAACGTCAGATGCTGAAGATTCTCGCGAAATTCTGGATGCAGCTAAAGAAGCGACTTTATATTTGCTACCGGCGAGATCGAGAGAATTTCTGTTTCTTATATGTATGTTTAACTTGTAATTTCTTTTCAATTGGGTTGAAGCTGTCATTTGGACGCCTGTCATAGTGCGTTTTTTGTATGTTATTTTTTGTTGCTAATCGGTAAAGTTTTGCTAACTAGTAAACTGGCACTTTTCTTTACTGATTTCTACATATTAAACCTGATGTTTTCCATCAAGTATACAAAGAAAATATGTATCACAAAACCAGTAGAATGAGATATGAAAAGATACGTGCTAGGTTCATAACATGGATGATGATTTTTATCATGATACGAGCTTTTACAAGTCAAGTGCTGGTAAATTATTCATGATCACCTGTATAACTTCCAAAAATCAATATCAAGTATGTTGTCATGGTTCTTGACATAAATATCAATGAAAGTCCATCACAGTAATTTTTTCAATGTGGGTTAATTGGAACACAACTGTCGTTTTGTATTATTTTCATTTTGACCTTCCAAATCCAAGCTTTCTCAGTGACCAAATAGAATAGCCATAAAATGGCATAAGTGAAGTACGCTCTGTCTTCTACAAGGATTCTGTATTTGCAGTACAAATTCAGTCAAGTTTTGATTAATCCAGTTTTTATTACGTATGGCAGGGATAAATAATTAAGCATTAGCAGACTCACCGATATCTGCATCCGAATTCAATCTAAGGGATATCTTCTGGGAGCTTCCAGCAGTCCTAGCGATCTGAAACTAATAAAATAAAAGTAAATTTCATAGATACGGAAGTGTTTTTTGGGAAATTTTTCTTATAGTTGTAATAATCAATGAACCAATATATGAAGAATGAACTATTATTACAAATGTTTATAAAACTACCTGGATTAGTCTTTGTTAATAATTGTATCAACTGTGTTATGGTAGGCAAACGAAACTCATTGAATGTACCAAACCTAATGTCATGAACCTTCTCCTGGAGCTACGGTGCCTGAAAATGATTCTTCTGTTGATCTATCTTTTTTATGATTGTCATTCTTATGATTATTGTTTTATTTGTTTCTATTATGTGTCAATTAACATTATTTAAGACTCATTTGTTGATATCCAGATTGTCGACTATATATCACATGTTTAATGTAGCTTCTGGTACTGCTGCAATTTTGCTATTTATTCTTTAAGACCTCTGCAAAGTAATTATTCTCTCTGTCCATAAACAAAATTTCTTCCATCTCTTCCAAATTTAAAAGCTGACTTCCTTGGAATGAAACCATATTCTGCATGTGTAGCATCTAATTTATTTTCAAAAAAAATGTTATTAATCATGATGCGTGGCGAATTCGCGTAAAAGCTGTCATATAAATTTTAAGGAAAACGTATTTCCTCCGAGTATTACAATTTTTCTCTTAGAATATGTAGATGCTGAGTTCTCCAACAACGGTTGTAGAAAAAAAGCATGTTTGCGTCGAACAACTTACAATAATTCCGACGTTACATTTCCCGTTGATAAACCGACGCGTTCTAATAAAAGAAATGGAAACTAGAGGGAGACAAAAAGCGCAAGAGGGGTGACATGTTATTGAAATTTGGTCCGGTGTGCTTTATCCGCAGTTAAGTTCTAATTTCATATAACTCTACTAAAGAATGTTTCAAGTTTTTCCACGTTGTTAACAAATCACGACTTGTTTGGGGTACAAATTGGCCAGAATGCGAACTAATTCTACAATATCACAAAAATCTAGCGGTCATTCATCAATCATTATAGTTGGATTCATTCGGTTTGAAGATTTCTCATCTATTCAGATTGTTGCTCACATTTCTTAGCTTTTTTTGCTTATATGATCACATAATTCATTGAACTAGATATCAATTAGAGTAAATCTGTTGAATAATAGCAAATCTAGAGTGTCCGGAACGTACTTAATCTAATAGAAACGTGTGCTCTTCCAGAGCATGTACATAACGGTGTGTAACGTATTCACGGTTTTCTCCACATATTTTTGAAAGAGAAAAATTCCCATGTAAATTGCTTGAACAAAGTAGCACTAAACCACATAAGGGTTTCAAGGATAAAATTCTGCGGACGAAATTCTTTCGCAGCAGGGAAACTAGAAGAAAAGCCGGTAGTAGAGTGAGAAAATAATGTATTGTTGTAGGGTCCGTGAGGTGTATAGTACAGAATGTGACGCTAAAACGTCTTTGATGATGATATACCCGTCGCTGGCACCACAGCTTCGTAGCTGAATAATGAAGCGTATTTTTCATAAAAAATGTAGTTATTATGTTAAAGAACATAGTACACCAGCTCTCCGCAATATTTTTTGCAGGCGCTAATAAATGTTGCCACATCGTGCAAGAAATATTAGCCAACCCTGTGTTACTTAGAGCCAATCATTTCATTAATTCTGCCGGTCCCTGTGCAATCTGTTAAGTGGTCAATGCAATTGCTATATTGGAAAATTTATTCGGGGTATTCAAATTGCGATTGCTTTTAAGTAATTTGAAACTATTTTGATTACTGGATTCCATTAGGTGTAAGAACAATTTAGAACGAAGGAAAAGCTCAACCAAGTAACGAGTGAAAATAAGTTTAATATTATTTATATTCAGACATCACTTCTCTTGATTAATAAAATGAATTTGTGAAAATGTTCTTGGATTGAAGGGTTAACATGAGTGGAAGACTCAAGTTTGAATCTTATCATACTTCTTTTATTTAATTTTAGTTCCACCCAAATTTCGCTTGAGTTTTGCTTTGTTTTCTCAACAGATGTAATTAGTAGTCAATTTTTTACAGCATTTCGATCGCTTGTATCAAATTTGTCATATTGCTAGGAAAGTAGACATGATAAAACAGAAAGTTGGTGATGAGAAGTCGGTAGAACTTTCATAGCCTACGCAAAGAGTAATTTGTTCTGCAGCAAGTCTCTTAAGATTTTGATTAGATTGCAAGTGACTTTAAATGGTTCTAAAAAATTTGATATATTTTTTTTTGAGAGTGAATTTCTTTGAGGGCGTCCGAATTCTTCAATTGGTGAAAGGAACATTGATCTAATGGAGGCAAAAATTGTAGTAAGTCTTAGATTGGCCCAGAAAATTATATCTAATGGATTAGACTTCAATGCCGTCACTGTATCAAGAATCTTACAACATCTAGGATACACAAAGAAAAGTGGTCAATGGGTATCAAGCACTCCGACCAAAGAGGGAGATGAGGCTAGTATTTGTTTTCCTCAATAATTACTTCAAAAAAAGATTACAACAGAAGATCGATAAATCTTGGATCTAGAAGTTAAGTCAACTAAACAGCCTTTTAGGGTATGTAGTCAAAAAAGTTTAAAGCTGAAGTAATATCACATAAATCTTTAACAGAACCGATTACGAATATCTCTAGGTCAAGAATGATAATATTCCCCTTGAACAACAACTGCAAATAAGTGTACAGACACTTCTTCATTACAAATTTTCATGAATCAATCTCGAAACCTGAGGGAAGAGAAATGCTATCTGTGCCAAAAACATCAGCAAACTTTCTTGAGCTTTCAGTCATTAGAAAAATTTTGTTAAATTGTAGTCATAGTTTCATATCCACCACACTTTGTCCTTAGTGACTTTCAGTTGTTTTCTGGAATCAATGAAAAATCAGAAAGATGATCTTTAGTTCTAATGAAGTATTTATTCTTCAGAAACTTCAGAAATTAGATTGAATTTTTGTTAGTTGCTCCGTAATATCACTGTTTGGAAGCTTCTTGGATGAATCTTGATCTAGAATATGAACAAAACTATTATGCAGTTCAAGCTTGAAGCTTATACTCGTCAACATATCACCCGTTCCTATAGATATCTAATGGCGATTAATCGAAGGCATACTATACCCGTAGAAATGGTGAACTAACAGCGAAAGAGGTACTATTCCATCCATTTAATCATGATAGGTGAAAGTGTGGAAAGTCTTGACCGATTTTATAGCCATAAGGAAATACGGCTGAATCTTGCATTGTATGAAGTGCTGTCTTAATAGTAGAGGACTAGATATTGTAGAACAGTCGCAATTAAGTCCATCAGCAGGTATTCTCCAAATTTAAAATTTTCAGGACCGCACTCATTCATTACATGGTTTATACTAATGGAACTGTTTATTCTCATCATGCTATCGAATTAATTCTTGATTAATCGTCAACCTGAGAATTGTTGTTAGGAGAAGCATTTTCTTTTCTGATATGGACTTTAATTGACCCTAGACTAGTTCAATTGGATCCAAAATACCATAATATAGTGGGAGACGTGAGGCGAATAATAATTTGTATAAAGAAGCACAAAGAACAATAGGTAGCGGAAATCGGTGCTACTTTGCACATTCCAAGCTACTCCAAAGCAAATCTCTGAGTTACAATACTGAATGAACTATCTAAAATACATTTATAAGGCCCGTGGTGACTTATGCATCTAAGACATGGACTCTGAATGCCTCAACGGGAAGAGCACTGACTATTTTCGAAAGGAGAATTCTCCGTACGATTTTCAGACCAATGAACCCAGGGTCGAAGAATGCGCATAAACCATAAATTAGAGGCATTATACAATGAACAAGATATCGTTGGGTTCATAAAAATACAAAGGCTAAGGTGGCTTGGCCATGTGACTAGAATGGAACAAGACAGAATAGTCAAGAAAATGCTAAACAAAAGGATGCTGAGGACAAGACCGAGAGAAAGGCCGAAGGGTCGATGGATCGACGACGTTGAAAAGAACCTGAAGGGGGTAAACATACCACATAATTAGAGAGCAATGGCAAGAGATAGAGAAGTGTAAAGGCGGAAGCTAGCGAAGATCAAAACCCTTATAGGATTACAAAACCAGTAGAGAGAGAGAGAGAGAGACAGAGAGAGAGAATAGAAGACATTAAACACTATGTCCATGTAGAGTTCACATTTATTTATTACACAATTGTCAGACACTAATCGCTCGTGTAGTGATAATACGGAGTTTTTTCACTATACATTTAATGATCGTCTGTCTCAAAAATACCAATCACTTTGAATGCACCACTATAATATCTTCGTTTTCTTTGTGTGATGCCACTTGATACAATCTTTTGAACGATACTGTGGAGAACTTTCGTTATAATTGCTGTTTTACGCAAATGCATTTCGCACTCGTCCTCGTTATTTATAGAACTATACACATTTATAATGATTTGTTTTGCATCGTCAGACAAATGTACACGTTTTGTACTATCGTCACTTGTACCTGCGACAACTTCTTTTTTATTAAAACCTTGTTTTGCGGCCCACGGGTCTCCACATTATTTTTCTCCACTTTTTATTGTTAAAATTCAAAATACAATTGAAATTATTCACAAAAACAACCCATTATAAATCATTCCAAGGCAGATAAAAAATATAAAGGAATCTCATTGTTCCAAAAACAAAATCTGGATTTGAAAACGGAGAATATAAGGAATTTATTATTCTTTTCATTGGAACATCCTTAAAAATCAGATAAGATTTTAAATACGGAAAATATTTTTAGTACTGTCCTTCAGACAATAGGTCCCAGTCCCATGTTGTGTGCGGTTGGTAATTCTATTTAGTCAAGTTCACTCCGTTCTACAATATATAGTCTTCTAATATAATGGTACGGAAGATTTGAATCCGCTTTAGTAACGCTACTGTTTGGAAGTTGATTGATAGATCATACGACTAAGATTTGCTCGGTAAATTTAATGAAGGCTTTTTTGAAGACGATGTCCATCAAGATCTCTGGCATTATTTGGGGAGTACAATTCAATTATTTATTACACTCTCTGGCTTTCTCCTTTTTTCTAGATTGGATGCTGAATGCTCTTTTCCAAATTGTTTACAAAATGAGTTAGGACAAAAAGAATTCCTCTTCTTCTCTTCTATCCATTTTGAATTATTTGAGATTCTCGCATCATAAAAAATACAATACGGAGATAAACCTGTTACCTGAAAATTATCATTATATTGACTTCTCCACTCCATTAAGTCTTTTTTGGAATTCAAGCCGTAGGGTGGATGTTTAATCAATTCTCTCTCTTACAGTAATTGTGAGAACCACAGCTGTGTGTTCTGGATATTTCCAAATTAGGGCAGAGGACAGGACACTCGTTTTTAGCAACATTTATTCCTGTAAAGGTGCTTCAAAAAAATGCGGAGGATATGTTATACAAAATATTCACCCTTGTTCATCTGCAGCATTTTCAGCTATATGAGTGATTCACCCATCTTTCAACAATTCTCACATGGATGAAGCTTTAATACCCTCCATCCAAATGTAACGAATGAAGTAGGTCTACATGCAAGCCACAAATTTCTTGTTCTTCTGAAAGAACCAATAAAACTTGATCATATTTGAATGCCTCCAGAAACGTTACCTAACTCCAAACCTCATTAGCGATCGATCTCTGAATTGATATCTACCTGTGGAATTAATCCATAATTTTTATTACATTTTATAACATTCTAATATATTTAGTCTCTCTTTTATTGTAATACAACTTGACACAAACTCTTTCAGATACAGCAACCACAAACTCCAAAATAAAAAAGCCATAAAACAGATCCATCATCATAAAACTACATCAATTTCCTTCTTGAAAAATTCCAGCATCTCCGTCACTGCCCAGCGGTCGTTCAAAACATAAACCAGTTATAAACACGCGAAGGATTCAGATAGAAACCAGCAGTACCACATCAGGAGCAGAAATTGCCAGGATAAGACAAAGAGCAAAACGAATGGACTTTGCTCTTTACAACCCTTCAGAGTCGAAGGTAAAGTAGTCATTAGACGTTTATCAGAGAGGAATAATTCGCAATAAATTTATAAATAGTTTGGTTTATATTTAGGGTTGTAGCATGCAGTAAATTGTTCTGATGTTCTATACGGAATTGTGGTTATGATATTTGATGTGGTGGAGGTTTAAGTTAACGTCTTTGAGGCATAATAACTGAATTAGTGTAATGAATCAAACACAGGCTTAATCCATTTCAGTTTCAGGTCGGTATTATGTTACAGGGCTCTTGGAATAAACATAAAATGGAATAATTAAGTCACCGTATCACAAAGCATCAGATTTATAGGAATTAGTGTTCGTGATGTCTCTTCAGGAAAATCAATTGATCTTTTTCTAGAAATATCTCCTTGATCAATCAATATTTGTAATATTATTTTCAGCACTCTCAATTTGTCAAGATGAGGAGTCTATGGGGAGTTTTTCACGTCTTTTTTCTTATTTAGCACAGTTATTATAATACAGAATTAATATGAATTTTGAAGATGGACGAAGAGTTAGCACTTCATGGAATGAAAACACCAAACGATCAAGCCTACTTTACGAGGACTTACATTGAAATAACACGACTAGATTACACGTCTATGCGCTATGTCTGTTCAAAGTTGATTGTCGCTCTGTTTTTGGCATTCAACTAGTAACTAGTGTAAGCCGATTTGCTCCATGCTTTATCAGATGTCATCGAAAACTTCAAGCTGTCATCGAAATGTTTTCGATATGCATTAGGTTTCTAATTCATGGATATGTTCATGTCGAATTAAAATGTACTCCAATCTGTATTCTTCCTCATTAAAACAACGATAATATACCTTTAATCCACACTTAAAAACTTCAAATCTTTTAAAAGGCCTGTAATTAACCGTATAAAATAAATCTTCTTGTGGAACAATACAAGATAATTTTACCTTAAGGCTCGATTGAATCTAATCTCATTACAAATTACACATAATTAAATATGCATAACTTGGAAGAAGAAATCCGAGTAAAGCGTATCCTGGATAAGATCTCGAGGGTGCGTGTCTGCTTTAAGGTTGGGGTAGTGAGGCCAGACGAAGGCGGATTAGCTGTAAGCTAACACGAACACGCCTATGGTTACCACAGACATCAACAAAGGATTTTGTGGGAAAAATTAATAGGAGGTAAAAACGCAAGTGGCAGCGGGATCACAACTCTGTTTGTTCATGTCCCTCTGGAAATTGAAACGTTTGTTGGGATTATAAGATGAACAAAATGGATATAAGTATAAGATGGAAGCATAATGGATGTATTATCCACGTGGCAACTTAATAATCGAAGAAATTTTTATGGTTGCATATTTCTAACCCAATGTCTCAATAGATTCTTGAGAAATATTTATCAGGAGAAAACAGCTCCCACATCTATTTTGCAAGTTGTAAATAAACCAAAAATTAGATCCAGCAATTCCTAAACTTTTTCGAGCTCTTGTGGCTTCAGTCTGCATGATACTCCAAATATTGAACGTTCAGGAATATCTCGCCTAGAATTGATCCTTCTGTATATATCCTGACGATTTTTGAATTTATTGTTATGCTAATTTCATTGATTTCGTAACTCAAATTCCGCTTACAATGTAATTAAAATCTGACGTGGACATCACGTGACTTACTTGTACATCATTGGATATATATAATCAAACACAACATCTCATCATTCCACGGCTAGTCGGTTGCATGGAAACAATAGGTCATTATTCTTATGCTACAACACTCCTAAATACTGACTTCCAGGATTCTACGGCTGACAGTTCTGAATTTATGCGAAAAATTCCAAGATCGTCAAGTATAGTGCACTTTCGACTCAGTCGATCTCAATGAAAATAGGATATGAGCATTTAGACAGTACAATCATCTTGAATACTGTATTCTAATATTCTACGTTCAATCGTTTTGGATTTATGTGGAAAATTAAAAAATATTCTGCGACGGATTATTTTAACTTTATGAGAAAAATTCGAAAAGTCTGTAATATGAAGTGCACTTCCGGCTCAGTCGATTGGGACGAAAATAGGATTGGATGCTACAGCAATTTCAAATACTGAATTCCAGTATCCTACGGCTGATCATTCTAGATTTATGCGGAAAATAAAAAAAAAGTATCAGGTGAAGTGGACTTCCAGTACAGACGATTGCAACCATAATGCGAGGTGCACATCAAGATCCTACATCATATAGCAGTCTAATACAAAATTTCAGCATTATACCTTTGACGAATTCTGAGATTTGCGAGTTACGCACATAAACACATACGTACGTACCGACATCAAGCCAAAAATAGTCAAAATGGATTCAGGGATGTTTAAAATGGATATATACATCATAGTCTCGATATCTGAGTTTTGTCGGTTTCACAATATTTCCTTGTACTTTTAAGCCCGCCGCACACGAGACAATTTTCCATGCAATTTTGTTCACTTAATTTGCAGCAAGTTTTCTTTCGCACTGGACCACTTTGAGGTACACTTAGTGTGACACTTATTATTCTCGCATCACACGATGCAAGCTGCGCCACTCATTCTAACACTAGAACGTAGACTTGGTAGATTTTCACATTACAAGTATGGATGTTGCCGAAACTAATCGTCGGAGAAGAGCAGGAGCATTTGCTGCAGTTATAGCTTGCGAATTACGAGACAGAAAAAAAAAGAAGAAAAAACTTTGGTCAAGAGAGTGACTTTTGAGAAGGAATCAAGGCCGCAGAGTTTTCAACATTTTGTTTGACGAGCTAGTAGAGTGTATACCAAATGTAAAAAACCTGGAAATGTCACGGAATTCAAATAAACTGAAAATGTCATGGAATCGTCAGGGAATTTCTGATATTTGTCTGGAAAAAATACATCATAGGATATTTATGCATTTCTGCTCATAAAAGTATATTTTCACTCTTTAAAATACTAGGGCCATCTGTGCAAATCTATAAGTCTTCCAGATCTATAAATTCATGAAAAAAAAAAAATTATCAAAGTACATTTACTTTTGTCGATTAATGTAAATTCGTTCATGATATCAAATTCGTTGCGATTTTGTTTTTAATTCACAGATTTATAGGGTTCACACAGAATTGCAACATTATTCTGTGATTATATGTAAACTTGTATCAAACTTTTGTTTTTTACTGTCTAGAATTTTATTGAAAATAACCTGGAACCCAGTGCGGCGCCAAGTGAACAAAATTGCTTGAAAAATTGCATCGTGTGCGGCGAGCTTTAGACCGTCGGATAATCGTAGATTTCAGTGCCTCGTTCCGTTTTGCATGCCTTCAAGAGGTTCGATGAGTATGTATATTTTGAGTTCAATAATACTGAAATTGAAGATGGACCATGTGACCAACATTATGAAAATTAATTTTGAATTTGTATGAAAAAGCATGTTCTGATTCAATTTTGTCGCTTTTGTCATGCCTACGAAATTAAATTTAGGGAAAAATATTTTGACATTTGAAATGTCAAACAAAATTAAAAAATTTACTACAGATTATCATCGCCTACCTGATCATTTCAAATAAACTGATTGTTATATACGCCAAATTCTGAGTGTCTGTTATACTCATAAACTGCACTTCCGGCTTGGCCGATTGATACAAAAATAGTAGATAACTATTTTGATGCTATAACAAGTTCAAACACTAAAATTGAACAATATTAAGGTCATGAATGACGTTTGGCAAGCGACATTGTCGCTTCTTCAATGGCCATGCTTGGGAAATTGTAACTTGGATGTTTTCATATTATTTTCCTTATAATTCAAGAAATACGTCCGTGATGTGTGCTTTTCTATTGTGAAAATCAAACATTGATTATTAGTGGACAAGAAGGAAGTTTATTCTCTGCAGTATCTAATCGTTAAGTTCTATTATGATTCCAATGAAATAATCTTGCTGCAATCTGCCATGAGACACTGTGTTATTAAAACTATTATTTTTTTATTTAAATGACCCATCAGATATTCTCGAAATTTTTCGAGTCAAAAATGTGTATTTGATCTGTAACATGCCATAAAATTTTGAATTTTATCCTATATCAAGAATCTTCGAGTTACCATCTTAAATGCGTACAAGCAAAATTTTTGTGAATTTATGTTCTAAGCCACTCTCATGGACCAATTATTTGGTTATTTGTTGAATCTAAATGTCAAATTGTGCTCTGGGCTTTCTTACTGTGGGCTCGATAATTGACATCTTTGATTTTGTTAGTCGAACTGTTAGGTTATCAATAAGATAGCTACTGGGCAATTTTAATTCATATTTATCAAGATGTTTAGACGATAATAGGGGTAGAGTTTTCTGCAAACTCATGTCCAAAATGTGCTCTGTTGGTCATAAATCTTACCATCAACCCTCAATTGACGTCCCATAAGAAAATTGGGCAGCCTCGATCTCGGCACCAAGCTACCTGTACTGTTCTACTTGAGTGAAATTTTCTAGACACATGTGATTTTATATTAATAATAAACCAGGCTCAAATTTAGCCCTATTTTTAAACGAATCTAATCACACGTGTGACATCAACAACTCAAAAGTCCTGCACAATGACGTATTAACAGTAGACCCAGCACGCGGCATTTGTTGTGATGCAGGAGTAAACAGTGGGTGAGGAGGGTAAACACCGTTGTATCGCAGGTTGCGTTTTTCATTTAAAAAAATATCAATTATGAGATGTGGGAAAAATCTAGTTTTTTTTTATTTTGAATCAATTAATATATTATTACTTCTATTTTAACAAATATATCCATACAGTACAGAATATAGGCGCGCACTTCTCAAACATAAATAAAAGCAGGCAAACCGCATAGCAAGCATGTTTTCCCCCTTCGCTTCTCAGAACCCCTCACCTTGTAAGTGCTAACATCACAACAAACTGTGGACTGCCATAGGACGCGCTGGGTCTACTTTAATAATACGTCATTGGTCCTGCATATCGCAGACAATAGTATATTGTGTGGCTAGGGACGAAACAAGACGATTTCAGCCGAGGGTGAGAGCTGCATGCCCAAGCGAAGCGAGGGCTGGCATCACCCTCGGCTGAAATCGTGTTTTGTCCCGTGCCACACACTATATTTTTCATAATACCTGCATTGAAACTTTCCATATTACAAATTTGACATAACAAAGTGTATATTTTTCGTTTGATTTTCCAAGTAACAAGTTGAGAGTAGCTGCTTGTGCTTCATCAATAAGATGTTGTGGTGCATTTGAAATTATCGTATTAATACCCCTTTTTCTTGAAACTAATCCTCTTTTTAATTTAATTTACATTTACGAAAGCAACATCTGTCAAATTAACTTAGGCTAAATGATTTTAATTTAGAGATTGACAATGAACAATTGCGACTCTGCCAGGGATAAAACGATGTGAGAGACAAATTCAGCGGGCAGCAACAAGCTTGTTTCTCCCCTAGGGTAGAAAAAGGCATGTTTCTGCCCGGCTACACTCGCATTTGTCTGAAATTATCTTGTTTCGACTTACAAAACAGGCGTTGAAACGCGTTGTTTAAATGCAGGTATTATGAAAAATAATTTGTTTCATTTGATGCAACAAATTCCAATGATAAAAACACCTAAAAAAATTAAATGTTTCAGTTTGTCATATACATATTCATATGTTTTTGTACTAATGTAGGTTTGTACGGACAATGTATGAATAAGTAATTTTCTAATAATATTTTTTTTTCTGAAGTTTCATTGAATATTATTCGCAGTATCATTTTTGATACAAATTAATTTTAAAATAAGATATAGAGACTTCCATATCTTGCAGGTAGATCGTGGCTTCATTTGATAATTGACAGTGCCGAGTTCGTGTGCGCCCCGCGCTAATCGGATTAGTATTGGTGCCGAGTTCATGTTCTTGGTGCCGAGTTCGTGTACGCCCAGGAGATTAAATGTACCAAGTTGAGAATGCCTGTGATTATTGAGGGATGCAGGATTGTGGTACGACTGAGAAAAGTTCTTTACCAAACACAATTCTTGTCGAGAAGAGGCTTTGTCCTCCAATCGCATAACGTCATTAACGTCATGAGATTTTGAGTATTCACAATACTTGATGAGAAAAAGGGCTCTCTCATTATCGATGTTTTGATCGGAGGATCTAATGTAGAAGCCTTACCTGGATTGGGTATATATCCAATTGAAATAAGGAGAGCCTGATTCTCAGGGTACAATATCAACTATACAGAATGAATTCAATACCATTGGAATGTGGTTATCGAAGGACCTGAGGCTGTAGCGTGACCTATCAGAGGCCTATATCAAGAACATTTTTTGTGGAGATGAGGCCAAGTTTTAAAATCGCATAACAGTAGATAGATCCCATAGAGTTAAGTCAATTGAGTGTGAGTGTTCACAGCATTTGATGAGGCAGAATGGTCTCTTCTTATCTCAATAAGACATCATCAGATTGCTTCTCGAAGGTTTTGATGTTGGAGCGAAGTAAGACTCATGCCCAGCATTGAAATGAAGAGAACTCTTATGCATAGGCCTTTATTAACCAATATTAATGATATTTTACTGATATTGAAAAAGAATTTTTACTATCAGTAAGCGTTGGTTTGACTTGATTCTATTATCTCATAGAGTTTTACTGCTTTGCAATCACAAGACTATATCTCATCTTCAAGAGAAATATTTTTTGGTGGAGTTCAAATATATTACACATAATGAATGGAAGCCTTTTCTTCCGTATTTGCGTTATAATAAATGGTACTATTAGATATCCTAGTCAACGGACGAACTTAGGCTAGATTGATCTCTTTTCCGATGACTACTCTTACTACCAAATGACCTATCGCTCTAACCATTAAAAAAGTGAGCAATTAGGAAGTGATGAATGAAGCGATGTGAGATTAGTAGTGACGTCAGGCAATGGTATATCACTTGTGCCTGATTCTCCAGCAGTGGTTCTGCAAATGGTGCGAAACTCGAAAAACATTTGACTCCTCTTGACATAGGTATATCATTTTCTCTCCAAGCGTATCAAATTGAAGCTTCTGCCAAAGCAGAAGATGAACTGCTAAATTTTTTGGATATTCAAGAGATTCTTTCCAGGTACTGTAAGTCGTAGACGATAAGATCGATAGCTGGCAAGACGAGCACATAATTGTTGGGTTCAGGAACAAATTCAGATTATTGAGCGAGTACAATAAGAGTTTTATCTTCATATCAGTAATATAAATGAGTCAATCTTACTCTGAGTACATGGAAGAATGATATGAAACAAACACTTTTGGTGGTAACGTATGGATGATCAGACCATGAAGAGAAACTATTTTTAATGACAATTATTTATTTTAATTTAATATCAACCACAGTAAAATGAATTCCAGATTGAATCTGAACAATCCTTGGATTCTTATTTCTATTTATAGTGTTGGTAAGACATTTCTTGAATTTACACAAGATCACAAATAATCCTTGTTGGAGAAATAAATCTTATTTTCTAGGAAGGATTTCATGAAACTATCAATAGCACTACGTTCTTTGATACATTTCTTGTACAATTTACTTGTGGAACTCACGTAGAAACATATTGTGATAGCAAAAATCCTTTGTGAGTCAATGCACCACAAATCCTGCGCGTATTGCTTCTTCTAGTTTCGTATACAAAACTCGATTCTGTTCAAAAGTATTGATTCCACAAAGACATGGTGTAACAAAGGCCTGTAAATTCCATGATATATCTATTGTGAGAATCTTTGATATAAGTATTTCTTAGTTCTCAGTTTTATTTGGCTGAATTGACATGTCAATGTATTTTGGACTCATCAAAGATAAAAAATTTCGAAACTCTGTTCAAGTTCATCCATTGATTTGTCATTTCACACAGTTTAATAGATAATTGGATGAGAATGAAATTTTCCAACGCGAAATTATTTCCAATTGTGATAATCACTTTTTGCTCTCTAATTAAACATCCAAAAATGTATTCCAAAACAATTTGAAAATGGAAGAGCAAATTTTTATTTATTTTGATAAAAATCTTGTACGAGATGCAATAAATATTTATGGTGGATATTAAACAGAAGAAATTTTGGTCATTCGAGTGAGTTCAAGATAATTTCTAGTAGGTTGATACGACTTCTGTTTATTTTTGTATAATGTATATAAAGATAGCAATAATTTCAGGGTGCGTGATTTTATGAACAAGGGTAGCTATCTGCGCACGCATTGTACACACATGAACACTGCATCGTTTCCTGTCCTATATTTCACTTCGTTTTATATCTCTGAATAATTCATAGACGAGAAAGACAAAGTGAACTACAGTCTTATACTGACAGACTCAAATTTATAATGTCTCCTTATCCTAGCTCGTTTATTGTAGGTAATACAGGAGATTAATTTTATGTTTAAATTAGTGTTAAGCTGGCAGGATATTTACATGGTTTATGTGCGAAACAGACTATCCAGTATTACTCATCGGAGATGTACTAAGATATTGTTCTTCCTTTATTGCTGCGAGGCGAAAGGTCGAGTCGAATTCATCGATATTATTATTGTATTGTAGGATGAACAAGCAAAATGAAAACTAGCTATCAATTGATACGACTTTCTGTAGGACAGGGTAGGTCGAAAAGAATGGAACCATCGGACCAATTGGACGAAATAAAATGTGTCGATATTCTAAGCATTGTGAAAAACTGAAAAATCATTTCGTCTCTCCTCATCTGCAACTCCTATCTTAGAAAAATCCGCGGAAGCAGAGCTCACTAGCGTTCTCGATGCTGCTATGCATGTAATTCTGGCGCGCATGGAAGTTACCTATTCGCAATTCAATTGAGCTATATTTATATATTCCGTGATATTCTCAGTATATAATATAATATCAGATGAAATGGTTGAAGCTGACTGGATATGTGAATATAAGTAATAAGATATGGGAAAATTCTTTTCGCTTCTGAAGATGGCTGCTTTGAAGCAAATCGATCATAAAGCATCTTTCAGTCCACCGTCTCGGTGTATATAGATATTTGATTGGAGCTGAGAGTTTCTGATAGCGGGCAGTATAATTGGCATAGTATGACGAGCAGTTGACAGAAAAAGCCCCTACTAGAGCGAGATAATATTGTAAATTGTGGCAAAATTGGCTTTCTGTGAATGGCACACTTCCAGATGCTTTTAATTATTTAATATTGCATCATAGTTTAGGAGCCGACCGCACCTTATGCTCTCTGATCAGTCTTACGGCCAAATTGTATATAAATCAATCAGGTATTTAGTGGTCAATGGATTGCTAGACTTTATGAATGCAGGATCCTGTCCTAAATATCGAGAAAAAAAAACTTTGAGGAAAACCAAGGTGTCATTCTCTGTCCTCTCCAGAAGGGTGGCATCCACCCCTAATTATATCCCATTTCCCTATTAAAGTTCTCGGATTGAACTTAAGATAATAGTTTATCTCAAAAAGAAAAGGTGGAAAACAGCACTTCGAAAAAAAAAAAAAATTCTACAATAGCAAATTATAATTCATTGCTCAGTTACTTCCACATTAGTTAATGCAAAGATGTCAAGATTATGTATGGCTATTGCGATTAATAACTCTCCCACCGAAAATTTATGAAACACTTAAAATTTTTAATGGTGCTCAAGATGCGAAGCTCCTGAAGCCTTGATTTTTATCATTTAAATATCGAGCACTATAAAGCTACAGACGCCAGTGACTCATACATAATGTAGTTTCTTCAGACATCATGGCGGCTGTTCACGACTCAACTAAACTGCGTAACATAATGAATATCACAGAAGTTCGAATGTTTTGACTTGGATGTTAGAGCCAGTCAAGTGTTTCATTTTTATGTTGGGTCATCAAACTTGATGTACTCCCAAGAAGTCTCATCCAGGGTTTGAGTGGAACATTTATTTCTGCGAACTTGAATCTCAATGTTTTCGGACTGTAACCTTAAACCTATTGTACAAGAATTGTAAATATTATGGAAATTCTCTTAGATTTATTTGATGTTATATCGATTTGAATCACAGTTTTGTGAAAGAAAGATGATTGATGAATTTTCCATCCGGCATACAACGGAAAACAAAGAAAAGGGGATGCTCCCAAAAAATAACACAAACACAAAATGATTTGAATAACTTTGAAGTTATTTTTCTCTGAGGATGGATATGATATACAAATAGGACAAAGAAATTGACCAAATAAATGTGCATTATTATTTTTAGTTTGTAAAACTCGGAATATTAATTAATCGCAGGTTTGTCAGAAGAATACATATAAAAATGAGAAATTAACAAAGAAATCAGTTTTATAATTACATATGTGACGCGCTTCGTCGTGAAAATGCTAATAAGATACTCAAGCGCTATCGGTAGCAGTACAAGTATAGAACAATAATTCTTTTAAATAGTTACTTCTTGAATTTGGATATTTAAAGTTAGAAAAGTGATGCATTTATATTTAAACAGTTATAGATTGAAATATCAAATGATTTTTCTGGCATATATTTATCGACCACAAACATTAGTAATAGTGTCGAATGGATAAAACAATGAGTGTTTATTTAAGGCTTTCATGTTAATATTTCCGTGTCATGATGTTTCCAAATATTTGTTCCATATTTCACCACCTGTCATAAAACATTCATTTTTACTCTGTCAGCATTAATTCCTATTCTCCCTAAATAAAATATTCAGTTGATACCTGTGGCTCGATGTTGAAAAATACATGTGAAGCATAAAAGGCATATCCCGTCCGCTAATGCTAAAATGTCTAGTGGGCAGAGCTGTTCGGTTTATCATGTATGAAAAATGGTTGTTCACATGTTATTAGGTTTATTCTGTCGCCGTGTGTATATTCATACTATATTCTTCATGCGTATTATTGTCGACGCATTATTGAATTTCTGAGAAAGAATCAGTAGGCGAAAGATGTTTTATGGACGTGTTGAGGGTACAGTAGCTATGAGGACAACCAAGCATGCGTAGAAGTTTTATCTCCCTCGCTTCCGAGTTTCAGTTTGTCTTCTTTGATGACCGAGCTACATAAATGCTTTGTAGGATATCTTACAGATAATACATGGATAAAGCATTTTTAAAGAGCGAAAAATGAGTAGTCTATTTGAAGAATAGCAGTGAGCTCCAAGATTTATGGCTCGTATTATAAACGACTGAATATACTTTTATAGAGAGTTGACAAAAAAGGATAAATAAATGTGGCCTTTTACGTCTTATTATTCCAATGGAAGATATCCTGACATAAACAACTATTTTCAGTGTTTAGTGTATTTGTTGGCCTGAATAAACAGAGAGACAACTGAATGCATAAAATGAAATTTATTCTAGTGAAACACAAGGCACTTGATTATCGGAAATTTTACTTATTCAAAGTGACGGCCGTTTTGTCCTCTTGGACAACATCAGACGTTCGTCACTCCAATTAAACAAAATTGTGGATAATTAAGTGCCTTGTGCTCTATTTATTAATTTAAAATGTTTGATCAAATACTGACTACACAAGCATGAGTAAAACATCCAGCCGTCTTCAAGAAATGGATCATAAGACCAACAAAGCTGCTCCAATTTCTTTTGAAATATGATTCAAATATGATTATACCTATATTTGTCCCTGTATCATGGATTTGCCTTCATTGCACTTTCAAGCATATTTGACTGTTTGATCGTGAAGGATACAGTGATACGTCTGGCGTCAACCAACTTAAGTCAAGTCGATTGGACTTGACTAACACTCGAGACAAGAGTCATCGTTAAAACCTGGAATAGACTCAACGTTCTAAGCTTTTTTTACAAACTACCACTTCAGTTTTGTGGACTGTTCTTTAGTTCATTGCATTTGCTCAGGAGTTTTTCTGCAAAATCCTCTACATCGCCCGAATAATCTGAGGTATTTGGCTATTTTTAGTCATTCGGCAAAGCAGTTCATGTGTTGAGGATTGATCATTCTTTTTTTATTGCTCATCATCTGCGTTCGGATGCTGTCCAAAGCAACGAACAACACATAGGAAATACCTGATCTCCACTCTGGTTCTCCTGATCATCTAGGGCTCAGTTTAATTTGATCTGGAAGCCATTATCTGGATGCAAGGCCAATCAGGTGTTTTAGTTCAGTTTTTATTACTTGTTCTACTACATTAAAAACGCAACGTCCTGCTGTGAACCAGGTCGATCGATCGCGGGTCGACTACCATTTTTGCAGGTTTATCAATGTATTTGTTCAGATTAATTAAGTTATGACTTGTTGAAGTCTATGTTAGAGACGCGAATTGCAGTCATTTTGTTTCACATTTGGATTATTTCATCTAACTTAGTTTTATTGTTTGTTTGTACAGGACGGTGAAGAATGATTTCCCTAATTTCAAGCATTCACTCAAGGGTCACTTGAGCAGGTAAAATGATAAGAATGGTGCGTTTTGGTCAGGGCAATATTGCCTTTTTTAGTTGCACCATGCCGTGGTTGAGAACGCATCGTGACTTTATTGTTGAGCCTTTCTTCACAACGCAGAGAGCCTCTTGCTGGCGGTTTGGTTCAACTCGTCACGACAGAATTTCTGACTGTATAACCGTCCGGAAATGGATCATAAATGTAAGGGAGAGAAGATCTGCATTTTTTAAAAGCCAGTTAGGTGATCTTAGAGCGTGAGGACACTGGTATACATCGCGGCAGTTAGAGCAACTTTTTAACTGTCCCTGAAGCGTTCTAGGTAAGATCATGCCGCTGCCCTTGGGCTTTTGTCCAGGACAGTGCGGCGAATTTCATACACATACCTTAAGTTACATCCCTATAAGATAATTCTTGCCCAGGAATTGAGCTCACAAGACTACGTGAAACGTACAGATGCTTGCAATGCAATCCTAACAGCTTAACCCCTTGATGCTATTATGTGGACTAGCGACGAAGTGTATTTCCATCTTCCTGGCAAAACTTCCGTTATTGATAATCCTCGGAAGCTTCACCAGAGGTCACTCCACAGCCCTAAAGTGACAGTTTCTTGTATTTATAGGTATTATTGGACCACAAACATTGGTAGCTATGAAGGATGTAATTGAAGACGCAATCACCGATATTCTTCAAGATATGTTACCGAAAGTGGAAACTTTGTAGAGCGCAATGTATATTAACAACCAAGGCTATCACTTGGATGATAGAATTCTCGTAACATAACAAAAAAAGAAGCGTAGTATCTACGTACTTTCAAATTAAAAAAAATTTAATCTTTCATCGTTTACTCACAATTCACTCGCTAAATCAAGGAAGTCATTTGTCCCATTCTGTTTCATCTTTCAGGATTATCAATTTATTGATTTGCAAATTTACATTATTCCACTTTTCCATGTTTTTTGATATTTTTCTCCAGACTCCACTGAATATTCATTACTTTGAGAAAAATTTATATTTTTGATGAAAATTATATATCACTCTGATCCACAGAGAATGAATTTATCCAGTGCTTTTTTTTCAGTTGGTGATAATTATATCAGATGATATGCGGTATTGTGATTGGCAAAGCGTTCTTCCAGGTTCAAAGGTGTTAGATCAGATTACAAGGATTAATGTGGCTCTAAATTAAATAAGCCAAATTGAGTGAACTATATCTCTCCTTCACGATAATCATTATCAATAACTATCGAGGTAGAATATACAAATTGGGGCGAATCCCTATTTTTGATACATGCTAGAGGAAGAAATTGGCTATGGCAAAATAAAATAGTTCAGTACCTCTTTAATGTGTAAATTTCGGCTCTATTCCTGATACCAGTTCACAAAAACGATCCAACTCTAATTTCAAGGTTAATTTCTTTCAATAGGAACTAAATTTTTCACCATCCAATTTTGCAAGTAGAGGCAAATTTTTTTCTTGATTCTGAGTTCAAATTTCATACTCTCTAGTTCCATTCAGTGAATCCGATTTCATTCACTACCTATTACTTCTTTTCACTAGTGGAAAGACACAAATGCAGTAGCCCGTCGATGTACGTCGGTACTGCATCTAGAAATTGTAGTATGGAACTTTATTATATCTCATATAAGTAAAATATTGACTTAACAAAACTTCCAAATAGGTGTTGTCTATACTCGAGTTGCCAAATGCGAAACTGTTCGTTCACAGTGCTTTGTTTTTCAAGTTACCTCGGTTGGTTACGTTTCCTTTGTTGATTTTTTTGATTTCTTCAGATGTTTTCATCTGAAATATCCGAAACCAAAAACACCCTATCTAGATTAATAAAAGCAATAAGATTTCCCTTCACCGGCTCCAACAAGGATAAAAGGCAAGGAATCAGTCAGTCACAGAAATAACAGTTTTCAAACGTATATAGCAGCGGTATTCTGGGAATGAAGAATTACTAAAAATTCATAGCTAACTTCTATTGTCTTAGCAGCACTTTGCTGAACATTTTGGCAATGATGTTTGTTGAATTGCTCCGATCTCTCGCTTATTTTCAAGGCAGTATCTGCTGAAGATGCTTCAAGAATTGAGTTATGATAACTAATTCTTCTCATAAGAAAAAGTTATCTATGTTGATATTAAACCAACGCTAGGATGAGTACCAGGCTGTATACAGACAGAGCATTGAATTTCAAATAGGTCTGGCCAGAACTCATTGCCCCTCCTAGGGTTAATCTGTTCTCATTCTATTACTGATGCGGAACATGCTCTAAAAAAGTGATGAAATTTCAACTTCTCAACTCAAAAAACTAAGATTCAAAACAAAAACATCGTTTGTGGTGATCTGATATAGTTTTTACACGTATGGTGCTCGATGGCTATCTTACATTGAAGAACTAAATAGAGTGATCACCATTTGGGTGCAATATACAAACAAAACAGAGATAAATAAGCTTTGTATTGACGTTCGTCCAATCATATTGCATAATCATGCACAAACAGGATATGCGTAGGTGTACAATAAGATCACTTTCTGTGTACTAAGAAAAGAAAGCTGGTGGATTACACCCACCATTTCCGTCTTTCGTATTATCGTGACAGTTTCAATGCGTAATTTGTAATTGAAGCCAACGTCGCCGCCGCTACGCCAATCGGCACAAACTTTTAATTAGTATTTGCCATGATGTAGTGGAAACATTAATTACTTGTTTGTACGTGGTTTTGATTAAATTGATTGATTTTTTAATTACATTTTCATGTACAACTACCGATCAATTATTTCAATATCATATAAAACTAACATTAGGGTATCTATTAATTAGCACGAAACATTTTGACGAACATAAATGGATACACTGTTGTAAAAAATATAGTATATATGTAACAATCAGGCGGTGAATTAAACTATAAAAAAATTAATTTGCGGTCAAAAACTTGACAAGTGGTAAGAAGTGAAATTAATAAATCAGAGTTAGACAAGCCTCTTGAACCTATGTTTGGAAAACGAAGGATGAAACATTTTGAAATAGTTTATCTTCTGACAAGGTCACGAGTGCAACCGCAAGAAGGACCACGGAAAAATAAAAAGAAGCCAACGGAAACGGATCTGCACATCACAGAGGTCAGCGTAAGCGCTGTGTGCCCCAAGCTGTGATATGTTGCTGTGACTACTTTTATAACATTTTTCTGATCGTAGCTAAAATATGAACATCCACTTTATATCATGTATAATATAATTTATGTTATGTTTTCTACTTCATTACGGAGTTGAATTACAAATCACATGAATTTCCACGTTTCAAACATTCTATCTTATTGAATTCCGTGAAAGTTTTGAAATGATAAACTCAATCCCCTCTCTATATCTATTACCTAAGTTGAATATTTAGCTGTATATGACGATATGATGATGAATTATACTCACAAGGAGATGTTGAAATTAGGTTAAATTGATTTGCAGTCTCAAATCCCAAAATTTAGAGTGAATCCTCAGCATTGATCATTCGTAATGACAACAACAGAAGCGGGTCTATCACTCAACATGAGTACCATATGCAGCGTTTGACAATGACAAGACCGAACGTTCAAAGAGACATAAATATAGAGAACCAAACGCAGGGCGATTGAATTATGACGCATTAGGCAGCTTGGAGTGTCATTCAGGACATTAACTTTGTTACGTGAAGCAATTACGATGTGATTGTCAGGTTTCTGAACCGCATTTCGTATTTATTTATGGAGTCTAAATACGAAATAATCCTCTGCCAATCAATACTGATTTTGCTCTTTGCATATGAAATTGCTTTTTGGATTTTTGTTATTTTGTCTGGTTTTTAATTTAGTCTCATGGGCTTCATCCAGTACGAATGAAATTTCCATAAGGAGAACCCGCTTTTTCAAATTCCAATCAATCAGGAGGCTGTTATAAATTTATTTATTTCAGATGATATTTATCACTCTTTAATATATATTCTATTCAACTACAATTATTATCTATTTTTAATAAGGCTCTGATGTTACGTGTATACCAATATACTATCTAAATTGACCAAGATCTATGTAATTTCTGAACTATTATCTCTTTCTCCAAAATCTTAACAGAGAAATACGCGCTCAACTCAGTTTTTGTATGTATATTAGGGTCATTATTGATCTTGTTATCCAATGGAGAAGAATCGTGTATCGTCGGTAGAGCGCTGCACTTTTTTTAATTTCTAGTATGGAGATCAATAATCTCATCTATATTCTCACAAATTGCAAATGGAAAAAAAAATGGTTTTTGGGAGAAGAACCTCAAAATGTCTTTAAAAGACACTGATTTCGTGAATTTATTCACTGATCGGTTTCGACCACTTGACGGTCATCCTCAGAGTTATACCGGCAAGACTATAAGACAAAGTACAATGTGATACGATTTGAAGCAGGACTCTGTTCTACAAATGAATAAGAACTCTTTTTTCCACAGTTGGAAATTAGATTCAGAACATAAAAGTTTGAAATAGTGATAAGAATGAGACGAGAAAAGTACTTATTCATGAAAAAACTAATGAGAACAGCTGGAGCGTTCACAACATCAATTTCACTCTGGTACTAGACCAGGATGCTTAAACGAATTTCTTAGATCTGACTATTATAACAATTATCAAAACTGCAATTTCAGCATCGACAGAAAAAGAATATCCAGACAGGATACTTTCTCACGGCTTAGATAAAAATGGAATCAAGTAATAAACATTACTACTCAAGCAGGTGGCCCTCTCTAATAGTTTCAACCCTAAATTGACTGACAAACTTGTAATTAGGAAAAGATGAAGCTGAGAAACAATAAATGTCATCATCACCAATAATGATTAACACATATATAAACAAAAATCTATATCTATTGGCCTACATTTACTAAGGAATATTGATTATAAAATCATGAAATTGTTAACAAATAGCAATGTTGACGTAACATTCGAATCAATCATTAGCATCAAGCAGAAAATTTATTGAAAAATTGACAGAACAGCATCGCTAGAGTAATTGGATGTTCACAAACTTTACTGCAATGAATGTGGTTGTAATCTTATCGATAAAACAGGTAGACAGTTTAATATAAGACTATAAATATAAGAATATATTACTAAATCGAATCAATATTTTTTAAGTTTGATACAATTTACAAAATATTGACAATAATGTAGGTATTGCACACTTCAAACCGAATGAAAAAGCTCTTGATTCTCTGTAGAGCCTAGAGATTCGAAAATCTGTCATTTCCAACAGTGCCTTCAGTCTTTAATACAAGCGCGTTTTTGGAAATCTCCATGCACCTGTTTGACATCTCCTTTCTCTTATATTCGAGGTTTTCATTCATATTTGCGCGTGAAGTATCAATTAAGTTAGTTGGTTCTTTTCAATTATGTCCTTCACGGGCTTTTTCAAATCATTCTCACTCATGTTTCAATAGCAGTCCGCAGATTTTTCATGTGTAAGTACTTTTAACTCTTATTGTTATATTTTCATGTTCTGAATTTAGTTTTGACATATAATGAACTAAGAATCTCTATTTATCCATTAAAAAAGTAAAATTAAGAGCCTAAGATTCAGGAACTTGTTTTACATCCTGAAACGAGGAGTAACACGTGTTTTGTCCTTATTGTGTCACTTCATTGCATCCAACCATGCCTCAAATGACCCTGTTTGAGAAAATATACATTCAATTTTATCATGTAGAACCTTCTGTCATATAGTTTGGCTGATATCACTTTGAGAATGACCACCAATTGATTGAAACCAGTCGGTAAATAAATGAGCTAGATCAATGTGATTTGACAACATTTTGCAGATTTCATTCATAAAAACAATTCTCTTTTTCATAATTTTCTGGACTTTTGGCTTACTAGCATTCATTACTGTATTGAAAATTGCTATATGGATCAGATCAAGCATTTATAACTTATTGAATGTCATGTAAAGACAGATTTTATTCCAAAGTAGGACCAAGAACTCTTACAAGAATAGTAAAGTATATCTTTGAACTGAAGTTTGGCTGAGAGTGCGTTAAAAATTACTTCCATGGAAAGTCAAATTCAGCGATGGTAATTCCAGAGAATATAGAAGAATTATTGATTTGCTTGAATAGAGGAAAGATCAAGAAGATAACTAAAGCAGTGAGTATTTCTTTCCAACATGTGTAATATTTGTAATCAAGAATGGAATAAAGTTTTAGAGTGTCGACAATGTAGGCTTCTAGTACTACCTCCAATTATCATAAATACATATGACTTATAGTAACACGCGACAATATATAGACCTTTCGAATCAACATACAAAAAAATTCAGTTTCAGTCCTAAAAAAAACTGGAGCAATAAATTGGAAAGTTCAATAATTCCAGAAGAAGTCTCAGAAATTGAAAAGCAATATGATGACTTCATATATCCAAGCTTCCAAAAGGCATCATTATGGCTGATCATATTGACGAAAAACGAATCATGAACATTGTTTGCAGAAAATAAGAATAAAGGGCACACATATCGATAGAGTCGATAGAATACAAATAAGAATGAATAAGAATTTTCGAGTACAGCGAATGAAGGTATTCAGACTCACTTCCAATGATCATAAATGTGAGTACGTTACTTAAATTTAACTCTACCACAAACATATTTTCATAATACCTGCATTGAAACAACGCGTTTCAACGCCTTTTTTGTCAGTCGAAACAAGACAACTTCAGACAAATGCGAGTGTAGCCGGGCGGAAACAAGCGTATTTCTACCCTAGGGGAGAAACAAGCTTATTTCTGCCCGCTGAATTTATTTCTCACATCGTTTTATCCCTGGAAGAGTCGCATTTGTTCATTGTCAATCTCTGAATAAAAATCATATAACCTCAGTTAATTTGACAGTTGTTGTGTTCGTAACTGTAAATTAGATTGCAAAGACGATTAGTTTCAAGAAGAAAAGTATTAATACGACAATTTCAAGTACACTACAACATCTCAATGATAAAGCACAAGCTGCTACTCTTGACTTGTTACCTGCAAAATCAGAAGAAAAATATTCACTTTGTCATGACAAATTTGTGATATGGAAAGTTTCAATGCAAGTATTATGAAAAATACAGTGTGTGGCACGGACAAAACATGATTTCAGCCGAGGGTGATGCTTCGCTTGGGCAAGCAACTCTCATCTTCGGCTGAAATCATCTTGTTCCGTCTCTAGCCACACAAAATACTATTGTAGTGGTAGTATGAAAACTATAATGATCATAGATGCACTGGAAAAAAAACTTGCTCACATATTTAACAAGTCTCCATCCAGTTCTTATTGGGATTTATCTATTCTCTAAGATGAGATAAGGTTTACTGGGAACTTTGATTATCGACATACAATAATAAGATATGAGAGGCAGTAGCTTGAGATTTTTCATAAATCTTTTTTTGGCAGGAGAATGGTAGTGTGAACAACCTATTTTATTACAAATTATGTTGAAGAACGAAAATATTCCCCGATTACTGTAGTGTCCTCACAGTTTGAAATCCAGTGAACAGATTGATCACCAGTACTTCATGTCTTTCTACTTGTTCTTGTTTTAAGAACATAAAAATAACTATTCCATATTCTTTCGGTGACATAATATCACCATAAATGTATGGCTAATATTTTATTTATCAGACAGTGCACATCAATCATGCATTATTGTATGCTTGTGTCGTCTACCGTCAGTGTCTTATCGGTCCATGAATTCTTTCTCTTGGTCCCAAACTCTTGTCAATAGGAGCATAGCGCTGGTAGCAAAACAGCGACTGAACGTCGAACTCGAATTCAAATATGTGAATAAAGTTAAGGGATGCGCATCCAATATTCTAGTTCAATATAGTCCGTGGATTGCTTCCGCAGCGAGGACTCGTGGATTCGGTTCTCTGGCCACATAACTGATGTGCTTTGACCGAAACGAACGAGATCTGGACCTTGTATATACGTACCTTCTACGAAATTACCATAAAACGTACTAAAAATGTAATATCCCTGATAGATTCATTTTCTTGTCTGATTTAATATGCTATTTTAGCTTGATACCTCCATTCAATCAATATGCATATTACGATACATCAAGCGCTTTATATTGAACCATATTTTTGAAATAAAAATTGCATAGCTTCTATTGAGCAGGGCATGAACCATATTGCAGACATGAGTCGCACATGAAATCTCCGCTTATTCAATACAATACGTTTTTATATACATATTGAATTTAGTATAAAAATTGAACTTTTGGAAAGATAAAGTACTGAAAATACTGTCCTACTTTTCTTAGTTCTTATCAGATTTTTATCAGTGATGGGCGACTTGATTTCTTCCGATCAGAAATCTTGAAGATGAGATAGGATATATTTTTTTATGTCATTCTAATGATATCTCCTAGACTTGAATAATAATTGTTTTTGAAGAATTTGAACAATATTCCACTTGATGTATTGATTGTCATCAAGCAAGAGATTGTAAAAAACCGAGCTATTATCAGATGTGCACAGGACATTGAAATTGAAATTGTGTTATGTATGTATGCCCTGAAGGATCTGATAGATTGAAATTGTAAGAGCAAATGGTTTCAAGTGAAAAGAATACGAATAGACAGGATGAAAAATTTAAATGACGTAGTGGAAATACGTCGAACAAACAAACGAATCTGTCTTGGTTATAGAAGAAAAATGTCATTGTCACTTCTCCTTTAAATCCCTTTAGAAGCGAATTGCATAACGACAAAAATAAAAAAAGCTTGATAAGCTCTTCAAATTGACATCTTAACTTGATAATAAAACTGGTTCTTCAACTTGATACTGTCTCTAAGAAATCGAACTATCCACACTCACTGATATATCTTCTTATTGATATTAAGTTGCATACTGATAAAATGAGAGAAGAATTAACATAAGATTTAATAGTTAAGAAATGTGGTCGAATGAAGGAATAAAAAAATTATCTATTTCACATGGAAATTCTGTTACATTTCCCCTCACAAAAATACAGCAGACTATCTTTCTTGATTAATAAAAATTATTCACATTTTCGAATTATATGTGCGTGGTTTTGATTATAAACAAATCGATTGAAACTCATGACATCATCCAAAAGCTCTGATCAACAAGAACCTCAAGTTACTTTGTGAAGTATTTGAAGAGGTATTATTTCGAAGTCATTTTGTGAAAACTCCGAGAGATTTTCGTGAAAAGTTCGTAAAAATTGGCCGTTCCATCATCAGTCAAGTCATGATTAATTTATTATATTATTTCGTATAAGTCCGGAAAATACATTTTTCATATAATTAATTATTATGATAATTAATTACTTGTCAAAGTTAAATTGACATGTAACTCAAGTAAATTTGCTTGAAGCTGAGCTTTGAAACACGCAAAACACAAATCTGTCAAGCATTTAGCGTATGTCAATAAGGCTATCACGGAGGATACATTTTTCATCCTGAATATCTCCCTGCTCGCCACTAGTTTTTTTGTTCAATAATATATTCATGAAGCTATTATAATCATAGAATCATTCTTGTCGATCTGCTTGTAAAGTGAGACTTTGTAGCAGAAATAGAAAAATAGAGAGAACGTGAAACGAGGAGAGCTACAAAACAAGTCGTAAATTTCATAATGAGCATGTGTTACTTTCTTAATGCGCGAAAACGGTAGGACGACAGGGAAGAAGTCCATGAACAATGATTCGAAAGTCCAGGAGATTTCAGTTGACCTTCAGATTTTGAACATCACCTCATTTATTACCTAGATCAAAAATAATATGGTGTTTCACGGAAAACAAATGTAAAGAAATTAGAGCAACTACGTCAGGAAGATCAGAAACGCGCAAAGATTCTTGAGTTGAGGCATTATGAGAAACCGTTAGATGACTCAAAATGTTTGCACAATTCAAAAGCATTTCTACTTTTGAATATGATAGCAATGTGTTGATGAAACTGGAAAATTATAACAGTTTAGCCTTTCAGGTCCCTCAAAGTAGTCTTTTTCTCAGACTCCATGAGTATTCTGTATAATTGAAGTATCCTAATCATATGATCGTTCAAACTCATTGAAATATTCGTTTATTTTCATAATCAGTACTTCTTTGTATAAAAACCTTTCCGATAGCCATTTTCTCGGAGTGAGGCATGGATAGATGTCCAAGAAACTCAAATTTGATGAATTTCAAGACCTTGACTTTAAAAGAGCTGTCATATCAGTATGATGATCAAGAGTGTTTTGGAGACTGGGAGCTTAAGCCAATTATGACCTATTAGTTATACGTGGCGATCGTTAGACCCATGATCACCTATTATTCATATGGTGCCAAAGACCAGACAAAGCTTAGAATAATTTGCAAAAAGTGCAATATCTAACCTGCTTTATTGTCATTGATGCCATGCTCACAGGCTTCACTGCAGCTATGGAATCCATGCTTGGCTCAGCATTTCTACACATTCAATTGAAGGGAGGGGCAATTCTATGTGCCTTCATCAAATGGCTTCACTTGTTTTAGACATCATGCAGGTGTAATACAACTCTGACAGGCGATGTTAGATTCATATTGATGATAAGGAGATCTGGGCTACTACGTATCTTCAACGTAGGATACTTGAACCTGTGTACTGATGGATTAAAGCTGGAAAGTTAAGGACTGGAAGTGTGTATACGGATCTGGCTATAAGGTCAGTGAAACCTTTAAAGCCATTATCTCTGTCTTTCAGACTGAGGTGTACGCAATGAATCTCTGTACGTGCATAAGTCTCAAGAAAGGGCTAGAGAGAGCAGAAATCTACTTTTTGACAATCAAGCTGCAAACTGAAACTAGTCTGAAGCTGTAGTAATTTTTGAGTACTGGCTACTCATAACCACATTCCATTATGGTGGCTTCCAGGTCACAAGGGCGTATAAGGGAACAAACAGGGCAGATATTCTTTCAAAGTTAGTTCCTGCAAAAATAATTTTTGAGCAAATACTGGGAGAAGCTCCAGAAGTAACACATGGCAAAATATTTCTGAATTCGTTAAGCAACAAAAAGAAAGAAATCCTTAAGCTGAGAAAGGAGTTTATCAAATTCCTATGTACAGGTCATCTTACTCCAAAATACCATCTAAATGAGAATCGTGGAGCAGCTGACAGTACTTGTCAACTCTGCAATGTGGGAGATGATACATCAGAGTACATAAAATATGACTTTCCAGCAATCTTCAGGAGACGGCTAAACAACTTTGGAAATACTCGCGTAAATCCTCATGAAGACATTGAATTGTATTTCAGGCAGGTTGTAAGTTTCTCTAAAAGTATATAGTCCAAGATCTCAGGCCCGCCAGAGGTTACTCATTTTCTGAAAAACAAAGCGCATGGATAGAATAGTATTCGTACTTGCTAGCTTATGTCGACGCCAAATTTACAGATACCAGGTGTTGAAGGTACGCTGAAGCATTACTCAATTATTTTGAAGTCTGAGTGCTGATTTTTATGCATATTCTAGAGGATATTGTCAGGAATGGATGATCAACACTGCCAGACACTTCCCAACGGCGGTAATTTCTGCTATATACTTCAATGCTCGCAAAAAATAACATAATCTTACCCATAGTCGGAGTCCCAATTCTTATATATGATACTCAGGGAATAATCTCAATATTTGCTGTGGACAGCTAGACCAATCATGGAGGCTAAACATCCTCCAGACAAAATTAAAATGTTGCTGTGAGTATGAGCGCAAGGTCAGATTTGTACGCTTGATAGCAAGCGAAATATCTGTGAGCACATAACTCTCCCTATTTCACTTACAGTCTTATTTATTCTACTGTATCTGTATGTTCAGCTATAGTATTTTTTTTTGAGTCTGTACAGGACAAATGTCATTCCAATTACAACGCGAGTGACTAAAATAATAATATTTGCGGTGCTTGGAAAAAAAATGTTGGCCAAATTATTTAACTTTGTTTTTTGTGATAACTCTGATAATCATCTAATTATCGCGTTTGCGCTCATACTCGCAGCAACATTCTAATTGAGTCTGAAGGATATTGGGTCCCTACGATTCGTCTGGCTGCATACTAAGAATATTGGAATTATTTCTTGAGTATCATATATTAAAATTAGGATGACATTTCATTTTGCGAATTTCTAAGCGTTTAGTAGAAATTACCGCCGATGAGAAATGCCTAGCAATGTTGATTATCAATTCACTCAGACTTCAAGAAAAGCATAAGATAGAAATGTGTAGAAGAGACTATCAAATTATAGCGGATAAACCTTTCAGAGCTCTCAATATAGTACTTTTTTGGCTTGTATGAATATTTTGTTTGATTGAGATCCTCCTGACCATATGATCGATAAAATACTTGTCTGTTCCCGTGATCAGTACTTCAATGAAAGGAGATCTTTTTGGTAGCCATTTTCACAAGGTGAGGAATGATTAGACCAAACTTAACTTCGGTATGTATTCCATGAATTTCATCCAGATTTTTCGAACTACCATTGTTTAGAACACATATTTTTTAGCAGCATTTGTAAATGATTCCTTGATACTAATTGTTGTTTGAATTATTTTGAGCCAAGACGTATTTTTTTTTTAAATTATGATTTCTTCCATAGTTAAACAATAATAATGACTCTATTGCGAACAGCACAGCTAAGGTCACAGAGATTACTGATACATCTTTTCTCTCATCCAATTTTAGCTAAGGGATCACGTTCTTTTGATTGAATTTCCATTTTGTTTGACTTATTGGTGAGTCCATCAAATACGCTGTTATTTTCAAAACTACTTTTGTGCTACTTTGCATGTATTAAGATAAGAAGCTTCTTTGTGCACACAAAGTTATCTTTTTTCTTGGAAGAAGGAAGTATCTTTGTATCTTGCATGAAGTTCGACATGTTGGGTGAAGAATGCGCTATATTCAGTGCATTTCCAACAGGTGCATTGTGGTGCATTCGCCCGTGAAGCCTGAGGGACTCGTCAGACGCTGGAAAGCACTGCAGTGTTTTATGGAAAATCGTAATGCATAATCCACTAGCCAACTGCTTTATCTACGAGTCTGTAACTACAGGCTAAGTAGAAGAATTGCTATTTTGGAATTAGGTATCTATTAGTAAGAAAATTTCACAGATCATCTTTCATACTTGAATAGTGAATATATAAGAATAAATACAAGTCTGGTTCAGATGTATGGAAGACTTTGAAATACGATGATAAAATAATTTGTAGAACAGTCGTTTGCAGGTATATTTTCTGATTGAAGTAAATGATCAACCATGACGAGATGAAACAAAACTCCTCAAAAAACTAGAGAGAAGCAAGATATACATTAGAGTTCAATTTGTAGCCTCAATTGTTTGATTGGCTCTTCGAACATAATCAACTTAGATCGTTTTGAATCGTTCTGAAAAGATAACGATTTCAGTAATCATAGATTGAGGTGAATGTATTATTTGAAAATATTAAGAGAATGCTAGTTTATTGGAAGTTGTACTGTTGTACTTCAAAATTATATTTTTTCAAGAGTGGTAAGTGTTCCGGAAACAGAAGCAAGTAAAACATTCCATGGAAATGATCTGGTGGAAACATAATTCGTACTCGTTTGAAATGGCATGGATGGAGAAGCTGCTCTCTTATGGTACGCCACACCAACGATACTAAAGCCTTTTTTAGATATGCAACTACGAGATTACAAATGAAATGATTATCCTGAACGGTTCAGGACTTCTTTAAACATCATCATTTGTATTGTTTTTGAACAACCACCATCATCTAAATTTCTAGTGCTTGTAATTGTGAGTTAAAGTTGCTGATCATTACGATATTTTGTTCGTTCTCTTTCATTGTAAGTAAGTTGCACATTATCAGATTACCATAATAGATAATCATGTTCAATTTGCATTACAAATTACAAATCAACTTTTAATAGAATCGATGTTGTAGTGCTAAGACACAAATTGTCAGTTCATCAATAATTCAAGAATAAACACTAGAAACTGCTGAAATTTTGACAATTCTGTGAATTGTTTCTGAGTTAGAATTCGATCACTGAATATTTTCTCAGGAATTTGTTTTTCTTGCTTTATTGTGGGAGCGACTTATTTGTGGGTATAAGTTTATCAACAAAATCTAATGATTTTGATGTCTTCCACAACACCTAGTAGCTAGTCAGCGTTTCATCGAAGCAACCTGTGGATAGAGGAATTTGTTGTTCGGTACATAACTGGATTGATATAACTATAGGTTTGTATATGTGCAGAGAATCCCGAGAGAGTTACAAAGGTGTTTAAAGAGAAAAATTGATTGCTGGTTGAATATTTGATGAAGTTTGGGCGATTATCAGTCAAGAAGATGGTGCTGTTCACATGTATGTATATGTTGAACAAAATTATTGATTGAATATTATGATACAATGTGGGCCAAAGTCTGCTGCTAAAATGAATAGGTTCAGTTTATTGTATCATATGAATGTAATCACTTTTTACTTAATGCAGTCTAGTTATCAAATTATAACATTTTCTGAAAGAGCTTCATTGTTCCTGATTTACTCAACTTATGACGCACTGTTGAGAATTATTGTAAGAAAAGCCTCAAAATAGATTGCAGTGAGTGAAAAATTAGAGTTTCTAGTTTCCTGCCAAGAATTCATGTAAGTTTCCGGGGATAAAAATGCAAGAATAGTGCGCACATCAGGAGGGATGCAAGAAATAAATAGGACACACAAGTCGTGCGTACAGTGAATAATGAAGTCACTTTGTTTGCAAGATGGGAGATACGGACAATATCATTTTACAAGCGTGTATTTGTAGTGATGTTCACATACGGTATTCCCTTATATCCCAGAATATCTGCAGGAAAGTATTTTTTACAAAATGAGAAAAACTTTCAAGTGATCAACAAACACGAGTCTCTTCCCTCATCAATTTCAGGAACGAGGGGAATAACACAACATGGTGGTAGTATAGTCGGTTTGAAAAATAAACATTAAGTGGGGTAAGAACTTTTGAAGGGCTAGTAGCTGATGTTCAATGTTGCGCAGGAACTTGTTTGTGGCCAAAGTTCCGGAACTCTGTCACTTTGCTGGAGGCCGAGGTTGTGGCGCTGCATTCGTTCTCTCTTTGCCCCTCTGTAACATCTCTTTGCGCTCTGTCACCACAGAATGCAATAACTAGTTGTCTCGTATTACCGATATCTACGCTCTAGCAGCACATTTCATACAAGCCTGAATCAACACTTATTAAATTCTTAGACAACTACGGAATTTGATGTACTATCATTGGGAAGAAACTCATTTGTTCCAAACCTGAGCTCCACGGTGAATTTGCTGAATTCCATTTGCTAATTATCTTGGGGAAATATGAACTTGTTGTTTATGAAACCAGACAGTCTCTTTTATCATAATCAAAGTTCAATATATGACTGAGCAAAAGAGTTCCAATTGAAAAGACGATTTAATATTTGCATGATACCTGATAATGTTTCTCAAACTGTGGGCCTGTAAAAATTGCGAACAGATCTAATTATATTCTTAAAAAAAAATTTCGAACTGTCATTTGAAGAGAGTTAATAGCTCAATGCTAATTTGTTGGTTTTGTCATTCAATGGTCGTAAAGTAAGATTGCAGCTTCAAACTAAAAAGTCATTATGATTTTCACTGATTCATGATATACTCTGCGACGTACTCTTTAAAAAAATTCAAGATACCCGTGGCACAGAGCTCCATCCGCACCTAACCGACTAGTCATAAGTTACAACATTTATACTTTGTTTGTTCATTTATCTTAGTTATCTCAACGATTCTTTAATCTACTTGTTATACAAATTTGGCATTATTTATATTTGCAATAACCTTCATCCTCTATGCAGCAAAAACTCATTAATTCATTGTTATATCTGATTTATGGCCAGTTGCACCACCGTCACTTAATTTTGAGGGAAGAATATTATCTATGGTTACCATTGTATAGAAAATTGTTCCCATGGTAATTATTCCGTACTTAAAGTTAAGTGATAGCGATGCAACTGGGCATTAGGATGTAACAAAGTGGTGGCAGCGGCTTGAGGACATTCATGCTGGACTTGAGTGACTATTATATCTAGCTCACTCGCAAAGATAAGGTTTAATGCAGATATTCAAACATTTTATATCATTTATACGAAAATCGTAGATACATTACTGGAAAGATCCAAGTTCTAGCGATGTTTCAGAGTTACAGTAAGCTTTGAAGAATGAATCAGAGTAATTTTTCCAAAGTAATACTGATCTGATGTTGGAAGACACAATATTATTTCAGATACCAAATAATTGGAGTTTGATTTTTCAGCGAAACGTTTCATGATAAAAATGATCAGAACAAAAATTGTAGATCTTTCAATTCTCTACAAAAAAATATTTTTTTCCAAGATCCACCGTTTTTGAGGAAAAGCCATTCAAAAGTTATATTCTTGATAATATGCATGATTACGCTGCCTATTTGAGTTATGTAGGTATAATAAAAGTAATAGAGCAAGATCCCAGGCCCGCCAGACCTTACTTATTTTCTGAGAAACAAAATATGTGGAATAGAGTAGTGTTAGTATGTACTTTGATCATACGCATACTAGCTAGTTTGTGGCGACGGCCAATTTACAGATACGAGGGGCTAGCGGTACGTTAAGACATTACTCACTTTTCTTAAGGTCTTGAGTGCTAATTTTGAGGTTTGTTTCAGAGAATATTGTTAAAAATTGATAATCAACACTGCTAGACCCTTTCCATCGGTGGTAATTTCTGCAAGACTCTTTAAAGCTCACAAAGAATAACGTGATCTTGCTTATAGTTCGAGTGCTATTTTTTATATATGACACTCAGGGTACAATTTCAATACTTTTTGTTAACAGCTAGATTAATCGTAGGGCTAAACATCCCCCAGACACGATATTTTTTTGCGAGCTTTGAAGCGTTTAGCAGGAATTACTGCCGATGAGAAGTGTCTAGCAGTGTTGACTATTGATTTTCAACAATATTCTCTAGAACATACATAAAAATCAGCACTCAGACTTCAAGAATAGTATATTCTACAATAAGTATTGAAATGGCCTTTATTCCAAACGAGCGAAATGTTTGTAATCCGAGCCGAAGGCGAGTATTACGGTTCGCGAGTGTGGAATACGCCATTCCAAACATGTTGTAGACTATACTTTCTCTAACAAGGTTTTGGAAACTCACCAATATTTCAGAGGAAATTAAAAAAATTATTAAATGTCAAACGTCAAATCCAGATATGAATACTTGAATTGTTAGGAAGTAACCATGGTAGTAGCCAAACTAACAGCTTCTGATTCGTCGAAATGATTCTAAAGGCTTACAGAATCATTCTAAATGGCATACGGAATAATTCTAAACGATTTTTGGGAATGTCATTCGTTCCAACATAATTTTTGGTTATGGAATACGCAAATTCCAAAACAGTGTTGGAGAAAAGTGAGTATTGTCTTGATGTACCTATAACACCTCGTATCTATAAATTGGCAGTGAGTATGTGTATCATCAAAGTACCGATTAACACTATTCTAATCCACAAATTTTGTTTCTCAGAAAATAAGTAAGGTCTGGCGGGTCTGGGATCTTGGACTATCAAACTATAACTCTGCGTAACTAATACTCGAACAATAATAATAAACTAGTGGTATGCAAGGCGCCTTAGGCGCCCGTTGAAAAGTGATGGGTCGTCAGTCAAATGGAAGATATGTTTAGCACAAAATAACTAAAATAAAATACCTCAAATGTAAATGATGATGCTTTAGGTAAGTAATCTGTATGAATGAAAAAAAAAATCCACTGAGTCTTAAACTACTGTAATAGTTAGTTGCTGTAACTGAGTTAAATCTCTATTATCTATCTTAGAAAAAAGTTTAAACTAATAACAGTTAAAGTTCACACTTCACAATTATTTGAATTCAAAAATCAATCTAAAAATTGTGATATCACAACAATAGTTTAAAGTGACAGTACTGTTGCCAAGTATCTCGATCAACACACGAAATATCGGATTCATATGAGAATAGAAGAAATGCTTAGCACATAACATAAAATACCTCAAATGTAAATGATGATGATTTGGGAAAATAATATTGATGGAATGGTTACCTGTATAGAAGAAAAAAAATATGAGAAATTTTTTCACTCCAATGCGATTTGAAGTTGGTACCTATCGAGTCGTAGTCCAACGCTCTACATCTGAGCCATAGACTGAGCTTGCAATTTTTTGCTGTAACTGAGCTACATCTCTTTATTTATCTAACAGCATTACAGAATCAATGAATTAGTGATGAGCGTAAATATATGTTGAGATGATAATTCAAAGACTATGAGAGGGAAAAAGACCCAGTCCTCCATTCTATGTGACCATGAGGCCTTGAGCAACATCTGTCTGCTTTCCAATTGTCAACGTGGCACTCACGCGTCTATTACTTACTTTATATTAACTGCATGGATAAGTTACGTTACGTATATTTTGCAGAACATACATATAATAAAAAACGTTTTCAATTGGCTTGTCTTCCTTTAACCTCGGCTTCTGCTCATGAACATTTTCATCGAATATATTACCAGGTTCAAATATGGCTGGCAAACTGGATCTAAAAAATTGATAATAATGTATTTGAGCCAATCCACACTATTTTCACCTGCATTAGAAAAGCTTCCTAATACTATTTTTTGTAACTGCAAGAAGAGGTGTAATTCGAAATGCGGCTGCAAAGAATTACGGTTACTCTGTTCAACAGCATGTACCAGCTGTCAAAGGCCAGTCGTGTTCCAATACTAAATCTCCAACAGAAGGTGATCCTTATATCAACGACGAAACGAATGATGTAACGCTTTTTGAGCAATTTCCATCAACTCAGGAAGATGAAGATGAAGAAGAAAAAAAAGTTGAATTCGACTTTATATTATATCAAACCTCAAAAAAAGGACCGTGGAGTAGGCCTATCGCAAAAACCACGTTGAAAAATACGCGCCAAGTTCACTAACTCACAGGTGGCGAGGAATCGTGTGCATATTATGGAGAATATAACTTTAGAATGAGAGAGTCAAGCGATCTACAAATTTTGCTCAAGCTATTTTTATCATGAAACTGGCCGTTCCGCAAAAAAGATTCAAAAAAAACTTTGACCTCGCATAAAATTTTTTGCACACTCCGGATTGATGGGGACTTCATTTTATTGGTATCCTTATTGTCAATTTTGAGCTTCTTGGGAACTCGTCTCGATCCATATGAGCTCAAATAGATGAACGGAATGTGAGAATAAAATTGAAAGTCTCCTGTAGTTATAGAAGTAATGAACGCTCCGTTCAAAGGACAAATAGATATCAAGGAGTTAAATCATAAATTCACATTCAGATTTATCCATTTGCAGATTTCATACATTCAATAAATCACAATTTTCAATCAAGTAAATTGTAGCTTCAATCCAGGATTTGTATTTTGAATCTTTTATTACAAATTTCATTACTGTAATATAATTATCCCGCAGATCTACGTTTATTCAAATTCTAAAATATTTCATTGGATTGCCTGGTCAAATGCAATGATATTTAGTAATCGTAAATAAAGCAAGAACGAGTACTGGATAGGATAGAGGATCATAAAATTTTATTTCAAACCGAATGATTGCAATTAAAATGAATCCATCTTTGCTGTATACAATAAAAGAAGGAATTGATAGTCAAACTAATAGGTGAAGGATTACAGTTTCATGCAGATGAATAGGAAACTAAGCCATCCTTTGAATGAAGTTGGCATGAACCACGAATCAATATTCAATCAGCAATAAATTTATATCAGGACACTCGTACTCCAACACTTATTTTGATTGATTTAATAATACTACTCAAGTTCATGAGAGTTTTGGTGATGCACATGCCGCACACATCGAATTTTGCAAGTAATTTTATTCGAGTATTTATACGTAAAATCCATTCATAATTTAGCTTTCTAGGAAAGGAAAATGTATCGCTTGGGATAATCTAGTTATTCTATACATCAACAATCCAATTGAAGAATTTCAACCATGAGATTCTTTTTATTTTGGCGCCACAAATAATTTCTTGAAAGTACATGAAGTCAACGCGAAGATTTTCTCCAATATAGTGTTTCACAAGAATTGAGAAATAATCTTGTTTTTGTCTTGATTTTGTATTGATTCTAAAATTTCTGGTCATCTCCATTATTTAAAGTTTCACTTTGAATTTGTTTTTGGCCCATTCTGTGTTATTCTGAATATGTCTATTATTATTGAGAACAATAATTAAAAATGAAAGCGAATTGTGATGATTCAACGAAAACAGTTTTTAAAAGCCTGATAAAGCTTTTGTGTTGATATTTAAATTTGTTCTGCGTTTCACGATCAATTAACTGTCGTTAATACTCTGGAAATATTTGCACATGAATAGGTGTAACTAAATTTAAAAACAATAGCTTCATAACACATTCCGTAACTATTTCATCACGATAAACAGTTATACTGAATCGAAGTATTATCTCTTCTATACAATATAGTCAAGGGAAAAATGTTTAAACATGCGTAACACACACAAAAGGGTATATTTTGCATTATGTGATTGGAGAGAATTCACAATTCGACAGCTTTGTTGTGTTTGTCAAACGTCATTCATCCCTTTCGGCTATGCTGCTACATTTGACGTATATGCGATAATTGACGCAATCGGTTTTATCACGAATTGCCAAATATTCAAATGTGTGAAATCATTCCTAACAAGTGATTTTAGAATTGAATTTGCGATGGAGACTGGATTAAATGGTTGTTAATTATAAATATTATCCAAATACAGACAATAAACAAGTAAGTATTATGTGCAATTCATGTTTCCAAGGATATATTGAATTATAAAATTCTAGACCCAGGTGAGAATCTCCAGAGGGAGGATCTCCTTTTCGGATATCCTACTGCCGCGGCTAAATCCACAACATGCTGGAACGACTCGACCCAAAGTCACCCTATCAGTAGAATATTTGTATCCGTATGCTTGTTCAACAAGCGCGAGTCCCTATGGACAAAGAATCCAGAGCCATCGATTTTAGATTAAAATATCTGACAGAAACAGGAACATTTGGCAAAAGGAATAATATTAGAGTTATTTGAATTCGTTTCTCATCCTCAAGCAACCAAGATCCAAGATCTAGTTATGGTTTTGGGCGGTTATTTTCAACGACAACGATGTAACTGCATTAACTCATCATATATTGAACTTTGAAGTATTATCATTTGTAGTTTAAATTCTACTTCCAATATTGTAAGAGAAGTAACAGAAAATATAAGTTGGTATTAAGTAACTGAAGGAATGCAGTCAATATTCCATTTTTTTTTCTTCCCTACCCTATAGTCTGAACCTCACTTTGACCATCTTCAGATTCTCGATATATGATAACTCAATGATTTTGATACATAGATTGAAGGTATATGAATGCAGGAATGAATGATAGACTATTTGATTCAAATTTAAACAACATTCAAGTGAAATAGTGAAATTGAAGAAAAAGCGGAAAAATTATTTTTTGTTATTGCAACAACCGACAATCATAGAAGCTCATGACCGGGTACTTGTTGGAAATTGTACGTACAATGCACTACAAAAAATCACGAACTGACGCAGTCAGCTGTTGAAGTTGACTACTAAAGATTCAATCATGTAAAGATGTCAAAAAAAATGTAATCAACAAACTATATCAAAATCATTTAAAAAGCACGGTTTTTTCAGATTTTTATTTCCAGCGTTAGTCCTTTATGTGAGTTAGTTTTGGGTCTTATCAATATTGAAAGAGGGCTAGTGTTGAGGCAGTGCTAACCAGAACTTTTGACATACTTGTATTTAATTTCTTACTGTCATGTTCATTTAATCTATATTCAGTATTCCTGTCAACATCAGCTATTATATACAGGAAAAATTTGTTTGGTTTAATGGAGGTAGTATCATCCATCCAATTACTGGATTATGAGTCGTCAATACATCAAAAAGTTATATCCGTATTTGACGAGGACAATATAATCAAGGGTCTGTGAAAAATCCTTTTGCTGTCGGCTAATAATTACTCCTGCATGTCTCCAAAGTAAATGTTTATCTAAATCAAATTTTTATCTACTTTTCAAGAATTGTACGCTAATTGGTCATATTGATTGGTGACAAATTTAAAAAATAAGCTGATCGAGCTTGTTCAGCATTTGGTGGTTCCTCCCTCATCCTCTGTTTCTTCTTGTGACGACATATACCCAAAATTACGTCTTTATTATTGGTTTCCTTGAGTCAAAGCTTGTCGTCTGTTTGACTTGTGCTTGACAGAAGACAGATGCGTATAGGTGTTGTCACAGCAAATAACGTGCCTCAAACGGAACACGTAACACGCTTTCACGCTTAAATTTTCACGCCACGTTGAAATTAAGCTTTTGTGAGGATATCACTGTGCACAACGAGAATCTCGTCACTGAAAAACATTCTGTTGTTCTTAGGTTATTTTCTGTTCTTCTAGAAAACGATTTTTTTTTCTTATATCTAAATTTAAACTTGGTTGTATTAGTATTAGGACTCAAGATCATTCTGGAAAAAAATATTGGAGCTTTATTCAATTCCAATTTTCTTGCAGACCTATTTTAGAACATATCTTCTTGTCAATTCAATGAGCAGATCTGAATAAAATTTCCAGGAAACTTGGTAAAAAAAAAGAACAGATAAAAATTATTGTGAGGAATGACGGAACAATGCTCAGACCCTCACCACTGAATAAGAACTAATTTCATTCTTCAAAAACTAATATATAAAGAACCTCTGTCACCTTCACATTGTCCGCTTCTTTGCTTTTTGTGATCTCTATGAGAAAATTCTAGATGGAGCTCATGTGAAAATATGTTTCACGGTAAGTCTTTCTTTGTAATATCTCTTAACAATGCGTGTGTCACAGTCTGTCTTTACGTCTCCTCAAAATGAGAACGTCTAAAAAATGAGTGCACCCCGCGGCCCGCAAACAGCGCTGACTGTAAGGATCTACGCCTGAGGATAAGGACGACTTGACAGTTCGATTTATGGGCCCTCTGGTCTGACAATAACGCAATGGGACAATTAATTTTCTTGAAGACTTTGCGTGTCGAAACAGTTTAGTATGATACTTCCTTGAACGTTTTAATGAATGGTTTATTTGAAGTTCCGCGTGTTTTCGCGATTAAAAGAAGTTATTTAGATAATTAGATCACCTACATATGCTATCACAATAGTTGAAATGACTTAAACCGTTTACTTTAATATTTTGATCTGAAGTAGAAGGTTGATTGAAATGAATCTATTAATATGCAGAAATACAGCTTAGTTCCCACGGTTTGAAATGAAACGTATATATTCTTGGAAATAAAAGAATATAGTGCAACAGATCAACGGATACTGATAGTTACATCAAAGCAAGTTCGGAAGCTGGAATTTCATCAGGTGTTATTGCGTTTAGGTTAGTCGTGATTCAGTTTCCAGCTAAATGGATTAGTAATCAGATTATGTTACATATTATGCCACAAGTACATCGGAATTATGACTGAAGGCTTGATGATCGGTCAATGAACTTGATAGTAGGAGTAGAGGGTGACATAACACTAAATTTTGCTAGAAGCTGAAGATAGTGCAAAAATGAAAGCATCTGAATCCTTTGGTATAAGGGCTATCGTACACTTAAGCGCACTGGAGATGCCAATTTTTGTCGAAAGATTATTGAGATTATAAGAAGCTTGTTGAAGTGTATTTGAAGAGATGTCGCACAGACTCAACTCAATTTACATACTTTTCGTTCATGTACTTGTTCTCATCTGTTATCCTCCTCAATTACCTGTTTTGAACAAATGAGACTGTATATATCATCCTGGTGTTCCACATTTCAAATTTCTATTTTAGGCGACTGTCCTTTGTCATCGTATCGTGAACTTTGAAGAGATATACACACGCTGGGAGAATTTGGAGAGTAGTCGAGCTTCTTTTAATATATTATAACACATTGGAGGAAGAATTACCTCTTTGCCACACTTCGTTCTACAATAACCTTCAATCTTATAGTCTTCATTCAGTGGTTGTGAAAGGAGTTGGATTCAGTTCTAATGCTCCGGTACCGTTTTATGGTAGACCATAGATCGTCCATTCAAAAATTTGTGCGTCTCTAGGGTAGCAAGCGCAAACTGCAGCATCTATAGCACAAGGTGAGAATTCGCCAGAAGGTTGAACAAACATATAGAGGCATAAATCTGTTGTCTGCCCCCATCAAAACTGCGGGTAGACGATTCGGCAGTTCTTTGAGGCCCAGAGACCACACGCCATCTACTCCAAAAGCTGTAAACCTAGTCACACAGTCTCTCAGCCAAGGGCGATGAGCGCTAATCAACAGCAGGCTGTGTAATACTCGCAGGCAGCTCATCAAATGGTTACACGACCAAATAGACTAAATAGAGGCAGGCAACCCTTCCTTACTATCGGACTGTTGGTCTGCTCCCATGGCAAACTACACTTTGCCTACCCCTAAAACTGGCCATCCAAACATTCATCCAAGGGCAACGGATGAAATCAACAGCCTTAGATGTGTGGTAGAGTAGGACAAGATATGTGATGTTTGCTGGTAGCTTCTTAAATGACTATTCAAATATTCAAAGCGAGAAGGTGCTTTTACCTGTGAAGCTGATCCCTTTGAATAAAGTTGATTTTCCAGAGATAGTGGTTTCGACAGACGATTGCTGCCTAGAGGTGCTAAGTCATCTCAGCAATTCAGTTCCGTTACTGATGTGAGAGTCAGAATGGTATGGGTATTTCACTTCACCTGTGGGTCAAAGTCAGGCTTAGTCCTGAAGAGAAAACTTATCACAGTGTACTGGTAGCCAATTAACAATTTATTGTGGCAAAACTGATATATTCATCAGATCCTGTGATGGAACTACAATGACTTGACATTGACATTGATTTGATAATTATTTTGAATTTACCATGCAAGTTGAACATGTTTTCGATAAGTATTTATCGTAGGTACATGGCAGGAACCAGATCTGGTTATTCTTCTATAAACTCAAGATCTAGATGATGATGCTTTTCATCATCATCTAGATCTTGAGTTTATAGAGGAATTGGGAGCTCAAGACAAGATGGGAATATGTCAATGTCGACTTGATGTGATATCAGCCATGCCATTTGTAGATCCATTACCATTGACTTCAATCTCGATAATTTAGTCGGTATCACTACATTTTGTTCATACCTCCCAGGAAATGAATCAAATACAATAGTTATTTAAGCAACAAGAGTGTAAGTACATTTTACCATGCGAGGGAGTTGTACTAGGTCGAGGCGTTAGCCGAAACCCTAGTAACTCCCGAGCATGGTTAGATGTCTGTACGCCCCATGTTGCTTATTAAATTTTTCGCGATACTAAAATTAGGTAAAGATAATAATAAAACACCGCCATATCTGTCATCAAAATCACTCATATTTTATTTCAATCTTAGTTACCTATTTATGAAACAATGAAAGATCTAAAATGTAAACAAACTTTAAATAAAACAATCATTCCTGATTTTATTTTGTTGAGTTATTAATTTTCGTAGTACAAATAATAAAAACGAAAATAAATGGATATTGAAGAAGCAGCAAGAGTTGCAGCATCAAGTTTGCTGCCCAGAAAATCAAGCAAAAGGTACGAACTCACATATGACTCATTCGAGAAATGGCGTAACAGCAAAAGCGTGAATGAGGTTAATGAAAAAGTGATGCTGGCATATTTTCTGGAAAGATCACAAAAGTTAAGATCGCCAAATAGTTTATGGTGTGAATATTCCATGTTAAAAACTACATTGAATTATAACGACAACGTGGACATCTCAAAATTTGCAAGATTGATTGGTTTCCTTAAAAGTCAAAATAAAGGTTATCATCCGAAGAAATCGCACACATTAACAAGAGAAAATATTGTTGAGTTTTTTCAAGAAGCATCTGATGTATCATATCTACTAATAAAAGTAAGTTATAATATTCATTTTCTGAAGTTAAATTTTACATTCTTGATTTGTTATAGACGGTTATGATAATGGGCATTGCGGGGGCTTGCAGAACAGATGAATTCTGTAAAATGCAGATGACTGATATTACTGATAACGGAAAATACATTATCATAAAAATTCCGCAGACCAAAAACGATGTGCCACGCAGTTTCACTAACGTAGACAATCCTGAAGAAATAAATGATTATTTAAGTACTTTCAAGAAGTATATAACAATTCGAAAGAAAATTACCAGCAGTAATCCCTTCTTCTTACGATATGAGTCAGGAAAGTGTATTAATCAACCTGTTGGTAAAAATTCCTTCGCAAAAATGCCAGCAACGATTGCAAAATTTTTAAATTTACCGGATTCACATTTATATACCGGGCATTGCTTTAGGCGCACTTCTGCCACGTTACTGGCCAATACAGGTGTAGATATTTTAGGCTTAAAAAGACACGGTGGCTGGAGATCTGCTACAGTTGCTGAAGGATATGTAGCAGAGTCTGTCCAAAATAAAATAGATGTGGCCACTAAAATATTGTATAATAAAAATATTAATGATTCTACATCAAAAGAGTTCTCATTTTCTGAAGCATCATGTTCAACGTCTCTACAAAACCAACAAGAAAGCACGGTTTCGTTTCAAAAAGAAAAAAATAATCAACTACTTGAAAATGAAAACATTGTTATCAAAAACTGTTCAATTTCGAACAGTACATTGATATTCAATATTAATAAGAATTAAATATTCAATTAGCAGATTCGTGAAAGCTATTAGCTCTTTCTGTTTTGTATCTCGTCTATGATTGTATTTACAATTGAATAAGATGAATAAAATGAATAAAATATCGTAGTGCAAACTCTTGTTTTGATACTAAAAGTTGTATAGGTATATTATTATAAAAATTAAGTAAGCGCTTATATATCTTATAAATCTGACTATAATAAGACTTGAAAATATATGTTATTCTTATTATACTAATCCATTGAATGATAAATTGTTTATTTGTAGTTTTTTAATTTTGTATTCCATAACAATAACCTAACTTTCATTAAATGAGATCAGATCAGTTGTTCACTCTTGTTTCGTGTTGAGATCATATCAAATAACAACTTAATTCCACTGTATAGTTCTCCGTCGAACGCAAGAAACACAAACTTCTGTCTTGTTCGTTCGCACTACGGTAAAAAAGAACATAACCTAGAAAAATCAATAAAACGGATTGTCAAATACTTATAAAATAGATAAGTTATTATGCCAATATATTCCAAGTAACATTTTATAAAACTTATTTGTTGAGCAAAGTAAGATATATTTTCCATTTTCTGTAAATAAATTGATTAAATTTTTAAATTAGGTATTAAAATTTCTCAATAATTATGAAAATACATATTTCAATTCTACTTACCTCCCAAGGGAGGTAAGTAACTTACTTACCTCCCGTCGCCAAGGAAACCATACTGGATACGTGTAAACGGCAACTTACTCATCTTGTTGCTATGTATATTATTCATAGTTACGAGACCAGTATCGCGAAAAACAGTTTATCTTGCAATAATTTTTGTGATTGAATGGTATATTCTTCCTATTGACATTTTCTCCATATTTAGAAACAAGTAGTAAGATGGAAAAATTTGAAGAAGTAGATGTGAGCTGGTTTGGAGTCCTAGTTCTATACTCAAGATCATAAAACTCCAAAAATAAGTTAGTGAGTTGTGGCAATGCTGGAGGACCTATTCATAGTCCAATTGGAGACATTCCTCTACCAGCTTGAATCTCAGACAATCAAATAATGATAAATGATATGCATCTATTTTGATAGAGCCAGTAATAAATGCTCATTGTAAGTTTTAGAAGTGAGTTACCTTGACCTTTGCTGTTGGAAGAAATAGTGTTCATCTGTATATCGAAGGAGCAAACTCATAATATCCATCTAGCTTTTCTTCTGTCTACTGCAACACTTTACTTCCTATAAAGTAATTATTGATGACATTAAAGATTGAAGGTGGAATTCAAATTTTGATCACACTGTTCAAAATATTCTTATTTCATCAATTACCGATTTTGGTTACCAGATAGCCATCATCAGAACACATAATCCGTTTTAATATCAATTGAAAGAATCTAAACACATTGTAATAGGTTCACCTGGTTGACAATTGGTATTACTTGAAGGTTGCTGAAAGCCTCTTCTAGCTCGAAGGTTATCAGTAATTCCATTTATCTGATTCTGCGCGGACTTTGTTTTCTTTAATATGAACATCCTGTATTAGGACCATTTAAAAGTCAAAATCTTCTTTGCCTAATATTTCAAATAGGTTTATAGTTGATTGTAGCGTAACAGGTTTATTCAGATTTGTTGGTGCTATCATTAACCTGTTCTATAACTACTTAGAAGTTATTATCTTGCTTATAAGTTTTTATTGTACGAGTACTCGTTAAATAATTATAGCAGGTATGATAATTGTTATAGTTTTTATAATAGTTGCAGAGCTTATTGCACAAATGTCATAATATCACCAGAAGCAGAGTCTACGAAAGTCGATAAGTAATTTTTACTCCTTGTAGTACTGTTCAAATGTGATACATCATTGCCTGAATCTTTAATATCTCATTTATATTTGAAGGAATGATTCATCAATTTCTGACATATTCAGGAATATTCTTGGAGAATAATCTCCAAGTGTTGCATGAGAAATGTTCATGGAATTCTTCTCCAATTTTAGAATTTTCAATAAGTACATGTATCGCAATCTGGAAATATTGGGGATCATACGGAGTATAACAGTGAGTTTGGATTTGCATTGAAAGAAAATTTGAATTGTAATATTCCTTATTCTTGAACTTTGATCAAGAATATCATGGATAGGAAATTACTTCAGTCTCATTTTGAGTAATTTGCTAAAAAATGAGAATCTATATTCCTGCATTCTTCTTCATTCTGGATATCCAATAACTTTAGCTAAAATGAGTATTATTTGAGAGAATGGATTTCTGTGGAGAACATTGTATAGCTTTAAAACAAAAGCAATATGTAATCTCTTCCAGGATTTATTTCCGAAATTTAGATTGCCGGAGTACTAAAGGAAGACTAGTATTCTCTCTTCTCAGAATAATTTTTTCACGGCCTAAATATTCATCGCGAGTATTTTTAATTTTTTTTGTAACTAGCGGTAACAGGGAGTATTTCAAGTTGGGTATACTAGTCATCTTGTGCATAAAATATCATGTAGGTAGTTTCCAACAAACATTAGACAATCCATCAATCTATCAAAACTCATTCCAAGTAAAAAATAAAGTGGATCAGCATGGTATGATATATAAGTTCTCTATAAATTCTCTCAGACTACTGTAATGTGCTGAATGCAAGTTTATTAATACTGAAATCTGGCGGAAAGCAACGCTGCGGTGGTGATATCACGTACTACTCACTTAGCAATTGTTTCCTAAAAGCTGTTTGCTCCCTGCGGCCCTGATTTTAAATCAATATCTTCAAACATGTGTGTCTGTTCTCTTGTATCAAATGTATAATTAGATACAAGATAATGATATTTGGTTTGTTTCAAGTCTGATAAAGCATCAAACTTGATGACTTCCGTAGCCTTGAGCTTACCGGAGCTTGGAGATACATCGAACAAACATCTGTACCCTTGTTAATTGTAAACTGATTCTCGTTAGTGGAAATTAGAACCGGGTGAGATGTTCGGACGCTCAATATTTGTTGTTGTTCATGTATTGGAACATGAGTCATCAACGGATATCTGTTTTAACACCCGTTAGGAACTTGAACATGAAGCAATTACTTATTAGAACAAAACTCCTTCCTTCGGAATTTCCAACTAACCCCCCTGAATTACAAGCAATTTCAAGTCGTCCGCGATACCCAAGTGAGAAATGTTCGTTCAATTAGATACTTTATAATCAGATAATATAAGAAGTTTTCATTATACGCTTATCAAATGACATACTATATTTAGTCGATTGAAATATATTCAAGAAGTTGTGGTATTTGCTCTGTTTTTATTCTGTTTGATAGATTCTCTAGTATATTCACAAATCCGCCCGTATTCTCATACAGAGAATAAGCTGACTTTATAATACGAGGGTCGTTGGAACGTACCAAGCTTCGGACAATCATAATACTCTCTACAAAAAGCTTAGGATACTCGTGACTTGGTGACTGGTAATCTAAGCCATAGGGATTAATAATTAATTTACCAGTGTGTGCAAAAATAGTATCTTTCACATTAAGGTAGGTGGGAGCAGCGGGCTTTCGAAATTCACCGGACAGTTCGATATTATTTGAATGTATCGTCCAAGTGGAGAATTAAAAGAAACCGAACAATAGAGCAGTCAGCATTTTCCAGAATTTCAATTATTTTATGACGCTACAGGAATGAATCAAATTGGTCGGCTATAACTATAACTACCTTCTCTCCCGCATCACACTATTGCAAGTTGTAGAATCTCTTCTTTCTGTTCTCCCAGCGTAGTTCAACTACGCGCGAATTTTTTTTTGTGCTGTATGTATGTATGTCAGTGTGTGTCAGAAGCGCAAGAAGACGATAAGTCGTTTAAATACCTTAAAAATTAGTATTCGACAAGTTCACTTGTTCATTTTGATCAATTTGCCAATGAAACTGCATAAACTGATTGTGTCATCGAATATTTGGGAGAAATCATCTTATTGAACATTATTTGTAACAGTTCGTCCCTTTTAAACCACTTCTGTCAATGTCTCACCCGTATTCGGTCTCTCCGTGTAGCACATCTTCCAATTAATATTCATTTATATATTTTATAGTAACTGTATGAGTAATTCGACTTTCTGAACTTTCAAATATCAACTTGATCGATTATTCTATAGGAGTGATGGTGGTTTCCGATTTTCAGTGCTCATATTTTTCTCGGTTTGGGAAAGAGTTGTGCGATAACTAGTGAGAAAAAGATGATTCATTTGGATGAAAATTCTCTTCGGAACAATTAGTTAGAATAAAAGCCTTTTCTGAATGAGATACTCTTCGGACTCCTATTTAAAAACAGTGGAAAATGAAATTCGTCGTCATGACGGTAGTAAAAAATGATTCGTGAGTAGCACAAGTGGGGTTGTGAAGAGCAGAAAATAAGAAAAATTGTTATTTAGTCGTTTAATTTCGTGGGCAAGTAACTGAAATTCAATGACATTCCAAGAGCCGAGAATTTACAGTGAGTAATGGTGCTTAGGAAAATCTTTAAAACAATCCAAAGCTTTAATCTTTCTTCATTCTGATGCAGCTTGAGTAATATCCTTTGTCTCTTGAGATTTTCATGTCAAGGGAATAAAAAGATGGCAGGACCGGACTGATCTCATGACTGATAGGCAAAGCTCATGCATCATATAGTTAAAATAGTATTGAAAATGTGATCTTATTGTTTCTTATCAATATGCAGTGCTGCAAGCAGCATGCCGCAGTTGATTTCAAAATTTTTGAGCATACAAAAACTTACTAACTCTTTAGGTTCTTTTACGTCTTAGCGTAGTTCCCTTTTCGTTAACGTTTGTATTAGTCGAGAAATAAAAATATGTAAGTCTCCATAGGATAGCTGGTACGTTACTGGGTCTAATGGGTACCAACCGAGAGCAGTTTTTCTAAAAAAAAAAAACAACGATAGAACTAATAGAATTAAGTATAATTATTTATGAGCACTTCCTCGAGAAGTGGGGTATCTTCGATGTGGTTATCGGAGTACCTGATGTTTTAACTCAACTTGGGTTGGGATAAGCTTATCAGTAGGCTAAGTACGGCTACTGTCAATGTTTTATTTGCTGGGCATACCAAATCATACCCTTATTCAGTATAAGCTCTCAAATTCGACACCTACGAGACCTTGGTCGAGTGAAATTACCGATTTTGCTTGATTATCACACTTCAATAATTCCTGCAGGAATACTTCCTGAACGCAATCGATATGAATATCTAACAAAGTACATACAAACACTATGTATTCCGGGATTCTAGCAGCTACTTGATCTAATGAAACATCAAGTCAACCCAAAAATGAAATATTAATTTTTCATGTGAATAAAAATTGAAAAGCTATGTGCCAAGTACAGTTAGTGTAATGGGCGACCTTGATGCACTTAAAAAGACCCGAACGAGGGCGTTTCAATCGGTATTCAATGGTATCACAATCTTTTTGATAGGATGCTCACACCTAAGATCTTAGCCAGTATGCCAAATTTTTTTCTTGAAGATTTTTTTCCATCATTCTTATACAAGTTTGCCCACTTACTTCAAGGGTTGGGAGGAGGATTTTATTTTCACTTGTACACGAAATCCAGCTTGCATTCAAAGTTATAGTTTTCTAGGACTACTAAAGGCCCTCAAATTGTTTGGACAATTATCTGTGAGTTATTATCTGGATCAATGGAACAAGAGGTACTAAAATATGATCCTATTTATCATATAAGCGTACTTCCTTTATCTTACTCTGATAATTAGAAACATATTATCAAGACCAATGTTACGGGTGTTCAAAAATACGCCTAGTCATTTCGGGCATTTTCTTCTAAATCTTGGACTTTGAACTGCCGGAAAGCAATAAATGATATGCACCATTTACAGTTCAACTTTTTCTTATGGAGCTGATGAGAATTTCACGAATCCTTCCAATAGAACAAAAACTGTTTTCACCTTGATGGTGCAAACCCTTCACTAATGAACCGTTTCCTAGGTTGATGATTGTGATGAAGTATTCATTTTCATTCAACAGTCTTATGGACTCCATTGGAATAGTTGCAAACCGTTCTTAGAGTACTTATCATATTTTTTTCTTAAAGTCTTTTATGTTCCAATATTTGAACTGTGGGAATTAGCACCATGAATTAGCTTGAACTGATTCGAAAATGGGTCTGTATAAGCTTGGCAAGTATAAATCTCCAATACTAAATCTACTTACGTTTCTTGAAACAAGTAGAAGAGAAGGAAGACAGCATAGCTTGCTTGGAATGTGAAGACGTGGGACAAGCGTGTATAAGAGCAGAAATAAAAGTAACATGTTCAAGACAGGACTTTACGGCAGACTAATTGACTTAGAACTCAAATCTTATCACTTCTCAGGTGATTCAATGCAAAACTACAAGGTATGTTAAGGTTATGCTCTCAATGCTCTCTTGCTACAAACGTCTGTGTCACTGCTAAACTTTGTACCAAGATTTGTTGCTTGATCATTACGATTCGATATTGTTATTGGTATATCTAGTTTCCACATGACAAGAATTTTGTACTATACATTTCCATATGCCAAAAATGTCATCATGATTTCTACTGAGACTCTTCTGGGCCACTTCGTCTCTGGATGCAACAGCAATATGGCGCCTCTTCTAGCTGACACATCATTAGCGATTGCAACGGGCCTTCTGCATCGAACAAACAGCGAATAAAGCACAAAAGGCAAACGTGAGAATTATGAAATATAATGATGTACAACACACGCAAAGGACCGAAATCTGTCAGATGAGAAAAATGTAATCTTTTTTCATAAGCTCCTCAGTTCTCTTAAGAGACTCTTTCTTGACCTTGGACTTACTTTATAAGTGGGTCGTTTGCATTTTGTTATCTTGAAGTTGTTAAGATGGCGGTAAGTTTTAATACCTGGTAAAGTGTAGAGCACCTGTGGCTATAACCCAAAACTTTGCTATTTTATTTCCCTCCTCCTGTTGCTTACTTCATCCCACTATTTATTGTAGTTACTTGATAACCAAATTTATTATAGACTTTGCTTCTCAGAGTAAATTATGAGCTCAAAGTTTTTTGGAAATTTTCAACTCATTCTGGAAACTAATAGTGATAAATTATGTTATCATTATATTGATTCACAATTATACATGAAATCTCTAGACAAGAATCACGGAATAATAAATGATATACATGACATGTTGAAATTAACGAGGAATCGATCATGACGTTCCATCTACATGTTATATATCAAGTATTCCGATTATCAAAAATATGAAATTATATTCAATAAGAAGTTGGGCAATAATTCTGGTATTCTTAGCAAAATTGCATTAAATTCTTTTTTGTTGGTAGATTGCCCGCAAAGTTGTGAGAAACCACCCAATATAAAAGCTGTGGGCTGAACGAAAACAAGCTTAGAGAGTAAATGATAGTTTAAATGGTGTAAACAGCGGGATATTTTATATCAATTACTCGATTCTGGTTTCGTTCGTGACGTCACGGCCAAGCATTCAATTCTCTCTAATGTGACAGCCATACAGCTCGTTTCCGCTTGATAAATGAACGGGCTCGACCCTTTGTTTTCGCATCGCAAGAAGTTCTGTTGACTTGGCTTTAGCCTCCAGTCTTGGAAGAACGGACGGACGGACAAGCGACAGATAGCGTTGACAACGAATCGGTTTCGCTTCTAAATTGATTCGTAATTACTTAGTTACTTAGCTTCTTGTAATTTATACGGAGAATTTCCGACAAACGACCAAGCACTTTCTGATAATGGACCGGAAGACGAAAATGAATTATACCCACTTGATTCTGCTTCCACTACAAAAATAACTAAATCTTGATGATCAAAGTGATAAATTCAATTAGAAAAAAGCTCCAACTTATCCAGCATACATTTGTTATCGCTGAACTGATGAATTGGAGAGAGAATTTATTGATTCCCCCACAATTTTATTCAAAAATTTAATACTTGTTATTCTAGTGTATTGCACACTTTTCTTTTTATAATAATATGGATGAGATATAAATTTATGTCCCTCTATTTGTTTTATACAATAGATTTGATAGCTCTTCATAATCTTCTTCCAAAACGTGAACAAATTGTTTCGTGTAGGTGATGATTTATTGATAACTGTGAGAACAATAGAATGTTTCCAATTATTTATTATTCATATTATATCCACCTTATTGTAGTGATATTTTTGAATAATAGATATTTCTCCTGAAAATGCCCAAATTTTGAATAAATTCTGCATTCATTAATATTATATCCATTGGAATATTTGAGAGTTCAAGGTTCATTGGTGCCTGTTTCATGTTCCAAAATTACTATTACTTCCAATCTATAGATCAATAATTTGTGTTATTGGGTGACAGCTTGTTACGGCTCAATTTGAACTTTGGTAGGTTATAAATTTTTGTCCAGGTTTTGTGCTGTGAGATGATTTGAATTATTTTGAATTGATTTGATTTTGATCTATAACTTATGCCTAACAGATATTCCAGAATTGGTTTTATAGTTTTTAATTGATGTTTCCATTCATGAGTTCTGTGCTATTTTTCTTTGAGTTCAGATTCTTTCAGTTTTTTTTTTTTTAATTATATCGTCAATACGAAATATATGTTTAAAGCTATAGTTACTTGGATTGCATGCACTGAAGGTAAGTTTTTTTGAGTACCGATAGAGTGAGCTTATTTTCGCAATTAAAAACGGTTTATTCTGATAATTGATCGAAAAACGCAAGCTTAGCTCAGAGAAGTGGAGGAGAAAGAATTTATTATGACTGGAAGTTTTCGGCTACCAGATAAATTGATTCCAAAAGGGTATATCAGTCAAGCAGCCTTAAATTAGGGATTATTAGAAATTATTTTTACCCACCTCATTTACATTTACATCCAGGGTAACTGATAGTATAGGAATCAGGGAATTCATTCCAATTGATTAATTTACTTCTTCTTCTAGCTCTAGGAATCAATTGACTGAGTTCTCTGATTCCTATACTTACATTCATTGTACTAGTCAGCTTCAACAATACTATCCAATCTACAGTAACGTATTATATTTTGGGCTGTGCATATAGCAGAGCGAGTACCGATATTACGGTTTAGTACTACTATCTCCAGCATCTTCAACCCTGATGCTTTTCAACGACCAACTTTTGACCCGACACCACCACCAAGTTAGTCGACATCGTCCTTGCCCAACGTGACCATACATCTCGCTTTGGGCAGGACAGTCCCGCTTTCAGGCTGACCGTCCCGCTGTCTCCAGCGAGAGCATAAATGTCTTGCTTTCGCAAAAAGACCAAACGATAATTTTATTCATAATCACTTTTTATATTCGCATACCCAATATTTATAACTGAATTTTTCAGCCAAATAATACAAAAATAGTACCTTGAATTTACGTCAACTCATGCAACTTACTTATTATTAGTGCTTTGATTATTTTGTTTCTCTAATAATGAGCATTTTTACACACCAAATAGTTATTTGTTCAACTAGGCAAAAGATAGAAGATTTCCTGACTCAGCTAGAATTTCATAGACGGGGCGAAAATCTTTATTTTTTGCTGTGTTGAACACATAATTTTTCTGTAGATTGTTCAAATTTGATTAGTTTTATGATCAATTCCAATATTTTTGGAAAGTATTATCGCTATCAAATTATGTTGCTATGCATATGTTGACCGGTTGCCAAGTTTTTATGCGTCTGTTTGGTAGTTGCTGTGGAAACGACACTTTGACTGCCTAGATAGTAAAAGTATCACTTTACAAACTATGAACTATCAATAAATTTGAACTTTCAAAGTCAATCGGCAAAAATAGTATATTATGCTACAAAGACCGAGCGACTGCCATTTTTGTCCAGGATTAATTTGGCTGCATTCGGTGTAGACCTCGAAGCGAAGGCGGGGGCGAAGCACGAGGCGAAGACGAGGACAAAGCCCAAGGCGTAACTCTGTGCAGCAAAATTTATCCGTGACAATAATGACAGTTGTTCAGTGTCCGTGTTGCATACGATACTTTTCGTAAGTGCACCAAAGTACCCCCATTATTAAGCTTTCCAAATAAATTTGGATGTATCGAAACTATCTTATCGATTTGACAAACAGATTTTTGCAAATGCAATCACATTACAGTGAACTGATACAATGAAACATAACTTATATAATTTATCCTATTGATTGATATTTCTCACATTTTCTGCGCTATCCCGTTTACAATAAATGCACATACTCTAACGAACACATTCTACTATACAAATATCTCTCAAATATCAATTTGACATTATATTAATGAAATAAAAAAAATCCAACGGCATCCATGATCCATGATCTACAATTTCATTTTTATCCAGCAGATAAAAACATCGATTAACTCCCAGTCAACAGAGAATTAACGAAAATTGTTACCATGGTTTGGAATTGAGAACTCTCGAAGCAGAAGTCAGCTCAGTAATAGGGTACTTTCGATGTACGTGTTACAAAAACGTTTTTTTCACAAAATTCGGAGGTCCAGTGGCTTATTTAAGTGAACTTTTATGTCTTATTCATCAAATTGACTATTTATATCGTGTTTAAGCCAATTAGAAATTTTGCGATAGATATTCATGCGTATATTTCATTCTCGTTTTGTCATTTTTATCATTAATTTGCACATGTCTAGCGCGGATCAAAAGCAGCGATAGCTACACAGTAGTTCCATTGAAGCGCTATAGTCTAATCGGTGCAGGTCCCCTTTGACTACATTAGAATATTCATGATTTTATCACAATCCCAATAACTGATTAGTCAAATGGATCTGGATTGATTATTGACTCCAGAAAGAAGAGTAGGTGATTGAATTTTGATGGTGAATTCTAGATTTAGATTTAGGTAGTGATTTTAATATAGAATCATCCATCATGAGGTCACATTGCCGAAGCTATTACCGATAATAATACATTGAAAAAAGAATAATTCTGGAAATGAGTACGTTATCTTGTTAGTTGACAGACATGTCATGGACCAGGCGCTCATGACAGAAGAAAAGGAACAATTTTCTATAGGCTGCCATTAATAGGGTAGATCCTTACAGCTGTAGGTTTGAGATAATTACATTTGAATATCCCCACTAGGTGTTGATGCTTATTGGAAAATTGATTTTAATAAGCAAGAAAAAATTGCCTGTTTGAACAACAAGTCACAGTCTGCCATTTTTTCGAACGTAAGTCAAGCTTGCAAAAACGACTGAAAGCTTATTGGCAGATGGTTTACATGAGTCCAAGAGTGAGGCATATTTAGGTGAATTTGTAAATTCATTGGGAATTCTCTGAAGGATCTAATTTTTGTTACTAATTGAAATTTATGATTCCATATGCATTAAGATGTAACGAGGATTTTTAGATGCACATATCTTAAGCTGTAAGTGTCTCCTCAATAAATGGTGGCCTGTGGAAAATTGCTCTTTTTTTGTCACTAGTTCCGGATCAGTCACACAAAAAAATATTTATTATATTTTATTGCGAAATTAATGATGATACAAGACTTACTGAAAACATTGTCTTGTGTATTGGTAGCGACTTGGTGTCGTAAATAATTTGTTGTATTAAATTGTGCTTTATATCAGTCTTTGTCTTATACTATACACTTGACATTTTCCTAGCAAATTAGACATTGACGGGATCGTGGGAGGTACTATATAATATTGAATCCATTGACCACAGTGGTTTTTTGTCTTCATTTCAATAATGTTTGAATCTAATAACGAGCTCTCCTTTAGTAGTCCAGGGAATGCTGTGTCGCAATATATCTTGCTTCTTGTTGATAGTACTTGGTATGTCATAGTGTATCTTGCTTTTTAGCGCATTTTTAGCGCATTTTTCCGAAAAAAGCGCTATTATATTCACTTTGGCTGGCTGGCTGGCTGGCTGGCTGGCTGGCTGGCGTGACGCTGAGATCTCAGCAACTATACTATTTACAGACTTGAAACTGGTACTAAATAAAAGCTGCTGTTTCGTAGGCTTGCACAAATTGCTTTAATTCAAGCTCAGTGATTGTGGAAAATTGAATTATTCAATTACTTGTTTCAAGTGAAACAATGTCCATAGATATCTATGACATTAGGGATATGGCAACTAAAATTTATTAAAGTAGATAAAAATTCAGTTACAACTTTCGCCGCCGGTGTCACTATTATTATGTACAGTTGTCAAATCTGTCCGGGATTCATTCAATGACTTGTTTGACGCGAATTTGAAGCTTATTAGAATGAATTATTATTATTGGATGAAAATTTGTTCACTTTTGGTGTATTTTTTTTTATATAGCTTTGATAAAGATCAAATTATCATTTTAAGCTACAGCACTTGACCTCCTGTCAATCAATAACTAAACAATGAAGATTAAAAGGTATTTTTGAGTTTGTACATGTATAAATTATGTACCTATTAAATAGTCAACTTGAAACTAGTACTAAATGGAAGCTGCTGTTTCATAAGTTTGCCCAAACTGCTTGATTTCAAGCTCAGTAATTGTAAGAGATGGTAATTTTCGAAATCTCTGAAGTAACAAGCATTCATGAGCTGTCAAAAATGCGCTTCCATCATCTAGATGATTCTTCCATTTTTTGGAAAAAAGCGCTAGTATATTCACTTTGGCTGTCTGGCTGGCCGGCTGGCTGGCTGGCGTGACGCTGAGTTCTCAGCAACTATACTATTTACAGACTTGAAACTAGTACTGAATAAAAGCTGCTATTTCGTGGGTTTGCACAAATTGCTTTAATTCAAGCTCAGTGATTGTGGGAGATTAAATTATTCAATTACTTGTTCCAAGTGAAACAATGCTCATAGATATATATGACATTAGGGATATGGCAACTTAAATTTATTATAGTAGATAAAAATTTAGTTACAACTTTCGCCGCGGGTGTCACTATTATTATGTACAGTGGTCAAATCTGTCCGGAATTCATTCAATGATTTGTTTGACGCGAATTTGAAGCTTATTAGAATGAATTATTATTATTGGATGGAAATTTGTTTACTTTTGGTGTATTTCTTTTATATAGCTTTGATAAAGATCAAATTATCATTTTAGGGTACAGCATTTGACCTCCCATCAGTCAATAACTGAACAATGAAGATTGAAAGGTATTTTTGAGTTTGTACATGTATAAATTATGTACCTATCAAATAGTCAACTTGAAACTAGTACTAAATGGAAGCTGCTGTTTCGTAAGATTGCCCAAACTGCTTGATTTCAAGCTCAGTAATTGTGAGATATGGTAATTTGCGAAATCTCTGAAGTAACAAGCATTCATGAGCTGTCAAAAATGCGCTTTGATCATCTAGATGATTCTTCCATTTTTTTGTTGGCAGGACTAATACTATAATTTGGAACAGATATTTTCTTTTTTTTGTTTTGTGTCTCATACTTTCTTCTTCCTAAAAGTGGAGGAGAAACTTTCTATTCCCTTTTCAAGCATTTTGCATGCAGGAAAAAATGTGAGACTTGACCAACTTGAAGTTCATATGGAGAAGGAGTGCAGGAACGAAAATCATGTACAGGGTGTCTCATTTTAATCTATATACTATCGCGTTGAAAAAAAACTTTCCATCCCTTTCCAAGCGTACGGCGCACACGAAGGAATGTGAGATATAACGTACTTAAGGTTTATATGAAGAAGGAGTGCAGAAAGCTGGAATTATGTACGGACGATATTATTTTACACTGGCATATATTATCGAGAAACTTGCACCGAATGGGAGAATGCCTGAAGTAAAAGCTTAATGATTTCTTTTTGCCTTCCGAGAGGTGGATGAATGAGAACTACTATCATTCATTTCAGATTGGGATGGAGCGTCAAATACCAAGTTAATTTTGTCTGAAACTTCGGACGATAGGAGGTTGAATTCAATAACGTTTGAACTTAGCAATATACTGAATCACGGTCAAATATCGACCATTGGGCGACCACTAGTACTCATTAAATCTGCATCGTGAGAAATGACAGCTCCATGTAACGAAACAAATATATCTACACAGAATTGTAGTAATAAAAAGTGACAGTTAAAATGTTAGAAGCAGAAGACAAAAGCAAAACACTAATTCCGTAAATGTGATATTAGTGTAAAGGGGAGATAAAGCAGTAAAGACGAAACAATTCCAGTAACAATAAGATCATCCTATTTCTTGCAATGAAAGAGCATACGACTGTAGCTACGTAAACAAATTTGATTAAGAGATGCGTCTAATTCAGCAAATCTGGGTTTCCTGTGAATTTCTTCCTTCTTGGCAAAGACAAAGGCGAGAAATGGCAGCGTAGGAGTTGTTAATATGCCCCGGCGGCAGGATGAAGTATTTAATATACTTCAGGCTCTGAATTATGTTCCGTATTTTAGAAATATATGAGGCGGTGCTCGGCGCATCGCATCAGAATATTGCGCTATAACGCTACCGTTTAAATAAACCGTGATTGCTTTAATAAAGTCCATGGAGTAAACAGAAAAATCATGTAGGAGTTGGTGCTTTTCCGCGAATTAATATTGCGACGCTTTTGCACATTTTTCAACACGGAATTCTGCACTTTCTGATGCTCTTGCAGACCACATGACGTTTTATCATGGTATAATATGTTTCCACTATGACCACAAAATAGGGGAACATAACTTTCGGATTGAGGTTGGACTCTATCCCCAGAAACGTCTTATTGCAGATTAATTGATCGAAATATACTTATAGTTACCCTCAACAAAATATTACCATATTGAAAAATAATAAAGGAGATATTATAATTGTTTGTCAAAGTCAGCGCAATATTCATTATTGCTGTTCTATTATTGATCGACAATCAAAGGACAGTGGAGAAAATCTTCACGATATTGAAATAACAGGAAGGTCATGTCATCAAAGAAGCAATTAATATAAATTTCTATATTGTTGTCGTTACTTTTATCAGAATCGGTTTATTCTAACGAAGTTAATATAGTTGATCACCTCCAGGTCATGTAAATACTGAAACTACAATAGCCATTTCTAGAATAATTCATTAGTTTGTTTGTCAATTTCGACCAACCAGAGTTAATTAGAACCACGTCGTTCAATTATTAATACATTTCAGTTCATGACAATCAGTGTTTGATGCGTATTTGGTGAGTTATTCGCGCTTCATTTTTAATAAGCTTTGATTATATTTTAATTATAGCTGATGGCTTTTTATCTTCGTCTGTCATGACATTAATTTAATAAATTGTGTTGAAATTTGCATCCATATATTTATGTTCTCAGCAAGTTTTTTGTGGATTATTTTTCTGTTTGCATCCTTTTTGAAGATTCTGTAATGAAGCTTATAAGAACAGGCAGTGATATTATTGAACGAAATTTGCTTGTGTATTGGAGTGGAAATCTCTTGTATTGATGTTAATTCATCTCCTGTATTTACCGTCAATATTTCTGTTTTATTAACTACAAAATAGAAGTAATGAAGCTGTGAAAAGAATTATTTCTCGCTCAAATTCTTTCTTACCTTGTCTGCGGTACGAGACGATTGAAATTTTCTGTTCTTTGAGACGGAATTTTCATTCCAGTAAATTGGGAAATGTTCAATCACTTACCATGACAAATGTGGATGAGAAAACATTAAGGAGACTCACCTGTAACAAAAAAAAAAAAATACATATAGAATAAATATTTTGGATCAGAGTTGATGTCAGTGGAGCTTTTATTGCAATGTTATTTTTCTCAGAACAGTTGACATATTTCATGAATTTAATATGGATGTTAAATTATTTTCGTTGTTGTTGCATTTGGGAGATTGATGCTAATTGAAACAAAATTCATCCTGGATAGTCTAGTATTAGTCGGAGAGCTAGCGATGTTTCTGCTGATGCATCTACGTAAGGCAAAATAATATCAAGGATACCTGTAAAAGTGTCTACTATTTGAGAATTCGTAAGTCTCGCAGCACCTGTTCCTTGCGTTTCAGGTACAAGGTAGAAATTACATAGGTAAAAACTCAAATTTTTGAAGTAATGATGTAAGACTGTTTTTAAACTCCATCTTATTGGATAATAATTGAGAATCTATAGAATAACTTTCCCTGCTTGATTGATTTGCTGTTAACATGTCGCCAGAGTCATTTATAATTTGAATTTTTTTATTTTCTTCTATTTATCTACATAAGGTCTGGTATATTTTTTATTTTATGAAGGATGTTACATATAGGTCGAATTATGAAATGCAGACCAAAATATAGTTGTGAACACCTCGAAAAAAATATTTGAGAAATAATTATAAGGAGAGACTCTCCAAGCCACAATGTTTTTCAATTGCAATCTGAGAACATGGAGCGCATTTGATTTGATAAGATACGAGAAGTATATGATGATGCGCCTACGTTTCAGGTTAGTAGTTGGTCTCAATATTATTTATTACTTTCTAGTGTAATTAGGAAACGTAGTGTTTAAAGAAGTGATTTACAATAATAGTTTTTTTCCCACTTTTGGAGAAATTCTAATTTTCAGAATCCAACAATTTTAATTCCTTCGAATAACGGATGGACTGAACAAAATGTTCAATATGTGGTTTGAAGCTGACCAGCTACCTCTATTTAAAAACAATGTAATAATTCAGCCTGGAAAAATATTTATATATTAATAACTGATAGATGTAATTTCTAATGATCTATGATAGTAGGTATATTGTGCAACAAGTGGGGCATATTTTTGTTTGCCCAAGAGAGCGAAGTTGAGCGCCCGTACGAAATGAGTGAGCTCATTAGCTCAAGTGGGCAATTGACAAAACTGCACGTGCTACATGTACTATTTTGTTGTTATATATTGTAACGCTATTTATTTTAATTTAGGGAGCAGAAGTTACTAAACACTACTATTTATTTTTATGATTTATTAAAATAATAAATTTGATAACTAACACTATTTCTAATGAATAATTCTAATTTAAACTAAAGATTATCACACTACACTATAACTTAACTTCAATTATTTATGTCAATATTGATTTATTTTGAACAACACAATTTATTTAAACCACTAGCAGTCCATACTATAAGATCTATGGTCAAAATCAATAATCCTCTTCGTTGAGTCAGCGAATATATACCGTGGGTCTCTCTCCATTACGGTTTTTCTAGAAAACGCTAGAAGGTACCAGCAATTTTCTAGAAAACAAATATATTCGCTTCTATTTCTTGATGTAAAATATTTCCACAATAATTCTAAGCACTAGTAAAGCCGAAATGACTAATTTATAGACTTAAATTCGTTACAATATATAGACGGCTCCTCTTCTACTTTCCTGAGATGTCTAGGTTATTTCCTTCAAATTTCTTTTGTAAATTTCTTCTATTTCTTCCTGTCTCTTGCTGCTCCGTATGCTTTTCTTGTTTTTGTACTTTTCATTGCTAAAATTTTATATATCGCATCGTCCCATGTTTGTCGTGGCCTTTCTCTGCTTCTTTTCCCTGTAGTTCTTGATTCTCATATTTCTTTAGCCTGTCTTTTCTCTGGTAGTCTCATTAAATGTCCCAACCATTGGAATTGTTCACTCATCACGTATTTCTGTGCTGATCTTATATCATGATTTCCTCTTATATCTTCGTTTCCCTTCCTATTTAGTTTCGTTACATCTTCTATACTTCTCAGACATTTCATTTTCATCATTTGTATCTTGCTGTTTTGTCTTTGATTCAAGACTCGCTCCTATAAATAAAGATTGGCAGAAGTATTGTCCTATATGTGGTAATTTTTGTTCTTTTACTTATATTTTTATGCTTAAAAACTGCTGCTCCAAGCATATGATATGCTTTCGATGTTGCTAGTACTCTGTCATCATTTTCTTCCGTATAACCTCCATTGCTTTCTATTATGCTACCCAGATATTTCTATCTTTTGACTAGTTCGTTTTCTATTTCACCCAATTTTATTTCCAATTTTTCTTCTTTCCTCGTTATTGCCATTACTTTCGTCTTATTTATATTTATTTTCATAGCTGCTTTAGATAATTCTTCATTCAAGATGTTCAAATTTTCTTGTGGGTGTCCTCCTCTGCTGCCAAAAATTGCCATGTCATCTGCGAATAGACATTCTGTCACAATAACATTCCTGAGATTCAGGCTTTCCACAATAGTCTTTTTTGTTCTTAGGTTTGCTTGCTCAGCAATTTCATCCATATATATTATGAAAAGAAGAAGACTGAGGTAACTTCCTTGTGTCAAGCCTTGCGTTGTGATAAATTCTTCTGACATGCAGTTTCCTGTTCTTATATAATTTGTGCTGGTCTTATAAATACTCTTGATTGCCAATAATAGCTTATTTTCTGCATTTTTTCCAGTATGTTCCAAAGCATTCTTCTGTTCACTTTATCAAATGCTTCCTCCAGGTCTATAAAACATATGTTAAGTTCTTTAATAAATTCAAGGGCACTTTCAATTAGCTGTCTAATACTAAAAATGTGATCTTATGTGCAGTAACCCTTCCTAAATCCATTTTGCGTTCCAATAATATTTTTCTCCAACTTTTTCTTGATTTGCTCTCCAGTAGAGACCTCGAAAAAAGATTAAAAAATAATAATAAGAAAGACTGTCCAAGCCACTAGGTTTTTCATCTGCAAACTGAGAACGTGGTGCGTATTTGATTTGATGAGATATTAGAAGTATATGATGATGCGCCTCACCTTTTTACTTCTTATTCCCTATTTTCTAGTGTAATTAAAAAACGTTGTGATTTTCGAAAATAATTTTTTCTATTACTCATGGGATATACTTAAGTATTATTTTGCGCAATTTTTTGTAGGCGTTAAGTAGTTCTTTGCCTCTTGCGTGCGCCAAGAATAATTTCCGCACGCAAACCATTCACCGCCCGGAGAAAATAGCACTTATTTCGCATTCATAATAAAAAATCTGCAGCTTCAATCTCGTGGACAATCGACAACTTGCCGCATTTGTTGCACAATATACTATCATAGATCATTAGAAATTATATTTATCAATTATTAATATATATACCTCTTTTTCCAGCCTGAATTATTACATAGCTTTTAAATAGAAGTAGTTGGTGAGCTACAAAATACATATTGAACATTTTGTTCAGTCAATCCGTTATCCGAAGGAATTAAAGTAGTTGAATTCTGACAATTAGAAATTCTCCAAAAGAGGGGAAAAAATTATTATTGGTAATCACTTTTTTGAATATCACGTTTCCTAATTACACTAAAAAGTAGGAAATAATATTGGGATCAACTGCTAACCTAGAACATGAGGTGCATCATCATATACTTCTCATATGTTATCAAATCAAATGCGCTCCATGTTCTCAGTTTGCAACTGAAAAACGTTGTGGCGTGGAGAGCCTTTCCATATAATTATTTCTCAAATATTTTTTTCTAGGTGTTCACAACTATATTTTGGTCTGGCATTCCATAATTCGACCTAAATGTATCATCCTTCATATAAAAAAAAATATATCAGACCTTACGTAGATACATAGAAAAAAATTGAAAATTTCAAATTATAAATGAGTCTGGCGACATGTTAACAACAAATAATCAAGCAGGGAGAATATTTTATAGATTCTAAATTATTATCCAATAAGATTGAGTTCTAAAACAGTCTTACATCGTTACTTCAAAAATTTGAGTTTTTATCTATGTAATTTCCACCTTGTACCTAAAACGCAAGATACAGGTGCTGCCAGACTTACGGATTCTCAAATGGGAGACACTCTTACAGATATCCTTGATATTATTCTGCCTTACGTAGATACATCAGAAGAAACGTCGTCAGCTCTTAGACTATATCTGATAGTTCTAGAACATATAAATTTATTGGATAAAACGGTTGAAGCAGCCTGGATTATTGAAAGTGAGTATTGAAAATGAGGCAATTCAGCCAATTACTTTGATCTTTTCTTCTTTGACTTTACAGTTTCGGCTACACCTCAGCTATCTTCAGGAGTGTTACATTTTCAAGTTAAACTACTACAGATTTGAGTTTTGTGAATGTTGTTAATACTTAAAAAAGAATTATTCTGTTCATATTAAATTTTATACATGTGTTTTAAAATATTGCCACGGTCGACTTTTATTAAGGAAGCTGACCAAATGCATGCAAAAAAAATACAAATTAGCACAAGTAAAAATTGATTACTTGTGGATTCAATTAATCAAAATTATATATAAATATCTGAATAACGTCAAATATTGAGAAATACAAATGACAAACTATCAGGAAAAGTGATCGTGTGAGGCGCTACAGTATTAGTCCTCGCAATAATAACGTGTTTGTCCTGTTTTATACACAATATTTGCAATATAAGTATTGTATTCAAGTTAATTCCATCGTGGATTATACTAGTTTCGTCAAAATTAAAAGTATGTCCTGTATCAATGCATGAGTGACTAGAGCACAATTTGGCGAATTTTTATTTAATTTCCTATTGTTTCATTTATGTTCGTCAAGCCTTGTTTTTGAAAATCTTTTAGTTTGTCCTGTGTACTGTGCAAATTAAGGGTATTTTGTGGATTAAATTAGATCCCAAATTTTCATCTGCCCATTTTTTATTTTGGAAAATAGATTGACTAGCGTTCTGTACTGTTTGAAACAAATTACAATTTTCTCTTCATTCTTCAATACTCGGTTAGTCATATCACTAACTCTATCTATGTATGGAATTGTGGAATATTTATCAGTCAAAGCAATTTTTGTTATTCTTGTCAATGTCAAAAAAATCAAGTGCATGATTGATGATTTGATTTTTAATATCATTATCAAATGCCCAATGAATATTCATTCAGATGCTGAGAATCAGGGCACGTAAATTGACATCTGAAAACTGAGATGTATGATAGTTTTCAGAGGGCAATTCAAGTGCATCTTCCTAGCAACATTGAGAAGTTAACTTTTTGGACGATCCGCTCGAAACTTAGGTATCTGGTCCTTGCTTAGGGTTTTTTTTTGTACCATTTGGTGATCATGTTGCCACATTTTTCTCTAATCTGTAACATATCTAAGAAAGATAGGCTTTTGTTAATATCTGTTTCTACTGTGAATTGAATGTAAGTGAGCTATTGAAAGAGGATACAACCTCACTTTTTTGAGATCTTGATACAGCTGTAATCAAAACATCCTCGCATTTCTTCATGAACAAAAGTCCAGATAACAGTTCTGCCATAACTTCATTTAGAACCAGATTTGTAGCAACAGAGAACATCGAACTACCTACTGCTGCACCAAAAGTCTATCTACTAAACTCTATATTGAATTTGAAGACTTAACTTTCAAAACAAAATGTGATTAAATTCAGTAACTCGTCCAGGAGTTTGTCCGTACGTTGAGATATAATATCAAATTTCTGCTCCATAGCTTGAAATAATAGAACAATCGGAATATTAACGTATGAAGAAATTACATCTAATGGGATAAGAACATAATTAGGAACTGAAGTATTGAGAGGTCAAGAATAGATTATATTAATTGATAATAGATTTGATGAAATATAAAAAATAATATATATATTTGGCTGATGAGCTGTTGGTGGTCTTGCCGTCAGGAGTGAAGGGCGTAATTGAGTCAAAATCCCCTGAAGTACTATGACTTTTAGCCACAATGCTCTGTGAGTATATCATCAAAGTCTCACATACATTAATTTTCCGCTATCAGGGCATTTCAGGTCTGGTCTAGGTAACTACAGAACAGATATAGAATTGATACACCTGCCTCAGAGATTGGATAAGATATCTAGTCAACAAATAGGCCATTAGGTTTACGGACTAGATAGCTATTAGTACTATAGTAAACATTGATGCCCGCGATAAACGCGAGTTGGTCGATTCACCCACTCTTGGAACAACCTAGCTGCCAGCAATAACACATGCGGTTGGCATACAAATATTTCCGCGCAACTCTGACAGAATAATGTAGCACTGGTGGTACGAGCTCTCATATAGCTAGGTCACTAACATTGTTCATCTCACGTTGGACAACACCCACGGATGGCTATCAGTACCGTTATGCCGTACCGATGCCTGCAACACACGCAGGCTGGTTGATTTATCCATTTTTGAAACAACACCGTTGCCGCAATAGCACAAAGTACTTGCAGTTGGCAACAATCACCGCCGTCACACGGTGAAGGTGTGAGCACCGGTGGCATTAGTACCACATATAGCTAAGGATACCAACACTTCAAGGAAAAGGATCATATCACACGCACACTCAGCGTGGCGTCACCACAAGTGATGCTAAACATACCAAACTCATAAAATCCAATGACAGACAGACTCACTAATTAGTGGAAGCTCTCAGCTACTTCACAGTACTGGATTAAATAATATGATGACTACTTAAGCTCAGATAATTAAAGAAAACAATGCACAGTGAGCTGAAACGCTCAAAGTTCGACTATAGAGTGACGCAAATGTGTTAGGCTTGACTTTGGAAATGATTAGGGTTGCTTATTCAAAACTAGGTTTTATGTATACTGTAACGTGCAAGAGTGTGGAGTTTCATGGGCGTGACCTTGTTCGGACGGAGCCTTTGGTCCTCGTTTCGCACCGTACCGCACCACTTCACCCCGCTGGATGGAAGCCTCTAGCAGTATTCCAGAAATGTGGTAGAACATTCAAGAAATGGATATTTTTTTATATAAACGCAAGCAAACGATGTGAAGTGTGGTGTGATGATGAACCTAGAGCAGTGAATATCAATCAGTGAAGTTATCATTGTATATTAATAGTTGAAAATAAATATCTGCGGCTTTTTTTGAGATAGTAGTAAGTGATAAATAAATAATATAGTGTTGTTTAGTGATATCGAGAAGAATATAACTTTTAATTCATTTTCAATTATTAAATAGTGATTTTTATGTTAATTACAAGCAATTTCCAAGCTATAAACATTAGAATACTATGGTTTTTTCGTCATATTGGTGTAGCAGAGTGTGTCGAGAATTTGTTCGCATTCTAAAGACAAAGAAATGAATCAGGCCCTATTTTTCTTTTAAAAGCAGAAAAATATTTGTGAATGATGTTGAACAAAATCTTGAAATTTGTAAATTTATATTCATTGCATCTGAATTTCATCCAAATTATCATATTTGTTCTTATATCATGGTTGAAATAACTTTGTTTGTTTCTATCAAAAACCGCTTCAAACTCTATGAATTGCTATCTTACAAAGTTGTGACGCTTACGTTTGATATCTCGGGCGCCTTTAGGATATCTAAGAGGCTGAATTTGTCAGTCGAGAAGGGTAGGGCTCTTTGAGTGATAAGAACGTAGATATTTTTCTGGTGTTTATTTGTTGACACAAAAATAGAGAAGGATGGAATAATAAAATGGAAGAAGGCATGAACATAGTGAAATATATTTAGATGCATATCTCTGACTATTTTAAAACAGATTCATTCCATAGAGATAGAAAAAATTGATAATAGTATGTTGGACATAACTATTGAAACTGAGATGATAAATGAGATACATGAGCAGAGCAAAGTTTGGTTTGTGGCTCCTGATTATCTATATCTCAAAACATTGTAGTCAACAATATTCTCCTCCAAGAAAAGGATAATTTTTTTTTATATTCAATTGGATGAAGATTAATAATGATATGCTAACATTTTAGTCAGCAGCAGACGCCAGTAGACGAGACGAACAAGCCTATTCATACGGAGTTCAATATGGTTGGCTGAGTATGCATTATACATAAGAATCCTCTTCGATTGAACAGTACATTAAATTTAAAAAAAACTTACAATAATAAGCAAAAGTCGAATATGTTTCGTTGTGGATATAACAACAGCAAAGATAAGTTGCGTGCGATAATATTATCTTAGAAATATGTGAAAGATTCAATAAAAATAGAAATTGAACATTTTTTATCTTGAATTTCCATTAGCACACATAATCTTTTGAGACTTCGGCACCTGTCACAACACACGACTACTCCCAAAAGAAAACATCCGAAAGTCGAAGGAAAACAACCGGAAGCGCACGGAACAATATGACTTGATCGACTGCCGATAAACGCACATGGAGTAAGCTACAATTTTCTCTAGATTATTCAGTGTTGTTTGTAATTCTAGTCTTGTATTGATAAGAGGTTTCCTCACTGAGATGAATTATTTCTAGTGGATACTCAGACGACAAATTCGGATAATTTCAACATAATGACATAGTATGTACTTCAAATAATTCTCTACTCAACATTCTGGAGAGTACAAAACCTTAAGAAATAATTGCTTTGTGCACAAAAGGGAACAATGAATAATAGACCAAGTCTCTCTTTATTCGTAGAGTTGTGAAAGAGACTCTACATTTGGTAACCATTAATCTTTGAGCTGCAAGGAAAAATGTAGGAGAAAGTGTAATTTTTGAACAGAGCGCCGCAACGAACAACGCGGTTTCTAGCCGCACTACAGCTTCATCACTTGCTCCACACTCTTATGAATTAGTCAACCTTTGAACTTTAAAATTTCCTCTTTCACTCACTCAAATCATGAAAAAATATGCAAAGATTTTGATGCGGATTATAATTTGATAACTACTGCCCTAATTCAATCAATCAGATATAATTTTGACTTCAATTCTCATATTACGCATATTTTATATTAAAATCACTCATTGACGGTATGGATGAAAAGCGCTTCATGTGATAAAGGCGTGATTCTTTCCATTGATAAAGAAGGAAAAAAGGAATCTATCTAGAAGTAAATCAAAACGAAAGAGAATAAAACAATAAAATCAAATTTGCTTTGGATCAAGTCGAAGGCAAAGCACTTAGAATGTAAATGGAGTATTCGAATGGTTAGCATCGGATTTGGAATAAGTTAAAGTTGTCAATTCAAATCCTTGCGTTTAGGGTCAAGTCCGGAAGTTCCAGCTGTCAGTATAAAGTATTGTTGTCCGACGTGACTTCTGCGGACATTCAGGAGTCACGTCTGCGGCTGTGGAGACTATTCCATCTCTTCAACCACCTATGCACGTAGTTTCATTATAGTGATCGAGGTCGTGTAGGTGTGGCAGATAAATCACGGGATAATCGCGCGAGATTGCGTGACCTATGTCCGACTACTCGCCGGCGGATTCGCTCAAGCAAAAAATTGTTTAGCATAGAGAACGACGCCAACGCCGATGCTTCCAAAGCAAGACTAGATAACCAACTATAAAGGCAGTGGTCTCCAACAAGATACACATTACTTCAAGCTTTGTAGTTATATATATATATATAGTGCATCAAAAACCAATCATCATTCTGACACAAAAATGTAATGAGATGAACATCAGTAGTGGTGTCCTACAAGATGCACTATTGTAATAAAAATACTGTATGAATTAATTCACGACTGCTGCAGTGAAACTGGATTTGCATTTGTTTGTTCACCAGGCTTGGAGTCATACAAATGAAGACTAAAATTATCTACAATCGGTGGCTGGAGAGGAATGATTGTACGTCAGCTTAATTTTTTGTCCATTTGGAGTCATGTGCAACTTGTGATTGGTACTTGTGCTTCTAAACATCAACGAGGACTACAGATTAGCCACCAAAGTCTGCTATATTATTGACGATTTTAATTTGATTCTCTATTTGGGAATGTTGGGGATCTCTGTTAGAACCAAGCATTCGCTTCTCGCTCTCGACTCTCGTCTCGTCTCGAGCTTATCTGAGAGGAGAAAAAACACGATCTGGATTCATGAATTTTAGATTTCGCTTTACATAATATGAAACTCACACAGTTCGACTTTAACATAAATATAATGGGACATTATTATTCACAGAATTATTGCTTTTGTATTTTGTACAGCGATATGTCCTGAATTATTCATTCAGCTTGCGAACCAAGCCTGATTACAAAAGGTAGTTGATATTGTGTTTTCAGAAGTTTAACATCATCATTAAAAATCTATACATTTTAGATATACATGAATAGATTTTTCACATATCTTGTTGAATGTGACTTTTGCTACTGCAGCATACCCACAGACTTTTAATTTTAAATAACTACTCATGAAAGACATAGCAATAAATAAGGAAACGAACAAAACTGGTTTACGAGAATTTTGCAGTACACCCACCATTATATTTCGTAGTTTTTACATACTTGTACAAAGAACGAGGAAGTATTGTAGAACCGACAAAATTCACATATCAAGACTTTGATGGATATATCTGTTTTGAGCATCCCTGAATCCATTTTGACTATTTTTGGCTTGATGTCGGTATGTATGTTCGTGCGTGCGTAACCCCCAAATCTCACAACTGGTTGAAGGTATAATGTTGAAATTTTGTATTTGATACTTGTATAGGGTCTAGTTGTGCACCTCGCATTATGGTTCCAAGCGTCTGTACCGAAAGTGCACTTCACTTGAAACTTTTTTCGAATTTTTCTGATAAATCCAAAATGATCAACCGTAGGATGTTAGAATCTCGTATTTGAACTTGACGTTGTATCAGAATAGCTATCTGCTATTTTTGTAAGAATCAGCCAGGCCAGAAGGGCACTCCACTTGGAACATTTTCTAAATATTTTGCATAAATATAGAATGATCCGCCATAGCATATTGAAATTCCGTATTAAGAACTTCTATAACATCTTATTGTACATCTTGCATTATGATTGCGATCGGCTGAACCTAAAGTGCACTTTACTTGAGACTTTTTTTCAATTTTCCGCATAAATTCAGAATGATCAGCCATAGGAAACTGGAATAAAGCATTTAAAAATGCTGTAGCATCTGAATGGTCATCTTCTATTTTTGTAACAATCGGCTGAACCGGAAGTACTCTTTATATGACAGACTTTTTGAATTCTCTGCATGAATTCTGAACAATCAGTCATAGAATATTTGAATTTTGTATTAGGCACTTTTATGATATCTAGTTGTACACCTTGCATTATGATTGCTATCGACTAAGCCGGAAGAGCACTTTATCCAAAAATATTTTCTGAATTTTCCGCATAAATCCAAAGTGATTGAACGTTGATTCTTAGAACACAGTATTTTGGACGATTATACCGTCTAGATACTCATATCCAATTTTTATTGAGATCCACCAAGCCGGAAGTGCACTTTATCTGACAATCTTTTGAAATTTTTCTCATAAATTCGAAACGATCAGGTGTAGAATATTGTGGGTTTTCAGTCTGCTGTAGCATCTGAATGATTGCCTACTATTTTCATAACAATAGACTGAACCGGGAATGCACTTTAGTAGGAATTTATTTTTCAATTTTGCGCATGAATTCAAATCTGTTGTTAGTCGTAGAATTTTGGAAATCAGTATTTAGGAATGTTGTAGTATAAGAATAATGGCCCACAGTTTCCACAGCAACCGACTTGGCTGAAAGCAAATTCTACTTGACAGATTCTTAGAATCTCTTGGGTAAATCCAAAATGATTAACTGTCGAACGATGGGATTTTGTGTTTGATTATAATTCAATAATTTATATGTATCCAATCATATATACATATATATATATATATATATATATATATATATGTATATATATATATATATATGTATATATATATATATATATATATATATATATATATATATATATATATATATATATATATATATATATATATATATATATATATATATATATATGTTATGAAGTTTATTGGGTGGTCAGTCTTTAATTATTCAAAAATTCTCATTTATTTCAATGACCCAAGCTTCCATCAATAATTTTTGGCTTCTTCAGGGGACAGTTAAATCAAATGAACATGTAAAAACGGATGAACTTCAACTTACAGAAAAATAGAGAATTAATTATCACAAACATTCAGAAAACTAACAACAACTGGACAAGAGTAAACCAAACATAAAAAACCATAAAAAACCATCAAAAACTCTTGAAAAATCAATAAATAAAAAAGGATGGAGGAATAAAATAACTGACGATGATAAAAATATAAAAATAAATTCTTCGCAGAACATGTGTAGAATTTGATATATAAATAAATGAATAATCAACAAATGAATAAATTCTTTGAAATTGAAAAAATAAATAAACATGGAGTGTCATGAATATGAACACTTGATTATATTCGAATAATATGAACTTAAGTTTTGGGTATCTGTTTTTTTATCAAGAGTGTTGCTATGGAAATTTACATGATACATCTCAAGAAACAGACGTTTGACATAATTATCACTCCTGTCAAGAATTACAACATTATCAAAATCTGGATGATGCTTGGATTTGCTAGTATGAATTGATAACGCACAACAGTTGACTTTTCTAGGATTACTACTATCACTCCTATTGGCTATAATTCTTGACTTCAAAAGCCTGCATGCCTGTCCAATATAAATTGAAGTGCAGTCCTTACAACTGATTTTATAAATAACATTACTTTGATTATCAATAGATGCGGAATCTTTAAGTTTAGTGTAAAGACTTCTGATAGTGAGGTAATTCTTAAATGTTATAATGGAATAATCATTCTTTAGAATTTTTCTAATTTTGTCAGATAAAAAAGGGATATATAGTGAAGATTTATAAATGACAGCATCAGAGGATGATCGATTGCTCAAATTAGAAGGAAGAGAAATTGATAAATTGCAATCATTGATATTAGAATTGATATTGTTCAAAAAATCATTATTATTATTTCTAAAAATATATTTATTGATAAAATGTAAGGGATAACCATAATCTAAGAAAATATATTTCAATTTTTGCAGATTTTCATGGAGATACTTATTATCAGAAATATATGAAACTCTGTTTTTCATATTAACTAAAGTATTAATTTTCTGTTTTAAATTATGTTGAGACAAAAAATGTATGTATCTCTTAGAAGATATAGGTTTCTGATACCAACTTAATTCTATTTTATTATGAATATTCCTGATTAAAAGTACGTCCAGGAGAGCAACTTTTCTCTCAGATTCTGTTTCAATAGTGAATTTTATAGAAGAATTGTAGGAGTTAAATGTCAAAAGTAATTCAGGGATATTATCTTCCTTCACAGATAGAATAATGTCATCTACAAACTTTTTGATGAATGGAATATTAAAAGAGAGTTTAGGGATACAAGAATCAAGAAGATCATCCATAAAAAACTGTGACAGGATAGGACTTATAATACTACCCATAGGACAGCCATTAGTTTGCTCATAGAATTTATTCCTGAATTGACAATAATTTGAACCAAAAATAAAGGACAGTATTTCAGATAATTGATCCAAAGTCAGTCTACAATGTAATGAAATGATATTCCAATTCTTAAAGATGATAGAAGAAGCTAAATCTTTAGAAATGTTACTAAATAAAGAGACCACATCCAAGCTAATCAAAATATGGTCATCAGGGAGTTCAAAACCTCTAATAAATTCGGAAAAATGGAATGAATCTTTAACATATTAAGGACTATCAGCATTATAAGATTTAGAAAGTATATTAGATAAGAAAGAACATAGTTTTGTATTAGGAGAAATAATAGAAGATATGACTGGACGTAAAGATAAAGAAGGCTTATGAATTTTGGGAGCACCATAAAATTCACCACAAAGTTCTTCTTTGTTCCTTTGAATTGAATTGAATCACAAAAGTAACTTATGAGGAAATTCTAGTCTAAAATAACAAATTCATCGAACGATTAAACTAGAGTCTCCTCCAATCAAACTTCAACATCCCATATATCTATAAACAATAAATTATCATTTATCGCGGCAATTTTGGGTAATTCTGTGTCAATTTCATGTAGGATGAAAACATTATAGTGTCACTGAACGAAATCTGATGATGCATGCTAGGATTATCGCAAACATTTTCTTTTCCCTCCTGATAAGAACATCGATAATGTTGAGAATATCGTCAGCGGTGATATATTGCGCAGTTTTGTGCATGTCATACGTTAACAAGAACTATAAGTCATGAGAGAATCATGAAAGAGTTTACCGAGAATAAATCTTTTTGTATCAGCAAGAAAACCCGGAAATCCTCTTAAAGGCTCCACTATTTATTGTTTTGTTCTCTCCAGTCGAGTACAAAAGAAAACTATACATTAGATTTGTTATTCCTTCAAATATATTATTATTGTGACCGTCCGAATCCAATGATAAAAGACCAAACACATCCGTCCATCTCTTTGCAATTATCTATTTCAAACTCTGAATTTGATTATTATAAGTAATTTCAGCGGATTCTTGCAGAAAAAAACTACACTTTTATATTTACTTAGGCTATCTGGCTGACGTGACGCTGAGTTTTTAGCAACTACAGCACTTACAGACTTGAAACTTGTACTAAATGTAAGCTGTTGCTCCGTAGGTTTGCCCCAACTGTTTGATTTTAAGCTCAAAAGATTAAAAATATCAGCGCACCCCACTCTGACTTTTCCGTGTTATCAAGATCTAAACAAAGTAAAATAAATTGTCCTATGCCTCAAGTATCACGTGATGTGCTCTGATTTTTGATACAAACTATAATTTTTGAGCTATATCCTTGAATTCTTCATCATCGGTTTCTCTAGTGTGCTCCTAGTGCACAAAAAATAATTTGTAGAAGCATTCATATCAAAACCAAACAAATATAATTTAGTAAAACGTGAATACTGTTCCTAAATGACATCTTAGAGCTATGAATATAGCAACATGAAAATGAGTTGTATTGATCACATATACTTTTGAGACAAAATTTAATGTATTTTATGATTTTTGGCTTGCGTAGGCTCAATTGAACTACATTCAAATTGAATTTGCAATATAATTCGATTAATGCGACTTCAAAATCTAAATTATGATCAATTCATGATTGACATGCAAGCTGTCATTGCTAATAAAAGCAATTCTATCACAAATTATAAACAATATTCAAAATTCTCCCTCGCATTAATATGCCAGAGACAATCATGAAAAAAATACGAATTATCATCAGGCGGTTTGCTTTGTTCTAAATTTAATTATTTTGCAAATTTATTGCGCATTGATGGCTTACGATACCGAACACATGCTGCAGAATTTAGGCTAACTGCTATTACATCGGTGTCTCTTACTTTGTAAATGTGCAGATAAATGTCTAAAACTGATGTAATCTACGTCGTTTGTAGACCGCTTCCATTAAAGTTCTTTTGATAAGAGTAAATGGAAATTGGCTACGAGGACAAAGTCGATAACTGCCTTCCCGACTCCATTTTTATTAGCGCTGTATTGTGCAACAAATTCAAAAAGCGCTGATTTCATGCGAAACTTGGAATTGCAATTATGAAAGGTATAAGGAAAGTGGTATTGCATTATGAAGAACGAGAAATGAAGGACCGCCTGAATTAAACTGAAATTTTTAGTTGATATGACGAAAAACGGAAGGTAATATGTGTCCTTTATAATCATTCAATAATATAAGTTTAGAGCCCTAGTTGATATTTGAACTTCACATATAACATAGATAATGTATTGATGACAGCTGTACACAGAGTGGTGAGCTTTAAATCTCTACGCATTTTTTATTTCATTATCGACTTATTTTGACAATAATTAGTAGTCTTCAAAACAGCAAAATGCGAAAATGAATGTAACATCAGTTTGAAGTTTGAAAATTCAAAGCAAAGGACTGCATTCTACCAAATATCAAGTGGAAAAAAATTGGATCTGACTTATATTGGTCTTTTGCTCCGTTTGGTACTAAATCCATTGTTGTGTCCTGTTTTTTTTTTCCTGACTATTGCTGATATATGTTGTACTATTATTTTGTATTTGTCAGTGGTTCCATTTTGAAAATATTCCTTTTACTATTAATCATCTTTTTTTCATATATTATTCCTATGGAATACATACTGTGTGCCTTAGTTTAGTTACTGGCTATTCGGTGCCTTTGAATTCTGGATCCATCTTTTATTTTTGGGCTCAAGCCGCCTTTTTACTCTTCTAAAATAGCTTATTTCGCTGTTATTCTAATTACCAAGGTTTAGGTATCTCGATTTTAAGTCAGGTTGTTGGCTGCACAACTTATAGATTCAGAAGCCCACGCGCTTTTCCATCGAATTTTAATTCACTGAGTTCCTTTTCTAATCCATTTGTACTGCACTGTCTATTGCTGTCTACTTTAAATTTTCCAATGACTTATTAGTGCCCCTTCTATCTTTGTAAAAGTTTTGCTAACGTTACATCAAATTTGTCTCTTATTTTATAAAGGCCCAATTTTTTTTTGTCAAGTATTATGTTTCACTCAATTTTTATTATTTTGCTACTATTGTTAGTTGGTGTCTGGCTTTGTTCATCCGCAGGTATCTATTATTGTCCTCCACTCTGTTAACATCAGAAAAAAGGCTGGACTGAAACAGAACCAGGGCCGTCTTTGACCTATTGGAGACCCTGAACACATTAGGATAATTGGGCCCCTATGACCTTAACAGAGCACTATTTTGTTAGGATAGACATATTTGACTACATCCTAGCCTAAATTGAACAAAGACCTTTGACTACTGAAAGATTTGTCGAATTCTAACTACAATCCCATCATCCCTGATAGACTTTCTCACTAATAAACAGTTCAGCATCCATTCTGCCCCAAACCACCAGCGAAAAGTCGACAATGACGACGAAAACAAGCATGTTTGATTCCTTCGCTCTTATTGCTTGTAGCAGCGCTCATTGTCGCATTGTCTTCCTCTCCAGTCTCCAATATGCGATGTTCTAATGATATGCGTGTGCTTGTATTCGTTGCTCTTTTCTTCCCACTTGTAGTCGCTTGTATCACCGCTTCACTTTGCGGTTATCCTTCGATCGGTCACATTTTGATTTACATCGCTATAGGAATCCTGCGAGTGATGAATATCGATTATCGTTTGGTGATCTGGTAAGAACTAGGGCGCCCTTATTGATCGTGGGGCCCTGGGCACGTGTCCACAGTGCCCTGTGGGAGAGAGAGGTCTGAACAGAAGGTTGGTTTCCAATCTCGGTTGAACCCAACAGGCGTGTCACCCGCATTTGTTGCATCGAACACTAGTGACGAGCAAAGCAAGAAAAAGACCAATACTCAGACAGTCTTGGTCTTGGTCTTGCTTATTCAGTCTTGGTCTTGATTTTGCTCGAATACGTTAGTCTTGGTCTTGATCTTGGTCTTGCTCATTCAGTCTTGGTCTTGCTCTTGCATAGTCTTGCTCCATGTACCTGTTACTGATCTTCTTCCACTCCCAAAGATCATCATAGTTATAAATCATGAATAATTCACAATCACTTATCAACTAGCAAAATACTTTATTTTATTGCAATTCAAAAAACTTCATCGAGCAGAAAGCAATTTTCTTTCATGAAAGACTCATGGTCACACTTTTTTTATTACCGGAAGAACATAAGATCCCAAAGATCGCGCACACACTTCGAGTTGAATTTCAAGGTTTGAACTGCGCAGTCCATACCTTTAGGTTTATCCGTACGTGTATGGGTGCCTTCAAATATTAAAATTTTCTGTCATATATGCGACCATGTCATAACTTGTCAGGAGAAAGATATCTCTTGTTTTGAGAGGCTCTTACTGTAAGCTACGAAAACTTGAGAATCTACCCTCCCTCCAACGCATTTTACCTTGTAACGACAGAACACAAAAAAGTACTTGAGAAAATATAGAAGAAAAAGATAGTTTTCCCTTATACTTCAACTATGTGTGCCTAGATTAAGAATAATCACTCTAAGAACATTTTTGTAGATTCTTCTTTTCAAACAGTGGTAGAGTTCCATTTTTTATACTTAATGTTAACTTTCAGTAAAGCGGAGTGACGATTCCAAATCAAAAAGTATTTTGTTTCAGAAAAAGCATAATTTGACACTGGTACAAATACTCATTTATTATACCATAAGTAGTTGAAGTATTATCGATTATTTTTGTGGTGCTATCACGAATGTTTATTGTGCTTGCGTTTGAATTCCACGAGTGTGCAACACGAGTGGTATTCACAAGCACAATAAACATGAGTGATTGCTCCACAAAAATAGTCTATAATACTTTAACTACAAATGGTATATGGAGGACTATTCCAGGAGTCAAACCATTTTTTCAAATTAGTTTTCTATGAATCTAGTAACACCTCACGTAATTTTCATAGGAACGAGTAAACAAACTTCTGTCAAACTGAAAAATCAGAATTTCTTGCATTTTCTTTGACGAATAATAGAGAAATATATTGTGTCTTGATATGGAATCTAGTTCAGAAAGGTTTGGTGATAGATCTGAAGATAAAATTGATGAAGATATTCAGAAAAATATTCCATCAAATACGAAGAAAGCACAAATTGGAGGTATCCACATCTTTGAGTAAAATACTCACTCTGACCACTAGTGTAATACCCGATGGTATTTCTACACGTCCAAATACCCACTGATATACACCGTTTCTATGGTGATTTAGCATTGGTAACCTTGTTATAAATTGGAATAGTCTAACTTATATATGCTCTGGAAGTGAGAATTTTCAGTTTAGTCTTGCATATTTGGTCTTGTTCTTGCATATTTGGTCTTGTCTTGCATATTTGGTCTTGATATTGGTCTTGTTCTTGTCCAATCAGTCTTGGTCTTGGTCTCGCATTTTTGCAGGTCCAAGACCAATTTTGCTCATCACTATCGAGCACAACGACTTGCTGAATAAAGACATGAGCCACCCAAGCTCCTAACTGGACAACTTTTACCAAATTGTCATAATTCGGATTATCTCAAGATTGACACTACCTTTACCCAGCTCTAAAGGAAGATCATCGACTAAATACTTGATAGTTCCACTTCAATGTGGATATTTTTTATATTTCAAGCTCTTTTCGAGTCTTTTTTGTTGGCAGTAGCCATATTCACTCACAACGTACGTGAGTCTTGTTATTATAGTATTATTGTTATTATTCTGTCTAGTAGAGTATTACCATTGAGAACAAGCTACAATTTTCAATTTACTTGGTCTTATTCAAGATCTGCACTAAGATAGATAATATAAGTGATCTTTTCATTTCGTTTCATGTCGCTGATTTTCTTGGGAATCTCTATGTTTTGCTTCCGTCAAATCCCCAAATTGTGCATTCAAATGAAAAGGTAAGATATATTTTCTTGAAATCTTTTACAAACTCTTCGATTCGAAATCTGTTACTGTAACAGATTAAACATAGCGCTCCAATAAAAAATTATTAAAGAAATAATAAATGAACTGACCATAAACTTTCGTATCAATAGCTAATACGACATAATTCTCCAACCGGTCAAACTCCTCCATGCTTCACCAGCCACTCATCGATATATAGGCCGACCCTCAACATTCAATCCTCAGTCCATACCTGATGATCTTCGACAGGACAAAACACGTTGTGAACTACATTGTAACAAGTTATGTATAAAATATCTTGTATGATTTGGTACGTTGAATTAAACTTTGTACCAATCTTTGTTTTGAGCATTATCTCATTCCCATCACTGTCTGAAGAGTTTATAGAAGGTTTTATATTGTATAATATTGTTGAAGCTGAATGGAATAGTGAATGTGATATGTTGTATTTGATTGTTCCGCATATAACTTGAGATTGCTCTCTACACTAGGAGAAAAAATCCGCTGATATTCTGAGGTCATGCCTACATCGACTCTCTGTAATCCGAGATAATCTGGGACTGTTTCTTCTACTATCGGTGTAAACGGAACCATGAGGTCTAGACTTATAGTTCTTATTGAATATGTACATGAGACTACATTGTTACTTTGCTCAAGATTGGAGTCCTTTCATATAAAATGAAACTTGCTGTTCTTACCATCTAATTATTAAATATACATGAATAAGTCCTTTATCCTTCGTAAATTCCAGATCTTGCATCAAAGGACCAATGTAATGTTTGATGCTAGTACCTACGACAAAACCCATTTTTCATGTAGAAATCATACAGCTACTATGTGGCAGAAATCCATGAAAGATTTTATTCAAATGATCCTTATCTACTCGAATACTCGTTATTTGAGCTTTTGTTTAAACTATATATGCAAAAATCATCGATACTCCCTTTAAAAGGAGCACGTGGTATGTTTATAAACATAGCTTTTTTATTCAAGATAAAAAGGAAACCACCAAGCCAGGTTGAATTAATGTTTCTGTAAGTTGTAGAGGTAAGCAGCCATATGCATGACACCGTATGCCTCTGTATTTGTGCGCCGTATGTTTTTAGCACCCGACATGGTCTCTGTTGAGTTGGACCTCAATGTACATAGCAGAGATTCCAAACAGTACCAGCGTAATAACTTTTTTCAAAGGATTTCAGAAAAAAGTTCTTCTCTTAAACTGAAATTCCAAATTTAATACTGAGCAAGAAATTCCAGTGAAAAATGTATCAGATTCATGAGTGAGCAAAAGGAATATCTTGAATTCATCTTCTTCATTTGTTAGATGACTTGGTGATTATTTTTTCTTACCTGCAGATTCTATACAGAGTTCAGAGAGCATCACAGCTCCAGAGTCTACGGAAAATGTATCTATCGTTGCGATTTCGTTTATTTGATTTGTCTTGTAACAAACCCTTACTTGTTACACTGACTACGACCGCTTCAATTAAATTCGGGAGAGAAAGTTATTGCCTTGTCTTTTCTTGTGCAACTTGGAACACCTTACATTCACACATTTACATGTGACATATTTTAGCTATTACAAGTCCATAATTTCATGAGTTCAAGAGATTGAACATTCTATTCAACTCAAGATCTCAGATATTTGATATTTCCGTTTCTTTAATTCCAATCACAGAATAACGTTGATGTTTACACGTCTTCACCGTGAGTTGCAGCACTTGAAATCTTATGAGCCTGTATGATACGTGAATGAAGTTATTGTATGGCTATGAAATAACGCAAAATGGAATATCAAGGTTGTATGGAAAAAACTGTCAAGAAGATAACGTGAAGACTCTCTAGCGAGTTCTCATGTTGGTACCCTCTATTGGGAATCACCGCGCGGAGAGAAGGCGCGCGGCGTCGAGTGACATGAACTTTTTACCTATTTTAAAAGACATCCCTGGTGGTCGGAACGCCGGATGGTCGCCAATGTGTGGTTATCATTTGTGTTAAGCGGGATTTATTATCATATCTGGTCTCTAGAGGCGGCAAGTCTCCGTCTACACGCTGGCGCACAAATACAGATTTATAGTTTGTTTATAGCGAGGCGAGACATAGCCGCTGCTTCTGTTCGTAGTTCACTATTCTTCATCGCGAGAAATTTTCCCCTTAGCTATGCAAATTTCAGCAAAATTTAATAAGTACAGAGTAAATTGGCGTACGTTTTGCATATTTTAATATTAAGTGTTTAATTTTAACATGTCTTCTAGCTAAAGATTAATCAGCTAATGAACAAAATTACAAGGAATTTTTTTGAACTTTTCAACCCGAAAGAATATGACAAGGAGTAATCTGATTGGGAGTTTCGGTAGAAATATTGAAAAATGTCATGGTGATTTTCTAAAATATGCATGAGCATACTAATTGATGTGAATAGCATTGTTCATGAAATAGTTTTGAAACTTAGCATGCGTTGACTTTACTATATTGTTTCGGACAGTTTCGTCTCAATAAGCAGCAATAATAGGGCCAAAGATGTTTTTCAGCATTATATTGAATGAATAGATGATTGATGAGGCAAAATTGTTGTATGGTAAATTAGAGAAACATTTTTGCCTTCAATTGAAACAGTGGTTAAAACGCCACGGGCGGAAATAGAGTGGTAACAAAGAAGAATTAGTCATGAGATTAGTATTATTTTCTGTATTCGTCATTCTTGTATTATGTTTATCCTCGAAGTTGTCTCATTATTGATTTTGTCATCAATTATTACAAATTAAAATATATGACAGCTCTGTGATAGTATTTATAATAAATGTCATGAATGTCAAGCGATTATGTATTCGCGAAATATAAAATGTTCAATCTTCGTATGTTAGAAAATACCTTAATTTTCAATTCTTTCATTGATATTAAGATGATTTTAACTTATGTGGGCCCAGTGCGACCATAAAAATGAAGGGAACAAATATATGTGTCCTTTGTTACGTGATCCAGAGTTTGAAATCTTCACGTCGATACGATTTTATCCACGAATCACATTTTGCACACTCAGAACAATTTTTCATGTGCACTTTATCAGAAATTTGTGCTTTCTTCTGTCGATATATGAAGTAAATAGTACATATTATCTTCTTGTAACGATTTTGAACGCCTGTCACTTTGACATATTCAAAAACAACACCGTTTCGTAGCTCCTTTCCTGCCTTTCCGATCTTCTATAATTAGCTCAGCTCAGCTACAACCTTTTATAATATCAATTATCCCTTTATATCAATAAACTACTTGTATTCAACATTGGAAATACACTTTAACAATATTGCTTCATGTTAACTGTACAAAACTGTCCGAAACAATATAGTGGAGTCAACTCATGCTAAGTTTCCAAAGTATTTCATGAACAATGCTATTATATCAGATGGACTCAAAAATGCATGATAAATATTAATTAGTTAGAAATCTTTCTGAAATTTATGTACACACTTTGATTACTCAATCCTTAATATATATTGATATATATCTATGACTGCTGAGCTGAATGAAAACAAAGCCTCATGCGGAAGCAGATTTATATAGATTCATCCTTTAAGAGTTGGAACTAGATCTATCTATTATTCGAGAATAGTTTCATTTTGGGAAAACGAGATATAACATACATGGAAAGTCTCTAATTTTCAGGTTTCGGTTATGTGATGTTCATCTTTTATTGATTTTGAAAACTAAGAGAAGTTCTCTCTAAAGAATATTATGATGTTCCTGGGTTTTGGGCAGAAAAGATTCAGCGGCTTGAGAATGAGATTGCCGGAGACACACGCAACCAGTCAATTTTCAGTATCTTGCGAAGACAGGACGAGACATTCATGGGTTTCAGAATCATATTCACTCATCTAGGACAATCTTGCTTGATTCATATTGGTGGAAATATTTCATTTATTCAATGTGGAAATACCTAGATAATGACATCCACTACAAATATATAGCAAAGTAATTAAAATAATATTTTCATTAATTTAATGGCATCATTAAAATAAGTGCATCCGATAATTATATACTATATAATTCATGCTTTGTCAAAGTTGTGGTTATTGAAAAGAATATTTTTATACATCTTAAATCTTCGGGGGTCCACAATATATATTTTTGTACGTAGCACACAGTACAGCATCACTTGAAGAAGAATTTTGAAATAGGTGCAACTGCTGTTACTCGACACGATGAGAAATAAAATGTTGATGCTAGGAGAGACCAGGGAGAGCCGTGGCAATTTTCACTTCAACCAACATATCTCAGCTGAGAAACATTCTACATCTATGAACTGTATGAGTCAATGTAGCTCAAACCATACTGTCTAAGAAACTATCATCAAAATTGATGAAAGTATTAAGGTGTCTGAGAAAATATCCAGAAACAGATACTAGTACTCCCCGTGTCAAATCGATAGGGGTCTACGTTGGCGGGAAAATAAATTGGAGATTCCTATGTTGTGAATGGGGGTCTACAAGAAGGAATTCGTATCATATTGATATTTAAAGTACTGAACCCACTCATCTCTTGATTCAAGGCAACACAGGTATTTTCTGCATCCTCTTTGTCTTCAACTTCTTCATCATCAACTTTACTTCTGTTATTAGTCTTCTTCCTTAGTTTTTCAGGCTTCTTATTTCCCTCACTTGAAACTTTTTCTAACATGCTTTGTCTTTCTCTGCCTTCTATGGCAGCAATTTCATTCCTGGTAGATGTGTCAGTAAGCACAGCAGATTTGATTCTGCGTCTATTCGGTTGTTTTTTTTCTTGGCGGAGCTTCTGGCAACGGCTAAAGTGATTCTGGCAAGATCACATTAAAAATAGTGGCAAGAGGACTACGAGCTGTAGATGTAGGGACAACGGGCTCTTTGGCATTATAGCTCAAAGTAGATGGACTGCTGGAAGATGTCATGTTCTGATCTGTGGACATACTTGGAATGGGGTTCTTGCTTCTACATTAAACTCTCTGTCATCCTTTTCAACAAAACCGATAGTTGAATTTGGAGTGACGATTCTTTTTTCTGGGTTTTCCTCAATTTCTGGATCTGGCAAAATACGATCAGAGACTTGACTAGGCATGAAATAGTGACTTCATCAGTCAGTTCATAAGTTTCGACATTGGTCATGTCTCTATAAGTCTTTTGTACATATTTATTGGACATCCTAAGGCAAATAAATAGCAATTCAGCATGCAACATCATAACACGAGACAGGGAAAGAACCTTGCCAGAAGAATAAATAAACATAGGAAAGTTGTGACAAGCTGTTGCAATCCTCCTAGCTCCAAAAAATTGTGAACCGGTCAAAATAATAATTTGTAATTTCGAAACAAGATGTCACCACACAAAAAAATATCACACTATGGAACTTTGAAAACTGTAAGTATATCATAACAATGTGAACATTATACGTAACGATATATTAGCAATCAAAATTTTGCTGGAAAACTTACTTTTTGCAGTTCTTCTGTATGCAAATATCGTACACTTACAACCGCTTAATGAGCATCGTTGACACGTGTTGCGTCAAATAGCGCGTCTCAGAAATAACAAACGCACGTTGTTGTCATCTCGCTAACGGCCACAGTTTCCGATAAATCGACTATGTCACAACTTTCCTCTGTCACAACTCTTCTAGGTCTTTCCTACTGTATATAACTCGTTCTGCTAGGCTCAAGAACAGCTATTTCAATTTTGATGACTAGGAAAGTCTCATCTCCAGTTACTTAGCCTCATATTATAATGCTCAGTTTCAGGACGAAAGGGACTCAAGATTTGAAAATACAGTATACTTATAAATAGAAGGGTACTGATCAGCCTAATTATGGCCAAAATTCTAATATTAAAACCACGGAAATATGATACATAGCCACAAGCAATCAATGACTAAAGGGTTGCGATGAAAGGTTATCCTTGATCATCTGTCGAGCATAAATGCATATCTATTGAATTATCAAAAAATATGGCGCGACATCATTGGTAAATAATTTGGATTACTGAATTTTGATATTAGAGAACAAAACATTCTTTCAAAATAACCAAAGTACGTCAAATAATATTTAAAATAGAAATCTCAGAAAATTTTATTTGATTTTATGAAAAAAATTGTAACTTTTGTTTGCTTGACATTTTTCTGATTCATCTTGAAGACATTTTCTTCTGATCTTTGAAGTACAATAATACTACTTACAGGCATATCATTTTATTTTGCCCACCCTATGCATAAATTGAAACAGTTAACTGGCCTCATCATTCTTAACAGTCTGATTTATATTATTTAACTCTGAACCTTCATTATCACTCTCATGTTGTTCATCTTTATTCATTTATTTATTTATTTCAATATTTGGAAAGTCAACAGTAGCCCAATGATAGACTTCCACAATTTACAAAATACACAGCAGAAAAAACTACAATGATGATACATAGAAAATATGATAGTAAGAATGGATCAGTTTGTACTGCATTCAATTGACTTTGACTCAAACGCAAAGAGATTGACATGCTGATAGCTATCGTTATAAGTCGACATTAATCTATTAATAGGTGAATTTTTATTGTTGTTTGTATTTGATTTAAGGATGTAGAACGAAGTATTGTTTCTTGTATGAATTGTTGGTGTATGAAAATTGAATTTATCTACAATTTCGAAATCATCCATGTCTTCCAGTAGTAATAAATCTTCATTATTATTTTCAAGCCAATTTTCACGATGGTAAGATTCTGCTCAGTGAGATCATCAAGCATCTGTTATAAAAGATGATTCATTTAGAGGCACTTTTTTCTAAATGGATTTTTCGACCGTTGACACGTAAATCATGACAACTTGTCAAAGAATTTTTGTTCAGTATTGTTTGACATTTCATCGTGGAAAGAATTAGCCTGGTACAATCCCTACAAATCATTCAGCTATATTACGAGAATCAGTATTCTACGAGAAATGTGTTCCGTGTACTATAAGAGATACTCGGCCTACCAAACACTCAATTTGCTATACCATCGAAAAGTCTGAAGCTCATTTTCCATTATTAGATGATATGCGACCCAATAGACTACATCAACAACATTATGCGGCGGTAGCTGGGAATAGCCGACCAGAACGTAAATGTCGATGACGCTCGTAACGAATCATAATGAACAAGTTGATTTCACTCTTCGGATCAGTGGATTGACAGCCTAGATCGTGTGATATCACATCACTATACTCTTCCTTTGAGACTATTCAAAGTCCAAAGTGTACATGGATAATTCGCTACGACTAAAGAATTGGAAGACAGTTCACTTGCGTGATTCGCCAAATACTACTCGAAATGCCCGGACACGTCATCAAAAATTGGAACTTCAGAATGGACCATGTAAGCCATAGGTAAGGCCAAGATTTGAAAAAAATTAATGTGGAGATTAAGTTTTTAGTATGGTGATAAAGAAATCCCGATAAAATTGATTTCTAGATAACCTTTTTCATTTCGAAAAGAGTACCTCCAAATGAATCACTCATTATATCACGAGGCAAATCAAAGGCACATATTTTTTGTGTGGATTCCAGATGTATCACATTGGAAGTTAGGGGGATTCATTACTATCAATTTAAATTTTTCCAAATAGGTAGTTTAAAAACGCAGGTCTGGACTACCGAGTATTATCAAATTCGGATTATAGAATACACAATATAATAGAAATGCCTATTTGGATTATTGAAGAGTCAGGTTTACTAAAGATCCGGATTATCGAGGATGCACTGTACCACGGCGGACTCTACACCAGGCGGGAGTGTGACCTCCACTACCACAGCATTCGGACGACGTCAGTAGGCTGGTTTTTACACAGTTTCATGCGATGTAATAGTATTAAATTTGTATTTTAGAACTATAATGTTTATGCAGATTGATTATTGACTTACTAACAACAATGATAACGGCAATTATCTTGTCTCTGAATATAGTTTTAGAGTAAAACGCTGTAATGCGATAAATGTAACTCAAAATAACAGTTCGGTATCAATGCTTTTATTAACATATATATATATATATATATATATATATATATATATATATATATATATATATATATATATATATATATATATATATATATATATATATATATATATATATTTTATCAAGTTGCAAAATCACCCACTTATCCTCTTCTTTTGTAAGTCTATTTGCAAATACTCTCAAGAAATGATCATTTCCTATTTAAGAACTTGAAGATATATAAAAAGAAGCTGTAAGTTGTTGCAAATATTCAGGATGTGATTGCATATTGATCATGTAAGACCAAATAATAATTTTTGAAGTGTAGCGCTTTTGATTTGAGAAAAGGAGACTTATTTGTTCACTTAAGTACAATAATGGCTCAATTCTCTCTTCATCGCCTTCGTTCTCAGACATCATTATTTAAATTCTAAATAATAGAATAAGTATAAACAAAATCAGTTTCATTCAACATACATTCTGAAATATCTCTCAATTTGGATAATGTATCAAGTTCATTTGTAGATAATGGAGTGTTATTATGCTGTAATTCACTCAAACTTACCAGTTTATTTTCAAAGAAATACTTTGGGTTCAGATTTCTATCTATTTCAATATAAAAGGAGCGACTCACTGCTTTGGAATCCATCTTGTAAATAATAATACCGTCATCATTTACTTTTACAAAAATATCGCCATTCATAGTTTTGACAAATTCAGGTGCTTTTTCAAGCAGTGAGTCAAAATTTTGAACTCTATTTTCCATCAGTTGTATTTCTAATATCTTATTAGTTTTTTTTTGTTCTTTTTTCCTGATTTCAAAATTTCGTTCGTCTAAGATTTTTTTTTAGTATTTGATTTCATATTTAGATAATGAGGAAGTCCAGGAAAGATAGTTTGAGACGGATTAGGTTTCTAATGAGGTTTATCGTAATAAAAAGTCCTAATTTCTCCTGGATAATTGTATGTATTTGTATAGCTAGTTGCAATGCAATCTTCAGAAATTCAAATGTAGTTACATTTTCTTCTGTACTATCATAATTGCTTCTACAAGCTGAGACACAACATTTGCGAGGTATGTTTAAATTGAATAATATGTATATATTTAGGTAGGCACTCGAAATATTAGAAGAAAATCTACTTCGTATCACGAAGTCATCAAGTCTACTACTATCGCTGGCTCGCTTACAAAGCCTACTGACGTCACGCTCCCCTCCATCACACTTCCGTCTGGTAAATAGAGTTCGTCGTGACTGTACCCAGTCATGAAGAACACTACATACAGGAACAAATATATAACCTGTTTAGAAACTGAATGGTTACTATCTAATTACCATTCAATTTTTCCTTTTAGCTTTCTAGACATATTATGTCACTAAACTTTCTGAGGTTTTTCGTTGAATGAATGTCAATATTTGAAGAGTTTTCCAATTTTTTATGATGATTATTGCTCTCAGAAATGATGTGAATGTGAAGAAAACAGAAGAACCCAAAAACATCGGTTATTTCAGTTGACAAAATGCGTCAATAATGTTTTTCTGATTACCTTATTGAACCCTCAATAAATCTTTTCAAATGAGATACAAAAGAAACCGGCAGAATAAGGGAGCATTCAGCTCCTAGTTAATTTTGGAAACAGAGTATTTATTTAATGGCTTGAGTGTCCAGAAATATTCGCTTCATTAGACGGAAAAGCTGCCACAAATCTTGCTGTAGTTAGAAATAAACAGAGCCGGTCTGATGCCAAATGATGCTGATTTGTTGCAAAACAATCCCAAACAAACAAACATGTCAAAGGAGCTGAAATTTTCTGAATTTCGACTAACCAAAGAAAATATATTGGATCTTCCAGATATAAATTTTAAACAGAAGCGGATGAGTGGTTTAGGAGGGAGATTAAAAGACACACACTCACCGAATATTCAGTGTTTTTTTGTCTGTATGAACACTGCTACAGATTTTTTGTCAAATATACATACAAAAGTCGCACTGCCGTATCACTCCAAGAGCGGCATACATATATTGTTAGGGTTCTTCTGGTACATTCACTATTCCATGATAATATTGTTTTTTTTTCCACTAATCCCAATTTCGATGGTGAAATTTGATTTTTGGTTGAACATCGGTTACATTTCAGATTCTGTCGATTTTATTCCACTTTGCCGGAAAATAAGGATTTTCGAAGGCGCCCGAGGACCGAACAATCAAGCAATCGATCGCTAAGTAATGAAACATGATATTAGATGTCTAATTGCCAGGCTGTGGCCTCATAGTCAGAATAATATTGTTATGAATAAATAAAAATTTATATGTTGTGAAGACCCCAAATATTTCAGAGCCGGTCCTGAGGATGAGAACGAGATAATTACAGAAACAGGAGTGAATGAAAACCTCAGTGGAAACGATACATTTAGCAAATCAAGTGTAGTTAATGTCGAAAAAGAGTTGTATTTTTTGGGCGAGTAGTTTGTTTGCCGAGAGGCTAGGCATCTCAATGGCAAGTTTTATGACCGCGCACTAAATTCAACAAATCAGCAGCTCTGTCTAATCTAAATCACACCACTCTCGCAATGTTCAAATCATTAAAGTAAAAGCTACTTCCAAAGATTTGTTCTTGTTTCCTCACTTTCTTCCGTTTGAAATGTCCCCTGGCGAATCTCTTTATTATCTCGCGACGTAAAGCTCTACCTTCCTCAAAATATTTGCGCGTTGAATTTTTCAGAGATTTAAATGCATTAGTGTCATTCTATTTATATTGGTAAATAAGAAGATATTTTCAAGGAAATTCTTATTACTGTACGTCGAAGGAAACCTGTCAGTGGTTTGCTTTTTTTTTTCTTCATTGATTCTGATTCTAATTTACATTTTTACTATCGTTTCTAGAAAGCTTTGCTATCACGTCGCGTATTGAAATTTCATCTATAAAATAAGAATAGGTTTCCAAGTGAATAGATGTCATGTCGAAATTATTTACTTCTTTGTTGATTCTATTCATTGTTTGGAATTCATCATAATTGAAGGAATTTTGTCTCGATATCCACATGATGTTGTTACTGTGCTCAACATATTTGAAATATGGTATTAACATACTATTTTCAAGAGATGGGTTGCAACGAGCCTCAAATCAATATGCAACTATAGTGCATCTACCTTGAGAACGATCCAAGATTATTGAGAAACTTACTATCGAAGTTGTGAGCCCTAACTCGGTACATACTTTTATCTTGTTTCATAATCAAATCCATCTGTGTACCATCCAATTGCTCCTACGATCACGTGAGCGAATTGTTGCGATCACCTAGTGGAAGTCTTTATAAATGTCAAGACGTCATTGACAGAAAAACTATGACCTGTATTCAAGCTGTCTCTTTGAATTGAAATAGTAACCCGGTAGTTTCAAAGGAGTAATCATATAATATTGCTAAAGTTTGAAGAAATGAAGCTCCCCTGAATACTTCGTTCTCTTCCAAATAATTCTTTTCAAATGAGCTATTCGCGACAGATTAGTTTTCATTGTACGAGATTTTGGAATACGACCAGTATCTGTTTGATGAGACTTCCAGGTCAGAGTCCTGGATAATGATGTGATCTAATAAAGATCAATGGCTGGTACCACGAGCTCTGTTTTTGGCGTTACTAAGAGCGTTGTATCAAAATGTGTTTTAACGCAATTAGAATTTTCCCAAATACTTTATAAAATAATCTTCAGATACAAATCACATAAAACACATATATCTACAAAATTCATTTGCATATTTTCCATTAAAATAGCTTGATATATTTATATTGCCTTAAAGCTCTTCTTAAAATAACACTGCTAGTATAGCCAAAAACAGAGCTTGTGGTACCAGCCAATGTAACAAGTGACAGGCTTACTGAATATTTTAATTTGTAAAGACAGTTTTGAGACAGGTCCCAGTCTCTATATCAATGTCATCAGGACATAGTAACATTTATGGGGACTTGAATATATTATGTTGGATCGTCTTCTAGGCTCATGAAACCAAGCTGGGCTCCAAGTAGTGACTCTACTCAAATTTACACGAACACTGTGAAATCTACAATGACTCCTTCAACGGTGACTCTACGATAAAATGTTTTAACACTATGAAATCAACAAAGACCTCTCAGCAGCAAAGCGACTTTTCAGTTAATTCAACGTTCGTGGAGCTGAACTCAGTTCTTAAACCGTCAGATAGTCGTAGATTTGAATGCCCCATTTTGTTCTTTCTGCCTTCAAGAGTTTTAATAAGTATGTATATTGACAGTTTAGTAATGCCAAAATTAAAGCTGGACCGTGTGGACAACTTAATAAAAATTTATTTGAAATTTTTATCAAAAAAACATGTTCTGATCCAATTTTCTCGCTTCTTCCATGCTTACGAAATGAAATTTAGAGAAAAAAGAATCAGCGGAAAACGATAGGCAGAAGTGATCCACTTGACCGAGGGTTTGAAATGAGGGCTTGATTGTGTAAAAACTCATATCAATTTTTCACATTCTTCTCGTTTCTGCCGTTTGGCCATATGATAGTTGATATCTCGTAGAAACGAATGGCATAAGTTTTTCGAATGACCAAGTCAAGATATGTACGAGAACATCTTGCAAAAGTTTGAATGTTTTCGTGCATATCTTGACTTCGTCATTTGAGAAACTCATGCCATTTGTTTCTATAAGATACTACTTATGATATCAACTATCATATGGCCAAACGGCAGGAACGAGAAGAACGTGAACAATTGATATAATTTTTTTGCACAATCGAGTCCTTATTCTGAGCCCTCGGCCAAGTGGATCACTTCTGCCTATCTTTTTCGCTGACTCTTTTTTCCCTAAATTTCATTTTGTAAGCATGGCAGAAGCGAGAAAATTGGATAAGAACATGTTTTTTTATAAAAATTCAAAATTAATTATTATTATGCTGGCCACACGGTCCAGTTTTATTTTTTGCATTATTATACTCCAAATATACATTCTTTTCAAAACTCTTGAAGCCAGAAAAAACAGAATGGGGCACTTAAATTTACGACTATCTGACGGTCTATTCTGGACGGCGAAATGAACAGAATGACTTTGAATTAAAAAATCACAAAATGACTCTAAGTTCAAAAAATTACAGAACAAACGCAAAGTAGTACTAAGTTACTTTTACATACTCACATAAAAACAATCGGACTTACGGTTCGTGTCAGACACTTGCACTAAACAGACTTAACATCGAAACTTCAAACAGACATCGCACGGTAAACACTGTAGAACACTTTGGAAGATTAGTCAAAGAGCTAACTTTCAAAGAAATGATTTGAATCGGCTACAAGGTCTTATTTGTACTTGATAACTACAGAAACATCATATAACTTGTGCCTTTCAAATCAACTCCAATCTAGCGCTGTAGAATAATGTGCAGAAGATAGTGATGCCGCGAGACGAGACGAGACGAGACTTTAGTGAGTCTCGTCTCGGTCTCGTGGTGGTCTCGCCTAGCTCAGTCTCGTCTCGGTCTCGCCTTGGTCTCGAGTAGGTCAGTCTCGTCTCGGTCTCGAGTCTCGGCGAGAGTCTCGCCATGATTTTTCAAAATAACGTATTCTTACATGCTGGAATCAATTCGTTCTACCTGATTATTATTTGCTTTGAATTCTACCAAAAAAATGAATTTTTGTGTTTGGTGCGCAAAATTATGTTTCTAACTCACTTCACAATCGTTAAGAACCAGAAAAACACCACGCTACAAATAATGTGTCTTTCGAATTCCTTGCATTACACAATTATTCCCACATTGCGAAGCAGCTCTTGAAGTTATGATCACGTGATCACGTAGAACGCGCTTGCGTATTGGATAAACTTAGCGTATAGCCTACGTGAAATTTGCAATACTAACAGTCGCTTTGGGGTTTAATTCTAATTTGTATGGATTGTCTTTTGACGTTATTTTATGGACTTTCGACACATGTACCACCTATCAGACAATTAGAAAAGTAATTTTATGTCATCATCGTTGGAGATAGTCTTCCAGAAGTAAGAGACAGGGTCATGTCTGTTTCCTTAGCTTGATGTCAGATTTGACAGTCGTATGTTATGAAATAGTAACAATAGAATAAAATTAAATCATTATAATTTATAATAAATCAGGAGAAAGAATCAACATGAATTTAATCCGATTGCAAACATAGTACTAAATGACAGCATAAAGTTCTCGATCATATTGTTTGCACCAACATACAATATTCAAGTTCCTATAGATGTAACTACGACATATTAACATTGACATATAGAGACTGCGATCTATCTTCAAGCTGTCTCTATGAATTAGAATGGAGCCCCTGAAGCCACAAGGACTGGAGATAATATAGAGATAATAGTTTTATGCAACAAATGTGTTAACTTAAGCATTATGACAAGGTTAAGGCTACATATTTAAAGTCAAGAATCGCTGAGTTACCAAACATATTTTCCGAATTTCATAATGCTAGTTTGCACATGTGTTTGCGCCATCACGATATTTCTTCTATAATTTTCAAGATAAATTCATACAAACTAAATTCAGGCTACGAAAGCATTCATTCAAATTGATGGTAGATCTAGGATCCCTACATGCTCAGTTAACGCATTATTCGCGATGTGTAAACCATCAAATTCGGAAGTAGATGAAGAAAAACCAAATTTTCAAATGAGGTTATGTTATTGACTGAATAACGGGCTATATGGTTCAAATTACTAAAATTTATGGAATAATAGTATTGATTTCCTCTTCCTTTGACCCAGTCCAGCCTAATCTGATTCAATTTTGAATGAAATTAGATGAGACACAAGAATATAACTAGGAACCTTATAGGAGTCGATTTATTTAACGTATTTCCAGTCAAAATCTATTATAGTATGATAATATTTTCTTCCATTATGTTGATAATTTTGTGTGAAAATTAAAAGTGTTGTGCTAGTATTGGAACTCGTCCTGTTGCACAATCTTATCATGTAAAATCTGCTGCGGCCACACAGTACTTCCTCAACCAAAAATATCATGGCCGGTTTCATCGCTGTTTAGATTTAGATTGTAGCATCAGTCAATTGCATATATCAAAATGACAGCTGTCATTGTCAAAGTGACAGCTGTCATTGTCAAAGTGATGGATGTCATTGTTAGAGTGACGGATGGCGGTTATATTCAAGTCCCTACATGAAAAAGGTATTTTTGAAAATGAAGAGTTCTTTTCTAAAATTTCAGGGTCTTCGATTTGGAACATACAGTTTTGACATTTGATCACTGGAAGTATAATATCATAACGTGGATTACACTAATTATTTATTTCATATTCCTGCTAGGCCTATCTCTCCAAGAGCTTAAGATTGATACCAAACTGGACATCACTCAAATAACTTGTTAAAAAACAATTGATAATCGTTTGAATATCCTTTATCACACTTCTTCTAGAATTATTCCTGCAGGAGCATTAGATAATTTACCTAAACATGATACCAAACATGATAGAACCAAATGACTCACTTTGAAAAAACAATCGACAAAAAATATTGTTATGTAGGCTAAATATGAAATAAATATTCTGAAAGTGCGATAGAAAAAATGATTGTCTTAATCGAAAACTTATCCATCAGTAATCATCTTAGATTAACTATTATCACTACAGTTTGTTGATATTTACCTACTTGCTCTATATATAATTGCTTTCAGAAAAAATAAGGATGAATTTTAAGTGATTATGATACAAGTCTCGTCGAGAGTCTCGCGAGACTCTCGCCGAGACTTGACTCTGGTCTCGTCTCGGTCTCGACTTTTGGCTCGAGACCCATTCTATAGTCTCGTCTCGACTTTTTGAGGCGAGACGAGACGAGACCGAGACTGGTCTCGAGTCTCGTGGCAACACTAGCAGAAGAAATAATTCAGCAAAAAGAAAAGAACGTTTCCAAAATACTGATTCCTTCTACAATAAGATTTCTTAAATTATTTGCAGCAATAACTAGGTATTTGCATTAGAAGATTATATTTCGAAACATTCAGATTATATAATAATAAAATATTCATTTATACTTAAGTTTAGTTTCTGGTCGGTAGAGGTGCGTAATGCCAAACGGAGATATTATCGGCAATTCGTCACAGTTAATAACAAGTGAGGACGCTACTTCAAATCAAATTCAATTGATCATTATCAACTTTTCTAATACATAATTAGCCAGAGTGATTAGATATTGACCTATTGTTATCATTCGATGACAAGAAATAGTCAAAAAGTGACATCACTAACGACATAGAATTATTTTGCCAGTTGTCTGCCGGGTGGTACTTATATCAACAGTCTTTAGGATTATGTCAAAAAATTGTATCTACGAATTAAAATTAACCCCTTGTAATTAGAACATATGTAGGAACAGGTACAACAGCTTCAATAATAAAGGTTCAAAAAGGAGTTGTACTGTATAGAGGCTTTGAGAATAGAAGCTCCAATTCCTATTTAGTTTTTAGCCAAAGTCGCCCGGATATTATCATTGAGATATGTCCTGTAGTTAAATATATGATAAGATTCCTATTTCGGCATCCGGAATAGAATATGGTCTACAACCAACATGATGGATAATAGATTAAGAATAGATTCTGTTGATGGGGATGGATCTAGAAACCATCATAAAGAGGTAAAACAGCTTTGAAAATAAGTATGAATAGATCTGAATTGCTTCCACCCTATTATTTCCATGACTAATAGTTATTAAGAGAAAATCCAAAAAAGGAAGTTCAGTTGATATGCTACTAGTGGCTTAAGGAGAGGAGCTATGGAACGGAAATACAAATCCTCTGACAAAAAAACTTTGCTTAAATGCTAATCTACTACAGGCACTTTATTTTAGTCACATTATTTCAGCTTGCAATTATTTATGCAACTAAAGCATCTACAGAACAAATTATTCTGCTTCCATTCCAGTTGTCTAACAACATTTATATCTACACAGTATTGTCTTCTTGCTTCTTACAAAACTCATTGAATACAAATATAACTGTGAAGATAAGAAGACATCATTTGCAAATGGTAGTGTTGATACTCATAGTTTGCTGTCAGAAACTTCTGTCTTGGAACACGTTGCGTTCGACCTACTAAAACAAGAGAGAAAACGTGGAGGAAGTTCCCTTTAGTTGTATCTTTCGGTTAACCCGACTCCAAGACAAAACGTTCGCCGCACACGACGGGCAAACTTTATAAACTGTAATAGTGAATTAATATGGAAAATTTGTTGCTTTCCTCTTAATTGTTTGTGTTATCTGAATGCAAATGAATTGCGCCTGAGAGGAGCAAACACACGTCTCTCACTGCTCGTATATTAATAAGATATTCGTTGGATTTGAAGTTTATAAACTTGCAGAATAGAAGCGGAGAATAGAACATGCTACAGATTAAGCGCAAATTAGACCAAAGCAGAAGAAATCATCTCCATTGGATGAAAAATAGTACTGCATAACAGAAAAATGCTAGTTGCTGATAGCTTCGATAGTTTGGATGTTGGCAAATGAACAGAAATGTAATTATCATATGTCACAAACCAATTACTTTATCTTGATAAGATTAATTCGATTTGAATCAAACTTACTGAAATATTGACAAAATCGTTGATTCTCTATAAAAAATATAGGTCCATATTCTCACCTCTTAAAAATAGCGCTACATCCTAAAAATTGATGCACTTTCTCTTATTATCTCATGTTGCATCATATAGCGCTATCTATTTTGATTAAAATATTTGCTGAAGTAGTGCGATTTCAAGAGGTGGAAATACGGACCATAGAGTTCATCCAATAGTAAAGGAAATGGCAGCACCTCTTGCTCTCTGATCGGACCAACGACCAAATTGTATATAAATAGATCGAGGATATAGGGATCAATTGGGTGTCAGACTCTATAAATCTGGGATTCTGTCCTAAGTGCCGAGAAAAAGGCTATTTCCAGTCAAAATTTTAAGGGTTAATTCTTCCGATAGAACGATTGAGAATAACACCAATCGATCGCAAATGTCAAGTACTTCAAAAAATAACCAGTGTGATATCTGCTGACCTTTCTGGGAGGCGGTAGCCACCTCTTAGTGTTTCCCTATTTTTGTATTCAGCTTCTCTGATGGGACTTACGGTTGCTATTTTTTTTTTCTATCTCGGATAGGACGAGTCGTGACACCCTGGTTTTGTCTTGAAGTACTTGACCTCCGCTATCGATTGGTCTATCAAGAAAGTTGGTCTCAGCAATGGTGTCTTTTCCGACATTAAGGACAGAATCCTAAATGTATATAGTCTGGTACCCTATTGACCATTTTACTCCCGATCGATCCTTATATAAGTTGACCGTGAGTCCGAACAGATAAGATAAGGTGCGGTCGGCTCTTGAACTACAAAGTATCATTGAAAGAGATCAAGACTAGACTACGGGCTTTTATGTGGGACTGAAGACGTCAATTTGACCATGACCATATTATATCCAAAATCATGCACGAATATTTCACCAGATGACATCAGATAGCAAGAATTGGTAGTGATAGCAATATTGAATCTTCCAGCTCAAGAATGATATTCGAGCATTTCGATGTACCTCTTGTTCATTGAGTTATCACGAAATTTGTTATTCACTTTTTTGGAAAGTCGGTCAAGATGGTTCACACTAGAACTGTGATATTTTGGAAATATGTGATCGTTCGTTGATCTCTTATCCCAATCGATTACAAATATTCGTCACTTATCGCAGAGTAAGCAAAATATCCACATTTTATCTATTTTTGCTAGCAGATCAACGAAAATGTTAACGGTAGTAAAGTCGAGAGTGGAGCATTCCAGAAGTTGTTGATATTGAGTTCAATATTCAAATTGTAATAATAAAATTTTGATTCTTAGAGCAATTCTCGACTTTTCAACCATTCTTTCAAGTTGGGGAAGAGAAAAGAGTCGCTGGCAAATGCAGGGCATGTGGAAGCACTTGAAATCAAGACTTCTCGAGTTTTGCCACAACAATGCAAGATTCGTGTGCAAGTGCATTATATTTTTTTTTGCCAGATGGAAACGTTTGACTCTGACTGCATCATACATTTTGTCTAATAATCAAGAGAAGTAGGCCGCATGACCGTTGCCATGATTTTCTTGTCACTTTATGACTTATTTGAGCACTTCCCCCTCTCCCAACCCGTTGTTTAGACGACTGCTCTGTATTTGGGGTATAGTGATGAATGCAAGATTCATCTATAGTTATGAAACGTTGAAAAGACTCATAGGGATTGCGTTTAAATAGGTCTAGATATTTGAGAAATGTCCAAACGAATGTGTTTTGGACCGACTGGTCAAAGATGCAACCCTTAGCAAGCAGTCAGTTCTCGCATATTCTCAGCAATTTCTTGAATTTTCAATCGACGATCGTCTTTTGAGCCATGTTTATTCTCGCAACAGTTCCATCAGTCACGTCAATTTTTTGAGTGTCTTGAGCGTTTTTCATCCTGAATTGACTGACGTACGTCCACTAAAAGGTCAGTCACCCATTTTTTTAATGTCTGAAATTAAGGAGCAGATGCTTTTAGTATAGAATCTTACTTACTTCTTATCTTTGTTGGTGATGATCACAGCACGTACTTCCGTTTTATTCATTTCATAAGGCAGATAAAAATCACTCAATTATCATCACTGCTACAGCCAATCTACTGAGCATACACCTTTTGTTTCGATCAGCTTTGCACAGAACAGAATCATCTGGAGGTTTCCACTTGATTAACGATATCTATGCTTCCAGTCGAGAACTCTTCAAATGACTTGCGTACCATCATAGTAGTCAAATTTTGTTCTATCATCATTGATGACACTATCTCCTAGTTCTGAAGCACTGTCTTTGATTGTTATGCCATTGAATCACACAATAATCATCTTCTAGGTAATGCATGTGTGAAAAGTCTCCAGAACAATGCCAAGAAGCTGTTGAAGAATTAGAATTGAACTCCTGGCCAAGATATATGATTTTCAAAGAGAGTATTACAAGGTCAAGTACTCAAATTATACATGGGTACTTTGGGCTAACCATCTGTACGTCTTCAAAGTATTACTGAAAGCAACGGTAGACGCGTGTTCCGTTCTTTGAGCTTGCAGTAAAGTCTATTGGAGTCACAATTTTTAGGAACTGTGCGCCAAGGGTATTATCTCTCAAATTTATATCTGACATGTGGAGATACAACTGAATAAGAGCCAAGATGATAAAATCACATTTCAGTAACAATTTTAAGATTTTATTCAAGTCCTGGAATTTTTCCTGCGTTTGTAATACTCTTGTTTTATTATCTTATACTTCAGATGGATGAGTAGAACTGAAGCAAGCGCATCTCACTACAAGATACGTATTTTGAATTTAAATGTTGTAAGCATAACATATTGCAGTAGACTATAGTAAGTTTGTTGTTAGCGTAATCTGCATATAGATATTATATAAGGTTTAGGAGAATATATCTCTGCCTTAAGCTCTCTTGCATCTTAGTGCTTGTACTAGGAAAAGCGGATAAAGTTTCATATCAGTGCTGGTAACACGTAAAACCTGCTTTAAACCATGTAAAATTATTATTTCTGTATGAAGAACTACTCTTCAACGGTTCATAAGCACAAAGTATTTGTAAAATCCTTTATTAACTATAAAAAGTTTGTCAGGAATTTTGCTCGTACAATGGTTATTAAATTCTCCTCTTTCATGTTATAGAGACGTGATACAGGGTGTGACAACAAGGCCAACAAACTTTAAAAGTAATTCATAGAATAAAAGAATGCCAATTCATGCAACAAGTGTAAACTCGAGTATTTTGAGATAGCTTTATGTCACATTTTGACAATAATTAGGCACACAGCAAGTTGACATAGGACGGATAATTACACAAATAAATCGGTGGTAATTGTTGTGCAGAATGCTGCTTATATGTGGGAGCTTCAAGCTTAATTGCCATGCCACATAACGCAGTATCTTAAATATTCAATCAAATATAATATCGAGTACACATGATCTTACCAATTATTTTTACATTCATTTGAGTACGGAATGTATTTCATATATTTTATAATCCATTCGAATTTATGAGTTAAAAAAATTGTAATACCATGATCATTGATTGCCCTATTTTACTTCTTTTTATTCCAGCGGTAGTCTACGTCCCAGTTGGGTAGTTAGAACGAACAAAAAGCTTATGTTTGCAGTACAAAGCACATTAATCAGCATATGAATATTAGCAACAGTGAACAAATGCGATACGGTTTCAACTACAGTTTGGAAAATAACATGCAATTTGGACGTGAATGATTAAAACGTTAATTAAATACGTAGAAAAATATTAATTACATTTCTATAATGCACGATTTCATTCGGGCTGCATTGTATCACATTACGTCTATATCACATGAAAGAGGAAAGCTTAATAACAACTATACAGGGCGATAAAACATGCAAAATTCGAGTGGCTAAAATAAAAAATAAAATCCTGCAATAAATATCAATGTCGTTTTCACACTTGATTGCAGTATTATAATATACAGGAGAATGCACCGTGTCATATCCGAAATTGAATGCACAAAATACTGTGTCTTTTGCGGTGCATTAGCATTCCCATCAGAATGCTGCATTAAGATACAGAATGAAAAATTCTCCAGAAATTCTTCATTTCATACTTTGTTATTGGAAACGTTGATTTTCTCGTCCTGCGGTACAAGTACTTGGGTATGTTTTGCGATATAAAGCCATCGAAATTAATAGACTCAAAAACAGATGTGAAGCTGGCCTTATCGTTCAGTGACGTGTTCATTTATTTAGTTGAACGTTGAACGCGAGCGCTAACAAATATATCGCCCTATACGCATTGAAATACGGCCAGTATATTTTCTCACACTGGCGTGCTATTACAACTTTATTATAGAGATCCCCACGCCTCGCATCTCCATTAAAATACCAGCCTGATATCTCTACCTCTATAACTCTCATCGTTCGCAAAAGCTCTGAAAATGCTGTCCCATTACATTAAACAGTAAAGGACTGTGGGAAAATTTGTTGATCAGAATTTCAAAATGAATTCAGCATCCAATTCGTTCAAAATCGATTTTAACAATGATGTTGATAGGTGATGATGGTGGACCAACATATTAAATGACGTTCCGGAGCATTCAAGAATGAAGGATTATAAATCCACTTAAAGGATTAAAAGGTACAGCAACCGCAGCAGTGCAATGATCGTATAAGAATGAATTTCTGATTACTTATTAGGCTGTCAACATTGAGTATTTTTGTCCCTCAGTTTTTGGCCGAACATTTTTTATTTACAATACGAAACATGTTTTATTTGTTTGTGTTGTCAAAATAGTTTGATATTGGAAATTTCGCGCTGTCTTAACAACCTGAAATTACCGCTATAATTTCTTGATAATTTTATTTGTTTTATGGGAGAATTTATACATGAGTGGAATGTTCTTCTGAATTCAACAGAAAAAATTATTGTATGACTTCTCAGTTTCAAACAGGAGCACAATTTTCGATGGTATATTTGGTAATAATTATACGGAATCAATATTGATTCTGTAGATATGAAATTTCGGATCGTTCATTGCAATGTTATTAAACTGGAATCACAAAAGCTATTAAAATCCCGTCCGATCAAATGGATTCAATCAAGCCGTACCATTATTTCGTGCTTGTTGGAAAGTGTTATTAATAATTACATTTCAATAGACACTATTTTTTCAATAATTGTAAATATTTTGGCATTGAAAAAAACTCTTTACAACCCCAATAGAAAATGACACGTGTATTTTCAGAGATCACTTACGCCCAGTATTTCAATCCATGGTTTACCTTAAACGTAGTTTAATTTCCATAGTAATGATTGTTAGAACAATTATTACTAAGGTAATTAAGCTTTGCTTAAGTTGAACCGAGGACTGAAATACCGGCCCTTAGTGCTGTCATATATTTCTCTGAGCTATAACTTCAGCTACATTATAGTGGATTTATGTATCTCCATGCTTTTTATCAATGCCATTGTACTGCTGGCTTTAAGGTCTGATCATCTAAAGCTTGATGAGACTGTACTAAAGAGTCCCAATAAGGATGAAACACGTGCTCACAGTTACTGCCCTATTAAGGATGATAGTGTAAAAACTTACTCCTGGGCTTATATTTCTGTGTAACATTCAGGTCTTGAATCTCTTACTACTCGACGAGCTTTTTCGAAAGAGTAAATAGCACAATGAATCAAAAAATAGCTATATGTAAATGATATTTGCATGAATACCCTTTCATAAAATTCAAAGGAACGAAAGAGCAGATCAAGTAGCGAAAGAAGCAGCAAAATAAGCAATATCATTTCACATAAAAATACCAACATGAGATGCACGAAATAAACATACAGATATAATCAACGGAATGTGGCAGATATAAAGGATACAAACAACCAACAATCAAAAACCAATTGGCCAACATTCAGATAACGGCAAGATCAAATCATTATCACAAAACACACTAATAACACACAAACACAAATTAGATGAAACAGAGCCCTCGACATGTTGGAACATATCCCAAACAGTAAATACACTGCCCAAAATACACACTGCCAAGACAGGTACACAACATACTACAAACTTCTAGACAAACTCAGAAAACAAGCCCGAGAACATAGAAAACAATATAAAATTCCCAAACGAAGTTGGTCGAATTAACAAAATATATTGGACTGTGAAATAAGACATTTAAAAATTGAACTGTCATGACATATATGTCTATTGTGTATCCTCAGTGGATCCGCTCTATCGGTTAAATTCTACATTTATAAGGTGTGCCGTCAAAAACGTCAAACTATCAAACGTCATTTTATTCAATAATCATAAGTATAAATCATTCACTTAGAAGTAATTGTGATGTTAGATGTACTAATGCTAGAGCAATCAGCCTAATACTGATTTTTAGAGATCTACGGGAAGAGATTATGAAGCGAAACAAAAAGAAATGTGGAAAACAGCAGCTAAACGAGTGTGATTTCACGCAATAATCTATAAAAATGTATTAGATATCATTCAATTCTCAGTATCAGCCATCTGCAAATGAAGTTAAATACTATAATTGTAAAGAAACTCAATAAATACCACTTAGATAAGTTTCTTAATTGACTAAATAGTCACATGAATCCGTCTTAGAATCCTTTACTGAAAGCACCAGATTTTTGCTCAATATTTTTTCTTTCCAAAATTCAAGAAATGTTCTAAAGATAATTAATAATAAAGATCACTTCATATTGTCTGAAATTTCTATACATTTTATCATTTTGTGTTTATATTACAACAAAATTGCACTGATTTGTCTTGAAATTAATATTTTCTGTCTGTGACAGTATGAATTTTTGACAGTGATAAATAAAATTGCACAATAAATTGAGTTTATTGATTGAACTCTAACAATTAGAAGGGAAGATAATTAGGAATTATAACTTGCATCCAATGAAAATATCAATACTTCACTTCATCATTCAATTCCAGGTGTTTATATCAAAAATTGTCAAAATTATGGTGGGAATCACAGAATAATAGTATTGAATAGTGTGAAAAATGGGTCACTCCAATTCTCGCTATACTGCTGTAGAATATACTATTTAATGCCAGCATGTTACAAGAGATTAAAATTTTCATATAAATAGAATAGAGATGTGTTGTAACAAATCCTCCATTTAACCGTTACAGCTACTTCATAAAATTCCGACCAAACATGGTTAACCTTGTTAATAACTCTGATTATTATTATTTTTTGTGAAAAATATCGTGCACTGGTTGATAAAAGCTCTCCGTCTGATATTTTATATAATGAAATCGCTAATTACTCCATTCATCAAGAAATATGAAGCTGAAATTTTTATTGAAGTAAACTTTTCAATTAGCTCGCTAATTTCTGTTAATTGAAATATAATAAAACTGTGCTGATTGAACAAAATTGGAATTCTAATGAAAGGAACAAGTAGGGAACCCCTAACAAGACCTTGCACCTTCCAACCATTGAATACTCTGAGTTTTTGTCGTTGTAGTAATTACGCTCACGTCAGAATATTAGAAACGGTCAAACTCGATTATAGACTCTTTCAGTTAAGAACGGTCCAAGGGCTCTATGGGACTACAACTCAAGCTTTCTGATTGGCTAAATTTAAACACGATCTATACACAGTAAATCGAATTCAATAAAAGAAAGCAACAAATATCAATAAATATTACCTAAATAGGTACAAGTTTGAATTTTGATGTGGATATTGAAAGAAGAATTGTCAGGGGACGCCTACATGGAATCATGAAATGTGTCTGTTCCAAGCTACGTAAGATTGAGTATATATAGTAAAGTATTTGTACCTGCATTGATTTACGATAGTGAATACATGCTTACAGAAATATAAACAGTGAATGGTGACTATATATAGCGAATAATTTCAATGGGAAAATGATTTTTTATGCCTGTGTTGTATTCTTTCATTGTCTGGTTTTGGTTTTCTAGACTCATATAATCAGAATCCTGTACTTCTTTGAACCTGTTAGCTGGCACTGCTGCAGATTTATATCTCTGCATGCCATGTATTAATTCCATTTCCATTGCTTCGCGGTTTACAAGTCCAACTATCTGAGGCTGCTGGAATGTACTGAATGCTCTCAATAAGAATTAAACATGTGTCTCCAGTTGCCGTCTTATTTAGGATGATGATGAAAAAACCGACTCCTGTATTTGTAATTTTATGGAACAATCAGGTATCGATTTTTATCAATCAACTCTGTTGTTAACCATATTCACATTATAACTCGCTATCTTCTGATAGTCTGCTTATAGACTTCTCCATGATGATCAAAGATATATACCACTTACTATTATTATGAATCACTTCCCCTAATCTCAAATCTGGTCTGATTGGCAGGCCCTCTTACAATCAACAAGAAATTTTAATTTGGCTTAGTCGATTTTAGCTTTATGAAGCATAATATAAATTAATAGCAGGCACGAAGCCAGTTGGAAGTTATAGTTCCTAATTTAATAATTGCATTTTTCCATTCGAAGTTGGTAACTTCTTGTAATTTAACGTTGAAGAGGGTGAGGCTCTTAGAGAACCGGAAACAAGCAGAGAAGTCCATTAAAACCATTTTAACTGAAATAATAAATTCTTACGTCGCGCTCGGCTTGCTTCGTCGGTTTCTTTCATTCTTCTAGATCACGGATTTGTTAACGTGAGACTCAAGCGTATATCGGACAGACCATTGCCAACGTGGCAAAAATTCACTGTTTCTCACTTTCAGCACAACAGCAGAGGGAAAAATAGGGTGATTAATTTGTAATTATTTTATTTGGAACATTTACTTGAGTTGCATTGGAGATAGCTTGGTTTGGGTCGATGTTTTCACAATTTGTTGTGATTTTTGCTAAACGATTTTGAAGAAGAGATAATTATATTACACTAAAATTTCACGAAAAGTGATAGGTTTGAGCTTAGAGAATCGCGCATCGGACTTTAGGTGAGCATTAGTTAGTCAATTGGCTAGAAGCCTCAGAGATCCTGAGAACTCAAAACTGCGCCTCCATTTGACCACAGCTAAGCTGGAAAATTATAATTAACTTAGACATATGGGTGATGAGCATACTATTGAAACATAATTTCATAGCTTTACTCGCAGCTGTTACATTTCAAAAGACACATTACCTACAAATCTCTCTTAGAAAATAGGAAAATGCAACTCCACTATAAATCAAAACTTGGAACTCGGCGGAATATAAATTGAGAGCAAAGTAATGGATTGAGTTCAAATTCAGTATCTTATGAATAAAGTGATTACTTACTGAAAGGAAATTACCTACTTTAAAATATGATTATAATGGCTGAAACATTATCATAAAAGTTTTATCAGATCTCAGACCCCAATACTAAGATGTTAGAGAGTTTTAATCTGCTCACATCATAATTAAAAGATGATAAAACATTATATTCTCTCCCACGAATAACTATCTCAGCATAAAAGTTGGAAGCATTAGTTTGAAGTTGATATATGAAGCGCAATTATTAAAACAACCAATCTCTACCATAGGTTTCTCGAAGACTTGAAAAAAATAAAAAGAGAATTCATGCAGGCTGGAAGAGGAAAATATTGACACTATTAAAATTTATGAGATGTGCTGGCAGAATAAATCTCACCAGATCTTACAGTTTAACCCTTTAGAAATAGAAAACTAAGTCGAAGTCGGCAAATATTCAATTATGACTTTTAAATTTTTTTTATTTCAGTAACGTTGACAATATTTGTTCTCAATCCTCGGTGCTTGAATGCAAGGAAGTGTTGATATGTCATAAAATTGCAATAGGAAGAGATACTGCATTACGAAACGTGTACTTATAGACTGGGAGCAAGTGACAGGTGGGGTTCTCCGATTTTATACCGCTTGCCTCTTTGAGGGTTGATAATTTACCTCTTGATAGGAAAGACAAAAATGTTATTGAGCGATGCACGCTTTCCGGTCATAGTTCAAATTTCAATTAAAGGTCTAAAAAAAAAAGTGGTTTTCTCCGTGATATCATAATGCATGCCTTTGTAATGTTAAATAATAGAAATAAATCTAAAGCCAAGTACTGAAAGGCAAGCGATTCGCAACAGCCCAAGTGGCTCAAAGGGTTGCGGGAACTTGTGAAAAAAATATGAAAAATGCCGTGCTTCCAAATTGCATGCCAATGGAAAGAATTGAAATTTTAGTCATGAAACCCTTGAAAAAAATTAGCAAGCATTCCTCGCTGGCGCAAGGATTTGAAATTTGGGGGTAATCTTGCATAAATTTTGCACCAATTAGCCGTGATTTGGAATTGCATGCCTTTTCAACTATAGGTAATTTGTTCGATGAATTGTTATTGAGGAAATTGGCATGCACCCCAGGATGTCCCAAAATAAAGGCATGCATTGAGGAAGTTGCAAAGAAAAGAGGTAAAATTTCCGTCATTTTATTTTGCATGCCATTGTGTATTTCGTTCAAAATTATTTTTTTTAGACGACACAAAGAATGGCAAGCATGTTGCTCAGGCTCATCATTGATGAATTTTGGAAAAAGGATTGAGAAAAAGTGCCCGTAAATTAATTCAGTAAAATTAACAGGAATTATTCTGCAAATTTATCTATTTGAATTTTTTGACTTATTTCAAACAATAATGGCCTAGGTGAGTCTCTTCCAAAATATTGCAGAGAACTACAATTTAAATTATGCATAATGTTTTCATAGCAACAATTCCAAGAATATTCAATTGAAATCACTGGAAACATCAAATTTTCCCATTAATATCAGTATTAGCTCTAACTGCAGGTATAACATTAAATTGCAACCAATAAGGCACTAGAATAATACTATATCAAAGAGTCCAAATAAGGACGAAACACGTATGTACAGTTGACATCCCAACTTCTGAATTTGTGAAACATTAAGGCTTTGAATCTTGCTATAAATAAAATTATATTTACACATATTAACAACGAAAAAAATAATAATTACGTTCTTACTTTTCCCTCGGAATGTGAATAAGTTATGCGGATGAAATATTGTCACAAAATATATTTTTGAAAGTTAAATTGCCTTCATCTGGAACTTGAGAGTAGGTATATCTTCATTATCATGCAAAAATATTATTATCATCATGAAAAAATAAAAAAGCTAATTATCAGAAAAAAAAATTATTATCATAGAAAAATCATACTTAAATAGTTAATAGGATGTTTTATAATATTAATAAAGAGGGAGAGGAATCTGAAATTGGCAATAATTGCTCAAATTTCCATTTCTTCATCATAATTATTGTCAATTTCAGGTTCCTCTTCAGTAGTTTCACCACCTATTTGAGAATAAGTGTCGCTGTCATCATCGTCCGATTTATCCTTATTGTCCTTATTTTCGGCCCTTTTTACAATATCATGCTCTTTAATAATTGTAGTAAGAATTAGGTTTCAATTTTTGATTTTCTTTATTGATTCACGATGACCATTTCGACTTTTGAAGTCATCTTCAGGTATATTTTTCATAAAAAATACATAAATCATAAATTGAAATTTAACTCTTCCTACAATTATTGAATCAAAATGATTCAACTATTCCCCAATGAAAAAAAGTCATGCTCTTTAACTCTATTCATTTTCATACTATTCTTCACTTATTTATGCCAAACGGAAAACTTACTGGTATAAAAGTATTGTTTATGAACCTAATTGTATTACTTTAAATATATAATCAGCACTATTATGGAAGATTTACCTCCTGCCATGTCTATAAATACAAACTAAGTTGATTCTAGGGCATATTTTCTTGATTTTTTTTTTTTTTCATTTGTAAATTTTTGTCCAATGTCATATGCATTAGATTTTTTATTTTAACTTGGAGCATAAGTATTTCTTTATTGAAATACAAAATAATATCACGGAAATATTCTTACTTTTTATTGCCACTTTTTCCAAAGTTTTTCAATGATCGGACAGAGTTACATGCATGCCATTTCCCAAATGAATTTGAAACAGCATTTATTAATGTAATATAAAATAGCAGGCAGAATTTGAAACAGCATTTATTGATGTAATACAAAATGGCAGGCAGAATAAAGTCAGAGAAATTTTGCGAGTTTTTTATGCAACTTTCATTATTATTTAAAATATGAAGGACTTAAGCAACATGCATGCCATTCTGAATTTATGATTATATCACTTCAAAATAAAGTTTATGCTCCATTTGAGGTAATTTGAAATCAAGGCTAATTGGTGCAAAATGTATGCAAGATTACCCCCAAATTTCAAACCCTTGCGCCAGCGAGGAATGCTTGCCAACTTTTTTACAAGGGTTTTATAACTAAAACTTCAATTCTTTCCATTGGCATGCAATTTGGAGACACGGCATTTTCCATATTTTTTTTCACAAGTTCACGCAACCCTTTGAGCCACTTGGGCTGTTGCGAATCGCTTGCCTTTCAGTACTTGGCTTTAGATTTATTCCAATTATTCAACATTACAAAGGCATGCAATATGATATCACGGAAAAAACCACTTTTTTTTCAGACCTTTAATTGAAATTTGAACTATGACCGGAAAGCGTGCATCGCTCAATAACATTTTTATCTTTCCTATCAAGAGGTAAATTATCAACCCTCAAAAAGGCAAGCGGTATAAAATCGGAGAACCCCACTTGTCACTAGCTCCCAGTCTATCAGTACTTACCTCTTGTAGATGTAGAAAAAGATTGCTCCTCCAGCGATTAGAATGATGAGCGACCGATCTGAAAAAAATAAGCTCTATGTAGTTGCTTGAAACAAGTAAAGGGGCAATATGTTAGTAGAATTAATAGATATTCAAGACAAAAATATGGAATGTCTTTCTTTGATGCACGACAGATTAGTCGAAAATACAAGCAAATTATGTTTTATTTCCGATTATCCTAGTTTTCGTGAGACAGTTATATGATTTTTTTCTCTTTCGTGGATGTCGCTTTGACGGCTACTATTGGAAAGCTATGAAAACGATATTATGAAATGAACTATTCTCTTCAAAGTTGCCATAAATGCTATTCGAGTTTTGGATTGAAACATCGTAATAATCTATACATTTTTCAGAATTTCATTAAATAAAAATGATATTTGATTTTAAATTCTGTATATTCATTTGAGACTTTGACATTTCAATCCTTTGACTAAGGATCTTCTTCAGAAAACAATGATACAAAAATAGAGCAAGGCAAGTAACTAGATACTAAAAATATACAGAATACTAGATGTGATAACGTGAATATCACACCTAAACAAAAAGAATGAAGTCCTCTGGCATTCACCCAAGGATTGAGGAAAACCACGTGAAAACCCCAAACAGAGAAATATGTCCTACTTGGTACAGCTCCGCACACATCCCAAATCACAAAATACACGACATTTCAACAATACAGCGTAGCGCTACTCTTTGCTATTGGTTTGGCTCACAACTGCAGTGTCAAATAGTCTCCAGTGTACTTTATAATCCAAAATATACACAAAACTACACAAAGTAAAACATAGTCATTATATATGTGTGTCATTGATCACAGAAAGCCAAACATTTGATAATTCAAAATGGTTAAGGTAATTTGGATATTTAACTATCTCATTAGCTTCTCTGACCAATCCACCATGAATCGATAAGCATCTTGCGACTATTCTTGTTTTTACTTACTTGTACAAAGTAATAAGTAAATATTGTGAAACCGACAAAATTCACCTATAAAGATTTGGATGGAAGTATCCGTTTCGAGCATCCCTGAAAACATTTTGACTATTTTTGGCTTGATGTCGGTACGTATGTACGTATGTATGTGTATATGTGCGTAGCTCGCAAATCTCAAAATTCGTCAAACGTATTATGCTGAAATTTTGTATAAAAGACTTGTATAGGATCTAGGATCTTGTACACCTCGCATTCTGCTGTTAGTACTCGCTTCAATTTCCGCAAGGCAAATTATTATAAATTATATAATGATATTTCTTCTGCCGACTGATCTTTAAATGATTGCCTGATATCAATGATGCTGTTAATCAGTTTTATGAACTCCTATATTCTTTGCTTGCTAAATCAGTACCAAAATACAGATACTCTCGAACTAGCTATCCACCATGGTTTGCAGCAGTAATAAGATATAACCTGAAGACCAAAGAGCATTTTCGAAAAAAAATGGATTAAATTCAAGGATGAAACTCATTTGAATCAATATAAAAGGTTGAGGAATATTACCAAATCTCAGATAGACCATACATATATCTCATATACCCAATCTATTCAAAATGATATAAAATCGAATCCAGCAAAATCATGGAAATACGTTCATCTAAAACAAGGAACCACCCGAATACCAGGAATACTCCATGACGAACTTCAAGAGTATGATTCTCCTCAATCTATTGTGAACGCTTTTGCATCATTTTTTTCTCAATGTTTTACTACTTCAAGTACTGTTCCTAGTGTCTCTGCTGATCACAAGTATACTTTGTCATTTGGAATGAACAAAGTTGGTGAGGATGAAATCATCAAAATAATGGCATCACTTCCTAATTAATTTTCTGCCGGTGAGGATCAAATTCCTTCCTTTCTAATCAAAGATTTGAGGTTTTGTCTAGCCGCTCCTATGTCTAATATTATCAATCTATCGCTCAAGACTTCTACTTTCCCCGAACGTTGGAAGAAAACCAGAATAACTCCTGTTTTCAAGAAAGGTGATGAATCACAACTCAACAACTACCGTCCTATATCTATGTTGAAAAACTTTTCAAAATTTTTTGAGATAAGTATCTACAACTGTATTTCCAATAACACACGTCATCTTATATCTTCTAATCAACATGGTTTCATGAAGGGACGGTCTACTGTCACAAATCTCGCCTCTTTTTCACAGTACGTGTCAGAATCTTTGGATGAACGAAGTCAAGTTGATGCCGTCTATACAGATTTCTCGAAAGCTTTCGATTCCATCAATGACAATATTCTATTGAATAAGCTAGACTCTTTTGAAGTTTCTGCTAGCTTGTTGAATCTTTTGAAGTCTTATCTTCATAACAGAACATGCTACGAATACTATAACGGTTTTTCATCATTCAAATTCAATGCTTCTTCTGGTGTCCCCCAATGATCTAATCTTGGGGCCACTTCTGTTCATTCTTTTTATCAATGAACTTCTCGATTCCTTTACTTGTCATGTACTTGCGTACGCCAACGATATCAAAATCTATAATAGCATAGAATCAATTGATGATGCTGCCGTTTTGCAAAGCAATATTGACCTTTTAGCTCAGTGGTGCCACAAAAACTCACTAAGCTTAAATATTAATAAGTGCTGCACTATTTCCCATACTCGTTGTGTTAATCGCACTGAATTTTCTTATAATATAAGAGGCACGTCCCTTGACAAAAAAAAACAACAATAAAAGATCTGGGTATTACTTTTATTTTCAACGATTTCTCGGAGCATACCAAAAATGTCTGTTCATCAGCTAACAGAACTCTTGGCTTCATTATCCACATATCTAAAACATTTGATGATATCTCTCTTCTGAAAACTCTTTTCTCTGCCTATGTACTGAGTAAACTTGTATCGATATGGTATCCAATATACAACTACCAGTCTCAAGCCATTGATCAAGTTCAAAGAAGATTTCTTAAATTTATGTCATTCAAGTCCGATGGTATATACCCCGAAAGAGGAACTGATCAAGAAGCTCTATTACAACGACATTCTATGCCTTCACTAATACATAGGCGTGAAACTAGCTGCGCCAAATTTCTTTGGCTACTACTTCACGACAAAGTGCCATTGCTTGTCCCAAGGATATTATCCAGAAACTCGACTACCTTCTATTTACCAAGATGTCGAACTGACATACTCTCAAAGTCTCCAATACACATAATGTGTCGCTACGCGGACAAAATTTATGAAGATATATTCATCTAGTTTTGTACTACTTTCATAAGTATTTAATTATTGTAATCTCTTATTCAGTGTTTTCTATTTTCTCTTATTCATGTTATAGATATATTTGTCCTGTAATTGGTTTACTGTTGGGCAGTAAAATTATTATTATTATTAATAATAATATTATTATTATTATGGTTGCAATCGTCTGTACTGGAAGTGCACTTTACCTGATACTTTTTCTGAAATTTCCGTATAAATCTAGAATGATCAGCCGTAGGATACTGGAATTCAGTATTTGAAATTGCTGCAGCATCCAAATGATCATCTATTACAGACTCTTGGAATTTTTCTCATAAATTTAATATAATCAGTCGCAGAATATTGAGATTTCGTGATAAGCACTTTTATAGCATCTAGTTGTATACGTTACGTTATAATTGTGATTGGCTATGCCGAGAGTGCAGATTACTCAAAACATTTTCTCATTCTCCGCATAAATCCGAAACGATTGAACCTAGAATATTAGAATACAGTATTCAAGATGATAGTACTGTCTAGATGCTCATATCCTATTTTCATTGATATAGACTGAGTCGAAAGTGTACTATACTTGACGATCTTGGAATTTTGCGCATAAATTTAGAACTGTTAGCCGTAGAATCCTGGAAATCAGTATTTAGAAATGTTGTAGCATAAGAATGATGACCTACTGTTTCCATAGCAACCGACTAGCCGTGGAATGATGAGATGTTGTGTTTGATCATATATATCCAATGATGGACAAGTTAGTCACGTGAAGTCCACGTCAATTTTTTTTCAATGAATTTCAGGATTTGAACGCACTGGTTATGTCCCTAGGTTATCTTTTTGGCACACACAGCTATTTTTTCCCTTTGCTTGCCACGTTTTTACATTGCGTCATTTGTCAACAGTGCAAGCCTATGTTACAAAAATGAGCCGATGCCAGATACCTTTATTGTTGTCAAGGCAATTTGATTCCGAACTTGGAATGGTAACGAGAGTGAATACCGAGAGAAATTTCATGACCTCACTGAGATTCGAACTGACGACTTCTGTATTCAGAGGCAGTACTCTACCATTGGCTACCTCGCCGTTTGAGATTAAAATATCCAAAAGTGGTTTTATGATCGAGGATTAGTCTCAAAATATTCCCGGTTTGTTTTAAATACTGAATAATGGAACTAATGGACTTTTCTACTGAAATTGTGCAATAAATAGTGTTGCCACGAGACGAGACTGCAGTGAGTTTCGTTTTGGTCTCGTGATAGTCTCGCCTAGCTCAGCTCGTTTTCTATTCCTATATTATATCTGCAGGGCTACAAGAGTTTGTCCGAAGTCTAACGTTTAGGTCAGTTGCAACTCACTTAACCAATAGAGCATTCAGAAGCATTTCGAATCTCTTGACGATAGAATATGCTAGATAGTTGCGATATATTCGAACAACAGCGCATCTAGAAGCTTCGAGAGACTCTTCATAATCGCTAGGCTCCGTGAAAAGTTAGGAGGGCAGCTCTCAGAGAGGGTGTTATATAGTTGAAAAATGGCATCTCTGTGTTTTAAGAGAATATGAATAGAGTGTGCTATTTGAGTCGATATAAGTCATTATAGAAAAATATAGCAATGTTCTCGTCACTCAACATTGAGGATGATGCGTTCCAGTATTCATAAAGCTCAATTTCAATTAACAATGTAGTTACGGAAGATCCAGGTGCTTATAATTTATCTAGAACGAAAGCATCGCTTCGAATAACAAGAGAGTACTCAGCATTATTGAGAATCAGAGTGGTTCAACATTGACTATTTATTGCACAAATAGAATTTCAAATAATTAAAGCTTGTAGATGAGTTTTATTAACATGATTGTAATATAGTATAGTCCTTTTCAAGTTTATTTATTTTCAAATAAATTTTTGCGTATTTAAATTATAAACCTCTAACGGTACAGATAAACTAGACAAAGCGCCGATAAGCAGTGTCTGGTTATTCTGGATTAGACGCATGATATTCATTCCTTCTCAATTTTGTTTTGGGCTGCAATAATATTGGCTATATGATTATTCAATTTATTTGAATGCAAAGGTTATTTTCATATAAACTCTGAACTTTGCACGAATAAATTGCCTGCAATTCATAAGCAATTCCTTGAAGTCGATTTCCATTTCCGCTATGGAATCATTTCAATTCACTTGGACATTTTCAATTTCTGTTATTCCACAAATAAATTTCTATCAATTAGATAAGTTTAAACAAACAGGACTTTTTATAATCAACCATTAATGAAAGCTGCAAACACAGATAAGAACAAAAATTGTTTGAAGCAGATGTACGTTTCGTAGCGTGTACAAACGCCATTATCCGAACAATCTGCGCCAACGAAGGTAAAAAGTGTAATCTAAAACACATTTTACCGGTACCTCACAGCGCTCTAGTATTACCAGCAATACTCATGCTATTCCGAAACAATGTTTAATAATCATTTTTGAACACTAAATTGTTGTTATTGTTCAAGCGATTACCGCATGCCTCCATTTTGCAGAGATCCTTTTTTGCCCCAAACAGTGCCACACAAAATTTCTATAGACTTATTTTGCCACCAAGATTTCTCAGTCCAAAAAGGAATTTTGTTTCAATGTTTTGTATCATGGTATTGAGAACTGAATTTTAGTAAAAAACTTGTCACGGCATTATTCAAACTTATTGTGGTACTTTCGTAATTTTGATTTTGCATTTTGTGCGACTTTAAGTTTAACAGTCAATGAGGTCACAAAATGTCCTCAATTGCCATATTTTACCGCGGACATTGACTGATCTTGTTTTCTCGGTCCTCAATTCATCACGAGACTTGCTGGCGATCAAGCAGATAAGAAGATGTGGCTTCGGTCATCAAAGACTTCACAAGTTGTTATAAGATATATTTTTTTTTTATTAGAGCAAGCAGCCAAGTTCATTTCAATTGTGAAACTACAATGAGTTAATATTGACATTGACTTGTTGACATGTTGACTATCAGAATTTATCATAGAAACTTTATGGGAACCAAATTAGGTTATTTCTCTATAAAAATAAGATCTGAATCAAGATGACAAGTATTAGATGTTCAATACAAGATGGAGGTTATCTCAATGTCGATTCGATGTGGTATTATCACTGCAGTTAATTCATTCTGATATCACTTGTCACCTATTCATTAATTTGGTTATTATGCATTGGGCCTTCTAGATATGTGCTCAAGCTCAATAATTGTGAAAAAATATGTAAAGGCCCTAGAAACTGTAACTGAATTGCAGATGAACCATGATTCAACAATCGATCTTTCCAATTAAATCATCTTCAAAAGCTCTGCGGCTATTTCTTGGATGACCCGAAACATTCTATTGGAACTGTAAAACGAGGGTACAAGTAATGAAATGGTTCACAGATTGTTATAGCTGGTTGCAATATGGTCGGATAGCATCAAGCCTGGTTCACACTATGCCGCTGTTTGCCATTGGACAAGGCCAGTTGGCAAAACCAAAACTGATGTAGACGTGTCCATGACATGTGCCAGCTGGCAGAACATGCCAATTGGCATGCCAACTGGAATCGGTTGAGTGTCGGTCTCATTCAAAGAAAGCCGATAGAGCACAAGAGTGGCGACGTGCCAACTTGCATCGCGCGGTGTCAGTACGGCTGCGTGAAGTAGGCAGGCCAACATTGAGCAGAAATGTTAATAATTTCCTATACGTTAGTGCTTCGTTAATGCTCTTTACTGCTTCCAAAATTTTTGAAAAAAACCTAAAAGTCTTTGAGAAAATTCACAAATGAAAATTACCTGCTCACTTCACGCCAGCAGGCCATACATAGATTTTTGACTAAAATACAAATATAATATGTTAATGCTTTGTTAGTGCCCTTTTCTGCTTCTTATTGTTTTTCAATTCGTGTACTCTAACTGGCATTAAAAAATGTTTTGTCTTGGCCTGCTAACTTTACGCCAGCAGGTCACAAACGCGCTTTTTAAGAAAAAATTATCATGGTTCGTTAGTGCTCCGTTAGTGCTCTTTGCTTCTGTTAATAGTTCTGATATTCAGCTATGCAAATTAGCAATAGGAGAATATTTTACTTGGCCTGCCAACTTCACGCTACCCGGCCAAAAAGATATTCAAATTTGAAAATATAAATCATATAGTTTGTTTTTACTTCGTTAGTGCTGTTTACTGCTGTATATAGATTTTGAATTAGACTACACATTTTGCAGAAATAAAATAAAAATTGCCTCTCATACTGACTTGATACGGACTGGTTCAAGATTGGTTGTTTGACTTACATAAACAATGTAAAATCTATATGAAATCAGATTCTCAAACATTGTTGATACATTTTTTATTGAAAATTCCATTTCCAAGTGTAGGTGATTTATTACCCAAAGAATAGCGATATGCTTATTCTTATTCAAAATAAAATAAAATGAAATTTCTTATTTGATCAGACGTAACTTGTCCTTCAGCGGCCTAAGACTTCAAAAATTACAATTAATACTCGTCGATCTTTAAAGCTCTAATTTTTTGGCTGTGGTGGTCATTCAAATCTATGGAGTAGAACCTTTTTCTATGCAGCTCTATAAGATATGAGCAAACTCGAATCCATAATATTCAATAATATACATATGTCTCACAGAATGCGAAACCATATTATTCAAATCTAGAAAAAACGAAACGATCAAATTGTGCACCATATAATCCAAAATACATTAAGTCAATTTCAACATCATATTATTCAAAGTCAGATGATAATTAATTTCTACATGTTGTCATCTATTTTTTGGACACAATATAACGCATTCATATACTCATAGATAAAACTAGTGTTAGTGTTCATAATACAATGTAGATGGCGCTAATGAGAGTAACAGTGAAGACATGATGGTCTCCAGGTTGGCCACATTGCTAAATTCTTAACTATATTTAAGCTGGGACCATTTAATCATTCAATGGTACTGTCAGATCCAAGGCAGCAAATTTGAAATTCTCGTATAGAATCAAAATAATTATTTAAGTATTTAGGGCTGTAAGTACAATTTACCGAATGAGAATAATAGTTTGGAGGTCGAGCCTTGGCGAAGTTTCCAAATATTATACGAAATCGGTACAGTGCTTATTGACCGTGATGCTTACAAAATTTTTTGCACGATTGGAAGATCCAAAATGTGGATCCAAATTTTCTTTTCCAAATTAAATTACTACTGATGATTGCTTATTCGCTGTCAGCTGTCAAGTTTGACATTTCTGAATATTCAATTACAAATAAAGATAAATGAATGAAATTTTGCTTGGGAAAATTCACAATTTTTTATTTACCGTTTTTGCCAATGGGCGGTTAGTCAGTATAACCATAGTAACCACAGTTTGCTGGTGAAATCAACATACCACCTTCAATAGAGGGCCGGTAAACACATTAAAAAGCCTAATAGTGCAAAAAACAATAATTGAATGGATGACTGTTTATTAATCCAAAAAACTAAAATTGCCGCGTATTCTTATTGCTTTGTGCAGACACATAGTATGTATAGTATGAATAGGACTATAGAAATGCACGGCACAGAAGCAAGTCAAAATTATGTATGGGCTTTTGGACAATAGATGGTGCACTAAGTAATTTTGTAAGTAAACTGTTATAAAATCTAAATAGAATAATAACAATTGAAAACTAACTCCACCAAAACTCAATTTGAGTTCAGTGTACATGTTTTTGGTAAATGTAAAATGATTTTAACATGCAAGTGCACAGTTTTCATTGACTGCACAAGGTGTCAAATTTGAATATAAAAATAGTGCTCATAGTTTATATCTCGCTGAAAGTAACTGAATTTCGTACTTCACAATTACGCCCTATAGACAAACTATCCATAGTTTCTTATATGATAGTTTTTCTACCTACTAATAACAAATTAAGACCATGATTTTGGTATCCGAATTGCGGTGCTGCTGGAAATTTGTTGTCTGATTAACCTGCAAGTATACAGTACATTGTACTCACCCTATTATTATTCCTATCTTCAGGATACCGTCTTTCTAATAATCTGTTAGATTGTCACTTTCTATAGTCTAGATTCTAGATTCAAAACGAATAGTATCTACGCATGTACTTTGTCGTGATCTGAAAAAGTATACTCAGAAATTTTTTTTTAAGTATAATAAACAAAATTAGCTGTAAAATTGATATATTGGCACAGTTCACAATTATAAAATAAAAAAAATAATATTTTCTGGAGATATAAAAGAAATGACAGATATTTTGATTCAAACCATGAAGCGTACTAAGATATATATAAAATTAAATGTAATAACACAATAATAAAACAGAGCAATTCCAGTTCTTTGGATTATCAAACAGTTATCCATTCAAATATTGTTTTTTGACACTGTACGAGAATTTCAAATTTGCTGCTCTGGATCTGACAGTACCATTGAATGATTAAATTGCTCCCAACTTAAATTTAGTTAGAAATTAAGCAATGTCGTCAACCTGAAAACCATCATGTCTTTACTGCTATTCTCATTAGCGCCATCTACATTGTATTATGAACACTAACACTAGTTTCATCTATGAGTATATGAATGCGTTATATTGTATCCGATAAATAGATGACATGTAGATGTAGAGATTAATTATTGTCTAACTTTGAATAATATGATGTTGAATTTTTTCAGCAGTGAATTTGTTGATACTTTAATTTAATAAAATTGGTTTGATATGTTTTGGATTATATGGTGCACAATTTCATCGTTTCTGTATTCTATAGATTTGAGTTTCCTAGATTTGAATAACTGTTTTCGCATTCTGTGAGACATAGGTATATTATTGAATATTGAGGATTCGAGTTTACTCATATCTTATAGGGCTGCCTAGAAAAAGGTTCTACTCCTTACATTTCAATAACCACTCCTGTACCTATAACCAAAAAATTAGAGCTTTAAAGATCTACGTGTATTAATTGTAGTTTTTGAAGTCTTAGGCCGCTAAAGGACAAGTTACGTCTGATCAAATAAGAAATTTCATTTTATATTATTTTGAATAAGAATGAGCATATCGCTATTCTTTGAGTTATAAATTACCTACACTTGAATATGGAATTTTCAATAAAAAATGTGTCAACAATGTTTAAGAATTTGATTGATATTTTATATAGATTTTACATTGTTTATGTGAGTCAAACAACCAATCTTGAACCTGTCCGTATCAAGTCAGTATAAGAGGTAGTTTTCATTTTATTTCTGCAAAATGCGTAGTCTAATTTATAATCTATATACAGCAGTAAACGGCACTAACAAAGTATTAACAAACTATATGATTTATATTTTTAAATTTGAATATTTTCTTGGCCGGGTAGCGTGAAGTTAGTAGGCCAAATAAAATATTCTTTCATTGCTAACTTGCATAGCTGAATATCAGAACTATTGACAGCAGCAAAGAGCACTAACGGAGCACTAACGGAGCACTAACGAACCATGATAATTTTCTCTCAAAAAGCGCGTTTGTAACCTGCTGGCGTGAAGTTAGCAGGCCAAGACAAAACATTTTTTAATGCCTGTTAGAGTACACGAATTGAAAAACAATAAGAAGCAGAAAAGGGCACTAACAAAGCACTAACATATTATATTTGTATTTTAGTCAAAAATCTATGTGTGGCCTGCTGGCGTGAAGTGAGCAGGTAGTTTTCATTTGTGAATTTTCTCAAAGACTATAAGGTTTTTTTCAAAAAATTTGGAAGCAGCAAAGAGCACTAACGAAGCACTAACGTTTAAGAAATTATTAATATTCCTGCTCAATGTTGGCCTGCCTACTTCACGCAGCCTTTCAGTTGTGATTTAGTCTTACATAAGCTGTTTAGGAAATGGAGTGGACAAACCACCCAATATGAGTTTAATTGATTTTTACCGTGATCGTCCTATTTTGTGGGACTGTCGATTAAAAGAGTCCTTAATCAAGTCATTTTCACTATATTGTGCCCTATTTCAAGGACTTGGACGTACCAAAAATCGTTGTTTACGCCTTGAGACGATTAGTAATTCCTCCTCTATGAACATTTTTGTGTGAGTTTGGTTTTGACACTGATTTTGATGATCGGAATCTGAATGCCAATATTATGTGGACAGTGGTTTGCCAACTGGCTTTGCCAATTGAGTTTTGCCAACTGGCTTTGCCAATTGAGTTTTGCCAACTGACCTTGCCAAATGGCAAATAGCGGCATAGTGTGGACCAAGCTTTAAGTACTTGAAGTTAAGTATGTAATACATCCCTTGTTTCTATTCATGTTGTTATTGTTATCTATGCCGATGTTGTTGTTTCCACTTATTCTAATGTTTCTTGATTATTGAGAGAGTTATTTAGATCTATCAACTTATCTTGAATCAAATACTCCCAATTATATGTTTATCCAACATTTCATAAGAATGGAAAAAATCAAAAATGAAATATGCTACAAGTATTGACATAGAAGTTTCAATTCTAAATTTTAGATAAGCTAGAGTTCATTATGAGTTAGATCTGAGCTACAACTATTTTCATCCTAAGAGATATAATTGTGTTCTGTCAAGACTAGATACAATCTGAAAGCACTTCATTCTAAGTGAGAGCAGAGTATGTTCTGGAGTACCAGAAACGGATCATCTAGAACAAAAATTTGAGTAATTTATGAATCAACAATTTATATGCATTTCGCCCTATTAGGATTATTGCATCTATCGCATCGGTCCACCAACATAATTGCATCTAGCGAAATTTACCTATTTTTCCAGGACAAAAAAAAAGGATCAATGTGGTCCAGCTCTGAGGATGATAAGAAATTATTAAAAAGCATCAAATTACATCGAATCAAATTGGTTAGTAATTAATGAATCACTGAAAAAAACTCATTGAATTTCATCTCATTAATTTCAATAAATGGACGGATTTTTAATATTCCAATTACATCGCCGGACAATTTATTATATAGAGATTAAATGTGTCAAGCTTTGTGACAAGCTAGCAAATTAAAAATCCAATGAAATTCAATTTAAATTTGTGATTGAAGTAATTAAAATCGTCTCACTCCTTCCAATTCAGAAAAGAAACATTAATTGAAAACTTGGAAGTTGCTGAAAGAGTTCAAATTAGTGTAGCGGAACAAAAGTACGAGTATAGTTCAATTTTTTCATGGTGCGCGGCATGATATATCGGAATGAGGAAAACCGGATACTATATCCATTATCTTTGTTCTTTACATGTCTGCCTGATATGATGGAACAATTGATTTGTTTGATCGATATCCTTCACTATTAGTATATTCCAAAATTGGACCACGGTAACCGCGGTTACATTTCCGACAACCGGCTACGTTTACGGTACCTGACAGTTTATTTTAAGTTAAACTCTCTCTTCTTTGATGGAGGTAAGAGTTATTGTCTAGAATTTCTAAATGTTTATTTATTTCTATGCATCTGAACTACTCTCAGTTGGAACAAACTCATTAAAAAAGTATCTGTTACGTAGGACTACACAGTTTATTGTTTCGCTTCAGTGTATTGTATATTTGCTGAGTTCCAACAGACTGCAAGTCTCACGTGACTGAATTTTCTTGATGGTTTTTGAAAATAAAGAATTCATTGAGGATCAACGGCTTTATTTACATTTATTTACAACAATGGTGGATAAACCACGCTGATTTAAAACACTTATGGTATTGGTGCTGATGCACGCTGTATTCCGTTTAAGTTTTGTTTCAAAGATGACATTTTTTTCAGGTAAGTCAGAGGATCAACCCTCGACTACCTAGGACAGAGAAAAGATAATGTTTGCTCTAACAGGGAGATACAGCTCTCAATAATATATTGCTTGAAGCTGGCGCTAATAGTATCAGACCTCCATAGCTTGAAATTATTCTGCCAAATGTAATTTTGAATCGTTCTATATCTAAATCGCGACTGGTTGAACAATAACCGTAGCTGCACTGTAAACACAATCTTGGTTTGTTTTCGGTGAGAGTATACGTGGATTGTCATCGTCGTCTTTATGAGTTGTTCGATAGAAATACTTAGATGAAGATGAAAATAATATTAAAATATTGCATAATAGTAATTGTGATTTGCAGATTAACAATAACCATGAAGCAGATTACACTATGAGTACATCAAAGTAAATCGATGTTGTTCTGTCCCACCAGTCTCATCCCAACTAAATTGAGTATATTAATTATTACTGTGCTGTAGATGATTTAGTTCTCCTGCAAAGTTTCTCCTCATTAATTACTCCTTTCAAACTATTGGTGACATCCTGAAGAAATTTGGAATACTGCAGCTACCATACAATCAAATAAATATTCAAAATACTCTTATATGAATATAGGACCACTCAAGAGGCAACTATAAATGTCAGGTATCATGAAACCATTCTATCAATTTCATAATCAATTTCGAATGACTTCCAAATCATTAAGTGAACAATCATGTATCAATAACTGAAGTTGTTTTGAATATTTATAATAATTGGCTTACACCATTGATTCATCTGGACAATCATGTGATGAAATAAACTCTAAAGTTGGCTGAAAGGATATGTTGCAGCGTACATCATTATGTATTCGAGAATATGAGACTTGTTTCTAAAAATCAAAGTGCTCGTTTCAACAAATTCTAATTTTCAATTCATCCTTTTTATACTTTCTGAAGATGACTGGATGTTATTGTTTCCGATCTTCCACAATAATTGTTTTCATGAATCAGGAATTTCCATTTTTTCATTATGTGTCTACATCTGATCCAGCTGTATATATTTCATACTCCTATAACTGTTCCAGAACCATATAGATAAATCAATGATGTTTGTATGATTCCAATTATTACTATTAAATCCGTTACGAACATTGTGTGATGATGTGCCGCTCACTAGGAGAGAAATGAACTGTAGTGCAGCAAACAATCGTTTTGTGTGGTGCATGTATGCGAATTGAATTTCATTCACGAAAAGTGAAAAATGCAGGATGATTTAAACTGCATGCGAACTCATGCAGGACGACTTTTGACATAATCTCACAGATTAACAAAATTGAAACACAGCGTTTGCTGGGATCCAGGGTTTATTCAAACTAAATCGATAATGTTTGCAACGGTGCTGTGCTTCTTTCGTTGCCATAGTGACCTACTTTTTAATTACTCCCTACAGATTTCTTGTCTCACAAACGACGCGAACTTTTTCTTGAAGTGTCAACATATCCTTGCTGTAATTGCAATGCTTGAATGTAGGCGGTCAAGTACCATTTTGGAACATCAAAGATTACCTTACTCATCTGTCAAAACGATCTTCATCTGTGAAACATTAGATGATGTTACTGATTTATAAAGCATAAGCCTAGCTCAATGAAATTTTTAATATTTTCTGAATAAGTCATTTCGACTAACGATGGCATTTTCTACAAATTGTATTATAATCTGATCTATGACATTTAATTCTACGTTTCTTTCGTGAGGTTCTATATCAAAGAACATATAGAGCACAAGTTGAAAAATGATTCATCAATTTTTGAGTATAAATAAGACCTTGTAGCCAATTTAAGTCACTTCTTTGTTGTCGTTCCAAAGTGCGCTTCTAGCTCCGATTCCGATTGTCATCTTCGAAGTGCTTACCGTTTTACCGTCTGAGTGAAGTTTCTGTGCTGAGTCCGTTTAGCAAAATTGTACGACACGAACTTCAAGACCATAAAAAAAGCATAGATTTGTTTTGCTTTTGCTGTTTTGAACAAAGAAATATTTTACTATTTGCTGTTTTGACTTAGAATAATTTTTGTTTCACTTTGCCGTCTATGAACAAAGTCTAACTCCACAAACGTTTAATTAACAGGAGTCGCATCACCGCCGAGGAGATCCTTGTTATTTCACAGTATTGAGTCAAATTAGAGTAGTCACAATTTGGAAATCATTGTTGATTTCACAGTGTCAAATTAAATTAACGTGGTTGAAGACGATGTTAGAGTTGATTCACCGTTTTGGGAACCGCTTCATGATCTCGCAAACTTAAGAAACTATTTTTTTGAAAGTTTTTCGTCGACTTCAACCGCCTTGGTTTGTACTGTGGACCGATGGTGTCGAGTATCTTTCACAGTCGCCACGTCACCGTCAACCTTTAGCTATTCCGCTACCAGTGCTAATATATCGTATATACATTGTCTCTATTATTTGTGTGTTAATGAATCTCTTAGTGACACCTTCCTTCTGATTATTCTTTTGACAACCCTAACCATTTCTTCTGAGCTATCCAACCACCGAGGCTTGACGCACGAGGTAATGTTACAATGTATAATCTATTTTCATAAAATGAAGCTTAATATCTGAAGGAAATATTGTATGAATCGGTCGTGTTCACCTTAGTACCCCACGGCTGAACTATGTTCGTGTAGTAATAGTAGATTTTTTTGTACCGTCTCTCCGAGAAAGACTAAAACACTGGAGAAAATGAATCTCATATCTACAAGTACAGAAAACAACGTGGCTCAAAGCTCTAACGAAAATGAAGGATAATGACGTACAGCAAGTGCTTCTGTATACCAATTTTCAAGCGAATATCCTCAATATTGAAGAAGTTATACAGAAAATCAAAGAATTAATGTGATAACTCTAAGTCTTCCGGTGGAGCAATGCCAAGAAGAACATGATCTGGCTGAATTATGATGGACTTATGCCTTTACACAAAATATAAACCCGAACGCTGTACTGACTATCATAGAGGATTACATGCAATTTAACTGATAGACTGGCTTCACTTTGCAAATGGTCTTGATCATCTTAGAGAAGCTGTTTTAGGAGAAAAAAATAGTTCCCTTTCTATAGTTAAGAGCTCAAGAAATGGAACTGTTTTGAATGAGACTTTTCATGAAGTTATTGAATATTATCAGGAAATTTATAATCATAATTTTGATCAATCTATGAATCATTGCGCTCTCATAAACGAACAGATATTTCCAGAATTCGGTTCTAAATCATTCAGATTCTTGAAATAGCAATAGGGTTCTCCGCGTTTAAGTTATTATCAGCCCCTTTGTATTTCATTATTCTAAAAGGCTGAAATGAAAAAGAGTAGGCCAGGTAATTATGTTTTCTCGTTTAGTACGCTATACGGGTCAAGAATTTCTGGAGCAATTGAATTATTGGGTACGTTTACCAATTACTTGATTACATTTTTTCATTACCTTCCTGATTCTAGAATTGGCCTTATTTATTCAGTCGGCACTCAGACCAGCATGAAATTTTTCCTCTGACGGATAAAATAATCAAATTCAATACAGAATCGATCATGCGAGAGATTAATTTACCTGTCACTATATCCACTCTGCAATTATTCAAAATATTTTGAACGTAATTATTTTTAATGAGAAATTCATCATTCAAGACTTGAGTGTATATTGTAGTCCACGCAAAAATGCAATTAATTTCTATATTACTATGATAATCATTTCATTCATCTGGAGGAATATATTAAAACATAAATTAACTTCCGAAGCTACATCATTCTGCATAGAATATACAACGTATTCCATTACTAGCATGTGAAAAAAAGTACTTTCCATATTTAGACGAAATATATGAACATGAGTATTGAGTCCATTGTCTGCTTTTAACATATCCGCAGCTCATTCATACTCCATTAAAACAACAAATGAACATTGAAAACATTCACAAAATGAACATAACCGGAGATTCGCAGCTCAAGCAGATTAAAAATGGTAGAAAAATGTTAACAATTATCCATTGATTATGTATACGAAAAATGAACAACTATTCTGATGAGCTCTAGGAGTTTTGCAAGGCTAATTCTCTCATTTATTGTAATGGATACTCAAAATTTTCCCATATTATCATTAATTCCTGGAGCTCTATACCTTTATAATAATATGGCAAATTTATTGTGGCTCAATGGTTATACATTTTTCACACTACAAATTACCGCGCAATATTAATTTCGCGCCTAAATCGCTTGATGTAACTTCTCGCGCCACTTCTTTCCTTTTTGTAATTCCTCACGAGGTTCTAAATACTATTGTTCAATATTGCCGTAAATTTTAAGATCAAAGCCAATGTGTGCGTCGCCAGACTGGCATCCGACCAATCATCACAATTTCTTTTTTGTGACAATGGATTATGTTTTAATTGTTTTCAAATGCTTATTTGAACAATAATTGAAACAAATACTAGTGCAGATATGTAAATGGTTTAAGACAGTCTATTCGTCGTCCTTGACGAGCTCAAAGTTCTGTCGATGATAGATCTATCATGGACAATATTTGGTCCTTGATTCCTGCTCATTCGTATCTAAAGTACATTATGACTACGTATGATCTATCCGAGCTTCTCTGCAGCTTGAAACAACTTTTCTCCCTCACTGAGGACTGTGGAACAACCAAAAATCATTTTGCTGTAACCGAAAGCTCTTAGCTCACAGATCATATCAGGCCTTTTATTGTCGTTGGCAGCTTGAAGATTCCTCTGTTCAGTAATAGATTGAGGTTCAAGGGTTCAAGCATTTCACGGCTATCTTTTTCGAACCGGCTGCATCATACTGTAAAGTGTTGAGCCCCTCTCTTGATTTACAGAGCTCTCAAATCTTGTAGTATTTCTAGACGTTTTCACAGCAGCGAACCTGGTACAAACTTTCTCTGTCTTCTAAATGTTGAGCTATTACCACCACTACCTAAAATTTAGCTTCTGAATTTTTCCGGCACTATCAGTTGGTCTTACGCCACGTTTGCATCGGAATTTTCACATAGTCAATAGCGTAGAACCGTTTTCTACTCCTTTTTTCAGGGTCATGATAATTAAACTACTAGTTAATGTTTCCTGGTAACAAGGTTTTTGGCTAGCCGTTATCCACTTTATGTTTGACTTTTCAACGGAATCACCAAGCTGGGCTCGTTGTAGCTCTTTCACTGATAATTTGAATTCATTCTGCCAAAATTCTCTAATATTTGTGAGGCTTCCAGATTTTTGGTGTTTTGCCGGGCTCACAAGCAAAAGCTTGAACTCCTAATATGTTGACGATTCCATGCGAAGCCATCTTCTCAGAACGAAAAGATACCAGGAGATTTCTTGTAGCAACTATTCACCGTTTATGAAGATCAATTTTCTTGAAGCTTTCGCTAGGAGATACGACAAGCCTCCATCTGCACAATATATTCATGCAACTATTATACAGGCGTTTGGCATGACAATCTGCCCAAAGATGGATCTTCTTTTTGCACTGCCAGCATTTCATTCTCCTTAGATTGTGTAACTTCAGTTTTGAAATGGCATGTTCGTGCAACAGTCGACAGTGCGCTGAACATGGCAATCTGTTCGAATATGACTCTCCTTGCCGCACTGCCAGCATATGATTACTCTGCTTACTTCATTACCTGATTACTTGTGGAAGCCTTGATCTTTCTGACCTTAAGCTCTTTAACCTCATTTTGTGCTCTTCCTTCTCTTCATGCTCCAAGCACCTTATTTTCTTCTTCAGTCCATAAATTGTCCTATTGCCGAATGTATCTGTGTTGGGCCAGAAAAATTTGCAAAAGCTCTTCTGACCAAAGCCAGCATGGTGAACGTTAACGTCGTCAGATCTTCTTTTTGTGGCTGTGTACGGCTCCATAGTTGTCCATGTAGCAGTTCTGCCATGATTTATCTCAAAGGCGCGGATTCAATTTAGATGTTGTTTTCCATCATCCAAATGTTCTTGCTTGAATAAACCTGACAAGGCAGCAACCGCTGTCTTCTGGAGTACTATAGGCAGGAAATTTGCTGCTTTCTTCTTGCTCCATTCATAGTTCTCTAGAATTAGTTCGAACTTCTTTGGGTATGAATGCTGGACTATAGTCCCTATTCAGACTAAAAGTTTGCAGTTTTTCGATGACAATCGAGTCTATATTAGCTTCCATTTCATGTTTTTTTAACATCGCTGAGTTCTCCATCAGTTTACTGAAATTTACTTGTTGTTGTCTTGGTCTGCTCTGAAATTATTTTCTTCAACAATGTCGTTGCACTTTTCATGGCTTCTGTCACTTTTTTTTCCATGGCTTGCATCTTTTCGATTACAGTCGCTTCCAATTTTGAAGCTCTTGTTGAACAATTATGGATTATTTGAATTGTTTGTTATCCATATTAGTCACATTAACATTAACTCCAAATGTGTAAAATCTAGAGGAAACCATCAATTAAACTGTTGAGCACAAACATGGAATCAAGATTTGTTGGATTAACTTCAAAAACACTAATAAACTTACTTTTATAGATATGTTCGCACATCAGAAATTTCATGAGGATTATTTAGAACGTAAAGTTCGGAGGGTCTCCTGAAGCGAAAAATATTACAATTCATGTTCCAGTTGATGAGATGCGTAGGCACGAGAAAATTGTAGGCAATTCATTCAACAGTTTGTCCCGAGATGTTCAGGATTATAACATCACATTTAACTGCAGTCATTACCCTGGTATGGCGATGATTACGCCATCTTTATCCTGAACATAGACGCATCGCCTTGTAATTGGAAATTTCAATGTGCTTTCACAAAGTAAAATATTGCAATGCTACACAACATAACAACACTAAGGAATGTTTGCGAAAGTCAACAAAGTTGTGTTACATCTTATATATTGCGAAAAGACATTTTACCTTCATTGTGACTAATTTATTCATTCATCTAACTTCATTTTTACTCACAGTTTTATTGCTTGCATATTTTACAGGCTCTACTGCATATGAGTTTAAATTATACGAAGATAATAAACTGTTCCAGATATTCGCTATGTTACAGGGTGATACAGAAAACATGGACATCTTAAAACATGAACATTTGATCATTTTCTATAATTGATACCAGCAGTATCAAAGATTCTATTCGAAAATGAGTTGATCCATATTAACAATGATTGATTCTTAGTGGACATTATTTGACTGAAATGTTTGGGAGATATTGATGTAGATTTCTGAAAGAATGGTAGATACAGTGCTAGAAGAAGAGTAATAGTAGTTCAATCGAGCAGTACTCATATGAAAGTGGACGTAAAAGTAACATTAGTCAATTTTTGTCACTGACGTCCAAAGAATTGAATGGTGAACGTACTCAGTAACACTGGGCAACACATAAGAGAATAAGTTTGATACAAGGCTGAACAATATTGCTTGGATGAGTCAACACTTGAAATAGACGTTAATAGAAGATATTACAAAATAACACTGGATGTTGAATGAATACAATCGATAGATATATACAAAGAGAACATGAATTGGATGCTTTATGTATAATTTACAGTTCAAGAAGAACTAGATTGTCGGACCGTTGCTTCAAATGCTGCATTGCGAGAAGAAACGGTCGACTCACATATTAGAAATGACTTCTGATGACCACTTTTGTTTTAAAACTCAAGATATGATGGAAAATTCAGTATTATATAGAGTTACAGGGCGTAATTCACAAGGATAATTCTGCATGTCCATACGCATATGATAAGTTTTTTTTTTTCTTTGTGAAAAACCATTTCCTGTTTATAGTCGTTATTACGTGTTAATTAGGACTTCAGTCATCTTTAGAATAGCGGTTTTGAGTTTTTGTTTTCTTTTAATGCTAAAATATAGTTTGGGTTGATTAGAGATTCATTTGTCTTCAATTCATTACATACTTCGAGTGACAGATATTTTTGGGCTCAAATCTGATAGTTTTCGATTATTATTGATATATCTTTTGATTAGTCCTAAATGCTTGGTATACAATTTTCGTACAGATATTTTGAGGTTGAATAGTACCGTGCGTTTTGTTTAATCTTGCCAATTTAATTGATGGTACAAAATATTTGTCTATAGCTGTTACTGCCTGGACTGCAGGCGCCGCAGACAGAGTTGCACGGTGATTTTGTGGATGATTTCTCAGGCTTGAGAAGTTTTTGGAGCAAGCCTTTGCTACGACCGAATAATTTGGGATATTTCGGTCATTCTTTGTTGATTCAGTGAAGTAGCCAAATTGTTGGAGATTACTTGCATTTCCCATCGGAGGTCGTCCAAACCCAAGTTTGAGCTGTAGGAGTACTTGGCTCCCATCCTGGATTCACATTCACTTGGAATCCAGTCCAATTAGCTTCGAGGCCAAGTTCTAGGCGCGGTCGAGTCAGAGCTCTCCAGTATCTCAATATCAGCCAAGTGTTGTAATTTGCTTTTTGTCAATCTTTGCGACTTTTATGATTCGGCAAGTGGCCATCCTTTTTTTTCTGTTACTACGTTATAAGCACTACATCATATCGTGAACCAGGTCGATTGATCTCAGACGCAATTCAAATTTTGTTGTTAATAATTTTCCAGTGAGTTTTCTTATTCAGATCAGTTTAGCGATGCGACTCACACCCATTTGTTCTGCAATGTTTTGCTTTACTTATGTGTTCACTTAAATAATGGAATTTCGGATATCTTCCTCTGTTTGATTGCATTCAACTATTTATATGCTAAAATTATTCATTTATTGAGCTTCACTTTTTTGTTACTTTCAATTATTCATCTATTTTTGTTCAAATAATCTTCTTTATCGTTTTTGGAAAATTTTGCTATCCAGGTTTTATCCTTCTGTAGGTGAGTGAGTATCGCGGTTTAAGATATTGTCTCGTTTTAAGCTTAGCGGTATGTCGATCAACGCCAAAAGATGTGATTGTTCATTTACTTCAATATTTGAACTGTCCAATTTATCACCTTCCCTTTGAAGGTACTTGCGCAGCTGTGTGCCTGAGGATGAAAATCAACAACTGCGAAGCGCGCTATATTTATTTGTTTTGCAAAGACCTAATTTTTCTGATAATATCGAGCCAGGCCGCTTTAAAGTTGAATTTTGGCGAAAAATCTAGAATCAGTTTATTGTGTTCCACTTTTCTTTAAATTTTATTCCAACGAATTCTTTTTCCATGCTCATCAATTTAGTCCAATGCTTCTCTAGTTGAGGAGAATATGATTGTTTTGCCTTCACTTCCGTTTGTAAGAACAGGCATTTTTAAATGTAAAAGCCAAAATTTGAACGGAGCTGAATCTGGTTTCATCATTTTTGAGGTCGGAAATCCAGATAATTGAGTTGATACGCTATCAGGATGAAAAGAACTTTCCGCGGGCCAATTACAGTCGCTCCTCTTGTAGCGCAGTTTATAAATGTTCTAATATAATCGATAAGGATAATATTCTATGCATTCAATTAAATACTCTTTTTTCTTGGTTAATATAGTGCGCACTCCTTTTTGACATTTCTTTGGTTGTACTCATAATCAATTCCAGGTCTGCTATTTTCTTCAAGTTCTTGTCCAAAATAATAAGAAATTCTCTGAAGTAAATGTTTCGTCGATTAGTTTTCAAAAATCACTTAGTGCTCTCGATTCAAACAAATGCTCAAAATACGGAAACGGTTTGATCTAAATGACATTACTTGATGTGTAATTTCAAAAAAGATATTTCTAACCTAACCTTATTTGGAGCTTCGCAAGTGTCGTCCGAGTACCTCTCTGAATATTTTATTCTACTCTCTAGAAGGTTGATCCACAAATGGCTAGCAGATACTAATTTAAATTCTGAAAGCTCTATCAATCTTTGTCAAGCCGATAATAGCAATCAAGTACCAGGCAAAATTCAATTTTCATTGGTAATTAATAATACTTGTTTAATGTGTAAGTTAAGGTACCCTATCAAATTTTTCTCATTGAAAAACAGGCTGGATAGTTTCGATAATTCACATCAGTTGTTTTCTGTCTCACTTGAATTTCAGTTAAAACGTTTGATGTAACGTTGATTGTTTTAATGCTTGAAATTTTCAATCCCAGAATACGTTTAAAACTATTTTATGTTCCGTTAATCAAATCCCTTTACGAATTGTATCAGTATTTTGGTTTTATAAATGAATGTGGTTGAATGTGAACATCAAAAAAGCATGAATAATTAATCATTTTATTGATATTAGGGTGGAGAAACATCAAACGTCGAAAAGTTAATTCGACAAAAAACTGGAAGTATTTTCGTGATATCTAAATTTATACACAGATTGACAAATTACCGGTAGGAAATAGAAATATGAATGTCGATTTATATATAAAATTGAACAAAAGTGTAGCTGACAAGTTTTGTCGACATATATCACCAAGGTTACCAACTTTTGTAATTTATGTCATTTATAATGTCAGCTTGCATAAAAACATTTATATCCAACCACACCTTTCGAAAATAAATGAGGTTCTACATTTTACGATTCTGTTTTATTTGTTCGATGAATTTTTATTGGACCCTTGGATATGGAGCACTATTATTTTTGTTACAATACTTGTCCGTCTGTTTCGATTTTACCTGGAAAAGAAACAATCTCTAAATTTTGATGGAATAGTAATTTGGGAGCTTTATATATCTGAAGAGGATCTGAAACAATTGTTCACTAAATATCAAACATCAATTATTCATAGCAAACGTGGGAAAAATTATTTTATTCAAAACCAATCAATCAGAAGGTCCAATTCAATCTGCTTAGAATAAAAACAAATAATACTTTCGATTCTCAGTAAATTTTATCAATCAGTAAATGTGTCTTTTGGTTGTATAAATCAATATACTGACTATAAATCTCAGTATCGGTTTATGACAGTTGTAGATATGTGCAAACATCAAATTTTAACAGCACAACCATATGTAGTCATTATTACGACATTAAATTTATATTGCCAAAAATTTACCACATTTATCGAGACTTGACGATTTAAAAATTCATTGCACTAATAAAACGACCAACATCATGAAAGAGCGAAGTACCAAAATTTCATGATGCTAAGATAGAAATGGTAAATAGAAAATAATGTTATGATAATCTTCAGGCTCATCTATAAAACAAATGTGCCGACCAGATTTGAGTTTCAAAATTTCTTTGTTTGCGCGCCATTAAATCAAAAAATTGAAATATCGTTCCAGAGAATGAATAGTGGTTCAAGTTTTCCTGTTGTAAGTTCTGACTTCCGAGAATTTCACACCCCATTAAATTATGCCCATAGTTAAATTAAATTATTTCTGCTAGACTTCTGTCTGTCGAGAAACACCATCATATCTTTCGCTCGACTGGCGCTTGTTTCGGTGGTAAACGCTATTCCATCCCCTCTGATCGTGTTCGTTTGGACGATTCTACCGCCTCGGAGATATACGAACGTTTAGAAGAGACACACTGTTTACTGATGTTCATTTATCATCTGAATTAATTCAAACTTGTTCCAGATAAATTATTCATTGTTTTTTTTTTGTTGTTTTTTCTAAGCGATTTCAAATGTTCCAAATAATTTATGATACTCAATTTCTCATCTCTCCTCTAGAATTTGATGTATATTGAGAGTTGGATATGATAAAGGAACAGGGAGATACCAAGAAACAAACAAATTGTTTTGCGATCTCATGTGAAGCTTCGTTCAGGGCTTCCTTTCTACGTTTATGCTCTGACGGGTTTGAATGATATTTTTCCATTCTCGAAAAACTTGATTCTTCAAGTGAGTTAATCAAATACGAGAAAAATAATAGTCAATAATCACTCTCCACCATGCAATCTCTGTTAGACTTTTCGGTATTAAAAGAAGACCCATATTCTTAAGAACAAAAACTTAGGAGTAGGAAGAAACTATCTCTTACACGTAAATTTGAAAATATCCTCGAAAGAAAGTAGCGTTTTGACTTTGTGCCAAGTTTTCTGAAGTGAAGTAGGTTGAGTCATGAGAATTATTGTCAAACAGGCATGATGTTTGTTAACATATAAAGCGCACAGAGTTGCTTGTACGATCCTCAATTTTCTGACAATTATTGAACACATTACAAAAGAAAAACAGACCATAAATTGATACACCTAACTGTGACAGGTGCTTTCATGTTGTAAGCAATGTCGCCAACATGAATGCACACAGAATTGTTTCTAGGGTCCCAAATCACCATAATTTGACAACGACTGAGCACAATAGGGTCTTCTTGAAAAAAATTAATATGATCCTTTTGTGTCTCGACGTAAGAGTTATAACTTGTAATTGACAACCCTGTGGATGAAACTTTCATTTTATATTGCGTTATCTCAACAAATCATACAAAATTGTAAAATTTTCTAATTTTGTCACGTGATCGACGAAACGCTGTTATTGGCCAAACGCCGCTGTGACGTCATCACGCAGTACGGCGATCAGCAGTTAATGCTTGACAGATAGAGACCGTGGATTAATTCGACTTAGAATAGAATCAGACACAAAATAAGTTCTGAAGTGTTCATAAAGGGACAGTCAGATAATTTTCCAGAGGTTCACGAGTTAATTGTTGCCGACTTTTTCTCAAAAAGTATATTTTTCAACGCAGCTAAAATGAGTGTTTGTCAGAGCTCAGAAATAAGTCTGTATCATGGTTCATTATTTTGACAATACAACGTCTATTTGTGTGTACGAAGTACTGTTTTAGTGATTTATTAATTTAAGGACGTTATATTGAGCAACTAAAACGTCTAAGATGATATCCAGTATTAACCTATAAAATTTTGTTGACACAGCATTTGATTATGTCTCGTCAAAGACAATAATATTAATAATTCAATATTCATTTGATGAAACTTGGTAAATACCATTTTGATTGAGTAAATTTACGATTGTCATGTTACAAGAAACTAACCTAATTTTTCAAATTCATAATGAATGAAAATGTATCATAATGGATGCCAAGCTTATTACCTGTCACTTCTTTCGAGAAGTTCATATAGTTGAACGTTTTTTGGGATCTCATAGTACTTTAAAAACGAGATAACTACATGAGAGGTATCTTGTTCTAGTCTGCAGCCCTGACTAGAACTTTTAAAGCTATTTTGAGGTTATCGTAATAATTTCGATGACAGCTAATTGCGCATATCGATTTTTGTTGATAAAGAATTGAAAATTTATATTCACATTGAAATGGTATTTAGGCCCTTACAACAAGATAAGTAGGAAGTCAGACATGACACGCGGTATCACGTTGTTGTAACCTCTTTTTCCGTATCTCCTCTGTTGAGACATCTATAAACAACTTATTTGGTTCGCGATGACTACTGCTATCATACCCAGGTACAATACAATACTACTTTGGGTTTTCTCTTGCTGATTATATTGAAAGCGATACTACAGCTGAGCGTCAGAAGTGCGGAGTGACTAACATGGTGGTTTTTCGTGACCTTTTCAAACGTTGTTGACTTTGGAATCGTGTGCACTAATCACAGCGATTCCCCTTAATAGTCCAAGAGCCCGCTCGGAAATACTATCTTGAATCGTTAGACGAGTTTTACGTATTCTAAGCGATTCGTCGTGAAAACATTACCCTTAAAAGTCAACGGTTCCATTTTTAATTCTGCCAGAAGAAATTAATATTAATTATTCATTATGTGAATTTAACGCACAAACTACCTTTTTATGTTAGACACTTGGAGATTACACTGGAACATGTATTTTTATGTGTAAAACAAGAATAATGCACGGTGCCGAGTCTCATTCTGCTACAACTCCCGGCACCGTGGCTTCAAAGTGGTTGAAAATATCGATAAAGTACCTTTTTCTGTAAGACGGAAAAGTCCTATACAAAAATTGTAACCAGAGACCTGACGAATTCAAAGAATCAACGGTGCTGACTCTCATGTTGCCAGAAGTCCTCGGCACCGTGGATCAAATCGGTGCTCGCGCAGCATATTTTTAGTCTGAATAAAATTTGCATACATTTATTTTTGATGCAACAGTACCTTAAAAGGGAGAGTGTAAGGTGTAGTATGCAATAATATTTGATATACTTTCATCCTATCATCTAAGAATGAATAAATCTAGAGTAACTAAGTTTTTAGAATGGATGCATACTGTTTCAATTCCGGTAAACTGATAGAAGCAATCAGAGAACAAATGTATAAATGAAATGGAATCAATCAATCATCGAAGCATACCAATAAAAAAATTGAATTAGGTGAGCTTCATACTTACTTGTACAAAGTATAAGTGAGTATTGTGAAGCCGACAAAATTCACACTTCGAGATTATGTTGAAAATATTCCTATAATGTTGAATTTTTGTATTTTAGACTGTCTTAGGATCTAGTTGTGCTCCTCGCAATGTGGTTGCAATCGTCCGTCTTTACCGGAACTGCACTTCACTTGAAACTTTTTTTAAATTTTCCGTATTAATCCAGAAAGATTAGCCGTGGGATACAGAAATTCAGTATTTAAAATTACTGTAGCATTCGGATGGTTATCTCTTATTATTGTACTAATCGACTGAAACTTTGTCACAAATAATTTGTGATCTCTACTTTATTCACATGCCTTGACTGGCTTTATGCTTGATATATGGCGCTGCATACAGTTTTTACTTTTGCAGTCCATCTATCCATATGAGTTTGAACTTTTTGGGATCCAAGCCCTGATTATCTTGGGTTCTTGGATATACTGTACTGACGAGTCCTAATAAGGACGAAACACGTGTATACAGTTGGTTTCCGATCTGAGATGATGTTGTCAAAACCGATTAATAGATTTGAAATTATGTGGAACAAATAATTGAATGTTTCAGAATCTTTGGTTGTTTTCAATTTATGTGGAAAATTTGGAGAGTCTGTTATATAGGGTGCACTTCCGGTTCAGTCGGTTAGTTCAATAGTAAGGGATACCCATTCAAGTGCTACCGCAATTTCAAATACTGAATTTCAGTATCCCACGACAAATCTTTCTGGATTAATACGGAAAATAAAAAAAAAGTTTCAAGTGAAGTGCAGTACCGGTACTGACGGACGATTGCAACCACATTGCGAGGAGCACAACTTGATCCTAAGCCAGTCTAAAATACAAAAATTCAACATTATACGAATATTTTCATCATAATCTCGAAGTGTGAATTTTGTCGGTTTCACAATACTTGTACTTTTTACAAGTGAGTATTAAGCTCCCTTAATCCAATTTTTCTATTGGTATGCTTCGATGATTGATTGATTTCATTTCATTTATACATTTGTTCTCTGATTGCTTTTATCAGTTTACCGGAATTGAAACGGTATGCATTTATTCTAAAAACTAAGTTACTCTATATTTAATCTTTCTTAAATTTTAGGATGGAAGGATATCAAATATTATTCCATACTACACCTTACACCCTCCCTTCTGAGGTACTGTTGCATCAAAAATAAATGTATGCAGATTTTATTCAGACTGAAAATAGGCCGCGCGAGCAACCGCTTTGATCCACGGTGCCGAGGACTTCTGGCAACATGATAGTCGGCACCGTTGGTTCTTTGAATTCGTCAGGTCTCTGGTTTTTGTATAGGACTTTTCCGTCTAACAGAAAAAAGTACTTTATCGATATTTTCAACCACTTTGAAGCCACGGTGCCGGGAGTTGTGGCAGAATGAGACTCGCCACCGTGAGGTTTTCTTGTTTCACACATAAGAATACATGTTCCAGTGTAATTTCCCAGTGTCTAACATAAAAAGGTAGTTTGTGCGTTAAATTCACATAATGAATAATTAATATTAATTGCTTCTGGCAGAATTAAAAATGGCACCGTTGACTTTTGAGGGTAATGTTTTCACGACGAATCGTTTAGAATACATAAGAATCGTCTAACGATTCAAGGTAGTATTTCCGAGCGGGCTTTTGGAGTATAACGAAACAATTGATATCAATAGTTTTTTTAATGTGCTTAGAGTACATTTTCGACATTTTTGAGAAATCGTGGAAGACCCTATTATTGAATGCACTGCAAGAGGGCACAGAGCACAAGTTTATGCACCTGATGGTGACAGGTGCTGCACTACTGTACAAAATGACCATAAGAATCACGTTCTACAAAATCTTACTGTCAAACATTTGATGATCCATCGTGGTGGAGCTGGAATGCATGAATGATCAGTTCACGGATTATTTGCGGTGTGGAAGTCATCAAGATAGAAATAGATTTTTGCAAGAAATATGTCTTCTTCATTACACATTTGGGCCTACTTCCAGTTGTTCTTTGTCATATATTAATTTTTTTGTCAGAAGAAATGATATAGAACAACGGTGGCCATCATCAGGCGAATTTTAGGCTCTCATGCAAGTAAAATAGAGAAAGTTAATCGAAAGCAACTGCAAAAAAATAATTAAGGCTGGATCTGGCAGATTTTGCAGTCGCTTAAAGTCAGTTGCACCGCTGCCCCTCAAATTTCAAGTGTCACTTAGTTAAATAATATCGTATCTAGACTCAAAAATCAAATGTGACATGAACATTGCTGTCAGTATTCTGATTCGATACTTTTTGTTTAAGTGAAACTTTAAATTTAAGTTACAACGGTGCAACTGACCATTACTCTTTTCTTGATTCGTGATTGACAGATGCTTCTTTCTGGAATTGAAACTTTGGATCATGTGAATGTCTCGCAAATATAAAATAAAATATGAATATCAAACACGCCTCTTACCCGTTATATGAATGGTAGATACTCATGGACCGTGCGTTGTTAATCGAAGAAAGGGAACAATTCTTTACAGGCTGCTATTCATACGCTTAAGATAAGAGCATTGGGAAGTCCCCGATGAGTAATAATGTATAATAAAACTTAGACTTCAATCAGTAACAAACAATAGCTTCTTTGAAAATCTTTTAACAGTCTGTCGTTTTCTCGAACGTATGGCAAGTTTGCAGAATTGAATGAGCGCTTATTATGAGAACTTTTTTCCGAGATTTGCAATATCTTTACAAGTTCACCTGAATATGCTTTCCTCTTGAACTTATGTAGACCGTCTGCCGATAAGCTTCCAAGTGATTTTGCAAACTTGTCTTACACTTGGAGGTATGGCAGACTGTTGAAAGTGATCAAAATAGCAATTTTTTCCAAAAATTGCCTTTTTTATCACAAACGTACGATCTATTATAGTATCCTTGATATATTGATGATTATTTTCTCAGCCGTAGGGTGCGATTACTTGTTTTCAAGATATGGAGAGTACACTACAAAATATATTATGATTCAATAAAAACTTACTGACTTTTTGTTAATCGATGAGATTTCAAAGCTACCATATTTGCACTAAATCATAAATACTTATGTATGTATTTCTATGTGGATGTTTGACAAAAAATTGGATTGAAAAATTAGTTCCAACACCATCATCTTGAATAAGAGGTCATCTTTAGACAAGTTGTTCTTATTGGAATTTATCAGTACAACCGATCAAGCTTCAGATAATCGGACTTGTGCGCCCAAGATAATATTTATTTAAGAGATCCAGTCGATACAGTACTATCTACTAGTTGAGATCTGGAGTGGCAAGTTGTAGTTTTATATATGCATACATTCATCAACCTGATGAAATATTATATCTAGGGCATAAATTTGATTATTCGAAGCGTGATTTGGCTTGACTGATAAATCTGAAAAAACCGCTGTGGCCCATACAGTACTTCCCCGACCATAGATTTCGGGACCAGTTTCATCGCTGTTTCAGAAATTTAGAGTGCCGCATCAATTAATTGCATATTTTGAAGTGGAAGCTGTCGTTATCAAAGTGACAGCTGCCACTGGTAAGGTGACAACTATCATTTATCGTATCCGGCTTACAAAACTGCCCCGGGGTAGACCAAACGAATATTAATCGAAAAGAAAGCCGAAAATCACCGATGTCGTTTGAATCCCGTATAAACGCAGCTCTTCGTTTCGTTTCGTAACTATTCGGTCGCCCTGCCCGCTGACAGTTTTATAAGCCGAATTTGATAATTGTCAAAGTAATAAATGTTATCGTCAAAGTGACAGCTGTCATTGTGAAAGTGACAAAAGGCTGTTATTTTTTAAGTCCTTACATAAAATAAGTATTTTTGGAAATGGAGAGTTCTTTTTTCAATTTTCGGGGTCTTCAATTCAATGGAACATATAGTTTCGACATCTAATCGCCGGAAGTGTAATTTGTAGATGGTAACGTGGACTCCACTACTTGATTTATTATTTTTTAAGCCTACTAAACTTATCTCTCCAAGAGCTTAAAATTGATACCAAAGTAGACATTATTCAAATGATTTGTGCCCAATTACTCATTTTGGCAAAATAATTGATGAATGTTTGCATGTGATGTCAAAATATAAAGGATAATGCTTCTAGCTCCACATTATGATTCTCATTATTCCGAAACAATATAACGAATCTTATAATAATTTAAATTTAGTTAATAACGAATGAACTGCTGATAATTGTGAAAAATGTTTTGTATGAGTGTTGTGCCAGAACATTCACGAATTAGTTTCAGTTATTTCACATTCTATGATAAATACTACCGTTTATAAAATAAACGCAGGAAACTCAAAAGTTCCATCAATACAGTTTTAGTACTACAAAACTCATCTACAAGCTTGAACCTAGCTTCTTAGTGGAAAACTTCAATATCAAACAGTCGATAATTCGTACGCGTTCTTAAGTTATCGTGCATGCAAACAGACGGACAGACCGACTTTTTTGGAAAATATGTTTTTAGGGTCCAGTAGGGTCTAAAACGTGAGTATTCATCAAAATCTTGAATAGTCAAAAAATCATGATCACGATACTTTCCCTATTATACGGCGAAGACGAAAAGGATGAAATAAGTGTCCACAGTTGTCGTCCAATTCGATATTTAATTTCAAATTTCCAATTGTCCATTCATTCTGATCCACGAATCTATCAGAAAGTAATACCATTGTGCTCTGTATTTTTATTGAACCTACATCTCCAGGAATAATTACTGAGCCAAGCAAAAGACAGCAAAGTTTCACCATAAGAATTTCCCCATTTATCTTGTGTGGTGCGGACCCTAACAACTCTGGCTGTAGCCACAGCTCTGATCATAGCCAGTATCATGAACAAAATGAACTAAATAAATTTTGTCTCTGACGTTAACAATGTTTCGCCTTTATGAAGTAATAAAATGAAGTGATAACCATTTGTAATTTTCTTTCTATCCCTGCGAAAATCTTTATAATCATAGAACGGATATTGTGCGACAAGGAAAATTTCGCATTGCGCGCTTGATTTATAATTAACAATTACGAACGCGAAGCGACAACAGCCCAAAATTTTATCATTTTCTCAAAGGAATACTGCACTGGCATCCGTAAGAAAAGAAAAATAGAATTTATTCAACTTTTTCTTGTATAGTTTGTCATAGATTTTTCAGTATAAGCTATTGTTTTTGAAGTATGGAAAACAATCCTGCTAGTCTTGTTCATGTAGGTAATTCTTGACTAATGTGAACTGGATTTGGGCATCACAATAGTTATTTGTGTATCAAGGCCGTAAAGGCTATCTTTTTTGGTCGAATCTGTTGTTTGTGGCCGAAGCATAGCTGAGGTTGCAATTCAGGTAAGATCAAAAAAGAACTGTAGGCCGAGGTGCACACAACGTTTTTCAGGCGATCATTACGAAATAATTCAAAATCACATCATTTTATCTATTTATTTCTAAAACATTGCAATTGTAAATCTTAGTTGCCGTTGAAATTGTTTTATTTTATTGTCTTCTATCAAGTTGACATTTAACAAAAAATGCGTAATTATTTTTTGAATTGCAAGAACTACAGAGGTTGACGGAAGAATATATGTACTATTTAAGCGAAAACTGTTTCTTAAAGAGTTCATCAAGCTGCCCATATAGGTAAATATAAAGTATTTATGAAATATTCTTTGACAGATTAGTCCCAAAAAAGTAATATTTGACAGATCAATCCCAAAAAGTGAATTTTGACAGATCAGTTCCAAAAAGTGAAACTTCACGGCCGCAAAAGGGGCCATAAAAACACCTTTTTTGTCATGATCGCCTGAAAAATGTATTAATATCTCTTACATCCGATCTTATATGGTATTATTGGAGACGTAGTAGGTATAGTACATATGATGTGGATTTCCATAGCAGCTTCGAGTGCGTGGGCTTTTGCATTTCGACTGTCACTCTGTCAATGTCTTTTAATGAATATTTGAAAACCTTACAAGTCTTACAATCGTAATAGAAATTATTAATTATGGTGACGCAAAAAAAAAAAAACAGATTTGATTTGACAGTAAGAGACCTTCTGATACAAATCATGACTCCATGATGAAATGAAAAATTTTTAGAATCCTTTCAACAAATTTTTGCAAACTCCTTCCAAACAATACTTCAATTCCATTGAGATTAACAAACGACGAAGAGACATTGACATCGTTCAAAGTTAAATCAGTCCCTCATACGCTTACACTTCGTTAACATCGTTGTATGACTCCATAAACAAAAATCTTGTAATCGTCTATAATCTATCACCTAATAGGATATTATTATCAATATACAGACGGATAGGCTAACAAATATCACAAGTGTGTTTGGTAAGTACACTTTGAGGTGAGAAATTCTTGAAATTAGCCCTTCAAATCTAAGGAACAAAAAAAAAACTCATTATTATGAACAATAAAATAGTCGTTGGAATTAATGACTTTTAATTCTGAGTCAATGTGTTTCTGGAAGTAGTACAATTCATGAAACACTTCATATAATGATCCCCAATTTTTATGATGTTTTAAATGATGAAACTCATTTTGAGATATTAAATAGAAAGGAAAAATTCCCTCAGGTTTATAAGCTTTTTGTTGCGTTGTTGTTTCAACATAATGAATTTTTATATTTCCGTTTTTCCTGTCACGAAAACTAAAAGCATTTACTCCATCATACATAATTATATTTTATCGGAAAATTTAACAGTTACTTGCACGGAATGGCGTTATGGGTATCAGCTTTAACAGCCATACAATTTTCGCCGCTCAATTTTCATCCTATTTTATTAGAGGAAATTCAGATTTCTATTTCATTTTCAAGATTTCGCTTCTAAAAAAGACGAAGCCATAATAACTTGGATATGATTGCTTGTTTATCTGTTGAACATAAGTAGAATATCTTATTTACTGCTCGACTTTAATCACGTATTATGTTTATTATTACCACTGTTCTCATTCTTATTTCTCTGAAAGTTAAATTCGCAAAGTTTTGAATAACAAAACTATGTGCAGGTGAGCTTATTCCATATCAAATAGCAAAAACAAAGATCATCTTCAAGTTTTACATTGGTGGTACAGCTGAGACTAATAAATAAAACAAAAAGACCGAGGAATTGTGAGAAATACCTTGGAATGGAGCTCACGGAAGAATGCATGAAAAAAGAAGCAACCGTTTTATTGTTAAATGTAGAATAAATATTTAAAGCCTTTGTTCTCATTCGTACTATGATTGTGGACATATTTAACAGATTAAAAGCTAATTATTAGATCTATTCTTCATTATACTGGACAAAATGGTATTAGAATACTTTAACCACAAGGAACCAGGAAAAAAGATTCGTCAATTCTTCACATACTCTCATTTTCCTCATAATCGAATGCTTTTCGTTTATTTATTATCAACGTCATACAAAATTGGAGAGTTCATCAAAAATACGCTCATAATAAAGAAATTGAAGCTTACTATAGATCTATTGGTGGTATGTGCGACGGTGAGATCGATCATGGTTGTTTCCACTCCGGGACGCGGTCTATAATCAGGCATACTCTTCCTTAGATACTCTGCCACCTATGTCCGACTATTTGTGGCTTGATTATATTGTACTGATGACTTCCAATAAAAACAAAGCACGTATTCACAGTGGCACCTTGATCCAAGATATAGATTCAGAGGATCGATTCTTTGATTTGAATCCATGTGGAACACGATATCAAGTGTTTAATGTTAGTTGTATTTGGCCATTCTTACTCAATCAACACTGGTCTTAATAGAGCAAGATCCCAGGTCCGCTAGACGTTACTTATTTTCTGAAAAACAAAATGTGTGGAATAGAGTAGTGTTAGTATGTACTTTGATCATACGCATACTTACAAATTTGTGCCGACGGCCAATTTACAGATACGAGGTGCTAGAGGTGAGTTAGGACATTTTTCACTACTCTTAAAGTCTTGAGTGCTGATTTTTTTATGTGTTTTACAGAATATTGTTGAAAATTGATAATCAATATTGCTAGACACTTTCCATCGGTTGTAATTTTTGCTAGACTCTTCAAAGCTCACAAAGAATAACGTAATATTGCTTATAGTCTGAGTGCTAATTTTCATATATGGTACCTACTTAGGGAACAAATTTCATACTGTTTGTAAACAGCCAGATCAATCGTAAGGCTAAATATCCCCCAGAAACAATTAAAATATCGCTGTAAGTAAAAGCGCGAGGTCACTATTCATAGGCTTGATAGTAAGCGAAGTATCTATGGGCACCCAACTCTTCTTTGGTCTGGCTGTTTACAAAAAGTATTGAAATTGTTTCCTGTGTATCATATATAAAAATTGGGACTCGAATTATAGGTAAGATTACGTTATTTTTTTGCAAGCTTTAAAGCATTCACCAGGAATTACTGGCGATGGGAAGTGTCTGGCAGAGTTAATTATCAATTTTCAACAATATTCTCTAGAACATACATATATAAAAATCAGCACTCAGACTTTAAGAAAAGTGAGTAATGTCTAAGCGTTCCTATAGCATCTCGTATCTATAAATTGGCCGTCGGCACAAACCAGCAAATATGCGTGTGATTGAAGTACCGAATACCACTACTCTAATCCACTTGTTTCTCAGAAAATAAGTAACGTCTGATGGATCTGGGATCTAGGACTTTTTATGACATCATGGTGATGTACTTGACCAGCCATGAATTTCTTAAAACCAGGCAGAAATAAAATAATCAAGTGCACCAAAGGATCGATTCACAGTAAACGCAGAACATGTGCCGTCTTGGGCTCTCCTTTCATCTTGAATCTAATTCACAAACCAATCATTCTTTCACCATATTTTTTTTCAATAGAGTATCTATTATCATTTATTCTCCTCATATCAATATGTTATTTGGTGTGGCTTATATTCAATTATTGGTAAGTTGTTATTAAATAATATTTTTGTTTTGTTTTCTGTTGAGCTATATTATTTCTCATGCTCCACAAATAAAGTACCTCATGATCTGTCTTCTGAAATATGATTATTTTATTTCTGTAAAACTTATGGTCTACTGATTTTCCCAAATAAATACAAGGATTACTTTAATATATATACATACCTATCTTCCTTCGCACATTAGTGAGTATATGATGTGTTATAATTTGTTTTTATCGAATCTAAGTACTATTGAGATTCAATACACTCTTTCCTAGAGCCCGACGTATTAACCTCAGAAGTACATGAATGACGGTCAAGCGCAAAGGTACTTGTTCAGAGAAAATGTCCATATTTTTGTGTAGAATTGAATTTATGACCAGATTAAGAACTTTTAGCTGGCGCAGAAAATGAACGACAATCATGTTCACGTCGTCATTCAACGCTTGCGTATATGGTCCAACTATTCCAAGTACCAGAGATAAGTTGAATATACCCTTAGTCAAGACAGTAAATGAATTTTCATGGCATATCTTACAGACTTTGTGCAGCTATCGTTGGAAATATAGAATTTTCTGTGACAGCATAAACTAAAGACGTAAGTTCTCTAAAATTGCCACTTTGGAATTCAGTCTCTTGATTCTCAGTTGCACTGAAATTTCTGTTTGTATCTAAAACCCTGAGATTGTATAACATATTTGTGTACAAATTGAAGCTTGAACATCTTAGTTCCAATATTTGCTCAATTTCACTCTTGTATGTGAATATACCCAGGGAAAATTTCATGCTCATTTGCGGTAATTTCCTCATCATCTCCAAATGAATTTATTTTCAATGTGCATGCCGAGCGCTTTTAATCTTCTGCGCGAAATACTCAGACATTATCCATCATTGTTTACAGTCCATTAAAAAGCGGTATTCGTTTAATCCCATCTGACTGCGTGTTGTCAGAATTATCCGTAGAGGCGCCATGTTCGCAGACGACAATTGCCACCCCTCTCCAACCCACTCTAGATAATGTAAAGCGAACAAACAATAGAAGCAAAACGGTGCGCTACTTGTCTTTCAGGCTTTTAAATATTTGGTTTGATGGGATTTCTGTTCCGGAACAAATGTGGAGAACATATATTTTTAAAGATAGTATAAGCGATTTCGCGTTATTTTCTGAGAAGAAAATATATTCACCACATAGTTTTTTTTTCTTGTTAAAGCAGTCTCTATACATCACAATTCATTAGGAACAATAATGTGATGAACTAATATGAACAATTCATCTAAAACTATGGATGTTTAGTGAGTGGTATAATTTTCTCTACTGCCATGTCTTGTTTAGTCGATGAATTTTGATTGAGGCTATAAATACGAATATAGATTCAAAAGTGATTTATTTAGATATGAAAGAAAAAAATTCATCAAAATCTTATTCATTGTGAATAAGTCTCCGCCTGAGTCATAACATTCTGATAAAAGTAAAGGCAGAAATAGTGATTCTACCATTGTACAAAAGCATAAGAAGATCCGGTTCTGACGTATGTTAACTCTCCGACACACCAGGTTTTTTCTTTCTTGATTTTACATCTATGAATATTTGTTCCACCTCCTCAAATTGAGGTACTTGAAGGAAGAATATTACAGACTCATCAATTTTGTTTTTATAAGAACGTGAAACTCAGTACATATACCAAATTTCAGATTTGAGAAGTTATGAGAATCATATTAATAGTAATGATGACCATCAATGGGTGAGTGAAGAAGTCAATGGAATTATAAACAACATTGGTACCTCCATCCTATCGTGAAAATTTGAGTCCCAAAATATTATCCAGACGGAAGTGAGGAGGGCTCAAATATACGCCGAATCATTTCGGAAAAAATGTATACAGAGAGTGCTGAACCTGGCAGGAGCTATGCCGTGCCCCTACATTATTTAAATTTAGTAGATAACATGAATTATTTGTCTCCAAAACATGAATACACATTTTTCATTGATATAATTTTCATATATAATATCATAAGTGGTTAAATTTTACCGGAAAATTTTTTAGATTGTTACGAGAGCTTGTTGCTTAGCAATTTATTGAGTGATATTGACAGAAAAATCACGAGCTGTCAAGCGAGTGATTTTTGATCAATATCACGAAATAAATTGGTAGCAAGCTCTCGTTACAATCTAAAAATTTTGCCAGGTTATATTTAATCACGAATGGTATTCGGAAGATTATTTTTCCCATCCAAATTCATCAATATATTTCAGAGACTCGACTCTGAATCTGCTCATTTTCACATTCAATCTGTCTGTCAGTTTGACAGATGCTGAATCAACGCGGCTGAATATTCTTTGTTTTGTATATATAACCAACAGACAAAATTTCCAAAAAATTTCCACTTGAAAACCGTGTTGGTTGTACCACGTGACGTCGAATGGTGCAATTCTATTGGTCGAAATTTGGATGGTAAAAATAATCATATATAATATCATAAGTGGTTAAATTTTACCGGAAAAATTTTTAGATTGTTACGAGAGCTTGTTGCTTAGCAATTTATTGAGTGATATTGACAGAAAAATCACGAGCTGCCAAGCGAGTGATTTTTGATCAATATCACGAAATAAATTGGTAGCAAGCTCTCGTAACAATCTAAAAATTTTGCCAGGTCAAATTTAATCACGAATGGTATTCGGAAGATTATTTTTCCCATCCAAATTCATCAATATATTCCAGAGACTCGACTCTGAATCTGCTCATTTTCACATTCAATCTGTCTGTCAGTTTGACAGATGCTGAATCAACGCGGCTGAATATTCTTTGTTCTGTATATATAACCAACAGACAAAATTTCCAAAAAATTTCCACTTGAAAACCGTGTAGGTTGTACCACGTGACGTCGAATGGTGCAATTCTATTGGTCGAAATTTGGATGGTAAAAATAATCTAGAATATTTTTTTATTATGTCCCTACTCATTGCTTTTATTGTTTCACGAGTAATAACATATAATTTTTAAGCCTCATAAAGTTGAATACTAATTTAATCTCCTTGATTAGTCATTCATAACTCATTGTTCCTTGAGTGGAAGTATATCAAGATAATAAAACGATATTTCTCATCAACATTAAAGACATAACTTTGTGACAATCGCGGGCGTCCAAACAAGAGAGCAACATGAAGGTAAGAACGTCAAACCAACGACTAAATGAAGAGAATTAGCTGGTAAAGCCTGCTATATTTATGCGGAATGAAATTTGTCGAGAAGCGGGTTACTAGGCGACCTGGTCGAGGCCTTCACCGCTCGCTTATCATTTTAATTCAATAATGTCTGGCGGGAAATGCGGGAAATTAAAAGCAATTGACTCTGGAACAAGAAGAGACACTACTGAAAGCAAATACCGTGAGCTAAAATAGGAATCTGGGAATTCTGAACGGAGTATGACATTGTATTCTACCAACAGCATAAGTAAATTCAACCTGCTTTCTATTTATTTCATATAGTAGATAGCGTTTGAATAGCGAATGTGAAATAATTGAGGATAAGCTTTCTTCATGAAACTTTTTTGCTCCATTTCACAAGTACTTGCGCTAATACAATTCAAATTGACTAGATTCCAATTCTCAATTTGACACTTCCATGTTTTTTGCTTTGAATTTTAAGAAGGGTTATGAATGATACTCAACCAGCTTTCATTGCAGCCTTTGTGTCCCTTGCCATTATAATTAACCACAAAAGCCATAACATATTTTCCACGTTGCTAAGCCCATTGAAAATCAATTGGAAACTGCAGATTCGATCGGTCCGAATTAATTAATTCATTAACTAGAACGGAAACTCAACAAAGTACTCCATGAGAAATGATTCGACAGTAGTTTCGCTGCAGTGTTCAGTTTCCGTACATTAACTAAAAGCAATCTACAAGTAACTTGTAAACAATTGTGTTTATTACCGTAGTAACATACATAAATTATCGAGTTTCCTTGGAGACAGTCTCAAGCCAAAACAACAATGTAACAACGTTGCAAGTTCCTTAACAGGACTCATTATAGTATTATATCTCACATACATGACGGAGAGGTCTTGCGCTTAATTGTAGGGCTAACTGAGGAGACGTGAATAGCTTACTACTCATCCAATAAGTTCTCAATAACTATGCTTTAATAATAAGCATAGGTAGTCTACAGAAGCCTTTGATGTCCGTCTAGAGCACAGCACGGTACGACGTATATTCCAGCAGAAGAAGAAGACATTAGGATGTTAGCTGAAGACTTCAGAAATCATCCCCACTCAGGTTGTTCACAGAAATAGGGCATATGGCAGTTCTACATTGGATTTCAGATTAAGGTATAGATATCAGTTTCTTGTCTAATTCATTTGAAGAAAAATGACGGCGCTATAAGTGTAACTTTTTATGAAGTGTATATACATCGGCATCTGAGTGATTATCTGTGAATTATTATTTGTTTATATTACAAATTATTTCCGTTATTGTTTGAAGAAAACTTTTCTGCACTTCAAAGGCTCAGTTGTACAATCTAAGCTCATGTACAGTTCAATTAAAACAAACTCATTCATTATGGTTACAATTGCTGAAATAATTGTAACCATAGGAAATAAACTTAGTTCAACTAAACTGTAGATAAGCTTAGATTGTACGACTAGGCCAAAATATTTTTTTGTTGTTTTCTCGTTGACAGCTTTTGCACTCTCAAAAAAGTTCCACTTCTAGGGCCGTTAATTATTGACGGACGTATGTTTTTTTAAAATCAATATAAGTGAAAGAAATGTGCTCACATTTATGTCAGAGAGACTTCCCACAGAGTCCACAGATGTATTTTTGACGCAATTTCCAATCATAAGGCGTTACTTCCTAACATGCGGACAAGAATCTTGATATGGAAATATCATTAGATTTTTTTACTATTCAAGTAGAGATATTTTTTCTAATACTCATTGCTAGAATGTCTATTTTTTTTTTAATATATCAAACTAGGGGTAACTCATAAATTTATTTATCTATTCATCAATTAACTAATTCATTTACTCATTTATTTTTATCAGGCGAAGCTCAGTTCATGCTGTTCTTATACCTAACCTTCTCAGTACAGTTAGGTAAAGAAATTATTCTTCCATATGTTTGAGCATCTAGTACTCTGAATTACCTTTCCACCAATTGAAACGCATTACAAATTACTTGCTCATGAATATGACATACCAAACTGTTGATAACATTCATAAAGTTGTAACACATTTCATGAAATTTATCAAAGTTAAACCTAACTGTCAAGAGCCAAAAAATTTGTCCAGAAACTATTTGCTATAATGCTCAATAATTCTAATTTGATTTGATAGAGAATATTCAAATCATTGAAGTACCTCCTCCACAATTGAAATACATCACAGAAAACTTGCTCATAAATATAGTACACCAAACTATTATTGAAATTCACATACACATTCAAAATATCCCGATTCAATCAATCTTTCATGAATTTTCAAGAAGCTGAAAACTGACATGAACATCAGGGATACCATTATAATAAAGCTGTAAGAAGTCCTCATCGGCTCCGTGTGCAAAAAAACTTCTACGAGTTTAAAGTTCGCAAAGATGTGTTCCTTGGATTTTTAGCGGAACAGCTAGTTCAATAATAGAAACAGTTCAGACAAAAACTGTAGATCTTCAAATTCTTCACAAAAATGGACGTAACACTCTTTCTCCTAAGATTCACCATTTCTGGGAGAGAGTCATTCTAAATTTGTATTCTCCATGATATGCACACATCTACACGCCACCTTTGAGGTACTATACTTTTTGAGGTGGTTTTGTCGGTAGGCCGACTCCACGGTCACTCCATTGAATTTTGATGAAATATAGTCTTCTTCTTCATTATCTTACTATTCATCTTATTTTTCTTCTCCACATTCTTCTTCATCTTCATCTTACCGAGTTGACGTGAATTGATCAAACAGCGATACACCAGTTGTTTTGTTGTCGATGTGAGGATCATCTTATGTTGGGGATTCAGTATTTATTTAAACACTACTGGCCTTGACAGCTGGTGCATGTTGATTAACAAAGTAAGTTTACTTTTTTGCAGCTCTATTTCGAATTACACTACTTTTTGCAGTTGCAAAAAATAGTATCCTAGAGGTTTTCTGGTGCAGGTGGAGGTAGAGTGAGGATTGGTTCTACTCCTGCTCATAAATATTTTTATTGAATACCAAGTTCAAATGTGGCTTTATGATAAACTGGATTTAAAAGAATGAGATTGGAAGCTGATTGATGATGTATTGGAATCAATCTACACTGCGATTCCACCTGCACCAAACTATTATCTTTAACTGCAAAAAGAGGTGTAAATCAAAATGCGGATGCAAAAAAGTAAGCTCACTTTATTCACCAGCATGCACCAGCTGTCAAGGCCAGTTGTGTTCAAATGCTGAATCTCCAACAGAAGATGATGCTTACGTCAACGACGAAACAACTAATGTATTGCTGCTTGAACAATTTACGTCAATTCAGGACGATGAAGATGAAAAAGAAGAAGAAGATGAAGAAAGAATATAAGTAGAGGAAAAATAAAGAAAAGAAATGAAATAAGAGAAACCTGATATCATATTAAACATCAATTAAAATACCATGGAGTAGACCTATCGAGAAAACCACGTTGAAAAATACGTGCCAAGTGGAGTACCCCATAGGTGACGTGAAAAAATAGATAGTTACTGTTTCCATGGAAAGAGCAATGCATTCTAGAAATACTACTTGAAATATCCGAGAAATGGTTTACAAACGAAGCAGAGCCGAAAAGACTGACAGAAATGCTCCTAAAGGAGGTGTGACAGGAAAAGCTAGATTCAAATTGAAAAATTTGTAGTTATATAGAATAGGTGATATATTATTATAATATATATTACATTAGACCTTTGTTGAAATTCACGTAGCATATTTGATAAAATTTATTAAAAATGTTACAAAACCGAAATGTCATAGGCAAAGACACATTGATGTCTAGGTACAATGTCCAACCTTTCCATGGTTCATCAATCTATGGATAGTTCTCTCAAATTTCATAAAAATATTCAATTCTCTGTAATATCTTGGTGTATCTCGTATTAAATGTGTAGTCACTAGAAACTTTCTATAAAAACTCTGGAAATAAACTCAGTGGACCACAATGTCTCATTTGTCATTAGATAAATTACCTAATTACCTCTCATTATTGGCTGGAATTATTCTGAATGAACCAATATGCATCTTGTATATAAAAGTGAATAAATCAATTTCTGCTATGTAGCTACAGCTTAGGCAAGATCATCAATAGACTGGAGTTCAGAGTTTGTCGACCGCTTTCTGGTTCGTTTAGTTTATCTCTGTTGGTAACATGAATCCATTATAATTTTGAGTATCTTGGCTTTCGTTGCATTATTCCTTGTAAGCTTTCGTGTTGGTAATTTGTGGATATGTTCTTGTTTAAAGTAAACTACATGGATGTAGAGTGCACTAGAATCATGCTTATCAAATAACACCACGTGAACCTTGTTACCGAATATGTGAAGCAGCCGGTTGATGAATTTTCACTCAAATTACAAGAACGTCATCGAGAGAAATTCACCAAGATAATAATTCCCTTATGGTTTATTGTGTGCTCCAATAATATATGAAACCTCAACAAATTCTTATGTTTAATCAAAACTCCATTAGCAATAATATTGCTTAGAAATTCGTAATTACTGCTGACGATTTATTGGAATTAGTTACCGACCAATTTTAGTGGATCAAAGTAGCCGTAGGGTCAGCTACGGTTATGAGATTCACTTGCAGATATCCCCTAGGTCCTAGGGATTAATTAATTAGATAAATATGTATATCCACTGGGTATCTACTTTGAGTTTGAGCTTTAAAATCTAATTATTATCGAAACTGCGGATTCATATACCTAAACGCAGAAAGCCAATTACTTCGGTGAATGTTATATGTAATTCTTTCAGTAATTGAATTATAAGTTACTCTCATATAATCCAACAATGGAATATAAATTATTTGATAATCAACCTCAACATAATGCACAAGTTTGTATTCACTACTTAAAATGCAATAAGTGCAATTTATCAAACTATCATGAAATACTTCTTGTTGGTTTGAAGATCAGGAGGTGACCTGTGCTGATTTGATTTTGAATGTGAACACCTTCAACTAAAGTTTTTAATTCTGTTTACTAAGCCTAACCCAAATTATGCCTCCTGTATCTTGCTATAGTTCATCTTGATTGAAAAATGGATTCCTTTGAGGGAATTTACCAAAATATCATCACAAGTAGCAGTTGTAGAAGGTGAATCATAGCAATAATTATGAGGATGGTTCAATCCACAAAAAAGCTTTCAACGACCTAATCGCCAATGTTGATTTACACTTTTTCATTGTTTGATGTGAATTGAACGGTGCTTTCGGTATATTTCAAGCCTGTTTCCTGTAGACTACCGATCATTACAAAGAATAATAGGTATACCTCGACTGCTGACTGTAGGCACCCATTACACAGATTTCGAACAATCACTCCAACCCTCAAAATAAAGTAAAGGAGACAATAAGACCATAATGCGAAAGATATTCACTTGCAATCGGAGTAAGCAATAATCTTGGGAATCTTGTTCAGTATGAATACGCCGTCAAATAGTAGATTAGACGACACCATCAGATGGAGACATGACAGAAGTGTCAAAAAAGGAGAGCAAGCTCAGCATTCCATAACAAAGGAGTGCCAGGTGAAATAGAAAAAAATCAATTCATAAGAACCTCAAAAAGCTTCTCACAGAAACCAAACTAGTTGAAAAAGTTCTATCAATTTTCATGCCGATGCGGAGAATGATACGTTGAAAAACTAACTGATCACTCAACATTAGAAAAATACAGAAATAGGTGAAAATATAGAGTCATGTATTGTAAATCATGTCTGCATACAGCATTACAACGTCATTTGGAAAGAGACTGAAAATTTCCAGAGTGGAGTATATCGGTATAGAAGAGTATTCGAAAGAGTTGTATTCTAAAATCCACCAGGGACTCGGTCAACTGAAGGCTGATTTTTATAAGCTCCCCAATTGGTCATCTGCGCAAATTGAAAATACTAGAGAGGAAATTGTCATATATCATGACCTATAGATTGAATATTCAGATTTGCAGCTGTTAAATTCGAATTCTATCTCTTGATGTTCACTTTGGCTCCTCATCTTTTCGTTTCCAATGTTTTAAATGTGATGTACATATTCTTGGTATCAGAAAAATATCGCTATTACTCTTCGAACAGAAATTTTTCATTGAAGTTCCTTTGGAGATGGGCTTCCTCGTGTTTCTAATGGATAGACCTTATTTTATACCAACGTAGAGATTGCAATTCAATCAAGAACAGTCAAATCCTTGAAAGCGCAAGAGCTTTCTTAAACGATTGTCTTCTTATGACAGCTTGGATAGGACGGTCACCTTCCACGAAAATAAAGTGATTCAGAAAAAAACTGTCAGTCAGAAACTAACGGCGTTAGAAGTGGAAATTTTCATGGAGTGTTAAAACTATTGACGAGAAAACAAGAAGAAATTATTGAATGAAACTATAGAATGAATTATTTCTAATGAAAATCTATAATGATGTGAAGATGATATCGAAGTGAATTTACAGAAATTTCACAACAAGCAATTTATGACACCTACAGTTTTCTTTTATTAGAAGAAAACTCTTATTCTCCATACTATATTCATCGACTTCCTTGACCAAAATACTTTCATCGATTGCTTCAGCTATATTATTCTTTCAGTAATGTTAACGAAATAGGCCCCTCACATTCATTCTTCTGGTCCGAAATAAAGTGACAGAGTGATCTTCAATCATAAATTTCCTATTTCTGAAATAGATTAGTAGATACACTTTATAACGAACACCTTCTTGAAAATATAAGTATACCTATTGCAATCCTAACTCACCCAATAACTTTGTTCCTAGATAGAGATTGAAATCTGTACCAAAAGTGGCTTTATTTACTTTCAGTGCAATAAAACAGTTTTCGAAGAGTTGGTGTACCAGAAGCTTATTGTGTGATGCAAGGTGACTTTAGGTAATTCACTCAATTTTTGACTATAAGTCCAGACAAAATAGACTTTCCAGTTTGCAATAAGTCCCAACAAACTGGATTTCTATATAAGTCTTGGATACTTCATCACGAATGCTATGTTAGAAGTCCCTATTGATCCCGCTTGTGCGTTTTTTTCTATAGGATATCGAAGGTCCTAAATCTTCATTTTTGCGTATATCTCTGAAACGATGGGAGCTACTGGAAAAATAGACTTGAAAAAAATTGCGGATCATAAAATTCTTCACAAAAAAGGTATTGATACTTTTTTCTCTACGAAGCACCGTTCTCAAATTATTGCGATTGGAGACCATATGTATGCACACATTTCCGCACTACCTCTGATTTAATGTACTCGGCGCTTAATTTTAACGTGGTTTCATTAGCAGGAATACTTCATGATATATTTTGATCCAGGAAATTTTATGGGAAGAGATTTTTTTATCATAATGAAAATTGTAGCAGCAAGAAAATTACATTGTTCATCATCAAATGCTACATGATCACTCGTTTCTTCCTCTTCGCTATTTTCTTCATGTTATTGCTCAATTTGTGTTGAATGCTCTGAAAAATAGATATATCAGTTAGATCCTAATTCATTTCAAAAGAATCTTCATCTGTTGCATATATTTCAGCATTAGTGCACGAGACGCCTTGACAATTGGCACAGTCTGATAAACAATACAATTCAACTTTTCTGCTCAACACAATTGTTCGTGCAGCCATTATTGCAATTACAAGAAATTTTATTCAGCAGTTTTTCTGGAGCAGGTGGAAGTGAAATCTGGATTGGCTCTAAGCTATTATTCATCAATTCACAGTCCCAGCCTTCAGGATTCAGCTCATTGCCCAACCACACTTGCACTTGGTAGAAAACACGAAACAAGTGTTGATAAGCAGAAGCAGATGTTGGAGGAAGAAAAGACAACTGCTCTTTTTTATTTCACCTTCAGCCAAATATTCACTGCAAATAAAGCAAACTTCTGACATTTTCATAAAATTTTCTAGCGGCTCAGTTCAAAATGAAAATATCATTTATTTACTACGAAAAACCATTTAAAACTGACTGGACTGTTGATGATACTCAAGGTCAACCGACTAAGTTAGGGACGGTGCATGTCTCACTCCATCTTATATTCTTCTCATATAGTATTTACCTGCATGATTCACAAAAACCGATATTCTGATATTTTTCTCCTCAAATATTGCATACTGATGACATGTGAGTGCATATCCGTATTTTCCAGGTTTGAAATCGCTGTAACTCGAGAACAGTGCTTCGTAAGGAAAATAAGTATTAATACCTTTCTTGCAGAGAGTTTCACGTTCTATAAACTCTTGCTCACCAATTTTTCCGGTAACTCCCACTATTTCCAAGATGTATGCAATAAGCGAAAATTTGTGACTTTTGATCTTGGATAAAAAATAACGCACAAGCGGGATCGATGAGGACTTCTGACATAGCATTTTTAATGACCTATTCGAGACTTGTACAAAAATTCAGCTTGTTGAGAATCAATGAACTATTCTTCGTTCATTTTGTCTAGGCTATAATCAATATATACGCTTTTTATGTAAATAGTACTACAAGATATGTGTTTCAGTCTAGGATAGTTCCAGTAAGGTTGGTATTCTTGGAGACTATAATCAGTATTTCCAACTTTTAATCGAAACAATGAAACGCTACTGCTTTTACTTTTTGTACACGATTCGGCTGCTTTAGAGGACTTTGAATTTGAGAAAACTTTCTACCTAAGCTGTAGTCAAGACTTGACATCTAGAACCCGGACCAACCTGATATTATTTTCTCGTTCAGATGGGACAAAAGTCCGTGTATATTAAGCTCAGGTCCTAAGTAATAGAATATATTGTGTAGAATGTGATATTTGATAATATGAAATATTGGATAATTCATTCATATCTACTTGAAAAAACTCATGAAACAGCTTTAAACATTTACTGAAATTTGTTTTATAAAAATGGGGGTCAGGGAATTCCACAATGATAACAGAGAAATAAATGTATACCTATCGGATGATAAAAATCTCAAATTTTCATGCATGAATCCGCAATGGCGAAAATAAACAAATGCAATACAACGCACGTAGCACGTTTCAGTGGATACAGTCAGTAAACACATGCACCTAGGGGCTTTAACGAATCGTTTCAGTCGCGGATACAAAATGAAATAAATCTGGTATTACTCACTGCGGGCTTGGCGCGGTAAGTAAATGCAAATATTTGGTTATAAATAACGCACGAATGTTGCACCAATAAATCCGATTATAAAAACATGGAGTGTAATATGTTCACTTGCAACTGAACTGGAAACTATCATAACGAACGTTTGCAATAGAATTACCCACTGTTTGTCCCGATGTGACACATTCTAATCAAGAGACAGGGATGCATATACGAGTAATGGAAATATGAACTGATGGATCTTCCATACATACATTGTAATTCAATTATTAGGAGAACTATCTTCCAGAATTGGATGACATGTATGTTGGTTTTAATAAAAGTCTACTGCGCTCCAAACTTTGAAAGATGATATCAAAATTGGATTATTAAGCTATCACATCTACACCAGGATAATGAAATTACGTTTCCACATAATTCTTGTCATGTTACAGAGATCTCGTATGGATGCTGAGAAGCTTGGTTTCCTGTGGAAATAGTAGAGACATTGAGAAATTAACCATTTGTATAAGAAATGAAGGGTTCGAACTTATAATAAAGCACTTAAGTACAAATTGGAAAATCCACGATCTTCTCTGGATTAACATTCGCTTGTTGCATTTTTTTACACACTGATAACTACTTCATTACAAATGAAAGTGGTGTATTGCTTGTGAAATTACCCGAGCTATGATTATTTTAATTGCCAGAATTTGAATTTGACGCACTAGAATACATACCGCCGTATTTCTAGAGCATTTTTGTTGAATAATGAATGTGAGTAAAAGGTATTCACTCAATTGATTCAATTTATTTCTTTTCCTCTCTACAGTTTAAACCGCACCTGGGTCATCCTCAGGAGTGAAAAGAATTCAGTTTTTAAATGAAAGTTTTGTTGTATCTATATTTTTTTCGAGAAAAAAATCTTATATTGATTACATACTCTAGACCATCGGCCATATCTTCACCAAATGTCGTATACTTTTACCTAGAATACCGCAAATTGTTTAAATTAGTTTCCTCCATTTTCTTTGTGAAGTATTGCATGGACGCAACGAATGTTAGAAGATGGATGTGATAAGTGTGTTGCGTGAGCAATAATTCCCAAATAAGAAGAATAAACAAGCTTTTATAAACATAATTATAATTGTTAATGAAGTGTAGGGGGTGCATTCGAATAGAGGCGTCCGGCGTGAAATGATTGCTGGTTATATGTTGACAATCTCATTTGTATGTGTGTTGGAATTACCAATTGTGAATATAAGTAATTGATGTATGTTTCTTGTACAAGGATAATTGAAAGGAAATTACTGCTTTCTGAATTTGAAGTTACAGCGTAGATTCTTTACGAGCTATTATAGAATTATTCATCCATTCATTCTCATTTTGCAGTCTGCACTCATGTTCAATGTTCATGCTGCGAGTTCATAACCGTACTTATTAAAATAATTCCTCGGAATAGATTCTAATCGTACAACGGCTTCCACAGGCAATATGCGGCGCAGTGCAAAGCAATATCAAACAAATTATGATACACATAAATTACAAGATAATTTTTGCAACGACGCATAATCACAATTTACAATGAATGTGCACTATTCCATTATTACAGAGTTGCCAGCTTGTAATTAAATGTGAAATATTTCCCACTGCATGTCGAGTGTCACACAAAGAGGGATGTTGTTTTAAAGAGTGTTAAATAGCAGTAATTAAAAAGAAATTTGAATATTCCTATGTTAAGAGAAAACGTGGAGAGAATTATAGATAATTGGAATCGAGTATATACCCGTTCATTCAATTGTTAGATGATGGATCTAGAAATCTGAATCCGAATAAGTTTCTGGTCTAAAGAGAGCTTAATTTGCGCAGTAATCTCGTGGTTAGTTGAATTATATTTATCAGCAAATAAACTAGAAAAAATCTCATCATGCTCTTAATATTGATCAACCACATCCCTCTATTATACTAGAAATTTTCAATAAGACGATTCACGTCATCAGTTTAGGTGAAAACCTAATAGAACTAAGAAAATGCAATGAAATATTCAATTAATATTATTCAAAAAAATTCTATGCAAGGAATAGTATATTGTGTGGCTAGGGACGAAACAAGACGATTTCAGCCGAGGGTGAGTGTTGCTTGCCCGAGCGAAGCGAGGGCCGGCATCACCCTCGGATGAAATCGTGTTTTGTCCCGTGCCACACACTGTATTTTTCATAATACCTGCATTGAAATCTTCCACATTACAAATTTTTCATAACAAAGTAAATATTTTTCTTTTGATTTTGCAGGTAACAAATCGAGAGTAGCTGCTTGTGCTTCATCAATAAGATGTTGTGGTGTACTTGAAATTGACGTATTAATGCTTTTTTTCTTGAAACTAATCGTCTTTTCAATTTAATTTACAGTTCCGAATACAACAACTGTCAAATTAACTAAGGTTATATGATTTTCATTTAGAGATTGACAATGAACAAATGCGACTCTGCCAGGGATAAAACGATGTGAAAAATTAATTCCAGCGGGCAGAAACAAGCTTGTTTCTCCCCTCGGGCAGAAACAGGCCTATTTCTGCCCGGCTACACTCGCATTTGTCTGCAATTGTCTTGTTTCGACTGTCAAAACAGGCGTTGAAACGCGTTGTTTCAATGCAGGTATTATGAAAACATACATTCCATTGTATGATAAATAAATTAATAGTTTCAGTCACCGAGTTTCCAGAGATTCATTATCGATAGCCCATTTAGAGAGATCATGTGAGCATATTTTGAGTTTTGAGTCGCACGATCCATCTGTTTTAAAAATTAGTGACCAACAAGTCACGCGATCGACTGTTCATATAAGTACGTACTAACCAGATTATCTCACCAAATCTTTGTAAAGACGTTTAACATACCTCTATCGCCGTTCAAGGTTTCTACTGTTGTGCACATGTTTGATCATGGAAACATTTCTAACTGATACGTTCTGGAAGCGTTGTTTCTAATCTTTAAGTCTCGTGGGGGCGCAAAAGTGTGTGGCGGGTACGTCAGAGTGAGCCACTGGGCTGAATTTACTTTTGTTGCCAAAATTAACATTTTATATTAACAATTCCCTTAAGGAAGACCTTGGGTTCATAAGACAGAAGGTGGATTAGACCCAACAATTTGGCCGCATATTGACGCGGAAAGTCCATGAAATATGTACTACACTTATTAATGGAATATCGGATTTGTTTTGGAAGCTATTGTTTGGAGTCAAGGCAAAAAATTCCCATATAATATGAGAGTAAACAAATAATGGATATACAGTCTTTGATACTAGTAACTTGGCAATCCTCGTCATCAAATACTAGACCTTATTTTGTGATGATCAACTTTACACTCTTGTTACATGAATTATTGTTATGAACCACTCAGCAATAAAAAATGTCTAGATTTTAAGACAGAACTAAATCTGTATGAACTTTTAAAGCGGCAGCTTTATTTTTACGGTTTTCAAATTTGTTATTCAATTTAAATCTCCGGGATTATGATTATCGGCTTTGCTTTTCCATTTGGTAATTGTTTTCCATATAGAACGGCTTTAAAAGTATATAGGAGATGAGATTAATGTTATATTTTGTATGAGATTGTTGCAGGGTATCTAATTTCAGAGAAAAAACTTGATATTATTGTGAAAATATTCATTAAATTCACCAAAGGATGGTACAAGAGATAATATATTCCTATAATTGAGAAAATATGTATTATATATGAAAATATGTATTTCTTGACTGGGAAAATTTGATGAATAGGAAAAACTTCTGGAATGCAGTCAATGGAATTTATTTTCAATTTTCTATTTCTACTAGTTTCGACACCACTTATGTCATCCTCAGGAACTATAAATAATGATACAGGCGATTAATTTAAAAATAATTACAATTTGTTCCACTGTAAGCTACTTACATGAGAAATTTTGTTTCTAATAAAATTCAATGAAATCGTTAATTGTTAATAAAACATGAAAGGTGCATGTAGATCATATTCCACATGAAGTTTTGATGTAAAAATCTTAACATTTGTAAACATGAAATATTTTAAATGTAGTCAAAGTTAAAATAAACTAAAAAATGTCTTCCGTTTTACGAAAACCGTTAGAACATCATTTTTGTACTAGTGAAAACCTGTATACGAGTTTTTTATATAGAAAAAAAATAACTAAGTACCCCAAGGAACCAATTAGAGTGTTGCAATGATATTTGAATTATATTCACTCATGTCTTAGTTTTACTATATTTCAGTAAGTTATTGTAGATTTTACTCAAACTCATCTAAGTTTCAGTTTTAACATTAATATTGTTTTTATCTGCATTGATGTGTATCATCTCTAGTGTCAATCTCTTATTTGAGTTTTGTTCAAAGTTCGTTGAAGTTAAACTTATGATTTAACTCATTTGCATGTCCCACTACTGCACATTTTGCTGTCGTCATATTTATTTTGCCCTGACAATTTTAGCTATGCTCATTCAATCTCGTCAATAAATATCTCTTTGTTTGTCCTGTATATGTGGCATTGCGATCCTCACACGGTATTTTATATATTAATTTTGATAAGTGGCTTTTATTTATTTTGGATTTTGAGTTACTGAACAATTGCCCTACAGTTTTTGTTTGCTTGAAACCTATCCGTATCTTCAATGCATTTTCAAACAACTCTCGTAATTTTTCAGCAACGCCATCCATGTAAATTAATGAGTAGTAGGTGATATCTTCATTCTCCACTTGTCTAGCGTTGTTTTTAGAATTTTGGCATTTATTTATTAAGCTGTTAATCAATCCACGAGGATATTTATTTAGCAGTAGCAATTGTTTGATTTTATTCAAGATGTCTCCATGATATTGTGGGAAAGTTAATTTTAATGCTCTGTTGATTAAATTTTGAGCTGTATTCAGTCGGTGAGTCATTGGATGATTTGAGCAATAGTTGAGATATCTTATTGATGCGCTTGGTTTTCTGTACCATGATGTAGTTATGTTGCCCTCTTCATCACGTATGATAGAAATGTCTAGGAACGGTATGGAGTTAGAAATAGAAAAATAAAAATAAATTTCATTGACTGCATTCCAGAAGTTTTTCCTATTTATGTATTATATAGTATGTATTTGATCCTTTTAATGGATTTCATGCTCATGACTGGAATGTTTTTCAAACTTGCAAGATGTTTTCATTTGGTTGTCATAAATATTTTGAATGAGAAAAATTATTTGCATTTTCTTATGAGTTGTAAGTGGAAGAGACATAGAAGAATCAGTAAATTCGTAGATGGGAACGTTTCGGAGTTCATTTAGCCGCTAAAAAAAGTGCTAGATTTTTCACAGTACATTTTTCCTTGCTTCAAAACAAATAATCAGAATGTGTCAGACGGTACATAAGAGTTGTTTGATTCACTGCACCAAATGCTGTATTTTGCTTTGCATTTTGATTGCCTTTTTCGATGTGAAGAAATGTGAACCAAAATTTGTGTAGTGCACTCTGATTTCATATATGACAGGATGCATTTTCCTCTACTTCAAAATGTATACAGAAAATTTCGACGCGCAGTGGCTTTGTTATTGTCAGTCAATTGCAGGATTGTGATCACGTGATAATGTAACATAGGCTTGGTTGCCGTCTATCATTATGACACTAACATCGGTCATCTCTGTACATATCGGAGCAATTTATGGGGTTTTTTCATCATTTTTCCTGTGTTACGAATTCTGAATTCCTTCTATGAATGTTTGAGTGTTATTTAATACTTGTCATGTGAGAGTCGATGAAAACAAGAGATAATTAATTCAGATATCATCAGCAATAGATTTCAATGGTACAGGACTTACCAATGTTTTCAAAGTATTTTTAGAGTACCCACATTGCTGAAAAACAGCTCTTCTGCGAAATTATCCAACCTGAAAAATAAACTAAGTTCTCCGTTAAGATTACCGGGTTCGTGGAGTGTTCCATTGCAGAAAAGGTATGAGGAATCTTTGTATAAAGTATGGAAGCTCTCGTTTAATATGAATTCAATTTTATGCCTTGATAGATGGAGTATATGAATCTAGGTAATCAATATTTCAAATATTGAAAATTTGAAGCGTGTCCAAGTTAGTTCATCAAATTAAAAAGTTAAAGATATTTTTGTTCAATCTCCAATTAGATTAGCTCCCGATTTTTTATTGACTTCTGTCAGTATCACTCACATTATTTCTGGGAATAACAAAAAATCCAATTTTTCTCTAATAATTGTGTTGCAAAGTACTGTTGTGTAATAGTCTAATTATTCTGGGACATGTTTTTGGAAAAAACTAATAATAATTGTGAAAGTTTCCAAACTAGAAACAAATAAGAATGATAGACATACGATTCTTAGTTTGATTTTGCAGCCCTTGTTCTCAAACAGAAGGTACTAAAAATCACGATTGAATGAATCTTCGAATTATTAACGCGAAAAAAAATTACAACAAGTCTACAAACAAAACGTAGAAATAAATTAACATTTGTAGTTTTTTTTTTTTACCGAATCAGAATGAAAAACATAAGCATAGAAGGAAAAAATGGAAGAATCATCTAGATGATGGAAGCGCATTTTTGACAGTTCATGAATGCTTGTTACTTCAGAGATTTCGCAAATTACCATCTCTTACAATAACTGAGCTTGAAATCAAGCAGTTTGGACAAACTTACGAAACAGTAGCTCCCATTTAGAACTAGTTGCAAGTTGACTATTTGATAGGTACATAATTTATGCAAGTACAAACTCAAAAATACCTTTTAATCTTCATTGTTCAGTTATTGACTGACGATAGGTCAAGTGCTGTACCTCAAAACGATAATATGATCTTTATCAAAGTTATATAAGAAGAATACACCAAAAGTAAACAAATTCTCATCCAATAATAATAATTCATTCTAATAAGCTTTAAATTCGCGTCAAACAAGTCATTGAATGAATCCCGGACAGATTTGACAACTGTACAAAATATAGTGACACTCGCGGCGGAAGTTGTAACTAAATTTTTATCTACTTTAATAAATTCTAGTTGCCATATCCCTAATGTCATATATATCTATGGGCATTACTTTACTTGAAACAAGTAATTGAATAATTTAATCTTCCACAATCACTGAGCTTGAATTTAAGCAATTTGTGCAAACCTACGAAATAGCAGCTTTTACTTAGTACCAGTTTCAAGTCTGTGAATAGTATAGTTGCTAAGAACTCAGCACCACGCCAGCCAGCCAGCCAGCCAGCCAGACAGCCAAAGTGAATATAATAGCGCTTTTTTCCGAAAAATGCGCTAAAAATCTGATGTGGACACCTTGTACTTGTACACCTTTCGACTAAATAATTTACAGTTGACACTGACATTGATTTGAGGCAAAATCGATTGCGACCAAAATTTAAGATGAATATATCGATATTTCAGTTCATCAAAACACTGTAGCAAACTAAAATACCGAATTTCATCATTCTACGGTCAATAGATTCAAATTCATGCAAAAAAATTGAAGAATCATCTAGACTAGATGATGAAAGCGCATTTCTGACAGCTCGTGAATGCTTGCTACTTCAGAGATTTCGCAGATTCCTATCTCTCACAATTACTGAACTTGAAATCAAGCAGTTTGGGCAAACTCACGAAACAGCAGCTTCCATTTAATACTAGTTTCAAGTTGACTATTTGATAGATACATAATTTATGCATGTACAAACTCAAAAATACCTTTTAATCTTCATTGTTTAGCTATTGACTGACGGGAGGTCAAGTGCTGTACCTTGAAATAATAATTTAATCTTTATCAAAGCTATATAAAAAAATACACCAAAAGTAAACAAATTCTCATCCAATAGTAATAATTCATTCTAATAAGCTTCAAATTCGCGTCAAACAAGTCATTGAATGAATCCCGGACAGGTTTGACAACTATACATAATAATAGTGACACGCGCGGCGAAAGTAGTAACTAAATTTTCATCTACTTTAATAAATTTTAGCTGCCATATTCCTAATGTTATATATATCTATGGGCATTGTTTCACTTGAAATAAGTATCTTCCACAATCACTGAGCTTAAATTAAAGCAATTTGTGCAAACCTACGAAACAGCAGCTTTTATTTAGTACCAGTTTCAATTCTGTAAATAGTATAGTTGCTTAGAACTCAGCGTCACGCCAGCCAGCCAGCCAGCCGGCCAGTCAGACAGCCAAAGTGAATATAATAGCGCTTCTTCCAAAAAATGCGCTAAAAATGGAGAAGATTGTTCGATAAAGTTTACTCTCGGCTAAGTAGATTACTGTGAAAATATGAAGTTATCACTTGAATGCTGCAATTGATTTGAATACTGAATTTCAGTATACCACAGCTGATCGTTCGGGATTCATGCGAAAAATTCGAGAAACTGTTCAATAAACTACATTTCCAGTTCAGCCGATCGCAATAATATTGCGAGTTGTACAACTAGATGTTATAGAAGTGGTCATACAAAATTTCAATATTCTACGGCTGATTGTTTTTGATCTATGCAACAAATTCGGAAAGACTGTTATATGAGGTGCCACTTCCAGTTCAGTCGGTTGGTACTAAGATAACCATTTAAATGCTACAACAATTCCAAATATTGAATTTCAACATCCTAACCATTTTGTGCTTTTTAGTAGCTTCCAGCCAATTTTGTATTGAATGGTCTATGAATAATTGGAGAGTAACAGTAGTGAATTAGCGAATGCATCTCACATGGTTGTAATGGTCGTAATCAAAGAACAAAACGATATTTTCTCGTTAATGTAACTCGATCCAGCGAGGTGTTAAGAGCCTAAAACTCTGCGCACAACGAAAGCAGGAGCTCAAGATGGAAATTATCACATTTCTCGTATAATGTGTTCATACAAAGAAACTGCGGGTGTATTCCAACCGAATTACATAACCGTAAGTGGTCTCGAGAAAAGCAAAACCAGCGGTGGCACTACACAGAAGATTTGGGGTACTGGAAACTCAGAAGATTATATAATAACGAGAGAGATTGGATATTATTTTCATGTTCCGTTCTTATTATTAGATTCGGAATGAGTGAGAAGATACTTTTGTGAACATACTAGAACTAGGCACTTTTCAGAGCTGTGTTTAAAAGGAGCTCCCGGTGACAAGAATTAAGTATAGCTTGTAGCCCTTGCAAGATGCAGGTTCTCATTTCAAGCGCGATTAGATTCGCATACGCATGAGAGAAACATAATCTTATGAGTCTCCATTATATTTTCCGTTTCCCTATCATTCGAGACATTTTTCCATATACGCTACGTTGTCGAATGTAGCTACAAGTCCCATAATTTCCTCACCTTCTCATATACTGTTCCCAAGAATCAAGAAGCCGGCGAATTAACTAAGCACGTACGTTTATTTGGCAAAAATAGGGAGGAATATATTAGATACAAAGAAAGCTCCTAAAGTTTTGTGTTTCACATACCCTGTTTTCTGACTCCTGATTTTGATTCAATTCATAGATCATATGCATCGAATGGTTCACCCTGGGATGAGTTTTCAAAGGATGCCACTGGCGCTGAAATAGGCGAACTGAAGTGTGTGTTTATGTGTGCATTAGGTGCAAGAACCGGCAGTTGTAAAGCCTATCCTTTCACAGTAACCTTGATGCAAATGTGAGGATTGTTTCAAGTGAGCTCCCTCCATCCCGATGTAAGGTTGTCGTAGACCCACCCCCCATTGTGTCGAAGATCAGAACAGGCCCCATTTGTACGCCAGGCGACAAAGTTTTCCGGGAAATATACTGTGCTCTTTGTAACAACGAAATAGTTATGTAAATTGTGAAGTTTCAGCAGTGAACGCTAGTGAGCGTTAGTATCGCCAAATGCACCGTTTACAAGAGTAGTATGGAGACTGAGACGTTTGTTCTCTAGTACGTAATGATACATTGATAGCGCCAAATTGCGCTCTTTTTAGATGCTGTCATTTCGCAACTTTACAAACGCGAAAAGAATGCTGGATGTAAGGAATGTAGAACAAATTTTCAGAAGAACTTCAATACTCAAATGCATTCTAAACTTCATAATAATATATCTACGAAGAAGAACAATTTCAAGTCATTATGTTGGCTGCGAACTCTTGTTCTACTCAATGAGAAATATATTGATGTTATTTTGGCAACACTATTTCTATTGTGTTTATCTTAGGTTGTAAAGGAATGAAGTCGGTGCTACAGTAAGAACTTCTTTCAATTTGAGCAATAATATTTGTTGCTATTTACAGGGTGATCCTGAACATTTTGGACATCATGTGAAAAAATGCAAGAAACGCTTACTTTACACATTGTTTGCGATGACTAGGGAATTATACCACTTTAACGTGCGAGTGTGAAGGTTCGTAAAAGTGGAGTGGGCTTGGACCTGACCTTGTCTGGGCGGAACCACACCACCCCGCACGATGGAAAAATCTAGCAACATGTACTAGACTAAATCTGGAACTTTCGAGAAAACTGGATTCCATGTATAAACGCAAGCAAACGATTTGAAATGGAGAGTATTGTAATAGTGAATCTAGAGCAGTAAATATCATCAGTGAAGTAATCAGTGTATATAAAAAGTTAAAAATACATATCTGCGGCCTTGTTCAAGATAGTAGTGAGTGATAAATAAATAATATGATGTTTTTGAGTGATATCCGGAAGAATAAAACTTTTATTTTATTTTCAATTATTGAATAGTGATTTTTATTAAGTCATAAACTATTTTCTTTTAAGCAATGAAAATTACAGTATACTGACAGAAGAGATGAACTTAAGTACATGGAGTAGCTCCACGATGGAAACGGACGTTTTATAGAAATTTTTGAGACCCTCAGATGGATCTGTATACTTTATATCAGCTTTAACAAGTCCTATTTATGGAAGACAAGATATTTGAAATAATATCATCCGTTGCTAGGAGGACTGAATGAGAAAATTCTTGAACAAAAGGCTAAGCTCCAATCTGTTTGTAAATTGAGATATTTTGTTCAGATATCATACTCCACGTTCGGTTCAATTGTACTACACTGAAATGCTATGTGAGACAAGAAGATATTTCCTCTATAAAAGCAATTTTCCGTTCTGATTAGGTGAAACCGTCTAGCGAAACGGTTGAGAACTACCAAATAATAGATATCAATTACAGACCCTTCGTATACTTTATTCATCCCATCATATACAACGTACAATTTCGAAACATTATATTGTAGCTTTATCTAGTTACGTTCCACGTAAGGAATCCATTAGATACATAAAAGAAATAAGCCGAGCTTTTGTGCAGGCAACCATAAGATGAAAAAGGAAATGAAGATTACCTCGGATAATATTATCCTGTACGAGTATTATCTGAGAATTTATTAAAACTAACGACATCTTGAGCCAATCAGCCCAGATTGAATTCAGTTGAGGCTTTTGATTATCACAATGAGATATATCTTGACGTGAAAATACCCAAACAGAATATATAACTGTATTTTTTAGCCAAATTGTACCTTATGACAGTTCTTGTAAACACTCTTTGTAATTCATTCTACATATCACTTCTTGTTCTCTTAGAATGAACGTGAAATTCTAGATGGAATGAGTTTTTCTATATAAGAGTACGTTCCAGTGACGTAAGACGTAAGGATTAGAATAAAACTAATTCACATATTCCGAAATCTGAACTAAAGGGCCTTTTCGTGAATTTAGCCTAGTCTTTATGTAATTCAAAATCTCAATCTGTGTTATTATTCATAAATCATTTCAAAAATTGTTATTTGTATGATCTTTATAACTGGATTCTATTGTATGGCTTGATTATCTCATTCGGATGTTTATTCTATCTACTGACATATTATTTCCTCTTATTGTATAAATGGTAGAAGATATACTTTTGATAATATCTAGTTTGAAACTACTGCTAAACTTTCATCATAGCGCTCAAAGTATCATCATATGTTTTGTATTGCTGTAGTGATGAACAACCTTTGAACCGACTTCAATGGACAACAAAAAGGCACTGAATATAAGAGATGTAAATTCGATTGGATTCTTTGGAGCTAATACAAATTCAATTAGAGAATAGATACCTGATGTCGGGTGAAAATGAGACATTTGCGTCATACATAGAATCACTCTTCTTTCTTCAAGTCGGTAGAAAGCTAATCAAGTATACTTAGAATCTAATACAGCTATACAGTTTTTTTTGCCTACTTCATTTATTATCGAAATAAATTAGTATTGAAAAAATTCCATTGATCTATTATTCACTTTTTACTGTCTTAATTATAATCCATTGAAGTTGGTTTGTTTATTTTTGTTTCAAATTTGTCTATTTTAATAGTAAGTATGGGATAAGAAAATTATTTTATCCACAATCATTATAGTAATATAGCAATTCCCACCCTTCTGGAGGTTGGAAAGTATGTAATTTCCAAATACAATGACTAGCTCACGGGTCGGAAGCGATACTTCCATCTCTTGGGTGGAAAATGTTCATGCAGGGTTGCCTAGCATCAGTCATAAATCTTTGTTGGAGTGAAATAATTTGTGCTGTCAAAAATACCGATCATATTATCTAATGATTCGAATAAAACAATAAATATTGAAAAGAAGCGGATTTATGATGCAATTCTGTGTAAATCTATGTCTTATAAATCAATAAATCTGAAAGTTATGAACAAAATCGCTATGGACTAACATCTGCAGCACTTTCGTGGCAAGTGTATAGCTCTATTTTACTGTTATAACTTATTGATAACTGCACTTATTACAATTTCAATGGATGCACGTATAAATAACTTGATTCATAAATCATGAATCCAACAAATGTCAAATTAATTAAATTTCCTAAAACATTCTTGTTTTCATACACTACTACACATTAATCTAATTTTTTGAAAAAACAACAGATTTGGATTAATCATCTTTGAAAAATTAGGGATGATTGTGAATAAAATAGTATATATACTTCGGTGAGAATTTCATATAAGCCTCGATCTGTATCTGATCCTCGAGGCTTCGCCTCCTGTTCATATAAAAACTCTTGGCTGTAATGGAATACTTCCCACCTCAGATGTAATATACTATTAATATAAGTATTCAAAATGCTGCCAATGCGTTAGAATGCGCGAACTATAAAGAATTATAAGTCCTGTCGAATGGTGAGGGTGTTTGTCAGCAAGTAAGCAGCCCAAAGGAGTAGATACGTGAAGGATAGACGTTCTTCATAAATATGATATAAAGAGGCATACATCTGACAATATAATTTAATATGATTTTTTGCAATCCTCTGGAAAACAGCATGTTTTATATTTTAGAGAAACATATAGATCCACCTCTGGAACTAGCTTCATGAAATATAGTTTGAGCTATTCAAATCGGCTGAGCCGTTTTCAGATAATCGGGGAACATACATAAAGAACATACGCGTCAAATTTAGAGCCTACCCCTCTTCTCAAATTCTGATGATAAAAAATTGTGGAAACATCCTAAAAGAGTTTGATATTTCATCTCTCTGCAGTCCTTGGGCTTCACTCATTAACAGGGTGTAACAGAAATTAGTAAATCAATGTGAATCAGTAATATGATCCGGAAGGTATGACAGATTCTATTTATGTTCTGAGTATTCAGTCAAAATTCATCAAAATTATGTCAAAAGTTTCACTGTGCATCCATGGTTCGATCTTGATGTTTGACATCGGTAAGAAGAATGACAGCTGTCGATTGAAATGATTATTTTGTATTGTAGTCATGTCAATCATCCATTTAGAACTAGAGCAACAGCTCACCCCTGCAATTCTATTTCTGCATATTTTTTAAGATAGATCAGATTTGTAGAAATTAAATATATCAAGAGTTTCCGAAGTTCATCCTCTCAATAATAATTGTATACAAAATATTATTTAATATGGGATCTGCAGACAGTAAAATGAAGATGAGTAATATAGGGTTTGGGACAAAGACTGATACAAATACAATTCAATGTAACAAACTATACAAAACACACTTAGTCACATTACTTATCCCAATTGGTTACTGGTTAAATTTGTATCTGAGATCAACCATTTGACCTGTTTATCATAAATTTACTGTTAAGTAAATTGATTTCTATTTGGGGAGTGCATGTATTTTTTATCAGAGTTAGTACTTCTCTCACAAAGTAGAGTAGATACAAGTTCATTGCATTTCAGCAGATAACAGCTGAGGAAAACATTCAAAATCTGTGCTTCCATCTATGAATAGCGGATAAACTAACTTTTATTCTCAACCATCAAGGAAAAATCATTCAAAGATTTATTTGAAGAGAATGATGAGATATTCATGGCCGATTTAAATAGAAAATATTGAATCGGAATAATGACAGCAATTTTTATGTCACATCTGATTTTCGAATTTGGATACGATATTGTTCAGTTGAGCGACACCTAAAATTCAAAGGACTGTGGTGCAATTGGCCATGGATGACATTTAATTCTTGAAAATAATAAATGCAAATAATAAATCCAATTGAAAATATTGCTTCAACTCTGGCAGCTCTCTCTCTTATAGATTATTTTATATAATTAGTTTCCTGTCTATATATCTATGTACCTTGTACTGGTCGCAATATTGTTTATGTCTCTATCTAAATATTGTTTTTGCCATTCGTTGAAACACTGGAAGGGTTATAAAAAAGGTAAAAGTAGTTCTATTTTCTGGAATACAAATATTGTTCTTGTCTGCGTATTCTCAATGTTTTCCTGGTTGCAGTGTGATAAATATTGAGAAACTGTTTCTGTAATCTGATCAAGTATCAGGAACTGAGCTAATTGGTGAGCTTTTTGAGCAAATCTCTGTCATACCTCACGGCTAACATGTAATTGAAATTTTTGATCATGAAGTTATCGTGAGTACCGCATTTCAATCCATTACATTTATTTTTAAAGACATAATTTCTATCAGAGATTCAATACCGTGGCCATTTATTGAATATCTATTATTTTCGAGAAACAAATTCTGATGAAGAAACATTTTTCAGATTCAATTGTTCTTGACGCTACATCACTGTTCGATTACCTAATAGTATCGAGTCTCCAATATCTATTGGGGCTTTGGTAACAAAAAATTATAGGAAAAGAATATGCTACAAATCCATCACCTATTATATTTCTATAATTGAGAACAAGTTTAAGCTACGCATATGTATCTCAATTATTCAGTTTGACTCTAGTTTTGCGTGGAGAATGAGAAAATATTTAGCACAAAATTCTGAGGATTTAAATATTCAAAATGTGGAATTTCTAAGCCGCTTGCTTGCCTAAGACATAACAATCTTGGATATATATGCCAATAGCCGGGAGTCCACTATAAATTTGTTTGTTATAAGTAAAGATTACTGAATTATTGATATTACTGCTGATGAAGTACTCGGTAAAGATAGTATACAAATATATTCATTAGTCTCCTAGGAATACAAAAATGCCTTGAACCAGATAAACCTGATTTTCTATTGTAGTGAAAAATAATATTGTTCATATGAAATCAAAATGGTTGTTCTATACTACTTACGTTTCACGCAATATCCTTTCTTTTGATCCAACCAAACCTAGTCAAGTTCAACACAATAAAACACACGCACTTCTATAACAATATTATAATCATCATTGAGATGTTCATATTAGTAAATCTTGATTCAAAACACAGGTGAATGTCCAATAATCATATGCACAAACGCAAATTCACCGTATAACTGAATAATACAACTGAATGAGCAAGATTCGATGGCACGTGCAAGTCCAAACCATTATAGTTACTTGCTTTTTCATATTAAATTTGACAGAGGTTCTCAAATTTTTCTCTGTTTCACCACATATTTTTGTGGAAACAAGATAACTGTGATGTCAGGGATGCATTATTTGAACAGTGAAGTTTACGGAAATTAACTTGAAGAGTGTAGTTATCTGGAAATTAGCTTCTAGATAAGAGTAAAGTTTAAAAGAGCAATGCATTAAAACGAAATTATAATGAGGTGGATCGCTTGAAAAATTTAAAATATTTTTTTCAGCAAGTTATTGTATACATACAGGGTGAAATAAAAATGAGAGATATTGGGCATTTATTCACAAATACAGAAATATATAAGATAACAAAATTGTAGGAAGCCAACATCATTTAATTATAGAATGATATATTTTTCAAACCAGTGCTTCTCAAGTTACAGTTATATTTTTAGAAATAGGATAATACATGTTTTCATGCCTTTTTGATTGTATTTTTGGAAAAAAATCTGTCGTGAACATCACGTGATTTACTTGTTCATCATTGGATATATATATATATATATATATATATATATATATATATATATATATATATATATATATATATATATATATATATATATATATATATATATATATATATATATATATATATATATATATATATAATACGATGCGAAACACAAAATCGCATCGTTCCACAGTTAATCGTTTTGGATTTACTCTGAAGATTCTGAAAATCTGTCAAGTGAAATGCGCTTTCAGCCAAGTCGGTTGCTATGGAAACAAAAGGCCATTATTCTTATACTACAACATTCCTTAATACTGATTTCCAAAATTCTACGACTACCAACAGATCTGATTTCATACGCAAAATTAAAAAATAAATTCCTACTGAAGTGCACTTCCGGTTAAGTCTATTGTTATGAAAATAGTAGGCAGTCATTCAGATGCTACAGCAGACTGAAATACCAAATTTCAATATTCTACACCTAACCGATTCGAATTCATGCGAAAAATTCCACAAGACTGTCAAGTAAAGTGCACTTCCGGCTCGATGGATCTCAATAAAAATAGGATATGAGCATCTAGATGGTTGTTACAAAAATAGAAGATGACTATTTAGATGCTACAGCAATTTTAAATGCTAAATTCCAGCATCCTAGGGCTGATCATTCTGGATTTATGTGAAGAATTGAAAAAAAGTCTCGAGTAAAGTGCTCTTTTGGCTTAACGGATCGTGATCATAATGCAAGATGTACAAAAAGATGTTATAGAAGTGCTTAATATGAAATTTCAATATGCTATGGCTCATCATTCTAGATTTATGCAAAAAATTCGAAAAAAGTTCCAAGTAAAGTGCACTTCTGGCTTGGACGATTAATAAAAACATAGCAGATGACCATTCTGATACAACATCAAGCTCAAATACTAAATTTCAACATCCCACGGTTGATCATTCTGGATTTTTTAGAAAAATTCGAAAACAGTTTTAAGTAAAGTGCACTTTCGGTACAGACGATTGGAACCATAAAGCGAGATGCACAACTAGACCCTATACCAGTATGAGTTACGCACGTACGAACATACGTACCGACATCAAGCCAAAAATAGTCAAAATGGATTCAGGGATGCTCAAAACGGATATTTTCATCAAAATCTCGATAGGTGAATTATGTCGGTTTCACAATACTTGTTACTTTGTACAAGTGAGTGAAAATGCAATCGAAATTTAATTCGGTAAGCTATAGATAGGCAAAAAAAATATTGGAAGAAATGCTATTGGGTTTTGAATTGATTTGCATCTTCATGATCATGAACAGTTATCAATATCATCATTTATTCACAGGAATTATTACAAATTGTCACCATTCCATCATACACACAAATTAATCATTTCGAACAAATTGTGATCAATATTTTTTATTATTATCCCATTGATCTGACGTGCATCAATCTGTATAAATGAAGTAGCAAAATGAAATTATTATTATGGTTCTTTTTATCATCCTATTGATAATTTCGTCGTGTGTAGCAACATGCGAATCATATTTTTTCAATAGTCGAATAGCCATTATCCTGTTATGATTTAACCGCAGAAAATCGTGCATTACGTTGAAAATTATTGCATAGAAGTGTCAAAATCGCTGAAAAAATGGAATAAAAAAATGTCGAAAACTATTAATTCTCATCCTTACTACATAAATTATTCAATTTCCAGATATTGTAATACTTGACATGAAAGTTGAAGTTGTGGAAATGACAGAATCATTAGTTAATTCAAATCTTGGCGCAATTCAGTGCTTATGTCTTCACGATTCTGCAATGTGAGCTTCTGCAACTAAATTACTTTTGCAATTACCGTAACATAACAGCTTCAGGAATTTTCAGATACTTGGAAATTAGTCCAGCAATTCATTCAATTGTATTAATTCCAATTTGTGTGCACATTTTCCAGAATTTGGAAATAAGAAGGACTTCGTAATTTTTCCATACAGCGGGCTCAAATTATGTACAAACCGTAGCTGATTCAAGTCTTGATAGATGGTGCTGCATGTGAATTTTACCTCTGCTTATTATCATATCATCATAAGACAATTCTGACTGTCTGGATTTGGCTATACTGTACTGACGAGTCTTAACAAGGACGAAACACAAATATACAATCGCTTCCTTGTCCCAACATTAATTTGAGTTTTGTCAGGACACAAATCTCTTTTTAATTCTAATTTTCAAACCTCATGATTGTTTTGTTCAGGATTTCAATTGTACAAAATGGATGAATAAAAATTATAGTCACACTCATTCTAAATGCTCATTCAATAGCAAAAAGTTCATATCAATTATTCATATTTTCTGTTTGATATATTTCTTACAGCATTTCTGATTTCCCTTGGGTGAGAAAAAATTGACAACTACAGATGTATCCATAATATATAAATGATAATACATCATCATGTCAATTTGTATTTTTAGAACCATGATGGTAAAATCGATAGAATATTAGGATTTAGTTATTGTGGAATTCATATTGGCTTGGAACAATTTATTGATTTCCTGTCAGTTATATGTTCAGTAAAACAGAGACGCGATACATGAATATATCATTATTGAATGACAGAAAAGTATATTTTATTGAAATCGATGTTATTTTTTCACCTATAGAATTCAGAATCGAATAAAATTCACTTGAATCATTGAATGTATGTTATTAAGTCTCAATCATATGTGGAGACAAAAGCATGCAAATTGAGTTGCAAACGGTGAATACCTCAACCTCCTTATTTTCATAAATATTTAATCACTTTGTATATCTTGAAATTCATGTTGTTGGTATAGCATTTGATAGGCTATTAATGTGCTTGATAGCTAGCGAAATATAGGTGTTTGCGGACGAATGTACACAAGCTTTATAATATCGGGATGGGTGATTTGTATGAATCACTATTATTTAATGAAGGAAAAAACTTTTCAGAACTCATTTTTTGGATAAATATGTTTTATTGGGTATATAAGTTCTGTATAAATTCATAAAAAACATAACGTTTCAACAGCTGTCGAAACGTTGTTTTTCTAATTAATTTATACAGAACTTAGATACCCAATAAAATATACTCATTCACTATTATTTAGTTCTTGTAGCATAATGTGGAGCATAAATAAGAAGGCCTAATCAATTTGAGTTCTCTTGTGGAACATCTAGTTCAACTTGAGTCCTAATACCTTTAAGTGAATGAAATGACTACATAAGCCCACAAAAACAAAATACACAGTAAAAAAACATTTATCCAGAGTTGTTTTCCAGTTTAAAAGCCAGCAGGTAATTGCGTCGGAAACTAATGTTCCTGCGGAACGCTTGAGTAGCTCCCTACCTCGCGGTCTGTCAATTAAAGAAGAGTTACATCAATTATCGTATAACACACGTTCTGCGCCAATGAGCTGCAAAGACATTACAACCATAAGTCACTGCGTGGACTCTGGAAACGTTCAAATGCTATCCGCAAAGGAATAGATTTTAATCAAATGAATTATATGTTTGCCAGCGGCTCAAAGAGAAATACATTCCTGCTTTCCCATTTGCCTCTGGAGAATCACTCACATACATGTTCAAAATTTTGGGTTGATTATTATTTGCATAAGGTATCTCATTAGTTGAAGGGTGCTCTACCGCATGATCAAATGATTTTTGCCTGAATAATATTTTGGATATTTGGTATTGCCGTAGACCTCTATAACAATGTCTCTTCACTGTTATAATAACTGTTTGGGAAACAAGTACCTGAATATGAACTATAATTCACCCATGGTGTAATTAGAAAAATATTACAGAGCGTAAGGAAATCCAAGAAAATATGATTGATGACAACTTCTAGAAATAGTAAGACAGTACAAAAATCACAAGAAAGACTTGTAGTATCATTCAGCATACTCAAAGAAGAAATCAAAAAGTATGTACAAAACTATTACAGTGATACCACACATCTAGGACATTGATCAAAATATATTTTATTTTCAGATTCCTGGATTATGATCTGAATCCTCAACTTTTCTTCACTCATCGGTGTTTGGAAGAGAAGATATCGTCAAGGTGGGAAGTTTTGTTTCTGGATAACTGTTCTGATCTATAATCTATCTTCTTTTATGTTCAAAATACTTCCCACTATTCTACATGTTTCCAAAATTACAGCATTCTGCATATATACGACTTGTTATCAATATCTAGTGTCTTTAATGTTTCATGCGTCTGATTTGGTATCTATCTGGTTGCTCCTATTATTATCAATATTATTTTCAGAGTTTCTGCATTCTATAGTTCTTAAATCTCTCTGGATAGTTCCATGTACTTCTTGGTCTTGATTCTTACAGTATCTCTCATGTTTGTACGTCTATAATATGAACTGTTTTGTTTTATTTGTTTTCGTACACTACATCGGATTTCTTATGTTTCATGTAGTGATCTGTAGACAATCTTCCTTTATCGGTCTGTAATCCTCAGGGTTATATTTGTAACTTGTTTTTTTTTCTAGATTGTTGATCATCAAGTGCGCAAAGTGCTGATGTATTATATTTGCTACTTTGTCATACAAGATAGTATATTCATCTGGAGCTAAGACTTGACTTCCATTAATAAGGTGTCCAATGGTTTCTCCAGTGTTAGATCACATTCTACTTTCTTCTGTTACGGTGTTATCTTTGATCATGTGTTTTTGGTAGTCTAATACATCATCATTATTATCATTACTATCCCATCCTCCTCCCACTGTTCTCTCATTAGTCCTTTACTTGAAGAAACAGGTGAAACTGTACATACGGTCTACGACAAGTATGTATAATATGAATAGAAATACCAATGAAACTTAAAATTTGAAATTGACGATATCTCTCTAATTCGATCTCCTAGCACTCTTCTTACAAAATTGCAGGAACTAAGAATCGTTGCTTTTTGTAATTGTAAGTAGGGATGTCTATTTAACCTCAAAATTCCCATTCCCGAGCTCTTTTTTAGTGTTCTGGAAATCTCCCTGGTAGCATCAACGGCGATTGAGACTATGATGACGGTGTTCATTCTTCACATCTTCACTTTATCAACAAACGGTATTCACTCAATTTTCCTAAGTGAGCTTTCTTGAAGTTCGTTGAATTACAAATGTGGTTTCCTCTGCTTTTTTCACCAAAACGATGTCTGGAATACTGTGTTCTACTCTGTTGTCCGTTATAATTTTTCTATTCTAGTGAATTTTTCTTTCGTCTATACCATCTACAATGGTAGTTAATATCTATAGAAAGGTTGTTTGTCCCTAAAGTCCAGGTATTTTGCCCTAAGTTCTTGGTGGATGATTTTTTCCACTTGATTGTGTCGCTCCAGGTATTGTTTTTGTGCTAATACGGAGTACTCTGATATAATATGATCTATGTGCTCATCACTTCCATCACACATACGACATTTCACACTATCAATGTCCTATTACAGTATTTTACCTACGTGGCTATGATTTGATCTTGTATGGCCAGGACGAAGCCTTCATTCTCTAGAATTCTTTGAGTGTTCTTTGAGTTCCTTTAGTCTTTGCAGTTGGATCATATTCTTTATCCAATAACCACAATGGAGTTAGGTTTGTATACAACTGAGCAATGTTTTTATATATGTTGTAGACGGTTGCCTTGTCGTTGAAACAATCACGAGGGTTTTTTTTTTGTTTGAAATGTCTATATCGTATGATTGGTGAGTGAGATCTCTCAACTACACTTTGAGGATTATGCCTTCGATGTATTTCAAATTATTTTCTTGTTTTTCTGTGTATGTTATCCAAGAACAATACAAATCCGCGAAGCAGATGAAACCATTAAGATAGTGCATTACTTGGTTCCGAACGATCGATGATTTAAGTGTATGGAATAGTTAAGGTCGTGAATATGCCAAGAAAATAAGTGGAGTCTTATCTACACCGGGAAATAGGTATGAAAATGCTTTATTCGAAATAGGTGCTACAATTGGAAATGCGTTCTTGGAACAGACGAGTAAATAGACCTCTCTACTTCTTTAAACGAGATTGAACTGATATTATGCATCAATTTGTTTGTATGGGACGTTAATCCACCAATACACATCAAAAAAGGAATAATAATTGAGTCATTGAGTGCAAGTCAATTGTTCAACACTAAGATGGCTCAATCCAATTGCAATTGATAAGAAGTTTATACATTGGTCTTCTGGATTACTCAAAGTGAAATTTATGAAAGGAGGGCTTGCTTTTGGAGAAAAATGATCACCTCCCATCAGGACAATAAACCTGTTCACGATGGTGCTTCAACAATGAAAAAATTCTGGAGATATTCTATTCATATACCATATACCCCCATCTATATCCAAACTCAAAGAATCTTGTCTCAACAGCATTTCAAGATAAAAAGGAATGTTCCAGGAGTCATGATTAGTATTTTGGACACCTCCCAGAGTCGAACTACACTTGTATAATCTGTTCTATGGAGGAACGTAAAACTAAGTGCATCAAGAAATAATAACATTGAACTTGCCAGACTGTTCACGTAAACAGTGAACTAAACCCTATTTCAGATGTCGACTGATGAGAAAATTGTTCTTCTGTAATCTACGACAATGCGATATTCTTGTAGGAATGAGCAGAAAGAGAGGTTGGTACTTCTGATTTATCACAATTCTAGTTTCATCACTTTGCTGGATGCTTTTGAACTCATTAACGTTTTTTTGAGACATACGTCAAGTATATAGTTACGGACTTAAAACCCTGCAACATACATACTGTACGGAATTTTCTGTTCAAGTCTAGAGTTATTAGTGCAAGATTAATTGATTGACAATACGATCACTAATTGCTGATCGTCAGGGACCCTTCCAAGGCTGGAGGTGCTTAGCATTCACGTCATAACTATAGATTTGAGCGATTGGTGTTTTTTCAAATAATTTTATGGTATTGGACAGTTGTATCAGGCTTTGATCTGATATCTCGCAAACTATTTATTTCAGTGTTCCAGACTTGTGACTGCAAGCATTGATCTTCAAGGCAAGACCTTCTCATACTTATTCCACTCATTTTCTCATCGTTACAATATTCTGACTAAGAATCATGTTAGTGTGTGATCTTATATGTAGCTATGATAGTAAGTAATAATCAAGTATGATGTATGGTTTCATACACTGTTCTTGGACTTCTTGAATTCTCCTGAAACCCAGAAAAGCTCTTTAAAAATTAACATCGGAGACTTGTCGTGAAGAAATTTAGGTGACGTGTCACTGCTGAGTGAATAATAAATTAAAACATGTTCCAGCTTGCAGGCCTATTCTAAACCAAGATAACTACACTGATCCTGCCTTTTATCAATTTATGTTTGAGTTTTGAATTCTAGAGTCAATATTTTCCCATCTAACGGAAGCAGATTCCTCGCATATTCTGAAAAATCTTTATATTCCATTAGTCTCTCCTGATATATATTTTCCTCGCTGTCAAGGGAGGCTGGCTTAAATTAAAACATATGCACGTATTTCGAGACCCGGAGCAAATGGCTTCTCCTGGTCAACTATGAATAACATTCGGGTCACGTTAGCTACGACCAGAAAACAGAATTTGCTTATTGTTATTACTGACGTAATGAATACGTTATCACAGGGATTATCTACTTAGACTGGGATGAATTCATCGATAATAGATGAAATGAATAGGAACGAATGTCTGATAGGGTAATGACCTCACTACATATTCACGTGCAATGGGATGAACATGAAATTGGATTCGTCCACATTGAAACTTCACATAACTAAAATCCAGAATATCTTTGCGGATGTGCATTTTTAATAGTTATGGATAATTTTGAAATCGGCTGTGTAGTTTTGAATTCATTAACCTTATGATGGGAAATGCATTTAAAAAAATTGAAGAATCATCTAGATGATGAAAGCGCATTTTTGACAGCTCATGAATGCTTGTTACTTCAGAGATTTCAAAATAACCATCTTCCACAATTACTGAGCTTGGAATCAAGCAGTTTGGGCAAACTAACAAAACAGCAGCTTCCATTTAGTACTAGTTTCAAGTTGACTATTTGATAGGTACATAATTTATGCATTTACAAACGCAAAAATACCTTTCAATCTTCATTGTTTAGTTATTGACTGACGGGAGGTCAAGTGTTGTACCTTAACCCTTCGACTGTCAGGCGAGTATTCTTCTTAGTTTTGTCAGGTGGGGTAGGTTGGATCCCATCACATGATTATTCATATCATTTTTTCCTGAAAAAAGTTTCATGAAATTTTTTGGACTATTCCATTCGTAGTATTTATAACACGGTTAACAATGCTGAATCGCCATAGAAACGGTGCATATCAGTGAGTATTTGAACGTGTAGAAATACCATCGGATATTACACTAATGGTCCAAGTGAGTATTTTACTCAAAGATGTGGATACCCCCAATTTGTGCTTTCTTCGTATTTAATGGAATATTTTTCTGAATATCTTCATCAATTTTATCTTCTGATCTATCACCAAACCTTTCTGAACTAGTTCCCATATCAAGACGCAATATATTTCTCTATTATTCGTCAAATAAAATGCAAGAAATTCTAATTTTTCAGTTTGACAGAAGTTTGTTTACTCGTTCTTATGAAAATTACGTGAGTTGTTACTAGATTCATAGAAAACTAATTTGAAAAAATGGTTTGACTCCTGGAATAGTCCTCCATATACCATTTGTAGTTAAAGTATTATAGACTATTTTTGTGGGACAATCACTCATGTTAATTGTGCTTGTGAATACCACTCGTGCTGCACACTCGTGGTATTCAAACGCAAGCACAATAAATATTCGTGATAGCACCACAAGAATAATCGATAATACTTCAACTACTTATGGTATAATAAATGATTATTCCATTTATTGAAATTTTGTCAGTATGATTGAAAAAATACGAACACAACCATGTTCATCTTAGACCGAATAATATTGTTTATCAATCAGACTGGTAAAAAGTACGAAATTAATGCAGTCACTTAGAAAAAGTAAACTGAAATGAGATATTATGCATTTCAATAAATTTTTCCAGACAAAAACTGAAGAACAGTTCATGTTCCAAATGTTTTCAACAGAAAGGGGATTAAAAATAACAAGAAAGTGGGAAGCACAAGGCGTCAATTGGAGCAATCGTGACAAAGCATCACGGCACATGGAATACACAGTGGCAAGTTGCATTTCTGACATTGATAGCAAGTTAGTGTCATATTTCCTGCGTCGTTTCCATGGTAAAAAAAGCTTGCTGGTCCTTTCTGAGTTGCTGGATGGAGCCAAATCCTCTAGATCAGACATTTCCGATGCGGTGTCGTGTACGATTTTTTCCTTTTCATCTCCACTGGAATCGCTTTCAATTGCGTTCAAAATCCCTTCTGCCCAAATCCTGGAAGCGAGGATCCAAAAAGCGCATTGAGCTCCTCTCCTGCTGTGCCATGATAAAAAAGGTGATCACAAAATATTAACAACGAAACTGTTACACGAACTGTCACAGGGGTCTTCTGTACCCCAGGTCAAGCGAAAATGCACGGTACTCGCTGAATTTGAGGTCAACACAGCAAAATTTTTTCCTAAGTCAGTTCCGTACATACTGATTGGAGGATACCTTGAGCGCTTGGACCCCACCTTGCGTCGACGCTAAATGACAGCGTCTTGAAGATGCACTGGGGTCCCATGTACATCCCTGACATTAGAAGGGTTAAAATAGTAATTTGATCTTTATCAAAGCTATATGGAAAAAATACATTAAAAGTGAACAAATTTTCATCCAATAATAATAATTCATTCTAATAAGCATCAAATTCGCGCGTCAAACAAGTCATTGAATGAATCCCGGATAGATTTGACAACTATACATAATAATAGTGACACCTACGGCTGAAGTTGTAACTAAGTTTTCATCTACTTGAATAAACTTTAGTTGCCATTTTCCTAATGTCATATATATCTATGAGCATTGTTTCACTTGAAACAAGTAATTTAATAATCCAATCTCCCACAATCACTGAGCTTGAATTAAAGCAATTTGTGCAAACCTACGAAACAGCAGCTTTTATTTAGTACCAGTTTCAAGTCTGTAAATAGTATAGTTGCTGAGAACTCAGCGTCACGCCAGCCAGCCAGCCAGTCAGCCAGACAGCCAAAGTGAATTTAATAGCGCTTTTTTACAAAAAATGCGCTAAAACTGCGCTAAAAACAACTGTAATAAATCAACGTGTAGCTGTTTCTGTTCGCTCAGTTATTGTTTTACATTTAAGGTAATCTTTTCCACTGTATTATTCTTATAGGTTGAATTCTTAGGCCCAGTATTTCAGTCCATGGTTTACCTTAAACGTAGCTTAATTTCCATAGTAATGATTGTTAGAACAATTGTTACCAAGGTAATTGAGCTCCGCTTAAGGTAAACCGAGGACTGAAATACCGGGCCTTAGTGTTGACCATAGATAAACTTTTGAAGCACGCTTCAATACTGAATGATGTATGTAGGATCATTTCAAGTTATTGAAGGGAAGTCTCTCTCTTTGATAAGTCTCTGAGACTTTCAAGCCCCATTTTTTTGAAGCTATTCAACCCAGTCTTATTTAAATCAAATTTTGCACACTACTAGGTAGAATAACTCGAGCAAAACCATGAAAGTTAGTCAAGTATCAATTGGAGTATCTGGTAGCGCTGTCTAAGGACCTATTTAGCTCAGCTAGTGATAATAAGTTGATTTAGAGCGCCCTCATATCTCAGCATTGATGGTGAATAAAAACTTCTAGTAGAGGTATGTTATGCTGGTTGAAACCAAATAATTACGCTGCAGCATTTCCAATGGTGAGAGTAATAATACTTGTCAAAAAATAAATCCAGTGAAATATCTAATGGAAGTTCAGCATATCTAATCAACAGCTCAGTGAAAAACTTTTTGATTGTCTTTATATATTAAATTTGGAGAATCAAGAAGATAATTGATTCAAAAGAATGAATTCATAGCCGCCTTTCTTCTACATGGATGAACGATATCCTTTGAACCCTCATGCTTGGCATTGGCACCAACTAATTAAAATGATGAGCTCACACAATGTAGTCAGTTATGGGAGGATCCATATTATTCCTGGCGAAAATAAATCAGCAGAACGAACATAACGTGTCAAACATTTCAAACATCTAGTACCCCTGCTTTGTCAGGGTGAAATAACAGTTGGGCTATACACTGTATGTCTGTCTCTCTTCATATGAGTCCTACTCTGCACAATTAAATTAATGTGTATCCTCTCCTTTGTTGTGCTAAAAGCATATTTATATAATTTCTTGGTGTCCCGTTGCAAATTATTTTAATACCATTCCTTCTCCACTCCCGCAGGTATATGCGAGGATCACATTACTTTAATATGTGGAAATATAGACTTAATTAAACCAGACTGAATACAAATTTATCGTAATATCCTGGGATTGGTGTTCTTTGTTTGAGTGGCAATCAGATATATTGCTATACAAAGTAATATATGAGCATTATTATAAACTTCCTTAGATAAAGGCTTATGATATTACGAAACATAATGTGATATGAATATTTATCAGAGCTGGTGAAGCTTTCAAAAAGATGTTGATTTTCATACAAATATGATATATACGAATTATGTCATTTTCTCAAATATTGTTAGCCGGAGCCACAAGCCAACATTCAACCAGCAATCAATCAATCAATACTCAGCAGCTGTTTTAATGATTCTACTAGTATAAGACAACAAGACTATGTATCGTTCAACCCAAGGTTTAAAAAGATGAAAGATACCTACTAGCTTCGTCAATTCGAATCTCCAAATAGTTTTTTAGGCTACATAATTTGTTAGGTTGAACGATAAATAATTACCGGATGATCGATGAGCTTGGAACCCAGTATAAGAGAAATATTGTTTGAGAATATATGAAATTTGAGTCCTATAACATGTAAAATTGGAAATTGCGTGATTTTTATTATTGTTTTTAGTTCATCTTGTGGTTTACAGTTGTTACATGTTGAAAGGGTAATATCGCATTTCAAAATATCTAGTTCACAAGAAAAAAGCACTCTGGGATAATCATATTTGTTTATTGGTTAAATATAGTATATATTGATTCAGTATTATAGAAAAGTACAAAATAAAGGCAAAAAAAGAGTGATAGTTAGACAAAGCCCAAAATTTTCTATGTCTGATAAATTTGTGCATTGAATTCCAGCTTTATAGATAAATTTCCATTCAAATGCACGTTTCAGTAATAACACAATAGTAAAGCAATACTAATGAAAGCACAATCAGCAATCAACATCCGCATATGGTATACTATATATTAATAAATAATTAATTCATACCAGCTTATCGTTCTCCATATAACATATTCATTTTCATATCCAAATTCTACTGCATTTGTTTATGATGTTGAATATTGATACCGTTCTACTCAACTGATGATATAATTTTAATATGCTCATTCGGAGTCATTGCTGGAAATACTATATAGATTTGGAGTCAATACTCATTAAAAGCTACACCAAAGATAGATGAAGAACAAATCAAACAGTTCTAGTACCGTGGTTCTCTATAGTAGTAGATAACTACAGAAAATTGTAATTCATCGTTTGGCGTCACTTTTCATAAGTAAAATGAATCAGTATTTATCCACTTTTGAGGTGAATAGACCTACTTGGGATAAAGGGCTAAGTTCATGAGAGAAACAATTATTACCCATCGTCTACAAACAATAGAAATGAACATTCCAATTCCTGGGAAAAGGTGAGGAATATGTCATGCGCATACATCGTGAAAGTCTGAAATTACTTTGTTCTGGCTTCCTCCTCACTATCTTCAATGAATCAAATTACCATTTTTACTGTTTGCAGATGGTACGTCATCGTTTTCTTCCACTGATCACACCTACCTTCGAAGTTACTCAATTGAACTAATTATATATGTACATAAATATTGGTCCATTTATTTGCAGACAATAAACTATCAATCATGACTTTATATAACTATTTGGTAGCCTGCTGCAATACAGAGTGACGAATTATGAGATTTGAATGTGTATAGTAGCAGAATACGAGCTAAACCTCAGTAGAATTGGCACAGCCAACGAAAATATGTTTTTGAACAAAGCTCGGCATGTTTTTGGACAATTCATTGGAATAATCTTCATTCTATATACATACTTCAAATTTTCATATTGTGATTATAGACGATTACAAACTCAGTCATTGGACGAACATTTCAGTACGACTGGATATTCAATTTTTACCTCATTTACTTACTTGAGATTATTTGTGCTCGGACGCCAGAATCTTTTTATTGGAATTTTCAATCTTTAGAAGTCCGATTCCAATTTGAACAAAGTAAAAAGGAATAAATCTTGGAAACATCAAGTATATTATATCTTATATATCATATCGACTATCGAGCATATTATTTAACAAAAGGAAATGAGTTCCAAGAGAGATGATGGCTAGATGAATTCAGTAGTTTCAGACATGAATTAGAAGAAAAATGGAACAGTTTATTCTTGACTCTGAGCACAAGCGCTTGCAAGAAAGTGCTAAATCAAACCCATCAACGTGAATCAACCAGCCAACATTCAAAGAAAGGGATGCTTCGTCTGAAGAACTAAATTTTATTTCAATTATCTGTGTTCCTTGGACCATGCAGAGTTCACAAGGAGGTGCCCCTATAGTCAGACAACACATGTATAGATTATTGGATTATTTCTCAAATTTCAAGACAGTCCATATTAATCTGGTAAGACATCACAACTGTTGAGCTAGCAAGTGTCACGAGTACAATCTGTGTAACAAGAACAGAATTCACAAGCTCCTGTGTGACAACTATGAAATTGTTGAAATATAATTATAAATCTTTCGAAACACTACTTGAATAACATTTCAACACTCACTTAAGTGTATCACTTTTCTACCAATTATTCAAACCCGTTATTGTTTGTAGGCTATTAATGATGATGAGCACAGTACAACACAAAAAATGTCCCACAGAGTCACTTTAATTGTTCGTGTTTACAAGAAGTGCACTTTTAGGGACGAATAGGGAATCTTACTTCGTCACATACTCGAAGACTGTTCACTATTCACATATTCAACTATTATTAGATAACAAGAAATAAGCATTTTCTTATATTGACATAATATTGAAAGTCAATGAAAATCAGATAGAAAATTACTTCTGGGTGACATGAACTTCAATCGACTTCTCTAATTGATATGGTTCAACATAGTATCAACTTATGTTGAGTAATCATCTGTAGAGAAATTGTCTGTATTCATTTTAGAGACAAGCACATAACTCTGTAAGTTTCCATGCATGCAGTGCTCAGTGCTCTTTTTTCAAGATAAACATCAAGATTCCGATCCAAACCACCAAATGAAGCAGAGTTTTGCTTTTCAACTTCCAGTTTTTCACGATAACAGTCATAGGACGTGTGGCATAAATCTTTTCGAAAGACATAACTGGTATTTGCTGGATGCCTCCATTCAATTAGTGACTTCAAATCTTTTAGGAAGCCGTTGATGTGTACATCAGCCAGTGTTGCCATATTAAGAGAAAAGTAGAGACAATCAGTCAGGGGATGATCGGTGTTCGATCCGTTTTGAACTGTCTGACTGGAGAAAAACATTATCAGACTTCTTGTTTTTATCCGTATTCCATTTTACCTATTACTTTGACGTGCATATTTCTTATTACCAGAGATAGCTTCCAATAATTCTGGTTCATTTTACTATTTATTGATGAACTCCGAGGAGAACAGAGGCCATGGGAGCACTGTGCTGTGAGTCTAAATGAATTGAGCGATTATAGCGTGTTTTTTTTATATCAAAAATCGGGACGAAATTGATAGGTCGTCAGAACGCAGAACGGAATCATCAGAATCGATACGGATGGCAACTCTAATACCAGCTTTCATGATGTTGTCTACGATGTGTGATTGTTGTTTTCTCCAGTTGATATGTATTCTTAGATTATTGCGGAGGTGGAAGACAATGTTTTTGTGGGAACAATTAGTCGATCATTCATGACTTGGTTCTGACTAACACCAGCGCAGACTTCAAATCAACTGTTTATCAGTGTCAACTCAAAATATGGGACTCCCTTGTTGTAAACTGTGAAGTGATGGAACCAGAATTTCAATTTGCTGGAACTGAGTCATGTGAAATCAAGAAAAAATCAGTCACAATTCTTTGTTGTTTACATATAGACATGATGTCTCCAATTCCACCTGCTGAGTGCTCATGATCGAGAAGTTGATTAGCGTGATTAATAACCAATCCGATAAATCTTCCAACCATTGGAGCCCCTCCATAATCCAGTCGCCAAAGCTTTCAAATCTCAGTCCCTACCTGATGATAAAATGAAGAACGAACTGAATTTGTGAACAACACTGTTGTGAGTGTTGTGCTTGTTTATAGTTTTCCACAACAAATTATGTCTCATACCCTACAATCAATATTTGCCCGAATTCTGTAACACAATAATTAATTTCTCGATCGATAAGTTCTTTGGCAAATGAAGATAATTGTGACACGTAAATATTCCATATTTTTTTTAGTGCTACCATGTTCATTAGCTAAAATAGATAATGATCGAAAAGAACTCATCCATTGAGCTACAAAGCAGCTCTGATTATTTCAGCCAAAATACTCTGTGACGAGTTCATAAAAGGTACGATGTTGTTCAGAAATACCATTAGGACAATGAACGTCTGGAACTAAGAGATATTCAGTTTTATTATCACTTCAAAACATATAATTGAGCTCTGAGTGAGATGCCTATATCAAACGATTTGTGAATTATGGTCCACAAATGCACTGGATCTATGTGAAGAATTGACCTATGGCATACATAAAGTAATCAGCAGATAGATAACAGTGCGCCGTTAAGATCAGAGTACAGTACAAATTAGATTGAAGAATAATCTCAGAGCAGTGAATGTAGACAACGTTCAGTATTGAAGAAAGGAAGAAAATCACAGACAACATTGATAAAATACAAGAAGAGTGCAATAACTACTGGAAAAATCATAGACGACAGTAATACGATGGAAGTGCTGTGTACTGTACCAGAAAAGCTTATAAGCCGACACTGTGATAGTGTTGTTGAAAATTGCAGAAATAAAATTGCTGTGTCAAGTACAATAAATATAATGCAACTTTATTTCATGATTATGTTTCAGTGCACAAAACGGTAAACTCCAAATTCTTCTAGCAGCTGTGAAAAAACTTTTCTCAATTAGGTGAAGTTTTGCTGATATTATCTCACAATTAATGATTTAATTACGAGCTCAACGTGAAAATTCAAATTTTACTACCCATTATCCCTGAACAAATAAAAAGTCCTGATGACAATAAAAACTGCAGACATGAACGGAATGATAACATCAAATAGAATGTAACCAACTGTAGTATGAACGAATAAATGAACTATTGCCACCTTTGCAATTTTCCTCCTCTAAACATGTAGTATTACTGCCGTAATAAAATGAAAAACTCTACACGAACGTAAAACTATAATTTGCAATTGCATAACTTCACACATTGTTGACAGTGAGACAAACATTATAGCCTGTGGGTTCGCATTCAACATGCGAGGTGTTTAAACAAATAAAAATATGCGGGGATGAAATGTTTCCTGTCCCGAATGGCTGTATACTGGCGTGGCGTTGTGCTCAAAGTAGACGTTGCTTAAAAACAAAAGCCTGTAGCGCTGCTCATGCGGGAATAATGCAAAGTAGGAGGGGAAACTCTGGCAACTCCCGAGAGACAGGACGAAAATTTCTGACAAAAATTGAAGTTGGATTTTCTAGGGAGCATTTGTAAATTTTAATGGATGGATATCGAAACTCCATTAAATCATGGTATACATCGTATTAACAGAAATGAGATGAGAAGGATATCAGATTATTTGTTCTAATATCATTTATCTGTTCCACTTGAAGACTTTAAACGATTAAGCAAGTTGCTTGACATTTAACGGTTTTTCAGATTGATTCATCCTAGGATTCTTGAAATTATGTGGAAAATTAATTATGCCTAATGGTTATCTGATCAAACTTCAATATGATTCTGCTCCTTATGCTACTTACATTCAAGATTGGAACTGATTATTGTCTGAAAATGATATGTTCATTCTAAACTTAACTTCAAAGTTTTACATTAGGCTAGTGGCTTCAAACTGCTGGCAGATATGATTTTTTAAATCAAAGAAAGCCGTGTACATTGTACTTTTTCCTATTTCCAAGGTGGCAGTAGGAAATTATAAAAGGTAATGTTCCTTCACTATTTGGTAGCAGAAACTTGATGTATTTCTGATTGACACTAAATTTAAGTATTGGAATATCCTACCTTGAAAGTGAAGACCCAGGGCATCAGGAACATTTTACCTGAAAAATAGGGAATGGGCGCCACTCTCAGAAAATGATTAATGGAGAAAGAAGTACTATTCTGGAAGACAATAGCAACAGCAAAGAAGAAATGAAGCATAGACGTCGAAATCAATTATAAACAACATCATTATCAATTTAAAGCAGATAATTCAAAAAATTATAATTAAAAAAATTTGGTAACCTACGAAAATGGTTGAAACTATAAAACAAAAAGTCCAACTGCATCAGCCAAAAGGGAACTGGAGAGCACGTCATAGACGTTCAAAATTACGTTACAAAGACTAGCTAAATATCCTCTTCAGGCGGAACTCGAGACTAGTATCAGCAGAGAAGGTAGATGACGAATTGTTAGCCTCAAAAACAACGTCAGACAAGAACGTTCCCTGAATTAAGTAAAATTGATCTTGCGTCTTGTACGGCTTTGATAAATACCCAACGGTCCTTGAAGGTGCTAAGGTTGGCCGTGCGCCTGGTTATCAACTTCGGGGCGTATTTATGTTGTTCTTAATTTCGTAGACGTGTGATTGTTCTTCTTAACGTAAAGTTGGCCAGAAACTAGTCTCAAGTGGCCACGGGCTCCTGAAATTCCTAGCAGTTTACTTTGAAAACAAATAGCCCAACCAGTATCCAATTCAACTGAAACAGGAGGTTCCTATAAGAAAATTGGAGAGCTCTCTACAAACGTGGAGCGTTAAACTTGAATAAATAAATTTAGATTTAAATTGAAAAACAAATAAACTGTAAATTTAGTAAAAATTAAATGAAGTAACCAGTAGAGTTATTCATTTGCCTAATTCTAAATTGTGCACTAGAAGTTTACAAAGTGAGAAAAACTACGCTGAGTATTAAAGAGAAGAAAATAAAAGAAAATACAAAGTCTAGCAGGACAAGAAGAAGGATTATTAGCGACGAGTCGACAAATTCACGAACATAATTCGTTACTAAAAACAATTCGATCAATCTTCACAAACTTGTAGGGTTTTCCACCTTAAAAACGGGAACTAGAGCCCACAACAAAATGTTTTAAGCTTTGGAAACCAAAAACTACACAGAAAACGTGAGAAACTAAAATACGAGTTGTTGAATGATAAATCCGCAACTCGTTGGATCCAAAATATAGTTAAACTATGTATTATCAACCAATTTCACGAATCATTCATACATCAAACATACTTAGGTGAGGAAGGGTAGAGGGAAGAACGAAGATAGCCACAAATCTCGTAGGTTTTTTACTTCGAGTGTATTTATGAAAAAAATCGGGTATCATCGAATCGATATCCGCCTGATCGCGTTTGGTAATAGAAAAAAAATTTAAAACAGAAATACAAAAAGTCGGTAAATTACAGAAAATGAATGTCTACTCTTGTAGACGGAATAGTATGATAACTAAAGCAGGTAGCAACTAGAACATGTGTACGAAACACTCTCAATTGTAATGATTGTCAAAACGAGTCTGAATATAAAGTATTAGAAATAATGAACCGTATCTTCCCGAGAGAAGACAACAAATAATAATAACCTCCCAAAGAGAAAAGGCCAGCTCCTTAGACCGGAACGGCTATTGCCTACGCTACTGTAAAATTTAGAGAAAAAAATAAATTTAGAACAAAGATATCAATTTAGTATCAAAGTTTTAGGGTTGTTAAAAATGTTCTGAACACAAAAAACTAACAAAGATTTAAAGATGAAAGAGACAAATTTGGAAATCAAAAGGTTAACCACGCGGATCGCCTTCAAACAAAATCACCAGCAAAAATTATACTAAATTTGGAATAACGTGTACAAATAATGAACAAAATACTTACAAAATCATAACACTGATTTGGATGAGATAGAATAGCCACAAAATTTAGAACAACTAGAAAAATTACAAGACTGCTCAAGACAAAACCATCTGCAGCAACAGCCCAGGAACGAAAGAGGGCGAACAAGACGCGCATGCTCCCTAAATTAGCGCCTTCGATTAGGAGTCATTAGAATGTACTAATTTACAAAATAAGTGCAATTCTGTTAGACAGATGGCGACATAGGTACGGAATGAGAAAAAAATTGTACAAAAAAGACGTAAGACGAAATTTTTGTAGCAACATCCGTCGAAGAGTCATTATCCGCAGATCTGCTTGTTGGAAAACTATTAGCTGGATGTGTGCCGAGGCTGCAAAAATTGCATCAGATTATAAGGTTCAAGACTAAATCCTCATAAAGCTAAATTTAGCCCATTGTTGAGTTATCCATTCTTGCGGACATGTTCAAAGTAAGAATCATTCTTCTAGTATCGTTAAAGTTGACAGCGTGATATATAATCGCACTACACCTCTTTTGGTTTGATGATTATGAGCTGAACTCGGCTGCATTAGAGTCACAAGGAATAAGTTAATAGATATAGGTGTGTCTGCCAATTTGTTGTTGGAAAAAACGCAGAACACTATTAAGACCAATCATATGAGTCTTGCCGCAAAGTAATTATCTTCAGTCGATAGATTTGCGATCTTGCTAGCATTGTGTTGCCATTCGAAAATTATAGAGGATACGCTTTGCTATGTTCAATTCATCCGTATTCGTAACAAAGTCGAAAGTAGAAAAGGGTGAAAGAACTGCGCAAAAAATGAATACAGATAGACCAGTAATCAATCACTCTCTTTCAGACAAGCATGATGGATGATAGACTGGCTGATCTTCAAATGTCAAACTGTCAGTCGACCGACAGTGCAAATGTCAGTCCGGTTTTTGTTTAGTACCCCGAAGCCGGGAGAATAAACATATTGCAACTGGCATGCTGTGATTGTCCTATCACCGTACCGATTCATCGCGCAACATCTAATGAAGAATTATTACATGTGCATTTCAGTTAAATCAAATTAGTTTGAAATTGAGTTAATCGACTGACAAGCCATACTTTATTTACTATTATTAAGCCTGCTGTGTTTTCGTGCACGCTAAATAAATTTGTAATATTGGTATCTAGCTCACATGCAGTCGACACGACATGATACCGATTCCACATTGAGAATGATTACAAAATTAGTTTGATGAACGATTTCCATCCGCTAATCCTATTATTGAATTAGTTGGCTACCAACCTGACAACATGAATTCGAAATTTGATAATTTGGATGATAATATCAAACGGAAGTTGGAATTTCTTATTCTTATTTACAAGAATTGAATTTTGAAAAATTCAGTCTCGCAGCAGATAACTTGAAAACAATTAGAAGCTTCACGCACCCTAGCTACAAATTCTCCGGAGATTATATTAAATATAAGGAAGGTTTGATTCAATTTTTCTCTTCAAATATGTCGGAAAATTATAATCGAGAGATACATAAATTGTCTCTGGTATATGAGCAATTTCTTCTCACAATTTACGTGATTGGATCAGCAATGTCTAGACCAACCTTGGATAGTCAAAGACTTCAAAAATAGTTTGGAAACGAGTACTTCTGACAAAGATTCTTAAGATGGCATACAAATTGAGCTTATCATCTGAAACAGAAGACTAGCACAAAGCTGTGGCTACTTTAGTGATTCAAATAATCATAATTATCTATTTGAATTCTGTATGTATGAATATAGCCAATATGATATTTTATTGAACTGGAGTTGCAGTAATATTGCAGTGCTGATCTCTGAACATTGAAAATGGAGCATCTGGGAATACGAACTAATGAAATTTGCTCATGGAAAGAAAGCTGCCATTTCGTGCACAACGGATTCTAACAAAACAATCCAATTATGAAAAAGTTCTGTACCACAAGCTTAAGCTCTGCAAAGTCTGCCAATTCTAGAAATAAGGAAATTTCAACTTTCAAAAGACTTTAAATATACAAAGTTTGTGTAATTAAATCACGTTTTTATACAGAATAATTGACTAATTTTCGAGACGCCGTTACGAGGCGAAACTGAGAGTTTTACGTAATTAAATGTCACTTTCTAATCCGAAGTTTCCCAAAGTGATACGCCGCGCAATCGATACATACTTCAAGCCACAAATCTCCTAAATTAGGATATAACACTAGACTTGTATCTACTTCATTGAATCCCATTCTCCATCACTTTAGTCTCAGTAACAGCGTAATATATTAAAATTGACTCATGTTGAATTCGATGAACAAGTAATTTTAATTAAGAAATACGAGAGACAAACATTCAACTATACATTGGCCTCTAACCTTTAATTATTTCATCTTGTATTAGTTGCTAGCTTCTGCGTTTAGATTCTCGATTTTCTACAAGGAACTATCTACCATTTGTTCAAAATATGTTTTGTGAGCAAGTTGAATGTTCAAATTTGCATACGATAACCAGATATAGGTATGAGGTCTCAATAAAGTCTTCCACGATTTAAGAAAATCTTGAAGCTCTGAACACATTGAAAAAACTATTGGAACATATTCTTTTTGTTGTGATTTCGAAATGGAAGGAAGGTCACGAAAAATTGCCATGTTGTTGTGACATTACTACGCTCACAATACCAAGAAAAAGCTTCAACAAATTCTAACTGATACGCTAAGTGTGTCAATTGAGGTCCTTCTTATATTATTGTGAGGACCATTTCAATGTAAATACATATTTTTGATACATTATTGACAAAACAGGCTGTTATCTCAAAATACCTTCCATGAAGCTATCGTTCTGAAATACAGTGAGACTCCAAGAAAACGTTTTGCTATATGAAACTTTTAGACAAGTAACAGGCAAATAAATTGATTTCCATCTACGTACATATATCAAAATATATTGTTATTTATTATATTGTATGCATTTGAAATGTTAAGTTGGTGTTTTGTAATGACACTTACGTGAATTTACTCAATCAAAATGGTAATCTCCAAGTGTCAACAAATAAACATTATATCATTATTGATGTCTTCGATGTGACAGAGTTAAATGCTATGTCTACAAGACGTTCATATGTCAATACTGGATATTACAACACTATGCACACATAAACAGACGTTATACTTTCGAAAGTAACAACCATAATAAACAGTTACCTCTGAGCTTTGAAACAACTTGTTTTAGTTGCCTTAGAAATCTTACTATCTGAGAGAAAATCGACAACCATTAACTCGTAAACTTCTGGCAAATTATTCGACTGTCACTTCTCGAACCCATTATCATGTCTATGTTGAATTAGTCCCCAGTTTCTATCTCTTATGCACTGATTCTTGATCGCCAATATGCGTAATGACGTTACAGCGGAGCTTGACCAATAACAGCGTTTCGTCGGTCACGTGACAAAATTTGGGAATTTCAATTATGTTGATTGCTGACATATCGCAATAACAAGGATGCTGAATAACTGGCTCAAAACTTATATGAAGACACGAAGGCATAGTCTTTGGTTCATCCTGAGCGTAACTAAATTACCAAGGTAAAGATTGTTGAAACAATTGGAGCTATGGTAGATGAGCTAGGCTCAGGGTAAGCCAAAGACTGTACAACCAGGCCAAACAGCTCATATTGATTTATTTCAGGAAGACTCTATTTGGATTTATCGATATACCCAATGCTTTTCTGCCTCTATATACCGACCATGAGCAACAAACTGATTATAACATATTCTGGAGGTGGCTCTTGGATCGATATATCCTTAGGGTCTATCAGGAAATTCATTCTTTTGTTTTTAAGAATCGATATCATGGTCGAATGCAGATTCATTTTGATCAATTTCGAAGAATGTCAACCGAAGCAAATGTAGTCAAAACTAGACGAAACGTCAAGTTAATATGAGGCTGGCTACCAAGCAAACAAGTATATCCAGGAAATGTTGGTACTTGTACCAAGAGATTTTCAACTGCTGCTTCTCCTATAGTACTGTTATCATATGACAATTGATTGACGTTTCAATGAAAAGCACTGTAATAGCATTTTGAATACTTCCTACCTACTACTCCATTTATAAATTAGATTGGCATCTCAAATTCTTCATATTGAGAAAAGCCTACTATTTATGATATCAAGATCAGGTTATGGATGCAGTGAACTTTCTCAGCTGATATCTGTGGTTGAATAACATGCCCAATCTTTTGAAGTTTGATCTTAAGGATCAATGGAGACAAACAAAGTTAGAATCTATCGTACCAGAGCAGAAAGCTCTGTAGAACACTTGTTCCAAATAGGAGTACTCTGAGCAGATTGAGGCTTCCAACCAACATCTTCACATTCTTTATGATCCAATGAAGCGAGTACAAAAAAAGTGCCTTCAAAAACACCAAGATCATGACGCCACTGTTCCATAAGGTGCTGTAAGTGACTATTATCCATTCTAGGACTCGCAACTTCTAATTGCCTCTAGAATCTTCTTGACTTGTGCAATTTCCACGAAAAACTTATGATTCAACAGAGTATGTTGCTTACTCGGAGATCATATCGAATCCGAAATCAAGAAGTGATTGTATTGGTAATATAAGTATAATGATAAGGGAATAGGGAAACCCAAGTGTGACTGATATCAGGAATTGGTAAGGGTTTTTTTGATAAAAAAAACCTTAAAATTCTTAATCATACTGTTCTCTAATTTTGATTTAGTTACCGGTTTCGATCACTGGGTGATCATCCTCAGACTACTGGAGAGACTACAATGAGAGAAAATAAAACGTGAAACAAACAAACATACAAGCAGGTAGAAATATTTAACAAATCAAAAAATACAAAATGGTAACTCACACAATAAAATTACAGGAGCTCCACCAAAGAAAACGGCATCAAGAAGCCCGCTAGTATCATGTTAATGAAAAAATGTAAAAAAGCGGAAATAAAGCACTAAGAAAATGTAAAATATATCTTTTTATATCATTTTACATTTTTTTAGTGCTTTATTTCCGCTTTCTTACACTTTTTCATTGACATGATACTAGCGGGCTACTTGACGCCGTTTTCTTTTGTGAAGCTCCTGTAATTTTATTGTGTAAGTTACCATTTTGTATTTTTTGATTTGTTAAAAATTTCTACCTGCTTGCATGTTTGTTTGTTTTACGTTTTATTTCCTCTCATTGTAGTCTCTCCGGTGGTCTGAGGATGATCACCCAGTGATCGAAACCGGTAACTAAATCAAAATTAGAGAACAGTGTGATTGAGAATTTTATGGTTTTTTTTATTAAAAAAGCTCTTATTAATTCCTAATGAGTATAATGCTTGCATTTGATTTTGCTTCAAGTAGACACATGCGTGTCGCCGAATTTTCTCAGGTCACTCTCATCCTGTGCACATCATTTCACGATAAACATCATTTCCTGGATATCATACCACAGCTCAATGGTGATCTATCGTGCAATCCTTGAAAAAAAGTCCTAGAGCTTAAGAATATACGTGAAACCCAAGTTGGAGGACCCTGATCCATTCTATACAGGGTGTAACAGAAATAAGTACAATAATTTCAACCAGTGATAGAACCCGTCAGACATAACAATTTTTCTTAATAACTTTTTCTCGAATTCTCATCTTTTTTTATCATTTTTTAACCCTTTTAATTTAACGAGTTGTTCAGGTGCATAATTGTCGGATCCAGTAGCAGTTACAACCTTGATTACAACGAAACAATTGATTTCGATATATGTGAGCTATCAATTCCTTCAAATAAATTTTGGAAAAAATCGTCTAATTATTATTGTCACAAAAGTTAAAACCTGTGAAAATGTCAAGCTCTTCTATCTGCGATTTCGCAGGCAGTCTAGGATTAGCTCGGCGAATTTATTTGGAACGATTTCCGAATTGTCATTTTTCACTAAAAATTGAATTATTGTGGTTATGCTCATGATTTAATGTCAAAATATTGTGCACTTATACATTATGATGAGAATACTATAAGATATTGAGAACTTATCGTTTACCTGGAACGTAAAACACCAGATGAAATGAATAAAATACATTAATTTATAAGTGAAGCAGCTGTGAATTGGTTTTTTCTCATATTATTACAAACTTCACACTCAGGTCGTTTCAATAAAGTATGCCTCGTAAATTGATCTGTTGGACAAATAGAATATTGTAACCCATATTTTAGAAAATATTTAAAATGAATTACCAAACCCAGTGTGATACATTTGTAGGTTATGTTTTCTGTTTTTCAAGAATAAGCTCTTACAATTTTTGCGGGAATATTTTCAGTTGAATTATTCATTGAATTAATTATTTTACAATTGAATTCCATTTTATATTTCACCGTTCATTTTAAATAAAACGTTGGATGATTTTCTCTTTATGTTTGAGAGCCAACAAAAATGAAGTAAGTTGAGAGCAGCAACTACTATTTGAGTTGATCGTAGATGGCAGCACAATCTGACCATATTCTAACTGTATTCCAGGCTGTAATCAGACTATTCAAATCAGCTGATTCAAGTGCAATGAACTTGTGCAGACAATCTAATGTTCAAGAAATGTACCAACTATTTAAAAATAAACGTGAAATTCCTAAATAGGAATGAAATTTCTCAACAATAACATATAAATACTACCAATATACCAAATTGTTGGTTTCAGAGATAAATTTAATCTTTCTTGCAACATATGCAAAAATAGAACTATCGAGGTGAGCGAATATCAATGTATCATCAGAATACTGTTATTCTTTTAGTTTCAAATATTTAGTTCTAACCATAGGCGCACTATGAATTTTTTGACCAAACTTTGAAGAATTTTTACTCGATAATAGAAGACTTACAGAAAAAAGTCATCAAGTTAGGCTTGAAAAGATCTATTACAGGTTAAAATTAATGTACTTATTTCTGTTACACCCTGTATATAAATGTCACAATTCTGTTTTAATCTATGAATTATGAGCAAAATTGCAATGAACTTGTCATCTTTATGAACGGATTAATATCAGTCAATCTAATTCGACGCATTTTTATATGGTTTCCAATGAGTTTACTCATGAGACATGAATTTGCACAGATTGCAACATAAGACTAAAGCTACCAAATGACAAACTGATGTTTTCAGACTCTGAACTAGAGTATTTAGATACAGAAACCTAAATGATAAAGTATTGGTAGTGATATAATGCATTTTGTTAATTTTTTTTTTCTTATTTACCATAATCAAATGTCAGAATAAGATTGGAAAACAGAAGAAGAAAATTGTAATCATTGCTATTGTGAGTGATTAATGGGTCCCAATAATAACTTTTTTCACTCAGTTGTTAACAATTAGTAAAATAAATTATATCTATACATTTACGAATTTTGAAACTAGGTCTCAAATGGACTTTTGTTCGTCCTCTGTATGCAATATCGAGCACATAGATTGTATGTACCGTAAATAGGTTCATTGCATGCTAGTAAACACAAAGTACCTGACAGGTAACCACCCCTACATGCCGTCCAGTAATTTATGGGAGCCCCCACCCACTATCTGTAGTTTGAACCCCAATGTTGCCATTTTGATACAGTTCTATACGATACTATCATGAGAAAATGCATCCGCAGGTAATATTCATCGATATAAAGGAAGAATAACTTTTTGAGTGGATGTATTTGAAAATATCAGTTGAAAACTGAAATAAGTTGTGTTTCAGGTGTCTGCCAATCGATCCTCAATTGACAAATATATTACCACATAATGACTATGATATCTCCACGATACAAATGAATACTTATGTAAAGTCTACAAAGAATATGTTGCTGCAAATATTCAGCACCTATTCGAATAGCACATAATTTAGTATTATCACTCAAGTATATCTTTTAGTTTGTGGATAAATAGAATAGTTTAAATGTTCATCTGTCAAAGCATCTCGAAATATAAGTAATAAGAAGTATGCGGCTGTAAGGCCTTTTTATGAATGAGATATTCGCGAGAATTGTGGAGGCGACGCCGTCTCGTCAAAATCGTTGTGGCATTATACTTAGGCCATAACTTACCACAGGATTAAATTAATCTCTTATAGCTTACCAGACACAGCTTAGTGATTGTATCACATCGAATCGACCCATCTTGTATTGAAGCCTCAATTCTTGTCATCTAGATTAAGATCTCTTGATTGAAAGATGATTTAGTTTCTTTCAAGTCCCTGCAATAAATTCTAGTCGAGGACAAAGTTAGCTCCCTTGGCAAATTGACTATAAATGTCAGTACAATATCAATGTTAATTCGTTGTGACTCCACAAAAGATCTCAACCCTTGGATGCTGCAAGTTAAGTTATCCTGGTTTTAATCTAGGAACTTGTATTTTTGATTTGTAGAGATTACCCTGCAATTCTGCAAATCTTGATGGGGACTATAAGAATTTGGAGTTCTTCAAGTAATTTTTTCAGGAATTTATGTACTCGGTTAGGAATTTGTAATCGATGTACAAGAAATGCAGATTATTGGGTGTTTAATGAGACATTAAATTTTTGCTTAGTAAGGAATTGGAAATAGAGTATTTCTTGGAATATTTTTCACCTTAGGTATCAGACTGCGTTCGTTTAGATATTGTTTTATAATCCAACTGAATTGGGGATTGTATTAGGTGATGCTGATTCACCACAATCTATAATTGGTTTTGGGTGGATATTTTTTTTAATGAATATAGTGTTCCATTGGAGCACAATGCTTTTCTTTGAGTAACTGTATCTTATAAATTATTGGATCATTCTAGATTATTAAACTCAATACGCACTTTCCTTGAACCACGAGTGATATCAGTCAATTTTTGTTATGAATAAAGCATATATTGGTTCGTACAAAGAAAAAGGGGGACCAATAGCTCTCTGAGAAAAGGCATTATTTGAATGATTGGACCTTCTACATAACTGGTCACGTCTTGAAATTCCCACACTGAGGGAAAGGCATCATAGATAGATTTTCAAGAACAAATCTCGTATTCTACAAAGAATCTTTCTTCTTCTAGATCCGTGCATTTTCCTGGTTTTACACTGTTCTCAATGCGATTAACTTCAAGCTTGATTGTATCTATAAGATATACTAGTTTGATTCAGAGCCTGTCGGGATAGTTTCCCTATTCTTATCTCGATTTTTGACGGTCATGTGTTTGATCACAATTCTTTATGACGGTTTCACTGACTAAAGCGTTTATACTCCTTTCTACTTCCAGTTGCATTCGACTACCAAGATCAGGGATCCCCTAATTAATCGACATGTGACTGCAAGTTTGAGCTTATTTTTTATTCTCTCTTGAACCACTAGTAGTGTCTAGATCACTACCCGAGAGTACGAAGCCGTAGGTGATTTGGAATCAAGAAACAATCAACTGTCGCATTACTTCTGTGAATTCACTAACGCTGGACCTGGGGTCATATTCTCAACAAAGTCCTTCACCCTCATAAAAGCCATGCTGCAGACAGTTCTGACTCAACTTCTGATGATGTGCGAATATCGAGTAGTTCTCAATTCGATTATAAATGATAAAAATTAATTTTCCTGGCCATCAAGAAGACTGAAGCCATTTCTCAAATTTTACTAATTGCTGCTACATCTCCGTTGCAGGTGCACTCAGAATGTTGACAAACATGAGCTGTTCTATTATTGTTCTATTTGAGGCAGAGATTGCATGTGACCTGTAATACAAGTTGTCATCCTACTCATTTAACTGTCTGTAAAATTGATGTTCATCCTTAATTATCACTTATTTAATAACAACAAAGTCTGAAAAGCAGACCATACATCACTGGAACACGCTTGCACTGCAGATTTCAATCAACGTGACGCACTGAACAAACCCGTCGCAATTACAGGTCCTCTGTTTGAGTTGTATTTTAATAACACGGCTCATGCGGGGCTAGAGGCAGTCGCGGTGATGGTGGTAGAGGTTGACGTGCACCCATACACATACAGAATATTGAAACAGCTGAACGTGATGAGTCTCACGAGCTACGTGTTTCATTTCTGCCAACTTTAAATATTCAAATATTGTATTCATATTCAGAGACAGTCGCTGCATGTCAGCCAGTATTTATCTTTGTTTTCTCCGTACCGAGAACTGACTGTTGAATATTTTGTAACTTTACTTCTTGCTCTATTTGGACCGGACTGTTTGTTAATGCTACGCTAAGACGGACTTTTTGTTTCTCGGATTCAAACATGACCAAACTATAAATTATTCTAGTGGTAATGATCATTAATCAACACTAGGTTTATTGCAGTCTTGGAAAATCAAATAACAAAAACTTTTCAAATCTTTAAAACGCTAATGGAATAAAACCATTTCTCTTGACCTTTCCAACAAAGTTACCTTACTCCACAACTTTTCAACGAGTATAGTTTACTAGTTATCGTCTGCAACAATATTCAGTGTCAAAAAATTTGTATAAATCGATAAATATCAATGGATTTTGTCCCCACAGACGTAATCTGGGGCCTGTCAATGCGATCGTAATCTCAGAGATAATTCACGAATGCAATCATCACACTGAGCATAGACTCAAAGTTAGACAGCTGAATATAACACTTTAATGAGTAAATGTATCTTTGGATGAATTGATGCCATCATCGATCGATAACTTAATATACATCAAAGAGAGAAATATTATTTTAAAACCATATATTTTAGGTTTAAAAATTATGAATACTTTTGTACCCCTTTTCTATCTATATTATTTCATTGAATATATGAGACACATTATTAGTTACAGTTCTCAATGAAAATCACAAATACTAAGTCAGTGGTGGAACTACAATGACTTAACATTGACATTGATTTTATAATTATTGTCAATTTACCATACAACGTGGACATGTTTCCGAATAGTATTCATCATAGAGACATAATAGAGACTAAATTAGGTTATCCTTCTATGAAAATAAGATCTAGATGATAATGACAAGGATTGGAAGTTCAAGACAAGATGGAAGTATCTCAATGTCGACTAGATGTGGTACCAGCCCAGTGGTGGGAGTACAACGACATTAACTTGATTCTCATTGACAATTTGCCATGCAAGTTGGATCTGTCTCCAGCTAATATTCATCATAGGAACATGATAGGGTCTAGGTCAGGTTATCCTTTTATAAAAATAGGGATAGATAATAATGACAAAGGTTAAGAATTCAAGACAAGATTTGAATATGTCAATGTCGACTCGATGTGGTACCTGAGCTTGTTGGACAGTATATATCAAGAAAGTGTAGAACTCTCTAAGATGCAAGAAGAGGCCAAGAAAAAATTCTTATGACGTAGTGATGAGGAGTATATCTGGTAGGTTGCTATAGATTCGTTATCCATACTCCATAGTATACAATAGGTCACACCTTCTTCTTAGAATGATTTTGGCATAATGTTTGAACAAATTGCAATCATTCTTCACCAAAAATCTTTCTTGCTACATCTATACTTATAGTCCTACTTATACATGCTCAGGAACTAACCTTACTCATCAGAGCAGCAATTGAATTTACATAATTATCTACAAAAGTCATCCACGCAATTATCCCTTACATTTGCTTTGACCAACATGACTGTTTTTTCAAATGGTTCATTCCTTCACCTGGAACAAGAATAATGGTTCATGTTCCAGTCTCCACTGAAACGTGAAAGACCAATTAGAAATTATTGCAGGCTGCAAAAAGATTATAACATTGCTAATACAATAGCCAGAGAAATTATAGAATGTAGTGTGAGCTCTATCTTCCATCGAGCAAACTATGATGTATGTATTCATTGTTCACTAAAATATAAATCAATTAATTTATGCTTTTTTTCAAAGGATAGATTTTGAGCTTACATTGTCTTCCACTTGTCAGATGAAATAACCTCCAATAATTACCAAGTATCAAATACATAATGGTTTTAGAGTTACAGATTTATATATTGAATCTTTGGATAGTGAGCTAGGACGGCTCGGTTTTTTGTATTTTCAGTCCTCGCAATTGACCAATGAGCGGACACTTTGACTTGGTTGCACCTCAACGTAGCTCAATTACCTCAGTAACAATTTCCCCAACAATTATCACCTGGTTAATTGAGCTAAGCTCAGGATGAACCAAAGATTGTGCAACTGTGCCTGTGTGGTTTGGATATCCGCATTCGATTTGCTAGGAACTAAAATGACTTTACTCAACAGAATGCTAAGTTCTGCTTGAGCATATATCTCAAGCACCATTTCTGTTGTCCTAAATCAGCTTCTGTGAACATATCAAACGTATGGTAAGGTCTCCAATGAATGATAAAGCTAGGATGTTTTTCTGGTTTTTATTATAACAAAAAAACATCAAAAAGAACATGCAACAAACAACACAAAAAAGAAAGTGAAGGCACATACCAAGAAATAACCTGGTTAACGTAACCGATCAACCGGGATGGGCTCTGAATGAGTAATTCTTAATATCAGTGTCAACCAGACGGGCTAATTCAACAGGCTAGGATTATTCTATCGAATCATCACCAGTTGTAGCAAATAGAGAAATGGGAGCGGCTCGGAATTACTCTATCAGAATAATCAATTTGAGTGAGTAAAAAGTCTTGGGAATTCAGTCAATATTTATGTTTTAATTTCTTTCCTACTTTACAGTTTCGGCTGTACCTCAGCCATCTTCAGAAGCGCTACAATTTATTCATTTTTTATCACTAATTATTCGTGCTAATTTTATCGGAAATACTTACAAAAGAACTTATATTGTGAAAAATTAAAAATGTACATTGAAATGTGATGTCGAGTTTAATAAAATAGCGGAAAAAAATAATGAAAATTTTCCATTTGTCGAATGCCACAACCTGCATCTGTGGAAGACGATGATCAAGTGCGAGTAAAAAATCGTGCGTGCACGCATTGTCAAAAAATTACAAATTATCACAAGTAGAATTAAGTTAGTTATAGTGTCAAACAATTAAAAATAGATGCAAGCTTGTGCATCATGCAAGGTGTCAAAAATATAAACAAAAATTAGGAAAAGTACCATAGATATTGAAGAATATTGTTGTATATAGTGCTAAGTGCAATAGTATCTGTTTTTTCATTGATATTTTGTTTGTCTTGTTTGATTAAATACTGAAATAGATCAAGTTTCTGAAACTATGCAAGCAACGGCAACAAGATTTAGCTGAGTCAAGGAACTTGGACCTGGTCTGATCTTAATATTAAGTAAGCAGTGGTAGACGAGCTTCCAGCCCAATAAGCTATCGGAAATACCGTAACACAGCCTCTGCGGATTTAACTTAACACTATGAATACATTTGGCAACCGAAATCAACTTCAAAGCTTCAACAACCTTGCTCAAAAATATTCTGCAGAGCTTGTTTACACTACACACTATACAATGAAATGATTTGGAAAATCGTGAATAAACGGCCTTAAATGATCCAAAAATATTTGTAAATAAAATAAGGGAAATTTATTTTCTCACATCATACATGATATGTCCAACTGGTTTTTACTCCATATTGCGAGACTGTATCCATACATAACACACAATGCCAAATTTCATACTTACGCTAATTTTCTTGTAGTATACAGGGAATAGACGCACGTAGGACAATATTTGAAAAGTCGCTTTAAGTACTAGACATCTATGATTAACTGGGTCATCAGATATCATACGACAGAACCAGAAAAGTCTGTAGATCAATTCCTCAGCATTCCATACAACAAATGTTAAAAATAGTAAGAATTGCAGAACGCAAAAAAATGGAACAGTTCATCAGATGAACGGAGTCTTAAGGAGCATCCTAAGAGAACTAGATTGAAACGATACACAATGTTGTATCTATCAAATTCCATGCATATTCGGATCCTTATTCATCAAGGATATCACAATACCAAATAAGCCATGTATGGATGCAGTCCCTAAATATCAAATCAAAACAGGCTCAAATCATTCTTTGTGAGGAGTATTGACATGTAACAAAATTCAAAGAAGCAGCATTCTCCAAAACTCTCAAGTATTTAGTTTATCAGGTATGCAAAGCACTCACCCATTGACCATCGCAGATTCATAAGAAATAAAGGCGATGAAAGCTCAATATAATTTTTTCAATATAATTATGAGACATTTACACAAACTTTGTATATTTTGTCATAATGAAGAATGACTTCATCCTGTAGGAAAATACTCAAACTATTCACAAAAAGTGAATTCGTGAGAGTGCCACTTCATCTATAATTCAATAACGTCATCATAAAATGAACTGGAATTTTTTAAATGGATATAAATAATCTCATTCTAGATCATATTTGTGATTTGTACTGAATTGCAGGTAATGATATCATTCTTGTATGAATGCCGTCATCAGCTTATCATAAAGTATCGAAATGGATGCTGATTAATTTTGGATATCATGCACATAAATCAGTCTTGAGGATTGTTGTTATCCTGATATCTTTATGAATGTCAAATTGTTTAGTGTTAATTACAGTGGCTGAGCTTGTTTGCTGTGTATATTTGCGGATCGAAGGACCAGAGTCCCAACACCTTGTAATTACAAAGATAATACCGCCCTGTCACTCAAATTTGAAATTAGCCGTAGTGATAACAAATTCATTTACATAATAATGAGTCTGTGCCAGGATAATTTAGTTGTTAGTTTGAGGGTCATGTCCTACTATTTATATAATTTGATTGTAGCTCCGCTGCATGAACCAGATTTAGAGTTTCGATCGAAGCATGCAGCACATCGCGTTACACGATGTAATATTTACAGCTTAACAAAGTAGTAATATGTTCCGAACGATCGACCTGATAACAAATTGTTGAGCGGAAACTGACTGTTATCCTCCATGAATTAAAATTCGTTCATTCCGTCCACTGCAGTAATACCGTCTTCTCCTGTCCTGATGATAATGGAAAAGGACGTGAAAAATCTAATTACTTGACCAGGGATCGTACTCTGTCGTTGGTATTATATAACATAGTGTCCGTAGCTAACCGGAAAATTTCCCCCGCGGCCACCTACGAATGAAAACTGATGTGTTTTGAACGAGAAAGCTTTCCCTACATCACCTACATATAAAAGCTCACCTTCGCATTTCTATTTATGTTCTGGATATGGGGGTGGACATTAAACATTATTAAATATTTTTATTGTCAAGGGAACGTGAATCTGATGTGAAAGGTGGATGTAGGGAGTACTTTTTTCATGGAAGTGAAATAACTGTCTTAGTATCAATTTTTATTCAATAAATTGAAGGATTGCTTATCTGCGGCTTCAATTCGCGTGATAGGACAACAATATCAATCAAAAGAAATTGATGCGATTCCATGCATTTATAGATCTGTGGGACTTTAAAGTATATGATTGAAATAAAAAATTGTTGAAGGCTTTTGGCGGTGATTCTTCATTCTTTCTGTCTTTGCATTCCATCTGAATTAGAATTTTTTTGGTCTCAAGCTCAGAGTCTTGCTCACTATTGATTCAAGTATCTAGCGCACTGCTCTGACATCGAATCATACGTTATGTGGTAATATTGTTGTTTGTTCTGCGTTATCTTTTTGGGACTTTATCAAATGTACTAAGCAAGCAAATCGCTATTATTATGATATTCACCCGTAACTGGTATAGTACAAATCCTGTAATGACATTGGTGAGGTGAGATCAATCAGACTCCAAGCTTAATTCCTCAGAGTGTATGACGTCATATTGCGTCAGAGATTTCTTATAGATACTGTTTTTATTCACTGTTATAGTTAAATGGATGGTGTATCTAAAATAGAACGTGTACTCACATGGAGAGAATTTTTATCCAAAATACTATTTTGAATCAAAAATTGATTAGAGGGACACTAAAAAGACTAAAGAGGTTCTTTTAAGCAATCTTAGCAGACACTTCACGCGCAATTCCCACATACTGGAAGATGGAATACAGCACAAATACCGCATTGATTTTCTTGTCTTGCTCACGTGGACACTTAGAACACATGTCTTGCTTCTCCAATTGATTTCTTTCATTTCCTCGTGCTTCAGGAACATCCTTTCTCAGAATAGTAACAATTTTCTGCCTCATGTAGAATCATGGGAAAATGTTTATTGTCAATTCTTCTTTTCAGGGAGACAACAAGTAACCTTGACATGAATTCATACTGCAAACCACGGATCATTCAGTTACATTCACTTCCGTGATGAATGCGCCATTACAAAGTCCAGAAAGAGATAACTCTGAGTACAAAAAAATCAATCAATTGGTAAGGTGGAGTCTCACATACCCCAACGAACAAACACTGTCAATAGACTACTAATAACTAATGAAAATGAACAGGAATATCGCACTCTACCTTTTTACTATTTGAGCTATCAAGAAAAATTAAAGCGCTGGGCTCTGATAGACCCCGCCATACCTATAACAGGTTGACTTATTTTTTGCATTACTTTAGTGCTACTGCTGTCATTCTTGAAAATTCACCCTTACGCAGTATCTAGGTGCTCATCAAAATCATATCATCTATTAGAAATCTACAGTTTTTGCATAACACGCGTTTCTGCTTGTTCTTGCTGAAAAATCTCTATTTTTGTTCGGTGAATTTCCTGAGATTTTTATTTCAAGCTAATGTGTTAGTATAGCTATTTGACATACTGTTTTATTTTGTTCTGCAGCATTTCTAGTAGTGAGAGCCCAAAATCAGCTGTCAGCAAGAGAGCACTTAATTTTTTACGTTAACCAACAAAGAGTATACACTTTTATTCGATGGTCTATCAGAACAATTTCATCCAAAATCTGCGATAGGATGTAAAGTTTTTGACGTCAGCCAACAAAAAATGGAGGCTTGCAGGTTTTCATCTTGTTCTAGTATCAGCATTTTTTATGTCCTTCTCGACAATCCTGATACATGAAAATCTCTTGAAATGTTTATTCTGTTAGTCTGTAGCTTATTTCACGTACAAGTTCAGAGTTCTGATAAAAAAATCTGACGTGAACGTCACGTGACTTACTTGTACATCATTGGATATATATATATATAATACGATGTGATTTTGTGTTTGATTATATATATATCATTGGATATATATAATCAAACACAAAATCTCATCGTTCCACAGTTAATCGTTTTGGATTTACCCAAGAGATTTCAAGAATCTGTCAGGTAAAATGCGCTTTCAGCCAAGTTAGTTGCAATTGAAACAGTAGGCCATTATTCTTATACTTTAACATTCCTTGATACTGATTTCCAAAATTCTACGACTACCAACAGATCTGAACTTATGCGCGAAATTAAAAAATAAATTCCTACTGCAGGGCACTTCCGGTTCAGTCTATTGCTATGAAAATAGTAGGCAATCATTCAGATGCTACAGCAGACTGAAATATCAAATTAAAATATTCTACACCTGATCGTTTCGAAATTATGCGAAAAATTTCAAAAGACTGTCAGGTAAAGTGCACTTCCGGCTTAGTGGATCTCAATAAAAATAGGATATTAGCATCTAGACGGTATAATCGTCCTAAATACTGAATTCTGACAATTTACGTTCAATCGTTTTGGATTTATGTGAAAAATTCAAAAAATGTTTCGAATAAAGTGCTCTTCCGGTTCAGTCGATAGCAATCATAATGCAGGGTGTACAACTAGATATCATAAATGTGTCTAATACAAAATTTAAATATTGTACGACTAATTGTTCAGAATTTATGCGGGATATTCAAAAAGTCTGTCATATAAAGTGCACTTCCGGCTCAGCCGATTGTTACAAAAATAGAAGATGACCATTGAAATGCTACAGAAGTTTCAAATGCTAAATTCCAGTATCTTACGGTCGATCATTCTGGATTTATGCGGAAAATTGAAAAAAAGTTCCAAGTAAAGTGCACTTCTGGCCTGGCCGATTTTTACAAAAATTGCAGATAACCATTTTGATACAACATTAGGTTTAAATACTAAATTTCAACATCCTACGATTTATCATTCTGGTTTATTGGAGAAATTCGAAAAAAGTTCAAAGTAAAGTGCACTTCCGGTACAGACGATTGGCTCCATAATGCGAGGTGCACAACTAGACTCTATACTAGTCTTAAATACAAAATTTCAACATCATACGTTCAACCAGTTTTGAGATTTGCAAGTTACGCACGCACATACGAACATACGTACCGACATCAAGCCAAAAATAGTCAAAATGGATTCAGGGATGCTCAAAACGGATATTTCCATCAGAATCTTGATTGGTGAATTTTGTCGGTTTCACAATACTTGTTACTTTGTACAAGTAAGTAAAAATGAACTAGTAAATATCCCAGTGATCATCACAGTCCCATTTATCGTCAGTACGATCAAATATTTTTAGATATTGAGCGGAAAATGATAAACTCCATTGATATTATAATTTCAATAGTAAGTGGTGGCATCTGACGGAAAAACTAGTATCAACTATTTGTAATCGAACGACATTTGATACGCGGGAAGCTTTCTAAAAGTGTGCCGGTGTTTTGAATCAATCTCTGATTAGTAAAGTTGTTGGTATAAATGTTCAGGTGAGCGTAGTTCTTGTGAAATCTCTAGCCTGCACGTAAAGTGTTTTATTGGCAAGGAATTGCTTTTTAATGATTTATATATGCATGTACTGAGTAGCTGGCAAATATTTGTGAATTAGGAATCCGTTAAAAATATATTCTTGTGGTGACGATTACTGGTACATAAAAACATATGTTTGTCCCAATATTCGTCAGATATATCAATTATTACAATAAGATTCTATATTTGTCCTTGTCTCACACTTGCTTTCGTGAATGTATAGGAACAAATTAATTGGATCTTAGTCGAAGAGTCTGTGTACCAGTGATCGTCATATCAGTATAGGCTAAGGATAATATTCACAAAGCTGTGAAATGAAGTGACGAATACTAGGTCAAGGAGTGACGATAACTAGAAACCTTTGTTATAGAGATGAGTCGTTTTAATTATAATGATGAAGATATGGAAAGAGCGACCTAGGCAGCTAAAAAAGGCTCACCAATTGACACGGTAGCTAAAACTTCTAAAGTTCCATGAATGACACTTTTGGACAGATGTAAAAAAATAACTTCTAGGACCTTCTTTCATTCTCTTCGAAATAGAAGAGCAACATTAAGACAGATGGATTTGTCATTTTGGCATCAGGGGTTTCACGGTATAACAACTTGTCAGCTTCTAGATAAGGTCCAAATGTTATTCAAGTTTCAAACGAAGTCCAGCCACTTTGCTAATGATCGACCGAGACGGCATTGGCTAGAAGCCTTTCAAAGAAGTTATCTTGAGATAGCTACAAAAGTGTCCCCATAACAAATGTCAAATGTGTTTGTCAAATCTGTAAGATACTTCTAAGTGAGTCACTGAATAAATGAATGAGAAAAATGCATTTGCCTCTTCTTGCACGGAACTACGAGTATATGACCTTGAATAACGGTAATTGGGACAGTCCCTGTTTTCGTATGACGAACAATGGTACATAAAAGAGTAAAGCATTGAATTGAAAAAAACATATTCGTCACGCAAGATAACGTGTATTTATCTATAAAACATCGAAGATAACTTAACTTTTTAGCGCATTTTCTGGAAAAAAGCGCTATTATATTCACTTTGGCTGTCTGGCTGGCGTGACGCTGAGCTCTCAGCCACTATACTATTTACAGACTTGAAACTGGTACTGAATAAAAGTTGCTATTTCGTAGGTTTGCACAAATTGCTTCAGTTCAAGCTCAGTGATTGTGGAAGATTAAATTATTCAATTACTTGTTTCCAGTGAAACAATGCTCATAGATATATATGACATTAGGGATATGGCAGCTAACATTCATTGAAGTAGATGGAAATTTAGCTTTAACTTTCACCGCGCTTGTCACTATTATTATGCACAGTTGTCAAATCTGTCCGGGATTCATTCAATGACTTGTTTGACGCGAATTTGAAGCTTATTAGAATGAATTATTATTATTGTATGAAAATTTGTTTACTTTTGGTGTATTTTTTTTTATATAGCTTTGATAAAGATCAAATTATCATTTTAAGGTACAGCACTTGACCTCCCGTCAGTCAATAACTATACAATGAAGATTAAAAGGTATTTTTGAGTTTGTTCATGCATAAAATATGTACCTATCAAATAGTCAACTTGAACCTAGTACTAAATGGAAGCTGCTGCTTCGTAAGTCTGCCCAAGCTGCTTGATTTCAAGCTCAGTAATTGTGAGCGATGATAATTTGCGAAATCTCTGAAGTCACTACTATTATGTACAGTTGTCAAGTCTGTCCGGGATTCATTCAATGACTTGTTTGAAGCTTATTTGAATGGATTATTATTATTGGAAGAAAATTTGATTACTTTTGGTGTATTTTTTTGATATGGCTTTGATAAAGATCAAATTATTATTTCAAGGTAAAGCACATGACCTCCCGTCAGTCAATAACTGAACAATAAAGATTAAAAACTATTTTTGAGTTTGTACATGCATAAATTATGTACCTATCAAATAGTCAACTTGAAACTAGTACTAAATGGAAGCTGCTGTTTCGTAAGTTTTCCCAAACTGCTTGATTTCAAGCTCAGTAATTGTGGAAGATGGCTTTTTGCGAAATCTCTGAAGTACCAAGCATTCAAGAACTGTCAAAAATGCGCTTTTATCATTTAGATGATTCTCCAATTTTTTGGAAAAAAGCGCTGTTATATTCAATTTGGCTGGCTGGCTGGCGAGACGCTGAGTTCTCAGCTACTATACTATTTACAGATTTGAAACTGGTACTAAATAAAAGCTGCTGTTCCGTAGGTTTGCACAAATTGCTTTAATTAAAGCTCAGTGATTGTGGAAGATTAAATTATTCAATTACTTGTTTGAAGTGAAACAATGCCCATAGATATAAATGACATTAGGGATATGGCAACTTAAGTATATTCGAGTAGACAAAAATTTTGTTACAACTTTAGCCGTGGGTGTCACTATTATTATGTACAGTTGTCAAATCTGTCCGGGATTCATTCAATGATTTGTTTGACGCGAATTTGAAGCTTAATAGAATGAATTATTATTATTGGATGAGAATTTGTTTACTTTTGGTGTATTTTTCTGATATAGCTTTGATAAAGATCAAATTATCATTTTAAGGTACAGCACATGACCTCCCGTCAGTCAATAACTAGACAATGAAGATTGAAAGGTATTTTTGAGTTTGTACATGCATAAATTATGTACCTATCAAATAGTCAACTTGAAACTCTAGTACTAAATGAAAGCTGCTGTCACGTAAGTTTGCCCAAACTGCTTGATTTCAAACTCAGTAATTGTGAGAGATGGTAATTTGCGGAATCTCTGATGTAATAAGCATTCATGAGCTGTCGAAAATGCGCTTTCATCATCTAGATGATTCTCCAATTTTTTATAAATAGAAAGATTTTTATACGAAAGAGTTCTATCTTACGAATATCGTCTTATCGTGACGAACACTGGGACATTTACTTATTATGTCTTCAAAAAGTATCACTTGTACACATGACCTAAAAAGTTTCTCAAAGTATAAGCTGTGATTTAGAAACTAGTATTTCTGTAAAGCATGTGCTCAAAAATATAAATGCTTCAGAGAACTAGCATTTCTAGTAACCGCACCGAAATAATGAATTATACCAAATAAAGATTGATGCCCAATAAGCAGTGGTATGATCACTAATTATAACACTTTTAAGCAATAATATCGTTGTTTTGACAATCAATTCACAATAATCATTGTTTGAATACTCAAATTTAAAGTTTATATGCAAAAAAACTGGTATTATAAACTCTAAAAATCACAATGTGCTTGTTGAAAAAACGGAATTGTGATAAAGATCGAGTATAAATTCAATCTTCATCGTTTAGGAAGTAAAAATTCATAGTCTGAAAGCTAAAATATTCAAAGAAAAAACATAAAATTTGTAAGTCAAACTGAACTTCTCAATATATTATATGTAATGAAAATATACATATACAGATCTCATATTTTATGTAGAATAAATATCAAGTTATACTATTTTAAAATGGAATATTGGATTCTCAAGTGTATTCAATATTACAAGAATTATTAAATTTCATCATGAGCTCCATGAAAATTTACTCAAGTGAAACAGTAAATTTTATATACAATACTAAATTCACTTTATACCTTATATAATCACCAGCTTGTGAAAATTATATGTCGAATTCAACAATTTTATCATGTGCATTATAATTTTTCATATTTGAAACCTGATTCTCTGACCCTTTCCTGGAATGCGCTTAGAGCCTATAGGATTCGTAGTCTATTATTAGCTACAAGCCCCTAAAGTTTGCAGTGAAAGTGCCACCAAGTGAATTGATAAGTGGTTGTCTCTAAGAAAAATTAACAGAAAAGGTAAGTGATATATAGCATTGAAATATTAATTATTCACAGTTGCATAAAGCATTGTTAAGGTTAATCACATTGTCAAATATTTGATCACGTGTTCCCAGCCATACTTGCCGACTTTTTGATATAAATCATATTTTTATCTATAATTCCATAGTAAATACAACTTGTATTCATAATTAAAATCATGGAGGTTACACAGGAAGTTCGAACTCCTATGAACGAATTGACAAATTATACCCCAAAAGTTAAACAAATTGAGATGTTGCTAATGTCCGATTAGTACGATGTAAGTTGACATTGGCACGAAATATTAGAAGTTCATGATCTTATAACATAATTTGTCTTAGAAAATTTGGTTAAATTCGTAATTTCCTGCAACAATAATGAAGTTTTCTATGAAAATCTATTTTGGGATTTGACTGCGGCTTGATACTCGTTTTTGTCAGTTCTGGAATCCTTCGATGTATATTATAGAAAAAATACGCAAACGTTCACTTCTGCAAACATTAAAGGGGAAGTCTCCTCGCGTCGAGCTTCCACATTTTATAGCGAGGTATTTTATGGATACGTTTTATATTTCCTGTAATTACTTTTGCATTGATGGATGAACGATTTCAAATAAACGAAACGAGGACTTTTTTCATGAAAAGAATTTGCTTTGATAACGCGATTCCAGCAGTAAATATAAATAAAAAATTGGATTCACGACATAAATGTTAATTAATATTCTTTATCTACGACTGTGCGCTAATAGGTGATTCGCCCACTAAGTTGCGTGTCATTATGAATTTCATAATGGCACTAGTGCTATTATGAAATTCATAATGACACGCATTTTTATAAGAGAAATAATAAAAATAGAAACTCTATCAAATTTCAAGTTTCTTTTATTATAAATAACTATCAATACACACACATAAATTCATGTTACATAAACATTTACGACCAGATTTCTATAATTGGATATGATTATTTTCTTTATAACTTTGACAGCTGTCAAACAAACAAATAGTTGCCATAATAAAGAATAAAATGCTACTTGATCAAGCTATGAATTTTACATCAAATGTTTTTCGAATGTCAAACATCAAATAAAAGAATTCAATTCAGCAGCAATTCAAGCCGTCGTAGATAAAATATTAAATGACACACGTTTCATTACAACGGCTATATCAAACTTGTATCATTAATATCTATAATGGTATAAGTAATCATCGATTGAAGTGGATTCAAGAATTATGTACTTGCTTGAAGTGTGGATTGGAAAGGAGATATTTTTTCAAGATTCTGCACTTATTAAGAGATACTGGAGTACATATGAGTTCTCTCCAGTGTCATCAGACAGAAACTAGAGTCGCAAGAGCATTAGATATGATGTGCCACATTCTACGATTTATCTAATTTCCAACCTTGGGCTATGTCGCACCCAAGAAGTAAATAGAAGTCAAACTCAACGTTTCTTCCCAGAATATGAATGAATTCTTCTTGTAGACGTCTGTTGGCGTTCGTTTGTAAGTGACGTTTATTACGTTAAAGTGCGTGCTTCGGGCGCTGATAAGAGCGTTATCTCTGTTGCGAGCCACACCGCTCCACACTATAATTACGTTGTTTCACAGAGAAAATTAACTTATCCGAAACTCGTACAGCGTTGTTCTTGTACTATTTATACACGCTTGTCGCTCCAAATGTATTTCATCCCCTTCTACAGCCCTATACATTGTTTGTTACAAGGACAACAGAATATATTTGTTTTGTACATTCGTTTTCTGTTTGTTTAATTTTGTGAATTGGTAAATGGAATTTTTTATCAACCCGATGTGGCTTTCATACTTTTTGGTTTAGTTTGTAATATTGTTATCCACTGTTTGTAGTTATGTTGCATATTTTATTCATTTTGTCATTATTATAAATTATAATTAGGAGACTACATTGCATTTGTTTTGAATTTACATTGTTATATCTATGTAAATATTGCTGTAATTTTGAATTTGGAGTTGTGTAGTACATCAGCGCATAATATCAAATGAGGATTGATATATGCTTTCATATTTATCCAAAAATTATATCTACAGTCGATTTTTATTTGATTCCAAATGCGTTCTTACTCATTCTATGGTTCTTTTAAAGCATTAATTGATCAAAAAAATCAAGATCAAAATATACAGAGGATTAGTAGCATACATTCAACTAATATTAGAGATTTGAAACTGGTAGACACAGATCGACTTTACATTCAAACAGGATGTAATTCTCGAATGATTTCTTATCGATTTTTTAATCATGCTTTTTCTGATTAAACATTGTTTCGTTCCAAATGACCTCATTCACTTTTCTGGATCATTCCGAACTGATTATCACGTTTTGTTTGAATCAGTATCAACTGACATGAAAGCTTCCATCCTCCATTCTTCAAATTCAAAACAAAATTATACAAATAATAGAAGTAAAAACGAGAACTTCAGAAACAATCCCATCCAATTCTAATTTCCATTGAAGAATCAAGTTTGAAACTTCTATGCAAAATTCCTCATAAAGCTTTTGAATTTACATTGTTGGCACTAGTACGTTAATGAGCGCATCTTTGCGACATCGGGCTACTTCGCAAATGCTGTCGGAACGAAACTTTAAAACAACAAACTTGTATTACTTGATATCACATTGCGGAAGTTGTAAGTTAATTTATCATCGGGAACAAGGCAAGGAAGGACGACAACGAGTTAAATGGCGCACTTGTCTTATATAGCGTTATATTCGCGCTATATACCCTACCATTCGCTCTAGATTGGCGAGACGATGCAGCGATACAAATAATAACTTTATGAAGATTTAAGACCTTATCACAGACGATGGTCCATGTTCTTGAGCGTTCTTTGAGTTGAAGGACTCTTCAAGAACGTCAAATTGATATATTCTCTAAAATAAATCTTATATTTGGTGAGGGTTTGTTAGAATCGTATTTATTGTGACATGAATAATTTTTGCGAGGATAAAAGATTAGACTTGTTCATTTTGGAATTCGCAACAAAATTAGCTTCTGTGGAAGCTATCCAAACAGAAGGCAATTATCTCGAGTCAATTTTTTGTACATGCGTGTTATACAAGTCATTCTGTATAAAAAAGCAAACACAGAAAACAGCAATGAATTGCGCTGCGTCACTTTTTCCCACTGTTATTGGTGTAGAGAGTTGCTCGTTGCTTGTTGTCATTCTAACGCCCCGTATTTGCAATCACGGTTGATAGCTAATTGTCCCTCGCTTAGCCATAAAAAGTCAACCTTTGGCGCCCAAACTTGCGCACGGATCGAGCAGAGAATCGTCCGGTGAATATTTAACAGGGAGGTAAAAAACCGTGGTTGTCGTGCCACCGAATACGGTTTAACGCAGTTAAACGCACGGTGATTGCAGCAAAACACGATGGTTGGAAGATGAAAGTTTAATATCTACATAGTGCTTTGACACGATTTGAAAGCATAAGGAAATTAGAGAATGGACTAGATTTTCACGGAGAACAATGTACTCCGGCAGTATTCATGGTCCATTGACATAGTATTTTTTTGGACTCTTTTTAGAAGAGATCTATTGAAAGACTCAAAACAATGTTCTTGTATCGCCCGCATTTGGATTTGATTTAGATTTAACTACATGTATTCTAGGAGGACAAGGTATGGCATAATAATGGAAATTAGATCGATGAAGTCATCTTTAGGCTCGTTGAAATATCTTTTTCTGCTCTTAATACCAAATTTCAAATCATTACTCACATCCACAAAAGCATTGCTGTTATACCTGAGTGTTTTCTGGTTCCAACCAAAATCTGATAGTGCCGTATCATGATCTGACTATGCCCATATACCAAAAGTAACGTACTCACAGACTAACAGACTAACTCCACTTTGGAAAGCGTGTTAGACCTGGTTGTCAAGTCTCAGCTTATTTACAGTTCACTTACTATAGTACAGACAAATTAGACATTGCAGTTTGCAATAATTCCCTAGACATGTTGGGTATTAATGCAAAGCCAGCACTTTTCTCGTTTATTTTGTCCGGGCTACTAATTTTATCATCTATGATGACAATTTACAGTAAATCCAGTTATAATAAATAAGTTTGGTTGAAATAAACTGTAGACTAGCTCAGATTGAGTAACCAAGCCAAGACCATTTGGGGCTCAGTTGTACTATCTGAGTTTATTCACAGTTCAGTTGAGCCAGGCTTTTTCATATTGGTGACTATTTCTGAAATAATAGGAAGTATACTTGGTTCATCCAAACTATAGATAAGCCTAGTAGCCCAGTTGTCAGAGATAAATTCAAACCAAAATCTCTCATAAAATGTGATATCGCTGAAACTAGGTTTCTAGGTACTTTTTTGGGTGTAGAAAACGATAAGAAAATCTTTGCTGCTCTAAAGTGCATGCTTAGTTCATAATCTCGAAAGCAGAATCGAAAATTTTCATATCGAAAAAAATAATGAAGTTTGATGAAAACAATATAAATATTTTTTGTGAATAAGTACCTAGGGTTTTTTTTGGGATGCTGATTGATAATTCGATATAAGATTTTCAAAATTAGGAATGACGGATACAATATGTCGGCAATTTTGAACGTACCAAAAATTCTCAATCTCTATATTTTAAAAAGCAATTCATATATTTTTAAAGTGTTAACAGGTGATATAAACATGGTTTTTTTGCTGGCTAAGATCATTATATAATAATGGAGTAAAAATTAGAACGATGTATTTAATATGAAGGTTTTTGAAATGAGTGAAGATTGGTCAACAAATGAACAAAATAATAAGATTTATAGCAAAAAACAATTGGAAAATTGATAGAAACTCTGTTCCAAACTTGTACTTACTGTCTTCTCATTCTTTGGCATCACAAACATCTTCAATATCGCTGTCTTGCTCAAGCACTGAAATTTTAGGTGAATTTCTACAAACATCACCTGTTAAACAAGGACCACATATTGCAGAACTCAATAAGTTTGTTTATTCACAATTACAGGCTGTCCCATATTTTTTGTTTGCAATAATTGCATAAGATCAATTCCAAAAGAGATTTAAAAGTTGGCAGTTTTGTCATTTTGACAAGACTGGATATCTTTGAGGCAGAATCGTCCATTTGGCAATTGATAATTGCTTACAACCTGAAGGCGTAATCAAAAAATTAATAATATGTTCTTAAAGCTCAGGATGCCAACTTAATTTTTTTTTTTTTAACTTAATTTTTTGAAGCTTAGCTTCAAGTTGCAGGAATAAGAACAAGCAAAGAACATGCATTTTTTTATATATTTCTTATATTGAAGATTACTCAAACATATGAAGTTGTATCGATTTCTGAATTATTACGCATTATTAAGTGTATTTTCAACTTTATTTGAAAATGCATACACAGAAAAAAATTTTGGAGTATATGCAACTCGATTTTCAGTGTTATATTTCAAGTATTTGAACGAAGTAATTTTTGTTCAAATCAATCAAATTTTTTTTAAAGAAAACAAAAACTATTACTTGATACAATACTAAAGCAAATGTTAAGATCTCGGATTCATTTCAAACTTCTACTTATAGTTCAAATCTTCTATATTTTCTTAAATAACCGTTTTCTTACGTATTGGCATATGAATATAAAAAGCAAATTTGAATAAATAATTCAAAATATTAATATAACACTATAATGTGTTCTGCTAACTTTAGAATGTTTATTTCAACTCATTTTAGTGTTGTGTTGAATTAAACACTATGTTTATAACGCATGCGCAGTAGTTGTGTCACGCAGGTATGACACACCGTGTTCTTTCTTGTTAAGATTGTAAATGGTGGTAGTCTGTGGTGATAGTATTGGCATCAAGTATTTACAGGATCTTTCAACATATTTATGAGTGGTTCTACAATTATAATTTGGTGAGTATGTGTGTATATCATTAAGTGTATAATGTATAACATAATAAGTGAAATAATTGCTTCTTTGATTTAAATAGGTACATATATGGCAGATGAAACTACAAAGACGCTTTTGGAAGAGTGAGGCTTCTCAGCCTACATATCTGTTTTTGAAGGTAAGAAAGCATATATTTCATGACAATGTACCGTTAATAGTTGTATAATAATAATGATAATCGCGGAGAATGTAATAATTTGATAGTTTCAGTGTCAGTATAAAATGTTTTAGTACCTAATTGAGATTCCCCCAATTTTCATAAAATATTTTCTGTAGCCATTAGTGCATTTAATACATCAGTATATTTATGCAACAAGTTTATGATGATAGTCATACGATAGTATGTAATATTACGATACGAGCCATGACGCACTATTTTGTCTACTCCCATGCTTTTACTTGTGTGTATCATAATGATGATATAAAATAACTAAATTATAGCGTGGGCGTAGGAAAAATATTATTCGACACAACCTTGAATCCTTACCAAGAAAATCTAGTCGACCATCAGTTGCTTCATTACAGTTTGTTATCCAAGCAATTAATTGTTTCAATCAATTTTTATATGGATGAGATAACAATAAAATATGAAACAAAGAGCTCAAAAACATTTTAAGCACATTATGAACAAATAAAGAATATGTTACTGACACAGATTGCAATTTTTTAGTTGAAAATTTATTTATTTATTTATACTACACTCGAAAGTAATAAACTGTACTGAACGACTTGACTTTTCCATCCGATTTTAATATTTTCAGAGGATCGATATTAGCTAGAGTAGTTCTGAAAGTTCCATAAAATGAATCTAGTGAATTGATCAATTTATTAAGATTTCTTTATTGAATAAAATTTAAAATATCAATTTATTTTTATTCTAGATATTACGGAGAACGTTCTTATTTCTCTCAATGAAATAAACTTGATAGAAATATTGCCAATTATTGGTAAAATATTGTTGCTGATTCAAAAAATAAATGAATACAAGAAAAAAAGGCGTCTGGTAAATATACTCAATGAAGAAATTGTAAGGTAACTTTGTGAATATCCTAATTATGAATCTTCCATATATACATTTAACTTGCAGATAATTATACCAGCTCATTGTGATTCTGTATCTGAAAATATTGTACAACTGTCGCCTTCGACCTCATCAAGTTTTTCTGGAGGATAAACTATTTGTGCTTCATATGTTACATTCTGGTGAAATTTATGTAAATGTGGAATAATTTCATAGAATATGTATTATTTATTCTTGTATTTTCATGAATAACTATTATTATTAATAAATAATATACTAAATACCGTTTATTTAAACTATACCTATCCATTTATTCAATAGACAATTTTATCATATGAATACAATACCTATCAATAATTTGATTTAATATTCTCTCTTGGTTCACTTAATGAATAAACATATTAAAACAATAACAATTCAAATGGTCATATAATAATTCTAGGAGTTTTATTAAGATGAAAAATAGGTCACGTTAATAACTCTAGCATATTCATGTTAATAGGAAATAACATTTAATTGATAAATTTTCCATTCAAAATAACACTGTGGACGAGTTGGTCTAACTGCCAAAAAATTGTAATTGAATATAACTGAGTATTACGATAACAAATACTAGTAGTTGAAGTTATATTGTGTCAAGTTTAAAAAAAGGACAGATAGACGAGTTAATATGAACACTAAATTATTTCTTCTTTATTCAAAACATAATAATGATTGGTTTAACACCACATTCGGGATGGATTAAACATTTTTTTCAATGTGACAAACATGTTTGAATGAATTCGAAAAACGTATTGTTTCTATTTAAACCGCACAACTAGTTTAACTCAATGACTTTTTTCTCTGTGTGTATGTAATAATTTCTGATTCATATAAATCAATAAAAACCGTTTTGAAAATGGAAATGTTGTCGTATGAATGCTACGAAATAAAATATAATATAACTTTGAGTGAATTTTCTGCTTTTCCGGGAAGTACGATTAGTTTTTCGATTTTTCTATTTTATTTTCCGAAATATAGGGCAAAAACTAAATTTTCGATTTTGTTTTCGAGACTATAAACTTAGCATACACTTAAGATCTGCAATTATTACTCTATCTCTTTCTACATCAAAAAAACTACCAACGGGCCAAATTTTAGCCATATCACATTTTATCTCTGACAACTGGACTATAGATTGTGAAAATTGACATAAGGGCCGGTATTTTCTTTAGTAACGATTGTAGAAGCAACTTATCAAGCTACGTTTAGACAATAGCTCAAAAAAATTATGTCTATTGTTTTCAAGATAGATAATCAGCGTGATCATGATACTTTTCCTACTATTTATGAGAACCGGTAGAAAATGCAGTACTTAATAAATAAACTTATTCGAAGAGTAACAACTTCATCATACCTATATGAAACAAACTAGATAATGTGCACTACAATAGTGTGATTGTAGTTTATCAGAATACTCTTGAATTTACAAATATCACTTAGGTTTGGACGTTAAGAGCGGTAGAGGTATAGACAGGCAGTACAAATTTCGATACGTGACTCTTGTTCGCCGTGCTTTCAAGCCGTCTTAATTAACTCTATACTGTTAGATATCGGTCTTTATAGGTTTTGAAATGGATCCTAACATGCTCTCATATTTAAATGTGCGTGTGAAGTACTCTTGAGCACGTGCAGAGTCTATGTGCTGCCTCATTCTTCCAAGACTATTAATTATTGCAATATAACTTTCATGCCGTGAATTAGCACGAATAAAAATAAAAATATTAGTAAGGATGAACGTGTGCGTGTTTGATACAATGCAATGAAAAGACCACACAACTGAGATGAATGGAACCAATAGTCGCGTGCGCTAGATTATTGATAACTGATAAATAACTACTGTGAACAGAGTGCATAATTGCAATAAGCAGTGACGAAAATGTGTGAGTGTGAGCGAGAGAATAACAAAGAAAGATTGCTGTGGGTAACCAACCAGGAGATCTATTCTAATTAATGAGGATAAGAGACACTAGATATATGTACCACCCAGCGGACAGTAGCAAAAGTGATTTTATGATGTCATCATTGCAGAAAGACTTCTAAACGGAAGAGACTGGGTCCAGTCAATCTCTTTGATATGACGTAGTCTTTTTTACTTACTTGTACATAGTAACAAGAAAGTATTGTGAAACCGACAAAATTCACCTATCAAGATTCTGATGGAAATATCCGTTTTTAGCATCCTTGAATCCATTTTGATTATTTTTGGCTTGATATCGGTACGTATGTGCGTGCGTTCGTACGTGCGTTCATGCGTAACTCGCAAATCTCAAAACTGGCTTGACGTATAATGTTGAAATTTTGTATTTGAGACTGGTATAAGGTCTTGTTATGCATCTCGCATTATGGCTCCAATCGTCTGTACCGGAAGTGCACTTTACTTGAAACTTTTTTCGAATTTTTCCAATAAATCCAGAATGATCAACCGTAGGGTGTTGATATTCAGTATTTGAACTTGATGCTGTATCAGAATGGTTATCTGATATTTTTGTAAGAATCGGCATGCCAAAAGTGTACTTTACTTGAAACTTTTTCCGGATTTTTTGCATAAATATAGTATGATCCGGCATAGCATATTGAAATTTCGTATGAAGAACTTCTATAACATCTTATTGTACATTTTGTACTATGATTGCGATCGGCTAAGCCGGGAGTGCACTTTACTTGAAACTGTTTTTTGATTTCCCGCATAAATTCAGAATGATCAGCCATAGGATATTGGAATTCAGCATTTGAAATTGTTGTAGCATCTGAATGGTCATCTTGTATTTTTGTAACAATCGGCTGAACTGGAAGTGCACTTTATATAACAGACTTTTAGAATTTTCCGCATAAATTCTGAACAATCAGTCATAGAATATTTTAATTCTGTATTAGGCACTTTCATAATATCTAGTTGTACACCTTGCATTATCATTGCTATCGAGTAAGCCGAAAGAGCACTTTACTCGAAACATTTTTCGAATTTTCCGCATAAATCCAAAACGATTGAACGTAGATGCTCATATCCTATTTTTATTGAGATCCATCGAGCTAGAAGTGCAGTTTACTTGACAGTCTTCTGGAATTTTTCGCATAAATTCGAAACGATCAGGTGTAGAATATTGAAATTTGGTATTTCAGTCTGCTGTAGCATCTGAATGATTGTCTACAGTTTTCATAACAATATACTGAACCGGAATCGCACTTCAGTAGAAATTTATTTTTTAATTTTGCGCATAAATTCAGATCTGTTGGTAGTCGTAGAATTTTGGAAATCAGTATTTTGGAATGTTGTGGTATAAGAATAATGGCCTACTGTTTCCATAGCAACCGACTTGGCTGATAGCGCATTTTACTTGACAGATTCTTAAAATCCAGAACGGTGGGGGGGACTGTTCAATAAAATGAGTATCGTGACTATGAATATTCACTGTTATATAATCCTGACGATATATAAAACAAATACATTTTGTCTATTATCTGTTTTTATCCATTAAATAACTAATAGTATAAACTGAGTTTGATTTTAATTCTGGCACTTACTCATTACCGACTTAATTTGTAAATTATATCGTCTGCACCTACACACAATATTTGAGTCTTCATAAATGTAACTATGTCATGACGTCATCGACAAAAAGATTGCGAGTTGTCTCCAAACCGTCTCTAAGAATTAAATAGGGGTCCTGGTCAAAAAATGAGGAGTTTTTTGTGAAAAAGTGTTAAGGTGGTCAGAGAAAGAGACTGATATGAATGGATGATCATCGACTTTGTCATATCATCTTGGTTCTTTCAGGTTTAAGCACTGATCAATTATAGAGCATGATATGGATTGGAATTTGAGTGGACTGATCATAGATGTGAACCAGTTAAGCAAGAAAATTTTAGCGGTCGAAGATAACTAATAGGAGAATATGGAAGCCACTGACGAGTGTTTACATCTTGAACTGATCAAAAGTGAAGCCACAACGTATTGAAATTGATATTTACTTGATAATAGTAGTCAATTTTCCATGAAAGCTAATACTTGGCAGAGACCAAATCATGCTATTTTCCTGTAGAAGTAACATATGGATCAAGATGACAATAACTGAAGGTTCAAGACGAAATAGGATTATGTCAATGTCGATGCATGTGGTATCACCATGGAACTGAGTAATAATGATAAAGTCACCATCATTCTCAGAGATTATATAGGGTACGTTCCACTAGAAGATCTCAACGCTCATGTCGCCTCAATAATCGTTCCATGAGACGATCGCGGTCCTGGCGTTCATGATAAACCACTTCAAGCTCACAACGCCCGCGATTGAAAGGTGGATCAAAGCGGTCGTTGCGTTCATTTTTGCAAAAATGCAAAAATCGCCAAGAAGTTCAAATTATATGAGAAGATGCCCTTCCAATTTGTACTTTCGATTCCAAGTTATGTCTATTGATTCGAGATTTTCCAATCTGTCAACATGACAGATAGTTTCATGGTCTCTCATCATCATTATTTATATACACAGGCATGTTAGATTTATTCCATTTTTATATCTTTTTTGCTACAGGTTGGTTTAATTTTATTAATGATTTACTTTGCGATCCTTATCACAAATTTTCAATCTATTTGACATTTAACAGACACTCGCATCGTTCCACTTAAAGCACCAGCCACATCGACCATGAGTAAGTGGAACAGCAAAAACCGCGGTTGTGAACGTGAGCGTTGCGGTCATCTAGTGGAACGTACTGAAAGTCATCATTATGATATAAGTGTGTATGACTACCATGATGACCACCAAAGCTTCAATTCTAATTTCTAATTCAAAAAACAGCTTGTTGACGTCATTTTGAAGACTCTTGATACATGTGTCACCTACAGAACATTGGATAAGTGATTTATGGTCAGTTGCACCGCTGTCCCTTGAATTATAAATGGTTCTTATGGCCAGTTGCGCCAGCGTCACTTAATTTCAAGTGAAGTTTTATATCTATGGCATCTATTGTATGCACAATTGTTACTACGGTTATTATTCCTCCCTTGAAGTTGAGGGACGGTATTGCAACTGGCCATTAATTGAACAATATCGTATCAAGACTTGAAAGTCATTATTCCAAATAGATATTTTTTGTTCGAGCGAAATCCAAAATTTAAGCTAGAGTTGTGCAACTGGTCATCAATGTCGTCATCGTTGAAGAATAAACCAAATCAGTTTCTTCACCTTGATGTCAGTTTTTGACATTTTCAAGTCATTAAATGATAAGAACACAACAAAATAGCCATTATGAATCATAATGAGTTAGAAAAATTGATAGCCATGAATTTGATTTGATTTTAAGCATCGTGATTACTTGATACAAACATAAGCCTGTGGATCATAATCTTTGCACCAACATACGCTATAAATTTCACTACATCATCTCGTCATTGACATATAGATTTCTTATCTACAAATCAGAATAGGACTACATAATACATACTGACACAATTTTGTGCTTATTTAGTACTGTTTGTCGAAATGCATGGTAGTGGACTGTTCATCAAATCAGTACCAGTATAGGAGATATGTGAAAAGGTCATTCTAAGGGCTCTAAACTTATTATTCTGGAAGTTCAAATAATGGAATATAAAACTGATTTTCAAGTTAAACTGAAACTCTAGGCCTCATGATCTTATGATTCAATCCTGGAGAGATGGAAATAAGCATCAGTTTTATTATCATCGGGATTTTCTATTCGAGTACAAATTATCGAACTTTGAGTCCCAACTCACTTATTTCAGTAACAGAAATGAACAGTAGAGTCCTTCATTCGTAGGATATCTGTCTGTAGTCCACGTCCGGATCAACATCGAGTTTTCGTCGTACGACGCGCATCGTGTTTACATAAAAGAGCCGAAACAATTTGACTGATGACTTGACGAACGTTGTTTACATGTACTACAGCCCTTTTTTCCTGTCTGTTCGATGCGATGCTGTTTGTGTTCGTCCTGTTTTGAATACTTTTAAAAGGATATTGGATGAGTCTTGTTTACGTGGTTGAATTGACTGTTTTTATTGCGCTATTCATTTGTTTGCTTCTATTATTATGAGATTATTCTATTGGCATATTTATGTATTTTCATATCCTTCCTGGGAGAGTTCAAGATTTTTTTGGATAGGAAAATTCTTGATAGAATTTGAATAGATGATGCTCAACTATAGCCATAAATTTTTATTTAAGTTCCCGTTCTCGCAAAATCGGAAGGAATAAGGTATGCTATTCACTCTAATTCAAAGTAGGTATACATTGCTAAGATGGATGTGATTTCTCAACTATTTTCCCATGTCTAATCATTATTTATTCATATTATCTAGAATCATGCGAATGCTTGCTCCCAACACTAAGAATAACTCGAAAATATCATGAAAAAAACTTCATTGGAAATATCTTCTTATTTCTGCTAGAAAATAATGTCAATCAAAGTTAAAACTGGGAGAGCAGCTGTTAGAGTTAGATCTTTTATAACACTTAATCGATTGTGCTATATTATAGAAACTCGTAACATGAAAATATGATAGCTAAAACTTGATATCATTTCCACGTTGTTCACGTTAATGAGAAGATATTGTGAAAAACAGCAGAACAAAATGATAAGACAGAAGGTTAATAACAGGAATTGATGAGCAAATAACATCCGCTAATCTTCCCACAAATAATATTGTGTAATCGGCGTATAAAGGGCAAAAGCAGCGAGAGAATAATCATTCCATCCTTTCGCTGAGTGATTCAACGAACAGCAACAGCGGTCTGTATCCATGAACTGTTGTCTGGCGTGAACATTGTTTTCTGTAGAATTATTTAAAAAACAAATAATTCATCTTGTGAAAGAGTCCCGACACGCTAACTGCCTTTCTCTACTAAAAACTGACCGCCGTCTACATAATAAAAATGAAATATTGGGAACGAATGACGCAATTAATTTGAAATCCTTTGTTGGTGAGGATTATAAATGGTGCGAAAACAGAAAATGGGAAGAAACGCAGGAATGACCGGCACGAGAACTAGGGAACGATGACAGAAGGGGTTTCAACTCTTCTTTCTCGTGCTTCTGTTCTTATTACATCCTTGAAGAAGTTGTTAATTCTTTAAATTGTGTTTGGGAGCCTGGATTGTTTCTCCTTGTCTGATTTGTAACAAAAAGGGATTCTCTACTCGATTACGACATACAGATTGTTTCTCAAGGAATTGTTGCTTTGTTTTATTCATTCATAAATTGTAAAGACACCAAGCTTCTGTCTTCTCACCGCAATATTCAAACATGTTTCATTCCGTTAATATGATAATTTGATATTTTGATGTAACATTATTAATATATTCCTTACAGAACGTAGTGCGATATTATAATAAATATTTGGGATATAAAAGTGTAAAAAGCTATTGTTCAATGTACGAACAACTTAATGAAAATTTGAGCGAAGTGAGTGCATTGGAAACCTTTTTACTTCAAAAATAATGTAAAAAACAGTTACTTTTCATACGATCGCAGCAAAAAACATGTACAAGAATGAAATGATTGAAATTTTGTGATGAATTGAACTACATTTACGGAAAATATTCACTTATAACCATGCGAATGTTTTACAAAGGCATAACAACTATGTTGATGGATAAAAAGTTTAGATTAGCATAAACTTTCCATCTTTCATGAGTTTTCTAAAAGTGTAACGACTCTTCGAATAATTTTTAGAAATATTGCAGATATGTTGTCCCACATTTCCAAATTAAAAATTCCAATCCATAACAATTCATGAATACTAATGCTATTGAAAATACAGGGAAATTAAAGTTGCTATATTTGTACTCTTTCATCATCATAATTTCCGATATCTATCAAAGTTCAATTGTAGCTCGAAATAGCATTTTTGCAGCTATATACCGTGTTGGTTATACAAAATCGATTGTTTGCGAACGTGCTTGACACAAAACAAGCTGATTATAATGCTATTCGTTTAGCAGTCAACGTAATTGCTCTCATCACACTTGGTACACTCCAATTATCAGACACAAGGCACAAGTATCTTACAAACAGGGCATTATTACATCTCCCCTGCAGGCAGACAGCCCTCCAAATATTCAATAACGCCATAATTATCTCTTGCCGAAACAAAACATCGGCTCATATCAGTTGAAGTTCCCTGGCAATTTCCTGGGCTGTGTTTCTCATTATACAAGCAATTCTTAATCGTATTATCCTTCTGCTGTGCGAGAGATGGCAGCAAGATCGGTACGGTGGCACTGTTGTTTGCTCTGGGCTGTGGACCTTCCCAACACTCTTGAAATGCTCGCGAGGAATACGCAACGAGATAAAGGATGTGACAGATACGGAAGGGGTAGAGGTGAGTCAAAGAGTATGAGAATAACCCTATCTGTGTCGAGGAGCAAAGTAAATTTTATAAAGAGAATGGAGGAGTTTTGTTACTGCAGTACAATTTCAGAATCCAATAGGTGTTATTTATTCAAAGAAAGGGATAAGAGAACGTGACCTTATGGGTCATCACGTCACGATATCTTAAGCCAAAACAAATCCAAACAATCTCGTGACAAAGCTTTTTTCTATTGATCATCCTTAGTTAATTTGGCACGCTGTCAAATACCATAACTAAAATGAAATTGATTTGTTATTGCAGTACAGCTCTCTTTCATGAAGCCTTATTAATCCCCTTTTGAACTACTAGTCGCAACTGGAATAAATTTTACACATCTCTATGATGAACAATCAACTGCTCGCTTGATGTTCATGACAATGAATCATTTAAAAATTTGTGAAACTCAGAATTCGCAAGAAAGAATTTATGGAATGGAACATAGGGAAGATACAAAGTCGTAAAAGATTCACGTACAGTTTCATAAGTGAATTGGAATAAAGGAGAATGGGATGTAGGGTACAAAAACTCTGTGTGAAAGAAAGTACTATTTGATTCTTTTAGATGAACCTCTTTAATGTCTTAGTCTGGTCTCACACGGTTCGCTCAACACTGACCCAATTTGTTGAATTCTTTTGAATGATAAAGTTATTACAAATATGCCATAGTCGTTACACATATTGAAATGCATCAAAGAGAGAAAAAATGGAAGTGTCACTATCTTAGACCTGTAGTGTTATTGAGATGGCCAGAGATTATTTTGTGGGCAAATTGTAGACCAACCAAATTCTTTATCGATTCATGACTATCCTTGTAGTTCTCTAAAATTGCTGATATCTTCACAACACCGCAATATTTGAGAAAAAAAAAATCTACAAACTTCAGCCAGTTTTCATATAGGAAAACTTAAAAAATAGAGTACATGAAATAAACTTGAGCCCGCCGCACACGAGGTAATTTTCTAAGCAATTTTGTACACTGTACACTAATTTTTAGCAAGCTTTCTTGCGTTCTAAGTCGCTTCGAGTTGCACTCGGTGTGACACTAGTTTTTCCAGCACACGAAGCAAGCTGCGCCACTTATGGTAACTCTAAAACGTGGACTTGCTCATCACAAATATGGATGTTGCCGGAAATAATTGTCAAAGAAGCTTGCGAATTAATTAGGCCGCGAACAGAAAAAAAAATTCAAAACTTTGTTCAAGTGGCTGCTGAAAGGGTTTTAAACATGCTTGACGAACTAAATTGAGAAGACCAAATTGCGCAATTCAAGTGGTTAGAAGTATAAGTGGTGTGGTTTAATTGGTGAGTACCGAAGTTTAGTCGATTGCGACATATTTTTGAGATTAAAAGTAGATCTCAAGTACGCAAAAGATGACTACTCTTGGTTTGGTATAGACATGGGACATCTTTCCGTTTCACAATTGCAAGTGGTACCGATTACCAATTAAGTGGTCAGATTTCACAATTTGAAGCTGCAACACTTCACCAATTACCATCACATTGACCTGACCACTTCAATTTGTTGAAATTACCATTTGAAATACTCACGTTCAACTTGAATTATTATCTTTACGATGAAGTTTTTATATGGGGTGCAGGAAAGCTTTTTCTCATTCTTACCTTCTTATCTTATTTTGATTGTTCATATTCGAAGTATATTTGCAATGCATCAATTGATCTAGATGGTATCTTCAATCCATGTTTCCAACCAATTCTTCACAATAAATTGTTCTCATTATTTGATTGAGCTCACTACGTCGTTTAGTTAATTGTGGGAAATCGTCATGATCAAATGATCAATTATAAATAACAGAATATGCAAGTTTTAAGAGTGACTATTTCTCAAAATTTCACAAAATACAAGTCAGTGTGGCATGGTGAATGCGTCATAATCAACGAGGTATATGACTATAGAGTGGCGTATCGCACACTGCCTGAACGCATTGCAGCCGTAGCAACTTGAACGACGGATTGTCCGCCATGCTTACAACCATAGGAGGGTAATCTGTGATAAACAGTATAGTTTGAGCGCTTTTTCGGGAAAGATTTCTGCCGCTCTATTTTAAAATGCCAGCAAAATGTGTAATTTCTGGCTGCACAAATAAACAAATTACGAATGTTCACAAATCATTTCATAGGTAAATTTATATTGTTTGAAATTCATAAATCAAATAATGAAATAATATATTCCACAGATTTCCTCAAAATATTGAAAGGAGACGAAAGTGGTTGAATATTATAAAATTAAGAGACTGTGATCTAACAAAAACAAGTTTAATTTGCTCCGACCATTTTGCACCAGAATGTTATACAATAAATAGTAATAAGAAAACACTTTTACCTGATGGTGCAATGCCTTTTTGCCCAGATCATTTGAAAAAAACTCCTGAAAAAGTTCTCCAATCTAGTCAATCAATTATTAAACCTACTAAAAGAACTAGATCTTATGACACAGATATAATATCATCTCCCAAAAAATTAAATAATTTTGAAATGAGATCGAGACAATTATTTAAGAGGAATCAGTTGGCAAAAAGGGATCTAACATCAGCAATATCTGATAAAATGATATTGGAAGAACATTCGTACGCAGTTCAAGATATTTCAGCGTTGAAAAAAAAATTTGAAATTGCAGAAACAAAAATTGTTGAATTGAAACGAAAAATTCGTGCTCAGTCGCAAGTTGTTCACAGAAGAAATGCACGTGTGAATAAATTGGAAAATATAATTAAGATCTTGAAAGATCAACTCTGCGAACAAGGTAATCGAGTGATAGAAGAAAATTTCAGTGACGTATTGATTGATTTGCTCAAACGACGAAATTGTGATAGAAAAAATTTGAAATACTCTGACAATATCAGACAATTCGCACTAACATTACATTTTTATAGTTCTAAAGCTTATTTATTCTTGAAAAAATATGTTGATTTGTCAAATGCACGGACCCTCAGACAATGGGCAACAAGAATAAACGTACTCTGGAAAGTTTTCGACAAATTAAATATGAAGTTGAAAAATGTACTGTAAATAAAATATATGGTTGTCTAATAGTCGATTTTATTAAAAAACAAGCGGATTGGAATGGTAAAGAAGTTATTGGGTATTGTGATTTAGGGTTTGGAAACCTAAATAGTGATAAAAATGATTTGGCAAAAGAAGCATTGGTTTTTTTAGTGAAAGCAATTAATAAATCATGGAAAATTCCAGTCGGATATGCACTAATAAATGGTTTGGATGCAAAACTAGAGCAAATTTGATCAGACAATATTTATTAAAACTGCAAGAAACAGGCATAGAAATAGTAGCAATTACTTGTGATGGAAACCCCACGAATAGAAATATGTATAAAGAATTAGGTATTGATTTAAAATCTAAACCTACAAAATGTTGGTTTGAACACCTTGGAGATGAAACGAAGAAAGTTGTAGGAATTTTGGATGCTGTTCATATGGTAAAACTATTGAGGAATATGTTGGGTGAGAAAAAAATTATTAAAGACAGTGAAAATGGTTCCATTAAATGGCAGTATTTTGAGCTTTTACAAAATTTGCAGCAAGCGGAGGGATTGAGATTAGCAAATAAATTAAAAAGAAATCATATTGAATTTTCTAGACAGAAAATGACGGCAAATTTAGCAATACAAACTCTTAGTAAGTCAGTAAGTCAGCCCTTTATGTATTGTAAGTTACATGAAATACCAGGGTTCGCCGATGTTGACGCAACTGCAAGGTTTTGTGAACAAATAGATGATTTATTTGATCTAATGAACTCGTGTCATTTATTCGGTAAATACAGTAAAAGCCCAATTAAAAAAATGAATAAAGATAGGATCCTGAAACGTATTGAAGAGGGAATAAACTATATTACAAGTTTAAAAGATGAAAATGGTACTCTTATTTCGAGTACAAGACGCCAAGTTGGAGCTATTGGCTTTGTACTTAATTTGGAGTCCATAAAATTACTCGCAGAAAATCTTGTTTGGGGTGATAACCCTGGGCTCGATTATTTTCTTACTAAATCTTTGAGTCAAGATCATATCGAACTTTTATTTTCAAGCATAAGAATACGTCAGGGAGATAATAATAATCCGTCAGCTCTACAATTTAAGTATGCGTATAGAAAATGTTTGTTAGCCAATATCGAGCCTTCCTCTACCGGTAACTGTCAAATTATTGACTGTGATTTATTAATATTGAATAAAGATATTTCGCAAAACAATGAAATACCCTCAGATTTTCTCATCACTCATTCACTGTCTCCAGAGTTTGCTTCTCTACCAAAATTGAGTCCTATTGTAGATCATATTGTTGAATATATTGCTGGATATGTGGTTTACAATATAAAAAATAAGGAAAAATCAACTGTTTTTCATGCATCAAAAATTTAGAGAGTTCGTCAGAAAAAAAAGGTTTGATCAAAATTAAAGACATTTCTCATGGACTTATCAATCCATCTGATAGTGTGATAGCAATTTGCAAGAAAACGGAGCAAATTTTGAGAGGAAAATATAATAACACAATGACAAGAGAAAAAAATTGGCTATTGAAAGTTCAGATAGAAGTTATGGATGCTTTGTCTTCTCGATTATTCCAAGATGATGAACATTAATTTTCAAGTTCAGAATTTGAAACGGAGACTCATTTCTCTATATTACTTAAATTGATTGTGAAACAATATTTTACTATAAGAATCCACCATATTTGTAGAACAATTTCTGCAGATATCCAAGGCAGTAGTATTCGACAATTTTTAACAAAAACAATTATATTTAGAGGGCAATAATATCATCCGTTATACATCATTATTATTTATTTATGCTTTTTCTTCGACTTTAGTTCCGTGGAAGATATTCTTGTCATATTTAAAACGCAATATATATTTTTATATAGAATATTTATTTTCTGATATTATTTTATGTTTCTTTCAAAGAATATATTTTCATGTATCTGTCTATTGTTATTCATGTAAATATAGAATTGTATTGATTTTATTGTAGTATGATTTCAAAGTATATATTTCTCTTAATAATATTTTCATATATCTGCTTTCAAAGTGCAAATGAAGCACAATATTTAGTGAGCGTAATGCTGCAACCCGCTGTAGGTTGTATCAAAGATGGCTTCCCACCGGTAACGCATGTAACCGTGCGATGCGCCACTCTATAGTCATGTACCTCGTTGGTCATAATGCTGATGTTGATGTGATCACGTGATTTTGATTCCCGTTCTGATTGGCCATGGATAGCAGCCAGATCTATCATATAAAACAAGTCGCGTGAGTAACGGATCAAGTTTCTAGCACCGCAGCCCACGTGGCAGTCAGCGCGGCTCCAAGGGAACAGAATTGCTTGAAAAATTCCCTCATGTGCGGCGGGCTCCTAAATAGAATAACCATAGTAACAGCAATATGGTTAGACTCATTTGAAGAACATTTCTTCTAGGATATCAAATTGCAATTAATATCTCCATTTCAATTTTTTCCTATCATTTAATGGAAAATCTGCAGTACTGTCTCGACTATAAGTTTCATGGCTAGTTCCATTGTTGTTTCATGAATTCAGAGTGTCATATCAATTGATTCCATATTTCAAAGTGACAGATATCATTGTCAAAGTGACAGATGTTATTTCAAAAGTGAAAGATCAAAGATAGTAGTTATATGAAATAACTGCTCTGTTTCACAATGACCATAAGTTTTATGTCAAGTTACTTTCGTTGATTCCTAACTTGGCACAATCTTATAAGTTGTGAAAACACTAGTTTTTTCCATCCATCACAACCAGCCATCACAACACTTCTATTAGAATTATTCTAGCATTAGCTTCAATTTTCAACTAAACTAGTGACGAACGTTTCCATGCGATGTCCAAATATAGGTAGTTTATTTATTATTGCATTTCTTTGCAAGTTTCAGAAAAATGTAAGAGATTTCACAATTCATATTTTAATAATAACAAATGAGCCACTGATAATTCTGCAAAATGTTCAAGATAGATGTCTTTTCAATTTACTGAGGGATCAATTTCAGTTTACTCTATATTTCATAATAAATACTACCGTTCATGAAATAAAAACTAGACACTACAATGTTACTCTAATAAAATGTTAATACTACTTGTTGAAAATAACTCTTTAACACACTAAAACTGAGTTTTTGATAAAAAGCTTAAATATGAGATTTCAGTCAAAATTCGCACGCATTCTCAAGTAATCGTACTTTCAGATAGATAGAAAGACCGACTTCCTCTGAAATAATATATTTTGGATTCAGTAGAGTCTAAATCTTGAATATTTATCAAAACTTCAAACCGTCAAAAAATCACGATCACAATACTTCCTATAAATATGTCGGGGAAGTAAGAATTCATTCCAATATCCAACCTCGTTAGATAAAATTAGGCCAATCCAAAGTACATTCATAGCAGCAATTTCAGAAATTAAAGCATTCAATTGTCAATTCTAACGGAATATCACTACAGTATTAGATTGATACCTGGTCAAGATCCATGGAAAAATTTTGTTTCTCGAGTCAACTTGAACTGCAGTATACCCTATCTACAATATTCCAGAACAATAAAAAATTAAAGACAAAGTGATGAGTTACTGTGAAGAAACTTTTTTCGTAAATCAGATAAGAAATATTGTAGCTTCACCCTTGGGTGATTCATCCGAGATCAATAGGACAATCAAATGAATAAAGCACAGCCAACAGAGCTTAAAACATCTATAAAAGCTCTAACCGTAACATCTGTAGAGAAAATTAATCAATAAAATCAGGACAATGGTTTGTGAGGCTCAGAACAAAGAGACTTTTCTGAGTGTACGCGGATCAGTCCAGCTCATACAAAGAAGGAAGCTGTATTCAGGCCACTGGACAGATCTTATAGATTCCTTATTGGTCGAAGCTTGACAGCTCTACTGAAACCAGATTTACAAACAACAAAATTTTTATCCTGGATTGAATAAAAATAAATCCTTTTAGAATCTGTGAAATATAGACGAGTGGAACAACAAAAGTCGTAAGAACAAAACACAAAGCGTGAAGGTGAGGTAAGAACGAAATAAATGCGTTCTGAGAGCCCTAGAAACAAACGTACAACAAAGGTAGAAATGGTTACAGGTAACGAAAATTAACCACAAGGATTCAATGGCGAAGGGTGCATACATATACAAAGGGACGGAATGGGACGTGGTGAAGACGGTAAGAATAGGAGAACGTGAAGAGGTCGAGAGCTCGACAGCAGTGGGTCGAAGGGTCATACTCAGAACAGAACTACGCATTGGAAGGGAATATAATTTACTCATAGCGGTCCTTGTAGATTGATTCGATTGCAAATGGGTGAAACTATCTTTCAAAATATATTCTGAATATATAAACCGTTAATGGGAATAAAGAAAATTCTCTCAATGGATATTTTAGTTTTGCTGATCTATTTCTAATTGATTGATTAGATTCTAGACGGTATCTACATACATTGAATTTATGTTTTCTCGCCAGATAAGTTTGTTATAAATTCTAAACTAACATTTAATCAAAAATTATTTTACGCCTATCATCCCTATCTAGTTACATCTCTTTCATATTCATACATTGATCCTATTCATACCGACTCATTTACTTATCCAACTCTGATACTTTCTAGAAATCAATCATATTAATTCATTCATTCACAAAGCACAAGGACTATATTCCTACAGCCATGCTTCAGCTCTAATAATAATAGTAACAGCTAGGGAGCTAAAAAGTTTCACGATTGGTGTTGTGGGGTATGTCATACCCCATATGAAAGTCCTCTCAAGCTATTTTAAATTCTAAGATATGATAATTTTTCTGTTTGCACATGTTTCACAATTTGTTACCAACTGATATAAACTAAACAAAATGTATCCAGCTATATTTATTGTAAAAATATAAAAGATAAATCAAAATATCAGCAAGTCTGCCTTGGAAAAAACATACATCAATATTATCGCTCATAAATACTTCTAATATCATCACACATCAAAGATCTCACAGTATTTCTTGAGAAGAAGGGTAAAATAAGTAAAGCAAGAAAAAATTACTCAAGTATCATCAAAGAAAAAAAAGTTATTGCTCCTCAAACTGGGCACAGTTTTTGCAACTCAAAATTGCATGTTCCAAGCACGGTGGAATTCTACATCGCTTACAATCATTAAATGTCTTTCTAATACATAAGCACTATTTTGCGCACATTTTTCTGGGCAGTAAATGGCTCTTTGGCTTTTGAGTGCGCCAAGTATAATTAGCGTGTGACAAGTAATCTTGTCGCACGCAAATCATTTACCGCTTAGAAAAATAAGCGCAAAATGGTACTTATCCCGCATTCGTAATAAAAAATAGTATAGTACAGGTCAATTTATTCTGGCGGCACAGCAAGAGATCTGTTTACCTGCGAAAAAGGGTGGTACTAAGAATATTTTTCTTTCGAGTAAATTTCTGTATTTTTCCTAGAACATAATATTTGGAAGTAAGAAAAGCCATGCTAAAATATTTTGTCCTGTACTATATCTGCAACTCGTGCGGTGTTGTCAATTACCTACTTGAGCGAATAAACGCACTTGCTTCGTTCGTACGCCCAACTTCGCTTTCGTGGGCAATCGACAACTTATCGCACTTGTTGCACAATTTACTATTCTATCTTTGTTTCTAGGACAAACAGAACATCTCCTGCTTGTCTTTTGTCATTTGGCTAAATTGGCCTTAAAAAAAAACCAAAATATGAAGTAGCTTATTGTATAACGTAAAATAATTTTGAATTTTAGCTTCAGAATGAGTATACATAAAAAGTTACTTTAAAAGTGTACCGGGGTATATCATACCCCAACCAACTTCCAGCAAGTCTGATGCTCAATTGAAAGTTTATACATAGTTGTATATAAGTCTGTTCTCTTTGTTCAAGTATAATCCTAAGCTACTGAGAAAAAGGAATCACTTGTTTGTCTTAAATTGATTTTACGATTGAAAATAGAGTTAATGGGGTATGACATACCCCACAACACTAACGAAGGGTTAAACAAACAAGTGATTTTTTTTACTCAGTAGCTTAGGATTATACTTGAACAAAGAGAACAAACTTATGTACAACTATGTATAAACTTTCAATTGAGCATCAGACTTGCTGGAAGTTGGTTGAGGTATGATATACCCCGGTACACTTTTAAAGTAACTTCTTATGTAGATGTAGAAAAGCCCTATGTACATTTTTGTTTGATATTCCATCCCAATAATTTATTATGTAATTATTCCTAAAATATGAACGCACATCTCACTGCAATGCTAGGCCCTAGTTCAGTCAGAAATTAGTGTTATTGCCATATATCAACGATTTGTGTCTGAATGAGGGATCTAATCGAAAAAATTTATATAAAGTACCCCAACTATTTTCAAAAAATAATATAGATTTACTTGAAAGAAAATTTAGATTTACGATCCCAATTTTGAGATTTCGTTACAATTATATGAAAAAATTACTTGCTTTGTCAACTCGAAATTGAGGCTGTAAATCAAAAAAATGTTTCAAGTAAGGTCATATTATTTTCAAAAAATAATTCAACTCTGTCATTTACAATTTTTTGATTACGGTTCTGGTTCAGTCAGAAATCCGTATTATTGCCATAATTCGCCGATTTCTGTCAAAATTAGGGCGCCAATTAAAAAATGTTATATTGAAGACCCTAATTATTTTCGAAAAAAAACATGAGTTTACTTGAAGTTTTTTTCAATTTACTGCAATTTTATTAAAACTTGGAGTATAGTTCCAGAAGAGACTAGTAGATGGCAGCATCTAGCACGTTTTGAGACGATACAAAATTATTCCTCGATTTTCCGCGAATTGACTACTTTTATCGAGGAATGAATGAAGAATTCGACATTACAATTTCAATTTCTGTCGAATACGTGAAATTTTTTTAGTAATTTATTGTTTTTTGAACAAAAGTTTCTGACGCCGTTTACTCGAAATTAAGACCGTTAACCGAAAAAATCTTTCAGGTAAACTCATGATATTTTCAAAAAATACTTAGAGTTTGTCATTAACTAATTTTTGATTACAGCCCTGGTTTGGTCAGAAATTAGTGTTATTGCCATATATTAAGGATTTGTGTCAGAATGAGGGCTCTAATCGGAGAAATTTATATGAAGTACCCCAACTATTTTTGAAAAATAATATAGGTTTACTTGAAAGAAAATTTAGATTGACTAGCCCAATTTTGAGATTTCGATACAATTATATGAAAAAATTACTTGCTTTGTCAACTCGAAATTAGGGCCGTCAATCGAAAAAATCTTTCAAGTAAGGTCATATTATTCTCAAAAAATAATTAAACTCTGTCATCTACAATTTTTTGATTACGGTTCTGGTTCAGCAGAGATCCGTATTATTTCCATAATTCGCCGATTTCTGTAAAAATTTGAGCTCCAATCAAAAAATGTTATATGAAAGATCTTAATTATTTTCGAAAAAAAACATGAGTTTACTTGAAAGTTTTTTTTGATTTACAGCTATTTTATTAAAATTTGGAATATAGTTCCACAAGAGGCTAGTAGATGGCAGCATCTAGCACGTTTTGAGACGATCCAAAATTATTCCTCGATTTTTCGCGAATTGACTACTTTTATCGAGAAATAAATGAAGAATTCGACACTACAATTTCAGTTTCTGTCGATTACGTGAAATTTTTTTAGTAATTTATTGTTTTTTGAACAAAAGTTTCTGATGCCGTTTACTCGAAATTAAGACCGTTAACCGAAAAAATCTTTCAAGTAAACTCATAATATTTTCAAAATATGCTCAGAGTTTGTCATTAACTAATTTTCGATTACAGCCCTGGTTCAGTCAGAAATTAGTGTTATTGCCATATATTAAGGATTTGTGTCAGAATGAGGGCTCTAATCGGAGAAATTTATATGAAGTACCCCAACTATTTTTGAAAAATAATATAGGTTTACTTGAAAGAAAATTTAGATTGACTAGCCCAATTTTGAGATTTCGATACAATTATATGAAAAAATTACTTGCTTTGTCAACTCGAAATTAGGGCTGTCAATCAAAAAAATCTTTCAAGTAAGGTCATATTATTTTCAAAAAATAATTCAACTCTGTCATCTACAATTTTTTGATTACGGTTCTGGTTCAGTCAGAAATCCGTATTATTGCCATAATTCGCCGATTTCTGTCAAAATTAGGGCTCCAATCAAAAAATGTTATATAAAAGACCCTAATTATTTTCGAAAAAAAACATGAGTTTACTTGAAAGTTTTTTTCGATTTACAGCTATTTTATTAAAATTTGGAATATAGTTCCACAAGAGGCTAGTAGATGGCAGCATCTAGCACGTTTTGAGACGATACAAAATTATTCCTCGATTTTCCGCGAATTGACTACTTTTATCGAGAAATGAATGAAGAATTCGACATCACAATTTCAATTTCTGTCAAATACGTGAAATTTTTTTAGTAATTTATTGTTTTTTGAACAAAAGTTTCTGACGCCGTTTACTCGAAATTGAGACCGGTAACCGAAAAAATCTTTCAAGTAAACTCATAATATTTTCAAAAAATACTCAGAGTTTGTCATTAACTAATTTTTGATTACAGCCCTGGTTCAGTCAGAAATTAGTGTTATTGCCATATATTAACGATTTGTGTCATGATGAGGGCTCTAATCGAAAAAAATTATATGAAGTACTCCAACTATTTTCAAAAAATAATATAGGTTTACTTGAAAGAAAATTTGGATTAACGACCCCAATTTTGAGATTTCGATACAAATATATGAAAAAATTACTTGCTTTGTCAACTCGAAATTAGGGCCGTCAATCGAAAAAATCTTTCAAGTAAGGTCATATTATTTTCAAAAAATAATTCAACTCTGTCATCTACAATTTTTTGATTACGGTTCTGGTTCAGTCAGAGATCCGTATTATTGCCATAATTCGCCGATTTCTGTCAAAATTAGGGCTCCAATCAAAAAATGTTATATGAAAGACCTTAATTATTTTCGAAAAAAAACATGAGTTTACTTGAAAGTTTTTTTTTGATTTACAGCTATTTTATTAAAATTTGGAATATAGTTCCACAAGAAGCTAGTAGATGGCAGCATCTAGCACGTTTTGAGACGATACAAAATTATTCCTCGATTTTCCGCGAATTGACTACTTTTATCGAGAAATAAATGAAGAATTCGACACTACAATTTCAGTTTTTGTCGATTACGTGAGATTTTTTTAGCAATTTATCGTTTTTTGAACAAAAGTTTCTGACGCCGTTTACTCGAAATTAAGACCGTTAACCAAAAAAATCTTTCAAGTAAACTCATAATATTTTCAAAAAATACTCAGAGTTTGTCATTAACTAATTTTTGATTACGGCCCTGGTTCAGTCAGAAATTAGTGTTATTGCCATATATTAAGGATTTGTGTCAGAATGAGGGCTCTAATCGGAAAAATTTATATGAAGTACCCCAACTATTTTCGAAAAATAATGTAGGTTTAATTGAAAGAAAATTTAGATTTACGATCCCAATTTTGAGATTTCGATACAATTATATGAAAAAATTACTTGCGTTGTCAACTCGAAATTAAAGCTGTCAATCGGAGAAATCTTCCAAGTAAGGTCATATTATTTTCAAAAAAAAATTCAACTCTGTCATCTACAATTTTTTGATTACGGTTCTGGTTCAGTCAGAAATCCGTATTATTGCCATAATTCGCCGATTTCTGTCAAAATTGGGGCTCCTATCAAAAAATGTTATATAAAAGACCCTAATTATTTTCGAAAAAAGACATGAGTTTACTTGAAAGTTTTTTCCGATTTACAGCTATTTTATTAAGATTTGGAATATAGCTCCACAAGAGGCTAATAGATGGCAGCATCTAGCACGTTTTGAGACGATACAGAATTATTCCTCGATTTCCCGCGAATTGACTACTTTTATCGAGAAATGAATGAAGAATTCGACATTACAATTTCAATTTCTGTCGGATACGTGAAAGTTTTTTAGTAATTTATTGTTTTTTGAACGAAAGTTTCTGATTCCGTTTACTCGAAATTAAGACCGTTAACCGAAAAAATCTTTCAAGTAAACTCATAATATTTTCAAAAAATACTCAGAGTTTGTCATTAACTAATTTTTGATTACAGCCCTGGTTCAGTCAGAAATTAGTGTTATTGCCATATATCAACGATTTGTATCACAATGAGGGCTCTAATCGAAAAAATTTATATGGCGTACCCCAACTATTTTCAAAAAATAATATAGGTTTACTTGAAAGAAAATTTGGATTAACAACCCCAATTTTGAGATTTCGATACAATTATATGAAAAAATTACTTGCGTTGTCAACTCGAAATTAAAGCTGTCAACCAAAAAAATCTCCTAAGTAAGGTCATATTATTTTCAAAAAATAATTCAACTCTGTCATTTACAATTTTTTGATTACGGTTCTGGTTCAGTCAGAAATCCGTATTATTGCCAAAATTCGCCGATTTCTGTCAAAATTAGGGCTCCAATCAAAAAATGTTATATAAAAGACCCTAATTATTTTCAAAAACAGACATGAGTTTACTTGAAAGTTTTTTTCGATTTACAGCTATTTTATTAAAATTTGGAATATAGTTCCACATGAGGCTAGTAGATGGCAGCATCTAGCACGTTTTGAGACGATACAAAATTATTCCTCGATTTTCCGCGAATTGACTACTTTTATCGAGAAATGACTGAAGAATTCGACATTACAATTTCAATTTCTGTCGAATACGTGAAGATTTTTTAGTAATTTATTGTTTTTTGAACAAAAGTTTCTGACTCCGTTTACTCGAAATTAAGACCGTTAACCGAAAAAATCTTTAAAGTAAACTCATAATATTTTCAAAAAATACTCAGAGTTTGTCAATAACTAATTTTTGATTACAGCCCTGGTTCAGTCAGAAATCAGTGTTATTGCCAAATATCAACGATTTGTGTCAGAATAAGGGCTCTAATCAAAAAAATTTATATAAAGTACCCCAACTATGTTCAAAAAATAATATAGGTTTACTTGAAAGAAAATTTAGATTAACGACCCCAATTTTGAGATTTCGATACAATTATATGAAAAAATTACTTGCTTTGTCAACTCGAAATTAAGGCTGTCAATCGAAAAAATCTTTTAAGTAAGGTCATATTATTTTCAAAAAATAATTCAACTCTGTCATCTACAATTTTTTGATTACGGTTCTGGTTCAGTCAGAAATCCGTATTATTGCCATAATTCGCCGATTTCTGTCAAAATTAGGGCTCCAATCAAAAAATGTTATATCAAAGACCCTAATTATTTTCGAAAAAAGCATGAGTTTACTTAAGAGTTTTTTTTGATTTACTGCAATTTTATTGAAATTTGGAGTATAGTTCCACAAGAGGCTAGTAGATGGCAGCATCTAGCACGTTTTGCGACGATACAAAATTATTCCTCGATTTTCTGCAAATTGACAACTTTTATCGGAAAATATATAAAGTATTCGAAGCTACAATTTCAATTTCTGTCGATGTCATTCTAAATTTAAAATTATATTACGTTATACAATAAGCTATTTCATATTTTGGTATTTTTTAAGGCCAATTTAGCCAAATGACAAAAGACAAGCAGAAGATGTTCTGTTCGTCCTAGAAACAAAGATAGAATAGTAAATTGTGCAACAAGTGCGATAAGTTGTCGATTGCCCACGAAAGCGAAGTTGAGCGTACACGAACGAAGCAAGTGCGTTCATTCGCTCAAGTGGGTAATTGACAACACCACACGAGTTGCAGATACTATTTTTTATTACGAATGCGGGATAAGTACCATTTTGCGCTAATTTTTCTAAGCGGTAAATAATTTGCGTGCGACAAGATTACTTGTCACACGCTAATTATACTTGGCGCACTCAAAAGCCAAAGAGCCATTTACTGCCCAGAAAAACGTGCGCAAAATAGTGCTTATGTATTAAAAAGTCATTTAATGCTTGTAAGCGATGTAGAATTCCACTGTGCTTGGAACATGCAATTTTGAGTTGCAAAAACTGTGCCCAGTTTGAGGAGCAATCTTTTTTTTTTCTTTGATGATACTTGAGTAATTTTTTTTTGCTTTACTTATTTGATCCTTCTTCTCGAAAAATACTGTGAGATCTTTGATGTGTGATGATATTAGAAGTATTTATGAGCGATAATATTGATGTATGTTTTTTCCAAGGCAGACTTGCTGTTATTTTGATTTATCTTTTATATTTTTTCTACAGTCACTATAGAATGATACCCATTCCACACGCTGTAGCGTGCGGAATAGGGATCATTCCACACGCTCAGGGGTCCCTAAGAAAGCCGCGTGGCTTCGCGAAAAAATTGTTTTATTACTCTCATAATTTTAATTCTCATTGATTTTCTTTTCATTCCTCTTCAAAATTGAGTCAATATGAGAAATTTTATCAATATTTGATGAATTGGAATGAGATCAGTGAAGCAAATTCTCTCTCAGAAAACAGTATATTTTTATTATAGATATTCCCGCGGACACCTTTGACTGTAGAAAAAATAGCATCCGTCACTCGTGCGAATCGATCATACCATGCTCATGTGAATTCTACCACTCGACTTCGTCTCGTGGCTGAATTATTCACATTTGCATGGAATGATCTCCATTCTGCACTTGTATCGGAATATACCATTATATCACTTGGTAACAAGTTGTAGAACATGTGCAAACAGAAAAATTATCATATTTTAGAATTTAAAATAGCTTGAGAGGATTTTCATATGGGGTATGACATACCCCACAACACCAACCGTGAAACTTTTTTCGAGAACACTAACGGAGGGTTGATGTAGAATGAACGGATTGATATGATTGACCGATCGAAGCAGCTATCGAGCTTGGTTCAAATTCCAGAGAGAATAAAAGGAAGAACAAGCATCCATAATTATTTAATGTTTCAGCAATTGCTACCGAATTATTTGTTCATCAAAACTGGAATAGAAAAAATCTGACGAGAACATTACGTGATTTACTTGCATGTCATTTGAAATATACACAAATTTATTCAATAAAGTTCTCTGTCACTCTAAATTATAATTAATATAATTTTAATAATATTTTGACATGTAAAATGTCAAACAGAATCAAAAAATTGACAACAGATTATCATTGCCTATCTTTTCATTTCAATTAAACTGATTGTTTGATACGGCAAATTCTGAATGTCTGGTAAACTTATAAACTGCACTTCCGGCTCAGCCAATTGAAAGAAAAATAGTAGATAACTATTTTGATGCTACAACAAGTTCAAACACTAAATTTCAATATACTATGGCTGATTATTCTAGATTTATGCAAAAAAATCAGAATAAATTTCAAGTAGAGTGCACTTCTGGCTTGGCCGATTCATACAAAAATAGCAGAGGTGACCATTCTGATACAACATCAAGTTCAAATACTGAATTTCAACATCGTACGGTTGATCATTCTGGATTTATTAGAAAAATTCGAAAAAAGTTTCAAGTAAAGTGCAGACGATTGGAACCATAATGCGAGGTGCACAAATAGACCCTATACTATTCTTGAATATAGAATTTAAACTTATATGTTAAACCAGTTCTGAGATTTGCGAGTTTCGCACGAACGCACGCCTGAAATTACGTACCGACATCAAGCCAAAGTACAAGTAAGTAGAATTGTAGACTGAAGTACATGTCTCTAATTTTTCAATAAAAATTATTGTGAATTTTCAGATGGAAAAGTGCTTTCAAGTACCTCGTATTGATTTTGATTTGTTAGTTTTCATATCCCAGAGTAGATAAACATTGGCTGACTATATTGCTGATTTTCAAGAAATCAAAATGAGAAATATGGAATATTGAAAGTCAAAATAAGTTGTTATTCATGTTTTATTATTTGGAAGAACATATTCTGAATCTTACATATTGAATATTGGTTCTATTACTGATTGCGATATTGTTTTTACTTACTTGTACAAAATATAATAGTTATTTACATAATTAGTTATAAAAAAAAGCCATATTGTTTGACGAAACATAATATTTGCCAAAACGAGCGTAGCGAGTTCTGCAAATTACATGAGTTAAACAATATGGCTTTCCATAACGTATTCTGTACAAAATTCTATCTAATTCCGTCAGAATGATTTTATCTATATTTTTGAATGAGAACATCTCTCACGTTACATCACAAAATTCAGATGACTGTGATTCATGACCATCTATTGTTACTACAGAAAAAAGAGTACACTGAAATAAACAAATATCGAATTTTCACAAAACGTCAAAATAATTTTTAAAAATATACCCAAGCAGTGATATCCTGAGTGATATAGTATTCTATGATATTTAAGACTCTGCCAATGCTGCATACTGTAATAGTTATTTACATAATTAGTTATGAAAACTGCTATATTGTTCGACGAAACGTAATATTTGCCAAAACGAGCGTAGCGAGTTTTGCAAATTACGTGAATTTACTTCTTTAACATCTAGTTGTGTATCTCGCATTACGGTTGCAATCACCTGTACCGGAAGTGGACTTGACTCGGAACAATTTTGAATTTTCCGCATAAATCCAAAACGGCTATACGTAGAATATTGGAATTTAGTTTTTCAGACTATTATTCCATTTAAATGTCCATATCCTATTTTTATAGGGACTGACTGAACTGGCATGTACATGCCATAACTGACTTTATGCTTGATAGATGGTGATGGTGCTGCATATAGTTTCTACTTTTGCAGTCCTTCTATCCTATGAGCTTAAACACTTTGGGATCCAAGTCCTGACTATGTTGAGTTCTTGGGTATACTGTACTGACGAGTTCTAATAAGGACGAAACAGGTGTTTACAGGTTCTCCCTGATTTAAGATGATGGTGTCAAAAACGATTCTAAGATTTGTAATTTTATGGTACGAGTAAATGAATGTTTCAGAATTTCTAAATGTACAAGTAAGTCACGTGATATCTATGTTAGATTTTTTGATCATATTTCCAATGGATTTAATTCGTCATATTTTTTATTGATTTGTATTCTCAAAATTATTAATAGACATCAGCCAATAATGAATTAGAGTCGCAGATTCCAGCCACTATTTTTTAACATTTTCTACATATAGTCCAAAAGCCGACTACATTTCACGCTCCCTGATCGCACTTACAGCCAAATTGTGTATGAATCGATCGGGAATATAATGGTCAATATTGTGCTAGACTTTATAGATCTAGGATCCTGTCCTAAGTGCCAAAATAAAAGCCAATTATAGTCAACTTTCCTAGTGGAATTCACGATTAAAACTAATGCTAAACAAAATCGAAGGTCGGGTACTTCAAGAAAAAACAAGATGTCACTTCCTGTTCTGTCTTGGAGGGCGGCAGCCTCTCCTAAGTGTAATCCGTTCTCGTACTCAAGTAACCTGATCGAACTTACAGGAAATATTTTTTTCAAATTGAAGTTTGAACTTGCCTAAGCATGAAGAAACTTGAGTTTCGCCTCTCTACCTGTTTGGGAGGACGGCAGCCACTCTCAATTTAAAATGCAGCTGTACTTCTCTCATCAGAAGTACGATTATTTCTTCAATTAAAATCCGAGCTTTCTTGGATCGCGCCAGTGCGGTAGCTACTCTCAAAGTCATCTGATTTTCAGGTCCCAATCGCAAACGCAGCTGTACTTTTCTTATTTCTTTATCATCGGATTATGGCGTCAATTTCAACTCATATTCAAGAAGCGGTTTACAAAGGAAATTGAGATATATTCGTTCAGTGCTGAATTATTATTGCATGAGTGTCGATAGAGCGTGACTCCAGATATTCTGAAAATTTTACCTGAAACATTACGATAAAGAGCACTTTCTCTAGAAAATTAACGGTTTGGAGTCAAATATAATTTCACTATTTTGGGAAACATTGAAACGGAAAATTTTCTTCAATACGATGTAGCTGATTCCACAAATAAGGATTGTATCAAATTCAAACCAGAAAAATGTCAGTGGATCAAAAACTAAGCACTTGTACCTCTGTAGTTTGAATGAGGTCCTATAGTCTAGTCAACAAGTTGAAAAACGTGTTAATTCTTGCTACTGGGAATTGAAATACGTGCGGTAGCTCATTCAACTTGTTAAGACATCTAGAAAAATATACAAAAATTTCAAACCCACACATGACCAATTGCAGAAGTTATAAGCAATTGAAATTTCAAAGAAACAAAATAAATCTTCAAATCTTACATTATGATTTTAAGTTTATATATAAGTAATCATTCAAGCTACTTCAACGTTGATGCTTCTAGAACTCAACCAAATTTAAAGCTTCTTTATTATAAAACATGTCTTATAATTTCTAACATTTCTTTAATTTTTCCGTAAACCGCTTCGTTCTTCCTGGAAATAATATAAATTGAAATTAATGTTATAATTTGCCGGTAGATAAATTTCTAGCTCAGGCCAAAGGTGGCAGTCATGTTTTTTTTTTTGTTCACAAAGGTTCGAATCATAATTTGAAAAGAAGTCGAACGTTCATTGAGAAATGTAGGTACATCTGCGTTTGAAAATGGGACCTATGAATCGGATGACTTCAAGAGTGGCTGCCGCTCACTCAGATCAGGGAGGTTGGAGCTTAAATTAAAAAAAAAAAACATAAGTTCAATGAAGGAAGTCGAGTAAGAAAATTCATCACACTTAAGGGTGACTGGTGCCTTTCCAGAAAGGGCAGTTTTCTCGTTATCAGGAAGGCTCGAGCAACAATTTTGAAAAACTTATCGTACGTTGGACAAGAGAGATACATTTGCGTACAAAATTGGGACCTAAAAATAGGATCACTTCCGGACAGGGCGGGAGACAGTACTTTGAGTTTCTCATGTTCAGAAAGGCTTGAGCTATAGTTCAAAAAGATAATCGTACGTTCGATGAGAGAAGTACAGCTGTGTCCGAAATTGGAAATTAAGAATCGGATAATTTCAAGGGTGGCTGCCGCCCTCTTAGACAGGTAAAGAGTTTCTTGATGTACAGAGAAGTTCAAGCTTCATCAAAAAAATAATAATTTGTATGTACAATCAGGGAAAATGGATTACACTTAGAAGTGGCCGCCGCCTTCCCCAACAAGATAGACAGGAGGACGGCACTATAGTTTTTTCTTAGAGTACTAGGCCTTCGCTCTCGATTTGCTAGTTTCGTAAGTTTTATCAAGGAAGTTTGATATGAATAGTTGAGGACTGCATCTAAATATGCATTCTAATGCAGCATTTTGATACGAAGAGAAATGCAGCTTGACACAGAAATTTGTTGCAATAAAATAAAGAACGAATAGCAGTATTTAGCGTACAGTGTCAAAAGGTCCTTTAAGGAATAATTCCTACATTTTGCTTTGCATCTTCTCTTGAACAGATAATTCTCCTCTCTTTAAGTCCTCTTATTGCGTCAGCGCAAGACTTTCATTTCACTTTGTAAATAAACCGTTGAAATTTAATTTTCAAAATCGCAGCAGTATTCATTTAAAAATTAAGTCCGAATTTCCTTGTACAAAATTAAATTCAAAACTTTCAAGAGAATAAGTTTATGTTTTGAGAAAAATATCTCTGCTCTTTCATTTTCGTTATGGGTGCTAACCACGAGAAGTTATGGAGCGCAAACAATAGGACTCCCTACCTAACGTGGTCTCCGGGGAATTTTTCCTTCCACATAGGGTGTCTTCGCTGCGCCAACTTTAAAAGCAATAAAACGATTCTTTCGAGAATTCGGTTTCGCCGTTCCGTCGAACGTGACATTGGACACTAGCATGTATTTTACTCTCTTAACGGCCCGAAAACGACGGACGTGTGTCTTCTATTTTATTCTATTTTCAGTTGTTTCGCTCGTCGCACGCCCCAATCATAGTGGCCGATACTACGTGTACACTTTCATGCACTATAAGCTGCAATTGTACATTTTATTGACAGCGTTTTGCAGTTTTCTATATCCAAGAGCTTGTTTCTTGAAATGGATTATAAAAAGGCAGCGTTTACTCAAAGTCTGTGATAAATTCACACGATATCAGTAGCTTACAAAAATTTTCATTATGAACAATATTCACATTGAATAATATCAAAACTTTGGCTTTGTAATTCAACTGAAGGCTTTTATCTGATTTCTTGGTCTTTAATTGAATTATACAGAACAAAGCTCCTGAATTTGGACTTACAATTATTCATGACTCAAATGAAATGAAGTTTTGAGACTTCAAGAATGGGTTGGAAATAATATGCTGTGATAGTCATATAACGAGCATCTCAATTTGTGCCTTGTCTGAGCTTTATGATTAATATTTCCTTGGCGACATTAAGCAAAGAGACACTGACCATTGTAAGCTTAAAGCTCCAAGGAACGGTGGGCGTTCGTCACGTAACAAATGAAGCGAATAGTGTAGTTGCCCCCATTTAGTTAATGCACTCCGGCCTCCGGAGTCCGGATCGGTTCGAGCCGCATTAGTGCACCCAGGAGCGCAGTAGCCTCTGCTTCATTGCCATCTAGCGTTCACGCACACAACCAACCTGTACTCATAACTTTTTCCACCTGTATGAACTCAGACAAGTATATATACTTACACGCCAGCTTCAGCATATAGAAAATAGCCCAGTACGTTTATTATGGGACTAAACGTGGAATGATGTATAAAACGACTGTCTTCGACCTTAATCAATAGAAACTACTGACTATATTGCCAATAAGCTCAATTAAATTGAACAAACTCATCATGTCCAAGCTTTACTCACAAGAATAACCAATAATTTGAATCAAAACATATGTCTTTAATAGAATATAAAATATAAAATATCAGCAAAGATTTGTTTAGACTATATACAGATTATCCTTTAATTCCTTCCATCAGAAGCAATATCTTTCCTCCATGATTTCTCCTTTTCTTCACACTATTGAATGCCATACAACTGTCTTGATCCAGAATCACGTTATAAAATTATCTTCATTCTCGTTCTCCAATATCACTGCGCCTTGTTCTCATTCTTGGAGTACTTTCACCTTCTCTTGGGATAACTTGTCTCTTCTTTTGAGGCTTTCTGCCTCTTCTAGGCGGCATAATCTCCATTATAACATTACTAGGTCTCTCTTCCTGCCTGCGCTCTGCCATTCGGACTATGTTTGATCCTGACTGATCTTCATTTTGATTAAATAGCCTTGAAGATCTCACATGATAGATTCCTTGATCTGGAGGACTTCTTAATTGATAATTATCACCAATATCTTGTCTCATAGGAAAGCTGTCATTCCTTTCTGGATTGATTTCAATATTATTTCCTTCACTTACCGATACAAAACTTGTATTATGAGATGGTGGATTAGGGTTTAGGCTAACATGACTACGATTTGATAATCTGTCATCTTCAGGAGCATTTAAATTTATTGTACTACTTTTTGTTGAAACAGAATAATTGTCTTGTAATATATTTCCTGCGACTGGGTTCCTGAATCTTTTAATTAAATATTGGTACATTATGAACAGTAAAATTAAGGGTGATATCATTTTCCCTAAAAGTGCAATTGATCCTTCCTCTACAGGAAAAGGTTCGTCATCAGAACTAAATAAGTTACACCAGACACACATACCAATTTTTACCACTCCTTTTATTATTCGTGTTAGCATTCTTCCCGCGGAATAATTGAAAATAATTATAAAATAAGTTTCTGATGTAAATAAATAAACTATCAAAATTGACAGCTGACTGATATACACTTTGTTCCAGCTGACAGTTATGGTCACTTGATACTGAAATAAGATATTATTTATTTGACTTTTCTATTCTCTCCTCCAATTTGATCTATTCAAATATGTCTTACATGTATGTATCATTTCTCTATTAGCCTCAAGAAAAATTTGGATTTGCATTCAATATGTTCATTAACGACAGCGTCCTCCACAAAGATCCTTTCCACTTGATGAATGTAAAATAGTCGTGAGGAGTCAGGTCGACTTTTCGATGAGCGGTTAATTTCTTCAATGCCGAACTATGCCGAAACAGATAAGGCCACACCGAATACGAGTCGATTTCCTCTGCCTTTTTCTTTCATGGCCTTTTCAAAACGATTTGAAATATTTGTGTGGTGTGCCCTTGTAACGGTGCTTGTCTTAGGCTTGTAATCCACAATTAGAATTTTTCGTGAATCTCAGAAAACTGTTCCCCTTACTTTTCCAGTCAATCACTGGACATTTTTCTAGGCTACACTTAGGTTTCATATTATATAAAGTAATATAATGTATGTAATTTATATGTAAAAATAATTGATGAATGTCAGAAATTATTGGTCGAGTAATTCGAAACTCTACTTGATATGATATTCCAGATAAATATATGGAAATGTGTATCCATGCAATATTCGTCTGCAGATAATAAATATAGCTCTCATATTCGATGTATATTCATGGAAAAATATATCAGGGTTATTTGATACTCTACATCCGACACATAATTAATTTAATATAAAAAATACGTGGACGGTATATTTTCATCGGTACATTCTGATATGGTAATGACATACTAATTACTTTTTGATAGATATTCCAAATAAGCTGTCAGAAAGCATTGAAATTTTCATCAAGGTTCATAAATATTTTTTGAATATATGCCTGTCGTTCATGCATTGGCAATAACTTGAAATGTGTGATGCACTCCTATATTCAAACATAATAATCCAATTAGCAAAAAGGAATGTACAGTATTGTCATGCTATTATTAGTGAAAATTTTGTTTAGCACTCTTCTGCGATGGTCTTAAGCTTATGCAAAAGTTATATGTACTTACCAAAGAAGGCAGACTGGTGAAATTCCAACTCGTACTATGCGAACAAGGAACCCAGAAAATGCAACATCTATTAGTTCAATGTCAAAGCAATAAACCACTGAAACTATTTCCCAGGCTAGGATATTGATGCACAGAAAAACATAAGTAAGATTATATTTTATTTTAATCCATAATTTCAGTCCACAATCCATAATTTTATTCAACAATTCACTATCCACAATCCATAATCAACAATCCAAAACCCACAATTCACAATTTTGTTCAACAATTCACAATCAACAATTTACTTTAAACCACAATTCTAGTCCCCAATTTCAATCCACAACCTACAATTCTAATCTACAATCCACATAACCCCAATTCTAATCAACAATTCACAATTCACAATTCACAATTTTAATCCACAATCCATGATTCTAGTCCACAATTCTAATTCCCTGTTGTAATCCTCAATCTTCAATCCACAATTATCATAATCCGCAATACACAATTCACAATCTACAATTCCAATTCACAATCCAAAATCCACGCGTCACAATTTGAATCCAAATCTACAATTTATACTTTCGATCAACAATTCACAATCCATATTCAACAGTCCACAATCTACAATTTTATTTTATAATTCACAATTCAAGTCCAGAATCCACAATCCACAATTTGATTGCATAATCCACAATCCACAATTTTGATCTACAATCAACAATCTACAATTTTAACCCATGATCCATAATTTCAATCCACAATCCACATTCCACAATCTGTGATTCTGATCCACAATCCACAATTCCAATCCACAAACCTTGATTCTAATCAGCACTTTCAATTCACAATTCACAATTTGAATAAACAATCTACAATCCATAATTTTAATCAATGATTCACAATACACAATCCATAACCTACAGCCCACAATCTGCAATTTTAATCCAGGATGCACAATTTAAGTCCAGAATTCACAGTCCACAGCCCACAATTTGATTACACATTCCACAATCCACAATTTTGATCCACAATCAACAATCTATGATTTTAATCCACAATCCATAATTTTATTTTACAATCCTTAATCCGTGATTCTAATCCCCAATCCACAATTACAATCTTCAATATACTTTTCACAATTGGGTTGTGTCATGAAAATGAAGTTGTGATTTTATATTATTTTCTCAAAAGATTATATCAAACATTAAGTGTAGAAATCATTCTTATAATTCATACATGAGTATATTAATAAAAAATAAATATTAAGAATTCAATAAATTTATAATATATGAAATAAGCGTTAAAACGCTTTCTAATTGGTCCGACATTCACGTGACGTCACTTCGGTAGTAAGCAATCCAGCATTTATATACTTAACTGAAGTTTTCTTGTATATCGTCAATTTTTCATTTAAAAAACTATTCTAATACAAGCAATAAGTCTCAAAGATAATTTGACAAAAGCTAATTCAAGTAATATACCAGAAGTTAATACATTTATGATTTATGAATACATAGTGGTGTATAAAAAATTCGATATTCTAGAAGTACGAGGTATTTAGTTATCAATGTGAGCAGTTTCTTGGAATTACTTTCTCAATATGCAAATGCTGTTACATCTTTTTGTACAAATCCAGTCGAGAATCATTTTGTGATAATGCTATAGAGTATGTGTGTATTCAACGCGAAGATAAAACTTGTATTGTAAAAGGAAGAATCACTCCACGATACCTATTCTATAAATTTCAAGACTTTCCACCTACTTGAGGTGATATAATAATAACGTCATATCATCTTCCACCGTTGAAGCATCTGAAGGTACTCGTACTAGTTGTACTTGCTTTAGTTTCTAGTTATATTCATTTATGTTGATACACCATATAACTATAGTTTGGAAATTTGTCAGATAAAACAAATATAAACAATATAATAATTATTCATATTTTACAGTATTTATCAATGAGAATTCAAATATGGCTCTATGATATTGATAGTTATTTGAATTTGACCTACTACATTCTTAACGTAAATAAGATTTCAAATTGATATTTGTTTACAATTATTATGAATTTTCACACACAAGAATTTTGTGTACTTCAGCCCACAACTAAATAATAAATCCATCTCAAAATAAAATATGAAGCACCATAACCTTAAACGTCAAAACATCACTAGTGATAAGATTCTATCAACATCTCTCTGCTCACAAAAATCTTATAAGGACATTTCCCTTGGGTGCTAAGATGAAAATGAAGAAAACAACCTCTATATAATTTTTTTTCTAATATAATTCTTGCAATAACTAAGTAAATAGGTAATCTGTGCTCTGAGCACCGAAGTGACGTCACATATACATCGATTGCGCTCGGTCATTTACTGCAATTTCCAATATATAAAAAATTTGATGCTTCTAATTTATTAATAAAAAATGTAGTGTTTATCAAAAAATTGTGTAAAAAATAATCACAATACAATACAAAACTTTCATATGGTATTATTACTTTATATACGTGATTGAACCCAATTTTAATCCACAATCCACAACCAACAATTCACAATCTACAATAACAGTCCATAAACCACAATTCTAATCCAAAATCCGCAATCCGCAATCTACAATTCAAAATCTCCATTTCACAATTCTCAGTCACGATCCACAATTATGATCCACAATCTATAATCCTGATCCACAATCCACAATCCACAATTCCAATACACAATTTACAATTTTAATCCACAATTCTATTCCACAATTCACAATTCACAGTCCACAAACCACAATCCTAATCCACAATCCACAATCTACATTTCTAACCTACAGTTTCAACCCACAATTCATATTTCTAATAAACAATTCACAGTCCACAGTTCAAATCTTCAATCAACAATTCAAATACAATTCACAATTCTATTCCCTAAACCACAATTCCACTCCCCAAACTACAATTTCAAACCATAATCCACAATCAGCAATTAAAATCCAGAGCCCATAATCCACAATCCACGATTCACAATCCACAATCCACAATCCACAATTCACAATTTCAATTCACAAACTACAATCCACAATTCTTATCTATAATTCTAATCCACAATTCACAATCCACAATTCTAATCCACAATCCACAATTTACAATCCACAATTCACTAACTTCAATTCCAATGCACAATCCCTAATTTTAATCCACATTCTACAATCCACAATTCTAGTCCAGTAATCTAGTTCCACTAAAATCGCCTAATTAAGCTTCAAAAATGCTTGAAAATATCATGGACAGTCTTAGTTCTATCAAAAAGTCTATTTCCAAGTTTTAGTTATAAAATCATGTCGAGTCGGTCACATTGAGAGAAAAGTTATTTTATGAGTCCTGAGATACGGAATCGTGGAAACAATAATTCTATTCCACAATCCACAATTCACATTTTCCAACTCCAGTCTACAAACCACAATCCTAATCCACAATCCACAATCTACATTTCTAACCTACAGTTTCAACCCACAATTCATATTTTTAATAAACAATTCACAGTCCACAGTTCAAATCTTCAATCAACAATTCAAATACAATTCACAATTCTATTCCCCAAACCACAATTCCACTCCCCAAACTACAATTTCAAACCACAATCCACAATCAGCAATTAAAATCCAGAGCCCATAATCCACAATCCACGATTCACAATCCACAATCCACAATCCACAATTCACAATCCACAATTCACAATCCACAATCCACAATCCGCAATCCATAATTCACAATTTCAATTCACAAACTACAATCCACAATTCTTATTTATAATTCTCATCCACAATTTACAATCCACAATTCTAATCCACAATCCACAATTCACTAACTTCAATTCCAATCCACAATCCCTTATTTTAATCCACAATTCTAGTCCAGTAATCTAGTTTCAATAAAATCGCCTAATTAAGCTTCAAAAATGCTTGAAAATATCATGGACAGTCTTAATTCTATCAAAAAGTCTATTTCCAAGTTTTAGTTATAAAATCATGTCGAGTCGGTCACATTGAGAGAAAAGTTATTTTATGAGTCCTGAGATACGGAGTCGTGGAAACAATAGACTGTCGAAACAATAATTCATTGCAGTAGATGTGTGTAGTCTGCCCCAACAGATAAATTATTCGTATTGATTTACATTGAGGCTGCATATCGAGAACTAGGTAGGACGGGACGTTTGTGCAAATTGATTACTATGTTGCTGTTGACATGCCTTTAGAAATATATTATAGTTTTGGAGATCTAGATATGCATGCCATTGTTTCCACAGCCCTTGTCCGTGAGCGCGTAATATATTGCCAGTATCTATATTTATTTCTACTCCATCTTCTTGATATGTCGGTTTGAATATGAAATACGAATAGTGACGAAATTCAATTTCAAACGCAGAGGCATTATTCTGCATGAAGAACAAATATCGCATTATTTCTCACTGAATTCATACTGCAAAAATGATTGATCGGAATCAAAAAGCTAATTTAGAAAGTTTTGAACAATCTCTCATTGAGCAGAAACTGTGTATAGGAGATGATCGATAAGGATTATAATGAGGCATAAACTGTGAAAAAGCGTGTCTTGATGATAGTATAACTTATCCGTATAACACCATCCGGAAGCAATTTTTGGTCCAAATCAATTTGACAGCCTTTCAATTCAAATATATATATATATATATATATATATATATATATATATATATATATATATATATATATATATATATATATATATATATATATATATATATATATATATATATATATATATATATATATATTATATATATATATAAGTTGTTGTATTATATTGCATTGATTCCCCTACCTCGGAAGGTGAAACATTATTGTGAATCTCTTCCAATATTCAATTTTAAGTATCGATTCCACTTTCCGGAGACGATCACCGATTCCATTAATCACAATCGATTCAGAACCAAACCGTAAACCCTCAAAGTATTAAGTACTGAGTACACGGTCCTGAAGATAACCAGTAAGTTGTTATAGTCGATATCTTACCATTAGGTCTACAAGTTCAATAGCAACCATTGGATTGTTTCACGGCATTGGATCTTACTACCTGCAATCACAAAATGATTCTACTATCCGAATATCAGTTTAACTATTTAGAGCCGACCATCGACTTTACTAATCGAAATTGATACTCGGAACCAGAGCCGTTCAACTGAATATTTTTTTTTCTTGTGCAGTACTTTCAAGGGATCCCAACGAGGGAAATACTCGACAATTTCGAAGAGCTCTTATACTTCACTGCCAGTAATTACTTACCATCAAAATCCTTCATTGGGCTTATCAGTGAAGTAACAATCATCAATGAATCTTATGTCATTAGGTTTTACTTCAAGCAATCATTTTTGCATCTACTACCCGAGTCAATCTATGATTCACTCAACTTGAAAATGATCACCGATGGCAGCACTCGAAATCAACACTTGGCACCAAAGCATTACAACTTTTTTTTTTTTAGTTGATCACAAAGCTCACAGTGCCGTGAATATTCATTTGGTACGATGCATATTTTGGATTCAGCACCTTGGATCTTTGACTTATACCACATGGACTTCTATCGCATCTCAAAAAAAATGGAGGCTGAAATGTTCGTAGCATGAGATATTCTCTTTGGGCCACCGAAAGTGCTTGTAATGACTCTGGAAATAGGCATCCTCAAGCAAGAAGCCCTTGCGATTTCATCCACCTGACTCCCTTAGATTTTAGTGTCGATCATATTAGTCGAGGAACCAGCCATACCTTATATTTCTTGATCGAAATCACGGCCAAATTGTATATAAATCGATCGGTAATATAGTGGTCAATAGGGTGCCAGACTTTATTAATCTAGGATCCTGTGGTGGGTGTTGATAAAAAAGCTATTTTTTTGTGGTCAACTTTCCCGATAGATCTTACGATTTAAACTAGTACCAATCGAGTCAAGTACTTAAGAAAAAACAGTATATCACCAACAGGGGATGGATTTCTGGTTTTGCCTTGAAGTACTCGATCTCCACTGTCGATTGATACTTCAATTGTAAGTTTCATTAAGAAAGCTAGCTTCGAGAAAATTGACCAGAAATGTCCTTTTTTCCGACACTTAGGACAAGATACTGAATTTATGAAATCTGGTATCCTATCGATTCATATACAATTTGACCGTGAGTCCGATCTGGGAAGATGAGATTTGGTCGGCTCCTGGACTATTCGAGTTGCATTTTGTTTCATCACAAAACGTAAAATTGAGTATAAAGCTGTCATGAAGTTCATTATTAAAAGAAGAGGAAGTGGGAAGAAAATTTACGATTTGACGTTTCTTGTATAAAGTGATGCCTGCCAAGGTTATTCAAATATAACTCAATGATGGTGGTTATTTTATCAGGAAACAAGAGCCCACACGATGATCCACGCAGTGGTCACTTTTCAACAACATTTACGGTAGAAGTGGCGCTGGTAGATGATCTCGTGCTGCGAAAGCTACAGGAATTATCAAAGGAATAATTGGACAGATTCTTCATTGGGGGAAAGTCGATAAGTACATCGAAACTTCACCACCCGTCATGAGGAGCTTCGTGTTCAATCATCTCAAGTGTTTTCGACATCCTCAAAACGCAGTTCGGGAACTAATTGTAACAGTGAAAAAGGCGTGGGTCCACAACTATGATTCTTGAACCAAACAAGAAAGTATACAGTAGGTCAAGAAACGAAGAAAGACACCTATAAAAGAAGAACAGAAGATAATAACGACCATTTTTTGGGAAGGTCCAGTAAGTAATTTTTCTTTGCTCAAGAGAGCGACGATAAATGGACGATATTATGCTGGCCTAATCAGGAGATTACGGGAAGAAGTTCTGAAATCAAGTCATGCCAAAATCATTAGTTGGGTGCTGTGCCGCGCACCAGCCTTGTTTTAGGGGTGGTTCTGGGAGAAACCAACTTCAAAGAAGTGAGCCATCCATTTTACTGCCTGTACCTGATCCTTAGAGATTATCTTCTCTTTTCAAATTTGGAAAGGACAGTGGAGAGCACAAAGCTCGAGTCTGAAGAAGAGATTGAGGCAGCGGTTCAGGCACATTTTCCATCCATGAAAGAACTTTTTTGAGAGGGCTCAAATTGTTAAAAATCTTTCGGTGAATAGCATATCGATCGTAACAGAGATTGCATCTAAAAAATGGAGAGAACATTTGATATTAATCTTTCACCCTATTTCTCATACCACAAAATTTCCAACTCGTGATTTCAAACATTGGAAATCTTGATTCTCTAGGCTTCGACTAGGTGCTAAGTTGCATATCATCATGACTGTTTGAGGCTCACTAACTTTTAAAACAACTTACTGCGTCTTCACTTCAATGTCTTTATATCTAACTGTTGCTATATATTCGTAGACCATCATTAATTTATTGTTTTCAATCCACATCCAGTATAGGCCAGCGTTACGAAAAAGGTTTCTAATATAACTCATCAATTAATCTTGCATCCGCTGTAGGGAGAATATTGTTTCACGATAAAATATTTATTGTGAGATAAATCAGAAATTTGGTTTCATTAGATGACATATGTCATCCAGTTGATTAAAATTCAGATAATCCGCGTTTTTTACCTCATTTATACACCTGAATCCGTTACAGTTACTAGAAATGACATGGTACATATAGATATCATGACCAATTGTACCACAACAATGAATGATATAAAATTTTAATATAATTTTGCAACAGAATTATTGAAATTTTGCCATAACTTGAATAATATATTGTGACGTGCGAGAGTGAGGGGGGAGCTCGTAAAGTAGACGTAGTATGGGGCGGAGCTTCTTCGGTCGCTTCCGCCGCACCGCGTCGCAGCCCATCACCCCTCTCAATGGAAGCCTCTAGTGATTTCTAGAAATGGAAAGAGTCGAGAAATGGAAAACTCGAGAACAATATTTCTCTATAAAAGGCCAAGCAAAAGACGTGTAGAACAGTACAGTAGTAAGAATAGTAGTGGTGAAATGAATAATGAACAGTGATCAGGTGATCAGTAAAGTGGACAGTGCATATAAATAGTGAAATATAAATATCTGTGACCTTGTTTAAATTAAAATTAAGTGATTAATATAAATATAGTGTTATTAGGACATAAGAGAAGAATAAAACTTTTATTTCATTTAGATTATTAAATAGTGACTTTTATTTGATTAAAAACTGATTCTTCAAGCAATAAACATTACAATATGAAAGTGTTATCGACTTTGAACATAAAAATAGGACTAGATGTATGTAACTGGGGTTTAGAGCATAAAAGTCCACTTCATAATATTCGACTATGCCAATTAGAGTATAAGAAATAGTAAAACGCAGTTCAGGGTTGTCAAAGAAGAGGTCAATTTAAATGAGGTTGATGAATTGAGTAGCTATTAAAACCTTAAGTGCTGGTATTGAAACCATGTAATCAAAATATTGATGGCGAAGAGAACTCGAAAATAACAGCTATTTCTTTTATCCAATAATTGTTACTTGCGAAGCGTTCCAATTATGGTGATACATATAATTGATTTCCCATTGCTCACAACTACCATTTAATATTCATTTCGTATGAAAATTACTATAATCACTTTTTCGTTTATCTTTTCCTTCAATTAGACGATTCTATATAAAATTGACTATATTACACTATTCATTGAAAATAATCCCGATTTTCTATTTTAAACTATATTACATGGAAGTAACGATAATTCTAAATGAGTGGTCAGCTTGTGAGGGTAAAAATCGCTATCGTTTCCGACAGGCGCTGCTATATAATGAACGAGGTTGAACTTATTCCGGGGGCGGCGACTCCGGGATCGGACAAGCGTTGCACGTCGGTTAGGAAGACGCCAGAATGCCGTTCGTACAGAACCGTATCGCCAAGTTTTTTTCCTTATCTTGAAAGAATGACGAGGGATAAAAGAGGAGAGAATTGGCAATAAATACTTGTATTGAGAGTTAAGAATTGAGTCAGTGGAATTCGGCAACTAATGGTCGATCTATAAATCATTGGTTGAATTTTGATCTGAGGTTCAAAACTATGGTTCTAGAAGCTGTTGCGGTAACTGTGAATATATCTTTTCTCAGTTCAAGTATTAAATGTACTAGCATTTAATCGTAGAATAGTTTATAATTGATTTCTTCGCTCTGTAGAATAATAGAAATCACAGAACAAGGATTACCGATCTTGAAGTATGAGTTTGAAACTTTCGATCAGGTTCTACATCGAACAATAAAGTCAGTAATAAAAGCAAATCGTCTTTCTATGGGCGAATATAATTATTCATCGAATAGAACTATCTACAGTGTAGTATTCATGAGTACGCAAGTTATGATCCAGATGCAATTAATAGTTCAGGAGTGATTGTACAAAAGGAAAGATTGGGATCTCGTTTAGCAAGACTTCATCTTCGCTACTCGATTTGGTCTAAGACCATATCACATTCAATATTCAGGAAGATATTTGTACCATAACGGACAGAGCACCTACAGGATAGATTTTACGTGGCGTCCGATAAACGGGTGACCAATGCTATTGAGTCATATGTGCAGAGCTGGGATAAGTACTCAAAAAAAGTACTGAAATACTAAGTACTAAGTACTTTCTGGGAAATACTAACAGTATAAGTACCAGTATTACTTAAAGTACTTTATTCTAGGTACTTAAGTACTAAGTATAATTACTTCATATTAAAATATAATATACCCCAGTTCTCAATAGGGATAACGTAATAGATATATACAATCATTAATTACAAGTGATATTTCCAAGTAGTATAATGTGTAATACTAAATTAAAATCATTAATCCCAGAAAAACAGTACCTACTCTATGCTGAATTGATATAAAAGTAAAGAATCAGAAGAGATGAATTAATTCCTAATAGTATTACAGTACAGTTAGTATTTGCTTTCAAAAGCGATAAGTTCTCACAAATCTCATCACTTAAGGCACAAAGTCCTAGTTCCTGGGTGAATTGATTATTCCGGCAAAAAAAAAACAAGCGTTCTATGAGTGCTGATGATGTTAGAAGTGTATTATATTTTATAAACTTCCTAATGGTCGGATAATCATTTCGCATTCTTGAATCTGTTCCTTTATCCTCTAAATATTCTAGTAATTCCAATTCAAATTTGTTCACTGATTATTTGTTCATATCTACTGTTTTCTCGATTTTATCGTCGCCATAAAAGTCGAAAAAGTCATCAGAACTAATAAGATCGTTGGTTTTGCGGAGTGTTGAACAATAAATGTTAATTTTTTTGATTTAATAGTGAGAAATTGAAATTTATACTCTTTGCAGATCGTCTCTGAAGGTATGCCACTTCAAATATTTTGTTTTCCCTTCCAAAATGAAAAATAAAAGTACCAATTCCCTAATAAAATCTACCTGTATTATACAGAAGAAAGTTGATATGATGGTGAAAGATTATCCTACAATATTTGATCGTAAAATACATGCAATTGTCTATTGGACTCTATGCTACGACACTTAACTCGAATCATAGTATCCATTTGGCCCAAGTGCAACAAGTTTCAACCTGCATTTATTAATGGAAACTCTGCTATTTATGATACTTCCAGTAACTTTTACAATACTCTAAGTTTTTATAAATACTTACAGTACATCTAAAATACTTAAAGTACTTTTGAGTACTTAAAATATTTTTGAGTATTTACAGTATTTTTAGAATACTTACAGTACTTTTTTACTTACAGTATCAAGTACATATAAATTTTTGCTTAAGTACCAGTAATAAGTACCGCTTGAAAAAAGTACTTCAAGTAAAGTACTTCAAGTACACAATTTACTTTAAGTAATACTGTAAGTATTTTTATTGTAAGTATTACCCAGCTCTGCATATGTGCTAAAGACGTAGTGACGCTTGATGCAGCTTCAAGAAACTCACTAGAAATTTGAAGAGGCTTCGGAGATATGAAAATCCGGAATAAGTCGAGCTAAGGTGTTATAATTATTGGTATCCCAGAAACAGAACGAATAGGTAAGTTTGAAAATAAATAATAAACTAATTGAGATGATTAGGAAGTAGTGAAAATAAGTAGCAGGCAGTGTTATTGTGTGAATAATGAATAGATTTGGTAATAGTGTATAGTTTAGTGCCGGTTATAAATATTTTTAGTTATATCATTGTAACTTTAGGTAGAAATAAATTTACTAAACCCACAAACGAGTTAAGTTTCATTACAGTACAATAGGAATTTGCAGAGGTCTTACTTGCAAGATGTTCTTGCCATATTTGCTCTCTTGTAATATTGTTAATTCAATTTCAATTGGCTTGGACGATTCGTAATACATGGGTTGCCATCAAAAACAATTTGTTTCAGTAGTAAAATATAGTTGAGAAAAGAAAGTTTGATATTCTCGCTCCGCCCCAAAACATTGACAATGCCAATGGTTGTTTCGCCCAAACCAATATGCGATATTGTGGTAATTAATATATTAAATCATGTTGAGATGTGATCAGTAGTTTTGTGAGCGTAGCAATAGTTGCAAACGTGAGATGCAGTTTCAAAATATTTCTATGACAGATTTCAAATATGCGTGCTTTTTCAACTAAACACTGTCAATATATTTCAATGTCTTGTAATTTTTGATCTATTTAAAGTCTGGCTGATTCATGTTTATACATGCGTTATCAATTAGAGCAGAAAATAGTTGTTCTTTATTGTAGGTTTTGAACATTAGAAGTATCATAGCATACATGTTGATTTCGTGTTTTTGGCCTGATCAACTTGATGATGATCGGAAGGTGGTGAATGTCGATTGTTTGTGCCACGAAGCAGCTTCCACCCGGTATAACTAGCGAAGGTCTATTACTCCAAAATTGATCAAAATATTTCATCTCATATAATAATTAAGGTATCAAGGGTGTTAGAAAGACAAAAATGTCTGATAGTCCAGTCGGTATTTCGAAAAATAGGGGCAAATTAGGAAAAAATGCGAACTTGATGAAACTTTGGTATATTGTTTCTGATCACGTAATAGTGTTATTTCCATGTTTTGCGACCAAAATTTCGCGAAGCAATTTCCAGGGGGAGGAAAAAACCACGAAATGTTGGCACTTTTTTCAGTTTTCGCCCTGTAACTTTTTCCCCTTCATTCCTACGCCTTAGACCATCAAGTTTAATCTCGTAGAACATTAAATTTTCGATGAGCTTGATCCGTAATACTTGTTCGTAGACCCACTAAGTTCCAAGATACAGCATTTCAAAAAGTGAAAAATTTCTGAAAATCTAAAAAACATCAAAAATGGGGGTTTTTGCTTGATATCTTTTGTATTTAAAATTTTTTCATGATACCTAGTTTCATTCTGACGCAGAAATCAATCAGCAACTCACCCCTCACCCTGCCTACCTATGCCACTATATCTGAAGGCACGGTAGTGCCCTCACCAAGACCAGTCAAATGTAGCGCAAGAGCACCACATACCTTTCTCGAAGAGCTTCGTCGTTTTTTCGAGCCCTCATAACTTGGATTTGGATCATACCTACCAGATAAACAAAATTCTCGGAATATAATGTTAATAGTGGACTTATTAAACGTATAAAGTTTCAATTGCATAGTTCTTATACTTTAAATTTTATTGACATCTGAAAAAACCCCGATTTCGTCACTGACTCGCTCACTGACGATTATCAAAATTCTTGGGCTACTTCCTGAAGTCCTAGAATGCTGAAATTTGGTATGTGAGCTAGTATTAGTACACAAGCAACAACAAAATTCTAAAACTTGAAAGTTCTACTCCCAACCACTTGAACTAGGGGATGGAAATTTGTATGAGACCTCCACAAATTTTGATGCTCGAGGTCTGAATATTGATATAGAGACTCCTTGCTATGAATCATAGTAAAATAAAAGCTTTCTAAAAGAAGTGGAATCCTACCAAAAACATTTTCATGTAAAATGTTGCCAAGACAAAGCCATATGGCTCGCATTGTCAAAGAGTTATCAGATCCCATGTAGAGCCAAGCTTCTAACTCTACACGCTCTGATTCTACAAGCCATAACTTTACAATTCTACACCTCAGTCAAAATATGCGACTTGGTCATTTCGATACATTCACATGGGCATAAGGTGAGAAATTTATTCATTATTCATTAGTTTTCTGTTATACAATAGTTCTTGTGGTTCCCTTCTAAATGGGTAGTGGCTAGACAGAGAGCGTTTAGGGTTAGAGACTTGGCTCTCAATCTGACAACTTTTTGACAGAGCGAGCCATATGGTCTCGTCTTCGTCTTAGCAACATATTTTACTTGAAAATATTTTTGGTGGGATTCCACTTCTTTTAGTAAGTTTTTATTCTACTATTATTTATAACAAGTAGTCCATATATCAATTTTCAGACCTCAAGCATCAAAATTTGCGGAAGTCTCATACAAATTTCCGTCTCCTAGTTTAAGGATTTGGAGGGTGAAAGTTCCAATTTTCAGAATTTTTTTGTTCTTTGTGTACTAATACTAGCTTACATACCAAATTTCAGCATTCTGAGACTCCAGGAAGTACCCTAAGAATTCTGATGATTATCAGTGAGCGAGTCAGTGACGAAATCGGGGTTCTTTTAGATATCAATAAAATTTAAAGTATAAGAACTATGCAATTGAAACTTTATGGCTGGTACCTCGAGCTCTATTTTTGGCGACACTAGGAGCATTGTGTCAAGATGTGTTTTGACGCAATTAAAATTTTCCCAAATACTTTAGAAAATAATCTTCAGATACAAATTACGGAAAACACATATTCCTACAAAATTTATTTGAATATACATAGCTAGTATAGCCTAAAACAGAACTTGTGGTACCAGCCAATATGTTTAATAAGTCCACTATTGACATCATATCCCGAGAATTTTGTTTATCTGGTGTAATCCAAACCCAAGTTATGAGGGTTCAAAAAACGACGAAGCTCTTCGGGAAAGGTAGGCAGTGCTGTTGCGCTTTGCTTGGCTTGTCTTGGCGGGGGACTACCGTGCCTCCAGATATGGTGGATAGGTAGGCAGGGAAAGGGGTGGGTTGTTGACTGATTTCTACGTCAAAATGAAACTAGGTACGATAATACCATGAATAATGTTGAAAAATAAAAGATATTCAGTGAAAACCGCCAATTTTTGATGTTTTTTTAGATTTTCAGGAATTTTTCACTTTTTTGAAGTGCTGTATTTTTGAACTTAGTGGGTCTACAAACAAGTTTTATATATCAAATTTATCGATAATTTGATGCTCTACAAAGTTATACTTGATAATCTAAGGCGTAGGAATGGAGTGGAGAAAGTTACAGGGCAAAAACTGAAAAAAGTGCCAAAATTTCGTGGTTTTTTCCTCCTCCTGAAAATTGCTTCGCGAAATTTTGGTCGGAAAACATGGAAATGACACTATTGGGTGATCAAAAACAACATACCATAGTTTCATTAAGTTCGCATTTTTTCCGACCCCAAAGTACATGTCGACTGGACTATGAGGTCAACAGTGTATTTCCCAAGAGTCTCAGGCCCGAAGTGTGTACGTTGACCGTAGGCATTATCATCCGTTCAACTCTCATGGTGCCTTCAATGTTCAATATCCGACTAATGTACTACTTAAATCAAAGTTTTTAGCTCATTGTGATTTCTGTCAGAGCAATTACGCCGTTCACTTACTGTAACTAGGGAATATGATAATACCCTCGGCTATTATTTGTTACGTAATATCCCCGACATCAGTATTATTATGACAACAATAATAAACCAGGCGGACATCAAAATTATTTTCAGTTCAGTCATATTTATATCAGCTTGATCGAAAGAGCATGCATATCAACGCAGCAGATGTAGAAACTTCCATCTCTGGTGACACGTTTCTAACGATCCTTCTGCCGAGTTTCTCAATGCCACGCTAATAAGACGACCATAAAAATTTTCATTCACTTCTTGACGATCTTTCTTCAAAAAATTGTTTTGAAATCTATTGGAGAAACCATCACTTTAACGTATGTCATTCCTAAGTAAGTTATTTGTCACCTCATGCAAGAAATACTTGATGGCCCAACCAATTCAATTGGCTTTATCAAACTTCGAAATTCAGTTCGAAATCCATTTAAAGGTAGTTCATAAATGAGTTGGTATCTGACAAAGGCTAGTCCAGCGCTGTTCCCAATGTTTTCACTGACCAGCACTCACCCCGAACATGTGACGCAAACGTAAAACGTAGAGAACATTGAACATAACCATAGCAAGAGCCTTCTCGGCTTCTACGAGAGAGAATGCGTAATGAAAGCTGACGTTATTAGACCACAGGGCCTCACTAATTCGACGAGCCATCGACCTGGAACCGAGTGACCTCCTCCCACTCTTCTACAACGCCCGCTCATTAGCACGACACTCTTTTACAATGTGTACCTCAACAGGGTTTTTGTGTATCTTTTTTTATATTTATACCCCTTTTCTTGTATGAGATTTGTATAATTTTGTTATGTTCAATGGAAGTCACAAGCTTTTGTTCTCAAGGATGTTTTTTGTCGGGCATATTGTCCTGGAGTAATTATATGTTAAGTTCTAGCTACATTGACTAATAAAAGTTGATGCGAAAATAATTGCTCACTGTAATATCACTTGCCGAGGTCCACCCAGAGTGTTCTACATTTGAAAGTAATCAATTTCTGTTTGTTTATTTGTAGCGTAACATCAAATGATGAGAGAATGGACTAGTACTGCAAAAAGAGTATCTTCTGGTAGTGTTATTAATGCTTTTAATGTGTGTACATCATAAGAGATTGGAATTAAAATAAATTTGTGTATAAAGAGTAAAGTATAGGAAAAAATCTGACGTGAACATCAAGTGACTAACTTGTACATCATTTGATATCTACACAAATCTATTCAATAAAATCTTCTGTCACTCCAGATCATAATTGATTTAATTCTAATAATATCTTGACATGTAAAATGTCAAACAAAATAAAAAAATTGACAACATATTATCTTGCCTACCTTATCATTTCAATTAAACTGATTGTTTTATACGGCAAATTCTGAGTGTCTGTTATACATATAAACTGCACTTCCGGCTCAGCCGATTGATACAAAAATAGTAGATAGCTATTTTGATGCTACAACAAGTTCAAACACTAAATTTCAATATGCTATGGTTGATCATTCTAGTTTCATGCAAAAAATTTGAAAAAAGTTTCAAGTAAAATGCACCTCTGGCTTAGCCGATTCATACAGAAATAGCAGAGGTAACCATACTGACACAACATCAAGTTCAAATACTGAATTTCAACATCCTACGGTTGATCATTCTGGATTTATTAGAAAAATTCGAAAAAAGTATCAAGTAAAGTGCACTTCTGGTACAGACGATTGGAACCATAATGCGAGGTGCACAACTGGACCCTATACCAGTCATTAATACAGAATTTCAACATTATACGTTCAACCAATTTTGAGATTTGCGAGTTACGCACGCACGCACGAACAAACGTACCGACATCAAGCCAAAAATAGTCAAAATGGATTCAGGGATGCTCAAAACGGATATTTCCATCAAAATCTTGATAGTTGGATTTTCTTGGTTTCACAATACTTCCTTGTACTTTGTACAACTGGTTGTGAAAATTTTAGAGCTAGTTATGCTGTTTTGAGCATGTGCAAATGTTGACAATGGAAGATTGCTTGAACGTATTGTGTGTTGATGAATGAATATAATAATCAGTCCTTTAAGGTACAAGTTCCAGAGTTAGAAGAATAAACGAGCTAATATAAATGAATTCATCAATATAGTAGCAAGAGAAGTCAAGAGCTTCAAACCCTTTTCAACGCTTCTCGGAGAGATATTGGACAAAAATTGTACCCTGGGAATGTTTACCGTATACCTTATCAATCAATGATTGTCATTTGTTGACGATGTTGCCAAAATTTGTAGGACTGGACGATAAAAGAGAATTGAAATCATTTTTAGTCATTCTTGAAATTTATGTTCCTTATTAACCATCCATATCTTGAAACGTGATGAGATTAAACACTCATTTGTTCCAAAAGTCTGTACTCTGAGCAAAACTCACCAAAATATAATATCTTCTCGAATTTAACAGATATGTGGTAGTATTCTCCAATTAACTATTAGAAACTATTATACTTGAAAACAAAGACAACCACTTCCGAGACAGTTTCATCCGACAAAGTGTGCTAATTTCGGTGAAAGAATTCCTCGCGTGCTCTAGTTTCTCTGTGTGAGTGTATGTGTGTTTGGGGCTCTTTTGACGGGTGCGTTGCGCAGACTTTTGGCTTTGTGCCCGTAACAAACAGCTGTTCAATTTCCGCAGCACACCCTTTCTTCAACTATCGACAACGTGTGATTCCGCTTGGCACTGCCTTGCTGTTTCGTTCCAGGATGTAGAGCCAGTTTTCCTGTTATACTCATCCCATTTTGTTTGTGAATTCTTTGTGTAGCATTGCCAGAAATTCAAATTATATATAACTCAAGATGCAGGGCTTCATTCGCTGAATAAATTGCATAGGAGAGGAGCAAAAATAATTCAATTTGTTAATTGTTTTTAACATCAATATTTGTAGCTCATGTTGATACAATGGGTACAAAATTCACTACCATTACTTCAACTTTCAAGAAGCAGAACTTGCTTTCCTATTGTACTATAATTTTGTACAATTATTCCTGCTCATCTCTTCATACAGTATTATTGATTATTGTTCCATACAATTTAGTTTTTCTAATATTCTAGATTCTGATTTCAATATTTAAGTTCATACATGATCTGATATAAATTTAGAATACGCTCACTGAGGTATATCAAATCCATGGCTAGTGCTACTCCATCATAGTAATCACGGAATCGTTCTCTTGAACGCATCGCAATCTTTGATCCAAACGAAAAGTGTACAATACATGTATATTCAATGTTCTATGAAACTCTATCTACAGAATAGAGAAGAGCTTAACAAAGATGTGATGTAGAGGTTATGGATACATAAGCAAGCAATCATATCGATGATACATATTCAAATAATAACATGTCATCTTATCTCTTTGGAAGAGCGATCAAGTAAAAACAGACTGTCACCCACTCCGGATCAAACCAAATCATCTTTTATATTATTTTGTTGAGAATCAGCGTGTGAGCCCTCACAACCAGCTCTGAGAAGCTCAAAATATGCTCTGTGAGAAACGTGGAATGAGAAATAAAACATTATAATAATGAATTATCGTCAATGAAATTGTGCCACATTGTATTACATGAAGATCGAAGCCCCGACAACGGTAGAGCATTCTATCAGCAAACCAGAAGTCCTGAGCAGCAATACAAAGCCAGTAAGGTATGTTTGTTAATGTATTCGGGATTTGACTGCAGTAACTTGTCGCATTCTAAACCTGTAGAGGAAGGCAAACGTCTTATATCTCATTAAATACTCAACGATAGCACCTCACGATTTGCCAGTTATACTCTGGGAGTTTCATTGATATCATATATGCTGAAAATTAAAGTGTTTGAAGTGAACATTAACTGAGACATCTTTATTTGATTAGAATTGTTCAAAAGTTATGAAAAAAATTTAGATATTGTAGCAGATTTCTTTCTTGATATATTACAAAACTAGTTCATTAACGGTCAAATTGCGTGCCACATCACGGTACGGCTCGGTTACTCCAAGTATCAAGCCAATCAAAATTTAAGAGGCTACTTCAGCATTTAACACCAAACTCTGAAATACTCGAAATCGAGCGAGCGTCTACAAACTTGAACCCAAACTTACTACGAAACTTCTCAAATCATTCCAGACAGTAATCCAATATTCTCCTTGCGTAGGTATTCCTCACATGTAGAGATGTCCATAGACTCTGCAAAATCAATTTATTCAGCAATACTTTCATAATTCTGAAAATTGTCGTGTTACAAATGTCTGATCAGATGTCATTATCTGTAATCATAAATTAGATCAAAGTCGATGAACTCAACAATAAATGATTTAATGTAAATTATATTACTCAACACAAATTGAATTCGGAGCCAAGTGGATGCCTCCAGATAAATGCGACTTCTTTTACCCTCTTTTGTGTACAGGTTACACCCCTCAGTTTGAGAGTGCGCCATTCGGGTGAGCGAATGTGGTTACGACCCGTAGCCGTGTCAAGTCGTCCAGAGTGTTGGAATTCTGATGAATAATGTTAATTAGTGGAGAATGCTAAATTCTATTTGTTTACTCTAGACTACAGGTGCTTTGCCTTCCACAAAAGCATTGTTGGAGCATACTTCAAAAGCTCTTGTTCATTGTCTGTAAGCTTTCACCTAATTGTAGTTTATTAGTTTTTGTGCTACTTTTCGATGTTTGAGAATTGATTCATTTTGTATTGAAATTTCATCTATTTTCTACTTGAATAGTGTATGAATAGGCTCAAAATAATTTGTTTTGAAGACATTCTCCATACACGAATCAACTTCAATCGATGCAAATGTACTACTCATTGAAGTGACAATCCAAATTATTCTAGTTCAGTAATAATAATTTATTGTAGGACAAGTTTAGAATAGCACTTATTTCATAGAAGTTTTTCATCAATACAAATTCACTTCAAAGTTACACAAGTTAAAATGGAATCAATCATTGAACAATAGAAGAACTCTTTCCCTGGAGAAGGTAAAATCACTTTTAGAACGCTCAAAAAACTTCCTATACTGAGGCTATTGGTTTATTCAGATAAACAAGAAACTTCGGATATCCTCATGATTCTTAAACTAGATATAATCTTTCTCTTTCTACTTCCTCCCTCCTCGGCATTCCAACAAAAGTCTTAAATAGAATGATACTAAACCGCTTTTTGGAGCTTTGCAAGCTGGTCAAGCCAATCTATCAATCATACTACTGCAAGGGTTGCAGTACAAATAGTGGTACCCTGAGTTCAATACGAATATACCGTGCGTTAAGTACTGGCCCCTGACTCCTAACTTTTTTTTTCACTCTATCCGCGCCTTTAGAAGGGTTCTGTATGGTAGTCTATAATAGTACTCAAGCTTCAGAATTAAGATAGATCTCCTGAGGTTCAATTCTAATTCGTAGAGACATCTTTTTGACGTCATTTTAGACTATTGGAAAATTGATTTAATGTCGTTATTGTAGAAGACAGTCTTCCAGAAGTGAGAGATAGGGTCAAGTCAATTTATTTACCTCAATGTATGTTCTCGGAATTGATATCTCATCAATTAATTATTATGAAAAATAATGAATGAGAAGTTTGGATGAATATGAAGTGGATTGGATACTAAGCATCGTTCTTACTCAAACATAAATCTTTGAAATATATTGATTTACCTACTTACAATATTCAAGTCTTTATAAATGTAATTACATCATGATGTCATTGGCATGTAGACTGCTCCCAAACTGTTAGAACTAGAATAGGAATTCTGGTTTCTTGAGGGATTCACATTGAACTACACGTTTTGAGAAATTCACTTCGCATGGCTGTTCTCTTTTGTTGTGTATCTTTTATTTACTACACCACTGCGTTTTTCTTAGTAGGTTACTATCAGAATCTGCTTCTCACAAAATACAGTTTACAAAATACAGCTTATAGCTCAATCGGCAGAATCAGCTCAAAGCATGCGAAAAATTGATGCGTAATCAGCACTTGCGCGGAATTCCAAAATCAAAACTAGACATTAAAAACATATAGGAAGCACACCAGTAATCCTGTAACCACTTTAAAGGAAACTGGTATCCGCACTATTCGCGTTTTGAGCCTCCTTGGATAATAATATATTTTCAACAATAGGCCCACTATCCGACAACACTTTTTTTGGAATATGAGCGTTCCAATTTCAAAATTATCAAAGACCCACTGGCTTGTCGGTAGACTAGAATCAAACTTCAGGTCTTGAGATATTCACATCACTAAAGAATCTGTTCTGTATTCTATGCTATATTTACTATACTACTACAACATACCTCAGCTATTTACTATTGAGATCTGTCTCTTACAGTATACAGTTCACAGTTTTATCGATAGAAATAGCGAGACGGTAAGATTAGTTCTCTAAAATCAGCTCAAAGTATTCAAGAGGTGGGTGCGTGTTCAGCATTTGCACGAGTCTCCAGAAAAGTCTAAACTAGACATTGACAATATCCAGGAAGCCCACCAATGATCCAAAAACCACATTATGGGGATCTGGTTTTCTCACTGTTCGCGTTGTAACAATATACTTTCCACAGGAAGACCACTATCCAATTATTTCAGTAATATTCTGAAGATGGGGTCTGAGAGGTCATATCCAGGAGTTCCGTATGGTAAATTGAATTTTCCTCCTGTGCTATCGCTCCAGCTTTAGCAAGGGAACTTATCTTTCAAGCCTTACTTGCTGATAAAAGTGTCGCCTCACTCCTTGGCTTTCTCTGTCAGAAATACACTAATAAATTGAAGAATCATCTAGATGATGAAAGCGCATTCTTGACAGCTCATGAATGCTTGTTACTTCAGAGTTTTCGCAAATTATCATCTCCCACAATTACTGAGCTTGAAATCAATCAGTTTGGGCAAACTTACGAAACAGCAGCTTCCATTTAGTACTACTTTCAAGTTGATTATTTGATAGGTACATAATTTATGCATGTACAAACTCAAAAATACCTTTTAATCTTTATTGTCTAGTTATTGACTGACGGGAGATCATGAGCTGTACCTCAAAATAATAATTTGATCTTCATCAAAGCTTTATCAAGAAAATACACCAAAAGTAAATAAATGCCCATCCAATAATAATAATTCATTCTAATAAGCTTCAAATTCGCGTCAAACAAGTCATTGAATGTATCCCGGACAGACTTGACAACTGTGACTGGTGACATACACGGCTTAAATTGTAACTAAATTTTTATCCACTTGAATAAACTTTAGTTGACATATCCCTAATGTCATATATATCTATAGGCATTGTTTCGCCTGAAACAAGTAATTGAATAATTGAATCTGCCAAATCACTGAGCTTGAATTGAAGCAATTTGTGCAAGCCTACGAAACAGCAGCTTTTATTTAGTACCAGTTTCAAGTCTGTAAATAGTATAGTTGCTGAGAACTCAGCGTCACGCCAACCAGTCAGCCAGTCAGACAGCCAAAGTGATTATAATAACGCTTTTTTAGCGCATTTTTTGTAAAAAAGCGCTATTATATTCACTTTGGCTGGCTGGCTGGCTGGCTGGCTGGCTGGCTGGCTGGCTGGCTGGCTGGCTGGCTGGCTAGCTGGCTGGCTGGCTAACGTGACGCTGAGTTCTCAGCAACTATACTATTTACAGACTTGAAACTGGTACTAAATAAAAGCTGCTGTTTCGTAGATTTGCACAAATTGCTTTAATTCAAGCTCAGTGATTGTGGAAGATTAAATTATTCAAATACTTGTTTCAAGTGAAACAATGCCCATAGATATATATATGACATTAGGGATATGGCAACTAAAATTTATTAAAGTAGATAAAAATTTAGTTACAAATTTAGCCTCGGGTGTCACTATTATTATATACAGTTGTCAAATCTGTCCGGGATTCATTCAATGACTTTTTCGACGCGAATTTGATGCTTATTAGAATGAATAATCATTATTGGTTGAAAATTTGTCTACTATTGGTGTATTTTTTTATATAGCTTTGATAAAGATCAAATTATCATTTTAAGTTACAGCACTTGACTTCCCGTCAGTCAATAACTATACAATGAAGATTAAAAGGTATTTTTGAGTTTGTACATGCATAAATTTTGTACCTATCAAATACTCAGCTTTAAACTAGTACTAAATAGAAGCTGCTGTTTCGTAAGTTTGCCCAAACTGCTTGATTTCAAGTTCAGTAATTGTGAGAGATGGTAATTTACGAAATCTCTGAAGTAACAAGCATTCATGAGCTGTCAAAAATGCGCTTTCATCATCTAGATGATTCTTCCATATTTTTACAAAAAATGCGCTAAAAACTAACATTCAACCTCGTGATCTTTGATCAATCAAGCTTAAGGCATCTTACGAAGAGCAATACCTGATGCCTTAGAAATACCTCTGAGAATTCCTATTGAATCTCACAAGCTCTATAAAGTAATATTTAGAAGAAAGTATTTACACCTTCCAGCTATTTTACTAAATAGTAGAGAATACAACAGTAGGAGTACTGGAAATGCTCGAAACCCCAGCAACATAGAGAATGCCAAAAACATTCACGCAATGTTCTACCAAGAACTGATGTATTTACTCACATCTTAGTGAGATGAATCATTGAGTCACTCTATACTGATGATAACTGATCGCGTTATTCCACTATTAAACTGTATTATCTGGAAGCCTTCGTCTCACCTTTCGCAATTTTATCAGTCATCAGTCAATCAATGTGTTCTCGTCAAATATTATTGAAGTCTATTAGTGAGTTCCTGTTAGTGTGAGGGCTTAACCAATTTGTTCTGTTCAAGAGGACTGGATAACGATTGTTGTATACTTGGATTCGAGTAGGGTAATATGTATCCAGGTTCAGGATTCAATTACTTTCAATTTTCAGCATTTACACGTTCATAATATGAACAAAATAATTAATCTCCTTCAGTTAATATAAATCAAATTACTGAATCAGCTAATTACTAGCTAGTTGAGTGTTGTTCATTTAACCATTAAATATTGACGCGTGACTATTAATCTCCTGCAATTATAATGACTTGTTCGAATCATACGTTGTCTCACACATATTTACTTTGTATGTTGACGTTAATTCCTGTGAAGCTTCAACTGTTTGCGATGTTCCATTATTCGTGCACTGTCTTATGTTCATTTTAGTGTATAAGTCAAACCTGCGGCATCTTTTACAGCTGCAGCGAATACTGTATCCCTTAGAGACATATATGAGCTTTGTGACGCGTCTGTCGGAATATTGAACTGTTTCACGAAATGGCCGACACGATGCAATACTAGATATGGCTTTTATCATAGCTTCACATGAATATCGGATATTTGATGCTTTTAAGGGCAAACAGGAAGCGACAAAGAAAAAGGTTATTTCGCGAAAAAAGCTTCTTAGATGTTCTACTACTATGCATGTGCAGAAAAAAGTGGATGAATATAATAATTTTAGTATGGACAACTACATCATACAAGTCAATATTGGATATATCTACAAAGCTTATGTTTCAAATTTATATTTCGATTGCCGGAATAAGATGAGACCAATATCTATGAATTGAGTTATTCATGAAGTGAGGGTAACGTAAACATATGTAGACCTAGCAAAAATACAGGGCACTAGAAATTGACCTTTCCACTGGTTCATGAACAAAATGAATGTACCACAAGAATATTCAACAAAAATTCGAGTTCAAGAATTGAATCAGACGACAACTCTAGGTACTTGCTTCTTAAGTATTGAAGTTAAGCAATTCAGTTGCAGAGTTTCAAATTCACTTTTCATTTCACAATTTTAGTGTCCCTTATACATACTATACTGAGAAGTGTTAAGATATTGTGTGTATGTGTTTTAGCATATCTCTTTTAACTTCAATGCCTATATTCAAAATACCAGTCAGTGTAATCAGCCATATTAATTAAATTGCATAGAATTAGCTGCTTGAATAACTTATTAGTACAGCTCAACCAAACCTCAGACAATCGGACCAGTTAGCGCAATAAAACTGATATCTTATTGTGCCTTGTATTTCCACTAAACTTGCCATTTGGGCTCTCACCTGTAAGCAATTGTATAAACAAAATGATATAACAATAAGAATAGACGAAAAAACTTTCAATTTAAAAGAATTTATTTCAAAAATTAGGAATAATTTGAACATGAACCTGGATCTCCTTGAGAGTTTTTTTATCAAAGTTTTTGACAGTCAAAATATGAATCAGTAAATGAATAAAAGTGTTCAAAGCTATCATTTGGCTCCATTCATTAAGCAACATCATGTTTTGAAATTTTCAATTGCTTTGAAAAGGTTGAGTGAACGAATAGTCCGTTAGACAGGGCATAAATTTTCCGTTGATTACCGCTCACTTGAGACTTTGTGAGTGGCTTCATTGTGATGAGAAGGCCAATCAATTGAGGAAATATTATCGTCATATTGATCTTTACACTGATCGAAAGATTTTTACTTATTTGTACAAAGTAACAAGTGAGAACTGTGAAACCGAAAAAATTCACAAATTGAGATTTTAATAGATATATCCGTTTTGAGCATCCCTAGATCCATTCTGACTATTTTTGGCTTGATGTCGGTACGTATGTTCGTGCGTGCGTGCGTTCGTGCGTACGTAACTCGCAAATATCAAAACTGGTTGAACGTATAATGTTGAAATTTTGTATTTAAGACTAATTGTGCACCTTGCTTGATGGTTCCAATGATCTGTACCGGAAGTGCACTTTACTTGAAACTTTTTCCGAATTTTTCCAATAAATCTAGAATGATCAAGCGTAGGATGTTGAAATTCAGTATTTGAGCTTGATGTTGTATCAGAATAGTTATCTGCTATTTTTGTAAGAATTGGCCAGGCCAGAAGTGCACTTTAATTGGATTTTTTCTCGAATTTTTCGCATGAATAAAGAATGACATGCCATAGCATATTGAAATTTCGTATAAAGAACTTCTGTAATATCTTATTGTACATCTTGCATTATGATTGCGATCGGCTAAGCCGGAAGTGCACTTCACGTTAAACTTTTCTCCAATTTTCCGCATAAATTCAGAATAATCAGCCATAGAATACTGGAATTTAGCATTTGAAATTGCTGTAATATCTAAATGGCCATTTTCTATTTTTGTAACAATCAGCTGAGCCAGAAGCGCACTTTATATGATAGACTCCTTGAATATTCCGCATGAATTCTGAACAATCAGTCGTAGAATATTCAAACTTTGTATTAGGCACTTTTGTAATATCCAGTTGTACACCTTGCATTGTGATTGCTATCGACTAAGCCGGAAGAGCATTTTATTCGAAACATTCTTTGAATTTTCCGCATGAATCCAAAACTATTCAACGTAGATTGTTAGAATTTAGTATTTAAGACGATTATATTGTCTACATGCTCGTATCCTATTTCTATTGAGATCCACCGAGCCGGAGTGCACTTTATCTGACACCATTTCTTCGGAATTTTTCGCATAAATTCGAAACGATCAGGTGTAGAATATTGATATTCCGGTCTGCTGTAGCATCCAAATAATTGCCTACTATTTTCATAACAATAGACTGAACTGGTAGTGCACTTCAGTAGGAATTTATTTTTTAATTTTGCGCAAAAATTCAGATCTGTTAGTAGTCGTATAATTTTGGAAATCAGTATTTAGGAATGTTGTGGTATAAGAATAATGGCCTACTGTTTCCATAGCAACCGACTTGGCTGAAAGCGCATTTTACTTGACAGATTCTTAGAATCTCTTGGGTGAATCCAATACGAATAACTGTGGAACGATGAGATTTTGTGTTTGATTATATATATATATATATATATATATATATATATATATATATATATATATATATATATATATATATATATATATATATATATATATATATATATATATATATATAAATATATAGTTTAAGGTAATCGCGACTGGTCGATTAGTTAAGAAAACAAATATGTAACGGGTTTAAGCAGTCTTGAATTTTGGCTAAATTGAATCAAATATTACTCATTTGGAATTTACCAAGCTTTCGATTTTAATGTTTAAATCTTCATCAGGGTAATTACTTTTGAGAATTTATAATAGAATTCCATCTCTGATAAATTTAGAATATTTTGAGTTTTCATTTTGTAAGATATTATCACAGTTCAATACATTTTTGAAACATTTTTAAAAGATAAATAAAATGAAACGTTTCTTGTGCAAGTTCTTTCAACACACGTGTGTTTCGTTTATTCAACACACGTGTGCTGCAAGAACTTGCACAAGAAACGTTTCATTTTATTTATCTTTTAAAAATGTTTTAAAAATGTATTGAACTGTGATAATATCTTACAAAATGAAAACTCAAAATATTCTAAATTTATCAGAGATGGAATTCTGTTATAAATTCTCAAAAGTAATTACCCTGATGAAGATTTAAACATTAAAATCGAAAGCTTGGTAAATTTCAAATGAGTAATATTTGATTCAATTTAGCCAAAATTCAAGACTGCTTAAACCCGTTACATATTTGTTTTATAAATATATATATATATATATATATATATATATATATATATATATATATATATATATATATATATATATATATATATATATATATATATATATATATATCCAATGTTTTACAAATAAGTCACGTGATGTTCATGTCAGATCTTTCAGTTTGCTAAAAGTCATTATTCATACTGGCATCCGACAAAAAAAGACAGCACTGCTAGTATTGCACAATTCCTCATCAGACGTTAGAATCTTGAGAAGGTCCAGGTTTGTATCCCAATCATTTTCTAATTTTTGGTACAACTGGCAAAAGCCGTTCAACTACAAAGTTTTATTCCCCATTTTCACTTTCTAATTTCTGGTTTGATTTTTGGCTTGGATCATCCTCATCCTTTCCAACTCTCTCATTGTATCTTTGTAGCACGGTTATTCAGCAGCCATTTTTTCATAATCAAGCTTTTCAATACATAGCCTTTCTTGAAGGAGTTACTAGTAACCGTTGAATAGTTCCACTGTCTTGACTCCAAGTATAATTTATTCAATCAAATAAGCTAGTAACCGTTTAAAAGTTCCACTGTTCACCATCAGATCTTATCATTGTGTATGCAAGGTTTTGTATTTGTAGGAATTGGTTCAGTAGAAGTGGTTGAAGAAGCTATCACAAGACTTCAAACGAAGAGAGTAACAAATACACGAAGTGAAGTTGAATGAAACCGTTCGAAAATATGTTATCCAAGAGGTTTGGGAAAGAGTATCAAACATAAAATGATCAACTGAGCAAACACTTGGACAATACTCGCTCCTTACTAATATATGTCATTTGAAGGATGAATAGCATAATATTGGTCATGCTTTCGGATCAGTTTTTGAACAACATTTAAGACTAAATTATAATGCAATAACTATGAAACGATGGTTCATGCACTGAATTCTATAAGTCAATGAAATTAAATTAGTTTCAATAAGATTGATACGTATTTTGAGAATGTCATTCAACATAGAATCTGTTTCAAACTGTCACTAAAAAGGTCAGCCTCTTTGAGTTCCTAAGAAACAATATCATGGAAAACAATTATTCTTAGCTTCATTGGTTGAGGTAATGTTAAATTCCCACAATGAGCTCCTGGAAAATTTATTTCTTATTATTTTTATATATCCAAACTCTTTTATTCATCCAAATATGGTAATGTGAAGGAAGCTAGCTGTTTTTTTCGACCTTCTGCATTTATATTCATATATGCAAAGTATTATTCATTCAATTATCAGTGATTATGTTCAGACTTCATCTTGACAAAGTTATAAATTATATTACACCAGTTAACCTGTAAGTTATCATAATATATGAGGCTAGTCCACTTGACTCCATTGTACGTTGGCCGAAGGCTTGCTCGTTAATTAACTTTAGGTATCCACAGCCCTTTAGAAAGGGAAGCGAAGTCTATAGGAGCTAGTAGGATGAGGAGAGAAGACAAGGGTTTCAAGTGCGTGGAACCTGTAGATACTACAAGATTCTTGACGTAAATAACTTACTTTGTAAGCAATAGGACACCGGGGAAAGTATTAAATGTTAATTGAAAATTGAACCTGGTATATGATGTTAACACTGGAAGATGAATGCTGTGGATGGCCAAGATTTATTAGACAAGACTTGAAACTGTTTTGAAATGATCCTGTAACTTGGATCAAGCAAAATGATACACTACATATGAATCAATTATAAATCAGATAATTGTGCTTCTTCAAGGCCGTTTGACACACTGCATTAAATGCTGAATTTTGATTCTCTTTCTTGATGCAAAGTGAAATGAACCTTGTTATACACAAAATTCTGTTGATTACACTTTGGAGAATTGAAATACGAAGCAAAATGTAACATTCAATGCACCGTGTCAAACGGCCCTCACACATTAATTTCTGGATCGCGATTGTTGATTCAAGTGAATTGAGACAGCGAATCTTGAGAAGGTAAAGAATGAATTTTATCTAAGAAGAAAGTTGAAAATAGATCGTTTCCTGCCATAACTCCACAACAAACAGAGCGCACCGTCAAGTTCAGTTATCGGATAGTAAGACAAGACATATTGCTGGTTTCAAATTTATGTACCGCATGTTTGGTAGCTTGGAAACAACATACTAAAAAAGTAGTGAAATAATAACAAAATCCAAACAAAACGTGGAAACTTGTTAAAGTTACATCTGTAATGTCGCTGTGGAAATCACACTTCAGTCATCTGGTTTTCCTTTTTCCGGGCGCTGTAACACAAAAGTGAGTCGACCACGCTCATACGTCAACACATCAGCAAGTTGTATTTGTTCTGAACTGCAAGCATGGTCACACGTAAAAATAAACAGATGTGAGGCTTGCCTGTCCAGACAGAGTTTATTTCCCACTGCTGTAGTTCAATACAAAAGAAGTATCTCGAAATACAATAAGAGGAACATCAAGTTCTAAAACAATGCACTCGAAAGATAATGTTTCGCTTAAGCTGTAGAGTGAAAAAATTCAAGTGGAGTATGCCGTTGGAGTGGAGATTGTCTAGGTGTTTAGTTGGTTTTCAGTAGAGAAAATATTGATGGACAAATAAACACCGAGTCAAAAAGACAGTTTGAAGCAGTTTTATCTATACTTTTTTCATGTCTATGTATTTTACGAACACTTTGAATTGACAGATATTTGATGACTCAAATTTATTACGTCATGATAGAATATATTACGTCGATATATTATTCCAAATTCCAGAAGAAAGCAGCTTGGATGGAGTTGAAATACTGGAAAACTCGTTGGAGCAACATTCTAAGAAATGTATGAGAATGTAGATGGAATAATTGAGGATCTGTTAGCCGACAGAGTAGGCATTTCATTCGTGCGATTTGTCACATAAATTTTGACATCGATGTTTATCTTTTTTTATTGCTTTAGTATAGTTTGAACAGCTAAGGAAAGTTCAGGGATAGAACAGGACTACAGAAGATCCACATACATGCACCTGTTGTGTGACTAATTTATCGGTTATTATTCTGCTAACATACCTAACTTCTGAGTTACCATCGATCTAAGAACTCTTTTTGATATAAATAGTGAGGTATCGGTTACACAAATTATCACTTGCCACTCACAATACAAGAAAAACAATATTAAAAGATTTAGGAGACCTTAATAAGTTACAACTCCTCCAAATATCATTCTTACTGTAATCCCAAAGTAATACTGACGAAGCTCTGGCGACCAAAACCTACAGCGGTAATGAACAGGACCAACTTTCTGCGGCACCGATTCTTACAACCGAAGCGATCCTGGAGGCCAGCTTAGGCTCGAATATAACTGGTTACAAACAGCCGCTGGACAAACATAGCAGCATTAACCACTTTTATAATTCAAATCGCAAGATTTGTTTTTAAAAAGAAATCTTTATTTGTCACACAAGCAACTTTGATGTTAACAATTAGAATACAACAATTCATCTGGCAAAAAAAAGTTTAGAATGGTTATAGATTACAGAAAATTGAATCAAAAGACAGTAAGTGATAAATTTCCTATACCGAACATTACTGAGACTCTTGATAAATTAGGACGTAACATTTACTTTACAACCCTAGACCTAACTTCTGGATTCCATCAAATTAAAATGCATGGAAATTCAATACAAAAAACTGCAATCAATACCGACAAAGGACATTTTGAATTTGTTGGGATGCCTTTCGGACTATGAACTATGTGTTGCGAGAACATCTCAATAAAATTTTGGGTTTTTATTTGTGATGATTTTGTAACTAGCCAAGGCTAATTATTCCAATAAAATGTTTCGTACGTTAAAAATTCGAAACATTTTATTGAAATAATTAGTAACGTACGGCTAAATGATAATGACATCCTAGTTAGTTTCGATGTTTCTTCTTTATTCACAAAAGTTCCAATTAAAGACACCCTAAAGCTTTTGGAAAGGAATTTCCCTCCAGATATTATTAAATTATTCCACCATTGTTTGACTTCTAGCTTCTTCATTTTCAATAATGATTATTACAAACAAATTGATAGTGTAGCAATGGGTAATCCAATTTCTCCATCAATTGCAAATTACTATATGGAATTTTTCGAAGAAAAAGCATTAGAAACTAGTACCTACAAACCATCCTTATGGTTACGTTACGTGGATGATGTTTTTGCAATCTGGCCTCATGGTCATGACAATTTGAACAGTTTTTTGAATCATTTAAATAATGTTCACAAAAACATCAAATTCACATCGGAGCTAGAGCGTAATGGCTCATTGCCTTTTCTTGATGTGAATCTAGAGCGAACCAATGATGGTAGACTACTACACACTGTTTATAGGAAGCCAACACACACAAACCAATATATTCATGCAGAATCACATCACCGTCCTTCACAGAAGTATGGAACAATTTAATGTCTTTTCCAAAGGGCCAATGATATCTGTCACCCTTATAAACTTGATCAAGAGATTAATAATCTAGAAGTAATTTTCCAGAAAAATGGTTTTTCACATCATTCCATTAGGAAAGCACTTCGACCAAAATCTAACAATGCTACCGTGGCGGATAATGGCGAGAGTAAAAATTATGTTCCTTTACCCTATGTCAGTAATGTTCCAGAGAAGATCGGAAGGATCTTGTCTCGACATAATTTCAAAGTTTCCTTCGCTCCTGTCACGAAAATCCAGCAGTTTTTGAGACCTGTCAAGGACATGATCCCTTTACAATCTTCGGGTATTTATAAGATCCCCTGTACCTGTGGGAAAGTCTACGTTGAACAGACGGGCCGAACTGTGAATACTCGCATTGCTGAGCATAGAAGATGCATAAGACTCAATCACCCAGATAAGTCTTCGGTTGCTGATCATGCCATTGAGTTTTTGCACGACATCAAGTTCGAAGAAACAAGAATAATTGCAAGATGCTCATCCATTCATGGTAGATTGGTCAGGGAAGCGATTGAAATAATCAAAGATCCGAATAATTCCAACCATACTGATGGTTTTGAATTGGCAAATGTTCATGTACATAATTGTAACTCAGTTTTGTAAAAAAATTTTTATGACATGTTTGGACTTTGGAACTGTGTGCGTCCGCAAGAACGGGACATCGTCCTTGTATGTTATATTAATTCATCAATTTTTGACTATAATAATTGTCAAGACTCATATTATTTTATTCATTTGTAATAGTTATTCCTGATTTGTGAAATATTTGTCTTGACACTTGTTTTTGTTATATTCATGTAGATGTAGATTATTGAAATTCAGTTTTTCTGTTAAAAAAATTTTTATGACATGTTTGGACCTTGGAACTGTGTGCGTTGCAGAAACGGAACATCGTCCTAATGTGTTATATCAATTAAATCTTTTTCTCTTCAATAATTGTCAAGACTCATATCGTTGATTCCTCTGTTGAGGTTTTTACGTGGTTTTTCCTCAGACTTTGGGTAAATGCCAAAGGAATTTTGTTCTTTTTGCACTAAATGGGGAATCCACGTATTCACATCTAGTTATCTGTATATTTTCAATTTTTAATTTCTAATTATCTAGATACCTTCTTGCCTTGTTTATTTTTGTATCATTTTTTCTGATGAAGACTTTCGGTTAGAGAGTCGAAACGTCAAAAATAAAATAAAATATACAGAATTAAAACCAAAAAAGTCTATTTATTATGATATAATGTATAGATCATTGGAACATGAAATATTTGAACAATGTTAGAACGGGTTTAATATCAACGTGTAATACAGAAATTGGAGTTGGATTGGATTTGTTGAACATAGCACTAAAATCATTAGTTTGGTACCTCCCAAAGACATGGCAAGTCAGGTAGACTGAAAATAGTCTCGAGAATATTTGTACCATAAGATCCGTAACTGAGAGAGATCCTGGAGTTGGATCAAAACCATTGCCTAGAATTGTTGTTTAAGTTTTGTTGAGATCTTATGCTTCACGTAAAAGCAATGTTAGGAGAGAATTGTTGGAACTTGCCCAGTTAATAGTCTAAAAGTACCTTGAAATTTTTTTTAAAATATCTTGAGAATGCTCTTAGGCACAATATATGTGGCGATGGTTTTAAAATTTAAAACTTCAGTTGAAAAATATCTACGTACGGAGTGATGTCTATTGCATGACGAAACAATCTACCTAAAATTTGAGGTTGAGAAACAATGTTCATCCGACTGATCAAACCACGTCAGTAAATGAATGGAATTGTGAGCTTTTTCCAACTGATTCATTGATAGTTTATGAATGTTGGATAATTTTGCAGCTTCAAAAATTCAACAGCATGACTGTTCCAAGTATGTATGTTGTACAACACAAATAAATCTCATCAAGAATTTACATTCTGACCAGAAATATATCGCCCATAAAATGGCTATATCCTGTTTTTCTACAAATCAAACGTCGATCAAAATTTTGTTCCATTTTCACAGACCGTTAAATTCAATAGTTACTCTACACGTATCGTGTGTACTGGATTTCCGTGCGTGGAGGTGTTCGTTTTACAGATAGGTATGTGTGTACACATATCAACGCTTTCGCATATACAATCCAAACACAAACTAACACACTGATGATTATGTCTCGAGTAAACTTTGCAATTTCACGCGTGCATGTGCACATGTCGGTAAATTAGAGCGCTGCACAAATACACGCACGCACGTGTCAAGCTATTACTAACGCTGCTGGTGACAGCAGACATTAACAGATGTTCTGATTCGTCCCTAAAAGAATCTCATCCTAATAGTTGTTGGCATATGAGAAGCTTCACAAGGAATTATATCCGAAGAGTTTGACAGTATCCAACCAGTAGAAAATTGAGATTAGAATACTAAAATTCTGACCTGAAACATCAATTTCTTCTAGAAAACTAGAAAAAAATTGAAGAGTGTTAGTGGGAAAAGCACTGCTTACCGACGTCAAGATAGCATATTTGCCAGCGCAGAATTGATTTTCAATTAGTCACAAGCGTATATGACGAGCAAATTGTTCTGAATGAAAGAAACTGGAGCAATAAGACGCAAAAAAGGTATCTGCGTGCATTTTTCCTACAAGTGTATTACTGATGTAATATTTTAACGCCAATGCCGATAATCGGTTCGCGAGTAGCCTACTGGTTTTCTTCAAGACAATTGGAGCACTGCTACTCTTCTGTCCAGTATTCTATATTCTTTTACATAGGTTTGAATAAAGAAACAAGCCAGTCGCAGCTATATATTAGTAATCATTCCTTAGAGCGGTTTTTGATCCCTGCTACAACAATAACTGTAACGTTCCTGAAAACTTGCCTATGCTTATGTGCAACTATCTTACAAGCGTATGTATCATTTATAAGGATATATTCTCCCTCAAACCCAATCTAACAGATACTCTCATCCTGATTCGAGAGACACCTCAAATATGTTAAATTAACCTTAAAGTTCATCCAATACCTTGCGTACGAGCAATTGTGAACATTGACCCTATTTGATCTCATCTGGTACGCACCCGAACATATTCGATTCAGGAAACACTGCGTCCACTTTTCTAAGATTCCAAGGTAGTTAGAAAATAAGAACTGGATTCTGTGAGACTTTTTCCCTAGAACGGAAGAATGTCCAGTCAGTACAGTATGACAAATGAGAACAAGCTCTCTGAGAATCAGTACTGATACAAACCATGTTTTAGATGATTCTATATGACACACAAAGACCAGACGATGACAGATCTTCGGAGCTCCTTCAATATAAGTCAATTTCAAGCCATCAGTTCGTGCCATCCTAGCTTGGAGTGATGATAACATGGAAAATATTACCTCGAAAATCATTACGAGAGAAAAAAATATGATCGGTCATTCCAGATATCAGATTTGGAAGAGTACACTTATTCTGATCCTTAAGAGTAGCTCAACTTATTATGACAGAACATACAAGGTTGAAGGTTATTGAAACTCTTAGTCTTTCAATACTAGGAGCTTGATGGTTGAGCTAGTCTTTCTTACAAGTATCTAGTATATTTATTCAGATTCAAGGGATGGATAAGTTATATTTGCTTGCTGATCACCTTTCAGTTGAGGGATAGAAGGGTCGGTTCAACTACTATCACAAAATGAATGACAAGACTTCAAGACTTCAACTGAATATCTCAATTTGAACTCAAGAAGCCTGCACAAAGCAGCATTTGGTAAATTCTCCAGGATAATTCCAGGCCCAACAGCGCAGGAGGCATGAGGTACGCGTGATGGCGTGCTGTGAAATGCTGAAATGCAACGCATGCACGCAACATAACCCTAGAATTCGCGGCTATGCACGTATCAAGGAATGCAGCAACATAATTGACCTCGTCATAAATATATATCACGATGAAGAATTGTATTACGACCACTAGTGAACATGTCTGTGAATGTAGACTGTCAGCCACGACGTCCTTCCTGGAATGAATTCAACAAGAGAGGAAGAATAATGTGGAGCAGTATCTGCATTCCTAATAAATTAATATTTTGTAGAGAGATCGAAAGAAAACAACATATTCAAGATATACTTGAGTGTAATAGATCCTGATCTATTTTTAACACAAAGGTTGAGTTAACCATCTGATATTAGTACATTCCAGGTGCACTAAACAACAAGCATACAAACGAGCAAAAGTCCACCGTATGAAGTGATAAATTAAGGTAGCTACGTGTTGGGTAAACGAACAATTCATTTGAGGTCTTATTGCGAAAAAAATCCACAATTGCGAGTTTAGCTCGAGGACGGATTTGAATCCGCATGTAAATTTTGCAAACGCAGCCTGTTCAGCTGGTGAATTCGAATTCAATTAACTGATGGCCAATTGACTAAAAATCGGATCAGGCAAAATTTGCGCGATGCCAAAACGATATTGATCAACGTTTTTATCGTAAACAACCATCGCATTTCGCTCGAATTGCTGTTGTCGTTGTACGTTCTGCGAGTGGAATGAAATTTGTGTGTAATCAATTTTGTTTAATCATTTTGTGAATTACTATTCTAGTTTTGATGTACTTGATGTGAACAATGTACAGGTGACAGTCTTGATGTATTCATGTCAGTTTCAATCACTAGCAAAATATTGTCAAAATTACATTCATATTTTCATCAAATAGTACATTCTGTTTCTAATTTATCAACCTGCAACTAACAATGACAGTAGTTATTTGTTCTATTCCAAAGTTAAGATCGAACGGTATGGGCTCTTCGATTACTATTAGAATACGGTTTGCAGCCTGAAAGGAAATGAGGCAGGTCTTTGTTTCCGGAGCGGAAGCAATCCATGTTCTAGTTGAACTAGTTGAACTGAATAAATTCAGTTCCAAGAAGAAAGATTTTTGAACTGCAAGCAAAAGAATGAATAGAACAGATTACCGTTACAATGTTTTAACAATCGGGTGATTGTGGAAACAACGCGAGTCGTACAGTTTGCACAGTGATACGTGTACATATTGATTTACGCTTACACTATAATCAGGGCCTATAATAAAACACTGGAGCTGATTCAGGCTGAGAGTGCACCTTAACTCAGCACATAATCATAATTTTGGTCTTCAAACAAGTCTAAAAGCAAAAAAACCTTACAGTAGCAAAAAATTGTGCTTGGCTATTAGTAAGACGATAGTCAGTTGCTTAACATAAATTTTAAATATATTCGTACAGAACTGAAACTTGTTGTTGTGTGAATATTACAATTGAATATTCCATACTTTGAGGTCACTTTCAGTATAGTAATTTCCTCCAGAGCTAGCAGCGGTGTTGTAAAATAAAATATTCCCACTGTTGATTGAGAAATATATGATTCTCAATCAATGCTATGAGTTTGAGCTGGTTGATCCACTTCTACATCTTATAAATGGCTCCAAATAGTAACGCCACCAGAATATGAACTATTGAACTGTAGTCAAGTATTTGATCCTATAGTTAGGATCATTGTGTGAAGAAGGTTGAAAATGTTGTTAAATTCTACTATAAGTTCCATATCGCACTGTATTATGAACTTAATCCAGAAAAGACTATGTGCTACTTTCATGAACTGCACTTCATGTCGTTATTTATAGCTTATCTTTTGCGCACTAAGAAATAAAGTACAAATCATCCATGAAGCTATGTTCATCAAATTGTACTTGACCTTGGAACCATCTGCATCTAACTTCATCCAAAACTAGATATATAAATATAATACAAAGCACTAGACTGTGTTTTTACTTACTTGTAAAAGTACAACGAAGTATTGTGAAACCGACCAAATTCACATATCGAGATTTTGACGGATATATTCGTTTTGAGCATCTCTGAATCCATTTTGACTATTTTTGGCTTGTTGTCGGAACGTATGTTCATGCGTGCGTGCGTAATTCGCAAATCTCAAAATGATCCAGAATGATCAGCCGTAGGATACTGGAATTTAGCATTTGAAATTGCTGTAGCATTTGAATGGTCGTCTTCTATTTTTGTAGCAATCGACTTAGCCGGAAGTGCACTTTATATGACAGACTTTTTGAATTTTCCGCATGAATTCTAAACAATGAGTCGTAGAAGATTCAAATTTTGTATTAGGAATTTTTATTATATCTAGTTGTACACCTTGCATTATGATTGCTATCGACCTAGCCGAAAGAGTACTTTATTCGAAACATTTTTTGAATTTTCCGTATAAATCCAAAACGATTGAACGTAGATTGTTAGAATCCAGTATCTACGACGATTATATCGTCTAGATGCTCATATCCTATTTTTATTAAGATCCACCAAGCCGGAAGTGCATTTTACTTGACAGTCTTTTGGATTTTTTCGCATAAATTTGAAACGATCAGGTGTAAAATATTGAAATTTGGTACTTCAGTCTGCTGTAGCATATGAATGATCGCCTACTATTCTCATAACAATAGACTGAACCGGAAGTGCACTTCGGTAGGAATTTATTTTTCAATTCTGCGCATAAATTCAGATCTGTTGGTAGTCGTAGAGTTTTGGAAATCAGTATTTAGGAATGTTGTAGTATAAGAATAATGGCCTACTGTTTCCATAGTAACCGACATGGCTGAAAGCGCATTTTACTTGACAGATTTTTAGAATCTCTCGAGTAAATCCAAAGCGATTAACTGTGAAACGATGAGATTTTGTGTTTGATTATACATATCCAATGATATATACGATCAAACACAAAATCACAACGTATAATATATATATATATATCCAATGATGTACAAGTAAGTCACGTGATATTCACGTCAGATTTTTTGGAATATAATGATAGTAAGATCTTCGAGAATGAACTGTTTAAAGCTGCAATTAATCATTTCAAAATTTTCTGATAAGGAGTGAAATCACAACAATTTTGCTAGACTGGTTGGTACACGAGGAGTTGCGGTTCTCGATATCAAAGGGTTATAGCAGTACGTGATTAAAATTTATTGTAATGTCCGTTTTAAGTGCAAGTGAAAAAGTCTTATTAAGAATATGGAATATCGATGTTAGTAGAAGAGCAATAAGAGGTAGAACTTAAAGTTATTAATTAAAGAGAAGTAGGTCAGTCAGTGGTCTGCAGATGCTCACACATTATCGAATTGCTGGATGGACAATTGGGCCATGGAGTATTATCCAGTGGCGAATCACAACTCTTTAAAATCTCCAGACAGGAGGGCGACAGTTTTGAGAAGAGGAGGAAGGCACTACGTTCCGTGTATTTTTCACAAAAATTAATTGTGGAGGAAGATCATTGATGATTAGGACAGCAGTATCTTTCACGGCTCGAATAGAGTCAGTCTTCATTAATATAGTAATAATCTAACTGCAACACGATAAACAGAGGAAACTTTGGAAAACCATGCCGTGATTTCTATGGACAACAAATTTGTTTTTATGTGAGAAAAGATTTTGCTCGTTAGTGTACAGGCTGATGCCTGACTGGCTTTTGTAAGTGGTATAACAGAAAGGAGTGAAGAGTACTCAGCATAAGGACCTCACTACCGATCGAGTGATTCGCCTCTAGTGTTGATCACACGTTGAGTATCCATCAACGAAGTTAATCAAACCTCGCAAAATATTCAAGCTGGAAACAAAATATATACATGCTGTCATGCATTAGAAGAAGGATTCAATTGATCCGAAAAGCTCAATTTCTACAGTTGGAATTCATTCATCACTTCACATTACTATCTTCAACAACAACCCACACTATAAACTTAATATTTTCAGGAGAATATGTTGCTAGATAATACTTTACCCATTATTTTGATGACTATCTCAATGAAATGTTAGTCAATGACTTGTTAGTTTCTGAAAGTAGTTTGAACTTTGCTAACGGTTGACTGATTCTAGCGTTGATCACTTGTTGAGTACCCATCAACCATGTCGATCAAATGTCGTAAAATATTCATACACACAAAACGGGATCCATAGCTGATTTTCTATACACTAACGTTGTCGCTAGGAACAGAATGTCACTAGATTTTATTCCACTATAGCTCATTTCAGTTAAAAGTTACGGTACAAGCCTTCTAAATGGCCAAAATGCAAACCAACTCTGCATAAACACAAAAATTGCACTCGGCATCTGTCAGTTGCATCATTTGTCAGTCGTAAATAGATTTGTGCGGCTCCAAGATTCAAATCTGCATTTATTTAGGTAATATGTGAATATATCTGTTGCTTTTGTTTCTTGAATTCATCTTCAGACAGCTTTCTCTGTACCCTGCATTTACTGATAGTCTCGCGAGACTCTTGACAAGACTCTTATCATAATCACTTCAAATTCATTTTTACTTCTTCTGAAAGCAATTTTATAGAGCAAGTGGGTGAATACCACCAAACTGCAGTATTGATAATTGAATTAAGATGGTTACCGAAAGAAAAGTTTCCGATTGAGACAAACATTTTTTTTACCGCTCTCTCAGAATATTCACTTCATATTTAGCCTATATATAATAATATTTTTACGTTGATTGTTTTTTGAGAGTAAGTCATTCGGTTCAATCATGTTATCAAATAACTCACAGCTCCTGCAAAAATAATTCTAGTAGAAGTGTGAAATAAAATATTTGAACGATAGACAATTGTTTTTTGACAAGTTATCTAAATGATGTCCAGTTTTATATTAATGTTAAGCTTCCGGGAAGAAAGGCTCAGTAGAAATATAAAATAAATAATTAGTGGAATTCACCCTATTATATTTTACTTCCGATAATCAAATGTCAAAACTGTATGTTCCAATGAATTAAAGACTCCAAAAATTTAGAAAAGAGCTCATTTCCAAAAATACCTGTTTTATGTAGGAATTTGAATTAATATAACCGCCATCCCCCATTCCAACTATAACAGCTGTCACTTCTACAATGACAGCTGTTATTTTAAAACATGCAATCGATCGATGCGACACTCTAGTGCCCAGTATTATGAAGGACAGAATAAATTCATTTCCAAAGTAAATTTATTCTATTTAACAGATTCTAATCGAATTATTATTCTTCATGATAGTAAAAGCATTGATGTCGAAAAATCGACTGTCATTTCCCAGAATAAATCTTATTTACTTTGGAAGTGTGTAGATTTATTCCTCCTTTTTTAATACTGGGCATAAATCTATGGAACAGCAATGAAACCGGCCATGAAATTTTTGGTTGGAAAAGTATTGTTTGGCCGCAGCAGATTTTATATGATGAGATCGTGAAACAGGACGAGCCCCAATATTAGCACAACACATTCAATTTCACAAGAAATTATCGACATAATGAGAGAAAGAATTATCATACTATAACTGATTTTTACTGGAAATACGTTACATAAATCGACTCCTTTAAGATTCTTGTCATATCCCTGTATCCCATTCAATTTCTTTCAAAATTATATCAGTTCAGCTTTTGGCTGAACTGGGCCATAGGAAGAGAAAATCAATACCATTTTTTCATAAATTTCAGTAATCTGAACCATACAGCTGGTTATTCACAGTCAATAACATAACCTCATTTAAAAATTTGGTTTTTCTTCATCTACTTCTGAATTTGGTAGTTCATCAATACATATGAACGCTTTCGTAGCCTGAATTCTGTTCATATGAATTGATCTTGAGAATCGTAAAAGAAATATTGTGTGGCGTCGAACACATGTGCGAACTAGTAGTAGTAAATCTACACATTTGTTGCATAAAATTATTACCTCTTAATTATCTTTGTTCCTCGTGGCTCCACAGGTCCTATTCTAATTTATAGAGACAGCTTGTAGACAGTCTCTATGTCAATTTCGATTTCTATGTGAATTTCGATGAATCACAAATCTATCGACTTGTTGGTTTTTGTTAGTAGTATTATCAATTGAATTGTAGCAGGAAACTTAATGTGTGGACGTCGTTATTGTCGAGTGATGCATTCTCTAGTCCAAGTGCTCGAGATAGAAATAAGGGCACAGTTTTTTACAGGCTCCCATTTACAACTGGGCGTTTGGAGTATCTTCATTCGGAAGTTTTCGCTAGGAATTGATGCATATTGAAGAATTGGTTACAATTAGTGACAAAAAACGGCCCCCCTAAACACCTTCTTACAATCTGCCATTGTTTTGAACTTTAGGCATGTTTGCGAAATTGACTGAAAGCTTATTGACAGATGGTCTACATGAGTTGAAGGGTGGGCAGGCAAACTTGTGGATTTATTGCTACACTTGAAAAAAATTTTCAAGCTGAATTTTCAGTCAATTTCGCAGAATTGTCTTGGGTCCAAAAAATTTGAGACTATGAAAATTGGTCCAAGGAAGTTATTTCTTATTACTAATCAAAATTCATTCTCCAATATGCAATAACATCTAGCGGAGATTTTCAAATACAAATATCTCAAGCTCACAGCTTGAATATATTCCCTATGAATGGTAGCCTGTAAATAATTGTTGCATTCTTTTTGTCACAAGCATCCGTTCTATAAGTGAACGATGTGTCCTTAATGTGGATCATAGGATGTGTATTCATCTTCCAAATCTATCGAACTTCCTTAAATAATGAAAATATTTTCAAATCAGGTTCAAACTACTCCAGGAATCTCCATCAATTGTCAACCTCATTCACATTCATGTTGATGTCCATTATTAATATCAAACTACGCTATTAGTAATAGAATCTCGATCATATCGATATTTATAAATATACAGAGAGTGAATGTAATTATCAACCTTCATTTCATACATAGTTTCGGAGTCGTCCATTTTATGTCTTGTTAAAATTCAATACTATTGTTGATTCTGGGGAAAAGCAATGAGATTACCTGTATGCAAATACCTAAGAGACTCAAATTACAGTACTCTTATATGTCGAACAAACAGACGAAAGAACAAGACCAATGAAGTACTAATTAGGAGCTTTCAAATATAGAACTGTACTATCCTTTGATCAAATATATTCCGTGCTGATGAATGAGCTTTTGATGGTTCACAGTGAAATGTGAACTGTATTGTTGAACTCATTCTGAATTTATAGCTGATTATTTTTACCATCCAAATTTCGACCAATAGAATTGCACCATTCGACGTCACGTGGTACAACCTACACGGTTTTCAAGTGGAAATTTTTTGGAAATTTTGTCTGTTGGTTATATATACAAAACAAAGAACATTTAGCTGCGTTGATTCAGCATCTGTCAAACTGACAGACAGATTGAATGTGAAAATGAGCAGATTCGGAGTCGTGTCTCTGGAATCTATTGATGAATTTGGATGGGAAAAATAATCTTCCGAATACCATTCGTGATTAAATTTAACCTGGCAAAATTTTTAGATTGTTACGAGAGCTTGCTACCAATCTATTTCGTGATATTGATCAAAAATCACTCGCTTGATAGCTCGTGATTTTGCTGTCAATATCACTCAATAAATTGCTAAGTAACAAGCTCTCGTGATAATCTAAAAATTTTTCCGGTAAAATTTAACCACTTATGATATTATATATGGAAATTATTTCAAGAAGGAATAAGAGATATAGTTGAATAACAAATCAACAAACATCAATATTAGCAGACAAATTATTAACATGAGTTCATGTATTTCCTCCAGAGTATACGATAGATTTTCATTCCACAGTAGACATTTAAACTCACGTACGAGTATCTGTGAATCACAGTCGCATAATTTGATATTCCACTCAATGGTGTTGGAGCGATAATAAACTCTGCGGTGAAAATTACGCCGAAATGTCAAATTAGATGTGTGTTTGATTTTCCTCCAATACAAGCGTACTAAATTTGTATATTGCAGTGAAATTAGTTACTATGTCAAAACCAAACCTAATTGTGAGTACCGCATGAATATTATAGTCTGCATCAAGCTTGGATATCCAGAAGCACTAAAGATCCAAATATTCTGATCTTTTATAATCGAACAAAGCTGGAATAAAATATGTCTCGTACTGAAACTTTGGATTCAGCTCAACTGAGTATCAAAGTAGTTTCTTTTTGTTGGTCATATGTGAGCCAGTATGCAAAACTAAAATGACAGCCCTCGTACCTCCCAACAGTAAATTCCTTCGATATAATCAAAGACATCAAGTAAATTTTTTCGATCTTATCAAAGACATCAAGTATTTGTCGGCCAATAAACAAATTTTGGTTCCAAATAAGAAATTTCAAGTCCCTCCTGGATAGTAAATTCCAATGATTTTTGTTTGTTCTGTGCAGCAAGAATCTCAACAGTATGGAATAAGAGTGCAGACAAGCAAATAACACGTTCGGAGGGTGTATTTGTTGACCGAGGTTCTGTGAATGACGGACTCTATAGCAAGTCGTATTTCCTCGCAAAATCCCTATAACTATGCTGGACCATACCATGTGCCTATATTTACTCACAGGTTGATTTATAACAAACGATCGATATACGGATTTCACTCGCTGGTCACCATTTGCAGTCACAGTGCTGCGATTGCGATTGCGATCAGCGAGAATTTCATGGATGGTAGAGCTCGGAAAAAGAAAGCACTATCCTGATATTGTGGTAGGAAAGTCTATTAGAGCAACTTTTTTGTTTTCACCTTTTAGCTTTATTATTTATATTTTCGTTTCTCTTCAAGAATCTACAAAATCAGTTGAAATGAATGGGATTTCTGTCTGTTGATCCGAAAATGCTTCCCAAAATCAAAATTTGAAACATCAAAAATACTCTGATACGAAGTTATTTTGATTAGCAATTATCCACTTTTTCACAATGATTGCCACTTTACGAATTTCCTCCCAAACGTACGTAACAAACAATCGCTGTGGAAATGTGCTGTGTTCACAAATTAAATAGAAACAGGAATTGGAGTAGAGCAAAATTTTCCAAAGGCAGCTAACGAAGCCCTTCCAGAATACAAGAAATAAATTAATTTTCAATGTTGCGCTAATTAAAACACTTGTTTGCTATCTCCTACCATTTATTTGCTATATGTACATTTGAAACAGCGGAGCAATTCCAAATGCGCAACACGAAATGGATATTATTTTCTGACAATTCTGTTGATATCAAATAGATTTTGAATATAATTATATTTTGAATAATTTGTGCTTGGTTTATAAGATGAAAATATGATTTTTGTATTCTCTTATACACAAACTTAAAGCTGATACGAGTAAATAGTCGTGATTAAACCATAAACGATCATATAAATGTTGACAGTACGTTTTTGAAGATCAGAGAAATTGATTTGGCCTGTGAATTGAACTCTCCGCCATATTCTCCAGCTCTTACTTCTGGAGGATACCACAAATTGTCTATAATGATTTTTTTGACATTGTTCTAATCATACAGAGTATATTTCATTTTATATAATCTTAATAGGGCAGAAGCCAATGAGAAGTGAGTATTTTAAAAACTGGGTCGATGTCCTGTTGACGCGGACAACTGAACCGCGAAGAAATATTGATAATGGCTAAGAAACTGCGCGAAAAATAATTGGGCTGGATATAATTAAACAAGGTGGGAGAAATTACACGTTTTTATGTTGAGGGATGATTTAGTACAAGATTAGTCTTCTCATTTCTTCTGAAAAATTGGTTCGTGGCAAAAACTGAACGACAGGAGCTTATAATCCTTATTTTCAGGAAACAAGATGATGAAGCAATTTATTTAAGGTTCTAGTTAGGTAAGAATGTGACTCACGTATCAAGGGATCAGTATGATTCATATGATGAGCTGATATCAATGGTATGATTCTTTCCTGTAACACATAGAATAACTTGGAAGCTTGACTTATATCTAGATTCATAGTTTTGTAACGCTGTTGAGTAACACACCTTCTTCAGAAAATACTGAAATTTTTCCATTTCCTTTCAATTAGTTTCTGACCTATCAACAATAGCAGTGAATTTGCATGATAATTTACAAATGGAATATGATTCCTTATTCATGTTTATGTGCTCGTGAATTCTCTACTTTTAATAATACCTATATATATTTTTAAAAATCACTAGTCATGTCCCCATGGAGTTTTTTCAGTACTGTTACAAGTGGACAATGTTCTAAATTACATAATACTAGTAAAATAAATAAACAAAATTTGATTATTTTCAATGAAACCAATCGACCATGTTTCTAAAATATTGATTTGTTAGAATAAATGTATCACATGCAATTCGAATTTATGATTATTATTATAGAAATAGCTCAAAACTTACGATGTCCAGGATATCACCATGCTCTCCATATTATGCTAGCACTAAGTCTACTTATTCATTCGCGTCACCCATTTTTAAAATAAATCACCAACTTTTTCACAAAGTCAAGTAAGTATCAATTACCAAAGACACAAACCTGCCAGTCTACTATGAACAGAATAAAATCACATTAACTTACTTATAACGCTATTCAATTATTAGCAATTATTTAATAATAGACATTGTATTTTATTATGAAGTTTCATAACCATCCATCCAGTGGCAGTGGCAACGGAATTTTTTTTCACTGAGAACATGGAAATTGGTTTTTTTGTGAAGAAAATAGTATATTGTACAACAAGTATAGAAAATTACCTATTTCACACGAGGTGTGTAATTTTCAGCACGAGACGGAGTCGAGTGCTGGAATCACACAAGTGTGAAATGGGTGATTCTATACGTGTTGCACACTATACTTTTTCTACGATCACAATTTTCAATGAAATATGTAGGTAAATCATTCGTATAACTGAGATTTTGAATCTATTTTCACAAATATAAAATAATTTAGGCATTTTAATTGTTTGCTCTGCTTATTTATTGTGATATTAATTTTAGTTATGATTTGGATCATTATTGATATATTTTCTATCAGTTGATTGACATTTCATTGTTGTGTAATCTAATTGTTGCAAACTACGAAGAGATTGTATCTGATTGGCTCACTCTCACCAAGCGACCTTCTGATTGGTTCATTAGTTAGAGTTTTCTGTGATCTGGGGTAGCCTGTTTTCTAAATCTTCGTCACCAACCATTTTCCAACTGCAGTAATGGTATTTGTGGATATCTAATTTTGGTTATGATACAATAATTACATACATAATTTCTCGATTTCAACAGAATGTGATGGAACGTGTTTTGTCTGCTTCAATTTGACAGTTGTGATTCGTAGTGTTACCAACCTTCGGAATATATATTACAAGAATAAGAAAATAATTCCAACAGAACTTAGTGCAATTTTGTTATTCAAATGTGGCTTATAAAAGAGCAAACAGAGATTTATATCAAGGCCGTGATATTTATCAATAATCTTGCTAAATATATCATATATAACCTAAAGAATCTTCAAAATGAATTATTAATATATAAGTTGGTCAAACTGGTGTGAGAAATGATTACTTACGACTTTTCGCACGGTCGTGTGAAATTGTAAGTTTTCTAGTTGTGTTTTGTATGAGAAATATGTTGTTTTCTATAGTGATCGTGGAAAAAGATTCTTTTGCATTTGTTATCAGCATATCAAACAATATACACCCTCAATGTTATGCAGTAATGGGAGTGGAAACAACTGATCTATTTCCGAGAGAATGAGAATTGTACATTTGTAATCATAACATATTCTATCTATTCCAACTATATCCTACAAAACTTTCAAGTTTCCGTTACCATTTCACATTTTATAAAATAGCCATCGCACTCATGAGACACGAAATAACTTTTTGAAAGTTTTCTTGAAGAAATAATAATGTAAGCACTACATAGCTTTTAAACTACTAGAAAATTGTATAACTTTCCAGTATCAAGACGGAGAATGTACTTACAGTCAATATTTTTATAAATAAATGTCATTTCGAATGGAAACACTTTGCTGTAATATTCGCCAAGTGATAACAAGCTTGGCAAATCTCACAGCGCTCCACAACTTCCAGCGGAAATATGAACCAAATAATATAGTTGTGGATGCAGTGAAATCAAACTGAATAATTTCAACCTAGGATAAATTTGTCTTATTTCATGAAGAAAACAATATAAATGTTATAATGAAATAGTTGCTGTAGTTGGCTGGAGATATTGCCGACTGTTTTATGAAGAGCAATCCAGCAAGAAATTGGAAAGTGGAGCTCCTGCAAGTTGTGAAACAAATAGGTTGGGCTCATTTTTTCAAGATGTGTATGTGCCAGACTGCTTGAATTTCAAGCTTCACTTAAACAGAAAATATTGAATCGGAATAATGACTGCAATGTTAATGTCACATTTGACTTGTGAGTTTTGATACGATATTGTTCAGTTAAGTGACACTTAGAATTCAAGAGACAGCAGTGCAACTGGCCATTTGTGTATTTAAATTGATATAATTATGGGTGTACGGATACAGAGGTCACATAAGTAATAACTGTTGTGTCTGGGGCATATAAAAAAATTCAAGGTGACACAAAGGTTGTGATATTGAAGACAGTACACTGAGAACACCAGATTGCACCACTTAAGTGGTAAAACTCAAATGATGAAACTCAAGTGGTGAAAACCGAAGTTGTAAGCTCACACATATCAAAGAAAAGAAGTATACAAAAGTAGGCCATCTTTTATATTGAATATCAGTTTAATAACTATTTTTCCTCTTCATATTTTGTACAAACTTTTATAGTTTGATGCAGACTCAAATACATGTTTTAATCTCAGAACTTTGACATTTGACGTATTTTTTGCTTCATAACAGCAAATGGTATTGATTACCACTCAAGTGGTGAGATTTTGTCATTCAAGCTGCAAAATTTTACCACCTATCAACATATCGATCTTATCACTTCATGTTAGGAATACTATCAAAATTACTACCTGTACCATTTAAATTGCCATTTTTATGACTCAATTTTCTCAGTGTATGAATGCCAGTGCAGAAATCAGTCAGTCACCGTTGCAGAATGAACGACTTCTATAACATAAATTATGGATGAACAATTGTGTGGAAGTCGTGTCATCACAACTAGGAGCAAAAAAACAAACTTATATAAGTCAACAGGATAGTCAATTTATATGTTAGGAAAGCCATTTTAGGCATGGATTGCTTGCTAGATGAATGAAAATTGGAATTTGGCACCAACTTCATCCGAAGGGATGAAGGGATTACTATGTGTGCATGTTCTATGTTCATAAATTCTACATGCATTTATCAATTCTCATCAAACTGAAGTTGATTTATTCCCATTTATATGAAATTATACAGCAAAGACCTGTTATTTAAGAATTGCTTGGTAAACTCACCAGAACGAGTGGATGAAGAATTTTACCTGAACTGCTGCTCCAAATGATCTGAAAATAAATAAAGGAATGTATAATACTGTAGTCTCAGGGAATAATCGCAATAAAAAATGATTATAGTGCTCCTGATGGTAGAAAATGAAAGCTATCTATGACAATTCATATTTATATACTAAGAATTGCTCAAGATTTCAACTATATCGATAATATTTATTCCAAATTGCTCACCACTCACCAAAAATAGTTTCTTTTTCCGTTTGCACTATTTCTGTCAAAAATTGTCTTGTCATTAAGAACCTTCATATTCAACCACCAGTTTAGTGTCATAATCAGTTCCCATGGTTGATACCGACTAAACTTCTATAGTAATAAGCAATTTTAGTTTCAAAAGTCATAGAAATGCTTTATACAAGGATTAACTTACTGGTGAAGCCACTTATATATCCCTACGTATTAGACAACCAGTGGTTCGTTGTTATCAATGAATGCATGGAACACGTGTATTAGGACATCTCATTCTCCTATTACGTTAAGAAATATTCAGTTCGGTAATTCAAGGAAGGGCTGCACATCCATCGAAGTTGATTCGTACAGAAGCAGCCTCACCAGAAATCGTAACGACACAGTAGAGAAGCTTTTCTTTTAAGACTGTCAAATGAATGCTTCTTAATTAGCTAAATATGTGACATTTCAAAAATAGCAGGTCAGAAAATTCTGCGTAAGCATTTGATGATGACTGGAGTTAATATAATATAGTGTTTCATCAAGACAAGATTTCTTGTCTTGATGATCATATCTTGCCTTGTCTTGATTTCCAAGACAAACAAATAAAAACTTCTTGTCTTGCCCATTTCTTGACGACGCATTTCTTGTCTTGTTTCAAGAATTCTTGATATTTCTTGATCTTGATATATAGGGAGATTCCTTTCTCTCTATTGCTTTATTCAACCCGGACACTCAGCTTAGCGTTAGTGTCTACTCTTCATCCTCCCTGTCAGTTATGTTATGAATCGATTCTAGCAACGTTTTCCAAGATTGCCACCAATAGAAATAAATGAAGAGTCTGTCATTTTCATGTTTTAATCAGTATTTGCAATTATTATTTGTTATATGATATGGCAATGTTGAAGAGATAGCAAATTTCTTGGAATATTGAGGAATCCACCTATACATTTCTTTTCTACATGAACATGAACGATTTAACCACCGGAAACTGACGAATTATGCTTTCGATATATTTCAAATATTTGTTTTAATCATAGTCACAGATACTTCTCCCTTCCCCGACTTATATATAATAGGGGAAGTATTAGAATTGTGATTTTTTGATAGTTCAAGACGCTGATGAATTTTCACATTTTTGACCCTACTGAACCCAAAAAACGTGAGTTTGAATGAAATCGGTTGATCTGTCTGTCTCAAAGTATTATAATTGGAGAACTCGAACGAATTTTTGACCGCAATTCCATAATATTTGAGTTTTTTCAATAAAAAATCGAGGTTCAAATTTGTAAATGAGCTTTTTCAATCAGCAAGGACTGCTGTCATTTTGATAATGACAGCTGTCACTTCGAAAATGGTGCTGTCACTTTGACAATGACGTTGTCACTTTAACAGTGACGCTGTCACTTTGAACTTTCAGTTTGACAATGACAAATGTCACTTTGAAAGTTAGTATGACATTCCTAAATTCATTAAACAGTGTTAAAACTGGCCATGAAATTAATTGCCGGGGAAAAACAATAATGGCCACAGCAGATTTTGAAATTTCAATAATAGATTAATAAATATGCAGATTTAAAAAATTTATTATCAAGATATCAAGTTTTCTTGACAAGAAATCTTGATTCTTGATAGTACTCTCTTGTCTTGTCTTAGGAAGTAAAGAATTCTTTTTGTCTTGGTCTTGTCCTGATTCCAAGACAAGATCAAGATTATGTCTTGATTCTTGTGAAACACTAGTGTAAGATGGGTACTAAGAATGCAGACCCTTTTGCAACAGTAAACCCATGCTCTGACAAGTGATCCTTTTTCATGATGAATTTACTATCTACAAAGACCTCTCTGAGATTTGGTAGCCGAAAGTCAGGCACAAAATCATAGGTAAGCTTCGTGAAATTCAGATATAGGCTATAGAATATGGATGAATCTAGACCAATGACTGATCTCAAACTCATTTTATGGCATTAAGGTCTTGTTGGGAATGTCATAAGCTCAAACAAAACAGTTGTGGTCATCATTCTATTCCAGAAAAGAGAAAAAACCTAATCATAATCGGTATTCAGGGCTCCAAAATATGCAAAGAAACAAATATTTTACAAACGTATATTGAATATAAAGCATTATTTGGGTGTTTTGCATAGATTTCTCCACGTTTTGCCGATCAATATACGGAATATTTTCGTAATTAATTCGGTTCTCTGTAAAGGCAGCAAGAATTTGTATAGAGTAACATCCAAATGAAGAATATTATTGGAGTATTGTGGTTCAAACCCTGTTCATTATTATAATAGTGGATTAGAATGACATACTTTATTTGAACTACAGTACCGTTCCTTACTCTTCCTATTCTGTGAACTCATGATACATACTGTAATATAAACAAGACGTTCAACAATTTTTATAGCATTGGAAAAATAAAAAAAAATCATAATATTTTGAGGGAGCTTTGTTCGATGTTGATGTCCACCTTGTGAATTGATATCTCTATAAGCATTACGTGGGCATAAATCCATAACTATGGGTTAAACAACACAACAAATAAATCAGGATCGAGGAGTTGGTAGCAATCCTTTTATTCCTCAACGCAAGGTAATGCTCAGGAAAAACAAACAACGTTAGTGTTGGCGAGAAAAGTCGGCTACATTTATGTCGGTAATAAGAAAACTCAACGATGCCGCGTGAATTTACAGCAGCAACGAAAGAACTCCTCCAGTCAGCGGATTACAAAAGCTCGAGGTGTCACGGCTGCAAACATAAACTGCACTGATTTTCAACCAAGATACACTTCATTGCTGCTGGAACTTTACGCCTTGCGTTTATTCCAAGCGAGAGGAAGGATAGTAATTGGAGTTAACGTGCATTCAGAGGGGCTTATCTTGCTCAAGTCGCGGAATGTGCCAATTGCGTGCATTTCAAATGGTTCTTGACCTTCTCAATAATACATGAATTTTATATTAGACTTATCTTTATTGACCGTTAGCATCCAGGATCTTATTGCTGTACTTTCACAGCTTTCAAACTCTGAATCAAGAAGTTTATTAGAACTCTATTTACAGACACCGATAGAAATGTTTGAATTCTCATATCAAATTCAAAGGGAGTTTGTGTATGGAATGATATCGAGTTCCTCCTTTATTTGAGAGACGAGGTTCCAAAAGCTGATAAAAGTGCTTACCTATTGCTTGTCCGGCAATTCCAGCCGAGAAAAGCAAATAAGTTGATTATCTACCGGATTTTGCCCACCAACGATGCGTAATGCTTATTCTGGACCTCCTGCAGATTTTGTCTATACCTTACACGCACTACAAATTACTCTGTGAGGGTCATTCGCAATCTGGTAACGTCAAATTATTGAATGTTAACTAAATTAATGCTCCTTGATTGTTTTCGTTAGAAAACTCTTGCGCACATGAAAAATAATCCACTTTAACGCATGACCTGACTTTTGTGGAATATATTCTCAGAATATATGAATCAAAAGTTATTATTTGTTATAGCGGAATTTCTGGCTTATAAAACCTACATACAATTAGTCTGGCTGTAATACGTGCGGTTAAATAATTGATTAAATTTCAAGTCTCAAACTAAATATTGGTTTCATTATAATCAAACTTTCCGTTTTCTACAGTAAACAAGTTGTAATTAAAACTCATTCACTATTTTTGAGTATATTGGTGACTGATTTAGTTAATCCACCACATGAACACAACTCCAGTTGTAATATATATCAACAAATATAAGAACAAAACAGAACCAATTTACATATTCCAGGAACGCAATTTTCTGTTTTATTACAATCATACATTTGAACGACACGAGTGCTACCTAAATGAAAGAGAAATCTTTGATCTCTGAAATTCAGTCGAGTATCACTCCAAAGAAAACCTAATAAACAAAATTAAAGGTATTCTCAGAGTGAGAGGGATATTGACATCATTATAAAGAAGATTCTGAATAAGGGTTGGAAAAAGCAGAATGGAATACTGTTAGTCATATCGGAGGAGGGTATAAAGTTTCTACCGCGATATTAGATATTGAACGGAGCAGCCGACCTTTGGATATACACTCGGGATATAGGAAATCATATTAGAGAAAATAAATACATCAAGGCTTCGACTGCGACTACATGATTTAAAATTCACTTGCAAATTGATGGCATTATCTTTGTCAGATCTGAGTTCTTGCTATATGTAAGAAAATATTTGCTTCTATCTTCTTCCACAGAAATTGTTATTTCAACTCTTCTCCATTCTCATAACTTGTGATCCCTACAGTTGCAAGGAATTGCAGAGTCAGTTTGAATACTGTTGTACAGGTTCGTCATAACAGATGAGATGTAGAAATCTGATACGAGCCCCAAGTTTTTGCTTCTCGCTTTAGGATAGATAGACGAAATAATGTATAAGTTTTCCATGCATAGTAAGTCCTTCAAATTGATCTATAAGACATGACGTCAAATAGTCTCTCTATTAATGCCATGTGATAGTTGATACCTAAATTCGTATTTAGTTGAGTGCCTAGAGGTTTAGACTTCGGACTTTTGTTACAGTGAATGAATTCATATAATTGAGGTGAGACTTTATTTTTCATACTATTGTTACGACAATTTTGAGATAATATTTTTCTGCTTTTAGAAGAAACATTCATTAGTTGAAAAAACCCCAGATAGCTCTTGATCATGTCTTGTAAAATGAGAAAAGACATAAAACTCAGTTTCGATAACATCTCTTATCGCTTCCAAGGTCAACTTTACAGGAAGCGTTTGCTGCAAACACTCAATTAGCCATCATATTATTCAATTCAGTGTTGTGAAGTGGCTAAGAACTCCTATTAATTGGTGAGTTTGTCTGTCATTGAGTTCTATGAGTTTGGTATGTTAAGCGTCACATGTGGTGACGCCACGCTGAGTGTGCGTGGAGTATGATCCTTTTCCTTTGAAGTGTTGGTATCCTTAGCTACCTGGACTATCAATGCCATCGATGCGCACACCTTGACCGTGTGACAGCGATTATTGTGGGCAACCGCATGTACTTTGTGTTATTGCGACAACGGTGTTGCCACAAGAGTGGATAAGTCGACCAACCAACGTGTGTCGCAGGCATTGGTACGGCATTATGGTACTGATAGCCATCCATAGGTGTCGTCCAACGTGAGATAAACAGTGCTAGTGACTTAGCTATCTGAGAGCATTATTCTGTCTGTATTGCACGGGAATATGTATGCCAATCGCATGTTCTGTGTGTTATTGCGGGCAACGGGGTTGTTCCAAAAGTGGGTAAATCGTCCAACTCGCGTGTGTGACGGGCATCGGTGCTCTCTATAGTACTGGTAGCTATCTATTCGGTGAACTTAACGGCCTATTTGTTAACCAGATATCCTATACAACTTCTGAGGCAGGTGTATTATTATTATACCCGTTCTGGTTACCTAAACTGAACCTGAAATGCCTTGATGGCGGGGAATTGATGTATGCAATTCTCTGATGACATCTTACAGAGCATTGTGACTCAAACTCATATTACTTTCAGGAGAATTCGGCATAATCACGCTCCAACATCTGACCATCCTCTAACTCCTGACGACAAGGCCACCAACAGCTCATCAGCCAAACATAGGTTTTTTTATATTTTCAAATTATATTTTATCATCTATTAATTATTATCATCCACTTATCAATCTCATACCATTGAAAAAACACCCCTATAACACTATAAACTACAATGTTCACAAAAAAATTCTGTGCTTTTGATTTCTTCATTATTTGAACAAAAAACAAGAAATATCATATTTGAGCATATAAATTGATTTTAAATAATATTTCTCTGTATGTATACGTTCAATTTCACCTGGACATACTAATAAAAATATCTTCCAAAGATACCTGAGTGGATCACGGGTCATAGAGACCTTGAACAGTTAGTAAAACGTGGAGCGGAGAACGGTAGCGGTAGCTACGATGTACAACTAATAATATAATATGTAACATGTTTCATATACTCTGACAAGCGTAAGCAGTCTCTTGGAATTTTTTTTCTAGAGATATAAATAGCCTGATCGAATGGTATCTATCTTTCTCTTACAAATGGTATGATAGAGACAATTGTATCATGGCGTTTGTCTGCCGAACTCAAAACGTATGAAAACCAATTTCATCCGATGGACTCCTTACGCTTGTCAGAATGTAACCGTCTGTTTAGACACGAGCGAAACAAGTGTTTCGTGAAACACGAATCTAATAAGTTCATAAAACAAGTTACATACTATATTTTTTTTACAAACACAAAATTGAGACGGCAAAAGTTTATGATAAAAAAAATATTCTGAGAGAAATGTCAAGTACTTATGTTGGAAATTATAAAAGCTAGCTTCAAACCGTGCCCAATGAGCCTGTGCCAATTTCAGGACGTGCTTAAAATGATCGACGCCACGGGCATACCAAGATATGTTTAAAATGTTATTCAGCGCCACAGGAACCAGTTCGCTAGGTGTCCTTTTCAATACGGTTATAAGAAAACGGAGTTCGAGAATGCTACAGAATTTGTTTTAGGGAACTGCAAAATGGTATGAAATGCTTCAGAATATTTGAGAACGTCTCCGAATGCCATAAAACCTTCCAGGAAGTTCCAAAACACTCTTAAGAATTGCAGAACATTATAAAGTGACTTCATATGCTTTAGAATGTTCTAAGAAGCGTCAGAATGCTTATGGATACTCCAGACTGTTTCACAACGTAATAAAATACTTAAAAATGCTTCAGAGAACATCAAATAGTGTTACAGAATGTACCAAAATACTCTGAAACATTTTCGAACACGTCAGAATGTTACACAATGATTTAAAATACTTTAGAATGTTCAAGAATACTCCAAAACGATATAAAATGTTTCAAGATAGTTGAGAACGCTTCAGAACACCATACAATATTTAGGAACGATCCAACACATTCTGGAACATTCCAGATAGTGTTTATATATGCTCAGGAATGTTCCAAAACGCTCTAAAATAATAAGTAACATTCCAAAACTTCATAAAATGTTCCAGAGTTCTTGAAAACGGCTCACAATTCTCAGGACGTCTCAGAGCGCTTTAGAACGTTCCAAATCACTCTGAGACATTCCACGACACATCGGGATGTTATACAATGTTTCAAAATGCTATAGGATGCTCTTAAGGATGTATTAGCAAGGGCGTGGGGGAATAGTGAATTTTGATAGGTAAGGATAGGCTTGAACGTTTGCGGGGTGAAGTGGAGAGATTATTCACGTGATCTGTATTAACTTGGCAATGCAGCGAAAAGCCACGTGCTCGCCACCTTGCAATAGCAGTGCAACGTTGCCGTGTCAATTAATTGCGAGTGAAAATTTATTCAAACAAGTAATTTGAATTTCATATTAATTTTTCTTTTTAGGATGAACGGATACATACCGTTTTCAAAATATTGATGAGACACTGCAATATTCATCTTTCTTATGTATAGTTTTATTTATTTTACGCAACTTGAACATACTGATATCTATTTATTTATGAGCTCTATCACCTATTTCTTCATAAGAGCTCTGTATATTGTGTCAATTTTCTACAATAAATGCTACAGTATATGTCTCAGATTACTTCAAAGCGTTATAAAATGTTCCAGAATATTTCAGGACGTTTCCAATTGCATAAGAATCTTCCAAAACACCCCAGAACACTCAAGAACATTCCAGAACGTTATAAAGTGACTCAATATACTTTTAAATGCTCCAGAATAGTTTATTTCAACAAAACGTGCATCTAGATTTTTCTAAATTTTGTACAATCCACCCAAAAATATATTTCTGAGAATGATATAAATTATCCTCATAATAAAACCCATGACACAATCGGGCTTATTGCACTAGGTATAACACAAATGGAGCTCAGCATGGAATACCAGGGTACTGCCGATAAAATATTGCGGAGGAATATTTTATTTGAGTTTTGAGATGTTTAGGCGCGAAGGGGATTCTCCAAATCCCGGCATCGGAGCCTACGCTGATGTAGCGAGCCATACAAAACACTAACTCAGTCACATAACTTGTCACAATGTTGATCACAACATTGTGACGAGCATCAAGTCCACTCCATTACTATCTTAGAGTTCAAAGAAAGTAATATTTGGTATATAATTATTATTGTGATGAACTTTTGATATATTTTCTTTTTCATTCAATTTATCTTGATTTACTTCTTCTTTCCTATTACTATTTACATATAAATAGATGCGTTAACTTAATATACAAAAATATTCTACAGCCTAATATGTATTATACTATTTGAGTTGTTATAATCATCAATTTTTTTTTTCATATCAAGTTCACAATTTCTCAATGGGTAAGCATTATTACCCTCTTGAGATTTTGATGGATATATTAGTTTTGAGCATCCCTGAATCCATTTTTACTATTTTTGGCTTGATGTCGGTACGTATGTATGTGTGTATGTGCGTAACTCGCAAATCTCAGAATTCGCCAAACATAAAATGCTGAAATTTTGTATAAAAGACTGGTATAGGATCTAGGATTTTGATGTGCACCTCGCATTACGGTTGCAACCGTCTATACTGGAAGTGCACTTTACCTGATACTTTTTTCTAATTCTCCGCATAAATCTAGAATGATTAGCCGTAGGATACTGGGATTCAGTATTTAAAATTGCTGTAGCATCCAGATGATCACCTCCTATTTTCGTCCCAATCGACCAAGCCGGAAGTGCACTTCATATTACAGACTTTTCGATTTTTTCTCATAAATTTAAAATAATCAGTCGCAGAAAATCAAGATTTTGTATCAAGCACTTTTATAGCATCTAGTTGTACACCTTGCATTATGATTGTGATCGCCTGAGCAAGAAGTGCAGTTTCAATTTTCCGCATAAATCCAAAACGTTCGAACGTAGAATATTAGAATACAGTATTCAAGATGATAGTACTGTCTAGATGCTCATATCCTATTTTCATTGAGATCGACTGAGTCAAATGTGCACTATACTTGACGATCTTGAAATTTTGCGCATAAATTCAGAGCTGTTAGCCGTGGAATGATGAGATGTTGTGTTTGATTATATATATTCAATGATGTACTAGTGAGTCACGTGATGTCCACGTCAGATTTCTACATATATTATCAGCTATACATTCCATTTCAAATTTTCGAATTCCATCCACTGTTACTGGAGTCCAAGGTTCCCATGTTTTTAATGTCCCAGGAATTCCCCTAATTCGGAGCTTAGGTTTTCAAATATTCATTGATAAAAAGATGATGTGAGTTCTGATTACTGATACTCCGATTGGTTATCAAATTATTTCTGACAAGAAGTATTATCTCTTACTCCGAATCCCATTCTGACTCCCAACATAATATTCGCGATCTATTCAACTGAGTTGTTGAGTTCAATATTGTTGAAACTATGGTATTTGTTATTAAATTGATCATGCAAACTTTGGGGTTGATTATTACTACAAGCTCTCAGTGTCTTAAAGTGCAAGTTTGACGACAAAGTTCATCTTAAGTGTAAACATCGGGACACAGAAAAATGACGAGTAGAGAGCATCTACGGATTCTGTACTCTGGAAGCCGCATTTATTACCAAGTCCAACGAAGAAGATTTTAACAGGTTCAATACTAACTCTGCTAGAATGTTGTAGCACTGCTTTGATGCAATGCAGTTTATTCTCTTATATTGTCCGCACTTCGATAACAATACAAGAGACAATAATGAGGATCTATAATTCTTCTTCAAATTGTTCTATGTTTATGGAATGAGGAAATAATACTCATTAAAAAATACATACAGATCGTTCTGCTGAAACCTCTAAAAATTAAGACCCTTCTGCAACTAATAGCTCCGTCACGAAAAGAACATCTTGTTTATTGAGGGGGATTATATCTATCTGACAATAATCCCTGGAAATGATTTGTGGTGAAAAAGCGAGTTCGTTTTGGTGATATGTGTGGCACTCATGCGGCCGTATATATCGTAAATGTGCCTGGGCTGCAGCAGATCGAGAGTGGGGCCCTCAGCAGCTGTGACAACGCGGTCGACATCTCGCCCGGGTTTATACGAATATGAGATTGGCTGGCTCGACAATTTGGCGATATGGCACAGTGCAGTCTTCCCTCTATGATATCCTATCATATCCTATCATCGTTCAAAGTTTACTCAGAAAGTTTAAGGGAACATTTTGCTGAGCGCGCGAGATATTTCTATCCTACAGGTGTTGTTGAACATAGCTGATGATGACATGTCTAGTCATAATAATATTAGAGCAGCGTCAAAGAAAGACAGTAAAAGTGACACTTTTTCTCTAGAGAGTCTAGAGTATTCATAACAGTACATATACACGACAAAAGAGTTCGCAGGTTGACAAAGAAAAACGGATCTTTACTTTAGAAAAGCCGAGATTTCTTTTATGTTGAACAAAAAAAAGGATGCAATTCAGACGAATTCATATAAGGAGCTACGAACAGAACTAAAGATGAATTTTGGGTGTGATATTCATCTATATGAGCATTCAAATCAAAAAAGAACTTCCACAACAATCAGAACGTATCATTGAAATAATAATAATTACAAGTGAGCGATGGAAGACGCATATTTTTCAATGGCTATGAACAATCAGGATACAGTCAACAAAAGCGAAGGAGATTCAGAAAAACCATCGACATATTCATACAACAATCTGCAATCAAAAGTTACAACTCTTCAAATATAGAATTTTTTTTTATTGAAGACACAGGTGTACCTCTAAATCATTGCGGATCACTCAACAACAATATCCACAAAAAGTTTATCCATTTATTAATCATCATGGTGCAAATGTTGAACAAACTACAATAAACCAGAATCAGATGAATGATTCACAGCATTTGGTGCATTTTCAAAATTATTGTTAGAATAACAAGCAAATACACATCTATCTGAATTTGGAGGAATTCTTCTTTTTATTTTAGTTACGAAACTTAATTCAGGTGAATATTATTTGTGTTCGCCATCCTTCAAACTTCTATTCGTATGACATTAACCACATCAGAAGCTTTGTCTCCCGAAAGTTTGAGACATAAATGACACAAAGCATTTTGATAAACGGTGGATTTCGTGTTCCTCTTCATTTTGGTCAGAAAGCTGAGTTCCAGTAGATGACTTCTGGTCGAACATTATTAACCGGACACGGAACGTCATTAAGTGGACGCGAGCCCCATTGCGACTAACGATGCACTGGTTTGTTGGGAACGGCTTCTCATTATTGACTTCTCTGGAAGAGAAGGGAATTTAACAGGAGTCACAGGGTACGTTGTATTTTAACCACAGCTATTCTACTCAGCATGTAACTATCTGACATAATTAGATGCCTTGTTTTAAACAATTAAGGAATTTTCATTGGAGATGCACTGCAGAGTTTCTGGAGATTATTATTATAACTGAAATAAAACAATGGAAGAAATTTCACGTGAAAATCAATACATTATATTACAGAACATGTCTCAAATGATGAATGATGAGTTTAAAATCATGTATTGGTGATAGTAGTGATAGATAGTAAAATAATTAGAATGAGACTGTGTTCAAATAAAGCAACAAATTGAACGAATTCTTCTGTGTATATATTTACATGATGCCATTCCAATTTTCAAACGTTTGCCAAACAAGTGATCCAATCTTTCATGCGGTGACATATTGATCAAATCGAAACGCCTGTAATAGAAGTATAGATTGATTTCGCAACGTCGCGAAGTATCTCCGTACCTATATACGAAGCGTTGTGACGTCACAGAGGCACGGAACAGGCGTTCCCATTCAATATCCTGGTCCGATGTATTTTGCATCCTTTTGAATTTATTATGAAACGTACTTCACTGCAATGTGAGCCGCTGCGAAATGCTACTACAATATTTTGTTGTTTGTTGTTTTCTGCCACTGCAGTACGAGTAAATTTACATGATCAGATCTAACAAATGTCCTTTTGTGTATCGCATGGAGGGAATACATTCTTTCATGCTGGTTATTCATTTTTTTGCTATTGTTCCATAAATATAAATGCATTTGCGATTCTATTTATAATACGACTTTATGTTCGAGAGAACCATTCGATAGACAAGTGTTACATCTCCAGTAGCTCATAAACAGAACTAGATTTCGGCAGCGCCGCCAATCGGAGCCGCTAAGGATGATCCTATCGATTACGACTTATAGCATTAATTAGCAATATGCTGTTATGATGGTGGAAGCAAGTTGATTGAAGGTTGTATGCATTCATCAATCAACGGTAACGAATGGAATCAGAACAACGCTACTAGTTCAGAAACACACTGCCAAGCTGGAAATAGCTCCTGAACAGAGACCGATGCTTACAGTCATCTCCATTCATTCCATGTAAAGAGACCAGGAAATTTTCACCTAAATGTTCTTCATAGTGCTTCTTAATGTAATCAGTTGGGATAGCAAAAGTTTGGCTATATTCAGCCTCGACGCGGCATTCATTTTAAAAATGTCGTTAGCTGTGCATATCTGAATCCAGATACCTCACATCAGAGGATGAATCAATTCGCACAATTTATGAACGTAGAGTTGTAAAAGCAACAACGCATCTTTTCGTGGTGCAGCTGCAAATTCAAAACAAAAAGTCTTCAGAATTTTTGAGGCTAACGTTGCATTATACAAAGACAGTTTCAATTTGACCTGTATTTCATCACTTTGTGACGATAACGCAGAAGCCTCTATCAACAAATAACATGATTATCTTAAGAAGCATATTGGGAAGAATAATGTACAATTGCAATTTGATTGATCAAATACGACAATAATAAAATCTGGGTCCACTATGGAAGATTGATACAAACATTGAAACATAGAGATTCATTGGAGAATTTGAAGAATAAAAGGGGAGCAGTAGGCGTAGCCTCCTTGCCATCTAGTCAAATATAATTAAACTACTAATACTAGATTCCAACACTTGCGATACTTTGCAAATACATAGAGGTGGAAATGATTCTTGAAACACGACTTATGACCTGAAATATGAGGAGTGAAGAATTAGATATTACTGAGGTCCGGTTGCACAGTCTTTGGTCTATTCTTAATAAACCAAAGACTGTGCAACCGGGCCTAAGTTCATACCCTAATTTGGACGAAAGAACTCCAATTTGCATATTGTTTTCATTTGCTACAACATATTATATATCAATAAGAGTTGAAGACATCTTGTGACCTCGTATATTACGCAACAGATAGTATTTGATGCATGCTAGTGGATCTACAGTTGTCCAAACTTCAGCAATTTTCCAGCACAAGTGACATTTAGAACTCTGGAAGTGTTGCTATAAGTTCAAATAACGCTTTCAAATTGTTTATTTAAAGCTGCAAATTTATTACATGCTGTGCTCTAGTTTTAGACCTAGATTTCACCTCAGTTTCCATTTGATACAAATCCTCCCTGCAGATATATAGAAGCAAATTGTCGAGTCACTTAGAGCAAATAATGGTGAATTGGTGGATAAGGTATTGTCAGTATTGTCCAGAAATAAATGAAGCTGGCGTACACTTACAACTAGACGCGGACTCTTGAGCATGGACGCAAATTTTGTATCACACAGCAAAAACTAACCTGCAAAGAACGAAGGACACGCCAACTTAATTGAGTATATACATGGTTACGTTACTGCTATCACTCTGGGCCACTCGAAAGACTCGGTTTTAATGAAGTAGTGACTAGCCAGCATTATAGCCATCGAACAGAGATTTTTGAACAAAAATACAATATCAGAGTGGCTAGTTGTATTCAAAGGAGAATTCTTGACTCTGATGTACATACAGGGTGTAACAGAGATAAGTACATTAATTTTAACCTGTAATAGAACTCTTCAAGCCTAACAATTTTTCTTTATAACTATTTTCTGTAGATCTTCTGGATATCGAGTAATAATTCATCAAAGTTTGGTCAAAAATTTCTAAGTGCGCCTATGCTTCGAACAAATGTCTCTCATTTGTTGGAAGAATGACAGCTGTCGATCGAAATGATCATTTCAAATCTTTGAATCATCATAGTCTTGTCAATCATTCATTTGAAACTGAAAGAATAACATTATTTAGGTAATACATTGATATTCGCTCACCTCGATAATTCTATTTTTGTATATGTTGCAAGAAAGATTAAATTTATATCTAAAACCAGCAATTTGATCTATTGGTCGTATTTATAAGTCATTGTTGAGAGATTTCATTCCTATTTAGGAATTTCATGAATATTCTCAAATAGTTGGTACATTTCTTGAACATTAGATTGTCTGCAAGAGTTCGATGCACTTGAATCAGCTAATTTGAATAGTCTGAATATATTCAGAATATGGATCAGATTGTACTGCCATCTATGACCAACTCAAAAAATAGTTGCTGCTTTCAACTTACTTTGTTATTGTTGGCTCTCAAACATATAGAAAAAATCATTCACCGATTTATTTGAAGTGAACGGTGGAATATTGAATGGAATGCGATTATAAAATCATTAATTTAAGGTAAAATTAAAAAAAAATATTCCCGCCAAAATTGTAAGAGCCCATTCTTGAAAAACAGAAAACATAACCTTCAAATGTATCACACTGAATTTGTGATTGATTTGAATATTTTCTACAATATAAGACACAATATTCTATTTGCTCTGCAGATCAAATTACGAGGCATACTTCGCTGAAACGACCTCAGTGTGAAGTTTGTAATAATATGAGAAAAAAAATAATGTATCTATTTCTGTTACATCCTGTATAATGTTATTTGTATCAACAAAAAAAAATGAAATATAGAAATTCAAGCTACTCGAGTATATCCGAATGCGACCTTGATTACCCTATTTGGAGTTTGATCTATTCATATTTTTTTTTTCTAGGTATTTGGGCATCGACTTCCGAGGTCGTTCATAATGGCAATCATTTTTGAGATAGATAAATCAAAAGCTATCTGAGACTATTTTAGAATCATAACCAGGAAACCATGAATTACAGTTCATCAAGATATAATCAAAATGAGATTTGATGCCATAGTGATGAATATATTTGAATTATCATGAGTTATACAATAAAAGATTCTAGTATATCCAAATGAAGAGTTAAGAGGATGAGATGAAGAACAAATCTAGTGGTAGTTTGTAGGTCTCAATTTCGTGAGCAAGTAGTATCCAATGTAACTAGAATTTACTCAGCAATCGTATTAGTCCACTTATAGATAATAATATGAACTTTCAAGATAAATATGTTGAACATAATTGATGCCTGAATCCAATTATAACAGTTTATATAAGTTCAAACATTGTATTATAATATTTAGAGGAATTTATACATACCGCAAACACAAGTACCAATCGAGAGAATATACTTATCGCATGTTCCTGAATGAATATTCCATGCAGTCGTGCATACATTTTCCTATACCACAATATTTGAAATACCATCGCTAAGTGATTGATTGTAGAACTAAGCATACAATGTGTGACGCAGTATATTACGCATGAAGTCATTTGTTTGGATTGATTATTTTCTTGGTTGAAATACTGCAACAAAGAAAATTGTTGCACGGAGTAAGATTATTTGGAAAATTATCGAAAGCATGCCGTACTTGCTACATAATTTGGTCTAAAATAAGGTCAACAGATCTCACCAGCTCTTGTGATTCAGTGTGTGAGGATGACATTCAAGTAACTGATTTAATGACCATTAGTATCACGAGTTCAAATCGAGTTGAATTGTTTCTAATTTGTGCAAAGATAAATTTGAGTCTTCTTCTTCATTAATCCTGACGTTTCTTCAATGAAGAATCTTTTAATCATGAACGAAACCTGTGTTTAAAAGAACAAGTGTTCACTGATATCTAAGAAAATCGGTCGTGATTCTTCTCAATATCCATGGTCGTATGATATGATCTTTTTCGAAGCATTGCTTCAAACAAAACACTGGACGATTTAAAGAAGTAACAACAAAACTGAGTCTGAAAGCATTATGGATCAAAACATCAGCAGGATCATTGAAATTAGCTTCTGTATACCCAATTTCAAGTCAATATCTTCAATATTCTAGGATTTACATAGAAAGTCAAAATATAAGTGTACCTAGTCTTTAAAGACCTTCTGGTAGGCTAACTCAAATCGTAATCTGATCTGGTTTAATATCAATGTAATTATACTCGTATATTGAACCTCAACTTGACTGACAAACTCGGCAACTGCTATTGTGGAGGATTACATATACGTACACATACAAAACAAGAAGCCAAATGCACACTGGAAATTGTTTTAATGATCTTCAGAGACCTGAAAATCAGATTAGAAAAACATGAGAACTAGTGAATTAGATGTCATTTCAACGATAAAAGTAAAATGATTAAGTTGACAATTATGTTGATTCGCTCAACTCTGATAGACCAAATCCATTAAACAAGAATACAGAAAATTTTCTTGGCAAGGAGTTTCTACTGCAATCAATATCATTTCACATGTTCCAAATGTGGAAAATATGAGATGTTTTTCAGCGAGAAAAATTCTTCAGCAAAATATTCAGAGGGAGGAAGTTTTACGACATAGCTTCATTAACATATCCACGAGTGGAAAGTGCACTAAACTGAAAGAAAGCAGTGCATTGAGCACTTCTTGTGTTTTCAGCCCCATCTATCAAAATCTTGTAAATTTTATTCAAATTCCTGAGCCCTATGGTAATTTTGTCGCATGTGATTTTACGAGCGGAAGGCTATCGCCATAAACAAGGGTAACGTATCACAATGTTCACTTTACTGACTTTATAAAGGAAATGTGGAGCTGATATTTTCATCGCTCGGTCTGAAAATATGAATTACTCAATCTTCATCGCATAAAGACGAAAGCTATATTTACACCTGTTTCGGACTTCATTATTATTAGGATTAGATATCGAGAGGAGTTCATTGAATAGTAATTTGATGGTAGTGATCTGTTTTGTCTGATGTAAGAAAGATAATCACAATCCGCACTCTCTTAGTATGTTTTTATTTACTGTGCTTCTGCAAAAATTGTGTTTATATCCTCAATATCATAGATTGGACAGTAATCGACTATAGACCGTCAGATAGTCAAAGATTTGAGTGCCCCATTTTATTTTCTCTGCCTTCAAAAGTTTTGATAAGTATGTATATTTAGAGTATAATAATGTCAAAATTAAAGCTGGACTGTGTGGCCAACATAATAATAATTAATTTTAAATTTTTATAAAAAATTCTGTTTTGATCCAATTTTCTCGTTTCTGCCATGCTTACGGAATGAAATTTAAGGAAAAAAGAGTCAGCGAAAAACGATAGGCAGAAGTGATCCACTTGGTCAAGTGTTTGGAATGAGGGCTCGATTATGCAAAAAAATATATCAATTTTTCACGTTTTTCTCGTTTCTGCCGTTTGGCCATATGAAAGTTGATATCTTAAGTATCTCGTAAAAACGAATGGCATAAGTTTTTCGAATGGCCAAGTCAAGATATGCACGAAAACATCTTGCGAAAGTCTGAATGTTTTCGTGCATATCTTGACTTGGCCATTCGAAAAACTTATGCCATTCGTTTTTACGAGATACTTATGATATCAACTTTCATATGGCCAAACGGCAGAAACGAGAAAAATGTGAAAAATTGATATATTTTGTTGCATAATCGAGCCCTCATTCCAAACACTTGGCCAAGTGGATCACTTCTGCCTATCGTTTTTCGCTGACTCTTTTTTCCTCAAATTTCATTCCGTAAGCATGGCAGAAACGAGAAAATTGGATCAAAACAGGATTTTTTATAAAAATTCAAAATTAATTATTATTATGTTGGCCACACGGTCCAGCTTTAATTTTGGCACTATTATACTCTAAATATACATACTTATCAAAACTCTTGAAGGCAGAGAAAACAAAATGGGGCACTCAAATCTACGACTATCTGACGGTCTATTACCCTACTTGGATTTCTGATAAGCTTTCGATTTAGTGAAGAGTATTTAATGAATTATGACCATATTGTTGATTCATATGTTAAGTATTGACTTAGTTATCAATTAACTGAACACTACTCAATTCACCAATGGACAAAGCGGTCTTCTTGAAAAAAATTAATATGACCTTTTTGTGTCTCGACGTTAAGTTTATAACATGTAATTGACAATACTGAGGATAAAACTTTTTTTGACCATTACGTTATCTCAACAATCCACATACAAAATTGTAAAATTTTCAAATTTTGTCACGTGATCGACGAAACGCTGCTATTGGCCAAGCGTCGCTGTGACGTCATCACGCAGTAAGTAACCGTGGAATTATTCGACTTAAAAGAGAATCAGACAAAAAATTGGTTCAGATGTGTTCATAAAGGGACAGTCAGATAGTTTGCCAGAGGATCACGAGTTAATTGCCGACTTTTTCTTGAAAAGTATATTTTTTAACGCAGCTGAAATGAGTGTTGTCAAAGCTCAGAGATAAGTCTTTATTATGGTTTCTTCTTTTGACAGTACAATGTCAATTTTGGTGTGCGAAGTGTAGTGAAATACTGTTTCAGTGATTTATTAATTTTAGCACGTTATATTGAGTAACTGAAACGTCTTAGTTATTATTCAGTGTTGAGCTTTAAAATTTTATTGACACCTCATTTAATTATGTCACGTCAGAAACATTTATAATAATAATTCAATATTCATTTGATGAGATTTGGTAGATACCATATTGATTGAGTAAATTTACAATTGTCATGTTACAAGAAACTAACCTAATATTTCAAATGCATACAAAATAATGAATGAAATTTATCCTAATGGATGCCAAATTCGTTATCTGTCACTGCTTTCGAGAGGTTCATATAGTTGAAAGTTTTTTGTAATCTCATAGTACTTCAAAAACGTAACAACTACATGAGAGGTATTTTGTTTCAGTCTGGAGCCCTGAATAGAGAACTCTTATAGTAATTAAGGTATCAAGGGTGTTAAAAAAATAATAATGCCTGAGGTCGACAGTGTACTTTCCGAGGGCCTCTGGCACGAGATGTGTTTGTTGACCGTAGGCATTATTGTCTGTTCAACTTCCGTGGTGCCTTCAATGTTCAATGTCCGAATTTTGTTGTATTTCAATCCAAATTTTTAGCAATGTATGTCCTGTCACTGTGATTTCTGTCAGAAAAATTACCCTAGCTACTTGTTGTAACTGAGAAACTTGTTTGTTATTTTTCAAAATAATACCCTCGAGCATTATTTTGGAAAATAATGCCCTCGATTATTATTTGTTAAGTAATTACTCCGAAATTAGTGTTATTATGACAGCAATAATAAACTAGTTTGACATTTAGGCTATTTTGAGGTTATCGTATTAATTCCGATGACAGCTAATTATGCATATCGATTTTGGTAAAAGAGAATTAAAAATTTATATTTACATTGAAATGGTTCTCAAGTCCTCACAACAAGATAAGTACGAAGTCAAACACGACACGCGGTATCATGCCTCGGATTTATTGTAACTTCTTTTTCCGTATCTCCTCTCTGTTGAGTCATCTATAAACAACATACTTGGTTCGCGATGGCTGCTGCTATCACACAGAGGTACAATACAATACTATTTTGACGGTTTCTTTTTTAGAACTGAGGTTCTATTCAGCTGACTTTATTGGAAGCGATACTACAACTGAGCGTCAGCAGTGCGAAGTGTCGTCACAACAACATGGCGGTCTTTCGTGACCTTTTCAAATATCTTTGACTTTGGAATCGTTTTTACTAATCACGGCGATTTCCCTTAACGAAAAATTAGTGTCAATAGTTTTTTTAATGTGCTTAGAGTTTATTTTCGATATTTTTGAGAAATCGTGAAAGATCCTATTTGATGAACAAAACTTTGGTGCAATCCTTGCATATAATTTTTTGGAAATATCACTGTGAAATAAGTGGTCTGTATGTAGTCAACAGTATGCTCCTGAACTATTCACACTGAAAAAAAAAATTGCACCACTCGCGTGGCTCAAAATATTGGTGTTGGAGCTCTACCACTTGAGTGGCAAGACTCGAAATAGAAATCAAATCATGAAATTTAAAGTAAAAAAAAAAAAAAAAGGTTCAATAATAATCGCGGATCACAATATACAGTATACAATATTGATCAATAAACAATTTTTCGTACTTTAATCCTGTTCAAACGAATATAATTCGGTAAAGAGGAAAATTCAACTCCAAAGGTTTGATGTTCCATATCCAGTATGTTTAAAAATCGCGAGTGATACCACGTTAATGCTGAGAATGTTACTTGAACCGCATGAACTGCAAGACTGCACCACATACCACCACATCAAACTTACTACTTCAAGTTGTCAGGAAGACCTATAAAATTGCTACCCCCACCACTCATTTTTCACAGTATAGCAATGACTGCCAGTTTATCACTTTTTCTATCTCCACAGATCAATGCTTGACATCTAAGCAATGACTTTTCCATAGGAACAAGCGGACTACTTTCTTATCTTGAAAGATTCACAGTTAAAGTTGCTTCTATGAACAAGCTCTCGATAAAAGTTCTAGTCGATGCTAAGAAGATTTATGAAAAAAGGACTCAGCAATCAGACCTTTTCATCATGAATATTTCTTGAAGCAACCTCACAAGTAAGTTTCAAGGAATCGGATCAAGATTTTTTGTGACCTTATGAAGTAAGTGAGGCCTGACCAGAGATAGAAAAAGCGTGGTGTCACAGTGTCCACGCATTGCGCATGCTTTCCTCTTCGTTAGTCGTTGCAACTTTTACTGTGATAGTTCATAATTCTTCTTGGTAGTGGACGAGAAGACTTTGAGGTGGAACAAAGTGACAGAGCCTCGTTCTCACAGTGCTTTTCAAGTGTCCAAATATGAGTTTGCCCATATTCTCCATCAGATAATTACTGTCAAGTCAATGTACAATTGAAAATCAGGGGTATTTTCTTGATAGGCAGATATTTATCCAGCTGTGAAAATTTGTACTGAAATTTATACGAATCGAACTTCCATTCTACCAGTCTGTTTTTATTGAATTGAAATCCAAGTAAAGTTGAACGCGCGGTTATTTATCAATTATCGATTATTGTCTTCCAGACTGGAATGTGAAGTGTTTTCAATTGCTATCGAATAAACAGTACACTGAAGTTTTAATTTGTTTCAATCGCTTACAGTGGATCTTTTATTTTCCTTGTTCAGAATTTGTTTGCTTCATTATAGATGGAGATAGAGAGATGATTACTCGTATGAATATTCAACAGAATTTTACACGAGTATCGAGCAGACAGAGTAATTGTTAGTGTTTCCGATTATATACATATATATATATATATATATATATATATATATATATATATATATATATATATATATATATATATATATATATATATATATATATATATATATATATATATATATATATATATATATATATATATATATATATATATATATATATATATATATAATTTTTTTGTAGGATGAAGCTTCTCAACAAAAAGCGATTATAGCAACCTCCGGATTTCCAATTTGAAGAACATGAGGTAACAATATGTCTTCCTGTCATTTAATCTGCTCTGCCTGTTTTTAAAGCTCTATGTAGTTCAAGGTGAACCTTGAAATGAGACAATAAACGTGGTTTACTGCTAAAATATCAGTAAAATCAGTTGGTTGACGAAGATTGAGCAAATGCTCCAAACTAAAGCATTGGTGCAGAGTTTGCGTTTTTCACGTTCACTTCAGTCGACTGCTCGGCATCAGCATTCAGTCCGCGATTTTCCGTTCTCATTTCCCTCTTGTCCTAAGCAGACGAGAAACAATCGCTTCGACTTCGCAGATGACTTTGACGAATTAACGTCCATATTTTAGACCATAAATCTTGACAAATGACCGCTAGCTTTCAAATATTTTCCGTGGAATGAATTGTGCATTTCGGATATTGCAATGCAGTGACTTGTTGTTCTCTCTTTCATTCTTCTAGAGTGTTTCATTAGTTTTATTCCAGAGCTAATTGCAACTCACTATTAGCAATATGCTGCAACTGCAACATTAGTGCAGGAACATTGGTATCATCCAGAATCCAATTTAACCTGAATACATATAAGATTTAGGTACATGATATTGACGATTAAAAGATTCAACAAGCCGTCAGAATACTTTGCGTCTATCATTTGAGGATTAGTTATTGATGGTACGTCAATGCAGTATGACAGAAGCTCCGAAGTTTTTGCATGCCTTTCATTGTGAATATAACTGCCAATATTTTCAATTCATGAATCAATATGAATCCAGAGAAAATGCAATTGTCCATGAGTACAAAATTTGTTGAGATTCAGTCCTCAACTAGAATTCAATTCATAACATATGTTTATCGACGAGAAGAATGATTCAATTAAGTATATGAGAATCACTAGGTATCCTTCAGCTGCCATTAACAGAAATAAAGATACTTTTGGATAATTATCTACAAAGGATTCTTGCGGATAATCCCAGAATCAATTTTCAGTTACAGAAGCAGTCATACACGTTTTTTATTTATTCCTCAGAAGTAAAAGATGATGCAAGATCCCTTGAAAACACTCGTATAAAATAAAAATTAGTAAGCTCCAAAAATAGTCTAAGCTCCAAGAAACAGGCTGCTATGAGGCGGTTATTTATATCAAATTTTTTAGAACTACGATCCTACTGGAAGTATTTGGGGTGTACAGTCCAACATTACATTCGAAATATTCATCGGTAAGGTTCAGCAGAGCTCTAGACAAGAAAATCATGCAGCACATGCATCGTCCCTTACAGTAGCTTAAACCCTAAGGTCTCTGGCTGAGAAGGAAATAGAAGTAATTGAACACCCGTCGTTTTCATCTGATTCGGCAATAAATAACTTCCGAATATGTTTTTGTGTTAGGGTAGCAGAAGAGATTGACACAGCAGCTCATATGCTTATTTTGGAAGTAAATCGACAAAAAAATTCATTGAAGGTTGACGATTAAGGACATCAGGAAAAAATAATTGGTAGGAGTGAGATCCCATAGAAAAATCGCTTTGAATATGAAGCATGTGCAATCGCCTAGCAGCAGAATAAAGGATTCGTGTAAGCAAATCAGCAAAGCGGCGCAAGCAAGTCTTTATTTTTCATTTCAACTGTATTCAACTTGATTTTTGTATAAGCAGCAAACTTTTTCTATCTCCTATGAGATTTTTGTGGGTACATATTTATTTTGCAAAATGAAGTAATATATCGTCGCAATTCAATTCCGCAATATGATTAACTCTCGCATTGGCTGTCCCAAGTGTTTTAATTACCGGACCGTTCATAAATGTAGAACTTAATCAACATGAAATACATAGCAGAATGTTTGAAATTAGCAAATCGGCATGAATCTTGTACAGCGGGTTAAATACACACCGTTCGCGCGATTCAACACAAACACTGCCCAGGTTCTCTTGTGAGTTCTGAATTGCTGAAAGTGATTCATCTGCAAGTTCGGTATATACCACAAACTGAACTTTGCTGATCGTCTATACACGGCCAATTGATTGAGCTATCAAACAAGACAAACAATACGACTTCAAAGTGATGTGGCTGATGCCCGCGAGACAAGTTACCAACTTCGTGAGAACTTTAATTGACGAGAGTTTTTTCTTCTATTCATCCTTGAACTTTTTTTCTTATTATTATTATATCCTCTTTAATGATATTTCTCAAACTGTATCACAGAATGTTGTGAATTGTGGACACATTTATTAGAGTTATTTAGCATTCAAAGGATGGTCGAGCCACAAATTACCTTCAAAAAAATTTTACTGTGGATTCCATCATCGAAAAGTAAGAAGAATATAGAAGTTGAACATGGCTTGGAATGAAGATGGATCTTGATATAACACAGACTGGAATTTCTTCTTTCAAAATTGAAAAGAAAAATAATTGGAGCTCGATATCTTATGAGAGGTATACCAACTATTATAACTATTTTAGGGTAGAATAATTTGGTATCTTGAAAAGTAAACTTCCTATACCTAACCGTTATATTTAGATTCTCATTCGAAATGAGTTGATTTGGTAAGAACGGTTCAAGCGTCAGGCGGAAAAAAGTGTTTGGATGTCAAGCACTTGAATAGCAGGACAAAGAATTGAAGGATATTACTGATTGATAGCAGTGTAGAGGCACAAGTTATTGTATTATCAAGAGGGTAAGAAATGGGGAACAATGAGAGGTAATTGTGCAATGAATATCAGTATACGGTGTACGATGGAGAGTAATAATATTATAAACGGTAGAAAATGGTGTACGATAACAGATAAAGAGTCTAAAAGGTGAAGATGTGCGAAAATCAGGCTGCCTGAGATGCACATGGATAGCTCAAAATTTACATGCAGCTAACCTTGCAGGAAAGCTTCAAGTAACCCACAATTTCACAGAAAGCGTCACCTCCAGAACAAATGTTGTCCAAGAGACTTTCCAGCCTACGATGATGCGACATCAGGTCAAACTGATTGGGGTACGCTTGGACAACTCTCGAGCTACACTGGTAGTAAGTCATCAGATCAAACAGATTCTAGTACACACGAGCAACTTGTGAATTACACTCAGATTTACTTCCAGGAGACGGTCGCGTTTTAACTTTCCTGATCAAACTTACGGCTAAATTATATATGTATCGATCGTTAATATAGTCAATAGTATGTCAGAATTTATAAGTGCTGAATTCTGTCCTAAAAGTCGAAAAAAAAATGCCATTTCCGGTCAATTTCCTCGAAGTCTACTTGAGATTGTTAATAATTGATAACGGAAGTCAAGTACTTTTAGATCAAACCAGAGTGCTACCTCTGTCCTGTACGGAAAAGAAAAAAAACAATGATCGTAAGGAAAATTGAATACGAAAATGGGTTACACTAAGGGATGACTGCTACCCTCACAAACAAAACAGGGATGGCACTTTAATTGTTTTCTGGAGTATTTGACTTTCGGTATTGATTGGTACTAGTTTCAATCATAAGTTCTATCAGGGTTGACCTCAACAAAAATGAACCGGAAATAGCCTTTCTTCGACAAGAACGTGGATTTTTGAAGTCTGGAATCCTAATGAGCACTATATTTCCAATCGATTTATATACAATTTATCCGTAAGTCTGATCAGGGAACATAAGGTGCGGCCGGTTTGAGTAATGGAGATGAACAACCAACGCTGGAATAATGTAAAATTATTAATTATGAATTTGTACATGCTGAACAACAAAATATCATATATACTCCGCTAAATAATGCTTCTCAAAGATTTATGTGTATCTTTGCCATGTTCGACAAACGTGAATTCAGCTGAATAACCATGTTCCAAATACAAATAGGCAGTGATACTCACAAAAATCCATTGGTGAATCGATATATTAGGAACAGTAAAATATATGGTACGATACTCGACAGAAAACCAAGGGAACAGCTTACAGCTACAGAAATTAATATAAGTCTCCTCCCTCCGTACAAATCTGCTGGAAACCCCCGCGAAAAAGAGCTAAAAACAATACCTAACACAAAAAATAACATCGAAGAATGGACGTCGTTGTTGGATTGAATATATTATTGTGCGATACCTTAAAAGCTTATCGACAAAATTATACTTCTTTCAAATTACATTGAGCTGCTGGTAAGACACAAACAAATTGCCATGGTTCCATTGTCATTATTGTCTCCCCTTCTAACATAAGAAGCATCAAGTTGTATAGCCCAAATCCTCAAAGAAAATATGGAATATTCAATTTTTCAGAATAGAATGGATGGATGAAATCATCGTTCATTTGGGACTTTTTACAAATTAGCGTCTCTTTTTACTCACTGTTACAAAGTAACGAATGAGTATTGTGAAACCGACAAAATTCACCTATCGGGATTTTGATGAAAATATCCGTTTTGAGCATCCTTGAATCCATTACGTATAATGTTAGAATTTTGTATTTGGGATTGGTATAGGGTCTAGTTGTGCACCTTGCATTATGGCTCCAATCGTCTGTACCGGAAGTGCACTTTACTTGAAACTTTTTTCGAATTTTCCTAATAAATCCAGAATGATCAACCTTAGAATGTTGAAATTCAGTATTTAAGCTTGATGTTGTATCAGAATGGTCATCTGCAATTTTTGTATGAATCGAATAGGCCAGAAGTGCACTTTACTTAAAACTTATTTTGAATTTTTTGCTTAAATATAGAATGATTTGCCATACCACATCGAAATTTCATATAGAGAACTACTATTACATTTTATTGTACATCTTGCATTATGATTGCGATCGGCTAAACCAGAAGTGTACTTCACATGGAACTTTTTCTAATTTTCTGCATAAATATAGAATGATCAGCCGTAGGATACTGGAATTCAGAATTTGAAATTGCTGTAGCATTTGAATGGTCGTCTTCTATTTTTGTAACAATCGGCTGAGCCGGGAGTGCACTTTATATGACAGACTTTTCGAATTTTCCGCTTAAATTCTAAACAATCAGTCGTGGAATATTCAAATTTTGTATTAGGCACTTTTCATATATCTAGTTGTACACCTTGCATTATGATTGCTATCGACTGAGCCGGAAGAGCACTTTAATCGGAACATTTTCAGAATTTCTTGCATAAATCCAAAACGATCAAACGTAGATTGTTTGAATTCAGTATTTAGGACAAATACACCATCCAGATGCTCATACCTCATCTTTATTGAGATCCACAGAGCCGGAAGTGCACTTTACTTGACAGTCTTTTGGATTTTTTCGCATAAATTCGAAACGATCAGATGTAGAATATTGAAATTTGGTATTCCAGTCTGCTGTAGCATCTGAATGATTGCTTACTATTCCCATAATGATAGACTGAACCGGAAGTGCACTTCAATAGGAATCTATTTTCTAGTTTTGCGCATAAATTCAGATCTGTTGGTAGTCGTAGAATTTTGGAAATCAGTATTTAGAAATGTTGTAGTATAAGAATAATGGCCTACTGTTTCCATAGCAACCGACTTGACTGAAAGCGCATTTTACTTGACAGATTCTTAGAATCTTCCAGATAAATCCAAAACGATCAACTGTAGAACAATAAGATTTTGTGTTTGATTATATATATCCAATGATCAAACACAGAATCACGTCGTATTATACATATATATCCAATGATGTACAAGTAAGTCACGTGATGTTCACGTTAGATTCTTCCAAAAAATATGTGACATTGACATAAATATTATTCTGAAGTCCCAGCAAGCTACTTCTCACTAGGCTATAGATTATTATTCATCCAAATTGAGTAAACAAACTTTACAAATTTCAAATCAATGAAGTTCCAAATAAGAAGACTGTGACAGATGGATCAACATATGAGCTCCTCTATAAATTGTTTGGTTCATATTCCCAATTATTTCCTCTTGAATAACATAGGAAGCTACTGACGTACTTCGGATATTATTGGTTCACTTTATCTATCAGCGTATATTTATGATAACAATTGTTCAGAAATCATCGCTAAGGATATCAACCAACAGATAAAAAGAGAAACGAAAACGGAAAACTGGCCCTAGACACCATCGCACTCAATTTTATTTTTTATGCTTCATTTCAGAAGAAATACCTAATTTCATGACAATTATTGAATATTTAATAAGGGATCACGAAGCACAATTGGCATTAAGACTTCACAAATAACATAATGAATTAACATGACGAAAACACTTGTTCACTCTGCTTGGATTCCAAACTGTAGAAAAAATATAAGGAAGACATTTTTAAGTGATGGATACTCAAAAAGTAGTGCCTTATTCACGAATGCATCAGGTTTCTTACATATGTTTGCTTCGAATTTCAAAGCCTGGAATGATCTATATATTGAATATTATATTCCAATAATTATTTGTGTGGCACATATAGCATACATTCTGGGTTGTACAAAATTATGTATCAAGTCCTATCACACAATTATTTAAAATTAAAAATAGTATTTTCTGCTGGTTTTCAATTTTAATTGGCAGACACTTTCAAGAAAAATTATGAATATTTTTCTTACTTGGCACATGGCTTTCGGTTGTCTCTTATTGATCTTGTCATAGGTCCCAGAAAATCCAGCAACCCTTCTGACTTTCCTACCGACCACAAAAATTTTTGTGTTTCAGGAAATCGTAGATAAACAAGAGCAATTATGAAACTTGACAAACTGAACATGTTCATCAACAGTCTCTAGGGTTTCATTACAGAATCAACCATCTTAGACCAGGTAAATATAATCAGCCTAAGGCAACGAAGGCTCCTGTCCAAGAAATGACATCTGGTAGAATGGAACTCTCCGGCTTGAGCGATTGTCAGTATTAACATGGATGGATACAAGAAGTGTGCAGTCGAAGATCAGATTATGCCAAAGAATATTCAACATCAGTAAGAAGCTCTTCAATAATGGATAAAAATCATAATATCGACGCAGATTTTGTAAGAATTATTTGGTATTATGCATGATAATACTAATAGGAAGAAGTACTCGGTGTGATCTATATATTTATTCCCTTATCACCAGGTAGAACAAATACCTCGGTTACCAGTACTACTGCCCTCAACAATTTCAGCTCGCAATTCATGGAAGTTAGTACAAGATCGACCGCTTCCGACGGCTGATATAGAACTTTGGCTTCAGAGGTTCTTTTTTGGCCGAAGGTAGCCGAGACCAAAGATTAACTTGGACACTACTTACAATCCGTCCGCTAGCACGCTCCTAATTAAATTCTAAAATCACTTTGAAACTACCCTCTGATCACGGATTTGTTATATTATGTGCTTACGAGAAAATTTTAGCATATAATTTTACGGCAGCTCAAAAGACGGTAACATTGTGCTTGTCGGCGACGGTGTCGAAGGCGGTGGATCACCATAGACTATTCAGTTAATGGATATCTTATTTCTCGACTTTACATGAGCACAAAAACCGTACTTGATCTATCAGTTGAATGAAGTGTCACTTGTTTACATACAAACATTTGTTATTTCACATTTAAATAACTCTTTTTGAACTCTACATTGGATGCTTGTGAAAGATGTTTGCATTTCAGCCCATCAGAAGATTTAAATCGTACCTTTTATGTTGACAAAGGACCGTTCTTGACATAAATAGACTATAGGATCCATCAAAACCAAGCTAATCTCATCTTCCATTACTACAGCTTGTTTGAACAATTTTATTGAGTTTTATTGTCTTATTGTATATGAAACATTCATGAGATCTGATTCACTCCTTTCAGTAAATATACTCAAATTTCATAATTAGCTGAAGATATTAATATTATTCTGAGTATTTTCAACACAGATGAGAGTTAATTAGAATTTAGACGTAATTGAACAATTTTAATTATACAACTTGGAGCTTAATATTCTATTCAAGAATAAACAAAAAAGTGCAGACACTTGAGGCGAGTTTAAAATAAAAATTCCGTCTGACGGAAGGGTAAGCTGCTAATGAAAAATTCAAAATATGTGGAATTCAATGTAAGGAATTGTGTTCAAGATATTCCGATAGAAAATAAAATATGAAGTGTGACGTGATAGAAAATATTCACTCACTAAGGTATTGCAAATATTCACGTTTGATTATACCTGGAAGGTGCAAGTCGAATTATATTCAAGTGACGCTTTCTCCTGGGCAATCTTATGTCTAAGAAATCAAAAAAAAAATCAATGAATTCTTGTGATAGCAGAAGGCTCGTGATTCCAGCACTCGAGTGCCTAGAAGTATACTTACTATTTGAGTGGTATAACATAAACTATGCGCTTCTGAGGTGATAAGTTGATCGCGATACTTCTGTTGGCTTCATTTGTGTTATGAATTTCGCTTGATTAATACTACTAACTCTCTGAATCCAATACTAATCTATCCTCATTCCCAGTCGTTTGCACCGCTGGGCAAAATCAGATTGTTTTTTATCCATAGTGGATAAATATCACTAATATGGAAACTCCCGTAACTACAAACAAACAAAAAGCTCGATTGATTATTCTTTTCACATGAAAACTAGTTTCAATTAAATCTCCGATAAAGGTATTCAATTATCGGTATTTTCAGTATTTCACTATTCATAAAGCTTTACATTGAAACACTAATGAAGTTAGCTACGTTATTTTGGAAATGTTATATACTGTTCAACATTTTAGTGTATGAGAGATGGATAAACCTAAATTCAGTTTTCCACGTACAGATTTTCGCAGAATTCTATGTTGCAGAATTAGCTACAATGTTTCTGTACCAAACATAAAGAACTAGAAATAGTTATGAGGAATCTCACTTTCAACTGTAATCAATTCGCTCACAAATTCTGTTTAAGGGAAACGAAAAATCATGCTTATATACTAATTGAAACAGTGGATGTTTACTTGCATATGAAACCGATACTGATGCGTTGACAGTTTGCGAATGAATGATTTGTTCATCTGCATCCATCAAATAATTATCTTGTTATATTGCCTGAGTGTATCAAATTAAAAATTGCAAAATATTTGAGCGTGTGGATGAGGTGTTAAAATTAAATAGCATTGTTGCGTTCTAAATTATAGTACTGACACGTCTATCCCTCCAATGTTTTCCCGAAATATTCAATTCACCTAACATACCTCTATCTCTATTTCTTTTGGGTACTATTGTGTTCTTGTGTTACGACAATTTTTAAATACAATAATTTACAAAGAATTTTCTGCTTTCAAAAAAAATATTCACTAACAGATTCTCGACACACCCCGATATACCAATATAGCCCAAAAACCATAGTATACATGAAACCTAGTTTCGAGTAAGCAACCCTAATCACCTCCAAGGTCAAGCCATACAGGAAGCGTGTACTGCACACATTTGCGTCACCTTAAAGTCAAAATTTGAGCGTTCAGTTCATCTGTGTGGTACATTGCTTACTTTAATTATCTTATTATAAGTAGATGACAACTTCTATTAATTGGTGAGTTTGTCTGTTATTGAGTTTTATGAGTTTGGTATGTTCAGCGTCATATGTGATGACGAAGTGGGGTATGACTCCTTCTCTTTGATGTATTGGTATCCTTAGCTGCTTGAGATATCAATGCCATTAATGCTCACATCTTGATCGTGTGACGGCAGTGATTGTTGCCAACCGCATGTACTGTGCTTTTCCAACCTGCGTGTGTCGCATGTACTGTGTGTTATTGCGGGCCACAAAGCTGTTCTAAGAGTGGGTAAATCGACCAACTCACGAGTGTCGCGGGTATCGATGTTCACCATAATACTGGTAGCTATCTATTCGGTAAACTCGATGGCCTAACTGTTACCCAGATATCCTTCTCCATCTCTGAGGCAGGTGTATAGTTTTTATATCCGTTCTAGTAACCTAATCTGAACTTGAAATGCCCCGATGGTGGAGTATCGATGTGACTCTCTGATGACATCTTACGGAGCATTGTGGCTTAAACTCATAACATTTTCAGACGGATTGAGCTTAATTACCCAAGTCCTAACATTTGACCAACCCCTTAATACTGACAGCAAGGCCATCAACAGGTCATCCGCCAAACATAAGTTTTTCAAAATATTTTCCTTTTATATATCATCATATTTATCATCGATTATCATTATTTCTCTTGACCACTTGTGCACATGCCTTTTACATTGAGGACTCTCGTATTTCTAATAAATGAGTAGAAATTGATTGTGAACTTTGTTCATTACACCAATGCTCTGTCACTGATAGCTTATATAATTTTTAGTAACTCAATTATGCACACAAAAGCACGAGGCCATATTGCAAGAAACATATTATGTTGAATATATTCTTTGGGCGAATATGAGCAGTATACCTTGGATCTGGAAAAGATATTCTATTTATTGGCGAAAGTAATCTACGTTGTAAGAAATGGAAATATGAAAATACAGTCAATTCATATATTTCCTTCCATATGTTGATAGTTTCGGCTATATTCCATTCATCTTCAAGAACGGTATTTGAAATACAAATAACTAATATGACATGAGAACTTGTGGAAATAGCAATGAGAATTATTTGGTTTGAATTTATACATGTATTTGAATTGATATTTGATGTTTAATAAGCATAAAAAGTAGTTTTTTACTTCTCATTTGCCACATTGGACTATTTTGGAGGCTGCTGATTAAGTGCATGTTGAAAATAGTGCGTACACGCATTGTCAAAGAAATTATGAACTTGCAAACGCAAAAATTAGTTAGTTGTTAGATGAACCTATATGAATATGCATCATGCAGATGTATCAGAAATTTCAAACAACAAATTATAACATATAGTAATGTGAGGAACAGAGCCCAAAAAATACTGTTGTATATTGTGCTAAGGACTATACTCTCAGTTTTGCCGTTAATATTGTGTTTGTCCTCTTCTATATACAAGTTATTTTCATTGTGTGTGATATTAGTCTTGTCAAAATTGAAGGAGTGCTCTGTGCTCATTGAGTAATTGGTGAGTAATTAGAGCACATTTTGACGTATTCCTATGGAAAATTTAGTGTTATGTTTGTGTTCGTCAAATTTAGTTTTAAATATTTTCAAGTCTGTCCTGCAGTCATAGCCGACATCGCTGGCCGAGCGCTTTAAGACAGCGCACAAGTAGTCCTTACTGCTAGCCATTAGTTTCGTTAGTTCGAAATTTGAATCCCACCAGAGGCATGGATGTTTGTGTGTGTCTGAAACAGAAATATAATTTGTATCTCCGAAATTTTACTCACGACTGAAAAGTATCAAGATCTTTATGAAGTAGTGTCCTTGAAACGAATAAATGTATTATTATTTCATTATAGTTTGCTCTTGATGATACGCATCACAATCTGATATTAGAAATTGAAATAAATCTTGAGCTTCCAATTGTTCATCCTACGATTTCATATTGTTTGAGACAAATGTTCGATCTCTTCAGGATGCTGGAATATTTGCTTGATCCCACAACTAGCTCTATCTGTGTATGGTCTAGTGGAGTATTTTTCTGTCCTCATAATAATAATTTGATTGAATGTTTATTGGGCTACAAAACGAACAGCTGATGATTTGATTTGACCGCGGATCTCTGGATTTATTAGTTCATAATATATGTAGATTTAGAAATATACGATCCGCCTTCAATATCGCGGACCATCTGGTTCCCCTCCCACGTCTATGATAAAGCTTTCCAAATGATAAGTTCAGATTCAGGTAGACATCATATTGTTGACCAATTAGTCATTATGATTGGCACATAAATCAGAGATTCACACTATTCGGCTTTGTCTCCTGGAAACACGCTTCTCCTGGTACTATGACTCGCACGCATTCACTCAATTCAGTTTCTGACGATTGATAAGGAATAGATATTATCTTTATCTCCAGTATCGCTTCATCCACTGTCCTTATACTTCTCATTTCTTTCCATCAGGTATAAAGTATTGATTTAATTGGCTTCAAGAGGCGTAGTCCGACTTTACCCACTTGAAACAAATAAAATATTGCTTAGAGACCAATGCTTGATCATATAATCGAAAAGACTGAGAGTTCCAAAATAATAGAAAACAACTAAGTCAACTAATCAGTCGAAGCAAAATACTTTCGATAGAAAAAAGAGCAGTGTGCATGCTCTAATTTTCTTACAATATATCCAATATCAATAAATTTTCTCCTAATGTAACACTGACCCATATCATCTTTTCGTAAAATAAACTATTCGGCACGAATATATTTTCTATTATCTGTGTTATAAATCAGTATTCGAGGATATTTATGAATATTTATCACTCCTGAAAATTTTTCCCATTTGTACATGACGAGCTCTGTATCTCTTATATTGCCATGTACAAGATAATTGCTGACGAAAATTCAAGTAAAATTGATGGTAATATATTGAACTAGGCAAATATTCTCCAGAAATATAATTTCTAATACCACATCACGAAATACTGTACTAGTTCTGCATGTTTCCAATAATAGGTGAAGTAGCTGAAATTTAAGACATTGCGTGCAATCTCGACAAGAGATGAAAGCAATTTCCGGTATGAGTTTTTCGTTTTCAAAAATATATTTCTGGTCATTGGAGAGTTATTATATCACAAAACGAATTCCGCTTAGAAGTAAATCGATTGTCTCATTAAAAGAACATAAACCGAGGGGTCGTAAACATCCTTAATGATGTCAATAATTTTTGATCTGTTGAGAGGCATATCGTTGTTTGGACATTTATTGATTATAAACATTCGAAAACGGCAATTAAGATATTGCTAGTAAATCATACGAAAAAACACGTAGGCTAGCTTAGAGGGTAGCACAGGCGCATTGGCGTCGTGGCGGTGGAGGCTGCGTCGCGGCGTTGGTGGCAGCGATGTAGCGACCGTCAGTTGTTTCACGGGCACCTCCGCCAATAACACGGAATTCCGCGAACGCGACCGGTGCGGGCGATTCTCACGCGCAGTGAAAATTGTGTCCCCTGAAAATAAATGCAGTGGGAACAACACAACTGTGAATTAGTGTTTACAACGACTGGGAAAAATAGCTCCAATCAAAATATTTACAAAAGACTTATCAACAGCGAACAGCAAGTGAATTTCAAATTTTAAAAGTTCATATAAAAACCAGTGAAGTAGAACGAAAAAATAAACGCAGCGACACATTGGTTTAGAACAAATTGGAAGCCAACAATTGTTATATCCCACAATGGGTTTGTTCAGTGCTCGGTTATATAATTTTTAAACTTCTGCAGGACAAAATGCCGCGAGGTCTGGATCTACTTTTGGCCCTAGCTACTGCAATTATTGTAGTGAGTTGCGCACATGCTAAGATCGGTAAGTCAAATTATAAGATTACCACTCACCTCAACCAAAGTTTTTCGCATTAAAAAAAAACTTGTATTGTATCCTGAAGAAAATTATGCAGAGATTTATGAATATCATGCAAAAAGCGTAGATCCAGAAAATCTTAAATAAAATGCTTACAGCTCCAAGTTTTGGATTTTGAATACTACACTAAGCTCAAAGATAGTGGAAAATGGATGAGCTCTATTTTAGGACATTCCTTTAATCAATAATATATCCAAAATAATATCAATCGAAAAAACAAGTTCATGCCGTAGACATATTGCTCAATCTGTTTTATAAATTGGAATCTTACTATTGAAAGCAACTGAGTAGGAACATATTGTTTTTTGATTCTTCATCTGCTACATGAATTAAGGTTTCACCTATCACACAATTCGACAGATTATATGTAAAACTCAAGGATATCAAATGATCATAGATATTATACTCTGATTTGAACTTCTCAGATTTTTTCCAGTCAAGTAGAACATTTCTACTGAAAATTGATAGATGCAAACTTATTATTGCAGAAAATAGTGATGGTATTTATAATAAGTACTGATATATCATAGCTATTTGGTATTAATGATAATGATAATTATGTTTCTATTTTTGATCGTAATTATTGATAAAACAATCATAATGAGTTTTTCTGAAGATACTTGAATACAGTTCAATTGAACAAACCGCAGATAACCCTCTCAATAACTCAAAAAATCATTTCATGTGATAAAGTATCAAAATGGTCTTAAAAGTGAAGAAAGCAATTGAAGCAATCTTATTCACAAATCTGTTTCAGATATTGCATGAAAATATATAATCTAGGAGCCAAACTCTGTTCAACAAGATTATCACTTCTGTGTTACTTTGAGAGCGCTTCATTTTAACGAGTCTACCATGTTTTCTATCTGTGAAAACTCTCGTAAACGCAGTATTTTCCAGTGAACAATTGCAAAAAACGTTCACGCGTCTTAACACTCACGACCTTTTTTTTGTGTCCAAATCAATCAATAAATAATGAAATAACAAATAGCAGAAGAGATGTGCCATTCATTCAAGCATACATTTTTGCTTCAATCTTGATTTGAGAATTTTGTATATAAGCTCTATCAATTGTCGATATTTTTACAGTCGTATGAATATTGTTGACCTCATACTGAGCAAATATATATATATTGCACCAAATACCAGAACCAAAAACTAAATTAGTCCTATAATTGTATGATATACATCATTATTCGCTCTACCTCTCCTGATTTGTATCCATGTTCACACCTATTTCTGCAGACCATGTCAATTAATGAAACTTTGTACAAGCATCAAGCATGGTTTAGTTCACCTAATAAATACGAATTAACAAATGCAAGAGAAAATATTCCATATAGGCAAGAGTTATATTGAGCTTTTCTTATTGACTATTTGAACATTCCTTATCACTAACTATACCGCACTGATATGCATTTATTTCATGGATCACTGTCAAAATACTACAACTAAAATACTGCATCCCATGCTCTTATAATGCAAGAGAATATTATTTGATCTAATTGTGACAGTAACTCTCACAGAAATAGACAATAGTATATTGTGTAACTAGGGACGAAATAAGACGATTTAAGTTGAGGGTGAGTGTTGCTTGCCCGAGCGAAGCGAGAGCTGGCATCACCCTCGGCTGAAATCGTGTTTTGTCCCGTGACACACACTGTATTTTTCATAATACCTGCATTGAAACTTTCCATATTACAAATTTGTCATAACAAAGTAGATATTTTTGCTTCCGATTTTGCAGGTCACAAGTCGAGAGTAACTGCTTGTGCTTTATCAATAAGATGTTATAATGTACTTGAGATTGTCGTAATAATACTTTTTTTCTTGAAAGTATCATCTTTTTATTTTAATTTACAGCTACGAATACAACAACTGTCAAATGACCTGAGGTTATATAATTTTCATTCAGAGGTTGACAATGAACAGATGCGACTCTGCCAGGGATAAAACGATTTGAAAAAAAAATTCAGCGAGCAGAAATAAGCCTGTTTCTGCCCGACTACACTTGCATTTGTCTGAAATTTTCTTGTTTCGACTGACAAAACAGGCGTTGAAACGCATTGTTTCGATGCAGGTGTTATGAAAAATCGTTTTAATAATCAACAGATTCAATATGAGCTTTTCTGGCTCTGAGTATATGAATTCATATGAATTTATTCCTTTTTTATTTTTGTTTCACATATGTTATCAACTTACACTCCTAGAGCGTTGGCAGTTAAGCTAATAAAAGCTCAGTTCAACTACTAGCATTAGACTGAAAGTATGCCCGCAACATTTTTTGGACAAAGTGACAAGCTGAATTACGATAATATTTACTCACATGTTGTGGAAGAAGTAGCAGATTGATGATGAAATTGTAATAAATCGTTATTTTTATGAATTACAGACGGTGATCGGTGTAGCATTCTGTCCCACAATTATTTTCTGCCGGATGTCATTTCATCATCTTTAGAATATATTAAAAACAAAGTGATGGACATAAGTGTTAAAAGCATCATAAAATCATTGCGTTTCGCAAATTGTTCACACAAAAATGCTGTGTTCACAAGAAAAAATGCAGTTAAATATTTGGTAGTCTCGTCAAAATTAAGACGCATACGAAGTTATACAGCAATGATAGTTATGTTGGAAAACAGGGTCTGGCACCTGAACTATAGTAAGGTTATTACACAATAGTGTCTGTAAAATATAAAATAGAATTACATTGGCTCAATTTCTAATACTAAGTCATAGGCTCCCAAACTTTTTTTTCTCGTGGACCACTATCAAAATTCTACTGGTTCTGGTGAACTCCAAATCCCTTTTTGTAGACCCCTACTCATCCCCATTTCTTTCTCCGCAAACCACTTTGTGAATCACTGCATTATCTGATACAAAACTAAGTTTATCACATTCATTTGTTACTTCAGAATCACAAATATTCAATTTATAATGTTCACAGAGAAATAAATAAGATTTGCAAACGATGGAAAGAACTAGGACCTCACTTCTATGACAGATTTGTGAAATTACTGTACAAATAATTAGGTATATTGGGTATATCTGGACATTGCTGACAGTAGGAGAATATATAGCAATAATTGAAAATAATCAGCAATATTTACAATGCACATAGAGTTAATCACAATTTTTCAAGGGCGAAATATTTAATTCAGTTTGTGAAGATCAAATGTTTGATTAGAATTATCGCCGACGTGATCATCCCAATTTAATTTATTTCAAACAGAATATTTACAAGGCTGGGACTATCCAGTTTTGATAATTTCATGCTCAGAAGTATTAGGTTAGAACTATAAGATCCCTTCAGCTTTAATAAGTTTCAAAAAATTGAATACGTATTTCGAGAGCAAAGCTCTTATCATCAGTATGCAATTTTTCTACATTGATATGCTCTCTACCATAGGCTAAATAGTCTTACTGTAAATATGCTTTCCATCAGTGGTAATGTAAATTACCTGAATTACACATTACGTGCTTTGCTACCAGCATTTTCGTGGAGAGGAAGTATTCCTCACAGCAGTCCAACTGAACCTGATGAATACTATTGAATGAAGGAGTAACAAATAAATCGCGATAAGAGGACAGGAAAAAAAAATCTGCTTTATCTGGTACACTACAGTACTACCCCGACCACAAATTTCAAGACCAGTTCTATCGCTGTTTCAAAAATTTATAAGGTCGCATCAATAAATTGCATGTTTCAAAGTGAAAGCTGTCATTCTCAAAGTGACACCTATCCTTGTGAATGTGACAACTGTCATTATCAAAATGACAGCTGTCATTATTCAACCAACGGATGGCGGTTATATTTCAGTGCTTACTAAAAATAAGTATTTTTGAAAATGAAGAGTTCCGTTCAAGATTTTTGGGGTCTTCAACTCATTGGAAAATACAGTTTCGACATTCGATTGCCGGAGGTGTGATTTGGAGATGATAACGTGGACTACACTAATTATTTATTTTTGATATCCACCATCTCCTAGAGAGCTTAAAATTTATACCAAACTAGACAGCATCTGAATAATTTGTGGATGAAACAATTGACAATCGTTTACATATTCTATTAAACACTTCTATCAGGATTATTTTCACAAGAGCTTTAATTTGATACCGAATACGATAGAGCCAAATTATTTATTCCAGGAACCAATTGATGAACGTTTGCATATAATGTGAAGATAATCTCAATTTTACATGATGATTCTCATTATTTCTTTGATTCAGAGAAATATATTGAATTCTATAATAATTGAATTTTGATAATAACAAATAAGCGACTGATAATTTTGGGAAATGTTTTGCGTAAATGTTCGGCACATTATTCAAATATTAATTTTAGTCATTTCATACTGCATGATAATTATTACCGTTTATGAAATAAACCCAAAAAACTAGAGAGTTCCATCAGTGAAATTTTAGTATTACTGATTGAAAAAAAATCATCCACAAACTTGGACCTAGCTTTTTGTTGAAAAACTGAGATATAAAACTTCAGTTGAAAATCTGTACGCGTTCTCAAATTATTCCTCACAGACAGACAAACAGACCGACAGACCGACGTTTACCAAAACTATGTTTTCCGGATTCAGTAAGATTCAAAACGTGAGGATTCATCAAAATCTCAAGCTGTCAAAAAATCACGATTCTAATACTTTTCCTATTATATTTATAGATTGAGCAAGTAAAAAAGAACAAATTTACAATTTCATAAGGCATTAAAACATATGATATAAAAAAAAATCAAATCATCAATCAAATTTTGAGTAATCGGAATAATTATATGAACTAGGAATTGATGATAGTGTTATAAAATTGTTCAGGCTCCTATTGAAAGATATTAACTGACCAAATCTAGAATTATATAGAAAATACATCAGTTCTAGAGGTGCGTAGGTGAATGGTTATGGAGCTGTAAGTGTTCATAGAAGTAGAAGGAGCATATAAAGCTAAAACTAAGGATCATCAATATTTACATAAATCAACTTATTAAGACGCAGACCCGTTCCTAGCGGGTATGCAGCGAATGCACCGCACGCTGCCAGCAAAAATTAGGGGCAGCAATTTGTCACAAACAACCACTTTCCTTTCGGATTACGCGCAAGCCGACACTTTTGTACTTATTTAGATACAATATTTATCATTTTTGTAGGATTTTAGTGTTTTTATTTCCATTGAAACACATAATATCTCCTGTTTTTATATCTTACCTTGATGAAAACAAAAAAGCACCAAAAATAGCGATTTTTCAAACCACCATGACTCGGTTGATCTTGATCTCAAATGGATGAATCTTCGAGTTTTGGAGAGTTTGAAGCTTTCTCTTTCGGTGACTTGAGTCAATTTGACTCAAAGTTTATCGCACTCTCTATCACATCCCTGATACAAAAAATTATCCTTGATGTCGAACGTTGACAACTGCGACGATTTGGCGCAAAGTTCTGAATAAAACAGAAAAAAAACATTTTGGTTTCTTTATAACTTGGCTAATTTTGCACGAAAATTGATGGTTTCATTTTCTTTGGCTGGTGCCAGGGGGTGAATTTGATTCGACCATACATCAATTTGCACAATATTGAAGAGAAAACTCCATACGTCTTAAAACTGAAAAGTTCATTTATTTCCTTGCTAACTTAGCCGAGCTATGACCAAAAAAGCGCAAAATGTAAGTTTTTTTTTGTTTAATTCATCACCTTGCGCCAAATTATCGTAGATACTCAAATTTTTGCGCAATTTTAAGGAAAGAACTTGATTTCCTGGGTCGTGAGTTGAGTTCACAATCTGTTTTGCATCCAGTACAAGTTGTGAAAGTGCGACACCATTTGACATCAAGAATATTTTTTCTCTCAGCAGTGTGATAGGGTGTGCGAAGAGCTTGGCATCGGATTGATTCACATACTCTTAAAGAAAAAACTTCAAACTTCCCAAAACTTAAAGATTTATCCATTTCCGAAGATAAGCAACCGAACTATTACGGTTTAAAAAATCAGTATTTGGGTGCATTTCCAAGCGGTACTTTTTTTTGTCGAGTGTATATATTTTTCGACAATTAACAGAGTTAATTTTAAATGTTGAAAAGGATCCAAAATAATTTATTGTTGGGAAAAGTAGGCCTTCAGGAATCCATTGAGATGTAGTTAATATTTATTTCACATTGGACGTTTCGAGTAACAAGTACTCATCATCAGCTACATAAAAATTTTAAATTATAACAAAGAATCATGAAAACTTTCATCTTCTTACCAAGTACACATGGTCATGTTTAATTTAATCACTTAAATCAATATAACATAAATGTTATAAGTTCACAAAAAATTTTATGAGAGAAACTTAGGAAATGAACTATGCCCAATCCCCCAAGAACAAAGCCATGTTCATGGAACGTGAACTGACGAACGACTGACGAAAAGCAGTAAATCAGCAATCAACATCAACTAAAACTAAGAAAAATCTTCCCTAGCGTTAAGGTGGCAGTTCAAAATTCTCCAAAAAGTTATTGGCAAATTTCATGATTTCAAAAACAACATGAAATTTCACGTTCCATGAACATGGCTTCGTTCTTGGGGGATTTGGCATAGTTCATTTCCTAAGTTTCTTCTATTAAAAATTTTTGTGAACTTATAATATTTATGTTATATTGATTTAAGTAATTTAATTAAACATGACCATGTATACTTGGTAAGAAGATGAAAATTTTTATAATTCTTTGTTATAATTTAAAATTATTATGTAACTGATAATGAGTTACTCGAAACGTCCAATGTGAAATAAATATTAACTACATCTCAATGGATTCCTGAAGGTCTACTTTTCCTAACAATAAATTAACAGAGTTAAGATCATGTCTTTCAGAGAAATTTGTTAAATTAAACTTTCCAAGTAATTGTTCAAAACTAACTGTGAGGTCAGTACAGTGATAATAATTTTTGAAGAATACATATTTGAGAGATTTCTTCTGAATTGTTTCGATGTGTGTGTGGTGATTCTAATAGAGCTAGTGTGAAAGTGAAACTGCTCCAAGAAATTGACAGTACAGTGGGGATACTAACATCACTGGCAATACATTTTCTGTAGTGTCAAAAATAATAGATCATTGCAATATTTTCTTAGGTGGTTCACCAAAGTTGCCAAAATCCCTGGAATATTGGACAATTTACGATACAATACTCAATGAATGAGAAGTATCGAATATTTTATCGGAATATAATGAAAATGTCAAACACAACGAAAATTGGTGGCAGCGCTACACAAATTTTTCATACATTGTTTACTCTTTTGTTATCACATCAGTACAGTAAAAGTGAAATTTTTCACATGTCAAAGTATGAAAAATACACATTTAAAATATTTTCAATGTGAAAAATTTGTACAATGTCAGACATTCTAGCACAGGTATGCTAGAAATTCTTGCACCGGAATAAAAATTTCGAGCTGAAACATAATCACAGAATTTCATTTTTGCTGAGATTAAGCAATTTTATTTCAAATCTTTTAGTAGTGCAAGAACCAGCTTTGCTCTATTTGATATGATCCACCATACTGAAAATCATCTGTCCCCAGAGATATTTTTTGTCGACATCAAACTCTTATATCCTAAAATATCGAAGCTTTCGTTGACTTAATCAATAGAGTTCTGGGAAAAAAACGTTGGAAGCCGCATATTGGAACGCAAAATCACCGGAACTGATTATTTAATGTAATCTTGCAGCTTCAATCCCTAAAGAGGTAAAATGATCAATAATTTTGGGCTAGCAAATCCTACTGTCATCCAGGAGAATCAATTCAATCTTTCAATATTTCTTAAACTAAATAGGCATTTGGAATAGAGTAGAATAGAAAATTAGGATATTGAACTAATCCTGAACAGTGGTTGGCCTAAATTATTCTGGGAATCAAGCTGTTATAGTATATAAAGCTACAAGTCTCATAAAACATGTTTTGAGACTTGCATTGTAGCTTGAAATCAAGTTGCTCACGCTGAATTTATTAACTGGATCTTTTTTGTTTTATTCTGTGAACTTTTTTTCTGCAGTATATATTGACATAATAAATTACGAATTAGGAGAGATATCATTAGTTTCTCTTCTGTGGAATACGATCTGATTTGTTTGGAAGGTCAACATTGATGTAACCTGTTGGAACATTTGAGGAAATCACTTTTGGTTACTACTCTTGACTTTCTGTTCGTGATAACTAAGTTTCTCTCTTCAATTAAATTACTATTCACGTAGGGTCCTCCTATCCTTTTAAAAAAAAGGCAAAAATCGCAAATCCCAAAGCTTGACTCAACTATAACTGAAATTTACAAAAAAAAAGGTTTATAAGAATAGTTTGTAGGACTCAACCAACAAATTATTTGACATTTCTATCATGCTGAAAGCAATAAGCGCGAGGTTGTGTTTTGCGAAGCAAATATAAAATTTTACTTATATATTGTTCTTGCCTCGTATTCAACCGCTGATTTGAATAAAGCCATCAAGTTCAAGTAATTCCTGGTCATAAGGAAACAAACAAAATTCTCGTGAGGCTTTATTAAGGTTATGTCAACCGCCATATTACAGAATGGTCCTATTTCCGTCATATTGTGGTGCTAGAACAGACACTGCCTTATCACGAAAGAAAAGTTTTTTCGCCGTAAGAAATACGAAAGTGAATAAGTGTGACCATTAAATATAAAGTTTTCACAGTAGAGTTTCATCAAAACTCTACATTTGTTATAACGACAAAATTAATTTTTTGTGCGTGACGAAAAAATAGATTAATGTAACAAAGAAGTTTTCATGTTTTAGTACGTGTTTTTTTATGAAAATGCTGTTTTTGTGCGAGCAAATAATTAGTGTCCAGCCCAGGTTTTTCGCTGACAAATTGACAGAATTTTTTACCGAAAATATTAAAGTGCACCCAAAATATTAATGTCACAGATAAAAAATGTATAATTGACGTACAATTATGTACATTCATCACGATTCTAACATGAAAAATGTCAATCAATTGTTGTTACAGCTTTGAAAATGATAATTATTTTTATGCATATTGATTTTTTTAGTGCTAGTTAGAAAATGTACAAATATTATTGTCTTTTTGTAATGACGTCGTATTCTGTTCATCAACCTTACTACCAGTCTTGGAATACTAATACACAGGCAGAATTATTATTTGATTGATATTCTTCAATGTTTATAATCGTCCAATTCACGAAAGTAAATTGTACCATTCCGATCATTTTCTCAAAAAAATAAAAACAAATTAGCATTCCAGTCCTCTTATGTATGATATAGAAATGAAGAATAACAATTTCTGGTTCTTGGAAAGCCTTTTCAACGACCTGGAGTTTGCCTTATGCATATGAAAACTGGTCGAAATACGCGCCGTGAGAACCTTGCTCAGAGCTCAGCTTTAAAAATCAAATGGCAGAAAATACTGAACAACCTGCCCCGTCCAAATATCGATTCTACAATTAACTATAGATACGCCGACTCAGACAGTTACGCAAATACTATTCACATTGCCGAAACATAGATTAGATACATCCCTGATGTTATAATTATGAGAACTGTCACTGTATACGTATTATATACTCATTCTGTCGAATTTCCGCTGCGCCGAAAGTACACACTGTCGAATACCCACAGCGGCGAATTTACCCTCACTACTGCTTTGTTCAAGTATTCATCGATAAAGAATGCCTGTTCCAGCAGATTGATAAACATTGAGCATAGCATGTTGAGCTTGGCCAGAGCGGGCAAGGCCCGCCCTTTAATTGAGTGTGAAGTGCCATTGACACATAAGCAGTGGGTATTCGACTTTCGTCATAGCGGACATACGACAGAATGAGTATATAATACGTATACAGTGACAGTTCTCATAATTATAACATCAGGGATGTATCTAATCTATGTTTCGGCAATGTGAATAGTATTTGCGTAACTGTCTGAGTCGGCGTATCTATAGTTAATTGTAGAATCGATATTTTAAAATAGGCTGTTTGAATCATTATCATGATATAGTCGTATTCGTGATAATTTATTCATGCTGTCTGAATATTTGTTGGGTATAAACAGTATGGAATATATGGAGTAAGTAAGACAGTCAATAGCTATGTGGGTTAGTTACATGCCATGAAGTCATAGAGTAGAGTCGAGTAGAATGGGAGCTGAGTAGAGTTCCAACCCGTATACTTGACCGCATAGCAGTGAGTGAATTCAAATATATATTTGTCAATTTATTTGTGATCACTTATGTTCTGTTATTTATTATTTGATATATCAATGTGCTATATGAATTTGGCATTCTTTATATTCACAATAACTTTTACCTTCATGCAGCAGGATCCCAACAATTCCTTGTTGTATTCTAGTTAGGGTATTGATAGATATTCAAGATATAAGTCTCAAAAGATATTATTTGAAGCAGTAGTGGTTTGGTCATGAGCTTCCCCACTGAAATCGTGCATTGAAAGTGTGCAATAAAAATTTTATCGTACAATTTTCAATAAAAGTCTACTTCTTATATTAAAATGATGTAACAAACTGCTACTTATTATACGATCATATGAAATAACATTCATCTCAAATATATACACAAAGTTACGATGAACCAACTGAAAAAAGTAAAGTATCAAGTTCAAAAAACTCAATAACAAAATTAGAAATTTATTGGTAAACAATCAAAATATCACAATTATCATATTGCTACCAATTTCACTTATTATAACAATATAATAATATCCAGTTAAGAGTTTGAGACAAAAATGTTATTATTATTATTATATGCCTAAATCATGGTGACATAGCGTTGGAGCCAATAAAGAATAAGATCGAATGATAATTCCTTAGCCATTCTATTTGATTCACATGAAATTGCACAAATAATAGCCGATAGAGAGAGAAAAAAATGGGTACCTGACGTAAGATGATTAATGAATGAGCCCCTCATCTCTATAATAAATTTAATTGATTGAATTTAGAGCACAAAGCATGAACTTAAAGTGCACAAAATAAAAAATGCCATCAAGAATCTTATCTATGATTGTATAAACGATTCTTCACATTATTTTTAATTTGAAAATTAAGTATTTTGAAACTCAAAACATCAAGAAGACTGCCTTGTAAGAGGTGCTTGAGAGTTGTGTTGTCACGAGACTCGAGACCAGTCTCGCTCATGTCTCATCTCACTATAAAAAGTCGAGATTGGGTCTCGAGCTTAGAATCGAGATTGAGACAAGACCAGAGTCGAGTCGAGACAAGAGTCTCGCGAGACTCTCGACAAGACTTGTATCATAATTACTTGAAATTATTTTTAAGTCAAATCTAATGAAGTACTGTGTAGTCGTAGCAGATTTTATATGATGAGATTGTGCAACAGGACGAGTTCCAATACTGGCACAAAACATTTGATTCCACAAAAAATTATCAACATAATGTAATAATTGATTTTCTCCAACACTGTTTTGGGATTAGCATATTCCATAACCAAAAATTATGATGGAACGAATGACATTCCAAAAAATCGTTTAGAATGATTCCGTATACCGTTTGGAATGATTCTGTAAGCCTTTAGAATTATTTCGACGAATCAGAAGCTGTTAGTTTGGCTACTACCATGGTTACTTCCTAACAATTCAAGTATTCATATCTGGATTTGACGTTTGATATTTAATAATTTTTTAAGTTTCCTCTGAAATATTGGCGAGTTTCCAAAACCTTGTTAGAGAAAGTATAGTCTACAATATGTTTGGAATGGCGTATTCCACACTCGCGAACCGTAATCCTCGCCTTCAGCTCGGTTTACAAACTTTTCGCTTGTTCAGAATATTGGCCATTCCAATACTTATTGTAGAATAAACTATTCCCCGGAAATACATTACATACATTGACTCCAATAAGATTCCTAGTTATATTCCTGTACTTGATCTAATTTCATACAAAATTATATTAGATTAGGCTGAACTGGGCTATAGAAAGAGAAAATCAATGCCTTTCTTCTATAAATTTCAGTAATTTAAAACATATGGCCCATTATTTACAGTCAATAACATGACCTCATTTGTGAATTTGGTTTTTCTTCATCCACCTCTGAATTTGGTGGTTTGCACAACGCAAACAATGCGTAAACTGATCATGTAGGCCTTTCACATCTACTATCAATTCGCTTTTGTTATCTGAATTCAGTTTATGAATTTATATTGAGAATTATAGAAGAAATATCGTGTGGCGTGTAACACATGTACGAAATAGCATTATGAAACTCGGAATTAGTATATTCTACAATAAATATTGGAATAGTCTATATTCTGAACGAGCGAAAAGTTTGTAATCAGAGCCGAAACCTTGTTGGAGAAAGAATAGTCTACAATATGTTTGGAATGGCGTATTCCACACTCGCGAACCGTAATACTCGCCTTCGGCTCGGATTACAAACTTTTCGCTCGTTCAGAATATAAGCCATTCCAATACTTATCGTAGAATATACTATTCCGTCACCCAGCGATTCTTGACTTGAAAAATGTAGCCTTAATCTCGTCATATTTTTGGTAGAGTCCATGCCAAATAATAATCAGGTAGAATAAAATGATTCCCGCTTGTAAGAATATGTAAATATGAAATATGAATTATCATTGCGAGAGTCTCGTCGAGATTCGAAAACGAGACAAGACTGATCTACTCGAGACCAAGGCGAGACCAATACGACACTGAGCCAGGTAAAACCAGTACGAGACCGAGACGAGACTCGCTGAAGTCTTTTCGTGGCAACAATACTCGAAAGTAGATAACACTAGCAAAGTACAACTTTCAACCAATAAATAATAAATTTTCTGCTATAAAAGATTGCATTCAATCATTAATATTCTCAAAAAACAAGAGTTTTATATCACATTGTTTGTTCTATAATTACATATAATATTTATTATGACGTGAGAATCGTGCGGCAGCATGGCATGTATCATTTTTGTAAAATAGGACATATTCTTCATTGAAACCTTATACTTCTCATATCAACTCACGTCATTTTCACATCATCTTTCATGTATTATTATATAAATCTTCTGAAAGAACTTTTTTTTATATTTCAATACAAATTTTCGCAATTGCGATTACATTACACTAAACAAATGCAATGAAACATAACTAACATGATTTTTTTCATTGATTGATATTTGTTACATTTTTTGTGCTATGATATTTTCACTAGTGTCAGTTTGACGTATAACAAAGAAATTAAAGTTGAAGATTACGAACGGCATCCATGATCCACAATTCTCATTATTACCCTCTGCAAAGGAAATTTATATTCAATAATTCCGTGTGAACAGGAAATTAATTATTATTGTCTCCATGGCTCGGGATAGAGAACTTTCGATTCAGGATTCGGTTCAGTAATAGGGTTCTTTCGGTGCACGTATTACAAAGAAATTGTATTCGACAGATGTGTGCAAGAGAAGCCATAAAATCGCTTTTTTTGTTATGCCTGGAAAGATCTATCTTTATACATATCATAATTTTTCTTGGCACAATATTTTCTTGTGTTGTTGGTAATGATGGTAATATATTTTTTTTTTTATAATATACAATACAATTATACAATAGGAAAATGGATATGATTTGTGTTATAATGTACGGATATAAAATATATGCATCAATCATATCAATGATATAAACATCATGTTTCCATTATCCATTTACTTAAAAACGATTTGCTTGATTAATATTATCGGAGACATGTGAAATGTGAATTTAATATCGATAGATTTTTGTAGTTTCTTGAAGATTATTGAGTTCATCACAAAATCATGAAAAAATGAAAATAATTAATAAATAAAAAAATATGAATAAAAAACAAATATTCAAGGCTGGCTATCAATATTTAGAACCATTTTGTAACAGAATCGATGAACTATAATTGATTCTGACAGAAAATCTAATACTTCTGTTATAATACAGATATAGTATATTGTACAACAAGTATGGAAAATTACCTATTTCACACGAGATGTGTAATTTTCAGCACGAGACGGAGTCGAGTGCTGGAATAACACAAGTGTATTTAATGAAATATGTAGGTAAATCATTAGAATAACTGATATTTCAAATCTATTTCCACAAATGTAAAATAACTCAGGCATTTTAATTGTTTGCTCTATTTATTTATTGTGATATTTATTTTAGTTATGATTTGGAACATTATTGAGATATTTTCTACCAGTTGATTGACATTTAATTGTTGTGTACTCTTATTGTTGCGAAATACGAAAAGATTGTATCTGATTGGCCTACTCTTGCAAGGTTCTGATTGGCTTATTAAGTAGAGTATTATGTGATTCCGGGTAACATGTTTTCTAAATTTTTGTCACTAACCATTTTTCAACTGCAGTAATGATAATTGTAAATATCCAATTTGGTTATGATACAATAATTACATACATAATTCCTCGATTTCGAGAGAATGTAATGAACATGTATTGTCTGCTTCAATTTGACAGTTGTGATTTGCAGAGTTGCCAACCTTCGGAATATACATTACAAGAATAAGTAAATAATTCCAAAAGAACCTAGTGCAATTTTGTCACTTAAATGTGGCTTATAAAAGAGCAAGCAGAGATTTATATCAAATCTAGGATATTTATCAATAAACTTGCTGAATATATCACCTAAAGAATATTCGAAATGGATTATTAATATATAAGTTGGTCAAACTGGTGTGAGAAATAATTTCTCACGACTTCTCCCACAGTTGTGTGAAATTGTTATTTTTCTAGTTGTGTTTTGTATGAGAAATATGTTGTTTTCTATAGTGATCGTAGAAAAAATATATTTTTATTATTTTCAAATTCTATGTACTTATTTATAACAATTCTTGCAACTTTATTACACTCCTACAAAAATACAAGAGCTTTGGTAATTTGTCCTCAGCTTTTAGGCTAATAAAATATTTACATATTATGATAATTTTCCGTTCGAACTTTTCCATCAGATAAGATTCATCGTACGACTAAGCGTGTAGTAATTTGGCCGTCCCTCTCTACCGAATTTATTTCTGGGTCAAATAATTAGGTGTAAAACATGTGAGAATCGAATCACACTTCAAGAATGCTCAATCCCTGTTCTAATAGTCTCTGGTTCGTGTTCAGTGTTTGGTATTTCTCCAGCCATTCACGAAATGGAACAGGAGTACCTACTAGGGCTGTTAGGAGATTTTAAAAATTACCTTCCACGCAGCTCTTAAGGGAACGCAACCTCGTGATATTTTATTCATGGGAGCTCAAGAGAGTAGTTTACGGAACAGTCCCACCAATGTTTATTATCTGTTTACTAATCTTCCAGAATGTGAGGATACTTTGGAGTAAATAAGGAAAATAGGTCGGTCTCTTTTGAGAACAAATATTGGGAGAAAAATGAACTTACTCTCACGTTTGCATCTCCATTCATATCTGAATTATAAAGTGGCATATTTTATAGACAAAGTGGCCCGTTCATATAGAAATATTGATAAGAAACTTATTGATGAAGGATTTCAAGCATACAGAAACAAGTTCTTACGTATGAATGTTCCCTGAACTGAATATAATGAAGGAAGCTTAGTTATCGTGATACAAGTTATTCAAATGATATCTAGTTTGGTATCAATTAGAAGCTTAGTTGAATTCTAAAATCAATACTTTTTTCGATTGTTATTTATTTTTCCAAGGCTTGACCAAATTATGCCCATCTTTGGGATCAACTGAAAAACTAGATATAAAAATTATAGTCATTGCGAAATAGAATAATAATTTTATACAACCGCCATCTCTTCGAAATATGCAATTAATTGATAAATGCATAAAACAGCAATGAAACTGGTCATGAAATTCATGATCGGGGAACTACTGTGAGAGCCATAGCAGATTTTTCTCTTATCAAAAACATGATAAAGTTATGAAAAAATTATTCTTCATCTGTATATTTAAACTATGAAACATTCAGTTACAAGACTAAAGTAACAGCTAGGAATAAAACAAGTAAGAAATCAAGATTTCTCATCCAAGCAGTCTCTACAATTTATCATTTCTGCTCTCCTAAGTACTTTTGTCTTCATAATCCTCTTAATTTGAAAACGCGCGTTTCAAAATAATTGTTTATTAAAACTGTTTTCTGCAGACTAGTGAAACACGAGTAGAAAATAAAGCTGGAAGTGCATCTAGAAATCCTTTAGATTCGGATTTGAAGGTACAGATGATCTAGTTCAAGAGTACTTGCATCCGTGATAGAAAATCCTTGGGCACTTGCCAGTGAATCTAGAGTAAGAAGCACTCTGGCATACACGTGAGATAGTAAAAGGAATGTTTACTTGTGAACGTACCAAAAGATTTCATATTGAACCAAATTGAGCGAACGCAATATCTTGTTGATATTAAATTGGAACATGAAGAGGAATTTTAAAAAATTTACAATTTAAAATAGATTAAATTTGTTTATATATTGGAAAACGCCCAATTTTCCAGAAATGTATGCGAATTTTTTAGATTCGAAGTTTGGAGAACACACATGCAATAATGCAAAAGAATAAAGACTTCGGGAAATTATGTATTCCATTATTTAGATGTGGAACTCTACTTATATAGCAAGAAAGAATCTGAATCATCCATTTTCTATGTTACCTATCTATTTTAATGATTTTCAACCCTGTTTGAAGAGCACGCTGGTACAAAACTCTGATTTGCGGTCAGCTGGAAACTCCACACAAAGAAAATTAGATTTAAATTGGTGGTATCAGGCAAAGAGAAAAAGAAATTGGATCAATTGTAGCATTTCCCGGGTTTACATAAAATATTAACTCATTTCCTGTAATGTGATGAAAAGCAACTGGGTAGATTGTTTAGGAGGGAATTTTTCAACCGGAATAGAATTGGCAGCCAGCAGATGCGAATTCCAGAGAAAATGAGATGGAGCAACCAGATCAAATGAAATGCAACCCACAATCAGGCGCGAGAAAGAATTCATAGGATGGAGTCGCTCCATCAGTGGGAAATTGTGTCGACGGTAAACCACATAAACATGAATTACCTTGCTTTTGTGTGCTTTTTGTTGCGGGATAAGAGTTTGCCGATGTACACATACGCCATGGTGCCATACCTCAAACACTTCAGTAAAACCAGAGGCGGGTACTACATTATTCATGAAATCCATATAGCACAAATATCAAAGTGTCCTTTATCAGTAACAAAAACAGAAACTATCAACGATATGTTTGAATATCCTCAACCAAGGCTAATAAACTGAAACCTACGATAAAGTCTATTTCTAGAGATTCAAGAGACAGATTATCATGTGTTTCTATATATTAGAAACCATCATTGTGATTAAGGTTTATGATCAGTGTATCAGAAGCTTGTATGCCATGTTGCAACATATTGTAGCCTTATTCTGTACTACCATCCTACAAATCAACATCCGTTCATGAATAGCGCCATCTACTCATACATTTACATACCACTCTTTCATATTAACATAAAACAATTCAACTCATCCATTTTCATATTCGGAGTGAGATGATGCTTATTTGAATATCATATTCGCATAGTAAAAGTTTCAGACCCTTTTAGGAAACTCATGCTTTGAAGACTGATATAGAATTTTGTAGTTATATTTTATTTAGCCAATTGAGGATGGAACAAAGCTGAAGGGATTTGTCAAAGTAGTTGCTATGAAGTAAGCAGTAGTACTTGATACACTTCAAGAAGAGTTTTGATGACTTCAAGGATCATGTTATTTCACTACAAAATAAGATTTTTTTCTACTTGCAGTGTACAGAAGCAATTATCGAAATAATATGACTTAAGAGAATTTAAAGTGTAGGTATTGAAATTCAGTCTAGGGTTTTTATATATCTTTTTATTCTACATCTTTGGTTCCATCTGCACCATCTTCAGGAGTGCTACAGATTTACATAAAGCTGATCAAAACCCAATTCGTGATATAATTCATGGAATTTTGCGCACTAACGCGCTGGTGCGTTGTTCTGGCGGAAAAGCACTTTTTTCTTCGCTAAATGCTTCCGTTTTTGCTTTGAATTACGTGACCATACGTCCCGCTTTCAGACTATGTCTGTCCCGCTGACCCCATTGAAGGCATGAAAGTCTCGCCTTCACCAACAGACCAAACGATAAATAAATTCACAATTATTTTGTACATTCGCAAATTTCATATTTCAAAACCGATTTGTTTACTCGAAAAATATAAAATACTGCTTAGAAGTTACATCAACTTTCACAACTCACTTATGAACAGTGCTTTCATTATTTCGTATTGGTATTATCATTCTTTCTTTAATAAAAAAAATCTGACGTAGACATCACGTAACTTACTTTGTACATCATTGGATATATATAATCAAACACAACATCTTATAATTCCACGGCCAGTCGGTAGCAATGGAAACGGAAGGTCATCATTCTTTTGCTACAACATTCCTAAATACTGATTTCCAGGATTCTACGGCTAACAGTTCTGAATTTATGCGCAAAATTCCAAGATGGTCAAGTATAGTGCACTTTTGACTCAGTCGATCTCGATGAAAATAGGATATGAGCATCTAGACAGTACTATCATCTTGAATACTGTATTCTAATATTCTACGTTCAATCGTTTTGGATTTATGCGGAAAATCAAAAAATGTTTCTAGTAAACTGCACTCTCAGCTTAGCCGATCACAATCATAATGCAAGGTGTACAACTAGATGCTATAAAAGTGCCTAATATGGAATCCTAATATTCTGCGACTGATTATTTCAAATTTATGAGAAAAATTCGAAAAGTCTGTAATATGAAGTACACATCCGGTTTAGTCGATTGGGACAGAAATAGGAGATGATTATTTGGATGCTCCAGCAATTTCAAATACTGAATTGCAGTATCCTACGGCTAATCAAAGTTCAAAAAAAGTATCAGGTGAAGTTCTAGTACAGACGATTGCAACCATAATGCGAGGTGCACATAAAGATCCTAGATCTTATACCAGTCTTTTATACAAAATTTCAGCATTATACGTTTGACGAATTCTGAGATTTGCAAGTTACGCACATACACACATACATACGTACATACGTACCGACATCAAGCCAAAAATAGTCAAAATGGATTCAGGAATGCTCAAAACGGATATATCCATCAAAATCTCGATATGCGAATTTTGTCTTCTCCGATTAAAAGCAGTCTTCTGCCATGACTGCTCTTCGGTTTCTGTATGTTGTGGTGTATCCATGATTTATCGACAGTTACAAAACGGCATAAAAACTCCTTGTTTCCTTTGAAATGATCAGATGGGAGCAAATGTGGCATTCAACTGACGGAGAGTTTTTGATTCTCAAAAATTCATACAAAATGCTAAGCTCGCGTTTGGTTGAGATGCTGGCAGTCTCAGCTATTTCATACTTAAGCCCAGTTGTACAGTCAAAGCATATCTAAAGTTTTACTAAAAGTTTAATTTCTGTGGTTACAATTACTGAGATAATTGTAACCATAGAAATTAGACTTGGTTTTACTAAGCTTTGGATAAGCGTAGACTGTACAACTAGGCCTTAGTCACTCTTCGATCGTTTATTGCTACTTCTGTGATGATGCCACACCGAATTCACATTGACATGATCCCATCTAGTTCTAAACCTCCAATTCTTTCCATCTTGATATGGATCTTATTTTCATAGGAGAATAACTTCATTTGGTTCCTGTCATGGTAAATTGACTATAATTATCGAGGAAATGTCAATGCCAATTCGTTGTGGTTCCACCACTAATGTGGCATATCTTTTAGATAACCTAAAAGCTCATCACCAAAAATGTTTTCATGAACATGTTTTGTTGGAATTGAAGATATAGGTCCATATTCTCACCTTTCAAAATAGCGCTACTTCCTGAACTGATGCGCTTTGTCTTACCATCTCATGTTGCATCATATAGCGCTATCTAATTTTATTAAAAATTTTTGCTGAAGTACTGCGATTTTATGAGGTGGGAATACGGGCCATACAAACTTTTTGAATTCGATTATTTCAGGATACGTTTTTTTGTAAAGATGTGAATGTTGTTCGCCTCTTATATCTGTGAAACACAAACTAAATAACAAAGTAGTTATTTGAGAGTTTGAAGAAAGAAAACACATCAATTTGATACTGGTGATGCCATCTTTCCTCTCAGTCATTCTTCGAAATCGAAATACTTCCATATCCAATTATTTCTCGGATACAAATTTTCGTTCGATTGAATCTTTAAAATAACTGAAGCAAGAACATGCACCACGAGAACGGTGACTCTCTGTGAAGATATCTGCCAATTTATTTTATTATTGCATAAACTTTCAGTCTGAATTTTCAGGGTATGTCTTGAAAAAAATTATTTTAAGGTCCACTGAAATATAACACAGCAGGTTGCAACTAATTGATGACAATTTTGAAGCTTGCAGTATGAATAAAGCTTTTCATCTTCGTTCTGCCTCTGGATTGTTCAATACACGAGCAGAAAAAGTATTCTTGAAAATGCTGATACTTTGTGGTAGAATTTCTAGTTTCAATAAAAGAGATGCATATTCAATAATAAGTAGGGAAATAATTGGAAGGTGTGCAACTGGAAATGAGGTCGAGTTTTCCATGGAGAGATCTTTCAAGTAGTCAATATTTTCAGTACAATTCTTTCAGTATTAAATTATATGATTCTAAATTCAGAAGCTTCCTGTTATCATCTAACATTTTTTGCATAATGATTTTGCGTTGATTGTTATTTATTCAACTCATAGAATTTATAGTTTCATCTATACGTACTACAAACAGGAGAATAGAGAAACTGTTCATGTAAATCTGTATTATCATATTTTCTTTATTATCGGTATCAGATCGATAAATGGGTGACTATCATGAGAGTATGTGATTAATAATTTGTTATACTCGTAATTTCTTCCATGGATTGATAAATTCAATTCAAATCAGAGATGGAAAAATAGACCTATAGTTTATATTTCAATCTTTTCGTCTTGAGAAAGAGCTACACTCCCAGATAAAATTGAGTCTATTCTGCAAACAAAGTAATAAAACCAAATTAGAATTTAAAATTGGGTTATTTGTAACAGAAGCATCCTATGTTATCATAGCCGTGCCGCCCTGTTAGATTCGGCGGAGTGAGACCGATAGCACAAAAATAAAACAAATGAACATCGTGGCCTCCATTACAGATTGAACATTCTCTGATTCTCTGAGTTTCCTTTTTCTCAAAATAATCGCACACTGCGTGACTACACTAATTTTATAGATTATTTGAACATAATATGAGATCTGATCTAATAGGATCATATCTGCTATTTGATTTGGGCAAATAAGAGTTATTTGTTCGCTATGAGAATAATTCAAATAGAAATGTATGTACTCGACATATTGATTTTTTGATTTGAATGTGAAGTTGGCATGAGTGCTTGTCTTTGCTTAGCAAACAATATGTGTGCAAGAGATATTTGCATAACAAGAACTTACTTTTTAACGACAAAATCATTCGACTTGAACTCCAAATGAAGGTCATGATTCTTATCTTTATTTCTGTTCGAAAATACAACTGATGCACTATTTCTCAATTATGCTACAATTAGCAATAGCGCTAAATAATTTCTGCAGACATTTTGATATAAGAGTTAGAGAATAATCAATGCATTACATACAAAATTTAAAAATTCTTGCTTTCTCCCCTGATGACTTTAATAATACAAATTTGTTGATTTTTTTTTCAGTCAGAGACCCGTTTGTGCGTGTTAAATTCAATATTCATATGAATATATCCATACACCGTAAGTCCTCCTGAAAAGCTTGTACTCAGTCTTCCATCCGACAAATATTTCGTATGCTTGTACTTATGGGGCTCATTAAAACTACTCTAGCAGAGTTCTATCAATAATGTTACTTTACACTTATTTTCTTTTTGATCTCTCTTTGTAATACGTTTATCCCAATATACTCAGCATAACATGTCTCCATCGCTCTGAGGGTTTGTGCTGTTGTGCGCATGTTCTTGGTCCTGCATTATTTCGAATTCTTGGGAAATACGCACAAGTTCAGACGAAGCATTTCCTATGCTGCTCAATGATTTGCTGTGCTCCTACAATTGTACACTGTACTTCCTAGTTCATAAACATTTCTTACTTTCTATCTATTCTCTTTTACCTGGACACTGCATGTTTGTTAATACAGATCAAATCTGGTATGAGGGCAAACCTTTATATTGATTTGACTGTATCAAAATTGTGGCTGGAATTGGTATACTGGCAAGCCCTGGTGTACCACACTGATGAATAAACTCCTATATAACTCTTATGATACTGAGAATATTGAATTGAAATTTGGTATACAACGGAAGATCAAAATTTAATTGAGTCTTTGTGCAGTCCTTCTATTCGAAGCAAGAATAGATAAATTATCGGGAAAAACCTTGCATTTTTCAGGTAGTTTAACAATCAAACTCCCATCGATTGAAAATCCAGTAATCAGTCATATCAGAACACTGTTGGAAAGGCAAGACGCTTTAAGATCGAATAATGTGATAGTTTGCGTATCTGTTTTCTCTTTCTACTTATCGTAACAAATGTAACTCATACAACCGGAAATACCATGCTTGTTTAACTTTTTACTCTACAGCAAATGCAATCTTGCTTTGTTTATATCATGTATCGTCCGAGCGTTCAAGCCTAGCAGTACTGCTTGAAACAAAAAAGCTCAGATGGACCATCGTCTTGTCAGCTAATGGAATAATAATATTTTGAACATGCGCGAACCAAAAAAAAACCTCTCAGCGATAGAGGTATATCAAGAATAATGAATATAAGGACTATTCAGTAGGCATGTTCACGCTGTTGTCCTACCTTTTGTGTACTATGACTCAGACCTGGTTGCACAGTCTTTGGTTCATCCTAAGCCTACCACAATTACCTTAGTATTGTTCTAACAATCGTCACCTAGGTGATTAAGCTAAGCTTGGGATAAACCAAAGACTATGTTACTGGGCCCTAGAGAGATAACACATTGTGGTCGGGGAGCCGGCCGTACCTTATGTTCCCTGATCGGACCTACAGCCAAATTGTATATAAATCGATCGAAAATATAGTAGTCATAAGAGTTTTATACTTTATACATCTAGAATCCTGTCCTGAGTTTCAAAAAAACGGCAGCCACTCTAAAGTGTAACCTGTTTTTGTATCCATATCCCTGATCAAACTCACGATTGTTTCTTTTATACCTGTACCAGACACAAAGAATGGCACTCTGATTTTGCCTTGAAATGCTTGAATTTCGTTATCGATTTTCCATCAAGGAAGCTAGCTCCAAAAGAATTGATCAAGAATAGTCTGTTTTTCGACACTTAGGACAGGTTCTTGGGTTTATAAAGTCTAACACTCTATTGATCACCATATTCCTAATCGATTTATAGACAATCTGGTCGTAATTCCAATCAGGGAAGATCAGGTGCGGTCGACTTCTGGGAAATTGTGGTCTGTTATTGCTTGTGAGTATTTATATTGTGATTTGGTAGCTGTTTGTTATCCCAATTATCACTCAACTATTGAGGACTAGTTATCAAGTTAATGTAACGTGCGCGAGTGTGGAAGTTCGTAAAGGTGACCTTGTATGGGTGGAGCCTGTCGTCTTCGTTATGTCGCGCCACGCCGCATCACATCACCCCTCCCGATGGAAGCCTTTAGCAATATTCCAGAATGAGGTAGAACTTTCAAGAAATAGATATTTCTATACATAAGGGCAAGCAAAAGACGTGTGTTCCAGTAGTGTAATGACGAATCTAGAACAGTGAATTGATCAGTGGATATAAATAGTTAAATATAAATATCTACGACTTGGTATTAGGTGATAATTGAATAATATGGTATCGTTAGTGATATGCAGAAGAATAAAACTTTCATATCATTCCAAACAGTTGAATAGTGACTTCTAATTTGATTATAAACTATTTCTTCAAACAATAATTGATATCTTTGATAGTCGGTCGACCGAATATATTTCCTGTATTTCTCTGCTTTGCTAGTATCATCATGATAACATTAACCACAATTTCAAGTTGTGAGAACATATAGTTTTATTGTTCTTTTATCCATGTCAAATATGTATTTCATCAAATTGATTGGAAGTTTGTAGTGAAGAGTCATCGTTACAATCCACCCAAAGCTAAAAGAAAGGACTGGACAATCAAGCAACAAATCATTCCTATTGTAACGAGCAGAGTCCTTACAGAATATATGCATTCGAAAACGCCGATAAAACGGGTAGCATACGCAGCAAGAGTCGTATCACATCAAGGATTGGAAAACTTCTCGAGAATTCGATAAGCGATGGCTGAGAATGTATGAATCGAGGACAAAATCAGGCAAGAAATTGCTAATAGTTTGAATACGGAACGCGCAGAAATGAAAAATAACGAGTGGAACGGTGGCGATAAATAAGAGGAGATGAGAATAAATAGAAGACAGTGTTATTGTTCAAATTATATATGAGTGTAGTTGTAGTGGATATTTTTAGTGATATGATTGTAGCCCTAAGTTAAAATCTATCAAATGACGGTCTTATTGAACAATCTTGTGGATGTGAATAGTTTATTCCATGAAAAAACGTAAAGATGGAAATAAATCAGTAGGAGAAGTTATGAATAGAGCTACAATAAATGGAAGAGAAACTACCAGAATCGAAACAAAAATTATCAATGACAAATAAATTCGAAAATAATTCTATAGAGTCAAAAGTGAATATCAATCATTCCACTCAAAATAGATGCGACAGAATAGTATATTGTATTGGAATGACCTACATTTCAAACGAGCGAAAAGTTTGTTAACCGAGCCGAAAGCGAGGACTACGGTTCGCAAGTGTGTAATACGCCATTCCAAACATGTTGTGGACTATACTTTCTCTAACAAAGTTTCGGAAACTAACCAATATCTCACAAGAAACTTGATTACGGTTCGCTAGTGTGGAATATGCAATTCCAAACATATTGTAGACTATACTTTCTCCAACAAGGTTTTGGAGACTCATCAATATTTTAGAAGAAGCTTGAAAAATTATTGAATGTCAAACGTAAATCCAGATATGAATACTTGAATTGTTAGGAAGTAACCATGGTAGTAGCCAAACTAACAGCTTCTGATTTGTTGAAATGATTCTAACGGCAAACAGAATCATTCTAAACGATTTTTTGGAGTGTCATCCAACATAATTTTTGGCTAAGGAATATCCAAATTCCAAATCAGTGTTGGAGAAAAATTATTAAATGTCAAACGTAAAACTGGATATGAATACTTAAATTGCTAGAAAGTAATCATGGTAGTCACCAAACTGACAGCTTCTGATCCGTCGAAATTATTCTAAACGGCATACGGAATCATTCTAAACGATTTATTGGAATTTCATTCGTTCCAACATGATTTTTGGTTATGGAATATGCAAATTTCAAAACAGTGTTGGAGAAACTATTTCATAGCACATTTGTAGATTGATTGATGTATTTTAACTTCAAGCTCCTATGGAGAGTACGCTATAGTCCAATGGAAATCACACCGACTTTAAGTTAGAAGCTGGTATTGGCCTCACAACTTGTACATTACAAGGGACAGCATATTTGTGTGAATACTTATAATAATGATATAGGTAAAAATAGCGAAATATCTTGAAATAATTAAAAGAATTCGGATAAAGAAAGACTGTGTACTATTGTAGGCGAGCTTATATATGAATTATTGACTGAATCTGTATTTTCTTTCCTTTCTTACATCTCTTTATTCTTGAGTTGCTCATAATGCTGAATATCTGAATATTTGTTTATTCAATCTAACTGATTGGAATTTGTAGATCGAAATGTGATCTCATTTTATTTGATTTAACAAGAACAATCCTTTTAAATCAGTAGGCATCACAAATATAGTTTATTTATTGTATTTAATCACTTTCTCACCTTAAAATGCATTTATAAATGCAAAAAGTATCGGGCACACCTACGACTCCGCCATCGTTACCTTAATTTGGACTCTGTTCACCAGAAACCACAGCCAGTGGGCAATCCGTGTGCCTACTATTTTTGGAGGCTGTTGAATGTGCTATTAGGTGAGTATCAATAGTATATATCCAAAATGTATGTGTCACCAAAAATATCTTTTCAATACTAGTCACCTGCCGTTTTATATTGTATGATATCGAAATAATAGCTAAGACAATTTCACAGAGTCACAAGTATTCCAACAAAAGAGCTTATTTATGAGTCTCTTGAAATATATGTAGATATTCTAGAATAACATCCCTAACGCTCTAAGAGCCATACAATATGCTTTTTTCTTGTCATTACGGCGATCACGTGACATTATTAGAAGCTATAATGAGAAGTATGGATGAAGAAAAGAAGAGGTATTTCAAAACCTGGGTTGAAAATGGAAATCAATATCAATAAACTAAAATATTCTTGGTAAAACCTTGCATTTCCTTTGAAATCATTAATTTATCCATTTATTGGATGAAATAAATAAATAATGATGGAGTATTCAAGCCTACTTTATAAGTATTCCAAAATCACAAAATTGAATAGAAATCAATTCTCGTCCCAGGCTTGCATTTAACCCTTCAGCGTAATAGCTGACCACTTCAGCCAATGCTTCATGACATCATGTAATTTTAACAGCTATGTATATAGATTGCATAGGTACTACTTCATACTTACAGTTCACGAGAGAAGGGATTTTATGTGAATAATTGTTTATGGAAAACGTATTATCTAGTGATCGCAATTGGTTCTATTCTGATAGTAAACTAGCCAATAAAATTCAAAAGATCACTAAAATCAGTAGAGAATTGCTGTGTGTAAATGTTTATAAGCGATTGAACTTTTTTCAAAGACAGGTCATGATAAATACTGAAAAAAAATAATATGGTACTGTGTAGGGGGAAATCTCTTCTCAATAAGATATGTCAATCATTAAAGTTATCACTTAAACTCGAGGCTGGAGCATTAATCGATAATAGAATGCACAACGGCGCAGATTTTACAGCAGAATTTCGCCTCAGTTGCTCCAAGTTTTGGTAACAAAACTGTGAATTTCTGATAATTTCAATGGATGATAATAATATAAATAATTCAACAATAATTAGAAAATATTCATTCTGATTTAACACGTACAATGCTTTAACATTTTTATCCTTGCCAAAATTTCATTATTTCACTCTTTAAAATTCACCCTGCGAGAGGGTGATTCAGCCTACCGGGGAATAACATTTTTTATTGAATTTATTACTCAACTTAATTTTCTAATAAAATTATTTTTTCAGCTTGGTCTTTCCCCCATCATTTTTCATCATTCTCCTTTCATCCTATACATTATTCACGAATATTAGTTCATAAATATTGAAACAAACTGCCAAGTTTTCTCTACAAGCTTTTAATTATGGCTTACATTTTTAATCTCACTCTCCTACAAAAGGAACATTTCACGAATAATGGAATTATTCTAATGCATAAAAGAGGAGGCTCTTCAACTTGTTATTCACTCACTTGTTACTGCTGTGAGGTTTGTTGGGATAAAGAGGGAATGTGAAGAATATTCATTTTGCATTGTGCACCATTTCACGGAAATCTCTCTATTATTTTGTTTCAATTATTGGATTTATTTTATAGTACCATTCTGTATTTCAATAGAGTACTCTCTAGAAAAGTTCATGTGCAAATGTTTTCAATTAATTTTGTGGAGGATGGGCGTGTTTGGAATTTGCGCAAAAACATCCCTCTAAATTAGCTCATAATTTATAAGTAGAAGAAAAATAAATGGAACGCAGAAAACGAGATAATTCGTTAAGGCAATATTTTCCTAAGAGAATAATTTATGCTTGACTTCGTAATACTCGGTAAATTCTGTTCTCTCAAAAAAATTGAGTTGTACTTTTATATACCATGTTAAACATTCATTAGGTTCAGAAGTATTCTTAAAAATAATCAAATTACACTATTTAATAACATACCCATAAATCATATTGCGTATTGTTGCGGTTCGGTAGAGTTTCAATGATATTTTTTTGTTTTTCTCAACACAAAAGCCACGTACAATATGCCTGACTTGCTTCCAAAGTCACGAACATCAATTTTGAACTTCTTGTATTGAATTTTATTTATTCACCGCAGAAACTTGATTGGACAGTCGTGCACGAAGAATTTTCTAAAGAATTCTTCGAATTTCACAAAATTTCACTTTGTGTAAGAAACGCGTAAAAGTCAGGAATGTAGAAAATGCATCACACTTCAAAAAGGATATACGCTATCTACTTCCGAAGTTCGTCCAAGAAAATGACATACTCATATTTTATCATCTTCTTAGAGTTCAAAATATTATTAATTTGAAGATAAGAAAATTTTTGAGTTGACTAAATAATTGAACCGAGGTCTCCTCCGCATTATACGAGTTTGAACCATATTGCTGGGTGAGATATCATCAGAGAGACACATATCAATTATTCGCCATTAAGATGTCTCAGTTTTGATTCAAGTCAGTTTAATCGGATATGATAATACACCTTCTTCAAAAATCGTCAGAGAGAGGCCAATACTACACCCAGCATATGGAACAGCACCGTTTCCCGCAACAACACTTAGTATATGCGGTTGGCTTGCATACATTCCTCAAGACTTCGACAGAATTTGGTAGCAGCAATGGTACCAGCTCTCGAATTGCTGCATCACTAGCATAAATGACACTTACGGGTAATGAATATTATCGTCATGATGTACCGCAGCCTGCAAAAACGAATGTTGATTGATTTGAACGGTACAACATCGTTATCGTAGTAAGAGGTAGTGAACGTGGATATCTACAATTAAAGTTGTTCATGGTGAATTTCTGTGCACTGATAACATTGATACTCTGGACAGCTAGAAATACAACACTTCAAGGATGAAAGATCGTATAACAGACACTCCTACCATAAATTTTCAGAGTTTTGAAGTGGTCAGGATCTTGATGTATCCGAGGGAATGCATTATAACTTCCGGATATGGTTTACATCATGCGCACAAGATGTCATCTTAAAAAAGATGCGTTACTTCACTTCCACGTTTGCACAAAACGCTAATAGAGCAAGATCCCAAGCCCGCCAGACGTTACTTGTTTTCTGTGAAACAAAATGTTTGGAATAGAGTAGTGTCAGTATATACTTTGATCATACGCATACTAGCTAGTTTGTTGCAATGGCCAATTTACAGATACGAGGTACTAGCGGTACATTAAGACATTACCCACTTTTTTTAAGGTCTTGAGTGCTGATTTCAATGTATGTTTCAGAGAATATTGTTAAAAATTGATAATTAACATTGCTAGATACTCTCCATCGGTGGTAATTTCTGCTACACTCTTTAAAACTCACAAAGAATAACGTGATCTTGCTTATAGTCTGAGTGCTAATTTTTATATATGACACTCAGAGTACAATTTCAATACTTTTTGTTAACAGTTAGATTAATCGTAGGGCTAAACATCCCCCAGACACAACTAATATATCGCTGTGAGTAAAAACGCGAGGTCACTAATTGTAGGCTTGATAGTAAGTCAAGTATCTGTGGGCATTCAACTCATCCTTGGTCTGGCTGTTCATATAAAGTATTGAACTTGCTCACTGAGTATCATTTATAAGAATTAGAATTCAGACTATAAGTAAGAGAACGATATTTTTTTGCGAGCTTTGAAGCGTTTAGCAGGAGTTACTGCCGATGGAAAGTGTCTAGCGTGTTGATGATTGATTTTCAACAATATTCTCTAGAACATACATAAAAATCTGCACTCAGACTTCAATAAAAGTGAGTATTGTCTTGATGTACCTATAACATCTCGTATCTATAAATCGGCCGTCGGCACAAACTAGCAAATATGCATATGATCAAAGCATCGACTGACACTATTCTGATCCACAAATTTTGTTTCTTAGAAAAAAAGTAAGATCTGGCGGGTCTGGGATCTTAGACTATGACTACATGTGGACGTACCTAACAGCAACCAATCAAATAAAAAAGAAATGCATTCAAATACATGTTTGTTCACTGTCAAAATTATTCAATCGTTCAAATTGTATTGACATAATGACCAAACATTCTGGAGCTATTGAGGAATAACAGAATAAATGGTTTATACAATATATCGAATCAGAACTGATGCCAGAAGTGATCAAATCTATGAGAGGAGTGAATTCTGAGGATGCTGAAAGAATTCTGTGCCACAAATTTCTTTGCGTGATGAATTCATGATGTTAGGAGAAAATGTATTGCCTAATTGGACAATCATTGAAGGAGCGATGAATTGTTGGCGTATCGATCATAATATTTATTTACATCAATGACAAACGTTTTGGGTTCTTTGAAGTGATAATTGTATATTAAATTACCACCCAGTGCTTCCTTCCCCCTTTCGGGAAATTAAAATTGGATGTCAGACATTCTTCCATTTGGTGTATGTTTTTTGAGATATGCCAACAAATAATAATATCGCTCTCAGCGGTGAATTAGAAAAGGATACTGTATATAATTTTGGCTGTATGCACTTCTCCTCTATATAAACTTCAAGTACGTCAAGTCTCACATTCCTTCGTACGCGCAATATGCTTGAAAAGGGGTACAAAGTTTTCTCTTCATATATTAATATATAGATTACCGTCATCCTGACAGTTGAACAACTATGACATATCGAACGGATCGATTCTTAGGAATAAACTGCACCGCATTCCGTTATGTAACAATCTCCAAATTTTTTTTTGGGACTCCAATAGTCTCAAGAAATTCGTCTTGTCCAAATCTGCCACATTATATTTAGCAAATTGATAAACTTAGCGAATTAGTAGATGAAACATTATAAATAAGTCGTACGTAACTGATTTGCGTACTCTAAGTACCCTTGCAATGAGAATCCGTATTGTAGTATTTTTGTTTTTCACACAGATATTTCAACAATAGAGCTCCAGATTGTTTTCAACAAAAAATGCTGCCGCATTCAGAAGTCACTGTCAATTCGAAATATATATCAGCGGTGTTTATTTTATGACATGCCTGTAACTAGAATGAGTTCGCTTCTGAACAGTAAATTTTTTTGGAAACGTCCTCTTCAAATGGATCATTATCAAAAAATTATTATTGACTTCCGGACTCACATCATTTTAGTTCTGCAGTTTTGACAACAATCTCAGAGCTAGCTATCATGTCATGTTTGTTTCTAGGTGATGGGTTACACAAAATTGTTTTTCTACGATCACTATAGAAAACAACATATTTCTCATACTAAACACAACTAGAAAACTTACAATTTCACACAACTGTGCGAAAAGTCGTGAGAAATCATTTCTCACACCAGTTTGACCAACTTATTTATCAATAATTCATTCTGAATATTCTTTAGGTGATATATATGATATATTTAGCAAGATTGTTAATAAATATCACGGACTTGATAAAAATCTCTGTTTGCTCTTTTATAAGCCTCATTTAAATAACAAAATTGCACTAAGTTCTGTTGGAATTATTTTCTTATTCTTGTAATATATATTCCGAAGGTTGGCAACACTACGAATCACAGCTGTCAAATTGAAGCAGACAAAACACGTTCCATCACATTCTGTTGAAATCGAGAAATTATGTATGTAATTATTGTTTCATAGCCAAAATTAGATATCCACAAATATCATTACTGCAGTTGGAAAATGGTTAGTGACGAAAATCTCGAAAACACGCTACCCCAGATCACAGAAAACCCTAACTAATGAACCAATCAGAAGGTCGCCTGGTGAGAGAGAGCCAATAGATACAATCTTTCCGTAGTTTGCAACAATTAGATTACACAACAATGAAATGTCAATCAACTGATAGAAAATATATTAATAATGTTCCAAATCATAACTAAAATTAATATCACAATAAATAAGCAGAACAAACAATTAAAATGCCTAAATTATTTTATATTTGTTAAAATAGATTTGAAATCTCAGTTATACGAATGATTCACCTACATATTTAATTAAAAACTGTGATCGTAGAAAAAGTATAGTGTACAACACGTATAGAATCACCTATTTCACACTTGTGTGATTCCAGCACTCGACTCCGTCTCGTGCTGAAAATTAGACACCTCGTGTGAAATAGGTAATTTTCTATACTTGTTGTACAATATACTATTTTCTACGATCACTATAGAAAACAACATATTTCTTATACAAAACACAACTAGAAAACCTACAATTTCACATAACTGTGCGAAAAGTCGTGAGAAATCATTTCTCACACCAGTTTGACCAACTTACATATTAATAATTCATTCTGAATATTCTCTAGGTGATATATATGATATATTTAGCAAGATTATTGATAAATATCACGGACTTGATATAAATCTCTGTTTGCTCTTTTATAAGCCACATTTAAATTAAAAAATTGCACTAAGTTCTGTTGGAATTATTTTCTTATTCTTGTAATATATATTCCGAAGGTTGGCAACACTACGAATCACAACTGTCAAATTGAAGCAGACAAAACACGTTCCATCACATTCTGTAGAAATCGAGAAATCATGTATGTAATTATTGTATCATAACCAAAATTAGATATCCACAAATATCATTACTGCAGTTGGAAAATGGTTAGTGACGAAAATTTAGAAAACACGCTACCCCAGATCACAGAAAACTCTAACTAATAAACCAATCAGAAGGTCGCCTGGTGAGAGTGAGCCAATCAGATACAATCTTTCCGTAGTTTGCAACAATTAGATTACACAACAATGAAATGTCAATCAACTGATAGAAAATATATCAATAATGTTCCAAATCATAACTGAAATTAATATCACAATAAATAAGCAGAGCAAACAATTAAAATGCCTAAATTATTTTATATTGGTGAAAATAGATTTAAAATCTCAGTTATACGAATGATTAACCTACATATTCCATTAAAAATTGTGATCGTAGAAAAAGTATAGTGTACAACACGTATAGAATCACCTATTTCACACTTGTGTGATTCTAGCACTCGACTCCGTCTCGTGCTGAAAATTACACACCTCGTGTGAAATAGGTAATTTTCTATACTTGTTGTACAATATACTATTTCTTCCATATGTTGTGTGCAAGGGGGCGGAGTTTGAACAAATATCGATGCGAGCGCTCATGATGAGCTCCATTGTAAGCATTGAACTCTATTTCTCAGAATACGTCATTGAGCTGTCATTGAGCCTTGTAGTTTAAAAGTGAAAATAATTGCATATAAAGCATATAAAAGCGCTTGTTCTGTTTCAGGCTGTTGTGTTAAGGATGATTCAAGTGAAATATAGTTTCATAGATTTCATGTACCCAGTTATAGCATGTAAAAAAAACGTGTAAAGTGTATCAAAGCAGTAAATAGAGTATTATCTGTCTTTCATTATTAATTTATATAACAAAGATGTTTGTAATTCAACTGTGAAATTAGAAAAACTCATCATCGATTTCGGCTTCATGAATTTATCTCTATCTTTAATTTGTAAGGTGTTTTAGTAATAGAAGTTCGTCGGATGCACTTCGCAATAATTTTGTTGTGATTATTGTCAGCAACATATTCTTCAACTTGTTTAATATGGCAACACTAATTTCATGCTTTCCTTCAATGCTTCCCCGGTAATATAGATAAAGTGTTTGACACATACAAACCCGATCCGCAAGATCATCGGTGTCATAATTTAAGGTTATCCTGTCAATTTGGAGGAACTGAGACGTTTTCTCTAATAGGTACGTTATAATCGAAGAAGAAAATACTCAAAATACATAATTTCAACGTACCTTTTATGCTATGCAAGTTATATTATACGCACACAGCTGGATTAAATAAAATATTAGTACATTTAGAAAATTATAGGCATGAAACAATGATAAAATGAGAGTTCAATCGTTCTCCATTGCTTGCTAGAGGCACTAGTAGACTTCATGCATGTAGCCTACATTCTCAAACAATATCATATCCGATATCTTCGAATTTTATTTATCATCAGAAGCTAGAAAAAGTTTACCTATCGGTCGGATTGAATTATTTATTATAATCAGAACAGCAGTGAGTGATAAAAACACATATTAGTTCGTCATTCATCGGTTATATCTGATCGTAGCTATAAAAGCCAGGTTTTTCAACCATGAAAAAACAATTACGCATTCCGTTGTGGATTTATTTGTCAGCAGTATCTAATATTCTCATTCTGACAGCTGTCATAACTTTTTTGTGCTTGTGCTGCACCCTTTGATTCAGCAAAAACGATAATAGCTCGCTTCAAATCTCGTTCATCGATTACCATAATTCACAGTTTATTTTTCAAGCGTTTCATTTGTTTTCAATATGACGCTTTGTATATGTTGAATTGAAATTTTACTTTATTTTAATAAAACCAATCCTTTGACAAGTATTCAAAAATTGTGCCAAATAATGAAAGCATCATCCTAACTATCGCCTAGCAATATTCATCAATAACGCAAGGATAAGAACTCATTTTTCCTCATGACCAGTATTATATATGGTCAAATCATAGTTCACATTGCATTGAATATATTTTCCGTAATTTCAATGGTCGGAAAAAAGTAGAGAAGGAAATACTTGTACATGCATGTAGATGTAGATAATATTCCGAGGAAAATGTTATTCCCTGGAATTAGCTTCCAGGCAGGTCCGGCCTCTGTGGAAGCTCGGAGAAAGCTTGGTACAAAAATTTCCTTCAGCGCCGTCATTGTGATTCTTTATATATTTCATCCGATTTTAGACTCATGAATTTCATTCATTTTGAGTTCGATCGTATTATTACAAAGATGAACAACAAGTTACCAACAGACAATATGGAAAATGAATGTAAAAACTGCCGACATAGACTAACTAAGCGAAACCTTTTCCTATTTCACATTTAAGTCTGACAAGAAGCACTTGCGCCTAGTGCTTTAGGTTTCCTGTGATATATTATCAGACAACTTTTACAAACACTCTACTTGAAGTATCTCAACGAGAACAGATCAAAGGTATTAAGTGCTACATTTTTTTCAGTCATGATAATGCACAATTTTGGAAAACATAGAGGTTGACTATTGGATTTACTGATGTGTCAACATTCACACTGAGGTTGGATGAATTGCGTGAAACTTTCAGGAAGGCAGTAAAAGACCTAGAGAACATTAAAGAATCATAGTGCAATCATCTGTAGACTTGTCAATTCAGCTGAATGAGTACACTTTACCAACTAATGAAGGTTATTATCATATGTAAGGCTCACCTAAGATGAGAAAATATGTCAAGAACTATTGTTTGCTACAAGAGTTTTGGGACGAAAAAGGGATTCCTTTCAATAATATTCTGTCAGTTGCTACAGATGGTGCCTCTGCTATGACAAAGCGTCACAAAGGCTTCATAGCGTACTTAAAAAATAAAGTTCCTGACATGCTTTCTGTGCATTGCGTAATTAATTGCCAGCATTTGATTACGAGAAATCTAAGTGAACGCCTTTATCACTGCAATATGTTATTAGAGCAGTTAATAAAATCAGGAGTAACTCGTTAAATCACAGATTATTTAGTCAGCTTTGCATTGCCCATGATGAAGATTTCAACCAATTGTTCCACACAGAGATGCGCTGGCTGTCAAAAGCAAATTGTTTGACTCGATTTTAAAATCTGTATAGGTCTGTCAAAAAGTTTCTAGGAAACAGATTTGTACGACAACCTTATTTCATAAAGATATTGCGTACTCAATAGACCTCTATAAATTTATTTATTTATTTATTCATTTCATACTATTGTAGCGTGACAGTTTGCTTGTTTGCTGTCAACTTTTGGAAAACCTCTTCACAATGATTTCAAGGAACGATTCCAGGATATTTCAAACATAGACGTACCACACGGTCTTTGACATACTTCCAAATGTCAACACAGCAGGATCATTCCAGTTATTTCTTTTTGTAAGCTTGAAATTGAACAGCATGAAAAGACAATAATGGTTGAGTTCAACAGTGTACTTTCCAAGAGTCTCTGGCCCGAGTTGTGTACGTCGACCGTGGGCATCATCGTCCGTTCAACTCCTGTGGTGACTTCAATGTTTAATGTCCAACCAATGTACTATTTCAATCTGTCATTGTGATTTCTGTCAAAAAATCATTCTAGTTACTTGCTGCAACTGGGGAACGTGATATTCCTGCTTGTTATTTGCATTTTGCCTCCAGGCATCATTTTGAGAAATAGTGCCTTCGAGTATCATTTGTTACATAATTACCCTGGAGTCAGTATTATTATAACAGCAATAATAAACTAGTAGGACATCAAATTCATTTTGATGGAAGCTGAAGAGTTTTTCGAGTCAAAAATCAGCAGAAACCGACTGTTATGGACGTTTTTAGTTAAAATGATAGATCCAATATGTTTTCATATCATTATTGGATTCTTCCTACTCTCAAAGATGGTTCAGGTGGGATCTCAGCTGTAGAATAGAGAGAAAAATCAAAACACTTGATTGAGTTCCCGTAATTTGATACCTACATTAATAAGTGAAATTTCAGATATTGTGGAGCCTGATTCTTACAGTATTTTAAAATTCAGAAGATAATGGATGAACTAGACCTGATTGTATAAGATGGAAGAAATGTTGCTGTTGCTGTTGCTTCAATCTTATAGCAGATTAACAGTACAAACTACAAGAGAACGAACTACTCATTGAGTATATTCAGTTTCTTTTACTAATAAAACCGTCAGTAGTATGCAAAATTAGGCTAGGATGTTACCATTAATTCATGAATAGTTGTACAAAGGTAATGTATTGTCTTTAGAAGAGCATCGCTCCGAGATAATATGAATTTCAATTCTCTTCCGACTACGACTATCAACCTCATGGCAGTAGTTGCAGTGGGCAAAATTCAATTGAGATGTGACCAGTAATTCAGGGAGAGTAGTTATTGAGTAGAAGCTCCTTTCATTACGCTAGTTATGCTTTAAAATTTCAGCTTTGTATCTGGAAATATATATGGCAAGGAAGCTTTCGGTGTGGACCATATGGTAATGGACATTATATACGTTGATACAAAGTTCTGTTGGAATGCGATCAGTAAATCAAGAGGAGTGATTAATGATAGGGTGCTTCTCTTGCTTCGCTTTCTCTGACCCCAAACATTACCAGTTCTGATTCTTTATTTTATCTAAAACTATCTGTGCTGGAACAGCCTTCAGTATGAACCATATGATTGCTTGTTCAATACATCTTTAATCCACATTTCTTTTTGACTACTAATAGTTTGACATTCGAAAATGTATGAAATTAAATTGAAATACAAAAATTATTTCAGAAGGACGGGAGGAGGAAACTTTATTGTGGTTCATCCACAATCAAGCTGTATAAGAATCAGGTTGATTAATGTGACTTGACAGAAATAATAGAAAGGTTGCGAGAGCTTGATGCTGGGAATCTTCACTCAAAAATATAAATGAACAATAGAACTTGTGATGTTTTTTGTTTTGTACTATCGATTCACAAATTATGTACCTTATGATTGAATTTATCTGTAAGCTTCAATTTCCTCATTCTTCAAGTGAGTTGATGTTTTGAGTATCTTGATCACGTGAAAACAATAATTCAATTTCCTAGAGGTAAAGAATTCTGGATGCAAGAGATATCAACAACCCTCGTTCCGCCTCTGCTTCCCAAAGTCGTGCCCACAGTTGGTCGTTTAGGCCGAGCGAAGCTCATACTTTTGTCGAATCCCGAGGGAGTGAGAAACAGTGAGGTAAAGGGGGAAGTTATTTATTAATGAGCACGTGACGTTTCCGCCATGTAACGCAACCTAGATTTTGAAATGGATTGATGAGAAGCGTCTATCTTGAGCAACGAATACGCGGTGTAGCGTATTGTTTCCATGCGTGTTCAGACGCTGGCTAATATAAATTGCCATTACTAAAACCTAGATTAATTATGCGTCGTAATTTACACCTAGACTTGATGTGGTTATTAACGGAGTCGGGCAAGACGAACTCGCTTCAACATTCCTCTATGATCCCTTCTATCCCACATCCAAGAATCTGTACGCTTGAGTACAATTATTTCTCCTGAAGTAATGAAGTCTTTCAGTACAGAGCCTAACTTGGGAATCGTGAATAAGAAATACGACGTGTACAACATGTGCAGCAACTTCAAATTTATAACTTCAACACGCTTTCTGAAAAGCAAACCAAAGAAGTTTATATAGGATACCTGCAAGATGAGCTCTTTTTGCTGGCTTTCTGCACTTGATGTTTGAGCTTCTTCTAATTAACAAATTGATCCAGAGTACCTAGCTGAAATAAAACCATAGAGATTGTTTTTGGAATAATTGATATACATGGTATCAATGATCAAGGTGACATTATATTCGCGGCTCCTATAACAAGGCACAATAAGAGATTCTATAGTATAAAACTTTGTTTTCCACCTATTCATCACAATGGATTAGCTTAGAAAGTACTGCTCAAAAAAATGAGGATAGTTATCAAAGCTATAGCCTCTATTGGAGCTTTATCGAACGCTACAATCAAAATTGATGACACTGCAGACAGAATTAGAGTTGATGGAATTTAATTAGTCACGATCAAATCAAAAATGGAAATTGCAAAATACGGAGGTCGAATAATAATTTCTCAAATATTCTCTGATTCTAATCTATTCATGGCTTAAATTATCATCTCCGGTTATCTATTTTCAGTGAAGTTACTTACATTTATTCAAAATATTCTTTTAGAATTCATGAATTTATTACCGTCGAATGAGATTCATTAGGTTAACTAACGACCATTAGGGGCTGGATGCCAGGGCTATGTATCGACAAGGGAGTAGAAAAACATGCGTACAAAAATAGGATAATTGCCAAGGATCATGCGAAGGGGAAGGCGTGGATTAGGAAATATACAGATACAGTTGTATTCGTGGCGGAAGCTATAGGATGATCAATTAACTACATTAGAAGATTTGGAACATGAGGGTTACTGAAATATGAGGCGCAAAATTAACGATGAGCTAATTGAATGGACATCAAGTGTCTTTGCGATTCATCACAAACTAAGCTTCATGCTAAGAATGTCAATATTTACTTAATTCATGTCTCATATCAACGACTCAAAGATTCCGTTAAACTGAACGATACAAGAGCTTTCTGATATATTTATGAGAATAATCTTCGGCTGAGCAGTCAAAGTTCCGAAGAGTTTTATTCGATCCACATTTTCTGACTTTCCTGTCAGAAATCAAATGCAAAAAAATACATATTTTCCCAGGCAAGAGTTCATGTAAGAAGTCGTATATGCGCAAACATATCTTGTAACAGTCCTAGCTGATATTGTTTCTGAAGATTGTGAGTTTTTTGCCATTGACTCAACTGAAGTATAAGCCTAGTGCTGCAGCACACATAAAAACTTCTGTTCTGGATTCTTGCATAAATGACACAAGACATTGATCAATCTTCTTCTGAAAATACAGGAACTATCAAAACATCATGATACTGCATTGTCTTGACTATTGTCTGAAGACTAGAATATAGTGATAGTCCGTGAGACAGGGCATACATTTTTCGTTAATTACAGCTCACTTGAAACTCTGTGAGTGACTTAATCGTGATGAGTCCGACAGCTTTCATATTTGACGAAATTCTCGATTTGGGGCCGTTTTTCAGCGAGGACTAATTGAACATGTCAATTTCATAAAACCTCAAAAATGTACTACCGTCATATTGATATTTACACTAATCGGAAGATTTTTTGATCATAAAATGAAAAATGATATTGTCCGACATGAATATTGGGGGCCAGCGGTGAGTCCGACAAGCCGCACTTGTCACAAGTACGTTGGTATGAAGACGGATCACCACTAGTCTGAGACTTTGAAGATGTGTTCAATTATTTTTTTTTCTAAAATTTGGTCATTTGGTCTAACAAATTTTAGGGAGCGTTTTCTCAGTCCGACACTGAGAACTTGTCAGGATTATGACAGCTCCTTCATCAATGACTGCTTGTCGGACCAAAACAGTCATGATGTGAAAACATATTATCTGTACAAAAAACATATTGTCCGACAGGAATATTGGTTCCTATCGTCAGTCCGACAAGAAAACGCTCGCACATATATAGCTTAGTTATTGACGTATATAATATAAAGAAATGAGTAATGGACGTTGTCTATAAGCTATTGATGAGTAATTCATCAACAGAATAATTGAGAAAAAGTAAAGTACAGAATAGAAAGAGAAATATATTATCATGTCGCTAAGTTAGAACATTACTCACTTTTATCTTCCATCTCCAGGGGTTCCAAGTAGAATTAAATTGGTATTCGATGCTCCATCCGAATCTGAAATTAGGACTAGTGGTTCCCATTCTAAGTGACTTTCTTTCACGACTATAGGAAGGGAGAAGAAATCTTTGGAATTTTTCTTCAGCCATTTTCTTATTCGGTGTATATTCCTTCAGATATATTCCAAATATGCCATTTCTCACATTCTCCACACAGACTTCAACTGAGCCAAGTTTCACATCACCTCGTGTGCGCGCTACAAAGTTTTCTCTTCACGTCGTAAAATTAAAATGGGACACCTGTATATACTTTCAGCTTCCTGCACTCGATCATATGAACTTCAAGTATGCCAAATATCAAATTTTTTCAATATGCTTGAAAAGGGATACAAAGTTTCCTCTTCACGTATTAATATATAGATTGAAATAGGACACCTGTATATAATTATCGCTTTCTGCACATCTTCTCCATATAAATTTTGAGTATGCTAAATCTCACAGTCCTCCGTGCATGCGATATGCTTAGAAAAAGGTCGTAAGTTTGCTCTTGACGTATTAATATATAGATATCACAGTTGAAGGTGAATTTGAATGATATTTGAGATGATTATCACAGTATACTGACTTCATACTACACATTTGATTCCAAAATAATATTAATATATTGATGCACAAGTCTTTTTTCTATTATTCATGATCAATAATCATACTGACTTGATATGCATTTTATATATATATATATATATATATATATATATATATATATATATATATATATATATATATATATATATATATATATATATATATATATATATATATGCCTATTAACGCAGCCGCATAAATACCACATATTTTTGCTGTTTCTGTAGTATTGCCCCACTTAAATTGTCGGACTAGTAAATAGTAATGTTCTAGACACTATTTGAATTGAAAATAAGAAACATAGGAATGCCCGGTTGATGGAGGAACTATTATAATCCTGACACGTTCTCAGTGTTGGACTAAAAAACGCCGCCGAAAATTTGTCGGATAAAATTACCAAATCTTAGAACAAAAATAAATGAACACGTCCTCAAAGTCTCAGACTAGCGGTAATCCGTTTTCATATTAACGTACTTGTGACAAGTGCGGCTTGTCGGACTCACCGCTGGCCTCCAATATTCATGTCGGACAATAATATTTTTCATTCTATGATCAAAAAATCTTTCGATAATTGTAAACATCAATATAACGGTAATACATTTCCAAAGCCTCATGAAATTGGCGTGTTTAATTAGCCCTCGCTGAAAAACGCCCCCAAATCAAGAACTTCGTTGAATGTGAAAGCTGTCGGATTCATCACAATGAAGTCACTCAAGTTTCAAGTGAGCGGTAATCAACAACGGACTATGAGCTTATATTCAGTTCATGACCACAAATTTGACTATCAACCATATGGAATAGTAAGTATACATTTAACTTTTTAGTGAAGCCTGTAAAGTCAACTAATACATTAGCATACCTTCCTATACCTTATTATCATCCATACATATATTTGTTAGAGATGCTTGTGATAACAGTTATCTCCTCTAACTGTTATCTCCTCTAACTGTTATCAACGATAATTCATGATGAAATCTGATATCTTTCTGATGTTCATCAAAATCATCATCGTTGTAGAAAACTCAGTGCTAGAGTAATTTTTCACATTCTATCATTATTGCGTGAGCATAAGCAAATTTATTTGCAGACGTCACTATGTTCTAATAAACTGAGGTTGACCATTCTTTTGAGAGTTTCTGAAATATTGGATGTATTTGTTCTCGTTCATGGAGTAGTCTCCCTGAAAACACATCTACACTAATTGAATACAAGAACTCGTACTGTGACTTTGAATATTATAAATGATCTATTATTGACGATCGGACGTATCACTAGTTGTCAAAAGTATTTGTAACATTACAACTGTCATTACTTACCGACTACTTTGAATCATATTCAAGATATCATTCGTAATCATTTTGCAGTAAACAATCCGATTATACTTGAACCTGTTCTTGAAAACAATGTCGTCCACAACACAACTAAATAGGGAATATATTTCCAATCAATTTCGACTCTTCCAACAATTTCCGGATACTTTTTACGCGATAGTCAGTTTTGTGTAGAATCAACAGACATAGCAAATCGACTCCACGTATGTAACTGATTCAGTATACGACCAACGTCCTCGATAGACTAATAGTGTAATACTATTAAACCCCTTGGGTACGAAACCCTAATAAAAAATAGAAGAAGAGATTGTACGAGTATTTATATACCTATAGACAAAGAGGATGTGCGTAGCCCCTACTACAACGAGATATTGCTTCTTTCTTGTTTCCCTCGCATGATCTAAATTACGATCAAGGATGGCCGAGGCCAATATTGACAGTCGGTAGACGATAAATATAGCGATACGTCTTACCGAACACGGAACACAGGCTTCTCCTACATAAAATACATTAATGAAATGAACAAATGTTCCGGACCTATCGACTGTCACATAAATTCAACACATCCTGATAAAGTGCGGAAGACACAAGTGCCCAAAGCCTCGAACGAAACATGACGTTCACTCTCCAGGGCTGGATTCATACCACGTGAAAATGTATTGCATTCATGAATTCATAGACTGTATTCGTTATTATGGCAATATTTGTGTACATGACACACCTCGATCAGATTGAGTCATTTATTGAGACCTTATGTAGCGAATGGTTCATAAGAACAATTTGAAATTGTTGTTTTGTTATGTATATGATCTTCCATAAATTCTTGAGTACTCTGAAGTAAATGCGGCCCTGCTCTTCGCCTGTTTGTCCTAGCGGAAATTATACGATCACACACGCACCGTTAATGTGAACCTGAAGGAACATAAATCTTGAAGACCTGCTCATGGAACCGCCGCCATATTTTGCGCCCAACGACACAGTTACCAGAATTACCGTCTCCGCCCGGATCAGATTTTGTACGGCAGCTTCCCTGCATAACTTGTGTGAATCTATTAAAGTTGATAGATTGCCAGGTGAAAATGAATCACAAGATATATTATCTATCGAATTCACATATATTACTCATCAAATTTATCGACATTAAGAGAACCAAGATAAAACTTGAGCTTCGCTGGAAAGTATTGTCAAAAACAAATTAGTTCGAGAATTCAGTTAGAGTATATGCTCTCCCTACTACAATGAAATTTTTTTGTATGGACGAGATTTTTCGTCTCAAACACTAATGAAACAGTTAATCTTGATCTCTGCTCAAAATCCAGTCTTTTAAATTTGTGTAGAACAAATCATCAAAAAGAGAATTGTAGATATTGGATCCTGCCGCTATATATAAAAAAGTAAGAATTTTTCAAACACCCCAATGCCTTCCAAGAATCACAAGAAGATCCTCAAAGTATTCCCAATTCAGTTTCTTTTGTCAACTGGTTTCGACAATTATAATGTCCATCTTCAAGACTTGATTGCCTAATTGAAAATATCGAGGCCATGTGATCCAATTCAAAACAGAACAAGACAGCTCAAGCAGATCACAAAAACTTGTGAAGTACATGCTTCTTCGATAGACAGAATGCAGCAGCTTCCGGTGACTCCTAGATTAAGGCTACTTACATTATGCCTATCAGAGAAGCATGAGCGCCTTTAAGTCGCTGTAATTCTATTCAATCTGGATATCCAGTTTGTCATTTTTGGAGGTTGTTCTTCTAGGAATTCAACCATCTAATCAGGATACTTCTTATTCCGTTCCGAGAATCATCATTCTGATGATCGCTCGACAATAAGAGCAATCCAACAATTGGATCGAAAATGAAGAAAATATATTTTTCTGTATCACTCGATAATTCCAAATAAAATTTAGTTGTTCTCTGCCAATCAGATAAGCATGAGGCTTCTCAAGTTTCTGTGATTCGACTCAACCCTAACAGCTACTTGATAGTCCTGTTCTTTCTGGAGGGTCATTTTCCCTCGAATTTGATAACCTAGCCACAAATCTCCCGATCCCAGAGACCATTTCTTCATAATCCTGATGGTCCAAACTAGTAGACAATAAGAACAATCAGATTTCGAATGTCTCTAATACTTAAATCAAGCTCACTTGCACTTTAGGTATTTGTTATCTCACCTAACTACAAAATCCACCAGATAGTCCTCATTTTTCCATGTTGGTTTTGTATACTTTCAATCACCAAGCCACTGGATCTCTAGTCCTAAAAAACTTATCCGAAAATTAACCACTATATGACTTGTAGACAATAAATACAATTCAACAATTAAATCCTGATCTTCTGCGATCAGAATCATAATAGTTGGGTCCGGTAGACAATACAAGCAATCTAAAAATTGGATTGTGAATAAAGATGACCAATTTTTTTTGTATTATCATGTGATTCTAAATCATGGTTGGTGGAACTCTGTCCATCAGGTAAAGTGAACTATCCTAGGCTCATTCAATCCTATTTTACTTTGGCAACCATCACATGATCTTGTTATTTATGTTTGGAAGTTGTTTCTCCCTTAGTCTAACTATCTAATTACAATATTTCGAATTAGAAATGTTTGTTCTGAACGTGTGGATTATAAAAATAATCTAACACTTTAATTGTGAAGGAATACATTTTATTCGTCCTAATTTCCCTTTGGATTTGGAGGCACAGATTTCTTTTGATGTTTCTATTCCTAGAGCAATCATATCCTACATGAAACATGGTATAAGAACTTGAATGCAAATGTAAAATATTATGGAATTATAACAACTAGTATAATGGAATGTAGTTCTATAATTGCTTTGTGAAAAAACCGTCAAAGGGTATTTATCTCGTTTTAAAATGCTCCACTTCAGTCAATTGCTAGATATTACCGTAATTGCACATTTGAATCATTTTCCCGTCTTTGAAATATAATTTTGTCATTAACTAGGACATATTTCATCATAAAAGACATCTGAAAGGACTCCGACTTTGAAGTCATGAATTGTGAAAATTACGCCTTGAAGTGCCTCTGGGCAATTTTTTCAATGGACACTCGTCATCTTCTGAAGCGAACATCGAACATAAAAACGTATAATCGAGATCAATGGAAGAAGCTGGAAGATAGCAGAATGTAGTAATTTGGAATTAAATCGTCCGGGGAATTTAATTGATTTGCAGCCTTTCAAGGGGTGAAACCTTGCGAGAAAGAGGTTGAACCGACAAAGAGAGAACTCCAAAGCTGCCATGTCACAGCCTTTTACAGAAGATGAAAAACAATTCTTTCCAGTAATTCATGGTTTCTTTAGGATGAAGCGGACATATTTGACCATACTTCAAAAATTGGATTACTGAGCTCAAATTTATCATTACGAAAAAAATTCGTTACATTTATGAATAGACAATGAATTTGTTTTTCAACTTCACCATCTGAGTTTCTACAGATATGAACATTCTTCGGAAAACATCAATGAATCTTGATGCTTCTCACCAAATGCACATTCCATCATGATGAAATTTTGTATTTAAGACTGGTATAGGGTCTAGTTGTGCACCTCGCATCATGATTCCAATCATCTGTACCGGAAATGCACTTTACTTAGAACTTTTTTTGAGCTTGCTGCATGAATCTAGAGTGATCAATCGTAGGATGTTGAAATTCAGTATTTGTACTTGATCTAATGTCAGAATGGATATCTGCTATTTTGGTATAAATCGACTGAGCCGGAAGTGCACGTTATTTGAAACTTTTTTCGAGTTCTCAAATTCCAATCGAATATTCTAGATAACCATGAGTGCAGATACCAGCCATCAATATTTTTAGCATTGCAACACTTTTTCAATATCCAAATTAGTTTATATATTTCATTCGAATATTAATAGAGCGCAAATTATTGGAAATAATTTAATTTGAAGCACTTTTTATTATGACAATCAATTATTTTGACTATTCCATTCGTAGTATTTATAACAAGGTTAACAATGCTAAATCGCCATAGAAACGGTGCATATCAGTGGGTATTTGGACGTGTAGAAATACCACCGGGTATTACACTAGTGGTCCAAGTGAGTATTCTACTCAAAGATGTGGATACCTCCAATTTATGCTTTCTCCGTATTTAATAGATTATTTTTACCATCCAAATTTCGACCAATAGAATTGCACCATTCGACGTCACGTGGTACAACCTACACGGTTTTCAAGTGGAAATTTTTTGGAAATTTTGTCTGTTGGTTATATATACAAAACAAAGAATATTCAGCCGCGTTGATTCAGCATCTGTCAAACTGACAGACAGATTGAATGGGAAAATGAGCAGATTCAGAGTCGAGTCTCTGGAATATATTGATGAATTTGGATGGGAAAAATAATCTTCCGAATACCATTCGTGATTAAATTGAACCTGGCAAAATTTTTAGATTGTTACGAGAGCTTGCTACCAATTTATTTCGTGATATTGATCAAAAATCACTCGCTTGACAGCTCGTGATTTTTCTGTCAATATCACTTAATAAATTGCTAAGCAACAAGCTCTCGTAACAATCTAAAAAATTTTCCGGTAAAATTTAACCACTTATGATATTATATATGAATATTTTTCTGATTATCTTCATCAATTTTATTTTCTGATCTATCACCAAACCTTTATGAACTAGTTGCCATATCAAGACGCAATATATTTCTCTAGTATTCGTCAAAGAAAATGCAAGAAATTCTAATTTTTCAGTTTGACAGAAGTTTGTTTACTCGTTCCTATGAAAATTACGTAAGCTGTTACTTGATTCATAGAAAACTAATTTGAAAAAATGGTTTGACTCCTGGAATAGTCCTCCATATACCATTTGTAGTTAAAGTATTATAGACTATTTTTGTGGTGCAATCACTCATGTTTATTGTGCTTGTGAATACCACTCGTGCTGCACACTCGTGGTATTCAAACGCAAGCACAATAAACATTCGTGATAGCACCACAAAAATAATCGATAATACTTCAACTACTTATGGTATAATAAATAAATATTCTAACATGCAAGATATATTTATTCTAAAACTAGCTGTCACCCACTCGCTTCGCGGGCAATTATAAAATGTTACTAAACGTCAGCTAAGCGATACCATCAACCTACTCTGGATAGTAAGTTACCAAACATCACGTCAGATCAGTGATACTTTCACACTATTCATATGGTTGTAGTGTGTAATTTTTGCAACACCTTTCATTTCATGACTTTATAGCCCAAAAATAAATAGGACCGGTTAAACTGTGAAAAGATTTTCTTTTGTAGAAAAACAATCAGGATATGAGACTTTTGTATTTGGCTGAGACTTTTTGGTTACACTGAATGTCTTTTGAGTTTTCTCAAATATTTATGATAGATATTAGGTGGCTTTTCCTAGTAACAAGAGAAACAAAGCAGTATAAACAAAACAGAAATTTTCAAATTGACATTTTGTGTATCACATAAAAAAGTTCAAAAATATGATCTGGCTTCAAATTAGTTCACGTGAAGTTTATGATAATAATAATTATTAATACTATAATATACAGTCCACAAGAAGATTGGGTTCTATTGTATTTGGGTGAGTACATCTTTCCACAATTTAAATGAATTTTTGTATATCAACTAATAGATTACCGTGTGTGCGGATACTTTCAGTGTATAATCCAATTTGTCTTGTTAATTTTTAATCCGAGTAAATGATTACTAGAACTTTAGAGTATTTGTGAAGGTAATTTTTTGTAGAAATATTATCTCATCAATTAACGATTTAACAGGGTCGGTCGAATTGTCTTCCTGAATTAAGATATTTGTGTCAAAAGCCAGCTTCAGCTAGCTCCATTATAATAAAAACTAGCACCACCACCCTTATTCACTTAGAATTTTTTTTTTTAATGTAATCCTAGCTCCCTAAATTTAGATATTCATATCAGAAGCTAGCTCCTGACTATTAGTTGTTTACTGTTGCTAGCTTCACTTTTCATATAACCAGCACTCAATTATTACTAGATATATTGAGGATTTAATTTGGAAGGGGCAAGTCGACACAAAACTCTCAAGTGAAATATGTAACATGAAAAGCTTGTTCCAAATACTTCTAATCCAGTTGTACCTAACTACAGTTAAAAGTAGCACCACTGCAGTAAAAAAAGAAAGTCTAGATCACCAAAAGAAAGATATTTGGGTTAAGAGCTAGCTCCTAATTTTCTTATAACTTTTAATTTTCTGTAACTAGCTCCGCTCATATAAATACAGAATGCTCCAGACCACCCGTACTCCCCAAATATCTCGCGAAATATTAAGCAGATTGAGATAAGTAAAAATACGTGTGGAAGGATTTTCAAAATTCTATTGAATGGTAGCAAACTCAGGTCAAAATCCTTACCCCCTGAGGGTGGAGGGTGCAACTTTGTAATTTCAAATGACAGCCCGTGCTTTTGGATTTTAAATTGAAAAATATGAAATTTTGTCTGTGACTTTCTTACTTACTTGTACTAAATACAAGGAAGTATTGTGAAACCGACAAAATTCACCTTTCCGGATTTCAATGAAAATTTCTGTTTTGAGCATCCCTGAATCCATTTTGACTATTTTCGGCTTGATGTTGGTACGTCTGTTTGTGCGTGCGATCGTTCATAACTTGCAAATCTCAGAACTGGCTAGGCGTATATTGTTGAAATTTTGAATTTATGACTGATATAGGGCCTAGTTGTGCACCTTGCATTATGACTTCAATAGTCTGTACCGAAAGTGCACTTTACTTGAAACTTTTTTCGATTTTCTCTAATAAATCCATCAGAATGGTCAACCGTAGGATGTTGAAATTCAGTATTTGAACTTGATTTTGTGTCAGAATGATTATCTGCTATTTTTGTATGAATCGGCCAAGCCAGAAGTGCACTTTACTTGGAGCTTTTTTTGAATTTTTTGTATAAATCTAGAATGAACAGTCATAGCATATTGAAATTCAGTGTTTGAACTTGTTGTAGCATCAAAATAGTTATCTACTATTCTAGTATCAATCGGCTGAGCCGGAAGTGCAGTTTATAAGTATAACAGATATTCAGAATTTTCCGTATAAAACAATCAGTTTGATTGAAATGATGAGGTAGTCAATGATAATCTGTTTTCAATTTTTCGATTTTGTTGGACATGACAAATGATGTACAAGTAAGTCACGTGATGTTCACGTCAGATTTTTCATGAATCATTTTGCTAATAAAAAATAATCTATAATTTTTCTATTTTCTTTAATGAATGAATATTTTTCAATAACAAACGTGGGGACATTACCTGGAAAACAATGCATCTTGTACTATACCTCAAGAGTAATGTGGGAAGGAATGAACGTTTTGTGAGAAAAATAAACGTCAGAACTATTTGAATGAAATTTTCTCAGAAATCGTTAGTCTCACAAGGAAAAAGTATTGATATGTTTTTTGTAGGCAATTTCACGAGCTACAAATTTGATTGGTACTATTTCTATGATAAAAGTCACCGTTAGCGATATATTTGTGAAAAACCATTCATCCCGACTTTTAGCTCCGCGTGACATTCTTAAGGGTGCATGCATCAGTGGGAATATTTGGGATGTTTTTTAAAACTACAAAAAGAGGCCTTATGCAAAAATTAAGCTTTCAAGGAATTTTTTCAAACTTCGATCCTTCTTTTGTCTTTATTCCTTGAACTGATATTAAATTGGTTCATTCTATTTGTATGTAGACAAAAATACATATTTCTCTTCAATAATTGTATTTGCAGTTTGAATTTTGTTTATTGGATTCCGAAATAGTTTCCTGCTATCTAGTTGGAGGACAAACTGTAATGGAATAATTAGTGAATATATTTAATGTTTGTGTTTGTATTTCATGTTGTTATTATGTATAAAATATTTTTAGTTAAACAAAATCCTACAAAAACAATATTCACTGGTTATCGCAAATCATATTCCTAGAATATTGAGCAATTCATTACTGTTATTCAATCACCAGATGACGGATACGCTCTTTGATCTTTACGACGAATCCAGGAAAAAACCCCTGAGAAATAGAACCCCGGAAAAACCCCCGGAAATAAAACCCCCTGGAAAAAAAACCTCCGGAAAAAAAAAGTTCCCTGCAATAAAATTCGAAGAAATTTTATATAACGAATATTATAAATTAGGTATATAACGTGTTTTCAATATGTTTGATAATTAAACCAAGAGTTATAAACAACAATTCTATACAACGTATATAAGTTTTATTCTATTATTAGCGTCAATAATAATATAGTGGAGTGAAACATTTACATACATTAAATTTTTGTGCATGTTTAAGAGACGATCTCAAGAGAATTTTTGTTTTTTGAAAAGTTTCCATAAGTCACTAGATAATGACAAGAAACTGATTTTGGTCGGTTGTTTATTTTGTGAATAATTCCTGAACTGTCGCAAATGGGGAAAAACGGTTTAGAGTAAAAAAGTTGAATATTATTATCACCACACATACGACCCAAAGTTATAATTTCTAGAATAGAAGTATAACATAGAAATAACAGCAAAAAGCTCATTTTTTTCTGGTTTTAATAATATAAAATTTGATTTCTTTGTGTTGGTACAACATGAGAAGGCTCACAATCTCTGTATTTTATGTTGACTTATATTTAATGCCTGAACTTATGCTAATACCTATAGCCTTCATATTTTCAAATAGTATTAAACAATTACAAATAAGAAATGTACTTACATAAATGTTTTACTCCTTCATATTATTATTGACGCTAATAGATGAATGAAACAGAGGACACTATATTTATGTCTGTATTACATTGTACATTACGCGTTATTTAGAATTGTTACTTATTTCTCAGGGTTTTATTATCAAACATAATGAATACACCCTTATATACCTAATTTATGATATTCATGATATTAACTTTCTTCGGTTTTTTCACAGGGGGTTTTTTTCCGGGGTTTTTTTCCTGGGGAATTTTTTTCCTGGGGGTTTTTTTTTCGGAGTTCTTTTTCCCGTGGCTCATTCTCAAGGGTTTTATTTCCCGGGGGGTTTTTTCCTGTTATCCTTCACGACAGACAATTATCGATGGGAAATACTACGGCTGTATCCGAGTTGGGCATGGTACCAGAGATAACCCCCTACAACCGAAAGGGTAGGCGTAATAAGCTCTTCCAGTTGGGCATTTCTCTACCTGTATTTTTCTGTATATAAGATAGTGAGTTCGAACTGATTTTGTTTGTATTCCGTCAAATTTCAATTATCATACGAGACTCTAAAGTTATGATACTATTGATTTCTTTTAAACACCAAACGAATCAGCTTGGATGGTTCTTCGGTAAGGTCGGAGATTGCTTTTCTTTCGAAAATATTACTTAGCGCCTGCCGTTCAATGTTCAATTCTTCTTCGTGATTATGAAGCAAGTCACTGTTTATTATTTTAAACTCGCGATTTGTATATACTTTAGCGGTACATCGATAATTTTCATTTGTACAACACCATTTCATTCTGTCGTTTGTTGTCGAATATACGCAAAATTTAAAACTGTTAATAACTAGCGATTCCTTCCCCTTTTCACTAACTATGCGATTCATTTCCATGATCACTAGATAATAAATAACTGATGAAACGCAAATGTAATATTTTCTTTACTTTCATCTGTTGATGAAAGCAAAGCTACCAATTTGAATGCAAATTTTTCTAGAACTATTTAACTCTTGAAGCTATTCGTACAATTAGAGAAATAAGAATATATAAATATTTTGCAAACATTATAATCATACAGTCGTGGAGGCGGATAGGTACTTGACACAGGTAAATCCGATATCTGCATTGTAAGGGATTAAAATGCCCAACTGGAATACTCAGATTAAGGTACCCTTTACCGAATGCCCAACTAGACTGCAGCGAATACTACTTTAGCAAGTGGATTGACCATGGATCAGGAAAATACTAATGGATTAAAACAGTTATCTTCTTTTGATGTAAATAATCGTTATGCAACTCTCAGTGTGCTAGACGCAAAGTACAGAACATTAAACGGTACTGTAAAAGGGAAACGTTGAAAAGACGCATGCGCTTGTTTTTTAACACACCGCAGAGCCACGTTTTTTCTAATATGATTTTCGTGCGTCGTTTGTATCGACCTGTATATATTTTACTGCGTTTGTCTGAATATTGTTAATGCGTCACGTCATATTATTTGTTTAGCATAATTGAGTGTGAGTAAATACAACAAACGAGCTTTTGAGGTTTGAAATAGAACAGAATAGGATAATAAACACGAATTTTGAAATTTCCCATATTCACATCTCCCCTTCGATTTAATCTTTATACAAGATCAACATTTTCTTTCTTTCTTCCACCTCAATTGACTAATTTGTTATGAGAAGTATTTTTTTACAAAATGGAATAGAATTAAAAAGTAAGAAATATATTGAAGATTCGAGCTTAAGGACATTTTAATCAAAATGCTTTTAAGATCATCATATGTCTCCATAATGTTCTTAATGAAATTTAAAAAGAAGACTTGTCTTTAAACCATTATGCGTACTGCTATCTAATAGAATGTTTTATATTTCTTTGGCGCAGTTTTTATGTCAATAACATTATGTTTTCGCATAATAATTTGATGATTATGACGATTACTCTCCATCATCTTATTACAACAACACATTGTGAATTAATGGAGTGAGTAAACAGGAGTAAGATAAGCGAAGACTTTGATGTATTTAAATAAAGAATTCATTAGACTCAATTAATTACAAAAACAAGGGTAATTCAAATTCAGTCTTTATATTCAGTTTAGCCATTAAAATTCTCTTGTAAACAACCGCATACTTAACAAAAATAAAAAAGTTACGTGCAAATAAAACATTGTTCATTCAGAGCAAAAAAAAAGCACGATGAATATCCTAGACACAAATAAGAATGAAATGAGCGAGGAAGGCTATACAAACAAACATATATGCATTTACTTAAGATAATACTGTAATGAAGTGCATCGTTAAATAACAATCATCAATTAAAAGCAGGAGGCTCATTGTGCATTTTACTGCAAGCCTCTGAACGTGAAACAACGAAGAACTACATCACAGACATATGTTCAAGTTGAGCCTTTAACCAGGCCCAATTGACTTCCTTCACAATCTTTTTTGGATACACCCGAGAATATACCTGTAATTTTCATTATTTCTTTCACAGTTTTACGAGCAGATTATTCGCAGTGCCTAGATGTAAAATAACAGAAAATTCTTTATTCGAAAACTTCACAGCATTGCTATGCAGAAATATTCAAAAGAAAATTCACTTCGTTTAACGGATTTAGAATATTCTAAAGTTCAGAACCAGCATTTGTACAATTTAATTACCTGAAGAACAAGCATACAGGAAAGCTGAGTTAGCACAATCCACAAAGAACTGTAAAAAGTATGGAACGAGTCGTGGAATTTCTTCGGTTATTCAGTCTTTGAAAACTGGTTTCTAGCAACGGTAAATTATAAAGATAATTCATTTTAATCGTTGATGCATGTAGCTGTTGCGGTTCTAGAGTCCTTTAATCTCTTTTGCTGGAAATGCACCCTTGGCTTTTCACCCCCGACACAAATGCTGGGGGAAACATACGAACAGAATTATATTATTCGGTCGCTCTTTGTTTAGTTAACGTTACTATTATGTCTCCATCCAGAGAAGGTGAATTTCAATTCTAAAAACCGAATTCTGATATCAAACTCTTGCAGTGTCGACTAGTATAGTTTTTAGATAATTTTCGTTATTCTGAAATGTTATTCATCCTTTCTCAAAGATTTTTTTTCGTGGAAGAATTTCGACGAGACTCCCAGTCCTCCCTTCAAGATCCTTTATTTGTAACGAGCTCGACTTAATTTTCTGGCAGACGACAACGATTTACGATCGTTGTATTACCATTCTATATTATGCACAGGTGACGGAACGAGTCGTTAAATGTCGTCCAGATACAAGCATCTAGTGAATATTTATTAACTCGCTTCCAGTGCTATTTTCATATCCACCTCAGTTTCAACACGACATCAAGTTTTATTTTACTGAACATGAATTGGAATCTATAAATATTCATTCAGGAATTACAATAATGTTAAATCAATGACATACGTCCAAATTGTTTGTATGAAATAATATCTTTATCTAAAATAGTATGATCACAAAAGCATTGGTATCAAATTTTATAGATTTGAGATTACGTATCATGCCATTCATTGGAAACAAGTTTCATTTCTATTGACATAATTTTTTATTGATCGATTATCATCCCCACTATTGCCGCAGTCTTATGAATGCTTCACTTTTTGAAGTGAAATTTTCCGTGAGATACTACCAGTTTTGAGATTGAGAATAAATTCATAGGGTTGACAATATTTGTATAATGTCAAATTACTTTTCTCTTTTTGATGACCGTTTGCTGGAGCATACAGAGAGAGAGACATTAATGGTATATTTGTTTTTGATGATAATCTATTCTAACTCATAGAGAAATTCCCGAAAAATTTTATTCTTGACATTTCAGTTTCTAAAACATTTTCATCGAAACTATCAGATAGCAATTCCAACAATAATTAAATGTGGATTGGGGAAAAGGTATTCCAAGCAATTATGTATTCTTTATGACATTCAAAAGAATTATCCATAGATTATTATAGTTATTTATGTATCAAGTGCATAATCGGAAGATTATAGCACGAGGGAATGTTTAAGACTTGACGCGACGCGGAGAGCTGCAAATTTCCCGTGTGCTATAATCTTCATTATACTTGTGATACATACAACGTTTAATTTTATCTTGGTTTTTGAGATCCAAGGATTCAGGAATTAATTCGTTTCCGTTGTGCTGGCGTTATGGATTTTAGGTATGCTGCGGTTTCTATGTATGCATGATGATTGTTGTTGTTGCTCTGATATTTTTTCACAAATAATTATTTCATTTCTTGTCAAATAAAAATGGAAGATATTTCGGATGAAGTTGAGGCTGCACAGGGTTAATTAGTTCCACGAAAGTCCAAAGACATATATACGAAAAGTTTTGCGAGTGACGGCGTTCAAAAAATTTAATTGTGTTGCTCAGAAGAGTTGATTGACATTGACCTTAAACACAATTTTGAATTGTTCAAAAAGCTGTTGCTTGGCAACTTTTTACGCCCTAGAGCTATGAAAGCTCAATTACGTCCGCATTTTAGGGCTACAAAACATGATTATATTTCCAAAATGAAATGAGAAATAAAGTAAAGGTTTGTTATTGCCACATTGATTTTCAAGACAAACAATGCTATTTGCACGTTTATATTCTGGTCAATCAGAGCAAAAATCGAAAATTATCCTAAATAAACATCTGAAAATCTTGTGGAGGTATTTGGGTATTTGTGAAAAAATCGTAGGAAACGAAAACTTTGTAGCAACTAAAAGATATTGAAGCTGCAAACACAATGCTTTATCTTATGAATAGTAATTGAAAAAAAAAAAATGCGTCAGTCATGAACTATCAGCGTTATTAGTTATTTAAGTACTGAGATCAGTAAGTACAGTTTACCGATTGGGAATAATAGTTTGGAGGCCGAGCCTTGACGAGGTTTCCAAATATTATACGAAATCGGTAATGTACTTATTGACCGTGATGCTTACAAAATTTTTTGCACGATTGGATCGATCCAAAATATTGATCCTAATTTTCTTTTTCAAATTGATTCAAACTGTTGATTGTTTATTCGCTGTCAGCTGTCAAGTTTGACATTTTATTTCGAATTTTCAATTACAAATAGAGATAAATAAATTAATATTTTTTTGTGGAAATCCACATTTTTTCACTTACCACCTTTGCCCATAGGTGATAAGTCAGTAACCATAGTAACCACAGTTTGCCGATGAAATCAACATACTATCTTAAACAAAGGGCCAGTAAATACATGAAAGCGCCCAATCGTGCAAAAAAACTTCTTGTGCACAATTGGGCATTTTCATGTGTTTACCGGCCCACTATTTGAGATGGTATGTTGATTTTACCGACAAATTGTGATAACTATAGATATGCTGACTTACCGCCCATGGACAAAGGCGGTAAGTAAAAAATTGTGGATTTTCACAAAAAATATGCATTTATTTGTAATTGAGAATTTACAATAAAATGTAAAACTTGACAGCTGACAGCGGATAAACAATCATCAGTAGCAGCTCAATTTGAAAAAGGTAACCGAAATCCATATTTTGAATGGATCTTTCAATCGTGCAAAAAATGTGTAAGCAATCATGGTCAATAAATAGAGTACCGATTTCGTGTAATATTTGGAAACCTTGACAAGGCTCGGCTTCCAAACTATCATTCTCAATCAGTAAACTGTACTCACTGACCTTAATACCTAATTAACTATTGTGGGATGCCAAAACTATCATCGAGAAAAAAAGAAAAAAATTACTTTGGACTATAATAAGAATGATTTATCAATCAGATGCAGTTGCAGATGCAGTCAATGAAAAGTTTCACTTCTAACACCGTTGGTAGAACACATGTAGAAGATAGAATAAACTTATGTATCAGTTATTGATGACCAATTTCAGGCGTTGGTGACTTTGCTGTTAGGAGTAGAAGACTGGTCAGGAGTCAGGATGCAGTGAAGTTAATTTTTGTTTGTTAATAATGTGATTTTGAGCCACAATACTTGATGAGATGTCGTTTGTAAATCACAAACATCAACTCCATACCGTCCGAGCGTTTTAAGGTTGTTGAGAAGGAAATCAAAGTATATGAGAATTAATTTAAATTTTTAAAGTATATTATTTGTTTAGTGAAGAATATTCTGGCAGAGTTTGAACTCAATCTTGTTTCTAGTTATCGAGATAAAAATTGTCAAAGTTGCTCTTCAATGACATGTTTTTACATTGCGTTAATGCACGCGACGTGTTTCACATTGATTTATACGTCATTATCTCGACTACTTGAAAGGACAATATCACAAAAAATCGTCAAAATATCTACGAAAGTCTTATAAACATGTGTACCAAGTTTCAAAAAAGTCTTGTTCATAGTTTCAGAGAAAATTGAATTATTACTCAAAAAAATTGTACAAAAGCTACTAAAATTTATCAAGTTATTATACGCTTGGCAACGTCGTCGCATGAGATGGAATGGGAAGAGTGTGTGTGATTAGAATAAACAAGATTTTTTATCATTTCCCTGACTTGACGGTACACTGATTGAGTAACCCATTTATCCTTCCATCGATATTGTTTTTTTGATGTAGATTTATCCTCAATAAGTTTGTTTGGTTATGAAACACAGTACCACTACTAAACGTCAGATGTCAAAAATACTTCCGAAAGTCTACAGCGTTGCGCACTACACATATCATTTTGTAGCATTGTTAAAATATGGAAAAGAAATAGTTCAACGGATGGAAGCTCTTTAGAAGAATAGAATAAGGAACCAAATTATTCAAAATCATGTATTTTCAACCGAAAACAAACATTTTCATCTGTTTTAGTCATTGAATTGTTTATCTGAAGTTAGCAATGAATGTTCATCCTATGTCTTCAGCTTAGAGCAGGGTTGCCACCATAGCTTGACCCCACTCCTCTTCTTAACAACCTCAAGCTTAGCTTAGGTAAACTAAAGCGAATATTGATATGATACATCTGATTCAGAGGTTGAATAAGATATCTGGCTTACAGATAGGCCATTGAGTTAATCAAATAGAGAGCTTCCAGTTCCAATACTATAGAGAATGAAGATGCTTGCGACAAACGCAAGTTGGTTGATTCACCCACATAAAGAACAACACCGTTGTTTGCAATAATACACAGTACATGCGGTCGGTACACCACATCAATAAAATAATGTAGGACCGGTGGTACTAGCTTCCTGATAACCTAGTCATTGATCTCACATATAGGTAACAGTACCGTGATGATTTACCGGTGCCTATGACATGACTCATCCACTTCTGTACAACACTGTTGCCCGCAATAACACACAGTACATGCAGTTGACACAAACCTATTTTCGCGCAACACCGACATGATAATAAAGCACACGTGGTACTAGGTCCCAGATGACCAAGTCACTAGCACTGTTTATCCCACATAGGGGTATCAGTTCTGTAATGACGTATCGACACTCGCAGGTTATTATGGAGAACACTGTTGCCTCAATAGCACACAGTACATGCGGTTGGCCACAGTCACCTCCATCACACAGTCGAGGTGTGCATACCGATGACATTGATACCCTAAGTTGCTAAATATACCAACATTTCGGAGGCATAGAATCACATGAGACACACATACTCAGCGTGACATCCCCAAATTCACAAAGCTGAATGACAGACATACTCAACAATTAATAGTTACTTCAGAGCACTGAATTGATTACTAGAGCTAATTTAAGAATCGAAGCAAACACTGCACTGCACCAGATAACAACTTTATCAACCAGAATACAACTGCAAAGTGATGCAATGTGATTGCAATACAAATATTATCTGTAACTTGAGAAATCTCATCGAATGACTTACTATTATTGAATGCAATACTTTCTACTCAAAAAACAATAGCGAGAGTAAATCTGCATTGTGATGACTTGATCAGGTTTCAAAGGAAAGTTCGCACTATATTTATTTATTTCAGAAAGAACCAGATCAAATATCCATAATTGAGTATTCGCACCTGCTTGAAAGAAGTGTAATTGATATGGAAAGAGATCTTGTATTGGAACCAATAGAATAATATCATACTATCAATTAGATTGAATCATTTTGACCATAGTATTGATATTTTGTTCTAATCGCCTTCCTTATATAAGACGACATAAATTGTGGAATAACTCCTGAATTATTCCATGGAGCTGAAACTTGGTCAGTAGGGAATGAAGCTTATTTGGTGTTGGTAATTATAGTGGTACAACTCGACATTAGCATAAAACCCCAGCTACAAAGGGTGCTTAAGCACTAAGTACTAAGCACTAATAACATGGTCGACTTGAAATATCCCATTCACCATACGTATGCTGTTACAGCGAAATATTTTAAACTATATACCAACAATTCTAAAAATCAGGCGTAATAATAACAATATGCGCAGGTTTAGGCATTCGCTTGAAATAAAGTGGATACTATAAGGAATATTTAGATCGTGAAGTGAATGTCGACGGTTCACAGAAATAACATAGATGCTATCAGCAAATATATTCAGACATTGGTCATTAAAATCAGATGAATTTTGACATTGAACTCTAGATTAGAAAGATTACTTATTCGCCTATCGATCTTAAGAAATATGGACCATTTGTTTTTAATTAGAGAACAAACATTCAGTTACTGAATAATACTCATTATTGTATAGTATGATTCTAGTAATTGAGCTATTGATTTCAATTAGCAACAAAAACTGCTTTTTCTGATAACTTTCCACAGTCTGTCATTTTTTCGAACTTACGGCAAGTTTGCAACATCGATGGGAAGCCTTGTGGAGGATTGTCCCAAATTACGCAATGAATTTGCAGGTTCACCTGCATATGGGCTATTTTTAGACTCATATAGACCGTCTGCCAATAAGCTTTCAGTCAATTACACAAATTTGCCTTACGTTCGAAAAAATGACAGAGTGTAAAAAGTAATTAGAAGAAGCCATCTTTTGTTAAATGAAATAAATTCCTCAATATGCATCAACAACTAGCGAGGATTTTCAAATGCAAATATCTCAAACTTAAAGATGCAAGTATCTACCTTATGAATGACAGCCTGTGAGAAATTGTTCCTTTTTCCGGTCTACTATCAAATCGATTTATTTTGTGATGAATTGTATAATCGATGAAACTCCTAGAAAATCCAATGCAAATAGCAGACCTGTTTCCACTGCCGATGAAACTAGAAATAATTTCCCTTCCAAGTGTTGAAGCCTCTAGTAAAAACTTTATTTGAACTTTATTCAAAGCATGAGCACTGAACAACTCAACTCTTTCCTTCTGTATGAAACTTGTATTCTATTTGTGTGCATATCAATTTTATTCAATAATTATAGATTTTTCTTCACTTGGATGATTTATAGCAGAATATATCGTGATAAAGAATGTATCCATCCACATACAATTCATTAATACATTTTAATATCATTGTAAATATCTGCTCTTCACCTCAATTGTGAAGGATTAAATCTTAGTCAAGTTGTTGGATGAAGTGAATGTAAAAAATTCATACACACATATAAAAATGTCACTAAACTAAACTGGATATGAAAAATATATATTATCCATAATTTGTTACATCCGCTTAATTCCCAAGACTGATATTTTCCATTAGCAGTCTATGTTTTATTAATTGTAATATATATCCAGTGCTTGCTTTTTTATTTCCCGTCAGGGAATATCCATATTGATGTTTCTATAAACGTTACAGCATGCAGCAAAATACCAGAAATTAATAACAAAGAAATGGACATTGTGATTAATTATTCATTTTCCGATTCTGAACAAGTTAAATGTATAATGCAATGTTTTAACGGTATTGTTAAGGGAGACGCTCTCTTTGTCTCGTTTTCCTATTCCACTTAATAAGTTCTCTATAAGAAATATTCACTTTAGCTCGTCCTATTCAACAACTAGCTACTCAGAACCAGTTGCACAAAGCATTGTGCATTCTTATTACATTGTCAAATATTTGATAACATCCAGATGCAAATAATAATATCCTACTATGCTTTATTACCTCGCTTTTTCAGTCCAGTCAATTTAGGTTTTATCCACCGAATGATAGATACTGGTTTCAATTTTTTTACGGAACATCTTTGTTTTGGCATGTACAATCAGTGTGTTAAAATCGTATTGTCAGATCATTGTGCTTCAAAAAATATCAAAGACCAAAGATCAAAAACCCTGGTTTTGATCAGTTTTTCACAAATATCTCATTTTCTAACGGTTGTAAAGCATTTAAGGTCATGAGTAAAAACTAAAGATACATTTTTTTCTACAAAAAAGATTGTATGACTTATCTACGTATCTATAACCGTAAATGAGTTACCGCACGTACAACATGCATCTAGAAAAGAACTCTTCATTCTCAAAAAGGACTAAAATATAACTGCCATCTGTCACTTTAACAATGACAGTTGTCACTTTGACAGTGACAGTTGTCATTTTGAGAATGTCAGCTATCATTTTGACAATGACAGCTTTCACTTTGAAATATGCAATTAATTGTTGCGACTGTCTAAATTTCTGAAACAGCAATGAAACTGGCCATGATTTTATGGTCGGGGAAGTACTGTGTGGCCACAACGGATTTTTTCACACAAAATAGATGACTTAGGATTGATTCAAGCTCAAAAATGTTCTCGGAAATATAGTAGATGCAATATTGTACGTTTGATTTGTATTGAAGATCAATTTTTAAGTCACATACCACCTTTTTGGCTCCGTACATAGTCAAGTGAAAAATTATAACTATTTAGGACAGTATACATAGATGCTACGAATAAGTAGACATGTATCATGCAGAAATATCGTTAGTGCATCAATATGAAGAATTCATGTTTTATTTGTACTGATATATAGACAAGTATTTAACAGTTAGCCCACGAGATAGATAAGCTAGTTACTAAGCCATCTATTCTAGTACCAATTATTTAATGTATCGCTACAACTGAACATAAATTCAGGGGATGTATTGATAAAATGCAAAACAGTTCTAGTTCGACATGTAGTGTTTACAGCCTGGTATGGGTAATTCGTAAATTACCAAGCAATTACCACTGAATTAGTTTGTGCAACTTTATTATATTGTTCGAATAAATTCTTTCGTTGTGGTTACAATTCAAAGCACGGATTCACCACTGGTAATTCAACAAAAACCAATGTCGTTAGCATTGTTAATTGTCTGTGAGTTTGGAATAAATGCTATGCACAAATGTGATTAATGAACATTGAAATGGTTGGTAGTCTCTGCAGGCAGTGATAGTATACTGTGTGATGAATGCAAAAAATATATATACATATAATAGAATCGTCCAGCCAGAAAACGCTTCCTTTCAAACTAGTCATATGCTATATATAGAAAGGTAAGAAATAGATGTGTTATATTCCAATATGCGATGAGAAGAGTGAAGAACTGAATCCGATTGCATTAAGAAAATTTCACATATTACCTGAAGCCTCATATGCATCTTATAGAATTATTCTGAGACCTGAATGCAGGGACTTATCAATCTGAATCTTCTCGATGTGAAATAGAATTTATCTTCAAACTACCCTTCCCAGGAAAGGTTATAATGACATTTTTATTCAGGTTGATTATATAATCATACTTTATCAGGAAAACATGGAACGTATAAAATTATTTTTTTCTGAAATCACATGAATCGTGATCAGTGATAATCTCTAAAATCATAAAATACATATTCATCGAAAATATCTCCCCCAAAAATATGAATAAAAACTCTGAGCATCCCCGGCTTATTCCAGCAATAACATCCATGTTAATATAATCATTGTACCGAGCCATTCTTCAGAATAAATTAAAAACAACACAGAGCAAGGAGATAATACTTTTCCCTGTATTATTTTTAAACTTTTTTCGTGCTCATGAAACCAGAGAGAATGTAATATGCATGGAAATTAAAATGGATAAAATATTATCCAATGAAAAGTAGCACACCAAGTGGATCATTCGCAAAATACCGTCGCTGAGCTATATGAGTCATTCAATGTTATGTCAACACTTTGAGATCAATAGTCTTCATTATTTACTGTTTCAGAAGCAGAAATTTTGCGGAATTCACTGCTGATTTGTGTGGGCATCAATAATTTCTGAGAGAGTATCTTCTGATAGTCGGAGAGCCCATGACACATGTTTCCTGAAGTGTTTGATTTAGATAGAAATTTTGTACAATGGTATCTTTAGGTAAGATGTATAGGTAAATGAGTGTTTTCCTGACCTACCTGGGTACGCCACGTACTGCGCTATTGACAAAGGTGTAAGAAATTTATTTTATTGCTTAAATCCCGGATAAAGTGTCTGGCTTTTTGCAAATATTTTTAAATAAATCTAATTAGGATGCTATAGAAATTTCAGCGAGAATAAATCACCTCTTTTTAATTTTTGAAAATACAATATTGAACCAAAATACCCAAAAATTGTATTTTCAAAAATTGAAAAGATGTGATTGATTCATGCTGAAATTTTCGTAGCATTTCAATTAGATATATTCAATAATATTTGCAAGAAGCCGGGGTTCAAGCAATAGAATAAATTTTTACACCTTTCTCATATGCGCAGTACCTGGCGTATCCAGGTAGGTCAGGCAAACACTTATTCACCTACATATTACCTAAAGATACCATTGTACAAAATTTCTATCTGAATCAAACACTTCATGAAACACTGGTCATGAGCTCTTGGACTATAATAGACAATAGTACCAAAAGCATGAAACTCATGCAACTGTTTATCTGTCACTTGAGGAATTAGAGTATGAGTCTCCAAAGTTTTGAGCCTAAGGACCTCACTGACTATTCTGTAAGTTTTACTTTCATTCTGAATTTAACAATGTATCCAGAACATAATGACGAGTCAGATATTGGTAATGTGCGACCAGATACCTGCGGATCTTAGTTTCTTCGAATGTCAATGTTTCGACGAACAGCAACAAATTCAAATATGAGAATTTGGCCTGATTTGTTCATGAATGAGCAACTAAATCATGATTGAATCTTTAAATAACTAGATAATCTATCACATCAGAAAATTTATCAATTTTTTGCTGACAACTTGTACAAAGTGGTCCACTTTAAGTATCCCTGCCGTCCTCGAATCGACATAAACATATTTCAAATTGCGCATGACCATAAGGGTATGCATTAGAGGCAAACTGGTAGAGTAACATCAACAAAGGTCTGTACAGGCTGTAAGGAAACATTTTCCATGCGGGCTTTTGTTTAGAACTTGTAGGATTTAGTTGCATGTTTAGGATACAACTTGGCTAAATCCGCTAATTGGCTCGAGTGGAAAAGTTTCTTCGTTAAACTGTATTGGAAGTCAGTATCACAAACTTTATCACACAAAACTTGTTACAACTAAGCTAGTTGTACCCTTATATTTCCGTTTATACATCAGTAAGTTTTGTTGAATACAAAATGCTAACAATTTGACCAGAAAGCCTTCGACATTATCAGGAGCTTATTTCCAAATAAGTTTGCAAGTTTGTTCGCCCCATTCTGCTCAATTTATGCCTCACTTAGAATATTTTAGAAAGAATTACTGTACGTAGATGGAACAGGGCTGAAACAAAAATAATCCACTGCAGTTTCAGCATTTATGTCAAGAAAGAAGGTAGCTGTTATAAAAGATTCTTCAAGTTGAGTATCCTGTTAATGAGCTGATATAACAAGTATTGAGACTATGCATCTTCAGGAAAAAGCTAACTGATCATTAATTGTTACAGACTCAATAAGTACTGAGTTATAGATGAGATTTGTACTGAATATCTTGAATCTTATTCGATCTGATCGAACTTTGGAGCGATTCACAAGATAATTTTATCATTTACACAAAAAATTAGTGATACTTTTAAATCCACTGATCAAAACAAAGTGGACAAAATAGACAGTTTCAAGTATCTGGAGTTAAATACTTGATGCATCTTCGTTTGAATGGCAATAGATGAAACTATGTTCTTTAACGTTGGTGGATGTCTTGCGGTAGAATTCGTTTCTCGGAAAAGCTCACGGAACGGTGACCAGCACTAACACGTAGTCACAGCTCAGCCATTATCACACAAATATTGTATGAGGGAAACACTTGGATTCACCTCCCATGCATAATAGATTCCGGATAAGGTGTAATACGTTTTGTAGCTTAGCTGGGCATGGACATACAACTGGTGTGAAAGAGTTGTAGGTATTTGCCGACCTACACCGGAATTTATCGATGTGGAATAGAAAATATCCAAGAAAACGTGTTTCCAAGAAGGTTTTGTTTCTTCATTTGTCAATGGAATGGAACAAACAGTTGCTACAAATAAGATAGAATAGAGAGTCTAAAACTAATGTTATCCTAACTCATCACTGTCAAAAATTTCACTACGTGCAATAAATAATAACATTTTGATGAGGCGATCGAACGAAGAACTGGAGAGACATTTTGACATTCATACAATATTAAATGACTTCTTTTGAGAATAAGCAGCCCTTTATCTAATGGTGACTTCAAAAATCAATATACAGTCAATCAAAATTTTTTATAGAGGTATCAAGAAATTGGAGTACGCAGAATTGAATCTTGGATCATTCATGAACTGGAAAGAAGTATCTTATCAGGAACTGCTGCAGTCCTCAAGCTAATTGAAGTTCTGAAATCTGACATGAGCATCACGTGACTTACTTGTACATCATTTAATATATATAATACAATATGATTTTGAATTTGATCATATATATCATTGGATATATATATAATCAAACACAAAATCTCATCGTTCCACAGTTGATCGTTTTGGATTTACCCAAGGGATTCTAAGAATCTATCGAGTAAAATGCGCTTTCAGCCAAGTCGGTTGCTATGGGAACAGTAGGCTATTATTCTTATACTATAACATTCCTAAATATTGATTCCCAAATTTTTACGACTACCAACAGATCTGAATTTATGCGCAAAATTGAAAAATAAATTCCTACTGAAGTGCACTTCCGGTTCAGTCTATTGTTATTGAAATAGTAGGCAATCATTAAAATACTACAGCAGACCGAAACACTGAATTTCAATATTCTATACCTGATCGTTTCGAATTTATGGCAAAAATTACAAAAGACTGTCAAGTAAAGTGCACTTCTGGCTCAGCGGATCCCAATAAAAATAGGATGTAAGTATCTAGACGGTATAATCGTCCTAAATACTTATTTCTAGCAATCTACGTCCAATCGTTTTCAATTTATGCGGAAAATTCAAAGAATATTCTGGATAAAGTGCTCTTCTGGCTTAATCGATAGCGATCATGATGCAAGGTGTACAGCTAGGTATTTTAATAGTGCCTCATACCAAATTTAAATATTCTACGACTGATTGTTTGGAGTTTATGCCGGAAATTCAGAAAGTCTGTCATATAAAGTGCACTTCCGGCTCAGCCGATTGTTACAAAAATAGGAGATGACCATTTAGATCCTACAAAAATTTCAAATGCTCAATTACAGTATCCTATGACTGATCATTTTGAATTTATGCGGAAAATTAAAAACAAGTTTCAAGTGAAGTGCACTTCCGGCTCTGCTAATCGCGATCATAATGCAAGATGTACAATAAGATGTTATAGAAGTTTTTCATACGAAATTTCAATATGTTATGGCTGATCATTCTAGATTTATGCAGAAAATTCAAAAAAAGTTTCAAGGAAAGTGCACTTCTGGCCAAGCCGATTCTCACAAAAATAGCAGATAACCATTCCGATACAACATCAAGCTCAAATACTGGATTTCAAGATCCTACGGTTGATCATTCTGGATTTTTCAGAAAAATTCGAAAAAAGTTTCTTGTAAAGTGCACTTCCGGTACCGACGATTGGAATCATAATGCGAGGTGCACAACTAGATCCTATACCAGTCTCAAATACAAAAGTTCAACATTATACGTTCAACCAGTCTTGAGATTTGCGAGTTACGCACGCACGCACGAACCTACGTACCGATATCAAGCCAAAAATAGTCAAAATGGATTCAGGGATGCTCAAAACGGATATTCCCATCAAAATCTCGATAAGTTAATTTTGTCGGTTTCACAATACTTTCTTGTCCTTAGTAAAAGTAAGTGAAAATGAACGGTAATCATAAACAATTATATCTATACACCAAATATATATTATCCAGCAATTGACACAAATTTCAACCTCCCATTGGAACAATTGCGAAGAGTATCAATATCACTAGAATTTATCAAGTTTTGGGACACATAACACACCTTCTTTTTTGACACATATTTCGTGGTGACAATAAAATTCACTTTGAATATTTTCCGAGGATATTCAAAAGGAAATGGAGGCATTTGCTACTTAACAATTATTTGCAATTTTTGATTGTAATGACGAATTGATATTCTCAAGTGTCTAGATGGAAGCGTTTACACGTTTACCACCACGGTTTATTCCAGCATCTTTTGCGCAATTTATGACTACTCGCTCACTTATTTCAGTTTATTCTGTGTTTGTAATTTTCGAGAGAGCGGCTGTTAATTTCAAAATTTTAATTAGAAGGATGATAATCAAGTTCCTTTTACCATCCTGTTTCTATAGAATTACTTGTGAAACAGTCCTTTCAAGCGACCAAACAAAATGTAATTTTGGACGTACTATAATGATTCTTAACAAGAACCTCTTAAGAAATTCAATGTCGCTCTAAATCAAAACGAACGGCCATCAGAATATAACAACAATGTACTGCTTTCAAAAGGCTGATAGCAAAACACTGATTTATTGACGGTGTCATTTGATTGTTTATTGAAAACAGTCTCCTGCTTATAGTTTCAAAGCACTTTGGATATTAATTGGGCCTTTTATTGATTTTTCCTACGACATGACACGGGCTTTGATTTTAATATTGAGTTAATAACCTTAATATCGGCAGCAATTTAAGTCAAGAGAGACGCAGAAGCTTTGATTCAGAATTAATGAGTTTTCTCTTATACAAAAAATATTAATTTAAGATTTTGAAATTTATTCGGTTATTAAACAATCCTTCTCGTCTTTTCAATACACTTAATTACTTTGATCTTTCAAGATAGTAGTTTGAAGAGAAATTAGTGATGGTAACTTTCAAAATGTGGTAATGGAATAAACAAATTTGTAACAATTTCAATGCTCCATTACTGCAACTGAAATACTGCAACAATGTTACTGTTCTGCAGGGTAGTTTAACTTCTGTTTTAGAGTTATTTATTGTAGCGTTACATTGTTTAGTTTGAAGTTTGCCAACTTTAAACTATGGTATAAGTTTCACCAGGGTGTTTAATTATAAGTATCAATAGCGTTATTTCAAGTTTGCTCATCTGAATCTCTTGACGTATGATGAAATTATTCATCGACGGAATCTACTGACGTAGACAGCTGAGTGAAAATAGGTAATTATTCAGTAACTCACATTACCTGACACTTTGAAGCTGAAAATAGGATATATCCACACTTACAGTTACCCTTGATGAGCAGTGGATAGATCAACATGAGTTAGATGCCATGATTGATCTTGCTATCTGAGAATAGATCTCATACTGAGTACAAGTCTGAATCGAATCACAGAACATATTTTAGTGTTGAAGCATTTATAAGAAGATCGAATCACTTTCGGTGTCAAAATTGTTTAGTTATCTTGTAGGGATGTTCCCCAAAATTCTTCCCAAATTTTTCTCACAGCTGTGAGTTTTTTGATGGTATACTAAGCTCCTCTGTTTTCCACCTTCCTTTCTTCATACTATCGCGCTTTTTTTTTATTCTGTGTATGTATTCTTACCATCTCAATTGTTTTTCTATTGCTTGTGAAATAGATATCATACTCAACTCTCTTCTGATTTTTGTGTTTCTCACTTCATCCAGCCTTTTTAGGTAGTGTTTCACAAGAATCCAGAAATAATATTGATCTTGTCTAGAAATCAACACAAGATCAAGACAAGAAGTATTTTTCATTTCCCAAGACAAGACAAGGAAGTACTATCAAGAATTGAGACTTCTTGTCCAAAAATCTTGATATCTGGACAATTAATTTTTCAAATCTGCATATTTATCAATCTATTATCAAAATATTAGAATCTGCTTTGACCATTACAGCTTTTCTCCGACAATAAATTTCATGGCAAGTTTCATCACTGTTTTATGAATTTAGGAGTGTCATACCAACTTTCAAAGTAACAATATTGTCATTGTCAAACTGATAGTTCAAAGTGATAGCGTCATTTTCAAAGTAACAGCTGTCATTGTCGAAGTGACAGCTGTCATTGTCAAAATGACAGCTGTTATTGTAGATTTTCTGGTTGAAAAAGCTCATTTACAAAGTTCTTTCATTGGGGAAGAGTTGAAACATTTTAAGTTAATAATGGTAAGAAGAGTTAAGTTTCAAATTATGATTTTTTATTATTCTACGATGATCATTTCGACATTTTAAGTCATCTTCAGGTATCTTTTTTTTATAAAAAAAAGATACCTGAAGATGACTTAAAATGTCGAAATGATCATCGTAGAATAATAAAAAATTATAATTTGAAACTTAACTCTTCTTACCATTATTAACTCATTTACAAATTTAAACCTAGCTTTTCAATAAAAAACTCGAATATTCATGACAGGGAGTATATAGGGTAAACACTAACGCTGAACTGAGTGTTCACATTCGATATGGAAATAGAGGAAGGGGATTCCCTCTTAATATCAAGATCAAGAAATATCAAGAATTTTTGAAACAAGACAAGAAATGCGTCGCTAGGAGATGGGCAAGACAAGAAATTTCTATTTTCTTGTCCCGAAAATCAAGACAAGACAAGAAATGATCATCAAGAAAAAAATCTTGTCTTGATGGATCACTTTGGGGCATTTCCACAAAGTCAAAAACACTTTTGTTTGCACTTTGATGTCTGGTGTCTGGTGCCTGATGTCTTCGCTCCTTTTCCTATAATTTTGACAATATTGACCTAATTCTGTCGTTAACCGGAAGCTTATTAAAAAGTAGCAGATGACTAAGAAAGGCAAATTGATCTTCTAAATTGGTTTGTAGTGACAGATTTTGTGATCAATTGAGGCACATGCAAGAAGATAATGGAAGATACATAGCAGTGTGCAATTCATTTGTAAATGTCCAAAATGTCTTTGTAAATATTCGGCTATAACAGAAACTGAATCGTTGCCAAACAGTTACCTCCGGCCGACACATGTAGGCACATAAGATTTGTCCGCTGCTTGCAATTGCGATCAAAATACTGTTTGGTATCATCTTCTGCACTCTATATGTTATTTTTTGTCGAAGATACACTGCTGTTTGTTAAAATCTGGTTCGCTACTTTTCCAAACATTTGATTTTTGATTCCTTCCAGGGCTCTATTCACGAAATAGTTGACACTATCTGATAGTCGATAAATACAGTGTATATAGTATAAAACAAACTTTCTAATTACTGCAACTGCAAATGCAAATGTTGGGAACAATCAACGTAATGAATTTTGGGATGTTCATAGAGAGAATCGATATGAGAATAACCAAGACACTTGGATATAAACTGTAATATCTTATAAGTACACCAGATAATCAAGGTGCTAATACAAACTGATATATGTTTTTTCTATCGCTGCAGAACCGATATGTGAGTTGTATCTTAGACGTTATCTGGATAATTTATCGTACACTCTAAGTTGTTTCAAACTAAGGCATATTCTTCATCACTTAAAGAAATTCTTATACTTTCCTACTGGCATTTTTTTTTGTTATTACGGCAGTTCTTATATGTATGGAATGAATAGGTATAAGTGTATATCTTTGTAATGAAATAAGCTACTTTAGAGCCTGAAGACACTTTGAGTTCTCGACATATATCCGTCAAACACTGAAACTACATACTACATAGAAGTGAAAAGTAAAAGACCTCATCCTGTTAGAGTTAATTTTTTTCTTATCTCAAGTTTTCCTCTGTTGTAATGTCGCAATTATGACTTGACGATACTAAGGTAAAACACGAATGTAGTGCAGCCGTTATATCCCCAGAGCAGTGGGACTGCAGGAGGAAATTATAAATCATAAGTCACAGCAGGGCAGAGCAAAATGAACTCTCTTGCCGGTGATATTTGAATTCTGGGAGCGCTTCCGATCTGCTTTTGTAATTAGACAAGAAGCAATAAGTCATGTCGACCGCTTACCGCTAACCAATAGAGGCCTTACATTTCACAGATGCTCGCATAAAATTGTTATACTAATTCTGCGCATATCAAATTTAGAAAAGTAAAAGAACCAATTACAGAAAGAATTAGAGGAATTGGCTTAAATTTTGAATGAGCACATTTTGAAGTTGAGTAAAAAGAATCTTGAAACGTGCTATGTGGAACACTTGAATAGTTCAACTTGCTACTTGAACTCTGTAAATAGAATACAAGAACGATATTTCTTGTAGAAATACAGTTGCCATTGTAAAATTTACATCAATTATGTATTTTAGGTCTTACCTTAATCACATTTCAACGTCAGGTCTTCTGATAACTACATCGACGATATAATATTGATAAAATCTCAGAGAACGTCATAATACTCACAATCATTTGAGTTTGCTTTTATTAGATCTCATAAGGTCTTAGTGCTACGCGATCTAGTTGTACGAGAATAGTTCCTGTTGGGAACTTGATTATTTCTGTGGGATACTTTTTCATTCATTAAAGTATTTGAGCACATCGAGTACTAAAAATTTGAAACTTGACCACATGTTCCCACATACAGTAATTTAATATTTGAAATTGGTTCTCAAATTATCTTCTTCCAAGTACAAGATGTATTTGCCATTAATTAGATTCGGTTATTACGAATAGTGCAACAGTACAAAAGATGGGAAGAAATAGAAATAGAATAAGTGTACCGTTATCACAGCATTCTTATCACCAATTAGAGTCCAAGAATTCTGCAAATCATCAAATATATGTCACTGTGTGATGCATTGTACCAATCGTTATTAGTACTCCAAAACTCGCGCAAATTCAAGAGCTTCATTTATTGGTACTCAAGTGTAAGTTCCAAATACTCACAGGTACCCGAGTGTTTATTCGAATACCTCATTCCATGAATAAAAGCCTACTTAATTCTAAAACTAGACAAATCGTCACATCAATATTACTTGTGTCCTCCTTTGCCTCCTTCTAATTGCTATTCATATCTAGTTTATTTTAGTTTTTGCTATGAATAAATGCAATTCATAAATTTGAATCTACCATCAAGAAATCCTCTCTCATCATACTTAAAAAGATTTGCTTTCTCTAACTTGGCCTATTCAAGAAGAAGAATTATGAATGAGTAAGTGAGCAGAGCTATTAAAGTAAAACTGCGTACATCACAAGAACTACTAAACTGTGCAAATTAATTTTTCCAGAGGACTGTGCTTTTGTTGGCTCCATAGAACTACAGCTCATTTTTCAGTATTACGTGTGTCTTCCTTTGGAGGAACGTTTTAATGTTGCCTCCGTTAGATTGGTGCATGCGTTTGAGTTCATCATCGTATAAACGCATTTGAGTGGCATTGTCTGTCATGCGTTTTTCTTTCGTACAATCCGTCTTGCCTGGCCACTTCGTTACAATATTCCTCAGGCTCTCAATAAGATTTGGGTTGGGTGAGTTCTTAAACCAATCAGGAACTTTGATTCAGTTTTCCAGCATAGAGGCTTCTACTAGTTTTGATTCGTGACTACGGTCGTGTTTGAATTTCCAGTCTAGAAGGGTTCTCACGACAAATGGCACTATAGAAACTCAGTTCCAGTGGGACTGCTGAAGGCTTTCATGCTGGAGGATAGAATCAGGATACTTGATTGGTTGGGAAATTCACTCGGCTTGGATCCCATTGAGGACTTGTGGAGTATTGTGACGTGGTGTTTGTGTGGAATGCATTGTAGGACAGGGGAACGCATGATGGGTGATGTACAGATGTGTTCGCATAATCATGAGCTCGAGAGCATTTGAACTTGCCAGGTGGAGTCAGTGCCAGGGTTACTGCAAAAGATCATTTTTGATACTGAAAGCGTATGGCGACGATATGAAGCGAATGGAATCACGGTTTTCTGAAGAAAGCTTTTCTTTCACTTTGTCCCAAATAATTTGCACAGTGTAGTATTTTATTCAATCTTATTCTTGGAATTTGAGACTAAGATGTCATCTGAACTGAAGCTACAAAAGTACAAACATATGTTGAATTGATTCGAGAAAAGGTGGGCAGTACTAGACTTGGCAAGAACATACCATGCTCCAGAATATCTCACATGAATGGTATTCCTCTCGACTATGTGAAACTTAATGTGTAAAATGAGATGACAAATTGGTCTGGCATCAAGCTGCATATAACCAAGTAGGAGTTATCAAAGTATCAGCTCTCAGATAAATGATTTATAGACCATTCATCAAATCATACAACTTTAAAGTTCATTTATCTTGAAAAAGGATATGGAAACTGGACGAAAAAGAAGAATTTTTAAGGGAGAAAAGTTTTCCAATGAAAACTGTGAATAAGTAGTTAACTGAAATCAATGCTGTGTTTATATGCAATCAACTTGCAAAATATCAAAACTTATAAATTCGAAGAAGTTAATATGATATTACTTGATTATATCATCAATAATAGTGAGGTAGCGGAGGATGAATCTCTGGAGCAATAAATCGACAGACATTTCATTGGCGATAAAAAGAATTTTCTTGTGGAAAACTTCACCACAGAAAGAGTGCGTTAAGGTAGCGAATCGAGATGCAATGATCTGATAATAAGAAAGAATTAAAGTAAACTTTATTGTCAAGCTTTCAGCTTCCATCCTTTGGGACCTCCAGGCGCTATCCAGACTTAGAGTGACCAAAGTTTACCTGGAGACTGGAAACTTTGCTGTGGTCGTGTCGACTTTACTAACTGATTTGTCATTATTTATTCAGAAAATATAGAAACAAGTTCTTTGGGTACAAGGATTTCTTCTTTCGAATATATGGAAGTTTCAAACAACCAGAGACGTATTTTGTGGTCAATTTAGTACAAACAAGGGCATAAATTTACTTTTTCACGATACGAAATTTAGAACCAACAAACGTTCAGGTCTAAATCTCTTGTTGTTGCTTTCGATGTCTTGAACTGATCCATTCAAGTTCTCTCTAATTAATACCACTCATAATATGATTGAAAAATTTCTATTCTTGCAGATCAAGTCGATGTTTCACTTTAGTGCAGTTTCGAAAAAAGAGTTCGCTAATAGGAAAACAGTTGAATAAACATATAAGTTATTCTATTCGATAATTTCAGGATGGAAAGTCTAGTATATCCCATTGACAAATGTTGATTTGATGCGAGAAGTAATGACATGTCTAATATTATGTATTGAGTGATATGATTCTGCTCTCATACTCTGGTAATGTATCATATTACTAGCAAATGTTCAGTGATCAATCAACTGCATTGTCATTTTCAGTTTGTTTTATTTCACGTCGTACCCAATAAAAACAAAGGCATCATATCTGCTGTATTGATTTAGGTTCAACAATATAAATATTTGAAGAAGCTGCCTACTTATCAACTTCAGTTGAAGTCATAACAAAACAATGAAACTTGATATTTCTACTGCTGTTGTTTAATTCAAAAGATGAATTTTTCATGTCCTGAACTGTATTCGAAAATAAATCACAGTGCACCTCAAAGGCAAAGTATTTAGCTGTCAATTTTCAATTGTGCTGCATTCTAGTCCTTTTTTGAGTGGTGGGATCAATGAAAAATTCATTAAATGCAAGTTATATTGTTATCGATGAAACGGGTGTAACTACTGATTTTGCTAGTTATTTATACAACAAAAGTGCGAACTTGAGACAAGGTTTGCATTAGTCGTCTTCTACGATTCCTCATTTTCATATTTTGACAGTTATTGAACACACAGCAAGAGAAAATAAGGTACAAGTGAACATTGAGACCTCACTAATAACGTATGGATCGAAGACAGATGTTTTCAATTGTGTGCCAACATGAAACCACAGGAGACAGAATAAAGGTCACGAAACTTTCTTGCCACTTACTCAAGTGATGTTACAATTGAGATGCGTAAACTAACTTACTAACAACACCAAATTTTATTCTGATGGACTATGAATTTTCGAATTTTCGGAGGAAAATCTGCTGTCTTAGAAATATTCTACTATCAATGGTCCCTTGAATAATTTGCATAGGGACTCCTGGAGCTACTTGCAAGAAGTTACTTCAAGCCTCTCAAGTCTATCCAATAATATCTTGCAATGCTATGCTCCCAGTGCAGTGATTATTTCACTGTAAATCCATTCCAATACTTGTTCACCTCACTAATGTCTGGTATAGCCTAGTAGGTAGATTTTTATTCTATTCAGTGCAGTTTGGATCACGATACTTCAACTTTCAATCTTCAAGATCTGTTCTTCATGAAAACAATATATTATCGTGACGATAATATATTTATTTATTCTTTATATCTTACACACAAATACATAAAAGCATACACTTGAATTTTTTTGAATAGTCTGCCAATTTTGTTATATAAATGATCCAATTTCTGTACGTGACATAATTTCTCTCTATTCAAAAATTTCACTCCACCAAATTAACTACATTGAAGCAAACAAAGTTCTATATTGGATATATGTAATCTAACTTGACGTAAAATTAAATTTGTTCTGAAATGTATCAAAGAGAATCAAAATTAAATAGGAATGACGAGATAAACCTCTGAATTTCAAGCATATGATACGACAAACCTAGCTACAGACGTCCAAACCAAATAATGCCATATCATCGCTGAGTTATAAGCAAGAAAGGATGGAAACGTGTATACAATAATTTTGAATTCAAATAATTACGCTCAAATTTTGTAGGCAGACAATCCGTTAATTATTTGTTATGTATGGAATACACGTTCTACATTTTCGTGGCAATAACATTAACATTCGATGCGGAATTCTGTCAATTTGAATAGCTTTCGACGTGAAGGATTCAGAACTGATGAGCGCAAATATGAATAGAAAATTATTTTTGACTTTGTCTGCTACGCTGTTTTATGTTGTAATCCTATAAGGCTAATTCGAGCAAAATTTACATTTCATGTGTCGTATATCCAAAATTTGATTCGGTTATGACCTCATATTTATATTTCAATCAACCCACACGTTACTGTCTAGAACAAAGAGATGATGATTTCGGATTTACAAAATTATGCCTTTCCGGGCTGTTTGACATAATACATTAAATACTGTACTTTATCTGACAGTTTAAAGTACATACCACAAAACAAAATTACATCGTGTAATAATCAAGAAATTAACGCCCAATTTTGTCCGTAGCGGTGCATTTTTCTTTGCACTAAAATACAGAGAAGATTTAGCATTTGATACACCGTATCGAACAATCCTTATAACTGGAGAACAATATTGAAATTGTATTCATTAATGAGATACTATATAGTGCAGTAAATATTTTGATTCCAATTGCATGCGGCCGACACATCTCATATGTGTATGAGTGTCGACTGTCGGTAATCTTTCGGCAACGATTCAGTCGTTATTATAGTCAAACATTCACGAGACATTTCGGGGCTCACTCTCTTGCATGTGTCTTAATCAACTGTCAAATCGTTAATTGCCATGAAAGCAATTCAGATAATCAATTTTCTTTGCCTCGTTGCCTGCTAAGTCCAAATAAACAATCGATTCGCATAGAAACTAGGCCAATATATCGAAAATTGCAGCAGGAGCAGCTAAGACACCATCAGATATCAAAGTGCAGACAATAGCGCTTTTAACTTTGTGAAAATGAGTGAAAAACAATCAAACGTAGCTCAGCTACGTAATTTTATTTCAGGTATTAACATCTAAATGGTGTAATCTATATGATACAATTCTACAACATCCAATTACTCCTGCCACTTAGCACATTGCTCATATTTCGGCTCTAACCATAACTTGCTTAGTGTTTTGCATGTCATTTAGCTTCATTAATGTGGTGCCCTGTATTGTCTTACTTGGGCACAACTCACAAGCAGTCAATTTTGTTACTAACACTTGTGAAATATATTTGGCTTAACGAGTTTTTAGTCGATCCAAATCAAAGACATTTGACAGAACAGAATGCAGTTCAACATGCTAAGACGCTTATTTCGCACTATTACCTTCTTCATTGGTAAGTAGTATAGTAAACCTCACACAAGAAATAGTAATGAGAAGCTGCTAGGACTGATCGACCAGATCTTCAGAGACTCATACTATGCGCAAACAGCAAGTGCTGCTATGTGATGACCACTAACACCAGTTCTAGCAAAAATCTACATTAAAGTATTTGAAAATGACGCTCTGAGTCGAGAAGCGCGTGACTTATATACTGGTTCCAGTATGGCTATGACTCTTCTGTTATATGGTCTGAAATAGACATGGCTTAATAGAAAACTTTATGGAGTATAATAAATTACTACGAACAGCAATGTCACGATGGAGTCAAAGGAGGATGTGAGCACTTTCTCAATATGTCAATCAAGAGACAAGAAAACGGAATTTTAAGGGATCTGGTACACAGGATACTGCATCCCATTACTATCCGACGCAGAAACAATGTATCGTGCTACGGTTATCAGTCTGGGAATCGGCCATATTTCATGATCCCTGATCAGACTAACGGATAGATTGTATATGAATCAATCGGAAATATAGTCATTGATAGGGTGTCAGACTTTATAAGTCGAGAATCCTGCCCTAAGTGTCAATTTCTGTCAAGATCAGTTTTCTTGATGGAACTTATGATTGAAACTAGTATTGATCGACAGCGGAGGTCAAATATTTTGAGAAAAAACCAAGGTATCACCTCCTGTTCTGTCCGAGAGGGCAGCAGCCATCTCTGAGCGTAATTCATTTTCGTATTAAACTGCCCCTACGATTGTTGTTTTCATAAGGCCCTAGACGAAACAGGAAGTGGCACATTGATTTGGTCTTATAGTACTTGACACTTAGAAGAAGATTTTGGACTCATGAATTCTGGCATCCTATTGACTACTATGTATATTGCCGATCGATGAATATACAGTTAGCCCATGAGTCCAATCAGAAAAAATTGAATGCGGTTGATTCTTTGACTATATAGGTGAGTCAAAACAACTTAAGTTCTAATTTTAGAAGCGAGTAGGAAATCAATGACTCATCTTCTCAATGAAAAAAAGAGATACTCACATGATAAACTGCTCATTTAAAAGACATCTTCAAAAAAACTTGCCAAGTTGCCACAGCTTCTCCGAAACCCAAGATGAAGACTAATGAACTGCAAGGTCCCAATATATTTGAAATTTCGTTTAGGTATCAGTGACAAAGTCTACATGGGCCAGAAATGGCTTGCTTCGATATAAGAACGATAAGGACAATGGTTGCGTAGCACAAGCTTTGCACATACAGTACAAGACAAGGTGCTAGTGAGAGAGAAAATATTCTGGCTTAGACTTCACAAAGAGGTCGTGGAGATCCAGTAAAATCCAGGAATGAAGAGCTGAGCTTATCGAACTTAAAAGCACCAGCCTCCAAAACGAGCTAACACAGTGTATAAAAAGACCAATGCAACATGCAATTACATCTAATTTGACGAGATTTGCGATATTTCCTCAGAAGAAGCTATGAGTTGAGGATAAATATCGAAGGATTTAATGCATTTAAGGGCAGCCGATTAGGCTCTAGAAATTCTGTTACATTGTTTTTCGAGTCTTTTCAACGGGCATTCACGGACTACGTAGTCTACAGATTGCTGTGAATGTGCTTTTTCATGTATCTTCATTTATGAAGCACAAAGTGGCATCTAGCACAGTCATTCCCAAAGTGGTCTATATCGATCCCTAGGGGACGACTCTGAACTGCGGGAGGTCTATGTCAGCGAGAATGAAATTGAGGTGCAAGATGTAAATAGGGATCCATGATATTGGACCCCATTTGAGCAGGTCGAGACCGAAATCATTCACATAATACATATAGTAGCCATAGACTTACATGATACTTTCTTATAATAGACGTAGAAATTATATTTGGAGTGCAACATAAATATCTGTAAATCATGATAATGATAGTTCAGTTCATCACAACAGGTCTCTTGCGAAAGTTCAAGATCTGAATGCAACGAAATCAAAAGCTCTCATATTTCGTTATCAATCAAGTCCAAATGGTGAGCCTAGTCCCTTCAGACATAATGAAATTCAATATGAGAAAGGCTGGAGTTCATCCTAAACAGGAAAAATTTGCACATGGTCCATGAGATCAAAATGTTTGGAAGCCAGATTAGATTGCGAAACTTTCAGCAATGATGGGTTGTTAATGTCGCAGATTTGGTGAAGCTATGTTCATGAGTACATGAAATCAGTGTATTGGTATGGACTTGATGAATCCAATATAGTTCTACTGGTATTATTGTAGTACCTAGCGATAATATTAGCCTGAGAGCTTTCATACTACACTGTGTATAGGATGTTGTTGACTTATGTTACTGATTCAGGCCAACAACTGGGAATTATTTGTACACAGAAGTACCTGATAAAATAATTGGATTTTTCATATAGCATTCCTATTGCAAAGACGATTTTGTAATAGCAAAAACATACTGAGTTCACATTCTTTGATCTTGTTAAGGCTAACCGTATTAAGAACCACGTATCTTTAGATGGAATTTATGTCTTCATGTAGACACTTTTTCTCAATTGATGTTTCACAATAATAATTTAATTGGAGTGTACTTACATTTGTATGATTGCCCTGCTACAATCCATTTTTGAAAACATGGAGCTTCAGAGATCTGAAAAAATATATAAATTAGAGCTATTCCAGAGCTAATACTTGGCAATAAGATTCCAATATCATATTCAAGTAATTAACACAAATTTCATCAAGTTATCCCATCTATTTGAATGTTGGAATCTAATTTCCAAAGCTGCAATACTGCAAGTTTGAATATTTACGCGTGGCGAATAACTTCACTTATTAATTCTACTTAGCGGTAAGCATAGTTAGAAACGACATAATTTGCCTACTAGGCTGCTGCATGCAACTCGGCATATCCAGTGCAATGCAACCCGCTTTACGAGCAGAGTAAGTACATTGAACAGACGATTCAAGTCGACAAACACGACCTCAAACCGAAAATTACACACAGCAGAGTCGGAGATTCACGAAGTGAATCTGAGGAGGTGACTTTTGACTTCTATAACTGCTCATTTGCCAATTTTCACATAACATTATTGTTATAATTAACCAAATTATAGAATTTTCGATTATGTAAGCAAGAAGAGGAAAGCTTAGAGTTACCTTGTGAATGATTTCCCGGTCTTTTACCTCAAAAGAACGAATAGGATACTAGTGTTATTCATGGATTGACTAGCTTCATAAGCTTTTTGAGTCCATTGTTTTATCTGATCAAGATCAAAGTGATTGTAATATTTGCATAAAGTTTGAAACCTTGATACTCTCAGGATCGCCTGTTTTTTAAACTCATATCTGCTGTGTACTAAAATAGATTTATTTACATTCACCTCAGAGAGTAATAAAGAAAATTATTCATAACGCTGCAAAATATTACAATTTTTTTTAATTAGCAGAGTAATGAAAGTAGAAGCAAGTATCCATTAACCGTTTAATTTATGAGTCTTGTACATCATTGTCAAATACATAAAGAGTATAATTTTACAACTATAATTCCATGGATAATAGTAACTTCGTTATGAATGCTTTTATATTTTATACCTAACAGAGTTAAGATATTATCTTCTGAAACCATTTTCTATATAGATAACTCCCCCAATGTATATTAAGGGTAGTAGTAAACTATTTATTTCCTTCGTCACGAGAAATGATAGCCGTTCAACTTGGTACAATAACTCACAATAATTTAAACGAACGACGTGAAATTTTATTTGTTTAATATATTTTTCACATTGAATTTGCCAAATTTGATAAATATGGGCTTGTTTTGTGGTTAACTGAGTTTCTAAATGTTCCAGGATTTATCTATTAATATCAAGCTTACTGCATTTCTCAAGATCTGAGATAAGTTTATCAATATTGTTATGTTCTCAGGATTCGCAATCTTGACATGTTTTTACGCTCTGATCACTGACTCTGTAACAAAAGATAGATATATTATAGATTAAAGGCAGTTACAGCCACAGTCTCTGGCACAGAGGTTGAGCATTGGTCTATGGTTCGACATACTCCAAGTATGAATCGCGTTCGGGTGGAGTTGACATTTCGATTTTTTTTTTTCTTATTATACATATTTAGATATATTCGTCCAGGATTTAACACTTCTCATTTCAATTAGTAAAGCTTCCTACTTCTAAATAAAAGTATATACATATTTTTCCCCATCCTTGTCCGGATTTATTTGTACCTCTTACATGCATTTAATGTTTTTAATACATCTTCCCATAAGATGGTTGTGGCATTCAAATTTACAACCGTGCCACTATTCAAATTTGGGTTTTCTTGAATAACTGAAATTGATTTGCATTTATGTTCATTCAAAACGTATGCTTTTCATTGTAGTTGAGATGCCATAATTTTTAATAATAATAATAGAGAATGATCTGTGTTAATAACGTCAATTGCTTGACATTTCACAGTTTATTTACAAACAAATATGAAACGTCTTGGGCGAGTATTTAAATAGTGTCATGCACAGGTAAGGTTACCAACTTACAATGAACAAACTGTCATATATTCTCATACATTTAATTTCATATCACTTTGCAGTTAAGAATACCATCTACAGGGAGTAGGTGTTATAATATAATTTTTCACCAATATGATATAAGACGAAATGATATATTGAGAATCGGGCCCTAAAATTGATCATGTCTCATGTCTCAAAAATATATCCACAATCACGAATTACGTTTAGTAATCTGAGCAAGCGAATCATAGACCTAACCAACTATAGACGGCTCACGTATATGTGAATAGTGTAACGATACAGTTCTTTGTTTGTCTTTTGTAACTGTGTATTTTTTCCAGATGAATTAGCATACAATTTAACATAGTAACGTTATTTTTTATTTTATGATCGCAATATAATGTTTTTATATTCAAATGACTACTTCAGATTCAAGGTAAAAACTCGCGACAGTACGTAAAATGATGCGACAATTGAGGAAGAAGCAAAAGATATTACAAGAAAAATTCATGTAAATTTGTAATTAATATTCTTCAGGTCGTCCCTTTATTGTTTTATAAATATTGATAGAATCTGACATTTTCTATCTACGCGTAATTGTAACGCAAATGCAACCAAGTTCACTAATGTTCCAATTAATTTAGAAATTAATCGGATAGCTGCAAGTATAATTCGCGCACTGAATGCTCTCCATTATATTCAACAAAACAGAGACAGTACTCTATTTTTCGTGGATATATTTTTACTTACTCTTGGAGGACTAAATGTTCAATCAAATGTCCATAAATAATTTCATCAGAAATTGAAATATATCTTGTTAGAAGTTAATTTGTAGATATTTAGACATTTTCTTGGCTTAGTCAGCTTCAAAATATTCAAATCTGTAATTAAATTGACACTTAGATGTCATCCGTAAAATGATGCACCCGGGGTGCATCAGCTCTTTTGTTTTTCTCATGGCTACGCCATTGACACCATGTACTCGTAAACATGAGAATCCATGCTGGAAACACTGTCCACAATACCTGCCGCCGCGCCGATCAATTCGTTAGGTTATGTGTAAAGTCTAAATGTCAACCTATGTTCTGCGCAATAAGATATGAAAGTTGAGGGCTGTACAAAGAATTTTGTATGCAAACAATGATGAACTTGTCTTGAAATACTTGGTCTTATATTATGATGCTTAAGTTTACCAACTTGTTTTATAAATTACTATTTTCACATTATCAGTTCGTCTCCTGAAACTGGTGAATCTTTTAGTATCAATCAATTGTTTTGAAATATATATTTACCAGTCTCTATTTGTTCCGGTTTAACTTCAAATACTTCATAAATATTTAATTTGTTGCCAAATAGAATTTGGCCTTCAAATTTTGAGTTCATTATTACTTAGATACATTACATTACGGAACAAGTATACTTCAGTTCAAGGCCAGAAAATATATGAGCGCTAATTATATTATTCGAACAATTTTTGGCACTTTAATTTAAAGGATGTGAATTAAGTAGCTTTTGATGTACTTACAAACAATTTTATCTAAATTGTTTACATGTACTATTTGTGAGTAACCATTTTAATGATATCACCCACCTAAAGCATCATTATTTATATCTAAGATACTTTATGTTAGTTATTGTATGCTAGATCTGAGGCCTCAGGTGCCTTGCAAATTCCTAGTAAGACATAAATACTATTATTCGATAATTGCTAGATATTCAAGTTCATATCATTGAACAAAATACGTGAATAACTACAACTACCTAACACAAAATAATAACTGTAAATTATTGTGCCAAGTACAAGGAAGTATTAGGAAACCGTCAAAATTCAACTATCGAAATTTTGATGGAAATATCCGTTTTGAGCATCCCTGAATCCATTTTGACTATTTTTGGCTTAAGTCGGTACGTATGTTCGTGCGTGCGTAGCTCGCAAATCTCAAAACTAGTTCATCGTAAAATGTTGAAATTTTGTATTTAAGACTGGTATAGAGTCTAGTTGTGCACCTCGCATTATGGTTTCAATCGTCTGTACCGGAAGTGCACTTTACTTGAAACTTTTTCGAATTGTTCTGATATATTCAGAATGATCAATCGTAGGATGTTGGAATTCAGAATTTGAAATTTCTGTAGCATCCAAATGGTCATCTCCTATTTTCGTACCAATCGGCCAAGTCGGAGGTGCATTTTATATGACAGACTTTTCGAATTTTCTTTATAAATTGAAAAAAAAATCGGTCGTAGAATATTGAAATTTTGTATTAAGCACTTTTATAACATCTAGTTGTACATATTGCATTATGATTACGATCGGTTGAGCCAGAAGTGCAGTTTACTCAAAAAAAAAATTGAATTTTCCGCATAAATCCAGAACGATTGATCGTAGAATATCAGAATACAGTATTCAAGATGATAGTACTGTCTAGATGCTCATATCTTATTTTCATTCAAATCAACTGAGCCGGCAGTGCACTATACTTGACAATCTGTTGGAATTTTTCGCATCAATTCAGAACGATCATCTGTAGAATATTGAAATTCAGTATTTCAGTCTGCTGTAGCATCTGAAAGGTGGCCTACTGTTTTCATAACAATAATTATAACCGGAAGTGCACTTCAGTTGAAATTTATTTTTCAATTTTGAGTATAAATTCAGAACTGTGAGCCGTAAAATCTTTGAAATCAGTATTTAGGAATGTTGTAGCATGAAAATGATGACCTACTATTTACATAGCAACCGACTAGGCTAAAAGCACATTTTACTTGACAGACTTTTAGAACTCTTCTGATAGATCAAGAACAATAAGCCGTGAAATGATAAGATTTTCTGTTTGATTATATATATCCAATTATGTACAAGTAAGTCACATGATGTCCACGTCAGATTTTTTTTCTGACGTGTTTACACTCCAAACTAGCGACTCAACAACGCGACGCAATTCCTTACTGAGACCAAGGGAGGAGTCTCCTTTGTTCACCTGCTGGAGATCTGGAAGTATCCTACCGCATTTTAAAAGGCTGCTAGAGTTCATCTCGCATATTCTATGCGTCAATTGCAAAAATTTGCTACAGTATATTTATCATGGGATTTAGATTCAGCTCAATTTTTGAAATGTACAGCGACAGAATCAATACGTTCTCATTCGGAAGAGCTTTTATGGAACAATTGTTATTCATCCATCTTTTCTTTAGATAAACGAGTACTTCAAAATGTGTTCTTATATTGTGCACCTCGCACGGTGCTCGATATTCTATAGTATAATAATGCTTTTCAATAGAATATTATAAGTGCGAAAGTGTGTTTATTGGCTAGTCCTTCTTTTACGCAGCAATGGAACAACAAATCCACATGATTTATTGTATAGGGATAGTTTTTGAGCCTGAGAGCTACCAAGAACAAAATGGTTAGTGAATCCAGCTTCCCACTTCACTAAAGCAGTTTTTTTTAATGTGAAATGCAATCTGCTCGACAGTTCTCTATCCGTAATTACTAATTGTAGGAAAAGAAGAAGTCCGTTAATTTGATAATAGATGTCTCTCGTGTCGTATGCAGGATGCATTGGTTCAAGCCGGAGGTGTTCGATAATGCAGTTGAGGAAACTTTGTTGAGTGGATTAATTTTATAATATATACGGGAGGTTCGTTTCTAACGAGAAGCTAAACGCTGATAAAATGTAAGTGAAGAGGAAGTGTCAGCGCCAGGAGGCTAATAATCGTTGGTTACTTCACTTCGGTTCCACTTTGAATGAGAGTACTACTCCAAACTAAACATCATCTACAACAGTACTTCAAAGTAATCTGCCTGATTGCAGCAGTTATTCTTCTAGTTTTATAATTCAATCATAAATTGGGCACAACATTTTAGACAGCAATATTATTTTATGAAAAAAAGTGTGAGCAGTTAGTTGCAATATTGGCATATCAATAACCATATGAACTACAAGGTTAGCCGGATGAAATAAATGCTGTGTTATATGATGTCCACTTCATAATTTTTCGAGTAATTAGAACTCAATATTTTCATATTTAATAATTAAAAGTCTGGAATATTTGGAATAGCTCCAAGAGTCTCTCGAAAGGCTGCAGAACGGTTTCAGTTCATCACAGGTGAGCAAAAGAGGCTTCGCCCATGTAAAGAACCACAAAGTTTATTCGTGGAGGTCACAGAAAGAATAAAACGATTGGAGGATGAATAAATTTTTTCAATGAAGCATTCATTTCAGAATAATAGTGCTTTGTGTTTTAGTTTCAAATCTTAAAAATATTACCTACAGTTCTGTTTACAAGATGCAAATATCAACTTTTAATTTGGAAATATGAGCATCTTAGCAAAAAATTCAATATAAATTATTATACTTTAAGTTGTACTTTATGTAAATGAGAATTGATCTACTTCTTGGTTGATGATTCTTCGCGAACACATGAAAATTATGAATGCGGAGCTATTCCATGTAAATTACGAAATGAGAATGTGAAGAGGTAATTGTTGCTTCAGCAGTTTACTTTTAATTTCCACTAAACGAATTTAGTAGCGCTTTTTCCGTTGCATATTTGCGGCTACGCCTTTGTATGCCAGGATGTGAGGTGAGGTTGTTCATGAACGTAAACAGAAGCTATTTATTTACCTGTGTTTTTTTTCAGCAAAGTATCCCATCTATTTTTTATTCTTTGAGTAGCAGCGTTCAATTCATTAAATATTTCGCAACGCTATTCATTGAGATTAATTGGTTCGTTTAATCATGATGAGGATCTTAATTGCGACTGGGATAGAAGACTATGTTTACTTTTTGAATGGAAGGTTTCTATTGGATCCATGAAAGCTATAGGTTCTATAACTATTTTTTTGTAGACCTCAATTAAATTCAAGTTAGTGGAATGACCACGTTGAAACTAGAAGTTGAGCTAATGAATAAAATGATTATTAAACATTAAATTGAATGGTCGTGTGTTGCTTCAGTATTTTTTGGACACTATCCATGGTTTGACATGAGTTTTTGGAGTTGAATGTGCACCGAAAGTACCCTATTCTTAAACTGAATTCTGCTTCGAAAGCTCTCAATTCCAAACTATGAGAACAACCATTATTGATTCCCTGCAAGGAGGGAAAAAAATATTCGTGGATCACGGATGCCTCCGGGATTTTTTAATTTCATTGTTTTATGTAAGATAGACATTCAAAAAATAATAATTGTATTATAAGATATGTTCCTTATAGTATTTGCATTTGCTGTGAGCGTTATGGCACGAAAAATGTGATATTATATCAAATTATCAAATAAGTCATTTGAGTTGTGCCAAAATATACTATCAATATTTCAGTATTTTTGAATACAAAGAATGTATGTTTCTGGAATCGACTGTCTACAACCGCTGATTCTTTTATTAATAATGAGATATGATTGGCATTCGCGGTAGACGAATGTCTAAAAACATATATGGAAGGTATTGTGAGTATTGAGATGCTGCACGACCATCAATACAAAATATACAGACTTATAATGATTCACAATATAACATGAAAATATATAAGAATCGATGCAACATTGAATCCACAGAGGCTATATTCTTGCTATAAATATAAATGAACAATTAAATCTGTGTACAAGATATTAAATTCTTGTCATATTTTATTTCCAATTTCATGAGAGCAATATAAATTCTCATGGAGTCCTCCAATGGAGCTTTATATGTTCTGTACAATCTTTTATAAATCATTTATTTTTATGATGTTCTGCTTTTTGCCTCTGGCTCTGAGAAATTAAGAATAAATTCTGGATAAGAATTAAAGGCATGTGCTTGTTAATGCTGCAACTTGGTTCGAAGAAATTTTTTCAAGTTGATATCTAGAATACCACATATTGTAGCTTCACTCAAATTCAAGACAAAAGTTCTGAGATAATTTTCATATCAGTCTTAATTCTATATGCACTTCATCTCCATTTGCTACTGTAGTTTCACTAAAATAGTCCAAATAAACATTCCCTAGTATGAAAAACATGGAATGATGTACCTACTTTTATACTTGAGTTTCCAACTAAATATTGCATGAGGAAAAATCAATTCATATGTTCTTCTAATGTTTGTTGTTCCCCTAACCAATGCTTTGCAATGATCTTTAGAACTCCACTTTTATCTTGCCGCTTGTTGTTTTACTTATGCATGTGATTCCGTTTGGAATACTGTCTAGTGGCTCTTGAAAATAAACCTTGAACGATCGAATAACGTTTGCTTTGGAACATAAAACGTTAAAAATGGTGAACGTACCCTCATACTGTTGAAGCGATAGGTTTTTATTCCGCTAACATCCAAGACTAACGTTTTCTGGCTAAATTGAAAACCTTTCATTGTAATGAAATGTTCTGCTTTCGTAATATCAACAGATTAATTTGTCCAGTAAAAGATTATTCTGTGTTCATTCTTGACGTAGAGAAAATTAGACGTTGATTATAATTATCTTGGAATAATTAGGGATTTTCATGTTAAATGAAATTATTCATAGCTAAATAGGGTGAATAAATCAAAATTAATAAATTTCACTAATTATTATTTGTTTCAATTAATTTTCATGCTGATGGAGGAAGGATAATATTTTTTTCTCATATTCATAATACTGGAACATCAGATTATTCTTCATATTAAGTGCAAGGAACAGATTCAGTATCAGGGGATGATCATATGATGTGAGAAAGGCACATCAGACTATTTTTTGACTGAGAATTTTTTCAGATATTAGCCAGTAGTAATGGCTTGAAAAATTGACACAACGGACAAGAATCCAAACATGAAAATAAACGCAGTTCAGGTCAATAGATCGAAATATTTATCAATCAATAATAGAAATCTGATCAGGTGTAAATATACCAAAAAGTATCCCAGAAGATGATCAACCACTAAATTGGTCAATTGATAGGTCAACATCTATTAATCGATGAGATTCACCTTAGGTGGAGTGTACAAAAACTATCTTCAACAACTTCCATAATCGACTTCAATAAGATTTTATATTGAACAGAATGAACAGAAAAAAGTTCAAATTTCTCCTGAAATCACACATTTGGTGATATTAATGACGACTGTCTTGTAATTCCTGCGCAAGAATAAGGTATATCCATGAATTTAGTTAATATTTTCAATTTACTGTTTACATCGTTATAATATGGTAAAAAATATGAATTATGTTTAAAAGTGCTGTAATCAAGTTTGAAAAAGTATCAAAAATTGAGAATAATTTTGAGCTGTTTAAACGCCGCCATTTTCGTGCGCTCTATTGATGACGTCGAAAAACATGTCCAGTGACATTTCAGTCCTTTGTGTACTACTTATTTCAGTATTAAAAAAGCTCAAAAGTCAGTTTATAAGTATTGCATTGTGCCTGAATGCAAAATACTATCAGAAATATACCTGATAAAGTGTTTTTTCCAATCCAGACAGGTTTTAAAATACGTAAGAAATGATGTAAGGTTATCAGAAGAGATGAAGTATCATAATAAACTTGACAGATCATGAATAACATTAAATATGATTAGTTTCAGCAATAGAATACAAATATGTATGACGCACAGTTGACCATTTGCTCGTTTTGAAATAGACAAAAACTATAGGTTATATTTACTTACTGCTCATCATATTTCGGTTTGTATTCATCAAAATAGCGTACATAGAGTGTTATTATTAAATAATTACTTTGAAGTGCTCACTCTTTTTACTTCAGCGGACCTAGAATTTGGATTTGAAAGAAAATAAGACGACATCATGAATGGATCTATTCTTGGCAGATTATCCGATTGTGCTTTTACAAAACCATTTTGTCTTAAATTATTTATAATCTCACTAGGATGCTGAAATTACACTTAAACAATAAATGGATTTACAACACACACGTTATCACTATGTTTTCCTATCAAAAGCCTGCAATGCCATACAAATGTATGCAGTGCGCACTTGTTGACATACTATTTGACGTCACATTTTGTTTTAACCAATAGTGTTGGGTTTTAGAACTTTGAGTTTCCCACGCTTAATTCACATTTTCATTTATTAATTTTGAGCAATCAAAAAAATATTAAATACCAAAATGATGGTTTAGTAAAAATGTCCGGCCAATAAAAATTCGGAAAAAAAATATTTCAACCAAATTTAAATTTCATGCATATTTCCTATTAAGTGAGAGAATAGCACTATTACAGATGCATCGTATTTATTATCAATGACACAATTTAGAATCAAAGTGCAGGAGAAATATGCCTGATTGAATCATGGCTACTATGACAATGCTCCAGTTTGAGTTGTATCCTTAAATTCAGTTTTTAACTCGTTCTACACCTCTTTTTATCCTGGGATTGGGCTCCCAGGTTATGGTTTGCTCCACAATATTTAGTACTGGCTTCCAGGAGGCTTATACAGTCTGGATGAGTGAATAATGAAAGGCGCTTATTGGAGAATATGTTTAAGCCCTAAAGAAGGCTACATTTGATGTCATATGAGATTTATATCAATGAACCAACAAGTTTTCAGATTTTCTGAGCCACTACTAAATGAATGATATGAAAAACCAACAATCTTGCATCTAGAATCATATTTCTAACTGCAATCGTCGCATATCATCATAAATCACAGAGCCAGACAACCTCAAATAGCTGCTTAGAAGCAAGAATATATGACTACTTGATACTAGCTTCTGGATCTAGGTTTCTTGACTTTTTGAAGGTCAATTTTGGAGCAATTTTCTACCTAGAAATGGAGAAAAATTGCATTATATGAATATCAGACAATTAAGATATCAAGAGTGTTAAAAGGACAATAATACCAACAGTATACTCTCCGAGGGTCTGCGTCCCAAGGAGTGTACGTTGACCATAGGCATTATCGTACGTTCAACTCCCGTGGTGCCTTCAATGTTCAATGTCCGACTTTTGACTATTTCAATCATAAATTTCAGCAATGTATGTCCTGTCATTGTGATTTCTGTCAAAGAAATTACTCTTGTTACTTGCTGTAACTAGAAAACCTGTTTGTTATTCTCAAAAATATTGCCCTTGGGTATAATTTGTTACGCTATTACCCCTAAAATCAGTATTATTATAACAAAAATAATCAACTAGTTGAACATCAAAGTATTATGAACAAAAAAAAATCTTTACGATTTCTACGTGGAAGTTTTTGACTAAGGAGCGAATTTCATGAAAAATTCTTGCTTGGTAGCAAAAGTGTAGTGATGAAGCTTCAAATTCTGATCAACCACGATACGTATCCCAACTTCACATATAAATGAGTCTCCTGCAAAATTTTAGTTCTTAATGTTGAGAAGAGAAAGATATGCGACTTGAAAGTTTAGGATTGGTTTGGGTACATGCGTTTAACGCACGATGATCAACACGGTAAGTCCCCATAAATATCTAAAATCCAGTTAAAAAAATATATCCTTCCGTTTCTAGATGCATAGTACAGCTTGGAGACCCCAGAAACATGGAAAAAACTTGTATCTGGGTATTAGTACTTATTTCGGTATGTTTCACTCGCCTTGAAATCACAGGATGAATATCAAATTTGTAAGTACGAAGACTGCATAAAAAAATATCATGGCAGACAGATTTATATTCTAAACAAAATATAAATGTTTTAACTTGATAAGAGCTGTAGATGTATACTTCGCGTGCATTAAAAGATTATCAATACAACATTAACATATCCATATCCGATTAACGAATGTAGTTACCTTGTTCAGAATTTTTTAGAGCAAAGTTTTATTCTATTTGAATCAAGTTGCCTGACCTAATAGCCAAACAAAAAGTATTCATATTATATCCAAATGAACTCAACGAGCTTATAAAGAACAATGTGATAACCATTTAGAGGTTATTCAACATTTGATATTTGTTTGCAAACTTGATTAACTTAACTTGAAAGCTGATGCAAGTATTTATTCTTTTCCCATGTATCGGTGGCGCAGATTTGAATGATGTCTACAGACAGGTGTATGTATTCATCCTAATTTGACAGCAAGTATCTTCAATATTCATAAATAATTAACATTTTTCTTACTCTTTTGAAAGTATTCAAATAGAATCTAGTAGTCGATATGAGCTTTAGGTCACATCTCACGAGTCATAGCCCAGAACAAAATTACACGGGTCAGGCTTAATAATAGATGAGGTGAAGTCTGGAGATTACATTGATGAAATGGCTCTCGGAGGGTAAAACTTCACAGCGCTGAGTAATTGCAACCGCTTTGTGCTGCGCTGCGCGAGCTTCCGCTGTTTGTTTCATAGCCTGGACATCTTCCGCTCAAATCAGAATCTTCCATTGGATATTGATTCGTGGATGATACATACAGCCTTTGTTGTCTTTTGATGAATTGGATTTCTATGCAGCTTATTTAAATGTAATTGGAATTTTAGTGTTACGTTTCCATTTGCTGGAGAATATCTTTGTATTACGCAAAGTCATCTTGTATATAACAGGAGATACGTGCAAGGTATGTTGAAGTAGCTCAGTCTCTTGGACATTTCATATCGATTTTGTGGAAAAATCAGACAAAAAGGACCAAATTATGAAAAGGGAATTCATGGTTTTTTTTATCAGGACAATTAACCAGCAAACAATGCATCGTCTGTAAGACATTTCTAACCATAGCATGCTTGTGTTGGATCATCCACCTAATGCACTTGACTTTAATCTGTTCTTAAGGTGAAACATCACCCGGAATTACTAACTGTCTCTGTCTAGTCTAATCTTGTTTTGGAGTAAGTGAGGCTTATAGAAGGTCAGTGATTACGGTGGGATACACAAGAATTCAAATTTGACATTTCAGAAGAAAAACATTTCATAGAGAAATTCACTGAAATTAATGCTCACATACAAAATAATTTTTTAAAGACATAAGTTTTAATGAAATTATTCATAAAGAGAATATGAAATTATGATATAAGAATGTTCCAAAATTCACGTAAGAACTAATTTTGATAGTACATGTTTTAAATAAAAAATTATGAGTTCTTTATTGAATCATAAAGGATAAAGTAAAGTGAAGGGTTATCTACTTTTGATAGAAAACTGGTTTCAAGTTGGAAATTATGAATTTTTTATTGAACCGTAAAGTATACAGTACAAGGATTATGTATGGAATATTATATTAAGCAAATGATCTCTGTGACTTTGTTGGTACATACACTTTTGATTATCATGTCGCGATAGCGAGTACGATTAAATATTTTTGCCTAATCAGCTATTTCTTCGAAGTAGAATGGCTCGATGATGCCTCTAACCCAAAATTTGCACCGAACAGTGACACGTTGTGTCTGCATTTGTTTCTTAACAATCACTCGTGGATTTTCTGGATCTCAAATGCGACAATTTCCACTACAGTTCATTTCAGTTAGGAACGGCCCAAAGGCGGAAATGCGAGCACAATTCATTCATAGTAAATGTAGGATATAAAACAAGCTATCTGGAAATGAATTGAAAAAATAAAAGCAACAAATATATTCACATATTACCTGAATAAATACAAATTTGAATCTTCGAGCTGCACAAATCTATTTATGATAATTGATGAACGACTGACAAATGATATTTGAGAACAGTCGTAAATAATGATAAAACATTCTTATCATGAACAATTTTATGATTCTACCATCCCTACATTTTTCTTTCTATATATTGTGAACTTTGTGAAATCATTAAAGTTTGGTTGAACATATGTTTTTACTCTCAACTTACTTGGCTCGCCCTAAAGGCATATTTCTAAGAGGCATACTTTTTGCATTTTGTGAGTCTACTATTTCTGGAGCAAGTTCTGTATAATAAAATATTCTCAGTTTTGGAACCATTTCTCATAAAAAATCTTCATCGTATTTAATTGTTCCCACATTTATTCCTTTCATCGTCCATATAACAAAATCACATTCTCTTCTTTTAGTTATGAACATTTGACCTTGTATTTGATAATAGTAATTGTGAGTTTTTTTAAGATGCAATTGACCATCTGTAATACTGAACAAAAATTTTTTATTTTCAAACTAGCTTCTCTAGGTGATAGATGTCTTGCTGCAAATAGACATTTTACTCCAGTCAGCTTTTCTGTTCAAACTAAACCGTCAAGAGTTGCAGCCAAAAAACCTAAATTCTCTTCCAAACAGACAAACAAACCACGATGTGCAACTGTAACACCTATTACATTTTCATAGTTGCTTATTGCTACTTGCTCATGTCTCTAACCCCATTTTGTAGTATTAGTAGATAGATTTCGAACATATAGTATGTTTTCTACTAGGGGTCCGGCAGACAGTTTTTGCTTACAGACAAGATCAAAATTTGAGGCTGTTAGTCTATGTTTTCTTCAAAGTATTTACCCTCAATGTATTCATTAAGAAATTAATACTTGTAATTTATTTGGAGGTGAATATCTCGGGCCTTAGAGCAATGAAGATTCGGATCAAGTATTATTATTTATAGAATGACAGATCCCAATAATAATTGATGGACATAAATAAATATTTTGTCGCTTCATACAACTTGAGAAATATGATATTGAAAACTTGGAATATCCATCTGTACACTTCCAGCTATAGTAGTATTTAGAAAACTAAAAGAGGTGAGTTTTACAAAATTAGATTTGAAGATTGATCTTCAATGTATTTATCCAATGAACTTACTGTAAAATTGTGAGTCAAATTTGTCAAATATCCTGGAATCCGAACAATTCTTCTTACAACTATGACAAAATTTATAAACATAGATAACATTTCATCAAACACAGTCAGAAGCAAATATTCAAAATGGTTATTGTTACTAAAATCAGCCATGGGCTATTTATCCTCTAATAAATAAATACATGATAAAATTTATCTAGGTAGGTTAACAAGCTTTGACATTTGTCATGTAATTGATACAAAATTTAGATACTAGATAGCGCCACAGAACAAATCAACTAGTAAAAACTCATATTCACACTACAAAGAACTATAAAAGAAATTGAAAAATATTTTCCTGAATTATTATTTTGAAATATACAGCCGCTGAAACTTCGGGAAGTATTGTAAAATATTGCTCCTAATTTTTAGATACGATAAATATATTTCTTTTTGTTTATTTGACGTTTCTTCAAAACAAAATCTATGATTTTAACAAAAAAAAATTTATTCCTCGAAAACTTGGAATCTCACGACTATCACAAAAAATTTGTTATCTCCAAAAAATATTAGTCCATGAAATATGATTACTTTTGTCAAAATTAAACTTGCAGGGAATGAAAAAAGTGTAAATGGACATCAGAGAATTACCCAGAATATCGAGAATTCTGAGCCCAAAATCTAGTGACCGATGTCAAAAAAAGTAATTATTCAAATATATATACTTTTTGAATACAAGATTTTTATTTTTCTCCAACTTTCAATATAAATTTCATACTTTCAGAAGTGCACAGGAAGGGTTATAAACGGAATATTAATTGATAAAAATCAATAACTTTGGCACAGCACTCTGAAGAATAATGTCATCTATAAGTCTACCAAATTTTGTCCCAAAAAATTGGATAATCTTTGAGAAATTAATATTTTTAGCACAAATTTTTTTTTTTTCCTCGAAATTATCAGCTTCAATTTTCATAAAAACTATTATATGATAACTGCCTAGTATATATATTTTTTCCAGATAAATAGTTATCAAAGTCTCTGAGATATAGGATTTGCATGCTAATTTTATACGTTAGCACTAATTTCATGTGGATTTATTGCAGACTAATGAAACTTTGACAAATTATCTAATTTTTATTGAACACGCTACTAAAAGCTTTGTTAATCTATTATAAGAAAGTATTTATCAAACATATTGCTACAAATGAAAGAAAAAACTCTTCAGAACTCATTTTATAAATAAATATGTTTTTTTGGGTATAAGTTCTCTAAATTTATCAGGAACACAACGTTTCAACAGCAAAGTGCTGCCTTTTTCTAGTGAAAATAATTATAAAAAATAAAATTTATAATTATTTTCACTTGAAAAAGGCAGCACTTTGCTGTTGAAACGTTGTGTTTCTAATAAATTTACAGAACTTATACCCAAAAAAACATATTTATTTATATTGCTACAAGATTCATCAATTCAAACTTCGCGCTAAAATAGTTTTTCCGGGTTTAATGGTCAAATCTGCATTGATAGCAACAAGATTGCGGAACGTGAAGGCTGTTGGAGAAAAAGCGGCACTCGTCATGAATAAACTCGCAGAAGACTGTCGATACTGTGTTAATCTTTGAAAAACTCGTATGGAGTAGCGTAATTATCAAGGAGGAGTCTACGTTCACTAAAAAAAATGAAGATTCATAATATATAAATTCAAAATTAAAAGCTTTGGATCATCAGTCTCGTTACTTGAAAGCCACATCTTGTTTATTAAATTATTCAAAGGTTTTTGAAATTTTAATCATTCAAAGAAGATATTGCTTATAATGTGAAGAGCATCGACCATAATTTTTTTTTTGTTGGACATTCGATGCTCTTGTTCGCTGATAGAAGAGATATTTAACTGAATAGATTTGTGTGAATGTTGCGACACAATCAAATTAGCGCACTTTTGCTGCAGCACATCATATTTCTCATACTGTCGTATTGCAATGGTGACCTATTTCTGACATGTGCTGGAATACTTAATAATGTCATCTTCCTGTAAACATTTATTCAAGAATATGTTCAATTCATTTGATTTATATTCACATATGTATTTTCGGTGATTGAATAATATAACTGGATGACTCTGATATGCATTGAAGTACTCACTATTGTTTCGTTTATTTCCTCCACCTGATTTCTGCAATATCTATAGTAATTGTTGGCCGCTTTCAAGAAGAAGTGATTCTCAACATACATTAATTACAATTCATACTTTAAGAATTGTGACTAGAAGTGCAAACTTATGGCGAATCAAGCTCAAGATCGTTTAAAAATGTATCATAAAATTGAAAACAATGTATGTTGGGGTCTATCAATTTCGATGAAGAACTTGTGTTGGAATCTGTATGATCTATTCCACGAAATTGTTCCGGTGTTACCAAAAACAAGTATGATGAATATGCATGCTCAGATCAAATAATATAATTCTAAATATCTTCTCTGGTTGTTCTATTAACATTCAAAATCAAGAAGGTTTCCTTCCGCAACTCACGCTTCGTCTGCTGGAATAATCCGCTGAGTATCTTCTTCTTTATCTAGCGAATGTAGGAGCCCGAAAGCCAGGACAAAAAGTAGGCGAGAGGCCCATTGGGTATTGTTCTTGTACGCGTCGTAAGATCTTAGGACAAATAACCGTCATCACATTACCGCGCCAGATTCTAACCTGGAAATCTTCAGAGTTTCCATCGCAGCTCCATAAAGATACATTCAACATTCCGAATACCGGAACTCAAGTAGCTTGAAGGAAATTGAAAAACTAAAGTAAAAAACATCAAGAAAATGTTTTGCTGGGAACTTTAAAACAAACACTGAAATACTTCTGCTCTTTCTACCATCTTCTCGATTTTCTTTTTCATTTATTCTACCACGAAAACTTTAAAAATGAAGTACAGCCTGCGAGAGCAGAAATTGACTTGAAAAAGTGGAATTGTGAGTTTATTCGGTTATTTACGAGTTCTGTCAAAAGTATATTTTTCAATCAGCGAGTGGGGTAACAAAATGCCGCGAGGAGCAAGCAGCAAAAGTTGGAGATAGCATATTGAATCGAATTTTACACGTATTATGTTGGTTGAATACTCCTGCGTTCGCTCAATCATACACGCGTATCTGTTTCAAATAATTGTGCTTTTCTCTTTCGATGTTTCCCGTTCGTAATAATATATAGGCTGTCATCTGTAAGTATCGACCCAAATAACAAGTAATTTTGAACCCATTCGAGTGAAGCACCATCATTTTCAATCTTTCAACCTTTGTAGAACGTTCATTGTTCGCAGCTATCGATCTGATAATTCTCTTTAGTGAAACCTACTAACCCGTAATCATCCTGCACTTTTTACCTCCGATAATTACGTAATAGACATTCATAGTGTTTTTATCCGATTATTTTTCTCGCGTCAAAGGACACTTATTCCCGCGGATTACGTTTCGAAAAACTGTCTCAGCAATTATAATTATATTGATAACTTTTATCTTACTGTTAGATTTAATCTACCATTCGAAGACAGTATGTTTCAAAGAAACAGAGTTGTATGTCATTAGGATTTGCGATGTTTGTGGCAACATTGATTTAAAGCAGATATCAAGTCTCATGGGAAGTTTCAAGACTTTGTTTTCAAGACATTTGCGTGTAACGTAAATTGTCTTTACACGATTAGTTGCCTGACAAGACTTTCGGAATTTTAGTTGGATTGCTCTTTTTGCTTCACCAAGAGTTTGGAATTGCTTTGATTCTAAAAGGTAAACAAAGATTCCAAACTATTGTGCTGTACTGCTTACTCTCTTTAATTGAAGTTACAGTCTCTAAGTTTTGATCAGGATCAAATTCTAGAATTGTAAGGATGGGAGACGTGGTACTATACATCAAAAGTTATTGAAGACATGATTACTTATTTGTCTAATCATCTGTCTATTCTTATCATAACATGTATTTGTAGATGTATAAGATTCAAAATATTTTTTTGCTCACGAATCTAATTCCATATAGCTATTCGAAGAGTCAGAAACTGTGATGTTCTAGTGCAAAAGAGTAACCAGTCGGTTTTCCTTTCGAGTACCACGACAGTAATCTACTTGTACAAACACTGAAAGAGGTGGAGGTAGGTCAGCAGAACAAGATTGAAGCTCGCGATGAAGCTTTAGTATATAATTTGGACGTTTATTCCATGAATGTGATGAGAAACTAAGCGTGGATACAATAAGGTACACTGATTTACCTTAAGTATATGCTCCTGTAAATTGCTTCACCAGCTCGAATTCAAAGCAATCGCACGAATTGTACTTTCACTCCAGAAAAATATTCAGATTGGAGCAGTCACTCCCTCTCCAGAAAATTGCTTGAACCTACTACCAAGCGTAGATTACCAAAGGTATTATATATACTAGAAAATGGAGTATATCTGAGTAACTTCCAGAGTATTGTCTCACAAAATTGCATTACCAAATATGTTATTTGTTGAATCTCAAAAAGCTGTTATCTGGTTCACGGGTCGAGTACAAGCAAATCTTTTTCCGGAAGATGAGCTTCAGTGTTACTGTCTTTTATCTATGCTGGTTGTTGAAAAGAGAGCATGAAATATCCAAAAAGATAATGGTGTGAACCAAAATAGGCATAAAAGTTCAAATGAATCTTGATCCTCATCAGAGTAACAGTATCGGAGATATAGACGAATATTCTTCTTTGAAACATGAAGTCGCAGTTATTCATTACTCAATATCATATGCAAACAAACAAATGAAACTCTTCAGCAGGTACAACGTCCTTGAAAATATTCTAACTCTTTCTAGAAATCTCTCATCACCCTATTTTTTTGGCATTTCCAATTAATTAATAGCTGCAGCTCCTCAAAGATATATACAGAAGTACCACAGACTAATGTTTCAAAATGTCTTGAGATAAAAGTAACAGAAAACTGGCGGATTCAGACCCGACGATTTGCAGGCAATCATACAGGTTCATTCCTTTCAATCCCTCTATGTGAAAAGTTTGGTATGAATGGTCTGTAACAGAATCAAAAAAATGTGCTGTGGCACCATTATGCTAGAACCACATTTGTAGCCTTTGACCTGAAGCAATTCTCTCCAAAAGATCACCCACTTTGTTCTGCAGAAAGTTTAGGCGGGCAGCGCCTGTTCATCGGTTTGGTGGAAAACAGGACCTAGAAACTTGTTTCCTGAAATATTCAATAAAAAATGTGCGTGATGTCCAGAGTCCATCAGAACATGGAGATTTTTGTTGGCCCAAACATGCCTATCGTGAAAATTAACAACCTGTGAACCCGGCCTCATCAGCAAAAAGAATATTGGCAAAAAAACAGAGGTCTTTAGCATTTTTGCGTAGAAACCAGAGACAAAAAAACCAAACGTGTTTGATGGTCAAGCGGATTTGGGGTCTGTACTCATTGTACATGGCACACATTAAGTCACAGCTCGTGAAATATCAGCCCTTTGAATATTATACATTTTTTTCAACACTCTGTATACTCGAAGGCTGTATGATTGTAAGAAGAGGCACTTGTTGAATATGAAAATATTGAAGAAGCTAGATCAATATAATCTGTTGGTGTATAAAGGCTTTTAGATGCATAAGATTTGACCTTCCAATGACAACAGAGTTTTATTGAAGGGCTTTAAAGAATAGTTGAACTTGAGAGTGTCAGACTTCGAAATTTTGGCCTATGCAGACCATTGGATACGTAGGTTCAGAAAAAAACTCAGGTGAAGATCTACTTCTCATAGATTCTGGAGAAGCTTTTGATAGACTATCTCAAAAATCAAGCTAGAAAATACCAAAGCAGAAAAAAATCATTTTAAAAATGAAAAATGTCTTAAAGAAAATTTACTGGAACACATCTTGTACACCACATAAAGGTTAATGCAGCCCAGAGTTTCCTGTAAGCGCTGGCGTCAAGCAGGGGTGTGTCCTCTCATCCTTGATATTTATTCTCATTTTGGACAACATCATGGAGAAAGTAATTGAAAATCAAAGAGATATTACGTGGACTAGCTTCTCTAATTTCCAAAATATAGACTATGCAGACAGTATATCTCTAATTACGCACACACATAATGACATGCAAGCAAAACTGAGTGCGTTAACGGAAGAAGCATCCAAGTTCAGACTACAAATAGATATGAGAAAGTCTATCACAATTAGTCCAAACACAATAGAACCTTCTGCAATGAACAAAGAAAGTATAGAAGATACCCAAGAACTGACATACCTGGGAAGTGTAATCAGCCCAGGTAGCGGAACGTCTAGAGATTCATTAAATAGAATAAAAAAGGCTTGACATGCCTTTGGATTATTGCATAACATATGAGGATCAAATGAATAATCTACTCAAATGAAACTATGTATATAAATTCAACCTGAAAAATACATATATCTTTAGATTCTGAGCTACCTATCTTCATAGAAAGATTCTATGAATATTTCAGCTACAAAATATCAGGAATAAGGATTTTTAGCATCTCACAATCCAAAAACAACTAGAGAATCAAATAAAAGCAGAGAAATGGGAATGGATTGGTCACATTTTAAGACGAAAAGGTAGTTACATTCCCAGGAAAGCCTCAGAGAGGAAGATACAAGGCAGCAGAAGAAGAAGAAGATGAGGAAATATCTAGAGAAAACCTACAATAAATGAAGCGCAAGAGATAGGAAAAAGTTGGCTAGAAATCAAGGCTCTAGCCAAAAACCGCACCAGATGATAAATATTCATTGAGGCCCTATACTTCTAATAGGAGTTTCAGGAACAAATAATGTGTCAGAAAATGAATTAATCAAGAAGTGATGCAAATTACGAGAATACGAGTGCCGCTGCTATCATTTTTGCTTCACATTAAATTAAAGTACAGTTCAAGAAACCTATTAAATGTATAAGCTTGCTACCATACTAATATATTAAGCAAAAAATTTTCAACTGATTGGAAATTAGGTCTCATATTATAGGTTTTGAAATAGGATTGGAAACATTTAAAAAACTGAAATTAAAGTAATCAGAAATAGAAGACAAATTCAACGTATTCGTGAAATGGCTTATTCCTCTGGATTCTAAGAAAAGATATCTAAATTCTCATGGGAAAGACTCGAAAGTAAGTTTCTTAATTAAGTCATTTGGTAATCCAGGAAAACGATATATTCTGACAGCGTTCGTTTATGTTATTGGTTACACTCCACAGAACAAATGCAATGGAATGATTACGCTTACTGCTTCGCATTTAAATTGAGATCGATATTTACGTAGCTCCGTAACTCAATAATATGCCCGTACGAGCCATAATGTTACAAAGTACATTGTATTGTACTTCACTGTGAAATATTAATGTTACACTCATGTAGTACACGTTCACAAATGTACAATCGACTCATTTATTTGTCAAAGTTTGCATTCCAACTACAGGATTTATCGTACATTGGATATTTCTATCATTACTATTGTAGTTCTGCAGACTTCAAATCAAAGACCTGTCATCAAAGTACAATGTTTAGAGATGTTGCTGAAGTAATCAATTCTGTAATTCTGTGCAGCGTATAGTTACTAGTTACGGGTTAATTGGATGGAATAAAATATCATTCACCATTAATATCATGGATGATTATATATAGCTTTCACTCATGGAAAAATAGGGAAAAGTAAGTGATTATCTCAATAAATTAATAAATAACTATTATTTCGTCCCGTAATAAACTTTTTTATGAGTGGAAAAATCCTGATACGCTTTATAGCTGTCATTTGGATTAGAAATGTATGATTGAGGTGTAAGCAAGGACTGCTAAGATTTGATTTTTGAAGACATGGAAAGGATAGTCTCAGATAACCGAAAAAGATATAATTTGAAGTCTAGATTGTCAGTTTGTCACGTTGAATTCATAATGCTTTCGATTGTTGAAACATAAAGACTTTTAAATACATGAGACTGAGGTAGGACTGGGGAAAACCTCTGGTTTTCATTCTAATTTTGATTCGGATCGAGAAGACTTTCCAATGACAAAAGATTTATATGGATTGGCTTAAATGCCATTGTCTTCTATACAGGGTGTAACAGAAATGAGAACATTAATTTTAACCTGCAATAGATATCTTCAAGCCTAACAATTTTTACTTGATAACTTTTTTCTGTAAGTCTCCTGGATATCGGGTGAAAATTCATCAAAGTTTGGTCAAAAATTTCATAGTGCGCCTATGGTTAGAGCTGCATGTTTCTCATTTGTTGAAAGAATGACAGCTGTCGATTAAAATGATTATTTTGAAACTTTAAACCATCATAGTCTTATCAATCATTCATTTGAAACTAAAAGAATAACAGTATTTCAATAATACACTGATATTCGCTCGCCTTGATAATTCTATTTTTGTATATGTTGCAAGAAAGATCAAATTTATCTCTGAAACCAATAATTTGGTATATTGGTCGTATTTATATGTTGTTGTTGAGAAATTTTATTTTTATTTAGGAATTTCACGTATATTTTCAAATAGTTGGTACATTTCTTCAACATTAGATTGTCAGCACGAGTTCACTACACTTGGATCAGCTGATTTGAATTGTCTGAATACAGCCTATAACACAGTTAGAATATGGGTCAGATTGTGCTGCCATCTACGATCAACTCAAAAAGTAGTTGCTGCTTTCAGCTTACTTCATTACTGTTGGCTCTCAAACATAAAGAGAAAATCATTCAACGATTTATTTAAAGTGAACGGTGAAATATGAAATGGAATGCAGTTCTAAAATAATTAATTTAATGAATAATTCAACTGAAAATATTCCCGCAAAAATTGTAAGAGCTTATTCTTCAAAAACAGAAAACCTAACCTACAAATGTATCACACTGAGTTTGGTAATTGATTTTAAATATTTTTTAATATATAAGATACAATATTCTATTTGTTCAACAGATCAATTTACGAGGCATACTTCATTGAAACGACCTGACTGTGAAGTTTGTAATAATATGAGAAAAAACTAATTCACAGCTGCTTCATTTATAAATTAATGTATTTTATTTATTTCATCTGGTATTTTACGTTCCAGGTAAACGATAAGTTCTCAATATCTCATAGTATTCTCATCATTATGTATAAGTGCACAATATTTTGACATTAAATACATGAGCATAACCACAATAATTCAATTTTTAGTGAAGAATGACATTTCTGAAATCGTTCCAAATAAATTCGCCGAACTAATCCTACACTGCCTGCGAAATCGCAGATAGAAGAGCTTGACATTTTCACAGGTTTTAACTTTTGTGACAATAATAATTAGACAATTTTTTCCAAAATTTATTTGAAGGAATTGATCTGGAATTGATAGCTCACATATGTCGAAATCAATTGTTTCGTTGTAACCAGGGTTGTCACTGCTTCTGGATCCGATAATTATGCATCTGAACGACTCGTTAAATTATAGGGGTTGAAAAATGCTAAAAAAAGATGAGAATTCGAGAAAAAGTTATTAAGAAAAATTGTTATGCTTGACGGGTTCTATCACTGGTTAAAATTAATGTACTTATTTCTGTTACACCCTGTATATACTACACTTCTTGAAGAGTGCAGGCTGACTTTGTATTGACATTTGTTCCTCTTGAACAGGTCATCTAACATCATGCTTGTAGTAATTGACAGATTGATAAGAACTATTGGATGAAATTACAACGAGTGCTTTCGCTTGATGGTGTCAGGGACTACAGAGTCCGAAAACTTCCAGATAAAGTAGCAGAGTGCTTTTGAATCTCCCCACCATTGTCTATCAAATCATATGAACAGATTCTATCAGAGGCAATAGTCAGATATTTTATTTATACATCAGGGATGCTATGTATTCATAATAGAGATGGTATATAGATATTCTCGTCAAATTGTATTTTTTACGACTTGCCTTTATGTCTCTCTGACATCACATATTAGAATAGTCCTACTTCCAAATGACGAATTGCTCATCTATAAGTCTTTCGAGAACTTTTAGAAACTCCATTTTCAGAGTTGCTTACGTCTATGACAGTCCTCTAAAGTAAGACTAGAGAAAAAGGCCCCTCTAGTCAACATGTAATTGGAGAAAAAACAAGAAAATATTGTACAGTTAACATTGAGTGGATACTTAAAGCTAATAATCACCATAATATATTCTGTTCTTCCAAATGAAAGATATTAGTTCAAGAGCCCGCTTGGAAATGCTGCCTTGAATCGTTAGACGATTCTCACGTGCTCCAAGCGATTTGTCGTGAAAACATTACCCTTAAAAGTCAACGGTGCCATTTTTGATTCAGCCAGAAGCAATCAATATGAATTATTCATGATGGGAGTTTATCGCCCAAACAACTTTTTCATGTTAGACACTCTAAAACTACACTGAAACATATATTTTCATGTGTAGAACAAGATAAACTCACGGTGCCGAGTCTCACTTTGCCACAACCCCTGGCACGGTGGCTTCAAAGTGGTTCAAAATATCGATAAAGTACTTTATTCTATTTGACGAAAGAGTCCTCCACAAAAATTGTAGCCATAGATGTTGCCAGAAGTCCTCGGCACCGTGAATCAAATCGGCGCTCGCGCGACATTTTTCTAATTTAATTTAATGTTGCAATTCTGTGCAAATCCATAAGTCTTACACATTGATTTGATTAATGTCAATTTGTTCAGAAAGATGATAGGTTTGTTGATATTTTGTCCATTATTCACAGATTTATGAATTTATAAGACCTATAGATGCACACAGAGTAACAACATAAATTTACATACATTTATTTTTGGTGCAGCAGTACTTTGAGAGGGAGAGAGTAAGTTGTAAGAGAAGAACGGAGATCGATTCACACTATACGAAACATCAACGTGATGTCAAGGCTCTTCCGGTCTAGTCTATTGCTATGAGAATAGCAGGTAATCATTCGGATGGTGAAGTAGACTTAAACTCTGAATTTTGATACTCTACGGCCGATCGTTTCAAATTTGTGCCAAATATTCCAAAAGACTGGCAATAAAGTGTACTTGTGGCTTAGTCTATCTCAATGAGAATAGAATGAGTATCTAGGTTGAACAATTGTCTAGAATAGTGACTTCTAGCATTCTATGCTCAATGGTTTTGGATTTATGCTGAAAATTTTGAATTTTTTTGAGTAGAGTGCACTTCTAGTATAGATGATTGCAATCATAATGCGATGTAATCAACAAGATGCTACAAAAATGCTTAATATAAAATTTCAAAATTCTACAATTGCTTGTTTTGAATATATGAGAGAAGTCTGTAATGTAAAGTGCAATTTCGGCTCAGTCAATTGGTATTAAAATAGGAGATAGCCATCTAGATGCTACAACAATTTTAAATTCTGAATGTCCGTATCCTACGGCTAATCATTCTGTATTATACGAAGAATTGAGGAAAAGTTTTAAGTAAACTGCACTTCCGGTACAGACGATTGCAATCATAATGCGAGGCGCACAACCAGACTCTAAGCCAGTCTTGAATACAAAATTTCAACATTACACGAATATTCCCAATAAAATCACGAGATTTTAATTTAGTCGGTTTCACAATACTAGTACTTCATACAAGTGAGAAGTTCACTGAACTCTATTTTTTTTATTGGCTTGCTTCCGTAATTGATTGATTTAATTTTATCTTCAAATTTGTTCTCTAATTGCTTTTATCATTTACTGGAATTGAAATTATATAAACATATTCTAAAACTTAGTCACTCTAGATTTGATCATTCTCAGATGATAGGATGGAAGGATATCAAGTATTATTTCATACTACAACTTGCACTCTCCCTTTTGAAATACTGCTTACTTCATAGTCTTTTGGATTTTTTCGCATAAATTTGAAATGATCGGCCGTAGAGTATTGAAATTTAGTATTTCCGTCTGCTTCAACATCCGAATGCTTACCTGCTATTCTCATAACGATAGATAGGACCGGAAGCAGTGGTGTAGTGGGGCCGGAACGCGTTCCGGTATTTTTTATAGAAATATAACTTTTTTGAAATATCTTATTACACTTACTTAGAATTTTGAGACAAAATGTTTGAGAGACTAGAGATTAGAAAGATCGCGAGTAGCCCCCGCATGTACTAATTCACCGATGTGTAGTTAATGTTTATCCTCGTCAAAAAAAAAAAAACAAATACAAAAAATACAATTCGCAATCCCCCATCCGCCCTCGTTACATCGGGGCGTTCCGGTACTTCTTTTTTTGGGACTACACCACTGACTGGAAGTGCCTTGACGTTACGTTGATGTTTCGTATAGTGTAAATCGACCTTCGCTCCACTCTTACAACTTACACTCTCCCTCTCAAAGTTCTGCTGCACCAAAAATTAATGTATGTAAATTTATGTTGTAACTCTGCGTAAATCTATAAGTCTTATAATTTCATAAATCTGTAAATAATAAACAAAATATCAACGAAAGTGTCAGCTTTATGAACAAATTAACATTAATCAACAAAAGTCGATCTGTGAGACTTATGGATTTGCACAGCATTGCAACATTAAATTAGACTAGAAAAATGCCGCGCGAGCGCCGATTTGATACACGGTGCCGAGGACTTCTGGCAACATGATAGTCGGCACCGTTGATTTCTTGAATTCGTCAGGTCTAAGGCTACAATTTTTGTATAGGACTTTTTCGTCTAATAGAAAAAGGTATTTTATCGATATTTTCAACCACTTTGAAGCCACAGTGCCAGAGGTTGTGGCAAAGTGAGACTCGGCACCGTGAGTTTTTGTTGTACTACACATGAAAATATATGTTTCAGTGCAATTTTCGAATGTCTAACATGAAAATATTATTTGGGCGATAAACTCCCATAATCGTCTAGCGATTCAAGGTTGCATTTCCGAGCGGGCTCTTGGACTATATGATTCCAAGTTTGAGAATAATACTGTCACTTTACGATTAAATTTTGTTTTAGAACCCTTTTATTCTATGCTGCTTCTGATAGATCGTCTACATTAAATTTGTATTCTATTTATGGAAGTTACATATTTATTCTCTGGAACAAGCCCCTACTGAGTCGCGACTAACATCATATAAAATATGGAGGACGTCAAAATGATATTTAGGCTGAAAGGCGCAAAACGTGTTATGCGTTACAAAGTTAAAAGAGCAGAGGAACTAAACTTGACATTTTTCAGTTGATAAATAATACAGTGAAACATAGGAACTCATGATACCTGCATTTGAATGCTTGCTTCTAAAGGTGAAAATTCAGGATCCTGAGATCATGATATACATATATTTAATTATGAATTATTACGAAGTTACTGAGATTTGTATTCAAAAAAATCTGACGTGTACATCACGTGACCTATTTGTACATCATTGGATATATATAATTAAACACAACATCTCATCATTCCACGGCTAGTCGGTTACTACGGAAACAGTAGGTCATCATTCTTATGCTATAACATTCCTGAATACTGATTTTCAGGATTCTATGGTTAACAGTTCTGAATTTATGCGCAAAACTCCAAGATCGTCAAGTATAGTGCACACTAGACAGTATCGACCTCAATTAAAGTAGGATATGAGCATCTAGACAGTACTATCATCTTGAATACTGTATTCTTATATTCTACGTTTAATAGTTTTGGATTTATGCATTAAATAATGTTTCGAGTAAACTGCACTCCCGGCTTAGCCGATTACAATCATAATGCAAGGTATACAACTGGATGCTATGAATGTGCTCAATACAAAATCTCAAAATTCTGCGACTGATTATTTTAAATTTATGAGAAAAATTTGAAAAGTCTGTAATATGAAGTGCACTTCCGGCTTAGTCGATTGGGACGAAAATAAGAGATGATCATTTGGATGCTACAGCAATTTCAAATACTGAATTCTTGTCTCCTATGGCTAATTATTCTAGATTTATGCGGAGAATTCAAAAAAGGAACAGGTGAAGTGCACTTCCTGTACAGACGATTGCAACCATGATGCGAGGTGCATGTCAAGATCTTAGATCTTATACCAGTCTTTTATACGAAATTGCAGCATTATACGTTTGACGAATTCTGAGATTTGTAAGTTACGCACATACACACGTATATACGTACATAAGTACCGACATCAAGCCAAAAATAGTCGAAATGGATTGAGGGATGCTCAAAACGGATATATCCATCAAAATCTCGATATGTGAATTTTGTCGGTTCCACAATATTTTCTTGTACTTCTAGACCATCAGATAGTCTTGGATTTCAGTGCCTCATTTTGTTTTTCATGCCTTCAAGAGGTTTGATAAGTATATATATTTGGAGTTCAATAATGTTGAAATTAAAGATGGACCGTGTGAACAACATAATGAGAATTAATTTTAAATTTGTATGAAAAAGCATGTTCTGATCCAATTTTGTCGCTTTTGTTATGCTTTCGAAATGAAATTTAGGGAAAAATATTTTGATATGTAAAATGTCAAACAAAATTGAAAAATTGACAACAGATTTTCATTGCCTACCTTATCATTTGAATCAAACTGATTGCTTTTTACCGCAAATTCTGAATGTCTGTTATACTTATAAACTGCACTTTTGGCACAGAATATCCTACCAGAAGCGCCACTGAGGCGCGGCATCTTTGATGTTCTGGTTTCAGGCCTGGTGACCTTGGACGTCGTGGACCTTTAAATTGGCTACCGGCTTGGGAGGGAAATTTGAAATAATAGTCAAGTAAAATTCAGCATATGTAACGTTCAAATGTTATTTTAATATAAGAATTTGTTTTTTTAAACATATTTTTATGGAAAAATGGTGTACATTTCGAGTGATAAGGATATAAATAAACAAAAATTGATAAATAGCAAAACATATATGAATAAAGCTTCTAAAATTAGATTTTTTTGACACTTCCGTAATTTAAATATGTCAAAATGAAAAATTTCAATTCCGCTCATCATTATTTTGAAAAAGTGCGATGTATCTAGCCTCATGGCTATTCATGTAGAAAATAAAAAATTTCTGAAGTTCTGAAAATTAAAAAAGGTATTCATGGATATAACTACTTGATTTTTTGACAAACAAATAAAGATGAAATTTACACTCTTAGTGTAATCAATTTTGTTAGGCATGTACATAACATATGTTATTATTATATTATTATTTCCAACACCGTTCTCAGTACCTAATTAATTTTTCGATATTTTGATAAAAAATATTTTCTGAATAATAGACATAGTTATTTCATGATTTGTTTTCAGATTGCCAAATATAGATTTTTCCAAATTATATGATTTAAGGCGAATAAAACTTTTCAAGTCATCTGATACAGAGTTAAAGTAAACAACATGCGCTTGCGTCTAGGCAGGCATCTAGCACGTGTCTTCGGCGAACCTTCACGGAATCTTCCGACGGTAGCCGATAGCCGATAGGGTATTTAAATTGGCTTCACCTACCTATCTCTCTCCTCAACTGCGCTTCTTTGTCTGACTGTCGCTTCTGGTAGGATATTCTGTGCTTTTGGCTTGGTCGATTGATACAAAAATAGTGGATAACTATTTTGATGCTACAACAAGTTTAAACACTCAATTTCAATATGCTATGGCTAATCATTCTAGGTTTGTGCAAAAAAATTGAAAAAGTTCGAAGTAAAGTGCATTTATTGCTTGGCCGATTCGAACAGAAATAGCAGATAACCATTCTGATATAACATCAGAATCAAATACTGAATTTCAACATCTTACGGGTCATCATTCTGGATTTATTAGAAAAATTCGGAAAATGTTCCAAGTAAAGTGCACTTCCAGTACAGACGATTGGAACCATAATGCAAGGTGCACAACTAGACCCTATACCATTCTCAAATACAAAATTTCAATACTATACGTCCAGCCAGTTTTGAGATTTGCGAGTTACGCACGAACGCACGAACGCACGCACAAACGAACGGACGAACATACGTACCGACATCAAGCCAAAGATAGTTAAAATTGTCTCAGCGATGCTCAAAACAGATATTTCCGTCAAAATCTCGATAAGTGAGTTTTGTCGGTTTCACAATACTTTCTTGTACTTTGTACAAGTAAGTAAAAATTATTACGGGGCCAGAGTTTGTCTGATTCTGGAGAGACCTATGAGCAATATGATTTATGATGTGTATCATTGAGTAGCATATTCAATGGGCAGCACGTGGCTATAGTAAGCTGAACTTACAGCTAATACATTAATATATAGAAGTGAATAGTAGGCATGCTTACAGAAGCATTTAGTACGATATCTGTGTGTATACAGGAAGAAATCTAATAGGACATGGACTGGTGTGATGTATATATTAAATTGGATAGTAAATAGTTGGCAAATGGAAAGAAATCGTTTGCGATGGGCATATGAGAGAAGTATTTTACGATGAAGAATTGTGTGGCTGCCAGGTATACAAGTGAATGAAGATGATTGATGATTCGTTACCCAACAAAATCTCTTGAGGAAAAATTTTGAGTGAGATTGTAGATGGCGCGTAGAATGTAGAATTTAAGAGAGGCTGATGGCGTCCACATTGAAGGAGTGACAAGATTTATATTTATTTTCCTTAAATCATTGGCAATATATATGAAACATCCATTTATTTATCTTGGAAAACAGAATGAGAAGTAGAGAATCAAGTCAATCTTTTCAAGGTTCATCCGCAGATTTCCTTTTACTTTAGTATGTCTGATTCAGTCCACCGGAAATGTCTTTGGTCGACCTGTTTCAATTTATTTGCATAAGAGCAGTATCAATCGCCCGCGAGTGTAGCCTGCGGATCGCAAGCCGCGCTGTGGCCATCCTATTACCATGAATTGCATCAGTGATCATTCTCTGATGCTTTCTATTCCTACAAAATCACAGAGGACCATTGGAGCAATAGAACTATCAAAGATTTCGATTAGTTCCAAGGATCCTCTCAGATTTAATCTATATCTGATTCATGTTGTGCTTGCAGAAAGCCTAATTGAAAAAAATAATTTACTGGTATATACTTGAAGAGTAGTAAGAGAGAATTGTATAAAAGCAGTGACAGATGTTTCTATAATTTCTACAAGTCGGATCAATGAAACTTGAAGAAGTTGGGCAGTTGGAAAACTTCCGCAAGAATGTCTTGAATATTTTGTGTTTAAGCCTGCCAGCTTTAAATTCAGAGCTTTCTATTCACTTAACGCAATTTTGAAGGAACAATTATAGCAAATTCAGCGAGTAAACCTGCATCTGGAGTTCTTTCAATCGTTTTTGATGTCTTTTACATCTCAATGTTTAGATGTGTGATATTATTATACGAGATTACTAACGCTGGCTCATCAAAGCATTTTTTTTATCTTGGAAAGAACTCTCGTAATAGAATTTCCATATTTTGTTGTGTTGGTGTCAAATCACAGGTAAGGGTGTCTGCACATCAACAGGAAAATTGACTTGTTTCTTGGTCGCATAAATTACAAGCAACTTGATAAAGGGGCGGATATCTCGTCTTAAATCTATAGCAGTAATACTTTGTTGGCGGTATAATACTCTATATAGCTCAGAAATGTTATTTCCTTTTTGGCAAAGGAAGCGAAACAGAGTTAGTTTCGGAACGGTGTAACTTTACTTAGAGGTTATCTGGTTACTCTCCGGGAGTGATCTAAGGAAGCAGCGGGCGATAATAGCCAGGACGCAGGGAAGTTCGGCTGCCGACCGGGAAATTACACGTGTCAAAGTTGACAAAGTGCGCGTGAAGGACTCGCCCGTCGCATTGTTCGAACGTGACCCCACGTGCAACCCACTTGTTAGGCTTGCTCCGGACAAGAAAAAACTTGTCTGTTGATTCACTCTACAATGTCGGCACTCAAATTAAATGCTGTGGAGATTTCACAAAACACTTGGAATTTATTCCCTCTTTTGGATGTCAAGGCACAATGGGAGCAATTTGATGAGATAATTGACGACAAATTGAGCCATCAGCTTACTTTAATTGGTATTTGGCACCAATAAACGTTGAGATCGATGTTAATAATAATTCCCGGAGTTCATCTCGAGTTTTCACTTCATTAAACTTTATACTAAGTTTTCTTGTGATTTGTGCTTTAATATGTTGTTTCAAATTGAATCAATTCATGAATAGTTATTTCAAATGTGATGAATCGCCAGGCAATTCAAGTTTCAATATAATTGTCCGGAATTTTGATCCAGTTGTACACTCTTGGATCAGATTTATATTTCATCTTGTCCACACAAGTCTTAGCTTCGATTTGACAGACAAACAGACATATGTCCAAACAGTGACACATTCCATATTCATGTATATGGTTATAAAGTTCTTTTTACCTTAAATGCCTTCAAATGGATCACATGATATTTTAAATATTTAATGTATCTATTTCATGTGGATACAAAAATTATGATTACCATTTTTATACGCCGGCTAATGATATTTAACGACATGAACATCCATTTAACGCTGTTATTTTGAGAATATTAAAAGGAATGCATATGCAAGTGTACGTGCGCAGAACAAATTACAATTTAATAACTCCACTGACAGCACATTAATAGTTTCAAATATCAAAAGAGAATTGAATTATCTGATCTTAGTGAAACGTCCAAGCTTCAAATTTATCGAAGTTCAATTGTATTACTCTCTATTAATAGAATATCATTGATAGAGAATAGAATTATGCTTCTTCCATGTATGGAGACCAAAGATATATTACTCTTTGCCAAAAAATCAACACTTTTTTATTTGCCTTATTATCTCTTCAACTATTTTTTGTTGTCCGCCTATCTTATATACAGAATACTATCATTCTTTCCGCATTATGTACTCATGTGCCCAAAATTGAAACCAAATTGGATCGATACTTGTCTGTCCTAGTGCAGCGCATACTAGTGATACATGAGGTTCTTCAATAAAATTACGCCATGGACTACAATACTGTCATTTTCTTCCAGAATTCTGTACTTTATAGATTCAATGTTGGGCCTAATCTGGCTAGTCTTTTGCAGCATAGACTTCAGAGACTTCCTCCAAACTTTGATGAGATTATTATTCTAGAAGTTCTATCTACATGACCTATTTTACTCATGTGCTTACAAAAACCATGTAATCTTCACAGTGCTGTGAAAGGTTTTCAAAAAACAGCAAGATCATAGTGTTTCTTCAAGTAATTGGGTAACAAAGGAATGAAATTGGAATACATGACTATTACAAGATTCATTGGTCATGCTTGACATTACAATTTACACGTTTCAGCTTTTGAGTACAATCATCTATGCCTTGATCGATGGTGAGAGAGGCTGAACTGAATCTTGAAGACATAAGGACATGAGTTTTTCTGATTTTTAGAATTAGAATGTTCACAAATAAATTTAAAGCTTCAACTGTACTCTGCTCAATAATTTCCACCATCACAGTAGCAAATCATCAGATATATTAGTAATGATTCCAGAAGCGCATGGATGCTCCCAGAATCAATTACGAGAATTGGTTGGTGAATTTCAAAATAATTTATTGGTATTTTTCAAGAATCAGTCTACCCAAAACTTCTACACTCTTCTCATTATTGTTCCATTTGATATTTAATCGTAGTCATTTCATCTTATTTTTCTCATCGTGAGTCACTTTTCTAGTTATGAATGTTTAAATGTTATTTGTGTATGAATTAATATCTTCTGGAAAATCCTCACCCAGCTTTCCACTCGTCTATTACCAGCCTTTCAGGTCGTCGTTTCATTCGGTCACAGCAATCTATCAAAGTGATAACTACTGCTGGACGCTTTATAGAGATATATTAGTATTTTAGCTGTTCAGAGCGTCGAGGAGAGACGCGGTTTGGTGGGAATTTTCGATAGTCCACTGTCATACGTCGCAAAGCGAGACGCGTAGAAATATTAACGGGAAATGGACAGCAATATGATGCTTTATTTGTGACCACTGTGCGTATTTTTAGCTTGACAGTTGGTTGGACTGCATTTCCGTGCTTTTAATTTGAAATGATGTGCGATTGTTGAAGGATTCCATTTGCATCATGTGCATATGCAGTTTGGTACATAAATTATTCACAAAGGGCTAGGTACATGCTGAACAAATTTCTATATACCTTGTAAATAGTTGAAATATCATTAGCAGAATATAACGTCCAAGTAAAAACTACTTGAAAATAGTAAATCAGTACCTATATCTTGATTGATAATACTATGTACTATGGAATATATGAATCACAGTTTCTTTTCAAGAAGAGGTTGGCATAAACCCCATCAAACATTCAATCAGCAATCATTGCTTGCGAAATTTCCTTATCTAAACACACCTCTTTCGCTTCGTCCACATTCAATGTTTTATTTATACATGCTCATTTATTACTCATACTCGAGAACTTTGTCTCATGCAACAAACCAATAATTATATCTATTCTCCGTCCACGCAGCCACTTACCTTCAATGCCAATAGAAGGAATCTTTTTCATGCCTATATCAACGTCACTTCACCACAATATCTACCAATATTACCTTTTTCATACATCAATTCATTTTTTATTTGATCTTTTCTAGTATGCACACAAACATCACGCAAAAATCTTGCCACAGCAGTCACGCAAAGATCATCTTTTGACAGCAGTCACTCTTCGTTAATACTTTTGCACCGACGCCCTATATTAACTACCTACCTCAATGCTGGTACACTCAATCTTACATCTCTTGAAACATTGTCTCTAGAAGAACCAAAATCATCCAGTTAGCAGATACTCTTCTTTGAATAATGAATGATGAATAGTCACAATTCTGTGTGCTACCCAGAGGCGTAGCTACCACCGTATCAGCCATATCAATGAAACGGGGCCCCCGGGTTGCAGAAGCCCCGAACGTGTGTACTTCTAGTAACTATATAATTCAGATCCTTTTGTGGAGGAACCTCACCCATCATTTAGGCCCCTCAACAAATTTTGATACAGGGCCCGCCTGAAGCAAGCTACGTCACTGGTGCTAGCTGATCATTTTTTTCAATGCGATAAGTTACTACAAGTACTTGAAATTCGGTAAAGAACAAGCCTTATTCTTTCAATAATTACTCAGTGGAATATAAAATTTCTTCTCTCGTCGATGTTGCATCCGAACAAATAAATAGCAAAGATAATAATACTTGATTCCATTTAATAATTCAGGAAATTGTATCCATGTTCACATATGAAAAACTCTCGAAGGGATTCAAATTCAGAGAAATGTTTTCATTATCAAGCTGAGGAAAGGATTTATGTCGAAAAAATCTGACGTGAACATCACGTGACTTACTTGTACATCATGGGATATATATATATATATATATATATATATATATATATATATATATATATATATACGATGTGATCGTTCCACAGTTAATCGTTTTGGATTTACCCAAAAATTCTAAGAATCTGTCAAGTAGAATGCGCTTCCAGTCAAGTCGGCTGCTATGGAAACAGTAGGCCTTTATTCTTGTTGCGATTCCCAAAATTCTACGACTACCAACAGATCTGAATTTATGCGCAAAATTGAAAAATCAATTCTTACTGAAGTGTACTTCCGGATCAATCTATTGTTATGGGAATAGTAGGCAATCATTCAGATGCTACAGCAGACTCATATACTGAATTTCAATATTCTACAGCTGATCATTTCGAATTTATGCTGAAAATTCCAAAGGACTGTCAGCTAAAGTGCACTTCATGCTCAGTGGGTCTCAATAAAAATAGGATATGAGCATCCAGACGGTATAATCGTCCTAAACACTGAATTCTAACAATCAACGATTAATCGTTTTGAATTTATGAGGAAAATTCGAAAAATGTTCTTATAAAGTGCTCTCCTGGCTTAGTCGATAGCAATCATGATGCAAGGTGTATAACTAGATATTATAAAAGTGCCTAATACAAAATTTAAATATTCTACGACTGATTGTTTGGAATTTATGCGGAAAATTCAAAACCTCTGTCATATAAAGTGCACTTCCGTCTCAGTTGATTAGCACAAAAATGAAAGATGACCATTGAGATGCTACAGAAATTGAAAATACTAAATTCCAGTAACCTATGGCTGATCATTCTGAATTTATTCGGAAAATTGAAAAGAAGTTTCAAGTAAAGTGCACTTCTGGTTCAGCCGATCACAATCATAATGCAAGATATACAATAAGATGTTATAAAAGTTCTTGATACGAAATTTCAATATGCTATGGTGGAACATTCTATATTTATGCAAAAAAAGTTTCAAGTAAAGTGCACCTTAGGCTCAGCCGATTCATTCAAAAATAACAGAAAACTATTCTGATACAACATCAAATATAAATACTGAATTTCAACATCCTATGGTTGACCATTCTAGATTTATTAGAGAAATTCGAAAAAAGTTCCAAGTAAAGTGCACTTCTGGTACAGACAATTGGAACCATAATGCAAGATGCACAACTAGACCGTATACCAGCCTTAAATACAAAATTTCAGCAATATATTTTTAACCAGTTTTGAGATTTGCGAGTTACGCACGCACGCATGAACATACGTACCGACATCAAGCCAAAAATATTCAAAATGGATTCAGGGATGCTCAAAACGGATATTTGCATCAAAATCCCGATAGGTGAGTTTTGTTGGTTTCACAATACTTTCTTGTACTTAGTTCAAGTAAAAATAGAACAACAGTATTCTTGCATCTGATCAGTTTCAATTAGGAATTAGGTGATTAGGAGTGTCGAACGAACTTCTCCAATAAAATGTAGAAGTTAATGTCATTTTATTTCATTAACCACGAAATGTGATACATCGCATCTACAAACTCTCACAGAATATTTGGTTCATTCGATATCTTCAAGAAATTCATCAATAACAAGCTATCTTCATCGAGCAACTGCAATGATCAATCGTTATGGTGGCCCAAGATTAAATACTTTTTTTGAAAATGTGTATGTACGCATGACAAGTAAAAGTGAAATCATTAATAATTGAGAAATATCATACAGGGTATAATAAAAACGAATACATTAATATAGGACTGCAATAGAACTCGTGGAATATGAAAAAAATCTCTATGACTGTTTCTTGCTGTCCCTCTGGATATCCAGTTGATATTCATTCTATTTTTGTCAAAAATCTCACTAACGCACATTTTGGAGCATCTCCTCTTGTCTCCTTGTAGATGCCGTTTTGTTTCGCTGGTCTTTATTGTAAGTACTTTTCTCCAACACTGTTTTGGAATTTGCATATTCCATAACCAAAAATCAAGTTAGAACGAATGACATTCCAAAAAATCGTTCAGAATGATTCCGTATGCCGTTCAGAATGATTCTGTAAGCCTTTTGAATCATTTCGACGAATCAGAAGCTGTTAGTTTGGCTACTACCTTAGTTACTTTCTAACAATTCAAGTATTCATATCTGGATTTGACGTTTGACATTTGATAATTTTTTAAGTTTCCTCTGAAATATTGGTGAGTTCCCAAAATCTTGTTAGAGAAAGTGTAGTCTACAACATGTTTGGAATGGCGTATTCCACACTCGCGAACCGTAATCCCCGCCTTCGGCTCGGTTTACAAACTTTTCGCTCGTTCAGAATATAGGCCATTTCAATACTTATTGTAGAATATACTATTATTTTTATAAGTATTGTAATAATGTAAACTTGCAGCATTCCCATGGAGTGTAAAGTTAAAGAGGAAAATCAAAATCTGAGATTATTTTTCCATTGACTGAAGCAGTCAGCGTCATCAACCATAGTCCTAATTATTGATATGTTTTTCGTCCGTTATTCTTCAAAAAACTAGAGAGCCAATTCCAATACAACATCTCAAATAATGAGGGCTCCAAAAAAGTATTTCTCCTTCCTTTTCCTGAATTCTTCGAATATATCTTTGTGATAATTGTACTTCAAACTGTGCACTCCAGATTTGTATTGTGCTATTTTAGAGCGCTACCCCAATTCTTGGAATCACGATATAGATTGCTTAGTAAGAATTCGGAATGATATCGAAAATGGAAAGTGTTCTTCAAGTAAGAATATCCGTACTTCAGTCAGTTATTGTATAATTAGATTCAATATGTTTTAGTGAATCAATTATTCACAAAAATCTCATACGTGTATTTGTTCAAGAGCAGTGTTTAATCAAACTAATCATCAGATGATACCTGAACGTTCCCAACAATTTGCTGTATAATTGCCGAATCAAAATAATAGATTGTAGAATATACAATCTATGAGATGGTAATTTACTTTGTTTTCCTAAGCGGGATTTATTTTTGCTCGTCTATTTTGTTTCTGAATAGGATTATTCATATTTCCGATGAAGTACAGTGGTCTTGTCTGCATCAGCAAAATCCCAGATTAAATATAGTCAAAGAGTTTTATTCAAGCATATTAGTTTGATAATGAATCTGATAATATTTAGTAATTTGGGAAATGGTAACAGGTTATTATTACCGGAGTGTTGATCGAATTGATGTCTTTTAAATATTTCAGCAACTACTGTCTGTGTAGGTAAGCAAAGACAATGATTCTTTTATTAGAAAAATTGGAACAAATCCCTATTATATATTCTGAGGAATATAAAATTCAGATTGCATACTGTTATTTTCTAATATTGCAGCTCATGGAACAGATTAAATTCATCTGCTTGTCTTCTTCTCACGACAGTATCCACTTTATTATCGACCAATGCGCTTGCCTCAAGTTTTAACGATAAAGGTAACTTCGAGTCGAGTAATTACACAAGATATCAACTTTTAATGTAGTTTCCTGGAGAATGGAGATCTTTCTCTAGAAAGTGATAGTTGGACGTCTCTTATAACGCATAGCTTCCTGTTGGAAATAATAAAATGACCTATACATGGAATTTGTTGAATGAGATGATAATTTCTCTTGTATTCTGCAGCAAGAATTTTTGCTTGCCTATCCTGTTTTCTAATAGTATTACTATATTTTCGATGGAGAACAGTGATTTGGTCTGCATCAGCGAAATCCGAGGTGAAATATAAATGGACTCTCAAAGATTTGTTCGAGCATAATTATTTAATAACGAAGACTCAGCCAATATTCTGTCGAATAATAATTAATTATTTGTAGAATGGTAACAGGTTGTTATTAATGGGATGTTGATTGAATAGCTTGCTCTCAAATTTCCTAGAAACTATAGTCTACGTGGGTCTTAGCCAAGGGTACGATTCCCCTATCAAAACAATCGAGACGAGTCCTTACTATGTGTTCTGAGAAATATTAAATCCAGATTTATTATTGATATTTCATAATATTCAAGCTCTTGAAGTGGATATTTTGTCTGATAATGATCAGTCGATTATAAAACACTAACAAGTAGCAATTAACGGAATGATGAGTGGATCGGTAGTCCTTCAATTTTCCAGAAAATATTGTATTATTCTTCACATTGATCCTCCTACTTTTATCGAAAGAATCAAGACAAAGCCTTCTCACGTGTTCGGGGAAATATTAAACTTAGGTTCGATATTGATATTTGATTATATTGAAGCTCTTGAGGCAGATTACAAGCTTAAGTGATGGTGTCCAGATTGACAATTTTTTAATCCCAGATGCATTGGCAGCATTGGTTTGCTTTCTAAAAATAATTTGTTGGCCTCCTCTTATATTTACAGCAGTCTCGCCATTTGATAAAGTACCCAGATACAAAGTGAGGGTATCAAATTACAATATTCCAATTCTGGAATGATGCCATTTTCTTCAAATTCATCATTTTACACTTTAGTTTCATCTAGATTTCAGTATGAACATCATATTTTAAATTCTTGATTATGAGTAATGATGGTGCAAATATGCCTCAGGTTTTGTGAAATTCAATTCCAGATTACCCCAACTCTTATTGTCATAAAAAGAGTGATTATATGACAAAGTCAGTGAAGATTCTTCAGAGATATTGTACTTCATGAATGTAAACATATTTTTTGTAACACGTACACCGAAAGTACCCTATTACTGAGCTGACTTCTGCTTCGAAAGTTCTCAATTCCAAACCATGGTAACAATTTTCATTAATTCTCTGTTGACTGGGAATCAATGGATATTTTTGTCCGCTGTGTTAAAATGAAATTGTAGATCATGGATCAGGATGCCGTTGGATTTTTTTATTTCATTGATATTTGTCAAATTAATATTTGAAAGAAATTTGTATTATAGAATGTGTTTATTATAGTATGTGCATTTATTTTGAACGGGATAGCACAGAAAATGTGAAAAATATCAACCAATAAAATAAATTCAAGTTATGTTTCATTGTATTAGTTTACTGTAATGTGATTGCATTTGCAGAAATCTGTTTGCAAAATCGATAAGAGGGTTTCAATATTTCCAAATTAATTTAAAAAGCTTGGTAATGGGGGTACTTCGGTGCACTTGTTACAAAAAGTATCGTATGCAACCCGGACACTGAACGACTGTCATTATTGTCACAGAAAAATTTGGCTGCACGGAGCTACGCCTTGGGCTTTGTTCTCGTCTTCACCGGATGCAGCTAAATTCGTCCTGGACAAAAATGACAGTCGTTCGGTCCTTGTAGCATAATATACTATTAAGTGGATATGTGCATTTCTGAAATATGGAAGAACACCGATAGGTATCTAAATAGAACATCTTAAGTAGATGCACCGTGCTGGCTCGAGTCCAGATAAGGACATATAAATCAAGGTCACACTGAATAAAATGACATGAGATACTGATGATTCTGTATATACTTAAACTCACTTTAGAGAGTTTTACACAACGTTATCTGAATCCAAACGACCCTCTACTGATCCTCAACCTGCTGTACGTGTCTACTGTTGCTCTGTTCATAAATGGTTGAGATGTCTCGTCGATGCGTTGATAATATGGTATTATGAATTCATATTCCACCTTCAAGAAGCTATTTGAAATTTTATATACTAAGCTGCGTTATAATAGTTGGTTTCTAACCACAACTAACTCAACTTGAACAGAGAAAATTAAATTTTTCATTTCAATTTTTGAGCTCTAATCAACTCGTCAATTAGCTTCAAAGTATTTAATTTTACAGAGTTTAATCGAATTTGGAGTCAATCACAAATATGTCCGCTTCGGAAAGTATTAAAACAAGAACGAAACAATTCAAAATGAAAAATTTTCTGAACAGAAATTTAAATTCCAGTTGCAATTGGGACATCAGTCTTTCTCGCGCGATTCACTACGTTTATATTACACTCTTTCAGGAAATGCTGCAGCACAATTTGCATATTTCAAGCTTTTACGGAAAACTATTTTTCATTCCATATAATAAATGTTGCATATATATTTTGAATTATTTCCTAAACAAGAGATTGTACACATAAAAATGACAAAAATAATTTCAAGATTTTTAGAAGCGTGAATTCACTGTAATAATCAGTTTAATTCATGGATAATATCGAAGAAGGACTTTGGAAACGGTCTTTTTTCTTCTTCCCTTAGTAATTTTTTCTCCACATTATTCTATAGCGCTAAATTTAAGTAATTCAAAAGGCACCATGTTTCCTTGATTTGTATGGAAAAGATCTTGTAGCCTATCAAAGTCACTTCTTTGAAAGTCAAGTCTTCGAGCTGTAGTTCCAAAATGCGCTACCAGTTCCGATTCCTGGTGTCATTTTCGAAGTGTTACTCGTTCTACTTCTGAGTGGAGTTTCTGTGCTTAATTCGCTTAGCACAATTGTACGACACAAACTGTTAAGTCCAATTGGTTTTTTTTTTTTTTTTAAATCCGTGAAAAGAGTTTAGATTTGTTTTGCTCTTGCTCTTTTGAACTTAGAATTATTTTGCTCTCTACTGTTTTAACGTAGTGTCATTTATGTTTCTCTCTGCCGTCATCAGGGAGCTAAGTCTAGCTCCACGAACGTTAAATGACTTAAAGTCGCATCACCTTTGAGGAGATTCTTGTGATTTGGTGGTGTAAAATGATTTAGAGATCATTGTTGAGTTCACAATGTTGAAATAAATTAGCGTAGTCACTGCTCGAAAATCATTCTGGTTTTCCGAGCGTCGCAATCGATGTAACAGTTGATTCATTATTTCCGCAAACGTCGAAGAATATTTGTTTTGGAGTTTCTCGCCATCTTTGACCGCCAGAGCCCATACTGCGGACCGCTAGGGTCGAATATCTTGTACAGTCGTCACGTCAGTGTCAGCCTTCAGCTATTCCGAAGTTAGTACTTGCACTGCCGTCACGTCAACGTCAGCCTTCGGCTATTCTGTCATCAGTGCTAATTCCTCAATAATATATTTTGTATGTTTACCCTCTCCGTTATTTGTGTATAAATAAATCTCTTAGTGACACCTACCATCTGATTATTTTTTTGACAACCCTTACCCTTCCCTCTGAGCTATCCAGCTGTCCATTCATAGAAGCTGCATCCGCATTACTGTTCGAGCATACTGTCCGCACTTTTGACAGCGACGCTAAAGTTAACGACTCCGCCAGTAGAAAAGTATCGTTACACCATTCTGCGAATTACCGATTTACTCAGATAATATTAATCTGTCTGTGATGTGATAAAAATCTGGCTAGCTATTGGAACTTTTTACTCTGAAGTCAATAACAATTGAGAGCTGATATACACTCTTTATATATCTGCATATATTTTGGTATGAACTCCTTGATTTATCTAGAAAATATTCATCAATTTTTAGCGGTGCAATACATTTTCAACTATCTATTGTAGCTTTTAAATCTCAAGTCTATAGCTCTTTCATAGAAAACAATAAGTAGTCAATATTATTTTCAAACATACACATATCTAATTTTAGTACGTTTACAGAATATGAGATTTTTAGAGCCCCTGTTACACTCAGTTTGCTTCAGGCGGTTGTGACGAGTTATTTCCTAAGATTCCGTCACAGTTGCACATCTCAGAGCCTTCTGCTACCGTCGAATATTTCAAAATCCATCACAATTACTTCACATCTTGCACACCCTATAGACCTAAAAATCCGTAACTCTGTTCAAATATACACCACCGTTTACCTTAGTATTATCAGCCACCAATTGGAATAAATACATTCTAATATTTCATAGCATGTGGTGGAATGAAGTTAGGTTTGAAAACATCCGAGATTAGATTTAATCTATATTTGTTTGCTCCGTATTCATATATTGTGCTTACCGACAATGAATCCTGAATGTAATCAACCGTTGTTCTGTGAAAATGTTGTATACTGTATATTTTGTTTGATGTTCTTCGTGACCTTTGAGCATAAACTAATAAATATCTGACATTTGACAGTTACCTGACAGAGGACTGAATCGTAACTACTCTACAGACAACTAGAAAGAATTGAGTGCAATTTGAATTTCAAGGACATGTTCATAAAATCATAAGGATGTATTCAGTAGGAAAAGAATATGAAATTTGTTGTTGTAAAGAAATTTGTATCTTCAGAGTGTTTACCGTCCAAGTGGAGTTCTTGTGCGAGGTCCGTTGGCACAACTGTCTGGCACAATGTGTGAGTTTGTTTGTTTTTTCATAAGTCCGTAAAAGGAGCTTAGATTTGTTTGCTTTTGCTGTTTTGAACATAGAATAATTTTGCCGTTTTTGTAACTTAAAATATTTTTGGCATAATTTATCGTAGAATCATCCTCATTGATTCCACAGTGTTAGATTGATTCACCGTAGAATCACCCCTGAGGAAGTCCTTGTTGATTTCGCAGCGTTTGAATAATCTAACGTAGAGTCAACACTGGCGAAGACTTTGTCGATTTCACAGTGTTGGATTAACTTAACGTAGCGTCGCCGTTAACGAAGTCTTCGTGATTTCGCAGCGTTAGATTGTTTTAACGTAAAATCACTGCTGAGGGGGTCATCATTGGCTTCACAGCGTGAAGCAAGTTGACATAGAGTCACTACTTGGGAATCAGTTAGGGAAATGGCTTCACGATTTGTTTGTTTTAAACTTTCTCGACGTCTGCGACCGCATGGTTCCATACTGCGACCGCTGGTGTCGAGTGTCATGTACAGCCGTTCCGTCACCGTCAGCCAAGTCATCTCTGTGCAAGTTTCCGCGAAATATATGTTTTATGATCACCGTCGTCGTATTTGTGTGTAAATAAATCTTATTGTGATACCTACCTCCCGATGAATATTTTGACAACCCTAACCCTTCTCTTCCGAGCTATCCAGCCGTCTGCCTTTGAAACTGCGTCACCGACCGCATTGGCGCCCAAGCACACTGTCATCAGTTTTGACCGTGATGCCAAAGTTAACAACCCTGCCATCAGCGAGGCTATCGTTACATGGTATAGTAAGTCTCTGAAGTGAATAACGATTGATAGCTAATACTTATTTCCCAGATATCTACACCAATTTTGTATATGAAATTTTAAATTACTAGATACCCGAGTTCATTCAAAAAATGTATGAGCGATACAATACATTTTAAATTAGCTATCAAAGTTTTCATATTTCAAATCTATACCTCGTGCATTGATACCAATTAGTGGGTGGTTTTTTCTCACACACATATCCATTCAGAGTACATACACAAAGTATGAAATTATTGCAGCTCCTGTTACACTCAGAAAACGTTAATATGTTTCAAGCGGTGTGATAAATGATTAACTGGTTATTCGAATTTCTCATTCTGCAGTCAATAACGATTGAATACCTATATTCACTCTTTATGTAGTTACATCTTTTTTAAGTGGAAATATAAAGCTTCTGCAGCGCCTACTACGCTCAAAGAAGATTCGCTTGTTTCAAACGGTGGAATAAATTTTAAATTTTCGACTTTCTATTCCCTATGTCATTTTTCTTTGGGTATTGATGTATATACTCGAAAATATATCTAAATTAGGTTCTTCATTTATAATCACATGTAACCACGAGAGTCTTGCTTCATATCTAGAGTATTTGGAGCATTCAAAGGTATTTACATGACAACTGACAATAACAGTAAATACCTTTTATCTGGTTTACCATCATCAAATAGTTATCCGGTTATTGTGGGGCGCATATCTATTATTTCATCTTGTTATAATAAGTTTCGAAATGTACTTTTGCTATCGCATCATCTAATGATTGCTTAGTCAGTTTGCCAATTTCAGTTGCATTCAGTAAATCTAATTTCAGATGTTGTCAAGAATATATCTTTGGGCATAATGTTTTGTATCAGATTATAAGGAGGATCTAACAAAACAGGATGAATTGTATGTACCTCTGCTTTCATTTCGGGGCTCATCGATATCATGCAAGTTATAATAACCTGGAGCCAAGAGTTTCTTTTTCTTATGGGTTTCCTTTTCTCAAATGATTATAAAATGCTCCAGAAGGGATATATTTATTTGATTTAGGTTACAGCTCTCGAATTTAGATGCTACATTCTGAGAACGTTTGAATAGAACATTTTTAACAAGGGTTCAATTGTAGTATGATTTCAAGTTCAGTTCTACCCACGGTACCAGGCCTATTTAATCAACTGTTACACCAGAATGTACATTGAAATCTACAGTTGTGTTATATTGTTCAATATGGTAACAGGTAATGAGGTATTATGGTATTCAAAAGATAGGATTCCCGGTCTATTGATCCTGTTTCTCGCTTCTCGGAAGACAAACGCGGAAGGTAGGTGACAAATTTAGCTAGTTTTCCTTTATCGAATTTGCAGTCGTTCCCAGCACCACTACAGCCGATATTCGAACTGTCACATGTGTATGACAGAACGAACCCCTGAGAATATAGTTCCATATCTGGCAATACGAACATACATAAGCCCTCGATAACCCTTGGTGCGTGTCTACTAGCGCTAGCGAGAGCTTGGAATCCCAACAATCGGGTCTCGAACCCCGTGATGCTTTTCTCTATGACATATGGATCAACGATGAATCATTATCGTATGTTGTACTCATTGCTTCTCACACAGTGTGTGAGTTTGGTTGAACATTTAGAACACTGTGATTACATGATGATGCGAAATGTGTGATTCAGCTGAAATATGCCCACTAGGATATATGACAACTATTTTCCACCGTACATTAATACAATCAATTGTTTTTCCTTTTACTTGAAATATACAGACATTCCTGTTACAAACTAATACTTGAGCCACGTTTGTAGTTCTCTCTGACGGTAGATTTTGTTTAAACAATAATTTGTCATACCTATTTTTTTTATGTATAGCAGTTGATTTTGTTGAGGCTTAAGTGACCCATTCGCACCTCTTCAAATCTTCGCAGAATCAGTATGCGAACTTCGGGATATAATATGTCGATTTCACCCTGGAATATTTATATTTTAGAGAATCTTGATGAAATATCTGGCAGAATGTCAAGTCTAGTTCTCAGTCTTCAAGAATACATTTACAAACAAGTAAACTCCAGATGTGATTTTATATCTCAAACTCTGCATTAGTGTTCTACCGAGAAACTGATTTATAAAAGAAGAACATTTCTCTTCTGTTTGAATATTTAAATATACCTACTTCCGAACTGACAGAACGTGAAATTGAATATATTCCAGAGGAAAATATCAGAACATGCTCACAGCGTACTACAAAAAGAGAACGGAAATCGATGATGCAATTCAAATATCTTTGTTACGCTAAGGTTGCCAAGTATATTCTGAACAACCAACTGGCAAAGTAATTAATGCAAGTGTGTTAACATCAGTATGAAAATATGGGATCAATTTTTTTGAGGACTCATTAGATCACAAATTGTTTTATGGATATCGTTATGCTTGTTCACGCATGTAGAATTTTTTCTACTTTCCTCAATATTTGAGTTTACTAAAAGTTTGCAATATACTGTCAAGTTCAGAGATATAGCTGTAGAAAAATGTAATTTTAAATGGTACTGTTGAAATATGTTGCTCAACGCATGAGTGCAAATGTAAATCGTTCAATCCTAATTATGTTCTCTCATGAAATGGATCCATTTGAGATGTTTATCATTTCCATATAAAAAAATTATAGTTTTGGGACGTGACTGTGGGGTGAGAAACCTTTGAATGTTAGTATAATGAACAGGCTGATTGATGACTGGGTGTGTGACTCTAAATTTGATTCTGTGTAAAGAGTAGTTGAATAGGTAGTGGTATCGAGTGAAGACATACCTTCCAAGACCATTCAATAAAGAAGTGTTTTGGTTTGAATGAACTTATGTCCATCATTATTATCTGATAAACCCTAATATCTAATAGAAATCTAGAGAAAACTCCTCATATTCTCATCAATTCATCCTCCAACATGGATAAGAACATGAAATATCTTAAGTTATCGCTGACTGGATCTGTGAATAATGTGAGTGATATATTTTCGAGATTTCAGTCAATTTATTTGATTCTATCTCTTTTCTGCCTTATAGTTTCGGCTGCTTTTGAAGATGGCTGAGGTGCAGCCGAAACTGTAAGGCAGCAGAGAGATAAAATTAAGTAAATGGACTGAAATCCCAAAAATATATCACTCAGATAATATTTATATTCAAGAAGAGAACATCCTAGAAAATGCTTCTATTCTATCAATCTGAATATGAGTTCATGATTGGTTTGCTGACTGTCTGGTGAATTTGAAAATATCAGTAGAAATCCCTTCGAAAATTAAGAAGAATGGGAAAAAAAATCTAGGAGATTGTGATATTCTTTTGTTTTATATATTCAACAGGCCTGATAAAAACAACTAGTGATTTATATTAAAACAAAACTAACGTGAGAGAAGAAGAAGAAGGGTCTGAATTTCAGTTGAGGAATTATTGTAATTCAGCGGCAACCAACAACTAGAACAACAACCAGAAAATAGAGCAAGGCGCGAACGCAAGTCAATCAACCTGCTACAAACATGACAGAATAAAAATATCCGCAAGGAAACATGAAAGACTAGAATAACTAGAAGTAGATAATGAATAAGCGAAAGTATTAGATCTTTCATAATTTTTTGATGTAAATTGTCTCTAATAAAAAATTCAGGAGATTTGAGAGAAAATGAGTAGATCAAGAGAAGTTGGAACAATTCAGAAGAACCTCTGATATTTCAGGAGATCTGACAAAACTGGGTGACACTCTGATTTGTTTGGAATGTTTGTGAATATTGGACATGGAGAACTAAGAAGAAGGTCAAGTCAAGTACTGGCCCCAAAAGTGATTTTGACTGGTGGTTTGACATCGTGCGACAATTAATAAAATAAAAAGCTCACTGTAAACAGTGCAAGGTCATGTAATTCCAATAAATTCATGACAAATGATTGATGTCAGGAATAAGACTCTGAAGGATGAAGACAAGAATTTGATCCGGACTTATGAGAGTGGAATGGGTTTGCAGTGCTGTGAAAGATTGAAAAATCATGTTGAGACGTTTCAAATAACCACGATAAGAAGTATGATTACTAGTTAAGTGCAACAACAGCTGAAAATGATGATATGATTTCGAGATCCATCCAGAGAACTCACGGTTACGCAGATTCCTTGTCCCATCGATCCTATGGGGACGATTGTAGTTTTTGCTGTGAGCAAGAAGAAAGTGAATATTCCGTGATTGTCACCGGTGTAGAAAAATACAACCAAAATGGGTCTGTGTTAGACGATCTTGAGCAGACTTAGCTGAATGATTTTGTTTTGTGACCGTTGATTAAATAAATTTAGCATGATCAGAAGTTTTATTTCCAAATAACATCAGCTATGAATTCGATGAACAAGATCTATTCAGCATAATCTAGTTCTCTAAGAGTAAGAAACGGCGTATTTCATCAACTATGAAAGAGTTCCGATGGAAAATGAGTATACGAACTTATTGATTCTGTCGAAAATTTCAAGAGGGTGAATTTTGGGTCAGTTGTATGGCAACAACAGCGCCAGACAATTTGGCAATAGGAAGACTCTCGATCAAATTTGTTGATCCTTTCAATAGACTGAATATTTTAAAGATGTGATTCAAGGAAGAAACCTACTACTTGACAACACGCCGAGATGCATCAGGAGTACAACAAAGGATCTCCATTTGAGAGGATTGCCGTGAACATACTCGGACCGTTGCCTTAGAAATGAGTACTTGGTTGTTTTCATATATTCACAATACAGAAGTAGTACCAGTATGAAATCAAATGGTTGGAATAGTAGCGGAAGCTCGTGTAACATGATCTTGAGATTCAAGTGGGATTGTATCTCGATCAAGGTAGGAGCTTCAAGTCGTTTATTTACTTTTGCGAAATATATGCTTCATTTCTTTTCTTTATATACATCTATTGATCGCGCTGCGATTTTCTTTGAATATCCATCAAATCCAGAAGTCTCTGCTTCGGAGAGAAATTATAATGAATTGTTATTGATTTGATGACACCTTTCGAGTTTATAATGCATACATACTTACTATCAGTACTTTAGTACTTTCATACACAGTTCTGTTTAAAAAAATTCACTCGTCTTTGCACCAGGATGTCTTGTTTGTCTGAATATTAAAGTAACAACACTCACCAAATGCAATCAACTTGTAGGTTGATAATCTCTGTCGTAGTATTGTTTTGCATGAAAAATACCCATTATCAGCAAAGACATTCGAAATATGCCAATTAGCAAATAGAATACGTTGATTCATGAGGTGGCCATGAATGCATTCCGCCATTCATTACTGTGGCTGGTTAACTGGGAAACCGAATAGGTGAGCCTGTAGAAGACCAGAGGACTGTGGACCACCAGCCGCAAACGAAGCAAGAGAGAGAATTGTCAATGCGAATTATCCTGCAGTGAGATGGCTATGATGCTTCATCGTATGACATTGAGATAATTATTAACCGAGATGCATTAGGGACATGATCAGATTATAACAGCGATCAAATAGTCATGGATTGTATGAGGCATTTGTTCTCACAAATATCAAATTCCAATTTTATCAATCTTGTATTGATTGACAGGACTTAACGAATGGAATGAATGATAATATAACAAAAGAGTGATGAGGATATATTGGATAAGACACAAAAATGTGATCTTTCCATATTACGCTTATTTCACAGTGTCAGATGTTCAGCAGAACTGACCTAAATGACCATACAACAAAGTCATGAACATATACCACAGTATTGCTACATAAATTATTGATTTTTGAAAATACTCTCCAAAATGCTGTTTTTCCAATCTATGATTGCATGGCTGTGATGGGCAGCTCGTCAAAAAAATTAAACTTTGTACGCGATCCACTTCCTTTGCAGCGAATGTGTTTAAAGTATTAGCAGCTTTAGCTGCTTCGTATATAGACGCCAGCGTTGGTCTTTCTGTGGAGCACTTCACTTCATTCGCGACGCCCAGAGACTTAGGGTTAACTTGCGGTGATATATCAGACGGAAAAATGCTGGTAATAAAGATGTAAGCCGAGCTGCTACCAACCTCTTTTCTTCTCCTATCCCTTCCTCCTTTAATCGATAAAGAATTTTTTGGTGAAACGCGGATTCGGGCTGATTTACAAATACAGCACAAAAAGAAAATCCAACAAATAAAATTGCTTATGTGTTGCGAGTTCCCAGGATTGGATTACCTTTGAATTTATCCCGGAAAAAAGAAGTGAGGATTTTAGCAAGAAAGTTTGGATTTTATCTATTCTTGTTTTTATGAGTATTACTTGCTGTCAGTGAAATGTAGGTGATACAACAAAAAGTCCACAATTCGGCAGACATATCCTTGGTTGATATTTACTAAAAATAGCCCTCAGTTATATCTTGGAATTCAGTAATATCAAATCAGAGCAACAAGAAACAGAAGTTTGTATTTACAATGATCATCGTTGACAATGACGAAAAGCTAACCACTTCAGTGATCCGATGAAATTATTAATATTTATCTGTGATGAAGAAATTCCTAACAGTTTCAAAAAAAAGTGTACTGCAATTGAGGAAGTTGTCAGAATATTTCACATGGCATTTTTTCGTGTGATCGAGTAGTTAATTCCTTTTCGTGCAGAAGCGGTGAATTTTTTCATCGCCTGTTCTCAATGCAAATGTGGAGAGACACGTTCGAAACAAATAGTTCTCTATCACGATCAGTAAAGTGATTACTATTTTTCCAACCACACTATTGAAAGTTCTCAAATGACAGTTTAATGTTTAGTACTCCAAACTTTTTATGATGTATAAAATATCTCATAAATGTGTTATGTCTTCATTTTGTTGATAGTAATTTTGTAGTAAAATGATAAAGCACATTAATTCAGAGTTTTGTTATGTTCACTGCAATAAATATTGAGCTGAAATATATCGAACTTATCTAAAATATTTTTATCACGCAATAAATCGCGTTTCATTTTTGCACATGGTGCTAAAAAATTATCGACAATATTTTAATGATGGCTCGGACATATTTCATGTATAGGTGAAACAAATGATCATTAATTGGTGTCAAATTGAATAAATGGTCCTATGACGGTAAGCTGTTAGTGCAATAATAAATAACGGTGTATTTTTGATACGATGATTGGATAAATTTATTATTCGTGAACTGTCGTGGATTAATTCATTATTTCTAATTGCTGTATATGCTCCTAATTAGGCATATTACTGAATTATTTGTTATTCATAACATAGGTACTGTTGCAAATGTTGTTACACTTGATGTGCAGAATGGGCAATTCAGCTCTGATATTGCAATTCATTATAATCTTGTTTATTGATCAATTTGCATATTGAAACAATTATTTATAGTCAACAATCAGTCCTTATTTCCGTACTTGATTTTCAAGATCAGGATCCAACAAAAATCAAACAATAAGTTCACTTAGACAATGAGTAAGAAGACACTGAAGTCTCATGAATGTAATAGAATTCACGAAAAACTAAAAAATGGAAGAATCATCTAGATGATGAAAGCGCATTTTTGACAGCTCATGAATGCTTGTTACTTCAGAAATTTCGCAAATTACCATCTCTCACAATTACTGGACTTGAAATCAAGCAGATTTGGCAAATTTACGAAACAGCAGCTTCCATTTAGTACTAGTTTCAAGTTGACAGTTTAATAGGTACATAATTTATGCATGTACAAATTCAAAAATACCTTTTATTCTTCATTGTTCAGTTATTGACTGACGGGAGGTCAAGTGCTGTACCTTGAAATGATAATTTGATCTTTATCAGAGCTATATAAAAAAAATACACCAAAAGTAAACAAATTTTCAACCAATAATAATGATTTATTCTCATAAGCTTCAAATTTGCGTCAAACAAGTCATTGAATGAATCCCGGACAGATTTGACAACTGTGAAGTTGTAACTGACTTTTCATCCACTTTTATAAATTTTGGTTGCCATGTCCCTAATGTCATATATATCCATGAACATTGTTTCACTTGAAACAAGTAATTGAATAATTAAATCTTCCACAATCACTGAGCTTGAATTAAAGCAACTTGTGCAAACCTACGAAACAGTAAATTTTATTTAGTACCAGTTTCAAGTCTGTAAACAGTATAGTTGCTGAGAACTCAGCGTCACGCCAGCCAGCCAGCCAGCCAGCCAGCCAGCCAGTCAGCCAGCCAGACAGCCAAAGTGAATATAATAGCGCTTTTCTCGAAAAAATGCGCTAAAAATAAGCAATCATATCAACAGACCTGGAATAGATGAGGTTGATTAGAATATGCAAAAATATGGACAGTTAGAAAATTGAGAGAAATCTGCTCTACATCAACAAAGGATAACCCATAAATTCAAGAAATGGAAAAATGCTCAACAGAGAATGAATAGTATATTATGCTACAAGGACCGAACAACTGTCATTTTTGTCCAGGATGAATTTGGCTGCATAAGGTGAAGACAAGGGCAAAGCTCGAGGCAGAGGCGAGGGCGAAGCACGGGGCGAAGACGAGGGCAAAGCACAAGGCGTAGCTCCGTGCAGCCAAATTTGTCTGTGACAATAATGACAGTCGTTCAGTGTCCGTGTTGCATACGATACTATTTGTAACAAGTGCACCACAGTACCCCCATTACTAAGATTTTCAAATTAATTTGGATGTATTAAAACAATATTATCCATTTGACAAACAGACTTTTGCAAATGCAATCACATTACAGTAAACTAATACAATGAAACATAACTTATGTGATTTATTTTATCGATTGATATTTTCACATTTTCTATGCTATCCCGTTCACAATAAATGTACATACCAGAAACAACATATTCTATATATATCAATGATATAGAAAAATCAAACATCATCCATGGATCCATGATCTACAATTTCATTTTTACCCACCGGACTTTAATATTCATTAATTCCCAGTCAACAGAGAATTATTGAAAATGGTTACGTGTTACAGAAATCTATTTCTCCAACACTGTTTTGGAACTTACATATTCCATAACCAAAAATTAAGTTGGAACGAATGACATTCAGAAGAATCGTTTAGAATGATTCCATATGCCGTTTAGAATGATTCTGTAAGCCTTTAGAATCATTCAGTCGAATCAGAAGCTGTTATTTTGGCTACTACCATGGTTACTTCCTAACAATTCAAGTATTCATATCTGCATTTGACGTTTCACATTTATTAATTTTTTAAGTTTCCTCTGAAATATTGGTGAGTTTCCAAAACCTTGTTAGAGAAAGTATAGTCTACAACATGTTTGGTGTGGCGTATACCACACTCGCGAACCGTAATCCTCGCCTTCGGCTCGGATTACAAGCTTTTCGCTCGTTCAGAATATAGGCCATTCCAATACTTATTGTAGAATATACTATTCTAAGCCATGGAATTCATTTTTAAGTAGTAAAATCCAGAATAGTCAGCCATAGGATACTGAAATTTATAGTAATGCAGAATATGTATCTTCTATTTTTGTACCAATCAGCTGAGGCGCAAATATACTTTATGTAGAAGATTTTTTATACTTTCCGCATTAATATGAAACAAACAGTCGTAGAATATTGAAATATTATATTAAGCGTTTATGTAACATCCAGTTGTGCACCTCGCATTGTGATTGCAATCGTCTGTACTAGAAGTGCACTTTATTCGGAGCAATTCTAGATGCTCATATCTTATCTTCATTTAGATCGACTGAGCTGGAAGTGCACTTTACTTGACAGTATTCTGGAGTTTTTATTATAAATTCGAAAGAATCGGCAGTAGAATTGAAATTTAGTTTTTTAGTCTGCTGCAGCATCTGAATGATTGCCTCTTATTCTCATAACAATAGACCAAACAGGAAGTGCAGTATTCATCAGTATTTAACAGTATTCAAGAACTTTGTAGCATAAGAATGATAACCTACTGTTTCCAAAGCAATCGACTGGGCCGGAAGTGCACTTTACTTGACAGATTTCCAGAATTTTTTTGATAAATCCAAAACGATCAGGCTTGGAATGATGGAATTTTGTGTTCAATTATCGTACAAAAAATAAAACCAATGATGTACAAGGTCACGTATAATAACGTAGGCAATGATAAAAAATAGTATCTGTTGTCAAATCCAGATTTTTTTATATGTTCACTTGACCATTCGAGCCTTTGAACATGTCGAACCATAGACCAACTCTCTACTTCTGAACCAGAGACTACTGCAACAATTTGTTGCATTAACTGACTTATATCTAGATATCTATCTCAGAGCGTCACGAAGTCGGTTAACCAGTGATGAGCGTGAATATATGTGAAGATTGGTATTTACAGTATGGTTAGCAAGCGTGCATCAGACAATAAGCTTTTTATTCCCCTTATCAATGGGTAAATTATCAGCCCTGGAAAAGGCATGCGGTATGAAATCGTAGAGCCCCACCTGTCATCAGCTCCCAGTCCTCATATACACATATCAATTCGAAGCTGTAATATACGATGCAATCTACAAAATTGAATAGATGAGTCGAGAATTCTGATATCGAACAGTAGTTACCTTAATAGCTATTATTCATTAAATATTAGATATTGATACTAATATACCTGATTTTTTGAATAAAACTGAATATAAGATAGTTATTTTCTCATGAATTATATTTAAAAAGATAACAATGATGAGTATAATTTCTCTAACCTTATTTTGGAAGATCCTATTGCGCTCCTTCGGTACTTTCTTGTAGATAAACAGGTACAGTTCAAGTTTTAAAATATACACATCTTAACCACGAATGTTAATAAGTCTAGAACACAATTTGATGATGAAAACACACTTGATCCACAAAAAAATCACTTAGTTTTGTTCATGAACACTTATAAAGTACATTCTCACAGTAAATTTCCACTTGTACTGAATATTTAGATACATTGAGATATGCTAACTTGTTCAAACCATTGAAACCGACAAATTTTCAATTATTTGTCTGCGGCTCTCAAAATGTTTGACTAAAAGTTTTAATACATGATTATACATAATTGGTATAATAAAATACGGATAATAAAAAGTACTATGAATGTGAATTTGGGAGTACTCTAGATTGCGACTTGATTTTACAAGAAATTTGATGACCAATTAGACTCTGTTATAGTATCTGGGCTTTGGATGCGACACGAATATTCTTTTCACCTTTTTGTGCAAAATTGTGAAACCGACAAAATTCCCATTTCAAGATTTTGATGGCGATATCTGTTTTGAGCATCCCTAAATCCGTTTTGACTCTTTCGGCTCGTTGTCGGTACGTATGTGCATTCGTTCGTAGTTCAAAAATTTCAAAACCCGTCGAACGTATAATGTTGAAATTTTGTATTCAAGACTGGTCCAGAGTCTAGTTGTGTACCTCGCATTATGGTTGCAATCGCCTGTACCGGAAGTACGCATTACTCAAAACCTATCTTGTATTTTCCGCATGAATTCAAAGTGGTTAGCTAAAGAATATTTAAATTCAGTATTTGAAATTCCTGTAGCATCTTGATGGTTATGTTTTATTCTTGTACCAAACGGATGCGCCGCAATTGCACTTTATTCAACAGACTTTTCTAATTTTCGGCATAAATTCAAGACAATCAGTCATAGAATATTGAAATTCAGTATCAAGCACTCATAAAACCTCTAGCTGTGCACCTTGCATTATAATTGCAATCTTCTGTACCGGAAGTGCACTATACTCGAAACATTCTTTGAATATTTCGCATAAATCTGAAACGATTGAACATTAAATGTTGGAATTCAGTATTTAAGATGATCGACTGAGCCACAATACACTTCAATAAATTCGAAACTGTCGGCCGTAGAGTATTAAAATTCAGTATAACAGTCTGCTTTATTATCCGAATGATTGCCCACTATTCTCATAATAATAGATTGAACCGGAAGTGTACTACAGTTAACATTCATAGAAGGTCTGAAGAAAACCACAAGAAACAACCAAAAATATAGGAATCAGCTATATGAGTATTGACAATTAGCGTTGTGGAAAAATAAAAGAGAATTATTCAATATAGCCCACAAGAAAAGGCACGTTTTTGTGAGCGGAGCACCTATAACTCCAAGGTCCAAACATGCCATTTTCACTTACTTGTACTGAGTACAAGGAAGTACTGTGAAACCGACAAAATTCACCTATCAAGATTTTGACGGAAATATCTGTTTTGAGCATCCCTGAATCCTTTTTGACTATTTTGGCTTGATGTCGGTGCGTATGTGCGTTTGTACGTGCGTTCGTTCGTAACTCGCGAATCTCAAAACTGGTTGAACGTATAATGTTGAAATTTTGTATTTAAGACTTGTATAGGGTCTAGTTGTGCACCTCGCATCATGGTTCTAATCGTCTGTACTGGAAGTGCACGTTACCTCAAGCTTTATTCGAATTTTTCTAATAAAACCAGAATGATCAACCGTAGGATGTTGAAATTCAGTATTTGAACTTGATGTTGTATCAGAATGGTTGTCTGCTATTTTTGTATGAATCGGCCGAGCCAGAAGTGCATTTTACTCAAAACTTCTCTTTAATTCCTTGCATAAATCTAGAATGATGAGTCATAGCATATTGAAATTTAGTGCTAGAACTTGTTGTAGCATCAACATAGTTATCTACTATTTTTGTATCAATCGGTTGAGCCGGAAGTGCAGGCTATATGTATAACAGACATTCAGAATTTGCCGTATAAAACAATCAGTTCAATTGAAATAATAAGATAGGCAATGATTATCTGTTGTTAATTTTTTGATTTTGTTTGACATTGTACATGTCAGATTATTATTAAAATTATAATAATCATAGTCTAAACTAGTGACAGAAAACTATTGAAGTTTTCCTGGAACCTTGGATGAATGCTGAAGAATTTGTTTCTTTTTTTTGTTCTAAATGTGGAGTCCAAGCTCCAAAAGGGGTTGAAACGTCAAAATAAATATGAATATACAGAATTTAAATCAAAAATCTTTTCAATCATATATTTTCAGTTATATGTTTCGTTTGTTCTTGACCCAATCATAATTAAACGTTTTAAACTTGGAACTGTAGTCCGCCCGCAAAAATAGGATATCTTTCTCGTGTGTTCTATCATATACTTTAGTTTCTTGCTCCACAATGATAATTACAAAGACTCATATAATTTATTCCTCTGTTTGAGGCTGCTTCACGTGGCTTTTCCTTGGACCTTGTTTTCAAAATAATTATAGTGAGACGATTAAAGCAATAGGTGCAAGTACCACTTATGAATTATCTGATTTTTTTTCCAAATGATTATCCTGAACTTATTAAGTATTGAATATTCCCAATACCGTTGATATATTTTTGAATGACTACAAGTTTCAGTTCAAATTGTTCCCAGGTTACCTCTTTAAACCATTATGAACCTTTAGCAATGTTCTTATGAAATTCCACTGCAAAACACTTGACATATATTCTGTAACTCGATTGACAGAGAGCTGTTACAACATGAGACCATAAGTGTCCTAGCTCAACAATCGGGTAAAGCAAGATACTCGAGCTATGAGCACTAGTAACATTGGAAGGGGAACGTGCATTGAATTTAGTGTGCTGCTCCAGAATATTAAAGAATTATATCTGGAGAGCAAAAAAACAAATAAAACATATGTTTTGAATGAAGATAACAAAATATTTCTACAACCTATCATATGGAGCTTTTTGAAGTTTACACGTGCATTGAGCAAATTCAAAAAACTCACATATCATATAGCAAGGAACAGAGTAGACCTCCAACCAACACGCCGTTTAAACGGATGACATACGCAATCAAGTTGTTGTCTGGTCAACGCAACTGACTGATATGTGCCAAGGACGTAGTAACGTCCACCGAAAAGAAATTCTTGAGAATTATATAAGTGTAACCTAAGGTAGAAATAAACGAGTTCAAGTTTCGTTACAATATATTCATGGGTTCAAGGGATAGCTGAGAGAGTTTGGCACTTATGCTCTCTTCTGATGATCCCTGGAGCCGTCACAATCTATTTCCAGCTGTGGTGTACTCTCCACTAAATTTGACGACCGGTAACCGAATTTTCAAAGAAGAAACAATTTATTGAATCACGCAACATTTCCTGTATGTGCTTCACCAAGGAGCAGATAGAAAGCATTATTAATATTCGTTCATCTTATGATCATAAGAAAAATCCTATCTAGTTGTAATTGTAGCTGAATAATTGATTTGGATCTACTTTTATCATCATACAAGATTCAATATCAGCTTACGAACAGTACAAGTTGAATATCCTTTTTCAATACACCGAATATTCTCATACAATCATTTTCATATTGTCTGCTGCCCAAAATTCTGCATAACTTCCAAATACTTGTCTTAACCACATTCTCATACAATCATACAGTTCTCAGTAGCTAAGTGGATTGACAATCTCTTTATATCTTCATAAATAATTTAATGGGGCATATGACACCCTTGTTCACACGAGACAATAGCCAGAGAGATTGTTGTAGGGTAGGACTACCGCAGAGTAGCATATGAAAAGCAAGCATGCTCAGAGAAAGTCAGATAACAGTTAAATCCTATTGTGGCCGTGGTGAATATGCAGTTACATGATTATGCATACGCAAACAATTTCAGGTTCGTGGTTCTTGTTTCGGAATCCCGTAGCTTGGGAGCCTGAGAAGCTTGGCGTTGCTGTGTAACAGTTTCAGTTAGTTATAATTGTGTAGCACTTCACCAAAGTGAGGGATATTTCAGGGACTTGAGCTGGACAATGCAGATATCAACTTGGGAATATAATTTTGATATTTCTAAAGGCAACAGTGCGAATGATTTAGAAGCGTACATTGCGGCATACATACTTCAATTCGAATAATTCTTGCTTTGTTTGCAAATTAATTCAGTTTTAATCCATCTAAACTTTACTTAGGGATTGGTTTTCTGTGGATCTTAGTTATTTGATCATGATTTTCATTGGAAAATACAGCCAGAAACTGAAATAAATACGATCTCAAAATTCTGGGATGAATAGTGCTCTCGTGGACGGAACCTACAGGCTACAAATAGAAATAGGAAAAAGGTGTGTGATTCTTATTATTAGCGTCTAATCATATCTACTGAGTGAGCAAACCCCTTCAAATAGTACAAATGAATAACTGAAGACAATGGAGGGTTTTAATATCTGAATGATGTTATGGATATATGATAAATGATGCATTTATATCCACCGCTAACATCGCTTTCCACTCAGCAGATCGAAGCTGTCACAGTTAATTCCCAATTTCTTCCTTTATCACAGTTCTTTGTGATAATTTAATCCTCTTTGACGATGACAAATAATCGTAGCCGGTTTCGATTGAGGTTAAGTTGGTTAAAATTCCCGGGTCCGCTCCTGTCAGCTCTTTGTGTGCGGTTTCTCTCGATGGTGTCGGCCAAGAAGTTCCCCAACTTGAACCCAGGGTTTCGATTACAATGTCTAGGAGTACGACTAGATCCCTAAGCCAAACACAACGCCCGTGTCACTTGATATAGTTTCTGTTGATGTAAGATTATGCGATTGCCGCTACATTGCAATGCTATATAGAATATTGTAGTTTCCCGACCTTATGCTACAGCATACTGGCTACTTGTTTTGGTTAACAAATGCAAATATTTATAAGATAGATCTACATTTATCTACTTTGACAAACTGACTTAGAATGAATTAATGCAATGATTCATCTTATCTTCCACTTCAAGACCATTTCGATAAAACACTAGAGCCTACACAACAAGATAAAAATATGGTACACTTCACACAGCTTTTTGATATTTAAGATAGCTTCATTAATGCATGGCTCATTACTATAAAGATGCTCACAGACTATAACAACTTGACGTTGACATTGATTTGATAATTATTGTCAATTTGCCATGCTACTCGCTCATGTTTCCAAAGGGACATGACAAGGATTAGATCTATGAAAATAAGATCCTGGTAATGACGACAAGAATTGGGAGTTCAAGATGAGATGGGAATATGTTAATGTCGATTTGATGAGGTACTAGGGCTGACGTGTCGTGGGACTATGTGTCTTTTGAAAGAATGTTCACGGTATGTTTACGTAATATGCCCCAGAACCAAGTCAAATCATTTGAGATACCCATACAGTATTACAAAATGATGTTGGCCCATATCAAGTCGAGCGACATTAATTGATTTTGGATATAATACGGTGTTCATGTTGGCCTCATATTTCAATAAATGCATCAACCCATTATTTACTGTATGTTGTGATTGCTACTACAACTTTTGAGACCTTACAGCATGCAGTTGAAGGTTGTACCACAATTGACTAATATCTTCTTACAGAGACCTTTAATTACTAGTATAGTTCATATTTCATAGTACTACGCAATTGCAAGATAGGCAGAGACTAGGTGATCTAAACATAAACTCGTCAATTGATTAGAAGCTGTATTGCAGAATAAATACATTCTAATATTTGAAAAATCTGAACCCAAGCTTCTATCCGCGAGTTTTGATTCTTGTGTTTTACGTAGATAGGATTATACAGCAGAAGGTGCTATAATATTTGATTCAGTTTTGACGCAACATAAGACGTTACATGTCAAACTGGATCATTCCATTATATTCCTACATGCCCCGCTACGTCAACAAAGTGTAAACGTATCTATAACAGACTTATACGTGGCATTCACACGCATTATTTCATGTCTTCCTATCATATTAAATTAGTGTGTGGCACCTACAGCTTTTCTTCCGATGAATGATGAGACCGTGTTTGATCGCCTCGTCTACTTTTTGCTCTATTCGTATTCTAGTTCTCAGTATCCTACTAGATTTCTACTACGATGAAAGAGAAACTTGTTAGACATTTTAGTAGCATGACTCTATCTATCGAGAATAGGAATAAAAATGCATGGAAAACAGCTGCAAATTCTAAATACAGCGGCAATTGCACTTTTAATATACTTCACCATCCAAATTAATTGATAGAATGATCTATCCCTTGAAACATCGGACTTGTGATCACCGTATCATGTCTGATATAATAACGTCGCTTGGTCTGACGTGGGCCTTTGTCACCTCACAGTCCTACATTATTTGAATATGTACATGGTAGAATCAAAAATTGAGCACATGATTTTACTCACAAAAAAAAATGTACTGATAAATAAAATTGTAGGAGCCAATAAGGGCCATTTGATCATAGAAGAAATCAATCGCATTTTCATAAATATTTTTGTGATGTGAAGATATAGAACTAATTCACGGTTGATTTCAAATAAAACAGTAAGCTATGGAATAGGCATAAGAATATGTATAATCCTATTTGTGAGAAAATGACTTTGAGCTGTAATTTGAGAACAATTGGATCCAAAGAAAAATAATTCTATAATCAAGTGCCCCTTCTTGTTTTTTTACAACATTTGTGACGAGACCTTACAGTTTTTATTGTTTCGTGCACAATCGCACATTCTAAAGCCTCCAGCTGCCGTTTTTTGACTTGAATTTACCAACAACCAGTTTCCATTGTTTTAGAACGGGAGCCCGCGACCAAAATTTTTGTCTAATCCTATTCACCAAAAACCTCATACATTCGATAAAGTACATCATTTTGATATTGCAAAGTCATTTCTTACACCTGAATAAGGGGACACCTTCTGCGGGGAAGCAGGCAAAAATACAGTGGGTATGTCAAATCTTATTCATCGTGAATCTCATTTGGTGGTTAGTTTTCAATAGATAAATTATGGCAAAACGTTTCTTACATCTGGCAAGCGGGACAAAGTTGTTCTTACAGAGTTCAAGACATGTGATGGGACTTGGGAAGTCAAGTGGATAAATTTTGACACTTTCCTTGTTATATATCACAAGGTTTGCACCCTGTAAGAACAACTTTGTCCCACTTGCCAGGTGTAAGAAGCGTTTTTTCATTAATTATCCATTGAAAACTAACTATCAAACGAGTTTTACGATGAATATGATTTGACAAGAACATTTTGAGAAATTACATGTTTAATATAGTTTTTTACATGTTTGTCCCGCTGAACGACTCCAGGATTATCCTGTACCTTTCTCATCCAATTGAAATAATTGATTCTATTGATATGGCAATGAATAAGATGATACAATGATTTTGTCACGGGCTGCTAGTTTATTTATTTTCTCCCTGCAAATATTTAAAAGCCGTAGTCCAGTTTTAAAAATATTCACTCACTTGCCAGAGCACTGTCCGACCATTTAGAATTAATACTTTTCGTTTCAGAGAATATGTGTTTTGAATGAAGGTTGAAATTTCATGAACGTCAAAGACCAAAAATTCAACCCTGTTATCCGATTATCATTGTTTATGCCATGTACTTATCGATAATACCTCCGTCTGTGATTATTCTTGGGAGATTGTTACGTTTTTTTTTGTGTATTCAAATACGCCGTTAGCAGCAACCCCTTTAGCACAGGTGCTCTTCGGATTTATGCAAATGTCCGATATGTACTTGGGCGCTATTCAAGGTGCGCAGGTTAATTAAATATCAAGTTTGGGTTTGTTTCGTGCATTTCTGAAACGATTGTTTAAAGTTACTGGGGTGGGATTCTGTAACTACATAACGTACATCATAACCGATAAATATGTTACATAACGTTCTTAAATTGAGATTGCGATTCTGTAACTACATAACCTATATAAATAACAGTTACTTGCGTTATTTAAGTACGTTATCATAACAGACCAAAAGTAGCATCAGTTATAGAATTCGTTTGACATATCAAAAATTCAAACTGCAAATACAAGCGAATAAGTGCGTTAATAATTGATAAACTTATATTTTTAGGTGAATATATATGGTATTATATTGTGATAATATATTTCTCAATGATAAATTGCATTAAAAAAATATTACGGCATATTTATAAAATGTATATTTTAGTGCCTCGAAAAGACCAGAAGAAATAATCAATGTTCAAGAAACCTATTCTTATTCGGTAATTTACTTTTGCATGCAAGACAGACTGCGGAATAAATACGCGCCAGAATTTCTGAGATGCTCTAGGAAATTTGACAGCTTTTTTGAATGCCAATCTAGGCACTACAACGGTAGGCAGTAATTTATAATACATGGATATGTGTTTCGACCAGATATTCCATATTATATCAATATGATAATAATCTTGTCCTTATTCTAACCTTACTTCTATTCCAGCATATAAACTATACAGTGTATTACAATATCAAGCTGGATATTTCACAACGTACGTAAAGTGAATAAAGATTTATTGGAGTTGTACTAGAATATTGAAGAACATCGGTCAAGTACTTATTAAAGAATGTTGTGTCTTGCATGACCATTATTGTAACGAATTGGCTACAAGAATTGAGGCTGTGAAAATCATGATAGGCTAGCAAGTTCCTCTAGCCATTGTACAATAACTCCAAAACTGCACTGCAATAAAAAAAATTGTTCTAATAAGCAAATAAATTACTAACATGAAAATTTTCCAATATTCAATGTTTTCAGCTCTACCTACACATTGAAAGTAATTTTCCTGTAAATAAATATAAAATCATGAAAATATTCTGGAAAATGTAACAGATGTTTTAATAAAACGAAAACAGTCAACAGTTATGTACAATGATTCAGAAAATAATATGTTTCTATCTCATAAATTGATAAATTAAGACTATTCATTAAAACTTCTTATCAAGCTCGGCTTTTAGGAGATATTTGACAAATCTGGAGAAATACTTTTCAATACTCTCTAATGCACAACTATTAGATAACTCAAAAGAATTGTGGCTATCACGTAACTGGTCTCTGCAAACTCTCTGTTCTCCACCGTCAATCGAACAAAAATTATCCATCTAAAATTCATAATTAAATCAATAGAATGAATACAATAAATTAATTTGATAATTATACTTTCGGTTGATGTTGTTCTTTCTAGCAGAAGTATCATCCTCGTTTCAATTATAATTATTCAATAATTACCACTGAACTTAACCTTAAAAAAAGAAAAACCAAAATTTTTTGAGCACTGTAACCATTATGAAGATATCTATATGAGTTTATCATCTTGTATTGAGTATTATTACTGACATATTCTGTAGCATATAGAATATTTGGTGATTCAACGATAATATGAGAAGGTTTCCGTCAAATATCTTTGTCAAGTCGGAAACCTGTCTGAAAATGGATTTGCGCACATGTCAAACTCACAGGTGTTAAGTTTGCGCGCATTTGTAAGCTGCGCTATGATTGGCCAATATAAGTAATAAGTTTGCTAGTGCAAATGGTACTTATTATTATCTGTTACATAACATACAATGATAACGTACGTAGCAACCAAAAGTTACAGAATCGCTCGATGTATCCATGTGTGTTATTTTCATCCGTTATATAACGTACTTGAGTTATAACAGACATAGTTATAGAATCCCATTCCTGGTCGGTTGATGTGATATTTGAAGATTTAAGTATCGATTTGAGTTCCGATAAGAATAAAATTACAATTTTTATTTGATTTGACGATCAGTCAACTTATTGGAAGTTATTCCTCGGGAGTTTCCCGGATTTGGACAAAAAATTCGTTAAGAAACACTCTTCAGCCGCACGAGGTCATAGATAAAGCCAAAACTATTTTCACATTCTGAAGTGACTATCCTTCAAGACCTAAAGAATCATTGTAGAACCGTTGGTGGGTTTTGTTGAAGTATTTTGCCTTCAATCTTTTCTTTCAGCAATAATATTTTCATTTTTATACTAATTAATTTCTACCAATGGCGTGCTTACGCTACTTGGTCCGGTATCGGTTGTTTATTCAATTGAAAAACTTTTGTAGGCTTCTTACGTAGGGTTTATACCCTTGTAAGTAAAATTTTGAGACCGTACTACTGCAGAGGCAATTATATTGGTGAATCCATCCATCTGATTGAACATCACGCAGTCTCTATTGTGCCGCCATTGTATTTTGAGACCCGTGTCCTGTGGATTCTGGAACTGAGCTGTACAGACTGCTAGGACAGGCCACCTGCAGATAAGCCACAATTTATTTTCATCTCATACTTATTGGAGTACTTGGTTACTCAATTAATTTTTAAGAATATTTTGTTCAATTTTATCATACTTATTTAGATTGACTCTGTATAGGTCAATTAATACGTCAACGTGTTTGAATGTTGGTTGAAAGCTTTAGCTCTGTAGTTTTAAGATTCGTTCAATATTAGATTGGACTATTTTTATGTTTGTATGTTACTGGCAATTATCACAGTACCTATCATATTCACTATACGCTGTAAGTCCGATCCTGCCAGGCAATCATTTGTACGTTAATTTATTCGCATGTTAGGCATATAACCTGATAGGGCGTAGTTCACGGTTGTGGATCATGGACTCGTTTTGCACTTGTTTTATTTATCTACGCGCTTGCCCAACCGTCTCCTTGGTACCAACGCGACCGTCGGCGTCATTATTGCGCTATTTAATCTCTTTATAGTTTAGAACCAATTGTAGTCCTCGAGACCATCGGCGCGTGCTGCCACCCTCTACATACCTGTCAATTTTAAAATCAAGTTATCTAGACTTGCGTTGCGTGAACGGCTCCATTGCGACCTCTGTACGTGTCAGTAGCAGCTCTATATACTTTGTTTCTATTTTTTTTTATCATATAAATTTGATTCTATCAGTACACTAGATTGTTAAGCATACTTCAGCGTTTGATTACGATATCACCGACCGCTTGTTCCCCATCCCGCTTATATATTTCAGGTCTGCTGATCGACCCTCAAGGTTGAGCATTTCCAGCTGGCGCCCAGTTTTTTGTCTTTTGGAGAATTCACCCTCCACCCCCCTACTCTACTGTAGCTTGCCGTGGTTCAACCGGCCTTGCACGGGATTCGCCCTCAAGGGGCGTAGCAAGTGCTTTGTATATTTTGTTTCTGTATTGTTCACTGAACGCACAGACATGACATCAATAAAATTGAATTTTGTCATTTGACAAACGCAACTCTACCGACCGGAAACCGAACTAAAATTGTAAATAAATATTCTGTTATAATATTATTCAAATATTGTCTCACAAAATGTGAAGATGCAAATGTTTACCGCTGCTAGAAAATAATTCAGGAAAATTTATTGTAAAAGGATTTGATACATTGAAAACGTTCTCTTCTTTTCGCCAAATTATTTCTTCATCACATCATTCTACAGCGCTAAATCAAAGGTTACTCAAAAGCCACAAGTATAAATAAGACCTTGTAGTCGATTTGAGTCACTTCTCTGAAAGTCAAGTCTTCCGAGTAGTCCAAAGTGCACTTCTAGTTCTGATTCCGAGTGTCATCTTTGAAGTGTTCGCCGTTTTACTGTCCGAGTGAAGTTTTTGTGTCAAGTCCGTTTAGTATAATTGTACGAACGAGCTGTCAGTCCGATTGTTTTTTCAAGTCTGTGGAACGAGCATAGATTTGTTTTGCTTCTGCTGTTTTGAATTTAGAATTATTTTGCCTTTTGCTGTTTTAAGTAAGAATCATTTTCGTTTTACTTCACCGTCTGGGAGCTAAGTCTAGCTCCACAAACGTTGAATTTACTGGAGTCACATCACCGCAAAAGAGATTCTTGGAATTTCACAATGTTGAAATGAATTAGAGTGAAATCACCACTTGGAGATCATTGTTGATTTTACAGTATTGGAATAAATTAACGTAGAGTCACTGCTTGATAATCATTCTGGTTTCACGAACGTTGAAAACGATGTAAAAGTTAATTTACCGTTTTGGGAACCACTTCACGATGCCGCAAACGTCGAAGACTATTTGTTTTGAAGTGCCTCGCCGTCTTCGACCGCCAAAGTCCGTGATGCGGACCGCTAGTATTGAGTGTCTTGTACAGTCATCGTCAGCTTTGAATTATTTTGTCGCTAGTACTTGTACCGCCGTCACGTCACCGTCAGCCCTCAGCTATTATATCATCAGTGCTAATTCCTGCAAAATATATGTTGCATGTTTACCGTTTTCGTTATTCGTGTGTAAATAAATATCTAAGTGACACTAATCTTCTGATTATTCTTTTGACAACCCCAATCCTTCTTTCTGAGCTAACCAGCCGTCCGTTTTTAGAGGTGCAGTTTCGACAGCGATGCTAAAATCAACTGTAATTTAGTATATTTTGTTATCTGTAACAATTTTCGAGTGGAATCATGGACCCAACTTCTATAATATCCAATTCAATGTAGTCAAAGGTTGTATCACAATATTATTCATCAACCTTTCTTCACGGAAATATGAAACAAATAATACAGTTCATATTCTGTAGTACTACAATTAACGAAGGGGCAGAGATTGGGCGATAAAGTTATAATGTATAGGTAGAATCAATACGTGTCTATTCAGAAAATATATTCTCAATAATATAAGGTATTATGCTCTGCGAGAGTTCTTCGAAAGATCTAAAATGATAAGATAGATATCAAGATCTCATCAAAAAACGTTCATTGCTGATAATATCCTGAGAAAATCATATTTTCTGTTCGATTTCGGCCAGCTCCATCAATTATTCATCGATTCATATACTCGAGTATCAATTTTTGTGCATTAATGTTGAAGTATCCATATATCAACATACTTCCGAAACACGTTATCGCTGCTTGGGTGATAATGAACAAAAGAACATATACACCCAGTAAATATTTAATGATTGTGAGACAAATGACAGACATGTAATCAAGGCTACAGTTGAAACAATTACATATCAGAGCGTTTGTGACCTGATTCGAAATACTGAACGTTTACCTCATAATGAATATCAATACATACAGTTTTGGGTCCGTACGAATGAGTACGTTCCATCAAGCGTGGCCGCGTTAATAAATCATTAATCACCTGAATTTAGCGCGTACGCGACACGATTGTCCAATTCCACCGAGAAGCCATTTCGGTTGATTCTATATGCTTTATTACCAGACCATATTACCTATTCATACCTGAATTAATATGTATGTGGTGTTGTGGTATAAAAATCATGTAATTTCCTGTTTTATGGTCGTTGGTGCTAACTAGAATTACGTTTGACTTGTCTTTTATGAGGAATATTAGAAGTGTGAAGTGCATATGAACTTCGATGATTGAATATTAATGATCTTGGAGCAAAGCGACATTTAGAACAAAGTTGACTGGCTTTGTGCTTTATCTGTGAAATATGACTTCAATTGTTGATGGAATTTAAATTTACAGTAGATAAGTCTTCTTTCTACAATGTTGTCATCATAATTGTATAGTCGTAATTCAGGAATGACATATTTAATATGAATTATTATATTTATGCATATTGTATGTAAAAGTAATAAATTCGTGGAAGACAAGTACATTATCTTATCAATGTTTTCTTTCTCATCCAGCAAAAAAATCTCTTGATAAAACTAGTCTCTTGGTCCAGACCAGTTTTTTGCTGTTTCTCGGGACGTATATCTCACAAGATGATTCATTTGCATACAATTATGTAAATGGTGAAAATGCAACACTTGCGTCTACAGAAACGCTGTAAGAACTACACAAAAACTTAATATTCTCACTTTACTAGCAAAAATTAACACTTTTATCGATTAAATTACACTTATTTCAAAATAAAAAGTATCTACAAAAATGTAGCTGAATCTTTTGGATTTGAAGCATTCAGCTCTTGCCACTGTACATTTGATTATTATATGATGTATATCAGTTTCTGGATGTAAGAAACGTGCTCAGGAGATTTAATCTCCTGGACAAATGTAACACTTAAACCCTTATAATATTATTTTCGATCAATGATCAAACTGAATTCAATCGCCATATCGTCATGAAAATATTGAATAATTTCTATTTTTACTCTTATTGCGTTCATATCATTGAAGTGTTTCCATAACCATCTTTATTTATATAATTATGTGCAGTAACCCTTCGTGAAATTGTCCGTTCATATTCCTATTTTTGTTCTTCCTACCTAAACTAATTCTCACTTTATATCATAATCATGTAGAAAACAATTTAGGTTTTATTAAATTACATATTTTGTTGAAGGAAAACAAATATTTCCCAGGAAATAGGTAAACAATAATGTTTGTTTGCTTCCAGCTACGTGATTATATAATTTTTGTGGCATAACAATTACTCTAATATGAAAGCTTCGGAGAAAATGCTGGAATAATTCTACCTTTGCAGTCAATATAACAATAATAATGGAAAGAATTGTAACGCTTGGACCTCTTACTCATAGATTCAAATTGAATTACTATTCACTAGAATACTCAAATAACTTTTCGAAATCACATAGTATCGAATAAATCATCCACGTTTCATATATTATTTATTATTGTTCATGATTGAAATACAGATTGTTTGTCTTCAAACACAAATGTTGTTCATTTCGAATTCAAGGGCACATCTGTGCTTCAGCTATTCAGTTTATGGAGAAAAACTTCCGAAGCTCTGGGAAATACAAGTAACTGGAATTTTTTCTTCTCTTATGCTTCAATACACAGTAACAGGAAGTGTTCATTCGGAACAAGTAACACATGTAGCTCCTGCACTTGACGGCAATATACGATAGTAGAAATACTTTACTTGGAAACCCATGGAGAGAAAATGATCTGTCACAGAAATGGACAAAGTGATTTCGAATGCAAGTTAGATTTCCCTCGATTTGATTTATCACTTTAGATCTATCTATTCACAAATATATTACTATACTTAACTCTGTATTAACTTCTAGTTTCACTTTTTCGGCCTGATCTGGGTTAATAACTGTTTTTCTCCAACACTGTTTTGGAATTTGCATATTTCATAACCAAAAATTAAGTTGGAACGAACGACATTCTAAAAAATCGTTTAGAATGATTCCGTATGCCGTTTAGAATGATTCTGTATGACATTAGAATTATTTCGACGAATCAGAAGCTGTTAGTTTGGCTACTACCATGGTTACTTCCTAACAATTCAAGTATTCATATCTGGATTTGACGTTTGACATTTAATAATTTTTTAAGTTTCCTCTGAAATATTGGTGAGTTTCCAAAACCTTGTTAGAGAAAGTATAGTCTACAACATGTTTGGAATGGCGTATTCCACACTCGCGAACCGTAATACTCGCCTTCGGCTTGGTTTACAAACTTTTCGCTCGTTCAGAATATAGGCCATTCCAATACTTATTGTAGAATATACTATTTTCTACAGTCACTATAGAATAATACCCATTCCACACGCTGTAGCGTGCGGAATAGGGGTCATTCCGCACGCTCAGGGATTCCTAAGAAAGCCGCGTGGCGTCGTGAAAAAACTGTTTCATTACTGTCATGATTTTAATTCTCCTTCATTTTCTTTTCATTCCTCTTCAAAATGAAGTCATTATGAGTAGTTTTATCAACATTTTTGATGAATTAGAATGAGATCAATGAAGCAAATTCTTTCTCAGAAAACGGTATATTTTGATTATAAAAATTCACGCGGACACCTTTGACTGTAGAAAAAATAACATCCGTCACTCGTGCGAATCGATCATACCATGCTCATGTGAATTCTGCCACTCGACTTCGTCTCGTGGCTGAATTATTCACATTCGCATGGAATGATCTCCATTCCGCACTTGTATCGGAATATACTATTCTACTTCCCCAAGCTATAATATAATAGATAAAGTATTGTGATCGTGATTTTCGAACAGTTTGAGATTCTGAAAAATCTTCACGTTTAAGACTCTACTGAGCCCAAAAAAAAAATTACAAAAATCTGACGTGAACAACACGTGACTTACTTGTACATAATTGGATATATATAGTCAAACACAACATCTCATCATTCCACGGCTAGTCGGTTGCTATGAAAACAGTAGGTCATCATTCTAATGCTACAACATTCCTAAATACTGATTTCCAGAATTCTACGGCTAACAGTTCTGAATATATGCGCAAAACTTCAAGATCGTCAAGTGTAGTGCACTTTCGACTCAATCGATCTGAATGAAAATAGGATATGATCATCTAGACAGTACTATCATCTTGAATACTGTATTCTAATATTCTGCGTTCAATCGTTTAGATTTATGCTGAAAATTGAAAAAAAATTCGAGTAAACTGCACTCCTGGCTTAGCCGATCACAATCCTAATGCGAGGTGTATAACTAGATGCTATAAAAGTGCCCAATACGAAATCTCAATATTCTGCGACTGATTATTTTAAATTTACGAGAAAAATTTGAAAAGTCAGTAATATTAAGTGCACACCCCAAAAATTCGGAAAAAACTCTCAATTTTCAAGCACATCTATTTTATGTATAAGGCCTAAATTATAACCGCCATCTGTTACTTCAACAATGACTGCTGTCACTTTGACAATGACAGCTTTTACTCTGACAATGACAGCTGTCATTTTGAAATATGCAATTAATTGATGCGATGACGGTGAAGGCGATATTCAGAGTCAAGTCGGCTTGTTTGTGTGTGTTTTCTCCGATTGTAGTTGCAACGTTCAACCGCTAGAGTTGGAATTTCGGCTAAGTTCAAGCGTATCAATTTGTGATTGGAATCGGCTTATCATCAATTTTCTTGGTTTTCTACATAACTTCCCTAATATTTGAAAATATTGAGTTTGGTCCACAATGGCAGTTTTTATTGAGGCTCTGCAGTTCCTTGAGACTTCTTGACATGAATTATCTAAATCTTCTATTGATTATCTTCCACAAGGCCGTTTGGAAAAACATCATGTGATAATGCCGTGAAAGTACCGGAGTAAAGCACGATCAATTATCTAATATTTCATTCGGAGGCTGGATTTCACAAAGTTAATCCAGGTCAAAAAGGATACCGAAAGGTTCATGATAGGTGGAACAAGCCTCGCAGATAAGGGTGTACTATGCGGGAGATTTTAAGATTCTGAAATGAAAGAATAATGATGTTGATGTAAAGATTCAAAATACTTTAATGTTCCACAAGAATTTTAATTGGATCATCCTGATTTGTACCGCAGCTGTCGACACGTGTTTTCTTGTCAGGAGCTCATCAGTATTGTCCAACAGATTTGTACGCCACAAACAATATCTCATCAATGTGTATGGTACGCAGGGATTCAATCTATAGCAGTACCGTACACAAGTGACAGGTTCAATAAGCAAACAAGATACAATGAAGTGATCCTTTAATTAGCCCGTTCAAAAAGAATTTTTGGAGCACCTGAATATTCCAGAGTACATGCAAGAATCAATTTTTTCCTTGAATCAAAAATTTGAAGCAGATAGATTCTCAATAAGGACGAAACATGTGTCCAGGACTGGGTCAGATAAAGTCAACTTCTTTGTGTTCTGTGAAAATATTGATACTTGTCTTGGCTTAATACTGTCACTTGCCCTCCAAGATCTATTGTATTATTGCTCACGAATTCATCATTAGTTCCAACCGGTCTGAAGATCCTAAGCCCTCAGGTTTCCAGTGAGACAGTATGACTGTCATTTTGACAAAGATTATTTCCTGACCATATCAAATTTGATTATAAATTCAAGTCTTGATAATCACACTCACGTTACTAGATCTAAATTGACGCAAATTGGTGCACTTTTGTGTACTTATATGTTTTTTGAACCACTTGTGGCTGATAAGACCACACACGCATTTGTTTCCAACTAATTCCAGAGATATTTCTTGAAAGTAAAATTCGATTCCGAATGTTACATGTTCCCGAATCGTTAGCCTATGAAGATAATTATGGACCGCTTGCAGTGCAAGATCAACATATTGCATCAAGACTAGCTATAATTTCTTCCAGATGCTGACAAAGGACCAGCGGATGTAGCACTGTCCAAACTTCCTGTGTCCAACACGCCTTTGTACCAAAATGCAGGATCACGTTAGAAACACGTGTGAAGTACGTGATTAGAACAGAAGGACAAGGGTAACTACAGGATAGGAAGTCAACCAGAGGAAGAAGTCGATTCCTTGGGTATATTCGCTGAAGATTGGTTCGTGCCACTCGTGCGTTTGCATATAATATGTGTAGATATGTCTCATCAATAGCTAACTATAGCATTTGGCTGAATCCTGCTGTTGTTATTGCATTATTCGAGCATCAAAAACAGAAAGACGAATAAATATTTTTATAATGAAGGTTCGATACGACAATACCTCCTTAGGCTCATAATCCTACCAGATCAACTGCTCTCCAAGTCTGTATATGTATGAGATGTATGATGTGCTTGAATGGTCAATAATATAATAATACGTGAAACGTTAATCATGAATAAAAATAATGATATATCAATCAATTAACGTGAGGTCTTAGCCAAACCATTGGCAACTAGGCTTGTAAGTCATCTATTCAGTCATAAAAATTATTGAAATTATCTGAGATTTTAAGAGATATATTAGTGGAGGTTCCTGCAAAACTCTCACAGTAATTCTTGAAGCTACATTGAGCATACTAACAAACAGACATGGAAGGTTTGAGCTATTTATGTAACAAATCTAAGTCGGCTCATTTATTGCCAATATTTGAATCATAGAGTCAATATTGAAAGTGTACTGTTTGATAAACATGAAGAAAGTAGCGTAATAATTGCTATACTTCAAACGGATAATTTATATCTGCTGACTGATGGATTACATAGTATAAGATATGTAGCACAAGTAGTCAGTGAGTCAGTTACAGTGTCATGCGATCATTAAATATGGTCAAGTAAAATTAATTTTGAGTAGGTTTTCACCCCATACTCAGCCTCATAGCAGTAAGTGAGAGCAATTAAAAATTAGTTTATTCATTTGTGCTCATTATTGATGTTTTTATATATTACTCCGTTTATCAATTTTTCAAATGAGTTCAACATTCTTTATAACTACAATAAACTCCACTATCCATCCAACAAGAATCCATTAATTCCTCATTATATCCGATTAAAGTTGTAGCATTGAGAAATAACCATTGAACTTTAAGTTTCAGCAAATTATCGAGGAAATTTTTCAATTTCAATCATGTGGGAGAATTTTGGCATGAAATTTATTCTAAATGAATAGAAATGCTAGCAGTATCTCCTATTGAATGTTGAATGAATTCTAGATCAAGAGCCCTGGAAACTAATATCTTGGCAGGAACTCTCTCATACCTAAGTACGAATGTATGTTTGTTGAGAAAACAAAATATAAGCGTTTTATGACAGTTTAATGCATAATAATTGTGGTCAGTAAATCATTCTTGTGTCGTGTTCCACGTAGCTGGAGTCATTTCATTTTATTACGCGCGAAATTCATATTTATGTAAGTTGAAAATGTAATTTCCTTCTGTAGTTCCTTCCTATTCATCCAGTAAGTGTAGTGTAACATGACAGCTTAGCTAAGTTTAATATACACAAGTAGATTGCTGGAAGTTCATTTCAACAAATAAGAGTAGAACAGACAGGTGGAGCTACCAACTCAGAGTTCACCTGCATAGAGCACATACATAAATACAATTTGGCGAGACACTGAAACTCTCACGGAATATGTACACTTGTCTCCATGCGAATCATCCTTTAATTGAATTCTAGCTGAGATTCTAGCAATTACCTTCGAGGTTATTATGAATTGTAATCAATTCGAACTAATGAAGTTCCTCTCAGTGAGTTCTATTATTAATCATCTTGAATCTAATATAAGAATGAGAAACGCAATGATAATATTCTCATACAATTTCTTAGTAAGACGTTAATGTGATCATGAGAAGATAATAAGGTTTTATCCGATATTTTGTTGAATTGATGTTTTACCTCTGAAACTTTTGCGTCTCTCACACTAACGACTGAAAGACTATGTCTAGCCAAATAAGCTTCAGATATATTTCGAATTCATTCTGATATATCGTGACTTTGATAAACAAAAACCTGTATGCTGTTAATGGTCCCGCTCATTTTAATATTGGCAACAGGACCGTATGAATGTTACAGAATCAACATGATAGGTTTTTCAATAAAAGAAAGATCGTACATCAGTTATCTCTCCAAAAGATATTTAAATTATATCCTACTCTTGAACAAGTACAAGAAAAAACGCTGAAAGCATTTTGAAAGGAAATTAAAATCTGATAACACTCCCGATACGTTCACAAAACATATTATTCACACTTCTCCTTTGTTGGAGCTATTTATTGTCCTCCTACAATAACAAGTGATAATTATACGTAAAGACAGAATTAATAAAGTGAGAAATATCCAACATCATAGGGATGCCTTTCAGTGACTTTAATTAACAAACGTAATATAATACTCGTTAAAATTTATTGGGAAATTATTAGGGCCATAATCGTTTCCTTTATAGGATCGGGTGCTTGGTATTACTTCAACATTATTAAACTCTATAATATCAAGCTTATCGGATACACCGCCATAGATAGAATAGCGTAGCAAAGCGAATCATGAGAGAATTACAGACTCAAGATCTGAACCTGGAATTTTAATCGATCGATATGTAATTCATATTTTGTTGTTGCAGGATACTTCTGGCATATCACAGACATACATTATGACTCGATGTTCTCAGAGAATGGGGACACACGGAGAGGTAAGAATAACATTCAATTACTGTTTTGATCCTTTCGACACTTTCAGAAATGTGACAAGATATCGCCGAATATTTATTGTCAGGCATAATGTTGAGATACTTGAAATTATAACTTGATATCAAGATACATTAGCTCACAAAGTTTAGTCAACAATATGCTTGATATAGGTTCTCATCAATCTACTTCAATTTTTATTCTCTCGTGGCAGCCTTGAAAACAGTGGCAGACAGGACAATCATCTGGAGCTCATTTTATTCATTTTGCGTACATATAAGTATTTGAAAATTTCACAATCTAAGGCTTTGTCAATCCATTTTTATTATGTCAGCTCCTTATTCCCTGAGTAGGATAACTGAAAAATAGCTTGTACTTTATATTTGAAATGGTTACAATATCAAAGCTAGTCTGACATTTTTTAAGAGAACCTTATCTCAAAGAGTCAGTAGTTTGGACAATATGGACTATGAAAGAAGCCTCTGTTATATGTATTACGCCTATCTTGGAGCAGTTTGATTTGCATTGAAGACATTACTAGTTTCATCAATTCTGATTGTTGATCTAAATTTTGCTCATCTTTGGATCTCTTCGAGCTAGGGATATAAAATTATCCATCTTTATATATGATTAATGAAGAAAAAGACTTTCTAGAACTCATTTTTCAATAAATATGTTTTATTTGGAAAAGTTCTGTATATAAAAATGATTAGAAACACAAAGTTTCGGCAGCAAAGTGCCGCCTTTATCAAGTGCAAGTGTAAAGAAATATGAGAATAAATAAACAAAATTGTCAAGCCAACAAAAATAAGAGTACAAATAGTAACTGGATTAGTTTAAAATATTAACTCCTAGGTCTAAATGTCTTACTAGATGATGCTGCCTACGTTCAAGTTAATAGTAATCCACTTAGCTCTTCAAAATATCAAACAACTGAACTTTTGAAAGAATCATCTTTACCTCAAGATATTCAGAAGAAGCTTATTCCCCAAGATCCTGTCATTTCCAAGTTCTATTGTCTTCCGAAAATTCATAAAAAGAATGTTACCCCAAGACCTATTGTCAATTCAATAGGCTCAACAACATATGGATTAGCCAAATATTTGGATGGTTTGTTGAAGCCGATGATTGGTCATACTTCATCATATGCCAAGGATTCCCGGAATTTTGTGGATTTGATTAGTGATATGACATTGACAGATAATGGTTTACTTGTCAGTCTTGACGTTTCATCTTTATTCACGAAAATAACTATCATCGATACTCTGAAATTATTAGAAGATCATTTTTCATCTGATATTGTCAAGTTTTTTAGACATTGTTTGACTTCTTGTTTCTACATCTTCAATGGTAATTTCTACAAGTAAATTGATGGTGTCGCCATCGGTTCTCCTATTTCTCCTTCTATCGCTCATTTTTACATGAAGAATTTTGAACAAAAAGCTTTGAGCACTGCTATGAAGAAACTCACAGTCTGGCTACCTTACGTTGATGATGTCTTTGCTGTTTGGCCTCATGGAAGAGATGAATTGAATGTTTTTTTGGATCATCTAAACATGCAACATAAGAACCTTAAATTCAGTATTGAGGTTGAAGAAAATAACTGTCTTTCTTTTCTGGACGTTCACCTGGAGAAACAAGATATTGGTTAACTTATCCATTCTGTATATAGGAAGCCGGCCCATACAAATCAATATTACCATGAGTCATCAAATCACTATCCTGCTCAAAAATTTTGTACTTTTAAAACTTTATATCAGAGAGCCTCTTCATTATGTCATCCAAGTAAACTATCTGATGAAATAAAATATTTGGATGATGTTTCCTTGAAGAATGGTTATAATGAAACACAGATTAAGAAAGCACTCAGACAGAAGAATTCTACGCCTCCTGTTCAAGATCCAAATAATAAGAATATATTTGTCACGTTGCCTTACGTAGCTAATATAACGGATCAAATTTGGAGGCTTTTACATAAATATGACATAAAAACCTGTTACACTTCCAGTTTGAAAATTCAAAAACTCATTGGTAATGTTGAAGACAGATTTCCTCTACAGTATCCAGGTATATACAAGATTCCTTGTCAATGTGGCAAAGTATATATTGGACAAACCAAGAGGACCGTAGAAACAAGATTGAAAGAGCATTCTCGTCATATAAGATTGAACCATCCAGAAAAGTCTGCTGTGGCTGAGCAAGCTATTCAAGAATTACATGGCATTGACTTCAAGAATACAAAGCTTCTTGCTAAAGAGAACAATTGGTTCAAGAGGCTTATAAGAGAAGCAATTGAAATAAAAGAATCACCGAATAATTTGAATTTGAATACCGGATATGAACTTAATCGATCATGGCTACTAATCATTAGTTCATAATTTCAAATTATTCTTAACTATGAATCTACTTGCAAGAGCTACTTCATCACCATCTCCTGAAGATCTGTGGATGGTTCAGTTATGCGCCAAACCAAAAAGAGTAGAGCCAGATTGACTTAGAACTACAAGGAGTTGACAATTTCCCTATTTAGACCTTCATTAGTATCTCCTGGAGACCTGTGGAATGTGGATATTGAATCATCAACCACAGGCAGTGTTCTACGATCCTAGGAGTTAATATTTTAAACTAATCTAGTTACAATTTCAACTTTATTTTTGTTGTCTTGACAATTTTGTTTATTCATTTATCTAATTCCGTTTTGAAAAGTCAAACTTTACATCAATTTCTGACGTTATGCAACGTCCCATTTTTCATAACTGCAATGCAACAGTTGCGTAAAGTAGCATAAAGTAGTTACGTAATGACTTTACGTAACTGGCCATGTTTCAGAGCTAATCAATTATACTTAGATTTATTATTCACAGTCTGCAGCATTAGCAGAGTCTGTAATATTAAAGGGTACTATATCACTCAGGATACTACTGCTTGAGCACATTTAAAAAAATCATTTTGACGTTTTGTGAAAATTCGATATTTGTTTATTTCAGTGCACTCTTGTTTCTGTAGTGACAATAGATGGTCATGAATCACTGTCATCTGAATTTGGTGATGTGACGTGAGAGATGTTCTCATTGAAAAATATAGTTAAAATTATTCTGACGGAATTAGATAAAATTTTGTACAGTATACGTCATGTAAATAACTATTTCATATTTCCTTACACTTGAAAAAGGTAGCCCTTTACAGTCGGAACGTTGTGTTTCTAATCATTTTCATATACAGAACTCTTCCAGATAAAACATATTTATTTTGAATAATTAGTTCCATGACCCTAACTAAGTTTCAGAGAACATGGTGTTATGAATTATTCTCTGAGATATTGAATATCAATAATTAAATTGCAGGTAATGATGTCAACATAACATGCATATCGGTAATCGTATTCAGTAACTCTTTCTGGCAGCCTTGTTCAATCGCTCAAAGTAAATAGTTGTCTTTTATTCCAGTGCTTGTGCCGAATACCATAGTGATATATCCAGTGAGTTATCCATGGTAGAATATTCTAAATATTATGGCACCTAAGTGTTGCTATTGTTGCTATTAAGTATAATGTTGAGTGCTGAGCTATTGAGTTGATGTGTTACCATCCTTCTATCTTTTGTTATGGAGCGTTCTAAGAAATCATTACGTGAAGAAACGATTAGCTCCAAACGATGCACTGGTAGCCAACCAGTTGCCAGCGGTGCTCTCCTGCCATCTTCAGTGTTTCATCAAGAGGTGCCCAACAATGAAGCGTTCCTAGAACTCACTACGGTGAGGGAACGATCAGCTAAGCTGCTCCCAACGAAACACCGGTAACCAGCCTGGGACCAGCGGTGCCCTCCTGCCATCCTCAGGATTTTGCTTGCATATCTTTGAGTGAGCAGGCGAAGACTGAGTTTCAACTCGATTTTGACTCTTTATCCCACAGTCCTGTGGATCATAGTTCATTATTAAGTTTGATCACGTGTGTCTAATTTCATATCTGAATGCCAAAATAGAAATTATCATTTTTTCAGACATAATTCCAAGATTTATATTTGAACAGTCTTCTAATTGTTTATATCAGGGTAATTATTCTCACAATCAATAATTTCTGGATAATCATTATTTGAGAATTAGACGCAACATTTTTGACAGGCTCAGCAAACTTGTCGATTCAATAATTCGTGGAAATGAGTCTGAATTAATTGATTGTCCATAGAAATTCAATAGGGTGATCAGCATTTTCTCCGTCAAATGAATAGCGCGAACCAATTTTCATGTATACGATTATAAAAGTGGGTAAACGTCCAAGTAGTGCTTCTCAATTTGATGGCAGCTTTCAGAGATAACTGTCTCTCAAAATACTTATTGGTAGATGGCTCTACGAATTTTAATACAAATGGTGTCGTCTGGGAGGTGAAAGATCTGCACAGTTATTGGTGGTAGATATATTCGTGCTGTGGGAAGTCGGAATGTAATGTGATACAGCAATCTCAGTAGTAAAGATTATCAAACATATGTGTACTCAAATTGATTTGCATCTTTATCTATTCATACTTTTATCATAAATCTATGGACCTCCACATCAGTGTTATTTGGAGATTCGTACTAAGTTCAACCCTCATCTTTGGGATAATAAAATAGTCTCCGCAAAAATCATCTCAATTCAGCAATCATCTCAGATTTAATATGTTTATCTATATGTTTCATAATGACCACGCTCTGGACATCTTCACCTTGCTCCCTGAGCATCAAACTCATGAAAACATACAATACTAGCCAGTTAGTTATACATACACATTTCTGAAGCACTGAGTACAGCGTTTGTATTAACAGACAAACTCATTTATGTCTGCTTAATATGCAAATTGTTCTGTTTGTTGTGACAATTTGTTGTCGAATAAATTCTACCAAGGTCGTTCTGTTACTAGAGCTTAAGCCTTGAATTGTAGAGAATATATTTTATTTTGTTCCAAGCAGTAAGGGAAGCAGGGTTCACGTTTTGATGGATTACCGGAATTGATACAATTAGCATTGCTAATTTCGTGAATTACTCATAGTGATTTTATCGTCCTTTTAATAACTTATGTCCTAATGGAATTGGAAAGATTTGCAGTGATTCTGATAATGAAATAGAAAAGTTACTAGAACTCAGAGTAAATGGAAGAGATCTTCAGTTTTAAAAGTTATTTGATGGATATGAAAACTCAGATGGTATAATTACGAATCAGATAAATTGTCGACTTGTAGCTCGTGCACCATGGATAATTGGTTTTAACTGGAAGTAATAGAAGATTACAAATGCGATATGGCTTTTTTCAACTCGGAAAATAAAACAAGAACTCAAATTATATTCTGCTAGCTTTTCAGGATGATGAGTATCGAGAAACATGATAATTTGGTATGTACCTCTACCACGTCCGGAATATTGTTTCCAAATTGTATAATTCATCATCTCACCTGAATTAATTATGTATTTATGCGTTCAAATTTATCTGATAGCTTCAGAGAAACGACTCTTGTAACCCCGCATTCCACCATCACAAAGTTAATATTTTCCTACCAAAGACAAATTAATAATACTAAACTCAAGCTTTATAATTCGCAGAATGTTAGAGCTAATTAATTTCAATTAATTTAATATAATTAACATTTCCTACCTTCCTCGACCACAGGATGCCTGCTACTGAAGCATTGCGAGAGTATATTAGAAGTAAAGCCCTTTACACGAGTTGCAGCTCCCAAACTGTGACCCTGCAAAGATAATTTCAATTATTATTACTTGAGTAATAAGGTTGTTATTCAGTTTTCTGAAGATGGAAGATAAGTTCTTCCACAAAAACACAACAAAACATTCATATATCATCTTATAAACCTCTTTTACGAACATAATTATCAGTTCTTCAAAATTTGACAAAATCAATTCATATGTCTAATTTTATACTTCAAGCGGACGGAATCGTACCACATTGACTCATACTGCGAGTAGCTTGACCAGCACTCACGGAATTAAATCGAATAACAAATAAAATACTGAACAAACAACTCACTCTCACAAAGTAAACCTGATTCACTCAAGCATCGTTAGCGGCATAACACTGATTAGATTACCTGCAAACAAAGAATTAGTTTGATATTCGAGTAAGAGTTCGATCTGATTCGATTGGCGAATTCAATATAAAATTTCAGGATATGTGATGAATTCACTTGGATCCGGGATGTGTTCAACGAACCGGATATCACTATCATAATTATTTTATCGAATAGATTTCATTTTGGACTTATTCCGGTTTGAACTAATAAATACACAAGGAAAATGAATCTTTTTTTTTTATATTCTATGCGTTGTTTCAGTTCTCTATTAATTTATTGAACATATGAGTCCATGTTGTTCCGTATTCATATTTATATATGCATATGTAATATATATATATATATATATATATATATATATATATATATATATATATATATATATACATATATATATATATATATATATATATATATATATATATATATATATATATATATATATATATATATATATATATATATATGTATATTATAACTTCAAACTATCGTTGTCATGTCAAACATTCATTTAAAACTCAAAGAGTTGTCTGTAACTCAACTTATCCTCAATAGATAGAATATTTTCAATGAATGAAAATAATTCAGACAAGCAAATATACATAACTTTTGTCAGTGCTATCTATGTTCATTGGCTGAAATGGAAATTGATGTCTAGAATCTTTTGTATCGATTTCCAGGATATTCTCCATTATTTGTATTTTGGCGATACGTTGATCTTAGCTTACCTTAGTTGTTCTACCTTTGCATATGTTGTGAGAAGGATTCGATTTGTCTCTGAAATCAACAATTTGATCCATTAGTTTCAATTCGGATCTCGTTCTTAAACGAATTGATTTCTATTAAGAGCTTTCACGTATTCTAGAAAATATTTGATACATTTCTTGAAAACTGAATTGTCTTCACAATTTCATTGTACTTTCAAAAAGATTACCTGGTTTGAAAAGTCAGAAGACAGTCAAAATCTGTGCTGCCATCTACGAGCAGCGTATGAACAAACTTTTATACTCAAGCATTGAAAGAAAATCATTCAACAATCTATACAAAAAAAAAAAAAAACGGCGGAATAGAAAATGGATATTAGTTTCAAAAGGATGAATTTAGTGAATGATACAATTGAAAATATTGCTACAATTTCGGAGGCTTCTATTCTTCAATAACAGAGAACATAATCTACAAATGTAATCAAACTAAGTTTGTTGGGTGATTTCAAAAGTTAAGAAGAATTATTCTTACTTACGACAAGTTCTATTACAAATTGAATTTGATGTACCCATTTTTGTTACACTCTGTATATAAGACATGTCCTTAATTTCTTGTGATGATACCAAAATCTAGTTCATATTCCTCCTTCAGTTTCATCATGAAAAAATCTGACGTGGACATCATGTGACTTACTTGTACATCATTGAATATATATTATCAAACAGAAAATCTCATCATTCCACGGCTAATTGTTCTTTATTTATCCAAAAAATTCTGAAAATCTGTCAAGTAAAATGCGTTTTCAGCCTAGTCGGTTGCTATGGGAACAGTAGGTCATCATTCTCATGCTACAAAATTCCTAAATACTGATTTCAAAGATTCCACGGCTCACAGTTCTGGATTTATACGCAAAACTGGAAAATAAATTTCAACCGAAGTGCACTTCCGGTTATAATTATTGTTATGAGAATAGTAGGCAATCATTCAGATGCTACAGCAGACTGAAATACCAAATTTCAATAGTCTACAGATGATCGTTCTGAGTTTATGCGTGAAATTTCAAAAGATTGTCAAGTATAGTGCACTGCCGGCTCAGTCGATCCCAATGAAAATAGAATATGAGCATCCAGAAGACGACACTATCGTCTTGAATACTGAATTCTAATATTCTACGTTTAATCGTTTTGGATTTATGCGGAAAATTCAAGAAATGTTTCGAGTATACTGCACTTCCGGTCTAGCCGATCGCAATCATAATGCAAGATGTACAACTAGATGTTATAAAAGTGCGTAATACAAAATTTTAATGTTCTACGACCCATTGTTTTGAATTTATGAAGAAAACTAGAAAAGTCTGTCATATAAAGTGCCCTTCCGGCTGAGCCGATTGGTACGCAAATAAGAGATGACCATTTGGATGCAACAGTTATTTCAAATGCTGAATTTTAATATCCTACGGTTGATCATTCTGGATTTATCAGAAAAATTCGAAAAAAGTTCCAAGTAAAGTGCACTTCCGGTACAGACGATTGAAACCATAATGCAAGGTGCACAATTAGACCTTATGCGAGTGTTAAATACAAAATTTCAACATTATACGTTGAACCAGTTTTGAGATTTGCGAGTTACGCACGCACGCACGCACGCACATACGTATCGACATCAAGCCAAAAATAGTCAAAATGGATTTAGGGATGGTCAAAACGGATATTTCCATCAAAATCTCGATAGGTAAATTTTGTCGGTTTCACATTACTTTCTTGTACTTAGTACAAGTAAGTAAAAATGCGGTCAAACTGTCGATGTAATACTTCATCCTCGATTTGGATGCAACTTGGTTGAAAGATTTGTTGTTGAATTGAAAATATGGGAAAAACAATAACCATCAGAGATGAAGCTCGGTTTATCTTGAAGATAGTATCCATTAATTTGTATTGATATAACACGTATACATTGTGCATGTGCGATACTAACCACTCCCCATTGAGATAAATTTTGTTAGTGGACTAAAACAGTGATCTTCAATTTCAACTGTGGTGCTTCGCACTTTACTGATAAGAGGACTTCTTCCGCTTTGACCAAGCTCAGCGTGGAATTTTGAGTGCAAGACAATGACGACATTGTCCCGGATTCAATATTCCACATCAAGCTTGCTTAGAGCGGGCGAATCTTGCCCATTAGCTGGGCTTGGTGCTATTGCCAAATTTTATATTACTAAGGAGACGATAATATCGCACATACATATGCACAATGTATACATGTTATATGATTATGAATTGATAAATATGATTTTTGAGGTAAACTGAGTCTGACCGCAAAATGTTATTATTTCGATTATATTTGTAATGCTAAAACCAATCTTTTTAGCAAATTGCATCATAATCAGAGGTGAAATAGTATATCGACAGTTTGACACAAATATCACTGTTTTAGTGCCATTGATCTTAGACATACATACACACACTGCACAATGTATACATATCTCAATGATATAAATCAATAAATAAGGTTTTCTGGCCGCCAATAGTTGATATTCCTCACACATTTGTCTTAAAACAAATCTTTTGACCAAGTCTTAATGAAATCGAAGGAAAAGTAGTACATCGATAGTTTGACTAGAAGAATTGGGCAAAATGTCGTTCCATATGTATAATAGGAAAAAAGAAGTGCTGACGTTCAGGGTATAGAGCCTACATGAAATTGAAGTCAAGCAAACCCCACCAAAAAAAATTGATCTCCCAAATACAATTATCATACGAATAAGGCCTAATCTCGTGATCACGTAGTAGTAAGACATCATAATCAAACAAAGTAACGTCAAATAAGTCGAAAATATTGATAGCGTTTTTTGAAAGAAAATAATACAACCCTTGATTTTTTAAAAACACCTGATTTGAAAAAACGACTTGAAGAGCTTACGCCCATCAGAAGAATGATAAAAGGTGATGGTAATGATTCAATATGACATAAGTACTAATATAGTAGGGAAAGGTTAGTTCCAATTACTTGAATTTGGATCATTATGTAGAAAGTACAAGCCGCATTATTTTAAAATGATGAAGCTCCAAGAGGAATACCTTTCTGCTGAAGTATGAGGTTCTAACATTGATACAGAAAACTCTCAGTTGAGTTCACATCGGATGCTAGATAATTAATGATCATCATAGTCTCAAAGTGGAGTCAAAATATATCCTTTTGCCCGTCATATTAGGTTTGGAAAGTTGTTTGCAGTTTTAGCAAAGTTAGATACAATTAAAACGAAGAGCTAGTTAAAGTGATGCGCAGCAATAAATCTGAATTAAACTCTTTTGACATTAAATTTGATGCATATAAACAGGTGAGATAGCAGTTTCTCCACATTCGTTCATTTTCCTTTCTTTGTACTTACATATTGAATATTGAGTTGCATTATACTCATTATACAAAATGCATATGGAATAAATGCAAACTACGTCAAAAGTTGTTCGTACTCTACTGAAATATAGAAAAGAGCAGAGTCACTTATTGACTGCAACATAAGTAAGAAGAAATGGATAATCAAGGCATTCTATCCACAAACAAAAGGAAAAAGAGGTATGTTCTAATCCTCCGGGTTACTACTAAAAGAAAAAAGAAAATTCAACATGTCATATGTTCTGTATAAAGAGTTCACCGTGAACAACAATAAAAGATGTTAAATCGAAACCGAAGAAGCTTATGATCATGGATAAACACCAAGTAATTCCAATCAAGAGAAGTGAAGCTCTCCAAATGACATTTGTCATCCACTTGGCGAATTTTTCGTCTGAACTGAACATCGATCAATTGGGCTTAAGTTCTTGTTCAATGCTTTCTCATCTCACTTGTAGAAGATAGTTGTAGAGCAAGGTATGAATTTCTAGAACTGGTTACTTGAAGCTGTATATCTTAAGGTAAACCGATGCTCACAGAGAAAAATGAACGATGAATAAACTATAGAATTGTATCACATATGTGAATTTTAGTTCATGAATACATCTACAGATCACACCTTCTTCCTAAAGAGAGGTTGACGTGTACCAAATTCAACATTCAACTAGTAATTATTCTGCTAGATATTCTCAATTAGGACGCCCACGAAATATTCTACCTCTATCATCTTTGAGTCATTCAACAAACTGACTCATTTTCATTCAATATTCAACTGCACAATGATTGTTCTATGAGAATTCGACAAACAAGTTACCACTTCGTCAATAAATAAAGGATAATGATAATTCAGGTACCTCAATCCATTCTGAAGAACAAAATATATTGAGATTAGGATATGACGAGTTTCTTTCGCACTTGGCTCTAAAACTGTCTGCTCCAAACCTGACCAGCAATAAAATAGAGTGCCGCAACTGCAAAGTGCAGTATGAAATATCTGCTTACAAATATATAAGTGAGGTGAAAGATTTCAAATCAGTGTAACCGTTGGAGTTCATGTCTAGTCAAATTTGCAAAGTTTTTCAATCGGTGTTCACAAATTCCAGTAAAGTAGATAAGCAAAATTCCATTAGTTAATCTCAGTCGTATATTCTCGTCTATAAGTTGACGCAAGTTATCAAGTTGGAAACTCTTCAGAAAACAAAATAAATAAATAACGCTATCATCTCGACAAATCGTAAGTTGGAGTAAAGTTTTCGACACAGCTGGAAGGCTGGAACTCACACATGACACCTCGGGTAGATATAAAATGTGCATCGTTCACTTATTCAATCTTAGTTCAATCCATTTATTGACGCCGCTATCCATCATTGCCTCCAGTTACTTAACTCGATATCCGTTCTGCGCGAGAAAGCTCCACCTCATCTCGTCTACAACCCTCCGTAGTGTATTCCCATCGCACGATGGCGTCACATCCGGAAAATGCCTGTTTACCACAACGATGCTTCACTGCTTCAAACTAGGAAAGATGCAGATTTTCTGAAGACTGATACACACTGTATCATTTGATTACTTTAATGTGTGGGAAGTATGGCTCGAAGTTGAGGCTTCCTTCCAGAAGATAAAATATTTGGAATGAAGAGAGATCCAATTTATTTGAAGTCATAGATTATATTTGGTTGTAGGAATGAAAAGGATGTGATTTCTCTTTCTGATAGCTCATTGAAAATATTCTACTGTTTTATTCATCCATCCGTGTTGCACTGAGCTTCGAAAAGTAGATTTTACTTCCACTGTGGCAATTTGGATATTTCGAATAATAAGGCTTAGGTGATATTACTTTCTTCAAAAGTTATCAAGTATTGTGGTAATCATTAATCAATTCTACCGACTACGTTTTGGTGCCTAGATAATATCCCACGGAGATAAAACTGAGTTGTCTTTTGACCTATTCACTATTTCTGAATTTGGGACAAAGGTCACTATTATACCGTAACTGATTTTTTTTTTATTGATGTCTTGTCATGGTGAGAAGCTGAAATAATCAGCGATCATTTCTCTTCAAGATTCCTTCTAAAACACCGGTTGCATCTTTGATTGTCTGGTTAGGGAATGAAGATGGAATGACTAGCGAGGGACTCTTTTTTGCCGGGATCGCATTATTTCCGTGCAACTTATCCTTTTGAATCAATGGTTACATCCTACTTCAAATTGATAACTACTATGCCGCAGCTGATTTTTTCGAATAAGAGATCAAAATTGATATTGTTACGATGCTTTTCCTTTGGAAATAAGTATTGCTGTCGTCTAACTTGTTCTTCCTCATAAACAAAATATTGCATCATGTCGCCGATAGTTTGAGTTGATCTTGTTGTTGAAGGGTTGTCGATGTTGAATCATTTGCTATAATAGTACGGAGATAGTGCAATAATTCTCGGTTGGAACCGGTGATGTCTTTTGTATGACCATAATGCTATCATATGAATTAGATAAGAACCTTAAGATATCGCTGTGCAAAGCTTAAGACTTGTGTGTTAAGTAGATTTGTTGTAGCAGTAACGATAGGTGAACAATTTTTGTCAATCATAGAATGGATAAAAATGAAGTTCATGCTGTGAATAAGTACTTCGTGGACACACAGGACGCCCAAAAACCGCCGAGACCGACGAAATAGTCACGAAAATCCACAATTCCATACTAGACAAATGTCGACCCAAATATTGAGAAATTGCTTAGGATGTTGCGACGTTTCTTTTCCAGAAAAATTGTTGACACAAAAAGTTAGATTGATAATGGCCCAGTAAATACTGATAACCAGGATTACCTACCGCAAATTGGGCCCCCAGACGACTGCGCCGACTAACGATTCGCGGAGAGGGGATGGGTAATAGAGTATTTACTTTGTTCACTATAAAAACTGAATGGGCGCCAGGTATTTTAAAAGCCGGTACTCCTGATCGAGTAAAATAGCAAAACCAAATCTGAAATAATAAAAGGGTACACGGTGGAATAATAAAATAGCGTATGAAATAGAGTTACTCCAAAATAACGAAAAAAACGACAATTTTGACATATGTAGCTTTCATTCGCAATTCAAAACCAGTGTACAACTGAAGAAATATAATGATAGAACCAATTATAACTGGATGAAAAAGGCGCACGAAACGGGGATGAAATGATCACAAATAATTTACAAGTTATTATTTGTCTGGCCAATTCGGACAAAAATACAGCTGTTTCATTGAAATTGGTGAATAATTTGGCCAAAACTATAATACTATAGCCCACCAAAGCTTCTGAAATATCTACTCGCTCTGACTAGAGAAGTACAAATTCTAGATGTACTGTGCCCTTTATCGCCATGGCATTGTGGCAGGAAGCCACTTTTTTGCGCAAGCGCACTAATTGACACTAGGTGATTAACGCAAAACTTATGGAGATCGGTAAATCATGCGTAATTGTATTCATCTGTATGACCAATGACGCCCACCTCGGCAGGTTGGTGAGCTAAAGCGCGCCTCTCGATCAGCGGCGTACGATTTTCAGCAATACCCGATACGAGGATGCCAAGTAACAGAGGAATAGGTCCAAGATGGCGCGAAGACACAATCAAAGATCATGTAACAACTTGTAGTGCTCACACACTTTCACTGTAGCACAAAATCCCCTTAGTTAGTAGGGTAGTAAATCGAGGTGCCACAAACGGCACTTATGCTTTAATTCAATGATTTGAGTCACCCTGTCAAGCTACGACCACGTGCAACACTAAAATCCTCCTCAGCGGAGGTCCAATTCCGAGAAACAAACTTAGGACGGATTCAAACAACGCAAAACTGTATCGCCTGGAATTATATTTCGCACAAATAGAGTAGAACTATGAAATCCATCAGGGAACGCGACTCTTACTACTACTCTCTTTTAGATCTGAGACTCAATCACCTTTCGTATACTCGTCTTCAGGCGTTCGTCACCCAAAACAATCAACGTTAATCACATTAAGTACTAAGTTAATTCCGTCAGGGGGGTATTTGAATAGAAACATATCGATAATTATAGTTTTCCTACTAAAAATCTGTTACAATGTAAACATCTTGATGAATCACGTCCACCCCATTTTATGTGATGTATGGGTATGCAGGAGCTGACTGCTCGTTGGCTGCCGCGTCTATCAACAATTCAATCAAAAAAGAGTTTCCTCAACATTCATACATGTAGATGAGTCTTGAACTCATTCCTACATGCCAGAGATAAAGCAGCAATCCAAGAATTAAAAAAGGGAAAAGTGTAACTAAAAAATTCAAAACAATCCCCCTTGCTAGAACAGTCTTCTAGGATTCTCATGGTGAAGTGCCAATAGACTACTTAGAAAGAGGCAACACTATAACTGAGACCTACTACTCCCCATTACAAGACAAACCGAATGATGCAATCAAAGATAAACGTCCACACTACAAAAAAAAAAAGGTGCCATTACACCATTGCGTTATTGCCACAAAGCTTGAAGAGTTTTGATTCCAGGTGCTTCCACATGCCCTGTACTCATCAATTTTGCTCCCAGTGAATTATTTTTGTGATGGAGATATTCAGGAGTAAGAATATCGTTGGACTGAATATATTGAGTTGCAGAAAGATTATAAAAAAATATCACCAGCAAGTTTAGCGTTTTGTTCACCAGACCGAGAGCTTTCCGATCTATCCTCGTAATATCATATTCATCAGAAGTAATGATAAAAACTGTAAAAGCACATAATAATTGTTGGAGTTGATCAAACTTAGAACAAAAATTACAAATATGATCCCAACAATCTTCATTGTACATAGCAACCATAAAACCACAACAACTTGAGGTCTGAATAGGATCATGAATAATGCAAGGGAAATTTTGAATGGATCTACCCAGCTATGAAATGGAAAATGATTATAATTTTTTGCTGTTACTATTCATCACAGATAAGCAGGAAGTTAGAACGACGATGTGTATTGAAGTTTTTATCAACAATCTATCAATAAATGGATGATAATAATACATGACAAAATGAACCGCATTTCGGTGATGAAATAATCCAGAAACTACTCGTCCACTTGAGGCACGAAGTACCAAATGAAAAATTGGAGCTCTGCAATATTGTTTAGAATTCATCATAAGGAGGTACAAATGTTTCGAAAATGGCAGAGTGAGATGTCTTCTTGCTGGATTTCTAGGGTGTTTGAACCTGTATAAAAAAAAAAAAAATCACAGGGAAACTTTAATGACTCACAAACTGGCAGCAGCTTTTTTCTGTGATGAGAATGTATGCAGAAAGTGGATAGACTACCTTTTTACCCCAAAAATAGCGGCAATCAGTAATCAAGGTAAAAACTATTGAGGACTTCGAAAAATGTCCGTGAAACCAGATTTAATTAATTGTTAAGAATCAAAACCTGATTGTCTCACAAAATGACAAATTCAGGAGTCGATTTCCACACCATGGTCCTGGATAGGGCAGCAATTGTCAATACGTGTTATGTCCTTTTTGGGCTTTTTGTGTACTGTACAGCAAGACTCAGTTAGTTGGACTTGTGAACCGCAAGTCTATGAGAAATAGAGTTGATACATAACATGCAGAGATATAAATTTGCAGCAATGTCATGTATCATAATGCAGCTAAGGTGAAATGCTTAAAGGAATACAGAATACTGTGAAAGGATATGACATGTATCTACAGTTGATGCTCTAGTCAGGATGATGGTGTGAAAACCGCATCCTCAATTTGTAATTTTGTGAAACAATCAAGTTTGGATTCTCAACATTTTATGAAAGCTATTGACATAATTATTTTTCTCATAATAAAAGAATACCAACGATCGAGCATATGCTGAGATCTCCTATCAATGTAGAGGTATATGACAATAATTTGAACTCAAAATTAGTTCCGTACGAAAAACGATAAAAATTTTGCAAATAGGATAAAAGTCTACAGAGCAGAGATAGTTGAAGAGAGTTGCCAGAGACTCTGGGTTCACTAAACTTGAACATTACCCCCCTGCACTTAGTGACTTATTTTCTTCTCATAATATGAAGGGATATCCAGAGGATAGTTTGAATCACATGAGGAGACAATGTATGCTGTTATTGCCTATTTCGTAGACATCCCACATGCCATTTGACTGAATCCTGCAATCAAGAACAGTTGTTGAGACTACGTCTTTTTTCGTTCAATATTACTAAGGTACAGTGTCGCATGACTGTCTGGAATTCGGTGTGTACCTGAAGCTTCTTGTATATTGAAATAGTATTCACTCAACCATTAATCGACAAAATTAAAATTCAGGCATCGATTCAATTCAGATTCATGTTTATTGAATAGTTATTAACAAGCACATATGACGTAATAAGAACCAATAAACACACACAGTTGTCTTATTCACTATGGTCTTATTTCTGAAACATATGTCAAAAAAGGAGCACAACTAAGAGTTGAAGGTAAAATGGTATTGAAAAATTGAATATTATTATGCGCCTCCGTGAGTCTTTTCCAATGTATAAGTAGACTTCTTTCTAAGTGTTCTCGTATTTGAGTACATACAATATATTTTCATATCTTGTTTCATCAGTGTAAAGAGAGCTTTATTTCTCGCAAGTCGTCGTCATCCAAGCTCATCTCTGCACAGATATCTTACGAGAACCCAACGGATTTAATCATAAAATGATGGATAATGTTATATTTTTGCGATGCTGTCTAGAAATTTTCCTACTAGTGGGATCATAAACTACACGTCTTGTTAAATCTTGATGTATTTCTCTTCTTAGATCTCACTGAAGGATTGTAATTTGATTTTAAAGTCACTTTATCTCTCTGCGCTTTATCTAATAAAAATTTATGAAACTAAAGTCGTCATAATACCATCATTTCTTTCATCCTCTATTTGATCTGAAGTTGTGAAAAGTGCATTACCATTTCAAATAAATTTCATTTATGTTCTGCTGGAATGCAAGTCTGAAATTGTGGAATAGCAAATGTCGTCAATTATTTCAGCGTTTTCAAAAGCATAGCAATTAGTGAGAGAAGAGTTCGTAATAGAATCTTGGAAGGAATCTTGCTCTACATTATGATTCTGGCTGTCTTCGCGAACTTTCAGATTATCAGATGGACTATTGACAAAAGAAACTCTAGGATAGTTTTTTTATACAAAACTTCTCATAGCTAGAGGGATTCCGGCGTCTTCATGAACAACTCAAAAGTTCTGAATTTCATTCCATTCTTCCGTTTAGTTTCCCAACATAAAGATCGTGTTGAATTTCAACAATAGCACGTTTTGGATTTTTCGTGAAACTCGCAAATTATATATAGTATTATTTTTGAAATGCTGAATGAAGAACGTGTTTGTGTTAGTAATTATACTTCAACTAGAAAATAATCATATTATCAACTTGTTTCTCACAACAAAATATATAAGAACATGAAAAATTTGTCAACGAACTTCAGAAAGAGATAAGGAAATTTGACTTCGACTAGATTTTTTTTGTGTGTATGCTAATCGATATACAAGTAGACTATATATTTTCAAAGGTTTTATTTAATTTGATGGAAAAATAACGCTTTTCAACCAGCTTCAAAAAAGCTATGCGACATCCTTGCTGATTGTGAATTGATTTTGATCATTTTCTTTTTATTGAATAGGATGATTCAATTTGCTCGGAAAATTTTACTCGTAAGGGTAGAATGATGGTTTGTCAAAATTAAATAGGTCATACTTTAAGGATAGTCCCATTCAAATTTGGAATATGAATTCCACCCCTTTAACTAGGTACTCTTAAAGGGTGTGACCTTTCTCTGAGACTTACAATGGATTGAAATTTATTTTGTTCCTAGTGTTTCCCTGGGCAGCACCAAACTACCGGGGTCTTCAATCCCCTGCTCGAACTCGGCACTATACTATGAATTAGGACTAATGACTTAATTGTTCTACCTGAATAAGACTCACTGGACTCATGCGATTTTATATTATGTATATGTATAACCAGACTTAAATTTAGCCAAACATCTGAACACTCATTTTTAGACTTGGGCTCAAGTTCCATCCCATAGGCGGGCGTAATGATTTTCAAACGAGCGAACGTATCGAGCCAGCCTACAATCAATGTTATAGAATAGAGATTGTATTTCTGCCCTACATGATTGATTCCAAAGTTGTGCTCACTTATAAAACCAAATTTTGTAGGATGATCCTGGGATTATCTAAAATTGACTGAGCCGAGTTCATGTGCGCCCCGCGCTAATCGGCTTAGCATCGGTGCGAGGTTCATGTTCTTGGTGCCAAGTTCGTGTACGCCCGTTTTCCTCCAACTAAGAAGTGAAAAATTTTCTGGAAGGAAAATAAAGTTCAACTTTGACATAGACAACTAAAAAATTGTATTTTGAATCTCATATGAATTTTGACATCTTGAAAATGAGCTTATCAATTTTCTAGATAGGTTTAATAAGAATCACGTCAATTAGCGTCTTTATCAATCTCTTATTACGCTCACAAACAAAAAAATAGTTAGTTCCAATTAAAATGTTGATTGGAACTTCTCTGGAACATTCAAAGGAATATTTTAATTAGAATATTCGTTGCATTTTTGTGCACTAAAATTCTGCAGGAATATGGTTCAAAGTATAAAAGCTCAGATTTAAGCTCATATTGTAGAACAAAGCTCACAAAATGATTTAATTGATAGAATCTCTTCGAAAGAGACTATTTTCTTTGTGTTGAGACAAATCTGTGTAAATATTTCTATTGATTATCATGACTATTCCATTCATAGTATTTATAACAAGGTTGGCAATGCTAAACCACCATAGAAACGGTGCATATCAGTAGGTATTCAAGCACGTAGAAATACCATCGGGTATTACACTAGTGGTCAAATTTAATATTTTACTCAAAGATGTGGATACCTTCAATTTGTAATCTTGTGCTTTCTTCATATTCAATGGAATATTTAACTGAACATCCTCATCAATTTCATCTTCTGATTCACTTGTTTCCACATAACTCAATTTATATCTCTATTATTCGTCAAAAAAATGCAAGAAATTCTAATTTTTCAATTGGACAGAAGTTTGATCACTTGTTACTATGAAAATTACGTGACTTGTTACTTGATTCATGGGAAATTGATTTGAGAGAATTATTTGACTCTTGGGATAGTTCTCCATATATTATTTGTAGTTGAGTATTAGACACTATTGTTTATTGTGCTTGTGAACACCACTTGTGCTGCACACTCGTTGTATTCAAACGCAAGCATAATAAACATTCGTGATAGCACTACAAAAATAATCGATAATACTTCAACTACTTATGGTATAATAAATGAGTAGTCATAACTGAATGAGAATATACAATTATACTTGATTCGTAGTCCGAAGGTCGAGAATGCTAGCCTGAGTTCGAACAAAAAGTCGGTATTTCATATATTATTTTCATAGTCCCAATCACCAGATGGTTCTGATTTACTTGTTTCTGGAGTATTGGGCTCTAATTTACAAAACTTTGGAACAACGTGTACCTTCATAAGTTGAATATTCAAATCTTTGAGAAAAAAATCTGATGTGAACATCACGTGACTTACTTGTGCATTATTGTATATTATATATATATTTAATACGATGTGATTCTGTGTTTGATTATATATATCACAAAATCTCATCGTTCCACAGTTAATCGTTTCGGATTTATCCAAGAGATTCTAAAAATCTGTCAAGTAAAATGCGCTTTCAGCCAAGTCAATTGCTATGGAAACAGTAGACTATTATTCTTATACTACAACATTCCTAAATACTGATTTCCAAAATTCTACGACTACCAACAGATCTGATTTTATGCGCAGAATTAAAAAATAAATTCGTACTGAAGGGCGCTTCCGGTTTAGTCTATCGTTATGAAAATAGTAGGCAATCATTCAGATGCTACAGCAGACGGAAAGGGCGCGTTATAGTTGAGCCAAATTAATCCTCAGGTACTAATCCTACCTTGTAGTTGGGCCAACATCATGCAACCGAGGGATTATAGCAATTCTCGGTATTGATGGCTAATACTTTTGGGATGTGTAGAATATATTTTCTATAAATTTCAAATCTCGAATAAATTTACCTAGTTTCTACCCATATTTCAAACATGGGAGGTGTGAGTATCGTTTGTTCAGTGAAAGAGGCAATCAGTTGTTAATTGTGAATAATTTCAAGTTTTGTGTGGCAAATTCTGTGCAAAATGGATCTGTACACTGGAGATGTGAAAATAAAAAATTGAAGTGTCTTGAAAAACTCTACACGACGACTGAAAATTTTGCAGAAGTTCTACAATTTAGGTTAAACCATAGTCACGGAGAAGACACATCCCTATCCAGACAAATCTTGAGTAACAGTTTGAAAAGGAAAGCTTTGAAAAACTCATATAAAAAACCGGCAAAATTATTGCACATTCAAAGCAAATCCAGCTATTTTGAAGGGCGTAAAAAGTGTGGCACACAAGCATGTTCCAATTTATAAACAAATGTATATGTATGTGTTTGACTGTACCTATATAAATGTATATGTGGCTGTACCTATATAAAAGTATATATGACTGTACCTATATAAATGTATATATCAATGTATATGTTATATGTATGTGTTTGACTGTACTTATATGAACCAAATGTACAAAACAATTATGAAATAAAAATATCTTCTGTCATACCGTAAACCGGGGCTACTTTGTGACTGGAGGGGCAACTTTGTGACACCAGACCTCATGAAGCAAAATCTTGATTTGATACAATACCATCAACCAAACCTAGTTTTGGGAAGTTACTACTTCTAGAAGAGTCTTTGGTGCAATCTATAAAGAGGATGCGGCATCTACATACGATTAAAAATGGATGTGTGATTGCAGTTTTTCTTGCTTAGAAAAACAGGTGTTTGAAGTGTGTCTGTATACTTTCTAGTATAAGACTATAATCAATTTGGTATCAAAAAATCAAGTTGGTACAATTTGTTTTACATCTATTACAGATCATTTTGTACTATAGAGTTCAGTTTTGCTATTATTAGTTTTGATGTCGTTATTAATTAAATGAAAAATCAAAGTTTTGAGGGGCTACTTTGTGACACAAAAATCAAGTCTTAAAACGTTTGGAAACTCGTTCAATCAAGCATTCAAGTAAAACACGAATTGAATCATCGCGAACAAAGCAAATAAAAGAGAGTTTTCTGATGTCTCAGTAATGCACGATTTTTTTTGGATAATTTCATCTAGCTTACCAATATCGTTCCAAAATTTTTTTAGTGTTTATTGTATCTGAAAGACATGTTGATTTACCATTTCTATTTTGTAATACATATTTGCAGAAAATACATTTTCTATCATCAACTAGGTACCAGATTTTATTTCCTTTATATTCATTACACGTGATTCGAATAATTTTACTCATACATATATTTTCTTCTGTTGACGTTATCAGGAGGTTACTTTGTGTCAACAGTCTACTAAGAGGCATTTTCATAGTAAAACATGCCTGTCACAAAGTAGCCCCACACTGCGGGGTGGCTTTGTGACAATTTATTCAATCAATATCTCTTATTGTATATATAATATTGCAACGCGTCACCAGGCAATTGAAAGAGGAAGGTTCAAACTTTATATTCATTTGAAATTGAGAGTAATTAGTATCATAACAAATTCAATTTGAGCGAAATATATGGATAATTGTCACAAAGTAGCCCCGGTTCACGGTACGGTATTTTATTGTATAACCTTATTGCTTGATGATCAGATGCTGGCATTCAGCCCAACTATACTGTGAGATTATTTGACCCTTGAGATTAAAAAATTTCTAGTAAGTAGGCTGGTCCAACCATACGATTCCGGACTGAAATACCAAATTTCAATATTCTACACCTGATCATCTCGAATTCATGCAAAAAATTCCAAGAGACTGTCAAGTAAGGTGCACTTTCGGCTTGGTAGATCTCAATAAAATAGAATATGAGCATCTCAACGGTATAATTGTCCTAAATAGTGAATTCTAACAATCTACGTTCAATCGTTATGGATTTATGCGGAAAATTCGAAAAATGTTTCGAATAGAGTGCTCTTCCGGTTAAGTCGATAGCAATCATAATGCAGGGTGTACAACTAGATATTATAAAAGTGCTTAATACAAAATTTTGGTATTCTACGACTGATTGCTTAGAATTTATGCAGAAAATTCAAAAAATCTGTCATATAAAGTGCACTTCCGGTTCAGCCGATCGCAATCATAATGCAAGATGGTATAGAAGTTCTCTATACGCAATTTCAATAAGCTATGGCGGATCATTCTATATTCGTGCAAAAAATACAAAAAAAGTTTTAAGTAAAGTGCACTTTTGGCTTAGCCGATTTTCACAAAAACAGCAGATAACTATTCTGATACAACATCAAGTTCAAATACTGAATTTCAACCTCCTACGGTTGATCATTCCGAATTTATCAGAGAAATTCGGAAAAAGTTTCAAGTGAAGTCCACTTCCGGTACAGACGATTGGGACCATAATGCGAGGTGCACAACTAGACCCTATATCAGTTTTAAATACAAAATTCCAACATCATACGTTCAACCAGTTTTAAGACACGAACATACGTACCGACATCAAGCCAAAATTAGTCAAAATGGATTCAGGGATGCTCAAAACGGTTATTCCCATCAAAATCTCGAAAGGTGAATTTTTTCGGTTCCACAATACTTACTTGTTACTTTGTACAAGTAAGTAAAAATGCTCTATTCTTTTATATAAGGAATGTATCCTGTTCACCTAATGATGGATGGAAGACTTGCACATATCCTCTCTTGATAAAGATTTTTTTCCTCAAAATTCTTCAATAAAATAATTGAGAGTGGTATTTCAAATCATCAAGATGCCAAATTCAGTATCCTTCATTTCTTAGAAAGTTTCTAGAATAGATTTTAGTCGTACGCTGACCTACATTTAGGAAACTTGGTCTTCGTTTTCATGCATTTCGCATATATTCAATTAATTGTTAACACTACTATGTATTCGAGTTTGAATAATCAAATTGCTGATGATTGGTGCATTGATACCTGAAACATCCTTTGTAAAATAAATATTATAATAATAAACCTGAATTTCTGATGGTCTATATTTAATCCCATTTATAAACTATGAATCTTCCTTCACAACTTCAATGCAACAGATCTAATTTCTATTGTAACTGTCCTCAATCTTTCAACATAAGGTCAGCAATCAAGCTATTATATATGTGTTGTAGTTGAACAAAAACCGATATTATATTGCGTCATCCTAGAAGACATTCAAAATGCTTGCTGAACCTTTGAAATCCTGGAAGCTACTCTGCCACAAGATATTAAAGAGGAAACCTTGTGCTTGTAGGAGTATGTCATGTTCCCAACGCCATACAACGACACCGATGTTATTTACAGCTTTTCAAGTATACTTGGACGCTAGATTGTAGACAACAGTACCGCATAGTGTGCAGAGTGGCACAAGAAGTTATATATTGCTTGAAAACAAGGCAATGTTTAGATTTTGCTCTGCTAAGAGTACATAAATTTTACCAAGAGATTTTTTTGAGCTGTTCTATTGGATGAAGACCGTTAAGGAGAATTTGGAATGAGATATCATTTTTACTGTAATACCAGTAGTAATATCTGTGAAGAATCGAAGGACTCATATTATTACTATATATTTAAGCCCTGATTGCCTGAAACAAATGTCGCTTGGATAACTGCTATAAAAAAAAAAAATATATTGACACTTCATGGAAATATTGCCTCAAAACGATTTGTTACCGAAGTCGGTGACTTCAGTAATAATTCTTTTTTGTGAGGCAGGTTGAGGTAACTTTCCCTTATCTACTTTCTATAGCTGAAATAAATTAGGACAGACTTCATTATTCTGTTTTGTGACGATAATTTACTGCTTCAAAAGATAGTAGAATTTTTATAGCCCAACATTTACTCAGGAAGGTATATAATTATTAAGTTGGTGGTAATAAATCTTTCTCCATGTGATGAGATCCCGGATATGGAAGAATTAATATCATATGTTTGCTCATGATTGTTATAGCCATAATGAGTACCACCTGAATGACTGGGAAATGTATTCTTCTCTCTTTAAATAAAATAAAAGTCCCATATGATAGCTAGCTATCTTAATTATTAAAATTATTGAGCAAAGAATTTTTCTGAGGACTTGATTCAATTTACAATAGCTCTCAGCTTTTGGTTCCACTTCCAGGCTAGGTCTTAATGTCCTTAAGCCATTGCATGAGCTTTTACTGTGAAATTAAATTGCCAAGTACTTTTTGAAGGATGAAAGTGAATTATCAACATCGATGATTGATGGATGTAATATCTAATTGTTCAACCTCTATCAAAGTTTTATTGTCCTTATTCAGGAAACACTGTTAGGAATCTCTTTCTCACTTCATTTTCCTTTATATCAAGTATGAAATACAGCCTTTTGTTTATTCTCTGTTGTTAGTGTTTCTTATATCAGCATGAAGCATCAGGCTGTAATTACGGGTCTGAAAAAATTGATTGTAATTACACATCAAGGGTATTGAACAGGATCAGTCTTCGCAGGGCGGAAATAGAAGAGAGTAAAGTGCACGCGAGAATTTCCGCCAATGGCGACTCATGAAAAAGGGGCAACATCAATCAATTGATTTGAAATGCGACGTGTAGAGATTTCTCTATTATCCAGCTAGTTTCGCAAACCTGCCTCAAGACGTCGATAAGATCATCACTGATCCTAATCTAGATTCACACTAGTATGATAAAATTTGACATATAGTTCTTCAAGTCTATAGCTCAATTCATTTACAAGATGAGCCGAGTTGAATCCAAAATTCTGGAGTAGCAATTGGCTTGAAACTTTCAATTGCTCATTTAGAATCATATAGCATTTAACTACTAGAAATATTATCTCAAATACACACAAAGAAAACTTGATTGCATCCTCGAAAGGCTCACTGTATAAGTGGTAAAGTCTTACTACTTAAATGGTGAAGCTCAAATTATGAAGATCAAAGTTGTAAGTCGATCGCAGCACATTCTCAAGATGAAATTTATGTGGTTTGATTTAGGTGAAAATACTTTTTCTAACCTTAAAACTTTGTAGTTGACGTCTTATTTGTTTCACACTTGCAAATGATACCAGGCACCACTTAAGCGGTAATATTTAACACTTAAGTTGCGAGTCCTCACAAGTATCAAATTATTACAACAATTTTACCATTTCAAGTTGTTGGAGATACCACTGTACGACTTAAATCTTCATCCTTACCAATCAGCTCTCTCACTGCAGTTTTTCAAATAACGTCAACTTGAAGTTGACAAGAGATTCTTGAGAGTCATTCACTTCTGGAGATAGTGCCTCGTTAATTACAAAATATCAGATTATCTTTCAATTCAATTAACGATTAAAAAGGAAAAAAAAATTATATTAGAATATTTGTATTTATTCACACTTCTATGAAATCTTTCTTCCATTCCTTCAAATTTTTCAATAGTAACGGCTGTTGCTGGCTTTATCGTTGCACGATGATCTGTAATAGAACAGTCCGAATGGAACCATGGATGCAACAGATCCTAATAGATTCGAGATTTAAATGTTTGCACTACTCGACGTGACATCAGAAAGTATTTTAATATCACAAAAATCTTCGCGGCATACATGTAATGAATCCGTAGTGGACAAGTTTTATTCCAATGTCTGTCCTGTTGCACTTTAATGATGAACTTTACATACAGACCCAGAGTATAGTTTGGTCTTTCAAGGCTTCTCCAACTAGCCTAATAATTATTACTTTACTAGTTCCAGAGCAGACCATCATTAGTAGCTCTAGAGGTAGCTATTATAATGGAACAAATTTCCATTGATATTGTATACAATATTAGGAGATGTATTTTGCATTGTAGTCTGAGAGTTCCAAACTTGGCTTCTTTGACAACAAAGCTTAACCACAACAGAACACTAGAAAGCTTGTCCTTGTGTACCTATAAATTCTATTACATCATTCTAGCAGCTGATATTTAATTAAATAATGTCGTACAACATGGTTCATATATAAGCTAATTAAAGAGCCTAGGGAGAGCGTCTTCTCCTTTGCTTCCACCTGTGTTCCTTAACTGAATTATAACCTATACGTAGCTGGGCCCCAGCGATTGATTACAGGAAGTGCAGGACAACAATATGTAATTATGTAGCAAGTTAACTTCTGACCACAAATTTGCCTAAGACGTCAACAAAACAGTTCAGACATTCCACAGACAGTAGTTAGATTAAGTTTGCAGCCCTGCAAAGTGAAGACGCCACCGAATGAGTGCACATGAACCTTGTTAGTTAACAAGTCAGGTAGATAACACGACACTATGGGAGCTTCAACTGTTGATAAACAAGTGAAGAACAATGCTGGCCCCGCCCACCAAATTTTAACTAATAATTACTTTTGTCATTAGCTTCCACACAACTTGTATATACTTCCCAAACTAATTTAACACTATCTTCTTTGAAACTATCTTCCTTTATAAATTACAAGAACTTTTGTAGTACGCAGTAAAGGGATAGAATTAGATTTGCTGTTGATGTTATACAATATGTTAATTTGAATAAAACTGATTATGCTAGAATATATACCTATATTACATTCTGAATATCAATGAGAGCAGCATATCTTATTTCCTATACTATACTTCTAAGCTTTTCATGCAGCAAATAGATCACTCTAAATCTTGTTTCAAGTATAAAAAAATCACTTTCAGATAGTCGGAACATTCTGTACGTTCTATTTTGTGGTTTGTGGCTTCTAAATCATCAGATGTCCGTTAGAATGAGTAAGGAACGGTGGACAACTGCGCATGACATCTAGCTCTCTAAGTGACAAACGAGCACAGGTATAATTGGATACGAGGACGTGGTAATCATTTATTTTGTTTTACAAGTACAGAAACATCTGCGAATGTGCACCACCAAGGAGATAATCTATTCTCTAATGCTGCACAGTACAGTTAAGACAATTCATATATGATGAAGTATTATTAAAGGGAAAGCACTCCATAATTCCTTGAGAATTTTAGGAATGAAATTTTATATACTGATTTTACACGCTGGTGGTACGAGAGGAGTAAGTCAATATTGACAGTGTTGATCAATACGCCAGAACAAGATTGGATATGAGTATAGTTCATTTTACATACACAATCATTGTCAACTACTACTCCAAATAATGATCGAAAAAACACATAGCCTTTCATAGTATCATATTTCAGCATGTTGTGCTCATTAAATGTGTATTAGCATACTTCAGAGTTCTCTATACACATGGTACGGAATATTTTTCCTGTATATTTAACCAACTTTATAAGAATTCATGAATATTATCACTTATTCATTGCTTTCAAAGTATTATATTCTTGAATCGGATTTTCGTTGACAATATCAGAATAAGAAGCTATCCATACTACTTTACAACTGATATGAAAGCAAAGTCTTTTCTAAGTCATCCGCCGATGTTCCTGAATAATTTAATCATTTGAAATCTCAGACGCACGAATATGGCTTCGAATCCAAATTAGAATCTGATGTATTGTATTCCGTTGAATTTTATACAGATCATCGCAAGCTGAATTGCTCAATTGTATTATGCTCAAAACTAGGGTAGCGACCCTACCCTTCAAAAACAAATCAGCCCCCCGTTGGGCGCCAATTTATTACACGCAGAATTCAAAAACAAATCGGCCCCACGTTGGGCGCCAATTTATTACATTCAAAACTAGGGTAGCGACCCTACCCTTCAAAACTGACTAGCTCAGTAACCAAAAAAAGAAATCAAAATAATCCCAGGGCCAGACTGGGTAGTTGTGAGGTTAGCTTTAAAAAAATCCAAACTTTACTGAAAACAAATATACTGGACGCTACGTAAGCTAACTCTAAATAAAACAGAAAATAAGGGCGCCACGCAATTGTTAATTTTTTTTCCGTCCTCAGGCACACAACTGCGAAAGTACCTGTAGAAGAGAAGATGGTAGGATGGACGGGTAGAATATTGGGTTGTAGGACAATTAGATCTGTCGGCGTTGATCAAGATGCCGCAGAACATAAAATAAAACAATATCTCAAACAGCGATACTTACTCACCAGCTGTAAGAAAACACTAAATAAAATAACTTTCTGAAAATTAAAAATGGAAGGTACTTTTTTTTCACAAAATAAATGATAATCAAAAATTTACCCAAAGAAGTGAATATTTAATAAAGTTGATTCAAAATGAACATCCAAAAATTACAAAAGTAAGATAAGTAGAATGTAAAACAAAATGAATATAAGAAAATGTAAAACAGCAATAAAGTATAATAATGTAAATCAAAATGGCGGCGATTCGCGTCCCTAACGCAGACTTCAACAAGTCTCAACTGTACAAATACGTCATAAACCTACTCCAGTAAAAGGTACAAAATAATGAAAATCAGGCCCGAGATTGATCAACCTGGTTCACAATCGGACGTAGCGTTTATAACGTGACCAAAAAAAGCATAAAAAAGAAAGGCGACAACGAATGCCTACCGCAGCAAAAAGTTAAACACAAAAAAATGAACAAAATCGTGGTGAAGCCACGAGGTGCTTATTTAGTCAAATAGTACCCAAAAAAAAAGTCTGAATATACAAAAAACTGAACCACTTAGCTGGCGACGTCGCTGGAGATCCTATTGACTCGTCTGCCTGGCGTCTGGTTCTCGGCCTTCAGGTCTAATTTTGCTAGATTCCAGGTGATCAGGAAATCCAGGGTGGGAGTCAGGTACTTCCACAGCGTTGTGCCTTGGTCCGGACGACGTTAAATCGCAGGTGGTAGCGATAGAAAATAGAATGGCCACTAACAATTCTTACTAATCCCCAACACGTGGGCTGCTCCGCCGAATAACCAATAGCCAAACTGCCTCAAAATATTCGGCCGGAGCACAGGTTTTCCCCAAAAGAATCCCCAAACTTGGGATTGCACACGCAATAAACTTTATGAAAAACCCACAAAATTGTAGTGGTACGAAAATAAATAAATGTACGTCTGTCCTACACCAGGACTTAAGGCTGACTATCTTCAATCAAGTCAAATCCGGTCGGTTTGACTTAATTGAAAATAAACCGTTTTTCATTAAAAAAAAAACCTTGCGGGCGCCCCAGTACTAAGATTCAAAAAAATAAAACGTAACGTCACTGCCTGCAGCGCGCGCATTGCAACAGCGACAATTTAAAACAAAAATCATGAACTAAAATTAATTGATAAAGGTAAACAAAAACACGCTTTTAATATAACCAAAAAAAAAACTGAGCTCAAAGAAAAGAAAAGAGACGGAACTAAAGATTGAAATATGAAATAAACTATTAGATTTGAAACTGAAAATATCTTTAACCAAGTAAGTAATGAAGTGAATGAAATTGAACCCAAATAACCCAAATTATATTTTAGCATCTAACCCAGCAAAAAAAGTGACCAAAAGCCAAATTGGCACGTAACAATTGTTATCTTGGAACATCAGCATGTACTACACAACTATAACTAGTAATGTTGTTAGTAACAACTCCAGGACTCATGATCTTAATAGACTATCATTTTGGCAACCCATCCCGGATTAGTCCGTCAGGTATTCGGTGTGATACTATCACCACTACTTTGGTTCATTTTAATCGATAACCTTCTTGTAAAGCTAACAGAAGTTGACTATATTGTTCAAGATTATGTAGCTGACCCGGTAAAACTGATAAGAGAAAAAAACGACTCTATCATATATGGTATCGTGCAAGGGGCCCCAAGTCTGGTTCACCATTGGGCTAAGAAACATGGTCTTAAGCCCGCCGCCCACGAGGTAATTTTCTAAGCAATTTCATTCACTAAATTTGCAGCAAGTTTTCTTGTGCACTTGGCCACTTTGTGGTACACTTGGTGTGACACTTATTCTCGCATCACACGATGCAAGCTGCGCCACTCATTCTGACACTACAACGTAGTCTTGGTAGATTTGCTCATTACATGTAAGGATGTTGCCGAAAATATTCGTCGGAGGAGAGCAGGAGCATTTGCTGCAGTTATAGCTTGCTAATTAATTCCGATCACGACACAGAAAAAAAAAAGAAGAAAAAACTTTGGTCGAGATAGTGACTTTTTAGAAGGAATCAAGTCTGCAGATGTTATTTGACAAGCTAGGGTACGTAAACATAACCTTATTTCCACTAGCCATAGTTTTTGCTTATTTTTATGTCAAAATATCACAAGACACAGCGTGCTGATGCGATATACAAGTCACTGATGTAGTCACGTGATATCGTTGTCCGCTCTGATTGGCTATGGATAGCAGCCAGCGGCGCAGCAAGTGCGAAAAATAGCACCGGATCTATCTTGTAAAACAAGTCTCGTGGAAAGTATAGTGCCCCGCAGCGAACCAAATTTCTAGCATTGGAGCAAGCGTGGCAGCTAGCGCAGCTCCAAGTGAACAAAATTGCTTGGAAAATTGCATCATGTTAATCCCACTAAGAGCTGCAATACTAAACAGAATAACTTTGCAACCGAATTTTTCGAGGAAATTATTGGGGACTTGTTATTAATAAAAAGCTTAGCTGAATTTTATATTTGGCTGGAGTATACAGGAAACCTGGAATGCTCCCAATTCCTTGGTAGGACGTAGGTACTGAAGTGAAGACTAATTTACTGGACATATATTACCATAATCAGATCTCTGATCACATATGCATCGCTAATCTGGTGAGCGAAAGCACATATTCTGCTGCAGAGACTACAACGTATAACATGACTCTATATTACAGGAGTAATGATAAACCGGGCGCTCGTGAAACAAAGGAGTGAAAAAATTTTAACAGGCTGCGATTTATAGGGAAGATCTGCAGCTGTAAGCCCAAAATATTCACGTTAAAAAATCTCCACTTGGGGTCAATACCTATTGTACAACAGAAAAGCATTTTCATGTGAACTTGTGAATTCGCGTAGCTCGGAACAATTCTTCACAAATGAGTCGATTCTGCGAACTCGTCTTACGTACTAAAATATGGTAGGCTATAAAAAGTTGTTCAAAGAAGCTATTTCTTGTTGCTGATTCAAATTCATCTGCCAGCATACATTAACACCTCGCGAAGATTGCCAAATGCGAAATATTTGAGTTTACAGCTGTAAATGCCGCCCCTACAAATGGTCTCTGAATACCTACTCCACGGCTGCAATACAACCACTGTTGTGCATAGCGCTCTCATATATTTAGATGGAAATAGGTGATGTTTAATGTTTTTTTGCTCAGCAGAACTGTAGATCTAACAGCTCATTCAAGGTTTCTTAATAAGATCCAGGTAGATCAACTGCATGCCAAAATATGACCTAATGATAACAAAATATACCTTTTACCACATTTACAAGATAAAAGATCCAGAGCAGCTGTTATGGATATTAGAGAGACTTAACTTTGAGGAAAGATTTATGTCCTGGTACACGGATGGTACACAACAAGATGTTGATGTAGATATATTTGAATCAGGATGTTAAATACGTAAATTACTTTAAGCTCGTGCTACAGTCATCCAAGCTGAGATGTATGCAATCAATAGGAGTTTTCTCAGGGGTTTATCAGAGGGATCAATTTTCCAACACATTTACGAACGTACAGCATAGATTTCTTACTTTTAGGTTACGTTACGTTAATGATGTTTTTGCAATTTGGCTTCATGGTCATGACAATTTGAACAGTTTTTTGAATTATTCAAATAATATTCACGAAAATATCAAATTCACATCGGAGTTAGAAAGTAATGGCTCATCACCTTTTCCTAATGTGAATCTAGAGCGAACCAATGATGGTAGACTACTACACAGTGTTTATAGGAGGCCAACACACACTATCCAATATATTCATGCAGAATCACATCATCATCTTTCACAGAAGTAAGAATGGTTTCTCTCATCATTCTATTGAAAAAGCATTTCGACCAAAATCTAACAATGCTACTGTTGCGGATAATGGCGTGAGTAAAAATTATGTTTCTTTACCTTATGTCAGTAATGTTTCAGAGAAGATCGGAAGAATCTTGTCTCGATATAATTACAAAGTTTCTTCCGCTCCTATCATTGAAATCAAGCAGTATTTGAGACCTATCAAGGACATGATCCCCTTACAATCTTCGGGTATTTATAAGATTTCTTGGACCTGTGGGCAAGTCTATGTTGGTCAGACGGGCAGAAGTGTAAGCACATGTATTGCTGAACATAGAAGATACGTAAGACTCAATCATCCAGATAAATCTTCTGTTGCCGATCATGCCATTGAGTTTTTGCATGACATCAAGTTTGAAGAAACAAGAGTAATTGCAAGGTGCTCATCCATTCATGGTAGATTGTTCAGGGAAGCGATTGGAATAATTAAAGATCGGGATAATTTCAACCATACTGATGGTTTTGAGTCGGCAAATGTTTTGCTCCCAATAATTAATAATAGACATACATAATTTGTGAATTATTTGTCTTGATTTTCATTTTCATCACGTCTATGTGCATTATTGAAACTCAGTTCCTTTATAAAAAAAAATTGTATGACATGTTTGGATCTTGGAACTGTGTGCGTCCGCAAGAATAGGACATCTTTCATGAATGAGATATTAATTAATTCATTTTTGACTATAATAAAGGTCAAGATTCATATGACTTTACTCCTCTGTAATAGACATACCTGATTTGTGAAATATTTGTCTCAACACTTGTTGCTGTTATATTCATGTAGATTATTGAAATTTAGTTCGTTTGTTGAAAAATTTTCTTAGCATGTTTGGACCTTGGAACTGTGTGCGTTGCAGTAACGGGACATCGTCCTCATGTGTTATATTAATTAAATACTTTCTCTCTATGATAATTGTCAAGACTTATATTGTTCATTTCTCTGTTTGAGGTTTTCACGTGGTTTTTCCTCAGACTTTGGGTGAACTCTATAGGAATTTTGTTCTTTTCGCGCTAAATGTGGAACCCACGTTCTCACATCCAGTAATCTGTATATTTTCAATTTTCGATTGTAACTATCTAGATTTTTTCTTGCCTTGTTTATTTCTGTATCATTTTCTCTGAAGAAGACTTTTGGATAGAAAGTCAAAAAGTCAAAATAAAAATAAATAAACAGAATTAAAACAAAAAAATTCATTTATTGAATCTAGTTACTTAGTGTATAGCATAAAATAAACATGGAGCACATATTTGAATAACAAATTAAAGATGATCAATATGATTGTTCGTCTAAGATCTAAGTCGATATTCCGTACAATTGATAGAGACTGCATACCACATCAACTTCCTTTGAGCACTCCATGTTTCTCGTGATACACAACATAAACAAACTTAAAATTCCACGGGTAATCTTGAATAACCCTACAAATGACCAGAGTTGAAAAAATTTTGCTTGGAGTCCCTGATCGGGTTGCTCCGAATGAATTTACAAACGCGTCAGGTTGACCCAAATCACTTTAATCCAAGCGGATGAACGGAAACATCTAAGTCAACTTGAGGGAAAGTTGCAAGGGGACAACAACTGATATACTAGATAGCTAAGCTGCCCAGAAAGCAATACTTGAGCCTGTCATAACAAGCAAGTCTATAATTGCGAAGTAACACTTTAGCGAGTGATAAAACGTCACAATGTGGTGGGTACTAGGATGCGAGGAGGTTATTGAAGGCTTGCCCAAAGAGATCTGAACTGGAACATCATGCATTCGAAACTGCTCGTATACTTTTGAGAAACTATCTTAAAAGGTAATAAAAGTATGGAAAAATTCAGCCAGAGCCTCGTACTGGATGAACTTTAAAAAATAGAGAATAGAAATAAGGGAATAAGGTTTGCACTATGTTAGCCGTTTTGGAATACGAAATATCAAAAAAAAATCATCTGTAACAATTTAAAGTATCAAATGTTATTTAGTTCCAGTAATTAACTCCATAAATGAATCTGATTTCACACCTTTTCATCATGTTCCCAGAATATCCTATTCCGGTGTATATAATATTTTTGTTGTTTCACTATTTTATAAATGGATGGCAGTAGCAGCTCAATATTTCAACTAAAGATTATTGTTTAATTTAATTAATATTTTTCGATACTAGAGGTAAGATTTGGTAGAAAGTGCGGGACAGTCGGTTTTGATCAAGACTTACGTTGTGACGTGTCCAGTGGCGTACAGTGGTAGATTTTATCTGAAGTAGTGCTTCGTATTCGATAGCGAATTTACCTACGGACATTACTAACCCATGTTGGGGATTTCGTAAATACTCCCGCTGTACAGTCGAAACATTTTTTTTGCTTCGTACGGGCATTCCGTACCGAAGGGTCCTTTTGAAGGGCTCCACCGTGCCAAGCCACCCTGTTATTGGAGGATCAACGTCTTCGCCACAGGCTCACCTCCACGCTGCAAGTCCGACATCCAACTTCTGTATCGCATGCCTCGCGAATACTCTCTACGCCGAACCAACGTTCATCATACACTACCTCCCCCCCCCCCTCTTATTATCAACCTAGTGCTACAATTTTCCTCGACCCCGACATCATACCAAGGTACTTTGTTATGGTTTATCTATTATTATTAATATTATTTTACTCTATCGAAAATTCAATATATGGTAACCTTTTCCATGATTTCGCTGTTCGTTTTTTGAATAGACACATACTTGTCAAAACCAATATCGTTTGGGTTGTTTCTTGTAATTTTGTCTGTCTGGGTTCCGCTATCCAAGAATCGAAGCGACATGGGTTATGGTAAATTTTTTTTTCAAGCGGTTTATTGACCAGGAGATCTCCTTCGTGATTATTATTGATTATGTATGAGAAATGTTATTGTTATATTGAACTGCTGCTCACCATTACATATACCTTATATTCACTATCTTTACATATATGTTTCTAATGTTAAATACACTAATTAAATTAATTTACTCCAGACCTTATGAGTTTAGACTCCTTTTTTTGCAATTTCCCGATCCACCTTAAATTGCATGGCGCCCTCTTTCAGATTTATTTACAGGAGTGCCTTAATTTAAGAGTGTCAAGAAAACGAGGTCAAACATACCCACCATCTTTAAACTGTTACGACTGAGCTACCGGACATGCCGTTTGTGATCTGGTATGTGTTTACCCCAATTTTTAGGTCACACATCTAGATGATGAAAGCGCATTTTCGACAGCTCATGAATGCTTGTTACTTCAGAGATTACGCAAATTACCATCTCTCATAATTACTTAGCTTGAAATCAAGCAGTTTGGGCAAACTTACGAAACAGCACCTTCCATTTAGTACTAGTTTTAAGTTGACTATTTGTTAGGTACATAATTCATACATGTACAAACTCAAAAATACCATTCAATCTTTATTGTTTAGTTATTGACTGACGGAAAGTCAAGTGATGTACCTTGAAATAATAATTTGATCTTTATCAAAGCTATATAAAAAAAATACACCAGAAGTGAACAAATTTTCATCCAATAATAATAATCCATTCTATAAGCTTCAAACTTGCGTCTAACAAGTAATTGAATGAATTCCGGACAGATTTGACAACTGTATATAATAAAAGTGACACTCACGGCTAAAGTTGTATCTAAATTCTTATCTACTTGAATAAACTCTAGTTGCCATATTCCTAATGTCATATATATCTAAGGGCATTGTTTCACTTGGAACGAGTAATTGAATAATTTAATCTTCCACAATCACTGAGCTTGAATTAAAGCAATTTGTGCGAGCCAACGAGACAGCAGCTTTTATTTAGTACCAGTTTCAAGTCTGTAAATAGTATAGTGGCTGAGGACTCAGCGTCACGCCAGCCAGCCAGCCAGCCAGCCAGACAGCCAAAGTGAATATAATAGCGCTTTATTACAAAAATGCGCTAAAAAGGCGAACAGGTGAGACAGCCTATCAATAGCGTCAATGAGTTATTATCTCTGAGCAAAGGAGATCTCAAAGTCTTGACGAATTTCTTGATCGGCCAATCTCTAAACTACCATTTGCATGAAATTGGAAAGGCTATCTATCATTGAATGAAGGAACGCCTAGCTGTAAAGAGAATCCAGAAGATATAATTTTTCAAGAATTTAATAAGATAAGGAAGCCTCATAACACATTTTGTTTAACTGTCCAGTTGCAGCATTATGCAGAGTAAACTATTTCGGAATAGCTCACATTACAGAGAACATAGTGGAAGACATAGCTCTTAGAGTAATATTTGTGTTACACGAGAGGCCATGCATTACAAAAGATCTAATAAGTCGCAATGATTTTAATGGTCTGACACTCACAGCCTTTGCACGCCAATAATGATGATACTTCAAGATTTTCTATGTACATGATACGAAGCATTTATTTTACATATTTAATGATCAACCCACTTTATAAGTATCCACAGCTTGCATCACTTATTCATTGCTTTCAAAGTATCATACTCGGGAATCGGATCTTTATCTACTTGTACTACTCTACAACTTATATAGAATAGAATACACGAGTCTTTGCTAAGTCATCCATCGATATTCCTGAATAATTTAGGTATCTTATCTCTGCCTTCGATCGTACAATGATAACTTTGAAATGAATGACCAAATGATGTACATTGATTATTATTAAATAGATTTTCTTTAATTATATAATAATCCACTATTATTCTATCACACCAGCATTCACTGGATCTAGCTATGTTCTTCTTATTATCTCCAAGATTCGTGATTTTGTTACTAGACAGTCATTTTGAGAATCCATTCGATTTATTTTTCAATGGAAGACTTGCATTTTAGAGTACCTACTGCTCTCTCATTTTGATTCATATAACATGAATATTCAAGGTGCAGCAGCTGCTTTGACACATCAGAGAAGAGCAATAAAAGTGTGATAGGAAATGGAATGCTAGAATCTTGTATCCAACAATATCTTCATAGAAACATGAGGTGATAAATTTCCAATGAATCTGTCTATTTGCAAGCATCATATTGATCTTTCTTGACAGTTAAATAAATACTCCAATTTACACAATCAACTGACAAACACTATGCTTTGTTTGATAGCACTCATCATCTCCCTAGCGAAACAAAATTTGTAATCCTTACATTCTATCTCGATTTTAAGGCCTGATTGTTTTAAGTCAGAGGGATTAAAGGGATGATCGTTCAAAGCCTGATTTGATATAAACCTTAAGCCGGTGACTTTTTCATATATTACACGCAACCACTAGATGAAATGCTCAAGGCTTCTAATAAGGGATGGCAATGAAAAACAGAGCAAGTGATGATGAGTTCGGTTTTTGAGTATATTAGGAATAATAATTGTTTGAAACAATGAGCGAGTAGTTAGTTTTTGCTTATCTAAGAAAAAATCGGTAAAAACATCATACCATACAGACCAAATGCGGGTTTCCTCATTCCAATCTACAATATAATCAATCGTAGCTTCAATTCACTAAGCTCATTTTTCCAATCGGTGATATTTCTCCAAAATATATCATGAAATCTACATTATCAAACTGAGTGTTATTCATAGCCCTCAAGTCTTAATTTGCTGTAGGATCCATATATTTATTGTCAAGTCATTTTTTTTAGATTTCTGCAAGATTCGATGCGAAAATTTACCGTCAAAATGATAATAGTGACTAATAATAATTAATTTTTTACTACTGTTTGCTTTTAGGTTGCTGGTTGAGCAGCTACGACAATGGCGGCTCCTCTCGAGGTAACCGTCGACCTTTGGGACGTTTCGGGGACTTCAGCTGTGACGCGCCCTGGGATCTTATCGAATCCGCGGCTGCAGCGATGCAGCGTCTCCAAGGGGACAACATCGAGTTTGTTCTGTGGACCGGGTAAGCATAAGAACACATTTATCATAAGATGAAATACGGGTAGACTGAAATGAAGAAATATTGAAGAGACGGTGGAGATTTTTTGAAAGAGAGCTTGAAGTGAATTATGGGAGAGATATTTTCTGTTTAGTATTGTTTGCAAAGGGAGAGGCGTAATGGAATCATAAGATGCTTTTATCTTCTACTGAAAGTATAAATTCAGGGCTAATCCTGCTATTACCATTCAATATCTTCGGATAGGAACGAGAGACACATTCACAAAATGTGTTGAGGCTACATCATAATCACCGTTACCGCGAACGCTAATGGCTACGTCAATACAAAATTAGTTTCTTGTTTATGATCGTGATCCTTTGTAATTAACTACCTTCAAATAACAATATCGAATGTTCAACTATAAACCATATCGGAAATTCACTATATTCAAATTAGCAATTACCAAAAATATATTCAAAACAGACAAAAAATCTATATATACTTGAAATGAGGATAATTTGGTGAATATAATCCACGATAGAAATTCGAACCGAGTACATCGTAAAATGTCAACAAAGTTAAATATTCAACTCTTCAACGGTTGGGAGTTCAAAAAAGTGTGCACATGTCGGAATGTGCAAGAGCAATTTCTTGCAAGTTGGTAATTTTAAATTCAAGTTCTAGTTGATCACATTTCTTTTTTAACTCTGTTCCTCCACAATAACCAATACTTTAGTGAGTTGCATCCAGAACATTCCGAATTTGAGATCATTTAGTATGATTAAATTCAGGCCCCTAGTTAAACCTCATCGAATTTTATTTTACAACTTATCCCCGAACTCTGAGCGATTTCACAATGAAAGCTTTATATTATGGAATGGTAAATTCCACAATTACTCTTGAAGAGTACCTACTTTCGAAGGCCATACATTGATGCAAATAATATTTTCCACTCTCCTCTCTCATCGACTTCCAAATCAAAATATGAAGCCATTCATCACAGAATAATAGAATCCTCGCTCTCAATGGTTAAAAACAAATACTCAGTTGTTGAATTACTATATTTATCATTGTTTATTATCAATATTTGCTTTTTCACAAAACAAATAGGTTTCTGCCAAAAAAAAATTATATTCACGTAGCGAAATATATACAGGAATGAACAGTGGTATCAAAATATATGACCTCTCTATATTTGAGATACTATGTAAACTGAATTTTATTATATAATATTTTATTATTGTTTCATACGAGGAAGGTTAAAATTTGAACAGCATTATATTCTTTATGACAGCGAGTCAAAAACTAGTATACAAATTATATCAACATGAATGGTTTTCTTGAATACAATAATGCTCCAAATCTATATTCAGATATGTAAGAAATTCAATAGATTAATAGGGTAGAAATCAATGAGACAATCAAAGACTTAAATTGATGTTATGAACTAATTTTACCACCTGAAGATAAAATAGTAGTCAGGACAGGAGGATTCTTCCGGGATTCATACGTTCAATTCAGAATAATCTTTTTTGGTGATCGATTTTAGATCTTTCCCTTCATCTTCAGACTTTAACCAAGAACTGCATATAGAAATCTATAGCAATTATTGCAGTAAAAGTATGAAGCTGAGCATTATGACATGAGGCCAAGTGTCGGCCGGATATCATAATAATAAATAGTAATACCCGTATTGCATTTGATCTATCTTTCTCCGGTTCTAAATAAGAGCTCTAAAAACAAATCCGAGACATATAGCTTAACACTAGTTGGCACAAAGTGATGAATTTAGGATTTTATCTTTATATCCTCTACAATATCATCGACTTCCATATTCAACCTGTGGGTCGCGACCCTCAGAAAGGTCGCAAAGTCTTGCTCGGAAAGTCGCGGTCGTATTTCAGGTAAAAGTGGAAAGCAAGCTTTGAAGGTCCCACAGTAAGAAGGCTGTGCCAGTTTATTTTTTAGTAGGCTCGTGAAATCATGGTTCTAGCTTTAAGTCGCGAAGTTTCCTATTGGGAGCCTCTTTTTCTTTCTCTATCTTTGATGTTCACCATTAAAGAGAACGTAAAGAGACTGTGAGGTAGCAAATGGCACTGATCATTTTGAAGCTTCCTCTACCAGCTCTAGATATCTTTCTTCCATTTTTTCATCCAGAAGACGTCAATTAGTCCGGGAGATAGTGGCAGAAAACTCCAAGTAATTTGTTAGTAGTATGACGATCCTTTAGGGGTCGTATTAGCCTTCATAAGACCGACTATAAAAACCAAGTGGAGTAAACAAGTTGATTACATGAAGAACTGAGGTTAGTTCACATTCTCTAGTTGTTTTTTTTTTTTTATAAATGAAGTCCAATATTGTTTAGTCCAGTCGACATGTACTTTGTGGTCGGAAAGCATGCGATCATGATAAAACTTTGGTATGTTGGTTTTGAACACTCAATAGTGTTATTATCATGTTTTCCGACCAGAATTTCGCAGCAATTTCAAGGGGGAAGAAAAAACCACGAAATTTTGGCACTCTTTCCAATTTTTGCCCTGTTACTTTTTCCCCCTCATTCCTACGACTTAGATTGTCAAGTTCAATTTGGTATACAACTAAATTTCCAATAAGTTTGTCTTGAGAAACTTACTTGTAGACCTACTACAAAAGAACCTCAAAACATGGCAGTTTTCGCTAGATATCTTTTAATTTTTCGATATTTTTCATAGTATTATGGTACCTAGTTCCATTCTGACACAGCAATTAATCAATCATTCGGTCGATTGGACCCCTTTCTTTCTCAACCTGTCTATCCATCACTTACTTTAAGGAATTTATTCAGTAGGGAACTACGTAAGAGATTTTAGAATTAATTTCTACAATCATGTGTTTCATTTGCATTAATTGGAGATTGGATTGATAATAATTATTTAGTTTCTTAATTATTATGATCAATAATTGAAGAATTATCAATCATTGGATATTATTAATGATAGTAATGATAAAAGATATCTACGATAACAATTAAAAACGTTCTGGTTGATCTTCTTCTTCAAATTTTGAAGCAACTTGGAATATGTGAATTTGAGCTCCACCCAAACGCCATTCAAACTTTGTATCTGCCAAACCATAAATCTACGCTCTATCTCTGTTTCATTAATTACTGTAACTGAGTTATATCTATATATCTATCTTAGAGCGTTACAGAGTCAGTAAATCGGCTCTGCCAAGTTGGCCCCTCACTTTAAAATTTAATGCAAAATCAATATGGTGTTCAGATGCGCTCTTAATGCGCTCTTATGCGCCACAGATATATTTTTCTGCGCTAGTCATTATAATTTTAATAGTACTCCATATGCGCTCTCATGCGCTGCTAATATGAAATTTTGCGCTCGAATGCAATTTGTTCAATTAATATTCAAAGTTGGAGGGGCCAACTTGACGATAAACTTTTTTTTAAATATTCAATATTTTTTTATTGCGATTAAATCTGAATTTGATGCGCTCTCAGGCGCCATACTGAACAGTAATTACATCGACAAGTTAGGGGGGCCAGCTTGACGGTAGCCCCCACTTTTGGAAATATCATAATTTTTATTATTATCACAATGGAACTCCCTATGCGCTCTTATGACCTGCTAATATAAAATTTTGCGCTTGCATGCAATCTGTTTGATCAATAATCAAAGTTGGAGAGGTCAACATGACAAAAATTTCGTCTTCACTGTTCCATATGTTTTAGATTGCAATCAAATTTGAATTCAATGCGCTCTTATGCGCCACGAATATTTTTCATGTGCTACTCTGCTTTAGCGAGAATCAACTAGCAATCTTTGGCCCGGGAAATTTGAATGCGTTTTACTACTCTCGGTACTACCAGCTAAAATTTGATGAGAATATTTTATATAACTACTTCAAACAGCTTGAATATGGATATTGCTGATACACTTCAAGTGGATTAGGGTCAAGATCCCGACAATCAAAATCCCGACTGGTCCGAATCTCGAAAGCCCGACTATTGATTCTGAATTATCTTTGTGGAAAATGTACGCCGGACCTGAAACGAATGAAACTTATGTATTCAAATAGCTGAACCTACGACTCTCCTTGTGAAACCTCACTCTACCATCTTCAATACAACTTCACCTGACCTTTTCAAGAACCTAACCGCGGTTGAAAACTTTTTCAGATATCACTTTCACAAATTGTTTTCCAGTTTTTGTAATTCAAATCTGTTGATATTTTGATTGTCAGAATTTTAACCTGTCGGGATTCTAGCTGTCGGGATTTTCACCGTCACTCACTTCAACCATATATTCTACTGAAGAGGTCATTTAAAACAAGAATCATGGCCCCGAAAATGCGTCCCTTCAAAAATATATTGCGCAAAAAATATGTTAGACCCCTGTTGCCAAGTGTGTTTAGCGCTCTGAGAATTGCTTAATACTCGACTTGCGCTTCGGTTTCCAATCCTAGGTATAGAAATGACTATTATAATATTGTATTTTCTATACTTATGTGTAATACCTATAATATCTGAATCTGTAATTTTTTGAATTTATATAAAGAAATGAGTATTTACTTTTGAACACAGGACGTATTATATCTATATGTAAAGTTTATTTGAACTATATACGTAGAAATAAATACCTTAATAATTTTTGAGCACATGACAAATGTACGGGTATGAATTGAAATTTGAATTATTAATCCATACATATATTATTTTTAACCAATCAACATTGATATAATGCTTCATTTGACACTACACGTTTGAATTGAGTCATTTTGAAATTTGTGAAATAAGCACCGAATTAATATGAAGTCATATTTCTTGTGATATGGAGCAACTTGTATATTCAATATCGATATTCAAGCTATTTGGAGTAGTTATATGAAACATTTTCATCAAATTTTAGCTGGTAGTACCGAGAGTAGTAGAACGCATTTAAATTTCCCGTGCCAAAAATTGCTAGTTGATTTTCGCTAAAGCAGAGTAGCATATGGAAAATATTCGTGGCGCATAAGAGTGCATTGAATTCAAATTTGATTGCAATCTAAAACATATGGAACAGCGGAGACGAAATTTTTGTCATGTTGACCTCTCTAACTTTGATTATTAATCAAACAGATTGCATGCGAGCGCAAAATTTTATATTAGCAGATCATAAGAGCGCATAGGGAGTTCCATTGTGATAATAATAAAAATTATAATATTTCCAAAAGTGGGAGCTACCGTCAAGCTGGCACCCCCTAACTTGTTAATATAATTACTGTTCAGGATGACTAGCGCATACAAAATATTTTAGGCGCCTGAGAGCGCATCGAATTCAGATCTAATCGCAATAAAAAAATTTTGAATATTTAAAAAAAAATGTTTATCGTCAAGTTGGCCCCTTCTACTTCAAATATTAATTGAACAAATTGCATTCGAGCGCAAAATTTTATATAAGCAGCGCATAAGAGCGCATATAGAGTACTATTGAAATAATAATGAATATTACGATATTTCCTGAGATGGGGGGCCAGCGTCAAGTTGGCCCCTCCCAACTTATTGTCGTAATTACTGCTCAGTATGACTAGCGCAGAAAAAAATATCTGTGGCGCATAAGAGCGCATCAAGAGCGCACCAAGAGCGCATCCGAATACCATATTGATTTTGCTATGAATTTTGAAGTGGGGGGCCAACTTGACAGAGCCCAGTAAATCAGTGATGAGCGTGAATATATGTTAAAATGCTGCCATTAGCACGAAAATCCATAAGATTCTCTCTCATTTTCGTGGTCAGATCAGTCAATTGTACTGACGAATACAAACAAGGATTTATGTCCATTATCAGCTGCAGAATTCAATTTTGTCAAGTAGCTCAATAGTTTCTATCAAAAACTTTAAAAACCCTGTATCATGCTAGGTACTTACGAGTTCAATACCAACGATAGGATTATTGCAATTTATTTGACGATCTGCTGAATGCAAGAGAAAAATTTATTTATAATATTTCGTAAGAAACCATTTGATTTTATTCTTGACTCTTATGATGTTCTCTTTTCGTCCTTAAAGGGTCTTGGTAAAAATATTCAGATTTTGATGGAACTTACCTATGACTTCATAAATGATTCTCAATAGTCGAGTTTTCAAGGCTTTACTATCAATAGGGTTTTACATCAAATATGTCATCTTTGAAATCACTGATATTAATGATCTATACATTCTTTCAGTATTATATTATAATAAATAGACTTTTTTTGGTTTTAATTCTGTATATTTTATTTTATTTTTGACGTTTCGACTCTCTAACCGAAAGTCTTCATCAGAAAAAATGAGACAAAAATAAACAAGGCAAGAAGGTATCTAGATGATTAGAAATTAAAAATTGAAAATATACAGATAACTAGATGTGAATACGTGGATTTCACATTTAGTGCAAAAAAAAAACAAAATTCCTCTGGCATTTACCCAAAGTCTGAGGAGAAACCACGTAAAAACCTCAACAGAGAATTCAACGATATGAGTCTTGACAATTATTAAAGAGCAAAAGATTTAATTGATATAACACATTAGGACGATGTCCCGTTTCTGCAACGCACACAGTTCCAAGATCCAAACATGTCATAAATTTTTTTTTTCCAACAGAATAACTGAATTTCAATAATCTACATCTACCTGAATATAACAGAAACAAGTGTCAAGACAAATATTTCACAAATCAGGAATAACTATTACAAATGAATAAAATAATATGAGTCTTGACAATTATTATAGTCAAAAATGAATGAATTAATATAACATACAAGGACGATGTCCCGTTCTTGCGGACGCACACAGTTCCAAAGTCCAAACATGTCATAAAATTTTTTCACAAAACTGAGTTACAATTATGTACATGAACGTAATAAAAATAATAATCAAGACAAATATTTTACAAATTATGTATGTCTATTGTTGGGTAAATGCCAGAGGAATTTTGTTCTTTTTGCACTAAATGTGGAATCCACGTATTCACATCTAGTTATCTGTATATTTTCAATTTTCAATTTCTAATTATCTAGATACCTTCTTGTCTTGTTTATTTTTGTATCATTTTTTCTGATGAAGACTTTCGGTTAGAGAGTCGAAACGTCAAAAATAAAATAAAATATACAGAATTGAAACCAAAAAAGTCTATTTATTATCACTGATATTGTTATATTAGGATCCTAGAGGGTCGCTAGATTTTTTTTTTTATTTGTCAGGGGATCGCTTATTTGAAAGGGTTGAATAACACTGTTCTAACTGATTGAGAACCAACAGACCTATAGAAAGCACAACTGCATGTAGCACCAGTTCAAAGCTGCCTGTTACAAAACATCAAATAGCAAAAAAAAATCAGATTCAGGCTACGCTTTCAACTAATGTGAGAAGATGTGATAAACGATTACTTCATGCATTTGTGAAAACTGGGTGAGAACAATCTTATTATAAAAAAAAAGATCAACAAAGTAGAGAAGCGTGCAGACTATCTTAGTCAATAAAATGTTGGCTCATAAAATGTATCAACCAACTTTTACAAGTGTGTTAAATTTTGATCATGAATCTAATATTGCAGTTGATTCCAGATTTAGAAACATAGCTCATACATTTTATTAATATACTTGATAGATTTCCTCCATCAAAAAATGTCAGTCATGTATCTTAAGAGGGATGCCGTTTCCATCTATAAAAACCTTAGCATTTCGATTTCAGTACCAACAGTCCTAGCATAAACACATCACGTACGCTTTTAAAATTTTATGACTGCACAATTTAAAATTTATGTTATAGTAAAGAAAAAACCAATTTAGTCCAAACGATGACTATAAATCGATGATACATAGAAGAAATGGAATACAGTCGGGAGATACTTGATATAGATGATTATCAAATATCGTATATCACAAAAGTTGGAGGATTACGGTCAGAAGACTGTTGCAACAGGCTCCATACTTGTATTCGGAATTGAATCGAATAGATTAAAATCATACGAACAAAAGTTTAGGAACTTTCTAATAAGGACTCAATTTGAGCATGCCTACGTTGGAATCTCTTCAAATTGTTTCTATTATCCATGAATCGATGCTTCAGCGTCCTTGCTCAGATTCGTCGGTACAATGACAAGTAATGAACTCAATCTGTGAAATAAGGTAATAAATCTTCCTCCTGGGAAATTTTCGTCGCTCTGTTTGCGTTTCTCGCACGTTTTGAAGATACCCACATTGCAATTGTTTTGTTTGACGTAATTGCTTTCGCATACATGCCACCGTAATTCGTAATTCGCCATGATTTCGTGTTTGTGTTACATTCGCTGCTATAATGCGTGTTACGTTTACGTTAGATCGTAACGTGTACACGTGTGTTTGTTTTAGTCACGTGTAATGTTTTCCTATAACGTCGTGCAGTCTGCAGAAGCTCAGCTCCACGGCCCGGAATCCGGAAGTACAAAATACAGAACGGAAAACTGGGTTTATTTCGGTATAACACGACTACGCTGAGTTGTGGAGTAGTTTTGTTTATGTGTTCTAGAATTGGACTTTTTCACTACCAACCTCCAAGACGTAGAGAGATATGCTGTATTGGCGACAATGTTGTATTCTAAGCGCTTGTTTATTACTTCATTCTGATAGTTTTGTACACTTCACTTTTATATGCTTGCCATCATTCAGAATCAAAATTCAAACGATAAAAATTTAAAATCAAACTACTGTGACCAACCGATAATGTTTGCATAAGAATGATAGAATATTCTGATCACTATCAAATTTGTAACATTGTGTTATCTATCGCATTCTTGATGAATATCTCCAGAATCGCATTGTATCCAGTTAGATTGATAAGATAACAAATAACAACCGGACTAGCCAGTTCTTATATGTTTAGTATTCGTTTGAATCAATAAATTGATTGATGGAAATTGATGTAAGTGAATTTGTACGACTTCAGGCTCTATTTCTCGTAACAGACAGAATATAGATACAACCCTACAGGCCTGCAAAGCAAAGAGCGAACAAAGAGCTGTTAGCCGTAATTCCACATAAAAGAAGGACATCGCCAAATTGTAATGACAATCTTTGAGGATTTAAAGGACAGAAGGTGAAATTGTTATAAGGACAAAATATTTATTGTTACTACATCGGTCTAGAATCAAGCTCCAAGAATATTGCAAGAAGAGATCGCAGAGAAACTTCTCTCATCCTCTTATAACCATTCTTCTGAAGATGTAGTTGCAAATTGCATGATGGTAAAGCTCCAACTTGCTCTGCATGTCTCTTTTCAGCAAGATGAGATTTTATGCACTGCTATCTGCTTCTGGTATGGAGAAATGGCTATCGGAAAAAAATCTCCAAACGATAGAAGGATAGCAGAAACAAGTACCTGTTGGACTAAGCTGGCACAATCATATTTGTCGAAGTGCATGGCCTCAAGATCATTTCAATTTACAATATTCCATTCTAAAGCAATAATTTTGAGTGACTATAAAAAATTTACGCTCAAACAGAGTCAAATAAATAGACATTTTTGGTTTCAATTCTGTATATTTAATTTTATTTTTGACGTTTCGAATTTCAAACCGAATTCAAAGCATTGCAAGATTTACGTCGTAATGAAGATCTTGTTATCTTACCAGCCGATAAAGGAAAAGCTACTGTCATTCTTAATGAAGACGACTATATCAGCAAGGCTGAAGACTTGCTTCATGATGCAGCTCATGAAAAAGTTAGCAGGAATCCTTTAAGTTCGGTCAAGTATCAAACAACTAAACTTCTTAAAGATTCTTCTTTAGATAAAGATGTTATTGAATATTTGACTCCTAGCGATCCATATGTACCTAGATTTTATGGTTTACCTGAAATCCATAAGCAAGGGGTTCCTCTTAGACCAATAGTTAATTGCACTAATTCATCAACTTATTTATTATCCAAATATCTTGACAGTTTATTGAGAGTATTAATCAATAGTTCTTCTTCGTACGTTAAAAACTCGAAACATTTTATTGAAATAATTAGTAACGTATGGCTAAATAATAACGACATATTGTTAGTTTCGATGTTTCTTCTTTATTCATGCAAGTTCCAATTAAAAACACCCTAAAGCTTTTGGAAAGGAATTTCCCTCCAGATATTATTAAATTATTCCACCATTGTTTGACTTCTAGCTTCTTCATTTTCAATAATGATTATTACAAAGAAATTGATGGTGTAGCAATGGGTAATCCAATTTCTCCATCAATTGCAAATTACTATATGGAATTTTTCGAAGGAAAAGCATTAGAAACTAGTACCTACAAACCATCCTTATGGTTACGTTACGTGGATGATGTTTTTGCAATCTGGCCTCATGGTCATGACAATTTGAACAGTTTTTTGAATCATTTAAATAATGTTCACGAAAACATCAAATTCACACCGGAGCTAGAACGTAATGGCTCATTGCCTTTTCTTGATGTGAATCTAGAGCGAACCAATGATGGTAGACTACTACACACTGTTTATAGGAAGCCAACACACACAAACCAATAAATTCATGCAGAATAACATCACCATTCATTACAGAAGTATGGAACAATTTAATGTCTTTTCCAAAGGGCCAATGATATCTGTCACCCTGATAAACTTGATGGAGAGATTAATAATCTAGAAGTAATTTTCTAGAAAAATGGTTTTTCTCCTCATTCCATTAGGAAAGCACTTCGACCAAAATCTAACAATGCTACCGTTGCGGATAATGGCGTGAGTAAAAACTATGTTTCTTTACCCTATGTCAGTAATGTTTCAGAGAAGATCGGAAGGATCTTGTCTCGACATAATTTAAAAGTTTCCTCCGCTCCTGTCACGAAAATCAAGCAGTTTTTGAGACCTGTCAAGGACATGTTCCCTTTACAATCTTCGGGTATTTATAAGATCCCCTGTACCTGTGAGAAAGTCTTCGTTGGACAGACGGGCCGAACTGTGAATACTCGCATTGCTGAGCATAGAAGATGCATAAGACTCAATCACCCAGATAAGTCTTCGGTTGCTGATCATGCCATTGAGTTTTTGCACGACATCAAGTTCGAAGAAACAAGAGTAATTGCAAGATGCTCATCCATTTATGGTAGATTGGTCAGGGAAGCGATTGAAATAATTAAAGATCCGAATAATTTCAACCATACTGATGGTTTTGAGTTGGCAAATGTTTGGCTTCCAATAATCAATAATAGACATACATAATTTGTAAAATATTTGTCTTGATTATTATTTTTATCACGTTCATGTACATAATTGAGACTCAGTTTTGTAAAAAAAATTTTATGACATGTTTGGACTTTGGAACTGTGTTCGTCCGCAAGAACGGGACATTGTCCTTGTATGTTATATTAATTCATTAATTTTTGACTATAATAATTGTCAAGACTCATATTATTTTATTCATTTGTAATATTTATTCCTGATTTGTGGAATATTTGTCTTGACACTTGTTTTTGTTATATTCATGTAGATGTAGATTACTGAAATTCAGTTTTTCTGTTCAAAAAAAAAAATAAAAATTTTTATGACATGTTTGGACCTTGGAACTGTGTGCGTTGCAGAAACGGGACATCGTCCTAATGTGTTATATCAATTGAATCTTTTTCTCTTTAATAATTGTCAAGACTCATATCGTTGATTCCTCTGTTAAGGTTTTTTTTTTCCTCAGACTTTGGGTAAATGCCAGAGGAATTTTGTTCTTTTTGCACTAAATGTGGAATCCACGTATTCACATCTAGTTATCTGTATATTTTCAATTTTCAATTTTCAATTATCTAGTTACCTTCTTGCCTTGTTTATTCTTGTATCATTTTTTTGATGAAGACTTTCGGTAAGAAAGTCGAAACGTCAAAAATAAAATTAAATATACAGAATTAAAACCAAAAAAGTCTATTTATTATGATATAATTCTGAAAGTATGTATAGATCATTAGAGTCATATAAATTTGATGTTAGTCTTGGGGATAATTTTTCTTGAAAATCCACAGTTGATGAGTGGCTCTGAGAATTCAAACATGAACAATGTCAACTGGATGATGAATAGAAGTCTGATATGCTTATATGAACTGTTGGAGCTGGGAACATTCGTGCTGAACGCTATCAAAATGTAACATATAAAAAAATTTACTGAGTTTAGATATTGGATCTGTTGTGGGAGACTACATTTTCGATCTGTAGGAAGAAGCTGATAGCACGGGGAAAGAAAAACAGATAGATAAGAGCAAATTCATGCTCCGCAAAATTGACCGAGAGGCATCTAAGGACGTATTGAATCTGAGATCTACTTACAGCTACGACCCCCAAACCAAACAACAGCTTGAGTCTTTGAAAATGCGACTGAACTCATAAGAATAGTAAGCGGAAAAAACCCAAACATAAAAATGACTACTGCTTCTGTCAGAAAGAGTGGTCCAACTGAGATAATTGCTCTTATAGATCATTTTAACGTACAAAAGTTGTCTTTCAGTCTTGCATATTTGAAGCTCGGTCGTTACTGAATTTCTGCATTTCTTCGAAACAACTTCCACTCATTTGGGTGATTCTGACAAAATTGCATTTATAAAGCCTCTGACTTCTTCATCTGACTACTTAAACCTTCAATCAGGCAGTCCGTTTTTGATTTTTGGTAAAGTAAAAAGATCGTTGAGACCTAAGGGGCCCATACATTGTCAAACAAAGTGTTTGATGCTTTGCACAAATGTTCGACTAGTCTCAAATATGTTTGAAATTCGTTATACAACGGGAACGATTGTGCAAAGCGTTATGTTGTGTATGTGCATGTTGCGCTCGGTTGTGCAATATTTTTCAGTTATCGGCTGGTTTTCTTGATGAAAGATTCACTTGCGACCATAACGACTATTTAGAATAGAGAATTTGGAGAGAATTTATTGATTCACCCCAAGTATGGAAAATTAGGAACGACATCCATAAAAATTAGAGCCTGGAAGATGCTACTTACGAGCGATTGTCAGAAAAACTTAGAGAAGTTGAGCCAGGAGCTGATTATGAAATGGTCATTAGCCATATCCGATCATCCAAATTATCTGTTTTCTTTCCCGTTTTCTGGTAACATCGTAATCATCTAAGGCACATTTTATACTTGAGGACATGCTTGTCGTATAATTCCCAACTTGTAATTAAAGTTCAAACAAAATTTAGCCAAGTGTATAGATGACACAATTGTGCAACGCAACGTTGCGCATCGTTCTGTTGCGCAATTTATTTGACATGTATGGGCTCCTTTAGGTTGGAACTAACAATTCGACGTATTATTGAAAAATCATTAGCCTTGCGAACTGTATGCAAACTCACATTGTTTTGGCGAAGGATGATTTCTCGTTCAGGGATGGTTTTTTGAAGCTCAGGAATCACTTCCGGCAGACAAATGGATGTATACCAGTTCTTTGATCTTTCAGGAGTATTATTGCTATATGATTATGACCTGCTTTTGAGACAAATGTTGCAACCATATTTTTAGATGCACTCCAAGAACAGATGACTTTTTTGGATTCTCTTGTCACTCAACCTCGGAACAATATGACTGGTATAAGATTTTTCGCCGCAAACTCAACTGTTACAGAGTCTCAGAGCCTTTTTGGCAATCAAATAATTCCAGAGAATGAACACGTGTATTTAGACCAATGGAAACTCCTTCGGAAAGCGATAAAGTTATTGTATTAATCTCTAAGCTTTGTTTATAGATTCAACTGATTAAGACCTGGTTGCACATTCCTTGGTTTATCCTAGGCGTATCTCAATCACCTCACTAAGAATTGCTTGTACAATCGGTATCCAAGTGATTTGGCTACGCCTAGGATAAACCAAAGATTGTTAAATCGGGCTTCAAGATATCGACTCCATTCAAAATCGAGGAAACATATTCATATACAATAATTTGACTTTCATATTTCATCTCCCACATTCTCCATTAATACCCAGATCATCTCGTAATGGATTACGAGATACGAATTTTTATGAAGATCTTTGCAGGGAAAGATATTTATTATATGAAATAAAAGGTGAATAATGTACAATATTTGTGATAAATATGGAATTATATCAGCAGTGCTACCTAAAACGAATATTCGACATAAATATCGTTCACGACTCTCGAGGTACTCCCCAAAAACCTTTAAATTCATATCAGAACTTTCTTACGGCAGTTTCCTGCTGAAAAAGCAATATATTATATCAAATCTACCCTTGTTTATATAAATAAAACTCCAGAGATTCTTACCGCCCCAATCTTCATTTCAAATATTGTTTTGAAAGCTGATTTATTGCTTATATTACTTTGTGAAAACTTAGGCTAGAGAAAACAATATATAAAGAATCGTTCTCTACCTTTTGTTAACCGCCTTTCGAATCAATAGCAGTTGCTTTGTTTACTTTTGTTCATTGTTGTTTAGTGAATGACTTTTTCCGTTCAAGCCATGTTGCATGAGAACACATTGTTGCCAAGTCCACAAGCTGGTCAGATAGAGTTCTACTGAAATAATTGTAGAACAAAGTGTTCTAGGAACTTAATGGAACTTGATATTCCTACACTGTCATGATCATAATCTGCTACCGTACGATTTCTAACTGAATTTATCACTATTTTATACATTTTTCCTCGTGTAAATAGTTCATTGCATCATCTTCTATAGGGTTTACCACTTTTCCAGAGTTTTTTGTAATGTCTCATGAATAGTCATTGCCTTCTCTTTGAGTAGGATTGAAAAGATTGCTGTATTATAGAAATTCTCATCATTCATCTTCTGTTGAAGAGATCTGTAATAGTCAGCGTCACTATTGTCAAGAGAATCTAGTCATTCTAGTGAATTTTCTTTTGTAATGGCCTGCGTCACGAGACTCTAAGAATGAATATGTTTGTATCATTGCGTCAGTGGCATTATAAGAGTTGTCTCTCACCCTGAAGTACGAAAGTTATTTAAATTTTAATGCTACAGGTTCTTCGCAATCATCCTATAACAATCTATATTTATCACAACTCTTATTTTTTGTAGAAGTTGTGGTATTATTTAAGCTCTGTTGGTGAAATAATATACGAAGCGCTTCCTAACTCGGAGTTGATTTCATATATTATATGAATATGGTACATCTATTCAAGTTTCACTATATTGTGGATGACAAATAGTTTATTTAGCTTGAAGTTTCTTTCTTATAAACTTTAAAGTTTGTTTCGATTTTGTGTACAACAAGTAAGTTGTAAGAATAGTCATGTCGAGGATCCATCCGCCCCAGCACACAAAACTTAAAGTTCTTTCCCAAAGTAAACATATCTCTTCCAGCATCAACATATCATAGAAACAACGAACGGATTTCCTAACTTTGAAACTTCTGTGCCCGGCGCGTTCATATTGAAATCTCCTGAAGTGAATTTCGCGAGATAAAGCGCTGTCTGGGGTGGCAAATTGCCTCTAACAGATGTGAATCTTTATAGAAAGATGGCTATATGTTTTAAAGTGAAAATCATGCGACAGGTGCTCTTTATAACTTGGGAACGTGTGAAGGTGCTCGTTATTCGACACTAATGTTTGTCCAGAAATGGATGCATTGCAAAATGATGGAAAATGCTGGAGTCCGGAGCTCACGTGGTACTATCCTGCTATTTTCTTTCTACACATGATAAATAACTTGGTGAAATTTGGACGCAAATGTTATATAAATCTCCAGAGATTTATAATTAAAGCGATTTTTCTTCCTGCCTTTGTGAGGTTGGTAGAAATGCCTAGAAATGCTATTACCCAGAAGGTTCAAGAAGGAAATTTGAATTTGAATTCAAAAGATTATAGACGCCCTGCTACAGATACTAATGGAACAATAGATTTATTGATGGATTCTTCTGAAGAATTCATAATTGGATATTTGTATAATATTGAACAATATCGTTCAAAAAATATTGAATATAGTAATACATTTCTCTAGCGTTTTTGCATATCTGATTTTCAACTATATGATACTAATAAATCATCAATGATCACAATATAGTCCCAACAGTTCTTGAAGGAAGTTTAATAACAGCCTGCTTCTGGAAGTGGAAGACAGTCATTGAACAAATAATTATTAATTATTGATAGTTTTGGAAGCTTAATTTTGATGGCACAATCAAATTTAACATGACATTCGACATCTTGATTACTTAAGATTCTATAAACATTAACACTTTTATCGTTAAAACGCGGTTCTCCAATCACCAAATAACTTTAATTGATGGGTAATATCTATAATAACTACCGTAATAATCATCTAGCAAATATAGTCAATCAGCGGCTCAAAGGCCCTTAGTCAGTAGGAATCATGGAATAATTTTGACGAAAGCACGTTGATAGTAGACAGCTTAATGTCGGAAACGGAGAACAAATAAGCTAAAAGTAATGTGCTTGACATGAATGTCGGAATTTGAAGTAGCTATCAATGATAGAAGAATAGTATGCGAAAAGAATCCTTCAACTTAATGAAGTACTAGAAATTTTCCATCAGATAACAATTATTAGAAGAGAACAAGTGCAATTTGAATTTAATACACATGCCATTTCACACCTTGATTAAATTAAATAATTTTGCTAATGTTAAAATTTTAGATCATGAAAGTAATTATAAGAAAAGGAATTTCTTGGAGATGATATATATTTATCTAGATCATAACTCGATCAATTTCAGAACTGATACTGAATATTTAAGTAAAACGTATCAAAATATCTTGGATTTGTCATTTTGTAAAAGATAGCACTTGTTATTCAATTATTCTTGGTTTTATATTTGCCGCTGAATTTTGGCGCACGTCTTTTGTTGTTACGTTTCATTAACAAGTGATTTCTTGTTGACATTTCCGTTTGTAATTCAGTTGCTTCTGTATTGTAGAAGTGTAAAGATGTCTTTGCACAATATTAAAAAATGTTTGGTTATGTTCTGCTTTTCTCTAAAGTAATTATTTTTTTATTGTTCATTGTGAGAATTATTTGCACGTTATTGAATATTATATATTCTATTGTTCTTTTTATTGCCCTATAGGCACTGATGAAGGTCTAATGAAGATCGAAACGTTTGCAACGTGAAGAGATGACTCAATAATTCTTTATCCTTCATTTTTATCCATCATCCGATGATCTTTTGAAATATAAAATTAAATAATATTCGTCTGTACAATCAAGAAATGATCCAAATCTGATTGCGATACGTACAAAAAGACGGGACTGATTAGTCTCTGGGATTTTTAAGACATTCTTAGCATAATTATGATCCTGTCAATGATGAAACACAAATATGTGTATTTCCACAATGTCCATACTCCATTTATACCATTTGTATTCCATATTCATTTACAGTTGACTTGTAAATCACATTTATGTTAAGACATGGGAGTCATGAATTTAATTTAACCTTTCGAGTGAGTAAAAGAATGATCTCGAATATTACTCATGTATTTCATTCTTTTTTGTTATTTGATCAGCTGTAGAATTATAAAAATTCTGTATTTAAAGTAATTTACTGTAGCATTCAAATGATAACATTATATCTTCATAGCACTCTATTTAGCTGAGAGCCAGTTTTATTTGACAATCTTTTCTAATTTTTCGCATAAACTCGAGACTATTGGCCGTAGATTGATGAAATTCACTATTTTAACTGATCACCTAAAATTTTGGTTGCAATCGATTTTGCCTTATGGTCATGTTAGTGTCAACTGTCAATTATTAAGCCAAAAGATCTACAAGAAAGTCATGTTACTGTCCACATAAGATTTTTTAGTTTGAGAAAGCAACTACATTCATATAATTTAAGCACCTCAATTTGTTTTCAATTTGAGAAGAAGCATTATTGCCTAACAAATTTTCACTTTAAGATGTTCATATGTCAGAATAGTTATCATTTTCCAATTCAAAATAAAGACCAGGCGCTTGTGACAGGCATTTATAGTCATAAGTTTGTCCTGAGCGTAGATTAATTACGTAGGTAACCATAGTTGGGACAGTTGTTGATATGCTAGCCTAAGACTTTGCAACCAAGGCTTACAGCTATGAACTTGAGATATTTGGACTCAAAAATACCCGCTAGGCATTAATGCATATCAAAAAATTAATTGCAATTAGCAACAAAAAATTGCTTCTTCAAACAACTCATTACAGTCTGCCATTCTTTCGAACGTAAGGCATGTTTGCAGAATCGACTAAAACCTTACTGTAAAAGATTGTTTTGAGTGACGCAATAAATTTACAATCTTACTTGAATATACATTACACTAGTTTACAGTACAACTGTTGCCGGAAAAATTTTAGCTGTTGCTGAGTGAATATGTTATCCCTACTTCAAATATGTAAGCAGAATTTTTTTATCAACTCTAGTTTTTGAGTTTCAGCTTTGTAAACAGAAAAAACACGTATTTACATGGAAAAAATTCATTGAAAAATTAAATTAATTATTGAGTTCTGAAAAACTTTGCTTTAGAGCTCTTCTCTTATGTTTAGACTTGGGAAAATAGCGTATCAAAGACCAGCAATTGTCAGACATCATCCCAGAAACCTCGATAACGTTCTTCCATCACGTGTAAATCCTGATGCTCACGCTTTCCTTGCTCCTCGCTCATATCTCCTAAATTTTCCGGAAACATGTTCAGGTGACTATGAACAAAGTGGTGTTCTATGCTCATATTGCACCCCATATTTTTTTATTGTAAAAATAGGTCTTCAACAAGTTCAATATAATTTTCTGATTTAATATTTCCGAGAAAGACAAAAGCTGTCAAAGCCCTCAATTTAAGCTCAGACAAAGAATTTTTGAAATAAGTATCTTTCGTAAGTTGTCCAATTTGGGAGCCATCAAAAATACCTGCTCTAATCTTTTCAATAGTGAGCTGAGGATTTTTTTTGCAATTCTAAGAAAAACAGTCCCTGTCTCCATCTAGTGATTTAACAAACTGATTTACGATGCGCAGTTTTATATGCAATGGTGGTAGAGTGATTTTGTAACTTGGATACTGCCATTTAGCTCGATTTTTAGCGTTTATGCCGTTTACGTTCTTACTACAAAATAACAGTCATCGAGATGATTTCGGGGTTCTTGCCAAATGATTGGTGTTCCAAATTTGAAAGCACTTCTTTTACCACTTCCATAATCTTGAATATTCAACACACGATTTACAAACACAATCAAGAGTCCAAGCTTTGTAATTTTTATCCAAGAGCATCCCAAAATACAGAAAATAGGTGTTTTCAACCAACTCTGATGAACATTTCTACACTCTTTGAACACATATTCTCCGCAAATGTAGCAAAAATATTTTGAATTGTTTGAACAACGTCTCCTTTACCTACTCATGTCACAGAAACTCCAGATATCAATCTTAACACAGTGAAATAAGCACGTTATCAAGGAATAAATACGCAGGAATGATAAAAATCAAAAACAAAGGAACAAGAGCTGTACAAAAAAAATTTAAGTCACCTTTGACAAAAACAAGTCATAAGTGATCATTATCAACAATAAAATTCACAGCAACAGACAAATAGTTGAATTTTGTAAACTAGCGTTATTTTAAGAATTATGTAGACCATCTGCCAATTGACTTTCAGTTGATTCTGCAAACTTACTTTACGTTCGAAAAAATGACAGACTGTAAAAAGTTGTTCAAAGCAGTTTTTTTCAATAGACATTAGCATCTAGTGGAAATTTTGGGATGCAAATATCTCAAACTATGAACGACACTCTGTACAAAATTGTTCCTTTTTTCCTGTCACGAGCGCTCGGTCTAACATAGATTGCTGATACATCCATTCCATTCAAAATCAAGATGTAATGAAATAGTGAAGAGATGGTCAATTTCATGATGTGAGAATCGAATTTCATTGTTAATGTATACACGTACTCCCTTGGCATAATTAGTATAACTGATTTTTGCCATATCAACATTTAGAAATCAAATTGTGATGAGAATTGGTTTTCAAGAAACTAAGCTTAAGAATTGTTGTGAAGAGGATAAACTAACATACAATTAATAGTTCATATTGAAAACTATAGCAAAGTGTAGAATATAAACTCGCAGTAGCTGATCGAATCCCGCCTTATTCCATAGTTGATCATTATTCTGTTCCCAGACCAGAGGTGCCATAGGTTGCTGTTTCTCAAATATCGATAGTCAAAGATTGGAATGAAGAGACTTGTGTTCCATAAAAATTGGAATCTGAGAATCTTAGGCCAGGGAGCAACTGTAAACACGTGTTTTGTTATTATAGGACTTGTCAATATTGTATAGTTAATCTCAGATGGATTTCTTACAAATGTCACAATTTATTGTGATATCGACTTCATCGATAGTCAATTACATCATTTGGTATCAGCAAATCCATTCCCATAATCACAGAATCAATAATATGAGATATAACTCGATATAAGCTATATGTAAATCATGTACATCAATCTCTGTTATACCAAATATGTCTTCCTAGCAAAACATCACTCCTATCATAAGTACAATAATTCTACATTGATGGTATATTTCTCACATCACTCTTCAACTATCTAAGCCCCAAATAAAAAAACTCCGTCATAGTTTTTAGTAGAAATGAAGTAAAATCTGTTCTGACTAAGAGAAATTATCTCAAATTCAAGAGATAATAGGTATCATGTTTTAAGCATAACAATATGTCGCTGTATTTATTATACTTACGCTTTTAGTTGGGAAGTTGGAATCAGCAAAAAGCTTTCATCATGATATACGTTACAGTTTCATTATCTATTATAAACTTCCAACATTTGTCTGTGAGCGGGAAATTGGGTACAATGCAAACACGACAGATTTTATAATGAAAATGTGCCTGGTTTAATCTCCGCAGATTTTTACCTATTAAACTTTTAATCACTTTTAGTTAAAACTAGCTGAAATAGTTGACAGCTCTATACTTACAAGCAAAAAAACTTATTCGCAGCATTTAAGCGTTTTAATAAATGAATTTATTGAGCTTACTCAGAATCTCCGTCTCTAACATCGTTAGGAAAATATACCTGGAAATGTTCCATTCAAATAATGATTAGTACATGAATAATAAATTCGATTTTGATGCATTTCAAAATTTATTAATTACTTGTATGGAAATAAAAAAATTTCAATAATTGATATATTTAATTAATCATTATGAGAGGTAAATCAATTTGAAATATTCTGGAAATTTTCAATTCAGTTCACGCAACTCATTAAAAGTATTTCCGTTTAATTTTCCCTACTGAATTAAATTGTAATCAATTTAAACTTTATATGTATATAGGCATATCAAATTGTTTTCCAAGTAGTGATATCAATTCTTTCTAAATAAGAGTATAGCTGAGCTACAAGCATACTGTGGGATTACTTTTTGATTGAACAAATTAGAAACTAAAGCTAATGTATTTCCAATATACTTGTTTAATTCCAACAAAATACTTTTTGAGCTTGTCACAGCTTCAAATGTTCATAAATTTTTTGTGAAATCTAACAGCGATTGAAAAATGTTTTGAGTCGATTCATAATAGCGTCCTCAGAATCAGTCATTTTGTAATATACCAATAGCCACAGCAATCCGCTGCAAGTGATTGTTGAAAAACTCTTTTGAAAAAGAGTTGCACCGGAATTCCTTGCATGATGATTATCTTAAATCGAGGCACAGTATCTAACTTGCCCCGTATTTATCGTTTTCAGGTCGGAGTAGGGATGAATGAAATCAATAATAATAATTATAATCAATTATGATTTGACTTTTTTCAAAGTTCATGAAAAAAAGTACGACATTTGACATCGTATTTGTTCAGCAAGTGAAAACAGCTCAACACTGTTTCACAGTGAAATCAAGTGTGTCGATATTGACAAATAAATAATTGGAGACGTACCTCACGTGTTCATAAGGAACAAGAATTTCACTTGATATTTCTCTATATTTATGATTCCCTGGGATATTTAATATCCAACTAGACGCTAGGGGAATTTTTAATATAGGGTAAGCGTCCACTCAAATCGATTTCAAGTTACTATCATGCAACTGAGTAGGTATTAAAGATTTGAATACCATCCAGAAGAATCTCAATGTCTTGCCAAACACTTGAGATCCTAAGGAAGTCGAAGTTGCTTAAACAAAAATATAGATTGAAGTGCATGCACATTGACTTGAGGTACCGTCATGGATAAAAAGATTGATTGAATATCATTATTGTACTGATGATTCATCACCATTTTACAATAGGCTTGAAGACAAACAAAAGTAGTAGAGAATAATTATTATATAATAAAGGACGCATAGCTCGTACACTGGAAGTTTCGCACATTTGGTGGAAGAGTATTTGATCAAAAAACTCAAAAATCGCTCCATTTATCTTATGATCTTTCAATATCCTACTCTGAGGGAAGTAAACGTCAATTCGAATGATACTGATAACAATTTAATGGTATTCTTAAGGTCTCTTTTACACGGCGAGCGAGATCACGGCGCGTGAAACTGAAATGCAAAGAGCTCTATGAGGTCTTTTACACAGAGAGCGAGAGCCGCCAGAGCTCTTACATCTCGAGCCGCGCGTTCGGAATGGAATCACGTCTTTTCGCCAAAATGCCAGCGGAATATTCACACGGAAAACGGCTTTTGCTTTTCAGTTCCTTGTTCCGCAGCGTAAAGTTTAAATGAATTTAGATATCAAATGAGATCGATGATATCCCAAAATAATTAAAAAACTTGCCGTCTCGACGAAATTCTTGATGAAGCGTGACAAAAACTCCACCTTCATCACGAATTTGATTGATGGGATGGACCCAATCCGTTTCAAAATGATGGCGTTTTTGTCGTCGAAAACGGCACAGCAAGTGTACGATCCATCGCGATTTTCACGTACTTAGCGTCTGACGCAAAAGCACTTGAGCCCAAAGGCTCCTTGTGTGAAAGAATGGAAAGTAGGAGCGAAAGAAGGCCCTGGGTCGCGATGACGACAAAAACGTCATCATTATAAAACGCATTGGGTCCATCCCATCAACCAAATTCGTGATGAAGCAGGAGCTTTTGTCACGGTTTATCAAGAAATTTGTCGGCATGGCAACAAGTTTTTCAATTATTTTCGGAGGTCATTGGCCTCATTTGATATCCAAATCCATCTGTACTTCCGCAGCGGAGCAAGAAACTAGAAATAAGAGCCGTTCTTGCTCTCCGCGTGAATGTTCCTACTACTCTGCTTGCATTTTGACGAAGAGACGCGGCTTTTTTCCAAGCGCGTGGCTCAAGATGCAAGAGCTTTGACGGCTCTCGCTTTCCGTGTGAAAGCTCCCATAAAACTCTTTCTCAGAAGCGAGAGCCGTGCGGCTCTTTGTGTGAAAGGGTCCTTACAACTTCAAGTGGTAATGTTGATTTGATAGTAAGTTGTGAAGCCTTACAACTTGAATAAATGGTTGATATCACCAGTTAAGTGATTACCAATATCACTAGCAGCTATGGAACAAACAAGATGTCGAACGTCAAAATGTTTAGATCAGGAAAGTGTATTTTCACCCTTTGTACAAAATATGAATTCGGGAAAAATGCTAGGGGTACAGAAAATTTACTTTTAATTTCAAAAATAAGTCATGATCGACTCACAGCCTCCGTTTTCACGACTTGAGTCTCACTATTTGAGACCTACCACTTGAAATATGAGACTTTATCACTTATATACATTCAACCACTTGAGTGATGCAGTTCAATCTACTCAGTATATGAGTGAAAATAATTCTAAATGTAGAAAGAATCAAACATGTTTCTACGCTAATAATATCTTTCAGACGATACAACATTAAAAAAGTTTTGTTTTGAATGAATCAAATTTGATGAGGTGAGATGAAGAATGTTCCACATTACACTTTGATTCGTTCCAAATTTTCGTTACTTTTTTTCCTAAACTGATGGCGCAAAAGCATATTCTTACAACTATGTCAAATCTCATATCAATTCCTCTCGTACTTCCTAGAGATATCAACTGTGGTGAACACTGTACAAACAAATATGAAATTCTTACCTCAAGGGGATATTCCTTTGGAGTTTGTTAACAAATTTCTGTTCATGGATACATTCCTATTGCACCGAATTTTTATCCAATGACTCCTACTTATAATCGAAAAAACTCTGGAAGTCTATGCTCAAAAACTAGAAGATGGATATATTTAGTCATGATTAAGATGAAGTTGTTTCCATTTGTAACGTGACAAAGTAATTAGAAAAAGCTGTGAATCATCGGAATGAACAAGAAAAGACTCTTCTGAAGTTGAAAGTTTCAAAATAATAGACTGTTTCTTTGGAATAACCTAGTGAGAACTCTCGTTGTTTGATTGTTAAAGAACATGATTAAAAATACTCTGACAGATCGACCAACAAACTCTGGAGCAACAGCCAACCATATTGAACCCTTCAAATCTCAAATCTCCAAAAGAATATTCTTGACAATAATAAGACTGCGTTATTTTTGATGAAACATACAAATCACACGGTCTGCAGCAGTTACGAGCCAGATGAGAATGTCGCATGAATGTGATGTTGAAGAGAAAGCAGAAGTACCCACATATACGGTAACACGTATTACAGAAGGATAGAATTAATAGACAAAGTTCCGCCCTCACCAGCAGACAAACGAAGCAATGTGCTGTATGTTAGTATGTAGTAGAGCATAAAAGGTAGCTGGTGAATTTGCACCATGCTAAATGAACACTAGGAGAAGGATACTATGCATCTGCAATTCATCAGATAGAACAAGGCATCGCCAGAATGAGTTACTAGAACTATGAGAGTCTGTTATAAGGAAAATTAAGAAGTTCTGGCAAGATTAATTATACAAAATGTTGAGTTGAAGGTGCATGGAAGTATGAAAGAGCCATCTGTACTTTACGGTTGTGACTTTGCAGGTCATTTGCAAATGACCGGACTCTCGGATTTCCATGAAGTATGTAAAACTCATTCCTATACTTGTGAAAGAACGACACTTTTGTCCACCGTTCCATTTTCACTGTAATCGAATATGATTCATTTTGAGCTTATCGCAATTTTTCTTTATGAAGAGCACTAAGAGCACTTGAGCTACATCTATAAGTTTAACGTGAGGTATTGGAATGATACCCTACCTTTTACAAATTAAATGATTTCCAGCAAAATAATTAAGAAATCATCAATCAAATCGAAGATTCTCAGCATCTTAAGATAAATGAACAGGTTAAAATTATAGCAGGAAATGAACCTCTAAATTTCTTTTGGCGAAGGTCCCACTTCGCACCGGCTTCAATCCTAGCACTGAAAGAGTCATTTAAAGGGGGCGTAGTTGGACAAAGAGCTGTAGCTGCTACCGAAATCTCATTAGTAACCGGTGGTTCGTTGGTTCTTTTGCTACCGCCCTGAGGCGCGCCGTCATGAACTGCTGCTGGTGACACTACCTCCTTGCACGCCGCACAAATCAACTCGATTATCCTCATCATACCATTCCTCTGTCCTCCACAATGTTTTACAGTTTTCTTAGTTCATCATCGCAATTTTTTGCACTTTTACTCACATCGGAAGAGATACTTATGGAGACTTTTATGGGGAATATTCTCACGTTTGAGCTACAAATCTTTACTGAAAAACATAAGGAGGATCATGAGAATCGATAAGAGTCTCAAAGCGGAAACTGAGTGAACAGTCAAAAAGAAAGTACAGAACGTATTTGACAAGAAATATTGTCAGAGGCGGTCGTAGTTGGACTAGTGTATATCCATTCGTCAAATGTACGCAATTTATACTGAAATACCCAAGTGGATGATTTAAAATTTGGAATAGTTCAGAAATTTATCTGCATTTGGAACAAGAACCAACCTCACGTGGAACAATATAAAACAATGGGCTAGAAAAAAAGGGTGACAAGAGTTTAGGTCGTTCAAAATTGAGATACCGTTAGTTTTGCCATTCAGTATGCATGATGACGAGGACATTAAGTATAGTACTAAAGTCCGATGACTCCTCTGTCCAAGAGCCCGCTTGGAAATGCTACCTTGAATCGTTAGACGATTCTTACGTATTCTAAACGATCCGTCGTAAAAATATTACCCTTAAAAGTCAACGGTGCCATTCTCAATTCTGCCAGAAGCAATTTATATTAATTATTCATTCTGGGAGTTTAACGCCCGAAAACATTTTTATGTTAGACACTCGAAAATTACACTGAAACATATATTTTCATGTTCAGAACAAGAAAAACTCACGGTGCCGAGTCTCATTTTGCCACAACCCCCGGCACCGTGGCTTCAAAGTGGTAGAAAATATCGTTAAAGTACCTTTTTCTATAAGACAAAAGAATCCTATGCAAAAATTGTAGCCAGAGATCTGACGAATTCAAAAAACCAACGGTGCCGATTCTCATGTTGCCAGAAGCCCTCGGCACCGTGGATCAAATCGGTGCTCGCGCAGCATATTTTTAGTCTAATGGATTGTTGCAATTTTGTGCAAATCCATAAGTCTTACAGATCGACTTTTGTTGATTTATGTCAATTTGTTCACAAAGATGAAATATACCGCGCGAGAGCCAATTTTATCCATGGTGCCGAGGACTTCTGGTAACATGAAAGTCGGCACCGTTGGTTCTTTGAATTCGTCATGTCTCTGTCTGTAATTTTTGTTTAGAACTTTTCCGTCTAATAGAAAAAGGTACTTTATCGATATTTTCAACCACTTTGAAGCCACGGTGCCAGGGGTTGTGGCAAAGTAAGACTCGGCACCGTGAGTTTTTCTTGTTCTACACATGCAAATATATGTTTCAGTGCTCGAGTGTCTAATATAATAAGGTTGTTTGGACGTTCAAGTCCCATAATGAATGATTACATTAATTGCTTCTGGCAGAATAAAAAACAGCACCGTTGATTTTTGAGGGTAATGTTTCTATGATGAATCGTTTAGAATACGTGAGAATCGTCTAACGGTTCAAGGTAGCATTTCTGAGCGGGCTCTTGGACTATGTGTACTCTAGTTCAAATTTATCCTGACATTCATCTATTATCACCATTAGACTTCAATCTCTAGGAATAGCTACTGATTGGATACCAAAAGATACCAAAATAAATCCGAATGCGATGTATCGTCATCCGCATTGGTCAAAACTATTTCGTGCTTTGCTTCGAGCACCTCATGGTTTCATGCGCAGACTAACATCAATCAAATATCAATCTAGAACCTCAATCAAACTTCGAATTAGGGACATATCTATGATGCACTCAACCAACCACTACAATGACTTTATTAAACATCTTATAGTGCTCTGAATAATCAATGTCATCCAGTATTAACCGTATCAATCAATAGTCCTGTAGAAGACCCGCCTCAAATATAGATCAACAGGTTTGAGTACATTATGAAGATGAAATCAGTTGTCTCCACTACTTCTGTTTCCGTAACAATAAAAAAAATCGAATATTGTACTGTGATTGAATACTTGCATTCAATCACAGCTAAAACGGGCACTGTTCACAAAAATTATGCTCTACCACATGCCATCTCAGACAGAACAAACCTTAGACGAAGCGTATCAGCATTTCTCCTAGGGTAGAAACTCAAATGAATGTTATAGTACAGATTGTACTTGTCTGAGTGATAGGCAGGAGAAAATAGGGATGTTAGATGTAATTTTCCTCAATTGAACAGTGTGTTGCCTAATTCACAATGTTTGGATGTAAGGAATCTTTATAATATTGTGACTTTATCAACACGCTGTACAATCTGAGAAATCTTTGATGTTTTCCTTTTATCGTAACTTGTTGTAGTTTTGACTTCACGGCAAACTATTACGCATCTGTGCATAGATTTGCAACCCATCCCTCTCTTTTCGAACGCTGTTCTTTTTCTTAGGATGTCCGGAGTCATCCAGGATGATTATCGAGTTGCGTTATATAGAGAATATCCGCTAGATGTCAATGCGAATTGAACAATCGACTTCAATTAGCAATAAAAAATATCTTCTTCAAATAATTTTCACAGTCTGCCACTTTTTTGGACGTGAAGTAAGATTGCAAAATCGACTGGAAGTTCATCAGCAGACGGTCTACATGAGTCTAAGAGTGAAGCATATTCAGATAAACTTGCAAGTTTATTGCGTAACTCCGAACAATTATTCACGATAAGCTTTCAGTCGATTCAGCAAACTTGGCTTACGTTTGAAAAATGGTAGACTGAATGAACTTGTAAAAGAAGCTAATTTTGCATTAACTCCTAGCAGGGATTCCAAATACTGATATCTCAAGCGTAAAGCTGCAAGTGTTTTCCGTATAAATAACAGCTTGTAGAAAACTGTTTCTCTTTCCTGTCATGAGTGCCTGACTCATAGGAAATGACAAGGAATTTGAGGATGAACTCAGAAGATGTGTCCGAGACTAGGATAAGAGCGTCAAGGACTTCCTCAGGTCTCAACATTTAACAATATTTAACTATGGTAACCCTAGCTGCGCAGTATAGGAAAGGCTTCGTCTATGCTATCTTAGCATTAGATTGCCATCGAAAGAAAATGAACGGCTGAAATCCATATTAGATTTTCCGTTTTTCACAGGCACACTGACATTTACCGATACAATCGATTGTCGTATTACGAGGAAGTACGAAACAGCTGCAGAAATAATTGAAAGTACTGTACTGAATGTACTGAAATGACGAAAAATGCCATTCTCGTGCGACTATGTAGTTAATGAAGACCTAAATTGTTTCTTCAACTAGTTATATGATTCTCTGTTAAAATAGACTAGCAGTATAGTGACATAACATACAGAAATTTCTTGGATTCGACAAATACACTCCGTGTCATACTGACAATTATATCACAAGAGCTATACAAAATTACTCAATATGGCAGGGCTTCAAATTGCTAAACTCTTGATGAGCTTCATCCTGATCATGCAAATTTATTTAAAGCACTTTATTTTCCCATATTTCATATATTCCATGTCAGTATTTCCCCACTTACATTCTGACAGATTTTTTTTATGGACAAATACAGCTTATGGATGGGGTTCTGAAACAAAAAATGCTTGTTGTTGTATTCTTTTTATCTTGAACAAAAAAACCGAATAATCTTGTAAGACTAAGCTCTTGTTGCTTTTTAATAATGCTTTTCGATGAGTTTGTTTTGTAGCTGTTTGTTTTCTTCGAAAGCATAGTCTCAACAAGAGTTATTTTATATAAGAAATTCTTGAAAATTTATGCATTCCTGATAAATATACTTCCATCATCATATTGTTCATAAATAATTCATTGACATTTGCATTTTTTATTATTTAACATCCGTAGTTTGAAACGACAGTATAGATAAAACATTGAGTATATGTTGAATTTGAGTCTACAAGAATGTAAATCAATATTTGCATGTAACATTAAAATATAACTGCAATTAAGCGATCATTACAACAGTAATTAGCAGTAGTGCGATGAAAATCAAAACTAGTAGAGACTGTAGTAACAGTGCTGCTACATTAACTACGTGCCGAAAATTATAGTTATAGATAGAAAAGTCGTGCGATTTTTATAATTACTTTGTGTGGAATAACAGACCTAAATACGCGCACAGTAACCCATTTTGCAGATTATGCGGTAAAAGGATTTTTGCGCCAAAGCATTTAATAAATTAAAACAAGAAAAAAGATAGCTTCGTTTAGATGAAAATAATGGGAAACCTATAACCATTTATCGACTTTCCATTATAGATACGAACACTCTTCTAGCTCTTCGTTAGGACATATCAGTAGCTTGTAGCAAGAGCGTTAATAGAAATATTGAGTTAATGAAGAAATCAAAATTGCATTAGTGATAATTCCCTGAAATATATCGACAGAAGCCTTGAGAAATCATTCTGTCTCCTAGAACTCCACAAATATTGAAATAAATTCCAAACTAAGGTCGTTCTAATAGACTCTGCGTAGAGAAAGAGATCATTGCGATGTATAGATGTTAGATTTAGTTGGTAGCATTATTATATCAATCAATTTAGATTAAATTGAGGACATCAAGTGATTTTCGAAGGATATATAGAGCACTAATTCAACCACAGAACTCAAAACATTATTCTGCCATCATTCACGAAACATGAATATATCTGGCCGACACTTACGACTAAGGGTGGAACAAAGGGTGCGTTCAACCCAGCGCAACACCTGCAGAAACTACCATAGAACTTGGATAATACTATCAAATTTATACTGCTTTAACAGAGCAACAGAAATTCAGTCTGATTTTATGCCGCTGCAAACGTTTTTGCGTTTTGAATGCAGCCTTCTAGAAGACTTTTCTAGAAAATATAAAGATGGTTGCTTTGTCAGAAAAGCTGTGAGATTTGTGAAAGGTGGTTTTCAGCGATTATGATGAGATCAACAGTATTTTATTTGCTATTATTCATATTTATCTAATAATTAGGGTGCAATGGAACAGCAATTTCACAAAAAAATATAACCTTGACGCACCATCTCACTCGTTTAAAATTAGTCACAGTACAAAAGAATGATTAGTAGAGAAGAAGTCATATTTATAGCAGGTGATAACTTGTGACAAATTATGTCCCAAAACTCCGTCACAGTTGCACATCCCAGAGCCTTCTGCTACCGTCAAACATTTTTAATTTCATCAAAATTAGTTTACCTCAACTATATCAACCTATAAATTTTAAATTCTGTAATTCTGCTTCAACATACAACACCGCTCACCTTTATTTTATCAGTCATCAGCTGAAATGAATCCGTTTTAATATTCCACATGTGGTGGAATGAGGTTGAGTTTTTTGAAAACACCTGAAATTAAATGCAACCGATATTGCTTGATCTGTATTTATGTCTTGTGCCTTACCGTTAATGAATCTGAATGTAATCAACCGTTGCTCTGTATATATGTTGTATATTGTATGTTTTATTCGATGTTCTTCGTGACCTTTGACCATACACGAATAAACATCTGACATTTAACAGTTGACTACATAACCGACAGATAAAAGGATATTTTAGACGGTTTTAATTTCAAGGAAATATAATCAGAAAAGGATGTATTTGACAGAAAAGTAATACAAAAGTTGTTATTGTGAAGAAATTTGTATTTGTAAAATCCTTCTTCTTTTTTATCTGTATGTCTTCCTTACATTACTGAAAGCGCTAATATGAATTTAATGTGGAAACATGTTGAGTGAGGACTCATTGAAATTTAAGTATAAGTAACACCTTCTGGCCGACTTACGTCACTTCTTTGAAAGTCCAGTCTTCTGAGCAGCCGTTTCAAAGTACGCTCCTAATTCTGATTCCGAGTGTCACCTTCAGAGTGTTTACCGTCCAAGTGGAGTTTTTGTGCTAAGTCGGTTAGCACAACTGTCTGTCACAATCTGTAAGTTTGTTTGTTTTTTATAAGTCCATAGAAGGAATTTAGATTTGTTGGCTTTTGCCGTTTTGAACTTGAATATTTTCTGAATATTTTCTGAATAATTTACCGTGGAATCACCGCTAGCGAAGTCTTTGTCGATTTCTCAATGTTTGGATAATTTAACGTAGAAGCACCACTGACGAAGTCCTTGTTGATTTCACAGTGTTGGATTAGCTTAACGAAGCGTCGCCGCTGACGAAGTCTTCGTGATTTCGCAGTGTTAGATTGTTTGAATGTAGAATCACCGTTGAGTAGGTCATCATTGGCTTCACAGCATTGAGCAAGTTAACGTAGAGTCACTACTTGGGAACCAGTTTGGTTTCACAAGCGTCGAAGATAAGTTAATCCACCGTTTGGGAAATCGCTTCACGATTTGTTTGTTTCAAAGTTTCTCGTCATCGACCGCCTGAGTCGGTACTGCGACCGCTGGTGTCGAGTGTCATGTACAGCCGTTCAGTCACTATCAGTCAAGTTATCACCGTACAAGTTCCTGTAAAATATATGTTCTCTGTTTATCGTCGTCGTGTTTATATGTGAATAAACCTCATTGTGATACCTACCTTCTGATGATTATTTTATATCAACCCCAATCAGCGATATCATATCGTAACAAACTGCAAGATCGAATGCTCAATCTGAGAAAGCGCTGTTTTAGATTGTATCGGACTATGAAAATGTTTACTTCGAAGAATGGAGTAGTCTGAACTCTTGCATTAGCTTCCCAAACAACCCTCGTATGTTGTTAATACAGAAATATTCTTCACAATATGAAATTTAGTCATTCCGACAAACTTCGATAAATTCATTGTCGTCCTTATGTCACTGACAATCTTTCTCCCAAAGTGATTATGAGATCAAAAGGTAATGAGATATGCTCAATACCATTCACTATCCGTATTCAATATTCTTTTTATTCGTACCACATTATGCCTCACTAAGATAAAAAAAAAAGCTCAACGAGACATAACTCCAAGTGTCACTGTCTTAAAAAGTAAGCCGCATCTTATTAGGAATCGTTCCCAATCCATTGGTAAAAGTGGAAACATAAATGGAATAAGCGGGAGAATCCAATTTCGCGCAGTGCAAAACTCCAGACTGACTACTTTGCTGGCAAAGACAAAAGCGAAACCACTTATCCCCTCCACGGCTTGTTTAGATTCCCTAAGAAGCACTGAAAGTGAATTCTGTTTGAAGTATCGAGATACTTCAATTATTTATACTTCTTTGAAGTTGGCCAAACTGCGTACGCACCTCTTCAAATATCATTAAACTTTTTATTCTAAACATGAGTTATTTTGAATATCTGGAAATGAGAACACGCAGATACCGATTTAGAAGTTATTTGCAGCTTAGAGCAAAATGAGTATATGAGGGTATACAGGAAGAGGACACATTCCAAGGATTTAATGATGCTGAAAGAATTAACGTTGCACAGAAATTACTGCCAGCCATTTGATTTATTGTTTGTTTTTCCCCAATCGTCTAGGTTTGGAAACCTGATACTGCGCTTACATTTAATCAAGCTGCCATCGACCTTCAATTAATTGCATGTAAATAAATCTGTGAAGTGTATGTATCACATCCATAGTATAATAGCTTTTGTACACAGCCTTGTAGCTTTTCACATCCTGCGCCAATCGTAGCATCAATTTTATGAGCTTAGAACCGGTCGAGTGTAATTGTGTGTATAGACACATCACACATAACTGATCCAAGTCACTTGATAGGATATAGAGTAACTAGGATAAGTGCACAAAGTATAAGCCCATCCTATCTGAGCTGCAATCATCTTGCCGATCGCAAATCATTGCGATTGACATTCAGCGCAATATCAACTTTTTATAGAAAAAAGGACAGATAATGTGGAAATTTTTTTTTTTTTCACACGACTGCATCATTGGGCACCTCTGTATTCAAACTTTTAATTGCCGCAGTTTACGACCATCTGGATAGTGCCCATAGAATAATTCTATAAAAGAGCAACCTCTTCTAGATAGCCTTGGTGGTAATCAAATGCTTACTTGTATTTGTGAATTTTTTTACTCCTTTGGATATCTTCTAAGCCGTCTATCTGCAGAAAATTGAACACTTTTTGTCCCTGATTATTCTGCTCTCATTTTGCACCCAGTTACCACAACACATCAATTAAGGTAATTTCCAATTTACTTATTATCCTTACCGTTGTCAAATTTTGTTGTTCTTGGAGCCATTCGAGGTTTTGAACTAGTTTCGCTTAGTTAAATCAACTGCAACTTCATTATTTTATCGTTGTATGTATATTTCCAATATAGGCATACCAACTTTGTTCTCAATTAGTTGTGTATTATTTTACGCCGGTTACGTTCTACCTTCCCTGCAGACTCTGGACGTGTTGGTGAAAGCCATGATTGAACCGTGAGTGATGCTCAAAATTCTACTACGGTATATCTAGACTATGACCCATAGCTTTTCAGTTCAGCCCGGTCTCACTCTCTTGTAGGTCTCCCTTCAGGGTATGTGGCAAAATGTTTAGATTGCACGAAAGTGCTCTTTGCGATGAGGATAGAGATATGCCTTCTGTTACCTGGTTTCTCTCCAAAATTAAGGTGAATCTCGACGTAGAAACTTCATCTTTAACTATAAGCTTTTGTAACTTCCATTTTCGATCAGAATTAGTATTTTTTTCATAGCTCTTAGATGCATCAAACAAAAAATTTGAGACAACTGATGTGACGAAGTCATACAACAGCAACATTAATTTTTACAAGTACGCCGCTAACTCAGTGAGCATGATGAACTACAAATAAAAATGTACCCTGGATTCAAATCCCAACCGATTCAATAATCACTTTTTATTTCTTATTCTGACAATCGTTTGAGTCTTTAGCAAGTTCTGATCCGATTAATCAAATTTAAATTAACAAACAGAGTCAGTGAACGGCTCAAAGTGTCTTGATCATGGTCCTCCTGATCGGTACCTGAGAAGTCCGCTGATATCGCTTGAGAGATAGAAGCTAGAAAGGCAAGTGGCTAGATCTAATTTATCCGTCTGGTTGTCGTGGCGTTCCTGGCAACCGTTCCGTCCATTGTGCTAGCGTCAGATGTGGTTCACCTAGCAGTTGTCTAGGACGTTCCTCCTGATTGCCGTGGTTCTCCTGGCAATCATTCCTTCCCTGGAGCTAGCGTCAGCCGTGGTTCTCCTGGCAGTCGTCTAAGACGTCCTTTCTAGTAGCCGTGGTTTTCCTGGCAACCGTCCCTTCTCTTGTATTAGCGTCAGCTATGGTTTTTCTGGCAGTCGTCTAGGACATCCCTCCTGGTAGCCGGGGCTTCTGTGGCAGCTCCGTACCAATCGTGTCCCACCGCACTACTGACTGCCGTGGTTCTCCTGGCAGTCGACTGGAGTATCTGTTGGTAGCCTGACAAACGTGGCCCTCCTGGAGGCCAGGATCCCTCCGTTGTTGATATACTTGCCTCCGCAGATTCAAATGTCACTGCTAGTTGTCACCGCAAAATTCACTGGATGAATGAACATTTTTGTTTATTTACGTTATTGTTCCATTCTCTATTCAACTTTAAGATTTCAGTTTCTAGATTCAAGATTTCATTTTCTATTGCATTTTTCCCTCCATTTTGAATAATAAGTAATAATTTAGTTCGCAAATACACAGTCACTGATTTATTTGTGTACCCCCAAAGCTCCTGGCCCTTCTCCACTGCGGCCACCCTTAGGCCCCTTTTTTTTAGTGTTCCGCCGCCGAATGGAAACTGAACTATACCGCAGAAAGTGCCCGAGCAAAAGCAACCAGGGAACACTGGAAAAAGGGTAGAGCATTTGTACCGCCCGACATAAGGCTCGGCGGGACGTCACACTACATACTTCATACTTCAGAACATAACAAAATTCCATGGTTCAAATTATCTGGTGGAAAAAAGTTCTGGTTGAATTGGGAATCTCAAGATCGTGCTCCAATAATCACTGAAGATAGTTTAAAAAATAGCTATATAGCACCTGTCTACTTGTAGAACATCATTTTTGTTTTTCAGTTCACAAGACAGCATATCTCTAAGACGCATTGAGATTAGAGGTTTGTCTAGTTGTCATTCAATAAATCACATTATACCGAAAATAAATGGAAAAAATTACATGTTGTCGAAATTAATTGTCATTGTTACAAGGTTTATCCCAAATGTGGGACATCTTTACATACTCCATGCTATGAACCTAACATATACAGACTAATACATACGCATGTACATACATAAATCAACATATACTGTGGGGACACATTCACATACTTATATAAACAATGATGTCATGTAATCTGTAATACATTAGTTTGAAGCTTGTATATGTTTTTGTTTAATTGTTAAAAATCAAGACCTGATTGTCTCACAAAATTATAATTTCAGATATCGGTTCTTACACCGTCTCTCTGAATGATGCGATAACTGTAGACTCATGTTTCATTCTTATTGAAACTTCCCAGTACAGTCTAGCAATCCTCAGATAGTCGAACATGTGAGCCGCAAGGCTATGAAAAGGAAGTTGATACTAGGCATGCAGAGGTATGAATCTGTAATAGTGGCATCCACCTTTTACCTTTTATTCCCATCATCAACTACAGGCTGCAATTTCCTCCAATAATATTTTTCTTCTACAAAAGTTGAGGCGCTCTCCTGTAGATATGCTCCTTCCCAGGGTCCCATCAGTAACCATATGTTTTTATTATTTATTATCGCCACCAATATACTACACTTGCTCTGTTTTTGAGAACACTTCTTCTGTGCAACTCCTACTGAGTATTTCTTCCTTCTACTTCCTCTGAGATATTAGTAAACGACAATAAAACAATGTTTACACTTTCATCAACCTGTATTACATGAGCGTTTTCGAAAACTAGAAAATTCGTTCAATATGAGAGAGAGTAAGCTCGTTTTTATTCTAATAAGCAGTACAATCGGTTAAGAGCTTCTAGAGAACGTCGAAAAAGTGTACAAGCTCTTTCTACATATTTTTTCTATATACGTGCACATGTGGACGTCTTTATGCAGAATTCTGCGGTAGTATCTTGAATTTTGCCCTCTTATATTTTCATTGTTAACATCATTATCTAGAATAAAGTCAAGATACATTTAGATAATGTCAGTACTTTCCGGAAGTTAGATAGACTGACGAAGCCAGTCTACGAGGGAATATTGATATCTAGTTAGCCTGGAAAGTTTCTCGCGAAGAGAAGTGAATATGGTTGCTATAGTTACACCTATCATGTTCTATGAATGAGTTGTCAAAGTTTGACAATCATAAGTAGAACGGTGATAGATTTGGGAATTTTTGAAAACAGCATGCCTGAAAAAAAGATTGAATTTGAAAAAATCGAGTTTAGATCAGTAAAGTAGGTATTCATTTCTGGAAGGATTGTCAAGTAAAAAAAATTTTGTTGATATGATAAAAACCTTGAGTGATGTTTGTCCTTCATACATCACTATCAATAACTGGGCTGCGAAATTTAAAACAGGGAGATCAGGTGGTACAAAACTTCCGTGTTCAAAAATCGGCCGGCCAAATTCTTGCTCCAGTTTTCTGGAACAGATATAGGATAATTCTGATAGACTATCTAGAGCAGAGTAGGACCATCACGGAATCATATTATTCTGAGTTGCTAAGATGTGCTCTTTTTGCAAGACAAAGCTCTTGCTCACAAATCTTTGATTGCGCTCCAAAAATTAGATGAAATATGTTTTGAATTGATTGATCACATGTCCTGTTTTCCAGATTTAGCACTGTCAGACTATTTTCTGTTCGCAAAACTAAAGCAACATTTGAAAGGTAAAGGATTTTTGTTAAATGATGGAGCAATATGTGCCGTTGAGGAGTAGTTTGCAAACCAAGACAAAAAATTTTTTTTTAAATATCTCAAAATTATTTCATTAACTTTCTGCTGGATGTGTAAGTCTTGGAAGAAATTATGTTGATTATTTTTACCATCCAAATTTCGACCAATAGAATTGCACCATTCGACGTCACGTGGTACAACCTACACGGTTTTCAAGTGGAAATTTTTTGGAAATTTTGTCTGTTGGTTATATATACAAAACAAAGAATATTCAGCCGCGTTGATTCAGCATCTGTCAAATTGACAGACAGATTGAATGTGAAAATGAGCAGATTCAGAGTCGAGTCTCTGGAATATGTTGATGAATTTGGATGGGAAAAAATAATCTTCCGAATACCATTCGTGATTAAATTTAACCTGGCAAAATTTTTAGATTGTTACGAGAGCTTGCTACCAATTTATTTCGTGATATTGATCAAAAATCACTCAATAAATTGCTAAGCAATAAGCTCTTGTAACAATCTAAAAATTTTTCCGGTAAAATTTAACCACTTATGATATTATATATGAATAAATCAAAAGTTGCTATTGAATGTTGTAGCGTTTTATGTAGTAGGCTAAGTACTTATTAATACCCCCTTGTATAAGGGGCTTTCCACGTAGCTATCTTATATGCTAGAAGACTCTAGAACTTATCGATTCGGCTAAAAAAAAAAACTACCTACAAGCTTACAAAAAAATCAACTCTGAAAACTTCAGCATACGGTGTTACAATTCTTCTAACTCATAGTGTGAAAATAGCATATATAGTGTGGTTTTGAATAACGGAACCTAGAAAAGCAATCTCTGAACTTTTCGATTCTACTTCATACAAACAGCACAATATTCTTCAAGAACTCAGAAAGCTGAGAAAGCCGACGTGGACAAACTTCTGAAGTGGAAAATAAATCAACTGTGATATTGGGAGACTTCATTACGCCATCAACATTCAAATCTCCGACTGGACAGGCAATGTTTGGCATCCTTTGTTTCACATGAAATGAACCTGTCAAGTCGTCAATAACAAAGACGAATAAAAAAATGAGCAGCGTGAGAAAAGCTTGCGTGGGAAATCGATAGAACGATATGCGTGCCACGTTTAAATTATCGGCTTTATCTGCGTTTTACTCGGAAAGGAAATTACTAAGGGTCGTAGTCGGAAGCTTTGAATTTTTATACGGAGCACAAAAGCTTGAATTATCAACATCTGAGAAAGTATGCCCAAATAACACTTTGAAATTTCATTTATTTGATTAATAATAATAATAATAATAATATATCAGCACGGCAGGCCAAGATGGCCCATGGCTTCTTTTACAATGTAACGCCACTGTATTCTATTTTGCACTTTGTTCTGCCAATCCTTAATTTCTAAAATGTCTATGTCCTTTAAAACTGCACTTTTCCATTTTTCCCTGTCTTCCTCTCTTCCTCCGCGAAGTAATTCCTCTTTCGAACACCTTACTTACTGCTCTATCCTTCGGCAACCTTGCCACATGACCAAACTAGCGTAACCTTTGCGCTTTTATTACTTCCACTATACCCGGTTCACCAAATAGGTCCCTCACTTCTTTATTTGTTCTCCTATACCATTGGTCACCGATTCTTTTTCCCCCAAATATTTTCCTCAAAACCTTTCTTTCCCACACTTCTAGTTTAATTTGCACATCTTTATTTAAAACCCACAACTCACAACTGTATAAAACTGTTGGTCTTATAACCGATTTGTAAATTTTAAGCTTAGCACTTCTCGATATGTTCCTATTCCGTAGTATTTTGAGCAATTGACCCACGCACTTTGACCCCTTAACTTGGCGTATCGTTATTTCCGCTTGTTCCCTATTGTCATTCGCTATTAGTACCCCTAGGTAATTAAATTGCACTACTTCCTCAAATTTGTATCTCCTACTGTGATCTGTTTCAATCTCCAAATTCGCTCCATCTTTTTTATCGCCATTTCTTAACACCATATATTTTGTTTTATTTTCATTAATTACCAAGCCTACTATTTTTGCTGCATTCTCTAATTTTTTAAACACTTCTTTCATTTCTCTTTTTGTTCGGGTTATTACGGTGATATCGTCAGCATATGCCAAAATTTGGTGCTTGTGATGATATATTGTACCATTTGTATGAAGATTACTTGTTCTTAAAACCCATTCCAGGATCAGATTAAACAGGATTGGTGACAAGGGATCACCTTGTCTTGAACCTCTATTCACTGCGAAGCTTTCAGAAGAAACACCATCAACCAGAACTTTACAGTTTGTGTTCAAAAGTGACATTCTAACTAATCTTATCAATTTTTCGGGTATTCTAAAAGCCCGTAGTATGCTGCATAGGATGCCTCTATTTACCGTATCATAAGCCTGCTTGAAGTCTATGAATAGCATGTGGGCCGCTAAATTATGTTCATAACTATTTTCCATTATCTGCTTTATGGTAAATATCTGATCGACTGTTGATCTGTTCCTCCTAAATCCAGCTTGATAGTCCCCTAAATGCTCTTCTATCACATCTTTTAATCGATTTCTCAAACAGGTTGCCAGTATTTTATATGTTACATCCAGTAAGGTTATACCCCTATAGTTACCACAGATAGATTTATCACCTTTTTTAAATAACGGATATATTAGGGCTTCACTCCATCTTTCTGGCATTGTTTCGTTTTTCCACACATCTTTTATTATTTCATATAATTTGCTCTGTAACGTTCTCCTCCCATTTTAATTATTTCAGCCGTTACTCCGTTTTCTTCTGGACTTTTTCCATTTTTTAAATTTTTCATTATTCCTTGAATCTCTTCTGATTTTGGTGTGTCACTGTCCGCTTCCTCGCCCGTACTTCCATAGATATTAACTTCTTCTACACTTCTGTGGTTTATATCTTGCTCTGCAACATCTTCATTCAGGATTTCTTGAAAATATTCCGCCCATCTTTTTGCCTTTCCTTCCCCAGTTACCAGTTCGTTATCCTTAGTTTTGCAGTATATTTGTTTTGGTTTATACCCATTTTTGTTCTTTTTCACTTCTTGATAAAAATTTCTAATTTCCTTATTCTTGTAATTCGATTCTAGAGCTAACAGATTTTCATGCATCTTTTTCCGTTTTTTCTCTCTGCACATCGATTTCGCTTTTCTCCTCTCAGTTGTATAGTTACTTTTATTTTGCTCATTTGGATTTTTAAGTGCACATAATCTCGCTTGACTTCTTCTTTTTATGGCCTCTTCACACTCTGCATCGAACCAATTATTTTTCCTAGGCTTATTTTCTGCATGCAGTCTATTTTGCGATGCCCTTTGTATTATCTCTTCTATACTCTGCCACTTCTCATTAATTTATTTGATTATACAAGATATTTCTAAAGCTTTGCAATATTGTTTCACGAGGTTAATGAAATCGTATGAATCATTCAGTCCCATAATCATAACATCACATTTAAGAAACATTCTTCAGAATGAATATCCTGAAATTAGCTTTCATTTTGAATTATGTGGTTTGTATGATGATGAATAAATACTTAGATATAATTTTCTGCTGGAAGTAAATAATAAAGCCCAGTGTATAATAAATACATCCATGGAAGTTCAGATCAATATTCATCCAATTATTTCTTCCAAAAATTATTTTGTAACCTCACAATCACAAGGAAGTTGTATTATTTTATTCCTTTACATATTCATACAAAAGTGTTCTATTTGAAATCACACTCGCCAATTTCCTAACATCGTAGTAAGGGAACCCTCATTCATCGATATTCATAAATACACAGGCTCTGAATCAAAGTTGAACGGCACACGATTCTATTTCTCAATCTTGCGGCTGGATAAACTTTCCCCTGTCGGGTATGAAATAGCATTCAAAGTTATGCGATTACGTCCCAAATAAAACCAGAGAGTTCTCGAAGAATGGCATAAGTAGGCGAATAATTCCGGTCACATCTGCAACTTCGAAAATCGATAAGTGTACGAAGGACCCAAGCAAATAAGCGCGGCTCGCGGCTGCCGTCCAAACCTAGCCGAAACCTCGGTTTGTGTGGTGAACGCCAACTCTGGGCTCGTGTTTAGGTAAACCCACAGCATACTAATTTACCTGCACACACCTCGATTTACAATTCTTTACAATTGATTGTGAATTGAGGGGTCTACTTTCAAATATGCTCATTCTAGAATTCTTGAGTTTCAATGGAGGAAGTTTGACACTATGACTCTGACCCAGAAAGAGACATAACACAATAAAGATACAAAAAGTACAAGAAATAAGTCCAATACTCACCAAGAAGGAAACACAGCAATGGATTTGCGCAATATGATGATTTATGACGCTAAATAATATATAATAATACATGTTAGGCTCCCTTCACCCACTCACATCTACAACTAATAGCTTCATCAATAAACGATTATTTCACTCACATTTCCATTAGAAACCGAATATTGACGTTTAATTAAGCCCCATGTTCATTCGTTGAATATTTAATAAGTTATCAAACACAGCTCCATTTATTCATCTTGTCAGTACTTCCTGATAAATAGTTTATTATAGAAATAAGAAAGAACAACAAATCCGAATATAAGAGTTAGTATATCTAACATCAAGAATACCTTTATAATCATCCTGATTCCAAATAACTGTGTTGGTGGAAAGAAATTCTGTTTCTAGTTTGCTGTTTTACTTTTCGCCACAGTTGTTATCTGGTAGCAGATTCAACAAAGATTGCGCACTGATTTCAGAAGAGTCAACTTCACCTATAATCCTTTATGTTATTTGCTTGAAGTTGAAGCTCACATGACACTCCAGAAAACTGGAAACTTGTATTTCATGATATTTTTCAAGATTCTAACACCTGTCAGAGCATTATCAAGACATAAACATTCCGAACCGTAGAATAACTAAGGAATTTCCGGAATGATTGCAATGATTTTAATAATATTTAAATATTATGAATATTATTGTTTTTTCATGTTTTTTGATATGATTTGAGTTCACGGAGGCATAAATGATTTGGAACAATTCATTTGTGATATGAATAGCAGTGCTCAGCGCTCAACAGTTGTGGCGCCCACAGCCACATAAGCTCCATCAGACATACACACACACATACACATACATCGTATGTACAAATACCTTTTTGTATATATTTCGTATATTCCAAACATATATCTCGGTGTAACAATTTTGTGGATAGCTGTAATTATTTCATGTTTCATATCTTCCAAATTCTGTGTTTTTTCAACATCTGTTCACAATCAACCGTTCCTTCATAGAACTTTATCCGTCCGATGTTTCTCCCTTATTCATTCTATCCACGAGAAAACAAAACCTCCAGTCCGATCTCAAAACAATCATGTATTCTATTTTACCACCTCACATTAAGATCCTCAGTACACAGTGTATCAACTACACCGCTGAACTAAGCCAAGAGAAAGTGAACCGTAGCCATTGATCGTTTATGAAGATGATTGATACATGTAAGTAAATACGAGACAACAGAGCTCACATCCTCCTGCCCCTATTTCTTGTACCAGGAGAGTAGCCCCAGCATTATCAATCAAGGATAACTCCATCTTATTCCGCTGACCTATTCAGTAGTAGGTTAATTGAATAGGAGCTGATCCAGAAGAAAAAATGAGCAAGTTAATCGGCAGTCAGCTTGAGCTTAACGTAACACGTTGCAAGGAGACTTTGATGAATCTCCAGTAAGAAATAGTCACGATTTTGAAGCTAAATATTGTGAAGAATACAAGAACTGTCATTTTAGTTTCGCGAAATAATTTTTTACAATTTTCGAAGAGAATTATTTCCACAAGAATGCCTCGCCAAGTTGATTTATGTTTGCAGTAATGAAGTACCATATTAGCAGTCAGTTTCTTGGTGATGTGGAGAATTCAAACGTGGGCAAATAAGCCTTAGCGATAAATCAAGGACAGGCACCCCAAAAATTGGCAGTCGCTCAAGAAAGCGTCAATTTTGTGCGCAGGCTCATCAACAAAGATCGAAATGTGACATATCATGGCATAATTATCTGGTCAATAGTGCGGTTCCGGTCGCTGGGGACCGATTCCAATCAGGGGGCAAGTTTGGTAAAAATTTGTACGCACAATTAAAAAGTTGAATAAGGGCCCCTGAAGACCGATAACGCAGTCAACGTGTAAAGGCATCATTAGGGATCTCAAAGACCTCAATTCGAAAAAAATTGCATGAAGAATTGTGTGCAAAAAAATTAGTTCACCGTTGAATATCTCATTTGTTGACCAACGAGCAGACCGAAGCTATGGTCAATTGGTGTCAGAAAACTCTAGGCTGATTCAACGCAGGCAACTCTAATGATGAATACAGCAGTTGGGATGGAACGCCAGTTGTCTATTTGAATGTTCCAAGGTGAAGAAAATCTAACAAATGTTCTCGTAGGGTGCTCCGAAAGATGGTTGCTACTTTTGCTCCAAAGGCAGGTTATATAACAATAATTCCTCTACATGATCGAAGAATTGATACTGCCGATTGATATACAATAATTTGTTGTGATGGAATAATTGTTGAGCTTTGAAAAATCAGTTCTGAACGACGAATCATCTTTCACTAAGACAATACAAAGTCGCGCACAGCTCGCAAGAGTATTGAATTCTTAGAGCAGCAAAACATCAAATTACTAGGCTATCTTTTCTACCGTCCCGAAGTCCCAGCGATATCTTTACTTTTCCAAAAATCAAAAACGTGTATTGGGTAGTCAAAGAATTCAGTCGCGGGAAATACTGCGTATGAAGTTGGTTCGAGCGAATACAAAAATGCATCAACGTTCGTTGAGAATACTTCGAAAGACAATATCTACTGTTTTCTCACTTTCCATATGCAAAAATAAAACGACAGACCTCATAGGTTTGGAACTAAATCCAAGAATGAGATTGCACCTCCCCAAAGAATTTGAAAATCCGAATAACTTTTTGTTTGTTCATATTGATTTTAGCACGTAAGGTGATGAAATACACCTCTATAGTTATTGCAGATGGAGTGTGTGATGGGATGCAGATATATATTAGACGTTTCCTGCTGATAGTCTCTAAGAATATGTTGAATGTAGTGTACCTCAATTGTCGTGAAGGCTAATGCTAATTTAGGTAAGCTCAAGACTTTGAGATTATATTGGCCAACAGAGTCAAGTCTCGTATCGAACGCGTGTTTAATGCCAGCGCATCTATCAGAAATATGAGAAGCATGTCCTCAACAGCACTGACTCTTATAACAGTTGAGCTTTGTTATTTCCATTCTTGCTGCTTCATATTTTAGGATCTCTGATCGAATCAATTAGTCCAACAGTCGAAGCAAAATGAGACATTCCACAATCGCACTCCCTTATATAAGGACTAGACTTTTTAAGGTTGACGTGTTGTAAGTAAGGCGTGTTTTTTAGGTGGCCGATAATCACCTCGTTTTTCGGGACTTATCGCTATTGTAAAAAACGCAAATTTATACCAAGTGTAGGGATGAATGAACTGTGTTAGAAGTGAAGTGAGATTTGTTCATAAAAATACAAGTGCACATTAACACTTTAATAATAATAGTGAAAATATTGGGATTCGACCTTGGCTGCTAGAGCTATCGTGCTTGGTGCTCAGTGCATCGTAGTGCTAATTGATTGTCATAAACAAATTTAGTGGCGTACTCAATTAAAGTGCTATAAATCTTTTCTAAATAAATCAAAGTGAATATAATTTCAAGTGAATTTAATTATAAGTGAATATAGGATATGCATAAAAGACAAAAAAGAGAGGAAGATTCAGTATATGAAGAAATATTTCACCAGAGTAAAAAAGTTTTGAGATCTCCAGAACAGAGAAGGAAAGAAGAAGAAGCAGCGAATAAATACGACAACAGTGATAAAACGGAAGAAAACAAAAAAGATATAGGAAATATGGACAAACTGAAGGAAATGATGGAAAAAATGATGACAAAAATGTATAAAAATGTGGAATAAATGAAACGAGACATAAAAGTGCTTGAAACGGAAATGGAAAGAAAGGAAAAAGCCTGGAGAAAAGAAAAAGAAGAATTGATAGCTAGAATAGAAACGTTAGAGGATAAACAAGAGAAGGACGAGAAACAGAAGAAGAAAAACAATATAATAATTAAAGGATTAAAAAATGCTCAAGAACCGGAAAAAGAGGTTGAAAAATTGCTAGAGGGAGAACTGCAAATAAAAGTAGAAGTTAAAAAAAAATGATAAATCTAAGAAATGAGATCATATTAGCAGAAATGGTAAACTGGGAAGAAAAATACAAGGTAATGGCAGCAAAGGATAAATTAAAAGGCACCAACATTTACATTGAAAATGATCTGACTGGGGATGAAAGGAAAATACAAAAAGAGATAAGAAGCATAGCGAGAACAGAAAAAGACAAAGGGAAAAACGTGAAAATTGGATACCAAAAATTAATAATAAATGGGAAAGTGTATATCTGGGACAAGGGAGAAAAATGAGGTCACTATGAAATGGAAAGAAGTGGCCTCAAAAAACGGATAGAAAATAAGGCATTAAAGAAAGAACCAAGGAAGACGGACCAGCAATTGAACAGGATAATGAGTATAGGAACATGGAACATTAAAAGTCTAAATGGAAGAGAGGAAGAGTTAATAGATGAACTAGAGAAAGCAAAAGTGAAGATATTAGCTATCACAGAGACAAAAAAAAAGGAAAAGGAACAAGAAAGATGAGAAATGGCCACAAATTAATATATAGTGGAGTCGGAGAAAATGTAAGAGAAAAAGCGGGAGTTGGTTGTATAATTGATAGAGAAATGGAACAGTCACAGAAAGAATGGGAATGCGTGAACGAAAGGATAATGACGGTTAAATTGGAAGAGAAAGATAACTTCATAGCAAATATAATGATAGTGTATGGACCAAATGAAGATGAAAACAAAGCAAACAAAGATGAGTTCTGAGATATTTTACAATTAGAATATGAGAAACTGAAAGAACCAATATACATGATGAGCGACTTCAACGCGAGAGTAGGGAATCGAGACGAGGGATTAGAAGAAATAATGGGGACACATGGAGAAAAAGTCAAAAATAATAATGGCAATAGGCTTATAGATTTTTGTCTTATAAACGAGCTACAAATTTTAAATACGTTTTACGAACATAAGGAGATACATAAATTCACAAGAGAAGTAAAGAGTAGGAACGAGAGATCCTTGATCGATTATATTTTAACAAACAAGAACCAAAGGAAAAGAATAAATGTCGTAAGAGTGCTAAGAGGTTGTGAAATCGGAAGTGATCACTTCTTGACGGTAGCAAAAGTTAAAGTAGGGAAGAAAGAGGTACAGCAAAAACAGGAAACATCAAAAAATAAAAATAAAATATTAAAGCTGAAAGTAGACAAACTGAAGGACGAACAGACAAGAAATAATTATCAAGATATCATAAAGGAATTAATAAGCAATATACCACAACAAGAAACAAACAATGTAGAAGAAATATGGAATTATTTCAAAAATATAATAAAAGAAGCAACCAAAATAGCCTGTGGTACAATCAGCGACGAAAGCAACAGGAAACGAACACATTGGTGGAATGAAGAAATCAAAGACAACATTAAGAAGAAGAAACTGATATGGAAGAAATATTTGAAAACAGGGAACGATAGTGACTACGAAGAGTACAAGAAACAGAGGAGATTAGTTAAAGAAAGTGTTAAAAAAGCTAAAGTAAAAGCATGGGAAGCATTTGGAAAGACACTAGAACAAAATTTCTACGAAAACCAAAAACTATTGTATAGAACCTTCAAGAGAAGTAAAAGAGAAAAAGTAACAATTGAAAGCCTGAAAGATGAACAAGGAAATATATTGACAGAGGATAGTGAAATAATGACAAGATGGAGAGAACATTTTAAAGACCTACTAGTAAGTGACGAAAGTACTAATGAAACAGAGAGTGAGGAGACCCCACAAACAGAAAGTATAAATGAAAGCACAGAGATGATAACTGAAGCAGAGTTAATTGGAGTACTTGAAAAACTGAAGAATGGCAAAGCACCGGGACATGACTGTATGAAGGCCGAGCAATTGAAGTATATGGGCGAAGGAGGAGAAAGATTATTGTTGCTTATATTAAACATAATCTGGAAAACAGGGAAAATACCTTCAGACTGGAAAAAAGCAGTAATATTTCCCAAACATAAAGAGGAGACAGTAAAAATTGTGAGAATTATAGGGGCATATCACTTTTATGCACAACAGCGAAAATTTACGAAGCAATACTCGAAAACAAGCTTAGAGCTGCGATAGAAACAACAATGGAAAAAACGCAAAGTGGGTTTAGGAGGGGACATTCGACACAAGACCACATATTCACTATAAGGAACTTGATAGAAAATACAATGAAAACGGACAAAAAACTGTATATCACATTTATAGATCTGGAAAAAGCGTTCGGCCGAGTACCGAGGACTAAGTTGTGGAATATATTGAGAAGAAGAAGAATAGGAGAACAGTTATTAACAGCAATAAAAAGCATATACGAAACAACATCCAACTACATAAGAACTGGCAACGCAACATCAGAAGAGTTCAAAACATCCCAAGGATTAAGACAAGAAGGAGCTTCAAGCCCATTGCTATTCATTATATTTTTAGACCAAATAATGAAGAATATTAAGTATAAAATAAAAAAGGTAGAGGTTGGACATTACAAGTTGAAAAGGATCTCATTATCAGAATGCGCGTTCGCAGATGACTTAGCAGTGATGGCAAAGAGTGAAGAAGATATGGAACGTAATTTAGAAATATGAAACGAAGAGCTAAGGAAACATAATATGAAGATAAATGTAGAAAAAACGAAAGTAATGGTCATATCAAAGGAGAATTCAAGGATAAACATAATACTGAATGAGAAAGAAATAGAGCAAGTAGAAACATTTAAATACTTAGGGGCAGCAATAAATAATAAAGGAAGCTTAAAGCAGGAAATAAGTACGAGAATCCAGCAAGCAAATAGGAATTTTCATGCAATCAACAAAATAATATTGAAAAATAAACATATAACAAAAAGGACAAAGATGACTCTATTCAAAACAGTTAAAACAGTATTAATATATGGTAGTGAATCATGGTTGATGAATAAGAGAATAAGAAGCAAAATACAGGCGGCGGAAATGAAATATTTAAGAAGAGTGGAAGGAGTCACGATAATGGATTAAATAAAGAATGAAGATATAAGAAGAAGAGTACAAATAGAGAGCATTCATAATGTCATAGAAAAGAAACAGTTGGCGTGGTATGGTCACCTATTAAGAATGCCCGAAGATAAACAAACAAAAGCAGTGTGGAATGCAAGAATACAAAACAAGAAGAAAAGGGGAAGACCAAAACAGACATGGGAAAATAATATAGAAGAGATATTAACAGAAAACAACATTAGCGGCCAAGAAGCAAAGAAGTTAGCAAGGGACAGAAAAAAATGGAAAGTGATAATCAACAAGATAGAATAGTAATCAACGCGAATAATTGAAACAAGAACAATCTACCCGAAAGAGTATTAAGAGACTTAAAAAGTTTATAATAATAATAATATATAGGGACTATCCTTATCCCAAATTCTTGACGAAGCTCAAACTTAGCTCACGTCAGCTCACATTAGCTCTTTTTTTAAATATTAATGACTTCCAAATGGCCTTCTAAAAATTCTAACGTGATCTATAATTTGAAATGATTACATTCGCAGACAGTAATGTCTAATCTATCGATTATGACTATGATGCACAAAATAGCTTAAAACACGAATGACAATTTTCCTTTACATTAAAAATGTTATCTCCAAGTGGAATAATTCCTTAATAATTACAGTGCAGATAAGACATACTATCAAGTGATGAGAATAATTACTTGATATATTCATATTTTTTATGCCAACGCGATCCAATTTCAAACTTATTTTGCCATTCTCAAGTATAATAGTTTGTTTATGAAATGAGGAAAATCCAATAACGAAATATTTTCTATTAGACTTTCAACTGTTTCATGGAATTCATAAAAGTATTCTGTTTTATAAGCTCTTACACGAAATACCATAACTGTGTTCCCAATACAAAAGTTTTCCAACAAATAAATAAAATACGTTTGGGAAGTGCACTGGGAAATTCATTTAGTAAGAGACAGAACTTTTATTCTGTTTCCAAGTGATTTCGTTCGCTTATTTGATCAATAACAACTGCAATTACACTAACAAAGTTTGTTTATTGACAGATGAAATTGGTCACCACTTTTTTTGAGAGGGATATGCGGGGTAGCTTGATCAAAAAACTTTGAATTATGAAATCAAGAATATCAGATTATGGAGAAAATATGATGATGATACAGTTTCACCAGTGAGCAGAATTTGACTGCTTTGCTTTTTATATCAAATGTATAATCTTCACATACATTATAGAGTAAGATCCCAGGCCCACCAGACCTCACTTATTTTCTGAGAAACAAAATGTGTGGAATAGTGTAGTGCTAGTATGTACTTTGATCATACGCATACTAGCTAGTTTGTGGCGACGGCCAATTTACAGATACGAGGTGCTAGCGGTACGTTAAGACATTACTCACTTTTCTTGAGGTCTTGAGTGCTGATTTTGAGGTATGTCTTAGAGAATATTGTTAGAAATTGATAATCAACATTGCTAGACACTTTCCATCGGTGGTAATTTCTGCTAGACTCTTTAAAGCTCACGAAGAATAACGTGATCTTGCTTATAGTTTGAGTGCTAATTTTTATATGACACTCAGGGTACAATTTTGTTAACAGCTAGATTAATCGTAGGGCTAAACATCCCCCAGACACATCTAAAATATCGCTGTGAGTAGAAGCGCAAGGTCAATATTTGTAGGCTTGATAGTAAGTGAAGTATCTATGGGCATCCAACTCTTCCTTGGTCTAGTTATTCATAAAAAGTCTTGAAATTGCTCACTGAGTATTATATAAAAAAATTAGGACTCAGAATATAAGTAATATAACGATATTTTTTTGCGAGCCTTAAAGCGTTTAGCAGGAATTACTGCCGATGAGAAGTGTCTAGCAGTGTTGATTATCAATTTCCAACAATATTCTCTAGAACATACATGAAAATCAGCACTCAGACTTCAAGAAAAGTGAGTATTGTCTTGATGTATCTATAACACCTCGTATCTATAAATTGGCCGTCGGCACAAACTAGTAAATATGTGTATGTTCAAAGTACCGACTAACAATATTCTAATCCACAAATTTTGTTTCTCAGAAAATAAGTAAGGTCTGGCGGGTCTGGGATCTTGGACTATTAGGGGTTGCGAGTTCCTGATAGAAGTTTGTAATCATTAGGTGTATAGTTCTACATATTGTAGTCAGCACCTTGTATCATCACATTCACAAATTCATTTTAAATTTCGTGTCAGGTCTAATAAATTATTTCCAATTTATTTTGATGTAGCTGGTAATAACAGATCGAAGGGTGGAGGAGTAAAATTATATCATACCGTTCAAATTTCAAATCAATTTTTGGGAAAGTAATCTTTTAGTTGCGTGAGCTCATAAGGGTTCAACATCTTACCTAAATTTAGAAATAGAAATGTCAGGATGGGTTATTTGAAACATGGATCACAATCCATCATGTTTCGAAATAATTTTCTTGAAAGATTAGTCAGAATCAAACTTTAATATCGTAATTTTGATGTATTTACGTTAGTAGGTGGGAGTAATTTTCATTTCCTATAGATGACGGCTTTGGGGATTTGGCAATCCGTCAAACAGTCACCGGAAACTTCGAGACATTGAGCAGAAATGACTTGAGACACAAGAATTCATCGTATGAGAGAATTTTTGGATTAAAACTGGTTCACCTTGCAATGAATGCCCACTTCCTATTTGAGGTATTGCAATGTTATTTTTATGACGAAACAAAGGACCATTCTGTTTGGAAGTACTTTCAGAATGATTTAGGTCTTCCTCTAGATCTCTTCATTCTATTACAATCAGTAATAACCAAGCAACCATTTTTGTTTACCATATTCTTATAGAACTCCGAATATATTTATCACTCGAAACAATTGATATCAATTCAGAATATGAAATAAATTCTTGTCCAGATTAAATATGCTTACCAAGTTAGTATTTCCGTCATGGAAGACCTCCAACTAGCTCATGTTAAAAAACTTATCTTCGAGTGACCTAAAATTACCATGGAAAAACAAATCAGTGAGAAAGTGGCCTTGAAACTATCCAAAATTGACATGATATATAATAGGCTCAGTTTGTCGGAAGTCAATATGACTTTAAAATGGCTCAAATTTAACGATATACTATCACAGCTGGAGAATGACAAGCATTCGGAATATACATCCACTCAGCTCCAGTGAAACAAAATTTATTGTAATCAAGTGCTGCTCGAATAGATTTTCACTCAGATTACTGAAAATAAATCTTTCAGTCTTCTCTTAAAAGTAATCGTAGAATGACTGTTAATGAATTTAAAGCGGAGTTCTAGTGAGATACATTGATTAAATTCCACTTAATCAAAACTTTCGAATGAGGGACACAATATTATTTATCTAGTTCCGTTTTGAAAAGTCAAATTTTACATCAATTTCTGACGTTATGCAACGTTTCATTTTTCATAACTGTCATGCAACAGTTGCGTGAAGTAGTTACATAATGACTTTACATAACTGGCCATGTTTTAGAGCTAATCAATGATACTTATTATCTGCGTGCAATCAAAAGAATGATTTATTATTTACAGTATGCAGCATTGGAAGAGTCTTTAATATCAAAGAATACTATAACACTCAGGATATCACTGCTTGAGTACATTTTCTGAAATTATTTTGACGTTTTGTGAAAATTCGATATTTGTTTATTTCAGCGCACTCTTGTTTCTGTAGTAACAATAGATGGTCATGAATCACAGTCATCTGCATTTTGTAATGTAACGTGAGAGATGTTCTTATCCAAAAGTCTAGATAAAATTATTCTGACGGAATTAGATAAAAATTTTTACAGAATACGTTATGAAAAGCCATATTGTTTGATTCACGTAATTTGCAAAACTCGCTACGCTCGTTTTGGCCAACATCACGTTTCGTCGAACAATATGGCACTTTTCATAACGTATTATGTAAATAACTATTCAATTACTCTCTAACAGCTTTTTATTCAATATTCGAAATTTCAATCATACAATAATTTTTAATGAGAGTCTCAACAATATGTCTGCAACTGATTAAATCTTATTGTATTCGTGTTCTGCTTACCTGTATGAGATACAGAATGTGTTGAGTAATCCCCGTTAATCTACCTAGTGAAACTATTCAACAAAGCTTGAAACGGCTTAGTCTAACTATAGCTAGAATTAATGCTCGCAAATCCACAGCTCATTTTTCCAATAATGTAGTTGAATCGAACGATCAACTAGATATAAGTTTTCATGAGTTTGAATTCATCAGTGAATAACTATAGGGATACACTCCCAGAGAATCCCATAAAAGCTTCGAATATATACTGCGTTGTTGCTAGGATACATGAAAAATTATTGTGAGTTGAAAGTTGCAAGTCGTCAATCGAACTGGAGGAATGAAGACTGCCAGCTGTCTCCATGAAAAAACATGAACTTATTGATTGTGAAATATTGTGAGATCCTCTGATGCAACACTTTGTACTTTGGTCAACGATTATTCTTGCAAATGAGTTTTCACTCATATATTCAATGATAGTTATTAATATGTCAAACTTAATGGACATCCCACATTATGATTCCTGAAGTGCTCGTACGTACGTACAGAGAGACTTGTATCATTGTTGCTTATGAAGAACAATATAACAAAGCACAAACTGAAAATTATGTTATACTGAGAGACATACTCTCTGTTCCACCGAAATATACGAAAAATTCTCCTATCAATATTTAATTTGAATTTTTCACATTCCCGATCCACCCGGAAGGGAGATATTGGAATCGCGCTGAATTCATTTTCCTAAATGACTGTTTTTTGCGTCTCCAGATACCTTTAGACAAAAATGATGATTTCTAGTTCTTATTTGGTATATTAGTCTGTGTTTAATTTTTAATGATTTTGGCGGCAGCGTGCAACCAATTGAGTTAAAATTTGTGATTAGAATCGATTAATTGGAAGAAATGCAAGAACCACATTGATTCTTCGACTATTTGCATAATTTTTTTAATAGTTTTGATGCTCTTATTGAGCCTTCTTTTCGAAACAAGAACAATTTGTTTAGACTATTTGAGTGACAATATTTTATATGCTTGTAGGAATGCGTTTGTTGCTTCGAAGGAGCAATGGATATTGACAAGAAAATACTGAGGCGAAGCACGACTGGTATATCACAAAAATCAGGATATTATCTCGATCTTATCTTGATCTTGTCTTGAAATCAATGATAAGTATTTCTTTTCCCAAGAAAAGACAATACAAGAATTATCATTAGGACTCAAGATTTCTTGTCAAAGTTTCTTAATATCTTGACAATTCATTTTTCAAATCTGCATTCATGAATTTATTCATAAAGTATAATCTGTACCTGGAATATGGTTTTCAAGACAAATATTTTATAGATATCGAAGGCAATAATGCACATTTTTCGGTAGATAAATTGATCATGTGAAGTGAAAATGTGTAGATAGATCCCTCAATACCCTTAAGAAAGTTGCAGCAACATTGCTATGTCATGATACAAGACCAGGACACCCATTTCATACCTTATGCCTTTTTGAGGGCTTGAAACTCATTTTTCGAAAAAAAAAGTTCAAAGGTTTTGTACTGAGCAAATTTCAATTATATATTTTTGTGAATTTTTTTTCCGTGAGTTATTATTTGAAGCCTAGTACTAAAGACATGCAATTTGCAACAGCCTGAAAGGTTCAAACGGTTGAATGGAAACCTAATTTTTTTTTTAAATAAAATTGAAATTTGCTCTGAAATGCAAAGGGTTGAAACAGCTTACTGAGAATTACTGGATGTATTGGTCAGGGGTTGACAAACGAGAAAGAGCTGCAGCAGGAGTAGATTCAATAGTAAAAAGCCAGAGAATAACTGAAATGCATAAGGAAAAATATATCAACGAAAGGTTGATGAAAATCGACTGAAAAACTGGAAATAATCAGGAATACTGTATTATAATAGCATACGGACCAAATGAGGACGATAAAGTGGAAAATAAAGGAAACTTTTTCATAGCGCTGCAAAACATAATTGACAGTACAAACAAAGATGTTATTATCATGGGAGACTTGAACGGAAGGGTAGACAGAGATAATAAGGGTATAGAAAGGCAATTGGGTAGAGAGGGCGAAGATGTCAAAAATTCGAATGGACAGAAGATTATCGAATTTTGCTTAGAAAATGACTTAGTAATAGCAAACACCTTTCTCAAACATAGAGAAATACACAAGTACACAAGAGAGCAACCTACAAAGAACGAAAAGTCAATAATCGATTATTTTCTACTGGACAAGAAAAATCAGAAGAAAACCCAAGACGTGAGGGTATTTAGAGGTGCAGAAATCTACAGTGACCACTACCCAGTAATAATGAATTCAAGAGAAGAAATAAAGAAGCCGTAAACAAAAATAAGAACAATAACAAAAGATAAAATAAAATCGCACAGACTATCAGAGGATAAATGTAGAGTAAACTAAACTGGCCAAGAAACTAGGCGATAACCAGGAGGAAGATGAAACACAAATGTGGATAATATTCAAGACTGCTATCTTAGAAGCAGCTAGAAAAGCATGCGGAACAACGAAACTCTCAAACAAACAAACAAAGAAAAGCCCATGGTGGACACCAGAACTGAAAATCAAAATACAAGAAAAGAAAATAGCATGGAAAAGGTATCTACAGGCAAGAGACAACGAGACCTATATAAAATACAAAGAAAAAAGAGTAGAAGCTAGGAATGAAGTCAGGAAAGCAAAAGAGGAAGAATGGAAAAATTTCGGGAATAAGCTGCAGAGAGAACCAAAAGTTATTTTACGGAGCAATAAGTAACATGAAGAAAGATAAAGTCACCATATTGAACAGTGTAAGGGACAAAGAGGGAAACACACTAATTAAGGATGACGAAATTATGGCAAGGTGGAGAGAATACTTTAAAGAACTCCTGGAAGAAGACCAAAAAGCAGAAGAGGACATCACGGAACACAGTGAAGACAGTAACGCAAGATATTCAGCCCAAAATGATATTATCACACCTGAGGAATACAATAAAGCAATACAAAAGATGAAAGTAGGAAAAGCACCTGGACCAGACGACATAGCGCCAGAAATGCTCAAACATATGGGAGACTCAGGTCATGATTATCTATTGAAATTATTTAATAAGGCATTTAAATATAAAGAGGCTCCAGATGACTGGCAAATAGGTATAGTATCCTCAATATATAAAAAAGGAGATAACAAAGAGTGTAAAAACTTCAGAGGTATAACGTTACTAAGCGTACCGGGTAAGCTATATGCTAGAATTCTTGAAACAAGAATAAGAAGCATCGTAGAAGACAACATCAGCGAAACACAATGCGGATTTCGACAAAATAGAAGTGTACAAGACCACATTTTCACCATACGTCAACTGACAGAGAAAGCAAGATTAACAGGCAGAGAAATACATGCATGTTTTATAGACTTGGAGAAAGCCTTCGACAGGGTAAAAAGAACAAGAATGTGGGACAGTTTGGAGGGAAGGGGTATAGACAAAGGAACAGTAGAAGCAGTAAAAAGTCTTTATAAATCGAATAAAAATTATGTAGGAATAAGAAACAACACATCTGGGGTATTTTCCACTAAAACTAGATTAAGACAGGGATGCATTTTGAGCCCACTACAGTTCATCATCTACTTAGATAAAATCTTCGAGAATATCAATGAAAAGCTGAAGCCATATAAAATAAGATATTGGAATTTGAAACCCGTCAACATCACAAACCTGTGCTATGCGGATGATATGATTTTGGTAGCAAAAAACGAAAAACACCTGCAAGACAATTTAAACTACCTCAACAAAGAATTAATGTAGTGGAATATGGAAATAAACAATCAGAAAACGAGAACTATGATAATTAACGGAAATGGAAAGTTACACAATATAGAAATAGAAAAAGAAAGAATAGAACAAGTAAAAACATATATATTTATCTAAGGGTGGTCATAAATGGAATAGGTAGTATTGACGAAGAGATAAATAGAAGAGTCGGTAACACGGGAAGACTATTTAACGCACTAAAAACCAAATTCCTGAATAAGAAAGAGATTCCAAAAAATGTCAAGACAGAAGTGTACAAGAAAGTCGCAATACCAGTATTGACATACAGCAGCGAATCCTGGACAACGCTAGAAAAACATCAAAGCAAAGTGAGAAATATAGAAATGAGATTCATACGGAAAATAGAAGGAAAAACAAAATTGGACAAAATAAGGGACACAGTACACAGAGAAAACTTGAAAGTCAGACCAGTACAACACATTATTCAAGAAGGACAATTAAGATGGGCAGGACATATCAGAAGAATGGAAGAAAATCGAATAGCAAAGCCAGTGTACGAAGCAAAATTGTGTCACAAAAGAAGGAAGGGGAGGCCAATTGAGAATTGGGAAGAAGAAACGAGGGAAGCAGCGGAAAGGAGAGGTCCAACCTGGACAGACGCTAAAAAACAGATGTTAAATAGAAGTGGTTGGAAAGAAATTTGGAAGAGAGCACCGTCAGATAACTGAGAAAAACAAAACCAAGCGCAATACGCCCTACACCGCAAGGTAGAAGGGCATAGGATTGAGTAAGTATGAGATTTGCTCTATGACCAGAAAGAGTGCGAAAGTAGATTTTGAACTCTCAACAAGCCATGCGATATAGAATCGAAGAAACCTAACTATCACCATGTCCAGGTCTATGTATAATTAATAATAATGAATTGCAGACACTGATTAAAACGTTAAATAACAGACTTCACATTTATTTTGATTGGTTGCAATTTCTAGCTACGTTGCTAAAATTGTACCATACCATAACTGAAAAAAGGTGAAGAGGGCGTTAACGCTAAACTCGAATATTTGGATTGCGTGAGATGATAGTGAATGAAGATTCTCCCAAAATGTCAAGAAATGAGCAAAACAAGAAGTTTCTACTTTCTTGTCTTGAAAATCTATACGGAATAAGAAACGATCATCCGGAACAAGAACGAACGATTTCTCATTTTCTGGCATCTGTTCTGCTTATTTAACAATTATAGATTTTGTTTTTTTGGTGGGATCTGGGATGTTATTAAATTTTTTAGTTTTGTTGAGATACTACTGTAAATACTGCCGAAAAAGTACTGGGGCGAAACATTTTTTTTTTTGAGGATAGTTTTTTTCTAGACGGATACGTTAGTTCAATTCTCATTCGATGGCACTTCATTTATATCATCATGCCAACATAAATAAAGTAACATGCAACTTTCAGGACTTAAATATAATTTTTTCAGTCAATTCACAGAGAAACGACCAAGAAAATTCCATTTTTTCAGATCGGTTATGTATGTTTCTCCGTAACTTCATTTTAATCAGCTGATCAAGTCATCAACAGACTGACTAACTTTATTTGCGAGTCAATTCGTTATAGAAACTCACATGTAGCGAATTTAATTACTAGTCTGGTCTGAATATTCCGTCGACACTCAGATATAAATTCATTGATCAGTGATTTATATCATATATATACTTACTGAATGGATGAGAATTCATCCGGCCAACATTGAATGAATCTATTTTCTACGTATGGAACCATCATTATAGCAACAAAAAATATCAACATTTCTTCAGCTCCAGGCTTGAAGTGTCGAATATTGGGCTTCATTTTTCTTCTAACTTCAAGGCATCTCAGAAAAATATCATCCTGTAACCATTTTCAGATTAAAATGAATGATTTATAATTCATTTGACAGATTCATTCGAAACAAGTCAATGTCATGGTTGAAGAATAGGTACCTACGTGTAGTATTATTGGATCACATGCTTCCTAAATTACGTTCCCCTAAACTTCAGGGCGATAAAAGTATTTATCGCTTCCGTCCGAGACCCATTTTCACGAACCCGGTAACTGAATTTCCGCTAATTCAATATCGCACACCTATACACCTCCGATGCTGTTCTTGTCGCTTCCTTCTATCTTTTCACACTTAAACACACAGCGCTTCGCGCCCTTAAAGCGAGAATTTCTTGTGTAAACTTACATTATATCCAACAAAAGCAATAATGTATCACGCAGAAAACAAACTCTAAATAACACACCGAAAATAATGATGAACGGAGTTCAGGAAGTATTCTCACAACAGTTTTTGGATTGAGAAACGTCCAATATCTAAGAATCTCAAACAATTTTTTATCCCAAAACTCGAAACTTACTAGTAAATTTGTTGTTATTAAAAAATTGGCTTGAACATGTATTAATAAATATGATGTCCGAATAGTTTATTATTTTTGTCATAATAATACTGACTCCAGGAAAGTTACGTAATAAATAATATCCAAGGGTATTATTTCCATTAATAATGCCTGAGTGCATTATTTTAAAGAATAATGAACCAGAATATCACGTTTCTTAGTTGCAGCAAGTAACTAGAGTAATTTCTCTAACAGATATCACAATGACAAGACATACATTGCTAAAAGTTTTGATTGAAATAGTACATTAGTCGGACGTTAAACATTGAAGGCACCACGAGAGTTGAACGGACGATAATAACTACGGTCAACGTACATATTTTGAGCCAGAGGCCCTCGGAAAGCACACTGTTGACCTCAAGCATTATTGTCCTTTTAACAACCTTGATACCTTAATTACTATAGATGTTTCATAGAGAAAATAACATCATTGTTTTCTAAAATAAGATAAAATCATCAAGTACAAGATTTGGACTGTAGCTGCGCCCTCCACCAACTGATTTTGTGGTTTTATCTTATTTCGAAATATTGCTGACAGTTGTTTGGACTCGAAGTCATAATTATAGGTCCAGTTATGATATAAAGCATCTCCTTATTTGTAACATTCTAATTGCCCTATTTTCAGCTGTTCAATGCCGTATATACTATTCACAATACTGTTTATGATATAAATCACCATCTAATGCTGATAAATTAGGACTTGTTCTACCACTTTACTAGTTCTTAGAGTTCAATGTCTCATTATCAGGTGAATAACTATAGTTTTTTGTTTTAGGGATGCATTATCGCATACAGCAAATCGTCTGCACGAATCTCGACAAGTCGAGCTATTGAGAAATGTGACAGATCTTCTTAAACGGACCTTTAGCTCTCAATTTGTATTTCCTGCATTGGGACATGATGATCCTCTCCTAAGGAGAAATTTAGGACAATTGTGGAGTCGATGGCTTCCACCAGACTCCATGCACACCTTCGAGAAAGGTAAAACTCTAATTTTTTTTAGTTCTCTTGTAGCCTAGGAACTCTATGCAGCCACTCGTGTCTGCTGTGATAGTGGACTCAAATTTTGCATGAAGTACTTGCAGTTATCAAAATTGAGTTATGAATAAATAAAAACTTCATATTACAGCTTTATCATGGCTGCGACGTAATGAGTAAATATTCAAGCAGTTCACTTGTTCCTTTGGACAAACTAGCTATTATTATTATTAGTCTGTAGTAACCTTGTGCATTGGGCATGCGCAGAGCGTAAATAACGTTATCCCAACATACTCAGGACAAATGTTGCAGTTCTGTCCTAATCAGAGAGTCCTCTGAGGTACTAGGGTACAATACCCTGACTAATGAACATATTAACTTCCTTAGTGAGCCGCAGTCGGAGAAATTCTTGCCTGTTATACAAAAAATGAGGCATATCATTTGCAAAAGATACAATAATTCAATTACGGTTCCCATTCGTATGAAAATGTTATTTAATTTCATGAAAAATTCATTTCAAAGCGTTCGCTTAACAAAAAAATTAATTCGAAACTTCGTTGGATCTTCAAGCGTAAGCTGTACAAAATTCACGCTTGACCATTTTCATTAACTCTTATCCACCTGTTAAATTATTTCTCGTATATGCTCCAGGAATATTATTTTTAATTACGTTTGTTATCAGAGGAATACCAAGTAAATATTACAAGCGAAACAGAGATGAATCTACAAACAGACTAGTAAATTTAGTTTCCATAGCACTGTTCCAATTTATTATAATTATATAATATCATTAAGCTCAGCGAACGTAATAAAGTTAGCAGAAATGGCAACAATGTACCAGTGGGAATTGTGAGCCCACAGCAAACATTGGAAACTTCACCCCCGCATTGTTTCTACGTCGTCACCCGGACCGCGGCTATTCAGCTACGATTAGTTTGATAAATTTAACCTGCGGAGATTTTTGCTCACAAGTGTGTTATTATTATACCGTTATTCATCTTTTTTGTTATTTATCAGCTAAATCCTCAATAACTGCTTATACTCTTCCATAAAATTAATCAACACGAGTAGATGTATCTGAATTTGATTTTAAAATGTTTATATTGGGAGTACGAGGTTTTTAAAAACGTATTCATCAGTTTTTAATACTCTTTTTTTACAGCAGTTGGATAGAAAGCTTTTGGAGCACAAATAACCCCGAGTTTTGTATATAATCTCTTTTTAAAAGGTTAATCAATTTTGTACATACATAGCTAACTGTGGTAGAATAATGCTCAGACCTGATCAAATTATGTTTTCAATTCCTTTGTCCGACTTTGGAATGTATTCGTAAGGTCAGAATCATGTACTGAACGTATATGAAATTTTTTTTATGAATGAGTATATGAACAGAATTAATTTACATATACAAAACATACATGATATATCCTTCATCAACAGAACGCTTTCACTTTTGAGTTTTGATTGTAGAGTATACAAAAACTCCCTGAGACTATTTTTTTTAGAGATAATAGTTCAATCTTCATAAGATTCTATTGATGTAACTAGTATACACCCAGAATTGTAGGAATATTGAATTTCACGTTCAGCTCATCGATAAATGCCAGACATACTTATAATGAAGATCCAATTACACATTGATAATAACTTTGAGGGGAGTCCTACTTCATTGAGATCAGAGAAGAATGGTATAGTCAATAACAATCTGACAATAACATATCATCCCCTTTGTTCTGAGTTGTATCGGATGATGCATAAGTTTTGACTCCTTGTGATACAATAGAGCGCAAAACATATTGGATATTGCATGGTTTCTAGAACGAACTATCAATTTATGCTTGCACAGTCCAAATAGAGTTTGATACCTATGTTTCTATCAACTAATTGGTCAAAAGATGTCAGATATACTATATTGACAAGATTATTTATTCAAGAGATCAATTTCAATGTCAAATTAAGATGATGATTATCTCAGGGCACGATCCCTCTAATGATTCATACTCACGCACATTGCTTTTACCAACGTTACCTAAAAATCTTCTGATTGAGTCTCTGGACGATTCTAGAACCAGACTCATAATATCTTAGGAAGAAGTGGCAATAGCCAAGAGCTTGGATTTTCCATTTATGATCTAAGATTGGAATCGAATAATCGTAGGCAATAGAATAAAATTTGATTCAGCATTTGAGGAAGAAAAATTGAGAGACCAATTCTCAGTATCAGAATTATTAATATATGCGAGTAGCTTAAAAGTAAGAATTTAGATGTGGAGCATTCTTATTCCAGAAACAGGCTGCCGCGGTACAAAGAATTATTTCTAAATCACAAATCTGTTTCTTACAATCAAATAGGGTAAGAAGTAGCAAAATAATGAACCAAGATTTCTTTGTTTAAAATGAATGAAAAGCTTCAATAATAAATAAAATAATCCAGTCAAATTTGATTTTTTGCTCAAAAAAAAACTAAAAACAGCCTTTAGCTGCGTAAGTCGCTAGTACTGAAGTTCAACATCAATCCTTGAAATTCCGTCAGTAGACGAGCATCCTATCTATCTTAAATGCGAAAAAAATTGTGAATAAATCAAAAACGATTCAAATTGCGGAATGATATTTCAGATTAAAAACAAAAGAGGAAAAAATCAACAAGCAATGTTTTGTGACAAGCATTCGTTGATAATCATGATGGGTGAACAAACACCATCAGCAAGATACTAGGCACGTTTTTTCTTTCCATATTGTTCTAGAGTTCAAATTTTTATTTGTCCTATTTGTTTCATGCGCTCTCCGCGATTCAGATACCGTAATTATGTTTATACTCTGATCTACGCAAGGTCCATTCGATCTGAATCATCTGGAGCACCTCATCATCAGCATGTTATTCAGCAAAATTGTCTAATTAGAACCAGAGATCATCCAAATTTATACTGCATGCCTTTTTGGGGTTCAAAATTTATTCTTTGATAAGAAAAAAAAAGGACTCTTGACCAATTTACACTTTCCAGCCAGTGTTCGAGTTCCAATTGAGTTAAAAAAGAAACTATGTTTTTCCGTTACAACATTTTGCATGCCTCTGTGACGTGAAATAGTTGAATTTGATTCGAAGCCTTGAACTAAGAAGCATGCAATTCACAATGGACCAAAGAACTCGAACGGTCTCGTGAATTTGTAAAAAAAACATGTGAAATTTCATGTCTTCACATTGCATGCCATTGAGAAAATGGAAGTTTTAGCCATGAAACTCTTGTGAAAACTTTAGCATGCATTCCTTGTTAGCACAAGGATGGAAGTCTTGAGAAAATCCTCCATAAATGCTAAGCCAAATGGTCAGTATTATATAATCTCCCATCCTTCTACCAAAAAAAAAGCATGCTTAATTTTTTATAACGGTTCAATAGCTCAAACTTCCATACTTTCTAGTGGCATGCAATTTGGAACACATTAAATGTAGAATTCATTCTTACAAGTTCACGTCAGCGTTGCAGACTTTTGGTTTGTTGCGAATCGCATGTCTTTCAGTACTAGCCTACAAATTACTTATGACATTTTTACATAACAAAGGCATGCAAAATATTGATACAAGAGAATATATTTTTTTTTTCGAATATAATTGGAAGTTACACTTTGACCGGAAAGCGTATATTGGTAAATAACCTTTGTATCTCATCAAAGGATAAACTACCAGCCCTCAAAAAAGCATACGGTATAAAATCCAACTGTCACCATTTTCTGGTCTTCTACCACCAAATGCCATTCTGCAGCCTTTCTGGCAATTGCAAAATGTTGACGACTGCAACGTAGAAATCAACATCTATTCCTAGTTTCGTCGTTGCCAACTTAATATTTCACCTAATAAGTTCTTGAATTTGAAGACACAAGGCTCACTCTTACAAACAGAAAGATCCAATACTACTTATTGACTCATCGTTATTGACTAGCAAAGGCGACACACTATTTGATATCATATATTTCATCAGTCCTTCAACCAAAAACTAATTGAACAACATGGATCAGGCCTACAAAAAAGCAAGCTGTTTTCGGTTTTTTTTCAGAAAACGCTGTTTCTTGTATCAATTATACTAGACCCCAAACTAGACATGAAAAAACTTATTCTGATACTGACTGACAAACGAACTGTCCTAAGAGCAAATCCAGAATGGGCAACTCAATCGTAATATACAGTGCAGCATTTGCGAAATTCATGATATATCAAGCATTCCACAGAAGTAATCCTACGTATGAGGTCTGCCTGAAAGTTATTTGGCTTTGAACCAAAGTTATATATCTGTAAGAAACCTACACGAATTTCCTCCACCAAAATCTTCTGCATGCTGCATTTCACAATAAGCGAAGACATTTCCAAGAAAATATTGTTCAGAAACTGTTGCTTCAAGTCCAAAAATATTTGGCAATGATTCTATGACCTTGAAGCGAAAGTCCCAACCTTCTCAGTGGAGGACGCTCGAGAACATTCATGACTATGCTTACTGTCTTTTTTCAGCCCGGAATATGTTTCTCATCGAAAAAAATCATCTAAAAGATTGGATAGTGAATATTAAGTATAACTTTGAAGTTCTAAAGTAATTCGGTGCGCAGTGGGATTGAAATGGCTTCAGAATGAGAGTGTTTCTGCCAATTCATTGATATTTGTACTGTGATTCATCTTGAGATATGTGATTTCCCAACTGCATCAACTGTCATATAAATCATCACGCTGTGGGCTATTCCCAACATCAGAAAATACTTCAGAGGAGAAAAGCTTCGAAGACTTAGAGGAGATGAAATGCGACGATGCAGCAATTGTGCGAAGAAATTATGAGAAATGCTTGTGAGACTGGCAAATTGCTCTTTAAAGCAGCAATATTAATTTCATCTCCTGCTACAGCTCAAAATCGGATACTTTATATACAAATCTCGTATAGATAATTCCAACGGTGGATAGTTGTTTTGGTGTAGCGCCCAAACAGTCTTCTTCAGTAACTACAAATGTCGTTCAGCTCGAATTCAATAAGAAGCATTGTAACTTGCTTGTATTTGATATAAATTAAAAATTTTAGAATAGAAGACTGTGACGTTGGACAGAATACCATAGAGAACTACAACATAACAATGCATTCCTGGAATATAAAGCAATCGAAGCGGCACCTTGACTTCAAATTATCATTCCAAGCAAAAACCACAACCGCAACCGCACAATCAGTTCAAGTCATATCTTTACCTAATATTGGAAATCCGTTTTTAAATCACCTCTTATTTTTACTTTGGTGGCAAGATTCCAAAAAGTACTTCTCCTAGCGATCTATTTTGTAATTATGTGATACAGAAATAAACTACAATGGAGATTTATGTACTCAATATGGAAGAACTCGAAGCATGAGTTCGTCCAACAGCGCTATATTTCACACGAAACATATAGAACACAATAATAGGAAGCTCTACGATAGATGTAATAAATTCACGAGGCTGGAATGGACATGTCAAGAATATTATTAAAATTTTCTTCCCCTCTCTGCATTGCCAGAATTTGCTGTACAAAATTCGGGTGCCAAGGAGTACTTCAACTCTTGTAATAAGAAAAACTATCTAATTTCATTCAGTACGGAATGAATTGCACATGCCTGAATAATTTTGGTACTGACCTCATCAACTTTCAACGAACTCTTGAAATCAACAGCTTTTATACTCCATCCGCAGTCATGACTTTTTCCAAACAAGTTCTTTCATTCAACGAATTTCAAAGCAGAATTCGGCAACTATAACGCCCAACATGCTTTCTCCAGATTGGACGAAAATTACGCAAAGAAAGATAAATGTTTTTGAGAAAAATTGTGAACAGAATATTGGGAGAAGTTGGAGTATCATTACGAAAAAAACAATCAAAATAGCTGTAGACAAGACTTTGAGAGCAACTCATTGGATTTTTTAGATACAAAAGAGGAAGACAACTGGAAAAAAGGGTTGATGGCATCACCAAGTCGGTTGAAGAATTATGGGCAACGAGAGTGAGGTACTTGAGACTTTAGGCACCTGTTTCTGGATGGATAAGTTTCATCACTATTATAATTGGGTTGGTCCTATGGAGTAAATACATTACCGAAACTGTATCTGAAAACAAAGTATTCTCCGGAATTTGCGACCACTTATGTCAGAGGCAAGCTAGCATTCTAGTTATATACTTCTTTCAATGAAGAATTAAAATAAGAATTGCCAGCTACAAACAGCGAAGTCACCATCTGCGACTCTTTAAAATTAAACAAATATTTTTGATGAACTCAGTGGAATCAATTATGTGTGCGTTTTCTGATTATTTGCCAACAATTTATGATAAAAATAAAGTTTTTGCTGTAATTCATGGTAAATATCATTCAATAAAATAAACAGCGGAAAAATGTGGATGCTGTTAGCTCTTCTGGATCACGGTTCAATTTATTATCTTTGACAGTAAAATAAATAATTGAATGAGCAATTTATAAATTGGAAAGTCAAAGCTACACTGAATCCAGTAATGCTGTACTAAAAATAATCATGTCTTTTATAATAATCAATTCCACAGAATAATTCCCAAACATTCCGACATTCGTACAAAAAAGTTATCCTTATTTCCAATAAGATCGGAGTTATGAATGAGGAGTGAAGTGTTCAATTTGCATTCTATAAATCATACTCCAGATATTGATTTTGATACATTCAATAAGCCTCATCAACTTCCCACTTCTAAAAATATCAATAGTGGAATCAATAATTGTATACATCCTGTATATGCAGAGATGGAGAGCGAATGAAAATAAGGAACATACAGAACTTGCAAGAAATAGGAGAAAGATAAACAGAAGGGAGAAGAGTACTTTTATTATTGACGAATGAGAAAATATAGAAACGTTATAAACATCTCGTCTTTTTACATGTACACTTTACCTGGAAGAAGGATCATAGCTAAAAGGCTGTAGATACAGCTGCAAGCAGGATTTGAAAAGGATAATACTGATAAAGTAGCATACAATCATGGCCCAAACAATACATATTTATTGATAAGGGCAGCAAAATAACCAAGGATGAGATTGGTTTTCTGTGTTCAATATTGAAGTTTTCTTATATTCTTGCTGACGGAAAAAATCAAGGTTGCTGCCGATTCTTATGAAACAGTACAGTATTGAGTTCAAAGAAGTATTTTTCACCATTTCACATAATATGTATCCACATCTTCACCAACCCTAGCCTGATATTCTATTATGACTGTTCCGTACGAATATTCTGATAATTCAAACCACAAAGCTGCAAAACCAAGGGTTGAACTTCATCGATTCATTTTTTCCCGGAATTAGAAAAAGTAGCGCTTGAAATGTTGCCGAACAAATTGCGTCTAAAAAAATCCCACATCAGTCTATAATAGAGTGGTGTGATCATTACATAAACTTTAAGAGATTCATCTACTTTTTTCATTTACTTCATACTCTTATTCCAGTTATGATGAGCAATCGGCAGATTCGGAACGTATCCCGTTCTCTCTCAGAATCGTATGCTGCCGGATTGCGTGTATTCGACACGTACAGAGTATTGTTTTGGGAGTACAGTCTACGTATGTTGCACCATAACCAATGTGTATGAATATTGAAAAATCAAGTTTATGACAGAATTTGTACCTCCTCATCGAAGCTGAATATAATGTGACTACAGTAATTTAAATAACTCTGTTGAATTCGATCAACAAGTGCAGACAGATTTGCAGGTAAACTTGTAAAATTGCATCTAAGGAATCAACAATTTTGACGTGATAAAACTCCAAGATGTAGAATGCGGTCCTGTCATTGATCCACATTTTGCTGACGGACACCGCTGACCGACGTCGAGGCGTCCACAGTCGTCTTCATTCTCCCTCGAGGCAAGTTGTAGCGACTCAGCAATTCACAGTTGGCAGCTCGTAAACTCGCTCTGTTGCTGTATTGTGTTATGGATCAGGAAGGGTGTACACTGACCGGTTGCTAGCCTTCGAAAAAGATTTTGTTTCGCGATTTCGTTGACGAAAAATTCCTCCTTTGTGATTCCAAGCGTATGGGAATAGAAAAATGTCGGAGGCACAATGGCCAGTAGCAATATTTTTCAACCAATAGGATTTTGAAAGTTTATACATCGGTTAATACTTGTTTTGGGAGAGTAGTGAAGTGTGCGAACAGATAAGTTGTGTTAGCGTTTAACACCAGTAAAAATTCAATTTTTAAGTGGAATTACTGTGTTAACAATAACGAATTCGGTGAATAGTGATAGAGTAAAGTGAGTAGAGCACACAAATATAATACATAATCACCCTGGAAAAGGAATATTGGCATTAACTTACATTAATAAAATTTTTGAGATCTACGAAAACAAAGACCTTGGAATCGTAGAATTGGTAATAGCACGCCAGGCAGTGACACAGCAAGAGTAGCCAGTGGCGGAACAAACAGGAAGCTGATGAATAATTTACCCAGGGACCGCAGTGGTTCGTGGGAAAAAAGGAAGCGAGAAGAAATTGCAAAAGAAGAACCAAACTTACCTAAGAAAAACAAACTATCGCAAAGATTCCCGGTTAAAGCGAATACTAATTTAGAAGAGATGGAAGAATTAAAAACAATAATGCTAAACATTAATGAAACAATGAAGGGAATACAAAATCAAATTAATAAAAACCATGCAGAACTGAAGGACGAAATTAAAATCAACACAGGTACAATAGAAAATTTGAAACAAGAATTTGAAGCGAAAGAAAAAAAAAATGGAATGAAGATAGAGAAGAGTTTAAAAGAGAAATACAATTCTTACGCAAAAGAATAGAAGACCAAGACAAGAGAAACAGAAAAAAGAACATTATAATTAAAGGTATTTCAGCAAATGAAGGAAAACCAAAAGAAATTGTGGAGGAGTTTGTTGAAAAGGAGCTAAAGATTAAATGCGCAATAAAAACAGCCACAGAAATAAAAAGTAAGGGAAAATTACCAGTAATCATAGCAGAAGTAGAAGATTATGATGATGAAATAAACATTATGAAGGAAAAAAGGAAACTGAAGGGCAAAGAAATATATATAGACAATGACTGGACAGTGGAAGAAAGAGCTATGCAGGCAGCAATCAGAAAGAAAGCCAAGGAGGAAAACAACACTGGGAAGAAAACCAAAATATACTACAGCAAACTGGTGGTAGACAATAAGAATTATATTTGGGATGAGAGGCTTGGTAAACTAGAACAACAGATGGAAAACATTCCAACACGGTCAAAAAACGATTAAACGGACACGAAAGCTCGACTATGGAATCGAACCGGCAATGTCAGAGGACAACGAATATTGGAAATAAGAACAATCTCATTTTGAATTTAGTAACTTGGAATGTCCAAGGAACAAATACCACAGGCAAATATAACAACTTGGAATTAGTATTTAAGAATTATAACATAGATATAGCATGCCTACAAGAGACCAAACAAAAAGGAAATAATATTTTTCTCTTACAAGATTACGTAATTTTCAATAGTGGTTGGGAGACAAAATATTATGGAGTAGGTTTTATGATCAAAAAGAAGCTAATGGAGGCAGTAATAGACTTTGAAACCATATCGGACAAAATATGCAAGATAAGAATAAGAGGAAGATATAGGAAAATTAGCATTTTAAATATCCATGCCCCCACTAACCAAAAAAGTGAAGAAGATAAAGACAGGTTCTATGACGAGGTGGTAACGGCATTCAATAAAATTCCCAAGTATGATATCAAAATAGTGATTGGAGACATGAACGCAATGATCGGAACAGAAGATAGATACAGACAGATAACGGGAAAACATAGCAAGCATGAAATAACTAATGAGAATGGAATAAAATTGATTGAATTTGCCTCCGAACTAAACTTGAAAATAATGAGCACGGTCTTCGAAAGGAAGGAAATATATAAGGGGACATGGGTATCACCAAACGGGAGGTTTTGTAATCAGATTGATCACATACTGATTGAGAAAAAACACAGTAGCATAATTCAGGATGTAAAGACTAGAAGAGGAGCGATATGCGATTCTGATCACTTTATGGTACTGATAAAATGCAAGCAAGAAATACCCCGAAATGTAACAAAAAGAAATAGAAGTAGAGCACCCAAGTATGATTCGCAAATACTACAAGATGAAAAGATAAGTAAAGAATTTAGTGACATAATACGTAAAGAACTAGTAAATAAAGATAATTACAATATACAAAACATCGAAGAAAACTGGGAAATAATAGGAAACTCCATAGACAAAGCAGCAAAACAAGTATTAAGAGCATCTGAAGACATAAAAAGAAAAGGATGGTTTGACGAGGAGTGTAAGAAAGCACTAAACGAGAAACAAATACAAATAGCTAGGAATTTGTTATTGCAAAATGAGAATGATCTAAACAAGAAAAATTACAAAGAGAAGAGAATTAAATTTAAGAGTATATGTAAGAGAAACAAGAGGAAAGTTCTAGAGGAAAAGCTGGAAAGGATAGAGGATAATTATAAAAACAGATACATCAGGAACTTTCACCAGGACGTTAAGAAACAAAAAGCAGGATACCAACAAAAGACAGCCTATTGTAAAGACAAGAATTGATGTTTAGTAACAGGGAAAGAGAAAATGGATAGATGGAAAGAATATTTCGAGAATTTGTTGAACGTCAAGGACGGAAGAGAACTGGAGAATGAAATGGAAATACTGACACACAACATGGACGAAGAAGAGCTGGAACCACTGAATAAGGCAGAAATAATAAAAGCTATGGAAAGTATGAAAAACAATAAAAGCCCGGGCGAGAACGGTATATCAGCGGAAATGTTGAAACATGGAGGTGAAGAACTACAAAACCGAATATACGAAATAATACAAGAAGTATGGAAGCAAGAACGAATGCCAGAAAGATGGAGAGAAAGTGTAATCACACCTATCCACAAGAAGGGAGAGCGTACAAACTGCGAAAACTATAGGGGAATCGCCCTGCTGGATGTGGCATATAAAGTAGTAGCAAATTGCATCCAAAACAGACTGAAAGGTATTTCGGAAAACATTCTGGGAGAATACCAAGCTGGATTTAGACCGAGTCGATCTACCATGGACCAAGTTTTTACTTTAAAACAAATCATTGCAAACAGCTACGAACACAATTTGCCACTGCTAATGCTATTCATAGATTTCAAGCAGGCCTATGATTCGGTGAGAAATGAAAAACTATATGAAATACTGGCAAAGTTCAAAGTCCCTAGGAAAATAATAAGACTCATTGCAATGACACAAGCGGGAGCAGGAGGAAAAGTAAGGATAGATGGTCAAATATCAGAGAGCTTCAACATAAAAAAAGGATTGAGACAAGGAGACCCAATGTCGCCGATACTATTTAACATAATACTGGAATGGATCTTGAGAGAGGCAAGGATATATACAAAAGGAACGATATATCGACAAAACATCAGAGCTTAGCGTATGCCGACGACATCGCAATCTTAACAAGAACTAAGAAGGAACTTCAAGAAGTGTTTGGAAGATTAGTTGAAGCAGCGGAAAAAGTCGGCTTGTACGTAAATGAATCCAAAACAAAGTACATGCAAGTAGCAAGTTGCCCGAGTGAAAGTTCGGTATTCAAAATTAGAACAAATGGTGGTAAAACGTACAGTTTTGATGAGGTCGAGAATTTTACGTACTTAGGAGTAACTATTACCAATAAATGTGAAGAAAAGCTTGAAATCGAAACGCGATTAGCTAAAGGTAGTAGATGTGTAGGAGCTTTACAAGACCTTTTTAAATCGAGAAGTGTCTCGCGATCGGCAAAAATAAAAATTTACAATAGTGTAGTAAGGCCAACGGTACTTTATGGGAGTGAACTGTGGACTTTAAACAGAAGTGATGAGAGACGGGTAGCAATATGGGAAAGAAAAGTGCTGAGGAAAATATTTGGAGGAAAAAAACTAGGCGAGGTGAAAGTGCAAAGAACAAATAGTGAACTGATGGACCTATATGGGGGAAACAATATAGTTGGGACAATTAGATCCCAAAGATTAAGATGGCTAGGACATGTGAAACGATTAGCGGAAGACAGAACAGTAAGGGTAGTTCTGATGGGAGGGATAGTAAAAACGAAAAGAAGAGGTAGACCTAAATCTAAGTGGTGTGATGCGGTAATGAGAGACTTGAAAACCTAAAAAATTAATAGATGGGAAGAAAAAGCTACGAATAGAGGGATGTGGAGAGAAATTTGCGAGCAAGCCAAGGGCCTACAAGGCCTGGAGAGCTGAACTATTATTATTATTATTATTAATACTTGTATGAAAACTTCACAATTTTCACGACGCCAAATTCACAGATAATTTATAATTTATTCTCACCATAAAGCATGTACTCCTTCAATTTCATATTACTTATGCACCTTCTTCGCTCATGCGTCTTAAATCAAGTCATACAACTTATTCGTCACAAGATTTCAAGAAGAGAAATATATATTTCTTTAAGAAAGAACTGTGCTCTAGTGCTGTAGTATTGAATTGACATTATTTTTTCTGAGTATGGTCTGCGTCGCTTATTCATTTATTTCTGATCCGAAGCGTACGCAAACCGTGCTTTAGAAAATTACATGTACCTATTCTGTATGAATCGACGACACACGATTCGGAAGCATCCAGTTCTGGAAAAAACTGGTAATCTTCGAGGTGCATTATTTTGACATACTCGGAAATGAGGTTTTAGCAGCAACGTTTCGGAATAATTCTGTTTCACTATTTGAAAGCTGATGCATCCAGCATACTAGTTTTGATTACAAATACTTTGCAGCTCTAAAAAAGAAAACAATATGTGTAGTCTGGACCTTAAATGGCGCTTAATCAAAAGAATCATTAAAAGAATGCGCGCACTATCTCTCGATAGTAAGTTCATTATATCTACTGCGATTTCTTCGTCATGAGAACATAACATCATTTGTTTAAGAAAGTAGATATTTGATCGAACAATTTTAGGTTGAATGCGATGCGAAAGATAACACAATTTCATGATATGAGCTGATATCTCTTTTCCATCAAGTTTTGGTGTCATCTTTCAAATTTTTATGTTTTCTGGACCCATATTCTATAACTTTATCAAGATTTGAGAAGCGTTAAACTCTTGATGAACGACGCTGCTACCATTTAGTAGTGACCAGCAAAATGAGTTCATGACGTCACAATGATGACATAAACGCAGCCATCATATCCATATCAACACATTTTCGTATCAAGTCCTTTGGGTATGTTGATAAGGGTACGTTCCACTAGAAGACCGCAACGCTCATGTCGCCTCATTGGTCGTTCCACAAGACGATCGCGGTCTTGACATTCATAATTAATACGTCATAAATGACGCCATTGATCTCTACCATTTCAAGCTCACAACGCCCGCGATTGAAAGGCAGGTCGAAGCGGTCGTTGCGTTCATTTTTGCAGAAATCGCCAAGAAGATCAAATTAAATGCCTTTCCAATTTGTACTTTCGATTCCAAGCTATGTCAATTGACTCAAGATTTTCCATTTGTCAATATGACAGATAATTTCATGGTCTCTCATTATCATTATTTATTATGTAAAAGCGATTCATTTACACGGGCATATTAGATTTATTCAATTCGTATATCCTTCTTGCTACAGGTTAGTTTAATCTTATTAATGATTTACTTTTCGATCTTAACCACAAATTGTCAGTTCATTCGACATTTAACAGATACTTGCATCGTTCCACTTGGAGCACCAGCCACATCAATCAAAAACTAGTGGAACAGCAAGAACCGCGGTCGTGAGCGTGAGCATTGCGGTCACCTAGAGTACGTTCCACTAGATGACCGCAACACTCACGCTCAAGACCGCAGTTTTTCCCGTTCCGCAAACTCATGGTCGATGTGGCTGGTGCTCCAAGTGGAATGATGCGTGTGTCTGTTAAATGTCAAATAAACTGTCAATTTGCGGTTAGGATCGGAAAGTGGACTATTAATAAGGTTAAACTAACCTGCAGCAAGAAGAATATACGAAGGGAACGAATCCAATATGCCTGTGTAAATTAATCGCTCTTAAATAATAAATAAGGATAATGGGAGACCATAAAATTATCTGTCATATTGACGAATGGAAAATCTTGAATCAATTGATATAATTTGGAATCTGAAGTACAAATTGGAAAGGCATCTTCTCATTTAAGTTGAACTTCTTGGCGATTTTTGCAGAAATTAACGCAACGACCGCTTCGACCCATCTTTCAATCGCGGGCGTTATGAGCTCGAAGTGGTGGAGATCGATGACGTCATCTATGACGTATTTATCAAGACCGCGATCGTCTTGTGGAACGATTATTGAGGCGACATGAGCGTTGAGGTACTCTAGTGGAACGAACCACTAAATTTTAAGCAGTTGATATTTTGACATTTGTGCTTATGTTTTAGGTTATGTGTTTATTCAAGATTGACTGAACCAACATACTGGTGATAATTGTGAAGCTTTTTTAGTTTTAGCCTAGTCTTCCGTGGTGATTATAGAAATTGAGAATTTGTCCTTTTTTGAATGTAAGTTCACCAACATTTTAACAGTATAACCATGCTTTATGGTATGAAAAATATGAATTTTAATTTGTAGATGGCCATTCTGTATGGACAACTTTAAGCTCTTGACTTGTTGAAAGAAGTGGAAGAGTAGGAAAGAAGAAACGCTGTTAGAGCAACGAGAAGGATGTTGCGAGACATGCAGGATCCATTTAATTTTGATGATGCCGAGTTTGTGAAAAGCTTTTGCTTAAAAAAGGGAGCAGCCATGTATTTAATTGATGCTGTTAGTCTTTATTGCGAAGAATTATTTTTAAAATTCGTTGCCAACTTACACATTCTTGTTGGCAAACTAAGTGAAGCAAAATTGTACCACACTGTCATCTGTATTCTAAAAGTAAGAACTATTTCGCTTTCTGTGACGTCATTATATATAATCATGTCTTGTATCAAGACTCGATGAAATTACAGAATAAGGGTCCTGGTATTGCAACCAAACTGGCTTGATTCAGGGATTGTGCGCAGGAAATATTGAGATTCTGCTTCCTATTTTGTACCACATTTGATAATTTATAACGGTTCGTGCGAATCTCATTTAATATTAACTAAATGTTTGAAGCCCAATAGAAATTTTCCGGTCTCAGTCGATGAAAAATTAAACCAAACAATATATAACTATTATTTTCAGCAATTCGTTTTCTGATCCATACTTCAGTTTTATGAGTTTCACTTAATCGTCTAGCGTAGAACACTCTTTGAAAAAATTTGCTCATAACTAGAATTCAGTTTGATTTTCACTTTTGGTATTCTAATTTTGTTTCTGATTTCCAATTTATCCACAAAATGAGTTATCCACTTCCCACTGGCAAAAAGTAATAAATGATTGATGCTTTACACCTAGATTACCAGATGTCGCACACGTATTCAGAAAAATGTCCAAAAATATTGAATAATTTCCGGTAGAGTTTTTTTGGTTATTTTATGATTTATTTGAATCTGATTGGTTATTGCATTCTATCCTCAAGTTGAAAATTTTCTAAATTACAGTGAGAAAGCTATTCAACAGATTCGTCGAACTGGCAAACAAAAAATATTGCTCATCAAAATTGCAATCATAGCCCTAATCACTTTTTTTTTGTGAACCTCCTCATTAGCCACCTCAAAATTGAATTGAGATAAGATCAAAGTGAAAGCAACAGGGTGCTCTACAAAACCTTATAGAAACAGAACTCTGAAAATATCCGATAATTCCAGAACTCGAGTTCGAATATTTCTGCTCGACCGCATCTAAGATGTGAGATAAGCTTGCAGCATCTTTCTTGATTTCCTTTAGCATGCTCGCAGTCTCGATTTCCTCATAGTCCGCCAACTGGACCACCAACATGAAAATACGATACATTGGAATAAACTGTTTACCGCTCCAGCCTTTCTGTTTTATTATGTTCGAGCGTAAATTTAGAAGAGGATCTCATACATCGTACCTAATTTCCAATCGATGTTCAGTAGGAACACTAGTAGCTCTGTGAAATAAACAAAGAGTTCTCGATGACAAAGGATGAAAATGCAATAAACCTGACATATTTTGGGAAAGATATGTCAGTTAATAGAATAAAAAATACAGTATAATATTGGAAAAATTGATTCATCCATCGGGAGCAAGTAATTATCCGTCGATAAGTTTGCAGAGGAACCATCGTAAGACTCACTTTACAGGCTAACAGACAATTTGCCTGCTTGGTTTCAGTAAGCATTTACAATATGATGAAGTTATGTACATATGAAACATTTGGAAGCCATTTCTGAACTGGTGAAGTATTATAGCACCCACTTAGGGACATAAGACCATCCTGGAAGCTATTGCAGTTATGTGGAATAATTTAAGCAATAGAGCAATTTCTTTGGCGTAATAACGGTACTGTACATTACTGAAACTTGATTATTCAGTAACTCAAATTGAATGCTATTGGATTGGATATTAGCTTTGACCGCAAATTATTGTGTCTGGCAATGATGAACAAAACAAGAATACGATTCGATAATGGAAAAGCTCGTCGAATATTCTTGTGAGAAGTATATTTTTTATTAATTGATATAGCAATGAATCAAACAAGAGGGACTCCTAAGAGATGCGAATGATCACAAATAAATCCATTTCATATTGAGTAGCTATATATTTGAGTTAACGTTAACGTTTAGGACTGAATATTCAGAATATTGGATAAAACAAATCACTTATACTCGGCCTCAGTACGACTCCAGCAGTATCCATGGTCGTAAGACATGAGCTCTTTCAAAACGTCTTTTCGGGAGAGATCAACTTTTTAGTGGCAGAAGACGTCTCCCAAAAAGTGTGAATCGATGAGATTATTGAAACTGCTTTTGTACATTGAGGGGATTTTTTCAGGCCTTCGATAATTATGGTCCGAATACCAAATAAGCACCGAATTTTATTTCTATTAATTGAACACTGCAGCTGTTATTCTAGATTATATCCAATAGCGCAGACTGTGAATACCGTCTTATTCGTTTGAAGGGAACGAAAAATGAAAAGTTTCGTTATTTGTATCAAAGTGGAAACTTAACACGATTCTAACTGGTCACACAACTCTTAGTAAAAATTACTCACGTATGCTCTCAAATAAAACTTCTTTTCTAAAATTTTTGAAAGACATTATCCAAAATAAATGTGGAACAATAAGAAAATAGACAGATTGTTAACGCAAAATCTTAAGGATCTGTTCATTAGAGAGAAGAGGAGAAATATTGACACGCAAGTGGAATGGCGAAAATTTCTTATAACTGTTTTATTAGTTTCTCATGTAATTCATCACTAAGTGTTCTCCCTTACAAATAAATACAAAATTACAGTTTTGCAGATAAAATAAATGAGGGACACAACAGAAAAATCATTTCTACTGTCTTTTAGGATACTAGGTGAAGTAGGAGGCGAACAGTGTTGGACAGTACTCTAAAGGTAGCACATAGAAAAAAGAGTGAGCATGAGCATATTGTTGAGGCAACGCAAGTTTCCCGTGTACACCAAATCTAAAGTATTTTATCACGTAGATATCTCGAATAAATATGTATTGTATCAACATTCATGTAGTTTGAGGAAAAGAGGTTAAATATTGCAGATGATTGTATAACGAGTGATCAAACTACGAATTCCCTATTGATTGTGTATACAAATTTTCCAATTGTCATATCAACTTCTCCACCATATCGAACAAGATCAACATCTTCTTCCATTTTTTACATTCGTTTGTTTGTTCTTGGAGAGACTTAAATGTGGATGCAATGAGAAAAGAACTAGAAACATAATTGAATGGTTGTTGCTTCTGACCGGTATTTTTAATGTAGGTATTAAAATATGAGAATTCAGTTGAGGATTTTAATATTGCAGTGAAAACAAATATTATTATCTTTGAATAAATGCCCATAATTGAAAGGCAGAAAACTACGGTATGAATAACCTCTCCTTTACTTTCATAAATAGATTCTAACATAAATTTTGCATCCATTACGTCGTAGACTGCATTGGATATTACGGGCAAATGAAGTACTTTGAGAGCATTGTTATTCACCTTTTTTCAATCAATGGAAGACTTTAACTCTTCCAATCAACTAGCAATTATTGGAAGAAATTTATATTAATATGAAAAACTAATATTGACCATACACAGAATGTTTGTACTCAATTTGAATCAATTATTTAACGCAAATATCAAGTTACTCTAATAAATTAGTTTGTTATCTGCAATTTCATCTAAGTTAGTGCATTCAGTTCCCGATAAGATGAGATCTTCCCAGATATGAATAATTTGCCTTACTAATAAACTCAAATGACGTACAAATTGTTCGTGCAAATACATCAAGAATTTTATCATGGAAAAAATGAAGCCTACCATAGCTTGCAGTCCCAGTTTATATCTTTGAATTGTTGTCTTTGAACAAGTATAAATATTTTAACATATTGTCAGCTAACCTTATATTCATTTAAATTCAAATTGTATCTAATGCAAGACAGAAGATTGTACCTAAAAATAATTCTTAACATTCAATTGCCTATTAGTCCAGTCGACATGTACGTTGAGGTCGGAAAAAATGCGAACTTAATGAAACTTTGATATGTTGTTTCTGATCACCCAATAGTGCTATTTCCATGTTTTTCGACCAAAATTTCACGAAGCGATTTTCAGAGGGGGGGTAAAACCACGAAATTTTGGCACTTTTTTCAGTTTTTGCCCTGTAACTTTTTTCCCTCCATTCTTACGCCTTAGATTATTCGGTTCAACTTTGTAGAGCATCATATTTCCGATGAATTTGATGCGTAAAGCTTGTTTGTAGACCCACTAAGTTCCAAGATACAGCATTTCAAAAAAGTGAAAAATTTGATGTAGAAATCAGTCAACAACCCACTCCTTACCCTGCCTACCTATGTCACCATATCTGGAGGCACGGTAGTGTCCTCGCTGAGACAAGCCAAGCAAAGCACAACAGCATTACCTACCTTTCTCGAAGAGCTTCGTCGTTTTTCTGAGCCCTCATAGCTTGGATTTGAAATATACCAGATAAACAAAATTCTGAGGATATGATGTCAATAGTGGACTTATTAAACATATAAAGTTTCAATTGCATAGTTGGCTGGTACCACAAGCTCTGAATTAAGCTATACTAGCTATGTATATTCAAATAAATTTTGTACAAATATGTGTTTCCCGTAATTTGTATCTGAAGATTATTTTCCAAAGTATTTAGGAAAATTTTAATTGCGTCAAAACACATCTTGACACAATGCTCCTAGTATCGCCAAAAATAGAGCTCGTGATACCAGCCATAAAGTTTCAATTGCGTACTTCTTATACTTTAAATTTTATTGATATCTAAAAAAAACCCCGATTTTGTTACTGACTCGCTCACTGATGATCATCAGAATTCTTAGGTTACTTCCTGAAGCCCTAGAATGCTGAAATTTGGTATGTAAGCTGGTATTGGTACACAAACAACAAAAAAAATCTGAAACCCCTTAAACTAGGGGACAGAAATTTGTACGAGACTTCCGCAAATTTTGATGCAAGAGCTCTGAAAATTGGTATAGGGACTTCTTGTTATAAATAATAGTAAAATAAAAACTAACTAAAAGAAGGGGAGTCCCACCAGAAATATTTTCAAGTAAAATGTGGCCAAGACAAGACCATATGGCTCGCACTGTCAAAAAATTGTTAGATTGAAAGCCAAGTCTCTAATCCTACACGCTCTAATTCTACAAGCCTTCTTGTCCATCTACCTGTCTACCTACCACTCATTTAGAAGGGAACTATCAGGACTATTGTATAACAGAAAACTAATGAATAGTGAGTAAATTTCTTACTTTATGCCCGTGTGAATGTATCGAAATGGCCAAGTCGCATATTTTGACTTAGGTGTAGAATTGTGAAGTTATGGCTTGAAGAATTAGAGCGTGTAGAGTTAGAAGCTTGGCTCTACATGGGATCTAGTAACTCTTTGACAATGTGAACCATATGGCTTCGCCTTGGCAACATTTTACAAGAAAATGTTTTTGATGGGATTCCACTTCTTCAAGTAAGTTTTTATTTTACTATGATTCATAACAAGGAGTATCTTTATTAATATTCAGACCTCTAGTATCAAAATTTGTGGACGTCTCATACAAATTTCCATCCCCTAGTTCAAGTGGTTGGGAGTAGAAGTTTCAAGGTTTAGAATTTTGTTGTTGTTTGTGTACTAATACTAGCTTACATACCGAATTTCAGCATTCTAGGACTTCAAGAAGAAACCCAAGAATTTTGATAATCATCAGTGAGCGAGTCAGTGACGAAATCGGGGTTTTTTCAGATGTCAATAAAATTTAAAGTATAAAAACTATGCAATTGAAACTTTATATGCTTAATAAGTCCACTATTGACATTATACTCCGAGAAATTTGTTTATCTGGTAGGTATAATCCAAATTATGAGGGTTCAAAAAAACGACGAAACTCTTCGAGAAAGGTATGTAGTGCTCTTGCGCTTCATTTGACTGGTCTTGGTTGGGGCACCACCGTGCCTCCAGATATAGTGGCATAGGTAGGCAGGGTGAGGGGTGGGTTGTTGATTGATTTTTGCGTCAGAATGAAATTAGGTACCATGGAAAAATTTGAAAAATAAAAGATATCCAGCGAAAACCACCATTTTTAATGTCTTTTTTTAGATTTTAAGAAATTTTTCACTTTTTTGAAGTGCTGTATCTTGGAACTTAGTGGGTCTACAAACAAGTTTTTCGGATCAAACTTATCGAGAATTGATTGTTTTACGAAATTGAACTTGATGAGCTAAGGCGTAGGAATGAAGGGGAAAAAGTTACAGGACGAAAACTGAAAAAAGTGCCAGCATTTCGTGGTTTTTTCCTTCCCCTGGAAATTGTTTCGCGAAATTTTGGTCGGAAAATATACATATAACACTATTAGGTGATCAAAAACAATATACCAAAGTTTCATCACGTTCGCATTTTTTCCTAATTTGCCCCTATTTTTCGACATGCCGACTGGACTATATTTCAATAAGAACAACATGATAAAGAAAAGAATCAACGATGCATCAAGCTTCTAGGTCTAGGTCTTGGAATTGAATGAAATAAGATGAGATCATATAGCCATTCATTTTTACAATCATAAGTTATTCTATAATTATCTATCAAACTAGACAGAAAAGTAGCAGACTTATGGCTTGTTTAATGCAGAATAGATTGATAAATAAAGAAGCTGAATATGATTAGAGTTTATCAAATGAGTGAGATTTACTCTCAGAGTAAATTTGCAGGGTCTTTTATGGAACCGGCCATGACTGCTGCGACTGATGCTTCAAAGTTGAATGGAATCTCCTATCTTTCGCTTGCTCATGATATTTCTATTCAAAAATAATAGATCTTTTCTAGTTTGTACAATTTTCACAGCCCAACAATGAAGTGTCAACAATTTTGATCGTTGAAAGCTATTTTACAAGGATTATTTTTAAGAGTAGCTATGCCAAGTTTTTGTGAATAACATCGTGAATGTTGAATAAAATAAAAACCGTTCATTCAAAATATAACAGCTCCAAGAAGTGCTAGATCTTGTACAACATTTTACGTCGAAGCTTACAGCTGTGTCGGAATGTAAAGGGAACAATACGAACAGATCTATTGTGCAGTTGTGCAAGAACAAGCCACTGAATCTATTTGTGCTACTACATCGCATTATTAAATTCTTGTACCCGTACAAGACTCTCAACGCAGTGCTTACATAAAATTTTCACATAAACTCACGTTCCACTCGCTGTAATGTTCAATGATATACACCACTAAATGCCTTATGTGTCGTATATTGCAAATATTTTCTGGAAATGTCAGTGGTTAAAGCAGAAAAAGGGTTAATAGCTTGTGAAGACGACAAATACAATGATATAGGAATACTACCACAACCGCAAGGTACGACAAAACATCTTCAGACTCCAGAGATCAACTGAAGAAAAATTGAAGTTGGTATTCAGAGAAATTTTATACATTTGAGAGATACATTTATACGTTTGCTATCAGCTATCACTCGGTTATTTCTTATGCAATCGATTTTCAAATTCAGAATGGATGAATTTTTGTGTTGTTATTATAATTTTATGATTCAAAATCAAGAGTAAACAAAGAAGAGATCTTGATTCCCAATTGATAGATGCCTACAAAAATGTGATTCTTTTATAGTGTCTGAAATAAATAAATATTCAAAATTTGTTATTGAACTTCTGTAAAAATTGATATGTACAGTTTGAGCTCCCAGTTGCCTGTACCGTAGTATCATCGATATAATTTTTTATTGTTCCAGTAACTTGTAGCATATTCTCGTGCTTGCACACTTGCTGAGCATCTTATTAGCATGCTCAAAATACAATTATCAATATATTGCTGTGGTATTCTATCCCACAGTGTAAGCAAAACTTCTGCAAGCTATATTGGGATTGTGGGATGAGAAACACGATTATCTAGCTGACTCTAAAGCATATCCCATACTATTCCATCGGGCTCAAATTTGAAGATAATGGTGAAAGGGCTAGATGATTGATATAATAATAATAATAATAATAATAATATATTTATTGCCTAACAGAATAATCAAGTAACAGGATAATATAGAAAATGTATGAATAAACAAAAACATGATAATATTCCAAAGGAATGAAGAATTGATAAAAAAAAAACAATACAAAAGACATTCATCGTGTGGTACAAGAGTATTAACAGTGTTAAATGAAAATATCGTCAAACATTTCTTCAGCAATGGTACACATTGTATGAATAGGTGCTCTTCTTAGTACATCTGTACGCGGTGCAGGTAGATAAAATGTCCGAGAGCTTCTTGAATTCGACCTGGAAACGAGAAAGTATATTCTGGAAAGTAAATATGGTGCATCTATTTTGTTGTGTAATAGTTGTCGCAGGAATCTGGTACCAATAACTTTTCTCCAAGAATCCAACAAAGACATTGAATGGCGTTCAAGAAGACAACTGTGATCAAGTCCTCTTTCTGGATAAACATTGTCCAACTTGAAGGATAGAAGTTTCAGAAACCTACGATTCACTCTTTCCAGATTTGAAGCTTGATAAGCGTAAATTGGATACCATACAATGGACGCGTATTCCAGTTTGCTTATCACAAAAGCGAAATATAATGTTTTTAATAGCGATATATCATTAAAAGTTCTGGATAGTCGCATAACAAAACCTAAGGATCTGTTTGCAGAAGCAACAATATTATTTTCATAATACCTGCATTGAAACAACGCGTTTCAACGCCTGTTTTGTCAGTCGAAACAAGACAATTGCAGACAAATGCGAGTGTAGCCGGGCAGGAACAGGCTTGTTTCTGCCCGAGGGGAGAAACAAGCTTGTTTCTGCCCACTGAATTAATTTTTTACATCATTTTATCCCTGGCAGAATCGCATTTGTTCATTGTCAATCTCTAAATGAAAATCATATAACCTTAGTTAATTTGACAGTTGTATTCGGAACTGTGAATTAAATTAAAAAGACGATTAGTTTCAAGAAAAAAAGTATTAATACAACAATTTTAAGTACACCACAACATCTTATTGATGAAGCACAAGCAGCTACTCTCGACTTGTTACCTGCAAAATCAAAAGAAAAATATTCACTTTGTTATGACAAATTTGTAATGTGGAAAGTTTCAATGCAGGTATTATGAAAAATACAGTGTGTGGCACGGGACAAAACACGATTTCAGCAGAGGGTGATGCCGGCCCTCGCTTCGCTCGGGCAAGCAACGCTCATCCTCAGCTGAAATCGTCTTGTTTCGTCCCTAGCCACACAATATACTATTATGTGCTCAGAGACACTTAGATCAGAGCAGAAAGTCATGCCAAGATCCTTTACCATTTTTTTCTTAGAAATTGGTGTACCATTCATATGATAGAGAAAATCTACAGATGTATAACAACGTGTAAAAGACATCATACTACATTTAGAAAAATTAATTTGAATGTTGTTACTTTCACACCAGCTGATCATGAGATCAATGTTATTTTGAAGATTATGTGTGTCAATCGGGGAAGATACTTCTGTAAAGAGCTTAATATCATCGGCGTAAGCTAACACAGGACAAGAGAATGATTTTAGTAGATCATTAATATATATGACAAAAAACAGTGGTCCCAAATTGGATCTTTGCGGAACACCAGATATTGCTGGAAACTCGAATGAGCTGAAACCATTATAAAAGACATAACATATGCGATTAGAGAAATAAGATGTCAACAATTTTATAAGGGAAGGTGCAGCTCCAAAGGCACTGAGTTTTTTAAGCAAAAGACCGTGATCTACTGAATCAAAGGCACGTGTCATGTCTGTGTACACAGCATCTACCTGTCCACGAACATCAACAATTTCTAACACAAGCTGTGAGAAAGAGGCTAGGTTTGTTACCGTGGATCTACCTTTGATAAAACCATGCTGATTTTTAGAGAAAAAAGATATTGTATTGCTATAGATCAATTTATGCAATATAATTTCAAATATTTTGGAGAAATTATTAATGATAGATATAGGTTATGTATTTGTAATACAGCATTTATCTCCTTTCTTGAAAACTGGTGTAATTCGTGATCTTTTCCAACGTTCAGGAAAACTGCTAGATTTGATCGCAAGATTTATGATAACACATAAAGGCTCTGCAAGTATGAATTTCGCATCTTTTATTAGAAAACTGGGAATTTGATCCTCTCCAGCAGTATTTTTTATTAGAGAGAGAACCCATGATATGCAGTTCAAAGATAAAATTTTGAGGTCCAACGAATTGGCGACTATTCACAACATATTCGGGGATGGTCTTGTCTCTATAATATTGTTAAATGACTGTACCATGAAACACATGTAGGTCAGTAGCGGTACGCAAGCCTAAGCAGATAACTTTTTAAACCATAACACCTTCATCTTCAAATGGGACTACCAGCTGAATATACTATGGCAGTGATCGATGCCCTGCACTCTTATATACTCTCCGATTTCAGCTGTCATCATGGATACAAAATCTGGATTCATCCATGAACAGAGCATATTATCAAGTGGTAGTGTCACTGAGTCACTGGTTAGTCCACTTCACTCTTTCACGTCGGTGAGCACAAGTTTTTCGGATTGATCTTAATGATCGGTATGAAGTCAAACCAGCCTCCTATAATCGGTGTTATAACATTTGATCACTCACCAGGACTCCTGTGGCATTATTAAAATCTTGCTTAAGTTGTCGCACAGTTGCTAAAGAATGTGTCTTCATTTGTATTACAAGATTTCGGTCCTGTCATTCTGTGGTAATGCAACTGAATCCACTACCAGGTCCTTTTGAGGCTGTGCCTGTTTCTCTGTGCCAGCAAATTACTCTCCTCTTAAAATCATTCTTTGAGTTGTATTGAAACCTGTGGCTTTGTCGGTGCGTTTGTAAAGCCAAATTAGCACATTCTCCTGAGAGATGATTCCTCTACGTTTCTTCATTCAATGAAAATGATACAGTTTCAACTGAATGATGGCAAATGTTCTTGAAGACTGGGAGAAACCTATAGTATATTGACAATTTCACATTTTTGTCGATAATCCAACTTATACTATCAGAGACTGGTCAATTTTCGCTGGATTAGATCATCATTTAATTAATCGTTAATACATATATGAGAAAATGATAGTTTGTTATTATAAGAGACCTTTCCTATCATATCCCTATTCATTTTTGAGAAGTTTAGTTTTGTTTCAATTATGTGATGATTTGATAAAATTCACACATCCTCAAGATCTCATTTCTTGAAATATTTCTCTTTGAAGCTATATGAGAATTGACTGACAAATTAGTATTTATGAGTGGGAATCAAGCAGTCAAAGCAAACCAACTGCGCTCTATGTAGCAGAACCACTCAAATCGACTACAAATGCTCAGTTTGAATTGCTTTTCTATTAGTTTGAGGGCTATTCCACATCATTTAATGATTGGTTTGTGATTATTCCTTATGAGAACAATGAAGATTAACATGCAAATCAACTAAATAGTAGACATGACGATATAATGAGGCTGTTGTAAGAAATTAAAGTTTTACTGAAGAATTCTTGTGTTGTAAGATTATTAAAAGAAGTGGAGCTCCATTCTCTGCAGATATAACTACCACCCCTTTTGAGCCACTGGTTGTACTTCCATCGAATTTGGCACTAATAACCAGCGCTCTGTCAACGATTTTATTTGTAACATAAGTTGAACCTAGTGAAATATTTTAATCCTTACCAATTGTACATATAGTCCAAGATCCCAAATCTGCCAGACGCTACTTATTTTTTGAAAAACAAAATTTTTGGAATAGAGCAGTGTTAGTCGGTATTTTGATCATACGCATATTTGCTAGTTTGTGCCGACGGCCAATTTATAGATACGAGATGCTATAGGTACGTTAAGACATTACTCACTTCTCTTAAGATCTGAGAGCTGGTTTTTATGAATGTATGTTCTAAAGAATATTGTTGAAAATTGATAATCAACGCTATCCGACACTTCTCATCGGCAGTAATTCCTGATGAACGCTTTAAAGCTCGCAAAAAAATAATGTAATCTTACTCATAAACTGAGTCCTGATTTTATCATGATACTCGGGGAGTAATTTCAATACTTTTTGTAAACAGCCAGACCAAGGAAGAGTTGGATGCCCATAGAAACTTTGCTTACTATCAAGCCTACAAATAGTGACCTCGCGCTCTTACTCACAGTAATATTTTAATTGTGTCTGGGGGATGTTTAGCCTTGCGATTGATCTGGCTGTTGACAAATTGAAATTGCTTCCTGAAATATATAAATATTAGCACTCAGACTATAAGCAAGATTACGTTATTTTTTGCGAGCTTTAAAGAGTCTGGCAGAAGTTACTAATGATGGAAAGTGGTGATTATTAATTTTTTAAAATATTCTCTAAAACATACATATAAATCAGCACTCAAGACTTTCAGAGAAGTGTGTAATGTCTTAGCGTACCTCTAGCACCTCGTATCTGTAAATTGATCGTCGGCTCAAACTAGTTAGTATGCTATTACGTTAAGAATTCAAAATCAAATCGGCCCCACGTTGGGCGCCAATTTATTACACGCAGAGTTCAAAAACAAATCGGCCCCACGTTGGGCGCCAATTTATTACATTCAAAATTAGGGTAGCGACCCTACCCTTCAAAACTGACTAGCTCAGTACCAAAAAACAAAACAATAATCAAAATAATCCCAGGGCCGGACTGGGTAGTTGTGAGGTTAGCTTTCAAAAATATAAACTTTACGGAAACAAATCTACTGGACGCTACGTAAGCTAATTCTAAATAAAACAGAAAATAAGGGCGCCACGCAATTGTTAATTTCTCCGTCCTCAGGCACACAACTGCGAAAGTACCTGTAAAAGAAAAGATTGTAGGATGGACGGGTAGAATATTGGGTTGTAGGATAATTAGATCTTTTGGCGTCGATCAAGATGCCGCAGAACATAAAATAAAACAATATCTCAAACAGTGATACTTACACCAGCTGTAAAAAAAAACCACAAAATAAAATCACTATCTGAAAATTAAAGTGGTAGGTACTCTTTTTTCTCAACAAAATAAATGATCCAAATTTACCAAAATAGTGAATATTTAATGAACTTCAATTCAAAATAAATATCAAAATTTACAAAAGGTAAAAGTAAAGAAAATATTGAAATGACAAAAAGGTAAAATAAATTATTGTAAACAAAATGGCGGCGATTCGCGTCCCTACGCAGACTTCAACAAATCTCAACTGAACAAATACGTCATAAACCTACTCCAGGAAAAAGTACAAAATAATGAAAGTCAGGCCCGAGATTGATCAACCTGGTTCACAACGGGACGTAGCGTTTATAACGTAACCAGAAAAGCATAAAAAAGGAAAGGCGACAACGAATGCCTACCGCAGCAAAAAGTTATACACAAAAAAATGAGCAAAATTGTGGTAAAGCCACGAGGTGCTTAATTAGGCAAATAAGCACCCAAAAAGTCTGAATAACAAAATGACAAAAAATAAACCACTTAGCTGGCGACGCCACTGGAGATCCTATTGACTCGTCTGCCTGGCGTCTGGATCTCGGCCTCGGATCTAATTGGCTGGATTCCGGGTAGTCGGGAAAGCCAGGGTGGAAGTGAGGTACTCCCACAGTATGTGCCTTGGTTTCGGACGACGACAAATCGCAGGTGGTAAGCGAAAGCGAAGAAAAACGATCACTCACAATTTTAAATAATCCCCAACACATGGGCTGCTCCGCCGAACAAAACAAATGGCCAAACTGCCCCAAATATTCGGCCGGAGCACAGCTTATCCCAAACGAATCCCTAACTTGGGCTTGCACACGCAAAAAAAACTTTGGAATAAGCCCCAAAATTGTGGTGGTAAAAAAAGCAAATAAATAAATGTACGTCTGTCCTACACCAGGACTTAAGGCTGACTATCTTCAATGAAGTCAAATCCGGTCGGTTTGACTTAATTGGAAATAAACCGTTTTCCATTAAAAAAAAACCTAGATTCAAAAAAAATAAAACGTAACGTCACTGGCTGCAGCGCGCGCATTGCAGCAGCGACAATTCAAAACAAAAATCATGAACTAAAATTAATTGATAAAGATAAACAAAAACACGCTTTTAATATAACCAAAAAAAAAACTGAGCTTAAAGAAAAGAAAGAAACGGAACTAAAGATTGAAATATGAATGAAATTATTAGATTGAAAACTAAAAATATCTTTAACAAAAGTAAGTACGTGAAGTAACTGAAATTAAACCCAAATAACCCAAATTATATTTTAGAATCTAACCCAGCAAAAAAGTGACCAAAAGCCAAATTGGCACGTAACAATGCGTATGATGAAAGAATATACTAACACTACTCTATTCCTCACATTTTGTTTCTCAGAAAATAAGTAACGTCTGGCGGTCCTAGGATGTTGCTCTAATAGGCACTGACGGTATTCACGCAGTAGAACAGTGTAGAGAAAATCCAGATTGGTGCTCTACAGGATCACATTTTGAAAGAATCAATTCACATTAAATCTGAAAATTCAATTCTTGATCAATGTAACTCAAATAGAGAGTAGTCCCATTCATATGCAGAACTACTAATTTTTTGTTTTTTTATGATATTACACTTTGAATTTTGTTACTCATATATAATGCCATGACATATGACTGCATAATACTCCAAGGTAATTTGTGAATAGCTCCAATGACGTCGCATGAAATATTATCGATACTCTCTCCTCTGCGCATGTGAAACAGCTAAAGCTTAATTAATTCTGTTTATTATCCCCATAATAACAATTATTGTTGTGCAAATTATTATTATAGTTGGCGGAGCTGACACGCTTTCAAGTAAACTGCAAATGGGGATCACGGATGTTTTATGTGTTACACGTGAGGCATTAATAATTACACTATTTTTGAGATAGAATCACTATAAAGCATACAGATTATACCAGATTTAATAATGGCTGGAATGGAATTTAATTTGAATTAACATCAAAAATTCAAGGATATTTTCTTACAGACAGGATACGAACGATTAAATCCAGAACTTATTATGTACGAATAACCATCTTTTGGAAATCAATATTTCAATATGCAGAACAGCGTGACTAGAAACAAAACATCTTGGGAAAAAGATACTCCACTATTCATTACATAGTTATAGTAAGTGAGACGATCAGTAAGGCCTCTCAAACAATGATACAATATGAATCTGTTCCATGAAGCAAGAACCAGTGAATGATTATTCTTTTAAATAGAAGGTGGAACTGATAAAATTCATAGATCTACGTTAATTTATAAGATATCATGTGAAGATTGCAATGCTTATAGCCGGAGAGCTGGCGACTGTTTTTCTGATGTATCTACGTAAGGCAAAATAATACCAAATATAACTGTAAAATTGTTCCCTATTTGAGAAACTGTGAGTCTGGCAGCATCTGTCTCTGTTTCAGGTATAAGGTAGAAATTACATAGATGAAAATTCAAATTTTTGAAGTAATGATGTAAGACTGTTTTTAAACTCTATATTATAGGATAATAATTAAGAATCTATAAAATAACTTTCCCTGCTTGATTATTTGTTGTTAACATGTTACCAGACTCATTTATATTTTGAAAAAATATTTTTTTTTTAATGTATCTGCGTAAGGTCTGGCATATTCTTTTTTATATGGAAGATGATTCTTAAAGATCGAACTACGAAATGCCAGACCGAAATTTCGTTGTGAACACCTCTAGAAAAATATTTAAAAAATAATTATCAGAAGAAACTTTCCAAGCTACTACGTTTTTCAATTGCGAACTAAGAACATGAGGCGCATGTGGGACTGATTTTGAACTCTATATTATTGGATAATTATTGGAAATCTATAGAATAACATTTCCTGCCTTGATTATTTGCTATTAACATGTCGCCAGACTCATTTATATCTGAAAAAAAAAGATTTTTTCCGTGTATCTTCATGGAGACAATTTTTTAATATGACGGATGATACAAATAGATCGAATTATAAAATACCAGATCAAAATTTTGCTATGAACATCTCGAAAAGAATATTTAAAATTGTAGTATTGTATCTAGTAGGTAACTGAAAAGTTCGGAAACAGGAGCAGCACAATAGAGGGGATAGCAATAGGATTTAATATTGAAAGTTGAAGGAAAATCAAAGTCTTGTATCACACTGTTCAAAAATGTATTTTTATATTTTATTGACCGGCTTCGGCTACTGAGTAGCCATCTTCAGAACCTGAGACTACAACAAGAAGATACATGAATACTTCAATAGGATTCAATTTTGAACTCTATTTTACCGTGTACTTCTCCATGAAAACAAGATTTCCGTAGGATATACAGGTTACATACTCTACTCCAACAATAGGTCAACATTCAAATATTTGATAATTGAACAATAATGAGCTAGCATTCAAATGTCTGACAACCGACTATCCAGCAACAATATCTGACAACGAGCCGTTCGGGTGTTCTTCAATTCTGACATAATGTTATTCAGAATCTAGAAATTCAAATTTCCTGATTCTTATTTCCCCCAAAAAATGTTTGATAGAGCCGAGAATAATTTATAAAGTCCTGATAACGTCACAGTCTTTAGATCGTAAGAATATTGTTAGACGTACGTGTACGCCGAGATAAAATGTAAACGTATGTCGAGTTATTTACAATGGCGCTACCCAATTAAACATTCCAACAAATTATTAGCAAAAAATGTTTGGTCTACTGTACAATTCTGTGGTACAACTGAACAACTGACAGTGACTATTACGTCATGAATGGCGCTTTTTCAAATGCACATTTTCATTTCAATATTTTTAATTATATACTGAACAAAACATGATAATATTCATATTTATATCAACAATTGATAGCAAAATTTTATGTGCAATATGTGATTTTCAAGAGTTTCCAAATCGAATGAGCCCATTTGATCTCATGTTATGCCATAGTGTACATAAAAAAACTAAAATGTGTCGTTGTTTCTGATTTCCGGATGATTGAAAGAAAAAGACTAGGAGTCAGTTTCACCAAAGTCAGTTAAATTTATCCAATTGTAACAATAGTTATTAACTCAAAATAACCTCTAGATAAATTCAACTGACTTTGGTGGAATCGAGCCTAGAAATTTTGAATGTAGCCTGGAATTGGATGACAATACATTATTTACTTGTTCTTTTCTTGTATGTTTGCATGAAATCTTGTAATCAAAATTACAGCCACTTCTCAGTTGATCAGAGCAATCAAACTTTCACAGTAGCTCAGTTCCCGATGACCATACAATATTCAATCGTTTGTAGCACGCTGTATCTCCTGTGAATATGAAAATAGCAGGCAAGTGTCCTTAGTGACGTAAAGCGGACAGATTGTAAGCTTTTGCTGACGGTGGAATCGAGGACTTAAGATACCGTTTGTGCATTTTTCACCCAACCCTAATAGCAAAACTGATGCATCAAGTAACAAAGATTACAATTTATGATTTTTTTTCAGCAAATGAAGACTGAAATGTGAGGAAAATCATTATTGAAAATAACTTTTTGAATCACTACTGGCCTAGAGCTAGAAGCGTGAGGCGAATCATCATATACTTCTCATATCGCATCGAATCAAAAACGCCCCACGTTTTTAGTTTGCAATTGGAAAACGTAATAGCTTGGAAAGTTTCTTCTAATAATTATTTTTTAAATATTTTTTTAGAAGTGTTCACAACAAAATTTTGGTCTGGCATTTCATAATTCGATCTATATGTATCATCTTCCATATAAAAAAGAATATGCCAGACCTTACGCAGATACATTAGAAAAAAAACTTTTTTCAAAATATAAATGAGTCTGGCAACATGTTAACAACGAATAATCATGCAGGGAATGTTATTTTATAGATTCTCAATTATTATTCTATGATATAAAGTTCAAAAACAGACTTACATCATTACTTCAAAAATTTGAATTTTTATCTATGTAATTTCTACCTTATACCTGAAACGCAAGAGACAGATGCTGCCAGATTCACAGTTTCCTAAATAGGGAACAATTTTACAGTTATATTTGATATTATTTTGCCTTACGTAGATACATCAGAAAAATCGTCGTCAGCTCTTAGACTATTATCACACAGGATGAATTAAACGTTATTTTAAATCACAGATGAATGGACAAAGTGCAACTGCTTGAGAATGCACGTACATAAGTGGGTCACTGCATCAACACTGGTTATTCCTTCGATCTTGATGAACGAGCTCAAATAGGAGACTTTTTTCTTGTTCATTGTTTTATACATCTATAAGTGTCACAAATACGTATATTTGTAGCACTCCTGAGGATGATCCAGATGGGAGCGAAGCTATTTTACTTGATTCCCTCATTTCAATAAAACAAGAATTGAAACCTTAAGTTACTCTTAATCTCAAATTGTCTTGCTGTTGATCTAATTGGATATTATAGAGCCTCTCGACGTATTTTCAATCAAAGAGCTACAGTTTCATGATCTGGAAAATGGTCATTATCTTACTTACACATAAGTTGATCCTTTGCCAACTTCACGATCCGTGAACTCTAAAATCACTCTCTGTTAGTAAGCAGCAGTAACAATCACTTTTCAATTTGGGCCAACTGGACTATGTCACACATACTTGTCTAAAGTGTGAAAATGAGTGATATTAGACAACTACTGAGACATGCAAGCTCGCTAGAGTTGAAAAGAGTGTCACATCCAAACTAACGTTGCTCGAACAAAAGTTCTTCTCATTCAAAAGTTTCTGGATGTTTATTGTAGTAATTTCAAGCGTCGGGTGCAATTGCAAAGCCACAGGCGCTATAGCTCTTCTGAAGGACACTCACATACCTTCAGCTACTTCTATAAATGTTTTATTGAATTCAATTACTCATGATTTATTAAAACAAATAAATTAATTCTTTATGATAACGAGCGAACGGAAATGGTACTTCAGCAATCAAAAAGTATCTAATTATGCAAAGAGTAACTATTCCGTTAATTAAGTTACCTATGACGGCGCTCAACTGTTTTGAAATGAAGTTTGCAAGAGAACAAAAATTGAGTTTGCTGCTGTAGTAGGTTTACTTTGTCTAGGAAAATATTTAAAGAGCAAGCAATTATAGACAAAAAACAAGGATATTTGTACATTTCTATTTACTCAAGCGTTACAAATTTACGTCACTACATTTAGTTTTCAAACGGAAACAGTGAAACTGTATGAATGAACATTACTAACATGATTGTAAATGTTCATAAAAACTTATGATTGATATGTTCTATTTGAAATTCTAGCAACTGAACAGACCCATTCAGTAAAAGAGCCAAGGGAACACGCCAAATCCAAAATAACATGGAGGCAATGTTTGTTGCTTTTCTTGATCAGAGGTGTACTTTTTATAACGAAAATTTGAAGCGGCTACAGAAAGCAATGAATAAGAAACGAGTCAATTTGCTAACAAAAAGCGTCGAAAACGCACCTGCCCATTCATCACAATTTTTTTGGAAAATTTCTGGTGAAATACGAATCTTTTAGCTACTTGAGCTGTCGAACATCTCTCAAGAATGTAAGTATTGGAAATGAGGGAGTTTAATCAAACATTTGTTTTTTCTAACTTCATAGTTTCGGCTAAGCTTTAACTATTCTCATGTGCAGAAGAATTATTTTGTCCCAATTAAAATTTATCTGTAAATTTTTTCATTTATCATTTGCCACAACTGACTTCTATGGTGTAGCCGAAACTGTGGGGCAGAAAGATATCGCATATTTGACTGAATCCCCTCATTTCCAATACTTACATTCACTAAACTAGTCAGCTCCAACCAATTTATCCAAATCTCTCAAAACTACTGAATTTGAATTATTATCTCATAATAAACTTTCACAACATTTATTTGGTGAGAAGAGAAATTCACTTAAGCTTTAAATAATCGCCTCACAAGATAAGCTCTATCCATAGTTCAATATGATCATGATATCAATTATCGTAGGGGCAAAACGTTACCATACTGAACAAATTATCTGGAACAGGGTGAGAAGAAGTGCTTTTTTCAGAGATCTGTGGTCTTTTTGGCTCCATAGGTCTGCAGTGCAGACGTGTGTCCTCTCTTGGCGGACATAGCTCCCTGCAGACGCTTTGGTATTGCCTCCGCTAGTTTGGTACATGTGTTCCTGAGTTCATCATCATATAAAGGTACTTGCGTAGCATAGTCTGTCATGCGTATAATCCGTCTTTCCTAGACGCTTCGTCTCAATATTCCACAGTTCCTACGATGGAATTTAGGTTTGATGAATTCCTGGGCCAATCAGGCACTAGGTGTCTTCACCAGTTTTGGATTGTGACCAGAGACCAGGTTGTGTTGGGATGTCCAGTTGAGGGTTCACATATTCAATGACCTTGCAGCATAATATTTTGATGTAAAGCACTCGCTAATGGAGGTTTTCAAGACAAAAGGCGCTAGAAGCTCAGTTCCTGATCAAGGTATGATGAATTCAACTGAATAAATTGGAGTATTACGCCGTGGAATCGTTTTATTCGTGCAAGCCTTCGACAGGATTTTTAGCGCGACTTGACCTCTCAGGACTGCTGAGGGCTTTCATGCTGGAGTGTTGAATTGGGGTGCTCGATTGACCTGAAAATTCATCTGACTTGGATCTTATTAAGGGATTGTGACCAATGCATTGTATGACAGACGAACGCATGATGGGTGATGCTGTTCAGATAACCATGAACATTTGCACTTGCCTTGTAGAGTCAGTGCCAGGGTGCCTACAGTAGGTTATTTCTGATGGAAGAAGGACGTGCATCATGCTGAAAAGTGTGTAGCGGAAGTATGGGGCGAATGAATGTATGGTTTTCTGTGGAAAGCAATTTTTTTACACCTCAGTCCAATTAATTTGCACAGTATTGGGAGTTACAGAATAGAATGCGCCACTCACGGTTTTGTGGTGTACTAAAAATAATGGCGTGCATTAGGTAGAAATGTCAAAGCGCAGAAAAAGAACAAAAATTGAAAAATATGCTGCTAATCTGAAACAATCCTAGATTCCACAAAATTGAGAGCTAAAATACTTAATGTGCTGTATTAATGACAGTGAAGAGGAAAATTTCGATTTTGATTTCTCGAGTTACAGAAAGAAAACTCAACGTCATTGCATCAAAAAAATGGTTCCTGAACGCATTGACAGATCTAAATTGTGATATTGTGATTCACGCAACTGAAAATGAAGTTAAACGATGACATGTTATCAAAAAAATTTACTTCAAGCAAAATGAACATTTTTGAGATTGAATTCCAGAATGACAGTTTGAATTAGATCATCTTGAAAACTCTAGGTGTAGTCTTATGTGAAGTACTGCAGTTTCAACCTTTATCGATTTATAATAAAAATATTTCCTCTAAAACTCTACTTGAGTAAGCATTAGAAGTTCAATCAGTAACTAATTTCGCACATTCTTCCAGGTTAGTGCAATATGAAAAATAATTTTGCATTTTACAATTTATTTACTATGAAAATCTTATTGACGAAATTAATTATTGATCAATTTCATGTAGAATTGACATTTATTCCCTTGTATCTCAATTTGGTCGCATCTATAACTAATTTTACATATGATAGCTCAGTCGTTCCGTATATTATCACTAATTTTGCGTTTATTAGCTGTTCAGCTTCGACTATATTCTGCAAAGTGGCCATCAATTGATCATTCAAATTTTGTGGGAATAATACGTCATGTCTATACGCGCAATGTTAATTCTACCTAATGACGGCCATATTGTTTTTGTTAACAACGCCGCCAACGGATCCTGTAAGTCCCAATAGTAATTGAAACATACGATCTAAGGGTCTACCAATGTAAATGGAACAGATATTAAAACATTCTACGACAAATGACTGTCACTATCTCTAGAAGATTATACATTCTCAAGTGGCACAAACTCTTCGCAATACAGTAATGAAGATTCTTCACAGAGAACATCCAGGTATTACAGCCATGAGAGCTTTAGCACGTTATCATGTTTGGTGACCATACATTGATAAAGATGTGGGGAACACTTATAAGTCATGTTGTACATGCCATCTAAATCGTCAACAACCACCAAAATTTCTTGTTTATTTGTTTATAATAGGGAAAGCGTACTTGTAGATTTTGCGGGTCCTTTTGAGGAAAGAATGTGGTTAATAATGTCGATGCTTTTTTTAAAATGGGTGTAAATTAGAACGATGAAAACGACTGTTTCCTAATATATATGTGCAACACTGGGGAACATATTCGTAACATTTTGTTATCCAAAAATTAAAGTATCAGAAAATGGGCATAATTTGCATCTCACATCTTCAAGACCTACTGCAAACAACATGGAATCGAACATGTGACAAACTCGCCATATCTTTCAAGAACTCATGAATTAGCAGACAGATTCGTGAGAACTTTTAGAATAAGAATGTCAGCTGTTAAGGATTAAAATGAAAGCAAGCACAACGCCTAGGTGAAACCTTATTTAGTTTTAGGAATACCCCTCAACCTGCAACGAAGAAATCACCAGCTAAAATGCTGTTTGGGTGTCATTCTGCTAATATATTGAACTATATCATGCCAGATAGAAAACAACGTTTACAATATAATGACATGAGAAATTTCATAGAATAAAGAAAACCAATCAAACAACTTTCGCAGCACAATAATGATGTTTGCCGTACTTCAAAGATTCCCAAATGAAATTCTGCAAAAGTAGTAGATATGTAATTGCCATTACAGGAGGAATAAGCAAATGATGTCACGTGGATCATATGCAGAAACAGCCTCTGCCAGAAACAGAAACAGTAACAGGAAACAGTAGCAGATCCTGTAATTATCAACGTACCACAACCACGAGAAGAGCGACATCCACCACCGCCACAAGAACGATATTCAGAGAATATCGGAGAGTAAGAACAAGAATCCGAGTGACACTCAAAGAATATTTAAGAGTCTGTTACTTTAGGAACAAATGATGTTCGAACCACAGCGCCTTCATATCTAAAAAGAAGTCTTTGTCAATGTGGATCTCCTTGACGGTATCCAAATTTAGATAGGAGAAATAATATATAATTATACATAGCATCAAATAACAGTTTTCAATAGAGTCATTCTTGTTATAAAATACTTCCATTCATTACCAATACTGGCATACAATAATACGTCACTGCAAACAAACTTTTATAGACGTTGCACCACCTCCACCACAGCATTTTTTTCTTCGATACTGAATTTTATGGGTTATTTTCCATAATCATGTAAATGAACTATTGAATATTAATATTCCTAGTAATGGTTATGAAAACTATTAAATTGTGTTTGTACAACCAGTATTATTCGATATTACCGCAGTGAGTAACAAATTGGTGCTCATAAATTTGATTTTATTCAGTTTTTTTTATGACTATTTGTTTATATCAATAATATTGGTTACACAGATAAACTACAACGTCAGTTTACAACATTATGAATGCAAAGCATGAAAAATGTCCAACAGATAGTATATTAATGAAAACGAATGCACATATTCAGTAAAATGGCTTTTTTGTCGATCTGAGATTGTATTTCATAATGCATTTCAGCTGTATGAAAATTACTTTTAAAAGCAAATGGATGATTGGTGTAAAGTCGGAACATTATTAAAATGATAATAACCTTTCAACTTTACCCGTCAATACTAGTAGCCATTAAAATCATTTCCTGTCTATGCGAATGTGTTGCACACGCAGGTCGAACGTTCGAATCCGGGTAAACGAACACGTACACATGTTCTATATGCACTTGATTCTGATTTCCAAGTTCCGTTGCGGTAACATCGTTTATGCGTTCGCCGGAAAACGAACATGCAATTGCATATTTATAACATTTTACTCGTTTCATTTGAAATATGTTACGCTGAGTTTTGTTTTACGTTTTCAAACCGCGATTTCAGATTTTATTTACTTGTTCAGTTGGAGCTCGTCGATAGAATATGAAGTCTTCCAAAGTTTATTGAAGGCATCACAGTCGGAATTGGAATGCACTTTGTTTTAATTCAGACCAAACTGATTTGATTGCTTTGCTTCATTTTACTGATGACACTCTGAATTTAGAGTTCGAATTGAAGTCGGATCACACAATAGATGGATTGTCTCATCGAAGCGTAGAATTGTGTAAGATAAGTCACAGTGGAAGAGTTCAGATCGAATAAGCTCCGGTGTTGGATGTGGAAGGAGATACAAAAACATATTCAACTTGCAGCGCCATTGCATTAGAACCAAAAAGATACATAATAGATACAAATTCTGTGAAATGGAAGCCGAGTCGTGAATAATATATGAATTTTAACTTCAGGTACAAAAACGATAAATGATTAAATTTGTGATATAGGGACTGATGTATATCGTTGAATATAAGAGTAAAAATACTTAGGTCAATTGAAATTCATTCAACGCTCGTAAATTATATGAATGCTGCGACAACAAATTTTGGATAGTCGAAATATAATAAGACTGAGAACAGAAATGTTTAAATGCACTCAGCAATCCATGAAAGACCGTTCAGAATGTTGCGTACTAGAACGAATATGTTCATTCATCTTACGAAAGCTTGAGATACTCCATTCAGTCGAGTTTTTTTTTCTCAAAGTGAAGTTTGCTCATTTGACTTTTGTCGTAATACTAAGACCCAAGTACAATTACAAGTCGCCTTTATTTATGGAATGCATTCATCGAATTCCATAACTCCATAAATTCCCATGTGATTCTTACTTCTTTCGGGAAGAATAATTCAATTTCCATACTGCGCCCAATCGTTTGTACACAGAAATCTCTCAGAATTAATCCATAGTACGAATATACATTTCAAGATTTTCAGGTTGCCAATAGAGAAACTTAATTCTCTTCAACAGGTGCACGAATTCCCAAGACCAGGTAAATAATTTCCACTCTACCAGTGGTTGGTTAGCGTTCTTTGTATGTAGGGAACAAATGCAATACACACCGTACATCCGTCTTTTCCAGAATCCAATCTCGATGTGAAATAGGGGATTTCATACATCTGCGGAATTTTGTTTAAAACGTCCATTGATATCGGTCAAAGAAAGCCCTCGCTGTTCGGGACGTCATATATTTCTCTTCGATTCAAACAAACGCGTTTCAGTCAGGAACAAACGATAAAAATGAGAAATGGAATTGGAGAAGAAACATTTTATTTAGATTTTAATAATTCATCCATTTCATTTGGAATTTTAGGTTAATTTATGTTTAGCTCAGTATTTTAAAAAGAAATGACTCTCAATTTAGAAATTGAATAACTTGGTCCAGACGATGCTACTTTCTGTGGCTAAGAATTGTAGTTTTTCATCAAATTATTAAAGTTCTGCAATGTAGAGTAATTATTCTATCCGCGGCTTCATTAAAATAGAGCAGAATGACATTTCCAACTTTAAATTCCATGGAAACAAATGACCAGTTATATTAATTTTTGTGTCTGAAATCTCTGGAGAAGTATGATGTTTAACAATGTCGGTTTATCTATTCAACATGTTTATTTAACAGCCATTATTATGAACTATTAATTATTGTGCAACTGCAAGCAGAATTTCAAATGTAAATATAGTGGAAACCCGCAAATATCACCTCACTTCTACGATAATGAATAATATAATGACATATGCTGTTGCGACAGCTACTTTTCCATGAAAATTTATGCATTGTTATTCGTTTTCTATAATTAAACTGTGATGGCTACACCTACGTTGATATAATAATATTATTTTTTATTATGGTCTTTACCGCAGACTTCTATAAAATATGGTTGATTGAATTATCATATAGTAATTGTATGATGTGTAGAAGAGGTCTTCATATTCAATTTTTTCATGAATAAATGATAAAAATCATAGATCTCCTGTTGTTTGGATGACACATAAAACTAAAAATTCTTAAAATCAAAATATGCCATAAAAACTTGAATTGGAGAATTGGTTTCTACATCATCATCTTAAATCACGGCAGCAACTATTGATAAGGTTGAACTTCACTAAAGAGTCCCAATAAGAAAAAAAAGAAACGTATTCTCAGTTGCCGCTAGATTCAAGATCGATTCATATATTTGAAATAATGTGGAACATTTTGATTTAACGATTCTTCTGCATCCACGTACATGAACTGATGGTTATTTTATTGTGTCCAGTGTTTTATCCAGAAAATCGTTCGAATAGATGAATGAACGTTAGACTTTGAGCTGTCATGATTGAGTTCTATTGATGATATTTCTCTATAACATTTCGTTTATTTAATCCCAAATACATATAAAGAACAATCATGCAGCCGGAATTACTTTATGCAGATATCAAAATGACATTGATGTTTGAAACAATATATTTTCTCCAATAATCAAATGCTCATAAACGCTACATTTTAGCATACCGTCTTCATGTACAACGAGAGAACTCACAAATGGAGTAAGAAATTTTGCACGAAAGTTATCAAACGCATTTTTCTCCAAAACTCATGCAGTTCAAGCGATATAAATATATGTGTGAACTTTTATGCAATAATCTATTACTAATGGTTTCTCAGTGGTGGAAATTCAACCGTGTGAATTATTATGTTGTTGAGTTTGAACGTTATTGAGTTCAATCTTTTCTCCCCAGGGACTCTAGATAAAATTAACAAGGTATTCGACGCTCTGTCCGAATCTTAAATCAGAATTAGTGATTCCCATCCAAGATTTTTGAGTGATTTTCTCCCCTCAATCCTCGGAAAGGAAAAGAAATCATTAAACTCTTCCTACAGCCATTTATCCATTCGATGCATATTTCTCGATATATTCCACCAAAAGATATTATCGTTTCCAGCGGTAAATTGGAAATGAACATCCTGTATATAATTGAAGTTTTCTGCACTTTCTCTCCATATAAACTTCAAGTATGTATGTCAAATTTCTTATTCCTTCATGCGCACGGTGCAAAGCTTTCTCTCCACATAAAATGGAAATAAGACACCTTGTATATCATTTTAGCCGCCAGTACTTGTTCTCTATATGAACTTTATATATGCCAAATCTCTCATTCCTTCGTATATATAATTTCAGCATTTCCCACCGCTTCTCAAGATAGACTTCAATTATACCATATCTCACATTTCTTCGTGCGCGCGGTACAAAGTTTTCTCTTCACGTGAAGTGAAGACATTCTGCATATACTTCTGGTTTCCTGCACTCCTTCTTCATATGAACTTCAAGTATGCCAAATCTTACATTTTCTTATGCTCGCAGTACAAAGTTTTCTCTTGACGTAAAATTCAAATGAGAAGTTCTTTGTATCATTTCAGCTTTCTGCACTTCTTTCTTTACACAGACTGCAAGAATGCTGGGTCTTACATTACTTCGCATTCATGCGCGCGGTGCTAAGTTCTTTCTTCACGTAAAATTGAAATGGGACAACCTATATATGCTTTTAATCTCCTGCATATCTCATTTATATAAGGTTCGTTCCAACAAGCAGTTCAGGACTGGTTCTGTATTGGTTTCCGATTTGACTCATTCGTATGCTCGTCGAATGAATCAGTTTCGGACTGAGTCAAACGTGGCGCGTGTTGGAACGTATTTCGGACAGATTTGACTGTTAACTGTCAAACAGCATATTATTTCAGGTTATAGCTGTTCAGTTGTAGTGAACATGAAAGGTAAAATCAGGTGAAAACTAAAAATATGGAATAGTTTATCATATAACCATGAAATTTTAATTTCAATTGACAATAATGGTGATTTATAGTACACCTTCATTTCGATGGAGAGTCTTCTATATTATCCAAAGTGCTGTTTATCCTGATCGTTCATCTTAAAATTTTCTGCTATATTCTCAGAATTTTCTCTGCTCAGACGAAAGTATTCAAAAAACATGTCAAAGTATTAGAGATAAACTGTTTCTTCTAGGATAAAATTCAAAAACCACATGAAATAAAATTTCAATTAATAATCTACACATTTTTCCAAATTTTAATGAATAATAAATTATTTTTGATCTCAAATTCTGTATATCCTATTTGAAACTTTCATTTCAACATATCAAATAAAAATGCCTATTTTCTTATAATTCTACATGCCTCTATAATTTATATTTTCAATTTGATGTATTTCCACGGTTAAATCAAATTCATCATCGCTAGAATATGATGAAAACTCATTTTCAGCACTTAAATCACTCATTTTCAGTTGAGGTTATCTTATTTGACGAATAGTACAAGCATTGGTCCATGGACTGTTTTGACTGTCCACAAAATGGTTTGCGGATTGAGTCGCACGTTGTTGGAATGCTTGACTAGTAGTCAAAATCCACGTTTGAAATTTGTTGGAATGCTTATTTGTAAATGCGCATGCGTCGGACAGTTTCGGAGTAGTTATTATAGAGAAAGGGAGACTCAAGATAATTATTCCTGGAACAGAGTTCAAATATTTTCCAGTAATGATAAGGTTTGATATACAAGGCTATCCTTCCTGGATAATATTATTATTCAATTGAAGAATTCGTAATTTATTTTGCGATCATTGTACATCCTCACAATATTTATCTTCAATTTCATCTTTAGTATCATCATAGTATGATAATTTGGTATAAGTACTTGAATAATGTCTTCTTTCAGTATTTTCTTGTCTCCACTCAAGATAACATTACTGAAAGGCTGTACATTCATTCTGGCTAATGGACAAGATCAGAAAAGGACAATAATACTGATTAATTATATTTAATGACGAATGCTCGACTACGGCTCACATATGATTTGTACTCAAAAGATGATAATAAGATTCGACATTTGCTACCCTTGAATCGGCTTGATTCTTATTCTAGGGATCATTCAAAGAGCCCAGTTCACTAGACAATCGTTAAGGGCCTTAGACTTGAGGTAATATATCATCAATAGTTACAATGTAATAAAGCCTAAATTGATTGTATAATCCACGAGAAGACTTCTAGGATGTTGCATACAAAAAGATCATATCCAATATTTGATGTAATTTTAGACGTACTATACATAACCAGCAAACAAATAATTTTATCATCAAAGAGAAACGTTCCTGTTTGACCCTTATTTTGATTATAATCATTAGAATCCAAATACAGTTTCAAAACCTTCTAATCTAAGTAGGTCATGCATTCATCGGACGTGCTTCCTTGGTTAATCAGCAAATTATACATTCATTGACGAAAACTCCAATCGAAATCAGGCCAAAGGTATGACAACATTGCAGAATGGCTCGTTTTTTCCATTCCGTCCAACGCATTTAACCTAAATCCTGTATATCCGTTCGAATATATTTCAGAAAAGGAAGAAAAATGGAAGTTGCAATGCATACACGTAGCCCGCCGCCAAGGATTTCTCCTATGATTTAGTGAAAGAAATTACCGTGATAAATAATTCATATGTGGCCCGTTGTTGGCGTAGAGTATTGGGACACTGGCATATGTTGCAAGAATGTATACATTTTATTGAATTATCTAATGGATTCCTAAATAAAACTGAGTGGAATATAAATTTGGAATTTGAGATGAGGCTGTACATCTTTTGTTCTTACTTTTTTACATGTTAATAAGAAAGAAAGGATATATTTTACTGGATGTTATGAGTATTTGGTATAAGAGGTTATTCTTGATGTGAACCTATGATAAAATTGAACTTGTTTCAAGCGTTTGATAATCATTCTACCGTAAATCTATCAAAGATAAAATATCAATGATAATTGGTAACTGACTTATACTCGGTTTCATAGAGGACTGAGTATTTAACTTAATTTACTCTGTTAGATGACAGTCGATTATTTGACGGCAATGATTCTGTTGTCCTAAAGGAGCCCAAACTGATTAGAATTTGTTAAATCAAATAAATTTACTACAGGAGTAAATTAACTTGGTCTTTCATGAAACCGGCCATTAAAATGATACATACTTTCACGTAGCTTGTTGAAAAAATCCGAAATGGACATCACGTGACTTACTTGAACATCATCATCATTGGATATATATAATCAAACACAACATCTCATCATTCCACGGCTAGTCGGTTGCTATGGGAACAGTAGGTCATCATTCTTATGCTACAACATTCCTAAATACTGATTTCTAGGATTCTTCGGCTTACAGTTCTTAATTTATGCGCCAAATTCCAAGATCGTCAAGTATAGTGCATTTTCGACTCAGTCGATCTCAATGAAAATAGGATATGAGCATCTAGACAGTACTATCATCATGAATACTGTATTCTAATATTCTACGTTCAATCGTTTTGGATTTATGCGGAAGATTGAAAAATGTTTCGAGTAAACTGCACTCTCGGCTTAGCCGATCACAATCATAATGCAAGGTGTACAACTAGATGCTGTAGAAGTGATTAATACGAAATCTCAATATTCTGCCACTGATTATTTCAAATTAATGAGAAAAATTCGAAAAGTCTGTAATATGAAGTGCATTTCCGGCTTAGTCGATTGGGATGAAAATAGGAGATGATCATTTGGATGCTACAGCAATTTCAAATACTGAATTTAAGTATCCTATGGCTACTCATCCTAGATTTATGCGGAAAATTCAAAAAAAGTATTAGGTAAACTGCACTTCCAGTACAGACGATTACAACCATAATGCGAGGTGCACATCAAGATCCTAAATCCTATATACCAGTCTTTTATACAAAATTTCAGCATTAGACGTTCGACAAATTCTGAGATTTGCAAGTTACGCACACCCACACATACATACGTACATCGTACCGACATCAAGCCAAAAATAGTCAAATGGATGCAGGGATGCTCAAAACGGATATATCCATCAAAATCTTGAAATGTGAATTTTGTCGGTTTCACAATATTTCCTAGTACTTTTAGAACGTCAGATAGTCTTAGATTCCAGTGCCTCATTCTGTTTTCCAGAGGTTTGATAAGTATGTATATTTGGAGTTCAGTAATGCTGAAATTAAAGCTGGACCATGTGACCAACATAATGAAAATTATTTTCAAATTTGTATGAGACCGCCTGTTCTGATCCAATTTTGTCACTTTTGTGATGCTCACGAGATGAAATTTAGTGAAGAATATCTTGACATATAAAATGTCAGACAAAATTAGAAATTTAACAACAGATTATCTTAGCCTACCTTACCATCCCAATAAAACTGATTGTTTTATACCGCAAATTCTGAATGTCTGTTATACTCATAAACTACACTTTCGGCTTGGCCAATTATTACAAAAATAACATAACTATTTTGCTGCTACAACAAGTTCAAACACTAAATTTCAATATGCTATAACTGATCATTCTAGAGTTATGCAAAAAATTTAAAAAAATTCCAATTGCACTTCCGGTACAGACGATTGTAACCATAATGCCAGGTGCACAACTAGACCCTATAACAGTCTTAAATACAATATTTCAACATTTTACGTTCAACCAGTTTTGAGATTTGCAAGTTACGCACGCACGAACGAACATACGTACCGACATCAAGCCGTAAATAGTCAAAATGGATTCAAGGATGCTCAAAATCTCGATAGGTGCATTTTGTCGGTTCCACAATACTTCCTTGTACTTAGTATAAGTAAGTAAAAAGGAGTACTAGATCAAGTTCTTGAACTTGATGATGTCAATGACGCAATAAGTTACGGGTTTAGCATCAAGTTTCCTCATTTGAAATGATGATTTATCATTATTCTACGAGATGTTCCTTTTTTCATTCTCAAACGTTGTCTTACTGGGTATATGCCACCACCACCGGCGGACTGCTCTTTATTCGGTTAATAATCTGATCACATCCAAAATATGCGCATTTACACCAGACTTATGTGCTTGAGTACTTCTTTGGTTTGTGAGAAGGTTCTAGGAAACGTCGTATCAGAACGGTTAAGATGTAAATAACACAGAGGCTTTTTCGGGTGATCATCTTTGTTACTTCGTACGTACAACGTTTAGCACTAGCCAAATTATCATGTGAGTCATTGTCAAAGCTACTACCCTTGACAGTCTTCAATAAGCACCTAATTCAGCATTAATCAGAAACTTTGTAGAACGTAGTTTATCGCTGGGAGATTTTTGTTTCGTACATTATCTGCGTTCCTTGAAAGTCAGTCCTTCTATATAGTTAGTATCTCTTTCTGCTGTTAACCATCGATATAGATAATGAATGGAATTGCAAAGCCATACTTAGTCTAGTCCAGTTGGTAGTCGGTTTTTTTCTGAGTTGTATTTCCTCTTGAATAATAAGATAGCTCCAATGTCCTAAAGTAGGCATACGTTGATAATGGTAGGAAGAGACAAAGAGTCTGAGTTTTCTATTTTGTGGTTGATGAAAATAGAATGTATTTGTCTCTGAACATAATATGCTGGCCACTAAATAGAAAATTTAGACTCTTTGTCAAAATCAGGTGTATATGAAATTGATTGTGAAAATTGTAACGCGAAGTATATAGGACAAACAGGCCGAAATTTTAGAACCCGTTTTTTAGAGCATATGCGCTGTTTAAAATATGGGAAAGTCGAAAACTCAAATTTGGCAAAACATTTATTCGAAAATAGCCACTCCTGTGATATATCTAATCTAAAAAATTAACATTAGGAAAATAAAAATAAAAAATTGAATTTATTAGAATTTCACGAAATTAAAAATGTCTGAATAATAATGAAAACTTATTGAATGAAATAACTGATTATTATAACTCACCACTTTTGGATGAGAATAAAATAAAAAAATTCTAAATTGAATTATCATCATTATCATTTTTTCATTTCCGTATGATGATAATTCTACTCATTAATATTATTATTATCATTCCATTTATTTTGAAAACTTTGTGTTTCTACTGAAAATGTTTTCATTTGTTAATATTTTGTTATATTGTTTATTTATATATTTTTATAAAAAAAGATACCTGAAGATGACTTAAAAAGTCGAAATGATCATCGTAGAATAATAATAAATCATAAAGTGAAACTTAACTCCTCCTACCATTATTAACTTAAAATGTTTCAACTTTTCCCCAATGTAGGCATAAGTTATAAGTTGTACCATTCAGCGCTTTCTATCAACCATCAGTTTTGATATTGGAGAACAAATGATACAGTGAATCCAAGTCCGAAGAACTCAGAAAAGGATGAGATCAAAAATACATTAATTTCGAGCTAGAACCTTAGGAGAATGAGCTGATGCGTTGTCACGATGATATAATCATTCCTACTATTGAACTTTTTTGAATGGTCGATAAAGATAATTTATTATGAGTCCTGAAGACAGTCGTAATATTCAATGATCTCCAACTATTTAGTACTGATCCTACGTTAGAGATTCATTGTTTTAGTTATTCGTTGTTCTAAGGCATGTGGTGATGTTTGTATGTTACCACAACAATCCATAAATCTGTTAAATCGAAATTTAACTTTTCGGAAATCATTCGTTTCTTTCACCTAATACATGAAATTGATACATCCAGCAGAAACTTGAAAGGTGTTCTACTGGGGAATACTATCTGATAAAATTATCAATGCCATCTTTATCACAAAATTCTTGAATCACTTTCAGATTCGTCGTTGTTGATGAGAAGCAGTGCTATTTGGATTTAGGAGTCTCCTTATTCGACCTGAAAGTGAACATCACAATGAAAAGAGACAGCACGTGTGGTTTTGCGGACCTCAAACTCAGTTTCACGAGAATAAGTCATTAGAAAGTAGATTTATATCTATTATAAAGTTATTTTTTATATTATACTGTAATGAATCGTTTCACAGGCTTTCATAGAAAGTTGATATAAAATTGCTGAATTAATATTAATGATAGCCTAAACTTACTCTCCCCAAAGATCTATTATGTGGATAAAAAGAATAACTACATTAGCTTTTTACGATCAATAGACTTCAAGGATAGAGTTTAATTTTTTTTCTCATATTCAAGTGTGAATGATGATTTTCATTTTCAACTATTACAATCAACTACTGTAGTTGCAAATCGAGCAAGGTTAGCAATGATTGTACTATAAAATTTTGATATCTCATATCAGATGAAGGTGTAAGGGAAACAGAACACCAATGCAATATAACTTCAAATAAAGGTCTCTAGCGACCTGTTAAGGAAAGTATAACCGTGTTAGTATTATTAGGTATGCTAAAGATCGAACTTCATTCGCGAGAAGAGAGAGATGGGGCAAAGCCACGATTATTACCGCTTGGTTCCGGACGAGGCATAAATATTAAACCTCATAAACTTAACGGCTGCTGTACACACCCGGGCGATTATCAGCGAGGGGAGATCCGTCACGGCACAAAGGAGGAAGTCAAACTAACAAAAAAACCCACGGGGTTACTCACCCTCGCTATTTTTCTTTCTTTTTCTCTCGGATAAATCACTTTATTTCCGACGTTATAAAAGTGTTATTAAAACAAATAGATATTGTGAGATGTACCTTCATTTTCTTGCAGGTTTGCTCTGCTTCAATATTATATGACATTAAAGCATGATATATGCCGTTGAGACGCTTTTGATGACGCTGCATTATTTTCAATAAAACTTTTATGCGAGAAAAAGTGTACATTTTCTTTAATATACGTATCTTCGCATATGCTACGCTTTTGTAAGTCATGCATACTTTGATAGAACTAATACAAGAACAAAAAATGTATTAACAACAGGCACACAGACTTATTATAAGCATTAAGAATTTTGTAGTATAGTTGGATTCATTTGAACTCGAAGGGTCGTCGTAAAACGATTAATCAGCCCTTTCTTATTACTATTACAATTATTGCATGTGTTTAACAATGAAGTACGATAAATGATTCTATTTTAAGTTATATTATATTTGTTAATTGGTTTGGTCTTCAGAAGTGTTTCAATAATCATTTTCTAATCAAGCTTGAATAAGTTCAGTTTTACTGGCACAAAAACAAAAGTCCAACTAAGGGGCTATGTCAATGTAGATCTTGAATACACAAGGAAAACATGAAATATCAACGAGTTACTCCAATCTGGACTAGTTTTTGCAGTAATTTCAAATTGTAAAATAATAAAATACTCATAGATAATATAATTATCAAGCAACGGATGACTTTAAAATATAATTATACTTGTTTGTAACTGAACTTCTTAAATCCCAATTATTATACAGAATGCAACGTGCGAAAGTGTCATAATTCATAGTAATGAAATAGGCCCTGAATCCGTTCCTGTTGTTTAGGTGAAGCCTGTCATCTCTTCACGTCGCGCCAAGCGACATTCGAGAATAACGTAGAAATTTCTGGATTTTTGGTTCCCATATTAATAAGGGCGAACAACCTAACTGAGGAACAGTGAATAATGAAATAGAGTGAATATTCAGAGTATGATGAATAGAGAAATATGATAAATGAATATTGATGGCTTTGTTGTTGAGGTTTAATAATTATGAGTAGGAAGTAAACTGTATAGTGTTTGTATTAGGGTTACAACGAAGAATAAAACTTTCATCTTCCTTTCATTTATTGAATACCAATTTTTATCAAAACAATAAACAATCCTTCAAGAGCAATAAACATCACAAATAGTTAAATTTGTATTCGCATGTATTTATTCCTCAAAAGACACTCGTATTAGAATCGTAGTGATGTAAGTCAAAAATAAATGAAACTAGAAAAGAATATCCTGTACATATCAGAATAACCTACTAAAAGCTGTCTGACAAACATTTAAGATGAGCGTGGAGGATATCCTTCGTATTTTTATAACTGAAGGGCGTTCAGTCATTCAATGTCGATCCTTCGAGTTTAGATTTCAACTCTAATCACGAGAGGCATCACTCAACTGTCTTCTTACTTTGAAAGTGGACAATGATAACACTTGAATATTCTATGACTTCACTCAACATTCAACAATCAGACGATTGATGAACAAAAAGATCGGTTATCAAATCTGCAGATGGTGAACTCATAAAAATGTTTCGAAACGAGATCTATTGTGGAACAGCATACTCACAACCATCATTTTTTGTTACTACAGTATTCTACCGATACCTCAAATTCTTGCATTAGTTGGGGAAGAGAGAATTCTGGTCTAGGCCTTACGGGCTTATTATTTTAGTTCAAATAATCTGGAAATGTCTGGAGCTATCAAGAATCTGGAAATGGATCATGCGTGGGACTCATTCATCGGAATAACATGGGCCAACGAACACAGGTTGTAAACGGACCAGTTTTATAGCAACAACTATTGGAGAGAGCGATATAACTTTCAGATCGTCAAGTAGTTTGAACGAACGAGGTGGCAATCTGCCCGGAATATTTGATAAATAGGAAAATAACAGATCAGTCTTTTACTGTAAGACTTCAAACTTCCGCTCTGAGGAACATGGTTCATTTAATTCAATATGAAATGTAAATTACCAGCACAATATCATTGATGCTGCGGGACTTGATGATGATGCACAAGTTTGGGATGGCCTATAGTCAGCAGTGGAATAAGAAATATTGATGAACATCCATGCCATTGGAAAACGCTAACCGTTCTATGTTTCGTATTCTCACCTCTTGAAGAGCCTCTTCCCATAATTGTAGAGCGCCTGTCTTCATCTAACAAATTATCTTTACGATAGCACTATCTTCATTCACTCCAATATTTATTGAAGTTATGATAGAACAATATCTTTTAAGTAACGAGACCATAATGGAATCAACGCCAAAATCTAAAATCGCCGATTTAAGTCATCGTTCTATCTATCAGATATTCTATTTTTATATATGTTGATATTTGGAAAAAACGTCCATTATTTTATTGCTCGTGAATATCAACGAATGTTGCAAGTTTTATCTACATACGAGTGTCCAGCTAAACTTTGAAGATTTACGAACCGTTTAAAAATGTCAGGTCGAGGTACTTCATAGGGTCGTGCATGTTTACGATATTTTAAGAAAATGTCAAAAGGGCAATGCTCTGTGATACAACCTTACGTAATTTCATTTTATGATGCATCATACTCTCAAATATGCAGCGAAAAATCAATAGCAAGAAACAAGGGCTTAGAGTTTCTAATCACCAATATAACAGAGCCTCCTTCATGAAGAGAGTCGATTTATAGTTGACAATCGATTTTGATTTACAGAGAACCAATAGATATTCAGGATAATGTGCTTATTCACAGATTTGAATATTATTAATGAGGCTAGAAGAAATGAACTCTTCGCTATGATTACCAATCTTCATTCACAAACAGATGTAAGTTATCAAACGAAGCTCATGCTATTAGGATACGGCGCCCCTCAAAGCTTGCTTTGATCTTGAGAGCCACTCGACCGATCATCAACAGAGTCGGACTACATGATACCTTGCAGACTGGAGATTCATCAGCAATAATCTATCTTATCCTTAATAAATAATAATGAGAATACGGATGTTTTATATGCTCAATTACTATATAAATTATACACATCTGTCTATTTATGAGAGTATATCAAGAAGTACCTGGAAAGATCGTATTATCTCCGTATGTTATCAAAAAGAAATCAGATCTTTGTGTCCAATAAATATTGCAACAATTTTGTTGTGAATAATTTTATCTGAGCTCGTTTTTTGATCCAACATAGGACGTAACATTTTTAAGGAGTGGATTGATATCAAGTTCCCCATTGAACTGAGATGAAGCTAATATACGATCGTTGATTTCTTGATAACTATATTCTTCAAAGGAAATTTTTGTTCATGAATGGCTGAAGGATGTTGAAGATGATTGCTTGAAAGGAGGCTCGTTAGCCTCAATTAGCAAAAATCAGAGTTTTAGAACATGAAGTTGCTTATAGAGCAGTAGTGGAGTGCCTGAAGGTTCAGACCTCGGACTTTTGTTACAGTGAATGAATTTATATGATTGAGGTGGAATGTTGTTCTTCATATAAACTGCAAAGTTTACCAAAAAATTTTTTGTGCTTTCGTTTCTTTAATGATTTAAACAAAAAACAAACAATTATATTTGAGCATATAATTTAAATTTGAACGATATTTTTCCATGTATACATTGAATTTGACCTGAATATACGCACAAAAACATATTCCCAAGATACCTGAGTGTATCACGGTTCGTAGAGACCTTGAACAGTTAGTAAAACGTGGAGCAGAAAACGGTAGCGGTAGCTACAATGTACAACTAATAGTCTATTTTGTGACATGATTCATATACTCTGACAAGCGTGAGCAATATCTTGAGATTTTTTTATTTTGCCTGATCGAATCTTCCTCTTACAAATGGTATGATAGGGACAATTGTATCATGGCGTTTATCTGCCAATCTCAAATCTTATGAAAACCGAACTCACCCAATGCTTATCAGAGTGTAAACGTGTCTTTAGACACAAGTTTTTTTAGATACGAGCGAAGCAAGTGTTCAGAGGAGCACGTGTCCAAAAAGTTCATGAAACAAGCTACATACTATATTTTTTTCACAAGCGCAAATTAAGACAGCAAAAATCTATTTGAAAAAAAATATTCTGAGAGAAATTTCAGATACTAATGTTCAAAATTTATTGAAGGTAGATTCAACCCGTGCTTAATGAGCCTGTGCCAACTTCAAGACGTATTCAAAATGATTGATGCCACGGGTTTACCAAGATATGTTTTAAATATTATTTAGCGCCATGGAAACCAGTTGGTTAGATGGCATTTTAAATACGGTTGTAGAATATCAAGGAACGTCTCCGAATGCCACAAAATTTTCCAGGATATTCCAAAACACTCTTTGATATTTCAGAGCGTTATGTATTGACTTTAAATGCTTTAGAATGTTCTAAGACGCTCCAGAATGCTTATGGATACTCCAGACTATTTTACAATGTTATAAAATATTCCAGAACGCTTTAGAACATCATACAATGTTACATGACGTATCTAAATACTCCGAAATATCTTAGAACACGTCAGAATGTCACAAAATAATTTAAAATACTTTCTGTTAAAAAATGCAGCAAAATGTTCTAGAATACTTCAAAACGTTACAGGATAATTCTAAATATTTAAGAACGCTTTAGAACACCATATTCCTGAACGTTTTAGAACATTCATGAACATTCCAGAATGTTATAGTGTTTCTATATGCTTAAGAATAATATAGAAAGCAGCAGAATAATTGAGAACACTCCAGATTATTCTAAAACGTTATAGAATATTTCAGAATGCTTATATACGTCATACAATCTTCCAAAACGTACCAAAATACTCTTGGACATATCAGGATCATATGTACAATGTTTCAAAATGTTTTGGGATATTTTAAAATGCTGCAGAATATTCTAGAACATTCTAAGACCTTATAAAATGTTCTAGAATTTTTGAGAACGGCTCAGAATGCCGTACGATCCTTCAGGACATTTCAGAACACTTTAGAACGTACCAAATCACTCTGAAACATTCCAGGACCCATTGAAATATTATACAATGTTCAAAAATGCTTCAAGATGCTCTAAACTGCTGCAGTATGTCTTAGATTACTCTAAAACATTATAAAATATTTTAGAATATTTCGGAACGTTTGAAATGCCATAAAATCTTCCAGGACGTTCCAAAACACTCAAGAACATTCCAGAACGTTATATAGTGATTCTATATACTTCAAAATTCCACAGAACAGTTTATTTTAACAAAACGTGCATCCAGATCTTCATAAACTTTATTTGATGATGATCTATACATACTTTTAGAATTATATCATAATAAATAGACTTTTTTGGTTTTAATTCTGTATATTTAATTTTATTTTTGACGTTTCGACTCTCTAACCGAAAGTCTTCATCAGAAAAAATGATACAAAAATAAACAAGGCAAGAAGGTATCTTGCCTTGTTTATTTTTCATATCTAGTCTATTTTTCATTTGATGAGTTCTGAGATATTCAGGCGCGTTGCTGCCAATTCAGGGCGCCGGAGCGTACGCTGATGATGAAATTGGAGATTGATACGATGTACAATTCAATGTAGTGAACCATATAAAACACTATCTCAGTCACTCTACTTGTCACAATGTTGGTCACAAAATTGTGACGAGCATTATCTTCATTCCATCACTATCGAGCCAGAGCAACGGCACTTGACATCAGTTGTTAGGTAAATACTTGCTCAATTAAATTCTTGCAAAAATATCAAATTTAAACTTGAAGTTTATTGAACCCATACCTACTATGTTTACATGTGGTCAAATTAATGTAAGATCGCTCAACTCGTGTTTCTCTAACTTCAAAGATTTTTTTAGTGACCAAAATTTTGATATTTTAGCTGTTACTGAGACATGGATCAGTAATACCGTTCCCGCTCAGTTATTTCATGTTGATGGATACAATTTATATTGTAAGAATAGAGCCAATAAACGTGGTGGCGGTGTTGCTTTTTATGTACGGAATAACATTAACTGTAAAGCTTTAGATATTCCTTTTTCTTCCAACAATAATATTGAACAGCTCTGGTTACGATTCACGTATCATAATCTAAAGTACATCATTGGTGTTATCTATAATCCTCATGTTGATTATTATAAGGAACTAGATATATTGGATGCAATACTTGCTGATTTTTTGCCGCAATGTGATTATTTACTTTGTATGGGAGATGTGAATGTAAATTTGTTATTGGAAGATGCGCGTGCAACGTTTTTTTTAGATTTACTGTCAGGTCATGCTATGCATCAAATAGTAAATAGTTACACCCGACCTGCTTCTAGAACTCTTCTTGACTTTATGGCTGTATCCGATAGATCTCTGTGTACATTTGTTGATATTATTGATTGTTCCAACTTTACTGATCATAATTGTGTGTACTGCATACTTCAACTACCAAAACCTATTATTCCGAATAAACAATATACTTTCAGAGATTTCAAACAATTTGATTCTGAGAGATTCTTTGCTGACTGCGAACATATCAACTGGAATCATATCTTAACACTACCCAATGTAAATGATAAGCTAGATTTTTTGAATGAAAATATTATTGCCCTATTCGATTATCATGCACCAATAGTTACAATAAACATTACTAAAAACTATAGTCCCTGGATTACTCCGGTGGTCAGAATTATGCAACGTAAAAGAAACAAAGCGTTAGCTGATTACAAAAAATTTAAGACAGACTCAAAATACGATTATTACAAACAGCTTCGCAATCTTACAACAGCTGCAATACGCAGTGAAAAGAAAGCATTTTTCGAATGTGAGGTGAATAATAATATAAAAAATTCTACTAAGCTGTGGCATAATTTGAAACGTTTAGGGGTTAAAGGTGAAGCAGCAAAGGATATCTCAGATTCACTACTTGAACCAAATAGCTATGCGCAGTATATGATGAATAAAATCGGTATTTCTAGTATTGATATTCAAACGAAAGAATTCTATGAAAATAATCTAGCAAATGAGCAATTTGAGGATCCTTTCACGTTCTCTTGTACTGACAGTGATACAGTTAGCCGAATATTAAATGGAATCAAATCAAATGCTACTGGTATAGATAATATCTCACGGAAGATGATCTTAATCATTTTACCCTATATTCTAGATTACATTACACACATCATAAATACTTGTATTATTGACAGTGTTGTGCCTGATATTTGGAAAGTTGCTATAATAAGGCCTGCTCCGAAAAAACAGAATTGTTCTACATTTGATGACTTGCGCCCTGTAAGTATATTACCCGTACTCTCCAAAGTTCTTGAGAGGGTATGCTGCGACCTAATCAGAGACTATGTAAATGAGAAAAAAATTATACCTACTAACCAATCTGGATTCAGAAAAGGACATAGTACAAATACATGTCTCTTAAAATTAATTGATGAAATCTTGAATAATTATGACAAATCTAAATTATCGTTGCTTATCCTGATTGATCTCAGTAAAGCATTTGATATGATAAATCACACCATGTTACTTGCAAAATTCAAGTTTTATAATTTTTCTACTGCTTCGCTTCAATGGTGTAAGAGTTATTTGGGAAATAGATATTTTCAGGTCAGGATGTCATCCAATGTAGAAACTAAATTTTCAACAATCTTCCCACTCGAATGTGGCGTGCCTCAAGGATCAATACTAGGACCGTTATTTTTCCTAATTTACGTGGCAGATATGTCCTCTGTTTTTAAATATTGTTCCATTTTTTCTTATGCCGATGATACAAATATTCTCGCAACTGTGAATCCGTCTAATATTGATGAGCAATGCGCTGTAATTAATGATGAGTTAGATAAACTTTCCAGCTGGGTTCGCAATAATGGCCTCAAGATTAATGCGAATAAATCTTCACTCATGGTATTTGGAAATCATAATATACCCAGTATTCATTTGGATGATGTTACTCTTGAACGCAGTGGTGTTACGAGGATTTTAGGTCTGGATATTGATGAGAATCTTAAATTTCGAGAGCATTTAAAAAAAAAATTAACAGCAGCTAGATTAAGACTGCGGCATTTGTATCAGTTTAGACATGATCTTAGTGCGGATATAAAATTAAGATTAATCAACACCCTTATTCTACCCATTTTTGATTATTGTGCATGTGCTTACATACCTAACCTAACCCAAACTGATAAAAACAGAATTAAGCTTATTCAAAATTCTTGTCTTCGATTTGTTTATGGTGTGCGTAAGTATGAGCATATATCTATGTACCGGGACAAAGCTAACATAAAACATATAGATGATCGTGTGAGAATGTTATATCTCTGTTTAGTGCATAAAATAAGGCTAACTGGTACTCCAGCATATTTATTGGATAAATTAATTGTTAAACAATATAATTATAGTTTACGGATAACTGACTTATATATTGTTCCTTCTTTTTATAAGGCTAAATATAAAGGTTCTTTTTCATATCTGGCGCCCACTTTATACAATAATGTTCCAAGTTCATTGAAATCTCTGTCAGTTGTTGCTTTCAAAACCAAAGTTAGAAATATGTTTTAGATATTAGAAATATGTTTTAGATATTAGTTATTTTTGCTTGTTGAATTTGAAATCCATGTCTCACTCCTGTTATTGATGTTTGCATATTCATTGTTCAAAATTTTTTATATTTGAATTCTGTACGGGTTAGGTGGAAGAACAGCTTTGGCTGAACCTCGCCTTTGACATAAACGTCAATAAAGTGCTATTATTATTATTATTATTATTATCTATAGAGTTGAACTTCAAAAATTCTAATATTTCCAATTTTAACAAATGTTGTATTGATGCTGATGTTAACTAAACTTTGATATACAGAAATATTCTACAGCCTTATTTGTATGTATTATACTATATTTGAGTTCTTGCAATTATCATTTTTTTTTTTTTAATCGAGATCATAATTTCATAGGAGGTAAACATTTTTGTATATACTATCAGCTAAACATTCCATTTTGAATTTTTGAAATTCATTCACCGCAACTGGAATCCGAGGTTTTCGCGTTTTTAATGCTCCAGGCACTCCACTACAGACAGTAGTCTAGAATTGTCGAACCTTCTTGCAAGTTAGGAATCTAAAATTTGTTCGAGCTTCGCCACCTCGGCTGTATTATGGTAGATGGCACTGCTGCAGATTAATTTCTCTGCATGTCATGTACCAACTTACTTTTTAATAGTAACGCGGCTACAAGTTCGACTATCTGCGGCTTGCTATACCGTACTGAAGAGTCCTAATAAGCACGAAACACGTGTCTACGGTTACTGTCCTATTTAGGATGATGGTGTAAAAACCGACCCCTGAATTTGTATTTTTGTGAAACTCATCAGGTTTTGATTTTATCAAATTTATTAGGAATCTAGGCTCAGAAATCTCTAAGAGTGGATACATTTCTAACAAATCCAATTCCTTTAACTGGATTGTAACTGATCATGAGACCTGAATTTACCAGCACGATTCTGAAATCAAAATGGTTACTACAAGGCTCATTCTAAATTGGATCACCCTGCTCAAAACGACATGACCACTGTTTCTTGGAAACAGTCCTGATTGATTTTTTGAAGAGAAAGAAGATGGTCACAACCTCCAAGTATGAGAATATATTCAAGATACTCAACAGCAAATATTAGAAGAGACCAGACGAGCTCTACCACTATGATAATGCTCCTGCACATTTTGCTCGAGCAACAAGTCGTTTCCGCTGGAAATCAGATATGACAATCTGATTATATTCTATTTTCAAAATAAATATCAGATTTTAACTGAAAACGATAAAGGGTCTTGGGAAGAGCAGAAGTTTTAGTGAAGAAAAGCTTTGAATGACAAAAAATGTGAGACCTTCAATATGTCAAAAGCTTACGTGGATAAGAAGATAAGTCAACAATGAAAATACCTATTCTTACAAAAAAAAACAGATGAGAGCACATGCTTGAAAAATATTTGGACGTTAAAGGTGATAATGTGGAAAGATAATATTCAATTTCCATTCAGATTGAAAGTTATAGAACTATCCGGGAGACTTTTTGATAAACCCTTTTTGCACTACATTTCATCTATGAAAGATATCAACATGTCTTTGATAATGCAATTCACAGAATGATGCATGGCCAATTCTATCAATAAACGTAGCAAGAAATATGCAGGGTAAAATTTGAGAAACATTGTTAAAAGTTCAGACTCTACTTGATACAACTTCCTAACTTAAAATCTCAAGAACATTTTCAGCCCGTCAAATCCTTTGCTTCTCTGATTTCATCAATTTTCTATCGTTTCACCATGAATCTGTCAGAAATTCATTTGATATTCCACGCGAAATTATTCAAAAATCAATTGTATGAAAATAATTCCTCATGATCCCTTCTCGTTTAACACCCTGTATATCCACGGTAAATCGCCGAGCGTACTAAAAGCATCGCAGCCGGTACAGAACATCGGATCAAATCCGCACCGACCGCATCACGCACACATTTTAATTAATACTGTGTCACCGCATACTATGAATGCATAACAGTGACCGCATGTGAATGTCCGATGCGGTGGAAATGCATTTGTGCCTAACAGAAGCAGGGATGGAACAGCTCAACAGACCTTTGTGCATTAGCCACATGAATATTTATTCCTACGGACTGTGATTCCTCAAAACTTCTATCTGCTGCTAATGATGACCTTCCAAATAGATGATTCAATACTTCAAATACATCCGTGAATCAGGATTTAATAGTGTTTCTAAAGCTCATTGAGGGATTATTCATCCATGGCAGAATGAAATACTGATTTTCAAAGGAAATTTTGCTCTAAAATCCAGATGGGAGTCAGCTACGACCTTCACCTGTTACAGGAATTGATAACTCTTGCAGAAATGAATTTTGTGTTCTTTAAATTATATGCCTTAGTTTTGATAAAAAATTAAGAGGAAGCTTTGACAAGCGACAACTTATTATACGTTAGCACTAACGTGAGAAATGCAATTGTATCTGGTTTGTCATGAAGCTTTTTGTGACCGTACTGAAATTCTAGCTAATGTTACTCAGTAAACATGCGCAAGACATTTTTTCTCACGTTAGCCACGACGGACTCTATACCAGGCAGGAGTGTGACCCCCACTACCACAGCATTCGCATGACGTCAGTAGGCTGGTTTCATGCGATGTAATAGTATTAAATTTGTATTTTAGAACTATAATGTTTATGCAGAATGATTATTGACTTACTAACAACAATAATAACGGTAATTCTCTTGTCTCTAAATATAGTTTTAGAGTAAAACGCTGTGATGCGATAAATGTAACTCAAAATAACAGTTCGCTATCAATGCTTTCATTAACATATATTTTATCAAGTTGCAAAATCACCCACTTGTCCTCTTCTTTTGTAAGTCTATTTGCAATTACTCTTGAGAAATGGTCATTTCCTATTTAAGAACTTGAAGATATATGAAAAGAAGCTGTAAGTTGTCGCAAATATTTAGGATCGGATTGCATATCAATCATGTAAGACCAAATAATAATTTTTGAAGTGTAGCGCTCTTGATTTGAGAAAAGGAGACTTATTTGTTCACTTAAGTACAATAATTGCCCAATTCTCTCTTCACCGCCTTCGTTCTCAGATATCATTATTCAAATTCTAAATAATAGAATAAGTGTTGACAAAATCAGTTTCATTTAACATACATCCTGGAATATCTCTCAATTTGGATAATGTATCAAGTTCATTTATAGATAATGGAGTGTTATTATGCTGTAATTCACTCTAACATACCAGTTTATTTTGAAAGAAATACTTTAGGCTCAAATTTCTATCTATTTCAATATAAAAGGAACGACTTACTGCTTTGGAATATTTATAATGAGGAAGTCCAGGAAAGATTGTTTGAAACTGATTAGGTTTCAAATGTGGTTTATCGTAATGAAAAGTCCTAATTTCTCCTGAATAATTGTATGTATTTGTATAGCTAGTTGCAATGCAATCTTCAGAAATTCAAATGAAGTTACATTTTCTTCTGTACTATTATAATTGCTTTTACAAGCTGAGACACAACATTTGCGAGTTATGTTCAAATTGAATAATATGTATATATTTAGGTAGGTATTCGAAATATTAGAAGGAAATTTACTTCATATCACGAAGTCATCAAGTCTACTACTATCGCTGGCTCGCTCACAAAGCCTACTGACGTCACGCTCCCCTCCATCACACTCCCGCCTGGTAAATAGAGTTCACCGTGCGTTAGCGTTAACATAACATGAGCGAAGACTATTAACTATATATTTTGTGCAATTTGAGTGTGTGTGTGATATATTGCGTAACGTGGATACATATTTTCTAGTTAAAAGAGTTTTCTCGAAAATACAGGATGTTGGAATTTGACTCCTCATTCTCAAAACTAATGCTCTAATCCAAAATTCATCTACACCACTTGATAATCAAGATGAGAGAAGAATTTGCTACAAATTCTGCGCAGTAACTTCTAACTCCATTGAATTCGAGCAATCAGTATTATGTAGCTTCTAAATAAATATGATGTTGAGACTGGAAACTTAAAATCTCAACACAATGTCAACCTACATTGTGAGCGAAAGAGGTATAAAATTTTCATGAAAAGACTTTTTGTTAGCGATAGGAAACAGCTAAAATAGGGCCTGACATGAACTTGATTCTTATTTTTTTGCTATCTGGCTCCTCTTTCATCGACTACCACCCAAAATCCGGTTTGTGATCTAGTACTCTGTACGCTCAATTATTTTTTTATGCTACATTAGAACCAGAAACTAACTGGTCTATCTTGTAGAAAAACCTTTGGTGATGGCACTTGATTGAGACTGATTCTTACATTCGATCCTTTAGGTGTGAAATAATTGACTTCCAAATTTGGATGTTTTTTATTCCTTTTGTACTCATATTTTAAGTCTGAAAAACCCATGGGGACATATCTGTTCAAGACCTAACGAGGATGCATCTCATAATTCTGACGAATTTTTGTTCTATTAGACATTAATATCACTCGCAATAGCTCCGACATTTTTCTCAAATTTTCCATCACTCACCTCAAAAATCTTATGTAAAACAAAACTCTGCCCATTTCAACTCCCTATCTGAAGCATTTTAGGTCATTGTGTGATAAAATAGTTATATGATCAGCCAGGCAAGAAAGTAGCAGAATAAATCCCTCGATTGGCGTTTCATATCTGGGATAAAATCCAGGTTAGAGATTCACATAAGGCAGTGAATCAAATATGCAGCCATGTCCAATACATAGTTCTGCCGACGGGTTACCCAGTTCACAGGTCCAGTACGGGCCAATATTTTTTCATTAATATTGAGCTTCGAACTAACGGGCTCATTTATGCTCATGGTTCTGGATGAACAGGCTCGATTACGGTTTATGGGGACTAAAATAAGTATGTAGCGTTCTTACACGGGCCGTAAACGGAAAAGGAAAAATGTTCATCAAGAACTATGGACAAACAATGTTAGTCTCAGTTTGGGCACGCGCACAAAAAGTCTAATTCAACCAAAATCGTATCTTCTATTGGCAACTGAAATTACCGTTGGCGGCAGCACTGTGTTTACAAAATGGCAGATCAAAAGTGGCTTACGGCAAGTTTGTAGTCTGTTTACAATGTAAATACGTTGATATCCACTAAAGAAATATTTATATTCCATTAAATGATTCAATTCAATTCTAATTGTGTGGGAAAGTATTGACTTTCTTCCTTCCAAATATATAGTTTTTTGTTTCAAAATCATCTTATTCATATACGGTCTCTAGTTTTAACTGGAAGATGACGTGTGGTTATAAAACTCATAGCTTCAAAGAAAATGATATTACGGGGAGGTATTTATGACATTTTTGTATTGTAAACTCCTGCTCTCAGCTTTTCTTGTACGAATATTTTCAATCCACACAGCTCGTTTATCAACTAATTCGTAGTGGTCAATTTTATTTACTATAGATACTTTTGTCCTTTTTAGGAGAATTATGGAGACTCAAATTCACATTTCGATTTTTGGAATGACATACTCAAACACAACAATTTTTATTACCAATTCATCGTTTGAATTCCATATTTTTAAGAGTAATTTTGAGGTTACATAATGTAACAATAAAGTCCAAGGCCAAGTGTTTCTCACTGAATTGACTTGAACAAATCAATTAAGAACTATTGTCGTATAAAATTTCATATGAACAATCTCAAAAAAGCCACTGAATATTGCCAACAAAACCAGTAACATAACATACGATTATATGGAAATTGGGATTGAATCCACTTTACAATATAATTCCGCTTATAACCGCTTGGTGGCTACAGGTTCATTTTAGTTACCAATAGTTCTCGAGATTCCAATGGTGGCACCTCAAAATGTAGATATACTGCATATTTTCGCAACTATTACACACGCAGCTGATTGTTGTTTTCGTATTCTTCATTATGTGAAGTGAACAGTCACTTAGTTGAATTTCTTGTAGCGTAGTATTACTTCAATTGACGTATGTGTTTTTAAAGTTCATGCAAGCAACTGATGTATAAAATACCCTGCACGGTGCAGCTGACGATTCTTTCTCAACTCACTATGTTGTCAACTGTTCCTAAAAAGAAATCAGACTGCATACTATCATTTTATTCTCAATATTTCTCCACTTCTTCAGCAGCTTTTCACACTCACACCTATCACTACTGAAGCAGCTGAAGGTATTCTTCTCAAATGGCACAACAGCCCTTGACAGTGACTTGACTTATAGGCAGGACACTCAACACATCAGTACTACAGGATCATCCCAATATGAAACAGGTAGAAAAACAGGAACGTGTCGGAATATTTATTGTATCCCTTCAGTTTAAAAATGTAGCACTTTTGTTAAATGCAATTTATTTTATTGGAATGTCTTCGCCTTCTTCTTCCAAGGTATGATTCACATCAAAAATTATATCTTTTGATTCATTCGACAAATGCTTCTGGTTCATTTTGCCAATCTCAGTTGCTTCGTCTTTATTTAGAACTCCAGTTTCTCTACTCCAAGGTCTCCATTTTTCAGTAAATATATCTATACAGTAACACTGATTTTGGAATAACTTCAATTCTGTTTGTGCTAATTTGAGAACAGTTGAAGGTATTACATATTACATTTTGAAGAAAAACTATTTATTATAGGCATTTCCGGAACGATGAGACATCCCATGCTGAGGCTGGTTGAACCCCTTGACTACGCAGTCAGGCGGTTCTACCATAATTTTTCATGGAGTATACATGCGTGTTCGCATCGTTACCGAATCATCCTGGTAGATTCGCAGCCTCAGTCTATGCGACGATCTCAGCTGACGGTCAGTTTACTGATTAATTGTTCGAGATCAACTGTCGAAATCAAAATTAGCTGGCTTAGTATAATTTTAACTTACTTGTACAAAATAACAAGTAAGTATTGTGAGACCGACAGAATTCACCTATCGAGATTTTGATGGAGATATCCGTTTTGAGCATCCCTGAATCCATTTTGACTATTTTTGACTTATGTTCGTGCGTGCGTGCGTTCATAGGTGCAAGCGTAGCTCGTGAATCTTCAAACTGGTTGAACGTATAAAGTTGAAAGTCTGTATTTTAGACTGGTATAGGGTCAAGCTGTGCACCTCGCAATATGGTTCCAATCGTCTGTACCGGAAGTGCACTTTACTTGAAACTTTTTTCGAATTTTACTAATAAATCCAGAATGATCAACCGTAGGATATTGAAATTCAGTATTTGAACTTGATGTTGTATCAGAATATTCATCTGCTATTTTTGTATGAATCGGCCAAGCCAGAAGTGCACTTTACTTGAAACTTTTTTGGAATTTTTTGCATAAATATAGAATGATCCGCTATAGCATATTGAAATTTTGTACAAAGAATTTCTATAACATCTAATTGTACATCTAGCATTATGATTAAGATCGGCTAAGCCAGAAGTGCACTTTACTTGGGACTTTTTTTCAATTTTCCGCATGAATTCAGAATGATCAGCCATAGGATACTGGAATTCGGTATTTGAAATTTCTGTAGCATCTAAATAGTCATCTTCTATTTCTGTAACAATCGACTGAGCCGGAAGTGCACTTTATACGACAGACTTTTTGAATTTTCCACATAAATTCTAAACAATCAGTCGTGGAATATTTGAATTTTGTATTTATAATATCTGGTTGTACATCTTGCATTATGATTGCTATCGACTAAGCTGGAAGAGCACTTTATTCGAAACACTTTTTGAATTTTCCGCATAAATTCGAAACGATTAAACGTAGATTGTTAGATTTTAGTATTTAGGACGATTATACCATCTAGATGCTTACATCCTATTTTTTTGAGATCCACCGAGCCGGAAGTTGACTTTACTTGACAGTCTTTTGGAATTTTTCGCATAAATTCGAAACGATCAGGTGTAGAATATTGAAATTTGGTATTTCAGACTGCTGTAGCATTGAATGATTGCCTACTATTTTCATAACAATAGACTGACCGGAAGTAGGAATTAATTTTTCAATTTTGCGTATAAATTCAGATCTGTTGGTAGTCGTAGAATTTTGGAAATCAGTATTTAGGTATGTTGTAGTATAAGAATAATGACCTACTGTTTCCATAGCAACCGACTTGGCTAAAAGCGCATTTCACTTGACAGATTTTCAGAGTCTCTTGAGTTAATTCAAATGATTAATTGTGGAACGATGAGATTTTGTGTTTGATTATACATATCCATTGATATATATGGTCAAACACATCATGTCGTATTATATATATATACATATACATATATATATATATATATATATATATATATATATATATATATATATATATATATATATATATATATATATATATATATATATATATATATATATATATATATATATATATATATATATATATATATGAAAATTGGCCAAAATAAAAGATCACTCTTTTAAAATATTCGTCAAGCTTTCGCCTAATTTTTAGGCTTCTTCAGGACACTAAAAAGTATTTTATTCATCAGATTAATTTACATATTTGGCAATCACAAAATAATAGCTGACCTTCATATACGACATGGTTTAGTTTACTGTTCATTTCTGTACATTTTGTTTTCGCGCGCTTTTGTTTGATGAACATCAAACGTCAAACTAGTTCTAAAATTGGCCGCATGAAAGATCTTTTAAAATTTAATTCTGTTCTGTTGAACTTGTTCAAAAAATTACTCCATTTTGCTTTTGTGATAAAAATACTTTAGTCATGATTTTACTGCGTTAAGATTAAAAAGTAAAATCTTTAAAAAAAATTTATAATGTACATTCTAATAAAAAAAGTGTAACTTTGTACCAATAATCTACAATACTAACTAGAAGAAAATTTTCTCCAAAATTAAAAGTGTACAAAGCCTGATATGGTTTTTCGGATATTTACTCAAATGTTAATCTACAAATACAGTGTGTTTAGAACACTAAATGTAAACTATCTGAAAAGAAAATTCATTCGACTGTCAAACTGATGGAATTTCATTTATTTAACTCGTACAAAATGTAAGTTGTTATTTTATTATTCACAATGAGCTTTCATGCTTATTATTTTTTATGTGAATTAATCTGATGAATAAAATACTTTTTAGTGTCCTGAAGAAGCCTAAAAATTAGGCGAAAGCTTGACGAATATTTTAAAAGAGTGATCTTTTATTTTGGCCAATCTCCATTGACTGCAAACGCCCACGAAACTTCTGTTACCTTAACTAAATTGCAGTCGCGATTGATCCTTATCTTATATATATATATATATATATATATATATATATATATATATATATATATATATATATATATATATATATATATATATATATATATATATATATTGCATTTGCAATGCTATTTTCCGGACTATTTGTTCGAGTATAAAGACATAAGACTCGATCTCGAGATTAAATAGACCAGGTTGTAGCAGGCTTCAAAATTTGAAGAACATGATTGGATGTGAGCTTTAAAATCTCAGGAATCGAACTGGACGACGTCCTAATTTCTTACTTCAATAATTATTTCAGGCGAGAAGATCTTGCGACGACAAATGGGGTAAAAATAGTCGAAATTCTGGCCCATGTGGACTACTAATCAGTAATAGGTTGACAAAGTACTTGATAGGATGATAGCTGAAATCTACTGGTTGATGTATCCGTTTCCCTTACACCTAAAAGTAAAGAAGGATCGAAGATTAAAAGAAGCAGACAGTTATTATTGAATAAATCCAGTAGCTCATGAAATTCATATACAAAAACAAGTCATGTCGAATCGAAATGGTTAAACTGTTGGTCGCTTGAAGAGTCAAAACATTGATAAGAATGATTCAACCCTAGTGTGATATGAATGAGAAATTGAACAAAAAAATAAAAAAAATTTGAATAGTGTGATACAAGACTTTAATTTTCTTCTAACTTTCAAAAACATTACTTGAAATTATAGTATTTGTTGGTTTATCCTAAAAACAATACTATTTTGGCTAGGCCGAGAGAGTACTTCTACCGTGACTGTAAACTTCGAGTACGTTGACCAGCAATCAATATTTTAATCTATATTTTCTATACGATAATAATATCATCATATAATTTATTCAGTTTCAAGTAGGTATCATGTTCATATCATCTGAAGATTGTGTTGTATCATGTATATGTTTTAATGTACATATATGAATTTATGATGTCAGTCACATGATAATCACTCTATTACGGACCACGAGCATTTTTCTGTAATTTAATCAGCGAATGGAACAAGTTTCTTATAAATATAGTCAAGGTAAAGATAACTGGTTTCAGTTATCGAACAAGTTATTTGAAAGGATGACGTCTTCAGACAAAACGCTCTACACATTGTTAACATGTCTACAAATAATTATGGCGATACGTGCATCGAATAATTACAAGTGTGATAATTTGAAAAGTGCTGCGACCAATGAAAAGTTTAATTTAGTATATGAATGGCAATATATAAATTTCACATGGCCGTCCGCAAGAGCGTACGAAGAAGCTATCAGATCTAAATTCTACATACCCGAAAACAACATCATTTTAGGTGTTAAATATTACAACGATAAGATTTATTTGGCACTTCCAAAAGCCAAGCCTGGAGCTCCAGTTTCTATTGGATATATTCCAAAGTACCCAACAACAGAAACAAAAAATAATCCGTTGATAACACCATTTCCAAATTGGGAAACTTATCAATCTGATGACTGCTCCGTACTGCTCCAAGATCTTCAGAGTTTCGAAATCGATAGCAAAGGAATCATGTGGGTCATCGATGGAAGAAGAGTGGATAACCTTCCCAAGAAATGCCCCCCAAGAATTGTACTATTAGATCTAAATCAAAATGGGAAAGTGGTTGAATCATATATTCTACCTCCTGAGGTATGTTCCCATGAGTCTTGTTTTTTGAATGATTTAGTTGTGGATGAAGTGAACGGAGGGTATGCGTACATCACCGACTCAAGTCTTACGGATCCCGGACTCATAATATATTCAAGAAAAGAGAACCGAGCCTGGAAAGCCAGAGACAAAACAATGTTCGCAGAGAAGGACGCGATGAATTTCACATCACACGGTGTGATGCAATCGAAAAGTAATAATGTTAATGGGATAGCTTTGTCCGTTGAGAAACCAAATCGAAAATTATATTACACCGCATTGAGTGCATTTACTTTATACGCCATCCCAACTGAAGTACTCAAAGATGAATCGCTTGCTACTGGAGATGTAGGAGAATTTGTTGAGAATGTTGGCAACAAGACCGGTCAATCCTCTGGAGCTATTGTAGATACAAAAGGGCAACTCTATTATGGGTTAATAGCAGAAGATACAATTTTACGGTGGAATTCTTCAGAACCTTTTACGGAAAAACAAATTATTGAAAAGAATCCCGGGCTGATACCGTATCCTGACAGCTATACTTTCGATGATGAAGGGTACATGTATTTGATGGCAACCAATGTCGATAGATTCTCAGCTGGTTACCTGAATATCGAAGAATTTAATTTCAAGTTATCTAAATTGTATACTGGAACTTGCAGCTACATTCAATCTTAACATGATAAGAATATATAATTGAATACTTCTATAATTGTTGGAAGCTGATATTTTCATCTATACATAATATTAATGTTTCAATTGTAATAGAGTGACTGCATAATAAAATTTAAATCATCACAGGCTCAAGAATTATTCAGTGAGACAATTTAGTATGAGACTCTGATATATTTTCAAGGTCATTTCAATCATGCTTTATAATAGTTTTTTGCAAATATCATTTTATTATGATTTCAAAAATGAGAACAATAGGCCATTAAAATATCAACCATGCAATATCAAAGTTTTTTACTCTAAATTCATCGACATTAATCGAGCTCTGAACCGTTATCTATAATTGCGAAGTAATTCTCATATCAAAAATATTTCTAACTCCATTTTCACCTAAAAACTTAAGTATCTTATTGAGCAAATAGAGCCTCGATAATTTTATAATCAGTTCATATGTTGTTCATAAACCTTTCCATTCCCTTAAATTTCCAGAAATTGATTTCACATACTTTTCATCCTGCTTCAGCGAAGATATTTTTGTGATTTAAGTAAGTACTCATATTTTTGAAACACGATAGTTATTTTTGCACGATTGGACCTTTACATGAGCCTACAGGCCCTGTAATCAATTTTGTGTTCACCATGCCAACTGTGGTAGCTATAATTATGATTGCTCATAGTCGAGAAACCAGCCTTACCTTACGTTTCCTGATCAGACTTATGGCCAAATTGTATATGAATGAATCGGGTACTGTATGTCAGACATTATAAATGCAGGGTCCTGTCCTAAGAGTCTAAAAAAGGCTAATTCTGGTAAAAAAAATTTACACAACTGCTTTGATAGAACTTATGACTGAGACTAGTACCAATCGATAGTGACGATCAAGAACTGCAAGAAAAACCCAGACTGTCATCCCTTGTCCTGTCCAGAAGGGCGGCAACTACCCTCGAGTGTAGCCCATTTTCATATTGAACTTTTCTAATCGATCTACGATAAATGGAAGCTAGAATCTTCCTGAACATAGAAAAATACAAGATACCGCCTCTCTACCAGTCCAGGAGGAAGGCAGCCACACTTAGAATTATTCGATTCTAAGATCCCATTTTCGAGCGCAGCTATAGTTCTCTCATCAAATATATAGAACCTTAGCTTGAGCCCTCCTGAGGACGAGAATACCAAAATGCTGTCCCTCACCCTGGCCAGGAGGACAGCAACCATTCTTAAAGACTATCCAATTTCTAGCTCACAATTTCGAATGTACCCCGGTTCTTCTATGTTTTCCAAACTGAAGAAATCCTAAGCTCAATGAGGAAAGTCGAGTACGAAAATGCGTTACATTTAGGAGTGACTGCTGCCCTCCCAGACAGAGCAAGAGGCAGCACTCCGGTTTTTTTCGTATCCAGAAAGGTCCGAGCTACAATTTATAGAGAATAATCGTACATTTGATGATACACGTACAGCTGCATTTGGAATTGGAACCTTCAAATCGGATAGACTTAAAGAGTAGATGCTGTCCTGTCAGGCAAGATGGAAGGCAGCACTTCGGTATTCTCGTGTTCAGGAAGGTTCAATCCACAATTAGAAAAAAAAATCTGGCATTCAATGGAAGAAGTACCACTGCGATCAAAATTGGGACCTGAAAATCAAATAGTTTTAAGTGCGGCTGCTGCCGTCCCAGACAAGTATAGATGCGGTACCTTGGTTTTGCTATGGTCGAAAAGGTTCGAATGAAATTTGAGAAATGAAATTATTGTAAGTTTGATCAGGAAAGTTTAATACAAAAATGAGTTACACTTAAGGGTGGCTGCTGCCCTCCTAAACAGAACAGGAGGTAGCACCCAGGTTTTTTCTCAAAGCGCTTGACCTCAGCTATCAATTGGTACTAATTTCAATCGTGAGTTCTATCAGGGAAGTTGCGTCAAGAAACTTGACCAGAATTGGCCTGTTTTTCGACACTTAGGACAAGACTCTATATTTATAAAATCTGGCATCCCATCAATTACCAAATACTCGATCGATTCATATACAATTTTGCCGTAAATCCGATCAGGAAACATGAGGTCTGGTTGACTCCTGGACTACCCCTACTTATAGGCAAAGGGAATAGGTGAAAAACGATAGATGTTCTCACAAAAAACCTATCCACTATTATAAAAGTTGGAAGAAAAATTATTACAATTTTTTATTAGAATGAGATTGTTACTTCTATTATCATATTTAACCAGATACAAAATTTTTATTCATATTCAAATACATCGGATTTGATACTGCTACGTGGCTTTTCAAATCGTGCAAAATATCTTTTTCTCTTATTTTGCTTGAATAAGACGCCATATTATAACACTACACTACATGCAAAAACTTTGGTATTTCAACAAGTTTCCATGGTAACTGTACAAGAAGCGCTGATTTTCTTGAACAACGAGATCCCAAAATCCAGCATTTTTTGTATTTCTTGAAAAACAAACTATATAAGCATCACGATCAGTACATTGTTACCGATTTCGTGTTGTATTTGGAAGCCTTGTCGATCGACCTACAATCTATTACCTCCAATCAGTAACCTGTACTGTCAATGTATTTACATAGTACATTTTTAATTTAACCACTAAGTAAGTGGTTAAGTAGTTTTAAAAAATATATTTTGATCATAATATATGTACTTCACTTTTTCACTATCTTGAAGATAGTTTGGGATGAGTTTCTCTCATTTTCTCTTTTATTTTGCGTTGAGAATGCATCCAAACGATTTGATAAGAAGTCAAATGTCTTACAAATTTTTCCGCAATAATTAAACAAATAAGCCATCATGAAATGAGAAATGAAGGGACTGTACTTTAAAGGCTGAATTCGGTGCAAGTATATTGGGCATGAGATCCTCATAATCCTCCTCAGTAGCCAACGTTCAAGACAGGTACCCTAATCCAGCAACATAAACTGGGCGCTAACCTCCAAAATATTAAAAGGATCTTGTTCCCAGTTTACAAAATATTTATTTTGGTGCAAAGCACCGCCGGTTGAAAACAAAGCCACTGTTTCAAATAACGTAAGATTCCATGTCCAGCTCGGTCAGGGCGGGCCTCGTCTGCCAGTTCGTTTTGGTGCAAAGCACTGTCACGCCGGTTGAAAACAAAACCACTGTTCCAAGCTTGTTAGATTCCACGTCGACCTTGGTCCTATTTATAATGTTTTATACCTATGCACTGAAGAGGATTATCGCAGGTTGTCGTACCCAGTTTGTGAGAACGGATTACAGCTATCTGGTCTACGTGCCCAATTCATATGCGCCTGCTGAACTGAGTGACTCTAGAATTTTGTGAATCTTAACTAGCAGGTAGTGAAAATTCTAAATCTGCAGGTAGCAAATAATCTGAAAGACTGTGATATATGAAATATAAACTCGTGCACGCACATATAGTGTTAGTAGAAAAGATGCAATTAACATTTGAAATTTGACACGGGATAACGTAAATAATTGTTTGTTGAGGATAAAGGCTAATAAATCACTACGGGAAGCTCCCAACAATGATAAAACAATCTAATGTAGCTCTTATAATTTACTGTATGATGCTATATTCATTTAATTAATCAAAATTTGATAAATTGATGCGGACAAACATCTAAAAACCTTAAATTTTTTACAAAATTATTTAAATGCATTTGCAATGCAGGATCGAGGAAGAAAAGGCATTATTGGAATGAGACCTTTTCCAGGATTATAGAATATGCACTTTATTTCAAAGTAGAAAAATATGTTCCAAAGTTAAGGATGACCCTCTTGAAGTGGCTGAAGAGAAAGAAACTGGCAACAGTAGATAAACTCTCCATTGGCTGGACTAATCTACAAATTTGTGATCTTTCATTCCAAATATTTTTCCATTAGATGTGAATGCTTGCACATGTGATGAAATTGATGAGTTATTAGAAGAACTGGTGCTTCATGTTCAGCAAAATTCTCATCCCACAAACATTTCAAACATTTCCTCCAGTTTCATGACTAAGACAAGATCATGTCTATGCTTTCTTGCAAAGGTCTGTTATTATCGCACATCATATTACCATTTGCATTCGACCGCCGGCTTTGGCTTTGGCCACCTACGACCGTACATTTGCCTTCGGCAAGAAGGCCAAAGCTGATAATGTAGAAGCGAAGTGTGGGCGTAACAGCCAGTGATTTTGCGTTGAAAAAATTATAATTCTGCTGCTTACGGTTGATATTCTTGTTAAGTCATACTTTCACATCTATGTGAATCAAGAAAGGTTCGACTTCTCCCAATGAATTCTTGAAAATTATTCGCAACTCACCCGTATTAGATGAAATATTAAAACTCTAATAATTAGAATATATTGATATGGCTTCTAAGACAACGATTCTAATATTTATTTTTGTTACAGGAGGATATTACATGATTGAACGTAAAATGAAGAAGCTCCAAATAGTCGTCCTCAACACAAATTTGATGACCGGTCCACCCCGACAACAAGAAGTTCGGAAAGATATCGACGACGAAGCAAAAAAACAATGGGAATGGCTTGAGATGGTCCTCCATAAATGCATGAACAACAAAGAAGTTGTAAGTACACAATAATTTCTCTCGAATATTTAAAAGTAACACGAAAAATATAAAGATCAAATAGGAATATATATGTTCTTCTGTTAGTACAAGGCTGAAATAACAACTGATCAAAGTAATCTTATACAATGGACGGTTCGTAGAAGCTCCGAAACGGATAAGTTCTAGTTCAGTGAGTTCAAATAAAATGAACATGTGATATCGGATTTGCTCCGAGAACGAGACTCTTCGTTATTCTAAGTTTGAAAAGCTAGTGGGTGCACACAGTAAACTTTGAATTTGAATCCCTGATATCAGAAAACACCGATTAATCTCATGCCGTATCTTTTGATATGAAGTTATCAAAGAAGCGAGTATATGGATTAAGTACACAACTAGTATTAAGAAATAATCTGGCACGGCAAACTGATCGGCTTCAAAATCCATTAAAAACACAATTTCCATCATAGAGGCAGCACCTGATAAACACTTTAACTAACCAATCGATGCATCCAATATCTATAAAGTCATTTCTGGAGGTGGATCACACCGCAGGTAGACTTTGTAATATTGGATGATATCATTGGGTGTAGTGATACCGATTTGAATTGCTAACCTGCTAGCAGTACACAAAGCATCTGATCCGTTTGCTTGTAATACTACGGATCGCTATATTATGTTGAAGGCTAGTTTCAGAACTCGTATTTGGATCGACATATTATACTGTTGTCTGAATCAGTGTTTCAATTCTGCGTATGTAATGTATAGATACAAGACTCCAGGGACTAATGATTGTAATTTTGCTCATTACAATTCACGTTATACAGTGTGAGTATTATATTGTGTCATGAAAGAGCTGACAAGGAGATCAGTGGATTGTTAAACTGTGGCTAGAAATAGTCGTATGATGGATATCTTGATCATATCATGATGCAATATGCTGAATTGCTTGACACTTTCAATTTTTAGACCCTCTCAGACAGACGTGATGCTGCATCTGTATATCAGCTGTCTAAGATAATACACAATACAATGAATGATCTGCATCCTTTTTCAATCTTTGAACTTCCATGTTCCATCACACAACACTTGTCAGTCTTCCACTTTTTATTTGTCTTCTGCTCATGGCAACGCATTTTATATATCTGCCATTAATAGAATGTGCCATCTCTACGAAGTAAAATTTTCTACTGTCGATATTTTTATTTGACTCCAAAATATTGTACAACTGTATCCTTCAGTGCCTCCAGAGCTATTAGCTTCTTTTTTATTCTTTCCTGTGCCTTTTCTGCTCCATTATTAGGCTTTGCCTGTTGTGCAATAATAATGATAATAATAATGATAATAATTATGATAATAATAATGTATGGAAGCAGAAGGGTCACGACAACGCAGGAAGTGACTGCAATGTAGGACTGCTACAACAATAGAACTGTGTATTTGGTAAGGCAGAGGGAATTTATTTAGGAAGAATTGGATGGCATTCGTTGATATTTAGTCGATGCTTCTAATTTTGAATGTTCCTAATTTAAATAAATATGCACAAAGTGCATTTTATGCTCAATGGATATAAAGATCTTTGATTCTAAAAACTACCGTTTCTTAATTTCACTGCCCAGCAATGTACATCATAGAAGATTTCAACAAAGATTTGCTGTTGCTCAGCTGAAAAAATTCAAACACGATTACTCATCCGCAAGACAATCTCAGAGAAAAAGAGAGATCTTGTTAAGTAAAATGACAGATGAATATCTTCTTCCTTTCAAGGAGTTCCTAGCAAACAGAAATCGCAATCGACGATATACACAAGTTGAATGATCAAAGATACAGGGCATTGGAAGAAAGAACAAAAGAGTCAAATGAAAACAACAGTTCGGTTGTAAGACGCACGACAGAATAGATGTATTAGGGAAGTACTTTTCTTGTGTCAGTTTCATGATCATTTAAATGCGGAACAGTTTGATTTCTGTGGATTTATCATGTTTGTAGTAACTCTTACTGATCCATTAGTTTGGATATCTGTTGGAGCTAAATGTCACTTGTGCTTCAGGCTTTCTTGCTGTATGCTCAATAATTGTCAAAATAGGAAGGTTGAGGGCCGTAGAAAGAATCTAGTACGCATTATGACATGCAGCCAGAAATTTTAGTGACTTGACAAGCCTTGCAATCAAATATTTGGCCTCATGTCATAGTGCTCAACTTGACACTCTGTTTGCATGATTTACTATTATCACTCCTCATATTTAGAACGGTGTACAGCATATAACCAATATTGAACTCAATATAAAGATGAAGAATGATTGTAAATATCCGATAATTGTCACAACATACACAAAAGTTGACTTCTGCTAAAATACATGGAGCATGAAGCATCACTGGAATTCTTCAGTATGGTGTAACCAAATGTCGGACAAGAATCGCAATATTGGTCTCGATATCAATCTTGATTTCGAAACCAATGCCAAATTGTTAAATCGAGACTAAGACAAATATCAAGTACACTGAGACCGAGACGATAACGAGACCAGTGTGATCTTGATCTCAAATGTATCGTTGGTTTAGAAGAAGCCACCACAAGTTTATTCTCATTCAATTATGGAGGCACCAATTTTCCTGAATTATTCAATGCTAATACTTAATTTTGATGCGGAGATAAGAACCATAATTCTTTTATCGGGACCAATATCGAGAGGATGCATGTGAGACTGATACCAATGCCATTCGAGTCTTGTCTTTGTCCCGGTCTCGTCCATCACCAAGCGCACACGTCGTTTTATACATTGAGTTGTGAAAACTATAAAAGTCTACCATATTGAATTTACTGAGACGTCAAACATTCTATGCATGCAAAGTACCAAAGCCGGTCTTATATTCATCAATTTTTCGGTCGATTTCAAGTGCTTTCTCAAGTTCTAGAAGTAGAACTTAAAATATAGCTTTTTATTTGCTAATTATTCCGTAAATATTAGATCGGCTATTTTCCTCTAGTTTTTTTAGGGTTTCCTAGTGATTTTAGTGAAGAATGTGGTAATGCCAACTGAAAAATAAACATCAGGGAACCCTTTAAAAATGCCTATTATCCAAACTCTTATTTAGAACCATTTTGAAGACTAAGAGAGACAGTCTCTTGTAAATATTTCAAGCACTACAGTACTCAAAGAAGATTCAAGGGACTATACGACAACCATATGATTGAAAAATAATTTCAACAACATCTCTTTTACATAAAAGTGATTCATTCCTTTTTCAATAAATGTAAATATTAAGGAGCTTTCGTCCATCTCAAACAAAGACGTTCCCCTTACAGTCTGCTAATTTCCATCTAACCTCAATATGTTGTGCAAGAGCAATACAGAATAATGCTAGTATTTATCCTATTACTTAATTACTAGCAGATTGGTTCGTACTATTGTAAGCCCTGTGTACACTACGCGGTGATTATAATAGGCCCTTGACTGCTTATGTAAATCAGCCATATTTGTTGGCGCTTATGAACAAACACACACAGGACTCGATATATGTGTTTGTGCGATAACAACAGTATAATTCATATTGAACCTGTGCAATACACCTACAGTTTATTTACAATTCTAAATTTTTTGGATATTCACAAAAATGTTATACCCCTAGTTTTATCAATTCTATACACATAAATGAATGGGAAAAACTTTTCAATTAAAGTTTGAACAAAATTAATAGAAAAAAACTTTTTACATTAATTTTAACTACCAAATTGAATCTGAACTGTGCTGATACGTATTCAAATTGTCTTATAACATATTTTTTTTAAATAGGCCGAGTCCAGCTCTATCCGCTATTAAAAAGTTTTACTGAAATATTATGAATTGGGACCAAGATATGTTAGAATAAATGGATACAAAATAAATACATAGAATACATTTCCATGGTAATTCGTGAAGCTTCTTCACCTAATGAAGGGGGAAAAATTTGGCTCAAGGTATCAACCTCAGAAATATATAAATATATAAACAATTTTTACGATAACATGATCTCAAAATGAGCTCATTACTCTACTCATTCGAAGTGAATGATAATATTTAATAATATTACCCAGTAAGATAATAACAGAGAAGTCGTGGATTTGAATATTTACCATAGCAAGCATTTCATTGATTTTTTGTAATCATTTTATTTTACCGATTGTATTCAAATGTTTTGTCAGTGTGGAAAGATAAAATGGAAACGATTTCGTACGTTTTGAGGGAAGTGTCAAATGTGAAATCATATTGAACGCGTGTGAAATATGATTAGTCACTTAGGGAGGGCGTACACGAATTCGGCATCGAGGACATGAAGTCGGCACCGATGTTAATTCGATAAGCGCGGGGCGCACAAGAACTTGGCACTGTTTCATTTTATTTAATTTAAAATAAAACCAAGATCATTCTGCAAGATTTGGCTCAATAAGTCTCAAAATTTCATTTTAAATTAAACTTGTAATAAAATAATTGATACATACATACATACTGATATTATCACAAAAACATACAAATATATACAATAGACTCATCCTTTTTTTTGTATCCTTAGAGTTGAACTCATTCTTAGCGGCTTTTTAAGTTTTACAAGATTCCAGGGAATTCATCTTTCGTCTGATCAAATGTAACGAATCGTTGTTGGAGCTCACGTATAAAGTGTTTATTAGTAAATTTATTTTGAGTGTTGGCTATAAGTTGGGAGATATCAACACAATGTCGACCTATTTCTATTAAAGAGACAACATAAATACAGGAATCTTATAGATCCCAAAGGATGCCTTATCAGCAATCTATTAATGTCTATATGTATCACAGGAACTGCCGGGAACGTGAAAATATAAAGAAGACAGACAAATTCACTTTTTGTTCTCGTAATCTGGGAGGAGATACACAATTTTTTCCTAAGGAGATTGATTGTCAATTGCATTTATTCACAAATCACTAACGTGAAAATGATTTTGTTCTCATCCTCATAGTTATACAAGATGTTCCGTAATTTGACAACTTGAAAAAACCATAACCAACATTCACCTCAATAGGCTTTACAAAAAATTATGTGATTTGTGACATATTTGAATTATCCAAGGAATTTCCGTACATCCTCAAGCTATTTTTTGACAAAATGGAAGGACACGCTGTATACGCAGCAACTTTGAATTTTTCCTTCATATCAAGTCAATAAAATTCCTACAATATTTCTAAACTAAGTTGCAGCTTGTGGAACTTCTTTTGCATAAATCAAGCAATATCATTACGAATTATTCATAACTAATCAAGATAACTACGATTGCCGTTCCCCAGCGTCCACCGACATAAACTTGCAATACCGTTTGCATCTGAATAGCAAGCCATAAATCGCGTTGACTTATATTTCTAACTCCGCGGTGGCGAATTCAGCGCAGCGGAATTACAAGAAGCGTGCAGCGCTGCGCTGTTCAGTGTCGCATCCGTGGATTCGTTTCTTTGTCCTGCGAAGCTACGCCAGCGACGCCGACGGCGGCTTACAAAGCATAGAAGTGGACCAATATTGTATGTTACAAGTACAATACTTGACTTGCATCATTCAAACATAAGAGTTTTAGGTAATCATGACGAAGTATATTTCTTCTGGCTTGTAAGAGTTATTATAAAAATAATAGTCAGTATTTAAATATTCATAGTATTAAGGTTTCGAATAAATAGCTTATATCAATACATTTTTCAAGAGTTCACTGGGAATCAGAAATGAAAAAGTATATTGAATGTGCACTTGAAATCTTAAACATAATTAATTGCTAAACGACAGGAAACAAAAGGCCCGATTTCAGTCATCATACGTCTTTGATCAATCTTAGCTTAGTGTCTATAGAAATTGTTTATTGATTGGGATGCGCTCCTCAGGTAAAAAACTGTGGATAACAGTGACATATTAAGAGAAATAGGCAAAAAACAATTGAACCAATGAGGGCATGTCATTAAGATGAGGATGAGAGACAATGACTAGGAAAGGAAACAAAACAGACACAAGAAAAAACTAAAAAAATAAGAAGTTCAAGAGAGTAGTAGCAGTCAGCAGAATGCTTGTTTACATGAATATCCACGTTTCTAACAGCCCTTGTTTGGTGTTTATCGAAACGGTTGATTCACTGGCACATCTTACACCGGCGGACTACTGCAAGAATTAGGGTCAAAAATGCATAATCGAAGAAAGCTGGAGCAAATCACTAAAACTGATATGGCAAATCATGAAGATGAGACATGAACTGTATTAGAAAGTGACTGAAGTAGGCACAGAGAAGAACAGAAGAGAGAGTGTCCAAGGAAAAATGACAGTAAGCGGAACACCCGTTATCATACCTATTGCAGGTCTTTGACCACCTCGTGTTGGATATTCCACAAACAACGTCGATTTATTGATATACATGTAACTGTGAATACCACGATCAGAAATGCAAATGCAAAAACCTCGAAATAACAAGGACCCATACTAAGAGAAATGGAGAGTAAACAACTAAACTAATACGAGCACACCATGGGACTTGCATAAGACATATGACCTGTTCCTAAAGCTATCATGTCTCTGACTAATCTAAGTTATATTAAAGACACTAATACGTATGTGGAAAGAAATGTATAATTCTGGCTTTCATAGAGCTCTTGAACTTATCAAAAATACTTTTGATTCTAAGGAAGCTCAAAGTGAAATTTGAGTATTCATTGATGCTTTTATCCATAATACCTAGTCACAGTCACATTATCCTAAAAATCAATTTTATATTTGGAAACGTCACTACCACAGGAACACATACCAAAAGTGGTAAGTAACAAACAACTCAACTGATACAGGAATTTCATAAGAAAACTACATGAAAAAATGAGTAGAGAAGTATTCATTAGCTACAGAAAGAAATAGGATAAAAGGAACTCAAAAAAATTCAGGTAATATTGTCAATTAGAGGTGCTTGTTTCAAAATAAATGAAATTATGGAGAAAGCATCTATTTGATATAAGGATTATAAGGAAGACAATAACAAGTGAAGCTCGAGCCCCAGAATTGCGCAGCGAAATTTGGTCATACCTGGAGATGTTTTCCGAAAACACGAGCGTAACGGACTAATTCATAGCTTTTGTTACCCATGAACAATTATTCGTAAATTAAATTTTGGCCCTAAATAAAGAGTTCAGTGCGCCCTTTTTGACTGTCTCGGGCAGGAATTCTATACCTGAGACATGCGCAGCTCAATTCAGCTATATTTAGCGATGCCTTTCGAAATACGGGGCTAGTTTTCAATCACTGTTACATACGAAAATCTATTTATGGACTAGTTTTCTGTCCATCATAAAAACCTTAGTGCATCCTTTCTGAGCTAGTTTGGGCTCAACTTCTGTCCCACAGGTACGCGCAACTCAATTCGGTAATATTCATGAATGTTTTTTGGAAATGCGAGCGTATCGGGCTTGCCCACAATCATTGTTAGATACAAACACTTCTTCATAGACTTTATTTCAGCCCAACATGGCAACATGAGTGATTTCAGAATAACCCTAGCCCCATCATGTCAATATTTTCCAATTATCTCCATGTCTAGTAGGACTTTATCCAAAATTTGATCCGTTCTGGCACTGGCGCTCCTCATCGATAACATTACCAAAATTGATTGACGAAATCCAAAAATCAGAAGAAAAAATGGAGAAACGAATGCAACCTACATATAACTGTAGACTCGATTTCAATTCAAGCATTAGAATACGCAAAATAAGTAGGAGAATGAAGTGAATCAGGATATAGGAAGCCGACCCATACAAATCAATATTTACATGAATCATCCTGCTCAGAAACTTTGTACTAATCAAACTTTATATCAGAGAGCCTCTTCATTATGTCATCCAAGAAAACTATCTGACGAAATCAAGTTTTTGGATGATGTTTTCTTAAAGTATGGTTTAATAGAACACAGATTAAGAAAGCACTTAGACAAAAGAATTCTACGCCATCTGTTCAAGATCCAAATAATAAGAAAATATTTGTTACGTTGCCTTACGTAGCTAATATTATGGATAAAATTGGAAGGCTTTTACATAAATATGACATTAAAACTTCATACACTTCCAGTTTGAAAATTCGAAATCTTATTGGTAATGTTAAAGACAGATTTCCTCTACAGTATCCAGCTATATACAAGATTCCTTGTCAATGTGGCAAAGTATATATTGGACAAACCAAGAGGACTGTAGAAACAAGATTGAAAGAGCATTCTCGTCATATAAGATTAAACCATCCAGAAAAATCTGCTGTGGCTGAGCAAGCTTTTCAAGAATTACATGGCATTGACTTTAAGAATACGAAGCTTCTGGCCAATGAGAACAATTGATTCAAGAGGCTTATAAGAGAAGCAATTGAAATAAAAAAATCACCGAATAATTTGAATTTGAATACCGGATATGAACTTGATCGATCATGGCTACCAATCATTTGTTCATAATTCCAAGTTATTTTTATCTATGAATCTACTTGCAAGAGTTTTTTCAACAACACCTCCTGAAGATCTGTGGATGGTTCAGTTATGTGCCAAAACCAAAAAGAGTAGAGCCAGATTGACCAAGAACCACAAGGAGTTTACTATTTCCCTATTTAGACCTTCATTTTAATAAGCGAATCAAAATGGCGGATAGTGATACTATGTGGGATAAGTATTATTTTGCGTTTGTTTTTCCGGGCGGTAAATGGTTTGCGTGCGACAAGTTTACTTGGCGCACTCAAAAAGCAAAGAGCTACTTACAGCCCGGAAAAACGTGCGCAAAGTAATACTTATCCCGCATGAGTAATAAAAAATTATATTTATCAATTTCAGTACTTGATGTTGGAGTTAAGTATCAATAACAGTGCCTTAATAATAATATAAAATATAACAATATAATTATTGTTATGTTCGAGATAACAAGTAGCGAACATTCTAGAAATATAATAGTTCAAAAACTTACTGCTTATTGCTATTTTTATGTTAACTTCCAGGCCCACCTCCTGTAACAAACAAACAAAACAAGAATTATACACAATAAATCAATGAATTATCGAGAAAACTTGTATTGATATTTGGAATAAAACAAATACATTTCCTACAGCATCCTTTACATTGTAACATAAATAAAAAATATTGGAAGAGGCACATATGAATATTCTCGAAGCTCGAAATTATTTTTATTATAGTAGCAAAGCAATCTCCAGTAGCATATGAAATCGAGAATATTGACATTTTATACTTTATACAGAGATGAAATTTCATATTGTATAGTAAAATTGTATAGTTCTGGTTTACTTTTGTTTGATATTTTGATGACACATTCCTTACAAAAACTGCAGACTCTCCAAGACATACATGAAAATATCCAATAATTCCAGGGGATATCATATAGTAAGAGAATAATAGGATGTGATTATGAAATGACAAAAAACGCTGCAGCAGTCTGGAATACTGAAATACATCATTTTCAGCCAATAGTCTCGTAGTTATGCAAAAAATTAAAATAGCTTGTCAAATGGAGTTTACTTCCAGCTCAGTAGACTGGTATGAGAATATATTGCTCATATTTGACTGCTATGTACATTTGCTTCGATCGCAATCATAATGCGAGGTGTACAACCAGATGTTATAGAAGTGCCTAACACGAAATTTCATTATTTTACGGCTAATTTTTCTAAATGTTTTGATCATTATTATTATTATTATTATCATGAAGTGCAGCTCTGGCTCAGCCGGTTGGTACAAAAATAGTAAATTTCAACAACCTACGGCCAAACATTTTGGATTTGCGCAAGAAATTTCAAAAAAGTTTCATGTAAAATACATTTCCAATAAAATATAAAATTTCAACATTATAGGTTTTGAGATTTGCGGGTTATATTCATTCAGAAGTGCATACGTACCGACATCAAGCCAAAAATAGTCAAAATGAGTTCGAGGATGTTCAAAAAGGTTACCCCCATCATAATCTCAAAGCATGAATTTTTTCGGTTCCGCATTACTTACTTTTACTTTTGTACAATTGAGTAAAAACTATAATGGTCCTGCTATAAGCTTATAGAATAACTGATGCCCGACATTCAGAGGCGTTTCGATAAATTATTTTTAAGATAATGATCAATATATATCTTCCAGTGTTGCTATGGTACCTCCCTGAATGTCACCATGTTCTTGATCAATTATCGTTGTTCAGCGGAAATATGAAATTAAGTTGTCGTATTGACTCTGCGTGATTAATTACACAGATATTGAGCTTGATACAATTGAAAGCACAATATCACAATTATTAGTGAATATACAATCAACACAATAACAATTATCATCAATTTAACGATAATATGGAAATGAAATCCTCAAATTAATCGAGGATTTCTTAGCTGTCAGTTGTCAACAAACAATTATTATTGTTCTCAAAATGTTGAAGTTATAATCATCTACTGATTTTGAATTGATTCAGTTTCAACTTTTACTATGAAACATCCAACGCAAACGCTGGTTTATCCTCAGTGTAAATGACAATCAAATTACAAGGATATTATGTAACAAAACTTGATTATATCATGAAATTATCCCATTAATTTCCTTTTTATGAAGCTGTAGAACTGGCTTAATCCTTTAAAAGGCCAGCATTGCTTGGACTGTGATGTTAATACTACATTTATTATTCCTTGTTACCATTAAAACAATTTATTAAAGCGATTACAGCAGTCCCGAATTCACCACGCAATAACATTAAGCACTGAGATCCTCTATCCTGATCGTTCATTTTATATTGATGGGGTTCTTTAAGATAATTGTTTGTCTCTCTTCTGCATACCTCTGAGCTCAGAAATCTCCTTACTCCAATAAATAAATATGAGTGCCTTAATTATACTCCAGATCTTAAAACCTAAGTGGTACTTGGGACATAAAGAAGTGAAATGATGCTTAAAATTCTGTACAAGCTCTTTTAGGTTCAGCTTACATTCGGTAATGAATTTCAAGATATCGCGACACAGTCTTTATTAAAATTTAATTTTGTTACTCACGGGATCATAATTTCAGGTCTGATTCTCATAGTATAAAAATGCTAGGGAGTTTCAGTGGAGTACACAAATATTGGTGTTTGACACAGCAACTCTTCTCACTTCAAATGTCGATTCTACCGAAGTATGTTTATTGCCGACTGATAAGTCCGCCTCACACGACGCTTGTTTCATTGCTGGTTTTTCTGCATGGAGTTGTGCTGGCTACCGTGCTTGTTTCTATGATAGAAAATGACAGTCACTGCTAGTTTTGGTGCATATGTAGTTGCTAGCTGGATTTCGCGATAGAGCGTGTGGTATTTTTCATGCTCGTTTGCCTGATATATTCGAATGGTGACCAATAGGCCTGTTGCGTATCTTCAAATTTCGACGAAAGCGCCGCATATAATTAAGAAATCACAACTTCGAGTTGTGATGTCACCTATTGATGTTTCGAAATATGTCAATCTGCTTTAAAATCAAAAAATATTCTAAAAGAAGCAAATCAACCATAGTCATTAATATTTTTTATTGTTCATGACGTTTATGTGACTCATCTAAAGGTAATCAAATACAGTTGGATTTATAATGTGTTATATACGTACAGAATTTGAGCGAAATCCTTGGGGAAAGAGATTTTCTCATCTTGTTTATCTTTAAAACAATTCTTGAATTTTGAGAAGGAAAAATATTAAGCAAAAATTTGGTGCTTTCAGTAACAAAGGAATCTAAGACGAATTTATGTGACTGTTCAGTCAATTAAGGAACTTATCTTAGAGGTATTCATTGGGTTTCTTTACAATTATAATATTTAACTTCTCTCAAAGATGTACTGAGAATTGAATGATATCTAATACATTTCTATAGATTATTGCATAAAATCACATTCGTTTAACTGCTGTTATCCCCATTTCTTTTTGTTTCACTTCATAATCTCTTCCCGCAGACCTAGAAAATTAGTTCTGGGCTTTTTGCTTTAGTATTAGTACACCCAACAACACAAAAACTTCTAAGTGAATGATTTATACTCATGATCATCGAATAATATGACATACAAAAATGACGTTTGACAGTTTGACGTTTTTGACGTATATAAAGGTAGCTCCTAGTCACGTAAGTTCTCGATATTTTATCTTTTTATTCATCTATATATATTTATTACAACGTATGTAACAATTACAAATTAATTATATCTCTTGTAATCTTCTCTCAACTCAAACCGTAAACAATAACCAAAAACAAAAAACCCAGTCACCGCTCACTTCTTCTTAGGCTGTCTTGATACTATAGGCTATGTGCAAGGGGGCGGAGTTTGAACAAATATCGATGCGAGCGCTCATGCTGAGCACCATTGTAACCATTGAACTCCATTTCTCAGATTACGTCAATAAGTTGTCATTGAGCATTGTAGTTTAAAAGTGAAAATAATTGCATATAAAACATGGGGAAACGTTTGTTCTGTTCCAGGGTGTTGTGTTAAGGATGGTTCAAGTGAAATATAGTTTCATAGATTCAATGTACCCAGTTATAACATAAAAAAACGAGTGATGTGAATCAAAGCGGTAAATAGAGTATTGTCTGTCTTCCATTATTAATTTATATAACAATTATGTTTGTAATTCAATTGTTAAATTAGAAATATTCATCATCGATTTGGGATTGATGAATTTACCTCTATCTCTAATTTGTAAGATGTTCCAGTGATAGAAGTTTGTCAGATGCACTTCGCAATAATTTTGTTGTTAATATTGTCAGCAACATATTCTTCAACATGTTTAATATGGCCAAACTAATTTCACGCTTTTCTTCAATGCTTCCTCGGTAAAAGGGATACAGTGTTTAATAAATACAATCCCGGTCTGCAAGATCATCGGCGTCATAATTTGAGGTTATCCTGTCAATTTGGACGAATTAAGACGTTTTCTCTATAATAGGTACGTTAAAATTGAAGAAAAAAATACTCAAAATAAATCATTTCAACGTACCTTTTATGCTATGCAAGTTATATTATACGCACACAGCTGAATTAAATAATATTAGTACATTTAAAAAATTATAGGTATGAAACGATGATAAAATGGAGTTCAATCGTTTTCCATTGCCCGCTAGAGGCGCTAGTAGTTTTCATGCACGTAGCCTATATGCATATTTTTTCAACATAAGTATAAGAAGTGACGTTTACATTTGATTTTTTTTAAATGTCACATTTGCTCTTTATTTTCCAAGACTTCTGGAAAAATGTAAAAAAAAGATCGTAAATGAATTAAATTTCTGGTGAATTGACATCTGTTGGTTTTATTCGGAATTTGGCAGCAAAATTCCATTCTAAATTATTCCACCATATTTTTGTGTTCCAATGATTTGAACAATGAGAACGTTTGGGTTCTAATGTCTAATGAAAGAGTAATTGAAGGACTTTGGGTCCAGGATGGTGCATTTCAAAGTTATGATATAAATATTATGATCAGTAAATGAAGATATCAAAAAATAGAGCAGTTTTCTCCGTTTGTGTGTTATCTCCCACATTTTGTATATTTTTATTGATAAATCATCTTTTTCTCTATGCAAACACCACAACCAACTTCATGAACGTTCTGGTTGTTGGCGCTCGTTCTGCCAAAAATTTATTTAATTAATGAAGATGCAGTAATAATCATTTCTGGTGCCGTACGCGTATCAAAAAGATCTGCTAATCCAACCTAGCATCGTGTGAAGCCAAAATCGCATAACATCTGCCGGCTAGGAACCCATCAGCATAACCAAGCAAGAAAACCAACAGCGAAAAAGCGTCGTGTGACGCGGGCTTTAGAATAATTTTTCTATGAATTACGCAGACAATTTCAGAATGACTACTGTTGCAAATGTCATTGACCGAATTAAATGGCAATAAAAATTTTTTTTGGTCCATATAGGAAGCAAGATTACTGTTCAAGTTGAGGATTCAACAGTTGGTTCAGTATAGATATTGGTATGAGATAAGATTGTACTATTATCTTCAACATCGCTGTCTTGCTCTAGCACTGGAATTTTATGTGAATTTCTACAAATATCACCTGTTAAACAAGAACAACATATTGCAGTACTCAGTAAGTTTGTTCATTCATAATTACAAGCTCTTCCACATCTTTTCTGGCAATAATTGCAAAAAATCAAATCCAAAAGAGACTTCGAAGTTGGCAGTTCTATCATTTTGACAGGACTGGATATCTTTGAGTTAGAATCGTCCATTTCCCAATCAATGTTTGCTTATAACATGAATGCGTAATCAAAAAATGGAAGAATCATCTAGATGATGGAAGCGCATTTTTGACAGCTCATGAATGCTTGTTGCTTCAGAGATTTCGCAAATTACCATCTCTTACAATTACTGAGCTTGAAATCAAGCAGTTTGGGCAAACTTACGAAACAGCAGCTTCCATTTAGTACTAGTTTCAAGTTGACTATTTAATAGGTACATAATTTATACATGTACAAACTCAAAAATACCTTTTAATCTTCATTGTTTTGTTATTGACTGACAGGAGGTCAAGTGCTGTAGCTTAAAATGATAATTTGATCTTTATCAAAGCTATATAAAAAAATGGATGAATCATCTAGATGATGACAGCGCATTTTTGACAGCTCATGAATGCTTGTTACTTCAGAGATTTCTTAAATTACCATCTCTCACAATTACTGAGCTTGAGATCAAGCAGTTTGGGCAACCTTACGAAACAGCAGCCTCCATTTAGTAATAGTTTCAAGTTGACTATTTGATAGGTACATAATTTATGCATGTACAAACTCAAAAATACCTTTTAATCTTCATTGTTTAGTTATTGATTGACAGAAGGTCGAGTGCTGTACCTTAAAATGATAATTTGATCTTTATCAAAGCTATATAAAAGAAATACACCAAAACACATCCAATAATAATAATTCATTCTAATAAGCTTCAAATTCGCGTCAAACAAGTCATTGAATGAAGCCCAGACAGATTTGACAACTGTACATAATAATAGTGACACCCGCGGCGAATGTTGTAACTAAATTTTTATCTACTCTAATAAATTTTAGTTGCCATATCCCTAATGTCATATATACCTATGGACATTGTTTCACTTGAAACAAGTAATTGAATAATTTGATCTTCCACAATCACTGAGCTTGAATTGAAGCAATTTGTGCAAAGCTACGAAATAGCAGCTTTTATTTAGTTTCAGTTTCAACTCTGTAAATAGTATAGTTGCTGAGATCTCAGCGTCACGCCAGCCAGCCAGCCAGCCAGCCAGCCAGCCAGCCAGACAGCCAAAGTGAATATAATAGCGCTTTTTTCGGAAAAATGCGCTAAAAAATACACCAAAAGTGAACAAATTTTCATTCAATAATAATAATTCATTCTAATAAGCTTCAAATTCGCGTCAAACAAGTCATTGAATGAATCCCGGACAGATTTGACAACTGTACATAATAATAGTGACACCCGCGGCAAAAGTTGTAACTAAATTTTTATCTACTTTAATAAATTTTAGTTGCCATATCCCTAATGTCATAGATATCTATGGACATTGTTTCACTTGAAACAAGTAATTGAATAATTCAATTTTCCACAATCACTGAGCTTGAATTAAAGCAATTTGTGCAAGCCTACGAAACAGCAGCTTTTATTTAGTACCAGTTTCAAGTCTGTAAATAGTATAGTTGCCAGCCAGCCAGCCAGCCAGCCAGCCAGCCAAAGTGAATATAATAGCGCTTTTTTCGGAAAAATGCGCTAAAAATGAATAATATATTCTCGAAGCTTAGGATTTCAACTCCAATTTTTTCTTTTTCAATAATTTTTTAAAGCTCAGCTTAAAGTTGCAGGAATAAGAATAAGCAAAGAACATGCATTTTCTTATATATTTCCAATATTGAAGATAACTCAAACATATCAAATTGATTAAATTTCTGAATTATCACACATTATGAAGTGTATTTTCGAATTCGTTAGAAAAAGCAGATGTAATAATTTCTGATTCATATAAATTAACAAAAACCGTTTTGAAAATGAGAATGTTGTCGACTGAATGCCACGAAAGAAAATGATTATTTTAAAACATGAGTTTCATTGAACAGAGACAATATTTATCATTTTAATTATTTTCACAATAGGAATAAAAGTATAGTGATAATAAATATACAAGGATTCAATTCTTTTATGCCTCTATCAATACAAATCTTCAATTTCATAAAAGTCAGTGAGAATTTTAGAAATTTTAAACTCCGTTCGAATCTTCTATGAGAAAACAAAATTATTAAAAACTAATGTCTTCCTCAGAAAACTAAGAGTCTTCACTCTAAGATGCTTTTCGGTTTTTTGTTTTGCTGTTTTGCATATATTTTAGATAAAGAAACTTTAGTTTTTCCTTGAACGCCTCGCTTGAATATTTGTATTGAGCGGCTTGGCGCGCATGGAATTTTCGAGTTCGCTTTTGTATTTTTCATAATTTTTAGCGCATTTTTCCGAAAAAAGCGCTATTATATTCACTTTGGCTGGCTGGCTGGCTGGCTGGCTGGCTGACTGGCTGGCTGGCTGGCGTGACGCTGAGATCTCAGCAACTATACTATTTACAGACTTGAAACTGGTACTAAATGAAAGCTGCTATTTCGTAGGTTTGCACAAATTGCTTTAATTCGAGCTCAGTGATTGTGGAAGATTAAATTATTCAATTACTTGTTTCAAGTGAAACAGTGCCAAACAATGACATTAGGGATATGGCAACTAAAATTTATTAAAGTAGATAAAAATTTAGTTACAACTTTCGCCGCGTGTGTCACTATTATTATTTACAGTTGTCAAATCTGTCAGGGATTAATTCAATGACTTGTTTGACGCGAATTTGAAGCTTATTAGAATGAATTATTATTATTGGATGAAAATTTGTTTACTTTTGGTGTATTTTTCTTATATAGCTTTGATAAAGATCAAATTATCATTTTAAGGTACAGCACTTGAACTCCCGTCAGTCAATAACTAAACAATGAAGATTAAAAGGTATTTTTGAGTTTGTACATGCATAAATTATGTACCTACCAAATAGTCAACTTGAAACTAGTACTAAATGGAAGCTGCTGTTTCGTAAGTTTGCCCAAATTGCTTTATTCAAACTCAGTAATTGTGAGAGATGGTAATTTGCGAAATCTCTGAAGTAACAAGCATTCATGAGCTGTCAAAAATGCGCTTTCATCATCTAGATGATTCTTCCATTTTTTATATTGATGCAGAATTTTTTTTCATATAACTTGAAATATAACTTTGAATATAATTTCCAGCTTTTTCGGATGGCACTATTAGTTTTTCGATTTTTCTATTTTATTTTTCGAGATATAGGGCAAAAACAAGATTCTCGATTTTGTTTTCAAGATTATGAACTTAGCATACACTTTAGAGCTGCAAGTAATTCTCTATCTTCTTATACACCCAAAAAACTACCAACGAGTCAAATTTCAGCTATATCACATTTCATGAGAGGTCAAAATCTCTGACAACTGGACTACAAATGTATTCTCTCATCTGAATCTCTCATTTTTTTCTGTATTGCAGACGATCACCACATGATCACATCAGTTCTGATATTAACAGCAGAATTTGTACTCTCTCACCTTCATAGTAACTGAATAAGATGACCTGAAAGATAAAATCTCTTCCGGGCCTTCTTTTCAACCCTTTTACTTCTCTTCAATCAGTAAGCAATAAATAAAGCTCTTGCACAAATCAGTAGTAATTCGATCGGGAACTAGGGAACTAGTTGATCATAATATCCTTAGATGTGTCTTCTCCAATGACCAAACGATTTTGTGAAACAAACTTCAACAATATAAATATTTTGGACCTTCAATTTCCTCCTTCTGTCTCTCAAGATGTACTTCTTCAATGATTGAACAATAAATAAAATTCAGTAAATCACTGAAATACAAGGTGTTTTATAACAACGTTTGACGTTTTTTTGGACTTGTAGTATGATCAAAATTAGTAATGATGGATAAATGAGCATGAATGTCAGCAAATCAACCATTCACGAGATATTTACTTTAACACAAAAGATTACTACTCACGAAGATGTTCAAAGTGCCGTCCTTCCATCTTGAAACAGGATCTCCATTTTTGTTCAAAGAAAGTCCACATACTTTTAAAAATCCCTGGTCTGTCACGAATTATCTGGCAACAGCGTTCTATTCGATGTTGCAACTCTGGAAGATTGTTTACCGGTGTTGCGTACACCCAACTTTTTGAATAACTCCAGACACTAAAGTCCAAAGGATTCAAATCGAGAGACCTTGGAGGCCAGTCATTGTTCAGATGTTCCCTATCAGCAAGCATTAAATGCGGCGGAGGTCCGTCTTGCATGAACCAGAGATTCAGTCTCTGATTTTCCAAGAACTTCAGGTATGCAGGACCTATAAAGCGTTGCGGCAAAGCAATCGGTACTAACAGCCGGTCCCCTATCATGCTTAACCAGATGTTTGGACTGGAACGCTGCTGCCTGGCTTCAGCAATAGTTTGAAGATCATCGTCACACCAAACGTGATTGTTGTGGAAATTGAATACTCGCGATCGAGAAATTTTTCTGCATAGAGGCAACGTGCTCTTACAGCATTTCCATTGACATGACCATTCATGAACACCATATCGCTCATTCCAGCATTTGGATACGTAACCATTGGTACAAATTGCACGAAACGTCAAATCACGCTATTGTGAAACCCGTTGTTATCTCATAAACAGTTGATTTGCGGACATAATTCTATTGAAACTTTCTATCTCATTTTCGACCATACTACAGAGTGATCAATAATGATTGTCTGACAGGTGACAGGCAAAAGTTCGCATTATGATCAAAACTATCTTCATGGAATAAAGTTAGTATAAATTTATTTAATTTGAAAACTACGTTACCGACATTTCAAGAACACAATGGCGTATATTTTGCATATTTTATGACGGATTCATCCATAATCTGATTCAATAAACAAAAAAGTAAGTAAATAGCTTTATTATTGACTGATTATTGAGAATTTATTATTATTCTACCAAATTATTAGGTTAGAATAGTGTTTTCAGAGGAACTGTCATCTGTCACTTGAATGTCACTATCTCAAGCAGGCGGCAAAGAAAAAATTAGAACAAAGCGGCACGGACAATCATTTTTGATCACTCTGTACATGTCCTTAAGAACTTCAAACAATGTTTTAAAACACCCTGTGAATGAATCTACCCGCCAATAATATTCAGAATGCTTTCAATCAGTTAACCAATTCATATCGTTGAATAATATTTTTTTTCATCCAGAAATTATTATTCTCAAGTCACAAAAACTTCATATTTATTTTGTTGTGGTTATCTCCTACCACTATTTTTTCCAATGAATGTTATAACCTCTTCAAAACGATTCGATTTTCCACATCCAATACCCAATATCGCATAGATAACATGGGGATAATGAATCGATTAAGAGTCATTGAAATGAATTGATCCACTAAGGCCAATCAACACCCTTGGCTGAGTTTATCTTGAGGTTAATTACTATGGTAACAATTGTTAGTACGATCGTTACCATAACTATTAACTCCCAAATAAATTGAACTAATGGTGTTAGAATCAGGATGCAAAGAGGGAGTCCCAATAGCATACAACTTTGGCCCATCTTTTGCTATAAGCAATGAGTCATGAGTTCATATCAACGATAAACTAAAAGTTAGGTATAGCTTATGTTTGGAAAAATGAGCACAGAAGTTTGTAATAGTAATAAGCTCGACGATTCTTCAAGAAAGACGCTGGATGTTGTCCCTTGTTAGCTTCATAACGTGGTATATTTTATCGGCAGATAGTACAGGAGTTTTTATCACTACTCGCAAATAACTATCACATGACATAATAGTAGAAATTGACAAACTAACTTCAACAAAAAAGTTGAGACTTATCGAGATACTGTCATGGTAAGAAGGTGATGAGCTTTTCAGACAGAATTCTTCGATATGTAGCAGTATGACAGTCATAATCAGAAGTTTAGATGCATAAAAAATCTGACGCGAACATCACGTGACTTACTTGTACATCACTGGATATATATAATCAAACACAACATCTTATCATTCCACGGCTAGGCGATTGCTATGAAAACAGTATGTCATCATTCTTATGTCACAACATTTCTAAATACTAATTTCCAGGATTCTACGGCTAACAGTTCTGAATTTATGCGCAAAATTACAAGATCGTCAAGTGTAGTGCACTTTCGACTCAGTCGATCTCAATAAAATTAGAATATAAGCTTCTAGACAGTACTACCATCTTGAATACTGTATTCTAGTATTCTACGCTCAATCGTTTTGGATTTATGCGAGAAATTGAAGAATGTTTTAAGTAAACTGCACTCCTGGCTCAGCTGATCACAATCATGATGCAAGGTGTACAACTAGATGCTATGAAAGTGCTTAATACAAAATCTTAATATTCTGTGACTGATTATTTCAAATTTATGAGAATAATTCGAAAAGTCTGTAATATGAAGTGCACTTCCGGCTTAGTCGATTGGGACGAAAATAGGAGATGATCATTTGAATGCTACAGCAATTTCAAATACTTATTTCCAGTATCCTACGGCTAATCATTCTAGATTTTTGTGGAAAATTCAAAAAAGTATCAGGTAAAGTGCACTCCCAGTACAGACGATTGCAACCATAATGCGAGGTGCTCATCAAGATCCTCGATCCTATACCAGTCTTTTATACAAAATTTCAGCATTATTCGTTCGACGAATTCTGAGCATACGTACCAACATCAAGCCAAAAATAGTCGACATGGATTCAGGGATGCTAAAAACGAATATATCCATGAAAATCTCGATAGGTGAATTCTGTCGGTTCCACAATACTTTCTTGCACTTAGTACAAGTAAGTAGAAAAATATTCTGGGAACAGTACGCTCTCCATTAACGAAAAAATTATGCGCAGACAGAAAAAAGAGAAGCATAAGAATTATGAAAGACGATAACGCACCTTGTCTTACAATTTCAGAAAGATCTCCATATAAAGTGCATTCTACGACGATTAGAACACAGAATACTTGGTTTATATTTCATGAGCTATGCACCCTATCCATACAGCATCATTATTTGATTCCTTTATTATATTATAGCTTTACTAATCATATGATAGAGGCTTCAACATCTTTAATCTCTTGTCATTGAATATTTTTCTTCCTCAAATACTTGTTGATTTCATTCGTATTAGATTTTGAGAATCGATACTGATGCATTCATTCCATAAAATGTATTCCATGTTCCATGCTACAGTACACTTTTTTCCACACCATATTTATCATTACAAAATAAAACGAATGTTGCATGGAAGGAAATGAAATTTCATTTTTAATAAAGTAGACTAAGTAGAACAAATTATGTTATATTATACTAGTTTTATCCCAGAACGAAAACATATAACTATATTAAAAGAATAATGTTTGAACACAAAACTTTTATATTTTGTTCATGAAAATTCACTGTTCAAGCCCCGATCGTAAACTAATTAATAAACAAACATTATAAGTTTTAGTACGCATGACGGCGGCACAATGCAGGGGGTGTGTGTATGTAGATTTAGTGATACGTGGTGCACAATAAACGCAACACAAAGGCCTCCTGATGTATTCCTCTATTCGAATTTCTCTTGTTAAAGGACAGAGCCGATTTTTCAACATGCCAACTGCATGCAGGAATTTTGCTGCTTTTTTTCACTTTCAATTATTTCAAGAGTCAACATCTTACATATTTCCTATTTTGATGTAGAATTCACTCAAATCTCACACCAACATTCACTAGTAATCAATCTGGAACAGATTTTTTCATTATATCTACTTGGAAACATTATATACATCTTCCTCAATTCCGTGCTAGTCTTTTCTATTTGCATACCTCTTTGTGAGCCCTGTCAATAATAATATTTTTGCACGATTGGGCGTTTTCATGTGTTTACCGGCCCTCTATAGGAGGTGGTATGTTGATTTTACCAGCAAACTGTGGTTACTATGGTTATGCTGACTTACCGCCCATGGGCAAAGGCGGTAAGTTAAAAATTGTGGATTTTCACTAAAAATATTCATTTTTTCATCTTCATTTGTGATTGATTATTCACAATAAAATGTCAAATCAGCTGACAGCGGGTAAACAATCATCCATAGCAATTCAATTTGAAAAAGAGAATTCGGATTCATATTTTGGATTTTCCAATCGTGCAAAAATTTTTATAAGCATCACGGTCAATAAGTACAGTACCGATTTCGTATAATATTTGGGAACCTTGCCAAGGCTTGGCCTCCAAACTATTATTCTCAATCGGTAAACAGTACTTACTGACCTTAATACTTGAATAACTATTCTGCACAATTGAGCGTTTTCATGTGTTTACCGGCCCTCTATTTGAGGTGGTATGTTTATTTTACCGGAAAACTGTGGTTAATATGGTTATGCTGACTTACCGCCAATGGGCAAAGGCGGTTAGTAAAATATTGTGGATTCTCACAAAAAATATTTATTTATTTATTGTTATTCGTAATTGAATATTCACAAATAAATGTCAAACTTGACGGCTGACAGCGAATAAGCAATCATCAGTAGTAACTCAATTTGAAAAAGAAAATTAGGATCCATATTTTGGATAGATCTTCCAATCGTGCAGGAAATTTTGAAGGCATCACGGTCCAAAAGTACAGTACCAATTTCGTATAATATTGGAAACTTTGCCAAGGCTCGACCTCCAAACTATTATTCTCAATCTGACCTCAATACTTAAATAACTATTGTACATGCAACCAACGCAATCGACTTATTTCTATTCTTCTGTACGTTTTTATAGAAAACTAATTCAATATTTCGAAGCTCGTTTATTTCGTATAAACTTACCTGAAGTATTTGAAACCATACTCCGTTCTGGAACTCCAATTTCTTTGTCAACTCCACCCTAACGAGACAGTTCAAACTAATCCACAAAATACACTTTCACAGCATTCATTAGAATATTACAATCAGTCACCGTTTTACTCTTCTTGAATACCAAAATTTTACATTCACCTGATATGGATAAAATATACGATACGAGGGCTGTTCATAATGTTAGTAGTAGGTCATGGATGGATTGCATCAATCAAAAGTCCATTCTTCTAATAATTTCCTATTGCAATTTTGTATTAGTGTAGTTGAACCATGTAAATATATAAATTTTTTATTGTTATAACTCGTTTGATTCTCACTAAACATTTTGGAAGTGTCGCAGAATGCTTTTAAGGTTATTTTATAGTCTTACACGATTATGAACGAATCTTTAAAATCAGTTGAGGAGGAACGGAATATCATCCATAAAGACATTCGAGAATTTGTGTGTAAGGAGGTTGACAAGTATTGTTGTTAGATGTTCCTCTTCCAGCGAGACGTCCTGTTTTTCAGCTCTCTTAGGATACGTCTAATATTCCAAGCGGGACGCCCAAAATTGCATTTTCTCGTCATCAATTAGTAAATTTGGCGCAGTAAGTACATGGAAAAGAATTGAGCAGGCCGCAAAACCAAGCTCAGAATATGTGTTCTATGAAAAATTATATATATTTAGGTACCTAACATTAATCCATTTGAAATCGTACATTCCTCACATTGCAATTTGCTTCTGAATATATTATTTTTCTGTTAGGTATATTGAAGAGAACTTATTCATCTTATTATCATGAGTATTTATTAGATAGTAGGTAATAGAAAAAATATTGAGGTTTAATTGATTTCATCAAAATCTGTGATCTTAATTCGGAGAATTGTAACCCTTGTCTCCTTTTCTGCATCCAAACTTTCTTGTTCCAATTTAAGTTTGGAAAATAGATGTGAGAACACTTGGCAAATCGCTGAGTTCCACATCTGGTAGTCGAAGAACAAAAACATGCACGGATAAATTAGTGGAGATTTATATTAGAAATGCTCGATTGAAAGCAGGCTATGAATGACAAGTCATGAATTTTTAGATTTGATCTTGGAACGAAACGACAGTCAACTATTTGGATGTTTGACAGGGAAGAAGAGCCAACAAGTCATTCGTGATACAAGTGCAAATAAATAAATGATTGCTGCTTTCTCCAGATACAGTGGTCAAGTGGTAGTAGTGTCTCTTGAAGATCGTAAATTTTCCTCCCTCAATGCCCTCAAAAATCTTAATTTGATATATCAGCGTGATATTTATGTACAGTATCATACCTTTTATACACTTGTCCAGGATCAACAGGACTGGACTGGACTCAATAAATCTGATGATTATCAGGCGACTGAAACATGATGTGTTCATACTTTATTTAAACTTCCAATTTCTACACAAATCTGGATCCAAACTTGTCACTTATCAATCATAAAATCCAGGTACTATCCCTGACAAATTCTTTTTTCTCCCTGATTTCCTGACATCGTTGCTTCAGACTCCAGGTATTCAGTTTGTATCAAGAAGTTATTTCTCTAAAAAGAAGATATACAAGGGGTATATTTATCAATCCTCAAAAAGGCATGCGGCATGAAATCGGAGAGCATCACCTGTTATCAGTTCTCAATCTATAAATAAATCAATCAATATTTTATAAATGCGAACAACAGTGTCTTCCGTTTTGGAAAATACACAGAATATCTGAATGAATACATACTCTATTCCAATTCCTTGTCCTCATTGAATCAAGCGAAAGTTGGTAGTAACGGCCAAAAGATTGCATGACTGTACTGTACATTGTACAATCCTTCACGAATTCCGTTCTTGAAAACCGATAAAATCCATCTGGAAATGCAGAATAAGAATTCAGAGAGAACTCTGTTGTACATATTGACGCAGCCTCAAATCTTCTTTACATATAAAATTTGATATTTTACGATTTAATATTTCACTGCCGAAAATGTGGACGTAAAGTTTTATCAGGTGTTAAATATACGGTTCTCATAAAAATATTGTATGTCTTAGATAGAGTCCCAAGATTAAATTGTATGAGAAATGGACGTTCGTGTCACTAGGTTTAATATATTTTATGAAGTGTGCGATATAAATGAACTTAATAACACATTTTGCCCAGCCCATCATCATGTCGCCAATGGAGTGGAAGTATTGTTATATACAGAATAAGTGTTATCTTCATTCACACGCAGTTCTCAGCGTGAGGGTCGGATCACCCTCACCTATTAGAACATTAGAGAGAGTCAACAAGAGATAATAATCTGGTTGAGATGCGACCATGATTTGAAAATAGTAGTTGATCAAAAGAATTGAGATTATTCAGGCAGAAAAACTTTTTCAAACTGAAATATTATCTGATATGTCAATACACATGTTATCAAGAAGGGATAATATACGATTGTCCATAAATGTTCATTCCGATTTCCAAACTAAACCATCTGATAATATTTGGTAATTTACAGAAATTAGTTTAGATGCGACAAGAGCTTTAAGCAAAATAATTGTGAGAATAAAAAGCCTAGATCTAGAGGATCTCCAATCTAATAGAAAGCCCAAGTCTGCTTTCTCAAGTTTTCCATGGAATGTTGAATCATGATTTTCGAATTATCCTTGTGTGAAATTGACTCATGCGTAGCTTAGGAAAATGATCTAGCCTAATTGAAAAGGATATTCGACCCAGAGGAGCAATTTGAAAAATTCTAATTTGACAGATCTCATTTTCGACTAGAACTGAAATTTTTTCCTATAAGATTCAGATGGTCCTCATATGCATGAAACTTCAAACATTTCACAATGTTCACTATATAATTATGATTGCTGATCTTTTTGAAACATTGCAGGGTAATACAGATTCGATTGAATAGTTTTAAAATGCAATATTCCGCGAGTCAGAGGTGGTATAGAAATAACGAATCAAAATGACTGCATGAATGCCATCTGTTTTCCAGTACACAGAACATGACGTCATGAATGCCGAAAAGTTTTCCAATACTTCTCGGTTCAAAGAGTATTATTTGAAAAAATTTGATTATATTAATCAATATAATTTAACAGCGATATACTCAAATGATTTATCGTCCTATAAAAACACTTGTACAGGTACAAAACTTCAAAAATCTTATTGAATACTTTCCATTTTCAATGAACTATAAATGGAAAGGAAGTATTTATTCAACCGAATGCTAGTAATTGAGACAGTTCTTATCGATAATTTTTGCAGACTTTTGCGATTAAAATCATAAGTAAATAATCATAATCTGTATTTGTTTAGCATGTACGTATATAAGTAGATTTCAATTAGCGGATTGCGAGAGAGGAATCATTCTGATCTCAAATTGATAAGTCTTGATAAGTATGCATTGAATAATCATATTTTTTCGCAAAATATCAAAGCGAAACCATCACGGTATTACTTGATCATATTTTTGTTCACGTGTCTGTCAGAGCAAAAATTCTTAAATGTTCTCATCTTTCAAGCTGAAATTGAGATGCATGATAATGTTTCTAACATACCCATTAAACTATATAACTGGCCGGAGAACCTGAGAGCTGAAAAAAGAATACCCACCTTCAAAATAAAACTCAAAGCATTCTTAATGCAATATCGTTCCTACTCAACTGACGAATATCTCAAGCAAATGAATAATCAATATATGTGTAATTTTCTACATACATAGTATACATGTACTTCCATAATTATAATTTAATCAATTATATTAACAAGCCAGTTGTGCTTCATTGACTCTTGTGGTAAATGAATAATAAAATGATAATACATTGTGACTTTAGCTTACTTTTATGATTTAATTTTTGCATGTTTGCATAAAAAGTCAGATTTTTCTGTGAGATATCTCACTGTCAAGTAAGTTGATTTTCATCTAGGAATTTCACGTATTGATAAAACATTTCTCAGAAAAAATTGGATTGAGCACAAGTTCATTGCACTTCTACAGATAACAGCTGTGAAAGAGAGTGAAAATCTATGCTGTTACCTGTAAAAATCTGAAAAAGAACTGATATTCTCAAACATGGAGAAAAAATTTTCATTCAACAATTCATTTCAAGGAAACAGTGGAACATTGAATGGAAATCATTCCTGAAATAATCAATTTCATTAGACTTGATTCTAAATATCGGTAAGTGAATTAGTTGTTTCCTGAAATAATAAATGCAGTATTATCTATGTAATGTGAAAATGGAGAGAGCATTTTCAAGAATTATAAGAAGGAAACCATAGAAGCAGTCGAGCTTCAAAATACAAAGTTATACAAGAAAACACAATAGTAAGAAGAAGAAATGGAAGCTGTGTTGAAAAAACAGAACGACAAATATATTGGAGACGGAGGAAAGCAGATATTACTTGAAATGTTGAACAAAATTTGGAGATTTTGCAAAAGCCTGGGAAAAAGCCGTGATTTTTCTCATATATAAGAAAGGAAACAATAGAGACTGTAATAATTACCAAAGTATATAACTGCTTTGCACTGCGGCTGAGCTATATAACGCAATTTTGAAAAATAAACTAAGACGAACAACAGATGCATCAATTGAGAAAGCTCGGAGTAAATTCAGAAAGAGTTACTTCACTCAAGACCACAAATTCACGTTGAAAAAATTGATAGAAGAAACAATAAGACAAGACAAGGAACCATTCATAGCATTTATAGATCTTGAAAAAGCATGTGATAGAGTATCGCGGAAAAAGATGTGAAAAATACTAGAAGAAAGAAAAGCGAGCAAACAACTACTAAAAACAATACAAAGTGTATACAAAACAACGTCCAATTATATAAGAGCAAGAAATGATTGCTCGAAGGAATTCACAACTACACAAGGGCTAAGACAAGGAAGAGCACTAAGCCCATTACTTTCCATCATTTTCTTGGCCAGTATTATGAAGAAGGTAAAAAATAAAACATAGACACTATACTTAGGACATAATAATTTAATTAGGACAAATATCTTAGAATGTGCCTTAGCAGATGATCTGGCAATACTTGCTAAAAATAAATAAGATTCACAGCCCAACATTAATATATGAGAAGAAGAATTAGGCAATCACAACATGACTATAAATGTGCAAAAAACAATAATCATGATGATTTCAAGAGAAGGCACAATAGTAGAGATAAAAATAAATTAAAGAGGAACTGATCAAGTGGAAGCATTTACATATTTAGGCTCAACACTGAACAGCAAAAGTAGAATAGAGAAAGAGATAAACAACAGAATACTGGCAGCTAATAGAAGTAGCCACAGCAATGAATAGAGTCATTTTGAGTAGCAGGCAAGTAACAGAAAAAACCGAAATGATACTACATAAATCAATTTATAGACCAATATCAACATACAGAAGCAAGACATGGACAATAGATCAAAAAACAAGAAGCAAGATACGAGAAGCAGAAATGAGATATTTGAGAAAAGTAGAAGGAGCTGCAAGACTAGATAGAATAAGAAATAAGCATATCAGAGCAACTCCACAATTAGAAAGTATACAAACCTCTATAGAAGAGAAACAACTAGCATGGAATGTCAGAAGATAGTCAAAGAAAAATGGTGTGGAATACCAAAGTACAAAACAAGAACAGGAGAGGAAGACCTCAAAAAACATGGTGAAAAATATAGAATAAATACTAAGCAAAAACAAAGTCACCTGGTAGAAAGTGAGAAAATAGCTAAGAATTAATAAATAGACTGAAATAACAAGGACTGATTGAATACAATCTTGATATTTGAAAGATTATTATGAGATATGGAGATTGAGAGTATCAATTCCCAATGAAATTTTCCCGGAAAATTGATCACTGTCCTGAGGAATGAGAGTCGCGTGACCATCACGGATTTCATATCTCGTTGAATAAACAGCTCTCTCTGCTAATGAAAACTTTGTTGCTCAGAGTTCCAATTCATCTTCATCTTGACATCACAAACCAAAATATTAATAACTAAAATTTATCAAAAAGCGGAAGTACGTTTCTTTGGCTATATTTTCGTTTAACAGGCCGGCAGAATAGAAAAACAAAAATAAAAGAGAACAAACAAGAGAAGTCTCTCACAGACAGTTCGGTATCGTTCGCGCGGAAGATAAAATATTAATAGCAGAAAGTTTTGTTGGTATGACAGGCTACAGGCTCACTAATGTGAAATGCACTATAACCAACATTGCCGTTTCCTGACGGTTGCTCGACCTGTTGGCTTTTCACAAGTGACGTTTTATGCAATAGTTAAATGATAAGTTCTACGATGCTTTGCTCCCGTGCTCTTTACCTTCCCTCATATTTTTCATCTCATTAAATATTGAAGAATTTTTTCTATAGGATCAATAAAGCAGCGGATGAAATTTTGCATTATCATTTCATATTCATTCCATCTTGAATACTCCAGAAACGGGAATATCTAATGGATTTTGGTGATCGAGGTAACTTAGTCAATCAGAATTTTATAAGCTGTTTAATTGAAGCTGATATTCTCGTTTAATGTAACCAGTGTCAGAGGAGTGATTGCTACTCATCAAAACTTTTGGAGGTAATTTTTGATAGATTTAACAAAATTAGATTATTCCATACCTCCAGTTCAAAATAAAGCTCAAAAAGCATTAAATACTTTCAGTCAAATACTAGTTTTTATTCTGAACAAGTTGAATACGAGCTATATAGCGTAGTTACTGTAATGCTACTCGAATCCAATACAGCATTTTATCCAACATCTCTCTTGAAGTATCTTTAATCGTTCCATACTATTTTTTATCATTTGACATTACAAGGCATTTGATACACTATTAGTAAACTATGGAGATCACAGAGTAATCATGACATAATTGTTATAGTATCTATTGTGTTTTCAGTAGTTGCTCTACTACTCTCTCTTCGAGAGACTTCTTATGAGTAACATTTGTTTTGAATTACTCCAATTACAGGCTCATTATAGATCCCTGCACACTTCTAGTATGAATACTCATCCATTTATTATAAATCTTGAATAAACCAAATGAACGGTATATAGGATTTATTAGTTATTTATCTAAAATACTATCACGTATACTGCAAGTCAAACGTACAGGCCCAAGTAACAACAATCAGTCAGTGCATTGTCTCCAAGTCAATTTGATCTCATTTTCAGATGGTAGCGGAAGTGAATACCGATCCAAATGGTAAAAAATTTTCGTCCTAACTGTAAAGCCCGTATGACACGCTCAATATTTTCGTACAATTTCTATAGGACGAGTTCTATTATTTCATTGAACGAAAAATTGAGTGAATCACTGGACATTTTAACCTGTTTGCAACAGTCAATTTTTCAACAAACAAAACATTGAACTGAAAAATGTGCGAAATGTATGACACATACGAGCTTAAGACTGTGCTTTCTCGCCATTGAAAACGTGACGCTTTATTACAAGTGAAAGCGGATATTTGGCAACTACCCATGGGTGCTACAAGTAGCGCGATTAACTGTTGGAAATTGTGAATAAACACGGCTCACTGCGTCTCGTATAAAAATTTTTAATTTTATCCCTTTTGGTGTAGGTAGTTCTAATACCATTGAATATAAAAAATAAATTTGATAATATTCCAATTGCTTTCTCTTACGCTTTCAGACATCCTTACGAGTATAATAATATTTTGCATTTCAACCAACGTTATTCCTCGAGTTCAGCTATACACGACATCTTGAAGAGTATACTATCAAATCACACTAACTTTTGGATTTAGAAGATTCGATACTTGAATCAATTCATCGATCTGAAATCAAACTTTCAGAAAACAATAGCCGCAAGTCTGTTATTTACAAGAAGTACTCATGTCATCCTGTCAAAAATAGAGTAATGTCATCTATGTTCTATGTTCTATAACTACATGACAGACTTTCATTGAGGATAGTAATTTCCAGCTTCGTATACTATTAAAGTCTCTTGATTGTTGACGCAAAGGAATGAAAATTACAGGCCTCCAAACAATATTTACGTCTGCAGTAAATATAAAGTTCAATTTTTCTAACATATGTACCAAAAGTACCCTATTATTGAACTGAAATCTGCTTTGAAAGTTCTCAATTCCAAACCGTAGCAATAATTATCATTGATTACCTGTTAACAGAGAGTGAATGGATATAAACTCAATGCGGGGAGGAAAAAATGATGATTGTGATCATGGTTGATCTTTCTGAATTACATTGTTTCATGTCACGGGAATGGTGTGTTAGTTACAGTGTTAGCATTTGTTGTAAACGTGATAGCACAGAAAATGTGAGAAATATTTTTCAACAAAATTAGTCATTTTTGGTGAATCTCGAATTGTAGTAAGAGGTTACAGTTGAAATAATTGGCCTCAAGTGATCCCTCTAATATGAATATTTACATTTGAACAATTACAGATGTTTTAAGGGTTCAACTGCCCTTATCCTCAGCTAATGTTATTTCACACGGTGTAACACAACAATTTTTTTTTCAAAAATTATTCAACAATAAAAAATAAATATGGATACATTTCCACCAGCATCAACAACGAGAGGCCTCAAAAATACGATGACCACTGCATGGTGGTTGGCGACCAAGAAAAAATTCACAACCACATTATAAAAAACTTTATAACTCCCTTAGCTTTAACCAACTTTTCATGAAACCAAATACCTATTTTGAGAACTAAGATTTCATCATCAGTAGGTATTTGGCAGAAGAAAACAACAACAAGCTGCAGTTTTTCTCGGGAAATATGGTCTTCAACCCAAAGACTGAAGAATTTTGCTGAAAATATGCTCTCCACTAGGAGAAATGCGATTCACAACTGTGGCTTGAAATTGTTGTCTACTCTTCCTATCTGCTCAACTGAGCTCTGATACATAAGGACTGAAATTTGTATCAAATAGAAAAGTATGAGGAATATTGGATGGGTATTGTAGGTCCTAAGACTCAAGGCTCATTAAAAACCATATTTTCAAATTAGGGCCACGAATCTCAAATTTTAATCTTGTATTTTCACTGATACAGTTTCTTCCAAGATAGTTTCTTCTTCAATATTGGTAGAATATCAAGACTTATAACCAGAGGCAAATATCTATCCCACATTCTGAAAGTGATCTTAACAAAATTATCAACAGCAATGTCATAATTTTTGTTCGGCTAAGAAAAAAAAATCTGATTCGAATATCAACGTGACTTACTTGTACGTCATTTGATATATATAATATATATATATATATATATATATATATATATATATATATATATATATATATATATATATATATATATATAATACGATGTGATTTTGAGTTTGATCATATATATCATAGGATATATATAATCGAACACAAAATCTCATCGTTCCATAGTTAATCGTTTTGGATTTACCCAAGAGATTCTAAAAATCTGTCAAGTAATATGCGCTTTCAGTCAAGTCGGTTGCTATCGAAACAGTAGGCCATTATTCTCATACTACAACTTTCCTAAATACCGATTCCCAAAATTTTACGATTGCCAACAGATCTGAATTTATGCGCAAAATTGAAAAAATGTTTCGAATATAGTGATCTTCTGACTTAGTCGACAGCAATCATAATGCAAGGTGTACAAGTAGATTATAAAAGTGCCTAATACAAAATTTAGATATTCCACGATTGATTATTTAGAATTTATGCGAAAAACTTAAACAGTCTGTCATATAAAGAGAACTTCCGGCTCTGCCGATTGTTACAAAAATAGAAGATGACCATTGAGATGCTACAGCAATTTCAAATGCTAAATTCCAGTATCCTATGGCTGATCATTCTGGATTTATGCGGAAAATTTAAAAAAGTCTCAAGTAAAGTGCACTTTCGGTTCAGCCGATTGCAATCATAATGGAAGATGTACCACAAGATGCTATAGAAGCTCTTTATACGAAATTTCAATATGCTATATCGGATCATCCCATATCTATGCAAAAAATTCAAAAAAAGTTTCAAGTAAAGTGCACTTCTGGGCTGGCCGATTCCCAGAAAAATAGCAGATAACTATTCTGATATAACATCAAGTTCAAATACTAAATTTCAACATCCCACCGTTGATCATTCTAGATTTATTAGAAAAATTCGAAAAAGGTTTCGAATAAAGTGCACTTCTGATACAGGTGATTGGAACCATAATGCGACGTGCACAACTAGACCCTATATCAGTTTTAAATACAAAATTAGAAACATTATACGTTAAACCAGTTTTGAGATTTGCGAGTTACGCACGCACGTACGAACGCACGCACGCATGAACATACGTACCGACATCAAGCAAAAAATAGTCAAAATGGATTCAGGGATGTTCAAAACGAATATTTCCATCAAAATCTCGATAGGTGAGTTTTGTCGGTTTCACAATACTTCCTTGTACTGAGTACAAGTAAGTAAAAACCTGAGATTCTACAAAGTAACACTTGAAAGTGAATAACTTGTACTCAAGAGATAGAATTTTCTGCTTTCCTTGAGCCAAAATCTGTTCAGATCTATTTGCCTCCAATATCTTCCCATTCTGTTCCACCAATTAAGACGCTTCAGTAACTCGAATACTCGAATACTGAATACTCCTAAAAGGTGGAAAACCCACTTTTTCAAATAATTTTCATGAAACATGTGACAGGAAAGAAACAACATAATAAAAACAAAGTCTACAAGTGTACTTACTACAGTTTTCTTGTTGCACGTATCTAGGAAATAAAAAGCATCATACAGTGCTGTTAGCGCACTAAAACAACATTCGGAGCAATGGTGCTAGCCATAAATTACAAAAATATGACGATGTACTTGTTTTATGCTCTTTTACGAGTGTTGCAGATATTGAATTTACAGTTTTTAACTCCATCGATTTTCTATTATTGTGGTGTTACGTTTGGCATTTTAAGTGCGACAATTCGCTTGTTGGTTCTAGATTGCTATCTGAATGAAGAATAATGAAATGTGCTCGTAGTTTGTATCCGCGAATTTGCCAAATGAGAAGCGATGAAGGAGACATAGAAGTTGAAAGGAGAATAGAAAAGCGAAACAGTTTGTTGGGGAGGAAACTTCTGATCCTTGACTTGAAATTCCATATGAATAATAGAATCACGTTTCCCAAATCTATTAACAATAATTCTTCAAGCAAAATTATATATTTAATTATGTTGAGTTGAGCTTTTCATACACCATTTGCTCATTTTAAGATAGGCCAATAACATTTTGTATGACCAAAGCAGAAAATCATATGTGAGATATTTTAAAAACAAGTCATCAATTATCGATTCAAAAATTGTATGAAAAAGTCGGTAAATAGAATAATGGTATTTGAATTTCAAGTGAATACATTTGGATCCCAGTATACCTAGTAAATAGGGAATATTCCAATCTAATGTGAGTAATTAGTGAAAATACAACATCACATTCAATCAAAACAAACATAGTTTACCCAATTCATTGATTGTTTGTATTTAATTGTTTGCCCTAAAATTTGTTGGCTGTAAACTCTGCCGGCTGAACAAAATAGCCCTTGGTATATTAATGTCAACGGTTGTCGCATCAATAAATCGTGATAAATGTCAAAAATACCAGTTAAAACTTCAATTGCAGCATTCCTATGACCAAATGTAGCAGAATGTTGATATTCTACAGCATCCTTTGAGAACCTTTTTTGTCAATTCAAAATTTTGAGTTAAGTATGTTAGAGTTAATTCAGGCCAGAAAAAGTTTATTTAGACATAAAAAGTGATTTGTGGTCCATCATCAACTAATATCGAGATTCCGCCGTCTCTCAATTATTTATCTGGGATCATAAGTGAAGCTATACAAAAATAGTACAGCGTTTTGTAATTAGGCAGCAATAAGTTTGGAACATGCTGACGGTTGATATTACAGTCGTTACCGTGAACAATAAATTTTTCATTCAGTATCAAATCCAACAGTAAATATTAAATCAGAATTCTAATGATGTGTATCAGGTTATACAGATCGAATGATCTTGTCTGCTTACGAGGGAAGAGGATATATTTCCGTACGAAAGGTACTCAATCTCTATTTTCATCTTGACATGTATGAATTGATGTAGCAGGAGATGGCAAGAAATGAAAGCAATTTTTATGCTTGATCTATAATTTTGCATACCAAAAAGTCCAATTCGACTGATACTTCCTTGTACAATACACATCGTGCATGTTGGTTCCATATTGAATGCCTAGAGATATATTGAAAAATCTTGTTACATACTTCAAGGGCTATATCAGGCAGATGATATATTCGTTTTTTCTCCCAAGCTTAGTCATTATCATGTGCCTATTTCCTAAGTACTCCACAGAAGTAGCCACGAAAAATTTGGGACTAAAGTCTTGAATATATAAAATCCGCTGCTGACCATCTGAAAAATTGTAACAGTGTAACAAAAGCTTCCAAGCAAGAAAACAAGTCCCATTTAGCAAATCCAGGGTGAAATAATGTGCGTCTTAAGAACCCTTTTGTCAACGCACTAAAAAAGAGATACTTTAAGATATATTTCACGAAATTTATTCGCGTGGATGAAAACATCGTAAGAAAAAAGTATCTGATTAGTGGAAGCTCTATTCTGCGCAAGATACAAGCATTCAGATGCCAAATAGTCGAGTATTCCAAAGAAAATGATATAATAAATCTCAAATATAATCTTTCTTGAACTACAAGTTGAAGAGCTCGATACAAGATTAGATTTTATATGAATCTCTTCCACAAAGACTGCTCGGATTTTGACCTACATCCTGAAACGAGCTGATTAAAGAGTTACCATCAAGAGACTCGATAGTAGTTTAACTTTACTACCACAAACATTTATTATTTCTTTAAATAAGGTTGATTGAATGACTGTTATTCAAACAGTTGTCAAAAAATACATATAATACTCACTTACCCAAAAAATTTGAAGTAAATCAAATACCATAATTCAAATTGAATGATGGTAAAGTATACTTCAGAAAGAGTCGCTTTCCAGCTTTGTCCCCTAGAAGTCTATTACGATGTCAATTAAATAATTCTTGCTGCACCAAAAAGACTGCACCAAAAAACTGCTCGCTCCAAGAACACACGCACAAGCACCGACTGAGAACAAAATTTGGCGTTCGTATCCGTATCCGCGGATCCAGATTCTAATAATCCGAATTCGTATCCGTATCCGCGGATATACATCCGGCACATCTCTAATATCGAATTGGAAATATTATCCCACTCTGTCTTTAGTTCTAATTCAGTTTCAATAACTATCTTCGATTTTTCTTCAATGAGCCTATGACTGAATAGTCAGCAATGGCTACTTCAGTTACAAAAATACAGGACTCAATAAAGTGACTTTTTAAAATGTCTATCAAATAAAATTGATGAATGTAAAGCCAAAGTGTTCCACAAAAATACGAATTCAGGTGTCAGTTCTGATCTCATCATTTTAAATAGAGCAGCAACTGTAGACCCGTGTTTCCTTTTTATTAGAATTCTTTAGTACAGTCTATTCGCATTTTAGATGATCGAAATTGTAAGCCAACATTACTATGAGACATTGAAGTTTTGAATTTTCGACAATTCATCAACTCTGTTCCACCGATCTTTTGAGGGGTCACTTAGTGTCCTGCATTTCTTCAAACATACCACTTCGGCTGCTTTTTTGTAGATAGTGTACAAGATTTTGATGAATCATCACGTTTTGGACCCTACTGAACCCGAAAAACATAATTTGAAGAAAAAGTTCATCTATTAGTTTGTCTGAAAGCACGATAACTTGAGAACGCGTACGAATTTTTGACTGAAATTTCATATTCAAGTTTTCCGTCGAACAACTAGGTTCAAGTTTGAATATGAGCTTTTTTCAACTAGTGGTACTAAAACTTTATTGATGAAACTTCTTAGTTTTTTATAAACGGTAGTATTTATAATAAAATATAGGATGAATAAAACTAATCCTTGAATAATTTGGCACAACATTTACAAGAGATATTAGTCAAAATTTTCAGCAGTTAATTCAAGTTATTATAAAACTTTTGTTATATTTTTCTAAGCCAAAGAAATGGTAGGAATTCATGTTGAGCTGAAATTATTATCGCTAATTCTTTGACATAACATGCAAACGTTCGTCAATTTTTTTTTTTTTAGAATAAGTAATTTGGCTTCATCATTCTTGGTATAAAATTAGAGCTCTTGTGGAGACAATTCTAGTTGAACTGTCAAAGTAGATATTTGAATGATTGTCAATTAGTTCTTGTACAAATTGTTCAAATAATATCTAGTTTGGTATCAATTTCAAGCACTTGGGGAGATAAGCTTAAAAGATATCAAAAATGAATAATGAAGCAATGCAGTAACTATAGAAGAATCACTCTACTACCCACAACATACAAAATACTATTTTGTCTTATACATAATAAGCTATCAGAATACGTAAAAGAATTACTTGGTGAATATTAAAGTGGCTTCAGGAAGGATAGAGTGACGACGGATCATCTACAAACAATGCGTCAAATGTTCGAAAAATGTTATGAGCATAATAGTACCGAGTAAGCTTGTAAGACTGGCCAGAATTACTTTAAAAGACGCAAAAGCAGTGGTAGCAATACAAGAAAAATATACAGATAGCTTCAATATTGGATGTGGATTAAGACAAACTCAATATCGGCATTCATATTTGATCTGGCGCTGGAAACCGTTATAAGTGAAGTAACTAATACGTAACTAATACGGGACCAATAAATACAAAAAGTACACAAATACTAACATACGCGGATAATGTAGTAATACCAACAAGAGATACAAATGAGCTGAATAGAGTATTCGAGAAGATAGAAGATGAAGCATATAAAGTAGGCCTTAAAATAAATATCCAGAAAACTAAATACATGAGAAGTACAGAAAAAGAGAATCGTGAAAATGATGAAAATAGAAATATCGTACTGAATGGGAAAATAATCAATCAAGTTTCCAGGTTTACGTACCAAGACTCCCAGTTAACCAAAGATAATGATATAGAGAAGGAAAGAAAACATAGAATTGCTGCAGGAAACTAAGCTATATTTGCAAATAAAGAGCTATTGAAATCGAAACTCATAAGTCGATCATCTAAATTGGAAATTTATAAGATACTGATAAGACCCGTAATACGATTGCGAGACATGGACCCTAACAGAAAGACCTGAAGAAATGCTAAAGTCAGACGAAAGAAAGGTCTTAAGGAAGATATTTGGACCAACCATGGAAATGATGGATCGTGGAGGATTAAAATAAATCATGAACTAGATGCATTAATAGAGCATGCAGATATTGTACGATACATCATGGCGCAACGAATAAATTGGATGGGTCACGTAATAAGAATGGGCAACGATCGTGTAGCCATAAAGTTAACAAATTGGAAGCCGTGGGGAACAAGAGCAAGAAGTAGACCCAGGAAACGGTGGAAAAACGACATTATAGAAGATCTCAAAAAGATGGTAGCAGAAAATTGGACGTTGAAAGTTGAAGTTAAGAAGTCTTGGAGGGAAATAGCAGAGCAAACTAAAATCTATTAGATTATAATGCTGTAGGAGGAAGAAGAAGAAGAATTAAGCGATGGAATCCACGTTACCATCTTCAAATTACCCTCCTGGCGATCAAATGTTGAAACCGTACGTTCCAATAAATTAAAGAGTCCGAAGATCTAGATCAGGACTCTCTATTTTCAAAAATACTCATTTTATGTAAGGACTAGAATATAACCGCCATCTTAAACAATAACAGCTGTCACTTTGACAATAACAGTTGTCACTTTGATAATGGAAGTTGTCACTTTGACATTTATCGTATTCGGCTTACAAAACTGCCAGCGAACAGGGCGGCCGAATAGTCTCGAAGCAAACCGAAGAGTCTACATTCCTACTGAGACTCAAGATTCAAACGACATCGGTGATCTTCGGCTTTTTTTTTAGTTAATATCGGCTATATCCGTCTGTTCTATCCCAGAGCAGTTTTGTAAGCCGAGTACGGTAAATGACAGTTATCACTTTGTCAATGACAGCTATCACTTTGACAATGACAGCTTTCACTTTGAAATATGCAATCAATTGATGCGAGACTCTAAATTTCTGGAACAGCGATGAAACTGGTCATGAAATTTATGGTCGGGGAAATACTGCGTGGCCACATCGGGTTTTTATCTCTGCACGCTTATTCATAAACTTCATTCTATAGTACTGCTGGCTTACTTTTTCGATCATCTAAGGCTTGATTAGACTGTACAAACCGTACAAGGCTCTTCTTAAGAATACGAGACTCGTGTCCGCTATACTAAGTGTGAGGACACGAGTTTTGACATAAGGAGTCTTATGACATGATTTTTTATTGTGGGCAGCATTTTATAGCTTCATGGGGATCTACACTTTGGATGCATTGGGTGTGATTAGTGAAAAGGGGACACATTGGGTATTTATTTGATTTAAATCTCTTAAAATTAACACATATCTGCTAAATTCACACTCAATCAATATAAGATTGTAAATTTTTATAATATTTTGAATGCTTGATGGATGTACGAGGCTTGAAAACCGAAATACAAGATTTTCAGCAGTTTATGTACGAGCAAAAAATCTCTACGGCTGACAACCCTGGACTGCACTAAAGACTCCCAGTAAAGACAATACGCGTGTCTACAATAATTGCTAATCTATTCAGAATGATGATGTCCTGAACTTGTATTTTGGTGAAGCATTCAAGTTTTGATCTTTCAATAATTTGAAAGAAAGATCTTTTGACAGGAAAATAATTTCCTGTTGGATGCTAAGCTTTGTGACCTTACGTATAAAAGTCTGACGTTAACAAGAACTGGAGAATAGTGTTTAGAATTACTGGTTGAATTTTTGAGATTGGAACAATTCAACTTGAACTAATTTTGGTCGGCTTGAGTTAAGGTCATCGAGCCAGGGTCAGGCTGAGTGCTGAGTTGCTATCGATTTGGATATAGTTCAGTTTCAGGTCAGTCGCGGCTCACATACAGACTTAAATTTTTGAAAATTGCACATATCTAGCTTGAATTCATCATATGATATGAATTTCAAACATTTTCTTTTTAATGCTGGGGCCACACTCACGTCTAACGCCATTAATTAAGGTGTTATTTGACATTGAACGTAGCTGTAGCCACATCTTAGCGTGGTAATTTATTCACGGCGTTGATAATGATGTGAGGCGTTAAGCGACAGATCTGTTGGCGGTCCAATTCAAAACATCAAAGTGATCAAGCGCGTTATTCATTGCAATGCTGTGGCTACACTAGCGTTTGTCTCTGTCAACTGCCATCGTTAATTTTGAATGTGCGAATTCAAATTCAGTAATTTTTTATTGGAATAATGGTATCATCAAAGTTATACAATGGAGTGATGCAATGAGATAGCCATCGAATTCTTAGAAGTGTTTCAGAAGGAACCTTGTTCATAGGACAGTGCTTTGACGGCCAATTGAGTGACATATAGGCTACGTGCATGAAGTTTACTTGCGCCTCTAGCGGGCAATGGAGAACGATTGAACTCCATTTTATCATTGTTTCATACCTATAATTCTTTAAATGTACTAATATTATTCAATTCAGCTGTGTGCGTATAATATAACTTGCATAGCATAAAAGATACGTTGAAATTATTTATTTTGAGTAGTTTTTTCTCCAATTATAACGCACCTATTATAGAGAAAACGTCTTAATTCGTCCAAATTGACAGGATAACCTCAAATTGTGACGCCGGTGATCTTGCAGATCGGGTTTGTATTTATCAAACACTGTATTCCTTTTACCGAGGAAGCATTGAAGAAAAGCGTGAAATTAGTTTTGCCATATTAAACATGTTGAAGAATATGTTGCTGACAATATTAACAACAAAATTATTGCGTAGTGCATCAGACAATCTTCTATCACTGAAACATCTTACAAATTAGATATAGAGGTATATTCATAAATCCCAAATCGATGATGAATATTTCTCATTTCCCAATTGAATTACAAACATATTTGTTATATAGATTAATAATGAAAGACAGACAATACTCTATTTACCGCTTTGATTCACTTCACTCGTTTTTTTATGTTATAACTGGGTACATGAAATCTATGAAACTATACTTCACTTGAATCATCCTTAACACAACAGCCTGAAACAGAATAAACGTTTTCCCATGTTTTATATGCAATTATTTTCACTTTTAAACTACAATGCTCAATGACAGCTCAATAACGTATTCTGAGAAATGGAATTCGATGCTTACAATTGTGCTCACCATGAGCGCTCGCATCGATATTTGTTCAAACTCCGCCCCCTTGCACATAGCCCATATGATAACATTTATCATTGAATGCTAGTGGGCCCACTCAATTCAACGGATAACTTAGAGCGTTATATTTGACGCGATATCTATTGCAATAATAGCCAAACAATAATTAAACGTTAACGTAAGTGTGGCCCCAGCATTAGACTGAAGCAAGGTGAAAATATTTATACCTCTTAGAGAAGTCCCAATAATTCGCGAAATACTTTTTGATATGTGCTTGAAATGTTAGTACGAATCACATCTACCCTCCCAATCTTTTGATTGAACATTCAAAGAAGATTTCTCATCTCTTCTAATAAAGCGTTTCCTATAGCATAATAATCTATTTCCCGTGGAGCTCTGTATCACCTCCCCCTTTATCACATTCGAATCATTCGAAATAAATTTGTGCTTCCGAATATATATATCCTGAAAGAAGTCAATTTCGTTTGAAAATTCACTTACGAGGAGGCTTTTACTGCCATCTTTTTTATCAGATTGATATTAGCTTCACGACATATTTCGCTTTTCAATGTTAATAGCAATAACTCTACATAAGGGAGACCATTGCGTCAGTCAAAATCTGCATGTTATTGTGAGATAGTAAGCAAGAATTATTTTCGTATAAGATAATTCCTGGATGAATTAAACTGACGTTAATAAATTTAAACTTACCTGAGTTCGAGTTTAGCTAATTTTTATCACATTTTAATACCCAAAGGTGACGCAACAAAAATCATTCCGCATGTTCACGAAAGTACATGTACATTTTGACAACATTTCTATTCCACTATGTACAGATGTACAGTAAGAATAAATTGGATAAGCCAACTTGAGAAGTGATAACTGTTTTGACATATGAATACTCCAATCATGGTAATGATGATTTATTTCTGACTAATTTTGAACAAAAGGAAGTAGAAAACTACCCTTATGCTACAAAAAAAGAAATGAATAATGATATGTTCCTAGGCCAACAGTAGATAAAAGTTATTAAATTTACATTATCCTTCCGTGCAGCTAGATATATTTCACTCTTATAAAAAACAATCATTGATCACATCGTCGGACACCAACGTTGCATTTAACGAGATTTTAACTGATAAATGAGTCACTAACTGCTAGTGCAGTCTTCAGATGTTTTAATTAAAAAACTTAATTTCAACATGACAGCTAGGTTGGAGCTACCATCTTGGCGTCTGGGGCGTAATGAGCAAATGATGGAAGGGAAGTGATAAGAACTTAGCAATTCTGTACACAATTAAAATGTCTTCATCGTATCACCGCTGCATTATGTGACGTTTATTTAAATCCTAATGCACTAGATAAAGATCATGGCGTTAAGATAATAGTCCTGCGTAAACTCCGGGGAAGTGCTCAACTGTCACACCAGAGCCCCTAAATATCTATGAGCTTCCAAGTATGCTGAAAAGCAATCTTGGAGCTTTTATCGGACATAATAGAGGAATGAGCTCTTGAATTACTAATTTTTTTCTACTTATACTCATTCATTTCAAATTTTCATGATTGCACTTCATTCCATAACATAAATACTTGATTCATATAACCACCTGATTCTTAATGCCTGAATGAGTCCACATAGTTTATTAATTTATTAATGAAAAGATCTAGAAAGAGTAAGTGAAAATCAGTTATCTTATCCCGAATAGCAGGAATAAGCATTATGACACAGTTTCGGAAGCACTTCAACAGAGAACGGACTTGGATGTCCAACGCTCTCATCTAATCTAAAGACCGTATTTTACGTTCCGTAATTTCATGATGATGTGTTTTATGTTTAATGGGATTGCGTCTTATTGGATAAATTGTAACGCATTAGCAATTTATTTTTTGTCGTCATTTGAGTTTTGCTCTGCACGTGAACTAGATTTAATGCCGCATTTCTCGTTTTCTGCTGAGTGTTGTTTCATTTTATATCTTTGGATTCATCTACAGAAAATGTTCTTTAATTCCCATGTGGGAGGCTGCCCAATTCTCAAAATAACCAAATATTCAAGAGTTACAAGATTCAATTATTAATATTCCTTTTTTGCTTTGAACGTGACATGTCGAACTGATACGCACCTCGTTTGCACCAATATTCAATAATTCTCGGAACAAAAATCATGAGTTCAATAATTCTAACTCATAGGGACAGCTTCATGGCGTCATTTTAGAGACTCTCAACACATATACCACCTAGCGAACAATTGGAGGAGTAATTCAAAGTTCTTATCATTGAAGACAGTTTCTTCAGCACGATTACAATTTTTTACGTTTATGAGTCATCAAATCATAACAACAAAATTTAGCTATTATGATTATCATTGAATTTGAAATTTGTAGATCATATTGTTTCCACCAACATACAAAATTCAAGTTCCTATAAAAGTAACTATGACAATGAAATAGAGACTGCGATCTATCTCTGAGCTGTCTCTACGAATTAGAATCGCATCCCATAACATTGATCCATCAATAGATCTTCCCGTGGAACAAAAAAACGATAACAGAATGCAAAGTACTAAAAGCATGAGATTAAATGGATGGAAGTAACCTCATTGAATGAATTATAAATTCCATGAATTGAAACATGCGTTTAAATATAAATACATCTGTATCACGACTGGAATAAAAAAACTCCGTTCGAATCTCAGGAGTAGCAAGCGCTGAATACAGAAACAGAATCCGAATTCGCAAAAAAACATGAAATAGAAATTTTGCTTTATCCTGCTCTCAACACGGTTCTATTATTTCCTTTGCAAATCTGACACATCGCATGGATCAAGCCTCGTGAACGTATTTGTGTACAAACATGCGAAGGAGAATAATTAATATGTTGATTTATTATAATTTTCCTGCGGAACGCAAGCTTCGTTTGCATAATAAAAATGAAAAAATCTGTTCCATATTGCATTTTTGCTCGCTATATTTACGTGCGTTATAAAATAGGAGAAAAAAGCTCGAACGTTCAGTTGAAATAAAATGAGATTGATTAAAAGTAGATCCTCCAAACAGCAAAAGTGAAAATTGTAGTTGAATGAAATGCAAAAATAGTGCTGGAAGATGAACACTGTTCAGTCCGATCTTAGCTCCAGAAGTATTTGGTTCCTTAACAATTTGATAGTCAAGACCAAAACTTTCTGGTTTTCGAATGGAACTGACACTATCCGATATCCTATTGGAATTAAAATAAACCGATATTCGATTCAAATTTGATTTATCCAATGTCTAGTTAGAATTGCAGCTCCAATGGAAGTCGGATTTATTCTGTCATAAACAGAAGTCTATTATACAAATAGAAATATTGAAGAAATAATTGGGACACAGCTGGAAGAAAGTAACGTCGCACCGATAGATAAGACAAGAAAATGGAAGCCCTTTTTCTATCTGCTAGAGGCAAATTAAATCGATGCGTTCGGAAACTATCAAATATTGGCAAATAAATCTAAACTTTTGAAATAGATATCCAATAGCCCGGAGCTCTAAAGTTATTTGTTCGTAACCTCCAAATGATTTTTACACGTTGACATGTTGAAAAGCATCAACAAGGTGGATACTTAAAGTGCATGTACGATACAAATTTATTTGGTTTTCTGTTAGTCCGCAGGGCAGCATCCTTTTCGTTGAATGATTCATACAAATCTAAAACTTCGTGAGTGGCTTTCTTTTGGCGAGACAACCAAACTTTCTTCCTACGGCTTTTTTCGAAAGTGTTGCGTCTTCAAATGAGCATGATAATCTCATGATAACTTTATTTTTTAAGCTGCGTCCTCACTATGCCGATCGGCATTGCCGATCGACAAAGCCGACGTAGTGTAGACGTGATCGTCGGTTTTTGTTCGGGGCCGATCGGCATGCCGATCCCAACCCGACAGTTCGCGATCTCAATCAAAGGAAGCCGAACCAATAACTACAGTGTGGGCGTCTCGTTGGCACAATCCCTTCGGCATTTACGACTACGCTTGCGCCTGACTATCAGATATTCATTCGCTGTGTGTGAGTGTGCGGCTTAGGCCGATTGGCATAGTGTGGACGCACCTTAAGCTATCGGTCTGAAACAACAAGAAAATTTGTCGGACACCATGACCACTTGATAACAATAATTATCATCAAACAATTCAGCAAAAGTGAACCAAGTATGTATTATGAAACAATAATGCTCAAGTTCGACATGTTCACGGTGGTAGACAAGCTCATCGGTGCAGTATTTTTGTCGGACAAAATATTTCTCGAATTCCTTAATAAATTATTGCATTAGAACTGAATATGTACTTATAAAAAAAAAACTTATGTATTCGGCATATTTTGATCATGCTCACTTGAAAACTTATAAAAAAAAACGTGTAGAAAAAAAGTTTGGTAGCCTCGCCAGAAGAAGGCCACTCACGAAGATTCAAGTATGTATTGACCATTTTACAAAATGGGTGCTGTCCCACGGACTATGTATTTAGGTGAGATTAGGGGAAATTTAGACTACTGGGCGACCACTTATCTATATATCAATACGTCAAGGGAAAATTTTCGACCCTTTTTCAAGGATATTGCATGCACGGAGGAGTATGAGATTTGGCATACCTAAAGTTTAAATGGAGAAGGATGTGCAGGGAACAAAAACTATATACAGGATATCCCTTCTCAATCTATATATTAATGCGAGATTTGGCATACTTGAAGTTCACATGAAGAATTGCAGAAAGCTGAAAGTATGTACAGAATATCCTATTCTAATTTTACGACGTAAAGTGAAAACTTTGTAACGCGCACATGAGGTAATGTTAAACTTGGCCTACTTGAAGTTTGTGTGGAGAAGGAAGTGTAAAAAACCAAAATTATACACAGGTGTCCCATTTCAATTTCACATGATAAGGAAACTTTGTACTGAACGCATAAAAGAATATTTAGTTTATATAGCGAAGAAGTGCAGAATACTAAAAGTACACAAGGACTGTCCCATTCTTATTTTTCGTCCGTAGAAAATCTTGTACCGCGTGCATGAAGGAATGTGAGATTTGGCATACTTGAAGTTTAAGTGGAGAAAAAGTGCAGAAAGTAGAAATTTTATACAGAGTAAACCTTTTCAATTTTACGTCAAAGGGAATCTGTACCTCGCACACGTACACGAAGTAATATATGAATTGGCATACTTGCAGTTTGTGTGGAGGAGGAAGTGCAGAAAGCTAAAATTATATATAGGTGTACCATTTTAGTTTCACGTGGAGAGGAAGCTATGAACTGCGCGCATGAAGGAATGTGAGGCTCGTCATACTTGAAGTTTATAAGGAAAAGGAGTCCAGAAAGTTGAAAGTATATACAGAGTATCCTATTTTAATTCTACGTGACAAGATAACTTTGTACCGCGCGCACGGAGAAATGTAATATATGACATACTTGAAGTTAATCTGGAGAAGTAGTGCAGAGTTCTGAAGTTATATACAGGTGTCTTATTTTGATTTCATTTGAGAAAAAACTCTGTAGCGCGCATGAAGGAATGTGACATTTGGCATACTTGAAGTTCATATGGAAAAGAAGTGCTGGGAGCTAAAATTATATACAGAGTCTCCTATTCCAGTTTTACGTACTTGACATACTTGAAGGTCTTGTGAAGTCTTAATCATATACCGGGTGTTCAATTCTAATTTACCGCTGAAAACGTTATAATTTTTTGCTGGAATATATTGAGAAATATGCACCAAATGGAAAAATGACTGAAAAAGAAGCTCAATGACTTCATGCTTCTTCTAAGGATTAGGGGGTGGAAGTCATTTTCAAATCTTGAATGCAAGCCACTATTCTCAATTTTGGATTCGAGTGGAGCTTCAAATACCAAGTGAAATTCACCCAGAGTCCCTGGGGATGGAAGGGTAAATTTAATAACGTTCAAATTTAGTAATACAATGATTCACGATCGAATTTCGATCACTGGAGACCACTAGTTTTATTGAATAGGTCAGAAACTTGCTAGATTTCGTTAGAAAGCATATTTCAGTTAGTGGTGCCAACCTAATTGACACAGGGTTCGTACATTTTATGGCTCCTCTACATTTATTGGAACATTAATTCATTTCATTCTACTACTGTAATTTGGAAATTAGTTTTATAACACTAGACAGATCGAAGGTTCTTTTTATCTCAAAGGAAGATCCTTGCAGTGGATATTGAATTTACGTTGCACGAAGGCCTTGAGAGATCCAGTATTTTGATTGAACTGTTAATGACAAATTGTTATGTAAATTGTCAAATATAGAGATACAAAACTATGGTCCGTAATCAGGAACTTAGAGTCCACAATTCCCATGGCTGCAATCCAAGAAAAAAGCTCGAAGACATTTTCAGGAATGTTCAATATTTTATTATTAGTCGACTCTTAAAAGACTTAAAAATTTGACAGTAATGACAAATAATAATCATGATGAATAGTAATAGTACTTCTTATCACTTTAGTTCAATAGAAATGAAACCACAGAACAAAAGAGGAGTCCCAGATAATTTGTCGATAAGATAACGAAACAGTAAAGCTGTGACCTTTCGATATACTTCGCTTTATAAAATTGAACTGATGAAGTAGAGTTTTCCACGTCAGTCCAGAACACCTCTTTGTACTTTCCTGATAAACTTTATCGTGAAATAGCAGTGTTTGTATCTTTTTTCGATGGAAACTAAACGTTTCAACAAGATATGAGTAAGCTCAAGTGACAATTTCAACTTTTCGCACTATCAGTTGTTGACCGCTAGCCGGCGTCGTCTTCAACCAATCCCGTTGCTTCCATTGCTCGGATAACGACCTAATGTCCACACTTTGCTCCAATATCCGTTATTAGAAACAACGATGGTCAACCATGAAGTTGGAGAGCCTGAAGTTGGCTTATTAACACTAATGTGCGTACTGGAGCGGTATTAACAGGACCGTACTTAAGAATTGGTAATATGGAGGCATAATATGAATTCTAGGAAGAGATTACGGCAAATATTAGATACAGAGATGAAGTCATAAGTGGATGCAATTCAAGTGTCCTCTTCATTCATAATTTTCTCTATCAGTTCAATCCAAAAACTCTGAAGAAGTATGTAGATAATTGGGCTGAAGTAACGCGTTTAATAGTCTCACTTTGAAGTCAGAATTTGACAAAATTACTTGTTCACGGCTCTATAACATAAAGGCTATGATTTTTTGGGGTCAACTTCTGTATTGTTGCATTGAAGTCTCTTACTTTAGCCCAAAGAATATTGTTCACTTCCAATTTAGTTGCTACTGCGTTAGTTAAAATCAACTAAATTGTGGAAATCATTCCATGAAATATTAGCTTGAAATATTTCAGCGTCACATCCAGAGTATGTTAAGCAAAAAAGTTCCATACATTTTTTCTGCAATAACAACGTCTTTGAAATTCCAAAGGAGTGTCTTGTTCTTTGTTAAAACTACCTAAGACATTCTTCCCTCGGCAAAAATAGTAACATTACATCTTCAATTTCCTTTCAGATATTGCAATTCAATAACCTTAAATCAGTATTTTAAAATTGTAACCAGAGAGTGTTGGAAGCATTTTCTTTCTTATTTCCTCGTTGTAGACCGTTTAATGAGTTTAACTGTTAGAGGGAGTTGAACTTTCTACGAATGTGATGGAAAATGTTTGCCGACAAAGCAAGCGAACTCATAGGAATGGCAGCTTGTGGTCGTTTTGTAGTAGGCACCAGTTGTTTTTGTTCAACAGAACTTTTTATAAAAGTGATTATCATCTTATAATAATGCAGCGCTATTTTTTAAAAGCATATAGAGAGCCTGCTTGTTATTTGATTCATACGTATTCATATAGCCTGTCCCACAAATATATCTTATACAAGAATTCTGAAATAGTTTTTGCCATCAGGATAAACAACAAATATGGATGTTGAAAATTTAAATGTTTTCCCAGTTGAGTGTGCATAAAACAACAATTGCTCAATTTAGGCATTATACTCCAAAACCTACTAAATACCTATATATTAATAATCATTTTCCTATATGCAATCAACACAAAAACATTGTTATTATAATTTTAAATGTAATTCTAATAATGCTTCAATAAATAGCTACCATAATATGAGTAAATTCAGCTGAAATAATTCTGATTGATATGTACAAATTGAATTGTTGAAAATTATCATGTTATACATTTTTATTGTGATAAAACAAATTGTTTTAATCGTAATTTGATATAAATATCAATTTGAAATATGTGTGAAAACATTTGGTCCATAATTATTCGGAAAATTCCATGATGAACATTGTCATGATTTTATTGAAGCTTAGACATTAGCGTTTATATGTTTGCCATTGACAGTTATGACATTATTCAATCAGCATTTTGATCTTCAAGTTTGCGATAGTGTGATTTAAAAGATAGACAAATAGGACTGGCATCCTGAAGGCTCCATATCATACACAATAAAGTCGTACTGCCGATACCACTACCAATTCTGATTTATTACCTGATAGGTTGGCGTATGTGGCTCAAAGAAAATAATTGAATCTATATTATCAATCATGGCAGAAATCACTTTTGTATATCGGTAAGATAACTGTTATTTCCCAGTCTTTTGGTATTGTATCTCATTTCCACACTTGATTAAATATAAGTCTAGTACTTTCTTTTACTTTTGCTGAGATCATTCATGCCAAATTCCAAGTTTCCAACTCATGAATAGTATGTTAGTATATCGAAGTATGTGATTTGGAAGCCCTTATTTTATTAATACATTGAGCCGAAGATCTGAATTTTCAACAGGACTATAAGGCTGTTAATCTCAGAGTTGGATATTTTTTCCAACCACATACTCTCAGCTAAGTTTTGACTGACCAGTAGTTATATTAGAGCTACAGATTTGTCATTTTCATCGGGATCAAAGAAAGAAAGAAACAATTCTCACACGCAGCCATCTATCTGAAACTACTTGGAGTTGTAATCGATATTTGTATTAAAAAATCTCCACCCAGTGTTATGCATGTAGAAAAATAGATTTTAATTAGCAATCAATATTGAGACAACTTCTTACAGTCAGCCATTTTTTTAAAAATAGACTAACTAATTATGGTGAAAAATTGTTCCGAGCTACACGATAAATTCACAAGTTTACTTGAATATACTTTAACCTTGAACTTGTGTAGACAGTCTGCCAATAAGCTTTCAGTCAATTTTGTGTACTTGCCTCACGTTAGAGAAAAAAAGCAGACTATAAAAAGTTATCTAGAATAGTATATTCCGATACAAGTGCGGGATGATGATCATTCCATGCGAATGTAAATAATTCAGCCACGAGACAAAGTCAAGTGGCACAATTCACATGAGCATGGAATGAACAATCCGCACGAGTGACGGATGTTAGTTTTTCTACACTCAAAGGTATCCGCGGGAGTATCTATAACCAAAATATACCGTTTTCTGAGAAAGAATTTGCTTCATTGTCTTATTGCAATCCACCAAACATTGAAAAAACTACTCTCATTGACTCTATTTTTAAGAGGAATGATTATAAAATCAAAAAGAAATAAAATTATTATAGCAATGAAACAGTTTTTTGGCGACGCCATGCGGCTTTCTTAGGAATCTCTGAGCGTGCGGAATGACCTCTATTCCGCGCGCTACAGCGTGTGGAATGGGTATCATTCTATAGTGACTGTAGAAAAAAACTATTTCTTGCAGTTTTTCAATATGCATTATCATCTACAAGAATTCTTGAATGCAAATATCCTAAGCTTACAGTAATATCTACCATATAAATGACAGTCTGTAAAAATAATTTTTTCCTATCACAAGCGCCTTGTTGTAGTGTTTCACGGTGTTCTACAAGCCAACAGACTGAAATTTCTGAACTGCGGATATAAGTATCATGGTCTAAATAACAACAGAATATTTTGTTTCTCCTAGAACTGATGAGGAGATTTACTATTTGTAATTAATCTTTCGGAAGTTTTTCAGTGAACGATTGCACAGAATTAAAATTTTAAAATTTATATTCCCCTATTTAGCGCATATTCACAGCTCACAACATCTACAAATCAATTATCTACAGATACTTTTTTTTAAATCACTGAACTTTTGAATTCAGCTCTTGGCAACCCTATGATGGATAGACAGACAAACAAGCAGCAGAGCAAATTTTGTCTTTTCATATAAGGATAGAGGATAACTGGAATTTTCACAATAATGTCAGAAAAGAAATTCAAGCACAATTATATTAAGCTTCTGAAAATTCCTGATTTCAGACAGCTTATCTGCAGTTGAAGATGATTGAAATAACAAGAAACAACATTAAATGCATATGTCACGACGCATTTAAGCTGCGAATAGGAGCTACAAGAATTATTGAGGTTGCGATGGTGAAGTTGGGCACAACTATGATTTCTTATTTCACACACGGGCTACAATCATGCCCCATACTTCCGTTCTTGTTCAATTTTCAATTTGGGATTGCTGATTTCTTTTCTTGTATCCTCGAATAACTCTTTGTGTGTTTTAATATTTCAAGTATATTTTTATTGTTGATTACTACCCTTTTGAATCTATTATGATTTTGGCACTTGATGCTAATTTATTCAGACATTCATACATTCAACCAACTATCCAACAGAGAAATTTCAATCACAGAATACCGAAAATCAGGTTACAAAAAAATAAAAAATGGTTTTAACGCATTCAAAAAAAAATAGTATATATATTAGAAAGAAAACATTTCATACATTGAGTTCATATTGAATTGCACTAAGAAGGGAAAAATATTATCTTTGTGGGCGCTTTATGCTTTTATTAAGGGAGAATCAGGACAAAAATAATTCTGTTCTTTTTAGTTCAATTTAATATGAGCATGAATGAAAAATTTTGTTCAGCATATTTTATTTTGTACTTTTGAATTATTCTGCGAGTTTTTTCTAGCAATATACCCCTAAATTCTTGTACAAAATATTGTTAACGTTACTTTGCTCTTTGAACTCTTTCATTTGATACCTATATTAAGGTAATTATGAAGAAATAGGTGATCCACCATCTTGACGTGCCCGCCATATTGGATACAGTATAACGTCACTTACCTCATCGTTTCCACTCATTGAAACATCTTTTTGAATATCTGTATCAAGAAAGCTGTGAAAAAAAGTTATCTCTCATCTTATTCTGAACAACTTACAGAATGAATTTACTAGATTGTATTGTCACCAGCATCAAACGTGTAAACAAAATTTCAGCAAGATTGGACCATGGGAATAGGCTTAAAATCCGACTACAAATTTTCACGGCAAGCTAATAAAAGCAAGGTGAAAAAAATGTAAAGCAGTAAAAAGTATTAAGCCGAGCATCAATTGTCCAAAATTACAATAATAAAAGCATCAACGTAGCTTTCTATATAAGGATTTGAAGCTTTGCACCTCGTGGGAAGCAACAGTATTCACATTTGGAGCATAAACGTTGCCTGGCACTCAAATAAGATGTGAACTTTTTGTCAAAAGACAAAAAGAGATGAAAACCAGTCCAACGTATAAATATATTTTTGATTGTAGAAATCTTCGAGCTCGAATATATTCAATAATGTTAGATATAATATTACAGGTTTCCATTTCAATCTGTATCCTATAACGTAAACAGACCCCTTATCGTAATTAATTACATTAGTTACAAACTAGCGCATTTAATTACGTTTACATTCTTGGGAGAACTGCGTCTTTGCTGAATCTAGGTTTCCAGATCGATCTTTCTTCGTTAATAATATTTATTAAGAAAACTCTAGAGTGTTGTTAGTCACGCGCCCTTAGCTACACGCAACAGCTTCCAAAGTCTACCATGCTTTTTTGATCACAAACAGCATTAATTAAAGACCTGGAAAGAGAATGACATTCTCTGATACCTGCGGTGTTCTCTGACAAAGAAAGAAAACGATTTGTTTCAAAGAAGCGACAGAGAAAACGGAGGAAGCTTTGTGAGTTCGAAGATCAAAGTGTGCGTTGGAATATGGTATTGTTTGCAGGAGAATGTGAAGCTAGAGGCCACTTATCGATTATACTAATCCAAGTTGTAGAGACTTCAGCATCGATGCTGAATTTTTCTTCTGAACGTGTGACCCTGAAACTTGCGTCGAATAGATTCCAATGTTGTGCGAGTCACCTCAGAGTTTTTTTCGAGAAATTATATTTATTGGACATGACACAACTTCGTGACAATGGTTATCAATCACAAACAAGATCAACTTTTTCTATTTCTCTGAAGCTTCTGGCAGAGATATAAGAAATGACGAAGATATCACAGAATGACAGTTTTGAAATATTAAATTTGATCGTACCAAATACTGAACAAGTTTTACCTCAAGTATAATTTTATCATGGATTACTCTCATAAAACTAATTCACCAATATTTATTGGACCAATTGGTAACAACTATATTTCGTCTTGTCCACTACTATCCGGTCGTTAGATTACAGGAGCTGTATAATAAACTCCTGACGTCACAAATTCTATGAAATAGTAGGAAGAATTATTTCCGGTTCAAGCTACTATTAACAGAAGAACATACCCACATTGCTTTCCAGTTGGTCGAACGTGAACAATCCTCGTCGTTATTATAATTCTTTTCTTTGCATTATGTTATGCGTCACTTGACTTCAGGGTTCAAATAATATTCCCAACTACCGCATAAAATTCAAATCCCTCATATTACTTGATAGACAAGAATATGAAATATTTGTTTCGTAAAAATATCTGACAATATTTTGTTTTGAACCATCTCGTGAAAACGCAAAAATTATTGCAAGCTTTGTCATTATGACTATCTATCAATGCGGAACAAGTGTGACGATAAAGCGTTCTAATTGGGTTCAGGGGAGGTCAAAACTCTATTGAATGTACTCATGATTTCCAGATTTCAATAGGAGTACATTCAAAATCGCGACTATAACTTCAGATCTAGAAGAGTTCACAATGTAACAAAACAAGTTATTGTTTTGGTTTTTATTATGTTAGCGATGTTCTTGCTCATAACAGGAACAAAACTGAAGAGGCGGAACAAATTATAGTAACAATAGCATCCTCGGAATCAAAATCAGAACAATCTAAGCTGGAGAATATCATGTATGTAATATTAACCAATGGTCTCTCCAGTAGTCGGAGAGCCGGCCGAAACTCATGTCCACTGATTGGACTAAAAATTGAAAGAGCATTCTCGTCATATAATATGCTGTGGCTGAGCACGCTATTCAAGAATAACATGGCATTGACTTCAAGAATACGAAGCTTCTGGCTAAAGAGAACAATTAGTTCAAGAGGCTTATAAGAGAAGCAATTGAAATTAAAAAATCACCGAATAACTTGAATTTGAATACTGGTTATGAACTTAATCGATCATGGCTACCAATCATTTGTTTATAATTTCAAGTTATTTGTATCTACGAATCTACTTGCAAGAGTTACTTCATCACCCTCTCCTGAAGATCTGTGGATGGTTCAGTTATGCGCCAAACCAAAAAGAGTAGAGCCAGATTGACCTAGAACCACAAGGAGTTGACAATTTTCCCTATTCAGACCTTCATTATTATCTCCTGAAGACCTGTGGATATTGAATCATCAATCACAGGCAGAGCTCTACGATCCTAGGAGTTAATATATTTTAAACTAATTTTAGTTATTATTTCTACTTCTATTTTTATTTTTGTTGTCTTGACAATTTTGTTTATTTATATTTATATTTATTTTCACTTGAAAAAGGCAGCACTTTGCTGTCGAAACGTTGTGTTTCTAATAAATTACAGAACTTATACCCAATAAAACATATTTATTATAAAATGAGTTCTGAAAACTTTTTTCCTTCATTAAAAATTGTATATGGATCGATTGAGTATTTAGGGGGCAATAGGATGCCAATTCTTACAAATGCAGGATCATATCCTAAGTGTCGAAAAAAGGCCAATTCTGGTCAAGTTTTTCGGTGCTACTTGCCTGATAGAACTTACGATTAGAACTAATATCAATCGATAGCAAAGAACATGTACTTCAATTTAAAAAAAAACAGAGTGCTATCCCCCTCGCCTTGTCCAGAAAGGCGGCAGCTACCCCTAAATGTAACCTATTTTCGTATCTAACTACTCTGATCAAGCTCATGATAATTAATTTTTTCAAATTGAAGCTGGAACCTTTCTGACCAAGAAAAAACAAGGTACTGCCTCTCCACCTGGGAGGGCGGCAGCCATATTTAAAATTACTCGATTTTCAGGTCCCAGTTTCAAGCGCAACGGTACTTTTCTCATCGAAAGTACGATTATTTTCTAGATATAGCTTGAACCTTCCTGAACATGAGAATACACAAGTGCTGACTTCCATCCTGTCTGGAAGGGTTGCAGCCAATTTTCAAGTCTATCCGATTTTCAGGTCTCAATTTCGAACGCAGCTGTACTTCTCCCATCGAATGTACCCCGTTTTTTTCGTGTTCAGGGAGGTTTATTCTCAAATTGAAAAAAATTCATAGTTCAGTCGGGAAAGTTAAGTACAAAAATGCGTTACACTTGAGGGTGACTGCCGCCCTCTCTGAGGCCGAGCTAAAATTTATAGATGAGATAAGTACAGCTGCGTGCAAAATTTGGACCTAAAAGTCCGGAAATCTTCAAAAGGTGGGAGGCAGTACCTCGGCATTCTTGTGTTAAGAAAAGCTCAAGCTACAATTGGTGAAAATAATCATACAATCGATGAGAGAAGTACAGCTACGTTCGAAATTGGGACCTGAAAATCAAATAATTTCAAGTATTTCTGCCGATCTTCCAGATAGATACCTTGGTTATTTTGTGGTCGGGAAGATGCAAACTTCAATTCGAGAAGAAAAAATTCATCCTAAGCTCGATCTTGGAGGCTTATTACGGTAATGGATTACAATTAGGAGTGGCTGCCGCCCTCCTGGATAGAATAGAGGCTGATATCCTGTTTATTTCTTGAAGTACTTGAACTTTGCTATTAATTGGTACTAGTTTCAATCGTAAGTTCTATCAGGGAAGTTGCGTTGAAAAACTTGACCAAAATTGGCATTTTTCTTGACTCCTAGGATAGGATCCTGCATTTATAAAATCTGGCATCCTATTGAGCACTAAATACCTAATCAATTCATATACAATTCAGCCGTAAATCCGTCCAGGGAACATGAGGTGCAATCGGCTTCTATACTATAGTCACAAGTTTATTGATAACCAGTGAGAAAAATATTTATAAAACCAAGTATCTGAGAGATTATTGATACTAAATCATTAAGTGTGTCAACTTGAGCAAGATTTTTGATACAATCGCAAAAATTGACCGTGTACATGTCTGTTACATGCAAGATTTTCTCAAGGCCTTCATCATCCATATTTTGATATTAACCAAGCACACAACTCAAGATAACATTCAGACCAAATGAATAACCCTACAAACGAAATGGTGGAAGGTGTTGTACACAACTCTACCAACATTAATTAACAAAAAAACTACTTCATCACTATGAAACTCGAGAAAAATAAGCGTTACAATGAATTTATTAGTCGATTTCAAAACAAAAGTGCTCAAAAATGGGTTTCTCATGTAAGCATCAACGTAACAATTGCGGTGACTTGCAAAAACTCCCTATTGAGTGCTGTAGGATCCAATGCGTTGAATGACATTCACAAAAGAACAAAAATTGAATCATATCTCAGGGTCCACAACATCTAAAAGATGTAAGCCAGGAAAAATAGTTTTTCAACCTTCATGAATTATTTGATAGAGTCAAATATCTCGTGATTGTATAGTATTTCCGCAGAAGAACCATAAGACACTGTAGAGCGACTTTTGGAAAATGTTCGAGAGACAGAATTTGATAAATTGTCAGGAATCAAAACCTGAATGTTTCACGAAATTACAAATTAGGTAGTTGATTTTCACACCACCATCCTGAATTGAGCAACAACTGTAGACACGTGTTCCGTTCTTATTAAAACTCCTTAGTACAGTATAGCAAGCCTTAGATAGTCGAATTTGTAAATCATGGTTCACAAGTCCGTACTTCTGCGGCTTGCTATACTGTACTGATGGGTCCTAATAAGGACGCCCTATTTAACGACTCCTGAATTTGTAATTTTGTGATACATTCAGATTTTAATTTTCACCAATTCATCATTTCTGAAGATTTTTGCATTAAAAATAGTAATAAGCTCATCAATAGAACAAGGATTGTAAGTTATAGTAAACACTAGAGTATTTGTAGACTTTCTTGTTCTGCACTATTAGAGGACCCGAATCAATATTGCCTCAGTTAACTGACATCTACCTTTGCTCTCCCTCTTCCTGACTATCTCGTCTATGAAACATGATCATTTATTTCTTATGAATGTTCAATGTCCATGGTACTGTGCTACAAGCCTGATTTATTCACTATCTTGTTCCAAAGAATGCTTATTATTCTATATCATATGAATGTAATTCACATCATCGTACGTCGCTCCTGCCACATCTGATGAACAGTACTTTCGTATGCGAATTCGTAATGATGCAGTTCTTCATCCCGTTGACATTTCTCGGCTGCTGATCCTCTATAAGCTCTCGCCAGCCATTATCTCGCGTTAACAACGTCTCGATGGCTTTCGGATAGCGCGGGAACATTTTCTTTTGTGAATTTGTAGGCACCAAAGACTGCTGCTTCAACTTGGGGGAAATTACGCGCAACGGCGCCATTCACTTTTATTGTTATTCAAAATACGTAAATATATAAATAATCGACGGTATTTTGTTCACATGAATTATGTATGTCGCTGATGATATAAATCGTTGCTTTTTAATGTCACTTCAGTACTATATTCCAACTGGATCTGAACCATTATTTATTCAGAATCATTTTTCATTTCTTATTTTAATGCTTGTCTAATCCTATGTCTGTTTCCTTTGCTTCCTGAAGACAACACTAAGTGCCGAACATTTCATGCTAAGAACCTCAAAGAGAATAAATCAATATGGAAAGACTTAAATCCAACAATATAAGCGTACCCGAGCTTATGTCTGCAGTACTGCTCAACAATAACACTCGACCTAAGAACAAACATCTAAGATCAATAAATTGACTCTATATTCTGTGCCACAGATATTTCATTAGCAAATTCTTATTTAATCATGAGTTCTGATAAGTTACTCGCTGCAATTCCTAGCACGCGCTACCTGACAAAGAATTGCCGAATGATTAACGTACTGATGATAAGAAAGCGGATTTTGTTGCAAAAACTTATGTGTAGATACATTATCATCGTGAAATGGCACTTTCTTCTTTGTCAGATGAAGATGTTCAAATCTGATTGCATCATTCAATCTGTCCAGTACTGCGAGAATCCCAGAAGACCGTTACCATTATTTTTTCGGGAGATGGAACTGTTTTGACTTTTTTTGAAAGCACTTACTCAAATCCATTTTTTGGATTGCTGCTTTATCTCTAGTGTGCAGTATAGTATCCAAGATTCATTCACAGTGATGAAACGTCGAAGAAACTTCGTGGATTGCGTTTAAATAAGCCTAGACACTCTTGCAAAATGTCCAAAAGGATGCGTTTTTAAACGACCCGTAATAGATGCGGCAACCAGCGAGCATTTATTTCCCGCATACCCAAAACGCGGTTAATCGAGATGTTCACAACTTCAACAATTTCTAAGTCGAGGATCGTGGATTTTTGCGACAATTTCATGAGTCACGACGGTTTTTGGACGTCCTATTCGTTTATCATACTGGTTTGACGTACAACCACGTTCAAATTCACACTCCCACTTTTTAGCTCTCAAAAATTAAGGATGAGATTCATCTAATGTAGAATCTCAGTCATTTTTCTTTTCATCGATTCCAAAATGGAGGACTCAATCATAGAACAAACTTCAAATTTATCCACTTCATGAGACTTCTACATACAGAATTAGAACTGCCAAGATCTCGAGTTTCCTGTCGTCAAATTATTCTTATACATTGTCAAATAATCTAAGCAGCGTTCGACATTCTTCGACCATTCAAAAATTTTTGATTGAGTGACCAATTAATCAGAACAGTACGGCAGATACCTAACTAGAGCATACTTTTTGTTGGTTAGTGACATAGTGATTGTAACAATACAGTAAATATCTAGTAGTTTAGATTGAATTGACATCAAAAGCTTTGAGCATTTTCAGATAGCTTTATTTAAGAGAATGATATCGCAAAACTCCTCTTATTGTACGAAAAAGAAAGTGAATATTTGAAGTTTGAATTTTATTAAGTCTCCGGGAACTTCTTTTGTTAACTCATAAGAGTTTTGAAATTTTAACTGGGTAATGAAAGTTGATTTTAATAATAGTTGACAAGCATTATACAAAGTATTAAACTCACTAAACGTCTGTTAAGCTCGCCGCACACGATGCAATTTTTCAAGCAATTTTGTTCACTTGGCGCCGCGCTGGGTGCCACGCTTGCTCCGATGCAAGAAATTTGGTGCGATGCGGGGTACTAGACTTACCACGAGACTTGTTTTTCAAGATAGGTTTGGTGCTATTTTTCGCACTTGCTGCGCCACTGGTTGCTGTCCACAGCCAATCAAAGCAGACGACGAAATCACGTGATTACATCACTGAGTTGTATGTCGCATTAGTACATTGTGTTTTATGGTGTTTTAAGATACAAATAAGTAAAAATTATGGCTAGTGGAAATTAGGCTATGTTTACGTACCCTAGCTCAGGGTGTATACCAAATAATTGAATGAAAATTTCCTGACTTCCAGGTTTTCCAGGTTATTTTCAATATAATACCAGACAGTAAAAAACAAAAGTTTGATACAAGTTTACATATAATCACAGATTAATGTTGCAATTATGTGTGAACCCTATAAATCTGTAAATTAAAAACAAAATCGCAACGAACTTGATATCCTTATGAACGAATATACATTGATCGACAAAAGTAAATGTACTTTAATAAATTTTTTTTTTCATGAACTTATAGATCTGGAAGACTTATAGATTTGCACAGATGGCCGCAGTATCTTAAAGAGTGAAAATATACTTTTATGAGTAATAATGCATAAATATCCTATAATGTATTTTTTCCAGACAAATATCAGAAATTCCCTGACGATTCCATGACATTTCCAGTTTATCTAAATTCCCGAACATTTCCAGATTTTTCACGTTTGGTATACACCCTACTAGCTCGTCAAACAACATGTTGAAAACTCTGCGGCCTTAATTCCTTCTCAAAAGTCACTCTCTTGACCAAAGTTTTTTCTTCTTTGTTTTCTGTTTCGTAATTTGCAAGATAATGCTCCTGCTCTCCTCCAACGATTATTTTCGGCAACATCCATACTTGTAATGAGCAAATCTACCAAGTCTACGTTCTAGTGTAAGAATGAGTGGCGCAGCTTGCATCGTGTGATGCGAGAATAAGTGTCACACCAAGTGTACCTCAAAGTGGCTCAGTGCGCAAGAAAACTTGCTGCAAATTAAGTGAACAAAATTGCATAGAAAATTGCCTCGTGTGCGGCGGGCTTAAAAGAGGACTACATTAATTATCTCATAAAATTTTACAGTGCTTAGACCCTAATAACGATATATTATTCTCAGGTTCTTTATTACTTTCGAATTAATCATCGCGAAAACTAGTTTGGATTGAATTTGAAATACTAGCGACAAATATTGGACTGAGGTAGAACCTATGCATAATAGATTGAGCTTAAAACGACAGAAGCCACAAGTCTGTCAAGTTGTGCTTGATATTTTATAGTCATGAAAACAAGTTCGTTTAATGCCAGTTCATTTACGGTTGTAGGAGAAACATATTTACCATCAATATTCGTCCACAAACACTTTTTGTCCGCTACTTCATTCGACTCTAACACTTCACTGCTTCCGAAATAACCAAGTCAATGTGACGTTTATCAGAAAGATTATGAAAAAATATTATGTGAATCTTGACAAAAGTGTTTTAAGCTTTACTCAGGTCACTAAAAACTCAGACCCAGCTATAATAAGAACTTTTCTATTCTTGATATATAAATAACAATCACCCATTGAATTCCGCTCTTGAAACTCTCCAGACAATGTTGTTGATGATAGAAACTGAAAATCTTAAATGGTGCATAAAATTAAGGTGAAATTTATGAAAGTGTTCATCACAATATAAATTCTCAATTGAGGTAAAGTTTTGGCGTCAATATAATGTTAATAAATTAGCGGGAAAAGTTGGTAAAACTTGCTCAAATAGCCATGATGATGTCGAAGGAAGTCACGCTAAGAAAGTTGCATCTATGAATATTATACAAGGGAAGGATTCGCGAACATTTTGTAAAGTTTGGAAGTGAACGAGAGGGGTGGAGTGAACTGAGAAACTGGAAGCTGTAGGCGAAGGAGAACAAATGTAGGGCTAAATCAAACGGTTCGCTGATTTTGTATGTGAATATGGCGTATAGAAAAAAAGTGAGATCACAAAGTCGCTCAATGGTGACTGAACAGGGCTTGGGGTATTCAACCTTTGAATTTGGTCCACGTGCAAAAAGCTGCCAATACACAATCTTTTTTCTCTTACAGTATTTTCACTTACCATTGAATCAATGAAATTCAACTGCGTTGAATGAAAAATAATATAAAGCCTCAATATTCATACTCGGTTTGAACCAGATACTCTCACAATGATATTCAAAGATATCAGAAAGTTGATTGTACAATAAATTACCATCAAAAAACTCATTTTGTCATGAAAAATCTAATGTATGGTTCATGCCATTCTGCATCATGCTCAACAGGTCAAAAACTCTGCCGCGGACAATTCTATCTGCAGCATTAAACGGTAATAAATTATACAAAAGATCCAACCATTGAGTGTTGATAGAAACAATACAAGCCATTGTGAAAATTGTATCCATAAAGTAATTTGATTAGCGTACCAAAAACTTGGATATTTCAACTGATGTTACAACTTTTATAATGAAATACAAGACCATTTGTTTTTTACAGTAGACGAAGGAGCAGCAGACTACAATAATGTTTGAGAAAAGTTTTCATCACTTTAGAAAAGACGACATGCTACACTTTTAATTTGCCGGGAGCCCTGAGCACCCTTGACCAGCTAGATCAAAGCAATGAATTTCTTACTCAAGAATCTTTGGCTTACAGAATCCAGGCGATGAATGTTATTATCTCATTTTAGCTGACATTTGAATACTTTTAAACTATTAACAAGTAGAAATATGCATTTCTCCAAGCAATATTGTTATTATTCCATACAACGTCATTTGCTTACCTACATTTCATTCAGGAACAAATATTTTGAGCTGGGAATTTTGGCTCTATACTCATTACATTTTGAATATCTTCTGGTGAAAACGAAACTTTAAAACTTCTAGACTCAATACATAACGCGGCAATAGGAATGATAATAGAAGCATATCGCACAAGCCCAATAGCGAATATATTAACCAAAGCTGGTGAACCAGCATTTGAAGACAAAAGGAAGCAACCTCCATCTAATCACGGCACGCAAATAGCTAGCCAACCAAGGCACCCAACTTATAAATAAATCTTCGAGAGACCCACAACTAAAACACAGCCTATCATTTTCTGTCCAAGTCCAACCACTTTTTGATACAATAAACCGCAACCCAGAGCAAATAAGTTCAAAAACCATTTCTTCAGTACCACCATGGATTATACAGAAACCATCCTACAATGCATGGAAATATCCCAAGAAACAAACTGCGGAAGAAACATACAAAAATAAATTAGAAGGTATACTGACGAACTACACTGAAATCCATATATATACTGACGCAGTCAAAAACTCCGAGAAACTTGGTATAGCAATAACTATCCTATTCCATCAATATTCAGACGGCCGAAAACTACGCTATCCTCAAAGCCCTATAAATTATCTCCGGATCTAACGGAGAAAATTATATGGTCCTAGAAGAATCCATCAACTTCATAACATATATCATGAATTCCCACCACAAATTTCCTTTTCATCCGGATCAGAGAACTGCTCCATCAATTAATAAATCACAATAGACAAAAACAGTCGTATGGATATCGTCTCACAAAAAAATTTGAAGGAAATAGAAGAGCTGCCAACAGGCAAAAACAGCAATGGACCTAGAAACGACCAGCAACCTACATGGCGCTAAAGATGACATTAAACAAACAATAAAAAATAAATTGAAAAAATTAAATAAATTGAACAACAAGCATGGACCGAAACAGAAGACAACAAGCTGAGAGAAATAAAGGAATCTATCAAACCATGGAAAATGAAAGACAACAGACGAAACCAAATAGCCTACTTCGATTAGGGTACACGGGAATAATCCACAAACATCAATTTGATAGAGCTTCTTTACTGATTGCGATATGTGCAACACGAAAATAACAGTTAAACACATTATCAAAGACTGCCTCGAATACTCACAACAAAGAATAGCATACAATATTCCAAACGACATCAAAGAAGTCCTGAAAGAAGACCAAGATGAAGCCATTAAAATAATATAATTCATAAAACACACAAATCACTACGAGCACATATGAAAATGTAGTACTACAATATATAGCTATAACTCCATGAGACTGTAATAACCACATAATTATAAGTGCCATAACCTCCGTTGCTGCAGCGCTCCAAATAAATTTAAGAAAAAAAAACTTTATTTGTAGAGTACCTTTACTTCAACCTTCACATTCAATCTGTTCTTTTCTTGAAGTACATTTTACCCAACTCATAACTATTTTAATTTCATACCAACTCAAACATTTTAGTTCAACCGTAACTCTAAGAATTTGCAGTCAGCACTTTCTAAGTGCATCTTGCAATGCTTGCAAAGTGCAAGGTCCCATTTCAAGTATTTCCTGAAATCTTTTTGTTGAATAATCATATTAATACATTGTTTTTTGCACTGGAGTGGTGCAAACGTGGAAGCAAAAGATTAGGAAAATGCTTTGAGCTTGCACAGAGTTGGAGATGTGAACGTAAAAATAAAAAATTGTTCATTGAAGATACCTTCAAAATGCCTGACCAGGTACATACTCAATTGCTGTGTACACTCAAATGTTTCTCTTCCTGCTTACATGTTTCTATCTGTTTTTCATTGAACACGTTATTATTGTTATATTCCAAATCAATGTTTCATTCAATAACAACATTTGATTTGAAATAAATTCTAGTCCATATGTTGAAACATAAACAAATTTTCAAAAACATCACTGCGGAAAACGTTCGACGTCAAAACAAAAGCATCCCAAGTGTATCTACAATTTGAACCTCATTTCTCTGATGCCTTTTCTCTCAATTGTTCTGAACGATCCGCAAAAGTACTTTTGCATGACAAACAAATTTTCTTTGTGTTTTGTGTCGATATCTCTGACTTACAAATTCTATAATTCGTTTCCAGTGTTTGTGTGGTAAAAGCGAGGTCATGAGCGTCGGTATAGGGGATGTTGCAGTGACTAACCCTTCGAGAAACTTTCAAATGATGTAGCGAAAGTATGAAGTTCTACGGATACTTGGACTAAGTTTAGGGTGGCAGTTAATGGTCCGTAAAGTAAAAATATCATTTCCGGTATAAATAGAATTATCTTTTCTTCTACGTTGATGCGATACGGATATCGAATACATCCATCGATTTAACATGGTAAAAAAAATCTTATCGTTTCAACTCGTCCATACTGAAGAGCTGCAAGCCTTTGGAACGTCAACACACTGAACTTACGAAGGAGATACTGGAAGAATAAGCTATTTGAATATATTAATCATTACGTGATACGGATATGAACAAAATCCTCTAAGGTTGGATTCATCTTTACAGTCATCTAATCGTATGCTTTTGATGATTTAAATGATGTAATAGTCACAATTTTATTGTTGACTCGATTAATAATAGTTTTGCTGAATCATATGTGGTGAATAATGAAATCTTCTGCTTTAATTCTTGTTGTCTCAAAGCTTTCATAGAACTGGTCAAGATTAAGAAAGGGAAATCGCTGATTAAAGACAAACATCCAATACTTTGTAAATATAATTATTCTGAATAGTATCATTCAGGTACTGAACCCTGATTCTAGCAATTTCATCAATTCTTCTATTCGACACCTATGGGTAATCTTGCAGACGGAGTAGCAATGTGAACTGATGCAAACGGAATTGTTTTATTCCGGTGAACAGTGCGAATCAAGAAGAAACAATAATAGTCACATATACATGGTCGTTACGACTCCACGCGCAATAATAAAATGTGTATTGAGAGCGCGGTAGAGCAATTGCGGAGCTCCAAAGTGCCTCTTTGCAGACATTGTCTCAAAAAATGACGCAAGAAATAGCATTGCAGGATTAAATGGGCAATATTAATAAAGGCGCAAACGTGTGAATCGTTACGCACGAATTCCTGCTATTCCACAATCGTAAATCTTTTACATTAATGCGCTATGAATATTTTCACAATAATTCCAGCCCGACGTGAGTTAGTTTTTATAATTCATTTTTTATCGTTCTACTCAAGATACGGTGATAATACAGAGCGCAAATTACAACCTTGGCTAATGCTGACATTCATTTTCAACTCTTGAAATTAGCTTCGCAAATTCTCACCAATATATAATTTAGATGAAGATTTACTAATGAAATTTTAATCATCCAATAAATAAGATCTATGTACTATGATAGAGAGAGTACAAATTATTCTGATAGTAACTTCACACACTATGTGTTCATGATTCAAATCTTATTTGAGGGTCGCTACGAAATAACGTTCAGCTTCAAATACAATGTTTCAATTTATTATATATAAGCCCTTTCTTATAATTCCATACTGCACAAATAGTCGGGTCAACGGCTCTGTGTGTTAGCGGATTTTCTACTGGACATCTGCGACGTATAAATCCAGGAATCACTGATTCAAATCCTGGTCGGTATATATGATACACGGGTTCAATAGGCTAACCGTCTGTATCTTTTAGAGATAGTTCAAGATTCTCTGATAACGATCGGTTGTACATGATCTTAAATCCGACCTCAAATCTACAAAGATGATTCGGTAGAGAAACAGGCAAGTGCTCGAGGCCTTGGCTTTCAAGGGTTGCAATCCATTAGAAATAGGAGAAACTTGTTTTCATACGCATTTATATCTCGTTGAGATTTAGCAAACCCTTGCCTTTTCTTTTGATTCCGTACTACGAAAAAAAATGCATAATTGTATAGGAATAGATCAACGTCTTGAAAAGGTAAATCGTAAATTCATCTTCTGAGAACTCAACGGTCTAAAGATAATGTTAATTCTATGATCAAGCGCGTTACTGTGAGGATAAGGAATCTATTATATTTCACCTTTGGCCGTATTCTCTCAGTTTCGTGCAAAATTTCATACACAAGCTATGATGCATCCTTCGCTAGTCCAGAGGTAAAATTGTGGTTGAACTAAAGAATTTGTAACCATTTCTTCAGTTCCTCCAATCATTAAACATCTATTTCTTCCTCGTCTGCCTGTGTAGCTGAGTCTTTCCTATGTTTTCGAAAGCACCAAGCGGAAGAATGATATTCGAATACTTACTGCAATGCATGAGTTTGATATTTCTTCAAGCCACTTCTAGGATCTTCGTGCACAAGTGATTCCTTCCACTTCAAAAGGAACAATCAGCGATAATCACACACAAGATGCTGCGATGTTGAGATATAAAGGTGGAAGATCAACAATTTACATCAAACTACTAGTCCAGTTGTCAGAGATTCTGACCTCTCATAAAATGTGATGTAGCTGAAATTTGGCTCGTTGGTAGTCTTTTGGATGTGAGAAAATAGAGAAATCTTTGCAACTTTAAAGTGTATGCTCAGTTCATAATTTTTAAAACAAAATAGAAAATTTAGTTTTTGCCCTATATCTCGGTTAATAAAGAACAAAAATCGAAAAACTAATAATACCACTTCAAACAGCAGGAAATTTCACTCAGAGTTATATCATAATTTATATGAAAAAAAAATTTTGCATCAATATAGAAAAAATATTAAAAATACGAAAGCGAGCTCGAAAACTCCACGCACGCCATGCTGCTGAATACAAATATTCAAACGAGGAAAAACTGAAGTTTCTCCATCTAAAATACATGCAAAATGAAAAAACCAAAAAGCATCTAAAAGTGGAGACTCTAATCTTTCTGAGGAAGACTTTAGTTTTCAATAAAATTTTTTCTCTCATAGAAAATTCGACCGAAAGATAAAATTTCTAAAATTCTCTCTGGCGTTTATGAAATTGAAGATATATATTAATAGAGGCATAAAAAAATTTAATCCTTGTACATTTATCATCACTACACTTCCACTCTTAATGTGAAAGTAATTAATATGCTAAACATTGTCTCTGTTTGAAAAAACTCATGTTTTAAAATAATCATTTTCTTCCGTAGCATTCATTCGACAACATTTTCATTCTCAAAACGGTTTCTATTAATTTATATGAATCAGAAATTATTACATCTGCTTTTTCAAATCAAGTTGGAAATACACATCATAATGAATGATAATTCAGAAATTGATGCAGCTTGATATGTTTGAGTAATCTTCAATATAAGAAATATATATGAAAATGCATGTTCTTTGCTTATTCTTATTCCTGCAACTTGAAGTTGAGCTAAAAAAAATTATCAGGAGAAAAAAATTGAAGTTGAAATTCTGAGCTTCAAGAATATATCCATTATTTTTTGATTACGCATTCAGGTTATGAGCAAACATTGATTGGAAAATGGACGATTCTAACTCAAAGATATCCAACCTTGTCAAAATGACAGAACTGCCAACTTCTAAATCTCTTTTGGATTAGATTTTTCGCAATTATTGCAAAAAAAGATGTGGGAGAGCTTTTAATTGTAAATAAATAATCTTACTGAGTTCTGCAATATGTAGTTCTTGTTTGACAGGTGATGTTTTTAGAAATTCACCTGAAATTTCATTGCTAGAGCAAGACAGCGATGTTGAAGATGTTTGTAATGCCAAAGAATATGAAGTCAGTAAGTACAAGTTTGAAACAGAATTTCCATCAATTTTTGAATTGTTTTTTGAATTACATCTCATTCTTTTATTCATTTATTGACAAATTCTCACTCATTCTAAAAACCTCTATATTGAATATACCATTTTAATCTTCACTCCATTGATATATAATGTTCTTAATAAGCATAAAAACCATGTACATATCACCTGTTCACACTTTCAAAATATATGAATTCTATTTTAAAATATAGAAATTGAAAATTTTTGGTACGTTCCAAATTGCCAACATATTTTATCCACCATTCTCAATTTTGAAAATCTTATATCAAATTATTAATCAGCATCCCAAAAATAACCCTGGGTACTCATTCACAAGGAATATTCATACAGTTGCATCCCCGATCTAAGATGATGGTGGCTTCAGCCCCGACTCTTAGATTTGAATTTTCTATGGAAAACAATTCTTTTTTAGAATTATTCATTTTTTGAATGTTCCATAGCACAAGCATAGCTTCATCTTCCATCTTTGAATTCAAACTTCATCACCCAAGATCTTTGAGCGTTATCGCAAATTTTCTAACATTTAATTTGTTCCGATCTTAATTATTGAGTGGATAATCAATTCAATACAAAGTCCATTTTTGGAAGGCTATGATAGTCAAACATGTCCAGCATTCTTATGTGAGAAAAGTTGCAGCCTCAATCAGCTCAGCAACTATTCCTAATATAATACGTATATTTCTTGCGCTATAATTGTTTTTAATATTGTGGTAGTCATCTACCAACAAAGAAACCTAACAAATATTGGTATAATTACCAAAAAATCAGAGACTTTGGGGCTCACATTGTTGAGCAATGTTTGCTCAACGGAATAAGCTATAAGTCCTCAAAGAAGTCAAAACTTTCGGGATGCACAATATAGCTCTTGACTGTAGTCTCATCTTTGGGGATGGATTTTTAATATGACTTTCTGCCCAAACTTCTGAATTTACACTCGATGATTTCAGACAAGGAAAAAAAACTTGTGGATGCGTTTTTTCTTACATACGTACGTAACAAAATTTTAGACAGACGGAAAAAAGCTCTAAAACCAATTATCTTATTTAACTATCGCATTAGAATTTGGTGACTCAAATTTTGGACTGAAATACTCCACTTCCTAATGTTTAAAATATATATTATTCCGCCATTCGCTTCTACCTTGTTTCTCTATATTTGAAGTCCTTTTACCCTAAGTACAACTTCAATTGAAGAGCAAACTCAACACCCATCTCTTTGAAGTAGCAACTATATGAACAATGCCTCACAAAATTAGGTTTTTTGCTCCACATTCAGAGAAACTTTTCTCCTTTATAATTCAATCTTATAGAACTCAAAATGCACTAAGATTTACTTTGAATATACACATTTTTATGTGTATTTAATGAAGCCTATTTAATGAACTCATAATCTGGATAAGCGGAGCCTTGAATTATTCATGAGGCATGCAAGTTGTAATTTTTCTTCAGACTGAACTTGTAGCGCTAGCTTAACTAACCTAAATTCATGTTGAAGCTATTGATTTTCCTCTAAATAAGTTAAAATCCCTGTAATAGCACATGGCACTTACTGTTCTGTAAATACTAGATGGAATTTGAATTACAGGATGTAAAAACGCTAATCAAAGGGGTGTCGCATTACAAGAAAACTTCACAATTACGTAGAAGAAAGATGGATTCTACTTTAATCATATTAAACTTCAAAGGACAGTTGATTATACGTAGTAAATATAGAGCAGACCGCTCGGCAGATATTTTTGATAAAGTAACTGCAATTGTATTACTGCAAAACCAGATTATCAAATGACTCAAAAAACAGTGTGGTGACAGGTTGGGTAAAAACAGAGAGCATAGTTCAACTATACTTTATAATTTATCGTAGAGCTACATTTGAGTCAAATATTGATTATGGTTGATCTCTATTCATTTGTTGACCAGGATTCATACATTTCCCCCCAACAACTAACTTTCTGGAGCCATCAAGTGCATCCTAATCAAATATCCATACTGGTAGCTACAGCACTGCAAATGTGTGTTGATATTTGGAACATTATGAAGGTAACAAGTGTTTCTCCTTACTTATTGAAGTTATTGCATTCAAAATTGATGGTATTTCTGAGCATGCAAGCATTTGCAGACGGAGTTCCTCCTCCTTGATAATAAACGGAGCATTTAAAGATTAATTTTAAAATTGAACGAGAAAACTATCTTAGAGCAGTTTATTGAAATAGAACAATAACAATCACAATTATCTATGAGATGAATAACGCAACATCCAGTCGAGCTTGTAATACACAAACACTGTAAAGACTCGGCCTCAAAAAGTTGGTTAATTGATATAATTTGGAGCTTTCATTCTGAATCGTAGTTTGTGTGCTCATTGCACTGTTAAATAATTTGTAGTTCGACAATTGTTGACATTTCACTCAAAGTTGAGCGAATAGAACCAACCTCATCACTATGAGTTGAGTTCATTTGAGGTTACGTATAGTTGTAACTTGGTAATTAACCTAAAGGTGGAGGACAACTTCAGTGGAACACCAAGAAGTATTATTAGCATCAAAATCGAATAAACTCAAGAAAAAACTGCGGTCTTCTAGAATGTGTTTTGGGTTGGATCAGTGGAGACTCGGAATTTCACACTAGGGGCCGTAAATTAGAGAGAGAAAAAGTATAGCCTAACGGCGGAGAAGAATGACACGCCTCTGCAATAATTCATTTTGCTTTGTAGTCGGCATATCCTCCTCTGTTACTCCCTAGATATTTTTTGAAAAACAAAGAAATCTCAGCCATTTTGTTCTATAACTTTGATACTTCTCTATGAAAACCACAATTCCATTTATTTCAGATCAAATCTTCATAAGAATCTGCCCTAATTGATAGCAGCGGATTTATTCGTGCACTAAACAAATTATAGGATGAAAGATTTTTGCGAGAATCTGTCATAAATTAATTGGATGTAATTCAATCTATCTCCAGTTATTTCACGGAAACTTCCTCCAGAATAAATTACTTTGGAGCGGAATGATAGATTAGTTCATTGTAATGAAAAATACACCAACTTTGCGCCCATTGGGTGAATGAAGCAACAGTATTCGGTATTATTTGCACATCGCAATGGAAAAACTTCAAGATGACCTTAATTTCAGTCCGACCCTTTCACGTGTATTCAAAAAAGTAATCAAACTTTTAATTATTTTCCCTTTGTACTGTTTTTGTTCTTATTATTCTACAAATCAAATGCTATTTCAAGAATAAGGACGAATTGTTCTTGTTGACACTGAACATAGGCGTTGAGTATGCAAGAAATCAATGATAGCATTTTCTACGGCTTAGTAAAAGAAGATTTAAATGCAAAACCCCATTAATCCGACGGTCTGTCAAGTACAATTCATAGATTGGTAAAGTTAGAGAAATTGCTTGGGCCTCTTTATTGATTGTACCCTAAATCGAATAACGCATTCAAATTGATTCAAATGTTGCATGCACAGTACTGTTGGCACTTGAAGGAGGTCAAGAAATGAAAAATATAATAATTATGCACAGAATATCACCTTCTATGAACTCTTCACACAATAATGGAGAAAAAATGATGCTCAATAAAGGGTTGAGGACAAAAATTGATGCAAAGTACAATTCAATGAAGCATACTATATAAAAAACTAACTCAGTTACATTACTTGTCACAATGCTGGTCACCAACTTCTGAGCCTCTGAATCTCTGATATATTCAATTTTTATAGAAAAATGTCCTAACATGAGGGTGTTTCATTATTGTTATCCCATAATAATCGTGTAGATTCAAGAGAAAATTTGATGATCGATCAATTTCCGAAGCTATTTATTCTAAACATTTCATACTAAAATTTCTTGAAAATTTTATGCAGTCAATGTAATTGTAAGCTCAGTTTAACTTCCACAATAACAATTGTACGAACATTTGCTGCTGAGGAAAACCGAGGACTAAACGGCTCCTAGTCTGTTCCATATTAAATTCTGATGAAAAATGATATATTCAAAATATGTTTTTCCAATAACAAAAATGAGCTGGAAAACTAGATGTTTTGGCTTTGGCAACAGAGCTCACAGAACGCATTTGGACGAGATGCTCATTCAACAGCACGACATTAGACCGGATGCCCATTAGACAGCATGGTCTTAGTCAGGACCAGCTATTCGTTTTAATGAAATCTATGCCCTATTTACTGAGATATTTGAACTCTCTCATCGGTTCAAATATCTTTATGATCATCTAAAATTAATATTTGCGGTCAATTGAAAATGTATTTCCTTGATATTCAGGACTATCACACATTCAATTCTTTCATTTTGTATGTTAAAGTGATACATTGTTGCAATCATTTGCAATAAAAATTGGAATATAGTGTAGTGTATATCAATGTTTTATCATTTTGCAGATTTTCTTTTCACGTTCTAACGACTGTTGGTAAAAACAATAGTAACACCTGTGCTGAGCAATATTGTCATCCTCGTATGATTTGTCGAACTTGGCTCACATCGTTCGAATGAAATATGGACTCGTACGACGATACACATTTACTACTTTCAGCACTTGTTGCACTAGTTTATTATTCACTAACATCATAAAATAATATTGTACTGACTTCTTAATCTTATAAAAGACAGGAAAATATATTCATCCTCAGATTTCTACACATTTCTTCAAGCTACAGCCTCTATAGACACTCAAATTAGAGTGTTATAACAAAATCATGCAAAAAGTAGCATTGTCCTTTAATAGACCAAAGATGGAGTCCACCTCAAATCCAGCTTATACCTTGAAGATTTAATACCGTATGTTAAGAATTCCAGTTTAGTTGAATCAAATAAGCTTTATTCACAAAAGAAATGAAATACATACAAATTGTTACATAATAATAAGTCTTTTGACTATTACATTAAATAATATGTAGATCATAGAGTCTCCAAATCAAGATGTCCGAAGTTCAGGAAGTCTGTAAAAGAAAACAGAGATATGAGTAAATCATACTCAGTAAGGATCCATGGCTGAAATAAAGAACACTAATATAATCATTCTCGCAAGCAACCCTCAGAAAACAGGAGTTGGTATGACGAACAACTTTAAAAGAGGAAAAATACCTCACTCCACGCTGCCCGCAGGCATTTATGTGAAACTGAGCTCCGTTCCACGCTAAGCGTGAATCTGCGGAAAGACCTCGCTACACATCCCGAGGATGTGAATCTGTGACACCTGCAAACTTTCGTGAAGTGATCTGCAAGGCCATAGAAGAAAGAGTTGAAGCCAAGTTGAAACTCAGTCTTCGCCTGCTCACTCAAAGATATGCAACCAAAACGCTGGGCACCTCCTGATAAAACACTAAAGATGGCAGGAGAGCACCGCTGGCCCTGGAATTACACCAGTGCATCGTTGGGAGTTAGCTGATCGTTCCCCCACCGTAGTGAGTTCTAGGAACACTCCATCGCTGGGCTCCTCCTGATAAACACTAAAGATATCAGGAGGTCACTGCTGGAATAAAGGAATAAAGGAATAGCAACACATCAGCTCAATCGCTTAATACTCAACATCATACTCAATAACAACAATAGCAATACTCAAATAACATAATATCTAGAATGGTCAACCATGGATAACTCACCGTGAATATCATTATAATATTCGGCACAAACACTGCAATAAAACACAACTATTCACTTAGAACGATGAAACGAGACCACAAACGAGACTGACGAAACAGTTATTGAATAAGATTACTGATATGCATGTTATGCTAACGTCATTATCTGTAATTAAATTATTGTTATTTAATACTTCAAGAAAAATTCCTAACACATAGGTATTTATAAATGTGATCATACTTTGTTGAATAACTATTCCAACCAAATAATTACACCCAAGTAGAAACACATCACCTTATTTTTTGACATTGAATCTTGAAAGCACAGTGCAAACATTAAGACAAAATTATTAGAATAAGGGAAAGGAATGACCCAAGTGTGACTGGTTTCGATCCTTTAAACTACCGGAGAGACTACAAAGAAAGGAAACTGGACAAAATTAGACATACAAACTTCTAATTCAGTTCACGATTCACATAACCAATTTTTACGAAATTTTTTGGAAATTTCCATACCTTTTTAGTTTATTAAATTTATTGTGGTTAGGATTTTTTGAGAATAATTCGGGGAATAAAGACATCGCATAGTGGAAAAAATAAGGGAAACCTGAATTGTTGCATAAAACTTCTTTTTGTAGTTCTACACAACATCCCAAACATACCCGCCGATGCATGCACTGCTAAAAATTTTACGCAAGGCTAAAGGTTATCAATAGTATATTGTGTGGCTAGGGACGAAACAAGACGATTTCAGCTGAGGGTAAGAGTTGCTTGCCCTAGCGAAGCGAGGGCTAGCATTATCCTCGGCTGAAGTCGTGTTTTGTCCCGTGCCACCCACTGTATTTTTCGTAATACCTGCATTGAAACTTTCCATATCACAAATTTGACATAACAAAGTAAATATTTTCCTCTCGATTATGCAGGTAATAAGTCGAGAGTAGCTGCTTGTGCTTTATCAATAAGATATTGTGATGTACTTAAAATTATCGTATCAATACTTTTTTTTCTTGAAACTTATCTTCTTTTTAATTTAATTTACAGTTACGATTACAACAACTGTCAAACTACAGTTATATGATTCTCTCTTAGAGATTAACAATGAACAAATGCGACTCTGCCAGGGATAAGACGATGTGAGAAACTAATTCAGCTGGCAGAAACAAGCTTGTTCCTCCCCTAGGGCAGAAACGGGTACACTCGCATTTGTCTAAAATTGCCTTGTTTCGACTGACAGAACAGGCGCTGAAACGCATTACTTCAATGCACGTATTATGAAAAAATATTTTCTCGCAAAAATCTCGCTAACAGTAGCTTTTTTCAGAGAGATAGTAGTTGTCGAATTTGTAGCTTATATAATTGCCCACAAAAAAGATGAAATTACTTTTTTTCGTAAGATTAACGGTTTTTCAGAAAATTCTATTTAAAAAGTTGTAACGTACAGTATGCACTCTTTAACGGTATCTATGTGTCTGTTGATAAATCACAGATATTTAATGTTTACGAAATGAATACAGCTTGAAAAACCTGTAGAACTATTCTCTCTTCCGCAAACACATAGTGCTGCTCGGCAATATTCATATCCGGTTTACTATCAAGTGCAAGTATGGCTTGATGACGAGCTTGACCCTCTAGATCTAGACTGAGGACGGAAATTGCAAGATCAAATTTTTAAGCCAGTTAAAACTCTTCCTCCACCTGCTTCTGATAATCTACTCAACTCTAATTTTTGTTTTTGCGCCAATGTACTTTGAACTGTGGTTACAAAAAAGTTGAATTGTACTGTATACAGATTTGCGGTTATTGTAAGGGTTAGGATTTTTGAATGTATCACCCGATGCGTTTAATGGCGTTAATAATGACGAGTCTACTGGAGGTTCTTGACTAAAACTATGGGAATACAGGAGACGGAAGAAGAAGGTAATGAAGAGTTGAACATTGTAATTGAAATGAAGTGATAGGAAGAGCCATAATAATTCGTTGTATCAATGAAAATCAATCATTCAATTGTTCTACAATAGTTTTTGTTATTCAAGTGAACATTCTTCAATAAAAATGAAATTTTTAATAATAAAAGCAAGGAAAAAATTTATGTTTTTTATAAATGATAATTTTGCCAATAAAAAATAATTTATGATTTGTTTATTCTCTTTCCTGAATAAATATTCACAATAACAATTGAACGTATACCGTACCTCAAAAGTGGTGTGAAGAAAGGTGCACGTATTATGAGAAAAATAAACCTCGGAATTATTTGAATCGGATTTTCTCAAAAACCGTTGGTCTTACCAAAAAATGTTGGATATGTTTTTTGTAGGCGATCTTCTAGGCTACAAATTTAATAACCACTATTTTTTTGATAAATGTTAACATTAGTGCGATTATTGCGAGAACCGTTCATCTTGATTTTGAACCCTACGTAACATTTTGAGCAACGCATGCATCGCTGGTTATATTTTGGATGTTGTTTAGAGACACAAAAAGAAGCTTCAAGTAAAAATCCAGCTTTTCGCAAATTTCTCCGAGGTTTGACATTTTTCTTGTCTTTATTCCTCGAACTAAAAGCAGATTGGGATAATATTCTTCTTATAACATTTGATTTTTCGATTATTCTTTTATCCCTTTTGAAATCTTTCCCATTCATAATGACACTAGCGGGCTACTTGGTGCTCTTTTCTTTGACTTTGATTTTGTTGAAAAAATTCCACCTACTGGTATGTATGTTCAATTTTGTCGATTCTCCTTTCTTTGTAGTCTCTCCGTTAGTCTAAAGATAAGCACTCAGTGATCAAAACCGGTCACTAAATAAATTAAAGAACAGTGAGATTGAGAATTTTCCGTTTTTTTTTTATTTGAAAGAATCCCTATCAGCTCCTAGAATTATTAGAGTTTCGTTATGAATTCATGATCTTAAAAGCTCCACAACAAATAGATCTTGTACTGTAAGTACACATTTGGAGTTAAACTACGATTCTCACCAACAGATATTGTAACTAGCAGTCTCAGGCGATACGGAGATAGAGCTTAGAAAAATTGTATGAGGCATTACAGATCATCAAACTTATTGACGAATTGTCTGTTCTAGGAGATAACTCTCGAAATAAATAGTGTGCTACAACATTGGCCAAGAAAAGTGCACCAAATGAATCATTTGCTCAAGATCTTCAATCAAACTTACTTATACTGTACTGAGAGAAAACTTGCCAAATCTAAAAATTCCATCTGAATAGAGACTAGCGTCTCTCATTTCAACTTAAAATAAAACAGAAAAATCAATATCTACCGAAACTTAAAGCATGAAGTTACAGGAATATGTATATGTAGCTATTATTCCATCTTCTTACAGTTTTTATGTTTTTCTACAAGATATGCAGTAAAGCGGTGCAAATACTAATCTTTTGATATGAAAAAGTCACGGAAACGTCAATTTATGATTTTATAATACTACTGCTGATTACTGCAGTGTTTCCCTGCGCGAATGTATTCACTAATAGAGAATTGGAAAATCGAATAATGAAACGTTAAAATATGTGCATACATGAATAATTAATACTCCTGGTAAAATGATAGATTAAATAAATCCTAATATTTCTTGCCGTTCAAATCATGATTTGCAGGAAATTTTAATATAAATCCTCGTAGGATAGGTAGAGATTATCCAAAAAAATAACAAGGAAACCTGAGTGTTAGAATAAAGCGAGGAAAAATGTTTAGCGAATAAAAAAACATCAAAAATCTATTAAGAACGACGCAGGAGTGAAATATAATAGTCAGTGTAACGACTGCCCGCAGTGCACCATCTAAAAGTGTTTTACTTTTCTTGCATTAGGAGATCATTTTTTCGGCGGTAAACGAAACGAAAACTTGAATTATATCGCAGTACATCATGTGGTTCTTCTCACATGGTTTTTCAGGAGTTCTTCGGTGATTAGCGCTTTTGTTTTTCTCGGCTGGCTGCGATCCAACAGACTCTGTTCGCTTCGCAATCTGAGATATTGATCATGGTCATCCATTGCGTTGTTTAGCGTGGCCGCCAAAAGATATATGTTCCCGGTTTATAGCGAGATGCTCTCACTTTTTTATACGTTCGGATGCGACCGGTCGCATCGTATAAAACTTGTTATTATCCCGCTTCGCGCACTTACTATCTCACACTTACATGGTGATATACGGAGAGCACTTTCGTAGTCGATGATCGAGAAAACATTTGATGAAATGGAACACTGCTGGAATTACTAGCTGAAATATTTTTGCTTTACGGTTTATGAGATGAAAAGTTTTGCGATGCTTTTACGATTTCCAGGGCTGTACCTGCATGACAACAGGATGAGTTTTATTAAAAGGACTCGCATTTAAATTTACCCTCGCACTGATTTTTGTGACAGTTGTTATTATCTTTTGCTTCCTTTTGTTGCCCATTACACGTGTTGCGAGGTTTCTTTTATTCTTTTTCCAGCGAAGCGGACATATTAGCATTGTGGAAATGGTTTGCTCGTTCATTTTGTTTTGTGCAGCTTCAACTGAATATTTTAGACTTAAGAATGCACCAAACTGTACCGCAATATATAATGTATGTAATCTAAGCAACGCACCATTTACTCTATTAAAGTTAATGTCTCGATAAGCTAATCTTATAGGGGAGTCGAGAACATTACTACTTGTGTTCAAATAATACGTATCTAAGATCAATTTGTAATAGGTGACTCTTCAGTATTAATTTTTCTCCAATCTGCTTCATATCCAAAGACCGATAAACCAAGAACTCAATAATGAGTTTAGACGAAAAAATAATACTAGTAGAAGACAAAAACTACTTCACAAAATGGACTACAAAACATGCAATGTTTTACAATAATTGGAAAGAAAAATATTTGTACGTGTTGTAGAATTCTCTTCTTTTCTTACAGAAGTTGGAGATTGTAAAAGCGCAAATAAAAAGATAAAACAGGCGCGCTGAACGACGTGAGCAACATTTTAACGGTTGGTCTAAATCACAGCTGTGGCCGGTCTCATTTATCTCTGTGCAAATATTCCCAAAGATCGCAGAAGAACAACACACAGAGCAAAAAGATTACGGAGCATTAATTAACGTCAAATAACACCGTTTAAGCGAAAGTTCACGCTGTAAGACAACGCAAGAAAAGAGCAAAACTCGTACTCTTACTCCTTGAAGGATCGTCAAGCTAGAACTCCAAGCGCTCCGCAATAAAAACAGAACAGGGATGGTTAATGCATTTTGGAGTAAGATTGATGTAACGACAATGTCGTCGGCCCTTATCGGGATTATCCAGCGGCCGCACGCTCCTTCGATAAGTACGAGACGTGTGGCATTGAAAATGCAAAATGTTCTAACGTTATCACAACAAATGAGATGCATTTACGTTCAGCGGCCAGGTAGAAGCGTACTCAATGTACAATATATCTGATAAAGCACGCGGGAGCAGATATTCCCGCGAGCAGCGTTAAAATGTGATCTACCATAAAAGTGAATGGCTCAGAGAACGCACAATGGCCGCTTTAGGATCGTTGGATGGGTACCTCCCAAAATAATCTTCAATCTGAACAAAGCAAATAATTTATCCTACGAAAATGTCAGAGATTTCTCTGGCCATTCTCTCTATTCTTGGAGAAAAAATATCTGCTCATTTCTCAACAGTATTTTTACTATTACTACAATAAATGGACCAAGCAAAATAATAATTTCAGTCTTCTAAATCTCATCGAAACTAGCAGCCTAAATTGAAACAAAAAAAAATGCTGGAGCTCATCTTATAGCAAATTATTGATTCTATGTGATCATCGGAATAAATAATAGTGAAATTCCCAGACTGAGCTAAAAATAACTGGTAATGAGAAATTATAACTACAGATTTTACCCAACCAATAATTTTGTCCGAAGATGACACAATAAGCTAGAGAACTTCATTTTATAAGCCAATGTTGAAAGATTCCATTTCTCAAGCCACTACTTCTCTTCCCTACTTTCAATTATGAATATTTTCTGGAATTATTTGGACCATAAGTACTCAATAAATGCCCCTGGAACATAACGCTATCCCTCTTCAACGCTTTGGGTTTTGTATCTTTAAATTCCACCTCTCTTCCTTAACGTATAATACACTGTTATTATTAAACGCGTGAATAATGGCTTCTACAATATTGCAAATCACGGAAACATTATCAGGTCATATTTTAGTACTCCGATTACAATGAATAGCTATTGGTTTTCCTACAATGACATTTCCAACCTTTTGAAGTCCCTTTACTAGCCACCAGGGTGTTGAAGGTAATTGTATTCCTTTCTAATACTGAATTATTGACAATTAAAACAGTTATATCCCACCTTCCCGTACAAACGTAATTATTCAAAGTATGAAAACATTTTTCCGATAGAATCACAGTAGAAGCTTTAAATTCCAAATCGGATTCAGCTCTCTTGTAGAACTTATCGGAAAAGTAGAATTAATTAGTAATAAAAAGGAATTAAGGTTATAAATTGCAGCAGGTGAATAATGGTACAAGAAAATATTTCGTTATTTTGTAATTAAAAACAAATTAAGTCGGATGGAGCGGTGCGTGGAGTTTTTCTGTGGTTGACTTTATTTTTCATTCATTGCTATGTCCGCAGATATCTGTCGAGCTGTCTGTATCTGTCTTTTGATATTTATTTATTATTTCAAGGCTTTTTCATTAACTTCAAAAAATATCTTTATATAAATTAACTTTAGCGTTAACTAAGATAATCCAAACTGTAGAAATTAATAAATTCTATTTGAGCTCAGTCTCAACAGGATTTGCTTGTTAAAATCGCCTGTAGGCAGCTCAATCCATAACAACTCAGTTTCAGCACATTTTTGTCTTCATACGAACTGTTGATAAATCAGGCAGATCTGAGAGCTCACAGATGTAGTTACTGATTTGGCCATGTACTTCCTCTCAAATTAACAAAATAGGTACTATATATAACCCTAGGGATCAGATCTATTGATATCAGAAAGAATCGTCCAATCATTTGATCGAATAATGTGATTTGAGAAGTTTTTATTTCTCCTGTGACTCTGAACGCGTTGATCGCAAAGTGTTAAACTACTAAGAAGAAAAAGCATTGAGAAAAAAGATAACATAATTCATACAAGTGTGCATGTCGTTCAAGGAAATGTCAAGCTACGATTTCACCTATAGCATTTTCACAAATTTTCTATATCAAATTTCACAATTATAGTTGCAACACAATGTGTTTCAATTTTCCATATTAGCACTACCTCTTCCTTTATATTTCTCACTAGATCAATGTTCTTTTCATTCTGTTCTTCTGTGTCATTCAATTGATTTGATACCTCAACTCTGTGTTACGACACACGTTATTTCCGCTTTGTGATACATTTTGAATGATATTCATCAGATTTTGGTGATTGTGTCATAATTATAACTCATGTTATATTGCTCATTAGCAAACGGAATTTGCAAGAAGAAGAAGAAATCGATGATTGATAAAAAAATAGAAGAGATTAAAAACACCAGAAAACTACAAGACATCAGAAAGTTCTATATCAACTGAGAGAAAAACCAATCCTGAAAAGGTGGTCAGAACATTTTAAAGCACTCCTTAATACAGAAGAACAAGTGGCTGGAGGAGAAAGCGTCGCCCAATTAGAAGAAGTACAAGGGACAAGGCACGGATGACTATGAAGAAACAAAAATAGAACCACCGACAAAGGGGGAAATAGTAACAGCAATGAACAAGATGGAAAACGGCAGGGTCCCTTGAGAAGACGAGATGACCGTAGAACTTCTGAAAGCAGGCGAAGAAGATATAATAAACTCAATATACAAATTACTGAAACTATATGCTCAATCTTCAAGAAGGGAAATAGACTCATGCGATAATTACAGAGAGATTACTCTCCTCAATGTAGCTTTTAAAGCCTTATCAACAATATCAAACAAAAGACTAAAAGTATACTCGGAAAAAGTTATAGGAGAATATCAATGTAGGTTCAGACATGATAGATATAAGAATATACAAAGACGAAAAGTCTTAATATAAATGAGAATAAAGTGCATGAGACTTTTGAGAATAAGTGAGAGAAGGTAACCCAAGAGCTTAAAGGTAAGAGACAATATCTTTGAAGGAGTACGCAGCTTCTGCTATCTTGGAATGAAGATAACGAAGGACGATAGTAGTAATTCGACAATAAAACAGAGAATATAAACAGAAAATTAGACATACTCTCTTTACAGCAAGTTATTTATAAGACGGTTTATATCAAGAAGCTCAAAGAAGACAAATTATACCACATTGATACGACCAACGATAACATACTGTAATGTTTATTGCTTGATGATTCACTCTGTAAATAAATAAAAGTCACTATTTAATAATCTAAATGAAATAAAATCTTTAATTCTTCTTATGTCACTAATAACAGTATATTTATATATTAATCACTTAATTCTAATTTAATCAAAGTCACAGATATTTATATTTCACTATTTATATACACTCTCACTTCACTGTCACTGTTTATTATTTATTTGCACTGCTACTATTATTACTGTACTGTACTACACGTCGTTGGCTTGGCCTTATATAGAGAAACATCGTCCTTCTCGAATTTTCGATTTTCGCGACTCTTTCCATTTCCAGGAATCGCTGGAGGCTTCCATTGGGAGGGGTGATGCGCTGCGACGTAGCGCGGAGTAAGAGGCGACAAGAAGCCCCTCCCCATACTGCGTCGTATTCACGAGCTCTCCTCTCACTCCCGCACGTCACAATACGTATGCGAAACTTGGACACTGACTGCGATGAACATGAATGGAATGAGAATTTCCGTGAGAAGAATAATCAAAAAAATATATGGACCAATAAAGAAAGGAGAAATGGAGAATTTGATATAATATGGAATTGGAAGAGATAATTGAAGTTTATAAAAGCAGAAAGAATTAGATGGGTAGGGCATGTAACAAGAATGAAAGAAGAAAGAATGGCACACAGAGTACAAAAAGGGAAACTACACTCACGAAGAACAAGAAGTGGAGGAGGATCGAAGAAAAATAGGCGTGAAAATATGAAGGAGCAAAGCACAAGATAGAGAGGGATGGAAGCGAGTTGTGCGAGAAGCCAAGACTCCGGGCAGTATAGCTAACAAAGAAGAAGAATATGTCTTTAAATAAAGCAATCATGTTAGTTCAAGCACAACTGAATGAGAATTGATGTCTTTTTTAGAAGGTGATTATGGTGTACCATAAATAAAACAAAGATATTTTGTGTTTTTTCTTCTTATTACTATTCGGGTTAATTTGAGTGACGCGAAGGGAGGTACCTGCAAATGCAACGAGTCAAAAAGTGATCTAGATCGGACGAGAATTGATGACGAGCTTATTCGTGGATGAATTGATTCGAAAATCTCAGAGAAAACAACATGCAGGATTTAGATGAAGTCAGAGACAAAAAAAAAATACTACAAAAGAATCTCAGTAGATTGCACATGCTAGTATCCGGCAGGCAATTAATATTGACGAGATCTTGTAACCGGATGGATACACAGCAGGATATAAAGTATTCACACAATAGACAAGTAGAACATTTGTTATTAACAATACCTAAAAATCCTATACCAGACCGGCGAGTGAAATTATTTGAGGTTGAGAAGATTATTTCTTCGGCACAATAGTAGTTCCTACATTATTTTATTAATTATTCTACTTGAGGTAATGAAATAAGGCATCAAGAAACTGTCCCATGATTTCTGTTCCTACGAAGCGGTCAGTACATTTCATCGTTCAATTTCACGAGTCAACCTTATGAATAACAAGTGTTGCTTTTGCTCTTCAGCTGAGTTCACAAATACATTATTCCTCATATTATTTGAGAAAACATGTGACAAAAAATAAACATCCTAAACCAACATACCAGAAAGAAATTCTAAAATTCATAATATACAGAACAGAACAAATACAAAAAATCTACTCTAAAAATGGTATGAACAAAAATCCACTCATTTCAAAAATGTTTAATATAAAATGTTTTATTAAATATTGGATGGATAAAAATTAAATTCTAAAAAAGTATCCATCTCCTCGCAGCTTGTGTAAAATATTGTATGACCCTGTCGGAAAAGTCACAGCACGTCACTGAACTTTTACGATGGAACTATCAAGAGTGCCGAGCCACTGTTCAACGGAATGACAAATTGGACTTCGAGAAAATCCTTACAAATCCCTTAATGTTTTACACGAACCAGTATGAAAATACAGATATCCTTATGGCATATTTCAAACCTTGTTACCGAGGAGATATTTTATAATTTAATCGTACTAAGGATTAACTTTGAAATACATGTGTACTCAAAGTTTTAATTATTTCGATTTATTACCAGAATGATTAAAATTCGATGATTTATAACTCGCAACGGATAGAGAAAAAATCGGGAAGGACCATCTCATCATTTATTTCTAAAAATTTTCAATTTGAAATTCAATTAAATCATAATAAAAATTAGTGTATTACTGACATTTCATGATTTGAATAAAATCGGGATGAATGGGTACATAAAATTTATTGAGGTCAATCCATAAATTGACAAATATTCCAGCATGTTTGGTTGTCCTGTTCAAAATTATGTTACTAATTAATAACGTGATCATGTAAATTTTGTGACATCAAAGCTATATTATGTATTTCACGCATACTTGATATGAAAAAGAATCAGTGATGACTCAGACATTATGATTTATTATTAAATGATTCGAGATCTCTAGTCTTAGAGAGTCTCAAATAATCAAATCAAAGGTGTCAGAAATCGTTGATAATTATTGGCATTGTCCTGCTAATTTTATGTCTTTAAAGTTATTTTCTGTATTTCACGCCTTTTATTACAATTTATTTCAGCCCTTTGATTCTTGTGAAATAAATCTTATGCTGAGACCACACTCAATGAAGCTGACACAGCCAACAAAAGTAATTATTTTTACCGGAATTTGACCAGTTTCTGAGCAATTTGTTGAAATTCACTTTTTTTATCTACTCAAATATCGTCCATTCATTTTATATTTCGAGTAACAAATTCTGACGTGGTCATCACATTTGTAGCACTAGATCACGCCTATGCAATTCTCTATCTCAACTGTGTTGCAAAAGTGAAGCCAAATATGTAATATTGTTGGAGAGAGAAAATAACTGAGAGATAGGTTGAGGCGAGCCTATGTTTGTATGGAGTTAAATGGCTAAGTTCGGTTCATTTAATATTTTCATGTAAAAATATATTTTAAAATGGGAAGAAAATGTTTTGTGACAAATTGTGATACTGGGTACAGGACATGTAAAGAGAAATTTTTTTTTTTTCTGCACCCAAAGATGATATTTTATTAAATAAGTGGCGAGGATATCATAAAAGAATGCTCGTCTGGAGATGTAAAAGTGGAAAGAAATTTTTCTAAAATTATATTAAAATTAAAGGTTATATCAATGTTTCAAATTATTGAACGTATCTTATCTAAACTTTTAGTGAAAAATTCAACTTCAAGGTTTTCTTGAAGTTGAATTTTTGAAGAAAATAAAGAATATAAATATTTCTATTTATGTTTTGAAATCGATAGAGATGTGATTCACCGTACAGTATAGTATGGAATTGTTTAATCATGTGACAAATATGTTATTACAGATACCGTTCAAATATTTCCGACTAAAAGAAAATGCATGTCCGAGTATTTTTCCAAATTGCCCGAAATATTTAAGCATCTCTAAAAAAACGAGGAAATCTCTTATAGAACAGGATGGATCTTTGAAAAAGCCCAAGCTGTGCAAAAAAGAGAAGGATATTAAAATGTAGATAGAATTCATCTTCCATTTATTCGATTAAAATAATTTTCAATTTTTAGTAGAAAACACACAAACGCTAGAAATAAATTTAAATCTAAAGCAAAACTTGGATTCAGAGGACTTGTAAGAATTTTTTCGATTTGAAAATTATATCCATCGAAGTAAAACAAATTTTCATCAATGAGAATTTAAGAGATTTTTGCTAAGTTTCTTGTTAATATTTTCTTCTGGTATATAAGAAATTGTTTGTGTGTATTCTCTCAATTTTATCACGCCCATTTAATATAAAATATTCATAAAATTGTTTATGTATCTGTTATTCATAATTAGAAAACTCTTATCCAAAGAAACGTTTATAAAACATGTTTCATAATAATGCACTTTTTCATTGCAGATTTTGATGAATAGAAATGTTAATTTGTTTTCACTTTTGCCCTTCATTCAATAAATAATAAAGTATTCAAAGTAATGAAAATATTGAGTTTATCTGGCAATTGTTTTTCTATTGAAAAAAATTCAAATATAATCTCATTTCTGTATATGAAGCATGCAAAGCTGGACCCGCTTTCGCTATCTCTCTCACGTCTGCCGCATTACATTTTGGACTTCATGTTTTCCAACTGAGTGTCCGCTCCTCTATTATTCTCCTTCGTGCACTAGATAAAGGACAGCTGACTCGTCCGCCATTTTAGAACCGACTGTCAGTTGTTTGCCGTTTAGCGATGTGTGAACTTTGATATAATTTAATAAAATAATTGCAAATGACAGGCTATTCTGGGCTCAGTTTCATCATTTATTCAAAATACGGGCTCTGATTCTACATATAAGTAATTTTTATTCATGTGGAGAAATCAATGACGTATTATTAAAGTAGACCCAGCGCGTCCTATGGCAGTCCACAGTTTGTTGTGATGTTAGCACTTACAAGGTGAGGGGTTCTGAGAAGCGAAGGGAGAAAACATGCTTGCTATGCGGTTTGCCTGCTCTTATTTATTTTTGAGAAGTGCGCGCCTATATTCTGTACTGTATGTATATATTTGTTAAAATAGATATAATAATATATTAATTGATTCAAAATAAAAAATAAGCTAGATTTTTCCCACATCTCAAAATCGATATTTTATCAAATGAAAAACGCAACCTGCGATACAACGATGTTTACCCTCCTCACCCCACTCTTTACTCCTGCATCAAAACAAATGCTGCGTGCTGGGTCTACTGTTAATACGTCATTGGGAGAAATATATTCCGAGCTACTTAACCTCAATTTAAATTTCGAATTTTACTGTTCGATTGCAAAAGGCTAAGTGCATTATTGCAGGAATCTTTGTCCTTCAGTAATATTCCTAATAATTTGCTACTAAATTGTCATAATTTCCCGAAGTTTTGCAGTATTGCAAATTATTTGCTAGAGCACTACACTGTTGTGAAAGGTTTGGAGATTAGGGATTTTGGAATTTCAAACAAAAATAAAACCACCAGCTACAATTCCAAATAAGCTAACAAAAAAAATACAATAAGCAAGTAGTTGTGTTCCATTCGATTTGCACTATTTTTTGAATTTTCATTGTATTTTCCATGATTACCTTAACTGATATCTTATAAAAAAAACATTTTTTTGCTTGTTATTTTTTATTATTCAACCTGCTTTGACTAAAGCAGATATCTAGGTACTCATCTACGTACCTATTTGTTTAAATCATCATACTACCTACTTTAGCTGAATAATTTGAATACTAAACATTCACAGATTTTGTGTAGAAAATGAATGCAAGCAGATTAATTTCTCAAAGAACAAGATGCACAACTGCCTGCTATTTTATTCTTGTTATTATACATCTAGAAACCTACATAATTCACACAATATCATAAAAAATTAGGATATTAAACGTTTCACAGGCTTGTCAGTGGGCTCCAAGATGACGGACGAGTCAGCTATGCTTATCTATTGCTGTAATCTCGTGACTTACTTGTACATCATTGGATATATTTTTACATACTTTTACTAAGTACAAGAAAGTATTGTGGAACCGACAAAATTCACCTATCGAGATTTTGATGGAAATATTCGTTTTGAGCATCCCTGAATCCATTTTGACTGTTTTCGGCTTGATGTCGGTTCGTATGTTCGTGCGTTCGTTCGTTCGTTCGTGCGTAACTCGCAAATCTCAAAACTGGTTGAATGTACAATGTTGAAATTTTGTATTTAAGACTGGTATAGGATCTAATTGTGCACCTCGCATCATGGTTTCAAACGTCTATACCGGAAGTGCACTTTACCTGAAACTTTTTTCGAATTTTTCTAATAAATCCAGAATGATCAACCGTAGGATGATGAAATTTGAACTTGATGTTGTATCAGAATGGTTATCTGCTATTCTCGTATGAATCAACCAGGCCAGAAGTGCACTTTACTTGAAACTTTTTTTAAATTTTTTGCATAAATCTAGAATGATCAGTGATTGCATATTGAAATTTAGTGTCTGAACTTGTTGTAGTATGAAAATAGTTATCTACTATTTTTGTATCAATTGGCTGAGCCGGAAGTGCAGTTTATATGTATAAAAGACATTTAGAATTTGCCGTATAAAACAATCAGTTGATTTGAAACAGAAAGGTAGGCAATGATAATCTGTTGTCAATTTTTTGATTTTGTTTGACTGTACATGTCAAAATATTATTGAAATTATATTAATTTATAATAAATAGACTTTTTTGGTTTTAATTCTGTATATTTAATTTTATTTTTGACGTTTTGACTTTCTAACCGAAAATCTTCATCAGCAAAAATGATTTTTGTATCATTTTTTCTGATGAAGATTTTCGGTTAGAAAGTCGAAACGTCAAAAATAAAATTAAATATACAGAATTGAAACCAAAAAAGTCTATTTATTATGATATAATTCCGAAAATATGTATAGATCATTATTAATTTATAGTCTGAAGTGACAGAAATATTTTTGAATAAATCTGTGTATGTATCAAATGATGTACAAGTAAGTCACGTGATGTTCACGTCAGATTTTTTGCATATAATAATATGATAATCAAAAACACAATTCTATCGTCGATCATTATGAGAATAGTAGGCAATCATTCAGATGCTACAGCAGACTGACATACTGCATTCCAATACTCTACAGCCGATCGTTTCGAATTTATGCGAAAATTTCCAAAAGACTGTTGAGTAAAATGCACTTCCGACTCAGTCGATCTCAATGAAAATTGCAGCATCTAGAGTCTAGACGGAACCATCGTCTTAAATACTGAACTCTAACATTTTACGTTTAATCGTTTTGGATTTATGCGGAAAATTCAAAAAATGTTTTGAGTAAAGTGCACTTCCGGTACAGACGATTGCAACTATAATGCGAGATGCACAACTAGATCCTAGACCAGTCTCAAATACAAAATTTCAACATCATACGTTCAACTCATAAATATTTTGAATAGTTTCCAATTCCCTATAAATTACTTCCTTCTCTTTGGAACCCGCCGCTGCTGAGTTCATATTTCTCGATTACTGTCTTTATTAAAGTTTAAAAGCTTACTTCGCGGTGTTCAAAATGTGAGAAACAAGTATTTTACTCCATAAAGAAAAAGAATGTATCGATTAATAGATTGTATCTTTGCAATATTTACGATTCAACTAGAACTACAGATAGCTATTAAAACCCTTCTACAAACTAAACTTTCTGGAAAATATCTCATTTTGTATGAAAGCTTGGAGACTGAACTTTTGAATTTTTCAAGAATTTGATAAATTCTGCTGGGCTGTGATTAATCATTTACTCTTCCTTTATTTGCATCTTTGAAATGAAACTTCAAAAGATCAATCCCGCCTCTTAGAAGTTTTCTTTCAAGCAGAATATTGAGGAAAATGAATGAGTCTCTTTTTAAATTTTCTGTCGTTTTCTAAACAGATACGCATTAAGATCCATTGACTACATCAAATTGACATGATTTAAGATTTTTTTGATAACGGTCTGAATAGGTTGGTATTGTCCAAAAAAAAAAATACAGTTCTGAAACCCTTCTGTGTTTTATTGAAAATATTTACAACAATGTGCAAAAGAATGGACCAGAATCCCTGAAAGAATACTGACCCTTTTTCGAAATGATGATTTATCTCCACAAAAATGTATCAATGTGTGGTATTGGTATTCAATATTATACATATGAGTACAAAATTAGCTGATCCAGACAAACTGATAAATTTGATCATCTGTCTTGTTGAATACTTTATTGGAAGAAGAAGGAGTGATACTATAGAAGAATTCAGTCTATTTCTGATGCATTAAGATGCCACAGAGCATATTGTGACTCCAAATTGCCTTAAATGACATGCACATGCAGATTTACGCTTTGTTTCTATTCTACGTTGTCCTTCCTCAGCACCTTTTGATGCTCACCACTTTGCCTTCAACGCATCCGGAGTTTCATACGAAGTTTAAAATCATATTTTATACTTTGAGGAACAACAAATTAATCTTCATTAAACATCAAATCAAATAGCATTCCAGGAAAATTAAAATCAGAACTGTACTTACATAATACGATATTATAAAACTATATTTTACATCAAATTAGTGAATTAGCACCTTTCGTGTCTCGGCTGAGAAAATATAATTTTCCTGAATGCAGCCTGATAGTAAAATTCTACTGTCCATCTCTGAAAATTATAATCCAAAAAAAGATAATTTGAACTGGATCAGATATACGGGAGAATAAGTTATGCATACCACATCATAAAATGTACTAATCAAATATAAAATCAAATTGCGTCATTCAATTATTTACATTAACAAGACAAATAGCTCCCAGAATATGCACTAACCATATTAAAAAGCTGGTTAAATATATGGAAGTTAAATTAATATCAATCAGTAGCCTAACAAAATTAATGATAAAAATTATGAGACTCCGAGCTGAAATTAATAATGCAATTTCATTTCTGCCAAATTGAATAGGATTAAATTTTCCAGACTGAAAAGTTAATTATGAAGCCATATTTCAAAGAGATCAAAATTTTATTTAATGGAAAAAAACGTGGGCACCACTGAATGTAATAATAAAGGATATAATAGATACGTAAGAACTCAAAAACGACATTATCTTTAGTAGTATACATGAACTCAACAGCTTCATGTATCTCCTAGTTTATTATTGAAAACAATAGTTCAATACATACATTCGTGTATGGAATTTTCAATCAGTGAATATTCCAAGTGATAAATTATTGTTCAAAAATATTTTTCGAAGGACCAACAGCGATATGACCTCTTATCTTCAGGATAACTGTTCTATCAGCGACATCACGCTCTCTGTATTTGAGAACATCTTGTGTCTAATTTCCTGGTGACCTTCAATAATTACAAAAACTGAATAATTTCTAGAGAGCTCCTGGCCCTTCGAGTCTCGCGCTGTTCCTCAGAAGTTTTATCATTAATAATTGTTAGTTGTTCTTATATTAAAGACCAAATGGTCCAACTTCACACATGTTCTTTAGGAATCTCGTAAGCCAAGGTCTCTCTAACCTTCATATCAAATTTTTATTCTTATATATGAAAAAGCGACCACTAGGACCGCCTAGATAAAATGGTTCGAAAATTGATCAAGTTCTCATTCAGGACAGTTTCAAAACTGAAGATTCATAAAAAAACCGTCCATCTGACAGGTAATCGTAATTTCAGAAGTTTCAAGACCATTCCTGATCCGAACCTCTTTCTTATAAACGATAACCTAATGATAAATTCTTATCTAGGTGGTACGGTAATTCCAGCAATTTTGACCATAGTAAGTAAGTAGATGAACCGGGCTTGAATAAACGCAGAGATTTCTAGTTGCTATTTCCCGACTTCAGTGTATGTATGGGAATAATTAACAATCAATATACGTGGTACGAACTGATAAACTAATGCAATTATATTCTGAACGTTAGAACAGTATCATTAATCCACTGCCATATTGTGATATTCACCTGGATTATTAATACAGCATTATTAAATTTCAGGCAAATGTAATTTTATATCTAAATATTGCATGTGTTATCATTGTAACACGTTACTACAATTTTAGGAGGTCATTAATATGGGTGAGAATGTGTGCACATATCACGTGATAAAATTAATCAATAAGCTAATTTTCACACAGTTGTTGGACTAAAACAATGTTTTACACACGCTAATTTCAAACATAATGATTAATTCAATATTTTTGTTGGCTATCTACAAAAGGAGGTGTAATTATTTTTTCATTTATCACTCATGATATTATATAAAATGTAATTTCAATAGGTTTCTATTCTATTTATTCAGATAAATGGATTGAATATTATACAGTAAGTTTTAAAAAGTAAATTGATACAGTCTCATGTCAAAAGTTATTGTAAGTATGCTTTTCTATTATTTTGAAGTTACTACAGAAGACCTTAGTCATATTTTCAAGCAAATAGCTGAATTAAGTAACGCTGATATCTACCGTTCTCTGACCAATCACCATTTAGTGTCCTTAGAAATGAGGAAGACGCATTTGAATATGCATGAATTTGTTAAAAGTCAAGTCTGCTTCAATCCAGCAAATCAATTGGACAGAACATTCTTCCTCCAGCTCCAGTTGGTCATGAATTAACAACCAAACACAAAAGACTTGGGAATATACAGCTATTTTTCGAATCGAGCAGACGTATTTGGTGTTAACTGATCTTAAAGCATATATAGTAGTGGTAATATAAGCCAAAATTTATACTATTGATAGTGAACATAGGAAATAAATTGTGCTTAACTTCCTGAGTGAGTAGTAAAAAATTTCATACTTATCATAACTTCATACAAGCAATAATAATTCATATCAAAATCAAAACTGTGGCTTTGACCTTCTGTAGCTGAGTAGTCTTGTGTTATCGCGCATACTTTACAAAGCTTGTTCCTCAACAATAAATCACCTGTCGATCGACAACCAGTTTGACTCTCCTGTGTATCATAAAGTAAAATACAGCTTATTATTATTCGAGACAAACTCTGCAATTATACAGACAACAGTATCCGGAACGCTTTCATCCAAACCATTCGTATTTATTCAAATTAGAGAGGAAGCTGCATAGGACTGGGTCAGTTTCAAGAAATTACAAAACACGTGAGATAGTAGATGAAAATTTAGAAGTTGATGTATTGGCATATTTCAATGTATAACCTAAAAATTCAATAAGAGAAGCTGCATTGGAAATAAATACCACACATACAAAGGCTCGTAAGATTCTGAAAAAGCATAGGTACAAAGCCTATAAAATCTACAAAATTTATAATCTTCATCCTGGCGATGATGTGAGAAGATTACAATTTTGTAATTACTTAATACTGGAAAATATTGCAGAGCCTAATTTTTTAGATACAATTTTATGGTCAGATGAAACAAATTTCTCTAACAAAGGAATACTAAATAGACATAATTCACATTATTGGCAATCAGTAGAAACGAATTCACGTCAAACATTTATTTCAAATTTTCAAATACGCTTTTCAATTAACGTATGGTGCGGTATGATAAACAACACTATTTTGGGTCCATATTTTCATGAGGGCATTTTGACATCACAGAGATACTTAAATTTTCTGCAAAATGAATTTCAAGATTATCTGGATGATATACCATTGGCAGTTAGACGCAGAATGATTCATTGGATGTAACTGCGTATTTGAATCAACAATTTCCAAATTCCTGGATTGGCAACAGAGGCCTACATCGTGGCCCGCAAGATCTCCGGATCTATCGCCTTTAGATTTTTTTCTATGGGGAGCTATAAAAAACAAAATTTATGTAATGTCCGTTGCTACACTTGATGAACTGAAAAACCGAATAAGACAAGCTGTTGTTGAATTGAAGAGAGTTAATATAAAACAAAATTTATTGAAAAGACTTTATTTATGTGTCCGAGAAAACGGTGGAAATTTTGAACATTTTGTGTAGTTCGATAACATTTATTCCGTACTTCTTCATGTTCTACTATGATAATGAAATTGTTTATTTTGCATGTACATTGTTTTTGATAGTAATTGAACTATGCATTTTGTTCTTGATGATGTGCAAATGTCTGAGCGCGCAAAAATATTTAAATTCAAAAAATATAAACGTTTTGTAATTCTCCGCGTAATATTATTGACACAAAAATATCAATGATGTATATACAACACAAATTTTCTCAACGCAAATACAACACAAAATAACTCAACTGTCAAAAAATTTAATTCTAAACGCACACTTGATTTTGTGAAGCAACATTTAGATATTTTCGTTAATATCTCAAAAACTATCAAGTTTAGCAGGTAAGAACTCTTGAACTTTTTCAAAGCAAAAATTATTTTCTATTCATTAGTGCAATAATATACAGAGGATCCAATTCGAAGAAAGTACAAATATGGCAATATCTACGAGAATTTTTTTTTTCCACAAAATTCACACAGATTCAGTTAGCTTATTAAAAGTACGAAAAATTTTATTTGAACAATTTTTTGTTATCTATGATAAATTCCGAGAAAAAAGGTGTTTCCAATTTCGCATTCCATCCTGTATATATATATATATATATATATATATATTTCATTCTATTTTTCTCTTTAAATTTCCTCTATGGTTTGTTTATGATTTCGCTCAATACGGACAATTCATGTATAATAAATTATCAGCGTAATTAAATAGTTTCAAATACAGCTGACAGGTTGGTTTTTATTCTCTCTCGAATAAAAGTTAATTTCAAAAGCTTTTATCATTATCAATATCGCTCTATACAACAAAAATCATCATATTATTATATTTTGTGAATGAATATTTCAGCAATGTTGCAGGATCAGCCTTTATTACAATAATTATGTTACGTCATGTGAAGTAAATTTAATAACAAAGCTTTGACGGGCTGTAAATTATGAAATACATAAAGACCTGAAAAATTCACAAGCACTGAAAAAAAAAGAACTTGTGAAAATATAGGAACAGAGATCCGGTTATACTGAATTAAGACGATTATAACAACTCAACTGTATTTTCATAGAATGTTTTACAGGCTTAAGCTTCTGATATTTCCATATTCAATGATCTCAGCGAAAAGATTGAAGAAAAAAAAAATTTCTGCTTGTCCTTTATAGATATACTAGAATAGTTAAGACTACATTGATCCGTCTTTTTGCATATCTAAGATCCACACAAAATACAAGTACATCTCAAAAAAAACTAATTGATTTAATCCGAACTTAATATACAGGTGTAACAGAAATAAGTACATTGATTTCAACCTGTAATGCAATTTGTCAAGCATAACAATTTTTCTTAATAACTTTTTTCTGTAAATCCTCTGGATATAGGCTATGTGCAAGGGGGCGGAGTTTGAACAAATACCGATGCGAGCGCTCATGGTGAGCATCATTGTAACCTTTGAACTCCATTTCTCAGAATACGTCAATGAGCTGTCATGGAGCATTGTAGTTTAAAAGTAAAAATAATTGCATATAAAACATGGAAAAGCGTTTGTTCTGTTTCAGGCCGTTGTGTTAAGGATGATTCAAGTGAAATATAGTTTCATAGATTTCATGTACCCAGTTATAACATGAAAAAACGAGTGAAGTGAATCAAAGCGGTAAATAGAGCATTGTCTGTCTTTCATTATTAATCTATATAACAAATATGTTTGTAATTCAATTGTGAAATTAGAAATATTCGTCATCGATTTGGGATTCATGAATTTACCTTTATCTCTAGTTTGAAAGATGTTTCAGTGATAGAAGTTTGTCAGATGCATTTCGCAATAATTTTGTTGTTAATATTGTCAGCAACATATTCTTCAACATGTTTAATATGGCAAAACTAAATTCACGCTTTTCTTCAACGCTTCATCGGTAAAAGGGATACAGTGTTTGATAAATACAAACCCGATCTGCAAGATCTTCGGCGTCATAATTTGAGGTTATCCTATCAATTTGGACGAGTTAAGACGTTTTCTCTATAATAGGTACGTTATAATTGAAGAAAGAGATACTCAAAATAAATAATTTCAACGTACCTTTTATGCTATGCAAGTTATATTATACGCACACAGATGAATTGAATAATATTACTTCATTTAAAAAATTATAGGTATGAAACAATGATAGAATGGAGTTCAATCGTTCTCCATTGCCCGCTAGAGGCGCTAGTAGACTTCATGCACGTAGCCTATAGAGTAAAAATTCATCAAAGTTTTGTCAAAAGTTTTCATAGTGCGCCTATGGTTAAAACTGAACGCATCTCATCTATTGGAAGAATGACAGGTATCGATTGAAAGGAATATTTTGCAACTTTGAGCCATCGTAGTCTTGTCAATCAGTCATTTGAAACTGAAAAAATATTAGTATTTTGGCAATACATTGATATTCACTCACCTCGATAATTCTATTTATGCATATGTTGGAAGAAAGACTGAATTGGTCTCTGTGATCAACAATTTGATCTTTTAGTCGTATTTATATGTCATTTTTAAGAAGTTTGATTTTTATTTGGGGATTTTCGGATAGTACATTTCTTAAACATAAGATTGTCTGCACAAATTCATTGCACTCGAATCAGCTGATTTGAATTGTCTAAAACTGTGTCACTGTGTCAGGAGTGTCAGACTGTGCTGCCATCTACAAGCAGTTCAAAAAGTGGTTGCTGTTCTCAACTTACTTCATCAGAAACATAAAGAGAAAATCATTCAACTATTTATTTAAAGAAAACGATAGAATATCAAATGGAATTTATTCTGAATTAATTAATTCACTGAATAATTCAATAGAAATATTGCTACATGAAATTTTGAAGATTCTATTCTTGAAGAACAGAAAATATAACCTATAAATGTATCAAACTGAATTTGGTAGTATTATAATATATAAATAAATATTTTAAATATTTTCTGAAATATATGATACAATATTTTGTCAGATCAATTCACGGGGCATACTTTATTGAAACGACCTAAGTGTGTAGTGTGAAGTTTGAAATAATATGAGAAAAACTAATACACAGGACCTTTATCTATAAATTAATGTATTTCATTCATCTTATCTGCTGTTTTACGTTTCAGATAAACGTTAGGTTCCAAATATCCCATGGTATTCTCATCATAATGTATAAGTGCATAATATTTTGACATTAAATACATTAGCATAACCACAATAATTCAATTTTTAGTGAAAAATTACAATTCGAGATCGTTCCAAATAAATTTGCTAAGCTAATCCTAAACTGCTTGTGAAATTGTACACAGAATCAATAATTTATAATCTGTTTAGTTCCAGAATTTATTTGAAGGAATTGATAACTCACATATGTCAAAATCAATTGTTGTTCTATTGCAACTGCTACTGGATCCGATAACTATGCACCTGAACGACTCGTTAAATTATAGGGGATAAAAATGCTAAAAAAAGATGAGAATTCGAGAAAAAGTTACTAAGAAAAATTGTTAGGTTCGACGAGAACTATCACGGGTTGAAATTAATGTACTTATTTCTGTTACACCCTGTATATGATGAATAAAAGAAGATTCTCAATGACCGCTTTATCAATTCAAACAAAGTATTCCGAGATTGCATTTTATTGCAATTCAAGACATTTTGTATCATTACGACTCCATGTCTTCGATGAACTATTCTGTAACTCTATTTTTGTAGATATGCACGTTTTGAAATATTCTTGCTATTTCCATTTGAGCATCATCTAGGATCTTTGTCACAATTTCTTTCTTATCGCCAGACACCAAAACTTGGTGCAGACGTAGGGCGTCGTCACTGCCTCATTTCTATTCCGTCGACGGCTTCAGCGGACGCATATTGACGTGGGGGCTTGCCGGAATAACTTCTTTCACTTTTATGACTTTTAAAATCTATGGCGGTGACACCAACGCAGCGAATGACGTATTCCGACTGCATGACATGAGTATAGATACGACTAACGTCATATGTTAGAAGAACGTGCCGAAGAAATACGCTAGTAGAAATAAAATAAGACTCAAATAAGACTTTTAACCAAATATCCTGAGAGAAAAATTTAAAAATAAATTAATTTGTGATAGATATTCAGAAATGCATTCACTGAAGTCGAAAGCTTTCAGCTGGACGTTTTCACCCCATAGACATTTAATTCGACACAGAATCGAAACGCGGAAACTGTCAGACTGCGTAAACATTAACATTGCAAAGTATGCGGTACAGACGCTGTGTGAAATTTATGCGAGACACTTTTAAAATTGCAACGTCGCGAGCTTTCGCAGAATATGAAAACACCAACGCATTCAAAGTCTGACACCCTTAGACATATACGTGAGACTGATCCGGAAACTTTTTGCAAATTGAAAAACAAAACTTGTAAATTTTAAAACGTCATGTGCGAATTTATAGTGACATTCAGACGTACACTTGTACATTGCATAAATTTTATATTAAAACGACTTGTTGCAAAGTATTTAATTTTAATTTTGAATGAGGTGAGTTTGCTGGGGACTTTGGTGAAGTTCAGGTAATAAAATGAAGCTGAAAATGTAGTACCCAACTCAAGTTACAAGTCAAGAGAAAAATTATTATTATTATTAAACCCTTCTTCCAACTCATATGGGTGTGGCAGACACTATTTTAGTACCCCTGGGTAAATTAGAACTAATTGTGATTTTTTCGTCCGAAGTTAGGCTCGTACATAAACTTTCACCAGTTATGAACAATATGTGGTTTTTGTATTACAAAATACGTATACTATTTCAACCATTAAACTAACTTTACTTTCCAAGTTTATGAATCAATATGTTCTATCCGTATTTAATGTAAACAGAATAAGAATTACTTATTCAAATCATAGCAAGTTTTGATGTTACAGTATACTCTTGTAATTAATGTTTATGAGCAATCATGAACAATCTCAAAACAACAACAATTCATTGAAAGCCCTATTATCATCCATTATAGAACACATCAAGCTTATTTACTAGTATATACTCACAAATGGCCTCTGTCATCAAAGATAAAAATTTGATATATGCAGGACAACCCAACGCATTTTGGATATATTTACAATAACAATGTCATAACAGCTGATGCATCTGCACGAATTTTGTAAATAATATATATTTAGACTAGAATTTATTCATGATTTGTCTGAAGTACCGTATCAGGTTGAAATCCTGATGATTTTCGAATCGTGATAAAATTAGGATCACCTTATGCAATAGAATGTCATTTGCGATGTTATATGATATCGAGTTAACCATGAGAAGAAGTGATTTTTTGGTTTGGTCATCCTGTTCAAGATCAACTGAGATGCATCTCAGGATAACTTAATGAGAAAGTTAATTATCTCTAATTTGATTACCCTGATCAAGCCACACTGAAATCTTTCTCAGGTAACGCTTATTAGAAGCCTTTCTAGCGATCTGATACTCCTATCAAGGACCAACTCAAGATTTTCTTCTCAGGATAAACTTATGAGAAAGTTATGCGTTTATTATCTGATTATTCTATCAAAGATCAGTATAAGCAAAAAGAATTATGGAAGAGTACCTCATTTTTTCAGGTTCGAATCCTTCCAAATTCTCATCCGACAAATTTTAAGAAATAATAAAAATGCCAACATAAGATAATTCTGATTAGTTATATAAAGTTTCCTTTTACTTACCTCGAGCTAAGTCCTTCACAAATTTTTTGACCGGAGTACAAATACCAATATTGTCTTTAATAAATGTGAACACAATAGCATGAATGTTTATACACCCCACAATAATCCATATTTGTTCAAAAACAAACAAAAGTACCTGAAAATCACCACAAAACACCGCATTTCACCAATTTCTAGCACGTACTAAAGCACTATACAAATCAAATTTAAGCTGAAGATTATGTATCTGGCAGGATTTTTCTCGTAGATCATGTATTTAATATATTGTATTGTATTTATAGTAGACACAAATCAATAGATTTTTTCAGAGAAATAGCGATATTCGAGGGGAAAAAAAATGTGCATATGATATTTTCCAGGTTTGTTGTATTACAGGAATCTGTTTTTAGATTATCAGCTAAATAAACCACACTCAATTTTAGAAATAAATCATGTAGTTTAAGTACGCTTTTCACCCGTTACAGGTGTGGCAGACACTTATAGTACACATGGTAGATTTATTGATGTTCTCTATATATGGGATGCAACAAATATAACAAGATAGCTATAATGGTTCTGTTATAAAAAATGATATGAATAACTTGAAGAGGAATAAATATATTTAGGACCAACGCAGAAATCGATTTCAACAAAAAAATATTGTTTCAAACCAGTGGCTCTCAAGCTAAGACAGAAAGTTGCCTACGCAGCGGCAGGAAAATACTCTAATATCGTCCAAAGAGATTGGATCGGCGTGAATCAATGAAATGAAGCATCCCTACGCAATGTTACAGCTTTTTGTATTCCAGAGATTCTTGTTCGGGGAATATCCGATCCCAATTTCAATGGCCATTTCAATATTCTGAATATATTGTCAGTAGGTTTTTACTCATGTACGTACTTTAATACATACAGTGCAATCTGGAAATGATATACCCGAGCGTTTATTTTAATTAAAAGTGTTGAATTTTACAAGCAATATTTTCAGAGAAGATATAGTCCGTAATTATTGTATGTATAAAGCTAACTGGAAGGATGACTGACTAACTAATTGGGAGGCCACACAGCCACAGCAGGGGGTGCCTGTACCTGCTAGTAAGAGATGTATTTGAGAATATTTAGCAATTAGTGTGAATATATATATACCGTTACAATAAGTACAAATCCCCAAATCTGAGTGATATGAATATATGAAGTTAATAATAATATGTTGTTTGTGTATGACTTTATCTGTTCTATAATAATTATTGTTATATCATTGACTTTATCTTGAATTCTGTGGAAGAAAAACCAAGAAAATAATTATTTCCCAGCCCTGGTTTTTCTTTTCATTTTATACCAGCAAAATTTTGTGGTATTTGCTCGGTAACTGCCTGCTGTGATGCCCGTCCAACCATCCTTCCAGTTAGCTCTATACCCGTTATACCAGTGTCAATTAAAAATCTGGTGGACTCTCTAAACATAGTATTTAATGGGACTTCACAGCTGCTAAGAATATATGAAAGGCTTCAGAAATCGTGCCTAGTGTATGGATAATCTGGTACTGATAATTATCAGAATCTAGTCAATAAGGAGACCCTCTGTCAAAATTCTGCAGCATTTTTTTTCACGATTCAGCTACTCAGAGGAAATAAAAATCCCCGCAGCTCAAATGTATATTCTTTCCCTCGAGAAGAGTACCATATTATTAAAAGTCTTAATTCAGGTTCACCGCTTGATTTTATTCCCTGTTGATCATTTTCGAGTACGAGCCAATATATTTTTCTTAGAGTCAAGTTTTGGATAGCCTTAAATTGGTCATGGCCTCGTGCAAATTGGAATTACTTTATAGTCGGGATGCCGGTCACACCTTATGTTCCCTGATCGGACTTACCACCAAATTGTGTATGAATCGATTGGGACTATAGTGATCAAAAGGGTACCAGACTTTATAAATCCAGCATTAATTTTTCACGACTTGTCTTGATCGGTATTTACTCTAGCTAACTTTTCAAGTTAGGAATTAAATTAATTTAGCACCACTGGAGCTATCTGGCACCAACTAATTGTTGTGACATGGGCCTGCACGGTTGACTGGCAACACACATGGCAGCAATGTAAAAACATGGCAAGCAAAATAAAAAATTACTGTATTTGTCAGAAAGTCAACCTAGGCATACAAACAAAAGGTTCAAACACCGAATTTTTCTTTAAAGAAAACAAAACTAGTACCAATCGGTAGCAAAGGTCATGATCTTCAAGAAAAAACCAAATTGCAATATCCTGACCTATCTGGATGGACGGCAGCCACCCCTAAATGTAACCGTTTTTCGTATCCAACTTTACAGGGGTTGTTTTTTTTTTCTCTCCTTTGCCGGACGGGACAGGGAATGATACCCTTATTTGCTTTGAAGTACTTGACCTCCGCTAACTATTGATATTAATTTTGAAGACTGGCTTCCTATTGAGCTCCATATTCCCGATCAATTCATATACAATTTGGCCCTCAGTCCGATTAGGGAAGGTAAAGTATGGTCAGCTCCTGGATGAATACAATGTTTGTTGTATTGTACCGGGCTACAGAACTATAAGAGCCAGGATGGACTGGTCCTAACTTTTCTACTTCAGAAGTGATATCAGCAGGGAGAGCTTCCAAACACCAACGAACTTTGAAAGACCGGGCTTACAAACAGTCGAGCTTGGAGATTTTGGCCCGTGTAGACCGCTGAAAAAAACATTGAAACTAATTTGTAGAAAATATAATTCCAACAATATATACCCGCAATATCTGCTTATATTTATTTAGATTATTTGAGTAATTATAGGATCTACATTCGGAGTAGAAAAATATGCCCAAAAGAGAAGGATGATCCCTTCAAGTGGCTAAATTTTGAAAAAACTGAATTCCCTTGGCTGCTTCTCTCTTCTTTCTTCTAAATTAACTGATGATGGCTCTATGTATGTTTCTTTTTGAGCATATGAATTTATTATGTCAAAATAAGGAGATATATTTCAGTTCATTAAATGGATATTCCAAAATAATAAATGTTCAGACAGAGCTCCGACTTTGACCATCTTTGGAACCCTCCACCACATATTTGGCCGAAGCTGTAGTCATTTACGTGAACAAACTACACGAGAGAACATAATACGCAAAATGACAGCAAGCGATTCATCATTCAAAAAAAATAAAAAGAATTTTATCAAGTTTTTCATAATGAGAATAATAGTCCAGTACATCCCCGGCTTCGGCTTTACCTTCGACTAAATACTAGATGATTCATATGGGCCCTGGTGGAAAGCATATCTCAAGTGAAACTCTTCTTCCTACGTGGTAGAGAGCTTGTCTCTAAAGGAAAATTGCAGCCTGAGGTTGATGTGTTTCTCCAAATTAGTTCTCGAAATAAGTCTTTGAACAATTATTTAAGGTTATAATATATGATTATACGGTCCTTGATTACTAAATTTTTCAAATTAAGAACGTGGTGCACACTCCTCGTTTCACCAAAAGTCATTCAAAACTATTATTTAAAGAATACATGCATCAAAGAAACTGAAGCAGAGCAATTTCATGATGAAATTATTAATTTTAAATTTTTGTTACAGGTTTATTTGGTGGGCCATCATCCTCCTGGAGCAGATGAGCGACAAAGGGGTGCTTTACCCCCACCACATGCTGCGTACACGGATCACCATAACCGGAAATACTTGAGAGTCATTAGGAAATATGCAGAGATAATTGTAGGACAGTTCTTTGGGCACTTGCATTCAGATACTTTCAGAATTGTTTACAATGAGAAAGGTAGGATTCTCAAATTAAATAAACGTGTTCAAATAATTATCTCATTATTTGACAAGATTTTATTGAGCTTGTAATGAATCTCAAATTTACTTCGTTTGAAACGCTTTTCGTGATGTCAACTTACACTAATTCTAAATTATGATCATTTATCACATTGTATACAACTTATTAATAGTGTCATAGTTTATGGAGCAGAATATTACTCTTTGCAAATATTCTACGAGGTGTATTAAAATCAGGTATATGCATTTCAGCAAAAGTATAGCAACGACAACTTGAGAAATATGAAAGCTGCATGATATGAGACACGTACGAAGCGAGATGCGCTCCAGTTTAAATTATTAAAGGATTATTTCAGTCGTAAATGCTAGTTCATAACTTCCGTGAATTAATAACCCATTAAACTTGTATATAGGATGGTATGCGCTATATTAATCCCGTTTTAATTATAACATTGTTTGCCACGTTAAATGGACTCGAAATACAAATAGATTCAGGGGCTTGTTCAGCTATCACGAAACTTTCTTCTGATATTTACATGGATCTAACTTTACAGTTTATCACACCACATTGGGGTTTAATTCTTATATTTGTTGGAGCTCTCTTGCGAATTACATTGTGATGTAATAAGGCAGTTACAAAGTTGTATTTCCTCTTAGATCACAACCATACGATTCCAAAACATTTTTGATTAAAAATCGATGCTAAATAATATAAAACAAAGCCAAACAAAAAATTATGGCAGTATCCATTGACTAATACTGCTAGCGGAACCACTGCTTGATACTTTTCGAATTATGCATTGAAGGATTGGAAAGTGATGACGGCATTGGTAGTGGTATCGGAACAACAACCTCATTGTAAATTAAGCTTAACTGAATTGGGGCGCAGACATGTGGAATAAAGAATCACCAGATGTCTCTAGGAATTATTTTCAAATAAATCAATTTATCTCGTGTCTAGTTGTCAAAAAACGGAATTTCAAAACATGCAGACCCTCATTATCTCTCAGTTTTCATCTATGCAAATCTTTCATATTGGAGCATTCTCATTTTGACCTGTAATCTGCATATAATTATGCAGATTAATTTGTGTAATTAGTTTCAATATTCATATTCCGTGATTTTGAACTGAAATATCTCCATGAACTGCTTTTTGCAGCAAAAAAACCATCAGATCAAACCATTTTATACTATTTGAAACTTATTTGCTTCATGCATTTAGCACTATTTCCAAAGTAATTAATTTTTCAGATGACTTCAAAAGCGTAATAAATAATTCTCTATCATAAAGATTATGATGTAAGCTGTAAATGCACAGCTAAAATTCAATTCGGTTATTTATGCATAATTTGAATACAGAAGAAGAAAAAACAATAAGCTTCAAATCAAAAAATAGGACAGTCACAATAATTTAAAAGTGTTCCGGTAACGAATAATGAATTTTGTTTTCCTAAAATACACTCAATCCTAACATTCTATTCTGCGAATTTAACATTTTCTCTGTGATTGGAATTGAGTTTTTCGAGATGTAATTCATGAAAATTGCTCTACGCAAAAAGGTCATAAGTTCAACAGTCAAAGATCCTACTAAATCTGATTGAAACATTCTTTCTCATAGGCTATAATTAAATGAATGAGAATAATTTGATCCATCTCAAAAAGAAAAAATAGAAAACTCCACGTGGCTAATTTAGTTTCCAAATTAATTGGAAAAAGAGTAAGACAACACTAAGGATTTAAGTGAGAAGATAATAGTATTTCCCAGAGCATAAAGTTCAGTCGTAGTTTTAAAACTAGTTGAAATTAGGTCTTGACAAAAAGCCAATTGGAGTAAAATAAAATTGGCATTTCCTTCAACTGCACCCCGTTTCTTTCATTCAAGCCCATTGTTCGCTACCTCTTGTGGAAAAACGACAATGTGGTCAAAATTTTGCAACAGGTGAGAAAGTCTAACACTGTTCATCGTGATTACGAAGGTTTGAATTGATTTTCCTGAGGAAAGTATTCTGAGCTCCAACAAGCGCAACAGTCGAATTTCAACCGAAGCTAATATCATTATTTTTAAGTGCGAGTGTTCTCTCACCATTTTCCAAAGAATTAATATCACTTTTACTAATTATTAAGCGATGCGAGAGGCTCTTAAAACTCATAGAAGTCGAGAAGTTCAAGGAATAGTTTCTGAAGATGAATAATGAAATAGTAGTTAAGTAATAGCAGTATAAATTTAAGTATTATGAAATTAGTCCAAGTAGTTTGGGACGAGGATTTACACTTGTGTAGCTTAGTGCCCTAAACTTTCATATATCGACAATTAACTATTGAGCATAAATCACAAGTTGACATCTAGAATAACCAAATAAATGAATCAGTGCCATAAACTAAAGTAACAGGTTCAAAAATTAAAAGTTGATATTTTCGTCATTCCAACTCAGGTGTCAACTGTGGACACATAATTTGTCTTTGAAGGAACTCTCCAGTGCAGTCTAACTGAGCCTCATATGATCAAACTCTAGTACATCAGTAATGCTAGCACACAAGTCCAATCATCTGAAGCATAGTAGACTACACTGAAGGGTCTCTATAAGATTGAAACACGTATCTACAGTTATCACCCGTTTCAGAATTATTGTATTAAAACCGATTCCTAAATTTGAATTTTTGGAGAAGCATCCAAGCTTTTTTCATCCTGTCTCACGGATCCTACTGAAGGTCTCTTTATAGTGACTTGTTGGAGGTTACTCCTTAAGAATCGATTTTTATATATAAGATGAGGAGCAAAATCGAGTGTCAATAAAAAGTGAAGTCGTCATGTTTCTTCAAAATATCAAAGCTCCGACATCGTTCGACCAATTTGGATGAAACTTCTTACAATGGTTTCGGGTACTTTCGTAAAGGAGTTTAGAATTTCTGTCGTTGTTATTGGTGCATGTATAAAAACTTTTGCATAAAACCATCATTCGAGCATCGTTCATCCGATTGAGTTGAAACTTCCAATGCTAACTGGAGCTTGTATAAAGGTTTTTGACATAGTACCATCAATTTCCAATTAGTGGAGCACGAGTCATATTTATTCGTTCGCGCATCATTCATTCGATTGAGTTGAAACTTTCTATAGTTATTGTTGGCACATGCGTGAGAACTATTGACATAGCATCTTTAACATACGATAGGTGACATGCGAGCCGTACCGGATAATTTTTTGAGTTTACTGCTAAAAAATCGAGTTTCACACATATTTCACCGTACGCAAATTAGATGGGCAGCAAAATCAAGTGTCCATAAAATGTAAAATCGTTATATAATAATAATAATAATAATAATATATATTTCCCAACAGATATCCATTTACAACGAAAAAAGATACATAATTTATAAAATCAGTAAATTATACAAAAAAAAAAAAAAATTATAATAATAAGTATAAGAATTATGAATATAATGATGATAAAGATACACAATCGTATTCTATTGAATTTATTGTACGAATATGTCATTTATTAGACGATCAGTGTTTCTGCACATGATGTGGATTGGTGAACGCCGTCTTAGATCGGTAGGTGCTCTCTGTAGGTAGAAGGTTTGTGAGAGTCTAGCTGATATTCTAGGAACATAGAATTGAATACAGGAGAGCAAATAAGGTACATCCATTTCATTTTGCACTAGCTGGGAAAGAAGCCTGATACTACTCATTTCTCTTCTGTGTGTTAATGACTTAACATTATGACGCTGCAAGAGCGATTCATGATCAGTACCACGTTCTGGATATAAATTATCAAGTCTATAAGATAAATATTTAAGAAATTTTCGTTGAATGCGATCTAGAGCAAGGCTTTGGTACGCATAATAGGGATACCAAACCAGAATCGCATATTCAAGTTTATTAAGAACAAAGGCAGAATACAGAGATTTTATAACATTCAAATCCTGGAACACAGAGCATATTCTTATAATAAAGCCAAGTGTTTTGTTAGCAGCAAGGCATACATTGTTAATCTGCAAAGAAAAATCGAACTCTGATGTGAAAGTAACACCCAAATCTTTTATCACGAAAAATTGTTGTAGCGATATATTCTTCATGTGGTATGATGTGGTGATTTTATTGCTACAGCGAGTGTAAGATACATATGAGCATTTTTCAATGTTGAGAAAAAGCTTGTTCTTGTCACACCAGATAATCATACAGTTGATGTTATTTTGTAATATATTCATATCATTCCTATCACCAATTTTATTAAGTAATTTGACATCATCAGCTTATGCCAGCGAGAAGCAAGTGAATGAATCAAGAAGATCATTAATAAATAAATTGAAAAAGAGCGGACCCAGGTTAGAACCTTGTCCGATCCCAGATGACGCAAGGAATCTGTGCGAAGAGAAACCATTGTAGCCAGTCCACGCAATGAATTCCTGCTTCTTATACTAAATGCGTGTATTAAGTATACGTATCAAACATCAATTTGTGGAGGACTAGAACAAAGTTATTCAAATTTTCCTGAAACTGACTATTGTAAATATATTGTGAATCGTATGTAATTGAATATAGAGAAGACTCTTCTAAGAAGTATACTGTTGTTTGTCAATGAGACCATGCTTAGAACCTCTGCTTCCTATTCAATTGATAGGCACATGTCAGACCTACTAAAAAACGTTTCTTCTAGTGTTCCGTGAAAAAATTCTCTCAAAAAGTTATTGTATAATGGTTAAAAAGAAGGATAAAAAATCAAATCATATTCTCTTGCGTTGCAAAAGTTGTTTCGGTCTCAAATTGGACCTTCATCAATTCCTGTTCGCCAATTGAAGAAAAGACGAATGAATAACGGTGCAATTGCACAAAACATTACCTTTTAGGTAAATTTTTAATTTTGTGCTATTGTATTGTTATTGATTTTCATTTCCTCCATTTGCCAAGAGGCACTGATAGAGGTGTAATGGAAACTAAAACTTTTGCAACGCAGAAAAATATTGTTTAATTTTTTATTCATTCCTCATCCATTATCCGATATCTATCTTAGATCACCTACGACCAAGCGGCATCAGAGAATTCTTCTATGCTATCAGAAAAATCTTTACCGTACATACCACCCAAATTTTTAATCAGAGATCTTCGGATTCGTACGTCAAAAACGTACTGTTAATGACATACTGAGCCACTAGTCCGACTCCTTAGGCTCCTACTGTTTGGACTATGTTTGATTACGAATCAAATTCTGTTAAATTGCTCCCAGAAAAATCTCACTCAAAGTCTTTTTAGAACTGAAATTATACTTTCTCAATCTTTCTCAAGTTTTTTACGAAGTCCTCTAAACTTTAGAGCTTGGATTATTTTGTCGAACTTTGACCAGAAATCATATCCGATCGATTATTACCTCACCTAGATGGTTTCCATGAAAATTTCATACAGAATATGGGTAAAATCTTCGTAAAATAGACAAAGTAATACTAATTGAATTTTTTGGGTGACTGTTATGTCAAGCATGGAACAAACATGCCAGCAGAATTAGTAATGTAGTCCAAGACTTGAACTCCACTCTTTCTGTATTCAAAATGCAAATTGGATTTGGATTTCTTTTTACAAGCAGAACAAATGTTTACATGTTACATCCCTTGAGAGGGCAGCGAAATTAGAACAATACAAAATTTTATACAAAGCAAAAAACATCAGGTAAAAGTATTCTTAATTCCTGCTACGAAGAACTGGTATCTGTGGGATGATAATAATGATGATAAAGCTGAAAAAATATAATGACACGATTGCTTGACAATTACTGTCTTGATATATACGATTATATCGACTAGAATTATTTAATTGTAATCCAATTCTGCATAGTTAGTTATTCCAAGCCTATAACTTCAAAATTTGCAGGAGATCCAAGTCTCGCACATATTCATAATCTCAAGTTACAATCTTTTCTTTTGTAGTACTATGCACATTCAGTATAAGGCCGTCTGATGAAAATATCAAACCTTTTTATAGGATATGTCTGAGGATCGATCAAATCAGGCATGTGTTCAAATGAACATTGAAACAATCTGCACCTAAAGAAGGCTTTGATTGATCAGTTATGATTAATCATCAGTAAATAGAACATTGTCTAGATTTTGACAGTGATTTACTCACTAATGATGGATGATAATTGAACATCCGAAACGCTCTTTGAATAAAGCCTCATTTAATGTGTATTTTACAACAAATCCTCGAGCCTATCCTATGGGAGGACTTTTAGTACAAAGCAGTAAATACTTCTTAATAGAGGGTTGATGTACACAAAAAGAGATGACTCCAACAATAAGCAAAGGCGTAAGAAAATTCGGTCAGTTTATAGAAATTAGATACAACAACAAACCTGTAATCCGATTGTCCAATATCAGCTTATCTACAGTTGAGTCGAGCCAAGCTTAATTACTATGATTACAATTGCTGAAATAATTGTAACGAAAGGGAATAAACTTGATTTAACTGAGCTGTTAATAAGCTTGAATTGTACAACCGGACCTTGGGGATATTACGTCAATGAAATTATGGATACCGTTTAATCGAGGAATGGTATCATCAGTACAAATAATCATACCACTATTCTTATTACTACTTGTATGCTTCAGCATCTCTTATCGTAAGGCTTAAAATTATTCTTGATATCATCTTCATAGTTATTATTACCGCTTAAATTTTATGCATAAATCCATAATAAATCGGATAATTTCATATATACCTTGTGTCCAGTTTTCAGTTGACTGGACTACTATTTGAAGATGGTATTCATAACGTGCTTACTAGGTCAGTATGGTATTCGTAAGCTGAATGCTTCTCTAGGGATCTTCATACATAACATCCAAATAGCTATATTACCACAAGAATTGATATTAAGGACATAGCTGTATTCACTGTATTGATCAGGAATGTCCGCATCAGTCCACATTTTCATCTCATATAATGTCAACATAATCCGAATGATATAACAGAGATGTCATCAAAATTTCCTGTAATTTGATTCAATATAGAGGACAGATTCATCAGACTTTCTCCTAGAAGAATAAAATTCGTCTCGCTAAGAAGCAGCCAAAGCAGCCAGAAAGTTTGAATTGATATTTCAGTCACGCAGCTTCCCCTCAATGAATAGCAAGAAACCACAAAAATCAAAGTTTCTCCAAGTTTTATCAAACAATCTTAATCTTGTGTAGTGAAACAGCAAAGCCACTAAATGACATTCAGATAATCTGATGGATTGTGTTTAACTGTAATCAAAACTTTGAATGCGCTGGCATATCTCCTGATTTAAATGGAAGCCATTTGATTACAAGAAAAGCTGCAGCCCGCGGAGGAATCACGCGCAGGAATTTCACTCTTTAAATCTACAATGTGGAAATCTGGAGAAAGGGGCCGCGGAAAATCGTGACCGGAATAGGAATGATATGCGGGGTTTTAATTACCTGACGTTAATCATCAAACTCGCTAAATTATGGAGCAATGGCGTTCTTGACAGCTCTCGATGAACCACTATAAGCTCTCTTGACATTTTTCAATTTCTTAGGCTCTGCGCTTTAAAATGTGTTCATATATAAGTGATAATAAGATGAAGAATACGTTGTACTCAATTTTATTGAAACTATTATAAAATTCCTCCAGCATTATATAATTGAACATGGAGATCGTTCAAACATCCGATCGATAAAACGATAAGATCAATCTTTCATTAACTATGATTATTTTAAAAGATAGACAGAAAGAAGGCAATGTCTCAGGGAAAAAGTGTCTGCCAGTTATTCTCGATTTACTTCGATGAGAAATATCCTCCTGTAAGAACAATTGAATAAATTGAAAATACAAATTCATATTCATTCGAAATCCAATTAGAAAACCATATTAACTTTCCAAATGTTGCATTATAATCATGTACATATGGTGTTCACTGAATATTATCAACAATATTATATATACAATGATAATTTGAATTTTGATTAAACGTTAATCCCAAGCTGGAATTCAAAGCGGATATCAAATAATTTGTGTGGTACGTCAAATGTCAAAGTCCAAGCCATAGCCGTAGCGATCCTGTTAATAAAACCATTCGCAACAAATCAGGATGGCTGCTGCACGTCGACAGAAAGATAAAGTCCTAATTGGAAAGCGTAGCACGTACAACGAACATAACAAGCGTTCGAATCCGATACAAATGCCACTATAAGCTTTTAATATGTGCAAATGTATGTAATTTCGCTTGAAATCGTAATTATATGCGTTCATTTGGGCCCGATAATTACCTATACAGCGACGTGAGCGTTCTATGGACATTATCCGAGGTGGTGTCCGACTACAAAAAGACGATCACACCAGGACGCAAATTTGCGAACACTACAGCCAGTGTTAGAAGATAAACCATTCTGGATGCAGGATCAGTCGATTCAAGAAAATTTTAGGATAGGATGCTACCTTACCTTGAGGTATGTCTCTTCCTAGGCACGCTGCTTTATGTACCAATAGTGCTCCTATTCAAGCTCTCCCCTTTCTAGATGTCTGATTTGTTTGGAGTGCGGCTAATTCACTTCTCTTTTTTTTTCGAAATACGATAGACTGTAAAGCTGTCTGCCTCAATCTAACTGTTTCTCTTAAACTACCTTGTCCTCTAAGTATGAGGTCTGTTCTAGAAGCGATCGTAATTATCCAACATACAAGCTGTAATAAGCTATTAGTCTTTGTGTTCTCCTAAACAACCTTATCCTGTATGCTTACAGTGGTCCCAGTGGTTATTGCGCTTCATCATGCAGTCCTCAAAAACTCTTTTAAAATAGTCCTCAATGCCAGTGACGAATCCTTCCTAATAATATCAATGGTTTCGAAACGGTGTTCATTTAACACTGATTGTACCTTCTAGAACAAAAAAAAGGCGCAACAATCAAGTTTTGGTGAATAGAGAGGCTATGGGTAGACAGTCATCTGATTCTTGACACAAACAGGTTAGTTAAAAAGGCTTGGTGTGAAGGCCTATTATCTTGGTGAAGGGACGATGAGTTGTCTTACCCGTAACTGTAGTCCCTTCTTGCGTATATTTTCTTACAGCCTTCTCGAAGCCTATTTTCTTTATATTTGATTGTTTTGTCTTTTTTTCAGGCATAGAAACTATTTGTCAACTCTTTAGGATGACTGGACTATCGTCGTAGCCACCCAAGTTTTGTGTCCTGTGATAATACTTTTGAACGTTTCATGACCATTCCTGCTCTTCGGTTACCAAACAAGGACCAATTTTTGATCCAACTCGATGCATGTAAAACCCAATTGAATGCCCAACATCTTTTGCAAGCTCCTCAACAGTCAGATGATGGCTAACATGTACCAAAGCTATCATTTTTTGAATGTGGATGTCATCAGTTGAAGCTGAAAATTTTCCTGCTTAAGAATTCATTGATTGACGACTACTTTTGGATGGGATAGAACACTCATAGCACTGCGTACGAGAAAGATCTTCACTTCCGTAAGCTTACTTCAAAAATCCAAATGTTTCTGTGAATCTTTCCCCCAGTTTCTTGCAATATTTCACTTTGCATTACTTCAGTAGATTTAAAACAAGTTACACTCATCAAATAACTTATGAACTAGAGGAGATGTGAGAAATGAAAAATGCTATTACTTGAAAAGTTGCAGTACTGATAATTGTTTCCCTTTCTCCAGCCATATCTTTGGCTTCGCTGGATCTCAATCCTAATTAATTTTCACAGAGTAATTGTTAGCTTGACGTCCAACTCCCAAACCATGTACTTCGATTTTTGAACTCTCTTCTCCTAGGTTGCTTACCTCGCAAGGCTCAGGAACTTCACCTTACCCTTGGTTTTATATTATAGAATCTTTTTGTCAGTCTCTGACTCTTTACGTCTTCTAACAATGCAATAAATGCTGTTTTTGATACATTCCAGTAGTGGTACCACATCGAACTGTCATTAACACAGTTCCATCTCGTCTTGAACTCTGAGTCCTTGTCATCTTGATACAGATCCCATTTCTATAGAAGAATATCCTGATCCGATCCCTATCAAGTCTCTATAATGAATTCCAGACCGGGGCATGACCAGATTTCATGATAAACCGACTATTATTATCAAGTCAATATCAATGTCAATTCATTGTAGCTCCACCACAGGTATTTGATGTCGTTACTCAAACTCTGGGCCTCTTCTTGTGTGAATAGAATTCTGAATGTAATAAAGCAGAGGAAGTGTCCGACGTTATGTAATTGATGGTCTGAGGTGATAGCGTCCGCATGAATACGTTTTCATGTTCATCTGCATTGTTTGCAGCTTAAGGTTCTGAAAAACCAGATGCTGTGACACTAACTACAGAGCGCATTTGCGATCAAGCCATTTGGTTTTTGCCACGTCACTGCTGTACTAATTTACATTTTGATGTTCGTAACATCAATACAGTTTGACACACACTTATCAATCACAGATTATACATATCAAACAGCCAACTGGACGTGCAGTTATCAGCTAATCAATTCATCTCTTATACAAATTTTGGATTAGTGTGAAATTATTCATGAGTGCATTTATTATCATCAATTTGATTATGTTATTAATGATGGCAAATAAATTAGATTATCTTTAAATGCATTGATTATTTCAATCATTTCTAAATTAAATGCATCATAGATCATATGATAGAATTACTCTGTTTTAGAGTGCTATGATGTGATTAACTGAAGCAGAATACAAAGAGAACAATTGAAGCTAAAATGTAATTAAACAACCATCAAGAGCAGAACATGCATATTTTTTGACTTGTACATTCAAATCAATGTCAAAAATTTCACCATTAGTATCTAGATACTTTTAAATGAAGATCATCGGCAAGTTTTGCTGTACACTTTATAAGAGTAGCCATAACTACCAACAAGATAGCTTACCACACACACAACTACCGAGACTTATGCAAATACATCAATGAGAGCTTGTCAAAACAGATCTTTCTCGACATAGGATCGTATATATCCAGAAAATTTATCGATGTTGCTTAGATGAAAGATTCTGAACATTCATAGCCCTAAATTCGACCACCAGTTCTGAATGTTCTTATACTATTGCTCATGTTACTAATATGTCCAATTCCATAAGTTTTCCGAATTTATGAATCCATGAGAAGACGAAGAATATACGAATAACAAATTAATTGCGAGTTTTGATATAATTCACAGATTATTAGATTTACATAGAATAACCTTATTTTTCATTGTTTTCCCATGTACATATATGAATAACTATAATATAAAAATCAAAATCAATCATATCAGAGAAAGTATTAGAATATTCCAGACATTTTTTGAATGAAGTTAATTAAAGCTAGAGAAAAGAGTTGAAACAAATATTATATTAATTTGCTGTAATGTGATGCTGAAAGTTTTTATAACAGTTCTGCTACTGTATGTAAACGTAGCTAGTGACATATGAAGTAACAATTTGTAATATATTCCATCTATTAATTAAAATTTAATTGATAATGTTCTGGTAATAACTGCAATCTGAATATTACATTTCAAATTAATATCAATATCAGTAGAGCACAGAATGAATTATGTAGATTAATTCAAATCATTCCAAATGAAATTTTGTGTCTGTCGGATTGCATTTGTGATACAATCAATAGAGTTTGTTGCTTTCAATAACACCCATGGAATATAGATAATTCTAGTAATGATGTTTATATACTTCAATGAAAAACTATCGTCACGTGGCAGATATCAGGATATGCATAATATAATCAATCCTTAACCTCTACAATTACAACTGGCTCTCAAGAGAATTCAGTTAATAATTGAATTTCTCTTTTCAATTCGACAATTATATATTAATCGTTCCACTTATCATCATAGATAAAAAAATATTCAGATACTTCCTTAGCAAGGTGTGATTCCATCATCAACAAGATGCTCAATTCTGGTGAAGTCAACTCATGATGTGTCGGTGGTAATGGGGTGATGTATTGAAAGTGAGATGGCTCATTTATACAAATTTCGCAACGTATTTTGCGGAAATAAGTGATTTAATCACTAACATAAACTTTTAATAAAATAAGTTCATATCTCGGTATAATAAATAATTTCTTGACTATAAGTCTTCCATTCAGCCACGTTTCATCTAGATATTCTAGATATTACATTCGCTATTCCATATTTGTAGGCAACAAGTAATTTCATTTTTATCCAGGAGAAACTGATTTTCTATCAATCTTCTCCCAATTGAAGTTCGATTTGTACACAGTATCCCATAGCTTATGTCTTGAAATTTGCAGTAAATTGTCATCATCATTTACAAATTGCAAAATATCGAAAGTTGGAATATGTTTATTGAAATGAAATATATGAATTTTCTGCGGATTATACCCTTCATCCAATATAAAAACCTTCGTTCTCCTTGATGATAATATTGGTCCACGTACTTGACCATCAACTTTTCTCTTCTTTAAATACAAAAAATCTGACGTGAACATCACGTGACTTACTTGTATATCATTTGATATATACCCAAATTTATTCATTAAAGTTTTCTGTCACTTCAGATTATAATTAATATAATTTTAATAATATTTTGACATGTACAATGTCAAATGAAATCAAAAAAATCACAACAGATTATCATTGCCTACTTTATCATTTCAATTAAACTGATTGTTTCATACGGCAAATTCTGAATGTCTGTTATACATATAAACTGCATTTCCAGCTCAGCCGATTGATACAAAAATAGTAGATAACTATTTTGATGCTACAACAAGTTCAAACACTAAATTTCAATGTGCTATGGCTGATTATTCTAGATTTATGCAAAAAATTCAAAAAAAGATCCAAGTACAGTGCACTTTTGTCTTGGCCGATTCATACAAAAATAGCATGCTCATAGATATCTACTTCGCTTACTATCATGCGTCAACATCTGGCTGTCCACAAAATGTATTGAAATTGTTCCCTGAGTATCATATATAAAAATCAGAAGTCAGACTATAAGCAAGATTACGTTATTCTCTGCGAGCTTTGAAGAGTCGAGCAGAAATTATCACGAATAGAAAGTATCTAGCAGTATAGATTATCAATTTTCAACAATACTCTCTGAAACATACATAAAAATCAGCACTTAAACTTCAAGAGAAGTGAATAATATTTTAACGTATTGCCAGCACCTTGTATCTATAAATTGGCCGTCGGCACAAGCTAGCAAGTATACGTATAATCAAAGTACATACTAACACTACTCTATTTCACACATTTTGTTTCACAGAAAATTATAACGTCTGGTGGGCCTGGGATCTTGCTCTATTTGAGATCTATGACGTTGACAATCAACTTCTTTGAATTCATGGATTCCACCACTAAAAAAAGCCAAATTTCTTGTGAACTAATTAAATCAAACTCGTTCTGTTGTCAATCAATCAAAGAGCGTAAATACTTTGTGTAATCCATTTGAACCAAATAAAAAATTCAACAGTGTATATAGAAGTTATTCAAAAATATGAATCATCAAAAAATTTCATTCAGAATATCTTTGAAAAGGTTGAAGATAATTTCTATCTAGTAATTTGATGACATAACGTATTGCATTGATGAACTATTTGACAAAAAGTTGATGGCGATTCGCCCCTGTTCAAAATGAGTCATGAACAAAGTTGGACATTAATTTGCGTTTGTAAACACAAACATAACTCATTCTATTTTATAAATACTAGGAACGTACGATTGGAGCGTGCGCTGTAGCTTGTAAACATGATACACCCAAACGCTTTTATTTTTCTCTGCGTTTTTCGTATATCAGAGCTATTTATTACGCGAAACACAACATAAATACGATTTGCTTTTACGTAGAGGGCATTGGAATCTGGATTTACCCCACATACTTTATCAAAACAGCAAATAAAAATTGTCGTGTTTCATTAATAACGCCAACGAATAAATTTATCTCAGCTGCTCGTGAAGCGAGAGTTTTAAATTAATCAAAGAAATCTCTAATTACACAACACATACAACAACGGTGTCTATCCGTGCGTGATTTACTGATTAATTTCATTATATTTTGTACGCATATACAGGTAGGGAACAATTGCATTCATGCAAGAGATCGAGTGGTGGGATTGTAGGTAAAATATAGGAACTAAATAAAAGGTGCGCTTTATAGTTGGGCCAAATTATTCCTCAGATACTACTCCTACCCGGTAACTAAAACTGCAACTGCAGCCAGGAGATTGAAGCAGTTTTCGATAGTGGGTGCATAGTGGCATGAAAACTGTGACTTTCGTTTTCAAGGCGGTGCTTCGCTCCAAACTAACGGGCGAGCTTCGTTCGCTCTCGCCAAGCTCGACGCGGAGCTTCAGAAATATAATCAAGACTTGTAAATAAATCAGAGGACTGTACGAAATAATTATATACTGAGAATATCCACTCCTAGCTCCACTATATTGTGAGATTAGTTGACCCTTAGGATTAGAGAATATTTAGCAAATAGGCTGGTCCAACTATACGTCTCTTAATGTACCAAACCTTACGATCTATTTTTTCATTCCTCTGTTGATGTTTCCTACGGTAAATTCGAATTATTTTAGAATTTGATGGTTTGATGAAGAGATGTCTGTTTTATATATTCGAGTGTAGTGAAACTGTCTTCGAAATATGAGGTCTCTCTTAAAATATCTCTGTGCAGGCGCATTATGCGTTTCTGCTTCTTTATGGCACATGCGGTAGATATCATCATTAGATAAATACATTTTTTAAGATGGTATTCAAAGTGACAGTAATCTGTTAGGTGTTTAGTAATTATTTTGATATCCTATTTGTTAATTTTGAGCTCAAAGGCAATATAATTTATTTTTTGTTTGTTTTTGACCATCGGTATTACGGATATATGAGGCTTCACTTCGTTCCTCCCATGAACTTATTATATTTTTAACGTAAGCATATGACATGCCACAAAATGGTTCTGGATTAATAGAATGGTTGCTCTATCTTGGCAAGAAGATTTGCTTTTCCATCTCCCTCAATCACCTCGTGGTTGGATACCCAAGCTAAGTAAACCTAATAGAACAATGGTGTACTTCCAGTTTGTTGAAAGTGGATACGCTTTCTTCTACCAGTGCTGATTTGGTCGTGTTCGATTAGAGCGCCTAAACAACTTAGACACTAAGGGGCTGTCCGTACCCATGTATATTTTTGTGCCTTCACTATCTCTCTAAAAATAAGGTAGGCACAAGCAATTATAGTGTGTATTTTCGCTTGAAAGACGATTAGATATATGCCTAGGGCCTGTGAAATATTTGACCCGTGTATACCAATTACAACTATTCCGTTAATGTTTGATGCATCTGTATAGTAGATAGAGGCCCCTCTTCTGCCAAATGAACCTCCATCTATCCACTCTTGACCACTTGATATGATCGTTCCAAAATTGGCTTCGAAGCTCAATCTTCTGATTGTTAGATAGTCTTTGGGAGTCGTAAGGTTACAAAAATTGTACTGCAAGAACCGATAGACAATCGGGCAACCATCTACAGCTCCGACATCGACACAAATTACGTCACATATTCTTTCCAAAGGCCAACACAAAACACAATGGCCTGTAGTCAGGACGCGGTTTTAAACCGGTTCTAAGTCTGGCTTATGCATAACCATGACCACATGTCAAAAAAGTGTTATATCCTAATCGATTTTCAAACTTCGTCATGGCTGTATATAAGATAGGCTCAGGCTTGGATTAACAACCGCGTTCTGACGACGGACCAATGTTTTTAAATGTACTCCAGACATGTTTCTCCAATTCTTGACCGCAGCTACTTTGCAGTCACAGGTATCGAGCTACGATACATACCTCTACTATAATGGCTGGTGATATAATATGCCTGATGACGAAGCATCTAGCCTATCAGAGTGTATTGTGACCTACTCACACATGGCGTCAGTTATCTGAAAATGCTCAGCTCATCTTATGAACTAGTGCACTACAGACCTCTAGGATTGATGTACTATAAACACAGGTGCCGGATAACGTAGAATGCCTACCTGTGGTACCGCTATAACTACTGATATCGTTACAACTCAATACAAATTCAAGAACTTGTCTTTATAGTAACGACTCATTCGAAGTTTTTTTCAAAAGCATTACATACATTTTATGATTTTGAACTATTCGAGTCCCTGAAGTTTTTGCCTTAAAGCTGACAGAAGTGCAGGAAATTGAATAAAACTAATTTCATATGTCGAATTCCTATCGTTTTCTAGCATTCGATTTCTTGATAGTTTGCATGATTACAAGTTTGTATGTCTCAACCATTCTGTGAAATATAATAATATCTGTATTTGAAAAAAGTTATTTTGCGGTTGGAAATTTTCCCTTGTTCAGGAAATGAAATAAACATACGTTATGTACAGATAAATACATGTACAAAGTTATTTCCGGATCCATTATTTTGTTATGATTTAAAATTAATGAACAAAGTGAAATTCTGGAGAAATTTGACTAGCAATATGTAAGGCGGAAATTATAGTAAATCAGAATCAAACTTCAGGAGCATATAAATTTTGAAGTCCTCCTTTTCTACGAATTTCGTGAAGCCCCTCCTAAAATAATTGCTGAATTTATAGAGAAATTTCATTCTTGTTTTTAATTATGTTTCATGACACGCAAAAAAACAATATTTCAACAAGTTACGTTTAGAATTTGTTATGAGAATAATTTCCTTTTTAGTTGGCTTCGGTAAACAGAGCGAACAAGAAAGGACAGTTGACAATCTGCCAAGAATGTTTTGCTCGTCTGCTGTGTTTTATTACAGTACGTTGCTGAAACCTGGTCATTTCTCTTTTTTCAACATGAATATTATAAATCAACAATTAAATATACATGGGCTTGTCCAGAAGTTTTGACGATGCAGAAGTACCATTTCTAATATTCATTAATTATACATAATCCATACAAGATGTTGAAGAGAGATAAAACCAAATCTCAGGTACCTATAGGTAATTTATAACAATCAAGTTGGACTGAGTTATTATTTAGAGCATCGTATACAATGAGGAAAATCTAATGACACTATCCAGATAAAGCATCAAATGAAGTCTGAATGAATCAACAATTGAAACTTTCAGTAGTACAGCGAAATACTCTTCAATTATGTGAATAAGTAAAGGACAAGATACAGAAATTCAAATTCAAACCTTGCCTTCCAATTCTGAAATTTGTGGTAACTATGAGGTGACAGTTGGACCGTTAATAAATCGATAGTTAGTACGTGGTTGCATGTGTTCTTGTTTTGGTTACTGGTTTGTGGTTTTCTGCTATTGGTGACATGTTATTTCCCTATAATAATGTGTTATGAATTATTGAAATATCAGGGCAAATATGAGTACCTACATCGTTACAATTGAGGTATAATGGATTTTAATTGAGTATAAATAGAACAACAATCAGTCAATCAAGCGTTTCCTCAATGAACATAGGAAATTTCATTAAAAATTGCTTTTGGTGTTCATAAAATGATATCCATGTGCTTCACTGCTGTTCTGCTAAATCTGAAAAAGAATTAAAATAATCTTTGCATTGAATGTCGCTGCATCTTCTTTAGGATTATTTTTAAAATAATTTCCAGTCTTTGTTTGGCTTATAGACCTCCGTAACTAGGGATAATTGATGAAAATATACTGGATGTATCGTCACGTCACAAAATATAGCCATATAAGCACTTACGGTGCATTGAAGTATCACTGACTGTATGATTGAATGTCTATGGAAGTTTCGAGTCTTTCAAAATCAATACCAAGACTTTGAAACTGACATCGAGACCATTTTTTCAAAACCAATACCGACACCGATACCATCTGTTTTTCGTTTCGGAGTCGGTTCCGTCCATCACTTCAAATCAGGATATTTTTGATGTAAAATTTGAAACTTTTCCAGCTCTTGAATATCTAAATTATCTCTATCCCTTCTCTCAACTGATAAATAATGTAGGTTAACCATGGCTGCCAGTAATGGATCGCACCGATTCGCAATTATTTAAGCTTCGATTTGCACGGAAGCGGATGCACTGTTAGCACGGCATTGTTTTAAATGGCACATCCAATCCTCACGACTTCGGAAACCGCTGCTTCGGTCGCGTTTTTCATTTCGCGTGACCAATGTGGCTGCCCGCATTGTTACACGAGAAAAATCTTTACAAGGTTGAAAACCAACGACGTGCTGAACGGTTATGGTTACAATCTGCGGTTTTTTTTAGCAGCCTCGACACGAAGGGCGGAGATTGAATTTCACAAAGAGAATGCTAATTAGCTATTTATAGTAGCGATTTTGAGGGCTGGAAATGATGCAAATAAAAATTTCCACTGTATTTTCTCACGTTGTTGACAATAACAACAATGAAACAAATTTCAATATAGCAACCAAGATCTAATAGAACGTATAAAAATTTTTCAAATATAAGAGCACACCAATGTCTCCACCAAATCCAGTACTGGCTTTATTATCTTTGAAGTGATTCTCCAAGTATTTGAATCTTCGTAACTTCAATCTGCATAACACTTCATGTCTCCAATTTTTAGGATAAAATGGGAAATGTACTGAATTTCATTCCTATATCCTGACTACTTTAATATTTGATACGCAAAATCATTCATTCCATCTGTCACTCACTTATGATCATCAAAACCTTTATAGGGTATCTTCCGTTGTCCTAGAGAGCTGAAACTCGGTATACGCACTGATTTTTGCGAACAAGTAAAGAGCAATTTGAAAAATCCTCCAACCCCTGAAAATAGAGAGAGTGCAGATTCATTCAAGAATGTATTCTTGGTTTTTGGAAGAACAATATTGAAAGTTCTTTTCATAATATCTTACATCATCCACAGAAGCATGTGTCACGGTTTACATTTCAGACAAATTACGTCCTTCGAGGCTCACAGGTTGTTAGGTCAATATTTGTAGACCTGTAACCCCATAGGAAAAAGTCATACATATGGCAGAAACGTATTACTTCATTGACTACACCATTTTAGTGACTAGGAAGTGTCCAGATTAAGACTTCTCAAATTACTGCGTCGCTTGAGCCAATTTTTATCATTCTACGACCTTACCCTTCCACGAGTTCACCCTTCTACGGTCGCACCCTTCTTTACAATGCACTTATGAAAGTAGGGATAATTCCTTTTCTCATTCTATATAATTAAAAATTATCAAATGTATAATGTAAGCAATGGAATAGACCGATTTCGACCGTACAATATCAATTATGATGTATCAACCTTCTTATTTTGATGATGAACATAGGTCTTCTTTAGACTGCGCTCAAACATAGCTCCTCCAATAATCACATCAAAAATTTTATATCAATTGAAACATTTTTCCTCCAGAAGCAATAACTGATAATTATTATACTATTGATTTGAATTCCGTTTTATTAAGCCAGTCTATGTATTGTCTGCAAGTAAAATATCTATGTATACGGTAAGCCCCATCAAGCCACTTCCATGGTTAGCACCTATAAACAAGATTTAGAACGGAATTGATAAAAAATATTATTATTTACCGTCTGAAAATAATATATATAATCTGTTCTTCTTTTATCCACTGGGTGTCGAGGGTTCTTTGCTCAAATATCTTCTATGAATTTTTTCCATTCATTCCGGTTCCTTGCTAGCTCGTGTGCTCTTCTGGTTGTTATTTTCTTTTTGATTATTATTTCTTGTAATACATCGTCCCATGTTTTCCGTGGTTTCTTTTCCCTATTGTTCTTGCTTTCCATATTTGTTTTTACTTTTCTTTTATCCTCGAATCGAATTAGATGTCCATACCACCCCAATTGTTTCTGCTCTATCTTCTTCATTACTGACTGTACTTCAAATCTCTCTTTAATCTTTTCATTTCTAATTTTTTCTAGTTTCGTTACCTCCTCTATAGCTCTAAGACATTTCATTTCCACCGCTGTGATTTTACTTTGTTGTCTTTTATTTAATACCCAAGTTTCTGAACTGTACAACAGCGTTGGTAGAATTATTGTTTTGTAGATGGTCAACTTCGTTCTTTTGTTCACTGTTTTGTGCTTCAATAGTGCCTTGCTAATTGAATGATAAGTTCCTACTGTTGCCTGTATTCTGTTATTTATTTTATCTTCGTACCCTCCTTTATTTTCGATTATACCCCCTAGATATCTAAAGCTTTGGACTTGTTGTATACTTTTATTATCTATTTGTATATCAGTGGTTTTTCTTATTTGGCTATTATCATTATCTTCATTTTGTTGCCATTTATTTTCTTATTTGCACTGAGTGATTCTTCGTTCCATATCTTCAAGTTCTCTTGCAGCTTTTTCTCTGTATTCACAAACAATACAAATGAAAATATGGTTCAAGAATAAAGATAGCGAGGGTCGCACATCACCATATCATGCGCACAACTTACAATAATTATCATTCACATCTTCAAACGATTTGGTAATGTGCATACCGTAAACGTTTGCCACCTTTCCCCATTCTTTTTAATATGCTGAAAATATTTTTTGTGCTGTTATGGACAGTAAATAATCTTTTTTTCTACAAACGTCAAGAAATCATGACATTTGTACACCAATATTAGTATACGAAATATCGCATTGGAGTTGTTTATCATGATAACGGGCACAAAGTATCTCGTGCACTGATTTTATCTTGACAACGTGCACAAAATACTTTGTGCACGTTGTCAAGAATAAGAATTCTACTAATTTTTGTATTTTAATATGATTTTAATATATTTTTTTAGTTTTTTGATGTCTGTAGAAAAAATGTTGTATGCTACACGTGCACGAAATTTCTTTGGAGCTTTCGAACAAAAAACTTTTATTCCCAAGCACCAAAGTATAATTTCGCGCACTAGATACATAATAGTTATTTTTGTATAAGTTGTGCGAAGTGGTTGTTTTTTTTGTTGCGCGTGAGAATGTCAATTTTAACCGAGACCGTAAGGTCGAGGTCACAAATTCATTCGAAAGCGCAACAAAAAATACAATCACTTCGGGTACGAAATACAAACAATACTTTTCCGCCAACAAAAAATAATAGACCAACAATAATTATTGTTTTATTCAGTAAAATGTAGGAGAAAAATACAAGAAAAATTTAATTTGCAGTCACTTGGATATTGTGACCAAAAGAATGCCCAAGTTTTGTTTGATAAATAAAGAACTGTCAACAATTAATTTTTATATTCCAAAATAAGTAGTTTTGTGTACAAATTCATATTTCTTTTTTGTTAAATACCTGTTTGTTCCTATCCTTGTAGCATTACTAAACTAAATCATATTAGATTAGGTGTGCAAAAATAGAATGTATTTTTGCACTAGTAAAAAAATATGTTTCATTTTTTCACTAGTGAAAAAGTCACGAACTTTGCGTATCCATAACAATACAAAAATATCATATTTTTTTGACAGTTGGCGAAAAATAACTATTTTCTCAGCAAGTATGCAAACTTCGAAAATGATTTATGTAATTGAAGATATTACATACATAAATACGCATACGTTCTACTTGTAGATACGATTTCCTGCTACTATCCCGACGATTTATAGCTGGACTTAAGACTAATTAATAATAAAGTTGCCAAAATCACAACGAAGGTCAGTGCTAATACTATTGTTACAAATGTATCACCAATAATACCTGCCGTTCATGATGAAACCAACAAGATAACACTCTAATTTTCATTATGAATCTCCTTCGAACGTATTGGTATTGGTAGTAGTATCGGCAATGTAATCTCATTTAGCCTTATCTCTCCTAGAATAGTTCTTGGTGGAACTAAATATCTGGCAGCTTGGCATTAGAAACAGGACTTTATAATTTTTTTCCATTTACATAAAATTGACGTACAGCTTTAGAGCCAAAATTTGATCAAATAAGAACATAGAATATCAAGTTTTCCGGTGTTATCTTCTTTGCTATTGGAACAATGGCTTATTTTGTTCAGAAACATTTATGTCCGCAAGATTTGTAAATTTCAGGCGCAGATTCCAAAATATCTCACCAGGAAACTTTAGAAATCGATTACAAATAATCTTGACGATACATTGTAAACTACAATACCAACTATATAAATTAAAGCTAACCCTAGAATAAAACTAAACGGAACCATTACATTTATAACAGGACAATCAAACAGAATAGTTGACACCAAAATTTATCATACAATGTAACAAATCTTTTTAATATGTGAAGTTTCATGAGTACCTACAGAGTTTATAAGCTCTTACAAAGTAGATATAGCGAGGATGGTTCCAGATTAAGTAGAAATATCTAACTATTAAAACAATAAAATGTGAAGATCAAATAGTCCAAGTTTTTACAATCATTGAGTTTTTATGAATCATAATTCGTCATTGCAAATATAAAAGAAGTTAAAAACTCAAATTCATGATAATATTAAACGTCGCGAATACTTGTAGTCATAAAGTTTCAGTCGATGGAGCCATTTATTTTCTGGATGAAACACAAAAGTATATTCATCTGCAACAAGACGTTGACAGCTCAGTAAAATAAAGTTTATAAATGACTGCGTCAAATAAATGTATCGTGGAGAATTGTCAGAAAAACCACGGGAATTTTTTGCAGAGGGACATAATTCAATAATAAACAACTTTTATTTGAATTCTGGAGTGGAAAAACAAACAATGTGCACAAAAGTGACAATTTCAGGCCGACCTAAAACAAGAAGAGAGAGCAAATAGAGAAAATGAATCAATTTGATGTTACAATTGTTTTGCAGACTGCAATTAAAATAATTCTAACAGAAAAGCAATTTTAATCTGATTCTGGAACGAAAAAAATTTCTGAACGTCCAAATTCAAGATCTCCAATAATGATTGAAAAAATATCAAGACTACTATCTTGTTTGAACTAGATATGAACGAACAAAGGATATAATCATTTTGAACCGGTAATTCATTCCATTCCGGAAAAAAGTGGCTATGCCAAACGGGCGAACTTAAAGGCGTTCAGTTCATATTTCTTGAGATGGCAGCAGTCTTAAAAGTGTCAACTGAACAGGCTAACACTCAATCTTGGTCGAATATCTAATGGAAAAACTTGTGTCAATAAGTTAAAACAGAAGGCTCAAATGGAGACAACATCTCTTATTTCAATAGATTCTCCCATATCACATCTTTCAATTAGCTTTCTATAGTCTATTCCAGTTAATTTCCAACAGCCTTATTCATAGTAAGGCACATAAAACCAGGTTTAATCTTGGTTTACTAGACCTAGTTTAAGCCTAGTCTAAATAAATCAATTCATAAAGATATTCAAACCAGTTCTAAACTAGGTCTAACAAATCAGATTCAAGAATTCTGACTCATAGACTTTGGTTTGTTTTTGATATGCATTGACATTTGACAGTTATTATTCACTAGAATTATCATATTTGCTGATTTTATTAGGTCAAAATGAATAAACGATTGGTCAGTACAACAAAATATATATACGAACAAAAATTAATACTCGCTTTGAAATGTATTGATAAATATAAAACTGAAAGAGGAGATGGAGCATAGAAATAATTTTAGACACAGTCGCTGCAAATTTTCAGTTTCTGAAGATGAATAAAAGGAATATTGATTATGATATGGTTTATAATTCAACAGAACGAGAACTTGACTACAGATAGATCAAATTAGTCCCGAAAAAATAGGTTATAGAGTCGGAGAAATCTTAGATAAAAACCCTTATTAATATATAATGAACAATCATTCAAATAATTTTAGGTGTGAAAATAGATCCTAATCTTGATAACAATAATTATTATAATTGTCTTGGTAAAAAAGCAGAAGATCTTATGACGGAATTTTATGATTTTTAATGTACTATTGATTGTTCCATTATTATAAGAAGTGAAAAGAATTGTTTGCTTATTTGATTTAGTTCAATTCATAGTTATTTTTGCTGATTTGATTGAGAACGAAGGAATATGATCATATCTATTGATTATTCTATTATCGCAATCAACCAAACTTATAACTTTTTTCATTTATGTAGGAACTGAAGGGATCTTTGTTGAATTCTTTGTTGTAATCAAAAGAAACTAATCATCATCGTGAAGAAGATGATGAATAATTGATAGTTCTAGTAATTATTATTTTGAGTATTACTATTATTCATGAATAAATTATTATCTATCTCCATATCATTTTCTCATTTGAGGTATATTTGATCTTGTCAAGTATTTAATTATATTAATTCAAATCAGGATCAACATGCAAATGCTACATAAAGACCTTCTACTTCTTAATATGCTGCAATTGTGTATATTGGATTCAAATAGAGTGAATTTGATGTTTTATACGAAATATTTTCCAGAATTTATTTTTGCTTCTTCTGATTTTAATGAAGATATGACATAATTCAACACAGTGAATATTTGTAATAACAATAATCATCTTCACAGGATCTGATGAAAATAAATATTCACTTTTATAATAACATGTCACTTCACTTCTTCATTTTTGACAGATAGGTTAGGTTTAAAACATATATAAACTAGGGTGCGAGTAGGTTTAAATATTTAAACCTGGTTTAAACCGCATCTATGAATAAGAGTTAAAACGGATCTAAAGATAAACCACGTTTAAACCCAGTTTATTCAACTATGAATAAGGCTGTATGTGTCTACGATAAAAAGGTTGTTTATGCGTTAATTTCCCATAATGAATAATTAATATTAATTGCTTCTGGCAGAACTTGAAATGCTATATATCGTTGGCTTTTAAAGGTAATGTTTCTACGACAAATCGTTTAGAATACTTGAGAATCGTCTGACGATTCAAAGTAGCATTTCTCAGCGGGCTTCTGCACTATAGAGCTTTGATAGCCAGAAGGACGTAAATAGGGCCCCGTCTTGAATTTTCTTAGTATAAAATCTTGAAAATAAATGTTGCCTCTTGGAATATTGGAATATATGTAATATGATTACTATGTGAAACATAATAAAATAGAGCCACATTTGAAAAAAAAAAGATAAGATTTCCAGCGTTCTTACTTCATGGAATTCTATTATGAGCAGTTGTTAATACTAGTTCTCCTAATATGATTCAGGAAATAGCTAAATGATGATTGCTATCTGGTCTCTTGATTTTTCTCACTTTCTCAGTCTTTTTACTTACTTGTACTAAGTACAAGGAAGTATTGTGAAACCGACAAAATTCACATATCGAAATTATGATGGAAATATCCATTTTGAACATCCCTTGATCCATTTTGACTATTTTCGGCTTGATGTCGGTACGTATATGCGGATGTACGCAACTAGCTATTCTCAAAGCCCGTCGAACGTATTATGCTGAAATCTCGTATTTAAGACTGGTATAGAGAGTGTTGATTTGCACCTCGCCTTATGGTTGCTATCGTTTGTACCGAAAGTACACTTTACTACTTAAAACTTTTTTGAATTTTCCTCAAAAATCCAGAATGATCAGCCGTAGGATACTGAAATTCAGTATTTGGAATTGCTGTATCATTTAAATGGTCATCTTCTACTCTTGTACCATCTGGTGGAGCCGGAAGTGCACTTTATATAACAGCCTTCTCGCATTTTTCGCATTTTTCGCATTTTTCGCATAAATTCATTACTATAAAATTTAGTTATATATCTTGCATTATAAGTGCGATCGGCTGAACCGGAAGTGTACTTTACTCGAAATGTTTTTGAATATTACGCATAAATACAAATTAATCAAACGTAGTATGTTAGTACTCAGTATTTAAGACAATGGTACTGTCTAAATCTTCATATCCTATTTTTTTGAGATTGATTGAGCCGGAAGTGCACTTTACTTAATAATCTTTTTGGAATTTTTCGCATAAATTCGAAACTATTGGCTGTAGAGTATTGAAACGATTAGTCGTGGAACGATGGAATTCTATTTGATTATCATGTCAAAATATATCTAATGTTATACAAGTAAGTCACGTAATGTCCACGTCAGATTTTTAAAATTAAAATTGTGATGGAAAAAATATTTCTCACAATTTGCAGAAAAACTAATTAGAGCCCACGAGCTAAGCATATTACAACTTCTTCCACTACTTTTGGCATGACGATCGCTGTATCGATTTGGACGGAATCCGAATACTCCATTTTTGAGTATCATATGCGGTTTGCAAGTTAAATTGAATTGATCCCAATTCCTTATATAAATTAGGTCTAGTCACAACGCAAGCAAAGGAGTATAGCCCTTGTTAAATCATCTTCATGACAATTCTGATGCTTGATTGGATAATAACAAAAGGACGAAGACTGTGTTCTCAATGTCCGCATGATTTTAGAATGAAGACCCGTTTTCTCCGAGGCGGTCCAAGATGCCTCGCGTCTCATCAGTCAGATTTTTTTAACACAATGATTAATTCTGTAATAAACAATATAGATTTGAAATTTATGTCATTAAATGAACATTTTGAAAATTTTGGCTCCCTATTTAATTTGAGATAATTCAAAAATATACCAAAAGAGCAAATAATAAAAAACTCTCAAGACTTACACACAGTCCTGCGAGTGGATGAAAGTAGTGACTTCCAACCTTACGAATTGTATGAAGAATCACGAACTATGATCCTAAATGCAGCAGACTTCATTAAAGATGTGAAACAATTACTCCAATACATAATAGAAAATAACTTCAATGAAAATCCAAATATTTACATTGTCTATCGAATTTTGTTATTGCTGATAATCTTTTATTCTCACTTCTAAAACAGAAATATCTTGTCAGTTCAGTTTCTAAGACATTTTTATTGATTCATTAAATGTGTTAGACAACATGTTCCTTAGAAATTTCAATTATATTGCTCCGTTCAGAAGATACAGCAGCAAACTTTGTGCTACTACAATAGTCGGTTTTAGAAATATTATTTAGTTCTATCGATCATAGAAGATATTTTGATGAAACTCATCATCTTGTTGACCTAAATATGTATATCACAATACTTTCAACACATTTTGATTGTCTCTATTGAGTCAAAAGACACAGCTATACAAATTCTAAATGTTATTCATTAGGCAATGGTATTTGTATTTTTTGAGATATTTCAATAATAATTCTTATCACATTGAAATGAATCGTGCAGAATATGATATTTCTTACAGACTTCAATTATCTCAATTCGTTCAGGAAAAACAGAGTCAAACAGTGATGTGCTTCTAACTCGGCTATTCTCTCTTCCGTCCGTTACTCAAGTAATAAAGCGTGCGATCTTAGCATCTTTATGATGTTTATAACAACAAAAATTATCAGAATCGATTCTTCTTGATATATTTTATCTTAGATTATATCACACACCTTAGCAACAACCAATTAAATTAAGGGATTTTGCATGGTAACGAGGTATATCGCGATTATATTTTCTCCTAACTCGATATACCACAGTAGCTTTCCAAAAAATAATAAAAAATATAACAAATAATAAATTTCATGGTTTGTGAAATAATCCTTGCAAATACACCTCAAGATTCGGTGTATTATCGCATATACCTTGAATTTAACTCAAATACTTTCTGTCTTGGGTAATTTTTTACTCGGCAAATTTGGAGATTTATAATCAACGATAATATCCCTCTAGCTAAAGCTCTCGGGTATTATCTGATTATGAATCCCCAAATTTGTCTCGTAAAAAATTACCCAAAAGACAAGAAGTATTTTCGTGAAATTCTTCGGTATATCGATAATACACCTCTCTATCGGTATATTACCGTTGAATATACAAATTTCAGCATAGTTAGGTCTCATATTCCAGAAATTAAGCAATATTTGTGATTTTGACGACTCATCACTTTTCAATAGGCGCTGCAGGCGCCTTGCAAGCTTCTGGTAGGTAATTATAAATTTACTGTAATGTAAAAAGCATTATTAATCAAAACAAAGACTCAAAACATAATGTATCTTCATATTATAATACTTAATATCAGACATAAAAGCTGAAAATTTATTTGTAAATCGTATAAAGTAGGGATTTTGGTTTTGGCCGTTCTGCTATAAAAACCAGCGACAGTTGGAATCTTGTGTAATTTTTTTGAAAGAAAATTTTGTATAAATGCTACGTACACAAGTGCTAACGGGCCAGAGTAAACAATCAAAAGGGCCGGATTTGGCCCGCGGGCTGGCTTTTATCAATGCCTGATCTAAATAATCATCTTCTACTTTTGTACCAATCGACTGAATCAAAAGTGCACTTTACTTGACAGTCTTTTAAAATTTACCGCATAAATTCAGAAAAATCAGTCGTAGATTAGCATTTCTGTAACATCTAATTGTGCTCCTCGCATTATGATTGCAATCGTCTGTGCCGGAAGTGCACTTTACTTGAAATACTTTTTGAATTTTCCGCATAAATCCAAAACGGTTGAATGTAAAATGTTGGATCTTTTTTCGTAAATTAAGAAAAAATCCGAAACTTTCTTATAGAAGTCAATGTACAAAATAAAATTTACTCACTACATTTTTTTGATTAACTTACTGGTTTAATCAGAAAAAAATAAAGTTAACATAGAATTATCCAGATGAGCTGATGAACTACACGCTTCCATCTATCCAGCCATCTTTTAACTAATAGGTACTTCAACTTGTTGAGAAAATTTATAAATCAATATGCTATGTTATACCTTCAACCAGTGTTCCGGTTTGGTGGATAATCGTGAATTTATGAGACCATTGCTTCCTTGTATAATGTTTGTATTTTTCCAGGACGACCGATCTCATGGGCGATGGTAGCTCCATCAGTAACTCCCCGTCGAACTACCGATGGACCAAATAATCCAGGCCTACGACTATACAAATTTGATACCGACACAGGCCAGGTGAGAAACCCTGTCTGAATGAGCTACAAGCACTCCAGTTTGTGTATATCCTGGACTCCAATATATGTATTTTTTTTTTAATACCCCCGTCCGCAGCACTATTTGTCAGTAATAAGTAATTGATTTAATAGCTCACTATAAATCCGCGAATAAAGTATCATTTACATGGTTGTGAACAAAATAAGCGTAGTACACATGAAGTGCAGTGTTTCAATTGTGAGCGCTTTTACATTCATGTGGAACTATTTGAGCTTCAAATTCATGATACAAAAACTTGATTAGATTATTAGCTATATCTGCTAATCCAGTATGTACAGCATTTTTTCCTCTCATAAATAGCAGCAATATTTTCCAATGGATTTATAAAAATATTGGTAGAGGATTTAAATCAAAATTTCAATCCAATTTTTTGTTGTTCTGTTCATTATAAGTAAAATGTAATTCTAAAAAATAAATAGCTGTCATTGTATTTTTAATTAACAATAACGTAGAATGGAATTGTGTACGCTTTGATTTATAATATAGATAAGCTAAACAAAATGGATATCTGTGCTCAATAAATTTCCACGGGGAATGGAATATTCAAAATTTTCAAATGACATTGTTAAAATTACAAAACATGAAATGAATTTTTATTAGCTTGAATATTGGATATTGAAACATTGTTTCGAATTTGATTTCAGTACTCCGACCTGACCGGAGAAGGAAGTATTTTAATCGTAGTAATTCTCTTATAAAAACGATGAATATATCCGTTTCGTAGTCATTTAAGACGATTGAGTTAATTTCCAACGTAAGGTCAGCCTGTTGTCTGTGTAGTTTTCCACAATGAAAGATCCCCAGTTACCACAATAAATCTTCAATTTCTACGTAACTCCCATAATTGGGACACCCAGGACAAGCGTTGGAATCATTCAAAATAAAATAAAATGAAATAATATTGAAGATATTGACTTGCAATTAGATACAACGGCATTTTTGATTGAGATTAAATCTGTTACCTGGGCAAGTCTTCTATTTACAACAGAAATAAAAATAATAACCAAAAAACATTACATCTTCCAAGAATCTTCGGCAATCTATTAATCATTCAATTATTCAATCACTTTGAAGACCTATCAATTAATTCTGTCATTTCAAATTAATTTGTGAAATTGACTAAGGATTCGATACTCAACTTACTCCAATACAATAATCATGTGTTGAAATTTAGTTGAGTGCACTCTCCTAATTGTCTCAGGCTCAAATTTGGTCCTACAAGCGCGCCAGCGCAAATCAGTACTATTATATTCAAGACTGTTTTATATGTGAGTGCGAGCATAACAATTTAAATTACAATCAATCCTCAGATTTAGCGTGAAAAACTTCTGTTCCAGTCCACTGATAAAATTTTATCACACTAGTAAATCGATAGTAATATCACTTCTCAACAAACTGGCGCGCTGGTTAAAGCTGCAGGACTGCAATCCAATCCAATTTTCTCCTGTTTTAAAGTAATTAATTCGTTCATTGTAATGTGATTCTCTTATTTCTAGGTGTTGGATTACACACAATTTTATCTGGATCTGAGCACCGCAAACAAGATGGAGGAAGCCGAGTGGATTCCCGAGTACAACCTAACCTCACATTATGCGTTGAGCAACGTAACTCCACTTTCATTACATAATCTCGCTGACAAGTTCACCCAGATTAGTGTCAGCGAAAATACAGCGTTTAGTAGGTAGGTAACTTTATTATGCAAGCTTCTTTGGAGCAAAAATGATTTAATTAAACTCGATTAATGTTAGAGATATGAACAATGGATTGTCATGTCTCTTGTTGAAAGTATGGCGAATTTAACTTGACTTTACCGTAGAAAACTGGAGCAAACTAATTTAATGGAAAATAGATTTTAAAAGAAAAAGTTTTAACTGCACATAGATTGGACAATAAATTAACTAATTTATTTGTTACCGAGAACAGACTGTCTAGAAACATCAGAAGCTTTATTTCAAGTAATTCAATATTTTTTATGAACAACAATCATAAGAAAGTTCAGACTTATAATCGAATTTTCCTCATTGTTTTATATTTCAACAAGAATAAATGAATGTTTTTGAGATGGATACTTTTTCACGTGAAATAAATCTATCAATAGTACATTTAACAGTTGTCTACGATATGTTTCATGTATATATGATACAAAGATGGACCCATTCATCACTTGAGTCGCAATTTTAAATCCACTGTCTTCAATTTGAATGAGTGATAGTGTATTATATTCTGTTTGCTCATTCACTCCGTCAAAAACCACATTTTAAATCATTAATTAGTCAAAAACCAGACCGCAAATATGGCATTTTTTTTCCAGATCAATATTTGATATCAGTTTTTTATCTCTGACAAGTATATTTTTTTATTTCTGGAATTGTAAAAAAATCGACTATAATGCTGCCAATTTATATTGCATACAAATTTTCCGCAATAAATTCTTGACGTCCGAATCGAAATTTATCTTTTTTTGTACAAATTTTAAAATATTGGACAATTTGCTATGGTTCATGTAACTAGAATGCAGACAATATATGTCAGATAAAATATTTTCGTTTTACCAACCGTACAAAAATAAAACCCCAGATCATTCATTCATGAGAACACGCCATGTTTAATGAACTACAGAGCTGAACAAAAAATCATTAATGCATTTTCAGAATACTCTAAAAAACTAGAATGTTAATGAAAAAAGAATCGAATGCTTCGCTTTATTAAATTTTAAATAAGGACACGCTTCAGAGCTTTTATAATTTCCATTTTTGTAGTAAACTGGGATGTATCGCTCTAAGTTTATATATGTGCAAATATAAATTTATGTAGTGTGGTCATTTTAATCTTAATATAAATTCCTTTTAGAGCCCTCTTGGGAGAAAGTAACTCGTCGGTTTTGAGTTTTTGGACTGCAGTAGTTTTCTGCAAGTTTCACGTTGCTTAAATTTATTACTTTACTTTCTAGTGATGTTATACAAATAAAAGTACATATACGACTATAAATATCAATAATAAATTGTAAAAGCAATATCGGCAATGAATATTTATTGTTGGTTTTCCCAAACAGCTCTGTTCACATATTGAGAACTTGAAAGATAATCTTTATGAAGAGAATCGCTTGAAAATTATGCCTTATATGGTAGGATTACCAGTAACACTGACAGAAGTGAACGAATTATCGCCTTCTCGCGCTTCTGGCACACATATACACAGCCGAAATACGAGCCGCACGGGCTTAAACTACAACGGGAGAACAGGAAGCATGGGTCCACAGAAACACGCATCAAATTGCAATCGTGTGAATCGAAAGGAGTGTAAAGTATAACCACATTTGTTAATTTGAAGTTGTTGGAAATTTAAATTTCATTAGGAATTTAAAAAATACCGGACGCTCCAATGCCCGGTTTTCTGTAAATTTTTCAACCCAGCAAAACATTAAAATACCGAACTGTTAGAATAAATACTGGATACCTACCTGTGACTTTAATACTGTCGCATCCAAAGCTTTTATTTATTATATCGATGCTATATTATTCAGAAGATGAACTGCATTGTGCGATTTCTTCAAAATTAAGTACTTTCAGCCTGAAGGAACATCATACTCATAAAACTGCGATAGCATCTAATGTGAGTTTCTTGAGGATTCCTCGCGGCCATATAAAAGTCTGTTCTCATTTTATTTATCTGAAGGTAGAGGAAGAATAAAATGCATTATAATGCTTTGCTGATCTCTACTTTATAGCTGGTAGTAAGAATATCGCTCAGTATTTGCATGGTATCTGATGCATGTTATACGGCGATCTTCCCTCAAGAAACGGGCGGTAATGCTATGTACGTATAAATAATGTGATACATAATGTACACCACAGGATATTTTATGTCGCAAAGCGAGTATATAATTTGATTAAACCGAATTGCACAATTTCCGTAATATGAACCAGGCCACACTATATTACCCACAAACATAAAAGTACTTAAAATAGTGCACATACTACTATAATTTTAGTAATAACAATAAATAATCAATTTTTAAAGCTTAGAGTGTTCTAGTACAAAGAAATGTTATTATTATCTTTTATTTTACATCTTCAGAAGGAAACGCACTTTTTCCAAGGCGAATATTATTGATTTGGATCAAGTCGTAACAAGGATTCGATACCCACGACGCAGGATGCAACAATTCAGTTGTGAATGACTGAATGTGAACTGTCAACTTAATTACATTATTACATCTATGTGCCTATTCCTAGTTTTTACTTCCCCGCCTATATAATAAAGGAAGTATAGAAATCGTGATTTTTTGGCAATTCGAGATTTTGATGGATCTTTACGTTTTAGACCCTACTGTGCCCAAAAAAACATAAGTTTAAAAAAGTCGGCCTGTCGGTCTGCCTGAAAGCACGATAACTGAAAACGTATACGAATTTTCGACTGAAACTTTATATTTGAGTTTTTTTCTATCAAAAAACTAGGTTCGAATTTGTTAATGAGCTTTTTTCAACCAGTCATAACAAAAATTTATTGATAGAACTTTTTTATTTCTTGCGTTTATTCTATTAACAGTAGTATTTATCATAAAATATTCAATAGCTAAAACTAATCTTCGGATGATTTGGCATAGCATTCATGATAAGCATTTTCCAAAGTTATCAGTGATTCATTTGATGTTATTGTAACGTGCGAGAGTCTGGCGGTTCGTAAAGGTGACCTTGCCTGAGCGGAGCCTTTCGTCCTTATTGCGTCGCGCCGCACCGCATCACATCACTCCGCCCGATGGAAGCCTCTAGCAATATTCCAGAAATGTGGTAGAACATTCGAGAAATGGATATTTCTATATATAAATGAAAGCAAACGATTAGAGAGTAGTGTGCTGGTGATTCTAGAGCAGTGAATATCAAATAGTGAACTCAACAGTGTATATAAATAGTTTAATATGAATATCTGCGACTTTGGTTAAAATAGTAGTGACTGATAAATAAATGATATAGTGTTGTTAGTGATATCCGAAAGAATGAAACTTTAATTCATTTTCAATTATCAAATAGTGATTTCTATTGAATTATAAACTATTTCTTTGAGAAATAAACATTACATTATCAAAATTTGGATTATTATGAAATTTAAAATAGTCAAGTTTGTGCAATCGTCTGTCAATAGTTTTTTTGTTTTTTAAATAAATAATTTGGCTCTATCTTGTTTGGTATCAAATTAAAGCTCTTGTGGAAATAATTCAAGTAGAAGTGTCGAAAAGGATACTCAAACGATCGTCAATTGTTTCTTTCACAAATTTATTCCATTTTATTTTGAATAAATCACTCCAACAAGACAAATGTCCCAATTAAAGGAAGATTATACAAAGGATAAACATATACAGCCAAGCAAAGTAAACAAAAAAAGTGATTAACAGTAATCAAATACAAAATTAAATACTAGCAATAAGAACTAAAAATAACAACTGAAGGAGAAATATAAAAAAAAAGTATTTGATTAAATCACGCTTAAATATCTGAAAGGTATCTGTAAATATATCAGTCGCAATAGGAATATTATTGAAGATAGTACACATTTGCCAAATGGGAGATGGCATTTCATAATTTGTTCTAACATTCGTACAATTAAAGATTAGCATATGTTTCTGGAAGAGATCCGGGGAATATTGAAGCAAAGTTTACCACGAATATTACAATCTTTCACAGTACTGTTGACTAGTTTATGTAAAAACAAGCAAGATTGTATTTTTCTGCGACTAACTAGTGATATATCAATATCAATCAACAACAATTTGTAATTGAAGTTAAAATCAGCAATCACATTGTATCTCTTAAAATAACAGAACTCAACAAAGAATTATTCAAATGATGTCTAGTTTGATATCAATTTTAAGCTCTCGGGGATAGATATCAAAAATAAATAATTAAGTAGTGGAATCCACGTTACCACCTTCAAATTACACTTCCGACGATCAACTGTCGAAACTGTATGTTCAAATGAAAATCTAGAGGAGAAATCTTCATTTTCAAAAATGCTTATTACATGTAAGAACTAAAAGAATAACCACCTTTTGTCACTCTAACAATGACAGCTGTCACTTTGACAATGACTGCTATCACTTTGACAATGACAGCTTTCGCTTTGAAATATGCAATTAATTGATGTGGCACTCAAAATTTCAAGAACAGCGATGAAACTGGCCATAAAATTTATGGTCGGGGAAGTACTGTGTGGCCACAGCGGATTTTTTTAAAGTTTTGAATACGAGGGCAGTCTTCTTAGTTTTGCATAGAGAAATGGAGAAAAACAGTAGATATATTTCCATGATTTTATCGTTTTTTGCAGTATTTTCCACATTAATGCATTTTTGTACCCGCTTAAACTAACTTTGAAATCAATTATTTCACCCGTTAGCAGGTACTGACAAAATTGCATTCATAAAGGTGTCCTTCCGGCAACTGGAACCCTTGATCACACCGTCCGTTTTCAATTTTTGGAAAAGTATTAAAATCATTGAGACTTAGGTCAAGTCTGTAAGAGGATGGCTCAAAAATACAACGTTTTGTTGCTCTAAAAATTCAACAGTCTTGCGAGCTGTGTGCAAGTTTGTCTTGGTGGAGGATGATTCGTCGTTCAAGATTGGTTTTTCTAAGCTCAGCAATCATTTCCGGCAATCAAATGGTTGCATACTAATCAGCAGTAACAACTCTTCGATCTTGCAGAAAAATTGTTTCTATATAACCTGCTTTTGAGACAAATTTCGCAACCATCTTTTTGAATACACTTCGAGAACGGACGACTTTTGACGGATTTTCTTCACCTTAGAATACCCAAACAGACGACTGGCATTTATTTTCGGGTTCATATGAGTAAATTCACGATTTATCACCACTGACTAGGCAGTAGGTACACATTTTTAGAGTAGCCTGCGTTGAACCGGCCTAGAGATTTTTAACACTGATTGATCCTAACTTCATTCAGTTCCTCAGTCAAAAGATGAGGTATCCAAAGGGAAACTAATGTTTTCACACATAATACTTCAAACTCATTTTTTTGAATTGAAATCTTTGAAATACCCAATAATGCCTCAATCTCACGATATGTCGCATGTCGATCTTCTTTGAAGAACTTTGAGCACGGCATTGACGATTTTGGGAACCGGGCTTCAACATATACCACTGCGATCTTACTTTGCGAACTGTTCCTGGAATCAACCACGAATGTACAGCAAGTTCTCTTTGACTTTCACAACCAACTAGTGGATCATCCGAGTCAACAATCCCAATTTCGAGCTAGTCTGATTTTCTTTAAAAGATCTTTCAACAATGTTTGTTATAATGCAATGAATGAACTACAACATTTTATGTCATATCGAAATATTTTCTGGTAAAATGGAAGAAATTAAATTGTATTTCTTCTAAATGCAACACTGTCAAAAACTGTTGAAAATGCTCCTTTTTATAATACTTACGATACAAAGAACATCTATCCGTAAAATGAGAAATTTCGGACCGTTGGAAGCTAGCTGAATTTACTTTCATATTGTGTCAGCTTCTATTTGACGCTGGTTTTCCGTGAAAAGATTAGCTTTAATTCCCAGGTTTGTAATGAAAACTGGAATTTATTAAAGTGTGTCTTTCAAATTAAAGCTTTTTGTAAATAAAAGTCGAGAGGAAGTGACGACGTCGGTGTTATTAGTTTCCGGACTAGACGTACAAGAATGTTCTTGAATGATTGCTTTACACGTAATGAGAGCGACGCCTGTAAGACTTAAGGATGCTTCAAAGAGTTTACACTCGCTTTCTATAAAATGGAGCGAAACATGCGAGAAATTAAAGTTTTTCTTAGGACAATATAGTTTCAAAATCAAAATCATTTGTAATTTCTACATCCGCATATGAAGCAACCTGTATTTGCACATTCGTATCAGGCACCTCTCATATTTGATTTCCCTGCAGAGTCGTATTCAACTTTAAGTGCTGACCATCAGCAGCAAATGTTTTTTTTATTCTAGAATTTTTAATCAATTGAACATATAGTCCTTTTGCATCGTAAATTCCCATCACCCCGTTTTTACTTCCTTCATTTCGCATTCTTTCCCTTTCTCTGCTTCTTTCTTTTATAGTATCCTTCTTTTTTCATTTCAACTTCTTCTTTCTTTCTTCAAATCTAATTCCCACTTCTTTCTTCTTTTTCATTTAGGTTCGTACCTCACTCCTTTGATTCCTTCTCTACATTCGCATTCCCTTCCTTCCTTGTTTTATTATTCCATCCTTTCTTACCTCTTCACTCCGACTTTCATCATTCTTTCCTTTTCTCCGTCCTTCAAATTTTTTTTCCTCCTTACTCTTACGTCTTGTATTGCCTACCAAAATCAGTTATTCACTTATCTTTTTTTTCCTATTATAATTCCATCCTCCTTATTCTTCTCTTTATCTGCCTCCTTTTCCTATATTTCCCTTTCTCTTCCCCTTTCCCTGCAATCGATTTCTTTTCTACCTTCCTTCGAATTTCTTCCTCCCTCTTTAATCATCAACTGCTTCTTGTTTTGTACACCTTTTCAACTCCTTTTCTTCCATCATTCTGCCTATTCGTTTCTTAGCCCTTGTTCCATTTTTTTGTTTCCTTCAATCCTTTCGTACTTCTTTTCTGCCGCATTCAATTATTTCATCCTACAACATCACATTCTTTTCTCCTTCCCACCTTTCTATCCATTATTACCTGTATTTCTTCTTTACGTCTTGTATTTCCCATAATAATTACTTATTAATTCATCTATTTTCTTTCTCTTTTCCTATCTTCAATCCTTTTCTTCTTATTCTATCACTTTCTTTCCTCTTTTTTCCTTCCATCTTTCGTTTCAGTCTAACCTGTTACTGTTCCTACTATTTTTCATCCTTCTTTCTTCACCTTTTTTTTTATTTTTTCTACCTTTCTTCCTTCCTCAATCTTCTTGTTGCATCATTTTTTTCCTTATTTTCTTGAATGCCTCGCTTCTTCGTCTTTTTGTCTTTCTTATTCCATTTATTTCTCTTTCTATGATTCTTTCCTCTACCACACCTTTCCTTCCTCTTTCATGCCTTCTGTTCATTTGGACTTCTCCTGTTTTTTGTAATATTTGTAATATATTTGATGAAAACGTATTTTTTTTCTTGCAGGTATTTCTCCGCCAACAGCGTCCGAATGTACACCACCCCACAGATGGGCGGCTGCGACACAAGCTGTGCACATACTCACTATTGTGCCATCACCAGGTTGGACTACCGTGAATATCGCCACTGCCTGGAGACGGCAGCCAGCGCGTTAGCGTCCGCCACAGCTCTCGCTTCCCAACAACTCGGCCCACGCCTAGCCTCGCTAATATTCTTTCTCATTCCCTATTTGCTCAGATAATCTTCATAATTGGGGACAAGCGATGAGATAAATGTCAAATGTATCTATCAATGTTACGTGTTGATATATTTATTGGACAGTGGATTGGAGTTTCTACGGAATTGTGTGAAACTTCAAACTGAGCATGTGGTTTCGCTGACTTTGTAAATTTGTCATCTAAAGGCAGTCCTTTCAAGTGGTGTGGTTTGTATGTCAATCTAACCGCTGAGCTGCGACAGCTAACAACGAAAGTGAAACCATAGTTTGAGAAGTTTAGCAGAGAATAAAAATTTTAAAAAAATGCTAAAAAACTCGACCAAACATTCAGTATTTTGGTACAAGTTTCCCACTGATAATTTAATTTTAATAGAAGTTTTAACTGAATTTTAATAGAAGTTTGAGTTGATCGTTGGTACAAAAAAAAATAAAAACCAATTAAATACTGGTCTAAATTTGGAATGCTATTGTACAGTAAAATTGTATTCCCCTAAATTTCAAATCTTGAGCTTTGGCCACCATCTTGAAACAAAATTAGAACCAATTTTTCTCGTTTCCTTTACCCGCGACACAAATTTTGTATAAAAAGTAGAAGATGAAGAAGAACGGACCCAAGAGCTATGTAAAACCGTTCTTCTGCTGCTGATATATAAATATATACATATATATATACTATATATAGATATATATATATATATATATATATATATATATATATATATATATATATATATATATATATATATATATATATATATATATATATATATATATATATATATATGCAAATGTTGTACATTCGTATTTCTTATTAAGAAATTATTGCAATTCTATAATTTCTGCAGACGGTATTTGAATTCAGACCATCAAATGCGAAAAATCTATGTTGTGCTGTAACAAAAATGACATTTCACTTATGCAGATTACACGATCGTATTGTCTAAATGACGGTAGTCATTTCTAGATACGGGCCTAAGAAGATTAGTGTTAAAAAACATGCTCAATAATTTATTCCATTTACTTCTATGTAAATAAATTGTAAATATGCTGCACAATATTTTTAGAAACTTCAATCCACTGAAAATTCTGTTCAAACGGCGATATTATAGATAAGTTAGTATTTTGGCCAAATTTTGAGGCTAAGATTCTTGAAATATTTTTGTATAATGTGATAATTGTGTACAGGAATTAAACTTTATAACAAATATTTCTACCAAATAAGTATTACGGTATAAAAAATAATATAACTTGTAAATTATTTCTTCTGGTAATATTTAGCTTTCAGTGTACATATAATTAATGATTAATTGTAAAATAGGTTAAAGATTAGCTAATTAATAATAATGTTATTGAATGACGACAGCAGTTGGATTTTTTGGAAAGGGAAAAGAATTATTTGTGAGCTTTACGTCCTTTGTCAATATAATATAATGTAAACTTATTCGTACCTAACCTAGTCGACTTTATTTTAACATCCATGAGCCAATATTGAAATACAATTATTGACAATAAATTCAAGGAATTGTTTCTAATTTTTATGTATAATCAGTGTATTACATTTTATTGCTTAACAAGACTTGTTTTTATTGCAAAAATTGCTGCATTCTTTCTTAGAAAATTTGACCCAACTCTGATCTTATTTTAAATTGAGCTTAGAAACATTTAACGACGTCAGATTATCGATCTCAGTTTATTATAGAATTATTCAATAACAAAAGCGATCAGATTTGGGACTTTTTGAGAAAAAACATGCTTTAAATGATTGATTAATGACTGATAATACCAACTAATAATTAGACGTTACGTGAAGTACCTTTTTATAAAAAAAATCGGCATGGGAAATATTTGAGGTATCTATAATTAATGTATTAATATTTCAAATTTTGATCCAAGTGTACGTTGTATTCATACACCAAACCACTTAATTTTAACTAAATCTGTAAATAATAATGGGTAATTTGATTTTAATGTGTATTTCTAAAAAGTAACTAATTATCTTTCGGTAAGATATGCGTTCTATGGCCACATGTTAATATTATGCTATAAGAATATTTTATGCACCCTACATGTAAATATGATTTGATATTTTTGTATAAATGTCAGATATAAAAATAGATGTAACATGAATTGCACTAGAGTATATTTTATTTTGGTTCGAGAATTGAATATTTGTTTATATAAAAAAAAATGTGAGAAGGAAAAGCTTGATAATTATGAGATATTTGGTAACAGGCAAAAAAAGCGATGTAGTGGTAGCTCGACCCATGTGAACTGTACCAAAGCCCCAAATCGTAGTATCTCTATTAAATTACCTTAACTGAACTTCATTTTAAAAGATACAATTCTATTCCATGTATGAAATATAAAATTCAGCAAAAATAGGGATCTCTCAAAAAAAAAAATTCTCATGTTGTTTGTGACGTAATAAACTCAAATAATTTATATGAATTCTAAAATAGATAATAAGTGAGAGTAATGGCATTTGTTGTGAAGCAGAAACTTAAATGGGCGCTGCACCCGCCGTTGTAACGCAAGTTTCGTGCGATGCCATGAAATGGCCAAAATCAGAAGCTCTAATTTGGAATTAAATAAATTTATCATAAAAATCTGATATAACTAGGCAACACGCTGTATGTTGGCGGGTGATGACAGCTAACATCCTACTCTTATCCTCTGACCTGGGCAAGTTCTGGTTCCCAAACAAGTCATTGCACGTCTTATGTATAACAATAATTTATTCATATTTTAAATTTCTATCAAGGTTTAAAAAGGTTCAAGTAATTTGTTAGTGTTAGCACTATTGGAGCTTAGCTCGCACGGAAAATCTAGATTACACCAAAAGCTGCTAAATATTGTTTTGTATTGGTTTTCATAACAAAAATTATTAACAATTTCAATACATACACTCTATAGTAAACAAATGTATCAATAATTATCAAGGTATTCCAAATAATTTGAAAATTAATATTGTAAAAAGAATATAATAAATGTAACTTTTTCAAAATACTTTTTGCTATTAGTTCCTCCAATTATTTATAAAAATAAATATATAACGGTCGAAGTCTGCAAGTAGAAAAAAACAAAAACTGGTGGGTAGGCAGTTTATGGGTTTTAAAGAAAAAGTGAACGAAAATCAAAAAGAATGAGGCTGTGCTGAGGGGATCGCAGCTCACACTAGGCAGTTTAATTCCGCTTCCTAACGCCATAGGTTCACCTAACGCAAATTTTCCTCAGCTGATGCTCTCTATTTATTTGTTTATTCATTTATTCAAATAACTATCCAACAGGACAAGCCCAATCACAGGACAATGAGAATCATGTCACAAAAAAAAAATAAAAATCATCATGTTTACAAAAAAGATAAAGAGTAATAAGCTAATAAGAAGTGTTAAGTTGAGCATCAATTATTTCAAATAAGCATTTTGAACCTATTAAGGTAGTTCCCTCACGAGATGGTTGAATTAGGAAATTGTTCAAATTTGGCTCACGTATTGTTTAACATGTGAGTAGCACTTCTATAAAATTTGAACAAGCTTCACCATCCCGAACCTGAGATATATATAATTGAAGTTGACTCAATTAACACGTAGCATATGGACCATGCATAGGCAAACAGCACATTATTAATTCTACCGTTAGAACTAAAATTAAGAAATTCATGAAAAACGAGGAGGAGCTAAAGCACGATATCACAGATATTGTAAAAAAAATCAAGTTGATTGACCATCTAGTTTGACAGATATAATCTCAAGAAGTACTAAGATTTAGCTCTGCATACAACATATTTTGCAAGCGAATGAGCGAATGGTGGAGAACGGAACGTTGCCACGATTGGCCACGATCGTCGTTCTAACACGCACACATAAGAATGCGTCGTCTGTATAGGCAACCTTTTCTGTGTGTTGAGGCAAAGCCCATATAGTTCCATCAAAAAGTTTATTCGCAATGTCAGTTCAAAAGAACTTTTAGAATAAATTTTACGAAAGCAAATGATATCTATTGTATATCTTACCGGCATCGAGTACGTATATATGGGATTAACAAAGTTATTGATTATAATTTGAACGAATTATCAACCATTTTAAAATGCAGACGGTATGTAACTTTTGGTTGGGGCTGCCGTAGGGGAACTACCTTAACATCCAGAAGAAAAATATCAATGTGTGAAAATTTTAGATCCTAAAGTGAACGATGTGTTCACTTCATGATCTAAAATGAAAAGGAGAAGAAAATAGAAGATATTTGTGCGAGAGGTGGTAAAGTAAAAAGTGGAAATGCATCTGGTCTTTATGGAAGGAGTATGGAAATTAAGAAGGAACAAACAGGATGGGTCATCAACTCGGTTATCAAGTATTTTAGCAAAATATATTATTAAATTATTTTCACGACCTCCAAATCAACTTTCGAAATTAAATAGAGAAAGAAGGAAAACATAGGAAACAAGACGGTCTGGTGAAACTTTATGGACTTTAGAATAGATAAATTTGTATTAAACAGCTTCAATCAAGTACTCGAGTTTGGAACAAACAAATGAGTAGAATAAGGCAAAAATAGCTGAGATGTTCTGAGAAGTTCGAGTACTCCTAATTACGAAGCCCATCATGCGTATTGCTGCATTGTAAGTGTCCCGAATATGAAATAAAAGTTAATTTACAGTTAAATTTTACTCTTAGATCTAAAATTAGTTCAGTGCGCGATATTGTTACATCTAGTGAAAGATCGTAAATCAATGGTGAGAGTTTCCTAGTGTACGACAATACGAAGCATTTTTACTTGTACTAAATACGAAGAAGTATTGTGAAACCGTCAAAATTCACCTATCGAGATTCTGATGGAAATATCCGTTTTGAGCATCCCAGAATCCATTTTGAATATTTTCGGCTTGATGTATGTGCGTGCGTTCGTTAGTTCGTGCGTTCGTAACTCGCAAATCTCAAAACTGGTTTACCATATAATATTGAAATTTTGTATTTAAGACTGGTATAGGGTCTAGTTGTGCAATTCACATTATGATTCCACCAGATGTTGTATCAGAATAGTTATCTGCTATTTTTGTAATAATCGTAATCGGCCAAGCCAAAAGTGCACTTCAAACTTTTATTAATTTTTTGCATAAATGTAGAATGATCAGCCATAGCATATTGAAATTTAGTGTTTGAACTTGTTGTAGTATCAAAATAGTTATCTACTATTTTTGTATCAATCGTTCAAGCCGGAAGTGCAGTTTATGAGTATAACAGACATTCAGAATTTGCGGTATAAAACAATCAGTTTAAGTAAAATGATAAGGTAGGCAATAATAATCTGTTATCAATTTCTTAATTTTGTTTGACATGTCAAAATATTTTCTCTTAAATTTCATTTCGTAAGCATGACAAAAGCGACAAATTGGATCAGAACATGCTTTTTCATACAAATTCAAAATTAATTTTCCCAGCGACGTTAAAAAAGTCATTGGTTTCCATGCATCTAATACGTGCTGAATGTTTCTTTTTTCATAACCTCTCCATGGCAACGTGCGGAAAACAGCGTTCGCCGCACGTTGCCCTAGTGACTTGTGACAAACACTTTGCAGTGATCGCCATATTGTTAATATGTATTATAATAGGTTTATACGAAATGATAACAATGCACAAGAAGCTATTTATTTATAGTTACATGAATTTTTCGATTTGATCTCTAGAAAAAATATTAGATTTTTTTGCTCTGTAGCCATCGGTCGTTCGCTTGAGTAACGCAATTAACTTGACATATTTGCTAATATCTATGTTATTTTTAACAATCAATGTCGCCTTTATCATCGAATATAATGACCAAAGCGTTGAAGACTTATAATCTTTAATTTTTTCGGCAAAATTTGCCAGTAAGACATTTTCAGTATAATTTGCAGCCCTTTTCTCTTCGCACTGATTCAAGAACTGCTTACATGCTTTCTCATACCTGCTTCTTGATTTCGAAGGCAATAAATTAAGTGAAACTGCGCTCGCGGCCTCTGCTAATTCTGGAGGAGTACAATTCAATTCCTCGTCGTCACTCGTTTCAGTTTTTAGAGCATTTATAATCAATTTTATTTCAACTGATCACGTGAAACACATGCATAACAGAACACAAATTACGCTTGTCAATGACAATCACAGCAATCGTTGATATATTGATACTATTAAAATTATTTCAGCAAAAATTGATTTTTGGATATAATTTTGATTTTTAACGCCTGTAGGAAAAATAGTATGTTCACCTCGTCCTCAAGTGCATGTATGTCACACTTGGGGTAGTTGTTGACCGACGCGTGTGACATACATGCACTTTCTCGACTCGGTAAACAATATACTATTTCATTATGTTGGTCACACGGTCCATCTTTAATTTCAGCATTATTTAACTCCAAATATACATACTTATCAATTATCAAACCTCTTGAAGGCATAAAAATCAAAATGAGGCACTGAAATCTACGATTATCTGACGGTCCAAAAGTACAAGGAAATATTGTGAAACCAACAAAATTCACATATCGAGATTTTGATGGATATATCCGTTTTGAGCATCCCTGAATCCATTTTGACTATTTTTGGCTTAATGTCGGTACGTATGTACGTATTTATGTGTATATGTGCGTAACTCGCAAATCTCAGAATTCGTCAAACGTATAATGCTAAAATTTTGTATAAAAGACTGGTATAGGATCTAGGATCTTGATGTGCACCTCGCATTATGGTTGCAATCGTCTGTACTGGAAGTGCACTTTACCTGATACTTTTCTTGAATTCTCCGCATAAATCTAGAATGATTAGGCGTAGGATACTGGAATTCAGTATTTGAAATTGCTGTAGCATTCAAATGATCATCTCCTATTTTCGTCCCAATCGACTAAGCCGAAAGTGCATTTCATATTACCGACTTCTCGAATTTCTCTCATAAATTTAAAATAATCAGTCGCAGAATATTGAGATTTCGTATTAAGCACTTTTATAGCATCTAGTTGTACACCTTGCATTATGATTGTGGTCGGCTAAGCCAGGAGTGCAGTTTACTCGAAATATTTTTCAATTTTCCGCATAAATCCAAAACGATTGAACGTAGAATATTAGAATACAGTATTCAAAATGATAGTACTGTCTAGATGCTCATATCCTATTTTCATTGAGATGGACTGAGTTGAAAGTGCACTATACTTGACGATCTTGGAATTTTGCGCATAAATTCAGAACTGTTAGCCGTAGAATCCTGGAAATCAGTATTTAGGAATGTTGTAGCTTAAGAATGATGACATACTGTTTCCATAGCAACCGACTAGTCGTGGAAGGATGAGATGTTGTGTTTGATTATATATATATCCAATGATGTACAAGTAAGTCACGTGATGTCCACGTGAGATTTTTTCAAATTAGTTTCTTATGAATCAAGTAAGAAGTTATGTAATTTTCATAGGAACGAGTGAACAAACTTCTGTCAAATTGAAAAATTAGAATTTCTTGAATTTTCTTTGACGAATAATAGAGAAATAAATCTCATTCTAATATAGACACTAGTTCAAAAAGGTTTGGTGATAGATCAGAAGATAAAATTGATGAAGATATTCAGAAAAATATTCAAATCAATATGAAGAAAGCACAAGATTACAAATTGGAGGCATCCATATCTTTGAGTAATATACTCACTTTTACCACTAGTGAAATACCCGATGGAATTTCTACGTGTCCAAATACCCACTGATATGCACCATTTCTATTATTAACCTTGTTATAAATACTATGAATGGAATAGTCAAGCTTATTTGGAATTGTTCGTTCATAATTGATTTCCCACCATTTTGATCCAAATATCATGAAATCATATATTTCCAATTAGATAATTTTTTTTCAACGAAAAATATTGTCAATTATGATAAAATATATTGATAAGAATTGATTCTGATAATTTTTATTGTTATAAACATCATACTTTCAATTTTATAACGAATTCTGTGGTAGCGCGTAAGGACGCTACAATCGCACGGAGTATTACCCAAGTAACAGACGGAGGAGAGAATAACCTAATCAGGAGCACACATTGTATACCTCTGTAGCTCCTAAACAAATTGAGATAATAAAATTTTGTAAAAAATATCGTACTCTGCACAATTAATTCTATTGTAATAATAAATTATTATTGAAATATCTCCACAAATACAAATACTAGAACCTGATAAATAACATTACGATTTTGTAGCTGTATCTTTCTACTCAATTTCATTTATTCACAAACTGTATTACATTATACTGTAATAATAAATAACACTGTAATTTGATATATTATTGTATCAATTTTTGCATGATTAAAAGATCTGACACCTATTTTCAAAATGAACGCTTCTAATTCTCCAATTCATTTAGTTCCTAAATTCTGTCAATTGATCATTGTTCCCTGGAAGCTTCTCAAGACATTAAAAAAATAAATCACAGTCCCATAAGAGCCCTTGGATTGTTCTTAACTGAAATGAATTGTAAAACTTATAGTTTTTGGGAAATAAAATATACTTCCCTTAACTTAAAGGCTGAAAGCAAATTGCATACATATTAATTAGCAATAACTCGAAAACAAAAAAGTTTAGGGACAAATATTTCGGAAAAAATTTACATAACTTTTAATTTCCTACAAGATTTAATTCTAAAAAAAATTTTGGACTGTAATTTTTGAGAAATGATATGCTACTATTCGTATTTTAAAAGTTAGAAGAAAACTTTATTCACGCTTTTGATTTTTAATTCAATTTTTTTAAGGGTTAGAATTCAGAAATAAATAAAAAAGACACTTTCCCAAATTCTTGAAGTTATTCTCCTAATAATATTCCTAAATTTTTGGAAGACTTTCATGAATTTCATTCGAAGGGGTGTTTCACCTCATGAAAACTATATTTTCGCCCGTAAAATAATAACATGAGAATAAAATTTATTTTATTTGTGGGGAATGAATTATTACAAAATTTTAGAACATATTTTACTTCTTAAAAATGATTTTCAAATTGATTTGACCCCCTTTATTTTATATTAGGAAAAGATTAAATTAAAAAATGAATAATATTGCTAAATATTAAGAACGGGAGGTCATGTATTGGCTTTTTCTGTTTTAAAAGTACATCTGTATACAAATTTATTGATTAAAACATTCTTGTCTCATTTGGTTTTATTAAGTAGCGAAGTTTCAACTTGCTTGGCTGCAGGTGTTCAGGCCAGCGTACAATGCTTTGTATATGCGATATGGCATTGTTGCTTGAGAATTCGTACTGTTCGGATGTACGTCGCGTGATTCATGAACAAATCGTTGATTTAAATTACTTTAAAAGTGTTCAAGTGTTATATTTGGGGTTTTAAATATTGCTTATTAACGTAGAGATCAAAATTTTGTGTATTTAAATATGTAAATTGGGGTGATTTTGTTCCGCATTGCGTGTACGTTAGGTGCATGTATTTGCGATGTTAGTCTTTGCTTTTATTATGTAATAAATAAATAAAATTTCTTGGTTTTTTTGCAAAGGCCTGTAATGAAAGGTCCAACGTGGGAATCGGTGCACACGTAGGTACCGCTACGAGAGGCACCCCCCCTGGTGAACACCACCGCGTGAGTTTGCAATGAGTTCTAGGGCGAACGAGCGAACTAACTAGGGAGTAACGGCATACTCTCGATATGTACCTATCGGAAGTCGGAAAATATGGTAATTGGCGGGGGTCCTTGATTAAGTTCAAGAAACAACATTAGCTGAGACCGATACTTAAGGTTACCATATCGCGTAATTAGGCGGTATCGCGGGCCTCGGAATATGCATTGGCCACGTATTCAAACAACGTATTTTTTTTTTTTGCAAACGACGAGCACACCGGTGCTTGGGTGTCTGAGCGCTCAGGCACTCATTGGGATAGTAAAGTAGAGTCAATCAATAGCATAATATAACAGAACACTCTTAAATAATCTCGTGAAATTAAAAAGCAACAATCAATCGCGTTAGCTAGCTCTCCGAATAAATATATCCGTCAAATAGCCGCGAAACACACACAAAACACGTTTGAATGATGAACGAATGCTGAATGAATGTAATTAATGAAAAATTCCCTTTCAGATTTTTCTTTCATCATTACCACCTCCAACGAATTAACAAAAGGACGTAAGTTGACTAATAAACTTTGCTTTTCAGGTTCTAATCTATTTTTCTTTCAGCTATTTTGTATTGCTTTTTCGCAGATTTCTAATTAATTTGTATTTTTTCAGATCATTTGCTGAGGATGAGCCCAGCTGTTGAGGTGGATGGACATCGAGGGAATGGACAACGTGGGAGGAGCTGAGGATGAGCCCAGCTGACAAAATCATCTTTCAATATTATTTTTTGTCGAATAAGATTCACCAAAATTTGTTTTAAGTTTCTGTTTCAGGTTGGCGGTCATCAATCGTCGTAACATCATTGCATCATCAGCTAGGTAATATAATATTACTCATTGTATAACTGTTTTTAACTTCTGCTAAAATAATGTTTCTAATATTTCAATTCATGATTTTAATTTAGAGTTCAGCGGCGAAACGAGAGCCCAGCAGCAGAAACAGAGGCCAGCAGCAGAACCAGAGCCCAGCAGTAGAACCGGAGCCCAGCAGCTGTCCAAGAAGTCTTCCAGTAGCTGCAGGAAATCTCTTTAAGCTCAGAATCATTGCCACAACATCTACACGTAAGATTTATTCAAAATAGAAAACTTACTAATCTTAAATTTATTAATTTATTTGTATTTTTCATGTTTTTAGGCCATCCAGTAGTGAAACCAGAACCCAGCACCAGAATCAGAGCCCAGCACCAGAATCAGAACCCGGCAGCATAATCACTATCAGAATCAGAGCCCAACAGCAGAACTCTAGCCCAGCAGCGAAATCAAAGCAGAACCCAGCAGTGAAATTAAAGCAGAGCCCAGCAGCAAAATCAGAGCAGAGCCCAGCAGCGAAATCAGAGCAGAGCCCAGCAGCGAAATCAGAGCCCAGCAGTGAAATCAGAGCCTAGCAGCAAAATCAAACCACAGCAGCAGATCCAGAGCCCAGCAGCCGTCCAAGAAGTCCTCCAGTAGCTGCACAAAATCAGTACATCAGTCATAGCTGTCGCTGTCCCCAGATTCAAGTTTAAAGAAGTCAACTGATTAATTTTAGCCCGCTGCTTGCAAAGTTCAAGTGAGTTCAATTTCTTTTTAAATTTTCCGACTTGTAATAATTATTTTGTTGTTACAGTTGCAGCACGCGAAGAAGCCACTTCTCTGGTCTAGGTTTCGCTGGGGTTTTCCTAGGCCCAAAGGGAGAATTCCCGGAGAAGAGTTCGTCTCTTTCCCCTAAGTCATTGCCTGGGGGCGAACAAGGCTTACAACAACGCAACAGCATCGCGAACAAGACTTTCAAAAACACAACAGCATCGAGTATTCAACAATTAATCTTCGAACCTTTGTACCCTTTCCTAATTTCCAAAATAAACTCATTCCCACAAAATGAACAGTCTTATTTATTTCAAAAACCTATTTTCATTGTTTCCAGGAGTAGTTAGGAAAATAAATGTATTGTTAAATAGTTTGCAAAATAAATTAAATTCAATAATTACTTATATTTTTTATTTTTGATGTAATTACAATTGGAAATTCAATTTGTATTGTTAAAATGTGAATATATTATTAAAATCAAGTTTATATTTTCATTTTTTCATTCAATCTATTCAAAAATAATTTTTTTCACTGAGTCAGGAGTAAGGTTCAAAAATTTCTCGCCAGAGGCAGCATCTGTCAATGAATGCTATCAAAAATTTATTTTTAAATAGATTCATTTTTGCTATTGCAGTCGCTAAAAAATATCAATTTCAATTGGAATAAGATACTTGAAATACTCTGGTATAAATAAATATGCCAAATAGTCGCTATTTTCTGCCATTTGAAAAATTCAATTCTAAAACGTGCTAGGTGCTGCTATCTCTGATAAGGAATAAAAACTAATATGTATTCAGATATATTGGTGTTGACATAAATAAAAAGGAATTTTCCCAGCCTATTTAATAATTTATAAATGATTCTTAATAGATAATATACTCTTTATTGCATTCTGATAAGAATAATTGGTATATATTTATTATTCAGATAGTGATTCAAAAAGTATTTAGATAAATAAAATGCCGGCAAGCTACGCGTCGATCGCCGGTTAAGTCTGACGAGCCTGATTGAACTCCCGCTACAGGGATTTGTTAGCATATAATATGATAATCAAATACAAAATCTTATTTTTTCACGGCTAATCGTTTTGAATTTATCAAAAAACTCTAAAAATCTGTCAAATAGAATGCGTAATTCCGAGAACCTTTGAAAATTTGTATCTCCTAAAATAATAATTATGGAACAATATACTAAACGTTAAAAGAAAGCTCAGATAGGACTACTTATTTTGAAATCAGTTGCAACCCTGATATTATAGGGGGTTGGATGTTTCCAAAAACTTTGAAGGCTTGTATCTCCGGAAATAAAAATCGTAGAATAATGTAATAAACGTTGATTTGAATGTCATGTATCATGCCCTTAATATTCCAACCCTTGCCAATATAGGGGGTTGAATGAAGTAATAACTCTAAAAGCTGATATCTTTTGAACTAATAATCGAATAATGATGAAAGAAACGTTGTTAGGGAGGTTATTTATTACAATTTATTATAAAACCAATGCAACCCTTAATTTTTCAATCGTCTGTACCGGAAGTGCACTTTACTTTAAACTTTTTTCGAATTTTTCTAATAAATTCAGAATGATCAACCGTAGGATATTGAAATCCAGTATTTGAACTTGATGTTGTATCAGAATGTTTATCTGCTATTGTAACGTTCAAAACTGGGGCAGCGATTCTGCCCCGCCAAAAATGAAATGACCGAGTTTTGACGTAAATCGACTCTCTGCTCAGGGTAGTCGTGAGTATATTGAGGCTCACTATTAAACACCAGCATTACTCGGGGCGCCACGTAGTTGTTGGTTCGTCCACCGAGCACACAACCACGAAAGTGCCTGGAAAATAAGGTGTCGGGTTTGGACGTTGGAATACGGGACTACGTGACCGCACAATGACCTTCTGCACCCACCAGGTGGTCGGTTTGGTAAGACGACACTTACCATACAAAATATATATCAATCTACCTTCAAACGGGGCCTGTGGTAGCTAAGGCTGAAATAAACGGTTGGGTTCTCCACCAAGCAACAATAAAACAAACGATTGAATTTAACTAAGTGACTTTAATATTGAACGTAAATAAAATAAGCGAATGATGAATATAACAAAAAACTGAGGTTAAAGTAAATGAAGTTAAGAAATCTAAACAAAAAAAAACTAATGATAAATTATGACTCTACTATTAAAAAAAAAGGTTAACGAAAAAAAAAGGTGAAGTGAAGCTTCCAAAATTTGTACAAGCAAATAAACAAGTAAAACACTACGCGTCTTGGACGGCAGCACGCCCTCAAAACTGCAAACTCAACAATAAAACGACGCCCTATACGCCTGCGCCAATCACAAAATGACCACAGGGTCTACGTCGTCCAACAGGCTAACTAGATCGACCTAGCCTTACAAAATCGGACGTATAGCGCGTCCACAACCAGAGCGCAACAACCAACGCTACCTCCAATCCGCGTAACACACAAAAAAATAGTAATATAGAAAGTAAACAAAGGAATGAAGTTCCTTGATACCAAAAAAAGTCCCAAAAGAAAATAATAACCAAAATGCTGTGCCTCTAGCTTAGCTAGGACACCCCAAGCCTAAGTAGGCACACAAAAAAAAGGTACAGTCCACTTAGCTGCCCACTGACGTCCGGAACGGTGAAGATGACGCCGACCGACCTGGTGGAGGCGTCGGTTCAACTGCTGGTCCGTGGAGAAGGCGTCAAGGATAGGGTCCTGTGGCTGGTCTGCAGGACAACCGGATGCGACACTCGTTTGGTTGTGTACTCCACGAGGTCGAACAACTCGCCGCAGATGTTCGTGGCGGAAAAGAACGTACCAGAGCACGAGGTATGAAAAGTTATACAAATCCCCAAAATGGGCTGCTTGTTCGCGTTTTTATTGCTCAAAACACCACGCGACCCGAAGCAAACGTCGATCTACTTTAATCCCGCAAAGCGGCTTCGATTTCACGAAGTTTTCGTAGATTTTCCGTTAGAAAACTTTTTCACGACCGCTTGTTCTAGAACTTTTGTTACTAATTGCCGGACTTCACGCAAGAACTAATTTTGATAGTAACATGTTTTAAATAAAAAATTATGAGTTTTTTATTGAATCATAAAGGATAAGGTAAAGTAAAGGGTCATCTAATTTTGATAGAAAACTGGTTTTAAATTGAAAATTATGAATTTTTTATTGAACCGTAAAGTATACAGTACAAGGATTATGTATGGAATATTATATAGAGCAAATGATCTCCACGACTTTGTTGGCACATACAGACTCCTGATAATCATGTCGCCTTAGCGAGCACCATTAAATGTTTTTGCCTGATGATCAGTTGTTACTTCAAAGAAGAATTGCTCGATGCTACCTTCAGTCCAAAATGTGCAACTGTAACACCTATTACATTTTCATAGTTGTGTATTGCTACTTGCTCATGACTCTTACCCCATTCCGTAGCACTAGTAGATAGATTTCGAACATATGGTATGTTTTCTACTAGGGGTCCGGCAGGCAGTTTTCGCTTACAGACTAGACCAAAATTTGAAGCTGTTAGTCTGTTTTCTTTAAAGTATTTACCCTTGATGTATTCACTAAGAAATTAATACTTGTAGTTTATTTGAAGGTGAATATCTCGGGCCTTAGAGCAATGTAGATTCGGATCAAGTATTATTATTTGTAGAATGACAGATCCCAATAATAATTGATGGACATAAATAAAATATTTTGTCGCTTTCTTGAGAAATATGATATTGATAACTTGAAATTCTCATCTGAACACTTCCAGCTATAGTAGTATTTAGAAATCTAGAAGAGATAAGTTTCACAAAATTAGATTTGAAGATTGATTTTTAATGTATTTATCCAATGAACTTACTGTAACATTGTAAGTCAGATTTGTCAAATATCCTAGAATCCGAACCATTTTTCTTACTAGTGTGACAAGATCGGTAAAACTACACACACAGCCAGAAGCAGATATTCAAAAAGGTTTTTGTCACTAAAATCAGTCATAGGCTATTTATTCTCTAATGAATAAATACATGATAAAATTAATCTTTGACACTTGTCATGTAGTACAAAATTTGAATTCTAGATAGCGCCATAGAACAAATCAACTAGTAAAAAGACATATTCACACGACTAAAATAAATAAAAAAGAAATTGAAGAATATTTTCCTAAATTATTATTTTGAAATATACAGCCACTGAAACTCTGGAAAATATTGTAAAAAATTGCTCATAATTTTTAGATATAATAAATATATTTCTTTTTGTACATTTGACGTTTCTTCTTTAAAAAATCTATGATTTGAACAAAAAAAAAATAATATCTCGAAAACAAGGAATCTCACGACTCTCAAAAAAATATATTATCTCCAAGAAATAATTGGCCATGGAATATAATTACTTTTGTCTCAATTAACCTTGCAGGGAATAAAAAAGTGTAAATGGACATCAGAGAAGTACCCAAAATATCGAGAATTTTGAGCCCAAAATCCAGTGACCGATGTCAAAAAAAATTAATTATTCAAATATATATAATTTTTGAATACAAGACTTTGATTTTCCTCCAATTTTCAATACTTTTAAAAGTGCACAGAAAGGGTTATATACGGAATAATAATTAATAAAAATCGATAATTTTTGCACAGCACTCTGAAGAATAACGTCATCTATAAGTCTACCAAATTTTGTCCCAAAAAACTGGATAATCTCTGAGAAATTAATATTTTCAGCACTAATTATTTTTTTTCTCAAAATTGTCAGGTTCAATATTCGTGAAAATTTTTATATGATAACTGCAAGTATAGCGCCTAGTATATATATTTTTTCCAGATAAGTTGTTATCAAAGTCTCTGAGATATAGGATTTGCATGCTAATTTTATACGTTAGCACTAATTTTATACGGATTTATTGCAGACATAATGAAACTTTGACAAATTATCTAATTTTTAATATACACGCCACTAAAAACTTTGTTAATTTATTACAAGAAAGTATTTATCAAACATATTGCTACAAGATTCATCAATTCAAATTTCGCGCTAAAATAGTACTTCCGAGTGATGTTTCACCTTAACTTAAATCACTCTTATCCTTAATCGATAAAAAACCGGTTTTACTTAACTTATTTTGAATGTCATTGGTTTCAGCTAATTAAGGGGGAGTGTACAGAAGAAAAGTTGGAAGCAAGATGGAAAAGTGGATTAGGATTTTATTTATATAGATTTTACTGTGTGAATGTGTTTTATTAAGTGTTATTTTAATGTAATTCTAAGTTTTAAATAAAATGATTTTAATTTTGAAAGAGCGCCTTGTCAACTTCTGACATCTTGCAGCAACTACGTGAATTAAAAAAATACAAAACCAAAATACGTCATTAATTAGCAATGTGTCAAATATTAACAACAAATGTAAGGTGAGTGAAATGTTTTATTTATCTGGAATACTAGTGTTAATAAGTTTAAATTGTAGCAAGAAGGACTGGATAAAAACTGGAATATGGAAAATGGAAAAATAGGAACAAGGTGCGAAACTGGAACGTAACACTATATTTGTATGAATCTGTCAAGCCAGAAGTGCACTTTACTTGAAACTTTTCTTTAATTTTACGCATAAATCTAGAATGATCAGCCATAGTATATTGAAATTCAGTGTTTAAACTTGTTGTAGCATCAAAATAGTTATCTACTATTTTTATATCAATCGGCTGAGCCGGTAGTGCAGTTTATATGTATAACAGACATTCAGAATTTGCCGTATAAAACAATCAGTTTAATTTAAATGATGAGGTTGGCAATGATAATCTGTTGTCAATTTTTTGATTTTGTTTGACATTTTATATGTCAAAATATTATTAAAATTATATCAATTTTATGTTGCAATTCTGTGTAAATCTATAAGTCTTATAAATTACGAACAAAATCGCAATGAACTTGTCATTCTTATGAAGGAATTGAGATTAGTCAACAATAGTCGATGCGTTTTTATCAGTTTCTTATGGATTTATAGATCTGTAAGAATTATGTATTTGCACAGAATTGCAACAATAATCTGAAGTGGTTGTCGGATTCATTAATGAGTAATGGCAAATAAACATAAGCGATACTCTATCTGGTGGCAGAGTTTCAAACTAGTGATGTTAGGATAGATTTGGCGGGCTACATATATATTATACATGAGCTTATAATCAAGTCAATAAATCATATTCTATATTCGGTTATTTAATTAGTATTCATAAAAAACATATATGAGATAATAATTCTGAATGATTCTAGCAAAAATTCATCAAAAAATATTGTGTTAATTGATTGAAATTTCAAATACAAAAATTTACCATGGAGGATTAAGTGTAGTAGTAATGACTGATGAAGCCATAGCCTACGTATTCGTTGTCTGACAGTTGATATAATAAGGTTATTATTTTTTTTTGTTGTACTTTTTACTTTTAAATTGAAAAAGAAGATAGAATCCAAAGTTTTAGAGTTTTTCAAAATCTTTTCTTTCATGCAGGGCATTTCAGATATTGCAACTGGTGAATATTTTTGTCTGGATTGTTTCCTATTTACCCAGGTATACTTTACAAATACAAATTATCTTCAAATAATTGATAGATTTTTTGAAACAACAAACAGTGCAACTAATAAGTACTAATCTAATGTTTATTTAACAAAATTAAAAGGCATTCTCGCGCCACTTCAACTTTTCAACACATGGTACACAATAAAAAAAACTGCAGTCATATGCTTGCAACTGTCGCTGTTCTCTGCTTTGCAAGAACAAGTCATATTCTCAATCTCCAAGGCATCATATTCATTACAATTCAATTCTCCTTCAATTTCATACGGATTCTCAAGCACTTTTGATGTTTATATGCAAGAGCATGCAAAAATACTCTCTTGACAGTATCATCATTTAATTTTCGACAGAATAATATAATGTCAAGCATTTACTAGCTCTTCCCCCTCATTTACACAGTGTGACTGAGATTTGCATCAAAATATTCTTGAAGTTTCATATCATTATCTAGAAATTAAAGGTTAAGTTCAATTTAAAAATATGAATTAAATATAAATAAACAGATGGAATAATTCACTTGCCTGGTACTTACGAACAATATACTTTTAAAAAATATCCTTGAAAAAGCAAATCTTTATTTCATATTCACGATTTTTATCTTTAAAAATCGTAACAAGCCCATTTAAATACATGTAAACTTCAAGTTTATCCTAACTCAGTTAGTTCAAAAATATCCGCTGCGGCGCTGCGATCTTAAATTTATTTGCCAAAACTGTTATAATTAAACTCCAGCAATTAGTTTATATCTCACTACACAGGTGGCACCACATAGCTCATTTTGGATAAATGAAAACTAGAAAATTTTTTTCTGGCCAAACAGCTGATTTTATCAAAAAAATTGTAGAGAACTTCTAATTTTATTTTTTAATATCTATCAGATTAGCATACTATTTTTTACTATATTACATTTATAAGTTATTTTAAAAATAAATAGAACAAAATTTTTATTGAAGGATTTAATTTATTGTTCATACTATAAATAATTTTTTTAAGCGATCATAACAAAAAAGTTGTTTCTATGGCTCCATTTGCGGCCGTGAAGTTTCACTTTTTGGTACAAATCTGTCATATTTTACTTTTTGGGACTGATCTGTCAAACATTACTTTTTTGGGACTGATCTGTCAAAAACTACTTCATAAACACTCCATACCTACCTATATGAACTGCTTAATGAACTCTTTAAAAAACAGTTTTTGCCGAAATACATATCATACTTTTCCGTCAACCTTCATAGTTCGTGCAATTCAAGAAATTAATACGCATTTTTTACAAATGTCACTTTGATTAGAAGACAATAAAATAAAACAATTTCAACGGTAACTAAGATTTACAATTGCAATATTTTAGAAATAAATAGATGAAATTTTGTACTTTTGAATTATTTCGTGATGATCGCCTAAAAAACGTTGTGTGCACCTCGGCCTACAGTTCTTTTTTGGTCTCACCTGAATTGCAGCCTCAGCTACGCTTCGGCCGCAAACAACAGATTCGACCAAAAAAGTTAACCTTTACGGCCTTGATACACAAATAACTATTATTTTGGGAATTAGGAAGGGGTACAAAGGTTCGAAGATTAATTGTTGATTACTTGATGCAGTTGTGATGTTGGAAGCCTTTATATATCTTTGCACCCCGGCGGTAAGTATATACTAGAGCCGCCTCCGAGTAGCAGTAGCAACTGCAATCTTTGCTCATAATAAATTTATGAAAACAATACATACTAAAAATTTAAAATGGTAAAAGAGCCTAATTTTCATAGCACCCGTAACAAAATTACTTAAAAATTATTCTAAATGAAGTATTGTAGTATTCAAAAAGTTTATAACTACTAATTTATAATTAAAATACAAATATTCAATGGAAACTGTTTATTTATCAAATATTTTACATCATTCTGGTAAAAATGGTAATTCTATTTTCCCAGCTCTTTCGTTAACTTCTTGCCAACAAGTACACTGCAACGATTTTCTATCCATTGAATCAGTGTACATTCTACCATTTAAATGGTCCATTTCATGTTGAATAATTCGAGCAGTCCATCCGTCTGCTTCAACTTTCAAATCTTCTCCATCTTCATTGAATCCTGTAATTATTTTTGATCAATATTAAAATAAGTTCAATCAAATTACCTACCTGTTACTGATACAGCAGAAAATCGAGGCACATCCGCGCTCAGTCCCCGAATACTTTCACAAGCTTCCGGTAGAATTATTTTTTTATAGTCGGTTACTTTTAATTTGGGGTTTATAAAAGCCTGAAAATTAGGTACAACTCGTCGGTATTTCAGTCTAGTTTTTTATAGTTACACTCACAGTGAAAGGAACAACAGCCATTTTTCTATTATTAAACACTTCTTTAGAAAATTCACTCTGCCTTCTTGAATCAAACTCCATAACAAATATTTGAAGAGGTATACCAATTTGAGGAGCAGCTAAACCAACACAATTATACCGATTCAATACTGATCTTAAAGTTTTAATTAAAAATTTAATTTCATCTGACTTTACTAGATCAAGTGGAACCGGATCTGCGATTTGTCGCAGAACAGGATCTCCAATTTGAACTACGTGAGAATATGGTGGGTCTTTTTTCCCGGTTTTATATAAACCAGCGTACCAATTTGTTACTTTCCGGAGGCTTATATTACGAAAGAATATTTTATTAATTTGTAAGAATGTTTTTTGAAACATATTTAATAATAAATAAATTGGTGATTTGATAAAAGATATTTACAGCTTTAAAGATTAATAGTATTATAATAATATCATTTCGAATAAAAAGATTCAAGTTTCGAAAACATAACCTGAAAATATGCACAACACATTCAAACCACGAGTAGTAATGCGCGGCACAATATCACCTATTATTTTAAAGAATACAGCTCCAATTTTATTGAATTGATGTAAATTAATAATTTCAGAGGATTTCTTATGATAAATGGGGTGTTTATTATTTATTATTAATCAAATCGTAATCATTCCAATTATTTTAAAGAATTTATCAAGTGTTCATGTGCCGCTCTAAGATGCTGTGGTTTCGGCAAGCGAGTTTCACATTAGTTGGCCAGCGCCAGCAAGTTCATGCAATAAAGTGTCAAATAAAATTAACTATCAAATAAGTAAGTGTGTTTGTGATCAGAACCAATAAATCTTAAATAAAGAATAATATTTCTAGTATTAGATCAAAATGTCAGCAATTGGCATGTGTGAAACACCAGGGTGTAAAAACTCCGCCAAACTGCAATGCCCCACGTGTATTAAAATAGGAATCCAAGGATCATTCTTCTGTTCCCAAGATTGTTTTAAGAGCAACTGGAAAACTCACAAGATAATTCACTCATTAGCTAGTAAGTAAGGTTAGGTAGGTACGGGAAGAGGAACTGTCATGAATTTCTTTAATTCGCTTATTCAGTATTTGTCTCCCAACTTCTCACGTATATATTCTCAATTATACTTGATATTAAATAAATAATTTTTAATTTCAGAAGGCGAAAGTGCAGATGGCAAGAATTCTGACGAATTTTGCCCGTGGCCGAGCTACAGCTACACAGGAAAGTTGAGGCCGTACCGTCAGTCTCCAAAACGAACAGTTCCAGCCAGCATTGTCCGACCAGATTATGGAGACCATCCTAGCGGAATTCCAATTTCGGAACAAGCTGTCAAAGGCACGGCTCAAATAAAGGTTCTAGACGATGAAGAAATAGAAGGAATGAAAGTTTCTTGCAAACTTGGTCGCGAGGTTCTCGATGAAGCAGCACGAGTCTGCGATGTTGGCATAACTACCGACGAAATTGACAGAATTGTCCATGAAGCTTGCATTGAGCGTAACTGCTACCCCTCCCCTCTAAATTATTACGAATTTCCTAAATCTTGCTGCACTTCTGTAAACGAAGTCATCTGCCATGGTATTCCAGATCAGCGGCCGCTAGTAGATGGGGATATTTGTAATGTTGATATAACTGTTTATCACAATGGTTTTCATGGGGATTTAAATGAAACATTTTTTGTTGGTAATGTTAGTGATCAACATAAAAAATTAGTTCAGGTTACGTATGAGTGTCTTAGCAAAGCTATTGATATTGTTAAGCCTGGAGAAAAATATCGGGAAATCGGAAATGTTATTCAAAAACATGCTCAAGCTCATGGGCTGTCAGTAGTTCGTAGTTATTGCGGACATGGCATTCATCGTCTTTTTCACACTGCTCCAAATGTACCTCACTATGCAAGTAAGTTCTACAGAAATTTTCCAATTTTTTTATATACTGAAGGCAAAAATCAATAAATTAAACGTTGTTCATTGATTACGGTATTTAAAAAAATATATATATTTAAAAAACTTTGGTGATACTATGTTTATCATCTAATGAAGGCCATCTCATTCAAATTAAAATGAATTGAATAAATTACATGTTCAAATGAGGCCATTAATCACGAATTATTAGAAGTTCGAATTTCCGTTACTTCACTTGTACTCAGAGTTTGAATTTTGACGAAATCAACATTGAATTGACAAAAATTGGATTTATTGACGTCTCAGCGAGCAGCTAACTGATGTTTTCCTAAACTTTAATTTGGCGTTATCCATATAGAGCAGAGGTTTATCATTGACGTAAAATTGAGGATGTCGAATGATTTTTCTAAAAAATGTAAATGTGACATTAGTCAAACATGAAATATATAAATTCAGTATTAATTCTTTTCAACAAAAGTTATGCATTTTATCTAAATTAGAAATTCATAAAACAAACCTAATTTTTTTCAAATCTGACGTGGACATCATGACTTTCTTGTACATCATTGGATGATAATTAAACACAAATTTTCATCGTTCCACGGTCAATCGCCTTCGGCCCAGTTGGTTATGCTACAACATTCCTAAATACTGATTTCCAAGACTCTACGGTAAACACTCGGGCAAACAGTTCCGAATTTATGCGCAAAATTAAAAAAAAAATGAAAATAACTGAAGTGCTCTTCAGGCTCAGTCTATTGTCATGAGAATAGTAGGCAATTATTCAGATGCTAAAGCAGACTGAAATACTAAATTTTAACACTCTACGGCCGACCTTTTCAAATTCATGCCAGAAATTCTAAAAGACTGTCAAGTAAAGTGTACTTGTGGCTCAGTTGATTTCAATGAAAATAGGATATGAGCATCTGGATGGTACAATCGTCTTAAATACTGAATTCTAACATTCTACGTTCAATCGTTTTGGATTTATGCAAATAATTCAAAAAATGTTTCGAAGAAAGTGCACTTCCGGTACAGACAATTACAATCCTAATGCGAGGTACATAACTAGATGTTATAGAAATGCTTAATACAAAATTACAATATTTTACGACTGATTGTTTCGAATTTATGCGGCAAATTCTAAAAGTCTGTTATATAAAGTTTATCATTCAAATGCTACAAAAATTTCAAAGTATTTCAGTATTCTAGGGCTAATCATTCTGGTTTTATGCGGGTTTACGTAAAGTGCAACAAAATTCGATAGACAATGTAAATATTTGTATTTTCATTCAATTTATCTTCTATTATGTATTGGAGCAATTGTCTCACATCTTTAATTAAGTCTGGTGCATTTAGGATCATAATTCGTAATTCTTCATACAATTCGTAAGGTTGGAAGTCATTACTTTCACCCACTCGCAGGACTGTGTGTAAATCTTGAAAGTTTTTTATTATTCGCTCTTTTAGTATATTTTTTAATTTTCTCAAATCACATAGGAAACTAAAATTTTGAAAATGTTTATTTATTGACACAAATCTCGAATCCATATTGCTTATTATATGTAGAATCAATCATTGTGTTAAAAAAAATCTGACTCATACCGGCTTGAGGCGCTAGGCCGCTCGGACCGCCTTGGAGCATATGGGTCTTCATATCCTAAAATCGTGCGGAAATTGAGACTACAGTTTTCGTCCATTTGGTATTATTCAATCAAGCGTCAGAATTGTCATAAAGATGATTTAATAGGAGCTATATTCCTTTGCTTGCGTTGCGACTAGACCTAATTTATATATGGACCTAGGATCGATTTAATTTAACTTGCAAACTGTATATGAAACGCTAAAATAGACATGGATTCCGTCCAGAATCGATACAGCGATCGTCATGCCAAAAGTAGTGGAAGAAGTTGTAATATGCTTAGCTCGTGGGCTCTATTGTGCAAAATATTTTTCCCTTCACAATTTTAACCTAAAAAATCTGACATGGACATCACTTGTACTACATTGGATTTATTTCTGTATATAATAATAATGATAATCAAATACAGAATTCCATCTTTCGACGACTAATCGTTTCAATGCTCTACAGCCGATCGTTTCGAATTTATGCGAAAAATTTCAAAAGATTATCAAATAAAGTGCATTTCCGGTTCAATCGATCTCAATGAAAATAGGATATGAGCATTTAGACGGTACTATCGTATAAATACTGAATACTAACATTCCACGTTCGATTGTTTTGTATTTATGCGGAAAATTCAAAAACGTTTCGAGTAAGGTGCACTTCCGGTTCAGACGATCGCACACATAATGCAAGGTGTACAATTAAATGTTATAGAAATGCTTAATACGAAATTTCAATATTCTACGACTGATTGTTTTGAATTTATGCGAAAAATGCGAAAAGGCTGTTATATAAAGTGCACTTCCGGCTCCGCCAAATGGTACAAAAGTAGAAGATCACCATTTAAATGCTACAGCAATTCTAAATACTGAATTTCAGTATCCTACGGCTGATCATTCTGAATTTATGCGGGAAATTCAAACAAAGTTTCAAGTAAAGTGCACTTCCGGTGCAGGTGATTGCAACCATAATGCGAGGTGCAAATCAACACCCTCTATACCAGTCTTAAATACAAAATTTCAGCATAATACGTTCGACGTTACGTACATCCGCACATACGTACCGATATCAAGCCGAAAATAGTCAAAATGGATTCAGGGTACTCAAAACGGATATTTCCATCAAAATCTCGAAATGTGAATTTTGTCGGTCTCACAGTACTTGTACTTTGTACAAGCAATAAACATAAATACTGCTGATAACACTATCGGATTATAGAATTTTGATTATATCTTGCTAAAAGGCCGAAATTTTTATCTAGTTTTCTCACAAATCGTTTTAAGCTTTAAGGAATCATGAAAGAAAATTTAAAAAAATGGAGGTTCCCTTTGTATCGTTGGTTCAAAGCCGAAACCTCGAAATCAAGTGGTTCACAAATATATTTTATTTTGCTATTAAATCTAATTCATTATCGATACTTTCTAATCCATTTAAAACTCTACCCAACAAATCTAGAAGCTAATATCCGTATTCTCACCTCTTTTTCAAGCGCTTCTTACAAAAATTAGAAAAAATGAAAATATAAGATGAAAAAAGAATGTACATTGAATTTTGGGAAGAAGCGCTTCTTCAAGAGGTGATACGGGCCAAAATATTTATCTGCCATTATTTCTCCAGAAAATAAAGCTATCGGAGTGATGAAGGCTGGTCATTGCTTTACTATCGAGCCAATGATTTCGGAAGGAACTTGGCGCGATGAACAATGGCCTGATAAATGGACAGCAGTCACTGCTGATGGTCTTTGGTCAGCCCAATTCGAGCAGACTCTTCTTGTAAATGAAACAGGCTGCGAGATTCTAACTCGTCGAAGAAGCAACAACGGACAACCTCATTTCATGGATAAAATGTAATACTTATCGCCGCACTGTTTGAAATTTTAATATTTGATTGCAATTGTTAATGGAGTTTGAATAAATGATCAATGTGTGTCTTCATATTCTTATTTATCGATTGTGTTGAATAGTTTCCACAGGATTTGTTAAGTATTTTAATTTTATAACTTACCTATGTTCAGTTAAAACTTCAATTGTTACTTTGTTCAATTTTTATTTTTAAAAATAAATAACATTACAACACTCTAACAAAAAATTTCTTTTGACTACGCTAATAAATAAATAATAATTTGCTGTATTATAACAGGGCAAACAAGTCATTGAGAAATTTTTGAAAAGGTAGCTTATGTATTCCAATATTTGTATCAAGATATATACTACAATAATAGAACTTGGGTAGGATTCTATTATTTTCTGTGTTATGTAATTGATTGATAAAATAAGCGATTTGATCGAATCGAATGTAAAAATACCCTTTTTTATTTTTGAGCTTAGTATTAAATATCAGCCAAATTCTGCGGCGTTAATAGAAAATAATTTCCCTCATTATAAAACATTTTCTAACTGAAGCGTAAATCTGGAAGAGTCTTTTTTCGAATCGCTAATTTGATTTCATCTTTTACATAACGTACTCAAACCGTAAGTGCCAATTCACAATGTGCGTAAACGTGAGGAGTATGTAACCGTAAACACAAACATAAAGTTGAACTACTGTATTTCAATGCCCGTGTTCACAATGCTCTTACGTATTTCTTACGCTTACGTATTGACATAAGAGCTACGTAATGAAAACGTAAAGTTGAGATAAATTCAACTTTATGTAATGCTTACGTACGAAACAACTAATAGCGCATGCGTCGACTTTAACTTACAGTTGACAACACCCTGGATCGAAACATGCTTCAAATATGATTGACATAGAATTGTTAATAAAAAAATAATATATTCCGATACAAGTCGAGTGGCTGAATTCACATGAGCATGGTATGATCGATTCACACGAGTGACGGATGTTATTTTTTCTACAGTCAAAGGTGTCCGCGTGAATATTTATAACTAAAATATACTGTTTTCTGAGAAACAATTTCCTTCATTGATCTTATTCCAATTTATCAAATGTTGATAAAATTACGCATATTGACTCCATTTTGAAAAGGAATGATAAGAAAATCAAAAAGAATTAAAATTATCACAGTAATAAAACAATTTTATCGCGACACTACGCTGCTTTCTTAGAGACCTCTGAGCGTGCGGAATGACCCCTATTCCGCACGCTATAGCGTATGGAATGGGTATCATTCTATAGTGACTGTAGAAAAACAACAATTTCTTCCTCGTCATATTTCTCTCGTTGGCGACTTTTATAACGCAGTTTCAATAATAATGAAATAATCGCAAGATCTTTTTCAAACATCATACAATAAAACAAAATAAACTAAACTCCAAATTAATAAAAGTGAACCCAAAGAAAAACATTAAACACGAAACAGAATCAAATCAACAGAATATTTGAAAATGACAGTGAGAGAAACCAACACAATACATCAATAACCCTAATTTGTACCAACGTAAAATAAAAAAAACACTATATTTTAATATTTTACGTTACGACCACTGTGAACTTACATAATTTCTTACGTTTGTGTTTTTACGTACTCCTTATGTTTACGCACATTGTGAATTGGCACTAACAAGAAAGTTATTCATTTTCCTAAAGCCCGTATTACACGGAGCAGAATTTAATATTGAAATATACTCATAAATCTGTATGAAATATTATGTATCGTATCATACAAGAAAAGTACACAGAAAATTATGTACAGAATTTGATACAGAAATAGTTAGAGCATGCTCTATTTTCTTCCAGAATTTAATATCAAAACTGCGCACGAGAGCTGCGCAGTGATTTTCATGTGACATTTCAGATGAGTTTGAATTGAGATTGAGGTTATATATTATAACTTGATAGAGTTTGCTTCATTTTAGAAATGTCTTGGCCCCACGAACAAGTCACAGAACTTATAAACTCTTATAAAGATTACCCTTGTTTGTATGTAGTGAAAAGCAAAGAGTACAAGAACAAACATGCTAGATTATCGCATTGACAGAAATTGAGAATAAATTCAAGCAAAAGTTCTTGATTCAACATATTTAAAACGCCGCGACCTGCATTTCTCCGTTGTCCATAGTTGTTTATTTCCAGTTTTTTTTCTTATTCTACAATTTTTTCAAAATTATAATTAATGTTGCAGCAGAAAATAATAGACTTTCTTCGAAATTTTCCTCCATTTTCATGAAAGTAGTAGTACGCACGCATGCGCTACAGACGAATTATATTCATAAATCTGTCTGTGTGTCATACACAAAAATTATCACATAAAATTCTGTATTGAATTTTATGTATAAATTTCCATACATAAAATCATATATACATTTCTATATTAAATTCCACACCGTGTAATATGGGCTTAAGCCACAATTCACAATGTGCGTAAGCATAAGAAATGCATAAGACATAAAGTTGAACATGTGCGTTTCTTATGGCCGTGTTCACAATGCTCTCAACTTCACGTATTTCTTAACGCATATATTTTCTTAATGCGCATGTCCAATATATTTTTTCAGACACAGGCAGTAAATGTGTCAAATGAATGAGAATAAACTTGTTTTTGTGGTTAGGAATTTTTGTAATCTTTGTTGTAATAACAATACTAAACGAATTTCGTCTTCCAAAAAAGACATTTAATTGCAAGCACGTGCAGAAACAAAAGTAATGCCCTAAACTAAGAGCTTTAATATAAAAAACAAAACCAAAAGCAATGAAAAATATTTTCAAATACAGAGTGATCAATAATGATTGTCTGACAGGTGACAGGCAAAAGTTCGCATTATGATCAAAACTATCTTCATGGAATAAAGTTAGTATAAATTTATTAATTTTGAAAACTACCTTACCGATATTTCAAGAACACAATGGCGTATATTTTGCATATTTTATGATGGATTCATCCATAATCTGATTCAATAAACAAAAAAGTAAGGAAACAGCTGTATTATTGACTGATTATTGAGAATTTATTATTATTCTATCAAATTATTAGGTTAGAATAGTGTTTTCAGAGAAACTGTCATCTGTCACTCGAAGGTCACTATCTCAAGCAGGCGGCAAAGAAAAAATCAGAACAAAGCGGCACGGACAATCATTTTTGATCACTCTGTATAAAATTTGAAAAAAGGAATCTTTAAAAAGACTGTTTTGATAAAATAATCGAATCAAAACAAAAATAAAGCAAAGCGTTGTTTAAAACAAATGATTTAAATTGTGACAGATACTAAAAACTAAAAGTACCTATATTTTATTACCAACTCAGGCCGCAATATCCCTATAAAATAATTTTTATGCTATGCTTATTGTGAACATTTTCATAAGAATTATGTTATGTACTTCTTATGCTTACGCCCATTGTGAATTGAGGCTAACAGTTTCTGCTAGATATCAAGAAAAGTTTTATTTTTACCACACTTAGATTATCGTATCTTGTCCATAATACACTTTCGCTGTTATAATAAAGCTCCTTTAAATAAAGTGGTTAACAAGACCACAATTATACGAACTTTAGTAGTTCAACTTCCTGAATACCATTTACTACAGGCACTAAACCAATAACGTGAATAATTAAATTATTATCTTGTATTTTTTGTCTTGATTTTATTTCCGAATTGCGTAGCTTCTTTTCCATTCTGTGTTTCCGAACTTGATGAATTTTCTTCGTTGGAATAATCATCATATTCTATACTGTCATCCCTTCTACTATTTGTACTTTGTTTCGTTTGTGTTTTTTCATATATTCTAAATCCCTGAGAATGTGAGTTTTCTGCTTTAGTGTCTTCTTTTTTTTCCCCAGATTCCAAATCTTCGTAACTGTCTTCTTCATCCGGAACAAATATCCTCATTGACTCGCGATGATTGGCATTACTGTTTTCTTCAGGATTCTGTTTTACTTTTAATAAATTGCTGTTTAAACTTCCAGCTGCTTGCAAAGTAGCTAGAGTTTCAGCAGCTTCTCTGTTTGGTAGGCTAGCATAAAACATTGAAGGAGAAATTTCATTTTTCGCACTTAATTCACTTAAAATCTGATTGCTTTTTGGGGAATTATCCTGCTCGTTCCCTAATTCATTATCAGAAACATTATTATCTTCTCTGTTGGAAAAATATTGTTGGATGTATTGAGTTTGTGCCAAAGCTTCATTCGGATTTTGAACACTAGGTTTAGGGAACGATTCTGCAGCTTCCGGTTCAATAGTGTAATCAGCAGTTACCCTTGATTGTACAAAATCTTTCCTTGGCGTATTTGCGCTTTGCTCTTCGTAATTGAACGTATGGAACTGTGGTTTGAAATTATCTTTAATTTGCTGACTCACAGTGTCTGGAATCTGGTTGAAATAACCTGGATCGGGTTGAACTAATTGTGGAGAATTCAAAATTGCTTGGTAATTTTGGCTTGGATGAGATTGTACTTGCTGAGAAATATATTGCTGCTGCATTATTGGCATTCCGTAACTATCAACCAATTGTTGTTGAGGAGTTTCATGCAACAATTGGTATAATTCCTGGGCGGAAATGCCAGGTAATTGCTGATTGGGATATAGTTCAGAACTAAAAAGTTTTATATTATTAAGTGCACTATTGGCTGGGTATTGCGAAAATTTCTGTAGTAAAGTATTCGGATCTGGATCAGGCGCGTAATAAGTTTTTTGAGAAGTGAAAGGATTTTGAGAAACGATTTGATCCGCTGGTTCTGCATTCTCGGTCACTTGATATTGATGCTGCACTAGAGGCAACGCCTGTGCCCCAAGCAAAGAATTAGGAGAAATTTCGGGCTCTTTAGTGTATTGATAGGTGTGTTTCTGTGCCGGCTCTTCATAAACCATATTAGGTTTGTCTGCCGGACTTAAATTCGGAGCAGGAATGGTGTGAATCGGTCCTTTCTCTCCAATTTGATGTATGGTCGGAACATTAGCAACTGGTTCTTTATTCATGTGAAACTCATACGGTTGTGATAGTTGTTGATTGATTGGAGCACTAGTCAAGAAAGGCTTTTCTACTGGAGGCCTATAAACCGCTGTTGGAGTTTTCCAAACCGCAGACGGGAATATTAACGAAGATTGTTGTTGAATTTTTGGGGGTCTACTGATTATTGGAACTTTGTACGAAGCCATGTGAACTGGTATTGGTCGAACGTGAGGATGAGGCCTTGTTGGAGCTCTTGGAGGCATCGGCCATTTTGATTTTGTGTAGTGAATATGTGAATTATGTGGAGGAGGATATGAATGACTCAGTCTTGACGGTACTGGCGGGCCTCGTACTTTATATTGGATCACTGAATGAGTCGCAGTGAATAGACAGCTTATTACGAAGCAGGCAATAACAGGAGACTGAAACAAACAAAATTTTTGTCAATAAATTTATTAGAAGAAAATTAACTTATAATCTACCATCTGACCACGAAAACTCAATTTCTCTTCTGCTTATATGTAAAAATTGATATCTCATGCCTAAATTTATGAATATATAAACATATGATTATCTAGGCATCTAGGGCACTACAGTATAAACAGTAAAGTTTTTTATTAAATGAGAAAATTAAATACTCATTTAGATGAATTTATACGGCTACTTTTCAGTCCTTTTTCCTTTAATACCTCCTACGATATCCTTTTCTAAAATCATTCTATTCTAAACTACTCAAAATAATTAAAGGGTCAAGTTTTCTTCCGTCTGCTAGATTTGAAGGTATTGCACTATAATCTTGAGCATCTGGTTGATTTTTATTATGACTGTCAATTATGTATAGAGTGTTAACGGATAAAGGTTCTGTGTTTCAAATATTCAAACTCTTAATGAAGTTCAAACCTCATCTGAAATATATACCATTGCAAGAAAACTTGGTCCTTCAATTATTTTGAGTAGTTTATAAATAATAATTTGTATGGATCATTGGCTATATTACTTTTATGGTGATTTAATATAAACTTTTAGGAATTCAGAGATCCAGTGGCGCAATGAAGAGACGTCTATCTATCGAAGGTTTTCATTAAGAGATCCTTTTCTGTGCTGAATGACAGCCGGCTATCATGATCAAGGTCTCTACGAGCTAAATATATATATATATTGATTTTCTATATTTCTCCCTCACACTCATGTACTTCTTAGACACGCAAGAGAGAAAACCGTTTGACAGTTTTATGGTTTACAGTTTCGTCGTCGTCGAACGATCTATCCGTGAGCCCCTAGCATCATAGTATTAATATATACCGTAAAGTATTAAAGTATTAATGTACTATCGCTATAAAACTCAATACGCGATCTATAAAAAATTTTGAAAGTATTCTCAATATTTAATAATTGTTTTAAATACATTTTCACTCTTTTTCTTTTCATAGTTTCTATCGAACTAAATTGGATCACAATAAATACTTTTTTCCATACTTTCATTTTCTGACCACTTACTAGACACAAAAATGTAGCAAATTAATCGAAGACAGATTAAGAGTGTGCTGAAGCAATTCACTTTTCTAGACCTAAATTTTCTGAAATCTAGTTTAGGTATCTCCGATTGTAGGTCGCATGTGGTTCAATAACCCGATGTGTTTCCTTCCGGCCATCAGCTAGTGACGTAAGTAACGTCCACGACGAAAGAACAGGTAGTAGGTCACTGGAATGTCAGTTTCTCCTCCGATAAACGGTCATTTAATGCCGACTACCCGCATCGACACAATCACAAACGACACGGAAGATATTATATACAGGTTTTTGAGGCGGCGTTTTATTAATAATAATTACTTTGGAAGTCTGAAATTCTTACAAAATTCAAGCTCTGCACTTGTTAATTATAATTAATCAAAGAAGAATTTTAATTTTTTATATCGCATACAAAGCGTAAACTAAGCGTTAATGCATCCCGAGACGCGGTCGTTAAGTTCCAATATTGCCGTGAGTTTAAGGTTGTTGAGAAGGAAATCAAAGTAAATGAGAATTTATTTAAATTTTTACAGTATATTATTTGTTTAGTGAAGAATATTCTGGCAAAGTTTGAACTCAATCTTGTTTCTAGTTATCGAGATAAAAAATGTCAAAGTTGCTGTTCGATAACATGTTATTACATTGCGTTAATGCACGCGGCGTGTTTCACATTGATTTATACGTCATTATCTCGACTACCTGAAATGACAACATTACAAAAAATCGTCAAAATATCAACGAAAGTCTGATAAACATGTGTACCAAGTTTCAAAAAAGTCTTGTTTATAGTTTCAGAGAAAATTGAATTATTACTCAAAAAAATTGTACAAAAGCTACTAAAATTTAGCAAGTGTTCATACGCATGGCAACGTCGCCGCGTGATATGAAATGGGAAGAGTATGTGTGATTAGAATAAACAAGATTTTTCATCATTTCCCTGACTTGACGGTACAATGATTGAGTAACCCATTTATTCTTCCATCGATATTATTTTTTTGATGTAGATTTATCATCAATAAGTTTGTTTGGTTATGAAACGCAGTACCACTACTAAACGTCAGATGTCAAAAATACTTCCGAAAGTCTACATCGTTGCGCACTATTGGCAACTGAAAGTACCGTTGGCGGCAGCACTGTTCTTACAAAATGGTGGCTTAAAAGTGGCTTACGGCAAGTTTGTAATCTGTTTACAATGTAAATACACCGATATTCAGCAAAGAAATATTCATATTCCATGGAATGATTTAATTCAAATAAAGAAGGAATCACATATATAATAATTTCACACAAAAAATTGTGAAATAATGTGAAGTGCTATGGAACATTCAAAAAATGAATAATTCTAACAAAGAATATTTCCATAGAAATTTCAAACCTAAGAGTTGATTTAATTCAATTTCAATTGTGCGGGGAAGTATAGACTTTCTTCTTTTATAATATATAGTTTTTTCTTTTAAAATCTTTTTATTTATATGTGAATTTTAGTTGTAACTGGAAGACTGAATGAGGTTATGAAATTTAAAGCATAAAGAAAATAATATTACAAGGGAGTATTTATGATATTTTTGTTTTGTACATTTCAGTTTTCAGCTGTCCCTGTACGAATTTTTCTAATCCGCATAGCTTGATTATGAACTGGATCGTAGTCTCCAAATTTATTTACTACCAGCACTTTCCTTTTCCCCTTTTAGGAAATTTATGGAAACTAAAATCAACAATTCAACTAAATTTGGAATAGCATCTATAAACACAACAATTTTTAACACTTCTTCGTTTAGATTCCATATTTTGAAGAGTAAAATCTTGAGAAAGACTAATTTCAGTATAGCAATGAGGTTATGTAATTTAACAATAAAGTCGAATGCTAGGTATTTTTCACTGAATTAATTGCAACAAATCCAATATGACCTATTGTAGTATAAAATTTCATACAAACAACCTCAAAAAAGCCATTGAATATTGCTAACAAAGCCATTAACATAACATATGATCATATGGAAATTAAGGTTGAATCCACTTTACAATATAGTTCGGCTTATAACCGCTAGGTGGCTACGGGTTAATTTCAGTTGCCAATACATATCATATTGTAGCTTTGTTAAAATATGAAAAAAAATAATATTTCAACGGATGGAAGCACTTTCAAAGAATAGAATAAGGAACTAAATAATTCAAAATCATGTATTTTCTACCGAAAACAAACATTTCCATTAATTTTAATCATTGAAATTCTGTTTATTTGAAGTTGGCAATAAATGTTTATGCTATTAAGCATAGAGCAGGGTTCCTACTACAGCTTGACCCCATTCCTCTTCTTAACAACTTTAAGTTGGTAATACTGCGCATTATACCTGCCATTGATCTTTTTGTTAGGTTATTTGGTCAACTAGTGTTCTGTGCTCCCTTGTTATAGAAATTTGGGAAGTTAGGGTCTTAAAAAAAATCTTGCATGCAACACGAATGTAAACAAGCATTATGACATTCGTACAACACTGAAAAGTAATGCTCTCCGATTAATTCATTGTGTAAAAAAGCTCAATACATGAATAACACATTTCTGACGTCAGATATTCCATTTATCCATAACATAGTAGCAATAAATCTAAATTAAATAATTTAATACCATACTTGAGCTATAAGTGGTGAAATTATAGATATTACACGGAAATTATAGTATTTTACTATTCATTATTAAAATATTTTGCCATAAAATGTACAATTCATTTCTCAAACAAATTTGAACTAATTCACAATTTTATATGAGGTTTTTGACAGCGGTTTGCGCTTATCGATTTGGTGCCTAATTGTTGCCAAAATATTCGATGATGTACATGCAGCCATACGTCTCAAAAAAAAATTGTAATACATATTGAATAATTTCTTCAATAGACCGTTACTTCATTAATTCCACTTTTTAAATTTCTTTTGCTTCAAGCATAGATAAAATTCCAAAGAAAATCTTTTTGCATCTGGTTTATGGCCATTTAAAAATGATTTCTCCAAAACCAAACTTAATAGTTCGCCATCTGATCTAGGCTCATTATAAAGTTTAAGATATAAATTTTCTCAGTGAATGACACACTTTGGTCCACCGACAAGAAAGGTATACTGATTGAATACAAGTTTATGTGTCGACTTTCTCGTTTAAATAAAAAATTACATCAAGAGAAGCACCTGTTTAGAATTTAAATTGATACTGTCCGGTATTTATTCATTTTGGAAATAATTATTTCTTTGTCAAGGTCACGGAGAAACTTAACACGATTTTACTGCACAGTAGAACAAATGAAGACTACAAACAAGTAACTTATTTTTGTGAATGTGTGCCTAATAGAGAATTTTGAGCATGAAAACTTTTTTCTTCCGTATACTAACAATTATTCTAATAATTAAGTAGAATAGCAAGGAAGCACAGAGCACAATTTATATTTTACAAATAAACTAACAAATGGCTTGGTGACAAATATGAAAAGTGCTACCAACTTGAATTTTCAGAAAAATAAATTTTAGTTTACAAAAGTTGACTGCCATATACATTTATATTTACGATGTGTAAACCATTACGTGTTGAAGGTTTTTTTTTTATAATCTGGTGTAATATTGAAATCATTTTATAATTGTTTAAGTGTCTGAGAACTTAAAACCTGATTCAATTTAAAAATCTACGAAATAGGCTGGCAGTAAAACAAACGTAAACCATTTTTTGGCTCAGTGAAAAGTTGAAATGATAATTGTTGTTCTATTTCATGAAAATTCAACTTGTTTTAAAATTGGGGTTAATTCGACTTAAAATTAAGTCCTTTGTGAATCTGACAGTCGATGATAAATGACTCAAATGTGAAATGAAAGAGCTATTAAATAAAATTACTTTAATTTGTTTGAACTAATGATGATTTGCATTACTCTGTCAGATAGTAGGTCTTAATTTTCAACACTCATTTTAATTTATTTTTTTGGTCCAAACCTATTTTTAATGTTAGAAATTATATCCTGAAGTTCAAACCAAGACAAAAAGAAACCCTAATTTTTACAGTTGAACTTTGATTTCATACCGAAATCGACGACAATATTTTTATTAACTTATAATTGGAGCCCCAATATATTTATTTCTTAATTTTGAGTCAAAAATGCATTATAAACACTTTCAAATTACTTTTGTTATTAGCAAGTCTTAAAAGGATGTGTACATTATAAAATGGTGTTGGTATATTAACTTAGCACAATTATGGAATATTTAACTAACAGTCTCTTGAACTTCTTATTGAATACACCTCTGATTGAAGTTTGGCTTAAAAAATTACATATGAACAAATTATTTATTTTGTTAAAAAGTTTGATGATTATAAACTTCATGATAAACTGACCAGCTCAAAATTGTTGAGTTTTTAGGATTTTTAATGACATCATTAACTCAATTCGTTAACACTTGCCTGAGTAATGTCAACTCTGCCTATTTGGAGAATTTCGCCCATAACATATTGTTTTTAGAAACGAAACCCGAATGTTATAATGCACTGAAGAAAGAATCATATTCTCTTCTAGAGTGATCTTACTAATATTTTCAGAGCGTTAACAATAAATGCAGAAATTGAAAAAATAATAAGTAATCAAGTTATCATGAAAAGTGCGACAAGTATTTATTTATTTATTGATAATTCACTTTACAGGTTAAAGAATCCATCTTTGTCAAAAAATGTGATACTATTCCAAGAAGCGACGCAAAGCGCAAGAAATTTGTACAATGTAATCATCTATATCTTCAATAAATCTGTAGAAAAAAGTACTTAACGGAATGAAATTTTACATAGTGATTGCTCATAATTAAGTTAACCACTTAGGATACTTTTTATCACATAAAATGTGAACGTTCCTACAATAAATAAATCAAATCGTAACTCGATTCGTGTCTGCGCCGACCAATGACCATAGGCCGTGCAGTGAATAGAGCTGCAATGTCAGCATAACTGTGGAAACAATAAGACATATGCACATGCGTGAAAATGAAGGAGGGAATAATATATTCTACAATAAGTATTCCAAACGAGAGAAAAGTTTGTAATCCGAGCCAAAAGCGAGGACTACGATTCACGAGTGTAGAATACGCCATTTCAAACATATTGTAGACTATATTTTCTCTAACAAGACTTTGGAAACTCACCAATATTACATAAGAAACTTTTAATATTATAAAACGTCAAATGCAGAGCCAAACATAAATTCCTAAATTGTTGACCAAACTAACAGCTTCTGATTCGTCAAAAATGATTCTAAACGGTATACAATTTTTTGGCATCCGCACATTCCACAACTAAAAGCTATGTTGGAACAAATTAAATTCAGAATTATTTCGTTTAGAATCAGTTTTGATGAATTAGTAGCTGTTAGTTGTGAAATATAGATGAGTTTCCAAAATCTTGTTAGAGAATGTATAGTCTACAACATGTTTGGAATGGCGTATTACACACTCGTGAACATTTCGCTCCTTTGGAATAAGTGTCATTCCAATATTTGTTGTAGAATATATTATTCTGCTTCATCGTAGAACAAGCAAATCCGCGTATCATTTGCGCGAGCGATTTGATGATGTCCAGTTCTGTTGCACAATCCTATTGCTTTCTTTATTAATTATAATTCTCAAAATAATTATTGCTAGCAACGATATCGCTATTCATTCATTCTTTAAGATTATTTATTTCGATTATTTTGAGCCTTGCAGACGAAATTGCAGATACTGTTAGTATAATATTATAAAATAATAATTTTTTACAGTGAATACCTACAATTTTGTTTTAGAGAAAATCCAGATATGAATTTTAAATTGAGATTGTGAAAATTAGTATTTATATACTCCTTCTCTTCATCAAAACTATCACTATCAGACAAAAAATTCAATCAGGTATCAAATTACATTTAGTAAATATCGTAATTTATCAGTGGAATTTGATATTATGCCCGCCCATAATTATTTTATAAGAATGCCGCTGTTCACCAAACAATTGCATCCGTCAATGAGGGAAATAGGGCACTTCCTAACTTAGAATTAGACTATTGTTACAAATTTTAATTACTAACGGATTACTGCATTACTATAATTCAAATTCAGAGCTTGGCAAATGAGTTTATTTCACGACTAAGAACAAAAATCTGTTATAGGGCAAAAAATATCATCAAAATATTTGATTTACTCATTAGGAAAAAAATCTACAGGAAATCAAAACTCCGTAATATTGCTAAGTCCCAACTTTTCTTGAAATTTCCCAAGATTTACTAGCAAAGAGTGGGAAAAGCTAAGAAATAGGATTGAAATAAATTAGTTTTTAATTTTTGTAATTGATGAATTTATCAGATTCGGTTTGAGTAATTTGTTTTTCGACATTCACATGATATCTTCCTCAGTAGATGGTAAAACAACGAAATAAAAAAAATTCAACTATCTGTCATCGATAAATTCTGGGTTTCGAAAACTCAAGCATTTGTATAACAGGCTTCGTGCTCTGGCTTTAAACTGCACCCCAGGAGAAATTATAAATTATCTATTGGTATATAGAACGGAAAAAAAAAAATATTTTTATCACTCATGCAGGAGAAGTACTGCGCACATTTTTCCGGGCGGTAAATGGCTCTTTGGCTTTTGAGTGCACCAAGTATAATTTGCGTGCGACAAATAAGCGCAAAATAGTACTTATCCCGCATTCGTAATAAGAAATAGTATCTGCAACTCGTGCAATGTTGTCAATTACCCACTTGAACGAATGAGCGCACTTTGTACGTGCGCTCAACTTCACTCTCGTGGGCAATTAACAACTTATCGCACTTGTTGCACAATATGCTATTATCTAGTACAATCAATCAGAAAATAATTTTATAAGAAATCCAGCAAGCTTTAGGCACGTACCTAAATCCAGCGCTGACCAAAGAAATAACATGATAATGAGTACTCAAGGATTTTTCACATTCTCTGTATCTTTTCCCTAAATATCGTCATATTAATTTGTTTTCATCTATTTTCCACAACATTTTGATTGAATGGTGCTTAACAAATTAATTTATATGGCGCTAAATAACATTTTAAGCACATTTGAGTAGACCCTCATGCTTTTGGTCATTTTAAGCACAACCTGAATTCTATTAAGCATGGTTTGAAGTCAATTCCAAGAATTATTGTCATAAATATTTTGAAATAGATTTTTGTATAGTCTATTCTAGTTTAGAATAGTCCAAGGCTCTTATAGGACTACGATTCAAGCTCTCTGATTGGCCGAAATATGAACCAATTTTATATTACCACAAAAATCGTACTTGGTTATTTGTCCATTGCATCAACTGTCAGTCGTTCATCAATCATAAATAAATTTGTGATACGTGTATATATTTGTTGCTTTTATTTATTGAATTCATTTCTAGAAAACTTATTTGATATGTTTGAATCGTGTTTGCATTTCGTTGTTCCATAAGAGCCTTAGACCGTTCTTTACTGGAATAGACTATAAATTGGCTCGAGCTGTTTCAATTTGCATTTATAAAAAAAAGTATTGTATATGATTTGAAATATATAAACTCGTTGAATATGCGTTACAATAAACACTCAGTTCGCTCGTCATCAGATACCTGTGATGAGAGAAACGTTTTTAGAATATTTATAGTTTGTTATTATTCATCCAGCGATTGATTTTTTATTGGAAACAATTTTACTACTGGATTCTCTGGGCAATAATATTTTTTAGAATATTGTTTGGAGTTATAAGAGCTTTCAGACTGTATTTAAAGAAAAAAATGTATTTGTATTAAAACTGATCAAGTAAATTTCAGAGCCACAAAAACACAAGATAGCAACTTATGGCTCCGAAATTTATTTATATTAGATTCTTGTAACGTGTACTTCCATTTGCAGTACTCTGAAAATGGTTTGAATTGTTATTTTCGATTCCTTATCCTAATTTTGCCAAAACAAATTTCAATAATTAACTACCATGATATGATTTTCTTTTAAATAAAATTATATGTAGTGCAAAAAGATTTCTACATTCCCTTTATTGTGAAATTGTTTTTAGAAGCATAATTGAGTTATTGTGAACGAAAAGTATAGTAAATAATTGGATATTCAATTATCAATTCATGTTTAAAATTATTGACATAATTCTATTTGAAATAATAATCAAACAGTTCTGCCAAATTTATTACTAAAATAATAATATTTAGCTAACAGAAAACTAAATTTAATATTTGGAGTTTGAATATATTTTGTTTATATTATAAATATCGAACTGAATTTATTAAATTCACTATACCTGCATGATGCTCAGAGTTGAAATCAAATAATAATAAAAATTCTCGATTGATCCTCACTATCCACAATCACTGCACATATTACTGGACAATTTGGGTCAGATTTCCGTCTTATATAACCCCTTCCACTTGACCATGGTTACTGTCTGCACCTCCATAGCGTTGTATTCTAGATTAAGTTTGTTTATTTTTATGGTTATCCTTTTTTAGGCAAAGGATTACACCAAATTATTGCATATTGTTATAATTATGCTTGATTTTTCGATTCGGTCTTACTCTACTTTTCAACGAGAAAGGGTCCGAAGAAGTAATCTAGTTTTTGTTTGAGAAAATGTAGAGGAATCGCAGACTGGAAAATGGTGAGAAATTTTTAATTTTTGCAGGATTACTGATTTTTTAATTCAGAATGAACCTATAAGTAAATTACATTAGCTTTATGATAAGGCCACATTGATTATTTGAAAATATGTTTATCCGGCAATAAACACATATTTATTGTCTAATGATGTCTTGATTAGGGGACCCTAGCATTAAACTAAACTTTCAAGTACGATTCATTGAAATTCGTTCACGAATTTTATATTTTAACTATTAAAAAACCCACAAGAACTTGAACATTTTTAGTGGCTGGCATGACGCTGAGTTTTCAGTAACTACAGCACTTGCAGATTTGAAACTATTACTAAATGAAAGCAGCTGTTTCGTAGATTTGCACAAACTGCATTTAGTTTTGGGTAAAAAATTTAATAAAAATCAAAAGGTAATTACTGCTGAACTATGCATAATTAAAATCATAAAACTACTGCACAGAATAAGCAATATGTCAGTAATTGAATTATATACCTTAAATTTCGAACTGATATGATACCCATTTTAGGATTGAAACTATTTATCTGAATATCTCGCGAATTAGACAAGATATTGACATGCAATCTATTTTCATTTTTATTATTTGTGAGTGAAGAATGTATAGATCAAAAGCATCTTTAAAAAGTAAAATTTCAAAAGAATTATTATACTTAAAAATTTCCTTTTATTCAGTTGAATAACCAGGATGATTTAAAATTTCTCGTGTGCTATTAATTTGCATTTTCTCTCAAAAATAACTTTTTATGCAGCGACTACTGCAATTTCTATGTTTAGTGGCTCGTATCTTCGAAAACATATAGTAATGTTTTCTACACTTTTTAAACTTTCGCTACATTCATGTCAACTGTCAACACACGCATTGTAGCAGCAAAAATTGTCCTTTGAACACTTAATAGCTGTAATGATGGAAAGTGCATTATAGTTTTTACCGCATCTTCGGATAATTTCGTTTTGACTGTGAGACATTGAACTGAAGAATTTGACCCACATATGAGACAACTTTGGAAGTCGAGTTGTTTTGGTAGGGATTTAATTGTTATTTATTTCCTTTCACTTGGTCTTCATTTGTTGACCACACAGTTTTAAATGCTGCTTTGAGATTTAGAACTATTTGGAATAATCTAGAATTACCTGCAGACTCATGTCTTTTTTCAAAAGCAATCTCAGCTTATAATAAAAATTGAGAAAACAATTTGAATGCAATCATTATATAGAAAAGATATCTTCTTCTCAAAAAGCTATACTCAAAGTTGTCAACACCATTGTTTACAATAAGGGGATGTATTCAATTGTAGTTCCCCTGAGAAATTAATAATTATGTATAGAACTGCTATTTAAACGATGTCCAATCATAAACGACGTTTTTAGAATTTTTGTCTGTATGTCTGTTTAAAAGTTTGTCTCGAAAAGGATCTGAAACGGCTCAACAGATTTTAATGAAACTTTCACGGATTCAAAAAAACAATTTTAATTTAAGTTTTCGTGTATGTTTTGTTTTGATATCTTGCAGGGCTCGGAAGATATTAGTGTAAGTATTTGTATGCTTCTTATCTGTTCCAGCCATAGATTTGTAGTATCAGCGTAACTGTGGAAATGATAAAAAGTATGCGCATGCATAGAGTGGGAAAAGAGGAAATATATTCTGATTCATCGTAAAGTAAGCAAAATCTACGTTTCTAAGTTCTAAGCAATGAATTTTATTTGAATGTGTTCTATCGAGCATTATACCCCGTACATCTTCATTACTATAACTTTCAAATCCAAGAGATGATATGTCAAACAAAAAGCTCAATATCCGGGAAATAAGTCCAATCCAAATTCATCTAATACCAATTCAGGAAGCAATCACTAATATTTTTGCTGCAAATAATCTCAGTGAGTGGTCAGCGATGATCTAGTATTTATTATGACAGGCAGCGCAAAGTTGTCTTTTTTTAATGAAATAACCAGTCTGATTGTAGAAAGTTAGTGAGACCAGTGTACTTGCAGGTTTTCCAAATCATGCAAGGTTTAAAGACCTACATCCTGGTTGCACTTTAAGTAGGACTTTGCAAAACAAAATCAATAATAAATAAACAATTGGACGCAATTGTTGTTTGATGTAAGATTGACTTGAGTGTTGTTAAGGTGATTTAATGCTCCAATACACTGTAATCTTTTTATTAGAGGCTTGGAATTGTTGGTTTACAGTGTTTGATTTTAATTTTTATTAAACCCGAGAGATTCTCAACAAGCGTGAACTTTTGGTTCACATAAGAGTACATTACAAGTAATTTGTAGATGGTTACGATTTGTAAAAAAAGATAGTCAATATCAACACTCTCTTAACATACACATATGAACTAAAATATGATTTTAAGCTGGAATTCCATGAATATAAACTTTTCTAGGTGCTAATGGGGTCATTCCAAAAAAAAAAATATTTTGTTTTTTCGCTAAATTACGAAAAAATATCGAATTTCAAACATATCTGTAATTATAAGTTCCCAAAATATAAAACATTTCATTCATAATTTTGATAAAAACCTTTCGCGGGCTGAATAATGACGTCACAAGTCTCCAAATCTATAGTATGACCAAAGAAAATAGATGTAACATTTTTATCACAGAAAATTCAATATTTGTGCTTAAAATAATATCCGGCACCTATCTACATATACACCGTAATAATATATATTATGTACGAATTTCATTTCTGAAGAGAAATATATTAAATGCATTTTCATATTTTTTTGTTCGAGTCATGTTCTCCAAACGGGCTATAGATTAAAGCTGTATTCTTTCGTTCACGGGTTACTGATCCAACTGAATCTAAAGATCAGTTCAAAATGGCGTCGAGATCATATGATTTGTTGTAGTCGAAAGAACACCAAACATTTGTTGATTCTGCGTTTGTCTGTGATTAATGACCTAAAATTTTTTTTTATTTCGCTTGGTTATGAATATTCAGAAAAGTTTAATAGAAATTATCTTTTAAAAATACAAAACACAAATACATGTTGTTTTTTTCATCTATTTAATAATTATAACTCAATTTCAGGATGAATTATCACAAAACTTTCAATTTTGCCTAATCAAAGCTATTTCAAGATAATTTTTTTCATTTCTTATGATTCAAATGCTACGAATTCCGCTGTTTTTTGAATACATATGAACCACAAGAACTCCTCTAGCTTTTCGTCAGAGGAGTTGTTGGTGATCTGGAGTTGTTGAAATTTGGAGTGGGGATAAACGAAAGAACAAGCACATAGTGAACCAGATAAGTTAGATCAGTACTCCGTGAACGAAAGAATACAGCTTAAGGCTCAAGGTTGGATCGATGAACCAGAGCACGTGTTTTCGCTTACAGCCAATACGCACTCTCCATCTCAGCCAATAGGAACAAGAGACTTGTGACGTCATAAGATTATTTGAAAATAGATGAAAATTTAAAATAATTATATTTTTAAAACTAAACATGTTACGACAGTTTTATAAACGTGAATATCAATATTTTAGTTTATTTTTTCGAAAAAAAAATTTAAAAAAAAATATGAAAAGACCCCATTGTCCCACTTTGTTTTTCTGTTCTTATATTTAATGTTATTTATTCAGTCTTATTTGAAGGTATGATAGTTGTTGAATAAAGTGTACCATTCAGTAAATATTGTTTTTGTATTTGTGTTTGTGACAGCTTAAGGCGGCCTCAAGTAACCTCAAGATCAAGATCATTACCAATGACTTTAACTTTCGCTTTCATATTTTCCGTGGGATTTACCGGCATACAGCTATCAGAGGTATTTATGCAAGTTTTTCATTTTAAAAGTGAAAATTTAGAATGTTATATTGTAAGAACTATAATTGCTGTTTTTGTCAAGATAAGCATTATTCTGAGTCATTATTATCAAGGTATTTTAAATTCCCAATTATTATTATCATCCAGATAATTTTAATCCTGCATAATTTCATAAATTTCATGGCCAGTTCATTGCTGTTTCATACTCTTTGACAAATTCTAACAAAAATAATTGCTATATATCTATTGCATTATTTGACCCTCATACCGGTAAGACTCAAATATAAAAGGTCTGTTATACATACCCGCAAATTTATAAATCAATTTCTAGTAAAGGGCTTATATCTCCTGAATAAATTATCGTATAGTAATAAGTCAAACACTAATGGAAACCTTATAATTATCGAATTTATTTTAAAACCAGTTTCTACCTTTTATATGGGTACGGGGATCAAATAATGCAATGACCTCCTCGAATATTTAATTAGATTTCATTTGGAGAACTGTTTACAAGTTTAAATTATTTTATTTATATTCTGATTGTATAGATCAAAATTTATATTAAAATATATTTGATTGGCAAGTCAACAACAATTATTTTATTGCATACCTTTTTAGCGAGAGTTCAGTCAGATTTAACCGGCGATCGACGCGTAGCTTGCCGGCATTATGTTTATCTAAATAATTCTTGAATCACTACCTGATTAAAAGATATATACCAATTATTTTTGTTAGAATTTATTAAAGAATATATTATCAATCAAAAATTATTCATAAATTATTATATAAGCTCGAAATATTCCTTTCTATTTATGTCAACACCAATATATTTGAATCACGATCTTGAATTGGTACTAGTTTGTTCAGTTTGTGAAAGATGACAGCACCTAGCACGTTTTGGAATTGAATTTTTTAAATGGCGAAAAATAATAACTATTTGGCATGTTTATTTATACCAGAGCCTTCCAAATACTGCATTATGATGAAAATTAATATTTTGGACCAATGAGAATAGCAAATATTAATTTTATTATATAAATACTTCTTGGTTGCATTTATTGACAGATGCTGTCACTTGCGGACATTCTTGACTTTGGGGGAAAAATTAAATTTTTAATAATTAAATGAGGATAAATAAAAAACATATTTAAATATCAACAATACAGGTAGCTGTACATCAACTCTAAATTACAAACACTGCTTCGTACAAGCATGACTTATTACAAACACAGTTTCATACATTTAGTAACAACTTAATTCAATCTGAAATCAACTTAGAACTAGATTTTGTATATTTTAAATTAAAATTTGACTGATATGAATCAATTTCAATTTTATAGTTTAATAATTAGCTGTACGATGGCAGCATCTAGCACGTTTTAGAGCTGTCATTCAAAAATAACGCTTTTTTAGCACTTCCGCTCAAGTTAGAATACATATTTTTTTGATTTTATGTCCAATGTGATAATTCAAATCATAAAAAGTGCAAAAAGTGGTTATAAAAATAATATAATTTATTTGTCTGCTATTGACAGGTGCTGACTCTAGCGGAGAGCCTCAACACTTTGCGCTTGACTTTGAAAATAAATTCTCTTTTTATTGAAAACAACAAATACTATAGTAATAAAGGTATCAAAAGTGTTAAAATGACAATAATGCCTGAGGTCAACGGTGTACTCTCCGAGGGCCTAAGGCCCGAGGTGTCTACGTTGACTGTTGGCATTTTCGCCCGTTCAACTCCCGTGATGCCTTCAATGTTCAATGTCCAACTTTTGTACTATTTCAATCAAAAATTTCAGCAATGTATGTCCTGTCATTGTGATTTCTGTCAGAGAAGTTACTCTGATTACTTGCTGTAACTAGGAGACTTGTTTGTTTTTTGAAGAGCGTTCCCAGAATGACGTTCACGAGATAACTATTCAATCATAAAGTGATATTTCTTATAACTTCTGATCATTTGAAGAGCGTTTCTCGGAATGACGTTCACGAGATAACTATTCGATTATAAAGTGATATTTATAATAAATTTTGGTCATTTGAAGAGCGTTCCTGGAATGACGTTATACATATAATGACCAAATATCCTGATAATCTAGCTTTATGAAACATTTTTAAGAAAATAATAGAAAACGAACGTCTGTAACTTGCATTGCGATCAATTAAATTCAACAAACAAACTGTATGACATGAAGATACGCTAAAATGGGCTCTCCATATTCCGTCCAAGATCGATACAGCGATTGCCATGGCAACCACCGCGCCAAAGTTAGTGGGAGAACTTGTGATACGTCTAGTTCGTGGGCTCTGCTTAGCTTGCTCTAGCAAATAGCAAGGGGGCTATCACGTGAATTTTTTGCTACAGCCAATTCCAATCTGGGTAACATACGTCAAAGTGACTGTTATTTGTTTACTTTCAGTATTTCAGTTCTTTGTTAAACGCTTGGCTCATAGTGCCAACTCACAATGTACGTAAACGTAAGGAGTACGTAAACGTGAACATAAACATAAAGTTGAACTATTGTATTTCAATACCCGTGTCACAATGCTCTTACGTATTTCTTACGTTCACGTATTGACATAAGAGCTACGTAATGAAAACGTAAAGTTGCGATTTATTCAACTTTATGTTATGTTTACGAACGAAACAACTAATAGCGCATGCGTCAACTTTGAATACATGTTTTCATCTGATTGTTGACAACACCCTGGATCGAAACATGCTTAAAATATGATTGACAGAATTATTAATAAAAAAAACCAACAATTTCTTCCTCGTCTTGATATTTCTTCCGTTGGCGACTTTTATAACGCAGTTTCAATCTGGTTTCAATAATAGTGGAACAATCGCAAGATCTTTATCAGACATTATACAATAAAACAAAACAAACTAAACTCCAAATTGTTAAAAGTGAAACATAAGTGAAACCAAAGAAAAACAGTAAACACGAAACAGAATCGAAATCAACAGAATACTTGAAAATGACAGTCAGAGAAACCAACACAATACATCAATAGCCCTAATTTGTACCAACGTAAAATGAAAAAAACACTTTATTTTAATATTTTACGTTACGAACATTGTGAACATACATAATTTTTTACGTTTATGTTTCTACGTACTCCTTATGTTTACGTACATTGTGAATTGGCACATAGGTTCAGTGTCTATCAGCTGGATATTTTCTAAAAGAATGATGTCTTCTTATTTCGAAAGTTTGCCTAGTGATGTGGAACAGGCAAAAGAAATAGTTCGTAAGTTCTGATGGACAAAATATTAAAATTATGATGAAATTAATCAATTCAAAACTGTAAACTAACTTGAATTGTTCCGAGAAACGGGCTGTTGAATTTGGAACAATACACATGCAAATAAAAAAAATAATACAGCAGTCACAACACATACTCAAATAATAAGACATATCTTCATATAACCTTTAAAAGTAAAAATTTTGGGCTAAAACTAACACAATATACGTAACAATAAAAGAAATAGTCCAAAAGTCACAATATACACGCAAAAAGACGTCAAAAAACTGATAAATACCAATAGCACAAATATGAAGCAAACAAACAAAGAGTAAACAATGCTTACAAAATGTCACTTTGACGTTTGCTACCCAAACTGGGATTGATAATACACAATTTTAATCCCAATCCCAATTCACAACCCACAATTTCAATCCCAATCCAAAATCCAAAATCCAAAATCCACAATCCACAATCCTAATCCCAATCCAAAAACCACAACCCCAATCCCAATCAGAAATCCACAATCCCAATACCAATCAAAAATCTACAATCCCAATCCCAATCCAGGATCAATAATTTCAATCTCAGACTACAATTCACAACTTTAGTCTTAATCCACATTTTGAATCCCAATACACAATTTCAATCCCAATCCAAAATCCACAATTTCAATCCCAATCCCAATTAAAAATCTACAATCACAATCTCAATCCAAAATCCAAAATTCACAATCCACAATCCTTATCCCAATCCAAAATCCACGACCCCAATCCTAATCAAAAATCCACAATTCCAATCCCAATCTCAATCCAAAATCCAAAAATTAAGAAACCCAATCCCAATCCTAAATTCTACAACCCCAATCCCAATCAAAAATCCACAATCCCAATCCAAAATCCACAACCCCAATCCCAATCAAAAATCCACAATCCCAATCCCAATTATGAGTCCATAATCCCAATCCCAATCTAAAACTCAGAAACCCAATCCAAAATCCGCAATTTCAATCTCAATCCTAATCCAAAATCCAGAATCCAGAAACCCAATCCCAATCCAAAATTCTAATCCCAATCCAAAATCCACAATTTCTGATCCAAAATCGCCAATTTTAATCCCAATCCAAAATAGAATGGTTGATTATGGATTGTTGATTGTGGATTACCTCTAATAAAATATTTTGTTGAAGAAATTGGTCTTAATTTTAAAGAATTATGTTCGGGACCCAACTGCCGCCTTCAAGGACATGGCGCCGGGGTGCAGTGCACTCCTTGCGCCCCCGCTTGAGACGCCTTTGTTTACGAGCTGCCACTGCTCTCATGCTTTTTCAAAGATTTCTTATTTACTCACTGTTTCTCGCTCGTGTGTTCGTGTCTATGAGTTTGGACTTGGCGTCAACACTTGGCGTGCTCTGTGAAGAAAGAAATTCAGTACATTGTGTATAATTTACAGTAGGTACTGTTGAGATATCATTCTTTAACAGATTTTACCATTTACAGTGTTTTAAATATTGAATTTCTTCTATGATGTGCTAAAGTAGGATTACGGATTGATTCATCTTATTTTTTTGGTGAACGTAACTTTGTTATCTGTACAAAGTTGTATCTTATATTTCTTAGAATTAATGTAAGGCAAATCAATTATTATAGCAATTGAATTCCAGTTTGAACTGTTATACTTATTTTCAGATCTCACATTACTACAACTGAGACTCTTAGAAAGTTTGCAAGATCAAAGAACTAAGTATAAAATTGAGGTAAATTTACATTTTCTATTAGATCAAAACAAGAGGATAAAACCTCGGATACAATTGTTATACTACGAAGGGAGATTTATTTCATACTGTATTCGAAAAAAAAAAAACACTTAAGATGAAAAAAAAAACACTTTAGATAAGAATGAAACTTGGTTCTGTGCTAAATATTGAAGAATTGGGTTGGTGGAATTTCTAGCTAAATAGATTAGTGGAATCCAGAGTCCAAATTCTGTACGGAATCTTGCAGAATTTGGTAATGGAAAAAAATTACCCTAAACGAAGTTCATTTTTTAAAAGCAAACAAATGTACTTTGTTTTGTACTTTTTTTCTATATTGAATTCTGGAGTTCTCAGCATAGAATTTTGAGATTTAATTAGAGAATCAAGCTTTTTATCTTTCTAAAGTGTTTTTTACAGATTTCATCCATATTTCCAAAGCCCTTCAATCTTTTCACCATACAAATATATACTATAGGCTACGTGCATGAAGTCTACTAGCGCCTCCAGCGGGCAATGGAGAACGATTGAACTCCATTTTATCATTGTTTCATACCTATAATTTTTTAAATGTACTAATATTATTTAATTCAGCTGTGTGCGTACAATATAACTTGCATAGCATAATAGATACGTTGAAATTATTTATTTTGAGTATTTTTTTCTTCAATTATAACGTACCTATCATGAAGAAAACGTCTTAATTCGTCCAAATTGACAGGATAACCTCAAATTATGACGTCAATGATCTTGCAGATCGGGTTTGTATTTATCAAACACTGTATCCCTTTTACCGAGGAAGCATTGAAGAAAAGCGTGAAATTAGTTTTGCCATATTAAACATGTTGAAGAATATGTTGCTGACAATATTAACAACAAAATTATTGCGAAGTGCACCTGACAAACTTCTATCACTGAAACATCTTACAAATTAGAGATAGAGGTAAATTCATGAATCCCAAATCGATGATGAATATTTTTAATTCCACAAATGAATTACAAACATATTTGTTATATAGATTAATAATGAAAGACAGACAATACTCTATTTACCGGTTTGAATCACTTCACTCGTTTTTTTATGCTATAACTGGGTACATGAAATCTATGAAACTATATTTCACTTGAATCATCCTTAAGACAACAGCCTGAAACAGAAAAACCGTTTTCCCATGTTTTATATGCAATTATTTTCACTTTTATACTACAATAGTCAATGACAGCTCATTGACGTATTCTGAGAAATGGAGTTCAATGGTTACAATGGTGCTCACCATGAGCGCTCGCATCGATATTTGTTTAAACTCCGCCCCCTTGCACATAGCCTATACAGTTTATCTCAGTACTTTTTGATATTTTATATTTTTCAATAAATAAAAAATGTTGATTGATTGCTACCAAACTTTTATTGATTTTATCTAGTTTCGTTCAATCTTGAATACTAATTTGATCTACAACAAAGAAATATCATTATAAATCACTGATCTGAATATAACACTGGATTGGGTTTAGGTCGCTGGAATGCGGCCCCAATTGAATGTCGCCATCTTGGCAAAAATGAGGTTCTGTGTTCAATTGGTGACATATGTTGGTGACAGTTCAGTATGGTGTTGGGACGCAATTTTTAAATTATGGTGTTCAAATGGATGTTCTGCTGAAATAAAGCCGATTCATTAAGAAATTTGACGCTGCATAAGTAAGTTATGATAACAAATTTGAGTAATATATCAAATTTCATATAAAATATCTTGCTCACAGAATTAATAGCTGGACTGCAAATTTGTGCTTACTTACGAACAATACAATTTGGTTATTAAATGTATTATTATTCTCCTATCATGTGTAGTAGATATTTAAAATTATTAGTTTTGAATAGGCAATATTATCGCAGAAATGCACTTCATTTATTCATATAGGTAAATTCATAGTTTTAAATTTTAGGTAACAAAAATTTATAAAACTATTGAACGGATTAAATAATACTAAACTACAATGTTTAAAAAATAGTTAAAACACTGACACTAAAAAGTTCACAAATATTTTTAACTATTAATAAATATTTCAACTATTATAACAATTTTTAACTTTTGTTGATTATTAATGTATGTATTTTAATATATATTGAGAATAATTTCTTCATCTTACTTGCATTATACTTTGAATTTCATCGAGTGTCTTCTATACCGCCAAATAGGAACACAAAGCCTCAATTTTACTGTCAAGGCCGCCGTTCAATCGGGGCCGCTTTCAGATGCCAGAATACGGTCTAAACCCAATCCAGTGTTATATAGAGATCAGTGTTATAAATATAACATATTGACTAGCATTTTAATTATAAATATCTATTGATTCTCAACATTGTACTTTATAAAGTTTTTCTGGAAAAATTCTTCTCTTGTTCTCTATAATCTTACCAGTAGTCTGATGATGATTATTCAGAGATTGAAACTGGTTACTAATAAAAAATCTGAGAACAGAATGGATCTTTTTTTTGGCTTCTTACTTGTACAAAGTACAAGTATTGTGAAACCGACAAAATTCACATTTCGAGATCTTGATGGCAATATCCCTGAATCCATTTTGATTGTTTAAGGTCTAAGGTCTAGTTGTGCACTTTGCATTATGGTTGCAATCGTCTGTACTGAAAGTGCAGTTTACTTGAAACTTTTTTGAAATTTTTCGCATAAATCCAAAATGGTTAGCCGTAGGATGTTGAAATTCAGCATATAAAGTCTAGCATCTGAATGGTTATTTTTTATTTGTGTACCAATCGGCTGAACCGAAAGTGCATTTCATAATTCGCATAAATTCAGAACAATTAGTCGTAGAACGATGAAATTTCATATCAAGCTCTTCTATAACATCTAGTTGTACACCTTGCATTATGATTACGATCGGCTGCACCAGAAATGCAGTTTACAGAACAGTTTTTGGAATTTTCTCATAAATTCAGAACGATCAGCTGTAGAATTTAATATTTGAAGCAATTGTAGCATTCAAATGATAACTTTATATTTTTAAAGCAATCTACCAGAGTGGAAGTAAACTTTATTTGACAATTTTTTTGAATTTCTTGTACCAATTCGAGACTGTTGACCGTAAAATGATAAAATTCATTATTCGAGACTGCTTTAGCGTTTTAATGAATTGTAACATCTAAATGATCACCTCAAATTTTGGTTGTGATCGATTTTGCCTTATGTCAATGTCATAGTGTCAACTGTTAATTATTCAGTCAAAAGATGTACAAGTAAGTCATCAATTTCTTACAGTAGAAAATAGGAAGATTGAAACTACATGAAGTAAAACACATAGTTAGAAGTTGGTAGGATATTGTTCGAAGCTTATCTCGATATACTCTAAGAGCATGGTACCGATTAAAAATTCTATTTTTTTCTGCATCTTTCTAAGCTTTCTTACTAATAGAAAATTTGACTACTTCATAACTTGCTTACATGCTATGTGTGTGCACCTGAATTTTAGCTGAAATAGAATTTGTTGAAGCGATAAATAATGGTTGGATTATATCAAGCGAAACAAGGAATCACTCAAAAAAAATTTTTTTTTTAGCTGCTTGGAGTTTTATTTAACGTCGATGTTAGGATACAATTAATGATATTTGAATTGTAACGAATGTTAGCTTATTGATTGGTCATATCGACTTTGTTAGCTTTCAAATTATTGTAGAAAAATTCTACAGTGAGAATTAAAAGCGGATATAGTTGTATTCTGGAAGTTTTTGGCAACCCAAACGTCATGAGAGCAGTCTAATTTGTTGAAACATGAATATAAGTATTGCTAGTGCAAATAAATAAATATTAACGTATAAATGAATAAAACTGAATTGTAGTGTAGTGTGAAAGATATAGTTCAGTAATTACAGGTTTTAATTTAATTTTATTCAATTTTGATGTTTCAAAGCTACATAATCAAATCCATAGCAACAGTCATAAGTAAATCTTTATTCACTAGTGATTTAAAATGAATTATTAGTGATTTAAAAAAATTTAGATCAATGTTGGTATTCCTTTTCATAAAAGATTACGATTACTGAGAGATAATTTTTCCAATTGCTGCGACTGCTTCGTTCAAAATGATAACGGGGACGAGTACATTGTTTTAATCACTTTCTTCCATTATTTCAGACAATACTTTTCACAATTATAACGCTTCAATTCAAAATTCACAAAATTGACAGTTTGCTGACAGTCACACTTCCGAATGTTTGAAAAACAAACACTCGTCGTAATATCAACGAAGCTTCCTTGCAACTGCAATTTGATTTTTTAAAATTTTGTTCCTAAGTTTTGTGTTCCGAAAATTTACGCAAAATGAAATAAAATTATGTATACAAACACGTGAACTGAACCTCTTTATTTTTTCGAAGAATTAAACCATTCGCGCTGAACGCGCTCGTGATTTTGAACTTTCTTCTCGCAAATAAACAGTGGTTTAATTCACTTGTTGTATAAATAGCTATTAGTCATTAAAAACATAGTCTTGGTTATTTTCAGCATTATTCTATTGAGCTATTTAAATAAATATTCGTGTTCAGTAACGTTTTTACACTTCAACTAAATAGATAAACGTTACAGTTTATATAGAGGACATCATATTGAATATGGACACTCAAAATAAAAATCTCATATGAATATACAATTATAAAACTTATATTTTATTGTTCTTTTATCACAGATTGAGAGATTGTCTATTATCATAATTGCAGTTCAACTATTCATAGTAGTAAAAATATATGGATTTTCTTCTGTTGGACAAAGGAATTTTTCAAATGGAAGAGTTAAAACAGTTGACTTGGATTCAATTCTCTCCAACATGTTGTTCCACAAAGCATTTGCGGCTGCAAAAAAAGAAAAAAATATACCTATATTCCATCAGAATTGATTTTTGACATAGAAACTCGTTTTTACTTATCCAAGTAATAAGGACTAAACTTAAATGAAATGAAATGTGGGCCATCAGAAATCCAAATTTATTACAATAATATTTGATAAAGGATGTTTCGGGTATCATTATATGACTAATTAATAACAAGAACAAAATTTGTAAAGCATTCTTTACCATAGAGTATCAAAAAGTAATTACAAATTTTGTACTAGATATTATTTGTTCAAATTTTAAACATCTAATGATGGATGTATTGATACCCGAAACTTTCTTCATCAAATAAATATTATTATAATAACCTTGGATATATGATGGCCTTTGTTTCATCCCATTTATAAACTCTGGATTCTTCTTCACAACTTCAAGGACTAAACTTGTAAAAAATATGATGGTATCCATATACCTATAATAGTATATTACAATACAAGTGAAGAAACTATGAGTTTTGCTCACGCGGGCGGCAGTTTTGTGCACGAGGCGCCAGCCGAGTGTGCAAAGGCCCACAAGTGAGCGAATTCGTTTCTTCACGAGTGCTGTATAGCGTTTTGTTCAATCCTATTATTGAAATATTCATTAAAACATTAAAATCTATTACACTTCTTGAACAAAAATCATGTATAAAGTTTAAAGTAGCATAGGCAGCGGATGCGTTGTTATGGATCATGTAAATATAAACATCCGCAGCTGTCAAAAATATTAAAATTGTTTTGTCCTGATATTTTTACAAATATAAATTGTGACACTAAAATGGAACAAGATGATAATGAAATTGTGCGAGGAAAATAATTAACAAAGAAGAGAAAATAAGTAATAGAAATAGCACGCAAGTTGATATTACAAAAGTTACTACGATAACTACAGAGTCTCATCAGTTTTCAGTTGCTGGTATTGCATTATTTAAGCAACGCAATTTTTGATAATTATGAAGTTCATTTTCATATCAATAAATACATGTAATAAAATGTATTGTAGTTAATTCTTTATTTCGTTATGAAAGAGTGAGTGGACGAAAGTAATTACACTCACTACTTTCGCCCACCCGTTGTCATAGGAATCACTGTAGTTGACAAAACAAACACTTTCAAGATTGGTATCCAAGTAAAAAATAACATGTTTCAATAATAGGATTGAACAAATATTTTTTACAGAAATAAGAACTCATTACATCATGTGTTTGTCATTTTTCAGGCTTGACAAACTGAAATTTGATTATTGCCACGCTTGCGCAGTTAATTTCTCCAGTTTTCTTACAATATATCTTCCATCTTTTTCCGTCGTAACCGTTCGCAGTTTCTTCCTTCTAGATATTATTTATGATCTAAGCGGTTGAAAAAAAAAATTGCTAGTCTAATTAGAGCTATACTTAATTCTAATTACCTGCGGCATCAGCTCTCTGACTCAAATGGAAACAATCAGCTGAAAGCTGAGAAAAATCTGTTTGAGTTGGAGATATTTTTGGTATTTCTACATTAGCAATAGTTGGTTGGTAAACAACTTCAAAATCATCCAGATGAAATTCGGACATGCTGGTTACTTCTTTATCTACTTGCTGCCATAATTTATTTAACTCATAAATAGAGTCTCTTTTACTCGCATACAGATTTGACAATAAACAAGAACACTCTAGTTCTCTCCAAGGGTGGCATGTATTTGGGATGCCTTTTGCATCCAGTATAGGCTTGAGATCTAAAAAAAAATCATAATAATTTTTTTGGCATAATTATTGTTATATTGATTTTATTCATCATCATTTTCATAACAAGAATAGAATAGGTTGGCTTTCATGCTCGAAGATCATAGATAATGTTGATCAATTATATTCGGCGTAATTCAATTTGTTTTATTTTTTGTCTGAGATTTGACACACCTTCAAAACGCTGTATCTCTGGAACGAGTTCGAATTATCATAATATGAAAACGGTAATTTATGAGCAAGACTTAAAGCTATTTTATGGTAAATAATTATTTGGTTATTCATAAAAATGTGAAGGATACGCTACGCCAAAGCTATAGTTGACAAATATCATAAAAGTCTATTTTCACAAATGGAACCGTTTTTTTTTTTATTACAAATATTATTTAATCTTGATAATACTTACATGGGGCTGTGACAAAATTGACTAGTGTCCTTGGTAGATTATCCCTTATTAAACGCAAAGCTTCGATCATGTCCTTTCTATGATTTTCTAGGACTGCTGTATAGTTATTTTTGTAACAAATCTCGATGCAGAAATCATTCGCTCCTATCATTAATGTAATCAACTGAAAATTTAAGACAAGTTTAAAATACTTCATTTATTTATCTAAGTAATTAAAAGTGATAAATTTTTTCAGAAACTTCGAGAAGTGCACGCCGTCGAAGCCGAAGTGTATGAGTCACCAAATAAGAAAAAGATGTGTGGTTTTCTCTCAACTGGGATTTCGATCAAAAAGAGCAAACAAGGTAGGATAAACTAGAAATTTCTTTTGATGGAATTAAAATGATAAAATTTCTTATCAAGTTATATTCAGTGGAATAGTTCAAATGTAGTCAAAAAAAACTGTGCAAAAGAGAAATCTCACATACTTTCCAATCCTTCTTTAGGTTAACTCTTCTGTCTCTTGTAATTCTCTTGATAAGAACTTTAGCCATGTAGGGAATCTCACTAGATATAGCTGCTCCTTCTGCAGGATTAAATTGCGAATCTCTTTGGGTAGTGTAAGAATCTCCCAACGAATAGCCAAATAAGTTTGGATTGAACTCTTTTAGAATGTTGGGGAGGGTCAAATACTGCCTCCAAGTACCTTGTCCTCCTAAAATAGAAATTTTATCACTAAAAAAAATATTGAACTACTACGATTTTTCATTGCATTAAAAAGTAGACTAGCTACCAGCTTGAAACTGAGAACGTGGGACGCATTAGATTCAATGAGATATGAGATATGAGAATATATAAAAACTTCTTAACATTAAACAAGTTTGAAAAACAGACAGACAGACGAGAAATGTAGCAATGTATAATTATCTTATATCCGACCAATATTAATTATTAAATAACCTATTCCTCAATTGATGAAAACTAACTATTCAAAACTATGACCTAACAAAGTTGGATGACATCATGGCTGATAAATACTGACCTATCGACCAAGACAATCCTCGGTTTTCCATTAAAACATCTAATAGTTTTGTTGCCACAAGGCCAAAACCAGCTGTTAGGCTATCACCTAACGCACCTATTATATCAATGTCACCAGGTCGGAGTTTATGTACAGAAGAAGGTCTTTTAAGACTTCTAAATCCAGTTACATTGCAGGGAAATGGTACATCTGGAGGAATTACATCTTGAAGTTTCTGAAAATAATTATAAGAATGAAAATTCTTGGAAAGGCATTATTAACGTAATGGCAGTATTAATAAGGCCCAAAAGTAGAAAATAGCCCAAAAAAGTATTACTGAAATATTTATGTTTATAGCTAAAATAATGCTGTACTAATGATGCGATTGTAATCGGACCGAGGAGAGAACACTTAAAATAAATTTACCTCAATTTTTAAACTATTGAGCAATTTGAATGCAGTTTTTTCGTGATTTTCAGATAATTACATATAATTATCATTGATTTAGTTCAAATTTGTAGCAATTATACGAGAAATCAGCCCAAAAAATGGCGTTTCAAATTTGTCTATACGACAACGTTTACAAGTATATCAGGAAATTTCTCTTGGATTTGATATTATTGGAAATGCTTGTTGGTTGACGGCTAGTTTGATCTCAACTTAATTAGTCAAAGTCTGGGTGTGTTACATCAATTAATATGTAGAAAACATGAATGATTTTAATTATTTTAAAGCTCGTATCCCCTTAAAATTATGATCATAGAATAATTAACTAAACGCTCGTAGAGAGCTTATACAATCCACTTCACGACATTATTAGCCATATGCCTTATCTGCCCAATGATACTGTATTCAGTCACAAAAAAAGTTTCTTGAGTGACCATTCCATAGAGTTCAAAACAATTTTTATCCAACATTTTCTCATAACCTTTTGAATCGTTTTTATATTTTTGTTTATTTTTTGTCATTGACAAAACATTTGGTATGTTATTAGTAAAACATAGATATTATAAAGTAGGCATGAAATGATTGTTATGGTACCTGCTGCTTCCTGTAACTTCTCGATTATTCTTTCACTGAGTAACTAATGATGGATATTATTCATTTCAAATAGCTTATTACGAATCTGTGTTGGACAACATATAATAATTTAATAGAAATGGGATGTTATGAATACGTAAATGAACCGCCAAAAATATTTTGTTCTATCTGAACATTCAATTTTGATTTAAAAATATATAGTTTAAGAAAACTAAAAAACTTGCTTTTATGGTAAACCGAAGTAAAAAGTAAGAAATAGTTTTTAATATGAAAATAAAGTAATTGACGAGAAAATTAATGTTATTGTTGAAAAAGTGTCAGGTGCTCGATATCAGTTGTTCTAAATATTCTGTTGATACGATTTCTGAATGTAGAGTTAGTATGAAAATATGGTAAAAAAACACCTCACGCTTTTTTCACAATAACATTAATTTTCTCGTCAATTACTTTTATTTTTATATTTTTGTTCGGTTTTCCATAAAAGCGTGTTTTTTAGTTTTTTAAACTATATTTTATTTTCTATTTTTTAGTTCGATCTGCTATAGAAAAATTATTTATTATTAAAAATCGCTCGCACGGCGAATCAACGTTGACCGAGCTTGCTTCACTCGCACGGCGGTCTAATGTTGACCGAGCTCGTATTGCTCGCTTACAATTTACCAAGCTGCGTTCCTTGAATGTGGTAGCCGATTCTCAGGCTCCCGCTTTGAAAGTGAGTATTTATTCCTGATGATCCTTATGAGGATAATGGGACGAACTTGTTATATTATTGTATTGTCATCGGTCCTTGAGAAGTATGCAAAATTTTAATTTAATCTGACGTCTTTAAAGGCGGATTCATGCAGCCATTTACATTTACGTTTACATTTAATTTTCATCTTCATTTAATTCTCATTTATCTTTTCTTAAATCTAGCATTCAGGCAGACGCACAAATATAAATTAAATGAGAAATCAACGCATGCGCATATCGATTTCTTGTCATCTACAATATTTCTGTATTTCTGAAGCGTCAAATAGTTGAAGGTGTGTGTTCGTCAAAGTTCATATTCCTCTGTCTCTATTAATTTTGAACAATAGCAATACGATGAAATTTTAAAAGATGCGACGTTTGACAGCTACAACCTTGAACACTCTTAACTGCACATGCGCAGTGTATTTCTCATTCTCATTTAATTTAAAAAGATAAAAGTTGGTCATCTTATAAATCAAATGAAAATGATAGATAAATGAAAATGTAAATTAGAATGGTGCATGCATGATTCCATTCAGTTACACACATTTATCTCGTAAATGAAATTAAATTAAAATTAAATGTAAATGTAAATGGCTGCATGAATCCGCCTTAAGTAAGTGAAATTCACGTTCAAAGATTCCGTTATGCAGGGGCCACACTTACGTCTAATGCCATTAATTGAGGCGTTATGTGACAATTGATATATTGTCATTGACAATGTGTTTATTGTTGAACAACGCCTTAATAAATGGTATTAGGCGTAGATGTGGCCCCAGCATTACATAGATACAGATGAAGCTAATAAAAGCGTTATAAAAATTGCAATTGTCATTTGCTTTTTCATAGTGTCTTTCTGTCAGAGACAAAATATTTGAACAGTTTTTTTTATTCTTTGATAAAGAGTGATTTGGATTGATCATGTATCATGTCACAAAAAATTACGAATTAACGTTTAGCAAGCAAGCGAATCATAGACCTAACCAACTATAGACGGCTCACGTATATGTGAATAGTGTAACGATATAGTTCTTTGTTTGTCTTTTGTAACTGTGTATTTTTTCCAGATGAATTAGCATACAATTTAACATAATAACGTTATTTTTTATTTTATGATCGCAATATAATGTTTTCATATTCAAATGACTACTTCAGATTCAAGGTAAAAACTCGCGACAATACGTAAAATGATGCGACAATTGAGGAAGGAGCAAAAAGATATTGCAAGAAAAATTATTCATGTAAATTTATCATTGATATTCTTCAGATCGTCGCTCTATTGTTTTATAAATATTGATAGAATCTGACATTTTCTATCTACGCGTAATTGTAACGCAAATGCAACCAAGTTCACTAATGTTCCAATTATTTTATAAATTAATCGGTTAGCTGCAAGTGTGACTCGCACACTGAATGCTCCATATATTCAATAAAACAGGGACATTACATCATTTTTTGTAAATTACAGGAATATGAAAATAAATGTTTGATCAAATGTCCATAAATGATTTCATCAGAAATTAAAATATAACTTCTTAGAAGTTAATTTGTAGATATTTAGACATTTTCTTGGTTTAAACAGCTTCAAAAAATTTCAATTTGTAATTAAATTGACACTTGGGTGTTACCCGTAAAATGATGCATCCGGGGCGCATCACCTCTTTTGCTTTTCTAATGGCTACGCCACTGACACCATGTACTCGTGAACGTGTGAATCCATGTTGAAAACATTGTGCATAATACCTGCCGCCGATCAATTCTTTAGGTTATTTGTAAAGTCTAAATGTCAACCAATGTTCTGCGCAATAAGTAATGGAAGTTGAGGGCTGTACAAAAAATTTTATATGGAAACAATGGCTGGTACCACGAGCTCTGTTTTTGGCGGTACTAAGAGCGTTGTATCAAGATGTGTTTTAACGCAATTAGAATTTTCCTAAATACCTTAGAAAATAATCTTCAGATACAAATTACAGAAAACACATATATCTACAAAATTTATTTGCATATTTTCCATTAAAATAGCTTGAAATATTTATATTGCCTTAAAACTCTTCTTAAAATAAGACTGCTAGTATAGCCAAAAACAGAGCTTGTGGTACCAGCCAATGATATTAGAGCTTTTATTATGATGCTTGAGTTTAACAACTTGTTGCATAAATTACTATTTTAATCACTAGTTCGTCTCCTGAAATAAAAGAATTTTTTAGTATCATTTAATTGTTTTGAAATATATATTTGCCAGTCTCTATTCTGGTTTAACTTCAGATATTTCACAAATATTCAATTTGTTGCCAAATAGAATTTGGCCTTCAAATTTTGAGTTCATTATCATTTAGACATATTACAACATTACGGAACAAATATACTTCAGTTCAAGGCCAGAAAATATATGAGCGCTAATTATATTATTCAAACAATTTTTGGCACTTTAATTTAAAGGATGTAAATTGAGTAGCTTTTGATGTACTTACAAACAATTTTATCTAAATTGTTTACATGTACTATTTGTAAAATAATTTATTGTTTTTACTTAATCAATAATAGCTGTTAAATTTGAAAATTATATGAAAACAAGGATTCTTGTGTCATAGGATATTTATGTAATTAACTAAGGATATTAGAAGGGAATAAGTGTTCAAATTTAATAAAAAAGTGGACGTGCTTATAGTGGTCGCCGTAAAATCGTGCTCTTAGCGCTCACATATTTTTCTGTTATGCTCGTAGCAGCCAATACTCTTTCCCGTCATTTATTCATCTACACAACTTAATTTATAACTACTTTTTAATTTGAATAGAGAAATAAGCCTGTTTAAAAATTTAATATTTCTCATTCATTGGCTTGATCCTATAATAGACTCTCCTTTAGCATGGTTACCAATTTTATAAGCAATAGCTCTCAAATAACTAGATTTCAACTTAACAAAGGCAGTTTAGTCAACCCTTTACGATTGTCTCGGGCTCAAATATGGTCCACAGACACTCACCGCGCAATTCGGTACTATTCAGGAATGCTTTTCGATAGTGTGAGCGAAGCGAGCTAACTGCTAATCAATTTATCAAAAAAAGCCACTGTTTTTGTGCTATTCACGAGTAATTTTAGAAGAACTGTTCAATTTACTGGAAACTTTTGTTTAATGGATAAAAAAAACCGAATGACAATGCTATATTGAAGGGCAAGAAAATTTGACCGCTAAAAGCACGATTTTGAGCGCAGAACCACAAGGAAAACTACCTTCTGTAACTTTTAAGTGAAATAAAATAAGAAATACTCACCCGGAGTTTCTTTGCTTGTTGCAAATTTCTTGTATTCTCACTATTACGACCTAATAGTCGATACATTATATTTCGAAAACCTCTATACAATGGTAATTTATTTTCTAAAACAGGATTGGAGTCAAAGCTTCCCCCTTGTATAGATGAGAAATGTAACGTTAATATAAAAAATGCTATGAATAACTTCGCTATCATCATTTTGTTACTTTTCCTGGAAAATGAAAATCTTTGTAAGTAATTTTTGATTTCATATTCATCAAATAATTGCTTGTATCCAGGACGGTGTTATTGGCAATGATTCTCGAACTTGAGACTTGATTTTAGAATTAATTCCCTAATTGATAATTTTAGGTAGGGTTGGATTAGATAAGAAAAATGAGGCTTCTTTGGATAAAGGTGGCTGACGTTGATTGATTTCTGATTGGATGATAGTTGCGGAAAAGGAGTGAATTTTATTTTATGTATAAATATGTTGCCGTGATTTGAGCCTAGGCCAGTTTTGCCTATTAAATTTATAGGGCCTTAATTATGGATTTATTTATGTAAGTCATGAATCTACAAAGGATTGATATATAAATTAGAAAATAGATAATTTCTCCATGAAAAATATTCAACCAGCAATAAATCTGTCCAACACTTCTATCCAAACTCATCTGCACCTCATTCATTATTTATTACGCTCACTAACTCTTTTACACACAAAAATACAACAATTATGTCAACCCACTATGATACACACCGAGTATCTTAATAAAGTATAAAGCAGCTAATTCGATTGATTCTACACGCTAAAATTGTAAGCTCGAAAATTTAAATCACAGTCCTAGATATTCAGAACAATAATTTAATAAAAAAAATTAAATGATAACTCATTAATTCATGATATATATTTTTTAACTTGTTGTTAGAACTCACATTATTAATAAAAAAATTAAGTCCCTCTACTTCACACACTCTTCACTTTGTTTACAGAGTAAACATTCAAACTTATAAGCACTCTTCGTTAAATATGTAAGTACTGATGCTTCCCTATCGGTGCAAAAGAATTTATACTCAATACATTTTCATGAATGAGCAACAGACTCAGACTACAAAGCGTAATATACAGAAAAAAAATACTGGATTGCCTTCAGACATATTTAAGAATACAGTTAAGATAATTTTGACAGCTAATAAGTAGAGAGACCCCAATGATTTTATTCAAAACAATCGCTAAAAAATGTGAAAGGTGTACTAACCAAAATAAAAGTCAATGTCAATGACAATTTTTGTGTAATCGTTTTTGAAATTCAAGAACACACCTAATGTGTACTTAAACTGATTACCAAATATCTACAATGTTATATTAAGACACCATTAGCCGCAAAACTCGTATTCTCACCAACTGAAATAGCACTTTTTTCCAAAATTCGATGTACTGTTTTTCTTTAACTCATTATTTTCACTATAGCTCTACTTTATTTATTCCAATTTCTGTTTAAGTAGCGAAAATGATTATAAAATTTTTCATTATATTCATCGTAATTCAAATATGCTTATAGGGTATGATTTATGATAGGAAAAACGTTATTCGTCCAAAGAAAAAATAAATTTTGAGAAAAAATCATGATTTCGTGGATTACAAGGCTCCTTTTATCACCGAGCTCAAGGGGTATCATTCCTCAAATGAATTTCTGCAGAGCATTTTGATATGGGTATAGTCTTAAGGCGACAAAAAATCAAATAATTACAAAAATCACTTTTTCTTATCGCATATTCTTCTGTATATTCAGCTAAACGCTGATGTCCGCTAAAAAAAATGAAAAAATATTTTTTTTTGTAACACGTGCACCGAAAGTACTCTTTTACTGAACTGAATTCTACCTCGAAAGTTCTCATTTTCAAACCATGGATACAATTATCATTAATGAATATAATTCCTTGCGCATGGGGTATACGAATGATAAGTGTAGATCACGGATGTCGCAGTATTTTTGGCTCATTTATGCAAAAAAAAATTGAATTGAAGAATCATCTTGATGATAAAAGCGCATTCTTGACAGCTCATGAATGCTTGTTACTTCAGAGATTTCTCAAATTACCATCTCTCACAATTACTGAGCTTGAAATTAAGCAGTTTGGGCAAACTTACGAGACAGCAGCTTCCATTTAGTTTTAGTTTCAAGTTGGATATTTGATAGGTACATAATTTATGCACGTACAAACTCAAAAATACCTTTGAATCTTCATTGTTTAGTTATTGACTGACGGGAGGTCAAGTGCTGTACATTAAAATGATAATTTGATTTTAGCAAAGCTATATAAAAAAATACACTAAAAGTAAACAAATTTTCATCCAATAATAATAATTCATTCTAATAAGCTTCAAATTCGCGTCAAACAAGTCATTGAATGAATCCCGGACAGATTTGACAACTGTACATAATAATAGTGACAGCCGCGACGAAAGTTGTAACTGAATTTTTATCTACTTTAATAAATTTTACTTGTGATATCTCTAATGTCATATATATCTATGGGCATTGTTTCACTTGAAACAAGTAATTGAATAATTTAATCTTCCACAATCACTGAGCTTGAATTAAAGCAATTTGTGCAAACCTACGAAACAGCAGCTTTCATTTAGTACCAGTTTCAAGTCTGTAAACAGTATAGTTGCTGAGAACTCAGCGTCACGCCAGCCAGCCAGCCAGCCGGCCAGACAGCCAAAGTGAATATAATAGCGCTTTTTTATAAAAAATGCGCTAAAAATTGAGTAAAATTCGAAAGGTGATTACTGCTGAATTATGAATAACTGAAATCTGAAAATTGCTGCACAGAATGAACAACATGTAAGTAATTCAATTTCATACCTCAAATTTTGAACTGATATGGGTTAGTATCCATTTTAGGGTAGAAACTATTTATTTCAATACTTCACAAGTTATACAAGATATTGACATGCGGTTTTCAAAGTTATAGCGTCAGGTTGAATTAAACTTAAAGTTTTGGATATAACTGAACCAAATTTTTTGGGGATATATTCATATAACTTTGATAAAGATTAAATTATTATTTTAGGGTACAGCACGTGACCTCCCATCAGTCAATAACTGAACAATACATACTAAAAGCCCTTTTGAGTTTGTACGTGCACAAGTTATGTATAAAATAGTTACATCTTGAAACTGGTACTAAATGAAAGCTGCTATTTCGTAGGTTTGCTCAAACTGCTTTATTTCAAGCTTAGTGATTGTGGAAGATAATAATTCGTGGAGTCTCTCAGCTAACAAACATTCATGAAATGCAAAAAATGCGCTTTGATCATCAAGATGATTCTTCAAATGTTTAATTTTATTCCAATTGACCTTTGGAAAAATTAGTATTATAAGATGTATACGATATAGAGTTTACATTTGCTGTAAACATTATAGCACAGAAAATGTGAAAAATATCAATCAATAAAATAAGTCATGTGAACTATTTTTCGCAGCATTAGTCTACTGTAAATAAACAAAAAGTATCTTATGCAACATGGACACTGAACAACTGTTATTATTGTCACGGATGAAGTTGGCTGCACGAAGCTACATCTTGAGCTTTGACTCGCCTTCGCTGAGTACAGTCAGCTTCATCCTGGATAATAATGGTAGTCGTTCGTTCCTTGTAGCATAATTCACTATTACAAAGAGATTCTGAAGCTTCATTCATTCAACATACATTGCCAATCGTATTCGAAAGATATTTAAAAATATAATTAACAAGAAACCTAATTTTTTTTATATCTGCATCATAATCACTGATTTGAAAAAACTAAAAATTGTATATAATTTTAAAATTAAAGCACTATTAAATATCAAACAATACTAATTTACATCGATTAATCATATGAATTCATGGTGAATTTTGTATAATTTATTTTATTCATACTTACTAAGGTCACATACTATTCGATTCTGCGCATGCGCATTATTATTCTTCCAAACTATGCCACATGTTTAATTATTTGAGTTTTTAGGTTATAAATTGTAATAAAAAATACATTATCGATGAATAATCAGATATTTTAAGCAAAAACAAAACAAGTACAGAAGTTGCAATATGATAATTATAAAACAATAAACTTAATATCATATTTATTCAAGATAAATATCAAAGATACAATTTTTTTGGTTCAAATTTTGTATATCTTATTCATTTTTGACGTATCAGCTTTATCCATGAGCCTTTATCAGAAAATTAATAATACAATTATTTTTGTATCATTGTTTTTCTGATCAACACTCTTGAATAGAGAGTCGAAGCGTCAAAAATAAATGAAATATACAGAATTGAAATCAAATAAATAAATTCATTACAATATTCATTTGAATACCAACTGGTTGGGATTGTTCATTTTTGTTATTTTGACAATGATTGTGTGAACAGTACTAGCTGACGAAATCATTATGAATACTTTATTGTGAATACTTTAATCAAAAACAATTCAATTTTTTAGATACTGAATTTTGTTCCATTATTCACATCACTTAAAAAAAAAAAATCAGTCAATAACATTGAAAAACAAAAAAAAAGGTATTCAGGGACTTTTTTAAATTCTATTAAATTTATTCATAAATTGTACATAAAAATATCTATTATATTATTTGTGTACACAGTACGTCCTTTCAATCTGATACAAAGAAACTTTTATAGATAAAACAATCATTTATGAATTTTTTCACAATAAACTATTTTTTTTGGTGAATATAAATGGCTGATTTTCTGAAGGACACAAAAATCGTTCGAACAATCTGTAATTTCTTGTTGTTTTATTTCCATCTCTTTCTAGCATATTATTCCATAAGGCATTAGCAACTGGAACAAAAATAATATTATTACTGAAATATTCGGGTAAAATTTGTCGATTATACTTTCTGCATGCATTTTTTGGCTGGTATGATGGCAATCTCGTGACAAATACGTCATATCTATTTTATTATCTGCGGTTCTAGGCAATCTGAAATTCAACGAAAATGGCTGGAAAATAACTGCAAAATCGTCTGTATTGAACTCATCCATATCTGCAATTTCCTTCTCCAACAGTTGCCATCTTTTAATTATATCTTTATAAATTTCTCTTTTACTGGCGTACGTAGGTCGTAGCAAACAAAAACATTCTACGTTGTTAACAATTTCGCAGTAGCGGGATTTAAGTGGTACCAGATTTTTTATTAAACTGGCATCTGAAAAAAAGCAGTCCATAGAGTTTTTATTAAGATTCTTATCCAAAAAGAACGGATAATTTAATGCTTATTGAATTATTTTATAAAAACTACATTATTATTATTTTTAATTTTTACCTGGTGGTGGTACAAGGTTAAATATGGTTCTAGGCAAATTTTGTTTCAATAATCGGAATGTACTTAATAAGTCATTTTTGTGATACTTCAAAATATTTTCAGGATTCTTCTGGTAACATATATCCAAGCAGAAATTATTGATCCCAATTTCCAATGTTATTAACTGAAACAAAAAAGATTTATATATAACCACATAACTCAGAAAATGGAAAGGGAAAATATTATTGGTATTAATAATTATGGATAAATATTGACAATAAATAAAGAAATATTAATCACGCCTTTCACCCGATACAGGTGTGGCAGATATTTATAGTGCACTTAGTGCCGTAGGGTACAATTACGAGTGCTCTTAGTTTTGTGGATAGTATACTTCACAGTATAGCATAATACAGTAAAAATCTTAGTGACTTTTTGTCCCTCGATGATGATTGCAGATTGCAGCGATCAATTGATGCAATCTAAATATATCTAATTTTACGCTTTCGGTTAATTTTTATCAACATTAACGATCAAAGTGAGAAATAAAGAAGGAAAAATGAGAAAAAAATTTCCTGTACCCTTCACTGAAATAACTGGTAAGGGTAACAATTCAAGCTATACGCAAAGCCATCTAAATGAAATCACGACCAACTTGAAGTGGTAAGGTCGGTGTGATGATAAGTGGTAGGGTGTTGCAACACAAATTGTTAAGTGGTAACCGGAATCACTTGTAAAACAAAAAGACATCAAACATCAAACTTTTGATGATAGGAAATGTATTCTTATCTTAATCAAGTTTTACTTCTAATGATTTGAGTGGTGCAATTAAGCCCTCTCTGTGTAGCTCGTCTAGCATATTAGGAATTTTACGGCCTTAAAATCCTTCCAACAGTTATTTTTTTGACCATAGTTTTCTCTGTTCATTTTTTCTGTCCGCATTCTAATTACTTCGCAAGCTATAGCTGCTCTTCGACGGTTATTTCCGGTAACATTCATATTTGTGATAAACAAGCCCACGTTCTAGCATCTCAATAAGCCGCGCAGCTTTCTTTGTGTGCGGAGAAAACAAGTGTCGCGCCAAGTACGTCGACCCAGAGTGCAAGGCAACTTGTGGCACATTGAGCAAACAAAATTGCTTGAAAACTTGGCTCATGTGCTGTGGATTCTAGTCATATTGAAATCTCTGCACTTAATTCCTAATAGTAATTGATGCAAAATGTGTGTGAACTTGAGCAATGTAAAAAGGTAGCATGGGTCCAATATTTAGACCAGTCTCACAAATTGTGTTCTTAATGATATAATGTTTATAGCACACTTGTTGCCTTCAAGATTTTTTTTTAGTCCCGTGCTTCCTTCATTTGGCAATTATTAAGTACACAACAAGTGAGCACAAAGCAGCAGTTGATATTTAGACTTCACACATTTCTACCTGCACGAATCACAGAAAAAAATTAATTTTGAGTACAAAACCCAACTGTCACGCTTTGTATCTGCTAATGCATACATGTTTTGTGATGTGTGAATTCTCAAAGTGGCCGTAGAAAAATATTTTCACTATATATCTTGCTTAATGTTATACATTTGATTGGTTATACGTATAGTCAGACTATTCATCGTTACCTTCCAATCTTCCTTCACGTTTACTCTAGGATCAGACTTGATTCTTTGAATTAGCACTTTAGTCATGTGAGGTATTTCACTTGAGAGTCCTATTGTTTCGGCTAAATTGAATTGAGATTTCTTTTCAGTGGAAATAGAATCACCTAGAGAGTACCCAATCAAATTTGGGTTGAATTCTTTCAGAATATTTGGCAGAGTCACATATTCTCGCCATGTTCCTTGTCCACCTACAAAATTACAAAAACATTAATTAAAATGCAAAAAAGTTTCTTTCGGGAGAAAATATTTATAAGATAATTGTGCATTGATACGTTAACGCTAACGTGAGAAATAATTTTTCTTGCGCATTCTTACTCAATATTGTTTGGTTAAACTCTACGGTCCTATTCTAATTCGTTGAGACTGTTTGCAGTCTCTATGTCAATGATGCTGGTGCAAACGATATGATCTAAAAATTTATGATGACGAAATTAAATCATTTCTTCAATTCTCCGCTAGGTAGTACATGTTTTTTAAAATGACGTCAAGAGACTGTCTCTACGAATAAGAATTTTGAGGCTTAGTGTTCTAACCAGAAACGGGATGTAGCAATAAACTTATTCGTAAAATTCAGTATGCAACCTCACGGGAATTAGTTTCATACGTTAGGTTTAACGTATTGTTAGCGGAGATTTATTAAATTCTCCAATATTTCACATTTGTATGTGAGATTTATCTTAGTTGACTTTTGAAACTTAAAATCCTATTGTTACAATTTTATCTTCAACAATCTCTAAGAATTAACATAATAATCTTCCTGAAATGTTCTGACGTAGACAAATCTTGTTGTTTTATAGCCTACCAAGCAGATTAACAAGGATATAGAAAACCATTCGACTTGGTTGACCTTCATACACCTTTGTCATTTCCCAAATATTTTCCGCAATTATTCTGATGCAAGCTTTCAATTGTTTCGGAAAATCTTCAAAAACTGGTTTGTAACTGAAGTTTTGTATCTCAAGTCGTGAATCGAATTTTTTTTTTGTTTACATCGTTATCAGCGATATACAGGGTGTCACAGAAATAAGTACATTAATTTTAACCTGCAATAGATCTCTTCAAGCCTAAAAATTTTTCTTGATAACTTTTTTCTGTAAGTCTCCTGGATATCGGGTGAAAATTCATCAAAGTTTGGTCAAAAATTTCATAGTGCGCCTATGGCTAGAACTGCATGTTTCTCATTTGTTGGAAGAATGACAGCTGTCGATTCAAATGATTATTTTGAAACTTTAAACCATCATAGTCTTATCAATCATTCATTTGAAACTGAAAGAATAACAGTATTTCAATAATACACTGATATTTGCTCACCTCGATAATTCTATTTCTGTATATGTTGCAAGAAAGATCAAATTTATCTCTGAAACCAACAATTTGGTATATTGGTCGTATTTATATGTTATTGTTGAGAAGTTTTATTTTTATTTAGGAATTTCACGTATATTTTCAAATAGTTGGTACATTTCTTGAACATTAGATTGTCAGCACGAGTTCATTACACTTGGATCAGCTGATTTGAATAGTCTGAATACAGCCTCTAACACAGTTAGAATATGGGTCAGATTGTGCTGCCATCTACGATCAACTTAAAAAGTAGTTGCCGCTCTCAGCTTACTTCATTACTGTTGGCTCTCAAACATAAAGAGAAAATCATTCAACGATTCATTTAAAGTGAACGGTGAAATATGAAATGGAATGCAGTTCTAAAATAATTAATTTCTTGAATAATTCAACTAAAAATATTCCCGCAAAAATTGTTAGAGCTTATTCTTGAAAAACAGAAAACTTAACCTACAAATGTATCACACTGAGTTTGGTAATTGATTTTAAATATTTTTTAAAATATAAGATACAATATTCTATTTGTTCAACAGATCAATTTACGAGGCATACTTCATTGAAACGACCTGATTGTGAAGTTTGTAATAATATGAGAAAAAACTAATTCACAGCTGCTTCATTTATAAATTAATGTATTTTATTCATTTCATCTGGTGTTTTACGTTCCAGTTAAACGATAAGCTCTCAATATCTCATAGTATTCTCATCATTATGTATAAGTGCACAATATTTTGACATTAAATACATGGGCATAGCCACAATAATTCAATTTTTAGTGAAAAATTGCATTTCTGAAATCGTTCCAAATAAATTCGCCGAACTAATCCTACACTGCCTGCGAAATCGCAGATAGAAGAGCTTGACATTTTCACAGGTTTTAACTTTTGTGACAATAATAATTAGACCATTTTTTCCAAAATTTATTTGAAGGAATTGATCTGGAATTGATAGCTTCCATATGTCGAAATCAATTGTTTCGTTGTAACCAGGGTTGTACCTGCTACTGGATCCGATAATTATGCACCTGAACGACTCGTTAAATTATAGGGGTTAAAAAATGTTAAAAAAAGATGAGAATTCGAGAAAAAGTTATTAAGAAAAATTGTTATGCTTGACGGGTTTTATCACTGGTTAAAATTAATGTACTTATTTCTGTTACATCCTGTATATTTCATGAAATGTTGATCGAAGAAAAATCAGCCAATGGTCTTAGAAAACAAAGCTATTATTTTTGGCTTGACAATAAACGCTCACCACCTTTTTTCCTCGAGTTGTCAATGTTGTATTGAACGATACTTTTCGCAAAATAATAATAATAATTTAATAATGAAGCCTTGTTCTTAGCTCTTGGGGGTTATAATCACAATTTCAATCGTCGATGAAGTTGCTACCCCTTCCACATTTAAAATTAGCTGATAACAAAGTCTTACCGATGCTCCAGGCGAGTCCTCGATTCTCCGTAACAACTTGTATAAACTCTGTTGCCACTAATCCATTTCCCGTAGTTATACTATCGCCTAAAGCCGCTATAATATCAATATCTCCTGGTCGTACCTCATTAACATTTGAAGGACGTTTTGAACTTCGAAACCCAGTCACGTTGCACGGGAATTTCACTGACAACGGTACTGGCTTCTGAAGTATCTGGAAACGAAATGATCAGTGAACTTCAAACACAAATTGGATGCTAAACGTGCTTAGCCAAAGATTTTAATGACCTAGTTTCTTAGTTCTAACAGAATAATGAATTAAAGGATCCTCCTACACTCTATACTTCAATTTCAAATTCTCACCTTAGGGTGGATACAAACTTATACCAAATACTTGCATACAACCTTTACTAGGATACAGCTACATCCATTGATAATATAAAATACAAAATTTGGGAGCTCTTTCATGAAATCTATAATATATTAAATGTCCGACTAGCTTATTATTGTTGTCATAATAACACTGATTTCATAATACCCGAGGGCATTATGTTGAAAAATAACAAACAAGTTTCCTAGTTACAGCAAGTAACTAGAGTAATTTCTCTGAAACAAAAGTCGGACATTAAACATTGAAGGTACCACGGGAGTTGAACAGACAATAATGCCTACGGTCAACGTACACATCTCGGGCCAAAGGCCCTCGGAAAGTACACTGTTGACCTCAGGCTTTATTGTCCTTTTAACACCCTTGATACCTTAATTAGTATAATATACATATATGCACATATAGGTACAAGGTGTGTCCAAAAGTGTAGCAAAACTTTAGAGATGTTGATATTGCTTTTGGTGAGTTTGCTATGAGTAAAATAAGGGTTTTGCCAATAGTAAAAGTGTTTTCAACAAGGCAAAGAAGATGTTGAAGATGGCGAACGTCCTGAACGCCCCAGCACATCAAGAACCGATGAAAATGTGAAAGAAATAATAATGAAAGATCGCCAAATTACATTCGAAGAAGTCGTTGCAGATGATTTGGCTCATGACATGAAATTTCCTTGGATGTTTTGGGTATGGAACATGTGGCAATAAAATGTATCTCAAAACTGTTGATTCTCCAACAAAAACAACAGCGAATGGAAATCTTTCAGGAGTCACTCAAAAATCGCAAAATGAAGTTAATAGGGACAGCAGAACAACTGAAACATATCATAACAGGTGATGAAACACTGATTTATGGATATGATATCGAATTTAAGGTTCAATCGTCTCACTTAGTCCAAGAGATACAGCCGAGATTTCGCCGTCATCGATAATATGGAATTTCTCGAATGTTATATCTTCCTTCAATATGGATTGGTCACTTTACCACAAAGGCGGACAGCCTAGTGGATGCAGATGGTAGCTATCAGGGATAAGGAAAGCAATTTTTTGGGAAATCGTTGACATCGATATCACGCTTGAAATTTTGTTCAGAGGAAGGTCAGGACATTAGTAAATAAAATCCGAAAGGGCGGACAGCTGAGTGGATGCATAGAGGGTGGCAGACAAGGGTAAATTGGATGAAAATTTGAGCAAAAAATTATGATCTGTAATATGTCAGCCTTTCCTACCGCGTAATATCAGACATCTAAGGAATCTGGATCAAAAAAGGCGGACACATTGGATGATGCAGTGGGCTGTAAAACGATCTTTACCTAAGCGCGCATGAGCTACATGTGGACTACCTTATCTCGATAATCACTCGATTAATTTATACGTTTAACACCTTATTCTCTATATCCTTTATCTTTATTTCCTAGTTTTCATTGATAAATAATTCGCAATATAATTCAAATAACGGTATGACATTACAGCAAGATCAAAATAGACGACGACAAATTATTGGGAACTCCTTGACATTACAAAACTAATGTCATGTACATCAACTCGAATATTTGACCTCCCATAATTTGTAATAATTAGATGTTTGGATGAATATTTCAGCGTGAATTTGCGTTATTTAGCGCTATTTGGCATTCATAAAAAAAAATCCCTAGAATATAAGAGCTTTAAGAAAATAATTTTATGGTTGTACTTACGTTCATGGCCCTGGCTCGCGCCATATTTTTCGGATCTTCGCTATTTTTCCCCAATGCTTGATAGACAATCCCTCGAATGAATTGAAACTGATTCACAAAAGCGTCTAAAGCCGTTGGTTGAACAAAATTTTGTGATCTAACCTCACTTGCAAGAAGCATTACAGCAACGAAAACAAACTTCATTTTACACTCTTGAAATATATCTTACCTTCTCTCTTGTTGTATAGTTACTGTCATAACTAGGCCACTACCAAATAATACTTGTTTACCTTCGATGGAATTTTTTGTTCTTTGCGGAAAAATGCATGCGAATCTGACTTTTAATTATAATATATTAATGAAGAAGATGTAGAAAGAGAAAATAGGCAAGACAGGTCAAGGAATAACATGGAATTCAAGGTGAGAGGTACGGCCAATCTTTTGTGATTGCAGAATTTACTATTAATAATAATTACAAGTAAATGTTAAACAAAAATTTGGTGTGACCTTTAATCAGTACTATATTATAATCAAGTTATGTAATATTCAAGAGGGAATCCTTAAGCATTAAATTTATTTAGCTCATTTTTTTCCTCCAAAAATCCAGAGCTGTTTCCATTCTGACAGTAATATTATTCAATTCAATATTTATAAAGGGTTGAATGATGCAACAAAAATTTATCATATTTTGAAAGTTTATATCTACTAAAATAATCGTACAATAATAAATAGACTGGGAGCTGATGGCAGGTGGAGTTCTCCGATTTTATACTGCATGCCTTATTGAAGGTTCATCATTCACCCCCTTGATAACAAAGATAAATGATTAATGACCGTTGCACGCTTTCTAGTAGAAAACACCCTAACTATTATCGGCTAAACACCTAGGATAAACATAAATTAAAATGTCTTGCTTATAATAATAGCTATCTTTTATCGACCGAACAGATCGACCAAACAACAACATCAAAGATGTCAATTCGTGAGATAATCAGTCGCGATTGCGTACCGCACGTCGAATACCCATGATGTTATGTCCGCTGCGGCGAAAGTCCACACTGTCGAATATTCACTTGTGTGTCAATTGCACTAAAACAGTGGTTTTTGTATTCAGCCTGCGGGGCTTCGCACCCAACTAACGCAAGGGACTCGCCCACTCTAACCAAGCTCGACATGCCATGCTCAATGTTTATGAACAGTGGTTTTTGTTTTCACACCGTTTGTCTAGACAGGTGCATGTTTAACGCCAAATTTCTTCTATGTCCACATATGGTGTTATTTAACGCTTTGCTTTTCAAGTTTAACGCGACTGGAGTCGCATATGACATATGCATTAGATTGGTTTATAAGTTACTACTTCGCATCATTAAAATGGCCCGGTAATTTTTGATTTTCTGAAAGAATAATGGGCACGTGGATATTTTTTTATTGTGTCTGGTATGATCTGTCGTCATATAAACAGATTTCTGTTTCCGGTAATAAAAAAACTAATATAATTAATTAAAAAGTCAAGGCTAGCTAATATAGTGTTAAAAAAACCATAAATTATCCAGCCAAATAAGTAAAACGTTTTATAAGTTTATTCATCTGTTGTAACTTTAAAAACAATCGATTCAATTGTCAAGCTTCTCTCGTACTGTTCTAAGAAAAATGATTCATAGTTTGTAAGCAATGCAATTGATGCTTGCTTCAAATTCCATTTTATTACTTCAAAATTTCCGGCTTGGGTTAAAATAGCCTTGAAGAATGTTTTGAATAAAATATGGCTTTTACCAACCTAATTCCAGTTATGTAGATTCCAAAGCAAAGATAACATTGACATTTTAAAACCATCAATATATGCGCAAGAATAAGCAGTTCTTGTTTAAAAACTCAGTCTTTTACTCTAACACATTGACATTGATATTGTAATATTGTTTTTCTAATACTTAACATTAATGTTTCCCAATTTAGATACATTACTTCAATGAAAGTTGACTCAAGGTAACTAAAAGGAAAGTTCAAGTTTATTCAATTAAGGCTCGGTCTTTCCATCTCCGAATAACTTTATTCTCTGGATAATTATTATGGTAACAATTATTGCAACAATTATTGCTGTGGATATTATCCACCGGATAAAGTTATTCGTAGGTGGAAAGACCGGGCCTCAGTCAAAACTAAAACCGTAAACATAAACGTAAAGTTGAACTATTGTATTTCAATGCCTGTGTTAACAATACTATCACGTATTTCTTACGCTTATATACTGATATAAGAGCTACGTAATGAGAAACGTAAAGTTGAGATAAATTCAACTTTATGTTATGTTTACGTACAAAACAACTAATAGCGCATGCGTCAACTTTAAATACATGTTTTCATCTGACATTTGACGGCTTCCTGGATCGAAACGTGCTTCAAATATAACTGATATAGAATTATTAATAAAAGAAGCAACAATTTCTTCCTCGTCTTCCTATTTTTCTCGTTGGCGACTTTTATAACGCAGTTTCAATAATAATGAAAAAATCGCAAGTTTTTTTTCAGACATCATACAATCGAAATCAACAGACTATTTGAAAATGACAGTCAGAGAGACTAACACAATACATCAATAACTCTAATTTGTACCAACGTAAAATGGAAAAACAACTTTATTTGGATATTTTACGTTATGATCACTATGAACGTACATAATTTCTTACGTTTATGTTTTAACGCACTCCTTTCACTTATACACATTGTGAATTGGCACGATTGGCACTGTCATTCTTGTTGTTCAATGTTCATATAGTAAGTAATAGGTATAAAATAGTTATTTTTGTATTAAGAGTGCGAAGTGATTGTTTTGTTTGTTGCGCGTGAGAATGTCAATTTTAGCCGAGACCGTAAGATCGAGGTAACAAATTCTTTCGAAAGCGCAACAAAGAATATAATCACTTCGCGCACGAAATACAAACAATTTTTTTTCGCCAACTGTCAAAAAATAATAGATCAACAATAATTATTGTTTTATTCAGAAAAATGTGAAGAAAAAAGTACAAAATAAAATTGATTTGCAGTCACCTGGGTATTGTAACCAAAAGAATGCGCAATTGTTGTTTGATAAATAAAGATCTGTCAACAATTAATTTTTATATTAAAAAATTAGTAGTTTTGTGTACAAATTCATATTTGGTTTTTGTTAAATACCTGTTTGTTTCTATCCTTATAGCATAACTAAATTGAATTATATTAGATTAGGTGTGCAAAATTAGAATTTAGTTTTTCACTAGTGAAAAAATATGTTTTATTTTTTCACTAGTGAAAAAATCACGAACTTTGCGTATCTATAATAATAAAAAAATATCATGCTTTTTTGTATTGTTATGGATACGCAAAGTTCGTGATTTTTTCACTAGTAAAAAAATGAAACATATTTTTTCACTAGTGAAAAAATGAACATATTTTTTCACTAGTGAAAAAATAAATTCTTACTTTGCACACCTAATCTAATATAATTCAGTTTAGTAATGCTACAAGGATAGGAACAAACATGTATTTAACAAAAAAGAAATATGAATTTGTACATAAAACTACTTATTTTTGAATATAAAAATTAATTGTTGACAGTTCTTTATTTATCAAACAACAATTGCGCATACTTCTGATGACAATACCCAAGTGACTGCAAATTAATTATAGTTTGTACTTTTTTCCTACATTTTACTTAATAAAACAATAATTATTGTTGATTTTTTGACATTTGGCGAAAAAATATTGTTTGTATTTTGTGTGCGAAGTGATTGTATTTTGTTGCGCTTTCGAATGAATTTGTTACCTCGACCTTACGGTCTCGGTTAAAATTGACATTCTCACGCGCAACAAAAAAAACAATCACTTTGCACACTTAATACAAAAATAACTATTAAAGTATGCTATCTATCATATTGATATTATACAAGATAATTAAATAATGATATAAGAAAATTTTGTGGAAAATACTAGTAAAGAAATAATTATAAATTTTAATGGCAATTTTGGATGGCATAAGTAGATTTATATGATGATAAATGAAATGAAAAATTATATTGGGAATACGGAAATCACATAGGCTACAGAAACCAAAAGTAGCTCATCATTTCAATTGGTTAGTAATCTGTCATTTAGATGTAGGAAATGTTTAAATTTACTCTGTGACTATATACCATTGGTAAAAGGAATTTAATCTACTAAAAATTCCATTCAGCATCAAAACAGAGCAGAGAGGCTGTAGAGAAGATAATGGATAAATACAATAGAAAAATGGGCGGCCTCGATCTCGACACCAAACTACCTGGATCTTTAATCCTCTACTCGAACTCGGCACTATACTACGGATTAAGACTAATGACTTATTCGTTCTGCCTGAGTGGGATTTTCTAGACACATGTGATTTTATATTAATAATAAATCAGATTCAAAAGCCGTACATTTGAACTTTTGATTTCGGCCCAACATGAGGAATTCAGTAAGCCCTTGTCGGCTGTATCGGGCTCAAGTTCTGTCCCACAAGCGCGCGCTGCGCAATTCGGTAATATTCAGGGATGTATCTCAAAAGCGCGAGCTAGTCTACAATTATTGTTAGCCTACGATCATTGTTATAGACTGTATTTCAGCCCAACATAAATGATTTTATAGTTGTACTCACTTATAAAACCAAATCTTGCAGAGTGATCGTGAGTTTATTAAAAATTGACAGTGCCGAGTTCATGTGTGCCCCGCGCTAATCGGCTTAGCATCTGTGTCGACTTCATGTACTCGGTGCCGAATTCGTGTACGCCCAGAGAAATTCATGCGAAATTAAAATTGGATCCTCTGCTATTAAATAATCATACACGATCACTTATATTAAAAAAAATATTGTAAAATAACATGTAAAATTTTTCTGTTAGATGTTGAATTTTTCAATCCGTGTCGTGCATCAACAACTGACGAATATGATACATACTTTTTTTAAGGTAAACGGTAGATAAATCGTGTATGGATTAATCAGAAAGAAGAAACTCCGACAATAACAAAAAAATAATGTATGTAATATTCAGTGCAAGTAATGGCCTGTGCAATTAAGTTGGATAGTCAAATAACAGTCACTGCTAAATGGTACACTGAAAATTGTTGCCTGAAATGAGATGAGAAAAAGAATTGTTACATTATGATAATGTGTCTTCGCATATGATTGCTGCTACACTTCAGTTTTGACTATATTTATCTAATTTGGCATCGTGCGTCTTCCGGCAATTTTTTTGACGTTGAAAATTTTTCCTTGAAGTTGAGAATATTAATTCTGTTAGTATTTCGGAAGTGGAGTGACTGAGAGCTTTTAAAAATCGGAATGAAACAATGATTAAGTGCATCATTGTTTAAGGAGACTATTTGGAACATATTTAAAATAAAATCCAAAAAAATATGAACCATGTTCTCATTCTAGATGGCTATAGTGTGACCCTCTTGCAATTATATTAATATGTGAAACTCCAAAAATAGTAAGTTTTTGGATATTGTTGAAATTATTTTGTTTTCAGTTCTACATTTCGGCATTTTGAAAAACTTCCCGTTGTATTGGCACCATATTTTTCCTTTTAAATTTAAGCCTGGTTTCTTTGGGTGTGTTAAGTTTTTCTGATATATTTGATGTGTAAGTCTTCGTTGACCAAGAAATGGTCGCCTCTCATCAAAATCAGCTCCCCATTTTTTGTAGAATTGTTTCAACAACAATTTAACCTATTAAAATCATAATTATTACTTGTTATGGCTGCTTGAACATTTATTTATTTCTATCATTAAGAGCTAGTAAAAAAACACTTGTATAAAAATATAAAAAAGATGTTAGTTGAACCTTGAAATAGAAAAATTGTTCTATTGGCATATTTAAGCTATATTCGACATGTGTTCAGAAAAACTCAAAATGAGAATATTTGTTAAACAATTATCATATATGCACATAAAGTATCTTCAATTTGAGTTTATAATAATGGGAATCTTAAGAAACGTGATAGGTACGAGGTCAGTTTAATTACAGTTGGATACATTTTTTTTTTGCTAAGGGCGAATTTTACCACTGCTGGTTAGAATATGAAGGCTGTTTATTACATTATCTATTACTAGATGATTGTATTCAAAGTTATGAGTCTCTATTCATCTAAGGCTCCAGGTTTAAAACATTGAAAATCTAGCCATCCTGATTTTGAAACAGATCTTACTCTATACCTATCAAATGTTTTATTCAAATAGGTAATCCAGAATAGTTAATAGAACCAAAAGTGCATACCCTTCTTCTATATTAACATATGCAAAAAAAAGTTTTCGTATTTCTTGTGCTTGATACTTAACTAAAAGTGAAGTAATTCTACTAATTTATTGGTTTTATTTGTATAATGGCTCAATTAAAATTCTAATTCTGCTTCTCAAAAGGACTGAAAATGGAAATTGAATCAGGAAAGATGGCAAGCCAATTCTTTTTCCCAAAGTTATAAAATAATCCTTGTTAAGTCATAATTAACAAAGTCTTTGTTTCGAAAGAGGATGAATTGCAATAAGAATGACATTCACATTTATCGAAATGAAATATCATCGACTGGCTTTTGTGTGGTAATTTTTATTTTATTCAGTCGATGCTGTTTTTCAGGGTCTTGAAATTTACAAGAGATGTATATGAATTACCTGCAATCTAAGGCCAAGAACAAAACAAATTGATAAATATATTTTATTGGGGAGTTGGTTCAGCATAAAACATAACGCTTTAACAGCAAAGTGTTGCCCGTTTCAAGTGGAAAAATAAATAAGAAAGAAACTAGTTGTCAAAATCACAACAATGTATAAATATAGTAACTAGGTAAATATAATAACTATTTCTGAAGGAATATCTGGAGTAAAAGGACAGATGAGGAAAGTATTTTTTTCCCAAGATGTATAAGTTACTATTTTGTATAATTGGAATTGCTGAATAATTTTCTCAAGGAATAATGAGCACGTTGTTAATTATTCATTATGGTTGGTACAATCGACCGTCATAGAAACGCCAAATTATTCCGCCAAATAAGTGAAACATATAAGTTTATTCATCTGTAGTAATTATTGTAAATGATAGTTAATTGCTTGATTTATCTCTATTCTGAGATAGATGATTCATAGTTTGTAGACAATTCAATTAACGTAAGCTTCAATTGAAATTTTCGTATTGAGTTGAAATAGGCTTGAAGCATGTTTTGGATAGGATATTAAGGCTTCCTGCAATTTCAGTTTTATAAAAGCTGAGAAAACCATTCAATATTTTGTATCATCGATATCTGTGTAAGAATAATCAATTCTTCTCCAGATACTCAGTCTCTTACCTTGACTCATTGACATTGATATAGTAATTGTAATGTGTATCTGATACTTGATAGAACATTAATCTTTCCTAATTAAGATAGACTACTCCAATAAAATTTGCCTCAAGGTAACTAAAAGGAAAGTTCAAGTTTATGTACCTACTTCAATTTAATCAAAATTATGTTCTTTGAGCTATTTATACTATAAGTTATATAAATTTAGATTTTAAAGTATACTATTTATCACATTTTTAATATACAGGGTGATTAAATAATGGTAAAAAAAGTAATATACTGGGAAATACTTGCTTGAAAATAATTATAATCTTTATTGCGATTTCGGCGACTAATCTAGCACAAATAGATTTATATGAGGGTAATGCTATAATTATTGAGGATACAAAAATTAAATCAACCATAGAAACTAAATATTGCACATAATTTTATTCAATTAGTAATCTGTAATCTGCGTTCGGTATTTGCTGCAATTATATCGCCAAAATAGGAGCAAAGTATTACCCAAAAAAATTCATTCACAAATTTTCTTACACAGAGCTAACGGCTTTCTGTATTCATTTTTGGATAATCGCTATCAATAAGTAGTGAGTTTCTAGCTATTGTTAAAATTGTTCTGTATCCAGTTTTGCAATCTGACATTTTTACAAATTTCTTCTGGTATTGGCTCTAAATTATTCCGTTTAAATTTTGGCCTTGATTCTCTGGGTGAGTCAAATTTTTCTGATACATTTGTTGCAGTTGTAGATCTTCTTAAATTAAGAGTTGGTCGTCTTTCATCATAATTAGCTCTCCATTTTTGGTACGATCTTTTCAGCAGCGATTTGACCTATTAAAATCATAATTGTTACTTGTTATGTCCTTTCAAACATATATTTATTTCTATAATTAAGAGGTAGTAGAAAAAAATCATTCGGACAAAAATGTGAAAAAGGTGTAAGACCTTGAAATAGTAGAATTGTTCTATTGGCATATTTGAGAAAAATTCAAATTGAAAATATTTGTTGAATAATTATCATGTAAGCACATAAAGTGTGTTCAATATGAGTTTATAATAATGGGAATCTCAAGAAACGTGATAGGTACGAGGCCAGTTGAATTACAACTGGATGAAATTTTTCTTGCTAAGGGCGAAACTCATCATTGCTTTTAAAATATGAAGGCTGTGTATTACATCAAAAATTGCTATAATTGTGATTATAATTATGAATTTCTATTTATGTTAGGCTGATCTCATTTTTAAGACATCTAAAACCTATCTATCTTAATTTTGAAAATTTTAAAATAGATCGTAATCTATACCTACTGAATGTTTTATTTCAAATAGATAATCCAGAATGTTGGTAGAACCAAAAGTGCACATCCCTTGCTATATTTATATTTACATATTCAAGTGGCCGATAATTTTACATCAATTCATTGTGAAAAATAATCATTTGCTGATAGAAAATTGATTATTTAATGAATCATTATCAAAATCAATGAGGTTTTAATCTGATAGTTGAGCGTCCTCATAAACGAACGGCGATGCATTTCATTTTCCAAAGGTACAATAAATATTAAGAAAAAAACTAAGAATTTTATGATTTTTCTAGAGAAAGTCTCTCCTCTTCAAAATTGTGGTAAAAGTTGATTGTTTGTTATAATTATTTCAACCGTCAAAACTTGATACTGGCGCGCTAGTAGATACTACAACTCTCATCACCGTGTGGTGCGTACAATTTAAGGATAACTAAACTTTGTCGAGAATCAGGCTGCCAGAAATTGAAAGCTCTGACTACTATTGGGTAACGTTATCTTATTTATATGTAGTTAATGAGAGACCAAAATTTGGTGGAGTAATTTTGTTGAATTATTGGCATTTTCTGTATCAAAAATATGACATTTCAATTAAAATTCAAGTTATTGCCAATTAATTGGAAACTCTGGCAAAGATCATCGACATTATCTTATTTTTTTGTGCTTGATAATGAATTGGAGTACTAATAATTCTATTGAATTGGCTCTATTTGTATAACACTTTGATAGAAATTCAAGTACTTTCAGTGGAAACTAGCTTCTTATAAGGTCTATTCAATAAAGCCCGTATGACACGCTTATTTTTTTTTCTACATTTTTTGTTCAAATATTCTGTTTGGGAAACAATTGTTTGCAAACATGTTGAAGTGTTCAATTTTTCGTTCAATGACATAATAGAACTGGTTCTATTTCGTTCAATTTTTTCATCAATTAATTACGCAGTTAATATGTGCACTATATCGTAATGCGCTGTCAGTGGAGTCAGAGACAAAAAATACACTTGTATCATTTTAAAGAAAATGGAAAAAAGTCAGTGTAAAAAAAATAGATGGAGCAGAAACTGGATACAACCATTGAATATGCTACAAAGTAGGTAAACAAACGATGGTATTTTGTCAATGATGAATGAAGAATTGTCAGTAGAAGATATAAATTCTCAGTAAATTTTTCAAAGATTTCCGAACGAATGTTTTGTGAATCAATTTGCTCCACATGATCCATTATTATTAAAAAAACACAAAATCTACTCATGCAACAAGAAATGAAAATCCGTTGCATACAGAATTTTTTGTCAGATGAAATTTATTTGGTACTCGTCGCTCTATTCGAATCTGAAATAAAAAATAGTGGTTCCTATTCAAGATTTTAGAGTGATTCTCTTCGTGTCCCCCGAAGGAGGGAAAATCATCAAACTTTTACTTGGGACATTTCTTATTCGGTGCATATTTCTCTATATATTTCAGCAAAAAATTATATCGTTTTCAGCGGTAAATTGAAATGGGACAAACTGTATATACTTTTAACATTCAGCACTCCTTCCTCATATAAACTTCAAGTATGTCAAATCTCACATATCTTCGTGCATGCAATATGCTCAAAAAGATTATGGAAAGTACATATTAATATATACAATAGAAGAATACAGACGAATTGATCACAAAACATTGAAAAAGGGATTGTACAAAAAAATGAGCGTGTCATACGGGCTTCATTCATAAAAATCAAATTAAAAATAGGTGGCGCGCCTATCCAAGAATAAAAAAATAGATCTTTCTCTCTGTACATTTTTACCACTCAAGGTAACCAATTTTTTTTCTCAATGTTAAAAACGTGAAACTATGGGTGATATATAATCAATTGCTGGAACATAATTGATGAAAACATTTTTTTATTTCAAAATATTGAAGATGAATTACAAAAAACGAGACATTTGCATTTCTTGGAATCAGGTACCATCAACTTGATGTTTGTATGGTAATTTTTATTTTATCCAATTGATTCTGGGTCTTTTAGGATCTTCAAATTAAAATTTACAGAATACGTATCCGCATTACCTACTTACAAAGATCAAAGACAAAACGTATAATGGTCTGACTTGGAAGGCTACCAACTAAAACCCCAAGTCACTTGAAAATCATATATTAATTTTCGTATTTAATAAAAGCGCGACGCCAAAGACGAAGTTTTAAAAGTATCTTCCATCGATTTAATCTTCTTGTACATGATGTTACTTTCTGTTGGATTTTGGAAAATCTGTATTCATTTGTTTGAATGACAACTAATTTTTAAAGGCACCCTTATGACTAGAAAAAATTCCCAACGGTAATTCAGCAGGTACCTAATGCTTGTTGCTGGAAAACATTACAACTTAAGGTAGTGTGTGCAACATAATTCTCATTCTGCGAGAAGTTTTCTCCATTGACAAGAAAAGTAGTAATTAATGCACCAAGTGTGACAACTTGATATTATGATATTTGATATCTGGATCGGAGCTACTAACATGAACTCATTGAAAAACTAGATTCAGATTATAATACTTGACCACTTAATTATATGCTGGTATAGTTAGGATGCTCAAACGCTTAATTCATGCATTGTATGAACCACCAAGTCTGTAGATGGTCGTAAAAAAAATATATTTTGAATATGAACAGAATAATATTTATAGAATTATTTGAAGAATTATATGACACAAAATGATAATTAAATTGTGGTTGGAATGATCAAAACCACAATATCAGTTTTTAAAGTCAGAATACCGATTGAACAATTCTCTTGGCGAAAAGATATTCATCTTGATCTTTCTAATCTCTGTATTATGTATAATTACAAAACTTACTTCTCTGTTAAAATAGCAGTAAAGCATTGACACCAAAACACCTTGCGATGCATCAATGGTATATGACACATAATAAAAGATGTTATCCCATAAACAAAGGGCATTTACCGGCCTCTGTGACATCATAATGAATTGGATTCCAAATAAAGGTAGTAAAATGAATGTCGCGCGCAAAGTCGACCTGTTGAATGAATTGAAAAAATTACAAATCAAAGTGTGTTAATGTAGAAGGTGAAATTAAAGTGCAAATGTCAAGCGTTAATGGGGAGTTATGCAGAATTGTTATTTTCGTAATATTTGGCCTCCAGTTTAAAGTGACGCATCGATATTTTCACTGAAATGTAAAGCTTAATTGAAATCTGAAATAAAATTGATAAATCGAATTTTAGTGATAATATTGTCGAATCATTGACTGTAAAAAGTTTTCTGATGTAAGCGCCTTAAGCACTACGTATTTAAATGATCTGGGTCCATTAACTGAAATAGTACTTGGTATGCTGAGATCCACTGTTGCGTTTGAGTTTCCATACTAGAACACGGATGATGTCCAAAAGAAGTAGTAAATTTAGTCCTAACATTGCATAACGACTTCCGTCTATGACCCAGTGGTGCCAAGATTCATCAACAACCCAACAATTTGTATTATCGAGGGATGCTTTCAGTCCGGTCCATACCAAAATGGGAAGAAGAGATAACACTGGAAAAACACGAGCATTTATGATTATTCAAATATTAGTTTGTCAAGTGTAGGAATTTGTACTACAAGAATAGTTCAGAAAGTGATGTTAATGAAACAATATCAATTGTATTGTATTATTACTACAGTCTTTCTTATTCCACTGTTAAGGTCGCGCCACAACATCAAGTCTACCATCAACCACATCGATAAATTAAGTAAGAATACTCACATAAATTGGACTTGGCTGTATTAGATCTCATAGCGTTATACTGCAACGTGATCATAAGACTAAATACCGGCTAAATACACGAAAAATTCTTATATAACATTCAAATATTATCCGGATTCAATAAATCTTGCTGTGTCAAGGCGTCATCCGTGAGATCAGAACTTATGTCACAAAAATAAAAATGAGAATACACGAGGGTAGTCCTATAATGACTTAACAGATATAACTATGAGTGACATGTAGCTAATTGTTATTGATATTTTGTAACACATCTTCCCTTCTATTATTGAACAAACAGGCATTAATATGCAAGCATTAATTTATTAAATGAAGGAGGGCTTATCTCCCACCCAAATCAATGAATGATTGTATGATATGTATAGACGACATGTACAGCCGTATTCAATGATGGATCAAATAGTTATCAGAAACAAAGGCTAGCTATTGGAGATGCTCTAATTAAAAATCGTCACTCTTATCGAAAATGAAGTTTTGAAAGATAGCCGTTTAAAGATCAAAGAGATATCAGCAAGACTTGGGCTTTCAAGAAGTAATGTCTATCTTATTGTTGAGAACCATCTTCACATGAGTGCTGGATGGGTGTCTAGTTTTTGTAAGCGGTGTAAAAAATGGAAAGAATCCGATGTGCGCCAGAATTTTCAGATCTGTCTTAATAGAGCAAGATCCCAGGACCGCCAGACGTTACTTATTTTCTGAGGAACAAAATGTGTGGAATAGAGTAGTGTTGGTTTGTACTTTGATCATACGCATACTTGCTAGTTTGTGCGGACGGCCAATTTACAGATACGAGGTGCTAGAGGTACGTTAAGATATTACTCACTTTTCTCAAAGTTTTGAGTACTGATTTTTATGTATGTTCCAGAGAATATTGTTAAAAATTGATAATCAGCACTGCTAGACACTTTCCATTGGTGGCTATTTCTGCTAGACCCTTTAAAACTCACAAAGAATAACGTGATCATGCTTGTAGTCTAAGTCCTTATTTTTATATATGATACTCAGGAAACAATTTCAATACTTTTTGCTAACAGCCAAATCAATCGTAGAGCTAATCATCCCCCAGACACAATTAAAATATCGCTGTGAGTAAAAGCGCGAGGTCACTATTTGTAGGCTTGATAGTAAGCGAAGTTTCTATGTGCATTCAACACTTCCTTGGTTTGGCTGTTAACAAAAAGTATAATCATATGAAAAAATTAGGACTCAGACTATGAGTAACAATACGTTATTCTTTTGCGAGCGTTAAAGCTTTTAGCAGGAATTATTGCCGATGGAAAGTGTCTGGCAGTATTGATTATCAATATTCAACAATATTTTCTAGAACATACATAAAAATCAGCACTCAGACTACAAGAAAAGTGAGTAATGTCTTAACGTATGTACCTATAGCACCTTGTATCTATGAATTGGCCGTCGGCACAAACTAGCAAATATGCGTATGATCAAAGTACCGACTAACACTACTTTAATGCACAAATTTTGTTTCTCAGAAAATAAGTAACGTCTGGCGGTTCTGGGACCTTGGACTATAAAGACTTCTAGCGAATACGTCCAAAACTGAAGGTGCTACAATCCGATAAAAAAAATTATGTGCACGATCTTTTAAGTTTAAGAATATTGTGGTTTTCTTATCTGTAAGCTGCAAGCAATAATAATCATGATAAAAATATTTGAGGTGAATTATCCAAACAGGTCGTGTTACCTCATGGCAAAGCACCTGTTCACATTGGTGTTATTGCAAAAACTACAATTTGCGAATGTTGTACCACTGAGGATGACGTGTTCCTCATGTAATCTAGATATTGCCCCGAATGACTATTTTCTATCCCCAAATTTGTAGCGCATCTTACGGAGACAACGTTTTGTATTAGTAAAGAATTGCAGGCAACCATCCTAGGTCATATTTTCATAGAAGTCAGAAGTGTGTGTAGATAGTAAAGGCTGATTTATGATTGATTTAATTTATGAATTTACATTCAGAAATTTAGATTCATAGTTTTAGATCCTCATTCTCGTTAATTTTTTGTGATATAACCTAAAATTGACTATTTGAGTAGCCATTTTACATCGCCAGAATTGTTTTATTTGCACAAATGATTGAGTTTCGGTTTGATTTATTCACTCTGGGTGCTCTCCCACCATGTTCATGATTTGATTATCTTTTCTTTTGACAGCTGTCAATTTGTAGTTTCTGACATGTCAACCAATGTCTATGATTGGCTGGATTTATAATTAACGAAATCTAATTTTGTAGAATCAATCCATCTTAAACCGGCCTCAAAAAAGATTATATTGCAGAATAATGATTTTCTTACTTTATTGACTCCACTACTCATTAGATAGGTCAAGTAATTTAAAATATAAAACCATAATACGGCCCATACTGATATACAAATGTGAAACATGGGTACTGACAACAAGTGGATAAAAGCTACTTTTGAAAGAATTATTTCACGTTAGATCTTCGACCTAATAGGAGAAAATGGATTATGGCGAGCTTGAACATCTATGAAGAGCCAGATATAATAGCAACTTTTAGAAGTTATCAGTTGGATAGACTATGTTACTCGTACGCCACAAGCAAATGTGATGAAAAAAAAATTGATAGATACCAAGCTAGAAAGTAATATGATAGGAAAAAATCTGGGAGATGGAATAATTGAATGAAGAAACGCCCAAGTGTAGAAATGAATGGTGAAATTTTCAAAAAATTGAAGAAGTCTTGTCTACACTGTTCTATATTTGTTTAAAATTGCTAACCGGTTTCGATACTTTAATGAATCATCATCAGAGCCGGTTTGGACTGCAAAGAAACGAAAAAACGGTCACATAGGTAACTTTTTTTTGGTAAATCTACAACAATGCACAAAATAAAATTGAATTAAATATTCAAAAAATACTCACACTATACAACTTCAAAAGAAAAACTACGTCGACTAAATAAATGGAAATCCAACTGTGAAGAAAGATAGAGGTTGAAGACGTGAATTTGAGGAAACAAAAACAAAATCAAAGATGATGATGATTACTATTTTTCAAAAGATTGCTTTTGTTTAGATTGGTTCATTTATGTGTTTTGGCGTTCATTTGAATCAGAAAAATTGAGCGAATTTCAGAAAATGTATGAGAAATTAACTCGAGTCAACATTACTTTGGACATTGTTTCATCATCGTGGATTGAGCATTCATGCATCAATACTCGTTTGAGACCAATGAATGGTTCATTTAATAGACTACAAAAGACCTTTGACCGGATTTTCAAGAACAACGAGAAATATTTGAACCTTCTGTGAGAAAAGGGTTGATAAAATACCAAATGCATAGCATGCAGCAGCATTCGACGTTTATAATACAAAGCAGAAATAAATAAGAATAAAATAATATTCATAAATAAAATATTTCATAGCTGATATTTTGACAGCAATTGCAAGCCGCGGACAGAAAAGTACACTTTCCCATCTCATGTTTTACGCGTTTCGACTGTCAGTAACTATGTGACAACAATCAGCCGTTTTAGTCAATCATTTTCAAAGTCATTCTGGTGGTGGAACTACAATGAATTGACATTGACATTGATTTGATAATTATTGTCAATTTACCATGCAAGTTGAACATGATTCCGATTAGTATTTATCATAAGGACCTGGCAGGGACTGGATCAGGTTATTCTTCTATAAAAATAAGATCTAGATAATGATGAGAAGGGTTGGGAGTCAAAGACTCGATGTGCTATCAAGGCAGGCATCTACGAATAATTCAAACGTTGCTATGTATTACTCCTTACTTCTCCTGTATGTGCCCTAATTGCCTATTTAATCGTTGATTGCCATGAAACCAATAGAAAAACCAATTCTTCTTTTCTAGTTGCCTGCGACTTTTTAAGAAGCTACCGATTAGCGATTAGGAATCAGGTCGATATTTCCAAAATTACGGCAAGAGACATCAGAAACCTGACAACATGAAAATGAGGATAATAATGCTTTTTCTCACAAATAAGAAAAGAATGCTCTAAAAAGTTTGCGATTGTCTCAAAAGAAGTCATTTTGAATTAAGCCAACGCAACAACTTATTTGTCCGAAATTGTACCCTCAAAATTTATCGATATCAGAAGAGATTAGCGTATTTAACGAATCCTGATCACATTTTTGGGACTCTAATTTTCATACCGTGTTGCATGCGTACTATAAAAAAAAATCTTACCAGCCACTGTTGTATAAAGCACGTACATGGGAGGATCCTTTTTAAAAACAGCTACTATAATCTGATGTAGATAATATCCATCCACCAGCATGCAAGCATACATAGCGTTAACAGCCACCCGTTCAGAAAACGCCAACATTCTGCAAGGTACCCCATTGGCAGCCATGACTTGCCCCCCATTTGATTCAAGTGCTTCTAAAGTTATTAGCATTTTTGACATGAAAACCAAAATGTTCTTCATGAATATCATCATCAAGAGATTTCTGTGTAGAATCACTCGAGGTATTCTCAAGGAAGGATAGATAAAAAAAATGATGATAGCTGGAAGACACAATACATTTGCTATTAGGAGGGCGTAAGAATGGAAAACTGTGCGGTCCTTTATTATTGTTGAATATGCGCATGTGCTGTACTCGGTTTTTTGATTCCACGTGCTGTTGGCAAAACATTCCTTTATGCTGGTTACTAAAAATAAAAGCTTATTACCATTTCCCAAGTAGAAAAAGAATTCATTACTTGTTCTCATGAACACTGAACATTTATAGATATCGTACTTACGTTGACATGGTGGGTCTCCCATAGTAACATAACTGGGACAATAATTTGATGCATTTGAACTTTTTGGAATTGAATTGAAGCAATCCCAACCATCCCAAACTACTGGACAGTATGTTTCATTCTCTGTAAATGAACTAAAAATTATTACTGGGAACTAGTGAACGGTATGTACTTTATCTTCCTAAACAAACATCTACTTCAATTACCTCGTATACAAACAAATCATGTTTCTATTTCACTCAGTCGGAAGCATTTATGCAAGTTCACTTACATAGAGAACTTTCAGGCAGTCGTTTTTCCACATTAATTCACTTCAGAAGCTTCTTTTTCAGTCACATCCGTTCATATTTCCGTAACCAAAACGAATCATACATTTTGTGGTTTTTCATCGGTTATGAATGATTGTGACAAGCAATCGCGACTATCCAGATACACAAACTCATTCATTTGCTCCAATTCCACGCCAGTCACCAAAACATTGCAATTAGTCATCCAAAACTTCACATTTATCAACATTCAAAATAAGATTAATTTCCTGTTCAACTTCAAGTATTCTATCAATCATTTCTTTCAGTTGTTCATCACTTTCACTTAAAACAAGAACATCATCTGCAGACGCTAACGCAGGTAATTTCTCTTTTTGGAGAGCAACTAGATGTGGAAGATTAGAGATTAGATAACAGCAACGAATCAACTGTTCCTCAAATCATATGTCACCTCGTTAACCCTTGTTTTTCGTTGACTTTTCATAGTTATTATCCTAATACAGAGTTAATGAATATTTTTTAAATTACCTACTTAATATATTTTCATTAGTCATTGTGTTTGTACAGCAATCCTCAGCTGCTTGACAACACATAAGCCATTTTTCAAAATATTTATCTCTTCTGAATGATTGTCTAACAATACTTTTAACAGTTTCATTCTTGTAGTCAAACGTGAAAATGAGCTTTTTATCATTTTCCATCTGCAAAAAAGATTATTATATCATTATTAGTAGTGTTCATCTTACATGTGATACCTTCCACGTTTAATTTCCCAGAGCCTCCTATCAACCGTGGATTTTGAGATATAGTTATTTTATATCGTGGTTAATAAAATGGCTGTAAAAATGTACCAACTATACTCACATATATTCCGCCAATAATTCCATAAGTAATATTAAAAGGTGGATAATATTTTCCTATTTTGGTGTAGTTGAGCCCTGTGAGATCAACAAATCTTTCTGTTGGGCCATAATCATAGCAAGCATGTCCAGTGACCTCATTGAAAAATTCCGATGGGAAAAATTTGTTTCTGAATTGGCAGAATTTACCCTTGAATCAAAAGTAATATAGATATTGAGAATGAAGAACTACAATCAAATAAAATGCCATATGGAACATTCCTAATGTATGTGTGTTACTATTTTATTGACTGTACAAGTATGTCGTGGTTCATGAATGTGGTTCATTCTTATATGTGCCTGATTGAGGTGAAACTTCTAAAGCAGACAACGACACCCTAACATAACTTCTAAAATGAAAATAACAACATCTAGCACTGCTCAAAATCAATTTAGATTTGCGATATAATGAATTATGTTCACTAATTTTGCTGACTTTCATTATTAGTTTGGTACTTATAGTCGGGGAGCCGGCCGCACTTTATGTTCCCTGATCGAACTTACGGTCAAATTGTATATGAATCGATCAAGAATATAGTGATCAATAGGATGTCTGACTTTATAAAAAAAAGGCTACTTCCGGTCAATTTTATTGTACTTAACTTCCCTGATAGAACTTACGATTGAATCTAGTACCAATCGATAGCGAAGGTCAAGTACTTTGAAACACCTCCTTGTCCGAGAGGGCTGCAGCGATCTCTAAATGTAACTCATTATCGTATTCAATTTGCCTGATCGAACTTACGATTGCTACTTTTTTGTTCCTATTCCGGATAGGACGAGAGATGGTACCCTGATTCTGTCTTAAAGTACGTGACCTACGTTATCGATGACACTAGTTTCAAGTTACCCCAAAAAAATCATCGGAAGTGGCCTTTTTTTCGACACTTAGGATAGGATCCTGGATTTATAAAATCTGACATCCTATTGACCACTATATTTTTCCAATCGATTCATATCAAATTTAGCTGTAAGTCCGATCAAGGAAGATAAGGTGTATCCGTATCCTGGACTATTATGACTATATGTGAAAAATGAGCCCTTGGACGTTAGTAACTCATGATTGATGTAAGAAGTAAGATAGATATAAGTAATCACAGACTTTTTTGTGTCCTATCATCCTTTAAACGCGGATTTTTTTGACTGACTGTTTACACAAGTTTTACTTTAAAACCGTATCTTGAACCATCTTTTGAATGCTTGAACAATTATTACTTCCCCGACCTACATAATAGGGGGCGCTTTTTTGGACCCCACTGAATCTGGAAAACATTTTTTTTTTAAGTTGGTCTGTCTGTCTGTCGGTCGATCTGTCTGGAAGCACGATAACTTGAGAATGCGTACGAATTTTCGACTGAAATTCTATATTTCAGTTTTTCATAAAAGAAACTAGGTTCTAGTTCGTAGATAAGCTTTTTGAAACTAGCAGTACAAAAACTTTATTGATGGAACTTTTTAGTTTTCTGCGTTTATTTTATAAACAGTAGTATTGATCATAAAATATGAAATAAATCGAATATTTGGCACAACATTTACCTGAAACCTTTTCCACAATTATCAGTGGTTCATTTGTTATCATTAAAATTTGAATTATTTTAAAATGAGTTATATTTTCCTGAAGCAAAGAAATAATGAAAATCATAATGTGAAATTGAAATCATAATTATTACTCATATTGGACATCACATGCAAACGTTCGTCAATTGCTTTTTCAAATGAATAATTTGGCTCTATCGTGTTTGGTATCAAATTGAAGAAAGCTCTTGCGGAAATAATTCTAGTAGAAGTCTCAAAGAGGATATTTAAACGATTGTCTATTGTTTCTCTCACAAATTACTCAAATAATATCAAGTTTGGTATCAATTTGGAGCACTCGAGGAGATAAGCTTAGTAGATATTAAAAATTAATAATTAGTGAAATTCACGTTATCATCTTTATATTACACTTCCGGCGATCAAATGTCGAAAGTGTTTGTTATAATAAATTAAAGACCCTGAAAATATAGAAAAGGACTCTTTATTTTCAAAGATACCTATTTTATGTAAGGACCACAATATAACGGCCACTGTCACTTTAACAATAACAACTGTCACTTTGACAATGACATCTGTCACTTTGAAATATGACATTAATTGTTGCGACAATCTACATTTCTGAAACAGCAATGAAACTGGCCATGAAATAGATGGTCGGGGAAGTACTGTGATGGCCACAGCAGATTTTTTTTACCAAGCACCATTTATTTTCAAATAGTTCTTACTACAATATAATCAAAGAATATAAGTGTAACTGAGTTTATTCGTTATTTATTAAATTTTTTAACTAAGAAATTCCTTTTAGAGTTAGAGTGCTGCTTTCAACTAAATTGGTGGACGGTAGACTTGCTCTTATAATAAAAGACAAATTATTGTGAAGTGAACCAAGAATTGAATGTTAATTCAGTGGTTTGGGTAGAACTTTCGTTTAATACTTACAGAAAATTGAGATTCTCTAGTATACCAACTTCTTTCACATGCTACAATTGAAAACTATAAAAACATTTTTATTAATCAATTGAATGAACCACTTGAATTTGAACTCACGAACTCACCACACTAATCAAAACAAGAAACACAATATTAAATATATTTTGCATCACTATTTTTTCGCACAAATAACCTGACACATTCGTAACAGATAAATTGATATCTAAATCTAATAATGTACAATTGCTGATAGAATAGCTAAATAATATTCGAAGATTAGATAATTTATCTGAATTATACGTTACTCATTGAAATTCGATTGTTATTTTAAAGATAATTATTTATTTATCCAGTTTGACAGCTTCCTACGTAGATTAACACTATTAACAGGTACGATGCAAAACAGGGTGCAAGAATTCAAATAGGACATTACAAATATACTGGCTTTGTAATCCGAAAATCATTTAGTCGATCCCTATTTGTACAAAATAGTCAGCACGATTTTCACTGGATTATAATATAACATCTGGCTTATTCTCCATGAAATTTAAGAGTTCCCTTTGCTTCAAGACAGAAATATCAATCAATCAACTAGCGTGCATATTCAATAATATCAATGTATTTTTTTTTAATCTGATAACTTGGCTGCTGAGATATTATTGTGATGTAGTTCGTTTACTGTTCTTGTGTCCATAAAATAGATGATTGGCAAATATTTGTGAATGGCAAATAATGTCTTATCTTTCAAACATTACGAAACTAATATTTATTGTTTTACATATTGCACAGAACAAATAAAAATTATAATTAAATGTACATAAAACTATCGTAAAATGTAGAGAACAAGAATACAGAAGCAAAATATTCTATTTTTATTTGAAGGTTAATTTACAAAGATCCAGAATATATTGCTGAAGCTCAAAGTTAAAATTAAACATGTTCCTGTCACATTTTTTAAAATGATATGTCCATTATCAATTAATAACAATCATCAAATTGAAAACCAAATAAAATAACATAGATATTTTTATTTGAGTAAATACTTTTATGCAACTCTGGCCGTGTTAAACACAATGTACAAAATATTATATGGTACTCTGGAAAAGTGAGTAAGGAGAGACCGTGAGTCGCGCATGCGTATGTCGTTTGAGGTACCGTAAAGTCATGTTTTCTTTTGCAGCATTTTCATGCACCGTCTAAAATCTAGCTCAAGTATTTTTTTTTTCGTGTATATTACAAATATATGTGGATTTTGTCTCGACGCTAGTTCATGGAAGGTCTGTTCTATCAATGAACCGTCTATGGGTGCTGATTGATTTACTTGTGACAAGCCTTCTCTGTAATCACAGGATCAATGTTTTTTTTTCTTTCTTTCTTCTTTATCATTCAATCAATTCGTTATAAGAATTCACTACATTTGAGCTCTTTGTTCGTAACAAGTTTTGCAACAAATTCTTCGAAATTGTGGAATAATGCAATACTTTGCCAAATAATCAGTCAGAATACATATTTCAGATTTGTCCTTATCACAAGGTTTTCTATTTCGTTTTTCACATAAAGGATTACTCTTATGATTAAAAGATCCTTTGCACTTCTTTGTTTGTTCCTCTGGCTTAGGACCGCAAGAATAAAATGCTTCTCCTTCCGGAGGAGGGCAATGAAAATCTCGTTTTGAGACTCCTGGTCCACAAGACGCTGAACACTGAAAATTCAATTCTAAATTAGAATAAAAGAAGAATATGAACTGTAAATATCAGAAAAAATATACTTATGTTGAAATATGCTTCATTATTTGATATTTATTCAATCATAAAAATTTGCAGATATTTTAAAATTTACCGAAGTATTATTAGGTATACCGACTAGTTCCATGATAGATACTCTTTAGTTTCTCACGTAAATCTTGTTTCTAAACCACTAACTTAATTAAAAATAATTAGTCGAATATCATTATGGATTAACACAATCCAATCTCAAGATCAAAAAGTAAATTATAATTGCATATTGAGATCTCAGAAAAAAATTCAACTCACAAACTGTGACAAGGTTAAAGAAAAATTTGATTTGAAAAAAGCAATTCAAATTTATTGCTTTGGTTATCCTATTATTATACGTTCCGATTTTGAATGAAAAGAATGCCTATTATATTTACGTTATGAAAAATGTATGTTACAGCGGTTTCTTGAGAGATGATATTCTTTTACTGGACTAAAAGTGGTACTTCATAAAATTTTAAAAATCGGTTGGAATAATGTCAAGTCATACGATTTTAGATGTTTTGCAAGATTGAAAGAGTGTCGAACATTTTGTCGAATTGGATAAGATGGTTTAAGCTGACTGGATTAGTGAATGCAAGTAGTGGAAATGAGATAATTCAGTCAATTATATAATTTTTTCTTTCTCACTCCACAATTTCAGCTACACCTTAGTCATTTTCAAGAGCGAAAAGAATAATTCGGTTTGAATTTAAATTTATACATGCATTTTAATAATGCAGCATTTAGCTGTTAAAAGTACTTTAAAACTAATAATTCTTTTCGCTCCTGAAGATGACTAAGATGTAGCCGGAATATTAAATAGGAAGGATAAAACTATATGATTGACTGAATTTCTATATTTCCGCTATTTGGTCAAGTATCTATCATACTCACTTAAAATGTTTTGCAGTGGGTATCTGCTCAAATTTTATAACCAAATTTTCTCATTCATGGCAATCTACTTTGCCCGCTATCTTTGATTGTAAGAGTAGTTTTATTCAAATCTCACCTATGACATTTTTATATTGGATCGCATGAAAATGTTCTTGAGATCATACTTATTAAATTTTTTTTTTCTGAAAAATGATAGTTGAATCAAGATCGTAGATCCAAACGGTCATTCGCAATGGCGATTTAAATTTCATCAAAAACTGTATCTCATACTTTATTGATAATTCACAATTAATCATGTGACAGTGAGAATAACATAACAATTAATTCATTTATTCCAAAGTGGTATTTGCATATCCGGAAAAATTTGATTTATAGACTGGGAGATCGTAACTGTTGAAGCTCTCCGATTTCATACCGCATACCTTTCTGATGGTTGAAAATTCACTCCTTGATAAGAAAGATAAAAGGATTATTGATCGATGCACACTATTCAATTATAGTACAAACTCCATTTATATTGAAAAAAAAAATAATAGGTCTCTCCATGATATTATGCATGTCTTTTCAACGTGAAATATTTGGAAGTGATTTAGATCCAAGTACTGGAAAGCATGCAATTCGCAACAGCCCAAAAGACCACAAAAGTCGCGTGAACTTGTGAATAAAAAATTTTAAGCTCTGTGTCTTCAAATTGTATGTCAATAAAGAAAATAAAAGTTTTAGCCATAAAACTGTTGTGAAAAAATTGGCATGCATCCCTCGTTGGCACGAGGGTCGGAGATTTTTGAAGAAATCTTACACAAATATTAAATCAATTAGCTGGGATATCTCTTATTATATAGTTCTCCACCCTTGTGCCAACAACGGATGCATGACAGTCCGATCCAATTTTTTTTATTGGTATGCAATTTAAAAACTCGGAATTTTACATTTTTTATAAGTTGAAGCCTTTTAGGCTGTTTTGAATTGCGTGCCTTTTAGTACTAGGCTTTAAATTAGCTTCAACTATTTTACGTTATACAAGCATGCAAAATATTGTTATAGACAAACCCAATTTTTGAAAAAGAGTGAATTTTCAACCTTCGAAAAGGCATGCGGCTTAAAATCGGAGAGCCTCAATTGTCATCATCTCCCAGGCTATTAGGAAATGGTGAGTAATATATTCTAATACATGTTGCAAACAGGACGTTTCGAGGAAAACAAGAGCCCTGCTCCTCAGCTCACTTTTGTAAGATTATTATTTAATTATTTCTCTTTCAGCTGATGATGAAGGCGGTTGTTTCCTCGAAACGTCCTATTTGTAACATGCACAGGAATATATTTTGAATATTTTCTGGGAGGAGTATTGAATCATTCAAGGCCCTTCATTCACAATTTCCTGAATTTCATTTATCTTGAAGAAACGACTCTAACCTATATCAAACAGCGCAAGGCCAATTTTGTCTTTGGATTGCCTGCAGATTATTATTGTCATCAAGCACTTATTTTGTCACTTTAGTTATATAATTTTTCCCCTCACTTCTATTCAATAGCCTTTAAACCACCATTATAAATGCTCTTCTGACGTACAACTTTGATTCAACACAATTTTGAAAATTGAAGAATATTAAATAAGTTTGATCATTGAAATACTCACGTGAGACAAAATATAGAAAAAATTATGTTGTCAAGACAAAACTACCTATAAATCCAAGATGACGGGCCAACAGGAACGTTCATGAACGAGAAAACATGTTCAGGCATCTAATTAACCCTCCACGCTCCCAACTGTACATTATCACAGATATTTGAAATTTACATTATAGAATGATATATGAAATTTAAATCAATCAAATATATATTCAAATTGGAACTTATACGAAATCACCAGTTTTGGATATCAACAGAAACCTCTAACAGATTGCCGGCTTCTCTTTGTTTGAGGTTGAATGTACAAAAATTGGTTTTTTGAAAATTAGTCGGGAACGGTCCAACTTGAAGAAAAATATTCGAGACAAACAAAGAAGAATTTCCAAAAAAATGTTTCATAACATTTTGTTGTAAGTGCACTCGTTTTCACGATAATTCTCGGCAGATGAACACATTTGGAATGAATTCTCCTCCACCACCCGCGTGATATAATACCAGGCACGTTTGTTTTATATGGTATTCTTATTGACCTAGTTCATGTTTTTTTAATGATTAAATTTGTCTTTGTGTGGCTGAAGGGCTTCTAAAATAATCCTACACTAATGACATGTTGTAAATGTGCCCCTGATTATTGCTTGAATTCATTTAAGATTGGAATATGTAATTCAACGCCGATAAGGGCGAAATAATTCTCACTTGTGTCCACTCTGCTGGCTCCCAATAGGCCAGACAGGGAATTCTATTACATGGTCTAGTAATCTCTGGCGGTTCGTCAACACATCTATCCGGTCTAACAGCTTGCTGAAATAATTCCGGACTTGCTGCAGCTGAATTACCAAAATCTGGAGCTTCAATAGAATTATGAACGCAATATAATTCACGCGATTGGATTCCCTTGGAACCACATGTTGTGGTACAGTATTCCCAAGGGCCTGGGACCCAATGGAAACGACAACTGTAATAAAAAGTCAGAGATTAATCGATTATGTTATAGAAATACCGTTTATTGGACCACCTATGTATCTATTATTTTGCAAAAACTTCTGATAAGATAAATATTATAATGAAAATACTAAGAATTCTAAATAAATATGTTTTATTGGGTATAAGTTCTGTAATTTATTAGAAACACAACGTTTCAACAGCAAAGAGCTGCCTTTTTCAAGTGAAAATAAATATTTATGAATATTTATTTATATTTATTTTCACTTGAAAAAGGCAGCACTTTGCTGTTAAAACGTTGTGTTTCTAATAAATTACCGAACTTATACCCAATAAAACATATTTATTTATATAATGAGTTCTGAAAAGTTTTTTCCTTCACTAAGAATTCTATTGACTGATAAGGTCAATAAATTATATTGAAAATATATTGCCTAATTTTATATTAGTCATCCAAATTCAAATTTCATAACATTTCTGTTAGTTTCTTGATGGAGTACTAACCTAAAATTGTTGCATTTTTGACTTTCGAGGGTAGGTCTCAGTGTTAGAGTACAGTGCCGTCTCGTGACGATTCTTCGACTATTTTTATCCCTACAAGCAAGGGTTTGGGAACGTGTTCCTCCTCCACAACTCGCCGAACATGGACCATAACCTCCTACGACCCAAGTAAAACGCGAAGAGTTGTTTGATATAGAAGATTTACGAATGCTGTATGAAGTAGTGATAGTCATTCCAATTCCTGAATTCACAGTTGACGAAGAAGAGTAAAGCTAAGAGAAAATAGGATCAGATCAGGTGAAATAGTTGGGGGATTAATTGTATACTCACTGAAATTAGAATTTCTTCAAGGATAGGTCCTCGAGCCCATAGTTTCAAAAAATTGCCACGCTGGGAATAGTGAAATTTGGCTCCTTTAATAATAAAAGTATTTGATTGTTTGTTAGGACTAGTCGTCAAATTATATCGTATTCCTCTCAAACGATCACGCATCATGAAAAAAACCATGTTGTGGGAATGGTTTCTTATTGTATTTAATCGGCATTCTATTTTGATGTTTCTTGTAAGTCGAGGTATTACGCCTATCCTACTTATTTCTGAAAGAGTGTATGAATAAAATAATATTCAGCAGTGCTCTAGCAACTTATCATCAATTTAAAGAAAAAGCCTGATGCATAAACATTTTGATATGATATATTCCATATTGAAGAGTTGATGAGGTACCTCGTTTGATGTTGCGATGGAAATCTGAAGTTAAATTCAAACATTGGGAATTATTTCCTCCACAAATACCACACGAATCTTCTACTAACTTCTTTTCCAAATTGCCAGCACAATCCATTGGATTACATATTCCCTATTATCATCAAAATATTGTAAGTCAAAATAACAACAGCAAAATTTAATGTTAGCACTTAATGTTAAAAGAATATTAATAACATGCTCAGATGTACAGTCAATGATGACTTATTTCAACTCCAATTGGACGTTTTCAGTGAATAAATGTCACTCATGATCAAAAAAAAAGTTTGATGTACCTAAAATATAATTTAAATTTGAAATCTCTTTATTTATATCGGATCATGATGTCCGTTTGACGAATCCTGCGCAAGGAGCGACTTCGGGCCAATAATTCAGTGAAGACTTAAGTCAAAAGTAGACTAACAGACTACGGGATCGGACGGTATGAGACTTCAGTCACACAAAATAAAGCTCTAGGAATTGCTTCATTGTGAGAAATTATCGTTATGAAGACCAATCCAGTTTTAAGTGATACTTGGAACGACCTCCAATAATAATATTGTTAATAAAGCGCTCAACGGAAAGTACGGTAATCACAAAAACGTTAACAAAAAGTTCGTAAAAATCCAAGAAATAAATGAGATAAAAATTAAAAACAAGAAAGTGATAATAATATGAGTGAAGACTACAAAAGTTTATTACCTAAGGTGGGGTGTGGCTTTCAGCGTGATGAGAAAATGTATTGTGAAAATGTTCCGTAATATCCAAAAGACAATCAAATGTCTCTTTAGAGAATCCTGTATAATTCCTCCCAAATAATTGTCAGTAGAATTAAACTCAAAAGCTTGACACAATGATTGATGAAGTACATAGGAGCCTTCAATCACAACCAAGATCTTTAATGTAATGCCATGTGGTCAATAAGCCTGAGCTCCTTCCCCGATTACATTACAATAAGTCCCTTCAATCCTAATCAGCACTCAGAACAGAACCTCCCAGATTCAATTCTCCCAAAGTTTAATTAAATCAACCGCTACACAATCCCATAGATTAACAAATAAAAAGGTACTGTGGTGATATGGAATTAGAACTGGTATGAAATTCTGCTATTTAAACGGTGTCCAATCATAAATGACCATTTTCAGAATTTTTGTGTGGCTGCCTGAAAATTGGTCTTGTCCTAAATGGCTCAACAAATCTTTATGAAAATTTCAGGAATTAATATTTGTATCCTTCGTGTCTGTACCAGCCATAGATCTGCAGTGTCAGCGAAACTGTGGAAATGATAAAAAAGTATGCAAATGCTTAAGGTGAGAAGAGGGCAAATACTTTCTGACCTATCATAGAGTAAGCGAAATTTATGTATTATTTGCGCGAGTGACCGGATGATTTGTGTTGTTCTGTTACAGTATATAATTGCTCTCTTTATTGATTATGTATAATTTCCAGAAATTATCATTGTTAGCAATGATATTACTATTTAATTATTCCTCAGGATTGTTATTTATTCCGATCATGGTGAACCACGTAGACGGAGTCGCGGACACTGACTAGTTTAAATTAAACTGAATACGCTTCAACAAGAGGTGAGACTATTACTAATTCTCTTAACCACCGTCTTTTCTTACACTTATTGTTTTTACCACCTACATATGTACCAACGTATTCTTTTCTCCACCTTTTTTTTACCACCTCGATGACTGCTTTGTGTGTCAGTGTATGTTCAACCGGCGGTGCTTCGCACTGAACTAACGGGCGGGCTTTGCTTGCACTGACCAAGCTCAACGTGTTATGCTGATTTCAGACCTGACCTCAATTTATTTACGAGACCAGAAAAGACAAAGAGGAAACTGTTGAGTACCTAAGAGGACATAACATTCAATTTTGAATGAAACTTTGTTATATTGTATTTGTGAAAATAGCGGTAAAATATGTTAGTGGTAAAAAATATGGTGATAAAAATGGAGTGGTAAAATTTGAATAGTAAAAGTGGAGTGATAGAACTGGACCCCTATGCTTGAAATAGCTATTTACAATCGAGTACAATGAAGCAGTATTTTACAGCGACCTTCATGGTAGATGAAGAAATACAGTTCTTTTTTTGCTGATGATTGGTGACATTCATCACTCGAAACGTCCATTTGAAACAGGATTAGATTATCATATACTGTATTTGCATTCTTTCAAAAATTAGTATCAGCGTCGTATCTCTACTGAAGTGAGAAGTTGTTTGGATGAAAAGCATTACTTCAGACTCTAAAATTTCGGGAAAGCAATCTTAATAAATATTCAGCTCTTTTGAATCTTAATGATTATTCTCTTAAGATGTAATTGGACTATTTATTTACCTGAATACAAATGTCGCCATCATCGTCATAAGAGCATTTCGTACCATCAAGCAGGTGCTCCCCACTTGATAAAACTTCACCAGTTTCTTTTGATATACAAACCAGTTGACATTTCAGCATTTCTTGCAAACAGAGAAAAAGCAAGCTTTAATTCGCAAACCTCAACATATCTTGAAAGATATCTTAGATTTGAATTTATAAAGGTTTCTTTAAAGACTGTTAAATTGTGTAAGCATGATGAAATTTTTCTGCATTTCCATGTTGGTAGCAAAGAACTGTCCATTTATCTTGAGTCTGTAGAAACCTTAACTGATAATTTCCGCTTTTTGTAATGTTACTAGCTCTTGTTACAAATGGAAATATGAAGATCGATAATATAACTTTTATATAATCATATCAATTTGGATTCTGATTCGATTTTGCTTTCGAAAAAATACTATGTATATAGTCTAGGATTGAGATTAGATTTTTAGTGCTTCAACAGAATTTCCTTGATTAAAGTTCAGGATTATAAGGCTGTAAAATATAAGCTAACTTACTTTTATCAGCCTCGTACGGTAACCAAGTCATATCGCTTTTAATAGGATCCTGCATGTCCAGCAATTTCGGCAAACGTGCACATTGTTCTGCTCGAGAGTCCTGTAAGGGTTCTGGGCATGTGTCCTTTCCACAAACCTGAAATTCCTCTACTGGACCCTTACAATAGTTTCCTCCGTACGCTGGCCTGAAATGCTTATCAAATTCACGGTGTGAAAAGATAAGGGCAGGATGTTAATTTGAAAATTAAGGGATGGATTTAATTTGTAGTAATAGCAGATGAAACTTTGTTGAAATGAAGCGGTGAACAAAAGTGGCTCTATTTTCATAACTGCAATACATATTTTAGTTGCATGAGAATTATTCGAATAAAAATAATACGAAAATCAAGCTGAGATTGATTTTTTTTCATCCAATAACTTCATTTGAATATAAAAACTAAGTATATATTTCATGTTACTCAGAATCGACAGATCGCATTTTAGCAGATGAGCATCTACAAATTTACTGAAACAGAATGCAGCACACAATTTTAGTTCCATTTAAAAATATTGTCACGTCTTATTCAAGTAATAAGCAAGATACTACTATTCAATGTAAATTTTCTATAAACTTTTCGAAAGAAGGCATTTCGTTAATTAATGGAACTTTTATTATTCACTCCGTAGTTAGTATAGAGTTTTATAAATTATGTGAAAAATTCAAGATCAAACGCATTCTAATTTTAACAAGCTTTCCCATCGCAATTACCACCGTTTCATCAGCGCAACACCAGCTCTAATTAATCAAATCATCCCTGATCAAATTATCAACTTTAAAATAACAAAATTTTCCCTGTCGACGCATCAGATACTTACGGCGGATTATTACAAAACCTAGATCTGAATTTCACTCCAAATCCACATGATTTTGAACATAGTCCCCAATCGGTCCAGTTGCTCCAACCGCCATCTTGGGGATTGTGGTTAACCGGGTCTAGCTGGTATCCGTATGTATCGGTCGTGCAATAACCTTTTACGCAGAACTAAAAAAATTGAAAATATATAAACCTTATCGTTTCATTCAACAATCAACTGGCTTTCTAACTACTTCAGATACCTCTCTCGCCTCATATACATTCATGATTCTGTTTATTTGTTCAATTCGAAATTTTTCACACGCTACAAACCATTAAATATATTTTTACTACTATTACATTCTTCATATACCAATTTATTCCACATTCAATCAATTGGAGCATTTCAGGGCCGGTTTGCTCCAAATGAAATATGACCTTGCAGATGGGTGCTGGACTCGGGTAGACGGTCTTTGATTTGATTACGAGCTAATGTAAAAATTACCATATGCCATTTTGATTGCAATCGGCTGAACCGGAAGTACAGTTTACAAAACAGTTTTTCGAAATTTTCGCATAAATCCAGAACGATCATGAAATTGAGTATTTTAAGCAACTGTAGCATTCAAATGATAACTTTCTATTTTCTTAGCTATGTACTGAGCCAGAAGTAAACTTTTTTTGACAATCTTTTCTAATTTTTAATGAATTCGAAACTATCGGGCGTAGAATGATAAAATTTAGTCTTTGAGACAGGGCATAAACTTTTCGTTGATTACCGCTCACTTGAAACTTTGTGAGTGACTTCATTGTGATGAGTTCGACAGCTTTCACATTTGACAAAATTCTTGATTTGGGGGTTTTTCTGCGAGAGCTAATTGAACATGTCAATTCATGAAGCCTTAGAAATGTATTATTGTCATATTGATGTTTACACTAATCGAAAGATTTTTTGATTATAAAATGAAAAATAATATTGTCCGACATGAATATTGGGGGCCAGAGGTGAGTCCGACAAGCAGAACTTGTCAAAAGTACGTTGGTATGAAAACGGATTACCGCTAGTCTGAGACTTTGAGAACGTGTTCAATTACTTTTTTCCTAAAATTTGGTCATTTTGTCCGACAAATTTTCGGGAGCGTTTTCTCAGCCCGACACTGAAAAAGTGTCAGGATTATAACAGTTCCTTCATCAATGACCGCTTGTCGGACCAAAACAGTCATAATTTGAAAACATATTATCTGTCCAAAAAATATATTGTCCAGCAGAAATATTGGTTCTTATCGTCAGTCCGACAAGAAAACGCTCGCACATATATCTCAGTTTCTGACGTATTTAATATCAAGAGATAAGTAATTGACGTTATTTATAAGCTAGTAATGAATAATTTATTAACAAAATAATTGAAGAAAAGTAAAGTAGAGAATAGAAAAAGAAATATATCATTATGTCGCTAAGTTGGAACGTTACTCACTTCAATCTTCCATCCCAGGGAGTTCCAAGTAGAATTAAATTGGTATCCGATGCTCCATTCGAATCTAAAATTAGGATAAGTGGTTCCCATTCAAGATTTCAAAGTGACTTTCTCCCCCAACTATAGGAAAGGAAGAGAAATCGTTGAAATTTTTCTTCGGTGCATATTTCTCCAGACATACTTTAAATATGCCATATCTCACATTCTCCACACAGACTTCAACTAAGCCAAGTTCACATCACCTCGTGTGCGCGGCACAATGTTTTCTCTTCTCGTCGTAAAATTAAAATGGGACACCTGTATATACTTTCAGCTTTCTGCACTCGATCATATAAACTTCAAGTATGCCAAATATCAATTTTTTTCGTGCGTTTAATATGCTTGAAAAGGGATACAAAGCTTTCTCTTCACGTATAAATATATAGATTAAAATAGGACACCTGTATATAATTTTCGCTTTCTGCACATCTTCTGCATATAAATTTTGAGTATGCCAAATCTCACACTCCGCCGTGCATGCAATATGCTTAAAAAGAGGCCGAAAGTTTGCTCTTGACGTATTAATATATAGATATCACAGTTGAAGGTGCATTTGAATGATATTTGAGGTGATTATCACGGTATATTGACTTTATATTACACATTTGATTCCAAATTAATATTAATATATTGGTGCACAAGCCTTTTTTTATTATTTATAATCATTAATCATACTGTCTTGATATGCATTTCATATATGTTTATGCCTATGAACGCAGCCGCATCCATACTACATATTTCTGCTTTTTCTGAAGTATTGCCCCACTTAAATTGTCGGACATGTATACAGTAATGTTCTAGACACTTTTTAAATGGAAAATAAAGAACATAGGGATGAGCGGTCATTGATGAAGGAATTGTTATAATCCTGACACATTTTCAGTGTCGGACTGAGAAGACAATCCCAAAAATTTGTCGGACAAAATGACCAAATTTTAGAAAAAAAAATAATTGAACACGCTCCCAAAGTCTCAGATTAGCGGTAATCCGTTTTCATACCAACGTACTTGTGACAAGTGCGGCTTGTCGGACTCACCACTGGCCCCCAATATTCATGTCGGACAATATTATTTCTCATTTTATAATCAAAAACTCTTTCGATTAGTGTAAACATCAATATGACGGTAATACATTTTTAAGGCTTCATGAAATTGACATGTTCAATTAGCCCTTGCTAAAAAACGCCCCTAAATCAAGAATTTCGTCAAATGTGAAAGCTGTCGGACTCATCACAATGAAGTCACTTGCGAAGTTTCAAGTGAGCGGTAATCAACGAAAAATGTATGCCCTGTCTCACAGACTATAACATCTAAATGATCACCTTAAATTTTGGTTGCAATCGATTCTAGTTTCAATTATCAATTATTCAGTCAAAAGATGTACAAGTTAGACCACATCAAAATTTTTACTTTGAAATTCACCATAAATAGGACTTTTTCCTTGTTTTAAAAGTCTGTTGTTTTGTGTTTACTGTAAATATTTATTTTAATACAATATATTAAATACACACTATGCGAGAAAATTCTTGTCAGATATTCAATCTTCGGCTTGAAATTGGTTTGAATAGTGCATTTTAGTACGTGCTGGAAATTAGTGAAATGCGGTGTTCTGTGGTGATTTTTAAGTATTTATGTTCCTTTATGAACAAATATGAATTATTGTGAGGTGTATAAACATTCATGCTATTGTGTGGACATGTATTAAAGACAATATCGGTATTTGTGCCTCTGCTCAGAAAATTTGTGCAGGATTTAGCTCCATGTAAGTATCTAAATAAATTATTCTCCCTTGTCAATCATCTGGAAGAATTATGAATAATTCGAAGTTGTTCCTCATTAACCTTAAGCAATATATAGGCTAATTTGAAAGTGAATTTTTCATGAGAAATACGAGTCGTGAATCATTTGAAGTATTTAGTCAAATATATTCAAGAATTATTGTAGTTTTGTGTGGATTGAATGAATAAAAAAAAGTACATAATACAGTCAAATCTTGAAGGAAATTTTTTCAAAGCAAATATCTCATATTCTCTAGGCACCAAGTACTGACTATCTATCAGATTAATTTTTAATAAACATAGCTACTTGTTCATTCGCTTAGATTTGTGAATTACTTGATAGACCTATAATAGGTAATGTATTGTAATTGTGTTTTTTTGGCAGTTCGATGAATCTTCATGTTTTAGACACTACTGAATCCGAAAAACATAATTTCAAAAAAAGTCGGTTTGTCTGGAAGTACGATAACTTGAGAACGTGTACGATTATTCAACTGAAATTTTATATCTAAGTTTTTCATTAAAAAGTTAGATTCAAGTTCGTAGATGAGCTTTTCTATGAAATAACTAAAACTAATCCTTGAATGATTTGACACAACATTCACATGAAGCATTTTTAAAAATTATCAGCGGTTCATTTGTTTCTATCAAAATTTAAATTATTATAAAAGCCGTTGTATTAAATAGTATATATGGGATTAGAATTATTATCACTCATATAAGCCCAGTTGTCAGAGACAAATTCAAACCAAAATCTCTCATAAAATGTGATATCGCTGAAACCAGGTTTCTAGGTACTTTTTTGGGTATAGAAAACGATAAAAAAATCTTTGCTGCTCTAAAGTTTATGCTAAGTTCATAATCTCGAAGACAAGATTGAAAAAAATAATGAGGTTTGATAAGAACAATATGAATATTCTTTGTGAATGAGAACCTAGGGTTTTTTTGGGATGCTGATTAATAATTTGATATATGATTTTCAAAATTAAGAATGGCGGATATAATATGTCGGCACATGTCGGAACGTACAAAAACTTTCAATCTCCATATTTTATTTTGAAAGTGTGAACAGTTTATATGAACATGGTTTTCCTGCTCACTAAGATCATTATATATAAATGGAGTAAAAATTAAAATGGTGTATTCAATATGGAGGTTTTTAAAATGAGTGAGAATTTGTCAATAATTGAACAAAAGAATGAGATGTATTTCAAAAAACAATTGAAAAATTGATAGAAATTCTGTTTCAAACTTGTACTTACTGCCTTCTTATTCTTTGGCATTACAAACATCTTCAACATCGCTGTCTTGCTCTAGCACTGAAATTTTAGATGAATTCCTACAAACATCATCTGTTAAACAAGAATCACATATTGTAGAACTCAGTTAGTTTGTTTATTTACAATTACAAGCTCTCTCAGATCTTTTTTTGCAATAATTGCAAAAGATAAAATTCAAAAGAAAGTTCGAAGTTGGCAGTTTTGTCATAATGACAGGAGTTAGAATCGTCCATTTTCCAATCAATGTTTGCTTATAACCTAAATGCGTAATCAAAAAATAATTAATATATTCTTGAAGCTCAGGATTTCAATTTAATTTTCTTCTCTTTCAATAATTTTTTGAAGCTCAACTTCAAGTTGCAGGAATAAGAATAAGCAAAGAACATGTATTTTCTTATATATTTCTTCTATTGAAGATTACTCAAACATATCAAGTTGTATCGATTTCTGAATTATTACACATTATGAAATGTATTTTCAACTTCATTTAAAAAGGCAGATGTGATAATTTCTGATTCATATAAATTGAAAAAAATCGTTTTGAAAATGAAAATGCTGTCGAATGAATGCTACGAAAGAAAATGATTATTTTAAAACATGAGTTTTATTAAACAGAAACAATGTTCATCATTTTAATTATTTTTACATCAAAAGTGAAAGTATAGTTATAATAAATGTACAAGGATTTAATTTTTTCATGCCTCTATTATTATATATCTTCAATTTCATAAAATTTTAACTTCCGGTCTAATTTTCTATGAGAGAAAAAAAAAATATTGAAAACTAATGTCTTTCCCAGAAAGGATGCTTTCAGGTTTTTTTGTCTTGCATATATTTTAGATAAAGAAACTTTGGTTTTTCCTCGAACGCCTCGCTTGAATATTTATATTCAGTGGCTTGGCGCGCGAGGAGTTTTCGAGTTCGCTTTCGTATTCTTAATAATTTTCTATATTGATGCAGAATTTTTTTTCATATAACTTATAATTAGGTTTGTTCCTACAGAGAATCCCTGACTAGATACTGACAGTCCCGTACTAAATTTTTGCACGCATGCGCGAGCTATGACTGATTTCAAACTAGTCAGTGATTATTTGTTGGAACACATGTTCAACAGCCAGAAGAATCACAACAGATCCAATTACATTTTTACTTATTCTAAAGTGCTCAATGAACTCCACATCATTATAATTTTCCATTAAGTTCAAGTAATTCTGCTTTTTAGGTCCTAGTGCCAATTCACAATGTATGTAAACGTAAGGAGTACGTAACCGTTAACATAAACATAAAGTTGAACTACTGTATTTCAATGCTCTTACGTATTTCTTACGTTTACGTATTGACATAAGAGCTACGTAATGAAAACGTAAAGTTGAGATAGTATCAACTTTATGTTATGTTTTCGTACGAAGCAAGTAATAGCACATGCGTCAACTTTAAACACATGCTTTCATCTGATAGTTGACAACATCCTGGATCGAAACATGCTTTAAATATGATTGACATAGAATTATTAATAAAAAAAACAACAATTTCTTCCTTGTCTCAATATTTCTCTCGTTGGCGACTTTTATAACGCAGTTTCAATCTGGTTTCAATAATAGTGAAACAATCGCAAGATCTTTATCAGACATCATACAATAAAACAAAACAAACTAAACTCCAAGTTGTTAAAAGTTAAACATAAGTGAAACCAAAAAAACAGTAAACACGAAACAGAATCGAAATCAACATAATATTTGAAAATGACAGTCAGAGAAACCAACACAATACATCAATAACCCTAATTTGTACCAACGTAAAATGAGAAAAACACTTTATTTTAATATTTTACGTTACGACCATTGTGAACATACATAATTTCTTACGTTTATGTTTTTACGTACTCCTTATGTTAACGTACATTGTGAATTGTCACCTATTCTTTCTAGTAAAAGCTCTCCAAAATTATCATCGTCAGTTTCACTTAATAAAGACGAAGTAATTTTGTAAACACTACTAAACTCACTATCACTCTTGTGAAATTTTCAAAACATTACTTCACAAAGTTGATAACTGTCAACAACGTCACAATGCGCATGCGGGGATTTAGAATTTATGGATAGTCAGGAAACTTTTCTGACTATCAGCAAACTAGTTCATGGACTGTTGGAACAGAAAACTTTCTAGTCAGGGATTTGTCACAACTGCTGTTGGAACACCTAAAATCAAACTGCGCAGACTCCGGATAGTCTCGGACCGTTTTGTACTGCTGTAGGAACAAACCTAATATAACTTTGAGTGAAATTTCCTGCTCTTTCGGGTGGTACTATTAGTTTTTCGATTTTTTTATTTTATTTTTTCGAGATATAGGACAAAAGCCAAATTTTCGATTTTGTTTTCGAGATTATGAACTCAGCATACACTTTAGAGCAAAGATTTCTTTATTTTCTTCTACACCCAAAAAACTACTATCGAGCCAAATTTCAGCTATATCATATTTTATGAGAGGTCAATATCTCTGACAACTGGACTATATTTTGACAGCATATTAGGTACAAGCTCTCTGTTATAAACACTTAATTTCGTAATACTTGGAACAGACACATTTAGTGCAAACATCAACACACCCAAAATTTTACAACTCGCAGATAAACTTCTTTCAATCTTCCTGCTAATTCTCTCATCGTTCGATGTTATACTTCTATTGCATTTAATTTATATCTAATTAATATTTGAAATGCGTAATGCAGTAAATGCAGCAGTAAAATTCACCTTATTAATTCCACACAGAGTTCCCTCAAGCGGAGGACCCTTTTTGGTCTTACACACAAGAGGGGTAGTTTTATGGCTACACCATAAGTGTGAACATGGTTCTAAAATATCGAAAGCAGTACACATTTTGTATCTGTAATAAATTTTTATGAGTCCTACATTAGAAAGCATTTTAAAGTGGTCGTAACATAAAAGAGTACAATAAAATATTGAAGAGTACTAACCCGTCTCCAAATTCCATCCTGCACTGTTCGTCCATACTGAATGTTGTTAGTAATGTAGGTTTTAATGTTTCTGTGTTAACAGAAGGTGGATTTTTCAGACAATACCATTGCCTATAAATTACGTAGTACATTAAGATACCTTTTGATTATTATTATTTTACTTACGAAGCACGTTTGTGAAACTCTTTTTTGGAACAAGAAGACCAACTGAAATCTGTAAAAGTTGAGGAGACCATCGGTGCCATTACGCTACCTTGCGTTGCTTCATCTATACAAGTATTATTGGCTTTGGCGTCCCCATCGTGAGTGAGCCCTAAGCTTTATGAATCAAAATAAAAGAATATTTGAAGTTATAACGAATTCATTAAATGACGTAAGAGAAAGAGGACATAAACATTGTGATTATAGCAGGCTTGTCACTAGTAGATAATAACATCAAGTTATTCACATACATTTGTAGAAAAAAATGTACAACTAGATAAAATTATTATGTTGTATTGAAGCTCAAGCTGGACATTCTGAGCATTTTTCATAATTTATAATTCACTATTTTCCGTTGTGAACGGCTACTATGATTTTGTTATTATATTACAAGTATGACTTGTATATTACTGAAATAAAATATTAAGATCGCTATAACTATTTCCGGATATATGTTCACATGAATTTTTTTTATTGTTTTGAAATGTTTTATCCACTGTTAGATCTGTGACCTATATTTTCTGAGCACCTTGTATAATGTTTACACATAAAATGGAAAAAGGTTTTTCTTACACGTGTGCCATTTCATGCGCTATGATAAATGCTGACGTAAGACCTTCATCTCTGTTAAGGGTACATGATCTGGCAGGATCACATGTTCCGGACACAGGAGCATATCCTGATGGTCCTCCAATGTCCAGACGAGTTAAATATATCGCAATATCATGTCGTTGTATGTCTGGACCTGAACATATTTTGATAAATTAATATTTGTTTTATTTGTTCCAGAATAAGAACAAGCAAAGAAGAGATAACAATAACTTTATGGATGTAAGTGATTATTTTCAATTCCTGTTCTCTTGTGTATATTTAATTATTGTGAAAATATTAAGGTCGCTTGACATACATATTAATTAATCGAAGCCATGCGCCTTTGTAAAAACGTTCATGCTCTTATTCTTACAACTTGATACGGGTGTGGCGGATATTATTCTAGCGCACATTGATAGATTGATGGATATTTATCAAACTGTAAAATGTGGGTTTTTGAGAATACGCCACAGATTTTTGGCCAAAACTGGGATCTACCCCACGACCTTTGGATTACAAAGCTACATATTGGCTCTAAATTATAAATACTTATGCAACAAAACAACAAGCATATCCATCCACTCATACAACGTTCACTCATAAAAATATTGCTCACCCAGTGTGGTATGTAATTTCTTATTCCATATATTAACGTTTTCTAAAGACTTTCTGGCATGTCCAACTTTGATTGGACTATATTTCTTTTGATCATATAGTATCATCTGCGTAAGCACTAAATCCATGTTCGCTTCTAAAGAAGAATCCTGGTAAATGGCACTTACCTACATTAGAAAAAGATTATCATGGATTCTGAAATTTATTTATCTGGAAAGAGCTCACTATATTCATCAAGGCAAAAATGTATCGCTGCACTTTATTCTTTCCATGGAAATGAACTACGGAATAATCTACTCCCACTGCAATTTCTAACCAGCGTTTTGGGGCAAGAATTTTGTGACTTGTTCTCTCTGAAATTTATTACAAATAATAATATTTTCCTGATAATTTTTCATATTCAATTTACATTTGAATTATTATTAAACTGTTAATCTATCATTGGCTACATGATTATATATAAAATTTCATCTCATCAGACTGGAAATTAATTCGGATAACAATATTATCATATTATTCCTACACGTACTTTTAAAAATGTGTGTTTCCCAAGCGGAGTCGTAGAAATATCCCATTTGTTCAGAATCGATTTGCTCATTCTCACTGTACCTAATTTCCTCAGAATTTCTTCCATTACCCTCATATTCGTCATCATCAGATTCAATTAGCTTGTCATCATCAGATGGTTTTTCATCTAGAATATTTTCAAATTCTGTTGTGAAGCATATTGAACCTAAGTCAGCCCTTTTGGAGCGATGCGGTTTCAATACATCAGAACTAAATAAAAAAGTAAATTTCGTCAATTCAATCAGTAAATATCACTTCCATATAACTTTTATTGTGTTTAGACCATATCACAGCCGCGATCTTTAATCATAAATTAAGTACAACTATATTGTATAAGTGGACGAAATTTCAAAACAATTGAACAACAAATACTAATTTGACTAGAAAAAATGTAAAAATGGCTGGAATCTGATAAATAGTATGTAATTTCCAGCAAGATATCAACAATTTTATATCAAAATTAAGACCGAAATCAACTTTTTTGACAAAACTTGAAAAGTACGCCAAATATTGTGGATTTTTTATTTGATTCTAATTCCATATGGTATGTTTCATTTGTATACTAAATTTCACGGTAATCGATTAATAAATTTTTGTGGTTATTTCTGTTAAATATTCTACAATGAGTTAAATATTTGTACTTTCAATAAGAAAAAATTTCAATTCTTGAAAGGCTGTAACTTTTAAATGCAGGCAGGTTTCAATTCAAGTCTACCATGTTCAATCAAATATATACCTAGTAATTGATGTGCCAAATTCATGTGCAAAATACTGAAAAATGGGGAAACGAGCTTTAAGATTCCCAGAGACAATTTTTCTTCAAAAATATTAATATGGACATGAATATAATTTCGTTGTCTTTTCATATTCTTAATTTCAAATTTTCGAACACATTTTTGATATCGTCTCACATGTTCCAGGAATGTGCGCTCCAAATAATCCTAATTTTTCATTTCTTATACCCATTATCTCAGAAAATATTGAAGAAACCTAATTACCAATTACGACAATCAATTGAGAATAAGTACTTAATTTTCCTTATCTGTTGACATGCTTAAATCTTAGAGTACCATCCTTTGCTTCTAGAAATCAAAACTCCTTTGTTACATTAAGATCTCGCACAAATATTATGATTAAATCACCCGTTAATGCTATGATCAACTCTTACTCTAAAGTGCAGGATCAATGCGATGTCTTTGATGATAATTTCAGGAAATTGCAAGGCTCATTGGCTTTGTGTTTCCAGTCGTAAATGTTAAATTACCTTATTGATATGTTTTATCAGATTATCTGTTATTGGTAAATATTATTATTCAATATCTTTATGTTTGTTAGTTTACATTTACAGCTTGCTCTCGATTTTTGTATTATTATGTACATTTGTTCTCCTGTCCATATTCTGGGTACGCCTATAGGACAGTGTATTTAAATAGATAAATAAATAAATAAAATGTAACTAAAAGTTCATCAAATTTTAAAACAATTAAACAACAAATACCGATTTTGTAAGGGCAAATCTAGGAATGGCTAAAATCTGCCTCTTGGCACTTTTTTTGAAATTTTCGATCCCAAATATTTTGAGCTGGGCATAAAGTTATATAGTTTTATAAAGGTTGAATACGAAATTCAAATCATGTATGGTATCTGAAATTTCATAATGTCTAAATCAAGAATAAAATCAAATTTTATAACAATAACTTCAAAAATGCACCTAATGCTGTTAATTTTTGATTATATCCTGCTACCCCTAGTTTCTAATTCTTAAATTAACAAATGGATGGTTACACCACAGATATTCATATCTGTGGTTGTATTAATAAAACAAAAACGCGTATTATGTGAGTTTTGTCATCGAACACCTTCATAATCGAAGATAAAATTGAAGCTAAATATATTTTTATATAATTATCTAACTGTCGGTCGTAATCATAGACCTAATGGAACATTTAGGTGAAATTCACTGAACATGTAGGTGAATATTAGAAGTTTAATTATGTATCGGTCGATCTTTCACCATATTCTACTAACTACTTTGGCGATTATACCAACAGTATGGTTTTTTGTAGCTCACTTCCGCTAACGAGCATTAAGCGATCGGAATTTAACTCTACGAATGACCCAATAGTAACTAAAGTAATGCTAATGTTCAAATCCTGGGCTTTTGTTTTCGAGTCTGAATACGATTCGGAAATTATTTTACCAAGTGAATAAAAAATATATCAATAATTACCGGAGATATGAGAAGTTAAATATTGTTGAAATATACAACGAAATATGCATGACAAACGTGCCTATGAAGAGAAAGAGGTATTGAAGGGTAGAGGGTAAGATTTTTAATCTTTAACTGTTTCAAACGACAACCCCATCAAGACAAATCAGTCCAAGGGTAGATCTCAACCATTCAGTATCATTTACGTCAATTCAATAAATCTATCTATATCTTGCAAATTTCATCTAAAATGTTACCAGCATAACAGAAATGTCACATTCTGTGATATTTAAAACAAAAGTTTGTTCAAATTTAAATTTTTCTTCGACAAAAAAAAAAATCAACGATGATGGAAGTTAAGCCCGTATGACACGCTCAATTTTTTCGTACAATTTCTATGTCAATATCTTGGAACCAATTTTTCTGTATTCTTTCATGAACTAGACTATTGAATGCAAGAAGTCCTGTATGCAACGTATCTCAATTTTTTTGTTACATGCGCATGCGTACTTAATTTTTATTTTCTGAGAATCATACCGACAAGCTGTAGCTGTCAAACATTTAATGTCAAAAATGGGTTATGCGGAGGAAATTGATTTACTGGTTCTAATTCTCCCAGTTGTAGCTACTAATATAATAATGAAAAATTTACGAAACATTCTGAAAACATTCATTCAGTAATCTTAGATAATTTCTGAACGAATTTATGTTACCAATTCCTCATTTAACATTGTTGAAATACCATCGTCCGCTTCTTTACGTAGTAGCTAGTTTCTGCTCCATTTATTTCTTTTTTCCTGCACTGATTTTGTTTCATTCTGTTTTAAATTATAGGAATATATTTTCTATCTCTAGCTACTATTGACAGCGCAATGCGATATGGTGCGCATATTATCTGCGCAATTAATTGACGAAAACATTGAACAAAATAGGGCGAGTTCTATTATTTCATTGAACGAAAAATTGAGTAAATCATTAAACATTTTAACCTGTTTGCAACAGTCAATTTTTTCACAAACAAAACATCGAACTGAAAAATTTACGAAAAAATGGAGCGTATCATACGGGCTTTAGATATTAAAAACAACTTTAATGTCCGATTACTTTATTATTGTTGTCATTATAATACTGATTTCAGGGTTATTACGTAACAAATAATACCCGAGGGCATTATGTTTCAAAATAATGCCCGAGGGCATTATTTTGAAAAATACTAAACAAGTTTCCTAATTACAGCAAGTAACTAGAGTAATTTCTCTGACAGATGTCACTATGACATACATTGCTAAAAGTTTCGATGAAATACAACAAAAGTTGAACACAAAACATTGAAGGCACCACGGGAGTTGAACAGACAATAATGCCTACGGTCAACGTACATACCTCGGGCCTGAGGCCCTCGGAAAGTACACTGTTGACCTCAGGCATTATTGTCCTTTTAACACCCTTGATACCTTAATTACTATTTCAGTGCGGTCAGTAGTTAACAGACGATAGGAAAAGGACGGCTGACATACTATGAAGCAACAAACTTCATCCCAGTAGAATATTTGCTTGTATTCCCTGTAGATTTTATTCGCGTCTTGTCTTCTATGATGAAAGTGATGTATCCTCATTAGCTCTATTATGGTACTTAGCAATTTACAATTTGAAGGTGTTTGATAGATTCCAGCAGATTACTTTCCTGTTTAGTTTGACCTCCAATAAGAAATAAGAAATAGGAAACAATTTTTGAAGGGCTGTAACTTTTAATTGCAGGCAGATATCGAGATTTTGATAGTGCATTCAATTAGGTAACTAATGTGTCAAATTTCAGTGCAATAACTAAAAAATTGCACTACTCATGAGCAAAATACTAAAAAAGGATGACATCTGGTTCCAGATTAAATTCGGTATTGGGATGAATATTATTTTATTATCTTCTAATATTACTGATTCCAAACATTTGAACAAATTTTTGATATTTTCTCACATTTTAAAGAAAAGTGCGTTCTAAAAAATCCTATAATTTCCCATGTATCTTCTATTATCTCAGGAAATACTGGAGATACCTAAACACGCCATTCGATCAACCGTTAGATTTATCATAAGTATATCAAATTTTCAAATAATTGAACAGTAAATACTGATTTTATGAGGGAAGATCTGAAAATGATTTACGCATTCGTACCGTGAATATGAAAAGGAACTGTAACTTTTGGATACAGGCAGGTATCAGACTCTAGTCTAATGTATTCAATTGAGTACAGAGTTAGTTAATTCTGAGAAGGATCTTGACAAGATTTTGTAGCCGGAAGCATGCACAGTGAGTCATAAAATACTCACACAAAAGGCAGTAAGAACATTTGATATTTACAATACTTAAAAATGGTATATTACAGACTTAAGCTAAAATGTCACAGTGTCAAGTGTTTTGTGTAGATACGAAAACTTAATAATGTATATACATGAATGTGTTTTGGTGTGTGTGTGTGTGTGTGTGTGCCTATATGTATGTATTTATGTACATGGTATTTGAAGTATGTGGAGATGCTAGTCGCCAGAACGATAAGATCGAATATCGGCATACTTGTTTTGGGAAAGAAAACGAAAGATGAGATCAACACCGCATTGTATTATTTAGATGGAGACTCTGCGGCTTCGATTTCAACAATTAAATATTGGACAGCTGAATTTGAACGTAATTGTAGAAGTATTTCTGATGATGAGCGTCCAGACCGTACAAAAATGGTTATCATATAAAAACGGTTAATAAAGTCCATGGGAAAAAAACGATCGACGAGTGACTAAACGCGATATTGTTGAGGCTGCGGGCATCTCAACCAAGTGGATGTTCAACATTTTGCGATGAATATTTTAGAATGAGAAAGAAAATTTGATTCTGATATTTATATTCTTGCATTTTTGTTCTCCAAAGTGTACAGCAAGAAAAAAAAAACTTTTTGGTGGGTACAATTGTATATTTCATACATACCTATATAAAACATGAACTCCTGAAGAATCATTCAACAGCTGAATGAAAAATAGATCATATCCATCAAATATAAATCCAGAAAGTTGATCTTCACACAAAGTCACTGCAGATTCAGAAATAATTCCTCGTATTCTCCCACGTAGAAAACGACAGTTCTCATCTGCCTTAGCAGTATAATTCGATTCTCCAACAAATTTTGCTGTGAAATTATCCGCGAAGATCAAATTTTTATTTTCTTCATATTCCAAAATCCAGTTTGCTAATTCCACAACCGTAATATCGTCTTCTTTGTCGCTTATATCTCTCTTATCTCGTCTCACTTTAGTGTACAATTTCGGGAACACAATTTCAAAATTCTCAGGAGAGGTGTCGTGTGGGATGTAAGAACATAACACCGAGTTTAAAGTCAGAAGCACAAAGCAAATTAGTCGCAGAGTCATTATATCACAGTCTGTACACTGGTGTTTATATGAAGATCAACTGAGGATGCCCCGGGAAACAGCGGGGTTTAGTTTGCTACATATTAAGGAAACACATGGCTTCATATAAACACTAAAGTTAAGTACTTGTCATCTGACACGCTTTATTAGCTGTTAAACAGAGAAGTGTCTTCATTTATAAGACATTAACAGTGTAGTATTGAAGCTTCTAGCAAATTTACTATGGGGCAAACTTGTTATTTAAGTTTTACTTAGAACAATATTTAAGTTTGGTTCGTTCTCCATCATTTTCTAAGAAAGAATGTGTTGAGCAAAAGGATGTAAAGATTGGAATTGTTAACAAATAGTAGGAATCTTATTTTTCAATTAAAAATAGATCAATTATACAAAATTGTCAATTGTGATTGTCTTATATATACTTACACACTATGAACGCACTTGTGATACTAAATGAATTCATCCATGGAACTATCTTACATCACTACAAGTTTTTTTTTTCTATCATGCAGTAATGTTCGTACTTACCACATTGTATCTAGAATAAATATCGTTCCTTCAACGATTGCTACAAATTGATAATAGTTGAATGAATATTCTTATTTGGAACACAAACTTTATTATGAAAAATTGTGTTGAACAAAATAGTGTACAATAAAATTCAGAAGAAATATTGAACAGTATATGTAGAACATATTTATTATAAATCTATTTTCTTTGATAGATGCTAACTTTAAGAAGCCTCAAAATGTTTTTATATTCACTCAACTAAATAGGGATGATAGTGTGGACCTTAATTGATCTAATAATGATATTTTCATTTTTAAATTGTGGACGTTTCTAAAGTCAACGTCAGTATCGAATTTATATTAATCACTTAAATCAAGTTGACAATCTTTCAACGTTGTTCTGAACTATAGTTCAAAAGATGATAATAAATCTTAAGTAGCGTATTGTAAGCTAATTTCAATTTAAAACCTTAAAAATTTCTTCACTATTGAATTACAAATGGCCTATTTTGTCATCCCTATAAATTTTTGTATCCCACATCAACATAAAACAATATTCATGAAATAAATCCAATAATCAAACAAAGCAATTTATTAAAATATTTTTTATTCTGGTAAATCGAGTAATTTTATTGTGTGATCAGCAATAATTTGATTTTTAATGATAAATTAACATACAGACGGCTTCTGATAGAATACCAGGTTCAGACAGCTTAAGTCCGCCGCACATGAGCCAATTTTTCAAGCAATTTTGTTTGCTCCACTATTAATTGCTATCCTTAGCCAATCAGAACGGGCATCGAAATCACAAGACTACATCAGCTTTATGCCGCATTTGCCATGCCACGCTGACTTGTGATTCGTGAGATTTTAAGAAATTGTGTCTCTGAAGGCTAGAATATTCAGATATTTATAATTAATCATTTGAACCTGACGATATCTCCGAATTATGATTGTCAGTTAATTGTCTACATTTAACTAGACGACGCAGCGAGCTCACCATACAATGAAAACAATTTTTTTATAAAGAATTAGTTAAAAGCGTAGCTTGGAGATACCATTCAGGCACTTATAAGTCAATTGATGTTCTAAAAATATACATAGTACGCACTTTTATCAACATTGACTGTCAAAATAAGAAGAGAAGGAGAAAATGGGAAAAAAATTTCTTCTCCCTACACTGAGAAAACCAAGTGGTAAGAGTAACAATTTGAATGGTTGTTAAATGGTTCCCTAATAACTTGAAGTGGTAAGCTTGATGTGATTGCAACTTGGATTGTAAAATCTGACCACTTAAGTAGTAACCAGTACCACTTGCAATAGTAAAATCAAAAGACTTCAAACGTCAAACTTTTGAGGCTAGGATATGTATTTTCAACTCAATCGAACCATATTTGTTTGTAAAAAAATTGAATACAAAAAATAATTTTCAAACTAATAGTCTATAACAAAAGTGGTCATCTTTTGTTTACATAAGATCATTGTTAGAGTGAAAGGTGGCGGTTATTTTTTAATCCTTACATAAAATAAGTATTTTTGAAAATGAACAGTCTTTTCTAGATTCTGGGGGTCTTTCTTTCATTGGAAGATACAGTTTCGACATTTGATCGCCAGAAGTGTATTTTGAAGATGATAACGTGGACTCCACCAATTATATATTTTTGATATCTACTAAGCTTATCTTCCCGAGAGCTTAAAATTGATACCAAACTAGACATAATTCAAATGATTTGTGGGAGAAACGATTGACAATCGTCTACCTATATCCTCTTTGACACCTCTAGAATAAGCTTTAATTTGATATTAAACACGATAGAGCCAAATTACTTATTTTAAAAAACAATTGATCAACGTTTGTATGTGATGTCAAGATATAAGTGAAAATAATTCCAACTAAAAATTATGATTCTCATTATTTCTTCAGTTCAGAAAAATATAACGAATTTTTAAATAATTCAAATTTTAATAATATCAAATGAACCGATGATAATTTTTGAAAATGATTGTTGTGAATGCTGTGCCAAATCATTTAGAGATTAGTTTTAGTTCCATCATATCTTATGATAAATACTACCATTTATAAGATAAACGCAAAAAACTAAAAAGTTCCACAAATAAAGTTTTGGTACCACTGGTTAAAAAAACTTATCCACGTACTGGAACCTAGCCCTTTGATGAGAAACTTGAATATAAAATTCCAGTCCGAAATTCGTACGCGTTCTCAAGTTATCGTGCTTCCAGACAGAGCGACAGACCGATTTTTTCTAAAACTATGTTATTCGGATCCAGTAGTGACTTAAACGTGAATATTCGAACTGTCAAAAAATCACGATTACAATACTCCCCTAAGGTCGGGGAAGTATAAATTTGTCACGATCGACTTATTTCGATTTTTACCATTTGAGTTTTACCACTTATACTTCTAATCACTTGAGAGGAACAATTTAATTTTCTCAGTATAGTTCATTGAACATGTTAAAACATTTTCAGCAGTGTTCTCAATTTTTTTTTTTTCTGTCCGTATTCTAAATAATTCGCAAGTTATAATTGCTCTTTTTCAACGGTCATTTCTGGCAACGTCTATACTTGTAATAAATTAGTCCATATTCTAACATCCCAATAAGCCGCGCAGCTTGCTTCGTGTGCGCCGGATATTAGTGTCGCGCCTAGTACGGCTCAAAGCGCAAAGCAACTTGTAGAAAATTAAGCAAACAATATTGCTTGATAAATTGGCTCGTGTGCGGCGGATTTCAGGCACTGCAAAAGTTGAGTGATGTCAGTGAACTAGTCAATACGGGTATCCCAATTTTTTTGCGAGAATTTGATATTGCATTCAAAAGAATCAATATATTCTCTCACTTTCTATCCGTAGATTCTGTAATAAACTTTCACGGTATTCATTTGCGACATACCAAATTAAAATACATCGATATATTTACCGGGACGCACTTAATTAACTTCAAATAAAGTACATTATGCTTTTGTATGGTGGATGTGAATTTGTCAATTTGTTGGTGCTGTTTGTTTTATTTCAGTTGTTTTAACTAAATTCAATTTATATTTTCGAATAAACAGTGAATCACGTATTCCTATTAAATCATACAACAAGCCTACTCTTCCATCCTCTAAAGAGGTGTGCGTTTCTGCAAACAGTATAAAAATTTCTGGCCTCTTAATAATATCTCGAATTTTTTGATATTTTCAAATATTTATTTGGTATACTTCATCAATAATGTAAATAAATTGTGAGATGATTCAATTGGTTTACAAATTTATTCAGCATATATTTCTGCTCCATTTTCATGCAAATGTCAATTTCAAAGACCAAAAAGTTCATTTAAAATTACAGATTTCAAGTTTCACCTATCTAATTATCTACTCTAAAATTATTACAAGAAATTTAAAGAAGACAGTTAGATATTTGGCGTGAATAAATACAGTTTTAGATTTTTATCAATATTATAATTAAAAATTATTTTTTACTTAGTAATCATGAAGAAAAATATTTAAGTGCAATATAATTCATAATATTTATTCCTTAAAAATAATATGATGAGCAAAATGCTTCTGGAAAAATTATTCAATTATTTTAAAGCCAAGTTGGGTATATTTAAATCTCTGTACAAAGTTCTATGAATTTTTGGATTTAATCAAGATAATACTTCGCCTTTCAAGTTTCAGTATTGCTTTGATCCAAAGCAAAACTTATTTTGTGAACTTCCAAACTCCAATGAAATTCAGGAAGTTTTCACATAGAAACATTTCTAGTATTATTACTGTAGTTTAGGAATTCTTTATCATCTGAACAAATTCCTATCACTCCAAAAATTTCATAGACAAAAAAAAAATTCACACACATTGAATTTTCCGTAAATTGAATAAGATAAATTCAATCGATTAGTGAAAATTGAATATAACTCGGCATACCAGGCACATTATACATCCAATATAAAAAAAAAATTATGCACAGTGCCGGAAGTTGAACCCCGGGGCAAACCACTATATCATTCTGTGAGCACGAGCTCAATTGACGCTGTACATGAATCCTTTGGTTGTGTCATGTTTACTGACTAGCCACTGCGATACTCCCAGCGATGTGCTCACACGTCCAGTAACTTGAGTCCTAAATTAATCCATTAGAATTATCAACACAAGAAGTATGTATGATGATAATTATATCAATTGCAACTGCTAATTCAGAATTTCTTAATGCAAACTATCAGGTCCAGTTAGGGCTACCAAATGTGCTAAAAAAAGACCAGACACGAAAAGGATCCTGACAGAAGTGATAGGAAAGGAACGGGAAGGAAATTACAAACAAATTTCCAAATCAACACCCAGTTAATTTATTTAGATTGACGAAAGTCGTCGATTGCTCATCTACAGGGTATTTCAACGATTTATCAACTTCTCGCGCTTCTGTCACACACTGATACTCATACATATCTGTGATAGAAGCCACGCGCACTTAATCTACGCCGGAAGAACAGAGGGCAGCAGCCCTAACTTGCAATCATGTGTCGCGGAAGAAGTGTAAAGTATAGCCGAACGATTTCATTTGTTACTGCAACGTTGTAAATTTAAGATTTTAGAACAAAAAAACTACCCCAAAGATACCCAAATTGAATAAAAATGTGTGAATTCTCTTTAATGCTATTTGCTATTCATCTTATCAAAGTAATACCAAACTCAAGGCTATACTAAAACACAGAAACATTGTCATCATGAAATGAACACTTTTTCTGGTGGCTTCACTTCTGCCGACGTTACAAAAGTCCTTCTCACAACATTTTGTACAAGCATACAATTTTGTCCTTTCACCGATCACAATACAGCCTGGTTCACATGTCTTGCTGCAGTTGCGTTCCAAAAGCCAGAGCTTTGGCTGAGAGGTGCTGTTACCAGTGCCTGTTGTCAGGGAAATACTTTTCACCTAGAGAAAAAATCGAATTAGGGACAGAAATTATTTTAATAGTATATTATGCAACAAGCACCGAACTATCGTCAATATTGTTCAAGATGAAACACGGGGCAAAGACGAGGACGAAGCCAAAGGCGTAGCTCTCGTGAAGCCAAATTCATCCGTGTCAATAATAATGGTCGTTCAGTGTTTCTGTTGCATACGATACTTTTTGTAACAAGTGCACTACAGTATCCCATTATTGAGCTTTTTAAATAAATTTAGATGTATTGAAACTATCTTATTTTTGCAATAGCGATCACATTTACAGTAAACTAATACTACGAAACATAACTTACCTGACTTATTTTATTGATTGATATTTGTCACAGTTTCTGTTCCGTTATGTTCACAACAAATGTAAACACTATAACGAACACATCTCATATCACAATTTTTCTTACAAATGTCAAAAATGGTATTAAAAAATATCAGCGGCATCTATGATCCACAATTATCATTTTTTCTCTCTGCGTAGGGAATTATTCATTATTGTATTTATCATTTGGAAATGAGAGCTATCGAAGCAAGATTCAGCTCAGTAATAGGATACTTTCGGTGGTCATTGTTTCATAAGTTCGTTTGAATACACAAAAACTATAATTTAGACTTAAGTGAAACAAATTAACCAATATAATTTAATTATCAACCTTTTTCAAGTGTCAGATCTTTTTATTGCATTCTTATAGAAGAAAAATTCATTGTTACGTCCAAAAATCCAATTTTAAAAATAAATCATATCGTTTTTGATATAGGACAAGGCTGCAATGAAATCAAAAGCTTTTATTCCATGCAAGTATATGATTTATTTTTGGAATCGAATATGATTCTGATTATCATATAAAACTGATAAATCAAATATAAAAGCTTATAAAAGTTATATGTGCACCTCAGCAAAAAATATCATTTTTCGTTCAGCGCTCTCTAACTTTTGAATTATGTTTTTTGGCTCCAAACTACACTTCTACAATAGCGCAATAATAGTTGTCCGAATGTCGCAGTGCCTGTTCACACTTTTGTTGCTTATAGCCCACAATTCCTTTTATTGTTACGAACACAGCAAGGATGCACAGAGCTTAATTTGACAGCTTGATTTTAAGAATAAAACAAATGTATCGGTGATAAGTACACAGTGCTACCGACACGAATTCATAGCATTCAACTTAGGTTACGAGACTCAGCTGCCATAGATTAATAAGATGTAGAGCTGGGATGAATAAACACTTAAATATAAAATGTCTTGAATCAGTTTACGCGTTCACTCGTTACAGCGCATCGACGTGAATGATTCACATGATTTGTGTCTGTCTCGCGGGTACGGGTAACGACATTTTGCAAAAAGTATAGTAGAAGTATTTAGCTAAGACCTTAAGCTATATAGAGTTATAAAAATATTGAATGAGTTACTTATAGTTTTCCAGAAGTAACCGATGATAGACAATGTAATTTTCGTAATGCAAACTATTCAAAGATATACGTTGAGTTTATTCAATTCTCACATATTTCTCTAATCAAGCTTTGTATGAGATTACTGAATTAGAGAAGAGATAAGACAATGGACTATTTTAAACTCTGTCGATCTTGAGATACATATTTAAATATTCTGAATTCAGGTTAGATACAAACAAAGTGGTCCAATTCATTTCGCGGTCTTATGAACTCCATGATTACCTGTATTTTAATATACAGTTTCCACGTCACAAATTTTAATTAACTCCATACATTATGAGTTCGATTTTCAAGCTTGTCGGATGAATCGTTTCTCAATATTACATTTTTTGCTTTGATCTACTGATCATATGTCTTTTTTTTGTGGCATCACGCAACAAGACTGTAAATTTGACATCCATGACATAAGGCCAAGTAATTCGAAAAAAAAAAAATTCACTGAGCCACAAAAATTGTTGTCCGAATGTCACAGATGTTGCGAACAAGTTCCTCATCTCTTATTTCTGACAATTGTCAAGTATAGGACCACAAGAACAAGTTTATGTCTAAACTTCACTTACAAATGAATCGGTAATAAGTACCACCAACATTAATTTACCAAAAATCTAAATAATTAAGGTTACGCCTAATTAGCGCATTGTTTGCAATCGATAAACCACCTAGTTGATGTACCACAGAAACATTAGTACAACTATAAATTCCCGAAGAAAATATCAACCTCCACCTCAATGCTTCATGAGCTGTGTGAATCAAGCTCAAAAACCATATTAAAAAACTATTATAATACCATGTACCTACGCTCTAATCTATTTGTGGCTTGGGAGCTTTTATATGAGATCTCATTGCGGTACGTGGCTTTGTTCTACGCGAAAATTGTGTAGAATGGTTCTAATATATTGTCATAATGTACCTAATTTTGCTAGTATTTGTACACAGTGCAGATATTATGAAATACATTAGGTAGAAGCTTAATAACAAAGTTGGAATCTTCATCAAATGTGTTGTTCTAGTTTTAATGAGAAATGGATTCTACATGAATGTACGTCTTAAAGTGAGATGTTTATTAGATTCTGCAAATTCACCGATGACTCCAATTACCAATTTTAGTCGATATCGGTTTACCAATAAATTACCGATTCATTTTGTGTTACGTGCATTTAAGCATTCAAGCGGAAGAGGAACATTCGGACATATCTCTGATAGAAGAAATTCAACCATTATTCCCTGAAACTAATTCAAATTTATAAATAAGCATTGTTGATGATGTTCAATCTGCAAAACGAGATTGTCAGGTTCACAACGGCGGCATTTTGAATAGTAAAGTACGGCATACGGGCCTTATTGGGGAAGTGAATGCGGCCTGCCTACTTTATAAGAAAGAGGTGCGTATATGACGTGTCTTCAAAACATGGGTGCGCGGAAGATAGATATTTGAAACAAGAAAACGCCGCCGATATGTCCTATTGGGCAAGGATTCATGCACTGCTTGATTTAAAAACAAGGAACACAGGCAGGCTTCTAAAACAAAACAATGCGGTCAGCGGACCTTATCGGACAGATGTGCATGGACGGTGGTGCCTTGAAACAAGGGATCAAGACTGGCAGGCTTTTTAAATTAGATAGCGCAATTAGCAAGCTTATCCAGTTGAATAAAATGCCTGAGGGAAAGTATGGAAGGACGGCCTTCAGAATAAAGAGGCATGGACGTTGGATCTACCAAATGGGGTAGTAGGTCAGTTGATTCGTATCGGACAGAGAAGTGTGACTAGCAGGCCTTTCAAATGCTATATCGCGACCAGCGGGCCTTTCAAACTTTATATCGCAACCAGCGGGTCCTACCGGAGAAGAAGCGTGATTGATGGAACCTATTGGACAGATTCACGCACGTGAAGGCTTTTAGAACAGGAGTGCTCGGACGGTAAGCCTCTAAAAAGAGGAAGCGTGGTTCTAGGTCTTTTTTGATAAGGTTGCGTAAGTGACAAGCTCTTTAAGGAACAGACGCATGTCCAGTGTGCATTATCAGACAGAGGCATCAATTTGGCACACTTTGGGCGTTTTGGAATAGGATAGAATGACTGGCGAATACTGTCAGAAAAGAGCATGACTGGCAGGTCTTATAGGAAGGACGCGCACGTGACGAATTTTTTGAAGAGGGAAAGTGCTGACGACAGGCCTTTCGAGCAAAGAGAGGTAGCTCTTGGTCCTTTTCAATAGAGTTGCGGGACAGGGTAAGCTTTATTGGAAAAGGCATTGCGCTCGGTGAATCTTATCGGACAGGGGCACACATTCGGCTGGCCTTTATAACAAAGACGCGTAAACGATGAATCTTTCAAACAAATAAACGTGGTTCGCGGGTCTTCTGAATATAGTAGTTCGATAGGCAACTCTATCGAAAAGGAAAAGCGTTCGGCCTTTTCTATCAGAAGTAAAGCGCGATCCGTGAGCTCTATAAGAAAAGTGCGTGATCAGCAAGCCCTATAGGACAGAGACGCGCATGTGACAAACTTTTTAAACAGGAATGCGCGATCTGCAAGCCTTTGGAAAGAAAAGACGCGGCTTTAAATCTTCTTCCATCGGAAACAGAGGCGTGACCAGTGCACATTATCAGACAAAAGTATACATTCGGCTGAATTTCTAAACATAGAAGTTCGAACGGAAGATCTTTAAAACAGATTTGCGCAAGCAACAGGCTTTTGGAACAAGGTAATGTAGCTCTTGGTCCTTTTTAATAGGATAGCGAAGTAGTCCTAAGCCTTATCGGAAAAGGCAACGTGACCAGTGGATCTTATCGAATAAGGCCACGCATTTGACTTGTCTTTGAAATAGAGAGGCACGAACGACGAGTCTTTCAAACATCGAAACGTGGTCCGCGGACCTTCTCAATAAAAAAGCGCTACTGGCAGATTCTATCGCAAAAAAAGTGTGATCAGGGGGCCTATCAAATAAAAAAAAGCGGCTGGTAGGCCCTATACACGAGCAATGGGTCTTTGAAACGGAAGTGCGTGAACGGCGGGCCTTCAAATCGAAGAAGCGAGCCGGCAAGTCCTATTGAATAGAAATGCACGAATTTTTCAAGTACAGGAATACTTAGATTTCAGCGATAGATTGACCTAATGGTTTTTAGTGCATTTCATACTCAATTGAATACGATCATGAAATTCCATTTATCTTTCTTATTAATGTTTTAGTCAATATGACCAATGGATTTGCTCGATCTTCTTTATTTTGATCTATCTGTTCATACGAATTTATTTCAGTCATAAAAATCTCACTTCCAGCATTTCAACACAGGTAGTTTAGAAATCAATATTTTCTATTAGAGAAGTCTGCCTTAATTAACTACAGAAAATAAAAATGTTTTCCTACCATGCACATCTTATCCTTGCATTTGAGATGATGGTCTGTTCTGTTGTCCACCAACTTCTCGCATTGCTCTCCACTGTCAATTGTGTTGCAATGGTAGCACCACAGCTCCCGAGTCTTTTGATCAAAGGCCAATGTTCTGTGCTCCTTGTTGGTGAGGAATTGCGCCTGGACGGCACTACCTCCACCGCCACTCTCGCCGTCGTTTCCTGCACCAATCAATAAACAGTTGCACACGCTGTGCGTTTGTTGCCATGGAAACGCAACGCCAAAGGGGTGAACAGATGATGAGATGATGGGGAGAGAAATAGGTGGAAAATGGAAATAAATAGGAAATAGAGGTCGCTCTAGCTGTTTTATTTTGAAGGGAAGAGCGCAAAATGTGTTGAAGAGTTGGAACTATGCAAATAGAAAAAAATTGGAGCTAGACTTCAAATAAAAACTAATCAAATTAGAACAGTTGATGCGGAATACGAAATACTGTTGCAAAATTTTTATATCTACTTAGTCTTTAAAGCTGTTCTGGATTTAATTTGGTCTCTATTCAGGTGGAACAGTTATATACAATATGAATATAAAAAGTTGGCTACAGCGTCTAATTAAAGAAATTATTAATGTAAAATTACTATATTTGTTTTTTATGATACAGCGCTAATCATTGTAGAAACAAAGAATTTGGATAAAATTCAAAGACATAAAATTCTGCACCTGAATCAACTTGTACGTCATGTTCTAATCTATATCATAAAATACTTCAAATATGACCGATTGATCATAAAATAGACAATATTAATTATCAAATAAATAGTAAAAAGTTCTTTGCATCTTGCTTAGGTCCTTCATTCTTCCAATTGCTCTTACCAGTTTTGATCAATGTATGTAAGGATAAATCCATTATAATACTCTTGTAACCAATGTGGGAATATTGCAATAAAGTTAATCAATGAATGGTATTTTCAAAGACCGTTGACTGGTAAATCTAGATGCAAACATTGTGTGGCAATTGGCTCCGAATTCAACAATTTGATATTATTAGTGGAATTTTCGATCAATTATCCAAGTGGTATTATTTGGAGTGCGTACAGTAATTGTAGATGGATGGTCAGTTCCTAGAATTGTCTATACAATTCATTATTTATGTAAAGCTGTGAATATCGGCGAACTCAAATTTCACGAGAAAATCTAAAGACAAATAAAAATAGGAAGAGGAGTTGATTATTTTTTTCCCTTTATATATTGATCATAAATCTCAGAATTCTTTGATAAAACCACGAACACGTCTTCAATAAAACACAAGTAAAATGTGATATTCACTATCATTTGGAGTTTCACATTAAAAAGTATTACAAATAGTAGGTATATTACAAGCAATGGCGGCTTATACCTGAAAATAATGAAGGTGTTACTCCAGAAAATCTCTAGTCTCTGTTTTAAAATCGTTGAAAAGGAAAACATATATAAAAATTAATCCATTCTATTTGAAATATTCGTGTAAAAAATCTCCTTTCTTTAGCAGGATCGGCACTGCAGACGCGATAGTGCTCTCTCTCCCTAATATACAAAAAAAATGTCTTGTTCATAAACTAGAAGATGGCTTAAGGATTATATATTGTACAAGTATAAAGGGATAATTGAAGAAAACAGGACTAATTATATTGAATGTTGTCAATTATAAGAAGTGGAAATAAGCCACCATTTATTATAGGACTTCTTTTTTGGTACTAGTTATTTATAATACAATGATCGAAATGAGAGGATCTTAATATGTGATCATTTTCGTATGTCTTCGTCTTAGGAAGGAATAAATAGAAAAGCGAACATTTATTCAAACTGCGGTCAATCAGGTCAAGATTATTCGATCTTAAGGACAATGTTAAAATAAAAATCTGTTATCTCAATATGTTGTTTATGGTTATGTCATACATTAGACAAATTTTTTTCCCAAATATTGGACGTCTGCTTTTCGAATAATCAATTATTCCAAATATGGTTCTTAACACAGTATAAATGAGAAAACTTATCGAAAATTCTTATTTTATTGAAATTTATTCACAACTGCTCAAGATAAAAATACAAGAAAGCTGAATAAAATCTTTGTGAAATATCTAAAACATTGAAAAAGTATTCTGACGGACAGTTTTGTAGATATTTCAGTCTGAATGATCGAAAATGCACAAAAATATCTGTTAGCCATACTTGAAAATATTTTCATTCATGAAATTATTATAAAAACATAAAACATAAGAAATTAAGGAATTTAAATATCAAAAACGTATAAGCAAATATATTTTATGAACAAATACAATAAATGTATTATCACGCATTCGACAGTGGGTTCAAAATTGAAACTCGATGTTGCGTAGGCCCGTCTCTGTGTTAAATAAACACGGAACACACAGTGGATACTCAATTCAAAATACATCTAATTATAATTGTAGTGATTTCAAGTATCATCTGAATATGAGATTAATTGCTGTTATTACCAATTCAAATCTAAATTGAATCCAATTTACTGCAATTTTGGTTGCGTTTTAAATAAAAAATCGTCTTAGGACAATGAGGGATGATTGCATGAATAATGGTGAGGAAACTTAATTTTTGAAGTTCTGAAAATATGAATGACATCATTTGGCCTGAAAAAATGTTTCACTGTAGCTTGAGAGCTAGTGACTTGGAAAAATGTTCGCCTTGGTAGTCAATTATTCAGTTTCTCTCAAAATTTTTAATTTTTTAGAATGGAGCCAGTATTCTTTGCTTAGGTTTTCCACCGTGCACACTTGAATGATACGGAACATGACAATGTAGTCGAGATAATCTTAAAAAATGCTACCAAATACAAATTTCACTGTTTTCATCACCATAATGGACTTCTTGTAAGCGCAAAATGCTGCATTACTTTTTAAAATACTGTAATTTCTTATCGATACCAAAACGATGATTTCCTCTTTTTAAGAAGAAGAATAAAAATTCAAAAACGATTTCCTTCAGTAAATGTATTCAGCTCTTTCTATTACATTTGTTGGAAAAGAAATTCTTCAGCACATTCTTTGAATTCCAATTTTTATTTATTATTGAACTTCTCATGAATTGAAATTTATCTGGAAGCAACGAAATTTCCTTTATATGAGATAAATCTTGCATTTTTTGTTTCATATTGGAAAAGAATAGAATTCTCTTCGTTCAAGCTGAAATAATGATTTTTCGTTCAGTTTTAATCAATTATTAAAATGGTTTCTTGTCTTTTGGGATGTGATGTTGGATTTCTAGATTAACACATAAAGTAAAGGGAAATATGGCATCGAGGAATTGTAAAAAGCAGAAAGTTTTCTTGCACATGACTGAGTTATAGATATATCTCGATGGGATGGGATTATGAGAATATTTTTTGAACTTTTAGAGCTTTGATTGCTATAAATGAAGAACTGTCCACTTTTGAAAGATCAAAGGTCACCTCAAAAGTATTTTTACTCCTGTAATATTCCCTGAGGATCTCTTAATATTGGGAAAAACTTCTTTTCGTCGTTCTTTTCTTTCTCGAGCAGATACTAAGCAACTGAATAAGAAAGAATTTCTCTTGGTGATGGAAATTTCAAATTATTTCAATGTTAACTACACAGCGTAGTATTTTATAATTTTTCTATCAGATGCCATGCCAAATTTGTGGGAGTACAAAATAAAATCATAGGTATTTTAAGAGTTAGGAGAGCTCTATGTGAACTAGTAGTCATATTAAATGTCCTTTAAAGTTTCGATACTCCCGAGACTAATACTGACACCATAATTTCATGAAACTGATACCGATACCATTTAAATCTCGTCTTGATCTCGGGCTCCTTCATCAATAAAGTAGATTAACTTCTAGACAAGCTACCATTTCCAAGAATAGGTATTGGTAATTTGTCTAGAAGCAACTCACATTCATTTTCCTGATAATAAAATTTAGTTGAAATCAACGTCAAAATGGTAAAAAGATATTAGGTTAATGAGAGCGAACAAGCGAGCTCCCGGTTTTTATAATTATTTATGTTGCTTGTGGCTAGCTTAGCAAAATACAAAGTAATCCATTGATTCCAACAGATAATTCAAGGATCAATTTAAATATTATATAGAAAATGTTTCACCTAACCCAAAATAGCGGGTTTGATTGATTTTTATTGAAGAATTAAGCTGTGGTGTACAAATATTTTATCAATTCAATTACAATATGCTTTTTATCTCTCACGTCGTCACAGAAGCGATAAACCATCCATTTCATGCTTATTAGAGCAATATTTGTTATTGATGCCTAATGTAATTGTAATTTACCTGACATAATGGCGGCTATTATCAAAAGAATAACAATAAAACTCCACAATAAATCACTGTTTGACTTGTGTTTCACGTTGAACATATCTATTCAACAAAATAGGTCACTTAAATATAATATTCGTTCCATCATATTATGTTTTACACTTCATGTACGCCATGTCTCACAACACTGCGCAGAATCGAGCTTACCATATTTCAGTAACTGAAATTAATCAGAATAAAAATAATGAGGCAAGATATAATTTTGAATATTTAGTTCTCTTTTTTCTAATTCTGATTGAAATTATTTTATAAACTGTGGAATATGTGGGAAAAAGAATCATTTTGTTTTATTGATTTCTGCTAGTGTGGAATCCTGCCACTGTGTGCCTCTGCAGGACACAAAACTTATTACATCTGAGGTTTCTAAATTTACATAATTTTTTCATTCTCAGAGGAAGGGAAGAGTGTAATTCTTTTCTGGGGTAAGAATTATATTCTCCCATGGTCTGAAATCTAATACAATACAATATTATGGATACGTTAGGCAAATAGCTTCTAAATAGATATTAAAGAAACTAATTTTGGGGTGCCAATCTCTATCAGAAAAATTATACTCCTTTGTAGTATCCTATGTCGTACGACAAAATATCTCTTTGATCGAGACTTACTGGGAGACATGAAGAAAAAAATTAACAAGTTATATATACATATAAATATACAATCATGATCAAAGTGGATCAAAAAGTAATAAGAAATAGCAAGAAGTGAGTATCGATGGTTTCATCGAAGTCGAAACTACTTTTGTATACCAAATTTCAAGTCAGTGTTCCGAATATTATAGTGTTCATCATGCAGAAAATTCAAGAATCAGGATAGAACAAAATTTTAATTCAATTAGTCGAACGCTGCCACTAGTATCATGGCAGATTACGCACACAGCCTGAAAAATCGACTCTACTCTAGAAATTGTCTTTGTCATCTTCTTTGGATACCTCAGAATATATGTATTCACCGTTTATAGAAAAAAATCGTCATGAGTACAATACTTTTTTCCAATAGTAGAGTGCAGAGGAAGTGGAATTGACTACATATTTAATCCAGTCAATTTCGGCTTTATCTACCGAATAATTGATACTGGTTTTTTATTGCGGAAATATCTTCGTTTTGGCATGTACAATAAGTGTGCAAAAATCATATTGTTAAACCATAGATATCGAATGCCAAAGATCAAGTTTTTCTCAAATATCTCACTTTCTAACGGTTGTAGAGCATTTGAGGGCATTTGTGAAAAGAAAGTATACATTTTTCTCTACATAAAAGAATGTATGATTCATTTGCTCATCTATAACCGTAAATGAGATATCGCCCGAACAACATGCACCGACGCGCAATCATGCATTCTTTTTCGCACCACCACTAGGGTTGAAAGTGAGGCTTGAAAGATATTAAGCTATCATTTGAATGTTACAATTTCTTCAAATACTAAATTTCAAGATTTTACAGCTGATCGTTCTGGATTTATGCGAAAAATTCGACAAACTGTCTTGTAAACCGCACTTCAGGTCAAGCCAATCGCAATCATAATGCGAGGTAAACAACTAGATGTTATAGAAGTGCCTAATACAAAATTTCAATATTGTTGATTCTTTCGAATTTACGTGAAAAATTCTAAAAAATTGTTCAGTCAATTGACACAAAAATATAAGATGACCATCAAGGTGCTACAGCAATTTCAAGTACTGAATTTCAACATCCTATGGCTAGCCATTTTAGATTTGTACGAAAAATTCTAAAAATGTTTCAAGTAAAGCGCATTCTCGGTACAAATTTTCGCAACCATAATGCGACGTGCATAACTAGATCTCAGACCAGTCCTAAATACAAAATTTTAACATCATATACGTTTGACAGGTTTTGAGATTTCGTCAAGCCGAAAATTGTCAAAATGGATTCAGGGATGCTCAAAACGGATATTCTCACCAAAATAAGTAAATAAATGTATCACAACTTTGCAACCAAGTGAAATATTCTAAATATTATTTTAAGTCGTCGATATATTAGCTATACTTTCCATTAAAAACGTTAGGTCGCACTTTTTACGCGCGATATCTCGTTAACGGTTATAAATATGAAAATTTGTAGGGAAAAGTGTGTAGGAACTTGATTTTTATTCATGATCTCAAACGCTTTACGATCGTTAGAAAATGAGATATCTGCGAAAATCTGGTCAAAAACCAGATTTTTTATCTTTGGCCTTCAATATCTCCTGGAGTACCGTAATTTGACAAAATGACTAAACTTATTGCTATATTTTATGCTTACAAACTAACACTATCTACTAGAATTTAAAAATATAATTCCTGTTGAATTGACAAATTATTTTGTGAGGGGAAACGACAGATCTTCTCAGTGTGCTACAATTTTTGGAATATGTGACATATAGAGAATAGATGTTTACCATTTCTTCTGAAATTTATAAAGCTCTATTCATTTGACAGATTTTATTGTATTGTTTGCTGCAGGGACTATCGATGAATGCTATGGCATGATCTGACATAGCAGGATTCCATATGGGATGCAGCCTACAACACTGCTTGTAATATAGACCTCGTTCAGTTTCCTAACCTTTTAAAGTCTTTGTATTCTTACTTTCAAGGCACTTGCAAGTTACAATGATTTTTGCATTGGTTTTTTTGAACATGCTAAAATATCTCTATACCACACTTATTTCAATTACAAATGCATTATTGTTTTATTTACTGATAGTGTCATCTTTCAGCTACTGAGCTAAGTTTAATTGGTCATAATATCTGGAATCTTACTGTACAAATTAGCTCCAATTCATATCACGATTCTGCGCTTAGGTTGCGGAAGTCGTGTATTTTGGTCGCACTTCTTCTCACCGTTCACGAATTTGATCCAAAAAATTTATGTACCATTAAGCAATATCTGTTCTTGATCCAAAGATATATGAATAAGTAGCGTAGCTTTTTGGATCTTAATGCAGTAAACTGTTGAATTTTTTGGTTTTTTTGGACATATGAAGGCTGTTATTTTAGTTTTGCACACTGCCTCACAAAAGGCGCCACCAATCAAATGTCAAACATAAAAATTAACCTTCATGGAAATATTACATGATGCTGACTGTTACGTGAAATGAAGAAAACGATGTATGGGAATCCAGTCACAAGTTTATTATTTCTATCCTACTCTACAGTTTCGGTCCCACCTGGACCATCTTCAGGAGTGAATAGAATTAGTATTTGTGTATGTTGTAATCTGTAGTGTTATCATAGATATTTTTTTTTTTTATTAAAGTCGATGTAATAACACGAACACTAATTCTATTCACTCCTGAAGATGGTCCAGGTGGGACCGAAACTGTAGGGTAGGATAGAAATAATAAACTTGTGACTGAATTCCCACACATTGTTTTCTTCATTAACTTTCATATTTAGTTGGACTAAATCCGAAGTTTCAGTACGATACGTATAATATTTTAGCTATAGCGAATTTTCAAAGCTCGCAGGTTATCAGAAATATGTAATTATTCGAGAAAATTTTTGCGCAATAATTTTATACAGCTTTCGAAGAGAAAAAGGTTGCCTCGCCGAATTGATTTCTGTTTTCGGTAATGAAGTACCACATCAGTCGACAGTTTCTTGGTGGTATGAAGAATTCAAACGTGGACAAATAAGTCCTAACGACGAGCCAAGGACAGATTTCCTGAAAACATCAGTCACTCAGAAAAACGTCAACGCCATGCACAAATTCATCAACGAAGATCGACATGAGGTTGAAACATTATCAAGGATTTTCAAGATCTCAATTAAAAAAGTTGTGTGGGAAAAATTTGTTTTCCGTTGGATATATCATCTGTCGACCGGAGAACATAAAGAAGCTAGAGTTAAATAGCTTCAAAAAACTCTAAAAACGTGTACAGCATCGTCAGTAGTGACGAATCGTGAATTTACTCATATGAACCCGAAAATAAATGATAGTCGTCTGTTAGGATGTTCCAAGGCGAAGAGAATTCGACGAACGCCATCCGTTCTCAAAATGTGCCCAGAAAGATGGTCGTGACATTTCTCCCAAAATTAGGTCATAGAGCAAAAATTTCTCTGCAACCACTTATTTGCCGAAAGTAATTGCTTAGCCTTGAAAAACCTACCCTGATCGACGAATCATCCTCCATTAAAATAATGCAAGCTCGCACACAGCTCACAAAAGTGTTGTATTTTTAGAGCTGCAAGACATCGAATTGGTAAACCATCCTTCTTACAATCCCGGCATAAGTCCTAATTTTATTTTTTATTTTTCCAAAAATCAAAAACGGACTGCGTGGTCAAAGGTTTCAGTCGTTGGAAGAAGCAGTCGACGCCTTCATAAATGCAATTTTGTCAGTACCAGCAAATGAGTAGAATAACTGCTTCCAAAGTTGGTTCGAGCGAATGCAAAAATGCATACTAACATTCGTGGAGAATACTTCGAAAAATATTAAAGTCATTAAAATCTGTCAACTGTTTTCTTATATTTCTATATGCCAAATATAAAAAGATAACTCCTGCAAAATGTCCAACGTCAAAATGTCACAGAAATGTTTTACTTCAAGCAAGATTGGAAAAGTTATACGATGTTGCCGTATTTTAAACAAAACGTTCTTCTTTAAAACAAGGCACAATAAGCTTTGTAGCCAAGATGAAAATTGAAAATAGAGTTGAATTCAACCGATTTGCTCTTCAGAAGTCTCTCCCCATCGCATTGACAGCACACGTGTCGAAGATAAGGTAATTTGCAAGCACAGCGAACACGGTAATCCAGTGGCGTAGCTCCAGATGGACACAAGCGAAACCAATTTCGCAAGATGTATTTGCATGGTAATAGCAATATTATTGACCATTTCACTCATGGTTTACATCGATAATAATTGCACATAATAGAATTTTGGAGTGTGATTGATGAAGATATCATGCTTGATGACATTTTTCTTTGAATATGAAGGGAAGAAAGCACGATAAATTCAAATGAAAATAAATTCATAATACAAACATATCTTCTGGAATTAGAATTTCAATCTAGAATTGATTCCTATTCATTTCTTCGAGTTCTTTCTACGACGTTTATTATCCTGTTGATGGATTTATACAGCTAATCTTTTTTCTCCTTTCAGTATGTCAACTGTCCGGAATTAGGTTACCTAGCAGTAATCTACTTCCGACCCCGGAATCAAAAGGTTTTATTCCTTATTTCGTTCTTTTCTGCTGTATCATTCCTCTAGAGATCTATGCTGGAAAGCAGCTTTTCTTATTCTACTCTTTTCCTATTCTGTTGAGTTTTGTGTTATGAATTAAGAATGATATTTCTTCAAGATTCCTCAGATTATGACGAATTAAAAAACTGTAATATAGGGGATGCTTATTCCTGAACTGACATAACATACTTCTATGGCATACCGTTTTGCTATATAATAGCAACAATTTATTGCAGTTATGTACATTATGATAATTAAAAATTATTAATGTTTGATTGACCTTGGTCTAATGTTTTGTTGGTTCCTTGGAAATTAAATCTCATTGCTACGTAATTACTCGAAATGAGCGAAGCCTGATACAAATTCAGATATATTCTCTCCTCCCCTGGGTACTTTTGGATGTACAACCCTTTTCTAGTTTCATGTGCAACTTTCTAATTTACTTTTCCTCATTTATCTTTACAACTTCCTCCTGAAATATTTTTCGCCACCTACCCCTAGCTCCTTTGGGTCTCATAAATTTGTCTATCCTTCCCATATCCTCCCTCGTACTTTGGGCATAAACTTTCTTTCTTCTAAACCGTTATTTAACCGTAAAGAGGGATTATTTTGTAAAAATTGCACTTTACGGTTTTTTTCATGTACTTCATATGAAAGAAACCCTCAAATTGAGCTTGTCGAATAATAATTTCACATCGATTCAGAAATTAATGATATTTTTTTATTGGTGCTATGAGACTACCTTCGTGCAAATTTTCGAAATTTCAGTGGACGGGAAGTGATGTGTCATCCTGTCAGTACGAAAATACAATCTGTAGTATTTATTGGTCCTTATGAAATTGACCATAATCAAAATAAAAATCACTATTTAATAAATGAAAGAGAATAAAAGTTTCATTCTTTGATACAACACTAAAACAAACACTATACATTGCTCTCAGCTGATCAAGCTCTTGATATTCACTACTACTCAGTCAGGCTGTTCACCTCTAAATATTCGGATATTTATATTTCTAGAAATGTTCTACGTCATTCGAGCAAGTTGCTAGAAGTTTTTGACTGGGTAAGGCGGCGCGATACAAAGAGATGGAAGGCTCCGCCCATCGGATTTAGGGCCTATTTTATTTTTATGAACTATAGTATGACACCTTCGCATGTTACAAATTTGAAAGATCGTATCTTTTTATTGCATCAAGTTGGAAGCTTGATTTTTTTACAGGGCTATGAGGCTGTACTTCAGTATTTGATATTGATTTCAATTCGATACCTCCAGCCGTTCCTGGAAAAAAGGGTCTTGACAGACAGATTGAGAAACAAAGTGATTCTACAAGTAATTCCGTTTTTTCAGTATGAGATATGAAACTTCAAGAAGAGACTGCTGAATGCTTAGTGTGAATCTGCTGTGCTCTGTGCATCACGATTTATATTGAATATTGAAAGTTTATTCAACTTTTCGACTAGAAATGCGCAGCCACTCACTAACTTCTTTGACGAAAAGTCCGACCCAATCAGGAACATCTATAGACGCTGTTTACTCGCTCAATTTGAACATGTTACGCTCACACATTCAAGTTTCGTACGTTAGTATCAAACCCATAATTGCGTGTATAAAATTGATCGAACATTCCAATAAATTAAAATTGCTTCATGTTCCATTTAATAAAACCTAATTCTTCAATTACATTCACAGACGAACGTAGTTGTTCACAAAAACTCATTTGTAAGAATGAGAAGAGTTAACAGAAAAAAAAGTAGCAGGAAATAAAACCAAATTTAAAAGTTGGGATTTCGCCTTTATCTACCTTTGATTGTAATTTAACTTTAAGGATTGAGAAAAGGAGTTCAGTAATCTTTATCTCCAAAGTAGCTAGAACATCTTCCCAACTGTCAGACCCAGGGGATTCGGGTCACGGCAACAACTTGGAGTACCTGCCGCCCCCGGTAATGAACCTAGTCACTATTTTACCTCCAGTGCCACCACCACTTCCGCAGCTGACACATTCGCATCGCAGGAAACAAAAAGGGCTTCTACGACTGAGATAATATACGCTATGATGCCGACAGGGAGGATTTATTAGGATATTAAGTTCATTCCATTTAATGTTTGATGCTATTATAGTAGCATTTAGTTAAGGTTATTTTTTTAGATGAATGAAACTAAGAACACAAGCCAAAGGCGAGTATTGTGATTGTACAAATCAAATATAGCCATTAAATGCAAGTTCAACACTATAATTTATTCTGAGACATATTTAGAAATTATTTGAATTAGTGCTGGAAACCGAACTCGATTCAATTTGATTTTGGTATCTAAATTACTTGAGTATTCGATTATTTCAATTTGTAGATTCACAATTTAAAATTATCCGATACCTGCTTAAAATCGGAAGTAAATGGTATGCAATTCGAAACGGAATCAGCCGAAATTCGATTAGAATCGGAACCTACTGATAGCCGGTGAAAAATGTATATTCGTACTTAAAATCATCAATTGAGGCACATGCAGGAAAGTGAGGAGCTGAAATCATTCCCAAATTTCCGAACTGTCGTCGACTATTAGGACAACTGAATCCTGAATCGTTGCCAAACGATATAAAGTGTGTCCGCTGCTTGCAATTGCAATCAGAATATTTATTCTGATGAAATTCGCTCTCGTATGTCATTTATGAATACAAATATAATCTTATTTTGGAAGACCCTCAACTTCTATATTTTGACAATCATTGAGCATACAGCAAGGGGAGTACATAGCACAAATAAACATTGAGACCTACTTATCTCGTTTTCAAAAGCAATTATAATAATAATTGGAAGAATGAAAGATGATAAAAAGAAAGATAGTAGCGTGCTAGAAGCGCTTTTTCTGGAACTATGAATATGAGTCTTCAAAAATATCATATCATGGATTGATAATAAATGTTTTGCATAGTGCTACTAACATCAATTTATAGAAAAACCAAACTAAGGATGCAAAGCTTTACTACCACGCGTTTACGATATAAAGTGGCACCATGAATAAATCACCAAGAAAAATATTTATTTTCTTTCCTCTTTTTGATGAAGAATACTCTGATTTTTTAAATTCATGTACCAAATTATCGTTAAACTGGAATACATTGAGCGAGTCGACCATTTTACATCGTATTTTAGCTTTTTATGAGCACCTGAGCAGCGAGAAAATTCAGCTTTGGGCAGCGTTCTCTAAACTTTACGATATCACAGGCCTGGTTCTGGCAATAAAATTTTATCGTAGCTTTTCACTTTTAGATCTTAGATAAAATTTGTTTCCAGTCATAAATTATTTCACTCCACTCCCGCAAATAGTTTTTTCAAGCTAGTTGAATGATAAATTGCTCCACATATCTTCTCAAGAGTTATGAATATTAAAAATATAATTCATAGTGCTCAAATCATCATCGGTATGTAAAAAGAGCTCCACGAAAGTAGTTTGAAAAGTTTTCGGTCGAAAGTATAGACGTCGCTATGCTATCATATTTATCATCATCATCATCGTGTTCCAATTTTGAAGTGGATTACTTCTCTTTTGCTTTATAGATTTTGCGTTGGTTGTTACTTCTTTCCATACTTTCGGTTTATACATTTGGTTCTCAGTTCCTTAATATTCATTGCTTTCATGTTTTTTAGTCCTAATGGTATCCAGACAGTTATTCTTTTGAATAATTCTGCGGATGTTCTTCTTATTATGTTCCATTCTTATCGCTTCTATGTATTTAGCTATTTTTTCACCTTTCAGAGTTTCTTCTATTCTTGCGTTTGTTTTCATTCTTCTTTCTTCATCTATTGTTACGTTGGGTCCAAATATGGTTCTCATTACTTTTCTTTAAATTTTTTTTAGATCCTCTTCTTCTTTTTCATTTATTATTATTGTTTCCATGGCATACGTGACTACTGGTCTTATTAGTGTCTTGTAAATATGTATCTTCGTTTTCTTGCTTAGTTTTGTACTATTTAGTAGAGTTCTGGTTCTCCCGTGGGCTTGATATCCTTTTTGAATTCGCTCTGCTATTCTTCCTTTGTCGTTCTTCCCTAATGATGCTCCTAGGTAGTATGTATTTGTTGTTAAGTGTGTGCTTGTGTTTCCTTCTTCCGCTGAAGTCATATACTTCATTTATTCCGAGACCTATTTTTCTTACTGCGTTATCTATTTTCTCTATATATATATAATTTAGCGCTGCAGGCCAAGTAGGCCCATGGCTTCTGTTACAATTTTTCGCCATTTTTTACGGTCCTGTGCTAATCGCTTAAAGTTCGTAATCCCTAGTGTCTCTAAGTCCTTTTTCACCACGTCATACCACCTCTCCTTTGGTCTTCCTCTTCTTTTTTTTTTCACAACACCTCCGTCTAACATCTTTCTTACTACTCTGTCCTCTGGTAGTCTCAGCACATGCCCTAGCCACCGTAACCTTTGTGCTTTAGCCACTTCCACTATTCCAGGCTCACCATAGAGTTCCATTAGCTCGGTATTAATTCGTCTTAACCACACATCACCCTCTTTTTTACCACCATAAATCTTCCTCAGAATTTGTCTCTCCCACACTTCTAGTTTATTTTGCAGAGTCTTGTTTAGCACCCACATTTCACTACCGTACAGTACCACTGGTCTTATAATGGTTTTATACAACCGCTTTTTTGCACTTCTTGACACACTTTTCGATTTTAATAGTTTCCCCATAGCTCCCGCACTTCTGTTTCCTTTCGTTATCCGTGTTATAATATCCCGCTCTTCGCTATTGTTGTTTGTTACCGTAACACCTAAGTAAACAAAATTTTTAACTTTCTCGAATGCGTAGGTTTCATCTCATCCAACCTGTATTTTAAGAGACTCTTCTTGTGTTTCTTGATGTTCCGACTCTATCTCCATGTATTTGGTTTTGTCTTCGTTTATTTTTAATCCCATTTCCTCCGCCGTTTGGACTAAACGTTTGCATACCTCCTTCAGTTCTGTTTTTGTTCTGGTTATTAACGTTATGTCGTCTGCAAACGCTAAACATTGGTGTTTTAGTTGACAAATGGTTCCTTTTGTGTAGATTCTGCTTTTCCTTATAACCCTATTTTCTCTATAGATTTAATTATTTTTTTTTTTTGTGTTTTCTGCTATCATCACATCATTTGCGTACGCTATTAGTTGCACTTGATTTGTCATAATGTTCTTGTTTCTGAGTTTTGCGTGACGTACCTACTATCGATTTTAGAACTAAATTGAATAGTGTAGGTGATAATGTGTCCCATTGTTTTACTCCTCTTTTTATTTCAAATTTCCCGGCTGCAATTTTTTAGAATCTTACATTTGCTTGTGTATTTTTAAGGCTTATATCTACTAATTTTCTTAGTTTTTTAGGTACTTCTAGTTCTTCTAAATTTTTGATATTTCAATTCCACTTATCGAATTAAAAGCGCCTTTAAAGTCTATAATGGCAATATACAGATCTTTATTGAATTCCTCGGATTTTTGACATAGTTGTTCGGCTATAGGTAACGCGCTAATTGTCGATATTCCTGGTCTGAGTCCATTCTGATAGTCGTCTATTATTTTTCGGCCTGGTCTTTGAGTTTCGCGGCTAATAATTTTGCAAAAATTTTATAAGTGATGTTTAATAAAATTATAGGTCTATAATTCTTGCACTCTTCTTTGTCCCTTTTTTGTAGATAGGGATAGTAACTTCTGCTATCATATTAATTAAGTGAAAACCTTCAGATGGCACTGTGTTCAGTAGATTTGTTGTAGTAGTGACGATAAGTAAACGATTTTGGTCTGTCTTTTGAAATGAAAAAAAAGTTCGTGTTGTGATTATATACTTGAACGTTCGACGTTTAATTACAGTAGATGAATCTTGGGTTTATCACTATACGCCTAAGATAATGCAACGATCGAAACAATGAATTGGAGCAGGAAAAAGTATTCCTGAAAAAGCTAAAACAGTTCCTCCTGCCAGAAAAGTGATAGCAACGGTCTTCTGGGATTCTCATGGTGAAGTATTCATAGACTTCTTAGAGACCTACTACTCTTCATTACTAAACAAATTGAATGATGCAATCAAAGTTAAACGTCCCTATCTGCCAGAAAAGAAGATGCTATTTCATCATGATAATACATCTACGCTCAAGTCTCGCATTGTTGCGAAAAATCTTGAAGAACTTCGATTCCAAGGGCTTTTACATGCTCCATATTCGTTGAATTTGGCTCTCGGCGTTTTTTTTCTTCCACCCAACTTGAAGAAATGGCTAGGAGGCAAAGTTACACTTTGAATGGAGAGTTCGAAGCTGAGACGAACGTTTATTTTGCAGACTTGGACGCATCTTATTATTCTGATGATATTATAAGGTTAGAACATCGTTGCGTTTTCTTCATCAAACCAAGAGCTTCTTGAAATACCCTCGTCCACTGCTCTCTCTTATTTGGCTTCATTTTAATATTCAATGGAAATAGTTGATTAAACCCATATAAACAGCTTTATTTTGGTTCAGTTCTGTATCACTTTTCCAACGACGAATATATCAATTTCAAGGTCCCCTATGCCTTTTTTACACGGAGAGCCGTACGCTCCTATTTCCTATTCTTTCACACGAGAAGCCTTTCGGTCAGACGCCAAGTACGTGGAAATCGCGGGCAGGAGTTTTTGTCACGCATTATCAAGAACTTCGTCGGGATGGCAACAAGTTTTCAATTATTTTCGGATGTCATTGGCCTCATTTCATATCTGAATCCATCTGTACTTCACGCTGCGGAGCAAGAAACTAAAAAGCGAGAACCGTTTTCGCTCTCCGTATACTCCAGTTGCATTTTAGCGAAGAGACACGGCTCCCTTCCAAGCGCGCGGCTCTGCCGGCTCTCGCTTGCGCGTCCTGAAAGCTCTCGCTCCTCATGTTTTAAGCTCCTATAGAACTATTTGCATTTCGGTCTTACGCGCTGTGCCCTCGTTCACGAGCGAGAGCCGTGAAAGAAAGCTAAGACGACTATCAGAGTGAAGTTGGACTGTTCGTGTCTGTTTTTCAATTTCATTGCAAAACTGTTGGACTTATTGTGCTAAAATTTTATATAAAGAAGCTTTAAGACTTTCTTTGGGAGTGCCTTTCTCTTATTTTCTGAAACTTGAAGGATGGGAACTGTTTATGGCTTGATTTATCAAATCTAGAAAATTAATGCTAGTTTATCAATATTTGGAAGATACTATTTAATAACAAGAAAAAATGCAAATCAGTTAGTAAAATCATGTTTCTTCATATCGAATGAGTGAGAGGTATATTGAAAAACATTTTGAAAGTAAATAAATTTTCCAAAATAATTCTGTGTGAATTTTTGATATTCAAATATAATTTTACAAAGCGTATTTTGACTGAAATTAATCCTCCTTTCAAATGCCGTACAGTTTGTTAATTACTTCGTTCTGCTTCTACAATATTCTGAATTAAAATTCCCAGAACATAAAATAAATAATACATAGACCACAACAGCATAATACAATAATTTTTGAGATAATGACAAGAAAAATTTACATTCACTATTGCCGAATGGATTGATTTTGTTTTTCAGCAATCATCAGAGGTCGAAAATAAATACAATATTCATTTTATAAATCCAATTATCCCTAAATCACGCGTATAATCTTCGGTCGGTTTTTTGAAGATCAAATATTTACACCGTTCATTAATAATTCTAGTGAGAATCAATAAATGAGAGAACTAATGAATAAATAGTGGAAACAGCTCGTTACTGAGTTTTTTAGTTCGTTGAATGTGTTCAAAGATAATTCTTTCTTTTCCGGCTTTTAGATAGATGGATGTAACTTGTCATATGGACCGACAAATGAAAAATTACAGAGGAACAACAAAAGAACAAAAATATGTGATCCGAATGATGAATTCTTGACTGGAGTGGTTTACTTTTTGCAGGATAAAATCCACTTCTGAAGTTTAGATTTCTCTGTTGCGGTTTTGAACTGACAGGACTTTGAAATTCTTAATAATGCAAACGTTCTGTAGTGATTTTATTTTGTGAGCTATGATAGCAAATTGCCGGAAGTAGAGAATAATATTTTAGACCAGTTGTCAGAGATTTTGACCTCTCATAAAATGTGATATAGCTGAAATTAGGCTCACTGATTGTTTTTTGGGTGCAGAAAGTTCATAATCTCGAAAACAAAATCAAAAATTTGATTTCTGCGTTTTATCTCATAAAATCAAAAAGTTAATAGCATCACCTGAAAGAGCAGAAAATTCAGTAAAATCTTTTTTGAAAAGTTTCCTAGTGTGCACTTGGCATAATATTTTCTAACTAAGCTATATTTTGCATACTTATTTATTGCTGTCTTATCTATTACTGATAATGAAATATTCCTAAAAATATATGAGAATGAATGCATATAAAACTGTTTGTTTCAATATATAAAAAACTAAATAAGAATGAGAATAAGGAACATAAGCGTCCTGGATTGATGTCTGAAATAGTGACATTCGATAAAAATACTAATAGAGTAAATAAGGAGCCTTTGTCCGCTTCTAAAAGCATTTCTCACTGATAGAATCAGATCTATTTCTACGTTTGTATCATTGACAAACCAAGTTAAGTCAATTTTCCGGCTTTGATCTGGACTTTTGTTCAAAAGCGAGCCCTTTTGAATCCGAACAAAACGTAAACGACCACGCCCTTTGTAGAACATAAGAATTGAAAATCGGTATTATGTATTGAGGTTTCCCTGTCTCCCGCTAATTTTTCTAGAGGTGGATCAATATTGCATACGTGGTAAGAAGAAAATCGAATAACAAATTTTTCACTATGTCTTCAGGCGCGAGGATGTTGTAGTCTTAAATCACAGGTAAAGATTCTATTAGATTTCTCAATTTAAAAACAGAAATTCGAAATAATTTGTGAAGATTTCAACGTGAAGATTTTGAAATTTGATCTACTGCAGCACGAGCATAATTTTATTGCTAGATTTGAAACAAGAGTACACATTTTTTTATTAACGAAGTGTTGTTGAATTCACGAATAAATTCAGCTCTTACATTTTTAAAGGCAATAAATGAATGCTATAGAATGGAGTTTTATCTGTTACAATTTATGTTTATTTCATAAACAGGCTTTTCGGAAATAATTCCGCCCTCCATGAAATTTTGATGGTACATAGAAAATTACTAAAGAAACATTGTGAACTATTGATCATTCATATTAATCACAGCTTTAACAGACCTTGAAAGTAAGAAATAACTTGATTTGATGAAATACTTAAGTTCAAAGTATCCTAAGAACATGTTCGGTTGATTGGATGAAATAATCCTCACATAAAACGATGCGAAGATCTTGAACATTGATTGTGAGTCTGAGAAAATTCTTAGACACGCTGTACTCCATTTCATCCATTTTCATGTCAGTTTTAAGAAAGAAGAGTTCAATAACTGTCTGCCAATGCCCCTAAAGTGCGGAAAAAAATCCACTTTCAAGTAAAAAATCCGAACACTATTTCTGTCGTATCATATCGATTCTGTCTCTTCCAGTCAAATGAATACATCAAAAACTAAACTAGATTTGAATGCTTCAAAAAATGTCGATGATATCCGATAAACGCAACCAAAGCAACAATTGGCAATTACTGATTGTTCAAAAGACTTGTATAATTAGTATGTAATCAAAGGGTGAATTGATTTACCAACTGTGAATTTTGATTGTATTTTTAGTATATTTAGTTGTTATTGAAGCTTAAAGTTTATATTTATACTTTTATTGAATACTAACGGTCATGACTTGACGTTGCTCTGATGATTTTGACATTGTAACACCTTAAATCTGATATAACAATGAATAAATGGGTTCTTGCTAGATGGAGCGTTGAGGGTATTATAAATATAAAAAAATTTGAATTTGTATGATAAGTAAATAAATCAATTTTGGGGGCCAGCGGTGAGTCCGACAAGCCGCACTTGTCACAAGTACGTAGGTATGAAAACGGATTACCGCTAGTCTAAGACTTCAAGAACGTGTTCAATTAATTTTTTTCTAAAATTTGTTCATTTCGTACGTCAAATTTTCGGGGGCGTTTTCTCAGTCCGACATTGAGAAAGTGTCAGGATTATAACAGTTCCTTCATCAATGACCGCTTGTCAGACCAAAAAAGTCATAATTTAAAAACATATTATCTGTCCAAAAAACATATTGTCCGACAGAAATATTGGTTCCTATCGTCAGTCCGACAAGAAAACGCTCGCACATATATAACTCAGTTTTTGACGTATTTAATATCAAGAGATAAGTAATGGACGTTGTTTATCAGCTAGTAATGAATAATTCATTAAAAAAATAATTGAAAAAATAAAGTAGGAAATAGAAAAAGAAATATATTATTACGTCGCTAAGTTAGAAGTTACTCGTTTTAATCTTCCATCCCCGGAGTTTCCAAGTAGAATTAAATTGATATTTGATGCTCCATCTGAATCTAAGATTAGGATTAGTGGTTCCCATTCAAGATTTTAAAGTGACTTTCTCCCCCGACTATAGGAAGGGAAGAGAAAGCTTTGAAATTTTTCTTCAGCCATTTTCCCATTCGGTGCATTTTTCTCCAGATATTCTTCAAATATGCCAAATCTCACATCTCAAAATGGGACACCTGTATATACTTTCAGCCTTCTGCACTCGATCATATAAACTTCAAGAATGCCAAATATCAAATTTTTTCGTGCATGCAATATGCTTCAAAAGGTATACAAAGCTTCCTCTTCACATATTAATATATAGAATAAAATCTGTATATAATTTTCGCTTTCTGCACATCTTCTTCATATAAATTTTGAGTATGCCTAATCTCACACTCCTCCGTGCATGCAATATGCTTAAAAAGAGGTCGAAAGTTTGCTCTTGACATATTAATATATAAATATCACAATTGAAGGTGAATTTGAATGATATTTAAAGTGATTATCACAGTATACTGACTATATATCACACATTTGATTCCAAAATAATATAAATATATTGGTGCACAGACCTTTTTTTTTATTATTTATAATCAATAATCATACTGACTTGATATGCATTTCATATGTATATGCCTATGAACACAGCCGCATTCATACCACATATTTTTGCTTTTTCTGAAGTATTGGCCCAATAAAATTGTCGGACATGTATACAGTAATGTTCTAGACACTACTTGAATGGAAAATGGAAAACATAGGGATGAGCGGTCATTGATGAAGGAACTGTTATAATCCTGACATGTTTTCAGTGTCGGGCTGAGAAAACGCCCCTGAAAATTTGTCGGACAAAATGACCAAATTTTAGAAAAAAAAAAATTGAATACATCCTTGAAGTCTTAGACTAGCGGTAATCCGTTTTCATACCAACGTACTTGTGACAAGTGCGGCTTGTCGGACTCACCGCCAGCCCCCAATATTCATGTCGGACAATATTATTTTTCATTTTATAATCAAAAAATCTTTCGATTAGTGTAAACATCAATATGACGGTGAAACATTTTTAAGACTTCATGAAATTGACATGTTCAATGAGCCCTCGTTGAAAAACGCCTCCAAATGAAGAATTTCGTTAAATGTGAAAGCTGTCGGACTCATCACACTGAAGTCACTCAAGAAGTTTCAAGTGAGCGGTAATCAACGAAAAATGTATGCTCTGTCTCACGGACTATAAGTGGTATTTCGCTTTTATAGATATAGATAAAATTGCGAACATGAGTCCAAATCCTTTGACAGAGAAATATTTCACGGTACCACATGTAGATGGACTTAGTTGTCACATCAAGCAAGTGTTTAAACATGTAGAGGGATCTGATAGTTGTTTGAAAAAGTATAAAACGGTAGGTAATTTAGTTTCCAGAATTGTGCGAACTGTTTAGTTTCTTTTGTAGTATATTTTCTTTGTCTAGGACTTCCTCTAAATCCTGCATGTCGTCTTTTCTGATGGTTTAAAATCAATCCATCTTCGACTCTCATCCAATAAAGTCCATCTTCTACGCTTATTCGGTTGAGTCGACTTTTCGAATTGTTACGTTTGTGGGTACCTGTTTTTCGCATATACCCAAGCCAACCCGAGTCGTGAAGTAATTAACGACAACTACACAAAATATATTCGTTTTAATTATGATACACCATAATCACATCAGTTCTAATTACAGAAATATTTAATTGGTTATTAAAGTATTTTCCGAGAATTTTCTAGGTGTACTATCTGATTATTTATCATACGTTTCACAATAACAATATTATTGTATTTCAAATTCTCTTGTTAGTTGGATTATTCCAAAAGCGATTCTATAATCTTCTTAGGTATATGTTTCGCTCATCCAGAGATAGTTCATGTTCAAATATAAATAAGACTTCCACAATAATACAGACTAAAGCTCGAACTACCACCGTTACCGTTCAGAACTAAATATTGCATACACATTCAACATTATTATCTGGAACTATAGTGGATTGCTTTGTTTACGCTGTAATAGTTAATTAGGAAGTGTTAAGAGCCATGTATCATAATGCGAATATGAAACTTGCAGCACATATTTGCTAGCAACGCTCTTTGGGAACAATAGAAATTTTTTTCTGAGAATTATGGATATATTCATTTTAGAATTACCTAAAACGATTTTCGGATTGTCATCGGTCTGATAATTTGTATGTATATTTTTTACGATATCGCTCAATTTGGGATGTATAACAACCTCTAACTTTTGAGGTAACCATACAAGAAGATCTATTTGAGGTCCAACGAGCGTAAAACTAATCTTTTAGGAGACTCTTATTGTTGTACAACCATAACACGGCGTATTTCATTCCTTAATCAATATGTATTTGTCATATTTCACTTATTTATAAAAGTCATACAACTTTACATAATCACTTGGATACCGCTCAGTATCTTTATATAGGCTATGTGCAAGGGGGCGGAGTTTGAACAAATATCGATGCGAGCGCTCATGGTGAGCACAATTGTAAACATCGAACTCCATTTCTCAGAATACGTCATTGAGCTGTCATTGAGCATTGTAAATTAAAAGTGAAAATAATTGCATATAAAACATGGGAAAATGTTTGTTCTGTTTTAGGCTGTTGTGTTAAGGATGATTCAAGTGAAATATAGTTTCATAGAATTCATGTACCCAGTTATAACCTAAAAAAACGAGTAAAGTGAATCAAAGCGGTAAATAGAGTATTGTCTGTCTTTCATTATTAATCTATATAACAAATATGTTTGTAATTCAATTGTGAGATTAGAAATACTCATCATCGATTTGGGATTCATGAATTTATCTCTATCTCTAATTTGTAAGATGTTTCAGTGATAGAAGTTTGTCAGATGCACTTTGCAATAATTTTGTTGTTAATATTGTCATCAACATATTCTTCAACATGTTTAATATGGCAAAACTTATTTCACGCTTTTCTTCAATGCTTCCTCGGTAAAAGAGATACAGTATTTGAGAAATACAAACCGGATCTGCAAGATCATCGGCGTCATAATTTGAGGTTATCCTGTCAATTTGGACGAATTAAGACGTTTTCTCTATAATAGGTACGTTATAATTGAAGAAAAAAATGCTCAATATAAATAATTTCAACGTACCTTTTATGCTATGCAAGCTATATTATACGCACACAGCTGAATTAAATAATATTAGTACATTTAAAGAACTATAGGTATGAAACAATGATAAAATGGAGTTCAATCGTTCTCCATTGCCCGCTAGAAGCGCTAGTAGACTTCATGCACGTAGCCTATAGGTAGAGCACCGAAAAGACTCCAGATAATTTAGTTTCACAATATTTGTTTATTTTTTCAGATTTGGACAGAATTGAACCGATCTTTAGAATTATTCAGGCCGGGCTGAATTATTCTTCAAAATTCTATATTCAGAACCTGGAGAGCTTTCCAATGACAACAAATCGAGCTTAGGAGAGGTGGTGAGTTGATGAAAATTTTAGCTAATTTAAGTTTTGGAAGGTTTCGATTATTAAAAATCAAACTTAGTTAAGCATATCATTAAAATTGACATTCAGAATTGTGTATTCAACACAGAGATCTTTGAAATTAGACTTCAGTACTCCAAATCTTTCAGTAACTACCAAGTACTTTTTTTTGAATAAAAATCTAGAATAGTCGTCATTTGATAAAAGAATAATAATCTCAGAGCTTCTATGTTCTTAATATTTATTCGCAATTATAATCGTTCTTTTTTGCTAATGATCTGACACAAATCTCCTTGAACAAAGCTCTACCTCAGCAAAATCGTCATTGAAACAAACCATTCATCTCAGAACAAAATGAAGTAGAAGTAAAACGACCGGCCTAAATTTGCGACACCTGTCTCTCTTCTCATTAAAAATTCCTTGTCTTTCACTTGAAATCCTTTATAATTTTTTTGCTGGGAAGAAAAATTGTCTTAGGAATATTGCCCTCTTCGATCAAGAATTATTTCAATTGGGGAAAATTGATATCATTAATTGTAGTTTTCTATTTTAAGAATTTCAGTCTTTATAGTGTAAACAGCTCCACGTCAAATTCATTTATGTATTTCGTTCGGATGAAAGCTTCAAAACAAGCAGACTTTCATGTTTAAGTGTGTGAGAGCTTCTTGAAATTATGCTTTGTGTGTACTTTTCAAGTTCTGCTCAATTTAAAACCGAAAATTATTTGTTTTACACGAACAAAATATGTATACGTATTCAAAACATTTTAGAAATGATATGAGGTATATGTGTATGCTTGTCATGAAAATTAATCTCACATATTGTGAATCACACAAAGTTCAACATTGTATAACTTGATCATATTCATCAGGTTGATTAACAAAAGTTTGTGTTGATTAAATATCCTCCAATATGTACAGAATAACAGATTATATCGATTGAAGCAGAATCCATTCGGGAAAAATTCAGAATATGTCAAGAAAAAGCAGTTGAGTTCCACCTTTAACTTTAAATCACACTTCAAAAAAATTCAAATACTTTGCGTAATATACTATTTTTACTTGCATCTATGTTCTATGTATAAAAATTGAGCCGTAAAGATTTAATTTAAATTCATTGCATTGATATTTTATGTGTTCATATTTAGAATATGGACTGATTCTCTCTTTTTAAGTGTCTCAATGACAATTCTGACAGATTTCATGAATGTAATCCAATTTGAAAGCCTACTGAATAAAGGATATAAATCAATAGAGCTTTATATCAATTTGCATGCAACTGGAACTGTAATATCTTTAATAGCTAATGGTGCGTGAAATCGTTTATAATTATCACTTTCAAAACGGTGCCAATGATGTAGAACTCGATAATAGCTTTATGCATTAAAAATAAATTCGAAATGGATATTTGCGAGAAGCTTTCTAAAAAGTAGTTTATTGAAGCTTTTCAAAATTTTTTATTCAAAATTCAATTCTTCACATCTTGGGCTACATTATTGAAGTTCCCGTTGAGATTCCTTATTTTGAAAATAAACTATGCACCATGTTACTTAGTGATAATATAAGATTCTACTGGTTGAATAATCTATAAAATCGGTTAAGTAGTTTTTGAGCTTATTGATTGCAAACAAAAATACAAATCTTTTCTCTTCATATAATTGGCCATATTCTGTAACACAATCATTAACTTATTATCGATCGATAAGATTTTTGACAAATGGAAACAATTGTAACAAGAGAATATTCAGAATTTTTGTCAGTGCTACCTACATTCATTGGTTGAAATAGATAATGATCGATAAAAATTTATCGATTGAGTTACAGAATAGCCCCGAATATTAGTATAGATAGATGATACTGTCAGGAACTTTAACACAAGCGCGATAAATAACTATGGAAATTTTTTAGTTGAACCAGATGAACGATGCTCGAATGGACAAATACCGCTCGTGTGCCACCTATTTCACGTTGGTTGTACTATGTCAAAGCCTTTGTGCAAGTGTCAACAGCAACTATTCAATTTTAGTTTCAATTTAATCGGATGAACGATGCGCGAACATTCAAATTTTCACAAGATGTTTTCGTATATATCTTGACTTAATCATTCGAAAAACTTATGCCATTCGTTTCTACGAGATACTCATGATATCAACTCTCATATGGCCAAACGGCAGAAACGAGAAGAACGTGAACAATTGATATAATTTTTTTGCACAATCGAGCCCTCATTCCAATCTATCTATCTGACGGTCTATGAATGATAATATAAAATTCTAGTGGTGAAAATATTTTTAAAATTGTCTAGTAGTTTTTATGTTTATCAATTACAAACGAAAATACAAATCTTTTATCTTTATAATATTAGATAGAAGTATACATAGATAAAAATGATGCAATCAGACAAAACAAATGGAGACAAGCATGATGAACAAACACGGAGTGGTTCAATATCTGAATTTCAGGGCGAGCTTAATCGCGGGTACAACTCGGTATTGATAACAAGTAATGGTATATAATGTAACTACACTGAACTCGTTTGTGGACTACAATATTATAACTAAAATATCCACTAATAAATCTACCCTTAACTAACTAACACTACACTTATCCATAATTTACACAATAAATCTGTATGCTACTCTTTTCCACTGCTTATTTATTCCGACTAGTCCACTTATTTATTTTAATAAATTGTTAAAAATCAAAATCTGATAGTTCCACAAAATAGCAAATTCAGGAGTTGGTTTTCACACCATCGTCTTGCATAGGGCAGCAACTATGGACACGTGTTTCGTCCTTATTAGGACTCTGCCATAACTGTATAGCAAGCCGCAGATAGTCGGACTTGTAGCCGCAAAGCTATGTGAAATGAGTTGATAAATGAAATGTAGAGAAATAAATCTGCAGTAGTGCCATCTACCATAATACAGCCGAGGTGGCGGGTTTGAAGAAATGCAGAACACTGTAAAGTGCTCTTTGAAACTTGCCCGTGAAACAGAATTTGATAAATTATTAAAAATCAATACCTGATAATTACACAAAATTACAAATTCAGCAGTAGAACCGAGAGCCTCACACCATCGTCCTGAATAGGGCAGCAACTGTAGACACGTGCTTCATCCCAGGCTTCTATATCGGTGCCTAGCGTTTCTCGAAGCCTCCGGAAACTTCTAGTGGGTCTATCACGATGTCCTTGGGGCAAATCCGTCAGTTGCGTTTGGAACACCTTTGAAAGGTCAGTTACAATGGTAGTCTGTTCTGTAAGCAGCCTGCACAACAAAAATGTTAAGCTGGTTGTGTTTTTAGAAAATTTTAGAGATTAATCGCCCCACAGGTAGAGGAATCAAAACAGTAAATTCATTTTTTTGTAACTCGTGCACCGAAAGTACTGAGCTAAATTTCGCTCCGAAAGTTCTCTATTCCAAACCATGGTAACAATTTTCATTAATTCTCAGTTGACAGGGAATTAATGGATATTTTTGTCCGCTGGGTGGAAATAAATAAATTGTGGATCATGGATGCCGTTGGAATCTTTCTATTTCATTGGTATGTGTCAAATTAATATTTGAAAGAAATTTATATTATAGGAGGTGTTCGTTATTGTGTGTGTGCATTGATTGTAAACGGGATAGCTCAGAAAATGTGGAAAATATCAATCAATAGAATAAATCATGAACGACTGTCATTATTGTCACGGACAAATTTGGCTGCACGATGATATGTCTTGGGCTACATTCTCGTCTTCGGCTCGTGCCTCGCCCTCGCCTTCGCCTCGTACTTCGCCCTCGCCTTTGCATCGGGCTTTGCCCTCGTCTTCACCGAGTGCAGCCAAATCTATCCTGGACAAAAATGACAGTCGTTCGCTCCTTGTTACATAATATACTATTAAGAAACTATTGACTTCGGAGAAACACTTAAAATTGTGGCTCATATAAAATGAAATGAGGAGCAAAAATAAATATAGAAAAGAAAACATTGAGAATAGTGCAGCGTGAATAAGGTCTCGTTATTTTATTCAAATAAGAGTATATACGTTTCTTTACAGGAATAGAAGACTGCAACCTTTCAAATATCCTGATGCAAAATATTATAACAAACTAGAAAAACTTGAAAAATTCCTGCGGATTTATACAAACATTTATTTTAAGTCATATTAAACCCAGAGACATGTATGCTGGCCCTTTCTTTCCGTTGGCTTTTTGGGCAAGTGTCCAGGGTGACCTCTAGGCCCCTGAGCAGTGGTAGCTTGCGTAAAGGGACAGTAGAGTTAGTTGCAGCACCCACTATTACCACTTGATATTATAGACAATATTGAAATTCTTTCTTCTTTCTACTTGAGCTTAATGTCAGTACAAAGTCTGTGCTCACAGAAAACCACCTCCGAGGCTGCGAGGAAGAGAGCACTGACGCTGCCACAGTGCCACCCCATTTTTACTTCCTCGACCAATATAATAGAAGAAGTATTGTAATAGTGATTTTTTCACAGTTCAGGATTTTGATGATTCCTCACGTTTTAGACTTTACCGAATCTAAAAAACATAATTTAAAAAAAAGTCGGTCTGCCTGTCTGAAAGCACGATAACTTGAGGACGCGTACTAATTATTGTCTACAGTTTTTTGGGTTAGTTTGGTAATTGATACAGGTAGATCAAATAAAACTTACATGAAATCATTTTTGTGTTTTATAATTTATAATTGTTAAAATTCCAGTTTCAATGGAATCAAAATTCTATTTTTTTTTTGAAAGGCTGCAATGATTCACTAATTTCGAAATTTATCACTAACCACTGCCCTATGAGTTATAATTTCTGAATTATTTCAATGTGTGGCGTTTTGTAATAGATAGAGACAAATGTGGGATTCAGATTTGGAAGGAGATAATTTCGACTGAAAATTATTGAATGTTATCTTCATCATTCTGCTGGCGTAATGTTCTTTTATGAGACATGTACTTATAATTTTTGGTCGGTCTAAAATTTATTGATATTCATTTATTATTTACCATTGATGAAAAATAATTATCTATTTTACATACCATTTATTCTGGCCTGGTTAAGATATGAGTAAGAGGATTTTTAAATTCTATTCCTGATCATTGGTCCTTTGTTATCATACCAGACCATTGTGCTAAATGATTACTGGAAATACAATCAAAAACAATGTGACAACGATTCGTGGTTCAGGCAACATATGCGATTTATATTAGGCTTATAAATAATTCTCAGTGAATCATATAAACTACAACATATTGCAAATTATTTCAGCATTCCATTAATGTCTCTCTATAAATCTGTGTTTCACATTTAGAATAACAAAATTTTTAAATTCAAACTCCTCCAAATACTACATAATAATGTTTTATAAATGTTTACCCTCAAAAATTTATATCCTAAACACTAACCCAGCATTGAAAACATTATCTGAAAAACCAGGCCCGCTCTCCTGCTCTCTCTCGCTGCTTCTCTCTGGGAGAGCGCGTCGCAGCATCCCTCCGGAGCAGGATGTATTGCGCCGGGCGCCAGTCTTCTCGTTGCTGACGTCAAGGATGTACAACGTTTCGGTGTGAACAAGAATACGTTGTTGAGAGCGAATTCAACGGTTTCGGTGCATATTATATTCCCCCCACCCCCTGGATTGAGGGATAGTTGGAGTTGAATTGTGAGTGATTGATGTAGTGAGTAATTGGAATTTTTTTATCGACTATTTAAATTGATAATATGGAACACATTTCTTGATTTAAAATCATTCCACTGGAATTTACTCGAGTTATACATATATCACCACTCTATTTTTAACAAATCATACGTTTAGGGGCTACAAACTACAATTGAACTAATTAGTTCCCTCTAAAGTCTTGAACTAATAATTTTTACATTTATCTGAGATTTAACGGAATCTATTAGGTGAACATTTCGATCTGAATAAAATTCAAAAAATTAATAACAAATATTTAACAGTAGCCACCTTAAATTTTATGTTTAATTACAAAATAAATATATTTCCCGGAGGAGTTAAATTAAATTAAATTATAATTTGATTGATTGCCTCTATTTATCATAAAATTATTCTTTCATTTTCATCTGAATAGATTCGTGGAACTGTAAGCAACAAGTGATTGCTGTTTTCCACATTTTCTTGTGGAAATTCAGCTACATTTTTCCTCGAGTAACACAGAAAATTTTGTAATCAATTTGACATTTTGGCTAATGATGATTATACTTTGATTTTAGAAATTTCTGATTCAATAATATATATTCTCCTCGCATGAGACTTCATGACCAAATTGAATTATTAATTTGATATTCAAAGTAAATTGATTTAGTATTGTTTTAATGATTTATACTTTGAGTCACGCACGCAACAAAGTAACTGCTGTGATCAATATGCGTTTTAAATATTATACTCAAAATTTTGGGTGTGTCAGTTTATAACAATTCATTTTTATAAATCAACAATAAAGTAGTATAATTATCATTCCTCACGGACAAATACTGTAATATATGAATATAAGTACAACTATTTTTGTATTGACTTGATTGTCAGTTGGTTATTCGATTATCAATTTTTACAGAATAATACTTTTGCAAATCTTCAATCAGGCAAGTTTTCAATTTTATACACTTAATTTTGATTTATTCAATAAATTCCAAATTATGGAGCAATTTAGTTTACTTACTAATAAAGTGTTCCAGTGGTTTTTTTTTTCTTGACTCTAAGTCATCTCTTACAAATTCAAATTGCACCTGCATCCCATTACACTCGAGCGTGGAATGAAATACCTGAACAGATTTTCTAAATTTTTCATAAAAACTGTTTTGGGCGTTCAAATTCAGAGTTAGGCGAACTTCTGTACATACAACCCCTGGAATGAATCATTTAATTCTTCCCAATATAAATATATGAGAAAATTAAAAATCTGTCCGCACATTTTCCAGAAATCGTTGTTTGAAATCAAAATGGCCTGAAATCGGTTTTAAAACTAATGGTAGGACTGTCCAATTTTTTAACTTTATTTTCTGGGTTATCGTTGCTGTAACGACATGAATGTTACAGATTTGTAATCTACAAGCTCGACTTTACAAGTAACGATAAAAAATGAACAAACAGAAAATTCGAATGACATTCTATGGCTGTGAATCCAATACCATTACGTTCTACATATATTAGTATCGCAGGGCTGATATGAAAATACATTGTATCATTCTATTGTTGTATAAATAAATACAAGAAGTAGTGGTTTCGCTCTATCAGTTCAATTTCATATTTATGAAGCGTCATACTTGTGAAACGTCATTTCTGCACATCATAGTCGTATTTATTCGGTATTTGAGAATAAAATAGTTCGAAAAGAATATGTGCTGCTGCCGGATTAATGGATAAGAAAGTAGATGAACCATAACTACATTTTTATCTATTTCTGAGAAGGAATTATGAAACAAAATGTGGAAAAAAATTGTATACAACTAATAAAATACAGCGTGTAACAGCGAAGCGAGCTAACCCGAATAACTTCTATGTTATTGAAGATACAATAAAATACTATGGGACAATCTTATGCAAGACCAAGAAGAGTACCCAATTATAAAAGAATATTTATTTTTGTATTAAGTGTGCGAAGTGATTGTTTTTTTTTGCGCGTGAGAATGTCAATTCCAACCGAGATCGTAAGGTCGAGGTAACAAATTCATTCGAGAACGCAACAAAATACAATCACTTCGCACACGAAATACAAACAATATTTTTTCGCCAAATGTCAAAAAATAATAGATCAACAATAGTAATTGTTTTATTCAGTAAAATGTAGGAAAAAATTACAAACTATAATTAATTTGGAGTCACTTGGGTATTGTAACTGAAAGTATGCGCAATTGCTGTTTGATAAATAAAGAACTGTCCAAAATTAATTTTCATATTCAAAAATAAGTAGTTTTGTGTACAAATTCATATTTATTTTTTGTTAAATACCTGTTTGTTTCTATCCTTGTAGCATTACTAAACTGATTTATATTAGATTAGGTGTGCAAAAATATGTCTCTATTTTTTTACTAGTGAAGAAATCACGAACTTTGCATATCCATAACAATACAAAAATATCATGTTTTTTTGACAGTTGGCGAAAAAATATTTTTTTAAACCCAATGGTTCTCAAGCTGTAACGCAACGTGAATTGTTTCAAATGAAATGCTATAAATTTTTTAGGCCCATTCGATAGATTTTTTTTTTAATTCAGCCATATATTCGTTTCATACCAATACATGATTAAAATATTGAGAAAAATGCAATTGAAATTCAAATAAACTTTATTTTCATAATACCTGCATTGAAACAACGCGTTTCAACGCCTGTTTTGTCAGTCGAAACAAGACAATTTCAGACAAATGCGGGTGTAGCCGGGCAAAAACAAGCCTCACATCGTTTTATCCCTGGCAGAGTCGCATTTGTTCATTGTAAATCTCTAAATGAAAATCATATAACCTCAGTTCATTTAACAGTTGTTGTATTCGTAACTGTGAAATAAATTAAAAAGAGGATTAGTTTTAAGAAAAAAAAGTATCAATACGATAATTTAAAGTACACCACAACATCTTATTGATAAAGCACAAGCAGCTATTCTCGACTTGTTATCTGCAAAATCAAAAGAATAGTATATTGTGTGGCTAGGGACGAAACAAGACGATTTCAGCTGAGGGTGAGCGTTGCTTGCCCGAGCGAAGCGAGGGCCGGCATCACCCTCGGCTGAAATCATGTTTTGTCCCGTGCCACACACTGTATTTTTCATAATACCTGCATTGAAACTTTCCACATTACAAATTTGTCATAACAAAGTAAATATTTTTCTTTTGATTTTGTCGAGAGTAGCTGTTTGTGCTTCATCAATTAGATGTTGTGGTGTACCTAAAATTGTAGTATTAATACTTTTTTTCTTGAAACTAATCGTCTTTCCAATTTAATTTACAGTTCTAAATACAACAACTGTCAAATTAACTAAGGTTATATGATTTTCATTTAGAGATTGACAATGAACAAATGCGACTCTGTCAGGGATAAAACGATGTAAAAAATTAATTCAGCGGGCAGAAACAAGCTTGTTTTTCCCCTCGGGCAGAAACAAGCCTAATCCTGCCCGGCTACACTCGCATTTTTCTGCAATTGTCTTGTTTCGACTGACAAAACAGGCGTTGAAACGCGTTGTTTCAATGCAGGTATTATGAAAAAATATTTACTTTGTGATTTCAAATTTGTAATATGGTAAGTTACAAAGCAGGTATTATGAAAAATACAGTGTGTGGCACATTACAAAACACGATTTCAGTTGAGGGTGAAAGTTGCTTGCCCGAGCGAAGCGAGGGCTGGCATCACCCTCGTCCCTAGCCACACAATATACTATTTCATATTTTTCGGTAGAATATGGGAAACAAAGTCTGCTATTTGTCAATTCTAATTATTTAATGCATAATTTCTATTGTTGCAAATTGCTATAAAGTGTACTCTGCCGTAGTAGCAACAAAAGAAAATTTGATGGATCGCGTGAGAAATGCGTGTGCTTCTTTAACACCGAAAGAAATTGATAATGCTACTTTTGAATCAGTTTTGAAAAGATGTGAATTATGTTTAGGAAGAGATGGAAATCAGCTAGGGCACTATTCATGAAGTTATTAACAAATAATTCAATTTATATATGTAGATCAATAATTGTTCATAGCCTACTGAAAAATAACTATGAAAATAAAATTTATTCAAATTTCAGTCGCATTTTTCTGAATAATTTCATTATGTAAGGGTATCTAACGAATACGTGGTTAAATTAAAAGAAAAAAATTATATCGAAAGGGACTACCAAATATCTAGAATCTTATTTGAAAAACTAAAACTTTGTGTCGTAGCTTGGGAACCACTAGCCATCTTCAGGAGCACTGCAATCTCAAAATAAACTAATGCTACAGTATTACGACTTGTGAATGTTAGTAATACTTGCAAAATAATCATTGTGTTTGGATTTAAAATATTTTCAAAAACAAGGCTTGAACATAAACGAGTAAAAATTGAATAAAAATACGTCGAGATGTGCTCTAGTTGCATTGATACAGAACACACTTTCAATTTTAACAATACATAATCTACAGTGAAATTTACTTGTATATAATATCTTAACTTATGAATGCTCTATTTTTACCACTTATTTAAAATAATTATGTGATTATTATCATTATTATTATTATATAAAACAGGACAAATACAACATTAATGAGAAGACTGATACTATATAGCGCTTAGCACAATATGCAACAATATTACATAATTTTCCTGATAGTTTGATGTATTTTTGACATTTTATGCGTTGCATATCCTTATATATATTTTTAATTGGTCGACAACACAACTGACTAATTTTTACCTGCGCCAATTTGTATGTTTTTGATAATGCACGCACAAATGAAAACTCGCTATTTTACTACGTTTAAATACTTTGGAGTACATGTATAAATTAAAATTTCTACAGAATAATTCTTTTATAAGTATGACTAACATTTACAAGTCCTAAATCTGTATTAGATTACTTTGAAATTGTAGCGCTCCTGAAGATGGCTAAGGTGTATCCGAAACTGTAGTCAGAAAAGGAAATATTGTATATTTGACTGAATTTCCTCATCTCCAATACTCATACCTTCAACAGTAAATAAATATTTGTCAAAAAATTCAACAAATATTATTTGGCAATATCCAATCTGATTGAACAGTCGTTTACAATTTCAGTAGATACATGATATCCTCTCTGTTCAAAATTGATTCAATGATATAAATTGAGTTTAATTATTATTGATGGATTATTCCAAATTTTTGGAGTAGATTAATATGAATTTCAAAACATTGTCTGATGACGTGAGGACATCAAATCATGATTTTTTATCACTATGCGGCGTATACTCGTAAATTTATTCTACTAATCATTAATTTTTCTTGTATATGTTCAACATTTGATGTATAGGTTTCATACATACAGGCTCAGTTGCATAAAGCATAATTAACTTTAATCACATAGTTAAATATTTGATCACGTGTTTCTAACCTGATTTTTTTGACATCTTTTAGAAACAAGTTAAATATTCAAGCAATCTATTTTTTTCCAGATAAACGTCAATATCGAGTTAACAGCATGTTAGTCTAATTATTTTCATGCAACTGGCCCTTTGTATCTTTTCTAATTTGAATAATCGCATTCTAGAAATGCGAGAATATAATATCCAACATAAAAACTATATAATATATAGTCGATTACTCTTATACCCAAAGGATTAATTTCAAATTATGTATCTATGAAGTTCTTCCATGCTACTTTGTTTATAGCCAGTTTATGTAATTGTCTATTTGATATTTCTTTCTTTTGTAAAATTTCTCCTATTTTGTGATCTTCCTCTTCTCCTTTTTCCTGTGATTCTTGATTTTCATACAGATTAGACTTTCCTCCAATGTGGTAGTCTAATTAGATGTCCAAACCATTATAATTGTTTTCGTTCTATCAGTTGTTTAACGGGTTTTCCTCCAAGTTCATTTCTGATATCTTCAATCCTAATATGGTCTAGTTCAGTTACCTCTGACATTCCATTTCCGTGGCCTGTAATTTATTGGCTTGCCTCTGGTTTGTTACTCAGGTTTCGCTCCCATATAGTAAAATCGGTAATAGTATGGGTTTGTATATTATTAGTTTCAATTTTGTGGAGATGGTGCTATTCTTTAGAAAGGCTGCTTTAATTTGATAGTATATGCTAGCTGTAGCCTGTATCCTGCTGTTTCTATTATCATTGTCTAGATTTTGTCTATATTTATTTTCATATTAGCTTTGAATAGTTCTTCTTCTTATATTGTAACATTCTTTTGGAACACTTCTATAGTGGTCCCAATTATAACCATATCATCTGCGAAAAGCAAATCAGATAAAGTTATTATGTAAGATTAAGATAGCCTACAGTAGTCTTTGTAGATTCCTGTGTTGTTTTTTTCAATATTTAATTTGAGTATATATTACAAATAGCAGTGGACTCAGATTTTTTTCCTGTTTTATACCCTAGTTTATTGTCATTCTTTTGAGATATTATTTCCTGTTCTTATGAGGTTTTTGATGTTTTCGTACATATTTTATATTGCTTTAGTCAGTTTATCTCCTATTCTATATTAATTTGACGTCTCCCATAATATCTTCCTATCAACTTCATCAAATGTTTTTTTTTTTACGTCGATAAAGCATATAAATATCTTTTTGTTGTATGCTAGTGCTCTTTCTGCTAGCTGTTTGAAGCCGCTTTGTGGTTCTCCCAGTCTATTTTCTACTTTAATATTGAGCTTAGTTACTATGGTTGATTCATATATTTTTGCTGCTACTGACATACAGTTCGAGCAGATCCTGCTGTCCTCTTTTCTGAATATTGATATTATTATTATATATTACGTGGAGCATCTCAGTGCCTTGTTGATTTTATCCAATATATTTCAGTTGTTCCGGTTTAAATTCATCATAGCCTGATGATTTTCAAATTTTTATTCAATTTATTTCACCTTTAACCTCGTCTGTGGTTGTTTCTTCTGGGTCTTGAATCACGTTCCCATTTTTGTATGTTGTATTTCCTTTATTAGATATTTTCAATTTCTTTCAATAGCTCTTCGAAGTGTTCCTTCCATTTCCCCATTATATTGATATAATTGCTGATTCTTTTTATTTGTTTCTGAGGGACTTATTTCTTTCTTCCTAGTTTTTTTGGGAAAAAAACTATCTAATATACTAGAAGTTTTCCGAAATTCATGTGATAATATGTAAGCTACACAATTATTTTTACTTTTGAAGATGGCCAAGGTGTAGCTGAAACTGTCGAACTAGAAAAAAAATTATAATTTTTTGACTGAAGTACCCGATGCTCACATGAATACTTTTATTAATTGTAAAATTAAGGTGGCAGTTATTACTATTAACCTTGATAAAAGATGAATAATTATTATAAGGCAGTAGGAGGTAGTAAAAACCAGTTTCTCACTGTCACAAAATAACAACTATGGCAAGCTTTCAGGCAAGTACTGAAGCAAAGTCATTTTAAACGCTGTCAATCAATCAAATATTCTCAATTTAATATGTTGCTGATGCGATATTTATTTTATAAATTGTTAATATATTTTTGCATCAACGGATATATTAAATTTTAATATTATATTGCAAAAAGTGTATTTACACAAAAATCAATACAAATATAATTTGTTGCAACGAAACAAAATCAGAATTCTCAATTTTTATTGAAACATTTCAAACAATATAAATTTATCTGCAGTGATTTTCAACAGGATACCAGAAGTAATAAAGGTAAAAATAGGAATTACGAGCGAAATGCATTACGGGAAAGCTGTTTATGAGAGAGATATCAAGATTTTTTATGCCCGAAATAGAAGAGCAATTGATTTGTATTCGAAGTAAGAATATTTAATAAAACAAATATATGTAACAAAGCAATAAGGTGATTATGTGTCATCCATCAAGCCAGTGGGGTTTTCTGCTTTAGGATTTAAACTTCTATAGATATTTTTCTTTCAACAGCACAGATTTAGCTTGGTTACTTGGTTTTCCGGAATATCAATATTTAGGAGTTGTGATTTGAGATGAAATTATCGTTCATCTTTAGGACTGAAGGGTGCGTCATAACAAATAATACTCTTCTGTTTACATAAAATTGTATACCAAATATTTAGAATCTCGTTATTTTCTTTGGAAGTAAATAATTGTCCAGGCCTTAGAAAAACGTCCCTGATTGCATTGCTCATGACTGTGGGACAGAACTTGAGCCTGAAACAACCGAGAAACATACACTGAACTCTTCATGTTAGGCTGAAATTCATTCTATAAATGAGTGTTCATGTTTAACAATGGGTGGGGATTGGCTCGCTACGCTCGCGCTTTCGAAGAACATGTACAAGTACTTGTATTATTTCTTTTATGCACATTTGTGAGTTTCAAATACATTTGCTGCCTCGAGTTTTTTGTAATTACTTAAATCTTCACCATCAAATTTAATGAAATCTTGGGCAGTTAAATGTATAATTAAGCAGTGACAAGATCCTTTATTCTCCTCCCTTTATTAATTAGAGAGTTTAATAGAAAGCGTTAGTCGTTGACAATACTGCATGTCGACAGAGAGGTCGTAGTTAGTTGATATCTTAATTACATAAAACTAGAAGCCCAGAGTATATCCCATAAGGACGAGACAACTTTGTAAGACACTGAATCTAATTGATAATAAGGGTTTCAACCCTTATGATATTGGAAAGTAAGTGGATCGGGCGTTGCTACTTGCTAGACGATGATAAATTAATTATTTTGATTAATGAAAATGAAGCATGACATGAACGTAAAATGGTTTGTAGATATGAGTATTATGACATTAGGCCATATTTTGGGGTGAGTCTTGCCAAGTCATTAAATTATTGTCCGAAATCATAATGTTTAAGTTTACACGCGGACGTCAACTTGCATTTATTGGCAATTATTAAGCATACAACAAAAGAACACAGATAACCTAAAAATTCAATTGACTCGGCTTCGGCTACCTCCAGCCAGAAAAATCACCCTTCGGTCACACATTCGGCTTAGGTCCAAAATCAGCCGAAGATTTGGCCGAAGTCGATGTTTTCTATCAGCCGCCATAAACGGACGATCTTATAAGAACGTGTCAATAATTTCATTAGAAGAGTTGTTTAGAAACGATATGTTGAAAAAATATACCATTCAAATCCATTTATTATAACTGAGGCCACAAAAAATACCTTTCAGCTTTCGCTGGCAACACTGGCTTTTACAGCAGCAATGTCTTTTAGATATGCTAGATTTTTGCTTAACACAACTATTAAGAAATAACATTTCTTTTGTGACAAATATAGCCGCCGTGATATTTTAAAAACGTATAGCTATTGGGCAATCCTTTATATGAATGTTATTGAGTACTTTTATTATTAGTCTCAGTTTCTACACAATTTGCATCGTTTATATGGTTTTAAACCAGTATTATCTTTTCTATTGAAGTTGAACATTTGGCTTCGGCCGAAGGTTGCAGCTAAAACCGAACAATCGGCTACGGCTTCAGCCAAAATTTGACCTTCGGTGGGACACTATAAACAATGCGTAAGCTGAGCGTTTAGAGCCTAGAAATAGTTATTTAGGTATTAAGGTCAGTAAGTACAGTTTACCGATTGAGAATAATAGTTTGGAGGCTGAGCCTTGGCAAGGTTTCCAAATATTATACGAAATCGGTACTGTACTTATTGACCGTGATGCTTCCAAAATTTTTTGCACGAATGGAAGATCCAAAATATGGGTCCAAATTTTCTTTTTTGAATTGAATTTTGAAAGTTTGACATTCTATTCTGAATATTCAATTACAAATGAAGATAAATTAATGAATATTTTTTTGTAAAAATTCATAATTTTTTACTTACCGCCTTTGTCCATGGGCGGTAAGTCAGCATAACCATAGTTACCACAGTTTGCCGGTAAAATCAACATACCACCTTAAATAGAGGGCCGGTAAACACATGAGAACGCCCAATCGTGCAAAAAAGTCTATTATATATCAAAGGTGGTGAAATTTGTACCTAGAACAGTAGAATCAAGGGTTACAAAGAGGTGAAACAAATTGCATCATTTCAGCCCAATTTAAATGCCTCACTTTGATGTACCTTTATATGAAATTTGGGTCATTTTCAAAAAGGTTGCAAAACTTTGAACTCGAAATTTTAAGAGGCAACTCTAAAAACAAAACAATTCCATATAGTAGAACATGGTAATATTTTTTACATTTCAACAGCAGTCGGACGCTTTCAAAGGTTAAAAAATTTTCAATTTATTTTTGATTGCTGTTGATGTACTGTGATTGTTCTGTTTATGAAAGTTATCAGTATAACCAGGAGGCAAATTCAAACATACATTTCCCCAATTTTTTTATGAATGATCTAAAATACTGTACATACAATCCTGATTTAAATAATTAAAGCGTTAAAAGTTATGAATAATGGATATTGCTGCATATATGATTCCCAATTCATAATAATGAATTATGGACCTTCCTATTTTTCTGTTTGTTTTATAAAAGCTCCGAGAAATCTTCAAACATAAGAATTCATTATATCTTACCAACATTTCACTGTGATTCTTCTTTACTAATGTTCCAATTAGCTCATATCAAGATCAATTTCACAGCAAAATGTTGGTAATGAAATATATACCCTAGGAAATATGATAAAGTATAATAAATTTCACTCACGTTTGGAGATTTGTAAGAACTTTTATGGAAGATTTCGCAGGAAAAAAATCTGCTGTGGCCCACACAGTACTTCCCCGACCATAAATTTCATGGTCAGTTTCATCATTGTTTCAGAAATTTATAAAGTCGCATCAATTAATTGCATCTGGACTACTTGGGAAATCACTGGAATAGACCAATAAAATATTATGGTTTTTAGTCAGTATTATAGAATTTTCTATTCAAATTGAACATTTAGCTTCGGCTAGAGCAGAACAATCGGCTTCGGCCAGAATCTGATCTTTGCTCGAACACTCAATATAAGACGCGATGTGTACTACATTTTTGGTTTGACCAATGATTTTCATTCGCATAACATCAGGGAATAGAGCATAAGAATGCTAAATTCTATCTACATTATCTTTTAAAGACATCATTGTAATCACGCTTCTTATCTACAGTGAATATAAGTTATGAGTTGCGTTTTAAACATTTACAAATACATTTAGAATATTCACATACTTTGAAAATCTACGGAAGTACTTCAAGATCGTTTTGGATATTTGTGAGCACCTCTTAAATAAATATCATGCAAATATTTTCAGTTGTTAGAGTAGATAAGTTTACAAAGTGAATCATGATTTTGTTTGAAGTTTCAGATTAAAATAGAGATGCCTTTGTTGATATTATACAAATTTACGATATGAACTGCTGCTGCAAATTTTCTGTTAGTAAATTTGCAATTTATTTACTTCAAGTTGCTCATATAAGTATTCATAGATCAGTGCAAATATGCTGGCTCTGTAATTCGATTCCCGAAGCTCGTACGGACATACTCAATTTCGGACAAAAAATCAGTATGATAAGAATTCCCGTGGCTTGACAAATGGTGACCGCATCTCATGGTTTGGAAAATGTCAATCAATCTATTAATGTGTTCTAAAATAGTATCTGTCGTACCCGTATCGAATGAAAGGCGTAATTAATTTTATTACATTTTCATTTACGTTGCACCTTAATTTATATCATCATCGGATAATTCCGAAGAAGGCGGCACTTTTAGTGCATTTTTGCAAAAAAAAGAACGCTATTATATGCACTTTGGCTGGCTGGTGTGACGCTGAGCTCTCAGCAACTACAGCACTTACAGAGTTGAAACTGGTACTGAATGAAAGCTGCTGTTTTGTAGGCTTGATTTTTCATTCATACACCCAGTTTTAGGTAAGAAATAATATAATAATTTAAAAAGTAATTACTGCTTAACTATGAATAGTTGAAATCCGAAAATTGCTGCACAGAATGAGCGACATATCGGTTTTTGAGTTTCATATCTTAATTTAGGAACTGATATGGAGAAGTATCCATTTTAGGATAGAAAATATTTATCTCAATATCTCGCGAGTTACACAAGATATTGACATGCGGTTTTCAGTGTTAGTATCAGAATGAATGAAATTTTTGTTTTTATGGTCAATTTAGGCCAGTACAGGACCATTCGTTACTCATTTTCTTAAATTTATAGTTTTGGAGGTAATTGCACCAAATTTTCAGGGGTGTTTTTATAAAACTTTGATAAAGACCAAACTATTACTTAGAGTACAGCACATGATTTCCCGTTAGTCAATTACTAAATAAGACTAAAAGGTCCTTTTGTGTTTGTACGTGCACAAGTTATGTATAGAATAGTCACAACTGGTACTAAATGAAAGCTACTGTCTCGCAGATTTGCCCAAACTGTTTGATTGAAGCTGAATGAGTTTGGGGAATAGTAATTTGTAAAATCTCTGAACTAACAAATATTCATAAACTGCAAAAAATGCGCTACGATCCGCGAGATGATTCTTCAATTTTTTTGGAATATTTCTTATCTGCACAACAGATCTTTTCTTATCGCATAGCAAGAGTTCACAATATTCCTGCAATGTATATGAATACTAAATTCTTTATTCGTACATTCTGCATTCGTGGATTTTTCATTCAAGTTGTTCAATGCAGTGTTCGCGACGTCGCGATTCTATAAATACGAACCTAGACTTATGATAACTCGGCCGTTCCATTTTTACTTCCGCGACCTATACAGGGTGTTGAAAAAAAAGGGTAAAATTTTTTTATGGCATATACATTTCGATGTGCTGATTCACAATCAGAAAGAATTTTTTTTAAATTCGTAAAATTTGTGTTTCAAGAAGAATACATTCCCGGGGGTCCTGGTCGACACGAAATTCCTAATGAAGGTAATAAATGAGTATTTTAACCACGTAGTTAATGAGTATATTCAACTACTCAATTTTATGATCAGTGACAGTTATGTAAGGGTTTCCCACTTACAATAAATTTATATTTGGTAGATTGGGTTCTTTGCTGAACTGTGAGGATAAAATATTATGTAAAGGTACTTACCTGCACTGTATTAGGACTCTGAAACGGAGGATGGATCACAACAGGAACTTGAATGAATATCACTTTTAACAAGTATAAATATATTTAATTAATAATAAAAGGTTTATAAATATCATCCAACCGCGATTAATGACCGACTACTTATTCACGAACTTACAACGAATCGTATTAACTAACCGCTATCAACTATCAACTATCAATTCTTAACTATCAACTATCAACCGTTAACTATTAACTATCCTAATCAATATTTACCTTCTATATATAAGTTCCAAAATAAATGCCGATATAACAATATTCATTATTGACGTCAATTGTATTTGCAATAGTACAATTACCTGTACGACTGGCTTTAAGTGGACAGCAGTTTCCTGATTTCATAAGAGCTCAGTGAACTTGAATTTGCTGACTCTTACAATCCTCCCCTTCTGAGAAATTTGCTTTCCCTAAAGCACAATTTGGAAAAAATTTGGAAAAATATTTTTCTTTGTTATTTGTCCATTTCTAGACGGGTATTGCGTAGATACAAACATTGGAGAGACAGTATGGGACCGTATCATTATAGATTCATGCGACGATACAAAATTTGTTGAAATTTATAGAGGCGAAGCGATAATTGTAGTAGAAAATAAACATTTCAAAGGGAATAAGCAACAATATTTAGTTATTGAAGAAGGAGATAAGGTTTTCGCATTAAAAATGTTAGAATCAAAAAATATTTGCAATCAAGAATTTCATTTCACGGAACATCCAAATTTATTTATCATCAAAAATCAATTCTCAGGATATAAATATAAAGTAACGGGCGTCCAGAGTTCTAAAAATGTAAATTTAATGACATACTTGAATACTAAATTTTGGTACGTAGAGCAAGCATTTAAAACAGAAATGCGAAGTATGTATACAGATATAATTCACAAACAATGTTTGATTCAGCGTGATATTTTGAAAAATAGACTTCTCATGGCACCATTGTCACCAAATGACTCTTACAGTTAGGTGTTATTACAAAACGACAGATTAAAATAAATTAATTTGTTATTCAACATCTATTGAGATTGTTCTCATACGTACAGACCACGGTCATAAATACATGTCTGGAAACCCTATTGTTCGACTTAAGTCTCTTACGTGTCGTCAGGCTCGTAGTTACCAGATGGCGCATGGGTCTTAGAAGATTGACACGATTAGGCGTCAAATCGTTTAAATTTTAAGTCCCACCAAACACAGATTTCGAGTTGATAATAACCGCATATTTTCAGTGCAAAATTCAACTCAAATGTTACATGGTGGACTATAAGTCAGTCATGACAGTCGCTAGAGAACATCCCTCGACTAATGCGCCATCCGTGGCGTACTACGCAACAGTCGACACTTAGCGGACTCATTTCTCATATAGGAAATAGCCTCGAGTTTCCAGAACTGTGTATACGACCGTGGTACAGACCAACGGATGAAGTCACATATCATTTTACAAAAAGAAATACAGGACTTAATGAATATTTCAAAAAAAAAAAAATTGAATAGTATACTTTTCACTGTCAGATCTCTTATCAAAAAGCTAGATATATTAAAAGTTGATTACTTGTTATAACTACTTTTATCGTCAAAATATGAGGCTGGCGCGCTAGTCAATAATAAAACATCTACCACTGTCGATGATGAATAATATATTATCATAAATAAATACGTCCACAAAGCTTCAGAATATATATATTTTCAATTGATGAATCTGCAGCTAATACAAATCGGACTCATCATAATGAAACATTTTTTTTCCGAACGAATTGGCTTTCATCAGTCAAAATCTATCAGGGAGCTTTAACACATTGTACAGCAATGTCAAATATTTATAGTACATCAAATAACTCAACGAGACGAAAAACAATTTATTCCAACATTTCACAAAATATTTGCAGTTAATGAATATGTTTTCCCGCAAAGCCCAAAACAAAATAAACATTTAATACTGTTTCGAAATACCGAACAAATTATTTGCTCAATATCATTCATTTATCATTTGAAATTCAATTTATATTTTTTGGAACCGGAACATATTGATTATTTTTTATTTCTCCGGCCAACCCCCATAAAAAGGGAGGTATTATGATCCTAGAAACGACAGATATAATAGTTTCTTAGAATTCATCCTCACAATAATATTTGTTTACAATATCGTACATTTATGAACCCTTCAGAGAATAATGGGGTTGAGGTAATGTGCAACATAGGGTTTGAGACAAAAATTCATAGAAGGTACAATTTAATGTAGCTCATATCTGATGATGGTCGGAAGATCAAAACTCTTCATCATCAGTGTGATTACTATTATAATTAGTGTCATGATCGGAAGTTAAATTTATCTGGTCAAAATGGCAAAGAAGTGAATGATGAAATGTGCTTCAATTCAATTAATTAATTTGATTGGCCAATTGGGACTCAAAAAATAAGAGAAATTTTATATATAAATATAATATTTTTGATTATCCTAAATAGTCCAAGATCCCAGGCCTGCCAGACGTTACTTATTTTCTGAGAAACAAAATATGTGGAATAGAGTAGTGTTAGTATGTACTTGGATCATACGCATATTCGCTAGTTTGTGCCGACGGCCAATTTACAGATACGAGGTGCTAGAGGTACGTTAAAACATTAGTAACTTTTCTTAAATTCTGAGTGCTGATTTTTATGTATGTTCTAGAGAATATTGTTAAAAATTAATAATCAACACTGCCAGACACTTCCCATCGGCGGTGATTTTTGCTAGACCCTTTAAAGCTCGCAGAAAAATAACTTCATCTTATTTATAGTCTGAGTCCTAATTTTTATATATGATACTCAGGAAACAATTTGAATACTTTAGGACAGGACTTCCCCAATACCGACGTCGCTGGCATCTGTGTCCAAAATAAAACGTCCTTCCATCTTTGGGTAACTTAGGATCGGTGCTTGGACTGGGAGTAGTTTCAGTCGCTTGAAGGCGACCTGGCAGTCTTCATGCAAACTGTATCTGCGATTATTTTCCGTTAGTCCGGTCATTGGTTTGGCAATATTGGCAAATCCATAAACAAATCTTCTGTAATAGGTATAAAGCCCAAGAAAAGTACGCAGCTGATGTTTATCCGCAGGTACCGGCCATTCTTGAATTGTCTCAATCCTCTCTACATCAACTGCTATGCCTTCTTCGGAGATCATATATCCCAAATAGTCCACCCGGTTTTGGAATAAGTGGCATTTCTTTGGACTGAGTTTCAAATCAGCTTTCTTTAAATGTTCAAATACCTGCTTCAGATACTTCAAATGGCCTTTGAATGATTTTTCCATCCCAATTATATCGTCAAGATATACCAAGCAAGTTTTTCACAATAATCCTTTTAGTACGGTCTCCATAAGTCGCTCAAAGGTAGCAGGAGTATTACATAAGTCAAATGGCATGACTGTAAATTGCTACAATCCACTGCCGATGGTAAATGCAGTTTTTTCTCGGTCGTTCTTGTCCATCGCTACTTTCCAATATCCACTCTTGAGATCAGAGGTCGAGAAGATCTTTGACCCTGCCAGGATATTCAAGGTGTCATCAATTCTAGGTAGAGGATAACTGTCCTTCTTGGTAAGGTTATTCAGCTGGCGATAGTCGACACAAAATCGTGTAGACCCATCTTTCTTCTTTACAAGTACTACCAGAGAGGCCCATGGACTGTTCGAGGGTTCAATGATGCCGTCTTGCTCCATGTCTTGAATGATAGCTTCAGCGTCCTCTTTTTTCACAATTGGAAGTTGTCACGGTACTTGTCGAATTGGTCGTGCGTCGCTGGTATCAATTTTGTGATGAACAATATTCGTTCTTCTTTTTCGCCCCTCACTGGTTTCAAACACCTCTTAGAATCGGCATATCAGATCCTCAGCTTCTGCGTGTTGCTGATCATTCAATTGTTGACCCTTGGATAGTAATGAGATCGTTAATTCTTTCGAAAGTTTGTCACAGTTAGGTTCTATCTTTGTGTCTAGGCGTGCCATATCAGCTTCGCCTCTTGCTGGGACGTTGGTATCGGTTCTTGAGCTGTGTGTGATATACTTCCTCCAAGTATGCATGGCCGTATCGCAGCTCCAGTCGCTTGACCAATTTCTCATAGATATTGTCTTCCTCCAGGGGAATGGCCTGTAAAATATTTACTGCATCTCCTCGGAGAGCAACCATTAGCGCTGAAACTTCTTCAGTATCATTCCAGCTATTAACCTTAGCAGCGGCTTCAAACTGTCTATGGTAATTAATCCAAGATGTTTGACGATCAAAGGTTCGAGGTTTGACACATATTTTTGTAGTGGAGTCAGAATTTTCGGTATAGATATTTCAATTATCTCAGCTTTTGAAGCTTTCTCTGGAGATGGAACACCAAATTTATATTTTTCTTCAAGAATCTAAATTTTTTCATCCAATTCTTCTTTTAACATTCTACAACTATCTTCAAATACTTCCTCCTATACCTTTAAATTTTCTCTGAACTCTTTCAGCTACTGTTCAACTTTTTTTGTATTTTCCTCAATTTTTTCATGTTCTCTCAGGTTTCTAGAATTTTCTTCCAAATTTCCAAATTTTTCATTTAATTTTGTTTCTAAATCTTCTTTCAAATTTGTAGAATTTTCTTGCAATTTTGTTTTAAAGTCTTCTTTTAAACTTGTACAATTTTCTTTTAATTTTGATCCTAAATCTTGTTTTAAACTTGTAGAATTTTCTTTTAATTTTGATTCTGAATTTATAGAATTTTCTTTTAATTCTGATTCTAAATCTTCTTTTAAACTTGTAGAATTGTCTTTTAATTTTGATTCTAAATTTATTGCCAAATCGGTTAAAGAAAGTTGAACCTTAAACAAATATGTATCAGGATCCTCATCGTCTATAGTCATAGAGTCTCACAATCGTTCTTTTGAAGCTTGTTTGCGGCCACTGGTTTCCAAATCCCGCTCTTCTCATTGATATTTCAACTCTGCTACCTTCAAATCTTTCAACAACTTCTTAGACGCCATTTTCCAATTTTACAAAGCAGAATTAGACAAAATACTAAATTGTTTAGAACAACCCCTCACTCGAAACCACTGTAATGCTTATTGTTTGAAGAAATAGTTCATAATTAAATAAAAGTCTACTATTTAATAATTTTAAATGGAATAAAAGTTTTATTCTTCTGGATATCACTAACAACACTATATTATTTATTTATCACTCAATACTAACTCAAACAAAGTCGCAGATATTTATATTTAACTATTTATATATACTGTACACTCCACTGTTTGATATTCACTGTTCTAGATTTACCATTACACTACTTTCAAATCTCTTGCTTGCGTTTATATATAGAAAATATCCATTCCTCGATATTTCTCTATAATAAAGCGTTGACATATTACTTAATTATTATTGAAAACTTCCATTATACCATTAGCAACATAATTTCAATTGAATTGCGTTGTAAAACCATCTAATTATTACGGTCACACTCATACTCCCAGCAATATTTTAATTTTGTCTGGAGGATGTTTGGCCCCTATGATTAGTCTGGCTTTTTACAAAAAATATTCAAATTGTTCCCTGAGTATCATATATAAAAACTAGGACTCAGACTATTAGTAGGATGAAGTTATCTTTTTGCGAGCTTCAAAGTGTCTAGCAGAAATTACCGCCGAAGGGAAGTGTCTGGCAGTATTGATTATTGATTTTTAACAATATTCTCTAGAACATACATAAAAATCAGCACTCAGAATTTAAGGAAAGTTATTAATGTTTTAACGTACCTCTAGCACCTCGTATCTGTAAATTGGCCGTCGGCACAAACTAGCGAATATGCGTATGATCCAAGTACATACTAACACTACTCTATTCCACACATTTTGTTTCTCAGAAAATAAGTAACGTCTGGCGGGCCTGGGATCTTGCACTAAAAGTGATTGAGATGATTTCTAAAGTGAAGTTACTCTATTAGTGTGTGTAATCTTTCACGAGAAGAGATGCAACGTTTAATAAATCCAGTTACTATTTAGTACAAGATTATAATTCCATTGTCTCAATTTTGTGCATAACTTCCGTAATATTGACTTGAAATTTGGTATACACTGATAGAATCTCAATTAATCCTATCTATATACACTTTCTGGAGGTTGACACCCTCCAGCTTGCCGATTAATCCTGAGCTACAGTGTTTTTTTTATGCTCCTAAAAATTAATTTGTCAATATATTATACAAGTCTTCAAATAAGTCTCTTTCGAAGGGACGCTTATAAAAAAACTCATGTCGTACGCTCAAGTATACTACCACTACTGCCAGAGAAGTACGGAGACGAAGCACAATCAATTTTATTCATTATTCTGTCAGAGAAAAATAATTTCTCTCATATTTAATACATAGAGCATATTCCTTCAAAAGAATAATAAATAATTCATTTAGGTATACCTTCCATTCAAAGCGAATGCAGAAAGTAACGATATTCATCATAAGACAGAAATTATAGCTAATACTTATTCATATGCTACAGGTGGAATCCGCAAAATGAGTAGACAAAACTCACCGAAATTATTGAAATATATACAGCGTGTATCTATACCTATGTAACAAACTTTAATGGTATATAGTATTTGGCGTACTAATCATGAATCAAAAATAATTTTTTTGAAATTTTGCATTTAAAAAAAAATGTTTAAGTAAATGAAAGATTTCGGGACACTGGTTTGATGGCTACTCTAAAGATTAATTACTTTAACTTTATTAAAATAGACTACGTTCATAAATATTACATTAAATTGTGTATATATTTTCGGATATAAAAATGAAAAACAGTGGTACCTAAAATTCTCATGTTCTGCCAAGTACTGTTAATTTTACTAATTTTGAAAAAATTCTTTTTGATTCATGATTAGTACGCCAAATACTCTATACCATTGAAGTTTGTTACATAGGTATAGATACACTCTGTATATATAATGTAAAACATTAAAAAAATCGAGAGTCACAAAAGCACGTTCTGGTAATCGAGCAATAATCCTGGCGGGGAAAGTGAAATAACAATTTTGTAAGTAAAAACCCTAAAATTCTTAACCACACTGATCTCGAAATTCATTTAGCAACCGGCCAATCACTGGCTGATCATCTTCAGACTACCGGTGAGACTACAAAGAATAGAGGACAAATTCGAACATACGTTCAAGTAGTGAAAAAAAGCTTACACAATAAAAGAACAGGACCTTCACGAAAAAAAACGAGGTCAAGCAACCCGCTAGTGTCATTATAAACAAATCTAAATGGAAAAGTAGCATATATATCATTTTATCCTTTATCACTTTCGCATTTAATTTGTTAATAATGACAATAGCGGGCTGCTTGACGCCTTTTTTTTGTGAAACTCCTATAATTTTATTACACAAATTATCATTTCTATTACATTTTGATTTGCTAGATTTTTTACATCTACTTAAACGTATGTTTGAATTTGTCCTCTTGTAGTCTCACTGGATCACCCAGTGATTGAAAATATTTGCTAAATAATAATAAAAAAAAACAGTGTGATTGAAAGTTTTTTATTACTTATGCAGGATAAGTACTACTTTGCGCACGTTTTTCCGGGCAGTAAATAGCTCTTTGCTTTTTGAGTGCGCCAAGTATAATTTGAGTGCGACAAATAAACTTGTCGCACGCAAACCATTTACCGCCCGGAAAAACAAACGCAAAATAAAACTCATCCCACATTCGTAATGAAAAATAGTATCAGCAACTCGTGCGGTGTTGTCAATTGCCCACTTGAGCTCTCGTGGGCAATTGACAACTTATCGCACTTGTTACACAATATACTATTTCAGTTTTCTCTTCAAAAAAAACCCTCCTAGCAATATTCTTGCGATTTCCTCGGGGTAATTTGGATTTGGAAATTAATATCTCAAAAGTTATGAGCGATAATACAAGTTTTTTACTACTTAAAATATCTTAAGAAAGGCTTTTGAATAGCGTTTGCTTTCTCAAGGTCGTATAAGAACTTTCAAAGCAGCTTTTGAATCGCCGACATGCCAAGAATAAAATGCAAAAATTTAAAAAAGTCCATCGTCACTTACAGATGTGGAAAGGCGAACAAAAATGAATGAAATAACAAAAATTGAATAAACAGAAAAACGTGCAGGAGAACTTGAGTACGAACGCACGAAGTGAAATTCGGAAGTGTGCGGCATCGCCGACTGCGTTCAAAGCGACAAACAACAATTGAATCGATATGACGAATCTTATAATACTAGCAACGTAATCTTGACACGTCGAATTGTCGCTCAATCTATATGTTTCGGGTTATACTTGAGTTCTTTCTTTCATACCGACTGAAACAGCAACATTTACATAAATCTGATTTCATGTTCAAAAAATGATCTGCCCTGGTCAATTTTTTTTGGGTTTTTCTGTTACATTATACAGTATGTTTGGAGAAATGTATACAAACTATTTTCTCGCTTATTATTACGGATATAAATATTTTCTATGAGATATAAATAATTGAACGTGGAACTTAGGATTAGGTCACCTAATAAAGTCAATGATACAACTTCCGGTCAAGCCACAAGTAATGACAATTCTATAAACTTGAATGCACGTACATGATTTTTTATCAATCTTCGGTGATGAGTTCGGTGATAACAAATTTGATTACTTCTCTATCTATTCAAATTAAATATCATATTTATAGGAAGATTCATTAGCTCAAGATTTTCGTTCGAATAACTAGAAACTGAATCAATCAGGTCTTATTTCAAACTTTTATTTAAAAAAAAGAACGGTAGGAGGCAATTTCGCAAATATAACTTTATTAAAGTCTCATGTTCCAGGGTCATTGTCACCGTCCTGTATGATATGAGCTTTCCCCCATAGTAATGAATTCAAATTAGAATAATATAAATGAACGTACGAATACAAATTTTCATTTTAGAAATTAGAAGCAAGGCAGAAATTTATTCCAATAAAAGCGGACCACAGATGGTGCTTCCAGTATAACGTAAGCGTAATGTGTGTTGAGTAAATATAGCCAAGCACTTTAGCAGAAATTTACCCACGAGATAAAATTTAGTTCATCCATAAAAGACTGTATCTATTTTTTAATACACTTCAACAACATTCTACATAAATATTGTGTTTTTAGTCTCGACTCATTAAAATTTTCACATTTATTCAAGTTTTGTACAGGGTTTTACGACTGATTAGAGGAGACGAAAGTTCAAATGCTGAACTGAAAGCAAGAAACTGATCAATGAACAATTCTTATTATTATTTTAATATCATTATTATCAGAATTGTAGTAAATGCGTAAGTAAGCAGTGAAATTATTGAACTAGTTATCAAACAAGAATCACTGTTGCCAATCTAAATACTTCAGACATTAGTGTATTATATTAAGTATCAACGTCCAACATTTTGAGGTCTCTGTGATAAATTCGTTATTTATTGCGCGGAAGATCCATAATCTTTCATCTTGTACGAGTGATGCTAGTCGGGCAAAAGCTCATTTAATGGTCACTGCGTGATGTGACGACAAAGAAGTTATATTCTTTTTAATGGAAATATATTCTCCGGCTTGACTTCAAGCTCAAAATAAAATTCTTTGTGTCAAATATCCGTGGGCTTGACATTTACAACTGAATCTTTTAGTCGTTTTTTAGTGATGGATAATATAAAAATCGGATGTTTTTGAGAACAAAATTCAATTGCGAAGCACTTAATATTTCAATTGAATTCATCAACTTTTTCGAACTTAATTAAGCTTCTCTAAATTAGATGAGAACAATTCGTTTGTTTAATTCGAGAGAAGAATGTTGAATGCGTCTTATTTCAACTTAAATAAAATTTATTTTGTTTGCTACTTTCTTAAATGGAGAATTTAGTTCCGACACAAACAAGATTTCTCAAAATTAAAACATTTATCACAGTAGAAACTTAAAGTAGAAATACGATGTAATTCCAACAATAAAAGTTCTGTATTTCACGCGCTCAATCGATCTCAACTTATTTAATTCTTGGGATATCAAAATTGTTCTTATTTCTTTTTTGAACAAAGCATACAATAAATCTAAGATTTCTCGAAAATAGTCTTTTAGTTCGGTATCACCTACATGTTAGAATATTTAAGCGTCCCGAAATTGGTTATAATTTGTTTTGCTGAAGTTGACATGACGTCAACGTCTAGAAATCTCTGGTATCATTAGATCAAGCAAGGATGAAAGTTTGTTATCCGCACAACTCAACTAATTGAAATTCAATTTGGACTACCATTTTGATTTCAGTAAGCGTGAAACGCTTATTATTTATGGATGAAACTTATACTTATTATAACCCTAAATTCAGTCTGAAGTACTGATTCTAGAACAAAATTTTTTTCTTATCGATGATTAGAAAAATTGTGATTTTGCTGCCATAAGTTTTTTTTTTTTTTGTACACATTTGTCAAATATACCTCTTCATACAAATCTGTCAGATTTTACTTTTTTAGAACTGATTTGTCTAAATCCTTTGACAGATGTGAACAAAAAAAGTTACATTTAACAAATATGTACAGAAAAGTAAAACTTTATGGTTGCGAAATAATTCTTTTTCCCGGGCAACAACTTATTTTGAAACTTGCCAAAAATTTTATCCTGTTTACACAGTGAACATTCTTTCATCACAGCGATTCTAGGTTATTTTATTCTAATATACTACAATGTAAAAACAATTAGGAAACAATAGAATAAATGGTTCGATTCAAAATTAAAAAAATGAACTATGTACAAGAAGAAAAAATGAAATACATATCAACAGAAGTTATCAAAAAATTATGCAAGATCACCAGAAATACAAACAAAAAAAAACAAACACACTAGTGGAACAATAACATTGAAGAAAAATTCACGAAAATATTTTGAATTCTACCAATGCCAAATAAAGTTAACAAAATGAGAAATTTTTAAAATAAACAAGAAGGCAATTTTATAAGGAAATCAGAAACTGTTTTATAAAGCACTAAAAATCAACAAGAAAAAAAAAACAATTAACACTGAAGTAACTTTCAGATAAAAAAGGAGATTCAATTCAAGAAGAAGAAAGAATATCAAAGAGATGAAAAGATAATTTTGGAAAATTGCTATAAACATTGAAAACAAAGCAGAAAATCCGTCGAAATTGCCAAACAAAGAAATGTAACCTGGAGGAAAAATCACAGAAGAAGATACTTGAACAACAAAGAAATAATAAAGCACCAGGGCATGATGTCATGAGAGCTGCACAACTGACATACATAAGTGAAGAAGGAATTGAACAAAATATAAGACCTGAACCAAATACCGGAAAACTGTTCAAGGGCTGCAATATTTCCAATACATGAGACAGTTACAGTATACGAACTTATTTTAGAAAACAAACTCAGACTAGCAACAGAATTGCGAAAGAACAAAGTGATTTCAAAAGAAGGTAATCGACAACCAGAAAAATTTCGGAAAATACATCAAGAGAAGATAAAAATCTGTACGTCATTTCTAGACTTGGAGACTTGGGCACCATGAAATAAGATATGAAAAATACTAGAGAAAATAAAAGACAAGAAAAATCTTGAAGACGTAGTGAAAAGTATACATAGAAATACATCAGACTATATGAAAACAAGAAATTTAAACACATAGACTAAGACAAAGAGGTGCACAAAACCCTTTATTATTCTAGACAACATAATGAAGAGCATTGAATTTAAAATCAGGATGATCAGATAATTAAAGGACGAAGAAAATCTATAATGCAATATGAGCTTATGTAATGAAGAGCTGAGTAAGTGTATGTCAATAAAACTAGATGAAACAAAGATAATGGTAATATCAAAAGAAGAAATCATAACAGACATTAGATATATCGGAGCAAAAATAGAACACGTATTGAGCTACAAAGGAAGTTTCGAGCATAAAAAATGGCGGCAGCCAACATAAGCTATTTTGCAATGAACAAGTAAATAGGGAGACAAAATATAAGGTGGTTTAGAACTTATAGATGGCGTGGAAGAAGTTTAAACTAGGTATGGCAGTGGAGTGGTATCGAAATGCCTCAATATGCACAGAAGTGGCATGCAATGCTACCACACCACTATTAGCTAATCAGAATTCAACATTGATTCTGAAATAATTTTCTAATTACCTCAATCGTACTCTACTTTAGTAATCCCAAAAATGTTCACCCCCCTTAATTTCGCGAATTTATAAAAAATCTACTCTGGAAACCGTACATCAAATAATTTCAACGGTTAATGTTTGATGCATAAGTAATGAAACATCCTGTATGATTTTCCAATCGAAAATTATGCTTACTCTGAAACCTAATTTGTCGAAAGCTTTTGATCTCTAATTTGTATCTGTAATACAGAATCTAATTCTGATCTCAAGTTTCAGTTATTGTTGCATAATTAATCTGATTGATCCTTTCGAAATTAATTGTGTACATAGAATCAATATTCAATTTTACATCCGCTAACACGTTTCAGAACAAAGCATGGACGTAAATAATTTAACTTTGATGGATTTCATCGAATATTTAATTATTATTCAGGTAATTTGAAGCACATGTTTTTCACAGAATATTTAATGAAGTAGCTTTGGATGTTTCAATCAGTTGACAGAGATTGTTTGCCTTTTACGATATTGTTATCAAAATGCCGTACAAAATTAAAACAAAACTTCAATTTCAAATCAAAAAGGTCGTGAAATAATGAAAAATAAATACTTTCTAGAATTGAAATCGAGATTTCCTATTTCTGCAATCTGATACGCATTCTTTCTGTTTGTATCCGGAAGTATACTGAGCGAACGATCTAGTACATTGTCCCGCGTTACTACTGGAAATATGCAGCAAACTAACTCCTTGAAAAATGTCAACTTTTTCTGTTTGTGGTGCTGCCTTTTTTGACAAAAAATTGAGCAATATCAATAAATTTTTCGTAACAAGAGTTTTCTCCTTACTTCCCGATGCAGTTTCGTTACCATTTTATTCTATTTAAAGCTGAGCGCAGGTTCGTTGAGAATTTCAATTCATCAGGCAGTAACTCACCCAACTTTTACTAAAATTTCGATCTCCAGCGTATCTTCAACAAAAAGATCCTCTGCTATCAATTTCCATTTGACAGGTGCAGTAAAACGGCTACCAGAAATCGTTGCATTGCTACGTTGGACTACAAAATTGCTATAAAGCTCTCAATTTCCATCCCAAATGGAATCTGCAATTACAGATAATGTGATTGGAACGACAGATAGATTTGCAATGCTAAATCTACGAAATTAACTTTGGATTTCATGGAGTTCATGTTATAACATTAATTCATTTGACAATTTATGCAGGATTGTGCTACTGGTATTATATATTGAAGAAGAATAATAGAGGAGCTTTTTGAGTCATCGTGCGTAGGGGATCTTCGTCCTCCTTAATTCCTTTATGAACTAATAAATTTGCGTGCAAAAGATTTTTCCCCGCTCCCAAATATCTGGTCGTGCTTCTTTTGCAAAGATCTTTTTATAAATTGCTTTGTCGTAGACTTTGCAGAACTCTTGGGCAAATATTCCATAAGAGAGATTCTTGAAAATGATCCTTGCAAATGATTGGATTCTGGTCTATTTATAGAAAAAAAATCAATAGCTGCTTCGTTAATGAATCATAACCACGAATTATAATTAGTTACAAATATTGAATGAACAATTACTCTCTGTTACCAAGAATTTCTAGACGGTGTTACACTCAAGCTAAAATAAATCATATTGTTAATGTTCAAATACATACAAACTTATAAAAATAGTACAACATTATATCACTATTTAACAGCAAGATATGATGGTCGTCTCCCATTCGATAGCTATTTTACACCTTCACAAAGATATGTGAATTCCCAAGACTGACTTTCAGTTTCTTTGAAATATTGAACGTTTGATATGAAAATGCCCACGAATCTATTTTTATGACATCAAAGAAGAATGCCTGGAATTTTCTGAACCATGAACTATGCTGGAGTAGAACAACAATGAATTGACAATACTCTTGAAATTTTCTTCAATTCATTCAGTTCCGAGAATAGAAATGTAATAAGCCTTTCACAGAAATTATTAATAAAATGAATTTATACTATATACTTGGTAGTTTGCCGAGGAGGAACAAAGTTAGCCACGACCGCATTTAGAGGATTTTAAGATAGAATGGGGATAGTTAAGCTTAGACTTATTACTGGTAATTTATTACGTTTGTGGCTTAGTTCAAAGCTCTAATGCCAACAATGAAATATAGTTACTCAAGAATTAAGGACACTGAATATATTCTGTCATTTATAGATGATGTTGATTTTATGTATTACATTTTTGAATCAAATTGAATTGTTATTGAAACATTTTAAACTTGTTTCAAAATTTGAACACAGTTTCACTAGAATTGGATGTATTATAAAAAGTTTAAAGTTCAACGAACACTTAAACCTAAATGGTCAACAACATTTAAGATTATTCGACCTTTAGAACAATGTGAGGAAAAAAATGTGAAATTTTGTTCTATTATTTATGAGTATCTCATACTAATACAGGGAATAAAGACATTGCATAGTGGGAAAAATAAGGGAAAGCTGAATTTTTGCATGAAGCTTCCTTTTGTGGTCCTAAACAACATCCAAAATATCCCCGTCGATGCATGTGCCTCTAAAAATGTTACGTGGAGAAAAAGTTTATGATAAACGGCTTTTCGCAAAAAATCTCACTAACAATACGAGCATTTGTGCTCCCGTTGCAAAATATACAATTTTCACGGATAACAGAGCAGAAATAATTACTAGTGTATTTATTTTTACAGCCCTTAGTCACATTAAAACCCTAACTCAGCACAATTCTGAAAAATATGTGACGGATATTCTGAGCCCATCCCATTTAATGTTCTCACAGAATTATCTATAAAGCCACACAATTAAGCTACCGCATTTGCTGTACTATTGATTGTTTGTTGAATGGGATGTACTCATTATGCATCTATAGATTGTGTGCTCTCTACATACCAACATAATCACAATAGGTAGAATAGTATTGACATTCAGCTAAGTTTGGTAATCAAACTTTGCATTCGCATACGACAAAGTGACTTAATAAAGCGAAACTGAAACTTTGGGCTGAGATTACAGTTATTGTCAATAATGACGAGAATACATAATAAAATCTACAACTGTTGCCAAGTTATATGCACTTATATGAAATGTGACATCCCATATTGCGAGCAGACCTACATGCAGTGCACGGAAAATTAGCATCACGGAAAGAAGCCTTTTCATCCTTTCAATTGTAATGGAATTCCATAGGTAGATGTTCTTCAATGTGATTCTTCTAGATGCTAAATCAAGGATGCAAAGTTTTAAGAACAATTTGTCAAACGGAATCTATATATTAATACGTGAAGAGGAAGCTTTGTATTTCTTTTTAAGCATATTGCGTGCATGGAGGAATGTCAGATTTAGAATACTTAAAGTTTATATGTAGAGGAAATGCAGACAGCTAAGAATGTTCCATTTAATTATATTAATACGGGAAAAGAAAGAAAACTATCCCATTTAAGCATATTGCGCGCACAAAGAAATTCGAGATTTGGCATACTTGAAGTTTATATGAAAGATTTTAGACAGCTAATTCTCATTTCCATCGGGCGAAAGGTAAGAAAGATAGGAATCACTATCGCGCACGAAGGAATGTGAGATTCAGTACACCTAAGGTTTGTATGGAGGAGGAGTGCAGGCAGCTAAAATTATATGCATCTAATTCAGTTTTCTCCCGGGAAAGAAGGAGTAGAAAGGAGTCAAGTTAAAATTTCAAATAGGAATCACTATTTCTATTATAAAGATTCAGATAGGGCGTCTAATAATACGTTATTTCTATCTGAAACCCCCTGGGATGAGAGGTTGAATTCAATAACTTCCATACTTGAGAATTTAATGAACTACGATCGAGTTTTGACCACTGGGCGATTGAGTGTACTGTAAAATAAACCCTCTAAAGTCTCAATAAACATTTAATTATATAATTTACATTTCGTTAATGATAATATTTTCCTCTCTACTACCACGGCACATTCACACATTAATATAAAAATCTTAGGACATTATGAAAAATTTAATAAGTGAATATGATTTAGAGAACTAATTTTTATTCCATTTAAACGTATAGTGCGGATTAGAGATGGAAGAAAATAATTTTAAGACTTATTCTACAAATATATCTACATGATTATTGTCAGTAGGGAGACCAAGGAGGGTTGTAACAATTTTTACTCCAACCAACATATCTCAGTTAAGAAATATTTTACATCTATGAAATGTATGAGTCAATGTAGCTCAATCCATACTGTTTAAGAAACAATCATCAAAACTATTGAAAATATTAAGGTGTCTGATAAAATCTACAAAAAAATAAACTTCTCCCCGTGTCACAGCTCTCCTAATACCAAGGTAAGCTGTGACAGATACCAAGGTGAGTAGTGACACCTATGTGTTTAGACTATTAATGATAAATAAATTATACATTTGTTTTGCGACGAAGTACTTTAATCATTATTTGGCATGTCTGTACGAACTAAAATAACATAAAAAGTGTTAAAATCTTAGATATTGAAATATGGCATCTTTCGAAGACTAAAATTAGTCTCAAAATTAAAATCTTTTCATACAAACAACTGTGTTATACGTATTAAAGCCTAGTGCAAGCTTCGTGAGACATGCCTTGGCATTCGAAGCACTGAGTCCCCTTCTCTTTTGATTTGCAGAAAGCAGCTTTACTTTTCTGCCAGTCTCCTTCTTTATTTTTTCAGGCTTCTTCTTTTCCTTACTTTTTCACATTCTTTATCTTTATACTGGCTTCTATGACAACAATTTCATCCTTGGTAGGTGTGTCAGTAAGCACAGCAGATTAGATCTTGTGTCTATTCGGCTTTTTTCTTGGCGGAGCTTTTGGCTACAGCTTAAGTAATTATCATTTTCTGATATGTAGACATACTTGGAGTGAGTTTTTTGCTTCTATATTAAATTGTCTGATAGCAATGACATCGTTTTCAACAATACCGATAGTTGGATTTGGAGTGAGGGCTCTTTCTTCTGGATTTTCCTCAGTCTCTAGATTGGGCAAAATACGATCAGTGACTTCTTCAAAGGTCAGTTCATAAGTTGCGGCACTAGCTATGCTCCTATAAGTTTTTTATTTATGTTTATTTGGCACTCTGTGACAAAGAAATAAAAATTCAGCATGTAACATCACACAACAAGACAGGGAAAGAATTTTGCCAGAAAAGTAAACAAAAATAGGAGAGCTGTGAAAAGCTGTCATCACTCACCTAGTTGCAAAAAACTCTGGACCGATCAGAATAATAATAATGTCGAAACAAGATGCCAACACAAAAAAACAATATCACGCTATTAAACTTGAAAAACTAAAGCATTTCAGAAAAAAATATCATAACAATGCAAACATAATACGTAACGATATAATAGGCAATCAAAATTTTGATATAAAACTTACGTTTTGAAATTTTTTGTATGCAGATGTCGTACACTCACAACTGCTTAATGTGCACCGTTGACGCGTGCTGCGTCAAATAGCGCGTCTCAGAAACAGTAAATAGATGCTATTGTCATCTTGCTAATGGTCATAGTTTCCGAGAAAACGACTATGTCACAATTCTCCTCTATCACAACTCTCCTTTATCACAACTCTTCTAGATCTTCCTACGATTTTGATTCATGTTCTACTAGATTCGAGCAAAATTTTGATCCTTAAATATAAAAAGCTGATGTATGCACAGGGTATATTATAAAATGATATAAAAATAGTATATTGTACAACAAGTATAGAAAACTACTTATTTCACACGAGGTGTGTAATTTGTGGAATCACACAAGTGTGAAATAGGTGATTCTATACGTGTTGTACACTATACTTTTTCTACGATCACAGTTTTTAATGAAATATGTAGATAAATCATTAGTATAACTGAGATTTCAAATCTATTTTCACAAATGTAAATTAACTCAGGCATTTTAATTGTTTGCTCTGCCTATTTATTGTGATATTTATTCAAGTTATGATTTGGAACATTATTGAGATATTTTCTATCAGTTGATTGACATTTCATTGTTGTGTAATCTAATTGTTGCGAAATACGGAAAGATTGTATCTGATTGGCCTACTCTCACAAGACGACGTTCTGATTGGCTTATTTAGTAGAGTTTTCTGATGTGATCTCTGGTGACGTGTTTTCTTAATTTTCGTCACTTACCATTTTTAACTGCAGTAATGATCATTGTGAATATCTAATTTTGACTATGATACTATAATTACATACATATAATTCCTCGATTTCAACAGAATGTGATGAAACATGTGTTGTCTGCTTCAATTTGACAGTTGTGATTCGTAGTGTTGCCAACCTTCGAAATATATGTAACAAGAATAAGAAAATAATTCCAAAAGAACTTGATGCAATTTTGCTTTTAAAATGTGGCTTATAAAAGAGCAAACAGAGATTTATATCAAGTCCGGGATATTTATCAATAATCTTGCTGAATACATCACCTAAAGAATATTCGAAATGAATTAGTTAATATATGTTGGTCAAACTGGTGTGAGAAATCATTTCTCACGACTTTTCCCACAGTTGTGTGAAATTATTATTTTTCCAATTGTGTTCTGTATGAGAAATATGTTGTTTTCTATAGTGATCGTAAAAAAAGTTAATTGAACTCGATTATATTGCGTGACATTTTGACATAATCATTTGAATTTCGTCCTATTTTTTTGAATATTTGTTGACGTTTCTGAATTGTTAGCTATATACTACTATGAAAATTCTTGTAAATGCACTAGATATTAGCTAGATTATTACGTAAAATTCATTAGCAAAAAAATTTGTAACTTAGAAATACTCAAATGAAATCTTTCTTAAAATCGCACATTTTCCTTGAAAGTTATTTTTGAACTGAATAAAAAAATTATTTGAAATTTATTAATTAGGTCACGATATAACCCAATTTATTTGAATAGATTATATCAAAATTGTGTACGTCGTCAGTCTAAATTCAAACTGGACATGGGCGCCGCCTTGAGAGGCTGCGAACAGGGCACATATTCCCCTAACTTGCGGAAAAGAAAATACCGAAAAACAATGGCAAATTTAGCCTTTTGAAAGAAAATTATAACGAACTTTTTTTTGTTTCAATACAACTTTATAATAATATTGCATTAAAAATAAAAGAAAAAATCCTGGCGGCACCCATGAAGCTGAAATTATTTCGGTTCTCTTTTACGAGGATTCCAGCTTTTTTTCGTAATCAGATAACAGGGAATTAATTTCTATGAAAAAAATTCAATTAACTTTTTTTCGACGTCATAAATATGAGGATGAGCTAGAATTAGATTCACTCGGTTCATATTTGAATAAAAAATTGTATTTGATCTCCATACGCGTCAAATTTGAAATTATTCGCTTCATCAGGGAAAAGATTAAAATGTTTGATCAATATTTTCGTATTGTCCGCTTGTTGTTCCATCCGCCAGTAATATTAACTTTTTTCAACATTTTCGGAATAATTTTAAATTTTTCAATGATTTATATCTCGGGCACCATTTCTCTTATCCTGGGTAAGCTCCTGTTAACTTACCTAAGCGACTGGGTAGCTAACAATGAAACAGGGTAGATTTTTCAGATTTTTATTACAATGAAATACAACAAAAAATAATGCAAACAAACCAAGCCAAACGGGCTAATTATTGGGTTAATTTATCAGTAACAACGAAATAAAGGCATGGCTCTTGCTCTGGACTCGGAGGCAGCGTTCTAAAGCCGATTACTGATAAGCAGCAGACCGTGAGGTCAACTAATTGCAGTGAGCAGCTGAGGCACCCAACACTGCCTCTACAGCGAGCGATAGATAACTTTAGCACTGTGTCTTCCAGACCTTGACTGGAACCATTCATGCTTTCGAGATTGTGAAATTTGGCACAATGTTGCAATTTATATTCAAATATAAAGCAAATTATATTATATTGTTTCAAAAAATTCCTAGATATCTTTACTTGACATATTTACTGAGTCAAAATAAGGATGTGTTTGTCTTCATGATTTTTGTCAGTCTACAATTGTATTAAACGTAGTTCCAAAACGATGTCGGAAAGATCTTACGTATTTTAGACCGGGCGCACACGGACTCGGCACCAAGAACATGAACTCGGCACCAATGCTAATCTGATTAGCGCGAGGCACACACGAACTCGGCACTGTCAATTTTCAAATAAAGCCACGATCTACCTGCAAGATTTGGTTTTATAAGTCTCTATATTTCATTTTAAAATTAATTTGTATTAAAAATAATACTGCAAATTATATTAAATGAAACTTCAGAAAAAAGAATATTATAAAAAAAGACTTATTTATACATTGTTCGTACATACCTACATTATTACAAAAACTTATAAATATGTTGTATTAAAATCGTCGGATTGTGGATAACAAAGAGGATAAATAATTAGGTCATCTCCTTTATTGCAAACGTTTCAGTATATATTATACCTTCATCAGTGCCTGAGGGCAGAAAAAACACAAAAATATACATACAATTGTATCACAGGCTATAACAACCATTATTATCAAATAATAAATAACAATATTGTTATCCTCTTTGTTATCCACAATCCGACGATTTTAATACAATATAAATTTTACTGGATACGATCAACTACAACTTATAAATATGTATAGAACAAACTGAGACATTTAATTTTTTTTCAGGTATTTTTGACATTGGAATTTCTTGCATCAAATGGAAACAAATAAATTTATCTATGATTGCAGGACTTTTGAGTTGTTGATGTTACACGTGTGATAAAATTCGTTTAAAAGTACAGCTAAATTTAAGTCTGGTTTATTATTAATATAAAATCGCATGTGTCCAGAAAATCTCACTGAGGTAGAACGATTGAGTCACAAATCCTAATCCATAGCATAGTGCCGAGTTCCAGTAGGGGATTAAAGATCCAGGTAGTTTGGTGCCGAGATCGAGGCCGCCCTTTAGACCAGTGTAGAATCAGCTCGTAATCTGCTATTAATTAGTGGTCGCTAAGAAAAACAAAAAAAGAGCAACGCAGTTAACCAATTTCTGTTTTCACGTGTGATCTGATTGATACTAATCACAATATTAATTTGATCAATCTATTTTCCAGGTAATGACACAATTTTGACATCTATCGATGATTACAAAGATCTTGAATTTATTTGACCAGCTGGTGAGACATTATTTGGACTGCAAAATAAAACAGTAAGAAAAAAATAACTTTGCTACAATTTTTAACTGAATCTAGAAAAAAATATCTCCATGAAACTGAATAAGTCTAAAATATGCAACAAAGCCAATAAAACGCACAACTAGTCCGTGTTTATTTCCTTTCCATTTTGCTGTACCTCTTACTTTCTTCTTCTATATCTCTGTTTCAAGTCACTTCATCTCTACATCTCATTTTTCGACTTGCCTTAAAGAATAGAATGCCTATAACTGATCTAAAATATATTTTAGCGCATTTTTACAAAAAAATACGCTATTATATGCACTTTGGCTGTCTGGCTGGCAGGCTGGCTGGCTGGCTGGCTGGCTGGCTGGCTTGCTGGCTAACTGGCTGGCTGGCTGGTTGGCTGGCGTGAGGCTGAGATCTCAGCAACTGCAGCACTTACAGACTTTGAACAGGTACTAAATGAAAGATGCTGATATGTAGGTTTGCACAAACTGCTAGATTTTCTCATTTGTACACCCAGTTGTGAGTAAAAATTGAAAAGGTAATTACTGCTGAACTATGCATAGTTGAAATCTAAATATTGCTGTACAGAATAAGCAACATATCAGTAATTGAATTTTATACCCGAAATTTCGAAACGATATACGTTAGTACCGATTTTAGGGTAGAAACTATTTATTTCAATATCTCGCGAGTTACACAAGATATTGATATGCGGTTTCCGATGTTATTAGTATCAGAATGAGTTTGACTTTTGTTTTTACGATCAATTTAGGCCAGTACATGACCACCCGTTACTTATTTTCTTGAATCTGTAGCTTTGGAGGTAATTTTCAAGGATTTTTTTTATATAGCTTTGATGAAGATCAAATTATTATTTTAAGGTACAGCACATGACCTCCCGTCAGTCAATAACTAAACAATTAAGATTAAGAGGTATCTTTGAGTTTGTACGTGCACAAATTATGTATTTATCAAATAGTCAACTTGAAACTGATACTAAATGAAAGCTGCTGTATCGTAGGTTTGCCTAAACTGTTTGATTTCAAGCTCAGTGATTGTGGGAGATGGAATTTTGCGAAATATCTGAAGTATTCATGAGCTGTCAAAAATGCGCTTTCATCATAAAGATGATTCTTCAATTTTTTTATCCTGGAAATGCTTAATAATTCCATGCGATATTTTTTTATTATTAGTCCCATCCCTCAATCTCAGGGAAGTTCAATAAATTAGTGTCTCATTGGAAAGTTCAAAGACCACAAAGAGATAAAAAAATATAAAATTTATGGGGTGGTAGAAGAATTAGGGAGGAAGGATTCAAGACGTAGAATTACTGTATGATGATTTTATAATTGCAACTTGGCTATAAATAATTCAGGAGATATGAACTTTCAAAATGTGATATTATTCAATCTCTCATACTTCTAAAGTTAGGGGATTGAAGAATTGAAAATAGCTCCAAGATAAATGAGCTTCGTTTCAGCTGTGGTATATTATTCTACGACTATATTGTTATACTTTTACATTCAAGGGTTGAATAATGAAAGAATAATATTAGTTTTACAAAAGATAGCATCACATAAGTTCCTTTAAACGTCTAGTTCATTGTCATATGAATGTTATTTTAGGAGTTATGAGCTTTCAAATTGCGATAGATTTTTTATTGCATTATTTAACGCTCTACGCCCTCAGAGTTGAAATATGGAAGATTGAGACTAGTTTCATAACAAACTAGCAGTTTTGGGAATAAATGAAAAAATATAATAATTGATTACAGCACTCGAGCAAACCGAGGAACTCGCCCGCTAAGCTATCTGTATTTTTAATTGTTTTATTCAAGGGTTAATGCATTTAATTGACTTCTTCTTGGAAATATAGTACCTAAATGATTGCAGCACACGAGTAGCCGTGTGCTGTCAATACTTTTTGATCGGCTTTCCCATTTGTGGAGGAATTGTTCATTTTAAATTCGTGCTATAACTTCAAATTGAGTAAAACAATAAAATCAGAAAGCTCCTTATCGATTCAAAAATCTGAGATTTTTGATCCTTTCTAATTCAAATCATGATTTTTTCCAACCCTACTCAACAATATTGCTCATGACAAAACTATAATATGGGAAAAAAATTCTGTCGAATGAGACAGTTCAGCTGTTTTTTGATTTTTTTGGTCGAAGCTCACATGTAATAGAAATTTAAAAAACTTATGATAGCTATTGGCTTTTAATTGAAACCACATGAAAATATGGTGGTGTTTTCCATCATTATTATACGATTATCATTCTAATGGCCAGTTGCACCGCTACCTCCTAAATTTTAAATACCGCTTAATTGAACAATATCGCAACAAAACTCAAAAGTTAAATGAAGCATAAACATTGTTGTTATTATTGTGCTTTTGAACTTTTTGTTTGAGCAAAGTTTGAAATTTGAGTTAGAGCGATGCAACTGTCCATAAGAGATAAAGTTCTGAAAATGTAACAGATTTTCGTAGCAACATTCAATCTTCATTACATAATAATAATTGGTACTACAAATTTAATATCGTTGTCCGTTCTCCATCGTATAACAATTTTTTATGGGAATACAGATATAACCATATGGAGTCCCGCTTGATTTTTTTGTTTTTATGCTACTGTATGAAATGGGTGAAAGAGAGTTGGAACTAGTTTAATAATATATCGGGCTTTATAAGCTTCACATCAAAGTTTTTAATCATTTTGCAATCATTACTCCAGGAGATAAGAACTTTTGAATTCTAATTTTCTCCCTTATACCACTGTTCTATATGGAAATATTGAGTCCATGATAATTGAATTTATAATTATTTTGACACATTGGAGTATTCCTGAGAAAAATATGCTGAAAATAATATATTTATGCCGAATCATTCTTTATTGAACACCCCGTAGTTAATTAGGCTATCAGTTAATTTCGCAAGCTATTAAATTCTGGAAAAAGAAGATCTTTCTCAAAAAAATTGCGGCATTCCTCAATTCTTCCAATATTTACTTTTGACTGCATATCCTCTCTTTGATCTACTCGTATGAGAACATGCTACAGATCGTGAGTCTCCACTGCTTTGGGTTATTCTTGTTTCTATCGATTATAATTAATTACTGCAAAGTTATTACATCATTCATATATATATATATATACATATATATATATATATATATATATATATATATATATATATATATATATATATATATATATGAATCCTCATATCATTTTGGCGTCCTAATATTGCGCGTTTGCATTTATTCTGGCGTCCATTGTAAATTGGAGTCCGTATATCGGACGCCAATTTAGAATTGCTCCAAAATTTTTTCCTGGCTTGCTCCCGACCTCTAGAGGCTAAATTCAAAATTTCATTTTGACGCCAAAATGATGGGGAAATGAAAATTTTCGTATATTTTTAGTTCCGAAAAATTCCGCTCCAATTTTTAGTGGCGTCAAAAATATACATGTATATTCCCACTTCATATATTTCGGCATCATACTGGCGTCCAGAAACTTGACAACACTGTCGCAGAACATCGATCGATAATGAAACAGATGCTTGCGTTTCTGACATGAAATTTGTTGGGAGTATGGCTTGAATTTGGAATTGCATTTCTTATGTATGTCATAACATGATATTTCTACTACTATTTCATCGCAGACTGAAGTATTATAGTACAGTTACTTGATGTCAGGAATTATTCTTGCTAGGAAGTAATTCTTTATCATCTTGAAATTTGAGCAGTCAATTTCAAATATTAGAAAAAAACAGTTGAGTACTGACTCAAGTATGAGGAGTAAGTAAGCGAATTCATGTACCTCCTTCCAATAGTTCAAGAGCCGACTGCACCTTAACGTTGCTAGTCAGATTTAGGGCCGAATTGTATATGAATTGATCGAAGATATAGTAGTCATTAGGATGTCACCTTTATAAATCCAGGATCTAGTCCTAAGGATCGAAAAAATGGCCATATCCGGTCAATAAGTTCGTGGTTGATCTGGAACTAGTATCAATCGATTGCAGAGGTCAAGTACTTTAGGACAAAACCAGGATACTATCTCTGTTCTATTCAAAACAGAGGAAAAAGCACAACAATCATAAGGGAAGTTCTAAACGACAGGGCAGAGGGTGATACCTTAGTTTTTTTTCGGAGTATCCGACCTTCGCTACTAACAAGTACCAGTTTTAATTATAAGCTCTATCAGAGAAGTTGACTCTGACGAAAATTGACCGGAAGTAGCCTTTTTCTGACGCTTAGGACAAGATTCCTGATTTAAAAAGTCTGTCACCCAATTGACCACTATATTTTTGATTGATTCATATAAAATTTGACCGTAAGTTCGATTAGGGAACATGAGGTGCGGTCGGCTCCCCAACTATAGGATCACTACAGAATGTGAGAACTTGCTATTTCATCCGTGATGTGGTCTTATAATTGTTGTAGAAAAACAAATTATATCGTTTGTACAAAGCAAGTGGAACATTTTTGTTGCAAGTTCATCATTGCTGTTACTAGGACCAAATTGATGAATCTCAAATTATTCATGTTTTTGAAATCCCTGATGGTCACAAAGTTGCACTCTCAGTGTGATCGAAAGAAAGTTAGAATGGATGGATGAATTATCATTATTACATATCTCCTGTAATACATTATTAGATTAATATAAGCTTGTGATATACAAGGGGATGAAAACTGATTTTTGCTCCTAATAATATCATCTATTACAGGATATCACATCCATCATGGCTGGAAAATGTAAAGAGTTGGTATACAACATACATATAAGTTGGGACTTGGCGAAAACATTTGAGTTTTTATTTTTGTTCAATTTAGAATTCACTGGCAACATAAAACCGGAACAATTTTGTGTGAGAAACACAAATGTTGCTTAATTTCTCTTGAATGTGTCGGTAACAGAGTACACCAGAAAACAATTTGAGTTACTGTGAAAAGCCACAATTTGGTTCAAGGTACAAGTTGAATTTTTTTCAAATGAGAGCTTTAACTATTCGAGTGCCCGCTTTTTGCAAAGGGCTATATATTGAATGTATTCAACAATAACTGTAGCTTGGAAATGATATGCTCAAACTGATTCCATATAACATACATCCATTCTATCTTATATTTCAATTTGTGCGAGTTATCATATCATCGCTTCTCTTATTCAGTTTGTGGATAGATGAAAATTGACTCTGTTGTCGCAACTGTGTGAAAACATCTCTTGAAGTCGGGGAGCCGGCCGCACCTCAAGTTCTCTGATCGAACTTATGGTCAAATTGTATAATATGAATCAATCGAGAATATTGTGGTCAATGAGGTGACAGACTTTATAAATCTAGAATTCTGCTCCAAGTGTCGGAAAAAGGTTACTATTGTTCATTTTTGTTAGGATCAACTTCCCTGTCAGATCTTATGATTGGAACTAGTACCAATTGATAGTGAAGGTCAAATGCCTCAGGAAAAAACCATGGTGCTACCCCCTGCTCCGTTCGGTAGGGGAAGAAGAAGAATAGACAAGGATAATATTATGTGGTGGCAAAATTAGGCTGGTAGCATTTTGAACAATTTTGCATTCCATATTTAATCTTTGATGAAAGAAATAACACCGTTTTGCTCTAAAACATGAAAAAAATCCTATGTGAACACCTCATGTCTTACTTGTACATCTTTTGACTCAATAATTAACAGTTGATACTAATATTGACTCTAAGCCAAATCGACTCCAACCAAAATTTGAGATGATAATTCAATCATTCAGATGCTACAGTTCATTAATGGTCAGTTGTACCGCTCTTACTCAAATTTTTAACTTCACTTATACAAAAAATGTCGAATCGCAATAAGGACAGCAATGTTCATGTCACATTCAATTTTCAAATTTTGATACGATATTGTTGAATTAGGTGGCACCTAAAATTCAAGTGACAGCGGTGCAACTGACCATGGAATGCTTTAGCAGTCTCAAATACCAAATTTCATCATTCTACGGCCTAAGTCTCAAATTCATGCGAAAACTTGAGAAAGATTGTCAGATAAAGTTTACTTCCAGCTAATAGATTGTTATGAAAATATTAATTTATTATTCGAATGCTACAATTTCTTACGATACAAAATTTCAAGATTCTACGGCTGATTGTTCTGGATTTATATGAAAATTTGAAAACGCGCTTAGTAAACTGCACTCCTGTTTGATCCGACTGCAGTCATAATGCAAGGTGTACAATTAGGTTTTATAGAAGTGTTTGATACGAAACTTCAATACTCAACGCCTGATTGTTTTGGATTAATACAAGAAATTCGAATGGACTGTGCAATTTCAGCACAGCCAATTGATATTAAAATAGAAAATAACCATTAAGATGCCTCAGGAAAATTCAAAAAAAACTCCAAGTATAGTGCATTTGCGGTACAGACGATTGCAACCATAATAGGGGCTGCAAAACAAGACTTTAGACCAGTCTCAAATACAAAATTCAACTATATAGATACATACATTCATACGTACGTACCGAAGTCAAGCCGAAAATAGTCAAAATGCATTTAGGGATGCTCAAAACGAGAATTTCCATCAAAATCTCGAAATGTGATTCTGGCGGTTCAACAATACTACTTATTTATACTTTGTACAAGTGAGTTAAAAGAGATTCACTTGGATTACTTCGATACTTATTGAATGTTCATTATTTCATATTATGAGTAGTATCTGACTTTGTGCACCATATTGCAACACGAACAGCGAAGGAAACTCTTAGGGATATACGATATGGAAGACTCCCGACTTTCAAAATTATACGTTTACCAATTTGCATTGAGGAAAAACTAATCAGAGAATGTAGTTGTACATAGTTCAACAAAATCCATTCTTAACGCTTGAACTTTCCACCTTAGATTGATATATAAGATATGAAGAATGAATACTGAAATACGACATGCTCCCAGCAACTTTGAAGAATAGGAATCAATTATTTGGACAATTTTGGTCGTAGATTGGTTTTATGCCCACATAATTGTTATATTTATCATCAGTTACAGTTTTGTTCCAGAAGTTCATGTGCGATGTGCTATAAATCAATTTTGTGGACGATTATAACGGAAAAGGTATTTCTATGGCCCTTTTTGTTACCATGGAGTATTATTTACTTGTACACATCTATCTAAATTCACTATTTGCACGATTGAGCGTATTCACATGTTTACCGGCTCTCAATTCTAGGTGGTATATTGATTTCACCGGCAAACTGTGATTACTATGGTTATGCTGACTTACCGCTCATGAGCAAAAGCGGTAAGTGAAAAATTGTGGACTTCCACAAAAAGTATAAATTTATTCATCGTTATTTATGATTGAATATTCACAATAAAATGTCAAACTTGACAGCTGACAGCGAGTGCGCTATGAGTGGTTACTCAATTTGAGAGAGAATATTAGGATTCATATTTAAGGTAGGTCTTCCAATCGTGCAAAAAATTTTTTAGGCATCGCTGTCAATAATTACAGGATCGATTTCGCTCAATATTTGCAAACCTCGCAAAGCCTTGGCCTCCAAACAATTATTCTAAATCGGTAAACCGTACTTACTGACCTTAATACTTGGATAACTATTTTGGGACTGATCTGTCCAATATTACTTTCTTGGGACTGATCTATGAAAACTACTTGATTAACACTTCACACCCACCTCTATGGGCAGTTTGATGAAGTCTTAGAAACAATTTTCGCCGGAATATGTATCATATTCTTTCGTCAATCTCTATAGATCTTGCAATTAGAGAAGAAGATACGCATTTTCAGACAATAAAATGAGACAATTTCAATGGCAACTAAGATAGACATTTGCAATGTTTCAGAAACGAATGAATAAAATTTAGTGATTTTAAATTCTTTCGTGATGATCGCCTAAAAACACGAAATATTCTGATACTCTTTTCTGGTTTTAGCTGGCGTTTCGGCCGTGAACCACAAATTCGACCAAAAAAGATCACCTCCATGGTCTTGATACACTAATTCCTTTTTTGTATCTTCCATATAATTCCTATTTTGTATCTTCCATCTAACAGGATCGATTCATAATGGTGAAGTAAGTTTTCTCTTAGGTATTCATAAGGATATGTATGAAGACTACTCGATAGACTGGTATTTATTATTGAAGTACTAAGATGAGGCATCTTATGAAAGCAACAAATAAGAACTCAGTACACAGATGCCTGAAACTCCATTACTGTTGCTATTGTTGCTTTCCAAATTTCATTCCCAACCAAAAGTTTCTGTTAGGAAGATTTCCCAGCATTTCAATAATTTAAATTGACGATCATTGATTGAACTGATAACGCATACTTGAATTAGGGTAGCAACACTAGTTTAAATATTTTGAATGTTGAGAGGAAAGTCGGTAATATGATAATAATTGTAGACAAATATTTTATCCGCTAGAGCTGAATCCAAGGGATGAACTCTAAGACATGTACCAAGTAGTATAGTGTATTTGATAAGGTGAGTAGGAAGTATTCCTTACCAGAGCCAGATTATGCATAAAGCCCTATAGGCACGGGTTCACGGACCTTGGCTTAAGAAGGCCTTAATTTTGAGAATTTCACAAGCATTCGAGTCACCAGCTCATGGATCTCATTGAATTACGACCTATGGGCTTCAATGAGTCTTGATCCGGCATTTGTGTTGATTAAGAGAGGACGTAGACATGATAATTTCACAGTGAGAAGTATCTGAACTAAGATTGTGAAGAATTCAATACTCTTCCAAGAAGTTATGAGATTTTTTTGTGTGCCTTACGGCTCTAAGGATATTGCGAGAATACTCTGTACTTTTTTTTACAATATTATGACCTAATGAGGGGTGGTTTCCAGCTCCCAGAATTAGGATTTATATTCACACTGACCCCCATCACACAAAAATCTTAAGCAAAATGCAAGTTTAGACCAAAATTTTGTCACATTTCCATAGAGCAATTATTATCACAATTTATATGACATCCGTGAATCCTTCCTGATAAATTATCCTTCACATACTTCCATTCATGGAATCTACCAACAGTTCACGGACATGGCAAATACATTTTACTTCAGAACTCGAAAATAGCAATTATCAATCAAAAATCCATATTTTTTAGCAGAATCTTTCAATTTACTATGAGTTCTCTATCAACCAATGACATATTACTACTCTATGAAAATGTCTTAAGTATCAACCTATCTCAAAACTTGAATAATGTAATTCTACGCAAACCTTTGAATATATCGCTTCACATGTGTCACCGATAGAACATTCTACGCAAGAGAGGTGCTTGTCGGACTGTAAAAACTAAATCTGGCAACAAGGGGGACGCCACTTCAAACATGAAGTGAAAGCATATATATAGATTGGACGCCACTATAAACGCAATACGTAACGTATTTTATTGACGCCACATTGATGTTATGATGAAAGGAGGTCATATTGTATAGGAAATGGGAACTCTGTGGATATTGCGTGAAATGGAATTTCTGTGTGAAATCTGAAGAGCCCATGAGAAATTATGTAATATATTTCGATCAGATCTCAACTATACGCGTTCCTTTCAGTAGACGCCAAAATGAACATCTTTGTAAGGACGTCGAATTGATAGGGTGATTTATATATATATATATATATATATATATATATATATATATATATATATATATATATATATATATATATATATATATATATATATATATATATATATATATATATAAATGAGACATTGAGTGTGCACTTCCGGTTTTACCAACGATTTTTTAATTGAAGAAGAAGTATATCAATAAATTACACATAGAAAAGCTGTTTGTTTCTGTGCCATTCAGCACCATTTGATAAAAAATCATATCCATTATGGTTTCAGTAAATAGAAGTAAGCTGAAATAATTCTCACTCTCATTTGCATAGAAAAACAATAATATTCCACATAAATAACTACAGAGGAATATTATTACATTATTCTGAATCATATGAAGCATAGAATACGGACTTAAAAAACAATTTATTTTGTTAAAGTCTGTATCTCGCGTTGAACTAGCACATAAGACATGAAAATGAGCTTCTACCTCTAAATGAAGAAAGGGGTATAAATAAGCGAAACCGCTTATGGCGTGACTCGTGCATTTATCCTATAATAATACACTATTTACTAACTTGTTATTGAATAATTCTTCCTCTTCAATCCATCTAATGATTTCTATTCCCGTACACAATTATCTTGACTATTCCATTCGTAGTATTTATAATAAGGTTAACAATGCTAAATCGCCATAGAAACGGTGCATATCAGTGAGTATTTGGACGTGTAGAAATACCATCGGGTATTACACTAGTGGTCAGAGTAAGTATTTTACTCAAAGATGTGGATACCTCCAATTTGTGCTTTCTTCGTATTTAATGGAATAATTTTCTGAATATCTTCATCAATTTTATCTTCTGTTCTATCACCAAACCTTTCTGAACTAGATTCCATATCAAGACGCAATATATTTCTCTATTATTCGTCAAAGAAAATGCAAGAAATTCTAATTTTTCAGTTTGACAGAAGTTTGTTCACTCGTTCTCATGAAAATTACGTGAGTTGTTACTAGATTCATAGAAATCTAATTTGAAAAAATGGTTTAACTCCTGGAATAGTCCTCCATATACCATTTGTAGTTAAAGTATTATAGACTATTTTTGTGGTGCAATCACTCAAGTTTATTATGCTTGTGAATACCACTCGTACTGCACACTCGTGGTATTCAAACGCAAGCACAATAAACATTCGTGATAGCACCACAAAAATAATCGATAATACTTCAACTACTTATGGTATAATAAATGAGTATTTCACTGCTTTTTGCGCTATATTCTCTCAAAATATACCACAATATTTACTAAATAGAATTCCAGGATGAATTTGCAACGCACTTATCAATTTATTGAGTGCATTAAAGTGTATTAACAGCAAATCCCAATATAGATTGCGTTTTCCTCTGTGAATCTATATATTCTGTAACTTTGTTGCTAATTGCACTGCGGACATTTCTAATTAAGGTTTATGAGTTCACTAACATCACTACACGTAGCTCCTAACAGCGAGAAATTGAATAATTTATCACATGTCTCACTTAAACCTCAAGTAATAATTAAATTTTAATCTATGAGTGAACAACCTGGAAATTGTAAAATCGATGCGAGAAATTAAGATGCAAGTCTTGAGAACGTAGAATTTTTTCAAACAAACCGATATTATGACTAAAAGGGTTAATTTTTTAATCTTTAGGTACACACATTAACCTAATTACTTTTTGTTTACTGAAATGAACATTATTTGTCATTCTACGTGAACATGTTACATTAGACACATAATGTTTAATGCTATTTTTATAATTAAACTTATTGATTTAATTAAAATCGCAGTTCGAAGTAACTTAATGAATGGAAGAATTATGAAAATATATCATTACTTTTCTGTGGCAGAATAATTTTGTAATTCTTTTAGCAGTAAAATTAAATATAATTAAGTCCTGGGATTCTCTCGTTATTCTATTTCCATATTCTAATCTGTAAGAGATAATATGAGTCACCACGAGTTCTTCCTAATATCCGATGGAATAAATAATTCATATAGAGACAATGAAATATACAAGAAGAAATGTGAGCTTAAGCATGAGTGCTTGAATATTTAGGTCAAAACTCATGAACTGTCCTCAAGAAGCGCTTGAGCTAAATCTCTTTCAATCTATTGTTCGTCTGTTAACTATTAATTCTAAAACCAACCTATATGCTGAGAAAAGCTGTTTTCTGAAGCTTCCCCAAAAATAATAACTCCTATCTCACATTTAGATCAGTTTTAAAATGGAAATTTCATATAAAATAGTTACTTTGACATTTCTTGAGAAAGTCTCAATTCAAAGAGTTCCCAAATGAAGGTTAATATAAAGTTTCAAATTCAAACAATTTTTCAATTTCTCTGAATATGAGAAAGTACTCAAAAATACTTAGTTTTCACACAGATTAGTAGTATTGTTTGTTTAAGTACTGATATGATATCAGAACTTACGTGATAGTTGATAGTCAATATCAGTTTATTTCCTACCACAAATATTTACATTTGACCTTAGTAACTCTCTGTCTGAAATTCATCGTATAAGATCCCATTTAAAACAATATTTGATATATTTTATGAGAAAAGCGACTAGCAGTTTACCAATGAAAAACGCAATCAATTAAAAAAATTATGTGCACATAATTTCCAGTATAAAGTGTATACACTCTAAATAAAAAATCTGACGTAGACATCACATGACTCACTTAAATATATTCTCTCCTTATCAATAATTCAATAATCAAACACAAAATTCCCTCGTATAACGGCTAATCATTTTGGGTTTATCCAAAAATTTCTAAATAAAATTTCCGGCCGAGTCGGTTGCTATAAAAACAGTAGGTCATCATTCTCATGATAAAACATTCCTAAATACCAATTTTCAATATTCTACGGCTAACAGATCTGAATTACGCGCAAAATTAAAAAAAAATCCAACTGAAGTGCACTTAGGGCTCAATCTATTGTTGTGAGAATAATAGGCAATCATTCAGATGCTACAGCAAATTGAAATACTAAATTTCAATACTCTACAGTCAATCATCTCGAATTTATGCAAAAAATTCCAAAAGACTGTCAAGTAATGTGCACTTCCGGCTCAGTCGATCTCATTGAAAATAGGATATGAGCATCTAGTTCTAGACGGTACTATTGTCTCAAATACTGAATTCTACCGTTCTGCGTTCAATCGTTTCGGATTTATGCGGAAAATTCAAGAAATGTTTCAAGTAAAGTGCACTTCGGGTACAGACGATTGCAATCAGAATGTGCGACCTTTTTTTTAAGATAGGTCCGGTGCTATTTTTCGCACTTGCTTTGTTGCTGGTTGCTATCTGCCACCAATTAGAACTGGCATCAAAATCACTTGACTACATCAACTTTATGTCGCATTTGCATGCCACGCTTACTTGTATTTTGTAAGATTCAAAAAAATTATTATTAAAGGCTTGCATATTCAGTATATATAATAACTAATCATTTGATCTTGCCGATCTCTCCAAGCCATGGTTCAGAATTAATTCTCTACAGTTAACCACCATCACTTTTCTAACCACTTGAGTAGTGCAATTTACTTTAGCTCGTCAAACATGCTAAGAACTCCGCAACTTTGATATTATTTCAGCAATTCTCACTTCTTCTTTTTTGTCCGCAGTTCTAATTAATTCGCAAGCAATAACTGCTTCTCTCTGACGATTATTTTCAGCAACGTCCATATTTGTGATACATAAGTCCACATTCTAGTATCCCAATAAGCCGCGCAGCTTGCTTCGTGTGTGGCAAAAACAAGTGTCGCGCCGAACACTGCTCAAAGCGGTCCAAAACGCAAGGCAATTTGCGACAAACTAAGTGAACAAAATTGCTTGAAAAATTGGCTCATGTGTGGCGGGCTTAAAAGCATGGCTATTGTATTTATCAATCTCGGAAATTCAAGAAACGAGGCTGCAAGAAACGGATATCGATCGAATGTATTAATTCCAACGACTTATTCGATGCATTGACCTTTAGCATATTTCAAAAACACCTTATCGGTGTGTTACTTTTGTGGACGTAAGGGAAGATATTTTTCAAATAATTTAACATACAGTATTCCGATATTATCATTAATAGTAAATTTTTTACCTTTTACAGTTTTTGATAGGCAAATATTAAGAAATTATATAGCAAAACTATAAGGCAATTGTTGATTGGTTTTAGATCAGACATGGGATCTAAGCAAAGCTTGAAAAGAAAGATCGCACGATGTTGAATCATACGATTTATAGTCCAAGAATCCGCCAGACCTTACTTATTTTCTGAGAAACAAAATGTGTGGAATAGATTAGAGTTAGTATGTAATTTGATTATACGCATATTTACTTGCTTGGGTTGACGGCCAATTTATAGATAGCATGTGCTAGAGGTACGTTAAAACATTACTCATTTTTATTAGGATCTAAGTGCTGATTTTTATGCATGTTTTAGAGAATATTGTTAAAAATTGATAACCAACATTGCCAGACACTTTCCATCGGCGGTAATTCCTGCTAGACGCTTTAAAGCTCAAAAAAAATTATATGTTCTCACTTATTATAAATGGTACTCAGGAAAAAATTTGAATACTTTTTGTAAACAGCCGGACCAAGGAAGAGTTGGTTGCTAATAGATACTTCGCTTAATATCAAGCGTACAAATAATAACCTCGCGCTCATACTCATAACGATATTTTTAATATGTCTGGAGGGTGTTTGACCTCTAAGATTGGTCTGGCTGCTTACAAAAAATATTGAAAATGTTCCCTGAGTATCGTATCTAAAAATTAGAACTCAGGCTATAAGCAAGATCACGTTATTTTTTGTGAGCTCTAAAGCGTCCAGCAGAAATTACCACCGATGGAAATGTTTAGCAGTGTTGATTATCAATATTCTCTAGAACATATATAAAAATCATCATTTAGAGTTTAAGAAAAGTGAGTAATGTTTAACGTACCTCTACCACCTGATATCTGTTAATTGGCCGTCGGCCCAAGCTAGCAAGTATGCGTATGATCAAAGTATATACCAATACCACATATATTGTTTCTCAGAAAATAATTAACGTCTGGAAGGCCTGAGATCTTGCTTAATTAATTACTATCAGTGCAGTAAAATATATTTGAAAATTTAGTCGAAAAATTAGGAGCTTATCAACAAAATCATATGAAATTTTTCTTGACCAAATACTGTGTTTTACTTTGGACCACAATTTGAAATATTGGGGATTCTTAAACAATTTATTAATTTTGTTGTGAAATTAAATATGCAATTTTCTAAGACATCCATTCGAATTACGACTATCTTGTATCGTTACAACCTAGTAAGCCTAGGAACAAATGAAAATTGATTACTTCATGGCTTTATAATAAAACTGTAGAAAATAAACACAAACAACGTAGAAGCGATTCTCTGTGGGTGTGTAGGATTCAAACTAAAATTAAATTTGCTCAACTTGTTGATATCTTTGTCATGAGAATCTCAGATATTGCTACAGAATTTCGCACAAGTCAGACACAAATTTTAATAAAGTAGAATGTCGTGATTAACGTTACGAATTCTGCTTGCTAATAAAAAGAAATTATTCAGAAAAATTTGCATATTATCGTTTGTTCCAAGACAGGGTCTTATTGTAAATGATGATGAATTTACATCTCAAGACATAAATTTCTTCTTTATTATCAACACCAAATGGGATTCACTAAGATTCATTCTAATTTGTTACAATTAAGGAAGAACATAGGTCTAATTAATTCAAATAACTCTGGGAATATTTTAATCTAAAATTAAGGGAGGAAGTAATGGATGTTTATTCTAGATATGTTTCAAAAAGATGGTGAAAAACTTCTTGCGACATTGCTGATGTGATGCGACTAATATTTCAAGGAGTGGAGCTCCGCTTCATATTATCGCCTATTTCAAATATTCATTTTGATTTAAACCATCTCAATATGTCGCTTTCAGTTGAAAAGCTATAATTGTCGAGTAGAGATGATTTTCAAAAGAAATGCGAACATTTCGCTATTCTGCATATTCCCTAATGAGGATATTTATCTGAAATAAACTTTATTAGACATGATGTTACACAATATATCCTGAAAATAAAAAGATATGGGTATTTCAGTTTATATATCTATGAAACTCTTCAGTGATCATTTTATCTCTACTTTGAGGAAGGTCTGGCAGTAGGAACATGATTCTGTTGACAGCACTAAAGAATCCTTCACAAAAGATATTCTGCGATACGTTCATAAAGATGTTCCATAAATTTTAAATTATATGACGTTTTCCATTATGCTTGGAATGCTATTTAGAAAATTCTAATTCATTACGAGAGCGATATTCTACTTGAAATATCTGAAGAAATAAGTGATCTGGGACATAACGGCTGGTTCCACAAACTCTGTTTTTGGCTATACTAGCAGTGTTATTTTAAGAAGAGTTTTAAGGCAATATAAATATTTCAAGCTATTTCAATGGAATTTATGCAAATAAATTTTGTAGACCTATGTTGTTTTCTGTAATTTGTATCTGAACATTATTTTCTAAAGTATTTGTGAAAATTCTAATTGCGTTAAAACACATCTTGAGACAACGCTCCTAGTACCGCCAAAAACAGAGCTCGTAGTACCAGCCATCATTGTTTACCTTTCCTACTTTGTTACTATTGCATTCTGGTCGCGATTCAAGCATATATTGAATATTCCATTAGCCGCGCATTTCTATCTGTGAGAATACCGGCCGTGCACTTCTGTCCATTAAGTCTATCGGTTGCTCACTCTGCGAAATTTGCACACCTACCGGCGGCGCTCTCTTGTTTTAAATATCCGCCGTCTACGAATCTTTGTCCAAATGGGTCCACTATCCCCGTTTCCTTGTTTAAAAGGCCGGCCGTCCACGTACTCTTTTCCGTTATGATCCATCGGCCGCAAGTCTCTATTTGAAAGACCACTCATCGACCGCGCTCTCTTGTTTTGGAGCCCTGCCTTATATTTTGTCAGATAAGAATCACTATCAGCTCTTTTGTTTAAGAACCCCACATTTCCTGCACCACTTTTCTGGACACCTGTCCGATAAAGTCTGCCATCCTCGCATTCTTTACCCTGTAGTCAACTATTTGTGTGATTTGCCGAGCGTGCTCTCTTGTTTTGATGGTCCGCAGTAGCCCTTATTAATAGAATCCGCTGACTGTGCTCGTTGATCACTGGCTACGTCCCCATATTTGAGCTCTTCCTTCCGAATTAGTCTACCGGCCGAACACTCCTAATTTAAAGTTATACCGGGTACACTCCGGTGTCTTGAGGGACTTCCGTCCGTGTTTCCCTGTTTTGAAGGCCAATTGCGAACGCCTGTCCGGTAGTGCCAACGGCCGCGATTACTTGTTTTAAAGGTCTGCCATTCGCACTCTTTTCCTTATAGGCTCGTCGTTTACGCACCTCTTATTGATTGAACTCACCTTATATCCTTATTTCTTCTATGTCCTACCATCTACATCTTCCATTTTTCTATCTCGCTTTAAGATCCGTTGTCTGTGCACTTCTGTATGAAACAAATCGCCGGCCGTGCTTTCCTATTTTAAGAGTTTACCGGACACACTCCCTTGTATTGTAGGCCCAAGATCCACAATTCCTTGTTTTAGAGGTCCGCTGTTCGCGCGTCCTTTTCCAATAAGACTTACCGGCTTCGCTTCCATGTTTTAGAGGCCCACCGCTTCCGTGCTCTTGTCTAATAGAACCTGCCAGTTACTTTTTCTGTTTGAAAGACCCGCCAATTAATTGAATTTGGTTCTTCTACATACTCCAACGTTTTTTACTACACGATTTGATCCTATTTTTACAGGTAAATATTGTCATTGGTGGGATGTTATTAGAAAGAAAGAACTTCTTGGATATAACTCGAAAACTAATGCGAATTAAGGAATTATTCTCAAAAATTTCATTTCGCAGAAACATCTTGTACCTATAATCAAAGTTTATAAAGAAAATCGATTTCAGATTCTGCTGACTGTTTCCAACTGTCTTTGTAATAATTTGGATGACAATGAAAAGCAGCACTGCTTGACGGACTCAAACGGTAGGTTTTAATAGCAATTTCAAAAGTTGAAAATTCCAGAGGTGATTTTCAGCAGAATTTCAATTCCAACCAAGCAATTTGATGCCTAAAATCATGAATAAAATTATCGTTTAAACAACAACAAAGTTTTCACAATTTAATAATGTAGTCACTTGGAGCTTTTTCCGTTAAGTTTAAATCTTCTTTTGTTGAATTTTACGTTCCTGTACGCTTTCATTTAATTTGCTTTGTTCTGTTAGTTTTATTTTACTTTCCGGTGACCTTTCCGACCGTATTTATCGATAAAATTAAAACTGCGTGAAGACGTTAAAAGCATAACCGATGAAGACAAAACTATTTTTGCTATGCAATGTAGCGTGCGCATTAACACATAAAATAGATGCAATGTACAGATGCCAGATTTAGATTTTTATATAATACATTTAACAAATTAATTCGTTCCCAAATATTATATTCAGAATCGAAATAATCCAACCTAAAACATAGAATGACAGGAAGTGCCTCAACAGTAAACGGTTGCTCAAAACCAAACAAGAAGCATAATGACTTCAAGAATAATTTAGGAGAAGAACATTGAGCTGCAGGAAATTATTTGAGTGATGCAAACAATCTAGGAAAGAACGGAAATCCGTTAGCAATGGGAATAGTTCAAAACAAAAAGTTATTCATGTTGACTTTCTACTTCTAGGAACTATGATCAAAAGCGAATACAGGAGTGGTTTGTCAATTCAGATGTGGTATCACAGATGTGTATCGAGGTTTATAAAGCAACGTTGAGCTATATGTATAAACCTAAAATCATTATATTTATTGTAAGTCTGAATTTTGAACATTCCAACAAACTGTGTTTAGGAATAAGAGGACGTCATTTTATGTTCAGTATATTATTTCTACATCCTTCCTTAGTCAGCACACAAAGTTTTACGTTTAGTTATTTGTTGGTTCAGTCAGGAATTATTAATTTATCTTGAAGCAATAGATAGAATTGTGTTTCGAGTTTGAATATTTTAATTGCCTGATAAAATATGAGGACGTTATTATATTAGTCCAAGATCTCAAACCCGCCTGACCTTCCTTATTTTCTGAAAAACAAAATTTATGGATTAGAGTAGTGTTAGTCGGTACTTTCATCCTACGCATATTTGCTAGTTTGTGCCGACGGCCAATTTATAGATCCGAGGTGCTATAGTTACGTTAAGACATTACTCACTTTTCTCAAAGTCTGAGTGCTGATTTTTATGTATGTTCTGGAGAATATAGTTGAAAATTGATAATCAATACTACCAGACATTTCCCATCGGCAGTAATACCTGATTTACGCTCTAAAGCTCGTAAAAAAATAACGTAATCTTACTCATAGTCTGAGTCTAAATTTTTATATATGATACTCAGGGAGCAATTTCAGTACTTTTTGTAAATAGCTAGACCAAGGATGCCCATAGATTCTTCGCTAACTATCAAACCTACAAATAGTGACCTCGTACTTTAACACACAGCGATATTTTAATTGTGTCTGGGTGATGTTTAGCCTTACGATTGATCTGGTTGTTAACAAAAAGTTTCGAAATTGTACCCTGAGTATCATATATGAAAATAAGCACTCAGGCTATAAGCAAGATCACGTTATTCTTTGTGAGCTTTGAAGGGTCTATCAGAAATTACCACCGATTGAAAGTGTCTGGCAGTGTTGATTATCAATTTTTAACATACATAAAAATCCGCACTCAAGACTTCAAGAGAAGTGAGTTATGTCTTAACGTACGTGTAGCACCTCGTATCTGTAAATTGGCCGTCGACACAAACTAGCAAGTATGCGTATGATCAAAGTACATACTAGCACTACTCTATTCCACACATTTTATTTCTCAGAAAATAAGTAACGTCTGGCGGACCTGGGATCTGCTCTATATGTTTAGTATATCATGTTTACATCCTTCTACAGTCTGCACACTAAGCTTAAGATTTTTTCAACCTGTGACCTAGTCAGAAATTAATAATTTATTTAAGGTAAACTGCTACAATTATTATATCTATTGTGATTTTGAGTTTGATCACTCCAATTGTGTTGAGAAAAACGAGGATATCATTGTGTCTCCAGTATATTGTTTATCTAACACTGTTTTAGAATTTGCATATTCCATGACCAAAAATAATGTTGAAACCAATGACATTCCAAAACATCGTTTAGAATGATCCCGTTTGCCGTTTAGAATCATTTCAACGAATCAGAAGCTGTTAGTTTGGTTACTACCATGGTTACTTCCTAACAATTTAGGTATTTTTTCCGGGCTGGAACTACAACGACTTGACATTGACATTGACTTGATTTTTACTGTCAATTTGCCATGCAAATTGGACATGTTTTCAGTTAATACTTATCATAGAGGCATGACAGGGACTAGATCCCGTTATTCTTTTAGAAAAATAAGATCTAGATAATGATGACAAGGATTAGGAGATCAAGACAAGATCGGAATATATCAATGTCGACTCGATGTGGTACCAGCCCGGTTTTGCGTTTGACATTTAATAATTTTCAAATTTCTTCTGGAAGTTTCCAAACCTTGTTAGAGAAAGTATAGTCTACAACATGTTTGGAATGGCGTATTCCACACTCGCGAACCGTAATCCTCGCCTTCGGCTCGGCTTACAAACTTTTCGCTCGTTAAGAATACAGGCCATTCCAATATTTATTTTAGAATATACAATTTTACATCTTCTCTTAGTCAGCACACAAAGTTTTAATTTCTTTTTAATTGGTGGTTTAGTGAGGAATCGATAATTTATTTCAAGGCAACAGTTAGAATTATTATACCTATCTATTGATATTTTGACTTTGAAGACTCTAATATTGTTAAGGAAACGAGCACGTAATTGTGCCTCCAGTATATTATTTTTACATGTACATTATTATGTATTCTAAGGGAACAGATATGACTGTTGAATCTATTGTTATTTTGAGTGTTATAACGTGAACTTTGAGTGAAGGATTCAATAATTCTAAAAATATAAACAAATATGAATCTAATCCAAAGACACTCAAATTCCGTAACTCTAGCTCAGTGATAACGATCAGTTACGAAATCCCAGGGCCGGACTGGGTAAAGTGAGGCTAGCTTTTTCAAAATAATGAATAAAAATAAATGTAGTAAAACTACCGTTTGGGCGCCACACAGTTGAAATTTCGTCCCCAGGCTACAACTGCGAAGATGCCTGAAATAAGGTATTGTGGGACAAAGGTAAATGGGAAGGCTATTTTCCCGATAAGTCTGTCAGCGTTGATCTTATGGCTGACCATAAAAATAATTATTTAAATACTCTAACACAACAACCTACCGTACCCTGAAGCTGAAATATAAATAATTGGGATAGGCAATTTGCAATCACAAAAACAAGTTATTAGGCTTTACGTAATAATGTGAATATACTTTAATAAAGAAAATATGAAATTGATAATGAAGATAATGATCAAAATTTAAGACTTAAAAAGTACTAGAAAAATAGAGATAGTAATGTGCCTGACCATAGAGTACTCGACGTACGTAGTTACTTCAAAAATACTACAAGCAGGTAACAACGCCTATACGGATACCTAAAGCGATAATAAAACTTTAACGGGCCCTTCCTCGATCGATTCCGGTTCACAGAAACGTATTCCGCATATAACGTAGTGAACAAGAGAAAGAAAACAAATTGTCGAGCGCTCTACGCAACGCGTAATAAAATAAATGTAATAATATATATGTAACAAATGGTACAAACTAAAATAATATTAAAGAAATGGAAGCTAGTTTAACCACGCTCAAGTGGTAACAAATCAAAAGAAATATGATAATGTAAATATATTTAAATCCTGCAATAAGCTACAGGCGAGCAGCAAATAGTAAAAAAAGAACAATAAAATATAAAAGGGGCAGGGTTTGATATGTCCACTTAGCTGGATTTCCAGTAATTGTTGGAGCTGACAGATGATGGCTTCTTGCACCAAGATTGACGCATCGGACTAATTATTCTCCGGGCGGACAATAACCAGCAGGTGTAGAAGGAATGATGACGTCACAGTGAAGATGGAAAGCTTGGTCAGAAGGCCAGTGCCTGGATGGATTTCGGCACCTTTGAGTCGAACCAAGACGAGATTTCAACTTGTTTGATCGCTGGTGGTAGGCGATAATCAAATTTTTGTGATAATAATCCCCCTGTGATTGGGGTGCTTCCAAAATAGCAAAACTAACGCACAAAACTCGCACAAAACACTAACTTTGCAAGCGACTTGCCTTTAATTCTTTTGATCCCTTGCGGATTACACTACGGTAATAAAACAAGAATAAAAGGTCAAAATTCACGAAAACTTAATTCACTTTGATCGTCTCGACTTCTAGTTCGTAACTGATTTGTATCTCCAAGAGTCAAAATCTACTTAATTTCAAAACATCCCTGGTTCTGTTATGACTCTGTCAACGACCACTCGTAGCAGAGACGCCGTGACCGATATCGTGCATATCACCGAGACAAGGGTTTGTAACTTGATATGACTACAACTAAAGTCAACAAAAAAATAAAATATTGGGTAATAATTATTAATTGCATTTTAGAACAACAAAAAGCGAATAGTAAATAACAAAAGTGGAGTATTCCATTTAATTTAGAATTTCAGAGATTAAGAATCAGAATGGATAAAAAAAAAAATCTGAAAACTGAAAATAAAACGTAACAGTGTCCAACACTTTCATTGTGTGACGGAAAACGAGGACGTCATTATATCTCCAGTTTATCATTTTTACATACTTCCTTAGTCAGCACACAAAGTTTCAAATTCTTTAACCGTAGGTTTAGACAAGAATTACTCATTTATATCAGAAGGACAGATAAGGTCATTATATCTTTTGTGATTTTGAGTTTAAACACTCTAATTGTGTTGAGGTCGTCATTGTGTCTGCAGTATATTATTTTTACATCCTCCCTCAGTCCATAATCATAGCTTCAGTACTTTTTAATCATTAGTTCTGTCAGGAATGATCATTTATTTCAAATAAACAGATAAGATTACTATGCCTATTGTTCTTTTGAGTTTTGAACACTCAATTGTGTGACGGAAAACGAGGACTTCCTTTCATATTCAGTATATTATTCTTACATCTTTCATTAATTAGTACACCAAGTTTTGAATTTCTTGAATCTTTGGTGTACTCAATAGTTAATAATTTATCTTAAAGGAACAGACAGGATTATTGTATCTATCATTATTTTAAGTGTGAAGGAAAACTAGTATGTCATTCTATCTTCAATAGTAGATTATTTCTAGATCTTCACACCAGTGCCAGACTGAGGCCCATTAGGGCCCTCAGGTATAGAATTTGATAGAGCTACTGAGCCCTAAGTTAGTGGGAATTTATTTAATGGTAAGGAAATCGGAGGACTCTGAATCCAGGAACTCCTGGTCACATACCTAATATTCCTTATGGATTGCACTGTTTATAGCAAATAGAACTTTCCAAATAATTTTATCAACTCTATGTCAGGGCCAACAGATAACCACCCTCACACTTATAACAATAAAAACAGTATAATTACAGCTCTACCAAATTATATCTAAACATGCTAGTAAAAGTTTTCAGAAAGTATGTATCCATCAATAATTTAGAAAATTGATTTTTCAGAACACTAGTTTCTGTAATATAGCAATTATTTGGTTGATTACACAAACGTGTTACAATTTTCCGATACGATATTTTCTTCGTAAATAACAGGAAAGAACAAATTTTACTGCCTTTCTATAGGCTATAAACTTTTGAGGAAAAACGACAATAAATCTCACAGAAACTCGCAGTTTTATTGTGAAAGTAGAAAAATAACTTTCTGAAATCATATTTTTGATAAGTAACTTTGTACTTATCACTCTTCCATCTAATATATTAAATAGAAGGGTCATTTATTCATAGTTTGGTATCACCTGAACGATCGGAATAAACATAATTTATTATTTTTATAATAGAGTTATTGATTGTTTTGAATAGCATGATTGATGATGAATCATATCTGATAATAGAAGAAATGAGCTCACGTTCTCCAACACTAGTCATTCAATCGAAAGTTTACCCCGTTTAGTATAAAAGGAAATGAATAATTCATAAAAAGTAATCTCATATCTTTTAAAATATTGAACTTATAAATGGAAATTCGATTCCTTAAAAATCAAATAACTATTATTTTGATACAATCAATATTTATTGAGGCCATATAAACTGTACATGACCATTTCCGTGAAAAATCACCATCAAAAAGTAAGATATTTAAGAATAGGAGAAATCCTGTATAATTTTTATCTCTCAATTATTCTCAAAACATTACCTGTAAATCTGGCTTTTCAGTGTAAGGATACTCTGTATCAAATTTGTATAAGATTTTTCAATCAGTTGGGAGTTTGTCCAAATGATATTTGCTGAATTTTTTCATGATTACAAAATTCAACTGTTCTTAAAGATGCTTGAAAGTAAAGATTTATTGATATTCAGTATACTTATGTAATTTTTACGTATTTCCCTCAGCTTTGCCCCATAACTATGACATACAGAACTAACGTTCAACATTACATCTCACAGATTGATCGAATGATCGAATGATCGGATAAAGATAAATAGATGCTGTTCTGAAAATTTTTATTAAAAAAATCATGATTTTTCTTGAGTCTGGACTGATCCTTCTCAATTTGCACAAGCAACTCCCTCATTCACATCATGATGAATAAATAATTTGAAACAATGCCACTCAAAAATTATTGCTGTTAAGTTTCACACTAGGAATTTTTTTCCATTAATCAACAGCACAAGTTGAGATCCTTGGTGTACACTTGTCCAACGTTTCATTTTGAGCTAATTTTTCCCCTATGAGTGTCCCTTAAATCATAATCAAATCAATTTCAATGGAACATGAATACCTTCATCTTGGTTTTCTTTCCATCGTTTTCTCTCGTTTTCAGCATTCATCTTCATGTTCCCTAATATTCCACATCAATTTATAGAATGAACCTCGTAAATATCAATCGAATATTTCCTAACATCATTATTCAGTCAATCAAATCAGCCTCTTTGTCGCTTCAAAGCAAAGATACCTCGTCTATAGCCATAGAGGAATGTAGGCCAAATGGATGTCAAAGAGCCAATATATATATAAATCTAATTGTGGATTCTTGTGGTTTATAGAAGAACATTTCAATCTATTCAATATATTATGTCATATCTTATTATATCTAGCACATAGAATGTGCTAAAAATCTACGATTGCAGTAAATTATTACAATAGTTTACAAAATTCAACTATTTGTCTGTTGCTGTGAATTTTACTGTCGATAATGTTCACTTATGACTTGTTTTTGTCAAAGATGACTTGAAAATTTTTCGTACAGCTCTAGTTCTTTTGTTTTTGATTTTTATCATTCCTGCGTATTTATTCGTCGATAATGTGCTTATTTCACTGTGTTAAAATTGATATCTGAAGTTTTTATGACATGAATAGTTCAAGGAGACGTTGTTCAAACAATCCAAATCATTTTTGCTACATATGCGGAGAATATGTGTTCAAGGATTGTAGAAAAGTTCATCAGAGTAGGTTGAAAACACCTATTTTCTGTAATTTGGGATGCTCTTGGATAAAAATGACAAATCTTGGGCTCCTGATTGTGTTTGTAAATCATGTGTTGAATATTCAAGATTATAGAAAAGTGGTAAAAGAAGTGCTCTCAAATTTGGAACACCAACCATTTGGCGAGAGCCCCGAAATCATCTCGATGACTGTTATTTTGTAGTGTGAATATAAACGGCATAAACGCTAAAAATCGAGCTAAATGACAGTATCCAAGTTACAAAATTATTCTACCACCATTGCATATAAAACTGCGCATCATAAATCAGTTTATTAAATCACTAGATAGAGACGGAGACTGCTTTTCTTACGTTTGCAAAAAAATTCCTCAGCTCACTGTTGAAAAGATTAGAGCAGGTACTTTTGATGGCCCCCAAATTAGACAACTTACGAAAAATACTTAATTCAAAAATTCTTTGACTGAGCTTGAATTAAGGGCTATGACAAATTTTGTCTCTGTGATGCAGAACTTTCTCGGAAATACGGAATCAGAAAATTATATTGAACTTGTTGAATGTCTATTTTTACAATTAAAAAATATGGGGTGCAATATGAGCATAGAACTCCACTTTCTCCATAGTCACCTGGATAGGTTTCCGGAAAATTCAGTAGATATGAGCGAGGAGCAAGAAAAGCGTAAGTATCAGGATTTACACGTGATGGAAGAACGTAATCAAGGTTTCTGGGATGATGTCTAACTATTGCTGGTCTCTGATACGCTATTTTCCTAAGTCTACACATAAGAGAAGAGCTCTAAAGCAAAGTTTCTTAGAACTCAATGATTAATTAATTTTTTAATGAATTAATTTTTTTCATGTGAATACATGTTTTTTCTGTTTTAAACGCACATAGCTGAAACTCAAAAACTAGAGCTGATAGAAAAATTCTGCTTACATATCTAAAATAGGGCAACATATTTACTCAGCAACAGCAAAAAATTTTCTGGCAACAGATGTACTGTAAACTAGTGTTATTATTAAGAATTTTTGAATTTTTTTCCACAACCTTCTTTGAGTTCGGCGGTTCATCTATCCATTAGTTAAGTTATTAGTAAAGTTTCAAGGACTATTTACAATAAAATCAAACTGCCGATGTTACTACCAAACCACGGCATCAAACAAAAATTCATAATGAAAATTGATGTCACAAAAAAAAACTGATGATATTTCACAACAAATAACAGAATTTGATAGTTTTGAAAAAAATTGGTGACGATAGATTTGACAGCTATTGGTAGTGGCATCGGCAGTATGACCTCATTGTGAATGGACTTTGAAGGTCAATCAACTCGTGCTCTTTTGCTGTAGAGAGTTTTTTTATGCAATATATGTTCAAACAAGTATCAAGTCATTCAGTAAACAATTTTTGTGATCCGGCAATGTCAGATTGCTTGAGCTTTTTTTATTTTGAAAAATCAGGATATTTCTGATCCCACGCCGTTAATATCTTGGTACATTAGTTATTAGGTATTACATTTCATGGTGAATTTACACTATCTGAACATAGTTTGTTTATTAGGTTTGTTTGTTTCAGGAAGCTTACAATGTTTGTAGTGTGTTGTTTGTTATTTGAGAGAGCTTGTTTCAGAGTAGATGGGATTTTATGTTGTGTCTTTCGTTGCTGTATTTGCTGCAATGTGTTATTATGTGTTCTACTGTGAGTTGTGCATTGCAACACATATATTGAGCGGGTGTTCTTTGAAGTATGTGGGCGTGAGTTAGTCGTGTATGTCCAATTCTCAGTCTGATGCTGGCGAGCTGAGTTTTCCTTTCTGGAAGTATTGTCCATTCTTTGGTGTCTTCTTTTATTTTTCTCAGTTTGTTGTTTGTCTTTTCCATCCATTATGATGCCCAAATTTTCTTGTTTTCGTTTTGATGAAGTTTTTGTTCTTAGTTGTGGGTATTATTAGGATGTCTCGCTTTTCTGTGTCGATTGCTTCTTTTGCGGCTTTATCTGCTTCTTCGTTTCCTTATATGTTTACGTGTGAGGGTATCCATATTATTGCTTTTTGTTTTACTTGGTCGTTGATTGCTTCGTGTATATTTCTCTATATATCTTGGATAATCCTATTTTTTGTGTATATGTCTTGTATACCTTGTATAACTGACAGAGAGTCTGTACGGATTGCAAAATTATCTTCGTTATGTTCCTTTTGTTTGTTGCTACTCTCATGCTATAGCTCTTAGCTGTATATATAGTGCACTCTGATGGTAGTTAGTACTTGTATGTTCTGTTGTTCGTTTCTTATTTTGGATCCATCTGTGAATATTATAATATTTTGCTGTAGATTCTGATGTTTTTTGATGCTTTTGAATTCTGTTTGGTAGAACTGTGATGGAGTCTGGGGTTTACGGTATTAGGCTAGTTTAAGGATAATATTCGGCCTCCTCATTGTTCATGGGAAGTGTATGTGGAGTATCGTTTGACTGGTTGTAGGGATTGTGATTTCTATTCCCTGAAGATAGGATATGATCTTATTTTGGAGAGTTTTATTTTTCATTTTGATTTGGGATTCGTATATTTTGCTATAGGTGGATTTATAGGGATTATAAGTTAGTTTGATGACGTAAGAATCACCTTCTGATCAGGTCTTTAGCATGGTTAACTGTTTACACATCAAATAACCTTATTTTCTTGTATATCTGTAATGTATCTCTTTTTGATTTGGTTGATTTGTACTTCGAAAGATACCTGTTATAAAATCGGACGATACGTCGAGTAACAACTCTAGTTTCACGCAGTCTATTTTACAATAAATCATTCAGAGTGCACCCTCTCAAAAAATTCTATTAAATAATAAAGACTGAAAGATTAGGAATGTGGTGAGTTATACCAATCACCAACACTGAGATAAAGAGCTCAAAGAGTTCTATATTTCGCTTTATGAATATGTAATAATGAAGCACAAAGAGGTACTGAAAATAGGAATGATTGAGAAGGTAGAAAGTTTTCTTCATAAACGTGAAATTTATATTAGCTACTCAAAATATTTTCATCAGATGTTAGCTGCATTCGGTGAACATAGAGCAGAAACACTTAGGGGTACAAAATTCAGCTGAATATTTGGAGAATTCTTGGAGAAATCCAAAGTATTTTAAGTGATACTTGTATCATCAATCTTAATGAAAAATGGCTTCAAAATTTGGAAGGATGGTCGATACATGCAAAACTAATTTCGAAGAAGTTCAATTAGCTGTCAAAATGATGCCGAAGGTTTTTAGTTTCAATTTTATTTAAAGATTATCTGGAAGTGAATAAAACTATTGTAGCCAGACAACACTTTTTGGAGAACAAAAGATAGCTTTTGATAGTGTATCCTTCCAAAACTTTATATTAGACTTTCGTCTATACTTTTACCGAGGTTGATATAATATAAATTATATCTATCAGTATAGATCATCCATTAGTACCCTTAATCAATACTAATTACTTTTGTTAACAGAACTAGCCATTAGTCTAACATAAACCCCTGTAATTACAACTTAATCTACTTTACAACTAATCTCCTGAAACAGTTTTTGTCCAACTTTGTTCCTACAAATAGGAATCAATGGTTTATAGTAATCTATTGTTCACCGAAACAAATCTTTTTCTTTGGTATTTGTGGAACACAACAACAAAGCTAGAATTCCTGCTTACTTATAAACCTTCCTGTTGTCGGTAACATGTTTTTTGAAAGCTCTCATCTGCAAAAGCCTTTATTGTGGCTTCAGCGTCATTACCTGAATTACGGTAAAGAGAATCTCATTAAAATTGTATCAGTAGCGTACTCAGTTTCTTTATTTTATAATTGTCTGGTTGAGTAATCTTGGAAAACAAAACAAGGGAAACAAAATTTGTATTTTACATATTCATTTCTTGGACCAATAATACTTGCCACTTCAGCTGCATTACGATGGATGACAATGCCTTATATTCATATCTCTGCATACCATGTATCAACTTCATTTCAATTGTATCGCTGGCTTACAAGTCCTATAGACTATACTGAAGAGTTCCAATAAAGAGGAAACATGTGTCTACGATTGCCGACCTATTCAGAATAATGGTGTAAAAATTGACTTCTCGATTCGTTTTTTGTAAAACATTCAGGCTATGAATTTTTAATAATTTATTGTTTTGCCTCTACGGCCATTAAGATACTTAAGTCACATGCATTCATTCCGTTGTATTCTAACAAGTTGACACTTTTATCTGGTTTTTATTTCTAGATTTGTAACAACTTGAAGTTAACGGAAAAATATTATATGAATCTGAACAAAAAGTGTTTCTTGAAGCTTCACCTGTTTGTTTGACTCAGCCAGAAGATTCGGGTTCAGCTGTTGTCTTCCGAAAGAATTTCAGACTTTCTTATATCCAAAAGAAAAGAATTGAAAATACATTATCGACTCCATTTCTGCCCCTAAACTATTATTTGCAAGATTTACAAAGATGAAAGCAAATTCATCTTCATAATGTGAATATTTCATTAGGAAATTCCAAGTAACGGTTGAACAAGCAAAATGTTTTACGATCTAAGTCGACTAAGAGTCCGCACAATCTCTAGGCTCCATATTTTCATCGGAGACTGTTCGTTCTGAGCTCAAGGGTGATATGAAATCAGCGCACAAGACAGAAGCTAAAGTAAGCCGCGATCAATACTCCCTTTAATAATTACACTTTGATTGTTGTATTACCTCACGCTGAATATTACTTTGAGTTTACAAAGAGGTATCGGCTTTTTGGCCGCTGATCACGACATAAATTGCTATCAGATTTCCAAAGTTGGAACATACCTCAAAATTCTTGTATTTCTGTACGCAATAATAAATCTGTATCCAGAAATTTGGAATTTGAAGGAATCCTTATTGTAGAAATAGTCTCTGGTTGTCCATCTGTCATTGTCACTTCCCTCCAAAATTGATTCGAATACGAAATAAGTACCGAGCTTTTCGTTTAAACAATAATAGCTCAACATCGGATATTAAATTTGTCGTGATATTCTTCGTACAAATTTCAACAACAACAAAAAATACTTGTATGAAACTTGTAACCCTATATTTAAAAATACTTTTGCAAGTTAATATTCATCAATAATTAATTACGAAAATCGACTTGAACCGGAAAAAAAATTAACAAATTGAGAAGAAGTGGAGACTGTTGGTAATTGTAGTACTGAAGTGCCAAAAGCTCCAGACCTGATATATTTGAGCTTGCTTAAGATTGATTTAGTTAATACGCCCAATAATTGAAAGGCCTCCAGTAGTCACAGATGCAGTTGTCAAGTTAGTTGAACGTTTCAAAAATTGAATATCGAACAGGCATAAAATTTTTCACAAATGGAAGACAAACTCCAAAAGAAATTAAAAAAATATTAGACGGTGTGTACGAAGATGCTTCGCCTTCTTACTCAATTGCGAAAGAGTGGGCAGAAAGATTTTGTTTGGGGTACTAGTCCCTAGAAGACGAAGAGCGATCTGGTCTTCCAGCCGACTCAGTTATTTCGAAGAATATTGTTGTTTTGGAACAAATAGTTCTTAGTGATGAGAACCATAAAGGTGGAAGAACTCTCTGAAATGTTTAATCTTCCCGGAACAACCGTCCATCGGATTCTGCATGAGCATTTGGAAATAAAAAATAATGAGCACACAATCGGTTCATAAACTTCTTCGGCAGTTCAGCAACAGAGACGAGTTGACTGCACAATATCATTATTAGTACTGTGTAAAATAAGTCCTAAATTTAGTCCAAGATCCGGCCCAGAAATGCTATATTGAATCGTTAGACGATTCTCACGAATTCTAAACGATTTGTCGTAAGAACATCACCCTTAAAAGTCAACGATGCCAGTTTTAATTCTGTCAGAAGCAATTTATATATCAATTATTCCTTGAGAGAATGGAACGCACAAACAATCTTTTTATCTTAAGCACTTGAAAATTACACTGAAACGTGTATTTTCATGGGTACAACTAGAGAAACTCACGGTGCCGAGTTCCACTTTGCCACAACCCCCGGCACCGTGGCTTCAAAGAGGTTGGAAATATAAACAAGATATATTTTTCTACCATACAAAAAAGTCCTATTCAAAAATTGTAGCCAGAGACTTGACAAATTCAAAAAACCAATGATGCCGACTCTCGGCGCTCGCGCGGGCCTATTTTCAGTCTTATTTAAATTTGCATATATTTATTTCTGGTGTATTAGTACCTTATTAAGAGGGAGAGTGTTAGTTGTAGTATGAAATAATATTTGATATCCTTATATCCTATCATCTGAGAGTAATCGAACCTAAAGTAACTATATAACATATTTCTACAGTTGCATCCCCGATCTAAGATGATGGTGGCTTCAGCCCCGACTCTTAGGTTTGAATTTTCTATGGGAAACAATTCTTTTTTTAGAATTATTCATTTTTTTGAATGTTCCATAGCACAGCACTTCACATATTTCACAGTTTTTGTGTGAAATTTTTATTTATGTGATTTCTTCTTTAAAATAACTAAGTTTTCAAAAAATATTAATATCACTTCAATTCCGGTAAGCTGATTAAGGCAAACAAAGAAAATATGTAAAAATTTATTCGAATCCAATAATTTTTATCGAAGCATATCAATAAATGAAAATAGAATTCTGTGAGTTTTTCTTCGTATAACGAATAGTATATTCTACAATAAGTATTGGAATGGCCTATATTCTGAACCAGCGAAAAGTTTGTAAACCGAGTGTGGAATACATATTGTAGACTATACTTTCTCTAACAAAGTTTTGAAAACTCACCAATATTTCACAAGAAACCTAAAAAATTATGAAATGTCAAACGTAAAACTGAATAAGATCTTTTAAAGGTACCTCATCAATATTTACAACCCCTTTGAAGCCACGGTGCCGAAGGTTGTGGCAAAGTGGAACTCGACACCGTGAGTTTTTCATGTTTTACCTTTGAAAATACAGTGTAATTTCCAAGAGTCTAAGATAAAAAAGTTGTTTGTGTGTTCAATTCCCATGACGAATAATTAATATTAATTGATTCTGATAGAATTAAAAATACCACCGTTGACTTTAAGAGGTAATTTTTCTACTACGAATCGTTTAGAATACGTGAGAATCGTCTAACGTTTCGAGGTAGTATTTCTGAGTAGGCTCTTGGACTAAGAGGTTTTGAAATTTATTGTAACGGGTGATGAAAAAATCATTTATGATCCTCTCTCAAAAATAGAGTCAATACAATGGGAAAGACCGAATTAAAAAGCCTCAATAAAATCAAAAGTATTTAAACCGAAAAAAAATTATAGCTACGGTTTTCTGAGAATGCAAGAAAATACTGCCACTGGATTTTAAAAAACGTGACACTGCTATGAATGTGATTAATTATGCTACTCTTCCAACCACTTTCAAGCAAATAGTTAGCGAGAAACACCGAGGAATGTTCAATATGGTGTGCGCCTCTTGCACCACATTGCACCTGTGCACACTGCGGAGGTAGTGCAAATGATGATATTATTGTCTTCTGAACAATAATTTCATGAAAAATCTTTGCTCAATGTGTTCGCTTATTGTAGAATACGATATACATATGTCATGTCGTTAAATGAATTAAATGCGCAAAAACTCCCTCTGAACTGTGAATAAAACCACCTGGCTCACTTTTAAAATCAACTTGTAAAGAAAAATTAACAAAAAAGGGGCGGAATTTTTTTGGTGATGATTGTGATCCGTATCTCGCAAACAAGCTTTCACATTGATTTTCAACTCCACTGAAATATAATCAACAGTGAAAATAGTATCATACAGGATGATTCTTTAACCATTTGTCTAATATCTCATGATCCGTTCAGTTCAAGAATATTTTTTTTCTTTGAAAAAAGGTTTTGAAGTGACTGATTAAATCAAGGGAAGATAACCTGGACTAATACCGAGTTCTATCTAGGAAAAATATAATTTCAGGACTTGAAGATTATCATATTTTTTTATTCATTAAACGTTGGTCATAATTACTTTCTCATTAAGAATAATTAAACCGGAGCAAACTTAATGTTCTTAACTTTTTTATAATTTATGAGGATGATACTGAAATCGGATGAAAATTTCACAGTTCAATTTCTTATCAGTATAAAATCCCCTCCATTAATCAGAATCAATGTAGAGCTGTGAGTGTTGTAGACTTAATTTTACTTATTACGTTTGCGCCGAGTTTACTTGGAACATAATGTTCTAAGTTTAACATCCTATGGGCAATTACAAACTTTCAGCTCTGTCAATTTCTGAAAGAGTTTGCTGCAATTTTCTCTTTCCAACTTTACCAACTGAAAGTCATTATTTTGTAGATTGGGAATAGACTTTTATTTTTTTGTCGTAAAGTGAAGAGAAAACTACATAATGTTTGAATATCCCAATGGATTTTTACTGTAAATCAAATTTCTCAGTTGACGTGAGCGATTCTCAATTACATATCTATTGGATTCCTACCATATATCTAGTAAAGAGAACACATTATTGTAATGATTGATTGTGAATACCCTCCTAATTAATTATTGAATTGTAAATCAATCATGTCCTGTCAAAATCACATGGATAATTGTTTCGAATGAATTTTTTAAATTTAATTAACACGGGCTATTCAAAAGATATAAACTCACAAATTGTTGTGAAACTAACATTTAAAACAATTATATTATACAAAATATTTTCCGAGGCTAATAACTTTGTAGCTCTATAATGGTCTTATTGTCTTGTCTCTCACCTAAGATGACGATTATATTTTGAATACACAGGGGACCAAAACAGTAAAAAAATTTAAACTTACGTTGCTTTCTGAAAATAACCCAAATTTTTATTTCATGTTATGTAGCTTTAAAGATGTATAGAATCTCCAGCTATCCTCTTCAAGACTTCAAGACTGTGGAGTTGGTTAATGTTAGTTCTAAACTGTAGATCTGCGTTTGATTCAGCACAGCAGTTAACTGAACTATCAACTAAATGTGAGTTTGATGGTAATTACAAATTTAGTTGCTCAAAACACTTAGTGTATAATCATCTTAAAAAAATTATACCAATTGAGGCCAGCTTGTGATAATTTCAAACATTTTAAATCAGTGGTTTGGATCTTTACATCCGTACAAAGCTTTGTCTTCCATCTCAAAAACTTTTGTTTGCGGAACAAAGTTTCAAGTCGTGCTTGTCCATTTACTGACAGGACTAACTGATATCATTCTAAGGCTTGGTTTACAAAGGATATCTCCACTAGTGAAACAGTAAACCACTGAGATGAAAAATAAAGTAAAAAATATGAAATACAGTAGAACCTGAATTATCTAAGATTACATCTACCTCGGGTAACACAATTAAATGTACAATCATGTTTGTAGTGTATTTTCATCAAAAGAATGAAGCATAGAACTGCTTTCACCATTTTTACTTACTTGTACAAAGTAACAAGTAAGTATTGTGAAACCGACAAAATTCACATATCGAGATTTTGATGGATATATCCGTTCTGAACATCCCTGAATCCATTTTGACTATTTTCGGCTTGGATCAGAACATGCTTTTCCATACAAATTTAAAATTAATTCTCATTATGTTGGTCACACGGTCCATCTTAAATTTCAGATTATGGAACTCCAAATATACATACTTATTAAACCTCTTGAAGGCATGAAAAACAAAATGAGGCACTGAAATCTACGATTATCTGACAGTCTAAAAGTACAAGGAAATATTGTGAAATCGACAAAATTCACATATCGAGATTTTGATGGATATATCCGTTTTGAGCATCCCTGAATCCATTTTGACTTTTATGGCTTAAGGTCGGTACGTATGTACGTATGTATTTGTGTATGTGCGTAACTCGCAAATCTCAGAATTCGTCAAACGTATAATGCTGAGATTTTGAGACTGGTATATAGGATCTAGGATTTTACTGTGCACCTCGCATTATGGTTGCAATCGTCTGTACTGGAAGTGCACTTTACCTGATACTTTTCTTGAATTTTCCGCAAAAATCTAGAATGATTAGCCGTAGGATACTGGAATCCAGTATTTGAAATTGCTGTAGCATCCAAATGATCATCCCCTATTTTCGTCCCAATCGACTAAGCCAGAAGTGCACTTCATATTACAGACTTTTCGAATTTTTCTCATAAATTTAAAATAATTAGTCGCAGAATATTGAGATTTCATATTAAGCACTTTTATAGCATCTAGTTGTACACCTTGGATTATGATTGTGATCGGCTAAGCCGGGAGTGCAGTTTACTCGAAACATTTTTTAATTTTCTGCTTAAATCCAAAACGATTGAACGTAGAAAACTAGAATAAAGTATTCAAGTTGATAGTACTGTCTAGATGCTCATATCCTATTTTCATTGAGATCGACTGAGTCGAAGGTGCACTATACTTGACGAGCTTGGAATTTTGCGCATAAATTCAGAACTGTTAGCCGTAGAATCCTGGAAATCAGTATTTAGAAATGTTGGGACATAGGAATGATGACATACTGTTTCCATAGCAGCCGACTAGCCGTGGAATGATGAGATGTTTTGTTTGATTATATATATCCAATGATGTACAAGTAAGTCACGTGATGTCCACGTCAGATTTCTTTATAGATACGTAAGCGTCGAATAAAACATAAGGAGAAGCCCGTTTTAAAAGTTCGTATAAAGCGGATGAATTTGAACTAAGTCGCAAAGTCCCGTATTTCTATAGCTGATATTCAACTTGGTTAGAGCAGAACTCGAATAATCGCAACTTGAATGACAGGATCATTGTAAATGAAAATCAATTTTCTGAAAGCAATTTTTGATGTCGCATTTTTATCATTTTCTATTTTATTGTTTTTTCCTGATGCACGTAATACTGTAGGTATGTTTTTAAAAGTAGTTTTAAACTGCAAATGAGCTGAATTTTTGAACAATCTATTTCTCAGTGCACATTAGCAGTGGCTTATTCTTTACTTACCCCACAGAGTATATTATAATTGTCCAAAGCTTGGATCGACTTATCGACTTTCTGATTACAAAGCCTGAGGCGCCTGTTGAAAAGTGACGGGTCGTCAGTCAAATAGAAGATATGTTTAGCACATAATAACCAACATAAAATACCTTAAATGTAGATAATGATGCTTTGGGTAAGTAATATCGATGTCATAATTATCTGTATAAAAGAAAAAAAATATGAGAACTCAAGCTTCATCTGAACGCGATTCGGAGTTAGTATTTAGTAGTTAGTAACCTTAGACCAACGCCCCAACTCTGAACCCATATACTGCTGTAATAATTTGTAACTGACTTATATTTATACATCTATCTTAGAGCGTTACGGAGTCAGTGAATCAGTGAATCAGTGATGAGCGTAAATATATGCTAAGATTCTAAATACTCACATTTATGTACAAGTGTATCACGTCGCCACATTGGTGACAGTTATTGATCATTATTGCTATCGATTATAAGTTGTCACATTTTCTGAAAAATAATCTAATTTTGAGATCTCACAAATTATCCTGGCCACAAGGTAGCTTCTATCGATAAACTGTTTCTAATTTCTGATAGAGTATTAGAAAAAGAATAAAATGGGTGAAAGCGATGCTCTATATATGCGGTTCTGTAACACTGTTTTGGAATTTGCATATTCCATAACCAAAAATTATGTTTGAACAAATGACATTCCGACACATCATTAAGAATAATTCCGTATGACGTTCAAAACCATTCAATCATAATTTTTGACGAATCAGAAGCTGTTAGTTTGGTTACCAAGGTTACTTTCCAACAATTCAGGTATTCATTTCTAGTTTTGCGTTTGACGTTTCATAATTTTTAAAGTTTTCTCTGGAATATTGGTGAGCCTCCAAACTCTTGTCAGAGAAAGTATAGCCTACAACATGTTTGGAATGGCGTATTCCACATTCGCGAATCATAATCCAAGCCGAGGGATCCTTGTGTTAAACGACGGTCTATCTCACAAGAGTCCCCACACGTTCGACGTTCTTCATAAGAAATGTTCTGCATAGGCCTATTTCAACTTTCCAAAAGACACATTTGTGGATTTTCTAAGTTTAACACTAAACTTGATGGCATAACGTTGCTCTTAATTCCGCTGTTCGATTTCAGTAACACACAACTGAATTGATGGCGCTCTCAAAAATAACAACACAGTGTTACCAAGGCGCTTCTAATGTTGTCAATATCATTGCTTTTCTAATTTATTTTGTAAGATTAGCAGTTAAAAGAATAATAAAAATAAAAATTGTTCTTGTCTGAGTGTTCTGGAAGCTCTCCTGGTGGCAGAGTAATTAAAAATTTAATCCTCCCTTTTCATCTTTTTTTCAATTAGAACTAATAAAAAAACAAAACCCAGTGAACAAATTCGTTAACGATTTCTACTGTTCTGTTGCTTCACATGTACAAATTATTCCATTGTGTTAACTTGTGATAAAAGTTATTTCTTCCCGAATGATTCAAAACTTCGGAGTGTAACGTTACCAAGGAAACGAAGAAAATAACGGAAGATTGTAAAAGCAAATCCGAAATCAATAAGGATTTGTACATCTAAGATTAAAATGAGTAACTTGTACCCTGACATTTCTTTGTAAAACTTTTGTCAGTTTATTCTCACAAGAGCGGGCAGTTTTTGCCAAAGTTATTTCTTTGTTAATATTTTATTTTGTATTTCGTAAAGAAGATTTCTGACTATTGGAACGTAAGATATATGTAATATAAATTTTCATTGCTCTTTATATTTGAGCATCAGAGCGTATCCAAGCAGGTTGAAGTTCACCTGTTTTCAATTGTTCTCTCAAATTTCAACTAATGAATTCATTGTCTGCATCTTTTGTTTTTGGTCGCAGATATATGTAAGACTGATTGTACATTAATCAGATTATTTCATTGTTCTCATTGAGATTTATTTAGCATAAAATACAAATGAGTTGTCAGACTTGTTAACAAGACCATTTGGAATATTTTATTTCTAATCAAATTGATTTATAATCGATGAACGAACAGTAACCGCCAGTGCCTAGCATCAATATTGTATCCTGAGTTTCTACTGGTTTTAAAGTATACGAGAACGAGGAAATATTGATAAATTTCTGGCCAAGCATAGAAATGACAAAATATTTGCTCAACTTTTTACACCTACTACAATAAAATTATATTAATTCCAAATCTTTTGAATAAATTATTTGCTTTGGTCTTTTCAAATGTTTTTTCGAGTTTGGACATGAATGGTACTGAATCAGGTGGTGCTCAAAGCCTTATTCATTATTTTTTCACAAAATCAATGATTTGTGAGCAGGCCCATTGTCTTACAAAAACCGCACTTCTTTAACCACTTTTCTTGGTGTTCCTCCAGAATATCTCAGCAAACTTTTAATAATAATGGAAGATGATACTCAATCATTGTTTCGCCCTGTTTAAAGGACGTATCTAAAAATCAGTAATGCTGGAACTAGATAAACATTTTCTCGTATATAATATCACAAGCGACTGTAATTTTATCAATAAATTTTTCTTGAAAACATTGATTACCTAGCAACATCGTGAGAGTCATCGGTCCGATTAAATCACGAGAGCGTAGCTCGAGGGATTTCATCTGAGCAGATGACTCGAAGGATGTTGCTTAAAAGTAATCAATGTTTGAAAGAAAAATTTATGATAAAATTAAAGTCGCGAGTGGTATTTGTGGAGAATATTTCTCGAATGGAGAATATTTCTCGAATGAAATTGCTACTGTAAGAACCTATTAAATGATGTTAGTTGCAACTACTAATCTTTTTTATTGAAAAATGCACTATATTGTCTTCATATACTCTTGTATTTTTAGAATTTCTGTTTTCAATTTCATTACTTTCGGCGAAAAATGCATTTCCAAAACGATTAAATTTTGACATTTCCGAGACCTGATTGTTTGTTTATATTAGACCTGTGTATTGTTTCTCCATGACAAAGGCAATTTATCGCGAAAAATCGCTTGCCAACGGGAATTTACCGAGGTAAATTCCCGTTGGCAAAGAAATTATTATTATAATTGTCATTGTAACTATGCAAAATTTGTCAGTATAATTGACAAGAGTGAAATAATCCACGTAAATTACAATTCATACTTTAAGAATTTGTTATTTGATAATTTTGTTCAGGTTTATTTTTTGATTATTTAGAGCAATTATCTATTTCCAATAAAATTGAGTCTAATCTCAAAGTCAACGAATTATTTGATATAATTTCTATAAATAGATGCAATAGTTTGACTTTAAATGATATTTCGGTAGATAGCTTATTACAACTGTAAGGAAAAGAAGACGTAGGAGCTGAAATACAATTATTTTCCGGAAAAATAGATTATAAGAAAGTTATAATTACGAAATGAAAACGCGAGGAGAGCTGAGATTGTCAACAAGACACGCATTTTAATTTTTTCACAGAAAAACGAATGCCGCTTTCCGCATTGATTTTATGTGCAAATATTCATTAAAACATCATTCATCAATTTTCAAAACAAAGGTATCATAAGAAAACTACTATTGTTATAAAATAAAACACATGAATCCGTATAAAAAATTCATAAAACATCATACGTTGATATGAAAATTTCAAATGCTGATATTATGAACTTTAGTACCACAAAAAGCGGTTTCCACGTGTACAGTATCAAATGAGATCGATATAAAAGCAAATCTTAAAGTATGATGTTCAACACTAATGACGTTTCTTCTTCTTTTAAAATTAAAATAAAGGCGATGAATTCTTCTTGCAGACAGTCCAAACAAAGATACTTTATCATCGATCAATATTCTATTTTACTGAATTCGAAATTCTGATGTATCTTATTTTGTTCAAAAATAACATGATGAAATCTGAACCACCAAACTTAGTGCACCTATTGATTAAAAGTCAAACTACTTTCTCTATACGATGGTGGAAGTCTTTTTCCAGATAATCAAGAGTTTTTTACAAAAAGCTTTGAAATTAATAGCGAAAATTGCTAGGTTTTCTCTAGATTCTGAACTGAAGCACAGCAAGCAGACTTGTCATTGCTCCATTTAAACTTTTTGTAATTCTTTCTGGATACTAAACGCCGCTGGTTCTCGATTTATTTCTTTTGCGTAATTTGCTATATGCACGATTTCAAGATCAGTTAACGAGTATTTTAATAATGACAAAGTAGATACGAAGTGATTATGGTGGATTCAACATAGACTTTGAAATATGTTTTTTCATCACGCCTGACTTGACGTATTCTGGTTTAATAATTGCAATAAGATTTACTAGTAAACTGTTGCTGTCACAGGAATGCATTATAGACCGTCAGATAGTCATAGATTTCAGTGCCTCATTTTGTTTTTTGTGCCTTCAAGAGTTTTGATAAGTTTGTATATTTGGAGTACAATAATGCTGAAATTTAAGCTGGACCATGTGGCCAACATAATAAAAATTAATTTTAAATTTTTATAAAAAAACATTGTTCCAATTTTGACGCTTCTGCCATGCTTACGAAATGAAATTTAGAGAAAAATGAGTCAGCGAAAAACGATAGGCAGAAGTGTTCCACTTGCCCAAGGGTTTGGAATGAGGGCTCGATTGTGCAAAAAAATTATATCAGTTGTTCACGTTCTTCTCGCTTCTATCGTTTGGCCGTATGAAAGTTGATATCATGAGTATCTCGTAGAAACGAATGGCATAAGGTTTTCGAATGACCAAGTCAAGATATGTACGAAAATTTGAATGATTTAATTTTAGCATTATTATACTCTAAATATACATACTTATCAGAATCAGTGAGTTTTCTACTGAGATCTGGCAATAGAAACATAATCACATTTGAGTGGGTAGCAAAAAACTACCTTTGCTGTGATTCAACAAAATTAGGCTAGAAGAAGTACATATGAATCTGGACCTCAAAGATATACTACGAACTGAGTGATCACAATGATAGTGAAAGGTGTATTATAAATAAAACACTAACATGCATTATTTCAGGAACCATGAACAATGAGGATAACGATGAATAAGTGTTACATATTTATCCTATCCTATAGCAAGTTTATCCAATATTTTATTCTATCGTACTTACTTACTCAATCCGGTAGCCTTTTCATTCTTAATCTATAGTCCAGTCAATAATTGGTACTAGTTTTTTATTACGGGTATAGCTTCGTTTTGGTATGTACAATGGGTGTGCAAAAATCATGGTGCTTCAGGAGATATCAAAGGCCAAATATCAAAAACCCCGTCTTTGAGATACCGCGCGTACAATGTGCACCGACGCGCAATCATGCATTTCTCCGCATCACCACTGAGGTAGAATGTAAGGCTAATAAGATATAAAGTTATCATTTGAATGCTATATTTGCTTTGAATACTAGATTTCAAGATTCTACACCTGATCATTCTAGATTTATTCGAAAAATTCGTAAAACTGCCGGTTGAGCAGATAGCAATCATAATGCGAGGTGTACAATGTTATAGATGTGCTCAATCCAAAATTTCAATATTCTACGGCTAATTGTTTTGAATTTACGCGAAAAATTTGAAAGGACTGTTATATAAAGTGCACTTCCAGCTTGGCCGATTGAAACAAAAATAGAAAATAACCATAAAGATGCTACCGCAATTTCAAATACTGAATTTCAACGGCTAGCCATTTGGATTCATGCAAAATATTCCAAGAATGTTTCAAATAAAGTGCATTTTCGGAACAGACGTTCATAACCATAATGCAAGGTGCTCAACAAGACCTAAGACCAGTCGTAAATACAAAATTTCAACGATATACGTTTGACGGGCTTCAAGATTTGCGAGTTACATACATACATACGTACACACCTACCGATGTCAAGCGATGAGTATATTAATGTATCACAACTTTGCAAGCAAGTAAAATATTCGAAATATTATTTTTTACCGAAGAAAATTCATTTAAAAACGTTGCGGATCTTTGGATTAAATTATGAATAAGTTGCAGTAGGCTTAAGAATCAATCACAGGCAATTTTCCAAAAAACATTGAAAATGATTCTTTATTTCATGGTCTATTTATATATTTGGACGTTTTGAACGATTATATTATCGTCCGTCATCAGCTGTGTTTTAGTTAACAGCTGATGATGAATGATAATGTAATGAAATAAAAAACTATTTTCAATGTTTTTTGGAAAATTGCCTTTGATTGATCCTCAAGCCTCCTAAAACTTACTCATTATTTTATATCGTCGATATATCAGCTATAATTACCAATAATAACGTCAGGTAGTACTTATTATGCACGTTATTTCGTTAACAGTTAAAAATACGCAAATAAAGTCATATAATCTTTATTGTGGAGAAAACTGTGTACCTAATCTTTACTGATGATCTCAATAGCTCTACGACCGTTAAAAAATGAGATATTTGCGAAAAAATGGTCAAAAACGAAAATATTTCCGCAATAAAAAAACCAGTACCATTCATTCAGTAGATTGCTTTTATTTTTGTCTAAATTGACTGGACTATGTAGTACTATGTATGTTGGTGTCAATTAAGTGCATCGGTTCCTGGACTTTTCTTCCAGTAATTTCTGCAGATCTATTGATCTTCTGTCGAAAAACTTGATGACAGAAGATCAATAGATCTGCAGAAATTACTGGAAGAAAAGTCCAGGAACCGATGCACTTAATTTATAAAATTATCAACCCTGTTGTGATGCTAGTAACTAATATGATACAATAGTTGCGCGTAACTTTTTTAAACATTTCAAAGTAGAATTCTAAATTAGTCGACTGAAAGAATTTATGGAAATAAAGAAAGTAAAAAATGTACAGATTATAGAGAAGAAATATTGACGGCATGAATGTCTCTGAATAATGTTGGAATTTCTGCAAATACGCAGGGAAATGCTTATACTTTTTTATTAAATTGTCTCATGCCTCATGGGTTTAAAGTGGATTTATATTAAATATGCTTAAAACCTGTTCGCGAATCTTAGATTAGCAATAAAAGACAAAACAGCAAGATACAAGCGACGGAAATGAGATGTTCAAGAAGAATCGAACAGGTGGCAAAAATGCATAAGATTAAGAGTGAAATAATCAGAAAAAACCTACAGATAAAATCAGCACTAACTAAGACAGGAGAAAAATAACTGCAGTAGTATGGACATTTAGTACGAGCGCCGAGCATTCTACCAGTCCAAACAGTATGAAAGTCTACCACAATAAGAAAAACAACAGATAGTCCGTGAGACAGGGCATCAATTTTTCGTTGATTACCGCTCACTTGAAACTTTGTGAGTGGCTTCATTATGATGAGTCCGACAACTTTTTCATTTGGCAAAATTCTAGATTTGGAGGCGTTTTTCAGCGAGGGCTAATCAATTGAAAAAATATTACCGTCATATTGATCTTTATACTAATCGAAAAAATGTGCGATTATAAAATGAAATAAGTACCAACATACTTACCATAAGTACCAACACACTTATGACTTGTCGGACTCGCTAGCCCCAATATCCATGTCGGACAATATTTTTTTTTCATTCTATAATCGAAAAATCTTTCGATTAGTGTAAAGATAAATATGACGGTACAATTTTTTCGAATAATTAGCCTTCGCTGAAAAACGCTCCCAAATCTAGAATTTTGCCAAATGAAAAAGTTGTCGGACTCATCACAATGAAGCCACTCACAAAATTTCAAGTGAGCGGTAATCAACGAAAAATGTATGCCCTGTCTCACGGACTAAGAGGCAGATCACATAAGAATTGGGATGACAACATCAAAAATATATTAGAGCAAAAAGGGAAAGCCTTGAGAAAAGCAACTACTACAGCTAAAGACAGAGAAAACTGGAAAAGTAACAAAAACCCTCGGCACCCAATGGGAACAAGAGGATATCAGATTATATATATAACCTAAAGCATAATGAAGATTCTTTAAAAATCTGTACAGGTCAGATGAAAAGTAATGGAATAAGATCTAGTTTGTAATGCCTCTCTCTCTTCTTTTATTTTTATGTCAATTTTCCAGTTATATGCTCATTTAGAAATTGTATCTAGTTTTGAAGTGTATTTTCCAAAATTTATTCCAATTACGGAAAGAATTTCTTTGTTATAAATCCTAACATAGCGATAGTGCCGTCACACATTCATCTAGAGATAGAATTTATATTTTTCAAATCCCTTATGGGTGGGGATTGAGTTACTGCGGTGTAGTTTCAGTCATTTATTTCTCAAATTCATTTAGTTGACCTATAAAGTTATTCATGTGACAGAAGCAAATGAGTCTATAGTACAATATCTGAGCAAAAACCTACCGCAGAGAAAAGAGAAATGGATTGAAGATTACAAGATATTTAAAATACGAATGCAAACAATTATTTTGCCAAGCATGTCTTAAAACTTTAATTTATAAAAAATATTATAGGAAATAATAATTATAAATGGATATTTGAGTGAGTAAAAAGTCTTGGGAATTCAGTCAATATGTTTTAATTTCTTTCCTACTTTACAGTTTCGGCTGTACCTCAGCCATCTTCAGAAGTGAAAAGAACTTAAATTGTGACAAATTAAAAATGTACATGAAATGTGATGTCGAGTTTAATAAAATAGCGGTTTTCCATTTGTCAAATGCCACAACCTGCATCTGTGGAAGACGTTGACCAAGTGCCAAGAGCACTTAGTCAACGTCTTCCACAGATGCAGGTTGTGGCATTTGACAAATGGAAAACCGCTATTTTATTAAACTCGACATCACATTTCATGTACATTTTTAATTTGTCACAATTTAAGTTCTTTTCACTTCTGAAGATGGCTGAGGTACAGCCGAAACTGTAAAGTAGGAAAGAAATTAAAACATATTGACTGAATTCCCAAGACTTTTTACTCATATATAATACCATAAGTGGTTAAATTTTACCGGAAAAATTTTTAGATTGTTACGAGAGCTTGTTGCTTAGCAATTTATTGAGTGATATTGGCAGAAAAATCACGAGCTGTCAAGCGAGTGATTTTTGATCAATATCACGAATTAAATTGGTAGCAAGCTCTCGTAACAATCTAAAAATTTTGCCAGGTTAAATTTAATCACGAATGGTATTCGGAAGATTATTTTTCCCATTCAAATTCATCAATAGATTCCAGAGACTCGACTCCGAATCTGCTCATTTTCACATTCAATCCGTCTGTCAGTTTGACAGCTGCTGAATCAACGCGGCTGAATGTTCTTTGTTTTGTATATATAACCAACAGACAAAATTTCCAAAAAATTTCCACTTGAAAACCGTGTTGGTTGTACCACGTGACGTCGAATGGTGCAATTCTATTGGTCGAAATTTGGATGGTAAAAATAATCACTCAAATTCACTCATCCAGTCAGCTTCATCTATTTTATCTAATAAATGGATATGTATACACGAAATACAGATATGTGGACGATTTGTGGCCAATTTGAACTCCTTCCCATTTATTTCCTCAGGTCGTTTGATCTTTTATCATTACTGGCAATTTTACCACGTAGCACCTATACTTAGTACTGCTGCCGCCTTGACTTCTAATTCCCAAATTTTCATCGGCTCCCTTCATCTCTTTTTATTCAGTATTGTACCCCGTGCAAATTTTTGTTGGTCTTGTGTAATTTTTTCTTTTTATAGATACCGTATTTTATGTAGATACTCCAGATTTGATCAGAATTTATTTTGAATAAAAGAAAATGATAAGCTTGTGAATATTTGATAAGAAATAAGCAGAATGTTATTTAAAAAATTTGCGTGATAAATGTTTAACAGTTTGCGTATCGAACAAATCCCTGAAACGGAAATTTGTTGCTTGCGTTATTATGAAATTTTAATCCAATTTCCGCTCTAATCGATGACGTTACTTGATTGGTAAGTGGTTTTATCGACAGTTGTGTGGTGAAATTTCTAAAAGATTATTTTTATTCCTGTTTATTTTTCGCTGTAATTTTGTACAACTGCAATTTCAATTAGAATTTATAATTTGTTGCAGTTAGTTTTTACCATTATTCACTTTTTAATTTTCCGATTTTTGCTTTAAATAAATAAAAAGCATTTATTCAATTAGTTCAATAATTCGATTTTAATTTTTGTGAGAGGTGCTTTTTGATTGAAGGTGGACTTTTCTGTTCTTAAATATTTAATAAATTTTCAACAATCTTAAAAAAATAGATAAATTGTGAAATAAGAATTCCAAAATTTTATAGAAACATCTTTCCAAATAACAAACAGATAACAAAAGTCTGTCTGGGAGGATTCCAACTGTAGTAGAAGATAGATTCAATTTTAGAAAATGTCAACGTTGTCTTCTTATTCACTTTGCACAATTGCCAACAGCTGCTTCATTTTTCTTATCTCCTCTGGGTATCTAATTTTCATCCTTTCAAAGTATTTTTCGATATAGAGGAAAGCCCAAAAACGACAACTGACAGTTAAAAAATTTCATATTTCACCAGAAATCGCCAAATTGTGATACATGCGCTGTCGAGATGAAGTATCCAGTCGCTACTTCTTGGCAAATTAGGCCGTTTCCTTCTCACTGCGTTACGTAATCAGATCTTCAAAGTAATACTATTTGTCTACTAACTGATCTTTTGGAGTATTTCAAATCAGTAAGCCTTATCTCAATGTTGCTCTGACTTTAGCACGCTTCCTCGACTTGTTGCTCTTTGGTTGTTTTCTACTGAAGGATCAATAGTTCACAGATATGGATACTAATAGGGTTTCTGAATTATGATTTTGAGTTTCACATTCCTTAATTTTACGATTAATGAATACAGCGGAGAATTAATTAATCCACTTCAGAAATCGACTCTCATTTAGAAATGAAATAATTAATACAATAACAAATGGAATATATTCAGTGCTTATAATAGTATGTAAATCAGATCTTGATTTATGTAAAACAAATCTGTTTTGGGCCTCAATGAAGCTCCTAACAATTGATGTTATCAATTCTGCTCAATCGCAGAAATGTTCATCAATTTAATTACCTGTCCAAAAATATAATTGGAATTAATTTTATATTGTTCATTCTACCAGATAATTAATAACTAACATTGAAGATATAATATCGAAAATCTTTATAAAATACTTAATACTTCAACTTTTATAAGTATTGAAGAATCTATGAGAATATTTCATTATGTATACCACGTTGTATGAAGTATTTTCGCAGTTTACAGACAACGATGCTTCCAAACTGCACGTGAACTTCAAAGCTTGTTTAAAATTAATGCTTACAAAGAAAACGCCACCATTTTACCCAGAAATGTACTCAATGTTTAGCGTAATTAAAAGCTCCACAACTCAGCTTTGTTCCATAATGCTCAAAGTAAAACCTAAATTGTATAACTAGTAGCAAGAAAAATATAGTTTTCAGTAATGAATTTCGTATTATATCTTGTTTACATTTTCCAGCGCTATTGCCGTCCATACACTAAGTTGCGTAGGTTAAATTTAGTCATTCTGTAAATTTATGTTGGTAGCACTATAATGTAGAGTTGTACTGTGTTCCTGTGTTTCCATTTTTCTTCGAAAGTGTTGTACAAGCAGTCAAAATGACCAAAAAGACCTCCAAATCGTTGCAAATAATACTCTTGAAAGGAAACTCCCAGGAGTCTCTTCACAGCAAGAAAGAGATTTTTCCCGCTTAATTATGCTCGAAAAAATTGCCAGAAACTCTCCTAAAGGAAAATTACTAGCTACCCGTCATTACTCTGAGGACAACCACTAAGTGGTCGAAACCGATCAGTAAATAGATTTACGAGATCAGTGTGAATGAAGCTATTTTAGAGTTTTAATTTCTAAAAATCATCCTCTTCTATTATTTCCTTGGAAGAAACTATAAAAATGTATGTTTCTCCTTATATTATTATTACCCATCATGCATCATGTACCTAAACTAAAATATGCAAGACTGCCTGTCCATCATACGCTTATTATGTGATATTTCATCACTTTTAGAAAAAAATTATGAAGAACTACTTCATTTTTTATCAACCATGACCATAGTTCATAATGATATTATCAGCTGGTCAAACAAATATTCTGACTGATAAAATACATAAAATCGATATTCAGTGTAGCTTTTTGATAAATTAAAATAAAAAAAAAAGATCATGCTGTTAACAAAATTATTTTATTTCTGATCTTCAATCCGTCTTTGAGACAAGAGTTAATTTATTTTTCAACAACGTCAAATGTTTCAATTTTAATTTTTGATTAACTTCTTTGACAAGTTATAAGTAATAATAAACTTCCATTTTTATTACAGAAAATAATTTTATGAGAAGTTTATTGCTTTTTGAATTTTTCATCAACATTCTTTCCCTTGCAATATATACTCTCGCAATAGAAACTGGATTAAAAAAACAAAATATTGAATGCTATCTATCTGCGATTTTACAATGATCGAAGATACATATGAGGATTACGCTATAATTATTGTAAATGGCTCATTTTTTTCCGCCTTTTCTCTTTCTAAATTCCTTCAAATTAAATAATCAATCTCATTTTTGGACGGAACTCTGTATTGCGTTTTCTTTATTTAGAATCTAGTCAATTCTAATGGATATAACGAATAAAGTTTTGAAACAATCATTATGGAAATATTTATTCTTTAAAACTCTACTGAGCACTTTATTGCTCTATTTAGCAGTAGCTGTCTTCTGCCTATTCAGTTTAATTCCATTTATCAGAGGGCATAGACCGTTTGAGCACGGCGGTCAAATTTTTAATCCGTACAGCAAGGTCTTCCGTAATCCCTATGTACCACTTGAGTACGGCGGAAGCTTAACCATAAACTAAGATGGTAAGTAAAGTGTAAAATTTTTAATGTGCAATGCAAATAGCCGAAATAGAACAATGGGAAAAAACACCCTAATTGAACTATTTTCAGTAAAATGAATTATGTTAACTGTAAGAAAATGTAAATATTTGTAAATATGTTTTTTTTTTCGACCTATGTAGTTTATATCAGTCGTTATTTGTTTAGGATAAAATAAAATGATATGCTATCCAAGTTCGTTTATTGTATTAACTCACAATTTTTGGCATTTAGAGAAGATACATTCATACGAGAATAAAAGATTGAAGTAATAAACTTGGCTCAAACGGTATATAGGGATTAAGAGAAAAATGCTCAAATGGTCTATGGGATTAGGACAAAACTGACCGCCGCGCTCAAATGGCATATCACCTTATCAGGCCTGTACTTTTGCAGAATACTGCGTACATTACTTTCCCATGGCTCACTACTTTGTGATTATTGTTGCATTATCTTTATTTTCATGAACCCATATCTTGTTGACAGCAACCATTTTTAGCGCATTTTTCCTAAAAAAGCGCTATTATATTCACTTTGGCTGGCTGGCTGGCTGGCTGGCGTGACGCTGAGATCTCAGCAACTATACTATTTACAGACTTGAAACTGATACTAAATGAAAGCTGCTATTTCGTAGGTTTGCACAAATTGCTTTAATTCAAGCTCAGTGATTGTGTAAGATTAAATTATTCAATTACTTGTTTCAAGTGAAACAGTGCCAAACAATGACATTAGGGATATGGCAACTAAAATTTATTAAAGTAGATAAAAATTTAGTTACAACTTTCGCCGCGTTTGTCACTATTATTATTTACAGTTGTCAAATCTGTCAGGGATTAATTCAATGAATTTGAAGCTTATTAGAATGAATTATTATTATTGGATGAAAATTTGTTTACTTTTGGTGTATTTTTCTTATATAGCTTTGATAAAGATCAAATTATCATTTGACCTCCCGTCAGTCAATAACTAAACAATGAAGATTAAAAGGTATTTTTGAGTTTGTACATGCATAAATTATGTACCTATCAAATAGTCAACTTGAAACTAGTACTAAATGGAAGCTGCTGTTTCGTAAGTTTGCCCAAATTGCTTTATTCAAACTCAGTAATTGTGAGAGATGGTAATTTGCGAAATCTCTGAAGTAACAAGCACTCATGAGCTGTCAAAAATGCGCTTTCATCATCTAGATGATTCTTCCATTTTTTTTGTAACATTCATATAGGTCTTTCTGCTTGTTTTTGGAGCTAAACATAATTACTCCTCCCTCGTTCAAACTTTTTATACCAACGGTAAATTGTAGTCAAAAAAGACAGTTGTGCACTAAAAACTGAATCTTTACTCTGTTTATAGTCATTCATGCTTTAACTGTTCAACGTTTGAAGTAGCAACGATACTTTAGTTAATTGATAAACCAAGATTCAATCGACTCAAATTATGAAACTAAATTTTAAATGATAGATAAAAAATTAAAGAATCATCTTGATGATCAAAGCGCATTTTTTGCAGCTTATGTATGTTTGTTAGTTCAGATATTTCACAAATTACTATACCCCACAATCACTGAGTTTAAAATCAAGCAGTTTGGGCAAACTTTCATTTAGTACCAGTTTCAAGTTGTGACTGTTCTATACATAACTTGTGCACGTACAAACTCAAAAGGTCCTTTGAGTCTTTATTGTTTGGCAATTATCTCCAAAACTATAGATTTAAGGAAAAGAGTAACGGGTGGTCATGTATTGGCTTAAATTGATCATAGAAACAAAAGTTCAATTCATATTGATACTAGCACCGAAAACTGCATGTCAATATCTTGTGTTCCTCACGAGATATTGAGATAAATAGTTTCTACCCTAAAATGGGTATTTATTCATATCAGTTCAAAATTTTGGACATAAAATTTATTTACTGACATGTCGCTCATTGTGTGCAGCAATTTTCAGATTTCAGTCATGCACAGTTCAGCAGTAATTACCTTTTGAATTTTTGAATAATTTTTTACCCAAAACTGGGTGTATGAATAAGAAAATCAAGCAGTTTTCGCAAACCTACATAGCAGCAGCTTTCATTTAGTATCAGTTTTAAGTTTGTAAGTGCTGTATTTGCTGAGAACTCAGCGTTATGCCAGCCAGCCAGCCAGGCATATAAAAGCGTATTTTTGCAAAAAAAGAAATGGAAGAATCATCTAGATGATGGAAGCGCATTTTTGATAGCTCATGAATGCTTGCTACTTCAGAGATTTCGCAAATTACCATCTCTCACAATTACTGAACTTGAAATCAAGCAGTTTGTGCAAACTTACGAAACAGCTGCTTCCATTTAGTACTAGTTTCAAGTTGACTATTCAATAGGTACATAATTTATACATGTACAAGCTCAAAAATACCTTTTAATCTTCATTGTTTAGTTATTGACTGACAGGAGGTCAAGTTCTGTAGCTTAAAATGATAATTTGATCTTTATTAAAGCTATATAAAAAAAAATACACCAAAAGTGAACAAATTTTCATCCAATAATAATAATTCATTCTAATAAGCTTCAAGTTCGCGTCAAACAAGTCATTAAATGAATCCCGGACAGATTTGACAACTGTACATAATAATAGTGACACCCGCGGAGAAAGTTGTAACTAAATTTTTATCTACTTTAATAAATTTTAGTTGCCATATCCCTAATGTCATAGATATCTATGGACATTGTTTCACATGAAACAAGTAATTGAATAATTCAATTTTCCACAATCACTGAGCTTGAATTAAAGCAATTTGTGCAAGCCTACGAAACAGCAGCTTTTATTTAGTACCAGTTTCAAGTCTGTAAATAGTATAGTTGCTGAGATCTCAGCGTCACGCCAGCCAGCCAGCCAGCCAGCCAAAGTGAATATAATAGCGCTTTTTAGCGCATTTTTCCGAAAAAAGCGCTATTATATTCACTTTGGCTGGCTGGCTGGCTGGCTGGCTGGCTGGCTGGCTGGCTGGCTGGCTGGCTGGCTGGCTGGCTGGCGTGACGCTGAGATCTCAGCAACTATACTACTTACAGACTTGAAACTGGTACTAAATAAAAGCTGCTGTTTCGTAGGCTTGCACAAATTGCTTTAATTCAAGCTCAGTGATTGTGGAAAATTGAATTATTCAATTACTTGTTTCATGTGAAACAATGTCCATAGATATCTATGACATTAGGGATATGGCAACTGAAATTTATTGAAGTAGATAAAAATTTAGTTACAACTTTAGCCGGGGATGTCACTATTATTATGTACAGTTGTCAAATCTGTCCGAGATTCATTCAATGACTTGTTTGACGCAAATTTGAAGCTTATTAGAATGAATCACTATTATTGGTTGAGCATTTGTTTAATTTTGGTGTATTTTTTTAATATAGCTTTGTTAAAGAGCAAATTTTAATTTTAAGGTACAGCACTTGACCTCCTGTCAGTCAATAACTAAACAATGAAGAATAAAAGGTATTTTTGAGTTTGTACATGCATAAATTATGTACCTATCAAACTGTCAACTTGAAACTAGTACTAAATGGAAGCTGCTGTTTCGAAAGTTTGCCAAAACTGCTTGATTTCAAGCTCAGTAATTGTGAGAGATGGTAATTTGAGGAATCTCTGAAGTAACAAGCATTCATGAGCTGTCAAAAATGCGCTTTCATCATCTAGATGATTCTTCCATTTTTTCGGAAAAATGCGCTAAAATAGAATAATAATGATTCCTTCATTTCCCATGGCCTAAATGAACCTTTTATTCTCAATAATTAGTTATAGCGTTATCCTCGTATTTAATTTCAGTCAAAATATTTATTTGGGTACTTTGTTTTATTTTTATTTGTATAGCTACTCTCTATAAAACACTGATCAAAATTCAATCAAATTTTATACACTATCTAACACATACCTAATACATAGTGGAAAAATCAAGAATTACTGGCATTTCAAAGCGAAGCTTCTTCCTGAACCATTTGTCAAATTTTAAACCAATAGTGAACTGTAATAATTACTACGCCGAAGAAAATTACTGTAGTAAGCAAAATTAAAATTAAAGGTTTTTTCGGAGTGGAGCGAATTCAACAAGGGAAGCTCCTTTTAGCAAGACTTGTGTTTATTCTTTACAACTACTCAATCTACAAGCTTGCACAATTTTCACGCCGAAGCCAATTCAAATTAAAGAAAAACAAGAATTATCAGACTGGAAATTAACTTCGCTCTTATTTTAAAGAATGTTGTCGCTTGGAATGAATAAAAAATTAGCTAGATCGTTGGTAAAACCAGCTCTTATTTATATATGCAAATTATGCGATGAATTAGTTGATTATAACGAATAATTAATTGCTTATAAAAATGGAAGTATTCAACAAACCATCAAAAAAACCAGTAGGGTTGTAATCTAATAGTTCAAACAATCGATATAAAAAAGAAACGAGTGTCGTTATTTTATTTTGCCTCTTTTTTAATTACTTGTACTATCACAATTTAAACCCGGCGCGCTATTCGATAATAGAATACACCACAGGGTGTGCAAACATGATTCTTCAATCTATGATGCAAGGTTGATAAATTCAATATAGTGTCATTACTGCAGACTCGATTATGATAATCTTGTTAATCATGTACGCCGATACTATCTTATACATGATTAAGCAGTAAATTCGTTCCGATCCACATGCAAAGCAATCGGAAAACTGAAAATTAATTACTCTAAAAGTAAATCAATCAGATGATTAGCAATAATCATGCTCTATAAAGCAACACATGAAGTGTTATCAGATATATGGAAAGAAGTAATCATATATATGAAAGAAAATGTAATTATAAGCTATGCACTACCTACCTTCTAAAAATTTTTCATGTAATTATCTACTTGAATATAAAAATTAACGAACAAAATGGGTCCTATAAATACAAAATGTATGGTATGAAAGATAAATCTGGAAACATAGCATAAAACAAACAACAATATAAACAAGTATGGCTCAAATATTTTAAAGAATTGCTAACAGATACAGGGTGTTGATTTTGTAACTAGAAAGCGATACTGAACACGTATTCGTTACCTAGCGCCATCTGAAATTAGCCATTTTATACTATTTTCGGTGTAATCTGAACTATTTTCACTGTGCCGAATACGCATTCGTCTGGTCCCGACCAGCTGAATAAGCCTATTCAACCAAGAATAGCATTAAATGGCTGATTTCAGATTAGTGCTACGCAACGAATACGTATTCAGTATCGCTCTCTAGTTACAAAATCAACACCCAGAGCGAAACTTCAAAAACGAAATACAAGAAGACCCCGAGACAAAAACAATAGCAAAATCTACTTTAAGAGAATTGGAAGATGTATTAAGGAACAATAGCAATGGTAAAACCCCTGGAAAAGACAAAATTAACATAGAATTTATAAAACATAGGAGTGAAACACTACAACTGCAGATGTTTGAGCTCATACTTAGAAAATGGAGGAAAGAAAGAATACCAGAAGAGTAGAAAATGGGATAGATTGTCTCAATTCATAAAAAAGGAGATCAAAAAGTATGCCAGAATTACACTGCTAAACACTACGTACAAAATCCTGTCTACAATGATACAAAGAAGGTTAGCAAATGTAACAAGAATTACCGTTGGTTTCATAAACAGCGGACGCGATAATAAAATAAAAAAATTATTAAAAAAAACACACAATATAACATGGATACAAAGATACTGTTCGTGGATTTCAAAAGAGAAAAACTGATGATAGCATTAAAAGAACTAGAAATACCAGGAAAACTGAGAAGACTAGTAGCAATGACTATGAGAAAAACAAAAACTAGTATTATAACACAGAAAGGTAAAACAAACAACTTAGCATTAGAATATGTGCTGCGAAACATAAAAAAGGAATATCAAGAACAAAAGCAGGACAAATAATAACATTCGCTGACGATAAAGCATTACAAAAAATAGGCAAACGATGGAAGAAATGTCACAAGAATTAATAGTGGAAAGTAATAAATATCAATAAGACAAAAATAATGAAATTCAGGAAAACAACAGAGGATAAAGAAATAGATATTGGAGATTTACTTTTAAAAAGGTGGATACATTTAAATATCTAGGTGTTACAGTAACAAATAGAGGGAAAAAAGAAGCAGAAATAAAAGAGAAGATAGCAACCTCAAACAGAGCTTTCTACGCAAATAAGAAACTATTCAAAAGTAAATCTCTGTCAAAAAAAGCAAAAATGCGAATATATAAAACAATAATAGGACCAATAGCACTCGATGCTGCTAAAAAAAATGATTAAAAAACGAAAAAGATTTAAGAATAATGGGAAAGAAAATCATGAGAACAATACTAGAGCCCGAAAACAAATATAGATCAAGAATAGAAAGAGAATTAGACTAAGAAGACATAGTGAAGAAAATGAGAAAGAATAAAATAGTTCGGACACATGGAGAACTGGAGAACAAAACACAATACAATCCTAGAATGGAACCCAGCAGGAAGAAGAAAAAGAGGAAGACCAAGATCATCATGGATAAAAGAAGTAGAAGAAGATCTAAAAACAGTGGGAATAACAAAATAAAAACAGAGTGATCCCCTCAAAGAAATCAATCTAGAAAGCTCTGTTTAGGAGCGACGAAACTCCACAAAGAGTGCTCAGCCACCTTATGATATCAGAATTAAAACTTTCTCTTAATTCTTTTTTCACATTGTAGTCGAATAATCTCATATAAACATATCAGTTATTGAAATTACCATCCACAGACATTAATTTCGTATTTATACGAAAAAACGACTGAATACATCACTGGCTGTGACTGATACATTTCATCATCAATATCATAATTAAATATGATATGCATACATAAAATATAGGATCATATTTGTTTTATTTCAAATAACTCAATTCAGAAATTAATGCACGCGTACGAAAATTGAATCAGTTAAAAACATTATTAGAATATATTTTTGAACCAATTTTGATGTGAAGTTCAGAACTGTTAATATTATCTAGGAATTTTATTGAACCTCAACTATTCCCTGCATATAAAGTGTAATTGAATTGTTAATATATCAAGGAATTCTATTGAAATATAATCAATACTAAATATTAAAATATTTATTTTTCGCCAACTGTCAAGAAAACATGATATTTTTGTATTGTTATGGATACGTAAAGTTCGTGATTCTTTCACTAGTAAAAAAAATGATAGATATTTTTTCACTAGTGAAAAAATGAACATATTTTTTCACTAGTGAAAATATGAATTCTTCTTTTGCACACCTAATCTAATATAATTCAGTTTAGTAATGCTACAAGGATAGAAGCAAACAGGTATTTAACAAAAAGAAATTCGGATTTGTACACAAAACTACTTATTTTTGAATATGATAATCAATTGTTGACAGTTTCTTTATTTATCAAACAACAATTGCGCATACTTTAGATTACAATACCCAGGTGACTGCAAATTAATTATAGTTTGTACTTTTATCCTACATTTTACTGAATAAAGCAATAATTATTGTTGATCTATTATTTCTTGACATTTGGTGAAAAAATATTGTTTGTATTTCGTGTGCGAAGTGATTGTATTTTGTTGCGCTCTCGAATGAATTTGTTACCTCGACCTTACGGTCTCGGTTAAAATTGACATTCTCATGCGCAACAAAAAAAAACAATCACTTCGCACACTTAATACAAAAATAACTATTTTCTGTGGATTTATGTAGCACGAGTACACCTGTCACCTTTCTATTTGTTAGGTATTTTAAACTAACCATTAATTGAATGACGAGCGACTGATCCAAGAACTAGTACTAAGCATCTTTACTTTACTTAGGTAAATCACTTTTGAATCTCCCTCCGCAGAAATTGAGGGCCTTAAGCAAACATTATGACATTCGACAATTTGAGTGACTTAGTAAGCCTCATCTTAAAATACTTGACATATCATAATACTTAAATTTACACACTTGTTTTATAAATTACAGTTTCATTATTGCTTGAGGACTACTGCTCTTTAGTAGTGAAGGAATTTTTAATTCGATGAAAAACATCAGTCGGAAAATATATAATCACTTTTATCATACATCAAACAAATATCATGTAGCAAACTATTTTTAAATGGAAAACGCCCAACTTGATAAATAGTCAAGCTAACATAGATATATATTCTGAATCAATCATTGAAAAACTATTTTCATATATATGTCACACGTTCGACCTCAGTACTGATCTTATTAAACGACTTTGATTTATGACAAGAACAATATTTATATGGAAATATGTCACAAGTTCTCCAAAATGATGAAAATTTATGACACATTTCGGACTAAATTTAATGCTCTCTAGCTTTAATGGTCTAGAAATGTCAAACTCTTCATCAATTTTCAACCATACATCAATTTTTTTTTATGCAACCTAAATTTTTTGAATTGAAGTACAAATATTCTGAAATGAAATCAGAGCACATGAACATAATCTAGTTATAAACAAATTGATATCAATGTATTATTTTTTTAGATTAATAGATACAAATATCGAAATATCCTTCGTAGAATTAACCTGATAATTGCTGCTCATATTGCACACTCTGCAGCGATACAAGTAATTACACACTTGTACCTCAAGAAATTTCATAGCAAACAACCTTTAAAATAAGTTTCTGGAAAGAGCGAATCTTCTTCTGATACTATTTTCAATTTTTTCAATAAGTTTAACGATCTAAACTTGGCTTTGAAAAATAAAATAAGTCCCCGTGCATTGATTTGTTCATATGGAGGTACGACATATATTTAAATCTTGATCGATTCTATTAATTTAACTATCAGAATAGAACTCTATTGATTTTCACGATTCATCAAGTGGCTTGATTTTTAAAAGCAATTGATTCTTACATGGTTACATGGTTGTAATCAAGCAATGAAAAACTCATTACATCAGTTAAATATATAAATATGTGACGCGAGATGTCCTCTTTTGAGTCAAACAACCATTTTCTCTACCAATATTTTCTTATACGCTGCTTCACGTGATATAAAATGTCACCTTGAGCTCTTATTTTTTGGAGCAGAAACACAAGATGGTAAATTTAATTTTATCATTCCTTGTTTTATTTCTGGAAAAATGAATTCCAAAGAATTTCTAAATCTGCGACCTTTCAGGATCCATTATATTTTCCCTCGTGTACAAAGTAAAATTAAACGACTTGGAAATTCAATAGACGTCTAAAAAGGGAAGAGCCCAATTTAGCAAGCTTTCATAAGTAACTTTTGGAAGACAACAGCCAATATTCTGATGATTCAACAATTTGGAAATAATGAAGAAACAGCGATATCCCAAGAAATGATAAGACAAGCCGTTCTTCATTCCAAGATGCACAAGAAAGTTACTCTTGTCGTAGGGTGAAAGAAAAATATATTTATGTGTGTATATACAATTAATTATTTTTGCAGATACTACTGTTTTCTTCTATTATTTGCTTCGTTCGCAGAATAAATATTGAGTTACGTCGGAAAAGAGAATAGGGATGAAAGAGACCACAATGTTGTAGTTTCAAGAAAAGTTGATGGAGAAAATCTCAGATGCAGCCACCAAGATTCATTTAAATGCAGCATCATGTTTTTAGAGATCCCACGTCTCATACGTAAATTAAAAATGCTGAAATAAGCTAGAATAAAATTGATTCTGAATATATTTCTCTATAAGCGTAACAGAAAATGGATTTTTAGTGGAAAAGTTGTTGACTCGACAAGAGTAATTTACTTGTGGGAAGTATTTTCACGTTGGAATGAAGAATGGCTTGTTTCATCATTTCTTGAGAAATCGCTGCTTTCTGATTATTTCCAAATTGTTGAATCATCAGAATATTGGCTGTTGTCTTCCAAAAGTTACATATAAACAGAAAGCTTGCTAAATTAGGCTCTTAGCTTTTTAGATGTTTATTAAATTTTCAAGTCGTTTAATTTTACTTTGTACACAAATAAAAATTTAATGGACCCTGAGAAGTCGCATATTTCGAAATTCTTTGGAATCCATTTTTCCAGAAACAAAACAAGGAATGATTAAATCAAATTTAACGTCTCGTGTTTCTGCTCCATAAAATAAGAGCTCAAGGTGGCATTTTATATCACATGAAGCAGCGAATAAAAAATATTAAACAAAAAATCGTTGGATGCGCCAAAAGAGAACATTCTGCGTCCCATATTTATATATTTTAACTGATGTAATGAGTTTAGATCGGTTCATTATAACGAATACTCATGTAAAAGTTAATCTACTCAATAAATCGTTATAAAAATCAAGTTCTATACTGATAGTTAACCAATTAATAGAAAAGAGAACGAATAAAATCCGTTAAGATTCACGATATGTGTTGTTACTCCATACGAACAAACTAATGCACGAGAACTTATTCAATTTTTCAAGGGGAAGTTTAGGTCGTTATACATATTAAAAAAATCTGACGTGAACATCACGTGACTTACTTGTACATCATTTGATATATACACAAATTTATTCAATAAAGTTTTCTGTCACTTCAGATTATAATTAATATAATTTCAATACTATATTTACATGTACAATGTCAAACAAAATCAAAAAATTGACGACAGATTATCATTGCCTACCTTATCATTTCAATTAAACTGATTATTTTATACGGCAAATACTGAATCTCTGTTATACATGTTAACTGCACTTCCGGCTCAGCCAATTGATACAATAATAGTAGATAACTATTTTCAAACACTAAATTTCAATATGCCATGGCTGATCATTCTAGATTTACGCAATACATTTAAAAAAAGTTTCAAGTAAAGTGCACTTCTGGCTTGGCCGATTCATACAAAAATATCAGATAACCATTCTGATACAACATAAAGTTCAAATTCTGAATTTCAACATCCTACGGTTGATCATTCTGGATTTATTAGAAAAATTCGAAAAAAGTTGCAAGTAAAGTGCACTTCTGGTACAGACGTTTGGAACCATAATGCGAGGTGGACAACTAGACCCTATACCACTCTTAAATACAAAATTTCAACATTATACGTTCAACCAGTTTTGAGATTTGCGACTTACGAACGAACGCACGAACATACGTTTCGACATCCAGCCGAAAATAGTCAAAATGGATTCAGGTATGCTCAATACGGATATTTTCATCAAAATCTCGATATGTGAATTTTGTCGTTTTCACAATACTTTCTTGTACTTAGTACAAGTAAGTAAAAAGTATCAGAAGAAAACTTTCTCTTTCCAGGATTTTATTTGAAGGTTGTTTGTTATGAAACTTTTTGAAGTACGAGTATAATATAAGCAGCAATTATCGGGTTGAATACTACGATAGATAATATTTCTGTCTATTGATCTAAAAAATATTAATTTTTTGTTTGACGTTTCTAGATCATTAAAGATTGGAGAGCATTAAATTAATCCGGAATGTGTCATCATCCTGGAAAACTTGTGACTCATTCTCATATTTCGATACATACGTACATAATTTGTTGTTCATGTCATAAATCAATGCTGTTTAACAAGGTCAGTACTGAGGTCGAACGTGTGACATATATGAAAATAGTTTTTCAGTGATTGATTCAGAACAGATATCAGATATCTATGATAGCTTGACTATTCATCAAATTGGACGTTTTCCATTTAAATATAGTTTGCTATGTGATATTGTTTGAGGACTGATCAAATTGATTTTATATTTTCCGATTAATATTTTTCACCGAAATAAAAATTCCCCGACTACTAAAGAGTAGTAGTCTTCAAGTAATAATGAAATTGTAATTTATAAAACAAGTGTGAAAACTTGAGCATTATGATATGTCAAGTATTTTAAGATGAGGCTTATCATGTCACGAAAATTGTCGAATGTGATAATGTTTACTTACATAAGTGTAGCATACAGGCCCTCAACTTTTACGGGAGATATTCAAAAGTAATTCATCTTATCAGTAAAGATGCTTAGTGCGTGGCTCAACCGACTAGTAAAACCAATGACATGTCCCGAAGTGTCGGACAACTAGTCCTTGGTTCAGTCGCTCGTCATTCATTTTAGTGGCTAGTTGCAGTAAAATGAGTTCAAAACACCTAACAAATGGAAAGGTGACAGGTGTGCTCGTACTACCGATATATATCCATAGAAAAATAAATATTTCATATTTTTAATGAAATCATTTATTGATATATTAATGAATCAATTACACTTTATATGCAGAAAATAATTGAAATTCAATAAAATTTATAGATTGACAATTCTACATACCAAAATTGGTTCAAACATATGTTTTAATAATGTTTTTAATCCACCCAATTTTCGTACGCGTCTATTAATACCTAAAACAATTAATTATATATATATATATATATATATACATATATATATATATATATATATATATATATATATATATATATATATATATATATATATATATATATATATATATATATATATATATATATGTATATACTTCTATTATCAAAAATACTTGTATAAAAATTTGAGATGCATATTGTGCAATATTTATTTTCAATTCAGTTTTGTTTGTTCGATTTCTCAGATGATTTCGTTTCGAATATTTTATTGAAATTGGTTTTCTTACATATAGGTTTTTTTGCTAAGCCAGCCAATATGGATTTAAAAGCAATTTAATTTTTACATAGCTAATAATGTTCTATTCAAATGTCAATAATTTCCAATAAAAGAATATTTTAGATGTGGATTACGATTAGGGGAAGATTTTTCAAATTTATAATTCCTGGATTACTAGTTTTACACAGAGACACATTTATTGAATTGGATTTTTAGGAAAACTGCATAATTTAGATGAAAATATTATTTATAAGACTTATATAAATTTTTTCTTACACGGAAAGAAGTATAACAGAAGAACTAATGATAATTGTTTCCATGATTTGGAATGGAGAAATTTTGAAGCAGAATTTTATTCAGTAATTTTATTCGCGTGCTGCAAAACTTTCAACCAGAGTTTGGTTCATCATTATTTTAAAAGATGAGCATTTTCAAAGTGCGACAGATTTTTGTTGCATTATCAAATTCCCTTTACCAGCAGGGCTGGAAGATCAAAAGTTTAAACTGGTTATATCAAATAGCATTACATAGGATTTCTGTCAGCATTTAGTTCATTTTTCTACGATCATTATTTTAAGATATATAAACTTAAGTGTGGCAGTTTTTCGTTGCATCATTTAACTTAGTTTCCTGACATGGCTGGAAGATCAAGGGTTGAAACTGATTTAATAATAAATGATATTTCATAATCTTTATATCAACATTTATTGTACGATTAGTATTTTAGGAAATTCAGACAGCATTACATGGATTATCGCCTAATTTTGTCTTTTTAAACTATTGTTCTGAAGAGTTGAAAGATAAAGGGTTGAAACTGATGTTCGTCCCATCATTTTAATCCTCTATACTATCGAGAAAGACGTAGTTCCACGTCAAAATAATCTCTTAATCAAGTCTCAAATTTCAAGGATTTCTAGTAAACATTCGTAAGTAAATAAGGCAATAGAACCATTTAAGTAATCAATAATATTCATTTGAAATATTGTAAACGACGCTTTTGACGTTTCATAAATAATATATTATCTTGCACGCTACAAGAAGAATATTTTTGACCTGAACATTCATTGACACCTATAAATAACACGTAATTGCGATACACATAATTTATCAAGCACATTAATCACCTTTTACTGTCAGACGATAAAATAGGAACGATATGTTCAAAAAACTAATTTCAAGACAAATTATAAAACACTCCTGTCATTTTTCGAATCGTTTTATTAATTTCTTCTAAAGTTTCGAAGGCATCATACTTCGGCTTTTTTTAATTGTATGTTATTCCAGATGAATATATCCTTAAGGATTTTATGGATAGTTGAAACGCGTAAGGAACTTGATTCATACTTACGTTACGTGCATACTTTTCATTCTCATGTTTGTTTTCCAACCTACTATTAAATTATTTTTTCCTATTCAACATTAAAAAGTATGAATTTCATGAAGTATCATTAATTACAGTAAAGTAGTATTAACTCACGCCTCCTATAATACTTATTAATTATCTTTGTCCCAATTGTAAATCAATAATAACCAAACCATTATTCTATAGTAATTATTAACACATTTGCTATCGATATATTCCAATCAATTAGATAATACCCTTGATTATCTTTGTATGTATCTTTTAAATTAATTTTCTGTACACTATTTTGATATCTACATAGCAATAATGTAAATGCTATTCTTGTGACTCTAACTGGAACAAAATAAGTTTTGCTAGTTAACATTAAAAGTTTGATTTTCCTGACAGTTCCAAAATCTGGTCATAACGTCTGTCTTTGTAGACAGCCGAATTTACGTGCATTGAATTTTAGGATAGAAACAGCTCCCCCGCTAGATAAACTCTGAAACGAATGTTTCAGGAAAATAATATCTAAAATTAAAAAATAGTTTTAAATTTTATTTTTAAATGTTTCGTTGGAGATAGAAAATAGAAACAATAGATCTAAATTTAGCACGATGTTCAATAAAGACTGTCTGAACAGCACGGAACGGCTTTGTATCTCTCTCATATTTCTGAAGCTATATATAATATTCTTCTGAAGCTATATATGAGCTTCTTTCCAAGATACCATTCCTAGAGTTGATATTGATTCATTCCTTTCTATTTCCATTTTAGTTTGACCCTTCATTAGGAGACAAAATGTCATACGACTTAAGAAACTATTGACTACTCTCTAAATTTAACATCTGATTTCTACTTTAGAGAGAAATTTTCTTAATAAAATTAGAAGCGGGCCCAAAACGTCGCGTGGAACATTTCTTCAAATATCGTAATTCATTCTTGTATTTTTTTTTTTTTAACACATACATTATTATAGGCGTTTACTGAGATGTTGGGATACTAACTAATTCTTTTTTTTAGTCTTGGAAAGATGCGGCGAGGCTCGCTGACTCCGCTGCTGTCGCAGGGCTCGGTGGAGCCAGTGATTGTTGTGGAAGAAGCAGGTGCCATCGCTGAAGAAATAGAGAGAAGCGATGGGATGTCTCCGCAGCAATCCATCGACCTGGATTCACCAGCAGTCAACCCTTATCTTTTGTCTCCATGGAGAGATTCACGAGAAGTACGAAAACATTCACTTCCTACTCCGCAATGCTCGGGGATAACTGCCAGTCAGGTACGAAAATTATCCTACAAATCGTAATTACTGTGAGAACTAATTTTGTATCCGATTCGAGGAGATATTACTTTTTAAGGCACGTGCCCACTCAATCGCCCGAATAAATGGAAAGAAATAAGTATGTCATTCACCATTCAATGCATTATTTAATTTTTGCCTCAAACCGTTACACGATCATAATATAAAGATAGTATCAGAGGTTCTTTCCGTTCGCTCAAACAGTCAAACCTTATTCCCGTAAGTCAAGAGTCGCGACGAACTGTAAACATCCGCAGGGGAACAGATTGAAATGTATCTACCCACAACTTAATTCGGTTATTTTCGGTTATCTTCGCAACGCACAATAATAAGCTAGACTTGGGGCACCGAACAGCGTGCCTCCCAATATTTATTATACTCCACAAGAGTGTGTTCGTTTATTTATTTTCGTAATTTTTGTTACGTTCTGAACGTAAGACGTAAAGTAACGTTTATTGTTTGATTACTATCAATGATGATGTCAGTGGAAGTTAATTATGTACAAAATATTTTTTTCTTGTGCCCACCCCCTTCAAAACTCACGAGCCGTCACTGCAATTTTTTACTATTATAAGGTCACAAAAAAATGTCACAAATGATTATTTATGTGTACACGACTGAAAGGTGTCTGGCCGAGGCAAAGCCAAGACCAATCGAGACTAGAGTAATTTTTTTCTAATTCTTACAAATCTATAAATAAAAACATAATACAAATGACAAATTGTTAAATAAAAACGGAAAAAACGCATGTAATCTTATTTACCGTAGCAGTCGTAAAATGTTTGAGTCCATTAGTAGCTGACGAAAAATAATAGAGCTCAAACAAGAAATGCACTTCCAATGTATAAGAAGAGCTAATTTATTGTAATTAAATTAGCATTCATTCAAGAAGTTCTACGTAAAAAAATTGTGAAATCAAATGAAACCAATTCCAATTGCTGGTATATGTACCAGGAATAATAAATGTCTCTACGTTTATTATTCATGAAACATTTATTATCCCTTGCACATGTAATAATAATCCTGGAATATTTTATGCTACTAGGGATTATTTTATCAGGAATTAAAGCAAATTAACTTATTTTGTACATTGGAAATATTTTGTCGCAGCCTAGTTTTGTCTTTTCCTTTTTATAAATAATCTGGTTTTACTGCAAATATTCTGAAAATAAAAGCAAGAACTACAATTAATTAATTAATGACAATAAGAAAAATGTGATTTGAGAAAAACATTTAACTGTGATGTGAATAAAATTTATGGATCATTATTACGTATAATACTTATTACAAATATTAAGAATGTATATACAAAAATAATCAATTCATATTATGTATTATCATTTACTATTTTGTTTCTAAATCAGATGCCAAAATTTATTTCTATTCCATGACAATAGGGCTCCAAATCACATCAAGCAAGTCATCGAATATATTCCGAACAGTCGGGCTACATTTTATTTACTTTTTAACATTAATTGCCAACTCCTATTGTCGTATATATTTATGGTTCAATAAGGTTCAACATCGTCTGAGCGGCTTACTGAAAGTTGGAGCATGTGCAATAAAATAGTTACATCGACCATTTTAAAATATAAAAACGATAATAATGTCCCAATTACGCGAGTAGATCGTGATTTAAGCCATGTATATGCAAGGAAAAAATTCCAAATCACAGTCGCGTGTGATGACATAAATAAATGTATTTCGAACAAATAATATTTTGATTCGTCCTGATTTGCAAGCAACGTTATATCATCAAACATTTTTTCATGATAATAATAGCTGAAATAATCTAGCTTCGAGACCCTATCGGGTCCCTTTCCAATAAAACTGAAAATTTCATTTGAATAAACTGATTTTGAATAAAAATTAAAACTTTGCTCCTTTTGGATATTTTTGCACCAAAGTTTATTTATATTGTCATTGTAGTGCATTTATTCCATTTTTTACCGCTTTTAAAGATATGACTTAATTTTAAAATATTATCAGAGCAGAATAATTTCACCTCTCTGCTTAATGAGATATGCTAAGATGAATCGGGAAGGTATAGTGAACTAGATTTCCGCTTTAAGATCCAAAATTAGTTGAACCTATATTGACATCCGGTGTAAACATCTAATCAAGAAAATTGGCTAACGATGTATTTACTGATATAAAATTATTCTAACTTTGAGAGGAAACTGCATTCATCAGTTTCAAATTTACGTATATAATAACAATGTAATATTGAGTTTATTATTATGTGCAGGTACGCAGGCTTTCTGACCGCGGCGGCGAAGGCCCCTCCCCACGGGAGGCCGCATTTTTGGCAACATTATCCCAAGCTCCAGCTCCCAGTCCAGGAGGACGTCGCCATTCCGTCGTAACGATTTCCAAAGTTCCAACTTCACTTTTCGGACGAAGCCGTAGAGAATCAGTCGCAGCTTATCCAGCTGGTACAACCCCAAGTCGTCTTCTTGGCAGCCGCAGAGAAAGCACCACAAGTATAGCTGGACCTCCCTCAACGGAACATCGAGGAAGTATACATAACTTACAACTTGATATAATGGATGATATTGTAACTGCCAGAAAAGTTAGAATGAAAATGTGGAACACCAGCAGTGAAAAAGTTTGTGAAGTGCAGCCTTTGGATGAGGCTGGAGCTTCTGCTACTCAAAGATATACCCAACCTGCAAATACGCGCAGATTTTCTGATTTTATTGGGACACAATTAACCGCAATTCCTTCAACGAAAAGACGAGCTTCAGAATTTGTAGCGGGAAAATTAGCCGAAGAAGCAAAAGAAGCCCCTACTTCGTCTTTATTGTCAGTGTCAAGAGCTCCAGGAATCGTTTGTTCCAACACTGATCTAATCTGTTTGTTATCTTCTAATTTAACCTCTTCAGCTACTGAAATTAATCAACTTACTGACAGCACAAATGATTCAAGAAAGGACACTTCGTTAGAACAAAAACGAAGCCGGTTGAAAAGCAAACGATCCAATAGTTTCGATGTTTCTATCTTACATAAAACAAACGTACAAGAATCTGTTAATAATCAGGCTAAGCCTGCTAACTGGTTTGTCAAAAGACATCAACCAATAGCTTCTAAAGAAGAAAAAGCGAAAAAACCTGAAACTATCACATTTACTAAAGAAAAACAATCAAGCACTAAAGAAAAAGATAAAAAATCAAGCAAAGTTGAAACAAATAAAGTAGTATGGGATGGAAGAAGTGGTTCTCTAGTAGATGCAGAAGCTCTTGGAAGTGCTATAGAAGTCTTTCTCCGAAGAGGCACTCCAGAAAGTGCGACTGAAACTAATAAATCCCCTAATAAAGGAGCTATACCCAAAATAACCAAATCCTCTGTGAAATCAAGAACAGGCAGCACCTCCGGCTGGTATTCCAGCAAAGATAACGAGGAAGAACCTGCGGAATCATGCGATACTTCCCTTTGTTCCACCCTAAAAGATTTGTTTGTGAAATGAAATCCGTAAAATGGTGCCGAGAGAACCACGACGAACAGAACTGTGATAGAATGATTCTCGGTACCCTTATCATTCCAGCAACATTGACTAAGAAATCCAATTTTCCGGTCCAGGAGACTCCAAAGAACTATCTCTCTCCGACAAACCCCGAACCCACACATTTATTTTTAAAAGATTTACTTTTATGTAAGTATTTTTGTTTCTTTTGTTTTTAACTGTTGCTGGAAAATTCAAATGCTGTTAAGGAATGAGTAAGAAGATGGAATTGAATGAACGCAAGTAAAAGAAAATAATGATTCTTTCTCTCTGTATGTAATGTACTAAAAGTAAATATTTGTATATATAAATAGTATATAATTTACAATTTTATTACTGGCTCAATATGTTTAGGAATATCTGTCAGATGTTTAGTATGGGACTGTCTTTGAGTATGTGTACATAATTAATGGCCTACAATATTTTATTTCCATACAGAGAATATAATTCATCATCCAATAATAAGTTGAGTATAATCAATTCATTCGAAACTAAAATTGTAAGCGACAAATTGATCGTTGTGACGTAGCCAGAATCGTTATTGTTGATCTCCTGTTCCTTCAAAAACTTTACAATGACTCAAAAAAGAAAAAAATCGCTCAGAGCAAGGTTTAAATTATATATAACATGAGGAAAAACTCTTCACTCAAATTAATTGCGGGAAAATTGGGGCGTATTTTTGGAATAGTCTCATAGATCCTACAATAATATTTGCAGTTGATTATGACAATGTGAGGCTGACACAAATAAAATAATTGCTGTCGTCTTCAAATCCCTACCCTCAGTAACGGATTATCACCCTTTTTTTAGTGCCCGATTGAGTCACGTTAGGCACAGTTTCCAATGGAATATCTTGAGCTGCTTATAGATAACTTCCAAAATCAGAGACTTCTAGAGCTGAGGACCTCCAGGCTCGTGCTTAGTGTCCCTAATGGATAATAAGGCATTATTTTTTTTAAACCATTTGCATCATTTAGGTCCAGTTGCACAGTCATTAGTTTATCCTGAATGTAGCCTTATTACGTAGGTAGCGATTGTTAAAATAATTATTACTAGGATAAACCAAAAACTACAATTGGGCCCTTAAACGCTTTGGTACGACTCATTCTTGACTCTTATTGTTCTTTAATGCTCGGTTCTATGAACATTCTTTAGGAATCCCTTAAACTATGATTTCCTCAACTTATCTTCTTGTATTTAAATCAACCTTAATAAAGATAGATCCTGATCGTAGAGCTTCCTTGAATAGAATAGCTCAAACATCATCTTTACTTTACTTTTAAAAAGGTTTCAAAATAGGAAATTTCACATAAAACCGTTAGTTTGACATTTTCTTAAGATTACTTCAACGTAAGGTGCTTCTAAGGATCCCTAAAGCTTCCTTGAGAAGAATAATTTAAAAATTGCTTATTTAAAAAGTTTAACTTTCCTCAAGGTACCCTAAGCCATAATTCACAATGGGCGTAAGCATAAGAAATACACAAGAAATGCATAAGACATAAAGTTGAACATGTGCGATTCTTATGGCCGTGTTCATAATGCTCTTACGTATTCCTTATGCTTGTCCACAACAGCTGCATAAGAAAGTTGAAATCATCTCAACTTTACGTATTTCTTATGCATATATTTTCTTAATGCGCATGTCCAATATATTTTTACAGACACAGACTGTAGATGTGTTAAATGGATGAAACTAAACTTGTTTTTGTGGTTAGAAATATTTATAATCTTTGTTTTAATAGCAATACTAAACGAATTTTGTTTTCCAAAAAAGACATTTGATTGCAAACATGTGCAGAAACAAGAGTAATGCCCTAACTAAGCCATAATTCACAATGGGCGTAGCATAAGAAGTACATAACATAATTCTTATGAAAATCTTATGCGTGTTCACAATGAGCATAGCATAAGCAAAGCATAAAAATTGTTTTGTAGAGATATTCTAAAGTAGGTCTTCTTCTGAATTCACGTGAATAAAAATTGACATAAGACAGATAGCAAATAAGAGTTGGCGCACAGAGAGTCTACGCTCACTGCTTGAAAGTAGAGAAGGAAATTTCCGATACAAAACACACCGATTAAATTGAAAATAGATTGAAATTATTTTTTGCACTCATATTTCATTTATATCCAAATATTTTTTTAAATTTTAATGTCACTGCCCCAGAATGAATTCTCACATAGTTTTCTCCCTCAATAATAAATTTATCTGACAACCAAAATTTTCAGCATGTTAGGCCTAAATTGATTTTCAATCATAATATAACACAAGACGGTCCTACGATCATAATAAATGTGTCTTATCCTGAACGTATAATTGGAGTACAATCATATTCATAGATTTATAAATTTCAAATATATTTATACATCTAAGTGTGAATAATTCACTCTTACAATATTTTCCTAACTTAACAAAATTGCTCAACTTTATATTGAAGTATATGTTCATAGAAAAATAATTGATTTATCTGAAGAAATTAATTCCAACATTCCGTTATGATCAAATATGATTTTTACACAATATTTTATCTAAATTCCACATAAATTTTCGACAATATAAATGTAATAATATGTATAGAAGCAAATGTAAAACAGGGGTGTTAAATACTATTGTGATGGATAAAATATCTCGGCTAGAGAAAGAAAGGAAGAATTGCTTGTGTAATAAATGTCTTAAAAAATATATTACCTAAATGTCTACTACAGTTTAAAATAAAAAATAGCTAAAAATATACAATATTTGACACCCCTAGCGTTTTACCCGTTCGATTAGTAGCAAAAGTTTACCGAGTAAATAAATAGTATTTTTCTGTCGTTCTTGTACATTAATGTTGACTGTTGAATGTAATAAAAATTATCGATGTTATGATAGTATTTATTCATTTTATTCTTGTGTTCCATATTTAGGACAGAAAAATTTTTCATCATCTATTTATTATGTAATAATCAATTTTTTAATGCTTCCGAATATTGCACCTCCGTTTGACTTGAAAATTTACAGGAACTAAGATTCAGCCTCTAAGATTATTTTTGGCATCACCACAATCTTCGAAACTACTGTAGCAATTTGAATCGGCCTTTTTTATGTCTTCTGTATAATTTTGCGCATGTAGTAAGCTTGGTTGCGGTTCATATATCCTCGCACGGCTTATTGGTTTCGATCACTCAGCTAGCGCAGCTTTCTTACGCACGTGCAATCATCTAAAACGCAATTATGATTCCTACCAAAGATAGCGCGGTTTTTTCTTTGGAGCCTTTTCTCCCACAAAATTCAACATTTGAAGTATAGGAAATAGTTATTTTTGTATTAAGTGTGCGAAATGATTGCTTTTATAGTTATATAGTTATAATTAATTTGCAGTCACCTGGGTATTGTAACCAAAAGTATGCGCAATTGTTGTTTGATAAATAAAGAACTGTCAACAATTAATTTTTATATTCAAAAATAAGTAGTTTTTCATAATACCTGCATTGAAACAACGCGTTTCAACGCCTGTTTTGTCAGTCGAAACAAGACAATTGCAGACAAATACGAGTGTAGCCGGGCAAGAACAGGCTTGTTTCTGCCCGAGGGGAGAAACATGCTTGTTTCTGCCCGCTGAATTAATTTTTTACATCGTTTTATCCCTGGCAGAGTCGCATTTGTTCATTGTCAATCTCTAAATGAAAATCATATAACCTTAGTTAATTTGACAGTTGTTGTATTCGGAACTGTAAATTAAATTAGAAAGACGATTAGTTTCAAGAAGAAAAGTATTAATACGACAACATCTTATTGATGAAGCACAAGCAGCTACTCTCGACTTGTTACTTGCAAAATCAAAAGAAAAATATTTACTTTGTTATGACAAATTTGTAATGTGGAAAGTTTCAATGCAGGTATTATGAAAAATACAGTGTGTGGCACGGGACAAAACACGATTTCAGCCGAGGGTGATGCCGGCCCTCGCTTCGCTCGGGCAAGCAACGCTCACCCTCAGCTGAAATCGTCTTGTTTCGTCCCTAGCCACACAATATACTATTGTGTAAAAATTCATATTTCTTTTTTGTGAAATACCTGTTTGTTCCTATCTTTGTAGCATTACAAATTGATTTATATCAGATTAGGTGTGCAAAAATATGTTCCATTTTTTTACTAGTAAAAAAATCACGAACTTTGCGTATCCATAACAATACAAAAATATCATGTTTTTTTGACAATTGGCGAAAAAAGTTATTTCATCATACAATAAATTTATGAGAGGTTATGAATCGCCATTAGAAGATTGCGTGTGTAAGAGAGCTAGTGGAGCGATTGGAGCCAGCAGCATTGTGCGAGCGATGCACGAATTACAATCAAGTTTTTGCCATGCGCAAGATCATAAGAAAATACAGAATAATCTGATTAGAATCGTTGCAATAGTCTCAAATATTTAGCATATCATCAGCTCAAACAATTTTTAATTATTTTTAAATCAATAATGTACTACTAAATATCAATCACGTCTTTTACTCAATATGGATGTGGCAGACACTTTCTTAGTGCACATTGATATATTTATATATTATGAAGTGCGGTTATCAGTCTTCAAGTTACGGGTACTTTTGGCTTTTGTGGAGCATATAATTCAATAAACCGACTTTGGTCCGAAGCTGGAATCGATTCTGTGACCTTCAGATTACAAAGTCACCATATTTGCTATTCGTTAAAATACGAAAAATTTGCAGCAATTTTTTTTCATTTCTTCTTCTTGAATTTGCCAAAAATCCTTTTAAATCTTTTAATCTACAGTAGAGGTCGGAACCATTTCGAATACAAGTAGCTATTTCAGCAAGAAACGTATAAAAAACAAATTTAGGGAGCCTCAATTTTCAAATTATATCATTTCTTAGAAACGCGTTCCCAAAAATTCTGTGTGTTCTGTGAATAAATGACTTTCCGTAAATTTTCATTTTACTCGTATTTATGTAGTGTATTTTTGGTTAATCTGATCCAATAATTAATTTTCTTTTTTTTAGAGACATTATTCATGTCTCGATTGATTATCAATTGCAATAATAAATTTATAGAAGACACAAAAATTCGTACTCAAAAAGAAATTGTAAAAAATTGAACACACGAAAAAAAATTATGAATTAGATATCACTTATATCAACAGTGTTGGCTTGACTTGAGTCATGATTTAAATAAGTTTGTGTTTCAATTTATTTGTACAAAATACAAGTATTGTGAAATCGACAGAATCCACATTTCGAGATTATGATGGAAATATGCGTTTTGAGCATCCCTGAATCGATTTTGACTACTTTCGGCTTGACGTCGCTACGTGTGTACGTATATATGTATATAATTCGCAAATCTCAAAACCAGTCGAACGTGTAAAGTTGAAATTTTGTATTTAAGACTGGTCTAAGGTCTAATTATGCACCTCGTATTATGGCTGCAAATGTCTGTAACAGAAGTGCACTTTACTTGAAACTCTTTTTGAATTTTTTGCATAAATCCAAAACAATCAGTCGTATAATATTGAAATCTCATATTAAGCACTTTTATAACATCTAGTTGTACACTTCGCATTATAATTGCGATTGGCTGTATCGGAAGAGCAGTTAACTGAATAGTTTTTGAAATTTTTCGCATAAATCTAGAACGATCAGCTGTAGAATCATTAAATTTAGTATTTATAGCAATTGTAGCATTCAAATGATAGATATATTTTTTCATATCAATCTACTGAGCCTGAAGTAAACTTTATTTGACAATCTTTTCGAATTTTTCGCATAAATTCGAAACTATAGGCCATATAATAATAAAATTCAGTATTTGAGACTGCTACAGCGTTTTAATGAATTGAAACATCAAATAATCACTTCAAATTTTGGTTGCAATCGATTTTGCCTAATGTCAATATCAGTGTCAACTATCAATTTATTATTCATTCAAAAGTTGTTCAAGTGAGTCATGTGGTGTCCATATCAGATTTTTTAATGAAGTATATAGTTTGTAAGATATGCACTTTTAAAATCGTAAAAAGTGTGTCCCTCCCCCCTCTAACTTTTCATTTATATGGTGGAGAGTTTTAAAAAATATTAAGGTGGTATAATTTGGATAACACTTACACTGAAAATTGGTTTGAATAAGACATGTGTAGTTTTCGGTTAAACGTTATTTTTTTGAGCTTAGCCCCCGCAGAAACAATTTTATTTTTCAGTGTCTTTAAAAAGTACTATGAAACGGAGAACGTTATTTTCCACTACGGAACCCTTTACTGTGCATGGTCGATTTTTTAATATTATTGTATTTTTTGTTAGTTTGGTTTTCCTTTTCATTTATTTGTGGGTTATTAATTAATTTCATAGAATATTTTTAATCCAAAAAGTCAAATTAATGTTTTGTACGGTATCTTTTACAATATTGCCATATAAAGTTGAAACTGATAAAATCTAATTTATTGAAGGCAACACGCAATTCATTTCAAATTTTATTCACTTGTTTAAAAATTCAAGTTTGAATTATTGACCCGGACAATGAAATATTAAGCGGAGTTGACTGCTTCTGAATTGAGTTTATCGATTGCAAAAATTAGTTCTCATGTCTATTCAGACGATTTTTTTTTGCGGTTGATTACTTTTGCACAATTTGTTATGCAAGCAGTATAAGTAATATGCTCCTAACGAGTATACAACCGTTATAGAGGGAAGCACTAGTGTCAACTGCAATGGAAAATTCCTAGTATTCCTACGTCCAACTATCACCTTCACTGTCAAGGACTTAAATAATTATCTGTAATTTAACGTACAACACTACAATCAAAATAAAACAATCCAAACAATTTGAATCATCTTTATTGTTTAATCTCTAAGGGCTATCATTTACAAGACAGTGAAAACATCACAAATAAATGCAATATTCCACTAATCTAACGTTTTGAAAACAGATCATCACTTTTTATGGTATACCATTAAACCTACACTTGATCTGAAACTTGTTAGTCAACATTTCTTTGCGATTTCAAAAATGGAATGGACTGCACAGAACCATTTTATCTTAAATTGTTAAACATGTATTAGACAAATTGTATTATACGTAAAAAAGCAAAAAATGGAAATAAAAACGAATTTGACAAGGAAATGGTAAGTAGAAGTTAGGACAGCTGGCCACAGTCCGCAACGACGATTTTCTTGGAGGTTTTACCAGACTGGGAGCCCAGAGCTTCAAGCTTCTTAACTACATCCATGCCCTCCACAACAGCACCGAACACCACGTGCCTATTGTCCAGCCACGATGTCTTTACGGTAGTGATGAAGAACTGGGAGCCGTTGGTGTCAGGACCGGCGTTAGCCATAGACATAATGCCAGGGCCAGTATGTTTCAGCTGGAAGTTCTCATCCGCGAACTTGTTGCCGTAGATGGATTTGCCACCAGTGCCGTTGTGGTTGGTAAAATCACCACCTTGGCACATGAAGTTGGGAATCACGCGATGGAAAGTGGATCCTTTGTATCCGAAACCTTTCTCTCCCGTGCATAACGCTCGGAAGTTTTCACACGTCTTGGGCGTTACATCGGCACGCAGCTATAACAGAAAATATTTCATTAGTAATCTACAATGACTAGCTCAAAATTTTTCTGAATAATTTCAACCTTGACCTTAAAACAGATTATTCTCGGTTCAACATATAATAAAACAATTTAAAATTATAATTATGCAATGTTATTATTGTTATCTTCTGGGTCACATAAGCAATGGAAAATCTCACATTTGATTAGCAAGAGCCGCCCAGTTTTTTTAAGCTGTTGAATCATACATTTATTGTATGGAACAAAAATCGCACTGACGGAATTCTTTGAGGAAAGCAAATCGCGATAACCACGTATACTGAAAATTTTGAGATTACTAATAATGTAGGGAACCGGCATTTGATTGTTTCAACCGTCATTCATCAAGAAGCATTCAAAGAATTTTTCAGTTTTAAAATAGCTCTAACCAAAAAGTACGGCAAACTTACTGCACATTCATGAAAAATTTAGAAATTAGATTATAATGACATGCAAAAACATAAGCTATGATTTGCTTCAAACATGCATGGTCGGCATGATGGAGTTTGAATGAAATTCTACTTCCGTATTATCACTACAAGTACAAGTTATATTTTACTTCTTACCTCGATAATAATTCTTCCAACAGGCTGCCCATCGGCGGTCATATCAAAAAACACTTTTGGAAGGGCCATGCTTGTTGCGAATTGACGAACGAGTGAAGTTCGAAACAGTGAGTTGGTTGCCGGACAACTTGTTAGGAGGCTCTGGAAAGAGACAGCACATGCACGACGAGCGAATGCGACTGCAGCCATTTTCTAGGATGTGACGTAACATACTCAAATCACCATCCAATCATCAATAATTTATGAACTGAAAATTCAATTTAAACATTACATCGCGGAAAAAGAAAATACATTCTGAATTTTGATTCATAAAAATATTATCTAAAATACCTAATTTAAATAACATATTTTATTTTTCAAATGAGTTTGACTCTTTACTGGCGTGGTCCCTGTTTTACACGGTGTAGACCCCGTTTACATTTGAAAGCAATTTGAATTTTATGAAGACATTTTACAACGTTTTCCACAAATTTATTTTTTATATTAGGTTAAAATAGTATTATTTTCAAAAAATTTTCTTTTGAATGTTTTTTTTATGAAGATTTTTGTTCTTGATGACAGTGAAGTTAGTGGTTAAATTAACCATCACCTTCAAGTACATTAAACGGAACAAATTTTAGTATATTAAAATGATAAAATTAATTGAAAGATATTTCCATTTCATTGATATTTTTATGTAAATTTCGCCATAAATACATTTTTTATTGATGCCTTTTGAAACAGCCATTAGGTTCACTTTCGTTTGTTTTGTCCGCTTGTGACAACAGCAAAGTGAAGATGGCAAGATGCTGTAAAATCGTGTGATTGATAATTTAATTATTTGCTATGTAAAATTGAATACCTAATTATTGACATAAATTCAATATTCATGTGCGAGAGCTTTAATTTAGAGTGAAAAGTGTGTTTTTTCTATTAAAAATACCAACTTTTATTGCTTAAAACATAGCCTTAAAAAATGTTCCGAAGCAAGGTTTTGTGAACGAGGTTAAAGATTGTTTGAGTACAAATTTTTAGAAAATAAGTGGTCTATTTCGTACAAAATATCACTATGAGTAACATGGGGCCGTTTGGAGGTAACAAAAATCCTCCGTGGAGTCGTGGTGCTGTTACAAATAACCCTGGAGCTTTAGTAGGGCAGGGAAACCCTCTGCAGCAACAAATGTTAAATCAAGGCTCAATTGGAGCAATGGGGGCATCTGGTATGGTGCAGTATCAACAATCTCAGCAAGTATTTCAAACTCCAATGAGCCTTCAACAACAAAACATTGGTATGGGTTTGCAACAATTAACTAATAGTTCTGTGGCAATGAATCCGGCTATTGGACAGCAAATTAATCCAAATCAATTATTTTCACAAGTAGGAGCAGTTACTTATCCAAATCCTAGAGCATTGAATCCCACAGCATTTCAAACACAGAATATTCCTTCGATTCAATCTGTTCAAAACTCACCGTCTAACACCAGTGCTAAACAACGAGTGTTTACTGGAACTGTCACTAAAGTCCATGATAATTTTGGTTTTGTGGACGAAGATGTATTTTTCCAAACTACAGCTTGTGTAAAAGGTTCAAATCCAGTCGTAGGTGACCGAGTCCTTGTGGAAGCTACGTTCAATCCAAATATGCCTTTTAAATGGAATGCCACACGAATTCAAGTACTGCCAATGTCTTCATCAACAGTTTCTTCAATGCGAAATTCAAATAACAGTAGCAATAAATCATTTAATACTTTATCAAGCGCCTATAATGCTGTCCCACCTCCTGTAGAAAATTCCAATGGAAATTATTTACCCTCCTCCCGAAACAACCAAAGAGCAAACAAGAGTTCCGTAAGCGGCCGAAGCCGTGACAGGTCTCGCGATAGAGACCGTGAAGAAGATGAAATTGAAAGGAAAAGACGACGTGAGGAACGAGCCCGCGAAAGAGAAGAAAAGGATAAAAAATCGCCACTGCGGCGGAGATCACGCTCTCCAAAATCGAGACGTCGAGCTAGAATCGTTCCTCGTTATATGGTACAAATCCCAAAAATCGCCCTACATTTGTAAGTTGGAATTCTGACTAAGTATAAGTTTTGATGTGTAAGCTTCGTAGCTCTCGAGGGATGTCAATAATTGAATATATGTATTTTTTGTTTATTATATTCTTTACTCACAACAAATTAAATTGAATTACATTTATATGGAAAACATAATTTATTTCGTCGCGAAAGTCGTTTATCAGCCTATTAAGATCCCAACGTGTCTCAATAACTCCAAACCGAACTGATAGAGGTTTCATGTTTACATATCAATTCTTGTACGGCATTATACGCATTTTTTTTAATCGATGAACTATTTTATAGGTCTGAAGCTGATGTTTTAGAACTTCGTCGCAGGTACACAAACCTGTATGTGCCATCAGATTTTTTCTGCACAAATTTCCGCTGGATCGACGCCTTTCCACCCCATAATCCCTTTGCTTTAAACAAACCATGTTCCTTTCACATTATGAATAAAGAAGTAGATGTACCCACCGAAAATCAATTTGTTGTTGAACCATCAGATGCTGATTATATATTTTCTGCGAAGGTAATATTATCAAACTCAATAATCTTGGAACTGAATTAATTGATTCATCTGCAGGTCATGTTGATGAGTGTCCCTACCATCGAAGATATGTACTCAAAATGCTGTGCGTTAGCTGAAGATAAAGAAAAGAAAGAACGCGATAGCGAAGAGCGAGATTTCGTACACCCAACTAGATTAATCAACTTTCTTGTTGGTCTACGAGGCAAGAATGAGACCATGGCGATCGGAGGACCATGGAGTCCGTCGCTGGATGGTGAAAATCCCGACAAAGATCCTTCAGTACTCATCAAAACTGCCATCCGAACGTGCCGTGCCCTCACGGGCATTGATCTGTCCAATTGTACTCAATGGTAAGCGTTCTGTTCTCTCATATATAGTTGAAAATTTGTATTAATCAATGAATATGTCATGTCATGTAAAACGCTTTTGGTAAACTTCTGTTGCCAGTAGCGAATAGAAGCTTGTAAATTAATATAATGAAGTCTTGCTAAAAATTGTAACTACAAAATATATATTTATCTACGATCATTTCTAATATAAAAAGTAGGTCTTTGTGAAAAACTGCAATAAAAATTTTATTGTACACTTTTAATGCACGATTTCGGATAGAGAGTCCATCAGTTGCAATTATAACTATTTTAAACAGCTGGGGAATATTTTGAAACATATTTACAATTCTAAAATCAATTTTATTACAAATTTCAAATTTCCAACATTTATGTCAACTTCAACGTAAACAGTTCAATTCATAATATTGTTTTCTTCGCTCGTATTTTCAACTAAGTCGCGAAATACATGTGTAACTCCAATGCACGAGCGGCCTGGATAAAAATGGTTATCTATATAATATCATTTGACGTCAAGACTGCACAAAATAAATGCGAATAGGTACAAAAGAGAAACTTTTATGATCAGAATTTGGTATCAGTTTATGCCACAACTGTTTGTCTCAGCAACTATCTACATATTTGCTATCAACTTAAAATTTGGCACAATTCTAGAACATTTCGGTCCACATCTCTCTATTTTTTTGTTTTCATAAAAGGTCGAAATTTAAAGATGCGGTAACAAAACATAGTGAATTGTTATGTGAAATGGCTTTGTTTACGCATTCTAAAATTGTTTTCTTTCAGTTTTATATTGCATAATTTTTATTACACATATTTAAACCCTCTTTATCATACAACCAACACACTTCTTTTACTTTATTAATATAAACTTGCGGAAATAAAATTGCTGGCTCATATGAAGCATTTTACAGGGTTAGTACAGGCTTGGTAAACAAAGAAAACTTGAAAAAGTTAAGCTATTCATATACACCTCAAAAAGTAATAAAAAAGTCGAAGAAATTGATAATTCATCCTAGATTTTCAGTAATAATGCGGTACAATTATACCTACAACATTGTTATGAAAAGTTTAATTCACAATTTCCCGTAAAAATGTCAAAAATGCCACCGTTTCTGGTGAAAAAAATTCTTTCTGATATTTTTAATATAAATAGAGTCTTGTATCGTACATTACTTTCATGATTGTAAAGAGGAACAGATTTTGTTTGGTTTAGATTGTTTATAGAAGCTTCGTTTCAGCAAGAAACAAATAGAGTTTTATGGCTATAGTTGACATTCTCAGTGCGCTATTTTCGGGAAATATAATATAATTATAAAGCTCATTTATCTGTAGAAGATCTTTACCACTTTTCTTATTTATATTGTTGGGAATCCAATTTTTTTACTTCAGTTAAATTTATTACCAGCATAATTTGAGACGCTGATTGCACATATTATTAAAAAAAAATAATAATAATAATAAAAAAAAGCTAAAAAACATGCTTATGTCAGTAACACACTCAATAGCGTCCACATAAAAAAAATTAATGGCAAGAGCAGAATTAGTGAAAGCCTTACTGCCAGACGTAAAAGTTTGATACTCTGTTTATAATAGGAAACATTCAAATTAAATAAAGTACAAGTTGACAAGGTCCAAACTTCTACTGCTGCTTTGCCATTAATTCTACCATGAGTGACAGAAAGTGGCAGATGATTATGATTTGTTTAACTGCAAGTGCAATATATAAATCAAAAAAGAAAACAAATAAGAAAATGACCATATTTTTTTCTAGAAAATTAAGGTCATATAGCAAAAAATAAAAAATAACCTTATAAAATTCATAAGTTCATTACATTTATTACGAAAATTGTAGCATACAACAATCTTCACTTGCATATTTGTAAAAGTTTGAATAACATTAATTTTGATACTTTTCAGAAGAATTGATTTTTCTAATAGCGCCGTTTCACACTTCAAAAAATCATAAAATTCCATACAGTTCATTTGAAAGTTGAATTTGACGAAAATACATGTTTCTAATGTGCCTACTTCAAACTGGATTTTTTTATTCCCCATCCACCATCCATAGATGTTTTCAAAGTTTGCAACGACTTCACAAAATAAAGGAGAAAACGCCTATTTTAGAAAATAAATAAAATTAGAGGACAGAGCAATGAAATAAAGGACGTATGGTCACCGTAATGATAACGATGAATTTTGTGCTTAAAACCACAAAAAATTACAGTTTACAGAGGTCAGAATTGCAATCATAGTATTTCACACTAATTTGAATAAAATATTCCTATGTTTCATATATATAATTTAGCGATGCAGGCCAAGTAGGCCCATGGCTTCTGTTACGATTTTTTGCCATTTTTTACGGTCCTGTGTTAATCGCTTAAAGTTCGTAATCCCTAGTGTCTCTAAGTCCTTTTTCACCGCGTCATACCACCTCTTCTTTGGTCTTCTCCTTCTTTTCTTTTTCACAACAGCTCCGTCTAACATCTTTCTCTGGTAATCTCAGCACATGCTCTAGCCACCGTAACCTTTGTGCTTTAGCCACTTCCACTATTCCAGGCTCACTATAGAGTTCCATAATCTCGGTATTAGTTCGTCTTAAGGTAGTTGTTGTGCCATAGCCATAGTATCAGAATATTTCAAATACTGTATACTTATTAACAATATCATTATACAATTATCCTTGAAATTTGAAGTCGATTGACCATCTCAAACTTGAGATAAACGCAATTAAAATTGAAAATTTTAACATGGAGAGTATACATTTTAGGCAGTAATTATATCAGTTTTAATTTTTAATGGAAAAACTAACAGTCAGATTCTTTTAAAAAAAACTAGCTATGAATTGGTGAATATGTTCTGCGTATTTGGAAATAAAGAGAAAATTATTGACCATCTCATTGTTTAAATATGAGAACGCTAAATTGAATATTTTATATATAAAATACGTGCCGACACGTTGAACAGAAATGCTTGGCAACACTATACGTCACTCTATACTATTCAAACTACAAATTCAAAGGAGAAGAGATGGAAATAAATAGTTAATAATGGTTTCAATAGAACAATATTATTTATGATGGATAAAATATATAATATATTTGGTGACACAAAAAATTATATCAATATAATCTTAATATTGAATATTAAATAAACAAAGCACATAAAAGTGAAAAAAAAAGCATTGTTAACTCAAATATATGAATATTAATAATAACAGATAAAAATAATATGGTATGAACTTACATATAAAATTGCACTAAATCACATTAATTCTGTAGCTTAAGAAACAATTAGCGTGATAATACGTTTATTTTTGTGGCTTTCCATTTTTTAACTCTGTTAAAATTTGGACAAGTCCTTGCTCTCCTTCCTCATCGTAATCTTAACCTTTTTGTTTAATAAGTTTACCTTTATATCGCAATATTTCGGACATGTTTCTATATTAAGATGACAGCTAAGCACAATGTTGCCAAGTTATTTCTCCGGCAAGTACCCGTGAATGTTTACTATAGGCTCTTTGCGAATAGATTGCAGCGCCAATAGTGGTTGATTTTGACAGTACTAGCAGGTAAACAAAACGGTATCATTGTACATAATTTCAGAATATATGTACCAAATTTGAATTAGAAAGCAATTTATAAGCCAGTTTAACAAGAAAATTTAAATATTACGTGTTGGTTATACAAATTGTTGCGTTCCAAACTGTAAAACAGTTACGGAAATACAAAAAAAAACTTAAACATTTCTACAAGTTTCCATCCAGAGAACATGAAATAGGAATGGGAAAAAATGGATTCAGGCAATTAAACGAGTAAAAAAGTAAAAAGAAGTCAATAATAATTATAGAATATGTATTAAATGTAGAAATTATTTGATGAAACTAGAAAATTTATGTAAGAAGTTAGGTTAAACCATTGTAAGCTATAGCAATTTCGTATGTATTATTTTTATGTATTGGATAAGTTTTTGGAAATTCATGCCAAATATCTCGCGTTTCATCAACCTAAGGCAATGTGAAAAAATATACTTTTATGTGACATGTTTTGATTCGTTTGACAGACATATAGCAGCCTATAATTAATTACTACAAAATAACATATCTTACTTCGATAAAAACTTTAAACGGACAAGAATTAATCGACATTTGCTCTACAACAAGCGCGGAAATCAAACTCTTATCCAAAAACAGTTTTTCTTCAACATTAAACACATGCTTACTTCTTGCACTAATTTTCCTCTTTCTAATATACTTCGGATACAACCAGGTTATATGAATTGGAATCCTGTTCCTATTATAACTCCATTAGTCATCATTCACTTGTGTTTTTAAACTTATTTCAAGCTTCAATATAAACTTTTTAGCTTTTATTCACTTATTCCACGTAATGACAATTCAAATTTTTTCCTGCAGCTACTTTCAAAATTAAACACTCCGAGCGCTAGTGTCGCTCTCCAACGTTTGCGCAAAGAGCCTATTGGTAACTGAAATTAACCCGTAGCCACCAAGCGGTTATAAGCGGAACTATATTGTAAAGTGAATTCATTCTTAATTTTCATATAATCGTATGTTATGTTACTGGTTTTGTTAGCAATATTTAGTGGCTTTTTTGAGATTGTTGGTATGAAATTTTATACTACAATAGTTCTTTATGGATTTGTTCAAGTTAATTCAGTGAAAAATACTTGGCTTTCGACTTTATTGTTACATTATATAACCTCAAAATTAGTCTTTCTCAAGACTATACTCTTCAAAATACGGAATTTAAACGAAGAATTGATAATAAAAATTGTTGTGTTTATGGATGTCATTCCAAATTTAATCGAAATGTGGATTTGAGTTTCCATAATTTAACTAAAAAGGGGAAAAAAAATCTGTAGTAAATAAAGTTGGCAACTACGAATTAGTTGATAAACGAGCTGTGTGGATTAGAAAAATTCGTACAAGAAAAGCTGAAAGCTGGAATTTACATTACAAAAATGTCGTAAATACTTCCCCGTAATATTATTTTCTTTGAAGTCATGAATTTTATAACCTCACGCAGTCTTCCAGTTACAACTAAAAACCGTATATAAATAAGATGATTTTGAAAGAAAAAACTATATATTATGAAAGAAGAAGTCAATACTTTCCCGCACAATTAAAATTGAATTAAATCATTTAATGAAATATGAATATTTCTTTGGTGAATATCAACGTATTTACATTGTTTACAGACTACAAACTTGCCGTAAGCCACTTTTGATCTGCCATTTTGTAAACACAGTGCTGCCGCCAACAGTATTTTCAGTTGCCAATAATCTACGAGTATGAGATACACTCCCTGACAAAAAATTCAGTCATCCACTAAATTTATTCTAAATTTCTTAGTCTTTACTCATCAATATTACCATAAAAATCTATCTGTGTTATGAACAAGTTCTGACAAGAATTACAAGCATCTATATATCAGTTTGCAAGGCGCTTTTTGTAGATACGGTAGACTTCACTTTTTGACAATGATGTACTACGACAACAGCCTTAACCGCACATCACCCTCTTTTTTACCACCATAAATCTTCCTCAGAGTTTGTCTCTCCCACACTTCTAGTTTATTTTGCATAGTCTTGTTCAGCACCCACATTTCACTACCGTACAGTACCACTGGTCTATGTTTTACCATACAATATTTTTTTTATTGTGAACGCAAAAACTAATTTCATAGTTTTGTTACCATAACTTTTTGGTTACGGTTCTTTCAGAAAATTCTAGCATGGCTACTTTGTAATTTCTATTTGTACTCATATATCATTCAAATTTATTGCCAGTATCAAAAAATAAGCTAACATATGAAAACGATTGAAGCGTTTTCGAAAGAGGTGTTGAATAAAACTGTGTATTGCACTCAAGAAAAGCAATCACTCGCCTTATAAGCGTCGTGGCAAAACTTTATCTTTCGTGAGTAATATATCACATTCCACACTATTATTTATTGCTTTTATTGCTTTTATTCAATAAAATAAAAATCTGACGTGAACATCACGTGACTTGTATATCATTTGATATATACACAAATTTATTCAATAAAGCTTTCTGTCACTTCAGAATATAATTAATATAATTTTAATATTTTGACATGTACAATGTCAAACAAAATCAAAAAATTGACAACAGATTATCATTGCCTGCCTTATCATTTCAATTAAGCCGATTGATACAAAAATAGTAGATAACTATTTTGATGCTACAACAAGTTCAAACACTAAATTTCAATATGCTATCGCTGATCATTCTAGATTTATGCAAAAAAATTAAAAAAAGTCTCAAGTAAAGTGCACTTCTGGCTTGGCCGATTCATACAAAAATAGCAGATAACCATTCTGATACAACATCAAGTTCTAATACTGAATTTCAACATCCTACGGTTGATCATTCTGGATTTATTAGAAAAATTCGAGAAAAGTTTCAAGTACAGTGCACTTCCGGTACAGACGATTGGAACCATAATGCAAAATTTCAACAGTATACGTTCAACCAGTTTTAAGATTTACAAGTTACGCACGAACGAATATATGTACCGACATCAAGCCGAAATAGTCAGAATGGATTCAGGGATGCTCAAAACGGATATTTCCATCAAAATCTCGATAGGTGAATTTTGCGGTTTCACAATACTTTCTTGTACTTAGTACAAGTAAGTAAAAATTATTTATGCAAGACTTCATTTCAGACTGCATGCGTAAAATTGTAGAAAAAATAAGCTTTGTAATTCTAGTAGTAGTGTACTGGCAACAGCAGTGATTTAGCAATCATCACTGCGCCTGGTTTGTTGTATCGCATTTTCAGAAAATAGAAAAGATGGAGAAGTTGTGGGAGTTGGAACGAGATGCGCCGGCAGTAAGTTGAAGTACAAGTTGTTGTTTTGTGTTGTTGTATATAGCGTTGTGGTGCTACACATGCGTGTGCTCACGACTGTGTGATGTCTATTACTAGGTACCGATTCGTGGAGCTGTACTACCGGCGCGGCGAGAGTACCCACAAGGGGAAAGTGGTGCCGGCACGGGTTGAAACAGTGGTGCTCTTTCTGCCAGATGTATGGAGCTGTGTGCCGACGCGGCTCGAGTGGGATCAACTGCACCAGAGCTACAGGAAGCAGCTGGAACGCAGACTACGCGCCACGCGCGCCATCGCCATGGAGGACAGCGATGAGGCCATCACTGCTGACGAAAAGGCACTACCTTCTACTCTACTTGCTTCTCTCACTTTATCATACCCTGATTGTGATTATATACAATTGCTAGCTGAGCTGAGCTGAACGTGGACGTGGTGGACACTGGAAGTGTCCAAGTCTAAGCCAAGAGCCACCGGAAGTCCACGGTTTAGTGTGCAGCGCGCTGGCTAGCTACTAAAGCATGCCAGTCCGAGGCTCACAGCCGTGTTGTTCTGTTTGTTCTGTTTTGTGCTTGAATGTATGAGCCATTTATGCTTGAAAGAACGTTTGACGCCGATTCTTGTGCAGTTCTGTGTGTGAATGAGATTACAGCATGAGTGCAGCGTCCGGGGTGTGTATGTTATCATGGACCACCATGGCGGCGCTCTTACCGTTCTCTATGTTCACAGGAAGAAGAGCCCACTGCTGATAACAAGTTAGAGCCCACGCATTATTCGCAGCTGGATCCAAAAGTCATGAATGTCACCGATCTACGTAACGAGCTCAAGGCTCGTTCCATCAATAGCAAGGGCCTCAAATCTCAGCTCGTTGCTCGACTCACAAAAGCTCTCAAAGCTGAAGCTGAAAAAACGGAAGACGACTCTGTTGAACTCACCGAGCAAACTGACTCCAAAATGGATGCAGACGATAAAGAAGAAAAGAAAAAAGAAGTAAGTCTATATTTATTTCCTTTCATAATAAAAATCGAATAAAAATTCTTTATTTTTGTTTGTATTACGTTATCGCACGGTTACTATGAATAGTTTTTTTTTTATTAATTCATATATTTTCTATTAGAGTGAAGAAAAGAAGCTGGACGAAAAAGAGAAAGCTCAACTAGAAAAACGGTTCACACTGCCCGATGAACAACATATTATTGTGCATCCATCACGAACTGCAAAATCAGGGAAATTTGATTGCACCGTTATGTCTTTGTCTCTTTTATTAGACTACAGACCAGAAGATACAAAAGAACATTCATTTGAAGTATCACTATTTGCCGAACTATTCAACGAAATGTTAATGCGCGATTTTGGCTTCAACATTTACAAAGCATTGTATACTTTGCCGGACAAAATAAAAGACGACAAGAAGAAAAAAGAGGATGATAAGAAAAAAGACGATGACAAGAAAGATAAGAAGGATGACAAAGATAAAAAAGATGACAAAGACAGAAAAAATGAAGACAAAAAAGATGATAAAAAATCTGATGACAAAAAAGATGACCGTAAAAAAGAATCCAGCAAGAAAGATGAGGATGATGAAGAATATGATGAATTTGAAGAAGAGGATGAAACTGACGATAAAAAAGATAAAGAAAAACGCAAAAGTAGTGACCGCGATAGGAAGAAAAAAGAGCGGGTGAAATTAATAACAAAAGATAAAAATCTTCTGCTTTCTTTTGTCTATTTTGATCAGACTCATTGCGGCTACATCTTTGAAAAAGATATCGAAGATTTGATATACACTTTAGGATTGAATTTATCCAGAGCTCAAGTTAGAAAATTAGTTTCTAAAGTTATAACTAGAGACTCATTACATTATAGAAAACTAACCGATAAACCAAAAGACGAATCTACCGAACACGTAATAAACCCGGAAGAAAATAACGAATCAAGTATTTCAGTTGATGAATTATCTTTCGGGAACAAAAAACTACTGCCGATATTCCAAACTCCGAGCCCTTCAAATTCGGAAATGACAATGGGAAACAATGTTGAAAAAACGCATCTTTCAGAAGGATTCGTTATGTATCAAGGAGCTTTAATGGATGTTGGAAAACTTCTTCAGCAGTTGCAGAGGAGTGAAAAAGCTCGACTGGACACAGAACAATATATGATCGAACTGAAAACTGAGAATAGTAAGCTGAATGATAAAAACGAAAAGTCTGTCAATGTTATTAAGTCGTTAACGACTGATTTGTCTGATTGTAAGAAGAAATTGCAACACACCGATGAATCTCTCGTCAAAATGACGGTAAGATATTTTCAAATCATGTGACTATTTATTTTCTAAGTAACAGCAGCGGAATGTTAACGTCAAGTTTATGAATTCCACTTGATATTTGTTTCAATGATTGTGTTTTCGCAGGCCTGTTCGAAACTGTTCCATTCAACACTCCAAGACGTGAAGGATAAAATAGAACCAGTGCTAACAACAAACTTGTATCATAATCACGATTCTAATGAAACTAAAGTACAGAATGATATTAAAAGTGAAACAACAGTTAAAGCGGAAAATTTGAAGAAAGAAGCTCATCACGAATCACGCTGGGAGTCAAGAGAAAATAATTCTACTGCCGATTCATCCGTAAAATCTGAAACCATTGAAATTGTTGACATGATTTAGATGTGTATGTGACATTAGAAATTATGATAAATAAAAAGAGTTCATTGAAATGTTAGGTACTAAATATTGCATAAATTGTACGAGGGTATTGTATAAGTAATTTGAATATAAAGAAAACATTTATTTCTCACTCATTAATTTGAAAATTCAGGCAGTAAATTGATTTTATTTATTCTGCATTGGAAATGAATGTAATAAAATTTCTTAGTTTTATCCAATTAATGTTGCACACTGTGACCTGTAAATCTATAAAATTCTTAAATTTGTAAATCATGGCATAATGAGCTTGTCATTCACATGAACAAATTAATATTTATTCAATAAGAATAGATTCTTTTCTATATATTATGGATTTATAGGTCTTTAATACAATGGATTTGTACAGAATTGCAACATATATTTTGTATTAATGTCAATTACAATTTGATGGATTTCAATTTTTCAAATCGCCTTACATTATAGAATTTGTTCATATTGTATTTATCGTATTTTATTCTAGTTTAGTTTATTTTAAGTTTTAAATTTTAAGAAAATGATGTATGGGAATTCAGTCACAAGTTTATTATTCCTATCCTACTCTACAGTTTCGGTCCCACCAGGACCATCTTCAGGAGTGAATAGAATTAGTGTTTGTGTATGTTGTCATCTGTAGTGTTAACATAAATATTTTGTTTTTTTTTTATAAGTGGATGTAATAAAAATGAGAAAAAGAAACATGCTTTTAGTCAAGAATAAATAAATACATATATAAAAAAATTTAAAATATATTAAAAAAAAACTAAGCGTGGCAACAATTGACCATTATGAAAGCCAGAGGCTAAGTCTAACACTAATTCTATTCACTCCTGAAGATGGTCCTGGTGGGACCGAAACTGTAGAGTAGGATAGGAATAATAAACTTGTGACTGAATTCCCATACATCATTTCTTCATTTCATGTAACAGTCAGCATCATCTAATACTTTCTTTAAATTTCAAGCTCCAAAATTTATTTTTCGGCCAACCATTGCAACTTTAACGTTATTTTACTTTCTGGAAGAAAGTGCTCGAGTTTCATTGATCACTAAATACAATTGAATTTAATTTAAATCATTTACACTAGAAAGTTTTGATTTTAATAATCTTGAAACATAAAATATAAAGCCATGTTAAATCGGACAAAGCAATCCGCTCTTTAAACTTTGGTTTTTGTATTTTTTCTTCTCTTATTATTATTTTATAATCAGGGTCTGATCAGGGTGATTAGTATTTGTCAATCGGCAATTATTAGCTGGATTCGTAGAAAATTGGATGTTGGAAACCAAAATTCCATTTTTAATATGAACATTCATTAGTCCAGATCTCTTTCCGATCAAAATCTTGAAACTTCAATTGCAGCACGCGTGAAAAGTTCCAGAGTTACCTTTGTGCTCGTCTCCAAAAAATTCGAACTAATTTCACTTCTTGTGAATGCTGAACATCAGTCGACACTCACGTATCAAGGTGATGGATAACCGCATTGATTGCGTGCGATGCAAACGTAATTTTTTCTTCAGTTTTTGTAGGTTTTCTGTATTTGAAAAATATTAGGAGTGGTTAACATGTTTCTATCTGTATTATCTAAAATATAGCTAAATATGTGATAAGTGCATGAAGAATCTCTAGAGAATGCCAAAAAACTAGCTAAATTTCGGCTTTGTTACAAATTGAGGTTATGTTATTATAGCTGACAGTTTTCTCGGTGGTTTTTTCAAAGAAAAGAGGCTAAATAGATATCGATATTAATATTCATAAAAAACCATCAACATTTTACTTGTATTCATTCAAAAATAACAAAAAATACTGTGACCATAGACTCATCTCCATACCAGACTAGAAACTAAAGTTACTTAAAGTGAATCAAAATTTAGTTGTAAGTTCGATCGCACGGGCGCTAGTTCCTTCTTTGCTTCAATTATATAATAATAGTTGCCAATCTGTTTGGGATATAATCAACGATCTGTTTGAAGCGATTTTGAACTTTATTACATTATTACTTCATCATCGTTGGTTAAAATTGGTTAAAATAATAAATGGCGTTGTGTAGTTGAAGCGTGCTCACGTTCATTCGTAAATTATGTGCAAATACGATGAATTGGAAGGAAATTATTTAAAATTATTAGTATTTAAAGTTGGGACAATGTGTATTTATTGTGTTCTCGCATTTTTCAATTGTGCATATAAGTTACAGAGTGCTCGTAAATGAAGCGAAATACATCTTGTACAAATACTTCTGTTCTATGTGATAACTAAAACCTAAAGTGAATCTGGAACAAAAATGTGTGCCAACGAAAATAGGAATATTCAAAAATTCAAGGTAATTGATTAATTTTCAATTCTAAATTGCTTCATTGCACGATTATTTAGATGTTGCTAAGATAAATTTTGGTAAATTTTGTAGTAGTAGAGATAAATCAGCAAATAATAATGAATTTTGTGTTTCAAACTGTTAATTTTTATTGTAAAATATGCTTAAAAAATAGATTTTAATATTTTTTTCGTCCATGTTACGTTTTGCACTAATGAATCCATTCGTAACTTGAATTTTAATTAAATTATTCACGAAGAAGTTGCATAACAGAACAAATATTTTGAAACATTTTTGATAATAATGTACTGGGTGTGCAACGAAACGCGAAACATGTTCAAAAAATATGCGGATATTCTTACATATTTTACAGCAAAAATACAAGAATAAAAAATTGCTTGAAAATTCATTCATACTTTTAAAAGTCTTCATAAATACAGTAGAATATCTGTAGCATTAGACATTCAGAAAATAAATAATGACATTTTCGTCAAAAATCAGATAGCCATGAAAATAGAAAACAAAATATCAACTAAGATCATAATAGGTACTTTTATATTTAATTCTGAATTTCAGCAATATAAATACAATGGTTACAACAATTAAGAATATGATACTTTTCTTGTTTTTAATAACTCTTCACAGTTCTAAATGGAATTGAAGTATATTTTCCTATATTTTTGGACTATAACAATGTAGACACAAAGTAAAAATTAATTTTCAAACAATTTTTTATTCTTGAACTTTTGCTCTAACATATGCAGGGGACTCAATATCTGCACATTTTGAAAATCCTGTGTTAAGCCTCTATGTTTCGCGTTTCGTTTCACACCCGGTATGAATAAATTTCATGATATTAAGAATTATTTATCTGAATTTCAGGACGTTCATAATGCAGATATAATAATCCTCAGGATGACAATAAGAAACTACTGATTCATCCAAGAAATTTCTAAACTGGAATAAAGATGGAATCAAAGAAAAAGGCTATATTTGATATAATCAAAATGGTGAGTTGAAGTTATTCATATGCAAATAAAATTGAATAATTATTCAGCTAGATCAATAATCATGGATGAATCTAATTTAATCTTTTGATGTGCTATTTTGCTATTTTGCTGTTCAATATGAATAAAAATACGTAGTTGAATATAAGGTAGATCTGAGTCTTTGAATTGTATGTTCGATTAAATTCGACAATACAAAGTAATTTGGTCACGAAAGCTACAATCGATAAGGTGCTATCGATCATTTCACCAGTTTATTCAGTGAAAATATGGAACATTATCTTAAATTTCAAATAACTGCTTGTAACAATTATCCGTTTAACAAAAATCTTCATGATTTTTACGCTATTATTTAAATTTATTTGATTTAAATTGGATACTGCATGAACTGTTAATTCATAATTACCAGCCGTCATTTGCTTTGTGAATTTCATTGAAGATAGTTTGAAATTAGTGTAAATATTTATATTTTAATAACATGAATAATTGTCTGAATTTCTTTCACAGTAATCTTTGCATCGAAACGTGTGTCAAAGTCCATTGGAATGTTCATCATTTAATTATTTGAAGTACAACCACAAGCGGTATTGCAGCTTACTTAGCAAGCATCAGAATCTTCAGCTAACTTGCATTGAAAACTTGATTTACAGTCTCAAATGTAAGTACATCTCATTTGAAACACAGATCCAAACTTAAACTTCTCTTTGTTTGGTATTTCTAATATTCTGCGTAACGGAAGATACCGGAACAATAATTTTATTCATACATTTACAGATGTTCCGGAACTTTTCTTAGCCATGAATTTGAATTAATCGTCAATTGAATCAAATGAGTTGAGATATGTAGCAGTTTGCAGTCTATTTACGAAAAGCCTTCCGACCTAAAGCTTAAAAGTGAGTAATTTATTCTTTTACTTTTATTTTAAATATTAATTAGATATTTCAATTATTTCAATCATCAAGAATAAATATTTATGAATATTGGATGAAATTGCTGAAGCTGACTGGATTAGTAAATGTGAGTATTGGAAATAAGGGAACTCAGTCAATCATTTAATATTTCCTTTTCTGACTCTATAGTTTCGGCTACACCTTGCCATATGCAGGAGCGAAAAGAATTATTATGTTTAACTTTGAATTTATACATGTATACATTCAAAGTTAAACATAATAATTATTTTCGCTCCTGAAGATGACTATGGTGTAGCCGAAACTATAGAGTCAGATAAGAAAATATTAAATAATTGACTGAATTTCCTTATTTTTAATACTCACATTTATGATTATAATATAATTTTATTTAGTCGAAAAGCAGACATAGATACAATTTACAATTATTCAAATTTTCAATGTTAGTTTACTTCAAATTGCATAATCTTTTATTATTCATCTTTTCGAGAATTGTTATTGTTACATGTTAAACAATTCTTCTCCATGATATCTTCCAAATTATTTCAAAAGTGGAATATTGTTCTTCTAACTTATTTGTTCAATTTGAGTTTGAATTATTTTGAAGAACGTTATGATTTAATTTTATAGCTGACTGAGTCCTGAAGTCTTTACAATCCAGGAACAACATTTTTTATTAAGATCAGTGCGATAAATTTCTTTTGGACAGGACTAGATCTGAAGTTTGTGTTCTTGTTAGTTGAGGTCAACTAAAGAGGTAGCAAATTATACTTTGTAAACAACAACAGGAAAACTAATAAATATAATAACGTCCTTCAAAATTTAAACCACAAATTGAGCAAATAATTTTGAATTATCAATTGTATCTTCAAAAAAGTTGGAACTGTTTATTGTATGGCTAAAAAAGTGCAAGATTCAATGTTAGAAAACTATTTCATTTATCTATACATTTTTTCAAAATTTAAATAAAATTGTTTTTAATTATAAATTCTGTATATTATTGGAAACTTTGACGTTTTGATCCTTCGACCAAAGATTTTCATCAGAAAACAGAGATATAAAAATAAACAAATTAAAGTAAATTGAGTTACTTGCCTTTGTTTATTTTTGCATCATTGTTTTCTGATGAAGATCTTGGGGGCGAATAACCAAAACGTCAAAGTTTTCAATAAATATTCAGAATTTATAACTAAAAACAATTTGATTAATATTTCATTTTTAAAATGGACGTCAATGGTACAAATTGCCATCTGCAAATAAATCAATTTCACGGTTTTTTGGGTTCAACTGGTAGGTCATTAATATAAAAAATAAACGTCATGTATTGGTTTTATCATTTTATTTATTTGAATACATATCAGAATAATTTTACAACTTTAAAATATAGCGCCCAAAACTTAATTTCTGTAGTCAACAACATGGCCGTTTTTGATGTTGGTGTGTTGTAATAGGGAATAATTCTTAATTAAAATTATTTAATGTTTCGACATTTTGTATATTTCATAAACAATTACATAAGCTTTAGTGAATGTACTATAGACATCCATTCGCCATGTTCGCATTTGTGATTCGTTATTATTTTTAAACAACAAGAAATATGAAAAAAATATGCTCATTTCTTTAAAATAGTACAAGAATAGTGTAAATTCTCATATTTTACAATGTGAGTAATGTTTTGAATTTCTTTTTCAGCAATCTTTTTGTATTAATTTCTTCAAGAGGCTTGTCAAAGCCAAATCGAACGTAAATCATTTAATTATTTGAAGAAGTGAAGAAACCTACCGTTGTGGAAGAGATGAAAATGCTGTTACATCAGGACTTCATGATAAGCTTGAAATCCCAAAGAAGTAAGAACATTTCGTTTTTAGTACACTAATTAAAAAAAAAATCTTCTCTTTTTAATACTCTTAAATCAGATAGTATTTGAAATTCAATCAGATATGGCATAACATGATATTAATTTCATTTATTCGTGTATTTACAGTTTGTTGTTGGAGTATTCTTCATTGTAAATAGATTTGGATCTGTAGCTGTCGACAAACGAATTTGAAAAGGTGATCAAAGGTTCCAGAGCAACTATTACATTCTGTTCATGAAAAGCTTGTCACTTCCAAAGCCAGAAAGTGAGTTTTTTAAATGTATTCCGTAGTTAATGAACAATTGCAACCTTCAATTACGTTGACAAATCTTTTACTATAAGTACATTCGTAAATAAATATACAAAAATTGACAGTAGTTTTTTAAATTTAGTAAAAAGCTCAATTCTGTATCCTAATAGCTATAATAACGAATGCGAGTCCTATTAACAATCGCATATTTTTCAAAGAAATTTAACCTGTTTTTAGATAATTTATTGAATTTAACACATTTTTCTGTGTACTTAAGTAAAGCGTATTCATAAGCTATATTTTAATAACAATAAATGCAGAAAATCAACGAAAATTGAATAAAAAATTAAAGAATCATCTTGATGATCAAAGCGCATTTTTGGCAGTTCATGAATGTTTATTAGTTCAGAGATTTCGCAAATTACTATTTTTCACAATCACAAAGCTTAAAATCAAGCAGTTTGGGCAAACCTACGAAACAATAGTTTTCATCTAATACTATAGTGACTATTTTATACACAACTTGTACACATACAGACTCGAAAGGACATTTTAGTCTTTATTGTTTAATTATTGATCGATGGGAGGTCATGTGCTATACTTCAAAATAATAATTTGGTCTTTATCAAAGTTAAATGAAAAAAATCCTTGAAAATTTGGTGCAATTACCTCCAACACTACAGATTTAAGAAAATGTATTAGCCTAAATTGATCATAAAAATAAAAATTAAATTCATTCTGATATTAATACCGAAAACCGCTTGTCAATAACTCGCGAGATATTGAGATAAATAGTTTCTACCCTAAAATGGGTACTAACTCATAATAGTTCAAAATTTAAGGTATATAATTTAATTACTGACATGTTGCTCATTCTGTACAACGATTTTCAGATTTCAATTATGCATAGTTTAGCAGATATTACCTCTTGAATTTTTATTTAAAATTTCACCCAAAACTTGGTGTATGAATAAAAAAATTAAGCAGTTTCAAGTCTATAAGTGCTATAGTTGCTGAGAACTCAGCCTTTTACAAAATGTAATGGGCTAATTCGATTTAGAAACTTTTCAAAATTACATATTGCATATAAAAATTAGTTGTTAATTGTTGATATAAATACGAAAATGACCATGTTTTGTTTAGTATTTAATTCAAATATTAAAATGAAAATGTTCATCTAAACATTCATGACGTAACTGTCACTATAGTTGTCCAGTTGTACTACAGTGGACCACACATTTCTTGCTATAGTTCGCGTCAAATAGAATTGGTCCTGCGCCAAAAACTAATTTTCGTCCGTATTTTCAAGTAACCAATCGCAGAGGTTTCTGTTGTAGGCGTTCTAATCAGTGGCGCACGTATATAAAATCAAAATTTGTCAATTAAATAGAAATACTCGTATTTCTACTTTTGAGTTGATCACTGGTATTCTTTTGGTATAATCATTTCTATATTGTTATTGTTCTGTTTTTGTTTTGACTCTTACATTTTCTTGTTTATTATTATTATTGTTATTGTTATTAGTGTTCTATTATATATAACTATATAATCATGGTTTTGAATAGCCAAAGTAGAGAGTTGGTGTATAATTCAATCAAAGCAAGACGAAGCAAGTAATGGTGTTACCATTTCATTAATCAAAGTGAGAGAACGTGTGTGCAAAGCTTTGGGCATATCCAAGAACACTGTTAGTTTGATTAAAAAAGAAGAAGATGAAAATATGAGATTGATAACAATAATTTTGGAGTTGTTTCACTACAATTTGATTATACGATTATTTGAACTGGTGATACAGTATTAATAGAATTTCATTTGTTGCCCCCAAATATTCAATCAATTTCCTATAAATACGCTTTTTTTCAATTATACCTCATAACTCATCAATAAATTGCAGTAGCTCTATGATTAGAATATAAATAAACAGTTATTATTTGGAAACATCGTATTCTTAGGTGAAAAACTGCACGACACTGGTTTTGTCCCAAACGGTTGGCCACAAAAATCAAAAAGCATTTGACCATTGCAGTTTTCAACAGAATTCATAGTTACCATGAGCAGTATTGAACTGAACAACTACTGGGCAGGGCTAGAATGTAGTACTAGGCATAAAGTTTGTAAAGCGGAACACTAAACACGATGGGAGAAACGTTCAAATCTATTTGCGCTCTGAAAATGTGGGTGCTATATCACATGCGCGAAGAATGATTGATAGGACCTTTTCTAGGTGATTCCTACTATAGTTCAGTTTAGAAACTCTTCAAAATTACATATTGTGTATAAAAATTAGCTGTTAATTGTTGATATAAATACAAAAATGACCATGTTTTGTTCAGTATTTAATTCAAATATTAAAATGAAAATGTTCATCTGAACATTCATGACGTAACTGTCACTATAGTTGTCTAGTTGTACCACAGTAGACCACACATTTTTTGCTAGTAATCAGTTGGAAAGCGCCACTGCAAATTACTCGAAATACGTTTACATTTTATCTCAGCGTACACGTACGTCTAACAACATTCTTACGATCTAGTGACAGTGATGTCATCAAGACTTTATAAATTATTCTCGACTCTATTGAACATTTTTTGGGAAAAATAAAAGTTACGGAATTTATGTTACTAGATTTTGAATAACATATGTAAGAATTAAAAAACATCCGAACCAGCCCAGTATCAGCGTTCACGATGTTGTCTATATTAACTATCTTAAACCGTGTGGATGATACTATTGACCTAGGAATCAAATTTGATAAGAAAAACTTTTATTTAATTCCCATACTTCTGAGCTAGGTTCCTCATGTTTGAGAACTCTTGGTTTTATTATTAGAAACACCTGTGACTTTTCCAATCTGCTAGTAATAATTACAATATATTTGTCTTTTGTGCGATCAAAATTAGAATACTGCGCGATAATATGGTTTGCATTAAACGAATATCAAAATAAATGTATTGAATTAGACCAAAAAAAAAAATGCCAAATTCCGTATACTATAAATTGATGAATAATTATCCAACGAGAAATCTTTCTTATGATACTCTATTGCGAATATTTCAATTCAATTATCTACACACTCGCAGAGATAATATTTCCTTGCCTTTAATTAATTTTCATGCACCAAGTAAAAATACAAGAAACACTAATCCATTTTACCTTCCCAACGCAAGTACCAATATCTACTATAAATCTTCTCTCTACAATATGTGTCATCAATACAAACAGTTACGCAGCAGGCGAAATATCAAAGCTGTAAATATGACTTAATTATTTTGGTTGCTTCTTACTCACTTGTTTCTATTTTTCTAGTTTGTATTAATATGTTTTTAGAAATATTTTATTTAATTATATATCCTGTCCTATTATTGGATTTTATATTTGCGCTGTGCTTTTAAATAAATAAATAAATAACGTCATACTAAATGATCTAAAACAACATATTGAACGAATGCGTTTAAATAATATCAATTATATCTCTCTTTTGTGGGAGATAAGAAGTTGTAAAACAATAACCCAATTTCAAAGTAAACACATTGTAGCATATCATGAAAAAGAAGTTCCGACGTAGTCATATCCAATAAATTAGGGCTAATTTTGATCTAGGTGATTGTTCCCTATCAGTTGAAAGCGGTAATAAATCGATCAGTTATATACAACTGAAATGAACAATTGGTGATGTTAGTGTTTATAAATTGCGCTATAAATGAGATGTACCACTGAGTTAGTATATTTTTTTTTTATTTTCAGCAAAATGTTGATATAGAATCTCCATAAAAATCAATTTGGGACAATATTCATTGACTAGGCTCACTATTCTGACCAATTGAATAACAGTTTTTAAAATATATATGTTTTTTTTAATTCCAATAATTCTTTTGAGACCAGGCTGAATTTTTTAGATTAACTTATTTTTGTTAGGTTATCTTGAAACCACAAATAAAAAAAGATTCTATTATATTCCACTAATTACGGAAAGCCGAATTCAATTATTTTCTTCACAATTTAAAGAAGCTTCACTAAAATATAGATAGAGACAAATATATGTGAGTATAATTGAATAAGAAAAAGATAAAAGACATTTCCATTGTAGTTATTAAAGCTTCTCTAGCTAATGAAGGGAATTGAATTAAGCCCAGTGTGTCCTCCTGAGCTTGATAACAGTAGAAATTTGTATAGAAGATAATAAAACATGATATAAGATTTTAATTTTTATTAAATATTCATTTGAGAAATCTTTGAAACAGGATTTTGTAGATTCTGTAATTCACAATAAAAAAAATCATACATAATTATAATAAATTTGTGTATTTGCAATGTTATTCAACTTTTTAATGACTAATCTTACATTATTAATCTTTTCGATAATTTGAATCGAATTGAAGTTGGTCCAACTGACAAAAATATGTCTAACTATTGGACGATTATTTCAAATGTGTAATACTATTTCCCAACATTCAGAGACAGTTACATAAAACATTGTTAACTTGAATCACATTGTCAAATATTTGATTAGATTTTTATTATCCTACTTTCTGATATTTTATTGCACATAATGATACTTTAAAATATGATTCTATAAATACAACTTAAAATTGTTATTTAAATGTTACAAAGAAATAAATTATATATAAAACTTCACTCAAAAATTAAGTAAACAATGCTAGATAACAACATGTTAACAATGTTTTATGCATTCTTCAACCGAATTACAGGCGGAATTTACATTTTTGAAAATAATTTAATATTTTTTAAACGTACTTGTTTAATTTGTGTATTGAAATTATTTTGCGAGATGTCATCACTGTTTATGGTTCCCAAATCCTCACAGAGGTGAGGTAATCAGTGTAACAGATTTATTTTTTAGTTTTTAACTTCAAATCTAGCTTCGTTATTTTAGTCTATTACTATGCAATATGTGTTAAATTTTAAGTTTGTCTTTGTACTAGAACAGACTGAATCATAAGAGTTCAAAAGTAAATTTTTCTCCTTTAATTATTTCCGGCCTTCATGATGGTTTGAAAACCTATGTCAATCAGATGGGTTGTCAAATAACAGTTTGTAGGACCTCATGATAAATACAACAATGCTCTTCAAAATCTAAAACTATACAAATTGAATAATATCAATCGTTTCTTTAAAAGAGTTGATGTTGATTCATCTGCTGTTGATAGAAATTTAAAAATTGAATGTTGCAGGAGAATATTAAATAGACGTTCATTTGCTAAAGATTAATTTCAATTTTTTTTAGTACAGCTGACATCAATATAAATTATTAATTCAAATATCATTCATAAATTGATTTTATTTATTGGATACATATTTGAAAATTTGAACAACTGGGAAATTATGAAATTAATATTTTTTTTTTTGCAGCTCCTGAAGAACTTGGAAGCTCATCTTCACCAGAGCTTGGATAGGCCGCAGTAACGGGATATTTGGACGAATTAGGAGACCTGTAGATGTGATGAATAATAAAAGCAACAACACTTCCCAAGTTAAGAGGCAGTTTCTCCAACAAGTATCTCAACTATGGACTTCGTAACATGAGCCACCTCATAGATGTCTTCCAAATATATTCCGTAATTAAATCAGGAATGGATCGTTCAGGAATTTCATAATAATTCATTAAATAATAACTGATATGTATTCAATATAAAAATGCAACGCATTACAGCTGTTAGTATGTTATAGGCAAATTTAGGCCATTAAGTAAATTGCTGTGTTATATCTTGTGCTTCTATTTCGCGTTTATTACTTCGGTTTTTTGTGTAGCTTCGAAGGTATTGTAAATATATTGGGGATATGCTAAAAATCGTGTTAACGTAGAGATCTAAATTATTTTGAAATTAAATTGGGATTTAAAATTCGCGCATCATAGTTTTTGGGCACTCTGCTCTCGGGCGTATTTTTCCGTTTTGAATATTCCGTTTTTCTTTTATTTTTAAATATTAAATAATTGTCTTGTTTTTTTTTTTCAATTTTTTATGTCCTTGTACCGTAACTTGGGCCAGCGTTGGATTTTTATTCGGTACACGACCATATAGCTCTGGGAACACCCCCCTCCTAAACGACGGAGCAGACGGAATTCTTAGACTATATGCCGGTGTCGTTACGGGAAACGTATGGAACGCTCGTTTTGTCGGCGACGGTCCGGGTCTTGATGGGATCACTGAACAAACAATATTCACACGTTATGTGTGGATATTGTTCTTCGGTGATGCCATGAAGATTCCGACTTCTCGAGATGACGCTTAGTCGGCAACCGTACTCGTGTAATTAGGCGGAAACATCCGGGTCTCGGCTAGACAGACCACGAATTAATTAGAGTCATTTTTGTTTTTGCTAAAACGAGCACAATCGGCTGCTTGTGGGTTGAATATTAGAATCAGTAGCATAATATATTTCAGTATTTCTCGAAGCAGTAATAGTACTAAAATTAATATATAATATAACACAGTAATCAAGAAAATTTCTAGATATAGATTAGTTTGTAATTCTTAAATAAATTAGGCTCAGTTACATAAAGCACTGTAAAATATTATTATCTGACATGTCAACTCGGATTATAAGAATCATTTAGGTATTTATTTGTAACATTTAAATAACAATTTTAAGTGGAATTTAGTAGAATCACGTATAAAAATATTTCTATTCAAATGACAAATAGGTGAGCTAAAACACGTACTCAAATATTTGAAAAGTGATTTCAATAAGGCTTGGTGCAACTGGGACTTAATGACTTGAAATATTTATTCTTGGAATGTTAAGTATTTGAAAACTAGAAGAAAAGACTAATTTCACATAATTATCCAGGTTTTTAAAAAAATTCTGGCGATGTTTCGAGTTTGTGTTCGTGAGAACATGGAATATTTAGATTTCTTGCGATGAACTTATGACGTCATGAGTTAATAATCCCACGGATTCATGGATACTACGCGCAATCTGTTTCCATGTATTCTATCCTTTTCTCAATATCGTTCTCTCTCATTCTTCTGTCAAGCATTTATTTTCAATGATTTCAAAAAGTTTATTAAAAAATATTTGACTCATTCTTAAAAGTGTCTATAAAAGTTTTTTTTGAAGAAGTACTGATAATTTCTTTATAAATATTTTTTATTCTGTTATGTCTTTCTTCGTAAATTTGGGTTGAAGCAAAGGGAATGTTAAAAAATTCAATATTATTATTAGGTATTGATATTCTGTATTATAATGTCAAACAAAAAGTTAATTGTTATTTAAAAAAAAAAAAAAAACGAATCAAAGGTGATATCATGAATATTTCATTCTGGCAAGGTTTTGTAGCTGTGACGTATGTATGGAAACATGACATCATTACTTGGAAAAAAAATCAAGGATTGATGGATTTGTATCCATCGCCAGTATTCATTTAATGTCTTTCTAGAAGTAATTTGGGGATCACTTTGAAGTCACTGAAATAAATTATTACAATTGGTCCTATAATGATCGCTTGTGATTAATAATCTTTTATTACTCCTTTATAATTGTATTTATTCAAAAACTATTATATTATACTGTAATAATGGATAATATTGTATATTCTATATATTTTTATGACAATTCATGCATAAATAGAAGCTCTTTATTTTTTTATTATTAATAATACTACTATTACTTGATTATAATTGTATTTATCTGAAAACTATTATATTATAATGGATAATACTGTATATTCTATATATTTCTATGACAATTCATGCATAATTAGAAGTTCTTTATTTTTTCATTATTAATAATACTATTATCACTTGATTATAATTATTTATCTAAAAACCATTATATTATTCTGTAATTCTATATATTTTTATGATAATTTATGCATGAATAGAAGCTCTTTATTCTTTGTTGTTAATAATAATACTTTTATTACTTCTGTATAATTGTATTTATTCTAAAACTATTTTATTATACTGTAATAATGGATAATACTGTAATTCTATACATGTTTATGACAATTTATGCATGGATAGAAGCTTCTCATTTTTTTAAAATTGTTAATAATACTTTTATTACTTCTGTATAATTATATTTATTCTAAAACTTTTTTATTATACTGTAATATGGATAATACTGTAATTCTATACATGTTTTTGGCAATTTATGCATGAATAGAAGCTTCTCATTCTTTTAAAATTGTTAATAATACTTTTATTGCTTCTTTATAACTGTATTTATCAGAAAACTATTATATTATACTGTTATAATGGATAATACTGTAATTCTACATATAATTATGACAATATATGCATGAATAAAAGCTCTTTTTTTTCATTTTAAATAACCACTCTACCTTCATTTAAATCCAGTTCCAAAAATTCCCACCAGGTGGCAGCATCTGTCAGGAAATAATTTTCCCTAAAGCTGCTTAAAATTGTCTCAAAATAATTAAATTTGAAATAATCCGCTCCCATGTATGTAGTTCAGAAACTTGCCACCAGGTGGCAGCATCTGTCAATAAGACCAATTAGCAATCACTTCTGCCATGATTCAAAATGATGCTTTGTAATGAATTTTGTGTCTACGAAAAATCCAAAAATTGTATCAAGGGAGCAGAGACGATAAGAGATAATTAATTAGCGATTTTCTCGAAAACCAAGGGCTTTAGGGACAAATGTTTAGTATAAAATTTACGTAACTTTCAACGCCCTACAAGATTCATTTGAAAAAATTTCCTCTAAGGCTTTTAATTTCCGAGAAACGCTATGCTACTACCCTTAATTTAAGGGTTGGAAGAAAATTTCATCTACGTTTTTGATAGCCCTTCTGAAATGGTGTACGGTAATATAACTAAATTATACATAAAAGCTATAGTTCAGGAGTAAATTGAGAAAAACACTTTCCGAGAACCCTTGGATTAGCTCCTCACAATTCTGCTATCCTAATACTGAGTTTGGATTTTTTTGAAGACACAATCGTCGTTCAAGAAATTCATAATTTTGTATCCGGGTAGCAGAGACGAGAAGAGCAAATTCAAGGATTTTCGGAAAGTGTTTTTCTCAATTTACTCCTGAACTATATCCCTTATGGATAATTTAATTATATCACCGTACACAGTTTCAAAAGGGCTAACAAAAAAGTAGATGAAATTTTCTTCCAACCCTTAAATTGAGGGTAGTAGCATATCGTTTCTCGAAAATTAAAAACTTTAGAGGAAATTTTTTTAAATGATTCTTGTAGGGCGTTGAATGTTATGTAAGTTTTATACTAAGCATTTGTCCCTAAAGCCCTTGGTTCTCGAGAAAATCGCTAATTAATTCCTTGAATGAACTCTTATCGTCTCTGCTCCCCTGTTAGAATTTTTGGATTTTTCGTAGACATAAAATTCATTCTCTAAGCATCATTTTTCGTCATAGGAGAGGTGATTGCTAATTGATCTTACTGACAGATGCTGCCACCTGGTGGCAACTTTTTGAACTACATACGTGGAAATAAATTAGAAAATGTTCCTGAAATAAAAAATTTGAAATAAGACACAAGGGTATAAAAAACCTGCTGATTTATTTCTTCTTTAAATGATACATCAATATACACTCATTTATATAATATAATATGCACTTAGTTCGTTTCCATAGGGTCTGGAGATTGGGGTGACTGGAAAGGACTTACCAACCACATTTCAATATATTTATATATTTAGTTTCAAATTACTTTTTTAGAATAAAAAATATATTTTCACATTTATTGGAATCTTTTTATTTACTAAGATAATGCTGGAAATTAAAAATTGTCTTTTAATTTAAATATATCTAAATAATAGCGACTTTTATTTGGTCTAACATTTTTGAGTTACATTCATTGAAGCAAAAATAATAAACAACCCAGAAAATATATATTACAATTAAATTTACATAATAAATGCAAAAATATAATAATGATTTATGAGTATGATAAAAATGAATTACAATAATTATTCTATCACTAGCATAATAATATCTAACACTCGAGAATTATCAAACACACATTATCGCCTGGAAATCACACGCATCTTAAATAATTTTTCATGAGAAACTGACAGATAAAACCATGAAATGTTTCAACTTAACCTAAAAAATCAAAAACATAAAGAATTCTTAAAACTGAATTCACATCGATGTTGGTGACCAGAAGTTCATTTCTCGAAGTTCGGACGGTTTTGCTCTGAAAACTTGGTTCGCGGGTTTTTTACTTTGCAGATCAGCATCAAGTGAAGTAAGATCTGGAACTGAGCCAGAGTTTTCTTCGCTCACTATGCTCACGGTCCGACCAAGAGGCTCTCTTTTGCCAAAAAGTCTTGCCAGAATCCAACTACCGTTCGATTCTTCGTCAGTAAAAGTTCCTGTGAAGTATTTGTTATGAGTTAGGAGCTTCCGATGAGCTTTTGGTGAAGATGAAGGTGAAGCAAGAGGAGATGCTGGGAGTGAACGACTTCCGCGGCGGACTGAGGAGTTATAACCTTCTGGAAAATCAACTTGCTGGCGTTGTTCGCACACCATTTGGTGCGCGACTTTTACGATGGATGTTCCGCACGCTGCTGCTTTACCCTAAAACAAAAGAAAACTTTCAGTACTTGCAATTACGTCATTAATATACAAGAAGTGTTTCAAAAGCTTCGTTCAACAAATGTTGTATTAATTAATGCATTTCAGATTTGAATAAAAAATAATAAATTTATTAATCAGTGAACTGGAAAAAGTAACGATTTTTTGAGAGCCAATTGTGAATTAAATTTTCTCTACCTTAAATCCGTCATCTGTGCCGTTAGATTTAAGCTGTTTCACAGTAGCTGAAGGTGCTGCACCAGTGATAAAAGGTCTGCAAGCTGCAGGGTGCTTACTCACGTCTGGAGTTTCTGTGGCTGCTGCAATATTTTTTTCTCCAAAAAAGCTCTTATCTGCTGAAGGCCTGCGTCCTTCATCTCGTGATTTCCTTGGGTAAGGAATATATAAGAAACTTTCATCGTGGTTTGGTGGAGAAAATGCTGCTTGGTCTAAGTCCAACCTAAAATTAAAAAAAAAAGAATTAGTTATGCCATATAACAATAATAATAATAATAATAATAATATAGAGGCATCAATTTGATATTGAAAAGTTTTTTCATTGGAGAAGAGTTAATGTACCCTTTAATCAACAATTTATATGAAAAATAAATTAATATAAACAAGCCGTTATTTTACGGGCAGTCTGAGTTGTTGATGCTAATTTATGATAATATTTTAAGGACGTTCACTCGGCGAGAGAGTGACAAAAAAATTCGTGCGAGAGAGAGGGAGTGTGCGTAGTTTGATGCGGCAACATAGCTTTACATGGACAGACGTAATCTGTGCCTGTGTGAGTTGAGCGACCATAAGACGCGCAGAGCGATTCCGCAACGTTGCAACCTCTCTCTCATGTCTCTTTCTCCCAGCGTAAAACTGTGGTGTTTACATTTTCATTATGGCTGTTTCTTGATAATGAATATGGAAAGGTGGAATATTTTGAATGGTAAATTTTCCTCACATTCTATTCTATATTATATTGATTTTTCAGAGATATGTGAAGAAAACTTCTTTTGATATTAGTAAAAATGTTCATTTTTACGATGCATATCCTATACCTCCCATGTTGAAGTCGTCAACTTTAACGACAAATTTCTCTAAATTTTGCATGGATATCGATATTTTGGAAAATACTACTGTATAGAGGGCATTTTCATTCACACAATTTTTCAATTTCAGGAAAATCAGAAGAAAATGGATTTAACCAGTGAACGTCCTTAAGTCAAAATTGTAGTGTTTTCGTTATCGATTTTTATTTATAATAGCCTATAAGATTACAACAATGTTGGTCTTGGTCACTGTGCAGAGAAAAAGTCAACCGAGCAATCCAGCACGACAAACTTTAAATGTTAAAATCGATAAATAATTTGAGATCCTACGAGGCTGATCTAAATATTGATTGCTGTGATATTTTTCCATACTGAATTGAATTTATGCGAAATCAGGTCTTTTTGTATATTTTAGGGTAAATATGTGGAATATCAATTTGTGCAGAGTTGAATTCTATTTCTAAAAAGACCTTACTCTAATAATAATCTTATCAAACTAAAATTATTCTTGTACTTTTGCTCTTAAAATCAATTTTTACACCTAAATAGTGATGAATGTTTCACATCCCGTATTTATTAGTAGACTAAAAATGAAAATATGTCTGATATTCATGAAAACAAATTAAATTAAATGAATATATTTGGAATAATTAGTAAGTACAGACGATATTATTGTGTCCTAGATTATTAATATTGTGAAAAATATATAATTTGATAATGAGAAACAAAAATGTCGTTATAATTATTGTTTGAAAACAACTTTCGAAAGCGGTGGTTAGTAACAATATTGATATTTATTTAGATGAATAAAACACGTAAAAAACCAAAGCACGTGTTTAATAAATAAAAAATTGATGACAAACATAGAGTTCATATTACAACATCCAGTTTCTAATCATATTTTATTTCACCAGAAAATTTCCATGCGACAACAACCAAGGACAATCTTCTTTCAGACAATTCCAATAAATTTTTCTTCCCAAGAGTAATAAATATTTAAAAGTACATAAAATATCAAGGTGAACAATAACATGGTTGAACCAAAAACAAAGCAAAATATTATATCTTTAAAAAATATATCAAAGATATTATTTCCTTTTTGAATTTCAACTGTTACCTTGATGCATTTTAACTGCATATAATCATTGAGATGAAAATGAGCAACGGGCACGTCGATTGTATTCAGTGAGATATTATTCTAAAATCAGACTATGACATCAGATGTTTTCAGGTTTTTTTATTTCAGCATATTTCAAAGAGACTCAAAGAAATATAGCTTTCTGATTGAACAATGTGTATTCAAAAAACTGAAAAAAGAAATTAGATACTTGGTACTTTTCATTCATAACTTCGATAAAAACAATTCGCAGTATTCTAAGTGACGTCACAGCTGTGAAACTCGGTAGTCACAATAAGCAAATATGAATTGTATATATTCTATAAATATATATTTATTTTGACTCTTGAATTAATTTTAAAATACTATCGGTAATTGCTCCATTCTATCTGATAAGATGTGAATAAATTTATTCAAAACAAGTAGTATTGTAAGCCTTGGACATACTAGCCATGCAATAAATGCGACAGCGTTTGCGCAATGTACTATCGCTAGCTGTCAAACTAAAATTGCATTTTGTATAACCGTGCTTCGTATCTTCAGATTAATGGAGCCCGTTTTCTAATACTGTTTTTATCTACAAAGCAAAATATCATATATATTTGATCATCAGAATGACAGGTGTGTAGCTCTTATTTCGATCACTATAGAAGTTGAGTATACTATAATTGGAATGTCATCAATTAATTCGAAATAGAATGAAATTAAAAAAAAAAATGTGTCGAAGAAAATATAATGTTTTGATGAGCTTGATCAACTTTAAAATTATTATACATCGTACATTAATAATGTATCTTGTATCAAATCAAATTTGATAGTGAAAACAAAAAAAAAAAATAATTATAAATAATCACTGTAAAATATTTATATATAGTTCTATGATGCAAAAAAGAATATGTTTGCTATTATCGACAAAAATAAGATATAAAATATTATAGAAAATAGAAAATTAAAAGCCTTTTCTTAGGTTTTGTTTCCGATTCAATAGAATGGCAAGCATTTGTAATAGCTCTTTTCATGCATACGGAATTCCAGTGACGTAACAAAAATCTTAATTTCTAATATGTAGTTCGTGAATAAATTCACTATTTTATAAACAATCCATTGTAATACGAGGTGAAGGCCCCATATAGTATATTTTCACAGATATATCATATTTACGTCCGTATTCTAATTTCTTGATCAAGAATTACTTATACAAAATTTCAAGTGGTAAAAAACAATTGACCATCAAAAAAATAAATCATTTCAAATTTGTCCCAAGTTTATCCCACCGAAGGCTTTAAATTAATACCAAACTAGACATCATTCAAATAGCTTGTGAAAAAAATGACAATCGTTGAAATATAATTTTTGACACTTTTACTAGAATTATTTCCGCTTAAATTTGATAAAAAATACGATAGAATTAAATTACTTATTTTAAAAAACCAACTGACGAACGTTTGCATGAGATGTCTTAATATGAGTAATAATAATTCTAATTTAACATTATGATTTTCGTTACTTTATTGTTTTAGAGAAATATAACGAATTTTATGATAATTCAAAATTTAATAATAACAAATGAACCACTAACAATTCTGAAAAATGTTCCAAATTATCCAAGGATCAATTTCAGTTATTTTATATTTTATGATAAAAACTACTGTTTATAAAATAAAACGGCAAAAATATTGATACCATTACGATCACAATATTTCCTTTATTATAAATAGATCGGAGAAGTAAAAATTGTAATACGCTTAAAAAAACTAAAAATTGAATGAAAGCGCAAGGAATTCTTGAAAGAAATGTTGATAATACGAATATGTTTCTTCTGCGATAATTCGCAAAATAATGTATGAAAAAAAGTAATCAGTAACATTACAAAAATGAATTACAAAAAATTTCATGGAACGATAGAGAGTGAATAATTTTGATGAACTATTCTTGTAAATATTTACGAACAATATTTCGGTTAAACAAATGTCCAAATAAATATGAAGCAACATGTTAAGAAATCAAACATTTATCTGTTTGTATTATTATTTATTCAATATTGTCTTTGTTTATAGTTACTTGTGATATTTTTTTAATGGAATGAAAAATTACATGCTTTTATCTACGATCGTACAGGAAATGACAGATTTTTACATCATTTTCAATGTAAAAAGTAGGCTTTTATAGAAAGATGTACACTTTTAATCTCGAGGATATTTTAAAACTTATTTAAAATACTAAAATCACTTTTGAACATTTTAAGCATCATATTTTAACTCAAATTTCCAAGAACATCTACGTCAACTACAACGAAAACAGATCGATTCATAATATTGTTACCATAGTTACCAACAGTAGCCATCAAAGTGACATTTGCAAAAAAATATATTGGATAAATTGATCGTTTTTCAAAAATCAGGACGACCGAAGAAAAAACATTGTAAAAAGTATCTGATGCACTCACGGAACTTTAAAAAATAAATTTTTGCACTTGTATCTTGAATATCTATTATATCACTGCATTAAAAATCTGTTATATTGTATGACAACTAATAAATGTTTTTTTTTTTTTAAATAAGTGTGTAAAGCCACACATTGAGCGAAAGAAAAAAATAATTTCATTATTTAAAATAAGAATTATTTGTATTGGATGGCAGCAACTTTTTTAGAGTTTGAAATGCTTAAGTTTAAGAGCATCAGTCAACAGGAAAAAAAATTCGAAACATTTATTTTTTCTCAAGTAGGAAATGATGGAAGTTATCGCGTTTCAACTTAAATATCATTCATTGCGTCAAGCAGCAAATCTACGCTGATAAATTTTTACCATTTTATAGAATAGTTTCCTTTCCGTATGTCTGTTAATATAAAAACCAAATAGAAACCTAAATCCATATTTTAATTTAAATAAATAAATCACTAAGCAACTAATTATTCGTTAGCTATAGTTCCATTGAAATAAAGTAAATGAATTATTTTAAATGAATTAACTTAAAAAGAGAATATCTTATGTCATTGTATTCTGTTCAAAATCTTCAAATCTTAGAGACCTAAAGTCTGTAAGAAATGATAGAAAATGTATTGATTTTTAATGATTTCTAAAAATTTCTGCAAAAAGGTTACCAATGTTCATAAGTTACAGATTTATAGATTGTTCAAGAAACGGCAGTTGAATTTGAATTACTATTGTACGAAAAAGAAAGTCTTTTAAATGATAACTAAATTAAAAATCTTTAAGATAGTATTATTCAAATTCAAATCAAAAAAAGAAAAACAAACAGCAGAAGCAAAAATCAAAGCTTATCAATTTTTCTTCAAATTTTAGCAAAAAATCTACGAAAATTCTATTAAATTCTTTTTTTTAATGATGAGTAAACTAATATGAAATTCAACTAAAGCATACGAATAGTAAAAGCAAATACTAGATCATACCATTTCAATTTCAAGTCCGTATTCCCAGCCATCTCCACCACAACTGTCTGAAAATCCGGCGCGATTCAAAAACAATACGTAATTGGCAAAGCTTGAACTCACGTGAACACATTTCTCATTCTTAAGACTAACTATTCTTACCCACTAAATGTCACCTAACCAAAACAAAATAAGTGTTACAAACCTGTTGTCTATCATTTTGCTTTTCATCCATTGTGGAAAAGACATTCCGGAGCCCAAAGATCGATCAGTAGCCATTTTAAATACTGTTGATTCTTCTCAAAATATGTGATTAAAAGACGATTCCCACTCACACGAAACAATGAATTATTGAGAGTACATTCCTGTACAACAAACTAAGAATATGCCTTGGTCATTTTGGCGTCCTGAAATGAAATAAAAATAGATTTAGTTGGAGATATCACTAAGTTCTACTTGTTTTGAGAATTTAGTGTTAATTAATAACGAAAGTCTTGACGTAGAAGCACCTGATAAATATTTTGATAACAATTTTTGCATAAAATCACACTTACGTAATAACTGTGTCGGTTAACATAATTTTCTTCTATTATAAACATTGTTTTTATGTGATTACAAAGTTTAAATTGGTTGAAAAAATTGACAAACCTTAAAAAATATCTTTGCTTTTATCAAAATTTATCGTACTGTGATTAGAAATAAGATAAATGTAGTAATTTTCCACTGGAAAATTTTGGGAAATTGAATTTTTTGTCCCCCATTTGTTTAATCCAAATGTCAATTTGTTTCCTAATTAATAATTGTAAAAATATGGAAGTTGACAATAATTATGGTGACTCGAAATACTTGGCCTCATGCCATAATGCCCAAGTTTATACACTTGTTGCACAAATAACAGTTGTAGCATGTAGCAGAAGTAAATATCCAAAACTATTACAAAATAAAAGGACACACCTCCTTATCAGAATTTTGTTTACGAATTCATATCATAATAAAAATATTTGAAGTGTGCTGCCAATTTTAACACAAGTAGTTATTTATAAATTATGTTAAATATCATATTTTATCTCAAAAATGTGGAAAATTCTTGGATTTCTCCACTGATTTTGAGTTTCAATTTATGGAGGATAAAGGCAGCCAAATTTCGACACTCTGGTTTCTTTCAAACCGTTTCCAAATCTTGAAGCTATTTATAAAATAAATTTTATTATTTAAATACTTTTTCACATTGTTACGAAACTTTAATTTGATTCGCCTGGTTTTATTACCTGATTTTCTATGATTGAATTCGCCTTACGTAAGTTTTTTGACGTTTATCAACAAAAAGTAATAAAAAAGAAAAATAAAATGTGCAATATGCGTCAAAACGAATTTCATTTATTAGTTTGTGTGATTTTCCCATTTGACAAAGTTATTTTCAAATTATTATTCCATGTTTCGGAGAACATTAATTTATCAATGTAGGAGTAAATTGTATGATCACATGCTTTGAACTTCGTAATAAAGAATAATATAAAACAGACTTACTTTTATAGTTCTTTAGAGTAATTGATTGGCAAAAAACATATTAAATGTAACAAAAAACCATTAGATAACATATGGCATTATTGTTATATATTGACTAATTTGAATATTAATAATTAGTTCTAAGAAATCATATGACGCATTCTGTAACCGGTTGAAATTACAACCAATAGAATACTCAAGACTGACATTAAAATAATATCTGATCAGTGAATATTTTGTTCATTTTATTTGTTAAAAATATAAGTTATAACTGAATTTTTTTGGAGTTATTCAAGAAATCTACTAGAATGTCTTGTAAAAGTTCCAAGTTGTCCACTCCAAATTCCAAAATAATGTTCCTGACTTCTGTTTGTTTAACTGCATTTTTTTAATATAAATTGGACAATATTCACTATATAATCACAAAATTTAAATCTGCACCTTCACAATGCCTTTTTTCGATTCATTAAGAAATGAGTAAGCTAACACTGTTTTAGTATAAAATTTTAAAAACAATTTTGAAATTTTGAGCTTTTTGGAAGATGGAAAAAAGTACTCATTCTTAAAAGGGACATATCTCAGCCAATTTTTGTGCTAGAAAGTCGTTAAAAAACTCAAATACTCAAAATTAAGAAAATATTTTATTTTTTAACGCATAGTTTTCAAGTTATTAGTAAAAACTAGTTTCTAAAAGTTGATTTTCCATTTTCCAAATTTTCACAGAGTTCCATATGTCAGCATTTTATCAACTACCTATACCCAAATTTTCATCGAGTAAGAAATATTTGAGCTCAAAGCCTCTAATGCTTGTATTAAATCACTGGGAAGTAAAAGCACTTGTGAAGCACAGAGAGTATAAAAGTTTTCTCAATCAATAGAATAAAATCTAATTTTTCCAGAGAGCCCCTCGATTTCACGGACTTTCCCTTACTACTTTAAGCTTCCCTGGCTTTCAAGAAAGTGGACACCCTGAGTTCGTATTATGATCAATGTTAGAATAACATACTCAACGTATAAAAACAAAAGTTAATCGTTCAGCTATATTATAATTGAGCTAGGCTTAGGATAAACCAAAGACTGTGCAACCGGGCCTTAGAATAACAAACTGATTGAATTATAAAGATTATGTATAATTCTCAGTTTTTGTTCTTCCAGTACCGTTCAATAAAGAAGTGTTTTGATTGATTATATCCATTATTATTATCTAATGAACCTCAGTATCCAAAAATCAGAATCATCTTCCCCGGAAAAATAAGTGCAACACATTTGTACATATTCTTAACTTATTCTTCCAACTTTTTGGTACATATTTTAACCATATTTTGTTCTTAATAATAAAAATTATGTATTATTGAACATTTTTTTAAATTAAACTGTCATTTTTTGAAATTATTATTATTATATTAACCGTAGTCACTATCACAAAGATGCAGCAAAGAAAAAATCAGAACACGAAGCGGCACGATCAATAATTATGATTACCTGTTATTTATTATTCACAGAAGACAACTTCTAGATCAATAATGATAATGATCAATGTCCCTCAATGGAAATATCATTTAAAACTAACTACGTAAAATTTCCAATTAAATAAAAAAATTAGGTTTTCAATTTAAATGAGTTTTCTAAAATTATGTTAATGAACGAATAACGTTTTCAGTTATTCCAATATATATTGATAAACAAGGAATTTATTTACTTCCATTACATTATCGCGAATTTTGCAATGTTAACGCCTCCATTATCAACAATTCACAAATTGATAACAATTTCATAATGATTGTTACTACGTAGCAACACTAGAATTGCAATATCTTTTCACTGATTTGTGAGACATTAATACTTGCCTTATGAGGATGAAGATCAATCACTTTTGCCCTTTTTCAAATTAGGTTTATTGTATAAAAGATGAACAGGTCAAACTAATTATCCATTATGTATCACAAGTTTAAAATCACTAAGTTTACTGTTCACAAAAACTGAATGTGTGTTACTATAATTGCATCAGAACAAAATGTGGTGTCTTGCGTTGAAGCATCTTCTTAAGCAAAACTGCTTTTTTATCATTATCAGTGACCTTTTTATATACAAATAAACAAGATGACGCGAGATAATGTAAAATTAAAAGCGAAACAACATATTTTCAACAAATAATGGTTGATCTAGCAACAGTAATTATTGCATTCTTGCTAAATTATCTTGTCAATAGATTGATTACTCGAATATTATTGAAAACAATCTTATTATAACAATAAAAATAGCCATACCTTAATTTTTCTGCAAATCTTTGAGTTTTCACTTATCGAATACATAATTAAATGGGAGTTTTAACAGCACTGCCTATTCAAGATGACGGTTCTAGACAATAAGAAGGTACGCGCATGGATTTATGACGAAGTATCTGGAAGCAATCTGACGTCACGAACAGAGTGTGCGCGTAGACTACAAAATTGAGAATTAAGGACAGTTTAAAGCAAAATTACAAATAAAATATTTTAATTGTGTGGAAAATTACGCTGCTTTTATGGAATAATACTGAACAAACATTGATAAAATAATACTTCCTGTATAATATTTTATCTAGATTTAGGTTAAGAAATCAATACTGCAGCAAAACAAATGCGAAAGTGTTAACCTGTAAACAGTGTTTTTGGTGTTTTTTCTCAGGTGAATTTAGGAGCTATGTCGTCTCTTGAATTGTAAATAATTAAGAAAATGTCAAAATCAGTTTATGTGATAACGACTAGCGTAGCTCTAGGTATAGGTGCTTATGCTGCATATAGGTACTGGAAAACTAGAGAATCAAAATGTGTAGATGAAGGTTTTGAGGATGTGTCAAAAGTAAGATTGGATATTAATTTAAATTTCTCGATAATAACCTATTATTAAACAGGTAGAAGAAAATCCCACAAGAATTCTTGTACTTGGCATACAAGGAGCCGGGAAAACTACGCTTATTTCCCAAATTACTACGGGTTTGTTAGATGTCAACAATACTAAACCTACAGAAGGGTTTCATGTAACTAATTTGAACCATGGAAATAAGCTACTCAATATTTGGGACGGTAACTTGTTTATCAATTTATTGTTGAGACGAAATACGTAACCTAATAATTTGATGTATGAGACATTTTTTTGGTTTCAGTTGGAGGAAGTGAAAATGTTCGAAGATTCTGGATGAATTTTTTTCAAGATACAGATTTACTAATATTTGTTGTGGATTCGTCGGATGCCCACGGAATAGTGCTTGCAATTAAAGAAATTAAAACTTTATGTGGGGATGAAAGGTTGAAAAACGTACCTATTATAATTGTAGCTACTAAGCAAGATTTACCTGGTGCCCTTACTCCTGGAGAAGTAGCCGAAGCTCTAGACGTTGAAAGTTTATCAGCTGCAAAGCATAAAGTTAAAGTTTTGGGCACTGCCTTTGACCCAAAACAGGTTCATCCTTCTGTATTGGCTGTTAAGAAAGCTATTCTAGATCTAGTGTAATGATTTTTATAGGCAAAACTGTATTTATTTCTTCCACTTGATGTACACTAGTCACATACAGATGTGATCAAATGTTTTCCACATTGCTCGTATTTCAAATTAAGTTAGACTATTTTTATAAAAATCAATTGTTTGTAATGTTTGCTAAACTTTTTATAATTAAATCTATATAATGTACTTATAAAATTAATAGCAATATGTACTAATTCGTTACAATAAAAAATTATAATTCACTATCGTCACTTGCCGTCGAATCATTGTCATTACAATCATTTTCTAAACCTTTACTTTCTAGATACTTTGCATATTGTTCAGGAATTCCCATGAACATTTTTATATTTGCTCTAATTTGTTTCCAAGTTTTTTGGTAAAAATTTCTTTTATCCCTAGCCATTGCTTTATAATCTTTACCATATTTATCCATTAAGTAGGTTATCCACTCAACCTGACTATCCGGTAATTGAAAAGTTCTTTCTCTAGGCGCATTTGCTTCTTTTTCCAACATTTCTGCTACGTGTTTTTTATTGGGAATGATTACTTTTGCATCAGATTCTTTCCATTTAGTGGTAGAAGCAATTTTTGACACTAATTCTTGCTTAGTATTTGATTGCTTTAGGTCTTTGTTTGGATCATAGACGAGACCCATACTTTCTAAATTATGTTTTGTCGTCTTATTATATTGCCATTCACTTTTTATTTCATCACTGCAACAATTAATAAAATGTATTACATTATTACTAACCTATATTTTTGTTGAACACAAACCATTTAATTTTTCCTTTATTATAAAGCTTATTTCGTAGCCGTTTTCTATTCACATTTGCTCTAAATCTTTTCCTGCGTCGTTGTTTTCTTAATTTTGTCATATTTAATAATTAAATAAAGCTCAAATACGAAAATTGTAACATGACATGTGCTCCTCAACTAACGAAAAATACTGACTGTGGAAAGTGCGCGGTTTTTGAACTGTATTCCACACACTTTTTATTTCAAAACTATTTGTATATGCAAAATTTTCAAATATTCAGTAACTAATCATGTGTTTATAATATTAAATTATTATATCCATTGCAGAAACAGAGCTGGGTGGTCCTCTTTCTACACATTTTTGTTTTGCGTCTTTCTAAAAACAATCAAGTATAAATTAAAATTTTGTACAGTGAATAAGTGAATTCAACTTTGAAACAAATAGGATAAGAGATATTAATCCAAATTTATGAACCAAGACTGTTAAGAAATACTTTATGCCAAGGCTTTCCTAATTCTATTTATCTCATGTCAACTTTTTATTTTAAAACCAATTTAAAAAATGGAAGAATCATCTAGATGATAAAAGCGCATTTTTTAAAGCTCATGAATGCTTGTCACTTCAGAGATTTCGCAAATTACCATCTCCCAAAATTACTGAGCTTGAAATCAAGCAGTTTGGGCAAACTTACGAAACAGCAGCTTCCATTTAGTACCAGTTTCAAGTTGACTATTTGATAGGTACATAATTTATGCATGTACAAAGTCAAAAATACCTTGTAATCTTCATTGTTTAGTTATTGACTGACGGGAGGTCAAGTGCTGTACCTTAAAATGATAATTTGGTCTTTAACAAAGCTATATAAAAAAATACACCAAAACTAAACAAATTTTCATCCAATAATAATAATTCATTCTAATAAGCTTCAAATTCGCGTCAAACAAGTCATTGAATGAATCCCGGACAGATTTGACAACTGTACATAATAATAGTGACACCCGCGGCGAAAGTTGTAACTGAATTTTTATCTACTTTAATAAATTTTGGTTGCCATATCCCTAATGTCATATTTATCTATGGGCATTGTTCCACTTGAAATAAGTAATTGAATAATTTAATCTTCCACAATCACTGAGCTTGGATTAGAGCAATTTGTGCAAACCTACGAAATAGCAGCTTTTATTTAGTACCAGTTTCAAGTCTGTAAATAGTATAGTTGCTGAGAACCCAGCGTCACGCCAACCAGCCAGACAGCCAAAATGAATATAATAGTGCTTTTTTCCAAAAAATTGAAGAATCATCTAAATGATGAAAGCGCATTTTAGACAGCTCATGAATGCTTGTTACCTTGGAGATTTCGCAAATTACCATCTCCCACAATTACTGAGCTTGAAATAAAGCAGTTTAGGCAAACTTACAGAACAGCAGCTTCCATTTAGTATTAGTTTCAAGTTGACTATTTGATAGGTACATAATTTATGCATGTACAAACTCAAAAATACTTTCTAATCTTCATTGTTTAGTTATTGACTGACCGGAAGTCAAATGCTGTACCTTAAATTGATAATTTGATCTTTATCAAAACTATATAAAAAAATACACCAAAAGTAAACAAATTTTCATCCAATAATAATAGTTCATGCTAATAAGCTTCAAATTCGCGTCAAACAAGTCATTGAATGAATCTCGGACAGATTTGACAACATAATAATAGTGACACCGACAGCTAAAGGTGTAACTAAATTTTTATCTACTTGAATAAACTTTAGTTGCCATATCCCTAATGTCATATATATCTATGGGCATTGATTCACTTGAAACAAGTAATTGAATAATTTCATCTTCCACAATCACTGAGCTTGCATTAAAACAATTTGTGCAAACCTACGAAGCAGCAGCTTTTATTTAGTACCAGTTTCAAGCCTGTAAATAGTATAGTTGCTGAGAACTCAGCGTCACGCCAGCCAGCCAGCCAGCCAGCCAGCCAGACAGCCAAAGTGAATATAATAGCGCTTTTTTACAAAAAATGCGCTAAAAATGCGCTAAAAAATAGAGGAAGAATGATACCTACACCTGGACAGATGATAAATAGAATAATTTATGTAAAAGAGTGTAAAGCTGAGTATGACATGAGGCCAAGTATTTGAAGATAACTCATCAACTTTACTTTTGTTAACATATTTTATTACATAAAAAATAGATTTCATTCGATCATTTGATTCTGTACCGGTCGACACCTATAACGGATCCTGTACTAATTCATTTATTCTGAAAGTGTCAGACAGGAAAAAAATGATATAATGACTTTATCTACGGTGTCGGATGCAAGCAAATGATTTGATTACTCTATTTAAAACGTTTAATCACTTATTAATTAATAATGCAGCAGAAGTGGTAGGTAATCGTGAAAACTTCAATACGAGCAAATGACTTAAAAATTTTTAACCCTAGTTCAGACGTTTTATAAATTGAAAAAATTGTGAATTTGCACATTGTAAAGTTTCAAACTCAAAAAATGACTGCATATGTTACGAAATTAACCGCACAAGTGGCGTTATCAATACCGTTAACACAATATCAAATATCTCCTGTGGGAACACCTTTCATCTAACAAGTAGATCTATATATAAGTACGTCGACAAATAATTCATTATTACCTTTTCTTCACCTGTTCAACTTCTCCTGCCATGGCTGCTAAGGTGTGTAACTTTACTTCCTCATTAAACTTGGGAAAAAAATAATTATTTTTTTTAGTTGCTCGTTCTTGCTGTTGTGGTAGCTGCAGCAAATGCAGGATATTTATCTCTAGGCTACGGAAATGGTGGTAACGGTCAAGGAGGTGGTTCAAATAGTGGTCAAGGAGGAAATCTTGGCGGGTTTGGATCCAATGGTTATTATAATAATGCTCCTCTGGCATTGAATCATGGACCATTACCTCAATCACAACCCGTTGTTGCTCCCTTAAGGTTCTTATGCAATTATTTTTATTCATATATATATTTTAATGATTATGAAAAATTATAATAATCACAGCAACATTGTGACAGTATTTCAAATGATAATTTTTCATTAGTAAAAATCAAAACTAGAAACAAGATTAGCATCCATTTGTGCCAAAAAAACTTTTTTTCGCTTATCTGTACATAAAGGAGCCCCTCTTTGGATACGAAAAGTATTACTATTTTGCCTACAACTTTATTCCGTTGTTATCTATCAAGTAGAAATTTATTTTAAAATTTGATGGAATTACAAGTGTTGAAAAGAAAATATATATAAACCTTGGCAAAAAAAGTTTCTTGAAGCCTCACGTATTTGTTTGCCTTGGTCAGTAAATTCATAACCGGTTATAATAGACAGCTTTTTAACTTTATTAGATAACAATAAAGACGAATAATCTTTCTTTTTTGATATTTCTCCAAGTAATTATTCCAAATTTATAATTAAATAATTTGTTCAGGTACGCCCCTGGTCCATCTCCACCATTAGCAACAACAACCACAAGCCGTCAACAAATCAGTAGGAGTTATCCTGCTCAATTGACAATCTCTAGTTATGGAAGCTACGGAGGATATGGATATAATGGTTTTGCAAGCGGCTCTCAGGGTGGAAATCAAGGTGGCTTTGGTGGAAACTATGGCGGAAACTTAGGACGGAATTTGGGAGGAGGTTCAGGACTTGGTGGCGGGAATCAAGGCGGTAATTCTGGAGGACAGGGAGTTTCAGGAGGCTATGGAAACTTTAATGGATACTAATAGAATTTAAGAATTCAGTCAATGTTTTGGTTTAGTCTTCACTGCCATATTTTTCCCTTTCTCTTAAAACTTCTTCATTCTTACTTTTAATTATATTCCTATTTCTTCTGTCGGTCTCTTTCTTAATGGTTGTAGTGGGATGTTTTAAGAAATAAATATAAAATATAAAAATGTGTTCTTATTATCATGATTTTCATTCTGAAATTTTTTTTATATAAAATGAGGCTTTCAAACTTTAATGAAACATAAAACATTTATGTTGATGAAAGGAAAAAGGTGACGTTATTGTATTATACTTGATTGTTCCTAGATCAAAGCTTCCATTTACTTCTTTTGTAACACTACAGGATACTATTGAAATTAGATCATAAAATCCATAACGCGATTTGAATAGAATCAAAGTCAATAATTTAACTTTAAAAAAATTATTATACAGTTTTTATTTCAAATCGTAAAGCTGTAGATATTCGTGTATTGTTTTTATTCTATGAAATAGTGTAAGTAAATAAAATGAACACAGAAGAAGAAATATTGTATATCTCCAGTGCCTGGACAAAGTTGGACTGTAATTTTCATTACTTTCGTCAAAATAAAGTGCAGCTTCAGAAAATAGGTGCAACATCACAAACTCTTATCCGTTTCGTTTCTATCATTCATTGGTATCCTATGCTTGTCCTATTCATCTCATATTTTTTTGTGTGTTTCACGAGTGACATGGTCGACCTACTTTTATTTGCCTTCAGTTTCACTACTTGTTGAAGTGTATTCGTCTTGTGTAATGTCTTTTTTTTACTTGTACTAAATACAATGAAGTATTGTGGAACCAACAAAATTCACCTATCGAGATTTTGATGAAAATATTCGTTTTGAGCATCCCTGAATCCATTTTGACTATTTTTGGCTTGATGTCGGTACGTATGTTCGTGCGTACGTGCGTAGCTCGCAAATCTCAAAACTGGTTGAACGTATAATATTGAAATTTTGTATTTAGGACTGGTATAGGGTCTACTTGTGCACCTCGCATTATGGTTTCAATCATCTGTACCGGAAGTGCACTTTACTTGAAACTTTTTTCGAATTTTTCTAATAAATCCAGGATGATCAACCGTAGGATGTTGAAATTCAGTATTTGAACTTGATGTTGTATCAAAATGGTTATCTGCTATTTTTGTACGAATCGGCCCAGCCAGAAGTGCACTTTGCTTGAAACTTTTTTTGATTTTTTTGCATAAATCTAGAATGATCAGCCATAGCATATTTAAATTTAGTGTTTGAACTTATTGTAGCATCAAAATAGTTATCTACTATTTTTGTATCAATCGGCTGAGCCGGAAGTGCAGTTTATATGTATAACAGACATTCAGAATTTGCCGTATAAAACAATCAGTTTAATTGGAATGATAAGGTAGGCAATGATAATCTGTTGTCAATATTTTGATTTTGTTGGACATTGTATATGTCAAAATATTATTAAAATTATATTAATTATAACCTGAAGTGACAGAAAACTTTATTGACTAAATTTGTGTTCATATCAAATGATGTACAAGTAAGTCACGTGATGTTCACGTCAGATTTTTTTCAATCAATAATTAGGTGGTATATAATATTGAGAGAAAATTGAATTTGGGGTGATCGCTATTCCTACTCAATCATTCAAAATAATACGAAGCTTGGGTTATATTAACCAACTAAATTACTACCTATAATTAACTTACCACCAGTCTTTAAATATATACGTCATCTGTAAAGATGTGTTAGTTAATGTATTATTGATTGGATCGTGTCAAAGGACAGCAACCATCAAAGTATTATTGTAATTCAAATATGAACGCGTTGTGATGTGATATCTTATAAGATTCAAATGAAGTTTTGGAATAAGTTTATTAGTGAAACTTTGAAAAAGAAACCTTCTAAATTTAAATCGTACATTCGGACGGAAGTGATGGTCACATGATGCGGTTTGGCGCGAAATATAAACAATATCGTCTTTTATGAACATCGACAATTGGCTTCTCTTGTTTTTTTTCTATTTGCTTATAATCATAAGCGGTGGACCGCCAAATTTATAAGAAATTTTAATTATCATTGCAATTTTATTCGCTTCCTTTAGAGTCTTCTGCCGACTCACAATGAAAAATGCCTCTCAGCTTATTGTATCCCTCTATTTGCCAGGCAGAACAAGTAATACAACGCAAAACAACAGGTGGCAGCAGTGGATAGCTGTAAAAATAAACCCTGCTATATTTTATAGCAGAAACATAGAATGAGATCCAAGCTATAAACATTACATAATTATTTGAGGAGCTAACCGCTGGTGCCCGAGATCCATGTTACAATTTGGAAGAATAATGGAACAACTTTAAATTATTTTTAATATTTTTGATTGATGGAAACACCTGTTTAATTGAGTTGGTCCTTTCCCAAGTACTAGTTGAGGTGATAATAAGGAAATAACATTTTTGAATTATTAATTGTCAGTTCTATTGTTGGAATCAACCAAAGTTGAAGTTTGCAATTTATGTAGCCGTGTGAGCTGATTTTATTAAGACACTAAATACATGAGTATTAACATCCGCCATTTTGTGTCCTTAGAAAGCGCTAGCATATATGAACAGTGCAGGAAAGGCGATGATTGAGTCAAAATAGTTTAATCTTTAGGTAAAAAATGTGATAAAATAATATCGGAGTCTATCAAACTATTTATTTTTGGCATGATGTATTATTTGTACTTAAATTACATGCTTCAATTTAGAATTTTCAGTTTTCAAATGTTAAATCGCATTATTCGGTTTTCAATCATATATAATTAGAGTAATATTAAATACTCAGAATATCATTATGGAATTTTAATTTATATTCTGTAATACAATTTTTGAAAACAATCTGACAAATTATTGCATTCGGCATCTCTAAATATGTAAAACTTTATTGTCTATCTTCAAACTTTGTAATCTTTAACTTTCCTAGAAAAACTTTTATGCATATTTATTGGAAGATTCATTATTTTACTGCTCTCACCCAAGGGATAAAAACATGGAAGCCTACTATTTGTAATTTTTTATATCGCATGTCTGATAAAAAATTGGGAGGTTTTACTTATCAAAGAAATAATTGATTATATATTATTTATACTTTTATTATATTTATATATGTACTATATATGTGAATATATAATATATATTTTATATAATAGGTACTTATGTATAATACATAAATATATTGATCAATTATTGCTTGAAATTGAGGTTAGATTCTATGATCGTATCTAAAAATTTAGATAAAAATATATATTAAAATGAACTGAGATAACTTCAATCAAAATTTCAATCTGATCATAACTTTAAATGGAAATTTTGACTGAATACGTACTTTTATATGAAATACTATAATTCGTCTGTGAATCTCACAGCCATATTTGTCGCTAATAATGATGATAAATCATTCGGCACATTAATGAGTCACTCCGATACTATTTTCTTCAGTTTTTCAAGTTATTATAACATTTTATCCTCATTAAACAACGCATTTCCTGTAATGTTCACATTGGTTTACATATGCTTTCTTTTATTGCCAGGACACAAAATGGCGGACGATAATACCTATGTTTTTAGTCATTTCATTACTGTCATGATTTTAATTCTTTTTGATTTTCCTATCATTCCTCTTCAAAATGAAGTAGATATGAGTAATTTTATCAACGTTTGATGAATTGGAATAAGATCAATGAAACAAATTCTTGCTCAGAAATTTATATTTTAGTTATAGATATTCACGCGGACACCTTTGACTGTAGAAAAAATAGCATCCGTCACTCGTGCGAAATGATCATATTATGCTCATGTGATTTCTGCCACTCGACTTCATCTCGTGACTGAATTATTCACATTCGCATGGAATGATCGCCATTCCGCACTTGTATCGGAATATACTATTTTTTACAACTCACCAGATTATTCCAGGTTTGGGATCAACTAGAGCAACTGGACATAAAAATTATGACCATTATAAAATAAAATGGTTATCTCATATAACCGCTATCTGTTACTTTGAAATTTGCAATTGATACGACACTGTAAATTTATGAAACAGCAATAACACTGGCCATAAAATTAATAGATAGTCGGAAAAGTACTGCGTGACCACAGCAGATTTTTTATAATCCATTAATTGGAAGCCAGTCTCAAATCTTCGCTTTATCTAATGCTGCCAGCCTAACAGACAAAAGTAGCTAAATTTATTTTGTGCCTCGAATAGCTCTAATCCAGAGTCCCGATTTTGATTTCTCGGAAGGTGGCAGTCCTGCTTTCAGCTAATATTGGTTCTTGTATTATTAGCAAGCAGGCACCAATATTGATTTCCATTCAACAGTAAATATTTAGCAATATTTTCAAGTAGATATGAGGCTATTTGAAGAAAAACGTCCTGATTAAATCACATAGACTGTTTATTATCTCAGTATTCAAGTCATTACCACAATATTAATTTTCGGGCGTCAAGTATCGCGTAATTCTTCATATAATTCGATTCTTGACCGTGACGGAAAGCTATTATTGTTGTTTGAGTTTAGTTGCGACACAGCAAATATTTCTACATGAAATAAATTTAGGTAGGTACTAATAATGCACACATAGAAGAGTAATGATGTTCGTTCGTACAATCAAATTTAGAAGAGTAATGAGCTACTTTTATACCCATAATGATTCATCTTCAAACCACTGCTCCAATAAAATATCTTTTATTGAGCATTTTGTTTCCAGTTCAAGGTTTACCTATCCAGCATATCCAACTCGTGTCATGATGCCAATATGAAGCTGAAATGTTATCCGATTGAAATAGAGTAACGCAGAATTCGATGCATCTCACGTTTCTTATTCTCCAGCTCAAATCGTTAAACCCTTGGGTATAACGAGAAGTTCTCCTATCTTCTTCTAGCTTGCAATAATACTTTCATGTATTTTAACATCATTGAGCATTGGTTGGACATCACGGAGGATTTTAATTAAACTAGTCAATTATTCAGCAAGCGAATTTTGTAATTACATTTCTACCACAGTTTGTAGAAGCATCTGAGACGCAAATTTCTATTAGTGAAGCTTGAGTAATAGAAAGATATAACTTGAAATACAAAATGATTGAATTGGTTTTGGTGTTTGGTTGTTCAACACCATCAACAACCGCAAAGCTTGTTTACTTCGCTAGTTTCGATCTTACAGTCACGACAATCCTTAATAACAAAGTATCACTGAAAACTTTCAATAACAAATCTTATAACATCAAATATCAACAATATCAAAATAGAGAAAACTGAGACTTCTTTTTGAAGAAATATAGTTTTATATTTATCTGACAGCGATATGAAAAAGCTAGCAAAGTAATATTGTGTAGAAATATAAAATCATAAGGATTTTCTTCTGCTTCAGTTATCCCTTTCTTACAGAAAAGAAATTCTCTTTCTTTGAGAATTTGGTAAGTATATACATAAAACAGGCACCACTTTTTCGTTTGTAAGTCTATATAACTTCTCAACCTTGAAATATATTAATCTAATATTAGTTCCAAGTTAGGCGTGAGAGTTCAAGGATCATAAAACTAAGTGAAGGTTGCTGAAATCTTCCTTTGCTATATTGAATGTGAGATCCTTTGAAGTTTGTGCTTACATAAAAAATACAATTCAGTTCTGAATGATACAATAAAGCCAGCAGTAATTTAGGTAGGGAGTATAGGAAGCGTTTGGGATTGTTTGTTTGTTTTATTTACAAATAGAAACCAAGAGAGAGCACTACATTAGACATATGTACATATTCATTTGAAAATGGATGATATCTAGAGATAGCTCAAAAATTAGACCGTAGAGTACGTCAGTCAACCAGTTTAATTATTATTAATATTTAATGTTGATGGAATTAGAAGTGATAGATTGTGTGAGAGAAGGTTTCCAAATATGAATAATAAACAAGCTTCTATGAATATGATTCTGAATGTGGATAAAGTGAAAGAGATGTGTTTGGGCAGGAATAATTCGCGAAGAATGATTGCTGGTTGAATGTCAGATTTATGCCAATCTCATTTTGAGGCGAATGCATGATTTAAATATGTATATGTATGTTTATTATTTGTACAAACTTTCAGTATAGGTATATTTTATTTACAGTATTCAACTGTGTGCCAAGAGGATAATTTTTATAGTTTAGAAGCTTATTACCAGACTGTAAAAATTTGTTAACATCACTTAGCGTAGTGGGTTCAGGTTTGTCCACTTTTTTGCAGATTTATTTTTCAAGAATGTCAAAGGCTTGAAAGCAGTATCAACAATGTATTTAGTGAATAAATTCCTAATATTATAACTAATATTGCCAATAAAAGATAAACTGAACCTCATGTTGTTTTTCTCGATGTGGAGTTCGTTGTTGTAAGCTTCTTCTAACTGGAGTTTGTACTTTCTTTTGACTATTAAACCATCAATAATATTAAGACAAAAATTATTTATTCTGATTAATAGCCTTGGTTTCTTAGAACTTTGAAATCTTGTACATCCGCAAGAATGGCAAGATCCTTGATTACCTTGTGAACTTGGAATTTAAAAAACTATGCTGACTTTAGTTTAAATAACAAAATGAACATCAGACTCTCTCCACTTTTAAGTTTTTAAATTTAATTCACGATTTACATAACAAGTTCTTGAGAGAATTTTCGTTTTCCTCAGTTCATTTGAGTTACAGTTTCGATTTTTTGTTGGACAAATTGAAATATAATTTTTTTTATGTCAATTCATTTATTATCTCTTTATTACGGTTTTTCCAGTTCATTTTGTTTATAATGACACTAGCGGGGTACTTGACGCTGTTGTCTTTTGTGAAGGTAGTGTAATTTTATTGTGTAAGCTACCATTTATTATTCTTGAATTTATTGAAACAAAACATCTTCTTTAGTCCAAGAGCCCGCTCGGAAATGCTACTTTGAATCGTTAGACGATTCTCAAGTATTCTGAACGATTCGTTGTAAAAACATTACCCATTTTTAAATCTGCCTGAAGCAATTAATATCAATTATTCATTATGGGAGTTTAACGCCCAAACAATTTTTTATGTTAGACACTCGGCTAATCGTTAAAACGGCTAATCATTCAATATTTAAAATTGTTGTAGCATCTAGATGGCTATCTCCTATTTTAATACCAATCGATTGAGCCGAAATTGCACTTTATATAACAGACTTCTCGAATTTTTCTCATGTATTCAAAACCAGCAGTTGTAGAATATTGAAATTTTATATTAAGCATTTCTGTAACATCTAGTTGTTTAACTCGCATTATGATTGCAATCATCTGTACCGGAAGTGCACTCTACCCAAAACATTTTTAGAGTTTTTCGCATAAGTCCAAAACCATTGAACATAGAAAGTTAGAACTCAGTATTCTAGACAATTGTACCATCTAGATACTCATCTTATTCTCATTGAAGATAGACTAAGCCATAAGTACACTTTACTTGCCAGTCTTCTGAAATTTTTCGCATAAATTTGAAACGATCGGCCGTAGAGTATTGAAATTCAGTATTTCAGTCTACTTCAGCATCCGAATGATTGCCTGCTATTCTCATAGCAATAGACTGGACCGGAAGAGCCTTGACGTTACGATGATGTTTCGTATAGTGTAAATCGACTTTCGTTCTTCTCTTACAACTCACACTTTCCCTCTCAAAGTATTGCTGCACCAAAAATAAATGTATGTAAATTTATGTTGTAACCCTGTGTAAATCTATAAGTCTTATAAATTCACAAATCTGTAAATAATGTACAATATAGCAACGAACCTGTCATTTTTATGAACAAATTGATATTAGTCAACAAAAGTCGATCTATAAGACTTATGGATTTGCACAGAATTGCAACATTAAATTAGACTAAAATATACCGCACGAGCGCCGATTTGATCCACGGTGTCGAGGACTTCTGGCAACATGAGAGTCGGCACCGTTGGTTCTTTGAATTCGTCATGCGTCTAGCCTCTAGCTACAATTTCTGTATATCTATGACTTTTCCGTCTAATAGAAAAAAGGACTTTATCGAAATTTTCAACCACTTTGAAGCTACGGTGCTAGGGGTTGTGGCAAAGTGAGACTCGGCACCGTGATGAATAATTGATATTAATTGCTTCTGGCAGAATTAAAAATGGCACCGTTGAGTTTTAAGGGTAATGTTTTTACGACGAATCGTTTAGATTACATGAGAATCGTCTAACGATTCAAGGTAGCATTTCCGAGTGGGCTCTTGTACTATTGGAAGTATGTTTGAAATTGTCTTCTTTTCTTTCCTCAGTAGTCTCACTGGTAGTCTGAAGATGATCACTCAGTGAACGAAACTGGTTGCTAAATAAATTTTGCGAACAGTATGATTAGGAGTTTTCTTATTTTTTTTTCTTGAAAAACTCTTATCTGTTCCATATATTTTTTTACTATACCTGCATCATAATCATTAATTTTCAATGACGTCATCAAGTCAACGAAAATATTAAACAATACCAATTTGCTTGAATAATTCATATAAGTTTATGATGGATTTTATATCATTTATATTATCTACATTTACTTTAGTGACATATTCGTTTCTGCACAAGTGTGATATTATACTTGCGCATCGTGCCTTTAACTTGTCGTGCGTGCTTGAAGGGCCATCTTACACACATAATATTTGAGAATCCAATATTCATAATTGTAATATATGTACTGTTTGGCGTTTGAGTTTGTGCTTGACGTACGGTGCTTTTGAAAATTGCCTTCAACACGCCATAAGAAGTTCCACTTCAAAAATAGAATCTGTACTTAGCAAAGGCTTGGTAGGCAACAGATATGTATCAAGTATTCCTTGAAAATTATTGGTCACGCACGATACACACTGGTCTAAATCTTATTTAAAGACAATTTATTTGAATTCTTTTGCAGTTTTACAAATTTCCCATTCGTTCATATCTATAAATTTTTTTTATTGGGATTTAAATTACATTTCTATTCTCTGTGTCTTCGATGAAAACACGTATTCTGTTATATTTTGTTTGTTTTCTTCGCTTATATCAGATATTGGCAACAATATTTGCCGTTTGCAAGTTACATACTCCTTGTTTATGTTTAGTACAAGGTCATATATTCAGCTGAAATTGACAATGTTACTATAGATTAAACTTCTAACTTCAACTGCACTAAGCATGTAAACGAAACTTTCCAGTGTTGGCATGACAGGGCTCCAAACTTATAATACTCGAGAAAGTCTTCCGTTATAAGCGGGCGAAAGTAATTTCAAATTGATTTGAATTCATGTCGTGTTAGGTAGAAATCAATTGTATTAATTTGTATTTATTAGCCAATATTGCATTATCTGTGGTTTCCATTTCATTTCAATGGTTTTATTAACGCCTGGTATGCATCTAATTGCGATTCAGGCATTTCAGATGCGCGATAGCTGGATTAGTTCATTAAACAGTAGGATGTATAGCAGGAACTGTTGTTTATATTTAGTAGATTATAATTTCAAATTTGCATTGGTCATAATGAGCAATTATTGCCTGGATTTATTCATATTAGGAGAATATTTGAAAATAATTTTGACGATCCAATAAAAGCTGGAACATTATAAAAGGGATACTTCGATAAGGGCTCGGAAATTTAATTGCACTTTATCTGCATTAAATTTTTTTTGCTTTAATCAAATTATTGTACGAGAATAGACAAGAAATACGGAATTCGCTATATAAAATTCATTAAATTTTAGTGACATAGATTCTATTCTATATTAATCTAATTTCAAAAGGCAATTTTTCTGCCAAGAAATTGATTAAGGTTTTATATTTCAATTTAGCCACTTAGGCCCAGTATTTCAGTCCATGGTTTACCTTAAACGTAACTTAATTCCCATAGTAATGATTGTTAGAACAATTGTTACCAAGGTAATTAAGCTCCGCTTAAGGTAAACCGAGGACTGAAATACCGGGCCTTAGAGAGAGTCATTCCTAATTCTGAACCACAGATTTTTGCCTCAAGGAATGTTTGCGTATTTTGCCTTTATAAAAAAGTTTAAATGCAGTTTTTCCGCTTTTTCTCATTTTCTATTGATCCTGCGTTGAAAATGCGTTCGAAGCTTTCGATAGGAAATTAAATTCTCTATTATTTTTATCCGCTGTATTTGGTTTCAACTCAATTATTTATAAATTTATAGCATTATACAGTGAATTGTAAAAATTGGGCCGTTTATTATTGGTCCATTGTTAAAAGTCCCTATCAATGATTTCATAATATCGTGCATTTATTGTTGAATTTTAATTGTTGATTAAGCTTGAAGAGTCATTTTATTGTCTTTTTACTATCATTTGTTCATTTTTCAGTTAATAATAAAATTACTAATTTTCATTGATAGATCAATAACAAACAATTCAGTTGAGTTTTGCAGTTCTACCATTCAATTGTTCGAATAATTGAGATACAACCAAATGCTGCAAATAAAACATGTAGAAAATTTGATTTCAGAAATGTTCCAATGCATATGTAACGCAGAATCAACGAGAAATTAAACAATGCAGGAAAACTGAATTCAAGTTTATTTCAAGATGGTGTACAGCCCTCAAGGTGGGAAAATGTGCTTCGAAGTGCCTTTGGGTGGAAAATAATTTAATCATGGATTCCACAAGAATTCATTTCTAAGAAGTATTAGGAAGTCTTTGGTCAAATCAATAATATTTCTTGAACTATTGAAACTGATTCAATTTCCTACAAATTTTTCTAGCTGTAATTGATATAAAAAATTATTTTTTTCCGAATTGTGTCTCCTGGGGTCCGAAAATATTGGGTTTGGGTGAATATGAGGTTTTTATGTCATATACTACTTCTAGTTTGAACATTCGAAATCTTATTGGTAATAGTCCGTGAGACAGGGCATAAATTTTTCGTTGATTACCAGTCACCTGAAATTTTGTGACTGTCTTCATTGTGATGAGTCCGACAGCTTTCACATTTGACGAAATTCTTGATTCAGGGGCGTTTTTCAGCGAGGTCCAATTGAACATGTCAATTTCATGAAGCCTTATAAATGTATTACCGTCATATTGATGTTTACACTAATCGAAAGACATTTTGATTATAAAATGAAAAATGATATTGTCCGACATGAGTATTGGGGGCCAGCGGTGAGTCCGACAAACCGCACTTGTCACAAGTACGTTGGTATGAAAATGGATTACCGCTAGTCTAAGACTTTAGGAACGTGTTCAATAATTTTTTTTTTCTAAAATTTGGTCATTTTGTCCGACACCTTTATCAATGACCGCTTGTCGGACCAAAACAGTCATGATTTGAAAACATATTATCTGTTCAAAAAACATATTGTCCGACAGAAATATTGGTTCTTATCGTCAGTCCGACAAGAAAACGCTCGCACATATATAACTCAGTTTTTGACGAATTTAATATCAAGAGATAAGTAATGGACGTTGTTTATGTTAGTAATGAATAATTCTTTAAAAAATAATTGAAAAAAAGTAAAGTAGAAAATAGAAAAAGAAATATATTATTATGTCGCTAAGTTAGATTGTTACTCACTTTCATCTTCCATCCCCGGGGGTTCAAAATAGAATTAAATTGGTATTCGATGCTCCATCTAAATCTAAAATTAGGATTAGTGGTTCCCATTCAAGATTTTAAAGTGACTTTCTCTCCCGACTATAGGAAGAAAAGAGAAATCTTTGAGATTTTTCTTCAGCCATTTTCCCATTCGGTGCATATTTTTCCAGATATACTGCAAATATGCCGTATCTCACATTCTCCACACAGACTTCAACTAAGCCAAGTTTCACATCACCTCGTGTGCGCGGTACAAAGTTTTCTCTACACGTCGTACAATTGTAATGGGACACATGTAAATACTCTCAGCTTTCTGCACTCGATCATATAAACTTCAAGTATGCCAAATATCAATTTTTTTCGTGCGTGCAATATGCTTAAAAAAGGGATACAAAGCTTCCTCTTCACGTATTAATATATAGATTAAAATAGGACACCTGTTATATAATTATCGCTTTCTGCACATCTTCTGCATATAAATTTTGAGTATGCCAAATCTCACACTCCCCCGTGCATGCAATATGCTTAAAAAGAGGTCGAAAATTTGCTCTTCACGTATTAATATGGATATCACAGTTGAAGGTAAATTTGAATGATATTTGAGGTGATATTATCACAGTATACTGATTTTATATCACACATTTGATTCCAAAATAATATTAATATGTTGATGAACAAGCATTTTTTTATTATTTATAATCAATAATCATAATGACTTGATGTGCATTTCATACATGTATATGTCTATGAACGCAGCCGCATTCATACCACATATTTTTGCTTTTTCTGAAGTATTGCGCCATTTAAATAGTCGGACATGTATACAATAATTTGAATGGAAAATAAAAAACATAGGGATGAGCAGTCACCGATGAAGGAACTGTGATAATCCTGACACGTTTTCATTGTAGGACCGAGAAAACGCCCCCGAAGATTTGTCGGACAAAATGACCAAATTTTAGAAAAAAAATAATTGAACACGTCCTTGAAGTCTTAGACTAGCGGTAATCCGTTTTCATACCAACCTACTTGTGACAAGTGAAGTGCGGCTTGTCGGACTCACCGCTGGCCTCCAATACTCATGTCGGACAATATTATTCTTCATTTTATAGTCAAAATGTCTTTCGATTAGTGTAAACATCAATATGACGGTAATACATTTTTAAGGCTTCATGAAATTGACATGTTCAATTAGCCCTCGCTGAAAAACGCCCCCAAATCAAGAATTTCGTCAAATGTGGAAGCTGTTGGACTCATCACAATGAAGTCACTGACGAAGTTTCAAGTGAGCGGTAATCAACGAAAAATTTATGCCCTGTCTCACGGACTATAACGTTGAAGACAAATTTTTTCTACAGTATCTACAAGATACCTTGTCAATGTGGCAAAGTATATATTGGACAAACTATGAGAACGGTAGAAACAAGATTGAAAGAGCATTCTCGTCATATAAGATTGAACCATCCGGAAAAATCTGTGGTTTCTGAAGATGCTGTTCAAGAATTACATGGTATTGACTTCAAGAATACAAAGCTTCTGGCAAAAGAGAGCAATTGGTTCAAGAATTACTTCATCACCACCTTCTAAAGATCTGTGGATCGTTCAGTTATGCGCCAAACCAAAAAGAGTAGAAGGAGATTGACCTAGTACTATTAGGAGTTGACAATTACCCTATTTAGACCTTAATTTTTATCTCCTGAAAACCTGTGGACATTAAATTATAAGCTAAACCACAAGTAGAACTCTTCGATCCTAGGAGTTAATATATTATACTTATCTAGTCACTATTTGTATATTTTTGTTGTTTCGACAACTTATTCATTTATTTATTAGACATTTTTATTTCACTTGAAGAAGGCAGCACTTTGCTGTTGAAACGTTGTGTTTTTAATTATTTTTATACAGAACTTCTCCCAATAATAGTGAATTGTTTACCAAGTAGAGAAAAGTTAGTGTTTACTAGCGAGTGTAAATGTTTCAATTCACGAGCGGGAGTAACGAGCGAGTGAATTAAATTTACGCGAGCAAAGTAATATCGCTTTTCTTACGTGTTGAACATGCTATTTTTTTGTATACTTGATGGAAAAACTTGAGTGGAAGACGCCAAGAATAGAAATAATCTTCTACAGAGATATTAATCAAGATTGTGTTCTTGCAAAAACGTAGTAACGGTTTTGACAACTGCCAAGCAAAAGCATAATAGTAAATAATAGTATATTATGCTACAAGGACCGAACGACTGTCGTTTTTGTCCAGGATGAATTTGGTTGCACTCGGCGACAACGAGGGCAAAGCCCGAGGTAAAGGCGAGGACGAAGTACGAGACATAGCTTCGTGCAACCAAATTTGTCCGTGACAATAATGATAGTCGTTCAGTGTCCGTGTTGCATACGAAATTTGGATGTATTAAAACTATCTTATCGATTTGACAAACAGATTTTTGCAAATGCAATCACATTACAGTAAACTAATACAATGAAACATAACTTACATGATTTATTTTATTGATTGATATTTTTCACATTTTCTGTGCTATAGCGTTCCCAATAAATGCACATACTATAATACAAACTTTCAAATATCAATTTGACATATATCAATGAAATAAAAAAAATCCAACGGCATCCATGATCCATGATCTACAATTTCATTTTTACCCAGCGGACAAAAATATCCATTAACTCCCAGCCAACAGAGAATGAATGAAAATTGTTACCATGGTTTGGAATTGAGAACTTTCGAAGCAGAAGTCAGCTCAGTAATAGAGTACTTTCGGTGTACGTGTTACAAAATAGTATATTACATGTGAGGTGGGATATGTTTCATTACAGCCGAGGGCTTATTAGATGACCGAGAGACGAAGTCTCGAGGCTCATATAAAGCGCAAGGCTGTAATGAAACTCCCACTGAACTATGTATACTATTTTATTCACAATCGCCCTTAATTATCCAAATTACCTTCTCATTCTATTCGTACATCGCCTTCTTCAAACACTATGTTAATGTATGGTAGTAGACTATGAAAACAAATGTTTAAATTTATTTCAATAATTTGACATTTACGCTGAGTATTGGAAAGCTATAAAATGTCTGTGAGTTCAGATTCAGATTGTGATATTATGGAACAATGTACTCCCCCCGAGATAAGAAAAGCTGCTCCAGAAGCTACTGAAAATTTGTTGCGTCAAAAAAGCAAAGGGCGGTATGAAAATATATACAAACATAACAAAGATTGGTGTACTGTTAAAAAAATTCAGAAAGTGTTGTGCTCGCTTATTTCAGTGACTTATCGAAAAATAAAAAACCAACAACTTTATGGGCAACGTACTCTATATTCAGATCAACACTGAAAATTAAAGAAAATTTTGATATATCTAAATTTTGTCAGCTAGCAGCTTTTTTAAAAAAACAGAATGTTGGATATAGACCCAAAAAGTCGAGAATATTTTCTAAGATTGATATCGACAAATTTTCGAATCATGCGCCTTTAGAATTTCTTCCTCAAAAGGTAGTTATCAATTTATTACCGAAATACACACTATCATACTTTAAAATTTTCAGGTCGCTTTAATAATTGGCATTTTTGGAGCTTGTCGAAGCGACGAATTGTTTAAAATGAAGGTAACCGATATACAATTTTTGGAAAATAAAGTCTGTGTTGCCATTCCAGATACAAAAACATATCGTCCCAAAGTATTTATCGTTTGAAATTCCAAATGGGTTGCAATATTAAAGCATTTCGGACATAACACAATTTCTTCATTTCCAAAAGAAATTGCCATATATTTAAAATTAGAAAATCCCGATTTGTTTACTGGTCATTGCTTCCGGAGAACTGCTGCCACATTACTTGCAGATAATAGAGGTGATATTTTGCAATTAAAAAGGATGGGGGGAAGGAAGTCCAGTAATGTAGCCGAAGAGTATATTGATAGTTCATTAGATGGGCAGGCGAAAATTGCGAATATGTTGACAAATACGAATACCTTGACTAATATTTATGGATCAGGCACTTCCATTCAAGAATTTCTAATTTCAAGTGACCAAATAAAACAAGGAATATCTATAAATATAAAGAGTTCCGGAAATTCAAATGTTACAGTAAATTTGAATGTAGATTCTAATAAATGAAAATACTTCTGCTCAATATTGATATTGTAATTATTGATGTTTTATTGTAATCATAAGGTTTTATCAATTTATTTGACAGTACTAATCACCTTATTTTCAAAGATTTATGACTGTGTTGCTAGACAACCATATGTAAACATTTCCTCCCCAAGAGATAATAAAATATTTGCAGCCCAAGAGATTGTCATTTGCAGTTAAAAATGACGTATATTTCTAACCTCTGAAAGATTAGGAATTGACATATTACTATAGTGATTGTGAATGAACAATATTAAAAATTTATTTGTCAGAAACGTCAGAAGCTAAAAATTCTCGCGAAATTCTGGATGCAGCTGAAGAAGCGACTTTACATTTGTTTCCGGCGAAATCGAGAGAATTTTTGTTTTTTTATAATGCTTAACCTGTATTTTTTTCTTAATTAGATCAAAGCTGTAATTTGGCCGCGTGTCATAGTTCATTTTTTGCTTCTTATTTTTTGTTACTAATTAGAAAAGTGTTGCTAATTGCAAAACTGGCATTTTCCTTTACTGATTTCTACATACTAAACCTGATGTTTGAGTTTGTAATAAACAATAATTACACAAAACAAATATTTTTATTCATGCAGGAAAATTCATCATATCATTTGAAAAACACTGTGCGGCCTGCAAAGTAAAATTTGTATTTCCCGTGAATCTACTCTTGCACTATTCATTTTGCATTGCTTGCACTAGATTCGAAATAAATCCTTTCGGAATTATGAATTCAACGCACGTTTTATGAATTAAAGTTAAGGTGTCTCATATATATTTATGTAAAACACGTATGTTTTGGAGAAGGGATGAACAAATATTAGATTATAAATGAGGACCGTCGTGCATAGGCATCAATCTAGATTGTCAATTGATCAAAATGTTTAACAATAATCAAGCAAGTGTAAGTGATGCTTTTTAAAATAAAATTAGTTTTAGTTATTATGATTAAAAACGCATTTATTTGAGGAAAAAATGGATGTAAAGTTTGGAAATGATCAATTAGCTGTTGCTTAATTGTAAATATAATGAAAAGTTCAAAATTTATCGTGAAAAATATATTTAGGATTCAATTTTTTGTTTTTCCAAAGTATAAATTTCCTACACGATTCTGATAATTTACGATTCAGTGAGAACAGATGACGTATCGGGTGTGAAACTTTAGGGTAAGATTCCGGAGAGTGAATTCCAAGTGTTGTGGATTAATCGTGCGTATTGTGTATTTGGCCGCGCCCCGAAATCAATATTGGATTGATTATTAAGGCAGAAGATGAATACGTTCTATTATTGTTCATTGGTGACTTCTTCACTGATATCTAGGTGATTTAATATGTTGGAAAGCTGTTTGCGAAGCGGAGAAATTTAATTCTATATTGAAGTGTCCTTGGCGTTCAGTTTAGACGGAGTAGGGATCTTGAATTATTTGAGGGTGTCAAATTTTCACATCGGTTGAGGCAGTGGTAGAAACGTTGATTTATTTTTGAAATAAAACAATACTCGAGTACTTAAATTCGTATCAGAATTTTGTAAAGATTTTGAACAAAAGATAAATCCTTTCCGTATTTGTTTTTGAAATGTGTTGAGATAGAATAAATGAATAGATAAATAATTCAAAGAAACTCCAATAAGGTTCAAGAAAACATGCTAATCATTTGGATAGCATCAAAATAAACTTCGGGAAAAAACAAATTCAAACAATTAAATGTAACATAGCTTCAAGTGTTTTCAGTTTCACGAATAATGAAATGAATTTAAGCAATGTTTTCTGAGAACAAATTACCGGTTAGAAAGCTTTTCTGAGCTTTCCCAGTATTTCAAGCATAAAATTTACATAGCTCCGTAATTCCAACATATCCAAACAATATATCATGTACTTCACTTTCAAATCGCTTCAGAGGCAAGAAAGAATACTAATTAACTTGAGTTAGTAAGTGCTTTAAATGTGTAAATAAACTTACATTTTAGATTCAAAAAACTTTTAACTCAATACTGGAGCGATTCGTAGTTGGAAACAAACACAGTTTGTGGATATAATATTCTAGGATTCATTAGGAGAAAAGTTTTTATTCCAGTTTTCTATGCTGATATTTTATTTTTTAATGAAATGCTTCAGTGCTGTTTACTCTAAAGGCACATAGAATTGAATTTGATTTGCTGATTTCCAATTTACTTTAATGATAATAATATAAACGAAATGAAAATTCCTTACACGTAACATAAAAAAAAGTAATCACACGGTGTTTGTAGGATAGGTTCTAAGTATTCGTTTCCAGCTATCAATTCAATACCAATCCAATTAACGACCTCAGTAAACAGTGTGGTTTATTTTGTTTTTTAGTGTTGTTTCAATTTACGTGAATTCTTGGTGAAAACATTATTCAGTATTCAATAAAATATGGATGAAAAGAAATTTTATCAATATTTCTATTTAATCCTGAGGGATTATTTGATCCGATATTAGCTCAAGGAGCTTTAAATTTTATATTTCAATAGATTCAAACGTTTTTTTACAAAGTACAAGTACATAATGTAAGACCGACAAAACTAACATTTCGAGATTTTAATGGAAATATCCGTTTGAGCATCCCTGAATCCATTTTGACTGTTTTCTAACCTGTCAAACATATAATGTTGAAATTTTGTATTTTAGGCTAGCTGTGTATCTCACATTATGGTCGCAAACGTCTGTACCGGAAGTGCACTTTACTTGAAACTTTTTTGTAATTTTTCGCATAATTCCGAATTGGTTGCAGGATGTTAAAATTCAGTATTTAAAATTGCAGTAACATCTTAATGGTCATCTCATATTTTTGTACTAATCGGCTCAGCCGAAAGTGCCTTATATTTAACATTCTTTTCGAATTTTTCGCATAAATTTGAAACAATTAGCGGTAGAATATTGAAACTACGTATTAAACACTTCTATAGTACCTAGTTGTACACCTCGTATTATGATTGTGATCGGTTGAACTGGCAGTACAATTTACAACAGACAGATTTTTGAATTTTTTTGCATAAATCCAAAATGATCAGCTGTAGAATCATGAAATTTAGTGTCTAAAGAAATTATAACATTCAAATGATGACATTATATTTTCATAGCAATCTACTGAGCTGGAAGTAAACTTTATTTGACAATATCCTCCAATTTTTCGCATAAACTCGAAACTATTGACTGGAAAGTGAGAAAATTTAGTATTTAAGACTGCCATAGCGTTTTTATTTTTGATGAGCACCTCAAATTTAGGTTGCAATTGTTTTTGCCTTATGTCAATGTCAGTATCAATTGTCAATTTATTATTCAGTCAGAAGGCGTACAAGTAAGTCATATGGTGTCCACATCAGATTTTTAAAATAAAATTATACTACAAAATTATTTCTTACTGGCAATAGCAAAATAATAATTTCAACCAAAACAATTTAGGCTTGAGTAATTTCGCTTAAGCAATAATTATTATCATTTTTCTGACCAGAAACTATATCTAAGGTACTGCCGAGGCAATATGTTAACAACAAAACCAAGTTTCATTTAAAGTTGTTTGGCATAGTTGAAAATAATTAGATTGAAATCAGGTTGAGCTGGTGAAAATATATGTAAGGGGATATACCGTTTGAGCGCGGTGGTCAGTTTTGTCCTAGTCCCATAGACCATTTGAGCATTTTCCTCTTAATCCCTATTTATATAAAGATTTTACATTTTACTATCTTTGTTTATGGCTTATCCAATTATCTGTTAAGCTTCCGCCGTGCTCAAGTAGTACATAGTGATTACGGAAGACCTTGCTATATGGATTAAAAATTTGACCGCCGTGCTCAAACGGTCTATGCCCATATGGAATATTTGAGAGACCTTGGAAGTCCAGGGTTCCTGGTCATTAGACCTTATATGCTTAATGGTTAATCCAGTATTGGGTAACAAGATATCCAAATGTTCAGTTTCAGATTAAACTAGTTTTTCTTAGGGTAAATTAATTGATAAAAGATTCCAAAAAAACGTAATTTTATGTTACGGCCATAAATCAGGTTATTAGACTGTCAAATTTAATTAAGTTATTTTTTCAAATCACATTCAGATTTATTTTAAATGTATAGATCATTTCGAACTGATTTTAGTGACAGCACTTGCCGTAATAATTGCATTCTATTAAATCTAAATAGAATTTGATACCAGATCTTGTTTCATAACACTCTACTGTACTTTGCAGTTTTTTTTTGATGATTTTGGTCTTTTTCTTCAGTTCATCCCTTAATTTTGATTGGTTTTGTCTAAGTGTATATAATTTGACTTGAAATGAAGTTTTGCCGGTAATACAAATCTATTAAACTAATATTAGATGAAATACGGAGCTAAGAAAAATTCATATACACTTAAGCAGAATAAAAGATCCCCGAGGAATTTTCCAAAGTAGTTTCTGCGAGCGTAGTCCTAATTCTCCAAGTTAAATGGCTAGTAAATGTGTATGTAGAATATGCAAATTAATCGCTCTTAAATTTGAAGTTCATGGTAGTACATTCTCAAACATTTACATAAAATCGACCCAACTTGCATTAGCAATTTAGTAACATTTAGACTTACAGGTGGTGCTTCTGGCAGCGTTTTCATCTGTTCTCCTGATCCAGGTCCATGCTCAAGGATTTTATTCAACTTACAATACTCCATTCCAAAACAGTTTTGCATTCGCAACGCCTAACCTGAAACAAGTGTTCACAACGAAATTAGCTTCAGGATCAAGGCTTCAACCATACTCTCAACAACTACAAGATCAACAAGTTTATAATTTACCGCAGCAAAATATGTTCAGTAATTTGCGACAGCCGGGAAACTTACCCGCTAATTATTTTCCTGCTCAAAATGACGGAATTTATTCGACAAATCCGCAGCAGTTTCCTAGGGAAGATCAGAACCGGCAACAACTGGCTTATTATCAACAAGAACAATTACAAAAACAATTGCAGTTACAACAAATCCAACAGCAACAGCAATATTTGGAACAATTTCAAGCACCTTTTATCCCCAATCAGCGAGATACTAATTACGAAAGACAAACTAATCAGGCTCCTCAGGAGGAAGTACGAACACAGAACTTATTAGGAGTAGCGTATTCACCTTCCACACAAGTTTCTCAAGTAAAGTTTGATAATGGAAAACTCAAATATGATTTTTAATCTTGTTTGTTATACTTTTTATTTATTTTTATAATTTCATTGTTAGAATTGTTCATTGTAAAAATTGCAATCATTAAAATGCTTCAATTTTATTATGTTGCTATTTTTATTTCTTTTTGAGAATCGATCAAACAAGTCAATGAAATTTTATTATATTTATTCCTAAGCAATGTAAACTAAACTTTGTATAACACTTGAGATAGTGTTATTGTTTGTACATCAAATAATGGAAATATTTATATTTAAAATAACTACAGTTGAATTGTTTTGATTGGATATTTTGATAAAATTTCCAGTAATGTTATTTGAAGCGATATAATTAGATTTCTCATCAAAATTAATCGTAAGTCTCATCATCTAGGTGAGATTTAAGTTAATCGCAAAATCTTGTGGAATTTTCATCGACAGGAAATGAAAAACGACAGCTTAAGAACTTATTTATTTCTACTCATTTGCTCTTGTTCAGATTGAAGTAAAGCAGTTTAATATTTTTGGAAAATGGGAAAAGTTTTTGTATAGTTTAATTTCACGTAGAGTAATACAGCAAAAACTTGAACAATGTCAATTTAGCGTAGCAAAATATGTGCCTTTTTTGGTTTATTGTTTATATCTATTGAATGATCGGTCGTTAATTTTTCTCTAACTTTTACCATTTATGATATATTTGTTGTCAAAAATCGAAGAGGAGATAGACAGAGGTTTGAACAGAAGATTGCTCTGGATGTAAATTTGATCACATTTAAAATAAGAATTATATTTGCATTTTAAAGATAATTCGATGCTCTACATTTTTTATCTCAAGTCTTTTGTCGTAAACCCAATACTTTGTATTCTGAGAGACAAATTTTATCTGAAAACGTAGTTCTAAGACCTTTTTCAGAAATAGTAATTAAGGTATCAAGGGTGTTAAAAGGACAATAATGCCTGAGGTCAACAGTGTACTCTCCGAGGGCCTCTGGTCAGAGGTGTGTACGTTGACCGTAGGCATTATTGTATGTTCAACTCCCGTGGTGCCTTCAATGTTTAATGTCCGATTTTTGTTGTATTTGTATCGGACCATATTTTCACTATGAACAACCGTTCAAGAGATATGAGTAAAAAAAGCCTAAAAGTTTCACATTTTGCTACTCTATGGAGTTTGCTTACACTGTAGAAACGAAGATTTTTGGACTAAACGACACTAAAGACCTTGAAACACAGGAATAATTTCTTTAGAATCAAAAAGGTTATCTGCAATTCTTTTTTTGGATGCTCGTTGACGAGACTACACGGTAAAGACATGAATTCTATCATTCTTTAGCTTATACATCTTCAAGATGAAAATATAGAATAAACAATAAAATGTACGTTCATGTAAATGACTGAGCAACTGTTGTTACTAATGACGTCACGTGGAGTTGCGCGGTCGTTAATAGGAATAATGAAAATAAATAAATCAATTGAAAAAGACGTGTGAATGAATAGGTATACAATCATTTATTTATAAAACTATTTCACATTAATTTTCAACAATTTGCAAAATTAATGTTAATAAGAAAATTTATCCTCGTAGGAAACAACTATAAAATTAAAAACACTTACATTATTTGTCCTGCACATTTTATAACATTAAACAATTTAGAAGTAAATATCTACTTCTATATTTGCTTTTCCAAAAATGTGCTAATCGAGGAGATATTTACAAGATTCGTATAAAATTCATAGTGGATTTCACATTAGCACCATTCTCAGCTTATGGAATATTCTAGGAAATGTGAATTTCAACACTTCGTTGAACAGATATTCTAATGATGCTTATGTACCATCCATAATGTATAAAAAAGGTGTTCTATACTTGGAATTTTACAGACAAGCATTACCCTATTGAGATAAAGTATGCATAATATTTTTCAATTTTATCCTCAATATAAAGCGCATATTTCGTAATTTAGTGTAGAGCACAGTTTTTTTCGGAATATTCTCCACGACTTTTTCTGCATTAGTTCAGAAAGTATTATTTTATTTACAGAGACGGAGTCGTGGCGAAAGTTACGTCTAATATTGTATTTAACGATCAATTAAAATGTGTGAATTCGATACTCAAGTGAAAACATCTGAGCTTTTATAACAATTTTTCGAAGTGTTTTCGCAATAGAGTTTAAAACTAATAATATTGTATGATGTGATCACATAACAAGGTTCTAATCCTTAACGAGTAATAACATCGTTCTAAAACATGAGTTTTTTGCTCAATTAACAGCAAATATAAATTTAAGTACCATATAATCTTAAGTATATACACAACTATTTGTAACGCTTTAAGAGTTAAACTTTAAGTTACTCAAGATGAAATAACTTAGTCTCTCCGCTTTAATTTGTTTGTATCTTATTAAGGTCAAAATAACGTATTGGAACCAATTTCTTAAAAAATAAATGGGAGGTGGTGCATTTATTGGAGAAAGCGCTATTGTCCTTACTGTGACATCTGATGCCTGGTGTCCAGTGTCTCCGTTTCTCTTACCGCAATTTTGAAGATATTGACCTAATTCTCTTGCTAATCGGTAACTTATCAAAAGTAGCAGGCAATCAGAAAAAAAAAGTTGATGTTTTGATTATTTTACATGGCAATTGATGATTTAATGGTCAATGAAAGCATATACAGAGAAAGTAAAGTGTAATGTAAGGTACATAACTGTATTGAAATCATTCGCAAATATTGAAAATGTCCTCTTAAATGTTCAGCTAAAACGGCTGATCGTTGCTACGCGGTTACTGATAGTCGAAACGCGTAGACATATGAGATGAGGAAGTGTATTTTGTGTCCGTCGCTCGCAATTGCAATCAAAATATTTGTTGATCTGTCTGATCAAAATACGCTACACAGTATTTCATTTATGATTAAAATTTTGGTACACTTGTTATGATATTGAAAGAACGTTCCACTAGGCGATCGCAATGGCTCACGACCACGATTTCTGCTGTACTAATAACTTATGGTCGTTGTGGTTGGGTTTCAAGTGGAACAATACTATTGGCTGTTGAATGTTTAATTAATCGACAATTCAAGGTTAAATCGACAAGGAAATTGAGTATATTACCTTTTGGTTTTAATCACAACGACTGCAATCGTCTTAGAGAATAAAATTCTTTGATTTGAACTGTTTATCGTCAACAATGATTTGTGAAGATTTATAATAAGGAACCTGAACGTGGCATCCCTTAGAGATGATTAACCTGAAGAAGACTAGAATCTGCCATTACATTTAGAAATATCGAGATGATGTATTATATGGTATAGGATGATCGACCATTGAAATGTATGAAATAACTAAGACCGCAGATATATTAAAAGAATGGGTACCGGGAATGAGATATGAGAAAGCTCTTTTTAAGATATGAGTGCCATATTTGCTGAATTTTGACTTACTTACTGTAAGTAAGATGAAGAATTTTCAAAATTCTGTCCGTTGACTAAGGATGCGATGTGAATGACTTTGAAAATAAAATAAAATGAATTTCTTATTAAAAATAATGTCAACCGATTTTTGAAGGATGTTATAGTTGAGCATTCTTCTATATTAGTTTTCAAATTATTAAAAATACGAATTCCAAGGATATGAGGAGATTTCTGGGAAATATTCAGTCTACAGAAAGGAATACGAAAGCAGTTTTGTTTCGAGTGTCAAACGAGTGGATGCTTTTCTGCATATTGAGTTCGTTTTTGTTTTGAAATATGTGCACTGATAGTTCTAGAATGTAGATTGTTTGACTACTAAATTTTGTGAAGAAAGCTTTACAACTTGTTCGTGATGAAATTTCAGCGATACAGCGAATTATTCTTTTTTGGCTGAAGCAAGCGTTTCACTTGTTTAATGTTAATCCATTATTGATTGCTTTGTAGGGTACCTAATATTTTTGTAATTATAGCTTGGAAATAATTATTTACAAAAGATCTGACAGTTACATAGGTGTTGATATCATATTTATAACCAGTACATTGTATATTAGTAATCCCGAGAGCAAGGAGACTAAGTTATTAATCATTTTTCTATAAATCTATTGAGATTATTAAAAAATATGAAAATAGTAATACAGTTACTGCTAACGTAACTGAATATACTTCGTATCACCTATCGATATTTTTTTTATGTAACAAAGTACAGCAAGACATGAATCACATAAAAATTATTTGGTACAATTCTATCACATATATGGTCCGTGCTTTTGAAATTAAATCAATGTGAAATATATTAACGCACTAAGCTATTGACTTTTCATACTATTCAATGTTTTATGAGGATCTTAGACCTTTATATAGGATATTCTATGTTTACAGCAAATATTATCTACATTTATAAAGGTTTGTTTCTACCTTAGATGAGTTGCTCACAGCGCCCGTAGTTTGTATGTCTGAAAATATTAAATTGACTTATAATTAATACGTAGGATTCTTTGTGAAATAAATTGGAAATAGTTCAAATTAAAAGCATTAATAAGCTTCTAAAAATAAATAAGAACAGTGCTTGAAAATACATAAATAGGGATGATCTATACATGCTTTCAGAATTATATTATAATAAATAGACTTTTTTGGTTTTAATTCTGTATATTTATTTTTATTTTTGACGTTTCGACTCTCTAACCGAAAGTCTTTTTCAGAAGAAGACTTTCGGTTAGAGAGTCGAAACGTCAAAAATAAAAATAAATATACAGAATTAAAACCAAAAAAGTCTATTTATTACATAAGTAGGCTCAAAAACAAATTATTGGATAGAAGCAATTGTGTGTAAAGCAGGTGAAAGGTGTATTCAATGATTGATTTAATTGTGAATAATTTGGAGAGGTTCTTAGTATTTTTTTATATATTGAGGAGATATGCAAAATTTTAAAATAGTAAATTAATACATGGAATTATTTGGAACTCAAAGAAATATGTATCTTCGGTCAAATTTGGCAAAATTGTCAAAATTCAAATACGACTTTAATTGCAGATTATTCGAATAAATTCATAACAAGATATTTTTATAGTTTACTTTCAATTGAAGATGAAGAGCAAGTCTGTCCAAGAGAGTGATTGACACTCAAATTTCGGCAGATAAGTCTGGTGTTTATAAATGAAAATATGCTAGGCTGTCACGCAGTATACATAGGTAAGACAGGCAGCAAATTCATGACTAGTTCTAAAAGCATTCTCATTGTTTACAACTTGCGTGTGGGAACAAAACTTTCGTAAAATATTCATTTGATACAGGACTTGAGTGCATATATAGATACTGGCTTTGGGCGCGAAGTTGAATCCAACCAATGGAAAAAAGTAATATCACTAAATTAGAATATATTTTGTGGCATACTCTCCACAAATGCTAAGAGTACTTGTAGTTTGAGGACTGTTGATCGCACGGTAGAGGAAATATTCATCAATCTATCAAGTGAACTTTAAGTGTCTGTCACATCAGTATCGGACAAAAGGCATGATTGACAACATGATTTTTTTTTTAGGAAATATTACATATTCATAATAATAATTCAATTTTGGGTTTTTTGAAGGTTTTGGGACTAAAATAATCCACTAAAAATAATAACAATTTGTCTCAATGATCAAGCGAATTACACAGCGTTTGAATCTAGCTTTAACTTTTGCTTAACATGCGATACACGCGATTTAAAGTCAAACAGAGGGCGAGGCCATAAGATATCGTCAATGACAAATTTCCATCGCAGACATTAACATTAACGATCGATTGTTATAGGTATTTGAGACAAAATTTAAATCGACATATACTTTACTGACGTGAATGTAAAAAAATGTTGCCTAAAATTCGCCAAAGACTTTGCATTGAGCTATTTTTTACCTACAGTATCTCAGATTAAATAGATCATATTGTATCACCTTGAGTTCTAATTACAGAAAGAACTTTTTTCAAGCCAACTTGCTTCATTCTAAATCCGGATTAACCAAAACAAAAATCAAACAATCTTTCTACCGTGTTTTTTTCTGTTGAATAGACCGAGAAATCAACTCCAGCTGACATTTTGTAATTTAAAAATGGCGTGATATTACAATTCATTTTGAGTAAAAGTATGAATTCTGCCTCAGTTGAGTTAGCACAGCCTACGAAAATATGTTATTTTTTTAACAAACTAACCTGTTTTACGGCATTTGATTGAAATAAGATTTTTTTATTTTAGCTTAGAGCCTGTTCATTCGCTTCTCACATAGGTATTGACCAATATTTTAGATTAGAGCTGTCCAAAACAGATACGAACTAGGGTCAATATATATTATGGAATATAAAATACAGAAATATCATTATGATATTTATTAGTTTTTTATTAATAAATTTATTTTTTACAATCATTTAGACCGGGAGATAGTGATAGAAAATTCCAAATCATTTGTTACTAGTATGGCGACGCTTCAGGGGTCGAATTAGATAATTAATAGAAGAAAAATAATGATTGTAGAGCTGGTCGTCGGGGCGTAGTCACAGGGTGATTAATTAAACTTGTCGGATCAAACTACGAGTTTGAACGATTTGTTACACAAAGATTTTAGTATTTTCCAGAAGTCGTTAATTAATAAACCTGACCTAGTGAAATGAAATATTTTTCTAATGGGGTTTACATTCCGCCATACCAACTAGAACATGTAATTTTTTTAATTTTTTCAAAAATATTTGTTACACATTTTTTTTTTGAACTTATTATTTTAATGAGCTTTCACGAAAATCACTATGCCATGCCGTTTTGACGGTTCCAAATAACCGCCATACTGCCACAAAGAAGCAGATTTATTTAATAATGCAAAACGATGATATAGTCCGGGCAATGAATGAATGTAGATGGAAAAGTCGAAAGCAGAAAATTTAACTTTGGAACTTTGTTTGGACTAGTTAGGAAATAAACATACTAAAAGTCCCCACCCGTCGGAGGTAAGCCCCAGGAGGGAGGGCATAAAGAAGGTCCTGTTTTTTGGTCTTTTGCTTACATCTGGAAAACGATGCGTTGGATGAAATTCTTTTATCATGCATTATAGAAGCTAATGAAATTCTCTACAACTTTTGTTCAATACACTTTTTACCTATTCCCCATCGTTGTCTAGATTATTATTATTATTATTATAATCATTTTAAATCTCTTTATACCCTTATACGGGTGTCGAGATTATGCTATAATTTTTGTATGTTTGATCTTTTATTTTAGTTTTATACTATATTATTTACAAATTTTCTCCATTCTTTCCTGTTCATTGCTGTTCTTTCTGCTTCTTGTTTGTTAGTATTATTTCTGTGCAGTATTTCTTCTATGTTGTTATCCCACGTTTTTCTTGGCCTTCCTCTTTTCTTTTTCCTTATTATTCCGGCTTTCCATACTTGTTTTGTTAGTCTGTCTTCTGCCATTCTTGTTAAGTGTCAATACCATGCTAATTGTTTTTTATCTATTGTGTACTGGACGGATTCTATTTGTAGCTTATTTCTTATTTGTTCATTTCTTATTCTGTCCATTCAAGTGACCCCCTCTATTCTTCTCAAAAATCTCATTTCGGTCGCTTATATTTTGCTTTTATTTCTTTTGTTCATTATCCACGATTCACATCCGTATATTAATGTTGGTCTGTATATTGTCTTGTATAGTGTTATTTTCGTTTTCGTTGATACTTGTTTATTGTTTATTAATAATACTTTGTCTATTTGCTGCAAGTATTCTTCTATTAATTTCTTGTTCTATACTTCCTTTATCATTCAATGATGCTCTTAAGTATGTAAAGTTACTAACTTGCTCAATTTCTCTGTCGTTTAAAAATAATTTGACTGTGGTATCTTCTCTCGCTTTATCATGGTTTTAGTTTTGTCTGCATTTATTAACCTGTTGTGTTTTCGTAGCTCCTCGTTCCATACATTTAAGTTATATTGCATGTCTGTTTCATTCTTAGCTAGTATTGCTAGATCGTCAGCAAATGCACATTCAGCTATCGTTGTAATAGCTAGATTGTGGTATCCAATTTCCACTTTCTTCGTTTTAATCTTTACTTCCTTTAGGATATTGTCCAAGTATATTATGAACAGGATAGGGCTTAAAGCTCCTTTTTGTCTTAGCCCTTGTGAGGTGGTAAATTCTTCCGATACTTCATTTCCAGTTCTAACTAGTCGTCCGTCTATATACACTCTTGATGGCTTTTATCAGTTGTTCGCTTATATTTCTTTCTTTTAAAATTTTCCACATCTTTTCACGCGATACTCTGTCAAATGCATATCTATAAATGTTATATAGAGCTTGTTGTCCTGACTTATCGCCTCATCTATAAGTTTTCTAATTGTAAATATGTGGTCCTGAGTGGAATGTCCTTTTATGAACCCACTTTGGGCTTTCTCCATCGTTGACTCTAATGCTTGCCTAAGTGTGTTCTCCAATATTGCCTCATACACTTTAGCTGTAGTACAAAGGAACGATATTCCTCTGTAATTATCACAATTCCTGGTGTCATCTTTTTTGTGTATGGGGAATATCACTGCCTTTTCCCAGTCCTTAGGTATTCTTCCTATAGACCATATCCTATTTAACATCTGCAAAAGAATTTGTTCGCCATCCTCTCCCATGTATTTCAATTGTTCCGATTTGATTTTGACGCATTGGACGTTTTGTGGACATAGGACACGATGCTGGCCCCATCGCCGACCTCACAGCTACATGCGCGGTCAACATGATCGCAACTGTGACGCAGCTTCCTGTTGCTTGCCTAAGTTTGTTCTCCAATATTGCCTCATACACTTTAGCTGTAGTACAAAGCAACGATATTCCTCTGTAATTATCACAATTCATCTTTTTTGTGTATGGGGAATATCACTGCCTTTTCCCAGTCCTTAGGTATTCTTCCTATAGACCATATCCTATTTAACATCTGCAAAAGAATTTGTTCGCCATCCTCTCCCATGTATTTCAATTGTTCCGATTTGATTTTGTCGTGACCAGGTGCTTTTCCATTTCTTAGTTTTTTAAGTACCGTTTTCAATTCATCTTTAGTTATAGTTTCGCTTTCCCTATCTATTCTATCAATAGTTTCATTTTCTTTAAGTAAAGCCTCAAAATGCTCTTTCCATCTTTCCATTACATATTTGTTTTCATTTATTACGTTACCATGTTTATCTTTTAGTTGTTTCAACGACATTTCTTTCCCTCTTCTACAGCTTTTGAGGGTTCTAAAGAATAGTTTTTGATTTTCTTGAAAGTTGGTTTCTAATATATTCCCAAATTCTTCCCAGGTTTTCTTCTTTGAGTTTTTTATTATTTCTTTTGTTCTATTTCTATGCTTTTTATATTCTTCATAGTCCACATCCTTCTTGATATTAAGATATTTCTTCCATTTCTGTTTCTTTCTTTTTACTTCTTGTTTAACTTCCTCATTCCACCAATGAGTTTGTTTTCTATTTTTTATGGTCCTGGTTGTTCCACACACACATTCAGTTGCTTCCATGATTATTCTTTTAAAAATTGTCTACATTTCTTCTATATTGTTTATGTCTGGTGTTGGTATTTTATTTATTAGTTCACTTACTTTTTCTTCGTATTTTATTCTTGTTTGAATATCTTTTAATTTGTCTACTTTCGGTTTTGGTGTTTCTATTGCTTTTATGATTACATCATGCTTTTGTTTGCTCTCCTCCTTAAATTTAATTTTTGCTATACTTAGAAAGTGATCACTACCAATTTCACTTCCTCATTTAACTCTTACATCCATCACATTTTTCTTCAATTTGTTGTTGGCTAAAAAGTAATCTATTAAAGATTTTTCGTTTCTACTTTTAACTTCTCGAGTGGACTTATGAATGTCTTTATGTGTGAAGAGAGTGTTTAGAATTTTTAGTTCATTTATGATGCAAAAATCAATAAGTCTGTTACCATTGTTGTTTCTAGTTGGTTCTCCATATATTTCCATTACTTCTGTTAATTCTTCCGTTGTCTAGATATGAGCTCCATTAGAAACAGTTAATATGTGAATTTTGTCGGTTACTTTGTACGAGTAAAAACGAGGAAACACATTTCTGAAAATTGACCGTTTTTCGGATCTCATATCTAGACAACGATTAGGAATAGGTAAAAATTGTGTAGAACCAAAGTTGTAGAGAATTTTACCATAGTGCAGTATAACAAAATTTCCTCTGTCGCATCGTTTTCGAGATGTAAACAGAAAACCAGAAAACGGGATCTTCTTTGTGCCCTCGCTCCTAGGACTTATATCCGAGGGCTGGGAAATTTTAGTATGTTTCTCTCCTAACTAGTCCAAACAAAGTTCAAGTGTTAAACTTTCTGCTTTCGACCTTTCCATCCACATTCATTCATTGCCTGAACTAATAAGGAAACTACGTTCGTTGCGCTTCAATAAGTTTAAAAATGAATATCTATTATTCATTTTGCTTCAATATTTAAATATTTATTTCAAAATCTAAGGGATATAACTAAGAACGACAGTTCCAGAAGATTACACCATTTCACGGTCAAAATATAGTGTGCGCAGACGACTTGTGCGATTTAGAATTTGGAAAAATAGGCGAATGTAGCATCTGTGACTCGATTGTATCACTTTCTATAATGTTCTCGTCATTAAATATGCAGGATTCGGTGCTTTATACATGCATTTTGTTAAAAAAGGAAGCAAGTGACTCCAGAATCTAAATTTTAAATTTTTGATGATCATAAATTTTAAATATATGTAGATCATAGAATTTCGAAATTCAGATGTCTGTTTATTTCTATTCCATCAAATAATTCAAGGAATACAGAGATCCAAACGACAAATAAAATAGTTTGAAAAGCTGGTGTAAGATATACGAGTATTTTTGTTTATTTTATATTGCAATGCAAATCTTTTGGAAACTCATCAATCAATAGATTCGTATCTCTCTCATACTAAAGGTCATGTTTTATTTAATTCTGTCCATTTAAATGATTGCTATGGAACAGCACAGCTCTTGAAATATAGAACTACGATAAAGTTTATTTGAAATTCTCAAAAATATCAAGGGCTATTGTAAAATAAAACGGTAGTAAAGAAAATTTTATTTCGCGCATTTAAAAAAATATTATTTATGGATATAGGCGAAAAATAGAGCTACGTAAAGTATCACAAAGTTATATTTGACACAACTGTTTGATTGGTTTTTAGTTCTATTGAAAATAAAAGTTGCAAATATGATGCAAGATTTAATATGGAAATTGTTACGAATTATTAACGCGTACCAGAATTGCGACGCCAGGCGTCCTATTAGATAATTGTGATTTTAAAGTCTACTAAGACTTAGTATCTAGGTACTATAAAATTGTGGTGCATGTAGTGAGATAAATTATGAATTGAAAAGTCGTAATTTTGCTTTTAAAATATGGTATGTGAGCATAAACGTTTTCATAATCTCTTATTTGTTTTAACATTTGTAAGGAAAATAAAGCGCTGAGTGAGCAAGCGGAAGCAGTATTAGGACTGTGCTAGGAATATTTATGCTGAAAGCCGCGAGCGAAAGCTAATGAATGGAATATTGCAAGTTTTATCAACCAATAATCTGCTGAAAATTTTACAGCACTTAAGATTCGAGTTAAAAATAGCTTTGAATTTTAAAAATTAAATACTGGATCTATGAGAACTTTATTTGATAGTTGGGCAGTTGAACAGGTAAAGTGATCACGTTGCAACCATGTGTCGTCAATAATGTCATAATTGGATAAAGCAACGCTAAAAGGCACAAATTAGTAACTTTCTATATTAAATTGTCTAGAAATTGAAGCTAAAGTTCAAAATATCATTTGATTGAGCTGCACTCTATTCATTACTTGTTCGGCTTACTGCGATTTTGTGCCTTTGTTCAGCCCTAGAATAATACACCACATTGAAGTTTAAAATCATTGTCCTCGATTTGGTCAGTTTAAGGGATTAATTAATCAAATAATTTCGCAAACTTATACAAAATGTACAAAATTAAAATAGTAGATTTTAATTATTTCATCTATTCATCAGCCCAATTAACAAAACAAGTAAAGCCTATTGACATAATTTGTCCTTTTACTTACTGATGACATCAAGAGGAAGAATAAAGCTGTTCAACTTGGCACGAAGACGCATTGGACGTTTTGTGGACATAGGACACGACGCTGGCCCCATCGCCGACCTCACAGCTACATGCGCGGTCAACATGATCGCAACTGTGACGCAGCTTCCTGTTGCTGAACCGGAAGTAGCCCCGAAGGCGCTCCTTTGCACTCCTGAGCAGCAATCAGTTACGGACAAGTTAAAGATTGAATGCGATAGAAACTGGCAGAATTTCTAAAATTATTTCACACAAACGTAGGCTTCCGGAAGATTGATTTGGGAGATCAACATTGAAAATGGACAAAAGTAATCTTGAGATTCATCGATCTAAAGGAACATGTATTTCAACTGATATTCAAAGGTTATATTCTTTCTACTACATACACTTTTAGTAACTCAATTAGTGTATACTGTCTATTGATAACTTCACTCGCCTACGGTCGTTCAGTCATACTATAAAGTGCTTTGATATCTTACCTTTTTTTATTATTTCAATTTTAATAATACTCAACAAAGTGAAAGTATTTATTATTCAATATGTTTTGAAATAGTTTTGCAGCTCAACTATTTGTCATGATATTCAAAAAGAGAAGAGTAGATTTAGGTACGAGGAGCAGTTCAATGTTCAACCAGCTGCGTCATTTAGTTTGTGTTTGACAGTCATTGAAGCTGAACAACTTCTTAATTTTTATGTTTTCGATAAGATACTTTGTTTTTGCAATGAAAAATTACCGATGAAATCAAAACCTAATTGAATTATGTTTATGAGGATTCTGCATCTTTGATTTCTTCAATTAAATATTGAATTTAAACGCAGCCGTTTGAGCATTTTTGATTATGAGCTTCATCAAGCTAGAAATGGTCGATTAAACCGTGGAATGAATTGATGATCGACAAGTGACTTAGCGCGAGATAGTTAAGGCTGTGGGCATCTTAAACAAGCGGGTGCTCAATATTTGGCATAGATATTTCGGAATGAAGGAAGCTTTCTGCAAAATGAATTCTGCATTCGTCCGACAATAAACGTGATCATCTAACCATTACGAAAGATTGTTTGACGATGTTCAACAACGATAAAAAGGACGTTTGCGTCATTTTGAAACCGTTTGCTTTAAAGCGAAAGCGGTTATATTTGTCAAACAGGACACTGCATCAATGCACAAGTGCGAAGTCGCAACAAAGCTCAGTCCCTTTATACATGAATATCTAAAAAAAGCCAACGCGATATTTTTTATTTTAGCGTTATAAATAATTTCTTAAAAGTCCATAAAGCCAACTGGACAGCTACAAAAATAACAGGAGGTCAAACGTCACGAAAATAAGTTTTCCTACAACATTCCGTAAATTATCGGTTTTACGTCAATTTTGATGATGATAATAGTTGTTATTTTTAATTCTAGAGTGCAAAATGTAATTTTTGCATTTGAGAATAAAAGTATTAAACAACGTTCTTTCGGAAACCAAGTCTAAAATACCAATACAGTTTATCAAAATATTTCGCATCCTGGCTGCGAAATATTTCGCAATCTGGCTGCGAAATATTTCGCGTCCTGTAAACAAAGCAATCATTTCGCATGTCACTAGTTGCCTTATAAATGTCACTTTTAATAACAGTTTTCAAAAAAAATTGTTTTTGAGATAAATCTGCGTAATAAAGATCCCATACGAAATCTTAATAGAATCAATAGTTTTTGGGATAAAGAGTTGAGCATTGCGCTGCATTTGTTTTCGTACCAACCTTGAGGAAGAATGGAGGGCACGTTTTTTTTTTTTCAAATAGTGTGCCCTGTGGGCTTATTCATGGGTTACAAGTTATGCTGTAATTTTGTTCTTTATCCGACTTTTACTTCGTATTCGTCTATCATTTCTATTCTTATTTCTTCAATATTTCAATATACATCAATAATCTCAGCGGTAAATAACAAAATAAGATCGGCTTCATCATCGTTAAACTCAAAGTCAACAGTTGTATCCTCGGACATCGTATTGAGGCACGATTGGTTCCGACAAGAACCCCACGCTACAATTGATGCCACATCCTTTTGTGCTATTACAGAAAATAGAATAGAAGTTCATCCGGTGCAGAAAGAATTGCTGAGGGACTTAATCTTTTCTAATGAAGGAAAAAACTTTTCAGAACTCATTTTATAAATAAATATGTTTTATTGGGTATAAGTTCTGTAATTTATTAGAAACACAACGTTTCGACAGCAAAGTGCTGCCTTTTTCAAGTGAAAAGAAATATAAATATAAATAAACAAAATTGTCAAGACAACAAAAATAAAAATAAAAGTACAAATGATAACTAGATTAGTTTAAAATATATTAACTCCTAGGATCGTAGAGCTCTGCCTGTGATTGATGATTCAATATCCATAGGTCTTTAGGAGATAATAATGAAGGTCTGAATAGGGAAAATTGTCAACTCCTTGTGGTTCTAGGTCAATCTGGCTCTACTCTTTTTGGTTTGGCGCATAACTGAACCATCCACAGATCTTCAGGAGGTGGTGATGAAGTAACTCTTGCAAGTAGATTCGTAGATACAAAAACTTGAAATTATGAACAAATGATTGGTAGCCATGATCGATTAAGCATTGACAAGGAATATTGTATATTCCTTGTCAATGTGGCAAAGTATATATTGGACAAACCAAGAGGATTGCAGAAACAAGATTGAAAGAGCATTCTCGTCATATAAGATTGAACCATCCAGAAAAATCTGCTGTGGCTGAGCATGCTATTCAAGAATTACATTAAAAAATCACCGAATAATTTGAATTTGAATACTTGTTATGAGCTTAATCGATCATGGCTACCAATCATTTGTTCATAATTTCAAGTTATTTGTATCTACGAATCTACTTGCAAGAGTTACTTCATTACCACCTCCTGAAGATCTGTGACGTTTTAGACCCTATTGAACTCGAAAAACATAATTTTAAAAAAGTCGGTCTGTCGGTCTGCAGCACGAAGCACGATAACTTCAGAGCGCATACGAATTTTCGACTGAAATTTTATATTTAAGTTTTTCATCAAAAAGCTAGGCTCAAGCTCATAGATGAGTTTCTTTAAACCAGTGGTACCAAAACTTTATTGATGGAGCTTTTTAGTTCTTTGTGTTTATTTTATAAATGGTAGTATTTATCATAGAATATAAGATGATTAAAATTAATCCTTGAACGATTTAGCACAATATTTATTGGAAACATTTTACAAAATTATCAGCAGTTCATTTGCTATTATAAAAATTCAAATTATTATAAAATTCGTTATATTTTTCTGAAGCAAAGGAATGATGTGAATTGTAATGTAAAATTAGGAATATTATCACTTATATTTTGACATCGCATGCAAACGTTCGTCAATTGTATTTTTAAAATAAGTAATTTGGCTCTATCGTGTTTGGTATTAAATTAAAGCTCTTGTAGAGATAATTCTGATAGAAGTATCAAAGACGATGTTTAAACGATTGTAAATTGTTTCTTCCACAAATAATTTGAATGATGTCTAGTTTGGTTTCAATTCTAAGCTCTCGGCAAGATAAGCTTAGTAGATATCGAAAATAAATAATTAGTGAAATCCACGTTACCATCTTCAAATTACACTTCCGGCGATCAAATGTCGGAACTGTATGTTTCAATGAATTAAAGACCCCGAAAATCTGGAAAAGAATTCTTAATTTTCAAAAATACTTATTTTATGAAAGGACTAGAATATAACCGTCATCTGTCACTTTAAAAATGACAGCTATCACTTTGACAATGACAGTTGTTACTTTGACAATGACAGTTGTTACTTTGACAATGACAGCTGTCACTTTGACAATGACAGCTTTCTCTTTGAAATATGCGATTAATTGATACGACTTTCTAAATTTCTGAAACAGCGATCGGGAAAGTATTATGGCGGCCACAGCAGATTTTTCTATAAAGAGACTGAGTCAATAGCAAAACTCTGTGAATCGCGTTACAAATTGGCTCTTCATTCTCTGTATTCTACAGATTTAATGCTTCTCAGTATTATTTATTCCCAAATAAGAAGAAAGGGCTCGGTGATAAGAGACGTCTATTTTTTAAAGGTTTGGAGAAATCTTTGGACGAAGAGTACAGGGTTAAAAGCAGATTGAATTCGTATAATTTTGTTTGAGTATGCGCTTTGAATTAGTGGAATACAAACGAATGTTTTGTTGTATTCACTTACTTGTGGAAGCGAGATACATATTTCAACATTTCAAATGAATATAAACTTCGATAAAATTGTGTGCACATCAAATTCTTCGTAATAAAAGTCCTTAATTAATTTCTTTTATCTTGCTTTTATATTTCACCATTGATTAAAATATCTTTGCTTCATAAATTCTGAATAAATTCTTCATTCAACTGGTACAGCAGGAAATTTGTGGTAATTCTCCTGAAACGCTGAATGGAGAAGTATTGAATGAGCCCAAAAAAACAATTCCAACATTTGCAATGCAAATATGATGAAAAAAATTGGTAAATTATACTTTTATGGAGAAAGGGAAACTTTTCCATTTGAGATAATATGCTGAATGTTTGAAGTAAATGAAGTGAGTTCTGTTCTTATTGTCGCTGTGGAAATACTAAAATATTTTAATAAAGAGGTTTTCCTTTATGTGGCAGCTCAGTTTATAACAAGAGAATTTTAATATTGTGCAATGTTTTGGATGAAAAACTGATGAATGTCAAAAATTATCGAACTTCTCGCCTTATTCGCATCCAATGACGTCAAAAACATTAAATCTGATCTGAAAATGTAATTAATTATGGATAAATTGATGGTGCAAGTGGACATAAATTTTTAAGCCTGTAATTTCATATTATGAAAATGTCCAACCTTTGAGTAATTAAAGAGTAATTAAAAGTTTGTTTATGAAGCACATCATGAATATGATTGACATTATTTATGGAGCAGATGAAGTAGAAGTACTACGAACCAGCAAAATTTAATGGGATATTCAGAATTAATGTTAATATATTTTTGAGGATATGTTAAAGATAAATTACTTTGCAAAGCTGTTCGTGGAATATGAGGTAGTTATAAATATACCTCTGCAGGTGGTGGACCAAATAAGTTTCTGAATAATTATTATTTATTGGAAATCCCACCAGAGAGCTTTGATATAGGAATGGAGCTGTTTCTAAGAAAGATTTACTAGATCCAATATTGCTTAGAAAAAGTGGTTTTGACATTTCATCGAACTCCCTTTTGGTATAAAAGGATTAATTGATTATTGTTATTAGAACAGATAAATTATGTAGGAAGAAGTTCTCAGAAATACTTAACAGATTTTTTATCTTTTTTTGAATCAAGGATTAATACATTTTTCTTAAGTTCGTATCTGAATGATGAATCCAACTCCTAAAATTGAAATTCAATTGAACAGTTATTGAAATGCGTATACGTCACGTCAATCGTACAAAGATATGTTTTAGAAATGATAACAGAATTTGATGATGGTCCAAAAACGTGAAAAATCTTTTAATAATCAAACGATAAAATAATTTCAGTTATCCGAACGATAGTCAAAGGATGAATAATTGGAGCGGTGGTTAACAAGTGTTCGTCGATATTTCATATCAAGTTCACTGCGTCTGGATACTTTTGTGCTGTTACTGCCGCCTTTGTCGAGCTGGAAGCTCTTTGTGGACTCATTTAATAGCTTCCATCAAGATCTGTCTATTTCGTATATTAAATTAAAAAAATATATGTTTATAATGAGGTAGTGCAGACTTGAAGTTGAGAATTGGCATCTGATCGATAAAGTCGACATAATACAATAATTGTATATCATTGGAAACGACTCATCAGCAATTCATAAATACTTATGAGTAAAATGATTTTAGGGAAATAAGAACGGACGTATTTAAGTTTTCCGTTTGTGATGATAAAAGTTATCTGTTTGAGAAGTCTCAGTTTTTCAACCATATTTACGTGGACTATTGTCAACAGAAAGTATTTAAAATTTGAAGGGAACCTTCGTGAATTGTGTGGACGTCAACATTTTTAACAATAACTGAGCACAATGAACAAATAGTCTGCATTTTGCTATAAGAATCATTGCTATCATTCAAAGAATGTCTGGCAATGAATCTATGATTTTAAAACGAATCAAAATGCAAATAGCAGAATGTATTTTGAGGCACGTGGAATTATTTTGCATATTTGGTTCGATGTCGGGTAATACCTATTTCAAAAATGTTTTCCTGGATGAAATCTGTGTCTATAAAAGCGAAATACCACTAAAAAATTCCAAAAACTGCTGCACTGATTAAGCTGTAGTATGTGGGGAGTAGATGTCAGCTGAGAAAGGACTATGCAACAGGTTCGAATTAAGAGAGGCTTTATATGAAAGTGCCATGGTTTTGCTGTTAGAGGCATTTAATTTGGGAGTCAAATGGACAATGTAGGAAAAAGAAATATCACAATTTTATTTTCGACAATGCTGGATTAAGGGAGTCCAGAGAGTGATAAAACTATATCTGGAAGCTCTTCTGTTCTTGATGTCAGGGACTTGAGTTATATTAATTTACTTCAAAAGTTCAATGTTCTTAATGTCAATGATAAATACTATGATATGATTTCTAGAACAGGGATGGACTAAGGTTGTCAATGGAATATCAGAAAATACGAATTATGTTAAAATTTCGCAGGTAAGTAGTGTGTGGAGAGCAAGGGCCGAATTAAGCGGGTATAAAAGACGATTGCAAGTTTATATGAAAGTTCGATGTCTTTGTTGTTGGAGGCATGAAATCTGTTATTCAGGTAGACAATGTGAGAAAAATATATACCGTATCATTATTTTTTCGACAGGGATGAATCAAGATCATCAAAAAAAAATTTAAATTATCTGTGGAAATCCTTTTGTTTCTGATGTCAACGCTTTGAATTAAATTAGTTTTCTTAGAAAGTTCATTATTCTTATTGTCAATGTCATAATGAATATTGTAATATGATTTTTACTACAGGAATGGATCAAGCCTACGAAGGGAATATTGAAGATTACAAATTACCCTGAAACTTTGTAGATTAGTAGTTTATGGGGAGCAAAAGTCAGTTCATAATGAATTTCTATGTTTTTGCTGTTAGAGTAATGAAATTTGATATTTGACTCAACAATGTAAATACCGTAATCTTTACAAATAAATAAAATCGAAGTGTCTGTCTGGGAATCAGCAAATAGTTATTTTTGTAAGTATTAAGTGTGCGAAGTGATTGTTTTTTTTGTTGCGCGTGAGGCGTGAGAATGTCAATTTTAACCGAGACCGTAAGGTCGAGGTAACAAATTCATTCGAAAGCGCAACAAAGAATACAATCACTTCGCGCACGGAATACAAACAATATTTTTTCGCCAACTGTCAAAAAATAATAGATCAACAATAATTAATGTTTTATTCAGTAAAATGTAGGAAAAAAGTACAAAGTAAAATTAATTTACCTGAGTATTGTAACCAAAAGATTGTGCAATTGTTGTTTGATAAATAAAGAACTGTCAACAATAAATTTTTATATTAAAAAATAAGTAGTTTTGTGTACAAATTCATATTTCTTTTTTGTTAAATACCTGTTTGTTTCTATCCTTGTAGCATTACTAAACTGAATTATATTAGATTAGGTGTGCAAAAATAGAATTTATTTTTTCACTTGTTTGTTCTGGCTAATCTCCGAAATGGCTACATAGATTGAGTTGGAGTTTCCTATAGTTGTTGTTAGTGGTGCACAAGCCGTATTTTTAGTTCACGTATCGCTTCTCCGAATGTATTGAAACTTCATTTACTTGTAGCTGTCTCTAGCATGAAAGTACAATAGGTGACGCGATTTCGCAATGAAGACTTTTTCTCAATCTCATATTATTTGCAGGATATCAGAAGCTAAAGACAAGCTTTCTCAATTTTCGTCTGTCTGACAGTTTGTCGCTTTGTTTGTCCAGTCTAATTTCCGAAACACCTGTATCAATTATGTTGAAACTTTCTACATTTGTTGTTGACATAAACAAACAATAAGTGACGCACGAATCGTATTTGTTTGTTTGCGTATCATCCATCCGATTGATTTGAAACTTCATACAATGCTCATTAATTGTTGCGTGAGCGTTTTCGATACAATAATATTAACGTAGTAAGTGACGCGCAAGTCGTATTGGATAATTCGCGCTGCAATGTAAATATTCCTTTTAATTAATATCTGAATAAGTGGCTTAGAGAATTCATAGTGAATTTTCCCATGTCTTTATGCAGTTCTAGATTCTTTGATCAGAATACTCATATCTGATAGACAACACCCGCTGAACCTGATAGGCTGAAATTTTTACACTGCATTCCTATAATGACTAATTAAGAGTTTTTTAAAATTTTGTCACCAAGCAGGGCAATCCAATTTGTTTGAGTGGAGAACCATATTTTCCGCGAGTATTATTATTTTTGTATGAGAGAGTCAATTGGACTGGTTAATCTTAGAATAGTACAACAAAAAATTTCTTTAGCATAGTGCTACCGCAGGCACAGCCTGAGGTTTGCTTTGGTGCTGTGGTCAATGATTAATTTTATTCTAATTCATTCTAAGAAGTTACTACGGTTTGAGTCCACGGTTTTCCCGGACGTTGTAGTCAGTTTTTTTTTCTCTCCATTGTTTTCGCTCGCGGTTTGCCTAGGTTCTGTGGTAAACTATTATATTTTCAAGGAGAAGTTAGTTGGATTGAATAACCTTAAATTTGAAAAAATCAAAAATATCTAAAGCACATTGTTAGATCGGGTGCTGCGAACAATTACCATATGTAGTTTTCATCGATTCCAAAAAGTACATCTATATGCGGGTTACAGTTAGCGATTACATATATTTGGAATTATGACATAAATGGAAAGATATATTGCCAGGATAGAATTGTTTTGAATATTTTCCTGAGCTTCTGAAAAATGTCGTCGGGTGTTAAGATATATCGCAGCCTGAAAAGGACATGAAAAATGTGAAATTTAGTACACTTCTAGCGTTCTATTATTCGTTCCAAAAGTTCAACTATGAATTCATTTCCGCCGGAAATTTGAATATTTTTCATCTAAATTATAGCACATGGAATTTAACCTATATTCTTTTTGTTTCTGAACGTTCTGCATTAATTTTTTTCTGTTTTAGGAAAGAGCTATTAAAAGTATTACGGAATAAAGCCTGCCTATTATAACAGGTGTTCATTTAATGTTTTTAAAAGCAAAACGGGATGTGATTTCGCCTGCTTTAATAGAAAAAAATAGAGCTATTCACATGAAAGAGCTGTTATGGACTTATTTTCCTGTGCTCGCTCCTCAACTTAAAATCGTTTGCAATATACAGAATGTATCATTAGTATTTTCATATAAACAACTTTTTTTATTCTCAATAACGTAATATTGCTTCTTGAATAGGCAATTTATCGAAACTTATTGCTAGCTACTGCTATAAAGTGTACTCTTAAAATAAAGCTTGAGCTTGCAATTAGTTTTGTCACCGCTCTTCACAGAACAAAATAAATGTGATTCCTTGAAATCCTGATCTATTTTTGTTGTCGCTATTGTTAATACGTACCTTGCGCGTTTGAGTATTGTTTCGCGTCAAAAAGTATAATAACAAAAAAGGAAAAACTCTGTTAGTACGACGCAATTTCCTTTTTCAATAAAATAAAAAATAATGTTTCTTACCTCGTCATCTGCCATGAAGCATAGAGACATGGTGTAGCACATGTGGGCACGAATCCAATCCAGACTAAAAGAGCATAAGTTATATTGAAATGGGGGCCATTCTCGTAAGTTTCCGTTACAACGAGGCGAGCTAGTCGAAGGACCATCAAAGGACATAAACAAATGGCAAAGACTGTAACCATGGTGATGTGGTACCGTTGGTTACGTTTCTCACGGAAAACATCAAGCTCTGCCTCGTACATATCGTACCGGCGACGAGAGCTGCTAGTGCTGCTGTTTCTGGAAGAGAAAAAGAGGAGGTAGAATAAAAAGCAGGAAACAGAACTAGTACATTTAAACATCTATTATAATAATTAGAATAAATACAAAGTGCATTAGATTTGAGGATTGTTTTTAATTTTAGTTTGCAATGAAATGAGTACGTGAAAAAAGGAATACCAAGAGAGTTTATAAGACAAGTATGATACTGACTTTGAAACAATACAAGTCAATTTGAATTACTCAGTTAAATATAGAAAATTATTAGATTATAATTATTCGCAAGCGGTTGGTTCATTAGCGCATCGCTTGTTTCCATGGGGACCGAATAGAGATTAATCAGAAACATGCTATATGTATTGAGAGGACACTTGAGAAACAGCTAATTGGTATACGTCATAACTAATTTCTCTCTATATTTGAGAGAGAAATTAGGCGTAAAGTTTAGGAGTCAACTGCTCCTCAAATCTTCTGACACTTCCTCTATATTTTTTTATTCATATACATATAACATTATGTTGTACCTCTATAAATGCACATGTTTATTCTGCGACATAATAGCGAACATAGCGTGGGATATGCTGCACAGGAAATATTGTTTTCTTTAGAAACATCATCCGCTAACGATATCAGCTAATAATATCATACAAAAATTGTGCTTTACTGGAGAGATCTTCGTTTCAACAGTACATTAAAAAGGCCAAGATTTATCAAGAAGTATTTCAAATTCAGCTCCATCCATAAAAACGATAATAGTTATTTAAGAAAGTATGAATAGTATATTATGCTACAAAGACCGAACGACTGTCATTTTTGTCCAGGATAAATTTGGATGCATTCGGTAAAGACGAGGGCAAAGCCTAAGGCGTAGCTCCGAGCAGCCAAATTTGTCCGTGACAATAATGACAGTCGTTCAGTGTCCGTGTTGCATACGATATTTTTTGTAACAAGTGCACCGAAATACCCCAATTACTAAGCTTTATAAATTAATTTGGATGTATCGAAACTATCTTATCGATTTGACAGACAGATTTCTGCAAATGCAATAACATTACAGTAAACTAATACAATGAAACATAACTTACATGGTTTATTGTATTGATTGATATTTTTCACATTTTCTGTGCAATCCCGTACACAATAAATGCACATACTATAACGAACACATTCTACATATAAATTTTTTTTTTCAAATATCGATTTGACATATATCATTGGAATAAAAAAATCCAACGGCATCCATGATCCATGATCTACAATTTCATTTTTACCGAGCGGACATTAATATCCATTAATTTCCAGTCAACAGAGAATTAATAAAAATTGTTAACATGGTTTGGAATTGAGAACTTTCGAAGCAGAAGTCAGCTCAGTAATAGGGTACTTTCAGTGTATGTGTTACAAAAAAGTTATTATTTGATGCATGGTTAGAACCAAGTTTTTTTGAGAATTTACTGAGTGCGTTAGAGAATTACAATGTTCTATCTTCGATCGTCTTTAATTTCGTAAAATTAGGTCAATTTTTAATACAATATTTCTCTTCTATAATTGTCACTTGCATGGCTACTATTGATAGCTGAGGAAATTATATTGTAAATTGAGCTGTTGTCGTTGAAGTTGACATGGATGTTCATGAAAGTTTGAATTGAAATATTAACTGAGGTTGTGGACGAATTTCAAATTAGATATTTCCCAGAGATTTTAAATATTGATAAATCCTACTTATGGAACCTCCAACTCAAGTCGGGCATTATTATTAACTAGTCTTTTTTGGCAAGAGCAAAATTATAAGAGTGCTATTTGTTGAGAGTGTCGAGAAGTGAAAATCTCAGACGTTGTTTGTTATGGTCCACTTATCAGCCTTATACATTGTCTTATAATGTAAGCAATTGCTATTCAAAAAATTTACTGCATTTAAAACTTTAAATTATTTTCATGTGAGGAGAAAGTTTAAAAGAGAAAAAAAGTGAATATCGGTGTGAAAAATTACGTTGTGTCCCATTATAAGCCCCATTATTTATTTTAATGGTAAATTCAACGACTATTACACTTTAAACACCTAATTTATTTAGTACTCTATTCTACATCCTGCTTCCAATAAATTTTCGTTTCAGTAAAAAGTGGTGCATAATTTTTTTCTGCTCCACTCATTAACAACAACATTAAATACGAAAAAAATTGTGAAACACTGCGAAATATATATTTCATGTTCACATAAAATGATAAAATAGATGTGGATTTAAAATTAATTATTTTTAGAGAGGAAAATTTCAGTTGTAATCAAAAATCGGATAGCATTTCCAATGAAAAAAAATAATAATCATTATATTATTTGCTCCATATGATATGAATGGTACAATATAACTCATTCTATAATTTTAGCTAAAATATATTGCTGTGAATACAGAACAATTGACATTTATTAAAGTCGAAAAGAAGGTTTTCAAATGAAAAAAATATAAGTTTTGCAAGTTTTGAAGAATACTTCATTTCTTCGGAACTGTTTGCAACAGCAATTTATAAGGAGTAAATGAGTATTTAGCAAATTACGGAGATGGAGGAAATAATCCAGTTCCATCCAATATTTTTATTTTACGAGCTTTTCATAATTTTCTCTTCCTTCAAATCCTTTACAACTTTCATTTCTCTGAAGGGCATCCTCAAAAAAATAAAATTAAATGAATAGGAGGATAATTTTCACTTTTATATTCGAATCTCAAAGAAATTGATATTATACCTAAATAGTCTTCATTAAAAGTTACTCTGAATAGATTTCTTCTGAATAAGATCACTGATAATCATTCATGTATCTAGTGCGCAAAATTATATTGAAGAAATTTCGCGCACAAATAGCTAACAACATTTTTCTACAGACGTTTACATTAAATTATAGATAGGCCATAGGCTATTTACTGGAAAAAAAAAATAGTCAATGAAACCGTATAATATAATCTTCGTCATATTATTATGTCCTTGAATATTTAATTTTCATTAAAAATAATGGTGACTAAATATAAATAAAACTCTCTATAAAAAAAAACTCAAGGCGCCGAGCATTTTTTTATCGTTAGAGAGAGTAACTGTTATATGGAATAAAGAGAGAAAAACAGCCAGATTCACAGTAATTTTCAATATGTATTCGATAAAATAGATAATCAGATTACCTTTAATGGCTTACGACTGATGATACAATAGGTACTTAGTGTACTTAATTCTAGATCATCATTTCCAAGCAAATCAAGTGGGATGATGCACGTGTTCAAGACAATTAACAATAACAAAAGCAATGCAGCTGTTTACGATCTCAGAAGTTTCTGAGCGTCAAAGGTTTATTCGGCGTCTTTTGTAACCTGATAAGATAGCATATACAATAATACCGAAAACAAATATTTACTGTTTCTAAATACAAACTTTCTTCCGTAATAGAGAATTGTTGTTGCGCTATAAAAAAGTTATCAATGTGTGGGTTTTAAGGTAAACTAACCAAATTGTGCTCACTTCTACGTTATAGGGAGTTTATCGTTATAAAGAATTCCGTTACAAAGAGTTCACACTGTAATAGTGTTTTTTATAATTTTATAAGTATTTTTCTCAATTTGACTTGTCACATACTTCAGATTATATATAAATAGAATAGAATAAATACAAATCTGGTTTTTTGCTTTAAGTTCTTTTATTCAGTGTATCTTACAATAAGAATTTTAAAGCTTACCTATAATCTAATAAATCAGAAAATATTTTATTCGAGGGAGAATTATCTTTGATTAAAAATGATCAAATTGGCTCTAATAAAAATAAAAATAAAATCGGGTGAATAAAATTGGGATAAGCGATAATGAATTGAATTTAAAGATGGTATTTTGGAAAGTATTTCACAACCCACAGAGTTTATTGATTCAAGAGCTCACGATTTCTTGAATGATGTTTTTATTGTAGAATTTCAGAACGTCATATTTTTTTTTCTCAATTTAGTAGTTACTTTTTGACGAATAGATGTATTCTAGAAGCAGTGAGTAGTGACAAAAAAACCAGGCTCCTAAGATTTGTTACTTACTTGTACAAAGTAACAAGTAAGTATTGTGAAACCGACAAAATTCACCTATCGAGATTTTGATGGAAATATCCGTTTTGAGCATCCCTGAATCCATTTTGACTATTTTTGGCTTGATGTCGGTACGTGTGTTCGTACGTGCGTGCGTGCGTGCATAACTCGCAAATCTCAAAACTGGTTGAACGTATAATATTGAAATTTTGTATTTAAGACTAGTATAGGGTCTAGTTGTGCACCTCGCATTATGGTTCCAATCGTCTGTACCGGAAGTGCACTTTACTTGAAACTTTTTTCGAATTTCTCTAATAAATACAGAATGATCAACCATAGGACATTGAAATTAAGTATTTAAACTTGACATTGCATCAGGATGGTTATCTGCTATTTTTGTAAGAATCGACCAAGCTAGAAGTGCACTTTATTTGAAACTTTTTTTGAATTTATTGCATAAATATAGAATGATCCGCCATAGCATATTGAAATTTCGTATAAAGAACTTCTATAACATCTTATTGTTCATCTTGCATTATAGAGCAAGATCCCAGGCCCGCCAGACCTTACTTATTTTCTGAGAAACAAAATGTGTGGAATAGAGTAGTGTTAGTATGTACTTTGATCATACGCATACTTGCTAATTTGTGGCGACGGCCAATTTACAGATACGAGGTGCTAACGGTACGTTAAGACATTACTCACTTTGCTTAAGATCTTGAGTGCTGATTTTGAGGTATGTTTCAGAGAATATTGTTAGAAATTGATAATCAACACTGTTAGACACTTTCTATCGATGGTAATCTCTGCTAGACTCTTTAAAACTCACAAAGAATAACGTGATCTTGCTTATAGTTTGAGTGCTAATTTGTATATATGACACTTAGGGTACAATTTCAATACTTTTTGTGACCAGCTAGATTAATCGTAGGGCTAAACATCCCCCAGACACAATTAAAATGTCGCTGGGAGTATAAGCGCGAGGTGACTATTTGTAGGCTTGATAGTAAGTGAAGTATCTACGGGCATCCAACTCTTCCTTGGTCTGGCTATTTATAAAACGTATTGAAATTGCTCACTGGGTATTATATATAAAAATTAGGACTCAGACTATAAGTAAGATAACGATATTTTTTTGCGAGCTTTGAAGCTTTCAGCAGGAATTACTGCCAAAGAGAAGTGTCTGGCAGTGTTGATCAACAATTTTCAACGATATACTCTAGAACATACATAAAAATCAGCACTCAGACTTCAAGAAAAGTGAGTATTGTCTTAATGTACCTATAACACCTCGTATCTATAAATTGGCCATCGGCACAAGCTAGCAGATATGTGTATGATCAAAGTACCGACTAGCACTATTCTAATCCACAAATTTTGTTTTTCAGAAAATAAGTAAGGTCTGGCGGGTCCGGGATCTTGGACTATTATGATTGCGATCGGCTAAGCCGGAAGTGCACTTTATTTGAAACTTTTTATAAATTTTCCGCATAAATCCAGAATGATCAGCCATAGGATACTGAAATTTAGCATTTAAAATTGCTGTAGCATTTAAATGGTCATCTTCTATTTTTGTAACAATCGGCTGAGCCGGAAGTGCACTTTATATGACAGACTTTTTGAATTTTCTGCATAAATTCTAAACAATCAGTCGTAGAATATTTAAATTTTGTATTAGGCACTTTCATAATATTTAGTTGTATACCTTGCATTATGATTGCCGAAAGAGCACTTTATTCGGAACATTTTTTGAATTTTCCGCATAAATCCAAAACGATTGAACGTAGATTGTTAGAATACAATATTTAGGATGATTATAACGTCTAGATGCTAATATCCTATTTTTATTGAGATCCACCGAGCCGGAAGTGCACTTTACTTGACAGTCTTTTGGAATTTTTCGCATAAATTCGAAACGATCAGGTGTAGAATATTGAAATTTGGTATTTCAGTCTGCTGTAGCATCCGAATGATTGCGTACTATTTTCATAACAATAGACTAAACCGGAAGTGCCGTTCAGTAGGAATTTATTTTTAATTTTGCGCATAAATACAGATCTGTTGGTAGTCGTAGAATTTAGAAAATCAGTATTTAGGAATGTTGTAGTATAAGAATAATGGCCTACTGCTTCCATAGCAACCGACCTGGCTGATAGCGCATTTTACTTGACAGATTCTTAGAATCTCTTGGGTAAATCCAAAACGATTAACTGTGGAACGATGAGATTTTGTGTTTGATTATGAATATCGAATAATATATATGATCAAACACAAAATCACATCGTATTATATATATATATATATATATATATATATATATATATATATATATATATATATATATATATATATATATATATATATATATATATATATATATATATATATATATATACATATATATATATATATATATATCCGATGATGTACACGTAAGACACGTGATGTTCGCGTCAGATTTTTTGAATCTAGTAATCAAATATTTTCTTAGAAAGCGAAAATCCTCTATAATTCGACACCTTGGCGAGGCAACTTTCTTGAATTATATTAAAAAAGATAATAGCAAAAATCAGTTTAAACTTTGCAGATATGTTTATTTAGACCACATACATCAAATATAAAAATATGGAATATTTTTATTCTGTTTCTGAGAAAATTAACGATACATAATCAAAATAAACTGGATGAAATAAGCATATGATCGAATTGCAAACTATCTATGGTGTTTATATTGACTTATCTGCTTGCACTGTTGCTGCGATTCCCACGATATTTCGATTTATCTAATATTTGGGGCTATTCTGTAACTCAATCGATTAATTTTTGTATCATTATCTATTTCAGCCAATGGACGTAGATTGTACTGACAAAAATTCTGGATATTCGCTTGTTATAATTGTTTCTATTTGTCAAAAATCTTATCGATCGATAATAAGTTAATGATTGTGTTACAGAATACGGCCAAATATCTCTTCAAATTTTTTGTGCTCAGAGTGAAGAATAGAATAATAAAGCTCTATTTGATGAGATTATTGATATTCAAATGTACTTTTCGAAAAAAAAAAAAATTTGTTAGATCTTAGTTCTTTTGTCAGCGAAGATGACAACCATGTAAATTCCTAATAATGAACTCACATTTATGTTTTGTATAGGATATCATTACTTTTTGTAGAGCAATTATTATAATTCATCATCCAAAAATGATTTGTAAAATCATAATTTCAAGAGAGAAGAGGTTGGCACTTAGTGAAACATGATTGAATAATAGAGTAAATTAAAACAATTGATTTTTTCTATTTTGTATTTTGAATAATCGAAAATTTGATAATTTAAGGCATGTCAAAATACAATATGCAGTCAAATAAAAATATTATTCAGCAGCACATTTCTAAAATGACACCTATCATTTTGGAAAGACTATTTGTTTGAAATGAATGATCAGTTGCTTTCATCACAAATGACGAACAATATGTCGAATATACTGTTCCAAAAAATATTACAAACTGAACTAATTTATGTCAGTGCTCGACAGGAACATAAAAACGTGTTGATTGATTAGAGTAGAGGTCACTAATGGTACATTTCGCTGTCGGTGGATGAAATTACCTAAAGGGTGAATTATTTGATCAATCGATTTAAATTGTAAATCATGTCTATATGAATTTCAATGCTGACGGTAGAATGAACCATATTTATTTTATTTTTACTGGTAGTTAAATCTCAGTGCAAATCTGCTTGCATTGTATTCCGAAGACCGTAGAGATAATTTCTGTTTCGGACAAAAAGGCCAACATGATTTACACTGAATTATAATATACTCTGTGGCGTAATCTCCACAAAAGCTAAGAGTACCGATGGCTTGGGATGCCCACGGTTCAGGAAATATCTACTAATCTATTTAATAATATGCACTTAAGTACTTGATATTTATTCAATCATTTTACACTGTATAGTTGCAGTTATTACAAATAGCTGTGAAACTACGACAGTGTACAAAGCATGAATACTCACAAAGCAAAAGCAAATGGAACAAGAGATTAAACTAAGAAGGTTACTAGAGAGCATTCGAAGGGAATCCATGAAGATCAAGACGGGTGGGAAAGCCCAGAAAAACCTGGCAAAGAATTATACACAACGAGAAAACTTGAAAAGAGATTGAAATAAATACTGGAAACAGGATTCATTGAGGAAAATTTGCTGAAGCCATATGCTGCTTGGAGGTGTGAAAGGACTATATATAAAATGTTGTCAAGTAAGAAACAATATAGCGCGTCTAAAAAACTTCTGCTGTGAGGTAAGGAAAAAGAAGAATTATCGCAGGTACAACACAATAAGGTATGAATTTTCAGTAAATAAAATTTATTACCTGTGAAAATTATGTTGTGGAGTAGCGGAAATAGGTGGTGTGCTAACAGCCGAAGACCCATGTCGCCCGCGGCCCTCGTACATTTGCATTGCCATGGAATCTTCAGAGCGCTGAAGTTCCCGGGAGCTCTTCACGTACAAATACGCAATGGTTGCCATGGGTGCTGCGTACCTGAAACAAAACAAGTCTAAATATAACGTAGAAATAATTCATTTTGAAAATAATATTCTTACGAGATAGAAAAAAGTAATTAGAAGTTTTCATCCAATAACATGGTATAAGACCTGCCCCGAAACTGGAATATCGTTAATGATGAACAAATCAGCATGTGAATTATTTGCTATAATAATGAGTATCAATCATTTAATATAATGCCTGAATCACTCTTTGACTAAAATGATATTTATTACTTATGATATCAAACAAAATTATCACGAAGCTTACATTGGTACATCAATAATTATCAATGACTAATGTAAATACAAATTATTCAGCAAAATTCCAATAATAACGGATACAGCCTGAAGATATTTATTTTAAAATAGCAGATTAATTGGAACTATTGAAGCGCGCTTGGGTTCCTGATTATAAATTCGAATGATGAAGAAAAATTATTCTAAAACAGCCTTTAGTCACCATTATCTTACTATTTCGACACTAAATATTTTGGTAGCTTGAGGATCGAGATCGAGTTTAGTTGAATCAAAGAATCTATATTCACAAAAGAAATAAAATACATACATATTTTTGCATAATAATAAATCTGTTTAATAATATATTAAATGACACGTAGTTCTGATAGTCCCCAAATCGAGCCGTCCAAAGTTCAAAAAGTCAGTAAAATAAAGCAGAGCTATGAGCAAAACGTACTCGTGAGGATTCATGCCTAAAATAAAGAACACCAATAAAATAATCATTCTCGCATGTGACTGTAAGAAAGCAGGAATTGGTAAGGTAAAATTGAAAAGAGAGGCAACACTTCGCTCCACGCTGCCCGCAGTCATCTGCCTGAATCTGTGCGATCCGCTCCACGCTAAGCGTGAATCGAGACTTGCAATCTTCTGCAGAGTGATCTGAGAAGCCGTTGGAGAAAGATTTGAAAGCCTAGTTGAAACTCAATCTCCGCCTGCTCACTTCGTCGGGAGCAATTTGGCGAGTTTTAGGAACGCTTCATGATAATGAATAAAAACAACACACCAACTCAATATCATACTTAAACATTAATAGCAATACTTAATTGACATAATATTTAGACTAACCAACCATGGATATCTCACCGTGGATATCACTATAATATTTGGCACTAGCACTGAAATAAAACACAGCTATTTACTCCGAAAGATTAAACAACACTGAAAGAAAGAGTTATTGAATAAGATAACAGATATGCATGTTATGCTAACAAGTTAACATCATTATTTTCAATTAAATTATTGTTATTTGATACATAAAAAAAATCCATAACAAAAGGAGTAATTAAGGAGATCTCATGATGCTGCCCGCTGTTGGGTTTGAAATCACGTAAGACACTAAGACACAACATAGAAAAGTCGAAAATTAGAGGTCTGTCTGCGAAGCTATAGTTTTCCGAGATTTTGATCTGCACTTGGGAGCTACACTATGTTTGTATTGATTTATTAGAGTGCCAATTATTGACGAATTATATTTTCCCATAATGTTTCACTGTACTGGTCTATATGTAATTACAGTGGAGGCTCATGAATTTAGAAAGAGGGCGGGCACAAGAGAAAAACTTTTTTCGAAAACTGTCATTAAAAGTGAACATTTACAAGGCAACTAGAAACATGCGAAATGATTGTTTTGTTTACAGGACGCGAAATATTTCGCAGCCAGGATGCGAAATATTTAGATAAACTGTATTGGTAGCATAGTAACATCAAAAGTGACATTGATTGATTCGAAATTTCAAAATTTTCTTTTTACATTTTTATGAGTTTTGAGACATGGTTTTCGGAAAAGCGTTGTTTGATACATAATTGCGAAATTCTTTTGCATGCTCGAATAATTTTTTTGCTCGCTATGCTCATAAAAAAATCTTTTATTGTCGAATGCAAAAATGACATTTCGCAATCTAGAATCAAAAATAACTATTAAAATATTTTACATACAATTAACATTCGCTGGATCCAAGCTTCAGGTCTTAGAATTCAAAACGCAACGAAAATTACAAGAACATATAAACAAATACACTTTTTTAGAGTATGTTAGATAATGAGAGACACGCTGTTCGATGCCCCAAGTCTAGCATATATTCGTGTATTAAGAATAACCGAAGATAACCGAATCAACTTATAGATAGGTTCATTTCAAACTATTCCTCTAAGGACATCTACAGCTCGACGCGGCACTTGCCCTGCGGAAAGAATGTTTGACTGTTTGAGCAAACAGAAGAAACGTTTGATACCATCTTTATATGATTGCGTAACGGTGTAAGGCAGAAATAAAATAATGCAGTGAATGGTGAATGATATACTTATTTCTTTCCATTTATTCGGGCGGTTGGATGAGTACATGTCTTTATGTTCTTTGTAACCAGCCGCCACTGAGAGAATATAAGCTATAAAAGATCCAATAATGAAATAAACATGCCTGCCCTATCTGATCGCAGAAAATTGGAAACTTGTTTTCAAATTGTTGAATTTTCATATCAATGATTGTACTATTTTTAGACATCTGCGGTTCCATGTTTCCCGTATTGCTTCTAAAATTGATATTTCTGGTGATTTCTTTGTTGTTGTCAAACGTGATTTGATTAAGTGTTTTTAAAATATTTTTTTTCTCCACAATCTGTAAGGCTTTCAATGTATTTAAATTCAAATAATTATCTTGTAATTGGAACATCCTGTCCTGTTGGATAGATTTTTCAATAAATAAATGAATAATTTATTTGTGGAATTAACTGATGTCGCTCGAGAAACGCTGTTGGAAGTTGGTAGAACAATATAAAAACTTTCAATTGTTTTCAATATTTGTGATTGATGAAAGATCTGTTTAGTTGATTGGGTTCATTCTCAGAGTACTAATTGAGTTAACAACAATAAAATAACCATATCTGATTGTTCTATTGTCACAATCAACATAAGCGTTGGAATTTGAAGTTTGTGTAGCCATCTGGGCTGATTTGATTATTGTTTAATTTGTTAACTGAAGTTTCTGCAGCCATAGCTATTGATTTGGTCGTTGTTGACCATGTGCGTAAAATGGATGATTGTTTCATTATATATTTGAAAATTGAGACTTAAAAAAAATCACTGCTATATTTTTATTGTCATGCATCCCGCTTGCGGATAAGCTTGATCTCGGGAGAGCCGAGTTTAGTCAGCTGCGCCATTTTTGTATCATTCTTTTATTCATTTATGTATTTGTTGAAGTGAAAAAGCAAAAAAAAGAAGTCAAGTTTATTTTATTTGAAGTTCAATTAGATATTCCTTATCTGAAGTAACCCTTTCTATATACTTGTTGTATTGTTATTTGTTTTTACTTCTAGTTTTAATGAAGTACAAAAATAAAGAAATTCAGCACATTTTTCTGGAACCAAAAAGACGCCTGGCAAAAGAATTCTTAATTGAAAACAAATTCTAAACAATTCTGTACCCTTTTGTCTCAGCCAAAGCATAATTTTATTTATAGATGTTTTAAAATAAGAAATAAAAAAATCTGTTGAATCACATCTCTGCTGTTGCCTTGCGGAGAGAGCAATAATAAAAATTCACAATATTCATATTCACCGGACGCCACACACTGTGAAACCTACAAACCTCAGCTTTATATTTCCATCTGTCGATAAAAAAATCTAGAAAGCATATTTTTCGCGAGAAGAAATCTTTCTATGTACTCTCTGTATTATATTTATCATCTCTGAAATTCTCAAAAGTATATTTTTTGCAATTGTATTGTGCGACAGACCAATAACAACATTCAAGAAACAGTGAGAAAGCCTCCAAAGAGGGGATCTTGTATCATTGAATTTTGAGTTTTATGTAATAATGCATCAAAGCGTTTGAAATAAAATTATGTAAGGGATATTTACTTATAACCTAGCTTACAGCTTTTGTCCGACAGATAAAAAAAAATTATTAACATGTCACTCCACTATATACAACATTTGATTTCTCTGTCAAATAGAGAGAAACAAAGGGAAGTGTTAGATATAAAGCGCAAGTACGCAATAATCTATGAAAGAAGGATCTAATTGTGTATTGTAGCGCGTGTTCCAAATACAATATAATTTCACATGATATTCTCGCTATGGATTTCAATTTCAATAGCTTTCGGGAAGTCTTTTATGCTGTCGACACTAGAATATCTAGTACCGCTGTTACACCTCTCTCAGCTAATTGCACACAATGCGAATTTAATTGCAAGTTCTAATATTCACACATTATCGCTTGAAGCTTTTACGCTTTTAGCTTTTATCCTAAATGCAGTGTGTCTTTTTGTTTACATCACAAAGCATAATCTACTAAAATCCTTTAATTCACTACTAATTATAGAATATAATAAGCTACATTATTACGAGTAAATTTAGTTTTGTGTTTTTCTTTTTTGTTCTAAAATATTATGTTGGCTATTCGGCGAAGCAGACCAATTTCATTTGGTATCATCAACTTTGAGATTGCCAATTCTCACATTCTAGACCAATTGGACACCAAACTTTCTCCCCGATTGGACGAATCAGTCGCAGATTTGTAGTGACTACCAACTAAATTGTCAAATCTTTTTTAAAATTTTATTTGCGACTTTCGTTGGAGCTAATTGTTTAAGAAAGCACCTCGTGACCTAGCCACAAGAAACTCTTTTCGTCCACTTCCAAAACATAACAATTTTTGTACAGCCTTAAAATTTTCAACTCTGCGATAGGCATACGCTGTCGCCTTTTTTTTGTTTTACACGTTTCTTCTTTATTGCATTATATACGCTACGCCCGTTTGTGAACCAGGTCAATCGAATTCAGGCCTAATATGTGTTTTGTTTTACTTTATCTTCTTGCGCTAATTTGGTGTTGATTTTGGTATTCATTTTAATTCACTTTTTTTAGATACGTATTTTCATTATTCACTTCACAACTTTTGATATTGGTTTGTTATATTTTGAAATAAATATTTAATTAAATACTTATTTTTGAGTAATTTGTCATTGTTGCTTATTTATTTTCATCTGAAATACAAGTTGGATTTTCCAGAGAGTAAAGTTCCAAGTTTTAGAATTTTTTTGTTGTTTGTGTACTAATACTAGCTAGCATACCAAATTCTAGCTTTCTAGAACTTCAAGAAGTATCCTAAACGTTTTGATGATCTATATAGTGAGCTTGTCAGTGACTAAATCGTGTTTTTTTAGATATCAATAAAATCTAAAGTATAAGAGCTATGTAATCAAAACTTGACAAACTTGATAATTCTACTATTGACATCATATCCCGAAAATTTTGTTTATCTGGTATGATCCAAACCCAAGTTATGTATTTGGGTTCAAAATAGCGACGAAGCTCTTCGAGAAAAGGTAGATAGTGCCCTTGCGCTCCGCTTGGCTCGACTTGGCGGGGGTACTGCCGTGCCCCCACATATTCTTGATATTTTGATTCGAAAATCAATAATTATCTACTGTAAAAAATTCGTTATAAATGAACAGTTTTTGTGTATGAGCAGTGTCCCAGCGTGAGTTTTATAAAACATTTTGACTAGCACTTTTCCTATTTCTTAGAAATATCTGCCGCCAATGAACTTTGAGAACGCTTACTATTGTCCTACCGAAAATGTAAAACAAAGTATAAATTTGAAAACATTATTATACGGGATTAAATATAATTAATTTGGCCATGATTCAGGATAACATATGTAATGGAATGGATTTAAGAGATTATTTTTAATTACCATTTTTTCTTCTTTATGATACTCTTCACATAAGTTTGTGAAGGACTAGCCCACCGTTAAGGGTCACCATTAGGTTAATGTGAAAAAATGAATCCAGTTTTTTTCTCATCGAAATAGGAAATAAAGATTAAAATCGGATAGTCAAATAAAATATACAACTTCAGTGAACATGGTAAGTAACTATGCCAAGAAAACTTTAAGAGGTTCAATATTTCTACTACAAATGCTACTACCCTTTATTCAACGTCAAAAAAGAAAAAAAAGCGAGAAACTATTTTGAAATCAGTGAATCAGAGACTAAGGAGAGTCTATTAAAAAAAAGATTTCAGTGCTATCATATTTTGTTCAATCCCCTTCGTTCTATTAAGAATAGCCATCAAGTTGACTTGTGCTGCTTCGAGCAGCCATCATTTTAGAGAATGCTTATGTTAGCGGTAGAGCCTCTCAATTGAATAAACTTAAATCTCTCAGTTTTCTAGTGATTCAAGACTTGTGCTATTACAAATAGCTAGCAGTCGCGTTAATAACTTCTCACAAATGGCTATCAGGCAAATTTATTTGGGTCTTAGCCAAAATGCCATATTCATTTGGTTTGTGCTATTCCTGTGGCAATCAGCCCCGTAAGGAAGCCTGATTTGTGTCTCCTGAAGTGGTAACCAATTGGATTTCACTACGTTAAATGGTTCCTTTTAAGATATTCGAAATTATCCTTTGTTCCAAAAATTAAATTCCGTTCTCTATATTTTCGTATTGATTTATTGCAGTATCAATTACCCACGGAATATATTCACCCAAAACGGCTCATATAAAAGTCCGAGCTATAAAACTGAATACCTAATTGGCTGTATTAACCGCTAGCGCCCGAAATATACTACTGCAAGTCAGTTGAATAATCATTTCAATAATTGTGATTGATGAAGACACCTGTTTGATAAATTTGATTCATTCACTAAATATCAGTTGAGCTGATAAGAAGGAGATAACCTTTTTGAATTTTTAATTGCATAAAAGAGTTGGAGTTTGAAGTCAATGCAGCCATGTGAGCTGATTTCATCGTAAGTGGATTTGTTATTTGACGCTTATGCAGCTGGAAGTGCTGATTTGATCGTCGTTGGATCTGTTATTATTATCATCCTGGTAAAACGGATGATTGATCTATTATCGTAATAAAACTGTACTGGACTGAATATCGTTTTATATGTTGTATTATCATCGCTGTATATAAGTATAATTATAGCAGCATGAAATGTATGATCCAAATTTGCGGACTTTTGATTGTCTTTTTCAAAATTTTCACGTAACAATGAGAATATTATCGTTTACTTTACAATACTAGGGACGCACTAACGTCTAATGCCGTGATTAAGATTTACCCACGCCCGTAGTTTTTGCCGTTCCACTAAAATTCATCTGTGCGAAAGTAGACGCAACGACCGCTTCAATCCATCTTTCAATCGTAAGCGTTGTGAGCTTGAAGCGGTCGCTAATAATAACGTCATTTAAGCCGTATTGAATCTAAACGCAAAGATAGCGATCGTCTTGTGGAACGATTATTGAGGCGACATAAGCGTTGCGGTCGCCTAGTGGAACATACATTTGAAGTACGATGAGTGTCAAATCAGTTTTTGTTACATCTCGACGTATCTGAGGATGGAAAGGGATTCTGATTTGAATTCGTTGTTTATTTCTTACCACGGCTTTTGATTTGGTGGCAGATCCAGTTTCAGAATATTAAACTTTATCTAAAATTTCATTGATACACATTTGGCGCTCACTTGACACTTCTTTGAGTACGTTTCACTGGACAATCGCAAGAGTTCGCTCACGGTCGCAGTTTCTGCTGTTCCACTAACATATGATTACTGTGGTTGATGCTTCAGATGAAACGATATCAGTGTTTATTGTATGTTGAATAAACTGACAATTCGTGGTTAAGATCGAAAAGTAAATCATTAATAACTTTAGATTAAACTGTAGCAAGAAGGATATATGAATGGAATGAATCCAATAATCTTTCATAAATAATAAATTGTGATATTCAAGAACCGTGAAATTACATGTTATATTGACTAATAGCAAAAAACATTGAATCAATCGACATAATTTGGAATCGAAAGTACGAATTGGAGACACATTTTCAATTATTTCGAATTTCTTGGACCGCTTCGATTCACCTCTAAGCCACGGGCATTGTGAGTTTGAAGCGGTAGCAATTAGTAATATGATCTTAATCACAAAGACCACAATCGTCTAGTGAAACAATTATTGGCGACATTAACTTTGCGGTCGCCTAGTGGAATGTATCTTCAGATTCCAATAGAATCCTTTGCGGAAAACATAGCCTGTTCATCTCATGTAATACTTTGGAAGAGACTTTTTATCTGCTTATTTTTCATAGCAGCGTATTTTATTAATCTATTTTATTGCTGTTTGCTACTGATCTGAAGGTAATTATTTTTTAATCAATTTCCAGCTTGATTTCCTGCAGACGGTTCAAGAAAAATAACGCTACATGGAGAAATAATTTTTCTTCTTCTAATCTTATACAAATATCCACTGTTTGTTCATTACTTCATTTTCGTTGAAATTAAATTATGAATATGAATCCACAGACACAAAAAATATTTCACATTGATGTTTGGAAAATGCGCAATACGTTGTAGGTAGGTATTCAAAAAACAAACAAGCTCTATTTATGGACTCCTATTTAATACTCCCTTTATGAAAAAATTGCAATGATGTAGCAAATGAAATTTGATAAACATTCCAGATGAGTAACATTTCGGTTCTATTACGATAATGTTGTATTATTCAGATCATAACATCTGAATATGAAGTTTCAAAGTTAAAGAAAGTTGGAAGTGTATATCAAGCCGAATTATTTCTGTCCAGAAGTCTGGAAATTTCAAAACATAAGCCTGTAATTTTGAAGAATAAAGTACAAATAATTCACATTTCAAGATTTTGATGGATATATCCGTTTTAAGCATCCCTGAATCCATTTTGACTATTTTCGGCTTGACGTCCGTACGTGTGTACATATGCATATGTAACTCGCAAATCTTAGAGCCCATCGAATGTTTAATGTAAAAATTATGTATTTAAGACTGGTCTTAGGTCTCATTATACATCTCGCATTATGATTGTGATTGGCTGAACCAAAAGTGCAGTTTACAAAGCAGATTTTCGAATTTTTCGCATGAATGCAAAACGATCAGCTGAGAAGACTTTATTTGAGAATATTGTATTAAAATCGTCGAATTGTGGATAACAAAGAGGATAAATAATTAAGTCATCTCCTTTATTGCAAACGTTTCATTATATATTATACCTTCATCAGTGTCTGAGAGATAGGAAGCAAAACAAAAAAACTGTCAGAGACAACATGTTTCTTCTACAGTGTAGAAAAAACTCAAATAAGAGAATATTTTCAAATTTTTCGCATACATTCGAGACTATTGGCCGTAGAATGATGAAATTCAATATTTTAGACTGTTTTAGCATTTTCATTATCATCTTCTATGAAGTTATGTCTGGTGTGGATAGATTGATAGTTGAATCTTTTTTCATTTCTATAATTTCAGGACGTATTTTTCACTTCACAATAAACAGAGCTTCCAAAATGTGTCTGTTGTCAAGTACATGCAACATATATCAATTTCTCTATTCCTCTAACAATGACACTCAAAAAAATGCAATTTTTCAAAAGTTTTCCGCTTCTCTGCGAAAAGTTATTGTATAGAAGGCTCTGAGAAAGTTCCATTTGTCACCTTATCACGGCAACGCAGTCCACCACTTGCTGAGTAATTGAACCCTGCGTCGGAGACATTCAGGGGAAAATAATGGTAATAAGGGTCTCTATACGTGCCGAGAAAGAGACTCCAAGAATTTGAATATAGTCCTAATTCAAGACAAATTAGTTTGTTATGATTCTCAATTAAGGTACAATTATTTTGCAAATCAAGCACGAAGGAAAATTTTGTAAGAGATATGAGAAGCATTTTTCTGTGTTTTGAGACAAGAGAGACTTGGGGAGTTTGTAGAAGGTATTTGTTTTGTCATCCATGTTGCTGAAAATGTCATAATAACTATTTATGCTGATCCTGGTTTACTGCAATTTAAACATTGTGTTCACAAAATCAACACGTACCTATCTGCCTATATTTGAATAAGATTGTCCAATTAGCAGATAAATAAATATTTGTGGTAGGAATCATACATCCCTTCATTTATAAGAACTCAAACCAAAATACAACATCCAATTCAACATTTTTATTGACTGATTCATGGAAAAAATGAGTTATTAGTTATTGTTTTTTTTTTTCGACGGTTAAATTAGTTAGTCAGTAAGCATTCATATTTCATATCTTTGCTGAAATTTCATTGAATTTCCAATTGTATTTGTTTTCTACCGCAGAGTAGTTCTTCGAAATTGATCAAATAGGTTGCGTATTTCATAGTAACAGCCAATATTTTGTGACTGGTAGCTTTTCGATGTGTTGAATTTATGGATAAATTTTTTGGAAACAAGTGCAGTTAAAGCTAAATATATTGTTTCGAATGGTTTTCAACGTTACAAGTTTCTCTAGCAAATGCTCTAAGTACGAATATGGGCTTAAAAGTGATTGATACTCAGCATCCATAAAATAATATTATAAACCAGCAGTCTTAACAGTCAGGTACACAACCAAACGAAAAGTGATGACAGCATTGCGCTTCAGAACTGAGAATTTATTAATTTTTCCCTCCCTTTTCAGCCTGAAAATTTAGAGGAAATGATTAATGAATGTGGATTTCTATCTTTAATTCCCAAAGTTTTGAGCCAAAATTAACCCCAGTGAGAGTCGTACAAATTAGGGTGCGAAAATTATAAATTAGATTCCATTAAAAAATAAATCTGAATATTTTGATAACATGGAAAGTGAATTTATTTTAACATGATTTATCTTCAGACTTGAATTCAAATTCAAGCTTTTCTCATATTAATGGTGCCATTTACCTCACTGAGAAATAGATGGTGGATATTCGAGAAGAAAAATGTGTCGAGGTTCGTGTCAAAAATATTAAAGCGAGAGAAATGTCCAAACATCGATTTCCATTTTGTGGAACGACAACATCGTTATCCTTGTACTTTTAAAAGTTGAAGAAGGTATTCAATATTGAAACCACTGAGATTTCAAGTACCTTTGAATCTTTTTATTGCAGAAACGTCATAGATATGGTGATGTTGAATTTCAATTGATTTTTAAAGCCATATCGACAGAGCTTAAACTCAATGAAACTGGCACAGCAAATAAGAATATGTTTTGAGCCAGTTTTTGGGCAATTTATTGGAATTAATTTTTTTCCATTTACCTAGAGATCGTTCAACCACTTTTCAAATATTGAGTTATATTTGGAGTAGGTTTCCTAATACTCAAATGCAAAAAATTGAATACAAAATGACCTTCGCGTTATATCACCTATTTTGGATTATCCACTCTCTTGATACATTTCAACATAAAGTCAATTGATGTTTAGGAATCATATCTGAATAAAACTGTTCCCAAATTTTCGGAGATGAGTACGTAGCTCTAGTTTTTCGGCTGTGATTAGAGCTCCTTTTTAGCATACTACAAGATTCCGGTCACCAAGAAATTTGATCTACTTGATGCTAATTTCAAAGGTGGAATTTCGTTTTCCAATATACAATTTTTCATTATTTTATCCGTATGTCAAGCGGCATCTTTTTTCCAAAAGATATATTTCATATTTTTCGAACTCATCTATCCAATCAGTGGCTTCAAAAAGTATAAGTTGTCAGGCGTACACGAACATGAACTCGGCACCAATGCTACGCCGATTGGCGCAAAGGCGCGAAGCACACGATCATTCTGCAAGATGTGGTTTTATAAGTGAGTACAACTTTGGAATCATTCATGTTGGGCTATAACAATAATTGTAGGCTAGTTTGCTACGTTCGCGCCTTTGAAAAAATACCTGAATATTACCGTATTGCCCTGAGCGCGCCTGTGGGACAGAACTTGAACCCAGAACAGCCAAGAAGGGTGCACTGAACTCATCTTTGTTGGGTCGAAATATGGTGTACATATGAGTGTTTAAATGTGCGGCTGAATTTGAGTCTGGTTTATTATTAATATAGAATCGCATATGTCCAGAGAATCTCACTCAGATAGAATGATTAAGGCATGAGTCCTAATCCATGGTATGGTGTCGAGATCGAAGAGGGGAATGAAAATCCAGATAGTTTGGTGCCGAGATCGAGGCCATCCAAGTTGTCGCCTCCTCTAGCCCACGTGATTTCTCAAATCATCACAGAGGCCGGTAACAGCCCAATATTTTGCGAGATTGATTGATCATAAAACAGTAAAATATGTACTTAAAATGTTTTATAAAAGTCTCTTTATCAACTATCTTTTCACTAAGGGCCAAGCTACTTTTATAAATACACAGTGTGTAAATCAAAAAGCGGGCCTTAGACATTTAATGTAGGAAATAAGTTTTTTCGTTCGCATCGTTTCCCAAATTATATTAGATGAAGAAAATTCAAATATAACATAGAATACGAAATGTGGGAGTTCAGTCAAGAGTTTTTATTTTAATCTACTCTACAGTTTCGATCCCACCTGGACCACCTTCAGGAGTGCTACATTGTACAAAAAGTGTTAACATGAGGGATAAAATGACGAGGTGAAATTAACAGTGTACTTACAATAAAATTAAAGTGTGTATGTGTAGACATTTGTGTGTAATAATAAGTTAAATAAAAGTCGGAGTGATAAAAATAAGGAAAACAACCATGTTTTCGGTCACAAATTTTAAAATAAAATATCTAAAATATTTAAAAAACTTTGCTTGGCAACAACTGACCATTATGAAAGACCAAGACTAAGTGCTTGATGGATAAGGTGTTTGCCCGCTTAATGCGGACAAGCAAAATCACACAGGTCGATAACAGTCAGTTGATGAAGTCAACCATTGGATAAGAGTCACATCACGATATCAAGGGATGTAAGACATAAAAGAAAAAACCAAAAACCAACGAAACAAAAACATTCAAATAATTTCAAAATATTATTATAAATTGTGCTTAAGGCTACAGTGTCAGTTTTCTCATTGATATTATTTTTGTCCTGTTTTATATGTAACATTTCAAGTGTTAGTCTTTTATTAAGAATTGCTTGATTCTGTAGAATGCGTGTGTTGGAAAAATCAAAAGAATGTCCGGTCTTGATACAGTGACTAACCAACGCACATTTAGCACCATCTTTTTTCGCATTTTTACAATTGCGTTTATGTTCATCCAAACGTGTTTTCAATTACCGCTTGGTTTGACCCGTGTAATGTGAAGTGCAATCATTACATGGAATCTTGTAAATCAAGTTAGATCTCATGTTCATATCCGTTTTGTCTTTAATTTTGGAAAATAAATTACCCACTGTTTTGTGTTGCTTGAAACAAATTTTAATCTTATCATTGTTTTTAAAAACTTTCCTGATATTATCACTTGCTCCATCTATGTACGGAATAGTGAAATACTTCACTGTCAAAGGTGATTTGTTGACATTTGTCGTGCTAGACTGTAAACAGCTGTTGATTTGATTTTTTATGCCGTTAATGATACCTCACGGATATTTATTTGCACGTAGTAAGTCAATTACTGTATTATTCACCTCATTGTGGTATATTTCAGATGTTTTTAAATATTTTAGATATTTTATTTTAAAATTTGTGACCGAAAATATGGTTGTTTTCCTTATTTTTATCACTCCGACTTTTATTTAACTTATTATTACACACAAATGTCTACACATACACACTTTAATTTTATTGTAAGTACACTGTTAATTTCACCTCGTCATTTTATCCCTCATGTTAACACTTTTTGTACAATGTAGCACTCCTGAAGATGGTCCAGGTGGGACCGAAACTGTAGAGTAGATTAAAATAAAAACTCTTGACTGAACTCCCACATTTCGTTTTCTTCATATCATCTAACAGTCAGCATTATCCACTACTTCTATTACATAGAGTACCAAATTTTGCTTCCAAATCAATAATCAAATTTTATTTTACAGGTTTATTCACCGAAATATTGTTCATTTGTAGTGATAGGCATGGAATTGAGACAAAAGTAGAATTAACTTTTCTGCCAGTTAAAATAGCATTAATTTGTCAGTAATTTTGTTTTAATGCCATAGCTTTAATTAAAAATGAGTAATATTTATAAAATGTTGAACACGAACAATCCGATAAATAAACCTGTAAAATAAAATGTTATTACTGATTCAGATGCAGAATTTAATTCTCTAAATATTATATTTGGAGTATTATTATTTAAAATAACTTGAAAAGCAATGCGAAGAAAAAAAAAACTGATTTCCTATGTTAAATGCTTGTGGCCTGCTTTTTGATGTACACACTGTATATGTCTGGATCTAGAAAATACAGGAAATTGATAGAATACAATTGGTGAAGCACAAACCAATTATTTCCGCAGAAATTGAAAAAAGAAAACAGTTCTGTAATACGACTATAGAATCGAGACTCACAAGATACTAATTAGTTCAGACTGAAGAAAATACCTTGTGAACGGAACTTGAAAAAAGGCTACGATAATATTATTTCAATAGAAGAGCAATTTTTAATTTAAAAATACTCTAGATTACCAAGCATAACGCAACTTCCATTTCTGCTTTATTTGGAGATCACAATAGTGAAGTTAATAATCCTTTCCTACTTTGCATACTTCTCATTTCAAATTTCTCGCTCGTTCAAAGTGAGAACAGCTTACATATGTATTCAATGTCCAGTTTTATAAAGAAAACGAGTTCAAATTTACTCTAATTAATGGTAGCCGTTCATTTGAAAAGATTTTGGTCACAAAGAAACTTGAACTGGTTAGAATTAGAACCCGTCATGAGAGTTTAAGTCTAAATCAATCTTATAGAGGCATGAGATTTTAAGTAACATATCATAGAACCCTCATCAGCCCATAGGCTATCTTGTAATCATAGTTTCATGTTGGTCGAGTCTGGGTGATTCTGAAGATCAAAGCAAGCAATGAATAATAAATCTCAACAGTATGAATTCCATTCGATATCCATATTCCACAAAAGCATGTCTCTTATTGCACATATAATTATTTACTATCCATCGCTAAGCCCTTTTGATGACTACAAACTAATTAATGGAGGTCTGGAATGGACACTAGTATCAACAGAACATAAACAATAGTAATTGAATTCAATAAAAAGTATAACACAGATCCAGTTCCGAGAAAAAATTAACAGCTGAACATCATTAAACAAGCTGATACTACATTTAATTCTACATGAACATCAAAATAAACGAGGAAATTACAGTCCTGATCAAACAGAGACAATTTATCACGGATCCCATGTTTGTATTTTTTTGAATCAAAATGCGAGATTCGTTATTCAGTTGAGATCATATTGACAATAAAGTAGAATCAACAGTGAAAACAAAGATCATATAAATGGATTAACAAACAGAAGAATCGGTACACTTGATAACAATAAATTTTATCTGCGTTTCTACCAAAAGAAATTCGCACAAAAATGGAAAATATTGTTTTTTGGAATGAAACATTTAAATTTTTTAACATTACATACTACATTCAACGTTTCTCCAGTTTGTTGATCATTCCGAATAATAAGATTGGGTCAGATAAACAAAGTTGGCATTTATTTTTGTAATAACATCTTTGTTTGAGTAAAATTTTTTTCTACCATTTTTTTATAGGGACCAATAGGTAGTATTCTAATGGAGCCAAATCTGAAAAGTATGAGAAATATGAAACGAGCTATATCGCTATATCCATCAACTTCACGACCACAATGCCAAAAGAGTGAGCTGATGCATTGTCGTGATGGAAAAGGACTTTTCCATGGGCAATTGTGAACGTTTTGTTGCATCTTGCTCATCCTCTTCCAAGTAATCGACGAGAATTATTGCTTGCAAATTTAAAAAAAGAAACAGTTGTCAAAATCTACTCGATGGAAGGAGCAGTCTTCGATATTTCTGGAATTGAGTCCCCGGCGACAACTTATTTTTTGAGCTGCTCTTGTTTTGATCTACAGTAGCGAACGGATGTCTGAAGTTCTGTGAATTTTGCTTATACAGCTACAAAACGTGCTTGAAATACGTTACATGATTCAGTTTATGGTCGACTATGAGCAATCATATTCAAATATTGGTTCCCACAGCAGTAACAATCATTCTTCCATCATTTCATGATTTCATCAATGATTGCTTGAGTAGTTATCTTTAGAACATTTAGCGTTACTTGACCGATTATTTGAAAACCAATTTTAAATCGTTATAATGGAGTGAGCAGTTTTCTCAAGATGTTTATTAAACTTTATTTGAGTCTCTTGAGGTTATTTATAATTCATGTAGTAATGTAATATTGACACATGTGTGACCAATTGAATTTTAAAAACATTTTCAAGTATCATTTTTCCCTCAAAGTCTTCAGCTAGTTCATAACAAATAACACTCCTCCACCAATTGCGACATTTTATTTGACAGTCAGAGATGGAAAACAAAGTCAAGTTGGGTAATTGGGACCCTGAGATAATTGGGCCTTAGATATGTCATTTCCTTATGGACTATTTTTAAATTACCGTATTTTTTCTTGTATGTAAAACATTTTCAGCGAAAACTCAATTTCTCATACTGCCAATATATTCCTTAAGCAACGAGTGACATCTAATGATTCTTTGATCAATGGTGAGTATCTTTTACTATCGTATATTGATTTTAAATCGAAAATGCCAGAAAGAAGGTAGCATTTTAATTATTCGAAGTTAGGATCGTGAGTGAAGTATATTTTTACTGTGTTCCAGTTGCTCCGAAAAATTTATAGATCTGGGTCTACTGGAATGTGAATTCCAGTTACATCGAAGCTACAACAAAATTTTTTTTTTCTACCGAGGAACATTGGTCCAAGACTATCAGAGAAAAATCATTAAAGGGACAGACTCTGGGTCATATAGTAATGATTCTATAAATCCAGATACCAAAAATTTGACTGATGGAAATAAAACTATTCACGGAGCCATATCAAATAAAGGGAATATATAATTGAGAAATGGATGGCCCTGATCGCAGTCAAATATTTTTATCAACATTGTAAGTTTCAAACGCTTTTGATTAATCAGAAGCAATAGCTTTAAGTCATTTTGTATCTGCCATTATTTTTAATGAAGTGTCAAATTATTTCAAGTGAGCAAATTATGAAGAAGTACAGGGCATTGTAAAGTGACCTTTGAGGAATGCCTGTGAAGTTCGACTATTTGTGGCTTGCTATAGGCCTGTTGCGTATCTTCAAATTTCGACGAAAGCGCCGCATATTATTCAAAAATCACAACTTCGAGGTGTGATGTCACCTGTCAATGTTTTGAAATATGTCAATCTGCTTTAAAATCAAAATGATATCCATGACGTACCATCTCTATTCCTAATAATGATATTGTATTCAATTTATAACAACATTTGTAGACAAAAATATTCTAAAAGAAGCTAATCAACCATAGTCATTATTATTTTTTATTGTTTATGTGACTATCTAAAGGTAATCAATTACAGTTAGATTTATAATGTGTTATATACATACAGAATTTGAGCGAAATCCTTGGGAGAAAGAGATTTTCTCATCTTTTCTATCATTAAAACAATTCTTGAATTTTGAGAAGGAAAAATAAAAATTTGGTGCTTTCAGTAAAGGATTCTGAGACAAATTTATGTGACTGTTCAGTCAATTAAGAAAATTATCTAAGTGGTATTTATTGAGTTTCTTCACAATTATAATATTTAACTTCTCTTAAAGATGGTTGATACTGAGAATTAAATGATATCTAATACATTTTTATAGATTATTGCATAAAATCACACTCGTTTAACTGCTGTTATCCACATTTCTCTTTGTTTCGCTTCATAATCTCTTCCCGGAGACCTATAAAAATTAGTTCTGGACTGTTTGCTTTAGTATTAGTACATCCAACAACACAACAACTTCTGAGTGAATGATTTATGCTCATGATTATCGAATAATATAACATACAAAAATGATGTTTGACAGTTTGACGTTTTTGACGGCACACCTCGTAGATGTAAAATTTAACCGATAGAGCGGAGCCACGGAGGATACGCAATAGGCGTATACCTATACTATACTGAAGAGTCCTAATAAGGACGAAATACAGATCTACAGTTTCTGCCTTATTCAGGACGATGGTGTAAAAACTGACTCCCAAATTTGAAATTTTGTGAAACTATCAGATTTTGATTTTTAACAATCTATCAAACTCTGTTCAACCGATATTTCTCGAAGGTCACTTTACAGTGTCCTGTATTCCTTCAAACCTGCCATCTCGGCTACATTATGGTAGATGGCACTGTTGCAGATTTATATCTCTGCATGCCATGCTGTATCAACTCAATTTCAATTAGCTTCGCGGCTACAAGCCCGACTATCTGTGGCTTGCTACACTGTACTGAAGAGTCCTGATAAGGACAAGGCACGTATCTACAATTGCTGCTCTATTCAGAACTATGGTGTGAAAATCGACTCATGAATTTGTAATTTTGTGAAACTATCAGGTTTTGATTTTTGAAATTTTTTGATCTAATTATTATTGCATCTGCTATATCTTCCTGATTTTTCAAGATACAAAGAAATTTATTGTGTCTCCTGCACACATGTTGTTCAGTATGTTCCAATAGCAAAGTGCGGATATATTAGGGCAATTGGAACTACTGACAAGAATTCATAGAAAAAACTCAAGATATCTCTGAAAATTATTCCTATAGGCTACGTGCATGAAGTCTACTAGCACTTCTAGCGGGCAATGGAGAACGATTGAACTCCCATTTTATCACTATATTTTTTAAATATACCAATATTATTCAATTCAGCTGTGTGCATATAATATAACTTGCATAGCATAAAAGGTACGTTGAAATTATTTATTTTGAGTATTTTTTCGTCTTGATTCGTCCAAATTGACAAGATAACCTCAAATTATGACGCAGATGATCTTGCGGATCGGGTTTGTATGTATCAAACACTGTATCCCTTTTACCGAGGAAGCATTGAAGAAAAGCGTGAAATTATTTTGGCCACATCAAACATGTTGAAGAATATGTTGACAATATTAACACCAAAATTATTGCGAAGTGCATCCGACACGCTTCTATTACTGAAACACCAGAGATAGAGGTAAATTCATGAATCCCAAATCGATGATGAATTTTTCTAATTTCACAATTGAATTACAAGCATCTTTGCTATATAGATTAATAATGAAAGACAGATAAAACTCTATTTACCGCTTTGATCCACTTCACTCGTTTTTTTATGTTATAACTGGGTACATGTAATATATGAAACTATATTTCACTTGAATCATCCTTAACACAACAGCCTGAAAAAGAACAAGCATTTTCCAATGTTTTATATGCAATTATTTTTACTTTTAAACACATGCTCAATGACGTATTCTGAGAACTGGAGTTCGATGCTTACAATGGTGCTCACCATAAGCGCTCGCATCGATATTTGTTCAAACTTCGCCCCCTTGCACATAGTCTATTGGAATTTTTCTAAGCCCCAATGAGACATCTTGTCGACAGAAATACTTTATAAACTATTATATCCTATATATTTTTTCCTAGAATTGATGTGAGTTCAATTTACAGGAAATTAAATACAGATTATTTGGCCATAATTCAGAATCGCTCATTTGATGGAATGGATTTTGAAGATCATTCTAAGTTGTTCTCTTTTCTGTTAGTAATAAAACTCTACACACAAACTTTTGAGAGAATAGTTTATCGCTCGCCGTTATTAGCAGCATGGTATAATTAAAAATAATGCGGCTATTTCAATCCCAAAAATATAAGATAAGAATTAAAAAATTGTATAGTTAATTACAGACTTATGGTAAATGGAATATTCAAATCATAATTCATAGCTTCAAGTAAGTATGGTTAATAACTGAACCCAGAAAACTTCGAAAGATACTGTATTGCTACGCCCTCTTGCTCGATGTGAGAATATTGGTATCAGAAAATAGATTCTGAATTTTTGGCTGAGATCCATTTGCGTTAACGCTATTCTTGCAGCTATTAGCCACGTAAGGGAGTCTTATTCGTGCCACCTCAAGGAGTGATCAATTATACTTCACAGTGTACAACAGTTTCCTTTGAAAATCAAAAAGTATCCTCAGTTCCAACAATCATATTCCGTTCATATTATTTTTATTTGATTTATTTCAGTGCCAATTACTTATTAGTGAATTATATTTTCCAAAAATCTTTCATTGTATTGGCTCATATAAAAGTCTAAGCTATAAAAAAAGTATAACTTTGCGGGAGTAATCGCTGGCGCCCGAGACATCGTTGCTAGTTGATAGAATAATGAAATAATTTTCAAGTGTTTTCAATAATTATGATTGATGCAAACACCTGTGTAATTTATTCCGTCAAGTTGATAACAAAGGAATGATTTTGAATTTTCAATTGCTTGTACTGTCATCGTAATCAACAAAACCGTTGAAGTTTGAAGCTTATGCAGTCGTTAAATCTGTTGATTGAAGCTTATGAGTGCTGTTTTTTACCAAGGTTGGATCTGTCCTTTATTATCATCCTGATAAAACGGATGATTGCTCTATTATCGTGATAAACTTAACTGTATTGAAATGATTAACAAATGAGTAATCAATGTAATATCCTAGAGATTATCTATGGAATATTATCGTAAAAATTCGGAAACATATTTTCGAATGTATTCTTAGATAATTTCCACCGTTATAAAATTATCCATGATTTCTCTCCGTCATTTATATATGAAATTATTTTTCGTTCGTCTCCTGGAAATCACTTGACTTGCATGTTTCGAACGAATGGAAAACACAGAGTGGTAAGCCAATACGGGTGGGAATTGATCATTTTGCCATCAAGAGATGCTATTAACTGAAAGTGAGCTTGATTGAATCGACCAAAGAGATGCTGCATGTAAGTTAAATGTACATAGTAATATACTTCCAAATCGTAAAAGATATGCGATTCTTGCAATTGTCTATGGAATCCATTCTATCAAAGTACAGAATTTTGTTGGAATATTTTAAACAATTTTGCCGCAAAATGAAATAAATTCCAACATTTTATTAAAGAAATAAAAATTTTATTCCTAACATTGTCGTTCTATTACTTCTTGCGAAAATTGAATAGACAGAAGTTATTTCTGCAGGAGTAGTGTTATTATAAGAAACCATAATTTACTTTCACGTTCAAGATAAATATATTTTCTAATAAGTACAGTGTATATACGGATATTGCAAGTTTTATACAAGAGCATGTCACGTGTCTAGCTGCTCAGAAAATATGTTGACAGTAATAAATAAATTCATCTCAATTTTTCTTCACATTTTTTTATATTGAATCTATTTTTGGTGTGAAGTTCTCAATTTTAATTTGACTAACTATAAAACAGAAAGCAAGTTTTTATGTATTTATAATATTTATTTTTCTGTCCCATTTTCTACTTTTGCTATACTCTAAACAAATGTATGCACTCACGTGCGAACAAAGCGGAAATAGAAACACGCAAAGCGCCCCAGAAATAAAATTAGCTAATGAAAATATACTACCATAATTCTATTTTTTAGCTCTATACGTGCTCACGGTATTTTGTTCCAAATATTGATAATTCGATTCTGTTTAATTCCTATGTGATTGAAAATCAGACTGATATGTTTTAATTTGTTTTGACCAAAAAAGTAGGCAGCTCAAATGAATAAACAGATTTACAGTTTATTGTATTTTCACTATTTTATAATTCGATTAAATGTATGAAACACGGAAATGTTTTGTGAACTTGTCAAAAACATGTGATAATATGTAAATTATTCGTAGTTTGTTTCTCGACTGAAATTTTCCCTGTAGTTGATGTTATTGGAAACTTTTCATTGTTAATATTACATTAGGTTCAAACTTTTTGCTCTATAAAATATAGATCTTGATATGTACATACTTGGCAATTGTAGATTGAGAATAATAATTTTAACGTGAAATTTGAAATGGTAAAATTTGTTTGATACAAACTTTCTTGTAATCAATCAACAAAAGTAGTATCAATGTTGAAATTAGATTGTGGCATTCCAAAATTAAGCTCCATATCGTTTTTGCAAGTTTCGCATCCCTTTTGTTATTATTCTTACAAGAGACAACGTAAATAACAGATATGTGACATATTTTTGAGAACAAAATGCTTCACGTACTAAAATCTGTACTTACGACTCTGGACATATATTCTATTTACTTGGTGTGACAAAAAATACACAGAAAAGAATTGTTATCCGTCACAATTTAGTTTTGCGTCACGAGGAACGTATAGAATTTATATAGAATAAAAACAATGCCGAAAATAGATTTTGTTTGGGAAAAAGCATTTTGTATATGCAGGTTAAAAAAAAAAACACTAATTCGTGCCTGAAATCATATGACAGAAGTGAAAACTTTTTTTGACAACAGTTGGCTCTGGAATTTATTTCCTTGAATGTTCCAATCAATCACAATTATTTTTTCCAGTCAACCTTGCGCCAAAAACCTCCATTTTTCATTAAAAAAATATAAAATACCAAAAGCTTCTACGAAATCACAACATCTAGATTCCATTCTGTCCACGCCCTATCAGCACAAAAGAGTCTTTTTACAAGAGCAAAAAGTTATCGACAATGACAACAACGTGAAATATTGCTCCAAAAATTATTACTTCTAACATTCCCCGCAAATGTTCCGCAAAAACTAAATTTATTCATAAAGTAATTCAAATAAATCGAGCAGATTAACAAGAAAAGTGAGGGAAATTAATTCAGTAGCAAATAGAGTAGGAAATTTCTATGTTTTTCATCGTTCGGAATGCCCGGAGCAAAATAAATTTCTATCTGGTTTGTTTTTACCGCAGATCTTGATGAAATGCCAATGCTTTTCAAAATAGTGGCATGATAAATATTTATTCCTGAGGAAATGAGAATGAGTGGATAAATATCATGAATGCAAGTATAATATGAATTTCAGATGATATTTTATTATAATATTGAAAGAAAATAAATATTACATTATTGACTGTTATGTACTTTCCGTGGAAGTTTATTTTTTGAGCAAACATGAAGAATTCTTCGATTTGTAGAAGGAGAATAAAATTGGAAAACTACTACAGCTTTGAAAGTAGTAAAAAACGTTACAATTTTACATTAAATATGGAGTATGTTGACTATATATACATTAGTAGAGAGAGTAATCTTTGAATAAATAATCCTCAAGTTTATAATTTAACATATGATGAATAAAGAGTATATAACTTACATAATGAGGAATAATGTTCTCATGTATTCTTGCATATCATCTGCCAAATTCAGGACGCAAATTTCGACGCCTTCAAAGTTAGGTTGGTAAGTCTGGAACAAAGAAAATTACAATTAGCTTTCCTGCTTATTGAACACATGTTCCTCATTAATAATACACACAGGATCAAAATTTCCAGATTATTTTAGAATAATTATTGAAAATTGTTCTTCTTACTTACGATCGTATAAAAGGCGTCGGTATTTCCTATAATTTTCAGTATAGAAGAGGAGGCTTTTATAAAAAACTGTGCAATAAAAGTTTTATTGTACACTTTAAATACACGATTTCTGTAAGAAAGAACAAAGAATTTCAGATAAAATTATCATTGGGAGATATTTTCTACTAATCTCAACATTAAAATTACTTCCATCTATGATCGTATGAAAAGTGACAGTTTTTTACATCATTTTCAATGTGAAAATAGGCTTTTATTGAAAACTGTGCAATAAAAATGTTATTGCACACTTTTATTACACGATTTCAGTGGGAGTCCATCTGTTCCAATTATCAGCATTTAAAACATCTAGGGGATTCTTTGAAACTCATCTACAACACTTGAATCACCTTAAGACATTTTTTTCTCCATATTTTAACTTAAATTTCCAAGAATAACTGCAACGAAAATAGTTCAACTCATAAAATCGTTTCCTCAGCTACCAATAGTAGCTGTCAAAGTGACATTCACAAAAGAAAAATATCTATAAATCATTGACTTTTCCACTAGAATTAGGACGATAAAACATTGTAAGAAACACGTGTAAAAAGTAAGTCTTTGATGCACTCACGGAGCTTTCAAAAACACTCGCTTCGCCTGTATTTTCAACCAAGCCGCTCGTGCATTAAACAATAACATTTTACACTTGTATCTTAATTATCTATTGGATATTTTAAACTTGATATTTTAATTCTAATTTCCAAGAATATCTATGAAAACAGTTTTGTTCATAATATCGTTTTTTCTACAGACGTCAAAAATTATGACATTTGTACATCAATATTAGTATGCGAAATGTCACATTGGAGTTGTTCATCATGACAACGTGCACAAAGTATTTCATGCACGTTGGCATTATGAACAACTTTACTAATTTTTGTATTTTGGTATGATTTTATTTTTTTTTAATAATTTTTGACGTTTTGTAGAAAAATTGTTATATGCTGCTCGTGCGCGAAATTTTGTTGGTGCTTTCGAATTGATTGTTTCTCAGCTACCGTCTCGATAATAAATTTTATTCTCAAGCACCAAAGTATAATTTCAGGCATTACATACATAAATAATTATTCTTAGTTACGTTACCGATAGTAACCGTCAAAGTGAAATTGGGACATTGTGAGACACATGAGTAAAAAGTTCTTAGTGCATTTACGGAACTTCCAAAGACACTCGCTTAGCTCGAATTTTAAACAAGCCGCTCGTGCATTAAAGAATAACTTTCAACATTTGTATCTTAAATATCTATTTGGTCACTATGTTTTTCAAATGCACTAAAAAGAACACTTTTCATATCCCAATGAACCAAATGAGCCCAACATTATGATTTCAAACTAGCTGGTATCAAAATTATTTTCTATTTTTTAGTGCATTTGAAATATGTAGTGGTGCAAGTTTAAGTTGAACATTTCATATGAAATTGCACTTTTTGTTCCTTGATGCATCAGTTTCGCTATCCCACTGTCACTATAAACTAACAAAACCCACTATACGTCACTATGTGCGTGCTAAATTTATATTCACAGGAGTTAAAGTGTGCTACAAACAACTGAATACTTATTTTCGTCAGAAATTGAGCTTTTCTGAAAGTTTGAACGCTCTAGCTAGCAGGTAATTCGATGAAATCTCGATTACAAGAACAGGCAGACAAGAAAGCAAGTTAATATTGCATCCAGTTCAGAGCTATATTCTAAGTTTCAAGTCTCAATCTCATCGGGAAGCTAGCTTAAAACACACAGACTACAAAGCGAGCTAAATAAGAGCGTAGTAATAATTCCGAAAACAGGGAGCTATTATCGGAGTAAAATGTATAGACAGACTTGTGAAAGTGTTGTTTTGCATAAATCACTCATAGAACATTGTTAACCATCCTATTTCACCTTTCCGTTAGGTTTGTCGATTGCAGCCACAGAGTAAATAAATAGCAGCAGGAGTGTACGCTTGTTTCAACAGTCAGGGATATATTGCTACACGACGAAAATGGGAAAGGGCGGTAGCACCTTGCATTGCCTCACATTTGAACTTGTATGAACTTATTACCAATATTATACATACTGATATTTTAACTCTTTAAGTACATTTACCAAAATTTTAGGAAATAATTCATGCAAACTCAGCACTTTTTCACTTACTTGTACAATGTAACAAGTGAGTATTGTGAAACCGACAAAATTCACCTATCGAGATTTTGATGGATATATCCGTTTTGAGCATCCCTGAATCCGTTTTGACTATTTTTGGCGTACTGTCGGTACGTATGTTCGTGCGTGCGTGTGTTCGTACGTGCGCGCGTAACTCAAAACTGGTTGAACGTGTAATGTTGAAATTTTGCATTTAAGACTGGTATAGGGTCTAGTTGAGTACCTCGCATTATGGTTCCAATCGTCTGTGCCGGAAGTGCACTTTACTTGAAACTTTTTTCGAATTTTTCTAATAAATCCAGAATGATCAACCGTTGGATGTTGAAATTCAGTATTTGAACTTGATGTTGTATCAAAATGGTTATCTGCTATTTTTGTAAGAATTGGCCAGGCTAGAAGTGCACTTTACTTGAAACTTTTTTTGATTTTTTTGCATAAATTTAGAATCATTAGCCATAGCATATTGAAATTTCGTATGAAGAACTTCTAGAACATCTTATTGTACATCTTGCATTATGATTGCGATCGGCTAAACCGGAAGTGCACTTTACTCAAGACTTTTTTTCAATTTTTCGCATAAATCCAGAATGATCAGCCATAGGATACTGAAATTTAGCGTTTGAAATTGCTGTAGCATCTTAATGGTTATCTTCTTTTTTTGTACCAATCGGCTGAGCCGGAAGTGCACTTTATATGACAGACTTTTTGAATTTTCTGCATAAATTCTAAACAATCAGTCGTAGAATATTTAAATTTTGTATTACGCACTAGTTGTACAATCGACTAAGCCGGAAGAGCACTTTATTCAAAACATTATTTGAATTTTCCGCATAAATCCAAAACGATTGAACGTAGATTGTTAGAATTCAGTATTTAGGACGATTATACCGTCTAGATGCTCATATCCTATTTTTATTGAGATCCACCGAGCCAGAAGTGCACTTTACTTGACAGGCTTTTGGCATTTTTCGCCTAAATTCGGAACAATCAGGTGTGGAATATTGAAATTTGGTATTTCAGTCTGCTGTAGCATCTAAATGATTGCCTACTATTTCCATAACAATAGACTGAACCGGAAATGCACTTCAGTAGGAATTTATTTTTTAATTTTGCGTATGAAATCAGATCTGTTGGTAGTCGTAGAATTTTGGAAATCAGTATTTAGGAATGTTGTAGTATAAGAATAATGGCCTACTGTTTCCATAGCAACCGACTTGGCTGGAAGCGCATTTTACTTGACAGATTCTTAGAATCTTTTGGGTAAATCCAAAACGAATAACTGTGGAACGATGAGATTTTGTGTTCGATTACATATATCCAATGATATATATTATCGAATACAAAATCACATCGTATTATATATACATATCCAATGATGTACAAGTAAGGCTCGTGATGTTCACGTCAGATTTTTTGTCTATTTGTCTGGATTATGAGCTCATCCACAGTTTATTTTCATTCTACAGTTACATTTATTTCAGCAATTGTAAATGTACCCACAGAAATTAAGCTCGTATCTGACTTGACACATATTTTTTATAGTGTGTAAATGCATAATTAGTGATCTTTATTTATAGCGTTTGTGAAATTTTCACAATAAAAGAACACACATTTTCATCATTAGTAGAAATTTTCAAGGGGACAAATCAAAATAGCGACCATCTATGCTAGACTAGATAATACCTCACGCTTGAGTCAATTGGTTCCTCCGTTGATCTATTCACTCTGTGGTTGCTGCTTCCATTTTCAAATGTTTGCATATGTTCACACATTTTTTTCATACAATCAGGACTGCCAAATAAATTTCGTCAGTAGGGATTATGATGTATGTAGACCAAGTGTTCATATCATTCAAATACGAATAATCCCGCTTATAACTAATGAGAACACATTGGAAACTTGAGGAGATTGTCGACACAGATCGATGCATATGGAGAACTATATTCCAATTATGTTTGCTTGTTGACTGTGGAGTGATAATAACAAGCTATATTTGGACATGATGTTTAGCAATAATCAATATTTTTTTGTAATAATGGAGGAGTTTGCAGCTATTTCTATACATAATTTAACATACTTAATTGTAAACAAATTCTGTAATATGTAAATGATATATCATCTAATAAGCGAGTTAAGATGGCAATAATTCACTACATACGATCATCACAAAAAAATTTCTTGGTGAGATATGTCTATGATTAACGCTAGATCATCAAATGCTGAATACAGTATTCGATACACCGTGTCAAACGGCCCTGAGGCTCGATTATTCAATCCAAACTTCTCAATCACTGAAATAATTGTTATTGTAGCACAGCCATGTTTAGAGCATTTGGCATTTGGGACAGAATCAAATAAGGTCGCCTTTTATAGATATAAGCCCCTCATTAGTTTGTTATAACTTCCAAAATGATAAAAAACACTTCTTTGTACGTAATTCCCCTTAATGTTGCCTGCAATTCCTTCAATAATGAAGTTGGTACAAATGTAGAATTTTCTCGATCCGGAATTACGAGGGTGATTTGAAAGGCTCTTGGCCTTATTTTCCTGACATAATCTTCTTGCAATTCATTAAATTTAGTCCAAAAATGCTCTAACTTTCAAATATCATCAGCAGTTGCTATGAAAATTCATCAATTTGTGAATATATTGACAAAATGTTCTTGGAAGATCATAGGAAAATCTACATACTGAACTGATATAGAGTAATTATTTAAAAAGAAATTATTAGCATTGACAAAAAAGTCTGAGAAAGCGCCCCTTTTGCTACTCCTTGGTCACAGTTCTTCACCATAATAAATAAAGTAATATTGAATGTGCCTGGAGGCTTGCCCCCAAAATGATTGCCTGATTTTGACATTTAGACAGAGATAAATCCTTTACTTAATGCAAATTTATAAAATAATGGAGAGAAGTGTAGATGAACTGAACTGTAGTTTCATTTGATTGATGAGTCAATAAATTCAAATGTAGTAGCGCATTGAGTAACTATAAGTTCAATATCATCAAAAGGCAATAAAATATGATTATCTTCACTGCATATTACAAATTTTTGTTTCATTTGTATATTGTATTACACCCAGAAACGTAATCCTTAGAAGCATTCTAGTTAATTTCGATTAATGAATATACAATGTGCAATATAAACTACGCCAAGTTAAATATAATTTGAAAAACCTATAATCTTTCTGTGAAATATTATTTTTGTGCTCATAAAACCTTCTTTATTATTTTCAAAGAGGATGAAAGCAATTTTACGTATACGTTCAGTTTTGATTCCATGGAGAGATAGGATAAAATTAGGCCTTTTCAGGTTAATTAACAAGACTGGATGAAGAGAAAAATCTTCTGAAAGAGAAAATGTGCTAAAAATCTTTCAGACATCACATTTTCCTTTATCTGAAAAATGCATTCATTCTACCTCATGATTAAATTTCTGTCCGGATAATAAGATTTCTCCTCATAATTTTAATTTTATTTGACTCCTAGTCCTGTCTTTGACAGCCACAGGTGCCAATTAGTTCTCTTTTTTGAATTTATTTTAGAGGTTCACCCGGTGTGCGACCAATTTAGCAACTGCGAAGCACTGGTCACGTTATTCAGACGGCCTGAAGCTGAAATGCTGAGATCCTGTCTATCACCAATGCTGCTTTCACAAGCCACTGGGCAGTGCCTCGGAGATTGAATTCTTAACGACAAATAGAGGAAAAAATACTGTTGAAATGTCGTGCATGGAATGAGACCAATATTAACTCCAAGTTTTTTACTCATTTTCTCCAAATAAAAGTTCTGATATGAAATCATATATCGTAAAATCTGGAAGTGATATTATATATAAAGATATAATATATGTAAAATTTTCCAATTAGAAAAAAAAAGCCAAAGACGTATCCAAGAGTTGAAACTAGTTCTATAATAAATAATACTGTATAAGTTATCCATTAGCGTTAAGTTCATTATTCTATGATTATTGAGATAAAAGCTTTCAGAACGACAAACTAGACGCTAGAAAAGACATAGTTCTATACAAAAAACTATTGGAGCAATGAATTTTATTTCTCTCTAAACTAAATCTTTCTGATTGCAAATATGATAAAAATGTCCGATTATCAAAAAATCATAGAATCACTTTAATTACTACTCATTTTCAATCTCCTAAAATCCCTATCCCAATACGAATAAAAAGTGTAGTTTTTTTGTCAGCTGTCTGGGTACATTGTTAATTTCTTCTACTGTAAGTAGGTCACTGTAAAGAGGTACAGCTTATCTCGATCGATTTGTCTTTGTTACGAATAATTTAACACACCTCATCCTCAACAGAATACCTGATTTAATTATTTATCATATGGCATTTATACAATAACGCGAGCTCAATAGAACGATATATCTATAAAAGATTGTAAAGGCTTAAATACGCACTCAATTGTCACTTCTCAAAAGAACTTTGATATTATTTTTCAAAAAATTTCGCTTCTTTGAAATAATAGAAAAGGTGAAATTCTGAAGCATAGAGTTTATTTTTCAAGAGATTCTGTTGCACAAAAGCCGCGAACGATTTTACATTCAAGCGGGGTTTATGCAAAACTGATCTTAATTTCGTTTTTGCTACATTAAACTTAATTCTATTATAAAACGAAAGTGTTCATACCAAATCTCCTGCGAAATAATAACACATGCGACATTTCTATTTTTGTTCCATAAAGTGAATTCAACTTGTCGCACTGATACCCAAAATGATTTTTTAAAGCATTCTTGCAAAACTTTCTTTTAGTGGTACTTGCCAAAGTAAACTTGCGAAAAACTACTAATTTTAATTTAATTTGTACTACATACATTAACATTAAAGTAAACGCACAGCACGTTTATCGTTTAGCTCTTCCATGTTCAATTCGAGAGGGAAAAAAATCAATTCGATTTTTTAACTATTCACATGTCAAATAAGCAGTATTTTTTTTCACTTAACATGTAAATGTGATAGGTATGGCCTCCTAAATATATCAACAGACTTTTTTGCAAATTTCCAAAAATAAAATGTAATGAATCCTCTTCAAAGTAATAATTTTTATAATTTCGAGTTTTTAAATCACAATATTTCCGTGGAAAGACATTTTTTCCACTTCATTTATTCCACTCCTTTTTTCCTACGCACTTTTTTTCACAATTTTCCATGGTTACAGTAGAGCCACAATCTAATGATGAATTTCTTCAGAACTTTTCCTTCCAATACTAGTTTTTTTGTCCATCCTCATTATTTTTTCATTATACTCATGTTTAGTAAAAACTTTCCACAAAATTTAACTCATATTGGAACTGGGACTAGTGGCAGTAAACAAAAAAGATGAAAGCAGTGATTTCAACGTTATACGAACTCGATCTTCACTTGTTATTTTTTTCGCTATCCTCAAGCTTAGTGGAAACTTTTCACAAAATCTCATCCATTTTAAGTCCATCATCAATAGCATCGTCGAACTATTTACTTCGAAGTTGGCTAAAGATGTCAAATTTTTCATTCAAGTGAAAGAAAGTGGAACAAAAATAGTGACAAAATTCTTAGAGGATAAAAGAATAGGAAAAATATATATAGTAAAAAAAAATGACGGAAAAAAGTATTGGTAGAAAAAATGGTGCACAATCAATCTTAATTCTTACTCTTATCCTTATAGTAATTTTTACCGGTGTTGAGCAACACAATTTTTTTTCACGATTCAAGCTGACTAGCGCCAAAATAATAATTATATTTAAAAATAAAATATAAAAGTTATTAATAAATTCTTTGCCAAACTTCACTGAAGCCTTATTTGAAAAGTCTTGAAATTATATTCAAAATATTAAAATAGGAATAACTTTCTGTATTCGAAAGTACGTGCAATGAATATCTTACGTATTTTGCGTCATATCTTACTTTTTTTCTCTGTCATTTCTTCTTATAGCAATGCTCTTCTAAAATTTGAATTCAACATAAAAATTATTGTTTTTGTTCATATGAATTATGAACAGACAATTTTCTTTTATTCTGCAGTCACAAAATGTGATTTTAATTCAAACACATTTCAATACGGAGTACCGATTCTTCTTCCATTATAAATTTTGATAAAATTGATGAATGAATTTGAGTGAGTAAAAAGCCCTGGGAATTCAGTCAATATTTATGATTTTATAATCAACTATATCGTGAAGATTTGTCAAGTTTTTATATAGGTAGTATAATGTATATCCGATTTTTCCTATTCTTTCAGCAATCATTCAAGAAGCTCTTTGATCCTGTAAGAAAATCACAAATTGATTTTAATTTCATTATACAACAATTAATAATGGTCGCACAATGTACATTTCGCTCTAAGATTTCTTGCTTTCATTTATCACAATATTTCTCATATTTTTCTAGTTCTTCACGTGGGTTCGATGTATCGGAACATTTTTGACCAATTAAAGCGTTGCTAGACCGGCATCGGACCATTCAAATTCATTTCTCCGCAACAATTACATTTTGCTACAGCGAACTATTACTCAAATGTCTAACAACTGATAGAAAGATTATCTAGAATGTTCCCAAATGCCAACTTAGATTATATTCACAACAAATATTAGTGCAAACAAATAAATAATATGAAATATCTATATTTGTGACAATATAAGCTATTCCAAATTTAAAGTTTAATATTTGGCTGAATTTGATTTAAGACCGATACTTAAATTGAACTTCAGTGGCATAGAATAAATTTGAATAACAGTAAATTTTTGGTAATTTATTCAAATGAAAAGCATATTCCATAACGGCATGAAATAAACCAATATTGTAATTTTGGTGGAATTAAAAAGATTTCATGGAAGCTACAAAAACTGTAGAAGTTTACATAGAACATGAAATATTTAATTATAATTATCTGGCAGAGAGAACACTTTAAAGAATCCAAAATAAAAGCTCCATATAATTCTCAATGTAGACAAAGATTCAATATTTATGCAATTAAGCGATTTTTTTGTATTTTGTCAAATAATTCCGAATTAAACATTTTGTACAGTACAGTTTACATAGTCAAATTAACTAGTTAGCATTGCTAATTCTTGATAACGACACGAATGATGTTCTCATTTGTGATAAACAATAAGCAAATTGGAAGTTCAAATTAGAATATAAGAAGCAAACATTATTATTATCATTATTATAATTATTATAATTAATGATGGAGATTTGAATACTTAATTGATTTTTACACTAAATGGCTATAAGAGTTAAATTATTGCTACAAAATAATCTATTGCTCGTGTTGCCACAAGACTCGAGACCAGTCTCGGTCTCGTCACTTCAAAAAGACGAGACCGAGACGAGACTTGTATCATAATCACTTAAATTCTTTTTTTTTTAAATTATGTCTAATTTGGTGACAATAGCTCTTGGCCGGCGAGACAGGCTCAGTAGAAATAAAAGATAGATAATCAGTGAAATCCACGTTACCATAATTAAATTATACTTTCGGTGATCAAATTTCAAAACTGTATGTTCCAATGAATTAAGAACTCCAAAAATCTAGTAAAGGACTCTTAATTTTCAAAAATATTTATTTTATGGTATCCGTCACTTAACGATGAAAGCTGTCACTTTGACAATGACAACTGTCCCTTTGACAATGAAAACTGTCACTCTGACAGTGACAGCTGTCATTTTGAAAATGCAATAGATTGATGCGACACTGTAAATCTATAAAACAGCGATGAAACCGACCATGAAATTTATGGTTGGGGAAGTACTGTATGGACGTAGCAGATTTTATATGATAAGATTGTGCAACAGGACGAGTCCAATACTAGCACAATACATTTAATTGGAGGGAAACATTATCATACTATAATTGATTTTCACTGGAAATACGACACATAAATCGACTCTTATAAGTTTCCTAGTTATATTCCTGTATCTCATCTAATTTTATTCAAAATTATACCAGATTAGGCTGGACTAGGCCATAGAAAGAAAAAATTATTACTATTCTTTCATAAATTTAAGTAATTTGAACCATTTAGCTCGTTATTCACAGTCAATAACATAACCTAATTTGAAAATTTAGATTTGCTTCATCCACCTCTGAATTTGGTAGTTCGCAAATAATGCGTTAACTGAGCATGAAGGCATCTATTACCATCAATTCATTTGCACGCTTTCGTTACCTGAATTTAGTTTATGAATTTATATTGAGAATCGTATAAGAAATATCGTATGACAGAAAACACATGTGCGAACTAGCATTTTGAGTAGGATATCATAATAATCACTGGGCTCCTAACAGATCACTGTCATCTTAAATACCATCTTAAAAAAATGGCAGCCCTCCACCAAATCATCAAATTCTTTAACAGTTTGAATTTACCGGAGGAACTATAAGCAGAGGAACGACAAAATAGATCGCAAGGTCGAATTGTCTCAAGGGATTTGAATCCCACCTCACTACCTTGATAATAATAATAATAATAATAAACACATGTGCCAACTAGCAATATGAAATTCAGAAAATATTTTTTGTGAATCAGCGATTCTTAACTTGAAATAAGTAGCTTCAACCTCGTCATAATGCTCAAGCTTACATATTCGTTGCCTAAAATTAATACCTCTTTATTATGCGGAATCCTCGTGGTTCCAAGGGTCCTATTCTAATTCATAGATACAGCTTGGAGACAGATCTCAGTCTCTATGTCAAAGTTGTTATGTCATAGTTACATTTATAGGGACTTGAATATTGATGTTGGTGCACACAATATGATCGACAACTTTATGCTGGCAGTTATTAAGAACGATGTTTGACATCAGATTCAGTGGATGTTTAATCATTCTCCTGATTTACTATTAATTATAATAGTATAATTTTATTCTATTGTTACTATTTTATGACATACGAATGTCAAATCTGACATTGAGCTAAGGAAACTGACTTGACCCTATCTCTTACTTCTGGAAGACTGTCTTCACCCATGATGACATTGAATCACTTTTCTAATTGAGTGATAGATGATACATATGTCGAGAGTCTATAAAATGACGTCAACAGACAGTCTCTACAAATTAGAATCTAACCCCAGAGCGACAGTTGATATTACGAATTCGACGTAGGCTGTACGCAAAGTTTATCCAACACGCAAGTGCGTTCTAAATGATCATGTGATCACAACTCCCAGGGCTGCTTAGCAAGGTGGGAATAATTCTGTAATGCGCGAAATTTAAATGACACATTATTTGTAGCGTAGTGTTTTTGTGGTTCTGAGCGATTGTGAAGTAAGCCAGAAGCTCACGTCTTGGGATTTATGACCAAGCTACGAAACATATAGTCTAAGATCCGAATTGAGAAGAATTATGAGTGAAGACTCATCTGTTACAGCGGTGATTTTTTTTTTCCATCAAATTAAGTATACTACAGTATATATCGCAGTTGGTTTGGCTAAGAAATTCCGGGCAAGGTTATGATTAATTAAATCTTGGAAATTGACTTTTTATTACTTACTTGTACTAAGTACAAGGAAGTATTGTAAAACCGACAAAATTCACCTATCGAGATTTTGATGGAAATATCCGTTTTGAGCATCCCTGAATCCATTTTGAATATTTTTGGCTTGATGTCGGTACGTATGTTCGTTTGTGCGTGCGTAACTCGCAAATCTCAAAACTGGTTGAACGTATAATGTTGAAATCTTGTATTTAAGGCTGGTGTAAGATCTAGTTGTGCACCTTGCATTATGGTTCCAATCGTTTGTCCGCAAGTGCACTTTACTTGAAACTTTTTTCGAAATTTTCTGATAAATCCAGAATGATCAACCGTAGGATATTGAAATTCAGCATTTGTAATTGCTGTAGCATCCAAAAGGTCATTTTTTATTTTCGTACAAATCGGCTCGGCCAGAAGTGCACTTCATATGACAGACATTTCGAATTTTCTTCATAAATTCAAAACAATCGGTCGTAGAAAATTGAAATTTTGTACTAAGCACTTTTATAACCTCTAGTTGTAATCTTGCATTATAATTGCGATCGGCTGAACTGGAAGTGCAGTTTACTCGAAACATTTCTTTAATTTTCCGCATAAATCCAGAACGATTGAATATAGAATATTAGAATTCAGTATTCAAGACGATAGTACCGTCTTCTAGATGCTTATATGCTATTTTCATTGAGATCGACTGAGCCGGCAGTGCACTATACTTGACAATCTTTCGGAATTTTTCGCATAAATTTAGGATGATCATCTGTAGAATATTGAAATTTGGTATTTCAGTCTGCTGTAGCATCTGAATGATTGGCTACTATTTTCATAACAATAATAATAACCGGAAGTGCACTTCAGTTGGAATTTATTTTTCAATATTGCGTATAAATTCAGAACTGTGAGCCGTAGAATCTTGGAAATCAGTATTTAGGAATGTTGTAGCACGAGAATTAAGACCTTACTGTTTCCATAGCAACCGACTAGGCTAAAAGCGCATTTTACTTGACATATTCATAGAATTTTTTGGATAAATTAAAAACAATTAGCCGTGGAATGATGAGATTTTCTGTTTGATTATATATATATCCAATGATGTACTTTTGATGATGAATCAGATGCGGAATAATAATTATTTATTGTTATTTTTTCAAGTCTATTGCCACTTGCTCCAAAATATTGTTCGATATTCACTAGTGTATCACTCTCCTTCTCTATTGCATGACCAAATAGCATACGCACTCTCTTTTAACTGGCGTGAACGCCGCGCGCAGCTACAATGCTGCGTCTTCCTCTATCAAAAGATATACTTAGCGCTGACTCTTTGTCGCAAGTTTCAATACACATTAAAATTTCACTTTTTAAAATTCGACAACCGTCATTTGAACCAGTTTTTTTTGCTGACTACCTTATATCATCGTGTTCACAATTAAATAGCGCTCATTTTCATAGGAGATCTATTTAAGAATCAGATGAATAAAATAACTAGCATTAATATACCTGTTCATACCTGTCAAATCAACAGTTACGCCAGGAAAAAATAGACAACCCAACGTTTACATATTCAATAGGCTCCATACTTTCGATTGGTATTAAATTCATTCGTAAAACTCATGGGTGCAATGTTAAACAGAAAGTCAATTTTCAATATTTAATTAATCATAGCCTTGACAGGAATTTCTTAGCCAACCCATTTGAGATGTATCCTGTGGTATACTAAATTTGATTAAAAAAATTTCACCGCTGTAACAGATGGGTGAAGGTCGTTCTTAATTCGGATCTTCTACTAATAGCTTTGCGCACCAAACACACAAATAGATATTTTTGGTAGAATTCATAGCAAATAATAATCAGGTAGAACGGATTGATTCCGCATGTAAGAATATGTAATTTTGAAAAATCATGGCGATACTCTCGTCGATAGTCGAGACCGAGACGAGACTGACCTACTCGAGACCAGGGCGAGACCGAGACGAGACTCACTGAAGGCTCGTCTCGTGGCAGCACTACCTATTGCATAAAAAATATTTCTCTTTCAATGAAGTATTATTACTCATACTATAAAAGAAATTTCAGACAATACAGACTTGAAATCATAAAGGATGCTGAAGCAGGATATAATAAGCTTGGAGATTTATACGTTCTGATCTGTGGATGAAAAAAAAATGTTTCATTATGAGAAAACTTTTAAATTAACTGAGATAATAGTATACTTTCCCAAGCTATCTAAATGCAAATATGTTACATAATGATAATTAATATGAATCACAGCTCTTTCATGAACATTCCTGAAAGTAGATTTAAGAGAAAAGGATTTAATTCTCTCGAGTATAAACATTGAGAACAAGATTCAGATAGACATTTTTAGATGACATTTCTCTCTCAGTACTGTAATATCTTTCTTACACCTGTTTAAAAACTACAAAAATATATAAAGCATTAGGACCTAATTGAAATCCTTCTCATCGTAGCACAAATAGCAGATGTATCATAATTTAAATTTTTTTTAATAAAAATTAGTAGTACTGTAAATATAAATCCTTCATTAATCTCATTACTGTTTGTGAGAGTCCGGTTTTCCAACACATTATATTTAATTAAAATAATACAAGAGATCTTCTCGTACATAATATTCAAGTTCTTTTATTATTTTCCCAGTAGCTTCAAAAAACAAATAACTGTTAATCCGTCTTTCCAATAAAGTATATTCAAATATTTGTTAGCAACTAAATTTTACTTATAATAACAAAAAAATTATTTGAATTGATCCTTTATGATGAACGACAAAGTGAAACTAAGGGCTTATTTTTAAAACTAATTTTTTCCCTTGAATTTGACGGTATGAGAGTACCTACAACAGAGCAAATAAAAACATAGTTTTGTATCTCAATCTAACTACTAAAATTAATTTTCGAAAAAAATATTAGTGGACTCTACATACAGATATGTAGAAGTGTCAAGTTTGATTGTGTGAAATTCTTAAGTATAATTTACCACTCTGCTTCTCTCAGTGACTTCTGCCAGTTTGCATTGGGATATATCCATACGATTTTCACCGTAATAATAGCCAAGAAACAAAGCTATATTTCATCAAGAGAAACTGAGAGATAAACTAATTTAATTTAGCGGGCTCTGTCGAATGGTGTATTACCAGAATTGCGAAATATAGAACGTCGGCAATTGAATACGTGTTTTATCGGTAAATAAATTGCATTAAACGATGTATCCATTCATTGTTTTTTGTTATCACTTGCCCAATAAACGATTTATCAATACCAAAAGTCCAGTTTATGGCATAGAGAAACATAAATCAAATTTAGAAGCTTCAGATAATGTTTTAATTGATACAAAATTATCTTTCACGGGATTTTATTTCATCTGGTTCACAGTTTACAGTCTGATTCAATGAATATTCTAGTAGGCGATAATATACGTATTTGCTGCATCGCGCATCGTTGCGATAGTGTCTACGATTGACAGATCGTTCTAACCCTACAATTTGGTTAAATGGCAGTATCATTTGAAAATTAACAATTATTGGTTATGACCGAAACTTGACTCACAATGTTCGCATCACAGGATTAGAAAATGTGTATACATGTGTTATATTAACTTTATTCCATAGAAGATAATTTTAATCATCATCACAAGTCATTCATGGTCATCTGTATGAATGTGTTTCCAAATTTCGTTCATGTTCTAAGACAGCTGAAATCATTAATCTGTCGTTTATACGGCAAACAAATAATTTACAAACTTTTAAAACAAAGTTAGTGAATAAAAGTGTCAAAGTTTTTCTTGGATCTTGGAGCTGGAAAACCTTAAAAGGGTTGCTATAAACTACTCTATCCTCCTCAAAGCATCACACAAATTCAAGTGGAATACATTCTAAGGGTTGTAATAGTTTTCATGTAAACCGCTGGCAAACGTAGCGCTGCTATCGACCAAACGATGAGCTGTTAGTTCGGATTGGGTTCGGAATAGTCGGTACCGGTTCCGCTTGTAGCTGGTCAGTCTCAGGAGGCCAAGCCGTTTTACTTACTATTGTAGGGATATTTATTTCTTGATACTGTGAAAAAGCTTACATTCATCACGATGGAAGAGGTTCTAAGGGAATATAAATAAAAGGAAAGAACAATCTATACACTGGAAAACGTTTTGTTATGTAGAGTGATCTGTTTTTTTCTTGTGAAAAAGTTCGACTTCATGGATGTTTATTGAATGGTTATGCGATAATTTTTTCCCGCAGTAGCCTAGCCAAAATTTGATATAATGTATGATTTTCTTTAGAAAGAAAATTACTCCCAACATAATTTTCTTTAGAATAGAAGCTTTACGTGAAAGATAAACAGATTGCGAACAGAATACTGACAAAGGTAAAAGCTTATAGTCTTCATTAAGTCATACATTATTATTATGTAGCAAATTTGAACAGAATAAATTTATGCTATTTTTAGCAATCTTCAGAAAGATTATATTTTGTAGTCTTTATCATTCGTAATTCAAGAATAAAGTTTAATTAACACATGTAGAATGTATAATAACATTAAGCGATTTCTCTCTTCGTTACTTCGTTTATCTTGCTGGTTTTACATTCTGAAAAATATCTGGCGGCAAAATTATGTTTTTGTCAGTTTTCATGATACATTGCGAAGTATAAAGATATTTTTATGAAATATAATACCTTCCGAGAATCTTTGTTTAACACTTTTAATTTACTCTAAAGAAATACAATAGATTTTAATACGATTATTTTTGGTTTGTTAATATATATGAAAATGCAACAAATATTACGTAGAAACTATTCCAGCAATGCGTCATACATCCAATTTTGTTTCATTTTATTTGTAATTGTGATAGAACTACAAATAAAATACAATAGACTACTGTACAGAATGCAGAAATAAACCGAAGGGAAGGGATTATATGCTCTCACTGCTCGAATCAGTTTTTTATTTGCACATGAACAACTTTCAAAAGATTCAATGGATTAAGCTCTCTATTTTTTGAAACTTTGTCAGAAATACTTGTATAATACTCAGAGTAATAGGATTTGGTAGACACCAACATGAAAAATAGTCTTTTGAGATTTATAAAGCTTCATCACTTTTGCATTTTAATAATCACAAACAGATTTTTAAATTTTATGTATTTACATACGAATATCATAGTTATTTGAGATACAAGTTTGAAAAGTTATTCTTTAATTCACATGCGGCTTGGTTAAAAATATGAGCGAGAGAAATGTATCTTACAATATTCAATCTTTGATCGTTCTAATTTTCGTGAAAAATACTCAATTTTTTATAAATCATTCTTCTTTTGTAATTATCAGGCTGACGCTTACTAATGGCAGCTAGAGAAACGATACTATGAACATAATGTTCTGGGATATTTGTATCAAAATATTAGGTCTAAAATGTTTAAAAATGACTCTAGTGTTATATGCAGACCCTTCAGATGCTTTAAATACTGATAATCCTACTTATGGAAACTCCAAGTGAAATTTACATCAAAAATGAGGTACAGAACAGTCACTATCTGCTTTATTTGGAAATCATTCATATTAGTTATGCTGATAAATGATGATGGAAACGTCACAATATGGAGTTGATGAAAGTAGCAGCAGGTAACATAGTTAACATAAAGATAGAAAATCAAAGTACTCGGAAATTATTTCACAAAATATAATTTTTTTTAAGCAATCTAGACATTTACTCAATCATCAGAGGAGAACAAAATAAAGAGAAAAATATTTACAACATATTTATAAGCTCTCCAATTGGATTGAGAAAACACCTTAAACACACAATCTAGAAACGGAAAAGGTAGAATATCTACAGTGGGTGACTTTCTGTGCTAGGTGTGCACAGTCGGTGGTAAGGAAGGGGATATATACATGGCCAACAATACAGCTCATTTTTCTCGCTACAACCAGCAATCTATGTGAATTTTTCATATATTTTAATTTGGAAATGTCGCACGGACTGCTGGCCTTTAATTTTGATATTTTGAGTGAGTTTTATGTCTGACGTTGGTCTTGTTTTCATAATTTCATTTTTCGTTTCAACATCACGACGTGAAAAAGGATTTTCCAGTAGATCACAAATGATAGATCTATTTTCAGTTGTCATTCTACAAATGATAGTTTCACAAAAATAAATAATTTAAGAAACGTATAAAATAAGTGTTCACCTAATATTGTTGTCTTAAATAACAAATAACAATATTTCAAATATTTTAAAACAAACTTATAAAAGGCGTTTGTAAAAGAACTCAGCTAAACGTTGAATATTCAGCTCCAGGTGCAGCAAGTCTGTCTGCACCTAGCGAGAGGGAACGAGCGATAGGAGATCGCTAATTTCGGTATGCTTTTTCTCTGTCAGACTCTATTCCTTCACTTTCCTAATACTGACTATGCTAAATAGACCTCGCTCGCGGTGCAGCGAGAAATTCTGCACCTCAAGCGTCGACATTCGTTTGAAATATATAGCAGAGTGGCCCGCGAGGCGCACTTGTATTTCTGGTTGCATAAATAGATAAAATACGCTCTTTCTCTGATTTTATAATGAAAATTTGTAAAACAAAATGAAGTATTCAATAAACCATTATATTAATTTTATTTACGTTATTTTTAATATTTTCATAGGATGTGCAGTGCACACCCTGCACATATGGACTGCACGCCACTGAATATCTAATTGTTCGTACTATCCTTAGGACAAGGTTTTCTCAATTTCGAAGGTTTCTAGAAATTTTAGTAAAAGGCCTTTCTTTTCTCCTGATGGACAAGATTATTAGTAGTACAGTTATAATTATTATCTAGCGAATGTCTTCCTAAATTCAATTTGATCTCTAAAATTGTTTGAATATTTTTTAAATCCGACTGAGAGTTGTCAGCTATATTATTATACTTATTCTTTCTTGTAAACATTAATGGTAATTCTTAAAAGACCTTTTTGAATAATCAAGTTGATTTTATATTGATACATTATTATTATGAATCTATTTGACGGATTTCGGAAGGTCCTGAAGCTCAATAAATCAATTATTGAGCCATATAATAAAGTAAAATTCATACATAGGCGTTTCTCTCATATTCAAACATATCTTTCCACTTCGTATTCTCAATAATATTCGTAGTAGATTATCATTATTTATCTCCTTAGATTCCTAAACGTATTAATGTAAATAATGCAGAAATTAACTAAGATTTTTTTCCCAGTCCTGATGAACAGTGTATACTTAAGTCCCTCCCTGTAATATTCTTATGAGGGGCACACCCCAACTCGGCACATTTAATCTCCTGAGGGGACATCAGTCAAGGGTTGGTGGTAATCCTTATGACCAACTCGGCACATCTTAAACAAGTGTTTGCAGAAAAACCATCCCTATTATCGGCTTAACACCTAAGAAAAATATAAATTGAAATGTTTTGTTTAGTAGCTATCTCAATCTAACAGTTCAATCAACAACATCAAAGAAATCAATTCGCGAGATAACTAGCCCCCGTAGAAAAACACTACTGATTGTAAAGCAACATAGATTCAATAAATCAAATCGAAAATTTTTATCTGGTGAAGTGAAGTAGCGGTGTGTTTATCGAAAGTGCAAAACATTTTTCCCATTATGAGCGAGTCCAGAGATCGAGTAATAACAAAAGGTTAATCAACGATCACGCTGAAATAATTATTTTTATTGTATGATGCAACCTACTAATTTTTTGATTTTGTATTATTGTATGGCAAATTTTGTATGATTATAAAAAAGAAACTATAAAATTGATTTTATTTTATTCAAAAACATTAGAATGCCCAGTTCTCCTTTCGTTTAGTTACCTGAGTCATTTCATTATCATCAGAGACTACCTGCAAGTGTGCCGAGTTGGTTATTACTACAGGTACCTGAGATACTCTTATGTGCCGAGTTGGGAAGTCATTAGCAGAGATTACCTGTAAATGTGCCGAGTTGGGAATCGCCGCTTATGAGAGCACATCATATATCGAACTATGAGGTACACACTAATTCGATTGGTTACTGGAAGTTGAGCACAGCAACTTATCTGAACTCTATGCCCTAAATCTGTATAATGTAATTTTCATGAATTTGCGACTTTATTTTAATAAAATATGGACTGAAGTGATTGAAGGAATACATTTCAATGCATTTATTATATGAAAGGCTTGAAATAAGAGATAAATCAAGATGATAATATGAATTTATATGCAATATTTATGGAATACATCCATTAGTGAAGTCAGCTTAGGGCTGCCAGTATTTCTTCAGCGAAATATAGTATTTTCCAAAATAATTCATGAAAATATAGTATTTCATGGAAAACGCAAAACTAGACAAATATATTTTTTTTTACTCATTCATTTTTTATTTTACAAAAATTCAATATTATAGATAGTTATTGGTTTAAGTAAGCAGAAAAGTAGCAGATTTATTGCATGACTGAGAATATTAGTAAAATCGTAACTTTGTTATCAACCGACGAAAAACCACAAAAATAACAAAGAATATATATGAAACATTTGTGAAGAAAGACTATTCAAACACGAGTTGGAAATTTAGGCACGAGCTGCGTTACTATTTTGTTACAAAATAATCGCAGCAATTTTGGCAGAACATTTGTCCGACTATAATTACACCATATTGTTTACCTCTGTTGTGATGGATGCTTTAGCACATCTCATACATTCTTGATGTTATTAGTATAGTACAGTACAGGAATTAATGTTTTTGCTTTATTGGATTGAGGAAGAGGATTGGTAACAAAAATACTTCACGTTCTTAGCTTTTTCTAGAAAAATAAACTACAAATCCCGAGTGTTTTGACGATCAACTGAAGATTTACGCAACTTGAAAACAAGTTGAATTCTTTAAACTTGCTCCTGAATCTGTGACATACAATGTTGCCGTAAAGTTGGTAGCTACCAAATTATTCTGATGCAAAAGTTTTTAACTTAGATTATAACTCCTCCTTTGACCTATTTCCTTAATTATTTAAAAACTCCAATTCCTTTGAATAGTCAAATTACTGCAAATTCAATTGAAGTTAGCTCTACTGCATTTAAAGTAGCTCGTTAGATACTTGCTAGGTTCATAAAGTCGAGAATCGAATTCTGAATTTAGGATAAATATGTCAGGCAGAAAGAAGAGATGAAAAATGGGCTGATTAAAAAACAAGCTTGATTGCCAAAACCATATATTATAAAATAATATCCCTGTCATACCTTTTCTCCATTCTGAATGATAGATTTTGTTTAATATTCTTTCCAGAGGCTTTTTATATATTTCAGACTAAAAACTATTACAAGTACCAAGAATTTAATTGAAATAATATTGTAGGAGCTGTTCAAGGTATTAAACATTAATTGTGTGTTTGGAAACATTAATAAATACGGCTTTATAAATCAGGAAAAATAAGATGCTTAAGAGAGACTGAACGTAGTTTAAAATTGCTTTTCATTCTTTTTCAACTTGTTAGGGATTGTTCTCACTTGGAATTTACATATTAAAAAGGAATATCTTCCATTTCTGTTGTGAAATTAAGTTTAACAGTTGTATAATATCCAAGGAAAATATATTTCTGAATTTTCTCTTTTTGGGATGAATAGTTTGGGTAGTTTGTTGATGAAATAGTGGAAAACAGCAAGCAATCTAATATATTGATATTTACAAAGAATCAGAGATCAACAGCCCATCAAAAAATTTCATCACAGCAATATAATTTCAATCATATTATAACTTCCCGTCAGTGGAAAAACTTGGTAACAAGAAAATTTCATTATTTTTTTACGTCAAATATTATATTTACAGCATTACCGTCAAAATTTATGACAACAATATTGTTTCCAAAATGTCACACACTGTTATCTTTATTATCATCATGGCAAAGTACATAATAACTAATAAAATAACTCTGAGAAAGTTTGTTTTGTGAAGAAACAAAATTCAATTAGAAATATTGTAGCTTCCAACTTTGTAGATGCATCCAAAGAAAATAAAAGCATTGTATCTGAAATAATGGGGCTTTAAAGTACAGTAAAATTTATAATTTTTAATGATTTATACATACTTTCAGAATTATATCATAATAAATAGATTTTTTTGGTTTTAATTCTCTATATTCAATTTTATTTTTGACGTTTCGACTCTCTAACCGAAAGTCTTCATCAGAAAAAATGATACAAAAATAAACAAGGCAAGAAGGTATCTAGATAATTAGAGATTAAAAATTGAAAATATACAGATAACTAGATGTGAATACGTGGATACCACATTTAGTGCAAAAAGAACAAAATTCCTCTGGCTTTTACCCAAAGTCTGAGGAAAAACCGCGTAAAAACCTTAACAGAGGAATCAACGATATGAGTCTTGACAATTATTAAAGAGAAAAAGATTTAATTGATATAACACATTGGAACGATGTCCCGTTTCTGCAACGCACACAGTTCCAAGGTCCAACTATGTCATAAAATTTTTTTTAACAGAAAAACTGAATTTCAATAATCTACATCTACATGAATATAACAAAACAAGTGTCGAGACAAATATTTCACAAATCAGGAATAACTATTACAAATGAATAAAATAATATGAGTCTTGACTATTATAGTCAAAAATGAATGAATTAATATAACATACAAGGACGATGTCCCGTTCTTGCGGACGCACACAGTTCCAAAGTCCAAACATGTCATAAAAATTTTCTACAAAACTGAGTTACAATTATGTACATGAACGTAATAAAAATAATAATCAAGACAAATATTTTACAAATTATGTATGTCTATTATTTATTATTGGAAGCCAAACATTTGCCAACTCAAAACCATCAGTATTTCTAAAAAGTGAAGTCACCATGGACAAAAACTCTGGAAACGGCGTGCCATAAGATAGTGAAGTCTGCAAAAGTTGGGCATCGTGAGTGCAGCAGTTTTTGCATAATTATAATTGTGCATTATGTGCTAGTTCATTGCACCGCTGAGCCGATTTTGACAGATAGTATCTTATTTTGTTGCTGAATTTTATTATCGATTGTTTAGTTTGTTTTCGGAGAATATGACCCTCACAACGTTTTCCCCCATGATCAAAACATTAGTTACAATAATTCTAATTCCAATAACACTGGTCCATAAATGAGAAGAAATATAATTTTGTCAAAAATTCATATGATTTAATAACTTAAACATAGATTGCAGTACAATTTTCACTTAACAAATTGTCGCACAATGCAATTTCGCGCCTTAATAGATCGTGTTTAGTTTTCGCGCTACTACGAGAGATCTTCTAGTTCACCATATGTGCTTATACAGGCATACAAGTTTGATGCTCCAGATAATTCTATAAATTAGAATGTTGTAGATGAAAAATGATCCAATCCGATAAATTTTCCTCCTATTTCGCAACAAATACATTTTGCCACAAGAGACTAATATTCATATGTCCAACAATTGACAGAAACAGATCCTAGAATAATTTTTTTGTATTTATTACAATGAAGAACAACAATGACATCGAAGTAAATTATAAGTTAAGAAAGGGGTTTTCATTGGCTGTGAGGAAGCTCAGAAATTTATTAAGGTAAGTAAATTTTTGAAAAAGTCTTATACAGCGCCGGGATTCGAACCCGAGACCTCATGCATACCGGGCATGCGGGATAACCGCTACACCACGCTGAGACACCAAGTGAAGGTGGATTTATAACTGACATAAAACACAGAACATAATTTGGCACAGCTTGGTTTAGCTCAGAAAACATAGAATTTCATTTAGGGGTTTTATAACATCACACAAGACATAGAAATCAATACGAAGTAAAAGAAGAAGTATCAACAAAAATAATAATAACATGTGCATATTTCCGGTCTTATCAAATTGAAAACGATAAACATTATATTATGTTTTGACGTATTTGTTCTCACGCTATGAAATTTGTCATATAGGGTAGATATTTTCCAATAGCGCTCTTGCGGCGCATGCGGCGTTTGTTGCAAATGAACCGAACTACTACGAAATGTCACGGTAATTCACGAAAAACATAGAAAACACAGAAAATTAAACTTTGGTCAATTCCTATGCTGTGCTAAATTAAGTTCTGTGCACTATGTCTGTTATAAATGGATGCATTGATTTCTATACAACCAAATTCTATGCTAAGCTGTGCTAAACTATTTTCTAAGTCTATGTCAGTTATAAATCCACCTTAAGTCTTCCAGCACTGTATAAGAACTTTTTTGGTTGTCAATAAGTTGATTACTCCAATGTGATACATTTTGTATTTATTACAATGAAGAACAACAATGACATCGAAGTAAATTATAAGTTAAGAAAGGGGTTTTCACTGGAAAAAAGTTCTTATACAGTGCTGAAAGACTTACTTGGTGTCTCAGCGTGGTGTAGCGGTTATCACGCATAACCGGAATGCATGAAGTCTCTGGTTCAAATTCCGGCGTTGTATAAGACATTTTCAAAAATTTACTTACCCTAATAAATCTCTGAGCTTCTCACAGCCAGTGAAAACCCCCTGTCATATCTTAGAATGTTCTAAGTGTATACTCAGATGAATATTACAATGAATATCAGCGAAAAAAATAAATGGCTCAAGATATTTCATACCTATATATGTTCCGACAAGAGGGCGAACTTTTAAATTGAATGAGAAAAAATATGAACTGTAAATTGAATTTATAATAAAGTCTGATCAATTTCCTTCCAATTTTCTTTACAGATAACATTTTTATAACTTTTTTTTATACTTCAAACATTCAAGATCGTACCAAGTGAATGAATATTCTATGTCTATATTATAAAAATAATTTCTGATACAAAAAATGAAAATTGAAGAATTATGTCCTACTAAAACATGAATATGGATCAAACTACTGTCATTATTGTCCAGGATGAATTTGGCTGCGCTCGACGACGACAAGGGCAAAGCCTAAGGGGTAGCTTCATGCAGTCAAATTCATCCGTGACAATAATGACGATAATTTTTGTACAAGTGCATCGGACTACTCTATTACTTGACTTTTTAAATAAATTTGGATTTATTAAAATTATCTAACTTTACAAACAAATTTTTGCAATTGTGGTCTCATTTACAGTAAACTAATACTACAAAACATCACTTATATGACTTATTTTATGTTTTTCACATTTTCTGTCTATCACATTGACAGTAAATGAGACACTAGAACGAATACAACCCATAATACAATTTTTTCCCAAATATCAATTTGACATATAACAATTAAATGAAAAAAATACAAGCGGCATCCATGATCCATAAATATAATTCCCTGTCAATAGGGAATCAATGATGACCATGAGCTCTCTTTCTGTGTAAGTATTGTATTGTATATATTTTTTTCAAATGCACCCTCAAACAGATATTAGAAATATTCAAAAATATGTGGGACACGGATTCATTAATCATCAAAATATTTTGAATATTGACAGCTCGATCCATTTGTTTTCGACATCATATTTTATTTATGATGTTCAATGAAATTGAAAACTAGAATGAAGAATAGACTAGGAACCATATTTATTGCAACACTAATTTAATTCTGCTTCAGATTGATACAATGAGATAATATAAATATCAAACTTTGAAATCTACACACCAGAAATAGAATAGACTAAAGCTGATACAATCAAGAGAAAATTTGTTTGACAAATTCAGAATTCAATCAGATTGCTACGCAATCAAAATACAAACAGTCATATGTATCTAATTTGAATTTAATAAATTGTACATTTAATAGTTACACTTCAATAGATTATTCTTTGATCATTGATAAATTCTTATGAAATTGACAGTTCTCCCGAACATACTGCTTTCAGTTTAACCGCCCTTGAAAATTATCAAGCAACGTGCTTACGACAACTTTCAAAATTATATTAGATTTTCAATGACTCAAGGATATTTACATGAGAACTAACGAATTTTTCTGAACTTTAGATGTTTTGATGAAAATGGCTAATGATACTTAACAGTTTCGGTCCCATCTGGACCATCCTCAGCAGTGCTACAAGTCTACATCATTGCGATGCTGATGTATGATTTAATAAAATACAGTAAAATCTATTTACAAATAAATTTGTGTGAAATGTTTTCAATCATCCTTTTTTTATAATCAGTATTTCAGAATTAAATCATCATATGGAATTCAACGCAATTAATCCGAACGTTCAAAATAAAATCTGTATTGACTTTGTTGCAGTTTACTCGCTGTTGGTGAATTAAAAAAGTTTCATGATGTTTTTGAAAATACAACTAACTAGTTCCGTGAAAAAGTAATTATGTTTTTTTTTTTGTAGTAGTGACCATGTCAACCGAGCTTGTTGAAAATACAACATATAATAAAATTTTAGCTCTGTAAAGATGGGAGAATTTTTTTATTAAAAGTTCATTTTGCTGCTTTTTGTTCGGAGATGAAGGCACTCTTAATTTCTTTGTCACAATAAGAATAAAGGTCCATAAACGAGAATATCTTTGTTTTACCAAATAATATTTGTACGTGAAACGTGAAAAGATTTCACGGTGTATGGTCTTCAATAGGTTTATTAATCTTATGAAAGATATAATTTCCTGAAATTCTATTTCAAACGAAAAACTAAGGGAAATAAAACGTCAAATACAGACACAAATAATTAAGTTACTTTCTAAGGTTATTGTTACTTGATTTGGATTGGGACTAGAGACTGATGTCAAAGTTACATGTTTTAACATAATTTTGGGTTTCATAGTTAACGCACCGCTGGCTCAGATCGTTCCGCTAACGTGAATCTTTCACGTATACACAGACATTGTAGCAAATGTAATAGAGCTATGAGCTCACAAAAGACATTAATAAATAATTTCTAAATGAATGAATAGATTGTCCCCGTTCTATTAACCCATTTAAATATTATATGTTCCAATTAAGCTTAGTGAATCAGAATTTTCGTTTGTCTACTTGTCCGGCATATAATAATTAATTCCTTAAAAGCTAATATAAATTAATTATGCTCTTATTACCTTATCAGGTAATTGAGTTGAAATTCTGTCAAAATATAATTATCATTTCAATAATTACTTTAATAATATCTGAACAGCTTAGACATTTTCCTAACCTGATCCAATCTGACAAGTACAAATATCAAAGATACGAAGGAGCCATGAGTAAGAAAAAAATCAATTATTTGGGATAAAACACCCTTCATTGCCGAAAGAATTCAATGGAATGACACAAACCTGGATTTCTATTATGGCCATTCCATTGTATAACTGCTGCAATCAATATTTTCCAATTTCGTATATTTACGATTTTTTTTGACATCCAATAAACAGGCTTTTATTTTGAAATGAATATTTTTCTGAGCGCGTAACATTATATTTTGCAATTTAGGCAATGATAACAGTTTCATGGAATTCGGATTTTTTTAATATTTCCATATATCAGTCGTAATTTTTCAACTTACAATAGAATGCATGAATTTTTGGTTTATCATGAAATACATACTTTGTGATAAAATGTGAAGCACAATATTCTACTGTATTCTCACGTTGGTATTCACATATATTTGCCAGCAAAAAGCCTCTGCATGAATAATTTGTTTCTAAAAACACCAAACAGAGATTAGTCAAAGTCAAAAACGAGTGTGGAAACGGACAGATATCATACGATACACAAGAAGGAAATGATTTGCTGATGAGCGCTTCCCTAACCAATAATTGTGAATTTACATATTTTTACATCAAATCTTGTTTTTTACTCAGAAAATAGACTTGAATAAAAAAAAATTGAGAAGAAATTCCCGTATGCGATGCAAGAATTCAATGACCTCAGCAAGCTAGCGCTAGCAGAACAAGAAAACAATAATAGCAAAAGAAGCATCAAACGACAATTAAGTGACATCTACAGCACGATTCTCCATTCGATTTTCTATTGACATTTGAGCTTGAGTTGTATAAGATGTCATGTATTATTGTAAGTTTAGTTTGTGATAAAACATCTATATGAATCAGATTTCAATAATTTAACATGAGATATTCATGATTCAGATAAACATATTCCATGGCTTTGAGTGGAAAATGATGTCATTCCTTGTTAGTTAACTTAACACAGTTTTGCCGGGCTCACTGAATTTATCTATTATTCCTGGTTAGTTGTAATGGAAGTGATATGCACTGTTTAAAATTGACGAGAAATGTTATCTTTGATAGTGTAAAATAGAATTATATAAAGTTCTATAGATAAAAATATATACGATTGTTACAGCGAGACGAGCTACCTCGAATAACTTCTATGTTATTGAAGATACAATAACATACTGTCAGACAATCTTATGCAGGACCAAAGGGGACAACTAATTATAGAAGAAAATATCTTTTTAAACCAGTGGCTCTCAAGTTATATTTTTTAAAATGAGATAATATATATTTTCAGTCCCTTTCGATAGAACTTTTTTTCCTAATTCAACCATGTATTTGTTTTATACCCTAACATGATAGTCCGTGAGACAGGGCATAGATTTTTCGTTGATTACCGCTCACTTGAAACTTCGTGAGTGACTTCATTGTGATGAGTCCAACAGCTTTCACATTTAACAAAATTCTTGATTAAGGGGCGTTTTTCAGCGAGAGATAAATGAACATGTCAATTTCATGAAGTCTTGGAAATATATTACCGTCATACTGATGTTTACACTAATCGAAAGATTTTTTGATTATAAAATGAAAAATAATATTGTCCGAAATGAATGGGAGCCAGCGGTGAGTCTGACAAGCTGCACTTGTCACAAGTACGTTGGTATGAAAACGGATTATCGCTAGTTTGAGACTTTGAGGAAGTGTTCATTTTTTTTCTAAAATTTGGTCATTTTGTCCGACAAATTCTCGGGGGAGTTTTCTCAGTCCGACACTGAAAACGTGTCAGGATTATAACAGTTTATTCATCAATGACCGCTTGTCGGACCAAAACAGTCATAATTTGAAAATATATTATCTGTCCAAAAAACATATTGTCCGACCGAAATATTGGTTCTTATCGTCAGTCCGACAAGAAAACGCTCGCGCATATATAACTCAGTTTTTGACGTATTTAATATCAAGAGATATGTAATGGACGTTGTTTATAAGCTAGTAATGAATAATTCATTAACAAAATAATTGAAAAAAAGTAAAGTAGAAAATAAAAAAAGAAATATATCATTATGTCGCTAAGTTGGAACGTTACTCACTTTAATCTTCCATCTCCGGGGGTTCCTAGTAGAATTAAATTGGTATTCGATGCTCCATTCGAATCTAAAATTAGGATTAGTGGTTTCTACTCAAGATTTCAAAGTGACTTTCTCCCCCGACTATAGGAAGGGAAGAGAAATCTTGAAATTTTTCTTCAGCCATTCTCCCATTCGGTGCATATTTCTCCAGATATACTTTAAATATGCCATATCTCACATTCTCCACATAGACTTCAACTAAGCCAAGTTTCACATCACCGCGTGTACGCCGTACAATGTTTTCTCTTCACGTTGTAAAATTAAAATGGGACACCTGTATATATTTTCAGCTTTCTGCACTCGATCATATAAACTTCAAGTATGCCAAATATCAAATTTTTTCGTGCGTGCAATATGTTTGAAAAGGATACAAAGCTTCCCTCTCACGTATTAATATATAGATTAAAATGGAACACCTGTATATAATTTTCGCTTTCTGCACATCTTCTCCATATAAATTTTGAGTATGCCAAATCTCACACTCACAAAGGAGATCGAAAGTTTGCTCTTGACGTATAAATATATAGATATCACAGTTGAAGATAAATTTGAATGATATTTGAGGTGATTATCACAGTATACTGATTCATACATTTGATTCCAGAATAATATTAATATATTGGTGGACAAACCTTTTTTATTACTTATAATCAATAATCATACTGACTCAATATGCATTTCATATACGTATATGTCTATGAACGCAGCCGCATTCATACAACATATTCTTGATTTTCTGAAGTATTGCCCCACTTAAACTGTCGGACATGTATACAGTAATGTTCTAGACACTATTTGAATAGAAAATAAAAAACATAGAGATGAGCGGTCATTGATGAAGGAACTGTTATAATCCTGACACGTTTTCAGTGTCGGACTGAGAAAACGCCCCCGAAAATTTGACAGACAAAATGACCAAATCTTAGAAAAAAATAATTGAACATGTCCTCAAAGTCTCAGACTAGTGGTAATCCGTTTTCATACCAACGTACTTTTGACAAGTGCGGCTTGTCGGACTCACCACTGGCCCCCAATATTCATGTCGGACAATATTATTTTTCATTTTATAATCAAAAAATCTCTCGATTAGTGTAAACATCAATATGACGGTAATACATTTCCAAGGCTTCATGAAATTAACATGTTCAAATAGCTCTCGCTGAAAAACACCCCCAAATCAAGAATTTCGTCAAATGTGAAAGCTGTCGGACTCATCACAATGAAGTCGCTCACGAAGTTTCAAGTGAGCGGTAATCAACAAAAAATTCATGCCCTGTCGCACAGACTATGACAAAAATATTGAGAAAGATGTGATTGAAATTTTAGAAAATTTTATTGTCATAGCTATTTTTCAGTAGGTTATGAGAAATAAAATCTGCTATCTGTCAATTTTAATTATTCATCACATGATTCCTATAGTTGCAAAGTGCTATGAAGTTGACTCATAGAATTGACAACTATCCGGATAGATAAAATTTTTTACTGCTAGGCATTTAAATGGTAGTGAAACTGGAACAGGAAGACGTTAATTTACGTATGGCTCTAGAAAAAATATATTAAAATTGATTTATAGCCTTTCGAACATCTTATCCGTAAGTATTTGATATCATGCCAATAATTTTATTATTTTCATTCCCTATATATGTGCCGTTCTCATTAGTTGATAATTCAACATTCAATATTTCAAATACGAGACATTATTCTTCTTTCATCAGTTAAATTTTGAAGCTTGTACGAAATGCTGTCAAATAAAAGTTTGTCTATTGCGGATATTTACGCTTAGAGTGCTACGCTAGCAAAACATAAAAAAATGTTGTAATTTTCTGTTTGTTAAACTAGAGCGCCGTTCTGTTGGGCTCGTTGAACACTTAGTAAGTTTCATGGGGGGTTTCTGTTCTCTATTATCGTCTAATTCTCTTTGACAAAGATGTGAAGCTACAACATTCCAAATCGTGCATTCCGCCATTAAATAGACTCTATTACTAAAGCTGTAAAATTAGGGCCGGTGCAAGATTTCAAAAGGGTATCAGAGACTCTAGCACCAATCCTGTTCAAAACTTATTCGATTGAGATTGTTTCTTCTTGATTATTACAAGCGAAACAAACGCCTTGTGATTCTTTATAACAGTCTTAAAAACATGGAGAAAAATATTAATTCAAGGTTTTATATTTCTTATTTATGAGAGTATTCAAACCAGAAGAATGGGTCACCTTTGAGAATGAATACACTGTCCTCTTTATTGGAGCACGTTTCGCTATATTCCCTATTTAAATAGAAAAATTGAAGTTAAATAAAATAACAATTCATCATTTTCGGTAAAAAAATTAAGAGTATTTTGTTTTCCATTTTTTTATTTTGAATTATTTTCCAGATGTACGGTATTTGAGAGAGAAAAATTTCAAAATATTTTATATTGATTTGTTTGGTCACCTGACACATCAAAAAATGAGCAGAAAAATATTTTATTTCAGGTCTGTTCTGTAATTACAACGCATTGATTGTATTACATGTAGCATGCCAATAAATATAACATTGAAGCCACACATTCGGATAGTTATTGACTGTTCATTCGTTTCAAAATAAGAATATTTGCTTCCAATATCAAACTAAGCTCCTGCCGAAAATTCTGACCAATTAAATAGTTCTCCTGCCCTATTCTGTCCAATTAAATAATTCTACACGTATAGAAGTCCAACTCAGGTTTGAATTAAATTTCGCTTCAACATGAAACCAATACTGAATACGTAGTTTTGTCCTCTGCCAATGCTTCCATGATAGAACGTTCTTATAATCATGTATTATGGGATGGCTTACAATCACAGCAATATAATACGATGAATCTCCCTCCAATATTACGTAATTAGCTACTAGAGCGTCCGTGCTAATACTCATGTCCTAATTAATTGAATGTCAATCAAATATTGACATAATCTTATAGGAAGATTACTATAATAATATAGCATTAATTATTGAAAAATGCAGTAGTCGTTTTTTACATCATCGTCTGAATAGGGCAGCAACTGTAGGCACATGTTTTGTTCTTATTGAGACTCTTTAGTACAGTCAAGCCTCAGATAGTCGGACTTGTAGTCGTGAATCTAATGAAAACTGAGTTGATACACGGTATGCAGAGATATAAATCTGCTATACTGCTATCTACCATCATGCAGCCGAGGTGACAGGTTTGAGAAAATAAAGGACACCGATAAGCGACGTTTGAAAAATGACCGCGGAACAGAATTTAATAAATTGTTAGAAATTGGTTGCATTATCACTTTACAGTATCCTGTATTCCTTCAAATTTGCCACCTCGGCTGCATTATGGTCGATTTATATGTCTGCATACCATGTATTAACACAATTTTCATTAGCTTCGCAGCTACAAGAACGACTATATTCAGAAAAATGAGGAAATAGTACCATTTTTCAAAGAAGGATCTCTCATTGCCAAAAAGCTCCATTAAAAGTTAGTTAAATTCATAATTATTAATAGATGTGAAATAAAATATCGTTCTGTTTTATTTTCCTTCTGTATCAAATTCCGCAAGTCTCAGCATAAAAGTTTGGGGTTTGATTTCACTAATTTATTCATCTCAAAATTCCAACACCCCAATTTTTCATATTTAGCCCAGTCAAGCAATAATAATTGCGACCTGCTGCCCTGCTGCGTATTAAACAGTCTTTTTGGGTTACGAAAATAAAAGATTTTTCTCTTAATATCTAGCCAAGCTTTCGGCTTTATTAAAACTTTCATCAGGACAATCTTATGCAAAAATTTGTTGTGAAGTAACATCAATTAGTAGATCACAGGGAGAAAATTCGTATCATATCTTAAGAGGCAAATTTAAGTCGCAATAAATATTTTACAGTATTGAAAAATTGTATCATCTCTTAGGGACAGATTTCTTCTGCCTAAAAAGATGATTTGAAGTGTTTAATTGTGATATTATCCGAAATATAATCCCGTCAATACGCTGTGCGTATGTACAAATGAAACTACAATAAAGAATTTAATAAACTATCCTCGGGGTATACTTTATTTTGAGGTTTTTTTCACTACTGACTGATGGATGTGAGGATATATTTCTTCTAATAAATAATAAGTGCTACAATCTAGTCTCAAGATGCGATGAGTTTTCTATAGAATCAATAAAATTACTCGTAGAATTCCGTCTTGAATATTTAAAGTAGACTCGGAATTTTACAAGGCTTGACTTTTCCGATCAAATCCATTAGTTGATATTGGAAGTATTCTTTCAATTTCAAAGAAACGTGTAGGTTGGATGAAATCTTCAACAAAAAAAGAGGAATTCTGCATAACCTATTTATGTAAGAATATTTGAGATACGCACGCCTTTTTAGTTCGATGCACTTAAGATCTACCTAAAATAAATTAATTTAAGTTATCCATGATCTACACGTTCCTAAAAAAAATTTGTTAATGATTTCATGGTCCATACCATCCAACAATTTTCACGACTTCGACAATTTTGATGGATGTTACAATCATTACTTTTCCCATAAAGAGTTGAAAATAGAATATTGGAAGAATGGATTTTTACGTGTCCCTGCCTAATATCTCTGGCCTACAGGCAGTAAAATTTACTACTTCTGATAAAATAAAAGCCTCATTTCATTCGTTGTGACACAACACAATAACTATTTTATTATTGGTCATCAACCATGATTAAAGTAATCACGGATTTAATCAGTGTCACTCCAAACACCCTTCCTTCGTAGCTTTCTTTAATTTTGTAGGAGAAAAATCACTTACCCCAATATCAATATAAGTAATGTAGAGAAGATAGGGTAAGACAATACACACAGCGAAGAACCAAGTCCCCGTGGCGCAGACAAACGCTGAAAGTCTCGCTGAAGTTGGATCCTTTGTGAATCTGTAGCGGTCGACAGCAATCAGCAAGAAAGTTAGTGTGCTCACGTGCAGTGGAATGTCCTGAAACAACAAGAATCACGTGACTCTCATGCAAATTAAACTTTCACGTCCATATTCTAACGTTTACGTTTCTACAGAAGGAATAAAGGAAAAAAGTGGAAAATCATGAGTGACATAAAATTTCTCGTAGGGAAACATTGTCGCACTACAAATAGAGGAATTTGAAGCTTGACAGTCTGGAAAATGAAATGCAAATGACTTTTTTGCCCAATACTTGTTTGAATATCTCTTCTTGAGATATCGTATCTAAATTTATTTGTAAATACATATTAAAACATATTAAAACATCAAACCAATTTTGTTAGTTGAAATGTAATTGATATGCATTTATAAAGGTCATCCTATAAATAAATAAATCCAAATTTTAATTTTAGGGGATGGAATAATTAGCAATATTGCATTTCGTAAAATTCAACCTCATCAAATGTTTTTTATACACTGTCATTATACAAATAGATAATTCATGAAATCGACATTTGGAATTCATAAATAACGAATGTTTATATGTTCTGCTTATCCGAGTCCCTCAGGAAAACAATATTTATATTTAATGGAAATAACCTGTCACTCCAGAATTTATTTTTGCTCCATTAGGTATAAATGCGACGTGAGGACATAAATCAAACATTTAGTTCCAATTTATAATATCGTAGCTATTGAATCTTGATACTAATGTCAGGAAAACATAGCTTTCGGATATATAGAAGCCTGTTTATGACTATTTATGACCAATCTGCCTGCGCGCTTAGGAAGATAAAGGGAAAGGAGGACGGTCAAAAGAAAAAATTTGACAAGAAAGAGAAAAATAAGGCTCATCATTGAAAATTTGGTAATTATCTGTCAACGAATCTATGTGCTAAATGGCAGAAGGAAAAATGGAAGAGTACATCGAGGTAGACTGTGATGAAGAGCGCGGTTTCGATCGCGCTCAACAAATTTGCTACGTACGATACGTTACTATATACGATATATTATTTTATCGTCATCAATGAGATCACAATTTTCATATTATACATGTATAATAGGGAGTGTTAAAAGAAATGCTCAACATCAGGGTAATTTTTCAATCAACAAAATAATAATATGCGAATTCAAAGATATTCTATTTCGACGTTTACATAGGATTCATCGAACTGCATATCTTCTTCGCTTTCCCAATCGATATCATCCTCAGATTGGATTTCGTTGATATCTGCTGAAAAATGATATTAAAATTTTAAAATGGATATCAACAAATGAGAGATTGAAAGCGTGTGCAAAGGTTGGAACCTCCAGACTGCTCTTGATTAATAATAAAGTCTTCAACATTAGATGGTATCAAAGGTCCATCGAACCATTGGCGCTGGTATTTGGAGTCTATTTTCTTCCATCCACTGTCTTCTGGCATCAAATAATTTGGAATTTTGTTGTGAGCATGACTCCTCTTGCAAGCAAAATTTTGTACTTTTTTTATGGTTTATCGACGTCAATAACTCCATAATTTATCAAAACTAGCAAAAAAAAGCTCTTTTTACGGAATAAAATGATTTCATCTTATACAGTGAACATACAGAATTAAAAAAAATGTCGAAATACATTGGTTCTTCATAGCTCAATTCAGCCAATGCGCTTTGAATTATTTGCTAGATTGATTAATAATTTTCATATCTTTCCTAAACAAGTGAATAGAAATGAACACAAGAAAATTCCAACTTCTTTGGTACTAGAAAACTGCGGATGGGAGAAAGTAAACTTCAAATACCAGTTCCAATGGTTTGGTGGGCCTCAGATATTATATCGAATGTTGAAAGCGTTATTATTTTATCAAGAACAGTCCGAAGGTTACAAACCTTGGAACACGCTTACAATCTCATATTTATTGAAATCCATTTTTAATTTTTAATGTCGTTTTCAGTAGATATCAACGAAATTGAATCCAAGGATGACATCGATTGGGAAAGCGGAGAAGATATGCGGTTCGATAAATCTGATGTTAACAGCGAGGAATGCATCGATACGCACTTCTGTCGATACGGTACCGATACCGATATTTACAAGAAAGAATCGCCAATACCGATACTGAAACTGATATGGACAGTGAAATATGTAGAAAGATGTGGGTATAGATAAGAAACAGACCCTTATGATCAAGTAGCTACTATTCGGAATTTTGTTGTGAGCATGACTCCTCTTGCAAGCAAAATTTTGTACTTTTTGATGGTTTATCGACGTCAATAACTCCATAATTTATCAAACCTAAAAAAGCTCTTTCAGTATTCAGTGAAAAAAATGTCTCAATCACAAGACACTACCACAAAAAAATTAATGATTCATTTCAATACGCGCCGAAAGCACAAGTATATAACAAGCAACTACCTGAATGGAATCAAATTATAAAACTTGGGATTCCCTGAGCTTAGCTAAATTATGCCGCGTTCACATGAACGTACTAAGTATGAGGATGCTGCGTTTACACATTGATTATTTATGGATCGATGTATCGGTATATCAGCAGATTATTATCTGCGATTCCGATATATCGGAGAACTTACGGTATCATCGATATATCGGTATCAGTATCGGTATCAGATGCATTCCTAAGCGAAATGGAATGTGTCCAAATTTGCATTTTACTTTTTTGTTAATGAAAAAATTATTCTGATATTGAACATATCTTTTAGCACTCCCTATTATATACCTATATATAATATAGAAATGGTTGTATCGTTGTTGGCAATCAACAAAATAATATACCGTATATAGTAACGTATCGTAAAGAGCAAATTTGTTAAGCGCGATCGAAACCGCGTTTTTCATCACAGTCTGCCTCGATGTTTTATCTAGTTTTTTTATCTGTCATTCAGCACATAGCGTCGTTGACAAATAATCAATTATTACCAATAATTTTCAATAATAAGCCCTATAATTTTTTTCTTGTGAAATTTATTCTTTTTGACCGTCCGCCTCCGCCTTAATCTTCCTGAACACGCAAGAAGAAAGGTCACTCAGTGTTCGAAAACGGTAATGGAACCTATTCAATTATAAATATTTGATGCTTCTTATACCTTGCATTTGTAGCTTGTTCTTAGACCATAATAATGAAATGCATCTAGGCTACATTTTTATGTATGGGATGTATTATACTATTCTTGCTGATGATGTACGGTTTACTCCAATTCTTGTTATTATTTTCCAGAATATATAACATATCTTTAACACGCATTTAGGAGAAAAGATACATTTTAATCCAAAGCGCACTCGAGTGAAGAGAAGCGACAAATTTCATGAACCATAGTATTTTTGTGAGTAAATCGTTGCAATCATTAGAGTTTTTAAAAAGTATATGAAATGATGGACAGCTCGGATAGCGAATTTATCATCTTCCCTTACAAGTGCGAAACAGAATTCCAGACTGATATTCCGAATAAATTTCGAGAACTTCTTGAACCTTGGCTCTAATTTAAGTGGCTTCTCTTCATTAGGGAAAAGCGCAGTTTACGTAAGAGTTACGTGCAATATTATTCTTACGAATGCAAATTGAGACATGGCAAATCAATTTGAGGAGACTATTTTAGAACAAATAGGATTCGAGAGGTCACATGACTAATAGTTAACTTCTCTGCGTATTTTACTTAAGTAAAGTGTAGAGAGAATTAGTTAGCTGTTCCATGAGTCATGTGCTATCAACTTCAGCCTGCTTTTAATGCAAACTTGAAGTCAGTTTAATAATATTAGGAGCCAAAGTTCAGCTAGACATGTCTTAAATGAAATAGTTTGATCACAAAAGTAGAAATAAAAATTTTCTTCAGAATTAATGAAGTATCCGAATTGATTTTTGTCCATTCTAAAATGTCTCTCTGTTCCTGAGGAAATTTGATAACAATTGCAATAGTATATGTCACTCTTTCTACCATTCTCTTTAAATTTGTTTCAGACCAATTTGTCTTTGAAGTAGGACTAAAATTCTTTTGCAATTCGTATTAAAAGCAAAAAGATAGCAACAAAAATTGAAGTCTATTGCTTCCAAGAGGATCATTGAATTAAAGACTTTTTGAACGCTTTGTCTTTCTGACAGTCAATTTTATTTGTCTTAGTTGGAATATATTGCTTTGCATTCCAATAGAAATGTTAAAATGTCAAGTAGATCCTTTGAACTCTGTTTCAAAGATGCAGGAGTAAATATAAATAAGAGACAAGTAATATTTTTTAAATTTACACAACTCTTTTTTGCATCTTTGTTGTTTACCAGCCCTTGAAAGTGTATCAGATCAGCTGCTGAATATTGTGAAATATGTTATGTAATATGTTTTACTAACATCTCCTAGCCACATTTTTTCTTATCGTGAGCGAAGTGTTTATTAAACAGTTCATAAAACAAATTATATACTAACATCAATCAATATGAACAAAAAAATATTTTGACCTACGTTAGCCGCATATCTGACCATCTAAAATACAACAATGGTTCAACAGTAGAGAATAACATATAGCTAGAGGAAAGCAAAGTAAAAACGTACCACCAGCTCTTTCGGCAAATTCAAAGAAAGAAAAGAAACTATAAAATTGTTCAAAGAGCTAGGATTGCAGCAAATGAATTAAATAAATCGAAACTAAGCGATCTGATTCCAGATATATCACACATATTAGTACTTTATAAATGTAAAAAGATGGAAGTTCAATTCGAATCATCTCTGCGTTAAATTTAATCAATGATAAATGATAAAAATTATTTATAAATAAAAAATCAGATGAAACGTGACAGCATCTTTCTCAAACAAAACGAGAATACTGCGAAATTAAATTTTGTGACAATAATCTATCCGTCAGAAAATTATAATGCCATTTTAATCACTGTCTACATTAAAACCGCACGTATAGCAAATAAATAACAGATATAATATCAATTTTATTTATTCCGTCCATATTTTCTTCTTTATTATCGTATCAATTTCAGCATACTAATGCCTATAATTTTACTATGGTAATATTTCATCAAAATTTTCACAGGCAGTACACAATTATTAAATCGTGCAAAATATTTTTACAGAGGGAAAAATAGGTAAAGAATTTTCAGATTAATATAATATCCAATAACGTTTTTGAAATATGTATATTAAAAATAGAGATTGGAAATATTCGAGTCCAATCTAAATTTATGTGATTAATAATTCAAGCAACGCAAAACACTGCTTCCAAATATTTCGCTTAAATATTGTATCATTCAATCAGATTTCAATGAGAAAATTTTTGTATAAGAAGAAATAAAAATTGAAAATTTTTGAACAACTTTCACCTGTTTGTCTCGTTGACAGTTCATTAATTCTGCACAATCATTATATAATTACCAGTACTAAGAACACAGTTTCAGGTTGGTAGTTTGAATATATTGTTCTTGGCCACCATTCCACTCCAGGAGGCTCATACATAATTAATTTTAAACTATCTTTTGATCTTTTGTCTGTTTATCGCCTCTCTTTGCGATAGCAGCGCTAGACAGGTAGCGGTTTTGTTTGTCAAGCCAAATTTGATGACCAAACAACCGATTCACGGCTATGGTACTCCTTTGTACGCATTTTTTTTGCTTTTTAATACTGTCCTGCTATCACATTCCCTTTGCCCAACCTACAATGTATGTTCTGTAGTCAAGCTAACTCATCGGCATACACACGTTTTACATAATATCAACCTCTTTGTGCTATTTTCAACGCATTTTTATGAAATCGCTACTGTCCTCATTTTCATGTCTGGGGTCTGGTGTCTTCGCTTTTCTTTCTGCAGCTTTGAGAATAATGACCTAATGTTGGCGCTAATTGGTAGCTTATTGGAAAGTAGCAGGAAATTATAGAAAAATTAAAGATTTAATAGTCAATTAAGGCACATGTAGGGAGGTGAGAGGTGATTATGGTACGTAATAGTGTTGAAATCATCCAGAAATTCCCGAAATTAATTCGTATATGTATAACGACAAATCGTCGTCAAACGCTTAGAGACAGTCGATACGCGTACACATCTGACATGAGAAAGTGTGTGCTTGCAATTGCAATAAAAATATTCACTGAACTGCTTTATGAAAATGCGCTGTACAGTATTTAGCTTTAGCTTTTATGTAAGTTTTTTTAAATAGCTTCGGCTTAATTTGCTCATTTCTTTGGTAACAATATCGATTTCACTATTTTTGTGTCACTACTGGCCATTAAAATGAACTAAATAAATCAAAATCTAGTTTATTGGTCATCTCCCCGTCACTTTAACTCAGGTTAATTCAACTCCCGGTCATAAAATCAGGCATTAGAGGAGTATTTATTTGCCTACACTCCATTCTCACTCCACTCCCATCAGGAAAAAAATTAGTTAACATCCTAGAGATGAATCTATCGTAAGAATAATTTTAAGCTGTCTCTTTCGACAATATTAGGGTGTTAAATGGCAACAAAAAATGGTACACTTTAAAAGCTTATATCTCTTAAAATAAGTGAGAACTATTTAAACGATGCCCAATAATAAATGACTGTTTTTAGAGTTTTTGTCTGCCTGTCTGTCTGAAACTTTGTCTCGAATAGGCTCTGAAACGGCTAAACAGATTTCAATGAAAATTCAAGGGATTAAAACAGTGCTCTAATTTAAATTTTCGTGTATGTACCATTTCGATATCTTGCAGAGTTTATGAATATAAATATTTGTAATGAATTTAAGTATTTGTATAAAGCTTTTACTGCCATCTAGCAGGTATCATAACTAACATACCCGCCAAAGCTGGCCTGAGTAAGAAATTCTCAAGGACTGACTGACGTTTGAATCCTTGCGTGATTTCCTCATTTTTCGATTTAATTTACAAAAAGAGGTTACATACTGTTTCAATTAAATTATGTATATCACTTTTGGTTGATTGTGACGTTGATTTTAGTTATTCCTAAGAGAAAAACTAATTGTCTTTCATCAATTACTGTGAGTGCAAAGGAAAAAAGAAGTTAACGGGAAAATGAATAATAGAATAAATCTGTAGAGAATTTTCATGATGCATGCGTATCACAGGGAAAGTACTTGACAGGTTTTAAAAAAAAATTATATAGTGATAACTTGTATTCTGGGTGGTGATTTAAATAATATTATCCAGGAAAATGAAAGAACTCTCATAATAAATTTATTGAATCGTAATTTGCTTCGTGTCTGCTCCAGTCGTAGAAGTATCCCTACTACTTCAGTGTCAGCGTAACTGTAGAAACGGTACAACATATGCGCATGCATCATTTGTGCGAGTGACCTGATGATGAGCAGTTCTGTTATAGAATCCAGTTACTCTATTTATTGATAATAATTTTTAGAGATAATTATTGTTGGCAACGAAACGATACCACTATCCATTATTTCTCACGATTATTTATCACGCAGACAAAGTTGTGGGCACTGACTAGTTTATTATAAAACTGATAACTAGGCGATATTTTACAGTTTGAAAGATTATATTTTCTGATTATTAATCAAACGCTGTAAGAAAGTTTATGTAGTACCATTCGTTATATAACCAGATTCAACCCTCCATCTTCTAGCACTTCAATATAACAGCATAAAAATTAGAGAATTGACCGAATGTCACACTTTGAAACATTGTATCTCCCAAAATAATAATCATAGAATAAAAAGCCAAATCCTTTAGTAGTACAATTTATTATGAAACTACTTCAAATCCTTCATTTTCCAGTTCTTGAATACGATAGAATAAAAACCAAAGAAAAAGACAGAACGTAGCTCTATGTGTTCGGTTGCGGTGCAGTTGTAATTATGCAATTTTTGGTTTTGATTGTATTTCGATGGCTTGCAATATATCAGCTTTTCAAATACTGTTCTGTTTTACGCCTACACAGATGAATTTTTCAAGTTACAGAAAAAAAAATTCAGCAGCAAACTTATCAATTTCTGATAAATAATTGGAAAATAAATAATTCCAGGCGATCACGAATAACTATTACGCTCTAATCAATTTATTATTATTGGAAAATAATAAACGACTGGAGCCTAGTAAAGATCAATAGAATCCGTGACATGGGAAAAATATAATAACTATGCATTTTACATTATTGGCTTCACGGTTAGGAATGATGAGTACGATTGAAAATTCTGGAAATCCAATTCCATTGGTGATTGCAATGCATTACAAACAAATTGAGTATATGCCTTGTTGAATACATTTTGTGATGGTAATGCAGAGGTACCATTCGAATAATTTGAATCATATTTGTTACACTATTGAGGATATTTCTGTAAATCTGATATTCAGATAGGAGTTCAAAATTGTATTTAGTCTACTAATATATTTCACCTGATAGATTGATTTGGAATCCGGCATTTAACACTCAAAATGAATTTGTAATTAAAAGGTCAAATTGAAAATCAAATTCAGTTTTAGATTCGCGGACTATAAATAAATTTGTGAAACTGTATATTACCAGACAATATTCTATAAAAAAAATTTTCCAATTAATTACCGATGAATACGAGAAGTGGATAGAAAAGTTTTCAGCCTGAAAACAGTGTTACAACTCATTCGCCTCCAACGAATTAATTTTTGATGATAACAAACTTTATATTCCATGATTAGACTTTTTTTTTAACTTTATGATTTCAGGAAAAGTTTTTGCCGAAATAAATATCCAAAATAGAAGGTCTTCATTGAAAAGTTTCAAGTATTCTATTTTATTAGAGCTTCGCAAATTTCATTTTAATTAAAATCTCGTCTTTGGGAAGTTTTATTCATTTTAATATTCTGTTAGTTTTGATGAACTTAATTAAGGAGAATATTTGTTTACAAAAATTTTTATTTTAAGTAACTTTGTTTTTGCTAACTAACCAAAAAAATATGGATGGATAATTATTAAAATGTCGACGTTAATTTTTATTCACTTTGAGTTTGAGTTTATACAAACAAGGTCCTGAGTAATCTCTTTGAGATATTTGTCTATGTGCCTGATGATCAGAACGTTGTAATCTCATATATAAAGTACGTCTCGTACAATCTACATACAATTGATTGATATCATAAAAAACATTTCTCTATAATCGTTATGCCTAGTTTATCCCTCAAAATATACCGTAATATATTGTCACAAATATGAAATATTTGTAGTAATTAGGTCACATGAATATTTATTTGAATTCGCTGTAACTGTAATCCTAGTCAGTATTGACAAGGTCGATGTCCGATTGTCGGACATGATTGACAGGCTATGGTCACTAGATGTTCGGTGGTTTCCAGGCAGCAACTGTTAAATAATTAAATGTTGACCCATTGTCGGCTTAAGCCCGTATTACATGGTGTGGAATTCAATATGAAAATGTATGTATAATTTTATGTATGGAAATAATTCAGTACAGAATTTTATGTGATAATTTTTGTGTATGACACACAGCCAGATTTATGGATATAATTCGTCTGTAGCGCATGCGTGGGTACTACTACTTTCATGAAAATGGAAGAAAGTCTATTATTGTCTGCTGCGACATTAATTATAATTTTGAAAAAATTGGAGAGTAAGAAAAAAACTGGAAATAAACAACTATGGACAACGGAGAAATGCAGGTAGCGGCGTTTTATTTATGTTGAATCAAGAACTTTTGCTCGAATTTATTCTCAATTTCTGTCAATGCAGATAATCTAGCATGTTTATTCTTGTACTCTTTGCTTTTCACTACATACAAACAAGGGTAATCTTTATAAGAGTTTATAAGCTCTGTGACTTGTTTGTGGAATCAAGACATTTCTAAAATGAAGCAAACTCTATCAAGTTATAATATATAACCTCAATCTCAACTCAAACTCATCTGAAATGTCACATGAAAATCAATGCGCAGCTCTCGTGCGCAGTTTTGATATTAAATTCTGGAAGAAAATAGAGCATGCTCTAAATATTTCTGTATCAAATTCTGTACATAATTTTCTGTGAGTTTTTTTTGTATGATACGATACATAATATTTCATACAAATTTATGAGTGTATTTCAATATTAAATTCTGCTCCGTGTAATACGGGTTTTGGTATATAAGAGCAAAAGCAAGGAGAGGGAGTCACTCAGTACGAGTAACTGTGCGCGATATTGTGAACATACAAATGTATAAAGTGAAAATTTTTACTGCAACCTGTGATTATAAATTATTCTGAATAAAATTTGTGACAATATGAATTAAGAAACCGCACTGGATATAATGTAATTCTAACATTGTTTTTTCATAACTTTTACAAACACTCTGCAATAAAATACTGTGAAAATCATTCCTAAGAGTATCCGTGGCTTGATGACTGCTAACTCCACTTCAAGGTTGAGGAAATATCAATCAATCTACTAAATGCACTTAAGTGTCTGCTACACCCGTATCGGGTAAAAAGTATTATTTATATAAGTGCGTGGTTCTCTGATGAAGCAAAGCTCCCTCAATCAGAACGAATTTGTTCAAATTTAGATTAATAACTACAAATTTAACATATTCTTCATTATGATGATGAAGAATATGTTGACGGAAATTTAATAATATAAGTAGTACAGTGAAAGATATTTATTAAATTCAACACGTTAAGATATGGCAATAAGTTTGTATATCTTGCTGGAAAAACTAACAAAAACTGCAGCTAATTATGCTTCAATCCAATATTTGTGGATTCGGCGCGCTTCGCCTCGCTGTAGTGTATGCGTAAAATTATTTATTTTGGCGCGTATCTCTTCGCAACGTCTTATTTTTCAAGTGCGCCTCGGCCCTCGGGCAAAAGTGTCTGAGCTAAGTACTTATAATAACCAAATAAACTATTCTCAAATATTTCAACTAGACTATACGCTGTCAGTAGCGTTGTGCGCTGCGCGAGCCCCCAGTTTGTTACAATGACAGTAGTACTTCGATGCAGGTCTCAAGAAGTTGATTTATCTATATTTAGATCCAAAAGTTTGAGCAAAAAGAAAAAATTGGTACAAAGTTCCCATGTCAGCGACGAAGAAGAAATTAAAAATAACGAAGAAGATAGTGAAATTACGGGAGTTACTTTGCGCGAAACGCCTGGCACATTTAGTTATGGAACAATTCTGAATTTGTATAATGTATTGGTCAAGATATGTGTAGATTATTATAAGTGTAAACATAGTTTTCTACTTGACTTGATAATACGTACGTTCGGATGTACTTCTTGTATGTTCTGTTCAATTATTGTCTGAATATTGAATCGATAAACAATATTACTTTTTTTCGTGATTTTACATAACTTCATCTGATATTTACGAGTTATTTTCATAAATTGAAAATAATCTGTGTGAGTATAATAAAAACTTCTTGATTGGTGTATTTTGAATTCTTCATTAGGGAATCAGCATCATTCATACCTGATAAATGAATATTTGCTTGCCAGATACAAGTTATCCGAGAACATCATTCATTTAAATAAGTGAAAACTCATTAATAAGGATTCATTCATGATATTTTGTCTTCAATTAATAATCAATGATATTGTTGAAATATAATTTTAATAATTCATTATTGATGGTGTTCAAACATTATATAATTTAAAACACTAACTGCTTACTGCTTATTTCTAAAGTTCACCAATATAATAATAAGTCTGTGTTTTTCACATGATTGCTGTAAAAATTTATTAATACAGTTAAATTTATGTCGAAAAATTGTTACTATTAGTTGCAACTGCAAACATACAGCTGCAGTTTGCATATAAATTAACACAGAAAGTATCTGCTTCAAGACTGATCAGTCAATGATTTGGAATCGTCCAGCACAGTTGAATGAATATCATAAGAGTGCAAGGATTGATAGTATGTACTATTGCATAAATGCAAACTGAGAAGATAACTTTTTCACAGTTTCTTACGCCCATTTGCGATTCGGAAATAAATAAAATTTCAGTTCACCATTACGCAATTGTGTGTATGAACACTCAGGAACACAATGAATTAAACCTTGTTCTGATGATCTCTACTTTCTCAAAGGATTTTTCATATTTATTTGCTTCAAAAATTCAGTTTGGCTTTATGCTCTTTTATATTTGTTTTGATAGCTCTAGTCAGTATTAGTGAAGAGCTTATAACTTCTACCGCATGGAGTCGCTTTCGTCGCTACTGACATAGCGTATAACATTATGTTGAAAAAACGAGAATAATCTTTCGTAAATCATGCCCTCTTTTATTTCATAGATCGGACAATATAATTTTTCAGGCTCCTATTTTTTAAATTACTGTAATTTGCGTTTATCATGTGTGATATTACTTCTATGATGACGTTATCATCTACCGTACACACGTTAAGTTGAAATTATCTTCTTCAAATAATATGCTGATGTGCACATCGGCAACGTCTGCAATTTCCTCCCTTTTTTCATGAATCAATATTATCATCAGTATTGTTTGCAAATGGTAAATGATCATTTTTTCACCCAATTTCGTCCTACATCGCGTACATGTATGAATATCTTGGAAGTAGCTTGATTTATATATGAATACTGATTCATTTCACTACCAGACGGTAAATGATCAGTTATTATTTTCTGTCACTTTTGACTACCCTATATGGATCTAAATAGATCAATTATTTTGACAAATCATATTATTTGAGATAAAGCGAATGTCTCTAAAGTGATATTACATCATTAGTTTTATCTACAAAGTACAAAATTTTTTGAATTTCAAATTAATAGCAAATGCTGCATGAATTATGTCTTCAATTTTCATTTATTCTCACTATTTTATTTTCTCGACTTGAAATTTCTTTCCGCTTATTTACAACTTCGTCCCTTTATGTATTTGGCCAAGAATTTACAAGCATGTGCCAAGAACACTCCTCTCATTCAAAGAAAAAAACATGACAAAAATTTATTAGTTTTCCAATTTTCCGTAAGTTGTTGAAGAACACTTCCGTCCATATTAATTTATTATAAAACAACACTTTGGACCCTGTCAAGAACACTTTTATTATAAAACGTGAATATAAATTGAAAACCTATTTTCTATTCTGATCTATTATATTATATTTATATCCTCGACGTTCAAAGACAATTATGAAACATTTTTCCATATTTTGATATCGAGCACGCCTCTTCCAACTGTATAGTGACTTAATCTGTCTCATTTTGAAAGCTTATATCTCTGATGATAATAAGATGTTGATAGAAAGTTTATTCAGCCATATTTATGATAAAACTTGTTTCAAACTTCTATCTTTAAGACTGACGGTAGCATGGGTCTGAATCTCACGATACAGAACCAAACACTGTTTGAAAGACTATATAGTACTATTTATTATAAAACCATTTTCAATTCTTGATCTTTCAGCCCTGTCGGTCAAATAATGCAACGAAAATCTATCACAATTTTAAAGATTGTCTCCTGAAATACCTAATATGTAATCGTAGCAAAATTAACAAGTTGATATGATGCTCACGTAGAGGTATTTATTATAAATAAGATAGCTTGAAATGAAAAATAAATGTCGAAAATTTTTCAAGACACTTTCGTGGCTGTATGCTCTGTGGACGAAATTACAACTATCCGAGTAATATTAGAACTTAATTGACAAGCCTCAATGTAACAATACGTCTTTAGTCTAGAAAAGGATGGAATAGACAACATTTTAATCACTGATCTCTATATAAAGCTCGCCGCACACGATGCAATTTTTCAAGCAATTTTGTTCACTTGGCGCCGCACTGAGTGCCACGCTTGCTCCGATGCAAGAAATTTGGTGCGATGCGGGGTACTAGACTTACCACGAGACTTGTTTTTCAAGTTGCTGTCCACAGCCAATCAAAGCAGACGATGAAATCACGTGATTACATCACTGAGTTGTATGTCGCATCAGAATGCTGTGCCTCGTTAGTACATTGTGTTTTGTGGTGTTTTAAGATACAAATAAGTAAAAATTATGGCTAGTGGAAATAATGTAATGTTTACGTACCCTAGCTCAGGGTGTATACCAAAAAATTAAATGAAAATTCCCTGACTTCCAGGTTTTCCAGGTTATTTTCAATAAAATTCCAGACAGTAAAAAACAAAAGTTTGATACAAGTTTACATATAATCACAGATTAATGTTGCAATTTTGTGTGAACCCTATAAATCTGTGAATTAAAAACAAAATCGCAACGAACTTGATATCATGAACGAATTTACATTAATCGACAAAAGTAAATGTACTTTTTTTTTCATGAATTTATAGATCTGGAAGACTTACAGATTTGCACAGATGGTTCTAGTATCTTAAAGAGTGAAAATATACTTTTATGAGTAATAATGCATAAATATCCTATGATGTATTTTTTCCAGACAAATATCAGAAATTCCCTGACGATTCCATGATATTTCCAGTTTATCTAAATTCCCTGACATTTCCAGGTTTTCTACGTTTGGTATACACCCTACTAGCTCGTCAAACAAAATGTTGAAAACTCTGCGGCCTTGATTCCTCCTCAAAAGTCACTCTCTTGACCAAAGTTTTTTCTTCTTTTTTTTCTGTCTCGTAATTCGCAAGCTATAACTGCAGCAAATGCTCCTGCTCTTCTCCGACGATTAGTTTCGGCAACATCCATACTTGTAATGTGAAAATCTACCAAGTCTACGTTCTAGTGTTAGAATGAGTGGCGCAGCTTGCATCGTGTGATGCGAGAATAAGTGTCACACTAAGTGTATCTCAAAGTGGCCCAGTGCGTAAGAAAACTTGCTGCAAATTAAGTGAACAAAATTGCATGGAAAATTGCCTCGTGTGCGGCGGGCTTAACACTGGATTGGGTTTAGACCGTATTCTGGCATTTGAAAGCGGCCCCGGTTGAACGGCGGCCTTGACAGTAAAACTGAGGTTTTGTGTCACTATTCGGCGGCAAATTCAAAGCACTTATAGAAGACACTCGATGAAATTCAAAGTATAATGCAAGTAAGATGAAGAAATTATTCCCAATATATATTAAAATACATACATTAATAATCAACAAAAGTTAAAAATTGTTATAATAGTTGGAATATTTATTAATAGTTGAATATATTTGTAAACTTTTTAGTGTCAGTGTTTTAACTATATTTTAAACATTGTAGTTTAGTATTATTTGATCCGTTCAATAGTTTTATAAATTTTTGTTACCTAAAATTTAAAACTATGAATTTACTTATATGAATAAATGAAGTGCATTTCCGCGATAAAATTGCCTATTCAAAACTAATAATTGTAAATATCTACTACACATGATAGGAGAATAATAATACATTTAATACTTAAGATTTTATTGTTCGTAAGTAAGCACAAATTTGCAGTCCAGCGATTAATTTTGTGAGCAAGATATTGTATATTAAATTTGATATATTACTCAAATTTGTTATCATAACTTTGTAACATTGCCCAATAATATGATTTTATTATTCATGATATTTTCAATTTAATCTAAAATTGAAAATCAAATCGCTTGATAACTTCAACATAATAATTGATGTATCCTTCTAGGTCACCATGAAACCTGTAAAAAGTAATACTTCACTGAAAATAGGAATAAGTTATATCTTCAAACTTTTTCAATTGAGCTTTTCTAATAAAATAAAACAATAACAATATTATGTATTAATATATCTACATTTAAATAAATAAACAAAATTTATTCAGTATAAAATTGCGTCCCAACACCATACTGAACTGTCACCAATTGACACAGAACCTCAGTTTTTTCCAAGATGGCGACGCTCAATTGGGGCCGCATTCCAGCGGCCTAAATCCAATCCAGTGTTATATAGAGATCAGTGATTTTAATCAAGATTTTTAATCCAGGAAAGAGAAGAAAGATATGTTGATATAGTGAAAATTTGATTGAAAGTATAACGATGTGGATGTGTTGATGATTTATTTTGCTCACCACGACAACTTGTCGAACGACGGGGGAGTACTGGGGCAAAGCACGATAATTTTTATGATAAATTAGCAACTTGAATAAGAGTCGCGATTTACGTAATAAACTCTGTTGTTTTGTTTTAGAGGATTAGAATCGCTACCCTAAGTTTTTACGAAACAGTCTCTGTCCAGTCCAAAGCATGTTCTACACTTTGGAATGAATTTTTTGATGCCTTCGTCTTAGAAGTTCTTTGCTGCCTCTTTACTTTATTCGTCGGAATTTTTTCCTAGTTGTATAAGACTTTAGAGAAGTGAAAAATGGCAGTCAAAGGTGTCAAGGCCGGGAACACTGCAGGATGGTTCAAAATTGTCCATCCAATTGCCAAACCTAATTCGTGGCGTTCTTTCTTCTAAAAATTAACGACACCACTTGTACACGTTCGTTCTGCTTATTGCACTTTCACCATACACCTTTTTGATGGAAGAAAAAATTCATGATATAACCAAGTTTAGGAAAAAATTGTTAGTAATTACGTATGTTTTCCCTGACTTGTAAAGGAATTTCCTGGCTCATTCCTGACCAGTAAAGTTTTCTGACTTTTGCCGGGTTTTCTAGCTTATCCAGAAGTGTCACGGCTACAGGTTTTACACTGGGAAGGGTAACGACATCTTGTTCTCTTCAGTACCACCCTCTTTATCACGCATTGATATCCTTTCTTCCTGATCATCTCTGTTATTTATCATAAAACCAGTTTCAACTCTTAACTTTTTTCTGCGTCTACGGTTGAGATACAGTCGTCGCAGTTTGCTTTTGTCTTTTTTGACCCTCTTTGTTTTTAAAGAATATACTTGAAGCCTCAGATTCATAAAGTTTTCTTTGTTCAAAATCAGTGAGTGAATGATGTCTCTAAAACCATTTTTCATACCAATCACATTCACAAACCAAACTGTTTCAAACTCCGAAATGTAATAAGAAAAGCAGAAACAAATAACACTTGGAATCAAGCAAAAACTTATTCGCGAAATTTCTTATATCCCATTATGGGCGATAGACCGTGTAATAAAAAGACACTGGATATTTGTTTTGAATAATAAGTAAGCTTGAACGATGACAAACGATTTCGTAAAGACTGGGACAAAATCCTCTTCAAATTTAGATAAGACTCAAGAGAGATGAGATTACAAAAAGAGCAATTTCAGTGACAGTTCTATTTATGACCTATCATTTAGTGGTGAAATATCAGTAGTTTTTTTGGAACGAATCGTTTCCAGCAGAAATGCAGGAACAATAATAAGAGATAATCTCTGCGTCAGGTTTGCCACTGAGCTTTAATTAGGATTCGTTTGTTTTTTATGCAGCGACCTGGGACACCTTAGCCATGAAAAAAGGATGAACATAATCCGCAAGGAAGCAGACTAAGAAAATGAATAATGTGGCAAAGGACATAAAAGAAACAAGGGTAAGATATTTCGAAAACGTTTTGGATTAGTCAAGGAATACTATAATTATGTAGTCTATAGTATCAGAAGAAAAAGCAGGTGAACAGAAAAATAGTATATGCATTACGAACATCATTATTGACCTGCGCCACTCAGTGATACTTACTGAGCATTTTCAAAGAAAAATATTCTTATGCTTTGTTCACACAAACACATTGACGTCTCATTCAGAATTTGAAGCCTGAAAAGAAGGAGCGCAATTTGTGTCACCTGTCAAAAAGTAGAACCACCATTGTTTGCCACAATGTGTCTTAGGATAAGAAATATACATTGTGTGAATGAGATCACAATTTTTTTCTAAATTTCTGACGTTTGATTTTTACACATCTTGTTTTTCCATAAAAGTGATCGAAAAACAAATACACATTTATCTTATTTCCAATGAATCGTTACATTAATTTTCATGGATTTTATATAATTTATATTTATTCAACAAATTTTCGAGTTGAACAGGGTAAATATCCTGTGGCATTTGTCCCATGTTTAAAGAGAAATTTGAGATGGGAATTTAAAATGTAAATATATACAATGAATATTAAATAAGCCACCTTATCATAGATTTGCATGTATCTGTCTTCTCGGTACTCGAAATACCTCAATTTTTTTTTTTAGATTTAGTTCTCTAAGCTAGAAAACAAGCGTAAGTGGATCATTCCTGCGGCAACTTCTATACGTGATGATGTACACACACCAAACAGTACGCAGACTAAGCCCTTCTGTATCCTAGCTATATCAGTATGTATGTATACACAGTCTGTTCCGAAAGTATCCGATTTGCAACTGTAGATGGAATTAATTTTGGTCGATATCGACGATAACTCCTCAAAAATAACATTCATTCAGTGATTAGTTGCTAGCTGTTGCTTCGTGGCATTTCTTTTGATTACTCGGAGGTCTTTGAATTTTCTGGTTTTTGAAAAACTAAGAAGCTGTATTTTAACAAATGGGAAGCTACTTTGTCTTGATGTAATATCCAGTCACCACTTTCCAGGCCGTTTTAATCTCACCGCTTCACGTAATTATTTCAGAACTTCAGGGCAGTACTCATTATTCACTGTTTAATATTTTCATGATGAAAAACACACTTCGGATCGAAAAGAACAGTAAACATTGTCTTACTGTCACTCCGATTCTATCATGCTTCTTTGGCTTGTTGTTCTTCGAGTGTCTTCCACTGAAAGGATCTGAACTATTGTCCCAGGGTTATTTATAAGTACACTTTCTGAATTAGAGCAATGTTTTCTATACAATATTTTTCAGCAAAATTCAATGCAGAATCTTTATTCAATGCATTATCTTGTTGCGAAATGCGATATACACGAGATTCGACGTCCACGGTTGACTTTGTCGTTCGGTGAAGGAAACTCGCGAAGATTTCCTCTGAAGTGTAGATACTTTTAGTTGACAATAGTACACTAGATATATAAGTATGATTTAGAGTCGGATGCTTTTGGGATAGGTCTCGTAAATCTACGTTTTCTCTTGCTGTGTGTTCAATAATGGTCAAAATATGGAAATATTGTACATATGATTCATGGGAAAAGAGAGAACATGAGTCATCACAGATATGCGGTAAACATATGTAACAATCGACTGAAAGATAATTTCTCACTATAATCATTTCAACAGGATGAAAAGAACGTACTTGACAAAACCAAAATTCGAACTCTGCGTATTTTGACAGCTGCCTTCTTCTTTCGTGAATAGCTATCGCCTCAAAATATTTTGCTGCACATCATAATGCTCAGGTTTACACACTTTTTGCATGAATTATTACTATAATTATTCATCTTGCCTTTTCATATTAGGATTGTGTATAAATGCAAAATTTTAGAGGAAAATAATATTGTTATATTGAGGGTGACATATTAATTGCTCTGGCTACGTTCTTCTTCTTATTTACTTATTGATGCTTGCCTTCTACGAGAATTATATGTGCACAAATATTTGTTTAGCATAAATTGGGACCAGGAGAAGCAATATCAATGCCAACTAGGATACACTGCTATTGTATAAAGTTTATAAGATCGATAATAGTCTTCCATCCAAACTGATTACATGCATGAACTCCTAACTATTTAGATATATATCATTCTATTTTACATAAGCATAAAACGTAATACGATATGACGACAGTGAGCACAATGTTACAGCTTCTAGAAAATATCAGAAAAAACGAAATATGAACTCAGCCGTCATGTAATACTGAACGAACCCGGGTTTCGCAACTATATTGAATTCTAACTTTCATAAGCTTGAAACGTGACAGCCAATTTAAATTTAAATTACGCATTCATGAATAAATATTCCAATTGAAGCATTGTAGCACATTTCATCCAGATGATGGAAAAAGAGTTGACATGTCTTCAAATGAATCTTAAAATTTCTTTGGGAATCTAATACGCCTTTGGTTCGTATTACATACTTTCTTCTCTGCCATTGTCATAAATCTATTGTGATTAAATATATTCAGATAGGTTATAGTACACTTTTACTTTATAAACTGTCTCAAAATATAAAATCGCTTATCAAACTCATTTGCTGTCACTTTTCGCACCTCTTAGCATTATGCTATCGCGCCCTCCGATCTCGTCCTTATGGACGACGTAGTCCTGATGGGAGCACCTTGCTTGTGATTTAAATTTTATCTTCAATGTACTAAAAACAAGGATGATCGGATGATAAGTCTTACTAGAACAGATAACTTTTTCAATTGATAATATTTTCAATATGACATCTCATTTTCGTTCATCGAAAAACTGGCATACGTTTCTCATTCAGCAATCTAAATTGAAAGTAAGAATTATTCCTGAATACGCATAAACATAAAAACTTCAAAAAAAAAAAAATTAACAGCAAGATTTAGAGCTGTGACAAATCTTACGAAATCGGTTTTATATTTACAACTGGGAATATTTGAAATGAATATATCTATTCATAAGCTTTTGTTTATGAGAGCTTGTTTATTAGAGCTTATGAAATATTCAAATCCGCTTGATATGAAAGCCTTGAGGGAATCTAACTTTGAATTAGTTAAATTACATTATATATCGTTTCTTGGAACTCTGATCCCCACAGTGACTTTAAAATTGGTTCAACTAATAGTTCAGAATGAGAGTTTTGAATTACTAACTTCAATATAAATTTATGACAGTTTTAATAACAAAATATTAATAAGATTCCAGAATTCGCACTTTTCAATGAGATTGTATTTATCTGTAGTTATTATTCAAAACTACCGTCAAAACTTTAGGGTGGAATAGATCTCATTATTTAATATTTGAATGAGAATGATAAAAAAGTTTTCTTGTTTGAAATCAGTTTTATTACATTTTTCAGAATTCAGAAGACTGAACTCACGCATTTAATAATATATCTTCATCTTCTCAGCTGCTAAAAAAGCTCAACCAAAAAATATAGATAGAAATTATTCATAAGATCTCTCTGATCCTCCAGAAACCAGGATATAAAATCTGAAGCTCTCAGGTTTCATTGTTATTCAAAGCTTCAAGAAAAAATACTTCCAAAATCTATTCCTTATACATTTTTATATTCTGAGCTCTATAATCATAGAACAAAACTAAAATCTTGTGTCTGAAATACTAGAAAGAAAAAAACCTTTTTTCGAAGACTTACAACTTTCGATGATATCATTAAATTATTGTTCTTGCGACTTCAAGATAAAATTAACGATTTTATCTACTTTCCAGTAAAGATATTCTCTGTTATTTCAGATTATATAAATTGATGACTTTTTTACTGCTGTAGACCTCTTAATTATTCACTCAACGGTCTTTTATATTTTATTCTCATTTTGTTATAAATTTTATACCTAGATCCTATATTTAGAATTATTATTCTTGACAAAAATCTGTCTGCGATTCGAACGAATATAAAAAACTTGACAATAGAATCAGTGCTAATGAGAAATTGTAGTGAGACGAGGAAATGAAAAAAGATAAAGTATTCCTTAAATTTTTATACATGACTAACTAAGCGACCACTTCTAACAATTTAATAATACAATAAAATAAATAATCATGCAATAATCAATTGCTCAGTAGAACTGAACTGATTTACGAATCTCTACAATAATCAATAGGATTCTATTCTGACAGTTAGCCAATCCACAAAAAAAAAAAACAATAAAATCGGTCAAGAATTGTGACCAGTAAAGTATTTTATTACAAACATACCAAAAAACGATGATGCATATCATTTTTAAAAAGCAAATTAGAGTCATGATAAATAATATTTTTCAAGTGATTGGAAAGATATCTTTTTTTGGAGAGGATTCTTCTCTTTCCAAAATTATTGCCTGCAAAATATCCCGCATTATAATCACTTCTATCGCCAAAAAGTAACGCTGGTTCTCATGTCAATGGGATAACAGAACTGAACGGATTTTCTCAATTCAAGTCTGGAGAATATTTTGAAATAATTCTTGCCTCTGGAAAGGCGATATAGAACGCAAGTAAGTGAAAGAGATTCCTCCCTCTGCATAAAATGAATCAAAGGGTCGAAGAGTATATAGTAGTACGAAGCAGGTCAATATAAATATTCTGGAAATAAATATTAGTTGCTATTAGTTGCAAGTGCAGAGCAATAGATAGTTATAGTGTTAGTCCAAGACCCCAGACCCGCCAGACGTTACTTATTTTCTGAGAAACAGAATGTATGGATTAGAGTAGTGTAAGTAGGTACTTTGATCATACGCATACTTGCTAGTTTGTGCCGACGGCCAATTTACAGATACGAGGTGCTAGAGATACATTAAAATATCACTCACTTTTCTTGAAGCCTGAGAGCTGATTTTTTAGTATGTTTAAGAGAATTTTGTTAAGAATTGATAATCAGCACTGCCAGACACTTCCAATAGTTGGTTATTCCTGCTAGACGCTTTAAAGCTCGCAAAAAATAACGTAATCTTACTTATAGTCCAAGTCTTAATTTTTATATATGATGTTCAGGGAACAATTTTAATACTTTAGATAAGTGTTTTCCAACCTGTGAGTCGCGGAGTCGCGGACGCATCCTGGAAGCAAGGGCTGTAAGTCTTACACTATCATAAAATACAACAATTTTAATGAAAAGGCAGTGCCAGTTCATTTTTTAATAATTTGCGAAATCGTGGTTCTATATATAAGACGTTAACAACCAAATCAGTCGTTAGTTTTCATGTTCACCGTTCAAGAGAACGTTAGTGCACATAGGTAAGAATCAGCAAATGGCACTGATTCTATTTCAGCTTCCCTTGTCAGCTCTGGATATCCTTCTTTTATTTTTTCATCCAGAAGACACCAATCTTCATAAAATTGAATACTATTCTGCCATTAGCAGCAAATTCTATAAAGTCATAAGATTTTCTTTATCTTCGTGGTCAAATCAGCCGGTTGTACTGACGTATCCAAACAAGGATTAAGTACCCATTCATGCCCATTGTCAGCTTCAGAGTTCAGTTCTGGAAAGTAACTTAATAGTTTCTCTTCCAAATTATGCAAGCTCTGTATCATACAAAGAATTTTGAAGCGTACCATCAAGTGAAAGATTCATACATAATTTCCTTTGAGTGGGGTTGGTTAAAATATTTTGGTGATCCAAAATATCAGCGAATAACGCTAATTTCAATAGCCAAACAGGATCGCAAAAATAATTTGTGTGTTCAGATTTAGTACATCTCGTGTATACCTTTCCTTTGAATAGCTACCTGACCTCTTTGTAATTAGGGAAAAGGAAGATTCTCATGTCTGATTAAAAATAGTTTAGTTCTCAAGGCTTCACCTTTAATAGAGTTCGCAACAAATATGTTATCTTTGAAATCACTAATATTGTTTTATCAAGATCCCAGTGGATCGTCAGAGCTTTTTTTACTTGTAAAGGGGTCGCATATTCAAAAAGGTTGAAAAACACTGTTTTAGATCAATAGCCAGATCAAGGGAGAGTTGTATGCTCATAGATACTTCGCTTACTATCAAGCGTACAAATAATGACCTCGCGCTCATACTCACAGCGATATTTTGATTGTGTCTGGAGGATGTTTGGCCCCTATGTTTGGTCTGGCTGTTTACAAAAAGTATTGAAATCATTTCCTGAGTATCATATATAAGAATTAGGACTAAGAGCATAAGTAAGATTAATTTCATACTAATCTCTAGATTACTAGTAGTTAGGAGGTGCAAATTATGTAACATGATTTACTTTTTGTACTTGTTCAAAAAAAAAATCAATGCTTTTTGAACAATTGCCATAGCAACTTATTGAAATACCAAAATGGACTACTTTTGTTTGTGGCGTAGAGTATGACGTCTTATTCAAGCAATAGAACAAAAAAATATTCACACTCCTAGTATTTGTTGACTTTGATTTGAAAAATAAAATGTGTATAGGACTCATTAATAGATAATCACCACTTTTGGGAGGTGACCCATAGGTCGTTGCGTGTAGTGGATAACAGAACACATCAGTGTTCGGCGTATGCAATATAAAACGTCAAAATGAAAGTCTGAAACTAATAGATAAACTCAATTTTTATTCAATGTCCCGATTTTGATTTCTCAAAAAGGAAACAAACCTACACATATCTATTATAGATACTGCTCTAACTCATGGAACATTGAATATTCACCCTTTTGAGCATATCTGATTTTTTTCTTTAATCAGATTAAACTGAAAACTGCCATTAGTTCTGTATGGAAGATTTGTTTGTAAACACTTTCTAATTTGCTATAATTAATGAATAGTTGATTACTATTTTGTACCTATGTGAAAATTTATTCAATCAAGATTAGAAGAAGGTTGGTTCAACACAATAACGACCAAGAATAAATAATAAATAATGATTTTTAACATTTCTTCAGAGTGATATTCAATTTGAAACTTGTGTTCTACCTTTATGATATCACTCCTAAAATAATAATCAATTTTTGACAGATATTGACATTTACGAATGTCGAGCTTTCCGTCCATTGGAAGCAAAAAGCTGCAAACTGAAAAATGACGAATTCCAGTGAACGACATTCATATGAAATGCGAATACCCATCGTCTATTGCTGCAGAATTTTCCCGGAATTTGCACAAATGATATGGTGCTGGCACTCGAAAAAGATGTGTGTGATGATGATACTGATGAAGAGTTTATAGTATTGGAATTATTTCCCTTCAATAACTCAACGTATATCACACAGAGAATAGACACATTTTGCTTCATCCTTGAGAGAATTTATTCTAAGCTTGAAAAATTCAATAATTTTCTCAGAAACGATTTTACTAGAAGAATGACTAGCTTTCATATCACGATAAATGAGATTGAATAATCATTATGTTAGTTTTTTTGTTTTGTACTTTGTGATTATCACTAATTCGCAAGTAAAATCCTCACAGAATGAGATCGGTTCGCATTTCGCAGCAATACATATGAACACCGAGGAACGATACAGGCCTGAAAACGTGAATTAACCACACATTTGAATCATTCGTGCGAATTCAGATAAATCGATTTTGCGACTTTCCGTAGCTTTCTGCTACTAATGGACGGAAAGCCTAACAGTTCATCAGTTTCAAAGACATCTACCTGATAGAAATACTATTAAAATGCGATAAATATTATTATTTGTACAACTGTCGAATCTTTTTAAGTCCGACGATTAATATAAGAATATAAAAAATCATAGATGGAAGAATATACAGTACATAAAAATGGTCGAAAATTGTATTGTTGTATTATTGTGCTCATCGGCAGTCCTTTAAAGTCAAGAATTTGAACTTGAGCTGAATAATATATTTTTAACTATTATCGAGGTCACGATAGCAACAATATACGATATGTACTTCAAAGAGCAACTAAAAAACATTTTGATATGTCCTGCCTGTCATTAATCAATTATCTTTTTGATATTATATATAATTATAATTGATATTAATCCCTCCATAAATATATGTTTCGAAAGAAAGAGGTTTTTCCTCGATCAATTTTCATAAACCTTTCTAAATTATTTTTCTCGTTATATATTCCATAAAAATGATAAATTCTCAATTTTTCCAGAATATTCGACAGCATGTTGTTAGAAGGAAGATGTCATACCACCCCAAAAATGTCACATCCTCACCGTTTCCAGAGCAGTAATAGGAGCAGACAAATGAGTATCGATTCTCATAAAAGCGTGAACGTGGAAATAGGCTGGAGGGGCTTCTAACAGAAGTGACATCCCAAAGGAAGTATAAGTGTAGCACTATGTGAAGAAAGTGATAAAGCAGAATATTTAATGTATTTATGAAGAAATCAGTGAACAAAATAAATGATAATGGAATAAGGAAAGATGATAGCAGGAGGTGTAATTGTGTTACTGACACACTTTAATGCGACAGGAACTGGAAATGGTCAGGACATGACGTCCTTCATCTCATGTATTCTTTTTCAGGATAGAATTAAGATTGTTAGGCCAAAATACAGGATATCAATTTCAGAATCATTTCCTGTTTGCACTGATAAATATAAAAACAGTTGACTCGTCTTACGGTCATGTGGAAAATGACACTTTCAAAATCTCGTGCCATTTCGTTTGATTTCAAGAATTTTATAGCTCTCTAACACTATCAATGTACCAATGACAGGAACTATTGATACTTCAAGTTTTTCACTAATTAATTCAAATACATAGTCCTTTATGAGAGTTAATTTTCCCAATTATCATTCAAGAAAAATATGTTTGAAAATATCTGTTTTAGCTAAATTTATATTTTTTTCTACGGACTAGGAAATTTTTTGGAGAATAAATACGATAACTTTAATTTCACGGTAATATCTTCCACACAATAAATTTTCATTTGTGGAAGTGAAACAGTATTTGATCTGAAGCAATTTGAAAAAACTGGAAATCTATTTTAGTACTCGGGACCTTATTCCATCTGATCTAAAAAAGATTATCAAATTTATTTTGATACGTAGCATGATTATGCCTGCAGATATTCAAAACTTGTGGCATCATGCACTGATTTTTACATTATACATAACTAAATTGGTTCTCAATATGTGATCAGAAAAAACCATTCTCTTGCTGTATGTCAAAATTAGTATTTCATATCATAATTTCTGATTATCATCTGCGAGTAGAATAGTGGACATACATGCTTGCAACTAATATTTTCTTGTCTTTTTTTTGTAATCAACCTTCATTTTAAATAATTATTTTATATCCCCTATTTTCCACTATTACTAAATACTCTCATACGTATATCTTTCAACGATTGTAATCATTGTAATAGAACAATTTGAATTACCAAGCATAATTTAGTGATGCCATCAAGAGAATGAAATTCGAAGAAGGTTCTAGCTTACAAAGGATTGTCGGCTAATTCTATTGCATTCGAACATTTACAGGCCTTTCTCTGTTCTGTAGAGTAGTTTTACATGGATAGTTCTGTTTCCGTTTTCCAGCAAATTGAATTTGATTGTACACCCCAAGAAATAGTACTCTGAAAAGTATTAAGTAATTAAAATTCAATCATTTAGTAACCAAAAAAGTGTTCGTGATTCTATTTGGCGAAAAGATTTGTAGCACAAGTTCTATTAGGACGAATTTTAGAATTATTCAGAATTCAGAGTACCACGAGCTAGAAGCACTTATGAAAAGCGATCATTAGATCATTTAAAGGAAGAAGTAACTACGAAGAATCATTGTTTTGAATCAGACTCTTCATTCAACACATTAATCGATCACATGTCATTCTCATGCTAATAATCTCGTTTACATAATTATATTTCGATTATTGAATCACTGTGATAGTGAATTTCCATGAGCAACTGAAAAAAACATCTTTCTCTTTTCTTGCAAATGTAAGAATTTGTTGACTCAATTCAGAGGTGAAGTTCTACTTCTTTTTCTGGAGAAAAAAATCAATCAATTTCCGTAGCAACCAGATTCTTTCTTTGCTGCATTCGAGCAAGACAGCAATTGAAATTTTTAATTGATTTCTGTGAATTCTATTTGGAAAGGGCGATGAAATAATAGAATAGTGAGCGATTAATGGGGGTTTTATTTCAGATGGATGAAGTTTATGATTGTTGCAATCATTCGAATTAGTGATGAGCAGTTTTTTTTTTTTAGATTCAAATAAAATACTAAGGTATTGTGATGAACATGGTAAAAGTTTTCAAGAGAAAATACATTCATTCTACAAGGAATGCAATTTATTCTGGGGTACTTCAGAAGTATTTCGTAAGAAATTCATATAGATATCCGCAGGAAATAAGGATATTCCGCAAGAAACAGGGATATCCCGCAGGAAATACTAGTATGTAATCAGCAGGCGTTGTCTAGGATGTACAGGTATTTCATAATAAGTCAAAGCATTCGATGGATGATACAAGAATTTTCAAGGAAGCACAGATATTCTGGAGTAAATACGGTCAGAAAGTGAAAGTATTCCACAGAAAACATAAGTAAATTCGGATATTCTGTAATAAGTCCATATATTATAGAAATTAGAGATATTTTACAGAAAATAGAAGTATTCCTGAGAAAATTCTAAAGAAGTACAGATTAATGGATGTGCTGTATGAAACTGACTGGTAAGTTGAATGATAATAAATTGAGATATGAGAATTCAGTCAAAAAATTTCAATTTCTTCTCGTCTACACTCTACAGCTCCAACCTACTCCTGGATCATCTTCAGGAGTGCTAATATTAACTTAATTTTCAACTTTACTGAAAACTTCTAACAAAAAATAATAATTGTACCTAGAAAAATTTTTTGTTTTTAAACGAATTTAATACATGTGTTTCTGAGAGCAATAATCTTCATAGTATAATTACTGGTAATAATTAGAAAAACAAAAAACAGGAAACTTTTTTTTTGACATAAAAAAATTATAAAAACTTTTTAATTACAACAGGCGACAGTTAAGGCTCATTCACAGTCACGAAATCTGCGACTTGAAACTACAAATTCAATCTTGTGTAATGCAAGAAATTCAATCATAGCGTTCACACTTCCAAAATTACAAAAGCAATCAACGCGATTTTGCCGATGCTACCATCTATTGCGCTATTAGAAATTTTTATTTATTTAAGGTGGAATCATTTAGATAAATCAGAATAATGATATTATTTTGTATTTTCTAAATTCCACAAAGCTTTGGGACTTGATGTATAATTAGGAATTTTACAAATCATTTAATGAAGAATATATTTTTCGAAAAATATTCTAGTTTACAGTTAGGGTAAATATAATAAGAAAAAAGAGATGATAATTTTACTTTTGATGAAATTGTTGCACATATTTTATTTATCTATATCCAAATCAGAGAATATTGGAGTTTAATATTTGTCTTCTGTGAACCAAAAATATCCAAAAATTTTATTTCTCCTTCATTCTGGAAGTAATTATAGAAATTTGTAACTATCAAGAAACTCTATATTTCTCATATCACTATAAATATTCGCAAATTTATAGAAATAGGTTATCCATCTGTTAATTTATATTTCTTTGCGTTCTGATTGGTGCAATCAGCAACAGCCGTTCTGCATAAGATTGAAAAATTTGGAGTATGCATACTTTTCGTTTGAAACAGATTCGTTGCACGAATTTGTTGCACGCGCGTTTCTATTTGTCAATCACTTGCACAAGATTGAAATTGTTGTTTCAAGTCGAAGATTTCGTGACTGTGAATGAGCCTCTATGGGTATCCAAGACCAAGTGACATATCAAAAATGCGTGTACATGCATAACACCGATATGCAAAACAGCAACAAGTAAAAAAACTGTCGGTTGAAAGAGTCAACCAATAAAGAAATATCACATCAAGATGCGAAGAAGAAGGATAAAGATGACCACTGCGGCGAAAAATTAATATAGCAACATTACAAATCATCTCACAATGTTATTGTATATTGTTCTCAGTGCCAAAGTATCAGTTTATATATTGACATTACTGTATCCTGTTTTATATATAGCATCCCAAGCGTAAATCTTCTGGGATAGTTTCATTGTAATGCTAAAATTCATAATACAACACATTTAGGAGCGTTTACTGTTGGCTTCTTACAGTTTTGTCTGTAAAGTGTAATGTGCATCGCAACTATAATAATAAAATACAGATATTCTACTCATGCTTTGTGAGAAATACGTATATATAATCCTCGGGAACACCCGTGTTCTCTATGTAATCCACTGGTATTTCTTGGAAAGTACAGGTATTCCTGGAGTGTCCACAGAAATACAAATATTCAAGCAGCACTTAGTAGGAAATACGTATATATAATCAATGGGTATTACTCAGGAAGTACAGTCCACAGGAAATACGGATTTCTCATAGGAAATACAGGTATTCCTGAGGAAGTATAGATATTCTCGAGAAAATACAGGTATTCTTGGGATACTCCAAGCAGAATTCTGGTATTTCAGAGATATTCTGTAAGAAATACGTACATTAAGTAGCACAGGTATTCCATAGAAAGTACAAGTATTCAACAGGAAGTGCAGGTTTTCACGAGGAAATACAGATATTTCCAAGGCAATGTAGGCATTTCACAAGAAACAAAGGTATTCAACTGGAAATACAGGTATCCTTGAAGTATTCAAAGAAAATATAGTTATTTCGCAGAAACTACATGCATGAAATCCACAGGTATTTTAAAAGAACTACATATATTCGTAGAAACTACAGGTGTACCATAGAAAATACAGATATTCCATAAGAAATACAGATATTCAGCAGGAAATACAAATATTCCACAGTAGTATTCCATAAGAAGTACCACGTATGGGATTAATGTTGTTTGTAAATTTTTAAAGTGGTTCTTTTTTCATCAGTAAAATTGTTCTGGTGAACAGGGTAATTCTAATCTTTTGTAAAACTAAAATGGAATCGAAGTCTAACTCCAGTATTGTAGTATATTAAAATTTCTTTTGTAAATATAGGCTATAATACACAAAGTTCAACTGAAAAAAGTTAATGGAGGAAAAAACTTTTCAAACTCATTTGATAAATTTATATGTTTTATTGGGTTATCAGTTCTGTACACTAATTAGAAACACAACGTTGTGTTTCTAATTAATGTACAGAACTGATAACCCAATAAGACATATTCATTTTTTTGAAAAAAGTTAGGATACACAATCCAATCAGTACCTATATGTAAAATTATGGGAACGTATCTCCGAAGAGAAAAATTGATAACCATGCAAAGAATTTTTTATTTTTCAACTTCATAGATGCATAATGGATGCATTTTCATATTTTTAATTAGATTCATGCAGTTGTAAATAAGTTAACCAATCACGTTGTGATGAAAACGCATATTTTGTGAGTAAGGAAAGGAAAATATTGTCACAAATTTTATTGTGAATTGATAATTTCACACAGGTTGCTATGCACAGCGCACAATGTGAAATCACTGACTGACACTTTTTGCGTCACTACTTCATTTCCTTCTTCTTCTCCACGTGGATACATAATTGGAACGTCAGAAGGCATGCAACAGAACAATCGGTTACATTTTGTTGCAGTAGTCCTATTTTTCAACAATAAATTAGCATTTAAATATCTAATAGCTGACAGAAACATTCCGTAGAGGCCTAAAGTGTTCTTTAATGCCAAAATAGAAAAAAATCATAACATATTTCAGTGCAAACAATTGAATGCCTTGAGATATTTTATTTTTGTAACAATGAAATGAAACTCGAATTCTTTTCAAATACTTTAGAAGTAGAACTCAATTATTTACATTAAAATAGAATCTAATTATGTCATTTTATAAATGCAACGCATTACTTCATTTAAGCTAGGATTACACTCGAGCAGCTTTTTATCCATTTCAAGATTGTGATTACTAAGAAATGTTTCATGTTTCACAACTAATGGATTCAGTTACTAGATTAAAATTAATTTATCACGTCAAAAGAGACGAAAAAAGTAAGTTGAAAAAGTTGCAGATGGAAAGATATAAATGTAAAATGAGAAGAAGGCACACAAGGCTCATCAGATTTTATTAAAATATTAAAATAGTCCTCTTATTTATTAATCAGCATAAAGGACCCAGAGTTTTTAATAAATTGAGAATTAGGCTTTGTAATCTACTATTGTACAACTTTGCAATATAGTATCAGCATAATTATTGAAAACGCTCGAAACGTCCAAAATTTGATTGGAAAAACACAAATTTACAGCAATGCTCATTCCTCAGTTTAATCATATTCATCTTGATTTTATTTTCAAAATAGAGTAAAAGATAATTATCTATTAAAGTTCAATCAAAGCATCGAAGTAAATAACTTAACGGATGTTTGTGAGTTGTAATATAAAATATCAATTTGAGATGACAATATTTTGTAACAATGTGAGAAAAGTTGTGTGGGAGTATTACCCGACTGAATAGTTTCTGAAACTCCAAGTGACGTCATATTAATTCATCTACATATAATAAATACAACACAGCTAAATTTATTCTCGTTGTAAACAACATATTACTTGAACGTTCAAATGGGAAATATACTAGCTGCTTTATTTATTTCTCAAATAAAAATTCCTTGTATTACGTTTTATAATATTTCTTTCAAAGATTTCAAATATCGTTTCATACGAGTTCGAATTTATATTCAATATATCTTTTTATAAAATGGCAAAATTGATGAGATTTTTTATGTGGACAAGTCATCAAATTTTATTTCAACAGAAGTGCACTCCAGGAAATCCGACGATAAAATTTGGCATTAAACTTTGCCTTAATATCATCGAAATTAATAATCAAAGCCGGCAGTTAATTTTAATATTCGATAATCAAAGATTCAGGGTTGAATTTGAAAATTGGCAGTTTCCAACACCATATCTTTGTTTACTTGTCAGAAAGTACCGTGACACGGGCAAACATTCGTTCGTAAATCGACGCAGGCACATACTAATTTTCAATAATGTTCTCTTTTAAACTATGGAAAAAGTGCCTCTGTACTCTGAATTGTAGGAAAAATCTATGAAAAATGATTAAAGCTTGAACAAAAAGCAATGAAATGATGAAATACACCCAAAATTTAGATACAGACCTGCATCATAGGCAGAAAGAAGCACAAAAATTGTCCAAAGATCCAGTTTTCCAGCAACAGCACAGCCAAAGTTATTGGCAAAACAATCACGCACTTAAAAAAATCGCTTATCGCCAAATTCATTATAAAACAATACGTGGTATCATGATACAATTTTCTCCGACAAATATCGAAAATAACTCCTACATTTGCACACGCCCCGAAAAAAACCAAGGAATAATACATCAAAATAAAAAACCAATAATTGTTCCGGAATGAAGGTTGGAGATGCGGCTTGCGAAGATCTACGCTTGAATTGTGAGACATGTCTTGAATCAGTTGAGTGATTATCTGCAGCCAGTGTTCCGACACGACGTCTGCTTCTTCTTTGTCGGACATTTTGAGATGCGCTGGGCTAGTCACTGTTCAAAATATCTGGAATATACGCGGATTAAATAGGTAAAATATGGTTCGTACATTTCACAACTTCCGAAGTTACTTGGGATTATGTTATTTGAGTAACAAGAATTTTAAATTGATATTTGTAGGAGAAGTTTTCGCATGCTCTAAAGATTTCTGATGTACTTTTGGAAATTTATTCTGAAGATAAATTAATAAGCAGCTGCAGGACATATTTGATGTTTATTTCTTTTGCTAGATCTAAATGAATCAAGCTAATTTCTCAACTAAGAGCTTGGCTGAACTTTCATATTTTGTAGAAAAGTTCAACTGTATATACCTACATACGTCAAGGTTGACAAATATATAATTTTTCCTGACATGCTATTTTGTGTAGAGCCCGAGGGCTACGAAGCACTGGATGAAAATTACATTTACATCTGAGGTGCATACATAGTATTATTTGAAGAATAATTAAATTGGAGAACAGCTTGTATTGAATGCGTAACTTTGAGTGAACAACTTGACATGGCTTTGTTTAGACTATTGCGGCACTTTCAAAGTTTTAATCAGTAGTTCCACTACTAGATTTGTAATATTCGATTCCTCTCTGCTGCGCAACTCTCGATTTGCGCGATTTCAAACCCAACAGCAGGCGAGGACATAAGGTGCTAACAATTGCCAAATTTTCGTCGCAGATATTGATTCCTTGAATTTTCTCGACCCTTAAATTATTACGAGACCTAATGACGATGGAAATGATACTATCGTTCTCGTTATGAGCTCTACAGACTATTTCAAAATATATTTCACATCATTCCATGTGAACGATTAATTTTTTATAACCATTACACATTTAAAACAGAATTTAAATAATGCAAAAGTAATGAACAATATTCGAATTTCTTTTTGAGAAATTTCTTCTTTCATTTGGCATTATGTTGACCTCAAATATTCAGATGAGGGTTATAATAATAACTGGTGGAATAATAACATTTGGATAGATGGCAGAAAATTTAAGCTCGATGCGCTTTCTGCGCTTCAATAATAGTCGTACTCTTCGATTTATGATGAAAAATGTAAAAATAGATAGTTTTGAAATAGATTTCTACGACAATGAAAAATTACATTTGTGAAGGTCAGTCTCTATTAAAGAAGTGAAAAATCGTTAGTGTAACGAAAAGTGCAAATACCACGTCTAAAATTTATGTACTTCCAGAGGAATAAATTTCACTCTATTGGATGACAGTCGATTTATTTAACAGCAATGACTCTGTCGTCATAAAGAAACTCAAACTAACTGATTAGAATTAAATAAATTTATCATATTTTATAAAAACGACCATGAGTCAATTATAGCGTATAATTATGCGATAATCATTTGTTTATCGAAATTAATTATTCTACAAATTATTAATCTCATTTTGAGAGTTAATTAATCGAAAGAAGAGAAAATTACTAAGTTCGGTCAAAAATTTTGATCTGTAGCGGATCCTCATACGTATAGATCAGCGAACAGAGATGCTTTAGGTAGTAAAATAGATATTTAAGCTACATGTAAAAAAATTTATACTTTAATGCACGAGCAGCTTAGTTAAAAGTACGAACGAAGCGATTGTTTTTGAAAGCTTCGTAAGTGCATGAAAATCTTTTTACAGGCGTGTTTTCGATCGTCCTGATTTTCAACAAAAAATCAATTATTTTCCATATTTTTCTTTTGTAAATGTCATTTTGACGGCTATTATTGGTACCTAACAAAACGATATTATGAATTGAACTGTTTTTGTTGGAGTTGATGTTCTTAGAAATTAAAATTAAAATATGAAGTTCAAAAGATTCAAAAGTGATTCTAGTGTTGTAGATTGCCTTCAAAATACAGATTTTTAAACTGATGTATTGTCCTACTAAAGCGTGCATTATTATATCACAGTTTTATATAAAAGCCTACTTTTCACTTTGGAAATTATATAAAAAGCTGCCACTTCTCATACGATCGTTGAAAAATTATTTTCGAAAAGTTCAAAATGCTATAATTTTTTGAGCGAAAGTTTTCTTTTTCCAAAACGTATACCAAAAGTTCAAGTGGTAATCACTTCAAATCGTTAATAAAACATTGCCGCCAATCACGAAAAAAAGAGATGTTGTAGAGAATTGTTAATAAAAAGTGTTTTTTTTCATGAATCGTAATAAAAATTAATAGGGTTCTATTCTACTAGTCATCCAACCAACAAAAAAAAATGAAAATTGATTGAATTGACAAACAGGTTGAAAGAGAAAAAAACACGTTATTTTTTAAAGGCGGACTTAGGTCATAATAAATATTTAAAAAATTAAAGTATGACTTTATTTTTCAGAGGCAGATCTCCTGTTTTCAGAGTACTATAATCAGAAGTTGACTACCTGCGAAATTCACCTAATTATAATTACTTTCAACGGCTGATGTCTAGAATGCCGCGCTAGTCTATGATAAAATACAAACCGCTGTGAGTAATGCAAAATGCACACACAATATTGTAGCCCCAGTCTCAATTATAATCGAGTCAAAATAGTTTTATAATAAGAGAGTAAAAGAGTACACAAAATTTTGTGATGTATACTCTGACTTCATGTATAGCACGGGGCATTTTTTTTCGCTTTCGCGAGAGTCAAACTGCAAAGTAAAATGCAGCATTTAACGCACTGTGTCAAACGGTCCTTACAGACGAAGAATATGATTTTTCTCAATATTTTTATCATATTACCATATTTTTACTCCTGATTGTGGAAATAAATTGTTTGTTCTTCAGTTACCATTTCTGCATGTAGCACTAAATTCGCATTTGATGGAAATTGCATTTTCAGACACTTGTTGCATAAATAGCTATCCATATATGCAAAAATATGTCTGTGGAAAGGAACACAATTCAAATACCAAGTGAGGAATCTTTTTTTCGGTATATCGTATATAGAAAAGTTACTATGTCTTCATTAGAATGAAATTTCACAAAATTTAATTTAGACGAAGCCTTTACAAATATTTCTTCTCGAAAGTATAAAATGAGTTAATTATCAAATATCAAATTTTGGGTGGAGATTTCATTTATTCGCCACATTAAAAATAAAATAACGCTCTATTGGATATATACCAGGTTTTATAATATTATATTTGGTAAATAATAGAAGCGAAATTTGATTTTATTCTAAAAGCTATTTAATTAAATTATTCAAAGCTTTGTTCCCAGAATATTGAAAATTTTTGGAAGAGAAATAATGAAAAACCTATCACTGTTTTACGTTGTAACTTCACATCGAGTTCGCATAAACTATCGTCTAATTTAAGTTTGTATGTTGAAGTTTTAGAGCCATTACCTGAAATCCCATTAAAACATTATACTTTGTAGTTCAGTTTAGTTGCTTTCGCTACAGAGTTTAGAATTCTAACTGTAAGAACAAAATACAATCCATAAGTTCGAACTAGGAATACATTAGTAAATTCCAGAATAGATTTGAATACTGCTGCCAAAAAGATTCAGCAAACCATTTCTAATAACCATTATTTCGCTTCTAGAATTTTGATATAAAGCGGATACATATAATTTGAGGCTGGTATCCTTATAAAAATATGATCAAGATTCACGGTTTCGGGGTGTGCTAAAAGAACGGTGTAGAAACAAATTTAGATAATCAAATTATATCTAATTTTGTTGAAAGTAGCTGTAATTTTAGAATTATCTATTAGTACAGAAAAAGAGGACAATCTTGGAATGAAACGGAATAAGCTGAAAATTTGTGTAAACCTTTATTATGGCATTCTAAATGTTGTCTCAAAAGTCGCATAAGGTCAGGTGTGAGCTTCCTTGGATATTAAAGCTCAAAGGTCGCAAAAATCAGTTTTTTGGATATATCTCGCTTCCTTTGTCTCAAATCGTATTTGCATTTATTATAAAAGTTCTAGAGTATGAAATTATCTATAAATTTTGTCCTAAATAAATTTTTATACGCTTGGCCGTTTTTAAGATAGAGCGTGATGAGTCCTTATGAATTTATAGACTCTGGAATCTAAGTTTTGACTATCCTGGGCTTGGCCACAGCATAATAAAGAGTCCTAATAAGGACGAAACATATGTCTACAGTTGCTTCCAAATCTAAGATAATGGTGGTAAAGCCCCGAATCTTAGATTTGAAATTTCTATGAAATAAAACTCTTCTCTAGAATTATTTAGTTATAATAATATACAAATGAAGCTCTGTGCACTAGAAGGTGAAGCAAAAATAGATTTTTCAAACATTCCAAAATATTTATTAGGAACAATATTATTTATACAAAATAAATTGAAGAACAAAAAAAATTCAACACATCTGTTTTTACTAATAATTGCTGCAGAATCCTAAATATTTACTTATTATATTTAGATACTGACATTGTGCGTTTTTTTGTTTAATGTGGCAAAACAAGATTTCAACATGACAAACTATAATTAACTATACTTTCATCCTACGAAGTATATCACAAATTGAATTATTATTCATTATTATATAAGCCTGGAAATCTATCATTATTGACATCATTTCGTATTAAAGTTACTTTTTAGTATCCCTTACTTGTTAACAGTTAACAAGGGTCAAAAGATTAGAATCACTCCAAAATCAGCTCAGTCAATTTTGTGGCATTCATATCAAAATGTTTCTGATCTCAATATTAATACTTTAAAAAGGATATAATCATAAATAAACTACTATTATTATTGTCCGGCACCTCGTATCGTTCCGCTGTTTTGCATCTCGTAATATAATGTATCAATACACTGATTTAGTTTCAAGAAAAGCCAAAATAGTATAAAACAGACAGTACAGAATGCTATTGAAGGAATAATCGTTCATCCATCTGCCACTTTGTGGCTCTTGTCGCAATTTCTAGCTCAAGCTTGAAGACCTGGTCTTCTGTAATCTAATATACTTGTCGTATGAAGAATCTCTTAATAAGCTGAATAGAATAGTCCAGAATTCTTCTTAAACACGTGGGAAACGTTTCAGGAATTCTGTGCTTCAGAGATCACAATTTCATATGGAATGTATTTTTATTTTGTTTTGTTTTTTTTCTTGAAGAGAAAAAGCAGTCAACAGTAATAATCTAATTAGTGAATTTATATATCTATTACATCAGCCTAATCTATCATTTTTTATATTTTCTTTTGCATCAAGACGTTATTTTTATCACTTTTAGCTTGACAATTTCCGCTTAATGACTTGAGGTTGTATTTATAAACGTGATGGTACCGCGGCTCTTACCATTTGTTGTTATCTAGCAAATAAAGAGTCACATAACTCCTACTTGAGTTCTATTATGAGATTTGATAAATTCTTCTGGTCTTGTTTCCTATGAATCAAATAGACATGTTTTCTAAATCCTTCTAGCCTCATCATCATGGTTGAGAGAGAAAATTTTTTTATAACCAATTACCAACGTTTTATTAAAATAATGACGGAAAAAAATGAGCTTAAAATCAGTTTTCTTATTTTTGTGGATTCAAGGAAGCTAACAAAAATTGATGTCAAAGTGTTTTTTATGCTAATAGTCGTCTAGAAAAAACCTTACCCAACTGATCAACGTTCTAGTGGCTGGAAATAATTCTATTCTATTCTGTATTATTCTGAGAAAATAAAAATACTTTTATAAACAACAATTTTTTTCTTATGCAATCATCCAATTATTATTAATGACAATTTTTTGATTTTAACGATAGTAGCTCTAAAAGAACTTTAATTAAGTAAAAACTTCCAGAGGATACTGTGCAATGTTCAAGATTTGTGTGTTCATTAGATTTGTTGTAGCAGTGGCGATGGGTAGACGATTTTGCCTGTCTTATGAAAAGGATAAAATTCGTACTGTGATTAGGTATTTCGATTTGAAAGGCTTAAGAAAGATAGACTGAGATAAAAAATCTGCTGCTTCATTTTCGACGCATAAAAAAAAGGTGGCTGAATATAAATATGGCCAGGATGATGAACGCACGGAACGCCCAAAAACCGCCGCGATCGTCGAAATCGTCGCGAAAATTCACAATTCTATACTTAACGAATGTCGATTGATGGTTCAAGAAAATGCTTAGGTTGTAAACATCTCGATAGATCGCGTCCATTACATTTTATATGATGTTTTGGGTATGCGGAAGCTGACTGCTCAATAGATGCCGCGTCTATTAACAGTCGACCAAAAACGCATTTGTTTGAGCATTTTACAAGAGTGTCAATACTTATTTAAACGCACTGTACATGAATCTGGGATTCATCACTACAAGCCAGGGACAAAACAGCAGTCCAAGCAATGGATTGGAACAGATATTCTTATGGTGTTATGATCATAGACTACTTAGAAAAGGACAGAACTATCACTGGGACCTATTACACTTAATTTGTGGACAAATTGTATTATGCAATCTAATGATAATGCATCTGCGCACAAGACTTGTGTTTTTGCGACAAAACTCGAGGAACTTCAATTCCAAGTGCTTCCACATGCCCCGTACACGCCAGATTTGATTCCCAGCGATTTTTTCCTTTCTCCAACACAAAGAAATGTCTAGAGGAGTGAAGAGATCAAAGCTGAGACGAACGCTTAGTTTGCAGACTTGAACGCATTTTATTATTCTGTTGGCATTAAAAAGTTAAAACATCGTTGGACTTAAATGTGTTGAATTGTGAAGAGATTATGTACAAAAGTGAAATCAAAACTGCTCGGAAATCTTGCATTTTCCTTATCAAGTCGAGAATTTTCCGAATTACCCTTGTATATCAAAATGTTTTAATAGAAATTTGAGAAAAATATCATAATGAATATGTTTTCTGCCCTGAATTCTATTTTAAAATCAATAATTTTCAGACATAGTATCTTAACCTTCAACCAAGGTTGTGAGTATTTCGTCAAACCGTCGCTGACGTGCTGTTACAGAGACAGTTATATTATTTGGATCAAAAATGATGAACAATCGGATTTCTTATTACTTTCATATACTTTTTGTTGACAAATAAATATAATCCAATAAATAAAACAACTTCAGTTACGAATTGATAGTTATTTATATGGTCTTCTCCGACATCATTCAGATCCATTCTTATTCTTATCTTTCACTACCTACATTTTTCTGTGGAGAAGATACTGTTTTTTCTTTCTTGACTGTGATTGTTCAGGATTTGAAATTTCTCATGGTAAAACAGTCTTCTAAAAAAAATTACGTGCGATCACAGAAACCGCGGTTGATCTTTAGACCTAGTTTATTCACAATAGCTGCAACCACTACGATCCCGAAAATCCAGAAATTCCAGGAACAATTTTCGATTCCGTAAATCTCAGAATCAAGAAGTTCTTTTAAGATTGCACGTCCTAACTTGAATCAAGCTGCTTTGCATTCCGGGATATAATCTGGGCTTAGGTCAGCTTTCGTGCATATTAAACTACGTATTAATAATTTATTTGAAGTAAACGTTCGCTCCTATTGGTTGAATTGAATAATCATATCTGAAATATGCATCAATAGAAAATCATGATTCAGGATTGGTCAAATATGTTACGCATGAAATAATCATAAAACTTTGATAAATATATATTTAATATATGTTCTGTGGAAATTATTGTATATTTATTTATTTTTTGCCATTTCAATTCTTTTAGCAAACAATGATACAAAAATAAACAAGGCAAGTATATAGATAATTCAAAAATATACAGTAGACAGTTAATATAGATTTTTTTATGTAATTTTTTTTTCTGTCATGTTAGGTGGGTGTCTGAGAGTGGAATATCAAAAATAACTCCAAAAAAAAAGTTGTCACTTTTTTCTTAAACACTGTTTAAACATTACAATTTGCAATTTTCAATCGTTTTTCGCGTTTATCTCAAAAACTATCAGAGTAATCGTGAAGCTTAAATAAAATTATTTGTAGAACCACCGAAAGATGGTAATTTTTCAAAAATTCATAAGTTTGCAAATTCAACGTTTTTAGTATCAGCTTTTCAGGATTATTAAGCACAATAAGTGAGCGAGAGGAGGATTTGATTGGACTAGTAGTTTTTGCACAGTTACAATAACAATATTGAGACAAGTAATTTTTCATAGATCGCCCTACCTTTCCCGATTAACGTCAAATTTTCGTACAAATTCTTGAAGTTCAAAATTTAAAGAGCAAAATGTATATTTCACTTTTCTGGTCAAATATTTATAAGCAATCAAACATTGCTCCTTCTGTCCGAGCGATTGGAAAAAAAGCGGTGGTGGTAGTAGAGCATTCTATTTTATTTTGATTTACCTCATTTGGGCCTATGTTTACAACGATAGTTTTCGAGATTAGCGAGAATAACGAGTCATAATTGCAGATTACAATGTTTAAATGTTTAAACATTGTTCAATAGGAGACTCACAAAATTTGTTGGGGCCATTTTTAATATTTTACTCTTAGACATCCACCTTACAAGGTATATTCGGATTGCTGTTTAATTACAAAATGTGCTAAAATTATTGGTCTATCGATGTGAAAACGTGGATTTATATTAAATACAATGAAACATTTATCCAAGATTTAAGGTAAAACCACGTGGAAGAACCTCAAACAAAGAAATTAATAATATGAGCCTTGACAATTATCATTATGGGAGAAAATACTCCATTTCATTTTATCAGTCTGAATGAATAAATATAGTGGACAAAATTTAAATATTATAATTAATTAATTAATAATAAATATGATATCGTTTGCCATTATTATTGACATTGAATAAACGTTGAGATTTTAGACAATAGAAATATGAAGTGAAATATTTGTTTGCCATTAGTGAAAAAAAGAGTTATTTCATTGTAAAATATAATTTGATGATATATTTTTCTGGAATATCGATAAATTAATTACTGCGCAATGCTCATTAGAAATTGATTAATTGGAAAGAATAGTAAATTTTGACATATCCAACAACTGACCACTAATTATTATCCTTTTCAATGTCCAAATGGAAAGCTCATCAAATAGGACACAAACATTAAATCGCACACCTATTAATAGAACTAACGATTCAAATTGAATTGGGTTACTAGCATGAGTTTCAATTCAAAAACGAACTGAGCTCAGTAGCACATCAAGAACCCTACTATTGATTTCAAAATAATTTAAGACATATCAATTCACTATGATCGAAATGGAAGGCATAACTTTTCTTGGAAGTTTCAGATTTTGAAAATCTACTCAGAACGCAAAGTGTGCCACATATTATGTCATTTCAATTGTGCTTCTCATGGATTGAATTTGTAAGCAATTGTTTGAAAATCTGCCGATCGGATAGTTTTCAGGGGAGCAATTTACGATGACGTGATGTAATTTCTGCTTTATCCAAGACGACTTTGCAAACAACGCGTCCAAAAGCATTAGCGTCAATTTATTAAGTGGTCTGTAAATTCCGCCAGAACGAAAGATAAATTTTGACGTTGTGTATGACATAAGATCACCTCGGTTTACCTTTGAGCGCTTAGAATTGCTTATGGGAATTTTGACAGTTGTTTGCTTGGCGCTATTTGATTTGCCTGAATCATTAATTCAAAGGTCTGAGTGGTATGTGGTTTACAGATGGGATCTAATATTCAATTTGTCTCTGTAATTATACAGGCTTAAATAATATTTGGTCAATCCTATTATTTCTTGGAATTAATCACATCTTAAAAGGATAAGATATTGTTTCCACAGTTATTATTTTTTGTGGGGTGCAAACGAATACAATTGTACCTCTCGAGTCGGCTCCTATGACTTTAAATGTTATTGTTACAATGTTCAAAGTTCTGATAGGTGTTCGGTGTAGTATAATGTTTCGAGCGCGATTCAAGCTCAAATCGGAGAATGATGTTAATGTTCATCAAAACAAATATTGCGGTTGCTATGTTTCATTTGAGGTACGTTCCACTAGGCGATCACAGCGATTCGCTCACGACTGTAGTTTTTGCCATTCCACTAAAATAAGATTGCTGTGGTTGGTGCTCCCAGTGGAACGATACGAATGTCTGTTAAAGGTCAAATACACGTTTTAAATTAATTCAAATTTGTTCCTGATTCCTGCAAAAATGAGCACAACAACCGCTACAGCCCACCTTTTAATCGCAGGCGTTGTGTGCTTGAAGCGGTCGCGATTAATCACGTCATCTATGAAGTATTGATTTTGAACGCAAAGATCAGGATTGTCTTGTGGAATAATTATTGAGGCGACATAAGCGTTGCAGTTTCCTAGTGGAACGTACCCTTGAACTATTGCTAATTGCAACGATATAACAAAAAACAGCTTCTGTTGTTTTCCCACGGAAACTTGTTACAAATTCATAAACACTATTAGTACTATCTGTCAACAACGTCTGTAAGCACGTAAAATGTTACGAGCATGCAAAAAAAAAAAATCGCATAATGTGATTACATTTGAGAGTCAAAATATCTTCATTTCAAATCAATCAATAGTGTATGTTATTTGGAATGTGCTATTAGACACAAAACTTGAAAAACAGAAAATGCAATGCAAGAACTTTTATATCTAATTTGGAGTTCATGAAATACATGGTAATATTTGTGGGTAAACTAACCTTCAAACTTTTTTAATTTAAATTTTCAAAGTAGGTGAGATTGACAATCAAAATTGAAAGTGAAATATTAGGGCTCCAGAATTAAATAGCAAACTTTTCTTCGAGATAAACAGAAGAATAATAAAAGAAAATTGGAATTGCAATTCGAAAACATCGTTTACGATCCAATGAAAAATTAGAAGAATAATTCGTTGCCAACATATTTATCAGTTTGCTCAAGTATATAAGTTTTCCTTACATATGTTTATACTGACAATATACAGGGACTTCAAAAAAATTTATATCTTGCCAATCATCGCATAATTTCGTTCAAAAGAAACATATTCAGAAAAATGTACTTAAAAGTCTGTTATAGAAAGTGCATTTCCGGCTCAGCCGACTAATACAAAAATAGAAGATAACCATTCAGATATTACAGCAATCTCAAACACTAAATTTCAGTACCATACTGCTAAAAAAAATTCAAATAAAGTGCCCTTCCGGTACAGGCGATTGTAATCATAATGCGAAGTGCACAACTAGACCCTAGACCAGACTCAAATACAGAATTTCAGCATTATACGTTTGACATTTTTTGAGATTTGCAAAATAAGCAAAATGGATTCAGAGATATTCAAAACGGATATTCACATCAAAATCTCGATATGCGAATTTTGTCGATTTTACGATACCTACTTACTTTCACTTTGTAGGTAAAAGTAAGTAAAAATTACATGCATCTCTGTCCTTAGGTCTTGTGCATATGAGGATATGTTACAGGTCACAAATTTCCCTGATTTCAATGATTTTTTTTCCTATCGATTGGCTAACTATCAGTAAATAACTCTTTTGATTGTTGTAATAATTTGGTGGACAAATTGATTTTTATGATCAATTTACCACAAAAAACAAATTTTTCAGCTTCTTCAAGGTTGTTTCTCATCTTCTTTTATTTTACAGATTTCAAATAGCTCTTGTGTCGTACGGCATAACATCGAATAAAGCGCAAGCCTCAAGTTTTGATGGTAGAAGTAATTACAATCACAAGCAATCGACTTTACATAACATTTGGAAAAAAAAAATTGTCTTTAATAATGATACAATCAATCCGTTTGTCTGTATGAGGATTCACAATGAGTTCCATAAAACTCATAGGTAATTGTCCTTTCATTAATGTTCTGTTTATCATGTTTGATATATAACATTTCTAGCGTTAGTCGTTTATTCAAAATAGATTCATTATGGATAATATTAGTCTCAATGAAATTGAAGGAATGTCCTGTGTCGATGCAATGTGTAAAAAGGGCACATTTCATCTCGTTTTATTATCACTTTTAAGTTTTTACAGTTGCGTCTATGTTCATCTAGCACCGTAGGTAATTTGAACATTGCTGTAATAAAGAATATAAACAATATCCCAATTTTGCTATGAGTTATAGCAGTTTATTATCTGAAGTTACCGTAGTATCCTCAACCCTAGAATGACAACGTGGCGTCGCCGGCGACCATAAAAAATTATTACGAGATCGCAACTTTTTCTACATTGTTAATAATTTCAGTATTTTCATTTCTCGAGAATATGCTCGCATGTGTACAACGATGCGGTTAATTTATTTACTTTTTTCATTATATAACTTCGTTTGGTCGTATACTACACCAGGTTGTCGTTAACGTTTCATTTTCTTGGAGTATGTGTGATAATGTGAATTAGATTTTTTCCTGACTGTTAATGATGAGAAATTCTTACACGTGCATATTTCTATGAAAATAGATGCTAAAAAACGTCCTTTATCGACGAAGAGTTAATTCAAATTTTAGAAGATTTGAATGAGAATGAAATTCATGTCAACGAAGAAGAAAAGAGTTGAGACGAAGATTTTGAAGAAGCTGCAATAGTAGAAGATGGAATAGATGCAATTTTATCAGATAATGATGAAGGGATATCAGGTTATTATTGTCCCATAAAATAAAATCGTGAGGCTTAAGCTAAGTGCGTAAAGTGCTACAAAACTGTATATGCTGATTATCGCCGTACTTTATGCCAAGATCGTTGAAATATATCAGAACAAATTAAATATATCTTTGTTAGTATATTGTCTCTTACTATGGACAGAAAAATGATTATATTTAAAAAAAAAAAAAATTTTATACTAGGGTGGTGATTTTGGGATGCCATTTTCTATATAAATTTGGATGAAACTATGCTATTGATTGTTGCATTATTTTTTTATGACAATACTGCTTCTCTAGATTATAATATTCGTTTTTATTCAATTTTGATGTTTTAAAGCTACATTATTAAATCCATAGCAACAGTCATAAGTAAATATTTATCTACTAATGATTTGAAATGAATTATTAGTGATTTAAAAAAATTTAAATCACTGTTGGTATTCCTTTTTATTAGGAATTTTCGATTTTTGAGGAATAATTTTTCCAACTGCTGCGGCTACTTTGTTCAAAATGGTATCGGGAACGAGAACATTGTTTTAATCACTTTCTTACATCATTTCAGACAATACTTTTCACATTTTAACGCTTCAATTCAAAATTCACAAAACTGACTGTTTGCCGACAGTCACACTCCCGAATTCTTTAAAAACAAACGCTCGTCGCGATATCAACGAAGCTCCCTTGCAACTGCAAATTAATTTTTTTGAATTTTGTTCCTCAGTTTCATGTTCCAGAAATTCACGCAAAATTAAGTAAAATTGTGTATACAAACACGTGAATCAAACCTGTTTATTTACTCGAAGCATTAAACCACTCGCGCTGAACGCGCTCGTGATTTTAAACTTTCTTCTCGCAAATAAACAGTGGTTTGATTCACTTGTTGTATAAATAACTATTATTCAACAAACAAACAAAATATCGTTAGGAACAATTAATGAAACCTGGTGTCTTATACGATGCCACGTTGTTATAATTGTAACAGTAATCTCACGTTGTCTTTCTAGGGTTAATCAACCGCAGAAAAATATCATCATACATTTTTCTCTATAAAATCTTAGATAATATCATTGAAGATTCAAATATTTTGCGTACTACAGCAAGGACAAATTATGAGATGAAGTCACCGATACGTCGGATGTGCAACAATTTTAATGAATGTAAATGTGACGTTAACATTCTCGCAGATTCTTATAGACTATTCAAACGAACACTTCTAGGACAATATAATCGACAAACTAAAAAGTAAATAAAAATGAATATTATTCTTTCATTACTGTTATTATAATACTGTCCTATTCTGTTTACTAATTCAGCAAAGCTTATTGTGTTGCTTGTCTTCCTGTAATTGGGGTTGATCTTGTGGGAATGACTTTTATTATATTCTGTCGATTATACTAGCTTTTGTAAACAATTGGCTATTGATTATTTCTTGTCATTAACTAATATGAACTTATCGCATCACTTATATGTAAAGGTAGAACGAGAAATGTGTGCATTTAGCTTCAAACTGTAGTCCCGAAAATGTACAAAGCATTGTACTAAACATATTATACTTCGTTTTAAGAATAATGATAGAAAACAAGAATTAAAAAATACAGTTCGTTTACGTTTGGGATGACACCTTGAAGGCAGTACGTTTTCTACACATTAATAGAATTCAAGAAAGCTTCCTAATTAAGAATTCAATTGCAAAAAATTCAAAAATATATTATCTGAATATCAACAATTATAATCTTTCAATCAGTTCATATTTTGACCAATTAGAAGGCTGAGCCATGATTTAGACTTAATATTAACGAATTGTAGTATGTTAACATAGTTAAAAAATATACATAATTTATCTCGATGATACATCTGTATATATCTTATACAGTAAAAATCACTTTTTTTTCGTAATTCTGAAGAAATAAACATCAAATTATCCTGCAGTGATTTGCCCCTTGATCCTACCTTAATTAATCCAGTAATATTTCAATCTACATCATTACCAAATTTGTGTGAACACCGCTAAACCTAATTTCCGTTGACAACGCTAATTTCGCGATAAACACCAAATTCATTTACGAAAGTTTGCAGAGCACTCCGAACAATTACGAAGACAACCGATTACTCTCGAAAGCTTCCTGCTGAACAACTGAACACTGCGAAGGATAAACGCGATGTGGCGAAACGTCGGAACGCTGAAAACAACTGAAATGACGCTGAAACAAACTCGAATCGCATGCGCCTGAAAGGGAAACAGCACTGAAAGTTGCGATACGTAGTAAGAGTATTCCCGAGTCGTTTAAGTAATGAGAAAGTTCTAATATGAAATTACATGACATGATAATGTAAAAAATACAGGAATAATGAGGCTAAGCACTAATAATTGCAAAAGAATGAAAAACATTTTTTTAAGTTTCAAACTTATTTTGTCCCAAGTTCTTTGCAACTATTAGTTTGAAGCAGAATGTGAAAACTAAATCTTCGAGATGCTATTGGAATTTATTTCTTGTTGATATTAAGTGAATAAATGACTATATAAAAATAAGTATTCCACAAAAACAATTACAGTGAAATTTCCCAGTTAGTATATTTAGGGATTTTATTCCCAATGTTACTCATTTTTGTATTAATAAATATACTAATTCATTTGAAAATATCCAAACGTATTATTACAAGAACTTGGAAATTCTCATTACTCAAACTGTAGTTATATAATCGACGATTAAATACCTAGAAAGTATAATGAATGGAGCTTTATCAGACTATATCCTTTTGTCTACTAATTTTATGAGGAAAAATAAATAAAAATGTTTTCCCGAATGAAAGCTCTGAATTTCCCAAATAAATTTCGGTCTTAAGTTTTGTATTAAATACTATTTTATTCATTATTTCAATCAAAGAATCACAAATGTTTCAATAACTGTTTTAAGAGATTATATTTTGTGTCATTGGAACTTGGAAGCAATCCTTTTGTTCTGGGCTCAAAGACTTATTGACGAGCCTATTTTCAAATTAAGCAAAACACAATTGAACGTTCAGCTTTGAATAACACATAGTTTTTCTTCAAGCATATTAAATTAGAGATTTTTTCAGAGCAGAAGGTGTACTGCTAATTTTTTCTATTTCATGGTATATTTTATTGATATAATGTTGGCCACAATGCTTTTCGACTTTTCTATCATCTTCATGTGATTGAGAAATCAAGAGTTAAGGAGCAGGTTTAATCTTCTCAGTCACCTGAAGATGATCAAAAGCTTGAAACTAATTCTAGCCAACATTTTGCTGAGTATTAGGAATGAATTAGTGTCGAGCGTGGATTTCTCAACGGTGAATTCACAAAAGATACGATGTTGTACAATATTACTGTGAAGATGAATTCCTGATTTTCTGATATACTTAGTGACTGTATTACAGAATTCGATTATCCGTTGAATAACTGACTAATTGAGAGTTTTATCTACTCGTAATCCGAATTCTAGATCAATTCATAGCCAAAATCTGCCAAATACATCAAGAAAAACCATTACAGAGCAAGTACTAAAGTATTCAAAAAGATAATTAATTCCTGATATCAATTGATCATTCCGAAATATCCTCCTGAGAGTGATCAAAACCACAGGTAGAATGTGTTCGGAAATGTTGTGAAACTTTGGGCAGTTTGCCAAATACAGGTTGTATAAATAAGTTTAGCTTCATCCGACTATTATCCTTTAACGAACAGCAAAAACTCCTCAGAACTTTTCAACGCTACCAAATCTTCTGTAAATGCTATTGCAAGCTTCCAGGTAACAAAAGCAGATCAGACGTCTAAAATTTATAACAAACCTGTTTGACAATGAAACACAGAAAACTTTTCAAGAAGAAGAAGTTTAAAATGAGAAACAAATCCTATAGAAACATTCAATTGCATTTTAAAGCAGCTAGAATACTACACTTGAAATCATCAACTGTTTCATAGGAATAAAATAGCTTGTATTCTACCTTCAATAGTCAAATGAAATATTAGTGTAAATGGATTAACAATTATATCATTATCAGATACAGCGGTAGCGGAATGAATAACGCCGTACGAATGATATCTGATTTCACACACATCAGACAAAATGGTTTATTTAGAAGCATATCTTATCATGAGTCTATCATACTGAACGACACTAAAGGGATAAGAAACGGACAATAAAATAAAATAACTAACTCCAACAAATAGCCGCGACACGAGAATTGTTTGAGTGTTATAATGCTTGTTTACACACGTTTCTTAGGCCCTCGATTTCCATATTTTGACGACTATTAAGTACGAAGAATAGGAACACCGGTCAAAAGTAGACCAAGTAGACATTCAATAACCTAACAAAAAGTTTAGTGGCAGTGCTACCAACGTACAGTACATAAACAACAAATTTAGAGATGGTGTAATCATAAATAAAATGATGATAATTATTTAAACTGAGAATGATTATTTGATGGAGGAAACTTTTTCAAAAAGCACATAATTTTGCGAACAACTAAATTAAAAAATATGTCTACAACTTATTTTACTTCCTTTGGTTAGTTTTACGGCAGAAAGTTTATTATAAATTAATTTTCTTGCCTTCAAGATAAAATATTTTCATAATAAGAGAAATAAAATTACTGTAACCATGTTGAGTATATTACATAAGACCAATTTGTTTAAAAGCAGATTGAAATTAAATATCGGGAAAATACAGTTTCCAGATACGCTTTATAAAATTTCACGACAGATTTTCATATTCTATAAGCATACAGAAAAATATAAAAATTCCAAAAAGAATATTTCATATTGATATTCTTATGTTGACTTTTCTTTATATAGTATAAAACAAAATCGCTTTCCGCTGTTTGTCCCTCTGCATGTACTCCTAGATCTTTTAAATTACGCAACGAATCTTAATGCGGTTTTCATCAATATACATATAGTATTCATACATATACATTAAGCGTATTTCTTTGTTCGCGCATCGTTCATCCGATTGAGTTGAAATTTACTATACTTATTGTTATATAAAGTAAAGCGAACGATCCGTTGATGATTATTAGGAATAGGACAAGGCCTTTCGAAATCCAGTTTTTCTGTATCATAATTAGTTTATTATGGACGTTTCGAGTCCAATTGACCCATCATCAGCTAATAAAAGTAAGTTGAATGAATACAATGAAATAAAAAATTAAAAATAACCCTTACCAGTATAACAACAGGTGGAACTTACGTAAGTAAATTCAGAATTACAAAAGTAAAGTCATAAATAAAACGAAAAAGAAATATAAAAAATGCAAAGAAGAACCAACAGACAACCTTCAAGTTGGCAATATGAAAGTACCCAAAAAATTATTAGCATATTTCATGTTATTTTTGTAATCCGTTTGTGTATTGACATTTTGTTTATTAAATAAGGTTATATAAAGGGTTTCATACAATAATCTTTGTTGCTTATTGGAGACCCTGTCAATGATTTTAGCACTTTTAAAGTCAAAACGGTGACCAGTTTCCAACTGGGTACTTTCATATTGCCAACTTGAACGTTGTCTGTTGGTTCTTCTTTGCATTTTTTATATTTCTTTTTAGTTTTCTCTTGTTGTTGTTTTTGCCACTGGTTGGTCAGTTTTTTGCTACTTCTGCTACAGGGAGGTTGGTCTCTCCAGCAATTGTGTTCAAAATATTTCCGCATTTTTCGTTTTATTTATGACTTTACTTTTGTAACTCTGAATTCATTCAGGTAAGTTCCACCTGTTTTTATACTGGTAAGGGTTATTTTTAATTTGTTATTTTATTGTATTTATTCAACTTACTTTTATTAGCTGATGATGGATCCATTGGATCCGAAACGTCCATAATAAACTAATTATGATACAGAAAAACTGGATTTTGAAAGGCCTTGTCCTATTCCTAATATAGTTATTGTTGGCACTTTTGCGAGGGTCCTCATTATTGTACTATCAACAGACATCAAGTGGCGCACATCGTTTATCCGATTGTGTTGAAACTTTATATAGTTGTTGTTGGCACTTGCATTAAGATTTTGACATATTACTTCGTACAAATGGTATTTGTCCGTTCGAGCATCGTTCATCCGATTGAATTGAAACTTTCTATAGTTGTTGCTGGCGCTTGCGTGAAATTTCCTAACAGTATCATTCATCTATTCCAGTATTATAGAGAGAAAAGACTTGTATTTTTGTTTGGACCGATTTTATAAATTCTTCCATCAGTAGAATTTTATATTATCACTGAGTAACAGACAAACTTTTCCGATGGTAGGCATCGATCTTAAAAGAAGAGTTGGATAATTATATATTGGTCTCTCTCGAGTAGGATCTTCTGAAAACCAATACATATATATTGCTGCCACTAACTTATAGCACTGCTAACATATAGTGTTCAGTAAAGCTTTGAGGTGATTCTTTCTATCCCTCATTCTTTTTCTCATGTAGTAGCGAGATCACTATGCAAGATAAGTCGCTTTTATGTAAAGATTTCTATTTAAAAATGTTAAATATGAATGAATGTAAACCCGTGTGATGGGCTGATATTAATAATAAATCAAGGCATCCAATGAAGAGAATATGAATCCGATCGGATCACCCTAAAATATAACAGTAAAAAATATCTACAGCACAACGCTAACGCAGGCAGAGCCAGGTGCTGCAGTTAATTATTATATTTCTAGAAGAGATTCAATCGAATCGATGGACCCTAAAATAAGACACCAAAAAAAAATCGAGGCCCGCGATAGTTCGGAATGCTATAGTCTATTAATATTGAAGCGAGTTTAAGTCTATAAATTAGTCATTTCGGCTTTACCGATGCTGAGAATTATTGTGGAAATATTTTACATCAAGAAATAGAAGCGAATATATTTGTTTTCTGCAAAATTGCTGGGACCTTCTAGCGTTTTCTAGATACGCCTGGACGTTTGCGGGAAAAACGTAGTGGGGAGAGACTCGAGGTATATATATATGTGACTGGCAGCGAGAAGCAATATTGATTTTGGTCAGAGACCTCATAGTGAGGACTGCTAGTGGTTGAAATAAATTGTGCTATTTGAAATAAATCAATATTGACATAAATAAGTAAAGTTAAGTTATAGTGTAGTGTAATAATCTTTAGTTCAAATTAGAATTATCGATTAGAAAAAGTGTTAGTTATCTAATTTATTATTTTAGTAAACCATAAAAATAAATAGTAGTGTTTAGTAACTTTTGCTCCCAAAATTAAAATAAATAACGTTACAATATATATTTTCACCGGCGGTTCTTCTCACTCAGCTAACTGACGAGCTTCCCTCGTTCTAACCGATCTAGATACAGTATTCTCCTCCTTCATAACACACATGTATGAATTTAAATGGAGGATCCTCTGCCAGATTCGTAGCAAACTTCAATTTTGTCTGTATACTACAGTTTAGCCTTTTTAAATTTATATGTGGGCGAGGCCGCGGGTAATTGCTAGTTGTAATATAAAGCACAAAGAACAATTTCCATTCTTTCTTGTAGTTCTTTGTTCCATTGAAGCACATGAAGACTAAAAAGTGCCTTCAGAGTGATGAATTGTATTTGAGAATATATAACAAAACAAGAAAAATAATCTTTAATTATATTGATTTATGATAAAACAGTAATGTAACAAATGTGTAAACTCAAGCAATAGGCCACGTATTTTGGGATGAGAGCTCAGAGCACAAGATGACATGACTTGACGAATAACCTGATAAATGAATCGCCGACAGGTTTTCGTGTACAGTGCTACGTAAATATACGTCTTCTATTTATAATTTCAATTGATTGAGTTTGGCATGTTTAAATTATCTACCAAATTTTGAGTTTTTGGAAATATTTCCATAGCTAACAATTGTTAGATGTAATCCCTCGACCTTTCAGGAAATTTGCACTCCCAATATTTTAGGAAACATTACATAAATAAATCTGAGCCCTATGTCTGCAAGAAACTTTGCAATCAAATTTAAAATCAATTTGCAAGTGTGGGGAGCTTAATTTGCTTTACCGACAATGTCGCTCATTATGGTTCCTAGTAGAGAAACAGTTGGGACAAATGTGGTTATAAACCATAAACAAAGTTACCAAAGTGGCATTCCTTTCCTGCTACTATTGTTCATACTTCGTCAGAAGTGAACAGTGTTAAGCAGAATTTATTTTGGCTTCCGCTAACGCATGTTCCGGTAATGATAATGAATGCACTGCTATGACGTTTTGTCAATATTACAACGAAGTGTTTTTAATATAATTATTGTGGTCATACGTAAATTGTATTGACAGAAATTTTAGCGTGTAATCGCTCACGATGAAATATTGTACCAATAAATTTATCGTTGGACTTTATCAATAGATATTTCAACATTTATTTATTCGTCATGTGTATTACATCAAGAAAAATGAATATATAATTTTTCCCAGAAGTGCAGTTGCTGCCAAAATTTATAGAGTACAAGTTTGGGTTTGCGCATGTCAAGTACATTCTCATTGGCCTGACTTTGCATATGAAAAGAAGATCAAATGTTTTCTGTTTGCAGAAACGTTCAACGCTTTGCACTTTGTATTCAAGGTGTCTAGACTCGCATTAAGAAGTATTCACTTCAGTAAACTTTTCTACAGCTTAATATTTCTTTTTGGTATCATTGTAGGAATAAAAAAAAATTATGAAATGAAAAACTCATGTTCAGTAGAAACTTTATGAAATCATAAACTTTTATAAGTTATAAAGACGACAATATCAACCTCTTCATTTAGGCAGGGTGTAAAACAAGGTACTTAATATAAAACATAAGCTTTTAAGATTGGGATCATGAAATTACTTCAAATTTTCAGAAGTGTTTTTATTTCATTCTGAAAATATTCAACGTGAGTTTCATTCCAACAACAAACTTCGAAGAAAACTCTCCAACTTTTGTTTCAATCATGATTTGAATTTCAAGCTCAGTTGAATAATTCTCATTGATTTCATAAATCAGTATAGAGGCGTAACTTTTTGAGATTTATTAAGAATTTCTTAAATTAATTTTACCTTTGACTTTGCTGATTAATTTTCAAATATTCCTTCTGAATTTTTCCAGTTTCCTTTTCAATGCTAATTTGAAAATAAAAATTGGAAAGATTTTTATTGGAAATTCACTGATTAAAGAATAATTGAATTTGAAAATGTAGAGACACGTTATTGGAGTAAAAAAATGCATGTAGCATAAATAATTCCTATTCTATTTTTGATGTGAAACATCTATAGGCTCAACTTGGCAGTAAAATCAAACTGTATGCCGTGACGACAAATGGCATGACGCTCTCATGGCGTCACACATAAAGAGTACTTTCTTATTGGTGATAATCTTTTAGAAATTGTTGTTGATTTTATTATAGATATTAATGATACAAGTTTGATATAGCCGTTGTAATGAAACGTGTGTGATGTTAAATCATGAGGCGATTAGCCGAGTGTTTTTATCACTCAAGTTTCATTACACTAGCTGTATCAAACGTGTATCATTCAATATTTTATCTACGACGGCCTTAATTGCTGCTGAATTAGATTTTTTTATTTGATGTTTGACATTCGAAAAATATTTAGTGTAAAATTCATAGCTTGATCAAGTAGCATGTTATGGCAACTATTTGTTTGTTTGACAGCTGTCAAAGTTATAAAGAAAATAAACATATCTAATTGTGAAAATCTTGTCCCTGATCTTGTCGTAAACGTTTATAAAACATAAATTTATGTGTGTGTATTGATAGTTATTCATAATAAAGGAAACTTGAAGTGTGATAGAATTTCTATTTTGCTTATTTCTCTTACAAAAATGCGTGTCATTATGAATTTCATAATGGCACTAGTGCCATTATGAAATTCATAATGACACGCAAATTAGTGGGCGAATCACGTATTAGCGCACAGTCGTAGATAAAATGTATTTTATCTACGTGAATTTTAACAATAGTTTAGTATATTATATTCGTGAGCAGGTTAGTTGTGATGCATTTCGTGAACAAACTGACGAATTTGATTGAATGTGTTATTTTCACGAGAATCAAAAAAATTCCAATGACATTTGCACGTCAAGATTCTTGTTCATTTCTTTTATTCATAGTGGTTAAAAAAAAAAAAGTGTCAGTTAAAAACTAGAGGCGTTAGAAATTTAACTTTTTATGAAATACAAAAATTGTAAAGGAGAAAAAAGATACATTGAAGTAAAGAAAAATTTAGTCAAACTATGACGGAAATGGTTTGTAGTATAAATTGATTTTTATTTATTAGAAATTTGAATATTCACTTAAGTGTTTCACATCTGCCTGGCGTTCGAAGAGGGCCAACAATTTTTTTTTTCTTTTAACTATGCGCATTTTTGTGTGCGTCGTGATGGGCTAAGATCAAAATGTTCGGAATTTTCCACCGACACATTCAAGATTTCAATATTTGGCTATGACAAATTTAGTAATTGCGCGCAGTAGTTCTCACAGGTGTTCATAAATTAGATTTCGGTTTAAAAATAATGAATTCTTCTCGATTGCCTCGAACTATAGAAAATATATCAAGAATGTTCCAAATCATAGCTAAAATGAATATCACAATAAATAAGTGGAATAAACAATTAAGACGCCTAAGATATCTCACATTGGTGAAAATATATTTGAAATTTCCGTTAAAAATGGTTTATCTGATTCAATAGAAACTGTGATTGTTGAAAAAGTATAATATACAACACGTAAAGAATCACTTATTCCACACTTGTCTCCGTCCCGTGCTGAAAATTTTACACTTCGTGTGAAATAGATAATTTTCTATACTTGTACAATATACCATTATTTTATCATGAAGAAATAAGTACAGTTTTGAGAAAATGCAAAACGACTGAGAAAAACTGTATTGAAAAATTCCGTCAAATATAACAAATTTACCAATATTTACATTTTATTACACTCAATATATTTTTTGTGAAGTGACGTGTTATGTATCTCTGCTGCCAAAATAAAAGTGTCACTTTATCTGATAAGGCAGATAAAATACTAATTTTTGTTTTACTTTATTATTAGTGTTGCTGTATAGATATATTTATAAGAATATGGCAATCTTGCAATGAAGAAACTGGAGTTCTAAATGAAGATGAAGCAACTAAAGTTTTTCGAAAGCATTTGCCGAGTGAATTAAAAAAAATTATTTTAAATTTGTATCATACTTAGAAGAAGAAAGGCAAGACTTTTCGATAAAAATAACTGCACATTTAACAAAAGTGTTTTATTCGGCTGTGCCCAAAATTGTGCATTCTGATATATGCCGGGCAGCACAGAGAATATATAAAATATTTCGATGCATTTCTGTTCTTCTACCTGTTTTATATTGAGATAATCCTGTACTAATGATGTGGTAAGTGCCCTGCCCATAAGTCAACTCACTATAATTTTGGGAGAGGTTATATTTCATTAAAAATTATATTGGAACCGTTGGACTTCCTCATCGAGAGATTTGATCAGGCTCAGCATAGGGTCTCGCATCGTTCTGGAAAGACCTGTATTAAGTAGTTTTATCTAATTCCGTTTTGAAAAGTCAAATTTTACATCAATTCCTGACGTTATGAAAAGTCCCATTTTTCATAACTGTCCTGCAACAGTTGCGTAAAGTAGTTACGTAATGACTTTACATAACTGGCCATGTTTCAGAGCTAATCAATTATACTTATCTGCGTACAATTGAAAGAATGATTTATTATCTACAATATGCAGCATGCAATATCAAAGAGTACTATAACACTCAGGATATCACTGCTTGAGTACATTTAAAAAAATAATTTTGACGTTTTGTGAAAATTCGATATTTGTTTATTTCAGTGCACTTTTGTTTCTGTAGTGAAAATGGATGGTCATGAATCACAGTCATCTGAAATTTGTGATGTAACGTGAGAGATGTTCTCATTCAAAAGTATAGATAAAATTATTCTGACGGAGTTAGATAAAATTTTGTACAGAATACGTTATGAAAAGTGCCATATTGTTTGACTCACATAACTTGCAAAACTCGCTACGCTCGTTTTGGCAAATATTACGTTTCGTCAAACAATATGGCACTTTTCATAACTAATTATGTAAATAACTATTACCTTAAAATGTAAGATGTAATACCTGTAAATAACAGTTTTTGAATCTATTAGAACGAAATTAAAGTTAGTCTAAAATTATCAACGTTGCTATGTAGATATATTTATGAAAATGTAGAGACCTTGGAGTGAAGAAAATTGAGTTCTAAATGAAGATGAAGCAAATGAATTACAGAATACATAAAATATTTCGATACATCTCTGTTCTTCTACCTATTTTATATTGGGGTAATTGCGTACTAATGATGTGGTAAGTGCCCTGCCCATATTTTTACAAGAGGTATTTCTATTCGTTCAAGCGTGTGATTAAGGTGTCGAACATTCGGAGTGCTTCTCGAATATCTCGCGAACGCTTCCGTATTCGGTGTGAAAAGTTTCCAATGATGCGACGATAGTTCGAGAAGTTCTCGGCCTTAAAAAGAAAAGACAAGGCTTCCAGACAATATTTTTCTTTATTTTTGTACATCATGCAATTCAATTAGTCCAATATAATTAGTCCAACGATCTTCTAAAATTTTAATACCATCAGAATAATAAGATGCACCCAAGTCTGCAAAATAAGCGTTCGTTTTAGTTACAATCTTTTCATTCGAAGTGAATCTTCGCTCCTCCTAGCAATTTTTTCAAGTTAGAAAGAAATGTGGAAGCATTTGAAATAATTTGCAATCGAAGTTTCTCGAGTTTTGCCGCAACAATGCGAGACTTGTGCGCAGATGCATTATCATGGTGAAATAGTACCTTTTTTTGTCAGATAGGAGCGTTTAACTTTGATTGCATCATTCAATACAAGAAATTGAACTAAGCATTGTAGATTTTCATGTTATAATCAATTTTTGAAGTAAAAACCTCCCTAGGCACATACTGTTCACTTTTTTCCTGGACAGTGAATGATTTAAAATTGTCATCCGTCACGCTTGTGGCGCGAATATACAAATATACTCAGATCCGAGAAAGTCGAGATGTGCGTTGCTATTATGGCCGATTGTTTTTAGTTTCGTTTATTTTAACATAACTTGAGTTCAGAGTTGAAAACTAACTTCGTTTAACTATTTGAAAACTGCTTTTGCATCTAGGTATTATGAAATTCATAACTAAGGTCGTAAGGTCAACATGAGAAAGAATAATTATAATATTTCAGAGACAGAGGATGAGCTTCGTCTTGTTTAATTATGAAACATTACTAGCTATGTTGAAATTTTGTCAGTGATACTAGAACAGTACTTTTGCCCATTCCAATCCAATGTTACCGCCCTAGAATTTGTGATGTAAAGAGCCCTTAAAATTGAAACAAAATATCCTGAACCAAATCGATAAATAAATAATGAAATATATCAGCTAGTAGACACTATAAACTAATCAGTCGTTAGATGCTACCAGATGCCACAACTGTCATCAAAACAAGATGGCAAGAAATTTAAATATGTAATTTATCTTTTTTGAAAGACTCTCAGAAAAAATTCCAATTTCAGATAAATTTCTAAATATTTTTTCCCCAAGAGTACAGCTACATTTTTTATCCTAAAATTTGGGGAAAAGCCTCTAAGTTGGCAATACTGTTCCAGTGATTGTAGGTTAGTTCGCGATGCTCACATTTTAAATAACATCCCTGAACAATACCGAATTGTTAAGCGTGGAACCGAGCTTGAGTTCGAGGCAATCGAGAAGAATTCATTATTTTTAAACCGAAATCTAATTTATGAACACCTGTGAGAACTACTGCGCGCAATTACTAAATTTGTCATAGCCAAATATTGAAATCTTGAATGTGTCGGTGGAAAATTACGTGAGTCAAACAATATGGCACTTTTCATAACGTATTCTGTACAAAATTTTATCTAACTCCGTCAGAATAATTTTATCTATACTTTTGAATGAGAACATCTCTCACGTTACATCACAAATTTCAGATGACTGTGATTCATGACCATCCATTTTCACTATAGAAACAAAAGTGCACTGAAATAAACAAATATCGAATTTTCACAAAACGTCAAAATTATTTTTTTAAATGTACTCAAGCAGTGATATCCTGAGTGTTATAGTACTCTTTGATATTGCATGCTGCATATTGTAGATAATAAATCATTCTTTCAATTGTACGCAGATAAGTATAATTGATTAGCTCTGAAACATGGCCAGTTATGTAAAGTCATTACGTAACTACTTTACGCAACTGTTGCAGGACAGTTATGAAAAATGGGACTTTTCATAACGTCAGGAATTGATGTAAAATTTGACTTTTCAAAACGGAATTAGATAAAACTACTTAATACAGGTCTTTCCAGAACGATGCGAGACCCTATGCTGAGCCTGATCAAATCTCTCGATGAGGAAGTCCAACGGTTCCAATATAATTTTTAATGAAATATAACCTCTCCCAAAATTATAGTGAGTTGACTTATGGGCAGGGCACTTACCACATCATTAGTACAGGATTATCTCAATATAAAACAGGTAGAAGAACAGAAATGCATCGAAATATTTTATATATTCTCTGTGCTGCCCGGCATATATCAGAATGCACAATTTTGGGCACAGCCGAATAAAACACTTTTGTTAAATGTGCAGTTATTTTTATCGAAAAGTCTTGCCTTTCTTCTTCTAAGTATGATACAAATTTAAAATAATTTTTTTTAATTCACTCGGCAAATGCTTTCGAAAAACTTTAGTTGCTTCATCTTCATTTAGAACTCCAGTTTCTTCATTGCAAGATTGCCATATTCTTATAAATATATCTATACAGCAACACTAATAATAAAGTAAAACAAAAATTAGTATTTTATCTGCCTTATCAGATAAAGTGACACTTTTATTTTGGCAGCAGAGATACATAACACGTCACTTCACAAAAAATATATTGAGTGTAATAAAATGTAAATATTGGTAAATTTGTTATATTTGACGGAATTTTTCAATACAGTTTTTCTCAGTCGTTTTGCATTTTCTCAAAACTGTACTTATTTCTTCATGATAAAATAATGGTATATTGTACAAGTATAGAAAATTATCTATTTCACACGAAGTGTAAAATTTTCAGCACGGGACGGAGACAAGTGTGGAATAAGTGATTCTTTACGTGTTGTATATTATACTTTTTCAACAATCACAGTTTCTATTGAATCAGATAAACCATTTTTAACGGAAATTTCAAATATATTTTCACCAATGTGAGATATCTTAGGCGTCTTAATTGTTTATTCCACTTATTTATTGTGATATTCATTTTAGCTATGATTTGGAACATTCTTGATATATTTTCTATCAGTTGGTTGACATTTCATTGTTGTGTAATCTAATTGTTGCGAATGTGTGTTGTCTGCTTCAATTTGACAGTTGTGATTCTTAGTATTGCCAACCTTCGGAATAATTATGTATTACAAGAAAAAGAGAATAGTTCCAAAAGAACTTATTGAAATTTTGTTACAATTTTAATGTGACTTTTATTAGAAAAACAGAGATTCATATCAAGTAATTCAAGTTTGAAATATTCATCAATAATTTTGCTAAATATTATCTAAAGAATACTTGAAATGGATAATCAGCATACAAGTTGGTCAAACTGGTGTAAGAAATTATATCTCACGACTTTTGCCACATTTGTGTGAAATTAATATTTTCCTATTTTTGTTTTGTATAAGACAAATATTGTTTTTTTTATAGTGAACGTAGAAAAGACAATTTGTTATCCAATTGCGCTAATTATTTAAACTCACAATTTTTGGCATCTAGAGAAGAAACATTTATTTGAGATTGAAAGATTAAGATAATAAATTGTGCTCAAATGGTTCAAAGAGATTAAGAGGAAAATGCTCAAATGGCCTATGGGATTAGGATAAAACTTAGCGCTGTGCTCAAACGGTATGTCATCGTTCTATTATAACTTTTCATGAAGTATATATGAACACATGGGCATAGTTTTTCTATAATCATAAGTAAACTGAGTGATTATTCAAAATCAGTGAAAATAAATATATTGTAGAGTAAATAAAAATAGATTGGTTCGTCCAACAGCGATACATAATACGTTTGTTACTTCTGTCCTTTGGGATAAGTGCTATTCAACATTAGTTACTCAGTAAGAGAAAGAAAAGGAGATCACGGCGAATATTGAATATTATAAAAAACTCATCATGGCTTCTTTATGGTTTCTATGTTTTACTTATGACATTTAAATATCTTATCAGTATCAAAAAATAGACCGACATATAAAAACTATTTAAGTCAGTGTAAGAGAGATGTTGGATGAAACATATTGCTCTTGTGTGAAATTTGGTTAGTCGCTCAAGAAAAGTAGCCACGATGCCTGAAAGGCGAGTGGCTAAGCTTCTTCTTTCGTGACTAATCACATTTCACACTAGTATATTTCTTTTGTTTCTAATTGATATATTCAATTTTGATTCATTTTTAAGATTAATTTATTCTAATAGAAAGCCTATATATGCTACATTATGATAGGTTCGTAATTTCATTCCAGCACTCCACGCTCTGTTCGTCGTACTAAAATAAATAATATAAAATTGAGATAATATAGTATTGAATGACTTAGTTTTAATAGCTTCTATCCCCTGTAATTATTATACAGATTTTTCTAAATTATTTAAATGATTCACCGTAGTAATTGCTATTTTATCAAATACTCCATTGCCTGATGAGTTTTAAATTTAAATTTACAATTTATTCGATCACTTTTTAGCACAATTACGTACGGTAATGACTTAAAGCTAAAATAAGTAAAAAAGTATGCGCTCGCAGTCTTTTATAGTGCACGCACGTGAGACAGGTGCAAATTGTTTATCCACCTTTGACGTCACAATACCAGCCAACTAATCAGAAACAAGGATACAATCGAGCGCCAGAATACGAGTTTCACGTAAGTAATATAGCATCAGAAGAGGGGCAATAAAAGAATTAAGGATTTTATCTTTTAAATCCCAGTTTCTAAGTAGATACATTCAACTTCAGTTTAAATAGTTATTTGTGCATAAGTTTCAGGCAGTGATAATTGAAAAATTGTGCAGTTTTTGGAGCGTCTTAAAAAAGTAAGTTCATCCTGTTTAGTGTTTACAGACAAAAGAAAGTGTGACAGCATGTAATTCTTCAATTAAATTCCAATTACGAAATTTGCAGAGTAAACAGACTTGGAATAATATATACCAGCATTAGAATATATCAAAATTTTGCGTAATACAACTTTCTGAACTCAATGAAAAATATTTATCTTAGCTCATAGTTAATTGGAAAATTATCTTATAGGGGTTAAAGTGAAATTGTAGATACAGTTATATATTATAGATTAATTAAATTTTAGTGATAAAATAGCAAACTGTCTTATTACTCTCTCGTAATAATTATGTAAAATACATGAGAGAATATAGAATTTTCAATTTCTTCGATTCTGGTTAACAAGTTGTAAGCCCAAATATTATGACGTGCCGAGTCACCGAATATCATAATACTTATTTATAAGATTTTTCATGAAGCCCCAAAAAGGATTTTTTTGTATAATTTATTAATACGATTATATTTCTATTGCAGGACAAAATTTCAAATCGAATCAAGTGATTTTTTAATACATTTCAATAGAATTCCAATTCTTAATTTTTTTTTAAGGTTTTATTTCAAAATTTATGCTGGAACTTTAAATGTGCGATAATAATCCAAATGCATACAACTTATCTTTCAATGGTATTATTTGTACATATGAATGATTAAATATTAATTACTTTTATTCCATTTTGCCATACAATAAGATGAAATTGTGATTTGTGAGTCAGTCTATCAATATGAAAATATATCCTGAATTGCATTGAGTCAGGAGTATGAAGTATTAGACTTTCGTATTTGGTATTAATTTCAGACAGACAAGGTGACTCTATAAATATTTCGATTTTTACAGAGCCCATAAACACATAAAAATAAGAAAAAAAATATCTAGGAAAATCGTGTCATCAAAAAGATTATTAATTATGGATATCTCTGTATGATTTCTAATTAGATATTGTTAATAATAACAATCTACAGACAAAAGTGTTACAGATAAGTTAAAACGATTAAGGTATCGTTAGACAAAAAGAATTCCTCAAATAATCTTCTTCTAATTGTTTTAAGATAATTTAGAAGGTCAGCTCTATAAAACGGTATATTTTTATCATTAATATTGTATATTTAAGAGACTGCAGATATACCTTAAAGAAAAAATTATCAAATCATATCAAACATCAAGTCACTGAAAACATAACATGATGAATAATTGAACAGCCTTTGGCGAAATTTTATAATGTTTTTTCAACAAAATTTCTCGAATAGCTAACCATATTTAGGAATATATTTCAATATCTTCAGGTTAAAATTTTAATTACCATTTTTAGAACAAATAGGTCACAATCTAACAATATATTATAATAGTTGCAACAATAATTCTATACATTCTATAATTGGATCAAATATTTTTAATGAAACGTCGCGCCCATATTACGAAATAAATACACTTTCTCTTATAGATAAACAAATTTTTTATTGATCTAAAGTATTTCGAGACAAGATGAGTTCATTTTGATTTTTTTAGCAGCGTAATTATCGATAAACACTTTCAAAATACGTGATGGGTATTTGGGAATTACCAGGTCAATAAAATCGCTTTTTTTGAAACCGGTTATCCCCTGATGACTGGTCATATTGGGATATTAATTTTTTTTCACCGGGATTTTCTATACCTCTAGGAAAAAATTAGAAAGAAATAAAGTAGGAAGGAAAATACATGAAAAAATATAATTGCTGTTATTTAGATTTGCAACTTTTTTGCCTATTCGGATGAACCTTTTGTAAACTATTATATTATAATAATACAAGTGACTAATACTCTCTCAAATTTTTTTGTGGAATAGTTTCTAAAAAGTTAATTTGAAATTCATATTTTTGTTTGTTTTTTTTTAACAATTATAAAAATGAAGGTAATACTGATGACATTTTGAGTTAGTAACTAATTTGGTATTTTTAAGATTCGTCCAGTGTAACCACTGACGTCAAAGTAAAAGTTAAATGTATCTTAACAAGTAGAACGTGCCTTTATGAGCATAATAAACATTAAAATTGGCAGTGTAGCTATCAGATATTCAATGTCTATGGTTTCGCATATTTTCGTTATGAAATACTGTATAATTTATGAATACATTACGTTTTGGTAAATATTTAAATAAATGTTAGTACATAGAGATGGTAATGACAATGACACTGTTTTACAAAATAATTACCTATATATTTCTTTACAAAGTTATTCTCAAGTTTTTCTCTGTTGAATTTTAAAAGCAGTAAGTCAAATGAAAAGGAATACGGAAATAAAAAATTGGAGTGTGCTCCACCCACACAAACTTAAGGTTGAAGATGAAAATAACTCATGAGATCGATTTTATTCGTCAAATATTTTTTTCTTCATTAGAATTCATTCAATTTTTTTTCATAATGGCTTTGGTATATAAAGTTGCGTTTTTGAGGCCAACAGCTCAATCAATTTTACCTGCAGTCTAGTTGAACTGAATTTATTCACTATTATTACAATTTCTGAAATAATGGTTGTAAGACATCTGCGCCAGTCGTAAGTTCTTAAGCCGGTCATGAATTTAATCCTACCAAAAATATGAACACTTGCAGCAAACAAATATCCCTGCGCTTGACCGTCATTCTTATACTATTACTTGGAAAGACTGTATTTAATTTCTATAATATTTAGATTTCATTTTCACTTCATTTAATAAATAGTTATTTATGTATCTAGTGCGCGAAATTATACTTTGGTGCTTGAGAATGCACCAAAGAAATTTCGCGAACGAGTTTCATACAACATTTTTTCTACAGACGTCAAAAAATTTTGAAAAAAAATATTAAAATATAGAAATATCATGACAACGTGCAAGTTTAAGTTCCTAGCTTTATCAGTTTATATATAATATTTATCAAATGATAGAACCTGTTGGAGATATTTTTAGCGCATTATTACAAAAAACTGAAGAATCATCTAGATGATGAAAGCGCATTTTTGACAGCTCATTAATGCTTGTTACTTCAGAGATTTCGCAAATTACCATCTCTCATAATTACTGAGCTTGAAATCAAGCAGTTTGGGCAAACTTATGAAACAGCAGCTTCCATTTAGTACTAGTTTCAAGTTGACTATTTGGTAGGTACATAATTTATGCATGTACAAACTCAAAAATACCTTTTAATCTTCATGGTTTAGTTATTGACTGACGGGAGGTCAAGTGCTGTACCTTAAAATGATAATTTGATCTTTATCAAAGCTATATAAAAAAAAATACACCAAAAGTAAACAAATTTTCATCGAATAATAATAATTTATTCTAATAAGCTTCAAATTCGCGTCAAACAAGTCATTGAATGAATCCCGGACAGATTTGACAACTATACATACGGCGAAAGTTGTAACTAAATTTTCATCTACTTTAATAAATTTCAGTTGCCATATCCCTAATGTCATATATATCTATGGGCATTGTTTCACTTGAAACAAGTAATTGAATAATTCAATCTTCCACAATCATTGAGCTTGAATTAAAGCAATTTGTGCATCCTACGAAGCAGCAGCTTTTATTTAATACCAGTTTCAAGTCTGTGAATGGTATAGTTGCTGAGAACTCAGCGTCACGCCAGCCAGCCAGCCAGCCAGCTAGCCAGCCAGCCAGCCAGCCAGTCAGCCAGCCAGACAGCCAAAGTGAATATAATAGCGCTTTATTCCAAAAAATGCGCTAAAAAATTGCTTCAGCTGTCTGGCTGGCTGTCTTGGCCGGTTGGCGTGACGCTGAGTTCTCAGCAACTACAGCACTAACAGATTTAAAACTGGTGCTAAATGAAAGCTGCTGATTCGTAGGCTTGCACAAACTGCTTAATTTTTTATTCACACATCCAGTTATGGATGAAAAATTGAATAAAAATTGTAAAGATAATTACTGCTGAACTATGCATAGTTGAAATCTGAAAATAACTGCATAGAATGAGCAACATGTCAGTAATTAAATTTTATACTTTAAATTTCGAACTGATTTTGGTTAGTAACTATCTCAATGTCTCGCAAGTTACATAAATTTTCAATGTTAATATAAGAATGAATTAAATTTTTGTTTCTATGATCAGTTTCTTAAATCTATAATTTTGAAGATAATTGCACCAACTCATTCGTCAATTGTTTTTTTTCTTGAAACAAGTAATTTGGCTCTATAGTGTTTGATATTAAATTAAAGCTCTTGTGGAGATAATTCTAATAAAAGTGACAAAGAGGTTATTTAAACGATTGTCAGTTGTTTCTTTTACAAATTATTTAAATGATGTCTAGTTTGGTATTAATTTAAAGCTCTCTGGGAAATGAGCTTAGTAGATATCAAAAATAAATAATTGGTGGAATCCACGTTACCATCTTCAAATTACGCTTCCGGTGATCAAATGTCGAAACTGTATGTCCCAATAAATTTAAAAACCTGAAAATCTAGAAAAGGACTCTTCATTTCCAAAAATACTTATTTTATGTAAGGATTAAAATATAACCGTTATCTGTCACTTTAAAAATGACAGTTATCACTTTGATAAAGACAGTTGTCACTTTGAAAATAACAGCTGTCACTTTGACAATGACAGCTGTCACTTTGAAATATGCAAATAATTGATGCGACACTCTAGATTTCTGAAATAGCGATGAAACTGCGGGGAAGTACTGAATGGCCACAGCAGATTTTTCAAAGTAACAACAGTAATAGCGGCTCAGAAAAAAAATTGGGCACCGCAATGCATGTAAGTGATATATTCCAAAGTAATAACTGGCAGTGGATCACAAAACAAATTGGTCCTTTATTTCGATCTCATGGACAAGTGCATAATGATTCATCTGTTTCAAACAGCAAACTTTTATTATATATCTTTTCAGTATTAAATTTAAAATGATTCATTCGACTGTATGGTTGCAACCCTCCGGATTTGACCCGGAGTCGACAGTATTTCGCCGGGCTAATCCGAGTGGTCTCGAGCGAGTGATATATTCACAATCAGCAAAATCAAATTTTTCACTATTAGTAGTTGATTTATATTCATATTATTGAAAGTTAACAATTCTACAGAGCTACCAAAAACAATAAGAAAACTTTTCACAGTCCCCATTAGTGATGCTTTTGCGCGTTTTCTTGCTAATGGGGCATTTATGAATAAATGATCGAAACTGTATTACGGTTGACAATAGTAAATATGAATTGTAATTCGTCAAAAATATTTGAAGCTCTTGGAAAAGCCATAGCAAGAAAGATTTCTGTAAATATCGGAGGCTACTAAGAAATATTTCAAAAATTGGTCCTACTCGCGAAGCTAATGAAAATTGAGTTACTAGAAGTCCGATCATCTGAGGCTTGCTATACCGCACTAAAGAGTCCAAATGAGAACAAAACACATGTCTACAGTTGCTGCTTTATTGTAAAAATTCGTAAGCAAAAAATTTGTGATGCATTTTAATTGGCAAAAAGGACAATATAACCCATAGATCAATATATCATGGAAAGGTTGGAAGCTGTAACAATTAATTTCTAAACAAATGTCCTTGCTTTGACAGTCGGATAAATTTAATTAAATGTATAACATCTACGTGAGTTTTAACAACAGTTTGGTGAATTATATTCATGAGCAAGTATTTTGTGATGCATTGTAATTGGTGAAAAAGTATTTCCAAGAATTAAATATAGCGATTTGGGAGAAATGCGGCGTTAGAAGTAAAATTTTTTATAAAAAGCAAAAACTGTCAACGAGAAAAAAAAATACATTGAAGTAAAGAAAAATTTACTCAAAACTATAACAGAAATTATTTGTAATATGAATCAATAACAATGTGCAGATAATCTCTCAAATGCAGATGCAGATAGACTCCACAAAAAGTTTCACTTCCAACGCCCTTACTTTTCAACTGACACTTTTTTTTGTATAATAACATAATATTCACGTGAAATTATATTTAACCATTCCATATTATCTTCAAAGTTACAAAAAATTTACTTTCACTGAGCGTTACATATAGCACTCAACTGTGTTACTTCTATATTTGACAATTATAAAAAATATTTCATATGTGATATGAAGCAACTATAACTCTCCTTTGAAACTAATCTTTTGAAATGACATTCGATGACCTAAATGTAAAAATTTCTCACCGATGTGCATAAAGTAAATAAAAACTAAAATGTCATTATTGTAGTACTTATGTACAAGCTGAGATTTGATGTTTACCTAAGGCAGTGCGAATGTAATAAAACAAATAAACTACCATAAATGATGTAAGAGGATTTAGCATAAATTTATATTTGTTTTACGTGACAATCATATGAAAATTTATGCGCGTTTAGCAGCCGAGATAATATCCACTTTTATATAAAAAAGACTAGTCGATTATGAAATGAATCCTTCAAAATTTCCGTATCGCTTCCATAAAACAAAGTGTATTTTGTAACTAAGTGAAATATCAAAACTGACTCTCACTGCCGACAACAAAATTGTAACAAAAATCATTAATTCTCACAGAGAAATAATGTGCTTGTGTACATTCACTACAGGGACTTCAAGTTTGCTTTGGTTCAACCTTATTTTTTTGCACTAGAAACCGTACTCAAATAATGACATAATGACATAATCGATTGCCATTTTGTAAATTTTTCTCTTTATAAGTCAATCTGTTTGTTATTCAAAAGTGCATGTCTGAAAATGAAAAACATTCGTTTTAGTTGATTCTATATGCAACCATGCTACTGAAACCGCAATATAAATATGTAAATTCTTTTAATTACTGCTCTTTATTTTTTTGCTGTGATAACAACAATTACAATAATCATTATTTTTAAAACCGTATTATTATTAATTATTTCAATAGTACTTGCTAATTATGAAACATATTATCGCGATGAAAGATTGAACGCAGATAGATTTATGAATAATAAAGAAGATCACTCATACTAATAATGGCATAATAAAAACCGCAATTTCATTATCACAATTTACTATATATTTAATTGCATCCACTTAAAACTGTAATTTATTAAGAAACAGCATAAAAATTATTAAGAATATCTATTGAAAATTTCTGCCCTCCCATCTATCTATCCAGTCGTCTCCAATGTAACTAAAAAATAATCAGTGGCGTGCAGTCCATATGTGCAGGGTGTGCACTGCACACCCTATGAAAATATTAGAAATTACGTAAATAAAATTAATATAACGGTTTATTGAATTTCATTTTGTTCCACAAATTTTCATTATAAAATCAGAGAAAGAGCGTATTTTATCTATTTATGCAACCAGAAATACGGGCGCGCCTCGCGGGCCACTCTGCTATATATTTGAAATGAATGTCGACGCTTGAGGTGCAGAATTTCTCGCTGCACCGCGAGTCAGGTCTGTTTAGCATAGTCAGTATTAGGAAAGGGAAGGAATAGAGTCTGACAGAGAAAAAGCATACCGATATTAGCAGATCTCCTATCGCTCGTTCTCTCTCGCTGGGTGCAGGCAGACTTTCTGCACCGGGAGCTGAATATTCAACGTTTAGCTGTGTTTTTTTTTTTAAACGCCTTTTATAAGTTTGTTCATATAGTTGAAATATTGTTATTTGTTATTTAAGACAACAATATTAGGTAAACACTTATTTTATACGTTTCTTAAATTATTTAATTTCCTAAAATTATCATTTGTAGAATGACAACTGAAAATAAATCTATCATTTGTGATCTACTGGAAAATCCTTTTTCACGTCGTGATGTCGAAACGAAAAATGAAATTATGAAAACAAGACCAACGCCAAACTCACTCAAAATTCAAAATTAAAGGCCAGCAGTTCGTGCGACATTTCCAAATTAAAAAATTGAAAAATTTAAATGGATTGCTGGTTGTGGCGAGAAAAATAAGCTGTATTGTTGGCCATGTATATATCCCCTTCCTCACCACCGACTGTGCACACCTATCACAGAAAGTCACCGCACGCCACTGAAAATAATACACATCCACAAATCTAAATTAGTTCTAGTTTTATGTTGTTTTGGTTTTAGAGACCTTGCAGCAATATTATCCTATGTAGCCATTCACAAATCTGAATTTGGTTTTACTTTTACAAGCATCCGAAAGTTAGTCGGAAACTCACCACTATAAAACATAGAATCACAAATTTTATCGTGAATTAAATTATTAATACAGGTTACAGTGAAAATATTTATTTTACAAACTCGTTCACAGTTACTCTTACTGAAATATTCCTCTTTTGCTAGCTCACGCGCCTTATATACCCTACTCCAACAATGGGCCAACATTCAAAACAAACTAGCATTCAAATATCCGACAACCGAACATCTAGTAACCATGGACTAACATTTACATGTCTGACAATTGTACACCGACTATATTGTTCCAAACTATTGAAGAATCTTTCAAATAGATCCATTATTTATTAAATTTTATCTCTGCATACAAACAATATTCTCCGTTTACAGGAGGTTAAAGAGACTATCAGTAAACAACACTGTAATAGTACATTGTGTCATGAGTAGAAAAAGTGATGTATCCTGGACTACACTAACACAATTTTCTCTCTAATCGAAACAATAATTGTTTTATATTTAGGTTCTTGAACATCTAATAAATATTTAAGATACAAGTGTAAGAAGTTAATCTTTAATGCACGAGCATTTTAAAAGCTCCGTGAGTGCATGAGAGACTTTTTACACGTGTGTCTTACATTGTTTTATCTTTGATAGTCTCAATTTTCGTAAAACAAACAATTTATAAATGAATAATCTTTCTTTTGTAAATGTCACTTTGACGGCTACTATAAGTAACTATGGAAACAATGTTATGAATTGAACTGTTTTTATTGAAATTGTCAACGGTAATATACCGATAGAGAGGTGTATTATCGATATACCGAAGAATTTCACGAATATACTTTTTGTCTTTTGGGTAATTTTTTACGAGACAAATTTGGGGACTCATAATCTGATAATACCCGAGAGCTTTAGCTCGAGGGATATTATCGTTGATTATAAATCCCCAAATTTGCCGAGTGAAAAATTACCCAATACAAAAAGTATTTGAGTTAAATTCAATCGAGTTAGGAGAAAATATAATCGCGATATACCTCGTTACCATGCAAAATCCCTTAATTTCATTGGTTGTTGCTAAGGTGTGTGATATAATCATACATATTCTTGGAGGATTCGAATATCAAGTTTAAAATAGTCGAAAGTGATCTTTGAGTTGTAAATGAGTCTCAAGATATCCCTCAGATGTTTCGAATACTGATAAGTGGAACTGATGGATTCTTTCACTGACATCGTGCATCTAAATTATGCAATCAGACTTTTATTTATTATGTAAAAAACCATCACTTATTAAACGATCACAGATAAATTGATTGAAAAAACTAATATATCGGACGCACGACAGAAGAGAAGCTGTTTACGCTTTATTATACAGGATGTTAATACTAAGTTGTAACATCCGAAAATGGCAGTCAGAACTCATTGAAGCAAACAACTTTTCTTGGTTCAAATTTCTGATTTGGAGCCCCAGTTCATAGTTATTGCCGTTTCTTTTAGGAGAAGCAAGGTATAATGTACAAAAAGCTCGTAGAGTTTATCGAAAAAGATATCCAAATCATCAGCAAGCAAATTGCCGCATTTTTAGAAGAATATGTCAAAGACTGAAAATTTTTCACTCGACGTCGAACTCCTGCATTTGAAGAAGCTGTTCCTAATATTATTGAAGATGAGCCATCGACGAGCCAAAAAGTAATAGCAAATAGATTAGATGTAAATCACTTGAACGCAGCAATCTTCAGAGTTTATTTTATTCACAGACGAAGTTTGTTCCACAAAAGACGGTAATCACCTGTGGTGTTATAAAAATCACCACGCAACATTTATCCGTGCGCATCAACGACGTTCTTGAGTAAATATTTGGGCTGGAATCATAGGGGATTACATTATTGGACCCTACATTCTCCTAAACCGATTGAATGGTGAAAATTATTTTACTTTCTTAAATAACGTTCAGCCAGAGCTTCTTGATGATTTACCGCTAAACATCAGACGAAGACTTTGGTTTCAAATGATGGAGCACCGGCTCATACAATCCGAGAATTCAAGCACTACTGAATAAACAATAGCCAAATAAGTGGATTGGTCCTGTTGCGTGGCCAGCTCGGAGCCTCGACCTAACTACCCTAGATTTTTTTATTTCAATGAGTTTTACCTGCCATTTTCGGGTGTTACAATTTAGTATTAACATCCTGTATGAATCTATTAACTTTCACCCGCGCTTCGCCAACATATAAAGATGGTCTTTTTAAATCAATGAAATAATATAATAACAATTGGCTGCAACATCCGAGCAAACCAGAACTCGCGCTAATTTATTGAAATCATTGAAAAAGAGTATAATGATTGTTGAAACACCACCGATAACTTTTTGTAAGCAATGACTGCAATAGCGAGAGAACCGTGGGCTCACTCGCGATGGCCCTGTGCTGTAGATTATTTTTGTTGTTTTATTCAAGGGTCAACTGATCCAACTGATTTTCTATTAAATATATTATAATATTCACAGAGAATACTATTATATACTATATATCAAAGTTCAATATGACATATAGAAGATAATGATGAATCACTCTCTTTCTCTCTTTCTTGCACGCCTCTCCCTCAAATGAAACAAAAAATTGAATAAATTTAAAATATTAAACAAAATATTAAAAATAAATAAAAAGATATTGAATATCAATTACTTTTTAATATTTGTAAATTAATAGTTATTTACATAATTAGTTATGAAAAGTGCCATATTGTTTGACGAAACGTAATATTTGCCAAAACGAGCGAAGCGAGTTTTGCAAATTACGTGAGTCAAACAATATGGCACTTTTCATAACTAATTATGTAAATAACTATTATCTAATTCCGTCAGAATAATTTTAACTATATTTTTCAATCGAAACATCCCTCACGTCACATCACCAAATTCAGATGACTGTGATTCATGACCATCTATTGTTACTACAGAAACAAGAGTGCACTGAAATAAACAAATGTCGAATTTTCACAAAACGTCAAAATAATTTTTTTAAATGTGCTCTAGCAGTAATATCCTGAGTGATATAGTACTCTTTGATATTAAAGACTCTGCCAATGCTGCATACTGTGAATAATAAATCTTCCTTTTAATTGTACGCAGATAAGTATAATTGATTAGCTCTGAAACATGGCCAGTTACGTAAAGTCATTACGTAACTACTTTATGCTACTTTACGCAACTGTTGCATTGCAGTTATGAAAAATGGGACGTTGCATAACGTCAGGAATTGATGTAAAGTTTGACTTTTCAAAACGGAATTAGATAAAATAAATATTATGTGCTCGTGCTTACTGTACGATCTGTCGAACAACTTTTTCTTTTTGCAGTATAAATATTAAACCATGTATATAGTCACAAATATTAAATCAAAAATAATAATGCATTTCTCGGTCTTCTTCCTTTTTGATGAAACCAAGCGTATCAAAATATTCATACTCGCAGCCGACGAGAGTATAGGTTAACGTGGCTGCATTAATGCGCCTGCGCTGGGATGACATTTTCGATTATTTAGATCCAAATATCTATAAATCTGCACGTCAGAATATTATCTTATCATTATAGTTTTGAAGTGATCTACGAGAATTGGCTGATATTCTAATTTCTTTTCCTCAAACAATTATGGTTGAAAATGTAGGAAAAAACTTTTCAGAACTCATTTTATAAATAAATATGTTTTATTGGAATATAAGCTCTGTATAAATTAACTAGAAACACAACGTTCCGACAGCAAAGATTATGGTTGAATTACATGAAAAATATACATTCCACAGAACAGAACACGTGATTCCCCATTGACTACATGTTTAACATACAGTCTTAAAATTAATTACACAAAAACTACACGTCAGATCTTTATCAAAAAATTACAATCGATTAATAACATACGAAAAATCAGTTTTTCATACCTACATTTTTCTAATAATTGTACAGCCTCAACATGCAGAAATATCGCATTTGCGAAATAAAGCAAGTTGAAAAGTTTTACCTTGCTTACGACATTATTTCAATCGATTTCCTAGAGTCTAATTTTCCAATAAAAAACTTTGATAAATTTCTGGAAGATATTTTTGTTATGTGAAGCACAACATTCGATGATACCTCTACCTATTTCCTTATGATTGTTGAACATTTGAGTAACCGTTTTCAAGGATATTGCGTAAGGAAAACATTGGGCACATCAGATAAGTGTAGTAAATCAAATTGATTATTGCTGTTTTAACTATATTGTAAAAATAAGTGACATTCAAGTCTATGATTATTATTTTTTAAATAAAAATCTTCTCAAGCGCAGTATGTATACTTTTTTTCTGGGCAGTTAATAAGTCTGTCATGCGTCACGCTTGCAAGTATCGTCATTTTCGTGTCAATTAATGCTTCCTTTAATTTTCCAATAATTATACTTTATTCGTGATTCGTTTATATTATTCATTATAATATCATGTTTGCAAACAGCCTTTATGTTAGAATTAACTTAATATCAGCATATTGCACTTAAGTGTGAGAGATTTTACAATAAGAAGTAGTCATAAAAATATGTAAAAAGCGTTAAATTAATATAATTGTAATTATTGACCTTCATTAAAATATATTAAGAAATAATACCGAGTCCTTCACTCAAAGATAATAATCATTTGTGTGAAATCAAAAATTATCCCAACTAAAAACTGCAAATAAAATAATTTTCCAACTTCCTATTGCAAAATCATATATTTAAAATTGAATGAAGGTCTAATAGCATGATGAAAAAAAATTTACGGAAGCATAGAACACGAACCAATTAATTATTTCTTCACAAAAATAGATCATATTTCATTCTAGGGCACTTTTAGTCCGCGGTTTGCCCGAGTGTTGCAGTCAATTATTATGTTTCTTTCTGCATTTGTATGCGGTCGAAGTTGCAGATAAGAGCTAATACATTATATAACAATATAGTAAAAGAGAATTTTTCACTGTGAATTAGAATAGCGATATTATTTTGTTTGCTACATGCTAAATCAGCGAGAACGTACTTGACATGCGCGAACCAAAACACGTATTTTGAACATATTGACAGCAGGCTTCTCTCGTAAGTCGTATTCTACAATTGACGGCTTAGTTTGTCCCGTTTACGAGTACCGGATGAATCCGGGCTTGATAAGACCCTGCACGGAGTTCATTCCAGACCAGATTTATGTCACAGAATCTGTATTTCATAGCACCCTAAAATTTGACAATGTAGTTTATAATAAAACAGACTTTCCAAAAAAAGTGTGGGGTGGATAGAAATATGAAAATTTAAGATTTTATGTAAAAAAGAATGAAATTTCATTAAAAATTTCGATGACCCAAATTTTTCTGAAAAATTATAACTTTATCCTCTCGTGACCGGACTTTCAATGTTATAGTCCCTAGTAACCCATCAAAATATAATGTAGTTTTTCTGTGCAATAATAAAACCCATTAAAATTCAATAAGCGTTCTTTAATTCTAATATTAAAACAGGAAAATAAATATTTCCGATATGTTGTAAAACAGATTTCAAGGTTGGTATATTAATTGACAAATGAAAAATAGCTATCCGGTTGGAATCTCCACCGATTGACCGACAATCGACGTTTTCACTATTCACTTCTAAGCAGTGACTCCAAACCATTTACTAATTTTTTTTCTCTTTATTCTCTTTGAGATTTGCAGAACAATATATTTTCCTGACATAACTAAACTGGTCACTTGAAATTGTAAGAATAGGATCTTTCGAAAAAAAAAATCCCATCTATTTCCTATTATTATGACGGATTTGGTAATTTTAAACATCTTTATAGAGAAAAAAATTAAATATGTGACACTTTTCATTAATAATTTTGATAAAAACAGTTCGTGGTATCTTAAGTGACGTCACAGCTGCTAGAATTGTGCATGGTAACACCAAGCGAATATGAACAATCTTTTATAAATTCTATATATCTATTTAGGTACCTTAATTTATTTTAAAATACATTTGGATGTCAAAGTAGGATGTACAGAAGAAATATTTTGTTCTGTCTGATAAAATGGAACTAAAATTATTCGAAACATGTAATATTCGTGCGGGTTATAGATATATGTGAAATACCGTGCGCGCAAAAAAGAACTCAAATTGGCAGTTAGATAACTGGCAATTGATAAGTTATAACATAATTTGCAATTTGATGAAATTAAAAAAAAAAGAACTATATTTAAGGAACTATGGAGTTTTGGTGACTTTGACAAACTTTAAAGTTATTATTTCTGAAAGAAGAATAAAAAAAAACATTGAAAGACCTCATTGAATGATTTGATAAATCGTACTAAAAATCAAAAGAGTACCACTCTGATAGTTAATAAATCGATAGATAATAGAATTACCAAAATCGGTCAAGATTTGTGAGCTGTAGATCAGCGGAAGCAGATGATCATAATAAAAATTTGAAGGAAAATAAAAATTGTATCTTTGCTTTGAAAAGTTGTTCTGTTTTCAAAAAGCTATATTAAACATTGATTGTTCATTGGAGACCGCCGTGCAGGATATGCAATTGTCAAAATTTTGGATAATTGTCTGATGATTTTAAATTTGAAAAGAAATACTTTCAATTACGTATTGATTCTTGGGTAAATACTTTTGGAGTCACTGGTCGAGAAAAACAGATTACCTCATCAGCCATTAAAATATTTTATCTTGTGTGACCTGTTCCTCATTTTGTTTTGATTAGAAGAAAATCTAGAAACCCAAAGAGAAATACCCGCAATTACACTATGATAAATTAATACAACTAAAAGTTTCCGCGCTTAATTACTCGCAAACTGTGCATTAAATTGCTTCTGGAAATCATCAGCCTGTTTTCATCCATGTCTCATGCAAATTAGTAGCTAGAATTTCAACATAATTCTTGTCAGTTCATTAGAATTAAATAGAAATATTTCACAAAAAATAGTATATTAGGATACAAGTGTATAAGATATTCTTTAAAGCACGCACAGGTGCAAAGACATGACGCAAAGCGTGTATATAATTATCATATACTATTTTTTCATATATATTCGTTATATATAATATAAATAATTAAAGTGAATTAGTATTGTTAAATCTTTTTGTTGACAGTTGTAAATAAGTGTATGTTCCGTTCCACTAACATATGATTTCTTTGATTAGTGCTTCAAGTGGAACGATCTGAGTGTGTGCTAGATGTCAAATAAGCTGACAATCCGTCGTTAAGATCGAAAAGTAAATCACTGATAAGATTAAACTAACCTGTAGCAAAAATGATATATGAATCGAATGAATCCAATATGCCTGGGTAAATTGATATCTCATTAATATTAAATAATGATGATAAAAGATCGTGAAATAGTCCGTCATACCGACAAATAAAAATCTTGAATCAATCGATATAATTTGGAAGACACCTTTTCAATTATTTCAAATTTTTCGATCATTTCTGTAAAAATTAAAGCAACGACCGCTTCGGCCACTTTTAAATCATGGGCGTTGTGAGCTTGATGTGATTGGGATAAATGATGTCATCTATGACGTATGATCTTGACAATTATTGAGGCGATATGAGTGTTGTTGTCACCTAGTGGAACGTACCCTATGAATAATATGAAAATTCATCATAAAATATGAATAACGAAGTGAATTAGTATTGTTTAATATTTTCGTTGACAGTTGTAAGTAAGAATACGTTTCATTAGGCGATCTCAATTATTCGCTTACGACAGTAGTTTTTGCCGTTCCACTAACACATGATTAGTGTGGCTGATGCTTAAAGTGGAACGATGCGAGTGTCTTTTAAATATTAATAAACAGACAACTCGTGGTTAAGATTCAAAATTAAAAAGTAAATCAAACCTGTTGCAAAAAAGATATATGAATAGAATAAAACCAATATGCGTGTATGAATTAATCTCCCATGAATAATAAATAATGATAATGAGAGATCGTAAAATTATCCGTCATATTGACAAATAAGAAGTCTTCTTGAATCAATCGACATAATTTGGAATCGAAAGTACAAATTGAAAAGACCTTTTCAATTAATTCAAATTTCTTGGAGATTTCTGCAATACTGAACACAATGAAAGGTGGGCTGAAGTACTCACTTTTTAATCGCGGGCGTTTTGAGTTTGTGGTCTCGAATAATGACATCATCTATGATTCAATTCAAAGGACCCGATCGTTTTGTAGAACAATTAGAGAGGCGACATGAGCATTGCGCTCGCCTAGTGGAACGTACCCTAAATGAATTGATACTTCAAACAACTAGAGTATTCAATTTTGAGATTACACCCGCACCTTTTAAATATAATATAATAAAAAAAATATTCTTATTCAAAGCCTGTCACTACAATAATTTGTAATAAATAGTATTCATCACACTCACACAGTGAAAGAGTAATAGAGAATTGAAGGTAAACACAGTAGTTACCAATACATTTCATGCCTACTTGGTGATTTTTAGGTTCTATTAATAGCATATCAAATGTCTTATAAATGTCAAAAAATGAATTGGGTGTCTTACGAAAAAAAATTAAGACGTTTGAATGTTGAAATTGTGTAAAATATGATAAGCCACTTGCCCTTCGCCGTGATTAAATTTTTTTTTCGTGACTAATATACCACATTCTACACTAATACAATAAATCAATTTTCCATTGTAAAACCAATCTGGAAATATCGATAAATATAACAGAAATGAATTGTTGGCTATATGTCAAAAATATATTTTTTTAATCTTCGAAAGCTATATTTCAAAATTAAATATTTAAATGATAAAAATTCCAGCTTTAATAAACATATAACGTAGAAATTAACATTTAAAAATTTCTCCAAATATAGAGCAGTTTTGTGAACAAAATTTACATAACGCTTGTGTAAACTAGAATCCTATAATAAAACAAGTTCAAGTATTTAGGTATGCTGTTAAGCTTCTGCAACATTTTTGTTTTGAATAAAATAGGAAAGCGAAAATAAATAAAGATATTATTTTATATTAAAATCGTTGATCTCTCCACAAGGTGATCAATTTTCTATACATGGATATCTCGTGAGTAATCCCAAAAATTGTATTTTATCTGAAGCAACCAAAAACAAGTATCCCCGTTAGTAATACGTCAGGATCGTCATCTTATCACACTTTAACTTTATCATTTGTAATTCCAATTTTACTCAGAAAACTTTTTCCTCGTGTTGTATCAGTTTATCCGCACACTTCAGCAGCAAAACTCATAGAAAAATTGTAATCGTCTTGTTGCAGGCATGAAGAAGTTTATTTCAATTCTTGCCCAGCTGTTCTTCATTGACAATGTTATTTTATACAACGAAAACTGTAAGTATGCGAGTATTTTTTCTCAAAATAAGATTTTTTTTTGCTAAGCCAAAAGAAAAGTAACATCATTTGTAATTTTAAATTGCGGGAAAAAACTTTGCAAATAAAATTTTTCTACATTCAGCATGGCGGTGTAAGTTATCGACTAGCTAGCCTCGAGTTTTGACGATAAAAGTAATTATAGTCCAGATATTTTTACAAGCAATTATTTTTGAATATGTTTATGCAAAATATTACTATTTTTTTGTTGTTTAATCTTATTATGATCCGATTTTACCTTCGAAAAATGATATGCATTTCCGTCCGTTGGTCTGTTCATAAGAGGACATAGTACAGGTCGCAAATTTTGAATGATTTTAGTGATTATTTTTTTTGTTAACTATTAAAATAAAACCCTATTGATTTCTATAATGATTAGTTGTGTATTCTAATTTTTATTAACCAAAAATTAAATAAATGTAGACTTAACGGATCACTTGGATGTAAAGCTCGCCGCATACGATGCAATTTTTCAAGCAATTTTGTTCACTTGGCGCCGCACTGGGTGCCACGCTTGCTCCGATGCAAGAAATTTGGTGCGATGCGGGGTACTAGACTTACCACGAGACTTGTTTTTCAAGATAGGTTCGGTGCTATTTTTCGCACTTGCTGCGCCACTGACTGCTGTCCACAGCCAATCAAAGCAGACGACGAAATCACGTGATTACATCACTGAGTTGTATGTCGCATCAGAATGCTGTGCCTCGTTAGTACATTGTGTTTTGTGGTGTTTTAAGATACAAATAAGTAAAAATTATGGCTAGTGGAAATTAGGTAATGTTTACGTACCCTAGCTCAGGGTGTATACAAAAAATTAAATGAAAATTCCCTGACTTCCAAGTTTTCCAGGTTATTTTCAATAAAATTCTAGACAGTAAAAAACAAAAGTTTGATACAAGTTTGCATATAATCACAGATTAATGTTGCAATTCTGTGTGAACCCTATAAATCTGTGAATTAAAAACAAAATCGCAACGAACTTGATATCATGAACGAATTTACATTAATCGACAAAAGTAAATGTACTTTAATAATTTTTTTTTTCATGAATTTAGAGATCTGGAAGACTTATAGATTTGCACAGATGGCCCTAGTATCTTAAAGAGTGAAAATATACTTTTATGAGTAATAATGCATAAATATCCTATGATGTATTTTTTCCAGACAAATATCAGAGATTCCCTGACGATTCCATGACATTTCCAGTTTATCTAAATTCCCTGACATTTCCAGGTTTTTCATCTTTGGTATACACCCTACTAGCTCGTCAAACAAAATGTTGAAAATTCTGCGGCCTTGATTCCTTCTCAAAAATCACTCTCTTGACCAAAGTTTTCTCTTCTTTTTTTTCTGTCTCGTAATTCGCAAGCTATAACTGCAGCAAATGCTCCTACTCTCCTCCGACGATTAGTTTCGGCAACATCCATACTTGTAATGTGAAAATCTACCAAGTCTACGTTCTAGTGTTAGAATGAGTGGCGCAGCTTGCATCGTGTGATGCGAGAATAAATGTCACACTAAGTGTACCTCAAAGTGGCCCAGTGCGCAAGAAAACTTGCTGCAAATTAAGTGAACAAAATTGCATGGAAAATTGCCTCGTGTGCGGCGGGCTTAAGCTTCCATATTTCAACTTATAAATGGAGGTTGTAATGTTTGGCTCTGATAAAATTATTTTTGATGTTTTGCATTTCAGTGACAGCCACGGAGGAATTTTTTCTCCTTCCCGGATCAGAATCTTCGTGCCTTCGCGCTTGCAGAACCAATTCCACCCCTTTGGTATGCAGATATAAATTCACAGTGGAATGGTATCAAACAATGAGCAGAGCCTGCTACAACTGTCCAGAAAACACGACAGATTGTTTGCGACCAGATTGTATAGCAGCGGATGGATTTAGTAGACCTGTGCTCACAATTAATCGTCAGATGCCTGGACCAAGCATACAGGTGATTGATTTATATTAATGGAAAATTTAGTCCATTTTCCGGAAAATTAATTAATAATTTATTTTCGCCATATTGAGAAATGCATACAGGATTAATGAAACTAGAGCTTAAATATGTACTGTGAGATAAATGCTGCCAATTATCTGCTTTTTTCATTCTCATACAATAATTAAATTTTAATTGCACACAATTCAAAATATAAACTACAGCCAGATTATCTTAAATCAAATTTACTATGCATTTATAGCATTTTTCAGCACTTTAATGTCTTGTTGGTGTCTCCGCTTCTCCTACTGCGATTTTAAAGATATTAATCCAATCCCTTCACTAATCGGTAGCTTATTAAAAAGTAGCAGGCAATCAAGAGAAGAGAATTAATTTTCCCAATTGATTTCATGTCAATGAACGATGCAGGGAAGTGGAGAGCACATAATAGAGTTGAAAGTATTCGCAAAGATGGGGAAGTGTATTTTTTGTCCGCCGTTGCAATCAAAATGCGATATATTATTTAATTCATGATTAAAATTATAATCTATTTTGCAATAGAAGTAATTTTCTAAAATTGGAGAAACCATTGTTTTGATTGATTACCGATGAAACATGCCTAGGATAAAAGTTTCATTTGATTTATGAATATGAAATTTAAGTGCTGTATTTGCTATAAATTATGCTTACATTGATAATAAATTTTGTTATTATAAAAAGCACGTATCTAACAGTAGGGACATTTAGAATAAATATTTTCAACCAAAAGAAGGTAGTTTTTGTTTAAATTGATTTCTAGTAGTAAACATTCGTTTCTACAACAACTAAAAATAAAAAATTGTCTACTTGCATTTTGATAAGTGCATAAAAACATAATTACAGAAAGCATGCTATTCTAATATAGAATGAGAACTCAGACATGAACTGTGTAACTTATAATATACTCCTCATTTCTGTAATAAAATTCATACTTTATTTATACCATACTTTCTGTTTTGGCTTTCAATCACATTATTTCTGCAAAATACAGAGTGATCAAAAATGATTGTCCGTGCCGCCTTGTTCTGATTTTTTCTCTGCCGCCTGCTTGAGATAGTGAGCTTCAAGTGACAGATGACAGTTCCTCTAAAATAGTATATTCCGATACAAGTGCGGAATGGAGATCATTCCATGCGAATGTGAATAATTCTGTCACGAGACGAAGTCGAGTGTAAGAATTCACATGAGCATGGTATGGTCGATTCGCACGAGTGACGGATGTTATTTTTTCTATGGTCAAAGGTGTCCGCGTGAATATCTATAACCAAAATATACCGTTTTCTTAGAAAGAATTTGCTTCATTGATCTTACTACAATTCATCAAATGTTGATAAAATTACTCATATTGACTCCATTTTGAAGAGGAATGATAAGAAAATAATAAAGAATTGGAGTTATGACAGTAATTAAACAGTTTTTTCGCGACGCCGCGCGGCTTTCTTAAGAATCTCTGAGCGTGCGGAATGATCCCTATTCCGCACGCTACAGCGTGTGAAATGGGTATCATTCTATAGAAACTGTAGAAAAACACTATTCTAACCTAATAATTTGGTAGAATGATAATAAATTTTCAATAATCATTTAATAATACAGCTATTTATTTACTTCCTTGTTTTTTGAATCAGATTATGGATAAATCCGTCATAAATTATGCAAAATATACGCCACTGTGTTCTTGAAATGTCGGTAACGTAGTTATCAAAATAAATAAATTTATACTAACTTTGCTCCATGAAGATAATTTTGATCATAATGCGAACTTTTGCCAGTCACGTAACAGACAATCTTTATTGATCACTCTGTATAATCGAAAGTTTTTGTCGAGGGAAACTTTTTACTGATTCCTGGAAGAATATATTTAAGTAATAAAAATATCAAAAGTACTATAATGTGAACATAACTTTCTAAAACGTGAATATAGAAATATGAAAAGCAAGCTCAGTTATACTTATACTGTTATAACAAGGTCGTTATAAATTATAATGTAACTATATAATAGAAGCACCCGCATAGCCGCGAGCTTAGATTTTAGTTTAGAAATATAAAACTATCTTGGTAATAATAGCAAATTTTTTGTGAAATTTTGTTAATATCTGCATATTACAAAATTAAATCATCTTATCCTTGAATATTTAGCATAATTTAATATATCTTTATCAACGCGACTCTTACAATCAATGATCGTCTAAGGTTTTGCAGATGTAAAGAGCGAGGTAGTAAGAAAGCAGCAAAGTGGGCTGTACCAAATATCACCCTAAAATGAGTAACAACTGATAATTTATACGGATTTTCAATATTTCTTGTCTAGAATAGTTTTGTGTTTGAAATCGTCAACAATAAACGAATTCAGTTGAGGGAATTCCAAGAGATACTTTACTGATTCCAAATATATTGTTATTCTGTTGCCGGAATTGGAAGAAATAAAAAAAAAAAACTGCTGTAGCATAGCTTATAATTACATCTGGTACTGCAAAGTGAATAAGAAATGAGAAAGTAGTATTGAGGATTACTGCAGTGGCGAATTTCGAAGTAGCAATCCTCAATTTTGCGCGCCCTTAGTTTTGTATCTATATCAGTTTTCTGAATTTTTATTCAATTAGCTACACTTTTTAATATATTTTGATTACATTATCCAATTATTTAAATTTTTCTGGTGCATATAAAAGAGCCAAGAGTACAAATGAAGAACAACTTACCATTTCAGTCGACTATTGGACTTTTCAGGATCCATCTTCTTACAAGATGAAATGTTGCCCTGAAAAAGTGAAAAGTTAATGATCATACATCTATAATTATTATAACAGTAAACTCAATAAATAGTCAAGAAAAAAAATCCAAATACACGGTTCTACCAGTATCCTACTAAAAGGTACAAAGTAATGCAATTTACTTAAAATATTTTGTTATGATATATAGATTCTACTCTTGACAATATTTTATATCCAGTATACATAACGCAAAAATATAATTTTTTTGTCGAATTGTTAGTGAAGTATGAAGTAATCCTCCATCTTGAAGAGTCCATCATATTGAGTTAAAATTACGTCACATAATTTTTAGTATTTTACTCGATAAATCCTTTTATTTGACTATTTCACAATAATGTCGAATGTAAAAGGGTGGTATAGTTCATCGTATTTTACTCGTCAAACCTAAAAAGTCTAGAATACAGGAGATTCAACAGATAGAGGTGGAGGTGAGGCAAAAAAGAGGTGCAGCAAATAGTTTAATCTGCTGGCTGCGCCACGCAGCCAAGCAGCGTTTCTCTAGCGCTTGTATATCTATTTGGCGTTCTAAACATAACATGATAATTGCGAGTGATGGGAGGCGCTACGTCCACCCATATTTTGCTTCAGCTCGATACATGATACAGCATGGGGCGTTGAGTCTCCTGTATTCTAGACTTTTTGATCAAACCTTTTCATTTGATATAAGAAATAAGAGGAAAATATTTTACTATGCGATCACTTAATCTCATCTGCGCTATGGCATACGCTTTTGGAGCTCTTCTCCATATGCGAAGCAAGTCTTCATTAATCAAAAAAAAAAAAGTAAGATGTATTGCAGGTATATAAGCATATTCCAAAGTATTCAAAAATTTGGAGATAGAAGTTTTTGTTTCCACCCATCAGAAAAAAATTAATTTCCAACATGAAATTAGTGAAGAAGAATACAAGAAATAAGAATAATCTACGAGAACCTTTAACAACATACACTTGCTCTAGACATTCTCCTGAGTTCATAGGCGTGGAAATCTATAATAAAATTCCACAGAGCATAAAAAAATGCTTTAAATTAGAAACTATTTAAAATAAAATTAAAAGACTATTTAATAGATGAATATTCTCATAATATCCAAGAATTGTTAACTCTAATGTTTAAGTTTATCTTTTGTATTATTCATGCGGGATAAGTACTATTTTGTGCACGTTTTTTCCGGGCGGTAAATGGATATCTGCCCTTTGCATGCGTCAAGTATAATTTACCATTTACTACTTGGAAAAAAAAAACAAGCGTAAAATAATACTTATCCCGCATTCGTAATAAGGAATAGTATCTACAACACGTGCACATCGCATACAACACCGTCCTGTCAATTGCCCACTTGAGCTAATGAGCGCACGAACTTCGCTCTCGTGGGCAATCGATAACTTGCCGCACTTGTTGCACTATATACTATTAGGCGATCATAACAAAAAATATGTTTCTATAGTCTCTTTAGTGGCCTTGAAGTTCTACTTTTTTGTACACATTTGTCAAATACTTATAACTTTTTTTACACATCTGTCAAGTGTTACTCAAATCTACGACTATCTAATGGTCTATGATGATCGCATAATAAACATTGTGTGCATCTTGACCTAAAGCTCTTTTTTAGTCTCACCTGAATTGCTTGAAAGAACAGATTCGACCAAAAAATATTACCTTCACTTTTTCTTATGTATTATTATTCTTACATCACGAAACTAAAGATATCATTATTATTATACAAGTCATGTCAAATGGATTGTGAGGTAAAAGATAATCTGTCATATTGAGACATCCACCATATTGGATTCAGAATGACGTCACATACTTTATCGTATTAAACTAGTTAAATCTTTTAATTTGATACCTATGTCAAATGGGTTGTGAAGTAAAAGGTAATTGGAACGTCCACCATATTATACCTAGGACGACATTAGAATTATATTACAATTTTATACAAAAACATTCAATTGCAAAATTTTAAATCGATACAACTATTAGAAGGAGGTTAAAATCGTCTTTATAGATATCTTTATATTAATACGTGAAGAGAAAACTTTATACCCCTTTTTAAGCATATTGCGCGCACGAAGGAATATGAGATTTGGCATACTTAAAATTTATATGAAGAAGGAGTGCAGACAGCTAAAATTATATACAGGATATTCCATTTTAATTTATCGCTGGAAACGATATTATATCTCGAAAAATATATACCGAATGGAAAAATGTCTGGCATCTAATTCTCACTTTCTCGGGGTGAGGGGAAAGAGGAGTAGAAGGGAATCACGTTCAAATCTCAAATGGGAGCCAATATTTCTATTTCAGACTCGAATAGAGCATCGTATACTAATTAATATACAGTGTGTCGACCTATTTTCGCTTTTTCCACAGTTCATTTTGATTTATACCAATAATTCAGTTTAGTCACTATAATTAGTGTTTGAAATCATGCAATTGGTTGAACATAATTTTATGAATCTAATACAGTCTTATCAGTCCCAGACAACAAATCACAGTAAATTTCATTATAGTTTTAATAAGCCTGCGCAAGTTGCACAGCGCAACTACGTCATCTAATATCTGTAAAAATCTTCGTGGTAAAGAGAAAAACGATGGTATAAGTAATTCCCAATACATATCTATTTTCATCAAATTTCTATTCTATCATCAGACTGGTAATTAAATAGAATTAAAACTGTATATTTTTACATCAAAATGTTTCTGTTTTACATCATGTTTTAATTCAGTTACCAATTTTCCGACAAAAAGACCAGCCAAATTAATACATTATGTATATAATTAATTTAATTTTATTGTGGGAGCTATTGAATTAACTGATATTTTTTTGAATTAGCATCAAATAATATATTATTAATATTACACTAGTAAATCTATTTATAGAAAATTATATACCGCAACAAAAACTTGATTAAGCCTACAAAACATAAGTTTTCCCGATTGCATCATGAATACAGAAAGCAGTCTAATCTGTAGCCTTTGTAAAGAGTTCTTTGATTTCTTCAAAAAATAATTGACAATTTCTTTTGGTAGATTTTTCTTTTTATTTTTCAAGTTAGTAACAGTGATCTGTATTTGACAGGTAATACAATTGGTTGAATTTCGTGTAATGCAATCACACCAATTATGCTTCAAGAGTTTGACTTTTTGAGGACAATTTGTGCTCCAAAAATACTAGTATTACAATACGTCAATTAGATTAAAATGTTTTATGTTTCCAATTGTCCAAAATATTACCAAAATACGTTTTACTATTTCACAAATTAAGTTACATGAATAAATAAACGATTGGGAGGAAATATAGACTACTAGGAAATATGACGAGAGTAAACTGAACAGAGAAACAAGAAAACACGATTTTATGGTGGCCGCTACAAGCACGACCGCTATGAGCATTAAATACTACATAAAACTAATTCCAGAAAGATAATGACCCTATTATGAATGCAAAGTCATTATTTCAAGACAAAAACGTCCAATTATATACCGTAACAAATACTTGATTAATTCAACAATACATGAGTTCTTTTCAATTGCGTTATTAATGCGTCATCTTATGCAATTTTTTTTAGGTATGTCAAGGCGATGAAATCGTAGTAGATGTTGAGAATAGTCTTCAAAGCGAAGAAACGACGATTCATTGGCATGGACACCATCAGCGGGGAACACCTTATATGGATGGTGTTCCGTATGTCACGCAGTGCCCGATACTATCAGGAAATACGTTCCGGTACCGCTTTAGGGCCCAACATGCTGGCACACATTTTTGGCATTCCCATTCAGGTATTTTCATTATTAAAATTAATATGTGAAATCCCGGAAAATTAATTTTACATTGATATGAATAATTTAATTTCATGATATATGGAATCGAAATGTATAATGATATAAATACAATTATTTGTATTATGAAGTTCATCTTCTAACAAATAATATAATTGACTTCGTATAATTCAAATTACTCATACCGGATGTGCACAAAAACATTAAACAATCGATTATGAAGGCTGCTATTGTAATGTTATCACTGATTTGCCTTTTGAAAAATTTATTTTTATTAATATTCCTATATTCCGCGTTTCTGTACACAACCTGTATTTAAATTGTGATTTATCGAGGCCATTGACTGTTAATCATGGTACTTTATGAATACCCATTAACTTTTCGCCGTCAAAGTTTGTGTTTACACAAACCACCGTTTCAGAATTTGTAATTTAAATTTAATACACAAGTTCATTTGCATAATTTTGCGAATTAGTAAATTCAACATTCTAATTAACTTCTGGAATACTTCATATCCCAATAGTACTATAAATAGTTTTAGAAATAATTCCCTTACGCAATACAAATTTCAAAATTTTATTATCTGCACAGGACTTCAGCGTGGAGAAGGCGCGTATGGTTCAATGATAGTCCGTCAGCCAAAAGATCAAGATATCCACGGCTCTCTTTATGATTTCGACTTACCATCTCATGTTATTATCGTCCTGGATTGGGTCCATGAAACAGGCTTATCCAAATTCACGTACCATATGCACAGTGATGGTAACAACAAACCTGATTCTTTATTAGTAAACGGTTTAGGATTTTTCCAAACAACTAACACAAGTGTGTTTGTCCCTGCTGCGAGATTTACCGTTCAAAAGGTAATGAAAAGAAATATTGGACACTGTAAAGTGATCTTTCAAAATTGTTTCAAAAATTACAAATTCAGGGGCGGCTTTTACACTATTGTAATCTGTATCCCAACATTAGGCTTATAGCCTGTGTCTGAACATCCCATAGAATGAAAAAAAAAACGTGAAATTTTTAATTTTGACACGTGACCGACGAAACGCTGTTATTGGTCAAGCGCCGATGTGACGTCATTACGCATGTTGCATAAGAGATTGGAACCGTGGATGATGTAAAAACCGATCCCTGAATTTGTAGTTTTATGGAACAGACAGGTTTTGATTTTTAACATTTTATTGTGTATTTAAAAGTTCAATGCTATACTTGAGCATAATCTTGATTTTTTTTCTAATTTAAATATTTTAGGGCTTTCGGTATCGATTTAGGGTCATCAATGCTGAATTTTTGAATTGTCCAATCACAGTTTCGGTGGATAATCATACGATGACTGTCATCAGTAGCGATGGAAATAATTTTGAACCGATTGATGGTAAGCCCATTTTATTATTAGAAGTGTATGGCTAAATATTTTCCTGTAAATCCATTTAGGAAAAAAAAATACAGTTTCAAAATAGCATTCTCTTTTTCAGTGGAATCCTTCGTAACATACGCAGGTGAGCGATTCGATTTTGTTTTGAACGCTGACCAAGAAGTAGATAACTACTGGATCAGGTTTCGAGGTCTAATGGACTGCGATGAAAGATTCACCAGTGCTCATCAAGTGGCTGTTTTGCATTACTCTGGTGCTGAACCATATGCGTACCCACTCGACGAGCCTAGTTATGAAACGTCACAAAAAGAAGGACCAGTAAGTAATTATAAATTATAAATTACCTTGTCACATACTTAATAATAAATTTCCCTTTTCAGAAAGTAGAATGTTATATCATAAAAAAAAGGGATAGATAAATTAAACAAGCGTGAACTCAAATTTTAATTAAAAATGACATACAGTAAAGTCCTTCTAAGAAAAATTGATATAACTTTTCTGTGTCCCAACGTAAGGTTCATAACTTGTAATTGAACATCCCGTAGATAGAACAGTTTTTTTTAATTTTGTCACGTGATCGACGAAATGCTGTTATTGACTAAGCGCCGCTGTGACGTCATTACGCATGTTGGCGATCGGGTATCAGTGCATAAGAGATTAAAACCGTGGATTAATTCAACTTAAATTAGAATCAAATAAATTTGAGTTCTGTTGACTCATAAAGCAATAGTCAGATAAATTGTCGGAGATTCACGTATTAATGGCAGCCGCCGTTTCTTAAAAAGTGAATAATTCAACGCAGTTAAAACGATTGGTGTCAAATTCCAGTGGTTAAGTCTTCTTTTAACAGTATAACATCTATTTTTACATACATGGTGTAGTAAAATACTAAAGTCTTATTAAATATCCAGTGTTAACCTATACATTTTTTGTGGCTGTCACACCCAGGCGCAATACAATACTAATTTATCGGTTTTTGTAAGTGATGCTACATTTGAGCGCCGCCAACGTGTGTAGTGACGTCAGAACAACATGACGGTTCTTTGTGACCTTTCCAAACGTCATGTATTTTAGAATTATCTTTTCTTAACGAAAAAATAGCGCAAATAATTTTTTTTTTAATGGGTTAAGAGTTCATTTTCGGCATTTTTGTAAATCTTGGAAGACCCTATTGACTAGATATCTAAGCTTTTAAATTATATCTTTTAGATACGAAGTCCTTCCAAATCGTATGGAATATAAATAATAAATTAAATTCGATCAAAATGAAATTGCTTAAGAAGAGCCCAGAATTCGAGATCGATCAACTTGGGTCTTGAACGAAATTTATCCGCCACTGCGCCACTGATCAAGAATTTTGATTTCAATTCTTATGTTTGCCTTAAAATTAATCCATAGATATATCCAACAAATTACATAATTAAAAAAAAAATGCACTATTATACAGAAATATATTTGTATCATTACAATGCAGTCTTCAACTATTATCTCACCAAAATTCTATATTTCAAATGCATTGATGGCGTTCCGTTTGTAGTCTATTTGACTGCTGCGATGAGCAAAATAAGAACGATACATCTGTTAGTGACAATTCACAATGTGCATAAGCATAATGAGTACGTAAAAACATAAACGTAAGAAATTATGTACGTTCACAGTGGTCGTAACGTAAAATATCAAAATAAAGTGTTTTTTTCATATTACGTTGGTACAAATTAGGGTTATTTTCAAATATTCTGTTCACTTCGATTCTGTTTCGTTTTTTTTTTTGGTCTCACTCTTAACAATTTGGAGTTTAGTTTGTTTTGTTTTATTGTATGATGTCTGAAAAAGGTCTTGCGATTGTTTCATTATTATTGAAACTACGTTATAAAAGTCGCCAATGAGAGAAATATCAAGACGAGGAAGAAATTGTTGTTTTTTCTTATTGATAATTCTATGTCAATCATATTTAAAGCACGTTTCGATCCAGGGTATTGTCAACTGTCAGATGAAAACATGTATTTGAAGTTGACGCATGTGCTATTAGTTGTTTCGTACGTAAACATAACATAAAGTTAAATTCATCTCAATGTAGCTCTTATGTCATTACATAAACCTAAGAAATACGTAAGAGTATTGTGAACACGGGCATTGAAATACAGTAGTTCAACTTTACGTTTATGTTTACGGTTACGTACTGCTTACGTTTACGCACATTGTGAATTGGCACTTATTCTGATGAACAAACATATATAGTATTTCGTGTTCATTTGTGTTTGATCTTATTTTGTTTTGAAAAATACAATTAGAATGCAAGAAAACGGGCTCCAATAATATTCTGAAGATACCAAGCACGGTTATAGCAAATGCAATTTTAGGTTGACAGTTGGTCGTAAGCACATTGCGCATATACTGGTATACTTGTCGCATGAATACTTTATCCAAGCTACAATACTACTTGCTAATTTTATCAGATAGAATGGAATAATTACTTTGGATATCCTACTAGAACATCCAAATATATTTTAGAATAAATTTGGATATCAAAATGGATAAATAATATTTATAAAAGATAAATTCATATTTGCTTGTAGTGACTATACATTTTCCACCGCTGTGACGTCACTTTAGACACCACGAATTGTTTTTATCGAAGTATGATTCAAAAGTATCACATATTCACAATTTTTTTTTGTACCGAAATGTTAAAAATTAATAAATCTATCATAATGATAGAAAATGAATGCAATTTGTGATAAAACAATTTTTTCGTCATTAGTCCATGGAATTAAAATGAATTCACTTTATTTTAGCAATTAAACACCTTGAATGAAGGAGTCTCTTCTCTTCACAACGATTCCATTAATATCGTCCAAATGAATGCAACTGTTTCAAATGACATCAGCTTAAAAGAAACCCCCGATTATCAGTTCTACATTTCTTACGATTTTTACAATATTTCTAATCCGCATTATTACTCCAAAGGTTTATACGAATATTTCTCAGGTAAAATATTATAATTATTAATTAGTAAAAATTTATGATAATGAAAAATAATGTTATTTTCAGGTCATTCTAAATTTCGAATAACTACTCCTCAATTGAATTATATTTCGATGAAGTTCCAGCCGTTTCCCCTTCTCCCAGGTCGCAATTTAATACAACAAGAAACGTTCTGTAACGAATCAACAGTTCAAAACTGTAAAGAAGATTTCTGCCAATGTACACATGTCTTACAAGTTAGTATTTTCATTTTGCTTCATAATGAACATTGAATGGAATATTATGTAAGTATTGAAATAAGAGAAATGAATCACAGATTTTAATTTTTCTTTTTAACAGTAAGTTTAGGCTCCATCTGGACCATCTTCAGAAGTGTTACAGATTTACATAATTATGATTCTTATGAACATTTGATACAGTAAAGCAAAAACATTTTACAAAATAATTTGTGAATTTGTAATTACACAGCAGATGTTTAATGGTGAATTAAAAACATGATTTAATTATTTTCAAGACTAAATCCTTGTTCAAAAAAGCGCGTGCACGCATAACAAAAAATGAGATCTATTGCTAAAAGTCCACCAATAGAAGAAAAATAAAATCAAGATGTCAATTAAGAACAGAGCAGCACCAAAAACACAGATCGTGATACCAGCCATATTATTTAATTAATATCGGACTAGTTTATTATTGTTGTCATAATAATACTGATTTCAGGATTATTACGTAACAAATAATATCAGAGGGCATTATGTTTCAAAATTATGCCCTCGTGCATTATTTTCAAAAATAATAAACAAGTTTCCTGGTTACAGCAAGTAACTAGAGTAATGTCTCTGACAGATATCACAATGACAGGACGTACATTGCTACAAGTTTTGATTGAAATACAACAAAAGTCGGACATTAAACATTGAAGGCACCACGGGAGTTGAACAGACAATAATATCTACGGTCAACGTACACACCTCGGGCCAGAGGCCCTCGGGAAGTACACTGTTGACCTCAGGCATTATTGTCCTTTTAACACCCTTGATACCTTAATTACTATAAAAACTCACAACTTATTCTGTGAATACTTTTTGCTTTACTGTATTAAATGTACATGAGTATTATCTAGATTTGTTGCATTCCTGAGGATGGTCAAGATGGGGTCGAAACTCTAAAGTTGAGAAGAAAACCCAAAATCAATGCCTACAATCACTGCATCAACCATATTCAACATACAGGTGTCCCACGACGAGCTTACACATCTATATTTTCAATATTATTTGATATAATTCTACAAAATTTGGTATCTATAGGTATTTTTAAACTAGTAGCACATCCGGTTTGACCGGAAATTGATCTCAACTTTCTTATTTTGAATAAAATACCCTATTTTCTATTTTACCATTCAATTTTGCGATAAATTTTATATATGAAACAATGAAAATATTATGCTGCTGAGTGCTGATCAATCATTTTGAGCGTAATTAAATTTTTTTCTGTCTGAAATATGGCACATCTTAAAAACGCTGTATCTCAGGAGCGAGTTCGAATTATCATAATATGTAAACAGCATTTTATAAAGAAGACGTAATAACTACTACTAAACCAAATTATGACTAAATGAATTTAATTACTAAATATTCAAAATCTCACAGATTCAGCCTATAAAGTTATTGAATAAATCTGATGGCCCAATTCTGTTATTTAATTTGCAGGTAGCGTTGAATTCCGTTGTAGAATTAGTGCTGGTTGACAAGGGTGAAATGTTTGATGCAAATCACCCGTTCCATTTACATGGAAATTCATTTAGAGTGGTAGCAATGGAACGTTTAGGATCGACTGTCACCGTAGAGGAAATACAAGAACTTGACCGAGCGGGGCTAATTGATAGAAAGCTGGATAGGGCTCCTGTGAAAGACACTGTCAACGTTCCTGATGGAGGATTCACCATTTTAAGATTTCATGCAAATAATCCAGGTGAGATTTTTCAAAAGCTCGTAAATTAAAAAATTCATTTTAATATTGATTAGATTTGTATCAGTGCGAAAAATTAAATTCTAAACAAATAAAAATATGTTCTAGGATACTGGCTTTTCCACTGTCATATTGATTTTCACGCAGAAATTGGAATGGCACTTGTTTTTAAGGTGGGAGAACATGAAGATTTCCCACCGGTGCCAAGAAATTTTCCACAATGTGGAAATTACATTCCTGAAGAAATAACTACTGAACAATTTGATGGTGTAGAAGAAACAACTACTGACGAACATTTTGATTATGATACGAATTCTGTTTTAAACTCAAGTTTAGCAAGTACTAATAGATGTGGAAATGTGACGTTTATGCAACAAATTTTAAGTGATTTACGTATTACAGACGAATGTGGAGCATCTGCTGCTTCTAAATCTACTCATCATCTGATTCTTCCGACTCTTATATTTATTATGTCACTCAGTATTTTTACATGCTAAGGAAAATAATGAACTTATTTATTTTTTGACACTACAAGTAACAAAATTATTTATTGGCTTTAAGTTGAAGTACTTCTTTTTATATTTTTATATAAGAAATTAATTGTAGTGATGTCAATATGTATATAGACTTTAAAGTGCATTATTATCATGTGATTATAGTAATAGAATAATTACAGTATTATTTAGCTAATAAGTGAAAAACAAAATGCAGTAGTTTAAAATAGTTATAATTTTCTGATATGTTTATATCGCGGACATTTAGGTACATTTGTAGATCGATTCCATTTACGTCAGAACATTACCTAAACTACAAACTCCTAATATTCATTTTAGTATTTACAAGGACAGATTATCGTAAATGACTGTGATATAACATAAAAGTTAATTAGGTTACTCATGTGAATTTCTTAGGTGCTATAAATTTAGAATAAATATTAATTTTTTAAGCTGTCGTCTTTTAATTTCTAAATATCTCTACCATCTATTATCTATTAGACACATTTGGCACGTGCCTATTGAATATATTTTCACTAGGCACTTGATATGCAGCACAAATTATTCGCTCATTTATATAATTCAATGAACTATTTATAATATTCACGCGGATCTTGCACATTTAATAAAATTTACCAATATGTTTACGAAGACGAAATGTCAAAAATTAAATTTTCTGAAAGTATCTTTTATCGACAATGATCAAGTGGACATTGTCCGCTTCAAATTTTTTCAACGGTTGCCATACCTTCGAAAAATTTTAGATCTCCAACGACACTCACCACAATTAATATTTATAGAATAAAAAACATTTCATCAAAATCCAGCAATTAGTATACGCCTATTGCGTATCCTCAGTGGCTCCGCTCTATCGGTTAAATTTTACATCTACGAGGTGTGCCGTCAAAAACGTCAAACTGTCAAACGTCATTTTTGTATGTCATATTATTCGATAATCATGAGTATAAATCATTCACTTAGAAGTTGTTGTGTTGTTAGTTGTAATAATACTAAAGCAAACAGTCCAGAACTAATTTTTATAGGTCTTCGAGAAGAGATTATGAAGCGAAACAAAGAGAAATGTGGATAACAGCAGTTAAACGAATATGATTTTATGCAATAATCTATAAAAATGTATTAGATATCATTCAATTCTCAGTATCAACCATCTTTGAGAGAAATTGAATATTATAATTGTAAAGAAACTAAATAAATACCACTTAGATAAGTTTTTTAATTGACAGAACAGTCACATGAATTCGTCTCAGAATCCTTTACTGAAAGCACCAAATTTTTGCTCAATATTTTTCCTTCTCAAAATTCAAGAATTGTTTGAAAGATAAACAAGATGAGAAAATCTCTTTCCCCCAAGGATTCCACTCAAACTCTGTACGTATACAACACATTATAAATCTAACTGAAATTGATTACTTTTAGATGAGTCACATAAACAATAAAAGATAATAATGACTATGGTTGATTTGCTTCTTTTAGAATATTTCTGTCTACAAATGTTGTCATAAATTAATTACAATATTATTATTAGGAATATAGATGGTACGTCATGGATTTCATTTTGATTTTAAAGCAGATTGACATATTTCAAAACATTGACAGGTGACATCACACCTCGAAGTTGTGATTTTTGAATAATATGCGGCGCTTTCGTCAAAATTTGAAGATACGCAACAGGCCTATAGGCTATGTGCAAGGGGGCGGAGTTTGAACAAATATCGAAGCGAGCGCTCATGGTGAGCACAATTGTAAACATCGAACTCCATTTCTCAGAATACGTCATTGAGCTGTCATTGAGCATTGTAGTTTAAAAGTGAAAATAATTGCATATAAAACATGGGAAAACGTTTGTTCTGTTTTAGGCTGTTGTGTTAAGGATGATTCAAGTGAAATATAGTTTCATAGATTTCATGTACCCAGTTATAACATAAAAAAACGAGTGAAGTGAATCAAAGCGGTAAATAGAGTATTCGCTCAGTGCGCGACAGCAGCGCCATTTGATGTATGAACTAAAGGAGGATATTTGGCGTATATGTACATTGTGATCTAACGAGATAAAATGTTATATTTTGGTATCAATAAAAGTATATACGGATATTCCAAGCAAGTGGAAAGTTTTATTCATTATTATTATACGTTTCTTATAAGTTCGACTGACAGTAAAATAAGTATGATCAATGAAAAAATTGATTGAAACTCGATGAAAGTTTGGTTGAGTAATGGCATAATATATAAAAACAATCATAAAATAATAATATGGAATGAAAACGTATAGAATGAATAGAATAGTCATTCCTTAACTTATGTTGCAGTTCTGTGTCAAGTTATAAATCAGAAAAACTCGTAAATTTATAAATAATGAACAAAATCGCAATGGGTTTGTCACCCTCATAAATCGATGCGTTTTTAACCATTTCTTATGGATTTATAGATCTGTAGAATTAATGAATTTTCACAGAATTGGAACATGGATTGTTATATATTTGTGAAATCAAATTGACAAATTCAAAATGTCCAAAATTGATTAAAGTATTGTAGGTGGGCTTCAAAATATCCTCGAGATGTTTAAAATACTAATAAATCCTACTGATGGACTTATATGATTACTATTGCTTTCACTTGGTAGATTTTGTTCATTTCGAGGTTTATTCTTCTCCTTAATCAATGCTAAATTATTTGTCATTGATTATAACTCCTCATGCCATTGATACTGATGGACAATTGAATAATAATATTATATTATTTGCATATATTCATTCTCCTGCTTGAAGTTGAACTTTCACTAACTTTTGAAGTTTTGTAATTTGAAAGGAGTATTGTAGAAACATAGGTAGGACATGACTCCTCTTCAGATTTTTTGCCTCCAATGAACGATCACTCAAATATAATCATGTGATTTAGGATACCAAAGCGATCCATTTACATTTAATAAAAAATCATTAATAAATTTTCTTGAACTAGATTCATGCATGATTCTATTATTTAATTATATACAGATATGAGACAATTTTTTGGTATTAAAACAATAATCCCAAAGTCTAAAGAAGAAAAATTGGAAAAAATATATATGAGAAAATGTTTAGCGCCAAAAAATGCCAATTTTTTAATTACTTTTGAGAATAATAATTAATGGTCCATAAGCACCTGTGACCTCTCTGAAGTTTGCTATTTTCAATGTTATTTTTATCACAGAAATAAAGGTTATGGCAGCACGTATCTTTTCCTTCTCACTGCAACTATCCATTTATTTCTTTGATTTACTTTCCATTTCTCAACGGGAAATTAATAAAATTTACATTTGTCGTTTTTTCATGTATTTTTGCAATTCACAACAATGCAACACCGATTGCTCATTTTATTAGTTTTCTTGAAAAACTGTAGTCAATACGTGCATTTCTTATATTAGAAATATATAAAAGAGCCTCCCGAAGTGCCTGAATCCTCCGCTGCTAGCGCTAGCGACGATTTCACTTCCCCTTCCATGGCTTCGCACGCTCCCAATAGGCTCTTTGCGCAAACATTGAAGAGCGACACTAGCGCTCAGAGTGTTTAATTTTGAAAGTAGCTGCAGGAAAAAATTTGAATTGTCATTACGTGGAATATGTGAATGAAAGCTAAAAAGTTTATATTGAAGCTTGAAATAAGTTTAAAAACACAAGTGAATGATGACTAATGGAGTTATAATAGGAACAGGATTCCAATTCATATAACCTGGTTGTATCCGGAGTACAATATTAGAAAGAGGAAAATTAGTGCAAGAAGTAAGCATGTGTTTAATGTTGAAGAAAAACTGTTTTTGGATAAGAGTTTGATTTCCGCGGTTGTTGTAGAGCAAATGTCGATTAATTCTTGTCCGTTTAAAGTTTTTATCGAAGTAAGATATGTTATTTTGAAGTAATTAATATAAGCTGCTATATGTCTGTCAAACGAATCAAAACATGTCACATGAAAGTATATTTTTTCACATTGCCTTAGGTTGATGAAACGCGAGATATTTTGCATGAATTTCCAAAAACTTATCCGATACATAAAAATAATACATACAAAATTGCTATAGCTTACAATGGTTTAACCTAACTTCTTATATAAATTTTCTAGTTTCATCAAGGAATTTCTACGTTTAATACATATTCTATAATTATTATTGACTTCTTTTTACTTTTTTTACTCGTTTAATAGCCTGAATCCATATTTTCCCATTCCTATTTCATGTTCTCTGGATGGAAACTTGTAGAAATGTTTATGTTTTTTTATATCTCCGTAACTGTTTTACAGTTTGAAACGCAACAATTTGTATAAACAACACGTAATATTTCAATTTACTGTTAAACTGGCTTATAAATTGCTTTATAATCAAATTTTTATACATATATTCTGAAATCATGTACAATGATAACGTTTTGTTTTACTGCTAGTACTGTCAAAATTAACCACTACTGGCGCTGCAATCTATTCGCAAAGAGCCTATTGTCTGTCTTGCATTACTAATCTATATAACAAATATGTTTGTAATTCAATTGTGAAATTAGAAATAATCATCATCGATATGGGATTCATGAATTTACTTCCATCTGTAATTTGTAAAATGTTTCAGTGATAGAAGTTTGTCAGATGCACTTCGCAATAATTTTGTTGTTAATATAGTCAGCAAAATATTCTTCAACATGTTTAATATGGCAAAATTAATTTCACGCTTTCCTCCAATGCTTCTTTGGTAGAAGGGATACAGTGTTTGATAAATACAAACCCGATCTGCAAGATCATCGACGTCATAATTTGAGGTTATCCTCTATAATAGGTACGTTATAATTGAAGAAAAAAATACTCAAAATAAATAATTTCAACGTACCTTTTATGCTATGCAAGTTATATTATACGTACACAGCTGAATTAAATAATATTAGTACATTTAAAAAATTATAGGTATGAAACAATGATAAAATGGAGTTCAATCGTTCTCCATTGCCCGCTAGAGGCGCTAGTAGACTTCATGCACGTAGCCAATAGGCTGTACAAAATAGTATATTGTGTGGCTACAGACGAAACAAGACGATTTCAGCCGAGGGTAAATTCTTCTTTTTATTTTGCAGGTAGCAAGTCGAGAGTAGCTGTTGGTGCTTTATCAGTAAGATGTTGTGGTGTACTGTCAAATTAACTGAGGTTATATGATTTTCATTTAGAGATTGACAAAGAACAAATGCGACTCTGCCAGGGATAAAACGATGTAAAAAAATCAATCCAGCGGGCAGAAACAAGCTTGTTTCTCCCCTAGGGCAGAAACAGACCTGTTATATATTCTACTTGACAGATTTTCAGAATATTTTGGATAAATTTAAAACGATAACCCGTGGAACCATGAGATTTTGTGTTTGATTATATATACCCAATGATGTACATTAAGTGACGTTTGTATTGTTTAAAAAATTGAAGTTATACATTGGTTTAAATTGACAATGCGTGCACGCACGATTTTTAACACGCAGTTAGCCAACGCTTTTCACAGATGTCGGGTGTGGCAAATGAAAAGAGAAAATTTCTCTTTTTTCCGCTTTTTAATATTAATATTAATATCATTTTAAACCAATGTATAACTTCAATTTTTTAAACAATAATTCCTTTATAAGTATTTCTGACATTCACATACACATAATTAGTACCAAAATAAAATTGTAGCGCTTTTGAGGATGGCTGAGGTTCAGCCGAAACTGTAAGACAGAAAAGAAATAAAATTAAATAAATTGACTGAAATCCCAAAAATATATCATTCACATTATCAAGTATAATATCTGTTCAAAAGTTACTTCAATTTTGTAGATGAGTCTTAAAATACACTCCAAATGTTTAATGTACCTACTGATAAATCCACTGAAGTATCCTCCAACTAAAATTTTGCAACAAAACTTTTATTGCACAGTTCTTTATAAAAGTCTACTTCTTACATTGAAAATTATGTTATAAATACTGAAATTTCTTATACGATCGTAGATTTCAATTTTGAAGAAATAATTTCAATTTCATGGAAAATATAATAGAAACATTGCTATAAATGGTCCGATAATCTTTTTGGACCGTTACATAAACGTAGATAGGATTTTCCAGAGTGATATTTATTTAATTAATGCCGCCTACAGAAGTAATCAATTAAATTTTCCTGCTTTCAATGGTTTCTTTTTTTAAATATTTGGAGTCATCCTCAGTTCCAAAAATCACATTTCGTTACTATTATGTTTGTACTGATTTATTAGCATGCCAATTGTTAAGGAATCATATTTTCCCAAAATGTTTTACAGTATTGGCCTATATAAAAGCCCAAATTATGAAGAATTTAATAATTAATTAGCGGAATGAATCACTGGCGTCCGAGATACACCATCGCAAGTTAGTTGAATAATGGAATTATTTTTAACTATTATTAATATTTGTGATTGATAAAAACACCTGTTTAATTGATTTGGTTTATTCCCCAAGTACTAGTTCAGTTGATACCAAATTGTTAATTGCTTGTGCTATTATCACAATCAACAAAGGCGTTAAATTGAAAGGATTTTTTTGTTTTGAATTCTGTATATTTATTTATGTTTTTGACGTTTCGACTCTCTGTCCAAGAGTCTTCATCAAAAATAATGATACAAAAATAAACAAGGCAAGCATCTACATAATTAAAAATATACAGAATACTAGATGTGAAAACGTGGGTATTTAGTGCAAAAAGAACAAAATTCCTTTAGCATTCTCTCAAGGTCTGAGGAAAAATCACGTGAAACAAGCTTAAACAGAGGAATCAATAAAATTAGTGTAGACAATTATCATTGTGAAGTAGTATATTACACTACAAAGGCCGAAAACTGAATTTTCGGTCCTGCGCGTCATGATTCCCGAAGCGAAGCCGAGGACATCATGACGCGCAGGACCGAGATTTCAACTTTCGGCCCGTGTAGTGTATACGATTTTTCTTCATAGTCGGTCGAAAGTACGTTATTAATTTTACTTTTAAGGTTAGTGATAGCAACAGTAATTACAGCGGTTAACAATTTGTTAAAGCGACAGAATAAATAGTTCCTAGTTACGAGTATAAATACGCATGAGAAATTTTTTCCTCCCGTCGTTATACAGGGCGCGCGTGTACTTCTCATAGGGAGTAAATGTCAAACTTTCGTCCTTGCTATTAGGGACGAAAGTACGTACTTTCGACCGAGGTATGAAGAAAAAATAATTAATTAATATAAACCACAAGGACGTTGTGAAGACCTCACATTAGAGTATCATTTTTGGGGTTATTTATTATCTCGGTTTCCAAGATAAGTAATTAAATTCAATTATATTATTTGGCGGAAAAAGAAAATCCAATTATTTTCTTATTATTTTAGTTTTTGAGGTGAATGATCGGTGAAAATATTCTAAACGCAATTAAAACGTTATCATCAGTATTGAAGATATAAATGTAATGACATACTCTATGAAACACCATCTCGTTCATACTTGTTTTGGGCGATTCTACATTGTCTAGGATTACACGGTGCAAGGATCTAGGTGTTCTTTTTGATCTATAATGTCATTTTGATTATCATGTGAATGAAATTGTCAGGTCATCGTATAGAAGTTTGGGATTCATTATAAAGAATTGTCGCCATTTTCACAACTGTCTTACTCTTATGTCTTTATACAACTGTTTCATCCGTGCGAAACTAGAATATTGTTTTTCTACAGTCACTATAGAAATGATACCCATTCCACACGCTGTAGCGTAGCTATAGCGTGTGGAATAGGGGTCATTCCGCACGCTTAGAAGTTCGTAGGAGAGCCGCGTGGCGTCGCGAAAAAACTGTTCTATTGCTGTCATAATTTCATTTCTCTTTGATTTTCTCATCATTTCTCTCCAAAAAAATATCAATATGAGTAATTTGATCAAAGTTTGATGAATTGGAATGAGATCAATGAAGCAAATTCTTTCTCAAAAAGCTGCATATTTTGGTTATGAATATTTCTGCGAACATCTTTGACTGTAGAAAAAATAACATCCGTCACTCGTGCGAATCGATCATTCCATGCTCATGTGAATTCGCATTCGCAAGGAATGATCTCCATTCCGCACTTGTATCGGAATATACTATTTTTAATTAATGTCCGACTAGTTTATTATTGTTGTCATAATAATACTGATTTCAGGGTTATTACGTAACAAAAAATACCCGAGGGCATTATTTTGAAAAATAATAAACAAGTTTCCTAGTTACAGCAAGTAACTGGAGTAATTTCTCTGACAGATGTCACAATGACTGGACATACATTGCTAAAAGTTTTGATTGAAATACAACAAAAGTCGGACATTAAACATTGAAGGCACCTCGGGAGTTGAACAGACAATAATGCCTACGTTCAACGTACACACCTCGGGCCAGAGGCCCTCGGAAAGTACACTGTTGATTTCAGGCATTATTGTCCTTTTAACACCCTTGATACCTTAATTACTATTGGAATCCATTGTACAAAAAGTCTATAAGGGCAATAGAGACAGTTAAAAAAAAATCCTCAGATACTGTTGGCATAAATTTGATTTGCTTGCTACTTTGAATGATGATTTTCTCTACTCTAAAGCCCTTATGGAATCTAATCTACTGTCCATGTGTATTCCTTTTCAAATTAATTAACAATATGATAAATGATTCCAACCTTCTGTCATCTATAAAGTTTCATATTCCTTGCACTAATAATACTAGACAAAAGTACCTCTTTGTTCTTCAAATGGTTAGAGCCAATTATAAACTAAAAGCCCCTAATGAAATTGATATTGGATTCGACAAACTTGCAACATTTAAATGTGAAATTCACTTGTACTTGAGTAACTTAAACTAAATAATTTTGTATATTATTCATTATTATATAATTGGTCTTTTCGCTATTTTTTTGTATATTGTTATCATATTTTATAACACTCTGTAACTGTGACATTAGTCCTGTAGGGTGGTTTTTTCAATAAATAAATAATATCAAGAAAAAGAAAAACCTGAATACGGTCAAATTTTGTATAAAAATGTTGTTCAAGTCTTTTGAACAAGAAATTGCATCTAATAAATCTGAAATTATTGATCCGAAATTTCGCAAGACAAGAAGAAATACCAAATAACTCATTCTGTGTACTCTCATGTCAACTTTTTGCTGAACAGAAAATACAATTATAAAGTTTTAAAGCAAAAACTGCATTTTGATTAATAAAAACGGTGAACTGCTTCTAATGGACTAAGATCCTATCTTGTAATTACAAATTATGGAACTGCAATAATTTAAATAACAAATACTGTACAAAAAAGTTCAGAAAACATTCTACAAATATGCATACATAAAAATATTGCCATCTTCTCAAAGTAAATTATCAATCAAATAGATATACATATATAAATTGGCCAAGTTTTTAGTAATGGATGAGAAGATAAAAGCATACTCAATATTTTTGTACTATTGATGTTTAAATAATAACTAAACAATTGAAATTACTTACACTATTGTTCTTCATAAATAAGAAACACCACACACTCAGCATTTCACAAATAATACTAAATCGTACCGACGCTTACCTTACATTAGGCTGGTTTCTGCCTGTTTTACATAATACAAAACAATCAATTCACAAATATTATATTTATTGAAATACAGTATGAATCAAAAGTGACTTATAAAATAATAGTGGAATAAAAATAAGCAATATTTAGAGTATTTCATTTAATTTTTTTAGAGAGTATTTATTTGGAATCATAATTGAACTGATTTGAAAATTTCAACCTCGATATATTTTTGTTGACAATTAACAATGCTTAATTTACCCAATACTGTTTTAACACCTGTGCATACCACTACAAATTTGAAAAGGTGTCACCTTGCACTTTGATCAAAATTAACAATTTATGTTAAGGAGTGATCAATAAAAAAACCAATGTTCATCAGAAACAGAAAAATTGAAAATAGTTTAGGAAATTACAGTTTGACATGCAAATAAATGAAGTGTAAGAATTTCAAAAATAAATTCTCATTTCTTCAATATTCCTGATAACTTTTGCTGCCGAACTGACGTTTCCCAATAATTTCAAGTGACAACTTACTTTGACTTATTTTTTGATCACTCTGTACAATGTCTATTAAAATAACAGCTAGTATGCTGAGACCTATTAGTTTATTATAATAAATATTTACAAATTAGTACCTCTATTACCATAGATTTCAGTATACCCGAGTTATTTTATTTCTGTTTCACAATATTTATTATTAGGAATATGGAAAGCATTATATATTATTTACAAATCTGCAGACTTCATTTGTTAAAGAAATTGTCATTTGAATCGGATTCACACAAATTTAAATATTTTTTAGTATATCTTGGAGCATTTTTCAAACATAAGATGGTCACTTGTACCACCTCGTATAACTTTCTTTGGAATAAGTTGCACGTTTTTTGAGCGTCACTCGAATAAAAAGTATCGAACCGAAATGACAGCAATGTTTAAATTTTTATGAATCCGTAATGCGAAAATTTGTCCATAAAATATTTAAAAACAAATTTTCTATTTTAATTCAGACAAAAAAATTTCCTAAGCCCTATGTACAACTCGTGTTGTTAATCACTAATATTATTTTCCTCCAATGAACATTTTATCCTTGAATAAAATAATAGATAAGGAGTTGCGGGCGAAGTTCTTTTACAGTTTAACAGCTTCTGGAATTCTTTTGTAGAAAATGTGCGTACAACATCGTCGTCACACTCGAGCCACAAATGATCATCATCATAAAGAATTTGATCATTCATGCCCCTCAAAGAAGATTTTCCATCTTTATTGGAACTATTTATCGCGTTTTCAATTACTGATTTATTAAATCTAATACCGCAACAATCCATACTTTTACAACTACTAACATCATTATTTGAACCATTTTTTGAATTTGAATGATTTATTCCGGACTTTATACTATCCGAGTTGCTACTTGAAGATTTGGGTTTGAGGAATTTTAAAAAACTAAGAGATTTTTCTGCAGATGAGTTGAAATTTACAAATTTAGAAGTATCTTTACAACAATTGACGTATTCATAATGACAATCGGAAGCTCTAGTATAGGCAATATAATGGCCGGAGGCCATCGAAGGGCCTACATGCATGATCACCGCGTATAATTGGTAACTATGCAGCTTTTGCCTATCGGGCTCACTGGAACACTTGTCGCAAAAACAATCCAATACCAATGGAGAAGGAATGTAGTTATTAATTTTTTCTGTTCCGTTAGCTGTTGTCGAAAATCTTTTAAGCTGTAAAACCAGCAAATTTGGTAGCCTTTCATAAGACACCTCTCGCGTTGCCTCATTATACCTGATGCATTCATCACACCAGTATTTATTCGTGCCTCGAAGACTTTCTGTAGTCACGCAAACCTGTCGATAAAAATCACTTTCATTACCATCGAAATCATTTTCAGATACAGGCACACAAATATCGTAGAAGGGTTCCTTACGCTCCGTAACTGACTCACATTCTAAACATTTTGTTCGTAGCAAGGTTATTCCGCCAAAATCTTCGGACACGAAGTTGAATCCAAATTTTTTTGTCACTTTTTCAATCGGCGCTGGATTTTCTGATGTTTGTTCATCATTATTTACTTCTTCCTTAATTTTATCCTTTTGTTTATCGACTTTTTTATTGGTGGAATCTTTATGTTTTTTCCATGATCTTCGAACGCCTCTGGCTTTACTTGTCAAAGATGAAGAGTTCGATGATGACTGCGAATTTTCTAGTAACAAATCTGTCAATAAATCTGGCTGATTTTCGGCCTGTTTCGCTAATAAGTTACAAGTTTCACTTAATGTATCAAGAAGATATATCAAAAGTTCGTGAGCATCTTGTTGTTGATGACCTTGATATATCGAGTTAACCTCAATAAGCGCTTGGAGAAACGACGCAGGTTGGAAAGACTCTGCCCCATCTTTCATTTCCAAACTATGCAATGACATATAGAGTTCGTGTAGTTTTTCGGTAGCCATTTGCATCTTAGATTTCGGATGCAAGTCATTTTGGGCATTACCTAACGACAATAAATCCTTACTGCTAGAACTACGACTACTTGGTCCCGTAATGCTACCGATAGTACGACCGAGAGATGAAGTTTTTGCCTTAGCTTGGTTTAATTTTGAATGCATGAGCGCTAAATCAGCCACCAAGTGGTGAAGATTATGAACAAAAGACGGAACGAACCGCAAAGTGTAGAGAACACTGTTTAAGTAGCATGTATTGCCCATGTTGGACAACGTGGCCACCGGCAACGATATGGAATGTGAACCGTCATCGTTTGTACGCTGAGGTAACTCCAAGGAACGATATCCGTTCAACATATTAGATCCAAGATGCGGCTTTTTAGGTTCGGGAAATATATCGTTGTCGTGTTTTCTCTTACCGGGATACACGGTTTCGGTGACGTCTTGCAGAAATTGAGAGTTTATTCGTCTTCCCTTGATCGACGGCGCCCCATGTCTCGATAACGACAATGACAACTGGCGAAGGAAAGATACTTTTTCCGACTCATCTTCCGCCCTCATTCCTGGCATTTTCAATCAACCTATAATCATTTTTCATTTCAAGGCCATCATATTGCTAAATCCGAATTTAATTAGCATCTAATCTGACGCACACATAATAAATAACAAATTGCATAATAAATTTAGTTTCAATACTTTCTTTCTATATAAAATGAACATAAAAATGGTAATCGATTACAATGTGAAGCTTGGGTGCAGTAAAATTACAATCTTCATTAAAACTCTTAATTTTCCATGACATATACTTCCTTAAAAAGGCCTCCTGTTCAATTTCATACCGAAAAATAATGCCAAAATGCTTAGTCAATTAAAATATACTGCAAACGAAACGCATAAACATAAATATTAAAATCAAAGAAGCAAAAATATTAAAATTAAATAACTGTTCAGAAATATTGAATAGCACGCAATATACTTACATATTTCTCAAATATATATTTAATATTTGTCCTTATTTAATAATATATGTATCTTCTTATAATCTAATAAATATAGTAACTTCTTAATAAATGTAATGTATTTTGTATTACATTTAATAATTTTGTGGAGATTACATTGGCAGTTGTCATTTTAGGAGTAATACTGAAGCATAAAATATCCCTAGACAAAAGCTCAACACTTATGAAGATAGGCGCTAATGCTGCCGTACCAACATTGAATTTCAAACAGTTTCTACTATTTCATGAGCCTAAAAACTATGCTTCACTCTCATCTTTCCTGTTTAAATGTTAACAAAACAATAATTATTTCGTTCCTAAGGTTGTTAAAATTTTAAAACCTATTTCTAGATGATGTTTTTTTCTGGAAAAGAATTTTGAACTATAAATAGCAGCTAATAAATGGGAAAATTTTTATGTATTGAATTCCCTGAAATATAAATTACATTATTTTTTCTTCAGCTTAAAATGAAAACTCGCAAATGTCAGGTCGCAGCACAATGAACTAAAGTTCTAGAATTTTTTTAATTATTTGGCATACTCTGTTTGACTTTTCTTTGTATGTTCCGATTCCAAATTTACTTGGCCCAAATCCAAGCACACATTTCTAAAATGAGCTCTGAAACTAATGCGGAAACTCATTATAAATTTTCTTGAAATAGGCAGTAATTATAAAATTAGATACCTGTTTTGCACAGCAAAATGTTAATAAAACCTGTCATCCTAACAATTTCAAGTACTTCCGTACTTACACCATTATTTATTTATTTCTGAAAAAGTTCACTTTTGGATTCATGACATAATAAATACAGAGCCAGGTACCAACGAATAGATTTTTTCAACTTAGTCGTTACACAAAAGTCACACGACTATCTAAAATTAAAATGAATATGTCAGAATAGCTAACTTTTTTAAATATAACAAACTTCAAGAATATATGTTACCTAAAATTAGAATTATTTACTTTTAATTCAGTCTTGAACTTTGCACCCTAATAATTTGATTTCCGGAATTGTTTTGGCACCGAAAACTATTGAAAAATAAACATAAATGTTAAGTTGTATACGTTCAAAAAATTGACGCTTACATTTTGAGAATAGCCATTAATTTTCATTTAATTTGATATTGATTTTCTATTTGTTGTGCTATCTTGTTGAACATTTTATATATTGAAAATTAAATGCGATTTACTTTAGTAAATTTGTTTGCTTTGAAACAAAAAAGTTACATGTTTTGCTGAGGTATACCCTATATTTATTATTTCAGCTTTTCTAATACAAATTTTGCTCAATATAAATAAGTTTTTAAGCACCAACTATCTAGATTTAATTATATTATGTAGCTATCATAATAAAATAATTCATCGAATGTATTTTTCCTACCCGTTTCAAGTGAAAATTGTAAATACCACGAACTTTGTTTTCAGCTGTTTTAATTGGGTTGTTTCAAGGCCATAAAAAAATTTTAATTATTGAATTGAAAATAAACGAATATTGTAGCAAATTGTATTGTCTGTAACTGTAACTATCTGAAGATTTTTCTTCAAAGTAATTTAAAGCAGTTCTATGTCCACAAATACTTCTTAAAGCAACATTCTTAAGACAGTCAAAAACAGAGCTTACGGTATCCAAGATCAAAATTAATTTCGTTAAGAACAAACTCATAAAAAAATAAAAAGATGATGGAGTCAAAACCGATTCTTAGATTTGAAATTTTGTGGAACAAATAATGAATGTTTCAGAATTTTTTTATTCTAATTGTTTCCACAGCATAAACTTTGTTACAAATCATTTGTGACATCTACTTTATAACAAACTCATACTTTATAAGAAGAGCTGAACAATTAAATTCAACTAATTTGAATGTCAAATATTCAATAACTCAAGATAAAAATTAACAGTTCACTTTATTTCTGTCATTTTATCATATTGATGCTTTGAGCTTCATTTTGGAATAATTTTTGATATTTTGTTATCTTGGATTGGCAACACTGTTTACATAAAATGTTTGGGCATAAAACAAAATTTCACCAAATTATAGCAACTGTCAAACAATTAACACTGACACCAACCTAACCCAAATATTTCACAAAAAATTAATTTAATCAATTTTTGTATAAAAATAAAATACAGCAAATTACTGTGTTACGATTCAATTTACATTGTTATATATAGAATAAACATCTATAACAAGTGCGATTCGAAAGCAATATAAAAATTGAGAGGTTTTATACAGATTCCATTCAAAAGAAATTGCAGGAGCAAAACAAAATTTTTCCACGTTGAATTAATCAACTAGAATTAAATTTAATTCAGCTGAAATATTTAACACATGAAAAAACGGTTGGGTAGTATTTTATATTATAAAAATTTCTACTTATGTCAATATTTATTTTCACCTTAACTTTGAAAGAGCAAAATTTCTTTTTGAAATATTTATTTTGTGTCAATTTTCATTCATAATTAAATAACAGATTGGAGGATACAGTTTCAAAAACCAAATTATTTAAAAAACAAAAAACTCGACTGCAAAAACATATTTAAAAAAATAAACAGGACTAGAAAAAATTTAAAAAGACTATTAAATAAATATGTTTTATTGGGTATAAGTTCTGTAATTTATTAGAAACACAACGTTATATTTATTTATAAAATGAGTTCTGAAAAGTTTTTCCTTCATTAAAAAGACTATTGTTCAAAATTGAACAGAAAACAGAAGAAAAAGTTTTATTATACAATTAAGTTTGGTTTAATATTAAATATGATATGCAATGTGCAAATGTTCGGAGCCCATGAGTGCTTGAATGCAAATAAAATATATTTCAAGCCTTCGACAGGAAGCGGGAATATAATTCCCACCAGAATTTGAACTTTATCACTGTAATAACTTGATAACTCAAATGTTATAAATTATTGAAGGCGGGGACAAGTTTATGTTTGTAATTTTGGCTTGTACAGACATCTTGTGACAAACATTTGAAGTAGACAAGAAAATATATCTCTAATCTTTATACCTGTTTTTTATCCTGTCGGTTTCAAAATAAATAATGTCCAGAGATATATGTACATTTTAGTTTACTTTTGACAGAAAAATAATTTTCCCGCCAAAAATTTAGTATCCCCACCAACTTTTAGCTCTTCAAATTACAGCCCCCATTATTATCAATTAATTTTTGTATAGGCTCTTTGCGCAAACGTTGGAGAGCGACACTAGCGCTCGGAGTGTTTAATTTTGAAAGTAGCTGCAGGAAAAAATTTGAATTGTCATTACGTGGAATAAGTGAATAAAAGCTAAAAAGTTTATATTGAAGCTTGAAATAAGTTTAAAAACACAAGTGAATGATGACTAATGGAGTTATAATAGGAACAGGATTCCAATTCATATAACCTGGTTGTATCCGGAGTACAATATTAGAAAGAGGAAAATTAGTGCAAGAAATAAGCATGTGTTTAATGTTGAAGAAAAACTGTTTTCGGATAAGAGTTAGATTTCTGCGCTTGTTGTAGAGCAAATGTCGATTAATTCTTGTCCGCTTAAAGTTTTTATCGAAGTAAGATATGTTATTTTGAAGTAATTAATTATAGGCTGCTATATGTCTGTCAAACGAATCAAAATATGTCACATAAAAGTATATTTTTTCACATTGTCTTAGGTTGATGAAACGCGAGATATTTTGCATGAATTTCCAAAAACTTATCCGATACATAAAAATAATACATACAAAATTGCTATAGCTTACAATGGTTTAACCTAACTTCTTACATAAATTTTCTAATTTCATCAAGTAATTTCTACATTTAATACATATTCTATAATTATTATTGACTTCTTTTTACTTTTTTTACTCGTTTAATAGCCTGAATCCATTTTTTCCCATTCCTATTTCATGTTCTCTGGATGGAAACTTGTAGAAATGTTTATGTTTTTTTGTATTTCCGTAATTGTTTCACAGTTTGAAACTCAACAATTTGTATAACCAACACGTAATCTTTCAATTTATTGTTAAACTGGCTTATAAATTGCTCTATAATTCAAATTTGGTACATATATTCTGAAACCATGTACAATGATAACGTTTTGTTTTCCTGCTAGTACTGTCAAAATTAACCACTACTGGCGCTGCAATCTATTCGCAAAGAGCCTATAACTATCCGTTTTATGATAACTATAACAAACGGGCTTCAATTGTTTTCTACTTTTAGATTCATTTTGGATAGATTTTCCGATCACTTTGTATATATTGTGGAACAAAAGCTCCGAAAGATGCCAAGTTTTCCAAGAAGTTCGTTTCCCTTTCATTGGTGGGTTGACGAACTACAGACGCCTAGCTGTCTACTTCAGTAGCTTATCAAGAAAATATGTCATTCTGACTAACTTCGATATGATAATAAAATCATTTAGTAACAATTATTGTGTCTCATGACATAAATAATAACTTACCTGTTTGTTGACTCAGTAAATATATACACGTAATTCATACCAGGAAAAAACTTACAAAATTTAGTTGAAAGGTATTTTTGTATGATATTGCAAATTTGATTTCACAATTTTATCATACAGTTTTTAAATGTTATACACTGAATTTTAATTTGTTTAATTTACTTTTCAGGTAATCTTAAAAGAAGTGCCTACAAGTTTCTTTGTTATTTTAGATACATTTTCCAATATTAATTATTTAAATGGTTGGCATAACTGCATTTGAAGAGAAAAAATGCTTCAACAACTAGTGGAATTGGAACAATTGCTTCTAATATCAAAAAAATCATTGTTACCAATTTAAATATATTTTACAGGAAATTTCCTTCAATGAAGATTGTTTATTTTTATGGAAAGATGCTTTTTCCTATTGTTCTTCCTCATACATTACATTGGTATGGAAATACAAATTCCACAAATAAATTATAAAATCAGTGATTTTTAGTATATTATTCATATTTTGACATAAAATTTGCAGTTTTATATAATAAAAAGTTGTATTTTGTAACACAGGCACAAGATTCGAATTCGTACGCCTTTTGCACAACCAAAAAAAAATAATGATTTTATTTACTTTATGTGTTTATTTCAAGCAGTTTTAAATAACCCCAATGGAACTGTTAGTAGTTTTCCGATATTTATAAGAAGCACAGTAACCCTGAATTTTATATATTAATAAAATTAGTGTTTTAGGAAATGAAAACACTAATTTATAAGTCTACTTCTGACATAACACGTGATGACTAAAAAACAATTTGAAAAAATTTATTACGGTTCACAGTATCAAAATAATAAAATGAACCAAAATAACTGTAAATATTTATCTTGGTTGCCAAGGTAACAAAACAACAATGGAAGAAGAATATTCTTTGTTGGGTATTTTTATAATGATCACTTCATAATAATCACGAGTTTTCGTCATGTATTGAAATTGGAGTTCTGACAGAATGAAATTACTGTGCTTCAAGGGAAATTCCATCCAGAAACTGCGCATTTGGGAGTTTTCTGGACCAGTGCGACCCCGGGCGCAGGTTTTCATAGAATAACGTGGCACGCGTCCAAAATTGTGCTAAAAATAACACTATTTACGTCTGCACATGGCCAAACTAAGACGCAAATTTAACTTTTATATCTTGTAGATTGAGGCCAGAAGTCTTTACATTTCCAATAAACTCAATTGTTTTTATATCAGTATGAATAACGGAATAGACAAATTTTTGTAGGAATGGAAGAGGGAACTGGATGTTTGGAAGAATTTTATTGATTCTGGATATGGTCTAGGGCCGTTGATCCTCATCTCCGTTTGAACAAAGAAATGTAAAGACGTCAAAGTGTTTTAACCTTGCCAGGATGAAAATAGAACCGAAAACATTAAATCCAACTGCGTCTTTAACCGCCAGCACCTTATTTCTATATTTTTCATTTCCGCAAATTATATTTAGTTTCATTAGCACGTGTCACTCTCAAATCAACTTCCGTTTGCTATCCAAGATCATTATTATGCACTTTTAATTAATTAATAATTCCCAATAATGCTTCACATTTGTTTGTTTTGATTTGATCAAACTCCATTTAATTATTTGACTTAAGGTGAAACATCACCCGGAAATACTAGCTATCTCTGTCTAGTCTAATCTTGTTTTGGAGTAAGTGAGGCTTATGGAAGGTCAGTGATGACGGCGGGATACACAAGAATTCAAATTTGACATTTCAGAAGAAAAACATTTTATAGAGAAATTTACTGAAATTAATGCTCGCATTCAAAATCATTTTTCAAAGACATAAGTTTTAATGAAATTATTCATAATGAGAACATGAAATTATGATATAAAAATGTCCCAAAATTCACGCAAGAACTAATTTCGATAGTAACATGTTTTAAATAAAAAATTATGATTTTTTTATTGAATCATAAAGGATAAGGTAAAGTAAAGGGTTATCTAATTTTGATAGAAAACTGGTTTTAAATTGAAAATTATGAATTTTTTATTGAACCGTAAAGTATACAGTACAAGGATTATGTATGGAATATTATATAGAGCAAATGATCTCCACGACTTTGTTGGCATATACAGACTCCTGATTATCATGTCGCCTTAGCGAGCACCATTTAATGTTTTTGCCTGATGATCAGTTATTACTTCAAAGAAGAATTGCTCGATGCTACCTTCAGTCCAAAATGTGCAACTGTAACACCTATTAGATTTTCATAGTTGTGTATTGCTACTTGCTCATGACTCTTACCCCATTCCGTAGCACTAGTAGATAGATTTCGAACATATGGTATGTTTTCTACTAGGGGTCCGGCAGGCAGTTTTCGCTTACAGACTAGACCAAAATTTGAAGTTGTTAGTCTATGTTTTCTTTAAAGTATTTACCCTTGATGTATTCACTAAGAAATTAATACTTGTAGTTTATTTGAAGGTGAATATCTCGGGCCTTAGAGCAATGCAGATTCGGATCAAGTATTATTATTTGTAGAATGACAGATCCCAATAATTGATGGACATAAATAGAATATTTTGTCGCTTTCTTGAGAAATATGATATTGATAACTTGAAATTCTCATCTGAACACTTCCAGCTATAGTAGTATTTAGAAATCTAGAAGAGATAAGTTTTACAAAATTAGATTTGAAGATTGATTTTTAATGTATTTATCCAATGAACTTACTGTAACATTGTAAGTCAGATTTGTCAAATATCCTAGAATCCGAACCATTTTTCTTACTAGTGTGACAAGATCGGTAAAACTACACACACAGCCAGAAGCAGATATTCAAAAAGGTTTTTGTCACTAAAATCAGTCATAGGCTATTTATTCTCTAATGAATAAATACATGATAAAATTAATCTTTGACACTTGTCATGTAGTACAAAATTTGGATTCTAGATAGCGCCATAGAACAAATCAACTTGTAAAAAGACATATTCACAATACTAAAATAAATAGAAAAGAAATTGAAGAATATTTTCCTAAATTATTATTTTGAAATATACAGCCACTGAAACTCTGGAAAATATTGTAAAAAATTGCTCATAATTCTTAGATATTATAAATATATTTCTTTTTGTTCATTTGACGTTTCTTCATAACAAAATCTATGATTTGAACAAAAAAAAATTAATATCTCGAAAACTAGGAATCTCACGACTCTCAAAAAAATATATTATCTCCAAGAAATAATTGGCCATGGAATATAAATACGTTTGTCTTAATTAACCTTGCAGGGAATAAAAAAGTGTAAATGGACATCAGAGAAGTACCCAAAATATCGAGAATTTTGAGCCCAAAATCCAGTGACCGATGTCAAAAAAAATTAATTATTTAAATATATATAATTTTTGAATACAAGACTTTGATTTTCCTCCAATTTTCAATACTTTTAGAAGTGCACAGAAAGGGTTATATACGGAATAATAATTAATAAAAATCGATAATTTTTGCACAGCACTCTGAAGAATAATGTCATCTATAAGTCTACCAAATTTTGTCCCAAAAAACTGGATAATCTCTGAGAAATTAATATTTTCAGCACTAATTATTTTTTTTCTCAAAATTGTCAGGTTCAATATTCGTGAAAATTTTTATATGATAACTGCAAGTATAGCGCCTAGTATATATATTTTTCCCAGATAAGTTGTTATCAAAGTCCCTGAGATATAGGATTTGCATGCTAATTTTATACGTTAGCACTAATTTTATACGGATTTATTGCAGACATAATGAAACTTTGACAAATTATCTAATTTTTAATATACACGCCACTAAAAACTTTGTTAATTTATTATAAGAAAGTATTTATCAAACATATTGCTACAAGATTCATCAATTCAAATTTCGCGCTAAAATAGTACTTCCGAGTGATGTTTCACCTTAACATATGTTTTCAAAGCACATGTTGGCGCGTGTATGCGTAATGGACTCTGCGCAAGGAGTGGGGGGCAAATTCGCGAACAAAGAACTGGATATAAAAACGGGGCGCGCGAAATGTCAACAATCATTTGACAGTAAGTGAGTGTAAATAACTCAAAAGTGATATCTGAGCGATTGAAAATAATAATCGTATTTTCTTGTGAATTTATCGATTAGATTTTTATTCGTCAGAATTAGTTTGAGTGCAAGAATTGGATTATCTGTTGCAACAATGCGTCCGCCATCTCAGTACACCGAAGATCAACAGAACAACAATGAATATGAACCTGATCCTAGAATGGGTGCAATGATGATTTGCTCCAGACTGGCTGGAAGGGCCATCATCAGAGTCGTCGGGAGGTGCAATGAAGCTCAAGAGAACAACAATTTAGGTGAGTAAACAAACAAATGAATTGTAAACAAAAACAAATGCATGTTTTAATTTGAAATAAGTGAGCTAAATGTAATTTTTGGAACAACTAACTTTTTAGTAACAATAAGAATTTGTTTTGACTGATTAAAAATTAATAAAAATTGCGATGTTTATTTTGTTTTTGGCTAGAATTGTCTAAGAAAGTAATCATAATAACAATAGGATAAAAGATTAGATTAAAAAACTAAATGTATAGATATGAAATTATATATTTATTTGTGCAAAAAAGTACTTTTGCATTGATGGCTGGTACGTAAAAACTAATCTAGTTATCCTTTAGTGACCACATCTTTTATTTATTGAATTATTTATGTGCTTTTCAAATGATCTGATGAGAAAATATTTCGAATTTTACTGCAAAAAAAGTTCTTCTTGTTGTATAAAAAAGTCTATTTGAAACAATGAGGCATACAAATTACGATTACCAGTCCACCTTACTAAGTTCATATAAGGTAACCAGAGGTCGGTTTGAAACGAGTCCGGCATGTCGTACGCACAAAATCATACTATGTATGGATTAAAAGCAGGAAAAGTTTTCTCAAGATTGTTGGTTCTCCTTGGTTGGTTCCGCATCTGAACTAAAAATTTATTAAATCACAAGAAATGAGATTGAAACATTGTTAACGTGTGTGTCATAACAAAAAATTGGTGCCTTTTTTGGAATATGCTAATTTAAATATTCGACTAAATGCGTAGAATTATATATAATAAAAATGAAAGGAACATAATGCGATAATAGATGGACAAAGGTATTGCTTATTGCGTCAAAATTTAAATTCTTGAGATATCTCCACGTGCCACAAATTTCAAAACAACTATTTCCGGTTGACGCGGAAGCGCAGATCATCTTTAACATTGGATTCGAAAAACAATTTCGTAATATGAAAAATTCTATTAAATTTAGAAATCAATTCGCAATTTTCAGACTGCTGGTACAGTACTCTAACTTGTAGCTAATTAAAAATTTAATGAGATGTTTAAAATTGAAAGTCAGCTGTAGATGAATACATTTGAAGAAAGTATAGTTCTACACGCAATTTCATAAACTTTCGGTTTCACCAGGAAATAAATACTGACCATGCCATCTACAAAACTATCTGTTATTGTACTTCTGTGTTCTGAATAACATTCATTGTTTGCTTCTTTTGTTTTTGATTGTTTCTTAAATAAAGACAAAGAAAAACAGAATAGATTTATATATGAGGCATTTCTAAGAATCTTTAATTAAATTATAATGAACGTCTCAATTGAAACGCAAGATTTAATTTCCCAACAAAACACATCGCTTTTAAGAAAAAAATAAAATTTGATATTTATATGAGAATATGGAGAACATAATATTTCAATCAAATATAAGCGATTTGATTTTTTCCAACAAGGAATTGAAACTGAAGAATATGCATCGCATCATTATAGTAGTTTAGTCCTAAAACTACTTGAGCCAGGGCTCAAAACATACTGACTGACACAAAAAAAAATATTTTGAAATCTTTCTAGGCATGTGAAATAGAAGTAAATTTTGGACTAACCCACTCAAAGAAACTCACCATTTCAAGAAAAAAAAGGATTCCTAGGAATTGTTCATAAATTCGGATTTTAGTTCAGCAGGATCAAAATTTAAAAAGCTGAGACTTCTCAACTTATCTTATGTCACTTTTTAGCAAGATTGTTTGATTTAAAATTTTTTTGCATATAAATTTCGGGGAGTGGTCGTAGATGACAAAAATAACCTTCACTTATAATGGTACATGTATGTCGCTCGCTCACTCGTATAACTTTTGTGGAGCTATCTCCTCCTAGGTTTTCAAACCGAATTCTAGGGATTTTTTTCTCTAATAAAAATAAGAAATATCCACTTCATAATTACTGAGAGAAATATCCTAAATGAATAATTTTTGAGCAAAACGTGGGTTGATAATTTCGAAATAGGAAATTTCAATATTCTTATTATGTTAGTTGAATTTTTTAGTATAATACATGAGTATTACTTCGCAAACAATCAATCAATCACTATGCTCTATGGCCCATGTAAAGTATTACCTTCCTTAACAACACCTCTTTTGTATGTTTTTTGCTACTTGTGCCCAGTTTTGCACTTCAAGCTTTCTTTAATTGTATTTTTGGGCGTTTTTTTTTTCTCATTGATTATTTCTGATTTTCTTGTCCAGTGTTTTTCTACAATTTATTGAATGATTGTTCAAATTGAATTCTCTTTTTTTCTTTCTCCCTGTTGACACCTGACTGAAATTATAGATGAAAGCTAGGACTTTAAAATAAATTAAAATATCAAGAAAAAGGCTGAATACCCAATATAAAAACTATATACATAAATACAGGATGTTTCATCGTTTCACCGTTGCTAACTTTTGTATGCAAAAAGGGTGTACGAGGTTAGATTAGACAATTTGTGTCATATTTATGGTCTCATACTTTGATAATTTTTTTCAACCTCAGTATCGACGAACTTTATTCTAGTTTATTTTAAAACCAACCTATTTATACAGAAATAATTATTTTCAGAGTTTTCTTAAATAGTATAGTTCAAAATTTATTTGATTTAATTTCCAGAATTGGAAAAATCAGAAGAGTTGACAGCTAACTAAGCTATAATAGACACCTTTTACTCCATGTTACTTGAAAAGTTATTTTTAAATATTGCGCTTCTGGTTCTAATGTACTGAAATGAAAACGTGAAAAATTTAACATATCTTTGACTTTATACAAAAACATGACGCTAACTTAAAACATAAAAATTAAAAAACTAAAAATAGTGCAATTCATAAAAAATTTAAATGCAGAATAGATATTAGTTTATGTAACTATCTTATCGCATTTTTCCTAAAATTGAATATTCTTTACAACAATCGAAATTTTGTAGATTCATATTTTTCTCAATGCAAAAAAAGTACTCTTTTTTCGATATTACTTACAACCTAATAAATATGTGAATACTATTTTGCTGAAGTTTTGTATTATAATCATAATTTCAACTATATTGAAGGCAAATTTTCGTCATGAAACACAGTGAGTTTCAAAAAATTTATTTTTGTTTAAAAATAGTTCACCTAGACCCTCTACCTATTTCTATTTCTTATCTTGCGAGAAATTTTCACAATCCTCTTCACAATCCAGCTTAGTATACGTTCGGATTTTGTCTAGTGTGCAACACATTATTTTGTGTTATGGCTTCCGCTGTTACTAGAGTGATACACAGATGTGAAGAAGCGCAAGAAAATCAAAATTTAAGTATGTTTAGAATATTATTGCAGGGAAATTTGTTTGATTTTAGAGCACAGCTGATTGGCAGGTTAAACCTGATGCATGTGACCTCATTTCCGGAAAATTGATCCGAGAGCGTACTTTTTTAATTTTATTCACTTGCAAGCTTTCATTTATATTAATATTATGTAATCAGATGGAATAATTGACCTAGAAAGCCTGCTTTTGTTAATATCCCCTAAATATTTTAATTGTTTTGAAATTTATTGTTAATTTCTCAATTTCCTTATGCGTTACAATTACGTTCACAAGAATACGGAAGTAATTCTTATTTTCTTTCCTCAATGCTGTTGTGTTTACTAATTTACATGAACAATGAAATTAACTAATTCTACATGGATCTATCAGACTGTAAATTTGGATTTATTTTGGTGTGAAACTTAAGTAATTTCTTTATATTATGCTTTATATAATATTTAAAACACTTTCGTTTTTGTGTAAATTTTGCTATTACAACACAAAAGTACAAGGACTCATAAATTTTTCATTGTTACAGATTTATCGGAATGCCAATTAATGCAAGTCCCGGATGCAGTCTACCACCTGATGCGACACACTGAACTAAAATCGTGTGATTTATCCGGAAATGTGATTACCAAAATTCCTCCAAAGTTTGCTGTGAAGTTCAGTTTGATTTCAGAACTGAATTTGTCACACAACCAAATGTCCAAATTGCCAGATGAGATCGCAGACTTACGTTCATTGCAGAGACTTGATATTTCTCATAATGCGTATATTGCCCTGCCTGATGCAGTGTTCAGGATACCTAAATTGGCGCAGCTTAATGCTAGCAACAACCACATAGTCGGTAAGAACGAAAATTTTCAAGAGAAAAAAATAATTGTACAGAGAATAACAGATATTCATGTATTTTTACTTCCTTGATTATTTTAGAACAAGAATGTAAGAAACAAAAGTGAATTAGAATTAAATTCACATTACAATTGAAAGAAAACATAACTTTCTCTTACACAATTGAGGAGAGAGATCAATTAATAAGTTGTTCGTTTGCTTACTTGGCTATGAATCATTATTAAATTATACAATTCAAGTATTAAGAAAGAAATACCAAGACAGTCTCGATTCTGTCGAGATAGTCCCAATTCAGTCGGACCAGTCTCAATTTTGGTGATTTTGTCCCGCGTCTCCTGATTATATTTGAAATAATTGATTATGATGAAAGATGAGCAGCAAGTAAAAATTAGTTCAAAGGCACAAATAATAAAAAAAAATTCAGCCTCCAAAAAGAGATCTGCCAAACTATTCATGGAATTAAATTATTTTTGAGGAATCTCTTTTTTTATTAGTTGGAGGCTCATTAGATCTAATTTACAATACAAGCAAAACTGGTTTGATTAGTTTGTGTTTTCAAAATTCCACGCTGTCTAGACACACTTTTTGATTATTTCACTTCTCTACGGAAAAATTTATACATGAGTGTATTATTCATATATAATTGACTGTTTTACGAAAAATAGGACGCTCGAAGATAAGATACTGTTAGACACGCATGTTGCCATCTTATTTCCTCTTAACCCCTCAAAAAAACCTCACGGCTTAAATTAGGAGTCCTTGCAGGATCTCATTGAGATATCAAAATGAAGTCTCCAGAAAAATGTAGCCTAATTTATCTGATCTTTGTGCCCAATTTGTTTTATATTTATTACCGATATAATAAAGAAGTTTAGTAGCCTTTTGAATTAATGTTTCGTAGTTCTGGCTATTATTTAAGTACTGCTAAAAATAGTTTAAGAATGTTGGAATTGCAGGTAATTTACTGATGTTTCTTTTACAGATGTCGAAGCTGAAAGAGTGGAAGCAGCCCCAGCATTAGAAACCGTAGATCTTACAAATAACCCTCTGGCTCCAAGGTCGCACGACCAACTATCCACTGTAAGATGTGTGAGAATCCTGATTTCTCCAAGAGAAATGGAAGACTGGGAAGATCTCACGATCTAGTGCGCTTCCAAATAATTAAAATGTGATAACTAACTCACTGCCACGTGTTCGGAAGTCATCGAAAGATTAAGTGGTTGCTGATAATAGTTCTTTCGACTGAGACAAAGCTATGTGGTCAGTAGTTTATATGTATTTATATTTTTATAATAATGCATTGTAAAATCAATGATTGTAAATTAATGTTATCAATGTATATTGATATTTTTGTACTTACTATCATCAGAATCTTTCTGATGTGATGTATAATCTATATTTAATTGTGTGAATATTTTTTACAATGACTAATGTTTGTATTTTAATGTAATTAGAATAGTTTATGAATAATTTGTTGTGAAAATTCTAAATTTTATTGTAATATTTTTGGGGTACGCACACCTAAGACAAGCAATCACATGACAAATGACCCGCTTCACATCCTTCAAAAGGAGATATGAGCTAATTATTCGTCATGTGATAGCCAGTCATTTATTCTGTAGCACTAACATTATTTTATAATTGACTGTCATCTAGTCATTATTAATAAATTGTGATATTAATTTTTTTTATTTTATTGGTAATTACATTGCGTCAATAACAAAATATTTTCCTACAAATTAAATAAATCCTACTTTAGAAACCTGGTATAATTCTACCTCTTTTAGAAGCTTGTTTAAGTTTCTTAGTTTTTTTCTCTTTTTTGCGTTTTGTAATATTTTCTTGTCTCTTTGCTTGTTTCACATCTTGAGATTTCTTTACACCTTCTTTTCTATCTTTCCATTTCTTTTGATGACCTTTCTTTATTTGTTCTTGTTTTTTAATTGATTTTTTGAGTAATAGAGGATCATCTTTAATTTTTTCACCCTCAGCTTTAGCTATAACATTTTTCCACGCGATTTTTTCTCTTATTTCCGCTGCTTTTTCTTTTTCTCCCTGCTCAACTAATTCCTTGAGTTTTGATTTTTGTTTCTCAAGGTTTTGGAGAATGTCTTTTGGATCTTTTTTATTCTTTTTCTCAAAACGTTTCTCTCCTATCCCAGTAAAATCAAATTTGGAAAATACCATCTTACCTTCTTTGTTGAATATAGGTTTGGCAGGTTTTACAGGCACTTCTTGAGCTTCTGTTTTGATGTCATCATTCTTTAATTTATCCATTCGTACCAGCTTCTTTTTCATGTTTCTTTCTTCTAATTTTGTTTTCTTTTTCAACCTATTCTTCAATCCTTTCTTCAACAGTTTGTCTTTATAATTCAGTTTTTTCTTAGACTGCATATCTTTCAATCTATCTTGCAATTCCGTTAAGGACTGGGCTCTTGATTTTTTACCGACTAATTGGTGTTCCTGTTTATTATTTGATTTAAACTTGTTTTCTGCATCTTCAACTGGAATATAACAAATATAACAATACGGAAACGTTCAAATTAAATTGTTGGTTAGGTTACCTGCTAATGCCGACGTCGGTATTGGAAGAATTGATATTAAGTTTTTAATGAATATATTTTCTTCAATTAATATTTTTCTAATTGCGTTAACATCAAATTTTGTTCTTTTCAATTGTGGATCCATAACCATCTTAATTTGTCAAACACACGTGTTTGTTGACATCCACTTTATGCTTGACGTTTTTGTTGTTCTATGTTGTGAAGTTAGCAAAATTTGGTTATGGTAGTTTTTATTTTGATGAATATTTGGTTTGTCAATCTAGAACAATAAATGTTGAGTAATTATAAATATGGCACAGTCCAGTCCACCAGCAACTAAAGATGTGATGTTCAATGAATTCTACACAGAGGTAATTTTAGTAGAAGAAACCAATTCTCATTTGTTTGTAAAGAGGTTATATGACAATAACGAACAACACTTTTTCAATTAAAGCAATTTTCTAGTATTAAAATCTATTAGTCAATTAAAATTTCGTTGTGTTGTACTTTGCATTGAGTTTTAGGTAAAAGAAATTGAGAAGAGAGATTCTGTTTTAACACCCAAACAACAGATTGATAGATTGTTAAGACCTGGTTCAACTTACTTTAATTTAAATCCATTTGAAGTGCTACAAGTAGAACCTGAAACACCACTTGATGAAGTGAAGAAAAAATATAGAAGGTATTCAATTTTAGTTCACCCGGATAAAAATCAAGATGACGCAGAGCGAGCTCAGCAAGCATTCGAAATTTTGAACCGGGCTTGGAAGACCTTAGAAAGTGATGAAACTCGACAAAAATGTTTAGATATTATCGAAGAAGCCAAAGGAAGAACAGATCTTATGGTAAGTACAAGGTTGTATCGAGACGGCCGCTATTTTAAATTTTCTTTTCTAGTTATCTGAAAAAAGAAAAAAGGCTAAAAAAGATGGCAAAAATAGTATACCAGAAGATGATCCAGAAAAGTATAAACATGCGATATATGTTCTAACAATGAAATTATTTGCTGACATGGAACGAAAACGCCGCGATTTAGCAGTTCGCGACCAGGAGGAAAGAAAACGTAAACGAGAAAAAGAAATAGAAGAAGAAGAAAACATTAAAGCTGAAAAAGAGTGGCAAAAAAATTTCGAAGTATTATTGTTATTGTCAATGTTTTATTGTTACTAATACGAGAATATTTTCAGGAATCTAGACAAAATAGGGTAAACAGTTGGCACACATTTCAAGCAGGAGGATCAAAAGGCAAAGCAAGTAAAAAAATTAAAACATTTAAACCTCCGAAGCCAAAACCGGAATCGAGATAAATATGGCCTACATATCTTAAATAGTATAACAGTGTGAAAAGGTTTTATAGACATTTTTAAGAAAAATGAATAATTATAATAATTATAATTGTGTTTTATCTTCAAATTAGAGACGAGTGAAAGAAAATTCGTATAACTTTTATGTGTTAATTATTATTTTATTATTTATATCAAATGTATTTGATTCATTATTATCTTTTGTAAAATAAAGGATTAAATCATTAAGATAAAATAAATACACAAAAACATGAAAATATTTCTGTATCAAATTCCTCCAAAATACGTATCACAAAGACATATTATTGTAACAGTTCTTATATTATTTAATGAGGTTTGGCACAGCTCAGACACTATATTTTTTACAAAAATTGACAAAGAGAAAACTGATATGATCACTTCTTCATATGTTTCAATCTTGATATATTAGTGACATCAATTTATAAGGAAAATATATTAATATATTTCCTGAAACAGTGTCACTCTTTTTGATATATTGCTTGCATATTCCTGATAAATATTATATTTTAATATTTCAAATAGCAGCAATACCTCGACAATATAGCTGAACGATCGTAGACAAATAATTTAAATGATTATGCAAGAATTAAATTACTTCTAATAGGAAAATGGTTCCATATCTATTTACAATGCAATTGTTTTAAACATATATCAATGCACTTATGTACGAATAAAATATACAGCTAAAACATTCGACATACAGTTACAAAAATAAATAGAACAAGAGTCGAGCCCCAGAATCTACCCTCACAAAACAAATTCTTACCGGAAGAATATTCAATTAGACTGCTATATTACCCTCGTGGAATATTATTATGAGATTTATATAAATATTAAAGGAATGTATTTACTTCTTAGTTTGACTAACATCCACTTTGTTGGAAGAGCTTATTAGACTGATTACTGTCATATTTTATGGAACAATTAAAATGGTAATTTATGCAACAAGAGTGTAAAATTGAGTATTATATGAGGCCAAGTAAAATAGTTGGCCGAATTTCATAATGCTTGAATAAATACGATGATTGAAAGACGGTCACAATTTAAAAAATTTTTCCTTACACAAAAACCGATGTTTCGGCAACACCACACTTATCCCTGAAACGTCGGTTTTTGTGTAAATAAAAATTTTCAAATTATGACTGACTTCTAATCATCGTTTTTATTTATCATCCACCTAGTCGATCATCGCTTTGTTATTATTCATAATGTTTGTTTACCCTCATATTGCATACAAGATTTTTTCCACGGTCCTTAATTTCCATAATTTAACAATTATTTATTCGTTCATCAATCATAAATAAATTTGTGCACTTTGACAATTTTAATTTGTATCTATCCAGATAGAATTAGAAACTCTTGGACCGTTTTTAATTTGAATAGACTATAGTCGGACCAGAATATTATACAAATATATATTTTCCTGTAATATTCATATAAATGCATTATTTCGCATTTCACACCCGTAATCAGTCTTACTGAAAACTCTTCCTTAATCCGACCTGTGTTTCAATGTATTTTAAATATTTCTACACAATATATAATTTTTTTATTGAGTAGATTTTGGAGCTAGATTCTCGCTCTAAAAGCATCTAATGGAATGGTATCAGGTGCTACTCTTAAACATTAAGTACCTACATAAAGGTATACACAATTAAGAAAAGATATCAATCTTTTACTTATTCACTTTTTACTTTCGTAAAAATATATTTCGAATTAAAAATACTTTTAACTAATTTGTCATTACGTTTAGAATCACCGAGCATTAGAAAAATATGTTTTACTAAACAGAACTTTGATTCTACTATCTAATTATTCCCTTTTCACTTATAAAAATAGTCTATCATATTTAGATAATAAATTTTTTGGAATAATAGGAATATGTACATAGTACAGCATAAAACTTCTCGTATTTTTCAAGATTATAAAAATGGTAGATTTCACTAATCTTTGAAATACAGGAGGTTCTATTGCAGCACTTTGTATTGAAAACAAGAAAATATACCCTTTAAATGACAGATATGAAAATAATTTTTTTATATTGGAATAACATTTCATTAAAAATCTAATATAATTATTACCGAATTGTCTGCCCCCTAGGTGTTTCTATTGTCCAAAGAGGAGCGCAATGTTAGACAACCTTCGACCCAAAAATTGGGTCGTTCTAACATACTTTGCCATAAGGAGAGCTCTTTTCCTGTTGCATCCATCCAATCTACATTTTTTCCATAATGTTTATCTGCAAGTAAATTTGAGTCAGTAAAAAAATAATGTAATTTTTGTTGGTAATACTGACTTGTGCCTAATGAAAATCTGACTCCTCCAAGGAACTCATTGCTAGCTAATCGATCATGATCCCACACTGTAAGTTCCAATGCTCGCTCTGCTAGTTCCTGCAGGGTAACGTCATCATAAATGAACGTATGATTCCAAACTGGATTTGTTGTTCGCCTTATAATCGGTGTTTTCTGTTTATTGCTACGTCCCTTATCAGGTAACAAATAACTGCAACAACATGAATCAATAAATTGTCTTTTGGTCTTATTTCCTAAGAATACCTTTTGCAAAATGGATCTGAAGTTCCATTTGCTTTAACGGCTGTCAAACACTTTGCTTCTTTAACTAAGACATGCAACGCTCCGCGGGAACGTTTTCCTTTTTTCTGGACTGTCATATCAGGAGGGACAAATTTCAGTCCGACTATCACATCGCCTTTATAACTTGGTAATTCTTCAAAAGGTTCAGTCTGGAAAAAAATATTTTTAGACATCGGTATTCAAATAATCCAATTAATAAATATACTGGTCTTGCTAAATTATCCAGAAACATGAATTTTATTAAACAAAAATAGCTAACTTTGTTGCACGTATCGTCATTAGAATTTTTCTGAATTTTCGTGACATTAGCTAACTAGAGATGCGAAATTTAAGGATCGAACAAACGTCATTATTATCCAGGCCGAAGCTGGCTGCACTCGACAAAGGTGAGTGCAAATTCTGAGCCGTAATCTCAAGCAGCTAATTTTATCCGTGTCAATAATAAAGATCCTTCAGTGACCGTGTCACATACGATACTTTGTATAACAAGTGCATTGAAGTAGCCCAGTACTGAAATTTATTATATCTACTGATTGCACAGTAAAATATTATTTGACAGCGTTAAATCGTGATATTCAATCTTAAAGTCAAGTTTTGTTGCCTAATTTGCGCTCTAAATTAATGTAGTGCTCTATAAGAGGGTTGGCATAGTAAAATAATATGTTTGGTATCGCAAACTGAGAAACGATTTGCGGTCGTTTCTCAAACAAAAATATCGCGCTGTAAAATATTACTTTGCCCTATTCGATTGTAAATAAGTATTTCTTTACAAGTTAGGCCTGCAGTTGCTTTGATTATATTTAATAATCTATACATTTTTCAGAATTTTATTGAATAAAAACGACTTTTGATTTTAAATTCTGTATATTTATTTGAAAATTTGACGTTTCGATCCTTTGATCAAGCATCTTCTTCAGAAGAAGGACAAAAAAGGACTGTAGATGATAAATGTTATTTTGGTTATAATATTGATTCAAGATGAAATTGCTGTCAATAAATAACAAATAATAATTAATTTAAGAAAATTGAAATTGTTAATAATTTCTGGGTGGCTTGGTTAACACTGTCATCTTAGTAAACAAAAACAATTAAAGTCAATTGCGAAATATTTGTGTTTCGATTAGTTTCTGGTGTTTTTAACCCTATAAAATGTTGAAAACTGCAACTTCGCCATATTGTTTCGTACAATAAATGTGCTCGTGCATTCGTATGATTAACATGCCAACGATATATTTTCACATTTTCTTATTCATTGCCTATGATTTCGCGCACTTTGCTTCGCTTGCTCTTCTACAACTTTGTTATTCAGTATATTTTTGTATCTGTAATAACTTCCGAGTAAGACCATGTTGTGCCCAACTTTCGATTTCATTTTTATGTTGGAAATTATGTTAATTTAATTCTACTTGATGAAGGATGAAAAATTGCAACTACCCTAAAATATTTGAAGAACACTAAATTAAAAGAATCCGGAGCTGTTATTGGCAGTAAATCTGATCTTTGATAGGGTGAGTAGCAAGTATGAACGATTCGCGGGGTTATTTTCGCAGCAAACACAGTTTCAATATTCAAAAATTGCGCTTTTACGAAACGGTAGCACCTCAACAGTTTTCATGTGCGTGTCCCATGTGTTGGCTCCCAATAATGCCGAGCTACGACTGCGTTTACTGCCAGTGAGTTCGACATTCAATGCATCTGAGTCGTTCGATTCTGCTGCTGCTTGTACTCTTTATTGTTTGTGCCTGCAGTCGTCGCCCTTACAACTGCAGTGTGGGAGCGGCGACAAATGTTGCATTGTAGGACGAGTAGTATTACGTATGACCCGCAGAGATTTGTTCGTCGCTTATGCAGATTAGTTGTTCCGCCAAACTGCCGGGGCTCTACAAAGTATGCGGAGCATTCGAGCTCTTCATGTGTGGTCCCATGTGCGAAACACCGCAACGCTGCCGTATTGTGTCGTTGGATGGCGATTCTTGTGTTAAGTTATGATTATACCCGCTCCTATTACTGCTCATGTTTACTGCCGCGGTTAGGATGCCAATTCTGTATTAGTAGCTCCTTGCGTCTGCTGTTTATCGGGCTTGCTGCCGCCCGCTCTTGCTGCGGCCACATCTTTACTGTCGCCCGCGTTTGCATCTGCAGCGCAGACACTGAGGACAGTACCGACGAGCCGTAGAAAGAACGTGCAGTAGTTCGTACGATCTGCAGTAAGACGAGTTGTCGTCGCTCATGCTGCATCGTCGTCCATAACTGCCATATTCGCAAATAGAGACACATTGGGAAAATCTGAGACAAATTTACTACTTTAAACAAAACGCATCAACTGCAAGAGTCTGTCACTCTGAAAATGAATTGAAAATCAATCATACAGTCCGATTCTGGGATAACTACGACTTGAAAAATATGGAGACATCTTTGATACTACCGAGACGAAATGGGTAAGTAATTATTTGTCAGATAGCAGATTTACTGTTTTAAACAATTTATTTTGTTCGCGTTAGATTTGACTGCTGCCGCCCGCATACGTCAACCGCAAAAGTTTTCCGCTCGACCGCAAGAAACTACCACTCGCATACAAAGTTTACCGCTTGCCTGCATGAGTTTGCCGCTCGTACGAACGGATTTCTCAACTAAACACAAGAAGATCGATGCAAGAAAGGTGACAACTTAACATATTATTGGTTATTATATTTTCCTACTAGTTAGTAAATAGTTATTTATGTATCTAGTGCACGAAATTATACTTTGGTGCTTGAGAATGAAAGTTTAGAAAAATTAAGATTTATTCTACTGCAATCTAGTCTGTTCTGTAACTACGCAAACAAAATTTAACAAATGCTCGCATATGTCAGTTGAATTTTTCTACACAAATTTGGTCAGCATCATTTTTAGAAAACCTATTTTCAATCGATGTAAATGTTGGAAATGGCAGAAGATATTAACGAAGTAGCAAATAATGCAATTGCTAACCTATTACCCGAAAAATCAAGAATACAATATGAAAATGCATACAAACAATTTAAGGATTGGTGTTCGCTCAAAAATGTATCAAGAGTAAATGAAAACGTTCTTCTCGCTTATTTTGAGGATAAATCCAAATCAATCAAGTCTTCTACACTGTGGTCACTATACTCTATGTTGAAATCTACTCTGGACATTAAAGAAAACATCAATGTGACAAAATTTTCGAAGCTAGTGCCGTATTTAAAGAAAAAATCTGTAGGATATCAGGCAAAGAAGTCAAAAGTTTTAACGGGGGAACAAGTAAATCAGTTCATATCAGAAGCAAATAATGATGACTACTTATTGATGAAGGTAATTTTTTCGATTTTTCTGTAATTAACATTGAAATCATGAGATTTTTTCAAGGTTTTGCTGATTATGGGCATTTCCGGGGTGTGTCGTCGGGATGAACTTATGAAGATGACAATTGATGATGTAGAGGATGCCGGTCGCGTATTAATAATCAAAATACCCTATACCAAGACAAATGTTTCACTAACATTCACAGTGACAGATCTCAATCACATCAAATTATATCGGAAGTATCTGACCCTTCGTCCAATTCATACTACAAATAAACGTTTATTCTTAAGATACCAAAAAGGTAGATGTTACAACCAAGTAGTTCGAGTTAACACCATTGGCTCAGTTCCGTCAATGATCGCAAGATCCCTCAAACTACCAAATGCCAAAGCCTACACCGGCCACTGTTTCAGGAGGACATCTGCGACACTCCTCGCAGATGCAGGAGCAGACATAAGCTGTCTGAAGCGCCATTGAGGATGGAAATCCTCCAATGTTGTCGAAGGGTATATTGAAGATTCCATAGAAAATAGAATAAAAATATCAAAAAAAATTTCGGGTTGTGAAACTGAAAATTCATCTTCACATATTTCCACTAGTACTAATGCCCCACCAGCACTATGTACTATAACCAAGAACATGAAAAATGAAATATATGAGAATAAGATTGTCAAAGAATGTTTGGATGTTTCTACAAGTGGAATACATATAGGGACATATAGCGGTTGCACTATTAATTTTAATATGTATAGCAATCATGATAATAGTTAATGTGTTTTCATAATATTTAAATAAAGCGATTTGTTTCATCTATTCCAATTTATTTTTAAAATGTGATCATTTTCGTCGTGCACAAAATATTTTTCGCTCTAGTGCGCAAAATACTTTGTGCACGTTGTCAAGATAAACAACTCCAATGCGACATTTCGCATACCAATATTGATGTACAAATGTCATCATTTTTTGAAGTTTGTAGAAAAATTATATTTATTTCACGTTGTATTTAGTGAATTTGCTTGTGTTTCACGTTTCAGGCTATAAGTGCCTCGTATCTTACGTAATTTGTAAGATGATATGTGTTTTACTCTTTAGTTTGCAAGGTGACATGTAAATTACTTTTAGTTCGTAAGGTGACAAAGATGTCTTGTATTTTACGTTGCATATAGTAAAGTAAGATGACTTGTATTTTACGTTTGATATAGTAAGATGACTTGTATTTTACGTTTTAAGCTGTAAGGTGACTTACATTTAACTTAGTTTATAAGATGACATGTATTTCATTCTTTGATTTGTAAAGTGACATTTGTATATTACGTCTAGTTTATAAGGTGACATGTGAATTACGTTTAGTTCGTAAGGTGCCATGTAATTATTGTTTTAGTGTATAAGATGTAACGTAATTTAAGTCTTTAGCTAGTAAGATAGGGTTGAAAAACCTCTGAAAGGAATAAGAAAACAACGACGAAAGATGGAGAGGAGGTGGGACATGACTATTATTATGAAATTGTGGGGTATTTGGGTTATATTCTCTTTCAGGCATAACTTGGGCCCAGGCAACGATTTTTCCACTTCAAAACTATTTTCTAAGGTATGATGAGTAGGTTCTTTTTAAAATTACAAATGAGGATATTAGTGCTATAAAAAGCACGGTAAAATTATGATCGCGAGTGTTAAAAATTTAATTTTTTTAATTAGATTTAATTGAATAGATTGCGTTTCTGAATAATTCAAAGTATTTTGACAGTGAATTTTAGAATTTAAAGTTTTGCAAGTAGATATAGTGAGTAATAAAAAGCGGTGCCTAGTTCGCGCTCGTAAATAACTCTAAAGTGTTCTGTAAGTGGGTTTGCATAATAAAATAATGGAGTAAAATTTGATTCGCGTCTTCAAATTTTCTGAGAGTGGATCTGCTTATTCAAATAATATTTGACAGTGTTGAACCGTGATAATTCATTTTAAAGTCAAGTTTTGGAGCCTAATATGCGTTCTGAAATAATTTAAATGTTATAAAAGTGGGTTTGCATACTCGAATAATATTTTACAGTGTTAAGTGCCATTTGATTTTAAAATCAAGTTTCTGTGCCCAGTTCGCGTTTTCAAATGATCTAAAGTATTATAAAAGTGGATTCGCATATTAAAAAAATATTTGACAGTGTTGACTGTCGAATCGTGATATTTAATTTTAAAGTCAAGTTTTCTTTTGCGCTCTGTATCAATTTAAAGTGTCCAAGAGTGGATTTGCATATTAAAATAATATCTGAGTGTTGAGTGACATTCAATTTTAAAATTAAGTTTTCGTATGTTCGCGTTATTCTCGGCGTCATTATGATCTTCTATAGTGTTATTACGGTGGATTTCCATATTAAAATAATATTTGACAGTGGTGAATAATTGTGACCTTTAATTTTGAAGTCAATTTGAATTAATTTAGTGTTCTAAAAATAGGTTTGCAATTATCTACACCGTTTCACCAAGTGGATATATTATTTTTTGGTAATTCGGCAAACTACTTTTTGGGATTATAAGCATAGAACGAGTAAGTTGGGACAAAAAGTTTTATTACCCGAAAATTGTTTGACAATCCCTCAACTAGTTGAAGAGGCTCATGTTCACTACGAATAAGAAAATAGATGGCGAAATAACAGCGCGGGTGACAGTGGAACTTTTTCAAGAGCATAAAGACACTGTCCCTAAAATAATTAAAGAAGTGGCAGGCCAATCTGACATACGGAGCATAATTCTTGCAAGAGAATTAGAAATGGCGAATGAAATTTGAAAAAATAATTAAAGATATAAGTAAAACGAAACTGGATAGGATGAAAAACAAAGAATACAGGAAAGTATTAGCTGATAGAATGTCAAATCAGATTGTACGGACATCTGCAAAGAATGGAAGAAAGTAGAAAAACCAGGAACGTAGAATAGAAGAGTTTGGAAAGAGCTGTGGCTGTCATTCAATAGAGCCCGACATCAAAAATGGTATTAGGTAATTTGTTGGTATAATTTATTTTTTTTTTTCTGTAAAATCGCACCTGGAAGTTCGTGTATTTGTGTTACTTTCACGTAAACAAATAATTTTTATCAACACTTGATATATTTTGTAATATTTTATTTTACTTATGATAATTTTTTTTACGTCTCTCCCTCTCACTCATTCAAGGACCCATTTGAATTCTATTGCAAATAAAATACTTACTCTCTCCTGAAGATTGTACCATTTAGGAGTAGGATCATCAAAAACTTTATTCTCTAGCGGCATCATCACTTCCCCTAAGAAATCATTTCTCCCAAACATATCTGAATGCCAAACAGTCAACCACAAAGTTCTAGTTTCTAAACCACTCAAAGATAAATGGAATTTTAAACACTCATCAAATACAGGATTCAAGGTATGTTTTTTCACTTTCGTTTTTCTCTTTCCGCTCTTCGACTTATCTGGAAGTAGATACACTTTGACGTAAGGGTCGGATCGGTTTCTTTTAGCATCGACAGCAGCTAGATCTTTGCACTGTTTGATGTGGATTTCAAGTGCACCAGCTTTGTAGTTGTATTGCAGCCCGAATTCTACTTGACCTCGAACTGCCACTATCCCGTAACGACCTTCCCCAGCTCCGGAATACACACTTGCCATTGAATCTGATCTCAGCTGAAACAATATTAATTATGTTACTTGTATTGTAAAAGGCAATCACATAAATTACAAACTTTTCCATCAATTTATAACACATCTTCTCCAATAAATACAAAAAATATATGGAATGAAATATGATTATTTACTTGAGAATAACGTAAATAAGGAAATCTTATAGATATCAATACATCGGAAATACGATATTTATATTCTTTACTGGGACAAAGTCCATCTTGATAGTATTTCACCAAAATGTAAGATAAATAAAAATGGTTTTCCTATTTCCAATTATTTTATTTACGATCGTATAAAAAGTAATAGGTCCATATTCAAACCACTTAAAATCGCACTACTTCCTAAAAAATTATGCACATTCTCTTACCATCTCATGTTTTATCATAAAGGACCATTTAATTTTTTTTTTTTGCTGAATTGGTGCACTTTTAAGAGGTGAGAATACGGACTATAGTTTTTACATAATTTTCAATGTAAAAAGTAGGCTTTTATAGAAAACAGTGCAATACAAATTTTATTGTACACTTTTAATGCAAGATTTCAGTGAGAGTCCATCATTCCTAATAATCAGTATTTTAAACAACTGGAGGAAATTTTGAAACTCATCCAATAGTAGCCGTCAAACTTACGTATACAAAAGAATAGTATATTCTACAATAAGTACAACGTAAGCGCAAGATGGAGAAAGAGAAATACTTTCTATACAGCTCCGCATCATTTGCGCGAGCGACTTTATGATGTGCAGTTCTGTTTTATGAATGCTAAAAAATCGAGAAATGCCAAGAGAATGATGTAAGTTTGATCCTACAAAACAGACGAAGAACTCAAAAATGCAGTTCCTAATGGAATTCTTCCGTGGACAAATAAAAACAAACGTAAATTTTTCTATATTCCTAGAATTTATTATGCTGAATTTGCTGATATTAGGTCTGTGCTCATTGCCAAGCCATACAATGGACAAGGAAGCTGATATAATTATTAAACTATATATACATAGCCTCAATTCTACGCGAACAAAGTTGGGAGTACAGCTAATTAATTAATAAGGCTGTACCTAACCAAAATAAAAAATTGTATGATTTTATTTAAGAAAGAAACACTTCGGAAATCAATAGTCGTAATATAGCTTGACACTTCAAGTTCAGATTATTTTATGCGCACATTGGGCTTCGGTTTTATCGCTTTGCAAGGGCCAGTATCTACCCCTCCCCCTGGAGAATAACTCTGGATAACCCAATGACAACTATACTAAATTTGTAATGTTTTTATTTTAATAAAAAATTATTAAAATAGTTAATGGTGTGGTGCCAACAAATATAACGACCAAATGAATATGATTTAGATTTTAGAATTGCTTCCATCACTTGACATGAGTAATTAAATTTTCAATTTGCAAAAAACTTCAATGATACATCATCAAATTTGGTGTTTGGTTGAGTGATTCAATTTTGAAACAATTATAATAATTTCTCATAGAAATTAACAACAATAACATATAATTTATCATTGAATTTATTTATTTTAATTAATTGGATTTTTTGAATCAGTTTTATGTTCTATATGTTTGCTCTAGAAAAATTTTCACGTTACAATTAACCTAAAAATATTGCTAAAATAATCAGTGAAGTTTTCATTTGTTTTCTTACGAATTTCCGAATTACAGTTATACATTAGCTAAAATGACACAACTTGTCACAGTTTTTAACACATTAACGGTATTTGCCGTTCTACTGGCCACTTTTTACATTGTACATATATGACCCTAAACTGGACGAGCACTCATTTCAATTTTTCATTTTTATGTACAATTTAAGAATCATGGTGCAAAAAGCACGCCTTCTTAATTGAGATTTTTTATTAGGATAGTAGAAATGAAAAGCGTAATTTGAAGGTGATCGCATTCTATGGCCATTTTCATATAGACCGTAGCAATAAATTCACCACTGAAGTAAAAAGAAGAGGAATGTGAATTATTAAAAGTGGTTAAATTGAATTTCAACTCTAAAAAAAATATACTTATGGGGCTGAATAGCCAAAAACATATCGAAAATTTTATAAGATGTTGTTTTACAGTGAAAATAATCGATTAAGACATGTGAAGACTTTAAGGGTACGTTCCACTAGACGACTACAACGCCCATGTCGCCTCAATAATCGTTCCACAAGACGATCACGATCTTGACGTTCATGATAAATACGTCATAGATGACGTCATTGATCTCGACCACTTCAAGCTCACAACGCCCGCGATTGAAAGGTGGGTCGAAGTGATCGTTGCGTTCATTTTTGCAAAAATCGCCAAGAAGTTTAAATTGAATGGGACGTTTCCTTTCGAATTTGTACTTTCGATTCTAATTTATTTCAATTGATTCAAGATGTTTCATTTGTCAATATGACAGATAATTTCATGGTCTTTCATTATCATTATTTATTACTTAAGAGCGATTAATTTCCACAGGCATATTGGATTTATTTCATTTGTATTTTCTTTTTGCTACACATTAGTTTAATCTTATCAATGATTTACTTTTCGACCCTAATCGCAAATTGTCAGTTTATTTGACATTTAACAGACACTCGCATCGTTCCACTTGAAGCACTAGCGTTATCGATTGAGACAGCAAAAACCGCGGTCGTGAGCGTGAGCGTTGCGGTCATCTAGTGGAACGTACTCTAAGGAAACTTTTATAAGGGTTTGAGCGATTTATATTTCGAAAACAAATTGAAGGATTTTGATAAAATAGGCTGATTTACTATTTTTATGTACGAAAAATCAATTTACCTACATTTAAATCCTTGGAAAATACGCAATATTTTGTGAATAAAATTGACTGGTCTACTATTTTCGTGTACGAGAAATCAAATTACATTTCGACCCCCTAGAAAGTGTCAATATTGTCACAAATATGAAATATTTTAAGTTATCAGTGTACACTTATGTTTATTTAAGTTTGTTATAATTTAATAATTTATTGTAGTTACGATCTCAGTTAGCATTCGTGAACAATCTAGAAAATGTTCAATTGTCAAACAATTGAATGCTAGCTCATTGTTGCGGTATGTTCAATTGTCAGACAGTTGAAAGCTAGCTCATTGTTGCGGAATGTTCAATTGTCGGACATTTAAATGCTAGTTCATTATTTCGGGATGTTCAATTGCCAGACATTTGAATGCTAGCTCATTGTTGGAAAAGAGTATATAAAGCCCCGTGGGCTGGTAGAAAAAATGATAATAAATCAATAAAAGTGATGACTAGCGATTTTGTTATTGTGCAAGTTTGTTAGGTAAAAAAAGTATTCTGTAACGTGTAATATTATTTAATCACAATAAAATTTGGGTCAATATCTCGAAAACGGGCCAAATATTTTGACGCACTTTAATTTTAAAGGACGAGAAGATAATTTAGCTAAATCTCAACTTTGGAGAAAGTCATTTACAGGCTTCAATACCCAAAAAAATGGGCAAAGTATCCAGAAGCGTCCAATATCAAAATCAATTTTAGCTCAAATGAGCCTAGTGGAATTTTTACATTGTTTTTAGCAACTAGAAATCGATTTAAGTAATTGAGTGTCCTGAATCTATCTTGTTAACGGGCAAATAATTTTTTCGGGGACGAGAAATTGATTTAAGAAATGCTCAAAGTGGATTGGAAACTATCTTCAAGATGAGTAACTATTTCGATGATAAAAATATGAAAAAAATCTGTTTACCCCCAATGAAGAAAGGCTGCTTCTGTTCTGATGCATAGCAACCAATCTGTCAATATCATCATCATTTTGCCACTCTGCACTGGAAACACTTCTAGTATCCCTTGTCAAAGTGTTTCCATGGATGGGACTCGGCGATGCACTCTTACTTTTTGGGCCAACAATCGGCGATGAATTCGATTCTGCTATGCTTACGTCATCTAGAACAAAGAATAGAATTATTATTTGCGCTAAAAGATAATGAACCATGAATAATAACGAACTAAAATGTATGATGTTAAACAGCTGTCAACCTGACAGATGAATAGTTGTATGTTTACTTAAGTTTGATGAATATTGCAGCAATCATGTTTATTACAATTGTGTTGAAATAAATAAACGTTGTAAGGTAGGTAGATGCAACAAAAAAATAATTGAACAATGGAATTGTGGGAAAATATTATTTGAAATAAATAATGTATTGGGTACAACAAAAAATCTTCTCCAAATGGAAAGAAAACTAACTTGATTGTTTCACAAAATTAAATAAATAAAACTTCGTATTTTGAATGATTGGAAAGTACATATAAGACAATCCAATTTGTTGAAGAAACATTTATTTCTACCTGCGAAAGAATCAAATATATAGTAATAATGAGGCAAACGGACAAGAGATGTGCTAGGGAAGTTTTTGGTAATGAGTTTTTTTTATGCTATTTTCTCTGTTTCTCTATTTCAATCATGTTTTTTATCTGCTACAAATGTGGTAGACACTATTTTTAGTGCACGTTTCTAGACTGATTAATATAGGGTGCGGTTACCAGGTGCTAAATATTTTTGGAGAGTGCGACATAGAGTATATTATTCTCTTTTTATCCAAAGCTAAATTCGACCCCACGATCTAATTAATAATTTTTAATAAAAAAAGGAGTAAAATATACCTGATGATGACGCAGAGTCAATTGAAATGTGAGGAATATTAATATTTCGTCTTGTTTGCAACGATTCTGCAACAGTATGTGTTCCATATTTGTTATCACATTTTAAGCTAATTATATTTGTTTGTTCATTAATTTGTGTGCTCCTTTCGCTTGTAGTTTCAATATTATAAGCAGATTTAACTAACATGTGTTCTTCTTTTGAAATTTGTTGCTCCTTGAAATTAAATTTATCTAAGTAACAGTTAATATCAATTAGAACATTTAAAAATCAAACGATTAATTAAAAAGCAAAATTTGAACGATTAATTATAGTCATGCTCTAGTTAAAAATTTCTTTGGAAAGTTGGTCACAAAAAACCACAAAAAATTTCAAGTTTAAAGTCACCTGCTCATTTTTTACCAACTCAAATTGAGCATCAATATCATCCGAAATAGTTTCATTAGATTTGCACCATTGGCAGCATTTACAACAAGAAAAAAAATTATAATTAGTGCTTCTTTCTGATTCTGCAAGATTATAATCACTGAATGTTGAATAGCTATCGTCTTTGATTCGGTAGCTAACTAACCGAGCCATGTTACATGGACCAAAACGAACAACAAACTGGATTTTAATATTTTAGTTTCCTGTTTGTTGGTATCCGGAAGTCATGGGCGGCAACTTGATAAACATATTTCATAATTCCAAAATTTCAATATTTTCTGAGCTTCTAGTAATCCTAAGTCGATACTCTTCTATTTTCGTTATAGTCGCAATAAAAGTTAATAGCTATGAACAAAAAATTAACAGATTATAAGCTGAATACTTACAATCATTTGAAAAAAATTTTAAGAAAAGTTCCGATTCTTTCAATTTATTTTTCGTCTCGACATTCCTCTTACACTTTCAGATCATTCATCTGAATTACCGATCTGTATTTTTTTAGCTGTTATAAGCGTTTGACACACAGATGTCACTTTGTAGGGAGCAAGCTCCTTGGAAAAAAGTATTTAACAATGATCCTGGAATATTTTGTGCTATTATTCTTATAAAAACTCGTTGAACAGAAATGGAGTTTTATAAATTAAAGCTTGAAATTTTGTATATTTGAAAAAAAAAATGTATAAGCGCACTTCAAAATGTATTTAAATCGACGCCTATGGCCTCATTTCAAGGCGCTATCAGAACAGGAACTGTTTGTGGAAAATGATAGAACATATCGTTTTAATTCGCAATGTGTGGTATTTACTTAGATTACAATTCAGAGCTGAATTCATTCATGAAAATTTGAAAGATAACTTTTTGGTTAAGATCATGTGATAAAAGGAGAACAAAACATTTCAATCATTTGTTTCATCTTAAACAAATGCAGGTAGGTTTTTGTCACAATTCTGAATATTTCCATTGTTTTTTATTCTTCAACTATTTTTAATTTAAAATTATGTTTACCGCAATTCTATTTTAGATAGTTACGGTAATTTCTCTTCAAAGGCAAAATTATAATCGAATTGTGTTGTAAATTTTCGATAATAGTTCCGTCTATTGTTCTACCACAATTCATGAATTAGCAGGGTTAATGCATACTACAATCTCCTTGAATAGAATTATAAGTTTCAGTAAATCTATTAAGGTATTAATACCACCATTTATGAAAATGTGAAGTGTTGCCAACCCATGGTAATAAAATGTGACCAAAATAGTTCGATAATACCTATATAGTAACATAAACGTGCTATAATAGGCCATTCCAACACCGAAACAGATAAACTCGAGACATCAGAACTACCAATAATGGATACTTAAAATATTTCATAACGCCATTTATAATTTCAAACCAGTTTACATAACTGAGTTGCAAATGTAGTACACTTTGTCACAATTTGCTATATTGATAAAATAATAAGTTGCGTCATTTTATGAACTTTGATACATACTAAATGCAGTATAATGAACTAGCAAAACAAAAGTAAAAATTTAATTTTACTCTACTGAAAAAACTATTTATTCAGCCAATGATACATAAACTTGGGTCGGACTGTCGATGCATACTTCATCTCCGATTTAGATGAAACTTAGTGAAAAGATTTGTTTTAGCATTACAAATATGGGAATAATAATGACTTGGCGGTAAGACTCGGTTGACTTTGAAAATCCTATTTATTAATTTATATTAATATAACATGTATACATTGTGCATGTGTGTGTGTGCAATACTAGCGACTCCCTTGTGAAATGAAATTTTGTCAGTGACCCTAAAACAGTGGTTTTTGTTGCCAACCGGTGGTGCTTTGCACCTAGCTAACAAGCGGGAATTTTGAATGTGTTATACGACTACATTTAACTAGATTCACTGTTCTGACAAATTCTGAAGTATACTTATATTTTCGGTCATTGTGAATTGATGCACAATCTAGTCGGAAATTAAACTATTCACTCTTTTAAAGTGCCTCGAGCATTTTGGCCAGTAGTACTCAATATTTAGAAGTATTGAACGTCAGTAATTGCAATTTTGATCTCTTTGTAACTGTGAAGGTCCGAATAAAATCTATATTTGTTCCTGGTATCTGTAAACTTAATATTACAGTTTATATCCAGGCTTTTTGATTTTGAATGCTTTGAAGTTTCTATTTTCTGCCTACAGCCGATTCACTATTTCACGTCAATAGGAACATGTATGATATATTCCGAATATACATTCTCTCGCTATAATAAAGTTATTCTGGTTGTGTACTTACGTGTGCAATCTGCAATTTATTACTAACGGTTGTAGTAATACATATTCTAGTATAATTATGCATAACTTTAGTCACGTATTCGTATTCAGAGTCAAATGTGAACAACCCAGTAAATATAAAAACATGAGCAATGCACTACAAAGCATACCATGTTTATATGACATGAATAACTTCGAGCACACATACACTCAGAATATTACATTAAAAATTAATCTAAAATTACAATAATAACATGCTTTTGAGTATTAATTGCTATTTTCAATGTATAAAAAACTATTTTAATACGTGAAGAATGCAGATTCTGATTCAGTGATGCGCAAATTATTCGCCGTATATTTTATTAATAAATTAATCATAAAATTTTAATGCTGAATTCTTTCTGTGAAAACTGTCATTTTTGAGAAATGAATCTGAACAAATATCGTTAAAATAGTCGATAGCAATTGCTATTAATTAAATGGTTGAAGTTTTAGAGCCGTTGCAGAGTTATTGGTCTTTCTTTTGGCACGTGTAGTCCCTGTTGATTCGTCATAGGTCAAGACAAAAGTACATTTAGCCTTGATTGAATTACCACGAAGAACGTGCAATGCTTGCTAACTTGAAACGATATTTGATGACGCCTAATTAAAAGGAGTGTTGAATTCAATCTGCATATTCATAGCACAGTTTCAACATGAATCTGAAAACTTTTTACTTGACTCTAAAATGAACGATAAATATGATAGAATTCATAATTTTGACTAATATCGCAATAAGTTTCAGTTATTAGGAATTTGTATGACTGTATGAAAACAATATTCTGATCTACCAGATTCTTGACAATGTCAATTTGATTTACGTATTTCATTATACAATCTTATGGATCAAGAACTCCTAAAAATATAATAGAAATGACAAAATAATTTAAAACTTGTATTGACGTCACACATGCATTTTAAAATTAATTAGTTTATTGCACAAAACCTGATATTGCAATTCGTTTTTGTGCTGAGTTTTAATCGAATGAAAGTCATTTTACAGTTTCAGCTGGTGCTCTGCATTGAAAAGCATTTGAAGTGGCTGTGGGTAGCACATTAGCACATCCCACTTGATCAAATATATATATTTTTTAATTATTAGCTGCTGAATTGAATTATTCCATTATTAAAAATCTGACGTGGACATCACGTGACTTGTACATCATTGGATATATAATAAAACACAAAATCTCATCATTCCACGGCTAGTCGGTTAGTATGGAAACAGTAGGTCATCATTCTTATGCTACAACATTCCTAAATACTGATTTCCAGGATTCTACGGCTAACAGTTCTGAATTTATGCGCAAAATTCCAAGATCGTCAAGTATAGTGTACTTGCGACTCAATCGATCTCAATGAAAATAGGATATGAGCATCTAGACAGTACTATCATCTTGAATACTGTATTCTAATATTCTACGTTCAATCGTTTTGGATTCATGCGGAAAATTAAAAAATGTTTCGAGTAAACTACACTCTCGGCTTAGCCGATCACAATCATAATGCAAGGTGTACAACTAGATGCTATAAAAGTGCTTAATACGAAATCTCAATATTCTGCGACGGATTATTTCAAATTTATGAGAAAAATTCGTAAAGTCTGTAATATGAAGTGCACTTCCGGCTTAGTCGATTGAGACGAAAATAGGAGATGATCATTTGGATGCTACAGCAATTTCAAATACTGAATTCCAGTATCCTACGGCTAATCATTCTAGATTTATGCAGAGAATTCAAAAAAAGTATCAGGTAAAGTGCACTTCCAGTAAAGACGATTGCAACCATAATGCGAGGTGCACATCAAGATCCTAGATCCTATATACCAGTCTTTTATGCAAAATTTCAGCATTATACGATTGACGAATTCTGAGATTTGCGAGTTACACACATACATACGTACATACGTACCGGCATCAAGCCAAAAATAGTCAAAATGGATTCAGGGATGCTCAAAACGGATATATCCATCAAAATCTCGATATGTGAATTTTGTCGGTTTCACAATATTTCCTTGTACTTTTAGACCGTCAGACAGTCGTAAATTTCAGTGCCTCATTTTTTTTTATGCCTTCAAGAGGTTTGATAAGTATGTATATTTGAAGTTCAATAATGCTGAAATTAAAGCTGGACCGTGTGACCAGCATAATGAAAATTAATTTCAAATTTGTATGAAAAAGCATGCTCTGATCCAATTTTGTCGCTTTTGTCATTCTTACGGAATGAAATTTAGGGAAAAATATTCTGACATGTAAAATGTCAAACAAAATTAAAAAATTGACAGCAGATTATCATTCCCTACGTTATCATTTCAATTAAACTGATTGTTCTATATGGCGAATTATGAATGTCTGTTATATTCATAAACTGTACTTCCGGCTAGGCCGATTGATTCAAAAATAGTAGATAACTATTTTGATGCTACAACAAGAACACTAAATTACAATATGCTATGGCTGATCATTCTGGATTTATGCAAAAAAAAATTAAAAAGTTTCAAGTAAAGTGCACTTCCGGTTTAGCCGATCGCTATCCTAATGCAAGATTTACAATAAGATCTTATAGAAGTTCTTTATACGAAATTTCAATATGCTATGGCGGATCATTCTATATTTATGCAAAAAGTTCAAAAAAAGTTTCAAGCAAAGTGCACTTATGGCCTGGCCGATTCTTACAAAAATAGTAGATAACCATTCTGATACAACATCAAGTTCAAATATTAAATTTCAACATCCTACGGTTGATCATTCTGGATTTATTAAAGAAATTCAAAAAAGTTTCAAGTAAAGTGCACTTCCGGTACAGACGATTGGAACCATAATGCGAGGTGCACAACTAGACCCTATACCAATTTTAAATACAAAATTTCAACATTATACGTTCAACCAGTTTTGAGATTTGCGAGTTACGTACGCACGAACGCACGAACGCACGAACATACGTACCGACATCAAGCCAAAAATAGTCAAAATGGATTCAGGGATGCTCAAAACGGATATTTCCATCAAAATCTCGATAGGTGAATTTTATCGGTTTCACAATACTTTGTTGTACTTAGTATAAGTAAGTAAAAATTTATAAAATCATAGAAATACTATAATCGACATACCTACATGAAAAGCTATTTGATCATATGACAAATGCATATTTTGTATCATTGATATGCCTACTCGTATCATAGAACATACGACCATAATATTCCATTATTGAAAATATTTTAGCTTATTTTCATTCAATTTGCAGCATATAGTGCATATATTACTAATATTGAGTGCATATAATTCCCAAAGTTACTACATATTATGTATGTGCATATATCCTTGTTTTGAATGCATATCTAATCCCCTGCTCTATACATAATAGATTCAAACCGTTCTAGATATAAATTTCGTATTAATATAGAGTTACACACTTTTAGTGCAGCAACAAAACATTGATTATTTAGTGCTTTCAAAGATTATACAGTACCGTTTGTTATTGCATACTTATAATGTCGTATTTAAGATAAACTAAAACATATATTACAATGCATAATTTTTACACCAACATGTTTTTCAAAAAATAATTTTCTACAACAATACTTTCCTAACATGTTTATTGTTTAATGTGTAGTTACAATATATTATTAACAAAAAACCTTGTAAAAAAAAACAACATATAATTCAATTCTTTTCAAAATGATGACGTACCTAAGGACTATCATTGACTATTCCATTCGTAGTATTTATAACAAGGCTAACAATGCTAAATCGTCATAGAAACGGTGCATATCAGTGTATTTGGACACGTAGAAATACCATCGGGTATTACACTATAGTGATCAAAGTGAGTATTTTACTCAAAGATGTGAATGCTGCCAATTTGTAATCTCGTGCTTTCTTCGTATTTAATGGAATATTTTTCTGAATACCATCATCAATTTCATCTTCCGATGTATCACCAAACCTTTTTGAACTAGTTTCCATATCAGAACGCAATTTATTTCTCTATTATTCGTCAAAGAAAATGCAAGAAATTCTAATTTTTTCAATATGACCGAAGTTTGTTTACTTGTTCCAATGAAAATTACGTGACTTGTTACTTGATTCATAAAAAACTAATTTGAAAAAATGGTTTGTCTCCTGAAATAGTCCCCCATATACCATTAGTAGTTGAAGTATTATAGACTATTTTTGTGGTGCAATCACTCATGTTTATTGTGCTTGTGAATACTATTCGTGCTGCACACTCGTGGTATTCAAACGCAGGCACAATAAACATTCGTGATAGCACCAGAAAAATAATCGATAATACTTCAACTACTTATGTTATCATAAATGATAATTTAATTGGTTTTTTTTTCTAATTCATAACGTGCTGACTTCGACAGAGATCGTGCTAGCCGGGAAGAACTATTTGCGACCCTGAACTCATTTCAATTCGGTAATCGTATGATTCAAGATCGGCAAAGAAAGGAAGCTAACGACTAATAGTGATGCGCTCATGGAAGTGAATATAATGAATAGTTCCACGCAGGTATACGTTTTCACTCGAATAAGACAGTAGGTAGGGTTTAAAGAAAACATCAGCAATAAAGTATGTCGGAGCTTGGGCAGACAAACGTCATATACAATTAGTTATTTTAATTAGGGTATTTATATATCCAGAACAAAAATTCTCAAGGGACTCCTTAAGCTTGTCAGACTAAGCATCTACTTCATTTGTATCGAACTTGTACCAACAATTGTCACGTCATCCGCATATAGGGAAAATATTGAATGAATAGTATGACGCCATGGATGAATTACGTTTATATATTAGTTCTAATACTATATTAGATCATATGCTATGAATATGTAAAGATAATTGGTAAATATACTACACGAAACCAATACAATAACAAGCGAAATATTTTTTAATCCTCCCACAAGATGTAGCTCTTCTTCATTTTGATTGGAAAAAACAAAAGGTCATATAACATGTCTTAACTAATTATTGTCAATTGTTTACTTCACAATAAGTTTAAAATGCACTTGTCCTGCAATATTTCACCTAAGGACAAGGAATATTCTCACAAAAAGTTTTGGAGAAACCAACTTATTTGACTATTTTATGTACACACGATGAATGTAAAAGATTCTTGTAATATTGTAATATGAATGATAAAGGTGATTCGCTATATCGCCAATTTGTACATGCAAGAATCTTGTAGAAATTCTTTCATCGAACTAAAAAATTTTACGCTCACTGGCCTCTTTATATGTGAAATATGATTGTTTTTCAGAATATTGATAAATTTTATTGTGATAATGAATAATAGTGTATTAAGATATGAGTTTCATAAGATATGATTTTAGGGCATGCGTTCTTGTTGAAAAACGAGCCCCTTGCGGCGAGTTTTCTAATGAACAAGTGATTTAAAATGTCTTATGAAACGTGTATATTTTATACAATTTTTTCTATTTGGGTTCATATATGTCAAAAAATAATAAATTTTATATTTTGAGAACGTCCATAAAGAATATTTAATTTTTTATTTGACTGTTTTGGTAACACTGAGACTTGACAGATGAATAATTTGTGTGAATCAAAAATACTTTTCAAAATGTGTTAATTTGAATGTTGTTACTTTTTAGAAATAAATTAATATAAACCTGATCTATTTGAGAATTTTCTCCTTAATATATTGTATTTTGAAATATCAAAATGACAGTTAGGTTATCTAGCAACGGAGCTACCAACCTAATAAAATTAGGTTTAAGTTCTATAAAGAGGCATTTTACGATACCCAAACGAGTTTCATAATAGATATTAATGGTACAAGTTTGATATAGCCGTTGTAATGGAACGTGTGGGATGTTAAATCACGAGGCGATTAGCCGAGTATTTTTATCACTCAAGTTTCATCACAGTAGCTATATCAAACATGTACCATTCAATATTTTATCTACGACGGCCTTAGTTGCTGCTGAATTAGGTTTTTTTATTTGATGTTTGACATTCGAAAAACATTTATGCTCAGTTGCACCGCTATCACTAACTTTAAGTACGGAATAATTACCATGGGAACAATTGTCTATACAATGGTAACCATAGATATTATTCTTGCCTTAAAGTTAAGTGACGGCGGTGCAACTGGCCATTAGTGTAGAATTCGTAGCTTGATCAAGTAGCATTTTATTCATTGTTATGGCAACTATTTGTTTGTTTGCTGTTGTTATTTGTAAACAACAGTTCATATTTTTAGTTGTGTCAGTTATTTGTGAGTATAGTACACGTTTTAGTGAAAATGAGCGACTCAGACTCCGATAGTATCCCATCGGACATAGAAATATATGCCCAAAACGTCGCTTCTTCACTTCTATCAGAAAAGAGCAAAGAAACGTTCGAGCAAGCTTATACAAATCTGGAGGAATGGTGTAAAGGCAAAGAAATCAAGTTTCAGTAGTAATCAAGAAATCAATTTTGTGTAAAAATTTTTATCATCTTCTGGTTTAAACATATCTAATTGTAAAAATCTTGTCATAAATGTTCATAAAACATAAATTTACGTGTGTGCATTAATAGTTATTTATAATAAAAGAAACTTAAAATTTGACAGAATTTCTTTTTTTATTATTTCTGTTACAAAAATGCGTGTCGTTATGAATTTCATTTTGACACGCAAATTAGTGGGCGAATCACCTATTAGCGCACCGTCGTAGATGAAGTACACTTTATGACACCCAAGTAGAAAAATATTATTATTATTATTATCATTATTTACTAAAAATTCTTATGCCTAAAATATTTTTTTTCGTCTTTAAATTTCACTCGCTTGTTGTAGTTTTTTCCATAATTGTTCAAATAAGATCTATTAAATAACAATTTATTATTAAAAAAATTATAAGAAATTTGATGTACTTCATAAAAGATTCTACAAAAGTCATGATTTTTATGAGCGCCGAAAATTCGGGAAATTTTTTTCGTACTTCTAAAAAGATTCCCCCACGCAGTGGGCATAATGAATAACGTTTTCTTTCTTAATTAGTAATTTTCATTAGAGTGCTGTATTTTCCCGTTGTCCAGTAATTAATATGTCTGGTATGCTAAAAGAAAAAATTATCACCCAAGAGTGACTTTAAATTATATGGTCTCTTTTTGTAACACATTCGTAGGTTAATAAAACAGTTTTGCAGTTTTTTTGTGGATATATGAACATGATTTCGATTTCAATATTATCGCCAGGAATTTCATACATTTTTTAAAAATAATATTTGTGTTTTAGACTTGTTTACTTTAGGTCTGATACATTTTTCATACAGGTGACTTCAAAGGATTCGATTATTAATGCGATAGGCTCAAGTACGAATTTCCAATAGTGTTTAAAAGGTTCAGAAACAGTTTGAAAAAGAAATATTTTAAAATATAAAAAAAATAAACGAACAAAAATATTAGTCTTACAATAAAATTTAATTTATATTACTAAAAAATCAACTCTCTCTAATCCAAAGCAAATTTACAATGCTTAAATAATCAAAAGATAATAAAACCCATGTTAAGATAGCGAATTATGATCAAGAAAGAAAAAAGTCTTATTATCAAAACATTAATGCATGTACCTCGGCATGTACCTTCAATGCACATATAGGTCATGATGTTTTCTATTGTTTGGTGTTAACGTCAGTTGGTTTTGATGCCAAATATTGGAATGCGGTTATAGAACACACCTTATGCCTAGGGATGTGTGCTAGTGTGCATGTGCATGCAATGATATCAAGTTTAAGTGACAACAAAATAACAAAATTTTCAATATATATGACACAATCATTACGATTTTATGTTGCTGTATGGAACTGAGTATTTTATTGTTATTTTAAGAGATGCATGTGTCTGCCCATCTGTTCACGTTGCTTTTATTTACAATTGATAAACTTATTTAAAATTTTGGATAACAGTTTGTTTTTCTGCAACTAGTCCAAGAGATATTGTAGAAATATCTTTTTCTTTTAGTTTTAAAACTCAAAATATTCAATAATTTTAAAGTTCTAGTCGATATCTTTTTTTCCCTAATAAAAATTACTGATAAGGCGATTATTCAGACGGACAGACACGATTGTAAGCTGATGCGTGTTTTTGTTGACGTCCTATTTCCTGTTCTCCCGACGTAGTTTAAATGCGCGCAGCTCATATTTCGGTTGTATGTATGTTTACCGAAGTGTGTCAGAAGCGCGAGAAGGCGATAAATCGTTCAAGTACCACGTAGATTGGTATTTGATGAGTTTAATTGTTTATTTCCATGTATTCGTCAAACTAAAAACCTTATTGTTTCATTAAAAATTTGAAAATGTCACATGAAACTATTAGCTTGACAGTTCTTGATGAAACCGCAGCTTAAGGAGTTCATCATGAGCTTTATATTTACGATGCTACATAGAATAAAAACCAGACAAGAACAAAATATTGGATCTAAAATCAAATACTATCAACCAATGGACCGTAAACTGAAATATATTGAAGATTTCGCATTTCGTTATTAGATTTCGGTAAATTTATTGGTAAAATTTGTATTCTACGTTCAAATACCACTCACAGTCTCTCATACAGAAGTAATAGGAATCTAAATTTACATTTGTAACATTCAAGACCAATATTACCAATGCTGGCTGAATTTATATGAACGTTTCAAAATCTATGATAAGATATAAAAGTAATTTATTGAGATTGCCTGTTCAGATATTTTCAATTACAAATACATAAAATCAACTGGCTTTGCAAAAAATATCACAAATGCCGTTACGCCGGCATTTGTGATATTTGCAATTTTGTCTGCTTGCAATTTTTGTTAGAAAATATTTTCATGAAACTAAGTCAAAATTTAATCTCGCCTAAATGAAATTTCAAGCATTATGTGGCATGCCTCAACTATCGATTATACTTTGTCTATTCGTAATTGTTCATAATTAGATTCCTTGCTGGTAATGAAATAGCTTGAGTATGCCATTTTATGGTCTAACAAAATTCAAACACAACTCCATAATTTAGAGTTAGAAAGCTAAACTTTTCAAGGTTAAGAAGAAATTATCAATATACATATCTAGAAATTGGTAATTAATTTGATATCATCAGCAAATTATATCTGCATTTCTAAAATATTGATTTTCCCAGAACATGGACGTAGTCGAAGTTGAGCAAATGTGGTACTTATTTCTCTCTATTTATTTATATCTCGCAGATGGAGCGCCAATTAAGTAAACTCACTTTGAGGTTTACTTACGTCTAGCGCTACCATTATTCTGACACGAGTAGCAAACGAGTAGAGCAGGATACATTTAGATGCTCTGAAATTAGTAACAACTACTAAGAGCCGTAGAAGAAGCCTGACTTCAATATGTGTCTACATAAATACGTGTTATAATATTTGAACGATAATCTTCGGCAAGCCTCATTACGAATGCTGAAATTTGCGCACTTGTTGACTAAATTATTATTATTGTTAATTCAATTTTTTTGATGTTCAACTTTTTATGGAAGATTGCAAGTTTTGAGAATGAGAGTAACTCGTAGAATTGACATGTAAAATGTATAACTATTTATCTCTTTCTATAATGACCGTTTGCTAAAACATAGATAAAGAGAGACAGAAATAAAATATTTCTTAGGGCGATTGCCAACTGCGCCAGATCAGATACAAATTTCTAATTAAATTGGACATCTGCGCCAACGGGCGTACACGAATTCGGCACTAAGAACATGAGCTCGGCACTAAGAACATGAGCTCGGCACCAATGCTAAGCCGATTAGCACGGGACGCACATGAATTCGGCATTGTCAATTTTAAATAAACACCCGATCACTACTTTCGCGCTATTGAAAAACCTCTCTGATTATTATCGAATTGCGCTGCGCTCGCCTGTAGGATAGAATTTGAGCCCGAGACAACCGAGAAGGATGCACTGAACTCCTCATGTTGAGTCAAAATTCAGTCTATAAATGAGTATTCAAATGTACGGCTGAATTTGAGTATGGTTTATTATTAATATAAAATTACGTGTCCAGAGAATCTTACTCAGATAAAATGATCAAGTCATTAGTCCTAATCCATAGTATAGTGCCGAGTTCGAGTAGGGGATCAAAGATCCACATAGTTTGGTGCCGAGATCGAGCCCACCCGCATCAACGCTTAAGGCGAGTGTCTTGCAATCCTGTACCATCACCGGTCTTGCAAGTGTAAAGGGGGGAGAAGAAAAGTAGGTGTGTTAGGGCGTTCCCTAGTAAGTAGTAAGCACTCGATATACGTCATTGCAGTGAGCAATGCTAACTGTCTAATACGTATGTCGCAGCTTTCAAGGGTTTTGAACGTACCCCACAATTGGTTATTTTATGACGAAAAGGGACGTTCTCAAAAGTCATAAATCTTTTGAACGATAAAATGTCAATTATTTCTAGTTTACACAAGAATCAGGAAATAATCTTGAAATTAAAAGATAAGAAGTATTTTCTGTTTTCCAAGACAAGACAAGAAAGTATTATTATTGATATCTTGAAAATTGATTTTTAAATCCACATTTATTAATCTATTATGAAAATATCAAAATCTGCTGTGGCCTTCACAGTTTTTCCCCGATCATAAATTTCATGGTAAGTTTCATCATTGTTTCATGAATTTAGAGTGTCGTACCAATTGTCAAAGTGTCAGTGCCAATTGTCATTGTCAAAGTGACAGTTGTCATTGTCAAAGTGACAGCGTTATTGTCAAAATGACAGCTAGCATTGTCCAAGTGGCAGCCGTCATTGTCAAAATGACAGCAGTCATTGTAATAGTAACAGATGGCGGTTATATTTTAATCCTCACAAAATAAGTATTTTTGAAAATGAAGAGTCTTCATCTAGATTACGGGGTCATTAATTCATTGGAACGAACAGTTATGTTACTTGATCGTCGTTAAAGTGACAGCAGTGACAGATGGCGGTTATTTTCTAGTCCTCACATAATAAGTATTTTTGTGAATAAAGAGTTCTTTCGTATAGTTTTTTGAGGTTTTCAATTAATTGGAATATACAGCTCCGACATTTGACCGCCGGAAGTGCATGTAATTTGAAGATGGTAATGTGGGTTCCACTACTTAATTATTAATTTTGGTATTTACTAAGCCTATCTTCCCGACAGCTTAAAATTGATACCAAACTAGACATCATGTAAATTATTTGTGATAGAAACAATTGATAATCGTTAAAACACTGTTTTTGATACTTCTGCTAGCAGTACCTCCACAAGAGCTTTATTTTGATACCAAATACGATAGAGCAAAATTACTTATTTTAAAAATCAATTGACGAACGCTTGCATGTGATGTCAAAATATGAGTGATAATAATTCTCATTGTTTCTCTGGCTCAAAAAAATATAACGAATTCTATAATAATTAAAATTTCGATAATAACAAATGAATCACCGATAGTTTGGAGAAATGTTGCTAATGAATGCTGTGCCAAATTATTCAAAGATTAGTTTTGGTTATTTCATATTTTATGATAAATACTACCGTTTATAAAATAAACGCAAAAAACTAAAAAGTTCCATCAATTAAGTTTAAGTACCACTGGTTGAAAAAAGCTCTCTATGAACTTCAACTTAGATTTTTGATCAAAAATTTAAATATAAAATTTCCGTCAAAAATTCGTAGGCGTTTCTGGCGTTTTCAAGTTATTGTGCTTCTACACAGACCGACTTTTATTAAAATTATGTTTTTCGGTTTCAGTAGGGTCTAAAACATGAAGATTCATCGGAATCTTGAACTTTCAAAAAATCACGATTTCAATACTTCCCCTATTAAATTATAGGCCACGGAAGTAAAAATGCAATCAAAAGAAAAGAATTTTTCTCAATATTACAAATACCGTAAAAATCCTTAGTTTTCAAGTTATTTGCGAAAAATTGAGCTACCATTTTTCAAATTTCTCCAGTATTCCACGTGACAATATCTCTAATATCAACTAGATACCTATATCCGAATTTCTATCGAGTCGGAAAAACTTTGGAGCTCAAAGTGTACATACTATATACTATTTTTGATTTTACAAATTTCATTTGCAATTGCAAAGACATTTCCCGCAAATTCATACTAGGGAAAATAGCTTGCACGACTTATTTTTTTGATTGATATTATATTCTGTTTTTCACATTTCCTATGCTTTCATGTTCACAACAAATGCAAACACTTTGACGAACATATCTCATTGTACATTTTTTTTCATCTAATGTCAACTTGACAGATTGACTGGAATAAACGACAATTCTATGATTTAGAATAGAGAGCTTTCGAAGCTGATAGCAGTTCAGTAATAGGATACTTTCAGTGCACGTGTTACAAAAGAACTTCTTATTTCTAAACTTTGTAATCTACAAAATATAAAAAAGATACTATTGGCTACTGAACAATTTATTGAAGCAATGTTATACTCTCAGATATAATGACACTATTGGCTACTGAATAATTATTATTGAAGAAATGTTATAGTTTCAAAGTACTTTTAGAAGATTATAAACTTTTTTCACACAGAGCACACGAAAAGAGTATAACAAGTGTTCGAAATTTCTTGTTCAATATTGAATTTTTAGTTTTGAAGGTAAAGATTTCGTGAATCTGCATTGTTTGCTAAAATACAGTTTCTAGCAGGTAGTGCCATAAACCCAAAGGCGGAGTTCTATTCAACTCCTAATTCTCTCACTTAGTGTCGCCACTCGCTGTGGACAAATTTTAACAAAATATTCGAATTTTCACTAAAACTATTATGGAATTTACTCAAAATATACACTACAAATTTTTTTCAAAAAAACAGTGCTTGAACCTCACGAAATTCTGTACACGGGCTCAGAAGTAGAAATTTGAAATTGATTCTCAGTATCGCGTAAAACTGGATTTGAAATACAGCAATTTGTTGTAACTTTTACAACAATTATTCAACAAATGGGTAATAGTAGCAAAAAAGTAAGGTGAGATTTGTGTGAAAACACTCTATTTCTTTCAAAATGTTTTTGAATTAGGTTTCTAAGTGGTATGATAGGGAATTAAATAGCAAAATGAAATGAGAGTTTTTATCAAGCCATGCTACACCAAGACACTCGCCAAAAATAAAAATGACCAACTGCACTAAAGGATTAATTCCCAATAAACGCAGAGCATGTACCATAAAAGCTTTCCCTTCATTTTAATTAAGTAATCCACTAATCAATGTTTGATTAAATTATCTGAAATGAAAATTAAACCTAAATATTATTGAAATTCAATAGTCTTTCGTAGAATCTTTTGTATTAACCTAAGCAATACCTAAACTAGCAATCAAAGGGCACATCCCAACTAGGCACATTTAATCTCCCGATGGAACATCAATCAAGATTTGGGGGTAATCCTAATGACCAACTCGGCACATCTTAAACAAGTATTTGCAGAGAAACCCACCCCTATTATCGGCTTAACACTTAGAAAAATATAAATTAAAATGTTTTTTTCAGTAGTTATCTATTATCAATCTGACAGTTCAATCAATAGCATCAAAGATATCAATTCGCGAGGTAACTAGCCAACATGGTGAAACACTATTGATTGTAGAGCATCATAAATTCAGTAAATCAAATCGAAAATTTTTATCTGGTGAAGTGAAGTGGTGGTGCATTAATTGAAAGTGCAAAGCATTTTTCCATAATATGAGCGAGTCCTGTGATCGAGTAATAATGAAAAAAAGGTTAATTCACGATCACGCTGAAATTATTATTTTTATTGATGCAACCTACTTATTTTAAAATTTTGCATTATTGTATGTCAAACTTTGTATGATGATAAAACAGAAACTATAAAATTGATTTTATTTTATTTAAAAAACATTAAAATGCCCAGTTCTCCTTTTGTTCAGGTATCTAAGTCATTTCATTATCATCAGAGACTACCTGCAAGTGTGCCGAGTTGGGTATCGCTGCAGATACGTGAGATACTCGTATGTGCCGAGTTGAGGAATCATTAGCAGATAGCAGAGACTACCTGTAAATGTGGCGAGTTGGGAATCGCCGCAATCAAATGCAGGGGCTCTCGTTTGGTGCAAATGTCCGCGTTTTTGGGTAGGATAAAATTTATGCCCGGATTAAGAACTTTTTACTGGTGCAGATGGCATACGACCATCTCTTATTGGTGATCATTTTTATTTTTATTCCTAGCTCCTGCCAGTTCAATATCAGAAACATTTTAGTTGATTTTATTGAATGAGTTATATCTACGTGAATATTAATAATAGTTAATGAATTATATTCGTGAATAAAGAATTTGTGATGCATTTTAATTGACGGAAAGTTATTTTGAATATGAAGGAAAAAGCTTTTCAGAACTCATTTTATAAATAAATGTTTTATTGGGATATAAGTTCTGTACATTAATTAGAAACACAACGTATGTAAAATGATCTTCTAATAGTTTCAAAGTATCGATGAAAGGTACTTCCGTAAATAAAGATGAAACGTCAAAACTGACAAGTAAATCATTATCTGTCAATGTCATATCACTAATCAAATCCACAAAATGTCGGGAATCCTTGACATATGATGAAGTATGACCAATCATCGGCTTCAACAAACCATCCAAATAGGCTCAACAATATATGGATTAGCCAAGACTGAAAGAGCATTCTCGTCATATAAGATTGAACCATCCAGAAAATCTGCTGTGGCTGAGCAAGCTATTCAAGAATTACATGACATTGACTTCAAGAATACGAAGCTTCTGGCTAAAGAGAACAATTGGTTCAAGAGGCTTATAAGAGAAGCAATTGAATTAAAAAAATCACCGGATAAATTGAATACCGGATATGAACTTAATCGATCATGGCTACCAATCATTTGTTCATAATTTCAAGTTATTTGTATCTACAAATCTACTTGCAAGAATTACTTCATCACCACCTCCTGAAGATCTGTGGATGGTTCAGTTATGCGCCAAACCAAAAGAGCCAGATTGACCTAGAACCACAAGGAGTTGACAATTTCCCTATTTAGACCTTCATTATTATCTCCTGAAGACCTGTGGATATTGAATCATCAACCACAGGAAGAGCTCTACGATATTATGAGTTAATATATATTTTAATCTAATCTAGTTACTATTTCTACTTTTATTTTTGTTGTCTTGACTATTTTGTTTATTTATTTTCATATTACTTAACACTTGAAAAAGGCAGCACTTTGCTGTCGAAACTTTGTATTTCCAATTAATGTATAGAGCTTAAATCCCAATAGAACATATTTATTTATTTTGAATATGTTTTTCTTTAAATTCGAGAAAATTATCCATAGATTAATATATTATGGAAAGGTTGGACATTGTAGCAATTAATTTCTAAACAAATGTCTTTACTTTTGACATTCTGATAAATTTTATGAAATATTAAATCTACGTGAATTTGACCAACAGTTTTGTGTATTATATTCATGAGCAAGTAATTTGTGATGCATTTCAATTAGTGAAAATATTTAAAAAAATTGAATGTTGAAACATTTGAAAGAACTACCCATAGATTAATATAAATAGGAAGGTTAACTTTTGTAGCAATGAATGTCAAAAGAAATATCTCTACTTCAATAAAGAAACAAATCCAGTGGCATTTGCGTGTCAAGATTCTGGTCTGTCTAATAGAGAACAACGCCTAATCATCAGAAATCGCAAAAATTTTATAGCAGCTGAACACATTTCTTTCACTTAGGCCCGAGCGTATAGTTTAACCATCGAATGAAAGTTTACGTTTAAATTATTTAATAGATGTGGTTTTCTTTCAGAAGATTTAGCTATTATTCGAATCTCAAAGAAAACTAAACTTTATGACGGAATGGTTAGCAAAGATTAGAATTCAGGCCCCGAGTATTTTTGCAAGCATCCATTCAAATACTGGATTAGGAATTCCCATAAATACATTAGTATAACTTGCTTGAAATAAATGGACGACTGATATTTACAGGATAGTGGAGAACAAGACAGGGCTGCATTGAACGAATTTCTTACTATTTATTTCGATTCTAATGAAATACGTTGTATATATCTTGTAGAAATGGTTCAAAAGAAGATTCATTCCTATTGGAATCATCAGAGACCTACGGTTGCCATATTTTAAAAATTGTCATCTAAGTTATCCATCTGCCTGATACTTTGCTAATAAAACAAATGAGTCGTAATACATCCCTGAAACCCTGTTGCTAAGATCATTTTCAATGTTTCTAGTAATCCAGTGGTATTAACAACACTCATGTTGATATATCTCTGGGGAGTCCTAGTCCAGTATTTCAGTGGGTACTTGTAAAGGTCAGTTTTATTTACAATTCGAATAATAACTAAATTTTTCGAAAGAAAACCACATCTATAAAATAATTTAGGAGTCAACTTTCATTCGATGGTTAAACTATACATCCGCAGTGTACACAGGTGCATCGTCATGCAGAAGACGCACACCTTTACTTACCTTATCATCCTCGACGTTTCTTGCGAACTTTCTGCTTGAGAGTGCTTAGAAGGGTAGCATAATATACAACACAAAGACTGTCATTTTAGTTTTGCATACTGGCTCACAACCATAATGTCAAACAAAAAAAATTAATCTCCATATTTAGTGAAATTGAATCCAAAGTTTGAGTACGATACGTATGATATTTTAGCTGTAGCGAATTTTTAAAGTTCACAAGCTTTCAGAAATAAACTACTCAAAATAATTGAAGGGTCAAGTTTTCATCCGTCTCCCATATTTAAACGTATTGCACTACAATCCTAGGCATCTGGTGGATCATTATTATGTCTGTCAATTATATGAAGTGTTAACGGATAGAGATTTTGTGTTTCAAGATTCAAGCTCTCATTAAAGTTTAAATCTTATCTGAAATATATACCATTGCTAAAAAACTTGACCCTCTAATTTTTTTGAGTAGTTTATAAAATTAACTTGAGAAAATTTTCGCGCATTAATCTTGTACAATTTTCAAAGAAAATTATCTCGACAAGAATGCCTCGTCTAATTGGTTTCTATATTCGGTAATGAAGTACCACATCAGTCGATTGTTTCTCGGTGGTACGGAGAATTCAAAGCCACGAGAGCCAAGAACAGATCCCCTAAAAACGACAGTCACTCAAGAAAACGTCATCAAAGAAGATGGGCATATGACATATCGCAAAATTGAGGCATAAAATTAAAAATCTCAAAGTCCTCAGTTCAAAAAATTTTGCATGAAGAATTATATGCAAAAAAGTTTCCTGTTTGATACCTCATATGTTGACCGCAGAACAGAAAGAAGCTAGGGTCAATTGGTGCCAAAAAACTCTAGGTCGATTCAACGCAGACAATTCTAAAAGCGTATACATCATCATCAGTGGTAATGAATCATGGATGTTCTCATATAAATCCGAAATAAAGGTCGTCTACTTGGATGTTCCTAGTTGAAGAAAGTCCGACAAAAGTCATCCGTTTCCGGCGAAATGTGTCCAAAAAGATGATCGCAACATTTGTTTTAAAGGCATGTCATTTAGCAACAATTCCTCTGCAAGATCGAAAAATTGTTCTACCGATTGGTATATAACTATTTGCTGGCAGGAAGAATGTGCGGAGCTTCGAGAAACCAACCCTGCACGATGAATCATTCTTCACCAAAACAATGCAAATACACATACAGCCCGCAGGACTACCTATTAAATTTTGAGAGCAGCAAAACTTCGAATTATTATTAGTATCCTTTTTACAGTCCCGACCTAAGTCCCAACGATTTTTTTACATTTTCAAAAGTCAAAGACAGACTGCGTAGTCAAATATTTCAGTCGTCGAAAGAAGCAGTCGACGACTCCATAAATACAATTTTGTCAGTACCAACTGCTCTCAAAGTTGATTCGAGCAAATGCAAAAGTGCATTAATGTCCGAATAGTTTATTATTGTTGTCATAATAACACTGGGTAATTACGTAACAAATAATGCACTCAGGCATTATGATTCAAAATAATGCCCGAGGGCACATTGAAGGCACCACGGGAGTACAATGTTGACCTCAGGCACTATTGTCCTTTTAACACTCTTGATACCTTAATAACTATAACGTTTCTGAAGAATATTTCGAAAAACAATAAAGTCATTAAAATTTATCTACTGTTTTCTTCCATTTCTATATGCAAAACTAAAAAGACAGCCTTCTTTAGTGTTATGTTCTTCAAAATCCAGTTACAGTAGTCCCGCGCGTATTATCTAAGTTATCCTCAATCAATTTCGAACATGTCAAGTCCTTACGTACGTTAATGTACGACCAGTTTATTATTGTTGTCATAATAATACTGATTTCAGGGTTATCACATAACAAATAATACCCGAGGGCATCATTTTGAGAAATAACAAACTAGAATATCACGTTCCCTAGTTACAGCAAGTAACTAGAGTAATTTTTCTGACAGAAATCACAATGACAGGATATACATTGCTGAAAATTATGATTTAAATAGTACATTAGTAGGACATTAAAAATTAAAGGCACCACGGGAGTTGAACGGACGATAATGCCTGAGGTCAACAGTCTGGCCCGAGTTGTGTACGTTGACCGTCATTATTTTCCTTTCAACACCCTTGATACCTTAATTACTATAAGGGTTGCTATATTAATTAATAAAGCTTTTGATTCAATATTATACGATTATCATTCTAGATTTACACAGAATTTATCTTATTTTATGTTTTTCATGCTATTTAGTTAAGGGTTGATTGAAATTGATTTTATAATAATTAACGCTCCATAAACTTTCTATCAGCGTTTAGTTCAGTATTTCACGATTATTATCTTAGGGAATGTAAGCTTTCAAATTGTAACATACATCTGCACGGTTGAAAGATGAAGGGTTGAATCTGCTTTTATAATGAATGGCACTAAATAAGCTTTCTACTATTATTCATTATTATGCGATTATTACTTAGGATTAGGAGATACAAGCTTTCAACATGAAATGCAAGGCAGATGTTCGCCTCACTATTTTACCCACTTTACGTCAAAAATTGTTACAGCACCAATATCTGACAAATAATCTCAAAAATATGATTTTATCATTCCAGTAATGCTGCTCACAATGATTTTTTAATCACACTTTACCCCTTAAGATGCTTGCTCTCTGAAAACTGAGATCTGCCTGAGTCAAACGCTCGTAACAACTAAAAAAAATGCAGATCGGTAGTGTAGATAAATTATGTGAAACTATGAGAGACGTATAGATGTATACTATCTACACTGCTTATATTGACTGAGCAGTTTATATTGTTGCTAATATTCCCACGCTATTGTAAGTATTATAAATGATTGTTTATATTCCTTCAAATTATAATTTTATGAATTTTTCATGGTAAGAACGAGGAATAAAATAACAAAACTCTGATAGTAAAATGCCATTGAGTGCAAATCTAAAAAAATACTGAATTGCTTGATCTTTATCATGACGGAACTATGATGGGTTGAGAAATTTTAATTGAGGAAAAATGTGAAGAAGTCGTTATCAGCCTAGTATGATAGAATTGAATCATTCCGTATTTAAAATTCATACTAGAAGGTTGATATTCTACAATGGTCGTAGAGAAAATATTTATTACAGAATTTCTCCCCATCAAAGCATCACAGAAAGGCACGAAAAAATTGAGGTTAGAAAAAATGGTTGTGATGTAGAATGTTGAATGGTTGTTTATCCACAATCAGCTGTTTTTGTAGTGCGTTCGCCATCTTAAAACGTCACGTGCAAGTAGTCTATTGATATGTAAATCTTTAATAGAAATACATAATTTTCTAAAGAATTAAAAATTCAAATTTAATAATTGGTTACACCATCACACGGATCCATAAGAAGGTCATTTTATCGTGTCTTGTATATTTTATAACATAATTTCCTCTAAGTAGCTGCGAAGATCCAAAACAAACCACAACAGAGTTTCCAGAGAAATTGGACTATAATTTTCAACCTAATTGTTGCAATTAATGTTCTCCATGAACATAAATGAGTAATTAATTAGGAAAATATTTAGAACTAATAGCAGCAATAAATTCCAATTGTATTTGTCATTTTCACTCCGTTAATTTTCTGAGACAAATTAAAAATCAATGAGATACTTCATTAAAAAAATATTATCTTGGTGCTCCATTAGCAGACAAGATTACATCAAAAGTTGTAATAGTGAAGTATAAAATACATCACTCTTATATACCAATTAAATTTATGAATAATCAAAGATACTTCAAAAAGAACAAAGGAAATTCTTGATACATATATCATAAAACTATAAAATACTACAATTTGTCCACGTTACATTGAATGCAATATATTCTTCTAAATTTTTTATATTTATAAATGGTTTGAAACTACTTCTCATTTAGAGTTGAAGCTAACTTTTAAAAATAAATAAAACCTTGAAATGCTAACAATTTTCTATAGCCTCGCCGAGCTCAGGTGAATCCGTGTATGTCACTAGCTCATCTTACGCTTGTATGACGTCATATGACACCGCCTTGTTACATGCTTAGCATACATGCGAATTTGAAGTTATGACATACGAGGTAAATGTACTACTCCATTACATTTTTTGTTAATGGGTTTAGTTTTTTGTTTTTTGTCAGCTACAGCAGTTAGTTGCCATAATGTAATTAGAATTTTACTTTGACAAAGTTGCGGCAAACTGAATATCTCCATGGAAATATATACCAGATGTTCAAATTCTCTCCCAATGGAGTTTCTTTGATACTATTTAAATAATTCACGAATCCATCCCTGTGCTTTATATTTTAGTATACGTTTACGTATTCCAAGAACGATACCTGAGCTTATAAAGCCCCAAAAGTTTTAAATCCGCTTTCCGATGAAACTGAAACTATGTCTATCAAGCGAAGGATAAAATACACGAAAACTTTGAATATCGAATACAATTCGAGTTTCTAGAAAATCCCAAGCTACGAATTACTTCACTTCGTGATGTTAAATGTCATAAACATATTGCTTGTTTTGAAATTTATGTGCGAAACAAAGATTTCTCATCGCTTTGAAAACATATTTAGTTTCTCTTTGTAATTATCAGTCATGTCTTCTCTTTGAGGCAGCAATAATCAAAATAATGGAATTAATTTTTGTGCAATTCAAGAGAAATTTTGGATGTATTTAATACAATATCTTTCTTCGGTTATTTGAACTGTCATAAGAAATCCAATTCAATTTTTTATCCAACACCTCTCTTAAAACGTCTCAAATGTTTGTTTATCATTTGACATACTGTTAATGAAACATAGAAATATTTATAGGGGAACCAACTGTTTTCCGTAGTTTCTCTATTATTCTCTCACTGAGTAACCAGTGACATACTTATTATAGATCGGCGGTGGATAAATATATTTCATGATCATCAGAAAATATTTTTTTTGGTATACAATTGTTTTTACGCGACAAGTCACTTGATTTTTATACGTACAATGTCGCAAAGTTTAGTTACAGTGCGTAAAAAATTAGGAAAACACAGGGCTTATACAAACAACAAACAACCAAATAATATAAAGTGATAAATATAGCAAATAAGAAATATTTATTTTTCTCGTTATAACTTTGACAACTCTCACTGTGAAACTATCGCCAACGTCACGTGACTTCAACACACCTTCCCCAGATTATAACTTTAAAATCAACGTATTCTATAAAAGAATGTTTTTCATTGAAATATATATATATAGTCTACCAAAAAGTTTCATATAAATCTCGTACGTTATGTATTTTACAGCGATCTAGCTAATGAGAAACTCCCACTTCACGGTCGTTTCTCAAACGACGCTATCGCGCTGTAAAATACTACTTTAACGCACTCGATTGTAGATAACTATTAATTACAACCAACCATGCGTAAAATAGATACTTTATACATTACAAACGACGCGTAACATCAATACACTTGAGACTGTTGAAGTGTGTAGCCTGAATTTAATTTTTCTGTGAATTCGTGTTGGTAGAACTGTTCGAAGCATAAGTCATAGTCAAAATTTCAATTTATTCCTTGTGCCCATTTTTAGCGCATTTTTGCGAAAAATTAAAGAATCATCTTGATGATCAAAGCGCATTTTCGGCAGTTCATGAATGTTTGATAGTTCAGAGACTTTGAAAATTACTATCTTCCACAGTCACTTAGCTTAAAATTAAGCAGTTTGGGCCAGCCTACGAAACAGCAGCTTTCATTTAGTACCAATTTTAAGTTGTGACTATTTTATACGTAACTTGTGCTCGTACAAACTCATAAGGACCTTTCAGTTTTTATTGTTCAGTTATTGACTGACGGAAGATCATATGTTGCACCCTTTTAGTTATATAAAAAAAAATCCCTGAAAATTTGGTCCAATTACCTCAAAAACTACAGATTTAAGAACATGAGTAACGGGTGATCATGTCCTGACCTAAATTGATCATAAAAACAAAAGTGTAATTCACGCTGGTACTAATATCGAAAACCGCATGTCAATATCTTGTGTAATTCGCGAGATATTAAGATCAATAGTTTCTATCTCGGTTTCTACCCTAAAATGGGTACCAACCCATATTAATTCGAAATTTAAGGTATGTAATTTAATTACTGACATGTTGCTCATTTTGTGCAGCAATTTTCAGATTCTAGTTATGCATAGATCAGCAGTATATTTTTTGAATTTTTATTTAACTTCTTAACTAAAACTGGGTGTATGAATAAAAAAATCAAGCAGTTCGCGCAAACCTACGAAACAGCATCTTTCATTTAATACCAGTTTAAAGTCTGCAAGTGCTGTAGTTGCTGAGAACTCAGCGCCATGCCAGCCAACCAGCCAGCCAGCCAAAGTGAATATTATAGCGTATTTTTTTTTGGCAAAATGCGTTAAAAAATACTCTTTGTATTCACTTTGGCTGTCTTCCTATTGCATAAATTATTATTTTGAAATATTGGAAATTTTTGCAACTTCTGATGCCGGTTTTATGTTGTGCAACATAAAATTTACTTTCACGTTTTCTTCAAGAACTGAAATTTAATACCCCCTCATTGCTGATTGCATTGTCTTAATAATACCTTCATTATATGCACTTAATGTTCAAGATAATTATCAATTATTTGTTGCATCTTACAAGAATGAATCATAACTGCGATATAACTTTCATCAAGAAAATAGTTTCTATTGTTCTCACGGTTTTAACCTTCACCAGATTTCCCAGAGTAAACTAAATGTCAAAAACTCACCACTTGCAACCGTCGATTGTTGGGATCTCCTCCTATCCCTTCTTGGATGTGTGGGCTGCAAACCTGGTGCAGAAACCGCCCGTTTCGGTCCAGATCCAACCGCAGAACGATTAAAATTCGGTGGACGATACCTCGCACTTTTCACGTTATGTTGTAAGAAATGATGCATGCTATGTGCTTTGTGCATATTAGCAGCATTTGATGACGTAGGCAATCTTGGAAGTGAATTTGTTGTAGCAGTGTTAGTTTGTAAACTTCTAGGAAGAGTTGAGCGACCTTCCATGTCTTCATCGTCATCATCTTCTCCATCTGCTGATCCTCCAGATCCGCAAGTTGCATCTGGAACGCTGGAACGACGCCTGTTGGGTCGAACAGCAGAACTAACCACCCAATGTTTTTCTTCACTGTTTCCTCCTCCACCAATACTACCACAACTCCTAACTCGATCCAGTTGTTCCCGACTTAAACTCTTTGGACTGAATAGTAAATCTCCTGCTGATCTTCTTTTTGCCGCCATTGCAAGGGCGGAAGCTGATGCTGATCCTTCAGCACCAAGAAGAGATAACTTTTGACGGGAATCAGTTGCCATTAAAGCAGACTCGAAACTTCCTCGCCAGCTGAATCTTTCATAATCACTTGCTTCCCGTTCTTCAGCAATGTCTGAAACTCCACTGCTTGATTGGTGGTGCGCTCTAGCTTCTCCGAGTAGAAGATCATGAGATCTGCTGCGAGGAAGAATATTAGGGGTGTCATCCAAATTGAGATGTTCTGGAAGATTGCTATCAGAAGTACTGTCGTCATCTTCAGTTGTTGTTGTTGAGGCTGAAGATAACTTTTGTTGTAATCTTCGGTGATGGTATCGTACTTTAGGACTAGTACTGCAATGACTTTCTCCGCTGGATACTTCATGCATCAAGGCCACAAGACGGCTGCCAATATGGTGCATGACTTTTGCTATCAAAGGTGGAGAATTATTCGGACTGTTTTGTTTTGTAATATCATTAGTTCCATCTCCAGTTATTTTACTAAATGAAGCAACTAATTTCTGATATACAAAAGCCGTTTCACGGTTTAAACCTTGAGATTCATCCCAATCTCTTTCTTCTCCATCTTCATCTTTCTTATCAAATTTGTTTATAATTTGCTGACAACTTGCTGATATTTGTTCTTGAAGAGCGGATTTTTGTGCAACAGTTGTAGTTTCTAAATCTGAGCTTGTGTAATCAGATGAATCATAAGAATCGCTCCAAGTATCTTCACTACTTAGATATTCAACTATTTCGCGCACTTGGTCATCACGGATTCCCGGAACTGTTTTCATTAGACGTGTTAATTCATTTTCAAAATAAACTAACTGTGGAGGTTTAGCACGGTTTTTAGCACGAGGACTAGGCACTGGTTTGGGTGAACTTTGCTTACCCATAATTGGGGTCGTTGGTTTAGAAGATTGGCTTAAATGTGCGTTGCTACTATTAGCAACCATCGTTTTGAAAAATTGTCGCATTTTAGTCATCATTAAGTTAGTTTCTTCGTCTGAGCTCCAATTGTTAAAACTGTCTTTTCTTGTGAGAGTAGTTGCCGGTGGGACGGAGTAATGTAGTTTGTCTAATTTTTCATCAGTCATTCGTTTTTCCTCAATTATTTTCTCGAGATCGTTCTTTAATTCTAATGTTTTTGTGGACGGAGAAGTTTCGTTCGATGATGCATCGCTATTTGTTTTTTGCTCTTTTAACAAGTCATCGCAGCTGCCTATAAAACCACTGTCACGACTTTGTTGTTTTCTGCTATTTGCGAGATCTACAGACAACGGTAATAGGTATTCTGGCTGCGGTGTTTTATGTCCATCATCATCGTCATCAGAATCTTTATTTTCATTTGCATCTTCTATTGTTGTTTCCAGTCCTTTTTTCTCATCATGTGGCGAATTTGATCCTCCACTTATCACACGTTGCTTTTTGCATTTTTTTCGTTTAACTGTATCAAATTGCCCATCTGATTTTTCAAAATTACTAGCAGGATCGTCATAAGTATCAGTGTCTGAGCTGGATGAATCTTCAGATTCAATTTGTTGTGCGTCATTCTGTATTTCAGTGCCTGATAGTTCAGCATTCGCTAATAAATTGTCAAGGGATGAAGAATGTGATCTACCGGTACCACGAGCTCGCACTAAACGCTTTCTACGTTGTTCAGGGCTTGGTCGACCTTCACTGTCACTTCCCACACTACCATCGCTGTCTCTGCGCTCAGCGGTGAATCCCATGAATCCACTCAAAAAATATTTTTCTAATCTCGATGAAGCTAAATCAGCGGGATCTCCGCCATCATTATTAGTTTCCTCAGGGGGCCCAAGAGAATCCATCCCCTCACTGTAAATACTACTTGTCTCAGAGAATGCATCTTCATTAACATTTGGCACAGTTCCGTCTCCGAGACGGAAGAAAAAGTACTTTTCTAAGTCGGTTGCAGAGGTTGGTCTTTTTTTATTGTTTATCTGAGACTGCTCTACTTCGCTCTCTTCGCAACTTTCTTCAACGATAGTGTGAAGCGTGAAATCTATTGCACTACGATGGTAGCCACGGAGTTCTTCTTCTTGATCCAGGGACGATGAAAGAGTGACTTCTTCACCAGAAGATGAGTCTGTAGCAGTGGTGGTAGCAAACTCGTCTTCATCGTGGCTGATGTCTTCAACCCAGGAGTCATCATCCGCAAGGCCTTCTTCGAGGCACACAACAGCAGACAGGGTGTCGCCACCGGTTACTACGGTGACGGATGGATCACTATCAGCTAGAAGTAGAGTATTGTTTGACACGACTGTCACTGCTTCATTGGCACTGTTCACTGTCACTGGTTTTTTAGGTGAACTGTTGCGCTGATTTGGGCTGTCTAAAGTGTGTGTAAAGTATCCTGCAAGAGAATTATCTTCACCATCTAAGTTGGCATGTTGGACAACCACCGCATCTGCGTGTGTGGGTAATACGGTGGTGGTGTCACTAGGCACAATATGGACCTGGTGTCGCGGTGCGGGCGTCGGTGGCGCCTCCTGAGTGATCATCACGAGGCTCGTGTATCTTGAGCGCGCAGTTGGCACATGGCGCGCTGAAGACTCGCGGTCGACTGTTGTGGGCGCACCTGTCCGCGCACCTCGCGCGGTTCCCCCGTTCTCTTCGTTCACCGCTTGTCTAACGGGGTCGCTAGACCGGATCCCCGACTTGTTCCATTCACTGCTGTCGCTACCGCACTTCTCTACCGTGGCTAATACTTCCGACTGTTGAGTCTGCACACTGCAGAGTTTCTCCTCCTGTGGGAACGCAGCACTTTCACCACTAGAGACCGGTACAACACCAACATTTTCATATTCACGTGTTGTATTGCAATCAGATTCAGGAGGCGTACTATTCTCCGGCTCGAATAACGCAGATAATCTCGCTGGACTCGGATTCAATACGCAGCGAGTTTCTAAATCATTTGTAGTTTGTCTATCGCCAATTAATTCCTGGAGAGATACCGTGGGCGGCCTCTCTTCGCTCGACGTTTCATTATTACTGCAGCAAGCTGCTGTTGTTTTTTCACCATAATTATCACTATCGTTAACTAGCGCTGAACTATCATTTGTTTTATTATTATTATTATTTGAAGCTACACCACCACAAATTTCACTATTTTCAATAGAATTTTGATCACATTCAGGTTTATCCGAATTAAACACTATATCTTCATTTTCATGCAATTCACTATATTGATCTATTGATTTCACATGTTTTAATAACACTACAGGTGCACTATTATCACTTTCATTATTATTATCAACCATTTCGTTAAGCGAACACGTTGTTTCGTCGATAAAACGAATATAATTTAAAACTACGCAATCCTTTTCAGTATCTGTGTCATTATCAGATGTATCCGTATCTGAACTACTGTCTGTATTATCTTCTATATCACTGGACGAATCGTTGGTATTCACAACAAACACTTTAAAAAACTTTCTCGATTTCTGATCGGCGACTGTACCGGTATCATCGCTGTCAGTGTCAGCCGTGCCTGACGAAGACAAATCATCGTTCCTGTCTGAGCCTGGTGACAAGTGGCCAGCCTGATCTTCATCCTCCTCGCTAGTGACGTCACTGCTTGGCAATGCATCGTCGCTTTCTCGCATATTACCTCCATTTACGTTATACGTGCGGCGGACGCGAGGTTTACTGGCTTCATCACCGTCCTCCACATCGGAATCACTGGAAGATTCATCCGTGGAGGACATGTATGTATTTTCACTCGCTAGATAGCCACCGATCATAACCTCACTGTTTACTTCAGCCGCTGTAATGCATTTGTTAGAAGTTGTTGGTTTTTCAGCGGAACCGGAGAGGTCATTATCCGCTTTGTTGTTTTCACGGTTCGAATTTAGAGTAATAGTGGAGTTACTGGCAGCAGGTGGTTCATTCGGTTCTGGTGGTAGAGTGTTCCGCTCGGACGCGGCCGGCATTTCAACGTTATCCGCTGTTGCACACACACTGTGTTTCACGTTTACGAACGTGTTATTCTTACCGTCGCCACCTGGGCTTATCAGCGACGAGATAAGTGAAGTCTGATTTACACTAGGCCACAATAAAGCACCGGTACGCTGTTGTATCGCCCGCAACCTCGCTCGTAAATTTCCATCTAACGTATCCGCCGAATTGTATAAAATCACTGGGTCTAAAGGGTTCCAAATAGCTGGTACAGGCACTGGAATTGGTACAAGCACTGGAATTGGTATAAACTGAGTGATAGGAACTGTGGTAACTTGACCGCAACTTTGACAAGGTCCAGATGAAGTAGTGGTGGAAGTATCCATAGGAAGATGATCCTCTGTGTCGGATGGAGTGCGCATCCGAGATAAAAATCCTGTGGTACTATCGGACGATGCCGGAGAACCACTTTCTACCCTGGTTACATCTTCATCTGTTCCGGTATCACTTTCTCGAGCTCTTCGATACACGAGTGGCGACCCAAGTGGTGAGTCAAGAACAACTCCTCGACGGTAAACCCGCGGCGAACCAAAAGGTGAATTACGATTTGACCAGCACAAAACAGGACGCACACTAGATGGTTCAAAGTAATCCCAGTCGCAGTCGTCGATGGTGAAACTGTGTGCGGTTGTGGCTGAAGAGGATGAGATGCTGTCATTATCCTCGATGTCGTCCTCCTTGGAGGAGCTGTCACTGCTGATGAACACCAGCTTGTAGTCGTCACCGTCGGGCAGCAGATCGGGGAGTTGATCTGAGACAAACTCAATGACTGCTTGTGTTTTGCCCACGTGCCGCTCGTTATGGACATGCACTGCGAAGCCTACACCTTCGAGAGCTCTGTGTTGCTCGCTGCTCGCCTCACGACCACCGGTTCAATGCTGCGTGGACGGCCACAAGCGTAGAAACATGCACGCCATGGGGGCACTACACCCACCTCATTCCCTTGTCACGATATGCCAAATGCCAAACGATAAATCAAAACATTAACGAATTAAAAATCACGATGCATTTCGCAACCGATATTACTATGAGGAAATTAGGTAATTCGAAATTTATAACAATAGCGAACAAGGTCTGATAATAAAGCTCGCGAGCTCATCACCATATGCTTTTCGGTGGAAAAAAATGGACATTTTACGTTTTCTATGTTTGCATAAAAAGAGCATAAAATTTTCGTCGAATTTAACATGTCGAAAAATATTTTATTTTCAAGGGAGTATTGATATCAATAAATGATTATTCTGCTTGTAAATAGAGCTTTTTTTTTGAGGAACAAAAAGTGTCTCATAAGAGGTGTATTTACAGATGTCTTCTCCCCTCCAAATTCGAAAAAGGGGTGGAGTGACAGTGCTGTAACTGTGTGAGCAGCCTTCGCTCAGTTGCTCATAACAAAATAAATCAGTTAGTAATCTAGATTCTAAATTCATTCAATGAAATGGGCTCCAAAAATATGGTGCACAAAATCTCGTCACATACCTCTGTTTGGCAGACTTCAGGAGTATAACAGCGGCGGTGGACATTCACTATTGAATTTTTTGCCAGTAATTCTGAATTTCATATTAAAAAGATATAAAAAGTTTGAGAGCGTAAAATATAAAATGGTATTACTACAATTTTAATACGTGGTACCACCGCAGCAATTACATTTTCGCTTGGGTACTACAATATTGGAAAGGCTGCTATAATTTTTCATAAATATTATTCATAATGCTAACTGCAATGGTGAATTTAGTTATTAAAAATATGAGAATTCAGTATTTTTTCAACTCGAGATTAAATTTCGATTGCAGCTAAACCTTGCACAGGAATGCTAGAAGTTTCCATACTTGGTGATACTAAAGGACATTTACCAACATATGCAACAAAGAATACTTACAAAACAATTTGTGAATTTGAATTTAAATAACATTTCTTTCGTGATGCATTAGGAAAATAAAATCATTTTTGCAGCAACCGACAGTTATGGTCGTCAAAGACTAAGTGCATGTCCAAAAATGTGCGTGCACGCAGAAGTACACACGTAATTCATAAACATTTAAATGTATCGCTAAACACATTTTTCAAATTCACGAAAACTTTTGTGAGTACTCTTTGTTGCATATTCTAGTAAATATGCGCTCCTGAGAATGATGCAGATGAGACCGAAACATTATATAATTGACTGAATTCCTGTATTTTCTATACCGACATGATTTTTCCTACAGGCTTCTATTGTAAAATTGTTAAGTATGGAAATGAGAAAAATTCTGTGTACAGCTTCTAAAGCATCGAAATTTTAGCGCAGTAAGCTTGCGAGCTTTGTTGTCAGTCCTCTGTTTAACTCAACATAAAGATACAAAATTGAAATTTTTATTTTTTTTTTCCATGTTCAGATAAAAGGCTTTAATCCTTTGTAAAATAACGATAAGTGCAATGTTTTAATTAGTCTGCAAAATGTTGACGTACACGAAAAACCAATATCCTTTTTGATTCGACGAAACATAAATTAAGTTCGTTTTAGCTGTGTGCCCCATTTCCCTGCTTTCATCTCCGGCTGTGAAAGAACAAAGGCTCCACAGGTTGCGCGGTGAGAGAGACGGATTGCAACTTACGGGTTGCTTGTTGATCGTGCGAGCGAACGAGCACCGCCTACCAGCCTCCCGCATGCACAATATACATTTGTGTTATTTATATCAAACTCACGCACCAGCATTGCACTCTACACAGAAAATACCACCACCATTAGACGGAAGAATAGCACTACCGAAGCAGTTTTGATAAAGGTTCAGAGTTTTTACAGAAAAAAATCTGGGAATATTAATTAATAATTGCTGCAACTAATTGAAATTGATAAAAACGAATTGCACATTTAAAAGTTATTAGGATACTTTACTTTCTTAAGCAGATACTTCAGTTAATGTATGACAGATTTTGATAGTACCTAATAAACTGAATTAAAAAATAATTCCAACACAAAAATTGTCCTTAGTTTTCTCAACATTTTTTATGGGCGTTACACTGATATTAATATTTCAAAACGCAGAGGAACAAATTTCAATATAGTTTTAATATTATGTTCTGAATATATCTAAAAGGCAATAATATCATTTTTCATACAGAGCCAGAAAATGTATGAAAATCTTATTAATAATAATTATTGAACTTACAAAATAATTAGAATACAAGTGTTCTATTGATTTCTATAAAAAAATTTGATAATTGTAAGTACCCCTTAATACCAAACGCAGTATTTAACATGATCTAACGCAATTACAAATAATACTATTTATTCACTCATTAAATTTACGGTAAAATAAGAAGCTCAATTTTGAATTTAAAATTGATTTATAACATGAGAATAATGAACAATACAGAAAGCCCTTTGTGTCTCTATGCTAAATTCTTTGGATTCAGTGTTCAATTCTGAATAATTTTTGTATGAATAATATAATTTTTCTATTTAAGTTTTTAATGTCTACTTTATGGCCTTCCTGAAATATCTCTTGAATTTATTTTATTACTCAGCATTCGTGACAGAAAAAAGGAGAACATTTTTTACAGCTGTATGTATAAGATTATTATTCATTATTATTATTATTTGCTGCAGGACTTTGACTGCTCGTAGTTACTGCGACCTAAAAGATCTATTGTAACGTGCCTCTGTTTGTTATTCCTCTGTAAGATTTACGCTTTTGAAGAAAGTTTGATGACTTCATCAGGATTTATAATATCCTTTCTAAATTTGTTCAGTCATCTCTCAGAGATGGATGGACAGTCACATATCTTCCTCGTTGCAGATTCGACAAGTACTGTCAATTCTCAACTGCTCTACCAATCTTATCCAGATGGTATTTTAGAGTAAGATGGCCTGTGTAGATTCCTGTAAGGATTTTAACGTCTTCCTTTCCTAATTTCATGATTTCCTTTTTTATTGCTAAATATTTGCATGTAAGATCCCCGGTAGGTGTTGATGCATATTGAAAAATTGGTTTTAATTAGCAACAAAAGATAGATTATTCAAGTCCGTCATTTTTTCGCAAAACCCACTAAAAGCTTATTGTGAAAAATTGCTCCGAATTCCGCAATGAATTTACAAGCTTTCCTACTCATGTAGACCGTCTGGCAATAAGCTTTCAGGCTATTTTGTTAAATTGTCTTACATTCGAAAAAATGGCAGACTGTGAAAAATTGTTCAAAGATGCTAGTTTTTGTTGATAAATAAAATCAATTTTTCATATGCATTAATACTTAGCGGGTAAGTATCTAGTCTATAAATGGCATCCTGTAAAAAATAGATTATTTTCTGTTACGAGCGCCCGGTTTGTTTTAAATTACAGCTTTGAGCATACTCAATGATGACAGTCAATAATTTGGTAGTAATCATTCTGTTACCATGAACTGAAACTGATTAGAATTTGTTAAATGAAATAAATTAACTCTAACAGTAAATTTACTTGGTCGTTCATAAAATCGGCCGTAAAAAAATAGTTTTTTGTATACTTGATGCAAAACATCAGGTTCAATATGTAGAAATCAGTAAAGAAAAGGGCCAGTTTTCCAATTAGTAACACTTTTCTAATTAGCAACAAAAAATAACAAACAAAAAACGCACTATGACACGAGCTCAAATGATAGCTTTGACCTAATTAACAAAAATTACAGGTTAAACATCTAAGAAAACAAAAATTCTCTTGATTTCGCCGGGGGCAACTGTAAAGTCGCTTCTTCAACTGCATCCATAATTTCGCGAGAATCTTTAGCTTCTGACGTTTCTGACAAGTTAATTTTTAATATTGTTTATTTGTTACTATGCTTTTGCTTGGTAGTTGTCAAAACTGTTATTACGTTCTTGCAAGAACACAACGTTGATTAGTATTTCTGTAGAAAATTGTTTCTATTCTTGGCGTCTTCCACCCAAGTTTTTCAATCATGTATACGAAAAAATAGCATGTTCAACACGTAAGAATATTACTTTGCTCGTGTAAATTTAATTCACTCGCTCATGAATTGAAACATTTACATTTTAGTAAACTCTCATTTTTCTCTATTTGTTAATTAATCTACTACAAATTGTAAATCAAGTCTCAATGGAATCAAGAAACACACGAAAATTATAATGTTTCTAACCGATATTTCCAATATTGAGAAAAAAAAAGTGATGTTTCTCAATATATAAGAGAACACATAGTAAAAATAGTGTGAGATGAAGTGTCACATGGACTTGAGAAACAACTGTTTGGTTACTACTTACTTCCTTCCAAACTTTACATGTAATGGGCTATTTCATATATATATTTTTTAAATTTATTTGTTCTCTGATGAGCCTAAAAGTAAATCAAATTAAAAAAATTCGATTCAAACAAATCTCGTAGATATGCGAAAGCATTTTGTCTCTCAAATGATACGTCCTATTTTTGTACAAAATACAGATATGCTTATATTTTACTTGATATATATATTTATTTATGCGAATATGAATTCATAATAAAATGATAAATGTTATTCATCCTATTATCAAACACTTTGGGGATATTGTTGTAAAATAAAATAGGTCTTTGTTGTTTATTATCGTATGTATATCACGCTCAAGTTTGTGAAAATTGAAAACACCTAAAATATTCCTGAATACAGGAGCGGATTGAGAATTCAAAGCAGCCCGGGAAAATTATTTGGAAATCAGCCCATAATAGGTGTTAAAATTTATAGTACATATATTTTATTAATTTATTTTGTGAAATTTAATCATATTGGCCCAAATAGTCATCGGCCCACCGGGAAGCGTCCCAAAATCCAGATTGCCAATCCGCCCCTGTCTGAATAACATTCGAAAAACAGAAGTAACATCTATTTGAACTTTTTTAATATTTTCTAATTAATTTATGAGTACATCAATTGATAATGCAACAATATTTTCCATGAATAAGATCAAATACTCTAGGAATTAGTTCACATATGAAACCCACTGTTTGAGGGACACAAAAGGCTTTCGCACGTCATCATTAAACTTTGTCAAATTTTGATAGTAGAGAAATAGCCTATTTTTTCTCTCAGAGCCAAAAAGGAAAAATAAAATTGAGAAATTGGCAATAAACGGTCAGCTATTCCTTAAATAATGGAATATCTTATTTGCCACAAGATTTAATGGGAATTGTTCACTAGAAAAAGAGCCTAAAATCATGTGTTTATTCTATTAAATATTAGTTGTTATATTAGTAGGTAGTTGAAGAATTCGTTAATAATTCACTATTATGTTAAATACATATTTTATGCAAGAAAACTGTTGTTAGTTATTTTACCCTACAGATGTTTACAGTTAATTAAGTTAGAACCAACAAAGCTTGTGAAATTGAAGAAAACTACAAACTAAAACATAACAAAATGCTTCTATAATGCAGAAACAGAAACAAAATAAATTGAAAGTTTATGTAGATAATGTCATTTCCATATGTATTTCATTTATAGATTCATGTAGAGGAGAAGTCTACCGGTTAATGAACAAAACAAAACTTTTGATTGAATTTGACACGTACTGATACTGTTTCAATTTGTAACTTTCAATTAACAGAAACCAATAATGTAAATGCACATATGGAACACTTACCTTCATCAAAAGCGTGCTGTGTTTTCCGAAATTCATGTCTCCTTTTCTTGATGGTGACTTTTCTAAATACTGCTCCACTAATAGGTTCAACTTCTTCTTGTTCTTTCACAGCTTCATTTTGAGGTTTATCACATTCTGTAGCTACTTTTATAATTTCAATATCACTTACTGCTTTATTTTCCCCATTAATACTTTTCGACGTTTTAGATTTCAAATCTCTTTTAGGGATGTTTGATCTATTTGTTAAAACAGGTTCTATTGGTTTTTTTATGCATTCATCATCAAAACTAACATGTTTTTCTTGGGCTGTATCGTCTACAGATTTTTCTTTTGAGCTTTTTTTAGGTGATTGCAATGAATTTTGCTTTTTAGCTGTCGGTTTAGGCGTCTCTGAATAGATGGCAGTTTCAGATCGCGTATATTGAACCTTTTTCCTTGGAGACGGTATTTTTGATGGCTTTAAGTCCGGGCTCTTTTTAGTTTCAATTCCATTGGTCGACGCGAGCGAGGACGACGAGTCTTCTGGGGAGGTTTTATCAATTCCATTATTTGTTACATTTTCATCGCTTGACGACATCCGACGTGATTTTTTTTGTGTGCCGTAGAGCTCGCTAAGTGTTCGTTCGAATTGAGAGACTCGGCGTTGACGGGGCGAATGGCCTTCGCTTCGAACCTCGAAGTCATCGGCTCGATCTAGGGAACCAGGTGTTACGTTGCTTTGTTGTGACACTAAAGACGGGTAATCTGTCACGTCCCTTCCTCGGGGTAAACTGTTGTACGGTCGGAACTCTGGAGAATCTCTAGAACTCGCCCACCTTGAATTTGGATCTATGCACAGTCAGGAATTTAATATAATCAACAAAACTAGAATTACTGAAGTAATTTTGTAGTTTCATATGCATACACAAAGCGAATTATACTTCTGTTGAGAACATTCAAATGTATATTGTTATCATTTTTAAAAATTCAACTTATTAATCCGTTTAAATAAATTTTTGTAACAATTGAGGTTTTTGAAAAACATTCAGACAAAAATTCAAATCTAAAAAGCAATTTTAAACAATCATCTTGGATCAGGAATCAACTGCAAGGACGTGTTTTGTCCTTGTTTAATAAAAAAAAACCGGTAAATATATAAATCAGATATCCCAAAATTGTGACAATTTTAACAGTCCTTGCAGCATTTTAATTAAGAACAATGTGAACTACGAAATAAAAATCTAGTTTTTCAACCATAATTTTTGATCAGGCAGCAACTGCAGAGACGTGTTTCGTCCTTGTTGGGAGTAATCAGTACAGATTATTGGACTTGGATGCCAGGGATTTTCTTTCACAAAGGTGAATATTTCATGGATTTTTAATCTGTAGATGGCTCTGCATGTAAATTTTATCCCTGCATCGGTCAGATTGTTCTAATGAGTCCCAATAAGAATGAAAATGAATTGTTTCTTAAATATTATAATATTACAGGTATTGACAAAGTTGTCCCAATATTTTTATTTGATAATAAGAAGATCAACCAGAAATAACGCTTCCAAAATTTGCTATTAAAATTAAATTAAAAGAAAATAAAATGATGGAATCTATAGGAATATTTCACAAACTTTTTTATCACTGCTTTACAACATTTATTTGGATAATATTTCATACACAAATTATATATTTATTGTCAATTTAATTCTTGAAGGAGTAACTATATGATTGATAAGCTGACATTTTGGAAGCTCATATTCAGTAATAAAGTTATTCATCATATTTATCATAATAAGTAAGTCGATTACGAGTGAGATCCTTACCACATATGGTCCAGGATCTTCTGATAGTGCTCTTGATAATATCAGCGGCTGAGATATAAAATTTGCTGTCCTTCCATTGTCCAGGCTTCTTTACAAATTCGTTCATCCATTCTCCAGTCGCAGTTTGGATTTGACTGCAAAGAATCAGAATAAAACAAATTAATAATGTATTGAAACATTAAATATTTTAGTATAAGAGTTTGTATATTAATATTCCTATATAATAATTTGAGTCTTTGAATCATTTAGGGACTTTTTTCAAGTTATTTAAGTTTGTTACAGTGATTTGTGTTTCACAAGTGCTCACCAATCCCTCATAAAAAAAATCACCAAAACTTGTTCAATGCTTGAATGTGCTTCAATTTATTACTGTGAATTGTTCTTTAAACAGATAGACTAATATTTAATAAAGATGTTTCTGAAGGTAACCCAATATACTGAAGAGAGTTGCCAGACAATAAGGCGAAATACTTGAGTGTATTGCGGGAAGTTTCAAGCATTTTTATTGAGTGAAACAATAAAATATAAAACTTTTTATTGACGTACAATTTTGTTCCTCTGAAGTAACCAGTACAAAGAAAAAAGAATAAAAAAGAGATGAGCAAAACAGATTTTCATTAGATGTCATGTTTATGGTTGCATAAAATGAAGTTTCGTATTTAAATAACCTGAATTATTTCTGAAATAAAATATTACAATCATGGCTTCCCGAATCTTCATAAATGTTAAATTGAGCTGCATTATTAAACAATTTCTTGTTAGATTTTGTTATCAAGTACACAAAATTGAACACAAATCACTGTCACCAACTTTACTACTTTACCAAAGAAATTCCCTAGAGTAAGTCTCCAATTTTTTTTGTAGAAAAAATAATGTGTATAGAGGCGAAACGAAAAATGTAATAAAAAAATCTTGTTGCTGCAGACAACTCGGATATGAGTCGTGCAACCAGTGAGCAAAATATTTTTGAGTAAAATTTTCGAAGTAGGTTGTTGATACTTGAACAAAAAGTATTACAAAATATTAAATGAAACTTGAAGAAATGTAAATAACAAAAAAATTAATAACAATAACATCAACATAATTCTTTTTTATACTTTAAACTGGAATCCTATTGAAAAACATCAAATGTTAATTGATTTCCATGCTTCAGGCGTATGAATAATTGCGTATAATTTTTAGTGACAGCACATTTTACATTTTTTGTATGTTTTGAATGTGTTTTTTGGTCTATTTCGTAGCTTATAGGTAAATTTAAGGGAGTTAAGTTCAATGCGGTATATCTGCATCGTTTTGTAGCCAGAAACTATTCTAACGAATAGAGCCCCTACAGGTTAAATTTCTATGTCAACCCGTCGGGTAAACGGGTGGCAAAAGTAACTGAGACATGCGCCAAGAACGTATTGACGTCTGGTAAAATATCTGGAAGCCACTAGAATTTTCTAAAGGCTTCGAGAAACTCTAAGCGGGGATATAAAAACTCGGACCTAGTCGAGCCAAATTATGATTATTGTAGTTCAGATACAGAGCGAGTAAGATTGGATATAAATAAGCGAACTAGTCAAGATAAATGAGAAATAGTGAAAATAAATAGCAGACAGTGTTATTGTGTAAATAATTAATAAGTGTAGTGATAGTGTTTTTTCTATCGTCGATTATAATTAGTTTTTCACACGGTTCTTTCATTCAACCTATTGACATGAGACCACTTATTTCGAGATGAGGTTAGCTGAATCTCGAAAATTGCTGTTCAAATACATGTTACATATTAGATTTTTCCTACGACCCTTAACTTCAATTTTTTGACAATTATTAAGCACCCAATAAACAATATCGGATTGAGACTCATCAGGAGTCCATAGGCACATAATTTAATGGGGCTCCTGAGCTGATGAGAATATATAGAAAGCTTGGAAAATGCTCTGAAACGAGGAGCTCCTCAGAGTACTGGTATTTATTGACAGTCTGATTTTTAGTCCCGTCAAATGTATTAAAAAAACAAAGATTTTTTTAATAGTTGGTTCAATGAGAAATGATTATTTTGTCTCCCGAGGACAGATAGGATTATTATATTGTAACGTGCGAGAGTGGGGAAGCTCGTAAAGGTGACCTTGTATGGGTAGAGCCTTTCGTTTTTGTTACGTCGCGCCACATCACCCCTCCCGATGGAAACCTCTAGCAATATTCCAGAAGTAGAACATTCCAGAAGTAGAACATTCGAGAAATGGATATTTCTATATAAAGGCAAGCCAAAGACTTGAGATGTAGTAGTAGTGTAATAGTGACGCTAGAGCAGTGAATATCAAGAAGTGAAGTGATCAGTGTATATAAATAGTTGAATATAAATATCTACGACTTTGTTTAAGTTAGTATTAAGTGATAAATAAATAATATAGTGTTGTTAGTGACATCAGAAGAATAAAAATTTTATTTTAATTTCAAATTATTAAATAGTGATTTTTATTTAATCACAAACTATATTTCGTCAAGCAATAAACATTACAATATTTTAATGAAGGAAAAAACTTTTCAGAACTCATTTTATAAATAAATATGTTTTATTGGGTATAAGTTCTGTAATTTATTAGAAACACAACGTTTCACAGCAAAGTGCTGCCTTTTTCAAGTGAATAGAAATATAAATTATTATTATTATTATTTATATTATTTCTATTCACTTGAAAAAGGCAGCACTTTGCTGTTGAAACGTTGTGTTTCTAATAAATTACAGAACTTATACCCAATAAAACATATTTAATTACAATATTTAAAATAATTTTATATTTTGAACACTAAATTGTGTGAGGAGAACGAGGGCGTCCTTTTCTACATCCTCCCTCAGTCCCTCAGCCAATACTCACAGTAACAAATTTTTAGAATCGCTGGTTTGGTCGGGAATTGATAATTTTTCTCAGGGGGGCAGTGGGATTATTACATCAGTCGTGATTTCGAGTTTTGAACACTGTAATTGTGTGGAGGAAAACGAGATCATCATTTTGTCTTGAGTATAGTATTTCTAAATCCTTCCTTTCTTAGTCAACACTCCAATTATAATTTTTTTGAGTCGCTGATTTAGTCAGTGGGATTATTATATCTTATACGATTTTGAGTTTTGAATCACTCGCTGTTCAGTTAGGAATTAATAATTTATCTAAAGTGAACAGATTTCAGCCAGAGGCCCTTAGGCACGTGCCTAGTGTCCCTAATGGATTATCCGGAAATGACATTTAGACTTTAAAAATGAACTAACAAATGGAACAATAAGAAGAGGTCAGTGAACGCACTTATCAACATTATTCTATGAAAAACCCAAGTTTAATATTGGAATATTCCAACATTGTTCTGTTTTCCATTGCACTTTTTATGCAGTATTTTCCAAAATTACAATGAAAAATAAATTTATTGTCAATATTTATTGTCAATAATTCAAAAATTCAATTCTTACATATCTTTGGATCGATATGAAAGCATCTATGTATAAAAAAATATAATAGTTTATCAATTATATGTATAAGAGTAAAATTGGGAGAATAGTTCTGTTTATTTTGTATCAAATTGTACAAATTTGACACTTACGATCTCTTGTAACATACAGTGCAGACCCAATCAACGGTTCTAACAGTGTACTCTCTACAAGCTTTGCAAACACGAAGTCGACAAGCCTGGCAGACGGCTCCCCGGTTTACAATCCATCCTAGCCCAGCACGACACCGACTGCAGACCCGACCGATATCATCACTAAAAGAATGGTCTTCTGAAGCCCGAAGAGCTCCTCGACGACGAAGATCTTGAAGTTCGGATTTCATGCGTCTACAAAAAGAAGAATAAGTTGAAAGAAATGGAAATTGGAAGAATTAGGTATAATAGGATTCTAATGAAGCAAGTTTCAGTACCAAAAGAATGCAGTAAAAATATTTCCGAGAAGACTTTTTTCTTCAGGTCTAGGAGTCCTTGTATTGAGACTTCGATGTATGTCCATCCGTCCAATAAATTTTTATTAAAAAATAACAAAGATATTTAAATGAAATTTGACAGGTTTTACTGCCGGATTGAGGCACGTTGAGGCCTTTGGGTACAGCATTTAATTATGCCTCTGCTGTCATTAGAAAAGCGGGAGGTTTAGTGCGCTTATTTATCTTTTATTGGTATAAAAGATCCAATAATGTGAATGTGCTTTGTTCTTTCAGAAATGAACCCGGTCAAGAACTAGTGCCGGAGTAGGACACGTTACAGCTCCTAAACTGGTGAGAATATATGAAATGCCTGAGAGAATTTTCAAAACGAAGGCTCCTAGGCACGTACCTAAACAATCTAGCACTGCATGCTTTCAGGCAACTGATCCAGCAGCCAAAATATAGAAAAATTACTTTTCAAATTTGCTTGCTTCCAGTCCCAGAATCGATACAAAATATATCAAGAAGATAGAAACTCCTTTGGATTAGTTTGGAAAATAATCCATTCCTAAATCATTACTTTTTTTCTTGTTATACAGGAAATCTTATGTAATTGCATGACACATTGGCCACTTTATCGATTATTGTCGCGTTAAAAATTATAAGAACAAAAAACTAACAGATTATAAACTGATAATTTAGAATCATTTGATCAGAATTTTAAGAAAAGTTCCGGATTAGTAAACCAATTTTTTTAACTTCTCTTTCGTTTCAACATTCTTCGTAGCTCCGTCTCTCATACTTTCACATAATTTATCTACACTACCGATCTGCATTTTTTTTAGTTGTCACGAGCGTTTGACTCACGCAGATCTCAGTTTTCAGAGAGCAAGCATCTTAAGGGGTAAAGTGTGATTAAAAAATCATTGTGAGCAGCATTACTGGAATGATAAAATCATATTTTTGAGATTATTTGTCAGATATTGGTGCTGTAACAATTTTTGACGTAAAGTGGGTAAAATATTGAGGCGAACATCTGCCTTGCATTTCATGTTGAAAGCTTGTATCTCCTAATCCTAAGTAATAATCGCATAATAATGAATAATAGTAGAAAGCTTATTTAGTGCCATTCATTATAAAAGCAGATTCAACCCTTCATCTTTCAACCGTGCAGATGTATGTTACAATTTGAAAGCTTACATTACCTAAGATAATAATCATGGAATACTGAACTAAACGCTGATAGAAAGTTTATGGAGCGTTAATTATTATAAAATCAATTTCAATCAACCCTTAACTAAATAGCATGAAAAACATAAAATAAGATAAATTCTGTGTAAATCTAGAATGATAATCGTATAATATTGAATCAAAAGCTTTATTAATTAATATTGCAACCCTTATAGTAATTAAGGTATCAAGGGCGTTAAAAAGACAATAATACCTGAGGCCAACAGTGTACTTTCCGAGGGTGTTGAACAGACAATAATGCCTACGGTCAACGTACACACCTTGGGCCAGAGGCCCTCGGAAAGTACACTGTTGATCTCAGGCATTATGGTCCTTCTAACACCCTTGATACCTTAATTACTATATTGTATTTCGAAATATTCTCCAGGGACGTTAATGCATTTTTGCATTTGCTCGAACCAATTTTAGAAGCAGCTGGTATTGACAAAATTGCATTTATGGAGTCGTCGACTGCTTCTTCCGACGACTGAAATATTTGACCACGCAGTTCGTTTTTGATTTTTGAAAAAGTGAAAAAATCGTTGGAACTTAGGTCGGGGCTGTAAGAAGGATACTAATAATAATTCAAAGTTTTGCTGTCCTAAAAATGCGGACTGTGTGCGCCCTTGCATTATTTTGGTGGAGGATGATTCATCGTTCAGCAATTACTTTCTGCTAACAAATGGCTATATACCAAACGGTAGAATAATTTTTTGATCTAGCAGAGGAATTGTTGCTATATGACATCCTTATAAGGCAAATGCTGCGACCATCTTTTTGGACACACTTCGGGAACGGATGACTTTTGTCGGACTTTCTTCACCTAGGAACACACAAACAAACGCAATTTCGCGATATGTCATATGCCCATCTTCTTTGATGACGTTTTCCTGAGTGACCGTCGTTTTTGGGGGATCTGTTCTTGGCTCGTCGTGGGTTTGAATTCTCCGTACTACCGAGAAACTATCGACTGATGTGGTACTTCATTACCGAATATAGAAACCAAATTATCTCAACAAGAATGCCTCATTCTTGTTGAGATAATTTTCTTTGAAAATTGTACAAGATTAATGCGCGAAAATTTTCTCATGTTAATTTTATATTTCTGGAAGCTTGTGAACTTAAAAATTCGCTACAGCTGAAATATCATACGTATCGTACTCAAGCTTTGGATTTAATTTCACTGAATATGAAGATTAATTATTTTGTTTGACATAATGGTTGTGAGCCAGTATGCAAAACTAAGATGACAGTCTTTGTATTGTATATTATGCTACCCTTCTAATCACTCTCAAGCAGAAAGTTCGCAAGAAACGTCGAGGATTGTAAGGTAAGTAAAGGTGTGCGTCTTCTGCATGACGATGCACCTGTGTACACTGCGAAAGTAGTGCAAAAGACGATTAAAGATCTTGGCGACAAACAACTTGATCATCCACCCCTACAGTCCGGATATGGCTCCCTCAGATTACAATTTATTTGCCTAAAAAAAACGTTGCATGTATCGAGTGATAATTGAATTGAAATACAGGATGGTAATTTAGAGGAAACACATTTTTTTCTCTTTTTCCTCTGTTCTTTTTCATACTCCGTAACCGTAGATATATAAATCATCTTCATGCTGAAGAAATTAATAATATGCAGAATGTCATCAATCTTTTTTGCTTGTTTGTTCTTAAGAACAATTAACTTCAAATTGCTAGAATCAACATAAAATACAAAATACCATAGATGTATGTAGAAATTATTAATATGATACATTTGACCTGGTTCCTCAAATTACAATGCAGACTCGAGATGAAAAACGAATTACCTACAATTTTTTGCCTCGAGCAAATTTGAACAGAATAAGCAAGACACATGGAAAAAAAATTAGAAATCTTTCGTATGTTACTGAATCGATTTTTCTTTTGGATATTGATAATATAAATAAAATTATTCTATAATAGAAAATGAGATCCGGATCCTATTCTAATTTATACAGACAGTTTGGAGACAAGTTGCAATCTCAATGTCAATGCCGTCATGACAGTTACATTTATATAGGAAATTAAATATTATATGTTGGTGCAAACAAAATGATCTCCAAATTTTTGTTGGTTTACTCATTTTTTTAATTCATTATTAATCATTGTTTCTCACTTTTGAGAAACTGTCTTCAACGATAACGACATTGAATTACTTCTCTAACTGTCCGCTAGGGAGGCGGTATATGTGTCAAGAGTCTTTATAATGACGTCAAGAAGCTGTCTCTATGAATTAAAATTGAACCCATGGAAATGAATTTGGAATTCATCTTTTTGGCGGCTATGTTAAGCTAATTTACTTCACTTTCTGTCACACACTACCAAAGGGTACGTCAAGTTATTCACCCATCAAAAATTGTACAAAATTGATAAAACCAGAATAAAGCTCTTTGTCTTTCTTATTGAAATAATATTATGAAATTATTGTTAATATTTCTTGATGCAATAATAATTAATTTGATACGACAAAGTTGGATAAGAAATGGCCAATAATTTAAAGAATAATTATATTTCAAATGTTTTAAATACTTTCATTTATATCGCTAAATATTTTATACCTTGTTAAGATTGGAACGCATTAAAAAACTGGTAATAAAATATTTCTTTCAACCAACTGGTAATCCAGGTACTGATTTTTATCCACTATAATTTTTGTTTGCAAAAATAGATTCTAACACGTTTCGTACAATTATTATAAGATCAATGTGCTTGACTCGCACGAAAGAGATCATGGAAAACCTACAATCAAATGAACAGTTTCGCATGGTGATGATACATCAAATGCTGCATTTCAATAAAAAGAAAAATGCACAAAACCAGATTTCAATGTATAATATTTAGTATTTTGCTTTGCATTAAAATGAAGCATTCAATGTACCATAGTAAACGACCCTAAATCTGAATTTTATCACAAATGCTATAATTTATTCGTTATCATAATTTACAAATGTTATTTCATCGAGTTTTTAAGGAGCACATTTTGATTCTAAATAGTTTTTTTTCTTGCATTATTGTACCAAAATCAATAGGAGAAGAAATATAGCAAATCGAATGTTGTAATTGGGCACCTTTATGCTTATTTTTTCTTTTAATGATTTTGTATGAGCATCTATGACAATTTGTGAAGAAATCATGTTGAAATGCTGTCTATTTACCGATATATGATTCTTTACATCCGATTGTGATGTCATTGGTATTCATGTTTTGTTATTCGAACATATCGTTTCCGATAGACTCAAATCCTAGTCGTAATGAACTTTTCTTGCACAGGAAAATATTGTGGAAAGCTGACTGTAACAAGAGAAGTTAAATATTTTCTTCCTTTTCATCTTGTTTTATATTCTAAAGACCAGAATATGAAAGAGCATTTTTTGATATGAAACTTCATAGAAATTTTAAAAATGAAATATTTAGAATGTGAAATGTGCAATCTGTATGAAAATGAACTGTACGTTCTTATTTTGTGCTTGGCTTGAATTTTAATGGAGATAAGTTTTGCTGGAAGTATTATTAATTCAAAATGAATTTAAATAATTGGAAAACATCAATTTCATGATCAAATTTATTTATTCCAGATTGCTTTCAATATTAATTGGGTTGGAAAATATTGATGAACATATTATACAATTTATTCACGGAAAGTGTCATAAATTTTTAATATTATAAATGAAGTCACATATTGAAATTTTTCTACGAGCGCAAATTGGAACTACTTGAGTCAATTAAGGATAAATATGGAGCTTCGAAATCGACTACCTCCGATTGATTTGAGAATTTGCATCAGGAACATACAAATATGCTCAGAAAACAAACATCCATAAAGGTTTTTGGCAACTCCAACCAAGTGAAAGGGTAGAAATAGTATATTATGAAATGAGTTTATAATCATCCATAGTATTGTAATGTTTATTGCTTTTAAAGAATTGTTCATTGTTAAAATAAAAGTCACTATTTAATAAATGAGAAGAAAATAAAAGTTTTATTCTTCGTTGTAATGCTAACAACGATATAAAATTTATTTCTTACTCACTATTATTAAACCTGAACCACAAAACCACCAATATTTATTTTCAACAACTTATTTATTTATCACGCATTGAATTATTTTCACTCCATTTCCACTATTCAATGTTCTAGTCAGGTTGTTCGCCTTTATATATATGGAAACCAAGCATCCAGAAATTTCTACATTAATCTTGAATGTCGCTTGACGCGATGTAAAGATATAACAGGCTCCGCCCAGACAACAGGGACGGCTTCAGGTCTATTTTATTTTTACGAATTATGACACTTTCGCACGTTACAGTATTATGACATGATCGTCATTTTCAGGTTACAATATTTGGTTTATTTGAAGCTTGTCGACGTGTTGAGTTCCATAATTTAAGTATTGATGATGTAAAAGTGAAAAGCTCTGTTATAGTCGTTTATATTAAAGACACGCAGGGACAAAACATTCTCGATTTTGAATGATGGTGATGCGGTGGATCATATTAATATTGTCACAAATGTGAAATATTTTAACTAACTAGTTCACATAATTATTTATTTGAATTTGCTATAATTGTAATCCTAGTTGGTATTGACCAAGTCGATATTCAATTGTCGGACGTGATTGACAGCCTACAGTTACTAGATGTTCGGTGGTTGCCAGGTATCAACTGTTAGAAAATTGAATGTTGGCCCATTGTTGGATTAGGGAAATAAAAGCGTGAGCTAGGAGAGGAAGTCATTCAGTACGAGTAACTGTGAGCGAAATAGTGATCCTACAAGTATATAAAATTAATATTGACACTGTAACCTGTGTAAATAAACTATTCACAATAAAATTTGTGACAATATTATTGAAAATTATATGAATTTAAGACCAAGAAATGTGAAAATGATGAAGTTCTTTATTTCAAAATTCTGTGAAATGTACACGTAATCTAATTGGGATTAATACATATGGACAAATTCCTGGATTTATTGCCAAGTATTTTTTTCAGATAGCACAGCTACAATTTTAGCAGACAGCTTTAGGAAGATACGTTGATTGGAAAATTAATTTAGTTGCTGCAGCTGCAGGTTACATTGCAGAATCACGAGAAAATAAGAACAAAATTGCCCGAAGACTTTCAGTGTGAAAAGTAGGCTTTTATGGGAGACTGTGCCATAAAAATTTTATTGAACACTTTTAATGCACTATTTCAGTGGGAGAGTCTATCAATTTTAATTACCATTGTTTTAAACATCTGAGGACTATTTTGAAACTAATTTACAACACTAGCATCACTTTTGAACATTTTTAACTTGATTGGCAACACACATAGCAGTAATGTAAGAAATGTGGCAAGCAAAGTAAAAAATAGCTGTGCGTGTTAAAAAGTCAACCTAGGGACATAACCGACAGGTTTAAATCCCGAAACTCAATAAATAAGTAAATAAATAAAAAATTCCAGTGGTTTTTCGTATTTTTTCCCATTTCTTTGCAGAATTCGATGCATTGTTTCTCTTTATTTCATTGTTTTCACAGTAGCGCTATTTTTATTTATTCCAATTCTTGTTTAAGTAGCGCTTTAACTCAAATGATAATACGGATCCAGGAATTTTATTTTTTCCTAGGCAAATAAGATTATTATTTCATACTGTTGAATATATGCTTCAATTTATCAACAAGAAAATTGTTCTAGTAAATAGAAATAGGAATCATGAAGTATTTACGGAATCAAATTATAATATTTGACTTTTATTTCTGTTATCCATGAGGAAGAAGCAGAAATGCGTGATAAAAATATCAAAAGGTAACAAGACCAATAAAAATGTAAAAGAGTGCCAATATCTTTTTTATTAACTCAGACTTATGGGAAATATGAACGTAATTTTGTATTCAAAGGAACGGTAGATGTAATAATATATTTTCAAACGTATCTACGTCCGTATGTGTTTCTGTTTGTTTATAGTTATATTTACAACTTAAAAAAACGCAGTACTCATATTGAATTTCGCTATTCAATATAAGAAAAATGTATGAATTTTTTTTACTCCACTGAAAATGAAAATATAAGATTTACGATGTTTTGCAACAAATTTTATGAGTACTTCAACATAAAATATTGGCAGATATTCGCTAAACTGGTTTTATATATCAAGGTCAATATCAATCTTTGTTACCAACCTTTTATTTCAAATTCAATTTTATTGAAATAAATTTCGATTATTGGAGTGACATTATTCTTGTTTAGATAAAATTATAATTTGGTTGAACTCCAAACTGAAAAAAAAATCAATAAATATAATTGAGAAATTGCCAATTCATCTTGTATTACAAGCTTTACAGTTGTAAAAATAAATTAAATTGGATCTTACAAAAAAGATACAATCACAAAAGTGTAACGTTTCAGAAAGTATTTCAATAATAAATAATTGAACATTAGAGTCTCGAATAACACTTGCAAAGCGAAATTAAAAGACAAAATTAGCATTTTTACAAATATTTAGAAACAAAAGAATGCTATATTAGTGTTGACCACTGTGATATCGCCAAGTTCTTCAAGTTTAAATTCTTGAATTTATAAATCCGCCGATCAGCACAACAATACACAAAGCAAAAGATTAAAATAATATAATATACTGTAACAAACAGAACTACTACAGGCTAGACTTCCATTTCAACACGCCGGATAGACGGGTGGCAAATGCAACTGGGTCATATTATGTCCAAGAATATAGTGACGTCTGGTGGACTACCTTGAAATTCACTAGAACTATCTAGAGGCTTCGAGAAACTTTACGTGGGGATATAAGAATCCTGACAAGGTCGAACCAGGGAATTATTGAACTTCAAACACAGAACGAGTAAGTTTAGAAATGAATAAGTTAAGTACTCGAGATAAATAAAAAGCAGTGAAATTAAATTCTAATAATAAAACAGCGTTGAATCCGCCCAATTGTCATCATTATTAATGGAACGTAATATTTTAATTCCGCTAAGAACTACAAAACCTATTTCTCTTATAACTTCAGCAATAAAACTTTATTGTCAATTAAACCTTTTATCATTGAAACAATAAAAACTGTAGCAAAATACACAGTTTTGTTGTTTTGTCGTCGCTGCGTGTGAAGAAACCAGTTTAGAGTTTGTGGAAATAACATTTCTCTTGCAACCACGTAAGTTTATTTTCGTTCGTTTGATGGTTGCATATTTTATTGTTATTTATTAGTTTGAGTGCCCCCACATCAAAGCTTTACTTAAAAGGCGGACACAAAGGAGGTGTACCTATATGGAAGACGTGGTGAGGTTCACCAACTGCGAAAACAGTTTATAATGTCATCTGTCGGGTATTGACTTAAGCAAGTTTTAAGTGATGCTTATCGATTATAAGCATGGCATTATTGAACAAGCTGTTTCCTTTTGGATGAAACTTTATATTTTGTTTCTAGGTGAAAAAACATTCTCGGTCTGGCAGCTTGGTATTATTCTCCATCAATGAAAAAGCATTTCAATAAATTTCACCAAATTCCAATTCTAAAGTTTTTCAATGAATTTACCTGTCTTTGTGAAATCTCCAAATGGCAAAATGCCAAATCGACATTTCCTTGTTGCTTAGCGGACAAATAAATGTTCAATAACAAAGAAATTGCGGAATTGATAAATAATATTCAGTTATAGAAAGGAAAATTGTAATTAGTGAAATGAAACGTGTGAGAAATTGATGCAATATGATGGTTACTATTGTTATCTGATCATTTGCTAAAAGGCAAGTAAATATTCATTAAGCAACCATACTAATTAGTAATTACTTAGTTCTTTTCCGCTAGCATTTGTAAAGCAGTATTAGATGAACATTACTTTTATTGTGAGTGTAGTAACAATGCAATAAAAAACGAAATGCGAAAATTCTACCGTTTTTCATTTTTGTTACATAATCTTATTTTCTATTTCTCCGTGATTCACTTTGAATGAATAAGATTTCCTGAAGTTGAAATAATATGAATCATTTTTATATTTTACCTTCCTGGTATATAACAAAGATTTCGTCGAGAATTTTTTGAAATATGTTGGACAATATTTCAGGGCTGATGCACACATTTCAAGGACTATAAAATTAGTAAAAGAAGCTGAAATGCATTATCAAATGATATGTAGTTTTTTCTACTATTCCTATAAACTTGATAGTTCACACATCGTAAACAATGCGTAAATCAACATATAAACGGATAACATTTAGGTTGAATAAATTAGACTTAAATTTTTCGTGAATTTCTGTTGATAGCACTGTGCACAGCACTTATCACCGATCCATTAGTTGGATTAATAGTAAAATCTAAATGTCAGCTTGCGCTATGTGCTCTCTTGCTTCATGTTTAGTAATTGTCAAAATATGGATCTACAAAGAGTAGGTACTATTATTCTATACTCTGTACAAGTATTTCCCAAATTATGTTCGATTTGATGCAGCAACAGTGTTCCGATGAACCTGAGTAACTTAAAAATGACTTTTGCAAAATTATCCAACCTTAAAATAAGCTGAGTGTTGGGCAGATCAGGTATAAATTTCTTATCACATTGGACATCTGCGCCAACGCTTAAAACCAGGTAAAAATAAAAATTACCAATTGCGCCAAAGGATTAACTCCCAGTAAACCCAGAACATGTAGCACAAGGGATTTCCTATTTTCTTAGTTCTAATTCACAAACCAATAGAATTTGCTTGAATTCATTAAAGAAATTACTTTTGAATTATGCGAACACTTGTCTGAAATTCGAAACTGCAACATTAAAACATTGAAAGTAAGACTGGAAATCAAATAACTTCAAGTCTTATCTATTGCAAACATCCGTGTGATATGTTTCAATTTGTTCGTATATTAAATAAAGCAAAAATTAAAGACGGATATTAATGAAATCCCATACAGACTTCCCTAGAACACTGCGTATTAATCTCAGAAATATCTAGAATAATGGTCAAGTGCAGCGGTTCTTGTTTGGTGCAAATGTCCATATATTTGAGTAGGATTAAATTTATGAGTTTATGACCGGATTAAGAGTTTATAACTGGCGTAAATGTCATACGACCGTTCCGTTAAAAACTGGGAAGCCTGGCGACGTATAGCTGGGTCACTCTACTTGCTAAATATTTTTTAATCCCAAGGGTCAACTAATCTTACAGTATAGTTGGGCCAGGAGTAGATGTTTTTATTTTATACAGTCCATATTTACAAGTTTTGATTACATTTTTGAAGTTCAGTGTCGAGCTTGGTCAGAGCGAGCGAAGCTCGTTCGTCAGTTTGGTGTGAAACACTGTTTTAGTGCCACTGATACAGTGCGCATATTGCATCACATAATATATATGTAGAACATGCCATTACTCAAAGCTCCACGGCGAGCTTGGTCAGAGTTCGTTAGTTTGGTGCGAAGCACCGCTAGTTGAAAACTTTTTCGTGCCACTGATGCACCCACTACCGAGAACTGCTTTAATCCCTCGACTGCATGATACTGGCCCAACTACCGGGTAAAATTAGTACCTGAGGATTCATTTGGCCCAACTAAACCTTGCTCTATACACTACAGTAATTAGACTTCTATTTGTAAGGATATAATAGGAAATTAGGATTATTAAGAATTAAAATACCACATTTCTATTTTTGATTATCATAGGGGTGACGTCTAAATTTTTGGTAAGCCACTAGAAATTTCTGGAATTATCTAGAAGCGATAAACAGGTATATAAACTGGGAACTGAGTCAAATTGATCAGTAAAACAGACAGTAGGTAATACAGTGAGTAGGTAAGGAAGCAGACGTAGAATAGTTAAAGGGCATAGAAGTAATATTAATTGGTTGGTTGGTTACGGAAGCGCGCAAAAGTGAACAAGGGCAAATGAATGGAAAGAGTGATAAATTAATAGAGAAACAGTTGGAAATAAATAAGAAGCGGTTGAAATAAATAAAAAAACAGTGCTTCGTGCAAATAATCAATAAGTGTAGTGTAAGTGACTATTTAAGTGTCGATATAAGTAAAAATATCAAGTAGTGATTAATTTTAGTTAAATCAATGTAGCATTAGGTAAAAATAAATTATTAACCCACGAACGAGTTAAAAATTTCGCTACAATAGAAAGCTTTCTATTTTCGATGTAATTAAACAGATTAAGAAATAATAATTTTTTCATTTTTCATAATAATCTTTAAATGGAAAGGAATACTTTTGAAATGTTTCTTAAGTCACGCTAAACACAGATAATTATCCGGTTTTTTTATCATCATATCTGAAAGTATACCAATACCAAAGTTTCTAAAAACAAAATACATCAATTCGAATTTCATTTATTATACGACAATAATAAATTATTTTTTTGGCAGCCAATACGAAAAGCAAAATTTTACTAACAGTTCGGGCATACATGAACTCGGCACCAAGAAAATCAACTCGGCACCAATGCTAATCCGATTAGCGCGAGGCGCACACGAACTCGGCACTGTTAATTTTTAAATAAAGCCACGATCTACCTGCAAGATTTGGTTTTAGAAGTCTCTATATTTTATTCTGAAATTAATTTGTATCAAAAATAATACTGCAAATAATATTTAAGGAAACTTCAGAAAAAAAAATTGTTAAAAAAAGACTTATTGATACATATGTCCGTACATACCTACATTATTACAAAAAAAATCAAATATGCATAGAACACACTGAAACATTTTATTTTTCTTTGGTATTTTTGACATTGGAATTTCTTGCATCAAATGAAAACAAATTATTTTATCTACGATATGCAAGACTTTTAAGTTGTTGATGTCACACGTGTGATTAGATTCTTTTAAAAGTACGGCTAAATTTGAGTCTAGTTTATTATTAATATAAAATCGCATATGTCCAGAAAATCTCACTCAGGCAGAACGATTAAGCCACAAATCCTAATCCATAACATAGTGCCGAGTTCGAGTAGGGGATTAAAGATACAGGTAGTTTGGTGCCGAGATCGAGGCCGCCCAACAGTTCATATTTGCAGCCTAGACAGGAAAAGTCTTGCTAAGGAAACTACAACTTCGTATTTCAATTTGATTTGTTGGCTTTTTTTATACTACTCTTGAAAATAGTGTACTTAACAAACTTTTTTCATCAAAATCTAGAATCATTTAAAAAAGAAGATCTAGCAGCGCAATCTTAATCATTCTACGCTGTTCTGGGTATAACACATGCTCATATAAGTGCGTGTATTCTTCTCCCCGAATCGATTAAAATAGATTAGTGGAGTACGGTTTGAAATAAATATTATAGGTGTAAATAAATATTAGTTTAATTTTTTAATGGGTAAAATGATTGAAGCTGACTGGACGAGTGAATTAATTCAATCAATTATATATTATTTCTTTTCTACCGCAACAGTTTCGGCAATATCTTGCCATCTTCAGGAACGAAAGGAATTATTTAGTTTAAATTTGAATTTATACATGTATTTTAAAAGCTAGATATCATAGTTATATGAAAAAAATCCCTGAAAATTTGGTGCAATTACCTCCAAAACTACAGATTTAAGAAAATGAGTAACAGGTAGTCATGTACTGGCCTGAATTGACCATAAAAACAAAAGTTTAATTCATTTTGATATTAACATCGAAGACCGCATACCAATATCTTGTGTAATTCGCGATATATTGGGATAAATAGTTTCTATCTTAAAATCAGTTTGGAATTTAAAGTATGAAATTTGATTACTGGCATGTTGCTAATTCGGTGAACTGATTTTCAGATTTCAACTATGCATTTTATTTATCTTTTTACCCAAAATTGGGTGTTTAAATAAAAAATCAAGCAGTTCGTGTAAATCTACGAAACAGCAGCTTTCATTTAGTACCAGTTTCAAGTCTGTAAGTGCTGTAGTTGCTAAGAACTCAGCGTCACACCAGCCAGACAGCAAAAGTTAATAAAATAGCGTAGTTTTTCTGCAAGAAATCAAACCTCGTGATAAAAGTTGTGTCTGATTTGTGAAAATCGGTCGAATTTTGCCTCTGTAGTTCTTTGACAGCATTCATTGTCGCAAGTCTCAAGTTTTTTCAGAGCGTCTCACTGGAAGATACCTACTGAAAGATTATGTCTACAAGTATCAAAAGTAACGTGGCTCAAAAATTCATTTGAAATTGCAGGATCTCAATCTTCAAAAAGTGTGGTTTGATGGAACTATCGAATCAGTCCTTATATATCAAATTTCAATTTAATACATTCAATATTATGGGAATTATGAAGAAAATCAATGAGTTAATGAGGACAATTCAATCAAAATTTGACCCGATTGAATCAGGATGAAATTTTGCCCTATACTGAATTTCAACTAGATTGGTCAAACACCGTATCGTGGCGAATTACACCAAGAGAGACTAACAGATCAATTTCATTCTGGAAATCGTCTTAGGTCCAGTATTTCAGTCCAAATTTTTCTTAAACGTAGCTTAATTTCCATAGTAATGAATGTTAGAACAATTGTAACTAAGGTAATTAAGCTCCGCTTAGGTTAAACCGATGACTGAAATACCGGCCCTTAGTGGATCTTGAAACAGAAGTATCCATTGATTTTACAATAAAAATCAAAATGATCATAATTCTTTCCGGAAAAGTGGTTCTTTCAAGCTCATTTTACTTTTAGATATTTTTGGTAAGTTAAACTGTGATTTTACCAGTTATTTCAGAAAGTATAGTTTTAGACGTGCTCAAAATTGTAATTTTTTTCAATTCCGTGGAGGCGTGAATACTATTTATAAAACCTGAGCTGACTAACCAAAACAAACGAGACTTTTGACATACGAAGCCACCCTAAGACAGTCTGCAACCGGAAGTACTCTCTTATAGTGATTTGAGTGTTATCGTGTTACTAACAAGTCTCCCATTTCTAACGATTATGTTTTAGGTTAAAGATTTGAAGAATCACGTTGAAAAGTAAGCCAACATGAAACACAATCTTCTGGTTGTCTAGCTCTTCAGTTTTCTGCTTGAAACAAGAACAAATCCAAATAATAGAGAACAATACTGTTACGCCATCAATTGTCTGGTTTCTGTTCATGGCCAGCGGCATTCGAAATCCACTCCAAGTAGTGAATGTCACATCATCGTGATTTCCTCTACCAGCGTATAGTGCTTTAGTGTTAGTTGGTGTATAGTGTGTCTTAGCGATGGTAAGGTTGTTGCCCTGCACGATGTTGGCTTGCAAGAAACGGACACTGCACGGTACGGGGCAAAGTTGTACCAATGTACGTAGGCTGAAGAAGGTTTCACATGCAACTGCACTGCCCACATATGGAGGATTTTAATGCTAACAACGGGTTAAATACAAAGAAATATTAAATTAAATATGAATTACAGCAGATTATTTCGTAATCTTGCCGCTGCGTTCTCCAGTAAGGATAGGGATTGAAGTTAAACTAAATTTTGCCTCCAACTTTTGGCTTGGATTTTGAATATAATGACGTATTATAATCGTTGGTAAAACCAGACCGCAAAATTATTGGACAAAAAATAATTGTAGGACTACTTCACGAATCATTTCAATTTTTCATTTTATCATGATTATTGAGATATCAGGTATAAAACAATAAAAAAAATTCTAGTCATGTACACTCAAACTAATAGAAGACTGCAATGAATCAAATGGATATTACGATTTCCAGGAAGTCCCATACGTACGTACGTAGGAAGTTCTTAGTTCAGATAAAGAAAACGCAAGATTTTTCTACATAATATTTTTGCAATTTAGTCCAACTTGGCACAGCGCTATCAGAAGATTTTTACTTGATGAATATAATAGCATTATGGTCTTAACTTCCGGCCAAGAACTTTTCGAACTATCCTCGTGTTGAGCAACTGACATCACGGTATGTCGAATTCAAAACTTGTGGCGATTTCTGGTGACGTTAGTTTGGAAGAAACTGGACAGATTCCTGAGGCTTCTTCCAAGACGAAGCATCAGGTGGTGAAGACGTGATTACTGACAAAAGCATAAAGTTCGAGTAAATTACGTGACATTGATTGCTTATTGGTAATTTTGGACGGATAAAGCTTGATGACTCTAGACGGTGACATGCAGTCCTTGTCAACCCTTCGTCAAAACTTTCTTAGCAATAAGATAGAAATGTTTCCCCATCCATTAACGTAATATCTAACAGACTTAAGACGGAGGGACATTATCGACAAAAAAGTTTTCTATAAACATACATGAAAAAAATTACACGAGAGAAGGAGATGGTTTCTAAAAATAAAAACACCTTGAGGATGACCACAAAGTGGCCGAAACCGGTCTTGTAATTGAATAAATTACGAGAACAGTGTGAATCTAATGATACACAAATGTCAAAACTGACTTGATCCTATCTCTTACTTTCAAGAAGCCTGTCTTCAACTATTTTTGGAAAACATTGAATCATTTCTTCAATTGTCCTCTAGGTGGTATATGTATCGACAGTCTCTTAAATGTCTTCAAGAAACTATCTCTACGAATTTACTGTCACAATCATTCCGCATATCAACGAGATAAACCCTGGTAATGTGAACAACTTTGTGGTAAACAAGGTATGGGTATACGAGAAAAAAAATTAGAGCAAAAAAATATTAAAGAATAATCTTGATGATCAAAACGCATTTTTGGCAGTTCATGAATGTTTGTTAGTTCACATAAATACTATCTATCAGAATCACTGAGCTTGAAATAGAGCGATTTGGACAAACCTACGAAACAGCAGCTTCCATTTAGTACCAGTTTCAATTTGTGACTATTTTATACATAACTTGTGCACCTACAAACTCAAATGGACTTTTAGTCTTTATTGTTCAGCTATTGACTGACGGGAGATCATGAAATCAATAATCGACCATTTCCTAGTCGAATATAAGAGATATAAGAGAGAGAAGAGGAGCAGAGATAGGAAGTGACCATTTCCTAGTCACAATGACCTTTAAAGTCAAGAAATATAGAGAAACAAAGCAGAAGAAAAGAAAGGCAATAAAGAATAAAATAAGATGTTACAGACTGAAAGATACAGACGTAAATCTACAATACCAAGAATAGTTGATTCAGAATCTAGGAGAAAAATGCAAACATGAAGAAATAGATGAAATATAGGAAATTTTTAAGCAAAACATCTTAACAGCGACAGAAGAGTGTTGCGGAACAACAAAAAGAGATAAAACAAACGCATTGGTGGAATGAAAATTAAAAGAAGCAATTAAGAAGAAGAAAGATAAATGAAAAAGATATATAAATACGAGAAATGGAAAAGATTATGAAAGCTACAAAGAGGAGAGAAAATAGGCAAAGAATACGGTAATAGAGGCTAAAAAAACTCATGAACAGAATTTAGAGAATTAATGAAAACAGCGTATAAGGACAATCAAAAACTATTTTTTGGAGTATTAAAGAGAGCCAGAAAAAAAGACACAAATGTTACATAACATTAAAAACAAGTTTGAAGAACTGAGGACAAAAGAGGAAGAGATAATGGAAACATAGGACAATACTTCAAAGAGCTATTGAAAGGAGAAGAGATAAGGGAAAAAGAAAATTCATATCACAGGAGAAAAGGCTTAAGCAAGAGGAGGAAATAACGTTGGATGAGATAAAAGAAGCATTGAAGAAAACCAAAGTAGGTAAAGCTTCAGGACATGATAAGATAAGATTACGGCGGAATGCTTAAAACAGCAACAGATACAGCGCTAGAAAGATTGAAGGAGACATACAATAAATTAGTAAGCACAGGAATTGCACCGGAAGACTGGCAAATGGGTATAATATGCCCCATATATAAACAGGAAGATGACATAAAGGACTGCCAAAATTACACTCCTAAATTCAGCAGCCAAAGTGTTTGCAAGAATATTAGAGAAGATACTAAGGATCCAAGTAGAAAATAGTAGAAGATAACCAATAAGGCTTCAGACCTAACAGAGGAGTTAATAAGTATAATGAGACAAGTGAGCGTGAAAACAATAAAACAAGGAGACAAGATACATTTGTGCTTCATAGATCTAGAAGAGGCCTTCGACAGAATAGATAAGACAGACACATGTGACCGACAAAGCAATAAAAGAAGCAAAAAAGGAAGCGAAAAAGTACATAATAGAAAAGTGGAAAATGGAAAACGTGAAAGTAACAGAGATATGTTATGCAGATGACATAATAATAATAAGAAAAGACGAAGACACACTAAACAAAAATGTAGAATTATTAAGAAGACACCTACAAAAAATCAATATGAAGATAAACCGCAATAAAACCAAGTCGATGATCATAAGCAGAAACGGGGAAAAATCACACAATCAAGATAGAACGAGAAGCTATAGAACAAGTAAGAAGTATAAGTATCTAATACTGACCTATGACGGAAAATTAGATGAAGAAATAAGGGAAAGAACAGGAGCCACATGTAGACTATTTGATGCGTTGAAAAGCACCATACTAACAAATAAGGAAATATCAAAGGAAATCAAAACATAAGTAAAGAAAAAAATTAGCTGAGCCTATTCTGACATACGGATCAGAAACCTGGACAACCACAGAAAGACAACACAGTAATTCCTGAGGAAAGCAGAAGGGAAAACAATCATGGACAGGATAAGAAGCAAAAAATATAGACAGACACTGAATGTAAAACCGATAGAGAACATGATAGAGGAGGGACAATTAAGATGAGAGAAGAATGGGAGAAGAAAAAACAACAAGAAAAGTGTACGAAGCAAGAACAGCAAAAACAAAGCAGAGAGGAAGACCCAGAAAAATATAGAAAGAAAAAGTGAAGAAAGCTCTGAAAAAGAGGGGATGTAAATGGGAAGAACCAGGCCACTTAAGCAAAATAAGAGAAAAATGGAAGGGAGTATGAATGAAGCAGAATGAACAAAAAAAGTAACAACCACCAGCCTTACACCTTTAAAGATAAATAGGTTTTAGGATTGAGTAAGTAAGTATTGTTAAATATTTTCTTGTATTTCAACTTTTTATCACTTTGTCGAAATGTACCATACCGTTGTCGAATCTATACATAAAATAATAAATATTGTTGATAGAGAAAGGTGCTGGAAACATTTTTTCTTCCTTTTGTTTACTTATGGTAATGCAAACGTACATGTATCTATTTACCGATGTGCTATATTTTCTATACATGTTATTTCCTGAAGTAAATCGACTTTCATCGCTCCAAAATGTGGAATTAATGCTAAACTGAATCTTTTGCCAGAATAATTAAGTACACTTCATTGATCAGATTTCCTCGAAATTTTTTCGCAGTATTATCAAGTGAATTTTAGTGACGTTTAATTATAAGGAGTTGCAGAATGAGTGAGCTACTGCTTCAATTGATTTTTATTGATTTTCGTACAAAAAAAAACAGTATTTCTTTAAACGGAAATTTAGAGAAGTCGAAGATATTCATTAAACATCACGATTTCATTGGTTAATATAACCAACGTAACCAATCAATTGTACGTGTACCCAACATAATCTACGTCATATGTCGTTGAAATTTTGATTTTCGTTAAAAATAGCGATAATATGTTTTTGATTTTTCTTCATTTGCTAGGATAAATATTATTTTCTTTTTTTAATTTTGACTGCCGCTGTATGCCTAATTGTTTTTCAAATTAAATATGTCGGTTACGCGCCAAAATAGATTACCTGTTCTATATCAATTCTCCACATTAAAAGCGTATAGATTTAAAAGAATATATGTACGTGGCAATGTATTATTTTTCTAATTGAAATAATATGAAGCTATCCACGGGCAAAACAATATTTTAAAATGAGTAATTTTGAGAATCAGTCGACCGACATTACTCACAATATTAAAGTCAGCAATATACATAAAGAAATATACAATTTCTTATGAGTCACGACAAAAAGTTCAATTCAACGGAATAGGTTTCATATATCAAACGAATTTCAAATTTGATTTTGATTAATATACATATCGATTTGAAATAGATGAATTCTTGGAATAGAAAACTTCGTAGATTTATTTTTTGGTAGTTAGTGGCTGTTCCACAATAACTCAGATTCAAATGATTGATAAATCGAATCATTTATTGAAAATACTCAATTCGTTTTTCAAATATACTTGAGTGAAAAATAAAATAATTAGTTATGTTGTTGCAAAATTTGTTGGCAACCGTTGATATCTGAACGAAATTTAAAATTTGTAGGATGTCGTTACCAGTCGTCAAACCAAAGGTACTTCTAGCTTTTGTGGTGGTTTATTTTTATTGAGTTCCATAATTATTTGTTATAAATTGTTTAATAACAAGCCGTATTCCAGTGTTAATAATTAGCGCAAGATATTCTGATACATATTTTGAAATACATGAAACAATTACTGTGTGTACTCATATGAAACAGTTTAGAAAACAAATTTTTTCATTAATAATAAAACATTGTTATGTAATTTTCAGTTTTAATATTCATTTGAGTAACATTGTTCATAAAAAAATCAATAAACCTCTTTTGTTCTCTTTACTTGACACCTGTAAAGCCAATAAATACTTGTTTATAACACGTAAATAGAAAATTAATCAGCTACTGTTAGTCACGGAAAAGATTACATTTTTTAGCTGTACAAAAAGTTAGGAAATTAGTAATAGAGGTTGACCCTGGAGGTAATAAGTAAATCGAGGTTGACCAAGAAATGATACGGTCATAAGTTTATTTGAACCGTAAAAAAACTGGCAGCCTTAATAGAATGTGAATGCAAAGACTGAGTTCAAATCTCACGTAAAATATGAATTCATGTACTCATGAAGATCCTTTTTGTAATTGTTGAGATGGAGTAATAAAGTAAAATAAATAAGAAATTGTAAGATGGTAAAGAGTACCTTCAGCTCAACTGTTTTATTATGGATGATAGCTTGTTTTAATTTCAATGAACAGGGGTGAAGGACTGAATTAATTAATACAAATTGCTAAGAGCTTATTCTAAATAATTGATCAATTCTGTTCTTTGATCCGAAGAATATAAATTAATGTTGATGTTGCAGTAATATCGACCCACATTACAATACGTGTTCCACTTCAATTGTTTCAGCTTTTTTCTGATGAAATTAATTTTTATATTATTTCCTGAAATTAGTTAGATCGATGTTTTAAAGAAGCGTCGCGTGAATTCGGAAAGTCTGACGCTGGTATTCAACCACTTGTGGACATCAAAACATTAAAAACGAGAACTTCATTACTGGCACTGATTATCACAAAAATAGATTAAAAACTTTCCTTGTATCTTTAGGATTATTGAATAAAAATTTCATTCAATTCCATTTCTCAGTTTTCAAGGAAATCGCGAACATACGTACATACACAATTACCGAAAATATAAGCTTGTTTTTTTTTCAAGTCTTAAAATTATGTTTCCGCAAAATTTTTGTCACTATTATAAAAGACAAACTGTAGATACAATGTATACAAAATATTACTAGGTAAAACGGTACAAAATAGCATGATGATAACGCCAATAAACATCACAAATCCTCGTAAAATTTATTCAACCAGTGTTTCATAAAAGTTTATAACAATCCACTGTATTATCAAGCAAAGTAATTTGATGTAAAACAATCTGTACAATATCTAAATCATTTTTAATGACCAGATAGATACAATTATATTGCAATTTTCCAGTATATTGTTTTATGGATAAAGTGTAAAAAGCAAATTTTTGCATGTAAAAGAAATGTTTGTAACAGTTCTAGCAAAAGTAGCTTATGTTTATTTTATCTGTAGATTTGTTCATGTATTAACCTAGAATAATAAATAAAAATAGCTCAAGAATATTACTGACTTATTTCAAATTGTTTTGACGTCAAACGCCTTTCTTGAAGGAATGGGGGATGAAATGATGCAACGAATATCTGACATGTATGTCTCAATTTGGAAACTTATATCTCCTAAACTAATAATCGTGGAATAATGAACCAAATGCTGAAAGGAAGCTCATATAGTCCGATTAATTATAATATCAGTTCCAATCCTCTATCTTCTAACTCTCAAATATGATGGAATAAAAATAAAACATCAGCCGAAATTGCATATGATGTTATCTGAATCGTCGAATAATAAATTAAATGCTCTATAATGTAATTTATTATAAAATCAGTTTCAACACTTGATTTATCAATTTTCCAATATACAGGGTCAAAAAATGCAACGAAAATCTGTTATATTTTGAAAGTTTATAGATAATCATAGAATAATGAATCAAACGATGATAGGAAGCTTAAGAAGTGGCATAACCAATTTCAACTCTTAACTCGGTTTGGTTTTACGTCTTTGAATACGGTTACGGCACAGTTGAAACTGTGCTTCTCACCTTATTTTCATTTTTATTATTTAAAGTTGCGAAAAATACAATTTATTGTCCATGCATTTATTATGATAATCATGACAAATCTAATGATTAAATTCCAATGAATTAATAATAACAAAAACATGTTGATTATATTTTCTTTTTCTTTTGTTGAATATCATGTGTCATTTTGTCTGTTGATACCACTTCTTAAAACAATCCTGAGGATTATTTTTAGTGAGTGCTTTTGTATGTTTTATTGTGGTCATTTTAACCGCTTTTATAAAGCAAACCGTTGTCCCTTTATGGAAGTTTTCACTTTTAGAAATGAACACAAATCGCAGGATCCAACAATTTGGACTTCATACTTCTACACTGAATAACAATTATTGTTGAAAATTCGGCGAATATTTGCAGGCACAACGATTTTACTGTTTTTTTTTTGATAAATAGAAATGTACACGAATCAAAAGTCATGTACAGTTTCAATAATCGATTCGGAATCGATTATAATGCTTGTATATTATCTGAAGGATAACTGAGCATTTTTGTTTGATAAATTAATTATTTAAAGCTTATTTCATGTTCGGATTGATATTGCTTAATTTATGACAAAATTGAAAAAATAGCTTGTACAACTAAACCGTAACCTTCTAACGATTTTTTAAAATTACTCCGTCATTTATTTCTGATTTTCCAAAGTATTTCGCAGAATTTTTATCAATATATTTTTGTTAATAGGAAACCCAGCATTCTTTAATTTTGTTTTTCATCATATAATTATGCATTCTATGCTGTCAATATTTTCTAGTCATTACGTGACAAACACCAAAATATAATTGAAATTGAGAGCAACAAAAAGTGGATCCGCTAATTCACAATTTGTTATAATAATATCCTTTTTTTTCCTAAAAAACATTATTTTTTCAAGATAATTATCTAGACGGGAATAAGAAATTGTGTAGATTTCAAATTGTAAATAATATAACTATAACGAGCTAAATTCACAATTGCGAAAGTACAGATAGTAGAAAGACAAGCAGACATTGTTTATTTTGACATTTCATATTTAGATGACCCGATTTGATGTAAAAGAAAGGACAATCCTTTCATATCTTGATAATAATAAAATGAAGCCAATTCCTCAATGAAGTTCTAGTTCAGAAAAAAGATTTCTGTTCTCAAAATTGTGCCCGCCTAAAAATAATACATTGTAGCAATTAATGTCTGACTAGTTTATTATTGTTGTCATAATAACACTGATTTCAGGCTATTTGCTTAACAAATAATACCCGAGGGCATTATATATGTTTCAAAATAATGCCCGAGGACATTATTTTGAAAAATAACAAACAAGTTTCCTAGTTACAGCAAGTAACTAGAGTAATTTCTCTGACAGAAATCACAATGACAGGACATACATTGCTAAAAATTTTGATTGAAATACAAAAAAAATCGGACATTAAACATTGAAGGCACCACGGGAGCTGAGCAGGCAATAATGCCTACGGTCAACGTACACACCTCGGGCTAGAGGCCCTCGGAAAATACACTGTTGACCTCAGGCATCATTGTCCCTTTAACACTCTTGATACCTTAATTACTATAAGGTATCAAGGGTGTTAAAACGACAAAAATGCCTGAGGTCAACAGCGTTGACCGTAGGCATTATCGTCCGTTCAACTCCCGTGGTGCCTTCAATGTTAAATGTCCGACTAATGTACCATTTCAATCAAATTCTTTAGCAATGTATGTCCTGTCATTGTGATTTCTGTCAGTGAAATTATTTTAGTTAGTTGCTGTAACTAGAGAACGTGACATTCTTGTTTATTATTTTTGAAAATTGTGCTCGAGGGCATTATTTTCAAAAATTTTGCTCTCGGGTACTATTTATTACGTTATTACCCTAGAATCAGTATTATTATGACAACAATAATAAACTAGTCGGACATTAAAATAAGTAACGATTTTGCTTCTAATATTTTATTTGATTTTCAGTTGTTTGGTATTCACTAGAAAAAGTTAATAGTATATTATGTAACAAGGACCGAACGGTAATTTTGTTCAGGATAAATTTGACTGCACTTGGTGAAGACGAAGGTGAAGCCCAAGGCGCATCCTCGTGCAGCCAAATTTGTCCATGATAATAATGACAGTCGTTCAGCGTAATTTAGCTCAGTAATATAGTACTTTCGGTGCACGTGTTACAAAAAATTGATGAATCATCTAGATGTTGAAAGCACATTTTTAACAGCTCATGAATGCTTGTTTCTTCAGAGATTTCGCAAATTACCATCTTCCACAATTATTGAGCTTGAAATCAAGCAGTTTGAGCAAACTTACGAAACAGCAGCTTCCATTTAGTACTAGTTTCAAGTTGACTATTTGATAAGTACATAATTTATGCATGTATAAACTCAAAAATACCTTTTAATCTTCATTGTTTAGTTATTGATTGACGGGAGGTCAAGTGCTGTACCTTAAAATAATAATTTGATCTTTATCAAAGCTATATAAAAAATACACCAAAAGTAAACAAATTTTCATCCAATAATAATAATTCATTCTAATAAGCATCAAATTCGCGTCAAACAAATCATAATGAATGAATCCCAGACAGATTTTACAACTGTACATAATAATAGTGACACCCACGGCTAAAGTTGTAACTGAATTTTAATCTGCTTGAATAAACTTTTGTTGCCATATCTCTAATGTCATATATATCTATGGGCATTGTTTCACTTGAAACAAGTAATTGAAAAATTTAATCTCCCACAATCACTGAGCTTGAATTCAAGCAATTTATACAAATCTACGAAACAGCAGCTTTTATTTTGTACCAGTTTCAAGTCTGTAAATAGTATAGTTGCTGAGAACTCAGCGTCACGCCAGCTAGCCAGCCAGTCAGCCAGCCAGACAGCCAAAGTGAATATAATAGCGCCTTTTTATAAAAAATGCGCTAAAAATCAGTTTTCTGTCATTATCACATGACCTATTGAAAATTTCAGAAATATAAAAACATCACTAATTTAGTCCCTTAAATGTACACAAATATTTCGATACAACTGAGGTCGTAGCTAATACAGTTCTTGATATATCATGGCATTAAGTGAAATTCGAACATATTGTTCATAAATCAGAAATAAGTAATTATCACGTGACCTATACGGAGTTTCAGAAAAACAAAAACATCTCCAATATGTTTCCTCAAATGTGCAAAAATATCTCCATACAATCGGAGTCGTAGCTCTAATAATTTTCGAGATTGGCATGGTAAAAAGCTTCTTATTAATGTGTTAATTATTACGTGACCAATAGGAAATTCGGAAAAATCACAAACATGTTTGTGACTGTTTTAGACTGTTTGCAGTCAACCGAAATCGGAGCTCTTGTAGCTCTCGAAATTCCAATAGTAGTGTCTGTCCTATGGGGCCTTTACGAAAAAGAAAAATATTTTTGGATTTGTCTTTCATATGTGTACAAAAAGTTCTATTGAACCAAAAATGTAGCTATTTTAATTTTCGAGATCCCAATGGTGGCAAGTAAAATTGAGACATTATGTAAATAAATAATAAGTAATTTTTATTGAGTGATTCAAACGATGCTCTACTTATTTGAAAATTTGTAACTTAGGTTACGTTTTCATCAATTATTTCTCATATCCCAGACTATAGAGGCAGTATGGTATCAATTTAAAGCTCTCGGGGAGGTAAGGTTAGTAGAAATCTAAAATAAAAAATTTTTTCGATTGTTAATTGCTTTTTTCAAAACTTAACTACTGTTCGCGCAAGATAACTTGGCAGTCGGAAAGAATGTAATACGATCCAGTATGCTTACGATGCGCTGTGTCAAAAACTTAAACTTTTGCTTAAGTAACGCACTACGCAAAACAGTGAGTCCTACTTTTACAACCATTTATTGCTAAACTTGGTGGTTAGAGGGATAGGGCAGCAGAGAGAATGCATCATAAATGATCAATGAGGTACATTTGAATCTGTCTGTCCATTGGTGTAGACGTAGATAATAAAAAAAATATTTCATGTAAAAATACTATTCTACGCTAAAACATAAAACGTACAAATAATTTTGTTACAATAATTTCAAAGTAACATTCTGCAAGATGATTTTCAGTGCCCTTCACACAAACAAATCAGATAATCCTACAGAAGAGTTAAAATCTTAAGGCAATGATAAAAATAAGTACCTATTGATTAGTAAAAATTCATAGACTTCATAACATTTTTCCTCCATAATAAGTGGTGCAATTTATTATTATTTCTATATTTCTGTGCTTTAAATCAATGACTTGCTGATTTATCAAGTGCAATTTATTATCATTCATGTATTTGTACGTTGTATGAGAATACAAATTTTTTGGGCACGCCTATGGTTTTTGTTGATTTTACTTATATAATCCCAAAAAGTTTATACCCCAGGACTGCCAAGTTATCTTGCACGGACAGTACATTGTACCAAGTTTAGGATGAAGAAAAAAACTGAACATAAAAATTATGGCTATTATAAAATTTGACAATGACAGTTGTCACTTTGAAATATGCAATTAACTGGTACGGTACTCTTAATTTATGAAATAGCAATGAAACTAGCCATATTCATGATTAGGGAAGTACTGTGTTGGCAACAACAATTTTTTTTAATATCCGGCTATTATACGGATTCATTTTTCGTCATTATCGCGTGACTTATAGGGGATTTCAGAAAATTAAAGACGCACCTCTAATATGGTCTTTAACAACCAAGATCACAGCTCTCATAGTTAACGATATTACAATGGTATGAGTGAAATTGAAAGACACTGTCTATGAATATGATAATTATCGTATGATGTACGAGGATTTTCAAGAAAAAAATATCTCTGACTCAAGTTCTCGATAATCCAATGATAATAATTGTAACAATTGGCTATATTCTGTAACACAATTATTAACTTATTATCGACCAATAAGATTTTTGACAAATAGAAACAATTGTAACAAGCGAATATCCAAAATTTTTGTCAGTGCTACCTACGTTCATTGGCTGAAATTTATCGATTGAGTTACAGAATAGCCCCAAATGTCTGCAATATGATAATTATCACGTGGTCTCTATAGGGTATTTGAGAAAAACAGCAACTTATCCAAAATTATCTTTCACATGTCTACAAAAACTCTTGTTTGGTCGGAAATGTAGCTCTTATAGTTTCCGAGATTTCTATGCTAGTAAATGATTGAAATTAGAGCGCAGTGTCTATATGAATATGTGACCTAAAAATAATTTAAAAAAAAAAAAAACGAAACATCTTCCAAGCTGCTTTTTGAAGGCGTACGAAAAGTGATATTTGATCGAGATTGTAGCTCAAGATTACAATGATATAGTGTCTATGAATAATTATAAAATAATCTTTAAAAATTACAAAATTTGAGAAAAATAAAAATAACTTTGGGATTGTCTTTTACACGAGAACAAAACGACCTATTTAATCAAAATCGTAGCTCAAATGGTCCTCGAGATTCCAAGAAAAAGAAGTGATAATCTAAAGTAGACTATTTAAATATATGTGATTATCATGTAGCCTACAAAGTATTTTAGTAAAATTAAAATATTTACAAGAGGATCTTTTAAATATGTACAAAAAGTTTCATTCAATCGAAACCGTATCTCGTGTGATTTTCAAGATTTCAATGATATTGAGTGAAATTGAGACACAGTGTCTATGAATATGATAAATTTTACATGAATCATAGAGATTTTGAGAAAAACAAATCATTTTCAAGATTGTCTTTTATATTTGTACAAAAAGTGCTGTTTGAACAAAATCGTAACTCTTATAATTCTCGAGATTCCAACAAAGAGAAGTGATAATGGGACAACTATTTGATTTTCACGTAGCCTACAAGACTTTTAAGGAAAATATCTTTAAGAGGGTCTTTCAAATATGTACCAAAAATTTCATTTAACCAGAAACCGTAGCTCCTATGATTTTCAAGATTCCAATTGAGACACAGTTTGTATGAATATGATAATTATCACGTGATTCATGGAGAATTTGAGAAAAATAAAAACATCTATAAGATTGTTTTTCATATCTGTACAAAAAGTCCTATTTGACTAAAATCGTAGCTCTAATAGTTCTCGAGATTCCAATAGTGATAAATAAAACTGGTACATTGTATATAAATTTATGATGTTTGTGCATCAAAATGACTATAAATTTTACTGCAAAAGTAAAACAATGAAATATAGATAGGCGTAAAAATTTCTGTATCACCCTGTGTATTGTTTTCTGTGTGAAATGAGATTAGTATTTATTTATAGTTTACGAACAAAAGCAGTAAATGACAGTATTTATTTTCGAGAAGAAAATGAGTACAAGCAACCGGCACCTGTAGCAATTAAAGACAGAACAAATCTACGTCATGAAGTCAGCGGTCGCTTCTTAACAAATAAGACATAAAGGAAACTAAGCAAATGAACTGGAGTTACCTGCCATCAGCAACGTTCGACAAAGCGAGAGCAGACATGTTATCTTCCCTTCACTTCCTTTATATTTACACACTGTTATTCGTAGAAGTTTAGCTTGTCTTCACCATTTCCGTAAACTTCTTCACTTGCTGACTTAGAAGAATCCAAAAAAGAACCGTGCAGAACTTTTCCATTCGAAACTATCGAGAATAATATGTTAACTTTACATTGTACAGTTGATATTATTTTTGCCTGAGACTCGAACGGCGGGTCAAGATACCAAACGCGAGAAAAACAAAAAAAAAATCTAAACCAAGGCTAACGCCGGTACGCAAATAACAAACTCGGAAAACACTTAATAAATTATTATTATTATTATCTCTTTTAATTACTTCTTCTTCTGCATCGTTTAACACTTTTCACTTATTACTAGTTTCACATGATGGAATAATTTTTGACATGACGAAGAGCACAACACTACGGCAATGTCGAAGATCGTCTGGTTTCACTTTTGTAAAATACTGAGACTCAGGTTTCAAGGTGTATCTTAAGTGCGCAGGCGCGAACTACAGTTACTCAACTTAAGTAAGATCCAATGACTTCTTGTCTGGATCGACTAATCAACCAAGAAAACTAATTCTATACCTCCAAATCATTTCCAAAGTTCAAATGAAATCTTAATTTGAATAATTACTAAGTCATCCATTCTTGCAAGAGTTGGGAGCTCAAAAACGAGCCCCATAGCGTCATTATTTAAATAGCTTTATTTTTTATTTATTTCTCTAGAACAATTATCGACTCCAATATTTTTTTACAGTACTTCTAGCAGAAGTTATTTGACAATTAGCGTTGCAACAAATATTAAATAGAATTTAAAAATAATATTTGACATAATTTTCCGAAAATTGTTTAATAATAAAGCTCATTCTAGTATCAAACTGTACAGCTACTCGTTTTTTCAGGATGAAATCCAGCTGGATTAAAATAAATTACGTATATTCTGTGGCGTACTCTCCACGAAAACTAAGAGTACCCGTAATTTGACGACTGGTAACCACAATCTACCAAGTGCACTTTAAGTCTGCTACACCCACACTGGGCAAAAGGCGTTGATATTTATTTATTTTAATAAATATGTTTTATTTGGAAAAAGTTTTCTATATGAATTATTTGAAGCACAACGTTTTGTTTATTTATTTATTATACATTTATACACTTGAAAAAGGCAGCACATTGCTATTGAAATGTTGAGTTTCAAATTATTTACATACAGAACTTTTTCCAAATAAAACATATTTATTAAAAATGAGTTCTGAAAAATTTATTTATTTTATTTTTAGTGAAAACAGAATAAAGTATTTTGTCTCTTCTAGATCCGATAAATATACAAATTGGAAACATTAAAAGGTCTAGCGAACGGGTATTTTAATAGCGCGGTTCATTGTCTGGTGTAAGATAATCAATCTTTATCAAAATAATTTACAATATTTGTTCAAGAAAAATTAATTCAATAAAATATTGCCAAAAAATGTTGGAGAATGCTAAAATTCATTCTAACATTGAAAATATCAACTAGCCAGTGCCTGCGACTTCGTCTGCGTGAATCACTATAATCGGAATGAATAATCGTAAAGAATGAGAATTTCTGAAAATTATAATAATTAATGAGAGCAATTGGTTTTCTTAACAAATGATACGTAAATTTCGCTTAATTTATGATGAGGCAGAAAGAATTTCTTTTTTCCCAACTTATGCATGCGTGAGCTTTTTATCTTTCCCATAGTTACGCTGACACTACAGATCATGGCTGGCGCAGACACGAATCATTAGAATATTGTAACGTGCGAAAGTGTCATAATTCGTAAAAAATTAAATGAGCCCTGAATCTGGCCCTGCCTGAGCAGGCCTCTTTGTATCGCGCCGCCCCACTCCGCACGGTCGAAAACTCTAGTAACGTGCTCTCGAATGACGTAGAACATTCCCAGAAATGGATATCTGTATATATATGAGCAAACGACCTGACTGAACAACAGTGAACAGTGAAATAAAATGAATATTTAGTGCGTGATCAGCTAAGTGCAGAGCGTTATAAATAAATAAATTGTTGTAAATAAATAAAAGTGGCTTTGTTGTTGAAGCTCAATAGTAGTGAAAAAAAAATGTATGGTGCTTGTTTAGTCATACTCCGAAGAACTTTTATTTTCTTTTCATTTATTAAATAGTAACTTCTATTTCAATAATAAACAATTCTTTAAGAGCAATAAACATTACAATATTTATACTCATATCTTTTGAGCCCTGCAAGATATCGAAATGAAACATATACGAAAATTTAAGTTAAAATAACTGTTTTGATCCTTAAAATTCTAAAACCAGTCATTTATGAATGAGCGTCGTTTAAATAGCAGTTCTCAGTTTTGCATTTATTAACTCGGTACTGCCAATTTTAAATGAATCCACAATCAACTTGCAAGATTTGGTTTTATAAGTGAGTACAACTTTGGAATCACTCATGTTGGGCTGAAATACAGTCTATAACAATTTAACAATGATTGTAGGCTAGCACGCTACGTTTGCATTTTTGAAAAACATTACCGAATGGGCTTGTTCGATTTGGAAACTTTCTAAAATCACATATTACATATAAAAGTTAATTGTTGATAGAAATTATCATGTTCAGTATTCAACTAGAATTATTAAAATGAAAATGTTCATTTGAACAAGCGCCATTCATGACATAACAGTCACTATACTTGTCCAGCTGTACCGTAGAGTTGTACAGTAGACCACAAATTTTCTGCTTGTAATCAGTTGGGTTGTCTATAGGCTATGTGCAAGGGGGCGGAGTTTGTACAAATATCAATGCGAGCGCTCATTGTGAGCACCATTGTAACCATTGAACTCTACTTCTCAGAATAAGTCATTGAGCTGTCATTGAGCATTGTAGTTTAAAAGTGAAAATAATTGCATATAAAACATGCGAAAACGTTTGTTCTGTTTCAGGCTGTTGTGTTAGGGATGATTCAAATGAAATATAGTTTCATAGATTTCATGTACCCAGTTATAACATAAAAAAACGAGTGAAGTGAATCAAAGCGGTAGAATATTGTCTGCCTTTCATTATTAATCTATATAACAAAAAAATATGTTTGTAATTCAATTGTGAGATTAGAAATATTCATCATCGATTTGGGATTCATGAATTTACCTCTATCTCTAATTTGTAAGATGTTTCAGTGATAGAAGTTTGTCAGATGCGCTTCGCAATAATTTTGTTGTTAATATTGTCAGCAACATATTCTTCAACATGTTCAATATGGCAAAACTAATTTCACGCTTTTCTTCAATGCTCCCTCGGTAAAAGGGATACAGTGTTTGATAAATACAAACCCGATCTGCAAGATCATCGACGTCATATAATTTGAGGTTATCCTGTCAATTTGGACGAATTAGGACGTTTTCTCTATAATGGGTACATTATAATTGAAGAAAAAAATATTCAAAATAAATAATTTCAGCGTACCTTGTATGCTATGCAAGTTATATTATACGCACACAGCTGAATGAAACAATATTAGTACATTTAAAAAATTATAGGTATGAAACAATAATAAAATGGAGTTCAATCGTTCTCCATTGCCCGCTAGAGACGCTAGTAGACTTCATGCACGTAGCCTATACTCTATTTTTTTTTTAAGAATTCTGTAATTAGAAAACTGAGTCACACTGTGAAAAACTTTCAATCTGGTTATTTGACAAATGTCATTTAGTGACGTTTACAAATCGAGATTTCAAAAGTATTTATTACACGTTTTAGAAATAATACAAGCAATTTGTCAATTATAACACGTAATAATAATGTGAGCGCAAACTTTAACAAAATTTTCAACAGCATATGTATTCGTTTAGATATTATCATTTAATTTTGACAGTCACTTAAAAGTACAGTCACATCAAAAGACATTAGAAGTTGTACTATAAGTACTTTCAGAGTGAACAATATGTAAACTTGCCCGCGATTTAATCCAATCTGAGATCAGGATCAAATAGGCCGGGAGTACCGGAGTTCCTCCACTTTTACCTGTTTTAATCCTCGACCATAAGGTTGGAAGGATAATCCCATAACTGAGTTCCTCCACCTTCACTTTTAATCCTAATACTGCTTGTATTTTGTTTGCTACCAGTTAAAGAACTCTCACAAAAAAATGTATGGAACTTAATCTGGTTTTCGATCCACAGCAAATAGTTATTGATTTTGAAAGTGCAATTCATAATGCTGTTCGCAAGATATGACCGAGTGTTAAAATCATTGGGCGCAGATTTCATTTAGGGCAAGCTTGGCTCCGAAAAATTCAAGCATTAGGTTTAAATCAAGTGTGTAATTCTGGGCATAGACCGTTTGAGCACGGCGGTCAATTTTTTAATTCTTAATCTCTATGAACCACTTGAGCACGGCGGAAGCTTAACAGATTATTGGATAAACCATAAACAAAGATAGTAAGTAGAATGTAAAATGCAGATAGCCAAAATGAACCAATCATGTAATAATAATGAGAAAAAAGCATCCTAATTGAACTATTTTTGTAAATGAATAATGTAGAGGTAAGTATGTTGCACAACATCTTTCCATTGCTTTCTGTCTTTTGCCTTAGTTTTCCATTTTTTAATTCCTAATTTTTTCAGATCCTTTTCGAATTCGTCCAGCCATCTCTTTTTTGGTCTGCCTCTCTTCTTCTTCCTATCTTGTTTCCGATTTATAATACTCCTTGGTAGCCTTTTTTCCGCTAACCTTTCAACGTGTCCCAGCCATTTTATGCATTGCATTTTTATTCGTGTTGTAATATTTGGTTCCCCATATATCTCTTCTATTTCTTTGTTTATCCTCCTTCTCCACAGGTTCTCTTCTTTCACACCTCCATAAATTCGTCTTAGTAACTTTCGTTCCCATATTTCTGGTGTTTTTTCTTCTTGATTCGTTAAAACCCAAGTTTCACATCCATATGTTACGGTTGGCTTCAAAACTGTATTGTATATTTGTCTTTTTAGGTTCACTGGTAGTTCTTTTTTTTATTAATAATTTGTGCAACGCTCCTGAAGTCTTATTCACTTCCGCCATCCTTTCTTTAATTTCCTCGTTCATTTCATGTTTTTCAGTAGTTTTTACACCTAAATATGTAAAATTTCGGACTCGTTCGATTCTAAATTCTTTTCCTCGTTCGGTGTTTACCACTATTTCTTTTTTATTGTTGGACATTTTTCCCATTCTCATATATTTGGATTTTTCTGTACTTATATTTAGTCCCATCTGTGCAGCTTCCTCAATCAGCCTTTTCGTGATTCGTTTCAGTTCTCCTTCCGTCCTGGTTATCAGAGTCACGTCGTTAGCAAGAGCCATACATTGGTGCCTCCTGTCGTATATTAGTCCTTGTCTGTTTATTCCGCTTCTTCCTATAATAATCTCTAAGACCAGGTTGAATAGAGTAGTTGATAGTGGATCTCCTTGTCTAAGTCCTGTTCTTACATTGAATAATTTAGATTTGTTCCCGTTGACCTTGCTTTGCTTATTGTGCCTTCTAAGGTAGCTCTTGTCATTCGTATCAGTTTCCTAGGAATTTGAAGCTCGTCCATAGCTTTAAATAATTCTTTCCTATTCACTCTGTCATCTGCCTGCTTAAAATCAACAAACAACATATGCATATCTAGGCCTTTCTCATGGTGTTCTGCTTGAAGTTCTTTCAGGACAAGAATCTGATCTATTGTTGACCTGTTTCTTCTAAGCCCTGCCTGATATTCTACAACTGTAGCCTCCATTTTATCTCTTATTTTATTATTTATCCACGTCGCCATTATTTTGTATACTACATCTAGTAGAGTTATTCCTCTGTAATTTTCGCATTTGGTTTTTTCACCTTTTCTGTAGATCGGACAGAGTACTGCTTCTTTCCAGGTTTCTGGTACACATTCTTCTCTCCAAATGGCTACTATTAGTTTATATATTTCTCGCATAATTTCACCTCTTCCGTATTTAATTAATTCGATGACAATTTCATTATTCCCCGGGCTTTTATTATTCTTCATGTTCGTTACTATAGCTTCTACGTCTTCTAGCTTTGGTTCTGCTTATTTTTCCGTTTCTGTATTGCGGTCTTCATAAGTTTCTATATCTTGGGTTAGATCATTAGTGTTCAATAGCTCTTCAAAGTATTCTGCCCATCTAGTTGTTCTTGCTTCATCCTCTCCTATGAGATTCCCTTCCTTGTCTCGGCAAAATAATACTTTTGGTGCGAAACCTCTCTTTTCTTCCTTAATCTTCTGATAGAAATTTCATAATTCTTTTCTATTGTATTCTCATTAATATTCATTCATAATTATTGTTTACTATTACATATTTATATGACCAATATTAAATCTTTGAAAAGGAAAAAATATATAATATTAATTCAATAGAATTATACAGAGAAAGAAATATAACAAGAATTGATTTTGTAAAAGCTATCAGTTATATTTTTTCGAAAAAATAATATACTTATGTAAATGATGGCGAATTTTTAATAAAATTAGTTGATAGGTGTAGTAAAATGTAAATGTAAAACAAGTTTTCAATAAAATGTATTATGTTAGTTGTAAGAAAGTGTGAATTTTCGTAAATAATAAAATAAAATGAATTATTATCAAAGTTCGTTTATTATATTAACTCACAATTTTTGACATTTAGAGAAGATACATTTATTTGGGATTAAAATATTAAAGTAATAAACTTTGCTCAAACGGTATACAGGGAATAAGAGAAAAATGCTCAAATGGCCTATGAGATTAGGACAAAACTGACCGTCGAGCTCAAACGGCATATCCCCATAATTCTTTGGCAGCCAATATTTAAAACAATTTTTTGGTATCAAGCTCTTAAGTCCAGAGTAGGTAGGCGATTTCTTCGTATCGTAAATATTTGGCAATGTTCTTTTGAATGATTCTAAATTAATACAATTTTGTGATTATGTGCTAGAACGTTATATTAGTGAAGAAGCTCGGTTTCCTCCCGAAATATGGGCCTGTGCTGATGGTTCTGTGTACAGAACAACAAACTCCTATTTAATGTTTCGTAAGCAAAATATATTGTAAATAAAATATCCCTGTACATAATGATATTTGTATGATGCGTTATCATTTATGACCTGAATATACCCTCCAAGCTCCCAGAATTGTTTTAATCCCTGCGCGTTATCGTTGCTGGAGCAACTCAGATTAGAGCTACCTGAGGTCTGGTGGAGCAACTCCGCTATGTCCAATAGGTCCTATCTTCTCCACACTGATTTCTTTAAAAAAATGAACTATAATTGGGTAGGGCCACTGCAAATTACTCAACATACGTTTACATTTTATCTCAGCGTACACGTATGTCGAATAACATTCTTACGATCTAGTGGCTATATGACGTCACCAGGACTTTATATATTATTCTCGGCTTCATTAAACAAGTGACGGATTTTATGTTTTTGATTCTGAATAATATTATGTAAGAATTGAGAAATACCCGAATGAGCCCATTACGCTGCGCGCACCTGTGAGAGAGAACTTGAGCCCGAGACAGCCGAGAAGGGTGCACTGAACTCCTCATGTTGAGTCACTCAGGTAGAATGGTTAAGTTCATTAGTCCTAATCCATAGTATAGTGCCGAGTTCAAGTAGGGGATAAAAACCAGGTAGTCTAGTGACGATATCGAGGCCGCCCATCTATATGTATAGATATCTTAAATTTGACACTGATCAGAGCAGCAATAAATATTTTGTTGCTACATTTTCTAACTGATCATTAAACAATTGAAGACATTTTCCCATAGATATTACGCTATTTTTCATATGTAATATCATTAATATTGTTCAACTCTCTAGCATTGTCAATAGAAGTTTTATGTTATATGAATAAAATTTGAATAAATGTAGGTTTGCATGCCAAAAATTTGGCGAAAATTTCACAATAAAAAGACTATTATTTGTAAATTAAAACGCCAACACTTTATCCCAAAATGGAACCGCGGAATATGATTATATATTCGTTAAAAATAAATTGAACTTTCGTAATTTGAACAAGCTTTCAAAATAGTATTTCATAAAAACTTTGTCACGGTAATTGTTTAGTCGAAATCGGATACATACAATGCAACCCAAGTTAATATTTACAAATAACCTAACAAATGGACTGATGACAATTTGCAAAAAACTAAATATAACAGTAATTATTTGCGATGCCTAAATAACCAAGTATAGAGGTGATCGTGAAAAAAAATGTTAAACTTATTTTATATTGTATATTATTCCACAACTGCTTTCTAAAAGTCTATCTCAAGCCACGTGCACTACTGCAACGGATTGAGAGCTGCGTAACACAATTATATTGTTTATCTCTTGCCACATTTAATTAATTTAACTCCATGAATAATTGAAATAATTGCAAAATTACTGTTAATTAAAATTTCAATCCAAATAAAATTGTAATAAATACTCCACTTTAAATCTGTATTTTTCATAAATAAATAAAAGCCAATGTTTGACAATGAATTTGATATAATTATTTACAATTTCAAACAATGTTTGATAACAAACATAAAATATTATCCATAAAATAGGGTATATTGATGAATTTATTTTATATTTTTAATTCACTGTTCACATCGTTATAACATAGTAAAAGATATAAATTATGTTTAAAAGTGCTGTAATCAAGTTTAAAAAAATATTTAAAATTGAGAATAATTTTGAACTGTTTAAACGCCGCCATTTTCGCGCGCTCTATGGATGACGTCAAATAACATGTCCAGTGACATTACAGTCCATTGTTTACTACAGGTGTTTTCGTTTTCAACTTATTTCAGCATTAAAAAAGGTCAAAAATCAGTTTATAAGTATTGCATTGTGCCTGAATGCAAAATACTATCAGAAATGTACCTGATAAAGTCTTTTTTCCAATCCAGACAGTTTTTAAAATACGTAAGAAATCATGTAAGGTTATCAGAAGAGATGAAGTATCATAATAAACTTGACAGATCATGAATAACATTATATGTAATTAGTTTTAGCAATAAAATTCAGTGTATGTATGCGGCTTCGTTAAAAATTTGCTCGTTTTAAAATAAACAAAAATTATAGGTCATGTTCACTGCTCATCATATTTCGGATTGTATTTATCAAAATAGCGTACATAATGTGTTATTATTGAATATTTATTTTGCAGTGTTCACTCTTTTCACTTCAGCGGACGTAAAATTTGGATTTGAAAGAAAATAAGACGACATCATGAATGGATCTATTCTTGGCAGATTATCCGATTGTGCTTTTACAAAACCACTGTCTTAAATGATTTATAATCGCACTAGGATGCTAAAATTACACTTAAACAATAAATGAATTCACAACACACACGTTATCATTATGTTTTCTAATCAAAAGCCTGCAATGCCATACAAATGTAAGCATTGCGCACTTGTTGGCATAGTATTTGACGTCGCATTTCGCTTGAACCAATGGTGTTGCGTTTTAGAACTTTCAATCTCCCTCGCTAAATTTGCACTTTTATTTATTAATTTTAAGCAATTGAAAAGATATTAATTACCAAAATGATGGTTTAGTACAAATTTCCGGCCAATAAAAATTCAGAGTGAAAATATTTTAACAAAATTTAAATTTCATCCATATTCCCTATTGCTGGCATATTTTTCTACTTCTTGGTCAGTATTTTTATTTTTTGTAATCTTTTTAGTCAATAACGATGATGACATGAAATATAAACAGATTTACTCTCAAAATTACTTAAGTAGGAATTATTAGTCATATTTTTCTGCCTAATTAATATTCTCATATTTTTCAATTGTTTCTCGTACGCCGCATACGAAAATGGAGCACTGTAGTATACCTGTTGCTCTGCGCTAGAAACGTCTTACTGGAAAAATTATCTTCCCAGAAGAAAATTACAACTTTGTAATTTATCCTGCAATATATTTCTATTTTTTGTGCAGACAAAGTTTAATTGGACCATTTTTCATTGCTAAAGACAGACTGCAGGTATTTTATAGTTTGATAATAACTTTGAACAAGTTGAAGCTTTTTAGATTATTTTTTAATAATTATCGAAGTGTTTTGATGCACATTTTCTGATGCCATCATCAAACAATTTTTGTAATTTGAGAATATTATATTTTCATCGACCATACGTAAGTGCACAAAACAGGGTGGGTTAAAAATTGATTGCAATTGATAATTCGAATTGTAAGCCGTCAAATAATGACATCCGTAAATATTACTGAAAAGTACACCACAATTTTTTTTTATCAACAGCTAAAAAAAATATTGTAATATCTTGGAGTAAATGATCTTAGCACAACTAATTATCAATTAATAATGTGAAAAATTGTATTTCGTTTCAAAATTGATTGAACAATTCAACCTTGAGTTAACGAATTCACATATTCAATGATTTCGGATTATTAATAATGCATTTTCCTCATAGTTATAATCGAAAAGCCTGAAGCATATATATATCTAAGTCATGAAAAGCACAATATTTCAGTGAGCTGCAATTTTTAATAATTTGCTGTGGCCATGTAATAATTCTCCGATCATGAATTTTATGCCTAATTTCATAAATTTAAAGTGTCATATCATATCAATTAATTGCATATTTCTAAGTGACAACTATGATTTTCAAAGTGATAGATGGCGGTTATATAAAATTACTATTTTATGTCTCATGTCCAGTTGCTTTAGTTGATTCCAAACTGAAAATACAATTAACAATCGAGAAAAAAATATTCATTCTAGATTCCTAAAATATAGAATTTCAGTCGCAAATTCGTGCGCGTTCCAAAATTATCGTACCTTCAGACAGACAGACCGACAGACTTTTCTTAATATAATGTTTTTTGGGTTCAGTAGCGTCTCAGAAAAGTAAAAAGTAAGATGAACAAAGTTTTGTTTTCTTAGTTAATCCAAAAGTTTAGCAATATTGCTTTTATTATTATTTTCACTTAAAAACTCAACACCGTTCTACATAAACTTGATTATTGTGAGAAATTTTTTAAATAAAAATTATTTAGGTCAAAATAAATGTTGATGTTGAAAAAGGTAGAACGAGGTGTTTTACTTATTTTCTTTGTGTTTCAATGTTTTTTAATTAAACGATTCTGCATGACATTACAATTTCACGAAGTCTGGTCATAGGAAAATGAACCTATTTTTTATATTTTTTTTTTATTAAATTGACATATTATTTTTTTTTGCCCTCTTTAGAGTTCTCCTCTCTAATATTCATACTTTTCCCAATGGGTTTTCCATTTCCTGTAGCAGTTTAAAAAAAAAAATTAAGGTGGTAGAACATAAAAAACAAGATCGTGTAGCTTATTAAATATGGGAAATACCGCAGAAATAACTTTGTATTTCACAATGTCTTTCAGAAATACGAGTTAATTAAAGATCTCAGAGAGATAAGCTTAATAGAAATCTGAAATCAATCATTTTTTCGATTGTTTATTGTTTTTTTACAACCTAACCAGATTATGCCATGTTTGAGATCAACTAAGTCAACTGAACATAAAACTCTCGACCATTGTAAAATAAAATAGTAATTTCATACAGCCGCCATCTGTCACTTTGACAGTGACTACTGTCACTTTAAAATATGCAATTGATTAATGGAACACTCTAATTTATGAAACAATAATGAAATAAGACATATACATAATTCATGGTTGGAGAAGTATATTTTATATAACGTTTGGTGACTGTTAAATGACTTATAAGTTTTCAATTTTATTCATTTATCTTTATACATTTACTCAACATCTCAGACACTAATAGTGATCATTTTTCTTTGCGTGTCTTGGCGCCTAATTTCACCCCTCTTTGTTTACACAGAGTCAACATTGTGCCTCTCAACAAAAAGGAGGATTTTTTTTTCAACAAACATTCTCCAAACTTTTAAATGAAATTTATACAAGGTGTAGCTGAAATTAGTACATGAAATTCAACCACTCGTCAAGAGCAACAATATTTCCCAATAACTTTTTTCCGAACTTTCAATTTTTAACATTTTTACCCCTCCCCTCATAACTCAACGAATCGTTCAGGTGATTGAATTTGACATGAGTGATTTGTCAATTCTAAGAAAAAATGCTAATAGCGCAGTTTAGCCCAGCGAATTTATTTGGAACGCTTTCCGAATTGTCATTAAAACTAAAAATAAAATTATCGTGGTTATGTTAACGTATTCCATGTCAAAATCTTGTCTACTCATACATAATGATGAAAATATTATGGGATATTTAAAATTTATTGTTTATCTGAAACGTAAAACAGTAGATGAGATGAGTGAAATGAATAAATTTATAAATTAAACACCTGATAGAGAAATACATGTGCACTCATATTATTTCAAACTTCACACTCAGTTCGTTTCAATAATGTGTGCCTTGTGAATCGATCTGTTAAATAAATATTGCATCTAGTATTTCAGAAAACATTTAATTCATTCAACAAATTTAGTTGGATGACATTTGTAGGTTGTTTTCTGTTGTATAAAAATAGAAGCTTTAGAATTGTAGCAATAATTTCAATTGAATTATTCACTAAATTCATTATTTTAAAATTGAGTTTCATTTATTATGCCATCGTTTTCTTTAAATAAATCGTTGCGTGATTTCCTCTTAATGTTTAAGAATAACAGTTACTTTGTTCGCCGCTTATAGATGGCAGTACAGATTCTGACTGTTTTACCCAGCTGTGAAAGTGCAATGAACTTGTGTAGACAATCTAATTTCCAAGAAATATATTAATTATCTGAGAAAATGCGTGAAATCCCTAAATAGAAATCAATTTACTTGGCAATGCCCAGATTTTTGATCTCAGAGACAAGTTTAACCTATCTTACAACATACGCAAAAACACAATTACCGAGATAAGCAAAGATCCTAATGTATTACCAAAATACAAATACTTTTTCAGTTTAAAATGAGTTATTGACATGACTATGATACTTCAAAATTACAAAATACTCATTTTATTAAAAAACTGCCAAACTTCCAACAAATGACAAGCATTCAGTTCGATCAGTCAGCGCACTGTGAAAATTTTGACAAAATTTTTATTAGTTTCTATATGATATTTAGAGGGCTTACAGGAAAAATTGATTGAGAAAAATTATTATTCTTGACGAGTTCTATTATTGGTTAAAATTAATGTATTTATTTCTGTTACACTCTGTATTTGGTTACACTTTATTTGAAAGTAGCTTTATGTTCTTCTTTTACTCCACTTCCATCAAGAGAAAAATAAGATAACAAAAGATGTTTGAGATAGCTCCTAATTCTGGAGATAAAAGAACAGTGGAAAATGTTGAAGTTGAAAGAAATTTTAAAACTTAAGAACACAGTATTGAAAAGTTCCGATACAATAAAACCTAGTTCAATAATAATCTTTGGAGTTGTTTGTAGAGAGATTTAAGAGTTTTCTTGGTGTTTACACTATTATTTATAGTGTTTTTAAACGTATACTGTAATCTAAAATGTTATAATGTTGCTTGAAAGCTACAGTAAGTTTTGTTCAAAATTTAAACCGGATTATTTTTACTACCGTAGACAAATATGCGACTCTTACCGATTTTGCTGAATTGCGCAGGTTGTATTTCAACAAAAAAATGGCTGGTTATTTGTGAGCAGATGTCATGATCTAAATATTTTTGAAACTGTGAAAATTGGTCGGTTGGGATTCGATTTCGCAACACGCAAACCGTTTCTATTTTATTTGTCAGGTTGTTGGAATAACAATTGAAATAAGTGGTACAAGAAAAACATAAGTACTTCAATTTGATGAAAATCAAGACTCACTCACATAATTCTTTGATCGTCTCTCCTCCGTAAATTTTCATCACGCAGCATCACATCTAGAATAATATGTCGCTCCCGCGGGGAGAGTTTACATATTTCGATAAACATTGTTCCATACAGCGCCTCCGGCGACGAAGAGAACGCAGCGTAGGCCATGAAAACAGTTCGCAGTCGACGATAGAGTCTGCAAACGAGAAATGAAATATTTTAGAGCAAGGTCAGAACCACCCTTAAGATACAGGAGTTTTCCTAAGCTTTTTAATCATTACAAAGTCTTGCAACTTTTGTTTGCCTACAATTCTTTGTTTTATTCTGCAGAGAGATCGCTTAATTTAGTGCAGTAAACAAACAGGTGGGGTAAGGAATGATTGAAAAGTTTTGGAATTGGGGTATAGGTTCGTATTTTCATTTTTTATTCAAGCGCTACTCACACAAAAATATGCACTTCAATTTAATATAATTTCAGTTGGTTCAGATCGTAATTTTAAACGGATACACAAAGTTGTTTTTTAAATTCCCTTGTAGATGAATTGTCCAAAAGCTTATTGAAAATCATAGAAATATTTCATAGTATAAGATACGGTAATTATTGTTGGATCAATTTGCTAATAGAAGACGAGGTGTCACCTCACTTAAGAAACATTTGACTGATTACTTCTAACTTCTTTCTTAATTTTCCATATAATTTATCACTCGGTCTCTCATATTTTAGAAAGAAATTAGAAAGGAGAGAAGTTAGCAGTAACCAATTAGTTAGGAGACACCTCGTGTCCTATATTCCAGAAGATTCTATTTGAATGAATGTAATTATGAACTTAATTTATCTAACGATGAAAAAATAGAATCGCCACAGGTGGTTCTATTCTTGAATAACCATTTATAGAAATAGAAAAAATGAAATGAGATTAAAATAATTATTTAGTGAAAAGAATCCACTGTACTAAATGGAATTACAATTGTAAAATATGAATGAATGGAATCAAAACAATAAAATTGTATTGAATTTTCATGTTATATATTTTTTTATTTGCATTGATAATTACTTATGTATCTAGTGCGCGATATTATACACCGAAGAAATTTCGCGCACGAGTTGCATACAACATTTTTTCTACAGACGTCAAAAAAGTATGGAAAAAATATTAAAAACATGTTAAAATACACAAATTATGGCCGGTTTTATAAAAGACTAAGTAAATTTACTCCAAAAGTAAATTTATTTTAATGAAGGAAAAAACTTTTCAGAACTCATTTTTAATAAATATGTTTTATTTGGTGCAGTTCTGTATTTGAAAATGATTAGAAACACAACGTTTCAACAGCAAAGTGCTGCCTTTCTCAAGTGTAAAAATATAATAAACGTTATTTTTCTAATTATTTTTATATCCAGAACTTCACCAAATAAAACATATTTATTAAATTTATTTTATTTAACAAATTCTAATCAGTTTGAGCTTCCTTATGACAACAAAATCATTGCTGTCAAATAATCGACTGTCATCCAGCAGAGTAAATTTTATTTACTCTGGAAGTAAATTACTGTGCCCTTTATAAAACCAGGCATTAGAGGAGTTATTTATCATGCCAACGTGCAAGAAATACTTCGTGCACGTTGTCATGACAAACAACTCAACAGCGATATTTCGCATATTAATATTGATGTACAAATGTCATCATTTTTTGACGTCTGTAGAAAAAATCTGTTTCAACTACGATTTGAAACTTTGGAGCCTTTTTTTTAAAATGAATTGATTTGAATTAGTATTTTTTATGTAACATGTTTCATAAACGTATCTTTAGCCACAGAGTTTATAAAATAAGTCACAAACCTAATTGATACATCATAAATTAAACATAAAAAAAATAATTGACAATAAACATTGACATTGACATAAGGTAAAATCGATTGCAACTGAAATTTGGGATCATCCTTTAGATATTACAGTTGATTAAAAAGCAGTCTCAAATACTAAATTTTATCACTCTAAGGCCAATAGTTCCAAATTTATGCAAAAAATTGAAAATAAAGTTTATTTCCGGCTCAGTAGATTGCTATGAAAATATAATTGGAATGCTTCGTGTACTTTAAATACTAAATTTTATGATTCTACAGCTGATCCTTCTGGATTTATGAGAAAAAATCGAAAATCTGTTTGATAAATTGCACTTTCGGTTCATCCAATCGCAATCATAATGCAAGGTGTACAGCTAGATGTTATAGAAGTGCTTTATACTAAATTTCAATATTCTACGGCTGATTAATAACCATTCAGATGCTACAGCAATTTTAAATACAGAATTTCAACATCCTACGGTTAAACCTTTTAGTTTTATACGAAAAAATGAAAAAGTTTCAAGTAAAGTGCACTTTCGGTACAGACATTCGCATGTTTCACAATACTTGTGCTTTGTACAAGTAAAAACAATAAATGAAATTTCGACCAAATATTTTCTTTCATATCTAATTAAATTTGAGCCCTTCCTCGTATTCGGCTATTTTTAGTTCATATTTATTAGCGGAATGAAGAATCAGAATTAAATTGTATTTTTGCTCTATACAATTATTATTTTTTAATTAAGAAAATTATCACGACCTGGTAACAATAACCGAAAGTGAAGAATGAAGAAACAATTCCTCAAACGGAGAAATAAGAATTTATTTTATAAAACAGATATACGCCCCTTGCTCAGCTTATAGTATGACGTCAGAACAAACTTCATAACAAATAAGGATGTTTGTTGTATGGAGCAGCGAGCAGGTATTGAAGCGTTTTTTTTACATGTTTTAGGCGTATCTACTTTACAGAACATGAAATATTATTTAAAATATATTGGAGGACAATATTATAACAAAAATTTAAATGTAGTTGAGCTGACTATAATTTGATGTTTAATTATTAATATTATAATAAGAATCTTTATCTTATTGAATATTTACGTATCAAATTGTTCCCAGCAATTTTAGAAAATCGAAAAATTGTAGAAATGTATTTTACTCCAATCGAAATACTCTTAATTTACTGCTAAACAAGACTATACTTATAGAACCTGTTGAATTTACTTATGGAGAACAGCTTAATCAAAAAAAAACTATGTTATCAACAGTATTTGACTTAAATTATAAGACTACAAAAATTAGGACCAATATTTTATATAAGTCAAACAATAATAAAGAATACAAATACATCTAAAAATAGTATCAACAGGTCCTGTGAAAGGGTACACCAACACATCATATGAAACTCCTCATTTCCAACGAAAAGTAGTTCATCACTTACATTAAATAGAAGTGTCACACGAATCAACCACCAAAATTTCGAATATTCACATAATACGCTTCCCGAAACTTGGGATTGATTTCCGAACGTGCTCTCAGGATAGCAGCGCGGCACTAACTGCCAGTAGTCCTGTAATCCTGGAAAATAGGACTGTTCCCCACTACGCCCGGGATCGACCAGGCGCGTGCAGGAATACTCAAAGCAAACTTGTTGAAGTTTATTTTCATATTTTTTATAAATTATCCCATTATGTGGACCGTAATCTTCACTCACATAAATTGTATGAGGATATTACTCCATTTCGAAGAAATTTATTCGAGAGAGTTTTTATACTAATTTCAAGGAGCGTGATATTACTCAAATTATAGTATCAAATTTGGGTCGATAAGATATTTAATAGCTTAGCTTGAAATTGAATCAATTTCGTTTTAAGCTCTCATGACATAACCATAACGTACGAATTTATCCTGAAATTTCTTTAAACCGATTTAAAATAAGATTACAGTTGGAAAAAGTGTGAGCTATGGATGGAAATAGTTATTTACATTACAAGATGCGAAAGTATACTTTTTTGTGTGTGGTATTTGAATGGCCGAGGTGAAGCCGAGGCCGTTCAAAACCTCCGAACACCTGAAAGGGCTTTCGCATCGTGTGATGTATTAAATTTTTTCTGCTACTGTTCTATACAGATATTAATATTTAATATTGATTATTACATTTGAAATAATGTCATGGAGGCTGTTTTACCTGTCTAAAATTATCCATAGCAACGATTTATTTACAATGTTATCTGTCATCAGCGCCTGTCAAAGATTTTGAATTTCAATAATTTAGTGAAACATTGCATTTGACCGATTTAATATGTTAACAGAAAGTGAAAATGATATTCAAAAGGCAGCTAACAATGCATGTGGCTCACTTTTTGCGGATAAATCCAAAGAAAGGTACAATCAAACATACAGCATGTTTTCTAAATGGCTTGCTGGTAAAAAGTTACTCGAATTGACGAAAATGTAATGCTTCTGGTACCGATATTTTGGATTTAAAGAGCCGATGGAAGTCTTCGTAAAGTAATGAAATTGAAATTTCTACAAAGGTGTTACATGAAATTCACATTGATATTTCCTCCAATAAAGAAACAGTGACAAATATGAATTTTGACGTAATTCAAAATGATAAAAATCTCCCAATACAAAGTGAAGAAGTTCATAATTCAAATAATATTCCTACCATGACTTTTTCCAATTGTTCAAACTGCATAATTACTTAAAACCATTAAATAGATAAAATCAAATTAAATAGATTGGATAAAATCATATTATTGTTATAAACTACTTATTTATTTGAATAAATTATGAAATTTCCAATATATTTGCATTTTTTCAAACTTTTACTTTTTTGTCCTGGCCCCGAAAGTATACTTTCGTAGCTAGCAACGCATAGCAACGAGGTAACACGAAGGTTTGCTTTCGTTATCGTTCGAGTTGCCAGGGCTACAAAGCTCACTTATTTATACAGTAGCAGAAAAAAAAAATTGTTAGTTTAAATTGCTTAGAAAATGTTAGTCAATGAATTTATCAGAAATATTATACAACACGCTGCCGGGCTTGCGTTGCTGCGAATGATGGCCATTTCGAAAATCTAATTTAGTTCCTCCCTTGTTGTTTTATTGCTCATTGATTTATTTTTCTTACTTGTTTATTTGTTCACAGTAAGCCTACTTTGTTTCGAATGATTGTTGCGGTGTGTTAAAATGTATCTTATAATTCAATTTGAATGTTAAATGTTATATAGGATTTCAGAGAGCAACTGGATTCTGTATCTGAACTGCACATCATCAGGTCGCTTGCGCAAATGATACTTAGATTTCGCTTACTATACATATCTTCTGAATCCTGCACCAAAATGGATTATACATACACGAAAATTTAAGTTAAAATTTCTGTTTTAACTCCTGAAATTTTCATTGAAATCTGTCAAGACGTTTCGAAGCCTATTCGAAACAAACTTTCAGATATACAGATAAGTAGACAAAAATTCTAAAAATGGTCATTTATGTTTGGGCATCGTTTAAGTAGCAGTTCTCACTTGAATTTTTGCATTTATTTTGAAATCACAGACAGATACTTCAATGTTATTTATCTGTATCAACTTATCAAGAAGGTTAGAATAGAGAGGAGGGAGCATGATGTTATAGTTTAGGTTAGGGGAGTGAAGCCTAATAGCTTTGATTATATATACTAGTATATATAATCAATGCTAATAGGAACGGACGAATCAAGAAGTCTAGAATACAGGAGATTCAACAGATAGTGGTGGGGGTGAGGCAAAAAAGAGGTGCAGCAAATCGTTTAACGAGGTTAGAATAGAAAGGAGGCTAGGGAAGTGAAGCCTAGTGGGAACGGACCACTGATCTCTATAATAACACTGGATTGGACTTAGGCCGCTGAGATGCGTCCCCAATTGAGCGCCGCCATCTTGGCAAAAATTAAGGTTTTGTGACAGATCAAAAACGCGTTGGGCCGCGATATTTAAAATTTAGCTGTTTGGTTTGACGGTATTTTATTCATCAAACATGATGATCGAGTGCATGTTTTGCGGAAAGAAACCAGATTTTGGAGAAATTTGACATTGCACAAGTAAGTACAACAAATGAACCTGAAGTAAATGTCGTTATGACTGAAATAAGTAAACATTACTTATTTTTATTACTATGCTATGATGTGAATATTTTCAAGATTTCCATCCGATGAACAATTGTTCTAAAAATGGCTCGAACAAATGGGTTTGCCAAACTTAGAAATAGCCAAAAACATGAGGTTATGTTTTCAAAATTTTGTTGTGTCCGCGTTAAAACAAAGTAAAAGATACACGACTTTGGGAAATGATGCTGTTCCGACTATTTTCAACGAACTATACAAAAAATATAGCGTTAACTGCAAAACCAAAAAAAAAAATGTTCAAATAATCACACAATTCTCAATACGATTTATTTATTGTTTAGATTTATAACAGAAATCGTAAAACTATTCAATGAATTTAATAATTCAGAGCTAAAATGTTTAAAAAATAGTTAAAATACTGATACTGAAAAGTTGACAAATATTTTGAGCTATTAATTAATATTTTTAAATATCTTAACTATTATAACAATTTTTAAGTACTTTTAACTATTATTGATTATTAATGAGTGCATATTGACGTATATTGAGAATAATTTCATCATCCAACTTGTATTATGCTTCGAATCTCATCGAGTATCTCTTTTAAGTATTTTGAATTTGCCGCTGAATCGTGTCACAAAACCTCAATTTTACTGTCAAGGTCGTCGTTCAACCGGGGCCGCTTTCAGATGCCAGAATACGGCCTAAACCCAATCCAGTGTTATATAGAGATCAGTGGAACGGACGAACACCACTGCTGGTTCCGATTAGGGAGGATATGGACGTCAGTTTTCAAACAAAATTACGCTTATTCTTAACAGCTAAGCGATGTTTTGGGTCAAGGACGTTTAAAGGAGGGGATGTGGCATCTTAATTCTTGTAGCATTGCAGATAGTGTGTCCAGAACAAGGGAAAGAGACAACAATAATAGAGCAATAGATTTTCTGTACCGTCAGGCATTTTCTCTTCTTCTTATTGAAAATTAGACTATTTGTGAATGAAGATAGTGTTTTGTTCTCGGTTCTAAAGTGCGTTGTTTTTGTTTGGTTCTTGCAAGATTAGGATTTTTATTTATTTGGAACATTGTGGATTCTGTTTGTGTGTATAGTTACGTGCGCAGTAGTGTATGCCTGATGGTGCAGAAAGTCTTTCTCTGTCCTTGTTACTTACCCTGGCCTCATTTTCTCGACCCTATCCACACATCCCCTCCCTTAAACGTCCTTGGTTTGGGTTCTGGTTGGAATAGAGGAAAGGCTTCACTTGTGTATCCACTAGCTCCATGGAGGTAAGAATATAAAGGAGAGAGCAAGAGCTAGTGGATGCACAAGTGAAGCCAGTTCCTCCTCTCCAACCAGAACCCAAATCATCGCATATTTGTCAAGGACAAGTGTACTTTTGTTTGAAAACTGACGTCTATCCCCTCCCTAATCGGAACCAAAAGTGGTGCTCGTCCGCTCCCACTAGGCTTCACTCCCCTCGCCTAAACTATAACCTCATGCTCCCTCCTTTCTATTCTAACCTCCTTGACTAGCTCTCTCCTTCATAAAATCGTTTAATCTGTAGGCTGCGCCGCGCAGCCAAGCAGGGTTTCTCTAGCGCTTGTATATCTATTTGACGTTCTGACGTAACGTGTGCGAGTGAGAAACAATGATAACGTCCAATCATATTTTGCCTCAACTGATACACGATGCAGCATGGGGCATTGAGCCTCCTGTATTCTACACTTCTTGGGACGAACACCACTGTTGGTTCCGATTAGAGAGGGGATGGACATCAGTTTTCAAACAAAATTGCACTTATCCTTGACAGATAAGCAATGGTTTGGGTACTGGTTGAAGTGGCTTCACTTATGCATCCACTTGCTCTCTCCTTTATATTCTTACCTCCATGATCTGTATAGATTATTTAAAAATTTCGGCAGTTTGTATCAAAATTTTATTCGTGATTCAGATGAATAATTACTCGGGCGGCTATACATTGTTTATCTCCAAATCCTAGTACTAATGCAAAAATTGGCTATTTCTTGCTCTAGTGCTAGGAATGGCTATATCCAGAACTTATTTTAAGTACCAGAATGTCTATTCACATCTTCTTTTCACATTTTTGAGCTTTAAAAATATCGACTATGACAGTAAATGATTTTTTTTTTTTGGAGCCCTTACCGGTAGCTTGTACGTTATTGATACTAGCCTGATTTCGATCGTATAATGGATTTATGTATGTACAATGCAGATCAAATTTTGCAGAGCCGGAACTAGGGTATTAGCCGCGCGTGACGAATCATAAAATTGCGCCCCTATTTCTATGAATATGAGGCAAACAATATATAAATTCTTCAAATCAAGTGGTGACATAATAAAAACAAAATTATAATCAATCAGGTACATTAAATATTACTAACATCTTAATATCTATATATGAATCAAAAATCGATGTCATAATACAAAAAAATCAGCTGTGGCCACACAGTACTTTCCCGACCATAAATTTAGAGTGTCGCATCAATTAAATGCACATTTCAAAGTGGCAGCTGTAATTGTCAAAGTGACATCTGTCATTGTCAAAGTGACAGCTGTCATTGTCAAAGAGATAACTGTCAAAGTGACAGATGGCAGTTATATTTTAGTCCTACATAAAATAAGTATTCTTTAAAATAAATAGTCATTTTCTAGATTTTCGGAGTCTTCAGTTCATTGGAACATAGTTTTGACGATTGCTCGCTGGAAGTGTAATTTAAAGATGGTAACGTGGATTCCACTAATTAGTATTCATTCTTGGTATCTACTAATTTTATCTTCCTGAGAGCTTTAAATTGATACCAAACTAGATATATAATTTAAATAATTTGTAAGAGAAACAATCAATGATTGTTTAAATATCCTCTTTGACGCTTCCACTGCAATTACATATCTCCGCAAGAGCTTTAATTTGATACCAAACACGATAGAGCTAAATTACTTAATTAAAAAAATTAATTGACGAATGTGATGTCCGAATATTAGTGATAATAATTCTCATTTCACATTATGATTATCATTATTTCTTTGCTTCAGGAAAACATAACGAATTTCATGAAAATTCAAATTTCAATAATGACAAATGAACCGCTAATTCCGAAAAATGTTTCGTGTAAATGTTGTGCCAAATTATTCGAGGATCAATTCTAGTCAGTTATTTCATATTCTATGATAAATACTATCGATTCTAAAATAAACGCAAAAAATTAAAAAGTTCCGTCAGTTAAGTTTTAGTACCACTAGTTGAAAAAGCTATTCTACGAACTTCAACCTAGCTTTTTGAAAAAAAACTTGAATATGAAATTTCATTCAAGAATACGTACGCGTTCTCAAGTTATCGTGCTTCCACACAGACGGTTCGCACACACACAGTCGGTTCGACTGACAGACCGACTTTTTTTTTTAACTAAGTCTTTGGGTTCAGTGGGGTCTAAAACTAGAATTAATGAATTTTGAACAATAGATGAACAGTTAAAAGTTGAAAAAATCAAGGGTAGTGGGTGGCTCGGCATTCCTATCACAATGCACGAAATGCAGAAGCTAGACTATTTGCTGATAGAGCAGTGTACATCTCCAATAATCAATATAAACCCAAGTAAAATTTTATAGTTGACCTTAAGATGAGATGAGTAGCAAGTAGTATAACGATATAAGCTTTCTCACCCAAATCCTTACATTTGAATTTAAATGATTTGTTTAATGCGGTTCATAGAATTTTGCGCTCCCAAGCAGTCTGCGCCCGTGGCAGAGACCACCTTCGCCACGCCCTAGTTCCGGCTCGGAAATTTTGTAGTAGACACTCTATTCTTACCCCAACTAAAAATGGTCACCAATTACAAAAAAAAAATTGTGAGAAATTTTCTAAGCTACAATTTCTTTTTATGAGTATTTCTTAAAAAATCAATAAATATCGTGGTACTGACCAAAAATGTAAATCAATCTCTCGAAAAAATATCGCTTTTTAATACAACAGAATATATTCCATGGGAAAATTAGGTGTGAAAACTTCCACATTTTGTGCAGAAAAAACAGAATTTCTCTGGCATTCACTCAAGGTTTGAGGAAAAACCACGTGAAACTACTTCAAGCAGAGGAATCAATAATAGAGAGTTTTTGCAAGCTACCGCTGATGAAACGTCAACGCTAATGTCAAAAACTATTTCCTTTGTGCATCCGTACTGAAATTGACAAATTTGTTCATTGTAACGTTATTGATGTCTGCTAATCTTTGAAGTTTCTTGTGAGAACACTGTAATTCAAGCTAGCATTATTGAGCAAGCACTTCCCAAAAAAATAGTTTTTTACGTTAGCGTTATCGTATCAATAGCGGAGGCTTGCAAAAACTCCCTAATATGAGTCTTGACAATTATTATTTTATTTGGCATCGTCTTTGTGTGTTATATTAATTTTTCTGTTTTCACAATGATAATTGTCCAGGCTCATATTATTGATTTCTCTGTTTGAGGCTGTTTCACGTGATTTTTATTGAGACTTGTGATGAATGCCAGAAGAATTTTATTCTTTCTGCACTAAATGTGAAGCCCTTGTTTTCACATCTAGTCTTCTGTATATTTTTAATAATCTAGTTAAATACTTGTCTAATTTTTGTATATATAATTGTTTTTCAGATAAAGATAGAGGGTGAAAACGTCAAAAATAAATGAAATCTACAGAAACAAACCAAAAGAGACCTTTCATTCATTATTTGATTCTGATATAAATTCGTTGTCAGGAACTGTTACTGATTACACTAGTTTACAAAATTGAACTTTTTTTCTATACCCCAAAATAAATGTAGATAAATATGTTAATCTACCTTCCTTAAACCTAAAAATATTAGCAGAAATATTTTATCACGTCACAATTTCTTCCTGCAGTAAAATGTTTTTTTTCAACTACCTAACGTGGTGACGACAGTTTATTGTTTATTCGTTCGCTTCAAACGACAATTATCTTGTTTCAGATTGATTTAAAATGTCGAGTAGAAAGTGTAAACAAAATTCTGATCGTTTTTGTTATGTTTGTGGACAGTTTATATTTTCAAAAAAGAAAAGACCCATTGTAGATTCGTTAAAAAGTGCATATCAGAGCCGGAACTAGGGTATTGGCCACCCGTGGCGAATCATAAAATTGCGCCCCGATTTTTGGGTACAGAATTATCATAAACATGAAGCAAAACGAATATAACACAAAAAAAAGTATATTATTCAATCCAAGTGGTGACATAGTGAAAAAAAAATTATAATCAATCAGATACATTAAATATTATTTATATCTTAATTAATTAGTTGCATATTTCAAAGTAGCAGCTGTTATTGTCAAAGGGATATCTGTCATTGTCAAATTGACAGCTGCCATTGTCAAAATAACAACTGTCATTGTTAAAGTGACAGCTGTTATTGTAGAAGTGACAGCTGTCGTTGTCAAAGTGACAACTGTCGTTGTCAAAGTGACAACTGTCATTGTCAAAGTAATAACTGTTAGTGTCAAAGTGACAGATGGTAGTTATATTTCAGTCTTACAAAAAAAATGAATATTTTTGAGAATAAAGAATCCTTTTCTAGATTTTCGGAATCTTCAATTCATTGGAACATGCATTTTTGACATTTGATCGCCGGAATATGCTAACTTGTATTCCAATAATTATTTATTTTTGATATCTACTAATTCTCTCTTCCCGAGGGCTTTAAATTGATAGCAAACTAGACATCATTTGAATAATTTGTAAAAGAAACAATTGACAATCGCTTAAATATCCTCTTTGACTCTTTTATTAGAATTATCTCCGCAAGAGCTTTAATTTGATACCATACATGATAGAGCCAGATTACTTATTAAAAAAAAAACAGTTGACGAACGTTTGCATGTGATGTCCAAATATAAGTGATAATAATGCTAATTTCACATCATGATTCTTCTTATTTCTTTGCTTCGGAAAAATATAACGAATTTTCTAATGATTAAAATTATAATAATGACGAATGAACATTTTTTGGAATTATGAGCGGTTCGCTGATAATTCCAAAGAATGTTTCAGATAAATATAAATTATTTGAGGATTAATTCTAGTTATTTTATATTGATTGATAAATACTACTGTTTCTAAAATAAATGCAAGAAACTGAAAAGTTTTGGTACCACTGGTAGAAAAAAGCTCAGCTATGGATTTGAATCTAGCTTTTTGATGAAAAACTTGATGATGAAATTTAATTCGAAAATTCATGTGCGTCCTCAAGTTATCGTGCTTCCATACAGACGGACCGACAGACCGATTTTTCTGAAAACTATCTCTGTTGAGTTTGAGGGTATAAAATGTGAAGATTCATCAAAATCACGATCTGTCAAAAAATCACGATTACAATACTTCCCCTATTATACCCTCTTCGGTCCATTTGGTCAGCCCACTGGACAATTTCCTCTTCTATTTTCAGAAATTGAGTCCCTGATGGTTTTTTGGGTGACATACTGTATCTGGTTGAATAAAAATTGATAAAAATGTTCTATTTTGAAAATAAAATGATGCCACGATATGAAAATATACTCACTTGCAGGAAATACCATAATAAGTTGATTTTGAAGAATAGATGAAATGTTAAAAGTCAAAAATATATTTTTCTTCAACAAATCAAGCGTAGCGAGTGGCTCGGCATTCCCAACACAATACACGAAATGCAGAAGCTAGACTATTTTCTGATAGAGCAATGTACATCTTCAATAACCAATATAAATCCAAGTAAAATTATATAGTTGACCTCAAGATGAGATAGGTAGCAAGTAGTATAACGGTAGAAGCTTTCTCACCCAAATCCCATCATAAAACATTTCTTGAATTTGAATTTAAATAATTTTTTTAATGCGGTTTATAATATTTTGCGCCCCCTAGGAGTTTGCGCCCATGGCAGGGGCCACCTCCGCCACGCCCTAGTTCCGGCTCTGGTGCATATCTTCATTATTTTGGATTACAAAGAAATAGTTACCGATTTATTGGAAAACTTTCAAAAGATGGGAATAAACATGTCGTTAAAGATTCATTTTCTGCACTCGCATCTGAGCTTTTTCCCTGAAAACTTAGGAAGTATGAGTGACGAACAAGGGGAACGTTTTCACCAAGATTTAAAGGTTCTTGAAGAAAGACATCAAGGATTTTGGGATGAAAACATGTTAGGGGATTACTGTTGGTCTGTTATAAGAGAAACTGATTCAAAAACTATAAAAAGAAGACAAAAATTAGTCATTTTTAATTTTTTTTTAGTATTAATACCAAAATTGTGTATTTCAGTTGAGTTGATAAATATTTTTAAACCAGACGTGACAGAATTTTTTTATTATTTTTTCTGGACAATTCTACCTAAAAGAATAATGAAATAACAACTTTCAGCTGGGGTACGAAAATCGTGTAAACTAGTGATTAGTTATTTAATCTGATAAAAACTAATTAAAGTCTAAATATATATCAAATTTACAATTTACGTCATTTAATGAGAAATAAATGAAAGCAAAACGAACTAAATTATAGAGGAAGTGTTTTTTACAATTTGTATTAAATTCACATGAAATAATTGTGCTGACGTGAAGCGCCCGTTTTGCTGGACATATTATAAATGAAAATCAATGTCTTATAATTATAACTTTTCAAAATCATATCTTAATTTTACATGTTATGCATAAAAATAAAATGTAGATAAATCAATAATCAATATATTATACTTACTCATTTTGAAATCTCTCCTAATTTATTTCACCCGGCTATAAAAAAAATAAAATAATTGATTGATAATTTATTACAAAAACAATAAAGAAATAAGGAATTTGAAATTAAAATCATCTTTATGAATTTTGACTTCAAATAAAATGATAAAATATAATATTGTAGTCCAACTTATAATTGAAACACGTTATTAATTAGGTTCTTGTATATTTTTATATTACATATATTCATAATTCATAAATGATTACAAAACCTATTCCATGTAAAATATACAAAACCCAGTATAAAATAAATAGAAAAATAAATGTAAGCGTGTTAAAATTATAGTTTCTATTGTTAATACAATTTATACATTCGTTAAAATTAGCTACCAAAGATAGGCGCCATTAATTTACAATTAAAGGTACTTCTAGAAATTATAAACACGATATACTCTTGAGCAAACTATAAGCTGTTTTTTACCTTCATTCTGGTAACAATATAATTGTACAATTGTATTTATAAATTTATACAGTCAGTTCTTTGCAAACCGAATACTGAATTTATTCATATAAAACACACTCTAAATGTGAGTGATGCATTTAGTATTTTTATAGGTGTCCCAATAAGAACGTATAGTACAAATTTGCAATTTTTGAAATTGTTTTTTATCAATCTTCATATCACTGAAAAATTGTTCAAATATTGTAACGAACAGTGCCCCTACAGAGTAGACTTCCATCCGACACGCTGGTTAAACGGGTGACATATGCAATATAGTTGTTGTCTTGCTAACGCAACTGATGAGTCAAGAACGTAGTGACGCCAAATCGAATTGATATTTCTGAAAAGATTCGAGACGTAGCCGTGGGTATATAAATCGAAAATTGAGTTGAATTGGACAGTAAGTAAGAAAGTAGAGAATGAGTGTAATATTACGGAGCGCGTAGAAGTAATAATAGTTAGTAGATCTGTTATGGAGCGTAAAAGTGAACCAGTGGAAATAAATGAGAAGAATGAAAAATGAATACAGAAATAGTGGAAATAAATGGAATACAGTAAAAATATTAAATAGTGGATAATTTTAGTTATATAACAGTAGTTAAGGTAAAAATGAATTAGTCCACGATCGAGTTTGAAATTTCATTACAATATAATCAATTAATATGTAATGTAAATTATGTTCATTTTCACTTAAAAAAATAAATCAGAGAGAGACATAAATAGAGAAGCCGTAAAACAGAATCAACATGCCCGAATATAATCTGCATCACATGCTCTTGAAAATTTTATTTCCAATTAAAACACTGGTAATAAATACTGAATCACTCTTAAACCTCAGATTGTAGGAGTATTAGCTTCAAATTGATTTCCAACAATAAAGTCGGTGTCAGAAAACTATTCTCTCTACCACACCTAAATCGATTAGTTTGAAAATTCTTATTTAGAATTAAAAATATCCTAAAGCTTTCATGATTTGAAAAATTGAAGCTCGTTATAGTAATTAAGGTATCAAGAGAATTAAAACGACAATAATGCCTGAGGTCAACAGTGCACTTTCTTAGGGCCTCTGGCGCGAGATGTATACATTGACCGTAGGCATTATCGTCCGTTCAACTCCCGTGGTGCCTTCAATGTTTAATGTCCGACTTTTGTACTACTTCAATCAAAATTTTTAGCAATATATGTTCTGTTTTTGTGATTTCTGTCAGTGAAATTACTCTAGTTACTTGCTGTAACTAGGAAATTTGTTTGTTATTTTTCAAAATAATGCACTCGAGTAACAAGAAAGATTATAGTATATTGTGAAACAAGTGCGATAAATTGCCGATTGCCCACGAGAGCGAAGTTGGGCGCACGAACGAAGTGAGTGCGTTCATTCGCTCAAGTGGGTAATTGACAACACCGCACGAGTTGCAGATACAATTTTTTATTACGAATGCGGAATAAGTACTATTTTGCGCTTATTTTTCTGAGCGGTAGATTGTTTGCGTGCGACAAGATTACTTGTCGCACTCATAAGCCAAGAGCCATTTACCGCCCGGAAAAACATGCGCGAAATAGTGCTTATCCTGCATAAGTAATAAAAATTATTTGAATCACAATATTTGGCAGATTACCCTGCTGACACAATTTACTTTCTCGACGAAACTTTTGGTGGATATTTCACATAATTGCAGTATTTTCTGTATTAATTTAGCAGCTATTCTTCAAGGTTCCATATCTGATAGCAATGTATTTTCTTCATTTCAAAATGAAAATATTTTCCAGAAATATTGTCCCATTATTTTTTAATAATAAATAAGCTGTAATGTACTGATCATGTGATATCACAATACCCACAGTTTGTACATCGCTCGAACGACGTTGCTGTCTTTGACCGCGGCTACAATAATATTTCTTGATACATTTTTTACACTTGAAAAAAGTAGCACTTTGCTGTTGAAATTTTGTGTATCTTATTATTTTTTATATACAGAACTTAGTCCAATAAGACATATTTATTAAAAGTATGTCTTTTTATTCAAGGGGTCGGAAGTTATTTTTCAGCTCTTTTCGAGTGAGTAATTGAATATTGCGCTGTTATTGGCACACCTATTATAATAAGATATCAATAAAATTCATTTTTACATGCGTACTGCATCAATTAATCAGTGTACAAGTCTATAAATTTCTCTCTTTCAGTGACTGGCATAATACACTTTTCTTACAGGTTAAGGTGCTTACTACAAAAAACAATTGAGATAATTCAATAAAAATTGAGATGAAGTTCAAGTGTTAATACACAACATATCAAAAAATTAGAATCTCGTTTGGATTAGTTTGGAAGATATTTGAATCCTTGATCGATACTTTTTTCTCCTTATACATTTGCTAAAATTGATTCTTGTCGCGATAAAAAATTGAAAAATATGAACAAAAAACTAACATCATAAATGAAAAAATCACCATCATAAGATCAAAATTTAAAGAAAAGTTCCGAATCAGTAGAAATAGTTATTTTTGATTCTAGATTGTGAAATGTCACCCTTGCATTCGAGAATTTAAATTCAGTTGACGATAAAAAATTAATACAGTATCAGCTTTTTGATCAGGCACCTACAGGACCTTAGTCGTGCCAAATAACCGATTTTGCCGGATTATCGAACTTCAATAATTTCAACAAGATAAATCATTCTCTATAAAAATGCAGATCATAAGGATGTATGAGCGTGACAACAATTTTTGATTTCAAACCTCAAAATTTATTTATTATTAGTTTCCTACCCAAAGAATTTACTGTTAAAATTTCAGGGTGGGTCACCCTTCATATTTTAAAGTAATAAATTGTTGAAAATTGACACAAAATTGGGTGATTGAGCTCATAAATAAATAAATATCAGTATGTTCAAGTTTGCGTAGATTAAAAAAAAAAACTATACATAAGAAAGGTGAATATTGCAGTAACCAGTCAATATTTAAAAAAAAAGCTAGGTATCCTTTTATCCTGAAAAGAAACATTGAAATGAAATTCAAATTACTTGATTGAATAAATTTTTACCCGCAATGAATTGACACGGCAACGTTGCACTGCTATAGCAAGGTGGCGATCACGTGACGTTTTGATCTATTGCCAAGTTAATACAGGTCACGTGAATAATTTCTCCACTTCACCCCGTAAACGTACAAGCCTATCCCCACCCATCAAAATTCACTATTCCCCCACGCACTCGCTCATACATCCTTAAACCATGTATTGTACATTCATTCTGAACCAGTCAAAATAAATATCCGACAGAATACATACCTAGCAATGGCGGGGCTTAAAGAAAAACATGGACAAAATTTAATAAAAGAATAAAATAAACTACTCAAAATAATTAAAGGATCAAGTTTTCTTCCGTCTGCTAGATTTGGACGTATTGCACTACAATCTTGAGCATCTGATTTATTATTATTATGACTGTCAATTATGTAGAGTGCTAACGGATAAAGATTCTGTGTTTCAATATTCAAACTCTAAATAAAGTTCAAACCTCATCTGAAATATATACCGTTGTTAGAAAACTTGACTCTTTAATTATTTTGAGTAGTTTATTAATTTTTTATGTGAATAAAAAACTGAAAGGGCACGTGCCGAGTACAGCCAATGAAATAGAGGAGTCGGATCCACCCGAAAAAGACAGAACGAGGGTATTTCAATCGGTGCCGGATTACAGAATATGCCGAATCGTAGGATGCTGAATTAAAGAGGTTCTACTGTATAGAGCCCTGTCCTTGCATTCTCTATCTTTATCTAGTCTCAATATTTTTAGTAGCCCCTTCTCAGATTTTTACATAATTCATTAACATTATTGATTTGCATCTTATTGAGTTGTTATAAGCATTTGACTCACAGATGCCACTTTTTTGCAGCAAGCACCTTGACCAAAAAGTCTATTTTTCTAGCGGAATGTTGATATAAAAAAAAATATATATATTTTCAAAACTATTTTTTGGTTTGGATTACTGTACTCTTCGGGTCTGAAATTCCGGAAGCCTCCGACATTTGACTGACTTAGAAATTTGCACTTAGAGCACCTGAAAGGATTTATGACAACTTCAAGTAATGAGAATAAACAAAAAAAATTCTTATACAATTTTAACGAATAGCTCATAATTTTCTTCAAGATAAAAAATGTTGGCCTAGTTCCTTTATCTTTTACTTATTACCGATCAATAGGTTTTTAGACAAATGGAAAAAATAGGCTCGTTCGGGTATTTTTCAATTTGACTGACTTAGAAATTTGCACTTAGAGCACCTGAAAGGATTTATGACAACTTCAAGTAATGAGAATAAACAAAAAAAATTCTTATACAATTTTAACGAATAGCTCATAATTTTCTTCAAGATAAAAAATGTTGGCCTAGTTCCTTTATCTTTTACTTATTACCGATCAATAGGTTTTTAGACAAATGGAAAAAATAGGCTCGTTCGGGTATTTTTCAATTCTTACATAATGTTATTCAGAATCTTGAAATATTCTCCAGAAAATATTTAATGAAGCCGAGAATAATATATAAAGTCCTGATGAGTCATAGCTACTAGATCGTAATAATGTTGTTGGACATACGTGTGAACTGAGATAAAATTTGAACGTATGTCGAGTCATTTTTTTAACCTTTCCGCTTGTCGCTGAAAATCCTTTTAAGTACTTTTATTTAGAATTATAGTGTGCAAAAAAACTAGACAGTCGAAAGATCAGTTTCGTTTCTTTTTTATAAATCAAACAAACCAAAAAATCGTTTTGCTCTATAAATGGTGAGGTTAAAAGTGTTTTCTATTACTTAATACTTAATTTTTGTTCTAAATGCATAAATCAGGAATTGATCTTTTATATGAAATTATTGATATTATTAAATTCATTGATTTTAAATTTTCATAATAGTAACTTATATTACATTAGTGCTTAACTCGATGTATATTTGTATAAAGGAAATTGTATAAAATAATAAATTACTAATATTATTTTACTTCCCACAACACAAGCAAGCTTGTGTTTTTTTGAAAAAAATTCTAAGTACTTACATGGGACGTACAAAAGCTTAAAATCAAAAAGGAATGACGACCAAATCACACTTGAGTTACGCACTGCGCAACTTTCTCCAACTCAGCCTGCAACATCCGTCTCATATCAGCTTCCACCTGCAATTTTCCTTTAAGCTCATCTATTGTGCTTTGCATTTCCTGGAACTTTTCCTGCATTTTGGTTTCCATCAGTGATATCCTCTCAAAAAGTTCTTGGTACTGTTTTACGGAAACAACTTCGACTTTTTTCTCTAAACTCAATCGCGGTCCCGATAATTTAGCGTCAATGTTGACTTTTTCAGCGACAGGAGGCTTCGCAGCTGGGGAAGGTGACTGATTTGAAGGAGGCGTCGTAGAAAGATTAGTGACCATTACACCGTGGATCGATTGAGGCCGAACAGGGGTCGTTGTAATTGGTTGAGAAGCTGGTTTCATCCGAAGAGGAACATTTGTAGGGCTGGTGCTCAAAGCGTCGTTTGTAGGGGTTTTTAGTTTTGTGTTGAGCGAGGATAAAGATTTTGTCATGTCGACAGGACTAGAATTCTCTTTAACATCAGCTTCAGATGACGGAGAAACGGATTTATCAGTAGGAGTGAGTTTCAGGCGAGAGGTTTCTGCTGAATTAGGGGAGCTGCGTTTAGCTTGGTTAAGTTTCAGTTCTTCTACCCATGGAGCCTTATGTTTCTCCCATTCACGAGCCTTCGGTTTCCTTTCGCCTTCTTCTTCATCGTTCGAGGTTTCGGATAAACTTGTAGGTTGGGTGTAATCAGAATTTCCGTTGACGAGGTTACTGTCAGATTCGCGATAGACTGTTGTAGATGGCGGCCTTCTACCTGGGGCTTTGACACGATTGGCTCGCATGTCTGGTAACATTGAAGATCTTTCCACCTGGTCGAAATCGCAGTCTTCTTCGTCTAGCTTTTGCTGGGAGGAAATATTTGATACTCTGCTGCTAGCTGCTCCGTCCACCTAGCACACACATACAATACTGGTTTGTCAACCCATTATCTACAATTTTCAACAAGTTCATTCAATAATATTTCTGATGTACCAGGTGTTTCCTATTTATTGAACTAAAATACAAAGACTGAACTGTACAGGATGTTCAAAAAATATAGGTCACGGATTCAAGGGTGGATAAATCATCTCAAAATAATAAAAAATTTAAGAGTTATATACAACTCATTGCAATAAAATCATAATTTTCTCTGAATTCAAGGTGACGTTCTTCAACCATTCAGATCTATTATTGCTGCAAATATTTGGAAAATAGCGACTATTATGCCAATATTACAAAAATGACAGTTTTTATATAAAAATCTTTATCAAAATGACGGCCTCCACCATGGGCGCCGCCAAGATTACTTTTAGGGAGGTGCATCTGCATCTACACATTACATTATTAAGCTAAAGGGTTAAATCACAATTTTTTTCATTTAAACAAAAATCTGACATGACTTACTTGTACATCGTTGGATATATTTTTTGTATATAATAAACACAAAATCGCATCTTCCCAAGGCTAATAATTTTGAATTTATCCAAAAAATTCTAAGAGCGCTTTCGGTCCAGTCGGTTGCTGTGGAAACAGTAGGTCATCATTCTTATGCTACAAAATTCCTAAATACTGATTTCCAAGATTCTACGGCTAATAGTTTTGAATTTATACGGGAAATTGAAAAAAAATTCAGTTCAGTCGATTGTTATGACTTATGGGAATAATAGACAATCATTCTGTTGCTACAGCAGACTGAAATACTAAATTTTAATACTTTACAGCCGATCGTTTCGAATTTATGCGAGGAATTCTAAAAGACTGTACTGAAAGTACACTTCCTGCTCAGTCGATCTTAATGAAAATAAGATATAAGCATTTAAATGGACAGTTGTCTTAAACACGAATTTCAACGAAAAATTTAAAAAATATTTCGAGTAAAGTACACTTCCGGTACAGACGATTGCAATCATAATGCGAGATGCCTTATACGATTTACAAATATATTTTCAGCTTTCATGTCTCATGTTTTGATTAATAATGGTATTTATATTACAGTAAATTTATAATTACTAGCAGCTTGCAAGGCGCTTAAAGCGCCCGTTGAAAAGTGATGAGTCGTCAAAATCACAAATTTTGCTTAATTTCTAAAATATGAGCCCTAAATATGTTAAAATTTGTATATTCTAAGATAAAATATATCAAGAAGAATCAATTCTAATAATTTTTGTTGTAATTCTGCACGATTTGTTCTAATGTAATAAGAATTATTATTGAAATATTTAAAAAAATACAGATATCATTACCTAATGAATAACATTTAGAATTTGTAGCTGTATATTTTTCGACTCAATAGAGATAATCAAAATGTGTGGAAAGTATTGTGATCTACATACTTAGATGTAACACGATGGAGAGTTTCATCAGAATATCTTCAGAAATACAAATATGATCGACAGAAACAATATAATTAAAATTTGTAAGTAACATGTTGTCTAACACAATTAATAAAATTAATAAAAATGTCTTAGAAATTGAACTGACAAGATAATTCTGTTTTAAAAATGAGAATAAAAAATTATCAAGAATAGCAAATTCGATAGACAATGTAAATATTTGGATTTTCATTCAAGTTGTTTTCTATTATGTATTGGATCAATTCTTTCACATCTTTAATGAAAGTCTGGTACATTTAGAATCATACAATTTGTGAGGTTGGAAGACACTACTTTCCACCCCACTCGCAGGACTGTGCGTAAATCTTGAAAATTTTTTATTATTTGCTCTTTTGGTATATTTTTGAATTTTCTCAAATCATAGAAGACCAAACTTTTTAAAATGTTAATTTAATGACATAAATCTCGAATCTATATTGCTTATTATAGAATCAATCATTGTGTTAAAAAAATCTGACTCATATCGGCTTGAGGTACGAGGTCCCTCGGACAGCCACGGAGAATACAGACCTTCATATTCTAAAATTGAGGATACAGTTTTCGTCCTTATGGTATTATCCAATCAAGCCGGCTTGAGGTGCGAGGCCCCTCGGACCACCTCGGAGCATACAGGCCTTCATATTCTAAAATTGAGCATATAGTTTTCGTCCTTATGGTATTATCTAATCAAGCGTCAGAATTGTGATAAAGGCGATTTATTAAGGGCTATATTCCTTTGCTTGCGTTGCGACTAAACCTAATTAATATAAGGAATTGGGTTCAATTTAATTCAATTTGCGAACTGTATACGATATACTAAAATGGACTGTACAGATCTCGTCCAGAGACTATACAGCGGTCGTCATGCCAAAGGAAGTGGAAGAAGTTGTAATATGCTTAGCTCTATTTAGTCCCTCTCAGCAAATTGTGAGAATATTTTTCCCTTCACAATTTTAAACTAAAAAATCGGACGTGGACATATAATAATATGATAATCAAATACAGAATTCCATCGTTCCACGAATAATTGTTTCAATACTCTACAGCCGACCGTTTCAAATTTATGCGAAAAATTCCAATAGCCTATCAAGTAAAATGCACTGCCGGCTCAATTGTTCTCAATGAAAATAGGATATGAGCATTTAGACGGTACTATCGTCTTAAATACTGAGTTCTAACATTCTACGTTCGGTTGTTTTGTATTTATGCAGAAAATTCAAAAAATATTTCGAGTAAAATGTACTTCCGATACAGACGATTTCAACCATAATTCGAGATGCAAATCAACACCCTTACGTTCGATGGGTTTTGAGATTTGCGAGTTAAGTACAGCCGCACATACGTACCGACATCAAGCCGAAAATATTCAAAATGAATTCAGGGATGCTCAAAACGGATATTTCCATCTAGATCCCAATATGTGAATTTTGTCGGTTTCACAATACTAATGTACAAGTAAGTAAAAAATTCAATACTTGTGTACAAATTATTCTCTACTTTGTCTAGTCTACTCAAAACTTAGAAACCAGTTGGAGACAGAGAAATTGGCCAAATTAACTTACTTATATGAAAGATTGAGTTAGGTTATACCTTAATGATAATTATATTTAATTTATTTCATTTTATGTGAATCTGATAAATATTTGAATAAGAGATTTCGATTGATTTAAATTGTGATTTTTTTTACTTGGTTTAAATCATGACTCAAATCAATTGATTTAAGTCATGACAACATATTAACTTATATAAAATATAGAATTATACATGTATATTAAGTAGAAAAAAGGTATGCATGTATTAGTGTAGGTACACACGTACGAAGTAAAACTTCTATACGACATCATTTTTATTTTATTTCATATTTAAAATAAATTTAATGTCACACGCAAATCACGCGGGTATTTGATTTCCCGACAGAGGGGTGCAAGTGCACCCCCTTACATCCTGCTGCCGGCGCCCATTGCCTCCACCTAATCCACTTTTTCCATAATGCTCGTCGTAGGACATCATAGTTCCCTTTGTAATAGTTCAATGAATACAAATTTAAATTAGTTCTAATGAATCATGATTGACTGAATCATTCTGTAGTAACAATGTTAATTTTAATCATTTTAGTCACCATCTCCAATTAAAATAATGGTCTTAATAAAAAAATGGTCTATTAGTACATTTGTTTATCGAATGAATCCAGATTAATTGAATTTGACTGGACAGCCCAGTGGAGGATTTACCAGCAGGCTGAGTAGGCTTCAGCCTAGGGCGGCAAATTTGAAACAATCTTAAGGAAATTGAAAACAAAATCTGTCAAACGTTTTTTTGATGTATTGCCGAAAGAAGTCTACAAGACATCTTTTCGATAACTTTTCCCTCTATTTCGTGTGCAATTCCAACGACATTGTTGGTTTGTAAAAATAATCTAGAAACTGACAGTAGGGGCGGCAAAAATTCAACTTGAGAAATGTGTAAATCCGCCACTGAGATAGCCAGTATATTTTTGTTCGTTTTATCTACATCACATTTGTTTATATTAATAGTCTTTCAAGCTTGGAGTTGCTGGGCTGATCGTGGCCTCAATCGCAGCAAAGGCGCCAAGTATCTGAAGAAATATATCATTTTGAGCATAGTAAGAAAGAATTTTGGAGTTTGTATGGAAATATAGTGATCAGAACTATTTTAGTTTTATAATGCTTCACCTGCTCTTATTAAAAACGCGTGAAAATGGTCTGTGACGTAATGCTGCTCCGAGCGCATCGTCAAGCTAAACGTAATCATGATTTCATGTAGCTATCATAATTTATTTTATAAGAATCGTAACGTATAGAGTGGTAGCATACAGAATACTTGATTCTGACACTTCTCGCAGTTTCACATCAATTCAAAATTATCAAGAGCTGAAAATTTACATTTTTGTAGCAGAAAAATTGAATTTGCAACAATTTGAACTTTGGAAACGAGTTTTCGTTAATTCAAAATTGTAGTGCATGACGTCATTACATCGGAATGCTATTCTAACATGAATTCAAGTGTACCTCAAATATTTTTACTTACTTGTACTAAGTATTGTGAAACCGACAAAATTCATCTACCGAGATTTTAATGAAAATATCTGTTTTGAGCATCCCTGAATCCATATTATCTATTTTCGGCTTGATGTCGGTACGTATGTACGTTCGTTCGTAACTTGCAAACCTCAAAACTGGTTGAACGTATAATGTTGAAATTTTGTATTTGATTGGTATAGGGTCTAGTTGTGTACCTCGCATTATGGTTCTAATCGTCTGTACCGGAAGTGCACTTTACTTAAAACTTTTTTCTAATTTTTCTAATAAATCCAGAATGATTAACCGTAGGATGTTGAAATTAAGGATTTGAGCTTGGTGTTGTATCAGAATAATTATCTGCTATTTTGGTATAAATCGGCTGAGCCGAAAGTGCACTTTACTTGAAACTTTTTTCGAATTTTCCGCATAAATGCAGAATTATTAGCCATAGCATATTGAAATTTAGTGTTTGAACTTGTAGCATTAAAATAGTTATCTACTATTTTTGTTTCAATCGGCTGAGCCGGAAGTGCAGTTTATATGTATAACAGACATTCAGAATTTGCCGTATAAAACAATCATTTTAATTGAAATAATAAGGTAGGCAATGATAATCTGTTGTCAATTTTTTTATTTTGTTTGACATTGTACATGTCAAAATATTATTAAAATTATATTAATTATAATCTGAAGTGACAGAACACTTTATTGAATAAATTTGTGTATATATCAAATGATGTACAAGTAAGTCACGTGATGTTCACGTCAGATTTTTTCAATTACTGAAGATATGAATAAATCCAAAAGACCAAAATTGTACAATCATCTATTTGAATTATTGTTGTAAAATAGAATTGTTTTTATATTTTGAAGTGTCCTTTAGAAAATAAAATATTGTATAACGTAGTACGAGAAATGAAGTTTTTGAGGATAAATTGAATATTCAATTGTGAAATGAGACATACATAAATATTGATGTTTTCATTCAAATCGTAAGCTTTTTGGTTTTTGATATCTAATAATGGAACAAGATCTGTTTATTATTTTTATTTCAATGATATTTAAGAGGAAAATAGATTAAAAATTAATAAATGAGCGTTTCTCTTACCAATATTATTAAACTTATGAAGAGGAATTTTTCAGTTCCTAACAACTACAAGAACACTTTTACTTTATTCTGTGAAATTCATTAAGAGAAGATTTCTCATGTTAACAACACAACATTCCGTGAAATTTTTCATGCAAAAATTATTCTGTACTTGTTTAATTAGAGCAGAAAGCGTGAATCTGATACTCAAATTACCTTGTCTACTATTTTCTTGAGTCCAGCAAGAACTCCTCCGGAGGACCCAGCAGACGATGGAGACTTTTTTGGCACATTTGGTTTCTTTCCTGGTAAGGGTGGAGCTCTATGGTCTTCCGGCTTAACTTCTAATGACTTTCTCTGTGATGCGACTTTGGTGGTCTTCTCTTCGACGCTCTTATTCTGCAAGGAAAGTGATGATTTTTTCGTCGAATTTTAATGATTATTTATGTTTTACATGTTGAGCCTGAGGGCCGTTTTGGTCGCCGACTGGTAACACCACCACGAAGTTGTCGGGGAAGACGCCGATTCGGCCTCGGAGTTCTCCGCGCCACCAGCCACGGTCCTGCCCGTCTTTACTTATTAATGTAATGAGGTCGCCTTCTTTTAGGGTTAGTTCGTCTTCGTTGCATGCGTCGTAAGGGTATCTTACTTGACATATTATTTTTGCTAAAATTTTAATTAAGAAAAAAATAATATTATCATGTGTCTAGAAATTCGTACATTTATTAAAGTTCCAGTGATAGAAATAAAGTTTTCAGTGATTTAATCTGACGTCATTTTACGATGTTGATAAAATTGCAGTATCGTGCTCAAGTTTCGCATTCAAAATCACAAACATTGATCAGGAAAGAGATGGAAGCAGTTTACGGACTGTGATGAGGCCGGTGAAGGGAAAATTATTGCATTTGCTAATTAGAAAAGGATGCTGGGAGTTTGAACATTTTGATAAACAATATTTTTTTTTTAACTAACCGAGGTTATTTGGTTAATAAGGGAATGTAAACAGTTGTTGCATTTTGGCAATTCAAGCAGTAACATCACTTACTGCCAATAAGTTATTGGAAATGTTTTTAATCGACAATATTCTTCGGATGGAGTATAAATAGTTGAGTTTATATTCGAAAGCTCAACAGGCAGCACCTAATTGTAAGTGCTGTTCTAATTGATATTCCTTTTTACATGTGAAAGAGAATAGCATGTAACTGAATCAAGTTAAATTCAGTTAATCGAAAGTTCTATCGTAAAAGCTAGAGATATTACAATCAAGAGAGATTTTTGTATCAATTTGGCAAAAATTATGGTAAACTGGTTATCCTTTGGAAAGAAGCAAGTTACATTGGAAAATTCCATTTGTTTTGGACCCTTCTAGACCGTCGTCGAATAAATGGTATCAACCTTAAGATTAACAAAGTAATAAATTATTGTTTTGCCATAGGCTACGTGCATGAAGTCTACTAGCGCCTCTAGCGGGCAATGGAGAACGATTGAACTCCCATTTTATCATTGTTTCATATCTATAATTCTTTAAATGTACTAATATTATTTAAATCAGCTGTGTGCGTACAATATAAATTGCATAGCATGAAAGGTACGTTGAAATTATTTATTTTGAGTATTTTTTTCTTCAATTATAACGTACCTATTAGAGAAAACGTCTTAATTCGTCCAAATTGACAGGATAACCTCAAATTATGACGCCGATGATCTTGCGGATTAGGTTTGTATGTATCAAATACTGTATCCCCTCTACCGAAGAAGCATTGAAGAAAAGCATGAAATTAATTTTGCCATATTAAACATGTTGAAAAATATGTTGCTGACAATATTAACAACAAAATTATTGCGAAGTGCATTCGACAAATTTTTATCACTGAAACACCTTACAAATTAGAGATAGAGATAAATTCATGTATCCAAAATGGATGACGAATTTTTCTAATTTCACAATTGAATTTCAAACATCTTTGTTATATAGATTATGTTATAACTGCGTACATGAAATCTATGAAACTATATTTCACTTGAATCATCCTCAACACAATAACACAATAGCCTGAAACAGAACAAGCGTTTTTCTAAATTTATATGCAATTATTTTCACTTTTAAACTACAATACTCGATGACGTATTCTGAGAAATGGAGTTCAATGGTTACAATGGTGCTCACCATGAGCGCTCGCATCGATATTTGTTCAAACTCCGCCCCCTTGCACATAGCCTATAGCCAACCTCTTTCCCTTACATCCTAAATATCGAAAAGAGATTCGCCCCATTTTGGCATTCTAATTTGAATTTAAAATTATAATAAATAGAATCCACTAAAATTGGCTTTCTTCAACAAGAACCTTAATAGACTGTTTCTTTGATATCCACCGTCCAAAATTGCTCGAATTTTAAAGTGGAAAACAGATCCCCGAAGAAAATCTGCAACCGAGTCCGTCTGTCGATTTCGCAAGAAAATGTAGAAAAGTCGAAATGTTTCTTTGAGAAGATAATCAATTCTTTAAAGTCATACCGCATCAGAAACAAATACGTGTTAGCTGTTTTAAAGAGTTTTTCGGAAGTTTTTGGATTTTTGTAGGAAATAACCAGATGAAATTTTAGAAATTTCTTATCGGGGAGGAAATCTGGCTTTATCATTCGCCCCCTAGTTATTTCTTCAAGTAGAGAAGAAGACAATCGCTGGGAGCCAAACACGGCGAGATTTGTGCGGAGGTGTATCATCATGGTGAAATAGCATCTTCTTTTTCGCTAGGTGGGGACTTTAACTTTGATTGCATTATTCAATTTGTCCAGTAATGATAAGTAGAAGGGCCCAGTGATAGTTCTGCCTTTTTCTAAATAGTCTATGAGCACTAAGCCATGAGAATTCCAGAAGACCGTTGCCATGACTTTGCCGGCATATGCAACTGTTTTGGCTTTTTAGGTCCACTTTCCTCATTTCCAATTCCAATCCATTGTTTGGACTGCTGTTTTGTCATGTAGTGATGAATTCTAGATCTATCTACAGTGATGACACATCCAAGAAACTCTAGACGATCTTTAGAAATATTCAAACAAATGTGTTTTGATCGACTGTTGATAGACACAGCACCCAGCAAGCAGTTAGCTTCCGCATACTTAGAATATCACGTAAAATGTGGTAGACACGGTCTGTCTAGCTATTTATACAGCAATCAGTCGATGATCGTCTAATATGGAATTTTGAATTTTCGCGACGATTTCGTCGGTCACGACGGTTTTTGGATGTCCCGTGCAATCATCATCCTGAATTGACGAACGGCCACTTTTACATTCAGCTGCCCACTTTCAAACAAAATTTTTAATCACAGCATGAACTTAAATTTAATCCATTTCGTAAGACAGATAAAAATCGTTTATTTATAGTCATTGCCACAACAAATCTACTAGACATACAAGTCTGAAACTTTGCAAAGGCCGTCTAACGGATTTTGCTTAGTTATTAGCATTATGGTCATGCTAGCGACATCTATGCTTCCAGCCGAGAACTTTTCTAACTATGGCAACTGAAATCACCGTTGGCGGCAGCACTGTGTTCACAAAATGGCGGATCAAGAGTGGCTTACGGCAAGTTGGTAGTCTGTTTACAATGTAAATACGTTGATATTCACCAAAGAAATATTCATATTTCATTAAATGATTTAATTCAATTCCAATTTTGCGGGAAAGTATTGACTTTCTTCTTTTACAATATATAGTATTTTCTTCCAAAATCATCTTATTTATATACGGTTTTAAGTTGTAACTGGAAGACTGCGTGAGGTTATAAAATTCATAGTTTCAAAGGAAACAATATTACGGGAAATTATTTACGACATTTTTGTATTGAACATTACAGCTTTCAGCTGTTCTTGTACGAATTTTTCTAATCCACACAGCTCGTTTATCAACTAATTCGTAGTTGCCAACTTTATTTACTACAGATACTTTCCTTTTTTTAGGAAATTTATGGAAACTCAAATCAACAATTCAACTAAATTTGGAATGCCATCTATAAACACAACCATTTTTAACACTTCCTCGTTTAGATTCCATAATTTGAAAAGTGTAATCTTGAGAAAGATTAATTTCAGTATAGCAATGAGGTTATGTAATTTAACAATAAAGTCGAAAGCCAAGTATTTTTCACTGAATTAATTGCAACAAATTCAATATGAACTATTATAGCATAAAATTTCATATAAACAATGTCAAAAAAGCCACTAAATATTGCTAACAAAGCCATTAACATAACATAAGATCATATGGAAATTAAGGTTGAATCCACTTTACAATATAGTTCCACTTATAACCGCTTGGTGGCTACGGGTTAATATTTTAGTTACCAATAGGACTCTATTGAAGAACAGTTTTTTGTTAGACAGTATATTAAAAAACAAGTTTTATAAGACATTATTTCAGGACATGCCCAAGTGTTCCAAAAATTTTCCGATTGTAATAAAATACATTAAGAAATACAGGACACTGTAAAGTGACCATTTTCACAGCTTCGTTCGCGGTTCATAAATCCGACTATACTTCATGAAAAATTATAGTAGAACCGCTTAACTTCCTAATCGAGGGGTTTGACCAGGCCTAGCGTGGGGTCTTCCATCGTTCTGGAAAGGCCTGTATTAAATAGTTTCTCTTTGAAATGTAAGATAACTGTTTTTGAATTAGTTTAAACAAAATTAAAGTTAGTCCAAATTTATCAGTGTTATTGTATAAATATATTCTCTAAAATATGGAGACCTTGGAGTTGAGAGACTGGAGATCTAAATAAAGACGAAGCAAATGAAATTTGCAAAAGCATTTGCCGAGTGAATCAAAAGAAATAATTTTAAATATGTATCATACTTTGGAAGAAGAAGGTGAAGACTTGCCGATAAAAAACTGCACGTCTAATAAAAGTGCTACATTTTTTAAATGACAGAATATATCAAATATCCCAATACGTCTCTGTTTTATATTGGGATTATCCTGTACTAATGATGTGGTAAGTGCCCTACAATTCAGGATGATGCTGTAAAAACCGACGCCTGAATTTGTAGTTTTGTAGAACAGTCAGGTTTTGATTTAAAATTATTTATCAAATATATTAATGTATATCAAAAAAAATTCGATTAATTTCATTTGTCATACAGAATCATTAAGGATTATTATAGTGTTATACTAAACCCTCAAGTATATCATTATTGTAGTCTTGAGCACTAAAAGATTTACGATTTAGGTAATTATATTTCAAATAACTCCCAAATAACTAAATATAGAAGATAATGATTCAAACAGAAACCTTAATTTAAGGAACAGTTTCAAGAGATGACACATCGATTTAATTTTTTTAATAAATGCTGTTTGTTTGCGCAGCAGAATCATATTTAATTTTTAATAAGTTTGACTGCCCATCCTTTTCACTTTGATATTATTGTGATGCAAATGTTTTTCATGAAGAAGAAAATTCTTTTCGCATGTAATTTTAACTTGAATATCACAGAATAGAACAATTTCAAAGAGATGACACATCGATTTGATTTTTTTAATAAATGCCGTTTGTTTATGCGGCAGAAACATTTAATTTTTAATAAGTTTGACTGCCCATCTCTTTCACTTTGATATTATTGTGATGTAAATGTTTTTTATGAGGAAGAAAATTAATTTCGCATGTAATTTTAACTTAAATATAAGAAATTTTTCATTCGAATTTCTTAATCTATCCGGTATTTGAAAATAATTCTAATCTTTTTTGGTAGCCTTGATTAACCAAAACAATTAATTGTAATCTTTAGAATATTACTCAATCGTAATGCTGTCAATAGAAATTATTTACCGATATTATAACAGAAAACATTTTCTGGATAAAGAATCTTAGGCAATGTGCCAAAATTTCGTTACAGTAATTGGAAAGACAGATGAATCATTTATTGCGAGGGAAAAATAGATTAGATTCATTATTAATCTATGATTCCACTTTGATATGTAGCATTATTTTTTGGATTATCAAAACATACATCTTTATCATTTTTAAAAGCCTATAATGTGTGTACTGTTAGTTCATGACACAAATAATAGATGAAATAAATATAAAATTGAAAAGCTTACTTGGTTTGGGAGGAAGATTTGGACTGTTCGTGTCAATCTCGCCAGCAAGACTCGTTAAATCTTCCTTACTGCTGTTTCTTGATTGTGATTTATTTGCATCCATTTCTACAACGAAATTAGATGGAAACACACCTTCTTGATTACCTAATTTGCCTTTCCACCATCCTTCTTCCACTTCACAGATGATGTCGATGACATCACCCACGCCTAGCCTCAGCTCATCGTCATGAGCTGGGTGGTAGCTGAATACTGCTCGGCACTGTCTCACTCGGTTGGGTTTCTGTCGAAGTGTCACCTTTTCTTTTTGTATAACAGAGACAAAATTGTCGGGGAACATCCCTCGTTTGTCTCGAAGTGTTCCTTCCCACCATCCTCCAGGTTTTCTAGCTATATCACGTATCACATCCCCTTTTCGTATTGTCAATTCATCAGATTCTTGAGCTGTATAATCGTATTCCACCACTGCTTCTACTAGAAAAGATACTGTCATTATAACCTTAAATTAAATAAAAGTACGAATAATTCCAATTGGAATTGCTTGTAATCTTTAATTACGAGAGATTTTGTTAGGAGTATTTGGTTATAAATTCACAGCAAATGTAGTGAAAGGAGGTGCACTATTTGTTTAAAATAAGCCTGAATAATCACTGGTTTATAATAATGTATGAATTATCAGACTTGATCACACCTTGATTGTTGTTATCAAGTTGCAAAATAATGTAAATATAACAAACTTCAATACAAATTGTAACCATAATAAAATTTTTAGCACTTACCCATTTTTAATATCGCTACGTAAAGTTGGTGTCTTTGTATAAAACTTACATTACTCCACTTCTGTTAATTATCAATAAAAATATATACTTTTTATTATTAAATAGCCAAGCCCAGATGATATCATGACAGATAAATTACTAGCGGCAGCAAACTCTACTACGTTTACATTTCACGCGCTGCCAACTGCCAAGATTTCAAACTGAAATTTCCCTGTACTACTACGGCGGGAATAAGGTATTTGAAACTAATATGAAAATAAAAGAAAAATATTTGTTTTGAATAGTTCCGTATTGCAAAATGATGTTACAAATATTAAAATTTACTCATTGCATAATATTTTTTGTGGTGACAACAAATTGATGATAAAGCACATAATATAATCATCAAGAGTATTTATAAATATGACTAATATTAGAGAATTCTTTATTTTTTGTTTATTAGAAATATTTAAATACATTTCAAATAAGTAGTATAATCTATAGATCATTGTTACTGATAAATCTGTTTCCTTCAGAATGTTTACCAGAATATCTATATCGACATTTTCCGTAAGCACCTGCAACATATTTTAATCAGTAATTGAACTACTATGAATCATTGATTTGTATAAACAATTACGTCAATTACGATGACTGAATAGCCAATAAATTTATTTTAATCAATTTTTCAATTAGTAGGAATGCAGATAGATTATGATATTGAATTCGAACAAAGGTAGCAAATTATTTCACAATACCTTTATGCTCATTGAACTTCCTCAAAGAGTTTGGTAGGGGGGTGTACCTGTTGGGAGAACTATCTCTGTCTTGGCGGATATCCGCTTGGCTGAGGTTATTAACTTTTGGACGTACAACTTTCATAAATTGCCCTCGTCTTCTTGCTTCAATACGTTCTTCTTCACAAACACGAGTCGAATCCAGGAATTTTAAGTTTGGCAAGTGATGGAGCACAAAGTATCTGGAACGCGTCTAAGTCACTTTATTAACATTCTCACTGTCATTTTTTGTTTGGGTCAACTTCCTAATTGGGTTAAAAGTTTGAAATTTCAAACTATATAGTTCTAATGATATTTGAAGCGTTTGCCACCACACAAAACTTTACAGAAAAAATATAGATTAGCCAGTGAGCATGGGCGCCGCCAGAATTACTTTCAGGGAGATGCATCTGCATCTATACATCACATTATTAAGCTAGGATTAAAAAAAAATACGATTTTTTTTAATAAAAAACAAAAAATACATTTTTTTGATTTAAATCGTTTTTTTTTATTTAAATCACAATCTTTCTCAGTTGAACAAAAATCTGACGTGGACATCACAAGACTTACTTGTTCTTCATTGGATATATTTTTGCATATAATAAACACAAAATCACAATTTATCACGGCAAATAATTTTGGATTTATCCAAAAAATTCTTAAAATTTGTCAAGTAAAGTGCGCTTTCGGCTCAATCGGTTGCTATGGAAACAGTAGGTTATCATTCTCATGCTACAATATTCCTAAATACTGATTTCCAAGATTCTACGGCTAACAGTTCTGAATTTATACGCGAAATTCAACTGCAGTGCACTTTCAGTTCAGTCGATTGTTATGAGAATAGTAGGCAATCATTCAGATGCTACAACAGACTGAAATACTAAATTTCAATACTTTACAGCCGACTATTTCAAATTTATGCGAGGAATTCTAAAAGACTGTCAAGTGAAGTACACTTCTGGCTCAGTCGATCTTAAGGGAAATAGGATATGAGCATTTAAATGGTACAGTCGTCTTAAATACTGAATTTCTACGTAAAGTGCTCTTCCGGTACAGACAATTGCAATCATTATGCGAGGTGCCCAACTAGATGTTACAGAAATGCTATTCTATGACTGATTGTTTTGAATTTATGCAGAAAATTTTAAAAGACTGTCAAGTAAAGTGCATTTCTGGTTCAGTCGATTGGTACAAACATTTAGATCAGGCAGCCCGCGGGCCGAATCCGGCTCTTTTGATTGTTTACTCCGGCCCGTCAGCACTTGTGTACGTAGCAAAAGGAACAAAGTTTTCTTTCAAAAAAATTACACAAGAATCCAACTGTCGCTGGTTGTTTATAGCAGGACGGCCGAAACCAAAATCCCTGCTTTATACGATTTATAAATAAATTTCCAGCTTTCATGTCTCATATTAAGTATTATAATATGTATAATAATATATTATGTTTTGATTCTTTGATTTGATTGATAATGCTGTTTACATTACAGTAAATTTATAATTACTAGAAGCTTGCAAGTCGCATGAAGCGCTCTTTGAAAAGAGATGAGTCGTCAAAATCACAAATATTGCTTAATTTCTAAAATATGAGACCTAAATATGCTAAAATTTGTATATTCTAAGATAAAATATATCGGGAAGAATTGATTCTGATAATTTTTGTTGTTATAAACATCATAAAGATGCTACGATCGCACGCTGTATTACTTGAGTAACGGACGGAAGAGAGAATAGCCGAATCAGAAGCACATACTGTTTGACTCTGTATCTCCTGAACGAATTGAGATAATTGAGGTCTATAAAAAGTGTCGTATTCTGCACGATTCATTCTAACGTAATAAGAATTATTACTGAAATATCTCATAAAACACAAGTACCATTACCTAATGAATAACATTTGGAATTTGTGATAAATATTGTGATCTAGATACTTAGATGTAACACGATAGCGAGTTCCATCAGAATATCTTCAGAAATACAAATATAATCGACAGAAATTAAATACTCAATAATATTTTTAAAATCGACTATTGTAGTAGCACCAAGTTTGTTGCTGTATCTTCTGAACGAAACAATATAATAAAAATTTGTAAGGAACATGTTGTCTAACAAATTTAATAAAATTCATAAAAATGTCTTAGAAATTGAACTGACAAGTTATTTTTGTTTTAAAAATGAGAATAAAAGTTTATCAACAATAACAAAATTCGTAAAAGTGAAGCGAAGGATCCGTAGATGATTGTTAGGAATAGGACAAGGCCTTTAGAAATCCAGTTTTTCTGTATCATAATTAGTTTATTTTGGACGTTTCGGGTCCAATTGACCCATCATCAGCTAATAAAAATAAGTTGCATAAGAAAAATGAACTAACAAGTTGAAAATAACCCTTACCAGTATAACAACAGGTGGAACTTACGTAAGTGAATTCAGAATTACAATTATAAAGTCATGAGTAGAACGAAAGATGCATACAAATCTTTAAAAACACAATTACTGGAGAGACCAAAGTCCCTGTAGCAGAAATGGCAAAAAACTGACCAACCAGTGGCATAAACGACAACTAGAGAGAACCAAAATTATTGATAAAAGGAATTGGGATCAATTAAATATAACTTGCAAACTGTATACGATACGCTAAAATGGACTGTACGGATTCTGTCCAGAATCGATACAGCGGTCGTCATGCCAAAAGTAGTGGAAGAAGTTGTAATATGCTTAGCTCGTGGGCTCTATTCAGTCCCTCTCAGCAAACTGTGAGAAATATTTTTCCCTTCACAATTTTAACCTAAAAAATCTGACGTGGAGATATAATAATAAGATAATCAAATACAGAATTCCACCGTTCCACGGATAAAATCGTTTCAGTACTCTAAGCCGATCGTTTCGAATTTATGTGAAAAATTCCAAAAGACTATCAAGTAAAGTGCACTTCCGGCTCAATCGATCTCAATAAAAATAGGATATGAGCATTTAGACGGTACTATCGTTTTAAATATTGAATTCTAACATTCTCCGGTCGATTGTTTTGCATTTATGCGGAAAATTCAAAATATGTTTCGAGTAAAGTGCACTTACGGTTCAGCCCATCGCACTCATAATGCAAGGTGTACAACTAAATGTTATAGAAGTGCTTAATACGAAATTTCAATATTTTACGACTGATTGTTTTGAATTTATCTATGCGAAAATTTCGAAAATACTGTTATATAAAGTGCACTTTCGGCTCAGCCGAATAGTACAAAAGTAGAAGTATTTAAATGCTAGAGCAAATACTGAATTTTTGTATCCTACGGCTGATCATTTTGGATTCATGCGGAAAATTCAAAAAAAGTTTAAAGTAAAGTGCACTTCCGGTACAGACGATTGCAACCATGATGCGAGGTGCAAATCAATACCCTCTACTAGCTTTGAATATGATATTTCAGTATAATACGTTAGACGGGTTACGCGATTTGCGAGTTACGTACATCCGCACATACGTACCGACATCAAGCCGAAAATAGTCAAAATTGGTTCAGGGATGCTCAAAACGAAAATTCTACTTAGTACAAGTATTAAGTAGAAAAAAGTATATGCATATGCATATTGCATATATCAGTGCACACGCGTACGAAGTGAAACTTCTATACGACATCATTTTTATTTTATTTAATATTTGAAATAAATTTTATGTCAAACACAAATCGCGCGGGTTTTTGATTTTTTGACAGGGGGGCGCCCATGGCTCTTGCCTATATATGAACGAATTTTTTTACTGTTCTTATATTTATAATAGGCATTAGGTTTTTTATTATATCTGTGTGAAAGACTTTATATGAACCACTTTTCAATTATTTGTATATTTAAAAAAAAATATATATTGATAATAAGATTTTACATACCTGTACCGCTGATAATCAGCATCATCGTTTTCCAAATTTGTCAATTGATTAGGACAAGCCTGATTACCTAGTAGACTCAGATAAGTTATTGAAGGAAAATTTAGCGAGATTTTGATCAGTAATTCTTCTATATCAGTTATCTAAAACATAAAATCAATAATAACTCAAAAAATTGATTAATTTGGTAAAAATTATTGCCGATAATTGAGTGTTAGTATTTTTAGTTCAGTAAATTTTGATAATTTTGCCATACAAATATTACTGAAAATTTATTTAACTGACAAATATTAAATTTTCTTCTGCAACGATTTCATGGACTAAAATTCAGAAAAAATTAAATGCTGTTGGAATTTATAAACCAAACATGTGTGAATAAATTATGTAAATTGAAATTAAAATTCAAAACTTTTGTTTTTAATGCGGAAGCTCTGCAGTATGTTCCAGGCTGAACGTCAGCATTATATCAAAAAAATTAAAAAGATAAGTTGATTTTATTTAGGGTGACGGGTACATTTATATTACTCAGGATACCAAGTTGCAAATTATTTAACAATTGTCTTGAAATATGCATTATCTGCACGCTGAAAGCTTCTGTTAGTTGTTAGACAATGGAGTGACAGTTTATTGTCGAAAAAAGTAAATCACAATTGGTCCGCTGCTGGTCTGATGACGTTCTGATTGGCTGATGAAGTTCAGAAACAATAGACGATGGTATACCGTGAGTTTATTTTAGAAATAGCACGGTGTTCGAAAATTGACAAAGTGCCAATTCACAATGTGCGTAAACGTATAAAGAGTAAAGGAGTACGTAACCGTAAACATAAACGTAAAGTTGAACTACTGAATTTCAATGTCCGTGTTCACAATACTATTACGTATTTCTTACGATTATGTATTGACATAAGAGCTACGTAATGAAAACGTAAACTTGAGATAAATTCAACTTTGTTATGTTTACGTACGAAACAACAAACTAATAGCGCATGCGTCAACTTTAAACACATGTTTTCATCTGACAGTTGACAACACCCTGGATCGAAACGTGCTTTAAATATGATTGACATAAAATTATTAATAAAAAACAACAATTTCTTCCTCGTCTTAATATTTCTCTCGTTGGCGACTTTTATAACGCAGTTTCAATAATAATGAAACAATCGCAAGATCTTTTTCAGACATCATACAATAAAACAAAAAATCTAAACTTCAAACTGTTGAAAGTGAAACTAGAAAAAAACAGTAAACACGAAACAGAATCTGAATCAACAGAATATTTGAAAATGACAGTCAGAGAAATCAACACAATACATCAATAATCCTAATTTGTACCAACGTAAAATGAAAAAAACACTTTATTTTGATATTTTACGTTGCGACCACTGTGAACATACATAATTTCTAACGTTTATGTTTTTACGTACTCCTTATGCTTACGCACATTGTGAATTGGCACTAAGAAATAAGATTTATTTGCAACATGTCTCTTGTATTTCGTTCTCTATTACTTTTTCTGATCCTATTAAGAAACGTGTCATATCGTTGAAGACCCCTTTTCAAGTGACAACTGAAAAATACACGTACGAAAGACAAAAGTAGAAAATAAAGGAGCAATCACAAAGCCACCACTAAAAATAAAAGCACTGTAACTTCTTTTAGTTCTTACGAGATTCTTGTTGAGTGACAACGTATGAAGCTCAGGAAGCACTGGAAATACTAAAGAATCGGTCAGCTGGTTGTTGTCCAAGATTAGTTCCCTCAGAAACGGAAATGCATCCAATCCCTTCAAAGTAACTAGTTCGTTGTAACTGAGATCAAGACATTGCACTTTCATTCCATATAGTTTCCCCAATGTCTCCGGAATGCGATAGCATCTCTGTCCACTGTAACTCAACTACGTGTTGTTAATAAATAACTTTGAACTTACTTCTTGTTTTGATGGCTTTGAATCAGAAACGATAAGGTCTGCAAAGGAGGATGAAACTTAACGAATCCAATTAGATTAAAGTTTTACTTGGGGTAATTTTGGAGTAAAGACTCAAATTAAAGAGAAATAAAAATGGGAATGAACTTTTTATTTTATTTTTATGGTTCATTTAGTTTAACTATAAGAAATCGCAAAAGGTTTTTTTCAATTCACAAAATTAATTTTGACAGATAAGAATGAAATTATAAAGGAGAATTTTGAAATTTATATTTGATGTGCGGAGGATTAGTTCATTAATTAATTAATTTTGTGGGGTTAAATCCCAGGCGGGAAAAAAGTTAATTAGATTTTCATTGGGTATATATACTCTTAGGTGTACTTTCCACAAAAACTAAGAGTACCCCTGACTTGATGACTAGTATCAATCAATCTACCAATATGCACTTCAAGTATCTGTCAAACCCGGGTCGGGTAAAAGGCGTGATTGATATTTATTTTATTTTTATTTTTGAAATTAAAATACTAGGAGTGTACTGTTAGAATCCATGTATTAGAAGTGAAACTTCTTTCGGTTGATGATGTTATTGATTTTATTGCAAATGTATATACTTGCCGTTATAGTCCAAATTATTTTTGTTTGTTACTTCGCGATACTTCAGTTTTGTATAGAATTTACAGCATGTTATACTCAAATGCTATATTTAAGGACATTTTAGAAATAATAATTTAAGATTGTTTCCTAAGATATGAGCTGGATGGTTCTGTGCCCTGTTTGAATGATTAGCACTCGGAGGTACGCCGGTTCGATCCCCAGAAAAAAAAACAAATTCTCTTCATTTTTACTACCCCGATCTATCGTGATTTTTTGACAGTTCGAGATTTCGGTGAATCCTTACGTTTTAGAACCTACTGAACCCGAATAACAATTAAAAAAAAAGTCGTTCTGTCGGTCTGTCTGGAAGCACGATAACTTGAGAACGCGTACGAATTCTCGACGTGAATTTTATATTTGAATTTTTCATCAAAAAGCTAGGTTTAAGTTCGTAGATGAGCTTTTTTCAATCAGTGGAACCAAAACTTTATTGAAGGCACTTTTTAGTTTTTTGCGTTTATTCTTTAAACGGTAGCATTTATCATAAAATATGAAACGACTAAAACTAATCCTCGAATGATTTCGCACAACACTCACAAAAAAATTTTTTTGAAACTGTCAGCAGTTCATTTGTTGTTATCAAAATTTAAGTTATTATAAAATTTGTTATATTTTTCTGAACTGGAGAATTATCATCACTCATATTTTGACATCTCATGCAAACATTCGGCAATTGTTTTTTTAAAAATAAGTAATTTGGCTCTATCGTGTTTGGTATCAAATTAAAGCTCTTGTGGAGATAATTGTAGTAATAGTGTCAAAGAGGATATTTCAACAATTGTCAATTGTTTCTTTCACAAATCATTCAGTTTGATATCAATTTAAGCTCTCGGGGAGATAAGCTTAGTAGATATCAAAAATAAATAATTGAGTAGTGGAATCCACGTTATTATCTTCAAATTACACTTCCGGCGATCAAATGTCGGAACTATATGTTCCAATAAATTAATGACTTAGGACTCTTATTTTATGCAAGGACTAAAAAATAACAGCCGTCTGTCTCTTTAACAATGACAGCTGTCACTTTGATAAAGACAATTGTCACTTTGACAATGACAGCTGTCACTTAGACAATGATAGCTTTCACTTTGAAGTATGTAATTAATTGATACGACACTCTAAATTTCTGAAACAGCGATGAAATTTGCTATGAAATCTATGATCCGTGTTGGCCACAGCGGATTTTTAAAAGACAATACCAGCCCATTTATACGATACATATTATAAGTTGACCTGGCATGGAAACTTGTTGGAGAAAAATTTATGACTTGTATGTAAAGTATTAAAGTTATGGAAGGAAAAAAGTAAGTTGCTGAGAATCAAGAAAATAATCATAAAATTTAGTGAAAATGCTCTGATTCTTTTGGAGAAATAAATATTTTTTTAATTTCTGATTGAAAAAAATTATAGATCTTAAAGAGATAATTGAACGAAACAGTCATATGATATAGTTTGAGCCTTGAGCGTTAAGAATCAATTGTTAAAATTGAAAAACGATCCTTTCGACTGAACGCAATATTTTTCAATCTAAAATAGTGAAAGCGCGGAACGTAGCATTAGTATCCTGACTGCAACATTGCCGTGTCGCATTTATTATTCAAATAATTGTATAAATAAATGATTTTCCCAACTACAATGCTTATAAAAATAGTTAATGACATTTTGACATATTTTGATATTAAAACTACATTTGTACAAATTAAAAATTCATTAATTTTCATTTTAAAGTCTTATTAGACGCAGTTGGCATGTCAGGTCAACGATAATATTTCATGACCGTTTACGTCACAATATGGCACCCAAAAACTAATTCGCCAAATATCTAGTGTAAGAAGTTCCCTTTAAAAATTTTAATCTACTAAATAAAGATTTTCTCGAGTTTTTCTTTAAGATTAGGAAAATTCGAAAGATATAACTCTAAAAGATTCTTATAATACGATTGAGAATGAACATAAGATAATCCTTTGATGTCGAATAACGAGTATGTACTTATGATTAATTTAATTCTGTCAATATTTTTCAACGAAAAGTTTATTTGAAATTACTACAAAATTATAATAATTAGTACTAGTTTGAGGTTTTTGATTGGTCGGTATATCGCAACTTTCTGAATTTCTGGTAATTAAAGAATTTGCAGAACTAATTTAAGTTTATCTTCACGACTTTTCTAGAGGAAAGATGAAAATGCAACAACAAGGACAGAGACAGACATAGAAAAAAATTGAGCTAATTATTGCTATATTTTGTTTCCATATTATATTGAGCGCATTATCCTATGCTCCATTCCAGTTAAGATTAGTCCACGGCTCTTGTTGGCCGAAATGCGAACCAATTTTACATAATCATTTGTCATTAATAAATTTTTATAGTGCAGTGGGTATTTTACGCATGCTTAAATCGTAGTTTCATAACAGCCTTGGACCGTTCTTAACTGGAATAGACAGACTTCAAATGACATCAAATTCAATGTTTCACGATTTATATTTTGAGATTCACGCCGTAAAGCAGTCGCTCTTTTGCGTACTGAATCTAGTAGTAAAATCGTTGCGTTGGAACTATAAGGTACCTAAAACCAAATTATTGTACTGCAGATTTTTTGATGTCTTGTTTCTGCTGACCAAACCAATCTAAATTTAAACTGACGCGTCTTCTTCCTTTAGCTATTTTTCTCGAAAATATCGGTTTTTCGCGAATATTGATCATCTGAGAAAAATTTTTTTGATGCAAAAAATGTAGAAGAGACTATATACTCTACATTTTTTGTCAGCCTCTCAGCTCTATAAAGTTAACACTTGAAGAATCAAATTATGTTAAATGGGGTTTTCCGCTAATATTGCTCATTTGAGAAAAAAATTCTTGGTGCAAAAAAATCAGAAGAAAGAATACTCTACATTTTTTGTTAGCATTGTAGCTCTGTAAAGTTTACACTTAAAGAGTAAGATTACGCTAAATAGAGCAATAATTTTTTGAAATTTATTTTCCACAGGGTAGACTTGAAATTTGAGTGAGCGATTGCTAAAAAAAAAAATTAAAGTAGCCTTAATGGGTTTGTTTACCTGGCAATAAGGAGAGCCCAACTCTGTATCAGTTTCCATAGTATAAAACAAATGTGACACAAGAAACGATGACTCATCAACACCTTTAATTTCTTTTTGCTCGTGTTTGGAATATTTATGCGATATTAAAAACAATTTCTTTGACATTTAAATGAGTATATCGTAGGTTCAACTTCGTTATCGTTGACATAAACACGCGAAAAGAGAAACATTGAGTGGACACTGTTGCAAAACGAACAAATTCTACAATATTGGAAAAGACTAGATATAATCCAATTAGAAGTGTGACGTTTTTGTGACGAGAATTTGAAGGCGATAGTATTAGCAGAAAATCGCTTGAGTTAAATATAGAAATATTTTTAAAATTGCTGATTAGATCTAATTTTATCTTATAAATTGAACTGAGTTGAATTGAATATGCATAGTATTATTTCTCATGCTTTTTTTGTGAGAATAAGTGAAATTTCATGAATTATCATCTGAAAATATAAGCGTGGTACATCCAAGCTGTCACTGCATATGACAGAAGATAATTCTGGTGCTTATTATTTTGTTTTATCTTATTAAGTTCTCTCTATCTCTGCATGTACATCTAGAAGTGGAATTAGATTTTAACGGAGACTACAACATATTCCAATAATTTACTCAAGAAGTGTTTACCTTTTCCCACATTACCAGCTTATATATAATAACATTATTCACTGTAATTATTATAGAGATGTGACATTATTTGTCAAACTAATTTAAAATTTTATTTGAATTGGTAATTTTTATTTGTTTCTATTAATAAACTTCAAAACTTTTTTTGAACAATTGACGATCAATTCAATCATTACTTGATTCACTTTTGCAATAAAACAACGTTTCCGCTCCAACAAAACCAACTTATTTATAATTCAAATTGAACACAACGACAATGTCTTCAAGCAATTCAATTCCCGAGTAGGAAGATCCTTATCACTTAAAGCAAACTTTTCACAACATCGCAATTTACTAAACATCCCGTTTATTTCTTCCATTGTTTTTGAAACAAAGTGTTTTAACAAAAAAACTACTTACTCTGTTGTCTTGAAAAACCATAGCACTGTTCACATTTTCGTATCTTTTGTCTTCCATACTTGTTTACTTATTACCATGTCAACATAGTCTGTAACTCGTGGGGCCGGTTATCAAGGACTTTGGAAATTTGATACTTAGAGGGGCGGAGCTGTCTTGCTATTTAAAATTGGAATTACGCTTGAATTTCCTACAAACAAAAAGACCTTTTCACGTAAACAGCTTGCTTGCAAGTAATGAAGATAAGAGTAATAGTCTGAACTCTTATACTGATTAGATTTCGTTATCATGTTGACATTTGGATATTATTCTCAAGTTGGCTGTTAAAGAATAGATTTTTAATTGATTCTTTCATGAATTATTTCGTATTGAATGTGTATCGAGCACGTGGAACCATTTGATTTTTAATTGAAATAAGATAAAATAGTAAACATCAAAATGAAATAAAAATGAGATATGTTGAAATAATTTTACAAAAATTTCAATGGAAATATCCGTTTTGAGCATCCCTGAATCCATTTTGACTATTTTTGGCTTGATGTCGGTACGTATGTTCGTGCGTGCGTGCATTCGTGCTTAACTCGCAAATCTCAAAACTGGTTGAACGTATAATGTTGAAATTTTGTATTTAGGACTGGTATAGGGTCTAATTGTGCACTTCGCATTATGGTTCCCATCGTCTGTACCGGAAGTGCACTTTACTTGAAACTTTTTTCGAATTTATTTAATTAATCCAAAATGAGCAGCCGTAGAATGTTGATATTCAGTATTTGAACTTGATGTTGTATCAAAATGGTCATCTGTTACTTTTGTATGAATCGGCCAAGCCAAAAGTGCACTTTACTTGTAACTTTTTTTGAATTTTTTGCATAAATCTAGAATGATCCGCCATAGCATATTGAAATTTCGTATAAAGAACTTCTATAACATCTTATTGTACATCTTGCATTATGATTGCGATCGGCTAAGCCGGAAGTGCACTTTACTTCAGACTTTTCTTTAATTTTTCGCATAAATCCAAAACGATTGAACGTAGATTCTTAGAATTCAGTATTTAGGACGATTATATCGTCTAGAAGCTAATATCTTATTTTCATTGAGATCCACCGAGCCAGAAGTGCACTTTACTTGACAGTCTTTTGGAATTTTTTTACATAATTTCGAAACGATCAGGTGTAGAATATTGAAATTGGTATTTCAGTCTGCTGTAGCATCTGAATGATAGCCTACTATTTTTATAATAATAGACTAAGCCGAAAATGCACTTCAGTAGAAATTTATTTTTTAATTTTGCGCATAAATTCAGATCTGTTGGTAGTCGTAGAATTTTGGAAATCAGTATTTAGGAATGTTGTGATATAAGAATAATGGCCTACTATTTCCATAGCAACCGACTTGGCTGAAAGCGCATCCTACTTGACAGATTTTTGGAATCTCTTGAGTAAATCTAAAACGGTTAACTGTGAAACGATGAAATTTTGTGTTTGATTATAAATATCCAATGATATATACGATCAAACACAAAATCACATCGTATTATATATATCCAATGATGTACAAGTAAGTCACGTGATGTTCACGTCGGATTTTTTATCCTCTATAATTTTACGAGTCGTTCAAATGCATAATTATCAGATCTAGTAGTAGTTACAATAGGACAATTGATTTTGTCATATTTGAATTATCAATTCCTCCAAATAAACTCTGGTACTCTGGAAAAAAGTTGATTCATAATTAGTGTCACAAAAGTTTGAACCTGTGAAAATGTTCAGCTTTTCTGCCTGCGATTTTGCATGCAGATTAGGATTAGCTCAGCGAATTTATTTGGAACGATTTCCGAATTGTCATTTTTCACTAAAAATTGAATCATCGTGGTTATGCTAATATATTTAATGTCAAAATATTGTGCACTTATACACTATGATAATATTGTAAGATATTCAGAATTTATCGTTTTTCTGAGACATAAAACAGCAGATAAGATGAATGAAATACATTAATTTATAAATGACGTACCTGTGTATTAGTTTTTTCTCATATTATTACAAACTTCACACTTAGGTCGCTTTAATAAAATATGACCCGTGAATTGATCTGCTGAACAAATAAAATACTGCATCTTATATTTCTCAGAGAATATTTAAAATCAATTACCAAATTCAGTTTGATACATTTATGGGTTATGTTCTCTTTTCTTCAAGAAAAGAAGCTTCAAGAATTTATGTGACAATATTTCCGATTGAACTATTCATTAAATTAATTATTTTAGAATTGCATTCCACTTGAGCCCGGTTTTATGAAGGGCAGAGTAATTTACTTTCAGAGTAAATGGAATTTTCTCTGTTAAATGACAGTCGATTTCTTGACAGCAATGATTCTGTTGTCATGAAAAAATTCAAAACGATAATAATTTGTTAATTAGAATAGATTTATTTTAAGAGTAAATTTACTTGGTTTTCTATAAAACCGGCCATTTATATTCCACCGTTTTCCTTAGATAAATCGTTTTATAATTTTCTCTCTATGTTTAAGAATCAACGGTAATTAAGTAATTTTTGAGCTGCTCATAGATGGCAGCACAGTTTAGCAAAGATTCTTGACTGTACTCAGATTATTCAAATCAACTGATTCAAGTGCAATGAACTTGTGCAGACAATCTAATGTTCAAGAAATGTACTATCTGAAAATATACGTGGAATCCCTAAATAGAAATCAAATTTCCTAACAATGACATATAAATACGACTGATAGACCAAATTGTTGATTTCAGAGACAAATTTAGTCTTTCTTTCAATATATGCAAAAAGAATTATTGAGGTGAGCGAATATCAATGTATTGCCAAAATACTAATATTCTTTTAGTTTTAAATGAATGATTGACAAGACTACGATGGTTCAAAGTTGCAAAATACTTATTCCAATTGACAAATGAGGAACATTCAGTTCGAACCATAGGCGCACTATAAAATTTTTGACAAAACTTTGATAAATTTTTACTCGATATTCAGAGGATTTACAGAAAAAAGTTATTGGTATGTTTGAAGAGTTGTATCATAGGTTAAAATTAATGTACTTATTTCTGTTACACCCTGTGAAATATCGGACAGGGCGTATTATCAGTAAACAAGGTGGCGCATCAATTGACATGGTGGTGCAAACAGTCAGCTACATATGTAGACCAATCTGTCTGCGGTTGGCGTTGTAGTTCAAACAGTCGGTAGAGATGAATAAGTCCAATTTTTCTGCGGACTTGGATTTGAGCCTACAACCAACTTTTCGGATATATGTCCTTGATACGTATCCATTTGACTTATATGGATCCGGTTGTTCAAAAGCATGCTTTAAACTACAAACATGGAATATTTCTCACTATTCCGTTTTCCACACCAACAGTATTTAGAGTTATCTACAGACTTAGCTTCGTCCATCTTACTCAATATTCGATCTCAAAAGGGACAGAATGTTCAGTTTTCACTTTGACCTTAATTTATGATTCTCACAAGTAGTGCGGGTCAATGGACCTACACGAACAGTCGGCGGGAAAATGCAATCAGTTGGCAGGAAAGCGCAATTAAAGAAATATCATAGGTAAAGATGAAGCAGAGGATAAAGTTAGAGAGCTTTGTTTTATATTTTGAGACGATTGCGCGTAGGTAGTAATGAAGGAATGTTAGCACGTTGAAGTGTGCAAAATGCATTGAATGAGTTTTCACATCGCTCGCACTGGCCAAAAGCTCATAGAATACTATTTTAATTAGTAGTAGTCCAATAATATTCAGATATTTATTCTTAAAATTGGCTCCTTGTAGCTTCTTACATATATACAAAAATACTTAATGTTACGTATAATACTGCACACTTTTTGCTTGCCAGCTTTTAACAACATAACACATTTATAAAAATTTCTTTGCTGATAACACAACGATATATCAATATTATTCAATTTTATCTAATAATTCTAGTTTCAGTCATTCATTCATTATATACACAATAAATAATGTACATATATACAGTTCCTTATTTTTAATGGTTGGTCAGAGTCGGATTGAAATTAGATCTCATTATATTCGGAAAATATCTTCTTATTGATCTCCGAATGCAGTTTTTTTTAGATAATTCTGTGTGTGAATATGATATTTATAGTAATTATATTCAATATTAAATTTTCGAAGCTAAGTGCAATATTTCGATAAAAAACTTCAATCCGGCACTGTGAATGATTTAATTTACACAAACAAGTACAAAACTATAACTGAATTCGTGTTATCAAATTATACTTTTTGTATCTTCTGTTGACGTCATTAAAAATTTCTATTGTTCTCTGCAATAATTTATAGCTCTTTTTTTGATGGAATTTGATTTATTGGGCGAAAATTTCAACAACGTCAATAGTGAAGCTTGTACAGAACACAGATTGTTCGATATACATTCAATGGGCCTGGAGCTGCTGCCAACAGTAATTGGCAAATAAAAAAAAACATGGGAATAGCTGGAAAGTTATTAGAATTCCAAAGCAGTAAATAATTTAGAACAATGGGGATAATGAATGCCGCCGCTGTTTTTCTAAAATTATTCATGACACTGATAATTTTGGATTTTTAATTATGAATAAACCATTACTGGTCCGTGTTGTAGCATTTTTTGTGGCACTGTTAATCAATCCGATATTTCAACTCAAAAACTTGATAATTGAATTAGTCGTCAAATAAATACTATAAGCAGTGACAATTTGAATTAATTTTTGATTTGGGACATTTTATCAATATATCGATACTCATAATTCAATAGCTTTAGTGACGAACTGTATTATCGAATTTAATTAAAAAGTTTATGAATATCAAAACATACTAAGGGTTTTACTGATCTGTTTCAATTGGAATATTATATGTTTCTGAAAATGATTTGGACCATATTTGAGATAATTGATTTACGCATTGTTTGTAATATGCAACCATTAATATGTAGTAGTGTGTCCAAACAAAGAATTAAAATGTATTAAAAGTAACTTCGATACTTAGTTCTGATGTAAACTTAATTAGATATGTTGTACATTGAGGTTCATGTATTCGTAATTATACATTTAATATTCACAAGAAAGCGTGAGTTTCCCCATGCTGTGTTTTCACATATTTTTAAACATTTACCACAATAATAACACTGAACACAATTTCATTTTATTAATGGACGTATATGACTTCTTTCCTTGGTTAAAAAGTTATTGAGTAGTGTTCAAATTGTCATATGCCGTTCAATAAATTGATTAACAATTTTCTGCGATTGGTAGTTTCTATTTTCCAAATTAAAGGGGATTTTCAAGTGCTGATTTATAACTAAAGCATTTCTTACTTCACAAAGATGTCTTAGTACAGGTGTGGTATCTTCGGAAACAACATTTGAGAATAAAGTATTTTCCATAATACCTGCATTGAAACAACGCGTTTCAACGCCTGTTTTGTCAGTCGAAACAAGATAATTTCAGACAAATGCAAGTGTAGCGAAATGAGCCTGTTTCTTCCCTAGGGGAGAAACAAGCTTGTTTCTGCCCGCTGAATTTGTTTCTTACATCGTTTTATCCCTGGCAGAGTCGCATTTGTTTATTGTCAATCTCTAAATGAGAATCATATAACCTTAGTTAATTTGACAGTTGTATTCGCAATTGTAAATTGGATTGAAAAGATGATTAGTTTCAAGAAAAAAAGTATTAATACGACAATTTCAAGTACACCAAAACATCTTATTGATAAAGCACAAGCAGCTACTCTCGACTTGTTACCTGCAAAATCAAATGAAAAATATTCACTTTGTTATGACAAATTTGTAATAAATGGAAAGTTTCAATGCAGGTATTATGAAAAATACAGTGTGTGGCACGGGACAAAACACGATTTCAGCTAAGGGTGATACCGGCCCTCGCTTCGCTCGGGCAAGCAACACTCACCCTCAGCTGAAATCGTTTTGTTTCGTCCCTAGCCATACAATATACTATAAAGACGCTTGCTACAAAAATTGACGTCAAAGAGATTTTGATAAAATTTGGATATTATGAAGATTATGTGTTAATACACAACATATCAAAAAATTGGAATCGCCTTTGAATTGGTTTGGTAGATATTTGAATATTTATTCGATACTTTTTTTTTCACTTATGCATGGGGTCTTGTAGGACAGTATTACATATTTGCCACTGTTTTGGATATTGTCGCGATAAAAATGGACAGATCTGAACAAAATATAAATTGAATTTTCACAATCATTTCATCAAAATTTCAAGAAAAGTTACAGATATTAAATTCTGTTTAGGACAAAAAATCAATATTAAGCCTTTCCCTTGCATCTCTTTCTAGTCTCAACATTCTCCCTCACATTTCATCTACAGTATCAATCCTTTTATAAGTAGTTGTTTTAAGTGTTCGAATAACAGATGGCAGTTTTTTCGTAGCAAACACCTTAAAGAGACATTTATTCATCTTTAATAACAGAAAAAGCAATGAAAATTTGCTTTTTTTCAAATTTACCAATAGATCCTCCTGTCCTCAGTTAGTCTAATTCAGTCTATTGCAGATGAATAGCTTCAATTTCTTGGTTTTCAATAGCTTTGCAACAAAAAATGAGCTCAAATAATAATTTTGGATATTGAGCGGTTGAATCTCATAGCAACTACCCGCGAGAGCCGCACGCGGTCTGCGTGCCGCGCTATGATCATCATGTTATAATATATTATAGTCCAAGATCCTAGACCCACCAGACGTCAATTATTTTCTGAGAAACACAATGTGTAGAATACAGTAGTGTTAGTATGTACTTTGATTATACGCATACTTCCTAGCTTGGACCGACGGCCAATTTATAGATACCGTGTGCTAAAGGTACATTAAAACATTTGTCACTTTTCTTGAAATCTGAGTGCTGATTTTATGTATGTTCTAGAGAATATCATTAGGAATTGATAATCAACACTGCCAGACACTTCCCATCGGCAGTAATTTCTGATAGACGCTTTGAAGCCCGCAAAAAAATAACATGATCTCACTTATAGTCTGGGTCCTAATTTTTATATAATGATACTCAAAGAACAATAATTTCAATATTTTTTGTTAACAGCCATACCAAGGAAGAGTTGGTTGTTCATAGATACTCCGCTTAATATCAAGCGTACAAATAATAACCTCGCGTTCATACTCATACCGACATTTTAATTGTGTCTGGAGGATGTTTGGCCCCTATGACTTATCTGGCTGCTTACAAAAAGTATTGGAATTGCTCCCTGAGTATCATATATAAAAATTAGGACTCAGGCTATAAGCAAGATTACGTTATTTTTTGCGAGCTTTAAAGCGTCTTTCAGAAATTACCACCGATGGGGAGTGTCTAGCAGTGTTGATTATCAATGTTCTCTAAAACATACATAAAAATCAGCATTCAGAGTTAAAGAAGAGTGAGTAATGTTTTAACGTACCTCTAGCAACTGGTATCTGTGAATTGGCCGCCGGCCTAAGCTAGCTAGTATACGTATGAACAAAGTAATACTAATACTACTCTATTACATGCATTTTGTTTAAGATAGTAAGTAACGTCTGGTGGGTCTGGGATCTTGCTCTATTACTATATGTATAAGGTTGATAAGTCCAATATATCAGTCCACTGGTCGAATACAGGTAAGAAGAGGGGCTTCGGATGGACGGGCTTATATATGCTTTAATGACTACGATCTTGATTTATTCACGGACCCATGTGTACTAGAATTACTATGCGAGGAGCTTGCGTGGGCCGTAAGTGGAAAAAGAAGAAATCTGAACTAGTCTCTCTCTGAAAGCTAAATTAAAATTATTCATAAATAACTGCAGTTTGTTGAAGTATTATATGTAGATACTGAGACTCAAAATTCTATTGATCAGGCTGGATCTAGTCTTCAAATTATTCGAGCTGGAAGGGCATTTATAAAACAACAGACTGAACACAGAAATAGTCAGGACAAGGCCTTGAAATTTTGGCCCGTGCAGCCCGTATTAACTGCAAATGAAGTAAGAAATGCTCCAGGGAATCAAAATTTTGTTGTAATATTTTATAACTTCCACCTTAATATCAAAAAAATCCGTAGGAAATCAATTTGTCGCCAACCGAGTTATAATTTGTGTCAATACCACAGTTACTGAAATTGGTCCTCATTAAATTTCACTTCTTTATAAAATTTCTGTACAATCTAACACTGAAGAATTCCCGAACTCACGTACTTAAAAATCTGGTTATTCTTATTCCAGAATCCTCTAAAGAAGGTCGGACTTGGCTTTTACTTTCGTCTTGACAGAAGATATTGTGCGATATTTCAGAGCTATATTTGCTCAAGGACTGGAATGTGGTCTTGGAGATTATTAGAATGAGCAACACTACCTTCATATTGGTAGGTTATTCTTGGTGTAGCTCACTCATTTCCATAAGAGTCCCTGGATGGATTTCTTCAACTCGTGTTGAGCCTCGTTCCGAACGCTTGAATAAATTCATTATATATTATTTTTTTATTCAGTCTGCGATGCTTTGTGATTTTCATTTCTTTAGTTGGATTGGAAAATTTCTAACATTTTACGAAAAAAATGAAGCTTTTAGATGTTACAATCTAAATAGAATGTTTGATGAAGTCATACTAATCTTTATTTTGAAGAAATAGAAAACCACTTAGTGGGGTATAACATGAACTATTTTGCGTATCGTATATAAAAAATATCCAATTTTTGGTGGTTGTAAATCTACAGCTATCCAAAGTTGGCTCACATTCAGTATTGAATATACCAATATGGTATTTATAAGATATTTACTCAATATTGTTGCATAATGTTTGTTTTAGCGTAGTCGGATCCTGAGGAAGGAGTTTGAGCGTCACAAAATAAATTGAAATATTTTTGAACGGCAAGGTAAGCGCGTTTTAAGAATATTACATTCGAAAAGCAAGGAAAAGAAGCCTTTAAGTAATTTTGACTTTTGATGGTGGGAGTTGGCAACGTTTTGTATCTGATGAAGTGGTAATTCTTTAGAATAGAGAATATCTCTTCAATTTTCTTTATATTCAGAAAATGTTTATTAAATATGAGATTTGACTCTTACTCTATTTGCTCTGCGGTAAATCCGGCTCTGGGTGCTCCGTAATAAAATTGAAACTTAAGATGCCAAGATGATGAAGGAATTTGTGAATATCATTACGGAACAAAAAATTGATGATTTTTCAAGATGGAAAAATATATAAATATTTAATGATGCTGCATACGATGGAAAACATATGAGCTGAATCAAAAACTCATAAAAAGTCGGCATGTTTGAATCTAGCTTCAGACCCGTACTTTGAAGATATTACATTCTTTCAAATTCAATAACTTGAAATAAAAGATGCGTTGTACAAAAGCCTAGCTTACAGTGATATATTATTTGGAACTGTCCACTGTATGAAATATTTATACTGGCGTCCGCATAAATAAATTATAATTATCACAGGATGCTCCAAATTTATACGGACGTGATTTTTTGATAATTATAAGCTTGATGGCAAGAATATTTCGTATGTGAAAAGCAGGGTGATAAGGGATTTCCAACCATTTTACCCTTATATTATAATAGAAATTTATCAAATATTACGTATCCATTTCTTTTAAATGAGCTTTTTGGGACGTACGTAGTTTAAAGCTAACTAAAATAGAAGGATACGATCCATTCAAGGATAATTGGCTTATTACTATAATCTTTTTCAATTAAGAACGATCTAAGACTCTTATTGGACTACGGTTCAACCTTTTGAATGATGCGAACCAGTTTTATAAGGAATGTTCGATAAGTTCTCGGCCTGATAAAGAAAACGCAAGATTTTCGAAAAAAATTCTATATAATATCTTCGCAATTCGACACATTCAGTCCAATGATGTTCCAAGTTTTTAATACCATCAGCATATTAAGATGAGTACAGGTCTGTAAAATAAGCGTTCAAAGTGAATCTGCGTCTCCTAATTATTTCTTCAAGTTGGGGAGAAGAGAAAACCGCTGGGAGCCAATTTTGGTGAATACGGAGCATGTTAAAGCACTTGAAATCGTAGTTTCACAAATTTGGTTGCAATAACGTGAGACTTGTGCGCAGGTTCATTATTATCATGAAATAGCACATTATTTTTCGCCAGATGGGGACGTTCAACTTTTATTTTATCATTAAATTTATCCAGTAATAAAAGGAGAAAGTTTCACTAACAATTTTGCTTTTTTTAACTAAGAAGACCGTTGGCTCTTTTGGCTATTTAAGGTGCACTTTCCCTTGCTCCAATCCATTGTTTGGACTGCTGATTTGTCTCTTGCGAATAGTAATGGATTCAAGATTCATCTACAGTGATGAAACGTTGGAGAAACTCAGTAGAATTGTGATTAAATAAATCTAGACTCTCTTGAGAAATGTTCAAGCGAATGCGTTTTTGATCGACTGTTAACGCAGCATCCAGCAAGCAGTCAGCTTCCGCATACCCAAAACATCACGTAAAATGTGGTGGATGCAGTCTATTGAGATTTTTACAGTCTCAATAATTTCTCGAACCTTCAGACGACTACCATTTAGACTGGAATTGTAAATTTTTGTGACAATTTTGTCGGTTACGCTGGTTTTTGGACGTCCCGTGTGTTTATCATCTTGGATTGACGTACGGCCTCGTTTTAATTCAGCTGCTTGGTTCTTAATCGTCGAAAATAAAGGAGCAGATTCTTTCAATGTAGAATCCAACTTATTTTTTTATCTCTGTTCATCTTAAGCTTTTAAAAACAAAGTACCTAATCACAGCACAAATTTCAATTTCATTCATTCCATAAGACGGAGGAAAATAGTTTCGTCTTTGCCACAACAAATGTATGAACACAAGTCTGAAACTGCAGCGCCGTCTGAAGATTTGTACTTTTGATCTACCTTCGTACATTAGCTCAAAGATCGTATTTGGTTGCATTAACTGTCAGTCATCCCAAATAAATTTGTACAGTCTGGCAATCCAAATTTGTATCTCAGAGAATATATTTTTCGCCTTTATTTATTGGATTCATTGGCAAAAAGCTTGTTTTGAATGCTGCATTGAATGTTTTCGAATTTTGGCCAATCAGAAGCTTAAACCGTTGTTCCATAAAAGCCTTGGATCATTCTTAACTGGAATGGACTAGAAGCATGTCGTTCAATGGCAATATGAACAAAGTATTGTTAAATTCAATATTGATATTGAATAAATTTTCAAATAATTTGATTGTATTTCGTGTTAAGAGCCTCATTGGAATAAATTAATGTACAATAATCTCTCTTGAAACAACTAAGTACTTCAAAGTATGAGCATTATTCGTTTGATTGATCCTTTCTGCTCTAATTAACTTGAAGCATGAAAGAAGGTGACACGATACTTTTATTAATATTTGCACTGAAGATTTTAAGATTGTATTGAATTTTTCTTCAATAGAGTTCGTTTCATTTACATCTTGATAAAAAAAAGGAAAAAGAATCTTGACGGTTCATATTTATTAATGTTACTGAAAAATCTCTTTCAATTTCTATGAAATGTAATTCGATAGTTCAATAATTGAATTTTCTCCACTTTGAAGTAGGTTTATAATATAAAGTTGATAAGAAAATTATGATGAATGGATGAGCAGTTCCCAGGTGACTTGACATTTTGAGGATATACCGTTTGAGCGCGGCGGCCAGCTTTGTCCTAATCCCATAGACCATTTGAGCATTTTTCTCTTAATCCTTATATACCGTTCGAGCCAAGTTTATCACTTCAATCTTTTATTCTCAAATAAATGTATCTTCTTTGAAAGCCAAAAATTGTTAAATAATATAATAAACAAACTGAAAATAGTCCAATTAGGGTGTTTTTTTTCCATTATCCTCAAGTAATTGGTTCATTTCAGCTATCTGTATTGTACATTGAAGATTTTATATTTTACTTACTATCTTTGTTTATGGTTTATCCAATAATCTGTTAAGCTTCCGCCGTGCTCCAGTGGTACATAGGGATTACGGAAGACCTTGCTGTACGGATTAAAAATTTGGCCGCCGTACTCACACGATCTATGCCCAACATTTTAATGCTTCTTTTAGGCAGATAGGGTGAATAAAATTTTGCAGGGATGATTGTTAAGGCTTCATACACTAAATATTAGAATTTAAAATCTTTTGACCATTCAGTTTCATCTCACTTTCTACCATCCCGTAGAAGGCAGACAGTAAGTCAACATTCCTCTTAAAGAGCAGAGAAAATAGGAACAAATAATGAGAAACAGACAACAGCACTGTAGACGTCGCAAATGTGCATCTGAAAGCACGAAGTTATGTAAAATTTGACACCAAAATCTTGAACGTGTATTACTTGACAATGAGAGATATTCTGGTTGGAATAATTGAGGCTTGGTGATATTAGTTTCTAACAAAAGGACAATACTAGTACTTATTAATGTTAAGGTGGAGATTGTTGTCTGAGCATTCAAATCGGGTTGCAGGAAATGGCAGTCGTTCATGCAAGATATAGATTAAAGCCACGAGGAACGCCAATGTTGACAATAAAGTTATAAGACAAATAGGTTTCAGTCATTTAGATGGTATGATGGTATTAAGGAAATAGGAGAGTTGAAGAAGATAAACTAACGTAATTTGTTGATCTACCCTATAAAATGTAACAATCGTTTTGAATTGAGAATCGAAAACGTGATAAAGCCATGTTAATTGATACATTCAGTTGAAATATTATTTTTTTTTCGTATAAGTTCATTGGTTGGAAATCCCCATGTTGTAGAATCATAACAGTTTTCATTCCACTGATTCAAAATATTCTCGAATATATAATTAAAGCACTGCGCAGTGAATTATATCTCATACAAAAAAATAATGTGTTCTATTCACTAACCTCATATCTGGTCCTCATGGATGATATCCGAATTAGGGTGATTTCTTTGCGATGTCCTATTCGAGTACCTCATCATGGAAGCTGACCTCACAGGATGTTGATATGTGGACATTTTGTGTCGCATTGTAATGTATGTGCTGCACGTATTCACCCTGTGAAGTAAAGTGTTTTCAGTTGAATCCGAACCTACAACAAAATTAAACAAGTGACACATATTTTTTCATTTGTCCATGATGCAGTAAACAGACTTTGTTTGTGTGTATGTGGAGACAGATTCAATAATGAGATGAAATACCATTGTTGAAACATGGAAATGTGAGAGAAACGCATTTTCATGAAAATATTATTGTATTTTTTTCATAAACTAGTGAATAACTAGTGACATTAAGCTTAAGGATTTTATATTGTATAAGTAGAAAGAAAGAATTACAGAAGAAGGGCTCATTATATTGAATGTTATCTATAATATTAGGTGAAAATAGAGGTGCCTATACACAAACCGTCAATAATAGATTACTTGAATGAAATTGTATCACAAGGTACGCTCAATTATGTAAAATTAGATCCAAGAGAATTGGATTAAGCTGAATTGGAACAAGTATCTTAAAGAGAAGTGCTATTTGTTTCTGTCGCACTCGAAAGCCCGACTATATTATTATTACTATTTGATTTTGAAAGACTTGCTTTCCAGTAATAAATAAAATTCATGGAGTTTCTTTATATTGTGTATCCGCGTCATAATGCATACGGTTACATGTTGCAATGCATTTCTGGTTTATATAATCAAAATCTCATTTTCATTCATTCCATTTGCATATTATATGGAAAAAAATGCGATATCTCAATACAATCAGTTTTATTTAAATTATATTCCAACAGTAGGTATATGTGAAATCGTTGCTAATACTAAACATAATTGCCCATACATAAAAATAGGTGATAGCATGAATTGTGGTTATTATAGGAGCATACAGTGGCGGATTTACAGATTTGGCGCCCGTAGGCTATTCAATTTTTGCCGCCTCTGAATTTGATACCTTAGTCCATAATCATATCAATCACATTTTCTATCAATAAAATTCCAACTTTATGATTTGTGCTCCATCATCCTCGTTACGTTAACTTTTCCCGTATGGTTAGTATCATTGACAACTAAGGTACCGTGTCAGATCCTTGATTATTTTTACAGCAAAGAATTATCAAAAAACATTATTTTAAGCAAATAATATCTCAATCATGTACCATTTTAAAGTAATGTAAGGTATACTTATATGCTATGAATAAAGCTTACACAAAAAATGTACATTTGGCGAACGTTGATAATAGTATATTGTGTGGCTAGGGACGAAACAAGACGATTTCAGCCGAGGATGAGCGTTGCTTGCCCGAGCGAAGCGAGGGCCGGCATTACCCTCAGTTGAAATCGTGTTTTGTCCCGTGCCACACACTGTATTTTTCATAATACCTGCATTGAAATTTTCCACATTACAAATTTGTCATAACAAAGTGAATATTTTTCTTTAGATTTTGCAGATAACAAGTCGAGAGTAGCTGCTTGTGCTTTATCAATAAGATGTTGTGGTGTACTTGAAATTGTCGTATCAATACTTTTTTTCTTGAAACTAATCGTCCTTTTTTTTAATTTACAGTTCCGAATACAACAACTGTCAAATTAACTGAGGTTATATGATTTTCATTTAGAGATTGACAACGAATAAATGCGACCCGGCCAGGAATAAAACGATGTAAAAAATTAATTCAGCGGACAGAAACATGCTTGTTTCTGCCCGGCTACACTCGCATTTGTCTGGAATTGTCTTGTTTCGACTGACAAAACAGGCGTTGAAACGCGTTGTTTCAATGCAGGTATTATGAGAATATTTTTTATCACACTCACAGTTTAAAAACAATACAATAAATTGAATTTGATAATTTGCTGCATCAATCATGATTAGACCATCGATTTTATATTAGGATTGGATTGTGTGAGCAGATATCATAATAATTAGGTACATGGAGTTCTAGTAATTATCAGTGGAGAAAGTATGTAGAAAAAGTTTGGAATATCCAAATGTGCATGCCTCAAACAATCCGTTTCAACGCCTGTTTTGTCAGTCGAAACAAAACAATGGCTCGCGCTTAAGGCATGCAATAACTGAATTTCGATTATAATATCGAATCGCTATTGCGATGTTTTGAAAGTTCATGTTTATGTAGAGATGTTGAAATATTAAGTATTTAGCATTGTATATAGGACTATATTTCGATTTTTCTTAATTTGCAATTTCTTTCCAATTTTCGAAACTCGTATTTTATGCGTGTATAATATATTGTTTTTAAATTTTGTGAATCGAAATAAAAAATTTATTAACTAAATCTATCGCCCTAGGCTTCAGCCTACGCAGCCTGCTGGTAAATCCATCACTGGGGGCATATCGTTATTATATACAACGACAAATACTTATATACACGAGGTAGTAATACATGGAAACAAGTTTAGATCTACGATAGAATCAATAATTGCAAAATTGCAAAGTGGGTTTAGGAATAGTATATTCTACAATAAGTATTGGAATGGACTATATTCTGAACGAGCGAAAAGTTTGTAAACCGAGCCGAAGGCGAGGATTACGGTTCGCGAGTGTGGAATACGCCATTCCATACATGTTGTAGACTATACTTTCTCTAACAAGATTTTGGAAACTCATCAATATTTCAGAGGAAACTTAAAAAATTATTATTTGTCAAACGTCAAATCCAGATATAAATACTTGAATTGTTAGGAAGTAACCATGGTAGTAGCCAAACTAACAGCTTCTGATTCGTCAAAATGATTCTAAAGGCTTACAGAATCATTCTAAACGGCATACGGAATTATTCTAAACGATTTTTTGGAGTGTCATTCGTTCCAACATAATTTTTGGTTATGGAATATGCAAATTCCAAAACAGTGTTGGAGAAAAGATATTCTGCACAAGGCCACATATTCACTATTAGAAATGCAGAGAACGACACTAAGCTGTAAATTACATTTATAGTTCGATCGAATACCGAAGATACTCGAAGTTAGTAGTAACCCGCAATAGAAGGCGTATTTAATGCAACAACAGAAGAATTTATGTCACAAGGATTAAGACAAGGAAGAACTTGAAACCCATTGACATTTATCATATTTCCATATCAGATGATGAAGAATATGAAGAATAAAACAAAAAAGTGAAAGTTGGATATCATAATTCAATTAAAACCACAATAAGCTCAAAAGACATCAGTTAAACTGAAAAGGCCCTGATATAAAATGTGGACTCAAGTATGTTAGAAAAATTGAGCACGACAACAATATGAATAACGCAGCTCCTGCATTATTTATATTGTTATGGAGTTTAATTCTTGCAACATACTTGAGCCTATATTTTATATAACTGTAACTACTATGACGGTAAAAACCTTCGTAGTTCTCTGCCTTATCTATTTTTAATAAAATTGTTTAGAGTCTTCACTAATTCATTGTTTACAATAGATATGTCATTTGAGTTGTCGTCTGTTGCCTGTTAGATTTTTCTAAACATAAACAGTCTTCTACTTATTCTTTCTATCGAATTTTTCTGCCCAACACCCCAAAATCATCTTCAAGCTCCTTGTTTACAATAAATATGTCATTTGAATTGACGTCTGTTGCCTGTTAGATTTTTCTATGTATAAACAAATCTTCGACTCTCCCTTTTATTATTCCATTCCAAATCACCTTCAAGCCGAACTTATGATGCGTGACGTCACAGTGTGACAATGAACAAGAAGACGATGGATTCCCATTTTCAGAAGAAACATCGATTTTAAGAGACTCATATTTTTGTACGGGACGGACTGAATTGGATATATAGTTTGTTCATCTTTCATTTGAAAATATGACTTTTAAATACCTCCATAAACATTAATCGCTGCTACTGTATATAATTCTTGGTTTCAAGCAAATATATGCTCTTCGCAGATTACAAAAAATATGTCGGAAAGATGAAAATTGCTTAAAAACTATTCGAATACAGACAGGAATTATCCTCATAAACACGACCGTAGTTACTTAGTGAAGTACTTATCTTGTTCTTCTAATCTTAGCTTAGTAACGCATGCACAATACTAAATTGTGCAACATTATTTTCCAATAAAATAAATATATAATTAATCAGTAGGTTTCCATGACCTCCCGTGAGATAGCTACTACTGTTAGCCTCTTGGGCATAGACCCTTTGAGCACGGCGGTCAAATTTTTTATCCGTATAGCAAGGTCTTCCGTGATCCCTATGTACCACTTGAACACGGAGAAAGCTTAACAGATTATTGGATAAACCATAAAAATTAACTCTTTGTACTGTGCTCGTACTATAATCAAATATGTGATTCTTTTTAATGCTGCAGCGTGTTCAATCTCGGAATTTAATATGCTATACATATTAATAACAATTTGTTGTCCTCGTGAAGATGTGGACAAAAAGCACAAGGAGAAGTACTTGCAGAGAGTACATGTTTCGAAACATCCAATATTTCACAGTCACTGTTTTCTTGTTCTTCCTCTTCACAAACACTTGCATCTAACCACGGCCTGAACATTTTATCTCCGAACATAGAATAAAAACCACAAAATAAGATAATAAAGCTAGCATGTATACTGCTGCACTAGATAATCTAAATTGGAATAAAATTTAGAGTAGCCCCAACTTGAGTATTAAGTTAGGATGGCCAAAATTGTTTTCTCAGTAACAATATCAATCATAAAAATTCTGCACTATTTGATTCCGATTCAACTCAACGGATTATCTAAGTTATTAGCAATAATTGAAAGCGATTACTACTCTCGACACTAATAACTGGAAACCTCACCGATATGAAGTAGCACTACTTCAAAATACAGATAGGAAAATCTGACGTGAACATCACGTGACTCACTTGTACATCATTGGATATATATATATATATATATATATATATATATATATATATATATATATATATATATATATATATATATATATATATATGTATGATACGATGTGATTTTGTGTTTGATCATATATATCATTGGATATATATAATCAAACACAAAATCTCATCGTTCTACAGTTAATCGTTTTGGATTTACCCAAAATATTCTAAGAATATGTCAAGTAAAATGCGCTTTCAGCCAAATCGGTTGCTATGGAAATAGTAGGCTATTATTATCATACTACAACATTCCTAAATACTGATTTCCAAAATTCTACGACTACCAACAGATCTGAATTTATGCGCAAAATTAAAAAATAAATTCCTACTGAAGTGCACTTCCGGTTCAGTCTATTGTTATGAAAATAGTAGACAATTATTCAGATGCTACAGCAGACTGAAATACCAAGTTTCAATATTCCACACCTGACCGTTTCGAATTTATGCGAAAAATTCCAAAAGACTGTCAAGTAAAGTGCACTTCCGGCTGAGTGGATCTCAATAAAAATAGGATATGAGTATTTAGACGGTATAATCGTCCTAAATACCGAATTCTAACAATCTACGTACAATTGTTTCGGATTTATGGGGAAAATTCAAAAAATGTTTCGAATAAAGTGCTCTTCCGGCTGAGTCGATAGCAATCATAATGCAAGGTGTACAATAGGATATTATGAAAGTGCCTAATACAGAATTCAAATATTCTACGACTAATTGTTCAGAATTTATGCGGAAAATTCAAAAAGTCTGTCATATAAAGTGCACTTCCGGCTCAGCCGATTGTTACAAAAATAGAAGATGACTATTAAGATGCTACAGCAATTTCAAATGCTAAATTCCAGTATCCTACGGCATATTATTCTGAATTAACGCGGTAAATTAAAAAAAATCTTAATTGAAGTGCACTTTCGGTTCAGCCGATCGCAATCATAATGCAAGATGTACAATAAGATGTTATAGAAGTGCCTAATACGAAATTTCAATATGCTATGGCGGATCATTCTATATTTATGCGAAAAATTCGAAAAAAGTTTCAGGTAAAGTGCACTTCTGGCCTGGCCGATTCTTACAAAAATAGCAGATAACCATTCTGATACAACATTAAGTTTTAATACAGAATTTAAACATCCTACGGCTGATTATTCTGGATTTATTAGAGAAATTCGAATAAAGTTTCAAGTAAAGTCCACTTCCGGTACAGACGATTGGAACCATAATGCGAGGTGCACAACTAGATCCTATACCAGTCTCAAATACAAAATTTCAACATTATACGTTCAACCAGTTTTGAGATTCGCGAGTTACGCACGAATGCAGGCACGCACATACGAACATACGTACCGACATCAAGCCAAAAATAGTCAAAATGGATTCAGGGATGCTCAAAACGGATATTTCCATCAATCTCGATAGGTGAATTTTGTCGGTCTCACATACCTTACTTGATACGATAATACTGTCCTGTAATACATCTTACTGTGTAACTACGATCGTGTTTATGAGGGTTATCCATGTCTGCATTTGAATAATTTTCAAGTAATTTCCATCTTTCCTACATATTTTTTGTAATCTGTGAAGAGCATATATTTGCTTGAAACCAAGAATTCTATACAGTAGCAGCGATTAGTGTTTATAAAGGGATTTAAAAGTCATTTTTTTAATTACAGATGAACAAACTATAACTTCGCAATCCTACTCACTTTTACGCGGGCTACACATTTGTTTTTTTCTTTTAATTGCAGAGGCTTCATATTTCAACCTCAAAATAAACATTTGTTGACTCGGAATAAGAGACTGTAGTGTTTGACAGTTTTTGTTTTTTATATTGTTGGTTCGTACTTGGCAAGAGACACTACTGTGTCTCTTGATATCAGATTGAGTATTCGCAGATGATCTTGTAGTAATGGCAAAAAGCAAAACAGACATGCAACACAATTTAATGATTTTGATAGAAATACTAGGTAAACATGATATAATCATAAATGTAAAAAAAAACAAAAATAATGATGGTATCGAAGAAAGATGTAAGAATTAACATAAAACGGAATGGGAAAGTAATAGAAAATTTAGAAGCATTCCATACATGGAGGCAATTTTAAATAATAAAGGTAACTTAGAGCAAGAAATCAATATGAGAGCAAGCAAATGAAAACTTCCATGAAATTAACAAGATAATATTGAATAACAATTAAAGTCCAGGAGGCGGAAATGAAATATTAATAATCAGTCAACGTCAAAGGTGAGATTCAGCTAAAGGCCCATTTAACAATTCAAAACAAAATGAGAAAAAGACAATAATAACTTTCTGATGACTTATTCCCAGAATAATAACATAATTGCCAAGCTCGAATATGGAGCAAGGATATTCGCATATTGCACAATATAATGGACAGAGATTTTATTGAGAGCGATAGGTTGTTATTTGGTGTAGGAGTCACGAGGAAGAGTTTCTGAGTTTGGCTTTATTGTAAGATGAAGCAATATAGATGTTTTATGCGTAAAGCATAATTATATTTTTGTCAAAAAGATAAGCAAGTGGATTTTACCTTGTGTTCCTGATTAAGGTATAAGATTTCAACTTCAGAATCCATATCTTTAATATTAGACAAGGCCCTGTTTTAAAAAATATGGTCCAATTTACGTACGCCATAGACAAATCTCGAACATGAATTCAGTATAAGAGTGATCTTGCTTTTGTCCGATTGAATGAATATCGAAAATCAAGCGAACGAGAGACCGTGGAAGCTCGGAGGATTCATGAAACGATACTATAAAAAAATAATAAATGATAATAGATAGAAAAACTAATATAAGGAACCAGAAGGTTAGCGGAAAAATAGGAAAAAAGAAAAACAAAATATATGTCCGACTAAAGTTATGCCTACATACGGGTACAAGCTGCTTGTACCAAACCCTTATTAGCTAATGGTAGAAGAGAGTTGAGGAAGTAACACGAAAAGTGAAACATGAGCGTTAAGCATGACTTATCAGTTTTTTCGTTCTCACTGCTTCCCTAATTATTTCAGATAAAAATGTTTCAATTAAATGGCACGAAATATATAATTTTTCTTTCGAATCAATAGAAAAAATGCAATCACGTAATTACAATTCGATAGTTTTAGCCATGATATTAAGAACAAGAGATTAACAAATGCGAAAAGTCTTGCTTACTCAATCTATTGATATATAGAAAACTTCAATATCTATTCTGATTCGATTAAAATGCAATTATCGACCTCGTATGTTAATAAATTATTGATGCTTCAGATGCATAAATTTATGCGTACCTAATAAGAGAAATAGAAAATCGTAGAAGTATGAGTTTATCAATTGAAATTCTCAGTTCGAGAGCCAGTTATAATGTTGCATTCAGAATTACAGTGCATTTTTTACTTGTATCAGCTAATATTGTATCTTATTGAAATGACATATCCAATCTGTAACAATCAATTTTCAATTGCTTCCAATTTCTCTTTTTGTCAGATATCATTGACCATATCAACAAACTTCTGCAATTTTCTTTCTTCTTTTTGTGTGGATTATCAAGAAATGTATCCTACATTCTTATTTCATCCTTTCGAGGGACTCAGGACTTCGTGGAGAGTTGTTTTCAACAAAAAAGTAATCTTAGTATTATTATCTTGCAATACGTTTCATACAATGGTTCAAAACTTCAATATCTGTAAAAATGTTAGCACCTGTTTCTACAAAAGGGATGGAAACGCACATTGAGCAAGAGTTCAATATTGATGGAAAATTGTAGTTTTTCCGTAAAAAGGTAAACCAAATGCATATATCTTAACGCTAGAGTTAATAATCTGATGATTTATGCTTTATTCTGCAAAAAAGTAGTCTCGCATCACAACTAGAAACTTTTGGCATCATAACTTTGCAATTAAATTCTGATCTAGTTTTAATGGTATTTGTTCAGATCGATTTTAGATTAAATCTGCAAGTTAGCGTACAATTCAGATTAACTACGTGAACAGTGACATTCTAACATTCGGAGATACAAGTATTGGTGCCATAGCAAATTATGATACATTTGACAGCTCGAATTTGAATCAAGAGTGAGTAAAAACTCAGAGCAAGATGAGAATTTCGAGATTTGAGCTTTTAAATTGGACATGCCAGTTTCACTGCTCGAGTCTCGAACTTCGTGATTTGAGATTCGCGCTTCAAATTTTCATTTGATTCGAGTTTCATGGCTCGTAAATCGAAGCTTGATGTTATAGCAGCACTTTAGAAATTATTTAGTAGAGAAAAGTTATTTATATTCCAAATGACAGTCATGTTTTCGACTCGAGATGCTAGATTCATATTATTCTGTTGATTGAATTTATTCAGAGGTAAGAAGTAGGATAAAATTGTATCGTTAAGTCTTCTTACCTGTCATTCCAAGTCCAACCGAGTTTCTTTGTGACCTCGCGGACAATGGTACGCACTTTTCGCAACACGGAATTGATGCTAGCATCTGCAGGAATCCAATCCGGAACCTGGAGTTCATGTAGCAGTAGATGATGGGATTGTAGCATGAATGAGACATGGCTAACCAATGTAGTACGAGCCAAATGTATGCTACACCTGGGATATCGATCACTATGTTGGAGTATGTGACCACCTGTGGACATTAACGAAGCTGTTGATTGGTGCGTGAATGTATCATTGGAGCTGCTAACAATATTCGGTTTTATTGAAGTTGAGATATTTGGACAATTTTTTATAGTTTCAATTTATAATAGATTTGTTAAAATATTGATAACAGTTTCATGATAAATACAATTATTATTCAATATGAGTCAAGAGTTTGACGTGTCCCACAAATATAGAAATAAAGATAAGTACTATTTTGTGCACGTTTTTTCGGGTGGTAAATGGCTCTTTGCCTTTTGCGTGCGCCAAGTATAATTTGCGGGCGACAAGTTCTTTATGCGCCCGGAAAAACAAGCGCAATATACTACTTAGCCCGCATTTGTAATGAAAAAGTATCTGCAACTGGCGCGGTGTTGTCAATTGCCCACTTGAGCGAATGAGGGTATTCACTTCATTCGAGCGCTCAACTTCGCTCTCGTGGGCAACCAACAACTTATTGCACTTGTTGTACAATATACTATTGTAACACATGCTTCGAAAGTAACCTATAACTGGACTGAAATCTGCTTCGAAAGTTCTCAATTCCAAACCATGCAAACAATCATCATTAATTTCTTGTTGATATGTGTTCGTTGAAGAGTTTGCATTTGCTAGAAACGTGATAGCATAGAGAATGTGAAAAATTTCAATCAATAAAAGAAGTGCTTTCGAAAGTAACTTTACCTCCTGTTAATTTTGAGTTGGATACTTTTCGGTCTGACCTCGTAATGACAAACATTTTTCAATCGCTTTAAGCTATTCTGGACTAGCATAAGCTATTTTGGAAATTTAATTGAATAAATAATAGCCGAATTTAGAATAAGTCAAGAAAATCTCCAGAATACTCGTCAATGATAATTAAAATACTGGTCGAATCAGTTGAAGTGATGAATGATGCAAATTTATTTTTGTATTAAAATAAGTCGGGTTCGGGGGAGATTTATTTCCCTGTTGACGTTTTCTCAGCAGAAAAATGTCAGTAAATATGAGTAATGAATTTTATCTCCTAAAAATAACGAGAAAGTTGAGGATAGAAGAAATATCTGCTTAAACGAATACGTGAAACGTTCCACAAGTGAAAGAATATTACTCTAGTACTTTACATTCACAATTATCAGAGTTGGATTACCCATTAGGTGCACTAGGCAAGCACCTTCGAGCCTTCGGGCTTAGCAGTCTCCGATTTTTTGAATTTCTCAAGTTCAAATTTACTTCGAAGATGAGGTAGCAAATAGATGAATCTTCCAGTTTCAATTACATAATAATAATTCAATAATAACCTCTACACTTATAAAAGTAAAAGCTGAGATCCATTGAAGAAGAAAATATTGACTTTATTAAATCCAATGTGATAATCGCTCAAGCTCAAAAATCCAATTTTGTCGCTTGAATTTACTTTATCAGTGGGCAGAAAATCGCATGATATCAAAATATCTCTTCCTCAAATATTTTCTGAGCAAGACTTGATAAATAGGTCAGATGACAAATTCAATCGATCAAAGACATATAATTATAGATGATTCCATTTAACATATGCTTAATCGATCAGAAAATATTGTTGTGCGACTCGGTGATTAGCGCGCTACGCTCAAATTTTGATAATAGAAGTCATTATAACTCAGGTAATTTCATAAGCAATATACATTTCAACATAGCTTTTTGGTAAAAGTTAGATTCTATTTTTATTTTTATTTTTAAATATATTCTGTGGGTTTATTTCAAGATGAAATATAAATATCTCATATGCATGGTTACGAATATGACAGCGATGTTTCCGAGTGTTTATTCTAAATTTAATGCTTTGATACATTGCTGTCAAATTCGTAACCATAAATAGGTATAAAATATCCTATGCTTCACGTTTGAGTCAACTCATGTTATTATGACCTGAAAACAAATAGGAAGTTTCATGATAAAAATCAAATTTGAAACTCAACAAAGTATTTTGATGTAGGTAAGATCTTATGAACTAGAATTTCCTTTTATATCCTTTGAGTACAAAGCCTTGGAAAATATACAATAATATAGTCATATTTTGATCGAACTGAATATTCATGGAATCAACTTTTGCTTGGATGTTAGCAAAAAAAAATCTGACGTGGACATGATGTGACTTACTTGTACATCATTGGATATATATAATCAAACACAGCATCTCATCATTCCACGGCTGGTCGGTTGCTATGGAAACAGTAGGTCATCATTCTTATGCTACATTATTCCTAAATACTGATTTCCAGGATTCTACGGCTAACAGTTCTGAATTTATGCGCAAAATTCCAAGATCGTCAAGTATAGTGCACTTTCGACTCAGTCGACCTCAATGAAAATAGGATATGAGCATCTGGACAGTACTATCATCTTGAATACTGTATTCTAATATTCTACGTTAATCGTTTTGGATTTATGCGGAGAATTAAAAATTGTTGCGAGTAAACTGCACTCTCGGCTTAGCCGATCACAATCAAAATGCAAGGTGTACAACTAGATGCTATAAAAGTGCTTTGTACAAAATCTCAATATTCTGCGACTGATTACTTTAAATTTATGAGAAAAATTCGAAAAGTCTGTAATATGAAGTGCACTTTCGGCTTAGTAGGCTTGGGACGAGAATAGGAAATGAACAATTGGATGCTACAGCAATTTCAAATACTGAATTCCAGTATTCTACGACTATTCATCTAGATTTATGCGGAGAATTCAAAAAAAGTATTAGGTAAAATCAGAGCTGGGTAATACTTACAATAAAAATACTTACAGTATTACTTAAAGTAAATTGTGTACTTAAAGTACTTTACTTGAAGTACTTTTTCCAAGTGGTACTTATTACTGGTACTTGAGCAAAAATTTATATGTACTTAATACTGTAAGAAGAAAAAGTATTTGAGGTATCCAAAAAGTACTGTTAGTACTCAAAAATATTTTAAGTACTCAAAAGTACTTTAAATATTTTAGATGTACTGTAAGTATTCATGAATACTTAAAGTATTCTGAAAGTACTCGAAGTATTATAAATAGCAGAGTTTTCACTAATAAATGCAGGTTGAAACTTATTGCATTTGATCTAAATGGATTCCATGATTAGAGTTGAGTGTCATAGCATAGAGCTCAATAGAAATTTTTTTATATTTCACAATCAAATATTGTAGGATAACCTTTTACTATCATATCCAAGTGAGTGATTAGAAAATTCCAAACAATGTATTTTATTATAATTTTTGTTTTTATTATACGTTCTCCTTTATAATACAGATGGATTTTATTCCCAATTTATAATTTAAGAACGAGGAAAATTTGATAAGGAGATATATGAGTCGTTCAGTTACAAGTCCGGCTAAGTCAGTTTCATCTACTTTTGAGTAAACAATGATAAACTGATTTATGTCTTATTTAATGATAAAAGCAAGTTATCGTGTAACTGAAGATCATTTAGTTCCTTCAGTTAGTTCAGTTGGCATATGATTTGGGCGGATTTGAATTCCACTGACTTGGCCAGAATTGAGAATAACCACTTTTTTCCCTATACCATTTACATAGTACTGAGCCAATTCTGGAACTCAGTATGAAAAAAATACAATAAAAATTATTTGACTGGATCGGTTTTGGAATTAGACGACTCAAATTATTCTTCTGTAGAGAATTGGTACATTTATTTTTTTATATTGAAAGGAAAAATATTTAAAGTAGCAGACCTTCAGAGATGATCTGCATAGAGTATAAATTCCAATTTTCTACTATTAAAATCTACAAAATCAACATTTATTGCCTCAATACTCCGCAAAACCAACGATTTTATCAGCTTTGATGACTTTTTCGACTTTTATGGCGACGATAAAATCGAAATCAAGAAAACAATAGATACGAACAAATAATCAGTGATCAAATTTGAATTGTAATTACTAGAATATTTAGTAGACAAACGAACAGATTCAGAAATGCGAAATGATTATCCTACCATTAAGAAGTTCATAAAATATAATACACTTCGTTAGCATCCATAGACGCATTTTTTTTGTCGGAATAATTAATTCACCAGAACTTCGTGCCTTAATTAATAAAATTTGTGAAAATTCATCAGTTATCACTTTTGAAAGCAAATAATAATTGTAATACTATTAGGAATTAATTTCTCTACTGATTCTTTCAATAAACTTTAGTTTTATGAATTCAGCATAGAGCAGGTGCTGCTGCCTGGAATAAATGATTTTATTTTTGTAATTTTAAATTATGCTACTTAGAGATATCACTTGATTGTATATCTAGTACCCCTATTAAGGACTGAGGTATGTTATATTATGATATGAAGTACTTATACTTAGTACTCAAGTACCTTGAGAAAAGTACTTTAAGTAATACTGGTACTTATACTGTAAGTATTTTCCTGAAAGTACTTAGTACTTAATATTTCAGTACTTTTTTTGAGTACTTATCCCAGCTCTGGGTAAAGTGCACTTCCAGTACAGACGATTGCAACCATAATGCGAGGTGCACATCAAGATCCTAGATCCTATACCAGTCTTTTATACAAAATTTCAGCATTATACGTTTGACGAATTCTGAGATTTGCGAGCTACGAACATACACATATACATACGTACGTACGTACTGACATCAAGCCAAAAATAGTCAAAATGGATTCAGGGATGCTCAAAACGGATATATCCATCAAAATCTCGATGGATGGATTTTATCGGTTTCACAATACTCTCTTGTACTTAGTACAAATAAATAAAAAACCACTAATATGTAACCATCCCTATTGTTTCAAGCAGCAATCTACAAATTACTGACAATTACATTTCCGGATCAATAAATTTTCAGAACATTGAATGAGAAAGGTACTAAATGATGTCACGAAAGGTTAGTGAGACCGTGCAAACTTGATTGTTGGACAGTCGAGAATGAATTACTAATCTTGAGATGAACAGTGATGAATGGAGGTGATTTTCTTTACTTTAAAGCTTCTTGAGAGAAAAAGGCACTAAACGAACAAACAAATTCTAATGAAAACATCTGAACTTTTTTTGTTCTTAAAGAATAAGTAACAGAGGAATTTAATTTTTATGGTAATTAGCTCATCAGTGTGCTATTGAAATTCAAAATTTCTTGCAATTAGACACAAAAGAGCTTAATTAATTTGAATACTCCAGGAAGATATTTTATTTTGTGTGATTCTATTAGCAATTATTATACATGAAAATAAGAAATTCGCAGTTTTGAACGGTCGTAGATAAGCTAGTCCTATAAAAATATTCAACCTTATTTATAGAGAATTTTTTGTGTAAAACTGCTGATAAAAATGTCTAATTGTGCATTGTGCGCTTAAAATTCTGTAAAAAAATAGAAGAAATAAGATAATTACTTCATAAATAAAGAATATGACCAACATTATACAGCGTAATATCCCGGAATATAATCTAGAAGAAAATTCAATCTAATAATTGTGGAAACTGACCAATTAGAATGAAACTTGAGATTACGAATGAATATAAACTTGTTTTGCTAATTTGATGAAAATAATCAGGCTGAACTTACCAAGAGGGTGTTGAAGGGTAGCCAGCATAATGTGAAGACTACAACCACAGCCAACATCATTTTTATCATCTGGAACAAAAATAATGTCAAAATGAATTATGAAGTTCTCTTGTTGTTTCAAAATGAAGATAAGACATTGAACAAGGTTCTAGGAAGCTTTCTTTGTCTGTAGAGGAATAGAAATATTAAAAATGTGATACAAAAGATAGAAACCTGTAAGTAATGTATTTTTCAGAATTATAAATGACTGAAGTGTCTGTTCGGTCTATGTCATCCTTAGTAATATAACATAGGGTTTATGTCAAAATTGTTTTCCATTTTCATCTATTATATTTCCTGGGTTCTTTGTACAACGTTTGTGTTCCACATTTTTATAAATATTAAAAGAGACATATAAACATGAAAGTTCACTACAACGTTTTTGACCGCAGTGTTGCTTTGAGAAGACTTTTTAGTTTGACAGCAAAGTTCGCCAATAAAACTGAAAAAAATCATTGTTGGAAAGTGTTCTCAGTTGTAAAAATAACTATTATATATGTAACTTGTTGAAATTCTATGGTTTACATCACGCTGCGCCAGTTTTTTAGCGCATTTTTCAGAAAAAAGCGCTATTATATTCACTTTGGCTGTCTGGCTGGCTGGCTGGCTGGCTGGCTGGCTGGCGTGACGCTGAGATCTCAGCAACTATACTATTTACAGAGTTGAAACTGGTACTAAATAAAAGCTGCTATTTCGTAGGTTTGCACAAATTGCTTTAATTCAAGCTCAGTGATTGTGGAAGATCAAATTATTCAATTACTTGTTTCAAGTGAAACAATGCCCATATATGACATTAGGGATATGGCAACTAAAATTTATTAGAGTAGATAAAAATTTAGTTACAACTTTCGCCGCGGGTGTCACTATTATTATGTACAGTTGTCAAATCTGTCCGGGCTTCATTCAATGACTTGTTTGACGCGAATTTGAAGCTTATTAGAATGAATTATTATTATAGGATGAAAATTTGTTTACTTTTGGATTTCTTTTATATAGCTTTGATAAAGATCAAATTATCATTTTAAGGTACAGCACTCGACCTCCTGTCAATCAATAACTAAACAATGAAGATTAAAAGGTATTTCTGAGTTTGTACATGCATAAATTATGTATCTATCAAATAGTCAACTTGAAACTAGTACTAAATGGAAGCTGCTGTTTCGTAAGTTTGCCCAAGCTGCTTGATTTCAAGCTCAGTAATTGTGAGAGATGGTAATTTAAGAAATCTCTAAAGTAACAAGCATTCATGAGCTGTCAAAAATGCGCTTTCATCATCTAGATGATTCTTCCATTTTTTTCTCTCGTGATCGGGTCTGACTTATTGTACTGTAACGTTATTTATTTGAATTTAGGGAGTAAAAGTAACTAGACACTACTATTTATTTTTATGTTTCATTAAAATAGTAAATTAGATAACTAGCACTATTTCTAATAAATAACTCTAATTTAAACTGAAGATTATTACACTATACTATAACTTAACTTTAATTATTTATGTCAATATTGATTTTTTTCAAGTAACACAATTTATTTCAACCTCTAGCAGTCCGTACTATAAGTTCCCTGAGCCAAAATCAATAATAATCGTCATTGAGTCAGCCACTGATATATATGCCGTGGGTCTCTCCCCACTACGTTTTTCCCGCAAACGTCTAGGCTTTTCTAGAAAGCGCTAGAGGGTACCAGCAATTTTCTAGAAAACAGATATATTCGCTTCTATTCCTTGATGTAAAATATTTCTAAAATAATTCCAAGCACCACTGCCCCCTCCTTAGGACTGTTTCGTCCCGAAACGGTTCTTCACGAATCCCTGAAGAGTCATGCCGGGATCTGCATTGGTCACCCTTGGTACATCGAGATGTTTTGTAGAAGTAGCAGTCGATGGTCCGTCCATTATCTTCGGTTTCTTACACAGCCTCTGCGGATGGCCCAATTCTCCACAGTTCCAGCATCGAAGTTGTCTTTTCCCTGCAGTAATTTTGGACTCGATACGCAGCAACTTTTCTTCTAGGCAAGTTTCCAACTCTTTTATTTCATCATGTTTGTCGGCACTCATTTGTCTAGCTCTGGACTGTCCATGCGATGCTTGTATTGCTGCTTCATGCTCTAACGCATATGATAATGCATCAACTAAATACTTCGGATGATATATCCGTAGTGTCTGCTGTATTTCGCTATCTCGAACCCCAAAAATGGATGCTTGAGTGGCTAAGCCTTCCAAAACGCTATCGGAGGCGGTAGGGTGTGCGAGGTGAACTAAACAAGCAATATCAGCTTCAAATTCTTGGATTACGATTTCTGGCATTGGTTCCTCAGTTGAGTCTGATACACCTCTTCGAGGTGCGCGTTGCCATAGCGCATCTCCAGCCGCTTGATCAGTTGGTCATAGTCACCTTGTTCGTCTTCTTTTAATGTTTGAAGAACATTCATAGCTTCTCTCCGCAACGATACGGTCAATGCTGTTGCCTTATCTGCAGATGACCATCCATGCGCCTTCGCAACAGCTTCGAATTATTTAAGGTGAATCGACCACGACGTCTTCCCACCAAATTCTGATTTCTTTATGTGGATCTTTGCCTTATTCTCTTCTTTTATCATTCTTACATTGCCCGCTTCACATGCAACAGATTCTGATATCGGTGATGAAGTCATCATTGAGAATTTTTTTTCTAATTCCTGTATTTTCTTCTCATAATCTTCTCTTAAGTTCTTCAAATCCGCTTCTGCTTTCTAGAACTCTCTTCCAATTTTTCTTCCACTCTCTGTTCCAAGGTTCTGGAATTTTTCATGAATTTATCTTCTAACGTTCTAGAATTTTCTAGCAAATCTTCTTTCATTGTTCTACAATTTTCAGTTAATTTGTCTTCTAATGTTCTGGAATGTTCTGTAATTTTTTTTCCAATATTCTAAAATTTTCTGTAAATTTTTCTTCTAACATTCTAGAATTATCTGTCAATTTTTCATCTAATATGCCACACGGAATAAATTCATTAGGATTCTCACTAGCATTTTCCAAAGCTTGTCGGAGACGTTGTTGGAGCACGGTCTTGGCTCCTGTTGTCTCCAATTCTCGTTCTTCTAGCTCATTCTTGAGATCAACCACTTTTAATTCACACAATTTTACTCTCTTTGACGTTATTTTATTTATTTGAACTTAAAACTCCACACCTGATCACCAATTGTAACATTATTCATTTTAATTTAGAGAGCAAAAGTTACTAAGCACTATTATTTATTTTTATGATTTATTGCAATAATAAATTAGATAACTGGCACTATTTCTGATAAATAATTCTAATTTAAACTAAAGATTATTAATTGAACTACACTATAACTTAACTACAATTATTTATGTCAATATTGATTTATTTCAAATAACACAATTTATTTCAAACACTAGCAGTCCATATTAGAAGGTCTCTGAGCCAGAATCGATAATAATCTTCGTTGAGTCAGCCACTGATATATATATCATGGGTCTCTCCTCACTATGTTCTTCCCGCAAACGTCCAGGCTTTTCTAGAAAGCGCTAGAGGGTACCAGCAATTTTGTACAAAACAAATATATTTGTTTCTATTTCTTGATGTAAAATATTTCCACAATAATTCTAAGCACTATCAAAGCCGAAATGATTACTTTATAGACTTAAATTCGTTACAGTACTGTTTTTTTTTTGCACAAATGAGGTTTGCCATCTTGATGTTTGCTGACATGGTTATTCATCATGATTTCAAGATTAAATTCCGCCCTTTATCTATCAGTTTGTCGTCAGCTAAATATTCGGCTCAGGCTTGCTTAGTCTATTACGGAGATGATTCATCAACAACGATTATTTACTGACGTCTTGCAGATTTATCTACCTGCCTTGTTGAGTTTTTGGGATGTTGAGATGGTTGTGACATTGTAAATCCAGTTATTCAATCATATTGATAACGTGGCTACTATTAATTTACTGCATAATAGACTGAGCGAACCTGAAGAAAAGAAGTTGAAAGTTGTCAGCACTTTGCAAGAAGCGAACAGATGTGATGAAAAATGGATACCTTTGACGGCAAACAGTTGTATGGTAAACCTCATTTACATAGGAAAATGTCAGTTGTTAGGCAAAAATACGTCAGGCTGAACCGGAATTGAACAATTGCGCAGCGTGATGGAAATATGAGGGCCCAAATTCTAGCATTGACATGATGTTGGATAGACGAGGCTTACCGAATTACAAAACCTGTGTACAAATATCATGATGCTTGCTTACACAAATGTTGCATTTAATTTTCATATTTCGACATAGTGAGGGCTCAAACAACAAGTTTACATTTAGATATCACAAATGGACAATTTAAATGATCGACTACCAACAAGAATTCCAGAAAAAAATGAATTTAGGACACAAAACAAGACTGCCATGCGTTTATGTGCGATAGAGATGATATGTGAGGACGCTCAGGTAACACTTTGTTTGCTGAAAATCAAGATAACGGACACTGAACGCAATAAATAGAACCACACTTGCTTAAGATTATAATCAATTTCGAGCTCCAGCAGCGCTATTGTCAAGTTGTTCATTCAAAGTTGCAAATGAATTGCACGCTGAGGACCTTAGGATCCATAGATCATCCATTTTCGTTGAATAACGGAACTCATTACAACATTAATAAAAACGTTATTTATCATTCTCACGCCTTTTGTGTTCGATAATTATAGTCAGACAACTTCGCATGCTCCCAAGCTTTTGAATTGTAATTTTTATCGCATGACTTGAAAACGTAGAATGTGTATAAGAAAAAGTACTTCAAATTCTCAAGCTATAGAAACATTTATCGTGGAAAGAATGTACTTCAGATTCATAAATAACGAACTGTATTCATAAGAAATATAACTACGATTTGGGTGCTACATGAATACAAATACAAATTCTTTTTTTACGAGGGAAAATTCGTCGGTATTTTGGCAATACGAAGGGCTGCAAAACTGGAAGGTAAATCGTGGAATCTTCCAGAATGAGGGTGAGATACGCAGCGATAAAAAAGAGTGTAATCGTTGGAGATTCCACGTTTGTTTTTATACTAGTACCTAATGAGAAAAAGAGCAAATCCAGCATTAAGTTATCTGTGGGTTTCCAACGGAAAACGTTGAAATTTTAGGGCTGAATAATGGAAACAGAACATAAATTTTATTGTCCAGTTGTAGCATCATTAAAGATACACCTAATTTGTTTTCAACTGATTATGAATGTCTAGTTAATAATTACGAATAAATTCTATCGGAAAATGTGTGTCAAAGTGGTTAAATCAGGCTAATGATCGTGTCACAAGTGATCAATCCACGAGCTCAGATTTTTATTACTCACAAAATCGTTTTTCTTCGACATTCATCAATTTGTCATACATGAAGTGTTAGCTTCAGCTATGTGTAACGATACACAAAATTACTTTGGCACGATCCTATCAATCAAATAGCTTACAAATGTTGTTTATTGATCTTAAAGTGGCTTTTACAAACAAAATATGTGAAGCAATATGCAATGTTTTAAGATGTAGTAAGAACAAAATTAATAGTAAAGTTCTATGGTTATTTTATTTTATTAGTGTCATAAATGAATTTATTGGATGAGCTAATACTTAATAGCATAGTAGCTATATTAAACTTGAATCGTTTTAAGCATAATATCAAAGAGAGAAGATAGACACTTGAAGGCTGATAAAAAATCATCAACAGCTTTTTTGCAGGATATGTTTTTATATATTTCACCCCAAACATTATTAAAAAACTTTTGTGTGAATCAACGCGCAGTATAGTACAAGTAAATTGAATTATTAGGTTTTGAAACTACAGAGAGATAATATATGATATGAGAAGTTCATAATGAAGATTTATTGTTATGAATGAACTCGCTCAAAAATTCCATTCGGAATGAGAAATTTGTGCTAGTTCAATGAACATCCAAAGGCTGTAAACATAAAAAAATAAAATTGTATTCATAAATAAAATATTATATGATTGTAGTGTAGCATATTTTCAATAGGCAGTTCGATGAACATTTTGATTGCAATTGAAAGCTGCGGGCGCAAAATACACTTTTTCATCTCATGTGTGTACGTGTGTCGACTGTTGGAAAGGATCAGTCGTTATAGTCGTACATTCACGAAGATATTTCAGGAACTTGCAAATAATTTCAACGCTTATATCACCCTTCACTCCTCTGCATGTTCCTTCATTGACCATTAAATCATCAACTGTCAAGAAACCAATGAAGAATTTTTTTTCTTATTGTTTGTTATATTCTTACGATTAGCGAAAAGATTAGGTCAGTATCTTCAAAAATTGTAGAAGGGGAAGCGAAGATACCATAGATGTCAGTCACTGAAATAGAGACAATAGCGCTCTTGCCAAAATACACTAAAAAGTTATTTGGGACTTTTGGTACATCTGTAGCATGATGTAAGGAGACAAAACTAGGAAAATCAATAAATGGTATCGATTTACATCATGGTAAATCAGTAAGAACGTTTATAATATTAGGGTGAGGGAATCTATACATTAATACGTCAAGAGAAAAGTTTCGACTCCTTTTAGAGCATATTGCATGCACGGAGGAATGTGAGATTTGGCATACTTAGAATTAAATGGAAAAGATTTTCAGCAAGTGAAAATTATATGCAGGATATCTATTTCAATCTATATATCAATACGTGAAGAGAAAGCTATGTACAGCATATTGGGCGCACGAAAGAATGCGAGATTTGACATACTTAAAGTTTATATGAAGGAGTGCAGAAAGCTGAATTATATACAAGTGTGCCATTTTAATTTTACGTGAAGCGAAAACTTTGTACTGCGCACACGAGGAAATGTGAAACTTGACATACTTGAAGTCTGTATGGAGAAGAGAGTGCAGAAAACCAAAATTATGTACAAAGTGTCCTATTTTGATTTTATATCAGAAGAAAACTTTGTGCTGAGCGCATAAAGAAATGTGATATTTGGCATATTCGAAGTTCAAATAGAGAAGGAGTGCAGAAAGCTAAAAGTATGAACTGGCGGTCCTTTTTCAATTTTACGTAGAGGAAAAACTTTGTGCTGCGCGCATAAAGGAATGTGAAATCTGGCATACCTCTGTTCATATGGAGATGAAGTGTAAAAAGTTGAATGTATATATACAGGCTGTGCAATCCTAATTTACCGCTGGAAACGATACTATTTTTGTTGGAATATATCGAGAAATTTGCACTGAATGAGAAAATGGCTAAAGAAAAAAGTTAATGATCTCTTTCCTCTTCTGAGGGTTATTTTTAAGAATTGTTTTGAAATACAATACGCTATCTGAGGACATGCAAGGCACAAATTTAAAAACCATCAAACAATTGTTACAACTGTGGAAACTCCTTCATTTTCTGAGATAAAATTATTTCAAATCGTCATCCATAAAATGAGCAATAAAGTGTTCTTAAAGCCTGTCAAGTACTGTCCATGTGATAACTTATCTTCTAGGTGATCTAGAATAGTTTAATCCCGGAAAATGAGAGGATTTGCACAATAAATTATTTGCATCATAACTCGCTCCGTGTTTGTGCCAACCGTAGAAGTATTTATGCTGCTCTAGTGTCAACGTAACTGTAGGAAGGATGCAATGTATGTGCATGTATCATTTGCGCGAGCGACCTGATGATGTGCAGTTCTGTTAACGAATCCAGTTAATAATAATTTTCAATTATAATACCGATATCGCTATTCATTCATTTTTTACGATCAATTATTCCGATTATGGTGAGCAACGCAGACGAAATCGCGGGCACTGGCTACTTTAAATTATTTTTATTCATATATTCTCGATCCTGCAAGATATTGGAATGAAACATACACAAAAATTTAAGTGATTCTTGTTCCAATCTTTGAAATTTTCATTGAAATCTGTTCCGTTCCTGAAGCCATTCCAGAGCCTATTAAACACACTTCCAGGCAGATAAAAATTCTAAAAATGGTCATTTATGATTCGGCATCATTCAGTAGTAGTTTTGGATTCATTTTGAAATCACAGACAGACAATTCAATTTTATTCATCTGTACAGATGAGGTCATCAGTTCATTTATAGTATTTATTAACTGAATTCTGTTTAATTCACTCCATTCATTATGCTTACCAATAGTCTAGTAATTTACAAAATTTGTGTACCTTATATTATATTGATATAATCCGCCCTATCAAAGCTTATAGAAGCGGATGGTTCCCAAAAGCAACATAATTCAACGTTTTATTGATTTAGGTCAAATGCATTCACGTAATTGTTGATCAACTCGATTAAACATTCATTTTATCAAATATATTACTATCGTTGTATGCAAATAGCAGTTTGTCTTACTAAAGCTTCATAAATGAAGAATTATTCTCTTTATCAAGAATATTATGTATCCATTCGGGAATAAGAGTACTTATTGGAACAAGAATGATTTTAGAATTAGTATGAGTGCAGAATAATTTAATACCCATTTAAATTCGTGAGTATATTGCTATTTGTGTTCTGTACTTGTGAAAAGACAGAAATAATAATTATTCATGTTTTTTTCTACAGTTGCTATAGAATGATATCCATTCCACACGCTGTAGCGTGCGGAATAGGGGTCATTCCGCACGCTCAGAAGTTCCTAAGTAAGCCGCGTGGCGTCGCGAAAAAACTGTATTATTACTGTCATAATTTCAATTTTTTTTTTTTGCTTATCATTCCTCTTCAAAGTGAAGTCAATATGAGTAATTTTATCAACGTTTGATGAATTGGAATAAGATCAATGAAGCAAATTCTATCTGAGAAAATGGTATATTTTGGTTATAGATATTCACGCGGACACCTTTGACTGTAGAAAAAATAGCATCCGGCACTCGTGCGAATCGATCATACTATGCTCATGTGAGTTCTGCCACTCGACTTCGTCTCGTGGCTGAATTATTCACATTCGCATGGAATGATCTCCATTCCGCACTTGTATCGGAATATACTATTATAGCAGAGACTTTCTTGGCTGGCTGAGATTAAACAACAGGCGAGACTTTAAGAAACACTTTTTGAACTACAAATATACAAATAAATATTTTTTGTAATGAATAGTGCGAAAGTTCTCTATTATTGGACTAGATTCTGTTTCGGAAGTTCTAAATTCCAAACCATGGAAACAATTATCATCATTAATAATAATAAAATTGAATGCCTGCAGGAATTGTTGTTTCCGGTCTCTGTTATGGTTTGGAAGTCCATGTCAATTGGAGGAAACGATAGTTACACTTCGTAGATGACAACACGAACGCTGATAGATACTTTAATGTCTTTTAGAAGGATTCCAAGGAACAAATTGCATAGTTGCATTTGAGAAATATTAGTTGTATCTTTCGAAAAGATTATGTCGCTTGTCATACAACTGGAATTGTACATAAATGCACTTTTAAAATAGACACCCAATAGACAAGATCCCTTACCGATCGAAATCTTGTAACACATCATTGAAAAGAAGCTCCGATTACAGTCTGCATGAAATGTTCCAGAAAAACGTATTCGTCCTCAAAAAATTAGGAACAATTTTTATCCAAATGATTGCTGAGCATCAGTTGACACTATGAAAATGTTTTGTTAGTTTTCTGTGTTTTCCCATAATATTAGTAAACGCTCAGGATTTTCTACTTTAATAACACAACATATAGCTCAATATCCGGAAAGTGAATAAACGGTGTCTGTAGATTGAAAAAGATATTAATTTCCGTTAGTTGTACCAACTTGATTAAGACAGGACTCGTATTTGCGGATCGGAAGTGGTAAAATACCTTGAAAAAATCACTGAGATCTCATATTCTCTTTCTTTTCTCAAATAATATTTGAGATAAAAAATGATGAATTTTCTCTCTTTCAAGTTCCAAATGTATAATTTATCAATTACTGTTTCTAAAATTGAATTGCTGAAAATATATTTATTCATTATCAAGTTTATTTTAATGGAGACACGTTTCATTGATAACAAATTTAGATGCTGAATGGAAAATGAAATTGAAGGAATTATGTAAGCACAGCGTTAAAAGGATCCTTAAGCGGAAAATTGGAAGAGCAATTTATCTATTCAACAGTTATTTTCACCATTTTTCATTCGTTTAATATGAAACTTCCTGCGGATAATTTTTTTCTCATTGTTGGAAAATATGATTTTTGAATAATATCTTTGAATTAATGTTTACAAAACTCCATGATCCTTCAGATACCTGATAGTCTCATTACTTTACAGAAAACTCAACAAAGATCTGAACAAATTATAGAATAATTCAATTTGTGAAAAAGTAACGAGTCACTTTTGAAATGTTACATTTTTCACGGATGCAAATTGCAGCAGCATAAGACAAATATTGAATATGCAAAATTACCATTGCCAACTTTATATTGCGCTTCATGTTTTAAATCACGTGCCTAAAATATTATCCAGCGTCTTAGAATTCAATATTTTGATTGACATTTCAATTACGGAAGCAGAAAATAGTATATTATGCGCTAGGTTTCAGGGCAGATCTTTTATCAAAATTATATTTTGAGGAAGTCTATAGCAACAACAACTAATTTGAGTTAATTATTTGTTTGTTACTATATTCACAGTTCGTGATTATTATTTTTATAGCCAATGTCGGCTCGCGTAAAGGTACTGTGGACTGCAGCACCCTCTATCTCTATTTAATAACATTTTTGTAACACGTACACCGAAAGTACTCTATTACTGAGCTGACTTCTGCTTCAAATTACGGTAACAATTTTCATTAATTTTCTGTTGACTGGGAATTAATGGATATTAATGTCCGCTGGGTAAAAATGCCATTGTAGATCATGGATCATGGATGCCGTTTGATTTTTTATCTCATTGATATATATCAAATTGATATTTGAAAGAAATTTGTATTATAGAATGTGTTCGTTATAGTATGTGCATTTATTGTGAAGGGGATAGCACAGAAAATGTGCAAAATATCAATCAATAAAATAAATCATCTAAGATATGTTTCATTGTATTAGTTTACTGTAATGTGATTGCATTTGCAAAAATCTGTCTGTCAAATCGATAAGATAGTTTCGATACATCCAAATTAATTCAAAAAGCTCAGTAATGGAGGTACTTCGGTGCACTTGTAACAAAAAGTATCGTATGCAACACGGATACTGAACGACTGTCATTATTGTCACGGACAAATTTGCCTGCACGGAGCTACGCCTTGGGCTTTGCCCTTGTCCTCGCCTCGTACTTCGCCCTCGCCTCTGCCTTGGGCTTTGCCCTCGTCTTCACCAGATACAGCCAAATTTATCCTGGACAAATATGACTGTTATATAAATTATATAAATACTATTAATATAATGAGTCCTTTCTTCTTCAATTTTTTCTTTATATTTGTACAATATGAGTATTATTTAAGCTCAATGTCATCCACAAGTTGATGAAAAAGATATGCATATGAAAACAATACGTGAGACTGCGAGAGAGACATAGTGCTGTCGCTCCCGCAGTGCCGACAATTTTGAAACTGAGGCTTACATTCTCTAGAACCTTAAATTACGAGCCGCCACTGCTTATAGTGCTTTTATGAATTTCCATTTTCTGTTGTCTAGACAAAATGTTCTCATCAATATTACTTCCACTTCTTGAGAGAAAAACTGTGAGATTAAGAATACACATGTGACATCATTATAAATTCAATATGGCGAACACCTTAAAAATAAGAGAGTATTTCTACTTTACATCCTTCTTGTTATAAGCCCTTTATTTGGATGGGCATTCATAAGAGCATTATTAATCCAATGCGGCGGACAAGTCTAGAAAGAGTTGAATGAAATGTAGAAAATTTCTGAAAGTAACGCTGTCATAAATGTAAGTACTGTAAGAGTATTATGACTTTTTTCTTAATTCACAAGAAATTCCAATAAACTTATGCAGACTACTAAAACTAGAAGCATCGAGTATAAAAAGTTGAGGATTTTAAGAAATACACTTTCAGCTTCACCAGTCTATTGTAAAGCCTGTGCCGCGGTGTGTATTTTATTATCGACCAGTGTTCCATCCTCGAGTTTAAACAATAGAAGTGATTGAAACTTGAGTTGCACGAGTAATCAACTTCTAGTATGAGTTTCGGAAAGAAGAGTTGCTCTTTTTAACAACGATATCATTTTGAAAATCCTTTGTGTATTGATTATGCTCTAAATTTGCCTTCGAAAAATTATTATCATCTCCGTGACGGACGAAACGCTGTTATTGGCCAAGCGCCGCTGGACGTCATATAATGCATGTTGACGATCAAGAATTAGTGCATAAGATATAGGAACCGTATTAATTCGACTAAGAATGGAAACAGACACAAAGTTCTGAAGGATTTATGAAGGGACAGTCAGATAATTTGCCAGAGGTTTACGAGTTGATTATTGCCAACTTTTTTCTGAAAAGTGTTTTTTAACGCAGTTGAAACAAGTATTGTCAAAGTTCAGAGGTAAGTCTCCATTACAGGTCTTTCTTTTGGCAGTATAACGTTTATTTTAGGGGCACACCCCAACTCGGCACATTTAATCTCCCGATGGGACATCAGTCAAGGGTTGGTGGTAATCCGTATGACCAACTCGGCACATCTTAAAAGAAGTGTTTGCAGAAAAACCCATTCCTATTATCGATTTACCACCTAAGAAAAATATAAATTAAAATGTCTCATTTAGTAGCTATCTATTATCAATCTAACAGTTCAATCAACAACATCAAAGAAATCAATTCGCCAACTATAGCTAGCCAACGTGAAAAACACTATTGATTGTAGAACAACATAAATTCAGTAAATCAAATCGAAAATTTTTATCTGATGAAGTGAGGTAGCGGTGTGATAATCGAAAGTGCAAAGCATTTTTCCATATTATAAGCAATTCCAGAGATCGAGTAATAACGACAAAAAGGTTAATCCACACGATCACGCTGAAATTATTATTTTTATTGTATTATGCAGTCTACTTATTTTTTGATTTTGTATTATTGTATGTCAAATTTTGTATGATTATAAAAAAGAAAGTATAAAATTGATTTTATTTTATTTAAAAATATTAGAATACCCAGACTACCTGCAAGTGTGCCGAGTTGGGTATTTTTGCAGGTACCTGAGATACTCGTATGTGCCGAGTTGGGGAGTCATTAGCAGAGACTATCTGTAAATGTGCCGAGTTGGGAATCGCCGTATTTTAGTGATTATTTAATGATTTTTATACGTTATATTGAGCAACTGAAACGTCTTAGTGAATATCCAGTATAAACCTATGGAAGATTTGTTGACAATTGACCCTGTTCCGTCAAAGACCCTAATAAAAGTTAAATGTTTATTTGGTGAAATTTGAGAAATACCATTTTGATTGTGTAAATTTACATTTGTGTCATGTTGAAAGGAACTAGCTTAATATTTCAAATGCATATGTAATGTGACGATTTAGGCCCTAAAATCCGTCACTGTTGCACATCCCGGAGCCTTCTGCTACCGCAAACATTTTTTTAGTCCATCACAATTTTATTTATTTCTTGCGCACCCTGTAAACTTTAAATTCAGTAACTCTGCATCAACCTACAACATCACATATCGTTCATTCATCTGTGTTCAGCTGTTTCCAATACCGTTTACTATCTTTCACATGTGGACGAATAAGGTTAGGTTTTTAAAAACACCTGAAATTAAGAGAAGTTGAGATCGTGTGATCTGTATTTATGTCTTATGTCTCACCGTAATAAAGTCTGAATGTAATCCACTGTTGTCCTGTAAATATGTTGTATATTCTATATTGTATATTTTGTTGTTGTTTGACATTCTGCGCGACCGTTGACCATATACGAACTAGAACTTGACAATTTCTATATTATCGACCGATGTGAAAATTATTTAGAACAATTTTAATATTAAGGAAATAAAATCAGAAAAGGATGTATTCGACAGGAGAGTAATAAGAAATGTATTATTGTAACGAAATTTGTATTTGAAAAATTACTTCTTCTTTTTTCTGTATTTCTTCTTTATATTATTGCTAACGCTAATATGGATTTAATTTTTAAAACATGTTAAGTGAGGTTTCATTAAAATATGGGTATAAATAAGGCCTTCTGGCCGACTTAAGTCACTTCTTCGTAAGTCAAGTCTTCTGAGCAGCCGTTTCAAGTACGCTACCAGTTCCGATACCGAGCGTCATCTTCAGAGTGTGTACCGTCCAAGTGAAGTTTTTGTGCTAAGTCCGTTAGCACAGCTGTCCGACACAATGTGTGAGTTTGTTCTGTTTTTTCTAAGTCCGTAAAAGGAGCTTAGAATATTTTTGCTATTTTGAACTTTGAATATTTTTGCTGTTTAGAACTTAGAATATTTTTGCTGTTTTTGAACTTGGAATATTTTTTGGATTGCTTAGAAGCACCGCTGAAGAAGTCTTCGTAATTTCGAAGCGTCCATTATTTAACGTAGAAGCTCTGCTGGAGAAGTCTTCGTGATTTCGAAGCGTCGATTATTTAACGTAGAAGCTCCGCTGAAGAAGTCTTCGTGATTTCGAAGCGTCGATTATTTAACGTAGAAGCACCGCTGAAGAAGTCTTCGTGATTTCGAAGCGTCGATTATTTTTAACGTAGAAGCACTGCTGGAGGAGTCACCTGGTGACTTCACAGTATCGAGTCATATTAACGTAGAATCACTGTGAGGGAGCAAGTTTTGTTCCACCCGCATAGAACGACTTCTCGTCATCTGCGACCGCCTGGGTCTGTACTGCGACCGCTGGTGTCGAGTGTCATGTTCAGCCGTCCGTCACCGTCCGCCAAAGTTATCATCGTGTTAGATTTCTGTAAAATAATGTTCTATGTTCATCGTCATCGTTTTGTGTATAATAAATCTCATTGTGACACCTACCTCCTGATAATTATTTCTGACAACCCTAACCCTTCCCGTCTTAGCTATCCAGCCGTCCGTCATAGAAAAACTGCGTCACCGACCGTATTGGCGCCCGAGCACACCGTTAGCAGTTTTCAAAAGCGACGTTAAAAGTAACAACCACGCCATCAGCGAAGGGTATCGTTACAGTAAAGATTGATAATAATGTATCTTGATAGATGTTAAGTGCGTTTCTTGTTACTTGTTCCAAGAGCTTCATATAGTTAGACATTTTTTTAGAATCTCACAGAACTATGAAAACATGATTACGTACTACTACATGAGAGGTATTTTGTATCAGACTGGAACTCTCAAAACTATTTTGAGGTTATCGTATTAATTCTGATAATAGCCAATTGAGTATATCGATTCTTGTCAATAATGGTTTGAAAATATGCACTCAGAATCTAAATTGTCTTCACAACAAGATAAGTGAGAAGTCAAGCAAGACACTCGCTGTATCACAACGGATTTGTTGTATCTATTTTGTTGAGAAATTTATAAATAACTTATTTGATTCACGATGACTGCTGCTATCCTAAATACTAATTTGCTGTTCCTTTCCCTAGTTTCCGAGTTTTTCTTTTGCTGACTATATTGAAAGCGGTGCTACAGCCGAGCGCAAACGTGCTTAGTGACGTCACAGCGGTTTTCCTTGATCTTTTCAAACATTGTTCATTTTGAAATCATGTTTGCTAATCATAACGATCTGCCTTACCAAAAAAATTAGTGCCTATAGTTTTTTTAATGTGCTCAGAGTTCATTTTCGAGATTTTCGAAAAATCCTAGAATACTCTATTCTGTTGCTTGGGAACACGCTAGTTTTCCACTGTTTTTGGTAATTATTCATTCTATCGATTTTGGTATCGTAATAAAGTTTTATCTATTTTTTTTTACAATTTCCAATCATCGTGAACTAGGCGTATGAAATTATATCTGCGCAGTTTGAAGTTATGTGAAACTGCTATTGATGCCATCAAGTACCAAATCCAGATCTTGGACAAGAACTTTTTTTTTTATAAAATTTCATGATTTTAGAATATTCATATATCAGGTTTTGATTTTTCCTCTACTGATTTTCATGATATTTTTATACATTCAGTGTCTTTCTATACATTTTATTATTTGACATTTGACATTTGAGATTCTATTTGTCGTACGATGAGGGTGATTCAAGAAAATTAGAAAAACAGTCGAATATATGCAGCACAATTTTTAACTTCTATATAATTTTGTGGTTTGAGTTTAGAGAAATTGTGACAATTCCCAATATCAACTTCAGTGAATAATAATCTATAACTGGTGGTTGTTAAGTGAAAAAAATCTTTTTGTTGAAAGATATCCGTAATTTCGAATAGCTAGACCAATTTATTGTTTTCAATAGTAATCGTATGATGAGGCATAATTTTCAAAATTGTAGTACATGTTACTAGTTTAAATACAAGTCCCGTATAGCTTATTTTTCTGTAATAGTATATTACTTTGTCTCGTACTCTTCATTGATCTGTGAACATTTATTTCGGCGGTACAGAAGTAGGTGGCGTCCAACTCAGAAATGTGTTTGAGGGAAGGGTAACAGCTCACAGTATCAATTGTAGTAACGGTTGAACAAGTTATATTGGCCTTGTATTTTTATACGTCACAGTACGATCTTTTATCTTAGTGCATCATAATTGATATACCTGCGTAGTAAATCAATGGAATTATCAATTTACAGGAATATATCTCTAAGAAAATATTGAACTTTGTCATTATTTACAAATTCTGAAGTTGTGTTTTCTATTTATAACATTTTTATATGCAGTTGTTACTGCTTTTGTGAAAAATTCTACAGAAATATAATTAATACTCTGTTCATGTATTCATAGAGGTGGAATAAATTGCAGCAACCTTATAAGAGCAATTCTTGCTAAAAATAAAGCATAAAAACCGACCTGCTCTTTTTTGTTCACATGAATAGAATAAAATTTTTACTTCATCGTTTCAAGAAACTTATTAACCGTGTCTTGCACGAATCTAACATACAAACATATATAGAAGTAGAAACTGACAATTTCCTCTGCAGCAGACATGCGAAAATGCACTGTTAGAGCACAAATTTATTTGCTTTATACACGAGAAGTCTGCAAAAGCTAGACATTTTGCAGAACCTTTGAATAAATGCTTCATTGAAATAAAATAATAGATTATCTTCACGTAAAAGTTATGAAGAAAAATCATGGAGTGGATTAAGAATTACAATTTTTGAGATTAATTTAGGAAATGACGTGAAAAGCATTTTTATGTTGAAGTGTAGTGATGACTTTGATTCAATCCGATCTCCAAGAATCACGACCAATATTCGATGATACTTATCACTTCTCTTCAAACGTTTTTCAAGTTTCAGAAATACTTAATAGACTGAAGGTAGTACATCAGGGGAATACAGATGATCAATCAGTTCAAAGCCTAGATAGTTAATTTTTTGCAGAACTAGCATCGATTTGTGAGCAGACAATGCAAAAACAGAATTCCTTTAGACAGTTTTTTCAGCGTTTTATTAGAAGATTTTTACGAACTTGAATTAATTATGGATACTGATGTGCTCCAATCATTGTTCCGCCTTTGTCCTCAAAAATGGAAGTTAAAGTTTCTATGCTGATAATTACTGTACGTGAAACTTCTTAGACGAATATTTCTCTACCCTTTCGACTGTCTATCATGATGAGTATCATTGATAATCGATATTCGATCCAAAATGGGAGATGTATCCTTTTCAAGTCGACTTTATGTCAATTTAGATGTTTTATCCACAGTTGTTGGCGTGTGGTGCTCATACATGAATACATTTGGTTGATAGTTTCTTGAAACCTAGATCTGACTTTGCCCAAAAATTAATGGTCTGCCAAGTGCACTAGTAGTGTCTTATACGCTATGTCAGTAGCGACGAACGCGACTCCATGCGGTAGAAGTAATAAGCTCTTTACTAATACTGACTGGAGCTGTCAAAGCAAATATAAAAGAGCATAAGGCCAAACTGACTTTTTGAGGCAAATAAATATGGAAAATCTTTTGAAAAAGTGGTAATCATCGGGACAAGGCCTAAATTGTTGTGTTCCTGAGTGTTTGCATACACAATTGCGCAATGGTGAACTGAAATTTTATTTATTTCCGAATCGCGAATGGGCGTAAGAAACTGTGAAAATGCTATCTCCTCAGTTTGCTTTTATGCAATAGTACATACTATCAATCCTTGCACTCTTATGATATTTATCCAATTATGCTGGACGATTTCAAATCGTTGGCTGATCAGTCTTGAAGCAGATACTTTTTGTGTTAATTTATATGCAAACTGCAGCTGCATGTTTGCAGTTGCAACTAATATTAACAACTTTTTGATCTAAATTTACCTGTTTTAATAAATTCTTACAGCATTCATGTAAAAAAATATAGACTTATTATTATATTAGCAAACTTTAGAAATGAGCAGTTGTATTTTTTAAATTGTATAAAGATTTTACAGCATCAATATTAAATTATTAAAATTATATTGCAACAATATTATCATTGATTCTAAATTGAAGACAAAATATCATGAATGGATCCTAATTAATGAATTTTCACTTATTTAAATGAATGATGCTTTCGGATAACTTGTATCTGACAAGCAAATATTAAATCATCAGGCATGAATGATGCTGATTCCTTACTGAAGAATTCAAAACACACCAACCCAAGAAGTTTTTATGATAGCCACACAGACTATTTTCAATTTATAAAAATAACTCATAAATATCATATGAAATTATATAAAGTCACAGGAAAAATTAATATTGTTTATCGATTCAATATTCAGACAATAATTAAAACAGAACATACAAAAAGTACACGCGAACGTACGTATTATCATGTCAAGCAGAAAAATATGTTTACACTTATAATAATTTACACATATCTCGACCAATACATTTTACAAATTCGGATTTGTTCCATCACTAAATATGCCAGGCGTTTCGCGCAAAATAACTCCCATAATTTTACTATCTTCTTCGTTATTTTCAATTTCTTCTTCGTCACTGGCATGAAAACTTTGTAGCAATTTTTTCCCTTTGCTCAAATTTTTGGATCTAAATATAGATGAATCATCTTCTTGAGACCTGCATCGAAGTACTACTGACATTGTAACAAACTTTCTGCTAATTCTGAGTGCCAGTTTTGCAAATTACATGAATACGTCAAAATTTGTTGATTGTCACGATTTTAAATATTTTAGTAAATAAATGCCAAGTATCGCCACCAGGACGGCGCTCGCGCCGCGCACGACACTACTGACATAGCGTATATACTCGTATTTGGGGAAAGGCGTAATTGATAATATCTCATTTTTTTATTTTGAACAATCATAATAATGGACTATAATACTTTGTTATTGTTGTTTGTATGTTGTTGTAATGATCTCATTTATTTTTTTATTTTTTTATTTTTTTGGGTACAATCAACTGCGAACACAGCTTTTAAATCCTGAAAAATCGTCGTCGTAACCTTCTGAGGCAGCAAATTGCTGCTTTGTGTTGGATGCTCGTTTATTTGCGGAAGCGGCACTTGAATCTTTAATATAATTTGTTCATTATTAAGAATGTTCATACTCATCCCTATTTGTTGTAATTTCAAAATTTCGATGCCATTTGTAACATATATTCAAGAATCATAATATTATTTCTGTAATATGTATGCGTTTGAGTCTTACTAGATTTTTTGATCGCTTACTCCGGAAATCGTATATAGGACAACATGAAATTCAAATGAATATTGATTTATAATCCTTGAGTAGTTAAATAAATTATCAAGCATCAAGATTTATAAAAAAAATACAGTACCAATAAAACTCTGCTTTAGATATGAGATCTGAACATATTTTTCCATGAATAATAATGACAAAGGTATTTCACAAAGTGAAAATTTTAATTAATTTTTTAATAATTCAGAGATCAAAAGGTGGGACTGTATTTAATTGCTAGCTATATGAGGAGTAGAAAGTTGATACGAACAAATTTATGACTTCAGAAACCATAAAACTCATGAACATAATTATTTACAATAATTTTTTTTTCATTGAATGTCGTACCAACTTTTATTTGGAAAAATCAAGAGCTTACGGTGTTTAATTTCCTAATTACTTTTATTCGATAATATCATAAAACAATGCCCACAATAAGATCATACTATGAATACTGAATTCAACATAAAGGCAGCAAAACAACTGTCGATAAAATTTTAAAATATAATCTCAGAAATCAACACTGATTGTTTCATGAAACATTTAGATCAACGTTTTGCGAATGAGATCTACAATTTTAAGCTTATCCTATAAGTAGAAATATAAATGAAGAAACAAAGATGTTTTCACGAGAGAAGAGACTAGAAGATTTACAATAAAACATTCGAGAGCATTCATTGAAAAAAATTTAAGTTCTTCAATAACAGGACAAAAAAAGAAGTTTTAAAGGATAATAGTCAAATCATCCAATGAATTTCTGAATAGGAGTAATACAGAAACAAAACAATGAATATCACAGTCCGGTTGTCGACATTCAAATCCTGAAAAATCATTTTGGCAACCGTAAAAACAAAAGACAATCAAGTCATTTCAGTAAAATGAAACCCATCGGAAACACGTTCCAAATACACATCCGGCCAATCAAAATTTTAAACCAGGTAATAAAAATGGATTTTTTTTTGCCAGGAACTGCTATTTCTTGCGAAACGAACCATGTCAACCCTTCGTTTATGTCGTAGAGTACGCCACGAATACGAAGGTAGCTACGAATTGCCTTGTCATCAGGGTCGCTACCCCACTTGCTACGCTCCTGGCGACAATGACGTGGGATTTCACGAAACTGACGTAGTGAAAAACGAAGGTCACTTTAATAGGAAACCAGTGTTGAAAAGAACTTTCCACGTATAAAATGATTTTTGATAAAAACATAGATTGATATTTCCATTCATTATAACATATGGCAGATATTCGATTAATTAAAGTGAAATAATGATAATAATTTGAGGTTCACTTTAATGCTGCCCTTGCATCTAAATCACGATACAAAATCCAACTGAAAAAAAGAAATAATGTTTCTACAACTAATACAACAAGTTACCAACTTCATAAATAGAAATAAGTAATTGAAGTTTATCACCTTGAATATAATAGAGAGTTTTTGCAAGCCACCGCTAATGAAACGTTAACGCTAACGTCAAAAACGATTTTCTTTGTGCATCCTTACTGAAATTGACAAATAAGTTCATTGTAACGTTATGGATGTCTGTTAATCTTTAAAGTTTCTTGTGAGTACTCTGTAATTCAATATGCATTATTGAGCAAGCATTTCCTAAAAAATTTGTTCTTCACGTTAGCGTTATCGTATTGATAGCGGAGGCTTGCAAAAAGTCCTTAATATGAAAAAAAGGTGTCACTCTAAGTACTTATGCTTTTCTCATGTTGATAGCCCTTTATAGAAGCTGTAAAAAAATATGAGGTCATCTTAGAAGACATTTTTTCCTATATTGCCTCTTATCGCATTTGGCTCGTGCTGCGATTATTTATTATAGCTATTTATATATACGTAGAACGTGGATCAAACAATATCTTCCGCCATAACTTGGTCTTTAATAAAAAAAATTACTATAACGTCCTGCACGAAATTTTCATTTTCATTTGATGTGAAAGATAAATAGAAAGTATGTATTGTTCTTGTATCTTCACTCTCCAGCTTTCATTAATATGTAATATGTTGCAATATTTTTTTTTTATACTCCAGGTATTAAACCGGAGGATAGTGAGAGAAAATTCGGAGTAATTTTCCACAATGTCGACTCTTCAGGAGCCGTAGTCGCAGGATAATCAATTAAACTTGTCGGATTACAGGTTTGAACGATTTGTTACACAAAGAATTTTGTATTTTCCAGAAGTCGTTGAATAATAAACTTGGCTTCTAGAAATGCCATACTTTTCTGATGGAGCTTACATCTTGCCATATCAATTAGAACATGTAGCTTTTTTTTTTCAATTTTACAAAAATATTTGTTAGACAATTTTTTTCTCAACTTATAATTTTTGAGTAAGCATTCACAAAAATCACTATGCCATATCGTTCATGGACATCACATTTTCTGAAAGTTAAGATCCTGCAGTTTCTTGAGACTTTTTGAGCCACAGTGCTACATGCGTTTGTCGTTTTCCAGGAGGTCTTTTCCAAGTCTTCTAAAAAAGCTCATGACATACGATTTCTTGAAGGTTGAGATCCTGCATTTTCTTGAGTTTTTTTGAACCGCGGTGTTATATTAGTAAGTAATTTTTTTCTCAAATTTCCCGGTAAGAATCGAACTTGTAACTTCTTGATCGACATCTGATGCGGAAAACTCAAACCCAACCCGCGCCTCATCCGAGTTCCACCGGCCGATCCCTGGCTTCTTTTCTCAATGAATTGTGAACGATTAAATAGTTCTAAATCAAAAATCATTGATTTCCAGTTGTGTCACCATTGAGCCTTTGTCAAGCACATCAACATCTATTAACTTCCAAAATTTGGGCATATTGTACTGAGGCCCAAAATCATAGGGTTTTGTCGGGATCCTTTCAAATAGCTCTTAATTATGAATTTTTTGATTGTGTTACCATTAATACTTTTGATCAACATACCAACTTCTATTGATTTCCAAAATTTGAGCTCAATTCATCGAGGCCCAAAGTCATAGGATTTTGTGCGGGGTTCTTTTGTGCAAGACGCCAATATACAACAGAATATTGCTTCTGGCATTGTTTGAACAACTGAAATAATTTTTATAACAGTCAACTGTGCTGCTCCGTCTCTATGACGAGAAAATTCAAACAGTAACCATGCAATTTTGGACACCACGCATTTCGACCTTTCTCTCACCATCATATGACAGTTTGATGATGATCGAAAGAGCAGAGCTCATTGTGGTCAGCATTGTGTTGAGAATTGTAATTGACTTAATGTCGTATATGATTTGCCGCAGTTAATCGTATCAATATTTGTCTCAAAACCTATGTACCTTGAACATTATCTCCACATTACGAGTCAATGTACGGTTTTATATATTAATATCATCTTGATAGGTATTTCTTTTGTATTTCCACAATTCACAATCATAATTGTTGAAGTCGTGTGTAAAACAGATGTACCTCACTGGGGATTGCTACTTTTTTCAGCACTTTGTAGCACTGAAATTTATTTATAACTTCATAATTCCCTTTAAAAAATTTAACATTATCATATTTTGACGAATTATTTGAAAGAAAATATTTGGGAGATAACAATTTAAACTTTGTCATTTCAAAGTAAAATATTTTTGACAATAAATGTACGAAACTGTGAATTGCGAGCACATCACGAATATTTCAACATAATTAGGTAGAAGCACTTAAAGTATTGAGTTCTCACATAATTAACGATATTAAATTCAAGTTGAATTTTAGCGAGCCAATAATTCCTTTATCAAGTCTCAATAACTTCATTTAATATACTACTTTCGCTACAAAATTCCTCAAAATCTGAAATAGGATATATGAAACTACATATTCAATATAAAGTTTCAAGAGGTGTTGAAGTAAAAATATGGACGGATATCCTGAGTAAAGTTATTGTTTTCGAAGTATCAAATGGACAAGCAAACTTTGAGATATTCAATATGTTGACTTTAACATATGATATTTTGATAGGGAGTGACATATGTGGTATATGTTCTTTCGGAAAGTATTTGATGTATAGGTTTTAAATTTTGGAAGTAAATTTACAATAACTTTGGAACTTGTTTCATAAGTAATTGAAGAGGAAATTGAATAGCGTCCGAATTTAATATTACTATATTATAGTTGCACCATCTATGAAAATTCAGACAAGAATATTTCTGGATCATTATTATTTTTCAATTGGATAAACTTATAACGAGTTTCTCATTTACTTGTAATCCTATTCCAAAAATCATACCCTGAATGACAATGCGCATGCGAATTCATTCCCGAGTTGAAGTATTGCATGCAAATCGCTATTCGAAGGAATAATTGGTTTTGATCGCATTTATAATCAAATATTTGCAAGCAAAATCTGAACAAAATACAATATGTTCCAATCCAAGCTCCGGAGGAATAAATTCGATAGATATCGCCCAAGTTAATGTCTCGACTGAACCGCGGTGCTTTACGTAGAACTAAAGCCATCAGACCGACGATCACAGCAGATCTGGGAGTTGGATAACACTTTTTCGGCCTTAAGTTTCTAAATTAGATCTTAGGCGTTTCGTACTTGGCACACACAGATAAAGATATAAATTTGAAGTGAGTTGCTGGAATGACCTGTAGAATTGTGGTAGCATTTTGAAGAAAAGAGGTGACTATTGCAGCAAGTTCTTTATGGTTCAGTAGTTTTCAGATTTTATAATTTTATCTCCTTCACTATGAATGTGACGGGCGAGAGTGTGGAGGCTCGTAAAAGTGACCTTGATGGGCGGAGCCTTTCGTCCTAGTTGTTTCGCGCTGTACCGCACCACATCACTCTGCCGATGGAAGCCTCTAACAATATTCCAGAAATGTGGTAGAACACTCGAGAAATGGATATTTCTATATATAAACGCAAGCAAACGATTTGAGAGTAGTGTAATGGTGAATCTAGTGAATATCAAACAGTGAAGTGAACAATGTATAATGAAGAAAAACTCATTTTTTAATAAATATGTTTTATTTGAAAAAGTTCTATGTATTCGGTGCGGGTCGACTTCCTATAATATGTAGTTTACCATTATCTTGTATCCCAGGTGAACGTCCAGAAAAGGAAGACAGTTATTTTCTTCAACCTCAGTACTGACGTTCAACTGGAGAAACAAGATAATGGTAAACTTATCTATTCTGTGTATAGGAAGCGAACCCAAACGAATCAATATTTACATGAGTCATCAAATCACCATCCTGCTCAAAAATTTTGTATCATTGAAACTTTATATCAGAGAGCCTCTTCATTATGTCATCCAAGTAAGCTATCTGATGAAATAAAATTTTTGGATGATGTTTCTTTGAAGAATGGTTATGATAGAACACAGATTAAGAAAGCACTTAGACAGGAGAATTCTACGCCTCCTGTTCAAGATCCAAATAATAAGAAAATATTTGTTACGTTGCCTTACGTATTATAGCGGATAAAATTGGAAGGCTTTTACATAAATATGACATTGAAACTTCATACAATTCCAATTTAAAAATTCGAAATCTTATTGGTAATGTTAAAGACAGATTTCCTCTACAGTATCCAGATATATACAAGATTCCTTGTCAATGTGGCAAAGTATATATTGGACAAACCAAGAGGACTGTAGAAACAAGATTGAAAGAGCATTCTCGTCATATAAGATTGAACCATCCAGAAAAATCTGCTGTGGCTGAGCAAGCTATTCAAGAATTACATGGCATTGACTTCAAGAATACGAAGCTTCTGGCTAAAGAGAACAATTGGTTCAAGAGGCTCATAAGAGAAGCAATTGAAATGAAAAACCACCGAATAATTTGAATTTGAATACCGGTTATGAACTTAATCGATCATAGCTACCAATCATTTGTTCATAATTTCAAGCTATTTTTATCTACGAATCTACTTGCAAGAGTAACTTCATCACCATCTCCTGAAGATCTGTGGATGGTTCAGTTATGCACCAAACCAAAAAGAGTAGAGCCAGATTGACCTAGAACTACAAGGAGTTGACAATTTGCCCTATTTAGACCTTCATCATTATCTCTTGAAGACCTGTGGATATTGAATCATCAACCACAGGCAGTGCTCTACGATCCTAGCAGTTAATATTTTAAACTGATCTTGTTACTATTTGTACTTTTATTTTTGTTGTCTTGACAATTTTGTTCATTTATTTTCATATTTCTTCACACTTGAGAAAGGCAGTACTTTGTTGTGGAAACGTTGTGTTTCTAATCATTTTTATATACAGAACTTTTTCAAATAAAACATATTTATTGAACAGTGTAAATAAATAGTTGAATATAAATATCTGCGACTTTGTTTGAGCTAGTATTGAGTGATAAATGAATAATATAGTGTTATTAGTGATATCCAGAAGAATAAAACTTCTATTTCATTTCAAATTATTAAATAGTGACTTTTATTTAATTATAAACTATTTCTTCAAGCAATTAATATTACACTAGCAATACAGGTTATGCAGGCCAACGGCTTTATTAACTATAATTTGCCACTGAGCTCTGTCTGTTGTTTTCCTTTTCCAGTTTGTAATATTCAAAGTTTTTATGTCTTTTGGCACTGTATTCTACCATCTTTTCCTAGGTCTTCCCGTCTTTATGCCTTCTTCAAAAACTAATTTAACTGTCCTATCCTCTGGCATTCTCAAATCTCACAACCATGTAAAACTGTTGGTCTAATTATCGATTTGTATATCCCAATCTCAATATATTTTTGTTCTTGAATAACTTTATTCAGGAGCCTGCACTGCTAGATTCCTTTACCAGTCTTTTTAGAATTTTTACTCCTTCCTCATTGAAGTTTGACACTGTTACACCCAAGTAGGTGAATTTTCTAACCTCGAAATTGTATGACTTTCCTTCCTCTACTCTATTATTCAGAATTTGATGTCTCTGGCGTTTTCTTGTATATAAACCGCAGCTTCTGATTACTCATTCTAAGGCCAAATTGAGTAAAACAAGTGACACAGGATCGCCCTGCCTCAGACCTCTGTTTACTACAAAACTTTAGGTTATTATCTCATCCATTATTATTTCACATTCTGTATTCATATGTGTCATTTTAGTCGCTTATCTTCTCTAGAATATGGAAATACCTAAGGATCTCCATTACTATATACATATTATCCTGCACCTCTACCTCTCCGTTTTAATAGCGAAAGGCTTATATCCCTATCACGCTTGCATTTTGGTGAATTTTTTATCTAAGCATGCTTTTTCTGAGCACTAGTGTTTCATCATCAATTTTTTGACGAATAGGAACCAGTTTTTCCTCAAATATTCATTCAGAATTTCTCCTGGCAGTATGTTTATGAATAAATGTACATGATTTAAATAGAGTTTAGCATCTGGTACGGAACATATTCGAATGGAAGTGAAAAGAATAATATAGAATAAGAGATCAAACTATATCTTGATACAATACAGTCCCACTCCCTGAGAAACAATTTTTTTATTATGACCCTCGTTAACCTCTACTATATGAATCTTTTTCTTGTAAGAAGCTGCTTGAATCGCAACAATGATTATGTCTCCTAATATTCTCAAGTATAAAAAAACCTGAAAACAGTAGTCGCGGCAATAACAGATAAATAAATGTGACATCAAAATTGGATCTTGATTTTTTTACCAAACAGCTTCAAGTAGGGTTGCGTATAATAAGATATATCATCATTTCCTTTTCTCCAGTTTGTTTTTCTCTCTGTAATACTCTGTTTCGTGATAGTCAAGCATTAATCTTAATGTCAGAGAAAAGTACATAACAATAGAAATTACCTAATGTACGTGGGAAATTTAATGTAGCAAAGCCGACAAATTTAACTTCAATAAACTAAGGTGCATTTACATTTCCAGATTCCTATTCAATATAAATTAAACCTATTATAGACTTAGGGCAGAATTCCAAGAAAACATTGAACTGAATCTATTTGAGTTGAGAAGTTATACAAAACTTATTTGTAGGCACTGAGATTCAATTTCGATTTGTGATATTTGGATTAAAAAATTGGAGAATCATCTAGATGACGAAAGCGCATTTTTGAAAGCTCATGAATGCTTGTTTCTTCAGAGATTTCGCAAATTACCATCTTCCACAATTATTGAGCTTGAAATCAAGCAGTTTGGGCAAACTTACGAAACAGCAGCATCCATTTAGTACTAGTTTTAAGTTGACTATTAGATAGGTACATAATTATGCATGTACAAACTCAAAAATACTTTTCAATCTTCATTATTTAGTTATTGACTGACGGGAGGTCAAGTGCTGTACCTTCAAATGATAATTTGATCTTTATCAAAGCTATATTAAAAAAATACACCAAAAGTAAACAAACTTTCATCCAATAATAATAATTCATTCTAATAAGCTTCAAATTCGCGTCAAACAAGTCATTGAATGAGTCCTGGACAGATTTGACAACTGTACATAATGATAGTGACACCCATGGCTAAAGTTGTAACTGAATTTTTATCTACTTGAATAAACTTCAGTTGCCATATCCCTAATGTCATATATATCTATGGGCATTGTTTCACTTGAAACAAGTAATTGAAAAATTCAATCTTCCACAATCACTGAGCTTGAATTGAAACAATTTGTGCAAACCTACGAAACAACAGCTTTTATTCAGTACCAGTTTCAAGTCTGTAAATAGTATAGTTGCTGAGAACTCAGCGTCACGTCAGCCAGCCAGCCAGACAGCCAAAATATAATAGCACTTTTTTCCAAAAAATGCGCTAAAAATAATAATTCAATGCAAGATAACTATTTTTGCTTGAGTGGATGATTGCAATGAAATGTTATTAATATATGAAATTGCTGAATACATTTTTTTGTGGTTGCAATAGAGGCTGCACAAACCTGAACCAAAATATTCCGTGGGGTATTCCTACTGGGGAAACCACGTAAAAAAGCGCCAATTACGCTGCTTTAGTGGATGCGGGAATGTGTGCGTACCTACGGTCCGAAATCGCGATAACTCAAGAAAAGTGCTTTGTAGGGAAAAAAGTATCGAGAACTTAGTTGTAAAGAATTTCACGATCTACAAACTTTTTCTTGTCCATTTTTCCAGTAGCTCTCATCGCTTCAGAAATATACGCAGAAAATGAAAATTTGTGACTCTTGATATCGGGTGAAAAACAACGCAGAAGCGAGATCGATGGAGACATTTGATATAGCATTTATAATGAGGTATTTAAGACCTACACAAAAATCTGGCTTGTTGATAATTGATGCAAACTGGAATGTCTATTTTGTCAGGACTTATACGCACACCATCTGGGCCATTCAAAGAAAAAATCAAAACGGCGGACTTTTTGCTTGATTAATGAGGTTACCTCTTTTATTCTAATTATTCCAAAGATCCAATTATATTTCGAATATTAGTTCAAATTCCATAATTTCACCTCCTTCTTTGCTGACTTGAAAAAATAATATAAAATAAATATTGTTTTTTAAAAATTGATATTATCCTGAAATTTATTGTTTGTTTAACTACAAAGCAGATTATCTTCTGAAATGTGTACTGTGTCGCACACATATTTTTTCATTCCACTTAATGCTATTGATCTCAATGCTAACAATTTTGAAGTTAATAATAATCTTGACGAGGTTCGAAGGATCATTACAATATTTCTTGTCTTGAGAAATAGCTATCACTTTCTTCTTAAGACAGTTTATCTTGAAGTAATTTCAAATATCTTAGAAGACATATTCGTATTGATTTATAAGAATACTTTTTCAGTACTGCATGCTTTGGCTCTTAACGAGTTGGATAATACGACAAAAAATCATATTTAATAACGGAATGGTTTATGTGTAAAAGTATTCATGAATATAAATCTAATTCTCGTGTAAACTTGATATTGAATTGATATTAATTGAGTTATAATTCCATTTTAATCCCAAAGGGCCAACATACAAGCATTTAAATAATGAATATCCCCAGTCGGTTTTTAGTTTCCACTTTGCTTCGAAGCTACAAACAAATGAACATGAATACTTTTAACTAAGTTGAAATGATGTTATGAACGCAACGTTTTGATGCCTTTTGGTGTTAATTTATAGAGCCTAATAAGTCTTTGAGCTTCTAAACACTCTCAGTATTTCCCAGTAAATTGTATTTATGAATTATGTTCTGTACAACTGAGTTAATAGAGAAAGATCTACAAGATCTAAATATAGTTTTGTTCTACCCAAAGGTTTCAATTGAAGTTAATATTCTTGATTAGATATGTATCTGAATTATACCTGTATTGAATAGTAATTGAGTTGCTCACACGTTAGATGTTATCATTGAAATGAATTTAGATATTAGAACAGTCAATTTGCAGTTGTGTTTGGCATGATCTCCTTGTGGCTGCCTTCTGATCATCTTCAGAATAACATAAGACAGATTCAGCAATCTGTATAAGAATCTCAAACTGAATTTCAGCTGGATTAATTGGAAATTTTTGTTATTGATTCCCTGTTTTCATTCCCATGTCTTAAATAAATATTGACGTGCATCGTGACAGACTTATATATCAAGTCAATTTTTTCTTATTCACTAAGAAAACATCACATGTGACATGGCTCAATTGGCAATTTTATTGAGCTTATAGCGCCTTTAGAAAAAGCTTTAGACGTGAAAAGTTTCTCATATCGATAGGATAACTTATAATGGAGTATTTCTATCTAGAAAAAGGAGGAAGTCTTTGATAGAGTTGAAGATATTATTTTTTTGGTATTGAAACAAATAAATTCGATTTTCTCCTGCAATTACTGAAGCATTTTTCTACTTAAACATATAATAGGCTCGGTGTATTACAAATAAGCTCAATCACCTCACTATAAATTGTTTTGAAGCGAGTTAATCTAGTAATTGAATTGTATGAATATATGATCTAAAAATTATGTTCACAACTGCAAAGGTCGATTATTGACGCAATGTGGTGTCAAGTCCTGATTTCATCCATATTCTTTTTATCAGCCTGTATCACGTGATTTTCGTGAGAAATTCATGATATGGCTTTACATCTCACAGTTTACGAACTACATTCTATTCTCCTTTGAAGAAGCAACCTTTGCTCACCTAAAATATATGAAGAATATTGATTCAATTTCATATCTTGTTATTCTCACATGAAAAATTTCCAATTGACATCTACAATGGAATATTTGGTTTTTCAAAAAAAAAATCGTATTCAACATACATCACCAAGAAGTAAGAAATGAATATATCTAAATCTCTTATGATTTTCGACACCTTGAAGTCGTCCCCAATGTAAGAGAAAAAGTGTTGGATTCGACAGAGTTTATCAGGAATCAAAAATATCAAATTTAATTTCGTATTTGTTATTTGAAACTATCAATTGTTATATCTGAATCTGTGCGTTATCACTTTATTGATATGTGAAATATTCTCCGGAGCGGTTTCTCAGGCATGTAAGATAATTTGCTCTGATATATGATAGCAACTTCATTGTATGCTGTATAGTGCAACTTGGTATTTACATATACATCATAATTATTTCTCAGCAAACAGTTGCGCGTGTAGAAAGATGAAATCAGGACCAATCATCGAAGAAGAATGATACATAATAAAGCAGAGATGTTTATTATAGCACAGGTTGTGCTTTAGGTAAGCTTTCGAAAGCTGGAACTAGGTAAAAAGGATTATCGTACAGTCCGTGAGTTTAGTTGAGGACACTTTTTTGGAGGACTTAACTAGTCACGTTTTTTTCATTATATGGAATTAAATAAACCCCTGTACTGCATTAGACTTCCAAGGTAAGAAATATATACAGATCTACGAAAATATAGAATATGTATTTGATTGAAGTAAATAAAAGTAAAAATCTTTCAGTACTGGGACATATTTTTCCTGCTACTTTTATAGTTTCATCAGTATTTCTTTGATTTCCAGTAAGGTATTGCGGATAATAATGTTATGAGTTTAAGTCTCACAATTAACTATTAATTGAAAACGAATACTTCATCATTTTTGAGGAACAACAATTTTGTCTCGCATTTCAGGCAATAACTTTTTGAATTATTACAAAAATTCTAGTTTTATGTTGAAGTTATTGGAGTGAGGAACTAAATCAACCCCTGGGTGTCCACCTAAGAACTAAAGTTCTATAGTTCATAATTTATAGTAAAAGTTCTTGGTTAGTTCATAATTATGGTTGGGCTGATCAGCCAAATTACATTTGACCAAAACTTTTACATTTAGACAAATTTATCGTGAAAACAATAAAACAAAAAATCCAATACGTATCATTTTGTACACATATTGCTTCCAAATATGTAGAAGAATATATATTGAAATTTTCAAATAATTCGGGAATTCAACTGCCTGCGTTTTTCTTTCCTGAGTAAAAAAGAGAAATTTGGTTTCCAATAACATCATTTGAGTCAATTCGATAGTCTTTATAATATAATAGTTTCTATTATGCGAATCTGGGAAGGATATACTAGAACGCCGGCTGCATTCGAGAACTAGTCACAGGATAAGCTGATGACTATCTTGAATTCTCTGAAAGATCATGATTAAAGAGAACAAAACATATTGAGAGTCATTTGAATTATCTGCTGGTTGATATTAATTGAAATGATCGTGAAAACAATTTTATTGGAGAGTATGAACATTATGCAGATACAACATAAAAGTTAGAATTGATAGCATGTAAATATCAGAGATCATAAGCTACTTCTCTGGAAAGGCTCGGAAAATATTTTTTTAACTTGTGATTTTGGAAGATGTTGTGTGATCTGGAGATTGTCGATTCTTGGTTGTGATTTTTCAACACGAACGTCTGGAAATATCATCTTTCAGGATAGACACTTGTAGATATAAAAATAAAATATAGAGATCCAGAACTCTCGTCATGAACGTTCCAATATTGCAATTACTATTATGTTGCAGATAATGTGGAAAGAAATATCTTATAGGAATATAAATTGCTTATTGTGAAATAGAATGTCTACGACAGTGATTTTAGATTGGGAAGAAAATGAATAAGCTACTATTATGTTATTGAATATTGGCAATTTTGGTAACGATGGCAAAATCAATTTAGAAAGAGAAAATTGAGTTCAGCAATATCTAGGAGGAATCCAACGGATTAAAAACGACAATTTTTAGCAAGTACTAATTGAGAACGATACAGACAAAACAGCGGAGAGTATATTGTAAATTGATTCTAGAGGAAGGAAGACTGTTTAATCAATTGTAAGGTGACAACGAAAAGTTTTTGCTGGAGGAATATTAAAAATAGTATTGAAAATCATGACACTTGTAGGGGGATCCAAAACAACTGACAAGAAGAAGAATGTCAAGTATCTGATCTCATAATAAGTGATGGGAAAGTGATCAAATTTAGGTTTTGAATATCAAAGATCTCTAAAGCCGGACTGATAAACAAGGTAGAGAAAACAAAAATAATGGAAATATAAGAAGTGGAAGAGAGTGAGCATACTACAAGAATTATTTAGGATCTATGATTGAAGGTGATAAAAGATAGAATACAGAAATCTACACTTACTAGATTACTACAACAAGAACTTATCGCATCATGAACAGTCATATCGAAAGAACAAAAAAAATCACAGAAAGATTGAACTAATCACGAGAATATATTTATCCTTGACATAGGTTTTGAACAAAAGGCAGAAAAGCAAACACCAAATAGATGAGATAGGTATTCGGAGTCACGGATTGAATAAAACAGACAGACCAACGAAAAAAAAACATAAGAAGAAAGGAATCACTACAATTCAATTAAATGTTATAACAGCAAGAGAGGAAGAATGACATCAACTAATAAAAACTGCAGTAAGGGTGCAAGAAACAAGACTATAATACCTAAAGATCAAAGGAAGCGGTGAAGACTGTGAATATTTATTTCATGGACTTCAAGAGAGAATAGAGTGGTTGGAAAAACGTGGAATCGAATAAATTGATCTCCAAAAGTGTCACGTTGAAAATCTAGGTATTAGAATTACTATTGTCACCATTTCAACGTATTATTGTGGATCAGGTTTCTTAACAGTTGTATGAGTATCCTCCAGATCAAGAAACAATTACGTTTTTGTCTTGTATTGGAAAATATTCTACTATTTCGTAAATATTCCCTTCCAAGAACCTTATTTCTAGTGAAATGTAATATAAATACAGCAAAGGTCAGATGTTTATTTATAAAATTGATATTTACCAAAGTATAGGTCGATAACTGAGATATATGTGTCTGCGAACAAATACGCAATACTTATATAGAAAAGCAAAGCAAAAAGAGTTGAAAATCGTGGAAGGATACATTAGAAATGATTGATTCCTGGAATACTGTTGGTATTCTGGTTATTTAGTTATGTTGAATTGTTCATTGTCCTTTGATTAACTTTCAAATATTTATGAACTGGAAACAAAAAAAACTTGAATTGCTTGGAAGTCATATTCTATTCAGTTTTAATATATTATTTCTCATTCTTTTGTTCCTGGTTTTATTTATTAGGACTAGCATCCTTAATCCTTCCATTTCATAAAATTGCGAAACGTTCAACAAGCCAACTGAAATTAATATACATGAGATGAAAACGGAACGGAAGTCTTGTTGAAACGGAATAAATGGACTGTACTTTTAGATATCCACTGCCTGTATTATTCAGCAAGTAATTGTTGATTATGGAGTACCATTTCAATGATAAAATATTCTATCAAATGAGGATTTATTGAATCAACGTATTTCAGGGTTTTCAAACATGTGAGTTGTTTCAAACATGAGTAATATGTTTAGCTGGTTGTAACAATGGGTGCTTAGAAGTCTTTTCTAACAAATTTCAGCTATATTTTGACATGTAAGTCAAGTTTTTGTACCTTATAGCTTTATATTTCGGGACGAGGCTTTCTGTTGCCTGAATATAAAAAATTCTTATTTACAAACAAGAAAAGGAGAACAAAGTTCAAAATTGATATTAATATTGGAGAGAAGTGTTATGCATAGTATTGCCAGCATGAGTCCACAGATATTTTAGGATGATGCTTAGCTACTAGTGGGATGTGTGAGAGTTCAGTTGAGCGGGGTCGTGTAAAATTCTCATTTTTAGCTGTTAAAAAAGTTCTGTATAGATCTTTTGATGGGATAAAAGCAATTAAAAAAGAATCAAACCTCAATTTTAGTTTCGTTGGATTAATTCTCCATCATTTGTCATATAAATACCATTATTTCCAAAATGTTCCATCCGGTGATCTGATTTGTGGATTATAAAAGCACACGAAAAATTCAACCCTTTCTCTGACATTCATTTTATAAATTGAAATATGAGAGACGAAAAACCAGCAAATGGAACTTTATTTTTCTTGGAGTACAAAACATGAGATCTACATATTGTAAAATTTCTAGTTGTATTTTGAAAGTAGATGACGTAATCTTCCTATATAATCTGGGATCAGACTCAATTTTTGTTGGTATTGCGGTAGTTGCTCATGTTAATTAGATTTTCTGAGAAGCAGATTATTTATTTATTTTGTAAGTTTGGCTTTTCAACAGAAATAAAATTTCCAATAACAGAAAAGCACAAGAATACAAATAGGTGCACAAAACATGATAGAAAAATTTAAAAAAAAATAATATGTAAAGAATGAATAATAATTACAAAAATAATAATAACGTAATAATAATAACGTACGTGAATTTTAACATTTTTTTGAAAGTTGGTAAAGTAGTACAGAAAACGTATACATAGCTCTAGTTCTATAATTAGGAACATAGAAATTGAATGACCCTAATAATTATGCGGAAAGATTAAAGAGATTGACGAATGATGTAGAAAGTTTTAAGAGGACAGTCTGGAAATAAGTTGTCGAACATTTTTAGGTATAAAGAACACAACCGTATTTAAAAAATTCGACATAAATATTATTTGTTTTCTATAGTGAAGCCTCAATATTTGTCAGTCTGTATCTTATCCGATTATTCAATTACGAACATGAAATTTAGTGTAATTGGAAATTATACTTGCCCATATCCAGTTCATGAAATAGACTTGAAAAAATTGTCGATATAAGTTTGATAAAGTCTTTGTTTCTGGTGAAAACTGTGTGCCATAAGCAAGTTTTAATGCAGATTGAGGGACCCAAATATGGATAAGGAAAAAAATTTTTCTAGGTATTGAAGTCCACTTAATTTTATTGATGTTACTATTCAATTTTTGGACGTTTCGGATGTGCACCCATCCATCTTCAGCGTTCTTATGGAATATTACAATCTAATAACCTTGTTTACAGCATAGTTGTGAAGATAAACTTCCAATAATTATTGATAACAATAGAAAAATAACAATTAACTCAAAAATCACAAAAAATGTGTGAATGTGGCTGGTGATAGAATAAGCAAGGATAAGTTATTGATAGACTTTTATACAACAGCAACAAAGAGAAGAGTGATGAAGTACAATATGGCAACTGTACCTGTAATTCTATACAATTTTGATAAAACTAATTTATAGTTCCAGTTGATAAATTTGTGTAATAATGCGTTCATAAATCTAAATATTAAATATTTACTCTGAAAATGCAATCGATACTTGTATGCTTCTATTTTTAATATTCATGTTAAAGAGTATATGCATAAAAATATTTTAATCGTTGTTTTTGAGCGAAATAGGGCCATGATGATTTTTTTTTGAGTCTGTTGGAAATTATGAGGCATGTGCTAAGGATTTAGTTTGAATAATGCTTCAAGGGTTTTACATAAAAGTCTTGAAGTTAATGAATCTTGGATAAGAAATAAAAATTTTGAACTCTGAAGGAGGAATTATTATTTCTTTATTCCTTTCTATCTTGCAATATATGAATTAAATATGTCCCCTCCTTTAGCTTAGCTGGAAAAATATGGAGATTCTGTATGCTCCTGGGATAAAGGTCTTCCTAAAATAACTTTTTCATCCATAGATATATTGAAATGAAATTTTGTAGGAATAAATTCCACACAGGAAATAAATGCCAAAATGTTACTGAAATTACGCTTCTTTCTTGCTGGAATATCCATTAACTTTCTCATTTGAAACAAAATATTCGTATAAATTGATATGGCACCAATTTTTCAAGGTGTGCTGATAGTCATCATACGTATCATTAACTAATTCTATCTTCAAAACAATAGCGTGAGGATAATAGGGTAAAAACTCAATGAATAAATAAATTATCTGAATCATAATCAATTATTCCGAAATTGTGGCTTACTATGAGTTTTTGAATGTATGTAGGTGGTGCGGTATACATTATTATCAGATAAAAGTTCGTCCATAATTCTATGCGGGGGTAGAAGGTCATGTGCAGGGCACAGCTTTTTGCGTGAGCTCAGAACCCAACTTATGAACCCTGAATATTAATATTATCGCAGTCAAGATACTTTTTTGTTATCTTTAGTTCTGAGTTCGGTGAGAGATGCAAAAATCTGATCGTGTATGGTGCTATACCTACATATTTTCTCCCCAGATATTAAAGTGAATACGAAATTATTGATTTCTGGAATTTACCTTGGATATTTAGTATGTTTTTGAGTTATCTATATTTTCTTGTATAAATACATTGGATGAACACCGTAACCGCAGTGTCCTTTACAATGTTAGAAGTAAAAAATTGCTCGACGCTATACTACACCGGCAGTCTTTTGAAATTTATATAAATTGCTTGCAACACAGGAGGTATATTGTGATATATGTGTGTGTAATTCAGCTTTTTTTAGTATAAAGCAGCTCTGAAAATAATAATTCAAAACAATACAGAATGATCTATGTACTCGTACAAATTCATGCAATTACAAGAAATATAATATCACGTACAAAATAACAAGTAAGTAATGTGAAACCGACAGAAGTCACCTATCGAGATTTTGATGGAAATATCCATTTTGAGCATCCCTGAATCCATTTTGATTATTTTTGGCTTGATGTCGGTACGTATGTTCGTGCGTGCGTGCGTGCATTCGTACGTGCGTGCGTTCGTGCGTAAGTCGCAAATCTCAAAACTGGTTGAACGTATAATGTTGAAATTTTGTATTTGAGATTGGTATAGGGTCTAGTTGTGCACCTCGCATTATGGTTCCAATCGTGTGTACCGGAAGTGCACTCTACTTGAAACTTTTTCGAATTTTTCTAACAAATGCAGAATGATCAACCGTAGGATGTTGAAATTCAGTATTTGAACTTGATGCTGTATCAGAATGGTTATCTGCTATTTTTGTAAGAATCGGCCAGGCCAGAAGTGCACTTTACTTGAATTTTTTTTGGAATTTTTTGCATAAATATAGAATGATCCGCCATAGCATATTGAAATTTCGTATAAAAAGCTCCTATAACATCTTATTGTACATCTTGCATTATGATTGCGATCGGCTAAACCGGAAGTACACTTTACTTGAAACTTTTTTTTAATTTTCCGCAAGAATTCAGAATGATCAGCCATAGGATACTGGAATTTAGCATTTGGAATTGCTCTATCATCTTGATGGTCATCTTCTATTTTTGTAACAATCGGCTGAGCCGGAAGTGCACTTTATATGACAGACTTTCTGAATTTTCCGCATAAATTCTAAGCAATCAATCATAGAATATATAAATTTTGTATTAGGCACTTTCAAAATATCTAGTTATACACCTTGCATTATGATTGCAATCGACTAAGCCGGAAGAGCACTTTATTCGGAACATTTTTTGAATTTTTCGCATAAATCCAAAACGATCGAACGTAGATTGTTAGAATTCAGTATTTAGGACGATTATACCGTCTTGATGCTCATATCCTATATTTGTTGAAATCCACTGAGCCGGAGGTGCACTTTACTTGACAGTCTTTTGGAGTTTTTCGCATAAATTCGAAACGATCAGGTGTAGAATATTGAAATTTGGAATTTGAGTCTGCTGTAGCATTTGAATGATTATCTACTATTTTCATAATCATGGACTGAGCCAGGAGTGCACTTCAGAAGGAATATATTTTTTAATTTTGCGCATAAATTCAGATCTGTTGGCAGTCGTATAATTTTGGAAATCAGTATTTAAGAATGTTGTAGTATGAGAATAATGGTCTACTGTCTCCGTAGCAACCGATTTGGCTGGAAGCGCATTTTACTTGACCGATTTTTAGAATCTCTTGGGTAAATCGAAAACGATTAACTGTGGAACGATGAAATTTTGTGTTTGTTTATATATATCCAATGGTATATATGATCAAACACAAAATCACATCGTATTATATATATCCAATGATGTACAAGTAAGTGATGTGATGTTTACGTCAGATATTTTAGAAGAGTGAGGCGTAGAATCTTTTAGAGACAACCATGCTGCCTGAACCTTGTATAGTAACAAACAGTTTCTCTTAAACCAAGGTTGGGGTGGTAACTTTCGCATATTCTCTCACCTTTAAACTGTTGATATATTTTGATATGAGGGTATTATTATCACAATACACATTAACACACACTCTCTCTCTCTGCCCTAATTATTCGTCTTCAAGTATTTGATTTATTATAGTTCTCGGGTACCTACATCTAGATCAGTGCATAATTTTCAACATGAGCTGTACGCTGCCTATTCCGTCTTCAAGTGTTCAATCGAAAATGATTTGTTCGGGAATGTATCCCTTGTTCAATAATTTCATGATTAGTTATTTGCTACTTTCATGAAAAGTGTACCAGGTCATGGATCCAGCTAGCCAAGACTCTATATCAGCTGTTGTTTCGAAAAACCACTTTTTTTTGGGCTTCTTTGGTTTATTCAGCTTGCTTCTGTAATTTTTTGAACTTTTGTTTGCACTTCTGGTAGCCCATTATACTTAACTTATCTTTCTTATTGACTGGATATCAGTATTGTCTTACATTAAATGTAAGGACATTGTGTCTGTTCAAGATGGTCTCTGTCTTTTCAGATGTTATCCTGCACTTCAGTGCAGTTCGCTAATGCAGTGCAGTGAGAAGTGAATCTTTTACTCAAGTCGCTCCTCGTTCTCATTGACATTTTATCATTCAATCGCTGATAAACATGTCAAGCTTTAGACGAGTTTGAAAAGCTCTCAAAGCCTGACAAAGAAAACGCAACTCCATACATTCAGTCCAACGATGCTCCAACTTTTCAGTGCCATCAGAATAATAAGATGCACCTGAAGCCTGGTTGTATAATCTATGCATTTCGATACTCTAGTTAAATTGCGTTTATTTCCTATGGTTACAATTATTTCAGCAATTGTAAGCATGGTGAATAAGCTCGGTTGAACTAAACTGTAGATAAGCTTAGGATGTACAACTGAGCCTAACTCAGCTTTGGCTTCATTCGAAGCTCCCCAAGTAATTTATTCAAGTTGTAAAAGAGAAAGAAATCACTGTGTGTTGAATCTGACGGATACGGAGCATACGGAAGCACCGCATCAACGTGAGACTTGTGCCTACGTTATGATGGTGGATTAGCACTTTGTTTTTTGCTAGATGGGAATGTTCAACTTTGATTATATCATTTAATTTGTCCAGTAATGAAGAATTGCAGGTTCCAGTGATAGTTCTGCCTTTTTTAAGTAGTGCATGAGCACTACACTATGGGAATCTCAAAAGATCGTGTCCATGTTTTTTCCAGTAGATGGAACTGTTTTGGCTTCTTTAAGTGCATTTTCGTCTGCTCTAAGAAATTCATCTGCAGTGATGGAACGTCGAAGAAATCTAGTAGTATTGCGTTTAAATATTCAAAATATTCCTTGAAATGTGGTGGACTTAGTCTATTCTATCGAGATGTTCACAATCTCAGCAACTCCTCGAACTTTCAGTCGATGATCGTCTAGTACGAAATTGTGAATCTTCGTGACAATTCCGTCAGTAACGACGGCTTTTGGGTATCCCGAGGGTTTAAAATAGAGGAACATATTGTTTTGATGTAGAATCTCATATATTTTTTATCTCTGTTGATATTAGGCTTTTCAAAATGCACGAATTACAATTTTATTGATTTCATAAAACAGACAAAAAAACGCGGTCGTATATTTAGGGCTGGTACCACATCGAGTCGACATTGACATATTTCGATCTCGTCTTGAAGTCCCAATCCTTGTCATTATTATCTAGATCTTATTTTTATAGAAGGACAGTCTGACCTAGTTTCTGTCATGTCCCTATGATAAATATTTGGCCGTATTCTGTAACACAATCATTATCTTATTATCGATCGATAAGATTTTTGACAAATAACAACAATTATAAGTGAAAATTTAGAATTTTTGTCAGTGCTACCTACGTTCAGTGGCTGAAATAGATAATGATCAATAAAAATTTATCGATTGAGCTACAGAATAGCCCCAATCAACTGGAAACATGTCCAGCTTGCATGACAAATTGACAGTAAAAATCAAGTCAATTCAAATGTTAAGTCGTTGTAATTCCAGCTCAGGTTTGGAAACTGCGATAGTAGCGCATTCACAATTTTAAGGTTGTTATTATCGTCATAGTTCAGGTGTGCCAACCTAAATTGCCTTCAGCTGAGAGTAGGGTTACCAAATGGAAATCGAAAAGTCCGGACAAAAACCCAGATTTTCATTGAAGCTCTGAGATTTCGTGACAAACGACGCGTTATTATTCTGACACACGATTTATATCAATTCTACGAGAAAATGTTCACTCTGAAGATAGTAATCTATATTACCATATTGCCACCTCTTACTAGTGCATTACTTTACCAAATTTGAATAAAAAGAGATAGCGCTATATGATAAGACATGAGATGGTAGGAAAAAGTGCATAGTTTTTAAAGAAATAGTGCGATTCTAAGAGTTGAGAATATAGAACTATGTTTCTGCTCATGTTGATTGTAAGTTTCCAATAATAAAACTGAAAAATTGCTGTAAGCAATGGAATGGAGGTCTTCAATTTGTATCACTCTTAGTTGGAAAAACTCGAGAGAGGAATAAATTGTACCATAAGCAGGGCCACTAGTATTGTAGATTCCTTTTATATATATATATATATATATATATATATATATATATATATATATATATATATATATATATATATATATATATATATATATATATATATATATATATATATATAAATTACTGGCTATGTTGAAAATCTAAGAAAAAATACTGCATGTGACCTTTTCCCTGCGATGTATTTTCTAAAAGGATTTTTCACCCCTGCTATCTGCTACAGATGTGTAATTTTGACAGTTTGACATGTGTCATATACGTACACATAAACAAGATCCGAGATCTATCCTTCACTGTGTGTCAGCAATGCATAACATAGCAATAAATTGATGAGCTGTGATTTTGTGTGACGTTTTTTGAGTAATAGCTTCTACCCCAAATATATGAGTGTCTGAATTTTTCCCAATAGTGGAAACAGATATCTTTCCAAAATGTCTCTATTGAGTAAGCGCACAGTTACAACTTTTCGCACTAAATTATATACAAACTGATTTTATTCAAGAAACTTTGCAAACTTGAAGGGAAAATAGAAAACAGTCCTAATCTGATTTGCCAAGATTACAGAAAGTTTCTCCTATTAACATCAGTTGCTATACTTGTATTGCTAAATTTATGCAGTGACGCTCTGTCAAATATCATCATATTCAATTATATTTTTGCACTATGTTTGCATTGGAGTGTTAAATTTTCTGGATTGCAATATTTCAGAATTCAAAAAAAAAAATTGAAAATTACTGGTACAAAAAGGTTTGAGAGGAATATCATCAATAGGTTGATACTTGCAGCCTTCTTCAATTTGAACAGTCAATATATGAAGATGACATCAATATCTCTTTAATATTGTTAGATACTTGAAACATAATATAACGACAGCGAAAATGTGAGAATAATCTTATTATATCGGCCGTAACACGCCGAGATAAATTATAAATTTCTATCAATCAAATTTAATCATGGAAAGTTCTTGACGGATGACTGTTTTTCTATGATCAAGTAATCATGCTAAAAGCATTCTAAAATTATCAACAATATCATTTCTGAGGAGTTGGTTTCATCAGAATTTGCAAAAATGTTCGCACCAGTAACTCTTTTGTGTGTACACTCAATAGTTTTGCAGAACTCCATTTTGCCTGCGTTTTACTTGAATGAATTGATAAAGATCTATTGATGTAGTTTTGATATGAAGCTTGTAGAAAATTACAAATAATACCAAATGAAAAAGAAAAATTGAAAGCTTTGAGAGTTTACAATACGAACCGAGCTCACGCATCAGAAGATGCAACAATTTGCAACTTTATAAGCAGATATTACAATGTGATGCGGTATAAAAAGAGTTGGAATAGCTGATTACAGTTATTGTATTCGTGAAACAGGATCGGCTACATAAAAATAATCAAAATGTTGTCAGCCAATATGTTGTAGATTGTTTTTTAGAAGGTTTTCTTGAAGAAAATGGATTTGAAATGCGTTAGGGATTTCAATCTCGTAAAAAAGACGCAAGATTGAGGAATCGAAGCTCGAAGAAAAAATATTGCACGTGACCTTTTCCCTGCAATGTATTTTCTAAAAGAATTTTTTACTCTTTGCATGACATATATAGTCTGTCTCGCTATTTATCTGCTACAGATGTATGATTTTGACAGTTTGACTTGTGTCATATACGTACAAATAAACAATGTTTGTCAGCAATGCATAATGGATGAGGTATGAGTTTGTGTGTCGTTTTTTGAGTGATAACTTCTACCCCAAATATTTGAATTACTTTGGAAATAAACATTTTTCGTGGTGTTTGTAGGTTTATCAGAAGACCGTCGAATGTGGAGTGAAAATAAAACCTTAAATAATAAAATTAACCTTGTCTAGCATATTTTTATTTCAAAGCAGCTGAGGAAGTAATATTTAAGATATATAGCACAATATCAAGACAATATTCAGCAGTTTTCAACTAACTACTGAACGATACTCAGCGCAAGCAAAAACTTTGTATTCCAATAAACGTAAAAAAGATATGGAGATGTGTGCCTCATAATGACGCCATTTGAAATTTTGTTGCGGAGATATAATAGATACAGAAGCTAGAAGTGCATCTTTATAATCATAAGTTATGCATTCGAAAAGTCAGTTATTATGGAAACGAAAACTCTCCGTCTCGAAGGCGTTGATGAATTTGAGCGAAAATATGAACTCATGTAGTGTGGGTGTCTTCTGTTGGAAAACCGCTGCTCGTAGATACAAGCTTCTCTTCCATTTTCCTTAGCCTCACCGTGAAACATTATCATGTCAGTCAGCTCAGCGAATTCGTAGTTCATGCATAATTTATTAATAACAAACTCACAGAACAACGAGTCTACGATGTAAGTTAGGTTAGGTTGTATGTACAGAACAAGTGGTTTCAGCATGATGGAGCAATACTATGTCTTCGAATGCATAGCACCTTAAGGAAGCATCACATATTCCTTCACAAAAAATTATATTCTCTGTGTGACTTATCATTCTTCAAAAGTTTTCACACCTCTTATATACAAGGTGTATCAAAAATAAGTACATTAATTCTATCTCATAGTAGAACTCGTCAAGCATAACAATTTTTCTCAATAACTTTTCCCGAATTCTCATTTTTTCTTAGCATTTTTATCTCCCATAATTTAACGAGTTGTTCAGGTGCATTATGTGATCTAGTATCCGTTACAATAGAACATTCGATTTTGACATATGTGAGTGATCAATTTTTACGTAAATTCTGGAAGAAAATCGATTGATTATTATTGTCACAAAAGTTTAAACCTGTGAAAATGACTAGCTTTTCTGTTTGCAGGTAATTTAGGATTAACTCAGCGGATATAATCAGAACGATTTCCAAATAGTCATTTTTCACTTGAAATTTAATTATTGTGGTTGTGCTAATGCATTTAATGTCAAAATATTGTGCACTTATATATTATGATGAGAATACTATGAGATATCTAGAACTTATCGTTAATCTAAAACGTGAAACACCAGATGAAATAAATGCAATGCATTAATTTATAAACGAAGCACCTGTGTATTGTTTTTTTCTCATATATTATGAACCTCACACTCAGGCCGTTCTAATAATGTATGTTCCGGGAATTGATCTGTTGGACAAATAAAATATTGTTTCATATATTTCAGAAAATACTTAGAAACAATCACCAAATTCAGTTTGATACATTTATATAATATGTTCTCTGTTCTTCAGGAATAGAAGCTTCAAGAATTTATGTGGTGTAACGATATGCCTCGCAGATGGCGGGGTTGTTACCTTTGGCGTCGCGGTTAAAACTGCTGACGATGTGTTCGGGCGCCAATACGGTCGGTGACGTAGTTTCTAAGGCAGACGGCTGGATATCTCAGAAGAGAAGGGCTAGGGTTGTCAAAAATAATCATCAGGAGGTAGGTGTCACAATGAGATTTATTACACATAGGAACGACGACGATGAACATAGAACATATATTTTTCAGGACTTGCACGGTGATGACTTGGCTGACGGAACGGCGGTACCTGACACTCGACACCAGCGGTCGCAATACGGACCCAGGCGGTCGCAGATGACAAGAAACTTCAAAACAAACAAATCGTGAAGCGATTTCCCAAACGGTGGATTAACTTATCTTTGACGCTTGTGAAACCAAACTGGCTCCCAGTAGTGACTCTACGATAAACTTGCTCAACGCTGTGAAGCCAATGATGACCCTCTCAACGGTGATTCTACGTTAAAAAAATCTAACACTGTGAAATCACGAAGACTTCGTCAGCGGCGACGCTACGTTAAGTTAATCCAACACTGTGAAGTCAACAAAGACTTCGCCAGCGGTGCTTCTACGTTGAATTATTCAAACATTGTGAAGTCAACCAAGACTTCGCCAGCGGTAATTCTGCGGTAAATTATCCAAAAAATATTATAAGTTCAAAAACAGTAAAAATATTCTAAGTTCAAAACGGCAAAAGCAAACAAATCTAAGCTCCTTTCATGGACTTAGAAACAAACGAACTCACAGGTTATGTCAGATAGTTGTGCTAACGGACTTAGCACAAAAACTTCACTTGAACGGTAAACACTCTGAAGATGACACTCGGTATCGGAACTAGAAGCGTACTTTGGAACGGCTGCTCAGAAGACTGGACTTTCAAAGAAGTGACTTAAGTCGGCTAGAAGGCCTTATTTATACTTGAATTTTAATGAATCCTTACTTATCATGTTTCCAAATCAAATTCATATTAGCGCTTTCAGTAATGTGAAGAAGACATATAGATAAAAAAGAAGAAGTAATTCTACAAATACAAATTTCTTCACAATAACAGCTTTCCTATTGGTTGTCTAATTATATTTCCTTAAAATTGAAATTGTCCCAAATATCCTTTTATCTGTCGATAATGTAGTCCACTGTCAAATGTCAGATGTTTATTTGTGTATGGTCAAAGGTCACGAAGAACGTCAAACTAGATATACAATATACAACATATTTACAGAACAACGGTTGATAACATTCAGATTTATTAACATTAAGGCACAAGACAATGTCTTTATGAAGACATAAAAACAGATCAAGCAATATCGGTTGCATTTAATTTCAGGTGTTTTCAAAAAAACTTAATCTCATTCCACCACATGTGAAATATTAGAACGGATTTATTTCAGCTGATGACTGATAAAATAAAGGTAAGCAGTGTTGTATGTTTAAGCAGAATTACAGAATTTAAAAATTATAGGGTGTGCAAGATCTAAACTAACTTTGATGGACTTTAAAATGTTTGACGGTAGCAGAAGGCTCTGGGATGTGCAACTGTGATGGAGTTTTGGGACATAATTCGTCACAGTAGCAATATTTTCAATTGAATTCTCTCAATGTTTGAGAATGAATGATAATGGGGTAAGTTGAGAGCAGCAACTACTTTTTAAGTGCTCATAGATGTCAGCACAGTCTAGCACAGATTCTGACTATATTCAGACTATTGAAATCAGCTGATTCAAGTGCAAAGAACTTGTGCAGACAATCTAATGTTTGAGAAATGTACTATCTGAAAATATACGTGAAATCCTTGAATAGAAATTAAATTTAATAAAAATGACTTTTGACTTTAAATTCTGTATATTTATTTAAAACTTTGACGTTTCGATCCTTTGACTATGAAGATCCTTGGTCGAAGGATCGAAACGTCAAAGTTTCAAATAAATATACAGAACTTGAAGTCAAAAGTCGTTTTCATTAAATAAAATACTGCAAAATGTATAGATTATTGGAGATCAAATTTCTTAACAATGGCATATAAATACGACTAATAGACCAAATTGTTAATTTCAGAGACATATTTAGTCTTCCTTTCATCATATACAAAAATAGAATTATCGAAATGAGCGTATATCAATGCATTGCCAAAATACTAGTATTCTTTCAGTTTCAAATAAACGACAAGACTACGTTGGTTCAAAGTTGCAAAATTCTCATTTCAATTGACAGCTATCATTCTTCTAACAAATGAGAAACAAGTTGACTGAATAGACCGATGTTCACACATCAATTCTTAACGATATTGTGATGTGCACATCATCACAGCACATCATTAACGCTAGCAACGTCCCTCACTTTTATTCATTTAACCACAATTCCCTACATTCCATGCATTTATGCAAATCTTGAAAGTGGCTCAATTAAGCTTATTTACATATATAAATAATTGCCCATATTTTGTAAGTCGAATGTCAACAGCCAAACTTGATTCATTCAAATTAACAACGCTCATATCTGAATTATCTCAAACAAATTAGAGAAAAAATACTGTCTTCTGAAGTTAGATCAACGAGCTTGAAGGTCATTTTACTATCATTGATTATATTAGCAGCTTCGTGAACTAAAATTACGTTGGTCGATGACTTGATACTCAAGATATCTAATCACTCCGGTGCATGCTTACCAACCGAAAACTTTGAGATAATGAAGGAGAACTAATTAGGTTAATCTTAGATGCTACACATGTAAACGTGTTCGATCACCAACGTGAGGGATGAACACTGAAAGTTACTATGTACATTAAGCTTGAATTCCTACGAGCTTATGTGAACACTTAAAGAGTTGGTTGAAAGTGTTAAAACTAAGAACACAAAGGTTAAAGTTTACATTGCAAATATTTGTATACAAACCATATTTGTTCGAAATATTATTGTAAAGAACTCGTTGGATGAACTTCAGAAGTAAAACAAAAATTAGAATTGTATCAAACTATAAGTCTGTTGATTGATAATTACAGAATTTTCTATGTTCCTAATCATCAAGCTTGATACAGAAGCAGACTTCCAAATTGAATGTTATGAGAAATTGCCTTTTGTTCTGGCAGTGTGAAGAGGAATAATTGCTGCCCTTAAGAACATAAGTATGATTTTCATTGTTTGTATTTGAGCTAGTTGGCAACATCTCAAACTCAAACATTATCGCTTATTTTCGAATTATTGCGTTTGGATCGATTGTAATTGGGACTAGTCTAGCAATGTATTCTATGATTTTGTGACGGGAACAGTATTATTTGATATGTATTGCAGCTAGGGTTGCCAAAAGCTGGACTCAGCACTGTATTAGGCTGGTCATTTCTATTAACTATTGAAATCGAGCAATTAATTCTTCTAAAGATTATATTTATATCGAATGAAATTGTTCTGTCCAAAAGTCTAACGAATTTCATCCAACTTCAGTACCAGCAACGATTGAGTTACAAAATAGTCTCAAATGTGAACTTATGAAATACCACAATTCATTGTATACGGTCGAAAAAACGAGCTTTAGTAGAATGGAGTTGAAAATGGCATAAATTCAGCGTAACTATCACAGACACCTCAAATTCCTATTATTTAGTAGCATCAAGTTAAATTTATAGTATGAATTTTGCTATTGACCCAATTTTCGCTACGAATTATTCTCAGTTTTATGTTTCATCGCATTTACTCCCTTGAGTTTGAAATAATCAAGCGTTTGCATATAGCTCATTTCCATTGCAACTTGATTTTCGCACTCACATGCTCTGAAATTCAGCGTAAGCTCTTGTCACCGCATTCAGCGTGAGCGCTAAATTGCTACAATTAATTTAAACTCTTTTTCCTCGGAATAATTTTCTCGTAAAAAGGGTTGAATTCAAATTTATTCCATTGCAAGTACTCTTTATGAGATTTGGCCTCAATTATGACAAATTACGTACTTTATTATTAATTCAGTTCCCTGCTAAATTAAAACTTAAATACATTTCTCAACTGTGACGATTAGCCAGGGGATTGCTAAAAAATAATTCATAATGAATTCATGGAATCATGTGACGCGTAATCAATAAGATTCTAATTGCTAAATTTCCGTTTGTAACGCTGTTAATTGGTATGCCTCTACAATTATATGGATATTACTTTTTACCCTCTTCATGTCCTGATAAATTAATGACTCTCAAGCAACTCAACAGCCAATCAGAAATAAGTGAACCGTCATTTGAAAGAACGTGCTAACAAGATTACCGTGTAATACTTTTTCCAATTTGTTTTCCATTTTATCGCTGATTTCAAGAAGAATCTGTATGTTAAATACGCTGCACGCTTAATTAAAGCATCAAGATAATTTCTTAGAAAACTTAAAGCAATGAATATTCATAAGCGATGAGGATTAACATAATTCTGAGAAAAAACGGAGACTGGACCAACTGTGGGTGCAGTTTTAAAACAAATAAGTTGATCAGTATGCACAATTTGCTTTATAATTGAATTTTCTTGACTGAAAGCACAATAATGCATTGAACGTCATCGGCAATTTATAATCACTATCCCAACAGAAATTCTCTAGAAATTTCTTAAATCTTCAAATTAAGTTTCTGGTAAATTCTGTTTCGAAATGTTTTGCATAAAAGATGAGATCTCATATTCTGATAATTGCTATTATCACATATATAATATTATTTCATGATCAAACACATTTCAATCGTAGAATTTCTCATCAAATGTATATTTGGCCTCTTCAAATTCTCCTCAAATCTTAGAACTAAAAAACTGCGTTCGTTTACGAGCGATTCTTCTTGATTACCATAATCAACGATAACGATGGTTCTCAACATCTTTTCTTTTCTCCGTTTACGACTCTATCAACTCTAAGAAAGTAAAATACAGTTTTTCACTTGAATTCCAGTTTCAAAAGATTGATTTCGAATTTTACAGGCTTTGTGACATGATCAAGAAGGGATTACGCGGGAAGCAAGGGCACATAGGTGCCATCTTGCGAAAAAACTCAATGAAGTACTTTAGATAGATCCCACTGGAGTTTGACGCAGGAATGTTGTAAGTAAGTCTTTCAGAAATGAACTGAAACGTTTTCCCAGCAGAGAAATCAACGTATAGTGGAAATTTATGTACTTCATGAAATCTTTTGAAAGAAAGCAAAATAATAGATTCCACATTCAGCAGAGAAACCAGATTCTACATCTCTGAATAATTTTAAGCGATTCAACAAGAAAGATCAAAGAAGAAGAAGTTCACATGATCTTTCAGGATTAAAGCATGCAGATGAAGCATCTTCAAGGAGTGCAATAATCTTGAAAGATTGGTAGTACAGTAATATTTATGAGCAGTATAGTCATATATAATCAAGCAGTACAATCAAATTGTTCAAACAGTGAAATCAAAGTTGATCAAGCAGTACAACCAAAGTTGATAAGGCAAGGCAATATATGCTCAGTTGAATAAGTCGTTGGCAATTTGTGGACGAGATTGTCTCTTGAGAAATCTATCATTTTCAAAACAGAAATGAGTTAGGAACAAAATTTTCTCGCAATTTTGCAAAATAGATTTCAGCCATTAAATAACTTTTCCAACCACCGTGACTTTTCAAAGTAATGTTATTAGCACTACTATTTGCTATTATTGTAGCGGATGTTCTCCGAAAAGATTGATCTGTACTATACATGGCAGCGTTAGGAATTTCCAGATACTTGTCAATAAGTCCAGGAGTTCGTTCAAATAGAATAACTTCAACCGGATTACGTGTATATCTTCTAGAATTACGAAGTAAAAAGTAATTTTCACATTTCTTGGTCTCAAATTCAAATAAATTTCAATAATACTAATGTAATCCATCGCGTCACCATAATTCAAAATCATGAATGTCCTATTTCTGTGTGGCTTCAATATAAACGATTTCAATGGAGCCTTCCATTTTTGCATCATCAGTACATAAATGATGAAACTCAGCACGCTGACAATCTCCAAATAAACAAAAAATTGCAACAGCCTGAAAAATTCGCATGCTGATTTCAAAGTTTTCATCTTCATGAATAAATATTCATCATCTGGTGCATGTGCGAAAAGATTCCTCAATTGTTCCATTGAAAATATTGTGGACTTCTCTAGTGAATAACCAACAAAACAATTCTTGAGGAAGGCAGTGTGTTTGGAAAAATTCGTGATGTCTACATTGTCTTTGACCAGTAGCATACATTAAAATTTGGAGAATATACTCCACAACTATGAAGACTAATAAGATACAAGGATTTGAAAATAATGAGTCTAAAACTTGATAACAATTTACCTGATCTAGAAAATAGGCGAGCACAATCGTTTGGATAACTATCGCCGTATTTTTTGCTCTCAACCATTGCCACAATTTGTTATATTCTTTTGTATCTTATTTCTGATTTTTTTGATATTGAAGTATATTCAGTTTCTGCAGCTTTTTCCAGAATTTGTCTATTCACTGATGAGTTATCGCACTCAGAGATTTTTCGTGCTATTGTTGATTATAAAATAGTTCGTTATGATCCAGTATTATGAAATAAATTCATGCCATAATATTATGGATCATAAACTAATTTCATAATATACTATAACGAAACTATAGACTTAAGGAACAAACATTCTCAGTAATTCGTAAAAAAAGGTGTTTTATGAGTTGTCACTTTCATGTGTTCGCAGTACAGAATTTCACAATACCGCAGTTTGTGAGCTGTCATTTCCGTGTGGTGAGAATAGAAGTATTTGCACTTCCTCTATTACTTAAAAAATCAAGAAAACAATGTTTTGTGGGCGTAGCAGTCAGTTTATAGTGGTCAAAAATGAAAGAGTTCTCTTTTAAAATAGTCAAGCTTTCGATGTATTTCATAATTTATCAGGACGCTAGAATATCACAGAAAATTTCACATAATCATACACACCGACGTATTCTTTTAGCCGCCATCTTTTGTATCACAAATTTTTCAACAACCATCTTTTTTATCTTCCCTACTACTGCTATGTATGTCCGTGTATGCTCAGCTGGCAGTGATTTTCGTTCTCAACTGACGGGGTTTCGCTTCCAACTAACGAGCGGGCTTCGCCTGCTCTAAACAAGCTCGACGTGACATGCCGTGCTTTCCTTTCAATCCGATTTCAGACCTAACCTCAATTTAGTTACAATATCAAAAAAGACGAAGGGAAAATTGTTTAGTACTCAAGAACTATAGGACATAACATTCAATTTTGAATAAAATTTTATCGTATTGTAATTGTAAAAAAGTGGATAAATATATAAGTGGTAGAAAAGAATAGTGGTAAGAAAGTATGGTGGTCAAAATTAGGTGGTAAAAATTGAGTAGTAAAAGTGGATCCCTGTGTGACAATATAAATTGCATTGGAGAAATTGTCTATGATAATTCATCTCTAATAGAATGGGTGAGTTAAAATGGGACATTTTTAGAATAAATAGAAGATTCCAGCTCAGTTGGAAAACAACTGTAAACGATCATTGATTCTATCAGTTATTTTCTGGCCCCGTTTCTTCTTATCCATATTACGTTCCTTCTCTGAATGTTTACCAAAAGATTTAATTATAAAGTCACAAAAAAGCTTCAACATTTAAATTCAGACTTCTAAATCTGTATTGGAGCTCTTTGATTTCGCCAGCCTATTATTACAGCCGGAAGAAAACTGAATTACTAGTATAATAGCTCCTTCTTACTTTATAACAGTTTTCCCTGCCTTTGGAAGCACGTAACAAATAAATAATAGAATAATTATGCCAATATGATCAGATTCGATAGATGAACCATACTTCCATTCAATATTATTTTTGGAGACGTGAAACAAGAAAAAGAAACAGAGGTTTTTGTTAGGAGACTTGAATCATAAGACACTTCTTATTCTTGGGTCCATCTTTGGTCCATCGATTTCTCTAGAGTATTTTCTTATAAAATAAAAATCCATCAGATATAATTATATTAAAAGGAGAAATACGGAAGTAATTCAATAATTGAGTTTATGTTGAAAATCCCTTAGTTACTTTGAGGTTTGTTTTGGATAAGTACTTAATCGTCTTTTAGCGTAGCTGATAACGGGTGACGTTGATTCATTTAAATGTTTTTTTATTATTCATAAAACATCACTGACATGATTTTAAAGACTTTGAGCTACATCCTTCCAACAAATAATATCAAATATCATATATATTTTCATGTGGGAAATTTTAGACTCTTCTGACGCAAGAGGCCAATAATAAGAAAGAAAAATATAAAATGCAATCATATACCATGTGATATAAATCCCATCTGGGGAAGAAGTGTTATGACGAACAAAATTTATTACTTCATTCTTTCACAGGTTCCTAGATAAATAAATGAGAGTATGATATATCTACTATTAATTGGATCATATTTCAACATCCGAAGCACGTCTTGAGTTCTTATTTCCAAAATCATTTCCTGGAGTAGATAAATTTATAAGTACTCCTTCAAACTATATATCACGTTTCTAATCAGAATATAGTTGTATCAAGATCAAGCTATCCAGAGTTTATATAGCTTCTCAAGATATTTTATGGTATGACACAATTTGAAAAAGAAATGAAAATTTTATAAAAGAACGGAGTGCAAAATGCTTCACGTTCAATCTGATCTTATCAGAATGAACATTTTATCGATATTATCTATTCTACTTATTTCTGCTACACACAAATGATGTGTGATTCGGTAGATTGATATTTTAAGCTGTAGAGGCAGTTACCAGCCTTCAGCTATCCATGGATGCTAGCGAATTTTGCAGTTTGTTCAGTATCTGTAAGTCTGTATAAAGATACCGCATGACAGAAATCAAAAAAGTATAAATAAGAACGGTATCAACATATTGTGAGTCTCCATCCAGGTCTAAAGATCTTAATGCATCACATTATGTGTGAATTTTGTATAGTATTTCTGTGATGCTCATTTTTGTCTCGTATCTTGCATTCCATATGTAATGAAGTCGTCCTTCTTAATTATCGAGTTGCTTTAAATTCCAGTGCTACCTCTAGTATGTCATTTTGTAGTCTTACAAGAAGGTTCATCCAACCTCCGTCAGATATCTTGAACTTATGTTCCTTTATGAACTAAAGAACTGAGGCTATCTGAAAGAGCTTCACGTTATTTCTCTTTTAACATCATCCATAGTAGTAGTTCAACTTCTTGTAGGGGCGGAAAAAATATACAACCCTTTATTAAATTTGAGCTCAAACTATCTTAAGTTATTTCGATATGTGCTTGTATTATCCAAGATCCCAAAACCAGTACAAACATTATAATTCAATATTAACGACCCCAATGTACTTCGAGGTTAAACCTCCCCTAATAAATAACACCTACTATAAATAATACATCTGAGATCTCTGTACACCCACTTGAAGCACAAATACATGCTGGGTATGTAAATAGAATACCTTTTACGATGTTATTACATCGAATAAGTTCAGTGGTTGAATGGTTATCTCTTATGCTCCCAACATATGTGGAAATGTCAAATGGGGCAGAAATTTTCAATGGATTTTCACGCTGCAAATAATCTAATAGAATCATGCAAGACGTTATTTGTGGAGAAATGGAACAGTGGAAATAGTAACGACTATTTTCACATACATTTCGTTCTTGGGAATGTTAAATCGATTCTATTTGACAGCAAGTTTTTTATTGATTCGAACAAAACTACCGATTCGAGTATAACAAGATGGTAATCTGGATGCAATTTGCTTTTATCAGTTTGAAAGAGCCCACACAGGTATCAACCGCATTGATTCATCTCTTTGCGTTTACCATTCGTTTAAATTAAAGCCTCAAAGTGGATGAAAACCAAATACACAACTAATGCCCGATTTAATTACCGATAGTTAAATTAACCTAGAATAAATTGACAAGGAGTCGACCAATAAACTTGGTTTGGATTCATTCAATCAATTTGATTGGCTAGTGACGACATGAAAAATGGAAATACTTATATTGTTACCAAGAAAATTATTTCAAGCATAAGACACCAAAGTAATCGTAACCGAGACGGAAACCTCGAATGCGTAAATGTTACGTAACTGTCACTAATTTTTCAACTTAAATGTATGGATAACTCCATTTTACAAATCTACAATCGCAATCACGTAAAATTCACCACTAATATTTACTTTATAGTCATATTACTTCTATGTGATTTCTTTGGTATTGGAAACGTCGTAGCTACCAATGGTACCACTTTAAAGCTCCAAAACTTGACGGCAACAACAATCGTAGCAGCGACTATTCAATGCTACTACAAAGCAACCTAAAAGTTTCAACTACTTTCAAATAACTTTGAAAGTTGCCATAACGTTTTGGGAACCTTTAGGATCACTTCAAATTCTTGAAACTTTGAAGTGATATTTATGAGTGTAAATAACGTGACTGCGACCTGCAAAATTCAACGTCATTTTGCATGGCTACTATAAAGTTTGTATCACCTCTTAGAATCACCATGAAGAAAATTTCACCATGTAGTTCCCAAGACATTCATATGCTCTGCATCATTGCTTAGTGTTCGTATAGTTGTATGAGGGTTCGTTGGTTCATAATGGCGTCTGTTATTGGAAGCAAGCATAGAATTAAAAAAAATTGACATTCCACAGCATTTCACAGGAAATTAAAAGGCTTGAGAGCGAATGGTGTACTAAAAGAATATTTTGGTGTTGTGCAATCGTCACCATCAAAAATCAATATTCTTCATGAGTCATATATGCTACGGAAAACGACGGTACTCCCTCGTATGATGATGAAGAACCTAATAATTTTATTATATCCTAAATTTCATTAGTAGATCAGCTAAGAACATAGTAACATTCTCATAGAAGATCCACCAAAATATTTAAAATTGGATCAAAAATGCACCTTGCTGGAAGCTAGGGCTACATTTATGCAATTTCATGTCTCTTTTCTCTGAATCTCATGCTCTGTTCCTTTAGAACCTGACAACACTGAGCAGATACAGTGATAGTCACAACTTGGTCGTAATTTGGAAGTGGCACTGCAATACCTTGTAGTAAATAAACTTTAAAGTTCCATACTTTCAGTTTTCGTTTGGTTCCTACAACTATCGCTCAGTTGTATTCACTTTCAAGTTGCATTTTTCAGTAATTCTGACTTAAAAGTAATTTTTCTCAAGCTTCGACATTTTTATAAGCAGAATATGCGACGCCATTACTACAAAACGAGAACTTGTACACCACAATGACTAAAAATTTGGACGAGTTCATGAATTTAGCACTACGTACAAATAAATGAATAATAATTAATTATATGCACTAAATAATGAATGGAGAGAAGATTTTTCTGCGTTTGAGCGTCATTTTCTTTCACAAAAAAATATTTTAAAAACAATATTTCAATTGAAAAATGACAAATTTGAGGGCGCGTGTCAGATTTATAATCATAATTTTTAACAGTAAAATTGCATTTGTTTCAATTTCTTAACCACTCAGATTAGATAATAGAGAATTATCAAAAATGTATTGCGTTCGTATTTTCCTTTCATAGAGTATTTCGTTTTCTTTCTAAGTTGAACAAATGTTATGGACAGGTTAATACTAGAGTGGAACATGAGGAAGATAAAACTAGTTGCAAGACAAAGCAAGTAAAAAGTTTGGGATAGTCAGAGGAAAGTTCCAAGAAAGTCGCGAAAACTACACAGCAACGACGCTAATACGGAGCCATTACATTTCTGGAACGTAGATGAATAAGCTCCAGGAACGTAGTTGGAACGTAGCCATAACCAAAAATTATTCCCCATTTTGGTCGTACTTTCGTTATAGAAACGTTCCTAATACGTGCCTATGGCTGGTGACGAGACCCATAAAAGTTCCCATTGTAGTTGCTGTCACGTTCCGACGACTATTTGTGCTAGTTGGGAAACACCTACAAACAATAGGATAATCATTTGGTAGAGGTGGTGAAGAAGAGTCAAATCCCTGAGCACGCGAAGTAACCATGATGTATTTGTGCTTGTGGGCATTAAAATTGCACTTTGGGACTTCCAAGGTCCGATTTCATGACTGGGAGTTGAATTAACCTGGGTTAAATTGACGAGGAGTTAACCACTAAACTAGGTTTCATTTGATTGACGCAAGTATAAAGAAATTGATATTGTTACCAAAGCAATGAGCCATTTAAAGCAGAGTAGCTTTGAAATCGAGATTCTGAAATCGGCTATAAGATAGTCAAAACAATATAAAATTCCAGGTTTCGTCGAACGGACAGGACTTCTATTAGAAAAGTACAACAAAGGGTACTACAATAAACCATGTCACAGTGTAGAAACTTCCAACACCATCTCTTGTTGAATAATAATGAAAACTTGAGACCTAGGGAATATATAGATAGTTGCCAATTGAGAGTCAGCGTCAGAGATGACAAACTTTGACACGAAAGTTATGACGACTGTTTTTCAGAATTTACTAGAAATATTCCTCATTGACTATTTAAGGCAATATAATAGGTGCATATCATTCATTGGTATTATACCGTTTGAAATACTAAGATTTTTTTTATCCATTAGGACATTGCACCAGGCTATTCTTTGACACTGTACTCGTATAGAGGTATACTTTCCAACTTGATCTTGGTATATTTGGCTTCCTCCTACTACTTTTCCTCCCTAATATAGAAATGGTCAGCGAAAGAGATTTTATTGGAAGCAATGGTTGGATATGAGAACAAATACTAATTTTAATAATATAATAAGGAAGGAGGCAACTAATTGGACAAAATGTACGTATAAACCAGGAAAAAAAGTTTCTGTATATAATATAGCATTCTATTCGACTTTTCTAGCACACTGTCTAGAAACGTATCAAGTATTATGACTATTACAGCTATGATAGTAGATATGCTGCGGTCTTAATTGTAAAGCTCTTTTCTTAACAATTCTGTACTTCAGTACAAATTACAGATTCCTCAGTTACTGAAATGTTGTTAAACTTGATCCAGAATTGGAAGATACAGAGTGATCAAAAATGATTGTCCGTGCCGCTTTGTTCTGATTTTTCCTTTGCCGCCTGCTTGAGATAGTGACCTTCAAGTGACAGATGACAGATCCTTTGAAAACACTCTTCTAACCTAATAATTTGGTAGAATATCAATAAATTCTCAATAATCAGTCAATAATACAGCTATTTACTTCTTTTTTTGTTTATTGAATCAGATTATGGATGAATCTGTCATAAAATATGCAAAATATACGCCATTGTGTTCTTGAAATGTCGATAACGTAGTTTTCAAAATAAATAAATTTATACTAACTTTATTCCATGAGGGTAGTTTTGATCATGATGCGAGCTTTTGCCTGTCACCTGTCAGACAATCATTATTGATCACTCTGTATAATATTGATCATTAATAAAACATACAATTTCATATCTATGAATCCATCCGAATGAGAAATGACCAAATAAATTTTACTTATCACACTTTATTTTTCATTAGTGTGAAATTACGTCACTCACATCTTAAAGTGTCCAATTTCCTCATGATGCATTTGTAGTCATGGCAACTATGCATCAAGCAATTTGAATATGTCATATCGTATGTATTATGGTGCATGACACTCGTAAGTTCATTTATATCTAAACTAAACTGAAGTGCATTAGCTTCAACTTCATAACTAACTGCATTCAAGAATAACTGGTGGTAAATGTACTTGAACTTTCTTTATGCAGATAAATAAAATAAGATGTATACGAACTAAAACTTTCAGACAATCATATAATCCTCTCTGTTCTGATTCGCAATTGTTTGCCGGAGCAACGGTGTTAGCAACTGCAAACATTAATTTGAATATTAAAATTGGGAACGTGAAATTTAATCAAAATCTTCTTCATCAGAGGATACAAAATATGAATTATCAATAGCAAATGATAAATTGATGAATAACTGGATGAACACTCTATTTTAATTGTGTGAATAATGGATGTGCTACGAAATATGTAAATAGTTATGTAGGTTCGCGCTTCACTCGCATGGCGTAGCTGGTTTCAGTCGTTCCGCTTACACGGTATTTTGGCTATGATTGTACGTCTCTTTTTGAGAATTTAATGAGCTTCAACGTCAATAATTCAATCAAAAACAACATAGGTAATAGTCCTAACAGATGATCTCAGATTCAATGTGCTAAAATCTCCAACGTTCTTTAATTTAATATGAAAACTACCTGATTCATGTGAAATTCCAATTTGAAGATTTTGTTGGAGGTGAAAAGAGAGTAAATGTTTTGAAATTAGATCTTCTATTGATTTGGAATGCTTTTAGTATTAAATTTTGATTGAGAAAAATAAGTTAAGGAAGGGATTACTGGCAAACAAAAATGAAATTAAGCCCTTAGCATTTGCAACGTTCCTGGGAACTCTTCGTAACCTATCAGAAGATCATGAATCACAATTGGAGAAACACTAAATAGAGCATTCATATTTTTGATAAATTCATAATTTATCAACTGCGTCAGGACAATGTGATAAAAGTAACCAATTCGAATATGATGACGCAATTAATAAAATTTCGGACTGTAAATTAACACAGATTTAGGAGAAACGTGACAAATCCGAAATGTAAAATTGAAAAATACAATTGTTCCGCATAATCCAACGAACAATGTACACCCTGCCTCATAAAACGCAGATGTCACCTAAAACAGAACTGAAAATTTTGTACTAGTTTGACAAATTGCATTTGCCCTCGAACAGCTGACAATTAATATACGATTAAATTTCATTCCATTTCCAGGAAATTAAAGTAATATTTCTCGAATTGAGGACCTAACTAATAGATACCTAAGTGATAATTCAAAAAAAAGCGATGAAACGTTCAAAGTATACTGCAGTCAGCAGCGAGAAAAGTTATAAGTGATGAATTTGCTTTAGTTCTCTTTATATTATCTTGTTTCGGATCTGCGAAATAGTGTCCAACATAACGCCGGTATTCTCAGTCGTTATATTTCATATAAATCGCACGTTTTCAGCCAATCTCTGTTCCGTGTTTATGAATACGAGTGATTCGCTAGCGAATTATTGTAAATGCAGAACAAGTGTCTAAGGAATATAATTTTCACATAAGAACACATTAATTCGACCAATGTAAATATTTGCACTTCTCTTTAACGCGACCTGTGCGCTACCTAGTGGATGAAAATGTAATGTTCTCATATATATGTTTGCATTCCTACGTTTGAAGCTATGCTAATTTCAGTGCTAGCAAGCTATTTTCTCAAGCTGTCATTAACATGATACTAATAAGTAGTCATGTCAGTAATTTTGACATGTGGATTTCAAAGCATAAATGTGGAAGGAAAAGTATCACAAATCACTTGCTCATATGAGTTTTACACTGAACTATTCATAAAATTTATGTGGACTTAGCACATTTAATACAATTCACAATAATGAGATTGAACGGTCAGTTTGTTACGACAATCTTTTCTTCTTTCCACACATTTTCTCAAAGTTTATCAAGGATACCTACGTTCCACTGGGCGACCGCAACGCGCATGGCGTCGTAATAATCGTTCCACAAAACGATCGCGTTTCTTGCGTTTATGATCAGTACATCAATAATCGTAACTTTGTCAAGCTTATAGCACCTGCGATCGAAAGGTGGGTCGAATTTTTGCAGAAATCGTCATTATTTATTATTCACGAGAGTTAAATCTACACAGGCATATTGGAGTCATTCAATTCATATATCCTTTTTATTACAGGTTGGTTGAAACTTATCTATGAGTAAGTTTATATCGAGAACCTAAATCGGATTTAACTGGATTTAGGATTATAAATCTGATTCATAAAAAGGATGAAAACGGTCTGAATCAGATTTAAAATCGGATTTCTAATCGACTCTATGAACAAGATTTGTTAATAAATCCGATTTACTTTACCGAGATAAACAGCGATTAAATGAAAAACTTGATAGTAGGTACTGAAACAAAATAATGCAAATTATTTGTTTCACCTGACAGACGTTGGTTTGTTCAGTTCAGTCATCTAAATAGTAATTTTGAGGTTGTAGGAATAAGTCTAGGTGTTTCTTGGACTACAAAAGTAACTGACTACTTTCTAAAATGAATTTAAGAGAGGAAAATTACGAGTTTTCTAGATGGAAAAATGATAGGAGGAAATGAAATATTCAAAGAATGAATCCAAAATAGAAGAATTTTGATGTTATGATTATATTTCTATGGCTCCAGTAATAAATCAATAAATCCAATTTTATCCGATAGAACTGAATCGGTCTATAAATTTGTCGATGTAAACAGTCGACATTTAAAATTTAATTAAATCCGATTTAGAATAAATCCGATTTAGATCTTCGATATAAACTTACTCAATGATCCACTTCTTGATCTTAGTCATGAGCTGCTCATTTTTTTGACATCTAGCACACACTCGCACTTGAAGCCCCAACCATAGGAGTCATATGCTAATGGAACAGCAAAACCTGTGGTCGTAAGCCAATCGTTGCGATCGCCCCAATAATCATTCCACACGACGATCGCAATCTTTGCGTTCAAGATCGATACATCATAGATAACCTCGTTGATCACGACCGCTTCAAGTTCACAACGTCAAAGCAAAGTTCATTCTGGCAAAAGTCATCATAGTCCAGTTGTCAGAGATTTTGATCTCTTATAAAATGTGATATAGCTGAAGATTTACGCGTTAATAGTTTTTTGGGTATAGAAGAAGAGGAAAAAATCTTTAAAAGTCTCAAATGTATGCTAAGTTCATAATATCGAAAGCAAAATCGAAAATTTTGTTTTGCTCTATATCTCGAAAAATAAGAAAGAAAGACGAAAAATTAATAGTACCACCCGAAAGATCAGAGAATTTTACTTTGAGTTATATTATAAGTTATATGGAAAAAAAATCTGCATCACTATAAAAAATTATTAAAAATAAGAAAGCGAACTCGAAAACTCCCCGCGCACCAAGTCGCCGAATACAAATATTCAAGCGATGCGTTCGAGGAAAAACATTCAGACTTTCGCAAGATGTTCTCGTACATATCCTGACTTGGTCATTTGAAAAACTTATGCCATTCGTTTTCACGAGATACTTATGATATCAACTTTCATATCGCCAAACGGCAGAAACGAGAATAACGTGAACAATTGATATAATTTTTTTGCATAATCGAGCCCTCATTTCAAACCCTTGGCCAAGTGGATCACTTCTGCCTATCGTTTTTCGCTGACTCTTTTTTTCCTAAATTTCATTTCGTAAACATGACAGAAACGAGAAAATTGGGTCAAAACAGGCTTTTTTTTATAAAAATTTGAAATTAATTATTATTATGTTGGCCACACGGTCCAGCTTTAATTTTGGCATTATTATACTCCAAATTTACATACTTATCAAAACTCTTGAAGGCAGAGAGAACGAAATGGGGCACTCAAATCTACGACTGTCTGACGGTCTAATATTGTATCCGCCATTCTCAATTTCGAAAATCTTATATCAAATTATTAATCAGCATCCCAAAAAACCCCTTTTACTCATTCACAAAGAAGATTCATACTGTTTTTATCAAACTTTATTATTTTTTTCGATATAAAAATTTTCAATTTTGTTTTCGAGACTTTGAACGTAACATACACTTTAGAGCAGCAAAGATTGTTTTATCGTTTTCTACACCCAACAAAGTACCTAGAAGCCTAGTTTTAGCGATATCAAATTTTATGAGAGATTTTGGTTTGAATTTGTCTCTGAGAACTGGGCTACCAAGAAAATTGGAAAAAATCAATTGAATGTCAATGGAACGGCAGAAACTGCGGTCGGGAGCGAATCATTTTGATCGACTAGTGGGATATACTCTAAATGTATCCTTGTTTCGATGACCAGCTGAAATATATGAATGAACAATCATCTTTCAGTGTTCATGAAAACGACGATTAACTGACAAAGGTTTCACCGGTGGACAAAACTATTTCAGCGTGAGAGGGAGTTAAGACGTATGGAGTAAATATTTTTGAATTCTTAAACAGCTACCAACTTCTAATTTAGTAATAATAATCAAGGAGCAGTTTTGGAGACATCACTATTTTCAAATTCCGTTGTTTGCTTGGTATACAGGTTGAGTATATAACCTGAATCTAATTTTGTGAGGACGGTAAATTAAGTTAGACGCCCCGGCGGCAGCTACTTGGCACAACCCTTCTCTATTATATGAAGCAAATATTCAAGGGTACTCATGATCAAGTAATTTATTTGCTAATATACAGTTTGTGACAAAATTCAAGAATGTTCAGTATAAAATACTGGTGGATTAGTTAATAGATACTTGAGAATTTGTTTTATGCATTTTGATATTTGATATGCCAGATTCGATATCGTAATTCGTCAAAACTCGATTATGTCAAATAATTGACTCTACGTACGTGTACACTGAAGCTTTGGATGTAAATGCAGTTGATGGACACTCCTAAAGTTAACTGCGAAACAATTTCTTGAGTAGAACACCACAAAAAATAAAATAGCTTCTTTGCTGTGAGATGTCCTTTTTGAATACAAGCAGGCTATTTAAGCCCGTTACAAAATCTTAAGTGATAGTGAAATAGTCCTCAAAGAAACTAACTATAAAGTGGAAAAACGCAGGCTAAACCACTAAAATCGTAAGATAAACCACTTTTGCATAAAATAAGCCAAAAAAACAAAAATCGCCGCGAAATCTCTATTTTTTCTGCAGCTAACTTCAGGAGGTACTATCGATTGATATACATAAATAAAAATCACACCTTATCCTCTAAATAAGTTTGGCATAACCCGTATTTAAATCCATCAGCAATATTGTTGCGTCGAACATACCACGTTTATCCTTATTTCCAAAACTTTGACTTACCCATTCACATTACGCAGGTCGTACACGTAATAAACTGTGTTGTGATTCTCAAAATCAATTTGATCATTATTTCGTTATCCTGAATATCTAATTTTTAGACATAAATTATGTATCGTTTCATAAAATACTTCCAAGCTTGGTGCTTCCAATTAATCTGAATCTGACAAATTTAATGCGGATGTTTTATTAAAATTCAATCATAAATCTTGTTTTAACAACTGATTTCGAAGCCAATAGCTTAATTAGAATTTCAAAGCATTAATAATTGTCATTTCTCAGAATTAATATATCAATCAATGTCCAAATATTGAAATAATTACTGGAAGTTGCTATTCGCCGGGTGAATCTACCTCGTCAAAAAGGAGGGTGGTAGTTTTCCTCCCCAAAACTTTGTTCAATTTGTGGGGGAAGTCTATTTAGCTAAGATGACTTGAGCGTCAACTTTGATGTGAAGGAAATGCCTATTACAAGTAATCGGTTGGTACATAAAATTAAGTGGATGTCATAAGCTGAGATGTCAACTATACGTAACATGTTAATCCAAGAACCGTTTGTTTGATATTGGCTATTAAATTACTGTATTAGAGGAAGCCCTTGGCAATTTGTTCATTGTTTACAATATGTACATTGTGGAGCAGAAACAGAAACTATTCTAACACTGCATTCAAACTTCAGATCTCTACTGAATACGCAATACTGGATCTTTCTGAAGATTACACAACATAGAAGCTTGCAAAAAAGTCAAAAAGTAGTTGTAATATTCTAAAATTATTTCAAACTTATGTCGAACCTAATATTATATGAATAGATCAATTAAATAATTTAATGTCCGACTAGTTCATTATTGTTGTCATAATAACACTGATTTCAGGGTAATTACGTAACAAATAATACCCGACGGCATTATGTTTCAAAATAATGTCCCCGGGCATTATTTTGAAAAATAACAGACAAGTTTCCTAGCTACAGCAAGTAACTAGAGGTAATTCTCTGACTGATATCACAATGACAGGACATACATTGCTAAAAATTTTGATTGAAATACAACAAAATCGGACATTAAACATTGAAGGCACTACGAGAGTTGAACAGACAATAGTGCCTACGGTCAACGTATACACCTCGGGCCAGAGGCCCTTGAAAAATACACTGTTGACCTCTGGCATTTTTGTCCTTTTAACACCCTTAATACCTTAATTACTATAAAAATCGATAGTTTGAATATAGGTCAATATCATTTTACTGATAATTTATTGATTTGTTGATGTATCATATGCATTCATGCTGAAGTAAATATTCTAACATTTATAGCTCACTTGAAGTAAAACTAATTACACTATCTCAATTTGAAAAAAAATTATTCATAGTTACTGGAATTTCTGATGTATTTGCAGATATTTTGCGCAATTAGAGAGGCCTATAGAAATACTATACCTTTCAAAACTATCTGTTACAGAAAATTTTTTCAACTTATTATTTTTGAAAGAACATTCACGAAAATCGCTATGCCATACGTTCCAACGGTCCCAAGTAACCGCAATATCGCCGCAAAGAAGCAGATTTATTCAATAATGCTAAACGATTTGTTATAGTATGGCACTTGAATCGTGGAGAGTCCATAACACAGTGAGACTATTCATATATTTGCCATACTTTTGGTAAAGTGCGAAAGTAGTGCCATACTTGGAAACAGTTTTTTCTAGGTTTTTTTAAGATACGGCTATACAAGACCTAAAATTATCTATTACAGTATGAAATTACTGAGACTATTTTTGTGGTGCAATCACTCATATTTATTGTGCTTGTGAATATCATTCATGCTGTACACTCGTGGTATTGAAACGCAAGCACAATAAACATTCGTGATAGCACCACAAAAATAATCGATAGTACTTTAACTACTTATGTTATGATGAATGATTAGTTTGTTTCAATGTCGAAGCGACAAAATAACGCTTCGGAAAGATTTTGCCATATTTATGCCAACAGTACAACTAAGTTATATCAAATTTTGTTTTAATTCAATTTCTCTTTAAAATTAGCCCATACTGTGACCACACTTACTTTGATATTCAATATTTACGTTCTTCGCACCTCAAGCTTTCATAAAAAAATTGTGCCATGCTGTAACAAATTATTTGAGCTCCTCATAAAATGTTACCATTTTGTATTAATATTCCAGGTATTTGACCCATCTCACGGGTATGACAAGATCAGATTTAAGTTTCTTATCATACAAACAACTGGTAACCGAGGTTTCAGGTTGTAACAAATCGTTTTGTATCATTGAATAAATCTGCTTCTTTGCGGCGATATAGCGGTTATCTGAAATAGTCGGAACGGTATTGCATAGTGATTTCCGTAAATGCTTATTTGAAAATAATAAGGTTGAAAAAAATTTGCCAGTAACAAATATTTTCCAAAAATTTAAAAAAACCAACGTGATCTTGTTAGTATGGCGGCACCAGAAAAGCATGGCATTTCACTAGGTTCAGTTAATTATTCAACGACTTTTGAAAAATACAAAAATCTTTGTGTAACAAATCGTCCAAAATCGTAATTTAATCTGACAAGTTTAATTAATAGCCCTGTGGCTGCACCCCGGCGACCAGCACTACGATCAATATTTTTCCTTCATCAATTACCTAATTCGACCCCTGAAGGGTCACCATACTAGTAACAAATTGGAATTCTCTGTCACTAGCTCCCGGTCTAATAGAGAATTTCAGAGTTCATTGACTACCAAATCAATTGAATCCAGAAAAAGGAGTCGTACTTCATAGATCGTTAATCATTCCCTAGTTTTATTTTATTTTATTTTATTTTATTTCAACTGAATGAAGATTCCTTATAACAGAGTGAGCTAAGTGTATTTAAATGGCTCCAAACAAGTTGTTCATTTGATTCGCAGATATTAAATTTCATCCAGTTTAATTTAATAAAGCAGATTTTTGTTTGTCTTCGTTGTGATAAAAACCAAAAATTTACCTCAAGTATTGTTTATTAAAATGAACTCTATGTTATGGAAAAAGTAGTTTGATTCAATTTTTTCGCTTGCTGCGATTATTCGAAAAGTAAAAATATTAGTTCGAGAAAGTCCATGTTTTCGAACGCTGAACGCTGTGAAAAATTATGAATTTTAACGTAATAAGTTTCTCCACAAGGAGCTGCAAAATTTGCAGCTGATCATATCAAAAAAAATTTTCCTCTTAAAAATTGTTGTATCCTCATTTTCTTTCTTTGGTATTGAATTAATTCTTATTTTCATCATCTACCTTCCAAACGAATGACTCCGCTCTCACTGTTTTCATTTCTTTCTCAGAATTATCATGAGATATAAATATTCTCCTTGCTCCTACAAAGCTCCAAGAAATTATGAAGTTTTATTTCAAATATATTCTAAAGGAATTGGAAGCTCTTTATATCTGCGGTGACGTTGGAGTTGAAGGAAAGTCAAACAATACTCGAGAATATAAAGAATGAAAGAAGACTGTTTGACACAGAAAGCTAACTCTTCTTTCGTCTTTTGATTGTATTTTTACTATTTGCATTGAGAGACGAAGTATATATGTCAACTTTAAGCTCTACCTTCAAAGAGCTTTTATTTACTTCTAATGTGTGGATCACCAATTTTCTACTTCATTCTTGCTTCTTATATCAGTTCCAAACACCATACCATTACAATAATTGTATAATGTCGATACAGAAAAGAAATGCAGGATGCGATAGAAAATCTGTCATATTTTGAATTTGAACAGAAAATGTATTGTTCATCATATCACCAACTAACGTATTTTCATAATTACTAGTTTTCAACGAAGAACTCGAAAACTAGAGCTCAATTGCTTGAAAAGGCCGACATTTTGGTCAGCTTTGTTCAGGTTTCAGGTGAAGGAATTACACAGATTCCAATTAGTATCCATCGAAACATATTCATGTATTGGATACTGATTGTTTCATTCACTGCAAACTACGTACGTTCACGCATACGTCCGTCCGATTGCTAGCTACGTACGTTTTTGGTATTTATGTACAAAAATTCAATTTGAAAGAACTAGAGTTCAAGTGCTTCAGCAAACAAACAAAATTTAATCAAGCCTCTGCTCACGAGTTGAAATTAATATTGAAATATTCACCTTTGGAAATGATATTCAATTACCAGGTTGTAATTACAGCTCGAAATAAGTAATGTATTGTGAATTAAAGAGTGAGTTGGAAAATTTCAATAATGCACCTGGTCAGGTGCTTAAACTAATTATGTCTCGTAGCTGATTGTAAAATAAGAAATGTGTGTTCATACTTTTTGCAAAAACAAATTTAGATAGAAAATTTATTCAACGATATAGTTAATAATATCGAAACAAATATAGGGCAGGGACGAATAAATTATAGAAATTCGATCACGATTTTATATGGAATGCAAGTTTTTTGGTGTGAATCTAAATAAATTCAATTAAATTTGATCCACAGGAGGATGCGTGTGACAGCTACCACCCGAAATGCGAAACCGAAACTAGAATCTATAATTCAGAATTTTTATATACATGAGATATTTCATATAGACTGAAATAATGAGATGAATTAGACTGGATATAGACTTTTGAGTATATGTCAATCAATCTCCTCCTAATGTACTGAAAACAGTGGATGTCTCCACAACAACACAGGATTTTATTGACGTGAATACTTCTTATATAACTCTGGACGCAAAATGCGAAGTGTTAGATGGTACACTGGAAATGAAACGTGGAAAAGATAAAGAGTAGGAGTCATGCATGCGCATGTCATTTTTAGACAAAACAAAGCCTCGTTTTCAATTGTAGCATTTTTGTGCATCGTCTATATCAAGTTTTATGTATTTTTTGTGCAGATGTCAAAGATTATGAATATCCATAGATCAGTGACCACAGATTCGCATAAAAAGCCACGGTATACTCTGTGACGTGCTCTACACGCGTTAGAAGTAATTTCAGCAAGCGTCACATCAGAGAACAAAAAAAAAAAAGGAAAGACAGAGAGTGAAGATAGACGGAAAGATGATAGATGAAAGGAAAGGGTTTGTATATTCACCTGAAACTAAGTTCAAGACAAAAATGGAAATCAATTTGTCAATAATCAAGTATTATGGATAAGAATATAGGGAAAGAGAAGAATAATGGAGGGTGAAGTCAGCTTGTGTGCTTTAGTGTCATTCATTATCAAGTTTGATAAATTAATCTTATATATTTCGTTCAGTTTGGATTCTGTATTTTCAATTGAATTTGAATTAATACTACAAGACTAATACATCTTTTTTCCAAATACATAATGAAGTCGTACAAATTATCACCTCTCTCGTTTATTGACAAAAAGGTCTTATTTTTGGAGCGTTTACTATTCTACTCGTATACTTATTCTTCAAGAAGAGTGAAAAAAAAAGTAATTGCAAATGTCTAATTTATAATATATTCGATAATTTATACATTTTTCAGAATTTTAATGAATGAAAAACTACTTTTGATTTCTAATTCTGTATGTTTTATTAGAAACTTTGACATTTCGATCCTTTGGCCAAGGATCTTGTTCAGAAAACAATGACACAAAAATAAAACAAGGCAAGTAACTAGATACTAAGAATATACAGAATACTAATGAAGCAAAAAACTTTTCAGAACTCATTTTATTAATAAATATGTTTTATTGGGATATAAGTTCTGTATAAATTAATTAGAAACACAACGTTTCGACAGCAAAGTGCTGCCTTTTTCAAGTAAAAAGAATATGAAAATAAATAAACAAAATTGTCAAGACAACAAAAATAAAAGTACAAATAGTAACTAGATTAGTTTGAAATATATTAACTCCTAGGATCGTAGAGCTCTGCCTGTGATTGATGATTCAATATCCACAGGTCTTCAGGAGATAATAATGAAGGTCTAAATAGAGAAATTGTCAACTCCTTGCGGTTCTAGGTCAATCTGGCTCTACTCTTTTTGGTTTGGCGCATAACTGAACCATCCACAGATCTTCAGGAGTGGTGATGAAGTAACTCTTGCAAGTAGATTCGTAGATAAAAATAACTTGAAATTATGAACCAATGATTGGTAGTCATGATCGATTTAGTTCATAACCGGTATTCAAATTCAAATTATTCGGTGATTTTTTAATTCCAATTGCTTCTCTTATAAGCCTCTTGAATCCAATTGTTCTCTTGATCCAGAAGCTTCGTATTCTTGAAGTCAATGCCATGTAATTCTTGAATAGCATGCTCAGCCGCAGCAGATTTTTCTGGATGGTTCAATCTTATATGACGAGAATGCTCTTTCAATCTTGTTTCTACAGTCCTCTTGGTTTGTCCAATATATACTTTGCCACATTAACAAGGAATCTTGTATATACCTGGATACTGTAGAGGAAATCTGTCTTTAACATTACCAATAAGATTTCGAATCTTTAAACTGGATGTGTATAAAGTTTCACTGTCATATTTATGTAAAAGCCTTCCAATTTTATCTGTTATATTAGCTTCGTAAGGTAATGTAACAAATATTTCTTTATTATTTGGATCTTGAACAGGTGGCGTAGAATTTTTCTGTCTAAGTGCTTTCTTAATCTGTGTTCTACTATATCCATTCTTCAAGAAAACATCATCCAAAAATTTGATTTCATCAGATAGTTTACTTGGATGACATAATGAAGAGGCTCTCTGATATAAAGTTTTAATAGTACAAAATTTCTGAGCAGGGTGGTGATTTGATGACTGATGTAAATATTGATTTCTATGGGTCGGCTTATTTATATTCATATTTCTCTTCACTTGAAAAAGGCAGCACTTTGCTGTCGAAACGTTGTGTTTCTAATTAATTCATACAGACCTTATATCCCAATAAAACATATTTATACACAATACTAGTTGTGATAACATGGATATCACATCTATACAAAAAGAATAAAATCCTCTGGCATTCACCCTAGGCTTTAGGAGAACCCACGTGAAAACTCCAAACAGAGGAATATGTCCTATTTGGTACAGCTCCACACACATACCAAATCACAAGATACGCGACATTTCAACAAGACAGCGTAGCGCTACTCTTTGCAGTTCTGCCTGCCCTCCAACGTAGACTTTCCCACAAGTATAAGAGATTTTATAAATGTCCGAAGATTGTACGGAAATCACGTCCTTCACAGGTCTCATGAACTGCTTGATTTCCATCATTACAAAGAAGAGCCTTGAGTCCGATATTGTTTATTATATATCAAGACAATATCATGGATAATACAAAAAATAAAACAAACACAACTAAAATAGGACATAATAAATTAGGAAGAATTTTGTTGACAGAGTGTGCATTTGCAAATAACCTGACAATTTCCTTTAAAAGTTAAGAACATATGCAGCACAACTTGAATAAATCGAACGAAATCTGCATAAATATAATATGAATCTAAACATAGCTGGAACAAAGACCATGGTGATAGCCAAAGATAATATAACATCAAATGGAGGAGAAATAGAACAAGTAGAGACGTTCACATACCTAAGAGCGAGAATAAATAATGAAGGAAGTATGGAGCCTGAAATAAATAAGAGAATCCATGCGGCGAACAGAAACTATAATGAAATGAGCAAAGTAACTTTAAATAACAAAGAAGTATCCAAAGCCACAAAAATGGCTGTGTATAAAACTGTATATAGATCTACCTTAATATACGACAGTGAGACTTGGGTTCTGGATCAATGAAGAAGAAGTGAAATACTGGCGACTGAGATAAGATTTCTGAGAAGAATATAAGGAGTACGAAGAATAGACAAGATAAGAAACGAAGAAATAAGAACGAATCTACAGACTGAAAGTATACAAATCTCATTCAATAAGAATTCCAGATAATAGACAAATCAAACTTGTGTGGGATGCAAGAGATATAAAAAAAGAAGGAAGAGGCAGACAAAGAAAAGATTGGAAAAGTTCTATGAAAAAAAAATTTGGAAACAGATAGCATCAACACTAACGAAGCAAAGATAGAAGCATTGAACAGAAAACAATGGGAAGAACTAATTCAAAGTATGAATTAAAGAACAATCTCGACTCCCGAAAGGGTGCCAGAGGTTAAAATAGATGGTAATAATATTAAAATCCTCACAATTACTTTGAAGAACGATCTTGAAATACTAATTATTGTACTGTATATAAGAACTGTCTATAATATTCATTCGCATAGTAATATCAGTAGTACGACCTCATTAAAGTGTAAATATGAAAAAAGATGTAGTCAGGAGTCACAAAAGGACAAAAGAATTTATTCCAACAATATTTGCAGTCTTAAAATACTCAAATTCCCAAGCAGATCGTACATACTCGTGGAATAGGAACCTACTACACAAGTCAGAATTCATTGTAAAAAATCTGACGTGAACATCACGTGACTTACTTGTACATAATTTGTTCAATGAAGTTTTCTGTCACTTATAATTAATATAATTTTAATAATATTTTGACATGTAAAATGTCAAACAAAATCAAAAAATTGACAACAGATTATCATTGCCTACCCCATCATTTCAATTAAACTGATTGTTTTATACGGCAAATTCTGAATGTCTGCTATACATATAAACTGAACTTTTGGCCCAGCCGATTGATACAAAAATAGTAGATAATTATTTTGATGCTACAACAAGTTCAAACACTAAATTTTAATGTGCAATGGCTGATCATTCTAGATTTGTGCAAAAATTTTAAAAAAAGTTTCAAGTAGAGTGCATTTCTGGCTTGGTCAATTCATACAAAAATAACAGATAACCATTCTGATACATCAAATTCAAATACTGAATTTTAACATGCTACGGTTTATCATTCTGGATATATTAGAAACATTCGAAAAAAGTTTCAAGTAAAGTGCATTTCCGGTACAGACGATTGGAACCATAATGCGAGGTGCATAACTAGATCCTACACTAGTCTTAAATACAAAATTTCAACATTTTGCGTTCAACCAGTTTTGAGATTTGCGAGTTACGTACGCACGCACGCACGAACGCACGAACATGCATACCGACATCAAGCCAAAAATAGTAAAAATGGATTAAGGGATGCTCAAAACGGATATTTCCATCAAAAACTTGATAGGTGAATTTTGTCGGTTTCACAATATTTCCTTGTACTTAGTACAAGTAAGTAAAAATAGGTACCTAATTTTTTAAATGGATATAAATTTGCTAAAAATTCTATATGTCGGATATAGTTCGATGAATTGGGAGACTATCTGCGTGAATAGTTTATAAAGTACACTATTACATTGGATAATGTAATTAGCTTGTTGATTTGTCGTAATTGTTGGCTGAATTCTATTTAACGCATAATTGTATCAGATATAATATCACTGATCGGAACAATAAATAACGTGGACTAAAACTGCAAATTCATGAAATAATTATGTTTATATGCCAATATTCTCTAGATTTGTCTTCTACAGCTGATAGAATAAAATATTCAGTTTGAAACTCTCACTTCTTCGTCTAGTTATAATAACTTAATAATTTTGATGCAAACAATACACACGCGCTCAGATCTTAACTCGTGATGTGAGCAACTTCCATAAACCCTTGCCAACTCAGTAGCTCCAAAACATCATCGCCAAAAATTGCCTTGAATGCTCCCATTACCTAGCTCCAGTAACACCACTCTAATGATTAAGTTTTGCATATTGAACAATATTTGAGAATGAGAACACTTGAGGTAAATTCCACAAATGAGTTCATCCAACAGTTTCATCGATATACTGGTTACAAAATAATTATACAGAGGATTGAGCTTTCATAATAAATAGGTGTTAATAGGATATGATGAGGATGCGCTTCGTTGCAGCGGATGTATACTTTAATTTCGTATGACATAGATGTATTAGTGAAAATAAAATATGAACAAATTTTTGTGGGATCGCTTACAGTCTCGCAATAATGCTATTGTTAACACAAAGTATGAATAATCTATCCTGCTTCTATAATGACAAGGTGGTTTCGTAAATGATGCAAGGGGTATCTGTTCAGTCGCAACTTTATTGTTTATTCTAAATAGCAACATGGAAACAAAGTAGAGCTGTTCTAGTTCCATGGAGATTCATCCATATTCTGTCATCAATGTTATCTAACACTAGCAAAGCTATAAAGATAGCGTGGTGGGATACACGTGCACAAGTGAAGTACAAATACAAAATATATGGTTGGTGATAACAAAATAGACGGTCATTTATTTGGTATTACCGCGACGATATCCGACAATTCAAAGCAAAACGACAAAACTGTGAATTGCTCAAAGAAAGAGGAATTTATTGTTTTTAGAAGATTCCTAGAACTTATAGGCTAGTGCTAGTAGATAGTGACAAAAACTATAACTGATTTTCTTACTCCATCTTAACCAATTCTCGTAGATTATGTGAAACTTATCAAATCAAAAATTCATGAAAATATCTATCAAGTACCAGATTTTTGAGAACTACGACTTGAAATTCAATAAGGAGTCCACTTTAGTTGGTACTAATCAGATGAGTTATAATGAAAATATCTGGAGCTCCATGATTTGATAACTGATTGTAATCACTATCACTTAAAACTGCACAGCTAGGAAATATCTCGATTTATAGTTTGCAGAGTTAATAAGCTTCTGGCAATTTTAAATCCATACTGGCCAGATAAGAACACAATAATTCAATTATAATGCTATTAAGGTTCCTAAACTGGAATAAGAACGTATCATTGCAAGAAATTCTCCTCAATTCTGCGAAAATGTGATCTAAAATTATGTCACAACATTAAGATGTTCGAGTAAGATTGGGGTTCGCATCTGTCAAATTTTGTATTGAACATAAAATTCTATTTGTTTTAAGAAACAAAAAAAAAATACATTTCCGTGAAAAAATTGTAGCTTTGAATAAAAAGTTTGAATGGAATAATCTGGAACACCTTGACAAAACGATTCATCATAAGGTCTGTTATTTGAAGCGGTATGCTAATAAAACAATTCACAAACATGAATATTTCTAATTAAAAAATATTGTATAATACTTTCGGAAGCTTTTATTCATGGCGTTGCTTCAAATTTAATTACAATGATAAAAAAATGCAAATTACTAGGCTACAATCTAAATATTTACAAACAGTAACAGACTTTGGCCAAACTTTTAATTTGATCTCAAGCGCTGTGGTGCTTCTGTTTGTAGACGCATAATAGGCTTTGTATCCTACAGAAACATAGAAGCGAGAACCGAGATGACAAAGCTTATGCATCATTTGAGCCTCTTCTATTCTATGCAAAAAGAAGGTTCAATAGAATTAGTGCCAAATTGGAGAATTTAGCATTGACGGCCTTTTGCACTTTGCTGTATAGTTTCTAGTGAAGCTTTTTTTCACTTCCAGTCTTAGATAATCAGATCCCGGATTAAATGCAATAATAGATAAAAGCTACCCGTAAACTTCAAATGAGTTCAACATAATTAAAAGTTATATGTGATACGTTCCGTACAGTTGACGATTCAGTTGTTTATTCTGGAAGATACAAGTTAATCGCAAACGTGGCAAAATTGTAAAATACGGCTCTTTTGTGGAGTAATAAAATGAGAATTTTACTGCAGTAATATTCAAAATGCAAAATAACTTGTAATTATTTATTTTAATTTGTTCAATATAACTTTATAAATTTTGTTATATAGAAATTAGAATCAGTACTTTCCCTTAATGCAGTTTTAATCTACAGGATCTAATTTATCCTTAAACCTCCAATTATAAAATGAATTACAGACGGAGAAGACTGGTAGAAGAGTTTTTGAGTGTTTCGAAAGTAGGATCTCCTGTAAAAAGGTGTGCATGTAACACTGTAGATGAAAAATGAAATAGACTGAATTGTGTGATAATTTTAAAAACTTATTGAGGGACATTCACTATTTTTTTCCAACACACATTTCTCCCACCATTACTTTTTTCCATGATTTTCACTTAATTCACTAAGTACAAGAAAGTATTGTGAAACCGACAAAACTCACTTATCGAGATTTTGATGGAAATATCCGTTTTTAGCATCCCTGAATCCATTTTGACTATTTTCCGCTTGATGTCGCTACGTATGTGCGTTCGTTAGAATAGTACATTACAAGAACAAAATCGGCGAGAGACACCTGTAACGTTAACCTTTGTCGATAAAACTAGCTGGTCAATTCCTAACACTTCAAAGCCCTTATGTGCAAGTGAAGCAAAATTTGACAGAAAAAATTCCAAACAGACTTTTATTCAAATTTCTCAACGTCGGTGAGGAGCAATTATTCTTGTTACACTGACATTTATATTTATCGCATTAGGATGATTCTCTCATTTATGATGTATTAATTTCCTCAATCAAATATTGAAGCGTGGTATTTACGATATTTGTTGCAAATAATTTCACCGTTCAGAAATTTAGATTTTATATTGAAGTATTTATGTACTTAACCCATTAGGATAATGACAGAAGAATCAGCAAATTGTCTCAATAAAATTGATATGGGTAGATAATTGATATCACAATTTATGATTTTGGTAATATATATTTCTATTTGATAATTTAAAATAGAGATATATCATAGAAAAAATCTACCAAAATTATTGTTGATATTGGAATTTGATATTATTATCAGTCATCTGGATCATGATGGATCCAATTTTACGATAGTCAAACATAAGATCTCATCTTATCAGGGTCTTGAATTCATCCGAAAAAATTCTATAAATCTGTCAAGTAAAGTGCGCTTTCGGCCCAGTCGATTTATATAAAAAAAGAAGATCATTCTTATCCCAAAAAATTTCTGAATAATGATTTCCAAGTTTCTATGGATGATAGCTCAGAATTAATGCGCAAAATTTAAAAAAAAACTTAGCTGAAGTGCACTTCCGGTTCAATTGATTGTTAAAAGAATAATAAGCAATCATTCAGATGCTATAGCAGACTGCAATACTAAATTTCAATACACTACGGCCGATTGTTTCGAATTTATGCAAGAAATTCGAAAAGATTGTCAAGTAAGGTGCACTTCTAGTTCAATCAATCTCAATGAAAATAGGATATGAGCATCTAAATGGTACAATAGTCCTTAATACTGAACCCTAACATTTTATGTTCAACCGTTTCGAGTTTATGCGAAAAATACAAAAAAAAAATCAAGTAATGCACTTCCGGTTCAGACGATTGCAACCATAATGCGAGATGCACAACTAGACTCTAGACCAGTCTTAAATACAAAATTTCAACATTGAACGTTTGACGGGATTAGAGATTTGCAATGCACATACATGCACACATAAATGTACCGACATCAAGCCTAAAATAGTCAAAATGGAATCATAGAAGCTCGAAGCGGATATTTTTATCAAAATCTCGAAATGTGAATTTTGTCGCTTCTACAATACATTCACTTTGTACGAGTAAGTAAAAATTGTGTGCATATTATTATTAGGTTCAGTTGAATAAAAGGTTCAACTTGAATATTTGATCAAAATGAAATTGAAATATGATTCAATTTTCAGAATTTACACATCAAGGACTTTGGAAAAACTCAAATATTAATGGTAGTACAATCAATGGAAATTTTTTTTGCCAAAAATTGTGGAAGGCTGTTTCAATCTGCTAATTAACTCAGAGAAATATATTTCTACTCCATTATCCTCAAGAAAGATTTAATTAAATTTTCGTTTACTTTAGATCCTGCTTTGGAAATGTACTGGAAAATTCTATAGAAAATCCAATTTTGTACAATAGGGAATATTCATGAATTTTTTTATTATTTTTCATTCACTGATTACATCGTTATAACATAGTAAAAAATATAAATTATGTATAAAAGTGCTGTAATCAAATTTAAAAAAATATTTAAAATTGAGAACAATTTTGAGCTGTTTAAACGCCGCCATTTTCGCGCGCTCTATGGATGACGTCAAATAACATGTCCAGTGACATTACAGTCCATTGTTTACTACAGGTGTTTTCATTCTCAACTTATTTCAATATTAAAAAAGGTCAAAATTCAGTTTATAAGTATTGTATTGTGCCTGAATGCAAAATACTATCAGAAATTTACCTGATAAAGTCTTTTTTTTAATCCAGACAGGTTTTAAAATACGTAAGAAATGATGTAAGGTTATCAGAAGAAATGAAGTGTCATAATAACCTTGACAGATCATGAATAACATATGGGTACGTTCCACTAGACTGCCGCAACGCTCATGTCCCTTCAATAATCGTTCCACAAGACGATCGCGGTCTTGGCTTTCATGATAAATACGTCATAGATGACGTCATTGATCTCGACTACTTCAAGCTCCCTACACCCGCGATTTAAAGGTGGGTCGAAGCGGTCGTTGCGTTCATTTTTGAATAAATCGCCAAGAAGTTCAAATTAAATAAAAAGATGCCTTTCCAATTTGTACTTTCGATTCCAAGCTATGTCAATTGATTCAAGATTTTTCATTTGCCATATAACAGATAATTTCATTGTCTCTCATCATCATTATTTATTATTCAAGAGCGATTAATTTACACAGGCATATTGGATTTATTCCATTCGTATATCCTTTTTGCTACAGGTTAGTTTAATCTTTTTTATGATTTACTTTTCGATTCTAACCAAAAATTGTCAGTTTATTTGCTATTTAACAGACACTTGCATCGTTCCACTTGAAGCACCAGCCACATCGACCATGAATTAGTGGAACAGCAAAAACCGCGGTCGTGAGCGTTGCGGTCATTGAGTGGAACATACTCTAAATGTAATTAGTTTTAGCGATAAAATTCAGTGTATGTTATGCGGCTTCGTTTACTGCTTATCATATTTCGGATTGTATTTATTAAAATAGCGTACATAATGTGTTATTATTGAATAATTACTTTGCAGTGTTCACTCTTTCTACTCCAGCGGACGAAAAATTTGGATTTGAAAGAAAACAAGACGACATCATGAATAGATCTATTCTTGACAGATTATCCGATTGTGCTTTTACCAAACTACTGTTTTAAATGATTTTTAATCTCACTAGGATGCTAAAATTACACTTTAACAATAAATAAATTTACAACACATACGTTATTACTATGTTTTCTAATCAAAAATCTGCAATGCCATACAAATGTAAGCAGTATTAGTAGTATCTGACGTCACATTTCGTTTTAACCAATGGTGTTGCATTTGGAACTTTGAATTTCACGCGCTTAATTTGCATTTTCATTTAACAATTTTGAGTAATTTAAAAGATATTAAATACCAAAATAATGGTTCAGTACAAAAGTCCGGCCAATATAAATTCGGAAAAAAAAAATTTGAACCAAGTTTTAATTTCATGCATATTCCCTATTGTCATTTTCGGCATTTTGTTGTATTCAGATTATTTGAACAATCATAGTTAATCGAGAAAGATTATTTGGATCATTTATTATTGATAAAGTCAGTGATTAAATCCTAATAAGAGTTGTAATTCTATTCTTTGTACAAACCATGCGGATGCGGAATGTGTTGAGTATGTTATATTAATGTAATATCCGTTGATAAAAGAGATATTAGTTAGTTGACGGTGCTCTCTAGCTCAACGTGGGATCAGAGTTCCGTGTATCCCCCTACTCCGGCTTCTGTATTGAGGAGTAATGTGGAAGAAGTTCAGTAGTCGGTGGCGCAACAAGGGATTTGACTAGTTCGGCGATTGGTGTGTAAATATTATGATTATTACAAACACATAAAAAATAGCTCTACTTGTACCACTCACTGAATATTTTCATAGAATTGTTTAAGTTACAGATAACATGTGTCGTGACGCTTCCAGAAAATCTCTCTTCCATGCACCGAAAGAAACTCTACTTCAATAAATTTTCAAATAAAAAGTATCAATTGTGGAATTCAAGCTAACAATCTGTAATGAATAACCTGTAGATGCCAACAAAAAAGCAGATTAATTTTCGTTATCAAATAAATTGATCTTCGCTATAATCGACGCAAACACGAATTTCATTCTAAAGAATAACAGACACAAAAGCTGTTTCCATAAAATTTCTCGTTTCGACGTTGCTTGCATGATCCATAGTTATGAATGATGGCATAAACTTCAAAATGATGACGGTGTTTGTGGGATCATCATAGATACGATCGGTACTCGAATATTTGAAGCTAACAAAAGCATTCAACAGAACGTGTCTCTGGCATTTATCAAAACGGATGATAAATCAAATATATTACATTATCTACAAACCAGGAAGGAATCGTGGGATTTTGTACAAATCGAAATTTGGATTTATGTGGTCTATATTTATATAAGTTTTGAGTTACGCATTTTCTTGAATAATAAAGAATTCAAATTTTAGTTTTGTAGATATACTACGGTAGTAATTACAATTTGGAGAATGAATCGACCAGTAAGAAATAATAATTTTCAACGGTTCCTGTTCAATAGACAAAATGTTCATTGAAATATCAAAACCTATGTATTTTTTCTTCAAAAGTAATTTTTTTCCAATGTTTATAGAATAGTTTCACGTCAGATTTGTTTGACTTATCAAAATATTGTTTTCTAAATTGAAATTTGGCGCAAATAATTTCCACTAATATTGACTAGCTTCAGCTATCAATCACACTTGCCTAATAATATTTGCTATTAAATTTGCCATTATTCCTACTGCATCATGCTTTTTGTAGCCTCCTTCTACACAATACCAATGCGCCTGGATAAAATAATTTACTGTCAAACTTATCTCACTTACAAAACTCGCAATGTTTACATTCTAGCTCCTCTTTACTTACACGATTGAATCAACAAATTCCAATTACTACTTCGGAGTAAAAAAGACCGGATCCTTTGGAATGTCTGAAATTATTATTTCTGTAGCATTTCCAATGAAACAATCAGTATCAAATGATGAAATGGACTATTGAGGTGTGAAAAGTTCCTTGATTTTATCAAATAGAGTATAGTAGTCAAACAAGAAATTTGAAGAGATCTGTTCTAATCTATCAAATATCATGAGACACGGTAACGTCTCTGGCCAAGTACAAACCAAGAAAAATAAAACAAAAACAAAAAATTGCTGGACGCTACAGTCTCTTATCCCGAGTGAACAAATTCTCATTTTGAGGTTGAAAAATGGAGTCTTTGCAAAAAAAAACGGATTTTTTGACTTTACCATCGTGTAGTTTGCATAAAACTGAGCAGGAATGCGAATTTTTATTCAGATCAGTTTATTCCGCACAAAGACATAAATCTCTTAAAATCGATGCTTCTTTTAAAAATGGGAATCCGTCGTCTTCTTGTTAAGTGTCACACCGTGACGTCATTGGATCATTTTTCGGCAAAAGTTGCGTAATCCATATTGTTGTGGTGTTTAATTTTTGCAACGTACTTGAGTCCACCTTTTATATCAGGACCTTATATCCCGAAAATAATGAGAACATGTCAAACTGTGAAAAAATCTCATTTTGTAGGGAAACAATCAAGATATGAGATTTTTGTATTTGGCCTAGACTTTTCAGTTCCACTGAATGTCTTTTGAATTTCACATATATTATGACACAATACATACAAAATCACCTTTTAATTATAGTATTTCTCCTTTGTTGTCTTGGATGGATTTTGACGAGAATTTTGATGCCGAAAATTGTGTCAGAACTGAAATTCTTGCGGAAGATAGAGGAAGGTAAGTTACTAGAATATTGGAAATTAGCTGTTCAATAATCCAAAAAGTTCTGGTATCTATATAAATAAAAATCAATGTTTGCATGTTTGTACCTTATGCATTCCGAAACCATTGATCAGATTGTAGTGAAACTTTGATAGAGTGTTGTGGGGACGTACGAGACGGTTCGTGGCACAAAAAATCTATATGTAGATGAGTTTTTTTTCTCTAAATGAATTTTAGTGCTTTAGTGGAAACAATGTAGATTATTAATGACTCAATACACAAATAATTAACTATTGTTATTACTTCATCGAAGTTTATATCGAAAATTAGATTAATATCAGTATTATATGAAACAAAGTCGGGTTACTTACACCATTCATAAATCAAGAACAGCTGTACCGATTTTCATGATATTTGATTTTTTGGATTTGTCTCCGTCCAGAATAGCAGAATAAGTATTCAAAAATCGGAAGGAGAAATATCACTCTCCCATACATTTTGTATAAAACAGATTTTTTTATGATATCATGAGAACTTATTTATCATATTCAGTTCATAAGATTTTTCCCAGGATGGAACAATTAAAATCAGGCGATAGGACCTGAAAATGAATTTGGAAATTTCAGGTCCTATCGGCTGCTTTTTTTCGCCATGCGAGCGAAACGAGCTTGGTCAAAAATAAGTCGCCGTGCAAGCGAATTGAGCTCCGTCAACGTTAAAACGCCTTACTAGATATGCAAACTCGGTTAACGGTAAGCTGCGGTGCTATCAAAGCAAGCTTGATCAACGGTAAACCACCGTACGAGCAAATCAAGCTCGGTCAACAGTAGACCGCTGTGCGAGCAAAACGAGCTCGGAAAACTGTAAGCTGCCGTGTGAGCGGAACGAGCTTGGCCAATGCCAAGCTGCTGTGCGAGCGAAAAGAGCTCAGTTAACAACAAACTGCCGTGCGAGTGAAACGAGCTCGGTTGACTATGAGCTACTGTGCGAGCGAAGTGAGCTGAGTCAACTGTAGAACGTCGTGCGAGCGGAAAGAGATTGGTCAACGGTAAGATGACGTGCGAGCGAAGTGTGCTCGGTCAACGGTTAGGCGCTGTGCGAGCGTTGCAAACTCAGTTAAGGGCAAGCAGACGTGCGAACGAAGCGACGTCGCTCAACAGTAAACCGCCATATGAACGAAGCGAGTTTGGTAAACTTGGATTACTCCCAGCACATGCATATTCATTTCATTGTTACGTTTTGGTTTGGTTCATATTCAAATAGACAAGTTATGTCCAATATAATAATGACTTCTATATACTCACTTGAAGAAGCATGTCATGTGAGATTCATATATTTAGTGTATAATCTTTAATAAATTAACAAAAAAGAAAGTAATATAAACTCAAAGACATTCAGTGGAACTGCAGTCTCGGCCAAATACAAAAATCTCCTATTTCGATTGATTTCCTACAAAAGAAGATCTTCTCACAGTTTGACATGTCCTTATCATATCCGGGTTATAAGGTCCTGATATAAAAGGTAGACTCAAGTACCTTGCAATCCGAAATTATCAATTCTGTCGCGTTACGAAGTACGCCGGGTCAGCTAGTAATTTATAAAGATTGATTGATGTTTATGGTGTCTTGAGACTTAAAAAAAAACGATGAACTACAACTGGTATAGATCAATTGCTTGCTCTGAATAGTCTTCGGAACTATCGTCCATCCAAGCTCAACTGATTTCATGTCCAGTTCATCCAAACTTGTTGTTATTGAAAGATCCTTAAGGCCTTATACAATTCTACGCCCTTTGTACCTATATTTCTTAATATTTTAACAAACTACAATAATTCGTATTTGTCAGCATTTCCATATCTAAAAAGTGCCTCTATAGACAAATTGGCTTTTAGACTTGCTCGTAAACTTCCCTTTTTTCATCACTTGTACTTCACGCAAACCCGTCGCATGGTAATTCTAATTCGTAAAAGCCCATGACCAAATTAAAGATTGTCTTTCTGAAGCTCGTGGTCGAAGAGTAAATAGTAGGCCATATTCGATCCGTGGATCGTCAATTCGTAGCTTGTTCAGATCAAACTGAGTCATGCAGTGCTTTTTGTTGTTTTGGACATGAGTGTGTGAAAGCTTCACAAGGAACTACAATTGTATTATATTTATCATGTTGTAAGCTACAAAGTACCATTCGTTTTTATACTTGTACTAACTTAATTCTATTAGATGTAGGTAGTCATGACTTCAACTCAACTCTTAACAACTGCAGTGTTCTAATATACTAATACTGACTTTATTCTATTAGATGCAGGTATAGTCATAATTTTAAATCAACTCTTAATTCTTTGATAGTATCAAAGTGATGTTCGCAAGGAAATTGATGCTTAGTTATTCAAGCATGTGGAAGTAGTTCTGGTCTGCAGCAGATCTTGAAGTCTCTAAATCTATAACTGAAGTCTCTAATAGAGTATTCGCACACCTACATGAGACAATGAACTCCAAGCAGTTCCAAAGACTATTCACAACAAAAAATTGGACTTCATCAGCTGTAGCTTCTCGGTTTTGTAGAGAATTTAACGAGTTCTAGTTGGTTCCCCTGGAGTAATTCAATATTTTTAGGATAATAATTGGGAAGCAGATTTTCAGTACTGTGGTAAAATAACTCAGATGTATCCGACCTGCCACAAGAACCACAACTATCGCATATTCCTTGATATCAAAACCGTACAGCATGTACATAATTGTATTAAGAATGAATCTGAATAGGGAATCAAAAAATATCAATTTTTATTTGCTATGTTCGATTACTCTATTTCGCCAGATGCCAGTAAAGGAAAGATTTGTGACTCTCTTTGAAACTTCGAAGATCCATGCCATCATTTGACAACAAAAATCCAATTCTGCAAATTATAAAAGCAATAATACCATTAAAAAACGAAAAGTATTCCGCGTGACCCGTTTCTTTTGATGCTGCCAGTTCTAAGTGTACAGTGTACGTACATAAATACGTGAACATTACGTCTTACTTTGTAAGTGAGGTTGACACAAACCAGATCTAACGTTTAACCTACAATTAACCTTCGCCGGTACAAAGAATTCAGGAAAAGCACTTGAACCTCTAACAGCACTAATTATCACTTCAGCTTCTGCAAATGAAAAGTTGTGATTCCAAGAACAGTTTTCCCCAGAAATATGGAATGTAGAACTTTCAAATAATATCTCGTTAGAGTACCTTCTGAAAAAATAATTTCTTGCGGCATCAAACTTTGCTTTTTTAGTGATTATTGACTATTATGCAGCTTGGTAATCTCTACGGTCGATACTGACACACAAGCAAATAAAACCTCAAAGATGAACTCAAGTTTTCTAATTCCAGCAAATCTCGTATTGTAAGAACTTTTTAGATTTGAACTTCAACATGAATATGAACTGAAAAGTTTCAGAGAGTCTTATTTCATGTAGGTGGAACAGACTCAGAATTCCACAAGATTATCTAAGTTTATCCATTCTCAAATATCATCATGATACTTATATATAATCTACTCGTAGAGCTTATAATATTCAAAGGGATTGTGAAGGAATTACAAAAAGATTACTGATTCTGTCACTCATTCCTGATTCAAAATTCTGTCCGCAGTATGTTTTGATTATGTGAGAGAAATTTCAGATTAACTAAGTGAATAAATCTTGGATGAAAACTGTGAGAAAATATCGATGACATCTTTCAAATTGTTTTGTTGGAAATTCCATTAAAAATCTGCCGCTGTGTGAATTAGGGGAACTTGTATAATCTCATTATTTCTATTCTCTGCATGATGTCAATTTGAATTTATATTAGCAAAAAGAGTAACAATACATTTTCTTTTCAAGTTCAGATGACTTGACTACTAGTTCATGGAACTGGAAAACTAGTTTTCGCATCTCATAGGAAACTTCTGTTGGCATCCTGTTTGCTGAAAGTTGTCAATCTGTGATGTAAAAAACTTTTTTTTAGGTTGTATTCAAAGCTTCAATATTCTTAACAAAAATGTTTCCGTCAGTTCTTAAATAATCTACTTACTATAACTTCTACAAAAGTCTTCTGAAAAAAGTATAATAAAAAACTACAATCACTGTCATATAGTTGTTTTCGAAATCATTATACGAACTCGTCATTTGAGTTATGAACCTTGTGCAGAAGCTGTGGTCGAAGCAATAGAACAGGAATACGCAACAGAACCACAACAAGAATATGGCACACACGATTTAGCTCAGTGCCGGACCAGAAAGTGATTTGCTGTAACTTCACAACCATCGATATTTAAATCGAACATTTGAATACTTGGTTAGAGAACATAACTGATATACCCGATTTCAATTCCTCCCGGTTCTTGACAGCATCAGTCAGAAGCCCTCAACTGTGAAATTAGCCTCTGGAATGTTCTACTTTCTGCTTACCGATCATTACCACAAAATTGCGTATCGAAATAGTTTTGTGTTGTATGAATAATCTATTAGAGGGCCAATCCGGCGCTGCAGGCCCATCGGTACGTAACAGAAACTGCTTTTGTGCGTACGACAAACGGGCAGCTCCCGCAGGGTTCAGAGCACAGGCACCGAGAGATATTAGCCCCATTAATCAACTATGTGTTAACTGGGGCTCGAAATTGCTCGATTTAATAAATGATTCACATTACATTCCTACAAACAATGATAATGATAGTTCTTTGTATTTTTGTTGCCTTGACAATGGCTCACTTGTTCTATGCTCTCTGTTTTACATGCTTCGATTGTAATGTGAGTGATAAAATTTTTATGTAAAATGCAGTCATTATCATTCGTGTTAGGTTTAATTGTACGTGTAAAATTGCTTTGATCAAGATATTGATGCAGATTACTTCATTAACTCTTTATTGTGTCAGTAATAGAAGTCTTTGTATAACTTTTGTTAGCACAAAGCGCAATTCGGGATTGTATTTAAAGGCATTCTGAAATAGGTAGACTGAGATAACATGGAAATGACTGTGTCTAACAATGAATTTAAATTTGATGAAACCACATTTATGGAAATAATTCCACTCGAAACAATTTGAGCTAATCCACAGTCTGTAAGTAGTTTATTCCACCCAAATTTTTCCAAATATCTATATGTAAATCATAGATTGCAATACAATCAAATTGTCAGATTCTGATAGGTTGAATTGCATATATTCTGCAATAGCACTACAAATAATAATAGAAATATTGTGTTCCGTTCTCCCGTGGGGAAGTTGAAAATTGCTACCAGGAAGCTAGGAACAAGCAAAAGGAAATAATTATATTGACAATACGAAAATAATGCTTGCGAATGGGAGTGGAGTACATAGATCAAGTCATAAACTACCAAAGTAATAACATAAAATCGAATGTGAAATTACTCTCTAACAGCTTGAAATATGGCTTCCAGTTTCAGGAAACTATTTTGATATGAATGACTTGGACGTGACGGAAATATATTATCCTTCAAGTTCAATTCATATTTTGATTCAAATAGATAGTTGCATCCTGCATCTGATAATGCATGAGTTATTCCGCACAATATTTAATATCTCATACAGACTCGTTATCAGTTTGGTCAATTGCAAGTTGAAAAACGATTTATGTAAATCTAATTCCTCTTTTTCTTGATCAATATAAAAGTCGTTAGGAATTTTTGCATTGCACTATTGGCAGTGAAATATTACAGCAGTTTGTTTACATCAGTATCGATCAACACCAACGGTTTATTCTAACCGAAACATTAAACTTTAATTTTGTTAAGGCATAAATTAGGATTTATGGAAGTTTTTTATGATAATAAAATCACTCTTTTTTTGAATTTGAAATTACCAATGAAAATGAAAGTCAAGTAACATTTTCAAAAATTCAAAAAAATATTTGACATCATAATACACTCTTAAAGATCGATGATTTGGAAGCAAATAATCATGTTTAAGTACGAATCATTATTAATGTCAATAGGAAAATAGATATGAGAAATATAGCAACACATATCTGAGTAACTCTTACCATAAGAGTATTTTATAACTATTATTCTCTAGAATGAAAGACAAAAATAATAAAAACCTCAGATTCAACTTAATCAATGAAGATATAACGTAATGATTGCGAGGCACATTACACTGGAAAAACTCAACGTTATTTGAAAACTCGTATGGATGAACACAAACGCAATTGTGAAAAAAAAAAACTCTAAAATATACGTTAGTAATAGGTCGTTGCATCTATTCTGATCATTCATTCAATTTTGATGAGACACGTGTCCTACATGATGAAACTAATTCAAATGAAAGACTGACACTGGCAACGTTAAACAAAAAACAAGATGTTTATCTCTTGATATGTCTCATTTTGTCATCTTGATGTAATCTTTTCCTATAGAATGACATCACGAATTGACCGTTATTTACGTGTGCGATTCTGTTATTTCTCGTTTAAAGACCTCCCCTCGTCTTTCTAATTTTATTCTTGATTTAATAAAGGGGTTATTATTATTTATTATCTTTGTATAGCTCCCTAATCAGATCTACATATTCTAGTTTGAGACCTGCTTCTTTTAGTGCATTTTATCTATGTTTCTGTGTTTTATCGAGTCAAATACTTTGGTAAAATCCTCCTATCCCCAAATTTCTTCAACTGCGTGTTTGGAAGTAAAATAAATCAGCTACAATATGGGAAGAAAACAAATTTGAGCTCAATATCAACGATAAACACTTAATGAATCTAAGGTTCGCCGATGATCTCATAATCATAGCAAAATCGAGTGACGAACTACAACTTAATGAATTAATACGAATATCTAGCACAGCAGGATTAAATATTAATAGAAGAAAAACAAAGATTATGGCCAATGGAGAAGAAATAATAATAACGGTCGAAAATATGAATATTGAATACACAAACGATTATATCTATCTGGGACATCCATTGAATTATACATTAGCCCAAATCTAACATACGGATGCCAGACCTAGGCATACTCAAAAGCCTCTATAAGGAAATTGAAAATTTGCCAAAACAAAATTATGAGAGGTATACCTAACATAAAAGGTAGAATATCACTGAACGTAATATAAACCAAAATGAATGTAGCAGATGGTACAAAAACAATAAAATTCTTAAAGAGGAGGTGTTACAAAAATTTCGTCTCACGTCTTTTTTGTACAATATTTTGCTCATTCCATACCTATGTCGCCATCTGTGTAACAAATTTACACCAATTTTGTGATTAAGTACTTGTTTGTTGACACTTGATTGAAGCTCGAATTTGGGGAGCATGCGCGTCTTGTTCGCCCTCTTTCGTTCCTGAGCTGTGGTTGCAGACGTACTTGTTTTGAGCAGTCTTGTAATTTCTCTAGTTTTTCTAAATTTTGTGGTTATTTTATTTTTCTAAAATCAGTGTTATGATTTTGTAAGTATTTTGTTTTTGGTATTCCAAATTTAGTATTATTTTTGCTAGTGATTCCGTTTGAAGGAGACCCACGTGGCTAACCTTTTGATTTCCAAATTTATCTCTTTCATCCTTAATTCTTTGTCAGTTCTTTGTGCTCAGAACCTTTTCACAACCTCAAAACTTTTATACCAAATTAATATTTTTGTTATAAATTTTTTTTTTTCTAAATTTTATATATACACTCGGAATAGAAAAACCTACGAGATTTGGGGCTATCTTCGTTCCTTCCTTTATCTTTCCCCACCTGAGTATGTTTGATGTATGAATGATTAGTGAAAGTTGATAATACATAATTTAACTATATTTTGGATCCAACGCGTTGCGGATTTGTCATTCAACAACTCGTAGTTTAGTTTCTTACGTTGTTTGTGTAGTTTTTTGTTTCCAAAGGTTGAAATATTTTGTTGTGGGCTTTAGTTCCCATTTTAAGCTGGAGAATCCTACGAGTTTGTGAAGATTGATTCAATTTTTTTAGTAACGAACCACGTTCGTAAATTCATCGACTCGTCGCTTATAATCCTTTTTCTTGTCTTGCTAGGCTTTGTATTTTCTTTGTTTTTCTTCTCTGTAATGCTCAGCGTAGTTTTTTTTCACTTTGTAAATATTTAGTGCACAATTTAAAATCAGGCAAATTGATAACTTACTGATTATTTTATTTAACTTCCACTAAATTAACAGTTTATTCGTTTTCCAATTTGAATCTAAATTTATTCATTCAAGTTAAACGCTTCACGTTTAAAGAGGGCTCTCCAATTTTTTATAGGGACCTCCTGTTTCAGTTGAATTGGATACTGGTTGGGTAATTTGTTTTCAGTGTAAACTGCTAGGGATCCTAGGAACCCGTGGCCACTTGAGACTAGTTTTTGCCAACTTTACAGTAAGAAGAACATCAACACGTCTACGAAATTAAGAGGAACCCTAATACTTCCCGAAGTTGACTACCAGGCGCAGGGCCAACCTTAATACCTTCAAGGACCGTTGGATATTTATCAAAGCCCTATAAGACGCAAGATCAACTTTACTTAATTCAGAGAACGTTCTTATCTGACGTTGTTTTTGTGGCTAACAATTCGTCATCTACCTTCTCTGCCGATACTAGTCTTGAGTTCCGCCTGAAGAGGATATTTAGCTAGTTTTTGTAAAGTAATTTTGAACGTCTGTGACGTGCTCTCCAGTTCCTTTTCTGGCTGTTGCAGTGAGATTTTTTTTTGTATTATAGCTTCAACCATTTTCGTAAGTTACCAAATTTTCTTAATTATAATTTTTGGAATTATTTGCTTTAAATTAATGATGATTTTGTTTATAATTGATTTCGACGTCTATGCTTTATTTCTTTTTTACTGTCGCTATTGTCTCCCAGAATAGTACCTTTTTCTCATTTGATCATTTCCTAGGAGTGGGGCCCATTTTCTATTTTTCAGGTAAAATATTTGCGGTGCCCTTATTTATAGCTAGCCTGGGTCTTCACTTTCAAGATAGGATATTCCAATACTCAAATTTGGTGTCTATCAGCAGTACATTATGTTTTTGCTACCAAATAGTGAGGAAACATTACCTTTTTTAATTTCCCACTGCCACCTTGGAAATAGGAAAAGATACAGAGGACAGGGCAAAACCTATAGCCAGAAAGAAAGAAGGTTGGGATAAAGCAAGCACCGAATGGATACCGCTAGAGGAGAAAAGAAGTGTTGGAAAACAGAGAGTCCGCTCGGAAGACGATATTAAAAAAGAAGCAGAAGCAGCTTGGGCAACAAAAAGAAGAAATAGAGAAGAATAGCATACATTGGAAGAAATTTGTAACATTCAAGATTAAGAAGAAAGGAGAGAAACGGGGCGGTCTTGATCCAACCAGGGCGTAATCAAATTTTTATATGTAAAATATTGTAATTCTTTGATGCAGCTAAAAGAAACATTATACAATTCATTCCTCACTCACTACTATTGAATTTCAACTACAAAGCCACTAATATTCATTCACAACAACCTATTTATTTATTACACTGCGCACTCAGCTGATCACGCTCTGGTTATTCACTACTCACTCAGTCAGGTCGCTTCCCTTATATATTCGGATGTTTACTTCTACAAATTTCTACGTCATTCTAGAAAGCTACTCAAATAAACAAATATGTGGAGCAGCGCGACGCAAAGAGATAAAGGGCTCCGCCTAGTCAGAGGCGTATTCAGGGCATATTCTATTTTTACTAATTATGTTACCCTCGCACGTTACAATATGATAGGATAATCTTTTTCATTTAAAATTAAATGATTTTTTTTTTGTGTTTCAAATTAATTATTACAGAACTGATTACCCAATAAAACATATTTTTTTATTTGTATTTTTTGAAATTATAAATGGCTATAATAGCATCATTCAGGAAAATAAAATTGTTGAAATAATTTCGGGAAACTTGGAGTGATTTACTTGCACCCGAACGACAAATAAGTATATGTATAGGCTCTTTGCGAATAGACTGCAGCGCCAGTAGTGGTTAAATTTGACAGTACTAGCAGGAAAAAAAACGTGATCATTGTACATGATTTTAGAATATATGTACAAAATTTAAATTATGAAGCAATTTATAAGTAAATTTAACATGGAAATTGAAATACCACATGTTGCTTATACAAATTGTTGCGTTCCAAACTATACAACAGTTACGGAAACACAAAAAAAAACCAAACATTTCTACAAGTTTTCATCCAGAGAACATGAGATAGGAATGGGAAAAAATGGATTTAGGTTATTAAACGAATGAAGAAAGTGAAAAGTAGTCAATAATAATTATAGAATATGTATTAAATGTAGGAATTACTTGATGAAACTAGAAAATTTTTGTAAAAAGTTAGGTTAAACCATTGTAAGCTATAGCAATTTTATAGATATTATTTTTATGTATAGGATAAGTTAAAATGCATGCAAAATATCTCCCGTTTCATCAACCTAAGGCAATGTGGAAAAATATACTTTCATATGACATGTTTTGATTCGTTTGACAGACATTTAGCAGCCTATTATTGATTACTTAAAAATAACATATCTTACTTCGACAAAAACTTTATACGAACCAGAATTATTCCACTTTTGCTCCACAACATGCGCGGAAATCAAACTCTTATCCAAAAACAGTCTTTCTTCAACATTAAACACAAGCTTACTCTCTTGGACTAATTTTCCTTTTTCTAATATCGTACTCCAGATACAACCAAGTTATATAAATTGAAATCATGTTTCTATCATAACTCCATTAGCCATCATGCACTTGTGTTTTTAAACTTATTTCAAGCTTCAATACAAACTTTTTAGCTTTTATTTACTTATTCCACCTAATGACAATTTAAATTTTTTCCTGCAGCTACTTTCAAAATTGAACACCCCGAGCGCTAGTGTCGCTCCCCGACGTTTGCGCAAAGAGCCTATTATCAAAGCTACATTTTCTTGCCAAAGCCAGGAAGTACTTTAATTGTGCTTGTTAAATATCAGTCAAACTTAACTTTTAATGACGACAGCAACAATATGCTTCCGTCCCTTCTTCATTATCAGCACTACTGAAAGATTATACACAAAACTTAACTACTTGAGACTATAATCCATCATTTGTAACCTATAATTTAACATTAATTACTCTAGCAACAAGTTCTTCGAACACTCTGTAATAAAATAGATGACATTTTAGATTAGTAGATGTGAGCTTTTATTTAGGGTACGACTCACCTCTCCATTATTTGTTCTGTTTGATTATTTAGGGTGAAATACTAACACGATTCACTTTGTTCATGTTTCAGTGGAATAGACGTGAATACATTTTGAATTTAGAGTGGGTTAAAGCACATTTTTTCCAACAAAATTTTATGAGCACATTATTAAGGCACAATTGATCTCTTTAACAAACATGCATTTCCATTTGTCACGAGGCTTACCAAGTAACAATATCAAATAATTTTTGCATGCGGTTATCCTGAGAAGAGCTTCGATTGATCCTGAACAAGATGATAAGATAAGAAATATATTATCCTGAAAAGAGCTATATTTGGTCCTGATCAAAATGACATGGCAAAAACTTATTGCATAAGGCAATCATGAGTCTACATCGCTGTGGAATTTATCAGATTCGCCTCAGTAAGGTTTAAGTAAATCAGGATCAAATTCTAGTCCGAAATGGTTGAATCATACCCTTATACTATTTCTCTCGTTATTATTACGATTAGGTCAATTGCAAGCTGTGACTCATTCTCAGAAAATATTTCTTGTACTTCTTTATTAATTATACTTGATTCCATTCAGTCATAGCATCCATAATACCATCGATAATTATTCTATCAGGTTTTTACTTCAGTCCAAACATAAAGTGTAGATCGAAGCTGAAAGATTGCTAATAATATCCACATAATCTGTCAACAACATCTGCAAATACGTTAAGGTATATAAAACGACTGGCACATCTATGACGGACACAATAAGACATGCACGGCTTGTTGTCTTACTCTCCTTGTCGGCTTCTTCTTCAAGTTCTCACAATCCTTCTACAATACCCTTCTCAAAAGTTTCCACATTTTCTTGTAAAATGAGAAAAGTGATCCTTTTTGTAATTCACTGTTATTTAAAATGCAAAGCCTTATAATCGTCTTTCATCATCAAGTTGGAGTGTTGGAGCATCCGACAAAATTTCGAAACTAATTACCAAATCAAATTTTTCGGCAATTATTCACAGATTGTATTTCGAAGAAAGTTTGGAATAATAGCGTTTAAAGTCCTAATCTGACAATTTATCATATAATACAAGAAAATTTAAAGCGGATTTCTCACTTTGATTCTCCCACACAAAAATATTCTTATTTTTATCAACGTTCCTTGGAAATTTCTTGTTTGTTTTTCTTAGCCAATTCTTGTGCCGTGAACTTTTCATTCTGAAATCTTTTAGCATAAATATTTACATGAGGAGTGATTTTCAGTGACTTCTTAAATATAATAGTTTAATAATTACTGTATGTCTTCATATTGAAAAAGATCTAAGGAAATCGGAAGAACAGACTCTATAAGTGCTCTTCAAGATATTTTCAAGTCGATAAACATCTTAATGCATTTTACAAAGTGAATAGAGTTATTTATTGACAATAGAGTGATTGATTGAAATGATTACGGAACAAACTTCATTTTTAAGTTGTCTAATGAACTCAACAGCATACAATTTGTTTGCGATTTTTTATAGTGAATGCTAAAGCACTTATAATACACACAATCTTGCATCTGCATCTTAGTATTCATGGGCGTTAACGTTAACGCCAACCTTCAACAGCAACTGCAAATTTTTGATCAAGATTTACTCAAAGAATCTTTGAACATTCGTGCTCAATATATCTCACACTTTTAGATAACGATATTTCTATTGTTTTATCGAACTCTCATAAATTTATACGTAATAAACTGCAGTTGCACTTCAATAAATTTGGATGTCTTTATGACGATGCGAGAATGCAATAAAATTTATCACCAGTATATCTTTTCAAGAATTTATATTGAGCAATCGGTAAAAACAGTAATTCAAGCGAAGAGAGGCATTCTCTTTTATTCGGTTTCCAAAATAGATATTGAAAAGAATACTTCGGAATAAGCGATTGCACGATGAAAACTCCAATAAAAATAATAATTCCTATTAGTAGGATATCAAATATGATACTAGCTATCACCTGCGGATCCGCCTGCACATAAGAATATATTATAAATTACTGCAGCACCCGGTATAACCACAGACACCCTTTGGGATAGAATTTTCAGAGATATAAGAGCTTCATGTCCTGTGGTCCGGTCATTCAAATGATAAGTATTAAAATAAACTATTTTAGAATTACATAAGAACAAAAATTAACCATGTTTCTTCTATATCCCGTATTGAGTAATCAATTGAGAGAAATTTTACAGTGTAGCATGAACACTACATATGTCAAAAGCAAGCGCCAACAACAACCTATTCAAAGTTTCAGCTTGATCGGATGAACGATACGCGAACAATCAGCTATTCGATACGACTCACAGACCATCTAATATACGTCAATATCACTATGTCAGGGACTTCAACGCAAGTACCAACTACAACAACACAAAGTTTCAACTCAATTAGATAAACGACACGCGTACGAACAAATACAACCCCTTATTATACGTTAATGATGCTCTATGAGAGATCTGTAAGCAAGTGCCATCAATAAAGATATATAGTTTGAACTGATTATGATGAACGATGCGCGAACAAACAAATACAACTTATTATGCCACTCATATTCATATATGATACTGTGCCAGAAATTTTGACACTAGTACCAACAATAACTGTAGGGTGTATAAACCCAATTAAATCACTTGTTTTAGAGATTAGCCTAGAGAGTCAAACAAGCAAGTCACACATGTGCATGTCCGCTAAGATAACGCAAAGCCATATCTTCCCTTGTAGCATGCTTTTTATGCATCGATTTATTTATTGTGTGGACATCACAAATATATGTGGATGATAAATGAATCTCACCATTTTCTATCGTCACCCCTTCTCTACTTTTATCTTCTATATATTTGCTTAGCACTTTCAGAATAGTGGGTTTTCGTGAATATTCAGAATAATATGTGCAACTCCTACACTCCACGTGTCTGTTCCATTCAGGATATTATATAAATAAGTGATTCAGGTTGTCAGTGCACTCAGCTCCGTATTTACAGATATCCTGCTATACGAGACGTTCAAGTTTAAAGTTATGTGTTATGTATATCTTCTCTGCATTTCCAGCAACTACAGGCGACTTTTCCAGAGATAAAATTATATCTGGAATTACTCAAAGATTAAACTCACGTCAGATATGCAGCGTTACATATCTGCATCCGCATGTTTCCTTCTTTAGAGATGTGATTAATTGAGGCTCCGGCAAGTAAAGTATGATAAATTCAAGCGTAAGTGAACACAGATTTTGTAAGTTTTTTCCTGTTCTTTACTTAAATCATCGTCTTATCAAAATATCTTCAGTATATTTTTATTTTATAAAATGTTTCCCTACATTACATACAAGGGGTGGGATTCTGTAACTACATAACGTACATTATAACCGATAAATATGTTACATAACGTTCGTAAATTGAGATTGCGATTCTGTAACTACATAACGTATATAAATAACAGTTACTTGCGTTATTTAAGTACGTTATCATAACAGATGAAAAGTAGCATCAGTTATAGAATTCGTTTGACACATCACAAAATCAAACTGCAAATACGAGCAAATAAGTGCGATAATAATTGATAAACTTATATTTTTAGGTGAATATATATGGTATTATATTGTGATAATATATTTCTCAATAATAAATTGCATTACAAAAAATATTACAGCATATTCATAAAATGTATATTTTAGTGCCTCGAAAAGACCAAAAGAAGTAATCAATGTTCAAGAAACCTATTCTTATTCGGTAATTCATGTTACTTTTGCATGCATGCAATACAGACTGCGGAATAAATACGTGCCAGAATTTCAAAGATGCTCTAGGAAATTTGACGGCTTTTTTGAATGCCAATCTGGGCACTACAACGGTAGGCAGTAATTTATAATACACGGATATATGTTTTAACCAGATATTTCATATTATATCAATATAATAATAATCTTGTCCTTATACTAACCTCACCTTTATTCCAGCATATAAACTATACAGTGTATTACAATATCAAGCTGGATATTTCACAACGTACATAAAGTGAATAAAGATTTATTGGAGTTGTACTAGAATATTGAAGATCATCGGTCAAGTACTTATCAAAGAATATTGTGTCTTGCATGACCATTATTGTAACGAATTGGCTACAAGAATCGAGGCTGTGAAGATCATGATAGGCTAGCAAATTCCTCTATCCATTGTATAATAACTCCAAAACAGCACTGCAATAAAAAAAATTGTTCTAATAAGCAAATAAATTCCTAGCATGAAAATTTTGTACCAATATTCAATGCTTTCAGCTCTACCTACACATTTAAAGTAATTTTCCTATAAATAAATGTAAAATCATGAAAATATTCTGGAAAATGTAACAGATGTTTTAATAAAACGAAAACAGTCAACAGTTATATATAATGATTCAGAAAATAATATGTATTCATCTCATAAATTGATAAATTAGGACTATTCATTAAAGCTTCTTATCAAGCTCGGCTTCTAGGAGATATTTAACAAATCTGGAGAAATACTTTTCAATACGCTCTAATACACAACTATCAGATAACTCAAAAGAATTGTGGCTATCACGTAACTTGTCTCTGCAAACTCTCTGTTCTCCACCTTCAATCGAACAAAAATTATCCATCTAGAATTTATAATCAAATCAATAGAATAAATACAATGAATTAATATAGAATATTTGGTGATTCAACGATAATATGAGAAGGTTTCCGTCAAATATCTTTGTTAAGTCGAAAACCTGTCTGAAAATGGACTTACGCACATGTCAAACTCACAGGTGTTAAGTTTGCGCGCATTTGTAAGATGCGCTATGATTGGCCAATATAAGTAATATGTTTGCTAGTGCAAATGGTACTTATTATCATCTGTTACATAACATACAATGATAACGTACGTAGCAACCAAAAGTTACAGAATCGCTCGATGTATCCAGGGGTGGGATTCTATAATTATGTCTGTTATAACTCAAGTACGTTATATAACGGATGAAAATAACACACATGGATACATCGAGCGATTCTGTAACTTTTGGTTGCTACGTACGTTATCATTGTATGTTATCGTATTATCGTTGAATCACCAAATATTCTATATGCTACAGAATATGTCAGTAATAATTCTTAATACAAGATGATAAACTTATATGGATATCTTCATAATGGGTTATAGTGCTAAAAAAATTTTTTTAAGGTTAAGTTCAGTGGTAATTCTTGAATAATTATAATTGAACAAAGGATGATACTTCTGCTAGAAAGAACAACATCAACCGAAAGTATAATTATCAAATTAATTCATTGTATTTATTCTATTGATTTGATTATAAATTCTAGATGGATAATTTTTGTTCGATTGAAGGTGGAGAACAGAGAGTTTGCAGAGACAAGTTACGTGATAGCCACAATTCTTTTGAGTTATCTGATAGTTGTGTATTAGAGCGTATTGAAAAGTATTTCTCCAGATTTGTTAAATATCTCCTAGAAGCCGAGCTTGATAAGAAGCTTTAATGAATAGTCCTAATTTATCAATTTATGAGATGAATACATATTATTTTCTGAATCATTATATATAACTGTTGACTGTTTTCGTTTTATTAAAACATCTGTTACATTTTCCAGAATATTTTCATGATTTTACATTTATTTATAGGAAAATTACTTTAAATGTGTAGGTAGAGCTGAAAGCATTGATTATTGGTACAAAATTTTCATGCTAGGAATTTATTTGCTTATTAGAACAATTTTTTTTATTGCAATGCTGTTTTGGAGTTATTATACAATGGATAGAGGAATTTGCTAGCCTATCATGATCTTCACAGCCTCAATTCCTGTAGCCAATTCGTTACAATAATGGTCATGCAAGACACAATATTCTTTGATAAGTACTTGACCGATGATCTTCAATATTCTAGTACAACTCCAATAAATCTTTATTCACTTTATGTACGTTGTGAAATATCCAGCTTGATATTGTAATACACTGTATAGTTTATATGCTGGAATAAAGGTGAGGTTAGTATAAGGACAAGATTATTATTATATTGATATAATATGGAATATCTGGTTAAAACATATATCCGTGTATTATAAATTACTGCCTACCGTTGTAGCGCCCAGATTGGCATTCAAAAAAGCCGTCAAATTTCCTAGAGCATCTTTGAAATTCTGGCACGTATTTATTCCGCAGTCTGTATTGCATGCATGCAAAAGTAACATGAATTACCGAATAAGAATAGGTTTCTTGAACATTGATTACTTCTTTTGGTCTTTTCGAGGCACTAAAATATACATTTTATGAATATGCCATAATATTTTTTGTAATGCAATTTATTATTGAGAAATATATTATCACAATATAATACCATATATATTCACCTAAAAATATAAGTTTATCAATTATTATCGCACTTATTTGCTCGTATTTGCAGTTTGAATTTGTGATGTGTCAAACGAATTCTATAACTGATGCTACTTTTCATCTGTTATGATAACGTACTTAAATAACGCAAGTAACTGTTATTTATATACGTTATGTAGTTACAGAATCGCAATCTCAATTTACGAACGTTATGTAACATATTTATCGGTTATAATGTACGTTATGTAGTTACAGAATCCCACCCCATGTGTGTTATTTTCATCCGTTATATAACGTACTTGAGTTATAACAGACATAGTTATAGAATCCCACCCAAGGATGATAAATGGAAAGAATTGTTCTCAAATAAAACTTAATTTTTATTACAAAATTTCAAGAGGCTATTCTAAAAATATGGATAAGAAATTTGAGAGACGTCGTTCGACGTATAATTATATAAAATATGATGAAATTCCTCAAAAGTGGATAAAATCCCAGTGCTCTTTCTGCTTGTATTCCTTATTAACCTCATATCTTAATATACTGCAATATTGATTTATATTTCTGGCGAACATTCCAGATGTCTACATATGAAATTGCTTAGAATCCAAGTTCAACGACTAATCCTACATTCCTATAATCCAATGTCCACAGTCTACCCACAAAATTCGCCAATTTTAATGTGTAAACATTTAAAACGAAAGTAGGATAGGGAAGTCGCTCATTACGTGAAAATTTTGGGAGCAATAATTTTACGGTGCTTGTAATTCATCGAATCGTGGAAAACTTTGGAAGTAAATTCATTCTACACGATAAAAAAATGGAAGAATCATCTAGATGATGAAAGCGCATTTTTGACAGCTCATGAATGCTTGTTACTTCAGAGATTTCGCAAATTACCATCTCTCACAGTAACTGAGTTTGAAATCAAGCAGTTTGGGCAAACTTACGAAACAGCAGCTTTCATTAAGTACTAGTTTCAAGTTGACTATTTGATAGGTAGATAATTTATGCTTGTACAAACTCAAAAATTCCTTTTAATCTTCATTGTTTAGTTATTGACTGACGGGAGGTCAAGTTTTGTACATTAAAATGATAATTTGATCTTTATCAAAGCTATATAAAAAAAAAAATACACCAAAAGTGAACAAATTTTCAACCAATAATAATAATTCATTCTAATAAGCTTCAAATTAGTCATTGAATGAATCCCGGACAGATTTGACAACTGTACATAATAATAGTGACACCCGCGGCGAAAATTGTAACTAAATTTGTATCTACTTCAATAAATTTTAGTTGCCATATCCCTAATGTCATATATATCTATGGGCATTGTTTCACTTGAAACAAGTAATTGAATAATTTAATCTTCTGGGCTTTAATCACTGAGCTTGAATTAAAGCAATTTGTGCAAACCTGCGAAACAGCAGCTTTTATTTAGTACCAGTTTCAAGTCTGTAAATAGTATAGTTGCTGAGAACTTAGCGTCACGCCAGCCAGCCAGCCAGCCAGCCAGACAGCCAAAGTGAATATAATAGCGCTTTTTCATAAAAAATGCGCTAAGAACACTATAGCGACGGTATGCAAGAAATCAAGACAAAATTGCTGCTGTGGGAGCCGTAGAACGACGATAAGGGATTTTTTGTGGCACCAGTTGAATGTCACTCTTCTGTCGAATCCATTGATTTATTAAAAGAGAAGTTTTCTGAAATATTGATTTCTCGTGTTGCGATGCTTGGTCTCCAAAAAGCTGCGATTTGATAGCATCAGATTATATTTTATGGGCTTACATGAAGTCATCGATTTGTGCGAATGAACCACAGGTAGTAGAAGATTTCAAAACCAACAAACAAGTCTGCATTTGTGTAATTAATGCGAATTCATTCCACTAATGTCAGATATTATAAAGGACGAAGTAAATTTATTTTCAAAGTACATTAATTTTATTCAACAAATTCTAATCGAATTATTATTCCTTATGACAGTAAAAGTATTGCTGCCAAAAAGTCGACTGTCATTTGACAAAATAAATTTTATTTACTTTGGAAGTAAATTTATTTGTCCTATATAATACTGGGCATAAAAGGAAGAAAATTGGGTTCATCGAATTCATTCCTGCATTCGTAGTCGCAGAGGACATTTGAATGATGTATTATTCAAAATATAAATACTATCAATAGAGCTTCCAGATAAGAAAAAAAAATATCAGGTGTGGGTCGCCCTTGACATCAGCATTTTCCATTTTCAAACTTTTCATCATGTAATCAATATGCTTTGAGAAAGTTTTTTCAGAAATTCAGTCACCAAGAAGATAAAAAGGGATGAAATATCTTTCCCTGAGATTATCAATATCTATAAAATCCGATTTAATATTCACCTAATTCAAAAGTCTATTCGCACCAATGTCCAAAAACATATTTTAGGATTTGACAGTTATTATTCTTGTAAAGGGTTTAAATAGGATTAAGGATGCTTCAATAAGCTCTTTGCAATTTCTATATTCATTAAATTAGAACTTCAGCCTATTGCGAAAATTCAGAAAATTCAGAAATATTTTGAAGGGCTTCTGAAAGCTTATCTCTAAGATATTTGAATTGAGTAGGGGTGAATTGATGTACAAACTACACGTAACTCTTAACTTATTTATAGTTTCAGAGCCTGAATGAAAACTATGAATTAGTTTTTAGAATTAAAAAAACTGAAGTCATACATATATTCTGCGATCCATGAAAACGTAGCAGTAGCCCAAAACTAGTTTTTTTGTGAATAAATTTTATGGCACAGTTATGCATGCACAATTTTTTACTAAGCTATACAAAAAATAAATCGTTCCGTTGGGATGTTAATCCGGAATTCTTTTTTCATATCACAAAAATTATGCGACTTCCGCATGGCTTACGATAAGAAATGTTGGGCCCAATCCTGAATGGAATTTATTATAAATGTGAATCGATATTTTGCATTTTTTCATCATGTTTCTGATGCCCAATCTCCCCAACGTTTGACAATCTTTCTATGGTTAATTTCGGTTTGACAAGGTATGGAAATACATTAAAAAATCAATGTTGAAAAAAGGGGTTCTTATTTTCTGTAAAGAAGGTAATTGAGAAAGGCAAGCCTATAATTAACGAGTCTCTATGCTCTAATTGAAGTAATATGTCAATGTCAACATGGATTCATACTTCTCTCATCAAGCTTCAAAAGCGAACGAAAAAGCTCATTGTATATTACCCCATGAAAAAAAAAAACAGAATCATTCAATTATATTTCGTGGATGCTAATTCGATGCGATTCAATTCGAACAATATTTTGAGGAAGGTAAATTACATTATGATTGTGGTATTATTGGAGTAAAAAACTGATTTCACTATTGTTCGACTTTTTATATTCAAGCTACTGTATCAAGTGCCACCATTGGGATCTCAAGAACAATAAGAGCTAGGATTTTCAGTTGGATTGAAGCTATTTTTGCACCGAGAAATAAACTGATTTTCATCGAATTTTTTGCTCTCAATTAAATTAAAAATAAATGGATTATAAAAACAATGTTTTGTTGATGAGACTGTTTTAATAGACAGTGATGTGAGTATAGGAGGGTTTATCAACAAGTTCCCAAATATTGACTGAATTACAACAATCACTTATATTTTACAAACTAACACTCACAAGTAGGAAAATATTGGAGGCGTGGTTCACAAAACCAAGGATGGTAGCCTGGAATGCAAATATTATGGCAAATTAGCTCAAGGAACAGGAAGAATTCACAACTAGAACTCGAGCAAACGTTATTTAGATCTGCAAAATGTTTCTAAACAATAAAACAAGCACACCCAAGTTCAGAAACTAGGTCTTGTACAAAAAAAATCGCGTTGGCAGAAGTGATGAAACAGCAGTTCTATTAAAAAGAGCTCATCTCTGATCCTCAAATCCTTGACAATTTGTTCATTGGGACAATGTTTCGCATGAAGCTGCAGTCTATGATTGAATCAAGCAACTTAAATAAAGCCTACGTCACACGACACTTTTTTCGCTGCTGGGTTTCTTGCTTGGCTACGCTGATAGGTTCCTAGCTGGTTGCGCCGCTGGACGCTGTTATAGGTGATATTGGCTTCACACGATGCTAGGTTGAACTAGCAGATCTTTTTGATACGCGTACGGCGCCAGAAATTATCGTTATTATTCAAAATGAAATGTAGCTGCCAAATTTTGAATAAAACCAACAGATATCAATTCACCAGAAATTCAATGCATCTAGGACACTGATCTCTATATAACACTTGATTGGGCTTAGGCCGTATGCTGGCATCTGAAAACGGCCCCGGTCGAACGGCGACCTTAACAGTAAAATTGAGGTTTTGTGACACGATTCGGCGGCATCTTTAAAAGATGATCAATAATAGCTGAAAGTATTCAATAAATAATAGTTAAAATATTCATTATTAGTTAAAAATATTTGTTAACTTTTTAGTATCAGTATTATAACTATTTTTTAAACATTGGAGTTCTGTAAAATTCGTTGAATAGTTTAATAATTTTTTTATAAGACTGAACAATAAATGAATCGTGTTGAGAATTGTGTAACTATATGAATATTTTTTGAATGAGTACATAAGTCGAATTCATTTAATTGCATACTTTCCTGTAGAACTGTCGATTACATATTTTTTTGGTTTTGTAGTTAATGCAATAGTTTTTGTATAATTGCAGAGTCGGGTATCTCTTATTTGGTTTTAGCGCGGACGCAACAAAATTTTGATAACATAACCTCATGTTTTTGGCTATTTTTAAGTTTGGCAAACCCATTTGTTCCAGCTATTTTTTGAACGATTCTTCATCGGATGGAGATTTTGAGAATGTTCACATCACAGCATGGCAATAAAAATGAGTAATGTTTACTCATTTTAGTCATAACGACAGTTACTTTAGGTTATTTCATTGTACTTACTTGTGCAGCGTCAAATTTCTTGATGAATCGGTTTCTTCTCGCAAAACATGCACTGGACTATCAGGTTTGATAAATAAAATACCGTCAAACCAACCAGCAGAATTTTAAATATCGCGGCCAGACGCCATTCTGAACTGTCACCTCAATTTTTGCCAAGATGGCGGCGCTCAATTGGAGACGCATCTCAGCGGCATAAATCCAATTCAGTGTTATATAGAGATCAGTGATCTAGGATCACTTTTCTTGAAAAATAACGAAGAGTAAATGTGACATTTTTTAAAAATTAATTGTCAACGTCCCTTTTTATACTCACGTGACTAGGAGCTAGCTTTCTATTGGTCACCGATTGAATCCATTAGACAAACAAGCATGAAAAATAGCACACGCTCTATCACGGAAACCATGTACAAAAACCAGCAGTGACTGTCATTTTCTATCATAGAAACAAGCCCGGTAGCCTGCACAACTCCATGCAGGAAAACCATCAATGAAAAAAGCGTCGTGTGAGGTGGGCTTAAGACAGCGGTAGTGTGAGGAACAACCACCGAGAAGAAAAACCTTCAACTTCTATAATATAATTCTGTCCGAAGAAATAGAAGTCCAATCACTGGAAAAAAATGCATTTGCTACGAATAAGTACAATCAATTCTAATCGACCAATTATCTCTCTGTCCATTGGGTGCCCAAAACGTTGTACGAAGGTACTCAACTTCAAGGAGTGGACGTTAATTGACGGACTCAAAAAAATTTCGGAATGAAACTTGAATTCACCAGCATGACTCTAAAAATTAAATTCAGACCAATAGATAATTGAAAATAGATCATTTTGTTGGGCAAGTTATGACTTTCGTTGATTGGGATACCGAGAAAATAGTTATGGTAATTGAGGTATCAAAGGCGTCCTCTGGCCCCAAGTGTGTACGTTGACCGTACGCCTTATGATCCGTTGAACTCCCATGGTACCTTCAATGTTTAATGTCTGACTAATGAACTATTTCAATCAAAATTTTTAGCAATGTTTGTCCTGACTTTGTGGTTTCTGTTAGAGAAATTACTCTAGTTACTTGCTGTAACTACGTATTGTGATATTCTTGTTTGTTATTTTTCAAAATAATGCCCTCATATACATACTGGATGATTATTTTTACTTCTAAAAATAAAATCTGTGGTATAACTACAACAAATTGACATTAATATTGACTACATATATATAGTCAATTAACCATAGAAGCTGAATATCAGAGTTTATCACAGAGACTTGACAGAGATCAAATCAAATTATTTTTTAATGAATATAAGATCTAGATCAGAATGACAAGGATTGGAGGTCCAAGGCAAGATGAGATTATAGCTTTGTCAATTCGATGTGATTCCACCACAGGCTTGTAAAGGAAACAATAAAGGGCCGTTTTTTGCGGTAGCGAGGGGAATTCTTAGTTGAATTTTTATATGGACAGAAGTCGATCACAGCTTATTATTTTGAAAAAGTACTGAAAACATTGAATAAAAAGTACCATACAATCTTCAACAAGGAGTCATTTTCCACCAAGACAATATGCTCCTGCACATGCTGCCCGAGGTATGGAAAAAATTTATAACCAAGATCTGGCTCCGTTTGATTATTTTTTATTTCTAAAATTCAAATCAGACTCGAAGAAGCAACGGTAGGGGGTCTTAAGTAACTGGACAAATATTTATCTTCATTCAGATTGACGGTTCACAGACCGTTCCGAAAGCTTTTTTGACGTACACGTACTGTATGGATTTTTCTCACTTCTTACTAACACATCCTGTATGGATTATATTTACTTTCATAGATCTACAAGATAGATTTTATAATGCATTACTGAACAATTAAACGATTTATTCTGATGGTTGAAATTCAAATTAATGAAGCTCTCACCGCTTTCATATATCAGTGGTTGAACCGAGCGCAATGTAAACCGTATACCCTACTTTGAAAAAAATCCAATGCAATGACTTATAGTGTTATTTTTGCATAGTTTTCATTTAGAAATTCTGTTTATACTTCTGTTTTTCTACAATTTTCATAATTTTTTCTACCTCTCGCAATTTTTTATCAGTTCTGTTCTATCACATTTCGAATTCACAAAGAAAGCTTTCAAATTCTTCCTACCTTTCGCTTGGATCTTGCAAATCGCTGGTCCCTCGAGTTCTCCGCTTCTCCAGGAATGCGTTTACACCACACGACGACAGCGATGCTCGTGTAAGTGTAGATCAGCACTATGAGAGGAATGACAAATTGGAGTATCATGAGTGCCATGCTGTAGTCGTCATTCTGTTCCTTACTAGGCCATTCCTCTGTGCATACGTATCTGAAAGTGAAGTGAAAGACTTGATTGTAGAGGTTGAAAGCATTGAAATTAATTTATGCAGGGTGGTTTCAGTAGCTTGAATAGTAATTTACAAGGGCTTTGTTGCAATAATTGAGGGATGAAATGTTTGACGGTAAACAACACCGCAAGATGTTTGATTTGGGGGATCATTCCTTGATTGCTGAACGATTTGATGAAGAGGTTCCACTTGGAAATCATATCTCCCTCTCAGCAACGAACAATAAGTTCTGTATATACTTCAAAGTTGATTCAATTAATCAAGAGAGGTCTCAACATGGTAATTTTTAATAATTATCAATATTAAAATTAAGAACTTTTTAATGGAAGATTTTATTGTAGAAAATGCTACATAGTTGAATTTTCTTGAATATTTGTTATGACTTGAATTTGCATTCGAGTAATGGCATGCATCTTCGTTTGTTTGTATAGATTCATGCATATCTTAGTCAATTTTGATAACTTTGTTTTTGGATCTCACAACTATCATAATAAAACCCTATTGATTCTCATGATGATTCGTGGAATATATAATGTCATATGGATAATAGATTTTAACATCAATATTTGTTATGATTAATTAATTCAAATTTATTCCACATTCACAAGGTGGTGCAGGTAAAATGAGTAGTCCCTTGCAATGTGTGAATCATTTAATTTTTATTATACACAAATTGGATATCCGTATCCTTTGAAAAACTCCAAAATTGTATAACAAATAGGATTTATAAATTTGGTAGCATCACCTGAATGTGGAATTCGCTCCGCGATAATTCTGTTGACAGAGCCTCTAAAAGAAACAACCGCGGTATGAAATTCAAATCTATTCTTAAAGTAGAACATTTCAAACATGAAATTCAAAATGTAAACACATTTTTTTCCATTAATATATCACAGCTATTTTTACAGTTTGTTTCTCTAAGGTTTATTTTATAATTAAATATAGATCCACTTTGAATTCATACAAACTGTTGAGAACTGATAGCTCGTGTTTTTGACATAGTTATGCAGTTTATAAATCACATCTGAATATCAAAACATGACATAGTTCTACGCAAAAAACATGTGATTTGAGAGTTTATGTGGCAGTATAGCAATATCAAATCATTCAACATACATGCGAATTAATTTTGAGATAATTCAACCGAATGAATTAAAATTTTAGATATTCATTCTATTGGTGTACATCACAAATATCCAATAAAGTGATTACCACATTGCAAACACAATTTACTCAAACCAATCAAATGTAATAACTGATATTATAAAATTATTCTAGAATTCAAATTTTGGGTCTGAAGCCCAATAAAAAAAAATGAAGGAATCAACAATTGATATTTTATTTCTATGTATGATGTCAGATATATATTTGTTTGTTGGGAACGTATGCTTCCAAATTCCATACACTATCACTTAATTTTGATAAATAAACGAAAAAGTTGTTTTTCAATGACAGTAGTTACTTGCATTTCTTTCATGATGTGACGTGGTGAATTTCTTATAGCATTTCATCCAGCATTTCTCCTATCTCTCCATTAAAATATCTTTCAACTGACCCCGGGAACGTCACTTCATTAATCATCACAATCTATTTTCCTGCGGGAAATGTGAAATAAAGTTCAAATCTTAAAAACATCATAATACAGGATTGAAAATAATCTATTTGGTCGAAATTTAGAACAACATATGTGAAGGTATGGATTTTAGGAATCACTTCCAATAACTCTCCTCTTTATTTTTCATGAAACTCTCCATATAATTTTGTGAGAGACTAGTATAACGTCCGTCATCAGGCGAAATATAGCATAAAAGATAAGCATCCTAATTCACAACCTCAGGTAAGCATTTAAATAACTGAATCAAGGAATCTTCGAAAGAGACAGTATCTCTTACGACCCTTTTTTAAATATCTGAAAACTGATTCTGAAGTCCTTGAATAGGGTGCTCCATGGAATCAGATTGTGGAGGATTCTTAAAAAAATAGCTCCACAGTTTATCATATATTGATTTGATCCACTTTGAGCTATCAAGACGAGCAATCAAGCAAGTCAAAGCCAGGAAATATAGTCAACAGTCCCGAAATTACTCTTAGTTCTTTATTTATTCAAGGCTTTTGTTATCACGAATAGCTATCAAGCCGTGTTACCCTTGGAGCCATTAGCTACGTTCTACCTAGAAAGATTTTACCACATCAAACAATTCATTTTGAAATAATGATTTGATCAATCAATAAATAGACCCAAAAGTTCATAAGGTCGTTGTTTTTATCATTATATGTATCCAAATGTTTTATCATAATAATAATTACAAGAACTTGAATGTTTTGTATTCTTGTACCTGTCTGTATTTATTTAAAAACTGAGTCTCGGTGACAAGTCTCAAATTTCCTTCTTCTTCTTCTATTTAGCTCTACAACCTTATACGGGCTTGAGATTTTTCCACAATACGCTTTCAAATGGTTCTGTCGACAGTAATCTGTTTCCAGTCACATATGCCTATGGTCCCTAAGGCCTCCTGCACTCGGAGCTACTGAAAAGGAACTGACTAATAACCAGTCATCGAGTGACTCGCATGTCAGGCCGTCTAGTGATTTGAACAATCAACAACTCAGCCTTTTGCTCGTGGCGGAAGTGGCAAAACGTCCAATTTATATAATCTCACCAATTACAAATGACTTTTTTTGGATATACATCAGAATGCTACAAACTTAGGCCGTCTACACACAGAGCTACTGAAAAGAAACTTAATTGGCTGGTAACTTGGATCACTAATTAGTTACCAACTTATTAGTGACCAGAGTCCACACCACACACAAAGCTACTTATTGTCGATCAAAACCTGTAGTTCACTCAGTTTCGTCATGGATCCAAAACTGTTAACTAGTGTTGCTTTGTCAACTTCAGAAGACGATTTCAGCGATGATGAAACCATCATAAGGTATTGTTATATCATAAGAAGAAGAGCAAACAGAATATAATTCTGAATTCATCCATACCTTAAGAGGAATTTTCGCCGCCGTTTGCTTATTGCGGCAATGGAACTTGAAGTTTCAGATACTGAGTTTATAGCATTCTATAGAATGTCCAAATGCAGTTATTTGCAATTGGTGAGATTATATAAAATTGGACGTTTTTCCACTTCCGCCACAAGGAAAATGATGAGTTGTTGCTCGTTCATCCTGTCGAGTCAATTGGGAACTGGAGACCCGAATCACTAGGCGACTTGACATACGAGTCACTTGGTGACTGATTACAAACTGGTCTCCGTGAATCATTGACGAACCTGCTATCAGTAGCGTCGTGTGTGGCGTTTCATTGAATTATACAGGAAGTGACCTAGAGTGAGTTAGTTAGTGATTCGCGTCACTAATCAATTGCTTTTCAGTGGCTTCGTGTGCAGAGGGCCCTAGCATCTGAAACTTCAAGTTCCTTTGTCACAACAAACAAACGGCGGTGAAAATTTCTCTCAAGGTATGGATGAACTCAGAGCTATCTTCAGTTCGTTCTTCTCTTTCTAATATAACAATACGACATGCTAATTTTATCGTCGCTGGAATTGTCTTTTCTGAAGTTGACAAAGCAATATTTATTGATAGTTATGCATCCTTGACGAAACTGAACAAACTACAGGTTTTGATCAGCGATGAACAGCTTCGTATGTGGAGCCTGGTCACTAAGTTACCAACCAATTTAGTTCCCTCTCAGTAGCTCCGTATGTAGACGGCCTAAGTCTTCAGTCACGTCTAACCACGTCGTTTAGCTCTCCAATATCTTGTTTATCGATAGCATCTTTAATATTCTATAGTAATCTATGTGCCACACATGTTCTGAGCCATGTAACTCGACCAGATTTCTTTCCTGAAATTGTTCATAAAGCCAATACTGTATTTCCTAGGCCATTTCTTTTTTTTTTATTGAGCCGAGGAGCCTTGCTAGTAGTTTTCTTCATTCGATGCTTCTGAGGAACCTAGCAAAGGCATATAATTGTGTTGTTGAATATCAGCTCCAGTCTTCAATCTATTTCTCTATTAATATTGTTGGTACTGTCCACAACCCAGATACTTGAAATTTTTGGCTGCCTCAAAATTGTGATTATTTGATTATTTGTATTGTACGACTTTTGGTATGTTTTTTGGAGCGAACATTAATAGCGTCTGCTTACGTGAATTATTGACATTACTATAATGGAAGGTTTTTGTAGTACCTATTTGGATTCCTTTTTCTAGGACGATATTGTATGTTTCCTGTTTACTTGAAAGGATTTTGAAGTTGTATTTTTTACCTGAAATAGCATTTGGAACTCGAAAAGTATACCGGAGGAATGGAATACAGCAGTTCTAATACCAGTCCATAAGAAGGGAGACATAACATACTGTAACAATTATAGAGAAATAAGTCTGCTAAGTACTGATTACAAAGTTCTCACGCATATTCTTTATAATAGACTCCAGGAATTTTCCGAATCTAAGAACATAATCGGCGAGTACCAAGCGGGATTCAGAAGAGATAGATCAACGGTAGACCATGTATTCACATTAAGACAAATACTTGAGAAAGGATGGGAATACAATATAACAACATATCATTTATTCATAGATTTTAAGACCGCCTATGATTCCATAAATAGAAGTCAGATATGGGAAACAATGTCTTTTTTCGACTTCCCACTTAAATTAATAAATCTCTGTAAAGCCACCATGCAAGAAACTCAGTGCAGTGTTCGGATATTCTCTGAAACCTCAACCAAATTTCGCACTACCAAAGGACTTAAGCAAGGAGATGCCCTCGCACCCTTCTTGTTTAACCTCGTTCTAGAAAAAGTACTACGGGAGTCTAAGCTCAGATTGAATAGCAATGTATTCACACATGAGTACCAAATTTTAGCCTATGCTGACGATGTCATAATTTCAAGCAGGTATATGCAGACAATACAAAATACATGCCAAACGCTACACATGGCAGCTAGTAAAGTAGGACTACTGATAAACGAAAGAAAAACGAAGGGTATCGTAGTATCAAGACAGGAGCAGTATCGCGACCAAATTGCGGTAGAGCAGTTTAGCTTTGAAATAACACAACAATTCACCTATCTTGGAACTGTCTTAACTAGTAACAATGATATTCTTTCTGAAATTGAAAGAAAACTTATTTTAGGAAATAAATGCTATTATGCGTACATGAACATACTTAAAAGTAAGAAAATAAGTATCAATACAAAACTAAAGCTGTACCGCACCATAATTAAACCAGTAGTAACATACGGGTCAGAGGCTTGGGTTATGACACAAGTAACTGAAAATAAACTGCAAGTATTTGAAAGGAAAATCCTAAGGAAAATATTTGGCCCAATAAGGGAGGGAGAAATCTATCGTATACGCACAAATATAGAACTCCAAGAACTATACGCTGAGCCAAATATTGTAACATCAATAAAAATTGGCAGACTGAGATGGCTAGGCCACCTACAAGAATGGAAGAGGACAGGATACCTCGCAAAATTTTCAATCAACAACCCCGAGGTACGAGACCTAAAGGAAGGCCAAAGTTAAGGTGGCTAGATAATGTCACAGATGATTTGAAGAAGATCAACGCTAGAAACTGGAGAACGCTTGCCCGAGAAAGAAACAGGTGGAGACGGATGCTAGAAGAAGCTAAAACTCTATTAGGGTTATAACGCTATGATGATTGATTGATTGATTTTTTACCTGAACGATGTTTTTATTCTGAACGACGCTTTAACAATGAAAAACTAGGACAATGCTTAGATAAATGAGGAAAATTTCTAGAATTGGATAACAAAGAAGATTTATGAATTTTGGTAGCGGCTTGTGAATCTAATATTCGCTCAGCGATAATTCTGCAAGAAGAAATAACTGCGGTGCATGTCAAGGATGATCCACAGCTCATATAGAGCTACGATTTAAGCAAATATTCACTTCGTCCTCTCTTTGTTTAAAACCCTTCCTTTTCGAATAATTTTTTTAGTTGTCTTATTCTCCCAGCTACGTTGATATCGTCTGCGTACGTAAATAGTTTACGCAGCTATTGTCTCCTGCTTTTATCCTAGTTTTTCTGGAGCTTTTTCTAATAGAATATCGAACAATATGATTGAAAGTGAGTCGTCTTTTATTGCAAAGAATTCTGACTTTACAGTAGTGCGACACTAATCCTCAGTTGAAGCAAGCTTTGTCAGCTTGATTACTATAAAATATTAGGTGCCGAATTTATGTTTCTTTTGGAACCAAATTGGTAATTCATTACTTTTCCTGCTTATATTCAAAAGACTTATGTCCCATCCGCTAGCTGATACTTTATAGATTATATCCAGCAGGATCATGTTACTATGATTAGAACATTCTATTTTGTCTAATTTTTTGTAAATTGAATCCATTTTTACTGAGAGCGGTTTTCGCAAGCTCTTCTTCCTGTCACATATGAGATTATGTGAGCTGTTATAAAGACTTTCCTCCATATTTGATTAGCCTCGCAGGAATTGCGCCCGGGCCTGCAGACTTGTTATTTTCAAGCTTATTTATTGCTTGAATCCTCAACTTGTAATTTCTAGAGGAATGTCTAAGAAGCATAGAGAAGCTTTTAGGAATACAAAGACATAAAATATACTGTTAGAGCAGAATCGTAAGCAGCGTACCCGCGGAGGGTTATCTAATTAAATCAACTGCTTTTCTTATTACGTGAGATACACAACGTATTAAAGTTGTAATTCATCCGGTAGATTTATTGTATATATATTTCATCCCTCAATAGCTTTCTTTCGCATAGCCATACTGCAAAGTATGTGGATTAGTTCCAGCACTCGATGAGAATAAATGAAGCTCTATGATCGTAAAACTCACTTGAAATTTGTTGAGTATGTACTAGAAGTTTTCTTTGGAAATAAAACTTGTATTAATAAAAGAATTTCTTTTATTGGTTCAGATTTTATACTTATTTATTGCTTGAGGACTTGAACAAATATCGGTCCTGGTTTTTTAGCGTCTGGTCTAATTTAATAAGAACGAGTGGAAGTAATCTGTCAATGTGTGCCCGAATCACGCTCACCGCACATCCAAATGTTAGATCCAAGCTGAATTAATGTTATCCCCTTGACTGAAATGTGGTTTTAGGCTTTGCTAATTTGTCTCTTTGTGCTATTCTCTTCAACTGTTGTTTACGAATTCTACATATAGGATGAAGCACTTAAGGAATTGAATATATTCAGTGATGTGAATAATAACAGGTCTGTGTGTCTTTTGTAGTCCATTATGTGAATAAAATCAAGAGCTATGCAAGGTGTTCCACACAAGTAGAGAACATTAAATAGTTTCTTTGTTAATAAATTTGTGCAAAGTAGAAAATACCACATAACTTGATTATTCAAAGATTCCGATTTCTATATAACATCTTGTGAATTCAAAAGTGAAAAAAGCTTCCGATCAAGTCTGGATTTTCATAAATATTGGAATATTGTGAGGTACTGCTCGACGTATGAGATTTTCGACAGAAATCAAATCATGTTTTTACAAAAGTCAATCTATACTCGATTGAAAATGCTATTCCATTTTTACTTTGTTATTTAAGAAAGATTGTGAACGTTATATCGTGAGAAATATTCAATTCTTTTTAAACCCAATTTATTTCTTTCAGAAATATAACATAAATCTTTAGCAGAATAATACGAGGCTTAGTCAGTGGCATTACGTATATGTGATCTATAAATCTGATTCTGAATACACGAGGGATTTTATTCGAGCGTTATATGTAAGCATTTCCTGAGTAATATAAAGTTACTCCAGTGCAGTAGCCTACTTCTTCTAGATTTGATGGTGATTGATTCAATTTAAGAACATATCAATTACTCCAACAAATTTTCATCTTATATGCGTTGAGAATGATAAAGATTCCAGCATCAGATTGGTTTCTAAAATATGTCATTTCAATGTCAGTTCACAGGAAATCCTATAATTAATGTTTAATAAGATCATAAAGGGTTGTAGACAATACTGTATAATGTCATATATCGCATAATTATCTAGTTCTCAATGTCGCTACGCAGCTAATGATTTAATTAATCTCTGTGCTCTCCATTCTGGATTTGAAGCCTCGATTTAGTTCTCAGACAAAGATTCATTCGCACTTCGTTCCTCGTGATTCATGAACGAATCTTTGACACATTCGAATGAGGAATGAAAAATTCATGGTTGAATATCGAATTTGGCAAGTTATGTGGTCATTTCTATGAGATGTTGAGAAGAATAATAAAAATCAAAGTCAATCATTATCATCTATGGATTAGTATAGACATATTCCAAATAAAACTGTATACTTCATTTTACTATCTTTGTGATTTTCATACAAATATGACTTGACGTGTGACAGTTATCGTTTCACACAGTCTTCTCTCTGACAATTTTTTCATTCGTACCTTGCCATATTTCTGACACATATCAAGTATTAGTACATGTCGGGAAAATGATCATCCTGAGATGTTAGAACAGGAATTTAAATATTCACACCTTTGAAGCAGTAAAATTAGAATAGTAACACAGAGAAAATCTCTATTTTGAAGTTCAAATTAACTAAAGTCGAATGTAAACTAGGTGCTTGGTGTCATCACATTGAAATACTGTCTTTATATGAATCTAATATGTCTAATGCACGCCTATGCAATTCCCTATCTCAACTGTGTTGCAAAAGTGAAGCCAAAAATGTAATATTGTTAGAGAGAGAAAATAACTGAGAGATAGGTTGAGGCGGGCCTATGTTTGTATGGAGTTAAATGGCTAGGTTCGGTCTATTTAGTATTTTCATGTAAAAATATATTGTAAAATGGGAAGAAAATGTTTTGTGACAAATTGTGATACTGGGTATAGGACATGTGAAGAGAAATTTTCTCTTTTTTCTGCACCCAAAGATGATATTTTATCAAATAAGTGGCGAGGATATCATAAAAGAATGCTCGTCTGGAGATGTGAAATTGAAAAGAAATTATATTAAAATTAAAGGTTATATCAATGTTTCAAATTATTGAACGTATCTAATCTAAACTTTAAGTGAAAAATTCAACGTCAAGGTTTTCTTGAAGTTGAATTTTTAAAGAAAATAAAGAATATAAATATTTCTATTTATGTTTTGAAATCAATAGAGATGTGATAATTGTTTACAAATTCAGTATAGTATGGAATTGTTCAAGTATGTGACAAATATATTATTACAGATACCATTCAAATATTTCCGACTGGAAGAAAATGCATGTCCGAGTATTTCTTCAAATTGCCCGAAATATTGAGGCATCTCTAAAAAAACAAGGAAATCTCTTATAGAACAAGACGGATCTCTGAAAAAGCCCAAGCTGTGCAAAAAAAGAGAAAGATATTAAAATGTAGATAGAATTCATCTTCCATTTATTCGATTGAAATAATTTTTAATTTTTAGTAGAAGACACATAAACGCTAGAAATAAATTTAAATCCAAAGCAAAACTTGGATTCAGAGGACTTGTGAAAATTTTTTCGATTTGAAAATTATATTCATCGAAGAAAAACAAATTTTCATCAATGAGAACTTAGGAGATTTTTGCTAAGTTTTTTGTTAATATTTTCTTCTGGTATATAAGAAATTGTTTGTGTGTATTTTCTCAATTTTATTACGCCCATTGTAATATGAAATATTCATAAAATTGTTTATGTATCTGTTATTCATAATTAGAAAACTCTTATCCAAAGAAACGTTATAAAATATGTTTCATAATAATGCACTTTTTCATTGCAGATTTTAATAAATAAAAATGTTAATTTTCTTTAACTTTTTCCCTTCATTTAATAAATAATAAAGTATTCAATGTAATAAAAACATTGAATTTATCTGGCAATTGTTTTTTATTGAAAAAAATTCAAATATAGTCTCATTTCTGTATATGAAGCATGCAAAGCTGGGCCCGCTCTCGCTATCTCTCTCACGTCTGCCGCATTACATTTTGGACTTCACGTTCTCCAATTGAGTGTCCGCTCCTCTATTATTCTCCTTCGTGGTCTTATGTAATTAGAGTATCATTTTCATGGAGTGTTGTGAGTGTAACAAGTGTAACATGCGTCATGTGCAATTTCACCAACATGTTTGGTGGCAGCCTTTAAAGTCAATATGTCATTTCATTTGATTGCCTGTTTTATTAATTATATCAATAAGAAGTTGTCTCAGACTCTTGATCCTATTATACTTTCGACCAATCAGCAAAAAAAGCATGTGTGTTACAAGCATCGATTCTATTGATCGATTCCTCAACGATCACGATAGCTAAGACACCATTAAAATGGTATGGTGTTCTCAAAACGACACCTCTTAACTTTTGATACTATATAAGTTTTTTCGGACGATTCTAAAATAAGCGATCTCTATCATAGTCACTGTTTTTTCTATGGATGATAATACAAATTATAGAGACTATAGAGGACAATTTGACATTTTGTATAATACTTATGAAGGTTATAAGCGAGATAGAATAATTTCTGTCAAAGTGAACAATTACTGTGTGTTATATGAGTCGCAAAACCCTCTACTCTTAATGTTCGGGGTTTGTATTTAATTACAACATTTCAGTTTCCTTATTCCAATTTCGTCTTCATCAAACAGTAATGTTTCAGATTAATTGGATATATTTAATCTTACAGTATGTAATGCGTGTGCGGAGGTTAGCACCTATAAATCACGAGAAGCAGTAAAAAACTCAAATTACACACCGTGCAGAATTATTTTAATGATGTACGAGCATAAAAACGATATCTCGAGTAGCAAACTTGAAATGGAAAATTAAAAAGTAGCTGAATTTCCGTTTGATATAATATCCTGAGAATACAAAATTGCAAGCATTTTTTGCTGATATTCTAATTGGGCTGAGCTCTCGAAAACTTTGATTATTTCAGTGAAACTTTTATAGCTACGACTAAAAACACATAAGTTGATTCTCTTTGGAAGACATCACATTTTATTTCAACTGAATCATCTGATACAACAGACAATTGTTCCTCAATAAAATTGAATACTATGTCAAAGAACGATTGCAATTATTCTAAATAAGTTTCGCAAACCTCAGAGAGTTATTATTAGTTGGAAGTTCTCGGCAGTCAAATCTCCATTTTACAACACAAGATACAGGGCTGAATTCGAGCTTAATCTAAGTGAACTTAATATTGCAAGCAGATAGTCCACGAAGTTCCAACTATTGTATTCGCTTACTTTGACAGTTGGTGTAGGCGATTTGCAAGTGAAATTAGAGCGACAGAAATTAATTCTACTTCGGACAAATCTTCTCACAGCTTCCAGTAAAGCACTTGGAATAATTATTATTAAACCACTGAATTAGCGCTTCATCTTCCATCGATTTGTTATATAGAAGCTCCTGGCAAAATTTTCAAATAGGTATGCCAAGGACTGCCCCTATCCTCATTTTAGGATGCCCGAGGTCATTTAGAAGAACAATTAAATCGTTTCCAGAATTTTCAATAATGATAGGAGCTATTTTCGGTATTAAAATTGATACCCATATTAACAAAATCCTCCAAGATTCAAAGATATATCAATACCTTCAATATTATGAAATATTAGAAAGTTATTTTTAATGTGTAAAAATCACGAACAATATTTGACATACCCTTCAAAAAGTTTCAATAATAATATAAATTATGAGTTCTTGAAGTTTCTTCGAACTCAAAATGAAAAAAGTTCATCAAGTACTTCACATCCTAATAATGTTTTGCACTCGATGAGAATAATAATATCTTCCAATTTACCAACAACACAATGAACTTGTGTTTCGCTCTTTTTTCGAAGCTCTCGAAAAAATAATATCAACATGACAAATAATTTTACTCCGCAGTAATTCATAGAATAACCGACTATGTATAGTATAATTTTTTATGCACTGATTTATTGGAAAAAAGTTAGTGAAAACTTTTGATTGTATTAGATATAGGTCTAAAAACTTCCCTCATATATTCCAGTGAATACGAACTGAGAGTCTGAAAGAATTCAGCGATAGAAAAAGGTGAAAAAGTAAACCGCGAATAATTAATCTCAGTATTGGAAAAAGTTTTTACAAGATTTTCTACAAGAATGAAAATTAGCTAAGTGAATTCATGGTATTCTTGAGTAAAATACGTAAAATACCCAGAGGCATTCTCTGGTAGAATCGGTTGATATCTTATAGATAGCTGTATTAATCTTTAGTTTAATATAAATTACTTTGGTGAAAACTCCAATAACATCGGAATTCTGCCCGCAAAATTAGGTCCATTGAATATTTCCCCCATCACTATTATATTGAGTGAAATTTGGTGTTCATACAACCAATTTCAACATACGAATTGAATATCTGAATATTAGATGCGTATGGGAAAAATAAAGAAATAATAATCTTACAGCCACAATTTCACTTTCTTCTTTATAACCTATTTGAATTCCGTCTGATTCAAATCATAAGGTGAATAGATTCTGCATACATTGTTAAGTTTATTATGTGGAATGATTTCTCCTGCACGACACCCAGTGTAATTCATAAGTCCAATAAAGTATGGTTGATCGGTTTCAATTACTGTTTGTTGTAATGGTTCTTCTTATTATTCGATATATGCATGCACTCCAGCAGTAATTGCAATCACCCTACATACAATCGGAGATCAATTAACGAGATTAATCCAAGGAATAATTAAACTGAGACCTCAAAGTTTCCTCAGTATTAGAGATGTATTAATACAAACACAAGTATGTATTAAATTCTAAGAAAGATTTGTTTTGATTTATTTGAAGTCAAAGAAGAAGCAGTCTTTCAGTAAAAAACAGAAATCTCAGGTAACAAGCTCATTAGAGTGTAGTGAAGAATGTTTCGATTATTTCAATTATTCTGTGAAATTTAAAGCAACAGAAGAAAAGTTGGTTTTTTATGTTCGTTTGTATGGCTTTTTGTAGATGTCTAAGCTTTTCATATTCATAAATTCTGAAGCTTACGATTCTAAACCTGGCAGTCTTTTTGTATTGATGACTATAAAATAAAAGGGTAGAATAATTAATAATTCAATTTTCAATTGAATGTTGGATGAGGTTCATGTTAGTCTCGTTCATTAATTTGAAGTCGACGAATATTAATTTATTCACAACACTCTTAAGCCCGCCGCACACGAGGCAATTTTCTATGCAATTTTGTTCACTTAATTTGCAGCAAGTTTTCTTGCGCACTGGGCCACTTTGAGGTACATTTGGTGTGACACTTATTCTCGCATCACACGATGCAAGCTGCGCCACTCATTCTAACACTAGAACGTAGACTTGGTAGATTTGCACATTATAAGTATGGATGTTGCCGAAAATAATCGTCGGAGGAGAGCAGGAGCATTTGCTGCAGTTATAGCTTGCGAATTACGAAACAGAAAAAAAAAAGAAGAAAAATCTTTGGTCAAGAGAGTGACTTTTGAGAAGGAATCAAGGCCGCAGAGTTTTCAACATGTTGTTTGACGAGCTAGTAGGGTGTGTACCAAACTTGAAAAACCTGGAAATGTCAGGGTATTTAGATAAAGTGGAAATGTCATGGAATCGTCAGGGAATTTCTGATATTTCTCTGGAAAAAATACATTATAGGATATTTATGCATTATTACTCATAAAAGTATGTTTTCACTCTTTAAGATACTAGGGCCATCTGTGCAAATCTATAAGTCTTCCAGATCTATCAATTCATGAAAAAAAAATTATTAAAGTACATTTACTTTTGTCGATCAATGTAAATTCGTTCATAAGGATATCAAGTTCGTTGCGATTTTGTTTTTAATTTACAGTTTTATAGGGTTCACACAGAATTGCAACATTAATTTGTGATTATATGTAAACTTGTATCAAACTTTTGTTTTCTACTGTCTGGAATTTTATTGAAAATAACCTGGAAAAACTGGAGATCAGGGAATTTTCATTTGATTTTTTGGTATACATCCTGAACTAAGGTACGTAAATATAACCTAATCTCCACTAACCATAATTTTTACTTATTTGTATCTTAAAACACCACAAAACCCAATGTACTAATGAGGCACAGCATTCTGATGCGACATACAACTCAGTGATGTAATCACTGCTTTGATTGGCTGTGGACAGCAGCCAGTGGCGCAGCAAGTGCGAAAAATAGCACCGAACCTATCTTGAAAAACAAGTCTCGTGCTAAGTCTAGTACCTCGCATCGGAGCAAGCGTGGCACCCAGCGCGGCGCCAAGTGAACAAAATTGCTTGAAAAATTGCATCGTGCTTTAGCTTTAGTATGAAAATCAGCAATTATATAATATTTTGAATATTTGAACAGATTTATATCACTCAAACAAAAAAATAATTTACTGCTGATCAAATTGCATCAATAACTTTCCAATAGGATTTGTTTATCCAATGAGTTTTAAATTTTGGAGTATCATTAAGATAAGTGATATATTTTGCGTGTAGCTTTAGAGAAATGAGGCGTGAGACATGAAATGATTGAAAAGCAGCCTATATCGTCGCAAATGGAATCAAGTTCAAGAGACGATAAAAAATAGAAAATTCATGTGTCGTTACACACGACTGAAGCAAATACTGCTCATAACAAATCTATCAAGTGACGCAGGAAAACAAAGAAAAGACAGCATTGATCTTGTGAAGATGAAAATGAGGGACATTGAATGTACGAATACTCAACACAAATAATAATCTCATCGGCACAAACAAACTTGACAGTGACCGATATAGTGTCTAATAGCCCATATAGTCGGAATAACTTAAAGAGAGCAACTGGATTCTGTAACAGAAATGCTCATGATCAGGTCAATCTTACCAGTGATACAATAATACGCAATAAAGCAATAGAATATTGTGTTGCTAGGGACGAAACAAGACGATTTTAGCCGAGGGTGAGTGTTGCTTGCCCGAACGAAGCGAGGGTTGGCATCACTCTCGGCTGAAATCGTGTTTTGTCCCATGCCACACACTGTATTTCTCATAATACCTGCATTGAAACTTTCCATATTATAAATTTGTCATAACAAAGTGAATATTTTTCTTTTGATTTTGCAGGTAACAAGTCGAGAGTATCTGCTTGTGCTTTATCAATAAGATGTTGTGGTGTTCTTGAAATTGTCGTATTGATTATTTTTTTCTTAAAACTGATCGTATTTTTAATTTAATTTACAGTTACGAATACAACAACTGTCAAATTAACTGAAGCTATATGATTTTCATTTAGAGATTGACAATGAACAAATGCGACTCTGCCAGGGATAAAACGATGTGAGAAACAAAACAAGCTTGTTTCTACCCGGCTACACTCGCATTTGTCTGAAATTGTCTTGTTTCGACTGACAAAACAAACGTGGAAACGCGTTGTTTCAATGCAGATATTATGAAATAGTATATTGTGTGGCTAGGGTCGAAACAAGACGATTTCAGCTGAGGGTGAATGTTGCTTGCCCGAGCGAAGCAAGGGCCGGCATCACCCTCGGCTGAAATCGTGTTTTGTCCCGCGCCACACACTGTATTTTTCATAATACCTGCATTGAAACTTTCCATTTATTACAAAGTCATAACAAAATGAATATTTTTCTTTTGATTTTGCAGGTAACAAGTCGAGAGTAGCTGCTTGTGCTTTATCAGAAAGATTTGTGGTGTACTTGAAATTGTCGTATTAATACTTGTTTTCTTGAAACTAATCGTCTTTCTAATCTAATTTACAATTACGAATACAACAACTGTCAAATTAACTAAGGTTATATGATTCTCATTTAGAGATTGGCAATGAACAAATGCGAATCTGCCAGGGATAAAACGATTTGAAAAACAAATTCAGCGGGCAGAAACAAGATTGTTTCTCCCCTAGGGCTGAAACAGACTTATTTCTGCTCGGCTACACTTGCAGTTGTCTGACTAACAAAACAGGCGTTGAAACGCGTTGTTTCAATGCAGGTATTATGAAATAGTATATTACATCTGAGGTGGTAAGTGTTTCATTACAGCCGAGAGCTTATTATATGACCGAGAGGCGAAGCCTCGAGGATCAGATATAGCTCGAGGCTGATATGAAATCCTAACCGAAGAATGCATACTAATTTATTCACAATCATCCCTTATTTTCCGAGAAATAATTGATCCAACTTCGTTCTTTTTTCAACAAAGTAAATTGTCTATGAAAACAAATATGTTTGTGAAAGTTTTATTAATTTGACATTTGTAGGATTTATGATTTATGCATCAAGTTATTTATACGTGTATCCATTGAAATTGTGATGAGAGCAGATATCAATAAGTTATAACAGTGAAATGGAGCTATACACTTGCTCCGAATCGAACGAAAGTGCTACGTTTGTAAGTTCATAACGATTTTGTTCATAATTTACAAATTTATGAGTTTATACGACATAGATTTACACAGAATTGCAACATCAATCCGCTTCTTTTCAATATTAATTGTTTTTTTGGAAAATTAGATTATATGATCAGTATTTCTGACAGCACGGATTATTTTAATCCAATAAAGATTTATGACTGATTCTAGGCAACCCTGCATAAACATTTCCCACCCAAGAGATGGAAGTATCGCTTCCGACCCTTGAGCTAGACATTGTAGTTGGAAATTACATACTTCCCAACCTCCAAAAGATTAGGAATTGCCATATTACTATAATGATTGTGAATAAAAAATATTTCCGGTCAGCCCACCTTACGCATGCGCATACGTTGTAAATTTTCTACAATTATAGACCGGAAGATAGTGACAGAAGACTCCAAGTCATTTTTTAATAGTATGGCGGCTCTTCATTATCGAATCAGGTAAATTGATTGAAGAAACATAATGGTCGTAGCGCTGGTCGTCCGGGCGATCAAATTACGAGTCTGAACGATTTGTTACACAATGATATCTGTATTTTCCGGAAGTCATCAAATTATAATCTCGGCCTATAGAAATGTCATACTTTTCTGGTGGGGCTTACATCTTGCCATACCAGAACACGTTTTTTTTTCCAAAAATATTTGCTACGGCCAGTTTTTTTAACTCATTATTTTTGAGTAAGCTTTCACGAAAATCACTATCCCATACCAATCCGACAATTCCAAATAACCGCCATACCGTCGCAAAGAGGCAGATTTATTTGATAATGCAAAACGATCAGCGCCACAACCATTATTTTTTTCCATCAATTACCTAATTCAACCCCTAAAGGGTAACGAATGACTTGGAATTTTCTGTCACTATCTCCAGGTCTATTACGCTGATTGCAGCAATGGGGACAACTCTATGGCTGGCGCAGATACGATGCGCGTTACGATTTATTTGTTTTAAGAATTTCTTTATTATCAAAATAAAAGTATCCTTATCGGTAATATAAGATATAAACTATCATTCATCAAGTTTCATTGGAGTCCGTCACGTACATTCCGCATGATGCGCATACATCATAAAAATTCTCTATAGATTCATTGTATTACAAATATTTGAATGCGAAAAGTACATAGAACTACATCTAGGTGGTGCACAAGAATGATACAAAGAAAAACGTAGCTTTACAAATGCGTGATACACGCTTTCTCTCCTTAACGTTTTGCTCTTTGCGTATAACATGTCCAGAGTCACATAAGAAATATTCTCCTCATTGATTTTGTTGCTGCATAATTTGAGTACATGAAAATTCTTGATGAAGAACTTGAGATTTCTTCAAAGTTTTCCAAGCTGTTAGCCGCATCCAAACAGCATTATTCAATTATGTTGTGGTTGTGAATCTATTAAATCGAAATGAAATTGAATTCATTACAATCCAAATGACTGATAATAATATCAAATTTCAATATTAATAATAATATTGGCGTATTTTTCCCATGATATACCAATCTCTATTTTAAATTATCAAATAGAATCATATATTATCAAAATTATAAATTGTAATATTAATTACCTACCCATATAAATTTTATTGAGAGAATTTGCTGATTTCTATGTCATTATCCTAATTGGTTGAGTACATAAATATTACAATTTAAAATCGAATTTTCTGAACGTTGAAATTATTTGCGACAAATATCGTAAATGCCACGCTTCAATATTTGATTAAAGGAATTGATACGTCATCGTAATGCTTTAAATATAAATGTTGGTGTAGCAAGAATAATTGCTCCTTACCGACGTTGAGGAATTTGAATAAAAGTCTGTTTGGAATTTTTTTTTGTCAGATATTGTTCCACTTTAACATAAGGGCTTTGAAGTGTTAGGAATAGGCCAGCAAGTTTTACCGTCAAAGATTAATGTTTCAGGTGTCTCTCACCGATTTTGTTCTTGTAATGTGCTATTCTCTTTCGAAATGAAAACACGTAGTTATTTCATTATACGCATATCACCCCTTGGAGTTTTAATAAAGAAGAAAAACGTGTCTGAAAACAAATATCGGAGATAGTTATGTGGAGATATCTTAATGCGGTTGCGGAAATAGACAACTGCTTTCTAGCAGTGAGGTTATTTTTATAAATATCTTGAATGGAAGTGATAAATTAAATTTTAATCCAATTTTTAATTAATTGCATTGCAATCTATATGCGGGTCTTGGGATCCACTCGCTTAAAACAAGAGAGTTACAAGAAAAACTGACTTGATTGGAGATATTTTGTACAGTTTTGTTCGTGGGTCCTCGATCCCCGTCCACTTTCTAATTGTTCTAATACCCTATGTTGTAAACAGAAATATTCAATTCTATGCAGGATAGTTTATATTTCCTTTGATGGAAGAATGAAAGATTTATATTTTATGAATAAGAAAATGCCATTGGACGATATGACATAATTTTATGAATGAATCTTTTTATTGTAGTCTATCATGTTGTCTTCAGTCTTTATACCTCTAAAGATAAAAGGTAATTTTTATTTTGATGGACCACTGCTAATCCTCTTAGCCATGATTTGGTGGTAATTCTGAATTATATTTGTATATAGGATAATACTCTTATTTCTCTAACTATTGAAAACTGTTATCACAGTCACTAGCCGCTAGATTAAATTATTGAACGATGAATAGATAGCCTTCCAGGAAAACAGGATTTCGGGGGATCTATTAAGAATATGTGGAGTGTAAAATCATATTAAATCTACAAGCTATTGATTGACGTTTAGTTTGACAGGATATAACAGACCAAACAGTATGTTTGAACAAAGAGTAATCAACAGACCGGTATAATGTAACTGAACTCTAGTGAATCAGGAGCTTAATGACATCATTGAACCAAAAGCTCTTTTGCTAGAATACTGAATTATTGATACTGAAATCTGACAATTGAAAATGATATACGTTTGAACAGAAAACTGCAAGCACCTACACACCGGTTGAACACTCATTCGTTCACTATATATTTCATTGACAAACATTCCTTCTGAAAGATTTCATTTGATATTATTTTAACATTCTTGAACTTTCCCAGGAACATTCCTGGCAATACTAAATTTCTCCTGAATCTATTTATACTGTATTCAATACGTTCTCGAGAATCAACAAGTACAGAGCAATAATCATATTTCCACAGCAATCACAGTTTATCTACCCGACTGTTACTTCAACAAATCAACGCAGGTACTAGGTATTATGAACAGCCTATCGTGCATTATTCGGGACATACACACACATATTGTACAAACGTCTTCGACACATTCAAAACTCTAAAACCAGCAAATACTCTCTTCTTCCAGTTCCCATATTGTAATATTCTTAGGGTTTGCAATGAAACACAAACACTTACTTGAAAAGAATCAGAAATAAAAGTTTATTGACTACAAAGTACACAAATATAACTATGACAATAAATATTTTACAGCTAATAATAACTTACCACTTATGCCGCACCAAATTTATTTTGACTTCTGACTTATTTACTCTCCAATCCTTCGATCAACTCTGACCTCCAATGAACGACGACGGTATATTATATAGTGGCCTGAAAGAGTTCTACCTCAATTCGAGAGGTTTTGTTACAATACGTTAATCATACTATCTGACGACATTACACAAACAAAATGTACTTGTTTATGTTCTTCAGTTTCTCGCCATTTACAGAATGGTTGCTATCAATCACTGTTCCACCCTTTTCAAGCACCAAACCACCACATTTATCATTTCAAAACTGAGTTCACACCCCTTCCATCTTCATATATCCTACACACATGGTAATTACTCCCAAAATAACTTTTGTTTCTAAATTTCATCGTGACTCAAATTGCTTATTATTCTTTTATTGGGAAAAAATTGGTAGCAACAAATATTAGAACTGTGATACGTTGCAAAATTCATAACTCGTATTGAAATAGCCAACCTTCTGTTACTCATATTGAATACTCTCTCTATTAACAATAGAAAACAAGGTTTAAATCATTTTATTTTTAATTAAAAGTACTTATTTGAAAAAGTCTAATTTTAAAACAGAAAAACATGAAAACGAAATTTGGTCATGACATCGCTTCGTTCTGGATACCTTTAGAAAAAGTTTGCGTTACGAAAATTACCTTGTCTGTCATCGCGTGTTTCTGAAAAAGTATAATAATCGCAATATTTTTATATTTCAAAGCTTGAAATTATAACTGAATGTCAAGTATTTAATTTTACGTTGCTAGTAGCGAACGTTATTCACCAGCTCCGTCCGTAATTGTCAGTACTCAAAAATAATCTTTCAGGGGACTAGAAGGAATAAGGTATACCATTAGCCTCATATTAGAGCCTCTATTGAAAATGTTTATTCATCACAACCCTCCCATATATTGACGGTTTGAAATTTCACCTATCCGGAGAATGTATCCATTACGCAAGAAAGCGTATTTTTTCACTTCCAGGAATATTCTTGTTAGTTGAATAGGTGCAAAATGGTTTGAGCTCTCTCATATTGAATGAGTAATCTCTAATGCCTTTATACTGAAATATCATATAAGTATTGAGGGGATTTGCTATTCAGGAAACAACATAATACGCAGTTGAACTTACCACTAATTTGTAAGCTGTTTCGTTATTTACGAAATATTTCAAAAAAAAAAATAACAATTCGGTAGTCCGTTCCACTTGCTATCATAAAACACAACTGCGAACCTGTAGGTCGTGAAATAGAGCTTATACCAGTAAAATTACCATCGAAACGACCATTTCTTAGAGAACTCCTGATTCTTTGTGCTTTAAGAACTGAATAAAATGCTGAAAAAGCATTATCATCATATGTGTAATGCTAGGGTTAGAACTTCTAAAAAGAGTTCTACTTGTAAAAGTAATATAAACAATAATAAAAGCGGTATTAAGATGGAACTTCATTCTTTCTCTGAAATATAAAATTTTTACTACTGGCTCAACATACGATTGTGGCTGTCGATAGAATATAACGTGCAAATCATTTCAAAAGATTCTAACATAATAGAATAATTATTTATGTATTCAAAATTAAATTTGAAACCCTCTCTCTCAAATCGTTTATATCCGGGTGCGCTCGTTTGTCATCGTCACTCAAAATGAACAAAACTATTTATTTATTAAATTGTCATATATAATATCATACGTGGTTAAATTTTACCGGAAAATTTTTTAGATTGTTACGAGAGCTTGTTGCTTAGCAATTTATTGAGTGATTTTTGATCAATATCACGAAATAAATTGGTAGCAAGCTCTCGTAACAATCTAAAAATTTTGCCAGGTTAAATTTAATCACGAATGGTATTCGGAAGATTATTTTTCCCATCCAAATTCATCAATAGATTCCAGAGACTCGACTCTGAATCTGCTCATTTTCACATTCAATCTGTCTGTCAGTTTGACAGATGCTGAATCAACGCGGCTGAATATTCTTTGTTTTGTATATATAACCAACAGACAGAATTTCCAAAAAATTTCCACTTGAAAACCGTTTAGGTTGTACCACGTGACGTCGAATGGTGCAATTCTATTGGTCGAAATTTGGATGGTAAAAATAATCATATATAATATCATAAGTGGTTAAATTTCACCGGAAAAACTTTTAGATTGTTACGAGAGCTTGTTGCTAAGCAATTTATTGAGTGATATTGACAGAAAAATCACGAGCTGTCAAGCGAGTGATTTTTGATCAATATCACGAAATAAATTGGTAGCAAGCTCTCGTAACAATCTGAAAATTTTGCCAGGTTAAATTTAATCACGAATCGTATTCGGAAGATTATTTTTCCCATCCAAATTCATCAATAGATTCCAGAGACTCGACTCCGAATCTGCTCATTTTCACATTCAATCTGTCTGTCAGTTTGACAGATGCTGAATCAACGCGGCTGAATGTTCTTTGTTTTGTATATATAACCAACAGACAAAATTTTCAAAAAATTTCCACTTGAAAACCGCGTAGGTTGTACCACGTGACGTCGAATGGTGCAATTCTATTGGTCGAAATTTGAAAGGTAAAAATAATCATATATAATACCACAAGAGCTTCGAAATTATCGGATATTCCTCGATAGGTTCATTGCAAACAAATAAACGTGTCAAGTTTTCCAGGTTAAAAAATCACGAGCGCGTAGCACGAGTGATTTTTCTGGAAAACTTGACAAGTTGATTTGTTTGCAGGGAACCTTGAGAGAAATATCAGATTAATTTCGGAGTTCGACTGGTATTCGGGAGATTATTTTTCCCATCCAAATTCATCAATAGATTCCAGAGACTCGACTCTGAATCTGCTCATTTTCACATTCAATCTGTCTGTCAGTTTGACAAATGCTGAATCAACGCGGCTGAATATTCTTTGTTTTGTATATATAACCAACAGACAAAATTTCCAAAAAATTTCCACTTGAAAACCGTGTTGGTTGTACCACGTGACGTCGAATGGTGCAATTATATTGGTCGAAATTTGGATGGTAAAAATAATCATTAAAAAATTGTGTAATAAATTTTTTGAATTCTCAATTGTGTTCGGTTCGATGTGATTGTTGAAACATTCAAATAGTAATTTCAAGAATATATAGTGTAAGTGATCAAAAATTTTGATTGGAACTGGAAAATTGTTAATATTAGGGAGTGTAACATGAAATTTCTAGGTATGTACGTTGTTTTCTAATAAAAAAAAATGTAGATGATAAACTGTATGTTATTTTGATCATAATGTCGACGAATAACAAATAATGAAAATTAAAATTGTTAATAAGTAATAACTTCCGGGTGAAACCATGTTGTGCCCAACTTTCTATTTCACCTATAATAATAATAATTAATAGATTTATTTGTCGAAGAAAAGAAGTCCATACGAATAGATTGATAACAATGATATCATGTTGATAAGTTATATACATAGGTACATCATAATTGACTTTTTATGTAAACAAGCTTGTGCAAAATTTTATACATTGAGGATAAAAGATCTTAGTTTTAGGGCTGCATTGAAGTAATTGAATATGTCGCACATTTTTTCTCTGTTCAGTTCCGCAAAAATTATGTTGATATCTGATGTGTTGCTGCAACGAATGTGTTTTGTGAGGAAGTGATTCCGGATGGGATTATATATAGGACATTTGAATAAGAAATGATTGATAGTGTTCATCTCGAAAAGATTGCAAATACTGCATATTTCATCATCTTCAAATTCATGCCACAGACCATTGTGATAAATATAAAAGAAGTTGCTATTAATAGTCCTTAATTGACTGTATAGTTTTAAGACTTTGAAGCGAACATCTAAAGAAAGGTAATTTTGTGTTGTACTGAAGTTTTTATGATCTGGTTTATAGGAGGACTGTAGAATTCTTTTCGTGTCAATAGTTTGTTAAAGCATTACTTAACATATCTTTCCTCTGGCATAGGTACAATTTTAAACCAATAGCGCAATGTTTTTTGAATCAATGTTACTTTCGAAGTCTGCGCCTACCTAAACCTCCGAAAGGACACTAAAGGCACACACATACACATCATAATGGACAGCCTCTCAGCCATACAGGCGCTCAAAGCGTACACTGTTAAATCAGCACTGGTCAGAGAATGCGTGTCAACCCTCAATGAATTGGCAGTACGGGACAAAGTATTTTTGACTTGGGTACCAAGCCATTCAGGAATTGAGGGCAATGAAGAAGCGGACGCACTCGCCAAAAAGGGAGCAACGTCCGCTTTCATCGGTCCGGAACCTTACTGTGGCATACCGTATACACACGTAAAAAACATTATAAACGCATGGGAAGAGCGCAACAAAGCCTTTTTTTGGCGCGATGTTGAAGGACAACGCCATGCCAAAAAGTTTATATCACATTCGAGAACAAAAGCTACGGAACTACTTAAACTCAACAAACAAGATCTCAGAATCATATCGGGACTCCTAACAGGTCACTGCAACCTTAAACACCATTTCAAAAGGATGGGTTTATCCAACGATGATACCTGCCGTATGTGTCACGTAGAAACAGAAACGGCAGAACACATCCTGTGCGTCTGCACAGCAATAGCTTCAACAAGACTATTATGTTTCGGTCATGATACCATCACGCCTGGAAACATCAAACAATCAGTCCCCCACAAAATCATCAAACTATTTGAAAGTCTAAATTTACCAGAGGTATAAAAAGCAGAGGAATGATAAAATAGATCGTTAGGTCGGATTATCTTAGGGGTCTCCAATCCACCTCACTACTTAATAATAATAGTAATAATACTTTCAAACCGATCGCTCCTGTCTTCATGCGTATTAAGTACTTCAGGGTAATTTTTTGCCAGCCAAGTATGATTTCGAATTAATAGTTATTCCTTTTCCGATGCTCTCATGCTGAAAGATGCCCTATACTTCTGCACCATATAAAATAGTGGGTATTAACTGCATTGTATAGTTTTACCAAGTTTTACTTTTGTTTGCCAACAGAACATTTGAGCTTTTAATATTGTATTTTCAATAGCGCCTGTGGATCTTCTGCCCGCATTCAATTTTTCTGAAGTATTTGCATTAAATAAGCCTGATACGGTCTTTGTTATGCCTAAGTAGGTACTCGTATTTATTTGTAAATTTTATTTCCTTGTTTTGGCAAAAATATTCAATGTGGCGTCTAGGCGGCCTGCCTCTATGGAAATGTAGAATGTTAGTTTCATCTTAGTTTATTGTTAGTTGATGGTGATTGCAGAATTCCGTTAATGCGTCGAGTTTTCTCTGTATATCTGGCTGGGAGTGTGCGAATAGTACTATGGCATCTGCGTATTGGAAGGATATAATATCATTATGATTGACAATGAAATATCCTGGAAGATTTTTGTTACTAATGAAGTTTTCTAAATCAGCTATGTAAAGGGCAAAAAGTAATGAGCTGGTACGTCCTCCTTATAACACTCCCCTGGTAACTTGAATTTCATCTGAAAGTTCATTATTCACAGATATTAGGATCTTTCCTGCATTATATATATTACACAGTAATCGGGTAATCTTTCCACTTATACCAAGTTGAAAAATTTTGATCCCGAATAAGAAATGTGGAACAGTGTCAAATGCCTTCTGAAAATCTATGAAAATAGCATAGGTATTTTTTTTGATTGAAAGAGTTGAACTTTGAATAATATAGTCAAAAACGGAAATATTATCTATACAAGATCTTTTTTTCCTAAACTCTGCTTGTGCTTTGGGTAAAATGCCTTTACTTTCAACCCAAGTTTGCAGACTTTCGTTTATCATAAATGTAAACAGTTTAGTGATAGAATTGATGAGAGCTATTGCTCTGTAATCATTTACATTCAGACGATCAATTTTTATATGAATGAGTGTTGATTCTACGGTCTTCAATTCCTGAGATAGGTCTTCATCGGTGAGAAAGCAATTTAATAAGTTTTCAATCCACCTATATGTTGGATATTATGTTAAGTTGAATTTATATGAATTTTTTGCTTGATTTATTGTGTTTTTGTAGATGGAAATGTCTTCTACTGGCCAGCGCTACTTGATGAAGGATGAAAAATTGCAACTACCCTAATATTTGAAGAAAACTAAAGTAAAAATGATCCGGAGCTGTTATTGGCAGTAAATCTGATCTTTGATAGGGTGAGTAGCAAGTATGAACGATTCGCGGGGCTATTTTCGCATCAAACACAATTTCAATATTCAAAAATCGCGCTTTTACGAAACGGTAGCACCGCAACAGTTCTCATGTGCGTGTCCCATGTGTTGGCTCCTAATAATGCCGAGCTACAACTGCGTTTACTGCCAGTGAGTTCGACATTCAATGCATCTGAGTCGTTCGATTATGCTGCTGCTTGTACTCTTTACTGTTTGTGCCTGCAGTCGTCGCCCTTACATCTGTAGTGTGGGATCGGCGACAAATGTTGCATTGTAGGACGAGCAGAATTACGTATGACCCGCAGAGCTTTGTTCGTCGCTTATGCAGATTAGTCGTTCCGCCAAACTTCCGGGACTCTACAAAGTATGCGGAGCATTCGAGTTCTTCATGTGTGATCCCATGTGCGGAACACCGCAACGTTGCCGTATTGTGTTGTTGGATAGCGATTTTTGTGTTAAGTTATGATTATGCCTCCGTCGATTGCTCTTACTGCTAGCCGCCCCTATTACTGCTTATATTTATTTCCGCGGTTAGGATGCCAATCCTGCATTAGTAGCTCCTCGCGTCTGCTGTTTATCGGGCCTGCTGCCGCCCGCCATTGCTTTGGCCACGTCTTTACTGTTGCCCGCGTTTCCATCTGCAGTGCAGACACTGAGAACAGTACACACGAGCCTTAGGAAGAACGTTCAGTAGTTCGTACTATCGGCACTGGAGAAAATTGGGAAAAACAGAGACTTATTTACTATTTTTTACAAGACGCATCAACCACAAGAGTCTGTCGCTCTGAAAATGACTTGAAAATCAACCATACAATTCGATTTGAGGACAATTATGACTAAAAAAAATTTTGAGACATCTTTGATACTGCCGAGACGAAATGGGCAAGTAATATAAGCTTTTTTGTCAGATAGCAGATTTACTGTTTTAATCAATTTATTTCCTTCCCGTTAGATTTGACTGCTGCCGCCCACATACGTCAACCAAAGTTCACCGCTCGCCCGCAAGAGACTACCATACAAAGTTGGCTGCTTGCCTGCATGAGTTTGCCGCTCGCATAGACGAATTTTTCAATTGAAGACAAGTTGGTCGATGTAAGAAAGATGACAACTTGATATATTATATTTCCCTACTAGTTGGTGAAATTATATTCATTTCACGTTATATTCAGTGAAATGGCTTGTATTTCACATTTAAGGCTATGAAGTATCTTGTATCTTACGTAATTTATAAGATGACATGTATTTTACGCTTAAGTGTGCAAGGTGACATGTAAATTACATTCAGTTCGTAACGTGACATAGATTCTGTTGTATTTACGTTGTATCCACTAAGATGACTTGTATTTTACGTTGTATATAGTAAGATCATTTTCAATTTACGTTTTAGGCTGTGAGAAGACTCTTACGTAGCTCGTAAGGTGACATGTATTATATTCTTTAATTTGTAAAGTGATATGTAAACAACGTTTAGTTCATAAGGCGACAGATGAATTACGTTTAGTTCGTAAGATGCCATGTAACTTATGTTTTAGTCTGTAAGATGTAACGTAGTTTGGGTCTTTATCTAGTAAGATGCGGTTGGGGCTGAAAAACCTCTGAGAGGGATAAAAAGAAAAAAAATGCAAAATATAGGGAGGGGGTGGGATATGACTTTTATTATGAAATTGTGAGGTATTTGTATTATAATCTCTTTCAGGCATAACCTGGGCCCAGGCATCGATTTTTGCTCCTCAAAACTGTTTTCTAAGGAATGAAAAATAGGTATTTTTTTTTTTAATAACGAATGGTGATATTAGTGCTATAAAAAGTAGAATTTAAAGGCGAAAGACTTTAAAAGGTAGGAGCAAATATTTAGATATTACTAGGAATGTATTTAATGGCGGTAATTCTGATCACAAATAGTAATATTTGTGCAACAGAGAGCGAAATTCGAGCAAATGTTTAAAAGATTGAAGCAAATATTTATTTTGTATCTAGGTATTTTCTAGAACAGTAAAATTTTAATCGGAAGTGTTGAAAACAAGTTCTCAAATTATATGCAAGTGAATCAATATTTTGAGAGTGAATTGAAAGATTGAAATATTTGCAAGGATAACGAATAATAAAAATCAGTGCCTAGGTTGCGCTCTGAAATAATTTTAAAATGTTCTGTGGGTTTGCATAGTAAAATAATGAAGTGACATTTAATTTTAAAATCAAGGTTTCGTGTCCAATTCGCGTATAATATTTGACAGTATTGAAATCATAGATTTGAGCCACTCTGCATCTCTATAGAATTATTTCTTACTTTATTATTATCTAAGGTAATTTTTTATCGTTTGAAAATTTCCGAGTGCTCCCCTTTGTAACCTCGCGCCCCTAGACACGTGCCTAGGTTGCCTTAGAGATAATCCGCCTCTGATCTCGTGGAATGTATTTTCATCGGCCTACTCTTTATTGGCTTACCCTAAGAAATACAAGAAAAGTATCGTATGTTCATAAAATCAAGAATTTACACCTTCACATTCTAGAATAATTAAGAATAAGTAAAATGTATTGAAAAAATTGTTTTGCCTTGTATCAATCAAGTTACTCAACCATCACTTCCCCTCTCTACATCCTGGAAATCTTGGATATGTGCCTGGCTTCTAAAGTTGATATAAAGATTCAAATGTTGCCTCTCTCTCCCCAATAGTATCGCTGAAATTCCGCCACTGCCAAAAGGTCTATAAACTTTATTGAGTTATAAGCACAAAAGCTCGATATCACGTTTTTATTGTCGAGCTTAGTGACGTAATTGAGGCCTGTTATATCATTAAACGATAATTCAACTGATATGATTGATTAATTATAGCTTCATCCGCCGCATTCAATTATTTTATTAGTATTTCTGTCTCCATTATCTCATTTGCGCGTATAAATTGTTCCCAGATTAAACGATACAAGACAATACAATACAATTGCTCCCAGAATCTTCTTGGATTTGTCTTGTGCAACATATGTAATTGCTTTCGAGATTTCAAGATGTTTTTTGATCCCTGGCGACAAAATGACACTTAAAATAAGTAAAGAATTGGACGTGAAATAAATTGAAGTACGCGAGTTAAAAAAAAAACACTGCAGTAAAAACAGGAGGAAGTAAGTAAGAATAATAGCATGGTAGACCAAAGAACACGGGCCCGTGTTTAAGGTGATTTGTTGAGAATAATGAAAAAGCTTCCAAGGAAGAGATGATAAATATGGAAGAGGTGCAAGAATTAATAGTGAAAGGTATTTTCATTTGAAACATTTTAAGTGATAAATTAATAGATTGATTCTGAAAAATAGATAATTCTTTTCTCACATACTCTGTAATTAATTTAATTTAATTTTATCATTTTTATCTTTTATATCTTGCCACCCGAGAATTTTGTGGTTTTAATTGTATTAGGTATATAAGTACAGCATGTCTGTCTTTTCAGGGATGCACAATCACGCAATTGCACTTATATACCTATAGGATGCTGGAGGTGATTACAGAAGTACAAATGACATGTGACCGCTATGGGAATGATATTTTTGCATGTTGTGTGTAGTATACAAGAACAAATTAAGTTTGTAATTGATTATAATGAGGTTTAAAAGGTGAAAATGATTTATTTGCGTTTGGTTTAGCATATGAAACCAATGTTAAGTAAGTTTCTCGAAGAAGATATACGTAAGAGAGATTGAGAGTGACGATTGCATGTATTCAAATAACTGCTAATTGCTATATTCGCCCTAAGCAATTCTTAAACATTTTAAAGCACCATATAAGTCTAAATTAAATTGCTTTCATACATCCTGTACCGTCTCTTGCATCTTTTGTAGTCAACTGGAAATTATTGCGTCCATGGGCCTGTTGCATAATAAAATACAAGTTAATATCATTAGCGTTTTTACGTGCATTTTCACTAATAATATTAACTTCTATTTTATTATGCAATAGGCCCCATTCTGTAACCACGTAAAACAAAAACTCATAGTATCTTTATATAGAAACACATGAAATTCAACCTTTGATCATCGTTGGTTGAACCACAATATTATAGAGATATTACATTGACATTGCTGGCTAACGATTATTCATTAATTTTCTCTCGCAATATTCAAGCAGTATATTAGATAGATCGATATATTAGAGCCATGCCATGCCTAAAATTTTGAACATGTGTAATTATAGAGTAATTTATATTTATCACCAACAAAAATAACAGTGTGGTGGTTGAAAGTTATCAAAAAGCTGAAATTCAAATTCCAAAAAGAATAATGTAGATTACTTGTTTCAAAATTGAATATATTTCTTCCAGCAAATTATGATTCAGGCTTGCGCTATCTCCAACGGCTATTAATCGTGTTGCTACTATAAGTAACCATCAGGCAGATTTATTCACACCTTTTTTTCTGAACTACGGTCCCATTAGTTCACACCCCTCCGAAAATCTGTCAACTACTTAGAGGAATCTGATTTTGTGCAGTCTAGAGCAGCTTCTAGTCAGTTTTCACTGTGTTACGAGGGCAGTTCGAAATGTTCTCGGCCTAATAAAGCGCAAGACAACCGGGCAATTTTTATTGAATACAAATCTAGTTAAGTACCATCAGCCATTTTTGCATGTTGGATGAACGCTAGGAGTCAAATGAGGTGAATATGAAGCATGTGAAAGCACCTGAAATTGAAGATCTTCGAGTTTTACCATAACAACACGAGACTTGTGCGCATGAGCATTATCATGGTGAAATAGCACCTTTTTCTGCCAGATGGACACGTTTAACTTTAATTGCATCACTCAATTAATTCATTAATGAAGAGTAGTAGGCCTTAGTGATAGTTCTTCTTTTTAATAAATTCTATATGAGCTGAGCGCTACACTATGAGAATCTCGGAAGATCGTTGCCATGACTTTTCCGTCAGGTGGAGCTGTTTGGCATTTTTGGGTGCACTTTCTTATGCTCTAATTTAAGACTGCTGCTTTATCTCTGGAGTAATGATAAAGCCAAGATTTATCTACAGTAATAAAACGTCCAGTAAACTCAGTGACAAGATATTTGAACGAATGCGTTTTTGATTGATTGTTAATATAGGCGGCACCCAGCAAGCAGTCAACTTCGACATACCTAGAGTATCAAGTAAAATGTGGTGGGCGCAGTCTATCGATATTGTAACGTGCAAAGGTGTTATAATTAGTATACTTAAAATAGGCACTAGATACGCCTCTGTCTCGGCGCAGCTTTCATCTCTTTGCGTCGTGCCGCTCCCCACATTTGAACATTCGAGTAGCTTGCTAGAGTGACGTAGAAATTTATAGAAGTGAACATCCGAATACATAAGGGGAGCAGCCTGACTGAATGAGTACTGAATACCCAGAACGTGATCAGCTCAGTACGAAGTGTAATAGATAAATAAGTTGTTGTAAATAAATATTTGTGGCTTTGTAATTGAAATTCGCAAAAAGTGAGTGAGGAATAAATTGTGTAGTCTTTGTTTCAGTTGCATCATAGAATAAAGCTTTAATTTTTTTCTTTCATTCATTAAATAGTGACTTTTATTTTAATAATTAACAATTCCTTCAAGAACAATAAACATTACAATATGTCTACAACCCAAACGATTACTTGGATGTCCAGTCGACGATCTAGTATGGAACTGTGGATTTTCGTGACGGTTTTTGGGCGTCTTGTTCGTTTATTTTCCTGGATTGATGTACGTCCACATTAAATATTTTTGACTGTCGGAAATTAAGGAGTACATTTTTTTGATATAGTATCTTACTCATATTTGTTGGTCTCAAGCCTTTGAAAACGAAGTTACTTAATCACAGCACGAGCTTAAATTTTTCATTTTCCATAAGACATACAAAATTCGTTTACTTATCTTCACTACTATAACAAATATACCAAGACTTTGCCAGCGCCATATGCTTTTAGCCAAGAGCTTTTCGAACTAGGTACTCTTGTGAATGCTTCATTTTGAATGTACTAAAAATAATCTCCAGTTCCTGTTTCAAGAGTGTTTGTATCAAAGTGTGAATTAATGACTTACGTGATAAACTATATTTTGCAAAAACGTTTTACTGTATTGATCCACGTTCCACCGATAAATATTCAATTTTTTCGAGGTCTCAAATACTGATGCCTGAAAAAACCTATCAAAAGTTGTAATGCAGTATTTGTTTGGGTCTTATTTGGCTCACTTATATGTAAATAAATGTTTTATCATGATCTACAATTCTTATTCGCTAATTTGATTCATTTTAATTCAATAATTGATAGCATTGTGATGCTTATCGCCTGATCAAATAGTTTGTAATTGAACAAAAATCACTTTTTAAAAATTTAAATTGAAATAAAAGTTTTATTATTCCTCATATCACCAACAACACTATATTCATTTATTTATCACTTAATTCTAACTTAAACAAAGTCGCAGATATTTATATTCAACTATTTATATACACCTTTTACTTCACTGTTTGATATTCACTTTTCTAGTTCACCATTACACACTACTTCTCTCAAGTCTCTGGCTTGCCTTAATATAGAAATATCCATTTCTCGAATGCTCTACTTCGGGAAATTGCTAGAGGCTTCCATCGGGAGGGGTGATGTGATGCGACGCGGCGCGACATAACGAGGACGAAAGGCTCCACTCATACAAGGTCACCTTTACGAGCTTCCCTCTCTTGCACGTTACAGCATGATAATTCAATCAAAAGTAAATGAGAGAAGTATAAATTCTTGGCTCACTCTTCATCACATTTTTAAGTGAATATGAACGGATTATATTTAATATTTCACAAATAAAAATAGGTAGGATAATTTTGTTATGAATAATCTAGACTCAAGTGGATCCAAGAAAAAGTACATGATTCGAGATCATTCACATCTTTGGATCCAAATGCTCCTGATGAATGTTGATATTATATGTTTATTCAGTGTGATAACAATGGTATTGAAAAACCATGATAAAAATTCTCTGCTCAATTTATCTTGAGGTTACCATCAATGATTGCGATCGTATTAATAATGGCTGCAGTAGTAAATTCGTTAAAGGGAAATTCAATCAACGAAGGGTACTAAGATTGGCCATAAATGTATCAGGACCTGTCGACCATTAATTTGACCAAAAAAATCCAGATTAATCCTACTATTCCAGATTATAAAGATCTCCGACTACAAAAAAGTCATTCCGTGTCGCTATATACAGTTGAAGTGAATACTTCTTAAACGGAATTAATCAAAAGAAATAGAAGAACAAGTGAAAGAGAACTTTGATGATGTGAGCATTCGTCACTAGTAAATGAATCAGCATTCATAGACGCTTCATTGGCAAACAAATTTCTGATATATCAACATCGACACAATGATACTATATTATCCTTATATGATATTAACTCGAAAAAAAAAACATTGATCTATATATCTTGCAATAGACGATGCATAAAAATGCTACAAGGAAACGTGTTTTTATTTTACTCAAACGATATGCGTAGCATGACTTACGCTTTTCTTTCTACGTCCCCCTTCCACAGTACCGTTTAAAGTTTTGTGCTTTGCGTTCAACACGTCTAGAGTCAAAAACGATTTATTCTCGAGCGAGTTAAATATGATTCGCAGTTAGGAATGAGAATGTAGAAATTAATCTTAGTACTTGTTTGGCAGATTGTTCCTTTTCTCACCCTATTAACAGGATAAGTAATGAGGTAATAATTGGAACTTATGCTCTAATAGTTATTTATGTATCTAGTGTGCGAAATTATACTTTGGTGCTTGAGAATGGAAGTTTTTTGTCGAGGCGATATCCGAGACACAAATCATCCGAAACCTCCAAAGAAATTTCGTGCACGTGTAGCATACAACATTTTTCTACAGACTTCAAAAAATTAAAAAAGTATATAAAAATCATATTAAATTTACAAAAATTAGTAGAATTCTTTTTTCTTGACAACGTGCACAATAGTATATTCCGATACAAGTGCGGAATGGAGATCATTCCATGCGAATGCGAATAATTCAGTCATGAGACGAAGTCGAGTGGCAGAATCCACATGAGCATGGAATGATCGATTCGCACGAGTGACGCATGTTATTTTTTCTACAATTAAAGGTGTTCGCGGAAATATTTATAGCCGAAATATGCAGTTTTTTGAGAAAGAATTTGCTTTATTGATCTCATTCCAATTCATCAAACTTTGATAAAACTACTCATATTGATATTTTTTTCGAGAGGAATGATAAGAAAATCGAAGAGAAATGAAATTATGACAGCAATGGTACAGTTTTCTCGCGACGACACGCGGTTCTCCTAGGAACTTCTAAGCGTGCGGAATGACCCCTATTCCGCACGCTACAGCGTGTGGAATGGGTATCATTCTATAGTGACTGTAGAAATAGTTATTTGTGTATCAAGGCCGTAAAGGTTATCTTTTTTGGTCGAATCTGTTGTTTGCGGCCGAAGCGTAGCTGAGGCTGCAATTCAGGTGAGACCAAAAAAGAACTGTAGGCCGAGGTGCACACAACGTTTTTTAGGCGATCATTACGAAATAATTCAAAATCACACCATTTTATCTATTTATTTCTAAAAAATTGCAATTGTAAATCTTAGTTGCCGTTGAAATTGTTTTATTTTATTGTCTTCTATCAAGTTGACATTTAACAAAAAATGCGTATTCATTTTTTGAATTGCAAGAACTACAGAGGTTGACGGAAGAATATGTGTACTATTTAAGCGAAAACTGTTTCTTAAAGAGTTTATCAAGCTGCGCATATAGGTAAATATAAAGTGTTTATGAAACATTTTTTGACAGATCAGTCCCAAAAAGTAATATTTGACAGATCAGTCCCAAAAAGTAAAATTTGACAGATCAGTCCCAAAAAGTGAAACTTCACGGCCGCAAAAGAAGCCATAAAAACACCTTTTTTGTCATGATCGCCTAAAAAAGTACTTTGTGCACGTAGTTAAGATAAAATCAGTGCACGAAGTACTTCGTGCCCGTTGTCATGATAAACAACTCCAATGCGACATTTGGTTTACTGATATTGATGTACAAATGTCATGATTTTTTGACGTTTGTAGAAAAAATATTTTTTGTGGAATAAGAAAAATATTTTTGAAATTTGATTTTGACTAACCTGTCACATTGTCTATGCCATTCGGAGGGTTGCGTCAGTCTACTCACTATCGTAATCGGCAGAGCTGTGATGAGAGCGAACAGCCAAACCACGAAGATAATTGCAGCTGCATACCTCTTGGTCATCCGCGGTCTCAGTGGCCACATGATGGCCATGTACCGGTCAATACTTATCGCAACTAACGTGTAAGCACTAACAAACACCGACACTGCTTGGGAGTAATTAACAATAGTACATAAAATCGATCCAAATGGCCAATAATACAGAATAAACAAAGGCATGAAAGTAAACGGCACGCAAAACACTACCATGAGCAGATCTCCCACTGCTAGATTCGTGATGAAAAAGTTTGTCACTGTCTGCATTCTTGGTGTGGATGTAACGATGAAACAAACAGCCCCGTTGCCCAAAACGGCGATGATAAGCACTGGGCAATACATTGCGTATACGGTAGCATGAAAATAGACCGATGACATCGAACTGTTGGGGGTGATATATCCAGAATCGCATTCCGTTAAGTTGATGTAGTCGTAAGGAAAGCAGTCAGAGCTATTTGCATAGTTAGAGGAGTTTGAGTCGGTACAGTTCTCAAATGATGACATCTTGATGTACACTGCAACAGAAAGAAACAAAGTTCACTAACAGTCATGAGAATGTGGGCAAAAAGTACAAATAAAAATCGGGAACGTGAACTTTCAACAACCTGTTACTATTCCTTTGAGCTCCCCACAACTTCTATTCCAATTATTTGATGGTTAAACTAGTAGTGTACGTTGTTGCATTGTATATTAAAAATAATACTGTTTGTTCATATTTTCTACAAAAAATATTTATATTGGAAGCCTCTTATAATCCATTCTCACAATTAGTCTAAATCGATAGTCGTATCTCAACTTAATTTCAACTACTGCCAACTAACATGACGCAGATGGTATTACTGGAAATAAATTAGTGTTTGAGCGCAGAGCGAATGTATCAAACGGAGCTCTTTTTGAACGGTTTTATTTGGCTTCGCTTCTTACGAAATTTGCACACACATTGAGTTACCGTGACAATACAATATTATGATGATTCTAACTTAGTAACAGGGGTCCTATAATGGAGTCAGAAGGTGAACAGGGTAACTCTTCAACGGTCACTAATAACCCTCACGAGTTTGAACACATTTAGTTGGTTTTGACGAGTGTTCCATAAAATACACTCGGCGACAAGAATCTGATAATGGAGTCAAGAGGTAAACAGTGGGACTCTTCAACGGTTATCAGTAACTTTTTCGGGAAGGGCTCTGTACTGAACAGCATGATTGTAAGAGAGTGACCGATAAAAAACTGTGCAACAAATATTTAATGAGAAAGTTGGGAAGGATGAGGAGTTTGCGCAATGATTTGAGCTGAAAATAAAACTGAAAATAGGAACAAAAACTTTTAAGTTGAAAGGTTTCAATTCGAATCATCAGCTGTACTAAAAATTAGAAAATAATTATGACACAAACCTAGACCTTCTTGAGATTTTGACGTCTAATAAGGAATCATGCAATACTAGCAGTACTGTCTTCTCTTCACTTTGTGTCGCTGCGTCAGTGGGATAAGTAATAATCTGAGAATTTTGACAGACTAACATAAAAACGTGGGACACATTCGTAATATTCTTCTTGTTGGGCTTAGAAACACATACTTCTTAAGAAGACGATCTTATCCAATAATTCAGTCATTATACAGGTTTCTATGAGCCCAACGTTTTTTATTACTTATTCCGCTGACCAGTCATCAAGAAGGTCAAGGTTTGTCTCCTAATTATTTTCTGACTTTTTGTAGCGCTGATGATTCCAAATGAAACCGTTAAAAATAAAAGTTATTTCATATATTTTCATTTTTTGATCACTTGCCTTGTTTCAATCAAGTTATGCACACTATCACCTGTCAAAGTTGTAGATGATGTCAACCACTTGACAATCAGAATTATTTCATGCAAAATTCAATCAATAAACGCGCACTTTTAGGCAAATAACTTAAATCTGTCATTTGGCAAAAAAAAAATGCAAAATCGTTGTCGACAACATACTTCAAATCTTCACCTGATACAAATCTTCTCCTGCAGAGATTATTATCAATTAAATATAATGAAAGACATTTTGATCATGGATCGCTGAATGCCTATGCTATTCTTCTTTCTGGGCTGTTTAATACAATGCATTAAATGCTGCACTTCGCTTTGCATTTCGATGCTGCATTTTGCTGCAAAGAAAAATATAGTCCGTGAGATAGCGCATGAATTTTTGGTTGATTATCGCTCACTTGAAACTTTGTGAGTGGCTTCATTGTGATGAGTCCGACAACTTTTTCATTCAGCAAAATTCTAGATTTGGGGGCTTTTTCCAGCAAGAGCTAATTGATTGAAAAAATATTACTGTCTTATTGATCTTTACACTAATCGAAAGATTTTTTGATCATAAAACGAAAAAAAAATATTGTCCGACATAAATATTGAGGCTAGCGGTGAGTCCGACAAGTCGCACTTGTCATAAGTATGGTGGAACTTATGATAAGTAAGTTGGCTGAAAAACGCCCTCAAATCTAGGATTTTGCCAAGTTGAAAAGTTGTCGGATTCATCACAATGAAGCCACTCACAAAGTTTCAAGTGAGCGGTAATCAACAAAAAATGTATGCCCTGTCTCACGGACTAATATACCGTATCATACAAAAAAAATCTGATTTTGTGTATAACTCGATATATTTTTCTTTGCATCAAAATGCAACAAAAATTCAGCATCAAAATGCATCAAGAGAGAAATGCAATATGCATACATCAGGTCAAAAGGAAAAGGCTCAAAAATCAAATCAATCAAAAATGCATAATTACGAAGAAAGATTGAGAATAGTCTTCATTCAAAGAACATTTTGGATGGATAAGAGTCATCAGCAATAAAAACGACTGCAACACTTTAAGTAACGATTTGGGAACCATGGGTAAAGGTTATGAAAACCAATCTACATTTACTGAGATTGAGGCATAACTATAGAACCTCAGTTGGTGTACGTTATTATTTTATTCAATAATCGACGTATACCCACAGTACTAAAATTGTGGCATGAAACTGCTGTCTCAATTGCAGATGATGGATGGTAATTTTCATCCGGAACACTTTTTTAATAATGAGCATCTGATATTTTTCTTTTGCAACCAGCATTTGTGATCAATCTCCAAACTTTTCCTATAGAAGCATAATTGAAAAAAAGTTGCTAATTGCTACATCCGGGATGTATAGGATAAGTGACGTGATTCAGTAAAGCCAATCACTTTATTGTCTTCAACTTGACGCGCTTTGTGAACCTCTATTTCTGCTCGATATAATTTGGATATATTTTTCTAGGATCAGGTTCAAGTACTGAACTGTGCTTCCGAACATCTTAACACGAATTGTAAATCCTCTTGGTATATTTTCAATCGATCGTCACAATCTTTGGAAAGAAGTCTCTGACAGCTTGAAAAGCATATTTCTTTCAAAATTCGGTTCATGTGTAAACAAAGACACCCCATTCAAATCATGACTCAATATCATCAAAACATTGAGAGTACTTTAGTAATAATTGTGACTTGCAATCTTCGATCTGGAATCACTTCTTAGACACTTCCAATACTTCGTGCCTCAAGTGACCATTAAAATTTTTGATGATCTTTGATTAATTCCCTTCTATATCTAAATTTTTCACAATATAATTTACTCTTAAATAGATAACTGCAGCTTTCCGGTAATGAATAGATTCAGAACTTTTGCATCTTTTTGATCACAGTTCAGTGCTCCGCTTCCATTGAACTAATTTTTCACTGCTAAATAATTCTAAATAGTAAAGCTAACCCCAGATTTTGTCTGTAAACTTAAAAGTTGAAATAATAACTCTCTCATTAATAAAGATTGTTTATTGTTTATCTATTATTTCCTAGCTAATTCCAAATAGTGCTCGTGCATAGTTACTAATGCAATGTTGAAGCAAAATGTAAGCTGGAGGATTAATAGATTTTGTTCAAGAATACGTGGTATGCAAATCTTCGTCACACTACACCCTCATTATTAAAGACATTACACATATTGACAAATATGAACCATGAAATACTTTCATAGCGTTTCGAATCACATGAGTGAGAGTCCCACTGTTCGTATCTGTCTGTGAATCATAATTGATCATAAGCCCTTTCAAACGCTGAATGATGGAGTTTAACTGCAGGTCAAGTTATTGGAAGATTGAAAGGCTATTCTATCATTGAAGAGCTGTGTACGTTCGCGTGGTTTCTAGATTTTTCATGCAATCAACTCTGAAAGACTTCAATGGTGTGTATATCGCTTAAGCATTTATGGTTAGACTAAGGCCCAGTAATTCAGTCCATGGTTCACCTTAAACGTAGCTTAATTTTCATAGTAATGATTGTTAGAACAATTGTTACCAAGGTGATTAAGCTCCGCTTAAGGTAAACCGAGGACTGAAATACTGGGCCTTAGGGCCAGTATTTCAATCCTCGGTTTATCATAAGCGAAGCCTAATCACCTTAGTAACAATTGTTTTAACAATCATTACTATGGAAATTAAGCTACGTTTAAGGTAAAGCATTGATTGGAATACTGGAGCTTAGTCTTTCTTTCTGTCTATAATACAATCATTTTTCCCAAGAAAAACTGAATCTATTGATATTTCTGTGTACTAAAAACTACCATTTCCTATTATATGTTGTGTCATTAAAGAGATATTAAAATAGTGTGGATAAAAGTATATATCCCCCTGATATCATTAAAATTGTTGATTAAAAATATCCTGGGCTTCCCTTTTTCTATATCAAATTCTATAGAAAATAAAAGAAAACAGAGCGATGCCTCTTACTGCTCTAGTTTCAGAGGAATTCGTGATTCTGTATTGAATTGGAAAAACTTTTCATGCTCTTTTTTTACGGATGTGTCTCAATTACTTTCAACTCAAATAAAGACTAGATAAAATAGTCGATTTTCACGTATTGATCATTATCATTCCCTGGGTAAACTTTATTCGAATTACAGTCGTTAGTTCAATCGAACCATAATTTGAATGAGTCCGTTTATTCAGCCGCTCCAAATTTCCCACAGGAACAAATATACAATTGACAAAAAAATTTAATACAAGGCATTGAATGAATATCCGCAACTGGAAATGAATAGTCCTATCACTTTTCATAATCTGTGGATATACAGGGGAATTTTTATAATGAATACATAGAATCACACATTCATAGTGAACATATGAATCGTATAATTAATAGCCAAAAGTTCATTGTTCAATAATCATAATTAGACCATTTTATTGAGAGCGGGCATGATTTGAATCTTTCAGTTATAGTTTGGACATTTTGTTGAACAATAAATATGTTTTATTTGGTAATCAGTTTATATTTATTGATAAAAAGAGTTCTGAAAAGTTTTTTCCTTCATTTTGTTGAACAGTGAGTAATAAATTATCATCTTTTTAACTCTATCTATTACTTTCAAACAGAAATTTAAGTGGTACTGATAGTAATTTCAATTGTATTCCCAACAACTTGAAGTGGTAAATTGGATGTGATGGTAAGTGGTGAGGTCTTGCAACTTAAATAATAAAATCTTACCATTTAAATGGTAAACGATACTACTTGCAGTTGTAAAACAAATAAAACATCAAGGGTAGCCAACTTTTGTGTATATAAGATATACTTTTCATCTTGAAAATGTGTTGCAATCGACTTATAATTTCTGTTTTTATCACTTGAGATTAGCCATTTAAGTGAAAGACCTCACAATTTATACATGTAACCACTTTAATAATGCAATTTAATTTTTTCAGTGTTGATATTTTTTATGTAATATATGAAATTTTTTGTACAAATTTTGTGTTCTCCATATTTATAATAAATTTCACTATCCTTCCATAAGGAATCGATTAATTGATATCCGATTCAAAAAGCAAAAATCTTCCAAAATAAAATTGACACAAACTCTCTTCTTACGTATTATGTCAGTTGTCCTCAATCGTTCAGCTTCTACCCTATTTTATTTGAATTTTGAATGAAGGGATATTTCTTCAAATCTCAATTTGTATATCTGTATAGTAACAAAGTGAAATGAGCAAAAAGTAATTTGAAATTCATATGAAACGTGCAAATACTCTTCCACTAGAAGTGTATGAAAAATGAATATATCTTCTAAAAACAACGAAATGATGTCTTGTGAGTATAAATCTTCGTATGAATAAAAGATTGGTTACATTCATATTTTAATTATTACATATATGAATTTATTTTCTTATAATACTCGTACGGGAATTGAAAATGTCTCATATATATTTGAAATACTTTAAGAGATTTGTAATTTATATTAGTATATATTTCTAAGGCTTCTAGCAAAAATATAAATAATATTTGTTATAGTTGTCACAGAATGAAATATTTATTTTCATAATACCTGCATTGAAACAACGCGTTTCAACGCCTGTTTTGTCAGTCGAAACAAGACAATTGCAGACAAATGCGAGTGTAGCCGGGCAGGAACAGGCTTGTTTCTGCCCGAGGGGAGAAACAAGCTTGTTTCTGCCCGCTAAATTAATTTTTTACATCGTTTTATCCCTGGCAGAGTCGCATTTGTTCATTGTCAATCTCTAAATGAAAATCATATAACCTTAGTTAATTTGACAGTTGTTGTATTCGGAACTGTAAATTAAATTAAAAAGACGATTAGTTTCAAGAAAAAAAGTATTAATACGACAATTTTAAGTACACCACAACATCTTATTGATGAAGCACAAGCAGCTACTCTCGACTTGTTACTTGCAAAATCAAAAGAAAAATATTTACTTTGTTATGACAAATTTGTAATGTGGAAAGTTTCAATGCAGGTGTTATGAAAAATACAGTGTGTGGCACGGGACAAAACACGATTTCAGCCGAAGGTGATGCCAGCCCTCGCTTCGCTCGGGCAAGCAACGCTCACCCTCAGCTGAAATCGTCTTGTTTCGTCCCTAGCCAAACAATATACTATTGTATATCTCTAGTGAATAGATGCACATTACTGCTTGATGAAGAAATCGTTGACAAGAAAGGTGCATCTTTTTCAAGGGAAGAAATTTCTTAAAATGATTATGTGATTATTTCAAACTCTCCTTTCAAATGTTAGCCCTGCTGACAACTAATAACTGTAATTGATGGAGCTGTCACAAGCATTCTAAAATTATTTTTCGGATTTTTTGCTTCAAGACATAATTAGAAAAGTGTCGTAAACGTTTGTTTTTAAGATACGTTATGATTATAAACTGGAATACTTTTTATCAGATTCAGCGAATTCTTACGATAACTACACAGATGACGGTAATCTTATGATTCAATTCAATCTTTATGTGAATGGGATGAAGCTATTAGTATGTACGACTGGCTTTTTTGAACTAATATTTTCCTGCTCATGTAATAGTCCATGAGACAGGGCATAAATTTTTCGTTGATTACCGCTCACTTGAAACTTCGTGAGTGACTTCATTGTGATGAGTCCGGCAGCTTTCACATTTGACGAAATTCTTGATTTAGGGGCGTTTTTCAGCGAGAGCTAATTGAACATGTCAATTTCATGAAGCCTTGGAAATGTGTCACCGTCATATTGATGTTTACACTAATCGAAAGATTTTTTGATTGTAAAATGAAAATTAATATTGTCCGACATAAATATTGGGGGCCAGTGGTGAGTCCGACAAGTCGCACTTGTCAAAAGTACGTTGGTATGAAAACAGATTACCGCTAGTTTGAGACTTTGAAGACGTGTTCAATTATTTTTTTTTCTAAGATTTGGTCATTTTGTCCGACAAATTTTCAGGGGCGTTTTCTCAGTCCGACACTGAAAACGTGTCAGGATTATAACAGTTCCTTCAACAATGAACGCTTGTTGGACCAAAACAGTCATAATTCGAAACTATATTATCTTTCCAAAAACATATTGTCCGACAGAAATATTGGTTCTTATCGTCAGTCCGACAAGAAAACGCTTGCACATATATAACTCAGTTTTTGACGTATTTAATATCAAGAGATGAGTGATAGACGTTGTTTATAAGCCAGTAATGAATAATTCATTAACAAAATAATTGAAAAAAAGTAAAGTAGAGAATAGAAAAAGAAATATATTATTATGTCGCCAAGTTGGAACGTCACTCACTTCAATCTTCCATTTCCGGGGTTCCTAGTAGAGTTAAATTGGTATTCGATGCTCCATTCGAATTTAAAATTGGGATTGTTGGTTCTCATTCAAGATTTCAAAGTGACTTTCTCCTCAGACTATAGAAAGGGAAGAGATATCTTTGAAATTTTTCTTCAGCCATTCTCTCATTCGGTGCATATTTCTCCAGATATACTTCAAATATGTCATATCTCACATTCTCCACACAGACTTCAACTAAGCCAAGTTTCACATCACTTCGTGTGCGCGGTACAATGTTTTCTCTTCACGTCGTAAAATTTAACCTGTATATAATTTTCGCTTTCTGCACATCTTCTCCATATAAATTTTGAGTAAGCTGAATCTCACACTCCTCTGTGCATGCAATATGCTTAAAAATAGGTCGAGAGTTTGCTCCGAGGTGATTATCACGGTGTACTGACTTTATATCACATATTTGATCCAAAATAATATTAATATATTGGTGGTCAAGCCTTTTTTCATTATTCATAATCAATAATCATACTGACTTGATATGCATTTCATATATGTATATGTCTATAAACGCAGCCGCATTCATACAACATGTTTTTGATTTTCTGAAGTATTGCCCCACATAAATTGTCGGACATGTATACAGTAATGTTCTAGACCCTATTTAAGGAACTGTTATAATCCTGACACGTTTTCAGTGTCGCACTGAGAAAACGCCCCCGAAAATTTGTCGGACAAAATGACCAAATCCTAGAAAAAAAAATAATTGAACACGTCTTCAAAGTCTCAAACTAGCGGTAATCCGTTTTCATACCAACGTACTTTTGACTAGTGCGACTTGTCGGACTCACCACTGGCCCCCAATATTTATGTCGGACAATATTATTTTTCATTTTACAATCAAAAAATCTTTCGATTAGTGTAAACATCAATATGACGGTGACACATTTCCAAGGCTTCATGAAATTGACATGTTCAATTAGCTCTTGCTGAAAAACGCCCCTAAATCAAGAATTTCGTCAAATGTGAAAGCTGCCGGACTCATCACAATGAAGTCACTCACGAAGTTTCAAGTGAGCGGTAATCAACGAAAAATTTATGCCCTGTCTCACGGACTATAAGTTCGTCTTGTTCATTGAGCATTGAGCCTATTTGTTAGAATTATAAATCAACAAAACACTTGATTTCTATTTAATGGAGTCATGATTTGTTCAAAAATCTTGTGAAAATATTTTAAGAGCAGGTACCTCGACATCACGCGTTCGAAAATTTAGAATGGCGAGAATTTTGATATGCTTTCGACACAAAAGAAAATGAATATTGGAGGTACGTACTCTAATCAAGAGAAACTATGAATTCTCATTTTCTCCAGTGCTATCTGCTCCGGTTTTCCGTGAAATTGTTCCTCCAAGAAAAGTGCAGTCTCGCACATCATTGACGTGAAAGCTTTTCAGTAATTTCAGTGTTTTCTTCTTTGTTTTGATTCTGGAAGAGTACATATCAATATTTTTTATTGAAGAATATATAATTTCCAAACTAAATACTCCACAATGTATTTTTTTAATAACAGAAAAACGCAAATCGTGGGAAGAAACATGCTTCACAAATATCAGGCATGCAGCTAGCATTGATAAAGATACTGCTAATTTGGAGGAGGAGATATTTAGAGGAGAGTGGAGAGTATTAGAAAGAAATGAATAATAGAATCAATGATATTGCAGAGGTGATCAATACTATTCTAAATATTAATAAATGTAGAGAAGAATGAAACAATAACTGTTTGCACTAGTTTGATAAAAGGACTGTAACTGGAGCGAATGTACAAAACATGTTATATGTGTTGAATTCCATCAAATTTTAAAACAAATCACAAGACAATTCTCGCAAAAATATATTCATTCAAAAAAGATGCGAATAGAAGCAATATTGAATCCAAAAAAATTTCATTGTTATAACCATAGCTTCTACAGTAATTTGTTCACAAAAAAACAATTTCATATTTTTCACTGCTATAAATGACTTTCTTATGAATTTCATACTCAAAATTCAATTTATAACTCATGCGAAGTTCAAATTTGCATTGAATCTCGTGACCTTCTACTTACGATTAAATCTTCATCTGATAAATGATTTGTGCTAAATAGCTCTTACTAAGACCTCTGTACTTCGTCGTTAACAGAAATTAAAGGTGGTATTTAATGATACAAACACGGTATTTATGTTCTTTGCTTTTAATTTCAGACTAGCTTGTTTTATAGTTAAATAATTTATGGTTCAGTTCAAGTTAATTAATCACCACTGGAATAAAACTAATCATACGACGCCCTAATGGGGTATACCACAATTTTTCCGCTAAATTTTTTGTTCGAAGTGATAGTTTTGGAGTTTGTTGGAATTACAAAAACTATATATTTTTCTCCATAATATTTTTCTTGAATTTCATCATTTTCCAGAATAAGTGTCACCCTGAGTGCAAGTTATATGACTGCTGCTGTGATTAGAATGAAAAGTACACTACTGTTATTTCGAAGCACAATTTTCTGTTTTCAAATTGAAACTAGAACATAATAAAGCGGGCTGCAATAACATTAGGATGATACCAAGCATGACTGTATCATATGCAATAGCAGTTTATTAGTGATCAAGCTTTCGAACAGCTCACTTTCAAACATGTAATCACGAGTAATCGCATTCATAGATTGCCAGAGTGTGAAAAAAATGCTTCGAGTAGTTCCATTCCCTTCATATGATAATAGAAACTAAGAAAAATTTACTGTGGCCCTCATAGTATTTTCCCGACCATTAATTTCTTGGCCAATTTCATTGTTGTTTCAGAAATTTGGAGTATCGCACCAATTAATTGCATATTTTAAAGTAACAGCTGTCATTATCAATGTGACATCTGTCATTTTCAAAGTGATAGCTGTCATTGTCAATGTGATAGCTGTCATTTTCAAAGTGACAGCTGTCATTGTTGAAATGGCAGGTGGCAGGTGGCAATTATATACATAAAAGTCCTTTTCTAGATTTTTGAGGTCTTTAAACTATTGGAACATACAGTTTCGACATTCAATCGCCGAAAGTGTAATTTAAAGATGGTAGCGTGGATCCCATTGATTACGCATTTTTCATATCTACTAAGCTTATCTCTCCGAGATTAAAAATTGATACAAAACTGGACATCATTTGAATAATTTGTAGAAGAAACAATTGAAAATCGTTCAAATATCCTCTTTGACACTTCTACTAGAACTATCTCCGCAAGAGCTTTGATTTGATAAAAAAACACGATAGAGCCAAATTACTCAATTGAAAAAAAACTATCGTACGCGTTCTCTAGTTATCTTGCTTCCAGACAGACCGACTTCGGGTTCAGTAGGGTCTAAAACGTTAAGATTCATCAAAATCTCGAAGTGTCAAAAATAGGTCGGGGAAGTAAAAAGGGAAATCAATCATGCCTTTTATCCGATATAGGTGCGATAGGAGCTTATAGTGCACATTGGTAAATTGGTTAATTCCTTAGCTGTGGGATGCGGACATCGGTTGTCGAGCCATGAGTAGGTACATCAGCTATTTAGAGTATTATAATAATTCAGTGAAAATTACACTGACTTTTTGTTCAAGCTGGAAATGATTATCAAATAGTGGAACTATTTGGCATATACACTTCGATGTGATGATTCACAATCAAAATTTTTTTCTCAAAATTCGCATGATTATTGGGTTTTTCAGGAAAAGTACACTTTTAGTGCCACTGGTTGACACGAAATTTTTAATGGAAATAATAAATGATTATTTTAACATCGTAATCAATGTTGAATAACAAATTTATCAATTTGATTCGGGCGTTTTGTAATACCTACACTGTCACTGATCATAGAATTGAGTAGTAGAACATTGGTGTGGTTTCTTCATAAAAGTAATAAAACATGCTTTTTTATTCCAATATTGACTTGGCCGATATAATTTCTATGTACATCTCAAGCGCGGCGTCTTTATAAAGGGGCCTATCCAAATCGCGTATTGTGTTTATCCAGAAATATTTCAAGAAGATTCCAACGACTGAGGGATACTGATCCACTATATGAACGTTCTGCCGATAGTGGGTGGCCGAAGACAGTAGTTACACCCGAAGTTTAAGAAAGAGTGTTAAATATTATTGAAGGAAATCCCGAAACAAGTGTTAGAAGGATATCCGCTGAAGTGGGTATCAGTGGACCCCTGTTCGGAGAACTCTACATTCTCAGCTTCTACATCCGTACATCTTTCAACGGGTACAAACTCTTAATCTTCCTGATTGTCAAGCCAAAATGGAATTTTGTCTGTCGATTCTACACTAGAATGCCGATAATCCAGATTTCGTTTCCAATATTTCTTTTTTACAAATGTGGCCGATTTCACTGAAGATGAAATATTTAATTTTCATAATAATCATGTTTGGTCAGATGAAAATCCTCACGCCGTGGTCGAATCACACCATCAAGAGCGATTTAGCCTCAATATCTGACTGGGCATCCTGGGTGACACTTTAATAGGACCAGTTGTTTTTCCCAATAGATTAAATGGTGTCGCATATCTCAATTTTCTACAAAATGAGCTACCAGTGCTCTTAGAAAATGTATAATCAATCAAAGGATGACTATGTGGTTTATGCAAGATGGAGCTCCGCCTCATATAACGTTTCGTGTTAGAGAGCACTTAAGCCACGGGTTCCCTGGAAGATGGATAGGAAGAGAAGGTCTCGTTCAATGACCTTCTAGATCCCCGGATTTAACATCACTTGATTTTTTGTATGGGGTATCTTGAAAGTTTGGTCTATGCAACACCAGTACGCAATTTAGAAAAATTGCAACAACGAATTGTGCAAAACTGTGAAATAATTCAAAGAAAGTCGGGCATTTTAAAACAAGTGAGAAGATGCAGAGCTTGTATGGAGATACTATAAAACATTATTATTCATTAATAAAAACAAATGAATTTTGATGAATATCCGTACTCATTTATTTATCGCTGTTCTGAAGAACAAAACGTCAGAATAAGATCAATTAATTTGTTATTCAACATTAATTACATAGTTAAAATACTCATTCATTAGATTCATAAAGAGTTTCGTGTCGATCAGTGGCACTTAAATGTGCTTTTCTTCAAGCACTCCCATAATATCGCGAATTTTGAAAAACAATTTTTTGATTGTGAATCAATATACATCGAAATGTATATAACATAGAAACATTTCCTTCTTTCAACATCTTGTTATTAAAATTATGAGTGAAAAGTTTTATATATTCATAGTTTCTTTACATAAAAATGTGCAAAATTAGTAAGTCTTCTATAAATAAGAAAAATTAATGGATGCAGTCTGCTTTTTTTTTTCAATTTGTTTTCTCACTCATTATGTTAGATATGTCCAAGTCAATTTTGCACACTCAACTGATTATTCTTTCTCCTCCCCTACATTAATATGAAATACGCTTTCCGCTCAAATTAAATAACCCAGAAAAACATAAAAACCATATTTAACTCCTGGAGGTCTAATGAAGTCGTCCAAGACCAACTACTTCTACTGAATTCACAAGGAGTTGAAATTTCAACTTAATCTTTCAGTTTCCTACTATTACAAGTAAATCTTCAGGAGTGTGAAAATATTTTTTTAGCATCTAAATAAATAACGTAGCAAAATTTATTCATCAGAGAATTGAAGTAATTTTTGTCATCTATTCCAATAACCGAAATCAATTAATTAAATGTTTTGGTATGTTGATTCCCCAATGGAAATACATATTATAATCAATTCCAAAAAAATTTGCATAATTAACAGGTTATTCCGTAATTTCCATCACAGAGTATGACAATCTGTGGAAGTCTCTAATGTAACAGGCCAGTCAGCTTCAAAACAGGGCATATCTGTTCGACAATGAGTAAATAATAATTTGCATATAAATAATATTGTCCACTATCACGAAAACTGAAATCATATCAATTATTATCATTGAACATGGAAATTATTCGCGAATTGATACAATATTGTTGTATGTGATTCCTTGTTGAATCTAATTGAAATAAATAATCAATTTTGTATTATCAATAAATTATTGACATCATTGATTCTTTTTCTAGTTGAATATTTTCTTATTCTAATTTATTATCAGCTTTCCATCTTCTCAATGTTGAATAGTTGAAAATAAAGAAGATAAACTATTGTATGCAACTAAAAACTATTAAGGAAATCTTAAAATTTCTAACGATAATTTTGAGCAGCAGATTAAAAAATTAGTTTCAATTAAAATATGTGGAATCAATCTGATGAATATTTAATGATTCTATAAATATTATTTTTGTGTAGTAAAATTTTACATCTATATCAACACATAAACATCATATTACTGACCATAAAATCCTACATCTGCATTTAAAACTTTTCCTGCACTGTCCAAACTTCACAGTAACTTTACGCGAATTGCGCTCTTTCGAATTTCGCTCGACAGGTGGTCGGTCTGTCACTTCCGCCGGATGTTTCGGCACCGAAGTCAGCGAGCGACTAGAACTGCATTTTGCGCTCGGCGTCGACAAGGTTTAGTCCGACGCTGTGGACGCAGGCGTCGGCAAAATTGTCAGACTCCTAGTTGGGGTTAGAGGATATAGGTTGAAACATCATAGAGTATTGTGAGAATAGGATGAGGGAGGATGCAAGATTAAGGAATAAGTTTGGGGTTGCACTTGATGGGAAGAAAGTATTAATAATAAAGTTGTTGCTAATTCTTCTCTAATGAATAAATTTTTCTATTTCAGGCAGCGACTTTCATTTTACTTGTTCCTAAACTCAGTTAACATATCAAGTTGAAGTGTTTTGTCTTCGTCCCAAATTTGAGTCAGCCCATTGAAAAATATGTTCAAAGCCAGAATCTGTGGAGCTCAGTCCAAACGGTATGTTTGAGAAACATCCTGATTAGTACCTAACTTGATACGACTCGACTAAAATTTAATGAAAACTCAACACGACCCGATTCTACTGACCTGACCAGACTAATCCAATCGACTGAAACGGCCTAACTGACCCGTCTTATCCGATCCGGCTGATCCAACTAACTATATTCTAACAATTAGTTCAATTGATCTTATCCAATTTGGTCCGATCTGCTTGTTCTGCTCTGACTTGATGATTCTAACCAAACTCTTAGCTCAAATCGATGTAACCTGACTGCTTTAGACCGAACCAGACTGATCAGAGTCTTTCAATCCGATCCAATCTTATTCGACCCACTAACTCAACCGGATCTGACACTAATCAGTTTGGAAAATCCGGCATGACCCGAAACAAAAACCAACAGGGGACCGTTTTAGGTTCAGGTAAGTTTCTAGTTAATTTCTAGTTTTGGGTATACAAGCTCAACTTCACTGTTAAGATCCAACTTTTGCGTCCAATAAGGAGATAAAATAATCAATTATTCTCACAGGATTCGATAATTTTTTTCCGATTGTCTGGAGTTGTTATTCATCAAGAGAACAGCAAAGAGAAACTCGTCAATTTGCTTAAATTTGCAATTAGATGTATAAAGAATTATCTGCCACCATGGTGTCGAGAAACGAAAAAACAACTTTGATCTTTTTTGCTTTAGTGAATGAATTTCTCCAAGAATAATAGTACACAAAAATTGACAAGTACTAATTAAACTCGTGGATCAAGAATAACTGTCTGGGAAAAAATATATATATAAATCTTATAACTCCTTTAAATTAGGTTGGTACGAGCCCCCAGCAATCGATCTCAAACAGACAGTCGTACCAAAACGTAACTGTTTTATTTAATCCACATCCATGATTCTACTGATTCAAAAAACATTTTTTGGCAATTTCAAATGAACTTCGTAAGTTCAACTAAAATTTGTTTTCAATATAATACTTCAAAATGAGAATGGGAAAAAGTGTGATCACATATACGCACATAAGATACGAAGTGCGTAAAGATATATAATCAATATATGACACAATGTGTTGTAACAATTTTTAAAGAGAGCTAGAACAAAATAAACTACTTCTAAATTTCCCGCAAACTCTACTTTTGAAACGACCCAGCTCAGTTTTATCAAAAGTAATAAAAATAATTTCAGGGCCGGACTGAGTAACTGTGAGGATAGATTCCAAAAAATATAAACTTTATCAAAACAAATATACAGGACGTTACGTAAAATGAATTTGAATGAAACAAGAAATTATGGCGCCACGCAATTGTTAATTTTCCGTCCTCAGGCACACAACTGCGAAAGTACTTGTGAAAAAAAGAGAGATGGTAGAATGGACGGGTGGAATATCGGATTCTAGGATAAATAGATCTGTCGGCGTTGATCGAGATGACGCAGAACATAAAATAAAACAATAGCCTAAACAGCGAGACTTACACACCAGCTGTAAAATAAAACAGTCAATAATTCACTCCCTGAAATTAAAAGTGGTAGATACTTTTTTTTGACAAACGAAATGATAATCAATTTTACCAGAATAGTAGATATTTAATAAAGTTCACTCAGAAGAAATACCAAAAGTCACAAAAAAGGTAAATGCCGTCAAGTTGGAAAATTATTATGACAGCAAAGCAAATTTAAATAAAATTAATTCAAAATATACCAGAAAATGGCGGCGATTCGCGTCCTTAACGCAGACTTCAACAATTCTCAACTGTAACAGTATGAACAAAACGCTTATGTGCTTACTCCAAAAAAGAACAAAAAAAATGAAAATCAGGCCCGAGATCGATCGACCTGATTCACGGCAGGGCGTGGCGTTTATAACGAAATAGAAACGAGAAAAAATAAAGGCGACAACGAGTGCTCACCGCGAAATTATACAATTATACTAGGTGCCTATTAAGCAAATTGGCACAAAAAACGGCTAAACTTCAAATACTCTAATTAATCCGTCTGTTTGGCATCTGGATCTAGACTTTCAGGTCTAATTGGAATGAATGCCAGGTAGTCAGGAAATCCAGGATAGAAGTCAGGTACTTGTACAGTACTGTGCTTTCGGTTTAGATGACGTTGAATCGCGGAAAGTAGCGATCAAATATGGAACGACCAGTCACAATTTCAACTTATCCCGAACACATAGGCTGCTCCGCCGAATCAAACAAATTATCAAACTGCCCCAAAATATCCGGCAGAAGCAAAGGTTTATCCCAAAAAAATCTCCAAACTTGGGCTTGCACACGCAACGAAAACATTGAGAGAAGCCCACAAAACTGTAGTGATTAAATAAAAAAAAGGAGCAATAAATGTAACGTCTGTTCTAAACAAGGACATAAAGCTGACTGTCGACTTGAATTAAGCCAAATCCAGTCGATTTGACTTAATTGGAATAAAAGCCATTTCTTATTGAAAACAAAAAGAAAATACCTAGCGGACGCTCAAAGCAGCTAACATTTAAAAAAAACTGTAATGTCACTGACAGCAGCGCGCGCATTGCAACAGTGACAAATATGAGCAAAATCTCGAACTATGAATTAATTAATGAAAATAAACAATAAACACGCTTCTAATATAACCAAAAAACAAAAATTAATTGAAGAAAAGAAACGGAACTTGAGATTTGATTAAATATGAACCCAAAACTGAAAGTCCGTAACTAGAGTGGATGAAATTGAAACTCAAATCAACCCAAATCATATTTTAGAACTTAATCCAAACAAAATACTGACCAAAAGCCATATTGGCATGTGTTGTGAGAATTGATACACTGATTTTTAAATAAAGTCAAGAGAGTATAAGTATTAGAAATATATGCTTGTTCACACTTCCAACTTAGTAACTGTCTTACTTATAATCGCTTACAGATAAATTCTCTTGAGATGTCCATTCAACTATTTGCCCTCTTTTTTTGTTGTCAAAGCTTCTCATTTGATATTCATTTTTATCTCAAAACTGACACAAGTGACTCATTCCAATTCTTCTAACTGATTTTTTGTTTGTACTTCATTCTTCATACAACAGTTTATTAAATATTCGATCATTCAAGAACTCGGATCGTTCCATGCGTAAATGTTGAATCTGGTCTCCTTGTTCCGAAAACTGATAGCAGGCGTGAAGTTTAAAGTTGAGCTAAATTTTTGTATTAATAGTAATCGTATTTCTGTGACTAATTTCAATCCAAGCAATAAGCACATGTCTTTATATTCACTACATGATGACTGGAGGAATCAATCCCAAAATCTTCAGTTTTCTACCAGGCGCTTCTTTCCACAGCAGGAGACTATCACACCTTTTTTTCTCCACTTAAAACCTGATATCAGTCATGTAACGTCAGTAAATACATCTTTGACTATTTTGTATGACAAATCTCGGGTGAAGAAGATTTGTTACAATGAATCATGCAATGACAGTAATAAGATTATTGCTTGTTTCATAACTGATGCAATATGATATCTGACACAATGTTGTTCATATTCTCATTTTGCAAATTGAATTTTTTGTCCACTATATTAACGAGGCATCTTGTGAAGAAATAGATGAAAAGAATAGGATTTAGAATGTCAACAAAGTGCTTTTCGTTTGATGTAGCAAAGGACTAACGACCCTGTCAGCAGAAATATAGCATAACAAATGAGCAGAATATTGTTTTGAGATATTAATCGGATTCATACAAAAATAGAAATATACTCACTTGCTGGTTGAAAATTAATCTCACTTAGAAGTGGACAATTCAATGTTTTGTACATGTTTATATGGAATCAATTTGTGGAGCGGAAAGTTAAATCAACTAATTGCAACAATAATTTAATTGGATTGTGACACAGATATGTCTAGACTTAGTTGTGTTTTTGTTTTAACTGACATTTAAGGAATTCATCAAACTGGCTAATCTTTTCACCCTCAGGGTGTAAGATTTCATTCTGACTATTTATTTATTTTCTACCAATTCCCTACAGAGTACACTTAATTACGTGTCACCCTACAAATTCTATATTTGCTATCGTCTTACGCTCATGTTGAACAGTGTCCTATTTTTGTCGGAGCGGATCTATTTGCCTACTCAAAATTCAAATTAGAGAAATCTTACAACAAAAGTTTGCTAAAGGAATACCAATCTTACATTAACCTGAAGAGCGAAAGCTCGTTCATAATTTCGGACCTTCAAGTAAATGTTTCGTAGATATTTACCACTGAAAAATATTTTGGAAGATTTATGTGTACGTGCGAATGTATATCATGCGAAATATATTTACATAATAATGTAGATGATGTTATTACGAGACCGCAGATTATGTAAATCTTGGAAATGGAATTTGATTGGTTCCTTGTTCGATATAAATAAATATTGGAAGATGCGGTCGATCAGAATTTATTCCATTACAGACAACACACAGTTTCTGAAGAAAGAGTTCTTGTATGAGAGGAAAAATAAGAAATACAGAGAAAAATTATCATATTCGTACTCAGCAATTTCAAATTTATAGAAATAATTTGCAGAATATAAATCACTCTTGAGCGATATCATTTGATAACAGAGCCTGTCAAGCATCAATAAGCGTAGCCCTTGTACAAAATTTTAAATAGACTCTAAGAACTTTAAAACCTATTTCTTGTCTAACAGCAACAGATAGGTGAACATAACAAGTTTTCTCCTGGGACCTGCTAATTTGTTCCATTGTGCTAAACTTTTGAAGTACTTAGTTCGTACTCAGAAAGCAGGAAAACAATTCCATCCAGAGCAACTTTCTTTCTTCAAATTCACAAATGATTATTTTCAAGAAACAGAATTATCTTGTCAGGAGAATGACTTATGGTAATCTACGCAACGAGTATTTCAAGACACAAAAAGTGTTGTCCAAATTACATAATTCTAGCTTAAAGCTTACATAGGTGTTGTATCAAATTATTGAACTCACAGCAGACATCAAGAAACCTAATTGTCTTGTCAACTCTGTTTACTCTTTCAGCAGGATCAAGTGCGTTGACTCAATGTTCAAATCACATTTGTGGCACACATTCCGGAACTAACTACTGAACTGTAATCAATTGTCGCAGATGAGATACTTAAGACTCTAGACATGAGGAACACATCGTCCTCTACGTGCTTGATGACAAATCAAGCGCTAGCAGTACGGAGCGAAAATGTTAACATAAACTTACTGTAGTAGTCGGAAACAACTAAAATGTGTCTGAATCCATTTGAAATAGGTAGAAATGACCCAAAGTTTATGTTGACCATTTGGAATGGTCGAAAAACGAGAAGACGTGACTCCATCAGTCCTGTAATTTGTTTTTGCTTCACCTTGTGAGCCGGACATAAAAATTAATATCGTGTCACATTTTCAGCCAGTATTATTGCCGTAGAAGCTTTTTATGTCTTGTTTATTTCAGGGTGATCCGATTTAAATAAGACATATGACCTCTTGCCTCTGTTCATCATCCATGATCTCAGCTAAGACCTCTTTTACATGTTTGTACAATTCATCGTTGTCAATGCGCCAAGCCGATTATTCCTGAGCTTTTGGATGACGTAGTCTTCCACCTACGTGTATGCAAGTGAAGTGTAGAACATGTCTGATTAAGTACGCGACAGACGATCGGGAGCAGCACCCTTCCCTCACGTTGTACGATCTCAAAATTATGCTCCTCAAATTCAGATAAGTGAGTATGAGATCTGTCACGGAATTCTCCTACAGCCTCTGAAAGGAAACTTGACTAGGCTTAACAAATAACCTGACAATTGCTAAATTCAGAAAAAATAAATAAAGATAACAAAGCTCAACTGTCAGTAATATCTAATTGGATGAAAAAAGTGTTATTTTCATATTTTTATATACCATATATATTTTTCTGACTTAAAAAGTATCTCTTTTATTACAATATGCCTGAAATATCTTTGAAGCACCATTAAACATATGCTGCTCAATTTTATAAATACGAACTCCTCTCCAGAGCCGGAACTAGGGCGTGGCGAAAGTGGCCCTTGCCACGGGCGCAGATTTCTGGGGGGCGCAAAATTCTATGAACTGCATTAAACGAATCATTTAAAATCAAATTTGAGAAATGTTTTATGACGGGTTTTGCGTGAGAAAGCTTATACCGTTACATTACCTGCTACCTATCTCATCTTGAGGACGACTATAAAATTTCACTTGGGTTTATTGGTTATTGGAGATGTACACTGCTCTATCAGCAAACAGTCTAGCTAGGTTTCAGACCCCACTGAGCTCAAAAGACATAGTTTGAAAAAAGTCGGTCTGTCTGTCGGCTCGTCTGTGTGGAAGCACGATTACTTGAGAACGCATACGAATTTTCGAACGAAATTTCATATTCAAGTTTTTCATCAAAAAGCTAAGATCAAGTTTGAAGATGAGCTTTTCTCAACCAGTGATACCAAAACTTTATTGATGGAGCTTTTCAACTTTTTGCGTTCATTTTAGAAACGGTAGTATTTATCATAAAATATAAAATCACTAAAATTGATCCTCGAATGCTTTCGCACAACATTTATCTGGAACATTCTTCAAAATTATCAGCGGTCGATTTATCATTATAAAAATTTGAATTTTCATGAAATTCATTATATTTTTTTGAAGCAAAGGAATAATGAGAATCATAATGTGAAATTAGAATTATTATCACTCATATTCGGACATCACATGGAAAGGTTCGTCAATTATTCTTTCAAATTAGGTAATTCAGCTCTATCGTGTTTGGTACCAAATTAAAGCTCTTGCGGAGATGTAATTGTAGAGGAAGTGTCACAGAGAATATTTAAAAGATCATCAATCGTTTCTTCTACAAATTATTCAAATGATATCTAGTTTGATATTAATTTAAAGCTATCAAGAAGATAAAATTAATAGATATCAAGAATCGATATTAATTAGGGGAATTCACGTTACCATCTTCAAATTACACTTCCGGCGATAAAATGTCGAAACTGTATGTTCCAATGAACTGAAGACTCCAAAAATCTAGAGAAGGACTATATATTTTCAAGAATACTTATTTTATGTAGGACTAAAATATAGCTGGCATCTGTCACTTTAACATTGATAGTTATCCCTCTGACAATGACAGCTGTCACTTTGAAATATGCAATACATTGATGCGACACTCCAATTTTCTGAAACAGTGAGTTTTTTTTTTGTATCATGACATCGATTTTTGGCTCATTTTTATATATTTATATTTTAATGTTGTATCCTATTATATTTCGCATCTATATTCTAGTTTGACTATTGTTGAATTCGATTGATTGATAAAAAAATTAATTAGAAACTGAGTTAGTCGAGGCTAAATGCGTATGTCACTCATCCAATTAGTGTGCAATAGTCTCACTGTTAGCTTGTTCACCGAGATATCACTTTGAATTATACCAAAAAAGAAAGGGATGTCATTTCATGACGCCAATAGATTTCTTCAAGTAGCACTCATTCAAAAAAATTAAAATTTGAATAAAATATATCAAGACAAATCCTACAAGTATGCAAAGTACTTTATTACATTCCTAGTTACAATATAATTGAATACTAGGTAATATCGCCATAAGAATAATATCATCATGTAATCTAAATGACTTAGCTTCGTATATGAGGTAGTTTTATGTTGCCGATCAAATGATTGGAGATTTAGATCAATATGAAGATACAATTAATCTCTACCCGATTTCAATTTTAATAGCACTGAATTAACTCATTTTCAAACTGGATGAATTTACTATGGATTGATGAAAATCACATTGAATGAATAAATGAATATATATTTCAGCAAATCACTCACTCGGCTTGATAACTTTAGTTACTCTGCTAACGCATAGCTTTGCGTCCATAGACGCCACGTATTTAAATCTTACTGTTACATTATTTCTGAAGAAACAATATGCCACAGTTTTTCTTAACGTAATTGTGTCTCTACTTACATAAATTAAAAAATTGTTGACTGTTTGATTGATTGGAAAGCATTAATACTTTCAGAGTATCATGTTGTGAAGGTTTCAGGCATCAAAATGCAAATTGAAGCTATAAAAGGAGATTATCAGATACATAATTTCAGCTTAAATTATAAATTCGAATCGAAGTTTCGTAATATCAACTACCCTTGAAATTCAAAGTCTGCATTGAAAATTAAATTGATAAATTTACGGAAGTAGTTCGATGAGATCTCGGCCTGATAAAGAAAACGCAAGATTTCCGGGAGATATATATTTTTTTTTTCAAATAATCTTTTTGCAATTCATTACATAAAGTCCAACGAAGTTCTTACTATTAATATCATCAGAATAATAAAATGTGTACAAGTCAGCAAAATAAGCGCTCGTCTCAGCTTTGACCTCTTCATTTGAAATTAATTTTTGCCATCTGAACATTTTTTCTTCAATTTACGAAAGAGAAATCACTGAGAACAAAATCATGTGGAAATTTCATCGAGTTTTTTCACAGCAAGGCGAGATTTGTACACAATTGCATTATCATGGTGAAATAGCACCCAGCTTCTTGGTCAGATGGGGACGTTTAGCTTCGTCTGTATCATAAGTAGGTCTAAATGGTTTTTTTTTTCTAAGTAGTCTATGAACACTATATCATGAGAATCCCAGAAGACCGTTGCCATGACTTTTTCGGCAAATGGATCTGTTTTGGCTTTTTCAGGTGCACTTTCTCCAGCTCAAATCCATTGCTCGGACTGCTGCTTTGTCTCTGGCGTGTAATAATGAATCCAAGATTCATCTATAGTGATGAAATGTCTAAGAAACTCCTTCTAGACACTCTTGATCTTGAGAAATATTCAAAGAAATGTGTTTTCGATCGACTGTTAACAGACGCAGTACCCAGCGAGCAGTCAGCTTATGCATACCCAAATGGACGCGGTGTATCGAGATGTTTACAGTCTTAGCAATTTCTCGAATTTTCAGTCGACAATTGAGTCGGTCACGACGACTTTCAGCGATCCTGAATTGCACAACAAATTTAGCCACCTACTATGATTCTTCTAATGTAGAATCTCACTTATTTTTCATTACTGTTGGTATTAGGCCTCTCAAAATGTAGTACTTGATCTCTACTTTCAATTTTTATCTATTTCACAAGACAAATAAAAATCGTTCATTTATTGTCACTGCTACAACAAGTCTACAAAGCACACAAGTCTGAAACTTTGGACAGCACACGGCGAACTCTATTTACCAGGCGGGAGTGTGATGGAGGGGAGCATGACGTCAGTAGGCTTTGTGAGCGAGCCAGCGATAGTAGTAGACTTGATGACTTCGTGATACGAAGTAGATTTTCTTCTAATATTCCGAATACCTACCTGAATATATACATATTATTCAATTTAAAAATACCTCGCAAATGTTGTGTCTCAGCTTGTAAAAGCAATTATGATAGTACAGAAGAAAATGTAACTTCATTTGAATTTCTGAAGATTGCATTGCAACTAGCTATACAAATACATACAATTATCGAGGAGAAATTAGGACTTTTTATTACGATAAACCGCATTTGAAACCTAATCCGTTTCAAACTATCTTTCCTGAACTTCCTCATTATTTAAATATGAAATCAAATACTAAAAAAAAATCTTAGACGAACGAAATTTTGAAATAAAAAAAAAAAGAGCAAGAAAAAACTAATAAGATATTAGAAATATAACTACTGGAAAATAGAGTTCAAAATTTTGACTTACTGCTTAAAAAAGCACCTGAATTTGTCAAAACTATAAATGGCGATATTTTTGTAAAAGTAAATGATGACGGTATTATTATTTACAAAATGGATTCCAAAGCAGTAGGTCGTTCCTTTAATATTAAAATAGATAGAAATCTGAGCCCAAAGTATTTCTTTAAAAATAAACTGATAAGTTTGAGTGAATTACAGTATAATAACACTCCATTGTCTACAAACGAACTTGATACATTATCCAAATCGAGAGATATTTCAGAATGTATGTTAAATGAAACTGATTTTGTAAATACTTACTCTATTATTTAAAATTCAAATAATTATGTCTGAGAACGAAGGCGATGAAGAGAGAATTGGGCAATTATTGTACTTAAGTGAACAAATAAGTCTCATTTTCTCAAATCAAAAGCGCTACACTTCAAAAATTATTATTTGGTCTTACATGATTAATATGCAATCACATCCTAAATATTTGCAACAAGTTACAGCTTCTTTTCATATATCTTCAAGTTCTTAAATAGGAAATGATCATTTCTTAAGAGTAATTGCAAATAGACTTACAAAAGAAGAGGACAAGTGGGTGATTTTGGAACTTGATAAAATATATGTTAATGAAAGCATTGATAGCGAACTGTTATTTTGAGTTACATTTATCGCATTACAGCGTTTTACTCTAAAACTATATTCAGAGACAAGAGAATTACCGTTATTATTGTTGTTAGTAAGTCAATAATCATTCTGCATAAACATTATAGTTCTAAAATACAAATTTAATACTATTACATCGTATGAAACTGTGTAAAAACCAGCCTACTGACGTCATGCGAATGCTGTGGTAGTGGGGGTCACACTCCCGCCTGGGATAGAGTCCACCGTGGACAGCACCATCTGAGGTTCTTTACTCATAGACGGGGAGCTAGTGACAGGTGAGGTTCTTCGATTTTATACCGCTTGCCTTTTTGAGGGTTGATAATTTACCTCTTGATAATATAGATAAAAATGTTATTGAGCGATGCACGCTTTCCGGTCATAGTTCAAATTTCAATTAAAGGTCTGAAAAAAAAGTGGTTTTTTCCGTGATATCATTATGCATGCCTTTGTAATGTTGAATAATTGAAATTAAGCTAAAGCCAAGTACTGAAAGGCAAGCGATTCGCATCAGCCGAAGTGGCTCAAAGGATTGCATGAACTTGTGAAAAAAATATGAAAAATGCCGTGTTTCCAAATTGCATGCCAATGGAAAGAATTGAAGTTTCAGTCATAAAACCCTTGTAAAAGCTAATTGGTGCAAAATTTATGCAAGATTACCCCCAAATTTCAAACCCTTGCGCCAGCGAGGAATGCTTGCCAATTTTTTTACGAGGGTTTTATGACTAAAACTTCAAATCTTTCAATTGGCATGCAATTTGGAGACACGGCATTTTTCATATTTTTTTTCACAAGTTCACGCAACCCTTTGAGCCACTCCGGCTGTTGCGAATCGCTTGCCTTTCAGTACTTGGCTTTAGCTTAATTTCAATTATTCAACATTACAAAGGCATGCATTATGATCTCACGGAAAAAACCACTTATTTTTCAGACCTTTAATTGAAATTTGAACTATGACCGGAAAACGTGCATCGCTCAATAACATTTTTATCATTCTTATTAAGAGGTAAATTATCAACCTTCAAAAAGGCAAGCGGTATAAAATCGGAGAACCCCACCTGTCACTAGCTCCCAGTCTATCAATTGATATAATAGCATTATAGCCATACTAGGTGACTACCCCGGTATTACTTGCAGTAGTTAAGCACGATTTGCAGTCTCCAATGTTTTGACGACACTGGTAAGGTTGTTTATCATGTTCATAAAATTTATTAAAATGTAAACTGCATTACACAAATGAAACACTATTAATAGCCGATTCGTAGTTATAAATATTATTTCTACCGGGCTCTGGACTCCTAGCAAAAATAGAAATTTGATTTGATCCACGATGCTGAAAACTTCTGGCAACATGAGACTCGGCAACGTTGGTTCTTTAAATTCGTCAGATTTCTGGCTATTCTTGTATAGGACTTTTTCATCTAATAGACGAAGGTACCTCATCGATATTTCCAACCCCTTTGAAGCCACGGTGCCAGGGATTGTGGCAAAGTGAAACTCGGCACCGTAAGTTTTTCTTGTTTCACCCATGAAAATACACGTTCCAGTGCAATTCCTAAATGTGTAAGATAAAAAGGTTGTTCGTGCGTTCAATTCCCATAATGCATAATTAATATTAATTGCTTCTGGCAGAATTGAAAATGGCATCGTTGACTTTCAAGGGTAATGTTTCTGCGACGAATCATTAGAATACGTAAGAATCGTCCAACGATTCAAGGTAGCATTTCTGAGCAGGCTTTTGGACTACTAGGTATTAATGCATATTGAAAAACGGAAGCTTTCGGACAAAAGAATCAATAGGTGCAATGCATGTAGTGACGAATACTCTTTGTCAGTATGTCCCATCGCAACTTTATTAAATTTCATATCGTCTTTGATTCGAGTTGTTATCCTCAAAGCCTGCTGAATACTGAAACTATTGATATGCTCTCATATTTTTCAATATGTTATGAGCTCAAAATACGATAATGTTCAATCAATATGCAAATTTGATTTCTCACATTTTGAATGCGACAATATTTATTACACTCGCCACGAGACGAAAGATTCAGCTTGCGTAAATGAATTTAAAAATATATCTCTCAACAGAAATTGAAGCTGGCATGTCATGATAAATTATTCGGTAGATAAAAATTCAAACAACTGTAATTTGCTTTTATAACTGTTGTAAATATGAATTTTCAATGGTATTTTCGCATATATTGACAGTTTTTATCAAAATGCTGTTGATCAGTTTTCAGATAGCATAGAGTCAATACAAATTTCTATTGAGAGTTAGATAAAACACATTCACTAATTAAGAGAATTGAATGAGCCAATATTAAGGATAATTCGAATTGATAAATTTTGAACAAGTTCAGTTGCATTTAACTAGAATTCAATGATCAATTGCGACTGCAATTATTCAAAGAGACAAAATATTTGTAAGCTTGGCAGTCAGTTTTTTGTGGACAAAAAAAAAGATTCCTCTTCTAAAATTTTGTCGAGCTTTCGACTCAGTTTAAGCCTTCACCGAACTCATATTCACTCTGTAAATAAATAGAGACACTTTTTTCAATACTCGAATGAAGTTATGTGTGAATAGCGTAACAAACGTTTCCTCTAGAATTTTATTCGAGAATGTGTTCATCATGAAAAAAAGTAGACATTAGGAAGTTTCCCAGTTTTCTGTGACATATTTTCCCAGTAAAGAACAGGAGAATCTAAATGAACGTGTTCGTATTTTTTCTGAATTGTGCTGTGAATTCGTAACAATATGAGTTCATACGCTGCCCACGTTTATTATGCTACGTTAGGTTTATGTACGATTGTGATATTAGGGCGCACTGGATTTAATTATAATCCTACAAAGAAATTCACTGTCCATTAGGGACAGTGACGACATTGTCGGATTTATATGAATAGAATTATCACAGACATCCTTGCTGAGTAACAGCAAATCATTTGATTGTTTATTTGAATATAATCCAACTTTCCGCTCTAGTGCGAAATAAAGCTATAAGTAAGACAAAATCTCTTCGAATGATTCACACCAATTCCATTGTACTTTCCGGTTTCACATATCTCAGCATTTATCTCTGTCGATAACTTCAGACTAAAATGTTCATAATGGGCTAGTTTCCGGTCCGGATGAACATTCGTCTCTTACGATTTTCTCGAGTAAGCTCTTCCTTTGGAAGCATAGATGTTAAAGATTAGTAAAAAGAGGAATTTGTCAATAGGAGTATTTGTATATCTACTGACGCAAGAACTTCGGAATAAAACAAAGAAATGTGAGGATAATAGCAAGAGGAATTGTTCTAGTACTTTCTGTGAAGTAGATTCCTTTCTTTTGAGAATTTACTATTGAAAGACAGCAGTTAGAGCCCGCATTGAACTTTTTTAGGAGTTCAAATAAAAATCCCCGCTTAGCGATCAAATCAGAAAATTTTGCAATTCATAATTTCAATACTCAATTCTCTAATAATCAGGCCAAGTCTCGCAGGGTGAGAAAATCAATGCATTTGTGAACTGTTTGTCTTTAGAATTATTAGCATAGGTCGTCCCTTATCAACAATATCCAGATATGAAGTTATCACAATTCGGAACAACGGACAATTTCGTAATAATCGAGTTATATCATTCATGTGCAATGACCACATTATTCTTGTTGGAAAAATACTAACGGGCGGCGTAGTTGGCGTGCGCTGTCATCAAAACGACTCATCATAGTGTCCTGCATTCAAATTTGTTACTTCGGTTACATTTTGGTAGACAACGCCGCTGCATGCAATTTATCAATTTCATTTTGTTGTACTGCTGGCTTACAAGTCCGATCATCTGAGGCTTAGTAAGATTGTACTGATTGTATAGTTGCCGCCCAATTAAAGATATAAAGTAAAACCGACTTCTCAATTTGTATTCTTGTGAAACATTCAGATTTAGAATTTTTAATAATTTCAAAAATATTCTTTAAATGTTCACAGCTCTTTAGGTTCTTTCTCAATAACAATTACCATGAATTGTGTTGTTTGAAAAATGCACTTGAAAACTCTTAATGTGCTTAATGAGAAGTAAATTCAATTTGTCTGAATTCTTATCTAAAAGTGGATAGTATTCCAAAGTTTAATTCTCCTCAGAAACAGACACAAAGAGCGGAGTTATTGGAAGAAAATAAACCAAAGACACCGTTATAGAACTTAAATCTCTTTTAAATTCTTTGTGCTGCTGTCGTTTTCTGAAACAACTGAGTTGAAAACAGATGATCATGCTTAAAAAATTTTGTGTAGGTGAACGCAATTAATTGATTCATGCTGTTTACGACAGAGTGATGTATTATTATACACAAAATTCTTCTTTTGTTTGTTGTTCAAAAACTAACTACAATTTTGTAGTAATAATGACTTCTAGAAGGCATACCTATGATTTATTTTCAATTTTCCTGGTCCTGAAAAAACAATCTGGAGATTTATGACTCTTGTGAGTTTACAATGAATGTAAATCATTTTTGAACTGTTCATACAAGTTTAGAATTGAATTTAAACTGAAGACTCTGTCAGAAATTGAAAAATATTGCTAATATATTCAGCTAGACACCGGACCACCTTTATATTATAAAATTTTAAAAAAATTGATGTGAATTCAATTTATACCAGAAACGGTGTGATAACCACTGTGATTCAATATTAATAACAATAATTTAACATCAAAAGAAATTTAGAAAATGTTGTGAAAATTACTAGCCCGCACATTTCCCAGCAGTCAAAATTTATCAAAAATAATTTCGGAAATCTGAGGTAGCTAACAAATATCTTGCTATCCTAGTATGTAGAGTATCATTATTCAAACGGTCTTAATCAAAGGATCCTAAAATATATTTTTCAGCATTATATGCTTTGTAATTAATAATTATAATAATAATAATAATAATATTTTTAATTATTTCCGTGGACATATACATTATGTATGGAAATCGTCAAAGAAAAAAGTACAAACAAGAAACATAATTGCATATGAAATAAAATACAAAGGACAAGCATTAAAATGACAAGAATCAAAGTTTAATAATATTATATAAGATTTTACTACGAACAAACAGTTTCAAGCTACTTATATTTAATATTTATACTATTAGATATCTCAATGTCATCAGGTTGCTTATTGAAAAATGATTTGCCAATCCTGTTCAGGGATATAGAGAAACTATTCTTATTTCTCGTATTGTATTAGTGAAAATTCGAGTTAAGAGGGAAATTATTTCTATTCCGGAAAATATAAAGGCAAATATCGAGTATATAAAGATCCAACACCGTGAGTAAATTTAGTTTCTTGAATAAAGGTTTGCAAGAAGATTTCTTACTAACTCCAATCAGACATCGGATAATTTTTTTTAGCTAATGAAAACAGAAAAATTCCCGAGACATGTCACTATTCTGTAACTTGAGTATTATTGTTGCATAGATAATGATAAATGTCGATTGTTAATAATCAATCTGTCGCAATTTCGTTATTTCTGATGTCAATAATCCTCATAATAATTTATTTGTGAGTTTTACGCACTTTGAGCAATATTTGATACACAAGTTATATGAACAACTATTATTCAAAAGACCATTTCTACAATTGAATTGACTCAGAAAAAATGTGCGTAAGCAAGTCCGAAATTTGACAAATTCAATTAAATTCAAAAGCAAGATAAATTGTATAGAATCCAAGCAATGAAAAATAGAACTTCTCATTCAATGATGTTGTCTGATACTTTCTTATTTGAAAAAGATCTTAACCTGATTATTTCAAAAAATTACAAATTCAGGAGTCGGTTTCTACGCAAAGCAATGAAAATGGAGCTGATAAATGTCATGCAGAGATATAAATCTGCAGCAATGCCATCTATTTTTGTGAAACAATCAAGTTTTGATTCATTCAAATTTATCAAATTCTGTCTGACGAACTTTTCCAAAGATCACTTTACAGTGCTCCGTATTTCTTCAAAGCTGTCATTTTGGCTGCATTATAGTAGATGGCACTGCTGCAGATTTATATCTCGGAATGCCATTTATCAACTCCATTTTCATTGCCTCGCGATTCACAAGTCCGACTATATGAGGCTTGTTAGACTGTATTGAAGAGTCCAAATAAGGACGAAACACGTGCCTACAGTTGCTTTCTTACCTAGGACCATGGTGTTAAAACCGATTCCTAAATTTATAATTTGTTCATAATTATTTTGTTGAGTATAAATAAAAACGTGAGTTTTATTTATGTGATTCAATGAAATATTTGGGATGTATCTACGTTCATACTAATAGATCAAATATGACAAGATATATTACGTGGTTAAGCATTTAAAATCGTTATTGCACCCAGAAAAACTGAGACTATTCCAATCTGAATCCAATAAACAAACTTCTACTTCCGCTTATACTAAGCAATAAAAATTTATTTTTAATCCTAGCAAGACCTTGATAAAATCAAATATTTACAAATTGCAAGACAAATATTACAAATCCTTCTCAATGAAAGCTATCCCCGTAGTGTAATATGAATATTTGTCAAGTGGTAAAAAAAAATTGAATTAAATGAATTACATACGATTACAAAATTTATTCTCGACGAATGAACACGTTTTTCTTTTCACCGCAGCTAATACTAAATAATAAAATTGTTAGACTCAGCAACACACGAGAATATGGTAAAAGCTGCATGTTATTTTAAAATTTTATACACTGTACTTGCTTAGAGCATGGATGAAATCGACTAGCAGGAAAATAAAGACAATAAATATTTGTTGAAACTTTTTTAAGGGTGGGAATATAATACCTTTATAACCAGGGCTTATAAAATGTAGAACACAGTTAAATGTTACCGACTGTCAATAGTGCATTTTCAAGCCTCTGCTGATGATATGTTAACGCTAATCTGAAAATCAAATTTCTTTGCGCATGCTTACTGACTAACATTTGAATTTCAGGGCATTTACGGAGAGTTTCATGAAATACCGGAGACTGTCAACAATACAATGAACTTGTCTGTCAATTTCATTACACATGCGCGCATAAGAAGCTTCTCATGTTAGCGTTCACATATCATAAGGGCTGGGTTGTAAATTTTTCTGTTATCTAATTTCAATACTCCAATCGACTCATAGTAATTTAGAGGTGTTCCCGATCATAATTGTCTCATTATAATAAATTATGATCAAGCTACAGAATAGCACCAATTTAATGAAAATGTATCAAAAATTCCTACCCTCGATCATATCTGAAAGTACAGAAGCCTTATAACGAAGTGCACAAAAAAAAATATAGTATGTCCAGTAATACCCCTGAAAGTGAAGTAAATTTTTTTTGCATGTCTTTAGAAGTACCCATAAATTTTTATTCGGTATTTCGATTATTGGATTAACCTATCATCACATGGATTATTAGGGAACTAGTAATAATGTGATACGATTTGCAGTGAATAATCATTAAGAACCATCAGATGCATTCAAAGTGAGATATGGAGATGCATTAAGCGGGACAACAAAAAAAAATAAAACATAGATGGGTGACAATTTGAATTTTCATGCATGTGACTATTTCCGTTCTATCAATTAGTTTTTGAAAGAATTTGACTTTTCTGTCTCTTTAGCCAGTTCGCTACTGTAAACATTGTTTAAACGAGGACACAAAAATAATGGAAACCTGTGTGGATGATGAATGGCTTGGAAATAAATGTATTAAAATGATGAACATCTTTGTTTCGGCGATAAATAAAAGGGTGTTATGCAAATACTTTCAAACAAAACTCACAACAAAGGTTTGTGTTCTGTACACAGTTTTATTTTGAAGCGAAGCTCTAATTTCTCAACAATAAAATTTTGTTATAAATACAGATTTTGAATCCTTCTCCAATATTTTTTATAATATTCAACAAAGATACGCTTGTATGATCAATGATCATTTTGATTTATCCCTTGAAGTATAAAATCCAATTTTTTCTATCAAAATAAGTTCCGCATAGCATTTGAGAATCACGTTCTCAGAATAGAGGGATAGCAGATATAACTCAATTTTTGGGAACGGAATTTCCGGCCTTAGTTAATGTCAACCCTTGTCAGTTCTTGAATTCATTCCAATTTCCAGAACTCTCTTCATAATACATATTTTCCACTAAAACTTCTTATGATTTGTGATGCAGCTTATCCAAGTAGTTACTAATATTGAAAACGTAGTTCTATTAGGTACATATCTCCAAAAAATCTCTAATAACCAACTAGTTTATTATTGTTGAAATAATAATACTGATTCCAGTGTATTTATGTAGCAAATAATATCCGAGGATATTATTTTGAAAAATAACAAACAAGAATATCATGTTCCCTAGTTGCAGCAAGAAACTAGAGTAATTTTTCAGACAGAAATCACAATGACAGGACAAATATAGCTAAAAAATTTAAGTTGGACATTAGACATTGAAGGCACCACGAGAGTTGAACGGACAATAATGCCTACGGTCAACGTACACACCTCGAGCCAAAGGCCCTCGAAAAGTACACCGTTGACCTCAGGCATTATTGTCCTTTTAATCATCAAATGCAGCCTTTCACTTTTCATATTTGAACGCAAAATGAAATGCAGCACTCCATGTTTCGTGTCAAACATTGATACAAGAATAGATCAGGTCCCACATTTTTACATTTTACATACTTACTTGTACAAAGTAAAAGTAAGTATTTTGAAACCGATAAAATTCACATTTCGAGATTTTGATGGAAATATGCATTTTGCGCATCCTTGAATCCATTTTGACTATTTTCGGCTTGCTGTCGGTATTTATGTATGTACGTATGTATAAATGTATGTATGTACGTATGTATGTACGTTCGTAAATCGCAAATCTCAAAACCCGTCGAACAAATTATGTTGAAATTTCCCATTTAAGACTGGCCTAAGGAAAAGTTGTGTACCTCGTATTATAGTTGCGATCGACTGTACCGGTAGTGCACTTCAATTGAAATATTCCGGATGACCAATTAACATCCATCATCAGCATTTCGCATTTCATACTTCAGGAAGTGATGAGTATTTTTTTTTTCAAATGTAGTTCTTTTTAGGTTTGATCATATGCCAGGGCCATGAATTTTTGTCTGAACATTTTACTATTGTCTCATTTTCTGATGACAATTAATCTGCCAAATCATTCTTTAAAAAAAGAATGTTTCGAAGTTCACTTGACAACATACTTTGTTTGACTGATCCCTGTAGGCTATGTGCAAGGGGACGGAGTTTGAACAAATATCGTTGCGAGCGCTCATGCTGAGCACCATTGTCAGCACCGAACTCCATTTCTCACAATATCTCATTGAGCTGTCATTGAGCATTGTAGCTTAAAAGTGAAAATAATTGTATATAAAACATGGAAAAACGCTTGTTCTGTTTCAGCCTGTTGTGTTAAGGATGATTCAAGTGAAATATAGTTTCATAGATTTCATGTACTCAGTTATAACATAAAAAAAACGAGTGAAGTGGATCAAAGCGGTAAATAGAGTATTATCTGTCTTTTATTATCAATCTATATAACATAGATGTTTGTAATTCAATTGTGAAATTGAAAAAATTCATCATCGATTTGGGATTCATGAATTAATCTCTATCTCTAATTTGTAAGGTTTTCCAGTGATAGAAGTTTGTCGGATGCACTTCGCAATAATTTTGTTGTTAATATTGTCAGCAACATATTCTTCAACATATTTAATATGGCAAAACTAATTTAACGCTTTTCTTCAATGCTTCCTCGGTAAAAAGGATACAGTGTTCGATACATACAAACCCTATCCGCAAGATCATCGGCGTCATAATTTGAGGTTATCCTGTCAATTTGGAAAAATTAAGGCGTTTCTCTAATAAGTACGTTATAATTGAAGAAAAAAAAATACTCAAAATAAATAATTTCAATGTACCTTTTATGCTATGCAAGTTATCTTATACGCACACAGCTGAATTAAATAATATTAGTATATATTTCTTTTCACTTGAAAAAGGCAGCATTTTGCTGTCGAAACGTTGTGTTTCTAATTAATGTACAGTTCTTATATTCCAATAAAACATATTTATTTAATATTAGTACATTTAAAGAATTATAGGTATGAAACAATGATAGAATGGGAGTTCAATCGTTCTCCATTGCCCGCTAGAGACGATAGTAGACTTCATGCACGTAGCCTATAGACCGGGTGCTCGTGACAGATAAAATGGTACAATTTTGCACAGGCTGCCGTTTGTAGGGTGGATACTTACAGCTGTATGAAATATTTGCATTTAAAAATCTTCGTTATAGGTGTTAACGCATATTGAAGAATGAATTTGAGTAAGCTACAAAAACTATAGCTTCTTTGAGCAACTTTTTATAGTCTGCTTTTTTTTAAAACGTAAGGTAAGTCTGCAAAAATTCAAAATCGACTAAAAGATTATTGTGAAAAAGTTGTATCGAGTTACACAATGAATTTTACAAGTTTACTCGAATATGCTTAACTCTTGAATTCATGTAGAATCGTCTGCCAATAAGCTTTCAGTCGATTTTGCAAACTTGCCTTACGTTCGAAGAAATAGCAGACTGTGAAAAACTACTCCAAGGAGCAAATTTTTGTTGTTGATTGAAAAAAAAATCAATATGCATTAACACCTAGCAGGCATTTTTAAATACAAATATCTCAAGCTTGAGGATTCAAGTATCTATCCTATAAATGGCAGCATATAAAAAATTGTTCCTTTTTTCTGGCACGAGCAACAACTTTGATGTTTACATATCTTTACCGTGAGTCTCAGCACGCACAATTTATTTTTCAATTGAATTTTAACACTCTTTGTCTAACTATACTTTTCACTCCGAGAGTAGTGAATTGTACTGTATTTAGCCGAACAGATTATTGTAACATTTATATAGGACGGAATTGATCTGTGAGATATTCCTAATGATCACCAATTCATTGTTTATTGGCTTTAAATAAATACAACGGAATATTTGTATTTGTATTAATCAGGCACCGTGAAATTCAAAATATCAAATCTTAGCCTGGAGGTCCCTAGATTCATCTTTTATCAAATTAGCTGTGTATCAACATCATATTGTATGTCATCATAATGAATAAATATCGTTGCCCTAATTTCAGTCCTAAACAAATATGAAATATAAAATATATATTGCTAAATTACGTAAACAATTATTTACTATATGTACGGTAAATTTATTGACACGAAATGAAAAATTGAATAGATATAAGATTTCTAGTTAGTATTTCATATTTCATTCACATAATTTCGAAGTCAAAAACTGGATTTTGAGTTATTTATATTCCAGTAGTAATGAATATTTCACACGGCGAATGCTAAAAACATAATTTAGTGCTTCAGTGATGAATATGAACATTCGTGTTTGAGTTAGAAAAATATACATGTGGTGCAGACACATAATATCAACAAGATTTGTTATGTGTCAGTGAAACTCAGTACACAAGCTTAAAATAGGGAGTAGTACCACTTTTGTTCCGCAGAATTTTGCACAAAAAACAATCACTTTCAGATGATGGAATAAGCTCTGAATTAATTATGACACTATTCAGATTGTTGATTATGCAATTTTATGTACTTTATTATGGAGTGCAACAAGCAACAATTAAAAAGTAAAGATCTATAGAATATATTGTCAATTATAATGATTATTATCCCACAATGAATCTCGGCGTTGATTAGTTAAAACCTAATTTGTAATTTGCGTTCCAACTATCTATATGTAAATCGAACGGTGATGATGAGAAACATTTATCAATTGAAAGTAGAGATTCAATTATACGCAGGCGGACAGTAAAATTGACAGAAGTTAGTCTATACTCCAGAGTAATTTTCGGTTTTTATTAAAAAGATTCACCAGGAATATCATCAAATGATCAAATGCGATACAGGTATTTGAATCTTTGCAAAGTAGATAGACATGATTTCCGGTAAGAAAAAAATAAATAAATAGAACGTAACTCAAAGCACGAACTGTTGAATTTCTGAACGAGCCAGTTTTTCAAATGGAATCCGAAAATCACAGGAATATAGGAGAATTTTTATTGACTTGATTGTTCGCCGGCGTTTAATTAAAACTTCAGGCTAATTGAAAATTTCAATATATACACAAAAATTTGTTTACTCATAGGAAACAAACTCACTTAATATATCAGTTTTTTTTTCTATCGTATATAAAATATTAATAAAATCAATGATGGATAAAATGGTTGAAGCTGACTGGATTGATAAATGTCGGATTTCAGTCAAATTATTAAATCTTTTCATTACTACTCCACAGTTTCGACTACAACTTAGCCATTTTCAAGAGCGAAAATAATTATTCTGTTTAGACATGTATTTTATATCTAACGAAATATTTCTTTTCGCTCCTGAAGATGGCTAAGGTGTGGCCGAAACTGTAGCGTAGAAAAGAAAAGATTAAATAATTTGACTGAATTTTCTCATTTTTCATACTCAAAATCATTAATGTTCCAAAATCCGAGCTAACAAATTATTATTGTTGGAATATGTAGTTTCAAGAGCTATTTATGACAGAAAACAAATGAACACTCAATTCAACAATTAGGCATGCAAATTTTTATTGAATTAGAATCGGTACACTTTATTGATGAAACTTTTCAGTTTTAAGCGTTTATTTTATAAACGGTAGTATTTATCATAGAATATGGAATACCTGAAACTAATCCTTGAATGATTTGGCACAACAGTAACAACAAATATTTCTGTTTGTTATTATCAAAATCTCAATTATCTATTATAAAATTCGTTATATATTTCTGAACTAAAAAAATAATGGGAATCATAATATGGAGAATTATTATCACTCATATTCAAAAATCACATGCAAACGTTCGTCAATTGTTTTTTTTTTTTAATGATTAATTTGGCTCTATCGTGTCTGATATCAAATTGAAGCTCTTGTGGAGATATTTCTAGTAAAAGTATCAAAGAACATATTTGAACGATTGTCAATTGTTTCTTCCACAAAACATTTAAATGATGTCTATAGTTTCTAGTATCAATTTTAGTTTCTCGGGGAGATAAGCTTAGTAGATATCAAAAATGAATAATTAAGTAGTGGAATCCACGTTACCATCTTCAAATTACTCTTTCGACGATCAAATATCGAAACTGTATGTCCCAATGAATTAAAGACCCCGAAAATCTAGAAAAGGACTCTTCATTTTCAAAAATACTTATTTTATGTAAAGACTAAAAAATAACCGCCATCTGCCACTTTAACTATGACAGCTGTCACTTTGACAATGACAGCTGTCACTTTGATATCCGACATTATAAATTTCTGAAACAGCGATGGAACTGGCCATAAAATTTTTGCTCGGGAAAGTACCTACTATGTGTGGCCACAGCGGATTTCTATAGTATTATTGCGAAAGAAAGAATCGTGTATCCTATAATCTATATCTATATCTAATAAGAATGTTAGAATTTACCGCTTCAGAATTATTGAATCACTTTTTGCTCCAAAAAAATTTGATTGATTTGGGAGTGTTTTTTCTCAGTAATTATGGAGCTGATACTACTGATTTTTATCAGAAAAACAACTAGATTCTCAGGTCTACCTGGGGAAAATAGAACATCAAATTCGGCTGAAGATCTTCGAGGAGATAGTTTCACAAAAATTAGATGAATGATCGAGCGAAAATAGTATATTCCGATACAAGTGCGGAATAGAGATCATTTCATGCGAATGTGAATAATTGAGCCACGAGACGAAGTCGAGTGGCAGAATTCACATGAGCATGGTATGATCGATTCGCACGAGTGACGGATGTAATCTTTTCTACAGTCAAAGGTGTCCGCGTGAATATCTATAACCAAAATATACCGTTTTCTAAGAGATAATTTGCTTCAATGATCTTATTACAATTAATCAAATGTTGATAAAATTACTCATATTGACTCCATTTTCAAGAGGAATGATGAGAGAATCAAGGAGAATTAAAATTATGCCAGTAGTGAAACAGTTTTTTCGCGACGCCACGCGGCTTTCTTAGGAATCCCTGAGCGTGCGGAATGACCCCTATTCCGCACGCTACATCGTGTGGAATGGGTATCATTCTATAGTGAATGTGGAAAATCATACATATACCAATATAATTAAAAATCAACATCAAGATATTGCAGATTTACAATAAAAATATCTTTCCATGAGCTTGAAGAAGTTTCACTTAAATAACATACGTAAAAACGAATGGATGTTACAATAATCGAATTAAAAACAGATAGAAGATATTTTCATGATAATCACTGGAAATTTTTTCTTGCTTGATAAAGTGAGCTGAATGGTCAAAAAAACATTAAATTAAAAATATTTCATCTAAGAATGTTTTCCAGAAAATGACAAACGAAACAGGACTAACAATATTAAAAAAGAAATTTGTCATTCAAGGCTATTGGAATATTCGCTACCCTGTACGGCCCTTTGCCAATATTCTAACTCATGCCAATATAATCTAAGTTTCATATGCATTACCGTTCACGCTATATTAACTATATTTGAAGTGGAATTTGTTATAGCAAAACGTATTATTACTAAATCAATATTTAATATGTCTGTTTATTATACAAATAGTTATAAACTCACCTTCAGATTATTCATAGATTATTAACATCCACTATAACTTCACATTTCACACGATAAAATCTTCTAACATATTTATCTGCTGATATTTTCGTGAAATCTTGTTTGGTTTAGCATGTTCAAGCGTTGCAATGAACAGCGTCGTCACCTGGTTTCTATACCCCCTCCAAAAGCCTCATACATGCGGTATATTAATGCAGAATTATCTACACACGAAAATCAGTTTGCATATTGACTATTATTATTGATATTTGCATAAAATATTTGTCAAGGATTAAGATTATGGTAATTTGTGTTCAGTCATTTTTTATTTATAAAATTAGATACGCAGACTATTTTGGAAGCAAATATAAATATTTTACTTTGTGCAATTGAACGCTATTGCCAACCAAATATGACAGAGGAATAATTTTCTTGCTTCAATATCAGTCTATTTCAAGTTTTAATGTGAGAATATTTTGACTTGCAGATGGGAGAAATCTTACGTACTGGAGTAGACTGCCAAATTTCATCGACAAACATGGAGCTGATTAATTGGTAAGTTTTTTATAATCCCATAATTTTTATTTCATATGAACGACAACACCTCTGTGCATTCATATTTCTCCAGGAATTATGTACCTTTTATTGTCTGATTCGTTGCGTGGTAAAGGATGAGTGCAGTACAAGAAATTTATAATATAATCAGTAAATGAAAGAATAAATTTGAAGTCTTGTTGTATAAGCTACTTGCATGAAGTCTACTAGCGCCTCTAGCGGGCAATGAAGAACGATTGAACTCCAAATTTAACATTGTTTCATACCTATGATTCTTCAAATGTACTAATATTTATTTAATTCAGCTGTGAACGTATAATATAACTTGCATAGCATAAAAGGTATGTTGAAATTACTCATTTTGAGTATTTTCTTCTTCAATTATAACGTACCTATTAGAGAAAACGTCTTAATTCGTCCAAATTGACAGAATAACCTTAAATGATGACGCCGATGATCTTGCGGATCAGGTTTGTATGTATCAAAACACTATATCCCTTTTACCAAAGAAGCATTGAAGAAAAGCGTGAAATTAGTTTTGCCATATTAAATATGTTGAAGAATATGTTGGTGACAATATTAACAACAAAATTATTGCGAAGTACATCCGACAAACTTCTATCACTGAAAAACCTTAGAAATTAGAAATAGAGATTAATTCATGAATCCCAAATCGATGATGAATTTTTCTAATTTCACAATTGAATTACAAACATCTTTGTTATATAGATTGATAATGAAAGACAGATAATACTCTATTTACCGCTTTGGTCCACTTCATTCGTTTTTTTTATGTTATAACTGGGTACATGAAATCTATGAAACTATATTTCACTTGAATCATCCCTAACACAACAGCCTGAAACAGAACAAGCGTTTTCCTATGTTTTATATGCAATTATATTCACTTTTAAACTACAATGCTCAATGACAGTTCAATGACATATTCTGAGAAATGGAGCTCAATGCTTACAATTGTGCTCACTATAAGCGCTCGCATCGATATTAGTTGAAAGTTCGCCCCCTTGCACACAGCCTACTAGAATAGAAGTTTTTAGGCGCATGTTTTAGGAATCAATTTCAAATATAACAAAAAATACTGAAAGAACCTAGTTCAATGAATACATTTTTGAATAAATATCAATAGTCATAAATATCCAAATATCGAGTGATCAATTCAATAAATTATATTCTTAGTCAATAGAATACATTAGAAATATTCCAGTAGTACTAAAAATAAAACAATTGAAAATTGTAGTTCGCAAATATTTTGCTATTTATTTATAGAAGATGTAACAAAAATGAATACATTTAATGTAACCAGAAATAGAACTCGTAGAGAGCGACAATATTCTTTTTTCCTCAATTTATATTTTTCTAGCATTTCTACCTCTCCTTCCCTTTTATAAATGGATAAGCTCTTCAGATGCCTCCATAATTATCTAATCCAGTAGTAATGACAATGGGACAATTAACTCCTCCAAATGAATTCTGATAAAAAATTGACTAATAATTATTAAAACATCTGAATATGGAATAAAAATGAATAATAAATAAATAAACAACTTATTTATTTATTATACATTTTTATTTCATTTGAGAAAGGCAGCACTTTGCTGTTGAAACGTTGTGTTCCTAGTTATTTTTATACAAAACTTCTCCCAATAAAACATATTCACTAACATATAGCTTAAACAATGATTACAGATGGCAGCACAGATTTTAACTCTTTTTTTCAGCTGGCATCTGTGAAATTGCAATGACCCTGTAGACAATTTAGTTTGCAAGAAATGTACTAACAATTATCTGTAAAAATACCTTAATAGAACTCACTTTACTTGACATAAAGATGTGGATATGACTAATAGATCGAATGGTTGATCTCAGAGATGTTATTCGGGAAATTCAACTTGCGAAACATGCAACAATAGAATTGCAGAGATAAGCTGAGATTCCAATGTGTAACCGAAGCACAAATATCCCTCCAGTTTGAATGAATAAGTGACATGACTAAGACCATCTAAAATATTAAGATATTCATTTTAATTTTATTATTTCCTCAACAACTGTCAAATTCAACAATTAAATTATTAACTTTAAAGAATTTCAACCGGATATTCAGATGGCTTACACTCTTACAGGAAGAAGCTATTGAGAAAAATTGTTATGTTTGACGAGTTCTATTATTGGTAAAGTTAAAGACACTTATTTCTGTTACTCCATGTAAGTTATATGCCAATAATGTAATACACTTTTTGATAGAAAATAAATAAAAATCAATCACACCTTTTACCCGGAACGGGTGTGGCAGATACTCATAGTGCAGTTTACAGATTTATTGATATTTCCTGAGCCATAGAGTATTTTACTTAGAGTAATGTATTTTTGGTCCTCCTGAATAGTAAAATGAACGTTACAATTATGAATATTCGATGGGTATAGTTGACTTTTCTACACACTTCTACAAGGATTTAAATGATAATTATATACGAAATACAAAAATTATGAAAAAATGCACAGTATTTACTGTGATAAATATGCTAGAAAAAAATATGTTTTATTGGGTATATAAGTTCTGTATAAATTAATTAAAAACACAGCATTTCGATAGCAAAGTGCTGCCTTCATCAAGTGTAAAGAAAAATGAAACTAAATAAACAAAATTGTCAAGACAACAAAAATAAAAGTACAGATTAGATTAGTTTAAAATATATTAACTATTAGGATCGTAGAGCTCTGCCTGTGGTTGATGATTCAATATCCACAGGTCTTTAGGAGATAACAACGACGGTCTAAATAGGGCAATTGTCAACTCCTTGTGGTTCTAGGTCAATCTGGCTCTAATCTTTTTGGTTTGGCGCATAACTGAACCATCCACACATCTTCAGGAGGTGGTGATGAAGTAATTCTTGCGAGTAGATTCGTAGATGAAAATAACTTGAAATTATGAACAAATGATTGGCAGCCATGATCGATTAAGTTCATATCCGGTATTCAAATTCAAATTATTCGGTGATTTTTTGAATTTCAATTGCTTCTCTTATAAGCCTCTTGAACCAATTGTTCTCTTTAGCCAGAAGCTTCGTATTCTTACAGTCAATGCCATGTAATTCTTGAATAGCATGCTCAGCCACAGCAGATTTTTCTGGATGGTTCAATCTTATATGAAGAGAATTCTCTTTCAATCTTGTTTCTACAGTCCTCTTGGTTTGTCCAATATATACTTTGCCACATTGATAAGGAATCTTGTATATACCTGGATACTGTAGAGGAAATCTGTCTCTAACATTACCAATTCTTTTTTAGAATTATTCATTTTTTGAATGTTCCATAGCACAGCACGTCACATATTTCACAGTTTTTGTGTGAAATTTTTATTTATGTGATTTCTTCTTTATTACCAATAAGATTTCGAATTTTGAAACTGGAAGTGTGTGAAGTTTTAATGTCATATTTATGTAGAAGCCTTCCAATTTTATCCGTTATTTTAGCTACGTAAGGCAACGTAACAAATATTTTCTTATTATTTGAATCTTGAACAGGTTGCGTAGAATTCTTCTGTCTAAGTGCTTTCTTAATCTGTGTTCTATTATAACCATTCTTCAAGAAAACATCATCCAAAAATTTGATTTCATCAGATAGTTTACTTGGAGGACATAATGAAGAGGCTCTCTGATATAAAGTTCTAATAGTACAAAATTTTTCAGCAGGATGATGATTTGATGACTCATGTAAATATTGATTTGTATGGGTCGGCTTCCTATATACAGAATGGATAAGTTTACCATTATCTTGTTTCTCCAGGTGAACGTCCAGAAAAACAAGACAGTTATTTTCTTCAACCTCAATACTGAATTTAATGTTCCTATGCTGCATGTTTAGATGATTCAAAAAAACAGTCAATTCATCTCTACCATGAGGCCAAACAGCAAAGACATCATCAACGTAACGTAACCAGACAGTAGGTTTCTTTATAACAGTGTTTAAAGCTTTTTGTTCAAAATTCTCCATGTAATAATTAGCGATAGAAGGGAAAATAGAAGAACCCATGACGACACCATCAATTTGCTTGTAGAAATTACCATTAAAGATGAAGAAACAAGGAATCAAACAATGTTTAAAAAGCTTGACAATAGATGAAAAATGATCTTCTAATAATTTCAGAATATCGATGATAGGTACTTTTGTGAATATAAATGAAACGTCAAAACTGACCAGTAAATCATTATCTGTCAATGTCATATCACTAATCAAATCCACAAAATGTCGAGAATCCTTGACATATGTTGGAGTATGACCAATCATCGGTTTCACAAACCATCCAAATATTTGGCTAATCCATATATTGTGGTAAAACAACAATGTCCTTATTATTTCTCAATTCCCTTAGACACTGAAGTTCATTTCCTGATAATTATTGGTATTTTTTGTTATTTTCTGATAACTGCAACTGGCAATCTCAACTAAAAATTCAAATTCCTCAAATCGTAGTATAATCGAAATTATCTGTATTCATAAAAGTATAGGTAAAAGCAAATAATCTAAACAAATAATTTGTTCATTTGATCTTTTTGGAACAATCCAAAATATAAAGGTGCCAACTGGAAAAAAATTGTGATATTTCTGAATTTCATTTATTGACTGCTAAAATAATAATACAAATAATGTACGCGGGTGCACCAAGTATTTTATGGCACTCTTATTATTAAGAAACTATTGCACTGTTAAATACTGCTTCAACGCACTCGATTTTGAATAATAATTGACGCATTTCCTATTGTGCAATTTTGATGACATTCGACAAAGACACGTGAGCTCCGTGAGAATGCAATATAATCTAATATCTATCTGAATCCAATACGGCGGATGCCCCAATATGATGAATTGTCTTTTTGTTCATTGTTGAAATGAGTATCAAATAAAAAGTTTTGATGAATTCGTTGAACGTTGAACTATATAACATCATTTGAGTCCAATACGGCGGTCTTTTAATATGGCGGAATACCTCTTCTTCTTCACAACTATCAAATGAGGAAGTTCGATGAATAAAATACATTAAACTAAACTCAACATGGCGAACGCGTTACGAAGGCGGATCATCTCTCTTTGCAGCTTTCTTGACATGGGTATCAAATGAAAATGCTCGACAAATAATATATCGTTAAATATGTGACATTATAATCCAACATGACATGCGCCATAAAATGATGGACTACCTGTTTCTTCACAATTTTCTTGACATAATTATCGAATGGACGGATTTGACATGTAGTATATGATAAACTATGTGATGTCATTCTAAATTAAATATAGCGAACACTCCCAAGATATTGAAATGCCTTTCACTTTAAAACCACTTAGTAAGGGTACCTATCAAATGAGAAAGTTTGACGAGTAAAATACAATAAACTATTCTATTCTACACGCAAATATCCTAAATGATGTTTCTTGTATATTGTTATTGATAAATATATTATTACTGATAAATTGATGATGCATTAAAACGAGAATGATAATTTTTAAATGTCCAGCGCTTGAACACCCACTTTCTTATAATAGTTAAATATTAAAGAGATGCATAAATGCATAAATTTGAGTTCGTCAATCGCAGACAATCATCAATGACAGCAATAAGTTCTCTATACCTAAAGTACATTATTGAATATCATAGGCCACTCAAATAAGATTTCTGCAAAAAAAATATTCAATATAAACACAGAATATTTTATTTGCAAACTAAATTACAATCATTTGTCCCCATCATAAAAGATTTCTATAAGAGATCATATAACATTTTATTTGAATTTATTTACATTTCAGCTGAATAAAAGCTAACAACAAACAATTATTGCAAATGATATTTTTATATTAATATTTTATTTGAATAAAACAACTAGTCAATTTAAAAACAACTTAGCCAGACTACAAAGAAAGCCAGAAAGTGTACTTACTCACACACCATTTAGAAAACTTGAAAAAATTTATGGAAATATCGAAGACGAAGTTTGTTTGCCTGTGATTTTCATAATAACAATTAGTGTTAGCCGAAGTGTCCATTGCACGCTATTCAAATTGGCAATTTTAATTCCAACATGATGTACAGTACACCAACACAACAGGCTAAATTTGTAAACTAACTTCACAGAGTTCGACAGAACAGTGAATCACTTATTTCCAAATGAGCTAGTGTCCAGCAAATCATATTCTTAAATTCAACGTCTTCAAATGAATTGGTCAATATTCATGTATGAAAGGAGCCACTTCCAGAATTTACATTTTCAAAAATAAGAATTTACCGCCTACAAACGAAACAGATAACGAGTTGGGTTCACGATGTGCACATCACCATATCATTTGAATATCTAATAAAATAATTCCAATTTAACTGCAACTTTCATGCACTTTTTTTCATCAAATTTATTATCAGTCTTGTTTGCGTGGTGATGTGCACATCATAAACGTCTACAATTTCCTCCTACCGTTTGATAGATAAATCAGAAAACAACAAAATTGATAATATCGACAACATCAACTAATACCAATGAAATTAATATCACTGCTACTGATAGTACATCTTCATAGCCTCATTACAATAACAATATTTAAAGTTTTCAAGGAATTTCATTTGGAGGAGAACTAATATTTATTTTGTCAAAATCAATATTACTTTATATGTTATCGTTATCATTAATATAATCGATATCATCAATATTATTTATCCTTCCAATCTACAGATTAGTTATTATTTCTATTATAGATATTTTGTGGAAGCAAATTTGACTTGAAGCATAATACATCCCTCGAATTTGTGTTTAATATTGTGAGATGAACCGATAGCACTCATAGAATAAAATGCATGTGAAGTTCAATCAGTTGATAAAGTTTTTTTGGCTTTCTCTGTGTACATAATCCTAACAACCAATAAAGTTCACAAGAATTAAAATTAAATATGGCAGACATCTTTCTCACATATCACACACTTCAATATAATATTTTGCACTGGTTTAGTTAATGAGAGTATCAACAAATAGTCCATATATTTCATATCACAATTAGCTTGTAATAAATTAAATGGTAATCCCAAAAAATCTATTTTTACTTCAATCCGAAAGCAGACCGCCCTATTCGTTTTGGCCGGTATACACACACGCAGCAAGAGGGCATCCGGAAGTTGTCAGTATGCACTTCTCCGGAAGAGGCCAGGGATAGAAGCTTCCGGAAGATGAATTTTTGTTTGCACTCTGTCTCGTAAGAGAGAGGAAAGTTATCACTCATAGCGCACTTAGAGCCTGCTTTCCTGAAAAAGAAATTATCATTTATTTACCACAGGAAATGTAAAAAGGAACTATTACTATTTGCTATTGCACTTTCTGATACGATACTAAAGAACCTTATAAGCAGCTTGAACCACAAAAATTCAAAAGCGTCAGTATTTGACGTTTAAATTACTTCACGTAATTGTATAAGATCAGCTTCTGACCCTTTTTTTGTATATTGCGGGGGTTAAACCCACGTACATTTTATAAGAGCAATTTTCATTTTTCTTTGTTGTGTCTGAAACCTTCGATAAATTGTTAGGACGTCTACATGATTTCATATATGACTGCACATATCAGCAATTATATTTTACATCATGCAAGTAAACAATGTGTTCTATAGATAATTTCTACTTTAATGTCCGCTGCGGTCAGGCAATATGGAGGGGACAAAATCATGTCTACGCAAGGTTGAGAAAGGTCATGCAGACAATAACAACAAAGATCGACCAGAACTTTCACTATTTTATCAGCTGTTAATTTCCATTTTCACAAGAGGCACACTCTCTCTACGAATGATCTAAACATAGTTACAAAATAACAATTTTGAATCTGTCCATTAGCTCATTATAAAATAAATTATGTGAAATAAATGTTTATACAATTAATCAAGCCTTTTCCTCAAGATGAGGTTCACATGAAACCCATTTAACATTCAAATAGCAATAATTCTTCCACAAATATCCCTTTTTAAGCACGCTGCTTTCGCCTCATTCACATCCCTAATCATATTCGTACAAGCTTGTTTATTCTTCCCACTCGGAAACTTCCGATCAACAAATTCAATTGAATGCTTGCCATAATGAATTCATATACTCGTTGTCATCGAAGCAAGCGTATATTAAGTAAACAGTAAAAAAATGAGTGAAAGGAAGAAAAAGAGATCAACTGGTAGTTGTTGTGTTGTGCATTGCCAATCCTGAATGTCAAAGGATAAAATAATAATTTTGAAATCTTTAAATTGTAGCAGAGCTATTTTGAAGAATTCTTATTTTCAACATTTGTAAATCAGCCGCTCCGTTATAACCTTTCGAAATACTTTTTTCCGGAACAATTTCAGAATTATTGACATGAATGCTAATTTAAATAATCTTGAGAACAGCTGAAAACAAAACGCTCAATAATATTAAAATTTGCATAGTTCCAAACGGCAGTATTCAAACGTGTATATGAAAATATTACACTTTGAACCGCTAGACAGCGCGCGAGTCACGGTCGAATAGCTGTGTCGGTAGCGTATGCTGTATGTTTGATAAATAACGATATATTCCCACTGATTGTTGGCACTTTATTTTCCAATATGATAAAAAAAAGATATTTCTGAGCTTTTAGGGTTTTCATATTCCAAAAAATTATGGAAGCGCATTACTACAAAGAGAAAAGTATTGGAAATTATAAAAAATAAATTGGAAAAGTGGGATCAAGGCTTAATATTATCTGACATTTTTTGAATTCACAAACCTAGTCAAGTGAAATATAAATGATGAATATTCTCAGTTCAATTTTTCTAATCTGCATTGCATAAGTACTTTCTGCAATTAACCTTCAACTTGAGAAGTGATACATGATTTTCAAGCAATAATAAAGTAGAATAATTATACTTATTAATAAAAACACCCACTGGGAAATAATTAGAACAAGATTTCAACCGCAAAAGTAAAAAATGTAAAGGTTATTATAATTATTCAATTGAAATAGAACAAACAATTATCACATAAATCAGGTTGCAAATTATACGCAAATTATTTATTATGAATATTTACTATTATTCAGAATTCAGTGATATCGTATTATTATTCTCAAACTGATTGAACGATTGATGTATAAATGTAAAATTAAATTTGCGAGAAAAGTAGAGGTGGAGAGATTCGTAAAGTAAAATAAAATTGACTGAAGGATGGTTTTGAAGCAATTTACTTTTTTATATTCAAACAGTAATATTCCTCTACAGCTAACTCTAAGTTTAGAGGTTCATATATCGCAAACGTCACGCACTTCTAATCTACCACCATATAAACGTGTAGTTAAGTTTTGTAACCTGAATCCAGATTTTTTGTGAATTCATGTTGGCACCACTGTTAACTTATCTATGGTCCAAATGCCATTCGTGCTCTGTGCTATAAAAGTTGAGGGCCGTAATAAAATCTTTCATGCAGCACGTTTGTAAACAAACTTTATGAAATTAAAACAAAAATTTTCGGAACTTGGCAAGCCTTATTTGTCAGCTTCTAATTGGTAAATAAGTAATGTCTTTTAAAATGTCACATTTCATTTAAATTTGTTTGTATTTATTATGGAAGTACTTGAATAATTATTTCAAGGTAAACTACATCATATATTTTCCAATTGAAAAAGCCATCTTAACCGCATCTAAAATTATTTGTAATAGGCGCCAGTATATGCGGAACAACACCTCTAGATTATAATTATTGACTAGTTCCTATATCTGATTGTATTTTGATTTATTGACCGCTTCTCGCAACAATAAAGTAAAAATTGCTGGATAAACCAGAAGTACACACCATTCCTCATATTTATACTTCTCAGAACTCATTTTTAAAATTAATATGAAGCGGTCTGCCCCTGCATAATCCTAACTAGCATTCAACTTGCGCTTGTATCTTTTTACAGTCCCTGATCACGAAAAATAAATATAGATCTATTCTAACAGTTAATAAATCGATAAGAAAAAATTTTACCATGGATCTGATTGTAATACTTACTGGCATATTTCCACTCTGATTCCTTGTACATATTTATCATCGTTTACAATATATTTCCACTCTTTTTCCATGTTTATAGCGACAGAAGGTTGAATAACTCTTTCAGAGGCTGCACACATGGGTGTTCCATCCCCCTCGGCAACCCCAATTCTAGTGATAATATCTACAGAAACTAATACATCTGATCCGAAAAATCCCCTGTATGTTTCAGCATTCTCTTCCAATTTATTATGGATGTAGTCGGCTGGATAATAATCAACTGATTCACAGAATGTTGACGTCAAAGGACAATTTTTTAAAATAGTTGACATATCAGGAACGTAGAGGTTACTTCTGGTGGTTATTATTGGTTTGGAAACTGGCTTTTTAGGGGGAGTCGTAGTCGTAGAATTAATCTCATAGCCAGGGAAGACGAAGTCTGAGTTTTGGTCGTTGTACATCGTGCCGCCCACTGATCCTAAAACAAAATCATTTTCTATTATACAAAATTATAAATAAATGTATACAATGAAATCTAATAATGAAATAATGGAATAAAAATTGTGTAATGGGAGCCCACACAATAAGCTTTTACAAAATTGGAGTTTCTTTTATAAGATGCAAACAGGAAAATGAAGATTTCAAAATATCATTAGAAAATATGAAGGAAATGGTTTTGAAAAAAGTTAGTCAGATTTGATAGCACTACAATATTCTTTGAAGTCATGTTCATAAGATACAAACAACAACTTCTTATGGATAGAGACGAACCCAATTTGGGATTGATAATATGTGATACAGCATTTTTCTCTATTGTTGACGCTAAAAAGAAGCCACACTTCTACCTTCTGAAACTGTTTCATAATATCGTAATGAAGTTGAGACAAAACATGTTTTCCATCAAGCATTGCAACTTTAATACTTGATATATATTATGATGCAGACTGTGAAGTTCACAACAAATCATTAACCGGAAATTCAATTTACTCCTACATACTCTCATTGTATCGTCTAGTTAATAAAATTAAAAACAAATAATCTCTATTAACCAAATAAGCTCCGCAGTGCTCCGAGCGAAATTTCACAAATTAATTTTGATAATATTTCTAATCTTTATTTCGCGGATTCTCCGGAATGAAACAAGAATTAGTATCATGGCTATATATATGATTTTATTTTTAACACATTTTTGCAAAAAAAAAATACTTAGTTCTCAGCAACTACAGCACTTACAGACTTGAAACTGATACTAAATGAAAGCTGCTGTTTTGTAGGCTCGCACAAATTGCTTGATTTTCATAATTCATACACACATCATTTGGTTAAAAATTAAATAAAAATCACACACAATAAAATTACAGGGTTTTCACAGAAGAGAATGGCGTCAACTATCCCGGTAGTGTCATTGTAAGAATAAAAATATATGGAAAAGCAGTATTAAATGAAATAATATATCTCCATCTGTTCGACAAAAATACAAACTGTAACTGAAAAGAACTGAAAAAGGTGACGATTCTCAAAACTCTGTAATGACTGGTTATGTGGTTATGTGAAGATTCAGAGGTCTATTTAGTTATTTAAATATGTTATCCTGGTTTTTATTGACCTCTTGATCTATAAACTCTTAAGGAAATCGATGATTCTATCAATCTTGCGTATGTATATGATTACAAAGTTTTTGGTGACATCAAAATCATGCCCGCTTTCAATTATGCCTGTATTACACGATACAATTTATTGACCAAGTCTTCAACAATTTATTGTCGAGCTCAAAAATATTTTGTACCATATTACACGATACAAGTTTTCGTCAAGAGATATCAGAACTACCAACTTATAATTTTTGACGTAACTTCAAAAAGTGTTGTTAGAGAGAAAATGTGATAGTAGAGATGACAAAAAATAAATATAGCCAAGGCAACTGTATATAAAATTATATTAATACTTTCTCAACACTAAGATTATGTTTGCAAAGTTTGTCTTTCTTCAGGTTAAGTCAAGTATGAAATGCGTGTTTCATTTGACGCGAAATAACTATTATGAATAATGTTGGCAACGACAAAATCTTCCTAGAATACCCCAGAATATTGGTGAATAATAGAGCCACTTCTATTTCAAAAATAACTTGGTCAATTATTGGCCAAGAAAAAACTGTGGAAATTTTGGACATATTACACACAACAATAAATTGAAGGTCAACTTTTGAAAATTATTGATCAATAAAATGTATCGTGTAATACAGGCATTAAAATAATCTGGGGAACTTGATTGGGTGCTTTGAAATTTTAGCGCGGGTGCATGTTCTTTGGATCCCGTCGGTCTGCCCTATGCCCTATTGCAGGTAAATTCACACATGCCACAGTTTAATCTATAAACGTCAGATTGTGCTGTCAGTTCAGTGGTGGTGCCACACCGAATCGACATTGACATAATCTCATCTCGTGTTGAGCCCCCAATCCTACGATGAATTCTAATATGAAACGTATACATACACATACACAGCTTGCATTATAAATTGACTGTAATTATCAAGTCAATATCATTGTTAATTTATTAAAGTTTTACCACAAGTTTGTCTAACTTCGTGCAGATTTCTCATTTGAAGGATGTCAAAGGTTTGAAAACAATATAAAAAAATATGTATATTTAATAAATATAATATTCTTATAACTGAGGATTCAATCTCAAGTTGAAAGTCTATTACCACATATTTTATTTTATTGTCCACTTTGATCATCTTATAGCAACAATGCTTTTCACAGCCAGAGAAGTCCTTCTACCCCAATTTTGATACTAAACCAAAGTTCTTCCACGTTCAAATTAATGCGATCTCTGTTTTCCATATTCTATTTTTTTTTTTTCTTATCTTAGAAAGTACTAGACGGATTTCAATGAAATTTGACACAGTGATAGCTTGTATTCTGGATACCTTTCATGCGATTCCTACAATAAATAAATAAAAATCGTAGCTCGCTTCGTGTCTACGCCAGCTATTGAGGTATCCATATCGCGGTAGTGTCAGCGTAACTATGGAAACAATACAAAATATGCGCAGGCGTGAGGTGAGGGGAAATAATTATTTTTCGTCTCATATTATTTGCGCGAGCAACTTGATGATGTGCAGTTCTGTTACAGGTTCCAATTGCTCTCTTATTTGGTATTAATTTTCTGGAATAATTATTGTTAACAACGATATCACTAGTAATTTATTCTCTACCATGATTTATCTCGATTATAGTGGGTCACATATACAAAATCGCGAGCACTCTTAAATTATCAATAATTATTTTGTTATCTTCCTATTGAGATAATTCAAGAAAAAAATTTGAATTTATTGTGCATGCCATTGAGGAATCAAACCAAAATACTCTTCGAAATCTCTCATCAGGTACTGTATATTAATAATAACAATGAATACGTTACAGGATTTATTTTTTGCTGTCTATATTTATACTTGAAAATTACTCAGATATTATTACACAATATCTATTTAGAGAAACATGCAAACTAAAATTTAATTTTCAGTCGTGATCTACTGTTCATCTGCAAAAACAAATTACATTGTGATTCAATAACATTATTTTATTACGTCAAATGAGAGCTATTTTTATTTATAAATTTAGAAAAAAATAGCATAGATATTGCGAAATTGAAATGTTAAAATTATAGACAAAGAGCCGATTATACTGTCGGGTATAAGAATCGCTGCTTTGGACCGTACCCACATGAAACAAAAGTTTATAGTTGTCTGTGAACCAAATGGATAGGTTGCCTCGATTTCTATTGCCGGTAGGGTGTTTAATAGGTTAATGTTCTTTCGAATTTTTGACATATCATCAATGAATAAGCGGTACAAAAAAAAAGTACATTGTCGTGTAGAGGGTAACCATCATATGCAATTGGTAAGGGTTGCTACCCCACATGCCTCTTGGTAACCAGACATAAGTAACCCCTATTTTTTCTTTATCGGCATGTTATCGTTCCTAAAGGTGAAAGTTTGAAGATATCTTCTTGAAAACGTTACCTGACAAGATACTTTCGGTTGCCTCAATTTTGATTGCCAGAAATAGTGGCAACCGTCGTCAAAAGACGAGCGCGCGCGATACTTTTTATAATTCGCACGCGAGTCATTTTCAGCACGATTCGAACTATTTACGATAACTCTTCTCATCCGGAAATATCAAATGGAAATGTAGTTACCAGTAGCAACAAGTCAATGAGTTATATCATTCCATATTTTGTTTATTGAATGTAAATTTTCTCAGACAAATAGTCGATAATTCAATCATCTGCTTGAAATTGGAAGCCGAGAGTAGAACAAATCTGAATTATATTGAATTCACAGAGATAGGTTACATTTATATTACTATTACCACTAATACTATTATTACTAGTAACTACTGTTACTTCTGATTTTTTTCGGATCAAGTCGAACGTCTTGAAAAGTGGAGAAATAGTATAGTTTAGAACCATCTGAGTAATAATTGTTTCACGAAACAAAAAATTACAGAACTTGACAAAAATTTCATTTGAATTTGAATTCACCTTCCGGGATTCATTCATTTGGCTTGGTGTAACTCATTGACTTGTTGCTACTGGTGACTACATTTACATTTGATATTTCCGGATGAAAAGAATTGTCATAAATAGTTCGAATCGTGCTGAAAATGACTCGCGTGCGAATTATAAAAAGTGTCGGGCGCGCTCGTCTTTAGACGACGGTTGCCACTATTTCTGGCAATCAAAATTGAGGCAACCGAAGGTATCTTGTCAGGTAACGTATCCAAGAAGATATCTTCAAATTTTCACCTTTAGGAACGATAACATGCCGATAAAGAAAAAATAGGGGTTACTTATGCCCGGCTTCGGCAACATGTGTGGTGGCAGCCCTTACCAATTGCATATGATGGTTACTCTCTATACGACAATGTACTATTTTTTGTACCGCTTATTCATTGATGATGTATCAAAAATTCGAAAGAACATTAACATATTAAACACCCTTCCGGCAATAGAAATCGAGGCAACCTATCCATTTGGTTCACAGGCAGCTATAAACTTTTGTTTCATCTGGATACGGTCCATAGCAACAATATTACCGGCTCTTGGACTATTAGTTTTATCAACATACTTCCGAAAACCAAGCAAAGTATCATACACCAACAATAAAAATGAGCTTATTTGTCAATTTCAGAATGCATGCGCTCAAAAATTTATTTTTCACGTTAGCGTTACAAATAGCTTGCAAAAACTCCCCTACATTCTCATTATGTCACTATTTGCTACATATATAACAAAGTCATTGTGGCAACAGTATGAAAATATGATTATTGTACTCGAAGTAACTTTTGGATATATTGTCTACGAGTGACAGTTTATTGTGCTGTTATAAAATATTCTAAAAGGTCAAAGAATCTAACAGAATACCTAATACTTTGCTGCATAATTTGATTTACACGATACAAACATAATATAGTGAGTGTTATTCGACATAAAACGCTCTTTTTTGCTCCGCTCAATTTGCATAGCCTGGACCGAACGAAAGAATGCTTTCTAGTTTTACCTACGTATTATTTTATTTGAAATAAAATAGCACCAAGTTTCAAATCTCAATACAAAATTGCATTATCATTCCTTCTATGATTCAGAGGATAAACTAGATCTGCAAATTGAACAAATGATTTTTATATTAGCGAATTGTTATAGAAGATCTGAATAATGCACAATTGATGGATTTATAGTACCTGATGATGCGTTAACGCATGCTGATGATGATTGGGGTGAAAGTGAAGACAAATTGAAAAGAATGATTGATAGAGTATATGAGTTAGAAAGGATATCAATCTTATTTAGAATATTGACATATTTTTGTGAAGATTCAAGAAGCCGAAAATGTTGGTTGAACTAAAAATGCACATTTCGCCTCATATATTTATGTATCAAAAAGGAGCGATATGTTTTGTTATATGAATAACCATTGGGCCATCAATTGTTTTTAGAAATTAAATCATTCAGTGAATCATTATGAAAGTTGATTCTGATGATTATTCAGCAAAAAAGAATCACCAAAATCAGGCAGCCTGTAGCAAAGATCCATACTAAAAGACTGATAAACAGAGGCGCATGTCAGTTTCCAGAGATTTCTTAAAAACAACTCAAGTTACAATTACTTCTTTCGTCAAAACTGAAGGCTAGGGTGCTTGTCAATATTAGAACACATATCGCTGTTACAGGCTTTGTTAATAATAAAATTATCATCTTCATGATGAATCAGTGCCAATTCAAGATATAATGAATGATGAGAAATATGCTTTCAGTTTTCATGTGGTGTTTACTGTCAAAATTACCTCTTTCGGAAGGATAGTTCATAATCCTGACCTCTTTAGCTTCGTCTGTCCCAGCGGTAGGTCCTCTAGGCCTGTTATCATACGACCCATATTCGGGCTGAGAATCATACCTCTTGATTTCTTGAGGATTCTGATACGTAGCTGGATGGTTTGAATAATAGGAAGTGCTGGATATCGAACGAGGCCTATTTCGCCAGTACGAATACGGTTCTTCATTGAGCTGGGGCAAACAACTGGATAGAGATATCTGTAACAGAGAGTTTGTGGAAATGAGATAACAATGTATGAATTATTCCGATCGGTGTCTGCCATTTGTGATAAACAAGCTATTAAACATGCGATCTTGTTATTAATGATGTAACTACCTTATCATATTATGAAAGATGTAATGAGTTTGATTCGGGAGAGTGAAATATTGGTTGGAAATTATCTGAGAGATTTATGGATATGTGCAGAATACAACCATCAGAAAAAACAATGTTTCCGCTGAATTTTCAATTAAAAAAATATCAATTTCAATGATAAACAGAGGACGAAGGTATATACACTTCAATTAAAACAGTAAAATGTATAGGTTACATTACCCAGTATCCCGCAAGTAAGATTATATGAAATATGAACATGTAAACTAATTACTCCAATTTAAATGTTATTCAAGATCACTAACTTGTGATTGGATTGACCTTTTTATTCATTTACTAACAATAATAAATAAGTCTTTTCGCATAAATAGATCTAGCAACTGCGCATCTAACAGCTGTATATTCTGTATTTAACACACATTCGGACCTATATACCACCAAATTTCAATTTTAAATCCACTGTCTTCCATTCGAATGAATGATAGTATATAAGAAGAAATCACATAAATAAAAATTTAACACAAAAACTGAGAAATATGTGAAGTGCTGTGCTATAGAACATTCAAAAAATGAATAATTCTAAAAAAAAATTGTTTTCCATACAAAATTCAAACCTATGAATCGAGGCTGAAGCCACCATCATCTTAAATCGGGGATGCAACTGTAGACATATATTTATTTTAAATATCTATAAATTTTGTTTATTAATAGGTTATTTTTAAAATCATATGTTTTTCATCTATATAAATAAAAATCAATGTTTGTATGTTTGTACCTTATGCGTTCCGAAACCATTGATCAGATTGTTGTGAAACTTTGATAGTGTTCTGGGGACGCACGAGACAGTTCGTACGGCACAAAAAATCTATATATAAATGAGTTTTTTTTTTCAATGAATTTTTCTGCTTTGGTGAAATGAATGTATATTATTAATGACTCCATACACAAATAATTAACTATTATTATTATTTCATCAAAGTTTCTATCGAAAATTAGATTGATATCAGTATTATATAAAACAAAGTCGGGTTACTTACACCATTCATAAATCAAGAACGGCTTGACCGATTTTCATGATCTCTGATTTTTTTGATTTGTCTCCGTCCAGAATAGCAGAATAAGTATTGAAAAATTGGAAGGAGAAATATCATTCTCTCATACATTTTGTATGAAACAGATTTTTTGATGATATCATGAGAACTTATTTATCGTATTCAGCTTAGAAGATTTGCCCCAGGGTGGAACAAACAAAAGTAGCCGATAGGACCTGAAAATGAATGTGGAAATTTCAGGTCCTATCGGCTGCTTTTTTTCGCCATGTCAAAAATAAGTCACCAAAGCAAGCGAAACGAGCTCCGTCAACGTTAAAACGCCTTATTAGAGATGCGAACTCGGTTAACGGTAAGCTGTGGTGCCAGCGAAGCAAGCTTGATCAACGGTAAAACACCGTACGAGCAAATCGAGCTCGGTCAATAGTAGACCGCTGTGCGAGCAAAACGAGCTCGGATAACTGTAAGTTGCCATGTGAGCGAAGCGAGCTCGGTCAATGCCAAGCTGCTGTGTGAGCAAAAAGAGCTCAGTTAACGGCAAGCTGCCGTGCGAGTGAAACAAGCTCGGTTGATTATAAGCTACCGTGCGAGCGAAGTGAGCTCGATCAACTGTAGAACGTCGTGCGAGCGAAACGAGATTGGTCAACGGAAAGAGGCCGTGCGAGCAAAGTATGCTCGGTAAACGTTAAGACGCCGTGCGAGCGTTGTAAACTCAGTTAAAGGCAAGCAGCCGTGCGAACGAAGCGACGTCGCTCAACAGTAAACCGCCATATGAACGAAGCGAGTTTGGTAAACTTCGATTATTCCCAGCACATGCATATTCATTTCATTGTTATATATTGGTTAGGTTCATATTCAAATAGGCAAGCTATGTCCAATATAATAATTACCCCTATATAATCACTTAAATAAGCATGCCATGTGAGATTCATATATTTAATGTATAATATTTAATAAATTGACAAAAAAGAATGTAATACAAACTCAAAAGACATTCAGTGAAACTGCAAAGTCTCGGCCAAATATAAAAATCTCCTATTTCGATTGATTTCACAGTTTGGCATGTCTTTATCATTTCCGGGTTATAAGGTCCTGATATAAAAGGTAGACTCGAGTACCTTGCAATCTGAATTTATCAATTCTGTGCATGGCGTTACGAAGTACGCCGGGTCAGCTAGTATTAAATAAAATGTTTGTCACATAATACCATACCAAATTGAATAGTATATTTCAACTCTGATTTTCATCATATTAATAATAAATTTCATAATCCAAATTTTTCAATAAACAGAAAAACGACCTCTGTTAAACATCAAGCACTAAATTCCAAAAAAAAATAGATACATCCCTGATTCGACTACATCCAATGTCATCAGACTTTCAACAAGATATGACATACATTTCTGAATATGACTCGCAGATATTTTCGTGCATTTCGATGATATAGATCAAAATAGATACAAAATTATAATACTTTTCTAATTTATCAATATGAGTTACAGTTTTTTGTATTCTTATTTCGAGCAATTATCGTTGAATTTTTATAGCATTGACATTCCAAATAAGTCCTCCTATTACCCTGCATTAAAAATCACATTTTGTCTTTCAGGTTGATAGATGGTAAAAGCCCTTTATCTCGCAGTTTTGTCAGTAGAACCTTGAAATTTCTAGGGAAAATAGCATATCCGGTATACAAGAAGTTATCGAATACAGGATTAATTGATGAGCAAGTCTAATTCCAACAAGAAAGAGTTCAGCCTCTCAATGAGAGTTTTCTAGAACAATGACAGTGAAATAAATCACTGCATTACTCACTTTTCTAAGGTCGTAGTTCTCAGAATTCAGGAACGTTTGGACGTTTAAATATATTTTTGAGCATCGGCTATCATAGTAGAAATCAAAGGTAACTTAAAGCTTTGAGTAGATAATTATTTCGCAGAATAAAGCTGCTGTATATAAGTGCCAAAATATATTTATTGACTCCTTAATATTGACACAGCAGGTATCTTTTTAAGAGGCTTATAAGGGTTAGAAATACAGGGGTATCACAGAATATTCGAGTTGAATTATTATTGAAGATCTAGTTTTTCCACACTTTATTCCATTATCATTGAAAGAAATGATTTATGCAACAAAAATTTAAATTTAAGTGATATGATATGAGATCAAGTATTTCGAGACGAGGCTTGAAGAGTCATGAAAATTGATGTTCGAATGTCGAAATGATTGTATACACTACAGCTTTTTTTTTATGATCCTCAATTTCTATATACTGATCAAAAAAGCATAAATCTTAATAAATCATTGACAAAGAAATGTATAGTACTACGAACGCTTAGGAGAAACACTATTTTTATCTATTTATATTCACTTTCACCTGTTGGGCAATCAAGATTAGTTCTACTGACAAGAAAAGTGTTATGTAAGAATTGATAGAAATATGTTCTACTAAAGCATGAATTTTCTTTCGACTTTTATCGAATGAAATTTAAATTCAGTTTAATGTAGGTAGAAACCAGTCAATACTTTTATTTATTGACAAATAGTCATTGATTTGTACATTCTACACATTGGTATAGTTGGATTAAATAAGTTTCTCCTATTTATGTTTTTGTTGGGTTCTAGTTTCTTATGATTTACAGAAAGAAAAACGCGAAAGATAAAAGATTCTAAGATTTTCTGGAAGCATACTCAAATTTCAAAGAAATTATCAGGCCACAATTATTTTCTAAAGCATTCAGGAGGTCCTATTCATGCCTATTCTGAAAAATTTGTGTTTCAAGTTTTGCGCACAGAATTGAAATACATTAATCAAACTTTTTCTGCGTTTCAAATGTCATTTATATACAGATTATCAGAAAAGTTGCCAGAAATTTTGCAATGTAAAAGAGGCTGTGGTGGTGCTCAACGCGCTATGAGCTTGCGTGGAGCATCTAAATTGTAATACCGCGTCGTTCTAGTTGATCACTATAATCAGACAGTACTTGATGCTGTTATAGTATTTAATATTCCTCGCACAAGGTTGGAGTATAATAAGACTTTTACTGTCTCCGAATCAGGTGGCACTGGTTGCAGACAAATCGTTGTGATCTTCAACGCACTCTGAGCATGCGCAAAGCGTAAATAATGTGTACCGCGCGTCTTTCTAGTTGATCACTATAACCAGACAAATTTTGCTATAGCAACAAAAAAATTTGTATTCCTCATTTTGTACACAGGATTCAAATGTATGAACAAAACTTTTTTGTATTCCAAGCATTATTTATGTGGTAAACCGTAGAATAAGTTGGCATTGTCTGTTATCCAATAAGCTTCAGACAAGCGTAGAGGGTAAATAATATGATAATAGAGTGCGTTGTTTTAGCTGATCATCATAGCCAGATTTATTTTCAGACTGTGTTGAAATCTAATTATTTTCTGGGAAAATTCAAGAGACAGAAACTGTCGTTGCCATAGCAACTGATTATCTCAATTGAAATATTCAATTATATATAATATGATAAATTTGAAGGGAATTTTTGCTTTGTGTACGCATCAAGCAAAAACTATTTGACGGATTTCAATGAAACTTGACATAGTGATAGATTCAAGAGCAAAAACTGTTTTTCTCATAACAACTCATCCTCTCATTTGACATATTTAATTATAATATAATATGATAAATCTATAGAAAATTTTTGCTTTGTGTGCACATAAGCAAAAATTACTTAACGGATTTCAATGGACCTTGACATAGTGATAGCTTATATTATCGCTTGGAATACCTTTTATCCCAAAAAAATCCGTTTCCTATAATAAATGAATAAATTCGTAGCTTGCTTCGTGTCTACGCCAGCCATTGAGCGTATCTTCACTGTTGCAGTTTTTAGCGTAATTGGGGCAACGATACAACGTATGCACATATCTGAAGTAGGATGACAAGATAATATTTCTGCCTCATCGCGTATCATTTGCACGATCAATCTAATCATGCATTTCTATTACAGAATCCAGTTTTTCTTCTTGATGATAGAAATAATAATTATTAGCAACGATAACACATCTCATTCATTCTTCGCGATTATCTTATCCGATTGTAATGACCCACGCAGGCGAAGTTTCGGACACAGTTATTGAAGCAATTGAAGAGTAAAGTCCAGCCTACTCATATGATCACAGTATAAAGTCATTTCATGCTTAGGTCTATCATCCATCAGGGTTATCCCGAATTCGTCCTAAATTTTAAGGTGTTCACGTGGCACGGAGAGCTATTTGGCTTGTGTTTTCCCAATATTCAGATTCATACTATTATTTTTGAACCAAATATGGAGATGTGATAATGTTTCATTAATAAAGGTCTTTAATTCTGTCTCATTTTTAGATTTGCATAATAGAGCAGTATCATCAGCAAACAAAAGCAATTTATTGTTAGTGCAAGCTGGTAGATCGTTTATGTATAATATAAATAACAATGGTCCTAATATTGAACCTTGTGGAACACCTCTTTCTGTAGTTTTCCAGTCTGAAAAAATCTCTTTATTCTCATTTATTATTTTGACACGTTGTTGTCTATCCGTCAAGTATGATTTTATTAAATTTAGTGGAGTTCCTCTTATCCCATGAAGTTCTAATTAGTTCAAGAGATTATCTGTGGGGATGCTATCAAAAGCTTTACTCAGATCAAGAAGCAGTGCAACGATATGTTCCTTATTGTTCCATGCCTCCAAGATATAAGTAATAGCTTTATATAGTGACAAATTTATAGATTTATTTTTGACGAATCCATGTTGTTGTTCGCAGATTATTGAGAATTTTTCAATATAGTCATTCATACGACAATAAATGGCTCTCTCTAAAATTTTTGAAAATACGCTTAGAAGGGAAATTGGGCGATAATTACCCATTATCTTTTTGTTGCCATTCTTATAAATAGGGCGAACAATTGTTCTCTTCAATAGATTTGGGAAAATTCCTTTAGAGAAAGACAAATTTATTATGTAAGTGATGGGTTCAATAATATATTGTGCACTGATTTTAATGGCTCTATTGGGAATTTCATCCCAGCCAGTAGACATTGTAGACTTGAGAGAAGATATGAAATTGAAGACTTCTTGTTCAGTCACTGGAGATAAGAATTTGTCTTCAATGATGATTTTATAGATAGTCCGTTATCAGAATCTTCAAAGGGCGCTCAATGCCCATAGTGTATACGCTTTACGCATGCTCAGAGCTCATTTGAAGCCATTACCGTGACTTTGAATGTTTTTTCAAACATTTTTTAATTTAGAAGATTCATACTGATTTTCATTGTCAATAACAAAAATATTTTTTATGCTTGAACATCTATGAAAATTTTTATTGTCAAACGTCCTTCATGTATAAAACTGAGATAAAATAATCAAAAAAGTTAAAATGTATCCATCTGATGTGTTGCAATGCGGAATAACCTTCAAAAATTGAAAACACTTTTTTTGGTCATTCATTGCGGTAGGTTAGTGCAAAAGTCAGAACTTCCAGTAGCAACAATGCGAAATTCAAGGCCAAAAGAGTCATAATCTATAAGCGGCACGAATGGGCAACAAAAGGACATTGAATTCCTGTCAAAAATTCAAACGACGCGCACCATTTACGACAGCGGAATATACATGGAGCGATACAAGCTGATTGTCAATGATCCACAGCGCATAAATTAGAAGACAGGTCATTAGGAATAATTTTTATATTTGTTTAAATTGCTGGCGATGATTTAACAGGAAGTTACAATATCAAGTCCGTGACAGCAGTAAATTATTTTGTTTTTCAATCAGATATTTTATGGAATCAATAAAATATGGAATGAGCAGATTATGAGCCGATTAACGTAAACAATTTGATTTTTTGAATAAATGTATAGATATTAAATGTTTACAGTTTCAGAATTCTTAGAAAAATATTAATTCCTATTTGTTTACTACACGAAAGCTGTATTTAGATTTCTAATAGCCAGTAGCAGTATCTATGGATTGAAAAATTTTTCTGACATGTTGACAACATGAGATGTCATTATGAGAACGATTATTTGATTAATTGGGCATTTATTATTCCGCTGAGTGCAATAAATTATTATAAGATAAAAAACCGTTGGTAAAGTCAAAAGTGCACACCTCGCATCTCATATTTATATATCCAAGTAATGCGAAAAGACTACATTGGTTAATTAGAACAAATAATCATACAAAAATCAATTGTTGATAAAAATTGAACTATATTCTACAAATAATTATGAAAATCAATCCATAAAATTAATGACCTATACAGCGTATCTTCATACGTACAGTCCAACAACGGATGGAGATGCATGTCATTTTTCAAAAGAAATTTAATTCATAATAAATTTTTCGAAAAAATTAATATTAACATTAGGTTTAGAGAAAGATATCTTCTTTCCTAAAAACTGTATTAAAAGTTGGTTGACCGCCGAAAATACTAATAATTCATCTTGAGTCATTCCGAATATTTTCTTCAAATAAATACTGTTTTCTATATTTAAGCACAATTAAAACTACAAAAACAGTACATATTTATAATTTACAACTTATATTTTCGAGGAAATGATTAATTTTTTGTTTTAGGTTGAGTTAAATGCTCGAGTATCACGAATTACACTTGTAAGAACAATAAACAATTTTTATCGTGAGTTAAAATTAAATACAACTTAAATGAAATCAAGTCTTTAATTTTGATTGCTTATATTATTTGGTCATGAATCATTCCATAATGGGCACAATATGAATCAATCTATCAATTTTTGGTCTTATAAAATATATTTTGTGTTGTAACATCACAATCACCGCGAGAAAGTCATTGCACAAGTAACCATACCATAACAAGCTAAAAAAATTTAAATACTTTCAATCAATACTAAACTGATTAATATAATTTAATAAAATTCAATAAACTATCACGATTATTATAAACAATTGAGCATTATTTATAATATTTGATGAATGTGATAATAATTTTCATCTAAATCGTATAAAAAATGATAATTTTTCAAATGATTTTCAGTGTAAGAACCAGTTTGTACGGAGAAATGTGCAATATAGTATATTCCGATACAAGTGCAGAATGGAGATCATTCCATGTATTCCATTCCAGAATTCATATGAGCATTGTATGATCGATTCGCACGAGTGACGGATGTTATTTTTTCTACAGTCAAAGGTGTCCGCGTGAATATCTATAATCAAAATATACCGTTTTCTGAGAAAGAATTTGCTTCATTGATCTCATTCCAATTCATCAAATGTTGATGAAATTACTCAGAGGAATGAGAATCAAGGAGAATTAAAATTATGACAATAATGAAACAGTTTCTTCGCGACGCCACGCGGCTTTCTCAGGAATCCCTGTGCGTGCGGAATGACCCCTATTCCCCTAGCGTGTGGAATGGGTATCATTCTATAGTGACTGTAGAAAAAAAATTATATCGCACATTTTTAATACACGATTTTATGGAGAGAGTCTATAAGTTCCAGTAATCAACATCTGGAGGATATTTTGTAACTACTCTACAATAACAGAATCTTTTTTGAACATTTTAAACTTTTTACTTTAATTCGAAGCTCCGAAACATCTAATGTCAAGTTCAATGAAGACAGTTCAATTCATAATTATGTTTCCTTAGCTACCAGTAGATACCGTTAAAGTGATGATCACAAAATATATAGTAGAGAAAAGTGAGAGTTAACTAGCGAGTGTAAGTATTTCAATTCAGGAGCGAGAGCAACGAGCGAGTAAATTAAATTTACACGAGCAAAATAATTTCGCTTCTCTTACGAGTTGAACATGCAATTTTCTTGTATACTTGATGTAAAAACTTGAGTGGAAGACACCAAGAATAAAAATAATTTTCTACAGAAATACTAATCAAGGTTGTGTTCTTGCAAAAACATTGAAACGGATTTAAGAACTGCCAGAAAAAAGCGAAGTAACAAATAAACAATATTAAAAATTAATTTGTCAGAGGCGTCAGAAGCTAAGGATTCTCGCGAAATTCTGGATGCAGCTAAAGAAGCGACTTTACATTCGCTCCCGGCGAAATCGAGCGAATTTTTGTTTTTTCATTTGTTCCACATGTAATATTTTCTTAATTAGGTCAAAGTTGTCATCTGGGTGTGTGTCATAGTGAGTTTTTTGTTTTTTATTTTCTGTTGCTAATTACAAAAGTGTTGCTAATTGGAAAAAAAAGCACTTTTCTTCACTGATTTCTACATATTAAACCTAAGGTATTCACGGAGCTTCTCTCGTATTTTCAACCAAGCCGCTCTGCAAGATACAATAGTGTGAAAAATTACTCTTTAATGCACTTAAAGAATAATTTCTCAGACTTATATCTTGAATATCTATCGTTTACTCAAAGAAGGACTAATTTAAATACTAAAAAATTAAATAATACTAACCAACAATATTACATTATTCAACAAATTTTATAATTGTTCCTTGAGTCACGAGTGAAACGAGTTTCGAAAAAAAACACTATCTATAATGAGTTTACAAAACTTTCTCCACAGTGTCCCATATATAGCATATATTTACATATTTTGATTTTCATTTCCAACATTTTATAAAAATGTTACCACATACGTCGATGTGATGACTCGCAGAGCCAGAAATTCATCAATTAATAAAAATCGTTAATAAAACTAGAAGCTTTGATTAAATATACTCTAGAAGTGTGCATCGTATCTCTACGTAGGCATCTCGCATAGGGTCTCAAAAAAAAAATCTATCTACTTTCCAGACTTGCTAATTTTTATACAAAAAAATGTAGATACATGAAACTTTTCATTCATAATTTCGGTGAAAGCAATTCGCGGTATTCAATGTGACATCACAAGTATATATATAGTCACATGGACATATCTCGTATAATAATATATTTATTTTTGTGCTCAAATTCATGTGTGTAAAAATAAGTAGATTGCCGGCTATCGCCCCACAATTGCATTTAATATAACTGTATTGGATATCTTCGGAAGATTATTATTAGCACCTAATTTCTCATATTCTAATTCTGTTACAAAAGCGTAAATGTGACTGAAAACAAATGATAACAATGATTAATACTTGTGTATCAGAATGACAGTTTTGTATTTCTCAGTAAATACATTAAATAACCACACAGCAGTCCAAAAATATTACCTTTCTATGAGTATCTTGCCATAATGGCATTAGAAGTAACGAAGAAGTAGACGAACTAGCAAAGAGAGCAACTGAATCAAACAACATTTTTGAGACACCAACAATAGTGGACGACTTCATAAACCATACAAAAACTAGAATAAATAATAAATGGCTACAACAGTGGACTGAAACGACAAACAATCACTTGGGAAATATAAAAAAAAAACACACTACATATACACATGCTTATATCTCCAAAGAAACAAAGCCCAATAAATGCGATACCTGCAATGAAAATATTACTGTACGGCATATTCTCAAAATTAACTTGTACTCGAAAATAAAATCATTTCCAAAACAACAACATGATGTAATTAACAATGTATAATAATATTTTGAGACGGAGCACTAATGACCTTATGTACATATGTAGTTGAGGAGCTCAGGCAAATAAGTAAATGAAATAAAATTAAAAAAAATGTAGACTATACATAGCTGTACGTACAGTTATAACTTTAATTTTAAATCATTTCTTGCACGAAAGCTACCCCATTAAAAGATACTGTGAATATGTATAAGCAATTTAAAATAATATTGCGTTTCGAATTATTACTGTAAAATATTGAATATTCTTATTCGATTTAAAGAAAGGGGTCTTCAAACTACGACCCGCGGTAGCAGGTGTATCCGGCTCATTTTAATTCTGATTGCATTGTAAAATTTACAATGTGAGTAAATAATACAAAGTAATAATCAGATATTTTTACTTGACGACGAATAAAAGTCTCGGCCCTTGAGATCTACTAGAGGCCCTTTGGCTGAAAAGTTTGGTGATCTCTGATTTAAAGGCTAATTCAAGGGAAGAATGAGTGAATTGTCTATATTTTGTTGTATACAGATTTGCTGTATCAGAGGCTCATATAAACAGCATAGTGTTTCAAGATCAAATATGGTAAATATTCCTCAAGTTTCGTAAAGCAAAATGAGTGAAAAATAATAGTCTGTTAAATACTCATAATTTATAGATAAAACTTGCTAAAATTCAAATAAATATATACGACACTCGGCGATTCCCAACTCGGCACATTTGCAGGTAGTCTCTGCTAATGACTCCCCAACTCGGCACATACGAGTATCTCAGGTACCTGCAGAAATACCCAACTCGGCACATGTGCTGGTAGTCTCTGATAATAATGAAATGACCTAGGTACCTGAAGAAAAGGAGGACTGGGTATTCTAATATTTTAAAATTAAATAAAATCTATTTTATAGATCATTTGACAGTAATACAAAATCATAGAATAATAGACCGTCAGATAGTCGAAGATTTGAGTGCCCCATTTTGTTTTCGCTGCCTTCAAGCGTTTTGATAAGTATGTATATTTAGAGTATAATAATGCAAAAATTAAAGCTGGACCGTGTGGCCAACATAATAATAATTAATTTTAAATGTTCATGAAAAATCCTGTTTTGATCCAATTTTCTCGTTTCTGCCATGCTTACGAAATGAAATTTAAGGAAAAAAGAGTCAGCGAAAAACGATGGGCAGAAGTGATCCTCTTGGCCAAGGGTTTGGAATGAGGGCTCGATTATGCAAAAAAAAATATATAAATTTTTCACGTTTTTCTCGTTTCTGCCGTTTGGCCATATGAAAGTTGATATCATAAGTATCTCGTAAAAACGAATGGCATAAGTTTTTCGAATGGCCAAGTCAAGATATGCACGAAAACATTCAGACTTTCGCAAGATGTTTTCGTGCATATCTTGACTTGGCCATTCGAAAAACTTATGCCATTCGTTTTTACGAGATACTTATGATATCAACTTTCATATGGCTAAACGGCAGAAACGAGAAAAACGTGAAAAATTTATATATTTTTTTTGCATAATCGAGCCCTCATTCCAAACCCTTGGCCAAGTGGATCACTTCTGCCCATCGTTTTTCGCTGACTCTTTTTTCCTTAAATTTCATTTCGTAAGCATGGCAGAAACGAGAAAATTGGATCAAAACAGGATTTTTCATGAAAATTTAAAATTAATTATTATTATGTTGGCCACACGGTCCAGCTTTAATTTTTGCATTATTATACTCTAAATATACATACTTATCAAAACGCTTGAAGGCAGAGAAAACAAAATGGGGCACTCAAATCTTCGACTATCTGACGGTCTATAAGTAGGTTGCATCATACAATAAAAACAATAATTTTAACGTGATCGGGGATTAACCTTTTTGTCGTTATTACTCGATCACTGGACTCGCTCATGGTATGCACTTCTGAATAACACACCACCACTTGACTTCCCCAGGTGAAATTCTTCGATTTGATGTACTGGAACAGTAGTATTTCACCACGTTGGCTAGTTATCTCGCGAATTGATACCTTTGATGTGATTGATTGAATTGTTAGATTGATAATAGATAGCTACTAAGCAAAACATTCTAATTTGAATTTTTCTTAAGTGTTGAGCCGATAATTGGTGAGGGGGGGGTTCTTCCACAAACACTTGTTTAAGATGTGCCGAGTTGGTCACAAGGATTACCACCAACCCTTGATTGATGTCCCATCGGGAGATTAAATGTGCCGAGTTGGGGTGTGCCCACGACACTGTACAGCAAGTTCTCCGAACTAATAATCCCACAATTTATGTCTAATTGGAGTCCATACAAATATGTCTTCAATCTATTATAAACCACCGCACTAATCCACAGTTACCTGTTAAACTCTACCTGTTAGTGAAATTTATGTTACAAAGTCAGATTAACAATCTAAAGAAAGATATTTTGAATAAATTTCTCCATGGTAGTATGTAAAGGTTAATAAGTTGAAAAGTTGAAAATTGCTTCAAAAAACATACGTTTTTTTATATTTTGGAATCTTTAGGCTATCGATTTCGGACAATCGTCCATCCTCAGGCCTTGGCGTCAATGGTTTAAAAGCAGCTAAGTTTGTAAAAAGTCATGATAATATTTAAATTTAATAAAGTTTTGTGCTGCAACATTTTTGCGTGTGTTTCTGTCAAGTGGGCGAATTACATTGTACATACATATTGTAATTGTAAAAAGTCATGATAATATTTAAATTTTTAATTTTACATTTTTTGAATTTTCATGTAACAAAAACTCTTTATAACAAAAGAAAACAATATGTACATTGTACATACAATGTAATTCGCCCACTTGACAGAAACACACGCAAAAATGTTTCAGCACAAAACTTTATTAAATTTAAATATTATCATGACTTTTTACAAACTTAGCTGCTTTTAAACCATTGACGCCAAGGCCTGAGGATGGACGATTGTCCGAAATCGATAGCCTAAAGATTCCAAAATATAAAAAAACGTATGTTTTTTGAAGCAATTTTCAACTTACTAAAGAAAGATGTTTTATACATCTCAGAGATAATTTTGATATATAAAATTATCTGAAATAAACTTTGACCAATTGTAAATTTAAATTATGCTGAATAAAGGTCAATATTTGCTGAGCAAGAAATATATTTCGCAGAATACTGTATATAAATATATATGAGCTGGAATCATTGTTTACTAGACGCTAATGTAGAAATAATGTGATGTACTCTTTAAAAAATTAAAAATTATGCGGGGATTCCTTGGTTCAATGCCATATTACTCATATCATATTGTACAAAATAAAATTCAAATCGAATATATTTTTTAAACTACTCTAATATATAGGTGTAAACTCTTGATAGCAAAAAATTATCTATAACATAGATATTGCTCAAAATTAGTTGGTTTATATTATTAGGTATACATTAAAACACTCTCTTCAACGTAATGGTCATTCTCTATAACGAGAAATACGTCTCTGCTTAGATATCTGTGTCTTTTTTTGGTTGAGGCATCAATATACATTTCTTATTGGCTTCCAATCTCTAAAAATAACAATTGTATTCCTATCTTTCGTTTTTTGCCATTACTGTCTTAATGGGTAGGAATGCATTGTCACGCATTGTCATAAGCCTAGGCAGAAATTCAACAAGTACTTGACGTAGTAAAATTATTATGCGAGCTTTTAGCACTTTATGAAGAAGATTTCACCTCATCTTAAGACAAGGATATAATTCATTGAACAAAATACAAATCAAATATCGATTATACAGAATAATGAAGATTTTATACCTGGTTATAAGAATACAAAAAGTGTATTTGTGCTCTTACACTGCATTTTTTAAATTTTCATGTAACAAAAACTCTTTATAACAAAAGAAAACAATCGGTCCCTTGAACTTATATAGAGTTTATACTGACATGATCCATATATTGTAAAATGCTAAAGATATTGGAACTATTATTATTCATAGTATTAACTACCAACAGATTTTTTTTGTAATTTTAGAATGAACGGTTCAGAAATAAGGCTGGCCAATAGTCCTTTACAATTGCTTATTTAGAATCCCCACATAGTTTTGATTTAGATTAATTTAACATATGATAGTCTGAATTTTATCAATGAGCTTCGTTAAATGAAACTTCACGCACCTATTTTCATTTTTCGACTCCTTTCAGACTTAAGAACCATTCCAAAAAAATCAGCCCAACCAAACTCCAATAGCACATTTGAAATAGGGTAAAATTAATGTACATATTATATATTCATCTTAAATCTATAGCTCATTTAGTGTACGAGTTTAAGTGAACTCAATATTGTAACGTTATGAATAATCGTGGATCAAAAACTTGCTTCAAATAATTCTCAATAATTTAATATTACATATTTATTGTGAATAACGTTAACTTACGGTCAAAAACAAAATAAAATCCTGCAACAACATTGTTTCCAGACGTCACTTCGATTTAAAAATCACACTACAAACTATTTTTTTTATTTTCACTATTAAACCACCAATTAATACACTGTAAAAATTAAAACGCTGTCACTAAGTTTTAGCACACGACTTTATCTGTCCACAGCTTGACCAATACTAACTAACTATCCACTTGTTGGTTCACAGTTAATAGTGTTGTGTTAAACAAAGACAGCAAGATATTAACTGCTAAAGGGGAAGAGAGATAATGAAATTTTATATCAGAAGTTATGTGACGATTTGCATGAGAAGGGCATTAATTAATTACGTGGATTAATAATAAATTTATTTCTAATGCGATCTTATTTTTCCGAATATTGGTTTATTTTGATGTAATATATTGTATTTTCCTGGTTTGTAATTACATCTTTATTAAAAATAATATTTATATATTTCCTGGAAATTTTGGTATTCAAAATACAGGAATTACAATTATTAATTTTTAGATCATCACAATTTTGATTTTCTTCTAAAAAAATTATTGTAGATATTTTGATCCGAGTGTTCTACAAATATTTGTCATACTTTCCGTTTATTGTATTTTTTGGGGTTCATACCAACCTCATTTTGAGAAAACGTAATTATTATCAATAATGCATTTTATCCAATAGGGGTGTGACAGACACTATTTCAAGTGCACATTGATAGACTGATTGATATTTCCTAAGCCGTAAGGTGCGGTAATCAGTCGGCAAGCCAAACGTGCCTAGTATGTCCAATAGATAGGGTTATCAGGCATATGGTATTTACTCGGACAGTACGATATTTTAATGTTGTGCCTTGGTAAAAACAGAAACAGTGAAGCTTCCGGTATTCTCTAAAATTTCAATGAAATGTCCGGTATTATCTAAATTATCACACAATTGCAAGTTGATGCGTGCTTCTGTAGGCCACCTACCCCCTGTTCTTCTGGCACAGTGCGCGCGACTCGAATTTTGGCTGTTTGCATGTGTAGTGTGCGTCAGGAGCGCGAGAAGGTGATAAGTCGCTTGAGTACCTTGTAAGTTTATTACCGTTGATTCGTCAATTAAACTAAATAAACTAATTGTTTAATTGTAAATTTTAAGCCATTCCTGTGTCCCTTTTTTTGTAGTACATGTGGTACTGGAAAACACAAAGTCTCAGAGAACTGCAGGAAATGTATTTTGATAGAACTATCGAAACGGTATTTATATACCAAGCTCCAAGAAAATATGTTCAACATTATGGTACTTATGCAGAAAATCAAAGACAGTGTGCTTCCTGAGGGCATTCCGGTAAATTGATCTCAACCACAATATAATTCGGTCGAAGCACAATAAAATTGTCTGTGAATCAAATTTTAACTTATTGAAAATTACAGACACACACATTGTCCTAATTTTGACATTTTCATCGTTTTTATGTTCAATTTATGTTGTTATTAATCTTGCCAAATCAATTTTGTTCTTCGTTTCAAATTACATATTTTGAAATTATCATTTTATTTTCCTATTTTAATGAATAATTGAATAATATATCATTTTTTTGAATATGAAGTTACAATCACTAACTTATACTGATTCTTAATATACTTTTTTATTCCAATATTAGCATCAAAATGGTAAAAAAAAACACAGAAAGGAGATCCAATCTGAATGAGAAATCATTTGCGGTTTATGCTTAAGTTATATTTATAGAAAGCAAAAAAATAATTGCCAATCGAATGTTACCTGTCCTACTATACTATACCGAAATTTAATATACTCTGACGCACATAACATTTAGGCACGGTTTATTTTTATATCTTGCGGCACAAAAAAGCTAAAATTCAATCGTAATATTATAAACCAAAACACTGAATGAGAAAAGGTCATCTGCCTTAGTTCCTTGCGTCACCAGTGGCCTCACGTAATATTTTAGTTGCACTTAAAGTTATGATATAAAATTGAGTCCTTAACGGTGGAATCTTGTTTATATAACATTTTAATTAATTTATTCGCCTGGAAAATGTGGAAACATTTTTTTTTGATAGATACTTCTTGAGCTACGCGTAATGCAAAGCGTTAAGCGTTACTATGGGGAGACAATGTGGAAAAGAGAAACAAAGTGTGTCATATAAAAGTAATTCGACACTTTTATATCGAGATAATAAGCAATGAACTCCTTGAATAAGTTATTTTGATGCTTGCCCAATAAAAATTGTACAAACCCTACTAATCATGTTTCTTTTTAAAATTTTTCCTCATTATTCTGTTTTGAATTCATAAAAACTCCGTGATAATTTCAGAAAATTGCTTATGACGTCAGATATAAAACGTACTGTTATTGAAATTATGTTATATGTAATTTCTTTGGGTGACAGAAAATTCAGGAAAATCCTTTATTGTAAAAAAAGGAAAATCCTTACTCATGATAAATTGTCAACTCCGTTTATTGAAAACGAGATATAATTAGTGAGAGAATTGATTCTGTTACAGCCTTGAGTAATTTTTTACATGAATCATAAAATTTCTTTAATGAGTAGATAATTATATTAGAATAATCAAAACAAAAGTTTTTCTTGTGGAATATTTGTATTCAGGCTAGGTGCATGCTATTTTCTTAAATTAGGTTGACACAAACCCCAAATCAATCCATTCACAAACAAAACTTGTCAGATTTGAAGTATCCAAATATATTTTAAAAATTAAGTTCATTATTGCCTCAATAAAAGTGCTGAAAATTTGATACAATTCTGGAATGGCGAAAAAATTTGTTTATATCTTTCTGTATTGTTTACAAAAATGATTTAAATTCCACTAATATTTAAAAAAACAGATTAAATTCATATCACACTTTACCCTGAAAAAAAATCAATAGCAAAATAATATCAATTGTATTTAAATTGCTGAAGTTATGCCATACAAAGTCTACTTTAGATGTTGATAAAAAATAATATAATAGATAAGGAAATAATACTGCATGAGTATTGTTATTTTGTTATGAATAAGTTTTTCTTATTTTTGGAAATATTGCTATAGACATTCAGGCAGAGTTTTAGTTTTATTTATTTTAAATAATAGTTATACAGGCAATATTAATTTTGTACTTTTAAACTAGCTTTTCAGGCAAATGTATCTGAATTAAAAATTAACAGATAGGATAGGTATCTAACTTTTATGATTAATATCCATTGATACGAATTTTTCGAATAAAATTTGGATTGTTTCTAAACGTAACTCAGATTCATTCCTACATCACAGGAGATAATACAAGGAAATTTGAAATACTAAGGCCCGGTTTCACCAAAGCCAGTCAAATTTATCTTGAGGTTATTTTCAATTAGTAACTATAGTTACAATTGTATCAACAATAGTTTTCGTATAGAATAACCTCTGGATAAATTTAACTGGCTTTGGTGAAACTCGCCTTAAGGGTGTAAAATACTTCGTGTATTACAAAAAGATGAATATATATTTTCTTTGACTTTTCCAGTTGAAATTGTTGCTCAAGTTTAATAACATTAACATACAGATATTTCTAAATTACACATTCATTGTGGCTCTTTCTATGAGTGTGATTAATTGGAGGTAAATAAATAAAGTTTAATAAATATTACTACATTGATGTGTAATATCTTTTCTAAGTAGATAAATACTTTTTATTTACACAAAAAGTGTCTGCAAATTGACCATATCCGGTGTTGAGCATACAATTTCCTTTCTTGCGAAAAATATTAATAACTCTTTTTGTAAGTGACGCGTATACGTTGTCTGCGGCCTGGTTTATTCTCTCAAAAAATTCCACAATTCAAATTTATTCCGATATTAAAAAAAAATTTTAGATGCAAATAGAAGCATCCAATTCCTATTAATTTAGAAGTATCGCCCATCTAATGAGGAGTTATCAAACCACAATTTATTAATCATGATGTCATTAATTTTCCGTAAATTTGGCATCTAATTCTGAAAATTCTATCCATTTATCAACAATGATGATGACGCTGGCTCTTAATTATATCTACGACTTGAATATATAAAATCTCAAGTACTCTCCTGATTACAGAGCAGCATATTTTCAAAAATAGGTTTTAAAGTCTAAAGAATAAAATACAAATAACCATCAATGGTAAAAATTTATTTTTATGCCTTTTTTTGGCAAAAATGTAATCCGAGGAACAGCAAATCAGCTTAAGTTACTACAAATTCAATGAAAGAAATGATATGCATATTTGTCACATAATGATCATTCGTGAGATCATTAGCCATAACACATACAGGATGGAATGCGAAATTGGAAACACCTTTTTATCTCGGAAGTTATTATAGATACAGAAAAATTGTTTGGATAAAGTTTCCAATACTTCCAATAAGCATAATAAATCTGTGTGAATTTAGTAAAAAAATAATATTATGCTACAAGGACCGAACGAATGTCATTTTTGTCCAGGATAAATTTGGCTGCATTCGGTGAAGACGAGGGCAAAACCCGAGGCATAGGCGAGGGCAAAGTACGAGGCGAGGGCGAGGGCGAAGCACAAGGCGTAGGCGAGGGCAAAGCCCAAGGCGTAGCTCCGTGCAGCCAAATTTATTCGTGACAATAATGATAGTCGTTCAGTGTCCGTGTTGCATACGATACTTTTTGAAACAAGTGCACCGAAGTACCCTCATTACTAAGATTTTTAAATAAATTTGGATGTATCGAAACTATCTTATCGATTTGAAAAACAGATTTTTGCAAATGCAATCACATTACAGTAAACTAATACAATGAAACATAACTTACATGATAAATTTTATTGATTGATATTTTTCACATTTTCTGTGCTATCCCGTTCACAATAAATGCACATACTATAACGAACACATTCTTTAATACAAATTTCTTTCAAATATCAATTTGACATATATCAATGAAATAAATAAATCTAACGCATCCATGATCCATAATCTACAATTTCATTTTTACCCAGCGGACAAAAATATCCATTAATTCCCAGTCAACAGAGAATTGATGAAAATTGTAACCATGGTTTGGAATTGCGAACTTTCAAAGCAGAAGTCAGCTTGATAATAAAGTACTTTCGGTGTACGTGTTACAAAAAAAAAAATTATTCTCGTAGATATTACCACATTTGTACTTTCTTGGAATATAATACCCTGTATATTACTGCACTAGTAAATAGAAAATAATTTTTGCTTTAAAAAAGTTCCAGAGTTCTTATCTGCTGAACTTGATAATTTTTGAGAAATTAACGAAAATATCTAAATGTTGCTTCTCAAAATCAAGAGTGCGTTGAATTCAAAATTTGTTGACAGTTGAGTTATTTTGTATTGTATTTGCGCTAAAAAAAATGTGTTGCATACATACTATTATTTTGGTGTTTTGAAAAAAGTACAAATATTGCAATATCTACGAGAAAAATTTTTTTCGCACTGAATTCTCACAGATTTATATAGCTTATTAAAAGTACTAGAAACTTTACTTGAACAATTTTTCGGTATCTATAATTACTTCCGAGTGAAAAGGTGTTTCCAATTTTGCATTCTACCCATAATATTACAGAATCCGTTATAGGTATCGACCTGAAGTAACCGAATGAAAATTATTTTTTATGCAACAAAATATGTTAACAAAAGTAACGTTGATGACTTGTCTAAAGAAACCTGTTCAAGGCTATGTTTAGTTGAAAATTCAATAATTATTTTCTTTCTACATCTTCATCAATCTTGTAACCAAAAAAATTCAACAATAATTGGAAGTATAAAGCCTGTAGAATATGCAAACATAGGGCTGCCTACCTTTTTCTGTACCACTTTAAATTTATCTATTTAAACCTGGCAACTATATAGCCTTGAACACAAAAAGGTTCATATATTCTATAGACTTTATATTTTTAATCAGTGTCAAATTTTTTTGGTTACAGGGTCGGAGAAGATATGGAAATAAAATCAATTAGTGAATTTTTAATTAAACCTAATCTTGAAAAATTTCTGCGGGCCACTCATCAACGTTACTTTTGTTGCCATATTTTATTCCATAAGAAATAAATTCAATTAATGACTTAGGACTAGAAATTTGAATACCGGTCACGAAAGCATAGAAATCCTACATTTTCAAAGAAAATCTGGTCTTTGGTCTTCTATTCATTACTTTTAACACAGAAATACAAGTTTTATATTTTCAAAACTTCTGAAATTTTTTTTGATTTTCGATCACAGTGTAATTTTTGTTGAGTAATATCTGATTTCTAGCAAAATCTGGTCTAGAATTAAATTTGGGCGGCATCTGGTCAAAGCACACAGTCTGACTTGTTTCTGTTTCCATTCGAAATGTAAAGAATGGTGAATAGCTTGCCAATGAGAATAATTCAGAAATATTCCTGCTTCACATTTACATTCGGCAAGGTTTCGAAACAAAATTCTCAAGCTTTCTTGAATGTTAAAAAAAAGAGTAAAGTATTCAAAGAGGTAATAGTATAGACCAAAATACGAAGAAAACTCTTAATATCTATACATAGGTTTGCGAAGTGACGTTTTCAAAGAAGCGAAAGATTATTCTTCTCTGGAATATCTATTTAAATAAAATAAATATGAATATAAAAAGGAGGTGAGAAAAAGGATAGCCTCCTCCGAAACCGTTGCTTTGCGAACCCAAGTTTATTAAGACTTCTTCTCTGATTTTGGTCAATGCTATTATCTCTTAAAATAATTTACAGTTTTCTAACACTTTATAAGTATAAGGAATTTTCATAAATTTGGATCTTAGACTTAGTATCAGATTTACTAGTCTCATTTTAAGAGTGTATTCTGAAATATCATTCTTGAATAAATTATACTCAACGGTAATATACCGATAGAGACGTGTATTATCGATATACCGAAGAATTTCACGAATATACTTTTTGTCTTTTGGGTAATTTTTTACGAGACAAATTTGGGGATTCATAATCTGATAATACCCGAGAGCTTTAGCTCGAGGGATATTATCGTTGATTATAAATCTCCAAATTTGCCGAGTAAAAAATTATCCAAGACAAAAAGTATTTGAGTTAAATTCAAGGTATATGCGATAATATACCGAATCTTGAGGTGTATTTGCAAGGATTATATCACAAACCATAAAATTTATTGATTGTTATATTTTTTATTATTTTTTAAAAAGCTACTGTGGTATATCGAGTTAGGAGAAAATATTATCGCGATATACCACGTTACCATGCAAAATCACTTGATTTCATTGGTTGTTGCTAAGGTGTGTGATATAATCATAAAAATATCTTGAATACGCCTTACAGTTATTCCATCATTGTTAGTGAAATATTATTTTTATTCAACTGAAATTTTATTTAATCCAATAGTAATCGATCCGATTAATCCAGAACTTAAAATGACACATATCATTGTTTTTTTTTTTTTGCAATTATACATGAACATTTAATTACCCATCATTTAGTTTCTCCCTAACTATAGTATTCATATTCGACAAATCCCATTATAATTATTTTACTATATCATAATAGTATTTGGGATTTCTTCCATAAATTTGAAAACTATTCTTATATGCAATGTTATCTACGATAATAACATCCATGATGATCAATAATCCACAAGTCCAAATTAATTACATTTTAACGCACTAAAAATTTCAGATAATCTGTAAGATTATCAGATGTTATCAAATTTCAATTGTTCTCCAATAATCTTATTTCCAAATCATTCTTTTATTGTTTTCGATATCGTCAATAGTTTTTTAATGAATTTGAGATTATTCTGCAGGAATTGATCGAAGCGCTGCGGTGTGTAAATACAGAAACATTCCATATTTTGCCTGCTCAGGTAGATTTCTATTTCCACCTCAGGTGAGATTGCAGGTACCTCCGAGAGAGTGCGATTGTATACTCAAGAGAATATATGAAATTTTATCATGTTTACACCAACGTAAAAGTTTATCCATTTTCCTCAAAGAAAAAAAAAAACTTTTTTGTGCAGATACTTCCGGAAACTGAACATTAAATATTTAAATGAGTACTTTGAGGGAAAAATTCTTGTGTTAAATTCTAGGGTATGTATTAAATTTAGTCAATAGACTATCGGCTTTCACTATTACAATCAAGAATTTTCCGCGTAACTAATATTTACCTTAAATAACAATAATTTTATAGAAACTATACATGAAATTTCAATCTCTCAAAGTATTGTTTGTTTGAATCAATCCTTTTCAAAATGACTATAAATCAATTTGTTATGACGCTTAGTCGTTCTAGGTCGACGTTTGGACATTTAGGCATACATTAAGCTGCTGATTTTGTCATACCTGAATCAGAATGGGCTATGTGAAAAACATGTTCGTTTGAAATTTCGTTAGTCTTTCAGAATCATTCCATGTGAAGCTTCAACGTTTTTAAGGTTCTTATTAATGCCGATCTCTCATGCCTTAAAATTCTCACATTTGTCATAACAATATTCTCTTTTCGGTCAGTTGGAAATTATTTGGGCCAACTATTTACCCCTGTAATTGAAAGTCTCTATTAAGGTGAATTACACTTAGAATATTTTATTTGACAAGAATAAGAAAATGATCAAATCTCACATCAAAAAACGTCTTAAAGTAAATTATTATAGTGCCGAAATAGAGAAAACTAATTGAAACTAAAATAATAATGAGATATGGCCTGTCAACAAACCGTTTACCATAATAATTATAATATATAATATTTTAGTTCAAATTATTTTTCCGGTTTGGCAATATGTCTGACGAAAGCTATATGTAATTAAGATACGTTTGACAGTTCATTTGATTTTATTAAAAAATAATTACTGTCTTATGAAAAATTATATTAAATATTCCATTGTACATTTGATAATTTTTCAACATAATTCGATGTAATATTTTGAGAAAGTAGATTTAGAACTATTTTTAATTCAGGAACAATTCTGAGACTTGAAATTTGGTGATATGTAATATGTGTATCATGTGTCACTTAATTTAAAGTAATTTGTGACAGATTTTACGTAAACAAAAAGAAATTACAGAACAGGTAGATAAAATTTTGCAACATATTTCATCTTGAACCGTGCAAAAAAATTGGGAACAGTTATTATTTTTATATTTTGATTAGAACAGAAAATTATAATTATACGTACCGTTGCTATTTTGAATAAAAATATGTAAGAAAACTATTGAGCTAAACGGTTTTATTTTAAATCCTCAGCTGTACCAAAAACTAGAAATTATTCAGGACACAAACTTGGAACTTCTTGAGATTCTGACGTATGATAAAAATCGTGCAATACTAGTAGTAGAATCTTCTCATTTTGGATGCCAAAAAGCAATATGAATAATAATCTGGGACTTTTAATAGTCTACAAAACGTGGGGCTCATTTGAAATATTTCTTTTGGTGGGCTTGGAAACACATTTTATTGGACAAGTTGTTCTTATTTAATTTCACAGGTTCTTAGGCGCCTCAAAATTGAATTACTTCTTCAATTGTCCGCTAGATGGTACTTGTATCAAGAGTCTCTAAAATTACGTCAAGGAACTGTCTCTATGAATTAGAATTCAGTCCAGTACACATGAACCTCCTCGACAATAGGAATTTTATACTGGCATTTTCAGTCGTTCCACAGATATCACCTGATTTTAAAAAATTCTTGTCTGGTGTCCAGAGAAACAAGTGATTTATTATCGGTCGCATCTATAGCAAATAACTATGAATACCGTTTTCGAATTTTCATAGTTCAATTGGACTATATAACCCATTCACATAAAATGAATGTCATCAAGAACCTCCAGGTACTGCCGGTATTTTATTTTATTGCCATTTGAGCTTGATAATTGCAGTGCGAGTATATATTTATTTTCATATTGTAACGTGCAAAGGTGTCATAATTCATAAAAATAAAACAGGCGCTGAATCCGACTCTGTCTGGGCGTAGCCTTTCTTCTCTTTGCGTCGCGTCGCTCTATACAAATGAACATTCGAGTAGCTTGCTAGAATGACTTAGAAATTTCTTGAAGTGAACATCCGTATATATAGGGGCGAGCGGCCTGGTTGAGGGAGTAGTGAATATCTAGACTAGAGCGTGATCAGCTAAGTACAAAGTGTAATAAATAAATAAGTTGTTGTAAATAAATATTATTGGCTTTGTAGTTGAAATTCAATAGTAGTGAGTAAGAATTAGATTGTATAGTGTTTGTTTTAGAGTAAATAAATAATTCCATTACAATAAACATAATCTATTTGAATTCAGAACAATAAAATATTTTTCATCAAATTGATCGAAAGTTGTCGGGATATTTGTAAAATTGAGCAATTAAATCATATCAGTAGAATATTATGAAAATTTTTATTTAATGAATTACATTTTTTTATGACTTGACGCAACGATTTCCTGTTGTTAATATTAAAATAAACAAAAAAATCCATAAAAAATAAACTAGACAAAATAATTCATATATTTACAAATATGCTACATCCTACTGTTAGATGTTAGGTCATCAATCAGAAATATCTAATAAAAATGCATTTTCTATTGCAAACCCAATGATTAACAAAATTTCTCAATCTACCACTAACTAATAATATTTGTAATAATTAAGAATTAGCTAATATCAACGTGATGTGTTCGACACCGGATATCCTTTTTTATCATAAAAATGAGATGCAATCAGCTGCATAAATAAAAATGTATAAATAATGGAAAGTGAATCACCACATGTCAAAGAAACGAATGAAAACGTACATGGCATCGCCTCCAACAGTGGTCTCAAAACTTTGAAGAGAGAACTCTTTTTGTCTAGCATCAATGATCTTCTATTTCCAAGCTAAAATATGATTGAGTGATAGATCAAATAATGATATTCATAATATTGTAGTTAATTGTTATAGAAATCTTGAATACATGATTCCTAATACTGTGATCCTAATTGACTTATTCTGGTTATTTAAATCACTTTTTCTTCATTACATTATTGCACTTTATAAGTAGATTACAAAGAAAATTATCTTCTGTTACTGGGAGAGAGGAAAAGAAGTTCGCGTCAGCGGAGCGACTATAGTATCGACGCCGTACGAGAGATGCAAAAATTCATAAAAAAGTAATATACACATGGGAAAGCTGAATATTCAAATAAAAATAAGCAACCGTAAATTGTGGATGTCTATAAGAATATTTAAATTAGATTTTCGGAATCACTGCTCTATGGCATGCTAGACCTACACTGTATAACATGCAAAACCATATTTTTCTTATTATTCCACTTAAAAACTAACATCATGTACAATATTTTTATCCTAGATTGACTTACGTCCGGAAACACATGCTCCAAATTACGTATAAAATAAAAACAATTGCAAGAAATGATTACATATTTCTAAATTTCAAATGCAGATGACGTACATGCTAGACCTACACTGTAGATAACCCAATCCAAGAAAATTCAAGATTGAAATTGAACACAATTTGTGACGATTGAGTATTATCTTTGATTCTTTCATAAAATGCACAAGTCATTCAAAAAATTTTTACAAACAAATGACATACTTTCTATTAACCAGAATCTTTGACAAAATGACGTCAAACTTTCGACGATATTGTCAAATATATTTTTATGATTGCTGCTCAATTTCTGTAATAATAGTGTAAATTTGTTCAGTTGACCCAATAAATGTTGTTGGTTTATTAGTTTAGGCATACTTCATAAAATTCTTGAGTTAGGAATCCCACGATATCGCACCACAAGGTTTGAATCGGTATTGTTTGATGTAGAAATCAAAATTTTGACAAATATTAAAGAATATAGCAAACAAAAAAGCCGTTATGTTCCACATACTGAAGGCTGGTTTATGATGGATTTAATTTACAAATTTAGATTTTCTCAATTATAAATCTAGCCAATCGTAGACATTGGTTGATATGTCAGAAAGCCCAAATTGACAACTGTCACAGAAAAAAATTTCAAATCATGAATATGGTGAAACAGCACCCGTATTTATATGATAAAAGTAATGTCTCAAACCGAAACTCAATCATTTGTGCAAATAAAACAATTTTGGCGATGTAAAGTGGTTACAAAAAAGTTAATTTTTGGTTATGTTTCAAGAAATGAACGAAACTGAGGATCTAAAACTATGAATCTGAATTTGTAAATGTAAATTCCTAAATTAAATCCATCATAAACCAGCCTTAATTCACAAAGTATGTTCTTCCTACTTCAAAGAAAATATGGACGCTTTATAGATGAATTATTCATTTATTGAGAAATCAAACTTTATGTTCTTGTTAGGACATTTACCATTTCTGCTATGACTGTAACTGCTGAAGAATGTGAATAATTGGAGATTCATTATCATTTTGCTCTACAAATTGTACTTTCCCAATTTTTTGAAGAAAAATAACATATCCCAGGACATAGCAGTAATCCAGACAAATGAACATTCCAGTTTGCATTAATTCCCAACCAGCTGGGTTTTGGTGAGGGCCCTAAATACATCATTACAAATGTTATGTCAGAGGTCACAAATTTTCTTTTTTTGCGTATATCTCTGAAACGATGTGAGCTACTGGAAAAATATATGGAAAAAAGTCTGTAGATCGTGAAGTTTCCTACAAAAAAAGTGTCCATATTTTTTTTCCTACGAAGCACCATTCTCCAGTTATTGCGATTTCAGACCGAGGTATACATACATTTCCACACCACTTCCAAAAAAGTGTACTCGGCGCTATTTCTTAACGTGGTTCCCCCAATAGGAATACTCCACGATATATTTCGATCCAGGAAATATTTTATCAATATAATGAAAATTGAAGGAACAAAAAACATACATTATTCATCATCAAATTCTACATGATCACCCGTTTCTTTCTCTTTATTCTCTTCTTCATCTCCATGCAATTTGTTGATGACTGCTCTAAGAAGAGATATATCATCTGTTGCATTTGATGCAGCATTAGTGCAAGAGTGGCCTGGACAATTGACACAGACTGGTGAACAAAACAATCCAACTTCTTTGCTCAATACAATCGTTCGTGCAGTCTTTATTGCAATTACAAAAATTGTATTCAGCAATTTCTCTGGAGTAGGTGCAAGTAAAGTTTGGATTTGCTGCAAACTATTATTCATCAATTTACAGTTCCAGTCTTCAGGATTCAGTTCATTGTCCAACCACACTTGCACTTGATAGAATACACAAAACAAATGTTGATAAGCAAAAGCAGATGTTGGAAGGATACAGGATAACTGCATTCTTTTATTTTACCTTTAGTCAAAGATTCACTGCAAATGAAGCAAACTCCTGACATATTTATAAAATTTTGTAACGGCACAGTTTAAAATGAAAATACCATATACAAACACGTCTATTCACTACGAAAAACTGTTTGAAGCTTACTGGACTATTGATGTTACTCAAGGCCAACCGACTAATGGAATTAGGGACGGCCGTTGTCTCACTCAATCGTATATTTTCCGCATATAGTATTTGAGTGCATGAAACACAAAAACCAATATTCAAATACTTTTCTCTTCTAATCATGCATACTGGCCACATTTGAATGCATATTCGTAGCTTCTAGGTGTGAACTCGTGATAAATCGAGAACTGTGCTTCGTGGAGACAAAAGTATTGTAGAGAATCTTAGGATGCATAAACTTTTAAAAATATCATCCTAGAAGTTATGATAATAAGCTTTGAGTATCAATTAATTCTGAAGTTCTAAAGTAAAGTTCTAAAATTCTAGAAAATGAAATTCAGTACATTGCATGATTTCATCCTCTATCCAAATTGAAGTTACGAGGATTCAAAAATACGCTGAATCTTTTTGGAAAAAGTAGATGGGCTCTTGCTAATGTTATACATATTTAATTGTATACTCAGTTTGTGCAGCTTATTGTTAACTATGAAATTCAGTGAAACAAATTCTATTTATTGAAGTATACAGTATAAACGGAAATTCCGACAATCTTTTTAAATATTATTACACCAATATTATTGTAAATGTAGTAATAGAATAATGAATCGCTCAAAACTTACAATTTCACTTCTTAAGTAGGCATGACGGTTTATTTTATGCGTTTTGTTAATTAAATTGTCAGTAAAACAATAATTAAAGTTTAAAAAAACAGAATTTTGGGAAAAAAATACTAATTATTATTATCTCTTTGCAAGACTAGATTTAAAATTCTGATTGCGAAATTATAGGACAAATGAGTATGAAACAATTATATTTAATTTTGTATCAGATTTTCTCTTCAGTTCCTTAATAAAGTTATTATATAATAATTTTGAAATTATAACTTTAGGACATTAATTCTCATCAATCAAAATCATGAAATCTCAAAAATATAAAAATAAATTATTAGAAAATATCATCAAGAGCATTTGACAATATAAATCCTTCAATCCTGGTTTGATCCTAGTCGTTCAATTCATCTCAACTTTATTTGTTTCAATATTATAATCACAATCGGTGAAGTAATCGTAATTAGTAAAATAGTAGAAAAAATAAGAACCTGATATCAATTACACCTTTTATCTGAAATAGGTGAGGCAGACATTGTTTTGATGTACAGTGGTAAATTGACTAATATTACTCAAACCGTTAGATGCAATTACCAATCGTCAAGCCACGGGTTCGAAGCTAGGATCGACTCCCCGATCTTCAGCTTCTAGATCCAATTAATCTGAGAAGATACTATTCTTAGATCATTAGCGCGAGTTATACAAATAGGAAATAATCGCCCGAATTTTTTTACTGTTACCAAAATATAAATGTTACATTCGTAATCTGCAGTTTTTCTTTATATGAACCTACGGCTGTGAACATTTGAAATTATTTGTTGATTTTTATAATTGTAGTGTAGACAATATTTACTAAGAGCATTTTTCAGTAAGATAAATGAAGAATGGACACGCGAATCAAAAATTAAGTCTAGTCGGTATAATCTATAGTTGAGTATTCGCCACTATCTTGAGAAATAAGGTTTATGTACGCATCTAGTTCACTCCAAAGTAAATATCATTTTTTATATACAATATATGAATATTGACGATTTCTCACGACGAAGATGCTCACTCCCGTCATGTAATATCAAGTATAGAATTTCGACTCTAAGGATAAGTGTCATAGATACTGTACAGATCTAAAACAATATTTATTCAAAAAATGTGTTTTGTATTTCGCGATAAAGCATACGCCCGAGACTAATTACTAGTGTGCAATTTAATTTTCTCAGTGTATCTTGAGTATAGCTCGATCAGGGTAGTATGCGATTTTTTCTAAAATTTTTCAAGTTACTCTGCTTCCCAAACTATGTCTTGTTCTACAAGGAAATGAACTCTTTTCTGCATAAATTGCACAATATAATTTCGCCGCGATGTCATTTTGAAATTAAATTTCGAATTATCTACTTCCGAGTAACTGTCACGGATCTAAAAGTATTTTGAAACCAGAATCTTCAGGAATAATTTCACATATGGACAGAAACAAACTTAATTAGTACTAATTAATGACACTTATTTCTTACATAACCCAAAAATGTATCTCAGAGAGTCAGAGCTCGCGTGCACGTCCCGTTTCTGGAAATTAAACTCCGCGGGCTTCTTACTTTTTGGAGCTTATGTAACATTGCATTGTAACACAAACCCATACTGGACATAATTATACTTTTCTAATTGTGCGGCTCACACATCAAACAAAGATTGAGTTATTATCTATTCCTCTGAAGTGTTTTTGTCATTATGCTTTCTTAAATACCGCGGAAATCATAGATGTTACATTTTTTTCTTTGAGCATAGATGTTTCTCTCGTGAAAAAAGTCGTACGTTTCGATGTTGTAACCTAAAAATGAACGCCGTGAAAATTATAATGTAATTAAGACACAATGTGAGATTTATCGAAATTATTCCTTGAATAAACACAGCTGTGTTCGTAAATCTAATGTCATGTAAAACTATATTATTGATTTCAAACATTAAATAATTTTTATTTGTTCCTGGAATAGAAGGTTAACGAAGAATTGAGAATTATTCAAACTTCAAAAAGTTCTTCATGAAGATTTTCACAGTCTAGACTAAAAAATTACATCACTCATTTTATAGTGCAATAAAATTACACAATTTTGATAAGATTTTTCAAGAAACTCAAACTGATAGTATTTCACACCAGATATTCATGTTTGAATAGATGTCAAATCTTTTAGATTTCTAAAATCAAAACCTTATTTTCAGAGGAGAAAATAAGTTCGAAAAGCAATCATATCTGATTCTGCTTCAAGATCCTATTGACCATGGCCCATCAGCCCGGTCTCCTCTAGTAATTTAATTTCAGAGATAAGTAATTATTGTTAACAACGCTATCACCATCCATTCTTAATTTTACACGACAACGAAAACATTCCAGAAATGCCATGTGGGTTCATTCAATTAGATATTACTAGTATTATCCCCGTAATATTTATTAAGATTTTCATGCAATAAGTCGATTAGTGATTCAAAAATAGATTACGTATTTTTGATTCTTAGAATTCGTTTTCACTTTGGTTAAAGATTTTTGCCCGGTTGTATGAGGCAACAAAAATTCCCGGGTCCACAATTTTCAGAAATGAATGAGCAAAAAATTTTATTGAATCGTGCAGATTCATCACAGGATTTTCATACTGTAGTAACTAATTTTGAATTTCAAATGCTGTTTTGAAAGTACAATATCCAATTACTGGATTATTCGGTTTATTTTCTATTTTTCCTTAAAGACGGGAATAAGGGGTTGACATTTACAATTTTTCTCCGGACCGCTTTTGGTACATGATAATCCAGAAAGAACAGATACATGTAATCCAAGTCTTTTATTTTGGTAGCAATTCTAAAGCGGTGTTCTACTGTAACATTTGTTGATGAACACATCCCGACATCTGAAGATAACCTCAACAAAAGTAAAGTAGGGGCCAAATAGAAAAAGATTTGATTATGTTATGATATTGTGTCAAAAGATTAAAGTATTATTTGGAATCAGATATCCAAACAAACATTTACAAAGTACAAACTGAGTTCTTCCGTTCAAAATACAAATATCCTCAAGATTTTAGTAATTTCTTCTCGATAATTATTATAGTTATTTTTTTGCGCAATATTTGCAGATATAACTCGATAAAAACATGCAATATGTATTCGTTCAGGAAACACGAATATAGTCAGATAGAAATAAATTATTGAATTTAGTGTATCATTATTGGACGTAAATTATTATATATAAGTTAACTATGCGACATGCATGAGGATCTATTGCTCATTTGGTTTAGTTCCTAAAGTTCTAGGTGATGTTACATAACTGATGAACAATTTGAATACTGTTATTACATATTCATTACATGCACTTTAGCAGTGAAAGTATTTCACGATGTTAGAGCTTCGCGGTGAGAATGATATTGACAATATTATCAAAAAGTTATATGATAAAATAGTTTTCTCTCTGGTCGATATTTCAAGAGTATTCTTTCTTCTTATCGAAATTTGACAGTTCTCTGTTTTATTAACTCAACTTCATTCTTGAAATATGAAATTCACTTCAACTCCGTCAATTGATATTGGGTTTCAAGTATTTAAACCTGGGCGTTATGGTATGAGGCCATGAATTTTGAATTCAGGCTGACCAAATGACCAAAATAACTATCCGAATCCAAACTTTGACAAAAGCACAAGTTGATGTCTATATTTTACAATACCCTGCAAAATGTATGACAGGTATTGTACACAGTGTTACCAACATTATTTTCCATGAAAACTTAATTGTTTGCAATATGTAATATCAAGTTCAGAAAAACTATCATATCATGCCGAATATTCCACTCATATTTTTTCTAAGTATTTATCAAAAGTCGTCAAAATGAATCGGTTTGGTGCAATTGAAGAAGACGAAATCGACGAAAATATAATGAGAACTGAACCAATAAATGCAGTAAAATCCAAAAACAGTATTTTGAGGAGTCTATGTCAGGAGACACCCCAACTCCGCACATCTAATCTCCCAATGGGACATCAATCAAGAGTTGCCCAATAAACATCAGTACGTATATAAAACGTTAAAGTAACGTTGTGCATGTTGATTATACGTTTATCATTGAAAATTTCAACGTTTGAAACTAACGTTTTCCAAATTTACGTTACATAGACGTTTATCAGTGCCATAATATTAACAATCTGTTTTGAAATCACGTTTTATTCATGTTTTATATGTGGATATATGTATATGTATAACTTTTAGGTTTGGTAAACGTTTTCTATCAATGTTAATTCAACTCAAGGTGAATAATATACGTACTAATATGAAAAATAAAAAACGTAAGTTACCGCGTTAGAAATACGTTTCAAAAAATTCGTGAGATAACTAGCTAGCGTGGTAAAACACTACTGATTGTAGAGCAACATTAATTCAGTAAATTAAATCGAAAATTGTATCTGGTGAAGTGAAGTGGCGGTGTGTTATTCCATACCATAGGTAAGTCCAGTGATCGAGTATTAACGACAAAAATGCTGATCCACGATCACGTTGAAACTATCGAAAATATTATATATAATAAAAAAGAACTATAAAATCGATATTATTCCATTTAGAAACATTAGAATGCTCAGTTTACCTTATGTTCAGGTATCTGAGTCATTTCATCATTATTAAGGACTACCTGCAAGTGTGACGAGTTGGGTATTGCTGCAAGTACCTGAGACACTCGTATGTGCCGAGTTGGGAAGTCATCAGCAGAGGCTACCTGTAAATGTGCCGAGTTGGGAATCGCCACTATGTCATTTCAATTAATTTTAATTTTATTTCATAACATTCGAGAAATATTCTCCCTAAATACCATTCGTGCTTAGAAATTAACCAGATAATTTTTAAGCATTCGTGGTATTATCTCCGAAAATTTTGTCATTACCATGCTTATACTAGCTGACCGTATCGTTATTGCATGCGTCAAATTTTGTAATCTGTCTTTAAATCACTTCCAAATATCCAATCTACCTGAAATTTTGTGTACACTTTTTGTGCTGGTGACAATATAATCTATTTTTTCTTTATAACATTTTTGATATAGATATCAAATGAAAAGGTTTTCCGAGTGATAAACGATATGGTAAAATATGTTTTACTTAAACCAATGTGGCGGCCTCTTCAAGATGGCAAATCACCTATTTGTTTACAATCAGCTTGACAATATCAATGCGGATTCCGCAAAGGAAGATCTACTATTGATCAAATTTTCTATATTAGACAAATTTTAGAAAAAGCGTAGGTATGTATATGATATCACTATATATCAATTACATATTGATTTTGAAACAACTTATGATAGCATTAATAGAAAAAAACTATGAAAAGCAATGCTAGCACTAGGCTCGCCAAAAAAGCTGGTAAAGCTTAGTCAACTATACACAGAAAATAGTATCGGGAAAGAAGGGGTACAAACAAACGTTTAACACCAACAAAGAGTAAGACAAGGAGATGTGCTAGCTCCTTTGCTCTTCAACATCGCGCTAGAAACAGTAATCAGGACAGGAGAGCAGATATCGGAAATCAGAATAAAGTACACACACATACCTAATACTAGCATACGCGGATAACATAGTCCTTCTAAGTAGAAACATAGAAACCTTACAAAAACTTTTGGAAACCCCAAATATGCAGCAGATGAAATGGATTTAATAATAAATGAGGGAAAACAAAAATGATCACTACGAAACGATACAAGCATACAGCACAAGGCACATCTAACGCGGTCTTTGAAAGTTTTGAATATCTTGGGTCAGAAATAAATACTAATAACTCCGTTCGAGAATAAATACTAAAAAGAGTACACACAGGCAACAAAAGCTATTTTGCTAATTCACATCTACTAAAAAGCAAAATTTTGAGTGAAAATTTATAAACTAATGATCAGACCCGAAGTTATATATGCATCAGAAATTTGTACATTGTTAGATGCGGGGCAAAATTTATAAAAAAAATGCATCCGAGATCACGATGAAATGTGAAAAATAAGAACAAATTATGAGTTACAAGAATTAAACGACGGTATGGACATAGTACACTTCATTAAAATTGTAAGACTGAGTACTCAATGTCTTCATGAACAAATATGAACCGAAAGATCGACCAAAAACAAGAAGCTTCGACAACATCCTCAAGACATAAAATATTTGAAAATAACCAATTAAAAGAAAAAGATGAGGGATAGGTAAATATGGAAGGAACTGGTAGAGAGACGCTGAGAAATGTCAAAGAAAGAATTAATATTAGATAAAAGACCACCAAAAAAATGTAACAAGAAGATGCTTTCTCCGTACTTCTATTCAATATTGTATTGCATTAGATTCAACCATTCTTCATATAAGAAATAGTAGTAATGTAGCATATAAATGTTACAAGTATGTGCATATGCTGATGACATGACGTTTGTAACAAAAGAAATGAACGAATTAAGAGAAGCACCAAGCTAACAACGCTAAGAGAATAGAATTCATCATTAACGAAAGCAAAACAAAGTATATGAGATTGTAAGTATTCCAGGTGCAAAGAAAGTAACCTTTCTATTGGAGACTGGAACTTTGAGAGAATCCAGAACTTCACATTCTTAGAAGATGCATATTAAGTAAAGGAGCTTAAAAGAGGATACAAGTAGGAAATAAAACAATAGGCGTATTTACTTATATCGAAGCTACTAACACAAGACACAAAATTAAGACTACATTAGACACTTATACAGTCTGTAGCTATGTACGGTTCCAAAATTTGGACCATCACCAAGAAAAAAAAAGTACAACTTAGGTTTTTTTAAAAGAAAAATCGCGAGAAAAATTGATGGACTGACACTAGATAATAGTATGTGGCAAATCATTTACAACTTTGCTGAACATATATAGGATATTGTCAGATTCATAAAATCACAAAGAATACGCTCGCTAGGATATATCGAAAGATTGGACGAAAAGAGAATTGCAAGAAACGTGATGAACACGCGTCTATACGGGAAGAGAAAGAGAGGCAGACTAAAAAAAGTATTGAAAGACCAAGTTATAGATCTTGAAGTGATGGGAGTAACGAACTGGAAAATTAAAGCTGCGAATAGGTGGAAATGAGAAAAATTGTCAAGGAGGCCAAGGTCCACATCGAACTGTAGCGCCAGGAAATAAGAAAACACAGTTACTAACACCATTGTGTAATAATTTAATTAAGAAACTGAGTTCTATTCGAACTTCATATGAAAATTTTATTCATACCTTGATTAGCAGTTAGAAAATAGATAATACAAATTTATTGCAAATACATATTAATATCCGATTAATCCTTGAATTGCAATTTCTTTTTATTTGTCAACATCTTCAGAATAAATTTGCATACATCCCTGCAATATTATTTACATTTCTTGCAGAATATTACAAATAATTAGATACCATCACATTAGACTAAAATTCAATCATCACTTGAAGGAGGAAGAATATGAAGTAATTTAGTGCAATTTTTTGTCATGTAATTTTTGAACAGATCCCGATTCATCCCTGCTAATCTGAAATTGAGATTTAGCTTACAACCCTCTGATAATCTGGCTTTAATGATATATTTCTTAATCAATTTGTCCAGTGTGATCAAAGTAAAATACTTCACAAGGATTGAATTAAAATTATCAGAAGATGTGCAATAGATGAAATTATTTCATATCAAAATAATCAACAACATTAGTTTCTCTGTGAATTGACAATTCAACCACGCAAACATTTAGCAAACAATGGAAATGTATTTCACTAAATTTACTTATCACTTTCAATTTTGTAAGGCGCGGCGGGCATATCATGTACTCTGAATTATAAATAATTCACCTGTTAATTTATTACAAAATAATACAAGGTGTAAACGCTTGTCTTGTTGATGTAAGAGTTGAAAACAAAGTTCCGGAAAGAATAATCAATTTTACAACACCAAAAATATACATATATTTATTTGAGTGCAAATTCATATATCACCTGAGTGATATAAGTTATATGCGTTGATCCCGAACACCGTAGAACAATCAAGAGCTTGTTTCTAGAAATTCACTTGAAAAAATTTAGACTGACAAAATATTCATAGTTAGAGATGTAATAGTCTATAAATATTTGGAATCATTTGAAAATAGTTGAAAGAAATATTTGACTGACTTACTGGCAGAATTATTCTGAAGCTCAGTTCTGAACAATTCGAGAACTCATCAACAAATAGATAATCACATTAAAAACATTTTTAATCGGAAACCAAAATCAGACAGCTCTTCTACCAAGTGAATTATTTGGCGTTTGACTTATATTGAGCAATATATTTCAATGTAAATTGCCAAAAGGCACAAAATATCCGGCATATGCTCACCAGATACAACAACTCTCATTGTTACATTTTCTCAGTAAATTACATAACTAAAAAAATCCCAAATAATTTTATTGTCTGTTCTAAATTTGACGTTACTTTATTAGCAATAACATTGCTATCAATTAATATTGTAACACTTGGCATAGCTATTTTGATTATTAGGTGCTTATTATCACACAGATAAGGAAGTGCCTCAATTTCACAGTAAATTCAAATTGCAATGCATCACGAGAAATTTCTTTTTTAGCACCTGTAATTAATGTGATTGAGTTTGTATTCCATCTAATTTAGAAGACCAGTTAAAACTTTTTTGTTAAGTAGGTACTAATTACTGCTATTGAGTTGTTGTCTTAGTATCTTTCCGGATCTTATTGAGCAATACAATCTTAATTTTTTGGAATGGATCTTCTTAATTTTTCAGCTTAAAGTCCTTTTTTTACCCTCCGTCCCCTTCCGAATAATAGGATTGGACCAATTTCGCAGAGTTGGCATTCATTTCTGCAATCATACTCTTTCCCGCCAGACATTTTTTTTATATTGGAGAACAGGTCCCAAAAAGACTAAACTGAAGACTGAGATACATTTGGAACAACCACAACTCTAGAGGAGTGAGTTGTTTTGGAGCACACTTTCTACTGACAACCCAATGTTTGAACTGTTCATTGATCTCAGGTGTGTAGTGGTATATCCATGCTCCGTCCTCTAAAAGTCCTGTTATCCTCGTAACTTATTTTCGAATTTTTTTTTGCTTTCGGGGTCTTATTAATGAAATTAGGTCTCAGTCCCGAATGCAATTCGGCGATAATATTTTTAGGATAATATTGGCAATGTAAACGTGATGTAAAATGAATTTGCTAACTTCTACAAGGCTTTAAGCACGACAATCATAAACGATCAGAAAGAACTGACTTGATCCCTACGAAATGCCAACTCTTTCAGCAACATGTACTGAAACTTTCCTCTCTCCATCTTACGGGGCCTGTATGTGAACAATGATATTATCGACGTTCTTTCTTCGTGGTCATCTTTGATACTATCCCTGTCTGCTTTCAATCACTTGATCCACTCATAAACTGCGATCTTATTTAAAGCATAGTCTCCGTATACAGTTATCAAGAAGTCGAGGATCGCAGATGAGCTTTATTCTCATTTAATTCGCTATTGAGTAATGCAATATTCCGTAAAAGGTCAGAAATCGACAATTTTAAAATGTAACGTAAGCTAGAGATAAAAAGAAATTGAACTAAAGAGAGAATCGATCACATATTTGTTTTACATATAGATTCAGTTTCTATGGCAACATATTCAAGAATGACAGAGTCTTTACAAGAATTTATTGATATTCTCCCGTATACATGCATCGTGTAAAGGGTTCAAAATAAAAATTAACTACTATGATTAGGTGTAAACCAAATAAAAACTTTTTGAATAAAACTAGACACTAATAAATATAACTATAACAATTTATATATTCTACACTCAACTATTCAACTAATATTCATTTCTAAGTATATTTATTCGAAACGATATTTATTTGTATTGCACTGCACAGCTGACATCTCGTCGAAACGATGCGATCCCTTATATAGATCGAGGGAAGGTCTCTTTTATCTGCTGTGGTCTGAAGCAGCCTTACAGTCCATCTTGAATATTCCAGGCTTCTAATTAAGTAAATCCATTACAATAGATTGTTTGAATCAGAAGGGGATAATCCGTAGCGCATTAGCTGTGTTGCATCCTTGCACCTGTTCTACATCAGTGTACTTCCAGTTCAATCAAATTAAATCGTTGTAAAAAGTTGATTGAATGATTGAGTTACCCCTTTTCCACCTTTAAGCGATGCAAAATCCACTTTTGTTCCTATTTTCCAGCTGTAAAAGTAAGAAGGAAGAACTGCTTGAGATGTATGGGGCATCTGAACTCGTATGTGAAACAAATTGACCCATGATATGTAAAAGGTTGGCCATCATTAGTTTAAACAACTCCAATTCTTAGCTTTTACGTAATCGAGTATCAAAAAGTGCAAATTGTTGTAATTAAAATGTAGAATATAATATCTCCAACTATAATTGAAGGAGAGCACGCCATTTTTTGAATGAAATATAGCGTGCGCGGACATCCTGCGCAGTTCAAAATTTACCACAACAAATTCGTCAAGTATCGTAACTGTCTATGACTGTATATGTAATTTGTGCTATCATCCAGTAAGAGTATCAATATTTCTATACAATCTCGAGAGAAAAGGACAAAAACAGAAAAACGGTATCTGGAAATCTTTCTCATCTAAAAGCATAGAACAAATGAAATCTAATCATTCAGACCTGCCAATAAAAATTCCAATGTTTATGGCTACAAAACAAAAAACAAATATTGCTCACTTCAGTAGTTATGCAAGTATTTATTGCTTTTTCTTCTGACAATTGAAAAAACTGAATAAATAGAATCGTTACATCTAATTTACACTACAATCTACCATAATGTAATACCGACACATATATCTTTATTATCTCACAATTTACGGAAGCGCATTTCTCAATTTTAAACTATTTGGAATCATGTGTAGCACACCGCTGTATAATTTCTTCCTAAATATCTATAATTATTATGTTTAAATCTGTTTGCCCATATTGGCGATTGTTTTTGTGAAAACTAATTAAGAAGATATTACGTGTTAATTTTGAATATCACTATACTATTATTAAGAGGTGTTTAGTTGCTAATTATGAGTTTTCTTATTTGTAATATCTTCAAATTATTACTAATGTAATGATTTCGTAATAAATATTATTGTGGAATGAAATCAGATTCTGATGCTTAAACGTTTTGTCTCGTGACAGAATGATGTAACGCATCAAAATCTGAATTGCGTGTAGGTTTTGATTAATTTTTGAATAATTATGTGCAATAATGAAATTTGGACAAATTTGCTTATATTGTATGATTTTTGAGGAAGTTTAACAGACCACCAACTCAGACGCAGTTTTTATATTTAATTCATAAAGATTATCTCAATGTATTATTATATTTTATATAATTTTACTTTCAACGAATTGAGCATTCTACAGGTGAAACAAATATCAAAAAAAAAATATTTTTCATAATTTATTCATTTCTTATTTCATAATTTCAGTTTTGTCAGATTTACCTGCAATAAATAATAATCAGAACTCACTAGAACGTAAAGTTATTTCAACAAATAAAATTCGAAAGATTGCCTGATCTGTCACAGACAGATGTGACACTTGTCAATATTGTTGAATTAAATCCTTGACTGCGCAGGTTTTCTGCACTTCGTTGTCACAAATATTGTAACCTGCAGCAACTGAGCTATGGCTTCAATACTTCCTTGTGGTAAAATATTTCAATCAAAAATGGCCATCAAAAATCTTCTTGGAAATATTACTGTTCAAAAAGTATCTGTTATAAGTAACCTATGATTGTAGGAAGAAGATATTAATATTTCTATTAATTTAATCACCAAGTTGAATTAGTAAATACTACTGATTGAGTTGTACTCAATAAATTATTGATATCTCAGGTACCCAACTACTTTTCCATGAAGACCTAGAAATGGTAACGGTTGAGGCTCTTCGATTTTATACCGCATACCTTTTTGAGGGCTGAAAATTTACCCCTTGATAAGAAAGATAAAAAGTTTATTGGCTAATGCACACTTTGCGGTCATAGTACAAGCAACAATTATATATTATTTTTAAATTGGGTCTCTTCGTGACCTAATTTTGCATGCCTTTGTAACGTGAAATTCTTGAAAGTGATTTGAAGCTAGTACTAAAAGGCATACAATTTGCAACAAACTAAACGGTTCCGAACGGTTGGGTGAAGTTATGAAAGAAATTCTGTGTTTTCAAATTGCATGCCAATGAAAATAATGGAAATTTTAGCCATGAAACCCTTATGAGAAAATTGACATGCCACCCTCAATAATTATGAAAGATTTTGGATGATTAGTTTTACATTCCTGCAATATTTCTCCATAATTTCCCATCCTTATGCCAACGAGGGATGCGTGCCATTTTTACTTACTTGTACAAAGTAACAAGTAAGTATTGTGAAACCGATAAAATTCACCTATCGAGATTTTGATGGAAATATCCGTTTTGAGCATCCCTGAATCTATTTTAACTATTTTTAGCTTGATGTCGGTACATATGTTCGTGCGTGCGTGCGTAACTCGCAAATCTCAAAATTGGTTGAACGTATAATGTTGAAATTTTGTATTTAAGACTGATATAAAGTCTGGTTGTGCACCTCGCATTATAGTGCCAATCGTCTATACCGGAAGTGCACTTTACTTGAAACTTTTTTCGAATTTTTCTAATAAATCCAGAATGATCAACCGTAGGAAGTTGAAATTCAGTATTTGAACTTGATGTTGTATCAAAATAGTCATCTGCTATTTTTTTATGAATCGGTCAAGAATGATCAGCCATAGCATATTGAAATTTCGTATTAAGCACTTCTATAACATCTTATTGTACATCTTGCATTATGATTGCGATCGGCCAAGCCGGAAGTGCACTTTACTTTAGACTTATTTTTAATTTTGCGCATAAATCCAGAATGATCAGCCGTAGGATACTGGAATTTAGCATTTGAAATCTTTTATTTTTGTAACAATCGGCTGAGCCGGAAGTGCACTTTATATGACAGACTTTTTGAATTTTCCGCATTAACTCTACACAATCAGTTGTAGAATATTTAAATTTTGTATTAGGTACTTTTATAATATCTAGTTGTACACCTTGCATTATGATTGCTATCGACCAAGCCGGAAGAGCACTTTATTTGGAACATTTTCTGAATTTTCCGCATAAATTCAAAACGATTGAACGTAGATTGTTAGAATTCAGTATTTAGGACGATTATACCGTCTGAATGCTCACATCCTATTTTTATCGAGATCCACCAAGCCGGAAATGCACTTTACTTGACAGTCTTTTGGAATTCTTCGCATAAATTCGAAACGATCAGGTGTAGAATATTGAAATTTGGTATTTAAGTCTGCTGTAGCATCTGAATGATGGTCTACTATTTTCATAACAGTAGACTGAACCAGAAGTGCACTTCAGTGAGAATTTATTTTTTAATTTTGCGCATAAATTCAGATCTGTTGGTAGGCGTAGAATTTTGAAAATCAGTATTTAGGAATGTTGTAGTATAAGAATAATAGCCTACTGTTTCCATAGCAACCGACTTAGCTGAAAGTGCATTTTACTTGACAGATTTTTAGAATCTCTTGAGTAAATCCAAAACGATTAACTGTGGATCGATGAGATTTTGTCTTTGATTATACATATCCAATGATATGTACGATCAGACACAAAATCACATCGTATTATATATATATCCAATGATGTACAAGTAAGTCACGTGATGTTCACGTCAGATTTTTTTTACAAGGGTTTGATGGCTGAAGCTTCTATTTCTTTCATTGGCATACAATTTGAGACACGGATTTTTTTTCACACGGCTTTTCGAGCTTTTTGGTCTGTTGCAAATTGCATGCCTTTCAGTACTAGGCTGTAAATCACCTTCAAATATTTCACGTCACGAAGGCAAGCAAAATATCCTGGAAAACCCCATTTTTGTAATACAATTGGAGCTTGCAGTTTCTTTCTTATCAAGGGCAAAATTTTCAATCTTCAAAAAGCATGTGGTATGAAATCGATAGCGTCAAAGAGTGTTTTAATTAAAACAAAGTATAGAATTTGATATTTTTTCATCTGTACTTTATGTATATCTCAAGTGAAAACTAAAATTTCAGTTTTTATTTTGAATTTATTACCAAAACAATTCGAACAAGTTTATCAAAATAATAACTTTCTCCTTACTTGTATGAGTTTCTACCAGAGATGTGGCGTACCACTAAAAATTAAATAATAACAAAATAAAGAATCTCTAGCAATTCATATATTTACATAATATTTTTTCAATTATTCACCAACTGAAATGCATATATAAATTTAAAGATTTTATGGAACATGTTGCTAATTTAATGCACTAGTAAATTTATGTATATCAGTCACGAAATTTCTCTTGCTTTCTGCTACATATTTTCTATTGAGCCTGAAAAAATAAATTTTGTGAATTACGTAATATTATCACTTGTTTTTAGAGTGATATAATTATTTGGAGTATTTTGAAAATTTCCATGTTGTTTTGAACAACAATCCGGAAATTATTATTTCCACTGAATTTATGAAAATGATTAATTATATTATCAATTATTAAAAACTTTTTGTCGATTCACTTATAATTGAGCAATAGTATTTAATTTTATACGGAATTCCAGATTAAAATTCTGGCTTTTATTTATTGCAATATTTGACCAAAATTGTTATTGAGGAAGAACCATTTTAATTATTAATCAAATATTCCGCAATTTTTTAAGTGGTGCGTAACATCTTACCAAAAACTATGATACTTTGAAATTTTTAGTAATCATAATTCCATTTCATTATACTGAAATAATACAAGGTATACTACGATTAAACAGACGTTTGAGAAATATTTTTTTCCAGTAATTTCAAGCTTAAAATGTTCCATACACATTTTTCCCCAAAAATTTTAATAATAAGCTCATTCTGATATCATTGGGCTTGTTGAAAGCTATTGTCTCATATAAATCAAGAACAATAAAGGGACTGAAAATTTGATTAGAGCTGTTTTAAAACGGCGGATTGAATGTAAAAACTCACCGGGTCACATAAAATAAAGTACATTATAATCTGATTTTGTTTACCATTGAAATGCTAAATATGATGCTACATTTGAATGCTGCATTGAACATCTACATTTGAATCTTGCATAGAAATGCAGGATAAAATTGAGCATTGGATACATCATGTCCTTCAGAAAAATTCATAGATGTTTCAAAATATAATTACAATGCTCCATCCAAATGCTAAATCAAAATGCTATATTAAAATTTTGCATCAAAATTTTGCAATAAAATATTATATTAGAATGCTGTATTTAAATGCTGTATCATCTTGCTACATTTAAATACTTTATAGCAACGTAGAAATGTGAAATAAAACTTGAAATGAGTATAAAATGCAGCATTTGATGCATCATGATCCTTGAAGGAGTGTATTAATCAGATTAATAATATTTATTTTATCCAATATCCACGGATTAATGATCAATGGATTCACTAATTTGTAAAAGTGAGAACAACAAATTTTGAAAAGGGATTATTACTTTTTGATAAAAACTTGTCTAATTATTCTAAAAACGATATCATTCTAATCAACATTGATTCTAAATGATTGATAAAGTTGAAGAATCATCTTGATGATGAAAGCGCATTTTTAACAGCTCATGAATGCTTGTTACTTCAGAGATTTTGCAAATTACCATTTCCCACAATCACTGAGCTTGAAACCTACGAAACAGCAGCTTCCATTTAATACTAATTTCAAGTTGTGACTATTTGATAGGTACATAATTTGTGCACGTACAAACTCAAAAATACCTTTTAATCTTTATTGTTTAGTTATTGACTGACGGGAGGTCATGTGCTGTACCTTAAAATAATAGTTTTATCTTTATCAAAGCTATATATAAAAAATACCTGAAAATTACCTCCAAAACTACAGATTCCAGAGAATAAGTAATGGGTGGTCATGTACTGACGAGATATTGAAATAAATGGTTTCTACCCTAAAATGGGTACTGACCCATATCAGTTCAAAATTTAGGATATGAAATGCAATTACTGACATGTTGCTCACTTTGTGCAGCAATTTTCAGATTTAAATCATGCATAGTTCAGCAGTAATTACCTTTTGAATTTGTATTTCATTTTTTACCCAAAATTAAGTGTATGAATAAGAAAATCTAGCAGTTTGTGCAAACCTCCAAAACAGCAGGTTTCATTGAGTGCCTGTTTTAAATCTGTAAGTGATGTAGTTGCTGAAATCTCAGCGTCACGCCAGCCAGCCAGTCAGCCAATAAAAAAATATTTTTGACCTAGTTAATAATGTTAAATTGATTTAGATTACTGTAATTGTTCATATGTCATGAAATTCAGCTCTTCTCTTAAGTTTTCAGGAAAAGATTTTGTCTACAAGTATAGTCCTCTCGTCCTGCAGTTCGGACCATCAAAAAAAGCTTAAAATATTTTTGCTTGGAACTTTATACATTGGAAACAAATTTAGAAAAAAATGGGAATGGGGCAATCCAGCGCCGCCAGTTCGTAATTCGATGGTTTGGCGCGGCCGTTTTGTCGCCTGCCAGCTATGCGCCAGCCGGTTTAACGGCGACTGGTTCAGCGCCGGTTGAAAACAAACTGTTTCAAGTTACGCAAGATTCCACACGTCAAGCTCGGTCAGAGCAGGTAAAGCCCGCTCGTTTGTTTTAATGCGAAGCACCGCCGGTTGAAAACAAAACCATTGTTTTAAGATACGCAAAATTCCAAACGTCGAGTTTTAATTCATAGTTCCAATATCAATCAATGCTTTATTCATATGCAGCGTTGAACTGGCTCAGTGACGAAATGGCTGCGCCGAACCGTTGGCGCTAAAATGTCCTAAACCCCGAAAAAATAGCGTCTTATATTCATACTGGTATTAATGTGATGCGATAAATTTACATCAGTTAGTATAATCACATAAAAATGAATTGCTCATAAAAATTCAATTTCTTAACATATTATAGCAGAAATCAATAAAAATTAATGACTTTAATTAATTAGAGAAAAAAAGATTCAAATCGGTTTAGATTTGCGGTCTGTAGCGTGCCCCATACGAACAAACTATTGAACAGATGAACATATTGTTTTCAAAAGTTTAATAAAAACTCAAGGAAAAAATTGAAATAGTAACATTTTTTGAAAGAACTTTGTTTTATCCAATAAGCTGTATAACAATTGTCTGCTTGTGAAATTACTCGAGTTATAATCACTTCTATCATCTAAACTTGAGGGTGAAGTGCTATACCGCCGTACGTCATGTGCAATCATGAGGATTGAGCCCTAATTATTTTTTGGGATCTAAATAGATCAAGTTTGTATATACCTAATTAATCATACAAAAAATTATCTAGTGGTCTCAATTTTCGTGTAAAATCTATTCAAATTAGGACCAACTTATTATTAAGTGTTGACAAACTGATTACTTGAGTACTGAATAAATTTTGCTCTTCAACCATAAGAATTCAATGCCTAAAATACTTAAATTCAAATTCATCTATTAATATTCTACAATAGTCGATCAATTCATTATTAAGTGTTGACAAACTGATTACTTGAGTACTGAATAAATTTTGCTCTTCAACCATAAGAATTCAATGCCTAAAATACTTAAATTCAAATTCATCTATTAATATTCTACAATAGTCGATCAATTCTCATTTTTGATTGCAATTGATAACAAAAATCAAATTTCAATTGATTACATACCCGGACAATAAATAGATATATTTTTTTGACAGTAATGAGATTATTTCTTAATATTAAGTTATCGAGTCATTAAGTGAAGGAATATATACATAGCTTATATTTTCGTATTTTTTTATTGAACGAAAATTGGAGCACCATGTATCAAACAAAAACTCAAAATCACGAAAATGTAAAGCAAATATTCTACAAATTATCAATTGATAAAAAAATAGGTTTCTTCTTCATGTTATAATAATAATATCTTTCTGTGAGTGTTTAATTATAACCAAACGAATCCGATTTTGCAATCTAAGGACGTTATTACGGTACGGAAGGACGTCACTGTGAATTTGAAATTTTTGGCAGGAGATTAATGTAACATTACTGAGTGGGGAAAGAATATAAATTCCTATATAAGATGTGGGTCAGAAGCAACTGAGTACAGTGTTAGTGAGAGTGAAGAAGGTAGGAAAGTGACAGCAACAGCCATCGACTTCTTTCAGTGCTACCCGAAGAGTGTTTCAGTCCAATAGGAACGCGGAAAAAGCATAGGATACCTATTACAAACATGCAGGTCAGTGCAGTGATTTTGTGGACATTGGATAATTCCAATTTTTCAATATAAAAAGATAGAAATTATATGTTAAAGTGTGTGCAAATTTATTAACGTTATGAATGCATCAATGATGAGAACACTCAGCAATTTTGGGGATATTTGATCAAAATAAATGTTGGAAAACGTTGATAATTTTAGTACTCGTATAAAGACATATAGATCTAAGACACTGATGTGTTTGCACAAATTTTACATAGTTACAACAAAAAAAATATCTCCTAAACTCGATTCAGGTTTTACGCTACATTATACAATTATCTTGATTCAATTATAATCGATTCAAAGCTGCCTGCTCTGCTAGTAATGACAGAAAATTCTCAATCACACTGATTCAGCTATCGGTTTTGATTACTGCGTGATCATCATCAGACTCAGTGAGACTATTAAAAAAAAAGGAGTTAAATCAAGTGAACAAAATTCAGATACTAATATACCAAAATAAACACTTACACCAGAGTTTGATGATGATCACGCAGTGATCGAAACCGGTGACTAAATAAATGTCTTGAGAACAGTGGGATTAAGAATTTTCTTGGTTTTTTTCCTAAAAATATTTACCGTCTTCTGTATTTTACTACATTTGGGTTTCTCAACTCTCCTTAACATAAATTGGCATATAAAATCAATTATGCGTTTTTATTGATATTCAATTCAATGCTACTTGCTTAATAAATTTCTTTATTATTTTTATTCCAACAATATTATTGTTGTGGTCGTAAAATTATAATTTTTAGGAGAGAATATTATTTTTTCTGCATGTCTTTCACTTGGCCTATAATGCTATAATGTACTACATTTTGCATGATTCTGGCTGTTGGGATAGCTCCAAAAAAATGCATAATTCAAACATAATAAATTTAAATATTTAGGATTACCTTTTTGATTTGAAACAGAAATATGATTCTACTCTGAGCTATTACTATTCTCTGTGAAGGTGTTTTGAAATTATTTCAAAGCAGTGTTAAGACTATTCATTCATGCATCTTTGAATAAACAATTATATTTCTGCACTAAAAATCATGGAACCACTGAAATTATTTGGAACTGAAAAAATCCTTGAATTAAAATTTTTAAAACAATAATTTTTATAAAAATATTTTGCTCACTTGCTCATTCAATATCAATAGTATCACCATATTCAAGAATTATTGCTGCATTTATTAGATAGAAAGAATTGATTTGATTCGTCATTGAATAATAGGCAAAGTAATCTTTTTACTGAGTTGCTTGTATTAACAATGATAGTGCAAAAATAATCAATTTGATCTGTTTTCAAAGCAGAGGGTTTCACACGAGATTTCGAATAATATGAGAATATGCCCTAAAAAAAATAAAAAAATCACTTGATTAAACTTTGTCCAATATTTTCGGGCGTCAAGAAATTGTCGCTGTTTATGAATGAAAGCATAATAAAACAGATGCAGGAAAAGAATTCATAGTTCAATGCAATTACGCTGGCATTGTAATCCGGGGGGTCGAATCAGCTTTGAACAAACTGTCAGTATGATTATCACTCAATTATAATAGAATCTGTGGAGTGGTCTCCACAAAAGTCAAGAATACTAGTAGTTTGACGAATGGTAACCGCACCCACGGCTCAGGAAATATCAATCAATCTATCAATGTGCACTAAAATAGTGTCTGTCTAGCTCAGAGATTCTTAGATTCCCAAAGTAGGTAATATCGCACCTTAGTGGACACTGGAACTATCCATAGTTGCCTCGAGTTCATTTAGGGGCTTTAAATGAAAATAAAACGGCGCGGCAATTCTAGTATCAGATATGATTGAGCTTTTTTCACCCAGAAAAGCATAACAAATTATTCTAGAACATAAAATTGACAGAATATACCATTATTTGTGAATTAGCAGAAAGAAATACAAAAAAGATATTAATTCAACTCTTTAAGTATACAATTACATTCCTATGTATCCAAAACGCTCACAAATTATTCAGAATAAGTATGTCTCTCGGGAGATACGTTTAACTCAACTGTGATTAGGGTTATTAGCGGCTACAATTGAAAGTTCGGTCAAAATAGAATAGATAGAAATCATAATAGAAAAAGTCCGGTCTTTGAACTTTAGAAAATAATACTCGATGGAATACAGTTCTATTTATTATTTTAATGTCCGACTAGTTTATTATTGTTATCATAATAACACTGATTTCAGAGTAATTTCGTAACAAATAATACCCGATGGCATTATGTTTTAAAATAATGTCCGAGGGCATTATATAGAAAAATAACAAACAAGTTGCCTAATTACAGCAAGTAACTAGAGTAATTTCTCTGACAGATATCACAATGACAGGACATACATTGCTAAAAATCATGATTAAAATAGAACAAAAGTCGGACATTAAACAATGAAGGCACCACGGGAGTTGAACAGACAATAATGCCTACGGTCAACGTACACACCTCGGGCCGGAGGCCCTCGGAAAGTATTGACCTCAGGCATTGTAGTCCTTTTAACATCCTTGATACCTTAATTACTATAATCACATAATTACAATTTGATACTGCTTTTGAAAAGTCTGCCATTCAAATTACCACCAGTAATGTAATCCGGGCATGTCCGGTTAAAGCTTAGAAAGTCCAGTCAATACCGAATTCATGCGGTCAGATAATAATCCCAACTGTGATTGTCTGGAAAAGTAGATGGATACCTAATACTAATTTTAGTGATATCTTATTGTACTCAATTAGGAAATGCAAGAAACAAATTGTATCACCTAATAAATTCATATTAGATTCTTTTGTGGCGAGAATATGGCTGAATATGCACTCTTGCAAAGATTATACTCTGTTTATTAATCCAGTATGGATAAGGTACTTAAAAACGTCTTCTAAATTGTATCATACAAATATGTTCTTTGTTTCTGAATATTTGTCGTATTTTAAATATTGATGCATAAATATTGTACATTTCCAAAATTTGACCTGCAAACTGTGCCCACAACTTCCTTGCATGTTTTGAATAAAAAAGAGCTATCGAAAATTTTTAGTTCCTTCTAACAGCGACTTCAGAAGATGAAAAAACCTTTTCTCTATATTTAGAGCCGGTTTTGATAATACTATGCGAAAATATTTCTGTTACACTGAAACTCAAGAGATTGGAAGTTCACATTTGTATCACAGGTGGACAGAGTTTAAGTGGATACTCTTACTTTTGTCTGAGTTAGCAGACGTATCATACATTAAAAAAACAGCGTGAATAATTACCTTTTTATCAGGTGCTAGAATTTCTTTCACTTTCAATGAATAAAATTCACATTCATCAACAATTTTAATCATTTACGGTCCTTAATTTCCGAAAATACTTAATCACCCAAAAAATTTAAAAATTCAACCAGTTTCATCAATTACAAAAAAATATATATGACGCGTAAAAATTATTTTCAAAATTAATAATTCCCTCAACCTACAAAATCAGTGATCGATATCGGATGCAATTTGCATCCAAATGATGATTTATAGTAATGTAATTATAATAATGCATTACAGTTGGTAATGTCGTCTCTTCAGTATAAGGTATAAGAGGTTTTTGTGTCAAACGCTTTTATTTTTGCGGTACTTTCACCTTGACTCACGGCGAGGAGCGCGACCGTGAAAGAGAGAAGTATTCTAGTGTCCATGACAGACAAAATCAGTGATAGGGACGCAATTTTTTTTCTGGGGGCCACAACATGATCGGAATTTGCTTGCATGGAAGCAATGTTCGTAATATCTTTCTGGGTTTTCAAGTATTCACCTTTATTTTGAGTATTACTAATCAAATTAAACATCCTTCTAGATTTTTTATATACCAATTATATTTATGCTCTCACTTTTGTAACAATTTGGAAGTGATCTCTCAATAATCTTTGTTATATTTTTATATGTTTGTATATATTATCGAATTATTTTGGATTAAATTAATCATGAAGAATGTTTGTGAATAATTTACCTCAAACTTATTCACACTGTGTGAACAAAAACGTTACGGTTTCTTTCTTGCTCTTGCGTCGGAGTCTCCAAAAATAACATACTCGTTCTTTTGACTTTTCTACCGTTACGGTTCTAAATTTAGAAGCTCAGTAAACAATCTCATATCTTATAAGATCCTTTCGCTTTCTGATAAATTATAATCTTAACATTCGCTTACATCCGTTTTCCGTTACAATATTATAAATTCAACTCTTGACGACCACCCATCCCAATAAATTAATAGTTAGCCTGTGAAATAATTTCTCCTCGACCAATCAGTCGTTCAATACAACAGACAGTAAAAGAGAAATTGAAAGTTTAGTAAAGAATATCGGTCGTAATTATTACCTAAATACAAAAAGAAGAGATATATGTTGGCACTTGACAAACAAGTTTAGATGTCGTGCTTTGTTTGAATTGTCTGGTTGTTATCTAGTGACATGTTAAATTAGAAGAAACGCAGTATGACAGCGTGTGTTCTAATATTGACTAGTGCACCAGCCTTAAGCTTTTCAAGCAATCAGTTTTTGATATGAAAGAGCTGTTTTTCTCACAACAATTTTTTATGTAGGTACTTTAATATTTTCGAGATTAAGTTTGAAATACATTTTTTGAGGTCTTGTATTGATTTAACATATTAAACACCTTTATTGATGCTTTGAAAGGTTTTATTACACAGTTGTCAAACTTTATATTCGAAAATCATTTCTATTACAAAAATTTTCAGATAATTGGAGTAACTGCGGAAATATGGAACATTTTTTGTCATTTTATCCTGTTTGAATATTTTCTTTGGGGCTCTAGAAAGAGAAACCAATATAGATAATTTGATTTAAAAAACAGAAAATTGTCAGGTTCTTTGAAACAAATATGTCCATTTGGTTGTTTAATTAATTTGAAGATGTTTTGGTACGAGTGCACTTATTTTTCGAAAATTCCATCTTTCCTTTCAGCAGTTCATAATTCTATTGTGCTAAATATGTTTTTAAAGTATCACTGAACATATGCTGTTCAATTTTAAATATACAAATTCTGTTTGTCTCTCAAGGATAGTCAAGCCCTTCTTTTCCATTGGTCACTCTGGACAAGTGCCCAGAGCCCTGCGATTTATAGGGCCTCCTAATTCCTATCAGATCAATAATATTACCGATAAATATGAATCTATTTAAAAAAAAATCAATATCAAAATAACTGTTAAATAAATTTAGAATCTTTTCCTTTTGCATTTTATTAATCAATAAAATAGCTTTTTGTTATATTAAAATTATAGAGGCGAGGAGCCCCATTATCCTAAAGTGTCCAGAGCCTCCAATAGACTAAATACGGTCCTGAGGACGGTCCAGGTGAGACCGAAACTGTAGAGTGGAAAAGAAAACTAAAACTCTTGACTGAATTCTCGTATGTCAATACCTGCATGAATAGTAAATGTCCTATATATCTACATTTTGTGCCAAATCGTTTTTAAGTTGAACAAAATTTTTTTTTCGCCAGCTGTCAAAAAAACATGATATTTTTGTATTGTTATGGATACGCAAAGTTCGTGATTTTTTCACTAGTAAAAAAATGAAACATATTTTTTCACTAGTGAAAAAATGGAACATATTTTTTCACTAGTGAAAGAATAAATTCTATTTTTGCACACCTAATCTAATAGAATTCAGTTTAGTAATGCTACAAGGATAGAAACAAACAGGTATTTAACAAAAAAGAAATATGAATTTGTACACAAAACTACTTATTTTTGAATATAAAAATTAATTGTTGACAGTTCTTTATTCATGGAACAACAATTGCGCATTTTTTTGGTTACAATATCCAGGTGACTGCAAATTAATTTCATTTTGTACTTTTTTCTACATTTCACTGAATAAAACAATAATTATTGTTGATTTATTATTTTTTTACAGTTGGCGAAAAAATATTGTTTGTATTTCGTGCACGAAGTGATTGTATTATTTGTTGCGCTTTTGAATAAATTTGTCACGTCGACCTTACGGTCTCTGTTAAAATTGACAAAAAAAACAGTCACTTCGCACACTTAATACAAAAATAACTATTTTATATATTTTGTGAGCCAGGAGCCTCGTTTATCAGTTCTACTTAGGATTATCACAGGTCTTTTTCTAAATAAGACAATTGAAAAAAAAGTCTACAATTGACTGAAGCTTCAAAGAGGATAAAATGCTAACTATGCTATAGTAATAAATGCATGATTCGAATATCAATAGAAAAATTAGATTCAGCAGATATTTATTATTTAAAAAATTTTTGATTGCCTAAAATTTTGACAAAAAAATCATCAGTTGTATGAAAACGAGCATTTTTTTATAAATTCGAGGCCCTCAAAGCCGGAGTGTGAAATGAAAGAGGCAAATACATAAACTACATCAGTAATAATAAAACTTGAATTTTAAAATGAATTCTGGATGCTTTGTGCTCCAAAATTGATAGTAAACTGAGAAAAAACTCAGATTAGAGATAAATTGCTTAAATCCTGTTATATTTTTAGAGAGACTGAAATGGTAAAGACATATTGAAGCTGGACTGTTAGTATATTTATTGTCGAATAAATGTGGAAACAAGCGTAAGATGAAAGGATAAATACATACATTAGACCCTTAGATACGTGCCTGTTGTGCGTAATGGATAATCCAACACAGCTACGATTTATATAATAAATTAATGAATGGAATATGGAAATATTCTCCTTTTAAAGGTATCGCAATTTGAAAAATTAATATCTCATATAGTTGGGCTATTTTTGAATTGCGTTTTGATTAATACTTTTATTATTCCATGACCTATCAGAAAATTGCCTTCCCATTAATCTTTTCAGCACTTAGTATACCTTGAGCACTTCTTAATGTAATGTTTATTGCTCTTAAAGGAATTGTTTATCATTAAAATAAAAGTCACTATTTAATGAATGAAAAGAAAATAAAAATTTTATTGTTTGATGCAACTAAAACAAATACAAATCTATTTCTCACTCACTACTAATAAACTTCAACCACAAAGCTACTAATACTCCCTCAGTCAGGTTGCTCCCCATATATATTCGAATGCTCACTTCTAGAAATTTCTACGTCATTCTAACAAGCTACTCGAACGTTCGATTGTGCAGAGCGGCGCAACGCAATGAGATTAAAGGCTCCATCCAAACAGAGGCGTACACAGGGCCTATTTTTTTTTATTAATTATGACACCTTCGCACTTTACATTAGATTTGGGGACTCCAAAAACCGGAGGTCTCTAGGCACGTGCCTAGTGTGTCTAATGTATAATCCGCTACTGAGTCTATTTACCAACTCAACTCTTGTTCTTCTAAGCAATAACTTCGTATTATAGTCTTAATTTAGACGAGACATTTTGTAGTCTATTTCAATTGATTCAGCTATGACTACGATGGACCATGCGATTCACTGTCAGATGATTGCAAAAACTTTGCCCCGTGTTCTATCCTTCCTTTTGAAAAATGCCTATATTATGCTCATCCATAATATAAAATTATTGGAACAAATATACGAATAAAAGCATAAAATTGGTAATGTATGAAAATATCCAAGTTTAGCATTGTGTTCATTGACTTTAGATTTTGACATTTAGATTTTTTTTCTATAGATGTAAAATGCTATTGCTCTTGGGTTTTAACTGTTATTTGGGCCATAAACACTAAACATTCAAACAAAAAAGAATTAAATTATTCATAATATCGATGAATGACTCATAATTGTATTGACATTTACAATATTTATACCCAATTATATAAAATGTTAAAGTCAAAGTTGACTTTAAAAAAAAATATTCTATTAGACAAATGCATTTCACAGCTGCAATCCTGGGAAAAAATCATTAATTATTACCAATCAATCCTCATTTTAAAAGTCATAGCCTTGATCATCTTGGATTCGTCTGTAGCTTTTTTAATAACACTTAAAGATTAACTAATGCAAAATTGTACTTTAGTTTCTCCTTTTCAAAAGTCAGACTTTTAGCGACAATAAAATTGAACTGAATTTTTGCGACATGAAAGGAACGATTTTAAATTGACATTCTCTATAATCATATCAGACATCCACTTTCTCCCTAAATGAAGAAGTGCAGTAAATGCAGAAAAAGTTACTAGAACACATTGTGCACTCGATTTACAAAATAATTTCTATTTTTCACTGGCTGTAAATGTGATTGAAAAAGAAATTTTCCTTTTCTAATGGTTATCTCTTTCAATCAAATAATTGTAGATGAAAAAAAATGTATTGAGGAAAATAACACTTATTAAGTATTATATTTTGATACACAGGTCCATGTTCTTCCTTGGGAGTTAAAGCTACATTTTATTGTTTATATTCTATAGTAGTAGAAATTCAAATTTGAATACGCAAAAAAAGACTTTGTAAGTTTATGGTTTATTTTTTGCAATGAATAGTTTGATGATAAATCAATTAGTCTGACTTTAAAACTAAACTTGCTGCTACAAATATAAAAATCTGGTTTTTTGAGAGTTCAGTCAACTCTCCAAATACTACCGATATTTTAAAATACGTACTTTTTTATTTCAATGTGGCCCAATTTATTTGATTTCCTTTTCATCTTACTTTTTAACTTCTGTTTTGAAAGTTCAATATGCCAGCAAAGGCATAAAAAACATTCTCGAATAATCTCAATTTGTTGGACGTTTTGTTTGATCAAGTTTCACCAATTAAAAATGGATCAATTACTACTGTTGAGAGCACAATTATTTCTTAGATAACTAAATATTTGGATAGTGGGTGTAATATATAATTAAAAATAGATCATTTACTGTAGAATTTAATTAGCTTGACATAATTATTTTGCTGAAGACTCTAATGTTATTTCGCAACAGAGTTTCAATCGATTTTGATGTCTTCTTTGACTTACTAATTTTCATTTTCATCCTTACGAATTATAGCATTTAAACAGGACCCATTTGGAATATTTTAATAAATGAGGGAAGGGGAACTGACTTCAGCTAATTTTTTTCAAATAAATCACTACCTACATGAGTATAAATTTTTTTTTGGTTATCAAAGAATTCTATCAAAAATTAAGAATGCAATCTGGCCACTTCCAATAATATGAGACTACTTTGAAAATACAAGTGAATTTTTAATGAAATTTGAAGACTAAAAAACATGCATTTAAAATTAAATGAAAGTGTTCCGAAGTGGCACACAATTTTTACATACCAAATAAACGTCATTGGTTCCAAATTAAGTCTTACTTTCATTAACAAAAAAAAAAGATTGTGTGATAATCAAAAATATCAATGTGAGCTGATTCCTAATGATATTTTAATTTCGCAATATTATATTCTAAAGATGAATATTCAAATAATCGAGATATTCCAAATAGAGAGATGTGAGTAATATTTACTTTCTCATTCTAGTCAAGGTGATAAATATTACTGCTAAATGAAATTATTTTATTTAATAATAATCAAATAAAATTTATGAGTGGATATCATACATTTATAGGAAAAACATTCCAAAAATTGGATGCCTAAAGTTGTAGAAAGTTAATTGATATCGATACTCAAATTGAATCTTGAAATATATGAAAATAAATATTAATCACGTCTTTTACCCAATGTGGGTGTAGCAGGCACTTGAAGTGCATTCAATAGATTGACTGATATTTCCTCAGCCGTGAAATGTGGCTACGAGTCGTCAAGCCACGGCTATTCTTTGTATTTGTGGGGAGTACGCCACAGCGTTCATTATAATCTAATGAAAATTTTACTAATTTTTTTTCCGTTGGTGAGATTCGATTCCGCGACCTCCGGATTACAAAGCCAACATATACAGCTAGGAATAATAAATTATAAATATTAGTCCAGATAATTATTATTTTTAACCTGCACGTACAGTAACGTACTTAGTTTTAATCTAGTTGAATCAGTAAAATTGCAGCGCATCTATTTTATTCTTCTTTGAGATACGAAAGTGATGATACGAGGTACAAGTTTTTCTACGAAACAAAATGCGTGGAATAGAGTAGTGTTAGTATGTTCTTTTATCGCATGCATATCTGCTAGCTTGTGTCGACGGCCAATTTAGAGATACCAGGTGCTAGAGGTGCGTTAAGACATTACTCACTTTTCTTAAAGTCTGAGTGCTGATTTTTATATTTTTTAGAGAATATTGTCAAAAATTGATAATCAATACTGCCAGACACTATCCATCGGCGGTAATTCCTGCTAGACGCTCAAAAACTTGCAAAGAATAACGTTATCTCACTTATAATCTGAGTCCTAGTTTTTAAACCAATCTTAGGGGCTAAAATCTTATCTATTTGTTCAATTGATGCACTCCATTCTCAAGCTTATTAAAGCAAATGACAGTGACGTTTGATCCACGACATTGAATCCGAAATGCATCAATCAAACTTGTAAATTAAAATCAAAAAAACTCAGAAGTATTGTTCATGTACGAAAACAGCGAACAAGAAAGTTTCATGAATTCCTAATAGATATTTTGTAACATGATTGATTCTATAGACAAGATGTGAAACACATAATGTTTGAAACAACAGGATTTTTACCGGTTTTTCAAACTGACTTCATTTGGAGGTAATTAAAAGACTGATAACTGAAATACGTATCTAGACCGGACTAGAAATTCATAGTTTAAAAATATATTTCACCATATACTTATTTGTCAAAATGTTTGGTGAAAGCATTTATTCCAAGAGGTTCAAAAATTTTTGTGAATTAGATAACAACATTCCAGAGCAAACAAATTTTGTATTATTTTCTGCTGTTTTGCTCCAAAATTTATTGACTGTAGGATACTTTTTTATAATTATTATTGATAAAATATATTTTTTGATAGTTGTTATCATAATCCAGTTGTTAAATAAGGAAATATATATTGTTGTCTAAAGTAATTGTAATCTCTTCTTAAATTGATGAAATTATCTTAAGGTGTTGAGCAAATAAACTTTTAATCACGAAACTAGTGTTTTATTGTGTAAGATTCACATACAGTATGTACCGGAAATATGTACTTTGCTCCAAGCCTGTATTATGTGATAGTTCAGAGAAATTTTGATATACGAGTTATTTTTTTACGGAAGAGCTCGAGTTATCGTTGGAGGAAATAGAGCAATTGAATAACAGCATTGAGATGATTAAAATGAATGATAATCACTAAGTATTTATTAGGTATTTGGAAAGTAGTCCTTTCTTCGAATACCTGTTAATACTTTCAGATGTCTCAATTGTCTATGTTTTATATTAAATGTGTTTTAGCGACAAAGATAAATTAATTAGGATAAGTGATGATAATTGGATTCAATCTCACTTTTGGTAATTAAAAAGTGGAACTAAATGTTTGGAATATTCTGCTTTTCTATAACAATTTACCAATTCTCAACTTGTAACATATTTTTGATAAATTAATCAATTTTGTCTTGGTACTACGTGTTACCTGGTGATATATGATGCAAATAAATTATAACTTTGCAAATTATTATCTCCTAAAATATTTATAGTACAATAATGAACCAATTTATCATAAAACCAGTTCCCTTCATCTTCCAACTTTGAATATGATTTTAAAAGAACCAAAATCTAAAGATAATCCCTGAAATAATAATCGATGGACAATAAGTTAAACGCTGATTAAAAGCTTATGTACTACTTTTATTTTTATTAAACCACTTTCAACTTCAGAAAACAGTAACATAAAAATGTTTGTATATCAACTTTACAAGAAATCATCAAATTTCTTCATGTTATATTTGGAATCTTCAACCAATTTAATTAAACTACAAACAACAAAATGACTTACAAAAATTGAACTCATATATTCACAGTAGCTTCTTATCAGTTCTAAGTGATTCTAGGTATTCCACAATTGGAATATTTCAAGATTCTATTTAAATAATTAACCACTAACTTCCTAATATAATCCCACATCCGTTTTCAATCAAATATATGATAAAATGCAAAGATACAATGACATTTGACAAAATCATAGAACTAGGAGTAAAAAAGCTTTCTAATACGTAACTAGTTTGTTTTACTGAGTATACATTTTGCTTGAAAAAGAAAGTTGTTTCTTATCTTTTATTTTTGAAAAATACTAATAAAATGCATTTTTTCCAACTGGGATCAATGGTCATTCAGAATTATACGCAGAAAAATTAGTTTCAAAGTGAACGAGAGAATTTTTAATTCGCATATGATTATACGGAAGCTTGCTTCCATTGTACACCAGTTTTCGGAAGGAAAATATCAATAAATAAAAATACTAATTACAAACTACAAGGATCTTATAGGAGTATGATTAAAGTCTTCTGATTGGCCGAAGTGCAAACACGAATCACACACATTAAATGCAGAAATGAAAACAAGAATTCAATAAATAAAAGCAATAAATATATTTTTTCATAATACCTGCCAACGCATTTCAACGCCTGTTTTGTCAGTCGAAACAAGACAATTTCAGACAAATGCGAGTGTAGCCGGACAGAAACAAGCTTGTTTCTGCCCGCTGAATTTATTTCTTACATCGTTTTATCCCTGACAGACTCGCATTCGTTCATTGTCAATCTCTAAATGAAAATCATATAACCTCAGTTAATTTGACAGTTGTTGTATCCGAAACTGTAAATTAAATTAAAAAGACGATTAGTTTCAAGAAAAAAAGTATTAATACGATAATTATAAGTACACTACAACATCTTGTTGATAAAGTAGAAGCAGCTACTCTCGACTTGTAGAATCAAAAGGAACATTTTTACTTTGTTATGACAAATTTATAATATAGAAAGTTTCAATGCAGATATTTTGAAAAATACAGTGTGTGGCACGGGACAAAACACGATTTCAGCCGAAAGTGATGCCGGCCCTCACTTCGCTCGGGCAAGCAACGCTCACCCTCGGCTGAAATCGTCTTTTTTCGTCCCGTTCTTCAAACTGTACAAATTTATTTATGATGATTGATGAACGACTGACAGTTGATGCATCTTTCAGATAGTCAAGTTTGATCTTTGAGCTAAAGTATGCTTTGTATTTTATTTGGAAGATACAATTATTTGTCGCAGATGTTGACAATAAAGGAAACAAAAGAATCATATAAGTCCTACTCGAACAGATGAAAACAGGTCAACCGATTGATGATATTTATTATTTTTTTATATAAAACTCGGATAAAAATCAAATTGTCAGCAGCAGCTTGGAAAATCATTCATATTTCAAATAAATTATAAGCTTTATTTTTTATCTCAAAGAAGTTATAAACACAATGTTAACTTCCACATTGTGTTTACTATCGTTAAAGAGCTGTCGGATCAAATATTCACTTTCAAGAACAATCTCTAAAGAGCACAATGTACAGAAAAATCTCATATAATTTATTTCCTGCATTAAATATCAAAACTGAATTTGCTTTTCCAAGACGAACGGAGAAATTGTAACAGTGCACTCTTTTCAAGGAGAAATTTAATAATTATTATAATTTTATAACAAATGTTTCATTGAAATTTATAATTATGTATTTTGGTAATAGAATACTGTATTACCAAATTTCTATTAGCTTTAAATATGAATTTTTTAGAATCATTTTAATTGGAATTTTATCATATGTTTGCTCATTTGCTAATCATAAAGCTGCAAATTAATATTGAAATTGATAAAAATTACTAATTTTTTGAGATTATTTGTTATTAAGAGAAACTTATTCTTTCTAAGAAAATACAAAGCTGGATGTACTTTTCGACCTCAAATTTATAATTAAACAACTACTTATGAATGTCGAAGTGTACAGGAGAAGTTTGCAATTAATTCCTGATTTTTCTATCATCCATCGATTTAGCAACTGATTAATATTAGAAATTTGCAAAGATGCGGAGACATATTATTATTCATAAATGAGAAATTCAAATACAATATTTATGGAATACATAACATTTGTCATACCTATTCTTTACCATAAGCATGCGTGTCTACTTGGATAGAAATCATATTATTTCATTTAGATTTTCACTGTTTTTATAAACATTATCAGGAATAATTTACATGTTGGAATGAATGAAATCTTCAAATATTACGAGAAAATAAATGATTTCTCTTTGGAATTAACTGCCAGAAATATTAATGAATACATTATTTCGACAGCTTCAGCTCTTGAAAACATCAATTAGTTCTTTTTATAATCGTAAGTAAATTTCCGATTGATAAGAGAAATCTTATTTTTCCGGAACAAAGTCCTGAGGTTTAAAGATGAAATATATTTTTCTCTCGATTTGAGAATGGGGCTGCTAACCGCCGTAATTTACGGGGACACGTTCTGGTTATTGAGGCTCCTAAATAGATTATAAGAAGTGATCTGGGTTTTTTTAAACGTCCTGTTTCTTGACGCACTATTCAATTCGTCTCTTTAACTTACTATTTCTGTGTACCTAACGAGGGTTTTTTAATTTTTACCATAGTTATATTATGTTGTATGTGTCAAATCTAATATTTCGGACCTCAGACTGGATGTAGGCAGATATAATCTGTAATTCCCCTGGATTTCATGGTGATGACTTCAGTATTTATTGGAAAAATTGATTGTAACATACAAACAGATAGAGCGAAGACTCACTACGAGTCCTTTATAATAAACTTCTCTGTGAGTAATTTGTGTGATACGGAGCCCTAAAATGCCCACTTATTTTGTAATCTTAGAAGCAAGAACTAGTAAAAACAATTTAATGTACAAGTTAGGTCAATAATGGCGTACTTCTCGACAAATAATAAGTAGAACTATCAATTCACAAGTTGTTTCGATGTTTCCAGGAAACACGACGTATTTCAGGATTTAGAATAAATTGAAGTAGATTGCTTTGCTGTAAGGCATTAAGAAAGATAAACAAAAGGGACTCGTACTAGTTTATTGCTTTACTTCTTAAGTTCAAAGTGCGCCGTAAAATATGAAATGCGTTTTCCATTATTTGAAAACTTGATGATGTTTATTCTGAACTGAAATGATATTCTCGTCTTTTTCGTATTAGCAAAGCCCAAATCTGTCTTACCTAAAGTTATTATTACTTTTGAAAGCTGGTTAGATATTAATGAATTTTTCTCATATGGCAAAAATCAATCACAGTTGCTGGTAAATCAATCAGAACTGATACTAATAATCTTGTTTTTGAATGGTCTGTAGGCATCTGAATCCAAAAGTAAAACTAAGATGACTGTTACGTAATCGTTCTATATTCATTTCCTAACCGATCTTAAGTATTTAACTCAACAGTATTGGAAAGCGTATTTGAGTTTTAAATTAGCATGAAATAGTGCTTAATTAAGCAAACTTCTAAATTTGTTTGAATATGAAATGAATCGAAAAATACTAAAACTGTAGAAAATTAAAAGCTAAAATTGGTTCTAAATACAATAATCAAATGATGAATCAATAATTTCCTTAAAAGTTTATCCTGGTCCTCAGTGGAACTACCAGTTGAATAACAAATAAATTTTCCATAAAATTATCCTGAGAAGAGCCTCAGCTGCTCCTGGACAGGACGACCAGATCAAAAAACAAAAAACTTCTCCATGATAATATCCTAAGAAGAATCTCGTTTGGTTTTGAGCAGGAGAAATAAATTAAAACAAAATAACTTTTCCATAAAGTTATCTTGTGAAATCTCAATGGATGCTTGAATACAAAACAAATTACTCCTGCATATGGTAATCCTGAGAAAATCTTAGTTGTCCCAACTCTATTCCGATATGGAAATAATCAAGGAAAACCTCATTTGAATCCGATAAGGACCTCATAGTACTTCAGGCAAGTGGGGAACGTCCATTCAAATATGTACAAAGACAGTTGAAAACATTACCTCTTTATTTTTAGTCAAATAATGAAGCCAAGACAAAGAAAAATGTATTACATTTACACCAGAATATGTTGGCTTTTATAAACTGTGTAACATCACCAATTAATTTTTTTGAATAGGTGCGAGTGTTTAGAGACAATTTTGGGTAATAAAAATAATTCAAGTCAGTCTTTCACGCTACAAATCACATTATCACACTTTGTATTGTTCAAACAAAACTTTCTTCAGTTTTTCTGTGAATATCAAGATATTGACAAAATTCACAATGCTTCAAAACATTCAAAAAACTCATCACTTATTTTTATTTTCAGACTAGAACAATAACCCTCTTCCTGCTGGGCTTCACGATATCCCAGGCGTTTACAGCTAGCATTCCCGTACATATTCACATCCAGGACCCAACATCATCAGCAGATGTGGATATCCCAGTCTCTGAAGACGATGCCCTCCGGATCAAAAGATCGGGACCGGGATCAGGTTCTCCTGATTTTTTCGGAATTATTAAGAGAGGAATCACCGGGAAAATTTCTCAGCTAGCGTCGGCCTCTGCTGGGGCTAGTGCAACGTTCAGCAAAGGGAGCAGCGGTGGTGGAGGAGGATATCATTATCCTTCTCCACATGATACGCCCATTGTAAGTGAAAAACTTTTGGAAGAGTGTTTTTTTATATTTTTGTCACGTTGCCCTCTTCAAGAGATTTGTAAAAACGCTAAAGAGAAAGCTGATAAAAATATATTAGCATATTTTGTATAGATACGAGATAAAGCAGTGGCTCCGAACTAATATTTTTTCGGAGCATCTGATAGTGTGTTCGAATCCTTCGTAAATCAATATTGCTTGTGCACATCAATAACTTAAGACTGTTTCAGGCAAGAACTTTAAAACTGCAAACATCTATCAAGAAGATCAGAACTGACTATAATATTCCAATCTTTTTTATCAATAAATAAGTATTTTACAAAAAATTAATTCACAATTTATGATTAAGTAGCTCGATTCTATGAAAATTTTCCTGAAAATGGTTGAATGATATCTTCTCATTTATCAGAGAAAGCCCAACGTATCAATGTTTATCTTACTATTCTATAAAACAACACACGTACAATTCGTGATTATATTCCAGATTAAGCACAAAGGCATGAAATATGACATTTCAGATTATATTTCTCGTGGAACAACAGTACTTCTCTGCTATTATGCTCAAACAAATATAATTTTCTAGGTTAATAAAATTTTAATTGTTTAAAAGTGAAGAAGACAATTAAACCTTTCTCCAAATAAGTTGTTTTGTACATGTCACGTATCTAAAAGAATATAAACAAACCTTGGAAGCATAGAAGGTCGCAAAAATAACTTTTTTATTCATAATTTTTCATTCCAATATATAATAGAAATTCAAATCAAAATTAGATCTACGACGTCTTAATTTCAGCAGGTCATCAATTTGTCCTCAGTATTTTTGTTCAAAATTATTTTAATATGCTCATAACTAAATATTCAAGAATTGATCAACCTCTTCATAACTTTCACAAATTATTTAATATCAACTAATTTTGTATTTGTGCCCATAGTGGTCGTGCTAATAGCGCTCAAATATTATCTTGCCCTTCGTTATTTTTCGGTCGTGCTTGTAGACGTCAATACTCTTTCATTACTTAATTTGGATTCACTTCTAATAATATGTTCATTCAAATATCAAATATTTTCCATATTTTACATCATCACAACTTATTGAAGAAATAAACTTTGTTGGTGGCACGAAAAAAGTGATTTTTAATTAAATTGATTGTAGGCTAGCTCACGCACTTCTGCAAAATACCCCTGAATAGTACTGAATTGCATTGCGTGTCAATTTAACTTCTCATCCTCAAAGACAAAAAAATTAACTATGAATTTTCTATACCACTTATTGAAATATTAATTAAGAGAAATATTTACACTGCAGCGCTAGTCAGGAACTTCCACGCAAGCGTCAATAGCAACAGTTCAAAATTTCAACTCAGTCGGATGAACGATGCGCGAACAAACAGCTATCTGAAGTATCTGACTTATTGTAGCACTAGATTCGCTCTCCAGAAGTATTCCTGTAGTGTACTCTCTACTAATATTCATAGGGACCAAAATATCAATCTAACTAATAGCATAATATCCAGAAATAGGTAGAAATCTTGATTGCTATATGACTGTAATAATAGTTATCATTTTTTAGAGCTATGGGGCAAAAACTTTCGACTTCTGGACATTGAAGAAATCTATCCTCAATACTCTCTTGCAAGCTGTTAAAGCCATAAATGGAGGAATAATCGCCCTCAAAGGAAAACTAATCCAGGGAAGTGGTGCTATTATTTCAACCAAAGGACGGATTATAAGCATGAAAGGAGAAGCCATTGCTAATGTCGGAAAGCATATAATCATGAACGCCAAACTTAGTCCTGTGACAGGATACCATTCTGCTCCTTCCGGTAAGAATAAGTTTTCGCTTGAAAATTCACATCGTTTTTTGTTGAAGTAGCATATTTGTGCAGTCAACCTCGTTAATTACAATCCCCCAATAAAGATTTCGATAACATGTATTATATTATTGCAATAATGATTATCATTCTTTCCTGCTTACGACAATATGTCAACGATGGCGGATATTGAACTTTCTAATTAAAAGACTAGTATTATTATTTTTTTATTGAGTCTAATCACGCAAAGCAAATTGAATCATGTTGCCGAATATGTACGACATATTCGTGGCTTATATAATCTGTAATAGAAGTATTTCTGATGGATAATGTCGTATGTCAAATTGGCTTATGATTGCACTAGAAATTTTTTTCGCTGATATGCTATTTGAAGGATAGTGCATGCGTGACTAAATTTAGAAACTACATCATTAAATTAAATTTAGGAAGTTAATCTACTGAAATATTTGAATTAATTTTTAAAATTGACATAATAATTTTTGAAATACTCCACATGTTGTAGTAAAATGGATGATTTTATGAATTTAATTCAGGTCCTCCAGCGATAGCCCACCCAAGCCCATCTTATGGTCCCCCTTCCAATGAATACGGGCCACCAAGCTCTCCAAGTGGTCCCAGCGCAAGTGGGCCAACCGGAGGATATCCTGATCATCCGCCATCTACATATGGAGCTCCTACAGCTCCTGCTTATGGACCCCCAATTGGACCTAGTGCTTCCCCTCTCCCTAGTCAGGCCTACCTTCCACATAAAGTAACAGCTCACTACGATGGTAAGAACAATAAATGAAAAATTGATAAAAGCGGCAAGAACTTTCAAAGCGATTTTAATGGAAATTCTTCCCGATTCAATACTTTATTTTTCCTATATATTTTAGAACAGCAAACATGGAAATTCATGACAAATTTTGGTGAATAATAGTTGATGCATTACAAGATGCAGTCCTCTCGCGAATTCTCAAATAACGTACTCGTCCTGTTGAACTTTATCATCAATTTAAACAATGACCCAAATTAAAATAGTCCCTCTAAGTATGCTCCCCATTTATTTAGGTCCCTCTTAGATGATATGAATTGAGATGAAATAATACTTCTTTTTGATAATTGCACCACCTTATATCCACTTCAATTTGTTATGGATTTATTCATTTGTCTGAGTTTTGTTGAAATTTTTAATTTTTAATAACCGTAACAATAACAGATTTTTTTGTACAGGTTTATTTGATTATAATAATCATTTATCTATTTTACACTGATTAACAATAAGATACTTTCTTCAAATTCATTGAAAGAGGTAGTTGATCTAATAACTGAAAACAAAACTTCACGATAGTGAAACCAATTCTTTCTTACATTCTAATACATGATAATAATGCTACTGTCTTTCTGTAACTATGTACCATAACCTCTGGGGACTCAATGAAATTATTTGCGTAAGAAATGTCTACTGAACGGTTGACTAACTTTTCTGTGTCACGTTATCTACTATAAATACAGTGTAGACTTCACAAAGGCTGGACTATAAAAAATTATTGAATCAAATTTAAATTCATAAACTTTTAGGCAATAGTGCTATTTTAAGAGCTGAGAATATGGACCGAATGTTTTCTGTTCTACCCATATGATCAAACAGCATGACTTTTTCCAATGCAACAAGTATAATTGAATTAATTCATTCGAGCAAATCTTAAAGGGAACAATATTTTTGCATCACATAGGCGAAATATTGGGAATATATCTTTTTGGAGTAGTCTGACATGAACTCCCGGCTAAATGACACTATATAGTCACTAGATCAGACTTGTATCTGCATTTTTTTTATAATATATCTTCACGCAATGTATAATTAATTTATTAACGCGGTTTGCGAAGGTAGAATTTGGAGCTCGACTCTTAGTCTAAATTATCAAGATTTTCAAGTCTTGTTTCAATAATATTTTCAGTTTTGGTCACATATTCATAACTACACTATTAATAGAATAGGAATCAGTTATCATCTTATAATGATAAAAACTTTAGAAGTAGAAACTATTATTTAGTCTTTTACATCTTCTTCATTTTCCACATAATTTTCCGACGTTTTCACTCGTACTAACCTAACTGACTTGACTCTAGCATTTAAAAATAAACTGACACCCGTCGCGCATGCAGGCATCGTGATTTTGAAGAAGATTCCAAAGAATAAGAATCCACGTGGTCACTCTAATGTGGGACTACCTCCTTCTGCACCCTCTGCAGCTGCTTTGGCAGCGTTACCACTCCAGGACGAAAGACACAAGGTGGTGAAGCCGACCGTTGACGTAACTAAGACATTGTTCTCGCCTCAGGCACCCAAAGCGACACCATTTCAGCCAACCGCACCTTCTGCACCCACAAAACATTCCTTCTTTGAAAGTTCCATACAAAATGTCCATCCTCCTGAACCTATTCATGGGTCGCCTATTGAGTCCCCGCCATCTCCTTCAACAGGAGAAGAGTCCCATGGACCATTACTACCAACCATCCCTCCTTCATCACCTGCGGGCTTTGTAGATGATTCAAATGTTTCTAATCACGATCCTTATGGATTCAAGCAACAAAATTATGATTTTAATAAAGCTTTATCAGCTTTCAAAAACAATATTTATAATGCTAATTCACAAATTTCGGATGTTCCTCCTCCTTTCGACTTGGATTCACTTGAAGGTGATCTTCCTCTGTCAAACTACGGGCTGGGAACTTTAAACAATGCCCATTCAACGCACAGCACTCATCTTGATCCTATTAAGACTGATTTAAACTCTTTTGCACCGGGCTTTAGCAATAGTGGGACCGGAATATCAAATTACAAGTTCAATAATCCAATTTTACAGCCAGGATCATACCCACAGTTTGATGTTGTGAAGTCAATAGCGTATGAACTGCCTACGTTTAAGAGACATTGACAAGACTGGACTAACTAACAACTACTGACTCCAAAGAAGGTAGCATTTTTGTGACTAAACCTATCTGATATTATATTGTGCTTAAGAATATTGTACAGCAGAAAAATCTTCCTGATTTCGAGATTTATAAATTTTTATTATAGTCCAAAAGAGTATATTAATGCCATTTTGTTTGCATTCAATTTTAACAATGATTCAGTCCAAATAAGGAGTCTCATTCTTAATTTCTCAATACTCGAATCAACTTGGCTGGATTTTTTTTTTGAGTTATCTGAAAATGGAGATCCTTTAACTTTGATTAAAAATCAAGAATCGAATACAAATTTTCAAGATTTTATGATTAATGGGAGTTACCATTAGGACCAAATAATTTTGAAAACTGGTTGAAAACAAAATGAAAATTTCAAATCACATGCTTCAATCTTCTGTTATTTACTCTGTAAATCCGAGAGGTTTTTCTGCCGCATTCTGTATATTCAATTAATTATTTATGTATATTTTGTAGCCTCTATTCGGGACTTCAATCACTATTGATAGAATCAATCCATTATCACATTAGCAAATTTCATCAACATCTCAGGAAGAAAAAAGAAGAAAAATATTGTGGTGAATTTCTTATTATTTGAGTCGGTAAAGGTTACATTGCAACAAAAAAACTAACAAAATCAAAAATGTTTTTCAAAAGGAGAAACGGTTAAAACATATTTATACACCTGCCAGGTGATGTGTAAAATAAAAAATTAGGTGAACATTATTGTAATCTATTTATGAATTGTCATAAAGTCGCTTAAATTATTTCAGTGTACATTTCCAAAAAGAAAATAGCTCGTAAATGTCATAAGTTAGAAAATAAGTCATATTTAATGTAATATATTTTTGAATAAAAATGTGAAAAAAAAACTGGCTTTTACTATGGAAAAAAGTGAAATTGGTCCGAATAATATTTTTTTTTTCAAGATAAATATTAAAAAATTTGCTGTGGCCATTACAGTACGTCAACGAACATGAATTTTGTATTTTTTCAAATCATTTGCTGAGGATGAGCCTAGTTGTGGAAGAGGAGGGACATCGAGGGAGGATTGTATGTGGGATTTGCAGAGGATGGAACCCAGCTTTTTTTTTTGTTGAATGTGATTCACCAAAATGTTTTTTGAGTTTCTGTTACAGGTTCACAATTATTGTAGACCCGAAACTCCAAGAGATAGCAGCCTGCAGCACCAGCAGCAACCAAAATCCAGAGATCTTCCAAGCCTTCTGATTTCCTTCTGCCCGCTGCTTACAAAACCCAAGTATGAATTTAATCTTTTTTTAAATTGATTTTAAGAAAATTGCTCAAAATTATGAAATCATTTCATATAAAAGAAACCAACACTTTTATAATAATCAAAAATTAAATGCTGAATCTGATATATTTTTTTTGCTATATATGTAGCACTATGCTGAGGTTTCCCTAGGCACTGAGGGAGAAATCCCGGAGAAAGATACAACTCTTTCCCCATTGTCATTGCCAGGAGTCTAAATCAAGACTTGTAAATGCCCCTTGCTCTTGTACCTTTCAAAATTCCCAAAAAAAACCTTTCCCAAAAAATTGTTTATGTTTAATTAATTAATTGTTTACTCTCTAATGCTTCGTAGATCTTCTTTGATATTTCTTATTCTCCTGCAAGCAAGCTGCCAAATCAGTTGTAGTGGATCCTTTACAACCTACAGCTCAATCTAAAGTCCAAGTTTTTCTCAGCTGCATCATCTACAAAAACTCAGTTATCAAGGGGGCATCCGCTTACAAATATACCATGACTGAAAGGTCCTACAAATAAACTGATTAAATTTTAATGAAGATGATTGTGAGAAGGCAGCTGAGTCAAAAGTTCAATTTCTTTAAAACCAGATTCTTTTCAGTCACTTCTGAAGATGACTCAGGTGGGTTCAAAGCTATAGAGAGGAAAACAAAATAAATTAAAAATTTGACTGAACTCTCTTTTTCTCTATTATTTTCATACAATTTACCAATCAGCGTCATCAAACATTCTAATTGAATTATATTTTAAGGGGGCTATCTTGTAATTATGATAAATTTCGTACGAAATTCAATATTATATGCTATACCAGTTGTCTGAACTTACAGAAATATTTTTCGATCGAAAAATCAGATCCTTTGTATTTCAAATATTGATACCTTCAACTAAATCGAGATTTTCTAATGATTCATAAGTTTAATTGAAACGTATTTTTACTTACTTGTACAAAGTACAAGGAAGTATCATGAAACCGACAAAATTCACATATTGAGATTTTGATGGATATATCCGTTTTGAGCATCCCAGAATCCATTTTGACTATTTTTGGCTTGATGTCGGTACGTATATACGTATGTATGTGTGTATGTGCGTAATTCGCAAATCTCAGAATTCGTCTAACGTATAATGCTGAAATTTTGTATAAAAGACTGGTATAGGATCTAGGATCTTGATGTGCACCTCGCATTATGGTTGCAATGTACTGGAAGTGCACTTTACCTGATACTTTTTTTGAATTTTCCGCATAAATCTAGAATGATTAGCCGTAGGATACTGGAATCCAGTATTTGAAATTGCTGTAGCATCCAAATGATCATCCCCTATTTTCGTCCCAATCGACTAAGCCGGAAGTGCACTTCATATTACAGTCTTTTCGAATTTTTCTTATAAATTTAAAATAATCAGTCGCAGAATATTGAGATTTCGTAGTAAGCACTTTTATAGCATCTAGTTGTACACCTTGCATTATGATTGTGATCGGCTAAGCCGGGAGTGCAGTTTAAGCGAAACATTTTTTAATTTTCCGCATAAATCCAAAATGATTGAACGTAGAATATTAGAATACAGTATTCAATATGATAGTACTGTCCAGATGTTCATATTATATTTTCATTGAGATCGACTGAGTCGAAAGTGCACTATACTTGACGATCTTGGAATTTTGCGCATAAATTCAGAACTGTTAGCCGTAGAATCCTGGAAATCAGTATTTAGGAATTTTGTAGCTTAAGAATGATGACATACTGCTTCCATAGCAACCGACTAGCCGTGGAATGATGAGATGTTGAGTTTGATTATGTATATTCAATGATGTACAAGTAAGTCACGTGATGTCCACGTCAGTTTTTTTCAATTTAGTATCCTATGAATTAAGTAAGAAGTCATGTAATTTTCATAGGAACGATTAAACAAACTTCTGTCAAATTGAAAAATTAGAATTTCTTGCATTTTCTTTGACGAATGGTAGAGAAATAAATTTTATTCTAATATAAAAACTAGTTCAAAAAGATTTGGTGATAAATCAGAAGATGAAATTGATGAAGATATTCAGAAAAATATTCAATTAAATACGAAGAAAGCACGAGATTACAAATTGGAGGTATCCATATCTTTGAGTAATATACTCTCTTTTACCACTAGTGAAATACCCGATGGTATTTCTACACATCCAAATACCCACTGATATGCACCGTTTCTATTGTTAACCTTGTTATAAATACTATGACTGGAATAGTCAAGCTTATTTGGAATTGTTCGTTCATAATTGATTTTCCACCATTTTGATCCAAATATCATGAAATCATATATTTCCAATTAGATAATTTTTTTTCAACGAAAAATATTGTCAATTATGATGAAATATATCAATAAGAATTGATTCTGATGATTTTTATTGTTATATACATCATACTTTCAATTTTATAACGAATTTTGTGGTAGCGCATAAGGATGCTACTATCGCACAGAGTATTACCCGAGTAACGGACGGAGGAGAGAATAACCTAATCAGGAGCACACACTGTACACCTCTGTAGCTCCTAAAAAAATTGAGATAGTAAAATTTTGTAAAAAATATCGTACTGTGCACAAATTATTCTATTGTAATAATAAATTATTGAAATATCTCCACAAATACAAATACTAGAACCTGATAAATAACATTACGATTTTGTAGCTGTATCTTTCTACTCAATTTCATTTATTCACAAACTTTAATACATTATACTGTAATAATAAATAATACTGTAATTTGATATATTATTGTATCAATTTTTGCATGATTAAAAGATGTGACACCTATTTTTAAAATGAACGCTTCTAATTCTCCAAATCATTTAGTTTCTAAATTCTGTCAATTAATCATTGTTCCCTGTAAGCTTCTCAAGACATTAAAAAAATAAATCACAGTTCCATAAGAGCCCTTGGATTGTTCTTAACTGAAATGAAATGTGAAACTTATAGTTTTTGGAAAATAATACGTACTTTCCTTAACTTAAAGGCTGAAAGCAAATTGCATACATATTAATTAGCAATAACTCGAAAACAAAAAAGTTTAGGGACAAATATTTTGAATAAAACTTACATAACTTTTAATTTCCTACAAGATTTAAATCTAAAAAAATTTTTGGACTGTAATTTTTGAGAAATGATATGCTACTACTCTTATTTTAAAAGTTAGAAGAAAACTTTATTCACGCTTTTGATTTTTAATTTAATTTTTTCAAGGGTTATAATTCAGAAATAAATAAAAAAGACACTTTCCCAAATTCTTGAAGTTATTCTCCTAACAATATTCCTAAATTTTTGGAAGACTTTCATGAATTTCATTCGAAGGGGTGTTTCACCTCATGAAAACTATATTATCGTCCGTAAAATAATAACATGAGAATAAAATTTATTTTATTTGTGGGGAATGAATTATTACAAAATTTTAGAACATATTTTACTTCTTAAAAATGGTTTTCAAATTGATTTGACCCCCTTTATTTTATATTAGGACAGGATTAAATTGAAAAATGAATAATATTGCTAAATATTAAGAACGGGAGGTCATGTATTGGCTTTTTCTGTTTTAAAAGTACATCTGTATACAAATTTATTGATTAAAACATTCTTGTCTCATTTGGTTTTATTAAGTAGCGAAGTTTCAACTTGCTTGGCTGCAGGTGTTCAGGCCAGCGTACAATGCTTTGTATATGCGTTTATCTGGCATTGTTGCTTTAAAATTCTTACTGTTCGGATCTACGTCGCGTGACTCGTGAACAAATCGTTGATTCAAAGTACTTTAAAAGTGTTCAAGTGTTATATTTGGGGTTTTAAATATTGCTTATTAACGTAGAGATCAAAATTTTGTGTATTTAAATATGTAAATTGGGGTGAATTTGTTCCGCATTGCGTGTCCGTTAGGGGCACGTATTTGCGATGTTAGTCTTTACTTTTATTATGTAATAAATCAATAAAATGTCTTGGTTTTTTTTGCAAAGGCCTGTAATGAAAGGTCCAACGTGGGAATCGGTGCACACGTAGGTACCGCTACGAGAGGCACCCCCCCTGATGAACACCACCGCGTGGGGTTGCAATGAGTTCTAGGGCGAACGAGCGATCTAATTAGGGAGTAACGGCATACTCTCGATATGTACCTATCGGAAGTCGGTAAAATATGGTAGCTGGCGGGGGTCCTTGATTAAGTTCAAGAAACAACATTAGCTGAGACCGATACTTAAGGTTACCATATCGCGTAATTAGGCGGTATCGCGGGCCTCGGAATATGCATTGGCCACGTATTCGAAACAACGTATTTTTTTTTGCAAACGACGAGCACACCGGTGCTTGGGTGTCTGAGCGCTCAGGCACTCATTGGGGTAGTAAAGTAGAGTCAATATCAGTAGCATAATATAACCGAACACTTTTAAATTATCTCGCGATATTAAAAAGCAACAATAAATCGCGTTAGCTAGCTCTCCGAATAAATAAATCCGTTGAAACGGCGCGAAATACACACAAAACACGTTTGAATGTTGAACGAATGTTGAATGGATGTAATTAATTAAAAATTCCCTTTCAGCTTCTTCTTTCATCACCACCTCCAACAAATTAAAACTAGGACGTAAGTTGACTAATAAACTTTGCTTTTCAGGCTCTAATTTTTTTTTTCAGCTTTTATGTATTGTTTTTTCGCAGATTTCTAATTAATTTGTATTTTTCCAGATCATTTGCTGAGGATGAGCCCAGCTGTTGAGGTGGATGGACATCGAGGGAATGGACAACGTGGGAGGAGCTGAGGATGAGCCCAGCTGCCAAAATCAACTTTCAATATTTTTTTTGTTGAATATGATTCACCAAAATTTGTTTTAAGTTTCTGTTTCAGGTCGCCGGCCGTAGATCTTCAAAACATCACCGCATCATCAGTTAGGTAATATAATATTACTCATTATATAACTGTTTTTAACTACTGCTTAATACGTAAATTATTTATCTTCAATTTATTAATTTATTTGTATTTTTTATGTTTTTAGGCAATTCAGCAGCGGAGCCAGAGCCCAGCAGCAGAATCAGACTTCAGCAGCAGAATCAGAGTCTAACAGCAGAATTAAAACCCAGCAACAGAATCAGAGCCTAGCAGCAAGAACTAAAGCCCAGCGCAGTCTCAAAAGTCTTCCAGCAGCAGCAGAACCAAAGCCCAATAGCCGTCAGAGAAGTCTTCCAGCAGCAACAGAACCAGAGCCCAGCAGTCGTCCAAGAAGTCCTCCAGTAGCAGCAGAACCAGAGCCCAATAACCTTCCAAAAAGTCCTCCAGCAGCAGCAGAACCAGAGCCCAGCAGCCGTCCAAAAAGTCCTCCAGTAGCAGCAGAAGATCAACACATCAGTAACAGCTGTTCCAGGCCCAGATTCAATTCAACTTCAAAGAAGTCAACTGATTAATTCAGCCCGCCGCTTGCAAAGTCCAAGTAAGTTAATTTCTTTTTAAATTTTTCGACTTGTAATAATTATTTTGTTGTTTCAGTTGCAGCGAGCGAAGAAGCCACTTCTCTGGTCTAGGTTTCGCTGGGGTTTTCCTAGGCCCAAAGGGAGAATTCCCGGAGAAGAGTTCGTCTCTTTCCCCTTAGTCATTGCCTGGGGGCGAACAAGGCTTACAACAACGCAACAGCATCGCGAACAAGACTTTCAACAACACAACAGCATCGAGTATTCAACAATAAATCTTCGAACCTTTGTACCCTTTCCTAATTTCCAAAATAAACTCATTTCCACAAAATTTACAGTCTTATTTATTTCAAAAACCTATTTTTATTGTTTTCAGGAGTAGTTAGGAAAATAAATGTATTGTTAAATAGTTTGCAAAATAAATTAAACTCAATAATAACTTTGAATTTTTTATTTTTGATGTAATTACACTTGGAAATTCAATTTGTATTGTTAAAACGTAAGTACATTATTAAAATCAAGTTTATATTTTCATTTTTTCATTCAATCTATTAAAAAGTATTTTTTTTCACTGAGTCAGGAGTAAGGTTCAAAAATTTTCCGCAAGAGGCAGCATCTGTCAATGAATGCTACCAAAAATTTATTTTTGAATAGATTCATTTTTGCTATTGCAATCGCTCAAAAATATCAATTTTGATTGGAATAAGATACTCGAAATACTCTGGTATGAATAAATATGCCAAATAGTCGCTATTTTCTGCAATTTGAAAAATTCTATTCTAAAACGTGCTAGGTGTTGCCATCTCTGACAAGCAACGGAAACTAATATGTATTCAGATATATTGGTGTTGACATAAATAAAAAGGAATTTTCCCAGCTTATTTAATAATTTATAAATGATTTTTGATGGATAATATATTCTTCATTGAATTCTGAGAAGAATAATTGGTATACATTAATTATTCAGATAGTGATTCAAGAGTTATTCAGATAAATATAATGCCGGCAAGCTACGCGTCGATCGCCGGTTAACTCTGACGAGTCGAACTGAGCTCCCGCTATAGAGGTATGCAATAGAATAACTGGTGTTGACTTACCAATCAAATATATTCATTCTCATATACATTTTGATCTATTGGATTCGTTAGCATATAATAATATGATAATCAAATACAAAATCTTATTCTTTCACGGCTAATCGTTTTGAATTCATCAAAAAATTCTAAAAATCTGTATCTCCTAAAGTAATAATCATGGAACAATATACTAAACGTTAAAAGAAAGGTCAGATAGGACTATTTATTTTTAAATCAGTTGCGGTACTTCACTAACAAATCTAGTAGTATAGAGAGTTTAATGTTAGCAACAACTTTGAAAGCTTATATTCTTTAAAATAAAAATAGTGAAATAGTGAAATAAACGGTAATTTAAATCAATGTAATAGCATTTATTACAAAATTAATTGCTGCTCTTAATTTCCAACCCCCTGTCAATACAGGAGCTCTAATAAAGCAATAACTTTGAAAGCTGATATCTCCTAAAATATTATCCGTATAGTAATGAACCAAAGATTGACGGGAAGCTTACTTTAACCCTTGATCTTCCAGCCCTGATAGTTATAGGGGATTGACAACTAATATCTTCTAAAATAATAAACGTATAATATTGAACAAAAAAATTAAAAAGAGCCAGTGTAGTGCTATTTACTATGAAACCAGTTTCAATTCTTGATCATTCAACCCTGAAATAATAACCGTAGAATGATGAACCAAACGTTGAAATTTATTTTGAAATCAGTTGCAACCCTGGTATTATACGGGGTTGGATGTTTGCAAAAACTTTGAAGGCTTGTATATCCGGAAATAAAAATCGTAGAATAATGTAATGAACATTGATTTGAATGTCATGTGTCATGCCCTTAATATTCCAACCCTTGCCAATATAGGGGGTTACATGAAGCAATAACTCTAAAAGCTGTTATCTTTTGAACTAATAATCGTATAATGATGAAACAAACGTTATTAGGGAGGTTATTTATTACAATTTATTGTAAAACCAGTGCAACCCATAATTTTTCAGCCCTTAACGTGTTATACGTCTTTGATTGCACTTGTACTAAATACAAGAAAGTATTGTGAAACCGACAAAATTCACCTATCGAGATTTTGATGGAAATATCCGTTTTGAGCATCCCTGAATCCATTTTGACTATTTTCGGCTTGATGTCGGCACGTATGTTCGTGCGTTCGTTCGTGCGTTCGTTCGTAACTCGCAAATCTCAAAACTGGTTGAACGTATAATGTTGAAATTTTGTATTTAAGACTGGTATAGGGTCTAGTTGTGCACCTCGCATTATGGTTTTAATCGTCTGTACTGGAAGTGCACTTTACTTGAAACTTTTTTCGAATTTTTCTAAGCTAAACAATAATTTTCATTACGATTATAGGCTTATCTAAGGCTTAAATTGGAAAAGACTCAAATTAAAATCCATCATCAAATCGAATTAAACGCATCACTAACAAAATTTTTGGAATTGCAGTTATAATTTCTGAAATATAACTATTTATATAAATTTGTGATTTCCCAGAAAACTAAGACCTCAATCAAAAAAAGTTACATAAGCTACCCAGCTTATTTTTCGAAAATAGTATGACTCTACTTGAAACATTTTTTAAATTGAAGCCTCCAATTTCAAGATATTTGTGCATAATTTTAGAAACATTTATTAGGCAAAGTTGAATTGTTAGTTCTGGGAGTCCTCAACAGATGGCAGCATCTAGCACGTTTGGAGATATTATTGACCTCAAATCTTGTATTTTTTGATTATTTTGCGTGGTTTTTGATTGGAATTGTCTTTTTATGAAATGCTTTGACAGAAAAAGGTCAGTAATTGAGTTCTGATGAATAATTACCGTTAACAATAGTTATTTGTGTATCAAGGCCGTAAAGGTTATCTTTTTTGGTCGAATCTGTTGTTTGCGGCCGAAGCGTAGCTGAGGCTGCAATTCAGGTGAGACCAAAAAAGAACTGTAGGCCGAGGTGCACACAACGTTTTTTAGGCGATCATCATGAAATAATTCAAAATTACAAAATTTTATCTATTCATTTCTAGAACATTGCAATTGTAAATCTTAGTTGCCGCTGAAATTGTTCTATTGTCTTTTAATCAAAGTGACATTTGTGAAAAATGCGTATCTATTTCTTGAATTGCATGAACTATGAAGGTTGACGGAAGGATATAATATGTATTTCGGCGAAAACTATAACTTAAAGAGTTCATCAAGCAGCCCATATAGGTAGGTATGAAGTGTTTATGAAGTAGTCTTTGACAGATCAGTCCCAAAAAGTAATATTTGACAGATCAGTCCCAAAAAGTAAAATATGACAGATTTGTACCAAAAAGTGAAACTTCACGGCCGCAAAAGGAGCCATAGAAACAACTTTTTTGTTATGATCGCCTAAAAAGATTATAATGTACTATTATGCTTTAATTATTTATTTCTAATAAACTAGTAATTCAAAAATTATGAAATCTTGTCGGAATACCTAGGAGAGACTAAAGTCTTAATTAGAAAATGGTACGTGAACTAATAACTCCATTTCCTAAAAATAGTAGAGCTTTACTTGAGACATTTCTTTATTCATACCCTCAAATTATCTGGCTACAAAATATTTTTAAATATATTCTCATATCTAATATAAAACATAGGAAGGAGATTTTCACAAATAAAAAAGAGATATATTTTCAACAATATTTATTGGATAAATTCAAAAATACAAGTACAATATAACAGCATGTAATAATTCATTTGTTCTTGAAAAAAATAATTCAAAAGGTGTTTTTGAGGTGGTTTGAAGCCTTGTTTCACCTCCAGGTAATGATTTATAAGGAAGAGGCGAAACTTCTTTCAGGGATTCTCCCTCAGTGCCTAGGAAAATCTTAGCAAAACCTAGACGAGAAGAACAGGTTCGTCGCTGCTGCAGCTGTATAAAAATATTAAAAACAATTTCAAGTCATAAATAGTTTAAAAATTATCTGAGATTATAGGGATTTCCACCTAAGCGCTACGCAGTCTGGTGGCAAATTTTAGAAGCTCAATAAGAGATATTCGTAATACGTCAGCTACATTGTTTTATCTCTTTCAACTGAATTTATTAAGAATTTAAGCCTTAATATTTGAATATTTGATTTGAATAATTATATCATCTACATATTGCTGTGTACCTGGCTGTATTCTTGAAAAAAGCGAGATTCAAGCTCAATTCTTTTCCTATTTTCTAAACAAGGAAGTAAGGTTAAAGTGAAAAATAAATTAAATGATTTTGATTTTATAAGTGGAAAAAAATATGAATTAATTCTTTCAAGATTGGAAAAAGAGTGAGTCCTTTTAGAAAGTATTTCTTCAATTTTAATATGGCGGTGACTGCAACGCAGAAGTTTGCAAACGTAAACCACACAATTTCATATTTAAATCTGAGTTGTCACGTGAAGTGCCACAAATAATTATGTGTCCAGCATTAAAAACACTACTCTGGAATATTAATTTTAATATATCGGAAATATTCTATCAAAAAAAATCCTTCGTCATTCCGCTATTATTCATTGAATGATTTTTCTGAAACATAAATGTAATATAAAAGTGAAGAATCAAATTCAGAACAATATCAATCTGTAACATTATAATTTCTATTGATGTACAACTTTTAATTAAAGCAAATTCTTCGTAAATCACTTTATTTCCACTTGTACACTATGCAATAAACTCGCGCAATGTCTCTCTTCGAGCTTCGAATTTTACTCACAGTGGCGCTGATAGCATAACTTTAAATCCCTATAATATGAAACTGAATTGTTGCAAGCAGCGTGCAAAAAGCAATTTGCAGATTTTTCTGAGCTTTCAATGTCCAGGTTGCTATTACCTACAACTGGGCTCATCTTCTGCAACTGTAAAATATCTTCTTCAGCAGCTTTCTTTCTTTTCAGTTTGATCTGTAAAAGTACAAATTGATTAGCAATCTGCAGAAAAATAAAATCAATAGCTAGAAGAGAAATAGATTAAAAGATAATTTATTGTCGCCATCTGTCATCAAAAAGCCTAACCGTGAATATTTGATTTAGGTTCGAATCTCAGTTTGGACATTAAATAAAGTTTTCGCTAAATGTGCGAAACTGTGTTTGTGATAAGTCATGCTTGTACGAAGCAGTGTTTGTAATTTAGCGTTTTGCACAGCTACCTATTAAATGCCATTTTAATTTTAAAATAAAATTTTTGTTAATAAAAACAAATAAAAAGGATATAAATAAATCTTCATTGTATTTTCTCATGGAAACCTTGTTGAATGTATTCAAATTGCCAAATTTTCGGTTATGCTTACGTCAGTTTACCGTCCCGTTATCAAAATTATACGTAGCTAACTTCTCTCAGCTAATTGTCAAATACAAATGTCAACTGTGTGAGTGGTTGCGTCAGTTTTTAGTTGTGCTTCGACTTTGGAACATATATGTTGTGAACAAAATGTCTACACTGAATTAATATTATCATTTCAAATAGGTTTAATTGTTCTAATCCGAAAGTAACTATGTGCATAATTTTTTATTGAAGAAAATCATGTTTGTTCGATTTACCAATTTATCAAGAAGGGTTTTAATAAATAGGTGAAATGGATGAAATCGAAGATGAGCCCGATATTCGAGAACAAATGTTCCATAACACAGTGAGAGAACAAATTGTGAGTATTTAGGTTAATTCAATTAATATACTGAATAAACCTGAAGGTAATTTTTATGGACAATGATAAGAGAATTTTTAAATGTAGGTCGCAGTTATCAAGTCAATTAAAATATTATTTTAAATTGCTCTAAAAATATTTATATTCAAGAATACCTCAGTTTTAATATTGAAGAATGATAGGCATAAATGTACATGTAAAAAATAACGTGAGTTTTCTAGATTTAAAATTAAATACGAAATCATTTCATTCATAAACGTACACCCTTTAAATTAAATTATATGAAAGTGGAAGCAATGTATTGAATAAATAAATATTGCGTTAATACCAACAAATAATTCAACCATTTTTTACTATAAAACTACATTCTTGGGTTTGTTTACTACCCATGTTTTGCTTCTATATTTAGCTTTATGCTGGGCGCTTAAAGCAAGCTCGTAATGATTGTTTTCTGCATTTATAGAGATTTGTGGTCAATGACATTAAAATGCAGTCATAGGGTCTTTTTACCAAATGATTATACTCATAAATAATGACTAGAACAGTGATAATATACTGCAATTTTTCTCTTGTGGCTTAGATAACTGTATCGCTTTATTTGCTAGCTTTAAGTAAGCTAGAAGTTATTGTTTCTTAGTGAGACTTGTAACAAATAAAATGCGAAGCTTTAAAATCTATGTGAAATATGTCAATGATATGTGCAGATGTTTGAAAATCTTTTCATGTAACAAACATCTGCAACTCGAATGAAAAGGTACCACATATTTTCAATATGCGCGGCAAATACATGGGCACATCGCTATTCTTTTGTCATCTTGTGAAACAGTCAAAGCAAGACTCAAACTTAAATATATAATAATTGAATGCAAATATACTCAAAATAAATGAAAATCAAACTTAGTGTAAGACGATTTAACAAAAATTGATTGATTTTAATAACGAAATATTTGAATTTCTTTCATAGATGCTTACAACAAATAAAGATAAATAATCTATCGTGTATTCTTAATTCAAGGTAGCCCTGAGCAGATGTAAACAATTGAGGAGTGCCGTGAATAAATAAGCTTACACAAAGGCATTTGTTTACAAAATAGTTTTATTTATATATGTAAGTGATTGAAGTATACATGTCAATTATATAAATACTTATGTTGTATTTGTATGCTCCAATTTTGACAGTCAAAGACCTATTGCTATTTTTATTTGAAAAACTGCAATAATATATTGGATATTATTTGTATGAACTTTTGAACTTGATATAAAAATAGTTCGTTGAAAAATTGATAATTATTTTCAAACGGTTCTCTGCGGATATGTTCAAATATAATAATTTGTTTTTCTAAGATAAATATGAAAGCTGATAACGTTAATTGTTTACTTTACAATTTCTATTTTATATATCGCAAGTATATTTCTTTGAACTGAAAAAAACATATTTGAGCAGCTCTTTCTCCTTTAATTACAAAAGAGAGATAAGTTGTTGAAATATTTCAAGATTGAAAATTGCCTATTTTAATACAGACAGGTGTTGAACTAAATACTTTGAAGACATTCAAGATTTTGAATCTTGAGATGTATTATTTGGATCGTCTATCAAATAAGGCGCCGCTATTTTGTTGCTTAAAAATGTCTTACAAATGGGAGATTCCCATGTTCATCTGTTCATCTTATATATTTTTGAATTTTGTCGGGGACATTTGTATGTCTTTGTTTTGTATATTCATTTTATGTTCTGTTCTTTGTATCATTCGACTGTTCTTTACCGTATTTAAAAGGTGCAACAAACATAAAAAAGTGGCAAGCGCTTGCCTTTCTTTAATTATTGCAGAATTGGAAGATGCAGTTAAAAATAAACCATGGTTCAAAAGATGAATAGATAGGAGGATTGAGGGTAGAACAAATTTACATTTACTAAATGAAGAATAGAATATTTACAATTATTTTAAAAGAATTTTCTGGAAATATAAAGACGAATACGACTTATAGGTTTAGACAAATGTCTCCATGCGTTCGGCTGTACTTTTATTAGATATCCTATAAATATAGAATAAATATTTGAAGTCTTATATAATTATCAAGTATGATTTCAATGAATTCTTGTAGATTTTCTCTATTTATACAATTCTACGAAATAACTATTTCCATGAAGCGATAATAATGGAAGAACGATTTTTGGTATCTCCAGCGTCCTCTGACGCTCGAAAATTGAACTATACAAGTTCGCAATAATATCAAAAAATGTGCAGAATGTTACTCTCTATATTTTTTGCATGAAAGATATTTGTCTACAGGCAGTAGAAAACGAAAAAATAATTTCAACATTTTCTAAAGCTGGTGGCGAAAGCCCACTGGAGGATTTTGCGTCCTTCTGGCTTTTGACTTATCTCGTAAGCTCAAACCCCTGCAGAAAAGGAATCTAAAGAATCAGTTTTTGCAAGGTAAAAATACTAGCCCAAATGAATTTAAACAAAAATATTCTGAAATTTCAAATATTAATGTAAAAAATTATTGGTGCGAGCTTCAATCTGTGCTTAATATCAAAAACACCATAGAACAGTTTGTTAAATTACATTAATTACGGTTGCAGAAAAAAATTAATAAATCAGAGAGATAAATGATGGAAGAAGATATTTATGTAATAAAAGTGGCATGTCACTGTTTATTTTAGAAGTAAAAATAAAATAAAATTATTTTTTCACCTTTTTTAACATTGGCGACATTTATAATAAAATAGTCAAAATTTCGACTACTCTGACTGATGTCAAATATAAATATAAATCCCGTGTTTATTATTTTTAGTCCGCCACTAACATTATGTACATCATGCTCTAGCCTCCCTAAATCCCACATATAAATAATTGTATCAAATTATCTAATCCAAAATTCATTGAGAGAAATGTTAGATTCTTTGCAGCAAGTTGCAGATAAGTTATCATTTCAAAACGCATTTATAAATTCATTTCTGATTCTAAAAATAACAAATTATGCAATAACGAATTAAAATCTTCCCACATTAAGTCAAGGCCAAATGCAGGAATTTAAAAAAAAATTGCTCCTTCATCATTGTCAGATTTCACCTGCTATATTTTTCACCCAATTACCGCGAGATGAAAATTTTAACCGTGCACTTGAAAAAATCTGGGAATATGTTGACAAGAATAACGGTGTAGTTTTTCTAAGTTGGCCAGGCATTCTGGGACACTGATCCAAATAAAAGCTTTTCAATGTATAACATTACACCAACGCCTGTCGACTAACATTGGCCAATAATGTATTTTGTTGACGTAATTATATGGGAAGATTCGTTATAAATAGCTAAATAACAATACACTAGTATTTATATTCAAAATTGAATTCTATTTTCAGTTCTAGTACCTGTAAAATACGGAGGCGTGCCAAAAAGTGCCCACTTTTACCAGTTTATCACTTTGATTTTATCAGAGAGCATTTTATAGCAAAAATATTTCTCACTAAAATTATTAGAATGCAAGTCTATTCACAAATACATTTAGATGGGAGTTTGAATTCTATCTAAGTACTTGCGTCCCTTATTAATTAATGAGTAACAAAGATGGTCCTAAAATGACTCGGAACAGTACAGAAGTGAGCATAATTCGGATTCACACGAGAAAGCCCGCACTGCACAATTTACAAAAATAATTACTTTACATTGAGTAATAGTAACAAAGATAGTGGGTGCAGCTCATATGGGACAAGTCAACACTGCATCCAGTATTTTATTCACGAAAAATATTTTATCTCATTAAATACTTGAAGTACTAAAATCGCCTCTATTTGTTAATACTTGTAGTACATATTATTTTATAGTTTTAAATTGAAAGATTTTAAGTATTAAAGAACTAAAATTGTCGACTTTATTGCACCCATGAGTGTCATTCTGTGATAAAGTATAGTTTTTATCATCCTACAGCCAGTTCATCATTTTAAAATAGTTTCAAATCTTATTGTTTTCAATATACTTAATTGGAACATGAGATAAGTTGTAATTTTACTTGAGTACCTAATCAAATTTATGTTTCTTTAAAAACAAAGGTTTTTTTATCAAAAATATTTGCCTGTCGTAAGAATTGTTTTGAAAAATAGATGTTTCTTATAAATTATAAATGTCCAAATATTTACATTACCAAACAATTTTTTTATTTCCAGAATTTTCGGCGCTTTTCTAGTCTATTACGTTTTATTTTTAACTGCGACGTTCCCAGTACACCAGTAATTTTAGAAGCTACCGTACCGTAAAGATATCTATCTGTGTAACAAGGCCTTGGGTGCGACATCCCATCATTTCTACTATTCATGTTTATAATCCATGCAAAACCTTTTATAGCCATATTTACCAGGTCATGTGTCACCTAGATACTAAATAAAATTTTTACGTGTTAATTGCTGCTAATAAATTTATTATGAAGGTTAAGGTTGTTGATTTAGAGCAGTGAAATATTCAAAAAGCTTAGTGAACTTGTACAATCGAATATCATAAATTTCCATACAATAAACAATAAAAACAAAGAATTGTTTCAGAATAATTTAACGATGAATGAATTGGGAAAAAGTTAGGCAGTGCGTCCATTTATTAAATGCATAAACTATCCATTAGATAGGCTTTTTATTAAGAAATACAAAATAGGGAGCCTGGCAGCTTGGCACCGTTTAGCAGTAGCAGTAACACAAGAAGACAAGTAACACGAAAATTAATTAAACTTACTTTTTACCATTTTATTTCGTACTACAATATTTATTTCCATTAAGCTATTCTTTATCGATTGGTCACCATATTTATTATAGTCGTAACAAGTAACACGAAAATTAATTAAACTTACTTTTTACCATTTTATTTCATACTACAATATTTATTTCCATTAAGCTATTCTTTATCGATTGGTCACCATATTTATTATAGTCGTTCAGAATCGTCTAATCTAATAAATATAGATTTTTATTAAATTCACTTTTATATTAATATATCAGAAAATATATAATAGATCTAATCATTTGCGGTTGACCCACATTTTTGATAAAAATAATTAATCAAATGCGTAGATACTTCAAACCGCGTTAACAAAAAGATGTTACTTTCAAAACCGATGTACAAATAACTTATTAATATTTGAAATCTGTATCTTATTCGCAACCTATTTTTCTCTTTAATCCAACCATATAATCGACAATAATTCGTACTCTGGTTTACTTTAGATCTATAAGGACATCAATGAATAATTGAAGTCTATGCTAAATTAAAACCCCGTTAAATATAACAGTACACTAATGCAAATAATAATTATTGTCCTTGTTTTATTTGCTTTAAATTAGCAAGTTCTTCTCAATTTACTTTGGTTATTTCAAGGATTTTGATTTAACCAAGAAATAGATACGGAATGTTGACTTCAATTTAGACCTTGCATCTTAATTTACCAACATGTGTCAATATTTATGCTTTATAATATTCATCAATTGAACAAAAACAAATGAGTAATATCATGAGTAAAAGAAAAAATAATAATTGCTATCTAAAATCCACCAAGCTGTGATTGGTTGATACTAATCACGTGACATGGCTCGATCAACTCAACATTTATTTTCAACTCTTTGCAATTCAGATTCTATATAAAACAAAATTATTATCCGCTTCCTTCAGAGTCTTCTGCTAACTCACAACGGGAAACGTCCCTTCATCTATTGTATTACTCAATTTATCAATCAGAAACGTATAAAATTGGAAAATATCCTAATAACAAGATTAAATATAATATAATTTGACCATAATTCAGAATTACACATGTAATGGGATGAATTTTAAAGATCATTTTTTAATTACTCTCTTTTCTTTTAGTAGAAGTTGTCACATAAACTGTGAACGGATAATATAACATACGACGACAGGTGGCAGCAGTGGATAGCTATAAAAATATTCCTACTTTATTTTATTACAGAAAAATTAAATTAAATTTAAGAATCAATTAGTCAATTACAGATTAATAGTACATGACTTCAAATTGAACGCAAAAAGCTCCTTTGTACAACGAACAACGTCAATGTAAAGAAATGGGAAAATAGATTTTGAATCAGTTACTCGTTACCTTACCATAGGCGTAACTCATTATTATTTAAGTTACCTGATGGTGACCGCAAGGTCGAAATTATCATTGTAATTCTACTATGTTTTGAATAAATTCAATCTGTGGAACAATCAAGTGTTTTATTTTGGATTTTATTATCAACATGTTCCATCAAGTGCCAACCACTTCATTTCTTCGAGACATTCATATCTTGGGGGGTTCTATTGACAGTAATCTTTTTAATTAAGGTTACCATAGCAAATTTTTGAAACCTAGGATTTATAAACGAAAAACATCAGACATTCTCATCCTCTAGTCTTCTGAACTTTGAAACCCTATATCGATTGCATTTAAAAGATAAAAATATTGATGTATATAAATTGTATGCTATTATTATTGAAAACCACACATTTGAAAAATATGAAATACCTTAATCTGTTCAGTTGTTTGCACTGATAATTGTTGTAATTATTATCTAAATTGGTATTTGGGAACGTTCTGAACAATGTTTGTATTAGTTGGCAGATACTTGAGATATAAAGTTATTAAATAAAAAATATTTACAGTAAAATCTAGGAATTTTTTTCATCTAAACTTTGAATGTCTAATTAAAAAATAATACAAGCTCTCAAAATTATTAAAAACTCCGTAGTCGATATTACCACAAGAGAAAATGTGTTTGATAGCTGTCATTTGAAGGCTTTTTTTTAGAAAATTAAAACCATCTTAAATGTAGATTTTGTGTTTGACATAAATTTCTTGCATTGTGTCCTTCATTATTCTTTTTATTGCCTGATGAAAACGCTGAATCCTGTTTTTATGTAACTTGTATTTCAACTATTCCTAGTTGAATTATTTATCAATAAAATATTATATACTGAATATTTAATATTATTTATTTTGTTAATTATAAATGCAGTTTGGTTTTAATCTGTGAAAATACAATTATTTTTAGAAGTAAGTGCTGTTCGAAAGTGAAGGAGTTTTAAAAGTTCATCCGACGGGCTTCAAAAATACTGCAGGTCTTCGAACTTGACCGGTTTTTGATTCAGTGACCTAGGTCGAGTTTTTATCGTAACGGATATAAATATGACCCCTCTTGCCTAAACGACGAAATAAATTTGAATGCATTTGAAAAATTATTATTTATGAACAAAAAATTTTGCTACGTCAAAGTTATTACTCAGAAAAGGGTTCTCCATTAATATGAAAAATTGTTATTCAAATTGAGAGTAGATATCAAAAGATATAATCAAAAGAATAGATATTTTGAATTATTTGAACGATATTGTGATCCCTGTTTTTCTCGCACCTGTATCCGATTCCAACTATTTGAACTACTAATTGAAATATATATTTAAAATATCAATGCAAACTACAATTAAATGAAGAATCAAAATGAATGCGACTATAAATATTATTATGTACTGTAAAAAAAGTTGTAATAAAACATAGAAATCATTTATTCTAACATCTTTATTTCGAGCATATTTCTGAATATATTTTAGAACAGCACAATAATAAATGCTTGAATTCTTTTTGTTAAATTTTGTTATCATTGTAAAATAATAAATTTTAAGTATTTACGTAAACTTTTTTCCCAATATTAACTTTGAAAACTAATTACTGACTATCGGAGAACAATTGAAACAGTAATTACGAACTACCACATATTTCTTTTGAATAAAATCTACGCCTAATGCCATTAATTGAGGCATTGTTTGACAATAAACACATTGTCAATGATAATATATTAATTGTCACACAACACCTTAATTAATGGCATTAGACGTAAGTGTGGCCCCTGCATAATAAAAAAAGATGAAGAAATCCATTGAAAATTGAACTGTCTCATATAAAAAAAATCTGACGTGAACATCATGTGACTTACTTGTACATCATTTGATATATACACAAATTTATTCAATAAAGTTTTCTGTCACTAGATTATAATTAATATAATTTTAATAATATTATGACATGTAAAATGTCAAACAAAATCAAAAAATTGACAACAGATTATCATTGCCTACCTTTTCATTTCAATTAAACTGATTGTTTTATACGGCAAATTCTGAATGTCTGTTGTACATATAAACATCACTTCCGGCTCAGGCGATTGATACAAAAATAGTTGATAACTATTTTGATGCTACAACAAGTTCAAATACTAAATTTCAATATGCTATGGCTGATCATTCTAGATTTATGGAAAAAATTTAAAAAAAGTTTAAAGTAAAATGTATTTCTGGCTTGGCCGGTTCATACAAAAATAGCAGATGACCATTCTGATACAACATCAAGTTCAAATACTGAATTTCAACATCCTACGGTTGATCATTCTGGATTTATTAGAAAAATTCGAAAAAAGTTTCAAGTAAAGTGCACTTCCAATACAGACGATTGCAACCATAATGCGAGGTGCACAACTAGACCCTATACCAGTCTTAAATACAAAATTTCAACATTATACGTTCAATCAGTTTTGATATTTTCGAGTTACGCACGAACGATTCGAATCAAGTGATTTTTGAATATATTTGTATGTAAAGTCAATTATTGAAAAAAAAAAACATTCTTAAGGCTTTTAGTGAACTATTAAAGTCCTGAGCTGTAAACATGTTTATTTTATACTTGTGATGCATAAATGCGCAATAATAATCGAAAGCCAAACTATTCATATCTTAAAGTCATTTTTCATGCATATATAAAATGATTAAATATTTATAACTTTTTCTCTATTTTGTGATACAATCCAAAGAACTTGAACAAATCAATAAATTCAAATAAATCATAATTTATTCAAAAACTCAATGATTTTAGATTTTTTCTAACCCTGAAAAAATATATCTATTCTGTTGGCTTTCGTTTCATTATAAAAATAGATAACAATTCTCACAAAATGTAATTTAATTAGGTTGGTGATGATTATTTATATATACAGGGTGTTCCAGTAAAGTAGACTTAATATAATAATTCCTTGATTATTGAAGAATAATCTAAAAATAAAACTAGAGTGTGCTGGACAAAAAAAAGATCTATTTTCGGGAAAAAAATTAATTAGCCTGTCTTAGAAGTCTTGTCTATCCATGCAAGTATTTCAAATTGTTACATTATTCAATTTTATTTGAAAGACGACTGAAATTTGGATATAATATATTTAATTTAAACTTTTTTAGAAATTTTAATAATTACTAAAACATGTATTCAGTTTGAAGTTGTTCCGCGTTCACGTATCAAAATAATTACCATTTTCAGCTCTTGAATAATGACAGAAACAGTTTCGAAATTTTTATTACAGTAAAAAAAATCTGTTTTTTAGACACGTCAGAATAAGATTATTATAAAACAATACCTTTCCTTTAATTTTACTCTGAAGTGATTGTTACAAAACAATTCTCTCAGTTACTAAAAATATGTCAATGTTGAATTTTCTCTTACATTATGAAGAAATTGAGTCTATTTCTAGAAAAACTGTATTTCTAGTTTTTATTTTATCCAATGTTAGGTGTAAATAGGTTATTAGGCCTTAAGAAATTATTTTTAAACTGATTTAGTGACAAGGACATTAACGTTAGAATATTTATTTTTTTGTTCAATAGTAATATTTAATATTTCCTGTTTTCGAAAAGATGTGAAAATAATTGTTGATACTTTCTAGAACTTAAATCGGAATAAATAAAAAGCATTGCGTGGAAAAATGCTTCAACTCATTTATTTATCATCTCGATTTACTTACAGGTATTGTTTTATATATAAAAGTCAAATTGGTTGAAATTATCGACCAACCTGATATTTCCTCATGGCAACTAAATATTCAAATTAATCTCTCTTATCACTGGAATATAGAGTCTAAAAATTCAAACATTGTATTTTTATCGTGCTCTGTTGATAAGCCAATCAGTACAGAAGTTTACGTCATAAAAATTTAGCATTTAAGATTTGACTGTACGAATCATTTGGCATATCTTATTGAAATTACCCTTTTAAAGTTTATTTTTACCTTTACCATTTACTTTAATCTTAGCAGCTGATTGAAGTAACATTGAATGCTAGGACTGTAGGTTCAAATCCCGTGTACTACATACGTATTACATTTTTTATTAGGGAGATTTTTTATAGTTAAGGTTGGTAACAGGGATTTATATTATACAATTGATTTTTAGGTATTTGTGATGTATTTTTATAAACTGTTTAAAAATGAAGTTTATTATATAAGAATAATGCTGAAACAGACTTGTGAGTATTCATTAAATTCAAGCACAAAGTACTTGAATTTGCGAAATTTATTTAAAAATATTTAAAACTTTGAATGTAATAAATTGCTGTAATAACAGCTGCCATGAAAGCACTTATGCATGTTTAATATGCACACAAGACTCCCGTCTGCAGCATCCTACAAGATGTTTATTATAAATTCACCTCTAGGTTATTGTCCTAGTAAGCAGGACCGTACAATAAAATTTATTTTCAACAATCTTATCTCGTTCAAAAGAAAAAATATAGCAAAAAATTTCATTATCTTATATACATTTACATAGATACCTACTTTTCAATTTGTTGGAAGAATTAATAATGCTAAGTATTTTTTTTTGTGTTATATTGATCACAACATGCATGTCTTTAGGTGTTCCTATTATCATTATTGAAATATTATCTTTCATTTTATTAAAAAAAAATAGTTATTTTATTTATGTACTAATGATGAAATTGTGAAAAAGTAACACATGTTGAAATATTTTTAGTTGTGGGAAAATACATATTGCTGTAGGTTTGAACTTAAAACATCTGCTAGGGCCAGTTCTACCGCTGTTTTTTTTTTTTTTAATTTTAGTTGTCACTCAAATGAACAATATTGTATCAAGAGTCCAAAAGTCAAATGTGGCATAAACATTGTTGTCATCATTTCTTATTTCAACATTTTATTTCAAAATCAACATAGAGTAAACAGCTTTCCTAAAAAAGATAGTTATAAAATAACTTTTTAATTAAATTTAGGAGAATTAAAAATGAAAATTCTACATAAAAATCAGTTTGACTTTCCTTAAGAAAGTATTAGCTCAAGGAGTTCTTAAGTAACGTTATAGTAATTAAGGTATCAAGAGTGTTAAATGGACAATAATGCCTGAGGTCAACAGTGTACTTTGCGAGGACCTCCGGCCCGAGGTGTGTATGTTGACCGTAGGCATTATTGTCTGTTCAACTCCCGTGGTGCCTTCAATGTTTAATGTCCGACTTTTGTTGTATTTCAATCAAAATTTTTAGCAATGTATGTCCTGTCATTGTAACTTCTGTCAGAGAAATTACTCTAGTTACTTGCTGTAACTAGGAAACTTGTTTATTATTTTTCAAAATAATTCCCTGAAATCAGTCTTATTATGACAACAATAATAAACTAGTCGGACATTAACTAATTTAAAGTTAAATGCTTTTTAACCGTGATTAAAAAAAAAATTAGCATTATGACATAAGTGAGGCCCGGTTCCATAGTCTGATTCATCCTAAACGTTATTTAGTTATCTTAGAAACAATTGTCTTAACAATTATTACCTACGCTTAGAACGAAAGACTGTACAACCGAGCCTATAGCTCGATTACATAGGCTTTGTTTTATCATATTTAGCTTAATTATCTATATAACGATTATTGACTTAATTGTTACTAAAGTAATTGAGCTACGATTAGGATAAACCAAGGACTGTGCAACCGAGCCTGAGTATATGCTAACGATGTTTGCCGGAAAAAAATAACAGCATAAGTTGATATTTAGATAGATATTACACAGTGTTACCAATATGACTTCGTAGGAAATCTAAATTTATAGTGGAATGTCTTATGAATCTGAAGTTCTTGAAGAAATTGATGATATTAATTTATGCAACAAGACTGTGAAGTTGAGCATTATGACATGAGGCCAAATATTTGGTGACGGGGCTCGCCGAATCACTAAAATTGTTGGCCGAATGTCATTATGCTTGTTTACACTCTTATTGCATTCAAGATTTTTTTCTGTGGCTCTCAACTTTCTTATTTTAACAATTATTATTGAGCATACAGCAAAGAAACTCAGAGCACAAGCTGAAATTTAGATTCAACAAATATCCGTGCTAATGGATCAGTGGGAGTTACAACAAGCATGAATTCACTGAAATTTTAACCGCTACGCGTTTAAATGGTGATAAAATTGTGACGTAAAAAAGGCTTACTTTACGCACGGCCGTAGAAAAAATCAAGGCTCAACAAATGGATTCATTTTAGATGTTAATTATTCTCAAGTGAAAGATTTATAGTTTCGGGACGTGTGTATGCTATGAGTATGAAACTTCTGAGTCTTAGAATAACAATCTGGCAAAATGATAGAGATTGAGAGTAACTGAGATTTTGTTTTAATTAAGGTGTAGTACTGTAGTTGAAGAGTAAAGGAGTACAATAAAGACATATCTTCCAAAATATATCCCAATATACAATAGTGAAAAAAGTTTATTTCGTACATCGTTTGCGATATGCAAAGTGCCAACTTTACGTGCCGTAGAAAAAGGAAATTTACATCCTCATTTTGAAAAAATATTTACTCTTTTATTAACTACTGATATTCGAGCTAAAAAAAATTGAAGAAAAAAAAAAATTCCATTTCTAGTATTTGAATTTAACCATATTTTTCTCACAATAAACATGTTAATTAACTTTTTATTTTTTGCAGATTTTCCTTTTGCTGTTCCTCCTGCTGTATCTCCTAAGTTTTGCTATATTAGGAAGTTTCAAAAGACGACGAGGAGAAGATTATTATAGTACTGATGAAGATGAAATAACAGTTTATCGAATAAGCACTTGGTTGTGCACATTTTCCTTAGGTAAAGTATTTAACTGATTTTTTTACAATTAAATCACGGGAATAGAGCTCTTGAATTAACGGCATAATTTTATTCTTGAAAAAATGAAAATTAAATGTGTTTTTTCTTGCATTTGATTATAACAGTTACGATACAACCTATAGTCTATTCTATGGAAATTTGCAGTGGTGGACATACCAACTCTGTTTATATGAGTCTACGTTCGAAATATTGGTTTATCTATTTAGTAACGAGTGTTTAAAGTAATGCTTGATTAAAGAGCTTATCAAACAAATCACTCTACTTTTTCTGTAACTACAAATTGAGGCAACATAAATTAATTCTAAATGAAATTAATACAAAAATTGTATGCTAAGATCAAAAATAATGCCAACTGCAGGTCGTGATTAAAATGTCCGAAGTTACAGGTTTACCAAGAAATGTTTTAAATATTATTTAGCCTCATGGAAACAAGTTCGTTAAAAGCCATTTTAATTACGGTTATATAAAAAAATATATATATTTTACATAAACATTTTGTTTTTTAGTTTTGCTAACCTCCACCGAACAGTTTTTAGTAATCGCAAATGTTATTATGCTTTAATATTTGAAGGTCATTTGAATGTACTTCTTTAGCAATAAAAATTTAAATTGAATATAATAATGCTGCTAAATAATGAATGTTTTTAGCTGTGTCTATAGGCGCCGCTCTTCTCCTTCCCATATCAATCATCAGCAATGAAGTTTTAATTCTCTATCCTAAAAGTTACTACGTCAAATGGCTCAACAGCTCACTGATCCAAGGTTGATAATAATTTTTATTACTGAAAAAAAGTGTCTAATGTTTCCCGTTTTTTAGGTCTTTGGAATCACGTATTTCTATTTTCAAATCTTTCGATGTTTGTTCTTTTGCCCTTTGCGTATCTTTTTACTGAGAGTGAAGGATTTTCAGGGCATAAAAAGGGGCTTATGGCACGAGTTTACGAGACTTTTATTGTTCTATCATTGCTGGCAATGGTTGTGCTGGGCCTTACTTATGTTATCTCGGCTTTAATTGATAAAGACAATTCTAGCATACAAACATTATTAAGTAAGTAAGCTACTTTCTTAAAATAGTTAGAGTATCTTTTCGATGTTTGAAAAGGAAAGCTATAGGTTTTAGCTTTCACGTTTTTATTGACAGAACATTTTTTGTTGTCTCTTTACGCGATTAACTATCAATTTTTTACACCCAACTTTCTAAGGAATTGTTAATATTTCTATTATCTTTTACAGATCTTTGGAGTTATCATCTACCATTTTTATATTCATGTATTTCATTTTTAGGAGCTCTTATGTTATTAGGTAAACACAAATATTTTGATTAATTTGGAACTAGAAGTAAAAATTACTTATTCTTGTAGTCTGTACTCCTCTGGGATTCGTCCGTTTATTTGAAATCGTGGGTCAATTTCTAATAAAACCACAATTTCTACGTGATATTAATGAAGAATTTATAGCATATCTATTGGAAGAAGAATGCTTAAGACGAAGACTGAAAAACGCGCAAATTACAAACAAATGTTATGTGACTCCAGCTCCAATGTTACTTGGAGAGTGTGGTCCGGTTTTATCGGATGAAAATGACTCTCCTAGTGGGCTGCTGAGGCTCAGAAATGGACAATTGCAATCAGGATTAAACAGCCGACTTATAGAGGTTGAAACTCGAAGAAAATTATTAGGTAAATACCCTGCACTATTTTCTGTTCCATTTCGAACGAGTAAAAACGCGGGTCATTATTTTATAACATTATTATGAATAAACACATTTTTTCGCGTGGATGGAGCAGCAAGCACAACTATTTAATTTATGATTTGGTATAAGTAAAAAAAAAATATCTAACAATGATACTAGAAACTGTGAAAAATTCGATGCTTAGTTACTATCTTCATATTAAAACTGCAATTGCATGCTTTCACATTTTCTATTTATCTTTATTTCTGTAATAAAATTTTTATACCATGTTTATAACGTCATTTGAACAATTAGCTTATAATACAAATCTCGATGAAGTTGCAGAAATTTTAAAAATATGATAAGTACCCGTAGCGTTGCACTATTGTATGAATCAGAGCCGATTGCGTCAATATACGAAAGCAAACAATACCATTAGACGAAAATTTGGAAATAATTTTAAAATTTCAATAAAATGTTCTTTATGCTATTTTAATTGATAACAAATATTTGAAGAAAGGTTGTCGATGAATTTGGGATAAAAATTGGGACAAAATAAAACCACACTAAGAGGAGTCACTCATTTCACTTTGTATTCTCAGAAATAATTCTGCATTTAAAAACTTGCAAAGTACCACCCGATACACCGCAGGTTTTTAAATTTTTTTGTTGATGTCTCAATTTTTGGTTTTAGATAAGCAACGTCGAATTTCATCCTTTAGACGTAATATAGTATACCCTGCTTCAATGCTGGCCTTATTAGCAATAACAGCAACAACAGTATTAATTGTTGTTCAAAATGCTGTGGAACTCCTGATAGGCATAAAAGCTCTACCGCTCAGTACCAGAGTAAGTTATTTATTTTTTATTGTGATTATATATTGTTGCAATTATTTTTTCTTCAGCAATTTACGTTGGGTATCACATCGTTATCTCTGCTTGGTCCAGTTGGAGCGGCATTGGAAATTTTGTTAATTTTGTATTTATTTACCACGTCGTCTGTAGGATTATATACGTTACCAATTATGTCTAGAGTTAGGCCGAAGCCGTATGAAACGCCATTTTGTCATATCATTGCTAACTGCGCGCTGGTTCTTATATTAAGTTCAGCGTTGCCGTTGCTCTCAAAAATTTTAGGTAAGTTAAAACATGTAAATAAAAGACTTATTTGGAAAATGAATATTGTTTAAAAACTGCTGCTGAAAACTTCAGAAGATTCAGAAATAATTGGTTTTATTGCCATTTTCAACTTTTCCCTAAGAATATTTTGAATTAGCTGTTCTGATATACTTTATTCCATGAAAAATTTATTAATTTATCATGTTTTTGTGAAATTTCGACCCCTTTCTCAATGTTCATCAGGAAAAATATTTTTTTTATTGGAATTTTCACCCAGCAAAATATTTTGAATTGAAGATTAATTGTAAGAAATAAATTAATAGTGTAGAAATAAATTCTTCAACATTGCTCTCTTTTAACTTTCGTTCTTTTAGTTAACGACCGGTTTCGGTAATTTAATTAACGTGAGGCCTCCATTTACAGAGTTTCCTGTAATTAAAATCTCGCGGACTGATTAAATTGTCGAAACCTATCGTTGAACAAAGCTTAAGAATTCATTTCTACACCTTGGATCATTTCTGGTAATCTTCAAAATTTATTTTCTTCAATTTGATTACTATCCAAGTCTCTCACAATCTTATTTGAATATTAAGTTCTGAATGATGAAATATTATAATTGAATTTTATCTTAGGGATGACTAATTTCGATTTGCTGGGCGATTTTGGTCGAATAGAGTGGCTTGGAAACTTCAAAATCGTCTTGTTATACAATTTAGTTTTTGCAACAACGTCTGCATTGTGCCTCGCAAATAAATTCACCGCTAAAGTTCGTCGAGAGTTGTACGCACGGTTGGTGGAAAATTATATTTTTCTTGCAAATTGTGTTTCTTTTTTGAAATGAAAACTTGCCAAATGTGAATTGTAGATAAGAAGAACAACATATACCTATATCTTAAGACTGATATTACATTAATCATTGCGCTTTTAATAGTAATTTATATTTTTTAGAAGAAAGCACAACATTCGATACACATTTATTTTCGCCTTATTTATTTTCATGTTTCATTTATCCCCAAAATTGTTGACTAATTTTTTACCTATATCAATTAAAACTTTGACAAATTTAAATTTTTACTTAAAAATATTTACAGTATATTCTATATTTCTATATTTATTTTTAACTTAGCAGCGTATCGTCTGTTATGCTTACCATTTGTATAATATATACCATTTTATTTCAAAATAAATACATATTTCGAATTGATAAATAAGAACATTTTCTTGGATATAGATAAAATGCATCATTATTTTAGACTTATTCGTTATTTTGTGCTTCAAGTCATTTTAAAATTTTTTTCAAGATGCAATCTAGACAAAGTGAAAATGAATACCAGATTTTTTGTAGAAATCGTGTGATAATACATATTCAAAATGATATGTATCTTTAGAAACTGGTAATAGTATATTGTGTAACAAGTGCGATAAGTTGTCGATTGCCCACGAGAGCGAAGTTGGGCGCACGAACGAAGTGAGTGCGCTCATTCGCTCAAGTGGGCAATAGATAACACCGCACGAGTTGCAGATACTATTTTTTATTACGAATGTGGGATTAGTATTATTTTGCGTTTGTTTTTCCGGACGGTAAATGGTTTGCGTGCGACAAGTAAACTTGTCGCACTCAAATTATACTTGGCGCACTTAAAAATCAAAGAGCTATTTACCGCTCGGAAAAACGTGCGCAAAGTAGTACTTATCCTGCATGAGTAATAAAAAAAAAATTATACAATTTATAATTGAAATTTCAATATTGGCAGCCATTATTGAAGTGAAACTTATCTGCTGAAGAGACTACAATTTTCGAGAGTTACGGAAATTTTCATGGCATTCTCCTTAACGTATTTTTTTCTAAATACATGTTGAAAAATGGCCGCAAATGAAGAAAAATATATATTCTTAATTTATTCACGTTATATTAGAGTTTAAAATTTTTGAGTCTTCACTACAGTCTATTATGTCAAGAACGATCCACGTCTTAGGCCCGGTATTTCAGTCGTCGGTTTACCTTAAGCGGAGCTTAATTACCTCGGTGACAATTGTTCTAACAATCATTACTATGGAAATTAAGCTACGTTTAAGGTAAACCATGGACTGAAATACTGGGCCTAAGACATATTTAGTTGAGAAGTTTCACTTCAATCGTATGAGGCTTCACACAAACATTTTTTTTTTCATACTCATAATAATCTGTAGCTTTAGTCTTGAGTATCAGTCATTAAATAATCATTTTGTTGAATTATATATATATTTTTAAAATATATTCGTGCATGAAAATTAAATTGCAGCTATTCTAGAAATTATTCTGCCAAATGGTGTAGTTGTGCCATCTATGATATTTCTGTTTAATTATAGTGGAACCTATCTTAACGAGGCTAATAAGTAGTTGTACCGATCCAACTTAAACAAAAAATATTGAAATGGAATAATGACAGCAATGTTTATGTCACATTTGACTTTCGAGTTTTGATACGATATTGTTTTGTTAAACGACACTTAAAATTTAGGACAGTGGTACATCTGGCAGCCATAAGTCGCTCTAGAATCACTCATAAACGGAACAATTTTCACCATGTAAACCAATATAAAATACAATAATGTGTCCCATTTTTTTATTTGTAACATTTATTCAAAGGAAATCAGGAATTTATGAATTGTCGAGGAACATTATATCATTATTTATGAATTTATGACATATAACTACAAATTATATTTTATTATAAAGCTGTCTAGAGACATTTGTTTTTTTTTCGACACTTCAAAATTCGTAAAAATGTTGGAGCATTATTATTGAATAAAAAAAGTTTGGAAAGATGTGTGATTATAAGCGATAATAACATGCTAGCAGAACGCAGATTGATGACGCACTGGCACCACTGGCATGCGAAATTTTGCTTGTTAATATGAGAAAAAGTTGTTACGGGGAGTGCTCGTTATGAGAGGCTCCACTGTATTTTTTTTTAGATGTTTCAAGGTAAGCTTTTTTCTCCAGAAACATGCTGTAGGAATCAGTCAAAAATTTAGAGATGTTTGTATATAAATTTTAATATCGTGAAAATAATACGAATTCGGCTGTGAATATTATCGATAAATTGCATTTAATACAATAATGTTCTATGTAGAGCTAAGATCGATAACTTTATCTTAACAAAACTAATGTTTTCTCTGAATAGTTGACTGATAATGCTTACTATACTTGAACCGCTTAACATTTAAAGTTAAATGAACTTGTAGAGATGAATTCACAAGAAAAGAAGCCATATGAGTCATCACAGATGCGCAGAATTTTTTTGTCTCCGTTTCGTAAGATTTAAACATCTACCAGTTGCGTAATACTCGCACATTTCAAGAGATTAATATTAAACTATTCACTTGAGATGCGCGAACCAGAGGTTCGTTCAATTCTAATTTGTAGAGATACTTTTTTGACGTCATACCACCTAGTGAACAGCTGTAAAAGTGATTCAATGCCGTCATCATTGAATACAGTCTTCTAGGAGTAAGAGACAGGGATAAGTCAGATTCTTTACCTTGATATCATCATATAGGGTACGTTCCACTAGGCGACCGCAACGCTCATGTCGCAATAATTGTTGCACAATACGATCGCGGTCTTTGCGTTCAGGATCAAAACGTCATAGATGAAATCATTAATCGCGACCGCACCAAGCTAACAACACCCGCGATTGAAAGATGGATCGAAGTGGTCGTTGCGTCCATTTTCGCAAATATCGCAAAAAAATTTGAATTAATCGAAAAAGTGTCCAAAGTATGTTACTTGATTTAATATTTTTAGACAGATAATTTCTCGGTCTCTCATTATCATTACTTATTATTTATGAAAGATTCCACAGGCTTATTGGACTTATTCCATTCTTTCCTTTTTGCTATAGGTTAGTTTAATTTTTTTAATGATTTACTTTTCGATCTTAACTACGAATTATCAGTCTATTTGACATTTAGCGGACATTCGCATCATTCCACTCGAAACACCAATCACAGCAATCATGTGCTAGTGGAACGGCAAAAATTGCGGTCGTGGGCAAATCGTTGCGATCGTCTAGTGGAACAAAATGTACCTACTATAATTAATAATAAATTACAAAAATTAATAATCATGAATTTGATTTAAAGCATCGTCCCTACTTGAACATATAATATTCAAATCCCTATAAATGTAACTATGTCATGACGACATTGATATAGAGACTGCGACCTGTCTCCAAGTTGTCTCTACGAATTAGAACTCGTACTCTGTGCATTTTGACTGGTGACTTTTTTCGTTTTATTTCTTGAAAGTCCAATTTACTACGCTGCTCAACTTAAATAGGCAGATAATGATGCGATAATCTGTGTATAAGTTGAAAAATAAATTGAGCTGCTCGAATATATTATTTTCTAGTATTATTAAAAGACAGCAGTATACTAAATGCTAATTTAGTTCAACTCGTTTAGTTCCTGAAAAAATAATATACTCATTTTTATTGTATTTCAAGATGTTATTTATTCAGGAATTGAAAAAGTCCTATGACTGTTACTCCCCCTACGTTTATTATTATTTTAATATATTTATTTTTGTTTTAATCTATATAAAAATGTGATATACTTGTATATACAAAAGTGTGTCTTTAAGATGAAATAAAAAATTATATAAATTTTTAAATTGATTTAATAAGTTTTGAAGTAACATATGCATCATTTTAAAATTACTTTATCATTCAATGATATTTGTGAGATATTTGATGCTAGATGTGAAAGATAAATTCCAAATCTAATTTTGCTTTCTGTTAACAATGAAAGTGTTCGAAGAGGTTCTATAGTTTTTTCACCCGTTGATTGGTCAATACAAATCATTTGGCATCTTGTGCATGGACCTGTACACTAAAAATAAGAATAAGTCAGTCTTCAAACTTCATTTAATATTTTGTTGCTTACTTTAAATTCATGTTCTCCTATTGTGATTTCTTGGCATGATTTTTCCACGAATTCAGTATCACAGTTAATGACTAAATTTGCTCTAAATCTTGAAAGCAAATTATAAAGCCCTTCTTCATTAATTTCGAAGTTGGGAATAGAATTAGCTAAATATCTTATACTAGCTGTATTTAATAATAGATACTGAGCTTGGTTTACTAAAGTTAGCTGAGAATGGTGTCCTGAAAATCATTCAAGTAAGTAATTAATTAGAAAATTTCTACACACTTTAAAAGAAAATGAACAGAAATTAAATTTATATTGACATTTAGAGATGCATTATGTCATCTTTGACCTGTAAAATCTAAAATTTAGATAAGTATGCTGAATTATTACTTGAGCACTTTGAGAAAGAACGATATTACTTCTAGAAAGATTCACAGTTCCGGTAAACTCTATGAGGTGAGCTCACATATCTCAATAGTTGTTGAAAATTAAATAGCTAAATTCTGTAAAGTGAGCTGAACTCTGATCAATGCTACTGAAAGTAGAAGTAGTATTAGACAATTTGTTCGTAAATTATGCAGCTTCTGATAAAAGTAGTTCATTTTCTACTCATTTACGTGCTTATAGCAGCCAAACTGAAGAAGTATATGCTAATAACTTCGAGAAGTAATTGAAATCAAAATAAATGTCTCTATAAAATAAGTATCCAGCTTCCTCTTTATTATATTTTGAAGAAATTTACCTTTTCGATTTGTTCGAATATGACTAGAATTTTGTCGAACTAATCTCAAATCAGATCTTTGCAAAGCTTCGCAAATCCAATTGGAAATTTCATCCCCGCAATCTACACAATTAACTCGATCACCACAAACCTTACTTTGACATATTGATACTTCAGAAATATTCGGAATTTCTGTTATATCTAATGATATTTGTGCGGAATGTAATCCTAAAATTTTATTTTTCAGTTAATATAACTCACTTTTAGCAAAAATAATCTTGAATTTACCTGGAAAAGACAATTCCAGAACTCTTTCCTCCAATTTGATATTAGGCATTATCAAACAAAGTTTTGGTTCTTGTTTTTGGGTCAAACATACGCCTGCAGATGTTACTATCATCCATTCTCGATCATAAATCAATCCTGTAGGCTCTATTGCCCATTTATTTGAAACTGAATACGGCCCACAAGATTTTAATGGGTACACAAAGATATATTCTAAAGTTGCTTCGATATTTTTGTTTAAAAACCCGTTTTGCAATTTAATTTCATTACTTATTTTACTTCTTGTATTTACTATTAAATTATTAATATTGTTATCCTTGACAGCATAATTATTGTTTTCCAAATTGCAAAATTTGTGTTCATATTTTTTTTTAAAATGCTGCCAGTAATTTGGTATTTTTCTAACTATTGGTTTTGACACAAAACAATCTTCTATCATTTTTAAAAATGTGTCTGCGTCTTGTTTGGTCGACATATATCCAAATGATATTCTAACAGATCCTGTAGGATATCCATCTACTAAATCATTTTGATCTCCACAAACATGTCCTGCCTAAAATAATTTCATTAGAACAAACTAATTTCAGTTACATTTGATTTTACTTCAAATTGCTGTTTAACATCTGTTGGGCTCAATTTCAAATGTCTTCTGCAAGATCCTGGATTACAGAAGCATCCCGTCCGTAAGTGAATTTTATGTAAATTTGCCATATGTAACACTTCTGAATATCCTATATATCCACCATTAGATCGACGTAAGTTGAAATTAATTATTCCTCCTTGATGGCTCTTATTTTCAAAATTTGTATCGTGGTATAAAACCGCTACAGGATTGCCGTTATGGTGATGCATTTTTAATAAATTATGGTGGACATATTTTGCAAGTGAAAAGGTATGAGACGAAATCAAATCCATGGTAAGTGATAATCGTTTGAATGTTTCGAAGCCATGTCTCACTGCAGCAATTGATAAAAATGGTAAAGTACCATCTTCAAATCTGAAAATTAAAAATACTATTCCCCAATTTGAAGAAATGGCTGGCGGGATATAGATAATTTCACTCAAACAAAAATGTGATTGCGGAATTGGATACCTTTTTTGTGTAGAGATCTAATGCTATTATTTGTAGTGTGTAAGCTTAAAAGAAGACTACGTTGAAAATATAAATTATATTTTTAGAACCACGCTCGTAAAAGAGAAAAGTATTGAAAGAAAAAAGCTAATAAATCACCTACTATTTAAAAATTTGAGTTCTTACCGTTCGTGTAAAATTGGGCGCAAAATATGTTCACTTTCCAGCGCCATTTGGACAGTACCTCCACCAAAATATCTTTTATGCAAAACATAAGCACTAGAATTTTTAACTAATAGTGCTCCTAATCCTGTTGGATATCCAAATATTTTATAAAACGACAAACACAAGAAATCAGGTTTAAAAATATTCAAATCTAGTTTATTACATGAAAGAAAGCTGGCTGTATCTATCATACAAAACCATTTGGTTGATGTTTTGCATAAATTATTTAGTTTTCCGTTTTGTACTTTTTCGGTCCAGGAAAGAGGATATTTCGTCCCAGAAAAATTGCATTGAGCTGGGTAAACAAACAATGAATTTCCTTGAACCGTTTTTTTGTGATTATAGTCATTATTTTTGAACAATTTGAATGCGTCATCATTACGTAATTCATGTTTATTTTTTGCACATTCTCTCATTCCAAATACTGATGTATGATTGTCTTCCAAATACATGAATAATCCGTCATTGTTGTAATCAAAATTTTCAGCTACCAATTTTAAAGCTGCTGTTGATCCAGATGTAAATATTACGCTGTATTCATCTGCAGTAGTATTAAAATGATTCAACACTCTAAAAGATATTATATTTAGGTTAAATTATAAACAAAGCTTTTGCACATTACTGGTATCTTATTTGATCCATAATATCTTCTGTAAATTTGCTTGAAGTGTTGAGGGCATGAGGATTTCCAAAAAGATTGTTTTGCAAATCTTTGAACACATTTGAAATTTGCAAATCTGAATATAAAGTTGCTCCGGTGTGTTCCAAATAACAATTATCTGCAATATTTAAACTTAAGTTTAAGTAATCAAAAAATAAATAAAAACTTACCTTTTAATCGTTCAAATTCCGAAGCAATTTTTTCGCTTTGTATTTTTGTGTAAACTTTTGTAAATTCATCCATAGTGAACAGAAAAAAATCTGAGAAACAATTTTACTGCTTCCTAATCTTATCTTTTGTAGGAATGGTTAAGCGCATTTCCAAGATTGATTGCTGTAGATAAATAGAATAAATTTGATTTAATTCGTGGCTTGTTCTGATTGTTGCTTCCTTTGAAGTATTACTAAACACGAGATTTGCTTTCACTTTTACATATGTTGTTTTTATTTCTTCTACAAAGTTGATTAAATAGTAGAGGGGATAACTATAAAGTAATCATAGCAATGATGACCTTACAAAAATTTCAAAGCAGTTGATCTATAATTTTGTACGAACTGATACGGAAATTATTTTTATATTTTAAATTACCTCTCTTCTTATTTATAGCTGAATTGGTTATTATTGATTAGCATTTTGGCTTTTTCTCAAATACAATTACATTATTAAATTTTTTCGTCCTCATATTTACAACTGAATTGGACATTATTTATAGTGCCTTGATTGGCAGTCAGACTTTTTTCAAAAAATATTCCTTCCAAAAAACATGACTTCTTATTTTCTGTTGCCACATTTAGAAGAAATTTGATTTCAAAGTTATGTAGATTGTCTGAATTTTGAGAAATGCTTGATTTATTTTCAAATAAATCTTTTTCAGTAAATACAATATTTTCCCAGGCTTTTAAAATATATTCTGGAGAGTTATTCAAAGCACATTTCAAATCTATGATGCATAATAATCCCTGTAAAATAAATTGTGTATAAATATTTACAAAATATGGTACAAATAATACACTATGAGAATATATGTCTTCTTCCACATTGTTATAAATTTCTTCTATTTTTTGCTCTGCTTTCCAAACCATTCTTCTAACCAGTGATTTTTCAAAAATTATATTATTATCAAAGAAGTTTTCATATCCTCTGAAAATGTATCTTAATTTACAAAGAACTCACAAGAATGTAGTCACACTTCAACAAAAGGACACTATTTATAAAAATTTTAATATTAATTAATGTAAACCTGACATACAATTATAATTGGTGCTCAAAATAATAAAGAAACATAATCTTTCATGCAACGTTAGACATATATATTTTTAATGAGTTGATTAAAATGTGCCGGTAGCATTGAAAAAATAACTCGAGTTTCCTTAAAGAGACAAAAAAAGTGTTATAGTTTGATATCTATACATAGAGAGCCGTGCTAGCGGAATGACCAGAACCAGTCATTCCATGCAAGCAATTCACAAGCTATTAGACCGAGAAATGATGCACAAATTATTAGATCGAGAAATGGTGATAGTTGGACTCCTTCGATTTTATGCCGCCTGTCTTTTTGAGGGTTGAAAATTTACCCCTCGATAAGAAAGATAAAATAGCATATTGAGCAACAAGTGCGGCAAGTTGTCGATTGCCCACGAGAGTGAAGTGGGCAATTGGTAATGTCGCACGAGTTGCAGATACTATTTTTTGTTACTAATGCGGTATAAGTACTATTTTGTAAATTCATATGGTAATAATTGAATAATCAAAGAGCCATTTATCGCGCGAAAAAACATGCGCAAAGTAATACTTATCCCACATATGTAGTGAAAAGATTATTGACCGATGCACGCTTTCCGGTCAAAGTGCAAACTCCAGTTATATTAAGAAAAAAAAATGTGGATTTCTCCGTGGCATTTTGCATGCCTTTAATTCCGTGTTTTCAAATTGCATGCCAATGAAAAGAATGGAAATTTTATCCATAAGATCTTTGTGAAAAAATTGGCATGCATTCCTGGTTAGTACAACATGTGATGTATGTTAATTTTTTCACAAGGTTTTTATGGCTGAAACTTCCATTCTTTTTATTGGCATGCATTTAAAAGCGTGCATCTTTTTTATCAAGAGGTAAACTTTCAACCCTCATAATAAATCAAAAACTACGGGGCAATGTTTCTGGACCTTCGGGACAAAAATGATTTCCAGACAATATATAACAAATAAAACTTTTAAATAGATTTTTCTTTTGTTGAAGTGTGCGTATGTTACAGATAAAAGTCAGTTATAAATGGAACTAGTTGGAGCAATTTATAATCGACTATCCCGAGGCTAAATTAATATTACCTAGGTAATGTGTTATTAACAATATTCAATTTCAGATCATTTCACGTATCTAAATTAGTATAGCTAAAGCGATTTAGAATTCAGTATTTCATTTTTAGAAAATGCACATTTAAGGCCAAACTAATAGTGCCCAGGCAATTGCTACCAAAGAAACCAATATTAGATTATACTATAATTTGGCCTAGAGAAAACTAGTTTGACCTCAAATCGAATTTTACTGATACCGCGACAAAACTTAACATCGAACTTTTCTGGCAACCAGATACTGGCAAAATTAAATTCTAGCTCAAACTAGTTTTTAATAAGCCAAATTAAATTGTCAAGAAATTATCTATTTCTATAAGATAAAACATGTCCTTAAACACGAGCTGTTCAAACAGTAGGCCTAATTTAGCTCCCTCCATTAGCTAAACTAGCTTCATTAATTATTATGAAAAAGCCCCCCTCCCTTTGCTTATACAATTATTTCAGTATATATTTGTTTTTGTTTATATTATTTTAGAGAAGCTACTTTAAGTAGGAAAGAGAGCTGAATTCGGCCCATTATGTTCAAACTGTTTGTGTTGTAGGTTGTATTCTTTGGGCAATCGTTTCTCCCAACTATTTTGACCTAAAACCGAATTTTGTCCAACTTTAGATCAAACTAGTTTTACATATGCCGAACTAGTTGAGCAATGATCTATGAAAAATAACAAAAAATGTAGAAACAAATACACGAAAAATATCAACCATATTGTATTTATTTATTTATTTCTTTTTTGAAAATCGCTTTACCTTAACTTGTTTGGCCTAGACCAGAAGTAGTCAAGTCTATAGCCGAAAAATAGTCAATTATGTATGTACCCAGCCAAACCTAATTTCAGAATAAACTAGTCTGGTTTACGGTGGTTTAGGTTAAAGAAATTGATTCTGTCACGCATAGAAAGAACTAGTTTGACCTTGGAAAAACTTATACAAGCTGAAATCGAGTAGTGAAGTTGGCCGCCTTTGGCTCGGTTTCAGGTCGAAGGTCGAACTCATTTTATTAAGACCAAAATATTCAAGATAGAGAGATTGCCGAAGAGAAAATTACATCACAAACTGCATAATGTTGACGTTACGTTTTTAAGGTTTTTTTATAAATGATTTTTTAACTAGTTCGGTTTAAGAAAAAATAAATTGATTTAGAGTTGGATTTTGCCGGAATCTTATTACCAGTAAAACCCGAATTACAAGTAAAATTTGTGTGGTCTAGACAAAATTAGTTTGACTTGAAATCGGATATATTAACATTATATAACACATTTATATTTCAAACTCTCTATATTCAGTAAATATATTTTAAACTTACTTATTTATATTTCGTTCATAAATGTTACTTTGAATAACAAAACTGTTGTGAAGATCTACTATTAATATCAATTGTTTCAAAGTTAATGCTTTTTCTGTATCAGACAACTTATGATTTATTTTATGGATACTTTGGTCCGATAAGTTTAACAGCGTTTTGAAAATCTGTAAAATTATGTTAATATCTTTCTCAATAATAAATACTACTTCGTGTTTTAAATGATGCTGAACAACCAAAAACCAAAACTACAAATTGAGAGTTTCAACAGTCTCTAGACACAATTTTGGCAGTGGCGTGCAGTCCATATGTGCAAGGTGTGCACTGCACATCCTATGAAAATATCAGAAATTACGTGAATAAAATTAATATAATGGTTCATTGAATACTTCATTTTGTTTCACAAATTTTCATTTTAAAATCAGAGTAAGAGCGTATTTTATCTATTTATGCAACCAGAAATCCGGGCGCGCCTCGCGGACCACTCTGCTATATATTTGAAACGAATGTCGACGCTTGCGGTGCAGATTTCTCGCCTGCACGGCGAGCGAGGTCTGTTTAGCATAGTCAGTATTAGGAAAGTGAAGGAATAGAGTCTGACAGAGAAAAAGCATACCGAAATTAGCGATCTCCTATCGCTCGTTCTCTCTCGCTGGGTGCAGGCAGACTTTTTGCACCTGGAGCTGAATATTCAACATTTAGCTGAGTTTTTTTTTCAAACGCCTTTTATAAGTTTGTTTTAAAATAGTTGAAATATTGTTATTTGTTATTTAAGACAACAATATTAGGTAAACACTTATTTTATACGTTTCTTAAATTATTTATTCTTGTGAAATTATCATTTGTAGAATGACAACTGAAAATAGATCTATAATTTGTGATCTACTGGAAAATCCTTTATAACGTCGTTATGTCGAAACGAAAAATGAAATTATGAAAACAAGACCAACGCCAAACATAAAACTCACTCAAAATATAAAAATTAAAGGCCAGCAGTCCGTGCGACATTTCCAAATTAAAATATATGAAAATTTTAAATGGATTGCTGGTTGTTGCGAGAAAAATAAGCTGTATTGTCTATGTATATATCCCCTTCCTCACCACCGACTGTGCACACCTATCACAGAAAGTCACCGCACGCCACTGAATTTTGGAGCCCTTAACCTGATGAGAATATATGAAATACTTAGGAAACTCCCAAGTCAGGTTTTCCAAGACACGTCTCTAATATACCTAATGGATATCTTTCATTGGGTTTCAGTACTTTGTGGTATAAAAAACGTCTTTTAGATTTTTCTATTGTTTAGTTAAATAATAGCAGTCTTTTCATGAAAACTCAGTCATTGGTTCCAGTATTTGATTGTCCATAAAATTGTAACAATCTTTTAAATTAGCTTTACCTTGAAGTTTTGTATATAATATGTTCCTTCAAAATGACATGTTTGGTATTGAGTGTCATATATAACTTTTATATTATACTTTACTTCTTTTAATAAATTCAATAAATTTACTATATGTATCCCTAAAAAATTCACATACAGTTGAAGAGGTTTGTGATAATACAATTTAGATTTATATATAAATTTCTTATAAATATCTAGCAAGTGTTCCGAAGTACTATTCGTGCCATCAATCTAAAAGATAAGACTGTCATTTAAAATGTGATATATTATTTACAACATAAATTACCTGTTTCAATATATAATGTAAATTATCCAGAAGGTGACCTGGTATATAATATTCAAATTTTAACTTCTGTTTATATAAAATTATACTAATTTCATTTGAAATCAATTGCACAATATAATATTTTGTTAAATTATTTTGAAACTCATTGGAATCGTCTGATAACAAGTTTAATTTATTGTTAATTTTTTTCCCTTCCAAAATTAAATTTTTCCACAATTTTTCTGAAGCTACTCTCAAGTAATATTCACAATACACCCTGAAATTTTTTGATACACATCTTAAAACAAAAATGTTTTTATAAGTAAAATATCCTAATATTTTTCTTATGACTAAATATGGCAAAGTATCTAATAATGTGCTTAAAGAATGAACTGACATAACTGACATTGAGAATTTTGAAAAAATAAATGAAAAATAGATTTGCATGTCGAAATGTCATATTTTGTTGTAGCTGGTATGCCATCATGTTGTATGTTCAACCATGTTAGAGTTATTGCTGATATATTATCAGATCGGCTACCAAATTTTAAAGTAAATATTATTCAGTTGGAACCCCCACAATGGCAGGTATACCAAGATTTGAAAAATTATTCAATCTTTATTTCATCTAAAGTGTGCGGTTTTGTGTAATCTTTTAGAATTGGATCAGAGAAGTAAATTTGAAAAATAAATGGTATCATCTCACTTCTCCTATTGTCTGGAAAGAACTCTCAATGAGATCTGGTAAGCCTCATTTGATCGGAGGAGCAAGCGAATTTTGGGAGTATTGTTATGATTATTATAATTTGGAATCATTATTACCAAACAAGGAGCTTTACAATATTGTTGCCGATTTTAAACAGGTGAATTCACAAAAAAACCGTAGATAAATAAATAATGTCCGACCGAATCAATTCCCTCTCAAGATCGCCCACTTCGGCTGTTTTTGGCCGAAGCCGAAGGTGTGACTGAAGTCAAAGGTTCGGTCGGACGCTATAATAAATACCAGAAGATATATTCTACATCATCCGATTCCAGGTAAAATTAGTGTCACAAGAGTGGCATAATTTTAAATAAACATTAGCATAGACTTAGGTACATGGTGGGATTATTTTTTGAATATAAAACTGCACTAAATATGAAATGAATAATAAACTCTGTTTTAGTACAACGAAAGCAGGATAGAAAAAGAAAAACAAGAATTGAAAAAGAAGCAAAAAGTAGTAATCTGTATATTTAGTAACCATAAGGATAATACCGTATTCTTATTGTTGCTAAGATTGATACATCAGAAAAAAATCTTTGCTCCAAAAGAATTAGTCATCAGAATATTCAAACAAGATATTATTGATGAAGACCTGGCAGAAGATGTACATATATTCGGTGCAAAAGTAGAAATAGTAAAAAATTTGAACCAAGGCTTGAATAATGCTGATTTATTAATAATAATTGGAGATTATACCAGGTAAACAAAACTTTTTAAAAAAAAACATGAATTAAACTAGGCAATTTTCAGGAAAGAAGGAGAGGAGTTGCAACACTGGTTATACCGAAGCAAAATCCAAATGGAAACAATCGCAGACTATATAAATGATACTGGGAAAAGCACTCTTCGAGTTATAGTTGCAGTGAATGGTGCAAGTTGCTTTTGTGCAGCAATTTTGATTGAAAATGTAACAAAAATACATCTTCATAACATAGTAGCGGAAACTTCAAGTACAGGATTGGAATTTTTAAGTATGGTGTCTCAAGTAACTCAAATGCCATTAGAAGATTTATATGGTCCTCCAGTTTGGGGATCTATCGGTCTTAATCAGATTATTGATTTGGAACACATAGTGCAGAGATATGATGTGTACAGACCAAACATCAGAGCAGTGAAAAATAACTATGGCTCTACTTTACAACTAGGAAAAAAGCATACTGAATTGCGTTATTTCTCATATATGTCACGTGAATTTAGAACTGTGTGGTCTAAATTATATAAGAAGGTAAGAGAATCACTAATTTAGATTTATTTTTAAATATTTCATATTTTTACAGAACTCTATACAAGGTTATAAAATAAAACAATTTGCAAAAGTACGATCCATTTTAAGTTTGATAGGAAATTGGTTTTCATCTGAAAATCGTGGATTTATAATATCGCTAGGCATATTATCTAACGGTAAATGAAATTATTATCAATACATTATTTTGTAGAAAGATTTCACAAAAATGGGAACATAAGAGTTTAACATTGAATTTTGAATACATGCAAATATTGGTAAACTATTTTAGAGCGAAATACAGGAATAATATTTTGTTTAAAATTTAGTTATACTTGGAAAAAGTTCCCAAATGATGTTAGATAAAAATACTTCAAATATTAAATTTAGATAATCAAATTATGAATCACATTTTATTTTACAGGCTTATTGACTGAAATATTAGTGCTTAACATTTTATAAATAATGCTTATTTGTAATGATAGCCATGGAATTTCAAACAAATGAATGCTGTTTAAACTATCAAAAAACTTACAACATTCATTTGTTTGTAATTTTGTTTCCAGTCCAGGGCTATCACTACAAATAAGCAATATTTATAAAATGTTTAACACGATTTTTTTGGATGATCTATATAATAGTTATTTGTGTATCAAGGCCGTAAAGGTTATCTTTTTTGGTTGAATCTGTTGTTTGCGGCCGAAGCGTAGCTGAGGCTGCAATTCAGGTGAGACCAAAAAAAAACTGTAGGCCGAGGTGCACACAACGTTTTTTAGGCGATCATTACGAAATAATTCAAAATCACATAATTTTATCTATTTATTTCTAAAACATTGCAATTGTAAATCTTAGTTGCCGTTGAAATTGTTTTATTTTATTGTCTTCTATTAAGTTGACATTTATGAAAAATGCGTATTTATTTCTTGAATTGTAAGAACTACAGAAGTTGACGGAAGAATATAATATGTAAGAGTTCATCAAGCTGCCCATATAGATAGATATGAGGGTTTATGAAGTATTTTTTGACAGATCAGTCCCAAAAAAGTAATATTTGACAGATCAATCCCAAAAAGTAAAATTTGACAGATCAGTCCCAAAAAGTGGAACTTCACGGCCGCAAAAGGGGCCATAAAAACACCTTTTTTGTTGCGATCGCCTAAAAAACTAATTTCTTATGTTAAATGCTCTTATGGCCCGCTTTTTGAATTGCACATTGTGTATAAAATTTTATGTTAAATTTTCATTTTTCCAACTCCCCATAAGCTGTATGCAGACGAATTATTTTGTTTGTCATTGTCAAATATGATGTTTGACCTGAAAGTTCAAATACAAAAATCATTATTCTTCAGCATTTAATTTGCAATATTAATTCGTTGGATTTTTGTTTATATTTTTCAGCTTAAATATTCATTTTAAATTTTCTCTGTATAGAATTTTATGTACAAAAAAATAGCTAACTGTTTTTATACCATACATTTTTTTGTGCACAAACTACATAATTCTTAGCATTTTTTTTAGTTTCACTCTTATTAACATAAAAATTTTAACTGAATGTTTATATAAATCCAAATACCAATATTAAAATTCAAAATTTATAAAGTTAATTTCGAATTTTAATGGATTTTGAGTTACATACATTTTCCTGTTTGAATTTTCATGTCATATGACAAATTTGACAATCTACAATTCTACATATAACAAAAATAATGTCTGCACATAATTTTATGTACCTACAGAAAAATGTATTGTCTGAAATAGTTTTATACATTTTATACATTAATACATTGTTTCTTATGATAGGTTCATTTGATATTCCATCAGGAATGGTATTTTCACAGCCTGTAATATTAGTAAATGGTAAATGGACCCCATTCAAATCATTTCCAGTACCCCGAAAGGATCCTTGTGATGTGAAAGACCTTATTCCATTTGTTTTAGATATTTACAAGCAATTTAAAATTCGTGAAGATTCACAATGAAATTATTATTTTAATATGCACTTCTGAATTTAATAATAATAATGAAAAAGTTAAAAATAGCACATTCTACGTGCAATTATTTCGCGCGTTAATTTAATTTTTAAGACGCAGAGTGACGGGAAAGTTACGAAGCCGCGCATGTGTGCTAGCTTGTTTTGTTTCCTGTGAGTGGCACGTACGCATTTGTGTTTGTATACATCGAGGTGATTGTGATTGCTAAAAATCTGTTTACATATTGAGTGCAGCGTGGTTAATTTTAAATAGTTAACTGCTAATATTTTTTATGAAAGATTGTTTATACTGAAAATGGAAGTGGATAACATCGCCACTGGTGACGACCTAGTAGTAAGTGACAAGATATCAGATGAAGAACCCAATGTTGTCGAAACCGGTGGAGGTGATAGTACCATTTCTATGAGTGCTCCTGCGGATCGAGTTAAACGACGAGCTAAAAGACTTAATCGCCAAAATAGTAAAGAAGGTGCAAATAGCAATGCTGCTGGAACTGGATTTTTACAGACTGCAAGAAGATGGAAAAACAGCCGCCGCCCAAGAAATGGGCATGGCCGTGGTCTTCCAAAAAAAGGTTATTATTAAATTATATTTATAGCTAGTTCAGGTTATCATTTCCACGTGGTAATTGTTTTTGTAACATATTGTTCAGAACTGGCGTAACCAGTTAGCTATTATCTAATATTTACCTACGTGTATATTTATAGCCTGTTTGTAAGATTGGAATTTCACTTTTCGGAAATAAACAAAAACAACAGATCATTTTAGCAATGTTCATGAAGTCTTATTCATTTAATGAAAATTTATCTTTCAAATTGAAGCTTATGATTGTAATTAACAATTAGATATTTTTGTAAATATTAGGTGGTGCTGGAGGTAAAGGAGTATGGGGTATTCCTGGTTCTGAGCTTCTTGAAGCATATGAGGACATGAATGATCCTAACTATGACAGCGAAAGTTTTACAAATGGTGATATCGAATTAAAAGAAGTTATTCCGGAAATGAGTAGGGCAGAAGTGCAGGTAATATTTTTTTGTTTAATCGATAACTTAATTCAAAACGTGTAAATTATGCCTCAAGCGTGTTGAATGTTTGTCAATAGACTTCTAAAAAGTAAAAGTATGTTAGGAAATACTATTTCAACTGAATAAAGAATAATGACCTTGTTGTTGTTTACTATTACGCGTTTATACTATGCAAATTTTAATTGCATTTCCAATTAAATTTACTATATTTTGTGGAATTAATTTGTTTTAGAAACGAACAGAGCCAATTATTTTGGAATATTACGAGCATGGTGATACAAATGAAGCATCGATAGCTCTTGAAGAATTTTTGACGGATGCCTCTCGTCATATGGTTATCCAAATTGCAGTTGAGATCGCTATGGATCATAAACCATCCCATAGAGAAATGACTTCCGTGTTAATTTCTGATTTGTACGTCCATGTAGTTTGCGAATCCGACATCGCTAAAGGTAAGAAAATACATTTTAAAATAGAAATTTTATCAGTTTGCAAAACCTTTGATTAAGATTGGTTTTATTATATACTGATATAGCAAAACAATAATAAAAATTATTGATAAATGAATTGTGTATCTATAAGTAGGTATCGTAGTCTTGTACCAGATAACAAAAATCAATATTAGATATGATTTAAAAATAATTATTGAAGATGAGCGATCAAATAACAAATAATCAGCTGATTTTAATTGGGTTGGCTTCACCTTTCTCAAACTGACAGTTCAAGTTAAGAGAGAAATTAATATTCGTCTCATGTATGAATATATGTTGAAACAAAAATTTCAAATCAAATTAGTTTTGTCTAGATAAGACGAATGCCTAAGGAAACAATCAACACCTCGGACTGCTTTTTTTACATGATCTACAATCATTTCCTCAGCTAGTTTGAATTAAGTAAAACCACCGGCAACATATGCAGACTGATGAATTGAAGCATTTTCAATGTCAATTTTGAAATGTTCAATTATTAGCTTTCCTAATTATGTTATAGTTGAAAAGTTGGAAAAAAAATTGAAAAGAAAAGAATATTCCCAACGCTTTATTCTATCTCTTTAAACAGCTAATGAAACCCAATTTTTTTTTTCATTATGTAAAACGGTTGTTTGATATATTTTAAATTTTTTCTCAAATTGATTCAAACATATATGGAAATTCTGCATGCAAAATATTAAATTTATTCTCAATGGCACTGTATGATTTCACAAAAATAACAATAGATATTTTCAATATTTTTTTGTGTGAAATTATTGGTAGGTAAGCTAATAATCGAACATTGAGTTTTTCAATTCATCAACCTGTATTTATAGTTAGGGAGCTGGTGTCAGAATTTTTTTTATGATTTTATTTTATGAATGAGATTGAAAAGTGTGAAGACGTAATAATAAAAAGCCAGAAAAACTATTTCAGTCATTAGGGCTATAATTTTATTGTGTCAGCCACTTATTTCAAACATTATTTGTTGATCTGACATCGTCATAAATGTAGTCGGCTGAAATCTATGTGTCTGTATTTTTCTACAATCTGATTTTTTAAAATAATTTTTGATATACAGACAATTAGGTGATCTTATTGTTGATTTATCCCATATCAGAAATTTCGCAAAGTAACTAGAAACGACAAATAGGCTTCTATCACCTGTATACTGCTGCGTTTGTTTAAAGGAAATGAATTTTCAAAAATTGGGTAAAAAAATGCTTCTATATTATTTTATTGTGTCAGCCATTTGGCAGAAATAATGACTAAATCTGCTATTCTGATTTTGCATCGGCTGACGTTTTTCAATAATTCTATTAATGCAATTCTATAAAAAAATATAATTTTAAATAAGTTCATTGAAAATATTATTAATAACAATGAAGGAACAATAATTATTGTTCTTCATCATATGAATAATTAACCTATTCTTATTCATTTGACCACAATTTTTTCTTATTGCCTTCCTCTTTTTGATCCTTTTTTATTTCAAATAACAGAAATAAATTCATAGTTTCATTATATATTTTTATGAGTTGAATATATTAAGAATTAATAAATATCAATCACGCCTTTTACGAGTATGGCAGACACTTGATAGAGTTAAATCATCAAAATACAATACAGTACAGTACTTGACCTCCCATCAGTCAATATCTAAACAATGAAGATTAAAAGATACTTTTGAGTTTGTACATGCATAAATTATGTACCTATCAAATAGTCAAATGAAACTAGTATTAAATGGAAGCTGCTGTTTCGTAAGTTTGCCCAAACTGCTTGATGTCAAGCTCAGTAATTGTGGGAGATGGTTATTTGCGAAATCTCTGAAGTAACAAGCATTCATGAGCTGTCAAAAATGCGCTTTCATCATCTAGATGATTCTTCCTTTTTTTGAATAATAAAACATAAATAACAATTTAGTTTGACAAATTTCAGTACAATAATTTCTGGCTTGGAATTTTTTAAGTGAACTGAGAATATTTTTGAGAATCAGAAATGTATGCTTTGGCCAATGTTTTTTCCTAGATATGAGAACCAACAAATCAAAACCAATGCGATATATAATCAAATGACTTAACAGCACATTTTCTGCAAGTAAATTATTAGTTTAATCAAAAAGTCAGCCAACTATTTTTTTTGTTTAGAGTTTCGATAAACTAGTGATTTTATGGCAATTGATAAAACAATAATAGAGCAAGATCCCAGGTCCGCCAGACCTTACTTATTTTCTGAGAAACAAAATGTGTGGAATAGAGTAGTGATAGTATGACCTTTGATCATACGCATACTAGCTAGTTTGTGGCGACGGCCAATTTACAGATACGAGGTGCTAGCGGTACGTTAAGACATTACTCACTTTCCTTAAGGTCTTGAGTGCTGATTTTGAGGTATGTTTCAGAGAATATTGTCAAAAATTGTTAATCAACACTGCTAGACATTTTCCATCGGTGGTAATTTCTGCAAGACTCTTCAAAGCTCACAAAGAATAACGTGATCCTGCTTATAGTTTGAGTACTAATTTTTATATATGACACTCAGGGTACAATTTCAATACTTTTTGTTAACAGCTAGATTAATCGTAGGGGTAAACATCCCCAGACACATCTATTTGTAGGCTTGATAGTAAGTGAAGTATCTATGGGCATCCAACTCTTCCTTGGTCTGGTTATTTATGAATTATCTCGAAATTACTTACTGAGTATTATATATAAAAACTAGGACTCAGACTATAAGTAAGATAACGATATTGTTTTGCGAGTTTTAAAGCGTTTAGCAGGAATTACTGCCGAAGAGAAGTGTCTGGCAGTGTTGATTATCAATTTTCAACAATATTCTCTAGAACATACATAAAAATCAGCACTCAGACTTCAAGAAAAGTGAGTATTGTCTTGATGTACCTATAACATCTCGTATCTATAAATTGGCCGTCGGTACAAACTAGTGAATATGTGTATGATCAAAATACCGACTAACATTATTCTAATCCACAAATTTTGTTTCTCAGAAAATAAGTAAGGTCTGGCAGGTCTGGGATCTTGGACTATAAATTGATATAGGTGTATGCTTTTTTTGGGAATTTGGAATTAATTTATTTAAAAAATCAGCAACAACCAAGCTCAGTAGCTGCTTCAATCGGTCAGTTATATCAATGCCTTCATTCCATATTATTATTAGCTAAAACAAAATCATATACCCGTATTGCCACCAGCTTTCTAGCTATTATGAGGAATTCGATTTCTGTATTTCAAATTTGGAGGAAAATAGAAATTAGGCGCAGAGGGCAATATTCTCACTATACCTAAAGTTTAAGTATATATCAGCGATATAGTTAAAAATGCTGCTAATGTTGTCAATGAGGAACGCTTACTAGACATAGGGATAATAGGAAAAATAATGACAACTGAGGGTCAGGCTCATATGACCTTGAAATTACTCATGTTGGGATGAAATATAGTCTATAAAGAAGTGTTCGTATGTAACAATTATTGTAGGCTGGCTCATGTTGAAATGAGTGATTTCATGGTCATACGAGTCACCCTCCATTTGTAATTATTTTTTCATTATCCTCACGTCTAGTAAATGTTTTTCCCAAAATTTCGTCCATTTTGGAGCTGGAGTCTTCATCGAAAACATTTCCATTTTACTTTTTGTATGAAAATGAATGAGATGAAAAGCGAAAAATTGGTAATTACGACAGTATAAATAAATTGTTTCACTATTTACTCACATTCAGCTAATCTCATTTGATAACTATGTAAAATAGAGAAGCTCAATACTAAACTATGAACGCTCCTTAGGAATCATTCGAATTAGACTCCTTTAACACATTTTGTTATGTAATTTTTGAATCTAAGACCTTGCTGTATGTTGAAAGTGACCTTCAGTTCAAAATTTGCTTCATATTTAGAAAGATCTAATAATATAAATGACAGAAAAAAAAAATTGATTCGAAATTTCTCAAGAGCTCCCAAGGAACTTTCATAAATTCGGACTTCAATATTTGGAGGGAAGATAGTAGTCACCAATTAGCTGATCGTTCGTGTCCTAGAATTCGTCGTAGAAATTGAACTTTTAAAAATTGATGATCTTTATCTAATGCCGATATATTAGTGCAGCTGTTTTTCAACTAATTATTTTTTTTTTAGCTTTTGAGCGTTTGTTACAAAATTTACCGGATTTAATTTTGGATACACCAGACGCACCTGTTGTATTGGGCAATTTTATTGCCAGAGCAGTTGCTGATGATTGTTTACCACCGAAGTTTGTCATCACTCATAAAGCGGCGCCTCCTAGCGAACAAGCAAAGTAAGATATATATTTTTTAAAACAAAATTGCTGAATTTTAAATATCTTATTTCATTCAGACAGGTAACTTGAAACGTGTATTTTATTTTTCATTTAGAGGTCATTTGAAAGAAAAAAAGTTACATTACATGTTCACGTATTTTTAGAGTTCCATATTAAGCAGATCCAGTACTGAATCCTGTTTCACTACATTGTCTGTCTGTCTATTAGAGTTTTGTAGCTTGTAGATTATAATTAACAAGATTTCACCCCAAGTCGAAAATCCAATTATAATTTAATAGGATATTTTCGGAGAACTCTGTACATCTAAAGAGAGTAAAGGAAATATCCATGCAAATTATTGCTGAAATGAAGACGTTAAAAACGCATTAAATATTCTGATCTTGTCAATTTTTTATAACTTGAGAAACATCTTGAACTTGTTCCATGCTCTGTATACAGGAAATAGCTACGAATTCAGATAAATGAAACTTTTTGTACACAGACGGGCCTCTTTAAAGATGCTTATTTTTTTGTAATATCTCAAGTATTTTGTGAGATGTGCTTGTATTCATAGATTGGTACAAGTTGCATTTTCTCTTGACCTATTTGTTATATAGAGAAGAATAGTTAAAAACCACAATATAATATCAATTTTAGGGAGGCATTGAGTCGAGCTGATACTTTACTATCCATGAAACATGGTTTAGTCCGGTTGGACAATGTTTGGGGTCTGGGAGGTGGATTACGTCCAGTAAAATACCTCACTCGCCAAATGACCTTATTGCTTCAAGAGTTTGTTTCCTCAGGAGATGTAGAAGAAGCTAGTCGCTGCCTAAGAAGTCTTGAAGTGCCACATTTTCATCATGAACTCGTTTATGAGGTAAGAAAAAATTATTTTCAAAATGTGTATTGCAGATTTATTTATTTAATTTATTAGTTTTTTAAACAATATTTAACACTTAATTAAGATAGTGATGACTAACCTCCACTTGTCGCTTCTTATTATAAAAATTATATATTTAGATATAACATTAGTATCCTAATAGAGATGCTTTTCAGAAACTTGAAAATGTGGATTATGTTCCATTTATTTGCTTCTTTTACATAAGATGTGTACCGCTTATTTGACAAAAAATTGAATAAAAATTGATAATGTATGATTTATTCACAAAATAATCTTGACAAATACATGTGCTTATTATTTTTATCTACGACGGTGTGCTAATAGGTGATTCGCCCACTAATTTGCGTGTCATTATGAAATTCATAATGACACGCATTTTTGTAAGAGAAATAAAAGAAATAGAAATTCTATCAAATTTTAAGTTTTTTGTATTATGAATAACTATTAATACACATACATTAATTTATGTTTTATAAACATTTACGACAAGATCAGGGACAAGATTTTCACAATTAGATATGTTTATTTTCTATATAACTTTGACAGCTGTCAAACAAACAAATAGTTGCCATAACAATGAATAAAATGTAACTTGATCAAGCTATGAATTTTACACTAAATGTTTTTCGAATGTCAAACATGAAATAGAAAAATTTAATTCAGCAGCAATTGAGGCCGTCGTAGATAAAATATTGAATGATTTAGTAATTAATAAATTAGCAAGATATTTAGTTTAAATCCTTTTATTTAAACTCTTCCTTCTAATTCATTTGACATAACTACTCTCTATTTATATTAATCACTTTTCCTACTCTCTTTTTTTCTAACATTGCTAACTTTGCATTTCCTAAACTCCCCGTCAAAGCTAGCTTTTCTCTCAATCTCTCTAAACTGAGCTTCGATAAAGGCTTTGTTAATAAATCAGCAAGCTGCTCATCACTTCTAACGTACTCAATTTTAATTGTTTTATCATTCACTTTTTCTCTTATAAAATGATATCGAAGATCGATGTGCTTCATTCTTTTATATAGCTTATTCTTTTTTATAGATAACTTTGCATTTCCTAAAAATGATACACGTTTGATATAGCTAGTGTAATGAAACTTGAGTGATAAAAACGCTCGGCCAATCGCCTCGTGATTTAACATCACACACGTTTCTTTACAACGGCTATATCAAACTTGTATCATTAATATCTATAATGGTTTGAATCTAAATTGCTTTTAGTATCATAATGAATATTTTCGTACAGAATAATTCAAAGACGGAATCCCTTCATCTGCAGCCTTGAATCTCTATAAATTCAGTATGTACGCACTAGCGCAGATCTAAACAAAACCACAGTCATTGCTTTAAAACTTTTTGTGCGTTCAATCAAGATTTGAAACTTGATATTATGTAACGTGCTTGCAGCATTTTTCCCGTCCCTTCAGTCATTGCTTGAAAAATGATGTAATACATTAAAATGTATCACGTTTTTAGATCAGTTCTGCATGTGTCTGCACCACGTTACTTCGCCCCGCATTATCTGTCTCTTAGGCGTATTCGTTTATTCCTTTGGTTTATTCTGCCGGATTAACCTATCAAATTTTATGCATTCGTGAGATAATCAAATTTTATGTGTTCGCAAGGTAATTTGTACGACTAGTGTGTTCGTAAATTGTCCGCAGTTTCTGTCTACAGCCTCCATAGCTCTGTTTCACTAACTCTTACTATCTGAATTTGAATTTCAGTATTCATTTTTTTTTTGCACGAAATCTATTCTATTCCAAAAGGCTTTGCTTATTTTTTTGAAAAATAAAAAATAATAATGATCCCAATTTTCGTTCAAGCTGAAAACCTGTCAACAGAAAAAGAAATAATCTCACTGAGAATTAATCGTTGTAGTGCTTCACAAGTCTAAACTGTAGGCTTTGTAATGTGAGCAGGATCGCCGTCCTAGTACTCAGTTAATAAAAAAAATTGTTCAGACATGTCAAATCCCATGAATGAAATAAAATCGCTGTACTGGAGATATAAATATTTCTTTTTACCTGATATATATTTTTTTCTTGCTAATTTTATGTTTTATATTTGCAGGCTGTAGTAATGGCTATCGAATCTGTGAGCGCAACTAAAGAAGAGGCTATTTGTCGTTTACTAAAAGCTTTTGATGCTGCCTGTATTATAACGCAAGATCAAATGGAAAGAGTAAGTTAAAAACTCAAAGGAATTTGTAAATAGATTATTCTTTATTTTATTTTATTTGTTAGGGATTCCAACGCGTATTTGACGATATGGCCGACATTTGTCTCGACGTTCCTTTGGCGTATATTATGCTGGATCGATTTATGGATCGTTGCTACAAAGAAGGGTTCCTGACTGATAATATAATCAAGAAAATGCCAACCAGGTTAGTCTTTTCGCATTTTATTTTTGTGCGTAACACTTCTTTTAATTACTTTGGTGCACACCCAAAATTCAAAATAATTTGTACTTACTTACGTAATATTTTGTTTATTATTTCTTATAAAAATAATACCATTAGTCAACTGTAAATAACATTTTGAAGTTAGTCTTGTGTGTCGAGTGTTCTACAATATTCTCTCAAGAAGGGCTTTGAAAAAACCGGTGTGACAATCCATATTTATTTTTCTTTCTTGTGTCACTTATTCTGTCAAAATTTGAGTATTTTTAATTACTAAAAATAAAAAAGTGAAGTATCGGGTATCAATACCCGGAAATACGGTCAGATGAAGTGAATACGTTTGTAATACTCGCCAAGAAATCGGCTCATTGTCAGGAATGTAGGAAATGGACAATATATAGAGGAAATTGAAGAAAATAATTATTCCATTGCAAGTTTATTGATATCCATTCATTATGACTATAATGTCGAATTAATTTTATTATCTACCTACATAGCCTCTGCAGTGTGACGTACTAGCGCCATCATTGACACGCGTAGCTCTTTTTTGCTCCTTTGCTATCGATTAGATTTATGTATTTCGACCTAGTTTTTCTGACATTGTGTTGAAATTTACTTATTTCTAGAAGCAACAACAAAAACAATTAAAAATTAATGTTTTGTACAGCTGATTTTTTGAATACGAATTATCGAATGCCGTAACTTCACTGAGTCAAAAGTAATACTGCGTAAAAGTTTGTAGAAAAGGTTGAATAATCACAAAATTGCATCCCGACTATTTAAAATAATTCTTTGATTTTGCAATTATCACATAATAATTTCATTATCATCGGATTTTCTGTTTTGCTCCCAGTACAGATTTCATGTAAAAAACGTGAAGTTGTGTTGTGCTTTATATTTAGATTACAAAGTGTGTCTTTATGAAGCTGTTTGCAGTATTAATAAATCTCTTTTGAACACAAGTATTAAACAATAATCGACAGTTCTAATAGGGATTTTTTTTTGTAAATATAGCTACAAAGAGAATACATTATTTCTGTTTTCTTTACAGAGGTCGCAAGCGGTTTGTGTCTGAAGGAGATGGCGGCCATATTAAAGAAATCACTTTCCACCGTGAATAATTTTAGAAACCTCTTGAACACATAAATATTTTGGGACGCAGCGTGGCATTGTTGTGTCCGTATCTCTATGAGTTCAAAAAATATGCATTTCTGCTTATTGTAGGGCCATAATATTTTTTTTTTTTGTATTATGCACCTGAGAACTATAAAATTTGTTCATTGTATTTTTAAGAATACTTACATATATTTGAGAACGGTTTGCAGTTATAAGTAAACTATTCTTTGTGGGAATCTGTTATATTCAAATAGAATTTTTTTTTTTCGTTTAATGTAATTTCAAAATTACACAAAATTTTTTTCATGAGATTAAAATTTGGGGAGCTAATAAATATTTCTACTTTATCAAATCTTATTCACATTTATTGTAGTATAAACTTTTTCAAAATTATCTGAAGTCTTGTTTTTTTCGGCAACTTTTTTAACACCAGAAGTTGAAGGTTCTCGCGTAAATAATTCTTCCGTACTATCTTCATCGTCATCATTTTGTTCTACAATATCTAAAAAGACGGTAATAATTATATACTGTGTATCTGTTTAAGAATAAAGTTGAATTTACCAAAATATTTAGGCTTCTCTGCCTCTTTGTTGTAAAAATGAAGTCCAACTAATATAATTATAAGAAGTACGAAAACAGTGCCAAGAATAGCGCTAACAATCCAAAGATTCCCCTGTTTTATCATTTAATATTGATTATTCTTATTATTTATATTATTTTCAATACTTACACCAGCATTTCTAGGTACTTGTTGGTTTTTTTCATTCATTATTCCAGCCCAGCCATTGTTTATTAGTAAGTTTATACTATGAACTGAAATGTCTCGTTTATCGACTCCATCTGAAACGCAGCTATATGTTCCAGTGTCATTTTCATTCACCGCCTGAAGCAAAATTGTAAGTAATAAATAAAAATTAGAATAAGAAACAGTTGACAATCAATAAAATACAGATTTGCTTGTTTTTATGAATTTCTGCCAGGAGTTATAGCAAGTAATAGGGAAAAATAGTAATTTAAGCAACAAGAGTGTAAAATCGAGCATTAAGATATGAGGCCAAGTATTTGGTGACACTTGTATTGCATATAAGATTTTTTCTACGGTTATTAACTTTCATATTTTTACAATTATTGAGCACGCAGCAAAAGCTTAGAGTACAAGTTGAAATTTTGATTAACAAATATCCAAACTAATGAATCAGTGAGAGTGACAAATCATAAATTCACAAAAAATCAAATGCTACGCGTTTAAATGATGATAAAACTGGGATTCGAAAAAGACTCGTTTGTGATGCGCAAAGTATCTATTTAATGCACGACCGTAGAAAAATTATCATTATTTAGTTAGATGTATAGTTTCATGCTCTGAAAGTAGCTAAAATAACTATGAAAACAAGAAACTATAACAGTATGGTGCAAGATTTATTGTGTATCCACCCGGCATGTTAGCTATAACCATAATATAAATTTGCAAATATTTCAACTTACCTTTATTGTTAAATTTCCTGTTAATACTTCGTATTTAAATTTATGGTCGTTGAAAATATTTCTAGGTCCAATAACTTCTCCTGTCGATGTAAAATGCCAAAACATGAAATTATGATTTTGGTCATTACTTTTACAATGCAGCATTATAGTTTCTCCCAATTTTACGTGAAGGTTCTCATCATTTTTTTTTATTAGGCTTTCTTCATGTTTTGTTATTTGATATCCAAAAATCATACATAACTGCGTTAGTAAAAGTACGTAAGTCACCTTCGCAAACATAAGTCCTGAAGAAAAATTTGCACTGAATATTTCTACACTATTTTATTTGTAAAGAAACAAGTAAACTTTGATTAAATAATTTAATGTATGCACTTGGGAATTGAATATTCACGAATGTAATATTTTTGTCGCAGGTTGAGTTATTTATATCAAAACATCTAAAAGAATGTATGACGTCTTGTCATGCGAGTTTCCAATGAGATTTATAGATCAGTTAGTCAAATTTTATATTTCTAAATTAAATTTGAAATAAAATCAATTTTTTAGTAAATACCATCAGCTCTTAAATCGGTCCAAATATTTAAATCTCATTGCCTAAATAATTATTTTTTTTTTTAATATATCCTATAAGGGCCGAACGGCCGTCATTAATGTTCAGGGTGAAGTTGACTACACTCAACGAAGGCTAGGGCGAATCCCAAGGCATAGCTTCGTGTAGCTAATTTCATCCGTGACAATAATCTCTTGTTATTTATTCCAAACGATACTAATTTATTTCCTACTGTTTCTCTATCACTCTCCATTTATTTCCACTTTTATGTGCTCCGTAACCAACCAACCAATATTACTCCTATGCGCTCCGACTATTTTTAAAACTAATCTTCCTTATTCACTCACTGTCTATCTTACTGTCCGTCATCCGATTCAGTTTCGATGTCGGGAACGCTCTTAAAATGACCAATAGTTATAACAGATATCACTTTGATAATTGAATAGTCATCTCGGGAACGTCATTTCGGGGACGCTCTTAAACTGACCAATAGTTATAATCATTGATATCGCTTTGGTAATTGAATAATCATCTTGGGAACGCTCTTAAAATGACCAATAGTTATAACAGATATCACTTTGGTAATTGAATAGTCATCTCGGGAACGCTCTTAAAATGACCAATATTTTTAACAGATATCACTTTGGTAAATGAATAGTCATGTCGGAAACGCTTCCGTTGTTATATAGTCTCTTTCGATAGAATATTTTTTCTAAATTCAACCGTGTATTTGTTTTATACTCTTACATCATGAATATATTGAGAAAAATGCGATTGAAATTTGAATAAATTAAAGTCTTGCAACCGGACCTAAGGGTTGAATGTTTTTTCATGATAATAAATGGTATTATATAATACTTTTGAGTATTGAAATTTAAATTATCTATTTAAAATTGATTTAAAATATTTTGCAGCTGGGAACACCGTTTAAGATTTTCCACAAGAGACTATAGTAAGAATCACCTAGAAAAGGTCCTGTCAATTATTCTTCGCGCATGTAGTATAGCACCCACATTTTCAGAGTGCAAATAGATTTGAAGGTTTTTCCCATCGTGTTTAGTGTTCCGCTTTACAAACTTTATGCCTAGTACTACATTCTAGCCCTGCCCAGTAGTTGTTCAGTTCAATACTGCTCATGGTAACTATGAATTCTGTTGAAAACTGCAATGGTGGAGTGCTTTTTGATTTTTGTGGCAAACCGTTTGGGACAAAACCAGTGTCGTGCAGTTTTTCACCCAAGAATAAGATGTTTCCAAATAATAACTGTTTATTTATATTTTAATGATAGAATTACTGCAATTTATTGATAAGCTATGAGTTATAATTGAAAAGAAGCGTATTTATAGGAAATGGATTAAATATTAGGGGGAAACAAATTGAATTCAATTAATACTATAATACCAGTTCAAAAAATCGTATAATCAAATTGTAGTGAAACAACTCCAAAATTATTGTTATCAATTTCATATTTTTATCTTCTTCTTTTTTAATCAAATTAACAGTGTTCCTGGATATGCCCAAAGTTTTGCACACACGTTCTCTCACTTTGATTAATGAAATGGAATGCTAACACCATTACTTATTTCGTCTTCCATAAATTTTATTAAATTATACACCAACTCTCTATTTTGGCTATTCAAAACCATGATTATATAGTTATATATGATAGAACACTAATAACAATAACAATAATAACCACAGTAACAAGAAAATATAAGAATCAAAACAAAAACAGAACAATAACAATATAGAAACGATTATACCAAAAGAATACCAGTGATCAACTCAAAAGAAGAAGCACAAGTAATTTTATTTAATTGACAAATTTTGATTTTATATACTGCGCCACTGATTAGAACGCTTACAACAGAAACCTCTGCGATTGGTTACTTAAAAATACGGACGAAAATTCGTTTTTGGCGCAGGACCAATTCTATGTGACGCGTACTATAATTTAATTGTTTTTACTCTAGATTGTGAAAAAAATTTAATCATTTATTCCATTTCTATCAATCGGAAAATTATTTTTGAATTTTTCGAATGCTTTAGATATAATTTAAAGAATTTATGAATAAAATAATGCAAGTGATATAAAATATTTGTATGGTTGGCAACATTTTGTCTACTTCAAAGTGGTTCAAAAAGTTTTAGGTAGATGGCCGTCTGACTGACATAACGACCCACAGAACAAAACTACTAAAGAAGAAGCGAAACGCCCAGTTTATTCCAAACTTAGCATATTACTGTCAGCGCCATCTATCCGCGGTCCCATTAAACTACTGTAATAGCGCGCGAATACGAATCTAGGTATCTACTGTTGAATTTTACACAAAAATTTTCTTAAGATTTTCATGTATGATTCAAGTTTTCATGATTCAAATATGAGAAATATGAATTGAATCATGATAGCTAGAATCACAAATTGAATAAATACGAGTAAAAATAAACACAATCACAGAATTTGGAGTTATGATTATATTTTCATATTTCAACATTTATATACAATAGCAAATAGTTCTATCTGGAAATAATTAAATTACATTATTCAAAAAACTATATATATATAGATATAGTTCATCTTACACAATCACAAAAATGATGTCCGCCTGTCTGTCCGTTGAGGATTCCTTTTTAATCTCTTGTTTTCTACATAGAGAAAATGAAATCTTAATATTGTATTACGATGCAGTTCTTGTAAAACATGACATTCTGCGTCGCAAAATGGTATACCTGTTTTTTCGATGAAATCCATAATTCTTGAGTTATGGGGTTTTCCTATGGTATTCATTTGGTAAATACGGATTTATTATTCGTATGTTTCTCTCCAAGTTCCTGCATTATCAAAAGTGTATTCTCATGGAAGTTAGAATTTTGTGTTGAAATGAGCTCTACACATTTTCAGATATAAATTAAGTTTCATATTTTATGGGATTTTTCTGGAGCCTTGAATAGATGCTGCTTCGTTTATGAATTTTCATAAATTGAGACGTTCTGCGGCGGGAATTGCTCTTGACATTTCTCAATGAAACCCATACTTCAAAATTTGACTAATTTTTTTGATGTCCATATGTATACATATCTATCTGTTTTTTCTTATGAAGGATCATCAATGTGACATTTTATTCCTGTTTTTCAAGTTTGTCTTGATTTTGACGGTATTCTGCTACAAAAGAGGAATACAATGTAAGAATGAACTGACATATTCTCCTAAACAAGCAAGGCAACGGTACTAAAAATACACAAATTGTATATTAACATCTTATTTATTCATGTGACATTCAAAATCACTTACCACCATAATTGACACTTAGGACTCTTTGCAGCTCACTTTGAAACAAATTCAAGCCAAAAAATTCAAAAATGAAATCACTTGATCATAAATCTCTAATAGTTCCATGGGACTGCGTATAGATGGCAGGAGAACAATATGATAAATTCAAATCATATTCTCGTTTCGCTAGCCTGCTAGCCTGTAACGATCTAGCCTGTAACGACCTGATGGGAATTTCAAACGGAATGAATATCAATTATCAGATGCTTTTGCATAGTTGGATATTTCCCTGGATATTTCATTCAAAATAAGAAAAAATAAGTAAATATACTACAGGCAGCCATTCGCCTATTTACCGTGTTCGCGTATCTTATGTGATACATAATTAATTTTGAAACAAGGCAAGAAATGTAAAATAGTATATTCCGATACAAGTGCGGAATGATCGATTCGCACGAGTGACGGATGTTATTTTTTCTACAGTCAAAGGTGTTCGCGGAAATATTTATAGCCGAAATATGCAGTTTTTTGAGAAAGAATTTGCTTCATTGATCTCATTCCAATTCATCAAACTTTGATAAAATTGCTCAGATTGATATTTTTTGGAGAGGAATGATAAAAAAATCGAAAAGAAATGAAATTATGACAGCAATGGTACAGTTTTCTCGCGACGCCACGCGGCTCTCCTAGGAAATTCTAAGCGTGCGGAATGACCCCTATTTCGCACGCTACAGCGTGTGGAATGGGTATCATTCTATAGTGACTGTAGAAAAAAGGTATTTATCGCTTGAAAATAGTACAAGATCAGTGTAAATTTTTATATTTTAAGTTAACTATCAGTGTATTCATGTAAGTAAAGATTTGAATTTCTTTTACAGCAATCTTTTTATATTAAATTCTTCAACTTATTCGAATAAATGAAGAAACCGCTATGAAAGAAATGAAAATAACCGTCGCAGCTTCTTTAGCAAGCATCAGGACTTCATGAGTTCTGAAAACTTGATTTGTAGTCTGAAAATTAATTTAAAGAAGTGATCTGAGGCTCCAAAACATCTGGTGCATCCTGTTCCTCAAAAGTGGAGAAGAATAGAAGAAAAGTGAATGTGGAGCAGAAATACTGCAAATTAACGCAAACAGCATAAAAAAATTTAAGGTAATTGAATTCCTATATATTATTCTTAATAGCTAACTATCATTTAAATTGTGGCAAATTTTGTGGTAGTAGAAATGGATGAGAGCAAAAAATGGCAATTAATTATAAGTTTTTGTGTTTCAAAATTTGAATTTTTATTGTGGGATATGTTTAAAAAGCAAACTCCAATAATTTTTTGGTTTAGTTATATAACGCACTAATTAGTCTGTTTGTATTTGGATTTAAATTAAATTAAATTGAATGTTATTTCAAAACGGTAATGAATTTTTTTTTCAAACGTCACAAAAGTGTCATCTTATGTATTTTTGTTGTTAAGATAAAAGTGTCACTTTATTAGGCAGATAAATTACCAACTTTTGTTTACTTTATCTGCCTAATCACATGAAGTAAAAAAATCTAATATTTCAGCAAAATAATTCATTAATATTTATTGTTCTGATTTGATAGTAACTATTTCCAAACAAAAAATTATCATTAAAAGGTGTTTATTTCATTCAATAGTATAAAATTAGTGTTAATATTCATATTTTAACCCTAACAAACAGGTTATTCAAATGGATAATGAATGAATTTCTTTTACAGCAATCTTTGTGTACCAATTTCGTCCGGAGCCAATTTGAAGATTCTTCATATAGTCATTTGAAATGAAACTACAAGGGGAATGTCAGCTTTTCAATCAATATTGAAGCATTAGAATCTAATTGATATCATAATGTTGACTCACAGTAGTTCATCGAGTTGGAAACTTGATTTGAAGTTACATAATAAGTAAGTACGTCTCATTTTATTACATAGATGGAAACTTGAAGTTTTCTTTGTTTCATATCAAATATTTTCCGTAACAGAAGGTACTTGAACAATAAATTTTTATTTATTTATGCATTTATAGATTCCTTAAAACCCTTCTTGGTTATAGATTTGAGGCAGTCGCTGAATGGATTAAATGATTCTTCGGCAGCTTGAAGTCATAAGCAGCTTGAAGTCATAAGCAGCTTTTACATTCTGTTTCGAAGGAGTTTTCCGATTTCAAAATTCGTAAGTGAGTGATTTATTTCTATTTTCTCATAGATTATAAGCAATTGCTTTTCTTTTGAATATTTTGATATTGCAATTATTTCAATTATCATAAGTAAATGTTCATTATTATAATAATAATAACGGTGTTTTATTTAGCAAAAAGCATACATAAACACCATAAATAACTAGATTTGTAATATTACTCAGCTTTTGAATGAATAATCCTACATTATTCATTCATTTTTAGATATTAAAGTTTGGCCAACTGACAAAAACATGTTTTTTAAAGGAATTTAGTATGTTATCAAATTAGCACATTTTTCTAATCATTCAGGGAACATTTTTTTCCTTGAATCATATTTTGAGTAACAAATAAAATATAATCATTACTTTATGTCGCCTTTTAACTTATTAACCACTTGATACATCTCGACAAAGTAAAATTGCTCCCAATATCTTAGAAACGAGTACACAATTTGTAACGATTTGGATGTCCATTTCAAGAGTGAAGTATCGATTTCGCTTTAAGTTTTGATCCGTACTACATGCATCACCTACTTTTTTGAAATAACATTCAGTATTCTCAAGTTCTCAGACTTCAAGAACAACTTTAATATGTAAATAATTTAAGCTTGCCTTTGTGCTATAGCTCATTTTTTAACTAGGAGGAGTAAACTGAAGCTGCTGCGCCGAGCCATATATACACTGTGTAAATACGACAAAAATGTCACAAGATTTATATGCGGCAAAATCCAATTTAAAATTTTCAGCGCGTGACCTGGCCACTTTTATTTTACAGCTATTTTTTGTTAATTAACAACAACAAATATTTCAGTAATACAAGTTGATGGATTACATAATGATAACGGAAGATATTTGATCAAATAAATAATAATGTAAATTAAAAACAAACTTATTTATCTAAGCATATAATCCAGGAGCGTTTTAAAAAAAAATGTTTCAAAGCAAGTAAAAGTATATAATATTACAGAAAAATTAGAGAACGCTGTATATTTCAAAACATTAAAATTGAAAATTGCAGAAATATTACAATTAAAAAATAGAATATAATCCAGAACCAGTCATAAAAATTTAAAAGTAAATTTATTACCCCAACTACGTTGAGAAGATTGTTGTTTGCGATCTCCGTAAGAGTTTGAAAATCCAACTAGATGAGGCATCAAATTACACTTTGCAGATGACCTCATGAATACTGGTAAATTCAGTAACATGACTCCGATCATAGCCCGCAAGAATCAATCCAGATTTGTGTACTTGTCTCCAAGAAATTAGGAACAATTCAACATTAATGTATCATGTTAATAGATTGAGTTCACATTTTTTTTAATACAACTAAATAATAAATATCTTCTATGAATTGATTGTATTTATTCATTGAATACATATTTAATAACTTTAATAACTTGAAAATGATAAAGTAAATTAATAGTTTATATTTTCTGCAGTCCCTAAAGGACATCAGAATTCATCAAAGCGAGCAATGGGCAGCTGTAGCAGAATATTTGGACAAATTAGGAGACCTGTCGCTGTTATGGATGCAACCAGTGGCTCCAAGAAATTCGCAATTGGAATGGCAGATCTCCCAGTAAATACCTCAACTATGGTCTCCGCAACATGAGCTGCCTTTCAAGTGTATTCCTAATATATTCCGTTAATTAGGAATGGCTCATTCGAAAATTCCATATCTTTCAATGTTTTACTTTTCTAAAATCAAATTAAATAATGCAAATATAAATTCGAAACTAAAATTTAACGAAATGTGCTTCCAATACAGCTGTTGATATTTTATAAGTATATTCAGGTCATTATGTAAATTTCTATGTTATATCTTAAGTATTCATTTTTTTTTAAATAGTTTCGAAAGTGCTGTAAATATATTTGGAGTCAGTAAAAATTCGTGTTGTAACGTAGAGATCAAAATTATTTTGAAACTAAATTGGGATTTAACACTCGCGCATTATAGTTTTTGGGCACTCTGCTCTCGGGCGTATTTTTCCGTTTTGAATATTTCGTTTTGCTTTTATTTTTGGATATTAAATAATTGTCTTGGTTTTTTTTTTTTTAAATTTTCAATGTCCTTGTGCCGTTACTTGGGCCAACGTTGGATTTTTATTCGGTACACGACCATATAGCTCTGGGAACACCCCGCTCCTAAACGACGGAGCAGACGGAACTCTTAGACTCTATGCCGGTGTCGTTACGGGAAATGTATGGAACGCGCGTTTTGTCGGCGACGGTCCGGGTCTTGGTGGGATCACTGAACAAACAATATTTGCACATTATGTGTGAATATTGGTTCTTCAGTGATGCCATGAAGATTCCGACTTCTTGAGATGACGCTTAGTCGGCAACCGTACTCATGTAATCTGGCGGAAACATCCGGGTCTCGGCTAGACAGACCACGAAATAATTAGAGTCATTTTTGTTTTTGCTTAAACGAGCACAATCGGCTGCTTGTGGGATTATAAATTAGAATCAGTAGTATAATATATTACAGTATTTTTTCGAATAACTTCGCAATATAAGTAGCTAAATAGATTATTATAACACAGAAATCAGAAAAAAAAAGTAGCCCTAATAATTTATCAAGATACGAGTTTCATAAAACTTGATTTTAAGGCACGTGAAATAGTTTAAAAATATGTAATGTTCAAGTCTCTTGGAATATCTTTTTCTATTTGAGTATTTGAATACGTACTCGTAGTTTAAATTTTCTAGAACCTCTGGTTTATTTAGAAATGATAATTTTGTATCTAGCGTTTAAAATACTCATTTCAAAAGCCTGTAGCTCGTACACCAATAACAATTGGTAGTTAATATTATTTCTACATAAGCCCACATCCTTTATATGTATGTATGTACAATTTGAATGTTGTAGAACCTCTGGTTCACGCAGAAATGATGATTTATGACTAGCTATTGAAATATTCAATTCTCAGGCCTGTAGTTCGTACATCAATAACAATTGGTAGTTGATATTATTACTGTATAAACTTATATCCCTGTTTAGTACATATCTATAATTTGAATGTTCTAGAACCTTTGAGTTACTCACAAATAATAAGTTTGTAACTAGCTATTGAAATATTTGGTACTTGAACCTGCAGCTCGTACACCAATAATAAGTGATACTTAATATTATCATTGCATAAACTTACGAATCTCCCAAGTACATACTCAAAATTTGAATGTTGTAGAACCTCAGATTTACTCAAAAATAATTAGTTTATAACAAGCTATTGGAATATTCAGTTCCCAACCTTGTATTTCGTACACAAATAACAATTGGTACTCGATATTATTACTGCATAAACTCACATTCCTGCTTAGTACGTACCTACAATTCGAACGTTCTAGAACTTCTGGTTTACTTACAAATAATAAGTTTGTAACTAGGTATTGAAATACCTAATTCTCGAGCCTGCTTCTCGTACATCAATTACAATTAATACTTAATATTATTACTGCATAGTTCTCAAGCCTGTAACTCGTACACCAATAACAATTGATAGTTGATATTATTAGTGTATAAATTTACATCCTTGCTTAGTACGTACCTACAATTCGGAAGTTATAGAACCTCTGGTTTACTCAAAAATTATAAGTTTGTAACTAGCTATTGAAATACTCAATTCTCGAGCCTGTTGCTAGTACATCATTACCAATTGATACTTAATAATATTACTGCGTAAACTTACGCTCTTCCTAAGTACATACATACAATTTGAATGTTATAGAACCTCTGACTTACTCAAAAATAATAATTTTATAACAAACTATTGATATATTCAGCTCTCAGAACCTGAAACTCGTACACCAATAATAAATTGGTAATTGATATTATTACTGTATAAACTTACATCCCTCCAAGTCCGTACTCACGATTTGAATGTTGTAGAACCTGGTTCACTCAGAAATGATAAGTTTATAACTAGATATTGAAATATTTAATTGCTAAGCCTGTAACTCGTAGTCCAATAACAATTGGTAATTATTATTTATGTATAAGCCTACATTTCTTCTATGTATGTACTTATAATTTGAATGTTGTAGAGCCTCTGGTTCACTCAGAAATAATTATTTTAGCTTAAGTCGGTGTAATAAATTTGTAACTGGTTATTTATATAATTAAATTCTCACGTTTATAGTTCGTGCACCAATAAGGACTGTATTCATGCACAAACTGTATCATATTGCACTGTAATAATGGATAATGTTGTAATTCTGTGTATTATTGTATCAATTTATGCGTAAATAAGAGCTATTTCTAAGCTTTTTATTTCTTACTTAATTGGGCATATTATTATTGTATTTCATATTGAAGAAAATAAATTTGATTATATAGAATGATGACTTTTATTTATTTAAAAATAGTTTAAAATCTCTCCACCAGGGGCAGCACTTGTCAATAAGATCAATTAGCAATCATGTCTTATGATGCTTTAAATTTTGTGTTCTAAAAAGCCAAAAATTGTATTAGGAAAGCAGAGGTGAAAAGAGTTCTTTCGAAGAATTAATTAGCGATTTTCTCGGAAACTAAAGGGTTTGAGGACAAACATTTGAACTAAAAGTTACATAATTTTTAACGCCTACAAGATATATTCGAAAGAATTTTCTGTAGGGCTTATAGTTTCCGAGAAACGATATGCTACTACCCTTAATTTAAGGGTTGGAAGAAAATTCTATTGACCATTCTCTTAGCCCTTCCAAAGCTTCATACGATGATGTAATCAAAATTTCCCTTAGGGCTATAGTTCAAGAAAAAATCAAGAAAAACACTTCTCGAAAACCTTTGAATTCGCTCCTACAAACTCTGCTCTCTTGATACAAATTTTGGTTTTTTCGATGACAAAAATTCATCCACCACACGATTCAGTATCCGGGTCATAGGAATTGTAGGAGCAAATTTTACCAATTAATTTTTGGCGGGAAAAAAGGAATTACTCTTTCAATTCATGCTCCCCGGATACCAGTTTGACAGATTTTGAAATATTTTTGCGTAACATCGCAGTGCTTTGGCTGAAAATTTTTCAAAATCTGTCAAACTGGTATCCGGGGAACATGAATAATTTTTGGCGGGAAAAAATTAATTGGCAGAAATTACTCTTACAATTCATGATCCCCGGATACCAATTTGACAGATTTTGAAATACTTTTGCTTAACATCGCACTTTTTGGCTGACCAAAGCGCCCTCTGGCGGCGCATTTATGTACTAATTTCTCTAATTTTTTTTTCATCTGAAATAGAATTGAAATAAAACAATATATTTTTTACTAAGAAATTTATTATTATCTCAAATAAATACAGCACATAATAATATGAATAACAATAAATTCATTGATGATCTATACATGTTTTCAGAATTATATTATAATAAATAGATTTTTTTGGTTCTAATTCTGCATATTTATTTTCATTTTGACGTTTCGACTTTCTATCCGAAAGTCTTCTTCAGAAAAAAAATGATCTTTTTGTATAATTTTTTCTGAAGACTTTCGGATAGAAAGTCGCAACGTCAAAAAAATAAATATACAGAATTGAAACCAAAAAAATCTCTTTTTATAATAAATTCATTATTCTACGGAAATTATAATGAATAGTATATATTTTTCTCTCAAAGTTTGATCTACATTATTATATTATTTATACATAAAATATAATAATAAACATTTCAGTGACTTTTCAACATTTAAACCCTTATTTTACTTAGCTAACAATTATTACATATTTTTATTTAATATATCATCCCTTCAAACAATCCTCTATAATATATTAAGATACAAGTATCATGAGACATAATTTTATGACACCCGGCGAGTTCTTGAATGCAAGAGTGCCCTAAAAGTTTTTATGAAACGAGCACCTTGTGCTTTTTTTCTATTTGGGTTCTTCAATATTGGAATATATCAGAAATTTTCTACTCTGATATCATTAATTAGGAATCTTTGATTTTTTAGACGACAGTTGGTAATCCGATTTGATTTGACACAAAAAAAAAAGTTTCAAGTAACGCTGTTACCAAACAAATAGAAATTAGATTTGAGTTCTTTAAAGACGTACTTTAACAAACCCAAAATAGTTTCATAAAGTAAACATTATAGAACCCAAAGAGAAAAATATTATTTTGACAAAATACATAATTTAATTTTTTTTTATGAAATAAATTAATTATTTTTGCGTAAGCCAGAGGTCTCAAAAATTTCAAATTGTGGATACATACTCAGAATGGATTAAAGTTTATGCAAAAATAATATCCACTACCAATTGTTATTCGTACACGAGCTATAGATAGCTGTTAGGAATAATATTTACTATAAATTAAAGTTACTTGGAGTTCTTGAAAAAGGTACTTTGAAAAACTCAAATGAGTTTTACAAAGTATACATTATAGAGCCCAAATAGGAGGATGAAATTTTTGACAAGTTATATATTAATTAATTATTTATTCGTATCCGACAGTTTAAAATATAATTATTATTTCGCGTATATCAGACATTTCAAAGATTTCAAATTGTTAGTACGTACTCAGGACGGATTTAGGATTATGTAGAAAAGACATCAATTATCAATTGTTATTGATGTAAAAACTAAATAAATATCTCAATAAGCCAGGTTCTTTTTTCTTTACATTTTATAGCCTAAAACAAATTTATTCTTCTTGCGTGAACCAGAGGTTCCAATAATTTCAAATTGTGAATACGTACTCTAAAAGGATGTAGTTATATGTAGAATGAATTTCAGCCACCTATCGTTATTAGTACACTTTAAAACTTAATACGGCAACAGGAAGTTAGGAATAATATTTACTATAACTTAAAGCTAACTAGTTTTTGATTTAAATATTTACTATAACTTAAAGCTAACTGGTTTTTGATTTCTGTGTTATATTTTATATTAACCTATTCAACTACTTATATTGCGCAGTTACTCGAAAAAATGCTGTAATATACTATACTACTGATTCTAATTTATAATCCCACAAGCAGCCGATTATGCTCGTTTAAGCAAAAACAAAAATGACTCTAATTATTTCGTGGTCTGTCTAGCCGAGACCCGGATGTTTCCGCCAAATTACACGAGTACGGTTGCCGACTAAGCGTCATCTCAAGAAGTCGGAATCTTCATGGCATCACTGAAGAACCAATATTCACACATAATGTGCAAATTTTGTTTGTTTAGTAATCCCACCAAGACCCGGACCGTCGCCGACAAAACGCGCGTTCCATACATTTCCCGTAACGTCACCGGCATAGAGTCTAAGAGTTCCGTCTGCTCCGTCGTTTAGGAGCGGGGTGTTCCCAGAGCTATATGGTCGTGTACCGAATAAAAATCCAACGTTGGCCCAAGTAACGGCACAAGGACATTGAAAATTTAAAAAAAAAAAAACCAAGACAATTATTTAATATCCAAAAATAAAAGCAAAACGAAATATTCAAAACGGAAAAATACGCCCGAGAGCAGAGTGCCCAAAAACTATAATGCGCGAGTGTTAAATCCCAATTTAGTTTCAAAATAATTTTGATCTCTACGTTACAACACGAATTTTTACTGACTCCAAATATATTTACAGCACTTTCGAAACTATTTAAAAAAAAATGAATACTTAAGATATAACATAGAAATTTACATAATGACCTGAATATACTTATAAAATATCAACAGCTGTATTGGAAGCACATTTCGTTAAATTTTAGTTTCGAATTTATATTTGCATTATTTAATTTGATTTTAGAAAAGTAAAACATTGAAAGATATGGAATTTTCGAATGAGCCATTCCTAATTAACGGAATATATTAGGAATACACTTGAAAGGCAGCTCATGTTGCGGAGACCATAGTTGAGGTATTTGCTGGGAGATCTGCCATTCCAATTGCGAATTTCTTGGAGCCACTGGTTGCATCCATAACAGCGACAGGTCTCCTAATTTGTCTAAATATTCTGCTACTGCTGTCCATTCGACACTCTGATGAATTTTGGTGTCCTTTAGGGGCTGCAGAAAATATAAACTATCAATTTACTTGTATAATTTCAAAATTATTAAAGTTATCAAGTGTGTATTCAATAAATAAATAAAATCAATTCATAAATTTATTATTTATAATAATGACCTGTCAGTTGTGCTAAAAAAATTGTAAAGTGAATCTATGCACTTGATACATTTAAGGACGTTCACTCGGCGAGAGAGTGACAGAAAAATTCGTGCGAGAGAGAGGGAGTGTGCGTAGTTTGATGCGGCAACATAGCTTTACATGGACAGACGTAATCTGTGCCTGTGTGAGTTGAGCGACCATAAGACGCGCAGAGCGATTCCGCAACGTTGCAACCTCTCTCTCATATCTCTTTCTCCCAGCGTAAGACTGTGGTGTTTACATTTTTATTATGGCTGTTTCTTGATAATGAATATGGAAAGGTGGAATATTTTGAATGGTAAATTTTCCTCACATTCTATTCTATATTATATTGTTTTTTCAGAGATATGTGAAGAAAATTTCTTTTGATATTAGTAAAAATGTTCATTTTTACGATGCATATCCTATACCTCCCATGTTAAAGTCGCCAACTTTAACGACAAATTTCTCTAAATTTTGCATGGATAGCGATATTTTGAAAAATACTACTGTATAGAGGGCATTTTCATTCACACAATTTTTCAATTTGAGGAAAATCAGAAGAAAATCGATTTAACCAGTGAACGTCCTTAAGTTAAATTGCTCTTACATTTCTGATTGATTCTTGCAGGCTATAATCGTATTCAAGTTATTGTATTTAACAAGTTTTTTGAGATAATCTGCAAAGTGTAATTTGATGCCACATCTAGTAGACATGGATTTTTAAACCATCATGGAGACTGAAAACAACAGTCTTCTCACGGTAGTTAGTGCAATAGATTTACTTTTAAATTTTTATGATTACGTATGGACTAGCACAAAGTAAATTACTTTCAAATCAAAATTATAATTATTATATAATTTCAATACATAAATTAAACAAATGTTTGAAAAGTATATTTAAAAAAAAGTTGAAGCTGCCTGTAACACGGATCAAAAATTAAAGCTTGACTATTGGAAAACATTTTACTATTGAAATGGATTTAAATATAGTCCGGATCTAGAATATGTATAAATTTTCTGATCACAGCCCGCAAGAATCGTTCTCAAGTTGCGTACTCGTTTCTAAGAAATTAGGAGCAAATTTACTTAATCGAGATGATCAAGGTGGTAAAAGTCGAAAAGGGGATGTAAAGTAATGATTATTCTTTATTTCTTACTCAAAACATGATTCAAGTAAATAAACTGTCACTAAGATATTAGAAGAATGTGTTGATTTCGATAACACACTAAATTCCTTTAAAAAAACATATTTTTGTCAGTTGGTCAAACTTTAATATGTAGAAATTCACGAAAAGGTGGATAATATAAGATTATTCATTTAAAATCTGATAAACATCGCAAAAATTGTTATTTATTGTGCTTGAACGAAACACAGTGTATTTGGAAATGACTCGAAGTGTAAATGATAATTTAAATAAATAGAAACAATTTCGTCTATTCTAATTTAGAACGGTCCAAAGGCTTTCACGGGACTTGGATTTAAGCCTATTGATTGACCAAAATGCACACACGATTTACTCACAGTAAATTTAGAATTTAAAAGAAGTTTTATAAAAATTTATTAAAGCAGCGAATATAATCACATATTATCTAAATACATGTAAATTTAAATCTTCAAATTGCACAAATTTATTCATGATAAACAAATAACAACACTTGGTTTAGTTTCAAAAACAATATATTTGTTACTTCATACGTATTTTGGTTTTCACACCATCATCAGAAATATATACTTGTGTACTTCTGATGATGATATAAAAGCCGAAATATGTATAAAGTAACAAATATATTATTTTCGGAACTTGATCAAATGTTGTTATTTGTTTAATAAATATGTCTCAGCAAGTGCCACCAGTTTACTCACTCAACATTATTATTTATGATGAAGCTAGCTAAAGTAGTCTAGGTCTTTTAGAACGAATCGACACCTAAAAGCATATAATGGAGAAAAAGTTCCGATCGCAGCCCGTGAAAAACGTTTAAGAATTGCATGCTCGTATTAAAAAAAATAATAGTAATTTTTTTCCTGATGATTTTCAAACTTCTATTTCCAAACGTATCAAGGCGGTAATAAATCGAAAACACAATGGCAATTTCTATTTAATTTTCGGTATTTATTACTATTCAAAATATAGCAACTTAAAGTAAATTAACTTTGTTTTAGTAAACAAAAAAATTGTATTAAACTCTGGACTTAATTTGAGAAGTTACTAACAGTGTTTATATTTATTTGCTAACGTTTGCAATTATTTGTTCACTACGGAATAGATTAAAAAAAAAACTCACTTTTTGGCTTTGAAAGTGGCAGGCTTCTCCGGAACAGGAAGTAACAGCTGCCCGGAGCCTCAGTTCACCTGTTCCAATATTGTCGGCAGCGGTTGATCCAAATCCATGTACAATAAAGAATTTCCATAAACATCTCATACATAATCTGTAAATGCACAAATAAATAAAATTAATGTCATAAAGTCGATATGTCATTCAATTTCAAATACTTGGCCGTATTCTGTAACACAATCATTATAGTAATTAAGGTATCAAGGGTGTTAAAAGGACAATAATGCCTGAGGTCAACAGTGTACTTTCCGAGGGCCTCTGGCCCGAGGTGTGTACGTTGACCGTAGGCATTATTGTCTGTTCAACACCCGTGTTGCCTTCAATGTTTAATGTCCGATTTTTGTTCTATTTCAATCAAAATTTTTAGTAATGTATGTCCTGTCATTTTGATTTCTGTCAGAGAAATTACTCTAGTTACTTGCTGTAACTGGGCAACTTGTTTGTTAGTTTTCAAAATAATGCCCGAGGGCATTATTTTGAAACATAATGCCCTCGGGTATTATTTGTCACCTGACTACCCTGAAAACAATGTTATTATGACAGCAATAATAAACTAGTCGGACATTAACTTATTATCAATCGATAAGATTTTTGACAAATGGAGACAATTGTAACAAGCGAATATTCAGAATTTTTGTCAGTGCTACCTACGTCCATTGGTTGAAATAGATAATGATCGATAAAAATTTATCGATCAAGTTACAGAATAGCCCCAAATATTTGAAAATATTTTTTTCGCCAACTGTCAAAAAAACATGATATTTTTGTATTGTTATGGATACGCAAAATTCGTGATTTTTTCACTAGTAAAAAAATGAAACATATTTTTTCACTAGTGAAAAAATAAATTCCAATTTTGCATATCTAATCTAATATAAATCAGTTTAGTAATGCTACAAGGATAGAAGCAAACAGGTATTTAACAAAAAAGAAATATGAATTTGTACACAAAACTACTTATTTTTGAATATAAAAATTAATTGTTGACAGTTCTTTATTTATCAAACAACAATTGCGCATAGTTTTGGTTACAATATCCAGGTGACTGCAAATTAATTATAGTTTGTACTTTGTTCCTACATTTTACTGAATAAAACAATAATTATTGTTGATCTATTATTTTTTGACATTTGGCGAAAAAATATTGTTTGTATTTCGTGTGCGAAATGATTGTATTTTATTGCGCTTTCGAATGAATTTGTTACCTCGACCTTACGGTCTCGGTTAAAATTAACATTCTCACGCGCAACGAAAAAACAATTACTTCGCACACTTAATACAAAAATAACTATTTTCAATTAGTGTGTACTAAAAACGAAATATATTTACTTCTTTGTGACTCCAAATTAGGTCTCCAACTTTTGAAGTCCTGATGCGTGTTGAAGAAGATGCGACTTCATGTTATGTAATTGCTTTTTCATCTCTTTTCCAGTAGTATATTTCTTCACTTCTTCTAATAGCTGAGTGATGAACGTTCAAATTGGCTTCGACAAGCTCTTTGAAGAATGTAATATTTAAAGATTGCTGAAAAAGAAAAATGTCACATGATCACATAGATTGTTAGCTTGAAATGAGAAAATTTACACTAATCTAGTAATATTTGAAAGAAATAAACATCGTTTTTCATCTTATTGTTTAAAAACTATTACGAATCACAAACGCGAATACGACGAATAGATGTCTGTCTATATGTGACTCTTCTGTTATTTTTATTTGAAATATGTGAAGTATTAAATTATATAATTAAGAATAATTATTATTCCCTGTTACAACATTTGGCGCGTATTCCAAAGTTGTGAAACTATTTTAATAAAGTTTATTCAATAAATAAAAATATATTAAACAATATGTACATGAGACTTATTATTTATATTGATAACCTGCCAGTTGCAGCCAAAGAGAATGAAATAGATTTATCTGCAGATGGTATGTTAAAAGTAAAATTGCTCCTATAATTTCTTGGAGACAAGCACACAACTATGAAACGGTTCGATCGACAAATTTGTAAAACTGGACGTCCATTTTAAAAGTGAAATATTTTTTTCTTATATTCAATCTTGCACTTTTTAGCCGTACAATAGGGAGCATTTATTAATCATATGGCGCTATCTCCTTTCATTAAAATTTTTGCTGAAGTAGTGCGATTTTAAGAGATGGGAATACGGACTTATTATTTTGCTCCAATGTAACAATTGATAACATTAAAAACTGAAATGAAATCAGTGATTTCAAACATTGCCGTAGGAAAAATCAAAATGAATCCACTAAAGGGAAGTTTCGCTCATAACCTCTAGATGGCTGCGGGTTAATTTCAGTTGCCAATAAAAGCTCAAAAATAATGGTTGATATTCTCACCTCATGTTCAAGTGATACTTAAACAAAAATTGGAATAAATAAAGATAGTGCTATAGTGAAAACAATGAAGTGAAGAAAGATAGTGCATCGAATTTTGGGTAGAAGCGCTTCTTTAAGAGTTGAGAATACAGATCAGACTCTACCGCTTGTCTAATTTAAAATTCTATATGTTTTTTGCTTCTGGCTGTATAGGATTTGACCAAAGCTTACATTAAAGTCCTCTAAGGGCCCTTTTTTCCCTTCTTTCAAAATTAAAAAATATTAAGTAACAGCTGAGCTACTCAAATTTGTCTATAGAGATTTGCATTTCAGAAATCAATAAAAAACTAAAAATTGAACCAGGTTCGAGGAAAACCAAATACAAAAAAGTTTTGTACAACTTTTATATGAAACTTCCTTCTCTAACTTCGAAAACAACGAAATTACAGTCGATTTTTTACTTTTCTGGCACTGTGAATATTAATATTTATAATGCATACATTATTTAGGACAGATACATGCATTTCTTAAATTGAAGTATTAAAATTTACTTACAGTTTATTTTCCGGTCGAGGATGCCCATCTTCTTCAAAATCATGCATAACCCCCATGTTGATAATATTTAAACTCATGTATTAATTGAAGAAACTATCTTTCGAGCAGGAAATAAATGAATATTCTTTGAAGTTCCATTTGCACTGCTTTCCTACACAAAAACATCACTAACTCAATTTAAAAGTTCAAAAACGTATTATAATGTATGGAAACATATCATAGCTACTCCTCTTGATACATACTTCAGCCCTTATAATTATTACATAGAAATAAATTATTTGTATTATTTTTGTACCTTAAAAATTTCCTATTTGTGCAAAACATACTTCGCTTTCTTTCGAATCACTACCTATCTTATATTCACACTTTTAAAATGAGAGAATACAATAATTTCACATTATTTCAACTTTGAATTAATAATTTTATCCGCAGAAAAGATAAAATATATCGCTTCTAGTAGCAAATCAACAAAGACAGCACAGTCAAGTTCAATTAGAATTAATTTAATTAAACCTAATGAGACAAGAATTTCTCGATAAACGGATTTGATTGGCGATATACATTTAATTCGAACAAAGGCCAGTAGATGACTTCTGGTTGTTTAAAAAATGGTAATATTACTTATTTAAAATAAATCTAAATTATACAGTACCTATAATCTTTTTTAAACAACTTTTTATTACTGAATTTGACTAAAATTTGAATATAAATGTAAATTTAAAGCAAATAAGCCCGGCATATGACCTCCCGTTGTTTAAAACATAGTAACATTATTTATTTTAAATAAATTTGTTCAAACATCTTTTTGATAAATTCAGTACAAAATCGTACAGTCGCAGCGAATATACCAGCACTTGACCTCCTGTCGTTTATATTTATAATGAAGTTCAACTATATAGGGCCATTATTTTAAGACAAAATATCTGTTGACGAATTTAGCAAAAAATTAGCAACAATTGTATAATATATTGGAAGTGATTCGTAAGACAGAATATATTAGAAAATGTTTTCTCCAACTTATGTCTTATAAATATATAAATCTGTAAAACAAGAACAAAATCGCAATGAACTTGTTATCCTTGTAAATGAATTGACATTATCAACAAAAATTGATGAGTTTTTATCCATTCATTATGGTATTTTAGATCTGTAAGACATCAATTTGTAAAGAATAGTAATATTTGAATTCTATTTCTACGATCAGCCTCCATTCATCAAAATATTTTATTTGAACATGCAAATTTAACTAAAAATTGAACCAAAGAAATTTATCTATCATAAATCTACGATCGTTCAGAAAGTGAGTTTTATACATCATTTTCAATGTAAAAAGTAGGCTTTTATGGAAAACTGAAAATGAAATTCTTATTGCACATTGCTGAGTTTAAAACAGGTCATATCTCAAGATTTCTTTAGTCATCTTGGCAAATAATTTTATATTGCCTCTAGGAATGCGGCATATTTTCATCTTTCAAAGTTTGCCATATACCTAATCAGTCAGAACTAAAAATCAATAATATACTTCATCTAACTTATTTAGTTTATTCAAGAGTGTATACAAAGATATTTAAATATTTGATTGGATATCCGAATTCAAAACAATAAACCCAAGTATAAAAACATAACTGGACATTATTATTTCAATAAAAGCTATACAAGCCAGAATACATAAGTATGTCTATGAGCTAAGGTACGTAATACCACTTGCGTAAAAATTGTCCTTAACCGAATTTAACTTTGTTATAAAAACAGTTCATAAAATACTTAAAAACTCCTTTATATTTGTAAATATCATCCAAACTTATTTAGAAGGCAACTTGGTATATACAGAAATAGTAACAAAAGTCACTACTTTTAGGCAGCTATCTTGCCAAACACTTGGAACCATCAAAATGGCAAGTACAGAAACTAAGTGTTTTTGTAGTATACGCAATATTCTACAATTTAATGTAAGTAGATAGGTTGATGATAGGTGGATGATTCTACATAATACAGTTGTCCAATTTTTTGAGTTACAAAAGAAAATTAATGTATTGCTTGGATAACGCTGATCAGTATCGAAGCACTCCGTGAGAATAAGCAGTATTGCTACAAAAGTGGATCTTGTTGAAAATGTAACTACCCATTTTCAGTAAATGCATTGGATACTTCAGCCAACATTAATTACACAGCAATTTCTGAATTTAGAAGTATCTGGCCGTTTTTGACAACAAATTTAAATAAGAACCAAGAATATAGACCTCAAAGACGGTGCAAGTATCTCTTGATGTCTGTGTTCATTTATCATTGCGATTTTCAAAAAGGTTTCCATATTGTATAAAATGAAAATCAAGCAATTATCAATAAAATTACATGCTAATTATTTCAAATATCAAAATATTTAAATTTCTTTTTAATATAGTAAAACGTACGCCAGTTATTGAAATCTCTATGTAACGTAAAAAAGTAGACAACTAGTACATGCTAAAAGAACAAAAGAACGTATGTACATACTGAAGAGGAAGCACCTTGGTTAAACAGAGCGATAAAAAAAAACAGATCAAAGTAGTCAATAAACAGGAAACCGTTTATCTCAATTTGGAACTGTTTTATGAAATATTGGAGGTTATACTAAAATACTAATTCTTATTTGGAATAAATCAAGTTTTAAGATTCCAAAATTATTATTAAATTTCTTGGACATTTTTAATAGCTTCTTGCCAAACTGACAATTTCACAAAAAAGTTGAGGTCAAGATATACTGTTTTGTGTTCGTAAGCTAATTTTCACTTGTTTCTTTATCATTCTGTATTATTTATTCGAAGACGTTTAATTTGGAATGCGAATTAAGAAAAAATGGCACTAAAATACAGATAATATAACTAGTGATGTTATTTATATTTTTGATTGATTAGTAATGACACTTTATTTATTCTTATAAAAATATACATCGATAATTGATTTTTTTGAGAAGATAGTTTCTAATATTAAGTATTTTAGTTGGTATTTACAATGCTTATTTATTTTCAGCGTGGAAATTATCAAAATTAAATTAATTAAATGAACATCACTAATCATAAGGAAGCTAACAGTTCGCAAGATAGTGAAAATTTTGGAATGCTAGAAATATTCTAATATTTTTAATTAAGATATAATAGTATTAAAATGTACAACGTTTCACTTGAAAAATATTAAAACACAAACCTGGATCACTCAATGCGACATATGCTAAAGTTCGTGCGATACAATCTCAACTAAAACACAAAATTGAAAGAAAATAAATCAAAATTTGATTTGTCGCATTGATTTTAAATACTGTAGATTGCAACGCACGATTTCAAGAAATTACACCTGATTTAATTGACCATATATAGACTGATTCTATACAACACTCGATCTTTATTTAAAAATTAACCAATTCGATTAGTTGAAAACATAACTGGAAAAGTGATAACACACGGAGATTAAACAAGCATGAAATACTTTGAAATATCACTAAGGTAATAGAAATAATGAAAATATATATTATTTTCACAAAATATATAGATAACAGAACTATTTGATTATTAAATAAGACCACGGCTGAAAATGCATTAAAACGAGGTAAAATTTCCTACCTCGTAATTATAAAAATTTATTCAAATGATGCTATAGCTGTAAAACTGTTAAAATGGCGCCTGAAATCATTAAAGTTTTTAAAAATACTGAAAATATAACAGAATTTACCACCAAACAAATATTAAGTCATGCGAGAAAAAATAAATGAAATATTCGACGTAACAATTACATATTTTCGAATTGGTCAACACGACGTTTAGTGTTCCCTTTACGGATTTCGCGTAATGTTTTATATTTATCACGCCCTTGGCGCACGTTTTCTCTGTGGATTTTATCCATTGCAGTTTCTTTTGTTTCGTCCCTCGACTGGGCGAGATCTTGCTTCAGCGCCTGTAACAAATAACATTTTGAAAATATTCTTCTATAGATTCTTCGCTCAACTTATATAGTGACGTATGCTGTATTTAAAATTGAATACTGAATACATATCCAATAATATCATCAAAAGAATAAATGCTTTTCATGTTAAACAATTTTAAATTGTTCATTATTTATACTGACGCGAAACAAATGCTTGAAAAACAATCCAGACAAATTGTAAAAAAATCTTTTCAGTATGTTGTATTATAAATTTTGTCTGATAATATTTATTTATGTTGTTGAAATAAAATTTATATTATTTAGCCATTACTTTTGGCGAACCTGCTCTTTTTAATAATAAATTTTTTTGAAAAACTCATGACTTGTATGTTTCCGCATATTGGCAAAAAAAAAACAAGCCATGGATAAAGAATCGTTAAAGGCTAGTAATTTGTCTACCAAGGCCGTAAAGGTAATCTTTTTGGTCGAATCTATTGTAGTATCAAAAAAGCCGAGATGCACACAACATTTTTTAGGAAAGAATTCAAAATCACAAAATTTTATCTACTTATTTTCAAGACATTACAATTGTAAATCTTAGTTGCCGTTGGAAGTCTCATTTTTTGTCATCTTTAAGTTGACATTTGGAAAAAAATGGGTACATATTTCTAGATTTATGGACATTTGCAACGATGTCCTTAAAATTTAAAGTGACGCTTAATTGAACACAACCACATTAAGACTCAAACGTCAAATGTAACATAAACATTGCTGTCATTATTCCGATTCGATATTTTCTGTTTAAGTGTAACTTGAAATTCAAGCTAGAGCGGTGCAACCAAACTAAAAAGTTCGGTTTAGGTTACGTTTCCGGTAGTTCAAGTATTACATTTATTATAGATCTGAGAATGGAGTCGCTTTCTGAGCAGTTCAAAAATTCAATGATACGTTGCAGTTTTATAATGAGTAATTATCCAGGAAAAATCAATCATTAAAAAAAACCTGCCAGAATAGATATATCAGTTTTGAATGAATTCATTAGAATAATATGAAGTAATTGAATTTTACAAGTTTCTAGGAAGTTACACATTGAAAGAAAAAATATTTAGCATTAAAATGATGGATTTACGAAAAGCAGGCTCCTGGTACTTGCAGACTCTAATAGCAATTAATTTTATAGAAGATATGTTTAGTACATTTACACTACTGATGTTTCTATCTTAAATCTTCAACAAAAAAAGTAGAAACAAATCGAATTTTTCTGTTTCAGGACTAGTATTTTCACCTTCGGTCATTTTCAATTAATTCTATCTGTTGATTTATATAATTAATCATTATTTCAACAATCATTATTATATAAAGTGATCAATAGATAAAGTTGATCAAGAATAAATTTTTAGCTCCGACGCCTTTTGGCAAAGGTGACGTCTATTTGCTTCATAAACAGCAATTCTATATTCACATAGAAAGTACTAAGATGCATTTTATATGCGAATTTAGAAAATTCATGGATACTCTAGCCGATTTATTTATTTTACTACATTATTCTGCCAATAAAAAAATATGGTTAAAAGCAAAGTTTCTAAAATTATTCACTAAAAATTATGAGCTTTCCGTCAGTGACAAGATAATTGCATTTATCTATTCGTGATGTGATTTGAATGAAGGTCATGACAAAGCAATCAGTTGACATTATTACACAAATGTTGCGACAAAAATTATGACTGCAAATAGAAAAAAAAGACCACGGCAACCATGCAATCTAAACAATAATGCAATCGGATTATTTTATCACACGTTATTCTAACATCGAACACGAAAAACAAAATTTACTTTACGTTTTGTAATTTTATGTAGTCGCTGTATGGAATGTAACCGATCATTGGGGTCTGAAAATTTTCATTAATCATCTATAATTGGAATTATAATTTAAATTACAAACAAATTTTCATACTCTGCGTTTACAATAGGTCTATAATTGAATAAAGTTTTACAAAGAGATGATTTTCAAATGACCGCGTTCAGTCCACCAAAGACGTAAGTGACCATTTTTATTGCATTAATTGGAAACTGGAAATCATACTAGGATTTCTCCGATAACTAAAAACTGTAAGCAAAGCTATTAGGAAGGGATTTTTTTTTTTTTTGCGAATTCTAGTCTGTAAGCCAATACTACTGAAAATTAAAATGGACATCGTAATTCTGTGATATTGAGTTTTGAACTTGAATGTATGAGGTATTTTAACGTGAAATTTGTTATCGAGTCGCGAATTATCTATATATTCTCCTTTTTAATTAAATTAAAAATAGTCAGAAACATTAGTGCTGTCTATTTCAGATTTTACTTTTACTACTTGCATTGTTTAGTTATCTTCTATCCTTGAAAGTGTCGGTTTATCTTCTAACTATTTTAGTTGTTATATGCTGGTGTTACTGTTCCATATTCATCTTCAATCTTCAGGATTATATACGTATATTTCATTCAAATTTTCATATATGCATACAAAAATATTCTACCTATATTGTAATCATACTAACAATTACAATATATTTTAAGTAAATGGAAATTAATATGGAACATAAAGACTTTTAAGATATCATGATCATTCACGTTTACATCAGTAGCACGTGACCTTTATTTCACGGTTAAATTTTGTCGCCCAAAAAACCACCAAGTTATGATCTGGACGAATAGTGAGAATAAAAAATTGAAAGTTCCATATTCAATTTGCCGTAAATTTTAGGCTGTATCCGAGTTGGGCATTGTACCTAAGATAATCCCTTACAACCGAAAGGGTAGGTGTAATAAGCTCTTCTAGTTGGGCATTTCTCTACCTGTATTTTTCTGTATATAAGAAGTGAGTTCGAACTGCTTTTATTTGTATTTCATCAAATTTCAATTATCATACGAGACTCATAGTTATGATACTATTGATTTTTTTCAAACACCAAACGAATCAGCTTGGATGGTTTTTCGGTAAGGTCGGAGACTGCTTTTCTTTCGACAATATTACTTAGCGCCTGCCGTTCAATGTTTAATTCTTCTTCGTGATTATGAACCAAGTCACTGTTTATTATTTTAAACTCGCGATTTGTATAAACTTTAGCGGTACATCGATAATTTTTTTTGTACAACACCATTTCATTTTGTCGTTTGTGGTCGAAAATGCGCAAAATTTAAAATTGTCAATAACTAGCAATTCCTTTCCCTTTTCACTAACTATGCGATTTATTTCCATGATCACTGAATATTAAATAACTGATGGAACGCAAATATTATATTTTCTTCACTTTCATTTGTTGATGAAAGCAAAGTGCAATATTTTGTAGAACTTTTGAATTCTTGAAGCTATACATACAATTAGGGAAATGACCAAACAGTACATTGTATTAGGAGTAGGCGAAGTTAAAAACTAAATGTTATGAAAAATGTAGAATGTATAAATATTTTGCAAACATTATAATCATACAGTCATGGAGGCGAATAGGTACTTGATACAGGTAAATCCAATATCTGCATTGTAAGGGATTAAAATGCCCAACTGGAATAAGATTAGTGTACCCTTTACGGAATGCCCAACTAGACTGCAGCAAAATTTTATCCTTTGAATAAAAGAATAAAAACAAAAAGTATTTTTCAGAGATTATCTTTCTTTTCGGTTGATTATTTTTACTTTGTTACATTATTCGAGAATAATAAGATAAAATATTATTTTTCAATTATATGGGTATTTAATTAGTACTCTCTTACTCTATCCCACCAGGATAGAAACTGGAAGACAAAGCTTTATTGCATGTACTAATAGAAAACTGATAATACAAGAAAATATTTTACTTCAAATCGATTTATACAAGACTAGCGACCCGGCCCGGCTTCGCTCGGTAAAGTTTTATTTTCACAGTGGTACATAATAAATAAATTGCTTCAGATTGCCAACCCAAAAAGATTTCTAATGAAGTAAAAACTTTTCAAAACTAATTTTTTTAATGTATATGTTTTATTGGAAAAAGTTCTGTATGAAAATAATTGAAAACACAAAATTTCAACAAAGTGCTGTCTTTTCAAATGAAATGAAATGCCGCTTTTACTGTATTATATTTTCTGTTGCCAATATGGTCTTATAGCAATAGCTTCACTGGACTGAACGCGACTATTGATTCTACGTGCTCTACGTATCACATGTATATAGCATCAAATATTTCAAAATAATATTCAAATACAATTTGGAAGTATTTTTGACGTCAAATTATCTTTTCATAATGTTCAGGAAATAATTTAAGACATTTGACGCTCAAAATGTCAAAATCAATTTGACGAGGTTAACATTTTTCATGTAAATCTCTCGAGTATATTTCGATATTTTTGTAAATGAGAACACAAAATTTTTAAATCATAGATGACGCAAATGTCATATAAAACTTGTATAGCAATAAATTATAAATTTTTACCTTGAGCTGGTCGTGTAGACGTTCATTTCTTTCAGCTAGAGTGCGTCTCTCTTCAACAGGATCAACAATATTTTCATCAGTAGCTAAATCCCTGCTGACGTCGCCGTTAACCATTTCATCGTCTTCATCATGACGTTCCTCTTCAGCCAAATGTCCTTTGGTGGCATTAGCAAGCTGCTGAACTCTCAGTTCCTCCTCTTTGCGTCTAGCTTCCTCGACTTCTTCTTGAAGCCTCCTGGTCTCACTATCCTTCAGCTCAACTTCTTCTTGAATTCTTTGAACTTCTACCTGCTTCATTTTGATTTCTTCTTCAAGTTTCAGTCTCTCAGCTGCTTCTAAGTTCTTAGATTCTTCTAATCGTTCCATCATGCTTTGTAGCTCATTCTGACGTTTTTCGAGTTCTTCTTTAGCGGCTTGAAGTTGACGAAGCTGTTCTTCCAGCCGGCGGATCATATCTTGTGCCTCGACTAAATTCGCTTGGCTACGTTCCATTTCTTCTTGAAGAGATTTAAGTCTATCTTCGTATTCTTGTTGCTTTTTCTCTGCGCGTTCTCGCGCTGCAATTTCGAGTTGCAGTTTCTCTCTAAAAAATACAATAACAATACTTATTTGTGATACCACATTTTCTGCTTGAATTATATTGAATTGGCCAACGTGGTTCAATGTGAATCAGCCCCAATATCAACACGTATTCTATTTTTTATCTCGACTACCGCTGCGCACACTCATTAATAATATGACTTATTCTTTTATAAATTATATTTTACCTTTGTTGTTGTTTGGCAATCTTTTCTTCGCGAGCTTGAGCCTTCATTTGCTGCACGTCAATAGTATCCGGTTTGCGACGTCTCATATACAATTCGTGATTTCCCATGCACAAAGCTAAGATGCGTTTGTTGATTCGGACACGTGGGGCGAAAAACACAAAATCTGGAGCTTTTTTATCAATTGGTTTAATGATGAATTTGCGGTCGTTGAAAGAAATGTTGCGAATTTCTGACCAGGGGAAGCCAATCTTCGGTGTCAGTCTGCAAAAATTGATAATTTTAAATTTCACATAGAATTAAATCAAAAAAGATGATCAGGTATCAAGTAAGCTAAGTTAAATTTTAAGGAAACAATTTTCATCATAATTAATTTATGTTTAGATATAGAGCTGCGCCTTTTCTCGAATTACATTTGAAAAGCAAACAAGGCTTCTAGGGTTGCAAAAACACCGTCGAAGTGAAAACGTGAGACAGCTACAAAAATAATTCATGTGACTTACACATAGTGAAGCTACGCATTAAAGATAGACACTTGTTGCTTTTTTATAAGTGTTTCATATCACATAAGGTACATAAGTAACTATTTATAATGAGACTTCGATGTCAGTTTATTTTTTAATAAAATCCGGGAGCTATGAACATCAAATTTGGCTTGAATAAAGATAACGCTTGCCTTTGCCTATTCCAGAAGCCAAAATGGAAATTAAAAAAAAAAGCAACATTCCCAGTGGAAGCATAATTTAGAAAATCTGATGCGGGCTTTCTATCAGCGTGTAGTTATCTATTTGAAAATTATTTGCTTAGAATAATCAAGCTTTCAAAATTACAATCATTTAACTTCATATACCACCGGAAAAGAGACGTAACAATTAAATACTACGAGAAAAACTGAGAGATGTTTTTTAACTGCTCCATTTTTTGGAAATTGATAATTATAATAATTTGAATATTTAAAATATTTTCTTTTGTACCAGATGTATACAAATTTTCAGCGTGCCGGTACTACCCGCACAAAACTAATACTTTAAAAAAATTACCTGTCTTCTTTTTCATAAATGTTCAGCCCAAGAGCATCAACCCCTAGCCATAATTCCGTCCCCTTCTTGTTTCTAATTTCAAAGTAGTTAACGCCATACATTTCCAAATCTTGAGCGATCTTAAGATATTCCATCATAGCATCTTCTCTTAGCATGCCTCTATGCTCATGCCACCACGTTGTAATACTCTGTTCCCATTCGTCTTTGGACATTTTATGCTGGTCCATGACTCTCTGAGGTAAAAGCCTATCATTGGCCAAAAATCCAGGACTATGTGTAGATTTGTTGAAATCTCCATGTCGGGCTTGGACGGCATATGAAGCCAAAAGGACTGAAGTTTCTGGAGGGCAGTATATTTCGTCTGACAAAATTGCGTTCTTTACTTGGAGATAAAATAATCTTAACGTAATATCTTGAATAAGTTCATCTGCTACATCTTCAGGATAGAATTTGGCACGGAACTTGAACTGGAGGGGGTTCTCCTTTTTGACATCTTGGTTCATCACCTAGACCAAAACAAAAATCAATTATTAGTTAGTTATAAATAATACTAGTTGTGCTACACAAAAAAGTATTTTTCCAATCAACAACGGTATTATTATCTTGATTAATATTGCTTATAAATGTACATAAATTACGAGGTAGACATGAAACTTACCCATGTAGAAAATGGCATAGATCCTGTCTAGATCCATTCGCAAGCATTGAAAAAATAATGCAATCATATGAAAGATATCAATCTAAATCATAATCAGTCTTTCGACGACTAGCACTACATAATACATTATTTACAAGAATTTCAGTCATTCATCAAAATCGACACTTTGCATACATAATTTCTACTTTTCTACGCATAAGGAAAAATATAAACTAAGTGTTTAGTTACTTCATTTTTAGGAACACAATAAAAAACTTCACAGTTTCGGCTATATTTCAGCCATCTTCAGGAACGAAAGGAATTATTTAGTTTAAATTTAAACTAAATAATTCCTTTCGTTTCTGAAGATGTCTTAAGTGAAGCCGAAAGTGTAGATTAGAAAAGAAAAATTATATAATTGACTGAATTCTCTTATTTCCACTACTGATATTCACTAACCCAATCAGCTTCAACCATTTTATACAATAAAAAATATTTATCTTAATTTGAATAAATTTTGAATGCACATCTTGATTTTTGAAAAAATAGTTGTTCTACAATTTAGGATTCCTTCTACTCCTATTTATTTTTCAAACGATTTATAAATCAACAATAAATTCTCGATTAAAAAAATTATGTTTGAATTTCTATACTCCAGTACTTTAGTCCATGGTTTACCTTAAATGTAGCTTAATTTCCATACTAATGATAGAAAAAATTTTACGAAAGTAATTAAGCTACGCTTGAGATAAACCGAGGAATGAAATATCGGCTCCAAGTCAATGTCATTATCAGAGTAAAAAAAATAAATTTGTCTGCACAACAAAACGTATCGCACATAACTAGCTTTAGGATAAAATTTTGTGAAATGAGATTAAGCTACTCTGTTGCCTAACATATTGGTTTGTAGTAAATACTTATAAAACCAACTTAAAGTTGTAATTTCGACAGAGTCATTTGCCATGTGTACAATTTGTTTGAGAACTCGAGATATGCTTCACAATTTTAGGTAAAAGAGATTTCAGCCGCTATTTATTCATCAGATTCTTATTTGTTGATTCATGCAGAAAATATTAAGAAAAAATATACATTTACAACGTTGCCTTGCCACCTCAGCTCAATATAAAATGTGTAAATAGTGGAAGTGAACACCGCATTCCTATCTAAAGCCTCGAAGGTAGATAGCAAAATCTCACTGCCACGCAAGTAGGACAAAATACTGGTGATTAAACTGAGTCTATGTACGATAGACTTGTAGTTAGTCTACTGCGGAAGAAGCAGAGGGAAAGAAGACACTTTCTAGCGACCTTGCGAGTTTATAACTGCATCGATGAGAATGTAGAAAACTAACTTGTTAATTGAACACATTTCATTATTTTTTCATTAGACTTTTATGAGACATAAATGGATAGAATTCTAACTACTGAATTGTTCTCACATAATTTACAGAGAAAGAATTGGATGCCACATATATTTCAAAATTAATTTAGAGCTCATAAGGCGACAGAAAAAAAGAATGTGTAAATCAGCTGATAAATTCTGTGTTAAATTTCAACAGAGCGTTTTCTTTGTAGCATTCATTTTTGTCCATTTAATTAGAATTGAAATTGAATCTAGTAATGTTAAAAAATAGACAATAGTGCTAAGTTCACTTGAATTTCAGTTTTCATGCTACGTATTTTAAATTAATTGCATGAAGTAAAAAATGTTTATAATCTACGGTACCCAGAAGTCCCAAAATACTCGAACTTTTTATTTATCCGTTATTAATATTCAAATCAATTTGCTGGTTTGAAAAGTAAGATGCAATGTATTTATTATAATATAATAATGCAGAAAACCTTGAATTAACTTCGTTATATCCGTCAACAAAACATGAATATTTTTAATTTCAAAGAATATTAAATATTAATGAATTGATAATAACTACAATCAAATTTTCTTTAAAAACAATATATTTTATTTGAGAATGTCGTGAAATGATAATTTTCTCGAAAATATTTTACTTATCGCATTAAGATGTCATGTAAAATCTTCAAGATTATAGCTAAAGCGAATTGTATCCGTATCATTTTGATTTAGATGATTAGATGGATTAGTGCCTCTGATACATACTAATTCAGCAGTAGGTAGTTGCTTTACGTAATCAAGCATCTAGCAAAAACAGCAATTTCTGTTTTACCAAATCATCGTCATCGTCATCTTCTTTCTCCTCGTCGGAAGAGTTGTTAAGTCGTCGTAGCTTTTTGATGCATTTTATGCTCTTTTGTAGAATATTATCAGGCTAAAAAGAGGTTAATAAAAAGTAAAGGATTTTTACGTATAGATAGCTTGAAGCGTTAAGGGGAGTGGATAGAACTGAGAGTTTATAAACTCGTACATAGAAAACTGGTAACTGACAAGTTGCAAAGTTTTTTTTTTTTTTTGTATGCAATCACAAATAACACTTCAATAATATTTGGGCTTACTGGAGAATGTCTATCATGATTATTTAAAAATCATATGCTTAGCCATAAGCTACTGTGTGACTAATAATAAGAGCAATGTGAGTGAGCTTATACTTGTTGCGCAATCGACGGTTGCACATCTATCCGTTTATTTCTTTCTTGCTATTTGTACCAGAGTGGAATATTATTGGAATGGTAAGGAAGAAACGGATAGTTGCGCAGGAGCTCATTGCGCAATGTATTTTCTAAGGCCTACCCACATTGCTGGCATTATCACACATATTCCTTCCGAACAAAATTGAAACTAAATCCTTAATATATACCAGGGAGTACTAAAGTTTCCCTCTTGAAAGCAAATTGAACAGGCTCGCGCTATCTACTCGAAAACGATCGAAAGCTCCTAAGTTATTTTGTTGAAATTGAATAATGGATAATCAAATTAAAATTTAAAGTTATAAAATATATTGGAAGTGTTAAAAAACAATTTCAAATATTGAATCGAGCATTTTTCAAATTTCCCCTACTCATTTTATTTTGGATCAATGGAAAAAAATAAGTATGAAAATTACTTTTTGGATAAATACATATATAAAAAGTAGTAATTTTGAAGTAAATGCGAAATACAAAAACTTCTACTACTATAGTTGAGCTTTGCAAAAATCAGGATCCTGCGACTGCTGTTGACTATGGCGATTTGCGATTCATATTTAGAGAATTATGAAAATTCAAAATAAATTATTAAGGAATAAGAAATGGAATGTCTGCTTTCTAGTATCTCCGATCACAGGCTTCATTCGAAACAATTGACATTTTCATTTGCACACAAAAATTACAATAAGTTTTTGATGAAGCATGAAATTTCATATTAGAAATTGGATTTTCTTATTTATAAATTCATATTCAAATAAAAAAATTATCATCAAGCGGACACGATCGAAATTGAAATATGTTGTGATGGTTTTTACTGTTTTTAGCATTGACTACATACTTCCAATTCTTCCTGTAATATATATATGGGCTGACTCTATTTGTAGGAGTCATTTTGACTCCATTACAAATGCTCATGTATTTCGATACTTTATTTCATCTAACGACTTTATGTGTACACATGAAAGAAGTTATTAAATGCACAAAAATATTATAGGTAAACAGAACTAAATTTTCATTTAATGTAGAAAAGCGCGCAATTTTTTTTTTTCAATATTCATATTTGTTTGTTTAAGAAAAAGTATTACTGAAACCTGATGAGCATTCACGCAAAATACTATTAATGTTGGAGTAAAATAAAATAAATTCTTTTAATATCAATTGATAAAAGAACTAAATATCAAGTAAAAACTTTGGATAATCTAATTAGCAGTCAAAGAAAGTGTCAACTTTCTCTGATATAGAATAATTGAAATATTTTAATGTACATTTAAAAAACTCTTCCGAGAAATTCATTGCGGTATGTCTTTTGCAAGCGACAATTTTCAATGTTTTCTAACAATCTTACAATTATGTAAGATAGTTGGTTCAAGGTAAAGAGTATATAAAAATTTTAATGTTGCGTACGAACAAAGGTAAGTATTTATTTTATATTGGTAACAAAGTATCTTTTACTAGATATATTTGAATTATTCCTTATTTTCAGAATACTACCAAGAAAACCTAAACTTAATTTTTATGTGAATTTATGTTGAGAGCACTGCTTGCAGCAGCTGTTGTTGATCCATTTATTCTGAACTGCTAAATATGGAGGTCGAAAAGTCGATGACATTAAAGAAAAATTCAAGAAATAATTTTTTAGATTTTGTAAAGTATAATAAATATTCGAGTTTGTTAAAGGCCATAGAAAAATTCTTGTAAGCAATACGAGCGTAAATAAGCTCGGTATCTCTTAATAATGCTCAAGTTTATACCCTTGTTGCATAAATTACTATTTGTTTTGAATATTAGATTGACAAAATAAGGATTAGTCAAAATGTGTTATAATGATAAGCTGCAATAAGGTGAATATATATTTTTTTACGGCCACATTATCGCGAACAATCCGTATTTATTTTACACTTATTCTAGTGTTTATTATTATTTTTTTTTTAGTTAATTGATATTAGCAGTAATTTGTGAAACCTAGAAGTTAACTTGTGTTCTGCGTTTACTGCTTTGTTTCCATTTTGTTTCAAAAGTGATGCATTATTTGGTGAAAATAAATAACACTAGTAAAATCAACAAATGATATTTAAGACGGAAATGCTTATTATATTACATCAAGTGCTGCGAAACAAATTCTTAGTAACATAGTTCACATAAAATTCTTGATATACTTTTTTATATGAGAGTTTCCTTCATAAATTAGAATTATCAGCATATATTTTGAAGGCTCAAGTTTGACACAGAAATGACAATTTTATCATTAACCTTGGTAAATGATAATACGAACGTTAGATTTTTAGGTGAGTAGTAGTTGAACATTTTTCCACTCACCAATAAAACACGATGGGTCTTTTAATCTCTAATTGAAAATAATTTTTAAAAATATGTATAATATTTTCAGAATGAATAAATAATTAATGAACCCGTATCTATAAGAGCCATAATATTAAAAATATCTAAAGTCAATGTCCGTATCAAAAAGCAAACGACAGTGAAGTACTTCTAATAATAAAATCATTTTTATCATTGAACTTCACGAGTAATTTACTTCAAATATATTGAAAGAAACAGCATTTCGGCGCAAACAAACAGCACCATGAACTTGGCAGTAGCCAATTAAAACAAACTTAAAAATAAATATGTATTTCGCGCCAATGTCACTCATAAATTCAAATCGCCACTAAAAAATTTAAAAGAATGATTTTGCAATATTGGAAGAATATGTTTATGCAGCGAATAAATTAAGTGAAAATAATTTTGTTCAGTAGAGTCAATGCATTCTATTTGTGATTTTGTTTTACTGGTACAAGGTTATTGCAAGTTCAACGACTTATGGACATTCCAATGCGACAAACGTACTAATTTGACCAAAATACGGTCAACTCTCCTAAACTCCATCTACCATTGCTAGCAGGTACTTTAAAACAGTTTTTGACAGATTAAATTGGGATTTCGAAGAAAAATTTTTTAATCCAATTCAATAAAATCAGATCAGGATTTACTTAAATCTTACGCGATCAATCAAAGCTTATAATTACGTTATTAATAGAATCAGCACACGAGACGTTATTAGTATTGATGGTAAATTGTACAGGAAATGGTGATGCGCATCCGTGAAAGCCACTTCCGGTTTCAGATTCATCCTCCATGTATCAGATTCACTTAAACACGATTTTTTTTTTTGTGAATTTTAAATATATTCACTTTTGTGTGAATTGAAGTGGAAATAATAGTAAAAAATATTTGTTGTATCTTCTTCTGCTAATGATTCATTCAAATATTTCTGGTAGGCAACTGATGAACTAATCATTATTTTTTGCTGCCTTTTTTGTAGCAATGACTTCATTATTTCGTTTTAAATCTGATGCAAACTCAAGTTTTCGTCTAAATATAAGTCAAGACAGTATTTGTAGAACTGACATCTGTGTGTTATGACAATAGTTTTTATAGACATGCAATATTTTTTGTATATGCACATTTCGTGCTTCACTTTACAATTAACCTTCCTTCTTAAATACTTATTAACTTAACTTTGAACAATTTAAGTATTCTAAAAGGTCGCTTCTTAACCTACATATTGAAAAAGTTCGTGGAAAACTTGCAAATTGATTTTCGAAACCTGAACGTGCATACACATATTTTCAAACTAATTGAGAACATAAATACATTACTCATAAGTAATAAATGGAACTTATTCTTTAATAGATATGAGGTAAGCTAGCCGATTCACCTCAAAGAAATTTCGAATAGTAAGAGTATCAACACAGCTGTGATAAGACTAATCTTGATGAAAAATAGTTTGCGTAACATGAAAAATATTTCAAGAATGTCTATATTGTTGCCTACAAAGTAATCGGAAAGTAAATACTTACACAAAGTTGTAAGATAATATTGATTCTAATAGATAAAAAAAAAACAGTAATTTATTGTAATAGCAGGAATGTGGTAAATTAGTCCTGAAAGAATTTTTTTGCCATAATCATTAAAGGGCAAATAGCTACCTTTCAAAAATGACTAATTACATTTTAAACAAGTTCAATAAAACGTTTTATCTGACAACTGTCTTAAAATGTCTAACAATTGTTTTTATAAATTGACTGTCTACACATTTGGATGCTTTAGTAAAACATAGGAATTACAAAGTAGCCATGAAATGGTTGTTATGGTACCTACTGTTTTTCCTGCCTTTTCTATTATTCTCTCAATAAATGATTACTCGTGTTTTATTTATCTATGATCGTATAAAAAGTGACAGTTTATTACATAATTTGCAATATGAAAATAGGCTTTTATGAAAAATTGTGTAAGTTTTATTGCATATTTTTAATGCACAATTTCAGTGTAAAAAAATTCATCGGTTCCAATTGTCAGTATTTTAAACATTTGTGAGGTATTTTGAAACTCATCAACAACACCTAAATCACTTTTGGATATTTTAAACTTGATTTTGACTTGTACAAAGTATAAGTATTGTGAACCGAAAAAATTCACATTTCGACAGTTTGATGGAAATATCTGTTTTGAGCATCCTTAAATCCATTTTGACTGTACGTATGTACGTAACTCGCAAATTTCAAGACCCATCGGACGTATGTTGAATTTTTGTATTTGAGGGCCGGTTGACATGATGCATCAAATGCTACATTTTGCTTTGCATTTTAAATTTTCCCTTTTGATGCAAAGAAAAATAAACCTTGTCATACACAAAGCTTTGTGCATTGCACTCTGGATTTTATGCGACACGGTTCATTTTCCTTTATATTAAAATTGACAATTAAAATGCAGCATCAAACGGCCCTAAAACTAGTTCAAGGACTAGTTGTGCACCTCGCATTATGATTGCAAATGCCTGTATCGGAAGTGCACTTTACTTGAAATTTTTTTGTAATTCTTCGCATAAATCCAAAATAGTTAGTCGTAAGATGTTGAAATTCGGTATTTTGAAGTGCTGTAGCATCTAAATGGTTATCTCCTATTTTTGTATCAATAGGCTAAGCCTGAAGTGCACTTTATATAACAGCCTTGTCGAATTTTTCGCATAAATTCAAAACAATCAGTCGTAGAATATTTTAATTTCGTAGTGAGCATTTCTATAACATCTAGTGATATACCTCGCGTTATGATTGCGATCGGCTGAGCCAGAAGTGCAGTTTACTTGACAGTTTTTCAAATTTTTCGCACAAATCCAGAACGATCAGCTGTAGAATCATGAAATTTAGTGTTTAAAGCAATTTTAGCATTCAAATGATTAGAAAAAATATAAAATTAATACAAATAAAATGTATTGGATATGCAAAAATGTGTAATACATTATTTTTGCTAGAAGTATATTTTCAAACTTCGTGGCAAAATGCTTAATTGTCATCTGGTGATGCATTATCATTTTCCTTTCTCTGAATTGTTATAAAACCCTATTTCAATGTTTTAAATGAGTACAACAAATTTTTATTAATATCTGAATACTCCTTTGTCCTGCGTTTCTCTGCACACCTGTACATGTTAAATTATTAAATATGAAATAAGTAATTATACGGCTATGATTATAATTAAATGAAATGTTAAAGCAGCAAAATTAGTTCTCTGAAGATCATTTGCAATTTTTTTTAAAATGTAGTTTATAATAATTACAGTTTTCCATAAACGTTTGATTTATTGAACTAATTATTATAAATGTGATTATATTATACATGGTTATAATTTTTGCATAGTGACATTGTAATACAGAAGTAGGTTAAAATGGCTGAAAGCATGTAGAAAATTGCATAGCCTCGACCTAGACTAGACATTTACGATGACATTTTAAATATAATTTAGCATAAAATTTAAATAAATGTAATAAATTTACTGTACTTGAACTAAGAACAGATGGATAGAACAAAATTTTATCTCAATATTAATCATTCATATTTATTAGGTCAGTATTTTCATTGATAAATGGAAATTAGTAGTAGGTATGAATAAATGAGACATTCCATATTTTCGTTGAAATAAACTGCAATGCCAGACAGAAACGCCGTTAACCTGGACGAATAAATCAAATAGGCTGTCTTATTATTTACTAGTCTATATTCTTTGCGTTTCCATTCAGTATTCATTTGTTATTCTCGCTATCCTGAGATCATGATGTGTTTTATAACTTTTCAATTTGGCTCAATACATCTGTATTGCTCTGTCCGTCTAAAATATTTTAAAAGGTTTTTTTCATGTGATATAGCCGTCCATATTTATTTTCTTTGCCTTTAGTTTGAATTATTTTTGTTTAGCATTGCTGAATGCTTAAATTACGAGCTGATATTATAAATTCTAGACATTTATTTGAAATACTCATAGAAAATGTTTACTAAACTGATTCATAAATAACAGATTCAGAGAAAACACCTAATAAATTATTTAAATCTTTTTACAATTTATCATAAAAATTCTTAAATATTGTTTGAGTAAGCGACTGATAATTCCTAATCTCCTATGTCGCCAGATCAGATAGGTATTGTGACATCAGCCCAATTTTTACCTAATTCCATTATCACTTATCTTTAATTGTCATCTTTGTTGTTGATACAATTTTCGAGTTGTTTCAAAATTTATTCAAATATTACTCAATTTTTTGGAAAATCCTTGGCCAATTTTTGCAAGTGCCCCAATGATGTACGATCATGCTTATATGGTAACTACTACAGATGACCTATCCGCCTACAGTTTTAAGTACAACCCACAGTACTAGTTTACAATGATAAATATTAAATGAAAATATTCCGTAATACTTAATTCCAGTGAACTTCAGTTATAAAGATGTTTGTTTAGCTAGAAGTAGATTTCATTTGTTTGTGGTGAACCTCAAAATACATTATGTTTTTTATATAATATATAATATTTGTCATACATCATTTTATGAATTTATATATTTCAGTTCTGATTTTATCTTATTAGTTATTAATAACGAATACCATAACTAAATTTCATGATTTTTAGTTTAACAAAAAATTCGGCCCCTGTTGAATCTCAATTCCTAGACCCCGAACAACTTATACAAATCCCTGATTCGACTACGCCAAACTTCACGTATGTTGACAGATATTTTCGTGCATTTTTAATCATATAGATTAAAATATCTACAAAACTGCATGTCAGAATAATTTTACAATTTTATAACAAATTTTACGAAAATTGATTAATATAAATTAATATAATTTCTGATAAGTTCTCTCATTCATCCTGTATACTGATTAAACAAAAACCAGACGTCCAATATTAAAAAAATATATAGTTCAATGTATGAGATACCCATAAACAATATATAAAAATTTTCAGATTTTTATCGTTACATTGCTCTAAAGGTCGAAAACGTGAAGACAAAAGTTTCATATAACGTGATTTTAGGGCACGCGTTATAGTTTAAAAACGAGCTGCTTGCAACAAGATTTTATTGAACAGGTGCCTTAAAATACCTTATTAATTGTACATCTTATACAATTTTTTTATTTGGAATCTTAGTGTCGGAAATTATAAAATATTTCAGTTTCTATTTTGAAAACATTGATTAGGAATATTTAGTTCTTAATGTTGGTAGCAATTTAACAAATTTTTCTTTGAAATATTGTATTTCGACAGATAAAAATGACAGTTAGTTTTTAAATAAAGCTATTTCCAATCTAATGAGCAATAGGTTTGCGTTCTTTGAATAGTACTTAATGGAACTTAAATAATTTTCACATAGAACATATTAAAAAACCCAAATAAAATAGTAATTTATGCAATAAGAGTGTAAAGTTGAGCATTATGTCACGAAGCCAAGTATTTGGTGACAAGATTTGCCAAGTCACTAGAATTGTTGGTCGGATGTCATAATACTTGTTTACTTCCGTATTGTAACCTATATTTTTTCTACGGTCTTGAATAGTAGCTTTAAAAACAAATCCAAGATATATAACACACCACTAGTTGACATTTAGACTTTACAAATAACCTAAGCAATGATGGCAGTTGCATACAAAGTGGTGATATTCCAATTTTTCTCAATTTTCTCTTTAATATCATCGACTTCCATATTTTGACACTAATTATGAACCAACAACACAGCAAAAAGCATAAATGTATGTAGACGAATTTTGAGGAATTAAAGTAAACGGCTGCTTGTTACAAATCGTCAACATAAAAAACTAGTTTTACGTTACGCAATTCAACTGCCGCGCGTGTATTGATAGTAGTAGCGTCGATAGCCCTGGAATGCGTAAAGAACCAACTTCACGTATAGTAATAAAAAAACTTTTTTGACTACCTCTTTATTCAAATGTTGATACGAATAAATATTGAATTATAAAATAAGGAAATGTATTATATTATTATAGAATTAGTATCATATATTATTATTTGAAAATTATATTATATTTGTTTTTAGTCACGAAATTCCTTAACAAGAAAGTAAAAATATGCGCGGAAATTGTTCAACGTGTTCATAATTATGTCAACAAATTATAGACTATCCTTTTAACCAATGAAACATTTTCAGCTAATAAGGTAAACAACTTACATAAGCGAGTACTAAGCCTTGAATTAATTTAATTTTCATTAATACCTTAGTATCCAAGAGTAAATGTACTTGCTGCAGTGGTACACATACTAAAAATAGAGTTTTATTTTCTACGTGAACTCTTTTTAAGAAGGTAGATTCACGATATTACAATCGTATCTTGCTGTTGCAAAAAAAATTGATTCTATATTAAAAGCAGTTTTTAAAAACATATAATTTATTTATTCCATCAGACATCAACATCTTAGAAATAGAAAAATATCAATCAAGTAGCTATTGGAATAATAATTATTACTATTGCACCTCCGATTACTGCAGAACCGATAAATTATTTGACAATGTGTGCACGTTACCCGTGGTTATGATTCTTTATTCATCCATTCCAAACTATCTAACTGGACACACATTCATCCATGAACGCAACTGTATTTTATTGTGACATCTATTTGAAATAGACGCAATGTCTATGTTGCCAGTTTTCTTCTATAAAATATTACTATCTTTCGAAATAAAAATTTGTAATATTTTTGTTTTATGACTAGATGATGATTTTTTAGATATTTATACTCCAAAATATCAATCAATCTTATAATGCACAGTAATTCAAGATACCCAGACATATATAAAAGGAGCATTGCTCTGCTAATTGTTATAAGAGACAGACCATAATGTCCTCTCCACAGATACTCTGCTGAATATACTCTTGTTCTTGACCTGTTGCAGATTGGCGTATTTAAACACAAATTCAAGGTACTGCTCCTGGAGTGCAGCTACAGAAAATGGTTTGGTGACTCATCAAACACTTATACACTCAAAAAGCAGACATACAGGTGTCCCACGTTTAAGAGAGAGCAAAGCAGCGCATAATGAACCATCCAAGGTCATTTTGAATAAGCATGAACAAAGTGCAAAAGCACCAGTTGAGATCAAAAGCTGATACGCTGGAGCAACTGAGGCAGTTAACAAAAAGAGTGCAGAAATGCGTGGTACTTCAATTAGATTCCAGACAAGACTGATAACTTATCAATTTTGGTTGTTTTATTGAATGAAGCTCGAATATTTGATTAATAAATGGGTGCTCATGACATAAAAATATCAAAATAAATCTTATTTGTTCAGTACGGTAATAGAAATCAAAATAATCAAGCAAGAGTTCCTAGAGTTTACGCAGTTCGGTAGCTAATTCTTATAAACTTGATCACTATTTTTTGTTCCTATTATAATTTTTTACAGTTTTTTTCACCGTCCTGTTTACGGTACTAACTGTCTCAAACAGATTAAATAAAAATTCTGAAGGATTAAAAACTTCATCAATTCAGCAAAATTAGCGGTACACGGAATAATATTTGAACCAACTGTTGAAGAAAGAAAAAGTATGATTTATGGAACAGGAGAACATATATTTCTATCATTATCTGCTTCACGTATATCTTTTTACTTCCCCGATCTATATAATAGAGGGAAAATATTGTAATCGTGATTTTGATGGATCTTCACGTTTTAGACCCTTCTGAAAAGGACTCTCTATTTTCAAAAATACTTATTTTATGTAAGGACTAAAATATAACCGCCATCTGTCATTTTAACTGTGGTAGCTGTCACTTTGACAATGACAGCTGTCACTTTGACACTGACAGCTGTCACTTTGACAAGAACAGCTGTCACTTTAACAATGACAGCTATCACTTTAAAATATGCAACTAATTTATGCGACACTATATTTGTGAGACATCGATGAAACTGGCCATGAAATTTATGGTCGGGGAAATACTGTGTAGTCACAGCAGATTTTTTTAATGGTGACAGCTGAAATACATATAAATAATGTAGCAATGACGCGCATATTGAACAACTTGCATTTTAAATGTTATTTGCTGATTTTTCAACTTATTTATTTAATTAACGTCAAAAAAGTATGATTATATTTAATTTATGTGAAACATAAATTGCAATATTGCCGCTGTTTTTCTTGTTTCCAGCTATTTCCGATACCAAGGCAAATCAGAAAATCCAAGACATTTATATATAAGTAGCAAAAAAGTACCCTTTGAAGTGTAACACGTAACTAATAGCGTGAGCATTAGGCTTCTATATGTGTGGAACGAGGAGAGCATGATAAGCACGGAGTTCATGTATGTTTATATTAGGCATTGAATTTATCATATGCATTTGGATCAAATAAAATTTCATTTTTCGTTCTCAGTATAAAAAAAATTGGAAAAAATACAAAATTATTTTGGTTTCTTTGCCACTTCATCGTCTCTATAATATGAATATTGTTGAATTTTTATTTTATTTTATTTCATCATTTGGTACATGTATGAAGAAAGAAAAGTTTTCATTCAATTTTGATTTGTGCAAATCTCAAGCTTTAATGTCAAAGCTTTTATTATCTAATGAAAATGAATTGTATCAACTACAAAATCCTGTCTTATCGTATTTTGTAACTGATTTATGAAAATATAGAAATCGTACATTATGATCTCCATCACAAATCATGTAGAAAATATACTTTGAAGAAAATTCTTCTCTTACAATTATAAAAAACTTAATTACAAGTGAAACTTGATGTCTCTTCTTTTTCAAAATGAATTTCACATTCTCTACATAAAATATAAATAGCATCAAGACATATGCGTATATATTTACTGTACATATGAAGCAACATATCCAATATGATATGTATTTAGCCTCCTGTAAGAATGACGAAGAAAAAAATTACAAAAAAAAACCAACATCATAAAGAGACTGCAATGCAATGCAATATTTTTCGGTTTTCAGACGTTATGAAAATATTTTCTTTGTAATATGAAAGACCTAGAAATTCTAGCAATTTTTTTCTCGCAGATACGGATTTTCACTCTTTACTATCAAAACTAACTAATAATTATATGAAATAAGAATCTTGATACGTTTCATAATCCAAGTCCTTTTACGTGTATATACACTTTCTAGTCACCGTTATTTATCATGTTTCTTATCATAAACGACAAATTCAATTATCTTATCTGATCTGCTTAAATACCTCAAAAATTCTATATTTTATTGGGCTGTTAAACCATGTTTCCGTACTTAACCACAAATTTTCCCAACTGAGCCTTGAAAGCTTTGACACTTAATCAAAGATGACGTCTTGCAAAAAAAACGACAGTAGTATTACAAATAAAAAATTGAAGTTTAACACTTCATCTAATGTTGCACTTCTTGACGTCATCATGTATTTACATAGTCTCAAAATAACTTAGAACATGTGACTAGCTACATAAGTAATGACGTTATTTTCCATATGTTTTATTAAAGTTATATTTGTTATTTCAAATCCATTTCACTTGTTGGATAAATCCCAAATTTTTGTGAATTTCTGTTTTTGCTAGATAAATAATAAATAATGATCAATTGATAGAGTTAAAGAAAATTAATCTACTAAAAATTAAAATTATTTTTTCAACTTTTGAGGCACTTATATGTACTACTGTAATTAGCATCACGTCAATTTCGAAATTACCTCATTCTGTCATCAATGTAATTTGTAAAAGCATGTGACAAACATAATTATTATTCGATTTTAACGATTTTACAATATTTCAGAATCATTTTCAATTTTTAAACCAAGGTTGCTCTAATGTTACCTTATCCATTTACAGATAACCGAATTTTTAAAAGTTCTGAATGGTTCAAAAGCATGACAATAACAATTAAAATAATTGATTTTGGCGCACATTATAATGACAAATTTTTCACTTTATCTCCAATATGGTTTCATACATTATTCTTAAAAAATCAAGTCATACATAAAAAGGATGTTTCATTAGTATTCCATAAAAAAAATAGCTATCATCCAGAGTTTACAAACATACCTTCACCATTTATGATTCTTTTAGAAACATAGTCACAAAATTGTTTGTAAATGTTTATTATTTTTATATTATAATTTGTTTTTCTTTTCATTGAAGAGTTAAAAGCGTGATAGTGGACCAATCATTGTGGAGATAGACAACTATATTGTACGGTGAGGATGATATAATAAAAACGGGAATTATATTTACATCTGAAATTGTGCTTAGTATATTTATAATTAGATATGTCATTTTGAATTATTTATAAAAAATGTTGCTAAAGATAAGAAAATTATCAAAAAAAAATTGAGCAAACATGTAAAAATTGGACTAAAATAAACGAGAAAATGTAATTTTATAGCAAAAATATCTTCTTCCGACATTTAACTTTCTAATTCGCAGTATATTTAACATTACACAAAAAAATCATAGGATCGATCTATCAATAACTAATTAGCCTATTTTCATTCAAAAATCACAGTAAAATTCGTCTGGAATTTTCAAGCTCGTAAAATTGGTTTAACCAAACAAAATAGGAATTCAATATTCTCATAATAGTGTGTAACGCTTTTTTAAAAATAATTATTCGTTTCCATTGAGGTCTATAGGCACAGAACATAATGGGGCCCCTGAATCGGGAGGCCCTACATCCAGAAGATTTAAGGCACGTGTCCAGTGTGCTTAATGGATAAGTCCGAAGCGGTCAACATTTTGGGCCGCTGATTTAATTAAGAAATAATAAATCATTTGGATAGAACAGATAGTATCACTGTATTTATTTTAAGTATAAGCTTTGAACACTCTAATTATGTCGTGAAAAATGGAGACATAATTTTGTATCCAATAAATTATTTCTACATAAGTTGATACCAACGTCGGATTGAGACCCATTGGGACCCCTAAACTGAAGAGAATCCACAAAGTCGGGAACCCCGAAGGCTTCTAGACGCGTGCCAATTGGATCTAATATATGAGCATCAACTAAGATGACACATTTTTTTGTATTAGGAAGAAACTAAATTTCATGGTACAGTTACCATGATGATATGTAAAATTGGAATACTGGTATTCAAGTGGTTGACGAAAATATTATCAAAACAAACTGTTGCTACAACACTTTTTGATTCGTTGAAATTCATAAATATTTTCAACTTACAGTCCTAGACAGAAAAATATGTAGAAAATCGTAATTTAATTGATTCAGCCTACAGCTGTATTAGAAGTACTTGCCAAAAATTCTAAATATTTTCAACGGTATAAAAAATATTTTCTTTTAATGACAGAGAAAGCAAGCTTTCACAGTAATTAAATTAATGGAAATAGATTTTTTTCTTAAACCGACTTGATACGTTTGATTAATGTGAAATAATAAATTTTCTTCAATTTTAAATTCAATTCAATGTAAAGGAGAAGATATTTTTTGAAAACAGGTTTTCAAGGTAAGTAATTCTATAATATTTTTTTGATGACTGTACCTTTTTATAAAGTTTGATCCAGGTTAGATCGCCCTTCGAATCTGTGTACTGCAATCCGAAGAACCATACCTCTCGAAGGCCAATTGTCTTCACTACTTGGTCAAAGAGTTGTTTTCCTGTCGTCGTTTGCTGGATCGCGAACTCCAGCTCCGCGTCCATCGTCGTCACACGGACGTTCATCTAAAACAAAAAGGGAGCATCGTTAGCAACAAACATTAATTCATAATTTTCCTCCAATGCTCCGTCAATTAATTCTATTTAAATCCACTAATTTAGTGTGAAAAAACTAATTCTATAATAATTCAGTAAAGCTAAAAAAATGGTTTAAAAAAATATTGCAAACAAAATAAAAAAGTTATTCATCGATTCCACTAAAGTGAAAGTTCTAGCCATGATTAAGGTTAAAAAAAAAACTGTATTTTCGTAAATATTTCTCAAATGGTATATGTTATTGTAAAAATTATTATCAACATAAATTGTAGTCATTATATTTTTTTTTACTTATTTGTACACGTATTGGGAAACCGACATAATTCACATTTCGTGATTTTGATGGAAATATCCGTTTTGAGCATCCCTGAATATATTTTGACTATTTTCGGCTTGACGTCGGTACGTAGCTCGGAAATCTCAAAATCCGTCAAATGTTGAAAATTGTATTTAAGACTAGTCTAAGATCTAGCTGTGCACCTCGCATTATGGTTGCAAACGACTGAATTTAGTATTTGAAATTGCTGTAGCACCTAAATAGTAATCTTTTATTTTTGTATCAATCAGTTTAACCGGAAATGCACTTTATATAACAGTTTTTTCAAATTTTTTGCATAAATTCAAAAGAATCAGCCATAGAATAATGAAATTTGCACTTCAATAACATTTATATAACTGTACGTCTCGCTGAAATTTCGTGATGACTATTTTTACGGCAACACTTGCTGTTTAAAAGATATTTTATTTTTGACATAATAGGCACATTTTTTTAAATTATGAGGTTTTTATCATCTGTACCAATTTTTCTGATATTTATATTACTGTCCGTTTTTACTGAATTGAAAAACCGGTGATTTATTTTTTAATAATTTTGAATCTATTCTACTCTCAAATATAATCATGTACTTTAAAACTTTGACAGTAGAATCAAATCATATTAGTCTCTAGTTATTAAAATTTTTGGATTTAAATTCAATATTTGTATTGTATTATAATTAATGTGTACCTGAAGTCTCACATTTTAGTGGAATCACATGACACATTTACATACGTTTTCAAAGAAAAACGATTGCTGAGCAAATTGTTTTTGCAAGTCATTAGTAAGAAATAAAATAAATAATTATTCAGAGAATTGGCTTTTTACAAAATGAAATAATAAGTTTAAGGAAAATCCTTCAATTTCACAAGATTTTTTTAATTTGTACTAAAAATAAACATATAAAGCGGATCTTAAGCCTGCGTCATATGTCGCTTGTTTCGCTACTGATTTCCCTCTGTTTTAATTGGTTTTTTTTTTTCTTTCAATATCCACAAAAGTTTAGCAATACATTAGGTCTTTAATTTGCATACAAATAATTTAAAATTCGCAGCTAAAAGCTCAAATGCTATCCGCTGTTCACAAGAGTGCTACATTTTCGTTACTAGGTATTACTAGATAAAATAAAGTACTGCAAATCGCCAGCCATTTCGACTCCAAATCAATTACTTCAATATATCAAATTTCAAATGGTTACTGGCGAATTGCCAAGTTTTTTATGTTTTATTGTAGAAATTCAATCACACAGTTCGCCTTTATTTATAGTATTAGTAAGAATCATTACTTCAATCAATTTTTACCAATATTCATTATTTCTATTTATTTCATTTTATAATTAGAAAACGGCTCCATGTAATCTATTCATTCGCATTATATTTTGAATGAATCATAAGAATTACAAACAATGGCCTGTACCACAAGCTCTGTTTTTGGCTATACTAGCAGTGATATTTTAAGAAGAATTTCAAGGCAATATAAATACTTCAAGCTATTTTAATAGAAAAGATGCAAATAAATTTTATAGACATATGTGTTTTCTGTAATTTGTATCTGAAGATTATTTCCCAAAGTATTTGGGAGAATTCTGACTGCGCTAAAACACATCTTGACCCAACGCTCCTAGTATCGCCAAAAACAGAGCTCGTGGTACCAGCCAATAATTCTTCTGTTTCACACAATAAAGCAATCTAAAAGAGATAGGTCTTCATAAGAATTCAAAATTACATTAAAATAAATATTACATATTTTAACATTGATTGTTGATATATTTCACAAACCGCCATTTTGACTCCATTACACAGGCTTAATGTACTATTTTATCTGCTGCTTTTACTTATTTGTACATAACGTATGTTTTCTAACTAATTATTTCCGATTTCTGTCATTCAAAAATATGTTAAATCAAGGAATAATAGTTGAATCATGAAGATATCATTTTCAAGGAACAACACGACATAGAAATTAACGTTGGAATTGTAATTAGCAAAGAATAAAAGCTTTTTATTAACACTTCATAAAAACAATCAACATCATTAAATGAATAATTCGTAATCCTATAATTTTCTAGGATTTGGCATAAAAATAAAACATTATCGCCAACGTATGGTTTTAAAAGAAAATCTATTATTTCTTTGATTTTTGTACATGTACATTTTGCATATAATGTAATAAGTATTGTTAATTCATTTATTTATGTTCTGATTTTCTACTCCGTTTGAGAATCAAGTTCTAATATAAATAAAATCATAAAATATATGATAATAACTACATTTTATTTTGCATACATTAATAAATTTTGATTTTATTTATGGAGAAACTATTTTTGTAATCAATTATTATTGGCTCGCAGGTAATATCTCCTAAACTGAGTCTGAATTCAGGTTCTTTGGTCACTTGTAAATTACAAGGTCAATAAAGTGACATTTTAGTATGAACATATTGATCCATTAGTTTCTACCGAAACTAAATACTATCAAAATTGGATAAAATGATTAAAGCTGACTGGATTAGTGAATAAAAGTATTGGAAATGAAAGAATTTAGTCAAATATATATACTTTTTTTTTCTGACAACAGTTTCGGCTACATTAGCTCCTGAAGATAGCTAAGGCCGGAACTGTAGTCAGAAAATAAAATATAATATATTTGACTGAATTCCAGTCTTTTAGAATTTGCCGCATTAATTCAAAATAATCAATGAAATTATGATTGCGATTGGCTGAACCGAAAGTTCAGTTTACTACAAAGTTTTTAGAATTTTTGAAAAAAAATTTCCATAAATTTGAAACTATTGGTCGTAGAATAATAAAATTTGAGACTACTACAGCGTTTCAATGAATTGTACTATCTAAATAATCACCTCTAATTTTAGTTGCAATCGATTTTACTCTATATGTCAATGTAGGTGTCAACTCTTTATTATTCAGTCAGAAGGTGTAAAATTATCAGATTTTTTATAATAAAATATTAACGAAAATTGTTTAATAAGGATGTACATTCAATGCAATCATAAAACAATCGAAATATAGTTTTAACGTAATGATTTTCTTATATATCTTAGAAGAATACTTCTAAACGAAGACGTGTGTCTTCGACTAAAGTCTAAATTAAACAAGAGTTTTACGTTAAAAAGCAGTAAAAAATTCAACATATCAAGGTTTTGCTCTATCTATAATCGTAGCTATATAATTACATAATGTTCACGTATTATTTAAATAGCTAAATATATCCTTTTATGGGTATTCAAATATCGTGATATTAGGTTTGAAAAGTCTTATCATTTCATGTCCTTCGTATGAAATGCATCTTTAATTATTACGTAATGAACAGTTATACTTGAACATTGGAAAAAATTATAGGATTAAAATGGCATTGAAAATGAAAACTGAAAACTGGTTTTTGCATTGTATTTTCATGTAATTTTAAGGTTATACAATAATTTTACTACTAACAAACTCAAAAAAAAAACAAAACTGGTTATAAGAATATTATTTGAATAACCTCAATCACTTAGTTGTCACGGTTGTCACATTTATCAGAAATATTTAACATTCTCCAATATTTCTAAATGATTAATTTTTAATTTATATTAATATATTTATAGTTAAGGCTTAGGCATAGAACGTATTCATAGCCACAAATTTTACGATTTCAAATTTCGTGCTATATCTTTACGCTTTCATTCAATTTTTAAAAATCTGTTGTACTTCGTTTTTAGAAATTGATGAAATCTTGAAAAATAGTTTAATATTTATTATCTGGTTGAATATAAATTAAATTTAAAGGGTAGAATTGTATTGAGTACATAGAATAAACTGCATCAATTACTGAGTAATACCAACCAGAAAAGTCCCTAATGCGAATAAATCAATTAATACATTATATTATGATCAAGTAAAAGGTGAGACAGAGAAAAAAATATGAAAAAAATTGTATTGAACTTTCAATATGTACACAATATGAAATAATATAACGAAATAATTTTATATTTACTCTCAAACTTCCTGTCAGTATTTAGCGATTCGATCATTTGTACCTTAAAATAATTATAATCACGAAACCTTGACACAAATGGATGAAAAAAATTCATTTTGTACATAACACAATAACCTACAAATACGAAAAGAATTACAATGACAAATTTGATGTACAACATATTCAGAATAATCGTCGAACTTGAAATAATAATTTGAAGCATTTATAAAATGTGATAGGCAAATAAGTAAACTTTTGATTACTGTAAAATTTCGTAGTTATTTGGGTAAAAAAATATTCTCCAGAATTTTTCGAATCCACGAATAATCAAAATAAATACGTTTGTTTTGAATTACAAAAAAGTTTCCATAATTAAAACATATTTATTTTAATTTGAATAAGTGTACAATACTTTTTTTTTGGTAATTCATTTTGAAATTATGTCAATTATTTTTTGAATCTGGTTTTAGAAAATAAATTTTGTTATTTTATCTTCGAATTATTTCTTTGCTAAATTTTCCACCTTATAATCTAAAATCAAGGCTTGAAATTATGTAATACTAATTATTGAATATAATTAAGTTTTAAAATACTCAAAAAAAATGTTTTTGAACATACCAGCTTTCCCGAAACCATTTTCAAAATATGAAATCAGTCCAACACAATCACTAACACAGATCTCGGGACCTATTCCCGATGTTCCACTGTTCCAGACAACAGACTACACAAAGACAAAAAACAAACGAAAGCGAATTCGCGACCTCCTAGAATCACGATTCACCAACTGATGCGAAAACCGGCATTCAAGAATATAACGGTCAAGATGCAGTAACGCCCGCGTATCCCTGGATTTAACTTAACCAATCACATCACAGAATTCAAATTTCCCGCCAATGAAATGAAGGATTATTGCGCGCGTTGTTTTAAATGTTACACCTGTTGTACATTGTCGCACAACGGATGTTTGAATAATAGGCAACCTGTTGTTCTGGTTGAAGGCATTTTTACACTGAAACATTTTTTATGCTTGAATTGGAATTTAAATTATTGTATTTATTATTTTTAAACAAGGATTTGAGAGATAAGAAGTTGGTTCAGTAATTTTACAATATTTGTTACAAATTTTGCCATTAAAAATAACAATAAATGTGCTTATATCCATATTTATTACTATTTTATAGTATAGACATTAATTGTTGCTAATTTTTCTAATACACAACGTGTTCCTATTTCATCAATGATATTTCTAAAACTATAAGAGCTATGATTCGAGACGAATGAAATTTTTGTTTGTAACGGAATAATTTTTTTTTCTTTTATAAATAAATCCCAAACAACTGAATAATGTTTTAAATAAAAGCGTTATCAAATGGCATAAAAAATACTTAATTTTAATTTCTATTAAAAAAAATTAGTGGAAAAATCGCTTTTTGTATTAATTTTTCTTGCATTTAAATAATTTGAATACACATGAATAAATGATAGTAATCACTATTCAAATCAGGAAACAAATTATTCGGAGTCCAGCAAATTTTGAATTTTTGATTCACTACTAACAGAGCCGGATTGAGACAAACTGGAGTTCTCAAGGACAGTATAAGAGATGTATGAAATGCCCAATGGTTGATACGGCACTGATTGATGATTGACAGAAAATTAGGTATTGTATTTTCTGTTTAATATATAACTTAAAAGAGCTACAAAATGTAGTGCAACTATGAAAGAGGCCATAAAGCATTGTTTTTTAATTTTATTGCTCATGAGCAAGAATAAAATGTCAATGACGGAATTATATTCGGTAAGACATTCTTCTCTTTGCAAGCATTTTCAGTTAGTGAAAATATTTTATTATCGTGAGTCACCAAATTATTGATTCCAATGAAACAATGAATCAGAAATATTTTTATTTATAAATTTTCAGGTTTCAAATAATATGAGTTTATTTATATTTTAGTTATAAAGGAAGTTGAAATATTCATAATTGTCTCCATTTTAAAACTATTTAATTCTCAACATCCTTTTTGTTTTATTACACTACACAATAGAATGTAAATTTGTTTGTTTTCCTATTACATTTTTCTCAAGAAGAAATAGAACAAAATGAAATATAATTATTCCGTTTCTTGTTTTTTAATAACTGAATTACATTGTTTCATCATTTTAGTACAACCTTCTTTTTGACTAATATTGAATAAATTTATTAATTCCGGAATGAGATGGGTCTAAATTATAAGTACCTAATTTTTAGATAATCACAAGATCGAATTTCCATAGTACCCGCACCACTTCCGATTAATTATGGCATAAAAATATTCAGAACAATGCCGTGAGCAATCAACTGTTTAAACACGTGAATCACCAGCATCTTTCACGGCAATTGTTTTTTAATAAAGGATATGCAGTTGCATCATGAAAATGCAAAGCATCTTTATAAAATGAATAGGCTGACAGTATGAAAGAAAGTTTTTATCGACGTGTCACTAGGTCAAATAAATGAATTGATTTCAGAAATTATTCATTACTTTTTCTTGCAATAAAAATACACGGCTGGAAGTATTTAATGTAATAATTATCATAAATCATTTGTAAATAGTTTGTTTCATTGATTTTATAAAGGACGGAGCAAACTTATTTCCAAAGTAAATTTATTTTATTGAACAAATTCTAGTCGAGTTATTATTCTCTAACATTACAAGCATTGCTGTCAAAAGAATCGAATGTCATTTCACAGAGTAAATTTTATTTACTTTGGAAGTAAATTTATTTGTCCTTTATAATACTGGACATTGAAAAATTTATATTTCTACGTCAGGGATCTCCAAACAAGGGCCCGCGAATACCATTAATCCAGCCCGCGGTATGCTTGGTATCTGGCCCTCCATAGTTTGTAAAATTTACTGTAAGTAATGTTGCAATTTTGTGCAAATCGATGTCTTCTAGATTAATTAATCTGTAAATTATGAACAAAATACTAATAAACTTGAAATTTATACTGATTTATTATTTTTTTATGAATTCAAAGACCTATAAGATTAATAGATTTGGATCAAACTGTCGATGATGGTCCTCACGTCCAGAATGGATGAATCTTTGTGCAAAAATCACCTGAAAAATTACAATTATGGGCAAAAATAGTGGCAAGTGGAGGAAACCCTTAGAGGACCTTGAAATCAATGTTTTGATAGTTTTTATTTAATGCAATGGATTCCAGCTCAACATTGAGGAGTTTAGTTCACCCTTTAGGTAGTTTCCTCTCAAGTTTAGTTCCACAGACACATACATTATATGATTTCAAGGTCATCCAAGCGTTTCATTCTTTTTTCTTCTAGTATAACAATAGTTGTAGGTTAGCTCGCTACGCTCGCGGCAAAAACATTTCTGAATATTACCGCAATCGCGCGCCTGTCGAACTCAACTTGAGAGGAAACTCCCTCGAAGGGTGAACTAAACTCCTCAATGTTGGGCTGAAATCCATTGTATTAAATAAATAATTGATCTCAAAGTCATCCACAGGTTTCCTTTACTTGCCACTATTTTTCCTATAATTGTAATTTTTCAGGTGATTTTTGCACAAAATTTCATCCATTTTGGACGTGAGGACCACCCGACCATCATTGACAGTTCAACCTGCATTTGCACAGAATTGCAACATGAATTATGCGAAATAATAAACAGATATTTTTATTTAACAAATGATTGAAGTCTTGGCTCTTGAAACTTTGTGGAGCAGTCAATGTGGTCTTTAGGCTGAAAGGTTTGGAGACTCCTGATCTACGTGTGTGATAACTCAATATCTATTTGTTATTTTTTCAATTTCTTTAGATTATTATTCAAAATTATCAATAATTTCTTTAGATTTAGATTCAACTGTGGTCACATACCCCATATTCGATATTTTCTGTATTAATTGAAAAGTATTACGGTCAGTTGCACCGCTCTAGCTCAAATTTTAAGTTTCACTTAAACAGAAAATATCGAATCGGAATGTCAGCAATATTTATGTCACATTTGACTTTTAAGTCTTAATACGATATTGTTCAATTAAGGGACAGCGGTGCAACTGGACATTAGAATCGAATCAAATCAACTAATTAAAAAGTATCAATTGAATTGAAAAATAATAGACCAAAATGATTTATGAATAGGTATTGTAAAAAATGATTTATGTTTTAAATTAAAGTCACCAAAAGAAGATAATAAAATTTCTGGAAATGTTTCTAGTTTTGTATGCGATAAAACTATGACTCATAACAAGATGTGATAATTTAAATATATGATAATAGTCTATATATAACTAGAAAACTGTACTTTACTATACAAGTATACTAAATTATCATGGGCACCGGCTAAGAGGAGGGAAAAACAGGACATTTGCTCCCCTGACTTATGAAAAAAAAAAAAAAAGGATGAATGTGGACAGCAAATTTTATTTATAATTACAAACAAAAACAACAAATATTACATCCAAAATCGAAAATAAATTAGGCAGTCCAAATTAATGACCTTATATCAACCGGATTTTTTTTTTGGCGACGCTCATGAAAATTGTTATTAAAATATGTCAATCTAACAAAAAATAAAACAGTTTAAAAAATTCTGATTTGTTTTCTTTATGTTTGAGCTAATACACCTCTGTACAGCAGGTATTATATTCTCGACAATCAGGTAAATTTAAATACGCGGTCGTAATGATAAATTATCTCTTGATATTAAATTCCTTATAAAATAAAAATTATTCATGTTGCAAATATTTGACATTCATATTTTTGCAACTACAGGACATGGTTAAATTTAACAAAAAAAAAGTTACTTACAGATTTCGGCATTTTGGCTGGTTGATAAAAACTTTAGAAATAAATCTGGAACAAAAATATTTATTAGTATGCTTGCTAACATCATATTTGTACTTCATACTTAAATATAACCTTCATTGATAACTGTTTTCATATACAGGTAGTAAATGAAGTTTGAAGTTCTAAAAATACCAGGTTATATAAATTTTGAGCTCAAGTAGAATAATGCCAAAGTTTGAAACAAAACATATCATAACAATTGGAAGTTATCAGTTTAATAAGAACATCTGAACACTTTATAATACTCCCTTTTACGTCAGAATTTTTATGAAACAGTGTAATATAACGGTATTCAGCATGTATAGAATTGAAATGTAGTACATTTCACATGTACAATAAAAAATGTAAATAAGAATTCTGTTCCAAAGATACAATAGAATCACTTGAAGCTATCATTATTTCTATTGAAAATTAATAAGAGCAATGAAACAATTAACAAATGACAATTGTGGAAAAGAATCAAAGCAATCTAGGATGTGAAAAGTGGTTATAAAGAAATTATAACATTAAAAAGTAGAATAATAAGTTATAATAGGTCAAATTCAAATGATTAATAATCGTGAGCACTGCAGAAAAGTATATAAACCCATTAACAAGTGGTGATACGTAGTAAGTTAATGTTAACATGCTAGCATTTTTTAGAAAGCCGTAGGAACGGCACCGGTAGTTCTCATTCACATTTTTTTGCAAATATGATGTTATTCAAATAAAAAGATGATTTAACAAAATACATACTTGAAAAAATATCACTATAAAATTAACACATTAAACCCCTGCATAAGTAACTTCTTATTACACGTTTTGATGCACACACCCTACTTAGCACGAGACGCAAGCCAAACTTTAACGTGACAAGTCAGCGTTATATGCAGTTCACAAACTTACCGACAGCGGCACCACAGGTTGTGAAACAAAAGCGCATCTAGAGACATCTGAAAAAGATTTTAATTTTTTAATACGTATGTCACTTTTTATGCGAATATCGTGACCAAAACTAGTGGTGGCGCTATTATGAATCAAGATATGTGATTATTCATTTGTTTACGTGCTATGCATATAAATATATTATTGGAGTGTTAAATTCCTCTTTAAAATATGAAGGGAATATTTTTGTCAACCACTTAAGTTGACGGTTGTGTTTCAATTTTGCATAGACGTCTCAAAACGTGTTTTTGGTGGCGTATGATGAAGTCTGTTTTTTTAGAAGAATTGAATAACATGAGACTAATTTGTTTGTACTGGATGAATAGTTCTTATTCTGCCGTCAAATATTACATTTTAATTTTACTTAAAATATATTTATGAACTGTTTCTCACTATTCTTCTGATAGATGAACAAAAAAAATACTATTAAGATTTTTAATAATTGTTAATAATTAATTTTCTTCTACATTACAATTTACAAAAATCAATTATGTTATGTTCTATGAACATAAACTTGGCAATTAGTTAAAATATTAGCATTTCGCAATTCTTGGATGACAAATTGCCGGAGAATGTCGCTCTAGTGATATCTGTAAGCCAAAAAGAATTAAAAACTACGTTAAAGTTATTGTGATTTGCGAAGATACCACGGTTGATGGTTAACCAATTTATGATGTCTCCTTAACGAAGACTTATCTGTAAAGGATTTATCACAATCTCTGCATTTGAAGGTTTTTCCAGTATGAGTAACCAAATGTCTACTTAATCCCGAAGCGTGGCAGAAAACTTTCGGGCAAAGCGAACAATGATGTAGTTGAATATCATTAGGACTCGGATTTGTATGTGTCCTTATGTGAGTCCTCAGAGGCTCTTTTTGAGTGAATCCTTTTGGGCAATGAGGACAATTGTATGGTTTTTTACCAGTATGTGTCATCAAATGTCGGAAAAGAATTTCTTTTTGTGCAAAGCTCTTGTGACAAACTTCACATTGGAAGGGACGTTCGCCAGTGTGAATTCTTTCATGTCGAATAAGTGCGGATCTTGTAGGAAACCATTTTTCGCAAATTCCGCAACTGAAGCCTCGCTGCTGCATGTGAACAGAAGCATGACGCCGGAGTTGTATTCTTCGCGAAAATGCTTTAGGACAATCAGGGCACTGAAAAACTTTGAGTTCTCCATTTTCGTCATGATCTACCATTCCATAATTATTATAATAAGGTTGAGGTTCTGGCTGATCCTCTTCTGTCATCAGTTCCATGATAACAACAGATCCATCTTCTGTCGTTACTTGCACTTGCGTAGGCTCTCCCGGTTTGGTGTCCAATTTTATCTGAAGTTGACCTGAAAGATTCAAACCGGGTTGAGTTGCTAGTGTATTTTTTACTGCTTCAGCAATGGCACTGAAATCATTCTGGTCGATTACGCACTGACCGTCGTCGAGCTCGGCAGGTTCGTCTGACATTAAAAATATGTTGGAATTTATTTCTTCTTCAGTTACTTCTTCTGTCACTTCTTTTTTGAGAGGGAGTGTGCATGCATCTTTGGTAATATCTTCAGTCTCTATTGGAAGAGTAATTCCATCTGAATCATTTTCTTCCTGCTGATCATCTGGTTGCAGATACGCTAATCTGGCACCTACCAGTTCTTGTTCCGTGCTTGGTTCTTCAACCATTTCGTCGTCTTTGTCATCTGTCATGAATTCTTCTAGAAGTTGAACCACATCTTCAGGTTGTTTGCTACCACTATTTTCGTTCTCTTGCTGCTCTTCCTCGTCTTCTCTACAACTGGAAGAAGCGCTAATTCTTTCATGAACAAGTTTTAAATGCCTTCTCAACTTGAGATCAGAGCTCTCGCATTTCTTTTTAAACGTGTACGACTTTTCCAATTGATATTTACAAGCATAACAAATCATGTTGGGAAGTCCATCTCCGTCAAAAACCTTGAAAATTTTAGGTTACAAAATAATATTTGTCAACATTCATAATACTCACTTCAAGGGATACGCAAGCCATAATTCTAAGTGTGAGCGGAACTGGCTCTTCATCACTAAAAATTGGAATCAATTCCTCTTCTTTCGACAAACACAATCTGCACAATTCATTCAAATTAATTATAACATCAGTGTTATCTCCTGATTTCTTTCGACTGTATGTTTTCATTCTGTTGGTAAATTCGATTCCGGATAAATAAGTTTTCTGCAAAATTACTTAAAACGTCAAATGATGCTCACTGTTTTATCGCATGGGACAAAATGGCGGTTGACAGATCGTTGCGGACGGCGTTGCATGGAGAAAATGGGCGTTGTTAATAAATAAATATTAATTGTAACAAAATATGTCTATATATATGCTAAGAAATTTGAAAATGATTTCCTATATTTTGAAGGAAGATTTAATTATAATATTAATGATTTTTCTATAGTTCCGAACAAAACATATAGAGGCGCTGGAAATAGGCGCAGTTTCTAAACTCCCGGCAATCTTTAGATATTTATGTTTTTCATTTTTATTGTAAAATTAATTTTTTCAACAAGAAAATAAAAAGATTCATGCAATTTTCTATTATTAATCATTCCTCAGTTAGTAGGCAACAAAAATCCACATATTAATTGTATCATTCCGAATGACTCAATCTATATTTAAAACTAAATTGCAAATGCACAAAATCATTATGCCAAAATAAAACATGGATTTCTTTGTTATAATCTTTATGATGTTCACTGAATAAACGCCCCACCAAAAAGACGCCCACTTTTAGTTGAAGACCATTAGACAGACGTCTGGATGCTTTAGTATATTTCAACGTCGTTTCGATACCAGTAAAACAAATCCACATACAGTATTACCATACAGAAAGGTAATTTTTTCACATTTTTGGTAAAAAAAAATAAATTTGAAGATTGTCAATATAAGTTTAGAATTAAAAGTGGATGTTTGCATGACAAATAAAATATATTTTTGAGAACATTAATGATCAATTTTTAAAGCTGTTTACTCTCATAACTTTGCCAAAGCAGCTGCCGCAAATTCGCACGCTGGTATAAATTTGATACTCGTATTTTCTAAAACACATGTGCACTTATCCTTTTGTTATGATTTCTTTTGTCAGAGGTTTAAAAAAAGGTTTGTTGCTAACTGAATATGCAGAAAAATTTATAGTTAGAATAAAAAATAAATTTACTCAAGGCTAATATTATTATTAGATTCGAAAAATATGTGAAAAATTAATTTTGCATGCTGGCAAAAAATGTTTGCGTAATAATTTTCAAAATAAACAGAAGAAACTAAAACAAGTATAACCATATAATAATTACAAACGCAAAGAGTTTAATTTTCAGTTTCGATTGGATTTTAGTGGAAAAATTAATAGCTTCGTTTTTCTTATAATTTCAAAGTGAAGAAAAGTAGAAAACAGTTCAATTTGCAATATCCGAAATATTAAAACAGATACAAAATATAAAATTATTCTCATAAGGCACCAAATTGATATTTTTCAAAGATATAAATGTAAAAAGTCATTCTTTAATATACGAACGACTAGGTTAAAATTACGAGCGAAGCGAGTGTTTTTCAAAGCTCCGTGAGTGCATTAGAGATTTCTTACAATAATTTATCTACGATCGTCCTAATTTTAGTAGAACAATCAATTATATTTTAATGTTCTTTTTTTGTAAATGTCACTTTGACGTCTACTGTTGGTAATTAACTCAAAATAAGTTCGGCAAAAACCCCATTTAACATTCAATCAGCAATCATTCTTCGCCAAATATCTCTAAACACAATTCTTTCACCTCATTCACATTCATTATTCTATTCATACAAATTCGCTTATTCTTCCTACTCAGGAACTTTATCTTACGCAACAAACCAACAAACTTACCTATCCACCTACATACAAGCCGCCCACGCAATCTTTCACCTTCAATTTTACCAACATAAATAATTTTCAAAAATATAAACGACATGATTTGTTGCTTGGAAAATCTCATATCATAGTAATAAATTTTTACGCTGAAAATGGAAAATTCGCATAAGACATTTTTTGATCATTTCATGAGTCCTGACCTAAAAAATTTAAGCAGACAAAATGTATTGCTGTAAATCCGATCCTGATAAGTTTCCTAGTTTTTGCAGAATAAATTCGCGATCCACCAAATAAAAAGACACGTATAAAGAAGTGCTTTAAGTTTCAAACTTATTTTGAACTTTTTTAATCGGACCGCTAGGAGAGCCCAAGGAATTTTTTTAAATGGCGTTAATATAATAAATTTTGGTGTCAGGTTGTGCAGTGAGCATAACAATGATGATGGCGGCGATTAAAAATACTCAGGTGAATCGATTTGTTTGAATCTTCAAACTCTTTTTCATACGATAGAAAATCAGTAGATCACCAGAGGCTTTACGTGTTGTTTTGTTATATATTTTGAATTGAGCTTATCAGGATCAGAATTCATAAAATGCTCAGAAGCATTTGAAGATCCTTGATGAGTTTTTCAGAAACTGTATCTTCAGGATTTTTTTGTATCTTTTCCATTTTCTGGCATGAAAATGACTTCTGACAATCAAAACATGCCATTTCGATAAAAAAATCAGGAAGCAAGTCATGTTTAATACTTTTTTCGCCTAAATGTTGTCGAAAAAATATTTCTAAAGGGCAAATTTTGAACTTATGCATTTTTTCGGACCAAGCAACTACCTTTCCACCAAGTTTTTATCTCGTTCTTGTTTCCGACATCATTTGGGACCCATTCCACTGAAACTAAAGCTATATACATCACGTTTCTCCCAATATTCTTATTTTTCTACTGATTTGATTGAATTATAGATGAAAATGTTTTAAATAAGATTGATAGAGCAGAAAATTTTAATTGCTTTTCCTAGTTGAAATGATACTCATTTGTTTATACTTCTGTTATAAATTACAAAATTTTGTTCAATGTCATATTTGATTCTAGATTTCAGAGAACCTGCTAAATTAACTGTGACTGCTGATTCAGATGCAGAATATTCTGCTCTATAAATCTCTTTCAGAACATTTTAGTCTGTAATAATTAGGGAAGCAATGCTTCCAAAATAGTTATTTGTTCAACTAGACAGGAAAGTAACAGATTTACTGCCGCGATCGATAGATGTTTCGTAACTGATATAAAATCAAGGCTAGGAATTCAGACAAGGCAGTAAATCTGATTTTCTGCCCTGGTAAATATAGTTCTTGGAACTTTGTATATTTTTTCAATAAAAGTCGTATTTCTTACGAAACTTTACTTAGAATACTTTGATTATCGCAATAATGTATGATTTTTAACTAAATAAAATAATAACTGAAGTCTTATAGATTTCAAGGTATGTGAAAAATAAATCTATTGCTTAGTAAATTAAAATCATAACACGAAATTATGAAACCATATTCCAATTTTTCCTGCCTAGGCTGGAAAAGTATATCCGTGACTGTAAAAACTGTCGGTCATGCTGAAAACAATTTTTTTCTGTCCATATTAGAAGAATAAGGATTAAATTATGCAATACATCCAACTTCAAGAATAATAATCATAAAGAACTATTTCAATAGGCAAAATTAAAAGTTGAGGTACTTCAAAAATTTCAAAAGATAAAAATGATGTTTTTTTGGTAACAAATTACTGAACTGTTAGCTGGTATGTTAAACATGTGAAGATTCAAATCTAATTTGACTATTTGGCACTAAAAATATCAAAAATTCTAAAAATATTCTGTCTGTTTGTTACCTATAACCTGAAGCACGGACGTCATTGCTTTGTCGCATGACTTATAATATTTCGAAAATGTTTTAAAAGGTGCCAGCAGCTTTCGTAATTTGAAAGATACATTAGAATTTCTACTGAAACAAAGTGTGCTCAAGTGAGATTTTAAACATCATTTAAAATGATGAAATGAATACTAATACTGAAAACAATTTTACAAATAGGGAATTGTGTTATTTCAAAAACTCCAATTTATCGCCAATCTAAGAGAGTGTTTCAAAGTCAATTAATGGTCAAATTGGCAGAAAAAGATTGCAAATTACAATTTTATTAGTCATTGCATTTGTTGGCAAGTTTTATCAAACTTAAGTAATCTTCTCATACAAAGAACCTGACGTTGTGAGGGGCAGCTGGTAACAATCACTGCCAACATTGTAGAATGAATCACCAAACCAAACTTAATTGTAAACATTGTCTGCGAAAAAAATGATTATTTTCAAGCGGTTCTAAATTTAAAAAACTGTTCTAAATTGATTTTCAATAGAAACGCTATAATAGAGTAGGCTATCACAATCAAAATATAGAATATTGAACGCATAAGGAAAACGTATGATGGTTTATCAACCGAAGCTGCAATTAATAAAAATAAAATTATTATTTTTCCAATGATAAACCGCTCTGCCCCTGGGTGTCAGCCTGTTCTGTTGTTGCTCGCACATGTAATTCGTAATATTTCGTTCGTTTACGTGAATCGCTTGACTGGATGTCACTTTCTACTTCGGCCTGAAAGTGCTTTTAACTAAAACTGACCGAAGCCGAAACTGGAGCTACGTTAAGATGCCATATTCAAAACTATCTTAACGATTAGTAACAACTGTAAAAGTCAAAGGGTTTTCTTTAATTTCAAGTGATGTGTATATCTTTCTTCCTTAGAATTTGTTGTTTAAATTTGATGCGCAGAAATTCTTAACGCTACGAAATAAAATTAACTCAACCTCATCATCGAAAAATGCTGAGGTCATGTTTTTAACTATGTTTACTGACAGTGACAGCTTCTATTTATTTTCAGGTAATTAAAGGAAGGCATATACTAGCGAGCGAATTACGAGAATTCAGCCTAAATAATGGCGACCCAATACCCAAGATTTGTAAACAAGCAATTCAACAGTCCAATAAAATTATATTCTACTCAAAATGTACAGGAAATTCTAGAAAAGGAAACACAGATTCTAGCCAACGGAGCAGTTGGGTATGTATACAAAAATTGTAACAAAAAAATATCAACAACAATATCCTTAGTTCATTATATAATTTCGACAGTATCGGCAACATGTTGCTCTGTTTTCGAATATTTAACATCTGATATTGAAATATCATGCAAGTATATTCTTTTTTAATTATTAAAAACATCTAAAAATATATTTGTTTTGGAAGGAGTGGAAAGTTGATATTTCATTCAAGTTCGTTGGAATATTTTCAACTACACATGAATAATTTTTTAGAAGTATTCTATAAACAGTTGTTTCGGTGTTACAAACATTTGAATGTTGCCAAATCAGAAACAATTTAGAAACGCAATTAAAAATAAGAATAATCTTTTAACCGTACATTATTTTATTATTGTTAAGTCTCGATTTCAAATGTAGGGATGCTAAAAAGAAACAAGTCTATTTTATGATTACAGAGTTCTTGAAATTTTATATTCAAATACGTCAAACTTCATTTAGCAGCGTTAATAGATCTCACATTAATTTTCATAATTCATCTGAATAACAAATTTTGTTTTTAATGAATATTCCACTGTTTATTTGCCCTGGAAATGGAATGCAGGAAGAAATATTTTGGTTGGAGTAAAATATTTCAGTGTGGAATTTATTGCAACATTAAGGCCTCAAAACATGAAGATGTTGTGGGGTACCTACATTTGTCTCACTGCTGAAGCTAATTTTAAAACTATTCAGACAAAACGAAAAATAAAACCAAGTCTGCAAATGTGTCCTTTTGCAAATATTTTCTTTGATGTGAATTTTATCTTTAGTTCCGGTTTACACTCTAGCAGACCTGGTTGCCGATCGCAATATCAATTAGAAATGCGAATTAAAATTTTTCTTTTCACTCTAAACTTGAATAAAAGAAAGAGTGTATCTTGTATTTTACCAAATATTTTAATACTCCTTACTTCACATAAATGTCAGTTTATTTTTTAAGAAATAAAATAAGACGTCGTGAATATAGAAACATGTAGTTATCGAAGACGCCAAATCTTTGTGTAATCAATTATTTTATTGTTTAAAACTGCTTTTACAAAGTTGTATTATTTCGTCTCAAAATATACTTTTAATATTTCTTTATTCTGCCAAAACAATCCCAAAAATAGATTGTTCAAAACTCATATATTATATCCTTCGTGCAAAATATTTACAAATCTATAAAACTGTAACCTTTTTAAAAATGAGTTTGCAAGTTTACCTATTTTAAGAGTGTGAATCAGTCTTTTCAATCAAAGTGAACATATGTTCGAGTGGCGTTTCACCACTTCTATGCGTTTGTTACACATGTGAAGGTAGATACGCGCAGTATTCTGACTGGAAAAGATTCTGCGGTCAGTGATATTTCAAATTTTACAACGAACGAGACGACTTTCACTTGCTTGAAAGTAGCGATTTTTTGCCGAAGTTTATCTTGCAAAGTTAGTGAAAATATACAAAAATGAGTGTTGTTGCTGATCAGAGGTAAGGAAAAAAATTTCAGCAATTTTTGGAAAGTCTTCAAGCGTTTAAAAATGATTTTTCGAAGTTAGAATAAAAATTCTAATATTAATTTTATATAATAATATAATTTATAACTATATAATATAAAATGTACGGTCAGTGAATATAAATAATCTAATTAGTGTAAATAATTAAATGATTCCATTAAATCGTCCCAATTAGGAGCTTAAACTACGGTTTATTATTTTTCCTTTAGTAAATAAAAATTGTGTATCCTATTGACAAGAATATTCAAATAATAATCAAACGAACTACAACGATACTTCATATTTTTTTTGTACTTATCGGTAGGTAATTTATCATTACACTATTTTATTTATGAAATAATTGCCAAGAATGTTCAAACTGGACTAAAAATATGTGATTTATGTTCTGGAAAATTATTCATAATTTTGTTGTTCAAAATATGATTGCTGATATTATTTCATAATTCGAAATAACTTTGTACTTGATAAAATTTTGAATAATTTGAAGTTTAGACATTTTGTATATTTAGCTTGGAGGACTTGGCCAGAATCTTATAAATATATTTTAATTTATATTCAAAAGTTACGAACAATTTATTAGTCAGCGTGCTTATATTTTATCATGAAAAATTTGTTGAAAGTACCGATTTAATATTAACACTACAAGAACGATTCAATTCTAAATTATTTTTATATTATTTCAAGTAAAAGTGATTAAATTTATTGCAGTAACTTTCTAAAAATTTCCATCTACCAGAATAAATTGACTCTGAAAATATTTTGATGACACTGTTTGACTCGTAAACAAGCCATGCCATAAATTTTAGTGACAAAAATATTGTGAGTCACTGATCAAATTTACTAACTGTGAAAACTATTTTTGTAAATGTGTTGCAAACAATATGCAAGCAAAAAATTCTACAAAATTGTTGATAATCCATTAACTTGTAAATAATGTAAGCGCAAGTTTTAATTTCTTAATAAAATTCAATTTCAATTAATTGGTTATAAAGTTATGAACCCAAAGAAAAAGATATTGTGAATTTCTTCACGAATTTTCAGAAACTAAAATTTTCGTTATGTCACTGATATTCAATTCAAATTTGGACGAAATAAGTAACTGTCATTTGAATCACTCTGTTGTTTATTGATGAGATGTCTCGACGTTTGAAGTCTTTAAAGTTTTCTATTGAGTAATAATAATAATAATAATAATATTTATTTTGCTACACACAGCCATTACTAGTGGTTAAAGGAGTTGTTGGAACTCCTGGACCTGAAAATAAGGGCCAAAATATTCAAAATTTTATTCGAATTTTCATTTTCTACAATATTTTATATCTTATTTCTCTCTATATAACTTTATATTATTTAATTTTCTTCATCTTCCGCCTAATTGATACAATATAATATTAGTACGTATACAATGTAATTGTTAAATTAGAGATGGAAACGAAATGTAAATAAATGCAAATATTGCTAACGTCTCAATCGGATTTTGAAATTTATAAAAAACAAAACTCGCTAAAAAGATGGAATTTCAGCAAAGATTTTTTACAGATCGTTTTAAGTGTTGATCAAGAATCATGAAAAAATAAAAACAGTGAAGGTGCTTATTCACTCAAAGAACCCTAATATTTAAATTTGAATATAAAATACATATAAATATTGCAATGAAGTTTCGTCAAAAGTTGAATGATCGTATCTACAAGTCCTGGAATATAAATATGTGCATATATTTACTTGACTTTTTTTTAATACTTCAGGTATTATTTGAACAAAGAATCGCGCCAAATTTTGGGTGTCAAGAATCCAATTAGTTCGCTCTTTTATTTTTATTTTTCTTCGAAATGTCCAAACTGTCTAAAAACAATTGTCACGGCGGTCATAGCTTGCTATTTCATAAATCTGTCTAATTTTAACAAAGAAAAAGAGTCAGCGTGGAATTCTAGTCATGACGACTGATGCTATTTTGATATTCGCGCTCCAATATACGTTTGCTAGTATATGTGTACCTGGCATTTATAAGTGCCAGGACAGGTGGGGAAAAGTGCTGTAACTGTATTTGTTTTATCCGCAGGATTGATTTCCATCAATTATCCAAGCCCGCCAATTTGAAAAACTCGGCGGTGCTGCGCATGCTTGAAGAGGAGGAAAATAGGAAGAGAAATGGACAGCCAAGTAAGTATCTATTATCACTTGGGAGCCACTTTTTTTGGACAAGCATTGTAGCGCTGTTTCTTTTCAAACTGCTGCGAGTACCGTTTCAACTGATTTTGATATATAATATACAATAACATTGAGTATTTGAATACTTCTTATTTTTAGTTCATTGTTATGATCATTGACAATGAAATTTTTCTAAACTAAAATTTCAACATTTTTTGTAATCCAGGATGTTGCTACTCTAATAGACGGCGACAGTCTTTCAACTGTTTCAAATTAAACACATTTGTTTCAAAGGTGATTCACAGTCTGACGTCCTTCCAATTTTAAAAATAGGTACCAGAATAAAATTCATGTTTCTGTCTAAGTGAGTCAGAAACATATCTGAATATAAAAATATGACTGTAATTTGTTAGAAAGTATATAAGAACTTAATTCCATGAGAATTTAGTTTTATTAACGATGAACAAAAGATATATCTTGAGAATTTAGCACCTGAAGAAATTAGCACAAACTTCGTGCCAATCTGATTGAGTTCATTAGCTTGATATGTAGGTAGCCTAGTTCCAAAACGAATTAAAAGTGTTTTTCTGTATCTATTAGTGTTTGGCAACAATTTAAGCTACAGTATTTACTTCTCAAACATTTCCTGATAAAAATCCTAAATTTTTCAAGTAGATATGTTTCGATGTTGTTAAAAAAAAGGGTTGTCGTTTTTTACTCAATTCTAGATGTAGCAAATAACATGTCATTCTTTTTGATTCAGTAGATTGATATATTTGAAACTGTAGATGCGATTACCAGCCATCAACTACAGGTATCCATTGATGTTGAAACTATAAAATTAGTTGACAAACGTTGGCAGATGAAAGCTGATACATTTACAGAAAAAAATATTATATAAACACAGATTCGACTCGTCTTGATTATGGAATTAGAAGCCTTTGAAGATTTAAAACAGTTTAATATTAATTAATTAGTTGTAAGTTAACATAGAAAGAGTCAAATAAGTTCGAAACACTTACTCTTGGCTTGAATCCTCACATTTCATGCAGGATGTACAATATTAGGACGATTTTTAATCTTTCCATTAACTGTGTTTATTTTTAGCTACTATTTTTACTTTTTTCCATTCTGCTTCTGGTATTCCTATATTACACTTTTTCAATTTTCTATCACTCTCCCTTTTCTTTTTGAGTATTTCCAGTTTGTATTTCAAAGCTTATCTTGTTATGCTGCTTTCTTTTCTCCTCAGAGCATGTCCTATCATCTCCACTTTAAGTGTGAAAAAAGGCAATGATAACTTTTACCATTACATTATCACTGCGTATCAACAAATAACACTCTAAACCTCTCGAAAAAAAAATTACAAACAATATGCCTCTTGATTTAACATTCTTATCTCAATACGAAACTGATATAAATATTAGAGGCAGATACATATATATGCCTCTGTATTCAACAATTATCATTTTTTAAATATATTTTGGACATGAGAGGTACTCCATCTATTAGAAAAGAATACTGAACTATAAAAGCGCGCGGCCGGCATTACAGATGATTTCGCATCACCAAGTTGGCAAGATGCAAGTATTTCAGATAATCAGATAAACCTCGAAAACAAAATATCCATAGAGAAGATATTCACAGTATTTTATTCATAAATCTAGGCATTTATCTAATCATATTTGAACAGTTAGTACTTTTGTTTTGCTGCTGTTTACTCCATCTCGTCAAAAACAGTTGACATTCTCTTTTTTATGTGCTCCAGCATCCCTGAAAAAAACGTGAACTAATTTCATCATGACTGAATAAATTAAGTAAAATTCGTCCTCAAAATTTGAAAGCATAAAAGTTGGCGCGCAGAGGCTCACTACGTCCCTTGGTAGAGGAAGAAATTTTCGATGTAAAACAGCAATATAATTAAAATTAGATCTAATTAGTTTTTCGAATGGAAAGAATAAGACATAGACAGTAATTTGAAATGATGACAGTGTAAAATGTATAGATCAACTAATTTATAGACTATTCACATGCTGTTAGTTTCACTTGGTAACTATTCAAATCAACGCGAGTTATGACAGCTTTCGAAACTTAAAGTTATTAAATATTAAAATAATTATTATTTCTAATAATTTTCAATCCAAGTATGAGTTGTTCATTGGGTACTGAAAAGAGAAAAAAAATTGTATTCAATAATGTGAAAACCCAATATGGCGTTTATATAGAATAAGAAAGTTACTAGCATATCTCGGAAATCGCCATCTTCAATTTCATTTTGACATCATTTTCAAGTTTGCCTTATCAGATGAGGTTACTTTTATTTTTTTTTAAATTTCTTCATACCTCGGTCGGAAGTACGTACTTTCGTCCCTAATAGCAGGGACGAAAGTTTGACATTTACTCCCTGTAAGAAGTACACGCTCGCCTTCTATAACGGCGGGAGGAAAGAATTTCTCATGCGTATTTATACTCGATGACCAGCAATGTCGGGGCAGGCATCAAAAACATGCTTATCAACATTTAAAGCTGAAAAAAGTAAAATTAATAACGTACTTTCGACCGGCCAGGAAGAAAAAACGTATACACTACACGGGCCAAAAGTTGAAATCTCGGTCCTGCGCGTCATGATTCCCGAGCCGAAAATTACACTTTCAATATATTATTTTGTTACTTTTATAATTTCGATAAAATTTGAGTTTTTAGGAATCAGCGGATTTCAATTTTTTCGAAATAATTTGTAAGTCATTCCAGATTTGAATGATTTTTCTACGGAATTTGAATCAGCCCATAAAATAGCACAACATTTTTCATTTAACTAAATCTTTATCTTCAGTTAAATCGCTAACAGTTATATTTTGCTAACCTACTTACATCAAAACTATATTAACCGTTATCAATCTATATATCAAATAATATTTTTCCATTAACTGTATTAGCTTCTAACTTCCAAAGCTTGTCGTAGGGCAAATAGATCATCATATATTTAGGAAATTGAATATATATTTTTTTTTGCATATTTTTTAAGCACTGCTTGTATTGCGCGAGTAAGTTTGGTATAAATATAAAAACAGGTGCAATTTGGCTGGCAACTTTTGTAGCTAAATTTATAATAATTAAAAACGGTAAGAATGCCATATTGTTGTGGAAATATTTTGGAAAATTGTCAATGAAAATCTTATTTAAGCTCCCACAACAAACATAATTTTGCATAACAGTTTCTGTTTTCATATCAACAACAATCAAGTAAACTAGAGAAAATAGTTTATATTTCATTGCCACCGAGATTCAGGTGTGACTTATGACGTCATGAGATCAAAATCAAATGTAACATGGCCGCCAGATGTCAACAATAATGGTCAAAAGAAATTAGGCTACAGTGGTTGGTCGCCAAGCAAAATTTGCTTCGCGAAACCCGGTGGGTCAGGTGTAGTAGTGTGTTCTTTCTGCGCATGCCTGAACCATATCCTTGTGGAATCCCCACCTAGCTACCCCTTCCCCCAAGCGGCAGACTAGAGCACTAGCTAAGCCCAAAAACTCAGGGTGGGAATTTCGGATATTTCATATCAGATTATGTACTTTAAGTGTGCTGTGAAGTGTTTTACTGGGTGATTAGTACACAGGTAACTGTAATATTTAATGCGCAATAGGTATTTTGTGTCGGTGTATGAAGTTTTTTAATATTTGTGCCAAAAATATTTACTAAATTAAACTCATACTTGACTCTAAACATTAATTATGTGCGCAAGATTCCATACAGATATTCTAGAACATATTTTTCAAACATGACATTTGCTTAGGGCTGTATTTATAATTTTTAAAATTACTTAAACAATTACGTTGTTATTGATGATTATTTATTTATTTATTATAATTAGTCTAGCACGCATTTTTTTGAGTTTATCAAATTGGTAACGTTCAGATTTTTTTTTTTCAACTAATAATATTGACAAAATATTTAGAAATCACACCGTTTTATTTATGGAATAATTTTGAAATTCAAATTTGACTTAAAAGAGATTTTCACATCAAACTACTATAAGAAATTTTTATTAACGTATCTTTAAAATTCCACAAGTAAAATTTTTTTCAAGATGTTAAGCTAAATACTCATTGTAAAATTTGCTTCACATGAATCCAGAAATTTACAAAATCACTTTTATGGTATTAAAATAGTCCATAAAAAAATCGGATGAGTTTCCACGGAAGGTTTTCAAATATTTTTTGAAGCTTGATTTTATATCAATCCAAATCCTGACTTTTGCTCTTATGTTCAAGTATATTTTAGACAGTTTTACACCTGTACATGAAGATTTTATGTATAATTTTTTTCCATCCGCAATTTTATTGGACTTGAACACTATATAACCATTAAGGTGATTAAGGCTTATAATTTTTATCTGTCAAACATTTATATTGTGTTTATATTTCTAGATTTATAAGAATTACAAGGGTTGACGAATGAATAAAATATGCATCGAGATAAAAATTCAGATTCAGCTATAATAAACACCTATTTGTCCTTGATACATAAATAACTAGAAAAGCTGTTATTGTTACAAAAAAAAAAAATAATTGTCTCAAAATTATTTTTTATTTGCTCGATTTTGGCATTCGGTCAAATCATAATTTTTCCTTGGCGTGTATATAACTCCACGACTCCATCGATGCGACAAAAATGCATTTATTTCAGTATACAGCACTTCCTAATCCTCCTAACTAACTGCCACTTAAAATATTACTCTGCTGTGTGTACAAAGTTATTTTCGATATGCAGCATAATTAGCGCACTTGAATTTTACCTACCTATATTTATAGGTAATAAGTAGAGTGAAAACTGATACCGCCATTTGCCACGCTCCAAATAAAAGAATTTTAGTTTATCATAGGTTATCTACTTGAATTCATCATTCTAAAAATAAAGTGACAGAGCAGAATTATGTCAAAGACACACTTTAAAAATTAGTTGATTTAATTAAGGCATTTATTTATTTCAAATCTAAATTTAGTTTCTCTGTTTTAGTATTAGAATGACGTACTTTACTGACACTTAAATGAATCTGTGCTTTTAATTAAATTTTGGTGACTTTTTCTTATCAGAGGTTGCCCTGAATACCTTCACAACGGGCTAATTTGAAGCAATTGCATCTTATGAAACATTTGTTCGACTGTCCATTAGCGTACATTTATTTTTGCAGACATTTTGTTTAAAACGATTGATAAAACAGTACCAGCACTAAATACAAAAATAATGCAGGCAACAGAAAGTTGTATAAAAAAAATCGCCTCGAACACTTCACAATACCATCCGCTACCCTCTACCCACTCCTAACGCATCCAAATCATACATTTTTTTTTTTACTGAATTGTCAATAATTACAAATTACTTCCTTTTTAGCTACATAATTTGGAAATCAAAATATCTCTACTTAGGCATTTAAAATAAATCTCTTCACTTCAAAGAACATTGAAACTGTTACAGGCTTTTTATAAAGTATACATGTACCTCTAACATCCTTATTTTTTAAAATTATAGCTTCTGTTTTCAATAAGTTGAACAATTGATATATTTTTGTAGTATTTTAAGAGTATCTCAAAAATTATAAATGAAAAAAATTTTAGAGGAGTTACTTAGGCCCAGTTGCACAGTTTTTGGTTTATCCTTAAGCGTAGCTCAATTACCTACGTAACGATAGTTGAAACAATTGTGAGGTGCGGTTTCCAGTTGTCCAGCCCTGGGTACTCTTAATTTTTGTGGAGAGTATACCGCAGAGTGATCTCACTTATTTTTTGGTTCTCGGTGGGGTTTGATCGCGTGACTAATGATGGATATTATTTATTCCGAGCAACTATAGTAATAGGCTTATTTATGGATCGGTCTTGGATAAAATTCATTACGGAATGCTACTTAATACTTGCTACGCTACCCATCTCATGTATGAATTTCTTATTTATGTAATAATACGTTGCCTTCTGTAGCTTATATTTTTATAAGCTATTCAAGTTCAAATATTTTTTAAATTTAATTTATAGTACATTATTAGGAGTTGACTAATTCTCTATGAGATTCTAGTAGTGTGAAACATACTTCGATTCACTTTAGTATCAAGTTCAAATATTTATACGATTTCTATTTATTTATCGATACCATAAAAATAAATTAGACACAGTGCCATCCAAAAATAGATTTCTCTCTAAATTAGATTCCAAAGTATTAAAATAACATTTCAAGTACCCAATTAGTGAATAATACTTTCGAGTATTAAATTAAGTGCAAATAATGTACTTGTTAACTAAAATATTTGCATGAATAAGCAACTAATAGGATATTACAACTTGTATAGTGTACGTTTACAAAGTGATTGACGGAGTTACGGTGGACATAACAAAATGCAAGAACTTTGAATTTAATAATATCTATAAGTTATTTGAACAATTTCATTTTTAATGGCCGTTTGCTGCACTTTAATGCACAGTGTCATACACCAAAATTTGTACACTGAAATGCAGCATTCAAATGCAGAGAGAAATACAGAGGATATTAAATTGATATGAATATTATCTAGTAAAAGTTTCTTCCTTTTCGTGCTCTATTTTATTTTAAAATGCTTCATATCAGTTGCCAAATCTATAACATGTATGATTCAAATTTAAAAATAAAATTCAATTTGTAAGCGCCTCACAATCCATCATCAAGTGTTATCATCTTCTTTTTTTCGAATTTGAGTCAGAGCAGATTTATCTGATGAATATATCTACTGGATGTTGCCAAAGTTTCGTAAGAAAAATTACGTAAATCGTGGGTGATAATTTATGAGACTGTTAGGTGGAATCATTGTTTTTATCTGACGTATCTTGGAATGCAATCAAAAATACCTGTGTTCCAATTTAGTTGACATTGGTTAGAAAATGTATTACTATTTTAATTTCTAAAATAACAAATTTATATTTAATGTAGCACTGCATGAATTTTTATATTATGTTGAACTTAATTGTGTATTAATAGTCCGATTACAAGTTAGGCTTAAGGCAATAAAACTTGCTGTGATGATGTTGATAAAAAAACTATCATTGATACTATTTAATATTTATTAACATATCATTATTTAGATTTCTGGACAAAATCTTTTGCTCTAAAACGAACTTAAATATCTTCAAATATGCCCGAATTATTTATAATTAGAGAATTTGAACATTTCAGACCTAAAACAAGTGATTTGGCCTCCACCAGCAGACAGTGAAGAGTATAGTAACGGTGTGATCGAAGAAGCTCCTGTATATTCACAGGTAAAGTTGAGCAGTATGGCATGAGGCCAATTATATGGTGACGAGGCTTGCCGAGTTACTAAAATTATTGTCCAAATATCAAAATATTTGTCTACACTCATGTTGTATACAAGATTTTTTTACGGCCCTTAATTTTCATATTTTGATACACAAGTTGGCATTCAAACCAAACAAACTACTGACCAAATAGGTCAGAGAGATGCCAGAAACATAAATTTAAAGAAAAATAAAATTCAGATTATGAAACCTAACTGCTACGCAATGTTGATAAAGCTGATACACGAAGAATTTTCACATACGCATCGTTTGCAATACGTAAAAAAACTGTTTCATGCACGGCTACAGAATTCTTTACTTTTTTTTTGTCGTATTTGGGAATTAATGAATATTAATTTCCTGTGGAGAAGACTAAAAATTTAACTGTGGATCATGGATGTAGTTGGTAGTTCTAAATTTCATTGTTATGTGTCAAATTGACATTTGGAAAAAAATTGTATCATGAGATGCGTTCGTTATAGTCTATGTATTTGCTGTAAACGTGATAGCACAGAAAATGTAAGCATGTAAGTTTTGTTTCGTAGTATTACTTTACTGTAAATGTGATCGCAATTGCAAAAATTTGTTTGTAAAATCGATAAGATACTTTCAATGTCATCTAAATTTATTTCAAAAACTCAGTAATAAAGTACTTCGATGCAACTGTTACAAAAAGTATTGTATGCCACAGAACGGCCATCATGATTGTCACGGATGAATTTGGCTGCACGAAGCTACGGCCGTTCGGTCGTAGCATAATACGCTATTGTAGAGTATTGATGTGACATACTCATTATAGAAATTTCAACATTGTTTAAACTTCCCACATAAATATTAGTGGAATCCTGAGAATAATTCTTTCGCTCAATTTTCGAACCCGTTTTAGGGAGGTCCTCAATATCACAATCAGCACCCTTCTCCAGTCCAAAACAGTACTTCTCCAGTGCCATCTTCACGACAGCAACAACAACAACAACATCAGCAGCAGCAGCAACATCTGCAGCAGCAGCAGCAACAACAACAGCAACAAGGTAAAGGTTGGACTTCAGTGAACTCATCTTCTGCTGCTCCACAGCCCCAATCACAGTTCCAGCCTGTACCACAACCACAGGTCTATAAGCCCGTGGAGCCCCCACCAGTGACTATCACACTCCGATCGACGGCTCCAGTAAGCCAAGCTCCTGCACCCGTTTATACGTCACAACCAGCCACGGCGAGCTTAAAAGGTAAAAAAAATATTTAGCCAGTGATTACAATTTCGAATAAATTAATAAGATCTTTATATCTGCTATAACGTTGAGAAATAGTGTAGGTTACAGTTATTAAAACGCAACCCGCGCGCTACCTAGGGGTTCAAAATGTAGTGTTTTTTTTCAATATTATTGAGCACATTATTTCGAACTATTATTAAAATCAGCAATCATGTAAATTCGAATCTTTTTTTTTTACGGCTTGGCTGGATTTGTATTCGCTCTCGTTATCTTTCCAAGTTGATAATCTAATTAAGTTGGCAACAATGGGTAAGTTCGGCATTGACATCTGGCGCTTTCCACATTAACATTCGGGTGATCTGTTACGTTCGGCATTGAAACCCAGAGCACTCACATCAAGATTTGTCTGCTCGAAGTTTATTTTGAAAATTATATTTTTTGACTATTTTCAAGTAATTTTTAATGTTTTCTTGTAACCTGCGTATTTCTGAATCCTCATAACTACATTATAAAAAAATATATATTTATATATAGACTCAAAAGAATTTATGATCTAGATCTAGAAGATTTAAAATTTAAGTGTCTATTAAAAAAAGTCTCTAACAGTTAATGTTATTTCTGATCAAGGCGGTATCAACATGCGAGGCGACCAGAAATGGCCTCCAGCCAACGTAAAAACTCAAATGGATACCGAAAACGAAATGAGAAAACAGCTGGCGAAGGGCCCCGCGTGCAGACCTCGTAAAGTCAAAAAAGATTACTCTCAATTCTTTGCCCAACATGCCCTCAACAGCACCTACCCCGGATATCGTGCGCCCCCTGGTACGCAGCACTACACAGAAGAACAAAGTGGAGTTTCCAGCTATTAAAAAGCACCTTGTATACTAATCCACCATAAATGTTTTATTTTTTGCATATAAGTGCTTATCGATTGCCAAAGTGATAAAAGAACTGACAAATTAAGCTAAGAATTTCTAACAGTAAAAGCCCATGTTGCTACAAAATTAAAAATTGAATTAATTTTGCAGTTATGTTAATTTTACTGTTCCAGAATGGCTGCTGTATCATGGCAAGCAATTACTGAAGTAGTTTTAGAAAATATTCAGTTTATTAGTGTATTTACATATAATGCCAAAGTTTTAAGATATGTTATTCCTCATTCATATTGCAAAATTTAAATAAAGATCCCTTATCAAACTCTTATCATGATGTCGCTACTCTAATTAATGGCGTTTCTTTTGTGATGATTTCAATCATATATAATGCATAAATAGTATGTATTTGTTGAAATGTTTCATATCCTTAAACTTCCCTTGTGTTCGCTCCAAATTATACCCAAAGTCCGCTTGATGTTTATACATGAAACACTATTTTAATTTTCTTATTGAAAAAATAATTTGATGATTTCTGCTTTAACCAGCTTTGAGAATAATTTTGTTTTTCATCCCAATTTTTTACGGAAACCTTATATCCCTCAGGGCAGGACAAATACTTAAATTTCATATCACAAGTAGCATAAATTTTGGCGTAACCAATGAAATTAATAAACTTTGTTTCAAAATAATATTTATATTCTATTATGAAAGTGTGTGCTTCAAAAATACGCTTTCACTAAACGACCGCTTGAAATTAACGAACAATTATGCGAAAATTAAATTTGAAATAAATTTGGTTCTAATATTAAGATTATAAATACGCAATTTGATGTATATTATAAAAATGTGATTATTGTGAAAATTTGTATATTTATCAGCTAAATACAATATTTGCATGTATTTATTTATTTTTTATTCAGTCCTTACATTCTTAATGCATTATAACAAATATTCAACAGTGTCAATAAAAAAATATAAAGTTTAGCAGATCTATTTAACTATATTGTGTTAATCATTTATTTGTGTAAGATAATTTATTCTGCATTTTGAAAAAATATTAATTTCGCAGTGTTCAAAAAAATTTCAAAATGTAGAGCTTCTATTTTCATACAAAAATAGATATTTTAGCAAGTAATGTTTTCTAAAAAGTACAGTCACTTGGCGATTTCACTTCGAACTAATTCTATAGCAGTTTCAATCAAAATATTTTTTACTTTACAATTCGAATGATTGCCTATTATTCTTATAACAGTAGACTGAACCGGAAGTGCACTTTAGATCAATTTTTTTTTAAATTTTGCGCATAGATTTAGAATTGATAGGCGTAGAATCTTGGAAATCAGTATTTAGGAATGTTATAGCATAAGAATTATGATCCACTGTTTTCATAGCAATCGACTGGGCCAAAAGCGCACTTTGAAGTTTTTAGAATTTTTTGGATGAATCCAAAACGATTAGCCGTGAAAAGGTGGAATTTTGTGTTTGATTATCGTATTAATATATGCAAAAAATATATCCAATGATGTACAAGTAAGTCACGTGATGTCCGTCAGATTTTTTGTTATGATCGCCTAAATAGTTATTCAAGTATCAGTCAGTAAGTACAGTTTACCGATTGAAAATAATAGGTTGGAGACCGAGCCTTGTTGTATTGTATTGCATCAACAATAATGATACTGACTTTGGTGAAACCGGTCCTTAAACTTAGTGTGAAAGCATTTTAGCTGAATATTACTACAGACCAAAAGTTAAAACAATAAATCAAGAATAAACTGTTGCTCTTTTTGTTTTTTTGATTAAATGAAAGCTCAGGAGATAGGTGTGTTTGAAATAATAGGAGAACAGATAATCTGTACTTTTTTGATCTACCTCATCTTAGAGAAGACCAAAAGAACTTCAAAATGCTTTTCATGGAGGATTTTTAGCGTCAATTGCAAAAGAGATATAACCGGAATAAGGAGCGCGTAACGTTTTAGTAAATTGCGATATTTCTCATCTGGCTGTAAAATCTCACAATATTTCCAATTATAAAGGAATAATTCTAATTTTTACATTTTTTTGATATTCACGCACATTTCTTAAGTCGTTTGACATCACATGCATGTACGTATTTTTGTAAACATGTGTATAACAAACTTATGTTACACTTATAATGAATTACAAGTTATGTGCAATAATGATAATTTTATATCGGCCATCTGCTCAATGCCTCTTCATTCGTGATCAGCGACCTCAAAAACATAAGTAATACGAGTTTCATTAATTTATTCTCATTACTTCGTTAATTGTTGATTTTTCAATCTAGGAGGTGGTTTTCATCCTCTTATCTTTTCTTATTAGTATATACATTTTATGTCTACTTACTCAAAACAAACAAAATTTAGCTATTAGACGGAGAGTTGGCTACATAAAAAACCTTGTTATCGCTACATGGCTAATTCCTTTTGTAAAAGGATCTTTTCATGTGGCCAAGTTCGAATTGTCTTGTTTGCCAGCGCGAATCCGTGGCTTTTGGACATTTTGAACTTAATATTTTAATCAAAATTGCCAAGAAATTTTCTGTCAATTTTGAGAACAATGCCATTTACAATATGGTTTCCTCAGTTACCAGCTACTACTGCCGTCAAACTCACATTTACAAAAGGAAATTTTCACATCTACGTCAAACTTATCAAAAGTCACTTCTGTAAATAATATTTATTTGGTGAACATAAAAAGAATGGAATCATTCAAAAATAATAATGTTCTGCGTTCGGATATAAATGCGCTAGCACAGGCGCACTTTTATTATCTGTCTGCCGTGGTTTCAACTATGATTTTTTTGTTTGCCATCTTACATATGGCTATTCTAATATATGAATATAACATTTAATCAATCGGTATGCATGTATGTGATACTTTTTTCATTTAAAATTTCATTCCAATTTCGCGCTGATTGTCAGCACTTTAGCCACAAGCAAACAGCTAACAATTCATCTCATTTCTCAAGAATAAATAGAAGCTATTCTCATAATTATAATATACGTATCTTATAGAAAATTTAATATAATTTCACTTATTTCACCGGCCACCCCACTATAAGGCACGGGATCCCGCTAGCAGACAAGACGATATGAATATGCCTACACAAAAGGAGTATTTCATAATAGGAATCAGCCATGTAGCGATGACAAGCTATTTTATGTAGCCAACTCTTAGATTAAGTGCACCTGAGAATTTTCACAATGTTTTATTTTCGAGCGTTCCAATTTCCTTAAAATATAGTAAATTTTTCATGAATACTTTTTCTTTTGTGAATGTCAGTTTGACGGCAGCAGTAGTTGGTAACTAAGAAAACGATATTGTGAATGGCATTGTTCTTGTCAAAATTGACAGAAAATTTCTTGGCAATTTGAATTAAAATATCAAGTTCAAAATGTCCAAAAGCCATGGATTCGCGCTGGCAGACAAGACGATTCGAACTTGGCTACACAAAAAGATCCTTTTACAAAAGGAATTAGCCATGTAGCGATAACAAGGTTTTTTATGTAGCCAGCTCTTATGTCCAGTTGCACCGCTATCACTTAATTTTAAGTACGGAACAATTACCATGGGAACAATTGTCTATACAATGATAACCATAGATATTATTCTTCCCTTAAAGTTAAGTGATGGCGGTGCAATTGGCCATTAGACTATATTGCACCTCTATTATATTACAGGTGCAATAGCGAATTTAAAAGTCCTGATTTTAGATTCGTTACCAGCAATCTTGAAAACATACATAATCGCAGTCTTGCGACTAAAGTGACGTAACTCAAAAATTAGGTTTTTCAAAAATTACTAAAAACTAGCTCCAACTCAAGTTAATGTTTTATAGCAGTTAGAAGATAAAGAAAGGTTAATATACTTTTAATAATCTATACATTTTTCAGAATTTTATTCAATAAAAAACTATTTTTGATTTTAAATTCTGTATATTTTATGAAACTTTGACGTCCTTTGACCAAGGATCTTCTTCAGAAAACAATGGTACAACAATAAAACAAGGCAAGTAACAGAATTTAAAATCAAAAGTAATTTTTTTATTAATATACTTTTGTTGACTGAATATTATTTTAGGAGTTCATTTACCGCGATTTTTAAGTTGTGTCACTTTTGTCGCAAGGGTGCGAAATTTTTTCAATTACTAAAGCCCAGTATTTCAGGCTCAGTTTAATCTAAAGATTACTTAAACGAAGCTTGATTACCACGGTAACAATTGTTTTTACAATCGTTGCTACGAAAATTAATCTGGTTTTCGCAATCCGAACACTGAAATACTGGGCCTAACTTTTCGAGCCGGTATTTTTGTCCTCGGATTATCTTAAGCGAAGCTAATTACCTTAGTAACAATTGTTCCAACAATCATTACTATGGAAACTAAGCTATGCTTAAGGACTGAAATACGGGGCCTCAACTGGGTGAGCATTAAATTTTGAAATTTAGGGATCGTTTCCACTTTCTTAGGAGTGAAAACACCTCATTTGCTTTATAATGTTTGAAGATGATACCCTTAAGTTTAGGAATTCGCAAAATAGGTTCTATAAAACTAGTTGAAGTTTGACATTTAAGTACTTTTTGTCACCAAGTGATCACTAAAAAGCGACTATTTTAGAATCCAACAAAAATTCGATTCCAGAATAAATAAATAAAATAATAAATTTAGATATACAAAGCAGTGAGAATCAAACAATTATATCAGATTATGATATCATAATTTCTGATTTCTCTGTATTTACAATGTTTAGAAGAATAAGTAATGTATTATCGTTTTTTCTAAAAACAAAAGAGAGTTAATGAAAAATGACACGCGATATCAAATGATTTTTTTTGTCTTCACGTATCTGAGAGCAAAACCTCAAAATTAAAGTTAAAATAATTCCGAACAAATTAATAACGAAAATACTATCAAATTTATATCACCGGAAAGAGAGTGAAATTATAGAATAACCAAGTTTACAAGAATAACATCACTTCCGGCTTAGTCAAAACTTGTATTTTCGAGTGTATCAGGTAAAGTAATTCTAAGTTTTACGTTGAATGATGAACATCCAATGTGTATTTGTGATAATAAATATCCACTATCCAGAATATAATATGCATCTCGGCATGAACTGTTTCTTAAAGAGTTCATCTAACTGCCCAAATAGGTAGGTTGTGAAGTAAAAATAATTTTGTATTGATTTGGATGAAAGACTTGATTTTTCAAGTCTTTCATTTGAAACATTTTTAAAAAAATAATTTTGTTACGTTAATATGTCTGCTACCATAATTTTTGATGTATGTAATGATTGTTAAATAAATGTGGCTTCATTTCATTCTAATATAATTTGATAAACGGAGATAGTATTATTTTATTCGTAGGAAATCGAGGTGCATCATCCTGTATAACAATCAAAAATAGAAATTCAGTTATTTCCAAACATAATAATAGTGTACAATAAGCTGGTATAGTAACATTTCAACAATGCATTCGTGATTAACCAGTTCAAAACAACATTTAATAATTTAAACAAGTGAAAAGCCTTCGGTTTGTTGTATAGCTTGCAACAACTTATAGCGCAATCTTTCCTTTGTACTGTACTTTGGAAGATCTAATAAATTAAAGCAAGTATGAGCCACAGGAAGGAACGATGCATCTTGGGTGGGCTGAATTGTTATCTGAAAGAATTCCACATTTAATAATTCGAAATCCAACATTATAAACTATTTACTTCTATAGATTTCATTCCTGTAATTGGGATTCTATCACTTCCTGTTAAAAACAGTAGAAACTTCTTTTTATCTTCTAGCGGTAGTTCGTGGAAAACTTCCCAAAACCATTGGATAGTTTGATCCGAGGATGAGTAGCCTTGTTTGTATTTGGTGCCTGCTTCCAAAGCATGCCAGTCATAATTTTGGTTTCCAACTATTACAGCTTGTAATTCGTGAGAATGGAAGAGTTTTAGTACTCTGCCACCGCATACTTTCAGGAAGCCTTTACTGAATGCGTCATATTGTTTTTTTACTGATTTATGAAAAATATAATCTACGTATAAATTAACGTATTCTTGCCTGGAATGAATACATATTATATAGATGAATTCAAAACTTAGTTTTATTGTCAACAGATGGCCAACACAACCCATAGATCATTCTAAACAGTAATGAAAACTTGATAAATATATTGTTGCTGAATGAAACGTAAAATATGAAGAGCAGTCTATATTCCTATGAGAGAAACTCTTCTAAGTTCAAGTGAAGCTGATAAAAAAGCATGTCGTATGATTAGCTATTGTATTAACTGCCCAAATATACCCGGGGGTGTGTATTCTTGTTTCAACAATTATAATAGTTATTTACATAATTAGTTATGAAAAGTGCCATATTGTTTGACGAAACGTAATATTTGCCAAAACGAGCGTAGCGAGGTTTGCAAATTACGTGAGATATTAAAGACTCTGCCAATGCTGCATACTGTAAATAATAAATCATTCTTTTAATTGTACGCAGATAAGTATAACTGATTAGCTCTGAAACATGGTCAGTTATGTAAAGTCATTACGTAACTACATTACGCAACTGCTGCATGACAGTTATGAAAAATGGGACGTTGCATAACGTCAGAAATTGATGTAAAATTTAACTTTTCAAAACGGAATTAGATAAATATTTTTTCGCTTTACAATACGTCGCACAATAAAAAAATCGCTCACATTCACTTTTATTGAATGATTTATTCTCCCAGCAGCCCACAGTGAGCCAGAATTCAAATGTCTGACAGTTGAGCAACAATGAGCTAGTATTCAAATGTCCGACAACCGAACACCTCGTAACAATGAGCTAGCATTCAAATTTCCAACAACCGAACATCTCACAGCAATGAGCTAGCATTCAAATATCTGATAATTGAACATTCTCTAGATTGTTGGTGAATGCTTACTAAGATCATATTTACAATAAATTATAGAATAATAACGAATTCAAATAAGCATCAGTGTGAACCAATAACTTCAGATATTTCATATTTGTGACAATATATTTGCGCAAAAATAGTTTTCATTTCAGAATCTTTATTAAATTCACGGAGCATCCCCAGCGAACATCTTGTGAAAGATATGTAAGATTTCAAGCTAAGAAAATAATAGTATAGGTAGTACTTTTTTACAGTAAATATAAATGTAAAATAGTGAAGACTTATTTTCTTTATTAAATATAGAAGGGTATTTGCTATCCTTACTTATTTTCCAGCTTAACAGGAATATTTTCTCCATTTGGTTTTAAAGGTATAACTTTCATCTCTCCAAAAACATCTCTGGATATTTCAAAATTTAAACTGAAAACTTCCTCTAAATCCTGTTCATTATAATTTAATAGCTGAAGCAATGAATTAGCTAAAATTGGTGATAACTCTTTTAAGTCAGCTAAAGTCACAGGTTCATCTAACAATTTTTTATATAAGGCCAACGGAAAAGGCAAATCAATTATCGTGAAATTGTATATTGCTAAGCCACACAAAATTCCTAAAAATAAAAGAGAATAGTGAAAAAGCTTCTATCAATTATTTACTGATTACCTATTAATAAATACATAACATCGTCTTCAAATGAATCTTCAGTAAACCATAATAATCGACTTTCTTCATATTCTTTGAACATTCCATACTTGGGGTCAAAAATTTCTCTAAGCAACAGCATGAAAAATTCCTTTCTCACTCCTCCAGCGTCATCAGCCTCTTCACCAAGAAATTTAACTTTGAGAGGCTTCTTTAAGTCACTTGTATTCAATTCAGTCAATTCTCGCAAGGTGTCTAATACCAAATTCTCCCGTGAAACATTCAAAATTAAAAACTGACTGATATCTTGTCCCATCGGCATGAACAGAGATAAAATCGCACGGTTTGCAGCTGCATTCATAGCGCTTCGCATTTGTATGGTTTGATCCGTTTCTAATAAAACTGTTTTTATCTCAGCGTCGAATAAAAATGGATAGTTACATAGATAAAAGTTGTCTGACTGAAATCAATACTGTGTTAAATAAATAATTAAAATATTATCATGTTATAAAAATGAGTAAATCTATTTATCAATATCAATACGTGGACATTAGGGAGCGTAGATCAAGAAAGAAATTGGATTGCCACTGTGGTAGTTGAGACTGCGACGCCCGGAAGCGGAGAAGTACGTTGATCGAGTTCAGCAAGCCTGCGCTAGTAAACATCAAAACAGCGCCAGCAAAGAAATTGTTGAAGGGCAAATAGAGTGACATGCAAAGCGTGAATATTAATTCGACTTTCTGAAGACGTTTGAGCTTGAACTGTGTACGACGTCGTAAATTAATGCTTGTTTCATTTGAGATTTCAATCATTTTTAATTAAATTCTTTCTCTCAAACTTTTATTTGGTCTTTCGCTAATCATTTTATTATTAATAATAATTTTAAAGTTTATTTGTTCACGCGCAATGCTGTGAAAGTAAAAGTAGGTTAGCATGGAATTTTGCATTGATAATGCTATCCTAGCAAATAATATGACGTCATTTTGTTTGTTAGGCTAGCGTGCTGTTTTGCTGAACTCACTGAACGTACCTGTGATTCAAGTGGAAGTTAGCATCATCAGGTACTGGTGGCAGTATCAAAGATGGGCGGTAACTAGTAAAGTTCTCGCAAATGCATTTGAAAAGCGAATTCAGATTCATAGGCAGTGAGTGCAGTAGACTACGGTTTTTCTTTTGTTTTTTCTATACTTCTATACAAGGTGTTAATACTAAGTTGTAACACCCGAAAATGGCAGTTAGAACTCATTGAAACAAACAATTTTTCTTAGCTCAAATTTTTGATTTGGAGCTCCAGTTTGGCAAGTTTATAGTTATTAGATTTTTTTTTGTTTTTTATAAAATCGTCATTACCTACTCATTCATTTAAAGGTTTTTATTAGCTTCACTTGTATGTTACGGAATCTTTGAACGTGATTTTCACCCACTTCAAAACGTCAGATTAAATTGAAAGCATGCATACTTCTCAAGGACCGATGACAATATAATAATTTATTAAGTTTGTTTCATTATCCTAATCAGGATCATCAGGATTAACGATTCGCTTCAAGCAAGGAAGCGTGAGAAATGGCTATCACATCCAAGGAAGATAGCTTGGTTAATTGTAAGCTGTCGTGGGAGCAAAGCAAGCTTGCCCAACAGTAGGCCGCCGTGCGAGCGAAGCGAGCTCGCTTAACGGCAAGCTGCAACATTTGTACGTGCGCATCAACGATTTTTTTCAATAAATGTATGGGCTGGAATCGTAGGAGAGTACTTTATTGGATCCTACATTCTGCCAAACTGATTGAATGATGAGAATAATTTTATTTTCTTAAATAACGTTCTTCCAGAGCTTCTTGATGATTTAGCTAAATATTAGACAAAGACTTTAGTTTCAATCTGATAAAGCACTGGCTCATCCAACCCGAAAAGTCAAATAAGTGGATTAGGAGATTCTGTTACATAGCCAGCTTGGAGCCCCGGACTAACTCCCCTAGATTTCTTTTGTTGGGGTCAAATGAAAGCTTCTGTATATAAGACACCAATAAACACCGAATTAGAACTGGTGACTAGAATAGTAGCTGCAGCAAAAGATATAAAAGACAAGCAGACAGCTTTTGCAAGTGTGTCTTCTAATATTAAAACACGCTGCCGGGTTTGTGTTATTGCAAATGGTGGCCATTTTGAAAATCAAATTTAGTTCCCCCTTTGTTGTTTCTTGTTTGATTCTCTTGTTTAAGGGCAGCAAACTTACTTTGTTTTAAATGATTGTTGCAGTGTATTGGAATTTATTTTGTAATTTAATTTGGATAAAAACTTTTTTTTGGACAGATTGAAAAAAATGTTTCAGATAAATGTTATTAGTAGATAGTTCGAGTGGTTTTCAAAATATCATATTTTGTAATTTTTGATCGGTCGCTATTTTGTTATTTGATAAAATAGAGATAATTGTAAATACAAATGTTTTAGGGAATCGAAAATAAATGCTAAATGTTTTTTTTTTATTTTTTGAATGTTACTTAACATAATAGGGACTAACGATGATTTCTAGGAAAACAAAAAAAAAATGCTAATAAATGTGATCTAGAGCTCCAAATCAAAAATTTGAACGAAGAAAAGTTGTTTGTTTCGATATTCTAATGAATTTTTACTTACTTGTACTAAGTACAAGAAAGTATTGTGAAACCGACAAAATTCACCTATCGAGATTTTAATTTTCATCCCTGAATCCATTTTGACTATTTTTGGCTTGATGTAGGTATTTACGTTCGTGCGTACGTAACTCGCAAGTCTCAAAACTGGTAGAACGTATAATGTTGAAATTTTGTATTTAAGACTGGTATAGGGTCTAGTTGTGCACCTCGCATTATGGTTCCAATCGTCTGTACCGAAAGTGCACTTTACTTGAAACTTTTTTCGAATTTTTCTGATAAATCCAGAATGATCAACTGTAGGATGTTGAAATTCAGCATTTGAAATATCTGTAGCATACAAATTGTCATCTCCTATTTTCGTACCAATCGGCTCAGCCGGAAGTGCACTTTATATGACAGACTTTTCGAATTTTCTTTATAAATTCAAAACAATCGGTCGTAGAATATTGAAATTTTGTATTAAGCACTTCTATAACATCTATTTGTACATCTTGCATTATGATTGCGATCGGCTGAACCGGAAGTGTAGTTTACTCGAAACATTTTTTTAATTTTCCGCATAAATCCAAAACGATTCAACGTAGAATATTAGAACACAGTATTCAAGATGTTAGTACTGTCTAGATGCTCATATCCAATTTTCATTGAGATCGATTGAGTCGGCAGTGCACTATATTTGACAAACTTTTGGAATTTTTCGCATAAATTCAGAACGATCATCTGTAGAATATTGAAATTTGGTATTTCAGTCTGCTGTAGCATCTGAATGATTGCCTACTATTTTCATAAAAATAATAATAGCTGGAACTGCACTTCAGTTGGAATTTATTTTTCAATTTTGCGTATAAATTCAGAGCTGTGAGCCGTAGAATCTTGGAAATCAGTATTTAGGAATGTTGTAGCATGATAATGATGACCTACTGTTTCCATAGCAACCGACTAGGCTAAAAGTGCATTTTACTTGACAGATTTTTAGAATTTTTTTGATAAATCAAAAACAATTAGCCGTGGAATGATGGGATTTTCTGTTTGATCATATATATCTAATGATGTACAAGTAAGTCACGTGATGTCCAGATTTGATTCTGTATGCTAATTTACAGAATATCTTTCACATAGAAATATAACGAATAGTCCAATTTTTTTGATAAATGAATAAAAAATTTGCTCATTTTTATAATGTAGTGCCCTATAACTGGTCGCCGAAAAATATTAGAGGCAAACAAAAACAATATTTGTGTTATTTAATATCTTCAATAATCTGTCTTTGGAATAAACTTTTTCCTTGTTTCATGTTTTGTGCAAGGTTGCCATCATCTGTTCGACAACCAGACATTGCACAATAGAACTTACCGATGGATCTGCAAGCCAAGAGTAATAATCGACTCGAATATCTAAATATTGGTCTAAATTAGCCAAATGGAACGTATCATAAGGAACTTTTAGACCTTCTACGCTGTGATTTACTTTATTAAGTTGGGCTAAAATATCTAAGGCAGATACTAGACTAGCATCCCAACTTACAGTCTTGAAAAAATTAAAATTAGACAATATTCTTAATTTTTTGCAAAAATAATACCTTATTTGGACTTATTTTTTGGTTGCTAAGAATAAATGTAACTACATTTTTAAAATTTTCAATTAATCGTTCGAAATATTCATTACTACACAAATTCCACCAAGATTCGATTACTTTCTTAGGAGCTGGTCGTAGATTTTTTACAGCTTGTCCAAAAGGTCTATGTAATTTCTCATGATGTTTGGGATTACAAAATTCGTGGTATAATGGCAAAGTTATGTAAGCTCGCAAAGTTTCAACGTCTGGAGGAGATGGAACTAGTTGCGGTATTAAATCTTCAGTCACGCAATGTAAAATCTGCAATTATTTCATCTTTAAGTAACAATTCAGATACATTTCGAATATATTAGTAATCGAATGCCAAAAAGTAAGATTATTTCATTTTGAATCAATGTAACAGAAAATTGTCGCTGAATTTTGGGATTATACGAGAGCAGTGCTGTGCAATTCTGGGAATTGAAGATTGATCTTTGATTCTATTTTAGATAGATTCGATTAAATGATCGATCGAATAGATTCTGATAAAGAAAGACTGTTGATGGTTCTCAAATTTTCATGTAGTTGATTGCAGAGCCGTAGGAACCTCACAGGAATAAACATTTGTTCCAAAATTTTTGAGTGAATACTCACCAAATCTCGTATGCTGATATTTTCAATTTTCCCAATAGCAGAAAAGCCTTCTTCAGCGGCAACTAGATCTACACCATGATGTTTAGAGGTACAACAATAATGTTCTTCGTTTGGCCTTAAAAATGATCCATTTATACATGCCAAACTTTTAAATACAGTTTCCAAATAAACCCACAAATCATGATCAACTGCATTATCCTCAGTCAAATTTTGACACAAATTTAACTGATCAATATTTAATTTTAAAATTTGGCTATTTGAATCTCGGATTCTGTAATCATATGTATCTTCGTGAGCATTTTCCGGTGAAACTGTAGCAAAACAATGATCCCCTCCTGCAAAAATTCTTTTGATCACACAACTTTCTTGAGAGCTATCTAGAGCTGGAATTAAAGAAGGTGAGACCCATGGACCAAGCACAATTTGCGGGGTGGGTGAATTTCTAGCTTGCCGACCTCCTAACTGTCCAGATCCTCCCAAACCAAAACCGTAGACGCGTCCTCTTGATGGTACAAACGCTAAGGTATGCCTTCGTCCGCAAGTAACTTGTGTTATGGTACTGCCCATCAGTTCCAACACTTTCCGTGGCAAGATTTCATTGCTGGTAGTTCCATGACCAAGTTGTCCAAAGCTTCCAGCTCCACAAGAGAATACACCGCCATCTTTCGTCAGGAAGATTGAATATTCATCTCCGCAAGCAATATAAGATATTCTGACGGAACGTAAAGTTTTTAACTGACAAGGATATGATTGGGAAACTTCGTTATTCAAACCCAATTGTCCAAAATTGTTTTTACCTGAATTAATTGTCAAATAAATAATATATTTTGATACACAAATATTATAGTCCGACCGGGAAAAAGTTTACAGCGTTGGCGGGGATAAGAAATATGTTCCTTTGTAATAGGATATTATTAAACGAATTTTTTAATTTATTATGCAACTTAAAGTACAAGCGAAGCGATGATTACTCCAAACAAATGAATATGACAAAACAAGTGCAATATATTAGTCGTCATTTTACCAAAAACAATTTTACATTTGTCTCATTGTTTAAATGTTTTCAGAATTATAGGAGACCTATTGCGAACGCAAGTATTAAAACTTTATTATTCAATGTTCTGATGATCAACCAAAAATCTTTTAATGCGGGAGTTACCGTTGCATTTTACGCCGATTGATTATATTTTTTGATGTATATTATTTATAAATAAGGCAACTATCAGCTGACGCACTTACAATGGGCGTGGGTGTGAGAGGCTGCGAAAATAGTAAATAAAAATAAAGTAATAATAGGCCGGCAGGAACTTTTTTATAAACTATGACAACATAGTGAGTTACGAAAAAATCGTCAGCTGCACCGTTTTTTTTTTTTTTATTTTCACTTCATTTTATTTACAACTGGCCTAAAGAAAGGCCATCTAGCAAATCTGATGTATGAGATAGTAACATGCGAGAGGTTAATACCCAGTGGCATTCCCTCATTGGAATCCAATATTATATAACATAATGAATTAAATAAAACTTAAATCAAGTGGTTTTATTCGTTTTAAACGTCTAAGTTCATGTTCATTGTTTAGTAGATTTATGGCAAGTTCATTGGGATGGTTATTAAGTTTATCTTCATATCGTGCAGCAGATTTCCGGATGTATTCTTGTATGTATTCGATTTTGAGGTCCTTATGTAAGGTATGATTATTTACATACCACGGCGCGTTCGCTATAAGACGTAGCGTTTTGCTCTGAAATCTTTGTATCAGGTCCGTGTTTAACTTTTTTGTACATGCCCACAATTGTATACCATAAGCCCATATTGGGATGATGATGACTTTATATAGTAAAATTTTATTTTCTAGAGACAATTTTGATTTAGGCCCCAGCAGCCAATACATTTTTTTGATTTTGATATCTAATTGTTTCCTCTTAGATTTTAGATGTTTCTGCCATGTTTGTTTCTTTTCTAATTTCATTCCTAAGTACGTTACTTCCTCTTTTGTGTCCAGTAGCTTTTCAGCTGCACCGTGAAGGAGAAATTATACGTTAGCTGCTCGCATGAACTTGTAAAAATGAATATGTCAATTAAAGTAATAGCACGCTGAACAAAATTTAACTAGGTGATTGTACACGATAAGAAACACCAAAATAACAATAATCTGTGTGTAATTGTTGCGAAAATATACAGTGTGTTCACATTTCGAGGTGCCACCATTGAGATCTTGGAAGTTATAAGAGATACGATTTCTTGTGCGCGTCTAAGAGATAATTTCAAACCTTGTGTTTAAAATTTCTAGTATAGCTATACTTTTCAGCATAAATCGTTCATGTCTCGCCCAGCGCTGCAAACATCCACCGGACAGATCATAGATCAGAAACTTATTCGAGGGTCATTTATTTATACTATTTTTTAAATAACTATTCTTGTAAATAAAATGAAGAAAATATTGATAATTACCCCATCCGAAGACAGCTCCAGAACACGAAACAGCAAAAGTATGATCCCCACCACAAACAATAAATGCAATTGGAATACCGGCTAACGATTTTACTAAAGTCGGTTTATTTTCTGACTGCGACATTTTTCCAATTCCTAATTGACCATGATAGTTCGCTCCCCAAGCATATATTTCACCAGCTGTTCAAAAATTATTCGATTATTTACAATTCCTAGATATGTACGCTGAAAATACTTACTATTCGTTAAAGCTACAGAATGCTTTCTTCCACACGAAATTTGCACAATATTAGAAGTAGCAAGAGCTCGAATTAATTTCGGAGTTGGTTGATTTTCCCCATCTAGTTTGTGACCTAACTGGCCGTGGGAATCTGATCCCCAACTAAAAATTTGTCCCCATTGATTGATTGCTAAAGAATGTGAATCACCACATGCTACTTGAGTCATTTTATATGAATCTAGACCTGTCACTATTTCTGAAAATTAAACGCAAACATATGAGCAAAAATCCAAATTAACAATAGTGTTGTGCTGTGGGTGTAATTATAAAAAAAGGGATTTAATAGCTAAAATAGTCACCAATTCTAAACTGCCACCAATTTTCTTCCAAATGCCATATCCACACATATTTTTATAACACAACTGTAAACTATTTCCAAATAAGTTTAGAAAAACACCACAATTGCCAACCCTGTCTCAGTGGAATCATCCCAGCTAACAAAAATACTTTATTTGAAGAAAGGCCTGTTTTAAAAATATTTATTTTCCATTCACTTAGAGAATGTTCAATAATTTATGGTATATTTTAAATAGCAAGAAGAGAAACAGTGAATTGTAAGAGCTTAATTTGGTGATTTATTATTGACTCTTTGATATTTAATTTAATTAGTTAATTAATTGCTGAGCAAGAAATGTAACCTTCAAACTGATCTCGAATTTGATTTTTATCGACTGTTTTGTTTGCCAAAAATTAGTGCTCGAAGACATGCTGCATGTAAAAATGGAAGGCCTAAAGAGGCTTCATGCTAGTAGGTATTAAGAAATCGAGCTGTTTGTAGCTTGAACAAACTATAAATGCGATAAGTGCGATAGCGCGTGCGCAATGTGCTTATGGTCAGCTGTCAGTCTAAAATTGTATTTGATATAATCGTGCTTGGTAACTTCAGAAGATTATTAGAGCCCGTTTTCTAATATTCTAATTATATTTTTTACGCAAAAATATAATAATTTTTGGTATTTTATAAATATAAAATGAAGAAATTTATGTAACAAAGCGTTACTTTAGAGATTATTTGAAGTGATAAATACAGAAAATAAAAAAATATTTATTTTTTCGGTTATAATCTTGACAGCTGTCACTGTGAAACTATTACCAACTTTCCTTGATCTTAATCTCAAAATCAACGTATTCTTTTAAAAAATGTTGTTCATTGAAATTTACATATTGCCTACCAAAAAATTAAATACAAATCTCGTCCGCTGAATATTTTACAGCGTTCTAGCTAATGACAAACTTCCGTTTTGCGCTGTTAAATACTACTTTAACGCACTCGATTGTAAATAACTATTACATTTGACCCTCAGAATAACAATTATGTAGTTCTTATTTTACTTTCCCGCAGAAGTCAAATTGTTTAAAATTGTGACAACACAAAATATGATAAGATTTAAAAAAATATATATTTAAAAAACTATGAAGTTTTTGTGAGTTTAACAAACTCTAAAATTATTATTTCAAATCGATTTTCCAGAAAAAAAAATTGTGAAAGAACTAATTGCACTATAAAAACATAAATTTTCGTCTACAGAGATCAATAACAAACGATCCAGTAAAGCAATTACATTTCAACCCCCACATTTCTTCCTATATAATACGATAATTATTTAAATAATCAAGATGCATCAAAATGCTACTGATCAAATTGAAAATTTGATTTCCTACAGAATTTTTCCAATGCATTTTCAATGCAGGTTCAACGGTAAACAAGAAAAAGTGGATAATATGAATTTAACTTTTTTTAGGATGTGGAATATGCACAGCTCAATCGAGCTTGAAAAATGTGCTTCGGAGTTTAAATCGAAAAAAACTGAAGTTTTTCGACAGTTACCTCCTTTCTCACAACCCATTAATATTGTCAATAGAATCATATGAGGTAAAATTGCTCCTAGTTTTTTGGAGATGTGTAATGTTTCTTGCGGGCTATAATCGGAACTCCTTTTTCATGTTATGCTACACGGATTCAATTGACAAGAGATCTCGGGTCCTATTCTAATTCGTAGAGATAGCTTAGAGACAGATCGCAGTCTCTACATCAATGACGTCATGACATAGTTACATTTATAGGGACTTGACAAATTTAATTTATGATTAATAATTTTTGTGATTAATTATTAATCATAGTAGTTAAATTTTGTTCTATTGTTATTAACTGAGGATATAAAAATTTCAAAAATAACATTGCGCTAAAGAAATTGACTAAATCCTGTCTCTTACTTCTACGTGTCTTCTTTAACGATATATAATCACTTCTGCAATTGTTCGCTAGATGGTATATGTGTCGAGATTCTCTAAAATGACGTCAAGAAACTGTCTCTACGAATTAGAATTGAACTACTGGACGTCCATTTTAAAAGTGGAATACTATTTTCCAACATTCAACCTTTTACAATTCCAGTTGTATGACGCAAACGACCTCATCTTGTTGGAAGATATGTTTGATATTATTTAATGTATCTGTTCAATTTAGATTTTTTATCATGTTGAAGGAGGTATACCGGGTGTTTTTTTCTAACTTGAGACAACTGAATATCTCGAAAAAATATGTATCCCACAAAAAAATTCTCAATATGAAAAGAAATATTTTTAAAGAGTACATCTACCTGTGCTAAAACTAGCCAATCCTCCCTCCAAATGGGTGGGGCTGAGGTCAACATTGAAATCTTAAATGGGAGCCCCTATTTTTTATTGCAAATTCAGATTCACCGTCGTAGAGCTTCACTGAAATTAAGCATCCCGATGGTGAATCTGAATCTGCAATACATGTGAGAGGTTCCCATTAGGGAGATCAGTGTGAATCGAAGATTTTTTGCTTATAAAAACTAATTTATCGAATATATAATAAATTTTTCATATTTGATTCAATAAAAGCGAAATAATTAATCCCGCAAATTTCAAAATGTAAATTTATCAATAAAGATAGAGCATTATCTCATTTCTGGATAGAAAAAGTAATTAAATGGTTTTTAGATTTAAATTCAGTATATTTATTTATTTTTGATGTTTCGACCCTTTCATCAAGAGTCTTCCTCAGAAAAAAAAATATAAATAGTATAATTTTTTTTTGATGAAGACGTAAATGTACAGAATTTAAATCAAGTAGACCATTTGATCATAATTCAATTCTCAAAAAAAATGTATAGATTGTAAAAAAGTAATACCAAATAAATATTTATATGATATGATCAATCAAATGTACATTTAATAACCTTCATTAGTTCATTTTTACTGATTGAATAGATTAGATTAAAATCTATTGCATCGATAAGATTCGGTCAGGATCAAGGATCAAATATCAATCAATAATTTTCAGGATTACATTACAGATCTCTGAACAAGATCACTAGCAATTCAAGATATGTAGTATATAAAGAAGCTCTAACCACAATACGCAAGAAATATTTTAGTGTTGCGAGCTAGTCTCCAAAAATTAGGACTAAAAGAACTCAATATGATTGCTAAATATTTGTTGACACTATGACGAGACGAGTCAAAGCGGTAAGGAATCGTCTATACAATGCATCACAAAAATCCAGCGGTTCTTAGCCCCCATGAATGCCCCTCTTTTTCCATATGACAGGGTAACATAAGAGTTTGAAGCATATGCATATATTTTATCCTTGAAGTTCGCATTATTAGCACCTGCAATATCTGATCTATTGATGGCATTTTTTGTGAGTTGTGTTTTTTGTAAAAAATAAAAATAAAACTACGATATCGGTGCAATTCTAATAATTGCGAAAAGCAACACATTTCAAAATAAATAACCACAGGCACTGTTAGCAAACTAGTATCTAATTATTTAGATATTATTCAGGAAACATTAAAACCACACCGATAGGTTAGTAGCAAATATAAATGCAGAAAGCCACATACTAAATAATGACATACGTGGCCTTTTTCTTGGTTGATCGTGACCCAACTGTCCATAATCGTTGTTTCCACATGAGTAAATTTTTCCTTCATCTGTAGCTAGCAATGAGTGAGTTTCACCACAAGCTATAGTTGTCACTTTCTTAGCTTGGCTCCATTGTAGTGGTCTTGGGCACAAAATATGTTCGTCTTCGATACCTCCCAAGCCCAGTTCTCCATGAATTGTACTTCCCCAGCAGTACATTCTGGCTCAATTCGTTCTTTTATAATATTATTTTACGTGAATCAATGTGAAAACATAACCTAACAAAATTAAATTATCTTGTTATGAAATTTATTAAGTATTGCAAACTACTATGTCAACTATTCAGACTAAGGTAAACTAGTTCATGAAGAAAATTGTAATATGACACTATTGTATTTTCATGATAAAAAGGTTAGCAAAATCTTTTAGAATAAAACTGACGTAATACTAAATTTTTGAAATATAACCTGTATAATATTATACCTTAATTTGTTCCATCTTGCTGACCAAATTCTTTTCTAAATCATATATTGGAGCAACAGAAAATTTAAAAAGTATATACACTAAAAATAGAAATATAAGCAACAGCAACTACCAAAAACATGACATGACTAAAATACGTTTAAAACGTCACATGTGCTTTACAAATGCGCATGCGCTGCGCTGATTCGCGCTTGATTTGTAATCTCGAAATGCACTCAGACTATGAATTATGAGTAAATTTGTTCAGAAATGAATATTTCTATAAACAATAGTAACATAACTATGAAGAGAATGAACAAGCTAACGAATTCATTTAATCATGGAAAATACAAGAAATATTGTCACAAATGTGAAATATTTTAAGTTAGTTCTCACAAATATTGTTTTGGCACGTTACAAGTTTCGCAGAAAACTATTCAGATTTATATTTAAATTTTTTGAAGGTTCATTCGAAATGAAATGAAACTGCCAATGCCGAAGCCGATGCCGTTTATTATTCCAAATATTTATAAAATGTTTTAATGAACCTTGATTTCATATCGATATCAATGCCACTGCTCAAACTGATACTCCCCATTGTGATCAATATACGATAAGACAAATATCCCCAAAATTACAGGCAATAATTATGTATTGGCATTGGCAATGCAGCCTCACTGTGAATTAATCTTTATTTTTAATTTTAAATCATTGAATTTGATCAATCATACTTTTCTTATATGGCTTAATTCTCAGATTTCTGAACATAAAAAATTCTAACAGAAGAAAAACTTATCTCGGAGGGAGAAGATACAATAATAATAATTTTGAAAATTACAAGAATTTGAAGAGGTTGTCGGGAAATATAATGTGTATGTATGAGGGAGTTATTATTCGCGAGAATTTACATAGTGCAATTTGAATTTATTTTCATCGGGAATTGCTATCTGAGAAACGCAAACACGCTAACCTCAGGGAGTCACTTTCCAGTTTAATGCAAAAAAAAAAATATAATGAGAGTTAAAAGGGGTTGTTAGGAAATCTTATGTGTATGTGTAGAGAAATTTTTATTCCCGACGATTTACAGAGGGCGATATGAATTTATTTTAATCGAAAATTGCATTTATGAAGAGCGAACACGCTACCCCCAGAAAAAACATTTCCCGGAATAATTGAAAAGAGGATAATTGAAGAGAGAAGATGCAGAGTGATTTACCAAATTATAACAAGAATTGGAAGCCCGTCCACGCCCCACAGGATTCCTGAATTTGTTATTAAAAGGAGGTGATGCAAAGTGACTTACTGAATAATTACAAGAATTTAAAGGGGTTGTTGGGAAGTTTAATGTGTATGTGTAGGGGAGTTTTTAGCCGCGCAATAATCCACAGAGGGGTTGTATGAATTTATTTCCATTAAGAATTGCTCTCTAGAGAGCTACCCCCAAAAAAACACTTTCCGGTATAATAAAAAAGGAGTTATTGGAAGAAGAAAATGCAATTTGATTTACTCAATAATTACAAGAATTCAAAAGGGTTGTTGGGGAATTTAATGTGTATGTGTAGGGGAGTTTTTAGTCGCGCAATAATTTACAAAGGGGTTGAATGGATTTATTTTCATCGGAAATTGCTTTCTGAAGAGCGAAAAACGCTACAACCAGAAAGAACATTTCCCAGTATAATAAAAAAAAACGAATTAGGGGGAGGAGATGCAAAGTGAAGGGTAAATAGCTCAGGTCCGTGGTGATGCTACTCACCAAAATGCATAAGTTAGCTATGCACCCCCTGCGGGGTTCCGGTCAATTGAGAAAAGTGATTGGAGGGAGGAGATGCAATTCAATTTACTCAATAAGTACAAGAATTTAAAGGGGTTGTTGGGGAATTTAATGTGTATGTATAGGGGAGTTTTTAGTCGCGCAATAATATACAAAGGGATTGTATGGATTTATTTTCATCGGGAATTGCTTTCTGAAGAGCTACCCCCAGAAAAAACACTTGACGGTATAATAAAAAGGGGGTAATTGGAGGGAGGAGATGCAATTGATTTACTCAATAAATACAAGAATTTAAAGAGGTTGTTGGGGAATATAATGTGTATGTGTAGGGGAGTTTTTAGTCGCGCAATAATTTACAAAGGGATTGTATGGATTTATTTTCATCGGGAATTGCTTTCTGAAGAGCTACCCCCAGAAAGAACTCTTCCCGGTATAATAAAAAGGAAGTAATTGGAGGGAGGAGATGCAATTTGATTTACTCAATAATAACAAGAATTTAAAAGGGTTGTTGGGGAATATAATGTGTATGTGTAGGGGAGTTTTTAGTCACGTATAATTTACAAAGGGGTGGTATGACTTTATTTTCATCGGGAATTGCTTTCTGAAGAGCTACCCCTAGAAAGAACACTTCCCGGTATAATAAAAAGGGGGTAATTGGAGGGAGGATATACAATTTGATTTAATAAATAATTACAAGAATTTACAGGGGTTGTTGGGGAATATGATGTGTATGTGTAGGGGAGTTTTTAGTCGCGCAATAATTTACAAAGGGGTGGTATGAATTTATTTTCATCGGGAATTGCTTTCTGAAGAGCGAGAAACGCTACGCCCAGAAAGAACACTTCACGATATAATTAAAAAAAAGTAATTGTAGGGAGGAGATGCAAAGTGGAGGATAATTAGCTCAGGTCCGTGGTGACGCTACTCACCAAATGCATAAGTTAGCTATGCACCCCCTGCGGGGTCGCGGTTGAATAACGAAAAGTTATTGGAGGGAGAATATGCAATTTGATTTACTAAATAATTACAAGAATTTACAGGGGTTGTTGGGGAATATAATGTGTATATGTAGGGGAGTTTTTAGTCGCGCAATAATTTACAAAGGGCTGGTATGAATTTATTTTCATCGGGAATTGCTTTCTGAAGAGCTGACCCCAGAAAGGACACTTCCCCATATAATAAGAAGGGGGTAATTGGAGGGAGGATATGCAATTTGATTTAATAAATAATTACAACAATTTACAGGGGTTGTTGGGGAATATAATGTGTATGTGTAGGGGAGTTTTTAGTCGCGCAATGATTTACAAAGGGGTGGTATGAATTTATTTTCATCGGGAATTTCTTTATGAAGAGCTACCCCCAGAAAGGAAACTTCCCGATATAATAAAAAGGGGGTAATTGGAGGGAGGATATGCAATTTGATTTAATAAATAATTACAACAATTTACAGGGGTTGTTGGGGAATATAATGTGTATGTGTAGGGGAGTTTTTAGTCGCGCAATGATTTACAAAGGGGTGGTATGAATTTATTTTCATCGGGAATTGCTTTCTGAAGAGCTACCCCCCGAAAAGAAAACTTCCCGATATAATAAAAAGGGGGTAATTGGAGGGAGGATATGCAATTTGATTTAATAAATAATTACAACAATTTACAGGGGTTGTTGGGGAATATAATGTGTATGTGTAGGGGAGTTTTTAGTCGCGCAATGATTTACAAAGGGGTGGTATGATTTTATTTTCATCGGGAATTGCTTTCTGAAGAGCTACCCCCAGAAAGGACACTTCCCGATATAATAAAAAGGCGGTAATTAGAGGGAGGATATGCAATTTGATTTAATAAATAATTACAACAATTTACAGGGGTTGTTGGGGAATATAATGTGTATGTGTAGGGGAGTTTTTAGTCGCGCAATGATTTACAAAGGGGTGGTATGAATTTATTTTCATCGGGAATTTCTTTATGAAGAGCTACCCCCAGAAAGGAAACTTCCCGATATAATAAAAAGGGGGTAATTGGAGGGAGGATATGCAATTTGATTTAATAAATAATTACAACAATTTACAGGGGTTGTTGGGGAATATAATGTGTATGTGTAGGGGAGTTTTTAGTCGCGCAATGATTTACAAAGGGGTGGTATGAATTTATTTTCATCGGGAATTGCTTTCTGAAGAGCTACCCCCCGAAAAGAAAACTTCCCGATATAATAAAAAGGGGGTAATTGGAGGGAGGATATGCAATTTGATTTAATAAATAATTACAACAATTTACAGGGGTTGTTGGGGAATATAATGTGTATGTGTAGGGGAGTTTTTAGTCGTGCAATGATTTACAAAGGGGTGGTATGAATTTATTTTCATCGGGAATTGCTTTCTGAAGAGCTACCCCCAGAAAGGGAACTTCCCGATATAATAAAAAGGGGGTAATTGGAGGGAGGATATGCAATTTGATTTAATAAATAATTACAACAATTTACAGGGGTTGTTGGGGAATATAATGTGTATGTGTAGGGGAGTTTTTAGTCGCGCAATGATTTACAAAGGGGTGGTATGATTTTATTTTCATCGGGAATTGCTTTCTGAAGAGCTACCCCCAGAAAGGACACTTCCCGATATAATAAAAAGGCGGTAATTAGAGGGAGGATATGCAATTTGATTTAATAAATAATTACAACAATTTACAGGGGTTGTTGGGGAATATGATGTGTATATGTAGGGGAGTTTTTAGTCGCGCAATGATTTACAAAGGGGTGGTATGAATTTATTTTCATCGGGAATTTCTTTATGAAGAGCTACCCCCAGAAAGGAAACTTCCCGATATAATAAAAAGGGGGTAATTGGAGGGAGGATATGCAATTTGATTTAATAAATAATTACAACAATTTACAGGGGTTGTTGGGGAATATAATGTGTATGTGTAGGGGAGTTTTTAGTCGCGCAATGATTTACAAAGGGGTGGTATGAATTTATTTTCATCGGGAATTGCTTTCTGAAGAGCTACCCCCCGAAAAGAAAACTTCCCGATATAATAAAAAGGGGGTAATTGGAGGGAGGATATGCAATTTGATTTAATAAATAATTACAACAATTTACAGGGGTTGTTGGGGAATATAATGTGTATGTGTAGGGGAGTTTTTAGTCGCGCAATGATTTACAAAGGGGTGGTATGATTTTATTTTCATCGGGAATTGCTTTCTGAAGAGCTACCCCCAGAAAGGACACTTCCCGATATAATAAAAAGGCGGTAATTAGAGGGAGGATATGCAATTTGATTTAATAAATAATTACAACAATTTACAGGGGTTGTTGGGGAATATGATGTGTATATGTAGGGGAGTTTTTAGTCGCGCAATGATTTACAAAGGGGTGGTATGAATTTATTTTCATCGGGAATTTCTTTATGAAGAGCTACCCCCAGAAAGGAAACTTCCCGATATAATAAAAAGGGGGTAATTGGAGGGAGGATATGCAATTTGATTTAATAAATAATTACAACAATTTACAGGGGTTGTTGGGGAATATAATGTGTATGTGTAGGGGAGTTTTTAGTCGCGCAATGATTTACAAAGGGGTGGTATGAATTTATTTTCATCGGGAATTGCTTTCTGAAGAGCTACCCCCCGAAAAGAAAACTTCCCGATATAATAAAAAGGGGGTAATTGGAGGGAGGATATGCAATTTGATTTAATAAATAATTACAACAATTTACAGGGGTTGTTGGGGAATATAATGTGTATGTGTAGGGGAATTTTTAGTCGCGCAATAATTTACAAAGGGGTGGTATGAATTTATTTTCATCGGGAATTGCTTTCTGAAGAGCTACCCCCAGAAAGAACACTTCCCGATATAATAAAAAGGCGGTAATTGGAGGGAGGATATGCAATTTGATTTAATAAATGATTACAACAATTTACAGGGGTTGTTGGGGAATATAATGTGTATGTGTAGGGGAGTTTTTAGTCGCGCAATGATTTACAAAGGGGTGGTATGAATTTATTTTCATCGGGAATTGCTTTCTGAAGAGCTACCCCCAGAAAGGACACTTCCCGATATAATAAAAAGGCGGTAATCGGAGGGAGGATATGCAATTTGATTTAATAAATAATTACAACAATTTACAGGGGTTGTTGGGGAATATAATGTGTATGTGTAGGGGAGTTTTTAGTCGCGCAATAATTTACAAAGGGGTGGTATGAATTTATTTTCATCGGGAATTGCTTTCTGAAGAGCTACCCCCAGAAAGAACACTTCCCGATATAATAAAAAGGGAGTAATTGGAGGGAGGATATGCAATTTGATTCAATAAATAATTACAACAATTTACAGGGGTTGTTGGGGAATATAATGTGTATGTGTAGGGGAGTTTTTAGTCGCGCAATAATTTACAAAGGGGTGGTATGAATTTATTTTTATCGGGAATTGCTCTCTGAAGAGCGAGAAACGCTACCCCCAGAAAGAACACTTCCCGATATAATTAAAAAAAGTAATTGTAGGGAGGGAATGCAAAGTGGAGGATAATTAGCTTAGGTCCGTGGTGACGCTACTCACCAAATGCATAAGTTAGCTATGCACCCCTGCGGGGTCGCGGTTAAATAAAGAAAAGTTATTCGAGGGAGGATATGCAATTTGATTCACTAAATAATTACAAGAATTTACAGGGGTTGTTGGGGAATATTATGTGTATGTGTAGGGGAGTTTTTAGTCGCGCAATAATTCACAAAGGGGTGGTATGAATTTATTTTCATCGGGAATTGCTTTCTGAAGAGCTACCCCCAGAAAGAACACTTCCCGATATAATAAAAAGGGGGTAATTGGAGGGAGGATATGCAATTTGATTCAATAAATAATTACAACAATTTACAGGGGTTGTTGGGGAATATAATGTGTATGTGTAGGGGAGTTTTTAGTCGCGCAATAATTTACAAAGGGGTGGTATGAATTTATTTTTATCGGGAATTGCTTTCTGAAGAGCGAGAAACGCTACCCCCAGAAAGAACACTTCCCGATATAATTAAAAAAAGTTATTGTAGGGAGGGAATGCAAAGTGGAGGATAATTAGCTCAGGTCCGTGGTGACGCTACTCACCAAATGCATAAGTTAGCTATGCACCCCTGCGGGGTCGCGGTTAAATAAAGAAAAGTTATTCGAGGGAGGATATGCAATTTGATTCACTAAATAATTACAAGAATTTACAGGGGTTGTTGGGGAATATTATGTGTATGTGTAGGGGAGTTTTTAGTCGCGCAATAATTTACAAAGGGGTGGTATGAATTTATTTTCATCGGGAATTGCTTTCTGAAGAGCTACCCCCAGAAAGAACACTTCCCGATATAATAAAAAGGGGGTAATTGGAGGGAGGATATGCAATTTGATTCAATAAATGATTACAACAATTTACAGGGGTTGTTGGGGAATATAATGTGTATGTGTAGGGGAGTTTTTAGTCGCGCAATAATTTACAAAGGGGTGGTATGAATTTATTTTTATCGGGAATTGCTTTCTGAAGAGCGAGAAACGCTACCCCCAGAAAGAACACTTCCCGATATAATTAAAAAAAGTAATTGTAGGGAGGGAATGCAAAGTGGAGGATAATTAGCTCAGGTCCGTGGTGACGCTACTCACCAAATGCATAAGTTAGCTATGCACCCCTGCGGGGTCGCGGTTAAATAAAGAAAAGTTATTCGAGGGAGGATATGCAATTTGATTCACTTAATAATTACAAGAATTTACAGGGGTTGTTGGGGAATATTATGTGTATGTGTAGAGGAGTTTTTAGTCGCGCAATAATTTACAAAGGGGTGGTATGAATTTATTTTCATCGGGAATTGCTTTCTGAAGAGCTACCCCCAGAAAGAACACTTCCCGATATAATAAAAAGGGGGTAATTGGAGGGAGGATATGCAATTTGATTTAATAAATAATCACAACAATTTACAGGGGTTGTTGGGGAATATAATGTGTATGTGTAGGGGAGTTTTTAGTCGCGCAATAATTTACAAAGGGGTGGTATGAATTTATTTTCATCGGGAATTGCTTTCTGAAGAGCTACCCCCAGAAAGAACACTTCCCGATATAATAAAAAGGGGGTAATTGGAGGGAGGATATGCAATTTGATTTAATAAATAATTACAACAATTTACAGGGGTTGTTGGGGAATATAATGTGTATGTGTAGGGGAGTTTTTAGTCGCGCAATAATTTACAAAGGGGTGGTATGAATTTACTTTCATCGGGAATTGCTTTCTGAAGAGCTACCCCCAGAAAGGACACTTCCCGATATAATAAAAAGGGAGTAATTGGAGGGAGGATATGCAATTTGATTCAATAAATAATTACAACAATTTACAGGGGTTGTTGGGGAATATAATGTGTATGTGTAGGGGAGTTTTTAGTCGCGCAATAATTTACAAAGGGGTGGTATGAATTTATTTTCATCGGGAATTGCTTTCTGAAGAGCTACCCCCAGAAAGAACACTTCCCGATATAATAAAAAGGGAGTAATTGGAGGGAGGATATGCAATTTGATTCAATAAATAATTACAACAATTTACAGGGGTTGTTGGGGAATATAATGTGTATGTGTAGGGGAGTTTTTAGTCGCGCAATAATTTACAAAGGGGTGGTATGAATTTATTTTTATCGGGAATTGCTCTCTGAAGAGCGAGAAACGCTACCCCCAGAAAGAACACTTCCCGATATAATTAAAAAAAGTAATTGTAGGGAGGGAATGCAAAGTGGAGGATAATTAGCTTAGGTCCGTGGTGACGCTACTCACCAAATGCATAAGTTAGCTATGCACCCCTGCGGGGTCGCGGTTAAATAAAGAAAAGTTATTCGAGGGAGGATATGCAATTTGATTCACTAAATAATTACAAGAATTTACAGGGGTTGTTGGGGAATATTATGTGTATGTGTAGGGGAGTTTTTAGTCGCGCAATAATTCACAAAGGGGTGGTATGAATTTATTTTCATCGGGAATTGCTTTCTGAAGAGCTACCCCCAGAAAGAACACTTCCCGATATAATAAAAAGGGGGTAATTGGAGGGAGGATATGCAATTTGATTCAATAAATAATTACAACAATTTACAGGGGTTGTTGGGGAATATAATGTGTATGTGTAGGGGAGTTTTTAGTCGCGCAATAATTTACAAAGGGGTGGTATGAATTTATTTTTATCGGGAATTGCTTTCTGAAGAGCGAGAAACGCTACCCCCAGAAAGAACACTTCCCGATATAATTAAAAAAAGTTATTGTAGGGAGGGAATGCAAAGTGGAGGATAATTAGCTCAGGTCCGTGGTGACGCTACTCACCAAATGCATAAGTTAGCTATGCACCCCTGCGGGGTCGCGGTTAAATAAAGAAAAGTTATTCGAGGGAGGATATGCAATTTGATTCACTAAATAATTACAAGAATTTACAGGGGTTGTTGGGGAATATTATGTGTATGTGTAGGGGAGTTTTTAGTCGCGCAATAATTTACAAAGGGGTGGTATGAATTTATTTTCATCGGGAATTGCTTTCTGAAGAGCTACCCCCAGAAAGAACACTTCCCGATATAATAAAAAGGGGGTAATTGGAGGGAGGATATGCAATTTGATTCAATAAATGATTACAACAATTTACAGGGGTTGTTGGGGAATATAATGTGTATGTGTAGGGGAGTTTTTAGTCGCGCAATAATTTACAAAGGGGTGGTATGAATTTATTTTTATCGGGAATTGCTTTCTGAAGACCGAGAAACGCTACCCCCAGAAAGAACACTTCCCGATATAATTAAAAAAAGTAATTGTAGGGAGGGAATGCAAAGTGGAGGATAATTAGCTCAGGTCCGTGGTGACGCTACTCACCAAATGCATAAGTTAGCTATGCACCCCTGCGGGGTCGCGGTTAAATAAAGAAAAGTTATTCGAGGGAGGATATGCAATTTGATTCACTAAATAATTACAAGAATTTACAGGGGTTGTTGGGGAATATTATGTGTATGTGTAGAGGAGTTTTTAGTCGCGCAATAATTTACAAAGGGGTGGTATGAATCTATTTTCATCGGGAATTGCTTTCTGAAGAGCTACCCCCAGAAAGAACACTTCCCGATATAATAAAAAGGGGGTAATTGGAGGGAGGATATGCAATTTGATTTAATAAATAATTACAACAATTTACAGGGGTTGTTGGGGAATATAATGTGTATGTGTAGGGGAGTTTTTAGTCGCGCAATAATTTACAAAGGGGTGGTATGAATTTATTTTTATCGGGAATTGCTTTCTGAAGAGCGAGAAACGCTACCCCCAGAAAGAACACTTCCCGATATAATTAAAAAAAGTAATTGTAGGGAGGGAATGCAAAGTGGAGGATAATTAGCTCAGGTCCGTGGTGACGCTACTCACCAAATGCATAAGTTAGCTATGCACCCCTGCGGGGTCGCGGTTAAATAAAGAAAAGTTATTCGAGGGAGGATATGCAATTTGATTCACTAAATAATTACAAGAATTTACAGGGGTTGTTGGGGAATATTATGTGTATGTGTAGAGGAGTTTTTAGTCGCGCAATAATTTACAAAGGGGTGGTATGAATTTATTTTCATCGGGAATTGCTTTCTGAAGAGCTACCCCCAGAAAGAACACTTCCCGATATAATAAAAAGGGGGTAATTGGAGGGAGGATATGCAATTTGATTCAATAAATAATTACAACAATTTACAGGGGTTGTTGGGGAATATAATGTGTATGTGTAGGGGAGTTTTTAGTCGCGCAATAATTTACAAAGGGGTGGTATGAATTTATTTTTATCGGGAATTGCTTTCTGAAGAGCGAGAAACGCTACCCCCAGAAAGAACACTTCCCGATATAATTAAAAAAAGTAATTGTAGGGAGGGAATGCAAAGTGGAGGATAATTAGCTCAGGTCCGTGGTGACGCTACTCACCAAATGCATAAGTTAGCTATGCACCCCTGCGGGGTCGCGGTTAAATAAAGAAAAGTTATTCGAGGGAGGATATGCAATTTGATTCACTAAATAATTACAAGAATTTACAGGGGTTGTTGGGGAATATTATGTGTATGTGTAGAGGAGTTTTTAGTCGCGCAATAATTTACAAAGGGGTGGTATGAATTTATTTTCATCGGGAATTGCTTTCTGAAGAGCTACCCCCAGAAAGAACACTTCCCGATATAATAAAAAGGGGGTAATTGGAGGGAGGATATGCAATTTGATTCAATAAATAATTACAACAATTTACAGGGGTTGTTGGGGAATATAATGTGTATGTGTAGGGGAGTTTTTAGTCGCGCAATAATTTACAAAGGGGTGGTATGAATTTATTTTTATCGGGAATTGCTTTCTGAAGAGCGAGAAACGCTACCCCCAGAAAGAACACTTCCCGATATAATTAAAAAAAGTAATTGTAGGGAGGGAATGCAAAGTGGAGGATAATTAGCTCAGGTCCGTGGTGACGCTACTCACCAAATGCATAAGTTAGCTATGCACCCCTGCGGGGTCGCGGTTAAATAAAGAAAAGTTATTCGAGGGAGGATATGCAATTTGATTCACTAAATAATTACAAGAATTTACAGGGGTTGTTGGGGAATATTATGTGTATGTGTAGAGGAGTTTTTAGTCGCGCAATAATTTACAAAGGGGTGGTATGAATTTATTTTCATCAGGAATTGCTTTCTGAAGAGCTACCCCCAGAAAGAACACTTCCCGATATAATAAAAAGGGGGTAATTGGAGGGAGGATATGCAATTTGATTCAATAAATAATTACAACAATTTACAGGGGTTGTTGGGGAATATAATGTGTATGTGTAGGGGAGTTTTTAGTCGCGCAATAATTTACAAAGGGGTGGTATGAATTTATTTTTATCGGGAATTGCTTTCTGAAGAGCGAGAAACGTTACCCCCAGAAAGAACACTTCCCGATATAATTAAAAAAAGTTATTGTAGGGAGGGAATGCAAAGTGGAGGATAATTAGCTCAGGTCCGTGGTGACGCTACTCACCAAATGCATAAGTTAGCTATGCACCCCTGCGGGGTCGCGGTTAAATAAAGAAAAGTTATTCGAGGGAGGATATGCAATTTGATTCACTAAATAATTACAAGAATTTACAGGGGTTGTTGGGGAATATTATGTGTATGTGTAGAGGAGTTTTTAGTCGCGCAATAATTTACAAAGGGGTGGTATGAATTTATTTTCATCGGGAATTGCTTTCTGAAGAGCTACCCCCAGAAAGAACACTTCCCGATATAATAAAAAGGGAGTAATTGGAGGGAGGATATGCAATTTGATTCAATAAATAATTACAACAATTTACAGGGGTTGTTGGGGAATATAATGTGTATGTGTAGGGGAGTTTTTAGTCGCGCAATAATTTACAAAGGGGTGGTATGAATTTATTTTTATCGGGAATTGCTCTCTGAAGAGCGAGAAACGCTACCCCCAGAAAGAACACTTCCCGATATAATTAAAAAAAGTAATTGTAGGGAGGGAATGCAAAGTGGAGGATAATTAGCTTAGGTCCGTGGTGACGCTACTCACCAAATGCATAAGTTAGCTATGCACCCCTGCGGGGTCGCGGTTAAATAAAGAAAAGTTATTCGAGGGAGGATATGCAATTTGATTCACTAAATAATTACAAGAATTTACAGGGGTTGTTGGGGAATATTATGTGTATGTGTAGGGGAGTTTTTAGTCGCGCAATAATTCACAAAGGGGTGGTATGAATTTATTTTCATCGGGAATTGCTTTCTGAAGAGCTACCCCCAGAAAGAACACTTCCCGATATAATAAAAAGGGGGTAATTGGAGGGAGGATATGCAATTTGATTCAATAAATAATTACAACAATTTACAGGGGTTGTTGGGGAATATAATGTGTATGTGTAGGGGAGTTTTTAGTCGCGCAATAATTTACAAAGGGGTGGTATGAATTTATTTTCATCGGGAATTGCTTTCTGAAGAGCTACCCCCAGAAAGAACACTTCCCGATATAATAAAAAGGGGGTAATTGGAGGGAGGATATGCAATTTGATTCAATAAATAATTACAACAATTTACAGGGGTTGTTGGGGAATATAATGTGTATGTGTAGGGGAGTTTTTAGTCGCGCAATAATTTACAAAGGGGTGGTATGAATTTATTTTTATCGGGAATTGCTTTCTGAAGAGCGAGAAACGCTACCCCCAGAAAGAACACTTCCTGATATAATTAAAAAAAGTAATTGTAGGGAGGGAATGCAAAGTGGAGGATAATTAGCTCAGGTCCGTGGTGACGCTACTCACCAAATGCATAAGTTAGCTATGCACCCCTGCGGGGTCGCGGTTAAATAAAGAAAAGTTATTCGAGGGAGGATATGCAATTTGATTCACTAAATAATTACAAGAATTTACAGGGGTTGTTGGGGAATATTATGTGTATGTGTAGAGGAGTTTTTAGTCGCGCAATAATTTACAAAGGGGTGGTATGAATTTATTTTCATCGAGAATTGCTTTCTGAAGAGCTACCCCCAGAAAGAACACTTCCCGATATAATAAAAAGGGGGTAATTGGAGGGAGGATATGCAATTTGATTCAATAAATAATTACAACAATTTACAGGGGTTGTTGGGGAATATAATGTGTATGTGTAGGGGAGTTTTTAGTCGCGCAATAATTTACAAAGGGGTGGTATGAATTTATTTTTATCGGGAATTGCTTTCTGAAGAGCGAGAAACGCTACCCCCAGAAAGAACACTTCCCGATATAATTAAAAAAAGTAATTGTAGGGAGGGAATGCAAAGTGGAGGATAATTAGCTCAGGTCCGTGGTGACGCTACTCACCAAATGCATAAGTTAGCTATGCACCCCTGCGGGGTCGCGGTTAAATAAAGAAAAGTTATTCGAGGGAGGATATGCAATTTGATTCACTAAATAATTACAAGAATTTACAGGGGTTGTTGGGGAATATTATGTGTATGTGTAGAGGAGTTTTTAGTCGCGCAATAATTTACAAAGGGGTGGTATGAATTTATTTTCATCGGGAATTGCTTTCTGAAGAGCTACCCCCAGAAAGAACACTTCCCGATATAATAAAAAGGGGGTAATTGGAGGGAGGATATGCAATTTGATTCAATAAATAATTACAACAATTTACAGGGGTTGTTGGGGAATATAATGTGTATGTGTAGGGGAGTTTTTAGTCGCGCAATAATTTACAAAGGGGTGGTATGAATTTATTTTTATCGGGAATTGCTTTCTGAAGAGCGAGAAACGCTACCCCCAGAAAGAACACTTCCTGATATAATTAAAAAAAGTAATTGTAGGGAGGGAATGCAAAGTGGAGGATAATTAGCTCAGGTCCGTGGTGACGCTACTCACCAAATGCATAAGTTAGCTATGCACCCCTGCGGGGTCGCGGTTAAATAAAGAAAAGTTATTCGAGGGAGGATATGCAATTTGATTCACTAAATAATTACAAGAATTTACAGGGGTTGTTGGGGAATATTATGTGTATGTGTAGAGGAGTTTTTAGTCGCGCAATAATTTACAAAGGGGTGGTATGAATTTATTTTCATCGAGAATTGCTTTCTGAAGAGCTACCCCCAGAAAGAACACTTCCCGATATAATAAAAAGGGGGTAATTGGAGGGAGGATATGCAATTTGATTCAATAAATAATTACAACAATTTACAGGGGTTGTTGGGGAATATAATGTGTATGTGTAGGGGAGTTTTTAGTCGCGCAATAATTTACAAAGGGGTGGTATGAATTTATTTTTATCGGGAATTGCTTTCTGAAGAGCGAGAAACGCTACCCCCAGAAAGAACACTTCCCGATATAATTAAAAAAAGTAATTGTAGGGAGGGAATGCAAAGTGGAGGATAATTAGCTCAGGTCCGTGGTGACGCTACTCACCAAATGCATAAGTTAGCTATGCACCCCTGCGGGGTCGCGGTTAAATAAAGAAAAGTTATTCGAGGGAGGATATGCAATTTGATTCACTAAATAATTACAAGAATTTACAGGGGTTGTTGGGGAATATTATGTGTATGTGTAGAGGAGTTTTTAGTCGCGCAATAATTTACAAAGGGGTGGTATGAATTTATTTTCATCGGGAATTGCTTTCTGAAGAGCTACCCCCAGAAAGAACACTTCCCGATATGATAAAAAGGGGGTAATTGGAGGGAGGATATGCAATTTGATTCAATAAATAATTACAACAATTTACAGGGGTTGTTGGGGAATATAATGTGTATGTGTAGGGGAGTTTTTAGTCGCGCAATAATTTACAAAGGGGTGGTATGAATTTATTTTTATCGGGAATTGCTTTCTGAAGAGCGAGAAACGCTACCCCCAGAAAGAACACTTCCCGATATAATTAAAAAAAGTAATTGTAGGGAGGGAATGCAAAGTGGAGGATAATTAGCTCAGGTCCGTGGTGACGCTACTCACCAAATGCATAAGTTAGCTATGCACCCCTGCGGGGTCGCGGTTAAATAAAGAAAAGTTATTCGAGGGAGGATATGCAATTTGATTCACTAAATAATTACAAGAATTTACAGGGGTTGTTGGGGAATATTATGTGTATGTGTAGAGGAGTTTTTAGTCGCGCAATAATTTACAAAGGGGTGGTATGAATTTATTTTCATCGGGAATTGCTTTCTGAAGAGCTACCCCCAGAAAGAACACTTCCCGATATAATAAAAAGGGGGTAATTGGAGGGAGGATATGCAATTTGATTCAATAAATAATTACAACAATTTACAGGGGTTGTTGGGGAATATAATGTGTATGTGTAGGGGAGTTTTTAGTCGCGCAATAATTTACAAAGGGGTGGTATGAATTTATTTTTATCGGGAATTGCTTTCTGAAGAGCGAGAAACGCTACCCCCAGAAAGAACACTTCCCGATATAATTAAAAAAAGTAATTGTAGGGAGGGAATGCAAAGTGGAGGATAATTAGCTCAGGTCCGTGGTGACGCTACTCACCAAATGCATAAGTTAGCTATGCACCCCTGCGGGGTCGCGGTTAAATAAAGAAAAGTTATTCGAGGGAGGATATGCAATTTGATTCACTAAATAATTACAAGAATTTACAGGGGTTGTTGGGGAATATTATGTGTATGTGTAGAGGAGTTTTTAGTCGCGCAATAATTTACAAAGGGGTGGTATGAATTTATTTTCATCGAGAATTGCTTTCTGAAGAGCTACCCCCAGAAAGAACACTTCCCGATATAATAAAAAGGGGGTAATTGGAGGGAGGATATGCAATTTGATTCAATAAATAATTACAACAATTTACAGGGGTTGTTGGGGAATATAATGTGTATGTGTAGGGGAGTTTTTAGTCGCGCAATAATTTACAAAGGGGTGGTATGAATTTATTTTTATCGGGAATTGCTTTCTGAAGAGCGAGAAACGCTACCCCCAGAAAGAACACTTCCCGATATAATTAAAAAAAGTAATTGTAGGGAGGGAATGCAAAGTGGAGGATAATTAGCTCAGGTCCGTGGTGACGCTACTCACCAAATGCATAAGTTAGCTATGCACCCCTGCGGGGTCGCGGTTAAATAAAGAAAAGTTATTCGAGGGAGGATATGCAATTTGATTCACTAAATAATTACAAGAATTTACAGGGGTTGTTGGGGAATATTATGTGTATGTGTAGAGGAGTTTTTAGTCGCGCAATAATTTACAAAGGGGTGGTATGAATTTATTTTCATCATGAATTGCTTTCTGAAGAGCTACCCCCAGAAAGAACACTTCCCGATATAATAAAAAGGGGGTAATTGGAGGGAGGATATGCAATTTGATTCAATAAATAATTACAACAATTTACAGGGGTTGTTGGGGAATATAATGTGTATGTGTAGGGGAGTTTTTAGTCGCGCAATAATTTACAAAGGGGTGGTATGAATTTATTTTTATCGGGAATTGCTTTCATAAGAGCGAGAAACGCTACCCCCAGAAAGAACACTTCCCGATATAATTAAAAAAAGTAATTGTAGGGAGGGAATGCAAAGTGGAGGATAATTAGCTCAGGTCCGTGGTGACGCTACTCACCAAATGCATAAGTTAGCTATGCACCCCTGCGGGGTCGCGGTTAAATAAAGAAAAGTTATTCGAGGGAGGATATGCAATTTGATTCACTAAATAATTACAAGAATTTACAGGGGTTGTTGGGGAATATTATGTGTATGTGTAGAGGAGTTTTTAGTCGCGCAATAATTTACAAAGGGGTGGTATGAATTTATTTTCATCGGGAATTGCTTTCTGAAGAGCTACCCCCAGAAAGAACACTTCCCGATATAATAAAAAGGGGGTAATTGGAGGGAGGATATGCAATTTGATTCAATAAATAATTACAACAATTTACAGGGGTTGTTGGGGAATATAATGTGTATGTGTAGGGGAGTTTTTAGTCGCGCAATAATTTACAAAGGGGTGGTATGAATTTATTTTTATCGGGAATTGCTTTCTGAAGAGCGAGAAACGCTACCCCCAGAAAGAACACTTCCCGATATAATTAAAAAAAGTAATTGTAGGGAGGGAATGCAAAGTGGAGGATAATTAGCTCAGGTCCGTGGTGACGCTACTCACCAAATGCATAAGTTAGCTATGCACCCCTGCGGGGTCGCGGTTAAATAAAGAAAAGTTATTCGAGGGAGGATATGCAATTTGATTCACTAAATAATTACAAGAATTTACAGGGGTTGTTGGGGAATATTATGTGTATGTGTAGAGGAGTTTTTAGTCGCGCAATAATTTACAAAGGGGTGGTATGAATTTATTTTCATCATGAATTGCTTTCTGAAGAGCTACCCCCAGAAAGAACACTTCCCGATATAATAAAAAGGGGGTAATTGGAGGGAGGATATGCAATTTGATTTAATAAATAATTACAACAATTTACAGGGGTTGTTGGGGAATATAATGTGTATGTGTAGGGGAGTTTTTAGTCGCGCAATAATTTACAAAGGGGTGGTATGAATTTATTTTTATCGGGAATTGCTTTCTGAAGAGCGAGAAACGCTACCCCCAGAAAGAACACTTCCCGATATAATTAAAAAAAGTTATTGTAGGGAGGGAATGCAAAGTGGAGGATAATTAGCTCAGGTCCGTGGTGACGCTACTCACCAAATGCATAAGTTAGCTATGCACCCCTGCGGGGTCGCGGTTAAATAAAGAAAAGTTATTCGAGGGAGGATATGCAATTTGATTCACTAAATAATTACAAGAATTTACAGGGGTTGTTGGGGAATATTATGTGTATGTGTAGAGGAGTTTTTAGTCGCGCAATAATTTACAAAGGGGTGGTATGAATTTATTTTCATCGGGAATTGCTTTCTGAAGAGCTACCCCCAGAAAGAACACTTCCCGATATAATAAAAAGGGGGTAATTGGAGGGAGGATATGCAATTTGATTTAATAAATAATTACAACAATTTACAGGGGTTGTTGGGGAATATAATGTGTATGTGTAGGGGAGTTTTTAGTCGCGCAATAATTTACAAAGGGGTGGTATGAATTTATTTTTATCGGGAATTGCTTTCTGAAGAGCGAGAAACGCTACCCCCAGAAAGAACACTTCCCGATATAATTAAAAAAAGTAATTGTAGGGAGGGAATGCAAAGTGGAGGATAATTAGCTCAGGTCCGTGGTGACGCTACTCACCAAATGCATAAGTTAGCTATGCACCCCTGCGGGGTCGCGGTTAAATAAAGAAAAGTTATTCGAGGGAGGATATGCAATTTGATTCACTAAATAATTACAAGAATTTACAGGGGTTGTTGGGGAATATTATGTGTATGTGTAGAGGAGTTTTTAGTCGCGCAATAATTTACAAAGGGGTGGTATGAATTTATTCTCATCGGGAATTGCTTTCTGAAGAGCTACCCCCAGAAAGAACACTTCCCGATATAATAAAAAGGGGGTAATTGGAGGGAGGATATGCAATTTGATTCAATAAATAATTACAACAATTTACAGGGGTTGTTGGGGAATATAATGTGTATGTGTAGGGGAGTTTTTAGTCGCGCAATAATTTACAAAGGGGTGGTATGAATTTATTTTTATCGGGAATTGCTTTCTGAAGAGCGAGAAACGCTACCCCCAGAAAGAACACTTCCCGATATAATTAAAAAAAGTAATTGTAGGGAGGGAATGCAAAGTGGAGGATAATTAGCTCAGGTCCGTGGTGACGCTACTCACCAAATGCATAAGTTAGCTATGCACCCCTGCGGGGTCGCGGTTAAATAAAGAAAAGTTATTCGAGGGAGGATATGCAATTTGATTCACTAAATGATTACAAGAATTTACAGGGGTTGTTGGGGAATATTATGTGTATGTGTAGAGGAGTTTTTAGTCGCGCAATAATTTACAAAGGGGTGGTATGAATTTATTTTCATCGGGAATTGCTTTCTGAAGAGCTACCCCCAGAAAGAACACTTCCCGATATAATAAAAAGGGGGTAATTGGAGGGAGGATATGCAATTTGATTCAATAAATAATTACAACAATTTACAGGGGTTGTTGGGGAATATAATGTGTATGTGTAGGGGAGTTTTTAGTCGCGCAATAATTTACAAAGGGGTGGTATGAATTTATTTTTATCGGGAATTGCTTTCTGAAGAGCGAGAAACGCTACCCCCAGAAAGAACACTTCCCGATATAATTAAAAAAAGTAATTGTAGGGAGGGAATGCAAAGTGGAGGATAATTAGCTCAGGTCCGTGGTGACGCTACTCACCAAATGCATAAGTTAGCTATGCACCCCTGCGGGGTCGCGGTTAAATAAAGAAAAGTTATTCGAGGGAGGATATGCAATTTGATTCACTAAATAATTACAAGAATTTACAGGGGTTGTTGGGGAATATTATGTGTATGTGTAGAGGAGTTTTTAGTCGCGCAATAATTTACAAAGGGGTGGTATGAATTTATTTTCATCGGGAATTGCTTTCTGAAGAGCTACCCCCAGAAAGAACACTTCCCGATATAATAAAAAGGGGGTAATTGGAGGGAGGATATGCAATTTGATTCAATAAATAATTACAACAATTTACAGGGGTTGTTGGGGAATATAATGTGTATGTGTAGGGGAGTTTTTAGTCGCGCAATAATTTACAAAGGGGTGGTATGAATTTATTTTTATCGGGAATTGCTTTCTGAAGAGCGAGAAACGCTACCCCCAGAAAGAACACTTCCCGATATAATTAAAAAAAGTTATTGTAGGGAGGGAATGCAAAGTGGAGGATAATTAGCTCAGGTCCGTGGTGACGCTACTCACCAAATGCATAAGTTAGCTATGCACCCCTGCGGGGTCGCGGTTAAATAAAGAAAAGTTATTCGAGGGAGGATATGCAATTTGATTCACTAAATAATTACAAGAATTTACAGGGGTTGTTGGGGAATATTATGTGTATGTGTAGAGGAGTTTTTAGTCGCGCAATAATTTACAAAGGGGTGGTATGAATTTATTTTCATCGGGAATTGCTTTCTGAAGAGCTACCCCCAGAAAGAACACTTCCCGATATAATAAAAAGGGGGTAATTGGAGGGAGGATATGCAATTTGATTTAATAAATAATTACAACAATTTACAGGGGTTGTTGGGGAATATAATGTGTATGTGTAGGGGAGTTTTTAGTCGCGCAATAATTTACAAAGGGGTGGTATGAATTTATTTTTATCGGGAATTGCTTTCTGAAGAGCGAGAAACGCTACCCCCAGAAAGAACACTTCCCGATATAATTAAAAAAAGTAATTGTAGGGAGGGAATGCAAAGTGGAGGATAATTAGCTCAGGTCCGTGGTGACGCTACTCACCAAATGCATAAGTTAGCTATGCACCCCTGCGGGGTCGCGGTTAAATAAAGAAAAGTTATTCGAGGGAGGATATGCAATTTGATTCACTAAATAATTACAAGAATTTACAGGGGTTGTTGGGGAATATTATGTGTATGTGTAGAGGAGTTTTTAGTCGCGCAATAATTTACAAAGGGGTGGTATGAATTTATTCTCATCGGGAATTGCTTTCTGAAGAGCTACCCCCAGAAAGAACACTTCCCGATATAATAAAAAGGGGGTAATTGGAGGGAGGATATGCAATTTGATTCAATAAATAATTACAACAATTTACAGGGGTTGTTGGGGAATATAATGTGTATGTGTAGGGGAGTTTTTAGTCGCGCAATAATTTACAAAGGGGTGGTATGAATTTATTTTTATCGGGAATTGCTTTCTGAAGAGCGAGAAACGCTACCCCCAGAAAGAACACTTCCCGATATAATTAAAAAAAGTAATTGTAGGGAGGGAATGCAAAGTGGAGGATAATTAGCTCAGGTCCGTGGTGACGCTACTCACCAAATGCATAAGTTAGCTATGCACCCCTGCGGGGTCGCGGTTAAATAAAGAAAAGTTATTCGAGGGAGGATATGCAATTTGATTCACTAAATGATTACAAGAATTTACAGGGGTTGTTGGGGAATATTATGTGTATGTGTAGAGGAGTTTTTAGTCGCGCAATAATTTACAAAGGGGTGGTATGAATTTATTTTCATCGGGAATTGCTTTCTGAAGAGCTACCCCCAGAAAGAACACTTCCCGATATAATAAAAAGGGGGTAATTGGAGGGAGGATATGCAATTTGATTCAATAAATAATTACAACAATTTACAGGGGTTGTTGGGGAATATAATGTGTATGTGTAGGGGAGTTTTTAGTCGCGCAATAATTTACAAAGGGGTGGTATGAATTTATTTTTATCGGGAATTGCTTTCTGAAGAGCGAGAAACGCTACCCCCAGAAAGAACACTTCCCGATATAATTAAAAAAAGTAATTGTAGGGAGGGAATGCAAAGTGGAGGATAATTAGCTCAGGTCCGTGGTGACGCTACTCACCAAATGCATAAGTTAGCTATGCACCCCTGCGGGGTCGCGGTTAAATAAAGAAAAGTTATTCGAGGGAGGATATGCAATTTGATTCACTAAATAATTACAAGAATTTACAGGGGTTGTTGGGGAATATTATGTGTATGTGTAGAGGAGTTTTTAGTCGCGCAATAATTTACAAAGGGGTGGTATGAATTTATTTTCATCGGGAATTGCTTTCTGAAGAGCTACCCCCAGAAAGAACACTTCCCGATATAATAAAAAGGGGGTAATTGGAGGGAGGATATGCAATTTGATTCAATAAATAATTACAACAATTTACAGGGGTTGTTGGGGAATATAATGTGTATGTGTAGGGGAGTTTTTAGTCGCGCAATAATTTACAAAGGGGTGGTATGAATTTATTTTTATCGGGAATTGCTTTCTGAAGAGCGAGAAACGCTACCCCCAGAAAGAACACTTCCCGATATAATTAAAAAAAGTTATTGTAGGGAGGGAATGCAAAGTGGAGGATAATTAGCTCAGGTCCGTGGTGACGCTACTCACCAAATGCATAAGTTAGCTATGCACCCCTGCGGGGTCGCGGTTAAATAAAGAAAAGTTATTCGAGGGAGGATATGCAATTTGATTCACTAAATAATTACAAGAATTTACAGGGGTTGTTGGGGAATATTATGTGTATGTGTAGAGGAGTTTTTAGTCGCGCAATAATTTACAAAGGGGTGGTATGAATTTATTTTCATCATGAATTGCTTTCTGAAGAGCTACCCCCAGAAAGAACACTTCCCGATATAATAAAAAGGGGGTAATTGGAGGGAGGATATGCAATTTGATTTAATAAATAATTACAACAATTTACAGGGGTTGTTTGGGAATATAATGTGTATGTGTAGGGGAGTTTTTAGTCGCGCAATAATTTACAAAGGGGTGGTATGAATTTATTTTTATCGGGAATTGCTTTCTGAAGAGCGAGAAACGCTACCCCCAGAAAGAACACTTCCCGATATAATTAAAAAAAGTTATTGTAGGGAGGGAATGCAAAGTGGAGGATAATTAGCTCAGGTCCGTGGTGACGCTACTCACCAAATGCATAAGTTAGCTATGCACCCCTGCGGGGTCGCGGTTAAATAAAGAAAAGTTATTCGAGGGAGGATATGCAATTTGATTCACTAAATAATTACAAGAATTTACAGGGGTTGTTGGGGAATATTATGTGTATGTGTAGAGGAGTTTTTAGTCGCGCAATAATTTACAAAGGGGTGGTATGAATTTATTTTCATCGGGAATTGCTTTCTGAAGAGCTACCCCCAGAAAGAACACTTCCCGATATAATAAAAAGGGGGTAATTGGAGGGAGGATATGCAATTTGATTCAATAAATAATTACAACAATTTACAGGGGTTGTTGGGGAATATAATGTGTATGTGTAGGGGAGTTTTTAGTCGCGCAATAATTTACAAAGGGGTGGTATGAATTTATTTTTATCGGGAATTGCTTTCTGAAGAGCGAGAAACGCTACCCCCAGAAAGAACACTTCCCGATATAATTAAAAAAAGTTATTGTAGGGAGGGAATGCAAAGTGGAGGATAATTAGCTCAGGTCCGTGGTGACGCTACTCACCAAATGCATAAGTTAGCTATGCACCCCTGCGGGGTCGCGGTTAAATAAAGAAAAGTTATTCGAGGGAGGATATGCAATTTGATTCACTAAATAATTACAAGAATTTACAGGGGTTGTTGGGGAATATTATGTGTATGTGTAGAGGAGTTTTTAGTCGCGCAATAATTTACAAAGGGGTGGTATGAATTTATTTTCATCATGAATTGCTTTCTGAAGAGCTACCCCCAGAAAGAACACTTCCCGATATAATAAAAAGGGGGTAATTGGAGGGAGGATATGCAATTTGATTTAATAAATAATTACAACAATTTACAGGGGTTGTTTGGGAATATAATGTGTATGTGTAGGGGAGTTTTTAGTCGCGCAATAATTTACAAAGGGGTGGTATGAATTTATTTTTATCGGGAATTGCTTTCTGAAGAGCGAGAAACGCTACCCCCAGAAAGAACACTTCCCGATATAATTAAAAAAAGTTATTGTAGGGAGGGAATGCAAAGTGGAGGATAATTAGCTCAGGTCCGTGGTGACGCTACTCACCAAATGCATAAGTTAGCTATGCACCCCTGCGGGGTCGCGGTTAAATAAAGAAAAGTTATTCGAGGGAGGATATGCAATTTGATTCACTAAATAATTACAAGAATTTACAGGGGTTGTTGGGGAATATTATGTGTATGTGTAGAGGAGTTTTTAGTCGCGCAATAATTTACAAAGGGGTGGTATGAATTTATTTTCATCATGAATTGCTTTCTGAAGAGCTACCCCCAGAAAGAACACTTCCCGATATAATAAAAAGGGGGTAATTGGAGGGAGGATATGCAATTTGATTTAATAAATAATTACAACAATTTACAGGGGTTGTTTGGGAATATAATGTGTATGTGTAGGGGAGTTTTTAGTCGCGCAATAATTTACAAAGGGGTGGTATGAATTTATTTTTATCGGGAATTGCTTTCTGAAGAGCGAGAAACGCTACCCCCAGAAAGAACACTTCCCGATATAATTAAAAAAAGTTATTGTAGGGAGGGAATGCAAAGTGGAGGATAATTAGCTCAGGTCCGTGGTGACGCTACTCACCAAATGCATAAGTTAGCTATGCACCCCTGCGGGGTCGCGGTTAAATAAAGAAAAGTTATTCGAGGGAGGATATGCAATTTGATTCACTAAATGATTACAAGAATTTACAGGGGTTGTTGGGGAATATTATGTGTATGTGTAGAGGAGTTTTTAGTCGCGCAATAATTTACAAAGGGGTGGTATGAATTTATTTTCATCATGAATTGCTTTCTGAAGAGCTACCCCCAGAAAGAACACTTCCCGATATAATAAAAAGGGGGTAATTGGAGGGAGGATATGCAATTTGATTTAATAAATAATTACAACAATTTACAGGGGTTGTTTGGGAATATAATGTGTATGTGTAGGGGAGTTTTTAGTCGCGCAATAATTTACAAAGGGGTGGTATGAATTTATTTTTATCGGGAATTGCTTTCTGAAGAGCGAGAAACGCTACCCCCAGAAAGAACACTTCCCGATATAATTAAAAAAAGTTATTGTAGGGAGGGAATGCAAAGTGGAGGATAATTAGCTCAGGTCCGTGGTGACGCTACTCACCAAATGCATAAGTTAGCTATGCACCCCTGCGGGGTCGCGGTTAAATAAAGAAAAGTTATTCGAGGGAGGATATGCAATTTGATTCACTAAATAATTACAAGAATTTACAGGGGTTGTTGGGGAATATTATGTGTATGTGTAGAGGAGTTTTTAGTCGCGCAATAATTTACAAAGGGGTGGTATGAATTTATTTTCATCATGAATTGCTTTCTGAAGAGCTACCCCCAGAAAGAACACTTCCCGATATAATAAAAAGGGGGTAATTGGAGGGAGGATATGCAATTTGATTTAATAAATAATTACAACAATTTACAGGGGTTGTTGGGGAATATAATGTGTATGTGTAGGGGAGTTTTTAGTCGCGCAATAATTTACAAAGGGGTGGTATGAATTTATTTTTATCGGGAATTGCTTTCTGAAGAGCGAGAAACGCTACCCCCAGAAAGAACACTTCCCGATATAATTAAAAAAAGTAATTGTAGGGAGGGAATGCAAAGTGGAGGATAATTAGCTCAGGTCCGTGGTGACGCTACTCACCAAATGCATAAGTTAGCTATGCACCCCTGCGGGGTCGCGGTTAAATAAAGAAAAGTTATTCGAGGGAGGATATGCAATTTGATTCACTAAATAATTACAAGAATTTACAGGGGTTGTTGGGGAATATTATGTGTATGTGTAGAGGAGTTTTTAGTCGCGCAATAATTTACAAAGGGGTGGTATGAATTTATTCTCATCGGGAATTGCTTTCTGAAGAGCTACCCCCAGAAAGAACACTTCCCGATATAATAAAAAGGGGGTAATTGGAGGGAGGATATGCAATTTGATTCAATAAATAATTACAACAATTTACAGGGGTTGTTGGGGAATATAATGTGTATGTGTAGGAGAGTTTTTAGTCGCGCAATAATTTACAAAGGGGTGGTATGAATTTATTTTTATCGGGAATTGCTTTCTGAAGAGCGAGAAACGCTACCCCCAGAAAGAACACTTCCCGATATAATTAAAAAAAGTAATTGTAGGGAGGGAATGCAAAGTGGAGGATAATTAGCTCAGGTCCGTGGTGACGCTACTCACCAAATGCATAAGTTAGCTATGCACCCCTGCGGGGTCGCGGTTAAATAAAGAAAAGTTATTCGAGGGAGGATATGCAATTTGATTCACTAAATGATTACAAGAATTTACAGGGGTTGTTGGGGAATATTATGTGTATGTGTAGAGGAGTTTTTAGTCGCGCAATAATTTACAAAGGGGTGGTATGAATTTATTTTCATCGGGAATTGCTTTCTGAAGAGCTACCCCCAGAAAGAACACTTCCCGATATAATAAAAAGGGGGTAATTGGAGGGAGGATATGCAATTTGATTCAATAAATAATTACAACAATTTACAGGGGTTGTTGGGGAATATAATGTGTATGTGTAGGGGAGTTTTTAGTCGCGCAATAATTTACAAAGGGGTGGTATGAATTTATTTTTATCGGGAATTGCTTTCTGAAGAGCGAGAAACGCTACCCCCAGAAAGAACACTTCCCGATATAATTAAAAAAAGTAATTGTAGGGAGGGAATGCAAAGTGGAGGATAATTAGCTCAGGTCCGTGGTGACGCTACTCACCAAATGCATAAGTTAGCTATGCACCCCTGCGGGGTCGCGGTTAAATAAAGAAAAGTTATTCGAGGGAGGATATGCAATTTGATTCACTAAATAATTACAAGAATTTACAGGGGTTGTTGGGGAATATTATGTGTATGTGTAGAGGAGTTTTTAGTCGCGCAATAATTTACAAAGGGGTGGTATGAATTTATTTTCATCGGGAATTGCTTTCTGAAGAGCTACCCCCAGAAAGAACACTTCCCGATATAATAAAAAGGGGGTAATTGGAGGGAGGATATGCAATTTGATTCAATAAATAATTACAACAATTTACAGGGGTTGTTGGGGAATATAATGTGTATGTGTAGGGGAGTTTTTAGTCGCGCAATAATTTACAAAGGGGTGGTATGAATTTATTTTTATCGGGAATTGCTTTCTGAAGAGCGAGAAACGCTACCCCCAGAAAGAACACTTCCCGATATAATTAAAAAAAGTAATTGTAGGGAGGGAATGCAAAGTGGAGGATAATTAGCTCAGGTCCGTGGTGACGCTACTCACCAAATGCATAAGTTAGCTATGCACCCCTGCGGGGTCGCGGTTAAATAAAGAAAAGTTATTCGAGGGAGGATATGCAATTTGATTCACTAAATAATTACAAGAATTTACAGGGGTTGTTGGGGAATATTATGTGTATGTGTAGAGGAGTTTTTAGTCGCGCAATAATTTACAAAGGGGTGGTATGAATTTATTTTCATCGGGAATTGCTTTCTGAAGAGCTACCCCCAGAAAGAACACTTCCCGATATAATAAAAAGGGGGTAATTGGAGGGAGGATATGCAATTTGATTCAATAAATAATTACAACAATTTACAGGGGTTGTTGGGGAATATAATGTGTATGTGTAGGGGAGTTTTTAGTCGCGCAATAATTTACAAAGGGGTGGTATGAATTTATTTTTATCGGGAATTGCTTTCTGAAGACCGAGAAACGCTACCCCCAGAAAGAACACTTCCCGATATAATTAAAAAAAGTAATTGTAGGGAGGGAATGCAAAGTGGAGGATAATTAGCTCAGGTCCGTGGTGACGCTACTCACCAAATGCATAAGTTAGCTATGCACCCCTGCGGGGTCGCGGTTAAATAAAGAAAAGTTATTCGAGGGAGGATATGCAATTTGATTCACTAAATAATTACAAGAATTTACAGGGGTTGTTGGGGAATATTATGTGTATGTGTAGAGGAGTTTTTAGTCGCGCAATAATTTACAAAGGGGTGGTATGAATTTATTTTCATCGGGAATTGCTTTCTGAAGAGCTACCCCCAGAAAGAACACTTCCCGATATAATAAAAAGGGGGTAATTGGAGGGAGGATATGCAATTTGATTCAATAAATAATTACAACAATTTACAGGGGTTGTTGGGGAATATAATGTGTATGTGTAGGGGAGTTTTTAGTCGCGCAATAATTTACAAAGGGGTGGTATGAATTTATTTTTATCGGGAATTGCTTTCTGAAGAGCGAGAAACGCTACCCCCAGAAAGAACACTTCCCGATATAATTAAAAAAAGTAATTGTAGGGAGGGAATGCAAAGTGGAGGATAATTAGCTCAGGTCCGTGGTGACGCTACTCACCAAATGCATAAGTTAGCTATGCACCCCTGCGGGGCCGCGGTTAAATAAAGAAAAGTTATTCGAGGGAGGATATGCAATTTGATTCACTAAATAATTACAAGAATTTACAGGGGTTGTTGGGGAATATTATGTGTATGTGTAGAGGAGTTTTTAGTCGCGCAATAATTTACAAAGGGGTGGTATGAATTTATTTTCATCGGGAATTGCTTTCTGAAGAGCTACCCCCAGAAAGAACACTTCCCGATATAATAAAAAGGGGGTAATTGGAGGGAGGATATGCAATTTGATTCAATAAATAATTACAACAATTTACAGGGGTTGTTGGGGAATATAATGTGTATGTGTAGGGGAGTTTTTAGTCGCGCAATAATTTACAAAGGGGTGGTATGAATTTATTTTCATCGGGAATTGCTTTCTGAAGAGCTACCCCCAGAAAGAACACTTCCCGATATAATAAAAAGGGGGTAATTGGAGGGAGGATATGCAATTTGATTCAATAAATAATTACAACAATTTACAGGGGTTGTTGGGGAATATAATGTGTATGTGTAGGGGAGTTTTTAGTCGCGCAATAATTTACAAAGGGGTGGTATGAATTTATTTTTATCGGGAATTGCTTTCTGAAGAGCGAGAAACGCTACCCCCAGAAAGAACACTTCCCGATATAATTAAAAAAAGTAATTGTAGGGAGGGAATGCAAAGTGGAGGATAATTAGCTCAGGTCCGTGGTGACGCTACTCACCAAATGCATAAGTTAGCTATGCACCCCTGCGGGGTCGCGGTTAAATAAAGAAAAGTTATTCGAGGGAGGATATGCAATTTGATTCACTAAATAATTACAAGAATTTACAGGGGTTGTTGGGGAATATTATGTGTATGTGTAGGGGAGTTTTTAGTCGCGCAATAATTTACAAAGGGGTGGTATGAATTTATTTTCATCGGGAATTGCTTTCTGAAGAGCTACCCCCAGAAAGAACACTTCCCGATATAATAAAAAGAGGGTAATTGGAGGGAGGATATGCAATTTGATTTAATAAATAATTACAACAATTTACAGGGGTTGTTGGGGAATATAATGTGTATGTGTAGGGGAGTTTTTAGTCGCGCAATAATTTACAAAGGGGTGGTATGAATTTATTTTTATCGGGAATTGCTTTCTGAAGAGCGAGAAACGCTACCCCCAGAAAGAACACTTCCCGATATAATTAAAAAAAGTAATTGTAGGGAGGGAATGCAAAGTGGAGGATAATTAGCTCAGGTCCGTGGTGACGCTACTCACCAAATGCATAAGTTAGCTATGCACCCCTGCGGGGTCGCGGTTAAATAAAGAAAAGTTATTCGAGGGAGGATATGCAATTTGATTCACTAAATAATTACAAGAATTTACAGGGGTTGTTGGGGAATATTATGTGTATGTGTAGAGGAGTTTTTAGTCGCGCAATAATTTACAAAGGGGTGGTATGAATTTATTTTCATCGGGAATTGCTTTCTGAAGAGCTACCCCCAGAAAGAACACTTCCCGATATAATAAAAAGGGGGTAATTGGAGGGAGGATATGCAATTTGATTTGATAAATAATTACAACAATTTACAGGGGTTGTTGGGGAATATAATGTGTATGTGTAGGGGAGTTTTTAGTCGCGCAATAATTTACAAAGGGGTGGTATGAATTTATTTTTATCGGGAATTGCTTTCTGAAGAGCGAGAAACGCTACCCCCAGAAAGAACACTTCCCGATATAATTAAAAAAAGTAATTGTAGGGAGGGAATGCAAAGTGGAGGATAATTAGCTCAGGTCCGTGGTGACGCTACTCACCAGATGCATAAGTTAGCTATGCACCCCTGCGGGGTCGCGGTTAAATAAAGAAAAGTTATTCGAGGGAGGATATGCAATTTGATTCACTAAATAATTACAAGAATTTACAGGGGTTGTTGGGGAATATTATGTGTATGTGTAGAGGAGTTTTTAGTCGCGCAATAATTTACAAAGGGGTGGTATGAATTTATTTTCATCGGGAATTGCTTTCTGAAGAGCTACCCCCAGAAAGAACACTTCCCGATATAATAAAAAGGGGGTAATTGGAGGGAGGATATGCAATTTGATTTGATAAATAATTACAACAATTTACAGGGGTTGTTGGGGAATATAATGTGTATGTGTAGGGGAGTTTTTAGTCGCGCAATAATTTACAAAGGGGTGGTATGAATTTATTTTTATCGGGAATTGCTTTCTGAAGACCGAGAAACGCTACCCCCAGAAAGAACACTTCCCGATATAATTAAAAAAAGTAATTGTAGGGAGGGAATGCAAAGTGGAGGATAATTAGCTCAGGTCCGTGGTGACGCTACTCACCAGATGCATAAGTTAGCTATGCACCCCTGCGGGGTCGCGGTTAAATAAAGAAAAGTTATTCGAGGGAGGATATGCAATTTGATTCACTAAATAATTACAAGAATTTACAGGGGTTGTTGGGGAATATTATGTGTATGTGTAGAGGAGTTTTTAGTCGCGCAATAATTTACAAAGGGGTGGTATGAATTTATTTTCATCGGGAATTGCTTTCTGAAGAGCTACCCCCAGAAAGAACACTTCCCGATATAATAAAAAGGGGGTAATTGGAGGGAGGATATGCAATTTGATTCAATAAATAATTACAACAATTTACAGGGGTTGTTGGGGAATATAATGTGTATGTGTAGGGGAGTTTTTAGTCGCGCAATAATTTACAAAGGGGTGGTATGAATTTATTTTTATCGGGAATTGCTTTCTGAAGAGCGAGAAACGCTACCCCCAGAAAGAACACTTCCCGATATAATTAAAAAAAGTAATTGTAGGGAGGGAATGCAAAGTGGAGGATAATTAGCTCAGGTCCGTGGTGACGCTACTCACCAGATGCATAAGTTAGCTATGCACCCCTGCGGGGTCGCGGTTAAATAAAGAAAAGTTATTCGAGGGAGGATATGCAATTTGATTCACTAAATAATTACAAGAATTTACAGGGGTTGTTGGGGAATATTATGTGTATGTGTAGAGGAGTTTTTAGTCGCGCAATAATTTACAAAGGGGTGGTATGAATTTATTTTCATCGGGAATTGCTTTCTGAAGAGCTACCCCCAGAAAGAACACTTCCCGATATAATAAAAAGGGGGTAATTGGAGGGAGGATATGCAATTTGATTCAATAAATAATTACAACAATTTACAGGGGTTGTTGGGGAATATAATGTGTATGTGTAGGGGAGTTTTTAGTCGCGCAATAATTTACAAAGGGGTGGTATGAATTTATTTTTATCGGGAATTGCTTTCTGAAGAGCGAGAAACGCTACCCCCAGAAAGAACACTTCCCGATATAATTAAAAAAAGTAATTGTAGGGAGGGAATGCAAAGTGGAGGATAATTAGCTCAGGTCCGTGGTGACGCTACTCACCAGATGCATAAGTTAGCTATGCACCCCTGCGGGGTCGCGGTTAAATAAAGAAAAGTTATTCGAGGGAGGATATGCAATTTGATTCACTAAATAATTACAAGAATTTACAGGGGTTGTTGGGGAATATTATGTGTATGTGTAGAGGAGTTTTTAGTCGCGCAATAATTTACAAAGGGGTGGTATGAATTTATTTTCATCGGGAATTGCTTTCTGAAGAGCTACCCCCAGAAAGAACACTTCCCGATATAATAAAAAGGGGGTAATTGGAGGGAGGATATGCAATTTGATTCAATAAATAATTACAACAATTTACAGGGGTTGTTGGGGAATATAATGTGTATGTGTAGGGGAGTTTTTAGTCGCGCAATAATTTACAAAGGGGTGGTATGAATTTATTTTTATCGGGAATTGCTTTCTGAAGAGCGAGAAACGCTACCCCCAGAAAGAACACTTCCCGATATAATTAAAAAAAGTAATTGTAGGGAGGGAATGCAAAGTGGAGGATAATTAGCTCAGGTCCGTGGTGACGCTACTCACCAGATGCATAAGTTAGCTATGCACCCCTGCGGGGTCGCGGTTAAATAAAGAAAAGTTATTCGAGGGAGGATATGCAATTTGATTCACTAAATAATTACAAGAATTTACAGGGGTTGTTGGGGAATATTATGTGTATGTGTAGAGGAGTTTTTAGTCGCGCAATAATTTACAAAGGGGTGGTATGAATTTATTTTCATCGGGAATTGCTTTCTGAAGAGCTACCCCCAGAAAGAACACTTCCCGATATAATAAAAAGGGGGTAATTGGAGGGAGGATATGCAATTTGATTCAATAAATAATTACAACAATTTACAGGGGTTGTTGGGGAATATAATGTGTATGTGTAGGGGAGTTTTTAGTCGCGCAATAATTTACAAAGGGGTGGTATGAATTTATTTTTATCGGGAATTGCTTTCTGAAGAGCGAGAAACGCTACCCCCAGAAAGAACACTTCCCGATATAATTAAAAAAAGTATTTGTAGGGAGGGAATGCAAAGTGGAGGATAATTAGCTCAGGTCCGTGGTGACGCTACTCACCAAATGCATAAGTTGGCTATGCACCCCTGCGGGGTCGCGGTTAAATAAAGAAAAGTTATTCGAGGGAGGATATGCAATTTGATTCACTAAATAATTACAAGAATTTACAGGGGTTGTTGGGGAATATTATGTGTATGTGTAGAGGAGTTTTTAGTCGCGCAATAATTTACAAAGGGGTGGTATGAATTTATTTTCATCGGGAATTGCTTTCTGAAGAGCTACCCCCAGAAAGAACACTTCCCGATATAATAAAAAGGGGGTAATTGGAGGGAGGATATGCAATTTGATTCAATAAATAATTACAACAATTTACAGGGGTTGTTGGGGAATATAATGTGTATGTGTAGGGGAGTTTTTAGTCGCGCAATAATTTACAAAGGGGTGGTATGAATTTATTTTTATCGGGAATTGCTTTCTGAAGAGCGAGAAACGCTACCCCCAGAAAGAACACTTCCCGATATAATTAAAAAAAGTATTTGTAGGGAGGGAATGCAAAGTGGAGGATAATTAGCTCAGGTCCGTGGTGACGCTACTCACCAAATGCATAAGTTAGCTATGCACCCCTGCGGGGTCGCGGTTAAATAAAGAAAAGTTATTCGAGGGAGGATATGCAATTTGATTCACTAAATAATTACAAGAATTTACAGGGGTTGTTGGGGAATATTATGTGTATGTGTAGAGGAGTTTTTAGTCGCGCAATAATTTACAAAGGGGTGGTATGAATTTATTTTCATCGGGAATTGCTTTCTGAAGAGCTACCCCCAGAAAGAACACTTCCCGATATAATAAAAAGGGGGTAATTGGAGGGAGGATATGCAATTTGATTCAATAAATAATTACAACAATTTACAGGGGTTGTTGGGGAATATAATGTGTATGTGTAGGGGAGTTTTTAGTCGCGCAATAATTTACAAAGGGGTGGTATGAATTTATTTTTATCGGGAATTGCTTTCTGAAGAGCGAGAAACGCTACCCCCAGAAAGAACACTTCCCGATATAATTAAAAAAAGTAATTGTAGGGAGGGAATGCAAAGTGGAGGATAATTAGCTCAGGTCCGTGGTGACGCTACTCACCAGATGCATAAGTTAGCTATGCACCCCTGCGGGGTCGCGGTTAAATAAAGAAAAGTTATTCGAGGGAGGATATGCAATTTGATTCACTAAATAATTACAAGAATTTACAGGGGTTGTTGGGGAATATTATGTGTATGTGTAGAGGAGTTTTTAGTCGCGCAATAATTTACAAAGGGGTGGTATGAATTTATTTTCATCGGGAATTGCTTTCTGAAGAGCTACCCCCAGAAAGAACACTTCCCGATATAATAAAAAGGGGGTAATTGGAGGGAGGATATGCAATTTGATTCAATAAATAATTACAACAATTTACAGGGGTTGTTGGGGAATATAATGTGTATGTGTAGGGGAGTTTTTAGTCGCGCAATAATTTACAAAGGGGTGGTATGAATTTATTTTTATCGGGAATTGCTTTCTGAAGAGCGAGAAACGCTACCCCCAGAAAGAACACTTCCCGATATAATTAAAAAAAGTAATTGTAGGGAGGGAATGCAAAGTGGAGGATAATTAGCTCAGGTCCGTGGTGACGCTACTCACCAGATGCATAAGTTAGCTATGCACCCCTGCGGGGTCGCGGTTAAATAAAGAAAAGTTATTCGAGGGAGGATATGCAATTTGATTCACTAAATAATTACAAGAATTTACAGGGGTTGTTGGGGAATATTATGTGTATGTGTAGAGGAGTTTTTAGTCGCGCAATAATTTACAAAGGGGTGGTATGAATTTATTTTCATCGGGAATTGCTTTCTGAAGAGCTACCCCCAGAAAGAACACTTCCCGATATAATAAAAAGGGGGTAATTGGAGGGAGGATATGCAATTTGATTCAATAAATAATTACAACAATTTACAGGGGTTGTTGGGGAATATAATGTGTATGTGTAGGGGAGTTTTTAGTCGCGCAATAATTTACAAAGGGGTGGTATGAATTTATTTTTATCGGGAATTGCTTTCTGAAGAGCGAGAAACGCTACCCCCAGAAAGAACACTTCCCGATATAATTAAAAAAAGTATTTGTAGGGAGGGAATGCAAAGTGGAGGATAATTAGCTCAGGTCCGTGGTGACGCTACTCACCAAATGCATAAGTTGGCTATGCACCCCTGCGGGGTCGCGGTTAAATAAAGAAAAGTTATTCGAGGGAGGATATGCAATTTGATTCACTAAATAATTACAAGAATTTACAGGGGTTGTTGGGGAATATTATGTGTATGTGTAGAGGAGTTTTTAGTCGCGCAATAATTTACAAAGGGGTGGTATGAATTTACTTTCATCGGTAATTGCTTTCTGAAGAGCTACCCCCAGAAAGAACACTTCCCGATATAATAAAAAGGGGGTAATTGGAGGGAGGATATGCAATTTGATTTGATAAATAATTACAACAATTTACAGGGGTTGTTGGGGAATATAATGTGTATGTGTAGGGGAGTTTTTAGTCGCGCAATAATTTACAAAGGGGTGGTATGAATTTATTTTTATCGGGAATTGCTTTCTGAAGAGCGAGAAACGCTACCCCCAGAAAGAACACTTCCCGATATAATTAAAAAAAGTAATTGTAGGGAGGGAATGCAAAGTGGAGGATAATTAGCTCAGGTCCGTGGTGACGCTACTCACCAAATGCATAAGTTAGCTATGCACCCCTGCGGGGTCGCGGTTAAATAAAGAAAAGTTATTCGAGGGAGGATATGCAATTTGATTCACTAAATAATTACAAGAATTTACAGGGGTTGTTGGGGAATATTATGTGTATGTGTAGAGGAGTTTTTAGTCGCGCAATAATTTACAAAGGGGTGGTATGAATTTATTTTTATCGGGAATTGCTTTCTGAAGAGCGAGAAACGCTACCCCCAGAAAGAACACTTCCCGATATAATTAAAAAAAGTAATTGTAGGGAGGGAATGCAAAGTGGAGGATAATTAGTTCAGGTCCGTGGTGACAGTACTCACCAAATGCATAAGTTAGCTATGCACCCCTGCGGGGTCGCGGTTAAATAAAGAAAAGTTATTCGAGGGAGGATATGCAATTTGATTCACTAAATAATTACAAGAATTTACAGGGGTTGTTGGGGAATATTATGTGTATGTGTAGAGGAGTTTTTAGTCGCGCAATAATTTACAAAGGGGTGGTATGAATTTATTTTCATCGGGAATTGCTTTCTGAAGAGCGAGAAACGCTACCCCCAGAAAGAACACTTCCCGATATAATTAAAAAAAGTAATTGTAGGGAGGGAATGCAAAGTGGAGGATAATTAGCTCAGGTCCGTGGTGACGCTACTCACCAAATGCATAAGTTAGCTATGCACCCCTGCGGGGTCGCGGTTAAATAAAGAAAAGTTATTCGAGGGAGGATATGCAATTTGATTCACTAAATAATTACAAGAATTTACAGGGGTTGTTGGGGAATATTATGTGTATGTGTAGAGGAGTTTTTAGTCGCGCAATAATTTACAAAGGGGTGGTATGAATTTATTTTTATCGGGAATTGCTTTCTGAAGAGCGAGAAACGCTACCCCCAGAAAGAACACTTCCCGATATAATTAAAAAAAGTAATTGTAGGGAGGGAATGCAAAGTGGAGGATAATTAGTTCAGGTCCGTGGTGACAGTACTCACCAAATGCATAAGTTAGCTATGCACCCCTGCGGGGTCGCGGTTAAATAAAGAAAAGTTATTCGAGGGAGGATATGCAATTTGATTCACTAAATAATTACAAGAATTTACAGGGGTTGTTGGGGAATATAATGTGTATGTGTAGAGGAGTTTTTAGTCGCGCAATAATTTACAAAGGGGTGGTATGAATTTATTTTTATCGGGAATTGCTTTCTGAAGAGCGAGAAACGCTACCCCCAGAAAGAACACTTCCCGATATAATTAAAAAAAGTAATTGTAGGGAGGGAATGCAAAGTGGAGGATAATTAGTTCAGGTCCGTGGTGACAGTACTCACCAAATGCATAAGTTAGCTATGCACCCCTGCGGGGTCGCGGTTAAATAAAGAAAAGTTATTCGAGGGAGGATATGCAATTTGATTCACTAAATAATTACAAGAATTTACAGGGGTTGTTGGGGAATATTATGTGTATGTGTAGAGGAGTTTTTAGTCGCGCAATAATTTACAAAGGGGTGGTATGAATTTATTTTTATCGGGAATTGCTTTCTGAAGAGCGAGAAACGCTACCCCCAGAAAGAACACTTCCCGATATAATTAAAAAAAGTAATTGTAGGGAGGGAATGCAAAGTGGAGGATAATTAGCTCAGGTCCGTGGTGACGCTACTCACCAAATGCATAAGTTAGCTATGCACCCCTGCGGGGTCGCGGTTAAATAAAGAAAAGTTATTCGAGGGAGGATATGCAATTTGATTCACTAAATAATTACAAGAATTTACAGGGGTTGTTGGGGAATATTATGTGTATGTGTAGAGGAGTTTTTAGTCGCGCAATAATTTACAAAGGGGTGGTATGAATTTATTTTTATCGGGAATTGCTTTCTGAAGAGCGAGAAACGCTACCCCCAGAAAGAACACTTCCCGATATAATTAAAAAAAGTAATTGTAGGGAGGGAATGCAAAGTGGAGGATAATTAGTTCAGGTCCGTGGTGACAGTACTCACCAAATGCATAAGTTAGCTATGCACCCCTGCGGGGTCGCGGTTAAATAAAGAAAAGTTATTCGAGGGAGGATATGCAATTTGATTCACTAAATAATTACAAGAATTTACAGGGGTTGTTGGGGAATATAATGTGTATGTGTAGAGGAGTTTTTAGTCGCGCAATAATTTACAAAGGGGTGGTATGAATTTATTTTTATCGGGAATTGCTTTCTGAAGAGCGAGAAACGCTACCCCCAGAAAGAACACTTCCCGATATAATTAAAAAAAGTAATTGTAGGGAGGGAATGCAAAGTGGAGGATAATTAGCTCAGGTCCGTGGTGACGCTACTCACCAAATGCATAAGTTAGCTATGCACCCCTGCGGGGTCGCGGTTAAATAAAGAAAAGTTATTCGAGGGAGGATATGCAATTTGATTCACTAAATAATTACAAGAATTTACAGGGGTTGTTGGGGAATATTATGTGTATGTGTAGAGGAGTTTTTAGTCGCGCAATAATTTACAAAGGGGTGGTATGAATTTATTTTTATCGGGAATTGCTTTCTGAAGAGCGAGAAACGCTACCCCCAGAAAGAACACTTCCCGATATAATTAAAAAAAGTAATTGTAGGGAGGGAATGCAAAGTGGAGGATAATTAGTTCAGGTCCGTGGTGACAGTACTCACCAAATGCATAAGTTAGCTATGCACCCCTGCGGGGTCGCGGTTAAATAAAGAAAAGTTATTCGAGGGAGGATATGCAATTTGATTCACTAAATAATTACAAGAATTTACAGGGGTTGTTGGGGAATATTATGTGTATGTGTAGAGGAGTTTTTAGTCGCGCAATAATTTACAAAGGGGTGGTATGAATTTATTTTCATCGGGAATTGCTTTTTGAAGAGCTACCCCCAGAAAGAACACTTCCCGATATAATAAAAAGGGGGTAATTGGAGGGAGGATATGCAATTTGATTCAATAAATAATTACAACAATTTACAGGGGTTGTTGGGGAATATAATGTGTATGTGTAGGGGAGTTTTTAGTCGCGCAATAATTTACAAAGGGGTGGTATGAATTTATTTTTATCGGGAATTGCTTTCTGAAGAGCGAGAAACGCTACCCCCAGAAAGAACACTTCCCGATATAATTAAAAAAAGTAATTGTAGGGAGGGAATGCAAAGTGGAGGATAATTAGTTCAGGTCCGTGGTGACAGTACTCACCAAATGCATAAGTTAGCTATGCACCCCTGCGGGGTCGCGGTTAAATAAAGAAAAGTTATTCGAGGGAGGATATGCAATTTGATTCACTAACTAATTACAAGAATTTACAGGGGTTGTTGGGGAATATTATGTGTATGTGTAGAGGAGTTTTTAGTCGCGCAATAATTTACAAAGGGGTGGTATGAATTTATTTTCATCGGGAATTGCTTTCTGAAGAGCTACCCCCAGAAAGAACACTTCCCGATATAATAAAAAGGGGGTAATTGGAGGGAGGATATGCAATTTGATTCAATAAATAATTACAACAATTTACAGGGGTTGTTGGGGAATATAATGTGTATGTGTAGGGGAGTTTTTAGTCGCGCAATAATTTACAAAGGGGTGGTATGAATTTATTTTTATCGGGAATTGCTTTCTGAAGAGCGAGAAACGCTACCCCCAGAAAGAACACTTCCCGATATAATTAAAAAAAGTAATTGTAGGGAGGGAATGCAAAGTGGAGGATAATTAGCTCAGGTCCGTGGTGACGCTACTCACCAAATGCATAAGTTAGCTATGCACCCCTGCGGGGTCGCGGTTAAATAAAGAAAAGTTATTCGAGGGAGGATATGCAATTTGATTCACTAAATAATTACAAGAATTTACAGGGGTTGTTGGGGAATATTATGTGTATGTGTAGAGGAGTTTTTAGTCGCGCAATAATTTACAAAGGGGTGGTATGAATTTATTTTCATCGGGAATTGCTTTCTGAAGAGCTACCCCCAGAAAGAACACTTCCCGATATAATAAAAAGGGGGTAATTGGAGGGAGGATATGCAATTTGATTCAATAAATAATTACAACAATTTACAGGGGTTGTTGGGGAATATAATGTGTATGTGTAGGGGAGTTTTTAGTCGCGCAATAATTTACAAAGGGGTGGTATGAATTTATTTTTATCGGGAATTGCTTTCTGAAGAGCGAGAAACGCTACCCCCAGAAAGAACACTTCCCGATATAATTAAAAAAAGTAATTGTAGGGAGGGAATGCAAAGTGGAGGATAATTAGCTCAGGTCCGTGGTGACGCTACTCACCAAATGCATAAGTTAGCTATGCACCCCTGCGGGGTCGCGGTTAAATAAAGAAAAGTTATTCGAGGGAGGATATGCAATTTGATTCACTAAATAATTACAAGAATTTACAGGGGTTGTTGGGGAATATTATGTGTATGTGTAGAGGAGTTTTTAGTCGCGCAATAATTTACAAAGGGGTGGTATGAATTTATTTTCATCGGGAATTGCTTTCTGAAGAGCTACCCCCAGAAAGAACACTTCCCGATATAATAAAAAGGGGGTAATTGGAGGGGGGATATGCAATTTGATTCAATAAATAATTACAACAATTTACAGGGGTTGTTGGGGAATATAATGTGTATGTGTAGGGGAGTTTTTAGTCGCGCAATAATTTACAAAGGGGTGGTATGAATTTATTTTTATCAGGAATTGCTTTATGAAGAGCGAGAAACGCTACCCCCAGAAAGAACACTTCCCGATATAATTAAAAAAAGTTATTGTAGGGAAGGAATGCAAAGTGGAGGAAAATTAGCTCAGGTCCGTGGTGACGCTACTCACCAAATGCATAAGTTAGCTATGCACCCCTGCGGGGTCGCGGTTAAATAAAGAAAAGTTATTCGAGGGAGGATATGCAATTTGATTCACTAAATAATTACAAGAATTTACAGGGGTTGTTGGGGAATATTATGTGTATGTGTAGAGGAGTTTTTAGTCGCGCAATAATTTACAAAGGGGTGGTATGAATTTATTTTCATCAGGAATTGCTTTATGAAGAGCGAGAAACGCTACCCCCAGAAAGAACACTTCCCGATATAATTAAAAAAAGTTATTGTAGGGAAGGAATGCAAAGTGGAGGAAAATTAGCTCAGGTCCGTGGTGACGCTACTCACCAAATGCATAAGTTAGCTATGCACCCCTGCGGGGTCGCGGTTAAATAAAGAAAAGTTATTCGAGGGAGGATATGCAATTTGATTCACTAAATAATTACAAGAATTTACAGGGGTTGTTGGGGAATATTATGTGTATGTGTAGAGGAGTTTTTAGTCGCGCAATAATTTACAAAGGGGTGGTATGAATTTATTTTCATCGGGAATTGCTTTCTGAAGAGCTACCCCCAGAAAGAACACTTCCCGATATAATAAAAAGGGGGTAATTGGAGGGAGGATATGCAATTTGATTCAATAAATAATTACAACAATTTACAGGGGTTGTTGGGGAATATAATGTGTATGTGTAGGGGAGTTTTTAGTCGCGCAATAATTTACAAAGGGGTGGTATGAATTTATTTTTATCGGGAATTGCTTTCTGAAGAGCGAGAAACGCTACCCCCAGAAAGAACACTTCCCGATATAATTAAAAAAAGTAATTGTAGGGAGGGAATGCAAAGTGGAGGATAATTAGCTCAGGTCCGTGGTGACGCTACTCACCAAATGCATAAGTTAGCTATGCACCCCTGCGGGGTCGCGGTTAAATAAAGAAAAGTTATTCGAGGGAGGATATGCAATTTGATTCACTAAATAATTACAAGAATTTACAGGGGTTGTTGGGGAATATTATGTGTATGTGTAGAGGAGTTTTTAGTCGCGCAATAATTTACAAAGGGGTGGTATGAATTTATTTTCATCGGGAATTGCTTTCTGAAGAGCTACCCCCAGAAAGAACACTTCCCGATATAATAAAAAGGGGGTAATTGGAGGGAGGATATGCAATTTGATTCAATAAATAATTACAACAATTTACAGGGGTTGTTGGGGAATATAATGTGTATGTGTAGGGGAGTTTTTAGTCGCGCAATAATTTACAAAGGGGTGGTATGAATTTATTTTTATCAGGAATTGCTTTCTGAAGAGCGAGAAACGCTACCCCCAGAAAGAACACTTCCCGATATAATTAAAAAAAGTTATTGTAGGGAGGGAATGCAAAGTGGAGGAAAATTAGCTCAGGTCCGTGGTGACGCTACTCACCAAATGCATAAGTTAGCTATGCACCCCTGCGGGGTCGCGGTTAAATAAAGAAAAGTTATTCGAGGGAGGATATGCAATTTGATTCACTAAATAATTACAAGAATTTACAGGGGTTGTTGGGGAATATTATGTGTATGTATAGAGGAGTTTTTAGTCGCGCAATAATTTACAAAGGGGTGGTATGAATTTATTTTTATCGGGAATTGCTTTCTGAAGAGCGAGAAACGCTACCCCCAGAAAGAACACTTCCCGATATAATTCAAAAAAGTAATTGTAGGGAGGGAATGCAAAGTGGAAGATAATTAGCTCAGGTCCGTGGTGACGCTACTCACCAAATGCATAAGTTAGCTATGCACCCCTGCGGGGTCGCGGTTAAATAAAGAAAAGTTATTCGAGGGAGGATATGCAATTTGATTCACTAAATAATTACAAGAATTTACAGGGGTTGTTGGGGAATATTATGTATATGTGTAGAGGAGTTTTTAGTCGCGCAATAATTTACAAAGGGGTGGTATGAATTTATTTTCATCGGGAATTGCTTTCTGAAGAGCTACCCCCAGAAAGAACACTTCCCGATATAATAAAAAGGGGGTAATTGGAGAGAGGATATGCAATTTGATTCAATAAATAATTACAACAATTTACAGGGGTTGTTGGGGAATATAATGTGTATGTGTAGGGGAGTTTTTAGTCGCGCAATAATTTACAAAGGGGTGGTATGAATTTATTTTTATCGGGAATTGCTTTCTGAAGAGCGAGAAACGCTACCCCCAGAAAGAACACTTCCCGATATAATTAAAAAAAGTAATTGTAGGGAGGGAATGCAAAGTGGAGGATAATTAGCTCAGGTCCGTGGTGACAGTACTCACCAAATGCATAAGTTAGCTATGCACCCCTGCGGGGTCGCGGTTAAATAAAGAAAAGTTATTCGAGGGAGGATATGCAATTTGATTCACTAAATAATTACAAGAATTTACAGGGGTTGTTGGGGAATATTATGTGTATGTGTAGAGGAGTTTTTAGTCGCGCAATAATTTACAAAGGGGTGGTATGAATTTATTTTCATCGGGAATTGCTTTCTGAAGAGCTACCCCCAGAAAGAACACTTCCCGATATGATAAAAAGGGGGTAATTGGAGGGAGGATATGCAATTTGATTCAATAAATAATTACAACAATTTACAGGGGTTGTTGGGGAATATAATGTGTATGTGTAGGGGAGTTTTTAGTCGCGCAATAATTTACAAAGGGGTGGTATGAATTTATTTTTATCAGGAATTGCTTTCTGAAGAGCGAGAAACGCTACCCCCAGAAAGAACACTTCCCGATATAATTAAAAAAAGTTATTGTAGGGAGGGAATGCAAAGTGGAGGAAAATTAGCTCAGGTCCGTGGTGACGCTACTCACCAAATGCATAAGTTAGCTATGCACCCCTGCGGGGTCGCGGTTAAATAAAGAAAAGTTATTCGAGGGAGGATATGCAATTTGATTCACTAAATAATTACAAGAATTTACAGGGGTTGTTGGGGAATATTATGTGTATGTATAGAGGAGTTTTTAGTCGCGCAATAATTTACAAAGGGGTGGTATGAATTTATTTTTATCGGGAATTGCTTTCTGAAGAGCGAGAAACGCTACCCCCAGAAAGAACACTTCCCGATATAATTAAAAAAAGTAATTGTAGGGAGGGAATGCAAAGTGGAGGATAATTAGCTCAGGTCCGTGGTGACGCTACTCACCAAATGCATAAGTTAGCTATGCACCCCTGCGGGGTCGCGGTTAAATAAGGAAAAGTTATTCGAGGGAGGATATGCAATTTGATTCACTAAATAATTACAAGAATTTACAGGGGTTGTTGGGGAATATTATGTGTATGTGTAGAGGAGTTTTTAGTCGCGCAATAATTTACAAAGGGGTGGTATGAATTTATTTTCATCGGGAATTGCTTTCTGAAGAGCTACCCCGAGAAAGAACACTTCCCGATATAATAAAAAGGGGGTAATTGGAGGGAGGATATGCAATTTGATTCAATAAATAATTACAACAATTTACAGGGGTTGTTGGGGAATATAATGTGTATGTGTAGGGGAGTTTTTAGTCGCGCAATAATTTACAAAGGGGTGGTATGAATTTACTTTCATCGGGAATTGCTTTCTGAAGAGCTACCCCCAGAAAGAACACTTCCCGATATAATAAAAAGGGGGTAATTGGAGGGAGGATATGCAATTTGATTTGATAAATAATTACAACAATTTACAGGGGTTGTTGGGGAATATAATGTGTATGTGTAGGGGAGTTTTTAGTCGCGCAATAATTTACAAAGGGGTGGTATGAATTTATTTTCATCGGGAATTGCTTTCTGAAGAGCTACCCCCAGGAAGAACACTTCCCGATATAATAAAAAGGGGGTAATTGGAGGGAGGATATGCAATTTGATTTGATAAATAATTACAACAATTTACAGGGGTTGTTGGGGAATATAATGTGTATGTGTAGGGGAGTTTTCAGTCGCGCAATAATTTACAAAGGGGTGGTATGAATTTATTTTCATCGGGAATTGCTTTCTGAAGAGCTACCCCCAGGAAGAACACTTCCCGATATAATAAAAAGGGGGTAATTGGTGGGAGGATATGCAATTTGATTTAATAAATAATTACAACAATTTACAGGGGTTGTTGGGGAATATAATGTGTATGTGTAGGGGAGTTTTTAGTCGCGCAATAATTTACAAAGGGGTGGTATGAATTTATTTTTATCGGGAATTGCTTTCTGAAGAGCGAGAAACGCTACCCCCAGAAAGAACACTTCCCGATATAATTAAAAAAAGTAATTGTAGGGAGGGAATGCAAAGTGGAGGATAATTAGCTCAGGTCCGTGGTGACGCTACTCACCAAATGCATAAGTTAGCTATGCACCCCTGCGGGGTCGCGGTTAAATAAAGAAAAGTTATTCGAGGGAGGATATGCAATTTGATTCACTAAATAATTACAAGAATTTACAGGGGTTGTTGGGGAATATTATGTGTATGTGTAGAGGAGTTTTTAGTCGCGCAATAATTTACAAAGGGGTGGTCTGAATTTATTTTCATCGGGAATTGCTTTCTGAAGAGCTACCCCCAGAAAGAACACTTCCCGATATAATAAAAAGGGGGTAATTGGAGGGAGGATATGCAATTTGATTCAATAAATAATTACAACAATTTACAGGGGTTGTTGGGGAATATAATGTGTATGTGTAGGGGAGTTTTTAGTCGCGCAATAATTTACAAAGGGGTGGTATGAATTTATTTTTATCAGGAATTGCTTTCTGAAGAGCGAGAAACGCTACCCCCAGAAAGAACACTTCCCGATATAATTAAAAAAAGTTATTGTAGGGAGGGAATGCAAAGTGGAGGAAAATTAGCTCAGGTCCGTGGTGACGCTACTCACCAAATGCATAAGTTAGCTATGCACCCCTGCGGGGTCGCGGTTAAATAAAGAAAAGTTATTCGAGGGAGGATATGCAATTTGATTCACTAAATAATTACAAGAATTTACAGGGGTTGTTGGGGAATATTATGTGTATGTATAGAGGAGTTTTTAGTCGCGCAATAATTTACAAAGGGGTGGTATGAATTTATTTTTATCGGGAATTGCTTTCTGAAGAGCAAGAAACGCTACCCCCAGAAAGAACACTTCCCGATATAATTAAAAAAAGTAATTGTAGGGAGGGAATGCAAAGTGGAGGATAATTAGCTCAGGTCCGTGGTGACGCTACTCACCAAATGCATAAGTTAGCTATGCACCCCTGCGGGGTCGCGGTTAAATAAAGAAAAGTTATTCGAGGGAGGATATGCAATTTGATTCACTAAATAATTACAAGAATTTACAGGGGTTGTTGGGGAATATTATGTGTATGTGTAGAGGAGTTTTTAGTCGCGCAATAATTTACAAAGGGGTGGTATGAATTTATTTTCATCGGGAATTGCTTTCTGAAGAGCTACCCCGAGAAAGAACACTTCCCGATATAATAAAAAGGGGGTAATTGGAGGGAGGATATGCAATTTGATTCAATAAATAATTACAACAATTTACAGGGGTTGTTGGGGAATATAATGTGTATGTGTAGGGGAGTTTTTAGTCGCGCAATAATTTACAAAGGGGTGGTATGAATTTACTTTCATCGGGAATTGCTTTCTGAAGAGCTACCCCCAGAAAGAACACTTCCCGATATAATAAAAAGGGGGTAATTGGAGGGAGGATATGCAATTTGATTTGATAAATAATTACAACAACTTACAGGGGTTGTTGGGGAATATAATGTGTATGTGTAGGGGAGTTTTTAGTCGCGCAATAATTTACAAAGGGGTGGTATGAATTTATTTTCATCGGGAATTGCTTTCTGAAGAGCTACCCCCAGGAAGAACACTTCCCGATATAATAAAAAGGGGGTAATTGGAGGGAGGATATGCAATTTGATTTGATAAATAATTACAACAATTTACAGGGGTTGTTGGGGAATATAATGTGTATGTGTAGGGGAGTTTTCAGTCGCGCAATAATTTACAAAGGGGTGGTATGAATTTATTTTCATCGGGAATTGCTTTCTGAAGAGCTACCCCCAGGAAGAACACTTCCCAATATAATAAAAAGGGGGTAATTGGTGGGAGGATATGCAATTTGATTTAATAAATAATTACAACAATTTACAGGGGTTGTTGGGGAATATAATGTGTATGTGTAGGGGAGTTTTTAGTCGCGCAATAATTTACAAAGGGGTGGTATGAATTTATTTTTATCGGGAATTGCTTTCTGAAGAGCGAGAAACGCTACCCCCAGAAAGAACACTTCCCGATATAATTAAAAAAAGTTATTGTAGGGAGGGAATGCAAAGTGGAGGATAATTAGCTCAGGTCCGTGGTGACGCTACTCACCAAATGCATAAGTTAGCTATGCACCCCTGCGGGGTCGCGGTTAAATAAAGAAAAGTTATTCGAGGGAGGATATGCAATTTGATTCACTAAATAATTACAAGAATTTACAGGGGTTGTTGGGGAATATTATGTGTATGTGTAGAGGAGTTTTTAGTCGCGCAATAATTTACAAAGGGGTGGTATGAATTTATTTTCATCGGGAATTGCTTTCTGAAGAGCTACCCCCAGAAAGAACACTTCCCGATATAATAAAAAGGGGGTAATTGGAGGGAGGATATGCAATTTGATTCAATAAATAATTACAACAATTTACAGGGGTTGTTGGGGAATATAATGTGTATGTGTAGGGGAGTTTTTAGTCGCGCAATAATTTACAAAGGGGTGGTATGAATTTATTTTTATCGGGAATTGCTTTCTGAAGAGCGAGAAACGCTACCCCCAGAAAGAACACTTCCCGATATAATTAAAAAAAGTTATTGTAGGGAGGGAATGCAAAGTGGAGGATAATTAGCTCAGGTCCGTGGTGACGCTACTCACCAAATGCATAAGTTAGCTATGCACCCCTGCGGGTCCGCGGTTAAATAAAGAAAAGTTATTCGAGGGAGGATATGCAATTTGATTCACTAAATAATTACAAGAATTTACAGGGGTTGTTGGAGAATATTATGTGTATGTGTGGAGGAGTTTTTAGTCGCGCAATAATTTACAAAGGGGTGGTATGAATTTACTTTCATCGGGAATTGCTTTCTGAAGAGCTACCCCCAGAAAGAACACTTCCCGATATAATAAAAAGGGGGTAATTGGAGGGAGGATATGCAATTTGATTTAATAAATAATTACAACAATTTACAGGGGTTGTTGGGGAATATAATGTGTATGTGTAGGGGAGTTTTCAGTCGCGCAATAATTTACAAAGGGGTGGTATGAATTTATTTTTATCGGGAATTGCTTTCTGAAGAGCGAGAAACGCTACCCCCAGAAAGAACACTTCCCGATATAATTAAAAAAAGTAATTGTAGGGAGGGAATGCAAAGTGGAGGATAATTAGCTCAGGTCCGTGGTGACGCTACTCACCAAATGCATAAGTTAGCTATGCACCCCTGCGGGGTCGCGGTTAAATAAAGAAAAGTTATTCGAGGGAGGATATGCAATTTGAATCACTAAATAATTACAAGAATTTACAGGGGTTGTTGGGGAATATTATGTGTATGTGTAGAGGAGTTTTTAGTCGCGCAATAATTTACAAAGGGGTGGTATGAATTTACTTTCATCGGGAATTGCTTTCTGAAGAGCTACCCCCAGAAAGAACACTTCCCGATATGATAAAAAGGGGGTAATTGGAGGGAGGATATGCAATTTGATTTAATAAATAATTACAACAATTTACAGGGGTTGTTGGGGAATATAATGTGTATGTGTAGGGGAGTTTTTAGTCGCGCAATAATTTACAAAGGGGTGGTATGAATTTATTTTTATCGGGAATTGCTTTCTGAAGAGCGAGAAACGCTACCCCCAGAAAGAACACTTCCCGATATAATTAAAAAAAGTAATTGTAGGGAGGGAATGCAAAGTGGAGGATAATTAGCTCAGGTCCGTGGTGACGCTACTCACCAAATGCATAAGTTAGCTATGCACCCCTGCGGGGTCGCGGTTAAATAAAGAAAAGTTATTCGAGGGAGGATATGCAATTTGATTCACTAAATAATTACAAGAATTTACAGGGGTTGTTGGGGAATATTATGTGTATGTGTAGGGGAGTTTTTAGTCGCGCAATAATTTACAAAGGGGTGGTATGAATTTATTTTCATCGGGAATTGCTTTCTGAAGAGCTACCCCCAGAAAGAACACTTCCCGATATAATAAAAAGGGGGTAATTTGAGGGAGGATATGCAATTTGATTTAATAAATAATTACAACAATTTACAGGGGTTGTTGGGGAATATAATGTGTATGTGTAGGGGAGTTTTTAGTCGCGCAATAATTTACAAAGGGGTGGTATGAATTTATTTTCATCGGGAATTGCTTTCTGAAGAGCTACCCCCAGAAAGAACACTTCCCGATATAATAAAAAGGGGGTAATTGGAGGGAGGATATGCAATTTGATTTAATAAATAATTTCAACAATTTACAGGGGTTGTTGGGGAATATAATGTGTATGTGTAGGGGAGTTTTTAGTCGCGCAATAATTCACAAAGGGGTGGTATGAATTTATTTTTATCGGGAATTGCTTTCTGAAGAGCGAGAAACGCTACCCCCAGAAAGAACACTTCCCGATATAATTAAAAAAAGTAATTGTAGGGAGGGAATGCAAAGTGGAGGATAATTAGCTCAGGTCCGTGGTGACGCTACTCACCAAATGCATAAGTTAGCTATGCACCCCTGCGGGGTCGCGGTTAAATAAAGAAAAGTTATTCGAGGGAGGATATGCAATTTGATTCACTAAATAATTACAAGAATTTACAGGGGTTGTTGGGGAATATTATGTGTATGTGTAGAGGAGTTTTTAGTCGCGCAATAATTTACAAAGGGGTGGTATGAATTTACTTTCATCGGGAATTGCTTTCTGAAGAGCTACCCCCAGAAAGAACACTTCCCGATATAATAAAAAGGGGGTAATTGGAGGGAGGATATGCAATTTGATTTAATAAATAATTACAACAATTTACAGGGGTTGTTGGGGAATATAATGTGTATGTGTAGGGGAGTTTTTAGTCGCGCAATAATTTACAAAGGGGTGGTATGAATTTATTTTTATCGGGAATTGCTTTCTGAAGAGCGAGAAACGCTACCCCCAGAAAGAACACTTCCCCATATAATTAAAAAAAGTAATTGTAGGGAGGGAATGCAAAGTGGAGGATAATTAGCTCAGGTCCGTGGTGACGCTACTCACCAAATGCATAAGTTAGCTATGCACCCCTGCGGGGTCGCGGTTAAATAAAGAAAAGTTATTCGAGGGAGGATATGCAATTTGATTCACTAAATAATTACAAGAATTTACAGGGGTTGTTGGGGAATATTATGTGTATGTGTAGGGGAGTTTTTAGTCGCGCAATAATTTACAAAGGGGTGGTATGAATTTATTTTCATCGGGAATTGCTTTCTGAAGAGCTACCCCCAGAAAGAACACTTCCCGATATAATAAAAAGGGGGTAATTTGAGGGAGGATATGCAATTTGATTTAATAAATAATTACAACAATTTACAGGGGTTGTTGGGGAATATAATGTGTATGTGTAGGGGAGTTTTTAGTCGCGCAATAATTTACAAAGGGGTGGTATGAATTTATTTTCATCGGGAATTGCTTTCTGAAGAGCTACCCCCAGAAAGAACACTTCCCGATATAATAAAAAGGGGGTAATTGGAGGGAGGATATGCAATTTGATTTAATAAATAATTTCAACAATTTACAGGGGTTGTTGGGGAATATAATGTGTATGTGTAGGGGAGTTTTTAGTCGCGCAATAATTCACAAAGGGGTGGTATGAATTTATTTTTATCGGGAATTGCTTTCTGAAGAGCGAGAAACGCTACCCCCAGAAAGAACACTTCCCGATATAATTAAAAAAAGTAATTGTAGGGAGGGAATGCAAAGTGGAGGATAATTAGCTCAGGTCCGTGGTGACGCTACTCACCAAATGCATAAGTTAGCTATGCACCCCTGCGGGGTCGCGGTTAAATAAAGAAAAGTTATTCGAGGGAGGATATGCAATTTGATTCACTAAATAATTACAAGAATTTACAGGGGTTGTTGGGGAATATTATGTGTATGTGTAGAGGAGTTTTTAGTCGCGCAATAATTTACAAAGGGGTGGTATGAATTTACTTTCATCGGGAATTGCTTTCTGAAGAGCTACCCCCAGAAAGAACACTTCCCGATATAATTAAAAAAAGTAATTGTAGGGAGGGAATGCAAAGTGGAGGATAATTAGCTCAGGTCCGTGGTGACGCTACTCACCAAATGCATAAGTTAGCTATGCACCCCCTGCGGGGTCGCGGTTAAATCACGAAAAGTTATTGGAGGGAGAATATGCAATTTGATTTACTAAATAATTACAAGAATTTACAGGGGTTGTTGGGGAATATAATGTGTATGTGTAGGGGAGTTTTTAGTCGCGCAATAATTTACAAAGGGGTGGTATAAATTTATTTTCATCGGGAATTGCTTTCTGAAGAGCTACCCCTAGAAAGGACACTTCCCGATATAATAAAAAGGGGGTAATTGGAGGGAGGATATGCAATTTGATTTAATAAATAATTACAACAATTTACAGGGGTTGTTGGGGAATATAATGTGTATGTGTAGGGGAGTTTTTAGTCGCGCAATAATTTACAAAGGGGTGGTATAAATTTATTTTCATCGGGAATTGCTTTCTGAAGAGCTACCCCCAGAAAGGACACTTCCCGATATAATAAAAAGGGGGTAATTGGAGGGAGGATATGCAATTTGATTTAATAAATAATTACAACAATTTACAGGGGTTGTTGGGGAATATTATGTGTATGTGTAGAGGAGTTTTTAGTCGCGCAATAATTTACAAAGGGGTGGTATAAATTTATTTTCATCGGGAATTGCTTTCTGAAGAGCTACCCCCAGAAAGAACACTTCCCGATATAATAAAAAGGGGGTAATTGGAGGGAGGATATGCAAATTGATTTAATAAATAATTACAACAATTTACAGGGGTTGTTGGGGAATATAATGTGTATGTGTAGGGGAGTTTTTAGTCGCGCAATAATTGACAAAGGGGTGGTATAAATTTATTTTCATCGGGAATTGCTTTCTGAAGAGCTACCCCCAGAAAGAACACTTCCCGATATAATAAAAAGGGGGTAATTGGAGGGAGGATATGCAATTTGATTTAATAAATAATTACAACAATTTACAGGGGTTGTTGGGGAATATAATGTGTATGTGTAAGGGAGTTTTAAGTCGCGCAATAATTTACAAAGGGGTGGTATAAATTAATTTTCATCGGGAATTGCTTTCTGAAGAGCTACCCCCAGAAAGGACACTTCCCGATATAATAAAAAGGGGGTAATTGGAGGGAGGATATGCAATTTGATTCAATAAATAATTACAACAATTTACAGGGGTTGTTGGGGAATATAATGTGTATGTGTAGGGGAGTTTTTAGTCGCGCAATAATTTACAAAGGGGTGGTATGAATTTATTTTTATCGGGAATTGCTTTCTGAAGAGCGAGAAACGCTACCCCCAGAAAGAACACTTCACGATATAATTAAAAAAAAGTAATTGTAGGGAGGAGATGCAAAGTGGAGGATAATTAGCTCAGGTCCGTGGTGACGCTACTCACCAAATGCATAAGTTAGCTATGCACCCCCTGCGGAGTCGCGGTTAAATAACGAAAAGTTATTGGAGGGAGAATATGCAATTTGATTTACTAAATAATTACAAGAATTTACAGGGGTTGTTGGGGAATATAATGTGTATGTGTAGGGGAGTTTTTAGTCGCGCAATAATTGACAAAGGGGTGGTATAAATTTATTTTCATCGGGAATTGCTTTCTGAAGAGCTACCCCCAGAAAGGACACTTCCCGATATAATAAAAAGGGGGTAATTGGAGGGAGGATATGCAATTTGATTTAATAAATAATTACAACAATTTACAGGGGTTGTTGGGGAATATAATGTGTATGTGTAGGGGAGTTTTTAGTCGCGCAATAATTTACAAAGGGGTGGTATGAATTTATTTTTATCGGGAATTGCTTTCTGAAGAGCGAGAAACGCTACCCCCAGAAAGAACACTTCACGATATAATTAAAAAAAAGTAATTGTAGGGAGGAGATGCAAAGTGGAGGATAATTAGCTCAGGTCCGTGGTGACAGTACTCACCAAATGCATAAGTTAGCTATGCACCCCTGCGGGGTCGCGGTTAAATAAAGAAAAGTTATTCGAGGGAGGATATGCAATTTGATTCACTAAATAATTACAAGAATTTACAGGGGTTGTTGGGGAATATTATGTGTATGTGTAGAGGAGTTTTTAGTCGCGCAATAATTTACAAAGGGGTGGTATAAATTTACTTCCATCGGGAATTGCTTTCTGAAGAGCTACCCCCAGAAAGGACACTTCCCGATATAATAAAAAGGGGGTAATTGGAGGGAGGATATGCAATTTGATTTAATAAATAATTACAACAATTTACAGGGGTTGTTGGGGAATATAATGTGTATGTGTAGGGGAGTTTTTAGTCGCGCAATAATTCACAAAGGGGTGGTATAAATTTATTTTCATCGGGAATTGCTTTCTGAAGAGCTACCCCCAGAAAGGACACTTCCCGATATAATAAAAAGGGGGTAATTGGAGGGAGGATATGCCATTTGATTTAATAAATAATTACAACAATTTACAGGGGTTGTTGGGGAATATAATGTGTATGTGTAGGGGAGTTTTTAGTCGCGCAATAATTTACAAAGGGGTGGTATAAATTTATTTTCATCGGGAATTGCTTTCTGAAGAGCTACCCCCAGAAAGGACACTTCCCGATATAATAAAAAGGGGGTAATTGGAGGGAGGATATGCAATTTGATTCAATAAATAATTACAACAATTTACAGGGGTTGTTGGGGAATATAATGTGTATGTGTAGGGGAGTTTTTAGTCGCGCAATAATTTACAAAGGGGTGGTATGAATTTATTTTTATCGGGAATTGCTTTCTGAAGAGCGAGAAACGCTACCCCCAGAAAGAACACTTCACGATATAATTAAAAAAAAGTAATTGTAGGGAGGAGATGCAAAGTGGAGGATAATTAGCTCAGGTCCGTGGTGACAGTACTCACCAAATGCATAAGTTAGCTATGCACCCCTGCGGGGTCGCGGTTAAATAAAGAAAAGTTATTCGAGGGAGGATATGCAATTTGATTCACTAAATAATTACAAGAATTTACAGGGGTTGTTGGGGAATATTATGTGTATGTGTAGAGGAGTTTTTAGTCGCGCAATAATTTACAAAGGGGTGGTATAAATTTACTTCCATCGGGAATTGCTTTCTGAAGAGCTACCCCCAGAAAGGACACTTCCCGATATAATAAAAAGGGGGTAATTGGAGGGAGGATATGCAATTTGATTTAATAAATAATCACAACAATTTACAGGGGTTGTTGGGGAATATAATGTGTATGTGTAGGGGAGTTTTTAGTCGCGCAATAATTCACAAAGGGGTGGTATAAATTTATTTTCATCGGGAATTGCTTTCTGAAGAGCTACCCCCAGAAAGGACACTTCCCGATATAATAAAAAGGGGGTAATTGGAGGGAGGATATGCCATTTGATTTAATAAATAATTACAACAATTTACAGGGGTTGTTGGGGAATATAATGTGTATGTGTAGGGGAGTTTTTAGTCGCGCAATAATTTACAAAGGGGTGGTATAAATTTATTTTAATCGGGAATTGCTTTCTGAAGAGCTACCCCCAGAAAGGACACTTCCCGATATAATAAAAAGGGGGTAATTGGAGGGAGGATATGCAATTTGATTTAATAAATAATTACAACAATTTACAGGGGTTGTTGGGGAATATAATGTGTATGTGTAGGGGAGTTTTTAGTCGCGCAATAATTTACAAAGGGGTGGTATGAATTTATTTTTATCGGGAATTGCTTTCTGAAGAGCGAGAAACGCTACCCCCAGAAAGAACACTTCACGATATAATTAAAAAAAAGTAATTGTAGGGAGGAGATGCAAAGTGGAGGATAATTAGCTCAGGTCCGTGGTGACGCTACTCACCAAATGCATAAGTTAGCTATGCACCCCCTGCGGAGTCGCGGTTAAATAACGAAAAGTTATTGGAGGGAGAATATGCAATTTGATTTACTAAATAATTACAAGAATTTACAGGGGTTGTTGGGGAATATAATGTGTATGTGTAGGGGAGTTTTTAGTCGCGCAATAATTGACAAAGGGGTGGTATAAATTTATTTTCATCGGGAATTGCTTTCTGAAGAGCTACCCCCAGAAAGGACACTTCCCGATATAATAAAAAGGGGGTAATTGGAGGGAGGATATGCAATTTGATTTAATAAATAATTACAACAATTTACAGGGGTTGTTGGGGAATATAATGTGTATGTGTAGGGGAGTTTTTAGTCGCGCAATAATTTACAAAGGGGTGGTATAAATTTATTTTAATCGGGAATTGCTTTCTGAAGAGCTACCCCCAGAAAGAACACTTCCCGATATAATAAAAAGGGGGTAATTGGAGGGAGGATATGCAATTTGATTTAATAAATAATTACAAAAATTTACAGGGGTTGTTGGGGAATATAATGTGTATGTGTAGGGGAGTTTTTAGTCGCGCAATAATTTACAAAGGGGTGGTATAAATTTATTTTCATCGGGAATTGCTTTCTGAAGAGCTACCCCCAGAAAGGACACTTCCCGATATAATAAAAAAGGGGGTAATTGGAGGGAGGATATACAATTTGATTTAATAAATAATTACAACAATTTACAGGGGTTGTTGGGGAATATAATGTGTATGTGATGGGGAGTTTTTAGTCGCGCAATAATTTACAAAGGGGTGGTATGAATTTATTTTTATCGGGAATTGCTTTCTGAAGAGCGAGAAACGCTACCCCCAGAAAGAACACTTCACGATATAATTAAAAAAAAGTAATTGTAGGGAGGGAATGCAAAGTGGAGGATAATTAGCTCAGATCCGTGGTGACAGTACTCACCAAATGCATAAGTTAGCTATGCACCCCTGCGGGGTCGCGGTTAAATAAAGAAAAGTTATTCGAGGGAGGATATGCAATTTGATTCACTAAATAATTACAATTATTTACAGGGGTTGTTGGGGAATATTATGTGTATGTGTAGAGGAGTTTTTAGTCGCGCAATAATTTACAAAGGGGTGGTATGAATTTACTTCCATCGGGAATTGCTTTCTGAAGAGCTACCCCCAGAAAGAACACTTCCCGATATAATAAAAAGGGGGTAATTGGAGGGAGGATATGCAATTTGATTTAATAAATAATTACAACAATTTACAGGGGTTGTTGGGGAATATAATGTGTATGTGTAGGGGAGTTTTTAGTCGCGCAATAATTTACAAAGGGGTGGTATAAATTTATTTTCATCGGGGATTGCTTTCTGAAGAGCTACCCCCAGAAAGAACACTTCCCGATATAATAAAAAGGGGGTAATTGGAGGGAGGATATGCAATTTGATTTAATAAATAATTACAACAATTTACAGGGGTTGTTGGGGAATATAATGTGTATGTGTAGGGGAGTTTTTAGTCGCGCAATAATTTACAAAGGGGTGGTATACATTTATTTTCATCGGGAATTGCTTTCTGAAGAGCTACCCCCAGAAAGGACACTTCCCGATATAATAAAAAGGGGGTAATTGGAGGGAGGATATACAATTTGATTTAATAAATAATTACAACAATTTACAGGGGTTGTTGGGGAATATAATGTGTATGTGTAGGGGAGTTTTTAGTCGCGCAATAATTTACAAAGGGGTGGTATGAATTTATTTTTATCGGGAATTGCTTTCTGAAGAGCGAGAAACGCTACCCCCAGAAAGAACACTTCACGATATAATTAAAAAAAAGTAATTGTAGGGAGGGAATGCAAAGTGGAGGATAATTAGCTCAGGTCCGTGGTGACAGTACTCACCAAATGCATAAGTTAGCTATGCACCCCTGCAGGGTCGCGGTTAAATAAAGAAAAGTTATTCGAGGGAGGATATGCAATTTGATTCACTAAATAATTACGAGAATTTACAGGGGTTGTTCGGGAATATTATGTGTATGTGTAGAGGAGTTTTTAGTCGCGCAATAATTTACAAAGGGGTGGTATGAATTTACTTCCATCGGGAATTGCTTTCTGAAGAACTACCCCCAGAAAGAACACTTCCCGATATAATAAAAAGGGGGTAATTGGAGGGAGGATATGCAATTTGATTTAATAAATAATTACAACAATTTACAGGGGTTGTTGGGGAATATAATGTGTATGTGTAGGGGAGTTTTCAGTCGCGCAATAATTGACAAAGGGGTGGTATAAATTTATTTTCATCGGGAATTGCTTTCTGAAGAGCTACCCCCAGAAAGAACACTTCCCGATATAATAAAAAGGGGGTAATTGGAGGGAGGATATGCAATTTGATTTAATAAATAATTACAACAATTTACAGGGGTTGTTGGGGAATATAATGTGTATGTGTAGGGAAGTTTTAAGTCGCGCAAAAATTTACAAAGGGGTGGTATAAATTTATTTTCTTCGGGAATTGCTTTCTGAAGAGCTACCCCCAGAAAGGACACTTCCCGATATAATAAAAAGGGGGTAATTGGAGGGAGGATATGCAATTTGATTTAATAAATAATTACAACAATTTACAGGGGTTGTTGGGGAATATAATGTGTATGTGTAGGGGAGTTTTTAGTCGCGCAATAATTTACAAAGGGGTGGTATAAATTTATTTTCATCGGGAATTGCTTTCTGAAGAGCTACTCCCAGAAAGGACACTTCCCGATATAATAAAAAGGGGGTAATTGGAGGGAGGATATGCAATTTGATTTAATAAATAATTACAACAATTTACAGGTTTGTTGTTGGGGAATATAATGTGTATGTGTAGGGGAGTTTTTAGTCGCGCAATAATTTACAAAGGGGTGGTATAAATTTATTTTCATCGGGAATTGCTTTCTGAAGAGCTACCCCCAGAAAGGACACTTCCCGATATAATAAAAAGGGGGTAATTGGAGGGAGGATATGCAATTTGATTTAATAAATAATTACAACAATTTACAGGGGTTGTTGGGGAATATAATGTGTATGTGTAGGGGAGTTTTTAGTCGCGCAATAATTTACAAAGGGGTGGTATAAATTTATTTTCATCGGGAATTGCTTTCTGAAGAGCTACCCCCAGAAAGGACACTTCCCGATATAATAAAAAGGGGGTAATTGGAGGGAGGATATGCAATTTGATTTAATAAATAATTACAACAATTTACAGGGGTTGTTGGGGAATATAATGTGTATGTGTAGGGGAGTTTTTAGTCGCGCAATAATTTACAAAGGGGTGGTATGAATTTATTTTCATCGGGAATTGCTTTCTGAAGAGCTACCCCCAGAAAGGACACTTCCCGATATAATGAAAAGGGGGTAATTGGAGGGAGGATATGCAATTTGATTTAATAAATAATTACAACAATTTACAGGGGTTGTTGGGGAATATAATGAGTATGTGTAGGGGAGTTTTTAGTCGCGCAATAATTTACAAAGGGGTGGTATAAATTTATTTTCATCGGGAATTGCTTTGTGAAGAGCTACTCCCAGAAAGGACACTTCCCGATATAATAAAAAGGGGGTAATTGGAGGGAGGATATGCAATTTGATTTAATAAATAATTACAACAATTTACAGGTTTGTTGTTGGGGAATATAATGTGTATGTGTAGGGGAGTTTTTAGTCGCGCAATAATTTACAAAGGGGTGGTATAAATTTATTTTCATCGGGAATTGCTTTCTGAAGAGCTACCCCCAGAAAGGACACTTCCCGATATAATAAAAAGGGGGTAATTGGAGGGAGGATATGCAATTTGATTTAATAAATAATTACAACAATTTACAGGGGTTGTTGGGGAATATAATGTGTATGTGTAGGGGAGTTTTTAGTCGCGCAATAATTTACAAAGGGGTGGTATAAATTTATTTTCATCGGGAATTGCTTTCTGAAGAGCTACCCCAGAAAGGACACTTCCCGATATAATAAAAAGGGGGTAATTGGAGGGAGGATATGCAATTTGATTCAATAAATAATTACAACAATTTACAGGGGTTGTTGGGGAATATAATGTGTATGTGTAGGGGAGTTTTTAGTCGCGCAATAATTTACAAAGGGGTGGTATAAATTTATTTTCATCGGGAATTGCTTTCTGAAGAGCTACCCCCAGAAAGGACACTTCCCGATATAATAAAAAGGGGGTTATTGGAGGGAGGATATGCAATTTGATTTAATAAATAATTACAACAATTTACAGGGGTTGTTGGGGAATATAATGTGTATGTGTAGGGGAGTTTTTAGTCGCGCAATAATTTACAAAGGGGTGGTATTAATTTATTTTCATCAGGAATTGCCTTCTGAAGAGCTACTTCCAGAAAGGACACTTCCCGATATAATAAAAAGGGGGTAATTGGAGGGAGGATATGCAATTTGATTTAATAAATAATTACAACAATTTACAGAGGTTGTTGGGGAATATAATGTGTATGTGTAGGGGAGTTTTTAGTCGCGCAATAATTTACAAAGGGGTGGTATAAATTTATTTTCATCGGGAATTGCTTTCTGAAGAGCTACCCCCAGAAAGGACACTTCCCGATATAATAAAAAGGGGGTAATTGGAGGGAGGATATGCAATTTGATTTAATAAATAATTACAACAATTTACAGGGGTTGTTGGGGAATATAATGTGTATGTGTAGGGGAGTTTTTAGTCGCGCAATAATTTACAAAGGGGTGGTATAAATTTATTTTCATCGGGAATTGCTTTCTGAAGAGCTACCCCCAGAAAGGACACTTCCCGATATAATAAAAAGGGGGTAATTGGAGGGAGGATATGCAATTTGATTTAATAGATAATTACAACAATTTACAGGGGTTGTTGGGGAATATAATGTGTATGTGTAGGGGAGTTTTTAGTCGCGCAATAATTTACAAAGGGGTGGTATAAATTTATTTTCATCGGGAATTGCTTTCTGAAGAGCTACCCCCAGAAAGGACACTTCCCGATATAATAAAAAGGGGGTAATTGGAGGGAGGATATGCAATTTGATTTAATAAATAATTACAACAATTTACAGAGGTTGTTGGGGAATATAATGTGTATGTGTAGGGGAGTTTTTAGTCGCGCAATAATTTACAAAGGGGTGGTATAAATTTATTTTCATCGGGAATTGCTTTCTGAAGAGCTACCCCCAGAAAGGACACTTCCCGATATAATAAAAAGGGGGTAATTGGAGGGAGGATATGCAATTTGATTTAATAAATAATTACAACAATTTACAGGGGTTGTTGGGGAATATAATGTGTATGTGTAGGGGAGTTTTTAGTCGCGCAATAATTTACAAAGGGGTGGTATTAATTTATTTTCATCAGGAATTGCCTTCTGAAGAGCTACTTCCAGAAAGGACACTTCCCGATATAATAAAAAGGGGGTAATTGGAGGGAGGATATGCAATTTGATTTAATAAATAATTACAACAATTTACAGAGGTTGTTGGGGAATATAATGTGTATGTGTAGGGGAGTTTTTAGTCGCGCAATAATTTACAAAGGGGTGGTATAAATTTATTTTCATCGGGAATTGCTTTCTGAAGAGCTACCCCCAGAAAGGACACTTCCCGATATAATAAAAAGGGGGTAATTGGAGGGAGGATATGCAATTTGATTTAATAAATAATTACAACAATTTACAGGGGTTGTTGGGGAATATAATGTGTATGTGTAGGGGAGTTTTTAGTCGCGCAATAATTTACAAAGGGGTGGTATAAATTTATTTTCATCGGGAATTGCTTTCTGAAGAGCTACCCCCAGAAAGGACACTTCCCGATATAATAAAAAGGGGGTAATTGGAGGGAGGATATGCAATTTGATTTAATAGATAATTACAACAATTTACAGGGGTTGTTGGGGAATATAATGTGTATGTGTAGGGGAGTTTTTAGTCGCGCAATAATTTACAAAGGGGTGGTATAAATTTATTTTCATCGGGAATTGCTTTCTGAAGAGCTACCCCCAGAAAGGACACTTCCCGATATAATAAAAAGGGGGTAATTGGAGGGAGGATATGCAATTTGATTTAATAAATAATTACAACAATTTACAGGGGTTGTTGGGGAATATAATGTGTATGTGTAGGGGAGTTTTTAGTCGCGCAATAATTTACAAAGGGGTGGTATAATTTTATTTTCATCGGGAATTGCTTTCTGAAGAGCTACCCCCAGAAAGGACACTTCCCGATATAATAAAAAGGGGGTAATTAGAGGGAGGATATGCAATTTGATTTAATAAATAATTACAACAATTTACAGGGGTTGTTGGGGAATATAATGTGTATGTGTAGGGGAGTTTTTAGTCGCGCAATAATTTACAAAGGGGTGGTATAAATTTATTTTCATCGGGAATTGCTTTCTGAAGAGCTACCCCCAGAAAGGACACTTCCCGATATAATAAAAAGGGGGTAATTGGAGGGAGGATATGCAATTTGATTTAATAAATAATTACAACAATTTACAGGGGTTGTTGGGGAATATAATGTGTATGTGTAGGGGAGTTTTTAGTCGCGCAATAATTTACAAAGGGGTGGTATGAATTTATTTTCATCGGGAATTGCTTTCTGAAGAGCTACCCCCAGAAAGGACACTTCCCGATATAATGAAAAGGGGGTAATTGGAGGGAGGATATGCAATTTGATTTAATAAATAATTACAACAATTTACAGGGGTTGTTGGGGAATATAATGAGTATGTGTAGGGGAGTTTTTAGTCGCGCAATAATTTACAAAGGGGTGGTATAAATTTATTTTCATCGGGAATTGCTTTGTGAAGAGCTACTCCCAGAAAGGACACTTCCCGATATAATAAAAAGGGGGTAATTGGAGGGAGGATATGCAATTTGATTTAATAAATAATTACAACAATTTACAGGTTTGTTGTTGGGGAATATAATGTGTATGTGTAGGGGAGTTTTTAGTCGCGCAATAATTTACAAAGGGGTGGTATAAATTTATTTTCATCGGGAATTGCTTTCTGAAGAGCTACCCCCAGAAAGGACACTTCCCGATATAATAAAAAGGGGGTAATTGGAGGGAGGATATGCAATTTGATTTAATAAATAATTACAACAATTTACAGGGGTTGTTGGGGAATATAATGTGTATGTGTAGGGGAGTTTTTAGTCGCGCAATAATTTACAAAGGGGTGGTATAAATTTATTTTCATCGGGAATTGCTTTCTGAAGAGCTACCCCCAGAAAGGACACTTCCCGATATAATAAAAAGGGGGTAATTGGAGGGAGGATATGCAATTTGATTTAATAGATAATTACAACAATTTACAGGGGTTGTTGGGGAATATAATGTGTATGTGTAGGGGAGTTTTTAGTCGCGCAATAATTTACAAAGGGGTGGTATAAATTTATTTTCATCGGGAATTGCTTTCTGAAGAGCTACCCCCAGAAAGGACACTTCCCGATATAATAAAAAGGGGGTAATTGGAGGGAGGATATGCAATTTGATTTAATAAATAATTACAACAATTTACAGGGGTTGTTGGGGAATATAATGTGTATGTGTAGGGGAGTTTTTAGTCGCGCAATAATTGACAAAGGGGTGGTATAAATTTATTTTCATCGGGAATTGCTTTCTGAAGAGCTACCCCCAGAAAGGACACTTCCCGATATAATAAAAAGGGGGTAATTAGAGGGAGGATATGCAATTTGATTTAATAAATAATTACAACAATTTACAGGGGTTGTTGGGGAATATAATGTGTATGTGTAGGGGAGTTTTTAGTCGCGCAATAATTTACAAAGGGGTGGTATGAATTTATTTTCATCGGGAATTGCTTTCTGAAGAGCTACCCCCAGAAAGGACACTTCCCGATATAATGAAAAGGGGGTAATTGGAGGGAGGATATGCAATTTGATTTAATAAATAATTACAACAATTTACAGGGGTTGTTGGGGAATATAATGTGTATGTGTAGGGGAGTTTTTAGTCGCGCAATAATTTACAAAGGGGTGGTATAAATTTATTTTCATCGGGAATTGCTTTCTGAAGAGCTACCCCCAGAAAGGACACTTCCCGATATAATAAAAAGGGGGTTATTGGAGGGAGGATATGCAATTTGATTTAATAAATAATTACAACAATTTACAGGTTTGTTGTTGGGGAATATAATGTGTATGTGTAGGGGAGTTTTTAGTCGCGCAATAATTTACAAAGGGGTGGTATAAATTTATTTTCATCGGGAATTGCTTTCTGAAGAGCTACCCCAGAAAGGACACTTCCCGATATAATAAAAAGGGGGTAATTGGAGGGAGGATATGCAATTTGATTCAATAAATAATTACAACAATTTACAGGGGTTGTTGGGGAATATAATGTGTATGTGTAGGGGAGTTTTTAGTCGCGCAATAATTTACAAAGGGGTGGTATAAATTTATTTTCATCGGGAATTGCTTTCTGAAGAGCTACCCCCAGAAAGGACACTTCCCGATATAATAAAAAGGGGGTAATTGGAGGGAGGATATGCAATTTGATTTAATAAATAATTACAACAATTTACAGGGGTTGTTGGGGAATATAATGTGTATGTGTAGGGGAGTTTTTAGTCGCGCAATAATTTACAAAGGGGTGGTATAAATTTATTTTCATCGGGAATTGCTTTCTGAAGAGCTACCCCCAGAAAGGACACTTCCCGATATAATAAAAAGGGGGTAATTGGAGGGAGGATATGCAATTTGATTTAATAAATAATTACAACAATTTACAGGTTTGTTGTTGGGGAATATAATGTGTATGTGTAGGGGAGTTTTTAGTCGCGCAATAATTTACAAAGGGGTGGTATAAATTTATTTTCATCGGGAATTGCTTTCTGAAGAGCTACCCCAGAAAGGACACTTCCCGATATAATAAAAAGGGGGTAATTGGAGGGAGGATATGCAATTTGATTCAATAAATAATTACAACAATTTACAGGGGTTGTTGGGGAATATAATGTGTATGTGTAGGGGAGTTTTTAGTCGCGCAATAATTTACAAAGGGGTGGTATAAATTTATTTTCATCGGGAATTGCTTTCTGAAGAGCTACCCCCAGAAAGGACACTTCCCGATATAATAAAAAGGGGGTAATTGGAGGGAGGATATGCAATTTGATTTAATAAATAATTACAACAATTTACAGGTTTGTTGTTGGGGAATATAATGTGTATGTGTAGGGGAGTTTTTAGTCGCGCAATAATTTACAAAGGGGTGGTATAAATTTATTTTCATCGGGAATTGCTTTCTGAAGAGCTACCCCAGAAAGGACACTTCCCGATATAATAAAAAGGGGGTAATTGGAGGGAGGATATGCAATTTGATTCAATAAATAATTACAACAATTTACAGGGGTTGTTGGGGAATATAATGTGTATGTGTAGGGGAGTTTTTAGTCGCGCAATAATTTACAAAGGGGTGGTATAAATTTATTTTCATCGGGAATTGCTTTCTGAAGAGCTACCCCCAGAAAGGACACTTCCCGATATAATAAAAAGGGGGTAATTGGAGGGAGGATATGCAATTTGATTTAATAAATAATTACAACAATTTACAGGGGTTGTTGGGGAATATAATGTGTATGTGTAGGGGAGTTTTTAGTCGCGCAATAATTTACAAAGGGGTGGTATAAATTTATTTTCATCGGGAATTGCTTTCTGAAGAGCTACCCCCAGAAAGGACACTTCCCGATATAATAAAAAGGGGGTAATTGGAGGGAGGATATGCAATTTGATTTAATAGATAATTACAACAATTTACAGGGGTTGTTGGGGAATATAATGTGTATGTGTAGGGGAGTTTTTAGTCGCGCAATAATTTACAAAGGGGTGGTATAAATTTATTTTCATCGGGAATTGCTTTCTGAAGAGCTACCCCCAGAAAGGACACTTCCCGATATAATAAAAAGGGGGTAATTGGAGGGAGGATATGCAATTTGATTTAATAAATAATTACAACAATTTACAGGGGTTGTTGGGGAATATAATGTGTATGTGTAGGGGAGTTTTTAGTCGCGCAATAATTGACAAAGGGGTGGTATAAATTTATTTTCATCGGGAATTGCTTTCTGAAGAGCTACCCCCAGAAAGGACACTTCCCGATATAATAAAAAGGGGGTAATTAGAGGGAGGATATGCAATTTGATTTAATAAATAATTACAACAATTTACAGGGGTTGTTGGGGAATATAATGTGTATGTGTAGGGGAGTTTTTAGTCGCGCAATAATTTACAAAGGGGTGGTATGAATTTATTTTCATCGGGAATTGCTTTCTGAAGAGCTACCCCCAGAAAGGACACTTCCCGATATAATGAAAAGGGGGTAATTGGAGGGAGGATATGCAATTTGATTTAATAAATAATTACAACAATTTACAGGGGTTGTTGGGGAATATAATGTGTATGTGTAGGGGAGTTTTTAGTCGCGCAATAATTTACAAAGGGGTGGTATAAATTTATTTTCATCGGGAATTGCTTTCTGAAGAGCTACCCCCAGAAAGGACACTTCCCGATATAATAAAAAGGGGGTTATTGGAGGGAGGATATGCAATTTGATTTAATAAATAATTACAACAATTTACAGGGGTTGTTGGGGAATATAATGTGTATGTGTAGGGGAGTTTTTAGTCGCGCAATAATTTACAAAGGGGTGGTATAAATTTATTTTCATCGGGAATTGCTTTCTGAAGAGCTACCCCCAGAAAGGACACTTCCCGATATAATAAAAAGGGGGTAATTGGAGGGAGGATATGCAATTTGATTTAATAAATAATTACAACAATTTACAGGGGTTGTTGGGGAATATAATGTGTATGTGTAGGGGAGTTTTTAGTCGCGCAATAATTTACAAAGGGGTGGTATAAATTTATTTTCATCGGGAATTGCTTGCTGAAGAGCTACCCCCAGAAAGGACACTTCCCGATATAATAAAAAGGGGGTAATTGGAGGGAGGATATGCAATTTGATTTAATAAATAATTACAACAATTTACAGGTTTGTTGTTGGGGAATATAATGTGTATGTGTAGGGGAGTTTTTAGTCGCGCAATAATTTACAAAGGGGTGGTATAAATTTATTTTCATCGGGAATTGCTTTCTGAAGAGCTACCCCAGAAAGGACACTTCCCGATATAATAAAAAGGGGGTAATTGGAGGGAGGATATGCAATTTGATTCAATAAATAATTACAACAATTTACAGGGGTTGTTGGGGAATATAATGTGTATGTGTAGGGGAGTTTTTAGTCGCGCAATAATTTACAAAGGGGTGGTATAAATTTATTTTCATCGGGAATTGCTTTCTGAAGAGCTACCCCCAGAAAGGACACTTCCCGATATAATAAAAAGGGGGTAATTGGAGGGAGGATATGCAATTTGATTTAATAAATAATTACAACAATTTACAGGTTTGTTGTTGGGGAATATAATGTGTATGTGTAGGGGAGTTTTTAGTCGCGCAATAATTTACAAAGGGGTGGTATAAATTTATTTTCATCGGGAATTGCTTTCTGAAGAGCTACCCCAGAAAGGACACTTCCCGATATAATAAAAAGGGGGTAATTGGAGGGAGGATATGCAATTTGATTCAATAAATAATTACAACAATTTACAGGGGTTGTTGGGGAATATAATGTGTATGTGTAGGGGAGTTTTTAGTCGCGCAATAATTTACAAAGGGGTGGTATAAATTTATTTTCATCGGGAATTGCTTTCTGAAGAGCTACCCCCAGAAAGGACACTTCCCGATATAATAAAAAGGGGGTAATTGGAGGGAGGATATGCAATTTGATTTAATAAATAATTACAACAATTTACAGGGGTTGTTGGGGAATATAATGTGTATGTGTAGGGGAGTTTTTAGTCGCGCAATAATTTACAAAGGGGTGGTATAAATTTATTTTCATCGGGAATTGCTTTCTGAAGAGCTACCCCCAGAAAGGACACTTCCCGATATAATAAAAAGGGGGTAATTGGAGGGAGGATATGCAATTTGATTTAATAGATAATTACAACAATTTACAGGGGTTGTTGGGGAATATAATGTGTATGTGTAGGGGAGTTTTTAGTCGCGCAATAATTTACAAAGGGGTGGTATAAATTTATTTTCATCGGGAATTGCTTTCTGAAGAGCTACCCCCAGAAAGGACACTTCCCGATATAATAAAAAGGGGGTAATTGGAGGGAGGATATGCAATTTGATTTAATAAATAATTACAACAATTTACAGGGGTTGTTGGGGAATATAATGTGTATGTGTAGGGGAGTTTTTAGTCGCGCAATAATTGACAAAGGGGTGGTATAAATTTATTTTCATCGGGAATTGCTTTCTGAAGAGCTACCCCCAGAAAGGACACTTCCCGATATAATAAAAAGGGGGTAATTAGAGGGAGGATATGCAATTTGATTTAATAAATAATTACAACAATTTACAGGGGTTGTTGGGGAATATAATGTGTATGTGTAGGGGAGTTTTTAGTCGCGCAATAATTTACAAAGGGGTGGTATGAATTTATTTTCATCGGGAATTGCTTTCTGAAGAGCTACCCCCAGAAAGGACACTTCCCGATATAATGAAAAGGGGGTAATTGGAGGGAGGATATGCAATTTGATTTAATAAATAATTACAACAATTTACAGGGGTTGTTGGGGAATATAATGTGTATGTGTAGGGGAGTTTTTAGTCGCGCAATAATTTACAAAGGGGTGGTATAAATTTATTTTCATCGGGAATTGCTTTCTGAAGAGCTACCCCCAGAAAGGACACTTCCCGATATAATAAAAAGGGGGTTATTGGAGGGAGGATATGCAATTTGATTTAATAAATAATTACAACAATTTACAGGGGTTGTTGGGGAATATAATGTGTATGTGTAGGGGAGTTTTTAGTCGCGCAATAATTTACAAAGGGGTGGTATAAATTTATTTTCATCGGGAATTGCTTTCTGAAGAGCTACCCCCAGAAAGGACACTTCCCGATATAATAAAAAGGGGGTAATTGGAGGGAGGATATGCAATTTGATTTAATAAATAATTACAACAATTTACAGGGGTTGTTGGGGAATATAATGTGTATGTGTAGGGGAGTTTTTAGTCGCGCAATAATTGACAAAGGGGTGGTATAAATTTATTTTCATCGGGAATTGCTTTCTGAAGAGCTACCCCCAGAAAGGACACTTCCCGATATAATAAAAAGGGGGTAATTAGAGGGAGGATATGCAATTTGATTTAATAAATAATTACAACAATTTACAGGGGTTGTTGGGGAATATAATGTGTATGTGTAGGGGAGTTTTTAGTCGCGCAATAATTTACAAAGGGGTGGTATGAATTTATTTTCATCGGGAATTGCTTTCTGAAGAGCTACCCCCAGAAAGGACACTTCCCGATATAATGAAAAGGGGGTAATTGGAGGGAGGATATGCAATTTGATTTAATAAATAATTACAACAATTTACAGGGGTTGTTGGGGAATATAATGTGTATGTGTAGGGGAGTTTTTAGTCGCGCAATAATTTACAAAGGGGTGGTATAAATTTATTTTCATCGGGAATTGCTTTCTGAAGAGCTACCCCCAGAAAGGACACTTCCCGATATAATAAAAAGGGGGTTATTGGAGGGAGGATATGCAATTTGATTTAATAAATAATTACAACAATTTACAGGGGTTGTTGGGGAATATAATGTGTATGTGTAGGGGAGTTTTTAGTCGCGCAATAATTTACAAAGGGGTGGTATAAATTTATTTTCATCGGGAATTGCTTTCTGAAGAGCTACCCCCAGAAAGGACACTTCCCGATATAATAAAAAGGGGGTAATTGGAGGGAGGATATGCAATTTGATTTAATAAATAATTACAACAATTTACAGGGGTTGTTGGGGAATATAATGTGTATGTGTAGGGGAGTTTTTAGTCGCGCAATAATTTACAAAGGGGTGGTATAAATTTATTTTCATCGGGAATTGCTTGCTGAAGAGCTACCCCCAGAAAGGACACTTCCCGATATAATAAAAAGGGGGTAATTGGAGGGAGGATATGCAATTTGATTTAATAAATAATTACAACAATTTACAGGGGTTGTTGGGGAATATAATGTGTATGTGTAGGGGAGTTTTTAGTCGCGCAATAATTGACAAAGGGGTGGTATAAATTTATTTTCATCGGGAATTGCTTTCTGAAGAGCTACCCCCAGAAAGGACACTTCCCGATATAATAAAAAGGGGGTAATTGGAGGGAGGATATGCAATTTGATTTAATAAATAATTACAACAATTTACAGGGGTTGTTGGGGAATATAATGTGTATGTGTAGGGGAGTTTTTAGTCGCGCAATAATTTACAAAGGGGTGGTATAAATTTATTTTCATCGGGAATTGCTTGCTGAAGAGCTACCCCCAGAAAGGACACTTCCCGATATAATAAAAAGGGGGTAATTGGAGGGAGGATATGCAATTTGATTTAATAAATAATTACAACAATTTACAGGGGTTGTTGGGGAATATAATGTGTATGTGTAGGGGAGTTTTTAGTCGCGCAATAATTGACAAAGGGGTGGTATAAATTTATTTTCATCGGGAATTGCTTTCTGAAGAGCTACCCCCAGAAAGGACACTTCCCGATATAATAAAAAGGGGGTAATTGGAGGGAGGATATGCAATTTGATTTAATAAATAATTACAACAATTTACAGGGGTTGTTGGGGAATATAATGTGTATGTGTAGGGGAGTTTTTAGTCGCGCAATAATTTACAAAGGGGTGGTATAAATTTATTTTAATCGGGAATTGCTTTCTGAAGAGCTACTCCCAGAAAAGACACTTCCCGATATAATAAAAAGGGGGTAATTGGAGGGAGGATATGCAATTTGATTTAATAAATAATTACAACAATTTACAGGGGTTGTTGGGGAATATAATGTTTATGTGTAGGGGAGTTTTTAGTCGCGCAATAATTTACAAAGGGGTGGTATAAATTTATTTTCATCGGGAATTGCTTTCTGAAGAGCTACCCCCAGAAAGGACACTTCCCGATATAATAAAAAGGGGGTAATTGGAGGGAGGATATGCAATTTGATTTAATAAATAATTACAACAATTTACAGGGGTTGTTGGGGAATATAATGTGTATGTGTAGGGGAGTTTTTAGTCGCGCAATAATTTACAAAGGGGTGGTATAAATTTATTTTCATCGGGAATTGCTTGCTGAAGAGCTACCCCCAGAAAGGACACTTCTCGATATAATAAAAAGGGGGTAATTGGAGGGAGGATATGCAATTTGATTTAATAAATAATTACAACAATTTACAGGGGTTGTTGGGGAATATAATGTGTATGTGTAGGGGAGTTTTTAGTCGCGCAATAATTTACAAAGGGGTGGTATAAATTTATTTTCATCGGGAATTGCTTTCTGAAGAGCTACCCCCAGAAAGGACACTTCCCGATATAATAAAAAGGGGGTAATTGGAGGGAGGATATGCAATTTGATTTAATAAATAATTACAACAATTTACAGGGGTTGTTGGGGAATATAATGTGTATGTGTAGGGGAGTTTTTAGTCGCGCAATAATTTACAAAGGGGTGGTATAAATTTATTTTCATCGGGAATTGCTTGCTGAAGAGCTACCCCCAGAAAGGACACTTCCCGATATAATAAAAAGGGGGTAATTGGAGGGAGGATATGCAATTTGATTTAATAAATAATTACAACAATTTACAGGGGTTGTTGGGGAATATAATGTGTATGTGTAGGGGAGTTTTTAGTCGCGCAATAATTTACAAAGGGGTGGTATAAATTTATTTTCATCGGGAATTGCTTTCTGAAGAGCTACCCCCAGAAAGGACACTTCCCGATATAATAAAAAGGGGGTAATTGGAGGGAGGATATGCAATTTGATTTAATAAATAATTACAACAATTTACAGGGGTTGTTGGGGAATATAATGTGTATGTGTAGGGGAGTTTTTAGTCGCGCAATAATTTACAAAGGGGTGGTATAAATTTATTTTCATCGGGAATTGCTTTCTGAAGAGCTACCCCCAGAAAGGACACTTCCCGATATAATAAAAAGGGGGTAATTGGAGGGAGGATATGCAATTTGATTTAATAAATAATTACAACAATTTACAGGGGTTGTTGGGGAATATAATGTGTATGTGTAGGGGAGTTTTTAGTCGCGCAATAATCTACAAAGGGGTGGTATAAATTTATTTTCATCGGGAATTGCTTTATGAAGAGCTACCCCCAGAAAGGACACTTCTCGATATAATAAAAAGGGGGTAAATGGAGGGAGGATATGCAATTTGATTTAATAAATAATTACAACAATTTACAGGTTTGTTGTTGGGGAATATAATGTGTATGTGTAGGGGAGTTTTTAGTCGCGCAATAATTTACAAAGGGGTGGTATAAATTTATTTTCATCGGGAATTGCTTTCTGAAGAGCTACTCCCAGAAAGGACACTTCCCGATATAATAAAAAGGGGGTAATTGGAGGGAGGATATGCAATTTGATTTAATAAATAATTACAACAATTTACAGGGGTTGTTGGGGAATATAATGTGTATGTGTAGGGGAGTTTTTAGTCGCGCAATAATTTACAAAGGGGTGGTATGAATTTATTTTTATCGGGAATTGCTTTCTGAAGAGCAAGAAACGCTACCCCCAGAAAGAAAACTTCCCGATATAATTAAAAAAAGTAATTGTAGGGAGGGAATGCAAAGTGGAAGATAATTAGCTCAGGTCCGTGGTGACGCTACTCACCAAATGCATAAGTTAGCTATGCACTCCCTGCGGGGTCGCGGTTAAATAACGAGAAGTTATTGGAGGGAGAATATGCAATTTGATTTACTAAATAATTACAAGAATTTACAGGGGTTGTTGGGGAATATAATGTGTATGTGTAGGGGAGTTTTTAGTCGCGCAATAATTTACAAAGGGGTGGTATAAATTTATTTTCATCGGGAATTGCTTTCTGAAGAGCTACCCCCAGAAAGGACACTTCCCGATATAATAAAAAGGGGGTAATTGGAGGGAGGATATGCAATTTGATTTAATAGATAATTACAACAATTTACAGGGGTTGTTGGGGAATATAATGTGTATGTGTAGGGGAGTTTTTAGTCGCGCAATAATTTACAAAGGGGTGGTATAAATTTATTTTCATCGGGAATTGCTTTCTGAAGAGCTACCCCCAGAAAAGACACTTCCCGATATAATAAAAAGGGGGTAATTAGAGGGAGGATATGCAATTTGATTTAATAAATAATTACAACAATTTACAGGGGTTGTTGGGGAATATAATGTGTATATGTAGGGGAGTTTTTAGTCGCGCAATAATTTACAAAGGGGTGGTATAAATTTATTTTCATCGGGAATTGCTTTCTGAAGAGCTACCCCCAGAAAGGACACTTCCCGATATAATAAAAAGGGGGTAATTGGAGGGAGGATATGCAATTTGATTTAATAAATAATTACAACAATTTACAGGGGTTGTTGGGGAATATAATGTGTATGTGTAGGGGAGTTTTTAGTCGCGCAATAATTTACAAAGGGGTGGTATAAATTTATTTTCATCGGGAATTGCTTTCTGAAGAGCTACCCCCAGAAAGGACACTTCCCGATATAATAAAAAGGGGGTAATTGGAGGGAGGATATGCAATTTGATTTAATAAATAATTACAACAATTTACAGGGGTTGTTGGGGAATATAATGTGTATGTGTAGGGGAGTTTTTAGTCGCGCAATAATTTACAAAGGGGTGGTATAAATTTATTTTCATCGGGAATTGCTTTCTGAAGAGCTACCCCCAGAAAGGACACTTCCCGATATAATAAAAAGGGGGTAATTGGAGGGAGGATATGCAATTTGATTTAATAGATAATTACAACAATTTACAGGGGTTGTTGGGGAATATAATGTGTATGTGTAGGGGAGTTTTTAGTCGCGCAATAATTTACAAAGGGGTGGTATAAATTTATTTTCATCGGGAATTGCTTTCTGAAGAGCTACCCCCAGAAAGGACACTTCCCGATATAATAAAAAGGGGGTAATTGGAGGGAGGATATGCAATTTGATTTAATAAATAATTACAACAATTTACAGGGGTTGTTGGGGAATATAATGTGTATGTGTAGGGGAGTTTTTAGTCGCGCAATAATTTACAAAGGGGTGGTATAAATTTATTTTCATCGGGAATTGCTTTCTGAAGAGCTACCCCCAGAAAGGACACTTCCCGATATAATAAAAAGGGGGTAATTGGAGGGAGGATATGCAATTTGATTTAATAAATAATTACAACAATTTACAGGGGTTGTTGGGGAATATAATGTGTATGTGTAGGGGAGTTTTTAGTCGCGCAATAATTTACAAAGGGGTGGTATAAATTTATTTTCATCGGGAATTGCTTTCTGAAGAGCTACCCCCAGAAAGGACACTTCCCGATATAATAAAAAGGGGGTAATTGGAGGGAAAATATGCAATTTGATTCAATAGATAATTACAACAATTTACAGGGGTTGTTGGGGAATATAATGTGTATGTGTAGGGGAGTTTTTAGTCGCGCAATAATTTACAAAGGGGTGGTATAAATTTATTTTCATCGGGAATTGCTTTCTGAAGAGCTACCCCCAGAAAGGACACTTCCCGATATAATAAAAAGGGGGTAATTGGAGGGAGGATATGCAATTTGATTTAATAGATAATTACAACAATTTACAGGGGTTGTTGGGGAATATAATGTGTATGTGTAGGGGAGTTTTTAGTCGCGCAATAATTTACAAAGGGGTGGTATAAATTTATTTTCATCGGGAATTGCTTTCTGAAGAGCTACCCCCAGAAAGGACACTTCCCGATATAATAAAAAGGGGGTAATTGGAGGGAGGATATGCAATTTGATTTAATAAATAATTACAACAATTTACAGGGGTTGTTGGGGAATATAATGTGTATGTGTAGGGGAGTTTTTAGTCGCGCAATAATTTACAAAGGGGTGGTATAAATTTATTTTCATCGGGAATTGCTTTCTGAAGAGCTACCCCCAGAAAGGACACTTCCCGATATAATAAAAAGGGGGTAATTGGAGGGAGGATATGCAATTTGATTTAATAGATAATTACAACAATTTACAGGGGTTGTTGGAGAATATAATGTGTATGTGTAGGGGAGTTTTTAGTCGCGCAATAATTTACAAAGGGGTGGTATGAATTTATTTTCATCGGGAATTGCTTTCTGAAGAGCGAGAAACGCTACCCCCAGAAAGAACACTTCACGATATAATTAAAAAAAAGTAATTGTAGGGAGGAGATGCAAAGTGGAGGATAATTAGCTCAGGTCCGTGGTGACGCTACTCACCAAATGCATAAGTTAGCTATGCACCCCCTGCGGGGTCGCGGTTAAATAACGAAAAGTTATTGGAGGGAGAATATGCAATTTGATTTACTAAATAATTACAAGAATTTACAGGGGTTGTTGGGGAATATAATGTGTATGTGTAGGGGAGTTTTTAGTCGCGCAATAATTTACAAAGGGGTGGTATAAATTTATTTTCATCGGGAATTGCTTTCTGAAGAGCTACCCCCAGAAAGGACACTTCCCGATATAATAAAAAGGGGGTAATTGGAGGGAGGATATGCAATTTGATTTAATAAATAATTACAACAATTTACAGGGGTTGTTGGGGAATATAATGTGTATGTGTAGGGGAGTTTTTAGTCGCGCAATAATTTACAAAGGGGTGGTATAAATTTATTTTCATCGGGAATTGCTTTCGGAAGAGCTACCCCCAGAAAGGACACTTCCCGATATAATAAAAAGGGGGTAATTAGAGGGAGGATATGCAATTTGATTTAATAGATAATTACAACAATTTACAGGGGTTGTTGGGGAATATAATGTGTATGTGTAGGGGAGTTTTTAGTCACGCAATAATTTACAAAGGGGTGGTATAAATTTATTTTCATCGGGAATTGCTTTCTGAAGAGCTACCCCCAGAAAGGACACTTCCCGATATAATAAAAAGGGGGTAATTGGAGGGAGGATATGCAATTTGATTTAATAAATAATTACAACAATTTACAGGGGTTGTTGGGGAATATAATGTGTATGTGTAGGGGAGTTTTTAGTCGCGCAATAATTTACAAAGGGGTGGTATAAATTTATTTTCATCGGGAATTGCTTTCTGAAGAGCTACCCCCAGAAAGGACACTTCCCGATATAATAAAAAGGGGGTAATTGGAGGGAGGATATGCAATTTGATTTAATAGATAATTACAACAATTTACAGGGGTTGTTGGGGAATATAATGTGTATGTGTAGGGGAGTTTTTAGTCGCGCAATAATTTACAAAGGGGTGGTATAAATTTATTTTCATCGGGAATTGCTTTCTGAAGAGCTACCCCCAGAAAGGACACTTCCCGATATAATAAAAAGGGGGTAATTGGAGGGAGGATATGCAATTTGATTTAATAAATAATTACAACAATTTACAGGGGTTGTTGGGGAATATAATGTGTATGTGTAGGGGAGTTTTTAGTCGCGCAATAATTTACAAAGGGGTGGTATAAATTTATTTTCATCGGGAATTGCTTTCTGAAGAGCTACCCCCAGAAAGGACACTTCCCGATATAATAAAAAGGGGGTAATTGGAGGGAGGATATGCAATTTGATTTAATAAATAATTACAACAATTTACAGGGGTTGTTGGGGAATATAATGTGTATGTGTAGGGGAGTTTTAAGTCGCGCAATAATTTACAAAGGGGTGGTATAAATTTATTTTCATCGGGAATTGCTAACTGAAGAGCTACCCCCAGAAAGGACACTTCCCGATATAATAAAAAGGGGGTAATTGGAGGGAGGATATGCAATTTGATTTAATAAATAATTACAACAATTTACAGGGGTTGTTGGGGAATATAATGTGTATGTGTAGGGGAGTTTTTAGTCGCGCAATAATTTACAAAGGGGTGGTATGAATTTATTTTCATCGGGAATTGCTTTCTGAAGAGCGAGAAACGCTACCCCCAGAAAGAACACTTCACGATATAATTAAAAAAAAGTAATTGTAGGGAGGAGATGCTAAGTGGAGGATAATAAGCTCAGGTCCGTGGTGACGCTACTCACCAAATGCATAAGTTAGCTATGCACCCCCTGCGGGGTCGCGGTTAAATAACGAAAAGTTATTGGAGGGAGAATATGCAATTTGATTTACTAAATAATTACAAGAATTTACAGGGGTTGTTGGGGAATATAATGTGTATGTGTAGAGGAGTTTTTAGTCGCGCAATAATTGACAAAGGGGTGGTATAAATTTATTTTCATCGGGAATTGCTTTCTGAAGAGCTACCCCCAGAAAGGACACTTCCCGATATAATAAAAAGGGGGTAATTGGAGGGAGGATATGCAATTTGATTTAATAAATAATTACAACAATTTACAGGGGTTGTTGGGGAATATAATGTGTATGTGTAGGGGAGTTTTTAGTCGCGCAATAATTTACAAAGGGGTGGTATAAATTTATTTTCATCGGGAATTGCTTTCTGAAGAGCCACCCCCAGAAAGGACACTTCCCGATATAATAAAAAGGGGGTAATTGGAGGGAGGATATGCAATTTGATTTAATAGATAATTACAACAATTTACAGGGGTTGTTGGGGAATATAATGTGTATGTGTAGGGGAGTTTTTAGTCGCGCAATAATTTACAAAGGGGTGGTATAAATTTATTTTCATCGGGAATTGCTTTCTGAAGAGCTACCCCCAGAAAGGACACTTCCCGATATAATAAAAAGGGGGTAATTGGAGGGAGGATATCCAATTTGATTTAATAGATAATTACAACAATTTACAGGGGTTGTTGGGGAATATAATGTGTATGTGTAGGGGAGTTTTTAGTCGCGCAATAATTTACAAAGGGGTGGTATAAATTTATTTTCATCGGGAATTGCTTTCTGAAGAGCTACCCCCAGAAAGGACACTTCCCGATATAATAAAAAGGGGGTAATTGGAGGGAGGATATGCAATTTGATTTAATAAATAATTACAACAATTTACAGGGGTTGTTGGGGAATATAATGTGTATGTGTAGGGGAGTTTTTAGTCGCGCAATAATTTACAAAGGGGTGGTATAAATTTATTTTCATCGGGAATTGCTTTCTGAAGAGCTACCCCCAGAAAGGACACTTCCCGATATAATAAAAAGGGGGTAATTGGAGGGAGGATATGCAATTTGATTTAATAGATAATTACAACAATTTACAGGGGTTGTTGGGGAATATAATGTGTATGTGTAGGGGAGTTTTTAGTCGCGCAATAATTTACAAAGGGGTGGTATAAATTTATTTTCATCGGGAATTGCTTTCTGAAGAGCTACCCCCAGAAAGGACACTTCCCGATATAATAAAAAGGGGGTAATTGGAGGGAGGATATGCAATTTGATTTAATAGATAATTACAACAATTTACAGGGGTTGTTGGGGAATATAATGTGTATGTGTAGGGGAGTTTTTAGTCGCGCAATAATTTACAAAGGGGTGGTATAAATTTATTTTCATCGGGAATTGCTTTCTGAAGAGCTACCCCCAGAAAGGACACTTCCCGATATAATAAAAAGGGGGTAATTGGAGGGAGGATATGCAATTTGATTTAATAAATAATTACAACAATTTACAGGGGTTGTTGGGGAATATAATGTGTATGTGTAGGGGAGTTTTTAGTCGCGCAATAATTTACAAAGGGGTGGTATAAATTTATTTTCATCAGGAATTGCTTTCTGAAGAGCTACCCCCAGAAAGGACACTTCCCGATATAATAAAAAGGGGGTAATTGGAGGGAGGATATGCAATTTGATTTAATAGATAATTACAACAATTTACAGGGGTTGTTGGGGAATATAATGTGTATGTGTAGGGGAGTTTTTAGTCGCGCAATAATTTACAAAGGGGTGGTATAAATTTATTTTCATCGGGAATTGCTTTCTGAAGAGCTACCCCCAGAAAGGACACTTCCCGATATAATAAAAAGGGGGTAATTGGAGGGAGGATATGCAATTTGATTTAATAGATAATTACAACAATTTACAGGGGTTGTTGGGGAATATAATGTGTATGTGTAGGGGAGTTTTTAGTCGCGCAATAATTTACAAAGGGGTGGTATAAATTTATTTTCATCGGGAATTGCTTTCTGAAGAGCTACCCCCAGAAAGGACACTTCCCGATATAATAAAAAGGGGGTAATTGGAGGGAGGATATGCAATTTGATTTAATAAATAATTACAACAATTTACAGGGGTTGTTGGGGAATATAATGTGTATGTGTAGGGGAGTTTTTAGTCGCGCAATAATTTACAAAGGGGTGGTATAAATTTATTTTCATCAGGAATTGCTTTCTGAAGAGCTACCCCCAGAAAGGACACTTCCCGATATAATAAAAAGGGGGTAATTGGAGGGAGGATATGCAATTTGATTTAATAGATAATTACAACAATTTACAGGGGTTGTTGGGGAATATAATGTGTATGTGTAGGGGAGTTTTTAGTCGCGCAATAATTTACAAAGGGGTGGTATAAATTTATTTTCATCGGGAATTGCTTTCTGAAGAGCTACCCCCAGAAAGGACACTTCCCGATATAATAAAAAGGGGGTAATTGGAGGGAGGATATGCAATTTGATTTAATAGATAATTACAACAATTTACAGGGGTTGTTGGGGAATATAATGTGTATGTGTAGGGGAGTTTTTAGTCGCGCAATAATTTACAAAGGGGTGGTATAAATTTATTTTCATCGGGAATTGCTTTCTGAAGAGCTACCCCCAGAAAGGACACTTCCCGATATAATAAAAAGGGGGTAATTGGAGGGAGGATATGCAATTTGATTTAATAGATAATTACAACAATTTACAGGGGTTGTTGGGGAATATAATGTGTATGTGTAGGGGAGTTTTTAGTCGCGCAATAATTTACAAAGGGGTGGTATAAATTTATTTTCATCGGGAATTGCTTTCTGAAGAGCTACCCCCAGAAAGGACACTTCCCGATATAATAAAAAGGGGGTAATTGGAGGGAGGATATGCAATTTGATTTAATAAATAATTACAACAATTTACAGGGGTTGTTGGGGAATATAATGTGTATGTGTAGGGGAGTTTTTAGTCGCGCAATAATTTACAAAGGGGTGGTATAAATTTATTTTCATCAGGAATTGCTTTCTGAAGAGCTACCCCCAGAAAGGACACTTCCCGATATAATAAAAAGGGGGTAATTGGAGGGAGGATATGCAATTTGATTTAATAGATAATTACAACAATTTACAGGGGTTGTTGGGGAATATAATGTGTATGTGTAGGGGAGTTTTTAGTCGCGCAATAATTTACAAAGGGGTGGTATAAATTTATTTTCATCGGGAATTGCTTTCTGAAGAGCTACCCCCAGAAAGGACACTTCCCGATATAATAAAAAGGGGGTAATTGGAGGGAGGATATGCAATTTGATTTAATAAATAATTACAACAATTTACAGGGGTTGTTGGGGAATATAATGTGTATGTGTAGGGGAGTTTTTAGTCGCGCAATAATTTACAAAGGGGTGGTATAAATTTATTTTCATCGGGAATTGCTTTCTGAAGAGCTACCCCCAGAAAGGACACTTCCCGATATAATAAAAAGGGGGTAATTGGAGGGAGGATATGCAATTTGATTTAATAAATAATTACAACAATTTACAGGGGTTGTTGGGGAATATAATGTGTATGTGTAGGGGAGTTTTTAGTCGCGCAATAATTTACAAAGGGGTGGTATAAATTTATTTTCATCGGGAATTGCTTTCTGAAAGGCTACCCCCAGAAAGGACACTTCCCGATATAATAAAAAGGGGGTAATTGGAGGGAGGATATGCAATTTGATTTAATAGATAATTACAACAATTTACAGGGGTTGTTGGGGAATATAATGTGTATGTGTAGGGGAGTTTTTAGTCGCGCAATAATTTACAAAGGGGTGGTATAAATTTATTTTCATCGGGAATTGCTTTCTGAAGAGCTACCCCCAGAAAGGACACTTCCCGATATAATAAAAAGGGGGTAATTGGAGGGAGGATATGCAATTTGATTTAATAGATAATTACAACAATTTACAGGGGTTGTTGGGGAATATAATGTGTATGTGTAGGGGAGTTTTTAGTCGCGCAATAATTTACAAAGGGGTGGTATAAATTTATTTTCATCGGGAATTGCTTTCTGAAGAGCTACCCCCAGAAAGGACACTTCCCGATATAATAAAAAGGGGGTAATTGGAGGGAGGATATGCAATTTGATTTAATAAATAATTACAACAATTTACAGGGGTTGTTGAGGAATATAATGTGTATGTGTAGGGGAGTTTTTAGTCGCGCAATAATTTACAAAGGGGTGGTATAAATTTATTTTCATCGGGAATTGCTTTCTGAAGAGCTACCCCCAGAAAGGACACTTCCCGATATAATAAAAAGGGGGTAATTGGAGGGAGGATATGCAATTTGATTTAATATATAATTACAACAATTTACAGGGGTTGTTGGGGAATATAATGTGTATGTGTAGGGGAGTTTTTAGTCGCGCAATAATTTACAAAGGGGTGGTATAAATTTATTTTCATCGGGAATTGCTTTTTGAAGAGCTACCCCCAGAAAGGACACTTCCCGATATAATAAAAAGGGGGTAATTGGAGGGAGGATATGCAATTTGATTTAATAGATAATTACAACAATTTACAGGGGTTGTTGGGGAATATAATGTGTATGTGTAGGGGAGTTTTTAGTCGCGCAATAATTTACAAAGGGGTGGTATAAATTTATTTTCATCGGGAATTGCTTTCTGAAGAGCTACCCCCAGAAAGGACACTTCCCGATATAATAAAAAGGGGGTAATTGGAGGGAGGATATGCAATTTGATTTAATAAATAATTACAACAATTTACAGGGGTTGTTGGGGAATATAATGTGTATGTGTAGGGGAGTTTTTAGTCGCGCAATAATTTACAAAGGGGTGGTATAAATTTATTTTCATCGGGAATTGCTTTCTGAAGAGCTACCCCCAGAAAGGACACTTCCCGATATAATAAAAAGGGGGTAATTGGAGGGAGAATATGCAATTTGATTTAATAAATAATTACAACAATTTACAGGGGTTGTTGGGGAATATAATGTGTATGTGTAGGGGAGTTTTTAGTCGCGCAATAATTTACAAAGGGGTGGTATAAATTTATTTTCATCGGGAATTGCTTTCTGAAAGGCTACCCCCAGAAAGGACACTTCCCGATATAATAAAAAGGGGGTAATTGGAGGGAGGATATGCAATTTGATTTAATAAATAATTACAACAATTTACAGGGGTTGTTGGGGAATATAATGTGTATGTGTAGGGGAGTTTTTAGTCGCGCAATAATTTACAAAGGGGTGGTATGAATTTATTTTCATCGGGAATTGCTTTCTGAAGAGCGAGAAACGCTACCCCCAGAAAGAACACTTCACGATATAATTAAAAAAAAGTAATTGTAGGGAGGAGATGCTAAGTGGAGGATAATTAGCTCAGGTCCGTGGTGACGCTACTCACCAAATGCATAAGTTAGCTATGCACCCCCTGCGGGGTCGCGGTTAAATAACGAAAAGTTATTGGAGGGAGAATATGCAATTTGATTTACTAAATAATAACAAGAATTTACAGGGGTTGTTGGGGAATATAATGTGTATGTGTAGGGGAGTTTTTAGTCGCGCAATAATTGACAAAGGGGTGGTATAAATTTATTTTCATCGGGAATTGCTTTCTGAAGAGCTACCCCCAGAAAGGACACTTCCCGATATAATAAAAAGGGGGAAATTGGAGGGAGGATATGCAATTTGATTTAATAAATAATTACAACAATTTACAGGGGTTGTTGGGGAATATAATGTGTATGTGTAGGGGAGTTTTTAGTCGCGCAATAATTTACAAAGGGGTGGTATGAATTTATTTTCATCGGGAATTGCTTTCTGAAGAGCGAGAAACGCTACCCCCAGAAAGAACACTTCACGATATAATTAAAAAAAAGTAATTGTAGGGAGGAGATGCAAAGTGGAGGATAATTAGCTCAGGTCCGTGGTGACGCTACTCACCAAATGCATAAGTTAGCTATGCACCCCCTGCGGGGTCGCGGTTAAATAACGAAAAGTTATTGGAGGGAGAATATGCAATTTGATTTACTAAATAATTACAAGAATTTACAGGGGTTGTTGGGGAATATAATGTGTATGTGTAGGGGAGTTTTTAGTCGCGCAATAATTGACAAAGGGGTGGTATAAATTTATTTTCATCGGGAATTGCTTTCTGAAGAGCTACCCCCAGAAAAGACACTTCCCGATATAATAAAAAGGGGGTAATTGGAGGGAGGATATGCAATTTGATTTAATAAATAATTACAACAATTTACAGGGGTTGTTGGGGAATATAATGTGTATGTGTAGGGGAGTTTTTAGTCGCGCAATAATTTACAAAGGGGTGGTATGAATTTATTTTCATCGGGAATTGCTTTCTGAAGAGCGAGAAACGCTACCCCCAGAAAGAACACTTCACGATATAATTAAAAAAAAGTAATTGTAGGGAGGAGATGCAAAGTGGAGGATAATTAGCTCAGGTCCGTGGTGACGCTACTCACCAAATGCATAAGTTAGCTATGCACCCCCTGCGGGGTCGCGGTTAAATAACGAAAAGTTATTGGAGGGAGAATATGCAATTTGATTTACTAAATAATTACAAGAATTTACAGGGGTTGTTGGGGAATATAATGTGTATGTGTAGGGGAGTTTTTAGTCGCGCAATAATTTACAAAGGGGTGGTATAAATTTATTTTCATCGGGAATTGCTTTCTGAAGAGCTACCTCCAGAAAGGACACTTCCCGATATAATAAAAAGGGGGTAATTGGAGGGTGGATATGCAATTTGATTTAATAAATAATTACAACAATTTACAGGGGTTGTTGGGGAATATAATGTGTATGTGTAGGGGAGTTTTTAGTCGCGCAATAATTTACAAAGGGGTGGTATGAATTTATTTTCATCGGGAATTGCTTTCTGAAGAGCGAGAAACGCTACCCCCAGAAAGAACACTTCACGATATAATTAAAAAAAAGTAATTGTAGGGAGGAGATGCAAAGTGGAGGATAATTAGCTCAGGTCCGTGGTGACGCTACTCACCAAATGCATAAGTTAGCTATGCACCCCCTGCGGGGTCGCGGTTAAATAACGAAAAGTTATTGGAGGGAGAATATGCAATTTGATTTACTAAATAATTACAAGAATTTACAGGGGTTGTTGGGGAATATAATGTGTATGTGTAGGGGAGTTTTTAGTCGCGCAATAATTGACAAAGGGGTGGTATAAATTTATTTTCATCGGGAATTGCTTTCTGAAGAGCTACCCCCAGAAAGGACACTTCCCGATATAATAAAAAGGGGGTAATTGGAGGGAGGATATGCAATTTGATTTAATAAATAATTACAACAAATTACAGGGGTTGTTGGGGAATATAATGTGTATGTGTAGGGGAGTTTTTAGTCGCGCAATAATTTACAAAGGGGTGGTATGAATTTATTTTCATCGGGAATTGCTTTCTGAAGAGCGAGAAACGCTACCCCCAGAAAGAACACTTCACGATATAATTAAAAAAAAGTAATTGTAGGGAGGAGATGCAAAGTGGAGGATAATCAGCCCAGGTCCGTGGTGACGCTACTCACCAAATGCATAAGTTAGCTATGCACCCCCTGCGGGGTCGCGGTTAAATAACGAAAAGTTATTGGAGGGAGAATATGCAATTTGATTTACTAAATAATTACAAGAATTTACAGGGGTTGTTGGGGAATATAATGTGTATGTGTAGGGGAGTTTTTAGTCGCGCAATAATTTACAAAGGGGTGGTATAAATTTATTTTCATCGGGAATTGCTTTCTGAAGAGCTACCTCCAGAAAGGACACTTCCCGATATAATAAAAAGGGGGTAATTGGAGGGTGGATATGCAATTTGATTTAATAAATAATTACAACAATTTACAGGGGTTGTTGGGGAATATAATGTGTATGTGTAGGGGGGTTTTTAGTCGCGCAATAATTTACAAAGGGGTGGTATGAATTTATTTTCATCGGGAATTGCTTTCTGAAGAGCGAGAAACGCTACCCCCAGAAAGAACACTTCACGATATAATTAAAAAAAAGTAATTGTAGGGAGGAGATGCAAAGTGGAGGATAATTAGCTCAGGTCCGTGGTGACGCTACTCACCAAATGCATAAGTTAGCTATGCACCCCCTGCGGGGTCGCGGTTAAATAACGAAAAGTTATTGGAGGGAGAATATGCAATTTGATTTACTAAATAATAACAAGAATTTACAGGGGTTGTTGGGGAATATAATGTGTATGTGTAGGGGAGTTTTTAGTCGCGCAATAATTGACAAAGGGGTGGTATAAATTTATTTTCATCGGGAATTGCTTTCTGAAGAGCTACCCCCAGAAAGGACACTTCCCGATATAATAAAAAGGGGGTAATTGGAGGGAGGATATGCAATTTGATTTAATAAATGATTACAACAATTTACAGGGGTTGTTGGGGAATATAATGTGTATGTGTAGGGGAGTTTTTAGTCGCGCAATAATTTACAAAGGGGTGGTATAAATTTATTTTCATCGGGAATTGCTTTCTGAAGAGCTACCCCCAGAAAGGACACTTCCCGATATAATAAAAAGGGGGTAATTGGAGGGAGGATATGCAATTTGATTTAATAAATAATTACAACAATTTACAGGGGTTGTTGGGGAATATAATGTGTATGTGTAGGGGAGTTTTTAGTCGCGCAATAATTTACAAAGGGGTGGTATAAATTTATTTTCATCGGGAATTGCTTTCTGAAGAGCTACCCCCAGAAAGGACACTTCCCGATATAATAAAAAGGGGGTAATTGGAGGGAGGATATGCAATTTGATTTAATAAATAATCACAACAATTTACAGGGGTTGTTGGGGAATATAATGTGTATGTGTAGGGGAGCTTTTAGTCGCGCAATAATTTACAAAGGGGTGGTATGAATTTATTTTCATCGGGAATTGCTTTCTGAAGAGCTACCCCCAGAAAGGACACTTCCCGATATAATAAAAAGGGGGTAATTGGAGGGAGGATATGCAATTTGATTTAATAAATAATTACAACAATTTACAGGGGTTGTTGGGGAATATAATGTGTATGTGTAAGGGAGTTTTTAGTCGCGCAATAATTTACAAAGGGGTGGTATAAATTTATTTTCATCGGGAATTGCTTTCTGAAGAGCTACCCCCAGAAAGGACACTTCCCGATATAATAAAAAGGGGGTAATTGGAGGGAGGATATGCAATTTGATTTAATAAATAATTACAACAATTTACAGGGGTTGTTGGGGAATATAATGTGTATGTGTAGGGGAGTTTTTAGTCGCGCAATAATTTACAAAGGGGTGGTATAAATTTATTTTCATCGGGAATTGCTTTCTGAAGAGCTACCCCCAGAAAGGACACTTCCCGATATAATAAAAAGGGGGTAATTGGAGGGAGGATATGCAATTTGATTTAATAAATAATCACAACAATTTACAGGGGTTGTTGGGGAATATAATGTGTATGTGTAGGGGAGCTTTTAGTCGCGCAATAATTTACAAAGGGGTGGTATAAATTTATTTTCATCGGGAATTGCTTTCTGAAGAGCTACCCCCAGAAAGGACACTTCCCGATATAATAAAAAGGGGGTAATTGGAGGGAGGATATGCAATTTGATTTAATAAATAATTACAACAATTTACAGGGGTTGTTGGGGAATATAATGTGTATGTGTAAGGGAGTTTTTAGTCGCGCAATAATTTACAAAGGGGTGGTATAAATTTATTTTCATCGGGAATTGCTTTCTGAAGAGCTACCCCCAGAAAGGACACTTCCCGATATAATAAAAAGGGGGTAATTGGAGGGAGGATATGCAATTTGATTTAATAAATAATTACAACAATTTACAGGGGTTGTTGGGGAATATAATGTGTATGTGTAGGGGAGTTTTTAGTCGCGCAATAATTTACAAAGGGGTGGTATAAATTTATTTTCATCGGGAATTGCTTTCTGAAGAGCTACCCCCAGAAAGGACACTTCCCGATATAATAAAAAGGGGGTAATTGGAGGGAGGATATGCAATTTGATTTAATAAATAATTACAACAATTTACAGGGGTTGTTGGGGAATATAATGTGTATGTGTAGGGGAGTTTTTAGTCGCGCAATAATTTACAAAGGGGTGGTATAAATTTATTTTCATCGGGAATTGCTTTCTGAAGAGCTACCCCCAGAAAGGACACTTCCCGATATAATAAAAAGGGGGTAATTGGAGGGAGGATATGCAATTTGATTTAATAAATAATTACAACAATTTACAGGGGTTGTTGGGGAATATAATGTGTATGTGTAGGGGAGTTTTTAGTCGCGCAATAATTTACAAAGGGGTGGTATAAATTTATTTTCATCGGGAATTGCTTTCTGAAGAGCTACCCCCAGAAAGGACACTTCCCGATATAATAAAAAGGGGGTAATTGGAGGGAGGATATGCAATTTGATTTAATAAATAATCACAACAATTTACAGGGGTTGTTGGGGAATATAATGTGTATGTGTAGGGGAGCTTTTAGTCGCGCAATAATTTACAAAGGGGTGGTATAAATTTATTTTCATCGGGAATTGCTTTCTGAAGAGCTACCCCCAGAAAGGACACTTCCCGATATAATAAAAAGGGGGTAATTGGAGGGAGGATATGCAATTTGATTTAATAAATAATTACAACAATTTACAGGGGTTGTTGGGGAATATAATGTGTATGTGTAAGGGAGTTTTTAGTCGCGCAATAATTTACAAAGGGGTGGTATAAATTTATTTTCATCGGGAATTGCTTTCTGAAGAGCTACCCCCAGAAAGGACACTTCCCGATATAATAAAAAGGGGGTAATTGGAGGGAGGATATGCAATTTGATTTAATAAATAATTACAACAATTTACAGGGGTTGTTGGGGAATATAATGTGTATGTGTAGGGGAGTTTTTAGTCGCGCAATAATTTACAAAGGGGTGGTATAAATTTATTTTCATCGGGAATTGCTTTCTGAAGAGCTACCCCCAGAAAGGACACTTCCCGATATAATAAAAAGGGGGTAATTGGAGGGAGGATATGCAATTTGATTTAATAAATAATTACAACAATTTACAGGGGTTGTTGGGGAATATAATGTGTATGTGTAGGGGAGTTTTTAGTCGCGCAATAATTTACAAAGGGGTGGTATGAATTTATTTTCATCGGGAATTGCTTTCTGAAGAGCGAGAAACGCTACCCCCAGAAAGAACACTTCACGATATAATTAAAAAAAGTAATTGTAGGGAGGAGATGCAAAGTGGAGGATAATTAGCTCAGGTCCGTGGTGACGCTACTCACCAAATGCATAAGTTAGCTATGCACCCCCTGCGGGGTCGCGGTTAAATAACGAAAAGTTATTGGAGGGAGAATATGCAATTTGATTTACTAGATAATTACAAGAATTTACAGGGGTTGTTGGGGAATATAATGTGTATGTGTAGGGGAGTTTTTAGTCGCGCAATAATTTACAAAGGGGTGGTATAAATTTATTTTCATCGGGAATTGCTTTCTGAAGAGCTACCTCCAGAAAGGACACTTCCCGATATAATAAAAAGGGGGTAATTGGAGAGTGGATATGCAATTTGATTTAATAAATAATTACAACAATTTACAGGGGTTGTTGGGGAATATAATGTGTATGTGTAGGGGAGTTTTTAATCGCGCAATAATCTACAAAGGGGTGGTATGAATTTATTTTCATCGGGAATTGCTTTCTGAAGAGCGAGAAACGCTACCCCCAGAAAGAACACTTCACGATATAATTAAAAAAAAGTAATTGTAGGGAGGAGATGCAAAGTGGAGGATAATTAGCTCAGGTCCGTGGTGACGCTACTCACCAAATGCATAAGTTAGCTATGCACCCCCTGCGGGGTCGCGGTTAAATAACGAAAAGTTATTGGAGGGAGAATATGCAATTTGATTTACTAAATAATTACAAGAATTTACAGGGGTTGTTGGGGAATATAATGTGTATGTGTAGGGGAGTTTTTAGTCGCGCAATAATTTACAAAGGGGTGGTATGAATTTATTTTCATCGGGAATTGCTTTCTGAAGAGCGAGAAACGCTACCCCCAGAAAGAACACTTCACGATATAATTAAAAAAAAGTAATTGTAGGGAGGAGATGCAAAGTGGAGGATAATTAGCTCAGGTCCGTGGTGACGCTACTCACCAAATGCATAAGTTAGCTATGCACCCCCTGCGGGGTCGCGGTTAAATAACGAAAAGTTATTGGAGGGAGAATATGCAATTTGATTTACTAAATAATTACAAGAATTTACAGGGGTTGTTGGGGAATATAATGTGTATGTGTAGGGGAGTTTTTAGTCGCGCAATAATTTACAAAGGGGTGGTATAAATTTATTTTCATCGGGAATTGCTTTCTGAAGAGCTACCTCCAGAAAGGACACTTCCCGATATAATAAAAAGGTGGTAATTGGAGGGAGGATATGCAATTTGATTTAATAAATAATTACAACAATTTACAGGGGTTGTTGGGGAATATAATGTGTATGTGTAGGGGAGTTTTTAGTCGCGCAATAATTTACAAAGGGGTGGTATAAATTTATTTTCATCGGGAATTGCTTTCTGAAGAGCTACCTCCAGAAAGGACACTTCCCGATATAATAAAAAGGGGGTAATTGGAGGGAGGATATGCAATTTGATTTAATAAATAATTACAACAATTTACAGGGGTTGTTGGGGAATATAATGTGTATGTGTAGGGGAGTTTTTAGTCGCGCAATAATTTACAAAGGGGTGGTATAAATTTATTTTCATCGGGAATTGCTTTCTGAAGAGCTACCTCCAGAAAGGACACTTCCCGATATAATAAAAAGGGGGTAATTGGAGGGAGGATATGCAATTTGATTTAATAAATAATTACAACAATTTACAGGGGTTGTTGGGGAATATAATGTGTATGTGTAGGGGAGTTTTTAGTCGCGCAATAATTTACAAAGGGGTGGTATAAATTTATTTTCATCGGGAATTGCTTTCTGAAGAGCTACCTCCAGAAAGGACACTTCCCGATATAATAAAAAGGGGGTAATTGGAGGGAGGATATGCAATTTGATTTAATAAATAATTACAACAATTTACAGGGGTTGTTGGGGAATATAATGTGTATGTGTAGGGGAGTTTTTAGTCGCGCAATAATTTACAAAGGGGTGGTATGAATTTATTTTCATCGGGAATTGCTTTCTGAAGAGCGAGAAACGCTACCCCCAGAAAGAACACTTCACGATATAATTAAAAAAAAGTAATTGTAGGGAGGAGATGCAAAGTGGAGGATAATTAGCTCAGGTCCGTGGTGACGCTACTCACCAAATGCATAAGTTAGCTATGCACCCCCTGCGGGGTCGCGGTTAAATAACGAAAAGTTATTGGAGGGAGAATATGCAATTTGATTTACTAAATAATTACAAGAATTTACAGGGGTTGTTGGGGAATATAATGTGTATGTGTAGGGGAGTTTTTAGTCGCGCAATAATTTACAAAGGGGTGGTATGAATTTATTTTCATCGGGAATTGCTTTCTGAAGAGCGAGAAACGCTACCCCCAGAAAGAACACTTCACGATATAATTAAAAAAAAGTAATTGTAGGGAGGAGATGCAAAGTGGAGGATAATTAGCTCAGGTCCGTGGTGACGCTACTCACCAAATGCATAAGTTAGCTATGCACCCCCTGCGGGGTCGCGGTTAAATAACGAAAAGTTATTGGAGGGAGAATATGCAATTTGATTTACTAAATAATTACAAGAATTTACAGGGGTTGTTGGGGAATATAATGTGTATGTGTAGGGGAGTTTTTAGTCGCGCAATAATTTACAAAGGGGTGGTATAAATTTATTTTCATCGGGAATTGCTTTCTGAAGAGCTACCTCCAGAAAGGACACTTCCCGATATAATAAAAACGGGGTAATTGGAGGGAGGATATGCAATTTGATTTAATAAATAATTACAACAATTTACAGGGGTTGTTGGGGAATATAATGTGTATGTGTAGGGGAGTTTTTAGTCGCGCAATAATTTACAAAGGGGTGGTATAAATTTATTTTCATCGGGAATTGCTTTCTGAAGAGCTACCTCCAGAAAGGACACTTCCCGATATAATAAAAAGGGGGTAATTGGAGGGAGGATATGCAATTTGATTTAATAAATAATTACAACAATTTACAGGGGTTGTTGGGGAATATAATGTGTATGTGTAGGGGAGTTTTTAGTCGCGCAATAATTTACAAAGGGGTGGTATGAATTTATTTTCATCGGGAATTGCTTTCTGAAGAGCGAGAAACGCTACCCCCAGAAAGAACACTTCACGATATAATTAAAAAAAAGTAATTGTAGGGAGGAGATGCTAAGTGGAGGATAATTAGCTCAGGTCCGTGGTGACGCTACTCACCAAATGCATAAGTTAGCTATGCACCCCCTGCGGGGTCGCGGTTAAATAACGAAAAGTTATTGGAGGGAGAATATGCAATTTGATTTACTAAATAATTACAAGAATTTACAGGGGTTGTTGGGGAATATAATGTGTATGTGTAGGGGAGTTTTTAGTCGCGCAATAATTTACAAAGGGGTGGTATAAATTTATTTTCATCGGGAATTGCTTTCTGAAGAGCTACCTCCAGAAAGGACACTTCCCGATATAATAAAAAGGGGGTAATTGGAGGGAGGATATGCAATTTGATTTAATAAATAATTACAACAATTTACAGGGGTTGTTGGGGAATATAATGTGTATGTGTAGGGGAGTTTTTAGTCGCGCAATAATTTACAAAGGGGTGGTATAAATTTATTTTCATCGGGAATTGCTTTCTGAAGAGCTACCTCCAGAAAGGACACTTCCCGATATAATAAAAAGGGGGTAATTGGAGGGAGGATATGCAATTTGATTTAATAAATAATTACAACAATTTACAGGGGTTGTTGGGGAATATAATGTGTATGTGTAGGGGAGTTTTTAGTCGCGCAATAATTTACAAAGGGGTGGTATGAATTTATTTTCATCGGGAATTGCTTTCTGAAGAGCGAGAAACGCTACCCCCAGAAAGAACACTTCACGATATAATTAAAAAAAAGTAATTGTAGGGAGGAGATGCAAAGTGGAGGATAATTAGCTCAGGTCCGTGGTGACGCTACTCACCAAATGCATAAGTTAGCTATGCACCCCCTGCGGGGTCGCGGTTAAATAACGAAAAGTTATTGGAGGGAGAATATGCAATTTGATTTACTAAATAATTACAAGAATTTACAGGGGTTGTTGGGGAATATAATGTGTATGTGTAGGGGAGTTTTTAGTCGCGCAATAATTTACAAAGGGGTGGTATGAATTTATTTTCATCGGGAATTGCTTTCTGAAGAGCGAGAAACGCTACCCCCAGAAAGAACACTTCACGATATAATTAAAAAAAAGTAATTGTAGGGAGGAGATGCAAAGTGGAGGATAATTAGCTCAGGTCCGTGGTGACGCTACTCACCAAATGCATAAGTTAGCTATGCACCCCCTGCGGGGTCGCGGTTAAATAACGAAAAGTTATTGGAGGGAGAATATGCAATTTGATTTACTAAATAATTACAAGAATTTACAGGGGTTGTTGGGGAATATAATGTGTATGTGTAGGGGAGTTTTTAGTCGCGCAATAATTTACAAAGGGGTGGTATAAATTTATTTTCATCGGGAATTGCTTTCTGAAGAGCTACCCCCAGAAAGGACACTTCCCGATATAATAAAAAGGGGGTAATTGGAGGGACGATATGCAATTTGATTTAATAAATAATTACAACAATTTACAGGGGTTGTTGGGGAATATAATGTGTATGTGTAGGGGAGTTTTTAGTCGCGCAATAATTTACAAAGGGGTGGTAGGAATTTATTTTCATCGGGAATTGCTTTCTGAAGAGCGAGAAACGCTACCCTCAGAAAGAACACTTCACGATATAATTAAAAAAAAGTAATTGTAGGGAGGAGATGCAAAGTGGAGGATAATTAGCTCCGTTCCGTGGTGACGCTACTCACCAAATGCATAAGTTAGCTATGCACCCCCTGCGGGGTCGCGGTTAAATAACGAAAAGTTATTGGAGGGAGAATATGCAATTTGATTTACTAAATAATTACAAGAATTTACAGGGGTTGTTGGGGAATATAATGTGTATGTGTAGGGGAGTTTTTAGTCGCGCAATAATTGACAAAGGGGTGGTATAAATTTATTTTCATCGGGGATTGCTTTCTGAAGAGCTACCCCCAGAAAGGACACTTCCCGATATAATAAAAAGGGGGTAATTGGAGGGAGGATATGCAATTTGATTTAATAAATAATTACAACAATTTACAGGGGTTGTTGGGGAATATAATGTGTATGTGTAGGGGAGTTTTCAGTCGCGCAATAATTTACAAAGGGGTGGTATGAATTTATTTTCATCGGGAATTGCTTTCTGAAGAGCGAGAAACGCTACCCCCAGAAAAAACACTTCACGATATAATTAAAAAAAAGTAATTGTAGGGAGGAGATGCAAAGTGGAGGATAATTAGCTCAGGTCCGTGGTGACGCTACTCACCAAATGCATAAGTTAGCTATGCACCCCCTGCGGGGTCGCGGTTAAATAACGAAAAGTTATTGGAGGGAGAATATGCAATTTGATTTACTAAATAATTACAAGAATTTACAGGGGTTGTTGGGGAATATAATGTGTATGTGTAGGGGAGTTTTTAGTCGCGCAATAATTTACAAAGGGGTGGTATAAATTTATTTTCATCGGGAATTGCTTTCTGAAGAGCTACCCCCAGAAAGGACACTTCCCGATATAATAAAAAGGGGGTAATTGGAGGGAGGATATGCAATTTGATTTAATAAATAATTACAACAATTTACAGGGGTTGTTGGGGAATATAATGTGTATGTGTAGGGGAGTTTTCAGTCGCGCAATAATTTACAAAGGGGTGGTATGAATTTATTTTCATCGGGAATTGCTTTCTGAAGAGCGAGAAACGCTACCCCCAGAAAGAACACTTCACGATATAATTAAAAAAAAGTAATTGTAGGGAGGAGATGCAAAGTGGAGGATAATCAGCTCAGGTCCGTGGTGACGCTACTCACCAAATGCATAAGTTAGCTATGCACCCCCTGCGGGGTCGCGGTTAAATAACGAAAAGTTATTGGAGGGAGAATATGCAATTTGATTTACTAAATAATTACAAGAATTTACAGGGGTTGTTGGGGAATATAATGTGTATGTGTAGGGGAGTTTTTAGTCGCGCAATAATTTACAAAGGGGTGGTATAAATTTATTTTCATCGGGAATTGCTTTCTGAAGAGCTACCCCCAGAAAGGACACTTCCCGATATAATAAAAAGGGGGTAATTGGAGGGAGGATATGCAATTTGATTTAATAAATAATTACAACAATTTACAGGGGTTGTTGGGGAATATAATGTGTATGTGTAGGGGAGTTTTTAGTCGCGCAATAATTTACAAAGGGGTGGTATAAATTTATTTTCATCGGGAATTGCTTTCTGAAGAGCTACCCCCAGAAAGGACACTTCCCGATATAATAGAAAGGGGGTAATTGGAGGGAGGATATGCAATTTGATTTAATAAATAATTACAACAATTTACAGGGGTTGTTGGGGAATATAATGTGTATGTGTAGGGGAGTTTTTAGTCGCGCAATAATTTACAAAGGGGTGGTATGAATTTATTTTCATCGGGAATTGCTTTCTGAAGAGCGAGAAACGCTACCCCCAGAAAGAACACTTCACGATATAATTAAAAAAAAGTAATTGTAGGGAGGAGATGCAAAGTGGAGGATAATTAGCTCAGGTCCGTGGTGACGCTACTCACCAAATGCATAAGTTAGCTATGCACCCCCTGCGGGGTCGCGGTTAAATAACGAAAAGTTATTGGAGGGAGAATATGCAATTTGATTTACTAAATAATTACAAGAATTTACAGGGGTTGTTGGGGAATATAATGTGTATGTGTAGGGGAGTTTTTAGTCGCGCAATAATTGACAAAGGGGTGGTATAAATTTATTTTCATCGGGAATTGCTTTCTGAAGAGCTACCCCCAGAAAGGACACTTCCCGATATAATAAAAAGGGGGTTATTGGAGGGAGGATATGCAATTTGATTTAATAAATAATTACAACAATTTACAGGGGTTGTTGGGGAATATAATGTGTATGTGTAGGAGAGTTTTTAGTCGCGCAATAATTTACAAAGGGGTGGTATGAATTTATTTTCATCGGGAATTGCTTTCTGAAGAGCGAGAAACGCTACCCCCAGAAAGAACACTTCACGATATAATTAAAAAAAAGTAATTGTAGGGAGGAGATGCAAAGTGGAGGATAATTAGCTCAGGTCCGTGGTGACGCTACTCACCAAATGCATAAGTTAGCTATGCACCCCCTGCGGGGTCGCGGTTAAATAACGAAAAGTTATTGGAGGGAGAATATGCAATTTGATTTACTAAATAATTACAAGAATTTACAGGGGTTGTTGGGGAATATAATGTGTATGTGTAGGGGAGTTTTTAGTCGCGCAATAATTTACAAAGGGGTGGTATGAATTTATTTTCATCGGGAATTGCTTTCTGAAGAGCGAGAAACGCTACCCCCAGAAAGAACACTTCACGATATAATTAAAAAAAAGTAATTGTAGGGAGGAGATGCAAAGTGGAGGATAATTAGCTCAGGTCCGTGGTGACGCTACTCACCAAATGCATAAGTTAGCTATGCACCCCCTGCGGGGTCGCGGTTAAATAACGAAAAGTTATTGGAGGGAGAATATGCAATTTGATTTACTAAATAATTACAAGAATTTACAGGGGTTGTTGGGGAATATAATGTGTATGTGTAGGGGAGTTTTTAGTCGCGCAATAATTTACAAAGGGGTGGTATAAATTTATTTTCATCGGGAATTGCTTTCTGAAGAGCTACCCCCAGAAAGGACACTTCCCGATATAATAAAAAGGGGGTTATTGGAGGGAGGATATGCAATTTGATTTAATAAATAATTACAACAATTTACAGGGGTTGTTGGGGAATATAATGTGTATGTGTAGGGGAGTTTTTAGTCGCGCAATAATTGACAAAGGGGTGGTATAAATTTATTTTCATCGGGAATTGCTTTCTGAAGAGCTACCCCCAGAAAGGACACTTCCCGATATAATAAAAAGGGGGTAATTGGAGGGAGGATATGCAATTTGATTTAATAAATAATTACAACAATTTACAGGGGTTGTTGGGGAATATAATGTGTATGTGTAGGGGAGTTTTTAGTCGCGCAATAATTTACAAAGGGGTGGTATAAATTTATTTTCATCGGAAATTGCTTTCTGAAGAGCTACCCCCAGAAAGGACACTTCCCGATATAATAAAAAAAGGGTAATTGGAGGGAGGATATGCAATTTGATTTAATAAATAATTACAACAATTTACAGGGGTTGTTGGGGAATATAATGTGTATGTGTAGGGGAGTTTCTAGTCGCGCAATAATTTACAAAGGGGTGGTATAAATTTATTTTCATCGGGAATTGCTTTCTGAAGAGCTACCCCCAGAAAGGACACTTCCCGATATAATAAAAAGGGGGTAATTGGAGGGAGGATATGCAATTTGATTTAATAAATAATTACAACAATTTACAGGGGTTGTTGGAGAATATAATGTGTATGTGTAGGGGAGTTTTTAGTCGCGCAATAATTTACAAAGGGGTGGTATGAATTTATTTTCATCGGGAATTGCTTTCTGAAGAGCGAGAAACGCTACCCCCAGAAAGAACACTTCACGATATAATTAAAAAAAAGTAATTGTAGGGAGGAGATGAAAAGTGGAGGATAATTAGCTCAGGTCCGTGGTGACGCTACTCACCAAATGCATAAGTTAGCTATGCACCCCCTGCGGGGTCGCGGTTAAATAACGAAAAGTTATTGGAGGGAGAATATGCAATTTGATTTACTAAATAATTACAAGAATTTACAGGGGTTGTTGGGGAATATAATGTGTATGTGTAGGGGAGTTTTTAGTCGCGCAATAATTTACAAAGGGGTGGTATAAATTTATTTTCATCGGGAATTGCTTTCTGAAGAGCTACCCCCAGAAAGGACCCTTCCCGATATAATAAAAAAAGGGTAATTGGAGGGAGGATATGCAATTTGATTTAATAAATAATTACAACAATTTACAGGGGTTGTTGGGGAATATAATGTGTATGTGTAGGGGAGTTTTTAGTCGCGCAATAATTGACAAAGGGGTGGTATAAATTTATTTTCATCGGGAATTGCTTTCTGAAGAGCTACCCCCAGAAAGGACACTTCCCGATATAATAAAAAGGGGGTAATTGGAGGGAGGATATGCAATTTGATTTAATAAATAATTACAACAATTTACAGGGGTTGTTGGGGAATATAATGTGTATGTGTAGGGGAGTTTTTAGTCGCGCAATAATTTACAAAGGGGTGGTATAAATTTATTTTCATCGGGAATTGCTTTCTGAAGAGCTACCCCCAGAAAGGACACTTCCCGATATAATAAAAAGGGGGTAATTGGAGGGAGGATATGCAATTTGATTTAATAAATAATTACAACAATTTACAGGGGTTGTTGGGGAATATAATGTGTATGTGTAGGGGAGTTTTTAGTCGCGCAATAATTTACAAAGGGGTGGTATAAATTTATTTTCATCGGGAATTGCTTTCTGAAGAGCTACCCCCAGAAAGGACACTTCCCGATATAATAAAAAGGGGGTAATTGGAGGGAGGATATGCAATTTGATTTAATAAATAATTACAACAATTTACAGAGGTTGTTGGGGAATATAATGTGTATGTGTAGGGGAGTTTTTAGTCGCGCAATAATTTACAAAGGGGTGGTATAAATTTATTTTCATCGGGAATTGCTTTCTGAAGAGCTACCCCCAGAAAGGACACTTCCCGATATAATAAAAAGGGGGTAATTGGAGGGAGGATATGCAATTTGATTTAATAAATAATTACAACAATTTACAGGGGTTGTTGGGGAATATAATGTGTATGTGTAGGGGAGTTTTTAGTCGCGCAATAATTTACAAAGGGGTGGTATGAATTTATTTTCATCGGGAATTGCTTTCTGAAGAGCGAGAAACGCTACCCCCAGAAAGAACACTTCACGATATAATTAAAAAAAAGTAATTGTAGGGAGGAGATGCAAAGTGGAGGATAATTAGCTCAGGTCCGTGGTGACGCTACTCACCAAATGCATAAGTTAGCTATGCACCCCCTGCGGGGTCGCGGTTAAATAACGAAAAGTTATTGGAGGGAGAATATGCAATTTGATTTACTAAATAATTACAAGAATTTACAGGGGTTGTTGGGGAATATAATGTGTATGTGTAGGGGAGTTTTTAGTCGCGCAATAATTTACAAAGGGGTGGTATAAATTTATTTTCATCGGGAATTGCTTTCTGAAGAGCTACCCCCAGAAAGGACACTTCCCGATATAATAAAAAGGGGGTAATTGGAGGGAGGATATGCAATTTGATTTAATAAATAATTACAACAATTTACAGGGGTTGTTGGGGAATATAATGTGTATGTGTAGGGGAGTTTTTAGTCGCGCAATAATTTACAAAGGGGTGGTATGAATTTATTTTCATCGGGAATTGCTTTCTGAAGAGCGAGAAACGCTACCCCCAGAAAGAACACTTCACGATATAATTAAAAAAAAGTAATTGTAGGGAGGAGATGCAAAGTGGAGGATAATTAGCTCAGGTCCGTGGTGACGCTACTCACCAAATGCATAAGTTAGCTATGCACCCCCTGCGGGGTCGCGGTTAAATAACGAAAAGTTATTGGAGGGAGAATATGCAATTTGATTTACTAAATAATTACAAGAATTTACAGGGGTTGTTGGGGAATATAATGTGTATGTGTAGGGGAGTTTTTAGTCGCGCAATAATTTACAAAGGGGTGGTATAAATTTATTTTCATCGGGAATTGCTTTCTGAAGAGCTACCCCCAGAAAGGACACTTCCCGATATAATAAAAAGGGGGTAATTGGAGGGAGGATATGCAATTTGATTTAATAAATAATTACAACAATTTACAGGGGTTGTTGGGGAATATAATGTGTATGTGTAGGGGAGTTTTTAGTCGCGCAATAATTTACAAAGGGGTGGTATAAATTTATTTTCATCGGGAATTGCTTTCTGAAGAGCTACCCCCAGAAAGGACACTTCCCGATATAATAAAAAGGGGGTAATTGGAGGGAGGATATGCAATTTGATTTACTAAATAATTACAAGAATTTACAGGGGTTGTTGGGGAATATAATGTGTATGTGTAGGGGAGTTTTTAGTCGCGCAATAATTTACAAAGGGGTGGTATGAATTTATTTTCATCGGGAATTGCTTTCTGAAGAGCGAGAAACGCTACCCCCAGAAAGAACACTTCACGATATAATTAAAAAAAAGTAATTGTAGGGAGGAGATGCAAAGTGGAGGATAATTAGCTCAGGTCCGTGGTGACGCTACTCACCAAATGCATAAGTTAGCTATGCACCCCCTGCGGGGTCGCGGTTAAATAACGAAAAGTTATTGGAGGGAGAATATGCAATTTGATTTACTAAATAATTACAAGAATTTACAGGGGTTGTTGGGGAATATAATGTGTATGTGTAGGGGAGTTTTTAGTCGCGCAATAATTTACAAAGGGGTGGTATAAATTTATTTTCATCGGGAATTGCTTTCTGAAGAGCTACCCCCAGAAAGGACACTTCCCGATATAATAAAAAGGGGGTAATTGGAGGGAGGATATGCAATTTGATTTAATAAATAATTACAACAATTTACAGGGGTTGTTGGGGAATATAATGTGTATGTGTAGGGGAGTTTTTAGTCGCGCAATAATTTACAAAGGGGTGGTATAAATTTATTTTCATCGGGAATTGCTTTCTGAAGAGCTACCCCCAGAAAGGACACTTCCCGATATAATAAAAAGGGGGTAATTGGAGGGAGGATATGCAATTTGATTTACTAAATAATTACAAGAATTTACAGGGGTTGTTGGGGAATATAATGTGTATGTGTAGGGGAGTTTTTAGTCGCGCAATAATTTACAAAGGGGTGGTATAAATTTATTTTCATCGGGAATTGCTTTCTGAAGAGCTACCCCCAGAAAGGACACTTCCCGATATAATAAAAAGGGGGTAATTGGTGGGAGGATATGCAATTTGATTTAATAAATAATTACAACAATTTACAGGGGTTGTTGAGGAATATAATGTGTATGTGTAGGGGAGTTTTTAGTCGCGCAATAATTTACAAAGGGGTGTTATGAATTTATTTTCATCGGGAATTGCTTTCTGAAGAGCGAGAAACGCTGCCCCCAGAAAGAACACTTCACGATATAATTAAAAAAAAGTAATTGTAGAAAGGAGATGCAAAGTGGAGGATAATTAGCTCAGGTCCGTGGTGACGCTACTCACCAAATGCATAAGTTAGCTATGCACCCCCTGCGGGGTCGCGGTTAAATAACGAAAAGTTATTGGAGGGAGAATATGCAATTTGATTTACTAAATAATTACAACAATTTACAGGGGTTGTTGGGGAATATAATGTGTATGTGTAGGGGAGTTTTTAGTCGCGCAATAATTTACAAAGGGGTGGTATAAATTTATTTTCATCGGGAATTGCTTTCTGAAGAGCTACCCCCAGAAAGGACACTTCCCGATATAATAAAAAGGGGGTAATTGGAGGGAGGATATGCAATTTGATTTAATAAATAATTACAACAATTTACAGGGGTTGTTGGGGAATATAATGTGTATGTGTAGGGGAGTTTTTAGTCGCGCAATAATTTACAAAGGGGTGGTATAAATTTATTTTCATCGGGAATTGCTTTCTGAAGAGCTACCCCCAGAAAGGACACTTCCCGATATAATAAAAAGGGGGTAATTGGAGGGAGGATATGCAATTTGATTTAATAAATAATTACAACAATTTACAGGGGTTGTTGGGGAATATAATGTGTATGTGTAGGGGAGTTTTTAGTCGCGCAATAATTTACAAAGGGGTGGTATAAATTTATTTTCATCGGGAATTGCTTTCTGAAGAGCTACCCCCAGAAAGGACACTTCCCGATATAATAAAAAGGGGGTAATTGGAGGGAGGATATGCAATTTGATTTAATAAATAATTACAACAATTTACAGGGGTTGTTGGGGAATATAATGTGTATGTGTAGGGGAGTTTTTAGTCGCGCAATAATTTACAAAGGGGTGGTATAAATTTATTTTCATCGGGAATTGCTTTCTAAAGAGCTACCCCCAGAAAGGACACTTCCCGATATAATAAAAAGGGGGTAATTGGAGGGAGGATATGCAATTTGATTTAATAAATAATTACAACAATTTACAGGGGTTGTTGGGGAATATAATGTGTATGTGTAGGGGAGTTTTTAGTCGCGCAATAATTTACAAAGGGGTGGTATGAATTTATTTTCATCGGGAATTGCTTTCTGAAGAGCGAGAAACGCTACCCCCAGAAAGAACACTTCACGATATAATTAAAAAAAAGTAATTGTAGGGAGGAGATGCAAAGTGGAGGATAATTAGCTCAGGTCCGTGGTGACGCTACTCACCAAATGCATAAGTTAGCTATGCACCCCCTGCGGGGTCGCGGTTAAATAACGAAAAGTTATTGGAGGGAGAATATGCAATTTGATTTACTAAATAATTACAACAATTTACAGGGGTTGTTGGGGAATATAATGTGTATGTGTAGGGGAGTTTTTAGTCGCGCAATAATTTACAAAGGGGTGGTATAAATTTATTTTCATCGGGAATTGCTTTCTGAAGAGCTACCCCCAGAAAGGACACTTCCCGATATAATAAAAAGGGGGTAATTGGAGGGGAGATATGCAATTTGATTTAATAAATAATTACAACAATTTACAGGGGTTGTTGGGGAATATAATGTGTATGTGTAGGGGAGTTTTTAGTCGCGCAATAATTTACAAAGGGGTGGTATAAATTTATTTTCATCGGGAATTGCTTTCTGAAGAGCTACCCCCAGAAAGGACACTTCCCGATATAATAAAAAGGGGGTAATTGGAGGGGAGATATGCAATTTGATTTAATAAATAATTACAACAATTTACAGGGGTTGTTGGGGAATATAATGTGTATGTGTAGGGGAGTTTTTAGTCGCGCAATAATTTACAAAGAGGTGGTATAAATTTATTTTCATCGGGAATTGCTTTCTGAAGAGCTACCCCCAGAAAGGACACTTCCCGATATAATAAAAAGGGGGTAATTGGAGGGAGGATATGCAATTTGATTTAATAAATAATTACAACAATTTACAGGGGTTGTTGGGGAATATAATGTGTATGTGTAGGGGAGTTTTTAGTCGCGCAATAATTTACAAAGGGGTGGTATAAATTTATTTTCATCGGGAATTGCTTTCTGAAGAGCTACCTCCAGAAAGGACACTTCCCGATATAATAAAAAGGGGGTAATTGGAGGGAGGATATGCAATTTGATTTAATAAATAATTACAACAATTTACAGGGGTTGTTGGGGAATATAATGTGTATGTGTAGGGGAGTTTTTAGTCGCGCAAAAATTTACAAAGGGGTGGTATGAATTTATTTTCATCGGGAATTGCTTTCTGAAGAGCGTGAAACGCTGCCCCCAGAAAGAACACTTCACGATATAATTAAAAAAAAGTAATTGTAGGGAGGAGATGCAAAGTGGAGGATAATTAGCTCAGGTCCGTGGTGACGCTACTCACCAAATGCATAAGTTAGCTATGCACCCCCTGCGGGGTCGCGGTTAAATAACGAAAAGTTATTGGAGGGAGAATATGCAATTTGATTTACTAAATAATTACAACAATTTACAGGGGTTGTTGGGGAATATAATGTGTATGTGTAGGGGAGTTTTTAGTCGCGCAATAATTTACAAAGGGGTGGTATAAATTTATTCTCATCGGGAATTGCTTTCTGAAGAGCTACCCCCAGAAAGGACACTTCCCGATATAATAAAAAGGGGGTAATTGGAGGGAGGATATGCAATTTGATTTAATAAATAATTACAACAATTTACAGGGGTTGTTGGGGAATATAATGTGTATGTGTAGGGGAGTTTTTAGTCGCGCAATAATTTACAAAGGGGTGGTATAAATTTATTTTCATCGGGAATTGCTTTCTGAAGAGCTACCCCCAGAAAGGACACTTCCCGATATGATAAAAAGGGGGTAATTGGAGGGAGGATATGCAATTTGATTTAATAAATAATTACAACAATTTACAGGGGTTGTTGGGGAATATAATGTGTATGTGTAGGGGAGTTTTTAGTCGCGCAATAATTTACAAAGGGGTGGTATGAATTTATTTTCATCGGGAATTGCTTTCTGAAGAGCGAGAAACGCTACCCCCAGAAAGAACACTTCACGATATAATTAAAAAAAAGTAATTGTAGGGAGGAGATGCAAAGTGGAGGATAATTAGCTCAGGTCCGTGGTGACGCTACTCACCAAATGCATAAGTTAGCTATGCACCCCCTGCGGGGTCGCGGTTAAATAACGAAAAGTTATTGGAGGGAGAATATGCAATTTGATTTACTAAATAATTACAAGAATTTACAGGGGTTGTTGGGGAATATAATGTGTATGTGTAGGGGAGTTTTTAGTCGCGCAATAATTTACAAAGGGGTGGTATAAATTTATTTTCATCGGGAATTGCTTTCTGAAGAGCTACCTCCAGAAAGGACACTTCCCGAAATAATAAAAAGGGGGTAATTGGAGGGAGGATATGCAATTTGATTTAATAAATAATTACAACAATTTACAGGGGTTGTTGGGGAATATAATGTGTATGTGTAGGGGAGTTTTTAGTCGCGCAATAATTTACAAAGGGGTGGTATAAATTTATTTTCATCGGGAATTGCTTTCTGAAGAGCTACCTCCAGAAAGGACACTTCCCGATATAATAAAAAGGGGGTAATTGGAGGGAGGATATGCAATTTGATTTAATAAATAATTACAACAATTTACAGGGGTTGTTGGGGAATATAATGTGTATGTGTAGGGGAGTTTTTAGTCGCGCAATAATTTACAAAGGGGTGGTATGAATTTATTTTCATCGGGAATTGCTTTCTGAAGAGCGAGAAACGCTACCCCCAGAAAGAACACTTCACGATATAATTAAAAAAAAGTAATTGTAGGGAGGAGATGCAAAGTGGAGGATAATTAGCTCAGGTCCGTGGTGACGCTACTCACCAAATGCATAAGTTAGCTATGCACCCCCTGCGGGGTCGCGGTTAAATAACGAAAAGTTATTGGAGGGAGAATATGCAATTTGATTTACTAAATAATTACAAGAATTTACAGGGGTTGTTGGGGAATATAATGTGTATGTGTAGGGGAGTTTTTAGTCGCGCAATAATTTACAAAGGGGTGGTATAAATTTATTTTCATCGGGAATTGCTTTCTGAAGAGCTACCTCCAGAAAGGACACTTCCCGATATAATAAAAAGGGGGTAATTGGAGGGAGGATATGCAATTTGATTTAATAAATAATTACAACAATTTACAGGGGTTGTTGGGGAATATAATGTGTATGTGTAGGGGAGTTTTTAGTCGCGCAATAATTTACAAAGGGGTGGTATAAATTTATTTTCATCGGGAATTGCTTTCTGAAGAGCTACCTCCAGAAAGGACACTTCCCGATATAATAAAGAGGGGGTAATTGGAGGGAGGATATGCAATTTGATTTAATAAATAATTACAACAATTTACAGGGGTTGTTGGGGAATATAATGTGTATGTGTAGGGGAGTTTTTAGTCGCGCAATAATTTACAAAGGGGTGGTATGAATTTATTTTCATCGGGAATTGCTTTCTGAAGAGCGAGAAACGCTGCCCCCAGAAAGAACACTTCACGATATAATTGAAAAAAAGTAATTGTAGGGAGGAGATGCAAAGTGGAGGATAATTAGCTCAGGTCCGTGGTGACGCTACTCACCAAATGCATAAGTTAGCTATGCACCCCCTGCGGGGTCGCGGTTAAATAACGAAAAGTTATTGGAGGGAGAATATGCAATTTGATTTACTAAATAATTACAAGAATTTACAGGGGTTGTTGGGGAATATAATGTGTATGTGTAGGGGAGTTTTTAGTCGCGCAATAATTTACAAAGGGGTGGTATAAATTTATTTTCATCGGGAATTGCTTTCTGAAGAGCTACCTCCAGAAAGGACACTTCCCGATATAATAAAAAGGGGGTAATTGGAGGGAGGATATGCAATTTGATTTAATAAATAATTACAACAATTTACAGGGGTTGTTGGGGAATATAATGTGTATGTGTAGGGGAGTTTTTAGTCGCGCAATAATTTACAAAGGGGTGGTATAAATTTATTTTCATCGGGAATTGCTTTCTGAAGAGCTACCTCCAGAAAGGACACTTCCCGATATAATAAAAAGGGGGTAATTGGAGGGAGGATATGCAATTTGATTTAATAAATGATTACAACAATTTACAGGGGTTGTTGGGGAATATAATGTGTATGTGTAGGGGAGTTTTTAGTCGCGCAATAATTTACAAAGGGGTGGTATAAATTTATTTTCATCGGGAATTGCTTTCTGAAGAGCTACCTCCAGAAAGGACACTTTCCGATATAATAAAAAGGGGGTAATTGGAGGGAGGATATGCAATTTGATTTAATAAATAATTACAACAATTTACAGGGGTTGTTGGGGAATATAATGTGTATGTGTAGGGGAGTTTTTAGTCGCGCAATAATTTACAAAGGGGTGGTATGAATTTATTTTCATCGGGAATTGCTTTCTGAAGAGCGAGAAACGCTGCCCCCAGAAAGAACACTTCACGATATAATTGAAAAAAAGTAATTGTAGGGAGGAGATGCAAAGTGGAGGATAATTAGCTCAGGTCCGTGGTGACGCTACTCACCAAATGCATAAGTTAGCTATGCACCCCCTGCGGGGTCGCGGTTAAATAACGAAAAGTTATTGGAGGGAGAATATGCAATTTGATTTACTAAATAATTACAAGAATTTACAGGGGTTGTTGGGGAATATAATGTGTATGTGTAGGGGAGTTTTTAGTCGCGCAATAATTTACAAAGGGGTGGTATAAATTTATTTTCATCGGGAATTGCTTTCTGAAGAGCTACCCCCAGAAAGGACACTTCCCGATATAATAAAAAGGGGGTAATTGGAGGGAGGATATGCAATTTGATTTAATAAATAATTACAACAATTTACAGGGGTTGTTGGGGAATATAATGTGTATGTGTAGGGGAGTTTTTAGTCGCGCAATAATTTACAAAGGGGTGGTATAAATTTATTTTCATCGGGAATTGCTTTCTGAAGAGCTACCCCCAGAAAGGACACTTCCCGATATAATAAAAAGGGGGTAATTGGGGGGAGGATATGCAATTTGATTCAATAAATAATTACAACAATTTACAGGGGTTGTTGGGGAATATAATGTGTATGTGTAGGGGAGTTTTTAGTCGCGCAATAATTTACAAAGGGGTGGTATGAATTTATTTTCATCGGGAATTGCTTTCTGAAGAGCGAGAAACGCTACCCCCAGAAAGAACACTTCACGATATGATTAAAAAAAAGTAATTGTAGGGAGGAGATGCAAAGTGGAGGATAATTAGCTCAGGTCCGTGGTGACGCTACTCACCAAATGCATAAGTTAGCTATGCACCCCCTGCGGGGTCGCGGTTAAATAACGAAAAGTTATTGGAGGGAGAATATGCAATTTGATTTACTAAATAATTACAAGAATTTACAGGGGTTGTTGGGGAATATAATGTGTATGTGTAGGGGAGTTTTTAGTCGCGCAATAATTTACAAAGGGGTGGTATAAATTTATTTTCATCGGGAATTGCTTTCTGAAGAGCTACCTCCAGAAAGGACACTTCCCGATATAATAAAAAGGGGGTAATTGGAGGGAGGATATGCAATTTGATTTAATAAATAATTACAACAATTTACAGGGGTTGTTGGGGAATATAATGTGTATGTGTAGGGGAGTTTTTAGTCGCGCAATAATTTACAAAGGGGTGGTATAAATTTATTTTCATCGGGAATTGCTTTCTGAAGAGCTACCTCCAGAAAGGACACTTCCCGATATAATAAAGAGGGGGTAATTGGAGGGAGGATATGCAATTTGATTTAATAAATAATTACAACAATTTACAGGGGTTGTTGGGGAATATAATGTGTATGTGTAGGGGAGTTTTTAGTCGCGCAATAATTTACAAAGGGGTGGTATGAATTTATTTTCATCGGGAATTGCTTTCTGAAGAGCGAGAAACGCTGCCCCCAGAAAGAACACTTCACGATATAATTGAAAAAAAGTAATTGTAGGGAGGAGATGCAAAGTGGAGGATAATTAGCTCAGGTCCGTGGTGACGCTACTCACCAAATGCATAAGTTAGCTATGCACCCCCTGCGGGGTCGCGGTTAAATAACGAAAAGTTATTGGAGGGAGAATATGCAATTTGATTTACTAAATAATTACAAGAATTTACAGGGGTTGTTGGGGAATATAATGTGTATGTGTAGGGGAGTTTTTAGTCGCGCAATAATTTACAAAGGGGTGGTATAAATTTATTTTCATCGGGAATTGCTTTCTGAAGAGCTACCTCCAGAAAGGACACTTCCCGATATAATAAAAAGGGGGTAATTGGAGGGAGGATATGCAATTTGATTTAATAAATAATTACAACAATTTACAGGGGTTGTTGGGGAATATAATGTGTATGTGTAGGGGAGTTTTTAGTCGCGCAATAATTTACAAAGGGGTGGTATAAATTTATTTTCATCGGGAATTGCTTTCTGAAGAGCTACCTCCAGAAAGGACACTTCCCGATATAATAAAAAGGGGGTAATTGGAGGGAGGATATGCAATTTGATTTAATAAATGATTACAACAATTTACAGGGGTTGTTGGGGAATATAATGTGTATGTGTAGGGGAGTTTTTAGTCGCGCAATAATTTACAAAGGGGTGGTATAAATTTATTTTCATCGAGAATTGCTTTCTGAAGAGCTACCTCCAGAAAGGACACTTCCCGATATAATAAAAAGGGGGTAATTGGAGGGAGGATATGCAATTTGATTTAATAAATAATTACAACAATTTACAGGGGTTGTTGGGGAATATAATGTGTATGTGTAGGGGAGTTTTTAGTCGCGCAATAATTTACAAAGGGGTGGTATGAATTTATTTTCATCGGGAATTGCTTTCTGAAGAGCGAGAAACGCTACCCCCAGAAAGAACACTTCACGATATAATTAAAAAAAAGTAATTGTAGGGAGGAGATGCAAAGTGGAGGATAATTAGCTCAGGTCCGTGGTGACGCTACTCACCAAATGCATAAGTTAGCTATGCACCCCCTGCGGGGTCGCGGTTAAATAACGAAAAGTTATTGGAGGGAGAATATGCAATTTGATTTACTAAATAATTACAACAATTTACAGGGGTTGTTGGGGAATATATTGTGTATGTGTAGGGGAGTTTTTAGTCGCGCAATAATTTACAAAGGGGTGGTATAAATTTATTTTCATCGGGAATTGCTTTCTGAAGAGCTACCCCCAGAAAGGACACTTCCCGATATAATAAAAAGGGGGTAATTGGAGGGAGGATATGCAATTTGATTTAATAAATAATTACAACAATTTACAGGGGTTGTTGGGGAATATAATGTGTATGTGTAGGGGAGTTTTTAGTCGCGCAATAATTTACAAAGGGGTGGTATGAATTTATTTTCATCGGGAATTGCTTTCTGAAGAGCGAGAAACGCTGCCCCCAGAAAGAACACTTCACGATATAATTAAAAAAAAGTAATTGTAGGGAGGAGATGCAAAGTGGAGGATAATTAGCTCAGGTCCGTGGTGACGCTACTCACCAAATGCATAAGTTAGCTATGCACCCCCTGCGGGGTCGCGGTTAAATAACGAAAAGTTATTGGAGGGAGAATATGCAATTTGATTTACTAAATAATTACAAGAATTTACAGGGGTTGTTGGGGAATATAATGTGTATGTGTAGGGGAGTTTTTAGTCGCGCAATAATTTACAAAGGGGTGGTATAAATTTATTTTCATCGGGAATTGCTTTCTGAAGAGCTACCCCCAGAAAGGACACTTCCCGATATAATAAAAAGGGGGTAATTGGAGGGAGGATATGCAATTTGATTTAATAAATAATTACAACAATTTACAGGGGTTGTTGGGGAATATAATGTGTATGTGTAGGGGAGTTTTTAGTCGCGCAATAATTTACAAAGGGGTGGTATAAATTTATTTTCATCGGGAATTGCTTTCTGAAGAGCTACCCGCAGAAAGGACACTTCCCGATATAATAAAAAGGGGGTAATTGGAGGGAGGATATGCAATTTGATTTAATAAATAATTACAACAATTTACAGGGGTTGTTGGGGAATATAATGTGTATGTGTAGGGGAGTTTTTAGTCGCGCAATAATTTACAAAGGGGTGGTATAAATTTATTTTCATCGGGAATTGCTTTCTGAAGAGCTACCCGCAGAAAGGACACTTCCCGATATAATAAAAAGGGGGTAATTGGAGGGAGGATATGCAATTTGATTTAATAAATAATTACAACAATTTACAGGGGTTGTTGGGGAATATAATGTGTATGTGTAGGGGAGTTTTTAGTCGCGCAATAATTTACAAAGGGGTGGTATAAATTTATTTTCATCGGGAATTGCTTTCTGAAGAGCTACCCGCAGAAAGGACACTTCCCGATATAATAAAAAGGGGGTAATTGGAGGGAGGATATGCAATTTGATTTAATAAATAATTACAACAATTTACAGGGGTTGTTGGGGAATATAATGTGTATGTGTAGGGGAGTTTTTAGTCGCGCAATAATTTACAAAGGGGTGGTATAAATTTATTTTCATCGGGAATTGCTTTCTGAAGAGCTACCCGCAGAAAGGACACTTCCCGATATAATAAAAAGGGGGTAATTGGAGGGAGGATATGCAATTTGATTTAATAAATAATTACAACAATTTACAGGGGTTGTTGGGGAATATAATGTGTATGTGTAGGGGAGTTTTTAGTCGCGCAATAATTTACAAAGGGGTGGTATAAATTTATTTTCATCGGGAATTGCTTTCTGAAGAGCTACCCGCAGAAAGGACACTTCCCGATATAATAAAAAGGGGGTAATTGGAGGGAGGATATGCAATTTGATTTAATAAATAATTACAACAATTTACAGGGGTTGTTGGGGAATATAATGTGTATGTGTAGGGGAGTTTTTAGTCGCGCAATAATTTACAAAGGGGTGGTATAAATTTATTTTCATCGGGAATTGCTTTCTGAAGAGCTACCCGCAGAAAGGACACTTCCCGATATAATAAAAAGGGGGTAATTGGAGGGAGGATATGCAATTTGATTTAATAAATAATTACAACAATTTACAGGGGTTGTTGGGGAATATAATGTGTATGTGTAGGGGAGTTTTTAGTCGCGCAATAATTTACAAAGGGGTGGTATAAATTTATTTTCATCGGGAATTGCTTTCTGAAGAGCTACCCGCAGAAAGGACACTTCCCGATATAATAAAAAGGGGGTAATTGGAGGGAGGATATGCAATTTGATTTAATAAATAATTACAACAATTTACAGGGGTTGTTGGGGAATATAATGTGTATGTGTAGGGGAGTTTTTAGTCGCGCAATAATTTACAAAGGGGTGGTATGAATTTATTTTCATCGGGAATTGCTTTCTGAAGAGCGAGAAACGCTACCCCCAGAAAGAACACTTCACGATATAATTAAAAAAAAGTAATTGTAGGGAGGAGATGCAAAGTGGAGGATAATTAGCTCAGGTCCGTGGTGACGCTACTCACCAAATGCATAAGTTAGCTATGCACCCCCTGCGGGGTCGCGGTTAAATAACGAAAAGTTATTGGAGGGAGAATATGCAATTTGATTTACTAAATAATTACAAGAATTTACAGGGGTTGTTGGGGAATATAATGTGTATGTGTAGGGGAGTTTTTAGTCGCGCAATAATTTACAAAGGGGTGGTATAAATTTATTTTCATCGGGAATTGCTTTCTGAAGAGCTACCCCCAGAAAGGACACTTCCCGATATAATAAAAAGGGGGTAATTGGAGGGAGGATATGCAATTTGATTTAATAAATAATTACAACAATTTACAGGGGTTGTTGGGGAATATAATGTGTATGTGTAGGGGAGTTTTTAGTCGCGCAATAATTTACAAAGGGGTGGTATAAATTTATTTTCATCGGGAATTGCTTTCTGAAGAGCTACCCCCAGAAAGGACACTTCCCGATATAATAAAAAGGGGGTAATTGGAGGGAGGATATGCAATTTGATTTATAAATAATTACAACAATTTACAGGGGTTGTTGGGGAATATAATGTGTATGTGTAGGGGAGTTTTTAGTCGCGCAATAATTTACAAAGGGGTGGTATGAATTTATTTTCATCGGGAATTGCTTTCTGAAGAGCGAGAAATGCTACCCCCAGAAAGAACACTTCACGATATAATTAAAAAAAAGTAATTGTAGGGAGGAGATGCAAAGTGGAGGATAATTAGCTCAGGTCCGTGGTGACGCTACTCACCAAATGCATAAGTTAGCTATGCACCCCCTGCGGGGTCGCGGTTAAATAACGAAAAGTTATTGGAGGGAGAATATGCAATTTGATTTACTAAATAATTACAAGAATTTACAGGGGTTGTTGGGGAATATAATGTGTATGTGTAGGGGAGTTTTTAGTCGCGCAATAATTTACAAAGGGGTGGTATAAATTTATTTTCATCGGGAATTGCTTTCTGAAGAGCTACCCCCAGAAAGGACACTTCCCGATATAATAAAAAGGGGGTAATTGGAGGGAGGATATGCAATTTGATTTAATAAATAATTACAACAATTTACAGGGGTTGTTGGGGAATATAATGTGTATGTGTAGGGGAGTTTTTAGTCGCGCAATAATTTACAAAGGGGTGGTATGAATTTATTTTCATCGGGAATTGCTTTCTGAAGAGCGAGAAACGCTACCCCCAGAAAGAACACTTCACGATATAATTAAAAAAAAGTAATTGTAGGGAGGAGATGCAAAGTGGAGGATAATTAGCTCAGGTCCGTGGTGACGCTACTCACCAAATGCATAAGTTAGCTATGCACCCCCTGCGGGGTCGCGGTTAAATAACGAAAAGTTATTGGAGGGAGAATATGCAATTTGATTTACTAAATAATTACAAGAATTTACAGGGGTTGTTGGGGAATATAGTGTGTATGTGTAGGGGAGTTTTTAGTCGCGCAATAATTTACAAAGGGGTGGTATAAATTTATTTTCATCGGGAATTGCTTTCTGAAGAGCTACCCCCAGAAAGGACACTTCCCGATATAATGAAAAGGGGGTAATTGGAGGGAGGATATGCAATTTGATTTAATAAATAGTTACAACAATTTACAGGGGTTGTTGGGGAATATAATGTGTATGTGTAGGGGAGTTTTTAGTCGCGCAATAATTTACAAAGGGGTGGTATAAATTTATTTTCATCGGGAATTGCTTTCTGAAGAGCTACCCCCAGAAAGGACACTTCCCGATATAATAAAAAGGGGGTAATTGGAGGGAGGATATGCAATTTGATTTATAAATAATTACAACAATTTACAGGGGTTGTTGGGGAATATAATGTGTATGTGTAGGGGAGTTTTTAGTCGCGAAATAATTTACAAAGGGGTGGTATGAATTTATTTTCATCGGGAATTGCTTTCTGAAGAGCGAGAAATGCTACCCCCAGAAAGAACACTTCACGATATAATTAAAAAAAAGTAATTGTAGGGAGGAGATGCAAAGTGGAGGATAATTAGCTCAGGTCCGTGGTGACGCTACTCACCAAATGCATAAGTTAGCTATGCACCCCCTGCGGGGTCGCGGTTAAATAACGAAAAGTTATTGGAGGGAGAATATGCAATTTGATTTACTAAATAATTACAAGAATTCACAGGGGTTGTTGGGGAATATAATGTGTATGTGTAGGGGAGTTTTTAGTCGCGCAATAATTTACAAAGGGGTGGTATAAATTTATTTTCATCGGGAATTGCTTTCTGAAGAGCTACCCCCAGAAAGGACACTTCCCGATATAATAAAAAGGGGGTAATTGGAGGGAGGATATGCAATTTGATTTAATAAATAATTACAACAATTTACAGGGGTTGTTGGGGAATATAATGTGTATGTGTAGGGGAGTTTTTAGTCGCGCAATAATTTACAAAGGGGTGGTATGAATTTATTTTCATCGGGAATTGCTTTCTGAAGAGCGAGAAATGCTACCCCCAGAAAGAACACTTCACGATATAATTAAAAAAAAGTAATTGTAGGGAGGAGATGCAAAGTGGAGGATAATTAGCTCAGGTCCGTGGTGACGCTACTCACCAAATGCATAAGTTAGCTATGCACCCCCTGCGGGGTCGCGGTTAAATAACGAAAAGTTATTGGAGGGAGAATATGCAATTTGATTTACTAAATAATTACAAGAATTTACAGGGGTTGTTGGGGAATATAATGTGTATGTGTAGGGGAGTTTTTAGTCGCGCAATAATTTACAAAGGGGTGGTATAAATTTATTTTCATCGGGAATTGCTTTCTGAAGAGCTACCCCCAGAAAGGACACTTCCCGATATAATAAAAAGGGGGTAATTGGAGGGAGGATATGCAATTTGATTTAATAAATAATTACAACAATTTACAGGGGTTGTTGGGGAATATAATGTGTATGTGTAGGGGAGTTTTTAGTCGCGCAATAATTTACAAAGGGGTGGTATAAATTTATTTTCATCGGGAATTGCTTTCTGAAGAGCTACCCCCAGAAAGGACACTTCCCGATATAATAAAAAGGGGGTAATTGGAGGGAGGATATGCAATTTGATTTAATAAATAATTACAACAATTTACAGGGATTGTTGGGGAATATAATGTGTATGTGTAGGGGAGTTTTTAGTCGCGCAATAATTTACAAAGGGGTGGTATGAATTTATTTTCATCGGGAATTGCTTTCTGAAGAGCGAGAAACGCTACCCCCAGAAAGAACACTTCACGATATAATTAAAAAAAAGTAATTGTAGGGAGGAGATGCAAAGTGGAGGATAATTAGCTCAGGTCCGTGGTGACGCTACTCACCAAATGCATAAGTTAGCTATGCACCCCCTGCGGGGTCGCGGTTAAATAACGAAAAGTTATTGGAGGGAGAATATGCAATTTGATTTACTAAATAATTACAAGAATTCACAGGGGTTGTTGGGGAATATAATGTGTATGTGTAGGGGAGGTTTTAGTCGCGCAATAATTTACAAAGGGGTGGTATAAATTTATTTTCATGGGGAATTACTTTCTGAAGAGCTACCCCCAGAAAGGACACTTCCCGATATAATAAAAAGGGGGTAATTGGAGGGAGGATATGCAATTTGATTTAATAAATAATTACAACAATTCACAGGGGTTGTTGGGGAATATAATGTGTATGTGTAGGGGAGTTTTTAGTCGCGCAATAATTTACAAAGGGGTGGTATAAATTTATTTTCATCGGGAATTGCTTTCTGAAGAGCTACCCCCAGAAAGGACACTTCCCGATATAATAAAAAGGGGGTAATTGGAAAAAGGATGTGCAATTTGATTTAATAAATAATTACAACAATTTACAGGGGTTGTTGGGGAATATAATGTGTATGTGTAGGGGAGTTTTTAGTCGCGCAATAATTTACAAAGGGGTGGTATGAATTTATTTTCATCGGGAATTGCTTTCTGAAGAGCGAGAAACGCTACCCCCAGAAAGAACACTTCACGATATAATTAAAAAAAAGTAATTGTAGGGAGGAGATGCAAAGTGGAGGATAATTAGCTCAGGTCCGTGGTGACGCTACTCACCAAATGCATAAGTTAGCTATGCACCCCCTGCGGGGTCGCGGTTAAATAACGAAAAGTTATTGGAGGGAGAATATGCAATTTGATTTACTAAATAATTACAAGAATTCACAGGGGTTGTTGGGGAATATAATGTGTATGTGTAGGGGAGGTTTTAGTCGCGCAATAATTTACAAAGGGGTGGTATAAATTTATTTTCATGGGGAATTGCTTTCTGAAGAGCTACCCCCAGAAAGGACACTTCTCGATATAATAAAAAGGGGGTAATTGGAGGGAGGATATGCAATTTGATTTAATAAATAATTACAACAATTTACAGGGGTTGTTGGGGAATATAATGTGTATGTGTAGGGGAGTTTTTAGTCGCGCAATAATTTACAAAGGGGTGGTATAAATTTATTTTCATCGGGAATTGCTTTCTGAAGAGCTACCCCCAGAAAGGACACTTCCCGATATAATAAAAAGGGGGTAATTGGAAAAAGGATATGCAATTTGATTTAATAAATAATTACAACAATTTACAGGGGTTGTTGGGGAATATAATGTGTATGTGTAGGGGAGTTTTTAGTCGCGCAATAATTTACAAAGGGGTGGTATGAATTTATTTTCATCGGGAATTGCTTTCTGAAGAGCGAGAAACGCTACCCCCAGAAAGAACACTTCACGATATAATTAAAAAAAAGTAATTGTAGGGAGGAGATGCAAAGTGGAGGATAATTAGCTCAGGTCCGTGGTGACGCTACTCACCAAATGCATAAGTTAGCTATGCACCCCCTGCGGGGTCGCGGTTAAATAACGAAAAGTTATTGGAGGGAGAATATGCAATTTGATTTACTAAATAATTACAAGAATTTATAGGGGTTGTTGGGGAATATAATGTGTATGTGTAGGGGAGTTTTTAGTCGCGCAATAATTTACAAAGGGGTGGTATAAATTTATTTTCATCGGGAATTGCTTTCTGAAGAGCTACCCCCAGAAAGGACACTTCCCGATATAATAAAAAGGGGGTAATTGGAGGGAGGATATGCAATTTGATTTAATAAATAATTACAACAATTTACAGGGGTTGTTGGGGAATATAATGTGTATGTGTAGGGGAGTTTTTAGTCGCGCAATAATTTACAAAGGGGTGGTATGAATTTATTTTCATCGGGAATTGCTTTCTTAAGAGCGAGAAACGCTACCCCCAGAAAGAACACTTCACGATATAATTAAAAAAAAAGTAATTGTAGGGAGGAGATGCAAAGTGGAGGATAATTAGCTCAGGTCCGTGGTGACGCTACTCACCAAATGCATAAGTTAGCTATGCACCCCCTGCGGGGTCGCGGTTAAATAACGAAAAGTTATTGGAGGGAGAATATGCAATTTGATTTACTAAATAATTACAAGAATTTACAGGGGTTGTTGGGGAATATAATGTGTATGTGTAGGGGAGTTTTTAGTCGCGCAATAATTTACAAAGGGGTGGTATAAATTTATTTTCATCGGGAATTGCTTTCTGAAGAGCTACCCCCAGAAAGAACACTTCCCGATATAATAAAAAGGGGGTAATTGGAGGGAGGATATGCAACTTGATTTAATAAATAATTACAACAATTTACAGGGGTTGTTGGAGAATATAATGTGTATGTGTAGGGGAGTTTTTAGTCGCGCAATAATTTACAAAGGGGTGGTATAAATTTATTTTCATCGGGAATTGCTTTCTGAAGAGCTACCCCCAGAAAGGACACTTCCCGATATAATAAAAAGGGGGTAATTAGAGGGAGGATATGCAATTTGATTTAATAAATAATTACAACAATTCACAGGGGTTGTTGGGGAATATAATGTGTATGTGTAGGGGAGTTTTTAGTCGCGCAATAATTTACAAAGGGGTGGTATGAATTTATTTTCATCGGGAATTGCTTTCTGAAGAGCGAGAAACGCTACCCCCAGAAAGAACACTTCACGATATAATTAAAAAAAAAGTAATTGTAGGGAGGAGATGCAAAGTGGAGGATAATTAGCTCAGGTCCGTGGTGACGCTACTCACCAAATGCATAAGTTAGCTATGCACCCCCTGCGGGGTCGCGGTTAAATAACGAAAAGTTATTGGAGGGAGAATATGCAATTTGATTTACTAAATAATTACAAGAATTTACAGGGGTTGTTGGGGAATATAATGTGTATGTGTAGGGGAGTTTTTAGTCGCGCAATAATTTACAAAGGGGTGGTATAAATTTATTTTCATCGGGAATTGCTTTCTGAAGAGCTACCCCCAGAAAGGACACTTCCCGATATAATAAAAAGGGGGTAATTGGAGGGAGGATATGCAATTTGATTTAATAAATAATTACAACAATTTACAGGGGTTGTTGGGGAATATAATGTGTATGTGTAGGGGAGTTTTTAGTCGCGCAATAATTTACAAAGGGGTGGTATAAATTTATTTTCATCGGGAATTGCTTTCTGAAGAGCTACCCCCAGAAAGAACACTTCCCGATATAATAAAAAGGGGGTAATTGGAGGGAGGATATGCAACTTGATTTAATAAATAATTACAACAATTTACAGGGGTTGTTGGGGAATATAATGTGTATGTGTAGGGGAGTTTTTAGTCGCGCAATAATTTACAAAGGGGTGGTATGAATTTATTTTCATCGGGAATTGCTTTCTGAAGAGCGAGAAACGCTACCCCCAGAAAGAACACTTCACGATATAATTAAAAAAAAGTAATTGTAGGGAGGAGATGCAAAGTGGAGGATAATAAGCTCAGGTCCGTGGTGACGCTACTCACCAAATGCATAAGTTAGCTATGCACCCCCTGCGGGGTCGCGGTTAAATAACGAAAAGTTATTGAAGGGAGGATATGCAATTTGATTTAATAAATAATTACAACAATTTACAGGGGTTGTTGGGGAATATAATGTGTATGTGTAGGGGAGTTTTTAGTCGCGCAATAATTTACAAAGGGGTGTTATGAATTTATTTTTATCGGGAATTGCTTTCTGAAGAGCGAGAAACGCTACCCCCAGAAAGAACACTTCACGATATAATTAAAAAAAAGTAATTGTAGGGAGGAGATGCAAAGTGGAGGATAATTAGCTCAGGTCCGTGGTGACGCTACTCACCAAATGCATAAGTTAGCTATGCACCCCCTGCGGGGTCGCGGTTAAATAACGAAAAGTTATTGGAGGGAGAATATGCAATTTGATTTACTAAATAATTACAAGAATTTACAGGGGTTGTTGGGGAATATAATGTGTATGTGTAGGGGAGTTTTTAGTCGCGCAATAATTTACAAAGGGGTGGTATAAATTTATTTTCATCGGGAATTGCTTTCTGAAGAGCTACCCCCAGAAAGGACACTTCCCGATATAATAAAAAGGGGGTAATTGGAGGGAGGATATGCAATTTGATTTAATAAATAATTACAACAATTTACAGGGGTTGTTGGGGAATATAATGTGTATGTGTAGGGGAGTTTTTAGTCGCGCAATAATTTACAAAGGGGTGGTATGAATTTATTTTCATCGGGAATTGCTTTCTGAAGAGCGAGAAACGCTACCCCCAGAAAGAACACTTCACGATATAATTAAAAAAAAGTAATTGTAGGGAGGAGATGCAAAGTGGAGGATAATTAGCTCAGGTCCGTGGTGACGCTACTCACCAAATGCATAAGTTAGCTATGCACCCCCTGCGGGGTCGCGGTTAAATAACGAAAAGTTATTGGAGGGAGAATATGCAATTTGATTTACTAAATAATTACAAGAATTTACAGGGGTTGTTGGGGAATATAATGTGTATGTGTAGGGGAGTTTTTAGTCGCGCAATAATTTACAAAGGGGTGGTATAAATTTATTTTCATCGGGAATTGCTTTCTGAAGAGCTACCCCCAGAAAGGACACTTCCCGATATAATAAAAAGGGGGTAATTAGAGGGAGGATATGCAATTTGATTTAATAAATAATTACAACAATTCACAGGGGTTGTTGGGGAATATAATGTGTATGTGTAGGGGAGTTTTTAGTCGCGCAATAATTTACAAAGGGGTGGTATGAATTTATTTTCATCGGGAATTGCTTTCTGAAGAGCGAGAAACGCTACCCCCAGAAAGAACACTTCACGATATAATTAAAAAAAAAGTAATTGTAGGGAGGAGATGCAAAGTGGAGGATAATTAGCTCAGGTCCGTGGTGACGCTACTCACCAAATGCATAAGTTAGCTATGCACCCCCTGCGGGGTCGCGGTTAAATAACGAAAAGTTATTGGAGGGAGAATATGCAATTTGATTTACTAAATAATTACAAGAATTTACAGGGGTTGTTGGGGAATATAATGTGTATGTGTAGGGGAGTTTTTAGTCGCGCAATAATTTACAAAGGGGTGGTATAAATTTATTTTCATCGGGAATTGCTTTCTGAAGAGCTACCCCCAGAAAGAACACTTCCCGATATAATAAAAAGGGGGTAATTGGAGGGAGGATATGCAACTTGATTTAATAAATAATTACAACAATTTACAGGGGTTGTTGGGGAATATAATGTGTATGTGTAGGGGAGTTTTTAGTCGCGCAATAATTAACAAAGGGGTGGTATAAATTTATTTTCATCGGGAATTGCTTTCTGAAGAGCTACCCCCAGAAAGGACACTTCCCGATATAATAAAAAGGGGGTAATTGGAGGGAGGATATGCAATTTGATTTAATAAATAATTACAACAATTTACAGGGGTTGTTGGGGAATATAATGTGTATGTGTAGGGGAGTTTTTAGTCGCGCAATAATTTACAAAGGGGTGGTATGAATTTATTTTCATCGGGAATTGCTTTCTGAAGAGCGAGAAACGCTACCCCCAGAAAGAACACTTCACGATATAATTAAAAAAAAGTAATTGTAGGGAGGAGATGCAAAGTGGAGGATAATTAGCTCAGGTCCGTGGTGACGCTACTCACCAAATGCATAAGTTAGCTATGCACCCCCTGCGGGGTCGCGGTTAAATAACGAAAAGTTATTGGAGGGAGAATATGCAATTTGATTTACTAAATAATTACAAGAATTTACAGGGGTTGTTGGGGAATATAATGTGTATGTGTAGGGGAGTTTTTAGTCGCGCAATAATTTACAAAGGGGTGGTATAAATTTATTTTCATCGGGAATTGCTTTCTGAAGAGCTACCCCCAGAAAGGACACTTCCCGATATAATAAAAAGGGGGTAATTAGAGGGAGGATATGCAATTTGATTTAATAAATAATTACAACAATTCACAGGGGTTGTTGGGGAATATAATGTGTATGTGTAGGGGAGTTTTTAGTCGCGCAATAATTTACAAAGGGGTGGTATGAATTTATTTTCATCGGGAATTGCTTTCTGAAGAGCGAGAAACGCTACCCCCAGAAAGAACACTTCACGATATAATTAAAAAAAAAGTAATTGTAGGGAGGAGATGCAAAGTGGAGGATAATTAGCTCAGGTCCGTGGTGACGCTACTCACCAAATGCATAAGTTAGCTATGCACCCCCTGCGGGGTCGCGGTTAAATAACGAAAAGTTATTGGAGGGAGAATATGCAATTTGATTTACTAAATAATTACAAGAATTTACAGGGGTTGTTGGGGAATATAATGTGTATGTGTAGGGGAGTTTTTAGTCGCGCAATAATTTACAAAGGGGTGGTATAAATTTATTTTCATCGGGAATTGCTTTCTGAAGAGCTACCCCCAGAAAGAACACTTCCCGATATAATAAAAAGGGGGTAATTGGAGGGAGGATATGCAACTTGATTTAATAAATAATTACAACAATTTACAGGGGTTGTTGGGGAATATAATGTGTATGTGTAGGGGAGTTTTTAGTCGCGCAATAATTAACAAAGGGGTGGTATAAATTTATTTTCATCGGGAATTGCTTTCTGAAGAGCTACCCCCAGAAAGGACACTTCCCGATATAATAAAAAGGGGGTAATTAGAGGGAGGATATGCAATTTGATTTAATAAATAATTACAACAATTCACAGGGGTTGTTGGGGAATATAATGTGTATGTGTAGGGGAGTTTTTAGTCGCGCAATAATTTACAAAGGGGTGGTATGAATTTATTTTCATCGGGAATTGCTTTCTGAAGAGCGAGAAACGCTACCCCCAGAAAGAACACTTCACGATATAATTAAAAAAAAAGTAATTGTAGGGAGGAGATGCAAAGTGGAGGATAATTAGCTCAGGTCCGTGGTGACGCTACTCACCAAATGCATAAGTTAGCTATGCACCCCCTGCGGGGTCGCGGTTAAATAACGAAAAGTTATTGGAGGGAGAATATGCAATTTGAGTTACTAAATAATTACAAGAATTTACAGGGGTTGTTGGGGAATATAATGTGTATGTGTAGGGGAGTTTTTAGTCGCGCAATAATTTACAAAGGGGTGGTATAAATTTATTTTCATCGGGAATTGCTTTCTGAAGAGCTACCCCCAGAAAGAACACTTCCCGATATAATAAAAAGGGGGTAATTGGAGGGAGGATATGCAACTTGATTTAATAAATAATTACAACAATTTACAGGGGTTGTTGGGGAATATAATGTGTATGTGTAGGGGAGTTTTTAGTCGCGCAATAATTTACAAAGGGGTGGTAAAAATTTATTTTCATCGGGAATTGCTTTCTGAAGAGCTACCCCCAGAAAGAACACTTCCCGATATAATAAAAAGGGGGTAATTGGAGGGAGGATATGCAACTTGATTTAATAAATAATTACAACAATTTACAGGGGTTGTTGGGGAATATAATGTGTATGTGTAGGGGAGTTTTTAGTCGCGCAATAATTTACAAAGGGGTGGTATAAATTTATTTTCATCGGGAATTGCTTTCTGAAGAGCTACCCCCAGAAAGGACACTTCCCGATATAATAAAAAGGGGGTAATTAGAGGGAGGATATGCAATTTGATTTAATAAATAATTACAACAATTCACAGGGGTTGTTGGGGAATATAATGTGTATTTGTAGGGGAGTTTTTAGTCGCGCAATAATTCACAAAGGGGTGGTATAAATTTATTTTCATCGGGAATTGCTTTCTGAAGAGCTACCCCCAGAAAGAACACTTCCCGATATAATAAAAAGGGGGTAATTGGAGGGAGGATATGCAACTTGATTTAATAAATAATTACAACAATTTACAGGGGTTGTTGGGGAATATAATGTGTATGTGTAGGGGAGTTTTTAGTCGCGCAATAATTTACAAAGGGGTGGTATGAATTTATTTTCATCGGGAATTGCTTTCTGAAGAGCGAGAAACGCTACCCCCAGAAAGAACACTTCACGATATAATTAAAAAAAAGTAATTGTAGGGAGGAGATGCAAAGTGGAGGATAATTAGCTCAGGTCCGTGGTGACGCTACTCACCAAATGCATAAGTTAGCTATGCACCCCCTGCGGGGTCGCGGTTAAATAACGAAAAGTTATTGGAGGGAGAATATGCAATTTGATTTACTAAATAATTACAAGAATTTACAGGGGTTGTTGGGGAATATAATGTGTATGTGTAGGGGAGTTTTTAGTCGCGCAATAATTTACAAAGGGGTGGTATAAATTTATTTTCATCGGGAATTGCTTTCTGAAGAGCTACCTCCAGAAAGGACACTTCCTGATATAATAAAAAGGGGGTAATTGGAGGGAGGATATGCAATTTGATTTAATAAATAATTACAACAATTTACAGGGGTTGTTGGGGAATATAATGTGTATGTGTAGGGGAGTTTTTAGTCGCGCAATAATTTACAAAGGGGTGGTATGAATTTATTTTCATCGGGAATTGCTTTCTGAAGAGCGAGAAACGCTACCCCCAGAAAGAACACTTCACGATATAATTAAAAAAAGGTAATTGTAGGGAGGAGATGCAAAGTGGAGGATAATTAGCTCAGGTCCGTGGTGACGCTACTCACCAAATGCATAAGTTAGCTATGCACCCCCTGCGGGGTCGCGGTTAAATAACGAAAAGTTATTGGAGGGAGAATATGCAATTTGATTTACTAAATAATTACAAGAATTTACAGGGCTTGTTGGGGAATATAATGTGTATGTGTAGGGGAGTTTTTAGTCGCGCAATAATTTACAAAGGGGTGGTATAAATTTATTTTCATCGGGAATTGCTTTCTGAAGAGCTACCCCCAGAAAGGACACTTCCCGATATAATAAAAAGGGGGTAATTGGAGGGAGGATATGCAATTTGATTTAATAAATAATTACAACAATTTACAGGGGTTGTTGGGGAATATAATGTGTATGTGTAGGGGAGTTTTTAGTCGCGCAATAATTTACAAAGGGGTGGTATGAATTCATTTTCATCGGGAATTGCTTTCTGAAGAGCGAGAAACGCTACCCCCCAGAAAGAACACTTCACGATATAATTAAAAAAAAGTAATTGTAGGGAGGAGATGCAAAGTGGAGGATAATTAGCTCAGGTCCGTGGTGACGCTACTCACCAAATGCATAAGTTAGCTATGCACCCCCTGCGGGGTCGCGGTTAAATAACGAAAAGTTATTGGAGGGAGAATATGCAATTTGATTTACTAAATAATTACAAGAATTTACAGGGGTTGTTGGGGAATATAATGTGTATGTGTAGGGGAGTTTTTAGTCGCGCAATAATTTACAAAGGGGTGGTATAAATTTATTTTCATCGGGAATTGCTTTCTGAAGAGCTACCCCCAGAAAGGACACTTCCCGATATAGTAAAAAGGGGGTAATTGGAGGGAGGATATGCAATTTGATTTAATAAATAATTACAACAATTTACAGGGGTTGTTGGGGAATATAATGTGTATGTGTAGGGGAGTTTTTAGTCGCGCAATAATTTACAAAGGGGTGGTATGAATTCATTTTCATCGGGAATTGCTTTCTGAAGAGCGAGAAACGCTACCCCCTAGAAAGAACACTTCACGATATAATTAAAAAAAAGTAATTGTAGGGAGGAGATGCAAAGTGGAGGATAATTAGCTCAGGTCCGTGGTGACGCTACTCACCAAATGCATAAGTTAGCTATGCACCCCCTGCGGGGTCGCGGTTAAATAACGAAAAGTTATTGGAGGGAGAATATGCAATTTGATTTACTAAATAATTACAAGAATTTACAGGGGTTGTTGGGGAATATAATGTGTATGTGTAGGGGAGTTTTTAGTCGCACAATAATTTACAAAGGGGTGGTATAAATTTATTTTCATCGGGAATTGCTTTCTGAAGAGCTACCCCCAGAAAGGACACTTCCCGATATAATAAAAAGGGGGTAATTGGAGGGAGGATATGCAATTTGATTTAATAAATAATTACAACAATTTACAGGGGTTGTTGGGGAATATAATGTGTATGTGTAGGGGAGTTTTTAGTCGCGCAATAAATTACAAAGGGGTGGTATAAATTTATTTTCATCGGGAATTGCTTTCTGAAGAGCTACCCCCAGAAAGGACACTTCCCGATATAATAAAAAGGGGGTAATTGAAGGGAGGATATGCAATTTGATTTAATAAATAATTACAACAATTTACAGGGGTTGTTGGGGAATATAATGTGTATGTGTAGGGGAGTTTTTAGTCGCGCAATAATTTACAAAGGGGTGGTATGAATTTATTTTCATCGGGAATTGCTTTCTGAAGAGCGAGAAACGCTACCCCCAGAAAGAACACTTCACGATATAATTAAAAAAAAGTAATTGTAGGGAGAAGATGCAAAGTGGAGGATAATTAGCTCAAGTCCGTGGTGACGCTACTCACCAAATGCATAAGTTAGCTATGCACCCCCTGCGGGGTCGCGGTTAAATAACGAAAAGTTATTGGAGGGAGAATATGCAATTTGATTTACTAAATAATTACAAGAATTTACAGGGGTTGTTGGGGAATATAATGTGTATGTGTAGGGGAGTTTTTAGTCGCGCAATAATTTACAAAGGGGTGGTATAAATTTATTTTCATCGGGAATTGCTTTCTGAAGAGCTACCCCCAGAAAGGACACTTCCCGATATAATAAAAAGGGGGTAATTGGAGGGAGGATATGCAATTTGATTTAATAAATAATTACAACAATTTACAGGGGTTGTTGGGGAATATAATGTGTATGTGTAGGGGAGTTTTCAGTCGCGCAATAATTTACAAAGGGGTGGTATAAATTTATTTTCATCAGGAATTGCTTCCTGAAGAGCTACCCCCAGAAAGGACACTTCCCGATATAATAAAAATGGGGTAATTGGAGGGAGGATATGCAATTTGATTTAATAAATAATTACAAGAATTTACAGGGGTTGTTGGGGAATATAATGTGTATGTGTAGGGGAGTTTTTAGTCGCGCAATAATTTACAAAGGGGTGGTATAAATTTATTTTCATCGGGAATTGCTTTCTGAAGAGCTACCCCCAGAAAAGACACTTCCCGATATAATAAAAAGGGGGTAATTGGAGGGAGGATATGCAATTTGATTTAATAAATAATTACAAGAATTTACAGGGGTTGTTGGGGAATATAATGTGTATGTGTAGGGGAGTTTTTAGTCGCGCAATAATTCACAAAGGGGTGGTATAAATTTATTTTCATCGGGAATTGCTTTCTGAAGAGCTACCCCCAGAAAGGACACTTCCCGATATAATAAAAAGGGGGTAATTGGAGGGAGGATATGCAATTTGATTTAATAAATAATTACAACAATTTACAGGGGTTGTTGGGGAATATAATGTGTATGTGTAGGGGAGTTTTTAGTCGCGCAATAATTTACAAAGGGGTGGTATAAATTTATTTTCATCGGGAATTGCTTTCTGAAGAGCTACCCCCAGAAAGGACACTTCCCGATATAATAAAAAGGGGGTAATTGGAGAGAGGATATGCAATTTGATTTAATAAATAATTACAAGAATTTACAGGGGTTGTTGGGGAATATAATGTGTATGTGTAGGGGAGTTTTTAGTCGCGCAATAATTTACAAAGGGGTGGTATAAATTTATTTTCATCGGGAATTGCTTTCTGAAGAGCTACCCCCAGAAAGGACACTTCCCGATATAATAAAAAGGGGGTAATTGGAGGGAGGATATGCAATTTGATTTAATAAATAATTACAAGAATTTACAGGGGTTGTTGGGGAATATAATGTGTATGTGTAGGGGAGTTTTTAGACGCGCAATAATCTACAAAGGGGTGGTATAAATTTATTTTCATCGGGAATTGCTTTCTGAAGAGCTACCCCCAGAAAGGACACTTCCCGATATAATAAAAAGGGGGTAATTGGAGGGAGGATATGCAATTTGATTTAATAAATAATTACAACAATTTACAGGGGTTGTTGGGGAATATAATGTGTATGTGTAGGGGAGTTTTTAGTCGCGCAATAATTTACAAAGGGGTGGTATAAATTTATTTTCATCGGGAATTGCTTTCTGAAGAGCTACCCCCAGAAAGGACACTTCCCGATATAATAAAAAGGGGGTAATTGGAGGGAGGATATGCAATTTGATTTAATAAATAATTACAAGAATTTACAGGGGTTGTTGGGGAATATAATGTGTATGTGTAGGGGAGTTTTTAGTCGCGCAATAATTTACAAAGGGGTGGTATAAATTTATTTTCATCGGGAATTGCTTTCTGAAGAGCTACCCCCAGAAAGGACACTTCCCGATATAATAAAAAGGGGGTAATTGGAGGGAGGATATGCAATTTGATTTAATAAATAATTACAAGAATTTACAGGGGTTGTTGGGGAATATAATGTGTATGTGTAGGGGAGTTTTTAGTCGCGCAATAGTTTACAAAGGGGTGGTATAAAATTATTTTCATCGGGAATTGCTTTCTGAAGAGCTACCCCCAGAAAGGACACTTCCCGATATAATAAAAAGGGGGTAATTGGAGGGAGGATATGCAATTTGATTTAATAAATAATTACAAGAATTTACAGGGGTTGTTGGGGAATATAATGTGTATGTGTAGGGGAGTTTTTAGTCGCGCAATAATTCACGAAGGGGTGGTATAAATTTATTTTCATCGGGAATTGCTTTCTGAAGAGCTACCCCCAGAAAGGACACTTCCCGATATAATAAAAAGGGGGTAATTGGAGGGAGGATATGCAATTTGATTTAATAAATAATTACAACAATTTACAGGGGTTGTTGGGGAATATAATGTGTATGTGTAGGGGAGTTTTTAGTCGCGCAATAATTTACAAAGGGGTGGTATAAATTTATTTTCATCGGGAATTGCTTTCTGAAGAGCTACCCCCAGAAAGGACACTTCCCGATATAATAAAAAGGGGGTAATTGGAGGGAGGATATGCAATTTGATTTAATAAATAATTACAACAATTTACAGGGGTTGTTGGGGAATATAATGTGTATGTGTAGGGGAGTTTTTAGTCGCGCAATAATTTACAAAGGGGTGGTATAAATTTATTTTCATCGGGAATTGCTTTCTGAAGAGCTACCCCCAGAAAGGACACTTCCCGATATAATAAAAAGGGGGTAATTGGAGGGAGGATATGCAATTTGATTTAATAAATAATTACAACAATTTACAGGGGTTGTTGGGGAATATAATGTGTATGTGTAGGGGAGTTTTTAGTCGCGCAATAATTTACAAAGGGGTGGTATAAATTTATTTTCATCGGGAATTGCTTTCTGAAGAGCTACCCCCAGAAAGGACACTTCCCGATATAATAAAAAGGGGGTAATTGGAGGGAGGATATGCAATTTGATTTAATAAATAATTACAAGAATTTACAGGGGTTGTTGGGGAATATAATGTGTATGTGTAGGGGAGTTTTTAGTCGCGCAATAATTTACAAAGGGGTGGTATAAATTTATTTTCATCGGGAATTGCTTTCTGAAGAGCTACCCCCAGAAAGGACACTTCCCGATATAATAAAAAGGGGGTAATTGGAGGGAGGATATGCAATTTGATTTAATAAATAATTACAAGAATTTACAGGGGTTGTTGGGGAATATAATGTGTATGTGTAGGGGAGTTTTTAGTCGCGCAATAATTTACAAAGGGGTGGTATAAATTTATTTTCATCGGGAATTGCTTTCTGAAGAGCTACCCCCAGAAAGGACACTTCCCGATATAATAAAAAGGGGGTAATTGGAGGGAGGATATGCAATTTGATTTAATAAATAATTACAAGAATTTACAGGGGTTGTTGGGGAATATAATGTGTATGTGTAGGGGAGTTTTTAGTCGCGCAATAATTTACAAAGGGGTGGTATAAATTTATTTTCATCGGGAATTGCTTTCTGAAGAGCTACCCCCAGAAAGGACACTTCCCGATATAATAAAAAGGGGGTAATTGGAGGGAGGATATGCAATTTGATTTAATAAATAATTACAACAATTTACAGGGGTTGTTGGGGAATATAATGTGTATGTGTAGGGGAGTTTTTAGTCGCGCAATAATTTACAAAGGGGTGGTATAAATTTATTTTCATCGGGAATTGCTTTCTGAAGAGCTACCCCCAGAAAGGACACTTCCCGATATAATAAAAAGTGGGTAATTGGAGGGAGGATATGCAATTTGATTTAATAAATAATTACAACAATTTACAGGGGTTGTTGGGGAATATAATGTGTATGTGTAGGGGAGTTTTTAGTCGCGCAATAATTTACAAAGGGGTGGTATAAATTTATTTTCATCGGGAATTGCTTTCTGAAGAGCTACCCCCAGAAAGGACACTTCCCGATATAATAAAAAGGGGGTAATTGGAGGGAGGATATGCAATTTGATTTAATAAATAATTACAACAATTTACAGGGGTTTTTGGGGAATATAATGTGTATGTGTAGGGGAGTTTTTAGTCGCGCAATAATTTACAAAGGGGTGGTATAAATTTATTTTCATCGGGAATTGCTTTCTGAAGAGCTACCCCCAGAAAGGACACTTCCCGATATAATAAAAAGGGGGTAATTGGAGGGAGGATATGCAATTTGATTTAATAAATAATTACAACAATTTACAGGGGTTGTTGGGGAATATAATGTGTATGTGTAGGGGAGTTTTTAGTCGCGCAATAATTTACAAAGGGGTGGTATAAATTTATTTTCATCGGGAATTGCTTTCTGAAGAGCTACCCGCAGAAAGGACACTTCCCGATATAATAAAAAGGGGGTAATTGGAGGGAGGATATGCAATTTGATTTAATAAATAATTACAAGAATTTACAGGGGTTGTTGGGGAATATAATGTGTATGTGTAGGGGAGTTTTTAGTCGCGCAATAATTTACAAAGGGGTGGTATAAATTTATTTTCATCGGGAATTGCTTTCTGAAGAGCTACCCCCAGAAAGGACACTTCCCGATATAATAAAAAGGGGGTAATTGGAGGGAGGATATGCAATTTGATTTAATAAATAATTACAACAATTTACAGGGGTTGTTGGGGAATATAATGTGTATGTGTAGGGGAGTTTTTAGTCGCGCAATAATTTACAAAGGGGTGGTATAAATTTATTTTCATCGGGAATTGCTTTCTGAAGAGCTACCCCCAGAAAGGACACTTCCCGATATAATAAAAAGGGGGTAATTGGAGGGAGGATATGCAATTTGATTTAATAAATAATTACAACAATTTACAGGGGTTGTTGGGGAATATAATGTGTATGTGTAGGGGAGTTTTTAGTCGCGCAATAATTTACAAAGGGGTGGTATAAATTTATTTTCATCGGGAATTGCTTTCTGAAGAGCTACCCCCAGAAAGGACACTTCCCGATATAATAAAAAGAGGGTAATTGGAGGGAGGATATGCAATTTGATTTAATAAATAATTACAACAATTTACAGGGGTTGTTGGGGAATATAATGTGTATGTGTAGGGGAGTTTTTAGTCGCGCAATAATTCACGAAGGGGTGGTATAAATTTATTTTCATCGGGAATTGCTTTCTGAAGAGCTACCCCCAGAAAGGACACTTCCCGATATAATAAAAAGGGGGTAATTGGAGGGAGGATATGCAATTTGATTTAATAAATAATTACAACAATTTACAGGGGTTGTTGGGGAATATAATGTGTATGTGTAGGGGAGTTTTTAGTCGCGCAATAATTTACAAAGGGGTGGTATAAATTTATTTTCATCGGGAATTGCTTTCTGAAGAGCTACCCCCAGAAAGGACACTTCCCGATATAATAAAAAGGGGGTAATTGGAGGGAGAATATGCAATTTGATTTAATAAATAATTACAACAATTTACAGGGGTTGTTGGGGAATATAATGTGTATGTGTAGGGGAGTTTTTAGTCGCGCAATAATTTACAAAGGGGTGGTAAAAATTTATTTTCATCGGGAATTGCTTTCTGAAGAGCTACCCCCAGAAAGGACACTTCCCGATATAATAAAAAGGGGGTAATTGGAGGGAGGATATGCAATTTGATTTAATAAATAATTACAACAATTTACAGGGGTTGTTGGGGAATATAATGTGTATGTGTAGGGGAGTTTTTAGTCGCGCAATAATTCACGAAGGGGTGGTATAAATTTATTTTCATCGGGAATTGCTTTCTGAAGAGCTACCCCCAGAAAGGACACTTCCCGATATAATAAAAAGGGGGTAATTGGAGGGAGGATATGCAATTTGATTTAATGAATAATTACAACAATTTACAGGGGTTGTTGGGGAATATAATGTGTATGTGTAGGGGAGTTTTTAGTCGCGCAATAATTCACGAAGGGGTGGTATAAATTTATTTTCATCGGGAATTGCTTTCTGAAGTGCTACCCCCAGAAAGGACACTTCCCGATATAATAAAAAGGGGGTAATTGGAGGGAGGATATGCAATTTGATTTAATAAATAATTACAAGAATTTACAGGGGTTGTTGGGGAATATAATGTGTATGTGTAGGGGAGTTTTTAGTCGCGCAATAATTTACAAAGGGGTGGTATAAATTTATTTTCATCGGGAATTGCTTTCTGAAGAGCTACCCCCAGAAAGGACACTTCCCGATATAATAAAAAGGGGGTAATTGGAGGGAGGATATGCAATTTGATTTAATAAATAATTACAAGAATTTACAGGGGTTGTTGGGGAATATAATGTGTATGTGTAGGGGAGTTTTTAGTCGCGCAATAATTTACAAAGGGGTGGTATAAATTTATTTTCATCGGGAATTGCTTTCTGAAGAGCTACCCCCAGAAAGGACACTTCCCGATATAATAAAAAGGGGGTAATTGGAGGGAGGATATGCAATTTGATTTAATAAATAATTACAAGAATTTACAGGGGTTGTTGGGGAATATAATGTGTATGTGTAGGGGAGTTTTTAGTCGCGCAATAATTTACAAAGGGGTGGTATAAATTTATTTTCATCGGGAATTGCTTTCTGAAGAGCTACCCCCAGAAAGGACACTTCCCGATATAATAAAAAGGGGGTAATTGGAGGGAGGATATGCAATTTGATTTAATAAATAATTACAACAATTTACAGGGGTTGTTGGGGAATATAATGTGTATGTGTAGGGGAGTTTTTAGTCGCGCAATAATTTACAAAGGGGTGGTATAAATTTATTTTCATCGGGAATTGCTTTCTGAAGAGCTACCCCCAGAAAGGACACTTCCCGATATAATAAAAAGTGGGTAATTGGAGGGAGGATATGCAATTTGATTTAATAAATAATTACAACAATTTACAGGGGTTGTTGGGGAATATAATGTGTATGTGTAGGGGAGTTTTTAGTCGCGCAATAATTTACAAAGGGGTGGTATAAATTTATTTTCATCGGGAATTGCTTTCTGAAGAGCTACCCCCAGAAAGGACACTTCCCGATATAATAAAAAGGGGGTAATTGGAGGGAGGATATGCAATTTGATTTAATAAATAATTACAACAATTTACAGGGGTTTTTGGGGAATATAATGTGTATGTGTAGGGGAGTTTTTAGTCGCGCAATAATTTACAAAGGGGTGGTATAAATTTATTTTCATCGGGAATTGCTTTCTGAAGAGCTACCCCCAGAAAGGACACTTCCCGATATAATAAAAAGGGGGTAATTGGAGGGAGGATATGCAATTTGATTTAATAAATAATTACAACAATTTACAGGGGTTGTTGGGGAATATAATGTGTATGTGTAGGGGAGTTTTTAGTCGCGCAATAATTTACAAAGGGGTGGTATAAATTTATTTTCATCGGGAATTGCTTTCTGAAGAGCTACCCGCAGAAAGGACACTTCCCGATATAATAAAAAGGGGGTAATTGGAGGGAGGATATGCAATTTGATTTAATAAATAATTACAACAATTTACAGGGGTTGTTGGGGAATATAATGTGTATGTGTAGGGGAGTTTTTAGTCGCGCAATAATTTACAAAGGGGTGGTATAAATTTATTTTCATCGGGAATTGCTTTCTGAAGAGCTACCCCCAGAAAGGACACTTCCCGATATAATAAAAAGGGGGTAATTGGAGGGAGGATATGCAATTTGATTTAATAAATAATTACAACAATTTACAGGGGTTGTTGGGGAATATAATGTGTATGTGTAGGGGAGTTTTTAGTCGCGCAATAATTTACAAAGGGGTGGTATAAATTTATTTTCATCGGGAATTGCTTTCTGAAGAGCTACCCCCAGAAAGGACACTTCCCGATATAATAAAAAGGGGGTAATTGGAGGGAGGATATGCAATTTGATTTAATAAATAATTACAACAATTTACAGGGGTTGTTGGGGAATATAATGTGTATGTGTAGGGGAGTTTTTAGTCGCGCAATAATTTACAAAGGGGTGGTATAAATTTATTTTCATCGGGAATTGCTTTCTGAAGAGCTACCCCCAGAAAGGACACTTCCCGATATAATAAAAAGAGGGTAATTGGAGGGAGGATATGCAATTTGATTTAATAAATAATTACAACAATTTACAGGGGTTGTTGGGGAATATAATGTGTATGTGTAGGGGAGTTTTTAGTCGCGCAATAATTCACGAAGGGGTGGTATAAATTTATTTTCATCGGGAATTGCTTTCTGAAGAGCTACCCCCAGAAAGGACACTTCCCGATATAATAAAAAGGGGGTAATTGGAGGGAGGATATGCAATTTGATTTAATAAATAATTACAACAATTTACAGGGGTTGTTGGGGAATATAATGTGTATGTGTAGGGGAGTTTTTAGTCGCGCAATAATTTACAAAGGGGTGGTATAAATTTATTTTCATCGGGAATTGCTTTCTGAAGAGCTACCCCCAGAAAGGACACTTCCCGATATAATAAAAAGAGGGTAATTGGAGGGAGGATATGCAATTTGATTTAATAAATAATTACAACAATTTACAGGGGTTGTTGGGGAATATAATGTGTATGTGTAGGGGAGTTTTTAGTCGCGCAATAATTCACGAAGGGGTGGTATAAATTTATTTTCATCGGGAATTGCTTTCTGAAGAGCTACCCCCAGAAAGGACACTTCCCGATATGATAAAAAGGGGGTAATTGGAGGGAGGATATGCAATTTGATTTAATGAATAATTACAACAATTTACAGGGGTTGTTGGGGAATATAATGTGTATGTGTAGGGGAGTTTTTAGTCGCGCAATAATTTACAAAGGGGTGGTATAAATTTATTTCCATCGGGAATTGCTTTCTGAAGAGCTACCCCCAGAAAGGACACTTCCCGATATAATAAAAAGGGGGTAATTGGAGGGAGAATATGCAATTTGATTTAATAAATAATTACAACAATTTACAGGGGTTGTTGGGGAATATAATGTGTATGTGTAGGGGAGTTTTTAGTCGCGCAATAATTTACAAAGGGGTGGTAAAAATTTATTTTCATCGGGAATTGCTTTCTGAAGAGCTACCCCCAGAAAGGACACTTCCCGATATAATAAAAAGGGGGTAATTGGAGGGAGGATATGCAATTTGATTTAATAAATAATTACAAGAATTTACAGGGGTTGTTGGGGAATATAATGTGTATGTGTAGGGGAGTTTTTAGTCGCGCAATAATTTACAAAGGGGTGGTATAAATTTATTTTCATCGGGAATTGCTTTCTGAAGAGCTACCCCCAGAAAGGACACTTCCCGATATAATAAAAAGAGGGTAATTGGAGGGAGGATATGCAATTTGATTTAATAAATAATTACAACAATTTACAGGGGTTGTTGGGGAATATAATGTGTATGTGTAGGGGAGTTTTTAGTCGCGCAATAATTCACGAAGGGGTGGTATAAATTTATTTTCATCGGGAATTGCTTTCTGAAGAGCTACCCCCAGAAAGGACACTTCCCGATATGATAAAAAGGGGGTAATTGGAGGGAGGATATGCAATTTGATTTAATGAATAATTACAACAATTTACAGGGGTTGTTGGGGAATATAATGTGTATGTGTAGGGGAGTTTTTAGTCGCGCAATAATTTACAAAGGGGTGGTATAAATTTATTTCCATCGGGAATTGCTTTCTGAAGAGCTACCCCCAGAAAGGACACTTCCCGATATAATAAAAAGGGGGTAATTGGAGGGAGAATATGCAATTTGATTTAATAAATAATTACAACAATTTACAGGGGTTGTTGGGGAATATAATGTGTATGTGTAGGGGAGTTTTTAGTCGCGCAATAATTTACAAAGGGGTGGTAAAAATTTATTTTCATCGGGAATTGCTTTCTGAAGAGCTACCCCCAGAAAGGACACTTCCCGATATAATAAAAAGGGGGTAATTGGAGGGAGGATATGCAATTTGATTTAATAAATAATTACAAGAATTTACAGGGGTTGTTGGGGAATATAATGTGTATGTGTAGGGGAGTTTTTAGTCGCGCAATAATTTACAAAGGGGTGGTATAAATTTATTTTCATCGGGAATTGCTTTCTGAAGAGCTACCCGCAGAAAGGACACTTCCCGATATAATAAAAAGGGGGTAATTGGAGGGAGGATATGCAATTTGATTTAATAAATAATTACAACAATTTACAGGGGTTGTTGGGGAATATAATGTGTATGTGTAGGGGAGTTTTTAGTCGCGCAATAATTTACAAAGGGGTGGTATAAATTTATTTTCATCGGGAATTGCTTTCTGAAGAGCTACCCCCAGAAAGGACACTTCCCGATATAATAAAAAGGGGGTAATTGGAGGGAGGATATGCAATTTGATTTAATAAATAATTACAACAATTTACAGGGGTTGTTGGGGAATATAATGTGTATGTGTAGGGGAGTTTTTAGTCGCGCAATAATTTACAAAGGGGTGGTATAAATTTATTTTCATCGGGAATTGCTTTCTGAAGAGCTACCCCCAGAAAGGACACTTCCCGATATAATAAAAAGGGGGTAATTGGAGGGAGGATATGCAATTTGATTTAATAAATAATTACAACAATTTACAGGGGTTGTTGGGGAATATAATGTGTATGTGTAGGGGAGTTTTTAGTCGCGCAATAATTTACAAAGGGGTGGTATAAATTTATTTTCATCGGGAATTGCTTTCTGAAGAGCTACCCCCAGAAAGGACACTTCCCGATATAATAAAAAGAGGGTAATTGGAAGGAGGATATGCAATTTGATTTAATAAATAATTACAACAATTTACAGGGGTTGTTGGGGAATATAATGTGTATGTGTAGGGGAGTTTTTAGTCGCGCAATAATTCACGAAGGGGTGGTATAAATTTATTTTCATCGGGAATTGCTTTCTGAAGAGCTACCCCCAGAAAGGACACTTCCCGATATAATAAAAAGGGGGTAATTGGAGGGAGGATATGCAATTTGATTTAATAAATAATTACAACAATTTACAGGGGTTGTTGGGGAATATAATGTGTATGTGTAGGGGAGTTTTTAGTCGCGCAATAATTTACAAAGGGGTGGTATAAATTTATTTTCATCGGGAATTGCTTTCTGAAGAGCTACCCCCAGAAAGGACACTTCCCGATATAATAAAAAGAGGGTAATTGGAGGGAGGATATGCAATTTGATTTAATAAATAATTACAACAATTTACAGGGGTTGTTGGGGAATATAATGTGTATGTGTAGGGGAGTTTTTAGTCGCGCAATAATTCACGAAGGGGTGGTATAAATTTATTTTCATCGGGAATTGCTTTCTGAAGAGCTACCCCCAGAAAGGACACTTCCCGATATGATAAAAAGGGGGTAATTGGAGGGAGGATATGCAATTTGATTTAATGAATAATTACAACAATTTACAGGGGTTGTTGGGGAATATAATGTGTATGTGTAGGGGAGTTTTTAGTCGCGCAATAATTTACAAAGGGGTGGTATAAATTTATTTCCATCGGGAATTGCTTTCTGAAGAGCTACCCCCAGAAAGGACACTTCCCGATATAATAAAAAGGGGGTAATTGGAGGGAGAATATGCAATTTGATTTAATAAATAATTACAACAATTTACAGGGGTTGTTGGGGAATATAATGTGTATGTGTAGGGGAGTTTTTAGTCGCGCAATAATTTACAAAGGGGTGGTAAAAATTTATTTTCATCGGGAATTGCTTTCTGAAGAGCTACCCCCAGAAAGGACACTTCCCGATATAATAAAAAGGGGGTAATTGGAGGGAGGATATGCAATTTGATTTAATAAATAATTACAAGAATTTACAGGGGTTGTTGGGGAATATAATGTGTATGTGTAGGGGAGTTTTTAGTCGCGCAATAATTTACAAAGGGGTGGTATAAATTTATTTTCATCGGGAATTGCTTTCTGAAGAGCTACCCCCAGAAAGGACACTTCCCGATATAATAAAAAGGGGGTAATTGGAGGGAGGATATGCAATTTGATTTAATAAATAATTACAAGAATTTACAGGGGTTGTTGGGGAATATAATGTGTATGTGTAGGGGAGTTTTTAGTCGCGCAATAATTTACAAAGGGGTGGTATAAATTTATTTTCATCGGGAATTGCTTTCTGAAGAGCTACCCCCAGAAAGGACACTTCCCGATATAATAAAAAGGGGGTAATTGGAGGGAGGATATGCAATTTGATTTAATAAATAATTACAAGAATTTACAGGGGTTGTTGGGGAATATAATGTGTATGTGTAGGGGAGTTTTTAGTCGCGCAATAATTTACAAAGGGGTGGTATAAATTTATTTTCATCGGGAATTGCTTTCTGAAGAGCTACCCCCAGAAAGGACACTTCCCGATATAATAAAAAGGGGGTAATTGGAGGGAGGATATGCAATTTGATTTAATAAATAATTACAACAATTTACAGGGGTTGTTGGGGAATATAATGTGTATGTGTAGGGGAGTTTTTAGTCGCGCAATAATTTACAAAGGGGTGGTATAAATTTATTTTCATCGGGAATTGCTTTCTGAAGAGCTACCCCCAGAAAGGACACTTCCCGATATAATAAAAAGTGGGTAATTGGAGGGAGGATATGCAATTTGATTTAATAAATAATTACAACAATTTACAGGGGTTGTTGGGGAATATAATGTGTATGTGTAGGGGAGTTTTTAGTCGCGCAATAATTTACAAAGGGGTGGTATAAATTTATTTTCATCGGGAATTGCTTTCTGAAGAGCTACCCCCAGAAAGGACACTTCCCGATATAATAAAAAGGGGGTAATTGGAGGGAGGATATGCAATTTGATTTAATAAATAATTACAACAATTTACAGGGGTTGTTGGGGAATATAATGTGTATGTGTAGGGGAGTTTTTAGTCGCGCAATAATTTACAAAGGGGTGGTATAAATTTATTTTCATCGGGAATTGCTTTCTGAAGAGCTACCCGCAGAAAGGACACTTCCCGATATAATAAAAAGGGGGTAATTGGAGGGAGGATATGCAATTTGATTTAATAAATAATTACAACAATTTACAGGGGTTGTTGGGGAATATAATGTGTATGTGTAGGGGAGTTTTTAGTCGCGCAATAATTTACAAAGGGGTGGTATAAATTTATTTTCATCGGGAATTGCTTTCTGAAGAGCTACCCGCAGAAAGGACACTTCCCGATATAATAAAAAGGGGGTAATTGGAGGGAGGATATGCAATTTGATTTAATAAATAATTACAACAATTTACAGGGGTTGTTGGGGAATATAATGTGTATGTGTAGGGGAGTTTTTAGTCGCGCAATAATTTACAAAGGGGTGGTATAAATTTATTTTCATCGGGAATTGCTTTCTGAAGAGCTACCCCCAGAAAGGACACTTCCCGATATAATAAAAAGGGGGTAATTGGAGGGAGGATATGCAATTTGATTTAATAAATAATTACAACAATTTACAGGGGTTGTTGGGGAATATAATGTGTATGTGTAGGGGAGTTTTTAGTCGCGCAATAATTTACAAAGGGGTGGTATAAATTTATTTTCATCGGGAATTGCTTTCTGAAGAGCTACCCCCAGAAAGGACACTTCCCGATATAATAAAAAGGGGGTAATTGGAGGGAGGATATGCAATTTGATTTAATAAATAATTACAACAATTTACAGGGGTTGTTGGGGAATATAATGTGTATGTGTAGGGGAGTTTTTAGTCGCGCAATAATTTACAAAGGGGTGGTATAAATTTATTTTCATCGGGAATTGCTTTCTGAAGAGCTACCCCCAGAAAGGACACTTCCCGATATAATAAAAAGGGGGTAATTGGAGGGAGGATATGCAATTTGATTTAATAAATAATTACAACAATTTACAGGGGTTTTTGGGGAATATAATGTGTATGTGTAGGGGAGTTTTTAGTCGCGCAATAATTTACAAAGGGGTGGTATAAATTTATTTTCATCGGGAATTGCTTTCTGAAGAGCTACCCCCAGAAAGGACACTTCCCGATATAATAAAAAGGGGGTAATTGGAGGGAGGATATGCAATTTGATTTAATAAATAATTACAACAATTTACAGGGGTTGTTGGGGAATATAATGTGTATGTGTAGGGGAGTTTTCAGTCGCGCAATAATTTACAAAGGGGTGGTATAAATTTATTTTCATCGGGAATTGCTTTCTGAAGAGCTACCCCCAGAAAGGACACTTCCCGATATAATAAAAAGGGGGTAATTGGAGGGAGGATATGCAATTTGATTTAATAAATAATTACAACAATTTACAGGGGTTTTTGGGGAATATAATGTGTATGTGTAGGGGAGTTTTTAGTCGCGCAATAATTTACAAAGGGGTGGTATAAATTTATTTTCATCGGGAATTGCTTTCTGAAGAGCTACCCCCAGAAAGGACACTTCCCGATATAATAAAAAGGGGGTAATTGGAGGGAGGATATGCAATTTGATTTAATAAATAATTACAACAATTTACAGGGGTTGTTGGGGAATATAATGTGTATGTGTAGGGGAGTTTTCAGTCGCGCAATAATTTACAAAGGGGTGGTATAAATTTATTTTCATCGGGAATTGCTTTCTGAAGAGCTACCCCCAGAAAGGACACTTCCCGATATAATAAAAAGGGGGTAATTGGAGGGAGGATATGCAATTTGATTTAATAAATAATTACAACAATTTACAGGGGTTTTTGGGGAATATAATGTGTATGTGTAGGGGAGTTTTTAGTCGCGCAATAATTTACAAAGGGGTGGTATAAATTTATTTTCATCGGGAATTGCTTTCTGAAGAGCTACCCCCAGAAAGGACACTTCCCGATATAATAAAAAGGGGGTAATTGGAGGGAGGATATGCAATTTGATTTAATAAATAATTACAACAATTTACAGGGGTTTTTGGGGAATATAATGTGTATGTGTAGGGGAGTTTTTAGTCGCGCAATAATTTACAAAGGGGTGGTATAAATTTATTTTCATCGGGAATTGCTTTCTGAAGAGCTACCCCCAGAAAGGACACTTCCCGATATAATAAAAAGGGGGTAATTGGAGGGAGGATATGCAATTTGATTTAATAAATAATTACAACAATTTACAGGGGTTGTTGGGGAATATAATGTGTATGTGTAGGGAAGTTTTCAGTCGCGCAATAATTTACAAAGGGGTGGTATAAATTTATTTTCATCGGGAATTGCTTTCTGAAGAGCTACCCCCAGAAAGGACACTTCCCGATATAATAAAAAGGGGGTAATTGGAGGGAGGATATGCAATTTGATTTAATAAATAATTACAACAATTTACAGGGGTTGTTGGGGAATATAATGTGTATGTGTAGGGGAGTTTTTAGTCGCGCAATAATTTACAAAGGGGTGGTATAAATTTATTTTCATCGAGAATTGCTTTCTGAAGAGCTACCCCCAGAAAGGACACTTCCCGATATAATAAAAAGGGGGTAATTGGAGGGAGGATATGCAATTTGATTTAATAAATAATTACAACAATTTACAGGGGTTGTTGGGGAATATAATGTGTATGTGTAGGGGAGTTTTTAGTCGCGCAATAATTTACAAAGGGGTGGTATAAATTTATTTTCATCGGGAATTGCTTTCTGAAGAGCTACCCCCAGAAAGGACACTTCCCGATATAATAAAAAGGGGGTAATTGGAGGGAGGATATGCAATTTGATTTAATAAATAATTACAACAATTTACAGGGGTTGTTGGGGAATATAATGTGTATGTGTAGGGGAGTTTTTAGTCGCGCAATAATTTACAAAGGGGTGGTATAAATTTATTTTCATCGGGAATTGCTTTCTGAAGAGCTACCCCCAGAAAGGACACTTCCCGATATAATAAAAAGGGGGTAATTGGAGGGAGGATATGCAATTCGATTTAATAAATAATTACAACAATTTACAGGGGTTGTTGGGGAATATAATGTGTATGTGTAGGGGAGTTTTTAGTCGCGCAATAATTTACAAAGGGGTGGTATAAATTTATTTTCATCGGGAATTGCTTTCTGAAGAGCTACCTCCAGAAAGGACACTTCCCGATATAATAAAAAGGGGGTGATTGGAGGGAGGATATGCAATTTGATTTAATAAATAATTACAACAATTTACAGGGGTTGTTGGGGAATACAATGTGTATGTGTAGGGGAGTTTTTAGTCGCGCAATAATTTACAAAGGGGTGGTATAAATTTATTTTCATCGGGAATTGCTTTCTGAAGAGCTACCCCCAGAAAGGACACTTCCCGATATAATAAAAAGGGGGTGATTGGAGGGAGGATATGCAATTTGATTTAATAAATAATTACAACAATTTACAGGGGTTGTTGGGGAATACAATGTGTATGTGTAGGGGAGTTTTTAGTCGCGCAATAATTTACAAAGGGGTGGTATAAATTTATTTTCATCGGGAATTGCTTTCTGAAGAGCTACCCCCAGAAAGGACACTTCCCGATATAATAAAAAGGGGGTAATTGGAGGGAGGATATGCAATTTGATTTAATAAATAATTACAACAATTTACAGGGGTTGTTGGGGAATATAATGTGTATGTGTAGGGGAGTTTTTAGTCGCGCAATAATTTACAAAGGGGTGGTATAAATTTATTTTCATCGGGAATTGCTTTCTGAAGAGCTACCCCCAGAAAGGACACTTCCCGATATAATAAAAAGGGGGTAATTGGAGGGAGGATATGCAATTCGATTTAATAAATAATTACAACAATTTACAGGGGTTGTTGGGGAATATAATGTGTATGTGTAGGGGAGTTTTTAGTCGCGCAATAATTTACAAAGGGGTGGTATAAATTTATTTTCATCGGGAATTGCTTTCTGAAGAGCTACCCCCAGAAAGGACACTTCCTGATATAATAAAAAGGGGGTGATTGGAGGGAGGATATGCAATTTGATTTAATAAATAATTACAACAATTTACAGGGGTTGTTGGGGAATACAATGTGTATGTGTAGGGGAGTTTTTAGTCGCGCAATAATTTACAAAGGGGTGGTATAAATTTATTTTCATCGGGAATTGCTTTCTGAAGAGCTACCCCCAGAAAGGACACTTCCCGATATAATAAAAAGGGGGTAATTGGAGGGAGGATATGCAATTTGATTTAATAAATAATTACAACAATTTACAGGGGTTGTTGGGGAATATAATGTGTATGTGTAGGGGAGTTTTTAGTCGCGCAATAATTTACAAAGGGGTGGTATAAATTTATTTTCATCGGGAATTGCTTTCTGAAGAGCTACCCCCAGAAAGGACACTTCCCGATATAATAAAAAGGGGGTAATTGGAGGGAGGATATGCAATTTGATTTAATAAATAATTACAACAATTTACAGGGGTTGTTGGGGAATATAATGTGTATGTGTAGGGGAGTTTTTAGTCGCGCAATAATTTACAAAGGGGTGGTATAAATTTATTTTCATCGGGAATTGCTCTCTGAAGAGCTACCCCCAGAAAGGACACTTCCCGATATAATAAAAAGGGGGTAATTGGAGGGAGGATATGCAATTTGATTTAATGAATAATTACAACAATTTACAGGGGTTGTTGGGGAATATAATGTGTATGTGTAGGGGAGTTTTTAGTCGCGCAATAATTTACAAAGGGGTGGTATAAATTTATTTCCATCGGGAATTGCTTTCTGAAGAGCTACCCCCAGAAAGGACACTTCCCGATATAATAAAAAGGGGGTAATTGGAGGGAGAATATGCAATTTGATTTAATAAATAATTACAACAATTTACAGGGGTTGTTGGGGAATATAATGTGTATGTGTAGGAGAGTTTTTAGTCGCGCAATAATTTACAAAGGGGTGGTAAAAATTTATTTTCATCGGGAATTGCTTTCTGAAGAGCTACCCCCAGAAAGGACACTTCCCGATATAATAAAAAGGGGGTAATTGGAGGGAGGATATGCAATTTGATTTAATAAATAATTACAAGAATTTACAGGGGTTGTTGGGGAATATAATGTGTATGTGTAGGGGAGTTTTTAGTCGCGCAATAATTTACAAAGGGGTGGTATAAATTTATTTTCATCGGGAATTGCTTTCTGAAGAGCTACCCCCAGAAAGGACACTTCCCGATATAATAAAAAGGGGGTAATTGGAGGGAGGATATGCAATTTGATTTAATAAATAATTACAACAATTTACAGGGGTTGTTGGGGAATATAATGTGTATGTGTAGGGGAGTTTTTAGTCGCGCAATAATTTACAAAGGGGTGGTATGAATTTATTTTTATCGGGAATTGCTTTCTGAAGAGCGAGAAACGCTACCCCCAGAAAGAACACTTCACGATATAATTAAAAAAAAGTAATTGTAGGGAGGAGATGCAAAGTGGAGGATAATTAGCTCAGGTCCGTGGTGACGCTACTCACCAAATGCATAAGTTAGCTATGCACCCCCTGCGGGGTCGCGGTTAAATAACGAAAAGTTATTGGAGGGAGAATATGCAATTTGATTTACTAAATAATTACAAGAATTTACAGGGGTTGTTGGGGAATATAATGTGTATGTGTAGGGGAGTTTTTAGTCGCGCAATAATTTACAAAGGGGTGGTATAAATTTATTTTCATCGGGAATTGCTTTCTGAAGAGCTACCCCCAGAAAGGACACTTCCCGATATAATAAAAAGGGGGTAATTGGAGGGAGGATATGCAATTTGATTTAATAAATAATTACAACAATTTACAGGGGTTGTTGGGGAATATAATGTGTATGTGTAGGGGAGTTTTTAGTCGCGCAATAATTTACAAAGGGGTGGTATGAATTTATTTTCATCGGGAATTGCTTTCTGAAGAGCGAGAAACGCTACCCCCAGAAAGAACACTTCACGATATAATTAAAAAAAAAGTAATTGTAGGGAGGAGATGCAAAGTGGAGGATAATTAGCTCAGGTCCTTGGTGACGCTACTCACCAAATGCATAAGTTAGCTATGCACCCCCTGCGGGGTCGCGGTTAAATAACGAAAAGTTATTGGAGGGAGAATATGCAATTTGATTTACTAAATAATTACAAGAATTTACAGGGGTTGTTGGGGAATATAATGTGTATGTGTAGGGGAGTTTTTAGTCGCGCAATAATTTACAAAGGGGTGGTATAAATTTATTTTCATCGGGAATTGCTTTCTGAAGAGCTACCCCCAGAAAGGACACTTCCCGATATAATAAAAAGGGGGTAATTGGAGAGAGGATATGCAATTTGATTTAATAAATAATTACAAGAATTTACAGGGGTTGTTGGGGAATATAATGTGTATGTGTAGGGGAGTTTTTAGTCGCGCAATAATTTACAAAGGGGTGGTATAAATTTATTTTCATCGGGAATTGCTTTCTGAAGAGCTACCCCCAGAAAGGACACTTCCCGATATAATAAAAAGGGGGTAATTGGAGGGAGGATATGCAATTTGATTTAATAAATAATTACAAGAATTTACAGGGGTTGTTGGGGAATATAATGTGTATGTGTAGGGGAGTTTTTAGACGCGCAATAATCTACAAAGGGGTGGTATAAATTTATTTTCATCGGGAATTGCTTTCTGAAGAGCTACCCCCAGAAAGGACACTTCCCGATATAATAAAAAGGGGGTAATTGGAGGGAGGATATGCAATTTGATTTAATAAATAATTACAACAATTTACAGGGGTTGTTGGGGAATATAATGTGTATGTGTAGGGGAGTTTTTAGTCGCGCAATAATTTACAAAGGGGTGGTATAAATTTATTTTCATCGGGAATTGCTTTCTGAAGAGCTACCCCCAGAAAGGACACTTCCCGATATAATAAAAAGGGGGTAATTGGAGGGAGGATATGCAATTTGATTTAATAAATAATTACAAGAATTTACAGGGGTTGTTGGGGAATATAATGTGTATGTGTAGGGGAGTTTTTAGTCGCGCAATAATTTACAAAGGGGTGGTATAAATTTATTTTCATCGGGAATTGCTTTCTGAAGAGCTACCCCCAGAAAGGACACTTCCCGATATAATAAAAAGGGGGTAATTGGAGGGAGGATATGCAATTTGATTTAATAAATAATTACAAGAATTTACAGGGGTTGTTGGGGAATATAATGTGTATGTGTAGGGGAGTTTTTAGTCGCGCAATAGTTTACAAAGGGGTGGTATAAAATTATTTTCATCGGGAATTGCTTTCTGAAGAGCTACCCCCAGAAAGGACACTTCCCGATATAATAAAAAGGGGGTAATTGGAGGGAGGATATGCAATTTGATTTAATAAATAATTACAAGAATTTACAGGGGTTGTTGGGGAATATAATGTGTATGTGTAGGGGAGTTTTTAGTCGCGCAATAATTCACGAAGGGGTGGTATAAATTTATTTTCATCGGGAATTGCTTTCTGAAGAGCTACCCCCAGAAAGGACACTTCCCGATATAATAAAAAGGGGGTAATTGGAGGGAGGATATGCAATTTGATTTAATAAATAATTACAACAATTTACAGGGGTTGTTGGGGAATATAATGTGTATGTGTAGGGGAGTTTTTAGTCGCGCAATAATTTACAAAGGGGTGGTATAAATTTATTTTCATCGGGAATTGCTTTCTGAAGAGCTACCCCCAGAAAGGACACTTCCCGATATAATAAAAAGGGGGTAATTGGAGGGAGGATATGCAATTTGATTTAATAAATAATTACAACAATTTACAGGGGTTGTTGGGGAATATAATGTGTATGTGTAGGGGAGTTTTTAGTCGCGCAATAATTTACAAAGGGGTGGTATAAATTTATTTTCATCGGGAATTGCTTTCTGAAGAGCTACCCCCAGAAAGGACACTTCCCGATATAATAAAAAGGGGGTAATTGGAGGGAGGATATGCAATTTGATTTAATAAATAATTACAACAATTTACAGGGGTTGTTGGGGAATATAATGTGTATGTGTAGGGGAGTTTTTAGTCGCGCAATAATTTACAAAGGGGTGGTATAAATTTATTTTCATCGGGAATTGCTTTCTGAAGAGCTACCCCCAGAAAGGACACTTCCCGATATAATAAAAAGGGGGTAATTGGAGGGAGGATATGCAATTTGATTTAATAAATAATTACAAGAATTTACAGGGGTTGTTGGGGAATATAATGTGTATGTGTAGGGGAGTTTTTAGTCGCGCAATAATTTACAAAGGGGTGGTATAAATTTATTTTCATCGGGAATTGCTTTCTGAAGAGCTACCCCCAGAAAGGACACTTCCCGATATAATAAAAAGGGGGTAATTGGAGGGAGGATATGCAATTTGATTTAATAAATAATTACAAGAATTTACAGGGGTTGTTGGGGAATATAATGTGTATGTGTAGGGGAGTTTTTAGTCGCGCAATAATTTACAAAGGGGTGGTATAAATTTATTTTCATCGGGAATTGCTTTCTGAAGAGCTACCCCCAGAAAGGACACTTCCCGATATAATAAAAAGGGGGTAATTGGAGGGAGGATATGCAATTTGATTTAATAAATAATTACAAGAATTTACAGGGGTTGTTGGGGAATATAATGTGTATGTGTAGGGGAGTTTTTAGTCGCGCAATAATTTACAAAGGGGTGGTATAAATTTATTTTCATCGGGAATTGCTTTCTGAAGAGCTACCCCCAGAAAGGACACTTCCCGATATAATAAAAAGGGGGTAATTGGAGGGAGGATATGCAATTTGATTTAATAAATAATTACAACAATTTACAGGGGTTGTTGGGGAATATAATGTGTATGTGTAGGGGAGTTTTTAGTCGCGCAATAATTTACAAAGGGGTGGTATAAATTTATTTTCATCGGGAATTGCTTTCTGAAGAGCTACCCCCAGAAAGGACACTTCCCGATATAATAAAAAGTGGGTAATTGGAGGGAGGATATGCAATTTGATTTAATAAATAATTACAACAATTTACAGGGGTTGTTGGGGAATATAATGTGTATGTGTAGGGGAGTTTTTAGTCGCGCAATAATTTACAAAGGGGTGGTATAAATTTATTTTCATCGGGAATTGCTTTCTGAAGAGCTACCCCCAGAAAGGACACTTCCCGATATAATAAAAAGGGGGTAATTGGAGGGAGGATATGCAATTTGATTTAATAAATAATTACAACAATTTACAGGGGTTTTTGGGGAATATAATGTGTATGTGTAGGGGAGTTTTTAGTCGCGCAATAATTTACAAAGGGGTGGTATAAATTTATTTTCATCGGGAATTGCTTTCTGAAGAGCTACCCCCAGAAAGGACACTTCCCGATATAATAAAAAGGGGGTAATTGGAGGGAGGATATGCAATTTGATTTAATAAATAATTACAACAATTTACAGGGGTTGTTGGGGAATATAATGTGTATGTGTAGGGGAGTTTTTAGTCGCGCAATAATTTACAAAGGGGTGGTATAAATTTATTTTCATCGGGAATTGCTTTCTGAAGAGCTACCCGCAGAAAGGACACTTCCCGATATAATAAAAAGGGGGTAATTGGAGGGAGGATATGCAATTTGATTTAATAAATAATTACAACAATTTACAGGGGTTGTTGGGGAATATAATGTGTATGTGTAGGGGAGTTTTTAGTCGCGCAATAATTTACAAAGGGGTGGTATAAATTTATTTTCATCGGGAATTGCTTTCTGAAGAGCTACCCCCAGAAAGGACACTTCCCGATATAATAAAAAGGGGGTAATTGGAGGGAGGATATGCAATTTGATTTAATAAATAATTACAACAATTTACAGGGGTTGTTGGGGAATATAATGTGTATGTGTAGGGGAGTTTTTAGTCGCGCAATAATTTACAAAGGGGTGGTATAAATTTATTTTCATCGGGAATTGCTTTCTGAAGAGCTACCCCCAGAAAGGACACTTCCCGATATAATAAAAAGAGGGTAATTGGAGGGAGGATATGCAATTTGATTTAATAAATAATTACAACAATTTACAGGGGTTGTTGGGGAATATAATGTGTATGTGTAGGGGAGTTTTTAGTCGCGCAATAATTCACGAAGGGGTGGTATAAATTTATTTTCATCGGGAATTGCTTTCTGAAGAGCTACCCCCAGAAAGGACACTTCCCGATATAATAAAAAGGGGGTAATTGGAGGGAGGATATGCAATTTGATTTAATAAATAATTACAACAATTTACAGGGGTTGTTGGGGAATATAATGTGTATGTGTAGGGGAGTTTTTAGTCGCGCAATAATTTACAAAGGGGTGGTATAAATTTATTTTCATCGGGAATTGCTTTCTGAAGAGCTACCCCCAGAAAGGACACTTCCCGATATAATAAAAAGGGGGTAATTGGAGGGAGAATATGCAATTTGATTTAATAAATAATTACAACAATTTACAGGGGTTGTTGGGGAATATAATGTGTATGTGTAGGGGAGTTTTTAGTCGCGCAATAATTTACAAAGGGGTGGTAAAAATTTATTTTCATCGGGAATTGCTTTCTGAAGAGCTACCCCCAGAAAGGACACTTCCCGATATAATAAAAAGGGGGTAATTGGAGGGAGGATATGCAATTTGATTTAATAAATAATTACAACAATTTACAGGGGTTGTTGGGGAATATAATGTGTATGTGTAGGGGAGTTTTTAGACGCGCAATAATCTACAAAGGGGTGGTATAAATTTATTTTCATCGGGAATTGCTTTCTGAAGAGCTACCCCCAGAAAGGACACTTCCCGATATAATAAAAAGGGGGTAATTGGAGGGAGGATATGCAATTTGATTTAATAAATAATTACAACAATTTACAGGGGTTGTTGGGGAATATAATGTGTATGTGTAGGGGAGTTTTTAGTCGCGCAATAATTTACAAAGGGGTGGTATAAATTTATTTTCATCGGGAATTGCTTTCTGAAGAGCTACCCCCAGAAAGGACACTTCCCGATATAATAAAAAGGGGGTAATTGGAGGGAGGATATGCAATTTGATTTAATAAATAATTACAAGAATTTACAGGGGTTGTTGGGGAATATAATGTGTATGTGTAGGGGAGTTTTTAGTCGCGCAATAATTTACAAAGGGGTGGTATAAATTTATTTTCATCGGGAATTGCTTTCTGAAGAGCTACCCCCAGAAAGGACACTTCCCGATATAATAAAAAGGGGGTAATTGGAGGGAGGATATGCAATTTGATTTAATAAATAATTACAAGAATTTACAGGGGTTGTTGGGGAATATAATGTGTATGTGTAGGGGAGTTTTTAGTCGCGCAATAGTTTACAAAGGGGTGGTATAAAATTATTTTCATCGGGAATTGCTTTCTGAAGAGCTACCCCCAGAAAGGACACTTCCCGATATAATAAAAAGGGGGTAATTGGAGGGAGGATATGCAATTTGATTTAATAAATAATTACAAGAATTTACAGGGGTTGTTGGGGAATATAATGTGTATGTGTAGGGGAGTTTTTAGTCGCGCAATAATTCACGAAGGGGTGGTATAAATTTATTTTCATCGGGAATTGCTTTCTGAAGAGCTACCCCCAGAAAGGACACTTCCCGATATAATAAAAAGGGGGTAATTGGAGGGAGGATATGCAATTTGATTTAATAAATAATTACAACAATTTACAGGGGTTGTTGGGGAATATAATGTGTATGTGTAGGGGAGTTTTTAGTCGCGCAATAATTTACAAAGGGGTGGTATAAATTTATTTTCATCGGGAATTGCTTTCTGAAGAGCTACCCCCAGAAAGGACACTTCCCGATATAATAAAAAGGGGGTAATTGGAGGGAGGATATGCAATTTGATTTAATAAATAATTACAACAATTTACAGGGGTTGTTGGGGAATATAATGTGTATGTGTAGGGGAGTTTTTAGTCGCGCAATAATTTACAAAGGGGTGGTATAAATTTATTTTCATCGGGAATTGCTTTCTGAAGAGCTACCCCCAGAAAGGACACTTCCCGATATAATAAAAAGGGGGTAATTGGAGGGAGGATATGCAATTTGATTTAATAAATAATTACAACAATTTACAGGGGTTGTTGGGGAATATAATGTGTATGTGTAGGGGAGTTTTTAGTCGCGCAATAATTTACAAAGGGGTGGTATAAATTTATTTTCATCGGGAATTGCTTTCTGAAGAGCTACCCCCAGAAAGGACACTTCCCGATATAATAAAAAGGGGGTAATTGGAGGGAGGATATGCAATTTGATTTAATAAATAATTACAAGAATTTACAGGGGTTGTTGGGGAATATAATGTGTATGTGTAGGGGAGTTTTTAGTCGCGCAATAATTTACAAAGGGGTGGTATAAATTTATTTTCATCGGGAATTGCTTTCTGAAGAGCTACCCCCAGAAAGGACACTTCCCGATATAATAAAAAGGGGGTAATTGGAGGGAGGATATGCAATTTGATTTAATAAATAATTACAAGAATTTACAGGGGTTGTTGGGGAATATAATGTGTATGTGTAGGGGAGTTTTTAGTCGCGCAATAATTTACAAAGGGGTGGTATAAATTTATTTTCATCGGGAATTGCTTTCTGAAGAGCTACCCCCAGAAAGGACACTTCCCGATATAATAAAAAGGGGGTAATTGGAGGGAGGATATGCAATTTGATTTAATAAATAATTACAAGAATTTACAGGGGTTGTTGGGGAATATAATGTGTATGTGTAGGGGAGTTTTTAGTCGCGCAATAATTTACAAAGGGGTGGTATAAATTTATTTTCATCGGGAATTGCTTTCTGAAGAGCTACCCCCAGAAAGGACACTTCCCGATATAATAAAAAGGGGGTAATTGGAGGGAGGATATGCAATTTGATTTAATAAATAATTACAACAATTTACAGGGGTTGTTGGGGAATATAATGTGTATGTGTAGGGGAGTTTTTAGTCGCGCAATAATTTACAAAGGGGTGGTATAAATTTATTTTCATCGGGAATTGCTTTCTGAAGAGCTACCCCCAGAAAGGACACTTCCCGATATAATAAAAAGTGGGTAATTGGAGGGAGGATATGCAATTTGATTTAATAAATAATTACAACAATTTACAGGGGTTGTTGGGGAATATAATGTGTATGTGTAGGGGAGTTTTTAGTCGCGCAATAATTTACAAAGGGGTGGTATAAATTTATTTTCATCGGGAATTGCTTTCTGAAGAGCTACCCCCAGAAAGGACACTTCCCGATATAATAAAAAGGGGGTAATTGGAGGGAGGATATGCAATTTGATTTAATAAATAATTACAACAATTTACAGGGGTTTTTGGGGAATATAATGTGTATGTGTAGGGGAGTTTTTAGTCGCGCAATAATTTACAAAGGGGTGGTATAAATTTATTTTCATCGGGAATTGCTTTCTGAAGAGCTACCCCCAGAAAGGACACTTCCCGATATAATAAAAAGGGGGTAATTGGAGGGAGGATATGCAATTTGATTTAATAAATAATTACAACAATTTACAGGGGTTTTTGGGGAATATAATGTGTATGTGTAGGGGAGTTTTTAGTCGCGCAATAATTTACAAAGGGGTGGTATAAATTTATTTTCATCGGGAATTGCTTTCTGAAGAGCTACCCCCAGAAAGGACACTTCCCGATATAATAAAAAGGGGGTAATTGGAGGGAGGATATGCAATTTGATTTAATAAATAATTACAACAATTTACAGGGGTTGTTGGGGAATATAATGTGTATGTGTAGGGGAGTTTTTAGTCGCGCAATAATTTACAAAGGGGTGGTATAAATTTATTTTCATCGGGAATTGCTTTCTGAAGAGCTACCCGCAGAAAGGACACTTCCCGATATAATAAAAAGGGGGTAATTGGAGGGAGGATATGCAATTTGATTTAATAAATAATTACAACAATTTACAGGGGTTGTTGGGGAATATAATGTGTATGTGTAGGGGAGTTTTTAGTCGCGCAATAATTTACAAAGGGGTGGTATAAATTTATTTTCATCGGGAATTGCTTTCTGAAGAGCTACCCCCAGAAAGGACACTTCCCGATATAATAAAAAGGGGGTAATTGGAGGGAGGATATGCAATTTGATTTAATAAATAATTACAACAATTTACAGGGGTTGTTGGGGAATATAATGTGTATGTGTAGGGGAGTTTTTAGTCGCGCAATAATTTACAAAGGGGTGGTATAAATTTATTTTCATCGGGAATTGCTTTCTGAAGAGCTACCCCCAGAAAGGACACTTCCCGATATAATAAAAAGGGGGTAATTGGAGGGAGGATATGCAATTTGATTTAATAAATAATTACAACAATTTACAGGGGTTGTTGGGGAATATAATGTGTATGTGTAGGGGAGTTTTTAGTCGCGCAATAATTTACAAAGGGGTGGTATAAATTTATTTTCATCGGGAATTGCTTTCTGAAGAGCTACCCCCAGAAAGGACACTTCCCGATATAATAAAAAGAGGGTAATTGGAGGGAGGATATGCAATTTGATTTAATAAATAATTACAACAATTTACAGGGGTTGTTGGGGAATATAATGTGTATGTGTAGGGGAGTTTTTAGTCGCGCAATAATTCACGAAGGGGTGGTATAAATTCATTTTCATCGGGAATTGCTTTCTGAAGAGCTACCCCCAGAAAGGACACTTCCCGATATAATAAAAAGGGGGTAATTGGAGGGAGGATATGCAATTTGATTTAATAAATAATTACAACAATTTACAGGGGTTGTTGGGGAATATAATGTGTATGTGTAGGGGAGTTTTTAGTCGCGCAATAATTTACAAAGGGGTGGTATAAATTTATTTTCATCGGGAATTGCTTTCTGAAGAGCTACCCCCAGAAAGGACACTTCCCGATATAATAAAAAGGGGGTAATTGGAGGGAGAATATGCAATTTGATTCAATAAATAATTACAACAATTTACAGGGGTTGTTGGGGAATATAATGTGTATGTGTAGGGGAGTTTTTAGTCGCGCAATAATTTACAAAGGGGTGGTAAAAATTTATTTTCATCGGGAATTGCTTTCTGAAGAGCTACCCCCAGAAAGGACACTTCCCGATATAATAAAAAGGGGGTAATTGGAGGGAGGATATGCAATTTGATTTAATAAATAATTACAACAATTTACAGGGGTTGTTGGGGAATATAATGTGTATGTGTAGGGGAGTTTTTAGTCGCGCAATAATTCACGAAGGGGTGGTATAAATTTATTTTCATCGGGAATTGCTTTCTGAAGAGCTACCCCCAGAAAGGACACTTCCCGATATGATAAAAAGGGGGTAATTGGAGGGAGGATATGCAATTTGATTTAATGAATAATTACAACAATTTACAGGGGTTGTTGGGGAATATAATGTGTATGTGTAGGGGAGTTTTTAGTCGCGCAATAATTTACAAAGGGGTGGTATAAATTTATTTCCATCGGGAATTGCTTTCTGAAGAGCTACCCCCAGAAAGGACACTTCCCGATATAATAAAAAGGGGGTAATTGGAGGGAGAATATGCAATTTGATTTAATAAATAATTACAACAATTTACAGGGGTTGTTGGGGAATATAATGTGTATGTGTAGGGGAGTTTTTAGTCGCGCAATAATTTACAAAGGGGTGGTAAAAATTTATTTTCATCGGGAATTGCTTTCTGAAGAGCTACCCCCAGAAAGGACACTTCCCGATATAATAAAAAGGGGGTAATTGGAGGGAGGATATGCAATTTGATTTAATAAATAATTACAAGAATTTACAGGGGTTGTTGGGGAATATAATGTGTATGTGTAGGGGAGTTTTTAGTCGCGCAATAATTTACAAAGGGGTGGTATAAATTTATTTTCATCGGGAATTGCTTTCTGAAGAGCTACCCCCAGAAAGGACACTTCCCGATATAATAAAAAGGGGGTAATTGGAGGGAGGATATGCAATTTGATTTAATAAATAATTACAAGAATTTACAGGGGTTGTTGGGGAATATAATGTGTATGTGTAGGGGAGTTTTTAGTCGCGCAATAATTTACAAAGGGGTGGTATAAATTTATTTTCATCGGGAATTGCTTTCTGAAGAGCTACCCCCAGAAAGGACACTTCCCGATATAATAAAAAGGGGGTAATTGGAGGGAGGATATGCAATTTGATTTAATAAATAATTACAAGAATTTACAGGGGTTGTTGGGGAATATAATGTGTATGTGTAGGGGAGTTTTTAGTCGCGCAATAATTTACAAAGGGGTGGTATAAATTTATTTTCATCGGGAATTGCTTTCTGAAGAGCTACCCCCAGAAAGGACACTTCCCGATATAATAAAAAGGGGGTAATTGGAGGGAGGATATGCAATTTGATTTAATAAATAATTACAACAATTTACAGGGGTTGTTGGGGAATATAATGTGTATGTGTAGGGGAGTTTTTAGTCGCGCAATAATTTACAAAGGGGTGGTATAAATTTATTTTCATCGGGAATTGCTTTCTGAAGAGCTACCCCCAGAAAGGACACTTCCCGATATAATAAAAAGTGGGTAATTGGAGGGAGGATATGCAATTTGATTTAATAAATAATTACAACAATTTACAGGGGTTGTTGGGGAATATAATGTGTATGTGTAGGGGAGTTTTTAGTCGCGCAATAATTTACAAAGGGGTGGTATAAATTTATTTTCATCGGGAATTGCTTTCTGAAGAGCTACCCCCAGAAAGGACACTTCCCGATATAATAAAAAGGGGGTAATTGGAGGGAGGATATGCAATTTGATTTAATAAATAATTACAACAATTTACAGGGGTTGTTGGGGAATATAATGTGTATGTGTAGGGGAGTTTTTAGTCGCGCAATAATTTACAAAGGGGTGGTATAAATTTATTTTCATCGGGAATTGCTTTCTGAAGAGCTACCCGCAGAAAGGACACTTCCCGATATAATAAAAAGGGGGTAATTGGAGGGAGGATATGCAATTTGATTTAATAAATAATTACAACAATTTACAGGGGTTGTTGGGGAATATAATGTGTATGTGTAGGGGAGTTTTTAGTCGCGCAATAATTTACAAAGGGGTGGTATAAATTTATTTTCATCGGGAATTGCTTTCTGAAGAGCTACCCGCAGAAAGGACACTTCCCGATATAATAAAAAGGGGGTAATTGGAGGGAGGATATGCAATTTGATTTAATAAATAATTACAACAATTTACAGGGGTTGTTGGGGAATATAATGTGTATGTGTAGGGGAGTTTTTAGTCGCGCAATAATTTACAAAGGGGTGGTATAAATTTATTTTCATCGGGAATTGCTTTCTGAAGAGCTACCCCCAGAAAGGACACTTCCCGATATAATAAAAAGGGGGTAATTGGAGGGAGGATATGCAATTTGATTTAATAAATAATTACAACAATTTACAGGGGTTGTTGGGGAATATAATGTGTATGTGTAGGGGAGTTTTTAGTCGCGCAATAATTTACAAAGGGGTGGTATAAATTTATTTTCATCGGGAATTGCTTTCTGAAGAGCTACCCCCAGAAAGGACACTTCCCGATATAATAAAAAGGGGGTAATTGGAGGGAGGATATGCAATTTGATTTAATAAATAATTACAACAATTTACAGGGGTTGTTGGGGAATATAATGTGTATGTGTAGGGGAGTTTTTAGTCGCGCAATAATTTACAAAGGGGTGGTATAAATTTATTTTCATCGGGAATTGCTTTCTGAAGAGCTACCCCCAGAAAGGACACTTCCCGATATAATAAAAAGGGGGTAATTGGAGGGAGGATATGCAATTTGATTTAATAAATAATTACAACAATTTACAGGGGTTTTTGGGGAATATAATGTGTATGTGTAGGGGAGTTTTTAGTCGCGCAATAATTTACAAAGGGGTGGTATAAATTTATTTTCATCGGGAATTGCTTTCTGAAGAGCTACCCCCAGAAAGGACACTTCCCGATATAATAAAAAGGGGGTAATTGGAGGGAGGATATGCAATTTGATTTAATAAATAATTACAACAATTTACAGGGGTTGTTGGGGAATATAATGTGTATGTGTAGGGGAGTTTTCAGTCGCGCAATAATTTACAAAGGGGTGGTATAAATTTATTTTCATCGGGAATTGCTTTCTGAAGAGCTACCCCCAGAAAGGACACTTCCCGATATAATAAAAAGGGGGTAATTGGAGGGAGGATATGCAATTTGATTTAATAAATAATTACAACAATTTACAGGGGTTTTTGGGGAATATAATGTGTATGTGTAGGGGAGTTTTTAGTCGCGCAATAATTTACAAAGGGGTGGTATAAATTTATTTTCATCGGGAATTGCTTTCTGAAGAGCTACCCCCAGAAAGGACACTTCCCGATATAATAAAAAGGGGGTAATTGGAGGGAGGATATGCAATTTGATTTAATAAATAATTACAACAATTTACAGGGGTTTTTGGGGAATATAATGTGTATGTGTAGGGGAGTTTTTAGTCGCGCAATAATTTACAAAGGGGTGGTATAAATTTATTTTCATCGGGAATTGCTTTCTGAAGAGCTACCCCCAGAAAGGACACTTCCCGATATAATAAAAAGGGGGTAATTGGAGGGAGGATATGCAATTTGATTTAATAAATAATTACAACAATTTACAGGGGTTGTTGGGGAATATAATGTGTATGTGTAGGGGAGTTTTCAGTCGCGCAATAATTTACAAAGGGGTGGTATAAATTTATTTTCATCGGGAATTGCTTTCTGAAGAGCTACCCCCAGAAAGGACACTTCCCGATATAATAAAAAGGGGGTAATTGGAGGGAGGATATGCAATTTGATTTAATAAATAATTACAACAATTTACAGGGGTTGTTGGGGAATATAATGTGTATGTGTAGGGGAGTTTTTAGTCGCGCAATAATTTACAAAGGGGTGGTATAAATTTATTTTCATCGAGAATTGCTTTCTGAAGAGCTACCCCCAGAAAGGATTCTTCCCGATATAATAAAAAGGGGGTAATTGGAGGGAGGATATGCAATTTGATTTAATAAATAATTACAACAATTTACAGGGGTTGTTGGGGAATATAATGTGTATGTGTAGGGGAGTTTTTAGTCGCGCAATAATTTACAAAGGGGTGGTATAAATTTATTTTCATCGGGAATTGCTTTCTGAAGAGCTACCCCCAGAAAGGACACTTCCCGATATAATAAAAAGGGGGTAATTGGAGGGAGGATATGCAATTTGATTTAATAAATAATTACAACAATTTACAGGGGTTGTTGGGGAATATAATGTGTATGTGTAGGGGAGTTTTTAGTCGCGCAATAATTTACAAAGGGGTGGTATAAATTTATTTTCATCGGGAATTGCTTTCTGAAGAGCTACCCCCAGAAAGGACACTTCCCGATATAATAAAAAGGGGGTAATTGGAGGGAGGATATGCAATTCGATTTAATAAATAATTACAACAATTTACAGGGGTTGTTGGGGAATATAATGTGTATGTGTAGGGGAGTTTTTAGTCGCGCAATAATTTACAAAGGGGTGGTATAAATTTATTTTCATCGGGAATTGCTTTCTGAAGAGCTACCTCCAGAAAGGACACTTCCCGATATAATAAAAAGGGGGTGATTGGAGGGAGGATATGCAATTTGATTTAATAAATAATTACAACAATTTACAGGGGTTGTTGGGGAATACAATGTGTATGTGTAGGGGAGTTTTTAGTCGCGCAATAATTTACAAAGGGGTGGTATAAATTTATTTTCATCGGGAATTGCTTTCTGAAGAGCTACCCCCAGAAAGGACACTTCCCGATATAATAAAAAGGGGGTGATTGGAGGGAGGATATGCAATTTGATTTAATAAATAATTACAACAATTTACAGGGGTTGTTGGGGAATACAATGTGTATGTGTAGGGGAGTTTTTAGTCGCGCAATAATTTACAAAGGGGTGGTATAAATTTATTTTCATCGGGAATTGCTTTCTGAAGAGCTACCCCCAGAAAGGACACTTCCCGATATAATAAAAAGGGGGTAATTGGAGGGAGGATATGCAATTCGATTTAATAAATAATTACAACAATTTACAGGGGTTGTTGGGGAATATAATGTGTATGTGTAGGGGAGTTTTTAGTCGCGCAATAATTTACAAAGGGGTGGTATAAATTTATTTTCATCGGGAATTGCTTTCTGAAGAGCTACCCCCAGAAAGGACACTTCCTGATATAATAAAAAGGGGGTGATTGGAGGGAGGATATGCAATTTGATTTAATAAATAATTACAACAATTTACAGGGGTTGTTGGGGAATACAATGTGTATGTGTAGGGGAGTTTTTAGTCGCGCAATAATTTACAAAGGGGTGGTATAAATTTATTTTCATCGGGAATTGCTTTCTGAAGAGCTACCCCCAGAAAGGACACTTCCCGATATAATAAAAAGGGGGTAATTGGAGGGAGGATATGCAATTTGATTTAATAAATAATTACAACAATTTACAGGGGTTGTTGGGGAATATAATGTGTATGTGTAGGGGAGTTTTTAGTCGCGCAATAATTTACAAAGGGGTGGTATAAATTTATTTTCATCGGGAATTGCTTTCTGAAGAGCTACCCCCAGAAAGGACACTTCCCGATATAATAAAAAGGGGGTAATTGGAGGGAGGATATGCAATTTGATTTAATAAATAATTACAACAATTTACAGGGGTTGTTGGGGAATATAATGTGTATGTGTAGGGGAGTTTTTAGTCGCGCAATAATTTACAAAGGGGTGGTATAAATTTATTTTCATCGGGAATTGCTCTCTGAAGAGCTACCCCCAGAAAGGACACTTCCCGATATAATAAAAAGGGGGTAATTGGAGGGAGGATATGCAATTTGATTTAATGAATAATTACAACAATTTACAGGGGTTGTTGGGGAATATAATGTGTATGTGTAGGGGAGTTTTTAGTCGCGCAATAATTTACAAAGGGGTGGTATAAATTTATTTCCATCGGGAATTGCTTTCTGAAGAGCTACCCCCAGAAAGGACACTTCCCGATATAATAAAAAGGGGGTAATTGGAGGGAGGATATGCAATTTGATTTAATAAATAATTACAAGAATTTACAGGGGTTGTTGGGGAATATAATGTGTATGTGTAGGGGAGTTTTTAGTCGCGCAATAATTTACAAAGGGGTGGTAAAAATTTATTTTCATCGGGAATTGCTTTCTGAAGAGCTACCCCCAGAAAGGACACTTCCCGATATAATAAAAAGGGGGTAATTGGAGGGAGGATATGCAATTTGATTTAATAAATAATTACAAGAATTTACAGGGGTTGTTGGGGAATATAATGTGTATGTGTAGGGGAGTTTTTAGTCGCGCAATAATTTACAAAGGGGTGGTATAAATTTATTTTCATCGGGAATTGCTTTCTGAAGAGCTACCCCCAGAAAGGACACTTCCCGATATAATAAAAAGGGGGTAATTGGAGGGAGGATATGCAATTTGATTTAATAAATAATTACAACAATTTACAGGGGTTGTTGGGGAATATAATGTGTATGTGTAGGGGAGTTTTTAGTCGCGCAATAATTTACAAAGGGGTGGTATGAATTTATTTTCATCGGGAATTGCTTTCTGAAGAGCGAGAAACGCTACCCCCAGAAAGAACACTTCACGATATAATTAAAAAAAAGTAATTGTAGGGAGGAGATGCAAAGTGGAGGATAATTAGCTCAGGTCCGTGGTGACGCTACTCACCAAATGCATAAGTTAGCTATGCACCCCCTGCGGGGTCGCGGTTAAATAACGAAAAGTTATTGGAGGGAGAATATGCAATTTGATTTACTAAATAATTACAAGAATTTACAGGGGTTGTTGGGGAATATAATGTGTATGTGTAGGGGAGTTTTTAGTCGCGCAATAATTTACAAAGGGGTGGTATAAATTTATTTTCATCGGGAATTGCTTTCTGAAGAGCTACCCCCAGAAAGGACACTTCCCGATATAATAAAAAGGGGGTAATTGGAGGGAGGATATGCAATTTGATTTAATAAATAATTACAACAATTTACAGGGGTTGTTGGGGAATATAATGTGTATGTGTAGGGGAGTTTTTAGTCGCGCAATAATTTACAAAGGGGTGGTATGAATTTATTTTCATCGGGAATTGCTTTCTGAAGAGCGAGAAACGCTACCCCCAGAAAGAACACTTCACGATATAATTAAAAAAAAAGTAATTGTAGGGAGGAGATGCAAAGTGGAGGATAATTAGCTCAGGTCCGTGGTGACGCTACTCACCAAATGCATAAGTTAGCTATGCACCCCCTGCGGGGTCGCGGTTAAATAACGAAAAGTTATTGGAGGGAGAATATGCAATTTGATTTACTAAATAATTACAAGAATTTACAGGGGTTGTTGGGGAATATAATGTGTATGTGTAGGGGAGTTTTTAGTCGCGCAATAATTTACAAAGGGGTGGTATAAATTTATTTTCATCGGGAATTGCTTTCTGAAGAGCTACCCCCAGAAAGGACACTTCCCGATATAATAAAAAGGGGGTAATTGGAGGGAGGATATGCAATTTGATTTAATAAATAATTACAACAATTTACAGGGGTTGTTGGGGAATATAATGTGTATGTGTAGGGGAGTTTTTAGTCGCGCAATAATTTACAAAGGAGTGGTATAAATTTATTTTCATCGGGAATTGCTTTCTGAAGAGCTACCCCCAGAAAGGACACTTCCCGATATAATAAAAAGGGGGTAATTGGAGGGAGGATATGCAATTTGATTTAATAAATAATTACAACAATTTACAGGGGTTGTTGGGGAATATAATGTGTATGTGTAGGGGAGTTTTTAGTCGCGCAATAATTTACAAAGGGGTGGTATAAATTTATTTTCATCGGGAATTGCTTTCTGAAGAGCTACCCCCAGAAAGGACACTTCCCGATATAATAAAAAGGGGGTAATTGGAGGGAGGATATGCAATTTGATTTAATAAATAATTACAACAATTTACAGGGGTTGTTGGGGAATATAATGTGTATGTGTAGGGGAGTTTTTAGTCGCGCAATAATTTACAAAGGGGTGGTATAAATTTATTTTCATCGGGAATTGCTTTCTGAAGAGCTACCCCCAGAAAGGACACTTCCCGATATAATAAAAAGGGGGTAATTGGAGGGAGGATATGCAATTTGATTTAATAAATAATTACAACAATTTACAGGGGTTGTTGGGGAATATAATGTGTATGTGTAGGGGAGTTTTTAGTCGCGCAATAATTTACAAAGGGGTGGTATAAATTTATTTTCATCGGGAATTGCTCTCTGAAGAGCTACCCCCAGAAAGGACACTTCCCGATATAATAAAAAGGGGGTAATTGGAGGGAGGATATGCAATTTGATTTAATGAATAATTACAACAATTTACAGGGGTTGTTGGGGAATATAATGTGTATGTGTAGGGGAGTTTTTAGTCGCGCAATAATTTACAAAGGGGTGGTATAAATTTATTTTCATCGGGAATTGCTTTCTGAAGAGCTACCCCCAGAAAGGACACTTCCCGATATAATAAAAAGGGGGTAATTGGAGGGAGGATATGCAATTTGATTCAATAAATAATTACAACAATTTACAGGGGTTGTTGGGGAATATAATGTGTATGTGTAGGGGAGTTTTTAGTCGCGCAATAATTTACAAAGGGGTGGTATAAATTTATTTTCATCGGGAATTGCTCTCTGAAGAGCTACCCCCAGAAAGGACACTTCCCGATATAATAAAAAGGGGGTAATTGGAGGGAGGATATGCAATTTGATTTAATGAATAATTACAACAATTTACAGGGGTTGTTGGGGAATATAATGTGTATGTGTAGGGGAGTTTTTAGTCGCGCAATAATTTACAAAGGGGTGGTATAAATTTATTTCCATCGGGAATTGCTTTCTGAAGAGCTACCCCCAGAAAGGACACTTCCCGATATAATAAAAAGGGGGTAATTGGAGGGAGAATATGCAATTTGATTTAATAAATAATTACAACAATTTACAGGGGTTGTTGGGGAATATAATGTGTATGTGTAGGGGAGTTTTTAGTCGCGCAATAATTTACAAAGGGGTGGTAAAAATTTATTTTCATCGGGAATTGCTTTCTGAAGAGCTACCCCCAGAAAGGACACTTCCCGATATAATAAAAAGGGGGTAATTGGAGGGAGGATATGCAATTTGATTTAATAAATAATTACAACAATTTACAGGGGTTGTTGGGGAATATAATGTGTATGTGTAGGGGAGTTTTTAGTCGCGCAATAATTTACAAAGGGGTGGTATAAATTTATTTTCATCGGGAATTGCTTTCTGAAGAGCTACCCCCAGAAAGGACACTTCCCGATATAATAAAAAGGGGGTAATTGGAGGGAGGATATGCAATTTGATTTAATAAATAATTACAACAATTTACAGGGGTTGTTGGGGAATATAATGTGTATGTGTAGGGGAGTTTTTAGTCGCGCAATAATTTACAAAGGGGTGGTATGAATTTATTTTCATCGGGAATTGCTTTCTGAAGAGCGAGAAACGCTACCCCCAGAAAGAACACTTCACGATATAATTAAAAAAAAGTAATTGTAGGGAGGAGATGCAAAGTGGAGGATAATTAGCTCAGGTCCGTGGTGACGCTACTCACCAAATGCATAAGTTAGCTATGCACCCCCTGCGGGGTCGCGGTTAAATAACGAAAAGTTATTGGAGGGAGAATATGCAATTTGATTTACTAAATAATTACAAGAATTTACAGGGGTTGTTGGGGAATATAATGTGTATGTGTAGGGGAGTTTTTAGTCGCGCAATAATTTACAAAGGGGTGGTATAAATTTATTTTCATCGGGAATTGCTTTCTGAAGAGCTACCCCCAGAAAGGACACTTCCCGATATAATAAAAAGGGGGTAATTGGAGGGAGGATATGCAATTTGATTTAATAAATAATTACAACAATTTACAGGGGTTGTTGGGGAATATAATGTGTATGTGTAGGGGAGTTTTTAGTCGCGCAATAATTTACAAAGGGGTGGTATGAATTTATTTTCATCGGGAATTGCTTTCTGAAGAGCGAGAAACGCTACCCCCAGAAAGAACACTTCACGATATAATTAAAAAAAAAGTAATTGTAGGGAGGAGATGCAAAGTGGAGGATAATTAGCTCAGGTCCGTGGTGACGCTACTCACCAAATGCATAAGTTAGCTATGCACCCCCTGCGGGGTCGCGGTTAAATAACGAAAAGTTATTGGAGGGAGAATATGCAATTTGATTTACTAAATAATTACAAGAATTTACAGGGGTTGTTGGGGAATATAATGTGTATGTGTAGGGGAGTTTTTAGTCGCGCAATAATTTACAAAGGGGTGGTATAAATTTATTTTCATCGGGAATTGCTTTCTGAAGAGCTACCCCCAGAAAGGACACTTCCCGATATAATAAAAAGGGGGTAATTGGAGGGAGGATATGCAATTTGATTTAATAAATAATTACAACAATTTACAGGGGTTGTTGGGGAATATAATGTGTATGTGTAGGGGAGTTTTTAGTCGCGCAATAATTTACAAAGGAGTGGTATAAATTTATTTTCATCGGGAATTGCTTTCTGAAGAGCTACCCCCAGAAAGGACACTTCCCGATATAATAAAAAGGGGGTAATTGGAGGGAGGATATGCAATTTGATTTAATAAATAATTACAACAATTTACAGGGGTTTTTGGGGAATATAATGTGTATGTGTAGGGGAGTTTTTAGTCGCGCAATAATTTACAAAGGGGTGGTATAAATTTATTTTCATCGGGAATTGCTTTCTGAAGAGCTACCCCCAGAAAGGACACTTCCCGATATAATAAAAAGGGGGTAATTAGAGGGAGGATATGCAATTTGATTTAATAAATAATTACAACAATTTACAGGGGTTGTTGGGGAATATAATGTGTATGTGTAGGGGAGTTTTTAGTCGCGCAATAATTTACAAAGGGGTAGTATAAATTTATTTTCATCGGGAATTGCTTTCTGAAGAGCTACCCCCAGAAAGGACACTTCCCGATATAATAAAAAGGAGGTAATTGGAGGGAGGATATGCAATTTGATTTAATAAATAATTACAACAATTTACAGGGGTTGTTGGGGAATATAATGTGTATGTGTAGGGGAGTTTTTAGTCGCGCAATAATTTACAAAGGGGTGGTACAAATTTATTTTCACCGAGAATTGCTTTCTGAAGAGCTACCCCCAGAAAGGACACTTCCCGATATAATAAAAAGGGGGTAATTGGAGGGAGGATATGCAATTTGATTTAATAAATAATTACAACAATTTACAGGGGTTGTTGGGGAATATAATGTGTATGTGTAGGGGAGTTTTTAGTCGCGCAATAATTTACAAAGGGGTGGTATAAATTTATTTTCATCGGGAATTGCTTTCTGAAGAGCTACGCCCAGAAAGGACACTTCCCGATATAATAAAAAGGGGGTAATTGGAGGGAGGATATGCAATTTGATTTAATAAATAATTACAACAATTTACAGGGGTTGTTGGGGAATATAATGTGTATGTGTAGGGGAGTTTTTAGTCGCGCAATAATTTACAAAGGGGTGGTATAAATTTATTTTCATCGGGAATTGCTTTCTGAAGAGCTACCCCCAGAAAGGACACTTCCCGATATAATAAAAAGGGGGTAATTGGAGGGAGGATATGCAATTTGATTTAATAAATAATTACAACAATTTACAGGGGTTGTTGGGGAATATAATGTGTATGTGTAGGGGAGTTTTTAGTCGCGCAATAATTTACAAAGGGGTGGTATAAATTTATTTTCATCGGGAATTGCTTTCTGAAGAGCTACCCCCAGAAAGGACACTTCCCGATATAATAAAAAGGGGGTAATTGGAGGGAGGATATGAAATTTGATTTAATAAATAATCACAACAATTTACAGGGGTTGTTGGGGAATATAATGTGTATGTGTAGGGGAGTTTTTAGTCGCGCAATAATTTACAAAGGGGTGGTATAAATTTATTTTCATTGGGAATTGCTTTCTGAAGAGCTACCCCCAGAAAGGACACTTCCCGATATAATAAAAAGGGGGTAATTGGAGGGAGGATATGCAATTCGATTTAATAAATAATTACAACAATTTACAGGGGTTGTTGGGGAATATAATGTGTATGTGTAGGGGAGTTTTTAGTCGCGCAATAATTCACAAAGGGGTGGTATAAATTTATTTTCATCGGGAATTGCTTTCTGAAGAGCTACCCCCAGAAAGGACACTTCCCGATATAATAAAAAGGGGGTGATTGGAGGGAGGATATGCAATTTGATTTAATAAATAATTACAACAATTTACAGGGGTTGTTGGGGAATACAATGTGTATGTGTAGGGGAGTTTTTAGTCGCGCAATAATTTACAAAGGGGTGGTATAAATTTATTTTCATCGGGAATTGCTTTCTGAAGAGCAACCCCCAGAAAGGACACTTCCCGATATAATAAAAAGGGGGTAATTGGAGGGAGGATATGCAATTTGATTTAATAAATAATTACAACAATTTACAGGGGTTGTTGGGGAATATAATGTGTATGTGTAGGGGAGTTTTTAGTCGCGCAATAATTTACAAAGGGGTGGTATGAATTTATTTTCATCGGGAATTGCTTTCTGAAGAGCGAGAAACGCTACCCCCAGAAAGAACACTTCACGATATAATTAAAAAAAAGTAATTGTAGGGAGGAGATGCAAAGTGGAGGATAATTAGCTCAGGTCCGTGGTGACGCTACTCACCAAATGCATAAGTTAGATATGCACCCCCTGCGGGGTCGCGGTTAAATAACGAAAAGTTATTGGAGGGAGAATATGCAATTTGATTTAGTAAATAATTACAAGAATTTACAGGGGTTGTTGGGGAATATAATGTGTATGTGTAGGGGAGTTTTTAGTCGCGCAATAATTTACAAAGGGGTGGTATAAATTTATTTTCATCGGGAATTGCTTTCTGAAGAGCTACCCCCAGAAAGGACACTTCCCGATATAATAAAAAGGGGGTAATTGGAGGGAGGATATGCAATTTGATTTAATAAATAATTACAACAATTTACAGGGGTTGTTGGGGAATATAATGTGTATGTGTAGGGGAGTTTTTAGTCGCGCAATAATTTACAAAGGGGTGGTATGAATTTATTTTCATCGGGAATTGCTTTCTGAAGAGCGAGAAACGCTACCCCCAGAAAGAACACTTCACGATATAATTAAAAAAAAGTAATTGTAGGGAGGAGATGCAAAGTGGAGGATAATTAGCTCAGGTTCGTGGTGACGCTACTCACCAAATGCATAAGTTAGCTATGCACCCCCTGCGGGGTCGCGGTTAAATAACGAAAAGTTATTGGAGGGAGAATATGCAATTTGATTTACTAAATAATTACAAGAATTTACAGGGGTTGTTGGGGAATATAATGTGTATGTGTAGGGGAGTTTTTAGTCGCGCAATAATTTACAAAGGGGTGGTATAAATTTATTTTCATCGGGAATTGCTTTCTGAAGAGCTACCCCCAGAAAGGACACTTCCCGATATAATAAAAAGGGGGTAATTGGAGGGAGGATATGCAATTTGATTTAATAAATAATTACAACAATTTACAGGGGTTGTTGGGGAATATAATGTGTATGTGTAGGGGAGTTTTTAGTCGCGCAATAATTTACAAAGGGGTGGTATGAATTTATTTTCATCGGGAATTGCTTTCTGAAGAGCTACCCCCAGAAAGAACACTTCCCGATATAATAAAAAGGGGGTCATTGGAGAGAGGATATGCAATTTGATTTAATAAATAATTACAAGAATTTATAGGGGTTATCGGGAAATACAATGTGCGTCTGTGTGTGTTGTTCATTCGCAAGAATTTAGATGGGCTATCAGGGTATATAAAATTATCCTTGTCGAATATGTATAGTGCGAGCAAATATAGGCTTAGTTCAAAAAGCCTTTTTTTGTATTATGTTATTCATTTAAAACAGTTGAAAATTTTATAGGGAAAAATAATAAATATCTTGATCAGAAATATTTTTTTAAAGACTCACCCGAACAAGTTCTCTCACTTGATGCTTATCCAATTAGGTGTCCTTCAAAAGAACGTTCCTGGACTGTTGCTAAATCTTATTAACACACGAACATCTTTTCCATCTGTCAAGACTCATAACTGCTAGGATCATTTGCCGGCGACACTACAATTCTAGCCTCAATAGCCTCAAATCCATTGTAGGTATATCTTGACTACAAAAAGAATCACGTTAGAAAAATGGGAAATGAAGTCAAATCAGTACAGAGAATTATTGAAATTAGGATAACAAAATAAGAAGTCAACAAATGTTCCAACATCTCTAATTTTGTTGACGACTACTAATTTAGAGCCATCTCACCATTTTTGATTAATTTACGTAGATATTTTTATGGTTTAATATTAATCATTTCCGTTTACTTGCAATAGAAACAACAAAATTGAGTCAAAAACAAAATATCATCAATTTATATCCACACGTTCTAAGATAATATTGATTTATCTCAACTTACAAGCCGATTTTATCAATCTATTGAATATATTCAACAAAATAATCATTCATTATTCTTATTAATTTGAATAATTTTAAAATTTTGATTATTCGTTAAAAATTATAATAGAAAAATTTGGAATAATAAATTTGAAAACTTATTAAAAAACACTTGGAAATGAAAATCATAATGATCTCTAAATTATAGATTTTTTTTATGATTTAGAATCACTTCATTTATCATTTTCTGGCCTGCAGTGAACACTTACCCCTAAAAATACCCAAATTGGTTTTAGAAAATATTTAAATTACTTTCCGTATCCGTGAACAATTTGAAATGTTATTATTTTATTGGAAAAACAATTAATTATTGCTTGTATTATAATTATTTACCATTTTATTTGCTTCTAAAATCTCTTCTTATCTAATAAACTCCAAAAACCAATTTGTATATTGAGGCGAAACAGAACTTGACCTACCAATATTTTGTTATAACTTTTAAACTATTAAAAACCGAGCCCCGTATCCCTTTTTGGTACCAATCGATAGATAATTGATTATTCTACCGATTTTAACACTTTTCATCACTTAACTACTACAATTAACACATTCTAATATCAAATAACATCAATTTATAACTCATATCAACAGTGAAAAAGATGGCGTCTAGTGGTTGTTTATTTATAACAATAGGTGACGAAAATCATTCGAAGATTCTCGATTGTACCCGAATAAGTAAGTATTATCATTTAATATTACAATTAATATTACATTAAAATGACTAAAATTTATAATTAAATGCACAAATTGAGACAAAATTGATTCTTTTTTGTTAATCATTAATTTTAGTCATTGGTTTTATATATTTTTAATACAATTTAACAAAGTATATAATTGAATTCTTGGAATAAAAATTCAAAAAAGGCCGTGATTAGGTGCACTTTCCGTGCAGTTACCAGCCTTCATCCTACAGGACACTTTTTAAGCCCTGCGCTGAGCACTAGTATACTTTCCTAATTGGCTGTCTTTAATTAAATCCACTGGTTTTGAGCACGTTTTCTTGGAATTTGTGTTATTTTGCAAAAATTTCTGGATGCACAATGATGACTTTCGTGCTGGTATCTAGCATCATTTTACATGGTACATTCTCCACGAATTCTTCTATAGCTGGACTGGTTTCTCTTTTTAGACCTGAAAGTCGATAACCTTGGGGCTTTCGATGTGAGATCCAGCCAACTTCTGCTTTCAAAGAGAGGCTAAATTTAGTTTTTCGACGAGACGCTCATGCCACAATCAACAGTACGCTTGGCACGACAATCTGGTCGAAGATGGCCGTTCTTGTCGCACTTCCAACATCTCATTATTCTTCTCTCTAGGTGTCGTTGATGCAAATCGCGGAGACTGCTCTCGTTGGTGAATCCCTGTGTAAGTCGTGGTCGTTTTTACTTCATTATCACGTTTCAGCCATCTCATTCTCTTCACCAATTTTGGCACCTTCGTGACCGCCTCAATTTCCAAGGCTTTTGTAAGCGCTTCTCCCATTGCCTTCGGATTCGCTAATCTCACGATACCATCCATAACTCTGCGAAGCATACGTAAACGTTGCCAGATCTTCTTCTACAGCTGTGTACGGTTCCGTAGCTGTCCGTGTACAGTTTTTTCATGCGTTCTTCTCCGAAACGCAACTTCAATTCAGACGTCAGCTTCCCATAATCCAAGCGTTCTTGGACAGACATCGGAACACTTTTCATTCGTAGGGCTGCACCATCACCATTCAGACTGAGGCTATGTAGTTATTCGATGTCAACTGACTCTATTCTCGCTTCCATAACATGTTAAACTTGCTTGATTTAATGCTCTTTATCTATCTTCCAGATTTTTCATTTTATATTTTCATTCTGCTCCAATATCTTCTTCAAATCTGCAGAAATATCTTTTGTGGCTCCTGTTATTTCCTTCTGCTTGGCTGAATATTCTTTCACTGCTTGTATTTCTTCAGTTACTGCCACTTTCACATCTTCTCTGAATTCAATAATTCTCCTTTCCATTGTTTTCATACCTTCCGCAGATTCGTTCTCCTTCTTCATGGCTTCCGATGCTTTCTGTTTAGCTATGGCCACTTTCTGTTCAGCTATAGTCGTTTTTACTAGTTCCATAAACATTTTCAGCTGTTCCCTCATCTAACTGGTGGTAATATTTCTTATCGTGGGTATCTACAACAGTTCCAACACAACTTTCCAGCACTTCAAACATTGCAATCAAATTCTTTTTGCCGTCCGGATTCAATATAACTTTCACACAATTTCCAAGAATCCCACTTTTGACAACAATTTATTACAAATTTTATTGTGATTTTGAAATGATAATACACTTATTTACTTCAAAATTCGTCGCACAATTAACAAAATTGGTCGCAATCACTTTTATTGAATTCAAATAAATATTTATGTGATCTAATTATCCAAAATATTCCACATTTGTGACAATATTTTGCAACAATGAGCTAGCATTGTTCGCAAATGCTAACTTGGATCGTAATTACAATAAATTATCAAATAAATAATAAATCAAACAAACATTAGTACAAACTAAAAACTTAAAATATTTCATATTTGTGACACTGCTCTCCTCTGATGGTTCGTCATCTTTGGCGACTCAGGATCTTGTTCTTGATATGGCCACAATTTATTATGTACGGCCTTCGGTTTCCTGTTTCTGCCTTTCGTATCCAGAATACAACATTGTTCAAGCATTTTATGATTCGTATGGTCCTTCCCAACCTCTGCACCTTGAGACATTTTTCTCTTCTTCTCCTGGGGTTGTATTCGCCTTGTTGGAATTGGAGACTGTTAGATTGCAGATCATATCGTATGAGAAAATTTCTGCCTTGACCGGAATGTTACTCCAATGGCACTGTGAATCTTGAAATCACGTTCTTGATAAGGGCTTCCGCAACTGTTTCAGTTGCTTGATTTCTTACTGGTATTACTTCCGGCAATTTGATGAAGTAATCTATGAAAATAACTAAGTAATTGTTTATCCGTTCAGTAATAAGTATGTCCACGTCAATCCTCTCAAATGGACCCTCTTCGTTGTACTGCTGCATCTTAGCGCGCTGTCAAATGGTGGGCCTCTTTCTTGAGTTACAGCATTCACAAGTCTTGCAACATTCTTCTACGTTTTCTCGAACGCCAATCCAGTAGAAACGTTCACCGCTGTTACCATCAAGCAATTATTGTTCTTAAACTTGACACTATATCCAGAATTACTTTTATTCAATTTTCCTGGATCCTACTTCTTACACCAATTTGTCACAAATTTTATTGTGATTTTATAATGACAGTACACTTATTTACCTTCAAATTCATCGCAAAATAATAAAATCACAAGCTATCACTTTTATTGAATAATTACACTGACTTATATACCGTTTTCTAACAATGTCCAATATTCTAACTGACCAGAATGCCGTCAATCAGCCAGCGGACTAATTGGATATTTTGCAACAATAAGCTAGCATTAAAATATCTAACAATTGAACATTTTTTAGATTGTTCGCGAATACTAACTTAGACAGTAATTAAAATAAAATATCAAATAAATAACAAATTTACATGAACATTAGTGTAAACAAAAATATTTCATACTTGTAACAATATAAAACCTCAAATAAACACGATAACAATTGCTGGAGCAATTATTACTACAGATATCAACCAATAAAAAAAAACAACCGAGAATTAATAAAATTAATAAAAATAAAAAATTTATTTGCCATTTGGCATCATTTATCCGAATATTTGTTTATTTTCTTATATTCTAAATCTAAAGGATTGGTTCTAAGTGCAACCCGCTCCGAAGCTCTTAAAATAATTGAATAGCTTTCATCAAAACTCGAAGATTCCAAAATTTGTTTTTAATAATGTTCAGATTTTGAAAATCCATAAATTTGAAGTATTTATTTTGGAAAGACAAAAAATCAACTTACATGTTTTCATCACTAGGTCATTGATATCTAGATCCTTGAATACATCTTATTTTCTATCTCCAATAATTCATATATTACCTAGTTTTGACTTTTCAATCCTTCACTGGGACTGCCCTGGTCACTGACCTCAAGATCCTTTGGGTAATTATCATCTGGTTCCTTGACCTTCAATTATCATTCGCCACTGAGGTTGAGTATTTCACCTGAAGAGAAACTATTTTAATTTTCAGGAGAACTTGATCTAGAAATAACACGGAAACAAATATTTACATTCGACACATTTTCTGTACCATATTTGTGAAACAATAAAATTAATTCGTCTACTTCCTACATTTTTTTTTGTTTTTGTGTATATATTATGTAATGAGGGCGAGATTTCAATTTTCCGAATTTTACTTTAATAATGTGAAGTGATAATTACTGATTTTGGGCAAAAAATATCGAAATTATCACTCGATAAATATTGATACTGCTCGGGAATACGATACTTATCGATATATTTATTTCATTTGCCTATCCCAAGATGCATATAGTCTAAAAACATACACTGGTATATTTTTCCAAGTACATTCTGAATTTTATTGGAAAAACTATCAAATATTACTTACATTGTTATTATTCGGCATTATATTTGCTTCTGATACCTATTCTTATCTAATAAACTCCAAAAACCAATTTGTATATTAAGGCGAAACAGAACTTGACTTACCAATATTTTGTTATAACTTTTAAACTATTAAAAACCGAGCCCCGTACACTTTTTTAGTACCAATCGATAGATAATTGATTATTCTATCGATTTCAACACTTTTCATCACTAAACAACCACAATTAACACATTCTAATACCAAATAACACCAATTTTTAAGCCATAACAACTGTGAAAAAGATGGCGTCTAGTGGTTGTTTATTTATAACAATAGGTGACGACAATCATCCGAAAATTCACGATGGTATCCGAATAAGTATTATCATCTAATATTACAATTAATATTATATTAAAATAACTTAACTTACCTATAAAAATATCAAAAATATTGTTCGAATTAGTATTATTCGGCATTTTGTAAGCTTCTAATAAATGTTTTTATCGAATAAACTCCAAAAATTTATTCATGTAACAAACCAAACAGAAATTCATTTACCAAACTTTGATATAACTTTTAATTATTAAAAACTGGACTCCGATTACATGTTTTGGTATGAATCGGTAGATAATTGATTAATCTCACGAAATCAACACATTTTCACCACTGATCAACTGATTTAACGCAATAAATCGAAAATAAAACATAGCGAACACAAGCGCTTCGTCGGTAATAACAGAGGAACAAATGAATTAATATGTTATGTCAACAACGCGACTAAAGTATTATGACAGGAATACCAACCAAGTAAATAATAAGTTTAGTATTTAATAAATATAAAATTCATAATTAAATGCACTAATTGAGACGAAATTGATTATTTTTTGTTAATTTTATTGGATTTTTTTTTTGGTCGTTGATTTTATATATTTTTAATACAATTTAACAGAATATATAATTAAATTATTGGAATAAAAATTCAAAAAAGGCCGTAATTAGGTGTACCTTCCGTGCAGTTACCAGCCTTCATTCTACAGGACACTTTTTGAGTTCTGTTTGTAGATAATAAGTCCTTTTTAATTTGGTACATTCAAAGTATCGCAGGAACTAGATATCCAGACATGCACGATTGCGGTAATGAATGATGTTTCTTCTTCAGATTTCTGCTTGAGAATTCAAGCTCCTCTACGCTGAGTACTAGAATACTTTTCCCATTGGCTGTGTTCAATAAATGATTTTTAGCGCGTTCTTTTGGAATTTATCTTATTTTTGCAGAAACTTCTGGATGCACAATGGTGACTTTCATCCCGGTATCAAACAGCATTTTACAATCTACTCGAAGATGCCCTTCCTTGCCGTACTGCCAACATCTCATTATTGTTCTCTTTAGGTGACGTTGGTGCAAATCGAGAAGACCGCTCCCGTTGGCGACTTTCTGTATAAGTCGCGGTCGTTTTTATCTCATTATCACATTTCAACCACTTCACTCTCGTGGCCAATCTTGACTCCTTCGTCGCTGCCTATATTTTCAGGGCTTTTGTTAGCGCTTCTCTCACCATCGTCGTCACCGATGCCATCCATGAATTGTGTTGATCCAGGATAATTCACGAAAGCTTTTATGACCAGACTCTGCACAGCATTCGCAAACGTTGCCAGATCTTCTTTTACAGTTGTGTACGGTTCCATAGCTGTCCATGTAGCAGTTTTTTTATGAACTTCTTCCCGAAGCGGAGCTTCAATTCAAACGTTAGCTTCTCATAATCTAACTGTTCTTGGATTGACATCGGAACACTTTTCATTTGTAGAACTGCACCGTTTCCGTTCAGATTAAGGCTCTACAGTTTCTCGGTGACAACTGAGTCTATTTTCTCTATCTTCCTCTATCTTCCAAATTTTTCCTATCATAGTTTTATTCTGCTTCGATATCTTCTTCAAGTCAGTAAAAATATCTTTTGTGGCTTCTGTCACTTTCTTCTCCATCAATCTTATTTGCTTGGCTGAAGATTGTTTCACTGTTTGCTACTGCCACTTCCATTTCTTCTGTAGATTCAATCATTCTCCTTTCCATGAATTTCATATCTTCTGCAGATTCGTTCATCATCTCTATGGCTTCTGTAGCTTGCTTTTGTTCCGTTGTGGATGTTTGTTTTCTGTTGAGCTATTGCCGTTTTTTGTTCAGCTGCTGTCGTTTTTACTAGTTCCATAAACATTTTCAGCTGGTGACCATGCTTCTTGTCGTGGGCATTTACAACAGTTCCAACACAATATTTTAGCACTTCAAACACTGCAATCAAATTCCTCTTTTTGTCGTCCAGATCTGAAATTACTTTCACCCAATTTCCCAGAATCCTACTTTTGACATCAATTTATCACAAATTTTATTGTAATTTTATAACGACAATACACTTATTCACTTTGAAATTCTTCGCAAAATAACAAAATTAGTAGCAATCATTTTTATTGATTATTTTCCTTTTCACCAGATCATGAGGACTTATATAACTTTTCCAACAATGTTATAGTTATTTATACAACAAGTGAATTGAACCACTGTTTATTTGCGAGAAGAAAGTTCAAAATCACGAGCGCGTTCAGCGCGAGTGGTTTAATTCATCGAGCAAATAAAGAGGTTTAATTCACGTGTTAGTATACATAATTTTATTCAATTTTGCGTAAATTTCTGGAACATGAAACTGAGGAACAAAATTCAAAAAAATTAAATTGCAGTTGCAAGGGAGCTTCGTTGACATCGCGACGAGTGTTTGTTTTTCAAATATTTGGGAGTGTAACTGTCAGTAAACTGTCAGTTTTATGAATTTCGAATTGAAACGTTATAATTGTGAAAAGTATTGTCTGAAATGATGGAAAAATAGTATATTGTGTAACAAGTGCGATAAGTTGTCGATTGCCCACGAGAGCGAAGTTGGGCGCACGAACGAAGTGAGTGCGCTCATTCGCTCAAGTGGGCAATAGATAACACTGCACGAGTTGCAGATACTATTTTTTATTACGAATGTGGGATGAGTATTATTTTGCGTTTGTTTTTCCGGGCGGCAAATGGTTTGCGTGCGACAAGTTCACTTGTCGCACTCAAATTATACTTGGCGCACTTAAAAAGCAAAGAGCTATTTACCGCCCGGAAAAACGTGCGCAAAGTAGTACTTATCCCGCATGAGTAATAAAAAGTAATTGAAACAATTTTCTCGTCCCCGATACCATTTTGAACGAAGCAGCAGAAGCACTTGGTAAAATTATTCCTCAGAAATCGAAATATTTTTATGAAAAGGAATCCCAACAGTGATTTAAATTTTTTTAAATCACTAATAATTCATTTTAAATCACTAGTGAATATGGATTTACTTAAGACTGTTGCTATGGATTTAATAATGTAGCTTTAAAACGTCAAAATTGAATAAAATATTTTAACCAATCAGAACGCCGTCAATCAGCCAGCGGATCAATTGTAACAATGATATTTAGCAACAATGAGCTAGCATTGTTCGCAAATGCTAACTTGGAACGTAATTACAATAAATTATCAAATAAATAACTTAAATGAACATCAGTGTTAACTAAAAACTTGAGATATTTGTGACACTGCTTTCCTCTCGTGGTTCGTCAACCTCGGCGACTCAGGAACTTGTTCTTGGTATGGCCACAATTTACTATGTACGACCTTCGGTTTTCCGTTTCTGCCTTCCGTATCCGAAATACGACGTCGTTCAAGTATTTTATATCTTCGTATGTTCTTCTCCATTCTCTGCAATTTGGATATTTTCCTCTTCTTCTGCTGGGGTTGAAGAACCACACCAATTCGTCTTGTTGGAACCGGGGACTGTTAGCTCGCAGATCATGTTGGGCCTTTATTCTGTCGCTAGCAGCTCCACAAGTTGTCCTGAAGGTGGCTGATCCATTCCGGCAAATATTGCTCGTTGTCTTCAGGTGGGACCGCAGCTTTCGACAGATCATGAGCTTAGCTGGAATGTATTGGGTGAATAATTGTTGACCTTTACGCTAGTAGACATACTGAATTTTTAAATTCATCGCACAATAATAAAATCGTTAGCTATCACTCGTATTAATTGATTATTCTCCTTTTCATCAGTCCACGTGAACATATATAGCTTTTTCCGTCCAGAATACATTTATACATGATGATAATAAACTAGTGGTTAATCTCAATTCTACCCAGCTTTCGGATTCTGCTGTTTCTGTTTTATCTAAGGTCTAAACTTTGCTGTTGCTTCTCGCCGTGTCCCCACAGAAGAGATAATTACGGTTTTTGAAACAGCTGTTCAGAAACTGTCAGAAAATAGCTTCAGAGGTCTTTCTTGAAACAGCGAAAGTTCTAAAGAACGCGAAGTCACCCAAACCAGGTGCTGCTGTATCTTAGCGCGCTGTCAAATGGTTGGTCTTTTTCTTGAGTTACAGCGTTCACAAGTCTTGCAACATTGTTCTACGTCGTCTCGATAGCAAGATAGTAGAAACGTTCACCGCTGTTACCATCAAGCAATTGTTCCATAATTTGTTCTCTTAAATTTGGCACTATGAGCTTTTTTTTTTTCTTTCCATCGGAATTCTCCCATAGTAAGTAGTAAATCATTTCTAGCTCGCAGAAATTTCTGTTGTGCCTAATAGGCCTTAGAGATCGGATCCATAGTTGTTTCCTGGAAACCAGACTTCTGGCCGGTCTTTACCTACTCCATGATCGGCTTCAGAACAGAATTATCCATTTGAGCCTGTTGCACTTCGTGCACTGATAATACGGATCTTGCTTACGGATTAAGAAATATTGATAATAGACACTATAAGTGTTTGCCCGTAACAGGTAAAAAACGTGATTGATTCTAAGTTCCAACACAATTTGCCAGCACTTCACAGCACTGTAACCAAATTTTTTTTTTGTCGTTCGGATCCAAAATTCTTTCACTCAATTTCCAAGGATCCCACTCCTAACATTAATTTGTCACAAATTTTATTGTGATTTCATGATAATACAGTTAACAATACATTTTTTAATTCACTTTAGAAATCGTCGCACAATAACAAAATCACAAGCTATCACTTTTATTAATTATTTTCTTTTCACCAGTCCACGTGAACTTAAATAAATAACCAATTTACATAAACATCAGTGTAAACAAAGATATTCCATATTTGTAACAATATAAAACTTTAAATAAACACGATAATAATTGCTGAAACAATTGTTACCACAGATATCAACCAATAAAAAAAGCCAACCGAGAATTGAAAAAATTTTTTTACTGATTTTTAAACTAATATATCCTTAATCAACAAGTAATTGACCGTTTGGCATTATTTATCCAAATATTTGTTTATATTTCTTATATTCAGAAATTGTTTATTAATTAAAATTGGTTCCCAAGTACAACCCGCACCGAAACTCTTACAATAATTGAATAACTTTCATCAGACCTCGAAAATTCCAAAAAATTGTTTTTAATAATGTTTTGATTTTGAAATTTCATAAATAGAGAGTATTTATTTTGGAAAGACAAAAAATCAACTTACGTGTTTTCATCACAAAGTCATTGACATCTAGATCCTGAAATACATCTCATATTTTGATCTCCATTAATTCATATACTATCTAATTATGACTTTTCAATCCTTCAATGGGACTGCCCTGGTCACTGACCTCTAAATCCTCTGAGTAATTATCATGTAGTTCCTATACCTTCAATTATCATTCTCCACTGAGGTTGAATTAGTATTCCACCTGAAAAAAAAATTATTTTAATTTTCAGGGAGTCTGGATCTAGAAATAACGCGAAAACAAATATTTACATTTAACACATTTTCTGAACCATATTTGTGAAACGATAGGGTAGATTAAATAATATCGATATATTTTTTCATGAAATAATTTACCGTAGATATTTTCAATCTTGATATATCAGAGAACGGTTTTTTTTTTAGTATCAATTCAAGAATCAAATCCGAAATTATTTTTTTGAACACAAGCTTAGTATCCAATTTCATACGATGCATATTTACACTGGATGAATTTACGTATAAAACAATTTTCTAGGCGCGTCTTAAAAATAAAATAAATTCGCCTACTTCCTACATTTTTTTGTGTCTTTGTGTAAATATTATGTAATGAGGATGGGATTCCAAATTTCCAAATTTTATTTAAATATTGCGATGAGTTTTGAAAATACTTTTAAATATTTACTGATTTTGGGCAAAAATATCGAAATTGTTTCTCGATAAACATCGATACTGCTCGATATTTATCGATATATTTTCTTAATTTGTTCATCCCTAGATGCATTGAATAAAATTAGATCTCGAAATAGTGTAAATACATACACAGAAATATTTCTCTAAATACATTCTGAATTTTGTTATTTTATTGAAAAAACTTTCAAATATTACTTACATTGTTATTATTCGGCATTATATTTGCTTCTGATACCTATTCTTATCTAATAAACTCCAAAAACCAATTTGTATATCGAGGCGAAACAGAACTTGACCTACCAATATTTTGTTATAACTTTTAAACTATTAAAAACCGAGCCCCGAATACTTTTTTAGTACCAATCGATAGATAATTGATTATTCTATCGATTTTAATACTTTTCATCACTAGACTACTACAATTAACACATTCTGATAACAAATAACATCAATTTATAACTCATATCAACAGTGAAAAAGATGGCGTCTAGTGGTTGTTTATTTATAACAATAGGTGACGACAATCATCCGAAAATTCTCGATGGTACCCGAATAAGTATTATCATCTAATATTACAATTAATATTATATTGAAATAACTTACATATAAAACTATCAAAAATATTGTTTGAATTAGTATTATTAGGCATTTTGTAAGCTTCTCATACATGTTTTCATCGAATAAATTCCAAAAATTTATTTATGTAACCAACCAAACAGAAGTTCATTTACCAAACTTTCATGTATCTTTTAACTATTAAAAACTGAACCCCGATCACTTGTTTTGGTATGAATCGGTAGATAATTGATTAATCTCACGAAATCAACACATTTTTACCACTGATCAACTGATTTAACGCGATAAATCGAAAATAAAACATAGCGAACACAAGCGCTCCGTCGATAATAACAGGGGAACAAATGAATTAATTTGTTATGTCAACAACGCCATTAAAGTATTAGGACACGAATACCAACCAAATAAATAATAAGTTTAGTATTTAATAAATATGAAATTTATATTTAAATGCACAAATTGAGACGAAATTGATTATTTTTTGTTAATTATTGATCTTAGTCGTTGATTTTATATATATTAAATACAATGTAACAAAGTATATAATTTAATTTTTAAAATAAAAATTCGAAAAAGGCCGTGATTAGGTGTACCTTCCGTGCAGTTACCAGCCTTAATTTTGAGTTCTGTTTATAGATAATAAGTCCTTTTTAATATAGTACATTCAAAGTATCGCAAGAACCTGATATCCAGACATGCACGATTGCGGCAATAAATGATGTTTCTTCTTCAAATTGCCGCTTGAGAATTATAGCTCCTCTAGACTGAGTACTAGTAAACTTTCCCCATTGGCTGTCTTTAATAGAATCCGCTGATTCTGGCCGCGTTTTCTTTGAATTTGTCTTATTTTTGCAGAAATTTCTGGATGCACAATGGTGACTTATCCCGGTATCTAGCAGCATATTACATGGTACATTTTCCGCGAACCCTTCTACAGCTGGACTAGTTTCTCTTTTTAGACCTGAAGATCGATGACCTTGGGGCTCTCGATGTGAGATCCATCTAGAAGAGGCTAAATTTAGTTTTTTGACGAAGTGCTCGTGCCACAATCAACAGTACGCTTCGCACGACAATCTGCTCGAAGATGGCCCTCCTTGCCGCACTTCCAACATCTCATTTTTCTTTTCTCTAGGTGACGTTAGTGCAAGTCGCGAAGATTGCTCTCGTTGGCGAGTCTCTGTGTAAGTCGAGGTCCTTTTTACCTCATTATCACGTTTCAGCCATCTCAAACTCATCACCAATATTGACGCCTACGTGACCGCCTCAATTTCCAAGACTTTTGTAAGCGCGTCTCTCACAGTCTTCGGATTCGATAATCTCACGACTCGCCCAATCTCATTGTCGTCGATGCCATCCATGAATGTACTGTACTGTACCATATCCTTGTGTTAAACCACGACAATTTGCGAAAGTTTTTCTGGCCAGACTCTGCGCAGCATATGTAAACGTTCCAGATCTTCTTCTACAACTGTGTACAGTTCCGTAGCTGTCCGTGTAGCAGTTTTTTTATGCGTTCTTCTCCGGAACGCAGCTTCAATTCAGACGTCAGCTTTCCATAATCCAAGCGTTCTTTCCATTCGTAAGGCTGCATCATCACCATTCAGACTGAGGCTTTTTAATTATTCGGTGACAACTGACTCTATTTTCGCTTCCATATCATGTTCAACTTGCTTGATTTAATGCTCTTTATCTATCGCCCAGATTTTTCATTTTATATTTTCATTCTGCTCCAATATCTTCTTCAACTCTGCAGAAATACTTTCTGTGACTTCTGTCACTTTCTTCTGTTTGGCTGGATATTCTTTCACTATTTGCATTTCTTTAGCTAGAGCCACTTTCACATCTTCTGTGGATTCAATCATTCTCCTTTAAATTGATTTCATATCTTTCGGAGATTCGTTCTTCTTATCCATGGCTTCCGATGCTTTCTGTTTAGCTATGGCCATTTTGTGGTCAGCTGTCGTTGTTTTTACTAGTCCATTAACATTTTCAGCTGTTCCTGCATCTTACTGGTGGTAATACTTCTTGTCGTGGGTATCTACAACAGTTCCAACATAATTTTCCAGTACTTCAAACACTGCAATCAAATTCTTTTTGCCGTCCAGATCTAAAATTACTTTCACCCAATTTTCTAGAATCCCATAGTTGACACCAATTTATCACAAATTCTATTGTGATTTTATAATGATAATATACACTTATTTACTTTAAAATCCGTCGCACAATGACAAAATCGCTAGCAATCACTTTTATTGATTAATTATTACCTTTTTCACCATTCCATATGAACCTATATACCCTCTTCCAACAATGTTGAATATTTTAACTAATCAGAACGACATCCAATCAGCCAGCGGATCAATAATTGTAACAGTGATATTCTGCAACAATGAGCTAGCATTGTTCGCAAATGCTAACTTGGATCGTAATTACAATACATTATCAAATAAATAACTTAAATAAACATCAGTGTAAACTAAAAACTTAAGATATTTCATATTTGTGACACTGCTCTGCCCTCATGGTTCGTTAATCTTGGCGAATCAGGAACCCGTTCTTGGTATGTCCACAATTTACCATGTACAACCTTTGGTTTCCCGTTTATGCCTTCCGTATCCGGAATACAACGTCGTTCAAGCATTTTATATCTTCGTATGGTCTTTTCCAGACTCTGCAATTTCGATATTTTCCTCTTCGCCTTGTTGGAATCGGGGACTGTTAGCTCGCAGATCATATTGGGCCTTTATTCTGTCGCTGGCAGCTAATGGACGCTTCACAAGTTGTCCTAAAGATGGCTGATCCATTCCGACAAATATTGCTCGTTGTCTTCAGATGGAAGCGCAGCTTTCGACCGATCATAAGCTTGGCTGGAGTGTATTAGGTGATTGACTGTCGACCTGTACGCTAGTAGACATAGTGAATCTTCTTATCCCAATCACCTTGGTGTTAGTTGACGAATTTTGTTAATCCAGAATTGTTTTGTTAAAACGTTCCAACATAGCATCACACTGTGGGTGTAGTTCTTGCTAATGCCCAAAATTTTCATTACGTATTTGAAAACTTCTGTCTTGATCGCAATGTAACTCCAATGACACCCCGAATCTTGAAATCACGTTCTCAATAAGTGCAGCTGTTTCAGCCTCTTGATTTCGTACTTGGTGAAATAATCCAGGAGAACAGCCAAGTACTTGAATCACAGCGTTCACAAGTCTGGACAGCCAATTCAGTAGAAGCATTTATTAACTTTATCGAATGTCTTCTTAAGGCCGAAATGTTCACCGCTGTTACCATCATGCCAAACAGGCTTTGGTGGACACCAAGCTTTTGGCCGGTTTTCACCCACTCCATGATCGATTTTAGAATAGGATCATCCAGCTGAGCCTGTTGCACTTTGTGCATTGATACTACGAATCCATCTCTCCCAAATTCTCCTATTCTGGTGACATTCACGGATCATTCACGTTCTTCTTGCTTATGACAATTATTACAATCGTCATTACACCGATCGGACAAGGAATATTCTTCTATGACAGATCTCGAGATCATATACCTGCAGATATCCTTCAAGATTCTAGAATTTCATCAGCGACTGCAATGGCAAATTTTCAACCATATAACAAATTGTGAAAGTTCTCAATCGATTCAATTAGTGTGCCCCTGTAATCACTTGAATGCTTGGCAAAAATATTCTGATATTCCAATAATAAATTGCGAGCGTCCATCTTCATGGACCAACATACGGCCACGTTTAAATTCAGCCGGTCACTTTTCAACCATCAAAAAATTATGAGCAAATTCTTTTAATATAGAATCTAGTTCACTTTCATTTTTGTCGGGATTAAGCCTTTCAAAAACTTAATCGCAGCACGAGCTTCAATTTTATTCATTTCATAATACAGACAAAATCGTTTACTTACCGTCACTGCTACAACAAAACTACTGAGCACAAGTCTAAAACTTTGCACCATCTGAAGGTTTTTCCTTAATTAATATAATAGCATTATGATCATACTAGCGACATCTATGCTTTAAGCCGGCAACTAAGATGATTTTTCAATCAATCACCTGACTGGTTTTTTTCACTTCACTCAACTTTATTGATCAACAATAACAATTGCTGGAGCAATTGTTACCACAACATATATCAACCATAAGACAGAGCCAACCGATGATGGGAAAAAAACCTAAATTTATTGATTTTTTGACTAATATAATACCCTCCATCAAAAAATAATAATTAGCTATTTGGCATTATTTATCCAAATATTCGTTTACATTTCTTACATATTCTGAAATTGTTTACTAATTGGGGTTGATTCTAAGTACAACCTTGCTCTAAAAGTCCAGAACAATTTGAAAACTTTCATCAAGTTTCGAAAATTCAAAAAAATTTGTTTTTATCAATGTTTTGATTTTCAAATTCCGTAAATTCAGAATATTGATTTTAAAAAGACCAAAAATCGACTTACGTGTTGATTTATAGATTCTTGATGACTGACCTCTAGATCTGTTCAAAGCACGGCCCGCATCTTATATTTGTGCGACTTTCTATATTTTCTGTAAGTTACAGCTTTTCGAAAATCAGAAAAATTCTTGAACTGTGCGTTTGTGTTCTTGCGGCCTTCCAATCTATTTAGTAATTTGTAATGACCCGGGATTGTACTTGGTTTGGAAAGTCTTGCTTTAAGCAATTATCATCTCGCTCTTTAAGCTCAAATCCATGTGATTCTCCGCTGAGGAAAAGTATTCCACCTGAAAAGAAATTATTTTAATTTGGATCCAGAAATAACGCAGCAACAAATATTTTTGTACCATATTTGTGAAACAATCAAAGCATATAGGATAGGTTAAAGAGTATCGATACTTTTTTATAGACTAATTGATATTTATCGTAGATATTTTCAAACGGTTTTTTTTTCTTGAGTATCAATTTAAGAATCAAATTCGAAATTTTATGTTCGAACACAGCTTAGTATCGAATTTCATACGGTGCATATTTATATTAGAGGAGTTTACGTATAATCTGATTTCTGGACACGTCTTAAAAATAAAATGAATTATCCCACTTTCTACATTTTTTTTTAAGTTTTTGTGTGTATGTGTAATAAGCGAGGGATTTCCATTTACCGAATTTTACTTAAATATTGCGATGTGTTTTGAGAACATTTTTAGATAATTACTGGTTTTGGGCAAAAATATAGAAATTGTTTCTCGATAAATATCGATACTACTCGTGAATACGATACTTATCCATATATTTTCTTAATTTGCCCGTCCCTAGATGCATTGAAAAAAGTTAGATTCCGAAATAGTGTAAAAATATGCACAGAAATATTACTCTGAATATATTCTAAATTTTGTTATTTTATTGAAAAAACTATCAAATATTACTTACACTGTTATTATTCGACATTATATTTGCTTCTGATACCTATTCTTATCTAATAAACTCCAAAAACCAATTTGTATATTAAGGCGAAACAGAAGTTGACCTACCAATATTTTGTTATAACTTTTAAACTAATAAAAACCGAGCCCCGTATACTTTTTTAGTACTAATCGATGAATAATTGATTATTCTATCGATTTCAACACTTTTCATCACTAGACCACTACAATTAACATATTCTAATATCAAATAACACCAATTTATAAGCCATAACAACAGTGAAAAAGATGGCGTCTAGTGGTTGTTTATTTATAACAATAGCTAATAAGTATTATCATCTAATATTACAATTAATATTATATTAAAATAACTTACCCATAAAACTATCAAAAATATTGTTTGAATTAATAGTATTAGGCATTTTGTTATCTTCTAATACATGTTTCTATCGAATAAACTCCAAAAATTTATTCATGTAACAAACCAAATAGAAGTTCAATTATCAAACTTTGATATGACTTTTAACTATTAAAAACTGACCCCCGATTACTTGTTTTGGTATGAATCAGTAGATAATTGATTAATCCCACGAAATCAACACATTTTTACCACTGACCAACTGATTTAGCGCGATATATCGAAAATAAAACATAGCGAACACAAGCGCTCCATCGATAATAATAGGGGAACAAATGAATTAATATGTTATGTCAACAACACCACCAAAGTATTAGGATACGAATACCAACCAAGTAAATAATAAGTTTCGTATTGAATTAATATAAAATTTAAAATTAAATGCACAAATTGAGACGAAATTGATTATTTTTTGTTAGTTATTGATTTTAGTCATTGATTTTATATATTTTTAATACATTTTAACAAAGTGTAAAATTGAATTCTTGGAATAAATTTTTTTAAATCTGTGATTAGGTGCACCTTGAGCCCTGTTACCAGCCTTCACTCTATAGGACACTTTTTTAGTTCTAATTATAGATAATAAGTCCTTTTTAATTCAGTACATTGAAAGTATCGTAGAAGCTCGATATCCAGACATGCACTATTGCAGCAATGTTTTTTCTTCAGATTGCTGCTTGTGAATTCAAGCTCCTCTGCGCTGGGTACTAGTATACTTTCCTCATTAGCTGTCTTTAATAAAATCCGCTGGTTGTGGGCGCGTTCTCTAGGAATTTGTCTTATTTTTGCAGAAACTTATGGATGCACAATAGTGACTTTAGTTCCGGTATCTAGCATCATTTGACATGGTACATTCTCCACGAATCCTTCTACAGCTGGACTGGTTTCTCTTTTTAGACCTGAAGATCGATGACTTTGAGGCTCTCCAGGATAGGCTAAATTTAGTTTTCCGACGAGGTGCTTGTGCCACAATTAACAGTACGTCTGGCACAACAATCTACTCGAAGATGGCCTCTCTTGCCGCGCTGCCAACATCTCATTCTTTTTCTCTTTAGGTGACGTTGGTGCGAATCGAGAAGACCACTCCCGCTGGTGACCCTCTGTGTAACACGCGGTCCTTTTTATCTCATTATCATATTCCAACCACCTCACTCTCTTTGCCAATCTTGACGCCTTCGTGGCTTTCATTTGTAGAACTGCATCGTTTCCGTTCAGATGCAGGCTCTGTAGTTTCTCTGTGACAACTGAGTCTATTTTCGCTTCCATATCATGTCCAACTTGCTTCATTCTGCTCCGATTATCTTGTTTAACTCAGAAAATACCTTTTGTGGCTTCTGTCACTTTCTTCTCCATCAATCTTATTTGCTCGGCTGAAGATTGTTTCACTGTTTGCATTTCTTCAGCTACTGCCACTTCCATATCTTCTGTAGATTCAATTATTCTCCTTTCCATGGATTTCATATCTTTTGCAGATTCGTTGTGTAGCTTGCTTCTGTTCCGTTGTGGATGTTTTCTGTTCAGCTAGGGCCGTTTTTTGTTCAGCTGCTGTCGTTTTCACTAGTTCCATAAACATTTTCAGCTGGTGATCATGCTTCTTGTCGTGGACATTTACATCAGTCCCAACACAATATTCCAGCACTTCAAACACTGCAATCAAATTCCTCTTTTTTTGCCGTCCAGATCTAAAATTATTTTCACCCAATTTCCCGGAATCCCACTTTTGAAACCAATTTATCACAAGTTTTATTGTGATTTTATAATGATAGTACAATTATTTACCTTGAAATCCATCGCACAATAACAAAATCACTAGCATTCACTTTTATTTATTGATTTATTCCTCTTTTCACCAGTCCATGTGGACTTATATATCCTTTTCCAACAATGTTAAATATTTTAACCAATCAAAACGTCGTCAGTCAGCCAGCAGATCAATTGTAACAATAATATTTTGCAACAATAAGCTAGCATTACAATAGATAATAAATAAATAACAAGCTTAAATAAACATCAGTGTGAACTAAAAACTTAAGATATTTCATATTTGTGACCCTCATGGTTCGTCAATCTCGGCGACTCAGGAACTTGTTCTTGGTACGGCCACAATTTACCATATACAACCTTCGGTTTTCTATTCTTGCCTTTCGTATTCGGAATACAATGTCGTTCAAGCATTTTATAACTTCGAATGGTCTTTTCCAGTCTCTGCAATTTGGATATTTTCCTCTTCTTCTGCTGGGTTTGTAGAACCACACCAATTCGCCTTGCTGGAACCGGGGACTGTCAGCTCGCAGATCATATCGGGCCTTCATTCTATCGCTTCTCTTCTGCATGTCAATTACCAGTCAAGAACTTTGTCAATCCGGAATCAAATTCACCGTGAGGACTGTTTCATCTGCTGTTCTTCTCTAACATCAATTTTGTGCTGAACCAGATGTGCTCGAAGTCACTTGAATGCTTGGCAAAGATTTTCCAATATTTTAATAGTAAATACGTGCGTTTATCATCGTGGACCAACGACCACGTTTAAATTCAGCCGCCCACTTTTTAATCGTCGCAAATAAATGAGCAAATTCATTTAATATAGAATCTAGCTCACTTTTTTATCTTTGTCGAGCTTAAACCTTTCAAAATAAAGTACTTAATCACAGCACTAACTTTAATTGCATTCATTTCATAATACACATTGCACCATTTGAAAGTTTTTACTTAATTAATATAATAGCATTATGGTCATACTAGCGACATCTATACTTTCAGCCGAGAACTTTTCGAACTATCCTCGTATTCAAGAAAAAAAATTAGATGGTAGCGGATATTAAGTACAATGACATTGTCATTTTATTGTTACACAACTTTTAAATCTTTTTCTTGTGATTATAGACTTATTATGGAACCATTTTTTGATAATAGTCACTGTAAAAACTCAGATCCCATATGTTTCGGACATTAGTTTTGAATATTTATTTGAATCAATAACAACTGAATACAAAGGACCCAAGTTTTTACTATTCAAATGATTTTTTTATGGAATTTGAGAATAATATAATCTGTATTATACAGATTCAATTTATTGTTTTAGAAGGAATATTCGAATAAAGAACAACAAAATAGCCAATTGTTTCTCAATGCAGCTACTAGAATTACATTTTTATTCAAGAATTGCAACAGAAATTGCTTCTTGATTTATTGCTTATAGAAAAAACAAAATAAATAATTAATTTCGTTGTCTTATCTCCAGTTGAATTTTGACCAGGGTTATAAAAAATGACCCTTCTAATGAATGTAATGAACAACCGAACCCATAATACTCTCACCTCAACGCAAACTTCAATTTTTAAATTTATTCCATCAATCAAATACATACTTTTCTCTTGTGATTCGAATACCGAGCCTCCATAATTTTTTTTCTCAGGCAGAAATCAATTTTTCAATCAATTACTTCACTCAACTTTATTCATCAGCAATAACAATTGCTGGAACAATTGTTTTCCAAATATATACCAAAAGACAGCTAACTGATAATGGAAAAAATTATCCCAATTTACTGATAAAAAAATAATTGGCTATTTGGCATCATTTATCCAAATATTCGTTTATATTTCTAATATATTATAAAATTATTCACTAATTTGGGCTGGTTCTAAGTACAACCAGCCCTAAGAGGCTAAAATAATTGAGTAATTTACAAAGGGGTGGTATGAATTTATTTTCATCGGGAATTGCTTTCTGAAGAGCTACCCCCAGAAAGAACACTTCCCGATATAATAAAAAGGGGGTAATTGGAGGGAGGATATGCAATTTGATTTTAAAATAATTACAACAATTTACAGGGGTTGTTGGGGAATATAATGTGTATGTGTAGGGGAGTTTTTAGCCGCGCAATAATTTACAAAGGGGTGGTATGAATTTATTTTTATCGGGAATTGCTTTCTGAAGAGCAAGAAACGCTACCCCCAGAAAGAACACTTCCCGATATAATTAAAAAAAGTAATTGTAGGGAGGAGATGCAAAGTGGAGGATAATTAGCTCAGGTCCGTGGTGACGCTACTCACCAAATGCATAAGTTAGCTATGCACCCCTGCGGGGTCGCGGTTAATTAACGAAAAGTTATTGGAGGGAGGATATGCAATTTGATTTACTAAATAATTACAAGAATTTACAGGGGTTGTTGGGGAATATAATGTGTATGTGTAGAGGAGTTTTTAGTCGCGCAATAATTTACAAAGGGGTGGTATGAATTTATTTTCATCGGGAATTGCTTTCTGAAGAGCTACCCCCAGAAAGAACACTTCCCGATATAATAAAAAGGAGGTAATTGGAGGGAGGATATGCAATTTGATTTAATAAATAATTACAACAATTTACAGGGGTTGTTGGGGAATATAATGTGTATGTGTAGGGGAGTTTTTAGTCGCGCAATAATTTACAAAGGGGTGGTATGAATTTATTTTCATCGGGAATTGCTTTCTGAAGAGCGAGAAACGCTACCCCCAGAAAGAACACTTCACGATATAATTAAAAAAAGTAATTGTAGGGAGGAGATGCAAAGTGGAGGATAATTAGCTCAGGTCCGTGGTGACGCTACTCACCAAATGCATAAGTTAGCTATGCACCCCCTGCGGGGTCGCGGTTAAATAACAAAAAGTTATTGGAGGGAGAATATGCAATTTGATTTACTAAATAATTACAAGAATTTACAGGGGTTGTTGGGGAATATAATGTGTATGTGTAGAGGAGTTTTTAGTCGCGCAATAATTTACAAAGGGGTGGTATGAATTTATTTTCATCGGGAATTGCTTTCTGAAGAGCTACCCCCAGAAAGAACACTTCCCGATATAATAAAAAGGGGGTAATTGGAGGGAGGATATGCAATTTGATTTAATAAATAATTACAACAATTTACAGGGGTTGTTGGGGAATATAATGTGTATGTGTAGGGGAGTTTTTAGTCGCGCAATAATTTACAAAGGGGTGGTATGAATTTATTTTCATCGGGAATTGCTTTCTGAAGAGCGAGAAACGCTACCCCCAGAAAGAACACTTCACGATATAATTAAAAAAAGTAATTGTAGGGAGGAGATGCAAAGTGGAGGATAATTAGCTCAGGTCCGTGGTGACGCTACTCACCAAATGCATAAGTTAGCTATGCACCCCCTGCGGGGTCGCGGTTAAATAACAAAAAGTTATTGGAGGGAGAATATGCAATTTGATTTACTAAATAATTACAAGAATTTACAGGGGTTGTTGGGGAATATAATGTGTATGTGTAGGGGAGTTTTTAGTCGCGCAATAATTTACAAAGGGGTGGTATAAATTTATTTTCATCGGGAATTGCTTTCTGAAGAGCTACCCCCAGAAAGGACACTTCCCGATATAATAAAAAGGGGGTAATTGGAGGGAGGATATGCAATTTGATTTAATAAATAATTACAACAATTTACAGGGGTTGTTGGGGAATATAATGTGTATGTGTAGGGGAGTTTTTAGTCGCGCAATAATTTACAAAGGGGTGGTATGAATTTATTTTCATCGGGAATTGCTTTCTGAAGAGCGAGAAACGCTACCCCCAGAAAGAACACTTCACGATATAATTAAAAAAAGTAATTGTAGGGAGGAGATGCAAAGTGGAGGATAATTAGCTCAGGTCCGTGGTGACGCTACTCACCAAATGCATAAGTTAGCTATGCACCCCCTGCGGGGTCGCGGTTAAATAACAAAAAGTTATTGGAGGGAGAATATGCAATTTGATTTACTAAATAATTACAAGAATTTACAGGGGTTGTTGGGGAATATAATGTGTATGTGTAGGGGAGTTTTTAGTCGCGCAATAATTTACAAAGGGGTGGTATAAATTTATTTTCATCGGGAATTGCTTTCTGAAGAGCTACCCCCAGAAAGGACACTTCCCGATATAATAAAAAGGGGGTAATTGGAGGGAGGATATGCAATTTGATTTAATAAATAATTACAACAATTTACAGGGGTTGTTGGGGAATATAATGTGTATGTGTAGGGGAGTTTTTAGTCGCGCAATAATTTACAAAGGGGTGGTATGAATTTATTTTCATCGGGAATTGCTTTCTGAAGAGCGAGAAACGCTACCACCAGAAAGAACACTTCACGATATAATTAAAAAAAGTAATTGTAGGGAGGAGATGCAAAGTGGAGGATAATTAGCTCAGGTCCGTGGTGACGCTACTCACCAAATGCATAAGTTAGCTGTGCACCCCTGCGGGGTCGCGGTTAAATAAAGAAAAGTTATTCGAGGGATGATATGCAATTTGATACACTAAATAATTACAAGAATTTACAGGGGTTGTTGGGGAATATAATGTGTATGTGTAAGGAAGTTTTTAGTCGCGCAATAATTTACAAAGGGGTGGTATGAATTTACTTTCATCGGGAATTGCTTTCTGAAGAGCTACCCCCAGAAAGAACACTTCCCGATATAATAAAAAGGGGGTAATTGGAGGGAGGATATGCAATTTGATTTATCAAATAATTACAACAATTCACAGGGGTTGTTGGGGAATATAATGTGTATGTGTAGGGGAGTTTTTAGTCGCGCAATAATTTACAAAGGGGTGGTATAAATTTATTTTCATCGGGAATTGCTTTCTGAAGAGCGAGAAACGCTACCCCCAGAAAGAACACTTCACGATATAATTAAAAAAAAGTAATTGTAGGGAGGGAATGCAAAGTGGAGGATAATTAGCTCAGGTCCGTGGTGACGCTACTCACCAAATGCATAAGTTAGCTATGCACCCCTGCGGGGTCGCGGTTAAATAAAGAAAAGTTATTCGAGGAAGGATATGCAATTTGATTCACTAAATGATTACAAGAATTTACAGGGGTTGTTGGGGAATATTATGTGTATGTGTAGAGGAGTTTTTAGTCGCGCAATAATTTACAAAGGGGTGGTATGAATTTACTTTCATCGGGAATTGCTTTCTGAAGAGCTACCCCCAGAAAGAACACTTCCCGATATAATAAAAAGGGGGTAATTGGAGGGAGGATATGCAATTTGATTTAATAAATAATTACAACAATTTACAGGGGTTGTTGGGGAATATAATGTGTATGTGTGGGGGGGTTTTTAGTCGCGCAATAATTCACAAAGGGGTGGTATGAATTTATTTTCATCGGGAATTGCTTTCTGAAGAGCTACCCCCAGAAAGAACACTTCCCGATATAATAAAAAGGGGGTAATTGGAGGGAGGATATGCAATTTGATTTAATAAATAATTACAACAATTTACAGGGGTTGTTGGGGAATATAATGTGTATGTGTAGGGGAGTTTTTAGTCGCGCAATAATTTACAAAGGGGTGGTATGAATTTATTTTTATCGGGAATTGCTTTCTGAAGAGCGAGAAACGCTACCCCCAGAAAGAACACTTCCCGATATAATTAAAAAAAGTAATTGTAGGGAGGGAATGCAAAGTGGAGAATAATTCGCTCAGGTCCGTGGTGACGCTACTCACCAAATGCATAAGTTAGCTATGCACCCCTGCGGGGTCGCGGTTAAATAAAGAAAAGTTTTTCGAGGGAGGATATGCAATTTGATTCACTAAATAATTACAAGAATTTACAGGGGTTGTTGGGGAATATTATGTGTATGTGTAGAGGAGTTTTTAGTCGCGCAATAATTTACAAAGGGGTGGTATGAATTTACTTTCATCGGGAATTGCTTTCTGAAGAGCTACCCCCAGAAAGAACACTTCCCGATATAATAAAAAGGGGGTAATTGGAGGGAGGATATGCAATTTGATTTAATAAATAATTACAACAATTTACAGGGGTTGTTGGGGAATATAATGTGTATGTGTAGGGGAGTTTTTAGTCGCGCAATAATTTACAAAGGGGTGGTATGAATTTATTTTTATCGGGAATTGCTTTCTGAAGAGCGAGAAACGCTACCCCCAGAAAGAACACTTCCCGATATAATTAAAAAAAGTAATTGTAGGGAGGGAATGCAAAGTGGAGAATAATTAGCTCAGGTCCGTGGTGACGCTACTCACCAAATGCATAAGTTAGCTATGCACCCCTGCGGGGTCGCGGTTAAATAAAGAAAAGTTATTCGAGGGAGGATATGCAATTTGATTCACTAAATAATTACAAGAATTTACAGGGGTTGTTGGGGAATATTATGTGTATGTGTAGAGGAGTTTTTAGTCGCGCAATAATTTACAAAGGGGTGGTATGAATTTACTTTCATCGGGAATTGCTTTCTGAAGAGCTACCCCCAGAAAGAACACTTCCCGATATAATAAATAGGGGGTAATTGGAGGGAGGATATGCAATTTGATTTAATAAATACTTACAACAATTTACAGGGGTTGTTGGGGAATATAATGTGTATGTGTAGGGGAGTTTTTAGTCGCGCAATAATTTACAAAGGGGTGGTATGAATTTATTTTCATCAGGAATTGCTTTCTGAAGAGCTACCCCCAGAAAGAACACTTCCCGATATAATAAAAAGGGGGTAATTGGAGGAAGGATATGCAATTTGATTTAATAAATAATTACAACAATTTACAGGGGTTGTTGGGGAATATAATGTGTATGTGTAGGGGAGTTTTTAGTCGCGCAATAATTTATAAAGGGGTGGTATGAATTTACTTTCATCGGGAATTGCTTTCTGAAGAGCTACCCCCAGAAAGAACACTTCCCGATATAATAAAAAGGGGGTAATTGGAGGGAGGATATGCAATTTGATTTAATAAATAATTACAACAATTTACAGGGGTTGTTGGGGAATATAATGTGTATGTGTAGGGGAGTTTTTAGTCGCGCAATAATTTACAAAGGGGTGGTATGAATTTATTTTCATCGGGAATTGCTTTCTGAAGAGCTACCCCCAGAAAGAACACTTCCCGATATAATAAAAAGGGGGTAATTGGAGGAAGGATATGCAATTTGATTTATCAAATAATTACAACAATTCACAGGGGTTGTTGGGGAATATAATGTGTATGTGTAGGGGAGTTTTTAGTCGCGCAATAATTTACAAAGGGGTGGTATAAATTTATTTTCATCGGGAATTGCTTTCTGAAGAGCGAGAAACGCTACCCCCAGAAAGAACACTTCACGATATAATTAAAAAAAAGTAATTGTAGGGAGGGAATGCAAAGTGGAGGATAATTAGCTCAGGTCCGTGGTGACGCTACTCACCAAATGCATAAGTTAGCTATGCACCCCTGCGGGGTCGCGGTTAAATAAAGAAAAGTTATTCGAGGAAGGATATGCAATTTGATTCACTAAATGATTACAAGAATTTACAGGGGTTGTTGGGGAATATTATGTGTATGTGTAGAGGAGTTTTTAGTCGCGCAATAATTTACAAAGGGGTGGTATGAATTTACTTTCATCGGGAATTGCTTTCTGAAGAGCTACCCCCAGAAAGAACACTTCCCGATATAATAAAAAGGGGGTAATTGGAGGGAGGATATGCAATTTGATTTAATAAATAATTACAACAATTTACAGGGGTTGTTGGGGAATATAATGTGTATGTGTGGGGGGGTTTTTAGTCGCGCAATAATTCACAAAGGGGTGGTATGAATTTATTTTCATCGGGAATTGCTTTCTGAAGAGCTACCCCCAGAAAGAACACTTCCCGATATAATAAAAAGGGGGTAATTGGAGGGAGGATATGCAATTTGATTTAATAAATAATTACAACAATTTACAGGGGTTGTTGGGGAATATAATGTGTATGTGTAGGGGAGTTTTTAGTCGCGCAATAATTTACAAAGGGGTGGTATGAATTTATTTTTATCGGGAATTGCTTTCTGAAGAGCGAGAAACGCTACCCCCAGAAAGAACACTTCCCGATATAATTAAAAAAAGTAATTGTAGGGAGGGAATGCAAAGTGGAGAATAATTCGCTCAGGTCCGTGGTGACGCTACTCACCAAATGCATAAGTTAGCTATGCACCCCTGCGGGGTCGCGGTTAAATAAAGAAAAGTTTTTCGAGGGAGGATATGCAATTTGATTCACTAAATAATTACAAGAATTTACAGGGGTTGTTGGGGAATATTATGTGTATGTGTAGAGGAGTTTTTAGTCGCGCAATAATTTACAAAGGGGTGGTATGAATTTACTTTCATCGGGAATTGCTTTCTGAAGAGCTACCCCCAGAAAGAACACTTCCCGATATAATAAAAAGGGGGTAATTGGAGGGAGGATATGCAATTTGATTTAATAAATAATTACAACAATTTACAGGGGTTGTTGGGGAATATAATGTGTATGTGTAGGGGAGTTTTTAGTCGCGCAATAATTTACAAAGGGGTGGTATGAATTTATTTTTATCGGGAATTGCTTTCTGAAGAGCGAGAAACGCTACCCCCAGAAAGAACACTTCCCGATATAATTAAAAAAAGTAATTGTAGGGAGGGAATGCAAAGTGGAGAATAATTAGCTCAGGTCCGTGGTGACGCTACTCACCAAATGCATAAGTTAGCTATGCACCCCTGCGGGGTCGCGGTTAAATAAAGAAAAGTTATTCGAGGGAGGATATGCAATTTGATTCACTAAATAATTACAAGAATTTACAGGGGTTGTTGGGGAATATTATGTGTATGTGTAGAGGAGTTTTTAGTCGCGCAATAATTTACAAAGGGGTGGTATGAATTTACTTTCATCGGGAATTGCTTTCTGAAGAGCTACCCCCAGAAAGAACACTTCCCGATATAATAAATAGGGGGTAATTGGAGGGAGGATATGCAATTTGATTTAATAAATACTTACAACAATTTACAGGGGTTGTTGGGGAATATAATGTGTATGTGTAGGGGAGTTTTTAGTCGCGCAATAATTTACAAAGGGGTGGTATGAATTTATTTTCATCAGGAATTGCTTTCTGAAGAGCTACCCCCAGAAAGAACACTTCCCGATATAATAAAAAGGGGGTAATTGGAGGAAGGATATGCAATTTGATTTAATAAATAATTACAACAATTTACAGGGGTTGTTGGGGAATATAATGTGTATGTGTAGGGGAGTTTTTAGTCGCGCAATAATTTATAAAGGGGTGGTATGAATTTACTTTCATCGGGAATTGCTTTCTGAAGAGCTACCCCCAGAAAGAACACTTCCCGATATAATAAAAAGGGGGTAATTGGAGGGAGGATATGCAATTTGATTTAATAAATAATTACAACAATTTACAGGGGTTGTTGGGGAATATAATGTGTATGTGTAGGGGAGTTTTTAGTCGCGCAATAATTTACAAAGGGGTGGTATGAATTTATTTTCATCGGGAATTGCTTTCTGAAGAGCTACCCCCAGAAAGAACACTTCCCGATATAATAAAAAGGGGGTAATTGGAGGAAGGATATGCAATTTGATTTAATAAATAATTACAACAATTTACAGGGGTTGTTGGGGAATATAATGTGTATGTGTAGGGGAGTTTTTAGTCGCGCAATAATTTACAAAGGGGTGGTATGAATTTATTTTTATCGGGAATTGCTTTCTGAAGAGCGAGAAACGCTACCCCCAGAAAGAACACTTCCCGATATAATTAAAAAAAGTAATTGTAGGGAGGGAATGCAAAGTGGAGGATAATTAGCTCAGGTCCGTGGTGACGCTACTCACCAAATGCATAAGTTAGCTATGCACCCCTGCGGGGTCGCGGTTAAATAAAGAAAAGTTATTCGAGGGAGGATATGCGATTTGATTCACTAAATAATTACAAGAAATTACAGGGGTTGTTGGGGAATATTATGTGTATGTGTAGAGGAGTTTTTAGTCGCGCAATAATTTACAAAGGGGTGGTATGAATTTATTTTTATCGGGAATTGCTTTCTGAAGAGCGAGAAACGCTACCCCCAGAAAGAACACTTCCCGATATAATTAAAAAAAGTAATTGTAGGGAGGGAATGCAAAGTGGAGGATAATTAGCTCAGGTCCGTGGTGACGCTACTCACCAAATGCATAAGTTAGCTATGCACCCCTGCGGGGTCGCGGTTAAATAAAGAAAAGTTATTCGAGGGAGGATATGCAATTTGATTCACTAAATAATTACAAGAATTTACAGGGGTTGTTGGGGAATATTATGTGTATGTGTAGAGGAGTTTTTAGTCGCGCAATAATTTACAAAGGGGTGGTATGAATTTACTTTCATCGGGAATTGCTTTCTGAAGAGCTACCCCCAGAAAGAACACTTCCCGATATAATAAAAAGGGGGTAATTGGAGGGAGGATATGCAATTTGATTTAATAAATAATTACAACAATTTACAGGGGTTGTAGGGGAATATAATGTGTATGTGTAGGGGAGTTTTTAGTCGCGCAATAATTTACAAAGGGGTGGTATGAATTTATTTTCATCGGGAATTGCTTTCTGAAGAGCTACCCCCAGGAAGAAAACTTTCCGATATAATAAAAAGGGGGTAATTGGAGGGAGGATATGCAATTTGATTTAATAAATAATTACAACAATTTACAGGGGTTGTTGGGGAATATAATGTGTATGTGTAGGGGAGTTTTTAGTCGTGCAATAATTTACAAAGGGGTGGTATGAATTTATTTTCATCGGGAATTGCTTTCTGAAGAGCGAGAAACGCTACCCCCAGAAAGAACACTTCCCGATATAATTAAAAAAAGTAATTGTAGGGAGGGAATGCAAAGTGGAGGATAATTAGCTCAGGTCCGTGGTGACGCTACTCACCAAATGCATAAGTTAGCTATGCACCCCTGCGGGGTCGCGGTTAAATAAAGAAAAGTTATTCGAGGGAGGATATGCAATTTGATTCACTAAATAATTACAAGAATTTACAGGGGTTGTTGGGGAATATTATGTGTATGTGTAGAGGAGTTTTTAGTCGCGCAATAATTTACAAAGGGGTGGTATGAATTTACTTTCATCGGGAATTGCTTTCTGAAGAGCTACCCCCAGAAAGAACACTTCCCGATATAATAAAAAGGGGGTAATTGGAGGGAGGATATGCAATTTGATTTAATAAATAATTACAACAATTTACAGGGGTTGTTGGGGAATATAATGTGTATGTGTAGGGGAGTTTTTAGTCGCGCAATAATTTACAAAGGGGTGGTATGAATTTATTTTCATCGGGAATTGCTTTCTGAAGAGCTACCCCCAGAAAGAAAACTTCCCGATATAATAAAAAGGGGGTAATTGGAGGGAGGATATGCAATTTGATTTAATAAATAATTACAACAATTTACAGGGGTTGTTGGGGAATATAATGTGTATGTGTAGGGGAGTTTTTAGTCGCGCAATAATTTACAAAGGGGTGGTATGAATTTATTTTTATCGGGAATTGCTTTCTGAAGAGCGAGAAACGCTACCCCCAGAAAGAACACTTCCCGATATAATTAAAAAAAGTAATTGTAGGGAGGGAATGCAAAGTGGAGGATAATTAGCTCAGGTCCGTGGTGACGCTACTCACCAAATGCATAAGTTAGCTATGCACCCCTGCGGGGTCGCGGTTAAATAAAGAAAAGTTATTCGAGGGAGGATATGCAATTTGATTCACTAAATAATTACAAGAATTTACAGGGGTTGTTGGGGAATATTATGTGTATGTGTAGAGGAGTTTTTAGTCGCGCAATAATTTACAAAGGGGTGGTATGAATTTACTTTCATCGGGAATTGCTTTCTGAAGAGCTACCCCCAGAAAGAACACTTCCCGATATAATAAAAAGGGGGTAATTGGAGGGAGGATATGCAATTTGATTTAATAAATAATTACAACAATTTACAGGGGTTGTTGGGGAATATAATGTGTATGTGTAGGGGAGTTTTTAGTCGCGCAATAATTTACAAAGGGGTGGTATGAATTTATTTTTATCGGGAATTGCTTTCTGAAGAGCGAGAAACGCTACCCCCAGAAAGAACACTTCCCGATATAATTAAAAAAAGTAATTGTAGGGAGGGAATGCAAAGTGGAGGATAATTAGCTCAGGTCCGTGGTGACGCTACTCACCAAATGCATAAGTTAGCTATGCACCCCTGCGGGGTCGCGGTTAAATAAAGAAAAGTTATTCGAGGGAGGATATGCAATTTGATTCACTAAATAATTACAAGAATTTACAGGGGTTGTTGGGGAATATTATGTGTATGTGTAGAGGAGTTTTTAGTCGCGCAATAATTTACAAAGGGGTGGTATGAATTTACTTTCATCGGGAATTGCTTTCTGAAGAGCTACCCCCAGAAAGAACACTTCCCGATATAATAAAAAGGGGGTAATTGGAGGGAGGATATGCAATTTGATTTAATAAATAATTACAACAATTTACAGGGGTTGTTGGGGAATATAATGTGTATGTGTAGGGGAGTTTTTAGTCGCGCAATAATTTACAAAGGGGTGGTATGAATTTATTTTCATCGGGAATTGCTTTCTGAAGAGCTACCCCCAGAAAGAACACTTCCCGATATAATAAAAAGGGGGTAATTGGAGGGAGGATATGCAATTTGATTTAATAAATAATTACAACAATTTACAGGGGTTGTTGGGTAATATAATGTGTATGTGTAGGGGAGTTTTTAATCGCGCAATAATTTACAAAGGGGTGGTATGAATTTATTTTCATCGGGAATTGCTTTCTGAAGAGCTACCCCCAGAAAGAACACTTACCGATATAATAAAAAGGGGGTAATTGGAGGGAGGATATGCAATTTGATTTAATAAATAATTACAATAATTTACAGGGGTTGTTGGGTAATATAATGTGTATGTGTAGGGGAGTTTTTAGTCGCGCAATAATTTACAAAGGGGTGGTATGAATTTATTTTCATCGGGAATTGCTTTCTGAAAAGCTACCCCCAGAAAGAACACTTCCCGATATAATAAAAAGGGGGTAATTGGAGGGAGGATATGCAATTTGATTTAATAAATAATTACAACAATTTACAGGGGTTGTTGGGTAATATAATGTGTATGTGTAGGGGAGTTTTTAGTCGCGCAATAATTTACAAAGGGGTGGTATGAATTTATTTTCATCGGGAATTGCTTTCTGAAGAGCTACCCCCAGAAAGAACACTTCCCGATATAATAAAAAGGGGGTAATTGGAGGGAGGATATGCAATTTGATTTAATAAATAATTACAACAATTTACAGGGGTTGTTGGGGAATATAATGTGTATGTGTAGGGGAATTTTTAGTCGCGCAATAATTTACAAAGTGGTGGTATGAATTTATTTTTATCGGGAATTGCTTTCTGAAGAGCTACCCCCAAAAAGAACACTCCCCGATATAATAAAAAGGGGGTAATTGGGAGGGAGGATATGCAATTTGATTTAATAAATAATTACAACAATTTACAGGGGTTGTTGGGGAATATAATGTGTATGTGTAGGGGAGTTTTTAGTCGCGCAATAATTTACAAAGGGGTGGTATGAATTTATTTTCATCGGGAATTGCTTTCTGAAGAGCTACCCCCAGAAAGAACACTTCCCGATATAATAAAAAGGGGGTAATTGGAGGGTGGATATGCAATTTGATTCAATAAATAATTACAACAATTTACAGGGGTTGTTGGGGAATATAATGTGTATGTGTAGGGGAGTTTTTAGTCGCGCAATAATTTACAAAGGGGTGGTATGAATTTATTTTTATCGGGAATTGCTTTCTGAAGAGCGAGAAACGCTACCCCCAGAAAGAACACTTCCCGATATAATTAAAAAAAGTAATTGTAGGGAGGGAATGCAAAGTGGAGGATAATTAGCTCAGGTTCGTGGTGACGCTACTCACCAAATGCATAAGTTAGCTATGCACCCCTGCGGGGTCGCGGTTAAATAAAGAAAAGTTATTCGAGGGAGGATATGCAATTTGATTCACTAAATAATTACAAGAATTTACAGGGGTTGTTGGGGAATATTATGTGTATGTGTAGAGGAGTTTTTAGTCGCGCAATAATTTACAAAGGGGTGGTATGAATTTATTTTCATCGGGAATTGCTTTCTGAAGAGCTACCCCCAGAAAGAAAACTTCCCGATATAATAAAAAGGGGGTAATTGGAGGGAGGATATGCAATTTGATTTAATAAATAATTACAACAATTTACAGGGGTTGTTGGGGAATATAATGTGTATGTGTAGGGGAGTTTTTAGTCGCGCAATAATTTACAAAGGGGTGGTATGAATTTATTTTCATCGGGAATTGCTTTCTGAAGAGCTACCCCCAGAAAGAACACTTCCCGATATAATAAAAAGGGGGTAATTGGAGGGAGGATATGCAATTTGATTTAATAAATAATTACAACAATTTACAGGGGTTGTTGGGGAATATAATGTGTATGTGTAGAGGAGTTTTTAGTCGCGCAATAATTTACAAAGGGGTGGTATGAATTTACTTTCATCGGGAATTGCTTTCTGAAGAGCTACCCCCAGAAAGAACACTTCCCGATATAATAAAAAGGGGGTAATTGGAGGGAGGATATGCAATTTGATTTAATAAATGATTACAACAATTGACAGGGGTTGTTGGGGAATATAATGTGTATGTGTAGGGGAGTTTTTAGTCGCGCAATAATTTACAAAGGGGTGGTATGAATTTATTTTCATCGGGAATTGCTTTCTGAAGAGCTACCCCCAGAAAGAACACTTCCCGATATAATAAAAAGGGGGTAATTGGAGGGAGGATATGCAATTTGATTTAATAAATAATTACAACAATTTACAGGGGTTGTTGGGGAATATAATGTGTATGTGTAGGGGAGTTTTTAGTCGCGCAATAATTTACAAAGGGGTGGTATGAATTTATTTTTATCGGGAATTGCTTTCTGAAGAGCGAGAAACGCTACCCCCAGAAAGAACACTTCCCGATATAATTAAAAAAAGTAATTGTAGGGAGGGAATGCAAAGTGGAGGATAATTAGCTCAGGTCCGTGGTGACGCTACTCACCAAATGCATAAGTTAGCTATGCACCCCTGCGGGGTCGCGGTTAAATAAAGAAAAGTTATTGGAGGGAGGATATGCAATTTGATTCACTAAATAATTACAAGAATTTACAGGGGTTGTTGGGGAATATCATGTGTATGTGTAGAGGAGTTTTTAGTCGCGCAATAATTTACAAAGGGGTGGTATGAATTTATTTTTATCGGGAATTGCTTTCTGAAGAGCGAGAAACGCTACCCCCAGAAAGAACACTTCCCGATATAATTAAAAAAAGTAATTGTAGGGAGGGAATGCAAAGTGGAGGATAATTAGCTCAGGTCCGTGGTGACGCTACTCACCAAATGCATAAGTTAGCTATGCACCCCTGCGGGGTCGCGGTTAAATAAAGAAAAGTTATTCGAGGGAGGATATGCAATTTGATTCACTAAATAATTACAAGAATTTACAGGGGTTGTTGGGGAATATTATGTGTATGTGTAGAGGAGTTTTTAGTCGCGCAATAATTTACAAAGGGGTGGTATGAATTTACTTTCATCGGGAATTGCTTTCTGAAGAGCTACCCCCAGAAAGAACACTTCCCGATATAATAAAAAGGGGGTAATTGGAGGGAGGATATGCAATTTGATTTAATAAATAATTACAACAATTTACAGGGGTTGTTGGGGAATATAATGTGTATGTGTAGGGGAGTTTTTAGTCGCGCAATAATTTACAAAGGGGTGGTATGAATTTATTTTTATCGGGAATTGCTTTCTGAAGAGCGAGAAACGCTACCCCCAGAAAGAACACTTCCCGATATAATTAAAAAAAGTAATTGTAGGGAGGGAATGCAAAGTGGAGGATAATTAGCTCAGGTCCGTGGTGACGCTACTCACCAAATGCATAAGTTAGCTATGCACCCCTGCGGGGTCGCGGTTAAATAAAGAAAAGTTATTGGAGGGAGGATATGCAATTTGATTCACTAAATAATTACAAGAATTTACAGGGGTTGTTGGGGAATATTATGTGTATGTGTAGAGGAGTTTTTAGTCGCGCAATAATTTACAAAGGGGTGGTATGAATTTATTTTTATCGGGAATTGCTTTCTGAAGAGCGAGAAACGCTACCCCCAGAAAGAACACTTCCCGATATAATTAAAAAAAGTAATTGTAGGGAGGGAATGCAAAGTGGAGGATAATTAGCTCAGGTTCGTGGTGACGCTACTCACCAAATGCATAAGTTAGCTATGCACCCCTGCGGGGTCGCGGTTAAATAAAGAAAAGTTATTCGAGGGAGGATATGCAATTTGATTCACTAAATAATTACAAGAATTTACAGGGGTTGTTGGGGAATATTATGTGTATGTGTAGAGGAGTTTTTAGTCGCGCAATAATTTACAAAGGGGTGGTATGAATTTACTTTCATCGGGAATTGCTTTCTGAAGAGCTACCCCCAGAAAGAACACTTCCCGATATAATAAAAAGGGGGTAATTGGAGGGAGGATATGCAATTTGATTTAATAAATAATTACAACAATTTACAGGGGTTGTTGGGGAATATAATGTGTATGTGTAGGGGAGTTTTTAGTCGCGCAATAATTTACAAAGGGGTGGTATGAATTTATTTTCATCGGGAATTGCTTTCTGAAGAGCTACCCCCAGAAAAAAAACTTCCCGATATAATAAAAAGGGGGTAATTGGAGGGAGGATATGCAATTTGATTTAATAAATAATCACAACAATTTACAGGGGTTGTTGGGGAATATAATGTGTATGTGTAGGGGAATTTTTAGTCGCGCAATAATTTACAAAGTGGTGGTATGAATTTATTTCTATCGGGAATTGCTTTCTGAAGAGCTACCCCCAAAAAGAACACTCCCCGATATAATAAAAAGGGGGTAATTGGGAGGGAGAAATGCAATTTGATTTAATAAATAATTACAACAATTTACAGGGGTTGTTGGGTAATATAATGTGTATGTGTAGGGGAGTTTTTAGTCGCGCAATAATTTACAAAGGGGTGGTATGAATTTATTTTTATCGGGAATTGCTTTCTGAAGAGCTACCCCCAGAAAGAACACTTCCCGATATAATAAAAAGGGGGTAATTGGAGAGAGGATATGCAATTTGATTTAATAAATAATTACAACAATTTACAGGGGTTGTTGGGGAATATAATGTGTATGTGTAGGGGAGTTTTTAGTCGCGCAATAATTTACAAAGGGGTGGTATGAATTTATTTTTATCGGGAATTGCTTTCTGAAGAGCGAGAAACGCTACCCCCAGAAAGAACACTTCCCGATATAATTAAAAAAAGTAATTGTAGGGAGAGAATGCAAAGTGGAGGATAATTAGCTCAGGTTCGTGGTGACGCTACTCACCAAATGCATAAGTTAGCTATGCACCCCTGCGGGGTCGCGGTTAAATAAAGAAAAGTTATTCGAGGGAGGATATGCAATTTGATTCACTAAATAATTACAAGAATTTACAGGGGTTGTTGGGGAATATTATGTGTATGTGTAGAGGAGTTTTTAGTCGCGCAATAATTTACAAAGGGGTGGTATGAATTTATTTTCATCGGGAATTGCTTTCTGAAGAGCTACCCCCAGAAAGAAAACTTCCCGATATAATAAAAAGGGGGTAATTGGAGGGAGGATATGCAATTTGATTTAATAAATAATTACAACAATTTACAGGGGTTGTTGGGGAATATAATGTGTATGTGTAGGGGAGTTTTTAGTCGCGCAATAATTTACAAAGGGGTGGTATGAATTTATTTTTATCGGGAATTGCTTTCTGAAGAGCGAGAAACGCTACCCCCAGAAAGAACACTTCCCGATATAATTAAAAAAAGTAATTGTAGGGAGGGAATGCAAAGTGGAGGATAATTAGCTCAGGTTCGTGGTGACGCTACTCACCAAATGCATAAGTTAGCTATGCACCCCTGCGGGGTCGCGGTTAAATAAAGAAAAGTTATTCGAGGGAGGATATGCAATTTGATTCACTAAATAATTACAAGAATTTACAGGGGTTGTTGGGGAATATTATGTGTATGTGTAGAGGAGTTTTTAGTCGCGCAATAATTTACAAAGGGGTGGTATGAATTTATTTTCATCGGGAATTGCTTTCTGAAGAGCTACCCCCAGAAAGAAAACTTCCCGATATAATAAAAAGGGGGTAATTGGAGGGAGGATATGCAATTTGATTTAATAAATAATTACAACAATTTACAGGGGTTGTTGGGGAATATAATGTGTATGTGTAGGGGAGTTTTTAGTCGCGCAATAATTTACAAAGGGGTGGTATGAATTTATTTTTATCGGGAATTGCTTTCTGAAGAGCGAGAAACGCTACCCCCAGAAAGAACACTTCCCGATATAATTAAAAAAAGTAATTGTAGGGAGGGAATGCAAAGTGGAGGATAATTAGCTCAGGTTCGTGGTGACGCTACTCACCAAATGCATAAGTTAGCTATGCACCCCTGCGGGGTCGCGGTTAAATAAAGAAAAGTTATTCGAGGGAGGATATGCAATTTGATTCACTAAATAATTACAACAATTTACAGGGGTTGTTGGGGAATATTATGTGTATGTGTAGAGGAGTTTTTAGTCGCGCAATAATTTACAAAGGGGTGGTATGAATTTACTTTCATCGGGAATTGCTTTCTGAAGAGCTACTCCCAGAAAGAACACTTCCCGATATAATAAAAAGGGGGTAATTGGAGGGAGGATATGCAATTTGATTTAATAAATAATTACAACAATTTACAGGGGTTGTTGGGGAATATAATGTGTATGTGTAGGGGAGTTTTTAGTCGCGCAATAATTTACAAAGGGGTGGTATGAATTTATTTTCATCGGGAATTGCTTTCTGAAGAGCTACCCCCAGAAAGAAAACTTCCCGATATAATAAAAAGGGGGTAATTGGAGGGAGGATATGCAATTTGATTTAATAAATAATTACAACAATTTACAGGGGTTGTTGGGGAATATAATGTGTATGTGTAGGGGAGTTTTTAGTCGCGCAATAATTTACAAAGGGGTGGTATGAATTTATTTTTATCGGGAATTGCTTTCTGAAGAGCGAGAAACGCTACCCCCAGAAAGAACACTTCCCGATATAATTAAAAAAAGTAATTGTAGGGAGGGAATGCAAAGTGGAGGATAATTAGCTCAGGTCCGTGGTGACGCTACTCACCAAATGCATAAGTTAGCTATGCACCCCTGCGGGGTCGCGGTTAAATAAAGAAAAGTTATTCGAGAGAGGATATGCAATTTGATTCACTAAATAATTACAAGAATTTACAGGGGTTGTTGGGGAATATTATGTGTATGTGTAGAGGAGTTTTTAGTCGCGCAATAATTTACAAAGGGGTGGTATGAATTTACTTTCATCGGGAATTGCTTTCTGAAGAGCTACCCCCAGAAAGAACACTTCCCGATATAATAAAAAGGGGGTAATTGGAGGGAGGATATGCAATTTGATTTAATAAATAATTACAACAATTTACAGGGGTTGTTGGGGAATATAATGTGTATGTGTAGGGGAGTTTTTAGTCGCGCAATAATTTACAAAGGGGTGGTATGAATTTATTTTCATCGGGAATTGCTTTCTGAAGAGCTACCCCCAGAAAGAACACTTCCCGATATAATAAAAAGGGGGTAATTGGAGGGAGGATATGCAATTTGATTTAATAAATAATTACAACAATTTACAGGGGTTGTTGGGGAATATAATGTGTATGTGTAGGGGAATTTTTAGTCGCGCAATAATTTACAAAGTGGTGGTATGAATTTATTTCTATCGGGAATTGCTTTCTGAAGAGCTACCCCCAAAAAGAACACTCCCCGATATAATAAAAAGGGGGTAATTGGGAGGGAGAAATGCAATTTGATTTAATAAATAATTACAACAATTTACAGGGGTTGTTGGGTAATATAATGTGTATGTGTAGGGGAGTTTTTAGTCGCGCAATAATTTACAAAGGGGTGGTATGAATTTATTTTTATCGGGAATTGCTTTCTGAAGAGCTACCCCCAGAAAGAACACTTCCCGATATAATAAAAAGGGGGTAATTGGAGGGAGGATATGCAATTTGATTTAATAAATAATTACAACAATTTACAGGGGTTGTTGGGTAATATAATGTGTATGTGTAGGGGAGTTTTTAGTCGCGCAATAATTTACAAAGGGGTGGTATGAATTTATTTTTATCGGGAATTGCTTTCTGAAGAGCTACCCCCAGAAAGAACACTTCCCGATATAATAAAAAGGGGGTAATTGGAGGGAGGATATGCAATTTGATTTAATAAATAATTACAACAATTTACAGGGGTTGTTGGGTAATATAATGTGTATGTGTAGGGGAGTTTTTAGTCGCGCAATAATTTACAAAGGGGTGGTATGAATTTATTTTTATCGGGAATTGCTTTCTGAAGAGCTACCCCCAGAAAGAACACTTCCCGATATAATAAAAAAGGGGTAATTGGAGGGAGGATATGCAATTTGATTCACTAAATAATTACAACAATTTACAGGGGTTGCTGGGTAATATAATGTGTATGTGTAGGGGAGTTTTTAGTCGCGCAATAATTTACAAAGGGGTGGTATGAATTTATTTTCATCGGGAATTGCTTTCTGAAGAGCTACCCCCAGAAAGAACACTTCCCGATATAATAAAAAGGGGGTAATTGGAGGGAGGATATGCAATTTGATTTAATAAATAATTACAACAATTTACAGGGGTTGTTGGGGAATATAATGTGTATGTGTAGGGGAGTTTTTAGTCGCGCAATAATTTACAAAGGGGTGGTATGAATTTATTTTCATCGGGAATTGCTTTCTGAAGAGCTACCCCCAGAAAGAACACTTCCCGATATAATAAAAAGGGGGTAATTGGAGGGAGGATATGCAATTTGATTTAATAAATAATTACAACAATTTACAGGGGTTGTTGGGTAATATAATGTGTATGTGTAGGGGAGTTTTTAGTCGCGCAATAATTTACAAAGGGGTGGTATGAATTTATTTTCATCGGGAATTGCTTTCTGAAGAGCTACCCCCAGAAAGAACACTTCCCGATATAATAAAAAGGGGGTAATTGGAGGGAGGATATGCAATTTGATTTAATAAATAATTACAACAATTTTCAGGGGTTGTTGGGGAATATAATGTGTATGTGTAGGGGAATTTTTAGTCGCGCAATAATTTACAAAGTGGTGGTATGAATTTATTTTTATCGGGAATTGCTTTCTGAAGAGCTACCCCCAAAAAGAACACTCCCCGATATAATAAAAAGGGGGTAATTGGGAGGGAGAAATGCAATTTGATTTAATAAATAATTACAACAATTTACAGGGGTTGTTGGGTAATATAATGTGTATGTGTAGGGGAGTTTTTAGTCGCGCAATAATTTACAAAGGGGTGGTATGAATTTATTTTTATCGGGAATTGCTTTCTGAAGAGCTACCCCCAGAAAGAACACTTCCCGATATAATAAAAAGGGGGTAATTGGAGGGAGGATATGCAATTTGATTTAATAAATAATTACAACAATTTACAGGGGTTGTTGGGTAATATAATGTGTATGTGTAGGGGAGTTTTTAGTCGCGCAATAATTCACAAAGGGGTGGTATGAATTTATTTTCATCGGGAATTGCTTTCTGAAGAGCTACCCCCAGAAAGAACACTTCCCGATATAATAAAAAGGGGGTAATTGGAGGGAGGATATGCAATTTGATTTAATAAATAATTACAACAATTTACAGGGGTTGTTGGGTAATATAATGTGTATGTGTAGGGGAGTTTTTAGTCGCGCAATAATTTACAAAGGGGTGGTATGAATTTATTTTCATCGGGAATTGCTTTCTGAAGAGCTACCCCCAGAAAGAACACTTCCCGATATAATAAAAAGGGGGTAATTGGAGGGAGGATATGCAATTTGATTTAATAAATAATTACAACAATTTACAGGGGTTGTTGGGTAATATAATGTGTATGTGTAGGGGAGTTTTTAGTCGCGCAATAATTTACAAAGGGGTGGTATGAATTTATTTTTATCGGGAATTGCTTTCTGAAGAGCTACCCCCAGAAAGAACACTTCCCGATATAATAAAAAGGGGGTAATTGGAGGCAGGATATGCAATTTGATTCACTAAATAATTACAACAATTTACAGGGGTTGTTGGGGAATATAATGTGTATGTGTAGAGGAGTTTTTAGTCGCGCAATAATTTACAAAGGGGTGGTATGAATTTATTTTCATCGGGAATTGCTTTCCGAAGAGCTACCCCCAGAAAGAACACTTCCCGATATAATAAAAAGGGGGTAATTGGAGGGAGGATATGCAATTTGATTTAATAAATAATTACAACAATTTACAGGGGTTGTTGGGTAATATAATGTGTATGTGTAGGGGAGTTTTTAGTCGCGCAATAATTAACAAAGGGGTGGTATGAATTTATTTTTATCGGGAATTGCTTTCTGAAGAGCTACCCCCAGAAAGAACACTTCCCGATATAATAAAAAGGGGGTAATTGGAGGGAGGATATGCAATTTGATTTAATAAATAATTACAACAATTTACAGGGGTTGTTGGGTAATATAATGTGTATGTGTAGGGGAGATTTTAGTCGCGCAATAATTCACAAAGGGGTGGTATGAATTTATTTTTATCGGGAATTGCTTTCTGAAGAGCTACCCCCAGAAAGAACACTTCCCGATATAATAAAAAGGGGGTAATTAGAGGGAGGATATGCAATTTGATTCACTAAATAATTACAACAATTTACAGGGGTTGTTGGGGAATATAATGTGTATGTGTAGAGGAGTTTTTAGTCGCGCAATAATGTACAAAGGGGTGGTATGAATTTATTTTCATCGGGAATTGCTTTCTGAAGAGCTACCCCCAGAAAGAACACTTCCCGATATAATAAAAAGGGGGTAATTGGAGGGAGGATATGCAATTTGATTTAATAAATAATTACAACAATTTACAGGGGTTGTTGGGTAATATAATGTGTATGTGTAGGGGAGTTTTTAGTCGCGCAATAATTTACAAAGGGGTGGTATGAATTTATTTTCATCGGGAATTGCTTTCTGAAGAGCTACCCCCAGAAAGAACACTTCCCGATATAATAAAAAGGGGGTAATTGGAGGGAGGATATGCAATTTGATTCACTAAATAATTACAACAATTTACAGGGGTTGTTGGGGAATATAATGTGTATGTGTAGAGGAGTTTTTAGTCGCGCAATAATTTACAAAGGGGTGGTATGAATTTATTTTCATCGGGAATTGCTTTCTGAAGAGCTACCCCCAGAAAGAACACTTCCCGATATAATAAAAAGGGGGTAATTGGAGGGAGGATATGCAATTTGATTTAATAAATAATTACAACAATTTACAGGGGTTGTTGGGTAATATAATGTGTATGTGTAGGGGAGTTTTTAGTCGCGCAATAATTTACAAAGGGGTGGTATGAATTTATTTTCATCGGGAATTGCTTTCTGAAGAGCTACCCCCAGAAAGAACACTTCCCGATATAATAAAAAGGGGGTAATTGGAGGGAGGATATGCAATTTGATTTAATAAATAATTACAACAATTTACAGGGGTTGTTGGGTAATATAATGTGTATGTGTAGGGGAGTTTTTAGTCGCGCAATGATTTACAAAGGGGTGGTATGAATTTATTTTTATCGGGAATTGCTTTCTGAAGAGCTACCCCCAGAAAGAACACTTCCCGATATAATAAAAAGGGGGTAATTGGAGGGAGGATATGCAATTTGATTAATAAATAATTACAACAATTTACAGGGGTTGTTGGGTAATATAATGTGTATGTGTAGGGGAGTTTTTAGTCGCGCAATAATTTACAAAGGGGTGGTATGAATTTATTTTTATCGGGAATTGCTTTCTGAAGAGCTACCCCCAGAAAGAACACTTCCCGATATAATAAAAAGGGGGTAATTGGAGGGAGGATATGCAATTTGATTCACTAAATAATTACAACAATTTACAGGGGTTGTTGGGGAATATAATGTGTATGTGTAGAGGAGTTTTTAGTCGCGCAATAATTTACAAAGGGGTGGTATGAATTAATTTTCATCGGGAATTGCTTTCTGAAGAGCTACCCCCAGAAAGAACACTTCCCGATATAATAAAAAGGGGGTAATTGGAGGGAGGATATGCAATTTGATTTAATAAATAATTACAACAATTTACAGGGGTTGTTGGGTAATATAATGTGTATGTGTAGGGGAGTTTTTAGTCGCGCAATAATTTACAAAGGGGTGGTATGAATTTATTTTCATCGGGAATTGCTTTCTGAAGAGCTACCCCCAGAAAGAACACTTCCCGATATAATAAAAAGGGGGTAATTGGAGGGAGGATATGCAATTTGATTTAATAAATAATTACAACAATTTACAGGGGTTGTTGGGTAATATAATGTGTATGTGTAGGGGAGTTTTTAGTCGCGCAATAATTTACAAAGGGGTGGTATGAATTTATTTTCATCGGGAATTGCTTTCTGAAGAGCTACCCCCAGAAAGAACACTTCCCGATATAATAAAAAGGGGGTAATTGGAGGGAGGATATGCAATTTGATTTAATAAATAATTACAACAATTTACAGGGGTTGTTGGGTAATATAATGTGTATGTGTAGGGGAGTTTTTAGTCGCGCAATAATTTACAAAGGGGTGGTATGAATTTATTTTTATCGGGAATTGCTTTCTGAAGAGCTACCCCCAGAAAGAACACTTCCCGATATAATAAAAAGGGGGTAATTGGAGGGAGGATATGCAATTTGATTTAATAAATAATTACAACAATTTACAGGGGTTGTTGGGTAATATAATGTGTATGTGTAGGGGAGTTTTTAGTCGCGCAATAATTTACAAAGGGGTGGTATGAATTTATTTTTATCGGGAATTGCTTTCTGAAGAGCGAGAAACGCTACCCCCAGAAAGAACACTTCCCGATATAATTAAAAAAAGTAATTGTAGGGAGGGAATGCAAAGTGGAGGATAATTAGCTCAGGTCCGTAGTGACGCTACTCACCAAATGCATAAGTTAGCTATGCACCCCTGCGGGGTCGCGGTTAAATAAAGAAAAGTTATTCGAGGGAGGATATGCAATTTGATTCACTAAATAATTACAAGAATTTACAGGGGTTGTTGGGGAATATTATGTGTATGTGCAGAGGAGTTTTTAGTCGCGCAATAATTTACAAAGGGGTGGTATGAATTTATTTTCAACAAGAATTGCTTTATGAATAATTACAACAATTTACAGGGGTTGTTGGGGAATATAATGTGTATGTGTAGGGGAGTTTTTAGTCGCGCAATAATTTACAAAGGGGTGGTATGAATTTATTTTCATCGGGAATTGCTTTCTGAAGAGCTACCCCCAGAAAGAACACTTCCCGATATAATAAAAAGGGGGTCATTGGAGAGAGGATATGCAATTTGATTTAATAAATAATTACAAGAATTTATAGGGGTTATCGGGAAATACAATGTGCGTCTGTGTGTGTTGTTCATTCGCAAGAATTTAGATGGGCTATCAGGGTATATAAAATTATCCTTGTCGAATATGTATAGTGCGAGCAAATATAGGCTTACTACAAAAAGCCTTTTTTTGTATTATGTTATTCATTTAAAACAGTTGAAAATTTTATAGGGAAAAATAATAAATATCTTGATCAGAAATATTTTTTTAAAGACTCACCCGAACAAGTTCTCTCACTTGATGCTTATCCAATTAGGTGTCCTTCAAAAGAACGTTCCTGGACTGTTGCTAAATCTTATTAACACACGAACATCTTTTCCATCTGTCAAGACTCATAACTGCTAGGATCATTTGCCGGCGACACTACAATTCTAGCCTCAATAGCCTCAAATCCATTGTAGGTATATCTTGACTACAAAAAGAATCACGTTAGAAAAATGGGAAATGAAGTCAAATCAGTACAGAGAATTATTGAAATTAGGATAACAAAATAAGAAGTCAACAAATGTTCCAACATCTCTAATTTTGTTGACGACTACTAATTTAGAGCCATCTCACCATTTTTGATTAATTTACGTAGATATTTTTATGGTTTAATATTAATCATTTCCGTTTACTTGCAATAGAAACAACAAAATTGAGTCAAAAACAAAATATCATCAATTTATATCCACACGTTCTAAGATAATATTGATTTATCTCAACTTACAAGCCGATTTTATCAATCTATTGAATATATTCAACAAAATAATCATTCATTATTCTTATTAATTTGAATAATTTTAAAATTTTGATTATTCGTTAAAAATTATAATAGAAAAATTTGGAATAATAAATTTGAAAACTTATTAAAAAACACTTGGAAATGAAAATCATAATGATCTCTAAATTATAGATTTTTTTTATGATTTAGAATCACTTCATTTATCATTTTCTGGCCTGCAGTGAACACTTACCCCTAAAAATACCCAAATTGGTTTTAGAAAATATTTAAATTACTTTCCGTATCCGTGAACAATTTGAAATGTTATTATTTTATTGGAAAAACAATTAATTATTGCTTGTATTATAATTATTTACCATTTTATTTGCTTCTAAAATCTCTTCTTATCTAATAAACTCCAAAAACCAATTTGTATATTGAGGCGAAACAGAACTTGACCTACCAATATTTTGTTATAACTTTTAAACTATTAAAAACCGAGCCCCGTATCCCTTTTTGGTACCAATCGATAGATAATTGATTATTCTACCGATTTTAACACTTTTCATCACTTAACTACTACAATTAACACATTCTAATATCAAATAACATCAATTTATAACTCATATCAACAGTGAAAAAGATGGCGTCTAGTGGTTGTTTATTTATAACAATAGGTGACGAAAATCATCCGAAGATTCTCGATTGTACCCGAATAAGTAAGTATTATCATTTAATATTACAATTAATATTACATTAAAATGACTTAAAATTTATAATTAAATGCACAAATTGAGACAAAATTAATTCTTTTTTGTTAATCATTAATTTTAGTCATTGGTTTTATATATTTTTAATACAATTTAACAAAGTATATAATTGAATTCTTGGAATAAAAATTCAAAAAAGGCCGTGATTAGGTGCACTTTCCGTGCAGTTACCAGCCTTCATCCTACAGGACACTTTTTAAGCCCTGCGCTGAGCACTAGTATACTTTCCTAATTGGCTGTCTTTAATTAAATCCACTGGTTTTGAGCACGTTTTCTTGGAATTTGTGTTATTTTGCAAAAATTTCTGGATGCACAATGATGACTTTCGTGCTGGTATCTAGCATCATTTTACATGGTACATTCTCCACGAATTCTTCTATAGCTGGACTGGTTTCTCTTTTTAGACCTGAAAGTCGATAACCTTGGGGCTTTCGATGTGAGATCCAGCCAACTTCTGCTTTCAAAGAGAGGCTAAATTTAGTTTTTCGACGAGGTGCTCATGCCACAATCAACAGTACGCTTGGCACGACAATCTGGTCGAAGATGGCCGTTCTTGTCGCACTTCCAACATCTCATTATTCTTCTCTCTAGGTGTCGTTGATGCAAATCGCGGAGACTGCTCTCGTTGGTGAATCCCTGTGTAAGTCGTGGTCGTTTTTACTTCATTATCACGTTTCAGCCATCTCATTCTCTTCACCAATTTTGACACCTTCGTGACCGCCTCAATTTCCAAGGCTTTTGTAAGCACTTCTCCCATTGCCTTCGGATTCGCTAATCTCACGATACCATCCATAACTCTGCGAAGCATACGTAAACGTTGCCAGATCTTCTTCTACAGCTGTGTACGGTTCCGAAGCTGTCCGTGTACAGTTTTTTCATGCGTTCTTCTCCGAAACGCAGCTTCAATTCAGACGTCAGCTTCCCATAATCCAAGCGTTCTTGGACAGACATCGGAACACTTTTCATTCGTAGGGCTGCACCATCACCATTCAGACTGAGGCTATGTAGTTATTCGATGTCAACTGACTCTATTGTCGCTTCCATAACATGTTAAACTTGCTTGATTTAATGCTCTTTATCTATCTTCCAGATTTTTCATTTTATATTTTCATTCTGCTCCAATATTTTCTTCAAATCTGCAGAAATATCTTTTGTGGCTCCTGTTACTTCCTTCTGCTTGGCTGAATATTCTTTCACTGCTTGTATTTCTTCAGTTACTGCCACTTTCACATCTTCTCTGAATTCAATAATTCTCCTTTCCATTGTTTTCATACCTTCCGCAGATTCGTTCTCCTTCTTCATGGCTTCCGATGCTTTCTGTTTAGCTATGGCCACTTTCTGTTCAGCTGTCGTCGTTTTTACTAGTTCCATAAACATTTTCAGCTGTTCCCTCATCTAACTGGTGGTAATACTTCTTATCGTGGGTATCTACAACAGTTCCAACACAACTTTCCAGCACTTCAAACATTGCAATCAAATTCTTTTTGCCGTCCGGATTCAATATAACTTTCACTCAATTTCCAAGAATCCCACTTTTGACAACAATTTATTACAAATTTTATTGTGATTTTAAAATGATAATACACTTATTTACTTCAAAATTCGTCGCACAATTAACAAAATTGGTCGCAATCACTTTTATTGAATTCAAATAAATATTTATGTGAGCTAATTATTCAAAATATTCCACATTTGTGACAATATTTTGCAACAATGAGCTAGCATTGTTCGCAAATGCTAACTTGGATCGTAATTACAATAAATTATCAAATAAATAATAAATTCAAACAAACATTAGTACAAACTAAAAACTTAAAATATTTCATATTTGTGACACTGCTCTCCTCTGATGGTTCGTCATCTTTGGCGACTCAGGATCTTGTTCTTGATATGGCCACAATTTATTATGTACGGCCTTCGGTTTCCTGTTTCTGCCTTCCGTATCCCGAATACAACATTGTTCAAGCATTTTATGATTCGTATGGTCCTTCCCAACCTCTGTGCAACTTGAAACATTTTTCTCTTCTTCTCCTGGGGTTGTATTCGCCTTGTTGGAATTGGAGACTGTTAGATTGCAGATCATATCGTATGAGAAAATTTCTGCCTTGACCGGAATGTTACTCCAATGGCACTGTGAATCTTGAAATCACGTTCTTGATAAGGGCTTCCGCAACTGTTTCAGTTGCTTGATTTCTTACTGGTATTACTTCCGGCAACTTGATGAAATAATCTATGAAAACAACTAAGTAATTGTTTATCCGTTCAGTAATAAGTATGTCCACGTCAATCCTCTCAAATGGACCCTCTTCGTTGTACTGCTGCATCTTAGCGCGCTGTCAAATGGTGGGCCTCTTTCTTGAGTTACAACATTCACAAGTCTTGCAACATTCTTCTACGTTTTCTCGAACGCCAATCCAGTAGAAACGTTCACCGCTGTTACCATCAAGCAATTATTGTTCTTAAACTTGGCACTATAAGTTATTTTTTTCCTTTTCATCGAAATTCTCCAATAGTAAATAGTAAGTCGTTTCTAGCTCGCAGAGAATTATATTGAGCCAAATAGGCCTTACTGATCGGATCCATAGTTGTTTCCTGGAAACCAGACTTCTTTGCACTTCGTGCACTGATAATACGGATCTTGCTCAAATTCTTCTACTTTGGTCATCACACGGTCGACAGGACAAGGACTCTTCTGTGACAGATCTCAAAACCATATACCTGCAGATGCTCCAACTAACAGCCCATTTATCCTTCAGGATTCTTGAATTTCATATCAGCCACTGACGACAAATTTTCGGCAGAATAGCAAGTTGTGAAAATTTTCAATCAATAAAATTCTTTTGAGCCTTATGTAGAGTTTAGCTGTAATAGCCAATCACTTTCTCAACTCCATCTTGTTCTTGAAACAGAACAGCACCAATGCCAAAATAACTAGTGTCCGTATCCAAGAAAAATTTGTCCTCTTCGTTTGGATGTGCCAACACTGGAGACGTCGTTAGAACATTCTTCAGTTTTTCGAAAGCTTGACTTTCACCGGTCCACTGAACTAACGACGATTCATTCATGCCGCAATCAACAGTACGCTTGGCCAGACTCTACACAGCATAAACAAACATAATCAGATCTTCTTTATGTATAGGTAGTTGTGTACGGTTCCGTAGCTGTACAAGTAGCAGTTCTTTTAAGTGTTCCTCTCCAAAGCGCAGCTTCAACTCCGACGTCCAAGTGTTCTTGTACAAGAGTTAATGCTATATCCCAGAGCATTCCAGCCATTATTATTCGAAATTAATTCAAAATGAGCAGAATATTCATTCCATGATGTCTTGCCATCATACGGCACCGGTTCCAGGATGAAATTAGTAGTAACTCCTCTCGACATAAACATCGGGGCACTTTCTATTGATAGGACTGCGCCATCACCATTCGGATTAAAAGCATAGGTTTTCAGCATTTTCAGCTATTCTTGCATCTCTCACTGGTGGCCATGCTTCTTGTCGTCTGAATTTAAAACAGTTCCAACATAATTTTTCAACATTTCACAGTACTACAACCAAATTCCTCCTTTTGCTGTCCAAGTCCAGAATTCCTTTTATTCAATTTTCCTGGATCCTACTTCTTACACCAATTGGTCACAAATTTTATTTTGCTTTTCTAATGACAGTACACTTATTTACCTTCAAATTCACCGCACAATAATAAAATCACAAGCTATCACTTTTATTGAACAATTACACAAACTTATATACCGTTTTCCAATAATGTCCAATATTCTAACTGACCAGAATGCCGTCAATCAGCCAGCGGACCAATTGTATATTTTGCAACAATGAGCTAACATTCAAATATCTAACAATTAAACATTTTTTAGATTGTTCGCGAATACTAACTTGGACAGTAATTAAAATAAATTATCAAATAAATAACAAATTTACATAAACATTAGTGTAAACAAAAATATTCCATACTTGTAACAATATAAAACCTTAAATAAACACGATAACAATTGCTGGAACAATTATTACTACAGATATCAACCAATAAAGAAAACCAACCGAGAATTAGAAAATGGCTTAAATTTACTGAATTTTAGACTAATATACCCTTAATAAAAAATTAATTTGCCACTTGGCATCATTCATCCAAATATTTGTCTATATTTTTTATATTCTAAGAGTTGGTTCTAAGTGTAACCCGCTCCGAAACTCTGAAAATAACTATATAGCTTTCATCAAAACTCGAAGATTCCAAAATTTGTTTTTAATAATGTTTAGATTTTGAAAATCCATAAATTTGAAGTATTTATTTTGGAAAGACAAAAAATCAACTTACATGTTTTCATCACTAGGTCATTGATATCTAGATCCTTGAATACATCTTATTTTCTATCTCCAATAATTCATATATTACCTAGTTTTGACTTTTCAATCCTTCACTGGGACTGCCCTGGTCACTGACCTCAAGATCCTTTGGGTAACTATCATCTGGTTCCTTGACCTTCAATTATCATTCGCCATTGAGGTTGAGTATTTCACCTGAAGAGAAACTATTTTAATTTTCAGGAGAACTTGATCTAGAAATAACACGGAAACAAATATTTACATTCGACACATTTTCTGTACCATATTTGTGAAACAATAAAATTAATTCGTCTACTTCCTACAGTTTTTTTTGTTTTTGTGTATATATTATGTAATGAGGGCGAGATTTCAATTTTCCTAATTTTACTTTAATAATGTGAAGTGATAATTACTGATTTTGGGCAAAAAATATCGAAATTATCACTCGATAAATATTGATACTGCTCGGGAATACGATACTTATCGATATATTTATTTCATTTGCCTATCCCAAGATGCATATAGTCTAAAAACATACACTGGTATATTTTTCCAAGTACATTCTGAATTTTATTGGAAAAACTATCAAATATTACTTACATTGTTATTATTCGGCATTATATTTGCTTCTGATACCTATTCTTATCTAATAAACTCCAAAAACCAATTTGTATATTAAGGCGAAACAGAACTTGACTTACCAATATTTTGTTATAACTTTTAAACTATTAAAAACCGAGCCCCGTACACTTTTTTAGTACCAATCGATAGATAATTGATTATTCTATCGATTTCAACACTTTTCATCACTAAACAACCACAATTAACACATTCTAATACCAAATAACACCAATTTTTAAGCCATAACAACAGTGAAAAAGATGGCGTCTAGTGGTTGTTTATTTATAACAATAGGTGACGACAATCATCCGAAAATTCACGATGGTATCCGAATAAGTATTATCATCTAATATTACAATTAATATTATATTAAAATAACTTACCTATAAAACTATCAAAAATATTGTTAGAATTAATATCATCCGCCAACTTTTAAGCTTTTAATACATGTTTTTATCGAAACATTTATTCATGTAACAAACCAAACAGAAATTCATTCACCAAACTTTGATATAACTTTTAACTATTAAAAACTGGACTCCGATTACATGTTTTGGTATGAATCGGTAGATAATTGATTTATCTCACGAAATCAACACATTTTCACCACTGATCAACTGATTCAACGCGATAAATCGAAAATAAAACGTAGCGAACACAAGCGCTCCGTCGATAATAACAGGAGAACAAATGAATTAATTTGTTATGTCAACAACGCCATCAAAGTATTAGGACACGAATACCAACCAAATAAATAATAAGCTTAGTAATAATAAATACAAAATTTATAATTAAATGCACAAATTGAGACGAAATTGATTATTTTTTGTTAACTATTGATTTTTGTCGTCGATTTTATATATTTTTAATACAATTTAACAAAGTATATAATTAAATTCTTGGAAAAAAAATTTAAAAAACCCCGTGATTAGGTGCACCTTTCGTGAAGTTACCAGCCTTCATTCTATAGGACACTTGTCAAGTTTTTTTTAATTTAGTACATTTTAAGTACAGCAGGAACTAGACATGTACGATTGCGGCAATGATGTTTTTTCTTCAAAATATCGCTTGTTAATTCAAGCTCCTCTGCGCTGAGTACTAGTATACTTTCCAAATTGGCTGTCCCTCTTTAATGAAATCCGCTGATTCTGGACGTGTTCTCCTGGAATTTGTCTTATTCTTGCAAAAACTTCTGGATGCACAATGGTGACTTTTATCCCGGTATCTAGCAGCATATTACATGGTACATTCTCCGCGAACTCTTCTACAGCTGCTGGACTAGTTTCTCTTTTTAGATCTGAAGATCGATGACCTTGGGGCTCTCGATGTGAGATCCAGCCAACCCCTGCTCTCGAAGAGAGGCTAAATTTAGTTTTTCGACGAGGTGCTCGTGTCACAATCAACAGTACGCTTGGCACGACAATCTGCTCGAAGATGGCTTTCCTTGTCGCACTTCCAATATGTCATTATTCTTCTCTGTAGGTGACGTTGGTGTAAATTGCGAAGACTGCTCTCGTTGGCGAGTCCCTGAGGAAGTCTTGGTCCTTTTTACCTCATTATCACGTTTCAGCCATTTCACTCTCATCACCAATTTTGACGCCTTCGTGACCACCTCAATCTCCAAGGCTTTTGTAAGCGCTTCTCTCACCGTCTTTGGATTTGCTAATTTTACGACTAGTCCAATCTTATCGTCGACGATGCCATCCATAAATTGTCCTACTGTAACATATTCTTGTGTTGAACGACGACAATTTGTGAAAGCTTGTCTGGCCAGATTCTGCGCAGCATACGTAAACGTTGCCAGATCTTCTTCTACAGCTGTGTACGGTTCCATAGCTGTCCGTGTAGCAGTTTTTTCATGCGTTCTTCTCCGGAACGCAGCTTCAATCCAGATGTCAGCTTCCCATAATCCAAGCGCTCTTGGATAGACATCGGAACACTTTCCATTCATAGGGCTGCACCATCACCATTCAGACATAGGCTCTGTAGTTATTCGGAAACAACTGACTCTATTTTCACTTCCATATCATGTTCAACTTGCTTGATTTAATGCTCTTTATCTATCTTCCAGATTTTTCATTTTTTATTTTCATTCTGCTCCAATATCTTCTTCAACTCTGCAGAAATACCTTCTGTGACTTGTTACTTTCTTCTGCTTGGCTGGATATCCTTTCACTGCTTGCATTTCTTTAGCTACTGCCATTTTCACACCTTCTGTGGATTCAATCATTTTCCTCTCCATTGATTCATACCTTCCGCAGATTCGTTCTTCTTCTCCGTGGTTTCCGATGCTTTCTTTGCTGTCGTTTTTACTAGTTCCATAAACATTTTCAGCTGTTTTTGCATCTAACTGGTGGTAATAATTCTTGTCGTGGGTGGTGGGTATCTACAACAGTTCAAACACAATTTTCCAGCACTTCAAACACTGCAATAAAATTCCTCTTTTTTCCCAGAAGCCCACTTTTGACACCAATTTATCACAAATTTTATTGTGATTTTATAATGATAATACACTTATTTACTTTAAAATTCGTCGCAAAATAACAAAATTGGTTGCAATCACTTTTTTTGATTAATTATTACCCTTTCCACCAGTCCATGTGGACTTTTCCAACAATGTTCAATATTTTAATCAATCAGAATGCTGTCAATCAGCCAGCGGATGAATTATAACAATAATATTTTGCAACAATGAGCTAGCATTGTTCGCAAATGCTAACTTGAATCGTAATTACAATAAATTATCAAATATATAATTCAAATGAACATTAGTGTAAACAAAAAACTTAAGAAATTTCATATTTGTGACACTGTTCTCTTCTTATGGTTCGTCAACTTCGGCGACTCAGGAACTCGTTCTTGGTATGGCCACAATTCACCATGTAAAACCTTCGGTTTCCCGTTTGCCTTCCGGAATACAATGACGTTCAAGCATTTTATAACTTCGTATGGTCTTTCCCAGTCTCTGCAATTTGGATATTTTCCTCTTCTTCTGCTGAGGTTGTAGAACCACACCAATTCGCCTTGTTGGAACCGGGAACTGTTAGCAGATCATATTGGACCTTAATTCTGTCGCTGGCAGCTAATAGAAGCTTCACAAGTTGTCCTGAAGATGGCTGACCCATTTCGCAAAATGTTGCTCGTTGTCTTCAGGTGGAACCGCAGCTTTCGACTTATCATGAGCTTGGCTGGAGTGTATTAGGTGATTGACTATCGACCTGTACGCTAGTAGACATAGTAAATCTTCAAATAAATCGCACAATAATAAAATCGCTAGCTGTGATCACTTGAATTAATTGATTATTTCTCTTTTCACCAGTTCACGTGGACTTATATACCTTTTTCCAACAATGTCAAATATTCTAACCAATCAGAATGCCGTCAATTAATTGTAACAATAATATTTTGCAACAATGAACTAGCATTCAAATGTCTGACAGTTGAACATTCTGTAGGTTGTTCGCGAATCGTAATTACAATAAATTATCAAATAAATAACAAATTCAAACAAACTAGTACCTATAAACTAAAAACTCAAGATATTTCATATTTGCGACACTGCTCGTAATATTTGGCGACTCAGGATGTGTTCTTTCAATATCCATTCTGCAAGCCTAAGGTAGAGAACCATTTCGGATTTCCGACAGCATCGAGGGGTAACTCGTTCAATTTTCGGTAATCCACACAAAAACGAGTGGAACCATCGGAGCGATCCAGGGACTTGTTGATGGTTCAATAATGCCTCTTTTCTGCATGTCAATTACCAGTTCATGAATTTCGTCAATCCGAGACAAAGATATTCGCCTTGGGGGCTGTTTGGTTGGATGTGCATCTTCAACATCGATTTTGTGCTAAACCTGATATGTGCGTCCGAAATCCCTTGAACCCTTGGTAAAAATATTGATATTCCAATAACAAATCGCGTAATTTATTTTTCTGTTCTGTCAAGTAAGCGCTGCTTCTGTAGAATGAATTTTGAGTTGAGTGATAGTTATTTTGAAAATGGATCCTTCTTGGAGACTGTACTTTCAATTTTTCGAATCAATATTACAACCTTTTCCGCCTAACGGTGTTCTCTTTTTAGTTCGAAGTGGACAATCCGAAACATTTAGACTTCTAAATAATTGGAGATTTTACAGTAGCTCAGTGTTCTGTTAGGATCAAAAAATCTTCTGGAATGTTGTCTAATTAAACTGGAACCAGCTCTTCCGAACGAGAAATAACTAGGAAATTATCATGAGCAACAACATCCGCCGCTTCTATTTCCAATTGTCGACAATAAAAAAATACTTCTTCCCCATTACCAATTCGCAGGGTATCACCGTTTAAATTTAAGACAACCAAGATCTCGCAGGAACTCAATACCCAAAATGCAGTCATCCACGATTGCGGCAATTAATACTTGATGTTTCTTCTTCAGGTTGCATATTGTGAGTTCAAGCTCCTCTGGCATCCTTTTCCATTGCCTGTCTTCAGTAAAAGTCGCTGATTCCGGGATTAAAAGTATGTCGTTTTTCAGCATTTTCAGCTGTTCCTGCATCTCATTGGTAACCATACTTCTTGTCGCGGGTATCTAGAACTGTTCCAGCACAATTTTCCAGCACTTCACAGCACTTTAACCAAATTCCTCTTTTTGCCGTCCGGATCCAAATTACTTTTATTCAATTTTCCTAGATCCTACTTCTTACACCAATTTTTCAAAAATTTTATTGTGATTTAATAATAACAGTACACCTATTTACCTTCAAATTCATCGCACAAAAATAAAATCACAAGCTATCGCTTTTATTGAATGATTACACAGACTTATAAACCGTTTTCCAACAATGTCCAATTTTCTAACTGATCAAAATACCGTCAATCAGCCAGCAGACCAATTGTAACACTGATATTTTGCAATAATGAGTTAGCATTCAAATGTCTGACAATTAAACATTTTCTAGATTGTTCGCGAATGCTAACTAATTAAAATAAATTATCAAATAAATAACAAATTTACATAGACATTATCGTAAACAAAGATATTTCATATTTGTAACAATATAAAACCTAGAATAAACATAACAATTGCTGGAACAATTGTTATCACAGATATCAACCAATAAAGAAATCCAACCAAAAATTGAAAAAATGGCTTAAATTTACTGTTTTTTAGACTAATATACCCTTAATCAAAAATTAATTGGCCGTTTGGCATCATTTATCCAAATATTTGTTTATATTTCTTATATTCTAAGATTGTTTATTGATTAAAATTGATTCCTAAGTACAACCCGCTCCGAAACTCTTAAAATAATTGAAAAAGCTTTCATCAAACCTCGAAGATTCCAAAAAATTGTTTTTAATAATGTTTAAATTTTGAAATTTCATGAATTTAGAGTATTTATTTTGGAAAGACAAAAAATTAACTTACGTGTTTTCATCACAAGGTCATTGATATCTAGATCCTTGAATACATCTCATTTTTTTATGTCCAATAATTCATATAATACCTAATTTTGACTTTTCAATCCTTCACTGGAGCTGCCCTGGTCAATGACCTTTGGATCCTTTGAGTAATTATCGTCTGGTCCCTTGACCTTCAATAATCATTCTCTACTGAGGTTGAGTATTCCACTTGAAAAGAAATTATTTCAATTTTGAGGAAGTCTGGATCCAGAAATAACGCGGAAACAAATATTTACATTCGACACATTTTCTGTACCATATTTGTGAAATAATAAAATTAATTCACCTACTTCCTACATTTTTTTTGTTTTTGTGTGTATATTATGAAATGAGAGCGAGATTTCAATTTTCTGAATTTCACTTAAATATTGCGATGAGATAATTACTGGTTTTGGGCAAAAATATCGAAATTGTTTCTCGATAAATATCGATACTGCTCGAAAAAACGATACTTATCGATATATTTTTTTTATTTGCCCATCCCAAGATACATATAAATTCAGCTAGATCTTGAAATAGTGTAAAAACATACACTGAAATATTTCTCCAAATACATTCTGAATTTCATTATTTTATTGGAAAAACTATCAAATATTACTTACATTGTTATTATTTGGCATTATATTTGCTTCCGATACCTATTCTTATCTAATAAACTCCAAAAACCAATTTGTATATCAGGGCGAAACAGAACTTGACCTACCAATATTTTGTTATAACTTTTAAACTATTAAAAACCGAGCCCCGTATACTTTTTTAGTACCAATCGATAGATAATTGATTATTCTATCGATTTCAACACTTTTCATCACTTGAGTACTACAATTCACACATTCTAATATCAAATAACACCAATTTTTAAGCCATAACAACTGTGAAAAAGATGGCGTCTAGTGGTTGTTTATTTATAACAATAGGTGACGACAATCATCCGAAAATTCACGATGGTATCCGAATAAGTATTATCATCTAATATTACAATTAATATTATATTAACAACTTACCTATAAAAATATCAAAAATATTGTTCGAATTAGTATTATTCGGCATTTTGTAAGCTTCTAATAAATGTTTTTATCGAATAAACTCCAAAAATTTATTCATGTAACAAACCAAACAGAAATTCATTTACCAAACTTTGATATAACTTTTAACTATTAAAAACTGGACTCCAATTACATGTTTTGGTATGAATCGGTAGATAATTGATTAATCTCACGAAATCAACACATTTTTACCACTGATCAACTGATTTAACGCGATAAATCGAAAATAAAACATAGCGAACACAAGCGCTTCGTCGGTGATAACAGAGGAACAAATGAATTAATATGTTATGTCAACAACGCGACTAAAGTATTATGACAGGAATACCAACCAAGTAAATAATAAGTTTAGTATTTAATAAATATAAAATTCATATTTAAATGCACAAATTGAGACGAAATTGATTATTTTTTGTTAATTTTATTGATTTTTTTTTTGGTCGTTGATTTTATATATTTTTAATACAATTTAACAGAATATGTAATTAAATTATTGGAATAAAAATTCAAAAAAGGCCGTAATTAGGTGTACCTTCCGTGCAGTTACCAGCCTTCATTCTACAGGACACTTTTTGAGTTCTGTTTGTAGATAATAAGTCCTTTTTAATTTAGTACATTCAAAGTATCGCAGGAACTAGATATCCAGACATGCACGATTGCGGTAATGAATGATGTTTCTTCTTCAGATTTCTGCTTGAGAATTCAAGCTCCTCTACGCTGAGTACTAGAATACTTTCCCCATTGGATGTGTTCAATAAATGATTTTTAGCGCGTTCTTTTGGAATTTATCTTATTTTTGCAGAAACTTCTGGATGCACAATGGTGACTTTTATGCCGGTATCTAGCAGCACATTACATGGTATATTCTTCGCGAACCCTCCTCTAGTTGGACTACTTTCTTTTTTTGGACCTGAAGATCGATGACTTTGGGGTTTTTGTCGAGGTGCTCGTGTCACAATCGACAGTACGCTGTGCACGATAATCTGCTCGAGGATGGCTTTCCTTGTCGGACTGCCAACATCTCATTTTTTTTCTCTTTAGGTGACGTTGGTGCAAATTGCGAAGACTGCTCTCGTTTGCGAGTCCCTGTGTAAGTCATGGTTCTTTTTACTTCATTATCACGTCTCTCCCATCTCACTCTCTTCACCAATCTTGACGCCTTCGTGACCGCCTCAATTTCCAAGGCTTTTATAAGCACTTCTCTCACCATCTTCGGATTCGCTAATCTTACGACTCATCCAATCTCATCATCGACGATGTCATCCATAAATTGTCTTGCTGTAACATATTCTTATGTTAAACCACGGCAATTTGCAAAAGCTCTCCTGGCCAGACTCGGCGCAGCATACGTAAACGCTGGCAGATTTTCTTTTACAGCTGTTTACGGTTTCGTAGCTGTCCATCTAGCAGTTATTTTATGTGTCCCTCCCCAAAGTGTAGATTCAATTTAGACGTCAGCAATGTCAGCTTTTCATAATCCAATAGTTTTGGATGGACATCGGAACACTTTTTATTTGTAGAACTGCACCATTTCCGTTCAGATGGAGTCTCTGTAATTTTTCAGTGACAACTGAGTCTATTTTCGCTTCTATATCATTCTCGAACTGCTCGATTTGATTCTTTCCTTCAGTAAATTATTCATCTATCTATCTATATTTTCATTCTGCTCCATATCTTCAGCTGTTCTTGCATCTCACTGATGGCCATGCTTCTTATCGTCAGAATTTAAAACAGTTCCAACACAATTTTCCAGCATTTCGCATTACTACAACCAAATTCCCCCTTTTGCTGTCCAAATCCAAAATTATTTTTATTCAATTTTCCTAGATTCTACTTCTTACACCAATTTCTCACAAATTTTATTATGATTTTATAATGACAGTACACTTATTTACCTTCAAATTCACCGCACGATAATAAAATCACAAGCTATCACTTTTATTGAATGATTACACACACTTATAAACCGTTTTCCAACAATGTCTAATATTCTAACTGACCAGAGTGCCGTCAATCAGCCAGCGGATCAATTGTAACACTGATATTTTGCAACAATGAGTTAGCATTCAAATTTCTGACAATTAAACATTTTTTAGATCGTTTGCGAATACTAACTTAGACCGTAATTAAAATAAATTATCAAATAAATAACAAATTCACATAAACATTAGTGTAAACAAAGACATTTCATATTGAAACAATATAAAACCTAAAATAAACACAGAAAGCCAACCGAGATTTTAAAAAATGGCTTAAATTGACCGATTTTTATACTAATATACCCTTAATAAAAAAAGTAATTTGCCATTTGGCATCATTTATCCAAATATTTGTTTATATTTCTTATATTCTAAAGGATTGATTCTAAGTGCAACCCGCTCCGAAGCTCTTAAAATAATTAAATAGCTTTTATCAAAACTTAAAGATTCCAAAACATTGTTTTTAATAATGTTTAGATTTTGGAATTCCATAAATTCAGAGTATTTATTTTGAAAAAACAAAAAATCAACTTACGTGTTTTAATCAGTAAGTCATTGCTATCTAGATCCTTGAATACATCTCATTTTTTATCTCCAATAATTCATATACTTCCTAATTTTGACTTTTCAATCCTTCACTGGAACTGCCCTGGTCACTGACCTTTAGATCCTTTGAGTAATTATCATCTGGTTCCTTGACCTTCAATTATTATTCTCTACTGAGGTTGAGTATTCCACCTGAAAAGAAATTATTTCAATTTTGAGGAAGTCTGGATCCAGAAATAACGCGGAAACAAATATTTACATTCGACACATTTTCTGTACCATATTTGTGAAGCAATAAAATAATTCGCTTACTTCCTACATTTTTTTTGTGTTTTTGTGTGTATATTATGTAATGAGGGCGAGATTTCAATTCTCCGAATTTTACTTTAATAATGCGATGTGATAATTACTGGTTTGGGCAAAAATATCGAAATTGTTCCACGATAAATATCGATACTGCTCGAAAAAACGATACTTATCGATATATTTTTTTCATTTGCCCATCCCAAGATAGATATGAATAAAGCTAGATCCCGAAATAGTGTAAAAACATACACTGAAATATTTCTCCAATCACATTCTGAATTTTATTATTTTATTGGAAAAACTATCAAATATTACTTAAATTGTTATTATTCGGTATTATATTTGCTTCTGATACCTATTCTTATCTAATAAACTCCAAAAACCAATTTGTATATTAAGGCGAAACAGAACTTGACCTACCAATATTTTGTTATAACTTTTAAACTATTAAAAACCGAGCCCCGAATACTTTTTTAGTACCAATCGATAGATAATTGATTATTCTATCGATTTTAACACTTTTCATCACTAGACTACTACAATTAACACATTCTAATAACAAATAACATCAATTTATAAGTCATGTCAACAGTGAAAAAGATGGCGTCTAGTGATTGTTGATATTTATAACAATAGGTGACGAGGATAATCCGAAAATTCGCGATGATACCCGAATAAGAATTAATTATCTAATATTACAATTAATAATAACTTACCCATAAAACTATCAAAAATATTGTTTGAATTAGTATTATTCAGCGTTTTGTAAGCTTCTAATAAATGTTTTTATCGAATAAACTCCAAAACTAAACTCCGATTACTTGTTTTGATATAAATCGGTAGATAATAATTGATTATTCTCACGAAATCAACTTATTTTTACCACTGATCAACTGATTTAACGCGATAAATCGAAAATAAAACATAGCGAATACAAGCGCTCCGTCGGTAAGTATTAATAAATATAAAATTTATAATTAAATGCACAAATTGAGATGAAATTGATTATTTTTTGTCAATTATTGATTTTAGTCGTTGATTTTATATATTCTTAATACAATTTAACAAAGAATATAATTAAATTGGAATAAAAATTCAAAAAAGGCCGTGATTAGGTGCACCTGCCGTGCAGTTAATTCTACAGGACACTTTTTGAGTTCTGTTTATAGATAATAAGTCCTTTTAATTTAGTACATTCAAAGTATCACAGGAACTCGATATCCAGACATGCACGATTGCGGCAATGAATGATGTTTCTTCTTCAGATTGCCGCTTGAGAATTCAAGCTCCTCTGCGCTGAGTACTAGTATACTTTCCCCATTGGTTATCTTTAATAAAATCTGCTGATTCTGGAGGCGTTTTTTTAGAATTTGCCTTATTTTTGCAGAAACTTCTGGATGCACAATGGTGACTTTCACCCCGGTATCAAACAGCATTTTACAATCTACTCGAAGATGCCCTTCCTTGCCGCACTGCCAACATCTCATTATTTTTCTCTTTAGGTGACGTTGGTGCAAATCGAGAAGACCGCTCCCGTTGGCGACTTTCTGTATAAGTCGCGGTCGTTTTTACCTCATTATCACATTTCAACCACTTCACTCTCGTGGCCAATCTTGACGCCTTCGTCGCTGTCTATATTTTCAGGGCTTTTGTTAGCGCTTCTCTCACCATCGTCGTCACCGATGTCATCCATGAATTGTGTTGATCCAGGATAATTCACGAAAGCTTTTATGACCAGACTCTGCTCAGCATTCGCAAACGTTGCCAGATCTTCTTTTACAGTTGTGTACGGTTCCATAGCTGTCCATGTAGCAGTTTTTTTATGAACTTCTTCCCGAAGCGGAGCTTCAATTCAAACGTTAGCTTCTCATAATCTAACTGTTCTTGGATTGACATCGGAACACTTTTCATTTGTAGAACTGCACCGTTTCCGTTCAGATTAAGGCTCTGTAGTTTCTCGGTGACAACTGAGTCTATTTTCTCTATTTTCCTCTATCTTCCAAATTTTTCCTATCATAGTTTTATTCTGCTTCGATATCTTCTTCAAGTCAGTAAAAATATCTTTTGTGGCTTCTACCACTTTTTTCTCTATCAATCTTATTTGCTTGGCTGTAGATTGTTTCACTGTTTGCATTTATTCAGCTACTGCCACTTCCATTTCTTCTGTAGATTCAATCATTCTCCTTTCCATGAATTTCATATCTTCTGCAGATTCGTTCATCATCTCTATGGCTTCTGTAGCTTGCTTTTGTTCCGTTGTGGATGTTTGTTTTCTGTTGAGCTATTGCCGTTTTTTGTTCAGCTGCTGTCGTTTTTACTAGTTCCATAAACATTTTCAGCTGGTAACCATGCTTCTTGTCGTGGGCATTTACAACAGTTCCAACACAATATTTTAGCACTTCAAACTCTGCAATCAAATTCCTCTTTTTGCCGTCCAGAATTAAAATTATTTTCACCCAATTTTCCAGAATCCCACTTTTGACATCAATTTATCACAAATTTTATTGTAATTTTATAACGACAATACACTTATTTACTTTGAAATTCCTCGCAAAATAACAAAATTAGTAGCAATCATTTTTATTGATTATTTCCCTTTTCACCACATCATGGGGACATATATAACCTTTTCCAACAATGTTAAATATTTTAACCAATCAGAACGCCGTCAATCAGCCAGCGGATCAATTGTAACAATGATATTTAGCAACAATGAGCTAGCATTGTTCGCAAATGCTAACTTGGAACGTAATTACAATAAATTTTCAAATAAATAACTTAAATGAACATCAGTGTTAACTAAAGACTTGAGATATTTGTGACACTGCTTTCCTCTCGTGGTTTGTCAACCTCGGCGACTCAGGAACTTGTTCTTGGTATGGCCAAAATTTACTATGTACGATCTTCGGTTTTCCGTTTCTGCCTTCCGTATCGGGAATACAACATCGTTCAAGCATTTTATATCTTCATATGTTCTTCTCCAGTCTCTGCAATTTGGATATTTTTCTCTTCCTCTGTTGGGGTTGAAGAACCACACCAATACGTCTTGTTGGAACCGGGGACTGTTAGCTCGCAGATCATGTTGGGCCTTTATTCTGTCGCTAGCAGCTCCACAAGTTGTCCTGAAGGTGGCTGATCCATTCCGGCAAATATTGCTCGTTGTCTTCAGGTGGGACCGCAGCTTTCGACAGATCATGAGCTTAGCTGGAATGTATTGGGTGAATAATTGTTGACCTTTACGCTAGTAGACATACTGAATTTTTAAATTCATCGCACAATAATAAAATCGTTAGCTATCACTCGTATTAATTGATTATTCTCCTTTTCATCAGTCCACGTGAACATATATAGCTTTTTCCGTCCAGAATACATTTATACATGATGATAATAAACTAGTGGTTAATCTCAATTCTACCCAGCTTTCGGATTCTGCTGTTTCTGTTTTATCTAAGGTCTAAACTTTGCTGTTGCTTCTCGCCGTGTCCCCACAGAAGAGATAATTACGGTTTTTGAAACAGCTGTTCAGAAACTGTCAGAAAATAGCTTCAGAGGTCTTTCTTGAAACAGCGAAAGTTCTAAAGAACGCGAAGTCACCCAAACCAGGTGCTGCTGTATCTTAGCGCGCTGTCAAATGGTTGGTCTTTTTCTTGAGTTACAGCGTTCACAAGTCTTGCAACATTGTTCTACGTCGTCTCGATAGCAAGATAGTAGAAACGTTCACCGCTGTTACCATCAAGCAATTGTTCCATAATTTGTTCTCTTAAATTTGGCACTATGAGCTTTTTTTTTTTTCTTTTCATCGGAATTCTCCTATAGTAAGTCGTTTCCATCCATAGTTGTTTCCTGGAAACCAGACTTCTGGCCGGTCTTCACCTACTCCATGATCGGCTTCAGAACAGAATTATCCATTTGAGCCTGTTGCACTTCGTGCACTGATAATACAGATCTTGCTTACGGCTTAAGAAATATTAATAATAGACACTATAAGTGTTTGCCCGTAACAGGTAAAAAGCGTGATTGATTCTAAGTTCCAACACAATTTGCCAGCACTTCACAGCACTGTAACCAAATTTTTTTTTTTGCCGTCCGAATCCAAAATTATTTTTACTCAATTTCCAAAGATCCCACTCCTAACATCAATTTGTCACAAATTTTATTGTGATTTCATGATAATACAGTTAACAGTACATTTTTTAAATCACTTTAGAAATCGTCGCACAATAACAAATCACTTTTATTAATTATTTTCTTTTCACCAGTCCACGTGGACTTAAATTATCAAATAAATAACGAATTTACATAAGCATTAGTGTAAACAAAATAACAATATAAAACTTAAAATAAACACGATAATAATTGCTGGAACAATTGTTACCACAGATATCAACAATAAAAAAAGCCAACCGAGAATTTAAAAAATGGCTTAAATTTTTTTACTGATTTTTAAACTAATATACCCTTAATCAAAAAGTAATTGGCCGTTTGGCATCATTTATCCAAATATTTGTTTATATTTCTTATATTTTAAAATCTAAAGGATTGGTTCTAAGTACAACCCGCTCCGAAACTCTTAAAATAATTGAATAACTTTCATCAGACCTCGAAGATTCCAAAAAATTGTTTTTAATAATGTTGAGATTTTGGAATTCCATAAACTTATAGTATTAATTTAGGGAAGACAAAAAATCAACTTACGTGCTTTCATCACTAAGTCATTGATATCTAGATCCTTGAATACATCTCATTTTTTGATCTCCATTAATTCATGCTATCTAATTATGACTTTTCAATCCCTCACTGGGACTGCCCTGGTCACTGACCTCTAGATCCTCTGAATAATTATCATCCAGTTCCTTGACCTTCAATTATCATTTTTCACTGAGGTTGAATATTAGTATTCCACCTGAAAAGAAATTATTTTAATTTTGAGGAAGTCTTGATCCATAAATAACGCGGAAACAAATATTTACATTCGACACATTTTCTGTACCATATTTGTGAAGCAATAAAATTAATTCGCCTACTTCCTACATTTTTTTTGTTTTTGTGTGTATATTATGTAATGAGGGCGAGATTTCAATTTTCCGAATTTTACTTTAATAATGCGATGAGATAATTACTGGTTTTGGGCAGAAATATCGAAATTGTTTCTCGATAATTATCGATACTGCTCGAAAAAAACGATACTCATCGATAAATTTTTTTCATTTGCCCATCCCAAGATACATATGAATAAAGCTAGATCCCGAAATAGTGTAAAAACATACACTGAAATATTTCTCCAAATACATTCTGAATTTTATTATTTTATTATAAAAACCATCAAATATTACTTACATTGTTATTATTCGGCATTATATTTGCTTCTGATAGCTATTCTTATCTAATAAACTCCAAAAACCAATTTGTATATTGAAGCGAAACAGAACTTGACCTACCAATATTTTGTTATAACTTTTAAACTATTAAAAACTGAGCCCCGTATACTTTTTTAGTACCAATCGATAGATAATTGATTATTCTATCGATTTTAACACTTTTCATCACTAAACTATTACAATTAACACATTCTAATATCAAATAACATCAATTTATAACTCATATCAACATAGAAAAAGATGGCGTCTAGTGGTTGTTTATTTATAACAATAGGTGACGACAATCATCCGAAAACTCTCGATGGTACCCGAATAAGTATTATCATCTAATATTACAATTAATATTATATTAAAATAACTTACCCATAAAACTATCAAAAATATTGTTTGAATTAGTATTATTCGGCATTTTGTAAGCTTCTCATACATGTTTTTATCAAATAAACTCCAAAAATTTATTCATGTAACAAACCAAGTAGAAGTTCAATTACCAAACTTTGATGTGACCTTTAACTATTGAAAACTGGACCCCGATTACTTGTTTTGGTATGAATCAGTAGATAATTGATTAATCTCACGAAATCAACATATTTTTACCACTGACCAACTGATTAAGCGCGATATATCGAAAATAAAACATAGCGAACACAAGCGCTCCTTCGATTTTAACAGGGGAACAAATGAATTAATATGTTATGTCAAAAACGCTACCAAAGTATAAGGACACGAATACCAACCAAATAAATGATAAGTTTTGTGATTAACAAATATAAAATTTATAATTAAATGCACTAATTGAGACGAAATTGATTATTTTTTGTTAATTATTTTAGTCATTGATTTTATATATTTTCAATACATTTTAACAAAGTATATAATTGAATTCTTGGAAAAAAAACTTGAAAGAAATCCGTGATTAGGTGCACCTTGAGCGCAGTTACCAGTCTTCACTCTATAGAACTCTTTTTAAGTTCTGATTATAGATAATAAGTTTTTTTTAAATTTAATACATTCAAAGTATCGCAGGAACTCGATATCCAGACATGCACTATTGCAGCAATGTTTTTTCTTCAGATTGCTGCTTGTGAATTCAAGCTCCTCTGCGCTGGGTACTAGTATACTTTCCTCATTAGCTGTCTTTAATAAAATCCGCTGGTTCTGGGCGCGTTCTATAGGAATTTGTCTCATTTTTGCAGAAACTTCTGGATGCACAATAGTGACTTTAGTTCCGGTATCTAGCATCATTTGACATGGTACATTCTCCACGAATCCTTCTACAGCTGGACTGGTTTCTCTTTTTAGACCTGAAGATCGATGACTTTGAGGCTCTCCAGGATAGGCTAAATTTAGTTTTCCGACGGTGTGCTTGTGCCACAATTAACAGTACGTCTGGCACAACAATCTACTCGAAGATGGCCTCCCTTGCCGCGCTGCCAACATCTCATTCTTTTTCTCTTTAGGTGACGTTGGTGCGAATCGAGAAGACCACTCCCGCTGGTGATCCTCTGTGTAACACGCGGTCCTTTTTACCTCATTATCATATTCCAACCACCTCACTCTCTTTGCCAATCTTGACGCCTTCGTGGCTTTCATTTGTAGAACTGCATCGTTTCCGTTCAGATGCAGGCTCTGTAGTTTCTCTGTGACAACTGAGTCTATTTTCGCTTCCATATCATGTCCAACTTGCTTCATTCTGCTCCGATTATCTTGTTTAACTCAGAAAATACCTTTTGTGGCTTCTGTCACTTTCTTCTCCATCAATCTTATTTGCTCGGCTGAAGATTGTTTCACTGTTTGCATTTCTTCAGCTACTGCCACTTCCATATCTTCTGTAGATTCAATTATTCTCCTTTCCATGGATTTCATATCTTTTGCAGATTCGTTGTGTAGCTTGCTTCTGTTCCGTTGTGGATGTTTTCTGTTCAGCTAGGGCCGTTTTCTGTTCAGCTGCTGTCGTTTTCACTAGTTCCATAAACATTTTCAGCTGGTGATCATGCTTCTTGTCGTGGACATTTACATCAGTCCCAACACAATATTCCAGCACTTCAAACACTGCAATCAAATTCCTCTTTTTTTGCCGTCCAGATCTAAAATTACTTTCACCCAATTTCCCGGAATCCCACTTTTGAAACCAATTTATCACAAGTTTTATTGTGATTTTATAATGATAGTACAATTATTTACCTTGAAATCCATCGCACAATAACAAAATCGCTAGCATTCACTTTTATTTATTGATTTATTTCTCTTTTCACCAGTCCATGTGGACTTATATATCCTTTTCCAACAATGTTAAATATTTTAACCAATCAAAACGTCGCCAGTCAGCCAGCAGATCAATTGTAACAATAATATTTTGCAACAATAAGCTAGCATTACAATAGATAATAAATAAATAACAAGCTTAAATAAACATCAGTGTGAACTAAAAACTTAAGATATTTCATATTTGTGACCCTCATGGTTCGTCAATCTCGGCGACTCAGGAACTTGTTCTTGGTACGGCCACAATTTACCATATACAACCTTCGGTTTTCTATTCTTGCCTTTCGTATTCGGAATACAATGTCGTTCAAGCATTTTATAACTTCGAATGGTCTTTTCCAGTCTCTGCAATTTGGATATTTTCCTCTTCTTCTGCTAGGATTGTAGAACCACATCAATTCGCCTTGCTGGAGCCGGGGACTGTCAGCTCGCAGATCATATCGGGCCTTCATTCTGTCGCTTCTCTTCTGCCTGTCAATTACCAGTCAAGAACTTTGTCAATCCGGGATCAAATTCACCTTGAGGACTGTTTCATCTGCTGTTCTTCTCTAACATCAATTTTGTGCTGAACCAGATGTGCCCGAAGTCACTTGAATGCTTGGCAAAGATTTTCCAATATTTCAATAGTAAATGCGTGCGTTTATCATCGTGGACCAACGACCACGTTTAAATTCAGCCGCCCACTTTTTAATCGTCGCAAATAAATGAGCAAATTCATTTAATATAGAATCTAGCTCACTTTTTTATCTTTGTCGAGCTTAAACCTTTCAAAATAAAGTACTTAATCACAGCACTAACTTTAATTGCATTCATTTCGTAATACACATTGCACCATTTGAAAGTTTTTACTCAATTAATATAATAGCATTATGGTCATACTAGCGACATCTATACTTTCAGCCGAGAACTTTTCGAACTATCCTCGTATTCAAGAAAAAAAATTAGATGGTAGCGGACATTAAATACAATGACATTGTCATTTTATTGTTACACAACTTTTAAATCTTTTTCTTGTGATTATAGACTTATTATGGAACCATTTTTTGATAATAGTCACTGTAAAAACTCAGATCCCATATGTTTCGGACATTAGTTTTGAATATTTATTTGAATCAATAACAACTGAATACAAAGGACCCAAGTTTTTACTATTCAAATGATTTTTTTATGGAATTTGAGAATAATATAATCTGTATTATACAGATTCAATTTATTGTTTTAGAAGGAATATTCGAATAAAGAACAACAAAATAGCCAATTGTTTCTCAATGCAGCTACTAGAATTACATTTTTATTCAAGAATTGCAACAGAAATTGCTTCTTGATTTATTGCTTATAGAAAAAACAAAATAAATAATTAATTTCGTTGTCTTATCTCCAGTTGAATTTTGACCAGGGTTATAAAAAATGACCCTTCTAATGAATGTAATGAACAACCGAACCCATAATACTCTCACCTCAACGCAAACTTCAATTTTTAAATTTATTCCATCAATCAAATACATACTTTTCTCTTGTGATTCGAATACCGAGCCTCCATAATTTTTTTTCTCAGGCAGAAATCAATTTTTCAATCAATTACTTCACTCAACTTTATTCATCAGCAATAACAATTGCTGGAACAATTGTTTTCCAAATATCTACCAAAAGACAGCTAACTGATAATGGAAAAAATTATCCCAATTTACTGATAAAAAAATAATTGGCTATTTGGCATCATTTATCCAAATATTCGTTTATATTTCTAATATATTATAAAATTATTCACTAATTTCGGCTGGTTCTAAGTACAACCAGCCCTAAGAGGCTAAAATAATTGAGTAATTTTCATCAAATCTCGAAAATTCCAAAAAATTGTTTGTATAAATGTTTTCATTTTCAAATTCCATAAATTCAGAATATTAATTTTAAAAAGACAAAAAAACGACTTACGTATTGATCTATAGATCCTTGGTCACTGACCTCTAGATCTGTTCAAAGCACGGCCCGCACCTTAAATTTGTGCGGCCCGCGACGTTCTATATTCTCTCTACGTCCATTTTTCTCCAGGTTACAGCCTTTTGAAAATCAGGGGAATTCTCGAACTGTGTGTTTGTGTGCGTATTTGTTTCTGCGGCCTTCCAATCTATTTAGTAATTTGTAATGGCCCGGGATCGTACCTGGTTTGGAAAGTCCTGCTTTAAGCAATTATCATCCCGCTCTTTGAGCTCAAATTCATGTCATTCTCCACTGAGGGAAAGTATTCCACCTGAAAACAAATTATTTTAATTTGGGTCCAGAAATAACACAGAAACAAATATTTCTGTACCATATTTGTGAAACAATCAAAGCATATAGGATAGATTAAAGAACATCGATACTTTTTTTAAAAAATAATCGATATTTATCGTAGATATTTTCAAACGGTTTTTTTTTTGAGTATCAATTTAAGAATCAAATTCGAAATTTTTGGTTCGAACAAAGCTTAGTATCCAATTTCATACGATGCATATTTATATTGGAGGAATTTACGTATAATCCGATTTTCTGGACGCGTCTTAAAAATAAAATGAATTCGCCCACTTTCCACATTTTTTTTTTAGTTTTTGTGGGTATGTGTAATAAGCGAGGGATTTCCATTTACCGAATTTTACTTAAATATTGCGATGTGTTTTGAGAATATTTTTAGATAATTACTGGTTTTGGGCAAAAATATCGAAATTGTTTCTCGATAAATATCGATACTACTCGTGAATACGAAACTTATCCATATATTTTTTTAATTTGCCCGTCCCTAGATGCATTGAATAAAGTTAGATTCCGAAATAGTGTAAAAATATACACAGAAATATTTCTCGAAATACATTCGGAATTTTGTTATTTTATTGAAAAAACTATCAAATATTGCTTGCATTATTATAAACCGCCAATATATATGCTTTATTAACCTATTCTTATCTTAAAAACTCCAAAAACTAATTTGTATATACGCTTGGCTAATCTTGACGGCTCGGAACACGCGTGCCATCTAGCGGCGACGAGAATAAACTCTTAGGTAAGAGATATGATAATAAAACTGGAATGTCAGTTTTGATTTAAAAACATCGAGTGTATATAGAAGAAAAATATTCATATTAGCCTGTAGATTTGAAGGAGTCAAATCTGATTGCTTCTGCCAAAAAAGTTTGCCCAGAGGAAATTAATTGAGTCCAAAATTGATTGCATGAAGATTCCAAATTTTACGTATGTTTTATGAGAAACTTTTCATCTTGTTATCCTATTATTAAATACTACCATGGGGAAATTCATTAAGAAGAAATAAATTGGTCTATAGTTTTCATGTTGGTAATTTCGAAGAAATAATTGGCGATGCAAGTAAAAAAATCATTGGAGTTGTATTACGCGAAATTCCAGGCGTTCAGACTGGAAAGAACAAACCAGAAAACGTACAATCCAGTTGTGAAGGTTCATACTTTTTTCAATAGTATTGTGAATAATAGCAGAAGTTTATTTTTTGTTGATTTGAATTGTATAATTCGATTTTTTTAATTTATCATTGTTTTTTTTGGATAATTTTTCGTATAGATTAATAAAGATCGAATAATCGAAAATAACTGTGAGACAGAGAAAGGAATTTGTATCTATGTGAACCTAAAAAATACTTGCTCTAAAACGGATACACCGATGATATGGAATCGTCACCCTTAGAAGCAACTTATTAATGCGATATGCAAGGGCTGCAAAGTTAATTATCTTTTTCCAATTGCAAAACGAGTCAAACTTTCTCTAAAAATAGAAAAAATTATAATGACAAATATTGCTTGGATGTTGATATAAAAAGTATATTGAACCAAAATTTATATGAAAAACATAAAAGAATATACATTATACCAATAATAAGATACATTTTTGTCATCAACAATTGAATATTTCAATACTTAATTCATTCGACGAACCGAAATAGCCCATTTCTTTTTGTGATCTTTTTTCTATTCTCGATTTGGAAAAGGATAAAAATCAAGTCACGATTTTCACTCTGGGTGTTTTGACAACCAGATACGCAACAGCTACGACGTGTCATTTATTTTTTTCACTCATGGTTTAACAACACACTTCAAAAAATTAAATTATTTAATATAATACATCAACTGTCGCCTGCTTGCAGCGTGACAGCGAATACGTCAAATTTCGTTTATAACCTACGAGTTTCTAAAATCTGCCGCATCGAGGCGCTACTTACTCCATTAGCCAAGCGTATAGAGCGAAACAGAACTTGACTTACCAAAATTTTGTTATAACTTTTAAACTATTAAAAACCGAGCCCCGTACACTATTTTAGTACCAATCGATAGATAATCGATTATTCTATCGATTTTAACACTTTTCATCACTAAACTACTACAATTAACACATTCTAATATCAAATAACATCAATTTATAACTCACAGTACAGCGAAAAAGATGGCGACTAGTGGTTGTTTATGTTCAGAACAATGACGACGATCATCCTTACCAAACTTTGATGAACTTTCAACTATTGAAAACTGGATCTCGATTACTTGTTTTGGTATGAATCGGTAGATAATTGAATATTTTCGCGGATTCAGCACATTTTCAAAACTGAACAACTGATTTAGCGCGATAATATTGAAAATAAAACCTAGCGGACGCAAGCGCTCCGCCGATAACACAGGAACAAATGAATTAACGTTTGTCAACAGCGCCACTAATGGACACGAATACCATGACCAATTAGATAATAAGTTTTTTTTTTTTTATAAATACACAAATTGATATGAAATTGATTATTTTCAATAATTATTGATTTAAAACATCTTTAATACTATTTAACAAAGTTTATAATTAAATTTTTGGAATAAAAATTCAAAAAATCCGTGATTAGAGGTGCACCTTGAGCGCAATTACCAGCCTTTATTTTACAGGACATTTTTAATATAAGTCCTAATTATAGATAATAAATCTTTTTTTATTTTGTACACTGCAAGTATTGCTTTACTAATATATAAATATAAATTAATAGTACGAGGGCTGTCCTTTGAGTTTTGCGTATGGAAATGGAAGAAAACAATAGATAAATTTTAATGATTTTATTGTTTTTCGAAGCATTTTTGCATTCGCTCGAACCAACTTTGCTGGTACTGACAAAATTGCATCTATAAAGGCGTTGACTGCTTCTTCCGGTGACTGAAATCCAAAGGTTTCAAAGCCACGCAGTCCGTTTTTGATTCTTGGAAAAGTAAATCGTTGGAACTTAAATCTGTAAGGAGGATTCGACGTCTTGCTGCTCTAAAAATTCAATTGCAAAGTTGTGTGCGAACTTGTGTTTTGAGGAGGATGATTCGTTGTTCAGGGTTGATTTTTTGAAACTCAGCAATTACTTCCGGCCAACAAACGGTTGCATACTAACCGTCAGTAACAGTTCTTCGATCTTGCATAGGAATTGTTACTACTTGACCTGCTTTTGAGACAAATATCGTAATTTTTTTGCCACCCACAATTGCCGCAATGGATGATGTTTCATCTTCAGATTGCTGATTGTGAATTCAAGCTTCTCTGCACTGAGTACTAGTACACTTTCTCCATTGGTTTTCTTCAATAAAATCCGCTGTTTCTGGGCGCGTTCTCATGGAGTTTGTATTACTTTTGCAAAAACTTCTGGAAACACAATGGTGACATTCGTTGCGGTATCTAGCATATTTTTACATGGTACATTCTCCACGAACCCTTCTAGAGCTGGACTAATTTCTATTCTAATAAACTGGGGATTAATGACCTTGAGGCTCTCGATGTGAGATCTAGCCAACCTTGGCCCTATAAGACATGCTAAATTCATGACAATTTGCAAGAGCTTTCCTAGCCAAACTCTGCACAGCATACGTAAACATAATCAGATCTTCTTTATGTATAGGTAGTGGTCCAAGTAGCAGTTCTTTTATGTGTTCCTGTCAGAAGCGCAACTTTAACTCAGACGTAAGCTTCATATAGTCCAAGCGTTCTAGTACGGACAATCCTGAGAGTTATTGCTGTATTCCGAAGCATTCCAACCAGTTCAATAGCTCTTTGCTTTATATTGCAGGCAATTTTATTGCACCATCACCATTCAGACTAAGGCTCTGTAGTTATATGGTAACAACTGACTCTATTTTCGCTTCCATGTCATGTTCAACTTGCTTGATTCAATGCTCTTCATCTATATCCCAGATTTTTCCTTTTATATTTTCATTCTGCTCCAATATCTTCTTCAACTCTGCAGAAATACCTTCTGTGGCTTCTGTCACTTTCTTCTGCTTGGCTGGATATTCTTTCACTGCTTGCATTTCTTCAACTACTGCCATTTTCACATCATCTGTAGATTCAATCATTCTCCTTTTCATTGGTTTCATAGCTTCCGCAGATTCGTTATTCTTCTCCATGGCTTCCGTAGCTTGCTTCTGTTCCGTTGCGGATGCTTTCTGTTTAACTATGGCCACTTTCTGTTTAACTGTCGTGGGGTTTTTACTAGTTCCATAAACATTTTTAGCTGTTCCTACATCACATTGGTGGTTATACATCATGACGTGGGTATCTACAACAGTTCCAACACAATTTTCCAGCACTGCAAACAATGAAATCAAATTCCTCTTTTTGCTGTCAATCTCCCAGAATCAGACTTTTGACATCAATTTATCGCAAATTTTATTGTGATTTTATAATGACAGTACACTTATTTACTTTAAAATTCGTCGCACAATAACAACATCGCTAGCAATCACTTTTATTGATTGATTATTCCCCTTTTCATCAGTCCATATGGACTTACATATCCTTTTCCAACAATGTTGAATATTTTAACCAATCAGAACGCCGTCAATTGTAACAAGGATATTTTGCAATAACAATGAGCTAGCATTGTTCGCAAATGGTAATTTGGATCGTTATTACAATAAATCATCAAATAAATAACAAATTTAAGCAAACATAAGAATAAACTAAAAACTTAAGATATTTTATATTTGTGACACTGCTCTCCCCTCATGGTTCGTCATCTTTGGCGACTCAGGATCTCGTTCATGGTATGGGCACAATTTACCATGTACGACCTTCGGTTTCCTCTTTCTGCCTTCCGTATCCGGAATACAATGTTGTTCAAGCATTTTATAACTTCGTATGGTCTTTCAAAGTCTCTGCATTTTAGATATCTCCCTCTTCTTCTGCTGGGGTTTTAGAGCCACACCAATTCGCCTTGCTGGAACCGGGGACTGTTAGCTAGCAGATCATATCGAGCCTTCATTCTGTCGCTTTTCTTCTGCTTCGTCAACCCGAGATCAAGATATTTGCCTTGGAGACTGCTTTATCTGATGTATATCTCCAGCATCGATCTTGTGCTGAACCAGATGTGCCCAAAATCACTTGAATGTTTGGCAAAGATATTCTAATATTCCAATAATAAATGCGTGCGTTCATCTGAAGGTTTTTGCTTAATTAATATGATAGCATTATGGTCATACTAGCGACATCTATACTTTTAGCCGACAACTTATCGAACTACCCTCGTATTTAAGAAAAAAAATTAGATGATTTTTCATTCAATTACCTGACTGTTTTTTTCACTACACTCAACTTTATTGATCAACAATAACAATTGCTGGAACAATTGTTACCACAGATATCAACCATAAGGCAGAGCCAACCAATAATGGAAAAAATTACCTAAATTTACTGATTTTTTGACTAATATAATACCCTTCATCAAAAAATAATTGGCTATTTGGCATCATTTATCCAAATATTTGTTTACATTTCTATTTATTTATTTTTATTTATTAATGTTTTGATTATCAAATTCCGTAAATTCAGAATATTAAGTTAGAAAAGACAAAAAATCGACTTACGTGTTGATCTTTAGATCCTTGGTGACTGACCTCTAGATCTGTTCAAAGCACGGTCCGCAACTTATACTTGTGCGGTCCGCGACTTTCTATATTTTCTGTAAGTTACAGCCTTTTGTGTTTGCCTGCGTATTTGTTTCTGCGGCCCTCCAATCTATTTAGTAATTTGTATTGGCCCGGTATTGTACCTGGTTTGGAAAGTCCTGCTTTAAGCAATTATCATCTCGCTCTTTGAACTCAAATCCATGTCATTCTCCACTGAGGAAAAGTATTCCACCTGAAAAGAAAATATATTAATTTGGATCCAGAAATAACGCGGAAACAAATATTTACAATCGACACATTTTCTGTATCATATTTGTGAAACGATTAAAACTATCAAATATTGCTTGCATCAATATTATTCGCCATTTTATATGCTTCTAACAAATATTATTATCAAAGAAACTTGAAAAACTCAACTCTTATAATAAGCAAACCAGAGAGCATTACTTATTAAAATTTAATTCAACTTTTAACCATTAAAAATCGAGCCCCGAATACTTTTTTTAGTACGAATCGATAGATAATTACTTATTCTATCGAATTTAACAATTTTCATCGCTAAACTACTACAGTTAACACATTCTAATATAAAATAATATCAATTTATAACGCATAACAGTGATCAATATGACGGCTACTTCTTGTGTACAGATAAACAACATCTGAACGCTCTCGACAATAATCCGATTAATATTATTCATCTAATATTATTCATATTTCACTAAAATAACTACCCGCATCAGGTAAAAAGCATCATTTTTCAATTTAAGAACTACAAATACCAGTGTTTATTATATATTTATTTTTCACAAACATTTTAATATTAAAAATAGCCAAATGACTTACGCATCTGTTGATGTTGCACATCCTAATTTTTAATATAACTTTTAGCTATTGAAAACTGAGCCCCGAATACTATTTTTGGTACGAATCGATAGATTATCGATTCATCTCGCAAATTCAATATATTATAACCACTAAATAACTGATTTAGCACAAAAATATCAAAAATAAAATCTAATTAACACAAGCGTGACTGTGGTAACAAACAAATGAATTATTAATTTTCACAACAAATTGCTACTGACAGTCATATAATGACCATAATTATCTAATATCTGAACTGAAACTGATATTGACGTTTTTATTTTTCTTGACACTTTTTAAAATATTAGTTCGAATCTAGCTCCCTGCATCAGCTAAAGAAGTTCCACTAATAATCATGGCAATTTCTTCTATCTATTCCTTATTTAATTATTCTCACATACATTTGTCCTTGTTTATATTTCAGTGAATCTTTTTTAAGTGGTGAAGAGAGCTGTATTCGGTCCATTATTTAATAATTTATCACAATATGTACTCCCATTGTATGGACAAGAGTGGGCAAATATTGGTTGTGTCTCGTTATAACAATCACATGATATTTATTATTTAATAAGCGCAGTAATAATAATTAATGAAGTTGGAGAAGTACTTACTTTTAGTAAATAAGACGAAAACGACTTAAAAATTGATGGACAGCCCTCTTTCGCAAATAAAATATTCGGAACACAACACTTGAAGCTGAATGAAATCAGCCTACTCTTCTGACAGCTTTTATCCACCATGTTCTTTTAGAGTTTTCAATATATCTACAATAATAATAATATATTGAGCATTAGATTGTTTTAAAATAGATAAAAGTACATTAACTTGTTTTAGGTTAGGTGGTAATGAAATTAGGTATTGAATGTGTGTATTTCATACTCACTTTTAGTAAATAATTATGCACAAAACATTATTTTCCGAGTTCCTTCCAATACTTTCTATCCAGCATCTTTTTTAATCCGTTTCTATAGTTGCAACCAAAAGCACAGCACACTGACATCTTTACACTTTTAAAAAGTTCTTTAAAACTTCAATTACTCCAAAATAAAATATGTCATATATTCACTGCTTGTTGAGTAAGCAAACTGAAAATATTTCTTACAAACAAGTCTCTGAACATTCTATCAAATACAATGCAATATTTGAGCATGACAATATGCCATTTTGACAGTTTGTGAATCCCCTCAATCCAAGGAGAATAATAGAGGAGCGGACACAATGTAATGCAGCAGATGTGAGAGAGATAGCGAGGGCAGGCCCAGCTCTGCTTGCTTCATATGCAGAAATGAGATTATATTTAAATTTTTTTCAATAAAAAGCAATTGTCAGATGGATCTAATATATTCATTATGATATATACTCTATTATTTATCAAATAAAAGGCAAAAGTAAAATAAAATTAGTATTTCTATTCATTAAAACCTGCAATGAAATAGTAGTCTAAGATCTTAATTAAAAAGGACTATTACCCATCTGTTGAAGTGATGAAAATTTTTTTTTATCAAATTTAGCATATTAGAAAATACATCGCGAATGGCTAAAAAATTCCTGTTTAATTGTGATCACGATGATATAAGTCTATGGCACGCCGTTTTTCTATTTAATAGCAACAATTTATTCGAGTTGAATTTGAACTATACATTCTTATTATCTTGCAAGATAGTTTTAATTCATTGAACTTTTATGATTGAATTGAAATTATTTAAATAATAAAAATTCAGAATTATGATTATCTTGCAAGATAATTTTGATGCATTGAATTTTTTTAATTCAATTACAATTATGTACATAATAGAAATTCAGTATTCTAATTATCTTGCAGGATAATTTTAATTAATTGAATTTTTATGATTGGATTAAAATTATGTACATAATGGAAATTCAGAATCATTATTACCTTGCAAGATAATTTTAATCAATTGAATTTCTATTCAATCATAGAATTTCAACGGTTCTATATAATTTTGCTTGATAATCTCTATGCTGAATTATTATTATGTACTTAATTTATAATTTTAATTCAATCATAAAAATTCAATATAATAAAATTATCTTGCAAGATAATAATAATTCTGAATTTCCATTATGTACATAATTTCAATTCAATCAAAAAAATTCAATGAATTAAAACTCTTTTGCAAGATAATAAGAACTCCTAATTTCCATTATGTACATAATTTTAATTCAATCACAAAAATTCAATGAATTGAAATTAACCTGCAAGATAATAATAATTCTGAATTTCCATTATGTACATAATTTTAATTCAATCATAAAAATTCAACGCATTAAAATTATCTTGCAAGATAATAATAATTCTAAATTTTCATTCTGTACATAATTTCAATTCAATCATAAAAATTCAATGAATTATAAATTATCTTGCAAGATAAAATAATGTATAGTTCCAATTTAAGTGGAATAAATTTTTGCTATTAGATAGCAAAACGGCGTGCCATATAAGTCTGGCTTAAATGATGACGGTTGTCGATTTTTAAAAAGTGAAATTTTAATGCGTATGGCAACTTGTGACAAAAAGATCTAATATGGCACGCCGTTTTGCTATTTAATAGCAAGAATTTATTCGAGTTGAATCTGAACTATGCATTTTTATTATCTTGCATGATAATTTTAATTCATTGAATATTTATGAATGAATTAAAATTATGTGCATAATGAAAATACAGAATTATTATTAGTAACCAAGATAATTTTAATGTATTGAATTTTTATGATTGAATTAAAATTATGTACATAATAGAAATTCAGAATTCTCATTATCTTGCAGGATGATTTCAATTCATTGAATTTTTATGATTGAATATAAATTGAATTCAATTTAACAAATCTATCTTGCAAGGTAATAATAATTCTGAATTTCTATTATATACATAATTTCAATTCAATCATAAAAATTCAACGCATTAAAATTATCTTGCAAGATAATAATAATTCTGAATTTCCATTATGTACATAATTTCAATTCAATCATAAAAATTCAACGCATTAAAATTATCTTGCAAGATAATAATAATTCTGAATTTTCATTATGTACATAATTTTAATTCAATCATAAAAATTCAATGAATTAAATTATCTTGCAAGATAATAAAAATGTATAGTTTAAATTCAACTCGAATAAATTGTTGTTATTAAATAGCAAAACGGCGTGCCATAAACTTTGCTGTTCTACGGATTTATCTATAATAATAATATTTAATCAATAAATCATGATAACTAGAAATCAGTTGGATTTTAATGAATTAGATAAGTAAGGATGAAAAATATTTACCATTAAAAAACTAATACATTTCAATGACAGGCGCAAAAGCTTGTAGGCTTTTTAGATCAAAGAAATGTGACTACAATATTTGTATATTATTCACAGAGCTTCTTCAGTAGTATAAAGTACCCAAGAAGGAAGAACTAACTTAAAATTTCTTAAATTTTCGTCGTGCGATCTTTGTGAATTATCAATAAATATCGCAAAAGTCGCAAGACGCATATATACATCTCAACGTAAATTAAAACCTTCAGGTGGATTCACATCCTGATATAAAATATGCATAAAATTAATAATTTATAGCGCGCTCAATATTTGAAAGTTCGAGAAACCTATAAAATTTTTCATCTCGTACGCATTTTTCTTTATTATTTATGTCAAAAACTTCGTTATTTACTTGATTATAATTCAAAAATATAATAAGCATTGTTATAATTTTCATTTAACATCGAATAAAACGAATACTTTCGCATTCCGAATGAAGCTGTCATTTTGAGGTCTAACCTCAATTAGCAATCCATAAAAAATGATTGTTTTTCGGGAAGATATTACAATTTCGGAAGAGGAAAGAGGATTTATTACGGTATTTATAATAAACAATTTATATATTTTGTGAAATTCAAATTATTGTAATTATATGGGGTTGGCATGAACCCCATCATTTTCGATATCTAGCCACTTTCATAATCCAATTCATAATTCATTCAACCTCGTTTATTTCCGTTTTTACTTCCAACAATTTCGAAAAACTTTAACTGATATTTTTCAGGAAAATCTTCCACTCGAATGGGAAACATTTATAAAAGAAGTTTGTCCATCCAACGACATGGAAATTTACTTAAAAGTAAATGCTAAAACCGTTGATGAAATAAATTTATGGATAACTAAATTTCAAGAGCTTACTAATACGACGTATTCAGTTCACAACACCAGGAAATGTGCTGGGGAAAGATTAATCTACAAAAAATTCTATAAATGCCACCACAACACTCGCAGGAAAGAAACTTACGATCCGGTTCATAGAAAAAATATTAAAAATACGAAATGCCCATCGTTTTTGTTGGTCAATATGAGAGTGACCGGTAAAAGATACCGCGGAAAAAATCAAGATGATAAACCAGATCCAGACAAACCTTGTGAAATAAAAGTTAAATTAAAACACAATCATTCCCTTACAGATGAAATGGCATCGAAATTCCGGAGAGTATTACCAGAAATTAGGAACGAATTAATTAATTTATACAAAGAGGGGCATACGCCTGCAACGGCTCTTCAGAGATTAAAAAGCGATATTCGAATGAATTACGAAAACCATGAGGAAATATTAAATGACAGAAGTAAATGCCCTGATTATCGCTTCTGTCATTACGTTTACGAGAGATATCTCGCGAAAACTCAGGATCATATTAATTTAAATGAGGAATTTTTAGAAAATAAACTGGAAAATTATAATCGGGTCATGAAAGAAGACTGCGCTAAAATGGCAATTGATAATACTGGATATGTTATATGGTAATTTTAATTATAGTCTGTTCAGAAGTGAATTAACTATTTAGAAACAAGCTTGTATGAATTCAGTACTATTTATTATATGCAAACACTCACTGAGCAGTACATAATATATTTTTATCAATTAAACAATAGGAATCTTAATATTTATTTTTTGTTCCAGTTTTTGTCCGCCCTTCGTGAAAAGAATTCATAAATACAACCCCTCAGCTTCAAAAATCGTTTTTATCTACAATACAAATATAAGTGACAAAAACGGGAGTAAAATCTACGTTTTATTAACTCATTGTGAAATTGGCGGTCTTCCTCTCGGAGTAATTATATCTACATCAAAATCTTCTGACTTATTACTCACCGCGTTTTCATTACTAAAAGATATGCTAGGGGAAATAGCTTTTGGAGGGAATATTACAGGTCCTGAATATTTTATTGTAGAAGAAACATTAGCACAACAAAATATATTTGACAATATATGGCCGCGCTCCGAAATTTTGTTTGGAATTTCTTTTGTATTGAGGAGTATTTGGAAATGGTTAAGTTCTTGTTCAACCAAAAATAGTATGCCGCAAGAAGATAAGTTCTTATTATTCACTGATTTTTATAATTTAGCCTACGCTTCATCAGAAATTGATTTTATAACGAAATATGATATTGCTAGAAATAATGCCATGAAATATGAACAATTTTTGAAAGTTTTAAAATTTTATTATGACAAAAGAAACCAATGGGCGTTATATTATCGGTCAAATTTATACTTACGCGGTAATTATATTGTAGAAAAATATTCGGAAGACATATTTCGTATAATGAAAACAAAAGATTTACTTCGGTTGAAAACATTTAACATATTTCAGTCAGTAGATTTTATAATAAATAATTTTTTTCTTTATTTTGAACATCGTCTTTTGGACGCTGCTAATTTAGGTAGCACAAATAGTATTTTAGAACTGAAAGAAGATATGCCATGTATGGAAACTCTGCACAAAATTAAAATTCTCGGGAATAATGTTCATTTAGTACCCTCCGAAAAACCGAATGATTTAATGTATGTTGTAAACACAAGTTTATTGACGTGCACTTGTTTTAAAGGATATCCAGGAAGAATTTGTAAACATGTTCAATGGATTTGCCTATTAGTTCATTCGGATATTTTTAATAAAAAGAAGTTCAACGTTTCTGACATTAAGTCAAATTATTATAAAATAACTAATCAAGATTCAACAGAAGACAGTTTAATTGTTAACTCAGACTTAAATAATGAGCAAAATAATATAAATTTCATTGGATTAAAAAATAGTGAGCTGATTCCGACACAAATAAATTCGGATCTATTCAATATTAAGGAAAATATAATTTTTGAGGACGCTATTATTGTTGAAGTGACTGATACTTTATTAGAGAATCAAAATGAAATAGAAAAAGACAAACATATAAATGAAGGGAAGGAAATATGGAAGAAAATGACGGAAATATACGAAGACTTTCTTTACAATTCACCGGAAAAGGTTGTTCCAGCAGCTAAATCAATGTTAAATTGTTTAGAAAATATACAAACAGTCTCCGAATTTTGTTCAGCTCTTACTAAATCTGGTATAACGTTAATTATAAATTAAATAACCCTTTTAATTGAAAATATTTTTCTGTTGCAGAAGAGTTAAAAAGAAATCAAAATATTCAACCAACTAATAGAGAAGTTGCAGCAGCCACAAAATTATTACTACTTTCATCAGGAGATTCACATCAAGTTTCAGATCAGCACATTGTGATAAATCAACCAAATGTACAAGTAAATTCAGTCAAATTGTCATATAGTATGTTTGTTAGTTCAGAAATTTCGCAAATTGCTATCTTCCACAATTACTGAGCTTAAAATCAAGCAGTTTGGGCAAACCTACGAAACAGCAGCTTTCATTTGTCTTAATTGATTCTTGTAAATTTTTGGGACTAAATTACAGTAAAATAATGCACACATTCAAAAAATGGCACGTCACCCTTAAAAATAGAATTTAGAGGAAAAGTTTTTTAATTTTGTAAACAAAAATTTGAGTCTAAGAATAAGAATCAACCAAATTCTGGCAATTTTTGATGACGATTTGACTGAAATTATTCAATTATTTTAGAATTTAATAACAATTTGACTCATTTTTTGCAGAATATTTCCGCTAGCCAGTCTTTCTCTCTAAAACATTCCAAACCTAGCGAATCTGGAACAAAAAGAATCCTTTTACTTTCTGGAAACATTAATTACGTGAGTGAACCAGACGAGAAGAAAATCAAAGTGCTACCTTTACAAAATAGTACAATTTGAACTTGTATGTAACTAATATCAAGTTTGTTTTTAAATAGAGTATTTTACATTGTTATTTATTATATTAGTATTAATAAAATATTTACTTTTTACAACAATTTTGCTCAAATATCGATTACTTTCACTTTAATTTAGCAATTTTAAAATATGAATGGGAGCAGATGGCCAAAGCTAATCGCAGAGGGCAGCACCTAGCCTATGTATCATTGATAGCTATTTGTTATTGTTTGATTTTAATTACTAAGATTTGGACTTCTGCTTCAATTTTTTTTCAATAGTCTGAATCATATCAATTTATTTTCCAATATTCTTTAATAATAATGACTTTTAGTGCCAATTCACAATGTGCGTAAACGTAAGGAGTACGTAACCGTAAACATAAGCATAAAGTTGAACTACTGTATTTCAATGCCCGTGTTCACAATGCTCTTACGTATTTCTTACGTTTACGTATTGACATAAGAGCTACGTAATGAAAACGTAAAGTTGAGATAAATTCAACTTTATGTTATGTTTACGTACGAAACAACTAATAGCGCATGCGTCATCTTGAGACACATGTTTTCATCTGACAGTTGACAGCACCTTGGAACGAAACATACTTTAAATGTGATTGATATAGAATTATTAATAAAAAAAAACAAGAATTTCTTCCTTGTCTTAATATTTCTCTCGTTGGCGATTTTTATAACGCAGTTTCAATAATAATGAAACAATCGCAAGATCTTTTTCAGACATCATACAATGAAACAAAACAAACTAAACTCCAAACTGTTTAAACTGAAACTAAAGAAAAACAGTAAACACGAAATAGAATCGAAATCAACAGAATATTCGAAAATGACAGTCAGAGAAACCAACATAATATATCAATAACCCTAATTTGTACCAACGTAAAATGAAAAAAAAAAAAAACACTTAATTTTAATATTTTACGTTACGAACACTGTGAACATACATAATTTCTTACCTGTTTCTTACGTTTATGTTTTTACGTACTCCTTATGTGAATTGGCACTTATATTATTGATTTCATTGTCATATTTCAATAGCAAGTCCCTGCGTATTCTTTTTTAGGTTGATCTTGAACCCTTTGTCTATTTTGGTCCTCTTTTTTGCTAATGTCGGGATTGGGTCTTTCTTTAAATTTATTTTCTTCCCTTCAAAACGTCCGATTCTTGTAGATTCCTATTCATTTGCTCTACATAAGTTATTCGTTACTTTGCCGCCATATCGCTTGACATATCACTGAAAAGCTTACTGAACGCTCAATTTTTTTTCCTCTTAATCTTCAATAAATATTGAAACTTATTCTACAATAATCTTATTATTATTTATAATCATCAAAAATGCGGAGAAAAATATTCATTACGTTTGATTTTCATTAATTTACTTGATTTTTACTATGTTGTGTGAACGCACTCGAAATTTGACGTTTATTTGAATCAGTTTGAAAACTTTTGTTCACAGGCCATAACTTGTTTAATTTAATTTTATTTTCAAGTTGATATTTTCTACAATGACTTCAAGTAAGTTTCAAAATAATCATAAGTCGATCTATTTTTTGATAAATATTTTATTTGTAGCAACTTTGAAAACTCTGGAGGTAGTTTTAAGGAATTTTAATCTACAAGAATTATGTGATATAGCATTACAAGGATTTCCAGAAATAACTTGGGATGAAGTACAAAATATAATAATTGCACACGGAGAAGCACTCATCTGTAAAAATGTCATTAAAGTTCTTGTGAATACAGTTAAAGACGTATCGAAAGATGAGATCGAGAACCGTATTTCAAATTTATATTTATTAGCAGTCGGTAAATCATCAAAAAGGACATGGATTGCATTTAAATTATTGGACGGCATTCCAGTAAAGGAAAAAGATAAATTGGAAAATATAAGAAGTACAATTAGAGGGACAGGAATGTTAGCAAACACAAATATGACTAAATTCAATAATAAATACGTCTTAAGTATCGAGAAAAAAATAATATCCAAAAAACGAGGTTTGAGAAAGCAGTTACCGATATATTTTCAATTTTTTTCAAACGAACCATATTTATTCTGTTCACGAAAAACCATCGAAAATAAAATTATGAGTTCAGTAGTCGAAGCTCTGGGATATTCTAAATGGAAACTGTGCAATTTAAGTGGGCCAAACATCACTGATTTGCTACAGCTACTTAAAAATAAAAAAAGTGCTGTAGATATGCCACCTCATTTGCTTTCTGAACCTCAGCCTACAATAACAGTAACAGACGGTATGGCTAATTTATGCCAAAAAGAAAAACGGAAAAGATATGCAGAACAAATTTTCGGCGAAAAGCCTGCTCAATTACAATCTTTCAGTGTTTCTTTGAAAAATTCTACTTGGGTACAAACTGATGAAGACTTCGATAAAATGAACGGAGCATCATTGGATGGTGTAAACTTGACTTTAAGGGCAAAAAATATTGCGGAATTTTTCAAGGAAATGATTTCAGTAGGAGCGGTTTCCGAGCCGATTCCTGAATACATGAGAGCTTTGGTCTGCACGGGAAAAAATAATTTGAAGATTACTCGTACATAAGAACATATATATTTTTTAAAGAAGAATTTTTCTTAGGAGCAACTGACTATAAGAACGAAAAAGTTATTTAAAACAATTATTTTTCGAAATTCAAAAGTGTTTATTTGAAAAATTATATTTGGATAAAAACCGGAAACTTCAACAAAATGAATAAAGCGTGATTAGGTTGTGTTAATTTGACTTTTAAGACTAAGTTTATTGCGGAATTTCTCAAATCGCTCCTACAGAAATCATTCTGCAATGTTCTTGTACTTTTTTCATCAAATTAGATATTATATCAAGATTTTTCATTTGTATAAATAAATACTGGGAACAGAAGTTTAGTTTGTTTCTATTCCTGATCGAATACTATTTTTTTACATTTTCATTTCATTTCTGCGATAAGAATTAAAATAATTATTATGTAATATAAAGATGGGCTCAAAAAACATTTAATTATTTATAATGTTCAATGTTTATAGAGTTTAAGATACAAGTGTAGAAAGTTGTTCAATATACGAGCGGCTTGGTTAAAAATATGAGCGAGAAACGGTTTTTAGAGTTTTACAAAAAAAAACTATGCATCTAAAACTTTAAGTGAGAACTTCTATTCAAACGATACCTAAACATAAATCATTGTTTTTAGAGTTTTTGTCTGTCTGAAAGTTTGTCTCGAATAGGCTCCGAAACGGCTCAACATATTTCAATGAAAATTTCAGGGATCAAAACATGAATTCTAATTTAAATTTTTGTGTATGTTCCATTTCAATATCTTGCAGGGTTCAGAAGATAAATATTTGTATGCTTCATATCTGCAGTGTCAGCGTAACTGTGGAAATTATAAAAAGTATGCGCACTTTCTATCTCATCGTAAAGTAAGCGAGCGACCTGATCATGTGCAGTTCTGTTACAGAATCTAATTGCTCTCTTTAATAATTATAATTTTCATGAATAATTATTACGATAACACTATCCACGCAGACGGAGTCGCGGGCTGTGGCTAGTTTAAAATATTTTGCTAGATTGGGCTTATAATATGTGAAGGATTAATGGAAAAAATATAAAGAATACGTAGGCAATACAAGTCAAAATAATATATAATTCTTTATAAAATGTATAAAATAAAAACAGTTTTCTTGTCAAATTACTAAGTAATAAGATTTCGTGATAAACAGCAAAATAAAAAGCTCTTCTGTAATTACAGTTAATAAGTGAATGGGTGTAGAATACATTATGTATAAAACTCTTCTGAGACTTGATGAGAAACAGGCGAATTGGACACAACAGCGGTTTGAGGCGAAGACGGAGGTGTTGACGATTGCTCTGCATTTCCGCTATTTGAATTTGGTGTTGAAGTAGCAAAGCCTGAAACGGGACTGGATGAATAAAGCTCTGCTAAACGTTGATGAGCTTGCTGACGTGCACTGAATTCAGCAGATTCCAATTGTTCCAAATAAAATTGCTGACGCTCTGTAATTAGCTGTTGTCGTTGATATTCTAAATCTTCTCTTTCACGTTCCATAATCATTTCCAGTTCTTCAAATTGTCGTAATTTAATTTGAAATATTTTCAATTGTGTCCCCAGTAATAATGCCACTGATGATTTAATCTTCCTCTCTTCCACAGCAGCTAGATGTTTTGCTTTAACTGCAGCAGTCGATAATGCAGCCGCAGCAGCCATTTGTATTTGTGCATCTTTTGATGTTTTTGGAGTTGATGTTTCTTCTTCTGAATCTTTTGTACCGCTTTCTGAACAAGTTCCTCCTTTCACTGTAATAACTTCACCTTCTATTTTATTATTAATCTCTACAAGCTCAGAGCGTTCCAGACCATTATTTTCTTGGTCATTACATTCATTTATATTATTTGCAGATATTTCACATTCTTCTTTCTTCAGATCAGTTTCTTTCTCTAATTTATCTTCTTTCTTGTCAGCTATTTCACTATTAGCTAGACCAGCAGCTGAAACCTCATCCTTAATATTAGCAAATTCCTCCATGGCTGATTTTACTGCTGTAGCAGCAATACGAGGATCAACAATTGATGCTAGAAATGCTACAGTCGACATTACTGGATTTCCTGATTTACTGAAAGGTATAGGTTGGTATGCTAAAGGACCAGCTTCATGATCTTCAAGATATAGATCTTCAATAGGTAAACGTAAGAAATTGAGGATGCACTCTTCTTGTGTACGCGTACCAACATGTTCGGAAACTTTATTCCAATCATCTTTATACATTTCTAATCCTTCAAGTAAAAGCAAAGTTTCCTGTTCTGTCCAATCTTTAATAAATGATTTGTTACGCGAAGCAGCTAATTTTTGAAGATATTGATCCAATTTTAATCCGAATTGCGATGGTTGTTCTCGATCAGTTTTATCCAAATCAAGTAAAGATTTAGCAGCACTTGGTTGTGGAGTTTTGGCAGGATTTATAGGTTGTATGCCTGAATGTGTATCAGATAATACATGGAAAAGTAAAGTTGGTGGTGGACCCATTGCCGTTGGCCACGATTCTGTATCCACTTGATAGTTTATCAATCCCCATTGTTCAAGAAATGCATGTACTCGCATTATGGCACATACGTCACCTGACAAGTTTCGTCTACATGCTGTGCTAGTTATATATTCAGTAGGATTTAAACGATAAGTATCTATTATGAAATTCCTGTATGCTAAATATATTTCTGGAGTTTTAGATTTATTTTTCCCATTAAAAAATTCTGGAAGAGCTCTATTCTCAATAGCATGGACAGAATTATAATCGAACCAAGCAGAATAGGACGGCACCACTATATGATGTTTTTGTTCACTAACATTAAATTCTTTACTCATAAATTCCTGTGTATTTCCCATTTGAGATTCTTCACCTTTATCTTCTGTTTCAACTAAATCAGTCTTGTTTGTTATATTTGTTGGATGTACTTCAACAACTGGGTCATCTATATCTTTAGTTAGATCCACTGTTTCAATATCATCACCAAACTTGTGCTTTTTATTACCAACTGCTGGACTCCGGCCGCTTTTTCTTTTAGTCTGTTTCAATGGGGGTGACGGAGACCATTCCGTTTTCTGTTTCTTGTTACTTCGATCGGGATTCATTAAATCTTCTAAAGACATCCTCAGCTTATGTACTTTTTTTCGTCCGAATTCATCCACTTCATAATCTTCTTCAGTCATCCATTCGTTGTATTGGTCGCTTTCTAATAACCACGAAATACTAACACGCCATGGACCTGCATGCTGTATAGGATTCTTAGGTATATCTAAACTCAATCTTGTATTGACCCATGTATCGTAAGAATCAGGAAAATAATACCAATGTAACATCACGTTCTTATCTCTTCGCATTGTTGGTCTTACATATTCTTCTTCGAGTGGATCACAATGTGGATACAACACATGCGTAGCTTTATCTTCTACATCAGACCATATACCTTGACGACGTTCTATTATTTCCTTTGCCTTACTTGCGCTTGTTTTGTCTACTTCTGGCCTAACATAGACAGAAGGTATTACAAGAAACTTATTTTGTATCAAAGTCCGTTCTATTGCTACAAACATTTCTATGTTTCGATCTAAACGAGAATGACTCTGAAAATTGAATCTTCGCCATACTTGTTCACTTTTATGCCGGTATGCTGTTGCTAATATATGACACAAACTTCCATTTACTTTAAAATCCATAAAACATTTGATTGGAATTCTCGTCAATGCAGGCTTAGCCGCATTTTTCCCAAGATAATTCTCTTGAAATTGAAGTAGTTGTACAACAAGAATAGCTAGACTATTATTTGTTGGTTGATCGGCTTGAACATACTTCTTGCAGTTTTTCAACAACCATTGTCGTATTCCATCGAATAATGTTACAGTTTCTGGAGAATCGAAGAATTTAGAATTAGGACTCCCATCCTTTTTTGGTCTAAACGCTATCATTTTATTAATTACTGTATTTTTCTTATTCTGTTCAAACTACACCACCAAACATGATTTTTTTATTTACGATTGCTGCTGCCATCTGCGTCGTCAAATTAATGGATTGCGGGCTATCACGTGATACTACGACGTAGCTTGATGTTCAACTGTCAAAGTGACATTTGAATGTCGGCTATTGTCAAGTGTTTAAAATATTTTTCTTATGCTCTGCTACGTTATTGGTGTGAAAGGTGCAAATTTTGAGTTTTCAAGGTAATCATGCCTCTTCTCGTGGAAGTATGTTGTATATCAGAAAGATAAAGACGTGTAATATGAATTAATTTTTATACCGTAATAGGTCAAATAGAACCCATCAAACTAGCCCAAAGATTGCAATGGATTGAAGGTATCAATGTACCAAATATTGGAAGCAGGAGAAGTGGACGCGTTTATGGAATACATTTTGAGAATTCTCAAAACGAGATACATGCTGCCATCTCTTGAATTTTCGTGAACAAAGATTAGAACACTTTGTATAGACCTTTTCACGACTAGTAATGCGCATGCGTGTTCGCTAATCTAAAAGGCGGCAATGTGAAAGTTTCGGGCACTTTTTATAAATATAGCTGAGCAACAACGATCATTACCATTATTACCAGTTCAATCAAATGAAAGATTAATTGATGGTGTATTATTAGTCCATTCGACAATAGAAGCTCATAGCTTCATATAATTACGACGATAATTAAAATTCCATGCTCTTCCCCAAGGTGGTAAATAAAGCAGAACTTATTGATACGCTAGGATGACAATTATATTCATATTAGGTTCAAGTAATTTAATACAATATTAATTTTGAATACAAAGAATAATAATCAAAAAATACAGTAATAGATCACATTCAACATATTTTGGACAAATTTTCAGATACTTTTGCTACGTTGATTTAATAAGTTTTCGACGAGATTCAAGACAAGGCTTTGGAAAACTAATAAAATAATATTAATTGTCCGAAAATGACTTATTACGCATATCGCTGTGACATCTTTCATAACAACAGTGCTATTTTGCTCCTTTGTAAACTGATAACATTATATACTTTTATTGAAAAGTTTGTATAATGATTTTACTGTAAATATATAACAATCAAAATTGTACTAAGTATGAATTTTCATAAATCTTACATTGAAAACATAGTATTAAGGGCTTATCTACGTATAAAGTGCCCGAAAAACATGGTGGATGTCTAGGCATGCGCACTAAAAATTTTCAACTATGAAAAGGACTATTATGATTGCTATCGACTGAACCGGAAGAGCACTTTATTCGAAACATTTTTTGAATATTCCGCATAAATCCAAAACGGTTGAACGTAGATTGTTAGAATTCAGTATTTAGGACGATTATACCGTATAGATGCACATATCTTATTTTTATGGAGATCACCGAGCCGGAAGTGCACTTTACTTGACAGTCTTTTGGAATTTTTCGCATAAAACGATCAGGTGTAGAATATTGAAATTTGGTATTTCAGTCCGCTGTAGCATCTGAATGATTGCCTACTATTTTCATAACAATGGACTGAGTCGGAAGTGCACTTCAGTAGGTATTTATTTTTTAAGTTTGTGCATAAAATCAGATCTGTTGGTAGTCGTAGAATTTTGGAAATCAATATTTAGGAATGTTATAGTGTAAGAATAATGGCCTACTGTTTCCATAGCAACCGACTTGGCTGAAAGCGCATTTTACTTGACAGATTTTTAGAATCTCTAGGGTAAATTTAAAACGATTAACTGTGGAACGATGAGATTTTTTGTTTGATTATATATAACCAATGATATATATAATCAAACACAAAATCACGTCGTTTTATATATATATCCAATGATGTACAAGTAAGTCACGTGATGTTCACGTCAGATTTTTTTTACTTTTATTCTATTGGTGACATTGCAGACTTTGAAACATTAATAAATGTAAAATTCTGAACATCAAAGAGGACTGCAAATTATCCCGCATATCAAATATTCCCATTTTCCAAGAGTTCCTATCTTTCTATTAGTTTATTGAACAAAGTAATGATATTAAAATAACTTGAAATAGGTTGAAAATGGAAGTAAACCATCTGCAACAATGTAACACTCTTGATCCGGCCATAAAATTAATCCTACCCAAAACTATTACCGAGCGGCATCTTTGATTCTAAACTACCTGAATTTGTCAATACACTCAACTATTATTGTAATAATATCCCTAGCACTTTGTCATCGATTATAAAATTTATTGTATGAATAGTAAATAACTACAATATGCATATATTTTTGTCTAAGGCGTTGAAATATTTCACTCATACTGAATATAGTGATAGTTCATGTGTTCAGTGAATAATTCGAAAGGCCAAAATTATCCTCTTCATGACAAGAAACCAGTATATGTAGGTAACAAAAAATTAATTATATGTGAAAAAAAAGATGCCTTTTTTCGGTTTATTTCTAATTTACTAATTCAAAGCAGTTGTCTTACTGACAATAATAAAAATAATTTGAATGATGCTAAACAAGCAAGACACTCTCGCCACTTATTTTATTTTACGTCAATATTCTCAAAATGTTTGATGATGAATAAGACCTACCGTTTGAAAGAATAAAAAAAAAAACAGTGGAACAACCCATTTATAAACTTTAAGTATGCCAAAACTCCCATTGCTTTATGCGCGCAGTACAAAATTTTCCATTCACTTGAAAATAAAATGGGACATTCTGTATATATTTTTAGCTTGCTGCACTCTTTTTCTATATAAACTTCAAGTACACCAAATCTTACATTCCTTCATGCGCGCAGTAAAAAGTTTTCTCTTCACGTAAAATTAATATGGGACACCTGTATATACTTTCAGCTTTCTGCATTTCTTTTCCACATGAAATTCAAATATGTCAAATCTCACATTCCTACGTGCGTGCGGAACAAAATTTTCTCCTCACGTAAAGTCAAAATGGGACACCTGTATATACTTTTAGCTTTCTGCACTCCTTCATATAAACTTCAAGTATGCTAAATCTCATCTTTCTTTATGCGCGTAGTACAAAGTTTTCTTCTTACGTAAAATTAAAATAGGACACCCGGTATATAATTTTGTCTTTCTGCATTTCCTTTTCCACTCAGACTTCAAGTATGTCAAATTTCTAATTCTTTCGTGCATGCGGTACAAAATTTTCTCTTCACGTTAAATTGAAATAGGACAGCCTGTATATACTTTTAGCTTCCTGCAGTCCTTCTCCAAATAAACTCCAAGTATGTCAAATCTCAAATTTCTTCCTAAGCGCGATACAAAGTTTTCTCTTAACGTAAAACTAAAATTGGACACACTGTATATAATTTTTGCTTTCTGCACATCTTCCCCGTATAAATTTTTCATTCCTTCGTGCATACAATATGCTTGAAAAGGGGTCGAAAGTTATCTCTTTACGTATAAATATATAGATATCATTATTATTTTAATCACCCTGTATAATAAAAAATTATTATGCATAAATAATACTACGATATTTCAGACAACGGCAGGTCAAGTGTTATTTATAATATTTGCTCCAATTATACGATGTTTTGTTGAATTCATCAATAAATACTTGTATCAAAACACCCTGTATAATTTAAATTTATAATAAATAAATAATGTTGCTATATTTCAAATAACAATTATACGATTTTTTGTTGAATCAATCAATAAATATTTGTATGAACAAATAATGTACATCCTGTATAATTTAAATTTATAATAATTAAATATTGTTGTTATATTTCAAATAACGAAAGGTTATTGATTTTAAATTCATATTTTTATTTAATTTTCGATCAAATTTATTAATAAATATTGTTTAAAAAAAAACATACTGTATAATTTGAATTTGTTGTGAATAAATAATATTTTCATGTTTAAAACAACGGGAAGTCATGTATTGGCCTTTTTTCGTTTTAAAAGTACATCTGTATAGAAATTTATTGATTAAAACATTCTTGTTTAATTTGGAATTAATTCGTAGAGAAGTTTTAACTTGCTTGGCTGCAGGTGTTCAAGCCAGCGTACAATGCTTTGTATATGCACTCTTGCTTCAAAATTCGTGCTGTTCGGTTGTACGTCGTGTAACTCTAAAACAAATCGTTGATTTAAAGTTGTTTAAAAGTGTTCAAATGTTATATTTGGGGTTGTGAATTTTGCTTATTAACGTAGAGATCAAAATTTTGTATATTTAAATATGTAAATTGGGGTGAATTTGTTCCGCATTGCGTGTCCGTTAGGGGCACGTATTTGCGATGTTAGTCTTTGCTTTTATTATGTAATAAATAAATAAAATATCTTGGTTTTTTTGCAAAGGCCTGTAATGAAAGGTCCAACGTGGGAATCGGTGCACACGTAGGTACCGCTACGAGAGGCACCCCCCCTGATGAACACCACCGCGTGGGGTTGCAATGAGTTCTAGGGCGAACGAGCGATCTAATTAGGGAGTAACGGCATACTCTCGATATGTACCTATCGGAAGTCGGGAAAATATGGTAGCTGGCGGGGGTCCTTGATTAAGTTCAAGAAACGACATTAGCTGAGACCGATACTTAAGGTTACCATATCGCGTAATTAGGCGGTATCGCGGGCCTCGGAATATGCATTGGCCACGTATTCAAACAACGTATTTTTTCTATTTGCAAACGACGAGCACACCGGTGCTTGGGTGTCTGAGCGCTCAGGCACTCATTGGGGTAGTAAAGTAGAGTCAATTAGTAGCATAATATAACAGAACACTTTTAAATAATCTCGCGAAATCAAAAAGCAACAATCAATCGCGATAGCTAACTCTCCGAATAAATATATCCGTCGAATACGCGCGAAACACACACAAAACACGTTTGAATGTTGAACGAATGTTGAATGAATGTAATTAATTAAAAATTCCCTTTCAGCTTCTTCTTTCATCATTACCACCTCCAACGAATTAAAACCAGGACGTAAGTTGACTAATAAACTTTGCTTTTCAGGTTCTAATCAATTTTTCTTTCAGCTATTTTGTTTTGCTTTTTCGCAGATTTCTAATTAATTTGTATTTTTTCAGATCATTTGCTGAGGATGAGCCCAGCTGATGAGGTGGACATCGAGGGAATGGACATCGAGGGAATGGACATCGAGGGAATGGACATCGTGGGAGGAGCTGAGGATGAGCCCAGCTGCCAAAATCAACTCTCAATATTTTTTTTTGTTGAATATGATTCACCAAAATTTGTTTTGAGTTTCTGTTTCAGGTTGGCGGTCATCAATCGTCGTAACATCATTGCATCATCAGCTAGGTAATATAATATTACTTATTGTACAACTGTTTTCAACTACTGCTAAAATAATTTGTCTAATATTTGAATTCATAATTTTAATTTAGAGTTCAGCAGCGAAACCAGAGCCCAGCAATAGAATCGGATCCCAGCAGCCGTACAAGAAGTCTTCCAGTAGCAGCAGGAAATCCCTTTCAGCTCAGAATCATTGCCACAACATCTACACGTAAGATTTATTCAAAATAAAAAACTTACTAATTATCAATTTAATAATTTATTTGAATTTTTTATGTTTTTAGGCCATCCAGCAACGAAACCAGAGCCCAGCATTAGAACTAGAGCGCAGCACCAAAATCAGAGTCCAGCACCAGAGCCCAGCAGCAGAATCAGAACCCAGCAGCCTTCCAAGAAGTCCTCCAAGAATTGCAGAAGATCAGTACATCAGCAGCAGCTGTTTCTGTCCCCAGATTCAACTTTAAAGAAGTCAACTTATTAATTTAGCCCGCAGCTTGCAAAGTTCAAGTAAGTTTAATTTGTTTTTAAATCTTCCGACTTGTAATAATTATTTTGTTGTTTCAGTTGCAGTACGCGAAGAAGCCACTTCTCTGGTCTAGGTTTCGCTGGGGTTTTCCTAGGCCCAAAGGGAGAATTCCCGGAGAAGAGTTCGTCTCTTTCCCCTTAGTCATTGCCTGGGGGCGAACAAGGCTTACAACAACGCAACAGCAACGCAAACAAGACTTCCATCAACACAGCAGCATCGAGTAATCAACAATTAATCTTCGAACCTTTGTACCCTTTCCTAATTTCCAAAATAAACTCATTTCTCCAAAATTTACTGTTGTATTTATTTCTAAAACCTATTTTTATTATTTTCAGGAGTATTTAGGGAAATAAATGTATTGTTAAATAGTTTGCAAAATAAATTAAATTCATTAATAACTTGTATGTTTTATTTTAAAGTAAATAAAATTTAAAATTAAAATTGTATTGTTGAGATTTAAATATTATATTGAAATTGAATTCTTATTTTTTTAATACATTCATAAAATAAATTTATTTTTACTATTTTAATGCCCAGTATTATAAAGGGCGAAGAAAATTTATTTCCAAAGTAAATTTATTTTATTTAACAAATTCTAATCGAATTATTACTCCTTATGACAGTGAAAGCATTGCTGTCAAAAAATCGACTGTCATTTAACAGAGTAAATTTTATTTACTTTGAGAGTAAATTTATTTGTCCTTTATAATACTGGGCATTAGTATACAAAAATATCAAATTCATTCAAAATTTACTGTTGTTTTTATTTCTAAAACCAATTTTTATTGTTTTCAGAAGTAGTTAGGCTTAAAAATACTCCTTGTTCTGTAACTTATTTTAAAATTACCGAATAAAAAACCTTTCCCACAAAATTAATTGTATTTTATTTATTTTAGAAACCTGTACTTTTTTTTCAGTCATAAATAAATAATAAAGTCTCATAATTAATATTTAATTATTAATCTTGTAAGTTTAATTGGCGGGCAACCCGCAATGCAAGCTTTTTAAGAATTGAAAACCCTTTTTTCATTTGCTCAAAGAGTGCTACTCATCATAAAAATCATTTTTGTATGAATAATATGATAAATCCTTAAATAGAGTATGAATTATGTTCTATTTATTTTGAAAATAATTAATGAATGTGGTACAGTAAAAAATATATCCTAATCCGGTACACAATTAGAAATAAAACTAAAAGTATCCTTTAAAATTTTTGATAAAATCATCCGTTTAGCCAAAAAATTATATTTAGTGTACATTTATTCCAAACAAACTAAGTAGTGCCACCTATGCAGCAAAATGTCAACTAATTGCTGGACTTCGCCAAATATTTATTTAAAAAGTTCGTATATTGATATCTCTGAGATGAAGGCCCCAATCAAAAAAAATTATCGATCAAACTTATATTATTTTTCAAAATAATGTTAGGTGTTTCATATACATTTTTGCGATTAGGACTCTGGTTTTATAGATAATCGTTAATTCATGAAATAATCAATAACTTCGAAATTATGAGCCTTATTGGCAAAAAAATATCACATAATATTTGATCTAGAAAATAAGTAAGACTTTATTTGAAACATTTTTTTATTAAGGCCATAGTTGGGCCAAAAAAAATGATAACGCAAATGCCTATTTATTTTGGGACAAATGCAGTACAGCAGAATTAATCAATGTCTATCTGGTAGACAATTAAAGTCAAAATTAAAACTTCCTCACAAAATTTTTGATACAATGAGCCGTTTAGCCAAAAATAAATATATTTAGTTTCCACTGACTACAAACGAGCCATATAGTGCCATCTGTGTAGCGAAGCGTAAACTGATTGCTGAACTTGAATTATAAAAGTTTAGAGTAGTTATAACTCAAAAATGAGTACGACAAGCAAAAAAAAGCTTCAAGTAAACTCATATTATTTTAAAAAAATAGATGGGGTACTTTATTTACTACTTTTTGATTAGTGCTGCCTTTACGTCAGAAATCATCTTTTCACAAATTATCGATTTCCAAGTGAACAAGGGCACTAATCAAAAAAAGATACATAAAGTATCCCAACTAATTTTCAAAAATAGTATGACTCAACTTGAAACGTTTTTTTGGTTGTCGTACTTAATTTCGAGTTATTGATACCAGCACTTTAATAGGTTATGTACCAATTACTCGAAAATGAGTACGAGAAGCGAAAAAAAGTTTCAAGTAAAGTCATATTATTTTTGAAAAATAAGGGGGGTAGCTTGAGTAATTTTTTTTTGATTAAAGCCCTTATTTGAGAGGATATCATAAATTTATAAAAGTACTAATAATTTCAGTATTATAAGTCCTAGAAAAAAACTTTTGAATCAGTAGTATTTATTTTTGATCAATGATATAATTTATTTCAATATCTTCCGGATTTAAGTCCTTGTGAGGGCTGTAATCAATAATTTCTACCCTGCAAAACTGATACTAAAAACAGAAAATATTTTATGCTCAATCGATGCAAAATTATAATTAAATGATACTTTCTAATGAGAAATTTATCGAAATAAGTTGCCATTTAGCCACAAAAAAATAAAATTATTTCAGGGTTTCTCAAAACGAGGTACATGCTGCCATCTCTTCGATTCTCGTGAACTAACAAGTAAAACAGGCCATACAATATAACTGCTCAATAAGTAACCGTAGTTTTATATGTCAGTTTCTAATAGATAGCTTATATCTCCTAAATAAATTATATTAGATTCGTCAATTAGCCTTTGATAGTGAGTTTATATTATGTTATTCATTTCTAAACCAAGTCCAGTCTTCTATCTGTCAAACTCACAAAGTATAAGGGATGAAATAATGCAACGAGAATCTGGTCATACAATATATCCGCTCAACAGGTTGCCGCAAATTTATAAATCAATTTCTAGTAAAGGGCTTATATCACCTGAATAAATTACCGTATATTAATATATCAAAAACTAATGGAAAGCTTATATTATCGAATCTATTTGAAAACCACGTCCTGCCTTTTATATTCGAATCTTACCGATATGGGAGTCAAATAATGCAATGACCTCGAATGTTTTCTTAAATTTTATATGGAGAACTGTTGACAAATTTAAATTCACTTTCGGTGATTTTGTACGGCGTTGAAAGCGCAGCTCCGCGGAGCCAACGTATTTAATTAAATCCGTAATTGATTTTGTATTAACAATAAAGTGCACTTTGTTAAATTCGCGATGGACTAAGTCGGTGCGCAAACTTGAAGGGTGGTGAAGCTGCCTGACCACTTTTCCTCGACGGGTTTCTTTGCCGGGAATCCTATACTCGGTCGCTGCCATCCGTAGGCCTTCACTCTAGAGGTAGTATCCCTGGTGACTCCTGGTCAAAGGGTGGGTGTGGAAGTGCCTGAAGCATGCAATCATGTGATAGATCTATAGCCAGGGAGAAACTGAGTAGTAGCTGCTACGTGGCAGGTATAGGTCGCGTTTTAGGCGTTAAACACCGGGGTTTGGCAGGGACCCACGTAAACTCTGAACAAACACGCGGCGTTGTTAGTTCTTTTTTTTTATTAGCTCGTGAACTGCGAATTGGGGGTTGAATGGTGTGTGATGAATGTTGAATGAATGCTCAATCAAAATTCCCTTTCAGTACATCATCATCATCATCAGCAGGACGTAAGTTAATTAAAAAAAAATGTTTGTTTCAGGTTTCTAATCTATTTTTTTTTCTTATTAATTTTCAGATCAGAGGTGGCGGAATTTAATTGATAAAATATTTCTTACAGGTCTCTAAACTGTTTTTTTTTTTTTATATTGTTTCACAGATCGCTGGAAAGGTAATATTTTTGTTTAACAGTTTGGAGTTCAGTTTAATTAATTTTTGTGTGTATTTTATGATTGCAGGACTTTAAGCTTCAAGTAGCAGTCTTCCGTCGTTGAAAGTGGCCCAGCTGTTTTCATCTTTAAGCCCAGCAGCTTGCAATAGTCCACCGTGGGAGCGCCTCGCCAAACTAATCAAAACCTTCCCTTTCAACTCAAAACCATCGTTACAACATCAAAAGTGAGATTTATTCAAAATAATTATCAAAACTTCACTAATCTTCAATTTATTAATTTATTTGTATTTTTTATGTTTTTAGGCCATGCAGTAGCGGAACCAGAGCCCAGGAGCAGGACCAGAGCCTAGCAGCAGAACCAGAGCACAGCAGCAGAAACATCCCAGCAGCAGAACCAGAGCCCAACAGTGAAAACAGCCCAGCAGCCGTCCAAGAAGTCCTCCAGCAGCAGCAGAACCAGAGCCCAACAACTGTCCAAGAAGTCTTCAAGTAACAGCAGAACCAAAGCTCAATAACCTTCCAAGAAGTTCTACAGCAGCAGCAGAACTAGAGCCCAACAACTGTCCAAGAAGTCCTCCAGTAGCAGCAGAATCAAAGCCCAATAATCTTCCAAGAAGTCCTACAATAGCAACAGAACCAGAGCCCAATAACCTTCCAAGAAGTCCTCCAACAGCAGCAGAACCAGAGCCCAGCAGCCGTCTGAGAAGTCTTCCAGTAACTGCAGAAAATCAACACATCAGTAGCAACTGTTCCAGGCTCCAATTAAACTCAACTTCAAAGAAGTCAACTGATTAATTAAGCCCGCCGCTTACAAAGTTCAAGTGAGTTCAATTTCATTTTAAATTTTCCGACTTGTAATAATTATTTTGTTTCAGTTGCAGCGAGCGAAGAAGCCACTTCTCTGGTCTAGGTTTCGCTGGAGTTTTCCTAGGCCCAAAGGGAGAATTCCCGGAGAAGAGTTCGTCTCTTTCCCCTTAGTCATTGCCTGGAGGCGAACAAGGCTTACAACAACGCAACAGCATCGCGGACAAGACTTCCAACATCACAACAGCATCGAGTAATCAATAACAATTAATCTTCGAACCAAAATAACATAATTTCCACAAAATTCACAGTTGTATTTATTTCTAAAACCTATTTTTATTGTTTTCAGAAGTATTTAAGAAAATAAATGTATTATTAAATAGAATAAATCAAATTCATTAATAATTTGTGTGTTTAATTTTTAAAATAAATACAAAGCTCAGAAACTGATTTTTACTATTTTAATTATTCAAAAATATCAAAATAAGGTATTCAAAAGTCTCTGTAATAAATAAACATGCCAGATAGTCCCTATTTTCTTAATTTGAAAATTTTAGTTCAAAAACGTGCTAGGTGCTGCCATCTCTGACTAACTGAACAAACTAGTGCCTATTCAAAAATGTGTGGATTGTTGATGTACGAGCTTTTATACATCATTTTTGATTAAAATATACTCTTCATTAAATTGAAACAAGTATAAATATTAGTGTACAATTATTATTTAAGTAGTGACTCAAGATTTATTCAGATAAACACAATGCCGGCATGCGACGCGTCGATCGCCGGTTAAATCTGACAGCCCTGATATTTCCCGGTAAAAAGTTATGAAATAAAATAACTGTTATTGACTTGCTACCAAATATATTTTGATATGAATTTTTATCCACAAAATCAGAATATTCAAATTTGCCAACAGTTTTCCAAATATAAGCCCTTTAGTACAAATTGATTTAAAAATTTGCGGTTATCTGTTGAGCAGATATATTCTTGTTGCATTATTTCACCCCTTATTCTTTGTGAGTTTGATCGATAGAGGACTGGATTCAATATTAAAAGAAATAACATAATATAAACTTCCTATTAAAAATGAAATCATAAATCTAAAATCATTAATTCAAGAAATATTGAGTTCTTTAGTAGAAATTGACGTTTTAAACTACGGTTACCTGTTGAGCAGTTATATTGTATGACCGGATTACTTGTTAGTTCACGAGAATCAAAGAGATTGCAGCATGTACCTTGTTTTGAGAAATTTTAAAGTAATTTTATTTTCTTGTGACTAAATGGCAACTTATTTTGGATATCTTAATAATAATTGTGTATCAATTGAGCATAAAAAAAATTTTGTATTTAGTACCAATTTTGCAGAGGGCCCAATAAGGGCTTTAAAAATATTATGACTTCTCGCTTCCTGCACTCATTTCGAGTAATTGGTACATAATCTATGGAATAGGGCAACCGGAAAATAGTTTCAAGTTAAGTCATACTATTTTTGAAAATTAGTTGAGATACTTCATGTATCTTTTTTTGTTTAGTATCACTTGGAATTAATAATTTGTGAAAAGGTGATTTCTGACGTAACGAGAGTACTAATCAAAAAGTGAGAAATTAAGTACCCTATTTATTGTTCAAAAATAATGTGAGTTTATTTAAAACTATTTTTGGGTTGTCGTACTCATTTTTGAGTAAACTGTTATAATTCAAGTCCAGCCATTAGTTTACATTTCGCTACACAGGTGGCACCACGTAGCTCATTTTGAATAATGAAAATTAAATAATTTTTATTTTGGCCAAACGACTGATTTTATCAAAAAATTGTAGGGAACTTTTAATTCTATTTTTTAATGTCTACTAGATTAGTATATTATTTTTTGCTGCACTACATTCATTATTCATTTTAAAAATAAATAAAACCAAATAAATTTTATTATTCGTACAATAAATGATTTTTATGACGACTAGCATCCTTTGGGATAACAAAAAAAGGGTTTTTAATTTTTAAAAAACTTGCGGATGTCTCGCCCGTTTACTTTTATTTGAAGAATTTACAAATGTGATTATTTATTTTTGACTGAAAAAAAAATACAGGCTTTATAATAAATAAAATACATTTAATTTTGTGGAGAAGGTTTTATTTGGTAATTTCAAAATAAGTTACAGAACAAGGACCATTTTAAGCCTAACTACTTCTGAAAATAATAAATATAGGTTTTAGAAATAAATACAACTGTAAATTTTGTGGAAATGATTTTATTTCACCGGGAGTTGTCAGGGCTGTCAGATTTAACCGGCGATCGACGCGTCGCTTGCCGGCATTGTGTTTATCTAAATAAATCTTGAGTCACTACTTAAATAATAATTTTAAACTGATATTCATACTTGTTTTGATTTAATGAAGAGTATATTTTAATCAAAAATGATGTATAAAAGCTCGTACATCAACAATCAACACTTTTTGAATAGGCGCTAGTTTGTTTAGTTAGTCAGAGATGGCAGCACCTAGCACGTTTTTGAACTAAAATTTTCAAATTAAAAAAATAGGGACTATTTGGCATTTTTATTTATTACAGAGATTTTTGTATACCTTATCTTGATATTTTTGAATGATTGAAATAGTAAAAATAGATTTCTGAGCTTTGTATTTATTTAAAAAATTAAGCATACAAATTATTGATGAATTTGATTTATTATATTTAATAATACATTTATTTTCTTAAATACTCCTGAAAACAGTAAAAATAGGTTTTAGAAATAAATACAACTGTGAATTTTGTGGAAATGTTTTTATTTTGGGAATAAGGAAAGGGTACAAAGGTTCGAAGATTAATTGTTGATTACTCGATGCTGTTGTGATGTTGGAAGTCTTGTCCGCGATGCTGTTGCCTTGTTGTAAGCCTTATTCGCCCCCAGGCAATGACTAAGGGGAAAGAGACGAACTCTTCTCCGGGAATTCTCCCTTTGGGCCTAGGAAAACCCCAGCGAAACCTAGACCAGAGAAGTGGCTTCTTCGCTCGCTGCAGCTGAAACAAAATAATTATTACAAGTCGGAAAATTTAAAAAGAAATTGAACTCACTTGAACTTTGCAAGCGGCGGACTAAATTAATCAGTTGACTTCTTTGATGTTGAGTTGAATTGGTGGCTGGAACAGTTGCTACTGATGTGTTAATATGCTGCAGTTACTGGAGGACTTCTTAGACGGCTGCTGTGCTCAGGTTCTGCTGCTGCTGGAGGACTTCTTGGAAGGTTATTGAGCTCTGATTCTGCTACTACAGAAGGACTTCTTTGACGGTTATTGGGCTCTGGTTCTGCTGCTGCTGCAAAACTTCTTGTAAGGTTATTGGACTCTTGTTTTGTTGCTGCTGGAGGACTTCTTGGAAGGCTATTGGGATCTGGTTTGCTGCTGCTGCAGGACTTCTTGGAAGATTATTGGGCTCTGGCTTTGCTGCTGCTGGAAGACTTCTTTGACGGTTGTATGGCTTTGGTTCTGCTGCTGCTGGAAGACTTTTTGGATGGCTGCTGGGCTTTGGTTCTGCTGCTGGGCTCTGATTCTGTTGCTGGGTTTTGATTTTGATGCTGGGTTCTGATTCTGCTGCTGAGTTCTAATTCTGTTACTGCGCTCTAATTTTGCTGCCGGGCTCTGATCTTACTGCTGGGCTCTGGTTCTGCTGCTGGACTCTGGTTCTGCTGCTGGACTCTGGTTCCGCTGCTGGATGTCCTAGAAACATAAAAAATACAAATAAATTAATAAATTGAAGATCATTATTTACGTGTTTACAGTAGTTAAAAACAGTCACATAATGAGTAATATTATATTACCTAGCTGATGATGCGGTGATGTTATGAAGATCCTCGGCTGGCGACCTGAAACAGAAACTTAAAACAAATTTTGGTGAATCATATTCAACAAAAAAAATATTGAGAGTTGATTTTGGCAGCTGGGCTCATCCTCAGCTCCTCCCACGATGTCCATTCCCTCGATGTTCATTCCCTCGTTGTCCACCTCATCAGCTGGGCTCATCCTCAGCAAATGATCTGAAAAATAACAAATTAATTAGGAATCAGCAAAAAAGTAATGCAAAATAGCTGAAAGAAAATTGATTAAAACCTGAAAAGAAAAGTTTATTAGTCAACTTACGTCCTTTTCTTGATTTGTTGGAGGTGGTAATGATGAAATGAAGAAGCTGAAAGGGAACTTTTTTTGATTAGTTGCATACATTCAACATTCGTTCAACATTCAAACGTGTTTTGTGTGTTGGTTTGTTTGTTGTTTATTTAGCGGATCTAATTTTTTGTTTGAAGAGCTAGCTACGCGATGGGTGACTGCTGCCATACTACTTCGCGATTTAATTTTAAAAGTGCTCAGATATATTATGCTACTGTTTGACTCTACTTTACTACCCCAATGAGTGCCTGAGCGCTCAGACACCCAAGCACCGGTGTGCTCGTCGTTTGCAAAAAAAAAATACGTTGTTTGAATACGTGGCCAATGCATATTCCGAGGCCCGCGATACCGCCTAATTACGCGATATGGTAACCTTAAGTATCGGTCTCAGCTAATGTTGTTTCTTGAACTTAATCAAGGACCCCCGCCAATTACCATATTTTCCGACTTCCGATAGGTACATATCGAGAGTATGCCGTTACTCCCCAGTTAATTCGCTCGTTCGCCCTAGAACTCATTGCAAATCCACGCGGTGGTGTTCACCAGGGGGGGTGCCTCTCGTAGCGGTACCTACGTGTGCACCGATTCCCACGTTGGACCTTTCATTACAGGCCTTTGCAAAAAAACCAAGACATTTTATTAATTTAATACATAATAAAAGCAAAGACTAACATCGCAAACACATGCACCTAACGTACACGCAATGCGGAACAAATTCACCCCAATTTACATATTTAAATTCACAAAATTTTGATCTCTACGTTAATAAGCAAAATTCACAATCCCAAATATACCACAGAGCACTGTTAAAATAGTTTTTAAACGCAGTTTACGAGAGCAAAGACGACGCAAATGCGGCTTCTACGACAGCCACGACAGCAGTGAACCACACGAAACGAAACAGCAAGCTTCAGAAATAAATTATACGAGTTAAGAAGTATACTACGTTTTCCAATGTGTTAAAAAGAGATAGATATGCTAAAAGGAACTAGTATTATCAAAAATCAAACCAAAGTTGTAACGTGTTGCAACCATCAATTAGTACTTGATTAAATTAACTTGATTCGACAAAGTAATTGAAAAAGAATCTTTAAAATAAAAATTTTAAAATATTGAAATAAAATTATTTGAAATATTGTAAAAGTATTGTAAAGACAATAAATTATTATTAATAATAATTGTTTAAACATTATAAAAAATAATAAACCAGAATTTGAAAAAAAAATTCAAGCAGTTTTTTTAGTACAGAAATATTGTTAAATATTCATTAAATATTGTATCAATATTATTATAAACAAATATAAATTGTTATTATTCTAATAACAAATTTAAATATTAATATAGTATAGCTACAATGAGTTAAAAAGAGATAAAAATACTTTTTCTACGTCACATACCAGACAAGCTGTAACAATCGAAACAATTATCTCGGAGTTTGGTACTGCATTTTAGTAAAAATACAAAATTTTAAAATTATATTTCAAAAACTCAATATATTGTAAAAAATGATGCACAAATTATATTTGAATATTTATTTATCTATATCCAGAGTCGGCTCTAGCCTACTTACCACCGGGTTCCAAAGATATATAAACTGCGCCTCCCCCCTACCTGCCTCTCTTCATCGTACTTTTGTTTTTTATAGATTTCAATCCCAATTCACAAGCCACAATTTTAATCGCAATCCACAATCCACAATTTGAATTCCAATCCACAATTTTAATCCCAATCCAAAATCCAAAATCCACAATTCCAATCCCAATTCCAATTCCAATCCAAAATCCAGAAACCCAATCCTAGTCCAAAATCCACAATCCCAATCCCAATCCCAATCCCAATCCCAATCCAAAATCCATAGCCCCAATACCAATCGAAAATTCACAATCCCAATCCCAATCCAAAATCCCAAATCCAAAATCCAGATCCAGAAACCCAATCCCAATTCACAATCCAAATCCCAATCCAAAATCCACAATTATGTCCAAGGATATGGCGCCGGGGTGCCGTGAACCCTTTGCACCTCCGCTTGAGACGCCTCTGAACACTCGGAGCTGTTGTGATGTTGTAAGCCTTATTCGCCTCCAGGCAATAACTTATGGGAAAGAGACGAAATCTTCCTCCGGGAATTATCCCTTTGGGTCTAGGGAAACTCCAGCAAAACCTAGACCAGAGGAAGTGACTTCTTCGCGGCTGCAACTGTAACAAAAAGAAACAATACATTAGAATCAACAATAAATATTAATTTGAATTATACAAAAATTATTAAACATGATAAATGGTTCTCACTTGGGCTCTGCAAGCTGCGGGCTGATCCAATCGAAGTTCTTGAGCTTCTTTTACCATGACTGCTTCTGGAGTTGCAGGTATCACGCTGGATGAGCTCTGCTACTGCTGTGTTGATCATCTGCAGCTGCTGATGTGTTCTTCAGCTGCTGGGCCAACTGTAATGCATTCAGAAAAGATTAGAAATTTATAATATTGCAATTTTTATTTACTTGTACAAAGTAACACGTAAGTATTGTGAAACCGACAAAATTCACCTATCGAGATTTTGATGGAAATATCCGTTTTGAGCATCCCTGAATCCATTTTGACTGTTTTTGGCTTGATGTCGGTACATATTATGTTCGTACGTGCGTGCGTTCATGCGTAACTCGCAAATCTCAAAACTGGTTGAACGTGTAATGTTGAGATTTTGTATTTAAAACTGGTATAGGGTCTAGTTGTGCACCTCGCATTATGGTTCTAATCGTCTGTACCGGAAGTGCACTTTACTTTAAACTTTTTTCGAATTTTTCTAATAAATCCAGAATGATCAACCGTAGGACGTTGAAATTCAGTATTTGAACTTGATGTTGTATCTGTATGGTTATCTGCTATTTTTGTTAGAATCGGCCAGGCCAGAAGTGCACTTTACTTGATACTTTTTTTGAATTTATTGCATAAATATAGAATGATCCGCCATAACATATTGAAATTTCGTATAAAGAACTTCTATAACATCTTATTGTACATCTTGCATTATGATTGCGATCGGCTAAACCGGAAGTGTACTTTACTTCAGATTTTTTTCTAATTCTCCGCATAAATCCAGAATGATCAGCCGTAGGATACTGGAATTTAGCATTTGAAATTGCTGTAGCATCTCAATGGTCATCTTGTATTTTTGTATCAATCGGCTGAGCCGGAAGTGCACTTTATATGACAGACTTTTTGAATTTTCCGCATACAAACAATCAGTCATAGAATATTTAAATTTTGTATTAGGCACTATTATAATATCTAGTTGTACACCTTGCATTATGATTGCTATCGACTAAGCCGGAAGAGCACTTTATTCGAAACATTTTTTGAATTTTCCTCATGAATCCAAAACGATTGAACGTAGATTGTTAGAATTCAGTATTTAGGACGATTATACCATCTAGATACTCATATCCTATTTTTATTGAGATCCACCAAGCCGGAAGTGCACTTTACTTGACAGTCTTTTGGAATTTTTTGCATAAATTCGAAACGATCAGGTGCAGAATATTGAAATTTGGTATTTCAGTCTACTGTAGCATCTGAATGATTGCCTACTATTTTCATAACAATAGACTGAACCGGAAGTGCACTTCAGTAGGAATTTATTTTTTAATTTTGCGCATAAAATCAGATCAGCACATTTCACTTGACAGATTCATAGAATCTCTTGGGTAAATCCAAAACGATTAACGATGAGATTTTGTGTTTGTATATATTATATATATATATATATATATATATATATATATATATATATATATATATATATATATATATATATATATATATATATATATATATATCCAATGATATATATGATCAAACACAAAATCACATCGTTTTATAAATATATATCCAATGATGTACAAGTAAGTCACGTGATGTTCACGTCAGATTTTCTTACACTACAAGTTTCTGGGTCTTATCAAGAAAAAACAATTTTGAGCATTTATTAACCCCTGTGCCTTTCATATACTTTCCTTGTTTTTATAAAACTTTAAAATTTTTTTAATGATTGTAAGTATAAAATTTTTTTTTTTTGACTTTACAGCTTTGACTAGAGTCAAAAAAGAAAATATCATATGTACGATTGAATTCCCTTATTTCCAATACTTACATTCACAAATATTCTCAACTTTATATTATATATTATACTATTAAGGTCATAGTATACAATAAATGAACAGTAATAGATGAATTGTTTCTAATCCAGCTCTGGAAAATTTCGAATCCTAAGCAATTTGACGCCTGCGCCCTTCATTCTCTGTCAGTTGTGTTTGGTACCTATTTGTGCTGGTCACAGGCGGCTGTCATTCCAATAAAATATTATTAAATTCAAGAACAATTGCGTTCTTAAATCGGTTAAGGATGGTTGATCAAAGTAAGAGTACCAATGTACCTTATAGTTCATCAGGAGAGAGAGATCAAGATGAAGTAATTACAGAAAATGCTAGGTTTCATATAACCTCAAATGAATTATTGATTTTATTTTACAGAAATTACTGCAGCCTTTCACCTATATTTTACAAGTACCGGGGAAGCAGATTAGAGCCAAATTAGCTCATGCATTTAACATTTGGTTGAAAATTCCAGATGATAAATTGCATGTTGTAGGGGATATTGTACAAATGCTTCACAATTCTAGTTTGTTGTGAGTATAAATAGTTCTATTGTATTTCGAGCTTCTATACAAACAAAAAACTATCAGTAAATTTGATAAGTAAAACATCAAGTAAAAAAAAAAAGAAAATCGCTCAGAACTCAATATTTTATTAGTAAAATTTAAAAAAATTATGGTCGCAAAATAAGTACTGTGTGGTCCAAGCAGATTTTTCTATTAGAAAATATACCTCATGTACGTTTTTACGTCTTCAAACCTAATTAATTAATGTTTGCTTGCAGAATTGGAATATTTATCCAGAGATTTTAAATTTGATATAATTTCAGACTTTATTAGTTTTTGTTTTATCTTACACTACAAGTAGCTGGGTCTTATTAACTTTTTAACCCCTGTATCTTTCATATACTTTCTTTTTTTTATAAAACTTTAAATTATTTTTAGTGATTGTAAGTATTGGAAATGAAGAAATTCAGTCAAATAATTTTTTTTCCGGCTACAGCTCATTTCCAATTCTTACATTCATTAATCTAATCAGCTTCAACCATTTTATCCATTACTAGTGATGTTTTGTTTTAAGAATCGACGATATCCAAGACAATTCGATTTTGAGACGTGGAATTCCAGTTGCTCATTCGATTTACGGAGTAGCAAGTACAATCAATGCAGCAAATTATGTCTTATTTATCGCTTTAGAAAGAGTTTTAACTCTGGGACACCCCGATGTACGTAGAATAAAACTTAAATAATTTTTCTACGACTATAAAATAATCATAATTATCTGCAAAAATGTAATTTGTTGATTTTGAAAGTCGTAGAGAAAATATTATTTCCAACTGTTACGCTAGAAATGTTCACATTTTCAGGCAACAACAATATTCACACAACAACTTCTAGAACTACACAGAGGACAAGGAATAGAAATCTATTGGCGAGATAATTTTACTTGCCCCTCCGAAGAAGAGTACAAAAAAATGACTGTGAGAAGTAAGCTCTAAAGACAAATTTTCTTCTCAATTCTCATTTATTTTGTTCTAGAAACCGGTGGATTATTCATGCTAGCTATCAGACTGATGCAATTGTTTAGTGAAAATAAATCTGATTTTGCTAGATTGGCGGGAATTCTAGGATTGTATTTCCAAATTAGGGATGATTATTGCAATTTATGTAAGCGTGAAGTAAGTAACAAAAAAAAAAGCTGAGAAATATTTGATCAGAATAGTATTTCAGTATTCGGAAAACAAAAGTTATTGTGAAGATCTAACTGAAGGAAAATTCAGTTTTCCAATAATTCATGCAATTTACAGTCACCCAAATGATGGACAAGTTATGCGTATCCTTTTTTTTAATATTTAGATTTCCTAATTAAATATTTTCTAAAATCCCTTCTTAGCTAGTGCTCTTTTAAGTGAAACAATTATTTGTCAAAATTTCCTTGACTTCCAGCTAGATATACTCCGTCAAAGAACCCGAGATATCGAAGTGAAAAAATATTGCATTTCATTACTTGAAAAATACGGCAGCTTCAAATACACTTGTGATACTTTGAACATATTAGATCAACAGGCCCGCGAAGAGGTTCAAAAACTAGGCGGCAACCCTTACATGGAAAAAATCCTCGATGAATTATTGACTTGGAAACTTGCATGAAACTTAGAGTACGTCGTAGATTAAATTTTTTTGAATATGTTTATATTTTGGCTCAATTTTTTTTATCAAGTTTTGTTATGAATTTTGTATTTTATTGTATATTATTTCCAAGTTACTTATTTAAGAAATATTAAAATTATTTACCAAATTGTTTTTATGCTAGTCTTTGCCATGGTAGAATTATGGAAGCTAGATGATTAGTAGAAAATCTCTAGTCACAGTTTTTGTGAATCACAACGATAGAAAAGCATGGTTTACATGAAGTAGGCTTTAAAATTTAAAAATTCAGCTTGCGCAGTTTAGAATGATATTGAAATAAGTATTATCTATAGTTTAAGACGTTAAAAATTTTACCGTTTCAAATTAATACATACCTAAATTGAAAATATCACTTTTTCTTAAATATTAAATATATTTAGAACATTTCTTCGAATTATTTAGTATAATAAAATTAGGAGAACCTAAACGACAATATTATATTTAAAATAAGTCTTCCGTCAGAACAATAAATTGTACACATATAACTGATTTTTTATTTGCCCAGTAATGATTTCTGGATTACAATAAAATGTATTATAAAAATTTTACTGCCGACCATATAAATTTGTTTTGTATTTTTATACTTATAATAAGAATGTGGCTACTAATAACCAATTTAGAACTCTAATAAAGATAAGAATAATTTTTTTACGGTTGCTATAACAAGTTGAAATTTTGTCGTAATAGTATATTATGCTACAAGGACCTAACAACCGTCATTATTGTCCAGGATGAAGCTGGCTGCACTCGGTTAAGGCGAGAGCAAAGCTCAAAGTGTAGCTTCGTGCAGCCAAATTCATCCGTGACAATAAGTAAATCCAGTAAACTAATACTACGAAACATTACTTATATGACTTATTTTATTGAATGATATTTTTCCACATTCTCTGTGCTATCACGTTTACAGCAAATGCAAAATAATAAATACATTTCGTTATACAATACACTTTTTTCTAATGACAAAAGAATGAAACAATTCCAACGGCATCCATCATTTTATTTTACAATTTTCGTGGATAATTGAGCCTGCATTCAGAGTTATTGCATTTGTCTATTCTCTCATCTCATATTTATTATTTACTACCTCGGTTCTCGTAAGAGCACGTAAATACAATGATAGAATAAAAGTAACCTTATCGATGAATGGAATAATATATATTTGAACTTGAAGTGAAACTTCGTTTTTTAATTCAATTGATTTCCGTTTGAAAATATGATTGAGTGTCCAACTGTGTGCTTCACCCGCGGTAGCCCTATGCTACGAAATATAAAAAAATTGTGAGAAATTGAAACTATGCATTTTGAAAGAAAGGAACCGTGCATTTATTTATGATAAACAGAAGCGTATGCAATTCACCGAATCATAAAATATATCTATGCAAAAAATCATTTCGATCCGTTATTCCGTTGCTGCGAGAAAGAAGGACAAACCAACAAAACACAGACGGTAGACGCAAGTTTGCAATTATAAATACTGAATACTAGAAAATGAGAAATTGATAATGTGGATGAATATGGAATATATTACTTCTAATATTATCTTATAATAAGTTTGAGACAAGGGTCAAACGACAGACAGCGAGCGATAAGCGAATAAATACGGATATTGAATATTAGAAAATCTATAATTATTTAATGAGGGATGGAAAATGAAAGTTGGGATCATCAATTTCGATAAATGATTAATATAATATGCGTAAAATTGAATTGGAGACATGAGTTTAACTATTAATAAAAAATAATGGTTAAAAATATTTGATTTATTTTCAACTTATAGTTTGAAATATATATTTTATTCATTTTCAAAAAGTATACTGTATTACACGCACAAAATTTTTGATAAAGTCTTATTTACCGGTAAACAAAAATGATGTTATGTAACCAGGCGCACGCCTTTAAATTTACAACAAAAATAAATACGGAAAACAGTAAGAAGAAGCATAATAAGAACACAAGAACGTAGCTGTTTTATTATTTTATTTAAAATACTTCAGAAACTGGATATTACAATATAAAAATATAATATATGGACAAACACAAACATATTTCACGCTTTAAAATATTCAAAAAGTACAATTTTTTAGCGCGATCAATATTTTGGCGGGAATTAACTTCAAAATGGCCGCCGTTCATGCGCACGAAACATCGACATTTAATACTTGATTTTAAATAGTTCAAATATACTTGGAACTCATTTGAAGCTGGTCATTATTCCATGAGTACTTTTTTAGTTTTAAATAATTCCCTAAACTAAAATTATTTTCAAAATTTGATTTGCCGCTCAAAGAACGCACTTCTGAAAATTCCCGGCTGGCAACACTCAATACACTTGTTTGTTTAAGTCAGTAAGCGGTTAGACAGGTACAGGTGCCGCAGTAAGAAGTCAATAGTGCAGTTAGATAGTGTCTAGCTTAGGTGCTAATTTTGATGACGCATTTTGAGTGAATAATTGGTGTTATTATGGTTAATAATCAGTGCAATTGTTTTGGTAATAAGAAAAAAACACCAGGTAAGTTTTGACAGAAATTTATTGATCAATCACAGCGCCTAAAATGTTTACAAATTGAATTTCTGCAATATTTTACAAGATTCATTAACAGTGTAACAGAAAATATATCAATAATTGTACTCATAACAATAAAATAATACCCGTTTCCTTATATTAATTCATTCAAAGATGCATTTGAATTAAAAATTGCGAAACTAATTATAATATTTAATTTGCAAAACATGTTCTATTGCTTAGCATTTCTAAGAAATATAAAAACTATGAATATTTAATAAAGTTTACATTTTTGTTTGTATTGTCACAAAATAATGTGTAAAATTATCATTTTGTTATCTTATATATTTGATAAGCAGTCTTACTCAGAATTAAAGCTAGTCATGCATATAAGCAATTCAAATCTCTGAAATATTTGTTTAAGATGTCCTTCAGAATAATCATTTAAAATTCTATAGTTTTTGTTAAACAAAAATATTCAATTTATTAATCCAAATTTGAATAATTTTGTCAACATTCTTCAAATGGTAATTATTTGGTAAATTGAATTTAAAAATTCATCCCTCTTTGACCTCTCCGAAATTTTAAATATGTTTTGTGTTACTCACGTGTTTGTAACTGAAGCCGTATGTTTACGTCACGTGTTATTGGAAACAAATGAATTGTTACTTGATATCCAAAGAAACCCGCGGGACTACTATAATTTTTTGTTAGTTTAATAAATAGATTCTAGTCAGACTCTAATTGGACATTTTTTACAGTCCATATTTTGAACGATCCTCCATCCAAAGCCCAGATCGAAAGAAACAATCTTTTTGTTTTGTGAGTAAATATTGTTAATAAGCAAGAAATGTTTGCTTTTCGATGAACTATTTGAGACTTGCCTAATCTATGCCAAAAATTAGAAAATAATGAGACACTACTAATTTAATCCACAGCCAGAAAGCCGACTTTTATGTATTTGAAATAATAATATAAATTTTAGAATTGCAACTCGTACACAGAAATGTGTACTGTCCATTATTTTCCTTGCACATATTCACAAAGTATCATAACATACTAATTTACACCTATATCCTGGGATTGATCGTATTTGAAGTGTACTTTATGAAACTCGTTTGGGTATCGTAAAGTGCCTCTTTATAGAACTCAAACCTAATTTTTATTAGGTTGGTAGCTAGGTCGCTAGATAACCTAACTGTCATTTTGATATGTCAAAATAAAATATATTTTGAAGAAAATTCTCGAATTTTTCAGGTTTATATTTATTTATTTCTAAAAAGTAACAACATTCAAATTAACACATTTTGAAAAGTATGTTCGATTCACACAAATTACTTATCTGTCAAGACTCAGTGTTACCAAAAGAGTCAAATAAAAAATTGAATATTTTTCATCGATCTTTTTAAAATATGAAATTTACTATTTTGTGACATATATGAATCCAAATAGAAAAAATTGTATAAGATACACGTTTCATAAGACATTTAAGACCACTTGTTCATTAGAAACAAAACTCCAATAATCTCCCAAAAATACCAAGCTCATTTTTAGGTTGGTCCTATGATAGACACTCCTTTTGTGCGCTTGCGTGATGTTGTCGTAAAAAAGTTGTTCTCAAAATAACTAGATTTCAGTCCAAGTTTACTTCATTCTTCTCGATTGTCTCGGGCTTATGTCCGGACCCACAGGCGCACGCAGGGATGTCTTTCGACAGTGCGAGCGGATTATCGTAAAAAAATAACACTATTTTAGTGCCAACGGCAAAGCATCATTTCACTAGTGAATGGCTGTTATTGCCATATTTTAGAATTGCTCATATTATTAATTACTCAATGAGCTTTTTCAAACCAAATTCAAATATCTCTGGACGTAGTATTTTAATGAAATACTTGGAACGCTTGTTCTTTACTTTTTTGTTATTGGGGTACTGTTTCGGAACACATATTTTTATTCTAAACTTTTTAGTGGGGAAAAGAATTAAAATTATAATAAAGGAATGAAAGAAATTAATAATTGCATAGATCATGAAATCATAAATACTTATCCCCAAAAAAAAAGTCTGTGGTGTAGGCTATCATTTTTTGCTAATTTGTTTTGCCTCAACTAGTACAGCCTTGGCAAAATCAGTTTGACTTAGGCAAATATATATTTTGAAATACACTCAATAATCCATGTCACTTGATACCTCACAAGATATCTTATACTAAATTTTTTGTTTCCATTTGTCAGTAATTTAAAAATAAAATGTTGAAAAAATCGCACTTCTGTGTTCTGGCCGCTACGCTCGAAAGGCCACGCCCAATTTGCGCGGACCGACTCCGTACTTCTTGAGCGTTGTGTTACTGTACATCCCCAACGCTCAAAAAGTGCGAAGGCAGCCCGCGCGAATTGGGCCTGCCTTACCGAGCGTAGCGTCCGGAGTGCAGAAATGTAGATTTTTCCAGTTGACTTTTTTTACCCACACTCGCTCAAAAGGAACGTCCTTTGACTAATTTTTGACAAAGGAAAGCCTTTTTGTAAAATTGGCTACGTTGGTCAACTACTTTTCCAGGCCGTTTTTCGGAAGGGCCTTTTTTGGTTTTTTAACATTAAAATTACCTACACATCTTGATTTTAAATAGAACGCGAGTTATAAATCTTCGAAAAAATGCACAAAAATGACGGTTTCCTGCAATCTGTCCGAAAATTACTGGACCGAAAAAAAAACTCGTTTGGTTTGTCTTTTCATTGTGCATTTTTTATACCAGAACACTTTTTTCGTCGGATGCATTGTTTTTCCGTAAAACGCAAAAACCGTTTTTGACTGTTTTTGACAATTTTTTTTGACAGCCTGCCTGATAATGTAGCCTCCTTTAAGTGGGATATGTTATTTGCCACGTTATAAACTAACAGATTAAAAAAAATCAAGTCATCAATTTTCATCTCGGATATGTTAATTCTATCCGACTGAAGTGAGAAAGTAAGAAATGAATTCAAGTACTGTAATAAATAAATAAATTAATTGTCATGTTGATGGTGTCAATAATTCGTGATGTTTTTGTGAGTACACGCTAATATTTGAACTAGCGTTATAAAGTAAATATGCGCAATTTTTTTTTGTAATAGTAAATTCTCTATTGTCTTGATACTTTGAAAAAAATGACAACCTAATAAATCTGTTTCTCAAATCTTTATATAACTTCAATGTGTATTCTCCAGTAAACAGTGAATTACTCATAAATTCATTTCATGGTATCACAAAATTTTTAATTATTTGCAAGGTGGCCAATATGAAGTTAACGTCCTCAGGCGGAAGTCTGAAAAAATTTGTCTTACTTGTTTCCGATGTGAAATTACATAACATTCTTTTGGACATCTATGTCTGAATGGCTCCACTCGTGCTGCTAACGCGATTCTCTTGGGCAATTACCATATTCCATAATTCAATCTTTTAGTTCAAATTTCACAAATCCAGAGTCTATAAAAAATATTAAAATTAAGTATAGATGGAATGTCAGAACATGTCACTACATATCTACACACCTGGTTAAAAAAAAAAAACTATAATAAAATTAGTTGAGTTGATATTGAAATATTATTTTGATTCAAAGGTAAATTGGATTATCCATGACAAAATAATAATGAATTTATACCAAATATGATGATTAAAAATTAATTTTCTATTCTCATAGATAAAATAATTCGCAAGTCTCAAATGATGTTCGTTCGTCACGTAAAATATAATCTTCTGGTGATGGCATCTTTCTTTCGAAGGTGATGGTGCTTCTCGTAGATTAGTCAGTCACGGTTTTCCTACATTCTCACAGATTTATCTCGTGTTTCTTGTGACCCTACTTTCGAACCTATTTGTGCTGAAAGAACTAATTATCGAATGTACTGATTCTAATATTCCGATTGCAAAGTATTCAGGGCATTAGTGACGGTTGAGTCAGAATAAAAATTTTACCATGCGTATTACTTCGTTCTCAGATGTTTTTGTGAAGTGGGAAATGAGTACTCATTAGAAACAATTTTTGAATAATTGAGATCATTCTTGAACGCCTTGTATCCACTTTGAAAGAAACTATCAGTCGGTGTTAAAATAAGCAATGCCGGTATTTTATAATTCATCCAAGGCAAATAGTTATTATCGTGTTAAATAGTCCATTAAAATCTATAATAAAAAGCAAATAAAAAATTTCGCATTTTTCTTCCAATTAATTTTCAATATTCTCACGTTGTTTTGAAAAAACAGACTGATTACAATTTCCTGTATAATTTTTACTGTCCAAAAAATAATGGAGCATCACAACTTAATTATAGTGTATACAAAGTAAGTCAATTTCTAATTTTAGAGTTTGAACGTAGTAATTTTGTATCACGAAAATACAATTAGATTTGTGAAAGTAATTTTTTCAAAAATATGCCTAATCAAGTGAAAAAAATTGGAATCATTGAGCAATTACAATAAAATTTAGTAATTTCTGTTTTAGGTTTGATATATATACATATAATATATGTGGTGCTTACTTTCTTATGTTGAGTCAATTGAAAAATATAATATTATTGAAGACTGCCGATAGAAATGAAAATTTATTATGAAATAATAGTGATTCTTTTTTTTTTATAAATTAAAATTAATTATTGCAGTATCAAAAATTAAAATTCCATATTTTGTAAATTAAACTTTCCACTGATTGGAATGCATCATAATTCCTTTGGTCGTTAATATAATACACTGAACTATTATTGAAATTCACGTACATAAAACACATTTGATAAAATCAACAAGAATATTACACAAAAAGTGCTGTGTGAAAATTAAGAATAAAAGATACGGCCTCGCTGATCAACGCACGCGCCAGTAGTATGTCGGTAAAAATTGCCTAACGTGGCTATAGAAGCTTTTACCTAAAAAAAAAAACAGTTGAAATAGAGAGAAATATTATGCCCAACACCGATACATAATAAACTTCTTACTATTATAAAAAAAACATGTCTTTCACCTGATATAGATTTGGCAGACACTTAAAGTGCACTTGGTGGATTGTTTGACATAGCCTAAGCCGTAGAGTGTGATTACGAATCATCAAGCTACCCTAATGTAAATTTATTTGTCCTTTATAATACTGGGTATTAGTTTTTATGGCGAGTATATCACTGAGTATATTATAATTCAGTGAAAATCATACTGACTTTTTGTGCTAAGCTGCACTGAGCTATAGTCATTTGAAATAAGTAATATGAAACATGTATCATTCAGAGAGAGCAGGTGAGAGCTTAATAGAAAAGTCGCGGAAAACAGTAGTCAAGAAAAATAGCCACGATGTCTGAATGTGACTGATATCGGCGATTCCCAACTAGGCACATTTACAGGTAGTCTCTGCTAATGACTCCCCAACTCGGCACATACAAGTATCTCAGGTACCTGCAATGATACCCAACTCGGCACACTTGCAGGTAGTCTGGACATTGAAATATTTTTAAATAAATATAATCATACAAAATTTGACATACAATAATACAAAATCAAAAAATAAGTAGGTTGCATCATACAATAAAAATATTAATTTCAGCGTGATCGTGGATTAACCTTTTTGTCGTTATTACTCGATCTCTTAACTCGCTCATAATATGGAAAAATGCTTTGCACTTTCGATTAACACACCGCTACTTCACTTCACCAGATAAAAATTTTCGATTTGATTTACTGAATTTATGTTGTTCTACAATCAATAGTGTTTTTCCACGTTGGCTAGCTATAGTTGGCGAATTGATTTCTTTGATATTGTTGATTGAACTGTTAAATTGATAATAGATGACTGCTAAACAAAACATTTCAATTTATATTTTTCTTAGGTGTTGAACCGATAATAGGGATGGGTCTTTCTGCAAACACTTGTTTAAGATGTGCCGAGTTGGTCATAAGGATTACCACCAATCCTTAACCGATGTCCCATCGGGAGATTAAATGTGCCGAGTTGGGGTGTGCCCACTGATATTCAGTATAAACTTTGTATAACGAAGTTCAAGGGGCTGATTGTTTTCTTTCGTTATATGGAGATTTGAAAAGACAGTGTAAGATTACAAATACACTTTTTGTGTTCTTTTAACCAAGTATACATGACGTCAATTTCCAAAATCTTCATTATTCTGTATAATAATTGATTTGTATTTTTTCATGAATTATTTTCTCATCTTTAGATGAGGTGGAATCTTCTTCGTAAAATAAGTTCTATAAATTCGCATAATAATTTAGTGCTTGTTGAATTTCAGCCTAGGCTTATGACAATGCATTTCTACCCACTAAGACAGTAATGACAAACAACGAAAGATAGGAACACAATTGTTATTATTAGAAAATGGAGGCCAATAAGAAATATATATTGATGCCTCAACCAAAAAAAGTTACAGATGTCTAAGCAAAGACGTATTTCTCGTTATTGAGACCACTACGTTAAAGAGAGTGTTTTAATGTATGAGTAATGATGTTTACTTCTCGAAAAAAATGGTGAGTTGCCTTATAGGCAGGGCACTTACCACATTATTAATACAGGATTATCCCAATAGAAAACAAGTAGAAAAACAGAGACGTATCGGAATATTTTATATATCCTGTAATTTTAAAAATGTAGCACTTTTGTTAAATGTGCAGTTTTTTTATCGGAAAGTCTTCGCCTTCTTCTTCCAAAGTATGATATATATTTACAATTATTTCTTCTGATTCACTCGGCGAATGTTTTTGTCTTCTTTTGCAAATTTCAGTTGCTTCGTCTTTATTTAGAACTCCAATTTTTTCACTCCAAGGTGTCCACATTTTAGTTAATATATCTATACAGTATCACTGATAAATTTGGACTGACTTTACTATTGTTCAAATTAGTTCAAAAACATTTATTTGAAAGTATTACATCTTACATTTCAAGGAAAAACTACTTAATACAGGCCCAGAAAGATGAAAGACACTATGCTGAGCCTGGTCAAACCTTTCGATTAGGAAGTCAGGCGGTTCTATTATAATTTTTCTTGAAGTATAAACCAACCAATTTCAAGCAATATCCATGTTATAGAGTGTTTCGCTATAAAGAAGTTCGTTATAAAGAGTTTACACTGTATGTCATTCCAGATTCCAAACTGTACAATAATAGTTATTTTTGTATTAAGTGTGCGAAGTGATTGTTTTTTTTGTTGTGCGTGAGAATGTCAATTTTAACCGAGACCGTAAGGTCGAGGTAACAAATTCATTCGAAAGCGCAACAAAAAATACAATCACTTCGCGCACGAAATACAAACAATATTTTGTCGCCAACTGTCAAAAAATAATAGATCAACAATAATTATTGTTTTATTCAATAAAATGTAGGAGAAAAGTATGAAATAAAATTAATTTGCAGTTACTTGGGTATTGTAACCAAAAAAAATGCGCAATTTTTGTTTGATAAATAAAGAACTGTCAACAAATTTATGATTTTTCCAATAATAATTATTTTTATATTCTAAAATAAGTAGTTTTGTGTAAAAATTAATATTTCTTTTTTGTTAAATACCTGTTTGTTTCTATCCTTGTAGCATTATTGAACTGAATTATATTAGATTGAATGTGCAAAAATAAAATTTATTTTCTGACTGATGAAACATATGTTTCATTTTTTCACTAGTGAAAAAATATGTTCCATTTTTTTTTACTAGTGAAAAAATCACGAACTTTGCGTATCCATAACAATACAAAAATATCATGTTTTTTTGACAGTTGGCGAAAATAGATATTTCTTGTATAATTGATAGAAAACATCAGGTTTAATATGTGGAAATCAATAAAGAAAAGTTCCAGTTTTCCAATTAGCAACACTTTTCTAATGAACAACAAAAAATAACAGACAAAAAAAAAGACACTGTATGTCATTCCAGATTCCAAACTGTACAATAATAGTTATTTTTGTATTAAGTGTGCGAAGTGATTGTTTTTTTTTGTTGTGCGTGAGAATGTCAATTTTAACCGAGACCGTAAGGTCGAGGTAACAAATTCATTCGAAAGCGCAACAAAAAATACAATCACTTCGCGCACGAAATACAAACAATATTTTGTCGCCAACTGTCAAAAAATAATAGATCAACAATAATTATTGTTTTATTCAATAAAATGTAGGAGAAAAGTATGAAATAAAATTAATTTGCAGTTACTTGGGTATTGTAACCAAAAAAAATGCGCAATTTTTGTTTGATAAATAAAGAACTGTCAACAAATTTATGATTTTTCCAATAATAATTATTTTTATATTCCAAAATAAGTAGTTTTGTGTAAAAATTAATATTTCTTTTTTGTTAAATACCTGTTTGTTTCTATCCTTGTAGCATTATTGAACTGAATTATATTAGATTGAATGTGCAAAAATAAAATTTATTTTCTGACTGATGAAACATATGTTTCATTTTTTCACTAGTGAAAAAATATGTTCCATTTTTTTTTACTAGTGAAAAAATCACGAACTTTGCGTATCCATAACAATACAAAAATATCATGTTTTTTTGACAGTTGGCGAAAATAGTTATTTATGTAATTAGTGTGTAAAGTAGGTGTTTTTTTATCGAGTGCGAAGTTTTTCGCATGAGCGAAGCGAATGCGAAAATTGTAGCATGAGATAAAAAAAAACTCCTTTACACACGTGTTGCATACAAATTTTTTTCTACAACCGAAGTCTAATTTTATGAAAATTTTAAAATAATTATGTCGTAAGTCATCCTAAAAACAAATTATATGTGTTGTTAGGGTGACACCAACAATTAAAGTAAAAATTGTTTGTTGTCTTACGTCAAATATAAAGCCAGAAATTGCTGTAATTCATATGTAAAATAGTGTAATATAGAATACTAAGGTGAGTGATAATCGAATGTTTTTCTAACTAAAACTGATACAAAATTTCATATTGAAGGAGTTTGAAGCCAAAATGGAAGATACATTTTCCGATTCTTCAGATTTTGACTGCACACCTCCTAATCTAGCAGAGACGGCGAAACATGCAAGTTTAGATTTATTGCCTAAGAAATCAGTAGATATTTATGAACGACAACATAAATTGTTCATGAACTGGTGTCAAGAAAATAAAGTAATTAAATATACAGAAAATGTTCTACTCGCGAATTTTTCTGACAAATTGAAAAATTATAAAACAGCGACGCTATGGTCTATCTATTCTATGATAAAATCTACTCTGAAAGTTAAGAATGATATTGATATCTCAACTTACCACAAATTAACAGCACATTTGAAGCAGAAGAATAAAGGTTATAAACCAAAAAAATCTGGAATTTTTAAAAAAGAACATTTCATGAAATTTGTGTTAGAAGCTCCAGATAATGAATTTTTGATGATCAAAGTTGTGTTTATTATTGGTATTTCTGAAGCATGTCGCAGAGAAGAATTGATGAAAATGACGACAAGTGATATTGAAGACAAACAATCAGTACTTATTGTGAAAATTCGCGAATCAAAAACAGATATCGAAAGAATGTTTACCGTTATAAATCCAAATGACTCCATAGATTATTTATCATATTACAGAAAATATATTGCATTAAGATCCGCTCTGAAAGTTGACACACAGCGATTATTTTTGAAGTATCACAACAGCAAATGTAATAAGCAACCCGTTGGCATTAAGACGTTCGGAAGGATGCCTGTCGCAGAAGGATATGTAGATGACACAATAAATAAAAAAATAGAAGTTTCTAATAAAATATTAAGTAATAATTCTCAAAATTCGAATTTAAATATAGTAACTGATAATAATTTGAAGATGAATACAGTTCATGAATCTTCAGGAACAAGTACTGCTATTGAGAAATCCGACGGTTTAAAATTCTACAATTGTACGAATTGTACCTTTAATATCAATGTTGTTAAAAATTGATCGTTATGTATTCTCAAATATTATACATATTTTGTCAAAATAAATTATAGGAATAAGTTCTATTGATTTGAGTTGTTTTCAATTTTTTATTTACAATCTGACATTTCGTTACTTAGCAACACTTTTACGCACTGAGTGCTTAAAAAGTACTTTTTACGCACTGTTTCATGAAAAGTGATTCTTTACAAACTCCAAAGAGTGCTTAAAGTGGGTACTTTATGCGCGGTTGTAGAAAATAGATATTTCTTGTATAATTGATAGAAAACATCAGGTTTAATATGTGGAAATCAATAAAGAAAAGTTCCAGTTTTCCAATTAGCAACACTTTTCTAATAAACAACAAAAAATAACAGACAAAAAACGCATTATGACCCGTTCCCAAATGACAGCTTCTATCTCGAACAAAAGTTTTTTCGATTTCGCCGAAAACAAATGTAAAGTCGCTTCTTCAGTTGCATCCAGAATTTCGAGAGAATCTTTAGCTTCTGACGTTTCTGACAAATTAATTTTTAATATTGTTTATTTGTTACTATATGCTTTTGCTTGGCAATTGTCAAAACCGTTACTACGTTTTTGCAAGAACACAACCTTGATTAGTATTTATGTAGATTATTTCACTCATGTCAATTATACTGACAAATTTTGCATAGTTACAATGACAATTATAATAATAAATTCCTTGCCAAGGGAATTTACCGCGGTAAATTCTTGTTACCTCGGTAAATTCCCGTTGGCAAGCGATTTATTGCGATAAATTGCCTTTGTCATGGAGAAACAATACACAGTTTTAATATAAACAAACAATCAGTTTTCGGATATGTCAAAATTTAATCGTTTTGGAAATGCATTTTTCGCCGAAAGTAATGAAATTGAAAACAAAAAGTCTAAAAATACAAGAGTATATGGAGACAATTTAGTGCATTTTTCAAGAAAAAAGGATAGTAGTTGCAACTAACATTATTGAATAGGTACTTATAGTAGCAATTTCATTCGAGAAATATTCTCCACAAATACCACTCGCGACTTTAGTTTTATCATAAATTTTTCTTTTAAACATTGATTATCTTTAAGCAACATCCTTCGAGTCATCTACTCAGATGAAATCCCTCGAGCTACGCTCTCGTGATTTAATTGAATGTTTTCAAGAAAAATTTATTGATAAAATTACAGTCCCTTGTGATATTATATACGATAATTATTTCTATTCTTGGCGTCTTCCACTCAAGTTTTTCCATCAATTATACAAAAAAAATGCATGTTCAACACGTAAGAAAAGCGATATTACTTTGCTCGTGTAAATTCAACTCACTCGCTCGTTACTCTCGCTCTTGAATTGGAACATTTACACTCGCTAGTAAACTCTCACTTTTCTCTACTTGTCAAACAATTTACTATTAAGATACAAATGTGAAAAGCTGCTCTTTGATGCACGAGTTGCTTTTTAAAAACACGTAAAAGCTTCTTTCTCTATATTAAAATTATGTAAAAATCTGTCACTATTTGAACAATCGTAGATAAATTACAATTAATGCACTTAGGAGTTTCTGGCCAGAATTAATTGGGATTTTCCTGCTGATATAGATTTACAATAAATTATAATTCTATATCGAATCAAATTTTGAAAAATTTCCAACTCCCCTCAATTAATTTGTTCTCTGAAATGAAGCTTTTTGTATAGTGTTATTCATTCGAAAACCTCTCAGTCCATAATTTTTAATATTATTGTGATATATGACAGTATCCAAACTTGTATTTTCCTCAATAACTTTTGAGAGATTTCTCTTTGCTTCAATAAAACCACTTGGCAGAAAAGACTCGAAAAAAAAATTATAAATTTATTCCATGTATTTACATGGTTGCATCAGTATTCAAAAAGTCTTCAAAGTTGTTTAGCTTCCGTAGAGAAACAAGCTGGTATAAAATTATCTGTAACGCCTCAAAATAAATAAACTCTCAGATAATTCATGAGAAAATGTTTTTCACCAGATTCTCAGTCTCATCACTTCCCTTTCCGCTAGCAGTAATGAATATTCATAATTATATTCAAATTATTTTGTTAACTAGACATGAAAAATTGGTAATTAGCTCTTGATTATACGTAAATATTTACAAACGCGCGTAGTGGTCCATTATCAATTGGAATTATATATAGTTATCCAGATTAGAACTTCATGAAATTATTTACATTTGAATGCTTCATTTTTAATTACGGAATAAATAATTGAGTTTCCAGCTATTGGTACTACGAAATTTTCATGAGGTGTTCAAAAGATTAATAGAGAACGAGATACAGGAAATTTATATGAAGCAACATTTACTCATAAAGTGGTTTTATAATGAAACAAGTCTTTCAAATTACTTTTTCCATGTTTTAAATGCTCTCCAAATGCCACGATTAAGACACTGTTCAATATCGTGAATTCTAAATTTGATGGAATGACGTAAGAAAAATCGGACACAATCATCAATTCACTATCAATTGTTCTGCACAGATATCCAGCATTTTTGTCAGTACTACTTACTTTATTGGGTAGAATATTTGTCGAATGTTAAATGCTTATTGAAAATGTACTGAAATATCTTCTGAATGATTTTCCAAAATGTGCACTACTCTAACTGATAATAATTCTAGGAATTGATAAAGATACGTGACATTTTTCTATAAGTTTATAAAAAGAGTACCTAAGCGTAAAATTCAAACGTAAATTTCAGCAGAAATTCCAGAAATGAAGGAAGAGATTCTGGTTGCAGTTACACACATACATACATGGAATTCACACCTACTCTCTTTCATTTTAGAGATACCAATGCATATTTTGAGAAGGAGATTATCACACTGTTGGAATGAATATCGTTTGGTTTGATACCAGTTTCGTGCTTTTCATGTTCTATTATTTCTTCATTGCTTCATGAAATGTTTCTTGGGTAATAACGGATGATCATAAATGATTGTTTGTACTATCTCATTGTGATTTGTAATAGAGATTACGATTGACCTAATAATTTGAATAAATGACAGTTTGATTCGAAAAATTATTCACTAATACAGCTCTTGACTTTTTCTTTTATTCCCAAGAACAAAATATGTATTACAAGATTCGAAAAATAATATATGCTCAAAATATGTACAATACACTCCTTTTTCAAAAGGCAAATTTCAATCAGGATTAATGTGAACAAACTTTGACATTCATGCGATGAAATTCTTTCGAATTCACTACAATGTCTTCGTGGTTTGAGTTATTCAATTTCAATTTCTTCTTTTTTGCAATTCTTGCGGTTTGTGCGTTTGATTGTTATTCAAGGCATTCAACGAGAACATTTAGAAGATTTCCGTGTGAGAATATCAATTCACAAAACCACACAGTGTAATCCAAAGTGAATATCTTACGTAATAATAATAATCATTCATATCGAATGTACGCAACATGCAAGTATATAATGCAATATACAAGTGGTTGGGTACTATATACCGTTAAAGAAAACAGATTTAATATCTCGCATAATGTATATAAATAATTGTAAAAAGTGATAAATATGCATCGTTCAACTCAGTATGTCCAGCAAACAGAAACAGCACAATACCACGCACTCTCATTTGATTTTTTTTAAAAATTTTTCATAATATTGTCGACGAATTATGGTGCTATGTCAAAAGTCCCCATAGATCCCGCTTGTGCGTTATTTTTTATCCAATGTCATAAGTCACAAATTTTCATTTTTAACGTATATCTCTTAAATGATGAGAGTTATTGGAAAAATAGACGGGAAAAAGTTTGTAGATCATAAAATTTTCTACAAAAAAGTTGTCAATACTTTTTCCCTACGAAGCACCGTTCTTGAGTTATCTCGATTTCAAACCTAGAAAATAAAAATATGCATTCATATGTGGCCAGTATGCATTATTTGAAAAAAAAAAGATATTGGAATTTGGTTTTTGTGATTTATGCACTCAAATACTATACGTGGAAAATATACGATTGAATGAGACAACGGCCGACCCTAATTCCATCGGTCGGTTGGCCTTGAGTAACATCAACAGTCCAATCAGTTTTAAGCGTTTTTTTTGTGATAAATAGACGGTATTCTCATTTTAAATTGTGCCGTTACAAAATTTTATAAAAATGTTAGAAGTTTGCTTCATTTTTGACTGAAGGTGAAATAAAAGAATGCAGTTATCTTGTTTCCCTCCAACATCTGCTTCTGCTCATCAACACTTGTTGCAATGTAGTGGAAAATAAATTGAATCTTGGAGATTGGGACTGTAAATTGATGAATAATAGTTTGGAGCCAATCCAGACTTTACTTCTACCTGCTCCAGAGAAACTGCTGAATACAATTTTTTGTAATAGTAATAAAGGCTGCACGAACAATTGTGTTGAGCAGAAAAGTTGGACTGTCTTGTTCACCAGTCTGTGCCAATTGTCAAGGCCATTCTTGCACTAATGCTGAATAAAATGCAACAGATGAAGATTCTTTTGAAATCGATGAGGATCTAACTGATATATCTCTCTTCTTAGAGCAGTCAACACAAATTGAGTACGAAGAGGAAGAATAGAGCGAAGAGGAAGAAACGAATGATCATGTAGAATTTGATGATGAATGCAACTACAATTTCTATTACATTAATAAAATATTGTTCCATCAAATTTCCTGGATCAAAATATATCGTAGAGTACAACTACTGGGGAAACCACGTTAAAAAAAAGCACCGAGTACACTTCTTCAGAGGTGGTGCAAAAAGTGTGCATACCTATGGTCTGAAATCGTGATAACTCGAGAACGGTGCTTCGTAAGGGAAAAAGTATTGACACCTTTTTTGTAGAGAATTTCACGACCTACAAACTTGCTGAAAATCATTTTTCCAGTAGCTCGCTTCGTTTCAGAGATATACACAAAAAATTAAGATTTGTGACCTTTGACATCGAATAAGAAATAACGCACAAGCGAGATCGATGGAGACTTTTGATTTAAAATTTGTAATGACCTATTTAAGAGCTATACAAAAATCCAGCTTGTTGGGAATTAATGCATGTAAGAATTATAAACTACATAATGCCCTAGAAGGCAGATAGTTAGTTATTTTTTCAAGTACTTCTCCTTTCTTTGTCCTTATACATTTTTATGATTCTTTTCAAACAAATCCTTTTATGATTCCATTCTTCATATTTGAGAGCTTCCGCTTATATAATTCATATTTTCCAAGTCCTTATACAAATACTTCATATTTTCCTCACGTCCAAACACTCGATATTTTCAATTTTATCAATGCTGCTTTAACTGTTCTGCAGCATGAAAAATAAGGCTTCATTCACAATACTCTTAATAGAAACTAAGCAGACACTATAAGAACATATGGAATAACGCAAGTTTAATGAAGCTTGGCGACTGCTTGTAAATATCTTTTTGAATGTAAATAGTTTTTTGAAGGTTAAAATTTCTTTCTATTAATCAATAATAGATCGTATAATATCATACGTACATTGTTCATTTGGAATTTGTTGTCGAACCAAAAATAGTAATTTATGCAACAAAAGTATAAAGATGAGCATTAAGACATGAGACCAAGTACTTGGTGACGATGTTTGCCTAATCAACTCGTATTGCATACAAGATTTTTCTACGGCCCTTAATTTCCATATTTTGATAATTATTAAGCACACAGTAAGAGAGCCTAGAGCACAAATTGACATTTAGACTCAACAAATATCCAAACACATGAATCAGTGGAAGATACTACAAACATTAATCAACAGAAAATTAGCCGCTACATTTTTGAATAGTAGTAAAACTGGAACGCGAAAAATCCTCACTTTACACATCGTTTAGATATTTGTTCCACGAAGCTCGAAGGGTAATACTTCCATAGCATTGTGACGATAATGTAATGAAAGAAGTTGTTGTTTTGATCATGATTTTCCCATGTAAGCTTCTGATATTTTGAATTTATTCTTTGTTGATTATCTTGTAGCACTTTCACTTAGCTTTAACTGATGTATAAATTGATACTTTTCTTACTGCATACTCCAAAGAATTCTAGAAAAGGGTACTGAACAGGTCTTGATTGTCCAAAATGCAAATAACGGCTTATATCCATTAATTCTTTTAGATGGTGATGGTTAATGACTAAAATTCTTGTAAATTACTAAGGTGGCTATATCAGAGCATGTTAATATTTTTAATGTCCGACTAGTTTATTATTGCTGTCATAATAACATTGTTTTCAGGGTAGTTACGTAACAAATAATACCCGAGGGCATTATGTTTCAAAATAATGCCCGAGGGCATTATTTTGAAAAATAACAAACAAGTTGCCTAGTTACAGCAAGTAACTAGGGTAATTTGTCTGACAGAAATCACAATGACAGGACATACATTACTAAAAATTTTGATTGGAATACAACAAAAATCGGACATTAAACATTGAAGGCAACACGGGTATTGAACAGACAATAATGCCTACGGTCAACGTACACACCTCGGGCCGGAGGCCCTCGGCATTATTGTCCTTTTAACACCCTTGATACCTTAATTACTATAATGTCCGACTAGTTTTTTATTTTTGTTATAATAATACTGATTTCAGGATTATTACGTAACAAATAATATCGAGGGTATTATTTTGAAAAATAACAAACAAATTTCTTAGTTACAGCAAGTAACTAGAGTAATTTCTCTGACAGAAATCACAATGACAGGACATAAATTGCTAAAATTTTTGATTTAAATAGTACAAAAGTCGGACATTAAATATTGAAGGCACCACGGGAGTTTAACGGACGATAATGCCTACGGTCAATGTACACACCAGGCATTATTGTCCTTTTAACACTCTTGATACCTTAATTACAATAGGTTATGGTTATCTAAATGATTCTAATTAGTCAATATGTTTGCCTTTTCTGTAAATGGATAATCTTTTATTCTGGTATAGTCACTACATTGTACATATTTATCCCTTAGCTTCTGTATTTTCTTTCGATTTACAATTTATGTTGTGATTTAGGCGCTTTAGCCGCCTTGTGCGACATCCCGACCATCTCCTATGGGGCAATGCACGTCGCGTAAGAGCGTGGGTGCATACTCGAGCACCAACTGTCCTCAAAAACGGCTCATGGCCTCCCCGGATATGAATCACACCTTTTCGAGGAGCTACTACGTTGACGACAACCAGGTACGAACAATTTTGAACCTTTACTTTCTACCATTAAAAAATTTCGAGATACTCATTCGATTATCTAAAAAAATTGTTTTGCAATGAACGTAGAAGAATGAGAACATTTACATATTATGTGGTAATTAAAAGAAATCGATTGTATTGTTCCGTCAACATCAGGTTTTCTCCTTAAACTGTTGGACATAGGCTTTCCCAGATCGCGCCCAACATCAGTCGATATCCATATGATATGTAGTTGTTACTAAGAGAAAAGTCTGTACCACCAGAAAATTATTTGAACTTGACTCTATTAGATTTCATTTATGGTCACAATATTAGGCCTTATTTTACGAGAATCTTTTGCTGGGAGTTTTGTTGTACAAATCATGTTCATTATTACTGTATTTATATTAGTCAGCTAATTTAATATATTTTTCATGACAAAGACCTTCGCACACCGACTATAAAATTCACTCACATTACTAAACTGGTATGTGAATAATTAATAATAATATCGAAAAACCATATGTTAAAACATAAACTTTTTATGTTTTGAATGTATAGTGCAGTCATTTGGTGGTTTTACCTAAATAGTTTCGCGGGAGTTTTGAAAATGAGTAATTTCATAGATTTTGATGTCACTATATTAAAAAAATTACGCCCAAAAGCAGTTTTTTGACAATATCTCCTTTCCGACTTATTTCACGATAAAAACATTTATATACAAAATGAAATTAGAGAAAATTTCCTACAATTTTTGTTATTGCCTTTTTTTTCGTAAAATTAATAATTTTGTCGTACGAGCGCCGCAAAGTGTAGTAGGGTGCTTAGATCGCAGTTATGGATGAGAAGTCGTAACATAGCTTCCTCTGCGCAAAGATGCAGCGGTCAACTTCTCATTATTATATCGTTTTCGTTCTCAGTCCCACCAAAAGTTTATCTTTGTTATCTTTTCTTTTAATACTTGACTTACGGCAAGTCTCCAATCCTTTTTCTTTCACTTCAATCACTTCAGTTTTATGCAGTGGATTAACTCAAATCAAACAATTTACTTCATTAGAAGCCATAGCTCTATAAATACAAACGACACTGTGAAGGGAGAGAAGGGGGTCCACAAAAACGACGCATTCCTTTATTATATAAAGGAGGAGAATGGGCCATAGTAAGCCAGTTTTTCAACGCATAGTAAAATATTTATTGTTAGTATAGTTTTTAGATTCAAGTTGATTTGATAACTCACAAATTTCAGTTCAAATTGAATGTCACGAGCTGGCGTAAATAGATAATGATTTGCGGCGCTCGTGCGCCAAAATGATTGATTTTACGAAAAAAAAGGTGATGACATAAATTATGGGAAATTTTCTCTAGTTTCATTTTGTATATTAATGTTTCTAGATAAAATTGATGAAGCTGACTGGATGAGTGAATTTGAGTTAGTAAGAAGTCTTGGGAATTCAGTCAATTTTTATGATTTAATTTCTTTCCTACTTTACATCTTCGGCTGTACCTCAGCCATCTTCAGAAGTGCTACAATTTGATTATTTTTTTAATTATTAATTATATATGCTATAGTTGTCGGAAATACTTACAAAAGAATTATAGTGTGTATAACTAACAGTGTACATTTATGTGAGATTCATCAAAAGTAATAAAATAGCGGAAAAAATTCTTATTCCATTTGTCAAATCAATAAGAAAAAATCTTTGACTGATAAATACTTCACAATTCCGTAAATAGATAGCGTTAGTTACAAGATTAAACAATTATTCAAAAATAAAGAGGGAATTGAAATTTGTTTCAAACAGTACAAGGCAGTGGGTAATTTATTCTCCAAAATAAAAGATAAAACAGATAGAAACTTAAGATCTAATTTAATTTACAAAATCCCTTGCAATGATTGTGGGGCACAATACACAGGACAAACTAAAAGATATTTCAAAACAAGACTTGATGAACATAAACGAAACAGTAAAAAATTAAATAAAAATACGCCGAAATGTGCTCTAATCTCTCATTGCATAGATTCAGGGCATACTTTCAATTTTGGCGGAACTAGCATTATCCATAACGAAATCAACCTAAACAAAAGACTTACATTAGAAATGTTGTATATAAAACAAGACAAACAAAATATTAATGAAAAAGCAGATACTATTGCACTTGGCACTATATACAACAATATTCTTGAAGATCTATGTTACTTTTTCTGATTTTTGTTTATATTTCTGACACCTTACGTGATGCACAAGCTTGCATCTATTTTTAATTTTAATTGTTTGACACTACAACTAACTTATTTCTACCTGTGATAATTTGTAATTTTTTGACAATGCGTGCACGCACGATTTTTAACTCGCACTTGGTCAACGTCTTCCACAGATGTCGGTTGTGGCGTTTGACAAATGGAAGAAAAAAATTTTCTGCTATTTTATTACGTTTAATAAATCACACATAAATGTACTCTGTTAGTTTTACACACTATAATTCTTTTGCAAGTATTTCCGACAACTATAGCATATATAATGAATAATTAAAAAATAATTAAATTGTAGCACTACGAAGATGGCTGAGGTACATTCGAAACTGAAAAGTAGGAAAGAAATTGAATAATGAAAATTGATTGAATTCCCAAGACTTTTTACTTACTCAAATTAATGTTTTTATCGTGAAATGAGTCGGAAAGGAGATATTGTCAAATAACTTCTTTTAGGCGTCATTTTTCCAATATGGTTAACTTTCCAGGTAACTTGCTTTTTTTTAGAACCAAATGACTGTACTAGTGGTAGTTCAGAAAAGTGGTCTTGATGAACCAAATTATGAAAATAGTTCCACAAAGCAGAGTTTCTCTAGAAACTCTTATTTTGATTACCCAAAATACCGGAAGGTACTCTAGATTCTAATATAGAAATGTTCTTATTTTTAAACGATATAAGAACGCACTTAATTTATATTAATCTATATTATCAAAACACTAGATTCCACACAAAAAATCACAGACTATTTTTGTAGAAACTACTATAAGCAGAAGCTATATTTTTTACGGAAACTATGACAAAACTCAGTAAAAATTATGATGATGACGAAAAGCTAAGAAGAAAAATAAGATCACATAAGGGCACAATCCTAATTCTTTCTGAAGAGATAGCATATTGAAATTAATTTTGTGTTGTCATTATTTGGTCCCATGGACGCACTGAAATAAATCAAAGGATGCCAACTGTTGAAGTGATGATTGAGTCGATCTGACAATTTCAAATATATTTAAATCACGAAACAAGATGTACCAAAGTATTTTTAATCATGTAAACCGCAAATAAGAAACAGTATCTCATATTCAAATGATAAAAAAGATATTGTAACATTTTTTATCCATATATTGAAGACCACCAAGTCGTCCAACATAAGTATTTTTCATACTTTTTGCTCCGCTTGAACGATTGGTGGTTTAGTAGTAACCACTCCGGAATTATTGAAGCGATCAACGTGAATGAGGAGAGAAAAAATAGTATATTATGCTATAAGGACCGAACAATCTTCATTATTGCTCAGGGTGAAGCTGGCTGCACTCGACGAAAGCGAGACGTAGCTTCATGATCCATGGCAATTGAATTATTAATAACTGTTTCTATGCTCTGCAATGTGAGAACTTTCGAATCTGAGAACTGTTTAGTAATTCGGTGCTTTTGGTGCCCGTATTAAATAAATTTATAAAATGAAATTCCACACAGTAATAAAATTTCTCGTTAACTAAATCTTAGTATTGTAATAATTGTATTTGTTGTTGAAACCAAATTATTTCTTGGAATAAGGTAATAATGAAATTACAATCCTTTCTAATTGTCTTCATATTTCACTGAATATAAAATGCAATATGAAAACTAGAATTCAATTAAGCCAAAAATGCGTATTATTGTTGTTTGATTGCGTTACGAGGATTTGAAAGTAAACATATTGATACAGGTACAACTGTAAAGAAACTTATCAAGGGTAATAGCGAATAAATTCATAAAATCATAAGCAGCTACAATTGCGCCATCTCTATTTCATTTCATGTTATTCAATCTCATTACAATTATTGCACTTTCACTACATTTTACCCCCAGCAGAGCCCTCCCTTCGTATTGATCGCGCAAGGCAATCCAGCTGTGAAATTCAAGGGCCTGAAAACCACCCTCGGACATAAATTAGAGTGGGGGAGAATGCTGACGTAGGACTTGCAGGATAATGTATCATTTGACGTCAATGTGAAAGACAAGAGAATAACAATGACGTTAACTTGCTACTTGTTTGTCTTTGTAGGCGGAAAATAAGGAATATTTGGATTTCTAGTTTGTTTTGTGAATAATATTAAATTTATGTTTGGGAAAGTTCACAGTTTGCAGAAATTATAATGTTAACTTTGTTGCAGCTTGAATTGTGATGATAACTGCAAAATAATTACATAATTTTTAATGATAATAAATTAAATCAAATGTATTACCGATTTTAATATCATAATAATTTTGTGATGTCTAATCTCTTTAGGAGATGATGTATAAAATGTGCATAGTGTTTTTTGAAATGTAAAAAGTATATTCAACCGAATTTCATATTATTGTCTCTCGTAGTCATTCACCTTCAGAGAATATGGTTGGAATACTTTAGCAAAATTCTTATCGCGAAATGAAATTTGCCTTGACATTATTACGTTATGCTAATTATGGATCGTTATACCTTCGGAATTTTTGTTTTCAAGAGTCAATTCTTATGTCATGGACGTTGAAGTTCATGAAAATAAACAAAAATTATTACACATTTTCCCATGGAACATGATAGCTACTTCTAGTTTGAAGAGGAGAAACACTTATCTTAATTTATTTTATATATAACCCAAATTTACATTGAAATAAAATATGCAGTTGAAAAAATAAACAAATCATTGAAGAACAGTTATTACAAAATTGAAACTTTGTTTCTTTACGTGTTATCTTTTTTACCTAACGGCAAAAAGGTAATATTTCCGTCCTTAATTCAGACCTAATAGACGTGAATTAAATATAAATTACTTTATTAAATTACGGAGATCTCCAATGTCTAGTAAAACAAATTACTGCGGAGGTGCACTTAAAACATTTTCCCATGACTGCAAGTTTTATATAAATGGGATGTTTTAATGGGCTACTTAACACGCTCTGAACGTTTTCTATGAAAATACAAGTATTTTATCTAAAAAGCAATATTGATACTTAAAAGTCTTTGATTTTATATTTATTGAGAATACTTAAGAATAATCCACTTTTTTTTATGGAAGGATGATGGGGAGTTATTTTTACGGTAATGCCAACGTGAAGATTGAGCCTTTGTGCGCATGCATGTTACGAGACAACATGAAATTTTAGCGTTCATACCATAAACTACATACGTAATACACCGCCTATTGCGCAGCTCTGGTGACTTCGCTCTATTGGTTGTAGACTCACATTAAACATATCAAATGTCATCTAATTCTGCCACGTTTACTTGGTGAACTCGAAAAATATGAACTCTATTATGAAGAGTATTACTAACAAAGTGAATACTCTCTCACCAATTTTTTTGGCTTCTGAAAAGAAGCTATGAAGCTGAAAAAAAGAATTGTGGAAAAAAATTTATACAACTACTTGAAAAATATACAGTTTGTTTTTTTCAGATGCTCGTCTATTGATATCTTGAAAACTGATATAGTTAGAAATCTGAAATATTATATTGACAGCTTATATTGAAACAATTTGTTTTCTGTGTGTATCACAAGTAAGCTTGAATTCTGAATTTCTCATTTCTTAAGTTAAAGAAAACAGTATGAGATAAATTTTTCGTTCATCTATATCTATCCGTACTTATTTTCGTCTAGAAGTTTAACGTTTGTCTTAGTTTTAATTATTTAGAAATAATAAAATACGATAAACTGTGTCTACAATGACTATGATTTATTCCGATCATTTAAACCAATCAATTTCCAATAATAATGCCGTAAGGATAGGATCAAACCACAAAATTTAAAATACGATAAACTAAAACTGATATGATCAACAATTTGATTGATGTATCATAAACTGAATTGAATGAATATATCAAAATACTGAATAGATGTTGAGCTTGAGCTAAGCAATACCTCAATCTATTGTAGAAGCTTTGTCCAAGATTACTTTATTATCGATCATTTCCTGACATCATTGCTTTATAACTTACTTAAGCTCTTCTTTTTTATATATATCAGATTTTCAAAGACCCTAAAAATGAATATCACGGATTTAAATTTGAAAGGAATGTATACATATTTTTTAAGATGCCTATGCACTGTCATAAAATTTATATCCAGTTCTTACTATTATATACAGGATGTTTTTTTGAGATGCTCGTCTATCGATATCTTGAGAACTGATATAGTTACAAATCTTAAACTTTGCACATAGGTCTTAATGATAAAGTCGAGTTAATCTTTAATATTTTCAAAATGGTGACACTGTCGGTTATACCGGAAGTAGAAATCAACTTTTTTATTTTATATGGAATACTCTATATTTTATTATATTTTTGAATTCTCCTCTATTTATTAATAGGAATTTATTGAGGCAATTATAGCTTTGTATCAAACTTAAAAACGAATATCTTGAATTCACGTCGTTGAAAAAATTTGATTTTATGCATATATGCTCACAATAAATAAGATTGTCCATGATTTCAATGATTTTCATAAATATCTCAGATATCTTCAGAAATTGATAAATGACAAACTTGTTTGGTTTTTTACAGTAGAATTCAAAGTTGTAGTCAAAAATTGTGGTTTCAATTTGAAAAATTTGAGTTTGTTAACAATTTAGTTCTCAAATTTTGAAGCCATTTTCAACACACCTGTATAATATTTATGAAGATCATTGACATCATAAATTACTAAAATTTTTCATTTTCCGGAAAAGACTAGTTATACATTATAATCTTTAAGAAATTTGTCAAATATCATGTCGAAAAGATCCGAAACTCATTGAGCAGTTTAATACAAATTCAATGTATAAATTCCCACATCTATGTTATTCTATTTTGATATACAAAAAATATTGATACTCCGTGATGATGATGATAAATATGTCATCCAAGGGGGCAATATGAACTGAGCATTCTTAAATTTTATGTTGCAGTGATTATGAACAGTTCTTCGAATGGATTCCTGTATAATGTGATCATACATGTATTCTTCCCTACTGCAGAAGTAGTAGAGCCAAAATAATAGAAAAAATATCATAAATCAAAATATCATTTTGAGATATTCATCTTAATCGAACTGTCAGAACAAATCAAAAGTTTCTGTTGATTGCTACAAAAAAATAATGAGAAAAGCGAATTTTTAACTTCTCTCTTCTTTTATTGATTCATGCTATATATCCTCCTTTCTATCAATTGTTTCCTAGTAGAGATCGCGAGAGCGCTGACAAAACATGTAAAAAATATTCAACTCTAAAATTTCTACGCTGGATGGCGTCCGCGTCTGCTTATCCTTGACTGGAAAAATAATTTGTCATTTTTTCTGCATGCTGCAGAACACAAATTTTTAATACAATTAATATCTGTATCGTTGAAACAAAAGAACAGCCAGGAAAACTATTATTACTCACTTTGATGCCTACATATACAAAAAGTTTGCGTTACGAAAATTTCCTTGTCCTGTTCCTCGTAAACTATAAGTGATACGTTTGATAATTAATTTTCTTCAACATTATGCAGCTTAAGGACAGCTGAATTCCCTTGTTATACTATTTTAACTCTGTCCGCAAGAAGAGTGCAACTAATACACATCGATTTGTGTATAATACGTTGTAAAATAATTCTTATTTTTTTCATCCTAGACTTTACTATGTCTGAAATAACTCCAGCCGTGTCGAAGACACAGAGAACACCTTTTTTTTTATAATCTGAACACGCTATACATTTTTAGTTTATGTCTACCATAATAAAGTCGCTAATAATTATCTGTCTGTAATTAGTAGAACTGGTTCAGTTTCCGGTATTTGAATGTAAAAACTCGGTGTTACAAGCTCGCAACAAATTACTATCTGTCAACTATAAGATTTAAATTCAAATTAGTTCCGCTTTAAATTTATTACTTCAGATGTTTACGTCAGAAAAAAAACAAACAATTTGGAAAATATCACTAGATAAGCAGGTTATTATTAAAATCCAATTACTATCCAAGTGAATCATCTTCGACTCCTGCTGTAGACTTTTCGGCGTCGGTTATAGTTTCCGGCGTCGCCGTGTGGCGCTGTACGCGGCGTCGCAGTACCTGCCGCTGAAAACGATCAATTCATCTGCAGAGTACAACACGATGCTTATTACACCCGCAGTACGAACAAACCAAAAAAACTTACAGTGAGACAAAAATTGAATGAAATTACACAAAATTACTGGATAATGTGAAAACAGTTTTACTTGTGATGTAATTAAAATGCAACAGTGCGGGAATTTGGCCTCTCCGGATGGAATTTCGGTGAGTATTTTGATTCTAAGTTATTCGGAAAAAATTGGGGAAAACAGGTGTAGTAAATGCGTGTGAAGATGTTGAATTTCAACGGTAAAAGTATGTTGGTGTGAATATTTTTTATATTTCACTTCCTGAAACTTGATCCAAACAAGTTTTGGATCATCGTATTTTAAGATTTAATTTCAAATGCAGATTCGAGTCGCATACGCAATTTTATTTCTGTAAGACAGAAATAAATGCGTATTGCGTAGGCTGTGTTAGATGATTAATACAGCGATTCCCAAACAAACTTCGTAACATGCATTTCGAAACAAATATGTTTATCACTTTTTTCTTCATGTATTCGAACGATGCAATTTCTTCGTGTGCTTTCAAGATCTTGCTTTGATATTTTTTATATAAGATTTAGCAACAGGTATATAATTTTTTTTTCTGTTTTATTTTCAATTTTACAAAACATATTGTATATTTTTAAATGTTGCAGTAATATACAAACATATTTTTTAGTTCATATCTTCAGGTAAATAAAAGTAGAATATTATTTATACATATTACGTAATATATTTTGTCAACAGAACTAAATAAATTTGTAATGGAGGCTCCGCTCGTCAAAAGCAGAATGCCAACGTTAAGGGAAAAATTACGAGAAAACTCTAGAAAATGAGACCATGAATTGATGAACGTTCCTTCAGCTGAAATTTACTCAAGAAGTGATACATTTTCATTTTCAAGCTTTCTTCTATAAATAAAGCAGAAGTGATCTAGCACAATTCTATTATAAAAAGTTGGAAAGAAGTCTTTATTTCCGCTATACTTCAAAAATTAAGAAAATATTGTAAAGAAAATCAGTACGTCTTAGTTTGAAGAATTTTCAAGGAACGTGTATAAATTCCGAGCCAAGGGCCGTTGAACATAAAGCCTTAAATGCTGCATTTTATTCTGTATTTAATGGGACGTGCTAAACGACTCCAAGGGTTGTAGGCTACGTTTGAACGTAGATGAGCTGCTTTAAAAACCTTATAGTATGTAAAATTAAAATCACTGAGTCCATTCATGTCAGTATTGAAATTCTAAAGTATTATTTTTATGATAGTATCAGTGCCTTATGATTAATAATACATTTGACTGTTCACGGATCTTGTCAGTCTGACGATTGTAATAACATTCATCAATCTTGACCACAAAAAGTGGTTTAAACTGGACAGAAAGAGTAAATATAGAAATTTTGGAATCTTCGACGCCACGCTGTCAACTTTATCCTGCAGTGTGGATTCACAAGTAAACGACGATTTTATTTTCCAGTTTCACAACGCTAAGAGACCAGAGTTTTCATCAAAATTATACTTAAGCTAGATGAAATTATTGTTGAGAACAGATAGAATACTGTTAATCATTACAATATAATTTCGCACTTGCAAATAGAAGTTTGCTGTGGCCACACAGCACTACAACGACCATAAATTTCATGCCCAGTTTCATCGCTGTTCAATAAATTTAGAGTTCTAAATGTTCGTGGTCTTTAATTCATTGGAACATACACTTTTGACATTTGATCGCAGAAAATAAAATTTAAAGATGGTGACAAGGATTCCACTATCTCCCCGAAAGCTTTAAATTGATACCAAACTAGACATCATTCAAATAACGTGTAAAAAACAATTGACAATCGTTTATATACGTTTTTTGACACTTCTATCAGAATTATTCCCGTAGGAGCTTTAATTTGATACTAAATATAATAAAACCAAATAACTTATTTTGGAAAAACAATTGACGGACGTTTGCCTGTGATGTCCGAATGTGAGTGATAATAATTCAAATTTCAAATCATGATTGTCATTATTTCTTTGCTTCAGAAAAATATAACGAATTTTATGATAATTCAAATTTTAATAATAACAAAAGAACCGCTAGTTATTTAGACAAAAGTTTCAAGTAAATGTTGTGCCAAATTATTCAAAGATCAATTTCAGTCATTTTATATTTTATGATAGATACTACCGTTTATTTACGAACTTAAACCTAGTTTTTTGATAAAAATTTAAGTAAAAAACAGTCGAATATTTGTATGTGTTCTCAAGTTTTATTTCAATCAGAAGCTATGAAGTAGACAAAAAAATTACTTGAACCATTATTATTACTCAAAAGGCTTTTATTTTGAGTGTTGAAATTTTGTAATTTGAACGCTCTTTCACAAATACCTTAAGTCCTAGCATTAATTCACTTTTGTATGCTGGGAATTGCCAGAGCTCATATTTATGTATCTTTTAAATATTTCATTTTCTACCATTTCGTGAACATTTCCTGCCTTTGTTTTTGTTGAATCTACGACTGCATTGCATGTTAGCGAGTGAAAGAGCTTTTTCTCATGATTTAGTAAGGTTTTATATGCGTCAGAGCTAATGTCAATAATAATAAGTGAATTAAATTTAACTTTTCTTCAACACCGTGTAAGTGAAGAGATTGCTGGGAGAGTACTTTCATTTTAAAATATAATTATGGAAGATGCAGTTGTAGGAAGCAAGATAAATTGCAGTTTTTAAAACAGTTTCTTTCATAATTTGAGTGAATATCAAAAACAATAACAAGAGTTTGGTAATTTTATTTTATATTGTTAAACAATTCTGCTTCCAAGTTGACTTGTGACATTTTAGCTATTCAAATTCAAAATCCTTGATAATTCGTGCAATTTGTCTCTATTATATTGTCAAATATTCTCCGCTTTAAAGTGTACTTGACTAATACTCCAGCTTGTTTTATCATCTTCCAAGACTCTGACATGAATACGAAATTCTTGTTTGCGTAACAGATGACTGAGTCATTCGGCTCTCCTTAAACTACCTACAGATATGTTAAATCAATTCTAGTCGAGGACATTGTTTGAATACACAGATGACAGACTCAATGATAAAGCTTGTGTTTTAGTGGATCTCTAGATTGTTGGTCTTAGAAATAGTTTACTCGGTAATCGCGAATATGTAAATTATTCAAAGATATATCAACTGACAGTCAACAGATTTCAATGTCATGAGAGAATGTGTACCTAGAATAACATTCTGCGAACATTAGACTATTCGAAGGAGAACTATTTCCAATTTTTGGCGACGTAATACGGGTATCATCATCACTGGCGCAACAGCCCTTGTAAGGGCCTGGGCCTTTCTAATCGGTATCA